>OX376238.1:5007500-10007500 GCA_947364205.1 Agrochola lota | reverse complement strand
AAGTAAGCGGAAGATTGCAACTCCTTCCTCCAACGCATACCTCAACCCGGCCTTGGACATCCTTGCCAACGAAGATCCTATGTGCAACACCGCAATGGAAATCATACCAATCAAGAAGAGGAAACGGACCAGAAGCTGTGGTGACACCACTACATTTGACAACTCCGCTTTAGACTTAGGCGTTAACAAGGCAACTGTCAATAAATTACTAGCAAGAGAACTTGAAAATGTACAGAAGAATGTCAGATATGATACCACAGATGATACAAGTATGGACTCAAGTGAACCAATTTACGCTAATTTATCAGAAGTACCAGAACTACCAAAGCGGCAAGATACTTCATTGAATTTAACAGATATAACACAAAATAGTTTTAATTCACAAACAGTGGTGTATAAAAATGATATTATGGAAGTATCAGTACCTAATGAAGATATGGACTCTGGTATTTCAGTATTAGAACAAAAATCTTTAAGTACAATGACAAATGATGAGACAAAAGTATTCTCACCTGTAACTAATATACAAACAAATGTCACAAATCAAGTATTTATCAACAATTCAAGCAATTTAACCCTCAGTTTCATAGACAGACTTGCGCTGGACTCACCGAATATGTCGAATCAATCGTTATTCTATGACGATGATTTGAATGAGAGCAATATTATGGAGATCAAGACTATTACAATTATAACTAAGAAGAAAAGGATCAATACTAGGAATACTAATCCTTTCTTAGATCCGAACATAGGTAATGTAAATGCTCCTATTGTTGCACCTAGCCAAAATCCATTTTTGAACCTGGATGCTACAAAACCAGAATTGGAATATAATGAAGAAGTTCTGAACCGGGCTGTAGAAGTACCAAATCAAGCTGAAAAGGTTGAACTTGAGCCTCGCAGATTATTTGGAGATACCGACAGCACAATATCAACTGTTAATGAATCTTTGGATGGTCAACATGAATATGAAAATGTTGATAACTACAGATCTGAAAGTCCTGTCTATGAAAATATAGATGAAGCAAACGAATTTAACAAACAAAGCAGGATTTTGGGGTATGATGTATCACAGTTTAGTGCTGTAGATATTATAAACTTGAACAAAAACGCTCACCAAGATTCTTCTAACGAATCTAATGACAGCAAGAAAGCCAAGAACTCTTTCTTGAAAGTTGGCAACAGATTATCCAAACGAGTTTTCAAGACTTTACGAAAAACATTTAAGGGAGAGAAAAGTGAAAATAATGTTACAATAAATCCTTATGAAGTGCCACGAAAACTGCCGAAACAGAAGACTGAAACAAAGGAATCAGGGATTGAAAACCCAGCTCTAAAATTGGATAATTCAGATGAAATCGAAATAGAAGAAATTGATGATCATGAACATGAATATGAAACGGTAAAAACTTTAAGAAATACACATCTTAACATGAATATTACTCCTTTAAAAGAAAGAAGCGAGAATGCAGATGTGTCCCACAACAAAACAAATACGCCTGGTAAGAAAGTTCGCTTTGATTCGACTTTGAATCAAGAGAAAGTTATTACAGGGAATAGTTTTGATTATGATATCCAGAGCCCGGGGTTTGACGCTAAAATTGATAAGTATCATGATGAGTTGGAGAACTGTATAAATGAGAGGAAGTTTTTGCAGCAAAATATGTGAAGTAATTTATTTGGTAGATCATAATTTTTAATGCACTAAATCAGTTCCCTACTATAGATAGTGCCATCTACGAAGACGCGCCTCACTCCGCTCCGCTCCGTACAGCTTACAGTACAGTAATCGCGGAGTTGGACGCGTCTTCGTGGATCGCACTACCTGTAGAACTTTTGAATCTACCTTGTATAGATTTTAAGACTTAATTATGTACTTACTTTATACCAGTTGTGATTTTTATACATTGTCATTTATTTATTAAGATGTAATTTATTAACATCGTTTATTCTGAAAGTGGGCAACTTCGCAAATTTTGCATTTCATAATCAATATTCTAGTTCGCTAGTTAGCCACATTTCTTATTTCCACACAGTAATATTGCAAAATTAATCAAAACAGCGACATAACATCGAATGACATCAGCGATATGACATCTATTTGCGACGTTGCCCACTTTCAGAATAAAGTTTATAAACTAAGATTTTTTCCTATGTAACCCAAAGCATAATACATTCCAAAGTGATAGTTATAGGAAACATTAGTAACTATTAGAAATTTTCAGTTTTTAGAAGACGGTCCATCTTCTAAATTGTCTTAAATATAGCGGTAAGTATTTAAAACTAGTATAGTACGACACAACTTAGATATAGCATCGGGAAAATTCGTAAAACCGATCATCATCCGAACAGAGTGCGTCTTCAAAATCACCCATCCTTATTACTGCTTAAGGTGAAAATGATCTTTATGAAAACGCAATAACTTGTAGTTATTTAATCATATACATTCGTAAAGCTGAATGAAAATTTAAAATTGTATGCTCGTTTCTTAGTACAGGAAGTTGGGAGCAGTGGTGGCTCAGTGGTAACGGCCCCGACTTACGAGTTGTATGGGTTCGAACCCAGGCAGACACTTTACTTTGTGTAAATAATTTCATCACCACTGCTCTCAAAACGGTGAAAGAAAACATCATGAGGAAACTGGCATGTCCTAATCTGCGTTCGAAATTCATTTGCCAAATAAGTAAACAAACACGAGTTTTAGGAGAAACAACTGTAATACCTACACATAAGGTTCATTTTGCGCTACAACTTCATATTTTTTAAATGACTTTTTCAACAGTACTAGTTTGTCTAAAATCAACTTTATTTACACTTGCATAAAGTTGCTGTTTGCCTAAGTGGAAAATTCGTGTTTACATGTTTGGCAAATAAATTGTGAACGCAGATTAGAACAAAAAATTCGAAGATAATATGTAATACCAACCCGCACTGTGCCCGCGTGGTAGATTACAGCTCACTCGTTCTCGAAGAGAGGAGTCATGTGTCACGGCAGTGGGAAAATTATAGGCGTATTATGCTATAAGTCCCCCGACTGTACTTAATTAATTTTATTTATTATGAAACTACTTACAATAAATTCATTTCAGTGATTGCTTCCCCCATTTATATGGATGAACATAGTTTTATGCTACTTCATTAGGTTTAAGCTTTTCTTATTTATTATGTTACGCGTATTTATTACGATTTATTTATATTTTAGTTGAACTAAACGTAGAATTTAAACCTGCCTAATTTTAAACCAAAATCTCACCAAATAAAATGCAGTTTTTCGAACTAAATGCTTGTAGCTTTTACTTCTCCGAATACTTCCTTATTATATATTGTATTTACGGGTTTTTCCCTAGCATTAAAACAATGCTTCCAACGATCTGTCGGACGATTCTGTAAAAATATTAACGTGAAGCTTAGGTGAAGTGAGCGTGAAGTGAGCTGTCACTGCCACAGAATCGACCGGCAGGACGCTAGGGATTAACACTATTGACAGCTCACTTCACGCTCACTTCACCTTTCATGGTGCTTTCATTTCACGGTGATATTTTTACAGAATCGAACGGCTGTATTCCTGTGGCAAATATGAATATCAGCTGGTTTTAGTAAAGTAAGTATCTAATTAAAGTTGGAAAAGTTTGAGCCCAGGTAGTCGACTGCAATACGTGTGTTCGTAACAGCTGCATTCGCCGTTGCGGTGTTCAATAAAATATCCCATCCCACCTGCCATCTCAGAAAAAAACACGATATTTTTAGGGCCTGCACTGCACACACCGGCGGACTGCAGGGGAGAGTATCGAGGAGGATTGCTCTATCCGCCAGCGCACACTGACAAGAAAAATCCTCTGCGATACCGCGAGCTTCCGCCAGGTTACCGGAGCATCCGCCGAGTAGGTAGCCACGGCTCGCCGGGATTTGATTATTACACTAGCGACTACGCTGTCGACAAGTTCCTTTTGAAAGAGTGTGGCAGACTGGAAGAGTCCGCGGCGGTAGGAGCTGGCTCCTACCGCCGCGGTATCCTTCATCGTGCTCTTCGATGCTCCCGAGAAAACTGCGCTGCAATGCTCCAAGGTCGATCACCGAGCATTGAAATATATACCGTATTTCGATTAAATAAGTACGAGTATTTAATTCAATTGACAAATTTAATATTCTCGGCCGTTCCGAATAAGCCTTAGCGCGATAACGATATAATGTGAATCATCATAGATGACGTCATGACATGCGCCATCTTGCGATAACGCCGACCATGCTTTTTACTAATATCAAAAACAAAAAAACAAAACAACACAACTGTCAAAGATGACAGTTGTGTTGTTTTGTTTTGAGTCTTATCATAACTTTAGACAAACGTGGCATCTTCGAAATTGTGCTTCTGGCTACCGTGGCCACCTAACCAACGAAGAAGAAGAAATGTGTAGTATAAACACAAAGAATATTATATGCAAGTTCTGACGTTGAGCGAGCACCGTGAGAACGTTCACGGGCGTTCCGAATTGATGACAGCCCTCAGCTGTCATAATCGTGATATCTAACTCGGAACGTCAAATCTTGATGTCAGCGCTGTAAGCGATTACGTTCTTATTCGGAAAGCGGCCAAAATGGCGCGACCGCATATAAACGACGACTTCTTGGTAAATTTGTCACTTTTATTTTGAGGTGCTTTGGCCTGGCTTGGCTTCGGCTTTGGTTTTTTGTAGCCAGTTAGGAGAGATGAGAGGTGGGAACCTCTCATCTCTCCTAACTGCCTACGTCTTTGGCCAAAGCGTTGAAACTGTAGTTCCAGGTTATCTGAATAGTGCCTAAGTGCCTATACATATTAGTAGAGCAATATTACTATCATGTGCGTTTATCTAGCTCTGGTTTTGTTGAACCTCCGCAGGCGTTGCAAAGGAGCACCAGTGCAGTTCACTATGGCAAATATGCAATATATGCTGTGAAACGCCAATGTATGCTTTAAATTAGCTATTAGTATTTCTACAACCACCTCCTTGACCCGTCTTTTCATAGTGGATATTCATCTTTTTTATAGTAGGTACGTCCATGTAATTCATAAAGATCTCCACAAAAATACAAGTATAAAATAATTTGACGCTATCTTTTAGCGTAGGGTCTCTAGCAGACCTTACAATATTTACGCAACGAGGTTCTTCTTTTTTTCGTGTGGTTAGTGACTAACCTGGTGTCAGAGTTTTAAAGCTGCCCATGGGCCTGTGACTTGCTTGCGTGCTTCACATGTCGTCGAGAAATATCTCTCAAGTATGCCGGTTTCCTCACGATGTTTTCCTTCTCCATTTTTGAAGCAAGTGATAATTATAAAATAGGCGCTTGAATCAGAAAAGTCAGAGGTGCGTGTCTTGGGCTCGAACCGACGATCACACCACTAGGCTATTACTGCTATAGAGCGAGGCTGCTATGCAACGAGGTCATAAACATACTATCACATTTATTCCCCTCAAGGTGGGGACACACAGTACCTCTACCAATTGGATGCACACACAATAAAATTGCAACGTGCATGAGTGAGTCTCACTCTATTGAATAATAACCTGGCACGTGGGTCTATATTCAAACCTGTAATAGAATAATGAGGGGTCTAACTGAACTGTTTTGTAGTAATAAGTAGTGGCTAGGACGACTCAACTAGGAGTCATCAGGTTTCAAGGAATTATTGTGGTTTAGAATATCTACTGTGTCTGGTTATCATCAGGCATTTTACTGGGACATACAGGCCTTGCAACCAAATGATTGAGATATGCCCGGATCCTAAATTTCAATAAATGGGAAGCTGGGATTACCAACCGTAACATTGTAAATCTTCTGGTGCTTTGAAAAAGATTTAAGTTGTCTACAGACCAAACAAAGATCTTATTTTCGTTAGAAAATGAGCCCGGGCTGCGTAAATACAAAGGCGGATGCAACACAGACACCTATAGTCTGTGCTGCATTAGGTATCTTGTGAATGGCTTAAAGCAGTAATACTCCGTCCGCACCCAGCTGCAATGCAACACAGCGGTTTGTAGTGCCGCCGCATTTGTTTGTATAAAGCAATGAAAAGGTGGTTTCAACGCAGACACCCATAGTATTATTTGCGTTAGATTATAAACTGTCGAAAAATTGGGAACTGGGTGAAATGGGTTAGGTTAGGTTAGAACTGTGACTAACCGCATGCGAGCTGAGCGAGTGCTACTTCCAAGTTGCTCGAAGCTAGGCAGGCTATTATGTATTAGCGCAAGGTAAAGTTTGATACCTGCAGTGTAGACAGAGCGAGTAAGTACTTGTAAGCTGTATTGCAGTCGTTTTTTTAAAACAATATCTTTCAGAGCCGATCACATTGCAGACAATTTTCAAATGTCTGTGATGTAATCGTGGTAATACTTTATTCCACCATACGCTGCTACGTTACAGAACGTCTGTGTTGCATCCACCTTTCTATTTAGGTACGCACCCGGGTTTTGGTGTATAGACACCTTTACAAGGCAATCATTACTTGCCAATTAATACCTACTTAGTTAATGGAAACTCGGCCACAGAACAGACAGACTAAATACGTAGTAATAATATTGCGATGGGATGGACACACCTAATTTCCAATTAGGTACCTCCTACACAAATCTAGGGCAGTGGAAATATCCAATCTATTTACTTCATTACACCCCACTGACCAATTTTGATTGAAGATTATTCATTATTACCTACCTATCTACTTGTATCTATAGTTCATCCACTTTTACGCCCGAATACGCGCAAATAATGTTATCTCCCGAGATCTCTTGCGTCAGAAATTATCAAAACTCGATCGCTAGTGCGTCGACAGGAAATCCTACTGACGAGTTATTGGTTTTGATGCATTATGAACCCCAAGATTTGCGTCATGAACTTACACACATTTAAATTCACAACGTGAGATAATAATTTACAAGTTTTCTCAAGACGTAGAGCACCTTGGTAAAATCTGCTATCTAATTGCGCAACACATTTTTGTAAACGATTACGTATAATCTTAATTTTGACAGTTCAACAACATTCATTGCGTTATTTACGTTGTTGAGCAGATTTTTTTTCGAACTTATGAAGCAATGGATTAGCAATCTGTTTCAAAATGATTCAGATACTCATTGATCGTGTATCGCAATTAGGGTACAGTTTGCTTTTGTTATGATATTGGGTAGCAAACAATATCAGAGGGTCAATTCCCGTAATTTTTAAGAACACATTCCAATCTCATTCGCAATCTGTCAAAAATACAATCAATTTACCATGGTCTAATAAAACAAGGTCTGGCATTCCGGGACTAACATATGCTTACGTCACTATCCAGTTGCCACTTTATTGCAACAAAACACGATTAAGGAAAGATTTTCAGCCACCATTCTGTAAAAAAATATGTACAAAACATTTAAATTGTCGTTTCGTGTGTCTAATCAAACGCAACAATTCCATTTAAACATAAACCAACGTAATTGTTAGTTAAAACCTCATTGTTTTATCGTATTCGCACAGGTAATAAAGGTGGTTGGGGAGTTATTATTACAAACTTCTGGTAACACAGAAGTGATGACGTAGACTTGTGTTACCCACGTGACTACTGTGTTTCGGAATTACCTGGCGAAGAATATACCATGCAATTTACCAACATTTTTGACAAGTTTGACAGATTGCGACTTGAATGTGAACGTTTTATATGTACGAGAATTGGCCTTCTGATAGTTGCAAGGACACTGGCATTGCAAATATACAATACCAATCGCATCATAGGTACGTTGACTATCATGCTAGCTAACTACAAAGCTGGGGGTAGGCCCCCAGCTTTGTAGTTATATAGTATAGCAGTATATATATATGGTATGCCTATAGCATAGCAGTATTATTAACCATCGACGGGAAAAGAGGGGTGTTATAAGTTTAACGTGTATCTGTGTGTCTGTCTGCGCCATCATAGCTCCCACACGGCTGAACCGATTGTGTTTTTGTTTGAAAGGTGTCTTGATCGAGAGTGTTCTTAGCTATGGTTCAAGAAAATCAGTTCAGCCGTTTGAAGTTTATCAGCTCTTTTCTAGTTGATGAATGGATGTGAACATCTTCCACAGGTCTCATCGATTTGAAATTCGGTATTCTGTTACTTCAATGATATTAGAAAATCTTGATTAGAAAGACTTAAACTGATGCTGTAGCATTACCTGGAATTTACAGGATACCCAACTCCCTTACCAACTTACAGCACAATTAACGTGTTTGGGCTCATTGGAATGGTCTCAAAGAATAGGTTATAGATAGATGGCGAACAGGGTCTGGTGATGGAGTAGGAAACAGAAATGAGGAATTGTTTCTATGAAAACTTCTCGGAAATTGTTCTAACGATGTTGCGTCGCGTCGTCGTGTTGCGACGGTTTGCAGGAGCCTTCAGACATTCCGGCACAAAGCAAAAGACAGTCGCAGAATCGCAGCTCCTGCTTTTCTCAAGACGACTCTCGTTTTGTTACAAACAAAGAAAACTTCAACAGTGGACATACCTATTAGATTGAGTGTAACGGAATGTCTGCCCCACACATGAATTTACACAAGTTATTAGATCATGACTATTTTCAGACCGTGATGGATCTCTAGACGCAATCAATCGAGACAATTAAGCTTTTCTTGTTACCAACTAATTCTTTTTTTACTAGCACTTATTTTGCAGCAAGCTTGGGTTACTTTGCTTTGCGTTTACTTTTTGTTTTCATAAATAAATGAAAGCATCTGCGGGACTTCTTCCTAAACATGTAAAATTGCATAGACACCCATGCATTCTTACATTGTAACCATCATGTCTTTCAATAAACAGTAAAATTGTTTTTAATAAAATATCCTGGCGTCATCCAATATTCTGCCTTATCGCGTGCAATTGAAACATTCAAAATACATGCGCAAGCGACCAATCCTAATGCTGTGCTAATAAAAAAGCGATGCGATCAATAAGGAGTCATTGACAGGTCACCAGGGACTTCTAAACACTCGAGTCGTTGATTAAAATGACCTATGGCATCTTGGTATTAAGAGGAATTGTAGATGTTGCTGCATAGTTGCGACATAATTTTTATGGCAATTGGCTGTGTTATGTTTTTATTTCGGCTTTTTACTGGCCACTTTAGTTACTTGGTTTGATTGAGGAGAAGGACGATGTCAATAGTAGTATGCTGGGCGAAACAAATTTGAAGATTCTGTAGATAGACCGGCACTTAATTCAGTACCGGGTTAAGCAAGGGCGGGGCCCGTAGCAAATTGAACGGGCCCTTGATCTGCTATGGGTTCAGTATAAAGTGGTTACTACAAAATTCAATACTTACTCAATACGTTTCTTTGCCATCAACATTTAAAAATATTTAAAAAATTGTCTGACGTGGATTGTCTTAGTCGGAAAAAGTGTTACGTATCACGTTTTCGTGACATCAAGTAAATTCAATATCCTATATTCCACGTCTTAATAAGTTTCACTCGAAAAATTACTCTCAGGCGGAGGTGGTCGGGTTTGGATACGCGCCCCTTTTTGCGTAGGGCCCGTAGCATTTACTATTCTTGCTACGTGGTTAATCCGCCACGGCCCTAATTGGGCCTAATTGGTACTTTCACTCACAATCTAAATGATATTGAAGGTAACCCATTGCTTCATAGGTTCGAAAATGATTTTGAAGTATATCATACTAATTCCATGTACAGTACGTACAAATTCCATGCTGCCATGATAGTAGGTACTTACTAAATCCATGCTGCCATGTCATTATTCTAAGGTAGCCATCTTGTTTTAAACATTGGGCAACCGACAACGATACACGAACACGATAGCCATTGCTAAAAATGGTTGTCAGACTTTCGGGCTTCTGACTACACGTAAAGTATGTCAAAGATCTACGAATGGCGCCGGGACGGAAACCACAGCTTACCGTGCTTTGTCACGGTAAGTAACAAACAATAAGTACCTATGTAAGTCATTATGTGCAAAAAATCTGTCTGCTCAACAACTTAAATAACGCAATGAATGTTGTTGAACTGTCAAAATGAAAGCCATTGGTACTGTAAGTGTGTTACGCAATTGCCCTGCAGGAATCCGTTGGTTAGGCGACTACTGTTAGGTACTGTTAAGAACGCAGACGTTTGCAGTACATGCACAAAGATTATTGTAAATGCATTTAAGACGCAGATATATGCCAGTGACCTTGAGTGGTTAGCTTGCGGGTTCTGTACTGAATTCACGCATCGCGTCTTATGTCCAGCCAGTAAGGGGGGATTCGCCCATCATGGAGCGTTGTCCCAAATTAGACGCATTATTAATTTATTATTCATAAAACAAAAGGTATTTTAATAAAAAACGTATACTTAAAGATCAATAATTAAATTATCTTTAAAATGGTGAAGGTTTCACAAAAATACGCTTGATAGATTTTGCGTGAGTCTCAGTTTTTTATCCGCGTTAGACATAACTTTACAAATTAATTTCACTGTGTAATATACCTAAACATAATCTAAAATATTCATATATTAAGTTATTAAGAAAATGCTCTAATTTAACATATATTTTTTCCAAATCAGTAACACTACTCGTTTAGACGTGATTTTTTGTATACAATTATTAAGGTGATATATTGAAAAAAAATTGCGAAAAGACGGCAATTCGATTTGGCACATACGTCGTTTAATTTTGAGCGCACACACATTATCGCCGTCCCTTCTTTTGCATCAAAAGTAATGTCATCACTCTCGTTCATTCATAAATCAGTCCATAGATCAATCGCCTGGTGGGGCTCATCGACGACGAATCTATGTATTTTTTTTACAAATCGGTGCGATGAAATTTACGTGATTTAAATAATTATAAGTATTTACAAAAAAGGTTAATAGTTTAGCAAGTAATTATTTAATACAATTAGAATTGAATAGGTATTTAGACTGTGTGTGTGTTTGTGTGTATTCTCGTGACTGTGAACGATATAGCATTATTTTTCTGTTATTATTTTGTGGCGACATTTAAATAATTTTTAAAAATAGGTTGAATCAAAAAACCAAAATTGAACAGTACCTGCAACGTTCTTTAGTATCCTGTCTTACCTGCATTGCTATGGGGATAAAGCTTGTTTAATGGGAATTCTTGAACAAAAGGGGTTCATGAGGTGATGGCGCCATCGCTATGATCATTTGTATGTTACAGTTTCGTTTTGTTTAAACAGCACCCTATGCTCATCGATTGGACGGGTAAAACTTTTTTTTTACCACACTTTTTAAGGTAGACTTGCATTTCTTCATTATTGGTTTCTCCAAGAAGGTACCTATGCTTGTTTATGTTTGTGTTAAGAGTGGGTCGAAAGTAAGTACGTGGAGTTCCTTGTTCATAAGATCTCACGTTCTGTCGCTTGAAAGTTCACGTTTTACAGCAATGATAGCCTACTTGTGTGACCGTCGGACCTCTGACTTTTCTGATTCATGTCCCTATTGTATAATTATCACTTGCTTCAAAAACGGTGAAGGAAAACATCGGGAGGAAACCGGCATGCCTTAGAGATATTTCTCGACGCCGTTATGTAGCGGTCGTTATTTAGCGGCATATTGCGGCCGCTAGGATGGAAGGATGCTAGATAGATACTCCAATATCTGCACAGGGCAATCAATGAACTAAGCAATAAGATGTTAATAGTGAGTCGAATTCACCACCTTTCACCAACCACCATAAACAAAACAACAATCTATTCTCGCATTGCTAAGTAATATTGGGTAAGCATTACTTATTATTTTCTAAGAACGTCTGTTTTTAGACTACAATTTATATTCATTATTTATCTCTTTAGATAAATAATGATTATATTCTACCTATTTCTTTAAATAGGCTAAAATATGATCCGTTTTCAGGTATGAAATACGTCAACAATACATCAATATACGTCAAGTATTGTCACTACGAATGATAGATCACAAAAAAGGGATGGAGTCCATTGTGAAATGTGGGTTTTATGCCAGTTGATTCTTTGACATGGTCTCATTGATACCCTACAGTTATAGGATATACATAGACATATTTCTCGACGGCATGTGAAGCCAAGTCAGAGGCGGCATGGGCGGCTTTAAACTCTGAGACCAGGTTAGTCACTAGCCACACGAAAAGAAGAAGATTTTCATATCTATGCTTAAAGGTATACAGAGTTTGTAACATAGATATAATGGTTTGTAACTTCTCATCTGTAACAATATTGCAATTCTAGTGAAGCGCAATGCACACGCTACAGTGCTCTCTAAATATTGCACTACGCTACGTTTCCAGCAGTCAGAGCAATTTCAACCGTTTGCTTATACGAGCGTGGAGGAAAGGATGTTATAAAGAGAATATTGAATAAAAATACAATGAATATTGAAACATGGGACAGAGTCTTTTAATTATAGACTGTTTCTAAGTCAGCCTTTTAGGGCAAAGATGTCCTTTCGCATAGAGAAGACCTTATCAATATGGTTGAGTCAAATCTCCAGACAGTTATTTACATACTTAGTTAAATTAGTAGATACCTGGGCGACCGAGCTCTGCTCTAGTGAAATAATTTATAGTATAGGATAGTTCATACTAATTCCATGGTGCCATGATAGTAATACTTACTAACTCCATGCTACCATGATAGTAAGTACTTACTAATTCGATGCTACCATGTATATTCTATGGTAGCCATGTTGTTCTAAACTTTGGGCGACCGAGCTCTGCTCGGGTGAAAATACGGAGAAAACGAATTTTCCCAGGTATGAAACCTAGCTGATCTATTTTTCGTCCCCGTAAACACCGTGTCGATGGTTCTGCGGTCGCCATTCGGATTTACTTATATCCTTTTTTTACTCTTCCGACACTCAGTGGGAATATGGTGCTCCTGACCAAACCATGTCCCTTATGCATGGCTTCCTATACTGAGCCCGCCTCATCTAAAATAATATCTACAATATTTTTACTTATACCATAGACTCGAATGGAGTAGTGGTGGTCCAGCGGTAACGGCAGTGACTTACGAGTCGTAGGTTTGTAGCGGCATCTACATCGCTACATGCAAACTACGCATCAAAGACCTGACGTCACACAAATCCTGCATCGCGCAATTAGAGTTTACCGCGCGATAAACATATATACAAGCTTCCCAACTTCAACCTCTGGGCAGTTGCCTGCCAGACACGACACCCGTCTGACCGGAGGATCCTACCCTTTCTATGGGGGATGAGTGAACTTTACACCCTGTTCCTCATACCCTTAATTGGTGACCCCAAATATGAACGTCAACGCAGCCTTCGTGCAACTACTTCAGCGTGACATCATCATCATCACTCCCGCAAGCATTCGTGAGGCGAGTCACACAGCCAGTCAGCACCCACGGCTTCAACGGGTATCCTGACCACCAGCATGCAGCGAACGCGCATTCCTGGTCATCACCCTCAGCCACAACCCAGCGCTGTACCACATCCGACCCACTGGATCATAACGCAGCGCTACCCCGACTCACTGGGGAACCACCGCAGACAGTTCCGACTCACCGCGAAATATGCGGCACCCGGTTCCAACTCACTGGAACCACAGCACTGTGAAGCATCGCAAGATTCAAGACTCAGCTCACTATCGACCTCCGGTCTCCGGAGGGGAGTGATGTAGCGGCATCTACATCACTACATGCAAACTACGCATCAAAGACCTGACGTCACACAACATCCTGACGTCACACAAATCCTGCATCGCGCAATTAGAGTTTACCGCGCGATAAACGTATATACAAGCTTCCCAACTTCAACCTCTGGGCAGTTGCCCGCCAGACACGACAACCGTCTGGTCAGAGGATCCTCTCTTTTCTATGGGGGATGAGTGAACTTTACACCCTGTTCCTCATACCCTAAAGGTTCAAACCCAGACAGGCGCTTTACTTTGTGTAAATTATTTCATCACCACTGCTCTCAAAACGGTGAAGGAAAACATCGAGAGGTCATACAATGTCCTAGAACCAAAAATTCGAACACATGTGACATCTACCAAACAGCACTGCTCGCGTGGTGCATTACGGCCCAGTCCCTCTCACAGAGAGGAGGCATGTGTCCCAGCAGTGGGATTATGTATCGACTCGAGAAGAAGAAGAACTTCTGTTTTTGAAAGCTTCGATCTTGACACTTTTAAGTTCCCAAGAATATATTTCTCACGCCGCGCATTGATTAATTTCATACCCTGTCATCCCCTAACTTCTAAGACATTATAACCTACGCACTTCACTAATGGAGGCCTCTATATCCCCTTCTATAAATAGCCTGCATATTTGCCGGATCAAAACAAACAGTAATTATCTAGTTGACTGTGTATTTGCCGTCCACACAATGCTGGGGCCTACGTTCAATCAACTTAGCAAATATTTCATCATAGTGAAACTTCACGGAGTGAGAAACTACGGGCTCTACATTGTTTATCACGACGCAAAGTAAGGGGTATGGGCAGAAATAAAGGTCCTTGGTTATAATCTGGCTCCAACACACAAGTTTAATCTTAGCTTGGCTGCCAGTGGAGATAGTCAGTGATTTATCCAATTTAAAAACTTTGTTATCATAATATAACCTATCCTAAGTAAATTGCAAAATTGGAAATAAAGTTATTGTTTATTATTTATTATCTATTATCAATTATTTATCATGACGATGGGGCGGTGGGACGCAACTATGATGGTGGTTTCACAGTGTTCCTTCCTTTAGCCTTCAGAGGGAGCTCTCGAACCCTTTACTTTCTAATTAGTGTTCTACGGAGGATAAATATTTATTTAAAACATTAGATAAATACCAATGACTCAAATTTAATTTAGTCGGTGTGTCAGTAAATTAAACAACTCATTGAATAGATTCAAGGTATTCCCTCACCGGGAGCAATCGCCTGTAATGTAACGTTCAGAGTCGAGCATTACATCAGTGAGGGAGGAGAACCTGAGCATTACAGTGCGCAACCTGAATGATACAATAGGGATGATACCTGGGTAAAAAAAACGAAATTCTAATTAGTCCGTTAGTCAGATAATACAAAAATATTAGACAGGTATTTTTTGCTTTATCATATTAACAAATAAATACTTAGATAAACGCATTTTAAGTTTGGGAGTGGTGGTCGCTACGTCACTAGTATGTATAAAATCTACATACTCGTGACGTCATGGCACATTTCACCTCAATGTATCGCAGTAATCGTAATCTTTAGATTATGTAAAAAAAGAAAAAATACGTATCGAATATTTTTTTTATAATCTTAAAGACGGACAATTTTTTTTGTCATCATCTCTATTCGAGCATTACATCAGTGAGGGAGGATAACCGAGCATTAAAGTGCGCAACGTGAATGATACAATTCGAGCATTACATCAGTGAGGGCGGAGAACCGAGCATTACAGTGCGCAACCTGAATGATACAATTCGAGCATTACATCATTAAGGAAGGAGAACCGAGCATTACAGTGCGCAACCAGAATGATACAATTCGAGCATTTAACATCAGTTAGGGAGGAGAACCGAGCATTACAGTGCGCAATGTCTGTAATATTTAATCTGAAATGTTACATTACAGGCAAATGCTCGTCAGTCAGGGTGGCAGTATTGTAACGTAATGTTCAAAATCGAATCTGCAACGTTACATTTCAGACGAATGCTGCAGCAGCAGCTTAAAAAGAACGATAAGTAAGAAGAAACACAATGAATGGAAACCAAAATGCTAAGCAGACAGGTCCTGCTTTAAATTTCTGCTTGAAGCATGTAAATGAATCCGGTTAACTTATCAAGATACACCTTGCAATATTTTCTTAACTTTACGACACTACAAACACGTCAAAAACACACGCATCATGTAAACACAACACAAACAACATTGTTTATCATTAGATATAGAGACTTACGCAAAACGATAAACATTGTGTCGTAACGGGTAATCATAATATCGTAAATACATACGTAGGGGGCTCGTGGCTTCATCAGGTCGTTGAGGATAAGAGATAAGGTCTAGGAGGGTAAGGTTAAAACGTTGGAATGCAGAAATTTATTTTGAATTATTCGAAGAACAATGTTGTAGCTGGATTAGTATCTACATTTTTGTTTCGAAATTTAAAAAATACCGCGGCTACGATGGTAGTCTAACGATTTACGTAATACACGATCAATCAGAATCTGAATCGTTTTGAAACAGATTGCTAATCCATCGCTTCATAACCTCGAAAAAAAATCTGCCCAACAACGTAAATATCGCAATGAATGTTGTTGAACTGTCAAAATGAAACAGATTAGTCGTAACCGTTTACGAAAATGTCTTACGTAATTAGATAGCTGATCATGTTTGCGGGGCCAACATGGCCAGAGATCGCACAAAAAAAAGAGGTCTGGGATAAAAAGGGGAGGCGTTTGCCAGCAAAAGGACAACATGAAGGCTAGCAAAAAAAAAAATTATATAAAATGTTAAAATAGGACTTGGGGTGCATTAGAATAGGGATGATGACTAAAAATTTAGCCGCATTTTAGCTCAATGTATTGCTGTAATGTTTTGATTACGAAAATAAAGAAAAAATACGTGTCCAATATTTTTTAATAATCTATATGAAGGACATAACAATAAATTATCAACTTCCTTATTACTTAACATCGAAATTACCAACGATGTTATAGGTACCAAGCCCCACTTTCTAAGTCACATAAATATAAATCACTATCAACATCACCTAATTCTATCTTTCTCAAAGAAATCAATAGATTACGTAATAGGCGTCCACGGGGTCATAACCTCATGCTCGCTGCGGTTGAGTAACGACCTGATAAAATGTGGTAATCGTCAGTTCATATGATGACCTGGTGAGTGGTATGTGGGGGTGGTAATATACTCATTTCAGTTCCGGGGTGCATGATAATTATGACATTGATATACCCGAAGGGGTTGGCAGAATTATGCTGATTTGAACTAAATTTTTACAGAGAATGTTCTATTGCAGGGATTCCCAATCGGTTGGGCGCGACCCCCTCGGGGGGCGTAGAGTGACCAATGGGGGGGCGCGGCGGCTCTAATAATAAACTATAGATTTATAACATTTTATGTTCTTGATTTAGAAAAGGTTACGGCTAGTTTTCAATACAGGAACGTTTTATAATATTGTAGGTATTACTGTAAAATGAGCTTGAGCTTTTCTGCATAACTTGACAAAATAAGTTTGCCGAATTCTGTATGAATGGACTAAAGAAAACCGAACCTAAACCGAGGCGGCGTGCGGCGGTGGCGTGCTTCAATTTTCAAGCTCACTTTGCTCGCTCTTCCATTCTACATTCTCTTGATTCTACATCTTTTCTGCATAAGTCGACAAAGTAAAACCTTTTTCTGTATGAATGGTCAAAAGAAAAATGTAGCGAATCCGAAACTGTACAACATTTTTCGACCTCGCTTTGCTCGCTCTTACATTATGTATTCTCATTATTCTTGAGTTTTTCTGCAAAACTCGACGAACTTCCATTTCTGTTTGACTGATAAAAAGAAGAAAATCTAACCTATAAGGGGAAAAAATAAAAAAAAAAAGGGGGCGCGTGTGTTAAAAGGTTGGGAACCCCTGCTCCATTGGTCCAGTTTATTAAATTGCCTTTATTATAGTGTACAATCGCAAACCTATTTGTACAGTGGCTACCAGCCTGGACATCAGAAACAACATCAGAAAATAAAACTCGTATGCCTCCTTTTTCTGAATTCGGTGAAAAGCGTTTTGGTAAGTTGAAGTTTTTCTTCAACCAGCATTGGACTGTGGTAGACTATCTGGAACAATTTTGTTTTTCAATCTTGGTTTCCATCTGAGGGCTGGCAGCTATACTGATTAAATCGTTACTCCATTAGGTCAAGGCCCTATACTGACGATAACGATAATTCAGTACTAACGTACCTATAGGTACCTACTATCTTACATCTCAAGCAAACTTCGCGTGTAATAGCTTGGGCTGCCCTAATTTTTGGAGGCCGTAGTATTAGCCGGCCGAACCTACCTAGTAAACCTACATGATATACAGGCTGGCAGGGACATCGACGCGAAAACTGTTACCATGGATTCAGCACGTGATTCTGAACCACGATGCGTTGAAATTTTTCGTCGGTTATTAAAAAAAAAATTACTGTTCCAAACATTTTGACTGCGTAGGTAAGTATTGCACTTTTCTATGAAACAACAGATTTTTTAACCGACTTCCAAAAAGGAGGAGGTTACATGTTCGTCGCGTATTATTTGTTGATGTTTTTTTTTATGTAAGTCCGCCGATTTTTCCATCAAAAATACACTTCAAACGGAAAAATAACTTTAATTTCGGAAGTCGATGTTTTGTTTTGGTTTTGAATTTTCGTTTTTTGCCACCGACTTCCAAAAAGGAGGAGGTTATATGTTCGTCGCGTATTATTTGTTGATGTTTTTTTTTATGTAAGTCCGCCGACTTCTCCGTCAAAAATACACTTCAAAGTGAAAAATAACTTTAATTTCGGAAGTCGGTGGCAAAAAACGAAAATTACAAAACCAAAACAAAACATCGACTTCCGAAATTAAAGTTATTTTTCACTTTGTAGTGTTTTTTTTCGGTTGTTTTTTTTTGTAAAAAGTTTTTATTTGTTCAGAATCATGTACTGATCCATGGTAAAAGTTTTCGCCTCGATGTGCCACCCATACTGAATTGTTCGATTGAAGGTAAGTCTTGTACTTTACAAATTACTTTTTTTAGATCCCTTGTGGAAACTCATACAGTATGTATAAGTTATTCCTAGTGCATTAACCTATGACTGATAATCGATGACTCTTCAACTATTCTTGCCTAACCTACTTAAAAATAAAGACAGCGAAGCGGCTAAATTACCATGGGGAGCCTGATTGATTGAAGAACTGGTAGAGGTGGTCATAAAATATTCAAACATGCAGTTACTATATTCCATAGGTTTAGGTAGTTAGATAAAGGTAAACAAAAAAAACCACGTGCCGAGACAGCTGTCAAGTAACCGACTAAACGTAATACCTGTCACTTTAGTTGTCACGCTACGCACAGTTGTACATTTCAATTTAACCACGATAAAATTTGTTGACGCTTAGAATTTGGACTCTTTACAATAACAGATTACAAAATATTAAGTATAACAAAAAAAAATGTGCTCAAGCAAGTACATCTACGAAGAGTAGTTTAACACTTTCCGGGACAGACCGCCTCTTGACGTTATGTCGGTATATCGTTACGTGACAGTACGGCTAAGGGCGGTGAACTTTATTTCATGTAATTTGGCAAACCGTCGATAGCCGTTGCTTGCCCATAGTATTCCTAAGAAGCACATGATCTAGTGTCACATCACGCGACTTCATTTGTTCGTGGGTGTCACGGCAAACTCTTTTCGAGTCATTTTTCAACACACACATACGCAGTGCTTATGCACCAAAACAACACATGCACACCGCCGACAGGCGTAGACTGAGCCATAGGCGTCAACGTCTGTGGCCGTATTTGTCATATCAAAAAATTAAAAATATATGTAATGAGGTAGTACGGCTGTAGACGGTATGACAAAATGTATGGGATTTTGAAGTGTCATATCATTACATTTGCAAATAGTCAAGTGTCCCGGAACGTGTTAAGAATAAATGACAAAGTTTAACATACATTAATAAAAGGAAACTATTGTAAAAATCGAAAATAAATTAAATTTGGTTTAATCGTATTTTTAAACAAGAAAATGTCATCTATAAAAACCTTTTTTACGATTTGTTTACCTTTATTGAATTACCTAAACTAATGGAAGGTCTAATTTATAGAAAAATTGTTTAAAAAAAATGTTTTGAATGTATGTTTAAAATGTTTGCTCTACATATGACAGCTGGGACCAACGGTTTAGCTCACTTTCCGAGGCACGGAGGGGTCTGTCATATGTAATAGATGGTCACCCATCCATGAACCGACCTCAGCGAGCTAGAATTCGCTACATTGTTACTACAAAATGTGTCCTTATGTAATGTAAGTTAGTAACAACTATTATAGTCTTACAATTCCCGACGGCTTTGTTCATGAGTAGATACTGCTAATTACTACTCAAACACAGTGTTATTATGCAAACCATAAACCTACTGAGTGCATCATATTTTATGACTGGCACCTAAATGGCTGATAAGAAGTAACAAATATAAGGAACAAGAGAATATCATACATGGCTTCCCCAAAAGAGTGGCGCCATGCTGAGGTACCAAATTTTGCCCAGTAATGTTTAAGTCCGACGTAATAGGGGGCGAGCCGGGCGAGCGAGGTAACCGTTCACAAAAAAAAAAGTGCTATTAGGCTTTTCCTAACCGAAGAACCTATTAAAAACACGTTGCCCAACCTGAGAATCGAACCCAGGTTCCCATGCTCAATGGTTGCGCCCGCGCCTACTTTACCTAGACTAATGTTTGAGGCAGTCATTACCTATTCTGGATTTACTATAAACAACAGGTTTATTAAAATCTATTCTATTCTATTCTATTTTTCTAATCTTGGCACTATTTACGGATTTATACTTTAGTACAAAACAAATATTTAACAACCGTTCATCTGACCAATTGATTACTCAAGCTGTTGTTTATACAATACGGTTCCAATAGCTAAAGTATTTAAACAACTATGATACTCCACGGAAACATATTTTGTTTTCCGGGTCTACCAAAACTGGTAAACCATTATGATAACTGCACGCTTTGCATGGCCACAATATAAACAGGTTTTGTCGACGTATGAATAGACAAAATGACAGATGCACAATCACAATCTGTCATTTTGTCTATTCTTCCGTCGACAAAACCCGTTTCTATGGTTGTCATGCTACGCGTGCTGGTTACTTCCAGTTCCTCTCAGCTACAGATGTCTGACGGTAGCTTAGTAGCTCTCTGGATAGCACCGGCTTATATCTATGTTACATCCATGTCAGACATAGCGTGTCTTTATAAGGGGTGTTGGCGACGCCGCGTAAACGCTGCGTTAGCGTCGCGTAGCCGCTGCATCACCCTCGCGTAGAGATATTGTTTGTATCGAAAGTAACGTCACGCTGGCGTGGGCGTAAGCATCGCCTTTCGCCAGCGAACGCCTACGCTAGACATTACAAAAGTCGACCCCAATAAACGTGAAAGATCACCAAAGTTTCAACGATGCTAGACTTGCAGAATTAGCTGTACAGAAAAGCCATTATATATAAAAAAAACCATTCATTACAATACACCCATAACTCACAATTAGCGGAATTAGGCTGGCTAGCTAGCACCCTAATTGCGTAACACACGATCAATCACAATCTGTTTCATTTTGACAGTTCAACAACATTCATTGCATTATTGATGTTGTTGAGCAGACAAAATCGAACATATGAAGCAATGGATTAGCAATATCCTTTAAAATTATTGAAATTGTGATTGATCGTGTTACGAAATTATGGTGCAGGACCATGGGAGTTTAATTGAGTTACATACATAGGTACCATCGCGCCTAACCACTTTTCGACCGTATTGCCTAAGCAATAAGGTCGAAAAGTGTCAGGCGCCAGTGTCCACGATGGTACATAACCCACAATCCCTAAATTCCTTTCAACCACAAAACGAAATAGGAAATTATAATCCCTCACAGTAACGCTTACTGTTCAAACAGTTCACTTCGCTTGTATAATTCCGCTTGCATCACAAAGGGTATTATTAGGCTGAATATTTAACTAGAGAGTGAGATCGCCCCCACTGACCTCATTCGGAGGGTTGTCGACCGCGGCGGGTCGGCCTGCTCAGTATAACACCCCCTGTACGTATCCCATCGTGGGTTAGGCTGGTTGTAAATGAGGCATTTGATATGGGGATTTTGCGACATAATGGAAGAAACAGAACATTAACCTGTTCATTGCCGGAAGCCCTCCTGGTGGGTTCACCTAGTCGCATATGGGATGACGGGGGCTGATTTTAAATGTAGGTTTTTATTAGCGAATATAGCGTTATAAACCGTGAAAATAAAATCTGATGTATATTTTAACAAGATTTATTAGTATATGCGTTGGTTTTAATTTTGTTCACGGTTACAAATATTCACAAAAAAATTAAACGGTTGGAAACTACGTACAGCGACCCCCAGAAAACACAATTTTACTTCGTTTTACAGTGTTTTATAACACGGTTTTAAACCTAATGCCGTTGACCGTCCGCGACGGTTAACCTTAGCACAAACGTAATGCCGGTAACCCTCTCGGAGGGTTCACTTCCAATATGTATGGCGGCATGGCGTATGAGTTCTATTAAAATGGGTGGAGTCGAAATTTTATTTGCTATACATTTCTACCTACTTTTATTTAAATATAGAACACATACACATTATAAAACTGATTTACATTCGTAAGACGTCCTCGTAACAGAAGGTCCAGTTGAAAACCAGCGTCAGACACTAGTTATCTGGCATTTATGCTGAACTGGGCCTATTTGCCGCAGCCGTGAGGCACACAATATTATTTTAAGTTATCTTTGAATTTTCTGTTTTTTTTGTTTTTGTGTGAATACATATTGTGAGCCTTAACCTGAGTCAAATAAATTTATTTTCTTTCTTTCTTTATTTAATGTATCACGTGCATATTTCGAGGTTGACCGATGAGTGTCGGATATTTAGGGAGCTTCTAAAAATAGACGTGTCCTCCTGAATTGTGTACCGGAATCAGTAGTTAAGTAAAATTTGACATTGTTATTTAGTAACTAGGTACCTGTGGTAGCTAAGCATGCAGGACTGACTGCCTCGGGTCAACCTTCTCCAGCCAAATATTGGACCAAATACAACTACTTACAAACATTTGATAGGCACTACCTATTGTAACGACTACCAAGGCTGTCAATGTTAGGCAAGTAATTCCTACATTTTTGGGGTTATGATAGTTCGCGACTAAAATCATAAAATATTAAATCCGAAACGCAAGCAAGCAACAGTAAGAAACTCTACCTCGCAGACAACTGCCACCCTAATTGCGTAACACGATCAATCACAATCTGAATTATTTTGAAACAGATTGCTAATCCATTACTTCATAAGTTCAAAAAAAATATTCTGCTCAACAACGTAAATAACGCAATGAATGTTGTTGAACTGTCAAAATGAAACAAATAACTCTTAATCATTTACGAATATGTGTCACGAAACTAGGCAGCTGGTTCTGTGCTTAGCCATTTAGCTATGAAGCCTTCTCAGTAAGTGGAAAATTAACCCATAATACCACGTTAAAACTGTCAGTATTGTAAACAGCCTAACGGTGTTTATTTTCACTGGTTGTGCGACGACGCCAGACGTCCTGACCTACGCTGCCAAGTATTTCCATTTCCTTAATATGTTTCGCATTAATACAGATAAAGAATGACTTATATAAGGTATCCCTGCCTGGTATTTCTCCTTGGTTAAAACTGTATACCTTGATATCATTATAGTAATGTAAAATATCGATATTAAAATGTTTGGGTTTATTGATTTTAGCAGGTTTATTACTTACCAAAATATTTCATCAAACGCATAAATAATAAATCTTTTGCTCGTCAATATTTTAAAGGGTTTGTTCAGTAGGTACATGATGGTGCAATTTCTCGTTCGATATTTGAACGTGACATAACAAAGGCTTGCTTGACATTATTAGGTATTTAAAAATAGATTTGAAAATATAAATAGGTTAATTACAGCAATGTATTCAGCCAGATGTGTGCATATAGTGTTATTCTTGGAAAATGCCTATTGTTACGGCCCGGAAATGCCGGAAAATGTATGCAATGTTAGCTTTGTAGTGTACATAAATAGTTCATTATGTATCTATTAAATACTACAACATTTCTTTTGAAGATAGAAGTAGGCATTATTTTCCTTATGGAAACGTGTTCTATTGCTTTTTAAAACCTTTTATTTGCCTTCATAGGCAACAATACGGCTTTCTTTCTTTCATGGCGTGAAAAATCGTTCAACAAACAGTCATTAGATAAATAATGAACTAGAACATCAATCTAAATAGCAGTACCACTTAATTTATTGCTTATTCACAAGGTAATAAATGTTCCGAGCTACTGTAAGTATACTTATTGATAATTCTAGATTTAACAGTTACTATCTAATGATAGTTATATATTTGCTTATAACATTAAATTATATTTATTTAGTGTCACATTTTATCTCTTGGCTGGAACGTGAACGGCTCTGCTCTCCTCATCTTAAAAAAAACAAAACGTCATTTTTCCCGCGCTCGGCGTCGTGGCGAGCGTCCCTCTACGCATGCCTCTCCCAGTATTGAATGGACGCGCTCTGATCACAGACGGCCGGCGTACCAGTATGGTAGACTTATCGATCCACGCTAAAGTGTAAAATTTAAATAAAATAAACATGTGCCAGTGATTTAAAGTATTTTATTAGGAAAACACAGTGCCTTCTGGGAGTGTTGTTTATCGCATAACTTTGGTAAGTAAAGTAGGTCACAATAATATTGATTACTCGACGAATTTAAATTGTGTACATTTGGTATGTTTTCGTCGTATTTTTTTTTGGTGGGTTAATTTGTGTTCGGAGGAGGTTTTGGAGGTTCTTCTGTTATTGTTTACGGAACAGTTTCAGTATCGATTGTGTGCCTGTGCCTGGTACGAAGGTTTACGGTTTTTCGCGACTTTTTTGGCGACTCATAGGTGAAGATCATCAATCATGTACGGTTTGTGAAGCGGACTTTATTGAGTCGGACGAAGCTCGTGATTTATGAGCATCGGTAAATAAAAAGATAATTTACGATTAAAAAGACATATCCTATCGGGTTTTTATTTTATGTTTTTAGAATGTAAGTCGTAGAAGATTGAACTGCGACGTAATCTTCAGAATTTACGTTTGACCCTAGGTACGATGCATGATTATCTATTCGCGTAATTTCATAACAAAACAACTGAATCAAAAACAAAGATAACAGAAACAAGAATAACAAAGAATCTGCAGCTGATAATTTTTGTTCAAACAAATCGAATTATAACGACGTATTTATTACTTTTCTAATTAGCTAACATCGTTCTGGGCTCCATTAATGATTAAATCATTTAAGAAACATGTTAACGCGTAAATTTGTTGACTTCAAAAGGGAAACGTTTCAAAATATATAGTCATGCTTAAATTACTATAATTATCAGGATAATTAGAGGAAAATAATCTGGCTAATGACTATTGAGTACTAATATGATATATATATAACAACCTTTAACATGTTGTGATTGATATGTACCTATTTGTTTGATGTTTTGTTTAATATTTAAAATAGTCTACGTTTCTCATTATTATAAGTGTAAGGATGCCTAAATTTCCATCTAAACTATATATATATACGTATACAATATTATATTATTTATATTATAAAGATAAAATATTTGTATTTTTGTTTGTAATGTGAATAAACTCAAAAACTACTGGCCCGATTTAAAAAATTATTTCATTAGTAGAATCCTATATTATCACTGAGTAACATAGGCTATAATTTATAAAGATATCACGCGGGCAAAGCCGCTGGCGGAAGCTAGTTTCCATTCAAGTAGGGGTGCTTCAATCAAGACGAGGTAAATATCATCATTTCATTATGAATTAAGTATAGTAAACTCTCACAAATATTTTTTGTAACATACTTGAGAAAACTGCTAAACTAAATCGAGTATAATGAAGATATTGTAAATTTATAGTTACAGGTTCTTCGCTAGAACAAGAATCTACACATTCCAAAATACAAAACTCTCATACTCTCTTACAAGTTAGTGAGCACATAAACTCGAAAACCACGTAGGTATGCGGTTTACGTGCTTATTATTTAAATGCATACATTTATTCTCAGCCTAGGTTTATATTGTAAGGAGGTTGATATCATGTGAAATAATCTATTAGATTTATTAAGAATCTGTCCTACATACTTAACGCAAAACACAACGTCATTGTCTGTCCTCTAATGGGCTAATAACTCGAAAACCACTCATCTGATTAACATGATTATTTTTGAAATGCATAGACTTGTTTTCAGGCTAGGTTTAAGCATATGAGTGCATACAGGCGGAGCTTGGAGCGCACCATAAAGCAAGCAAGTTACATTTCGCGTGAATCAGAACATATGTATGGCTAAAGATATGTACGGTGTCGTCTGTCACTGTTTCCCAGGGTGCAATACCCTCAATCGACTTTCGTGACTTGCGCAGAATGATAAACAAACTGATGGATGTGTTTCTTTTACTTTTACTTCGGAGGAAGTGTTGAGAACTGGTTAATTATAGATTTAAAACATTAATGTTTTATAGTCTCTAGATTAGCTGATCTGATAAACTAAAACATGGAATAGTTTTTTTTTATGCCAGAAAATGTGTTAATCCTGGGGTTCTATTTAGTAAATCCGACAGGTGACAGTTCGACATTCTGACAAGTTTGTAAGTTTTTTTACTTTATTCTGAAAACGCAACGTCGCAAATAGATGTCAAATATTTCGCTGTTTTGATTAATTTGTTAATATTACTGTATGGAAATAAGAAATATGGCTAACTAGTGAACAATATCGATTATGAAATCCAATAATTAATATCGTAATACCGAACGCTCTTAATGATAGCTACGTCTGGTTATGTTCTGTATGCTAGTTGAAGAGCTCTTTAGTGGAATAGTTCATCCGCGGAACCAACAACATACCTACAAACATCTGCCATCCAAAAAAAATGCTGTTTTCCGGTTTGAATCTACAATTGCAGGCACATAGGACGTTTAAACGTTGTCTCTGCATGGCAGGCACACTGGAACAAGTAGGGCACATCCTAGGCTACCTAAATGGGTGACCTACGATGTAGGTTTCATTTCAGGAAACACTTTAACTCTGTTTCTGGGATGGCAACGCACCTACAATACTCCACGGTATTGCAAAAGTTAATACAGGAAGATCGGAGACGATAGACGACACTCGAAGTTGGGGACTAGTATATTTACCTAGTACAAACTGTCCAGTTAGGTAGGTCCCACTTCAAGAAAGACGTCAATCGTCGAACCTGACTCGGCTGGGCAGCGTTCGGGAAGCTACGCAATATCTTCTATTTCTAATATGCAATGTCTCGTCCCATATACCGCAGTGTCTCAAGACGAAAGTCTTTGACCAGTGCGTGTTGCCAGTGATGACTTATGGCACTGAAACGTGGTCGCGCACAATGGGCCTTATTAGAAGGCTTAAAGTCACCAAAAGGGCAATGGAGAGGGCTATGCTTGGAGTTTTCCTACGTGATCGAATCAGAAATGAAGAGATCCGCAGGAGAACCAGGGTAACCGACATAGCCCGAAGAATTGCCAAACTTAAATGGCAATGGGCAGGGCATATTGCTCGTAGAACAGATGGCCGATGGGGCTGAAAAGTTTTGGAGTGGCGACCGCGTACCGGAAGACATAGCGTTGGAAGGCCTCCCAAAAGGTGGACCGATGATCTTGTGAAGGCCGCAGGAATCGGCTGGATGCAGGAAGCGCAAAACCGGACGAAGTGGTGGTGCTTGGGGGAGGCCTATGTCCAGCAGTGGACGTCTTTCGGCTGAAATGATGATGACCTTCATACAGGTTATCATCAGGTGGGTCGTCTGCTTGGATTGTTTGCCATCTAATAACATAACATCACACCTTGATGAAGGGTTGGGCAGAGGTGTTCGCATTTCGCCAGTTATGTTTAAGTCCCATGTAATAGAGGGCGAGCCTATTGCCATCAACCGGGCACAAATCTAAACTCCGGGCTGCTACTGAGAAATACCCGATAGAAAAACCCAATAAAACAAACGAATGTATTACTTATTATCTAATTTAAGCCAGTTCCGTCACTTACTCAAATAAAATAGTTGTTATCACCAAACTTGTTTTAATTGCAAAAGTAATTAACATTATCTCTTAGTTGAGTTTATGGAGTTTGGAACTTCATTATAACAGTGACGATTATCAAGAATATTATAAAAATATTTACCTCAGCTTCTATGTACCTACAATGTTCCCACTGCTGAGACACAGGCCTCCTCTCTGTGAGAGGGAGTGGGCCGTAATCCACCACGCGGGCCCAGTGCGGGTTGGTAGATGTCACATGTCTTCGAATTTTTGGTTCTAGGACATGCCGGTTTCCTCACGATGTTTTCCTTCACCGTTTTGAGAGCAGTGGTGATGAAATTATTTAGACAAAGTAAAGCGCCTGCCTGGGTTCGAATCCACGACCTACAATTGTTACTACTGGGCCACCGCTGCTCTCTATGTATACTTAAGTATTAAAACTTAAGGCGACGATAACCGACTTTTAATGATTTTATATTAAAGATCACGTCTAAACGAGTAGTGTTCATGATTTGGAAAAAAAAAAAGTTAAATTAAAGCATTTTCTTAATAACTTAATATATGAATATTTTAGATTATGTTTATATTTCATAGTGAAATTAATTTGTAAACTTGTGTCTAACGCGGATAAAAAACTGAGAATCACCCAAAATCTATCAAGCGTATTTTTCTGAATCCTTCACCATTTTATATAATTTAATTATTGATCTTTTAGTATACTTTTTTATTAAAATACATTTAGCTTTATGTATAATAAATTAATAATGCGTCTAATTTGGGACAGCGCTCATTGATGTGCGTGTCCTATTACTGGCTGGACGTACGATGCGTTGCGTGAGCTCAGTACAGAACACGCAAGCTAACCACTCAAGGTCAGTGGCATATAATTATCTGCGTCTTAAAGTCTCAATTCGTGTCTGTCTGTGTGACTGCTTAGATCTTCCAAACTGCACAACCGATTTTAATATGGTTTACAACATCATTTAGAGCATTTATTCCGGAAGGGTTATGTATATAAGATATGTGTATGTGTATATAAAAAGTAATATTAATCCTAAATATAGCCCAGAGATGTTTTGACCTGGCGCCATTGCATCCGTGCGAAACAGGGACGCGTCGCTCTAGTACTGAATAATGCCTGTGCTATTGAAATACCATTTCGTTTATTCAATTACTAACTTATCTTTCTAGCACTAACATGACAGTATCGGTTTGTTGGTTTGACTGTAACAAATAGGAAAACTTTACATCCTAACTACGAGTATATACCTATATTATATTTATTATTTTATATGTAAACTTGCGAAATATAGTTTGTTTAATTTTTTGTTATGCTTTCACGCTAAAACAGATGAACAGATTTGAATGAAATTTGGCACATCGGTAGAACATGACCTGGGTTAGGACATAAGATATTTTTTTCCCGATATTCCCACGGGAACAAGACTTTTGGGGGTAAAAACTGCGGGGCGCGGCTAGATGTTTTATATAGTACTTGCTTTTGCCCGCGGCTTCGCTTGCGTGGACTACCGGGATAAAAAGTATCCTATGTGTTAATCCAGGTTATAAACTATCTGTCTGCCTCATCCAAATCCTATTAGTAGCATAACATAATGATTGAATACTATCGTGAAATCATGCAAGCCTAGTAGTTTTTGTCAGGTTACTGCTCAGAAATTGTGCACGTCTAATGATTGAAATACTATCTTGAATTCATGCGAGCCTAGTACTTTTTGTGCCAAGTTTACATACAAACTTTGCCCCCCTTTTTCATCTCCTTAGGGGTAGAATTTCGGAAAATCCTTTCTTATCGGATGCCTACGTCATACAAAGAACAAACCCTCCAAGTTTCAGGTCTCTACAATCAGCGGTTTAAGCTGTGCGTTGATCCGTCAGTCAGTCATTCAGGACAAAGCATTTTATATGTATAGATTAGCGACCTGCACCTGCTTCGCACGGTTTCAAAACTTGACTAAGAATCAAGATGTCTTTATCGTAGGTATATATGTAAGTTTAATATTAAAATATTATACACAAAAACCTTCCGGAATAAATTCTCAAAATTATGGTGAAAACCGCATTAAAATTCATTGCGTAGTTAAGAAGAACAATCCGCTCACACAGATAGACACGAATTTACAGATATACCTGATGTGTACTTTGGGTTCCGCTCACGTAGACCACCATCATTCACATCACTAAAACCTAGCCAGAGTATAATAAATGTCATTACTTTTAAAATAATCACTTAGTTCTTTCTTCTAATATTTTAAAGAGATTTGTTTGTACATATGTATGTATGACGTTATCTCAGTGAGTCCTGCAACCTAATTGCGTAGCACACTTTGAATCACAATCCGAGAGTTTTGAAGTATATTGCTAATCCATTGCTTCATAAGCTTGAAAACTTCGTCTGCTCAATAACGTAAATAACTCAATCGACGTGTGTGAACTGTCAACTTTTTTTTTAATGTGTAACGTCTTAACTCTCGCTTTTAAAATCTGTAATCTGTGGTATCCTGCTTTCTGTGGAAGTGATTTCGTGAAAAGGGACGGAAGTGTGTAACAGGAAGCCGAGGAAGCGGGCGCTATTTGATTTGACCAATGAGCGCGCAGGGTGCTAGAGTTGGCCGTCAGGTGGTACCAACCCATTTTCCGTGAGGTTGTAAACATGATAATGATGATGAATATTGTTTATATCATATATACCTTAGATATCAGATGCTCCACATTTTATGCGACTACTGTAAGGTTAACTCGTTTTCTTTCAGTCAAGCTAGTGAGTTATAAGTCCATTAAATAACTGAGAGAAGTAGCTTTTTATAATATTTAATAATAGTTAATTGACTTAGGCGTGACTTTGCGGAAATCCATTATAAAATACAATAGACTCACTCTGCTCTCGACGCTTGACGTGTCAACACGTCGGGTCCGGGTTCTTGTTACGAACCCGGACCCGACGTGTTGACACGTCAATCGTCATCCTGAGGATGCTTCGTTGAGAGTTGAAACACGTGTCGATTTCTTACAGGGTTCTTTATGACTCTTTAAGAACAGTTAATCGGATTAGGTATTAAATATACGTCGTCTATTGTATTTTATGTTTAATAAAAACAACAAAGCTTCATTAATTTTACTCGGAAGGAGTTCATTAGGTACAAAATACATAAATGCCAAGGTAGCTCCGCTAAGGAAGAATACCAAGAACAACATAATGATTTGATTTCCTTTCCATCCTGTTCCAGATATGGACATGAACACAGGTTCCCATCCCATGCACGTAACAGGCTTGACCTAGTTCCTTTGTTCCTGTTTCACAGGTTCCTAGAAACAGATTGATTGATTTAATTCCAGAACGGAATATTTACTGTGTAGGGTGAGAATTTGAGTTGGGGCTGCCGATGCCGGGCGAATCTGAAACTATGTGAGCTTAAATTGAGGTTGTGATTTATTTTGTATTTCTTTTTATTTAATTTGCAAGCTTTGCGAATCCGAGAATTTATTTTTATTTCTTTGTTTCACTACTTTGGTTTACTTTTTTTAATCAGTCTTGTAAAAGTCGTGCGTATCACATGTATAATAAATTGACGTTGTGTAAGACATATTTTGTAAACAATTTTAATAAGTTTTTAACATTTCTGACATGTTTTCTGTATACAACTTGATTAGTTATAAACGAAAAAAAACCGGCCAAGTGCGTGTCGGGCAACGCACAATGAAGGGTTCCGTAGTTGGGATGAATTAATCCCAAGAACAAACTTAACATTGTAGTTGAAATACATGTTCTCCCATACGGAATGTATGGGAGATCATGTTTTTCAAACCGCAAATTGAAGTTGGTCGATAATTACTCGTTAACCTGTACAGCCTAATTAGCTCTGATAGTTTTCCTTTTAATTTCGTTATATATACTACTGCTGTGATTTTTTTCACAAATCCAAGTACAACCATTTAGCTGGCAGGGGGGGGGGGGGGACATGACTCTAACAAAAAATTCAGTTAAAAGCTTAATATTTCGCAAACGAATCCCTGAATCCAAAAACGGTTTTCACAAACTCACAATTGTCGGCATGATTAATATGTATACATATGCCAAATTACAGCTTTCTAGTAATAACTGTCTCTGAGATAAGCCGCGGACAGACAGACGGACAGACAGACATACAGACGGACATGGTGAAACTATAAGGGTTCCTTGTTTACTATGGATTCCTAAAAACGAAAACAGTAGTCACAACATGTAGAAATATATGTTTTTTACCATTGCCACTCGAAAAAGGGCATTTTATTCATCGATAACAGTGAATAAAACTCTCTTTTACCCACAAGTGAATAAAAACATTTTGAATTTGGAACAAGCACGAACTATACAAACTATGTACAAAAAATAAATAAAACGTACTGAAAGTGCCTAGGAGGAGCTATTCCTTAGAAGCTATACAATTAAATTTAAAAAAAAATATCCCGCCAACTTTAGTTAGGTTCTTTTCAATCTGATAACGTGGTTGCTTTAATGTCATAGGAAAATCTAGTAACATAATTAAAATAAAATGAGTTCTTCCAGTGACGAAAATGAGACACTGAATACCACTGATTTCGGAATCATTTCGTTCTGAAGCAGCAATTATGGTAGAAAATGTGTTGCCGCCAAAAACGTGATACATATAAGTAACATAACATCACACCTTGTTTCCCCGAAGGGTTGGGCAGAGGTGTACCCATAGTACACCCACATTTCGCCAGTTATGTTTAAGTCTCACGTAATAGGGGGAGAGCCTATTGCCATCATCGGGCACAAATTCCACCGGGCTGCTACTGAGAAATTCCAGATGTAAAAACCCAATAACATTTTGCCCGACTTGGGAATCGATCGCAGGACCTCATGCCAGCCCCGGATCTTGATTTTTTGGAGGTGGGGCAAAAACTGCCGTCTGCCGCCCCCCGCTCCCCGCTTATCCTTTATGGGGCTAAGGTAGCCCGCGAAATTCAAATTTTCTCGAAATGAAAATGTCGGCAGCAACATTTTAATCAAATTATATCGATAGATAATGCGCCATTCCAGCAAGGGCGCCAAGACTGTTGTAAAAAAGAAAGATAATATTATGTCCCGCGCGTCTCATTTATTACAAAGCTGCGGTGTGCTGGGTGGTGCACTTGTCTGCTACGCTTGAATTTGTCGCCTTTTGAAACTGGCGCCCGGGGCACGCGCCCGGTTTGCCCCCCCCTAGATCCAGGGCTACCTCATGCTCACCATTAGTGAAGATTTATGATGGGTTTGGGATACTTGTGATTACTTAATAAAACAACGGAGTGAGAAATTATAACAGCTGTGTTAACGCGGCAAAGCAGAGAGAGAGAAGACTTTGACACAACAGTCATTTGATAAAAGACATTATTGAATGTTGCCAATATAAACATTTAACCATAGACCGACGAGACGGTAACAACTCACCTATGTATACATAATATTCTATGCAAATAACCATTTTCTATTTTATTCTATATTTTTTTAATACGCTGGTCTTTTGAGGCCAACAAACTTCAAGATGCAAGGCAATCTGTGTGCCTTTAAAAATAGAATCTTTAATCTATCTACCTGATACACAAGCCGCTGTGACGTCACTGAAATATGATATAGCCTTTCTGTACTTCATATTTCTAGTTAATTTTCCTCTGTTCCATTTTACATGAATAAATACCTATCTCGGACACTGGACAGCTTTCCTTTATAGAATATTATTACTTACAAAGTTAATTACAAACTGCACCCTTTTGCATTTTTTGTTCATGAATTTTATTAAAACTTTGTATCTTTAGTGCAGTCAAGTCAAAGTGTTATGAGCTTTTTAATTAATTACAGTCCTTTGAGTATTTCGTTTGGTTTTTGTTTGTGCTTTACGTTTAATTTTTTTCTTGGGAATGGGGTTTTACAGCATTTATCAAAAGGTTGTCTAATTAAAGGGTGTGGTACAGACCATGAAGCAGAACAACTTTCTCAAAGGGACCAATATTGTAATCGCGGAAGAAATATTAACTATCCCATACAGTTTGATGCTTTGTACGGTCAGCATCAAAAGTTGATGACCACATTTAGATTTTCAAAATCGCTGTATAGTGAAGTGTGTGAATACGGTGTACAGCGATTTTGAAAATCTAAATGTGGTCATCAACTTTTGATGCTGACTGTGCCACGACCTTAATTATTTTGACGACACCTTTCTGATACTTGCTGTATACTTACCAATGTGTTCAAAGCAATTCTAAACGGTATTTTTTCCTTACCAAGGAAACGTGAATAATCACTTTTTAAAACCTTTCATTTTGATTCCCGATAGGTTTGGAAGATTTTTTTTAAACATTCATTTTAGTGCCGAAAGTCCGCCATTTAGATTTTTTATTATTTTGATATATCAACTAGTGACACTCGCGCAATTAAGACGAATCTAACGATATATCATTCATCAAAATCGGTTCAGCCGTTTAGTAGTTACGAGGGAACATAGAGACGGACATACACCCACACATATATATACATACAAACATACAGGTCAAACACATAACCCTCCTTTTTTGGCTTCGCCGCAGTCGGGTATAAAGGATGTATTTTTATAACTTCATAACAACAATAATTGAGTGTAAATTAATGATAATCTATAGAAATTATAAATTATAGTCGCTTTTCGTGTCTGTCTGTGTGACCGCGTTGTTCTTCTAAACACACAGCGTATTGATGCGGTTTTTACCAGAATTAAGAGAATTTATTCCGGAAGATTTTTTACATAATACATTATTAAAAAACTTAATTATAACAAAGAAATATCGATATTTTGTCAAGTCGTAAAAGTCGTGCGAGGATGGCCAGGGGGCCTACCACCGCCGCAGGAGACGCCCCGGGCGTCGGGAGTCGCAAGCCGACTTCTGGCCACCGTAGGTGCGGGCTTGCGGACGGTGAGCAATGGGTAGCTCGCCGTCCGATAAGGACCAGGCGCGGGTCGACGGCGCGTTGTATTCCACGCGCGCCTCAAAGAGATGTCAGCACCAACTGACGGGGTCCGTCAGGACCAATGCCTGCCAGGGTTGTGAGTTTGTCCGAAAGGGATATCGCGGCGGGAAGGAACACGGGTGGGTTTTAGTCAGTAAAAGTGTGACACGCCCTCCCCTTCCGACCAGAGCGGGAGAAGTTATTTGATAATTTCCCACATAAAAAAGAAAAAGCGGACCTACCACCACCTCTAAAGTAGTATTATTTTAATCTTACTTCAGTGAGGGAAAGAGATGGAGCTATACGTAGGGCCCCAGGTCGCTGTAGAGTACAAAATAATATGTCGTAGTATTTTTCGTAAACGTAAGCGCCTGGCGTAGCCTTACAAGTGACATATCGCCTACGAAGCGCTACGAAGGTTACGCGGCCTACGATCCCAGGGTCTACGTGCTACGAAATATTGCCACAATCACAAAAATATGGTCCTTTGAAGGATACTAATAAATCCATTGGTCTTATAAACTGAATGATTAATTGATACTTATTCGGTAACGTAATCTTAATTTATTAATGAATCTAATAATATCTGGGTTCGTTCATAATTAATAAAACTACCTATTACGTAGCTACAAAAAGTTATGTAAGACAAAATATTGTTACGCCACGAAAAATCTAACCTAACCTACTGACCTGAACGGCGCGGGCGTAGTTATAACCAAAATATCTCGTTTTGATATCCGTACAATGTACATCCTCTGTCAGAAATTCACATATTTTTAGAACCACAATTTATATTTTTTGCAAGCCTCGGTATCATACGGCTTCAGTAAACTTTCAGTCTCGAGAGAAATCGTTTCATCGTCCTTTTGAATGAATTATTAATTCTGTACTCCCATAACGTTTTCAAAATGTTGTTTCTGACTTTTTTACCCCTGGGTTCATATCCAAATGGTCCCTGGTCCGGTTTATTAATGTCTAACAGACTGTTTTAACTTTCATATAGTTTGGGTTTCTATAACTTACCGAGCGTTAGTGGTTAAAAGAGCGATTCATTAATGGTTTAATTTTCGGCTCGTGTTTTGTGACAGATAATGATAAAATAAATGATAATAGTATATCGGTATCTACCGACCGTTATCGTTACATGTTTTTTTGATAGCTAGCTTGCGAATTACTCACAAAGTCAATAGTATAAGTTTTAAAAAAAATGTCATGCTGCGTGTGAGTTTGTTGTGTTCCTTAACCTTGATTTCGATATTTTTTTTAAATTCAAAATCATTTATTTGCATAAATAAGGTCCAGTAGTGCATAAGTAGGTTCATAAGATAATATATCGATCTCTTATTATGCCTTTCATTTTGGCGGGCAAATTTTACAATATATTAAGATATTATTTTAACTAATTCATTTTTAACTGATTGCAAGGGCCTATTTGAAATAAATGATTTGACTTTGACTTGAATATAATTATGTATTCAGAGCATTTGTACTTGATAATTTGTAACCAGTAATTGAGTGCATTAAAGGATAATTTATATAAAACTAGTTTTGTTATTGTATCTCGTTGATAATCCTTAAATATATAAATAAATTATAAACTAATGCGAATATCTGTCTGTCTGGTTTCACGTCTTTTAACTGCTGAAGGGAAGATTGGACTAATCTGCCCTAACGCCCAATATCATTAAGATATATGCCAATGGATAGATCACTTCAATGAGAATATATCTTATTATGACAACTGCTCTCCATTGTTAGTCAGTGAGGAGTTACAGAGCTCTAAATGCCCGCAACTTCGTCTGCGATCCAGGATGAAAAGTAGCCTATATCCTGTTCCAGATCGTGGTCTATCCATGTGCCAAATTTCACCCAAAACCGTTCAGCCGTTTAAGCGTGAAAGCGTAACAAACAAACTCTCATTTTTGCATTTAAGTTATTATTTTAGTTCTGGTATTTCGTCAATTAATTAACTTTCATTAATTACATGCTTTGCAAACGTCTCTATAACTTGGGTGAGGACATAATCTGTTCATAATTAAATCACGATATGTCATGACGTGACAGATATATGTCAGTATAAAAGTAGATCTATTCCGCTTTTAAAATAAAATATTATTAAACTTATGAGTATGTCCACTCACGTAGATAAATGACCCAAATCTCTTAAAAGCTTCTAGAAATTGCCTGATTGATCTGCATCTTTTATTTACTAAAGTAGATGTCATTTGACTCATAGAGGCAATTTATGTTCCCACGTATTTAAGAGGGCTACACACAAGAACGGTTCGGTACATTTAATTAGGCGGTAGGTATTTGTAGAATAGCAAAACCGTCCAGAAGCAATTACTACATATTCGGCTTCATTTGACTCTTGCCGATCGGCAAATAGGTTAGGTTTAAAGAATGTATTCTCAATAAAGAATACAAATTCGCCTAATTGAGAACAACAGATTAACCTAAACAATAATTACAATTCGTCGTTAGCGCACATCCAATGTATTCATGTTTGACGAGACTTATTGTTCGCAATTACAAATTGGGCTAATTGAGTTTTGAATACATTAAATGAGTTTACATTTTTTATGTGTGAGGGTATTTTATTATAAAGTTGTGCCCCTTCAAACGTCAGCATTCTTTTACCATAATTTGTTCTTACCCTTGGTAAAACTAAGAAACTAGCGCAAATTTCGTTCGGCATCTACCCTCATTGAATCACGTTCGGGTCGGCTCAGCAGTTCGAGTTACGCCGAATGGCTTTTTAGTCGACTTTAAAAAGGAGAACTTTCTCAATTCGACTGAAAGTTTTATTTATTTTTATGTTTGTGACGCGATTACTCCGCCAACTAAGAATAGATTTTGATGATTATTTTTTTGTTAGCTTGGTCATACTTCAGAGGTAGTTCCATATAAATTGTATTAATTTTGCTTGGGTAGTTTTTGAGCTAGCTTCAATAATACGTATTTTTCCCTCTTATTCCAAGTTCCTGTCACAGCCATTCGTAAACAATATCATAGCCGGTCGGCAAAATCAAAAATATTTAGATATATTCGATTTTGCCGAATCATACTGACCCGAACATGTGTGTAGCGCCCCTAAGAGTAATGTTAGTATGTCTTGTGTACTCAGAAAGAATGAAGGTAAAATATTTATGCTAGCTACCCTAGATACAATATGCAGGAACTTTGAAGACTTTTCTTATTTACTTGTTGTAAACAAGTAAAAAGGTAAGAAACCTGTAGGTAGTTTTCCCTTCCGTTTCTGACGTCTCTGCAGCTTTGTTTATTCAGTTCTTGTGATAACATAAACTGCTTATTTTAATATAAAGTGTATCTCGTTTGTCAAGAATGAAAAATTACATATACCCAAGAGACTTTTGTGATGTAAAGTTGAGAACACAATGGAACAGAGTTACTTTATAAAATGCAATTGAAAAGTAAATCTCGTAGTTTCTTATTTCCTAATTGATTATTTTTCAAATATATGAAAAAATATAGTAGTATAAGTACGCTACTATATTCTATCATATAGAAGTACGCGCTTTTTAACCGATTTCCAAAAAGGAGGTTATATGTTCGTCGCGTATGCATTTTTTTTTTTTTGTTTATTTATGTCCACCAATTTCTCTGTCAATTGTGGACCGATTTTGAAAATTATTTTTTTGACTAAAAAGAGAAAAAAAAAACAACCTACTTCCAAAAAAAAATACTACAAAGTGAAAAATAACTTTAATTTAATTTAATTTAATTTAATTACCTACCGTAAATTACCTTTAATTTCGTAAGTCGGTGGCAAAAAACGATAATTTGAAATGCTGCGCAGATGCCAAATAAATTGGGACAAGGACTGGAGAATAAAGACAACGAGGAATTGCAATACATATCCCATCAAAAGCATAACATGTAAAAAAATGCAAGTCTCGCATTGCTGTTCTTCTACCGCAAAAAGATATGAGATTTTAGTAATTTAGGAATATACCTGTTTGTACTCTTCTTGGTCACGGAAAATTCCGGCATCTAGCTTTACTCACAACGAAGTTACAGGGGGTCGAAAATGTCCCGAATGGTTTCGTGAAAACATGTTTTGCTCGACTTGGCGGTCCGTTATGTAGTGTAATACAGTCTTGTCAAATTAAATTCAAGAAAACTGATTCACTTCATAAATACACTGGTGCTCCACCCCTGCTTCGCACGGTTTTTACAACTTGACAAAATATCGAGATTTCTTAGTATTTATAACAGTTAAGTAAATAGTAATGTCTTACACACATCAACCTTCCGGAATGAATTCTCTAAATGATGATAAAAACTGCATCAAAATTTGTCGCGTAGTTTAGATGAACAACGCGGCCACAAAGACCGACAAAAAAAGCGAATTAAATTTATAATCTGTATAGATACAGAGCTTACTGCTTCATCTTCTATGTCAGTTCCCATGCCCTCTATGATTGATAGTAATTACAGAGCACATTTGAGATTATGATCTTAACTGTGCTTAATAGACTTATTTGTTTGGTCATTAGAGCTATTGTTTAATAAGCCCTAGGACGTTGCATGTAAAAATGGCTCACAAAGTTGTAAATATGAGATTTCATGGTTACACATATTACACATAGTTAACTAAAGTAAATAGTTAGTTGTGTAATAAATGTTTACAGGGTGGCAGGGACAAAAATCTGCTGTTCCATAGAAAAATGCAATACCTACGCGGTCAAAATGTATGGAGGTACAGCAGATTTTTTTTAAACAACTGACGAAATATTTCAACGCATGGTATCATGTACTGAATCCATGGTAATAGTTTTCGCATTGATGTCCCTGCCATCAAAACAATAGGTACATCAAATCTTAATTACTGAACTACGACTAATTAAAGACCCGTGTGTTTTTTATGATATTGAAAGAGTTTCTGTTCAATCTTTAATTAGAAAAGCAGTAGAATTTAAAGCTCTCGAATGACAACTCCAGACAGAAATTCATTTATTTTCTGACTGAAAATCTACCTACAAATACGAAAACATGGCTCACTAATAGAGACCTTCGTTCCGTAAGGTCAGCACAAAACTTCAATTGGAATCCTCATTCCAGCAACACGAGAACAGTTCAGAATACGATCGCAGCTGTGCCAAAGTCGCCAACACACGACAATTTAAACAAGGCGATTGGATTTTCATTGTTTTTCAAGTACATGTGTACATGAGTGTTAATTTCTAATTTTGTGGCGCTGACTATGAAGCTAGAAATATTTTTATCGCGCCATTCGGAGTTGTGGCTGCCTAGGTATATGATTTTTGCGCACCACGGTCACGTCAAGTTTGCTATACCTACACATATAATATAATAGGTACTGGACTTCTTCACTAGATAATAAGTGCTTCCCAATGGTTATTCACAAGAACAGTGGTGGCAGCTGCCGCGACTTAGGAGTTGTATGCCGTAGCTTTGAACACGAGCAGGCACTTTACTTTGTCTAAAATTAATTCATCACAACTGCTCTCAAAAGAAAGAAAGAAAGAAAATACGTTTATTTGCGTTACACATGACGCAACGAAAGAATAAAACACGAATATAACAATTTGGGGGAAAATATGCGTCACATCCACGCAAAACGGCCATCGCTCAGCATATTGCTGCGACCCTATGCGAGAAAGAGCCCTAGTGCTGGTTTTCAGCGATAGCTGGCATTGACGTGATGACGTTGTGGCGGCATCTACAATCGCTACATGCGAACTACGCATCAAAGACCTGACGTCACACAACATCCTGACGTCACACAAATCCTGCACCGCGCAATTAGAGTTTACCGCGCGATGGACATATATACAATCTCCAAACTTCAACCTCTGGGCAGTTGCCCGCCAGACACGACACCCGTCTGGTCGGAGAATCCTCCCTTTTCTATGGTGGATGAGTGAACTTTACACCCTGTTTCTCATACCCCTAAAACGTCAACCGGTGCATATAGTGAAATAACAAAATAAACGGTGAAGGAAACATCGTGAGGAACCCGGCCTGTCCTAGAACCAAAAAAAATCATAGGCTTGTAAAATCCACCAACCCGCAATGGACCTGCCGTAATCCACCGATTACGGTCCACTTCCTCTCACAGATAGAGGCGGCCTATGTCCCAGCAGTGGGAACATTATAGGCTGATTATGCTAATGGTTAAATTCTAAATAATGGTGTTGCGGCATCTACTTCGCCAAATGTGAACTACGCATCAAAGCCTTACGTCACACAAAAATCCTGAAGTCACACAAAAATCCCGACGTTACACAAAAATCCCGACGTCACACAAAAATCCCGATGTCACACAAATCCTGCATCGCGCAATTAGAGTTTACCGCGCGAACGACATAATTATGTGCGACTATCCGACATCAACCGTTGGGCAGTTGCCCGCCAGACACAACACCCGTCTGGTCGGAGGATTTTCTATAGAGGATGAGTGAACTTATGGATAGGTATGGTTGGTAAGTAAAGTAAATAAAACTTGTGTGGTTTTAAGGAAGAAATAAAAAATTATCAATGGGAAAATTGTGATAATCCAAATCAAATTGTGGATAGCCATGCTTAGCAGACTGACTGATTATCCTAGCATGGTAGACGGAGGTCACTTCATAATACTAAATATTCTATTCACGAAATCCACAGACAGGTGGCCAATTATTTTGTAGGCAATCATATTATAATTTAGTAAACACATGAACAATAAGTTATTAATTTTCCCTTTTTATAAAGCTCATAAAAATAATAATATCATGCACCTCAAGAAAATACCGTCACCATTTTCAATATCACGTAAACACTTAATCAAATTAATGAAAAAATGCTATTACCCTATGTCAACAAACTCCACGCATGCCGAGGCTCACACGTTGCTAACACAGCCATAAAACAGCACACGAATACGGCCACTATTTAGCGTGCAAGAAAGTTGATTTTCGCATACATTAGGACGAAAATAGTAAATTTCTCCAAAATAGTAAATTAGATGATGTCGGCACGTAGGTAGTGTAGGTGGCTATTTTTGGAGTACGCTCATAAATTATGTATTGCAGCCACTGAATGGCGTGCTCACTGACGTAATTCGTGAGAAACGCACAAAAAAGTTAAATTTATTAGGAATTTCATTGAACTGTAGAGTGTAGAATGTTTCAGTTAAAAATAAAAATATAAAAACGCATGTACAGTACAACTATTTTCTTTTAATGTCCCTCGGTAAACTTCGTGTTTCGTCAGTCGCCGGATTTCTATCAGTTGCCCTTTGCACTTGGTGCTTGTACGGATTGACTCCTACCGCTGGACCCGCGTTGCCGTCAACCAAAATTACCATTGCCATTCAAAGGCTACAATTCCAGACTGGTACTAATTAAATTCAGACGTTTTTCAGTATGACAAACACGCAAGTAACAATTTACGCCAGTAGCACACCTCCGTCGTGAAACCATAGCAGCGAAACCGCAGTAGTTCAATTCAACTGGCTCGCGTCATGTTCCGCTACGCGAAATTCGAGTAGCCAAACATGACGCGAGCCAGTTGAATTGAACTATTGCGGTTTCGCTGCTACGGTTTCGCGGCGGAGGTGTGCTACCGGGGTTAAAGGCGGCAAAATACAATACCTTATAGTTTCTAATGAATGAAAGATTCTTTTCCACGATAAAGAGGTCCTATTTGCCATTTTAAATACTTTTTAAATATCCTCAAAATTATTCATTGAAGATTTCGGTGTACAGTAAGGTCGCTCGACAGTCGTAACAAAACTGGTATGAGTTGGCCTCTTATTTGATTAAAATTCCGTACTACTCTAAGCCAGGTCAAGGTCAAAGTCTTACCGCGGTGGCGTGCAGTTCTCTAACTGAACAGAGAGCTGTGCTGCTGGGGAGTTTGTTGCGCCACTTCTTCTTCCCAGCAAAATTACTAGAAAGTGGACAAGGATGGTTGTTTTGGGGGACATGTCTTCTGTAAAGATGTTAAAAACTGCTGATTCTCAGCCTAGTTTGAATAAATGACTTTTGATTTTGATTTAATGCGGTCGACTGTACTATAAACTATCGCTAAAGACTATTTTAACATTTAATAATATCAATAATACACTTTCTCATAACTACGTTTCAATATAACTTATATGTGTTCCGTTTCAATATCCCAGGACATTATTGCCGTTATGGAACGTTCCAGCTTTCGCGGCGCACGACTTTTGACCTTTGCCTGAAGCCTTGCAAGCCTTGCAAGGCTGTACCCGATAATTACCGTGTGATGTAACAGCGTATATAGGGTACATAGTATGAAGCGAATGCCTTTGAAAACTAGAGTAGTCCATGCGTTAAGAAACAGTAATGAAATGCACAGACATTTTCTATGTTTTTTAGAAGAGTTACTCGTATTTGAATTGTTTATGATTGGTAAATTCTAGTATTCTGCTTATCCTTATAGGTAGGCTAACTATGAAAGTTGACAGCAGAGTTACTGATCACAACTTGAACAGGAACTTGATCATCACACACTTTAAATCACACAATCCGACGGATTTTGAAGGAAATTGCTTCACATGTTTGAAAAATTCGTGTGCTCGAGAACGTAAATAACGCAATGAATGTTGTTGAACTGTCAAAATGAAACGCATTGCCACTGAAAGTGTATTACGCAATTACCCTGCAGATATGCTCTTTTGGTTTTGCAAGCAGAGGAGCTCGTGGATAAGTAATAACAGCCGCACAGGTCGATCCATCAGGTTAAGCTACGCTTGCCGGGGTTTTTCCATCTTTACATACCGAGTCTCCTCCGTGCCTTGAAAAGCACGTTAATTTTTTGGTCCAGGCTGTCATTCGTGGTGCTTTGAGAGGCGATACAGGTCGTCAGAAGCCCGAAAGTCTGACAACCAGTCTTACCAAAGGGTATTGTAACCCAGTTACTGGGTTGTGGAGGTCAGATAGGCAGTCGCTCCATGCAAAATACTGGTATTTCGCTGTATCCGGAAGCTGACCCCAACATATTTGGGAAAAAGGCTTTGCAGATATACTCTTGAGAATTGACTGAATATTATAATGACTCTTCCAGAAACTTACGAGCGTTTATCCTAAGAGTGGCAACGTCGCAAATAGCTGTCAAATATATACCTGTTTTGATTAATTTGGCAATATTACTGTATGGAATTAAAAAATGTGGTTAACTAGCCAACTAAAATATTGATTATGAAATGCAATAATTAATATCGTAATACCGAATATTTAATTTTAGATGCAAAAAGAGTATTTGGAAACTTTCCAACTGCCTTTTTTACACCTAAAACGGTTACAACATAAAATTCAATGTTATAATTGCAATTAATTATTAATATTCTAGTTCGCTAGTTAGCCACATTTCCTAATTCCATACAGTAATATTGCCAAATTAATCAAAACAGTGAAATATTTGACATCCATTTACGATATTGCCCACTTTCAGAATAAACGCTCTTAAGGTAACTTGGACTGTTAATTTCAATTAATTACCTTATTTTATTTTTATTAAATTAAGGTATAATGAAGCATGGCCATGACCGTTACCTGACGCCTCGGTATTCTTAAGGTTGCCTTAATCCACTCTCCCGGTAGGATTAATCTTAATTATGACCTTGTTACCCACTTAGACGAGTTTATACAGTGTTATGCAACATTTATGTTATTGAATTGCTTCTTTAAAAGTGTTTTTAGCTTTAAGACGTTACTCAAGCATAAATCTCGATTCAAATCTAAATTCCCTCAGAATAATAATGCAAAACTCCATTTGAAATAAGATTAGGTAGACATTTAAACAAAGCTTTCTTACATTTCGTTCAACCGATTCTGGATTCTATGCCGTAGGCATAAGGATGGCACTAAAAGCAAAAAAGTGGTTACAATAATACCAATTGTTTACTGCAGCTCCCATTTGTCATGCCACCAACGCAATAGAAGTCAAAATCGGTTGAACGGACTGTACAAAAGGTTTTGTTAAATGTCTAATCTTATTTCAAATAGAATATTGTTTTATATGGAGATTGCAAAACGATACTGTTCATTAACTTATTAATATGTTTGTATAATTTTATTCTTAACTTGTTTCTGCCCGCGCCTTCGTCCGCGTGAAATTTGTTGTTTTAACATAAAAAATATCCTATGACATTTGGCAATACTGTAACTTCCCATAGAAAGGGGTATGAGGAACAGGGTGTAAAGTTCACTCATCCTCCATAGAAAAGGGAGGATCCTCTGACCAGACGGGTATCATGCCCAATGATTGACGTCGGAAAGTTATACCTACAATATTCTGATCGCGCGGTAAACTCTGCTTGCGCGAGTAAAATCATGTTCGTAATCGGATCAGTAGTTTCGGAGATTACGCCCTACATACAAACTCATAAAACCTCTTTATAATACCTACTACCCGCTCCTGCTTCGCACGGTTTTTACGACTTGACAAAACATCGGGATTTATTAAATAAACGTAACTTTAATACTAACGTATTATACACATAAACCGTCCGGAATAAATTCTCTAAACGATGGTGAAAGCCTCATCAAGATGTGTTGCGTAGTTTAGAAAAACAACGCGGACATACAGACTCACGCGAAAAACGTCATTGTTTTATAAAATGTATAGAAAATTATAGCATATACCTTTGTCATTTCCTAGTTGTTTACGTAATTAACCGACAAAAGGTACTCCATTAGTACAGCCGTAAATAAGCGTAACAGTTAACAGTTGACTGACACTGAAACAAACAAATGAAAACTAACCAAACATCGGATATTAGGTACTCTATTTCACCACGGTTATCAGTCATAATCAAACATAGTAACACAGTGACATTGAAATATAAAAGCATGTAACAAAAGTGTTCGTGAATGTTACGTTCGAAGTACTTGACCCGATTATGCGATGTAAAAAGTTTTTATTATCTATGCTGATATAAACATAGCTGGCTGGATATAATAAAATGGCGGAGGTTTTTTGTTCTTAATTTAAATACCTGGATCACAAGGTCTTGAGATTTCAGTATTGGGCAAAGAACGCTGGCGTCTGTGAAGGTATCCGACTGCCAACCGCGTCAGCACTATTTTGTTAGTTTTTGGACTGGTCTGGGTTCAGCTGTGGACTTATAGATTAACAAAACGGCTAGATATTTACCTATTTTAATTTTAAATTAAGTATGACGTTAAACTTTTTTTTTATTATTTATTTACTGTCTTACCTACCTATCACAAAAACAGGAAATAAAGAACATATTATACTAAATTATAGTGCACTTGTACCCATATATTTAACAAGTAAAATAAAGTAAGTAGATAATAATTGATTGATGTGGGAATAGATGGGAAATCTCGCAAACAGAATTGCTAGGAAAATTCCGCAAAAGGTATGTACCTGACTGACTTTTTCTTTACACAAAGAAGAAAAAGAAATGCCAACATCTGAGACAGATCACCTCATTCCGGTTACTTTCATTCACTCACTCATTCATTCATCCCATTTCCTTCATTCCTTCAAGAATATTACACTCGTATTTATTTTTTATTCAGTGTTCAGCTGTATATTTATATTATAAACAGTATGTATTTTGTGGTTTCCTGTTGAGTCGTTGAGATCTCAATTTATCCGCCCTGTTGGTCTGTATGAAAGTTGGATACGTTAGTAATTATATTGTTTACAACGGATGTTTGTATCCGACGGTCAGTGCCTTAATAAAAGTGTTTTGATAAATAGTTGTAATTGGAGTTGATTCATTCAATGATAGTATTTTTCATTGTTATTAGGGAGGTGCTTTTTTTTCTCAATACTAGATGGGTACTGAATAACATCTGTAATTCATGAAAATTATAAAGTTAACGAATGTACCTAATCTCACTTAAGTAGGTATCGTTTTACAGATAAAGCAATAAATTAAGACAGTTTTACCAAGGTGTATCGTGTAACCAGCAGTTACTGGGTCGTGGAGGTCAGATAAGCAGACACTCCATGTAAAATACTGGTATTCAGCTGCATCCGGTTAGACTGGAAACTGATCCCAACTTGGTTGGAAAAAGGCTGGACCGAAGATGACGAATCATGCAAAACAAATCTGTCACCTTCTTCAGAAAACACTTGTAAGTACCTACTTACTTACAAGGCCAAACAATACACATCATTAACTAATCTAGTTTTCCATCAAATTCATTTCAAATCTTGGAAGTTTTCAGACTAAAGCAATGTACCTATCACTACTTATCATCCAGGACAAGTCGACTCGATTAAGTGAAGTAGGCTAATGGAGGCTGGGCGATAAGCCAGCAAGCTGTCACTACGACATTAATACTGTATTTAAAACTATTTTTTTTCTAGAAAAGTAGGGACGAAACGAATCTTAGTAGAAGTAAAATAATAAATCAAAATCTGCTCTGTAAAAATTCAAGCACATCGTGACATCCACCAACCGGGACCGGCACCCTAATTGCGTAATATACGATCAATCAGAATCTGAATCGTTTTGAAACAGATTGCTAATCCATTGCTTAATAAGTTCCAAAAAAAATCTGCTCTACAACGTAAATAACGCAATGAATGTTGTTGAACTGTCAAAATGAAACAGATTAGTCTTCATTTAAGAAATGTATTGAGTAATAAGATAGTGGAGCTGTGTGGTGGATCACCGCCCGTTTTTTCTTACAGAGAACAGAACTGAATCCCAGCAGTGGGAAATATTATTGGCTAATTATATTATAATAGGGATGATGCCTGGGTAAGAAAAAATGAAATTCTAATTAGTCCATCAGTCAGATAATAAAAAAATATTAGACACCTATTTTTTGTTTTATCATATTAATAAAAAAATACTTAGATAAAACGCATTTTAAGTTGGGGAGTGGGGGTCGATACGTCACTAGTACGTATAAAATCTACATACTCGTGACGTCATGGCACATTTTACCTCAATGTATCGCCGTAATCTTTAGATTACGTAAAAAAAGAAAAAATACGTGTCCAATATTTTTTTATAATCTCAAAGACGGACTAAAATAAATTTTTTAGTCATCATCCCTAGTGCCCTAACAGTCAGGACTTTTCTCCAATATTTTTCTATGCCGTAGGTTTCCTTTCATATTTTCTCATGTTGCTCCGCAATCATCAGCGTGCACGGATATGCATCATAATATTATTAAAAATAGGTATTACAACTATAAATCTGTTTGCACAACGCGATGAAAATAAAAATAACACTCGACAACGTCATCTGTATAATTTTTTCCGTGATTCTTGATCGTATTGCACGCAAAAATATTTTAAGAATAAAAATGACAAAGGCGAGTACGGTGATTATTTAACCTTGACTTATGTTGAATTTTGTCAAGTAGCTTGTTATTATCAACCGACTTCCAAAAAAAAAACACTACAACGTGAAAAATAACTTTAATTTAGGAAGTCAGTTTTTTTTAGTTTTCGTACCTTACCTACTTCACACTAATTCGTATATCACTACTTGCTATGTAAATAACAGTGACAGGAAGTTTTATAACATCATCCATCTACATATCCGTAACCAGTAGCAAATGAAAAAATTATTTTCAATATTCGGTTCCTCAGACCAAATAAAAAACCAAGACAGAGCGATACTAACAATACAGTGAAGCATGCCAAAACTACACCGCCGCTCTGTGCATACACGCTCACACGCACACATTTATAAACACTCCAATCAAACTACACCACACAAAGTCCACTCATGTTTATGAAACCAGCTTCAGTTCACTGCTGATTGACAACGCTCTGTCTTGGTTTTTTATTTAGAGCTCGGGTCACAATTATTGAAACTATCGATGAAAATACATGCAAATAGGTAAATACAATATATAGAACCTATTTTCAGTAACAAATTCAATTCCGAACAGTTCCGATGCGCAAATAACATGCCCGAATTCCCGGCTCCATCGAGCCTGGCCTTGAACAAACCAATAAATAAAAACATCTCAATATGCAAAGGTCAAACGATTCGTCTGCAGCCGGTCAAGATATTACGATGTACGATCTAAAACATACTGTATGTTCCGTGTTCCGATAGTAAACATGAGCTTTTTATACCCAAACTGCGTAGTAAAATGATTCATAATGTGAGGGTAAACTTCAGTGTTTGAGCAGTTCTTTGTGTTGTGTTTGCAATTACTTTCGGTTCAGGGTAATTGCAAGTTTCAGGGAGGTATAAGACAGTATGTGGAAATGACTTGAGGTTTCAATTATACAAGTTTATGTAAACTTTAGGGGACTTTGTGGCAACATAATAACAGCCGCACGGGTCGATCTTGAAGGTTATGTAAGTCTTGCCTAGGTCGATCCTTGGATGGGTTCGACCATTACTTATACCAAGACCAGGGCCGTACCTCGGAAAGCACGTTAAGCCGTTGGACCTGGCTGTCATTCATAGATGTTTTGCAGTTGGGTAGTAAGAAGCCAGAAAGTATGACCACCAGTCTTACCAAGTGGTATCGTGTTACTGGGTTGTGGAGGTCAGATAAGCAGTCGCTCCATGTAAAATACTAGTATGCAGCTGCTTCCGATTAGACTGACACCAAAAACGCAGCAGTTGATAATGATGATGAAAACTTCCGAGTTCTAATAATTTCAACAGTAGGGGATGATAGTCTAAGTAATTACAAGAAATTAATCCTTTGACTTTTGTCTTTTCTTAATTAACTGCGTTTCTTAGTCCAAATGTTTTGCTAGTATCGCGCAAGCGGTGCGCGTCCTTAGTGCACAGGGTGCGAGCCAGCACCAAAACTGTCCTGAAAATTATCGCTGAGTGATTTGACTGTCCCTACATACGACAATGCTGTAACAAACATGTATAGCGTCTGATCGACCCCGACCTATATTTATAATGACTTGTTTGATGTTTTTTTTTTTTTCTGTGACCTTTATAATTTGAATTAAAAATTTAATTTCGATTCTGTGACCCTTATAATTTGTATCACTCCTTCGTTTATATTCATTGCATTTGACATTTTATTTTAATTCTAATTATGTGACCTTTATAATTTGTAGTATTTTAATTGCATTGACATTTTATTATATTGTGATTTATTCTGTTGCAGTATTGTGACATTCTATTATAATATGTAATATGGGTTTTGCCTTAATGAAATTAACTTTATTTATTTTATTTATCGGCTTGAGTGGTCTAAATCATGATCTTACATTTAAATGCCAGTTGCCAACTCCTTTCGTAAGTAATAAAATTGGGTGGATCGATAAATTAATCAGTCTCGTCTGCAGACTGATTAATTTACCTACCTAGCTAACCTAACCCAACTTACAAATAAATTGGTAGTTAAAATAAATAAACTCCTTGGGTGTGGATTGTGGGTGCGTCAACAAAGGAAAATTAATCCTATCTTTGAATTAATTTAGAACAATAGTCTGTAGGTCGAAACTGTAGGTTAGATACCTAAATAAATATCTAGAAAAGGCAAAACACTTTTCAACGAGGTTATGAGAACCGAAAACGTTTATTTATTTGGGTCTTCTTCTTCTTTTCGTGTGGTTAGTGACTAACCTGGTGTCAGAGTTTTAAAGTTGCCCATGGGCCTCTGACTTGGCTTCACATGCCGTCGAGAAATATCTCTCAGGTATGCTTTTTTCCCCACGATGTTTTCCTTCACCGTTTTTGAAGCAAGTGATAATTTTATAATACGCACATGAATCCGAAAAGTCAGAGGTGCTTGCTTTGGGTTCGAACTCGAGACCTATGAACTGGCAGTTTGACGGCACACCACTAGGCTATCACTGCTGTATTTATTTATTTAGGTAGGTATTATGTTTATGACTGCATCCGTGTTCTAGTGGTCCCGAGCGCTACTACTGAGCATGAGGTCCTGGGTTCGATTCCCAAGTGGGGCAAAGTGTTATTGACTGAGTGTTGTGACGGCAGATATATGACCGTATAGTCACAGATGACTCCGCTTTTAAAGTATGAAGCTACAAGTACGTGACGGGCTGGTCTTGTCGGGCAAATTCACTGAGCGTAATGGAGTCAGAAGATTTAAGGGCCTGTGCACACCACGTTTTATAAACGCGCCGTCGACGCGCGTTTTACAAACGGAGTCGACGGCGCGCTTTTATCCTACAGACAGGTGTGCAAAGGTCTACAGGCTGCGTCTGACTTGCGTGCGTATCGCGTCTGTATCGCTACAAACGCGCGTCGACGGAGCGTTTAAAGAACGTGGTGTCTCTATAGACACCGCGCTTCGCTTTCTATCGCGTGACTCTTAGGGCCTATGCCCTAAGAGTCACGCGATAGAAAGAGAGGCAAATTCTTGTTGAATATAACTGTAGGTAATTAGCGCTGTGCGAACTGAATATCACTTTATTGTGTGCAAGAGTCGCTTTTTAACCGACGAAAACAAAAGGAGGAGGTTCTCAAGTCGACACGTATATTATTTTATTTTTTTATGTATGACCACGCATAACTTTTTATTAAGTAGTCCGATTTGAACGATTCTTATTTTATTGGGGAGGGTATCTCTCTCTCTCCCTCGAAGTTGGTCCCATGTAAAATTGAAAACTAAATTCCACCCCTAAGGGTAAAAAAATTGGGGTTAATTGATTTTTCACCTGCTGAATTTTCAATTGCGAACCGATTCTGTTGTAATTTCGCGCACATGTTGTAGTTCTGATGACACAACCTTATAATAAAGACCTGGAGTTGATCTGATGATCGAGACGAAAGACAGTTGCGAGAGGTCCTCAGCAGTTTGCAGCAGCTACATAGTGGTTGGGCTTATTTCATTCACCTAGATGAGAACTTTAGATCTAGCTGGGGTATGACCGTCATCGAGGGTCTGACGATAGAGACGAAAGGCTCTTGAGGAAATTCCTTACTTGAGGAAAACAATTAAATTAAATGGTAACTCAAAAGCGAAAAATAAAAAAACTTTTTTACAAAAAATTAAACCTACGAAAATAAAGTGAAAAGCGAAAAATAAAAAAATACCTTTTAGAGTAACTAAGCTCCTAAACTAATTCAAGTAACAAATGCGGCGGCAAGAAACTCCACAGTTACTTTTAAAAAAATAATTGTGTTTTACAATATTTTCAATGATTTCGACATTCGTATAATTTACATGAGGAGTTGTTTGTATTTGCTTTTGTTGTTGATATTCAAAGCATTAGGAAAAACCCAAATGAATTCAAAAATACGTATTTTAATAAAACATCTATCTTCAATAGCTTTGCTTTTGCAATTTAAAACATACTAAAACTTTCCATCTCAACCTGGAATCTCAGCCGTGTAATGTTTGCTAGGGTGTGCAAACAAAATGTATAATGCAGGGTCAAAAATTAGCGACATGATTCTGAACCCTCCTGCGTTGAAATTATTCGTCAGTTATTATAAAAAAAATCTGCTGTTCCATACATTTTGACCGCGTAGGTAATGCGCCTTTCTGTGAAATATCAGATTTTTTTTTCAATAACCGGCGAAAACTTTTAGCCCTGGAGGGTTCAGAATCATGTACTGAATCCATGGTAGCAGTTTTCACTTCGATGTCCCTGCCAGCCTGTATAGGTTTCAAAAATTTATTGTTTTTTGAAGGATTTGTACCTACTTACCTGCGACACTAAAGAAATGTAAACAAAAAAAGAAAGTGGTGATATTTCCCTGTAAAACTATTGTAACTGAAATAGATTATTAGTCAAAAGGTCATCTTCTGTATTCTGTCTATACTAACTATTATGAAAAGTTAACTAACTAAACCTTCTACTTTAATCCTTTGCATTCTAAATGATTGTTTACAAATATTATGAACCTACTTAAAATTCCATTCAACAGTTAAATCGCATTTGTTCAAAGATTTGCATCGACATCTCTCTCTATACATACATTTAGCATGCATGCACGCATCGTAACACGCGATATTCAAACTTGCACGCTCGCAAATACATGAACACGCAAACCAGAGCCAGTCGGATTCGCAATCGGAGAGTCACGTCAACTCGGTCAGGACTTGAACAGTCGTAATAAATACAAATCACGTAAGAGTCAAAGAAAAAGAATCACGAAAGGATTATAAAAACGTCGTTCAGAGGTAATCGTGCATCGTACATTCGCCAAATTTTATGCGCATCTTTATTTAAACGTTGATTCGGAACAATTGGATCGATTGGTCGGGCACGCCACCGCGATAAATTACTTTTTACCCGAGTTTTCGAAGAAAGCGGTGCATGGTTTGCAAGCAGTCACTCGTGTGAGCACGCGGCCGCCGCTCGTCTCGCGCCCCCTAATACCTATACCATCGGATCACGATACGACAACGCGCTCGTAAAACTGGCAGGTGTCCCTAAGGAGGCTCGCGATATCCCCTTGCGGGCCAAGAGTGTCTGTCTAGCGGAGAGGCCGTGCTCCAAATATGCTCGCGCCGTCCGTAGCGCTGATCTTAATAATCGCACACGTTTCGCCGACAAACAGTTTTTCCAACGGCCAGCGTCCACCAACGATACCAAACGCCGACAAAATAATGTTATTGTTAAACAACAAAACAGAAAAGTAGTTGAGAAAGTTCCTTTCGCGGTTTCCGTACAAAATTTATCAATTCCTATGAAGTACGCGGACGAACCGAAACTCAGGCATTCAACCTCCAAACCACCTCAGAACGTATACAATCGACGGATCGATGTTAACAAGACTAAGCGTTGTAATCCTCCTAAACAGGTCGGCGACAACAAGAGGCTGTGTGACACTGCGGGCTGCGGGACAGGGACGGAGAATAAGCTGTTGTTGCAGATCAGCGAAGCCGAACAAGTGACAGACTTTGAAAGGATTCTTAATTCTAATGCAATACTGTGCGAGCGAGTGCGCAGCCACGTGTGGCATGGATGTGTCGCACCGCAGAAGCGATCAGCGTCTGTGTTGCCGAGGCCAAAATCTGCCTACTCCCTCTACGCCGTAAGTCAGACCTACCACTACCTGTTCCGTCAGCACGAGGAATCCCTAGAACCTCTCATCGAACAGTATCGTCAATCGAACGCAGAAAAAAATAAACCACAACCCAGCATCCTAGAGAAGAACTGGTTCCAGAACCTTCAGAACTTATCCGAATACTACGAGGACGACAAAGACTTGCGAGAAGAAGTTGAAACTATAACAGACCGTTTAGTTGCTGACGAAGTTAAAACTGTTGAAGATCAGCATCAGGCTAGCAGCAGAAGGAACAAGAATTTCAACGTTAACTTGGCAGATTTGATTAGTTTGAATGTAAACGGGGAGCGCTTATCTCCGAGCCGCGAGGACCACGGGCCGTTGCCCGACGTAGAAAAGACAGACGTAGAAAACGAGGAGGAATGGCTCGCACCGAGTATGAGCGCAAACTCCGATGACCGCGACACTCAGAACGACAGCAACGTGGACTGTTTGGCACAAAACTTGGATTCTGTGAAAATAGACAGTGATGCAAAAGTACCTACGATAACATTTAGTAACTGTTGCGACGGGTACGCCAGGAGCGACCTGCCGAACAATAAGGACGTCGACATTCATTTGGCCGTGCCCGCTATTGATAGCATTGATGAGGCTCGCCCTCCGATGATGTGATTAAGTTTTGTATTTTCAACAATCACACAAAAAGTAATCAACCAAAATGATTGCTTTAGAAACTGAACAATCCCCCCTCCCAAGCGAGGAGCGGATGCCCAAACCGGAGGCTACAACATCCCATCCACAGAGAACATTAACACGGTCGAGTGCTGTGAGCCAAAAATCTGTCGAAATAATGGTCAACCCGGAGAGTTCTAACAATCCTCTACACAGATCGAAACTAGCTCCAACTAGGTCCACCTCAGAGACACAGTCCTCTGGGAAGAAGATGCTAAACTTGAGAAAAACGAAAAACTCGTCAATAGAATCGACAATGAGTCTGCCCAACCAGAAGTCTTTGGAGAAGAAACATGGCGGCCTGAGGCATCAGAAAGCTGTTGTGGTGCAGGCCCATTCCGACATAACTTTAAGCACTCAGCCTTCGATGTCGGACGACAGAAAGGCGCTAAGAGAAGCGTTGTACCAGGGTATCTTTCACAGGCACAGGCGGACGATCTTCGCGGTAGGCTCCTTCCTAAGGATGCTGAGGAGCAAAACGTCCAATTATGATTCAATAAGGTCGGACTCCGACGAGATATAGCACCGGTAGATCGTCTAAGTGTATTTTTAGTAAAAAATGGTGCCACAGACTGATTGTGCTTTGTAAGGAGAGAAAATAATATGTTATTAGTCTGTAAGAACAGTTTGTTTGTATTAAAATGTTCCTAATTAGTTGTGACTGAGTTTTTGTTGACCCCGCTTTGAGGAGCAGTAGTATACGTATATGGTTGTTATTGCGTGTTCACGCGGTTGACCGGTGGTCTGACATTGGTTTTATTATGTAATACATATTTCCGCTGAATATTTTGTTTGAGTCTCGTTACTGTCGACACGGTGGTATTGATTTCAATATCGGTAAACATTTCTGCTTTTGTTTCACAGTTATTCATCTGTTAAATACACAGACACACTGTCAACACTAATAATGGGGTGAATAGAATTAATTGGCCATTCTCACATGTTGAAATATCAATATTATATCTCAACAACTGAAATGATTGTCATTGCGTTAGTAATTCTAAAGTTGATCATCTTATAAGTAGTTAATCATTTTTAAATAACATTAAAAATTACTTTCTAAAAGTTACAATAGTCGAAATCGAAACAAAACGGCCCCGAGACGAAATAAATTGATATGAAGATGTTATAACGACTTCAAAGGTTAGCATAGACAACCGAAATTGACAGGCTCGTTATAAATAACGGGAAAACAAAATAAAAACAGAGTATATGGTAATAAATAGTTGACAACAATCAGATCGCGTGCCACTGTTCAAGAGCACTTACCTTCGAATCACCTTGACTTTTTCAGACGCATAAATTATATGAAAATCATTTTTCGTAAAATTATAAGCCTGTGAAAGACCATCTCATCAATAGTTCACAATTGATTTTACGGCGCTATAAAGTTGGCTGGTAAGAGGCAAAAAAACTGAGTTTTTAACACGATAAAATTCATGGTTTTGGAACATTAGTGATTTAATGGGTATTAAAAGAAAAGTTTTTGTTCAGACAATATTTCTTTAGTCTGAATTAGGGTTAGACTAGCAACAAAATAATGACGCTAAAAGACGTTAAAGCATTTTTGTCAACCTGTATAGTCCAACTGTTGGGCAAAAGTCTGCCCCATAACTTTCCACTGTTCCTTGTGTGTTGCCCTCGCCGGCCAATATTCCGTAAACGCATATAAGTCATCACGCCAGCAACGCCTCCTTCGGTTGCAAAAGCAATGATTATTAAAATAAACAGAAAAGCGAAAAATAGCGGTGAATTTTTTGAAAATAATCTAAGTGATTCATTTATTGAAACGCAAAATATAGAGCTATATTCACCCCGTAATTTCAATGGCATTCGTCTTATTGATATCTAAAACCAAACATTGCCATGATACGGCGATCAAAAACACATTAATTTTACGATATAGAAACAGAACAATAAAAGTATTGAAGATTTATAGCAATCTTTTTATTACTTATGTATTTCAATTGTATGTGAAAACCAATGTTATTCCTCGGTCGATATGTTATAAAATAAGTAATGTGTGCCTATTTTAAAGAAATATTTGAATGATGGTCGAGAACTTATATCGATTTGTTTCAAATTGATTAGATTTACCTCGAGATCTAGTGCGTGAAAATTACGCCATTATTATTCTTTTTGTAAAGGAAAACAAATCGTATAATAGTTAGGTTATAAATCATTCATTAACAATAGACAAAAAACATGACAAATTAGCCTGACGGCTTACTAAAGGAGGTCTAATGATTCGAGCTCTATGCTTCATTGTCAGTCATCAACGAACGACATGTCCTGGAAACATGCTATATGTACCTACTTATATATATATATAAGTAGGTACGTACCTACTTGATAGGGTGGTGGACGTGTTTATTTCTCCATTAATGAGATACCTGGGATTTTATGTGAAGATATAGTTATAATCATGATGGAAATTAATGATGCCGACATAAATCTAACTATAATAATGATATAATACTAGTCTCTTAGTGTCCCATTGCAGGGCAAAGCCCTGTTATCATACAGAGAAAGCACGAGGATTAGTCTATCTAGAACATGTAAAAAAAACCTCTCCGAACTGTGAGGGTGTTGTAAGGTATTGTACTGAGAGTATATTTATGTACACATTTTTTTTCAATGGGGAATTTTACCGGGTTATTTATTACATTGTGCGCGGGCGGCCATCGTTTAGCGGGTGTAAAACTCATAATTTATGACCGTTGTTGAAAAATTGCAACTTTTTAATGGATTTGGGGTAATTTTGGTAGGTATCTACTAAAATGTGAATTTTAGAAATAACTTTTTTATTTTCAATAATAATAATAATGAATGAAAACTTTTTGATAATTTTATTGCAGTACCTATATGGATCCCTTTTGGATCGGAAAGGGATTTTTTTTTACATAGTGACTTGATTTCTTATGTCTTGTTTTTTTTTACTTAATATTTTATTGAGTACTTTTGAATTGAATTTATTGAATGATTTGTGAACTATTGTGAATGAATAAAACAAAATATTCAACTCGAGTCCATCAGAAAATATTTCTTTAAAATAAAGTGATGCTTCAATCGAATAGAGAGCTTAGTAGATGAAAATTCCATACATAATATATTATTTAGAGTTCTATTTTCCTTTGCAATAGTTGTTATTTATATTAATATATTATGTAGAAAGAAATTAGTGGCGAGACAAAGGATTGTTGAGACACATTTTTGGAACATTTTATGCACTTTTTTATATATTTGTACATCCGAAATTTTGTACAACGTGTTGTTGTCTAGGGAACTTATTAAAACGTATGTGTATCGATGGTTTGAGGGTTTTTGTTTTGATTTTTAATTCACCCCTTTTCCAAGGGTAATTAGAATTTCTCAGAAGCAGGCCGGAGTGTATATTTGTGCCCGGTTGACGGCTCGCCCCCTATTATATGGGATCTAAACATAACTGGCGAAATGTGGGTGTACTTTAGGTATACCAGGGAAAGAGATGGAGCTATACGTCCTGTAGAGCTCCATCTCTTTCCCACACTAGGCCTCCTGTTCCCAACCCTTCGGAGAACAACGCGTGATGTTATATGTGTGAATTCATTAACCCAATAACCTAATAACCTGTTAACTCTCTCTTTAAATAACCCACAGGTGCAGTGTTATTAATAGAAATAAACGCAAATAGTACTTATTTTCGATCAGTTGCTTTTGTAAATATTTGTGCAACTAATTTGTTATTCAAGGTTAGTTTTTAATGGATTTTGCATTAAAAATAAAATGAAAACATTCACACTTTCTTTGTGAGTTCATATAAAAGCACTCACATCGCAAGATGAAGGTAATTCTCGCATATCTTTAGATCATAATGTTATTTATGAAGTACCGAGCATTGTTTCTTCCATCTCGAATTTCTCAGTAGGAATCTGGATTTATGACCTGTTGATGGCAATAGTTTCGCCCCCTATTAAGCATCATTATCAGCCGCTAATGTTCCCACTGCTGGGACCCAGGCCTCCTCTATGTGAGAGGGAGTGGGCCGTAATCCACCACGCGGGCCCACTGCGGGTTGGTTATACGTCAAATGTCTGGGTATCTCACATGTCTTCAATTTTTTAGTTCTAGGACATGCCGGTTTCCTCTCGCAGTGGTGATGAAATAATTAATAAAGTGTCTGCTTGGGTTAGACCCGACGACCTACTGTTCTTAAGACGCGACTGTTATCACTGGACCACCAGTGACGGGGTATTAGATTGTACTCGAACATAACTGGCGGAATGTGGGTGTACTTCAAGTACACATCTGCCTAATTCCTACGAGAAATACAGGCGAGTCTGATGTTATGTAAGAAGCACTGTTGCAAAGTATCTGCCCGCTTACAAATAAAAACACTGTGTTTCAATAAAACCAGCCCAGCTTAGCAACTTTTAAAAGTGATTTGCTCCTACTGTGCTGATTGTTATTTACTGTTGTTACTAATATTGTATTTTGGAGCCCATATTAATATGAAATAGGCCTTATCTCAAAGTTGCAGTCAGTATTCCACGAGAAAATCGCTTTTGAATTTTGTTATTAGCGCTAACATATTGAAATTGGAGCGGCAGAAAACCCACTTTTACACAAACTTTGTAAAGCCGATCTTGATAGAATCACACAAGTTTTGTGGAATAAACTGTTGTTCTGAACTTTTATTTGATTATTTTCTTTTACCATTTTCAAAGATAAAAATCTAAAACATAGATTTAACATAATCCTTTGTAAACCTTAATCGAATTTATAAATAACACATAACATCACGCTTTGTTTTCCCAAAGGGTTGGGTTGGCTATAGTACACCCACATTTCGCCAGTTATGTTTAAGTCCCATGTAATAGGGAGCGAGCCAAGCCAGCAACAGGGCACAAATCCAGACTTCGGGCTGCTATTGAGAAATTCCAGATAGAAAATCCCAATAACACTGCCCGACCTCGGAATTGAGCTCAGGACCTCATGCTCAGCACCGACCAACGAGGCAGTTTGTACATATAATGTAGAAATAATAAATCCTTATTCAAAATCATTGGGTTGGTTTTAGATTAAAATAAACAGATCTAATACTGAGTGTAGTTTTATATTACTGGGTGTAGCGATAGGTACTATCATAATACACCCAATTTTTTTTTTATTATCGCATTTTAAGCAATAATATGTTTTTTTTCTATTTCTTGGTACCTATGCGTTTATTTTCAATATCACTACAGTTAATGTTTTCTTCAGATAAATGTTACGATATATTTATTATTTAAACAACTAAAATATATCAAAAGGATTCTTCCAAAAATATCGTCTGTCTGAAAGAGAGTGAGAGGGTATATTGCGGCATTTCATAAGTAGTTGAAAGCCTCCAGAGAACGTCTACTATAGTACACCTATATATTTATCCACCTGAGGGGATTTGTTCCATACTTCCCCTTTTGTCGCTTATCCACCGTGTTCCATTGTATCCGATATTTACCGACAAAAATCTTATTGGGGTGGGATATATATATCGTAAAGTTACGATTTTATATAAAGGAGGATTTATTTCAAAGTCTTGAGGTTCTGTTTCAGTTAAATGGATAATGTTTATTTTCTTGTTGTTTTTACTGAAACTCCTTCTAAAACTCTTCAAATTTGTAGAGTTAGTGTTTATTACGTGAAAAATTAAAAGTTTATTTGTAAAATACATCTGAAAACCAAAAATAACCTGTTCAAAAATTCTATAAGGAAACGTAAACATACTTCCCTCGAACCATCAATAAACGTAAAAAAAACATGAAAACATGAGCTTTGTAAGTTTTATTACGATAAATAGCTTTTTTACACTAGACAATTAGTTTAATTTTTATAATATTGGATCGTTTTAAGCTATTACGTTTGCGCTGATTGTACATAAGCAGTTATATATTGGACTGTGATAGGAGGAGAATGCTACCTATATACTCACTATTCTGTTATTAAATATTAACAGGAAAAATAAAAATAATCACTGTGAATAGGTTTTTTTTTTGCCACGCAATGTACGTGTAACAATTTATTTTATATGTTTCAGCATTTGATTTGTGCATTTTGTTCTTCACTGTCCATTTACATAATAAATGTTTGTCCTAGTTTAAATGTTAATATCACATAATTTAAACAAATAATAATTATTTGCAAACGTCAATGTTCATAACAGTAGTTTTCGTAAAAGTGTAATTTAATTATATTAGTCTACATACACGTGTTAACTAAAATTGGATTATTTCAGCACGTGCTTCCTCAATGAATTCCTGCGCGTAAAAGCACGTGCCTTGAAGCCATCTAATAAATACTTTACACTTTTACCGATCAGTAAAAATATTTTTATCATTAGTTGTAAAAATTATTACTTTGTTAATTACAATAATTTGTTCATATGTAGATAAGTTAGGTAGGATTAACTAATAATGTTTAATTTTAGTTTGTAAATTTAAATAGAAATATTAATTTTAATTGTAAAAATAATAATTTCGATATTAATTTTGTAGAAGTACATTCCGTAACGCAAATTTGGGTAGAAAAAAAAAACGTAAATTATTCTGTCCGATACGATTACAGTAAATAAATAAGACTGCGTAAAAATTATGAAAAAGAAAGAAGAATTGTTAGCCAATAAACGTTTCCGTTGTCTTCTGTAACCATTTTTCATTACTTAATTACATTCTGGTATTATAGTTATTGTTTTTTTTATGCCCCCGAGGATTGTATGAAAACGAACATGTGTGGATACAACAAGTAGGTCCGTACCACAATACCTACCTTTACAAGGTGAAATTTTTGATATCCCATAACGTTAGGGGCATTAATGAGACCATGTCAAATAATCGACTGGCATATAAACGATTGTTTTTTTTTTTTATACGACCTACCACTAGACTCTCGATGTGTGTATCTAAGATTCATTGATAAAACCATTTTTATTCAAACCAATAATTCAAAATTTAAAGCTAAGTTTTTTATTTTTTTTATTTCACGAAAGGGCGTGTTACATAGATAATCGTAACTTTGTCGAATTATTTTGAATGAAAAAAAAGAAGAAAAATAATCATATACGAATTATGGGATATGGAAAGGAACAACTTGTATAAATTTGATGAGTAATTGTTGAAACGCTCTAAAAGTACAAAACGTAGGACTACGCACACAAAAAGTAGGTAAGTAATATCCGATCTATGCTACACACAATGCCGGCGGCCATGCCGCGGTGCGCCCGGCCCTGCCGCACAAAGCCGCACAAAGGATCGCAAAGGAATTGAAGGCGCAAATGCCGGTGACACGTGTTTTTCGGCAAAAGCCGGTAGCAATGCCGCCGGTACTGTGTGTAAGAGCCATAATAATCTCACTACTCCACTTAGGTGAACTGAGCTGTCAATAGTGTCAATCCATCAGGTGACAGGGGGGTGGGGTGGTTCACCAGGTGTGGTGGTGGTGTGTTTTCATCAGGTGGAATACTGTAGCTCACTTAAGAGTCTATAGTGGGTACCTCAATTTGCTTAGCATGATTCTCCGTTATATCGAAAATACTGCAGCATTATTTTTGAAATAAATATACGGTATCGGTGAGGATTAATGTAAAGTACGTACGTAAGTAGAATGTTTGACGAAAACACGATTCCATAAAAAAATCTATAGAAAGAAATACGAAGTTACCTCCAAACCGCACCATAAAACGCTGGTATTAAAAAAATACTTCAAATTAGATCAGGAAACTTTGCATAATAACTGAACTAACTATAAAGCAGTTTTTTTATTTTTTTCAAATGACCTTTATTTTCGCTGTACAAAAAAAATACCTAAACTATTGTTACCTTCGAGCCTTCGAGACTGAGTGAGAGCGAGACTGAGCGGCAGCGGTAGCGCTGTCTCGCTCTCACTCAGTCCGCGAGTAGTATCGTGCGAGCCAGATAAGAAGTGAATTTGAGCTAAGTTATTATGGACTCTTAAGGCTCACTTCAGTTAAGTTTTCACCGTGATGTTTTTTCTGAATAGCACTATATTTTTATATATATAAAAATATAGGCTGTCAACTCAGGGTGAAATTCCACTCACTCAAAAAGAAATGCTGAGCTCAAAATGAAGTTACGAAATACCCCTTACAAATCGAATCCTTCGCAGGAACCTATCTCGTTTCATCGCTTTTACGAAATATTCACATGTTGATAGAGCCGTTCCCCGAAACCGTAATTACCATCCATTTTTTTTTTTTGGGGATGGGGAATCATCAAATGACTTCTCCCGCTCTGGGTGGAGCGAGAGGGTGTGTCAGACTTTTACTGACTAAAACTTACCCGTGTTCCTTCCGTTGCCTGTGTGCCGGGGCCGCGATATCCCTTTCCGACAAACCCGCAACCCCAGCAGGCGTTGGTCCTTACGGACCCCGTCAGTTGGTGCTGACATCCCTTTGAGGCGCGCGTGGAACACAACGCGCCGTCGACCCGGGCCTGGTCCTTATCGGACAGCGAGCCCATTGCTCACCGTCCGCAAGCCCGCGCCTAATAATTACCATCCTGAGCGCACAATTTATATATTCAATTCCCGTGAACTAGCACAACGAGAGGCTTTTATAACGCAGTACCTAAACTGAAATTGAAAAAAAAACATTAGAAAGTGTTTTTTGTGATAGACAGAAATAATTTTTGAAAAAATATATTACCTGTGCCAAACTGCAAAGCAATTTGTTGGCAGACGTAGCTCCTTTTTTTACATTTATACATAATTGAGTAGTCTTTCACCTCTAGGGGTAGACTGCATTTCTGACCTATGTTGGATTTTTGCCGAAAAGAATCGTTAGATTTGCTGTCACCGTATCTACTAAGGGCAAACTGAATGACCAGCACATCTAAACCGCGTTCAAGACCTGTCAGTGTCATCCTTTTATGTAAAATATTGACACTGACGGTCCTTGAACGCGGTTTAGATAGACGCTGATCGCGTTGTGGCATTGGTCAAATTCGCCCTAAGTCGCGCGAAAAAGTGTCCATTCCTACCGAGAAGAGTGAGCTCACACAATAGTAATGGCATTTCCATGACATTCAAGTCAAGTCACTGCGTCATTGTGTTGATCAGAGGTGTCAAAACGAAACAGAAAAGCGACCATCTTTTACGCGGAAGGGCGAATCTAATGATTTAAATCTTAGATTTAGGCTGAACAGGAAAATCAGACCGCATAACGTTTGCCGTAAAAGCGTCATTAGCTCCAAAATAGCCAGGGTAAGAGGAAGAGGAGGATATTTTATACTGGAAAATGGTGACATGCTTAAGTAAGTATATAGCTTGTAGAAAATAAATCGTCCGTTATTTTTCTGGAAATATGTTCGGTATCGGGTTAACTAAAAGTCTGGAGAAGACAGTCTTGTCAGACCAGCTATCTAATTACGCAACACATTTTCGATTTGCAATTGAGTCAAATTGGTTTCGTTTGACTAGAATTGCTTTCAAAATTTGTAAATTGAAAGCAATTCTAGTCAAACGAAACCAATTTGACTCAATTGCAAATCGAAAATGTGTTGCGTAATTCGATAGCAGAAAGCAGCTCGGTAGACGGGGCCAAACATCAGTAGCTATTTTTAACCGACTTCCAAAAAGGAGGAGGTGCGATGTTCGACTAATGTGTTTTTATTTCTCGCTTTTTAGTGGGTGTGTTTGTAATGAATACTGACCCACTAAAAAGCGAAACAAAAACTTTTTTACAAATAAAACAATCGACTTCCAAAAAAACGAAAATACAAAACAAAAAGACACTGACTTCCGAAATTTAAGTTACTTATAACTTTGTAGTGTTTTTTTGGAAGTCGGTTGTATTTTTTTGTAAAAAAGTTTTAAAGGATGGACTTCTACGTTATAAGGTACATATAAGGTGGCACGCCGATTATCTAATTCGACGTGTGTATGTGTCATATGTATGATATTGTATATTTATTACGTTATCTAAGTGTGTATTTATTAAAACTTATAAGTGGAAAAAGAAAAAAAATCATTTCATTTCATTTAAGTTCATAAATATCACTGCAGTTTAGAAGTGAATGCCACGTCAGACTTTTGGGCTTCCGACTGGTCGCTATCAGCAGGTACAGCTGTTCTACTGTCAGACTTCATGGTCAGTTCGTTGAGGAGGCCATTTCCAGTAGGTAGGTACCTAATTAAAACGTTTAAAATCTAGTCCCGTCGCATCTCATCTCGGCGACATAAAATCAAAGCAAAAAAAAAATACAAGTCTGTTCTTAAATGACGGAGTTGTGAGGTAACAAACATGAAAAAATACCACCGAATTGAAAAATGCAAATGAAAATATTTATTTCAGCCCAAGCACACAGTAATTGATACAATAGTCCATAATAATGTTAGAAGGTAGATACTTATAGCTATGTTAGTAAAATTTAAAATAATTATTATTTTGGACATGCATGAGCGACTAATGCATGGCCGAAGCGTGTTGGTGCTACCCGTTATCTGAGTCCACAGGGAAACCGTTCTTTTGCGAAGCACTGCCTGGAAGCCGTTCGTGCTGTGGCCGGCGAACATGCCGGAGGTACTGCACCGCCATGGGAGCCTCAACAAACCCCTGAACGCGTTGTTTTATTGGACGCGCAGAGCATTGCAGGTTTTTTTAGTGTAATTGCTCCACAGGTTGCACGTGTATAACGACTGGCAATAGCTTTTGAATACTGTGACTTTAACGTCACGTGAGCATCATATTGAGAACCACTTCCTTTTTTTGAAGTCAAAATGAAGGTAAATTATAAGTATTTTTGACAGATTGAAACTAAGATTCGAATGCAAACGTTTAATTGCCCCTCAGATTGAACTGCAAAAGCTTTCAGTCAATTAGTAAAAATTTGTAAGAAAACTGAAACACATGATTTACAAATACAAGCCTCTCCAAAGCCTTCAAATTGTAGGTATAATATTAATATAAGAGAAAATATTTTCAAATCAAATCACCGCAATATTTCCAACATTAAATAAAATGGAATCGTTCAGTTACATCACAGGTTCAGTCACGTGAACGTACCGTTAGTAATTTTCTCGTTAACGTAAACGTAATAACCAATCGTGGGTTACATTTTTGTACAAAAATTTATTGCGAACAAGCTTTTGCCCATACATGGCTTCGCCCGCGTGGTGGTTTAGTATTTATCCCTTCTAGGGTTACCTACCATTTGACGGACAGGGCCGTCATCTACCCCGGTCACCACGGAAGGTGGAACCGGCGAGAGATGTCGTGCGGTGTCCCACAGGGATCGGTCCTGGGGCCGCATCTGTGGGACATCGGCTACGACTGGGTGCTGCGCGCTGACCTCCCTAGCGGCGTCAGCGTGGTTTGCTACGCTGACGACACGCTGGTCCTGGTGCAGGGGAGGTCGCATGAGGCGGCGGCCGAACTTGCGACTCGTTGGGTTGCGACAATCGTCGAAAGGATCCGGCAACTGGGACTCGAGGTGGCCTTGCACAAGTCCGAGGCCATGTGTTTCTATGGTCCTCGGAACGTGCCACTGTCGGGTTCCCAGATAACGGCGGGAGAGGTTCACATCGGTGTCGAGTCGACGATGAAGTACCTGGGACTCGTCCTCGACAGCCGGTGGAACTTCGTGGAGCAGACGACTTTTGGCTCCCAAACTGGATAGGGCTGGGGCTGCTTTGAAGCGGCTTCTGCCCAACCTGGGGGTCCAAACGCCTCCTACCGGAGGCTTTACGCGGGGGTCGTGCGGTCCATGGCCCTTTACGGGGCACCGGTGTGGGTGCGTTCATTGAGGCTGCGACCGGTTGAACGCGTCCCAAAGGGTCATGGCCATCAGGCTGGTCCGGGGATACCGCACGGTCTCCCGTGAGGCGGCGAGCCTCCTTGCTGGACTACCGCCATGGAATCTGGAGGCGAAGGTCCTCGCGCACATGTGGGAGTTGCGGGAGGAGGCGAAACGCCGGGGTGTAACTCCGCTGCCGCGAGAAATCACGGTACAGCGGACAGAGCTCCGGCGGGATCTCATGGTGGCATGGAGTGTGCGATTGTCGCAATCCAGTGCTGGGCACGCCACAATTGCGGCGATAAGTCCCCTCTTTGAGGAGTGGCTTGAGAGCCGCCATGGCGTCCTCACCTTCCGCCTGACGCAGGTCCTCACCGGACACGGTTGTTTCGGGAGGTTCCTGTTCCGCGTAAGGCGGGAGGAAACGCCCGGGTGTCACCACTGTGTGGATCGCCCGGAGGACACGGTGGAGCATACGGTGGAGGTCTGCCCGGCTTGGGCGGAGCACCGCCGTGTCCTCACGGAGGCGATCGGCGGCGGCGATCTCTCGCGTCCGGCCCTGGTTCAGGCCATGGTTCGGAGTGAGAGTGCATGGGAGGCCGTCACCTCCTTCTGCGAAGCAGTTATGTTCGCGAAGGAGGAGGCGGAGTGCGCGAGGGAGATGCAAGCTGCACGCCCTCGCGGCCCTAGTCGCCGCAGGAGACGCCCCGGGCGTCGGGAGTCGAGAGCCGACTTCCAGCCACCGTAGGCGCGGGCTTGCGGACGGTGAGCAATGGGCAGCTCGCCGTCCGATAAGGACCACGCGCGTCTCAAAGAGATGTCAGCACCAACCGACGGGGTCGAAAGACCAATGCCTGCTGCGGTTGCGGGTTTGTCCGAAAGGGATATCGCGGCCCCGGCACACAGGCAACGGAAGGAACACGGGTGGGTTTTAGTCAGTAAAAGTCTGACACACCCTCTCGCTCTGCCCAGAGCGGGAGAAGTCATTTGATGATTTCTCATCTAAGAAAAAAAAAAAAAAAGGGTTACCTACCATCTATGTAGGGGAGATAATCGGGCGTTTTGTTCATCCTCGACGTCTAGAATGTACAAAACGCCCGATAAAAAAAAAGCCGAACTATTTAAAAAAACTGTCTTAAAATAAATAATACACAACAGATAGTTTAAAAAGACTGACATTTATGTATTCAAAATGAAAAGTATGAAATGAAATTGTTCATTCTGTCAATAGAATATATGAATCACTTCCACGTCAAACTTATTAAAAAATATTTTTAAAAATCTAGATGAGGTCGGCGTTTCCTATCTGACTACTCCTAGAAGAAAGGCCGAAACAAACTCAGAGGTTGCAGTCTCTTTAAAGTCCAGATATAATCTTGGTCAGGCTTTATGAGGACCATGTAGATTAGTGTCTGAAATGGTATTTTGAGGAAAAACCACATCTCAACTCAGAACTTAAGGAGCTCAACGACTGTAGTATGACCAATTTACGACCACTAACTACTACTACTACACTGAGTGCTATTTTTCCGAAGACATATTTTTTTTTCTAATTTTCTCTTCTTTCTAAAATATAAAAATAAAATCTTCACACGAAATGTTGTTGTTTATTGCCAGGCGATTCCTTTCTTTACTCAACTGTGCATGTAGTATGGAAATTCAAAAATGCCTGTCTCAGCTTAGCGCCGGCCGCGTGCCTGTCTTAACCGTAAAATGCCTGTCAAATTTGGCAAATGCCCGTCAGATGGTAACCCCAAATTCCATTGGGACGTACTACAGGAATAGATATCCTATGCCCTAACCCAGGTCATGAACTACCTGAGTGCCAATTAAAATTTCATCCAAATCCGTTCAGCCGTTAAAAGGCGTGAAAAGATAACAGACAGACAGAGCTACTTTCCCATCACTACACATATACAGGGTGGCAGGGACACATCGACGCGAAAACTGATACCATGGATTCCGTACATGATTCTGAACTCCACTGCATTGAAATTTTTCGTCAGTTATTTAAAAAAATCTGCTGTTCCATACATTTTGACCGCGTAGATATTGCACTTTTCTATGGAAAAGCTGTTTTTTTTTTACAACTGACGAAAAATTCCGCCGCCGATCGCCTCCGTGAGGACACGGCGGTGCCCCGCCCACGCCGGGCAGACCTCCACGGTGTCCTCCGGGCGATCCACACAGTGTCTGTGTACACCCGGGCGTTTCCTCCCGCTTTATCCGGAACAGGAACCCCCCGAAACAACCGTGTCCGGTGAGGACCTGCGTCAGGCTGAAGGTGAGGACGCCGTGGCGCCTGAAATGAAATGAAATGAAATGAAATGAAATGAAATTGTTTATTCTGTATATAGGATATAGGAATCACTTTTACACCTCTCTAACTACTCCGCAAAGAGAGTACTTATCGCCGCAACTGTGACGTGCCTAATGGCAGACATACCAAGCTCCTCTTTTTCCATTATTGTATAGTAACTAATAATAAGGTATCATCATAATAGTATTAGTTGCTCGTCCAGTGTCGTGTGATTAGTAAGTATAATAATACAGGGCAGGGATATCGACGCGAAAACTGATACCATGAATTCAGTACATGATTCTGAACCCCCCCCCCTGCGTTGGAATTATGCAAAGGTTATTAAAAAAAAAATTGCTGTTCCATAAATTTTGACCGCGTAGGTATTGCACTTTTCTATGAAACAACAGATTTTTTTTAAATAACCGGCAAAAAAAAATATCGCGGGGCGGTCCAGAATCATGTACTGGATCCATGGTAACAGTTTTTGCGTCGATGTCCCTGCCACCCTGTATAATATTAATACAACTTGAAACTATTACTGTTCCACTGCCGGGCAAAGGCCTCTTCTCATACAGAGAAGGCACGAGCATTGATCACCACGCTTGCTCAAGACTGGTTGGCGATCTAATTAAGGACAGCGGGAGCGCTGTCCTTAATTAGACGCAATATAAATTTATTATAAATAAAACAAAAGGTATTTTAGTAAAATATCAATAATTAAATTGTCTTTAAACTGGTGAAGGTTTCAGAAAAATACGCTTGATAGGTTTAGCGTGATACGCAGTTTTTTATTCGTGTTCGACATATCTTTACAAATTAATTTCACTATAAACAAACAACAAACATAATCTGAAATATTCATATACATATTAAGTTATTAAGAAAATGCTCTAAATATATTTTTACCAAATCATTAACACTGTTCGTTTAGACGTGATCTTCAGTATAAAAACATTGAAAGTCGGTTATCGTCGCCTTAATAAAACGCAGTCTCATTGACCAATGCGGAATCTATGCCTGTATACCCAATTACCCATATATCAAACATAAAAGAACGTCATTGTATTTGCTCCTACTTTGTATAGCTAGATGTACATAAGGGCCGCACCCTGAACAATAGACCATGCTCGCAGTATTGCGTTCCACATAGGATGGGAATTCCATTATTTCCATTAAGTATTGTGGGCATGGCGTCTATGTAATGAACAGTATAAGTGGACGGGAACGGCCCGAATGTAATGTAATTACAGAGTACCTAAGTACTAGTAAATAGTGTGCTATGGTTACATGTACATTTACATACAAGTAAAATTGAGAGCTATGCAGATGACGAAATATCTATACATAAAAGGAGAAACTGACTGACTGACTTATCAACGCAGAGTCGAAACTACTGGGAATAGGATCGTGAAATTTTGCACACAGCTTCCTTTTAAAATGTAGGGGAGCACTAGGAAGGGGTTTTTGAAAATTCCACCTTTAAGGGGGCGAAAAGGGGGGATTTCGTTTATATGAAAAATCTTATTCTTAACTTGAAACTTGGCACAAAAAGTTCGCTAGTTCGTAAGCCGGCATGAATTCCAGATAGTATTTCAATCACTAGACGTTGTGCACAATTTCTGAGCAGTAACCTAACAAAAAGTACTAGGCATGCATGAATTCACGATAGTATTCAATCATTATGTTATGCTACTAATAGGATTTAGATGAGGCAGACAGATAGTTTATAACCTGGATTAACACATAGGATACTTTTAATCTCGGTAAAACGTTTCCATGGGATAATTTCCGACGAAGTTGTATTACAATATGTGGATAGCTAGTGACCTCGACAATTGATCATATTATTTATTGTTATTAGTAATTAACTGTTTGTTTATTTATTTTACCTCGATGGTCCTAGTTTATCATTTATAACGTCCAGTTACAACTATATGTAAGCGGGCACGCCCTTTATGCCTGGAGGCTTTTATTTAGATATTAAGTTCTGTTTACGTTGAGTTTTTATTTCTGCCTGAGTTCTCGATGATTTTGTTTGGTATATTGGCGTGTGCTAGCTAACATATGGCTAATAATTTAAATTATGTTTTGTGTTGCGTAATATGAATTAATCTTTTTTTTTCTTCTAACTGAACAGACAGCTGCTGACGGCTGCTGGGGAGTTTGTTGCGCCACTTCTTCTTCCCAGCTAACGCACTAGGAAGTGGTGAAGGGTGGGCGTTTTGTAGGACTGTCTTATGTTATTTTGAAGTTCGAAAGGTGCTGATACTCAGCCTAGTTTGAATAAATGTCTTTTGAATTTTGAAAAAACAAAAGGAGTAGGTTTCTAAGGATAGTAGCAGGTGGCGTTGTGTAGTTACTGCCTACCACCATGGGAGGAGGGTGTGAGTTTATGAAAGTATGTATTTGCAAAAAACTCTTATTGATTTGAGTGTAAATTTTATGTCTCTTCTTCTTTTTTTTTTTGTTAGGGGCCTATTTCTCGATGTCCGAATAGCCACTATACTTACCACATAAATTAAAAAATGGAACAGAAAAAACGAAACGGCAAGTTTTATCGTAAAAATAGGTGAGACAAAAATTATTCATCATGCTATTGCATGATGAAAAAAGATATATTTATCTAAGCACGTAATTTCAATTCAAAACAATCGTGTTCCAATGCTGAATCGCCAGTAGAAGAAGATTCTTACGATATATGCGAGGAGACATCTCATGCATCGCTTTTTGAACAATTTACTTGTACCCAGCAGAAAGAAGAAGACGGTATGGATGATATTTTTCCACACGTCGCCGTCGGATCGATTCGGACTTTTGACAAATTGTTTGTAATAGTGTTCCCAACATTCATGCCAATTTTAAACTTTGTGCGAATTACTGTAACCTTGAATGTCTATTTTGACCGGGCTACAAGTAAGTTAACAAGAACCTAATCGTAGGTAGTGAAAGGCCCTTATTTTTTTTTCCTTCATTTGTGTATAAGGGCTTTTTCGCATATTCGAGCGAAAATCTGTAGGGCGTATATCAGTCCCTATGTATCCTAAACAATTGTACTTTCACAAGACGTGGGCCATGAATTTGAAGAAAGCCATTTGGTTTAGAATTCCATTATTATGTAACTTTTTCTATCTCTTTCATTTGGCATATAAGCGATTTGGTGTCAATATACTGTAAGTTATTTTGTATTTAAAAAGTAAATAAATAAATGTAGGTATGAACTTGAATGTTAACAATAATGTAAGTAGAAGTTTCATTCAGGAACTCGTTGGCGACTACTGCTGAGTCAACCTCGTTAACTCTTCAGACCGCGCGCGGTGCTAGAGTTCGCCGTCAGATGGTACCAAGTCATTTTCTGAGAGGTTGTAAACAGGATGATGATGACGATGACGATGACGATGATGATGATTGGTACTGTCAGCCCAGATGTCAGATGTTACCCCGGGTCCACACTCTCGCGCACCTCATGGAGGCCCTTGCACGAGCCGCGGCAAGCGGAGGCTACAGAAGAGCTTACCCATCCACACTCTCGTTTTATTCAGTTGCCCGCCACGCCTCGCACCTCGCGTCCTTTGACTCTGGTAAAGAACCGACACCAAGCGGAACGCACGCGAGGCGAGGAGAGAGATGACGTCAGGAGGCGAGGGCGCCATCCACACTATCGCACTCACTTCACCTCGTCTTGCCTCCTGGAGAGTGTGGACCCTGGGTTACATATCATATGCTGTTTAGAGATAATATGCTAGCTTTTGCTCCCGTAGTACAGCGCCCGAACCTACGTGGGTTCGGGCGCTGTACTACGGGAGCAAAAGCTGCGTTGTTTAAGGCATTTTGCCAATCGTTTTACACGTGCAGTCTATGGGTCAAGCATACGAAAAAATCGTACGACAGCCTGAGTGTTCTCTACAATAATGCCTTCAGGGCTCTGATGAATCACCGTAGGCGCGGGCTTGCGGACGGTGAGCAATGGGTAGCTCGCCGTCCGATAAGGACCAGGCCCGGGTCGACGGCGCGTTGTGTTGCACGCGCGCCTCAAAGAGATGTCAGCACCAACTGGCGGGGTCCGTAAGGACCGATGCCTGCTGGGGTTGCGGGTTTGTCCGAAAGGGATATCGCGGACTCGGCACGCGGGCAACGGAAGGAACACGGGTGGGTTTTAGTCAGTAAAAGTCTGACACGCCTTCTCGCTCCGCCCAGAGCGGGAGAAATCATTTGATGATTTCCCATCATAAAAAAAAAAATAAGGGCGCTGATGAAGCTGCCTCGCTACTGTAGCGCGTTAGGTATGTTTGCGGGCGCAAATAGATGGATTTGCGGCGATTATTCGCAAGAGAGTTGTATCCCTGATGCGCCGCATACGAGGCAGTTCCAACAGCTACCTTCAGCTATTCGCATTGAGGATGGATCTGGATCTGGAATGCCCAATAATTCGGTACATGTTGAGCATTCCAGATTCAAACCTAAATTTTGTCTAAGATGAAACATATAGTGTTTTTTAATCTTTTTGTTATTGTAAAATTGTAATTTATAATGTTTTTATTGATGACTTTTGCATTATTTATCTAATTGTAATATTTTAATTACTTCTTAATGTATCTTAAATTTTTATTTCACATGTATTCTTATGGACTGGTTCTGAAATAAAATGACTTTAATTGAATTTTTTATTTTACTTATGCGACTACTGTTAGGGTTGCTCGTTTCTTTTTTAGATTATTAGTTTTGCTGAAAAGGACCGGCAGCAAAATCCTGGCAAGAACTGTACCTGTCCAATGACAGACGATACCGGTACGCCCACGTTTGGTCACTCTGAAAGAGGACCTCTACAGTCTATAGCATAGAAATATAAATTATATCTATGGTATAAACTATACAAAGTATTGACAGAACATGACGCAAGTACCTACCTACGTAAAATATGTAAAATGTACTGACTGGAAAAGCAGCGCACGTTATTTTGGTAAAATGAACTAATTATAGAATGACTTTGAGATTCTTTGTACATGTAACTTCCTGAGTATTCGAGGTTAAGTGCAATTACTACTATTAAACTGTAAAGTACTGTTAGTGCAACTATCTGTTGCATGCGACTTCGTCTGCGTGTCATTTCATCTCTTTTTAAGAGCGTTTATTCTGAAAGTGGGCAACGTCGCAAATACTTGTCAATTATTTCACTGCTTTGATTAATTAGGCAATATTACTGTATGGAAATATGAAATGTGGCTAACTAGCGAACTAGACATTAATAATAGATAATAGAATTAGATATTAATAATGAATTGCAATTATAGCACTGAATTTGATATTATAACCATTACAGGTGTAAAAAAGGCATTTGGAAAGTTTCCAAATACTTTTTTTACATCTAAATCTATTCGGTGTTACAATATTAATTATTGAATTTCATAATCAATATTTTAGTTCACTAGATAGCCACGATTCTTGTTTCCATACAGTAATATTGCAAAATTAATCAAAACAGGTAAATATTTGACAGCTATTTGTGACGTTGCCAACTTTTAGGATAAGCGCTCTTAATAGGTACAAATGACTAGGATGAAAAGCAATCTATGTCCGTCTCCACGTCCCAGGCTACTTGGGCTATCTGACAAATTTCACAACTATCGGTTTAGCGCTTTAGGCGTGTCAAATAGTGAATTACTATTATGGAAGTAGGTACAATACCTATATGGATGGATATACTTTATCAGGCTTGATCATGGAACTACGATTATGTTGTGGCGTCATCTACATCGCCACATGTGAACTACGCATCAGACTGACGTCACGCAAAATCCTGCATCGGGAAACCAGTGTTTAAAAACCCCGTAAGGGTGTTGTTAGGCATTGTACTGGGAGTCTATTTATGTGAAAATTTACAGAAAAAAAGAAACCCCACATTTTTTTTCAATGGGGAATTTTACCGGTGTATTACATTGGGCGCGAGCGGCCGTCATTTAGCGTTTAGTGTTAGGGTGTCTAAAAGTCATAAGTTGTACCCCTATTGAAAATTTGAAATTTTTTAATGGTTTTGGGGTAGCTTAGGTACAATTTTTTTTATTTTCAATAATATTTAAAAATAAAACTTTTTGGTAATGTTATCGCATTATATGCCCCTTTCGGATCGGACAGGGTATATTTTTACATATTGTATAACATCTCGACATCAATCGTCGGGTAGTTGTCCACCAGACATGAAACTCGTTTGGTCGGAGGGTCCTCCCTTTTCTATGGAGGATGAGTGAACTTTACACCCTGTTCCTCATACCTCTGTGATGTGTAGGAAATATTCCGTATACCTAGTGGCTCGTAAAAACTTACCTGAACTTCTTGTCGCAAATGCTACGCGTGGTGAAGGCGACGTTTAGTTGTCTTGAGTCCAGCTTTATATCTTTCCACGGACACTTTCATTAGAACAGTGCTGAATATTATAAGCCCTCACCTCATCACATGGCACGCACCGAATCGTCAAAAAGGTCGGGTCTAGGGATAATAACATAATTCTCTCCGCGAAATTACAGTCTTTCTCTCAATCTTTCACAATCACCAGAGGCCCTAGTGTGAGTTTCTTTTTTTTTACCATCTCGACTTTACGGCCCGTATTAATAAACGTTACTCAGCCCAAGAGCTCGCACTTGATACCGATCTTGAGGTCTCGACCGTATTAATAAACATAAGAATTGATGTACTCAAGTTACGGCGTGGGTTTACGTTATCAGCCGAGTGATGGACTGATTAATAAACGAAACTCGACACTTAAGTATACAATAGGTGAGTGTACTCAACATGCTAAAACCTGAGTGTAGGCAGTACGTGACTTGAGGTCGTGATTAGTAGCGCGAAACATGGATTTTGAAAATATTTTGGGTGAAATTAATTATTACGATCAAATAGAGTACTATGACGTTATTTTATGGCCATTGCGATATCGTTTAGCTAAAATATACATAAGGGCGACCTCATCCTTTTGAGTTAAAAAGTGTTTTTTTTTTAAACGATTCAGATTTTATCAAGAGTCAGTTTTGTATACAGTAACATTAATTAAAAGACTCATTCGTGGAATACAGTAATAGAGATCTTTCAATTTCCCCAGTTATAGTCGTCCTATTATCTTTAAGGGTATATGCAACAGCATCATTTCAGGTAGGTAACTACCTATATAAATATTGTAAGTACATTTATATGTATAAGTATCATTTATTTAATTACTATTTATATATAGATGTAACACATAAAGACATTAAATCTGCCTATGTTGTTCGCCACTTATTTAGTTGCATAAAGTTTAATAAATAAAGTTTAAAAGTAGGTAAGTACCTTATAAATCCAATTAATCTAATATTATTAGAAACAAACCCAATATATTCATATGAAAAAGTAATCTACTAAATTTATATTTCATCCTTTTTTTTGAGAAAATGAAATGAAATGAAATGAAATGAAATGAAATGAAATTGTTTATTCTGTAAATAGGATATAGGAATCACTTTTACACGTCATATTAAAAATATATTAAATTTTGCTAGATGAGTTCGGCGTTTCCTATCCGACTACTCTGAGAAGAAAGGCCGAAACAAACTCAGAGGTCACAGTCTCTTTTAAAGTCCAGACATAATCTTGGTCAAGCCATATGAGGACCATGTAGATTCATGTCTGAAATGGTCTTTTGAGAAAAGAACCACACAGATTTGAGTGGACCTGTCCAGTCAGTGCAAGCATTTGTCAGTAATCGTGGAGCTCAACTCAGAACAAAAGGAGCTCAACTCGACGAACAATACCAAAGAAAGGACATTTGGGTAGGCCGCATAAACTACTCAAACTGCCAGACCATCATTAAAACTAACTGAGAGAGGATAAAAAAGGAGTAATGAGAAAAAAAAAATTAAATTAAAAAAAATATCCACTAGAGACTCGTCCTTGACCCTCCAGACGCTTTATTGCGTTATGTTATTTGTACCTGCTAAGTTGAGTAGTAAGCATTTCTGTCATATTGAGAAATAATTATACAACATTTTTAACAATTTAAGGTTTTTTTGGGTAGACAACAACTTTATAACGTGATACAGCGCTATTCATAATTTTTTTAACAAAATAAAAGTGTTTCAATAAATCTTACGACATAACAATAACGAAACGTGATGAATGTTATTGTAAACTTCGGTCAATGTGTGTGTAATCGTACATGAAATCGGCATCAAGTACAGCGCATTGAGGAGCTGATCTTGGTAACTGAGATACTGTACTCATGTGTTTATTAATTAGCAATGATCTTGAGATGCTTATATCGTAATAATGGCGTATCAAATGATAGCGTACTTAAGTACGTTGTTGAGGGACGTTTATTAATACGGGCCTACGAGTCGACCGCGTTCGGCGCTCAACAGTGAAGGACCAATCGGAGCGCAGAACGCGGCTGATGCGTAAAGTCGAGATGGTTAAAAGAAACACACTAGGGCCTCAGTTCTAAATTGAAATAGTTTTCAGAAGTGTTGCACTGAGTAATCATGTATAAGCACTTGCGCACAGAAAAGAAAAATAGGGTATAAGGGTGCGTTTCCATTAAGGCGGACCGGAGCGGCGGGGCGACGCGGACGTGCAGGATTCCACCAACCACATCGGTTGGAATCTTTAATTGAAATCCACATTCCAACTCTCGTCCCGTCGCCTTAGGCCGTGTGCTAACCGAAAGTGACTTTCGCACGAGTATGTGATCGTTGTCCTCGTTCATTTATTGACCGAGCGAGCGAAGCGTCTCTGCTTCAGGCCTGGCAAAATTCGGTTTGTGTGTGAGTTTGTTGGTACTCCTCTATAAGTCGTATTTTACAACCGATCTGGATGAAACTTTTTACACAGGTTTTACAACTTTATAGATTTTTTTGTCATCGCGGATTTTGATAAGTGGGGTTACTTCCTCCAAAAAAGGGCGAAAAGAGGGCTACTAGATATCTCCGCTTTATGAGATCTGATTGCGATGGTTCTTTTTTTATTTGAAAGGTAGTAACTTTAAGTTGTCTCATAAATATTTGGTGAAGATCTGATGAGGATTTTCGGCGTGATGAGCAGAACAGCTCCTCAAAATACAATAAATTGCTCAATTTTAGATTTCTGCGCTACTTGAGTTGTATGTTATGTGTGGCCTTGATTGTCAGAAGACAGATGTCGTAGCCTCGTTATTTCTGTCAATCTGTCGTCGTGTGGTCGTTTTAATAATTTGTTGGCGTCCAAATCTGATAAAACTATGCTCCAAACTTCTGACACAACTAAGCGCGACGTATATTTGACCTTTTGCAATTATTATTTTTACCAACGTCGATCACAGATCTTTCGAGGGTGGTACCCTGTAATTTATGGACTGTGACCGCCCCAGCTTAATATTAGAGGCAGCATACGACGCTCCACATATTCGTAAACGCTTGCAGCGTGGAACGTAGTGCTTGTTGGTGTTATGGGTATCACTTTGAAAACTATAAATCAGCCTATCTTTTTATTGGATGAGACGATTGCAATGATACAAAAACGAAATGATACATCGTGATTATATTCTATTAAAAAACTGTTATTAAATTAAAAAAAAAAAAACTGTTAAATTGTATGTAGAAAAATGGATTCATTAGTACCATTTAGGGCCAATAAATGTCAGAGATACAATAAAAAATTTACGCCCTTTTTACACTTTCAAGCCAGTTAAAAAAAAATTGATTACATCTTTATTATTACCTAGATAAGTTTATACCACGTTTTCTAAACCAAATGAATAAGATCTTTCATACAAACAGTATCCCCCCTTTTCACCAACAAAGGTGTTAATTTAAATCTTTCTACTTTGCCCCACCAAGTCGCGGGCCACTGGTCCAAAGTGGAATGCCTAAAATTTTCAGTGGAATCTGCCCCACTAGTTCGATTTGGTAGGGCAGATTTCATTAGTCTAAAATCTTGATGGATTACTTGCCCCACTAGTTGTAAGTGTAACCCCACTGGGTGTAGTTTTTTTAAATCTTTTGATACGTTTCCATTATTCGAATGGTACCTATACTAATTTGTGTGGGGTAGGTACAACAACTAAAAAGTGGAAAATATAAACTTTTCTACAAAAAAAAAATAACCGACTTCCAAAAAAAATACTAAAGTAACTATGAAAAACCTACAAATATAAACAAACACAACCGAATTCCACAAAAATACACTTAAAAGTGAAAAATAACTTTAATTTCGGAAGTTGGTGGCAAAATATTTTATACTACATAAGTATATAAATAGCAAAATATACCGTAATATACTTATGTATGAAAGTAACTATATCACGGCTTCAACATCTTACTGCGTACCATCTTAATGTAAAAATATTATGGTTCTTTATTTTGAATTCTGAATTCGGTGGTTATTGTTTTGTAAAAAAAGTTATCTTAGTGTTTTTTTAGGAAGTCGTTTTTTTTGTGTCTATAGATATACTAGGTCAAATTAAATTAGCTAGAGAAACTACGCACACGTGATGGGTATCGATATTTAAACATGCTAAAGCAATAAATAAATTAGATTCATGATTTTTTTTCGGGTCATCAACCGCTGTGTGCTTGAAATATCAGTTAAAAAAATCGTTGTAACAACAGTACCAGCGGTTGTTGACTCCAAAAACATCATCAATTCTTGTTTATTTTGTCGTGTTTAGATATCGATACCCATCATGTCTGCGGAGCTTTGCTTATTAATTTAATTTGATCCTGTAGATGAGCAGTATCTACTTTAACCTTATCTGCTAATAGGTACTGTATTTCACTAAATTATGTGTAGTTACCAGACGTTTGACAGACGTACATTATTTTCACCATTTTTTTTTTGTTTCTATCTTCGCAGGTCATGTTCTGTCATTGTTATCGTTTTAGACGTAGGGTTAAAAATAAAAAAAAGTTAAAATATCTTTAAAATAATCTGATTTTATTTCATGTAACTTCATTAACTATGTCCAAGCATTATTGGCGTAACATACATATAGTAAGAACTACACAACAATATAATTATTTTCTTTTACTCTATCAGCCGATTACAAAACCTTTGGTTACTAGCTTATTAGAAAATTTACATTTAATATTGGTGTTTCTACCTTGAGTATTTATTCTAGCTTTTGTCTGCGTTCAATCCTATGAATTTACAAAAGAAAGCTGAATTTTGTTAAAACAATTACAGCAAATGCAAATAATACGAGAATTGATCAGAACATATTTTGAAAATATTTACAGTGCAAAGAAAAACAAATAAGAAACGTCCAATCTATTACAAATACAGACAAAACTATTGAATTAATTAACGTAGATACAGATTTAATTAATGATGAATCCAAAAATGAGCCTCAAGCCAGGAATATACAAGCCAGTGACTTGCACAGAAGTATACAAGTAGGTTGCATTGCGATATACACTTACCCATGTTATAATATCAATCAGAAATTCTTATGGAACAAAGGCATGCAAGGTACTTGCATATATTTGTGCAAGTAACTAGCATGCGTATTCCTAGTTTCATTTCAAGAGGCTTCAAAACAGGTATGTAGACGAAAGCAAAGCCTTTACTGAATAAAGTCCAGTTTAAACTGTATAGGACTAGACTGTCACATTTGCAAGCATTTTTTATACTTAAAAAGTTAATACAACGAAATTAAACTAAGATACAACAACAAATGATTATCACATTATAAAGAAAATCATCTATGATGAATATTTACATAGCTTAAGGCACAAATTATAAATTGGCTTTAAGCCGCTATAATGAAAGACTGATGAAGCGAGCAATGACAAGAAGGAAATGATAAAATAAACTAAGAACAGGATGTGGTTTCATAATGATTAACAACAATTCTAATTTGGCACTATTTGTGTAAAGTACGTAAGTGAAAGATTCACCTGTATAGCTATTCACAACCATTCTATAGGTTGTCGAATCGAAAATGACACATTTTCAATTACTTATTTGCCTTGTCCCCGTTAACAAATGGCTATCGGAAGAATGGCGGAATGGCTATTTGATGTAAACTGAAAAAAAAACCGGGTTTTGTATTTGTGAACAGTCTTTAGAGGATGATGTTTGATTCGGCACGGATGCGTATCGAACGGTTCTGAATAACTGTGCTGTATTGGCTTTCGAGTCAAAAATTTCAACCTAAGCATAAAGTATGATGATTCTCTTATTATCAAGAAAATACGAAAGGTATTAGAGGTATTCCTCGAGTACCTTCAATGTCATCGCTCGCTCTAATCACCCTAGGACTCATAATATAATACATAATTGGCCCCAAAATAATGCTGTTGATAAAGATTTAAAACTATAGTTTCTATTACATCACACTTAATCGTTTCTCTATTAACTACTTTACTGATAGTTTCTACCCCAACGTTTTTCTTTCGATCTAGAATATTATTATCTTAGACCTATAATTCACTAGAAAAGAATAAAATGCCAGACCTCAAACTATGTAAAATTGGGTAATTTCGAGCCCAGATCTAAGTTGATCCAGCGGTTCTGTGCAATGTGCCACAAATATATACAAATAGAAGAAACGTATATTTTTTTTCTTTTTTAACATTTTTTTACTCTATACATAATTAATATTTGAATATATTATTTATCTCTAGCCTCGGACAGTCTTTCCGTACTATATATTGCTTCACAATCACAACTCTCATTCAGTTTTGAATTTTGATTAATTTAAATGAGTTATAAATGTAACTTAGTTAGTCTGACCACCAACGAAATGAAATTATACCTTAATCATTCAGGTCAATAGATTAATCGACCTTTTAACCCGAAAATAAAGTCCAATATAAATAGATAAACTCATTTGCACGGCAATTAATTTATCCTTAATGATCGTGACAATTATTAAATATGGCTTATTAAAAATTCACTCTATGGGCTCTTTTCAATGATCTATAATTATACTATGTAGTAATATTTCACTCCATTTACTGGTGGTCAGACCATTCTAATCGCCGGTATACATTAAATAAGTTTTGTAAGCAACAGAGATCATACCGAATATCTCTAGACTTCCAAATATTCGTAATCACACCATCGTCTATATATACAAAATAGAACGTCCTCTACAATATGTAGTATAGCACAATTTTCGTACACATACAATCTAGCGCGCTTAATTCACAAAACTTAACCCTTTGGAATGATTGGTTATTGTTATACTTCTATTAAATAGTAGTTTTAGATTTTGTATTGTCATCTCCATTTGATGATATCCAGTACCCAAGTCTAATAATGACACACAAAAGCGATCGAAATATTTTGTCGTTCTTTTAATAAATTAACTTGCGATGTAACTTAGTATTAATTATTTCACTTAAGAAATGTAGATACTAGTTTCTCAATAAACGCTTTTGTGCTGACCACGACATGTGAAACTGGATGCAACTGAACATTTTGGCGTTTTGACACAATAACCAATACTGGGGCTAATAATACTACCCGTAGCTAACGGCTGTTTAAGAGTCACGCTTTTTTCTTCCCTTTACTTCCATTTTCTACGAATATTTCTTTGAAGTCTGTAAGGAGTGTGTCGACAACATTGTTTTGTTGGATGCAATCGACGGCAATGTTGTGAGCTTGCTCCGGGGGCGCCCATAGGAGAGTAGGACCAAATACGATTGCTAGATTTGCCGTGTGCATTCTGTTCTGCTCCTTGTGTTGTGTTACCCTGAAAACATTTGTAAAAATTAGGAGTTTTATATGTTGGGTTGATTGTAAATAGTCAATATTTAAAGAACGTGGAAATTCTTCGTTTTGTCTATCGTTTTTTAACTTAACCTCTTTTTTTCGATACTGCTTTACACACACAATTGTGGTTTGTATGTTTCGTAGTATATTCTGCAGCAGTTGTTAATATAATTATATTAATAAGCTTTTTTTATTTATGATAAAGCTGAATGCTACCTTTTTTTATTACTCGAAGACTTACCTAAGCAGATGCTCTAATAAGTATTTGAGCGTTTCCCTGTTGCACTGTGGTAACGCCTTCACGATCTCTTGGAACTCTTTGATTCTTGCTTCCTTGGGCCTTAGTGCTGAAATTAAAACAGAACATTATAAGTTTTCCCTCTTAATTTTGCAAGCGTAAGCTCATCCATTTCTGTATTGAAGATAAACACTATTTTATTTCTGCATGTCTGAGGTAGTCGAGATATTTTTTTAATGCCAATAACGGTTTATTTCATTTAACAAAAAATAATAAATATAATTCTAATTCCGACAAATGATAAGGAAATGCTTATAAACAACCAAACAAATTATTTCGCCCGTGTTACAATTTCCGGACATGCCTGGCCGGATTAACCTTTCCCTTCATTCAACCCTTGTTGGCTTCAATATTAAATATTGAAGTGGCTCTCAGAGGGATGGTATTAGATTTAAGGTATGTACGTTATGATACGGCCGTAATCCTAAAGAATACTTTGAAATATACGTAATTAAAGGATATTAATTAGGTATACCGTATCAGGATATATAGAGTGTAGGATTCAAAAACACGATTAAGAAGAAGGCTAACTAAGATATTGCAACATTATTCCTTTGCGACGGGTCGTAGGGCAGTGTTTTTAAAAACTGCGTTGCGTTTGTCGGGAACACACACAATGGAAAATGATAGTTTGATGATAAAAATATACTTACAGCAGGCAGCGAGTACTCTGTCGAACATGGTGCAGGGTATCAGCGGTTCCTTCAGCTCCCTGAAGAACAGTTTCAGTGATCCGGTCAGCACGTGGATATCTGTGTTGTTTTCGATAACCGACATCTTGTTCTGGTCAACCTGGGCAAATAGAAGATTGGTTTAGCATTCTTAATTTTTAAAGGATACTCGTAATATGGATCGGGAATGCCCGATACTCGGAGACACTAACATAAATACTTCCTAGTAATGATTAGGAACTGTTTCTGTTATTATTTTCGATTAAAGTACTACCTTATCAATTAATTAATATTCAAGTAAAAATGTGTGAAGGATTCAAAATAATCCTGTGAAATCAGTAGCCACAAAAATGTATTTTCCTCCTAAATAAGGCATGTTATTAAATAATGCGGTTTCTAAATCAGTAGTATGATGGTTTTATTGATTATTATCTATCATGTCATCACAAGGAAGGATAATATAATCGTGTTTACTTTCCTCTTTAACAGTTATAAATACATCCTAGGTTTTAATGGTCATTATACATTGTAACAACGAATCTATTTTCACGCCTCCGTCCCTTAAGACCTGGGCCAAATATTTTTCGATATTCGGATAGCTCATGACCTAAAGAGGTGTCATATGAATTTAAAATATTAAAAAAACAAAAATATAAATCCGCAATTTTCGCAGGTATTCTGGTATCATAATATTTATGTAGGTCCTGTACCAATTTCTACAAAGCAAATTGTTCTTTGGTGACGGACGGCTTAACTCAGCAACTTGCGCAGCCTGGCACCTGCTATCACTATGAAGACAAAGTGGCATTTATTTTCTTAATTTTTAAGACCGCGCCGTAAAAATCTTTCATCAATCTGTCATTTTCCCTTTCGTTTCTTCTGTTTCTATGTGGTCATGCTACGTGTGCGTCTTTCTGCTAGAATGTTCATGATGATGAATGGTGCAAGACTCACCTCTAATCGAATCTTCTGGACCTGGCTGAGGTTCCCGCTGGCTCGGTACAGTCCATCTGTGCACATATTCTCCTCACTCCTCTCGATCTCGGTGACACATGCCACCACGAACTCTGGCACCCGCGGGCTGGTGAGGGGACATACCTCCTCCAGGTTCCGTCCGAATACAGGCTCGTCTGTCAAGAAATAGGTGGTTTGATTAGATTTCAGTCATTGGCGGTAAAGGTTAATTTTATTTTTACAAAAAAAGTGAATATTATGAACAGTGTTTATAATTATTATTGATTTAAGATTTTAGAACGATCGAAAGCTTAATAATGAATAGGTATTTAGAAAATAACTAGAAAACTTTGAACGATCAAGTGTCCTTCGATGTATTTGTTAAAACCTTAGATGCCTGTGTGGTTGTAGTAGGTATATCTTTTTATATCTCAGTGAACACATAAATCTATTAACACATAGATATATATTATACCTAAAAAGAAACTGAAAAGGTTTTTTTCAAAATAAACATCGATAAAAATGATATAGTACCCACTTTTGGGTCCTTTCGGCGGTCCCCAAGAACTAAAGAATTCCAGGACAACATTTTCCATCTTGTTTCTCAGCCTTGTACACATAATTGCAGATGGATAATTAAACCGCCTTTAAGAATTAAAGAAAAGAAAAAAGGGCACTAAGTACTGATGCCAATGAAGGAATAGTTAATACAAAAGCTGTGGATGTTTGTAAAGCTAATTTACACACAATTCAAGCTAAGATCAACCACAATGTTTACTTCGTAGGTAGGTAGTCGGTATTAGAAGCTAAAAACAAAAACAGTATACGTGTAACAAAGTCTTCAGTTAACGATGATGAAATAATGGAAAATCATCTTCTTTCGTCATAAGTATAAAACTTACATTAGGCTTTAATTAATGTGGTCTAGTATGAAACGCACGGGGTCTTAAAAGACATCAATAATAACCTTATGAAAATATGTTGTTTTTAATTTATAATGAAACGTCGCGATTTGTTTACTGAATCAATTTAAAAAAATACAAACGTTTTGTTATTGAAAACTTTTTATGTCATATATTTTTCTACGGGGTTAAGCATATTCCCTATGCAAAAATAAGTGATTGTGCAAAAAATACAATAAGGACAAAAATTAGGTATGTACATTTTCCCTTCTACCCTAGCAAAATATCCAAGTTCAGGCGCACATAGGTAAAAAAATAAAACACCAATTAGATTTTATACAACTAATTGTTATAATACATACGTGTGAAAACAAATTTACAAAAATATATACTTATTAAATGCAACTCTCCAAAAAAAGCACTTACCTTTAGTTACAATTTGAGCACTGAAAAAAGAACTATAAAGCAGTGTAATTAAGCCAAATGGAGGACTAAATAAACCCAAATATTATACAAACTTATTTTAACACTCTGTTTAGTTCACTCCTAAATTTATAAAATTGTTACAGTAAAAATAGCCAGTTAATAATTCCAAATCACTTCGTCACCAATGCTAGTGTTAACTCCAAAAAGGATGTGATATCACTCCAAAAACTGTTAGCTCTTCACACCAAACCAAATCTACTTCTCTAAAACTACGTTCTACTCTGTGCCACTCAAACCGTCAAAGATCAAATTTCGAACCTTTGTAAATCCCTTTCTTCACAAGTTGCTCCATGGCTGGTCTTTTGGCGAAGAATTTTCTTAACCTACTCCTCACATGTGATTTCTGTATAGAAACTTCTGTCGAGTCGCTCAGATCTTCATTGCTGCTGCCTCCAGCTGAAATGTAGAACATTAAAGGTGAAAACGAATTGTTGGTTAATTTATGAAGAAGAAATTGAAATGGTGAAGCAGGAGACAGATGGCTATATATGTTGAGCAGTATTGTTTTTCAACATAGAGAATGATATAAAAAAATATATAAAACATACGTTCTTACTTATTCAATCCTTCAAAAGAATACCACACAACACAATCGCATCAAATCTGGTAGGTAACTCAATGAGTATTGTTCACATTTCAATGTTGATAGGTACGGCAAATTTTTCCTTTGATTATTTGCAGAACAACAATCCAGATTCGACACAATTATGTAGCCTGGGGGTTTGCGGGATCGGTTACATGTTGCCAGTCAATGGCAATTGGCAGATGTCTTAAGCATTAGCGATAGAAATGGCTACAGATGAGTCATTTGATATCAAATCTTTTGCAATATCTTCTTCAATGTCATTGGTTTGAATTCCATCTCAATTGTCAAGGAGAAGAGTCTTTTCTAACGCCATTACTTTATAATGGACAGTACATAATTAAAGGTATCCCATAACACAGCAAGATAGTTTGGGTTCAAAGCCATAACCAGAGAGGTGGAATGTAGTATATAGTCTTTTCGAAAAGTATCTGATGAAAGTGTAAATAAACCCTGTGCAGGTTTAAACTCTTACGCAATCACTCACTAAATTGAATTAGAAACACATTCAGTATTTAGAAGGTTTTAATTTTTCATCTCATTTGTTTGTTCAACAATTTATTGTTTGAATAATAACATTATTAGATGGTAATTGAAGAAACGTCGATGAAAACTTAGGTTATAAAAATGTAAATTAACCTCAATTGTCAAATAAAACACATCTTTATGGTGATTTTAAAATTAGAATGCCGGGTTTATGTTTTCAAATAATCAAATCAAAGCACTCAAATTGTAAGTGGCACAAGAAAATGGCCAGGTACGTTTCTGATCCATTTGTTTGTATTTTGATCAGATATTTTTAGAACAGACCATATGGATTTATATTAGGTATAAGCTGTTTAGTTAATGACACAGAAATTATATTAAAAGAAGGATATGGTAATGTACCTACCTAATTAACGACACTTAAGAGAAAGTTTAATTCAAACGTAGTTATAAATTTTTAAGAATTTTTTTGAGGTCATTCAAGTAAGGGTTTAGTAATACGAGTTGGTCATACTTTCAGAGGCTCTACTCAAACGCAACGTGTAACATCTGAAGAATGACTAGTGTAAAAATATAAATAAGGTTTTAAATAGTAATCGTCATCCCAATAATGGGCCACATAATGTTGTAACTAAAAACATGATTTTTGAATCAGAAAAATGTTGAAATGACACGGACAATACAGGTTAGGAACAGGCATTTAAGACGAACACAAACTGAGGCCAAAACATTGGGAAGAATTAATTTTGATATCAATAATTTACCTTTTTCGCCTGTATCCTGAATTCACACCAAAAAATCAAAGAAAATGAAAACATCAACTTTTGAGCTTTTGAATTATCTGTGATCCGTGACGATAAGAAATTTTGACGCAATTACGAAAACAATTCCAATTAGCACTATATATTAAATGCAATTCTTTTTTGAGTTAATAAAAGATATATAGTCAATACTATTGAAAAAACAGTAGAAATCGTCATGCCTGCTACAGATAAATTGATAGGAGCTCGTTATCAATCGTGTGTGGATACGATAAGATGGTAGATATCGGCATACTGTTAATTCACTGTCGTTTGTATTGCCGATCTTAATATTCTGTATAGGTGTGTCTCTTTTATTTTGTTGAAAATCCACTGTTTCGCGGTGTCAGTGTCAGTGGCAGTGATAATCGACAGATCAAAGATATTGTGATGTAAAGATACGATTATCGTCGCGCGATTATGTTGTGTATGCTATGAGTCATTGGGTTCTCACACACACCTCATGCTTTCATGTTTACTTGTAACATTTAGCGTCACATTATTCTCTTGCCCGTATTCTAATTTGTTTGGGGTCGTAAGATGTCGTCTTCTTCTGCTTCTATACTTCTCTATTAGCCGTCGTCGCGATAGTCACCCTCGAGCGAGCCCCTATTTAACGTAGCACTTGAATAAAAGTACTATAATTGTGTAATTCACTCCAATGACTATCACTTTCATATTGGGATATGGCAATACAACAAAATCCTTTGCTTCATTATGTTTGAAAGATTGAACTGGTCTACAACTACCTCTACCTAAGTTGTTAAAATGTACATACCTACAACGTGCGGTGGTACTGCGGTATAATTTGCTGGCTCAGCCACTTTAAAATTATAGTTTTACGATTCTGAAATCAGCCTTTAGATGTCTGCTAATTAAACATGGATCCCTTCGACTTTATATATTGTTTCAACCTACCAACGTATAAAACATAGTGCCGCATTATAGAATAATCACCACATTGGGTGATGAACCTTATGGGTAACACAAAACTTCAACAAAAAGATAAAACATAATATAATCTGATAAATGAAGATAATATATGCGTACATACAAACACACTGTTGTTCGATACATTAAAGACACTTGTCGATGAAAATAAAAACAATTTTAATATAGGTCCTGATAATAGTACAATGTGCCCTAAACCGCAGGAGGACATTGCAATAATAATCCTATTTGTTTTAAACCTACAGATTAATGGTACATTACGTTTAGGGTGTGATCCAAATATTCTCAAGTCATGGTGCGATCCAAAATATTCTTTAAACTTATTCGTTTTTTCCGTAGGACTTTTCTTTGGCTTGTTCATCACTGGATCACTGGGCATTTTTTTATGTATATAGCGCACGAATGTTTCTACTACTTTATGTTCCATTTCACTTTTAATAAGGTTCAAATTCACTTAGCACTTGACATTTTTGGAAGTTTAATCCCGCATTATTATTTTGCACTTGTTTTTTCAATGAGTCAATTTTGGAGACTTTGAATCAGTTCTGAATTCAACATAACAATAATGATATTTGTAACCTAGCAATGCAGATGACAATGGATCATTATAGATTGTTGAACACTAAACGATTGGCGCAATTAGTGATTGTAATTATCAATGTGAGCCATTATCAGATAGTGGGTACAGTCGGTGGAATATTGCGGATGTGTAGGTATGTCGATTCAATGTTCTATGATATTGGGACAATTTGGAGTTAATGTACTCGTTAAGGTTATTTTATTTATGTAATGTGTACTTCCGAAATACATTATCTTAAGTATATTTCGATCTAGCCGTTCCTAGATTTTCTAAAAAGCGATGAATAAAAATAACAGTAAAACAAGATAATGAATCATCATTTTATTGTGTTTGCGTAAATCTCTTTGCTAATTATGATGATTCAAGTTATAAGTCATGAATTTTATTTTTAACCGATTTCTAAAAGGAGGAGGTTATCAATTCGATTGTTTATATATTTTTTTCATTTTTTTTTATATATGTTCGGGCATAACTTCGTCATTTATTGACGGATTTGAAAAATTCTCTCTTTCATTCGTTTCATAACTAAAGGTTAACAATGCAGCAATATCAAACGACCGTAATTATTTCGTAAAATTTTCGGTGCGCTCTTTTATGCAATTTTCGGTGCGGTATTTCTTGAAAACTGAGTTCATAAAATATTTATAGTAAATTACACGAAAAGAAAAATATTATGTGTAACCCCAAACTTACAAGAGAGAGAATGGCTGGCACTATCGTTATTCATAATCAAATAATTAGAATATTTTACTACTGCTGAAAATTACAGCGTTAAAAATCATGAATTTGCGTGAAAAATGTAATAGGGCTCTTAAAAGCCTGTCTTCAACTTTATTTGTTTTAGCTCGTATTTTAGCAGAGTTTACCACGCATTTAACACTTTTCCTAAGTTTGTGGTTGTATTTAGAAATTCTAAAGCTTATTGGTCCTTAATTCCGAGTCAATGATAATTCTTGAATGGAAAATTCATTAGGCGTTGTCAAAGCTACGAAAAATTCTATCAGCGCATTATTTCAGCACAAAAACAAAATACAGCCTTTACCAGAAAAGTGTAGTCATAATATATATTATAAATTTAAATTTCGCGGGCTACCTTAGCGCGTCCCTTAAGTTTAATTTTTTAGTTACGTTTCTTATACAGCATGTGTCAGAAAGGTGTGATCATATTTAATTTAAGGGTTTGGTACAGACCATCAAACTCAACAATTTGTTCAATGGAACCAATATCGTGATCGTGAAAAAGTTATCAACTGTCACATACAAAGTTTCAATACCTTTTCGACCCAAATATCTAGGACGAATCATTATTTTTTCGCGATTACTTACTTACGAAATTTGAAGTTCGCGGGTTACCCTGACGCTTTCGCCTTAAGAAGGTTTGTGTTTATAAACAAACCTTCTTAAGGCGAAAGCGTAAATTGCTTATAGTTAATTGACGTTCAAACATAAAAATGTAAGGTTAAAAAGTCTCTTATAATAATTACTTACTTAAGCAACGTTTATAAATAAATCCCCAAATGATTAGGTACTTATGTACAGACAAGACATTACGCAGGCTTATATATAAAGTTTATTCTACCTAAAATAGAATTCATTAATAGTTTCTAATCTAACACAAATAACTGGATATTCTCAGTATACTATAGAACATGAGTGTCTAAGACTAAAATTAGAAATTTTGTTTATTACTAAGAATGAAACATGACATCATAAATGAACGCAGTTTTGGCTTGAACTTTGACAGCTAGATATCTTTCTAGGGTAAAATACTAGAATGGTAGACTATTATTATGATGTATGTTTATTATGTAAATAATTCTGACTCGGATTCACGTTTAGATTAGGCATGACGAAACATCTAATCAGTATCCCTGGCACGTAAAGGATTTACGTAACGTTATCGTGACAGCTAATTACTAGTTTTCGATATCTAGGTACTAGGGTAACCAATAGTTATGGCTAGACAACCAGTTACCTATCCCTTGAGAAAATGCACAAAAACGGTCTTTAAAGACTGATTTACATAGTTTGATATTATTGCCCGTTGCAAGCTTAAAGTTGAAGCATCAATAAAAGAAAAATAATATATAAATATAATTTATCACACATGTCTAATCGGAAGTTTTCAAAAAAAAAAAAAGTTGCGCCGTATAGCTTAGAGGATGCAAGTCATTTATTGCTTTAATTTCACTATATTGCACACTAGATGTGGGCAAACTGTATCATTTTTGCGTGTGGAACATTTGCATCTGGATTAATTAGGTACTGAAATGATCGGAATCATTGATAGGTTTCAATTGTATCATTTATATCACCGACTCAAAGAATATAAAAATGGATAACGGCAACGAAAAACTGTGAGAGTATGAGTAATACACATATCATTTGGTATCTCTTTCTGACTTAAATAGATTGTAATGTGTCATCCGCTCACTCGCGAGTCAGTTCAGTAGTACTGAATGAAGTAACGTAACTTATCGTCTCAGAATTTCTCTCTCGCTAACTGCTGCTGTTCGGTCGCCTCGCAAACGACGGTCGCGCGGATAGAGCACAAAGGCTAATGATTCGGATTCAAATGATGCGTTTGAAACGCTGTTACTGAACCAATCTTTTGGAACACTTCAATGATCCGGATCAGTGAGTCGGTTCCGTAAAGAGTTACACACGACTATTGCACACGCAAGAAACTTGCATTGTATAAATAGGGCTTTTTTTACTCGAGATGACAAGTATCTAATGACTAATAAAAAAATCAACTCATCTCATCTAGCAACTTTGTTAGCAGAAAAACCTTTTCAGCTGGTTACTTTGCCAAATTATTGTTACACTATGAGTCAAATGATCACGAATGTACTGAAAAATGTACTGAATACCGTCTAAAGTTCAATCATTTTGACAGTCAGAGAGTTTAAATCGTTGTAACTATGGAGAAAACTTATGCAAAAAACCTTAAAGCTACGGTTTCCTAGAAGAGCGGTGGCCGCCACATAACGGCCGCAGTGACGACTGTCATAAAAATTATGGCAGCGGGGTACTTTACGGTATCAAAAAACGCCCTCTAGGAAAACACACCCAAGTAACTTTCATAAAAAAACGTTTCAGTGACGTCAATCGCCGGAAAATTGCGGTCACTATGTGGCAGCGAAATCATAGCCTAACAAACAGCAAATAAAGACTTGTAATAAGTTTTATCTACCAACACACATCAAGGTTCTCGCGGACAGGCGCGACGCGACAGCGCGACGCTACAGCGGCAGCGGTAGAAAAATTCCCGTGGAGTTTTCCTTAGACCAAATAAAAAACCAAGACAGAGCGCTGCGAACAATACTGTGAAGCATGCCAGGACTACACCACCGCTCTGTGCATACACGCTTACACGCACACATTAACAACCTTTTGCAATGGCACTACAATCAACCTACACCACACAAAGTGCACACATGTTTACGAAACCGGCCTCACTTCACTGTTGACAGCGCTCTTTCTGGTTTTTTATTTGGTCTGAGGATGTTTTCATAGAAATTGTTCTACCAGAGTCGCGTCGCGCTGTCGCGTCGCGCCTGTGTACAAAAGCCTTCATGTTCGGTACCCGCTGAAAATGAAACTTCACAAAGCTATCTACATACCACTAAAAGTTATCACACTAATGACACACATGATAACAACGGCAAAAACACTGGCACAAAACATAACCCAACTAAAATTTTTAGGATGACCTCGAAAGTCTGCTTCAAATGAGATCCATCTTGACGTAGCAGAGAACTCTTTCGCAGAACCGTATCAATCGGCATAGGGTTCCCCAACTATGTTGGGATCGGTTTCCAGTCTAACCGGATGCTGCTGAATACCAGTATTTTACATGGAGTGACATCCTATCGGACCTCCATAACTCAGTTACTGGGTAACAGGCCCTTGGTAAGACTAGTTGGCAGACTTTCGGGCTTCTGACTACACATAATGACTGTCAAAGATCTACGAATGACAGCCGGGACCGCAAAAACATTGCAGAACCTTATTGTCCAATAAATAGGTATATTGTTTTGCTGCAATTATTTTTATTTCCAACAAAGTAACAAATGTAATGGCGTACGTCGATAGATATAATTGTTTACTTAAAATAGGACTTACAAGTATGTTTGTGTTTACAGGGCAATGACATCACCTGTTTTAACTAGGCGATGTCATGTTTCCTCTGTGCGTTATCGAGAAAAACTATGCAGAAGTGTGGAATATTTCTAAGATAATTTCTTTGTTTGTGAGTTTCAAAACCCATGATCACATTATTAGGAGCGAGGATCAGGGGACACTGAGCAGCAAAATGATCGAGTATTTTTTATTCATAAATTTATAATCAGCTAAATCGTAATGCGAATAGAGTTGAAAATAGCGTGCAAGAGATAACTCCCTGTGGTGTGCTCTCGGGTATATTTTCACTCAAAATATAACGGACTCTATAAGTAGTTATCCATTTTCAATTCCAAATGTATCTGGATGCATCAGAAGCGGTAAGTAATATACAATAGATGGAATTGCACTTAAAAACCACAAATGCTTTAACACTTTCGACTCCACCCATTTTCATAGAGATCATACGCATTGCCAACATTTATATATTGCAAGGTGACTCCGGCATTACTTTTGCGCTAAAGTTAACCCTCGAGGAGTGTCACCGGCATTATGATTGGAATCTTATTATAATATACAATTGATTTTAGTTTCACAGTTGATAATGTCGAATTCGTTAAAAAAAACCTACATTTCAAATGAACCCTCCCGTCACTGGACGTGTTAACTCTGAGCTAAATCCGGTAAATAAATAAATAAATGCTTACATGAATTCATTGGACTATAGCCGTTAATTAGACACCCACACAATATAGTCATTTTAGGCACAAACTGTTAGATCATAATCAGTTTCAATCATAAAAAATAAAATTGTGTCACAGCATAAACGAATGCAGTTCAACAACACAAACTAATCCACAGTTAAACAAAATGCAGTCTAACAACACGTTTTAAAATCACAACGAAATTATTTTTCCGAATATTTTCTCACGGAAGTTTTGATCAACTGTATTGTCACAACACTGAATGAACACTGTCTAAACTTTTGCGTCCATCATTTGAATAATATTTATTTTAACAGCGAGTGTTCCTAACCCAATGCTCGCTTCCAAGTAAATAAGGAAAATCTAAACAGTTAGTAACAGACACCATTTACCGGGAAGCGATGCGTCATCACCAAGAAGTGGGAAAATGAAATAGTTAACTGTAAATGTGTGGTCGATTTGAATAATAAATATAATGCTGCACCACAAGGTTTTGTTACGTAGAAACATAAATTTTCTTTGCGTCACGATGTTCCCGAAAATCATGTCTTTCTAGATGACTTTCACAGTGGTTAAACCAATGGCATTGGTTTTTCCACGCTCTAAGATTTGCATGACGTAAAAGATGAAGCGCAGGAAAACCTGCATTTGCAATTCTTATAATAATGGTCCTTGTATCCGCGATGCAAACTTTTGTCTAGTTTGAAATGAAAATCATAAGGGTTTACAATTATATTCAAACGGGTGAAAATAGAAAAGGATAATTTACCTACTTAGTGCAAACAAGTAATAGATAAATAGTCAGAATATGCTATATTGTACGCCTTAACCTGTCTGCAGGTTTATAATAACAAAAAAAAACAGTTTTTTACTAAATGCTTATCAAAGTATATATGTTATATAAAACATTTTTTTTATTTTTTATTTTTGTCTCTTTGTTCCGACTAATCTCTGAAACGGGTGGACCGATTTCGACGGGTCTTTCACTGGCAGATAGGTGACGTTATACTTTTATTTTAGAAAAGGAATTAGGGTCCACCCAGGTGAAACCCCTGGCGGAAGCTAGTGCTTTATATATTGCAAAAAATAATAATAATTATGTGTTATCGAATAAATATCTACTTGCATCATTTATGCCTAATGGCGAGCGATTACACAATTACTGATAGTGGAATATAGTCAATGAATATAGAAATATTGTTTTTTTTTTTTGTAAACAACGCCATCTCTTTTTTCAATATGCAAATGTTACAAGTTCTTTGTTAAATGTTGTCGATATTACCTTACACAGTCCTTTTTTTTTGGTTTGGAAATTATCAAATAACTTCTCCCGCTCTGGGCGGAGCGGGATGGCGTGTCAGACTTTTATTGACTCAAACCCACCCGTGTTTCTTCCGTTGCCTGTGTGCCGGGGGCGCGATATCCCTTTCGGACAAACTCGCAACCCTGGCAGGCATTGGCCCTAACGGACCCCGTCAGTTACACAGAGTCCTGAGGCCCGATTCCCAGCACTGGGAATATTATAGTCTGATTTAATGTTATGTACCTTTCTGTTTGTTCCTGTTGGCGTGTCGGGTGGCTGGAGGGGTCCTGCCTAAGCTCTCCAGGTCTGTATTGCTGCTCTGAGAAAACGCTGGGGGCGGAGACTCTCCCGCCATGCTGCATGGGTACTGCGAGAAACATATTTATCGTCAGTGCTTTGTTGTTCTAGCGTAAAAAATGTAGGCCAAAAAGATTGTGGAAAACGGTGGAAACTTTGCTCTGTTTTCTGCTGCTAGATTAGAGTAATCTAATAATCTTTATTTGATAAATAAGAACAAAAACAAAAGTTTTATAATAGGGATTATTATCTATGAATTCATGATTATCGGTTATCGTTTTTTTTTTTTGTGAATGATAATGTTGTTTTGAAGTGGATTGACCTTACTCAAATTGAATTGTGGGGGGGGGCAACAATATAAAGTCGTCAGAAACTAGATCTTGTGGATTCTTAGCTATAAAATCAATCTGCCTAGTCTTTTCCCAACTATGTTGCGTTCGGCTTTCAGTCTAACTGGATGCAGCTGAATACCAGTATTTTACATGGCGCGACTGCCTATCTGACGTCCACAACCCAGTAACTGGGTAATACGATAGCCCTTTGGTAAGATTGGTTGTCAGACTTTCGGGCTTCTGATGACCCGTAACGACTGTCTAAGATCCACGAATGACAACCGGGACCAACGGCTTAACTCGCGAGACTCGGTATGTAAAGATGGCGATGGTCACCCATCCACGGACCAACTCCGTCAAGGGTTGCTTAACCTGATGGATTGATCCGTGCGGCTGTTATTACTTAGCCATGAGCTCGTCCAGTAGGCTATAAAATAAAACGAATTAAATTCTTACCAGGTTATAAATAACGCCCCGAATGAGTCCGAGCCACTTTCTGGCTCCATCCTCCGTTTCATCCTGAATGAGGTACTGATCGTATCCCACTATAAGCAGGATGGATCGCATGTACCTGGAAGCAAATAAAAATGTTAGTTCATATCCTATACTATTAAATGAGCAATATTTGTATATGTGTACATTTATATTTGTAATCACGTTCTCGAAAACGGCTCTAACGATTTTGATGAAAGTTGCAATATAGGGGTTTCCAGCGGCGGACGATCGATCTAGCTAGGTCTCATATCTGGGAATTCGTTTTCTCTATTCTCACCCGAGCAGAGCTCGGTCACCCAAAGTTTAGAACAAGATGGCTACCCTAGCATAATGAATGGCAGCATGGAATGAGTATGGTACATACATGGAATTAGTATGAACTATCCTATACTATTAAATGAGCGTTATCAATTTTCACTATAGTTTCAACTATGGTCCAACGTAAGTGAAGAGGAAGAATCGTATTGGCGATGATGTGACATGTCTTCAAATCTTTTGTGAAGTGAGCGTGTCTTTAACGCAAGGCCTCTTAAGAGTGTAGTTGATTAAGATCGATACTCTAACAAATCGACTGATAACAATCGCCAACGATCGGACAGCATCGTAATATTTTTGATGGATCATCTGTAGCAACAAGCTACGGACGATCAATGATACCAAAGTCACCGAAAGAGGAGAGAGAGAGATAGAGGAGAGAGGAGAGGAAGAGGAGGAGGAGGGAGAGGGAGAGTCAGGGTATTTTAGTCATAAGCTTAGATTAGAGAGCAGTGGTGGCCCAGTGGTAAGGGTTCCGACATACGAGTTGTAGTCGTGAGGGACCCAGGCAGGCGCTTTACTTTGTATAAATAATTTCGTCACCACTGCTTTCAAAACGGTGAAGGAAAACATCGTGAGGATACCTGCATGCCCTAGAACCCAATATTAGAAGACATTTGACATCTACCAAACCGCACTGGGCCCGCGTGGTAGGTTACAGCACACTCCCTCCCAAAGAGAGGAGGCCTGTGTCCCAGCAGTGGAAATATTATAGGAAATAAAGAATTATATAAATTTATCATAACCTAATACGGTACGTTTAAAGAAATTGTTTGAAATAGTTGAAGAGTTACCTTTTCGTATGTTTCTGTATGCACTGAGTAGCGTGCGCGTTCCGCAACGGGAGCACCAGCTCGGCGAGCGGCGCAGACGGACTGGGAGGCGTGCCCGGTGGACGAGATACTTTCTGCAATGATATATTTGGTTATTATGGTCTAACATATGCACACACAGGTCGACATAAACGAGTCTGACGTGGTGACATTTGGAACTAAATATTTTACATAAGTAATGCAGACTTATGATGATGGCACTACTTTGCCGACAAGTACTAGTAGGTTTTGAGTCACCCATAAGCAACGTTTTTAACAATTTGGTAAAATAATTATACTCATTCCCATTCGAAGTGACCTAACTGCGAAAGTGGCGCCCTCATTTTATCCAAATTCTTTTTTGCCAAGCTATAGGTAAGTACATAATAAGCCCACGTTCGCCCGGACGCAAAAATATCGCGGCGGGATTTATCGTGCACTGGATTTTCAACTCTCGGTGTTGAGCCGAGCGTTAAGAATCCAAAACGCTGGGACGCACTCTCGTCACAGCTCGTTGAAAAAACACACTGTTGGATGTTCAACTCTCGGCGCTAAGCAGAGCGTTGAAAATCCAGTGCACGAAACAAAAATTGCCGCGAAAAAATCGCCCGTGCGGACCTGGGCTAAGAGCAATGCTCTTGCTGAAAGTGACTTAACGAGAAAGCTTGCTTTTCGCATGCAATACAAAGGGATAAACTACAAGGTTTCGACAATGCTCATCATCATCATCGAGATAGTTAAATTTATTTAAATCAGGCTCTTGGTGTCTTTAGCTTAGAGGTTAAAGATAACCAAAATATGGACTGGCAATTACCTACCACTTTCACGTGAAAGAATATATTAAAAAAAAAACAATTATTTTAATACTGACTACTTCTATATTCACAATATGTGTACGGAATATGTGTGTGTGTGTGTGTGTGTGTGTGTTTGTGTGTGTCTGTGTGTATGTGTGTGGGTGTATACGGAATATTCTGTTTACTAAGGAGATAAAATACTTACAGGAGCATAATACGTCCTCTGGTCCTTGTAGAAAACTAGAGCGGTGGGTGTGAGGACCATGTAACAGTCTATCCAGTTCTTTTTGGTCTTCTTCGTGCCTTCCAGGAACTTGGTGCGTTTGATGGGACTCTCTAGAATCACCTGTGGATAATCAAAACATTGGATTAATACATGATTCAGCATAAGCACAGTATAATCAAGTCTATAATGTTCCCACTACTGGGACACAGGCCTCTATGACAGGGAGTGGGCCGTAATCCAACACGCGAGTCCAGTGCGGGTTGGTAGATGTCACATGTCTTTGAATTTTTGGTTCTAGGATATGCCGGTTTCCTCACGATGTTCTCCTAGACCGTTTTGAGAGCAGTGGTGATGAAATAATTTACACAAAGTAAAGCGCTTGTTAGGGTTCTAACCTACGGTCTACAACTAGTAAGTCCAGTCGTTACCACTGGGTCGCCACTGTTCTCTAGCCACCACTGCTCTATATGCATGATTTATTTGCCAGAAAATAAGTTTTAGTAACGGATGGTGCCATTATAATCGACTTTTCAGTCGTGCAAATCATTTTATTAATTTAGTTCAACATTTATTGTCTTTTAGGCGATTCTTAACTGAAATATATTTTCCTAAGACTATTAAAGCTTTGCTTCTATATACGCAAAATACTTAGGTGAATATCAGTGGTTTTTGTGTTGTTTTTAAAAAGCAAAAAAATATGCGTCCTTTCCACTGCCGGGAACCACATAGCAAAATGTATGAAACCACATAGCAAAAAGTATGAATATTATATAAAATACAATAGATGACGTATATTTAGTGACCCAATCTACTTAACGGTTCTTAAATAAGTCATAAAGAACCTTGTAAGAAATCGAGCGCAGTGTGGCACTGCGTTCGGCGCTTGACGTGGCAACACGTCGTGTCCGGGTTCGCAGCAAGTCAATCGTCATCCTGAGGATGCGTCGTTGTGAGGCAATGTGAAACACGTGTCGATTTCTTACAGGGTTCTCTGTGACTCTTAAGAACAGTTATGCAGATTAGGTTACTAAATATACAACGTCTATTGTATTTTATAATGGATTTCCGCAAAGTCACGCCTGAGTCAATTAACTATGATATAAGTATTATGTCGCCAATATTAAAGCTCTTTTGTTCAATGTTCAAAACTTTAGGTTTTAAGGAAGTGTTAGTGCTGATTTGTGCAAGACCACTTTAGTACTTGACAAAAAAGCTTGTGTTAGTGAAGTCAAGCAAAAGATAAGTAAAACTAATGTACTTGTAAGATCCTGACCTCTGACGGTTGCTGCAGGGTCAACCTAGGCGCTGGTATGGGCGACTGCATCCGATTCTTAGGAGCCACCATAGACCTGGACTTCCTATTCCTGACATACGCTGGCTCTCTGTCCCGAAGCTCCACATCAAGGCTGTCCCCAGACGAAGACGCTGGAAGCTGCAGATGAGTCGGTCTTCTGGGGTTGATGAGAAGGTTTTCTGTAGAGCCACCTGGAAATTGAGATTATTTGAATTAGTTTGATAATATAGTGGATCGGTTGGAAATGACGTGAGGCAGTTTTCATGGGGCTTCGACGTTCTCACCACTTTGCATTGTTTGCCGTACTTACTGATTAATACCTATTGTTTTCAGCAGTCCTTTCCGGGACTCTATAATTTACTAATAAAAAAAAATGTTTTGTTTGCTGATTGATGTGATGCAGATTTTGTTTTAAGATCTTGTCAAAAATAACCCAAAGCGGTATAGTATAGTAATTTATTAATATTCACTTCAGAGACACAAAGCCCTGGCTCTTGTTCTAGGAGTTCCTTTATCACAAGAGCCAAAATAACTGTAATATTAATTGTTCAGCTAGGTTCATTCAGTATGGTTGTAGGACACTTACCCAATCTTTTGTTAATCCTGACGAAGGGCGGGCTGTCCGAACTAGCCTTGTTGTACCCAAGGTCGAGATCTGCGCGGCATCTCTCCGACGTAGGGCTCCAGTTGTTGAGGTGGTCGTACCCGCGCGCGCGCATGGAGCCCTGCTCTGGAATGTCCTCCTGAAATCATGGGAAATCGTGGTTAGGTAAATGGTGGATTTAGGGTAAAAGATATTTATTTCTCAAAACATTACAGATTTACTTAAAGATAAAATATAAATAGGTTTAAACAATATTGTGTCATTAAGCATAGCTTAAAATAGCTACACTTAGTACTTCTCTTCATTATAATAATACTTATACTTTGACTTAATAGTTATGGCATACCAAACAAAACAAATCAGAAGAAGGTAGTTTTACACAAGGAATACGTTTTGTGTTAAGAGCGTTCATCCAAAAAGTTGGCAACGTCGCAAATACCTGTCAAATATTTACCTGTTTGATTGATTTGGCAATATTACTGTATGGAAATAAGACATATGGCTAGCTAGTGGACTCGAATATTATTAATGAATTGCAATTATAACGCTGAATTTGATGTTTTAGCCGTGTTAGGTGTATATGAAGTTAGAAACGAGAGAGAACTTGTATAAACCAAACAAACAATGAATGTCGTTGTTAATAAGAAAACAACTGCGTCGTTGCTGTAGTGGTCGCAAGCGCTACTGCTGAGCCGGAGGCCCTGAGTTCGATTCCCGGATCGGGCAAAATGTTATTGGGGTTTTCCATTTAGAATTTCTCAAACCGGAGTCTAAATTTGTGCCCGGTTGATGGCAATAGGCTCGCCCCCTATTACATGGATTGATGGATGGAACTTAAACATAACTGGCGAAATATGGGTGTCCTATAGGTACCCCTCTGCCCAACCCTTCGAATACACAGGCGTGATGTTATGTTATGTTAATAGGAAAATTCGAATAATTTAATTGTTGATTGCCTGTTAGCTTCGTAATTAAGGATAGGATAAAAAATGTAGATAATGTAGATGCTGTTATTGAAACCTAATCGAAACGTATAAATAATTAGGTACTCAAACCGTTTTTAGCGGACGCCAGCATGGTTAATTTTAAACGGTAACATGTATTTTTACCTAATAACACCCGACCAGCACTGTTTATGAGCGAATAGCAAATAAGGAAAAATAGTCGATGACAGCGTCCGGTCGCCACTCGGTTGATTTAGCATATTATCTGGTCGACCGGCAATATATCGGACTAATTAGTGTTTATTTTTATAATAAAAAAATTGAATAACTGCGTATAATGATGTTGGTGGAGCGACGATCTTCGCAGGGTGGTTGGTAGCAGCCGGATGAGAGTTGCCGAAAATTTTGTTGAATAGCGTTAGGAGAAGCCTTTGTCCAGCAGTGGACTGCTATTAATGATACATTACGATGATAATGCATCTAATATTCAGGATATGGTAACTGTTCTCCCGAGTACTACTATAAAATGTTCAGAAAAGCTCCCTGTATAACTCCCTAAAGTGGACTGAATGAGATTAACGCAACTCTGGGTTGAACATTTGGCAGTTTGTCTATTTATACCTAATTTGAGTAAATGCGTAATGGGAATAGGTTTAGTAATGGGCTGAGGCTGTCTCACATAGTGTCTTAGAATTATGCTGAGCGATGGCCGTTTTGTGTGAATGTGATACATATTTTCCGCAAACTTTTGAATTTTTGTGTTTGTGTTTTTCCTTTGCCTTATGTGTTACAAATAAACGTATTTTTTTTTTCTATCTATCTAACATATCCTGCATAATTACTTTGTTCTACTTATTAGTATTATTACGTCATAGATTACGTTTGCCAAACTTAAGAGCGTGCGTCATTGCGTAACACCCGTCAGGACATAGTTGGAAGTCCCATGCGCTTATCAGTCTACGTCATACTGTAGCATAGTAACGGGAACACAGCATGCTGGTTGACGGCAAAACTCGTCGAGGAATTCCTCTTTTTGAGGTTCTACTGCTTCTTCCACGTCTTCGTCGTGTCGATGGCACACACGACAGTGTATTAAATTTCAGCCCAAAACTTCGCTACTTCCTCAACATCGTCGACGGCAGCGCAGAGGGCAACTACATTTTTCGGCTGCATTTTTTGTGGCACAGATGGCAGGATTTGGAGTTGGGACATAGTTTGCGCTATAGCTCCACATCGATACCCTACTGCCGTACCGTCGAGGTAGTCCATCTTTGCTTTGTAGATGCAGCTTCCCACATGGGTTCGGAGCCTTCAAGTGGGCCACAGAAGGCGGGAAGATGGTCGCTTAGTGATAGGTATTGAGCGGGTGCAGGGACGTCGACTGGGTTTACTGGTAGAGACGCTGCCATTTTTAGGAAGCTGTGCCTGCTTTTGAGTCGTTGCCGTTTCTACTGCTACTAAATATTGAAGCAAAAGCAGGTAATAAGTAATTCAATTTACAGAAGGGTTAATAAATGGTTCAAGTTGAGGTCATCTCGAATGATGGATGAGGTCTACAATAGAACGACCGATAGAAGGAAGCCTATTCACTGTTGCTTTGAAAGTTGACGGGTTAAAAGTAAGCAGACAGGGAGTTCCACACTTTGGGGGCATAATAAATATTGAGGAGAAGCGCAGAAGGTTTATAATCGTTAGGTTCACATAAAAGTTATTACGAAACGCTTTACCGGCAGCCACGCGGCTACTTTATCAGCACGTGTTTATATTGGTCCTTCGAGTCGGATACGTGTTTAGTTCTGCTTCCAGCCAAATTAAATGCACTCGCATTTAATGAGAATAAAAATATTATACAGGAAACGTCTGATATCCGTGTAACTAATCAGTATTTCCGAATCGTTGACTCCAGAGTCGGACATATTGGTTAGGAGTGTATTTAAGGTTAGACTAGTCAGCTGTTTTTTTTTTCTGACGCAGTGTTTGATACCTTGTATTTGTCTGTACCAGACTGATACTTATTGCCTTTTGCAAAGACAGGACTTGAGGATAATGTCTCTTCTCTAGTCTTTTCGTGACTATTGTAATCCGTCAAACTAAATTATTTGAGGATAGACGAAGCAGTAAAAGAAAAATAAAGAAAGAAAGAAAAAATGCGAAAAAACTTAAAACTATAAAAACAGAAAACAAATGATTATAATGCCAAAAGGGCCTCAGCTCAGCATAATGTAAAATGTTCAGCAATTGAAAAGTTAGATGTTTGATGATGAAGTTGTTGAAGTTATTGAATTAGTTGGGAGTTTTCAGGGTAGCTACAATATTTTGATTTAAAAGAGTGTCCGTGGATTATCTTGCCCGTTCTTCTCCATAGGGGGGACCTACTGCGCTATGGAATGGGCAACTAGCTTCATCTTTCTGACTGAGCGTCCTCTTGACAATTTATTCAAAAGTGCTTGTAATTGATTTAATTGAAATAAATGTTTTGGTTTGAGATGAGTTTTTCCTCTCGCCGAGATGTCTTCGGGAACTGAGGGGGAGATTGTAACAAACTTTATTTTAATCCACCAGCGCCACTTGTTATATAAATGAGACACTACAGAATGCCGCTACTCGACACTAGATGGCGCTGTTGCGTGACGTGAGTTTGCTAGATGACATAACAGCTGAGAGTTCTTCTAGGGAGCAATCTGTCTTCCAAATAACTCTGTATTTATTAAAACTTACAACAATAAGGACGTCATTAATGCCCCTTCTCTCAGATTTCTGTTGCAATTTTCCACAAAACCTTCACTCCTAGGGCAAAATTCACAGATCGCACTTTGACTTTACTAAGTGATGTTTCGTTCCATACGAATATGAACCTTAACTTTATTATAATAGTGTTCATATTCGTAAAAGCTAATGTGAGCAAGCGTTACACACGAATATCAATATTAACGTTTTACAAATAAAGTTCACATTCATATGAGATGCTTACTATAGTTACCAAAGTAAAGTCAAAAACATATTTTACTTAGTTAAATCTTCTAAATTCGTTTTTTCTATATGACAGGCACATAAACAGTTCGTTTGCAAATATAAACAAGACAGCTGAAAGCCTATGAATCATCGCGCCCTTATCAACGCCAGTTCATTGATTCTTGTGATTATTTTCGTAAGTAGGTACATAATTACGTGGCTAAATAAGAATAGCCGCACTGGTCGACCGATCAGGTTAACCTACGCTTGCCACGGTCGGTCCGTGGATGGGTGACCACCTTTACATACCGAGACCCCTTCGTGCCTCGGAAAGTACGATAAAAAAGCCGTTGGTCCCGGCTGTCATTCGTGGATCTTTGACAGTCGTTAACGTACGGGTCGTCAGAAGTGCGAAAGTCTGACAACCAGTCTTAACAAGGGGTACTGTGTTACCCAGAAACTGATTTGTGGACGGAAGTTAGGCAGTCGCTCCATGTAAAAAACACTGATATTCAGCTGCATCCAGTTACACTGGAAGCTGACCCCAACATAGTTGGGAAAAGGCTAGGCAGATTGATTGTAAATTATTATGAATATTATGTTATAATAACTACGCTATGATGACGGAGTAATATGACAATTATTTGTTACAATATTTTGTTGTTAGTGACACATAGTTTGGTAATGAATCACGGTTACCCATCTAATTCGTGACCTCTTTATATGGTGTTGTGTTGAACTACTAGCTAGCTGATTTGTAGGTAGGTACTTAGTTTTCATATACTTTGTAACGCCTTATGTGAGGAGCATTAAGGCTCCACCAGTGGCTATAATCCAACATAAAATTTGTGTACAACTCTAAAGTTGAATGACACTTGCGTTCAAAAAAAGAACCAGGTCTATTTGTCTATGTGACTGTTAGATAGTTTGAACCTTAGTGAAGTTTTAATTAAGGTACTGGGTAATGTTGTCAAAAATGGAAAGGAATTATAAGGTTGACTATAAGTTTGGAATATCTTGAGTACTCAAGAACCCCTACCACGTTACCTTGCTGGCTGGTTATCCATACTATAACTATATATCGACCAACCCACGCTGGGCCCACGTGGTGGATTAAGGACCACTCCCTCTCGCAGAGAGGAGGCCTGCGTCCCAGAAGTGGGAACATTATAGGCTGGTTATGCTATGGGCTCTTAGCGAGAATCTTAGATGCAAGTAGCTGGTTTTTTGTATTTCATACGGACCGAGTGTTTTTAACCAGAGGGTCTGTATGGTATGATTGGAGATACTCGTATTGTACTCAATGAGTATACCTAGTGATAAGTCGAACTGCTTATCAGAGTATCATAGATGCTTTATGAGACTCTCCAAGCAATTTAGGATGTCGAGTTTACCCATCCTTCACGTGACCGCGGCTACTTTGCTTAACCGCTTAGATCAACCGACCTACGCTGTAGCCACTCCTATAAAACAATTAATTTGAATAAATAATATTAAAACATTTACCTCTCGGAACCATGTCTTTCCTCTTTTCAATTTAAACATAATAAAACTCTGGAAAGCTTTGTTTAACTTATAATTTCACACTACACCACTAGGCCACATATTCGTTATATTATCAATGTCCAATTAAACGTATAAATGTGTAAAATAAGGTAATATTTAAAGGAAAACGACAATAAATTCGTCTGGTTCGTAGAGCGGGTGACACACTGACTGCAGTTGTGTCATTGTAGCGATATTATTTAGTGATGTGTGTACGTCGATGGTTTTTGTCGATATTTTTCCGCAAATATGTCGATACATTTCTACTGTGGATGCCACACACTACTTTTCAAATGCCAATGATGTATTGGTTGTTTATTAATGTGGATTAATTCGTCAATAAGGAAACCCATAATCATTTACATGTTTCCTTAATGATAAATATTTTAACACTTCGACAAATAGCAAAATATTTAATAATAATGTGTTCAATCTATAAATATGTTGCCAACTTGCCGTACTAAGTATCCCTAAGAATTTACTACTCAAGAAAATAAGCATGATCGTGGAAGTAGGCACATCGTATATTTATGTCACGATAATATTTTCCCTACACACTTCATGTGCGATCATTTGCCACAAGCACAAAGCAGACTGCTTGCTACATTAATAACGAAAGGGAATAAAATAAGGATAATGAAAACTAAGCAATTAACTGGTTAGTTACGTATAACAATGAGTGTTAAAATGAGTAACAGTAACAGTAAATTAATTGGCAGATTTTTCAAAGTACTGCAAGAAACTAATACCATCAAAATAAGAGAAATGATAACCACATTCCTTTCAAATCAACCTGTAGAAGCTCGAACCAAATACAGGGCAATTTTAAATTAGCTAACTAAACTCCGTAGACGCGATGAGTATCCGATATCTCAACATGATATAACAAAAAATAAATAAATTTGGTGATTTTTTTTGTCATCGACCGCAGTTATTGTAGTCACTCGAAATATCAGTTTAAAAAATCTGTATATTTTTTGTGTAAATTTTACCAGACCGCATGGGTATCGATATACCCATCGGATCTGCGGAGTTAAGCTAGCTCATTGAAAATAACACTGTATAGTCCACATTAACGGCTAAGTTCTGGTGAACGGAACAATGAATGTCACATCACTAGTGCCCTCTTATCTCCGGCCGGTCGTCAATTCGATGTTAGGAAGTGTGTACTCTGCACTGATTATAATTGTGTTGTCTGTAGCCGCATTAGTCATTTCCAACGGGAACTGTAGTAAAACCACAGCATAGCTGTGTACAGTTGATCAACGCAACTCCACTACGGAATGATGACAGAGGAACAGGCAGACCTATCGTAATAATGACATTAGCAGCTTCGGATGTAACATCCAGACTAGCGTTCTAATTTTAAATGTATGTCATTTCATGTACGTGTTATTTGTATCGTACGATGACCCTGTCGCATGTCCGATGGCGATGAATCACTGCATATTAACTACACTGTGGTACTAGCGTAACCTGAGACTTAAATCATCCCACATATTGTACGTGTGTATGAGGAAATAGCCCAGTTAAATCTATTACTTGTGTTCTCGCTACAACCATAGTTCCACATTTTGTTCGTAATTGATTTCCGTAGAAAACTTGTTCCTTAAAATATTGGCGTAAATTAGAATCTGCTTCCTAACCAGCAGAAATTTCGTTAAAGCTCAGTATGCAAATCGTGTATATGGACTGATGACGTTTTTACACCTTTGTTATGTAAACAAACCTTCAAGATTACGAGTAAACATTAGTGATGCAGAGCACGTGTGCACCAAGTATTACATGCAGTACTATCACTACATCGGTGGAAGATTTATTGCGGAACAGGTCATTGCTTGCAGACCACTTAGTTCATTTAACTCGGTTGATATTGTCGTTAATCATTTCATACTATACGATGGTGTTAGCTGCAGTAAATTTGGCAATTCAGCGCTGGGCAGAGATTAATTGCTTCGAGTTTCGAAGTCCGGATCCAGACCAGAAAGATGTGAGATTTGATGTGTGGATGTGTGTGATGTGTTGTGATGTGTGTGTGGAGTGTGTGTGTGGAGTGTGTGTGTGTGTGTGTGTGTGTGTGTGTGTGTGTGTGTGTGTGAAGTTCTCTAAAATATATTCAGAAAATTTAAGTACAAAAGTGGGTTGCTTTTTTTCGCATTCGTTCAAAAATACTATACGAGTAACTACGACACGTGCATTTGTTATTATGTTTTTAGTGTTGATTACGACTTCAGTTCAGCAGTTTTACGTTTATACCAAGGCTTCTTTCACTAGACTTCTTATTGCCATGTTTCAAGTCATGTTTCCAAAATTTCGAAACTGCAAAGGAATATTCAACGTGGTCCTTCGAGCCGGATTACGGCCACCAATAGGCCAATAATCCTCTTTTATGGATACTAGTAGAAACTGCGGACCTGCGTGCATTCGTCATTTATTTACTACCAAAAAAAATCTTAAGTTAAATATTTGCCAACTGGTTGTAAAATTGAATGAAAAGTTCCTCTGGGTCTTTGTCATATTAAGAGGAAAACCTCGAAACCGCTTTAGTGACAAATTGAGCATCATAGGGAATTTCTTTAGGCCTTATCAAGGAGCTTGCGACGTCATAAGGAGGTATAAAAGCGCATAATAAAAGCAAACAATTCAGTCCTCAGCAATAACCCATTGCAAAAAGTTGTACCACAAAGTCATCATCAGAAGAAACTGTGCCAAAAAGCCAAAATCTAAAATGAACAAGAAAGGATACTTACGATGAAAAAATACAGTGGAGTCATACCCCGGAGAGAAAGCAGATGATAATCCGGGATATTTGCATCAGCAGAGGGCCGAATATCCCGTAATCTCCTGATTACAGAACATACAAGGACTTGATCGTCGTGACCGGCAAACGTTAGACTAAAAATGCGAACGCGACACAAAACGCAATTATTTTTTTTAACATGAGCTTAAGGAATTTATTGGTGAGCTCGCTAGTACATCTTACATGAAACAGATTTTCAAACCAGACAGAATGTAATCGAAAATTGGACGCGATCGACGCGGGTTAAGAAATTTTACCGAAAAATTAAACAATCTTTAGAAATGGCCCAAATTAAAGAAGAAGACTGGATTCCAAAGTTGTAAGCATGCAACGGGCTATACCTAACAATTTGTGGAAGCAAAGTGAAATAACCTCGGAACCTCAAAACCGTATCTTTACTATTTTGACTTTACTTTGCATAATAAATTATTTAGTTAAACCAATGTAAGTTGCATTAAATGCTTTGCTTTAAACCAATTTTTTTTTATCTTTGAAATCATCCCATGGGAACGTACTTCCGTGATTTTCTATCACGGAAGTACGTTCCCATGGGATGCAAAGCATTTAATGCAACTTACATTGGTTTAACTAAATATTTTATTAAGCAAAGTAAAGTTTCCCATGTCCTCACTTTGGTCATGGTTTGCCAAATTTCATCGAAAGCTGTTCAGCGTGAAAATGTAACAGACAGACAGACAGACATAGTTACTATTGCATTTATAATATTAATAGTATGGAAGTATGGATCTAACTTTGTTTGTATGTATTTGACCACCTGACATAAAGTCCGCTTTCAAAACTTTTGAATCACACATACATACACATATGCACCAATTTCCATTTTATGTATATACATAAAATGGAAATTGGTGGTCAATGCTGATTTTTTTTCACATTATATAATGTGAAAAAAAATCAGCATTGACGTCTGTTTCCATTGAAAGCTGAAATCCATTTGAATTTCGCGAATGAATCGCTCGCATTGAGTCGATACATTGACATGAAGGGCGCGCCGGATGCACGCCATTGGACAAGAACACGACGCCATGTTATATTAATACACTGGACAGATGAATTACAGAAATATAGATCGGACAAGACCTAGAAAATGTGGGTGATTTGCAGTCTGAAATAATGGTTAATGACTCAGGTAAGATGAGAGTTTACTAAGAAGCAACTATGAGGTAAGGAAGGGACAATAAAACTTTTAGGAGAACAAACCTACCACTTTCAAAATTTAGCTTGAGAAGATATTACTCTAGCCTCTGAGGGCTAGGGCTTTACCAGTGCTGTAAAGCGCTTCAACATAATACTGTCATTAAGTTAAAATAAAGACAAACTATCTGAGACATATAAGAAGATAAACAAAGATTACCTTCCCTTCAGGCTTTGGAAACTTTTAAGCTATTCGAAAATTGAATTTTAAATGAAAAATTAAAGATTGGAAACGTGAGGGGTGACAATGGTCTTTCTAAACTGGTCCTACGGTTCTTCCCTACATTCTGCCCCGACGCCATATTAGAACGGGTGAACAACACAATGTGTGCGCTTGCGCATAAATTAACGCACGACAAGCAGTAATGGGACAAATTAACACAGAACTATGGTCCTGCGGTCTGTGCTGACTCAGGGTACGCTTTTATTTTGTTTGATTGTGTTTGCTCGACAAGGAAAATAGTTTGGTACCTAACTCGTCAATATATTTTGTTATGAACTAGTGAATAAAACAGTTATAACGCCCTCTAGGTTGTATAACAGGAGGTCATTTGTTTAGGAGCCATTTTAATTATGCTTGAATTGTACCTACTGGGTGATCTCATTAGCTTTATACAACATATAACAAAAACCCTATCCGATCCGTGTTGTTAAGTACCTATCGTACTGAGAGTATTTATGTGGTGATTTTCAATTTTACCGGGGGATTACATGGGGTGCGGGCGGTCATAATTTAGCGATGTAGTCTCCAAGTAATAACTTATGAACCTGCTGTTTTTTTTAAATGGAATTGGTGTAATTTTGGTACTGACAAAAAATGTGAATTTTAAATAGCAATAACTATTTTATTTTCAATAATGATAAGTTTTTTAATTACTTTTTGGTAAGGTTATTGCAGTAACTATGTGCCCCTTCCGGATTGGACAGGGTTTTTGTTACATGTTGTAGAATGTCAACGAATGTTTGATTGTCATCACTGAACCCTACCCTTGTACCTACATAACAGCTTACAATACAGTTGGTTTACTTATCAGAAACTTAATAAGCTTTTTAGTAACCGTAGTAAGAAAGTCTCTTTCTTCGTAATTCGTGCATAGCGATACTGAGTTTAGTTGGAGCTATAGAGAATAAGGTTTTTACGCCGTAATTCAATGTACTCTCGCAACCTATGTTCTCTACATAATTCATGGTTATTTAATATTTAATTGTAGTTGTACAAGTGAATAAGGAATGCAACGTATGTAAACGTCGTGTTATCAGCACAGCACATCTTATCGCTTCGGATATTAGCTAAATATACCTCGTTGTGGTCATGTGTTGCAACGTTTTGGAAGAGGGAACATTTTACTTTGCTTTAAGCGTTAATTTTGAATCAGCATAACATACGTAGACTGCTCACATGGAGCAGGCAGATATCTACTTCAGAATGCAATGTATAACAATCCTTACATATTCCTTTAGCTTTCACGTCAATACATCTTGCAATACGCGCACGCACCTTTTTTTTTAAATCATGTCAGATAGGTTTAAAATAATTATAAATAGCCTAATAGGGTGTCTCCTGTATCCTTTGATATCTTTCTTTGAATTTATCACATTTTTAAAGAAATGGATGTCGTCGACGAGTTTGGACCACTGCACTCGTTTGCAGTTTTTTATTTTTAACTAACTTACTAAGATATCCAAAAGCTTTTAATTTTGGGCCTTCCAGCACCTGAAAAAGCACCTGTAAAAGTAATGTTGGTCCTTCCAGGATTCACGGAGGATGCCCATAGCATATGACATGACATTTATATTTGTTCCTTACCTCATGATATCCATGTGCAATAGGCTGTGCCCTTGGTCGGGGAGCCCTGAACTGTGTGATTCGAGGAATGACTAGAGGCGGCCTCTGGTCTCTGCTGTACACTGCACATTCTTCTGGCGTTATCCACTGTTGACAAGGAAAGGTTTATGTTAGAAACAGCTAGATAAATTTTTATGTTTATTTAAGATTTGTGTTTGGTCCTTGCAGATAAAATTTGTAAATTATAGTTTACATTTCACAAGCTAAAGCTAAAAATGAAAAGCCAATCTGACCCATCCCGCGCATGCGATGCAATTTTTAATAGTTTGTGTTTTATAAACTTTTGCTATCCGTTCAAATTCTTTCACGTCGATTATAAAACAAAATTGCTTGAATGGGAAGCAGATCTATCAATCTGCCTACTCTATTTCCAACTATGTTGAGGTCGACTTCCAGTCTAACCGGATGCAGCTGAATCTCGGTGTTTTACCTGGAGCGACTGCCTATCTGACCTCCACAACCTATTTACTGAGTAAACACTATACTCCTCGGTAAAACTGGTTGTCAGACTTTCGCGGGCTTCTGACGATCCGGAACGACTGTCAAAGATCTACGAATGACAGCTGGGACTAACGGCTTTCCGAGGCCCGGATGGGACTCGGTATGTAAAGATGGTCACCCATCCACGGACCGACCATGGCAAGCGCAGCTTAACCTGATCGATCGACCCGTGTGGCTGTTATTACTTAGCCACGAGCCCCTCCACGCACTGGAAGTATTAAATTCGCAACAGGGAACAGCTTTCCTATCCATTAATACTGGATGCTAATTGATAGTGAAACACAATGATTTCCTTTCAGTATCGTGTTACAGCTTGCACAGTGCTCCTTGTTGCACGCACATCCTGGGGTGATGGCGCCACATGGGAATCAATGGAGGGCCAGTTAACACCAGTCTTTAAAGTACTTATTGCTACTGCTGTTTGCACTACTTGAATGGGTGATCCCTGTCTTATACGATTGATGTCTAGTAGAGTTTATTGGATCAGTATCAAACAAAATCTTAATTAGGTAGGTGTAGGTCATTGTTAAATAATCAATTCAACTACTTTTTCAGTAAAATAATACTTTTTTAGCCTTGCCTTTACTGCACTTCAACAAATTCTGCGTGGTAACTTTTACTACTTCATAAAGATCAAAGTAATGCTAAATTAGTCTGGTTAGTTGTTCATCGTGTTTTTCTTTTCACGATTTCAGTTTTTCTTAGTTGTAATTTAACTTGGTTTCTCCCAAATAATTTGGTAATTTATCTAGTAAGTGTATGATTGTAACTCTTCATCGATTTGACGTGTTTAGATAGCTAATTACGTAATAACTAGTCAGTAATCTGCTGCAACTAGCAACACGAGATCATCAGTAACATTTATTTTCACATACGTCTTCGGTTAAGTCACACTCTATTGAGTACCAATCATCTGAGTTATGTCTGTTGTTGTATCTGAGTTCTTGACACGTCTACGGACGGTTGAGGTTATGAGCGGTAGATGGCGCTAATTGTCAGTTAAAACATTAGAGACCAACATCTCACTCGCGATCCTAACGAGTAATTCTAGGGCCGGCAGACTAAAACACTTAAGTCCAAAAGTCACACTTTTCAGGAATAACTAAAAACGATATAAAAAAATACCGATAGACCATAAATTCAAATTTATTGGAATATTGTTATGTTTTAAATTAATACTAACATGCACGTAAATATAATTTGACATAAATGTAATAAAACACGATTTTAGTGACTTACGTTAGAAAGAACACTATGTACATAGTATGTAGTTGTGACTTAAGTGTATGAGAACAGTAGGTACTTACATTTAATTATAAGCTAATTTACCATAAATCATTTATATACTAGCCTATATTTATAATTTATAATATTCAACTATTTATTAATCTTCTTCACTATCTAAAATATCAGGGTCAGTCTTACGTACATTGTTGACAGTAGGCAAATCTAAATAAAAACTATGAAAAACGTCGGGTATCAGGGAGAGTAAAAAAATTAGATCATCTTTTTTTTCTTTTGATATCGGTAAGGGCTGTACCGATATAACAGGAATAGTGTCAGGTATGGCAGAAATTCGACGTTTCAAGTTTAATTAAAAAAATTGACATTCCGTGTCTAATGTGTCTTTGTAGGAGATGACGCCAAATTCAGAATCATAGCGGAACCACCTTTTATCTAGCCATTTAAACTGTCGCCCCTCTACGTCTTTGTTTCTTAATACTAAAGGACCCTTTAACAACGAAGAGAAATCCAAAAAGTCGGAACTGCGCATTTCGACAACTTCAAATTTTTCACTGCTCGATCTGATAAGTTGTATCCAATCATGCGGGTGATAAATCTGCAACTCTGTTTTCTTTTTCTTTTTTTCAATAATGCTATGATCTGTGTCTACTTCCAAGCGGCTATGACCCGGAACCATGAACTTGTGGTCTATGACATCTATGTCTAATTTCTGCAAAGCCCAGGTCAACATTGAACTGACATGAGAATTTCGGTTCTGACCGCCACAAGTATCAGAATAAAATATCACATGTTTCGTATTCTCGGGCACGTATGTTTGCAGATGTTTGAATAGACATGATGCTATTTGATTAGCTCCTCTAGCAGCTATGGTTTCATACCATATGTAACATACAGCTTTCCCGGTTTTGTTGTCATGGACAGTCAGGTTAAACGTCCACAACTGGCGTTTGAAGAAAGCTACAGAAGAGCTGAGAGCTGGAGTGGGTAAACACTGTTGTAAATCAAATGTATAAACTTGCACAGCACTGTCATTTTTATTCATTTGGGTATCACTTTTTTTCATTTCGTATGCTCTATCTGCAGCAATCTTGTGATGTTCATGTTGAGCAATTATTTCAGTTTTGACTTGCTCTTCCTGACATAGTTGAATTTGCATCTTGAATTTATCACAGGTATAACATGTGTCGGCACGGGGCTTTTTGAAAGATAATCCTAATTTGTGGAATTCTTGACTATACATTTTTACTGAAGCTGGATTGTCGCGGTTTTCACAAAATAAATCATACATTTTGTTAATCATTAGATGAGAAGGCAAGTACTTTTTTGATGTAGTTTTTCTTGTGTAATGGCTCTCATAGGATGGAAATGACAAAATATGTTCCTTAATTTCTTCATCAGAAATCTTATGTTTGGGTATACACTTCCCACGGTTATCACCTGTTTGAGTGCCACCTACAGACGACCGTTTTTTCATGGCAACTGTTTTTATAAAATTGTCGCTTTCGCCTAACGTCTTTAAGAGGCATCCTCGACAAATGGGTTCACGCTTCCCATGAATTAATAAAAAATATTTGTATGTTTTCATGCGAATCTTTTGTTGGTCAGGATCTAGTGTGCGTTGTCTTTGAGTGGCCTTGTCGTGTATTTCAATTAAGAATGCCATATAAGTTGATCTTTTGAGATATGTTACCATTTGCCAATATTCTACAAAAATAGCTTGTCTATCATTCAATGATATACGCTCCTTGCATTTCATTCGACACTTGCCTAGCTCTTTCATAGTTCTGCTGGAAACAACTTTACCTTTTACCTTTTCAGAGCAGAACTAACTCGACTAGTGACCCAAATCTTAACACCTCATTTTTTCCTAAGCAATAAATAATAATTTGAGTACCTACCCCCAGAGTTAAACATCGAGATAACGCGTCTCACTTAACGTTCCTAATAACATAAGTCACTTTCTGTAGCCATGAAGTCCGAGAGCGTCAAGTGTTCCTTTTAACATAACTCAACTTATGTTTTTTATAACGTCGCAAGATTCATGCTAATGAAGAGGTTGAAAAAGGACGCTACTTGAGATTCGAGCTCGAATAAGCGACTGAGTTATGTGCTTTAGTCTGCCGATGTATTGATTTAAATTAATAATTTTGGTACAAAGAACAAATTATGCAATTTTTTGACTTATGTGCTTTAGTCCGCCGACCCGACAATTAAGACGCATATATATGCCAGTGAACTTGAGTGGTTAGCTTGCGAGTTCTGTACTGAGCTCACGCACTAAAAAAAATATTTAACATATATTTCTTCCAAATCCACTACTAAGTACTCGTTTCGACGTGATCTTCAGTATAAAATCATAAAGCCAGTTATTGTCGCCATAACTAAACTTAATAAAAATTATATTTCGGACCTTGTAGATATAATTTAAGCTGAGATGGGTCAACGTCATGCGTTGTGTATTTGTCAAACACCAGGTTCAAAGGACCATTTTAAGGGTTCCCTAGTCAACAAGGTACCCTTACAGTTTCACCATGTCCGTCTGTCTGTCTGTCTGTCTGACTGCGGCTTAACTCAGAGACTCTTAGTACTAGAAAGCTGTAATTTATTTATTTTAAAATACTGGTCTTTTTGAGACATACCTACTAGGAGGACTGCCGCGGCCCCCTGCTGATATAACAACAACAACAGAGGTACACTGTAAATTGTTATTGTCGGATTATTGTCGCCTATTGTCGCATTGCTGTATGTCATACAGCAATGTCTGGGGTGCTGCTGGCAACCTTCATTTCCCTCTCTAGACTAGGAAACCCATGTTTAGTCAAGGGACGTTAAGTTACTAGCTGACATGACTTTACTGAATCTACTGCCACATTAGCAACATTTCTGCTTAGTTGACCTCATATACTTACTCAATATGATGATGAGCGCCTAACAATGGACCGTTCTATACGTAATACGTCCAATCTATACCTACTTTCTAAGAGTATTTCACACTAGCCTACACAATTAGATAATAATGATCGTCTTTTACTACTCAAAGACTTTCAACAATTGAGCTCCTGACTTGACATTTAAACATTAAAAAGATATCAGGAAATGCCATATTGCATAATACCGTCCATTACAGACGATTTTAAATGTATTACGAATAATACAATTAGATTGTAATGTAAGTATCGTTAGCAAATGGCATAACGTTCCGTAATCAATGACTATCTATGGACGGACCAATATATCTTGAGCTACAGCAAACATAGGAACTACATTTTAATGAGCAGATTTTCACTTTTTTGCGTTGTATGCAGCGCTACAGTGAAGTGTCATATTATACTGGTTTATGACATATTGTAAGTCAGTCTCGTTGGTTTCTGATTCGTAGAAATGTGCTTCGTAATTGTACCCTGATTGCGTTATGTAGGTAACAGTTATCGCTGCCGATGCGGACCTATTGCTGAGAAATTGAAGTTGCTCTACTTATTTCGACATTCAAGACTTTTTTGGAGATAGAAACGGTGAAGAAGTGAGGAAACCGGTATGTCCTAGACTAAAACAGAGAATTCGAAGTTATGTGACATCCCCCAACCCGCACTGGTCTTGTACGTTCGTCTCGTGGAGTACAGCACACTCCCTCTGACAGAGAGGAAGCCTGCGTCCGAGCAGTGGGAATATAAGCTGATTATACTGTATGCTTAAAGTACTAAGGTATTCTTTACAAAGGAGAAACCTTCATGTTAATGCGCTCAGAAACATGGCTAGAGAATTCTACATAGTATCAGAGATATGGCCCATAAGGACCAAAAAATTTATAAAAATGTCTTTCATAATTTTTTTTTCAGGACTGTGATGAGCTGAGTCGATTTATTAGCTAAGTAAAACTGACTCGACATTATCTTTCAATCAACGCCGAAATGTAACATGCTTTTAGCAAACAGTTTAAAGTAAACATAACCTATCTACAACGTACATAAAATACTACTAGCACATATTTTCTGACTAATAGTAGGTAGTAGGTAGTACAAGTCTGAGTAAAAAACACGTGCGCTGGAAAAATATTTACGTCGAGCTAATTGTGTCGAAGAATTCCAGTCTTTGTTTTGAAACACACTAAATAATAGTACCTAAGACATGAAGCATAATAATTCTTAAGAAGCTGAACGTAATTGAAAGATTAATGAATGGGGGGGCGGTGGCAGACTAATAACCAGATGGGTGGATGACCTGCAGTAGATCACGTGGAAGAACTGGATGAGACCCGCACAGTCCAGGGAAGCATGGGACAAAAGGGAGGAGGCCTATATACTCAGCAGTGGGTGGAGTAAGGCTGCCAATGATGCGCCTCAAAGAGATGTCAGCACAACTGATGGGATCCGCTAGGACCGATGCCTGCCGGAGTCGCGGGAAAGTCCGAAAGGGATACTGTGTCCCCTGGCAACGTACAGGCAACTGAAGGACCACGGGTGGGTTTTAGTCAGTAGGAGTCTGACACGTCCTCCGTTTGGTTGGGATATTATCAGTTATTTGATAATAACCCAAACAAAAAAAAAAGGGCTGTAATGATGATGTGGTGGAATTAGGTACATCTACATAGGTGTTTAGCTAGCTTAATTTTGAAAATTACTTCAGTTAATCTAAAGCCACTATAACGTTTTAAATTATTACATTGACGTTTTCGATTTTATTCTGTAGGTAATCCCAAAATCATTTAATACCAATTTCTATCAAAATTTATGAAATAGCTATTCACCCAATATCATTATATCATTCACATAAAGCCTTGATTCATATTAAAATATTATGAGGAAACTGCGTATTCCAACGTTCCTTTGCCTACTGCGTAACTCCATCGATCCATACCGCCGTCAAACTTGGTGATTATAACAATATCGCCAGTCTCCACTCCTGTGATGCTGAGGACCATTTGATTAAGTATAAGTATACTAAGCAACCCGTCCCTGTTTCGCACAGTTTTCAAAACACCGAGATTTCTATATGAGACCTCAGAAGAAGACTTTAGAAACAGCAACGTGCACACACACAGCACACAGCATAGCAGTGACATAGAAAAGCATCGAAAAAGCAGCCACCGAACTCCGCGAAAAGATTAACCATTGATTCTCATTGAGATTTGGTGAAGCTGGAACTGAACCAGCCTGGCGGCAACATCGTTACAAGATGCCTATAGATAAATATCACCCGTCTCTTCACAAGTCCATTGCCTACTTTAGCCTACATATCCGGTACAGCTCTAATAATCCTTCCATATCCTAGGGGCATGTCTTCTACCATTATCGCGCCCCCCGGTCTACTCCTTGATATACAATGACCTCTGTAGCCCCATGAAATATGAGGCACCAGGACCTAGTGCAAATCTTTGGGTTCAATCGAGTAACCAAGTCTGGTTAAACCACGCTGGGGTCGGTGCATTTCATTAATTCATTAATTCATACCTTTATGTAAGTTTCATTTTATTATATACATAAACCTGCATCTAAATTTAGAAGAACAACGTAGTCGCACAGACAGACACGAAAGTCAACGTAGTTTATAATAGGGATGATGCCTGGATAAAAAAAACAACATTTTACCTCAGTGCATCGCCGTAATCTTTAGAATACGGAAAAAAAAGAAAAAATACGTGTCGAATATTTTTTTATAATCTCAAAAACGGTCAATTTTTTTTTTTGTCATCATTCCTATTATAGATAGATTATCTAGACAATTATAACAAAAAACCAACTTCCATCTTAACTAGATTGACAGGTTTAGTCAGATTCTAGTTGACCTTGGTATCACAGACCACTTCCCATTCTAAAAGGAACCCGGATATTGGTATTCGAAACTGACCTATTGGCCGTAGGTTTGTTGTGACTCAGTCAACTGATTGGGACAACGCCTCTCCTAGCAATGACGTCAGGATAAGAAAACGCAGACTGTTTTTTCTTTGAAAAGATTAGAGAGGCTTGTTTGGAAATATTCATACTGGTATGTGTACATGTAGGTAATAATAAAAAATAAAAAAAATATTCCATAAAAATTAATGTAGTGGGCAAAAAGAATAAAGTGGGCCAGAACAAGATGGCGTCTGCAATCACGTTAAAATCCATCCAAAAATTTAAATGCTTAGATGGGTGGGTACTCACCGTACTTCGAAAAACTGCTTCGGTCGCTCGAAAAATTGTTTACAAAAACAAGGGTGATCTTGCACATCACGCATGGAACGATAGATACGATTTTCAGTATGAGTGGCCGAGACAGTACTATTCAAAGGGTGTTAAAAAAAAGCAGAAACGTGACCATTTTTTGACGCGGTATGGCTGATTAAATAATTGATATTCACGATGTGCATCTTCAATACTATAGAATCAAAGATTAATTTACATTTTTACGACTAAAAACGTTTATTCACTAGGTAATTAGAATTAACCCAGTGAACATGCAGTAATGAAACTAAAGAGACGCCTTTGAGGAGCAATGGATAAAGTTATAAGCTGATTAATTGAAATCAATTACTTGAATTTCAATTACTTGACTTGGCTAAACTTCTCTACAGCTAGACAAAGGCCTCTTGTTAGTTAAAGATCCTTTCTTTCCTCAGTTTTTGACTTTTCGAATTCATTATAGGTATTAACTTCTATACCAAGGGTCCTAGAACGCACCTTTTATATGGATATACAGCCAAACAACTTGAAAAATACCTCATAACAAATTAGTCCAACAAAGAAATATTTAACAAAAGTCAAGTGATTTTAGGCCTCTGTTGTATATTTCTGCTCCGTCAATATTTTTTTTTTAACAATTTCAACTCATCAGTCACCATAACACCACTGTCATCGGCGCCATATTATTTATTTATTTATTTATTTAAGGACTTTGGAAGACTTACAGCTAAATACAATGTTGATAAATAACAGTATGATAATCTGACAATTAGGATCTTAATGACATTGCATCAGGGTTTTTCCATACTTCCATTTAATCTTACGTCTTTCCTTCCACGTCTACACCTACAGACATGAATCACTCAAATCATGAATGAGATGATGCGATTTCGGAACCGGTTAGATTATAGTCTCCTTGACCCGAAACGTCAAGTTTGCGTTGGAGTTTGTTTACCGTGTTGTAGTAGACAAAACGTGCTTGATGGTGTTATGTTTATAGTTGAAGTTATGAATGATACTGATTGATCTATGGATGTTAATGAGATGTAGGCGTGTGAGGTTATTGGTCTTGTAGGATTTGACAAATCTATGTTTATTTTAGAGACAAAATATAGTAGCCAGTAAAAGCTGACATATTTAAAATGATAGAACATGTTATGGGATACAAAAATAGTATCTAAAGGGCCGGTGTTCCCATTTCAGGAGCATGTAACAAGATTCGTTCCAGAAAATGAGACTGCAGTAAAATTATTGAGAGCAAAGGGATGTCATAAAATATGAATGGACACAATCTTACAGTATTATTCTGTACAAAATTACGACGAACTGTGTATATAGTTAATAAAAACGCAACAAAAAATACTAGTGCAAGAATTGAGTCGACTAGAGAAAGAAAATGTTCACAAGTAAGTAATACTAGTACATAAAACTTGTTTCCGTCCACGTCGAATAGACCGTGACTCTAATAGATAATGCTAAACAAATGCATACTAAGTACAGTACCGGAGGACCACAATGTCAGACGGGAAATATTTTACATATCAAGGAAAACATTAATTACAATCAAGAGAATAAATCATCTCTATCAGTTGTATCGCAAGCAATAAACTCGGAGATACGAGTCTGTGTGTCTTTGCCATAGTGATCTCAGGAATCACTGTACTGCTTCAAATTGTATATGTTGCATTCGGAGATGCGGTTTACGATTTAAATAGTTTCTTTTGCTTTAGTTTTAGAGCTATTTTGGGACTGGAAACAATCGAGGTTAGTCTGTGTACTCATAAATACTCTTTCAACCACATCAGCTGTCCCTTTATTTGCATTGAAGTAAAAGTCATCCTAAATAGAGAATGGGGAGACTCATTTACAGAGCATTGACTGTCTAAGTTGTCTAAACTGCTGTTTCTAATCGGAGAAGATAGTACATCACAGGAAAATACTCACGACAACTTAACGCCTCCAGGTAATTTAGAAAACAGTGAATCATTTATTGATGTCTTAACTAATATTACTCATGAAGATGATTGCTCCGATTGAACTGAATTTGCGTATATAACTGCAGCAAATTAATTGCATGGAAGTAAGGTAAACCTGGGAGCTATATCAAAACTTGCAGACCTATCTAACTGTACAGGGAAGGACTTAAATCACTGTTTTTCCATTCCATCGCCTCAGTCTGATCCGTTGGATATGCAATAAATGCAAAACAGGACACGACACAGCATAAATCTTGCAAATAAGTTACATGCACTGCTTTCGTTGACTTCAAGCAGTCTGGAGGACTAACAAATTTACGAGTAGGAACTCATTCATTATTTGCTATCATAGTATCATAAAGTAAATTATATAAAGCTGTTATTGTTTCTTCTAATTGACATTTGCTGTCTCTGTCGCACTAAATAAGAATATGAATGAATTGATGATACGGGCGATCAATTAGGTGTTAAGGGGAAATATCATGTAATGGTTTTTCGAGGAGCTATGAAAATTTAAGTTAGTAATTAATTTTTTTGCGGAATTAGCTGACAAGATGGATAAAAAAGATGTATCTCTTCAGATAAAGAAAAGAAAACATCATTTCATATATGTTTTATGTAAGGTAAACTTAACATGACTGGTCCAAAACAATTATGAAACAATTTCGTAAATCAGTTGCCTATTATTTTCTGCCTTTCACTTTTCAACCTGATGTACTTTCCATTCTTTTAATACCCCTTAATAACATGATATCAAGAGTTGAACCACCTTATTGACCTTACAAGTCAACGCGAATGGAGCTCCCATTCATGAGTTTGATGCTCTGTCCCTCTCTGACTTGGCGTACGCGCAGCTTGCGAAACGAGACAGGAAATAAAGTCAATGAGAGTCAATTAACCATGATACTTAATTGGATTCGCTGTAGGATACCATTTTAGTCGTGTATTGTTAATTCAAGGAATGATTGGATGTGAGTGAAAAAGTTGACGTCGACCTTACTGTGGTGCTACTGATGGTGACTCAAGTGTATTTCAATTGAAACAAAAAGTGAACGACGATTTACAACATGTTTTGAAGAATGATGAGAAACGAGCCTCCGATGCATACTGTTTCTTGGGAGTTTCTCACTGAGTGTCATATTATGATAAGCTAAACAGTATGAATGAAATCGATATGTTAGTAGCCTCTGTCGAATTTTATAGTATCACTGTAATATCATTTCTGTCCACATTTATGTACCTTTTAAATGTGAAACTAGAAAATATAAAAAATCAACGCAGTCTTGGGTGGATAACTCAAAAAACACGATCACACTTTTTCATACAATTTGAACCGAATACACACTATACCTATTAGGTACTGATACACCAAACTAGCCTAAGAATAGAATGTATATAGAAACCACACCAAGTGGAAACGATGAGAAACCATATCGATTAACATTAGTTGACATGTAACTCAGTGATGCGCGTTCGAATGATTCTTCATTATTTTTCAACAATGGATATAACAAGACAAACGAAGAGAATTTCAGTATTGCCATACGAGAGCACTTAACTGTGCCTGCGATTATACAAACAATAGTATCTGTCAAAACATTGTTACTAACAAACGGTGGAGTATTGTTAGCATGAAATGTAGGAATGATGACAGGGTTATGCGTTGTGATGCTATATGTAGTGATTGTAGATAATATATTATTGGTGCTTTTATCTGTTTGTCAGTAATCCAGCAAGACTTGATGAAAAATAGTAGTTTAGTTAAATAGTAGTTCAGTCTGTGAGGAGTCAGAGTCTGAAATTATGGTAACGATGAACAGGTAACATCAACATCAGAAACAAGCCGCTTGAAAATAAAGGAGTCTACTTTACATTTTGAAAAAAAAAAATTTTTTATCGAGACACAAAGATGATCGTCGATCATAGTAATAATCACCTTGCTGCAAAAAGTGGAGATCATCGTATTTAAGGGTGACAAGAGATGGAAAGGTAGACATTCGATAAGATAATAATATTTAAAGAGACTCTTTGCCTAGCAAAGAAATCATTGAAGAAATCAAACCAAACATTCCCGCTAACCATTTTAGGCAGATTTTGATTCATAGAACAAAAGTCTATCGTATTTAATAATAGAATAGCAATTCATTTTACATTTATTGGGATCTAATTAACCATATTGGTTTCCAATATCATAGAAGGCAAAACCTTTCATTTATCCTTGTTTTCAATTAATTTTAACAATAATGTAGTTATAAATATCCAGAGAACATTGTATGTTTTCTATGGGTAATTCCCTATGAGATAGTTATTTATTTTTACTGTTGGCAACCAATATAATGTGGAAAAGCATAGGTAGAGGGAAAAAAGGAAATGTGCTCTCAATTTAAATTGTTTTGCAGAAACCTGGGCTCTTTTTTACTCAATATTTCCTTCATTCAATACTAGTGCTACATTTTGAACTAAGTAATGAGTAAGTATTATAACTAGCTCATGTTTTGATTACGTATTTGCCAATAAAGCTTTGAACTATCGAGAACCCATTCTGCTGTAGTAAAAAAAGATAGTGATGCTGAATTACGAACTATTAGAATAAAAAACGTAGTTGATAAAGAGGCACAAAAGTTAGAAGAAGCAGATTCTGAGATTCCGAAACTAATAAAAGCATAGACACAACATAGAACACGTGACAAAAACGATAAAAATAATAATAAAGGAGTACAAAGGTTAAGGAAATATAAAGGTAGCTAGAGCGGGAATAATTAACCACTAATTATAAACACAAACAATATAATCCCTACCATCAAAACAGGATACTATAATATTATATTTATAAACACTTTCCTGGAACTAAAGCTAAATTCAAGGAATTCAAGATTTTCCTCTATTTTTTTTCCTCACGTATACGTTTAGGTCCATATGAACTTTATTTGAAAGGTATTTGAATAGTTCAAGAATCACGTGACTCACAAAGGAGTATTTCTTCAATACGTGAATTATCTATTTTAAGGCTAATAGTGATGTCAACGTGTACACGTAGGATATTTAGTGGCGCCGTCTTCATTAGATCCGGTGGCATTACGATTAATTTTTATATGACAATTCCTTAAACATTCCAATAGTAATTTAGATAGTACTGTAAGTACCATACTACCTAAATCAAATTGAAAAAGGATCACTTTCATGACTGTGGTCCTTTATTTGGAACTTAGGAAGTAGGTTTGGTCTTTTGAGTTGGACATGGATAGAAAGACAGAGAAGGATTAACTGGAGCCAAAGCAACTTTGAACCATGCAGAAGTTATGAAGGTGTGGTCCTTGTAGTGAATCAAATTAGAACATTTATCAAAAAACATCAAGCAAGACACTCATAACTACAACACTCACACATAACCTCTCACTCATATACTAAGATACTCATAGTTTTACTGTTTAGATACCAGTTGTCAAAATCGATGATGAGGTTTCGAAAGATACTATATGGAACGGATATAAGAGTAGATACATGAAAGTAATCTGTTTTTATAGATATGAAGCATATTTTTATCATAATAATTTATTTTCTAATTCTGGAAGCCGTCTTTCACACCTTGTTAAACAAACATCAGCTTATGGATGATAAAGATGAGCAGCATACTAAGTGTTGTCAGGTATAAAAATTACTAAAGATTCAACGTAAACAAAGACCTTATAAATATTTGGTTAACCTTTTCTTAATAACTCTAGGCTAATTGATTGCCGAATTATTTCACAAACCCCGGAATAGCCGCGGTTTGTGAAATAATTCGTCAATAAATTGTTGGGATATCTCATTTTCTAACATAGTTACAACCGTTTTCTCTTGTAACAGATGACAATGCTAGCTCCATATTGGTATCAGGCAGAAAACATTGATCGAAATTCGCATTACCTGAGTTTTTGTCGTCATATGTCAAACTTCACAGTCTGTCATCATTATTGTTTTAGATTTCAGATAGTTTTATGTTTTTTCTTTACTGGAAGTCCCCATTTTCACAGGTAAGTATCAAGATTCCTCTCATTTAGACTTGCTAACTTTGTGTGATGGTATTATACAGGGTGGCAGGGAAATTTTTCGTCGGTTATTAAAACAAAAATCCTCTGGTTCATACATTTTGACCGCGTAGGTATTGCACTTTTCTATGAAACAGCAGATTTTTTTATTAATAACCGACACAAAATTCATGATAAAAGTTTTCGTGTCGATGTCCCTGCCAGCCTGTTTAAGCATTTTGTTTTTGCTCAGTCGTTTCATTAACCGCAGGACGGATTCCAATTTAGGAATAATTATATTTCGATTTCTGACCATTAACTGAATATGAATCAATTGAGACTATAGGAATGAATATGCTGTTATTCCAATTTTGGTATTAAACACTTGAATTGAATCGCAATTAGCAACTTTATGCAATATACATATTATTGGAAATTCCCTTTTTCATGACCAGTTCATCTAAATGCTACAGGGTCTCCGTTTATCGTCAATGACGCTATCTGCATTGGCAGTCTTTGGCTGATAGGGCTAGCTCATTTGGTACTGCATTAGCTTTCTTATTCTGTAAATTTTGTGTGTCCAACGATGCCCCTGATCAAACAGTGGACTGCAAATATTTGTTTAGACCGGACCACTCCTATCATGTTTTGATGATTTCATTCCTACATCATCGCATCTAACTAAAACACAATATCACACTACATTACTTTCGCAATTTACCTAGAATACATAATTACAGTTATCAGTATACAATCGTGCCTCGTTTAGAGCGTTGCTAACTCGCAGTTAGTGTGATTCAGAGCCCTGCGCAAGTTGTATGTATTTGTTTACATTGCTGGCCCAAAAGAGCAATAACCTATATTACTGACCTTAGCCACTACTATTGGTGATTATTTAATGGTGTCTGAGAATCTCGATTAGATATTTACTGTTGATGAAATGCTATCTTTAGAAGTGTCAGTATGAATTTCTGTACGCACTCAGATTTCAAATAATTCTTAATCTATATTCATTCGTTTCTATCCTTACTTATATCTACCTCTCTGTCTCTCTCTCAGTCGCTTCTAGTCATTCAATCAATGCTATGCTTGTTTTCGCAGTCTGGTATTCGTAAGTATTCACGTTTGGACTGAATTTCTAGCAAAAGATGATGAGAGTCCTGTATGATTTTGATTCATCGGATGTGATTTGCAGATCACAAAACATCTAATATTGTGTGTGTCCCTAAAGTTACTGGAACAAAATAAAAATATATCTGTTTAACTATGAAAATTATTCATCTATAAACATAATCCCGAACTCACACAAGAAATAGCATACCCGCAATCGTTCCGAGTTCCTTTAGTAAGTTCCCGAGTTGTTTGTTCAAAGTATACAGGAAGTTACGGGCGTTAGTAGACGCGCGCGGAAGGAGTCATCAAATGCGTGTGCGCAGCATTGTGACTGGTTTGTTACCCTGTGGTAGAGATGAACTGTTGATAGATCATGGGTACCTATATGTATACCTATAGGTCATAGGTACCTACAGTTTATTGGGTATGGATAACTGTAATTGTAATAGATCGTGTAGGGCTGCTTTTTAGAAATTTTTATTATATGGAGTTGTAAAAGTATGATTAAAGTGAAGTTAGACTTAATAAAAGTTACATTATTTTTGGTTAAGCTGCCACAGTGCCTATTAAACCGAAAATAAATAAGGTTAAACACGGGTGCCTCTGGTCCATAAGCCTTATTAGAAACGAGAAGGAAATGGGCAAAAATATAGTTTAATAACTAACAAAGTAATATAAAGGGGGGTGTGCTAAAGAAGCCCGCGAATCTCATTTTATATTCATAGTATTCATTGTATATATTCATTGTATATTTTGTAGTGTATTACTTTTTCTTTATGTAATGTATAATCTGGTGTACAATAAAGTATATTTTAATAAATAAATAAATCTCTTTTTTTTTTGGTTTTTGCAATTTGCAGGTCAGCGTCAGGTTGTAATAATACAACCCCTTAAGTTAGCATAATCCGCAAATGTCATGATTTCATGAAATAGTTATTCAATAGGATTACATGAACTCAGAGAGTTGTATTGATAATTTTTATCATTATAATTCTATAAATAAACATTTGATACGGCCGCGAATCATATTCAGATCTTCATACGACCTGATACTGACCTGCAAATTGCAAAAAACCTGAGAAAATTTGAATTTCGCGGGCTGCGCTGACGCTTTCCCCTTAATGCAAAAAATGCAACTCGACAAACACAGGCTATTAGGTAATAACCCCTTTTAATTTCATCTACTTTGTAACACATTAAAAAATCTTAGCCAGTGAAGACTTAATAAAAAGCTAGGCCTTCAACAATAACCATTAACCCATTGAAATAGAAATTCTTTTTTTTTCTCAAACCATAAGATTCTTCATTCATTGTTCTCCAGCCAGATATAGTCATTTATCTGGTATATATGCCATTGTAATGTTAATCGTGAGAATAAACGTAGATACAAAGAAGTATATTGTCGTTACATGATACGAAAGTGGGATTATATGATGGAGTCTCATAAAACGACGTAACTTGTCATAATGTTTGTAATTAGTTGGTTATCATTAACAGATACTCCGCGGTTGGGAATTCAACTAATATGTAAGCTACCATAGGTATTATAATTATTAGTTTGGAAGTTGAAAATGTTAAAAGTTTCAATATTGTTGTTTGTGAGATATATTTACGTGACGACACTGAAACTGAAAAAGTGAATTTCATTCATATCTGTTTGAGTAAAAGTGTGTTATTTACGTGCGTATGTTGAACTGATACCACAGAATGCATAGATAATAACTTTTAATAAGTAATAGGTACTTCCAATATTGTCACTATTGCCTATTGCAGAATATTCAATAAAATTCATTCTACAGTCCTTTCTGACAGTAGCAACCCAATAGCAACCTTATTGAAACGACATTATAGATAACTGTGATTTAGACAGACTTGTCAGCGGCAGCAACCCAAAAGGAACCTTTTGCAACGACAATAAAGATCACTGTGATTTTGACAGTGATGCAAAAAAAATGTACACGACAATCTCTTCGTAAACTCATCAGCAATCGATAAATAATTAATCAAGTTCTAATTTCAAAACACAGAAACGAAATAGACAGTAAGTAACAACATTAACAGAGAAAAAAAAATGCAGAACAAGCAGGTTTCAACGTCCCAATACATATTCATTTCCATACTAACTCATTATCATTTAGTACCGATGCACGAAGCCCCTAATATATCTCATTAAAGAAACGTGAAAACCCATATCAAACAAGGAAGTGACATTAACAGTGTATTATAATATACACAAAGGGTACATTTACATATCACTTAAGACCTCGACTTAGTATTCAAACTCTATTGTAAGGACTAGGCGTGTCCCTACCTACGTGGGAGGAATGGCGCCACTGTCAGCGAGGAAAGAAACGTACAGTAGGTAATTTTTGGTAAGACTAATATAATATTGTATCAACTTCATACTCGAAGAAATGCAGTGATAGCCTAGTGGTGTCACCGTCGAACTGCCAAGTCAAAGGTCTCGAGTTCGAACACAAGGCAAGCACCTCTAACTTTTCGGATTCATTTACGTGTTGTATTATTATCACTTGCTTCAAAAAGGGTGAAGAAAAACATCGTGAGGAAACCGGCATGCTTGAGAGATATAATTATCTCGATCGAATGTGAAACCAAGTCAGAGGTCCATGGGCGGTTTTAAAACTCTGACACCACGTTAGTCACTAACCACATAAAAAGAAGAAATCCATAATCATTTTGGATTCGAGACGATTCGGTTAGAAAACTTTGTTGATAGCTCTATTTTAGATAGGACACAGTGTGCAAAAGTTTTTTGTTATTATACAAATATTCATAAGCCATCGCGGACAGGATTGAAATTAAGTGAAGCCAAAACCATTATCTAAAGCGATGTACATGAACGTGTCTTACGTGTCCTATCAGTCACATTGAAAAAATACTATATAGTTAGCATAAAATAAAGTAATTTCGTCAATGGTATTATAATCATAAAAGTTTAAAAGACAATAAAATCGACACCACAGTTATTTCATTTATAATTCATGCACGTTTTCGTTTCATAAGGTATTCTTGGCGTGGTCTTCGAAAACATTAAAAGCTTCTTAACAAAAATGGTGGAGAATCTCACTAAAAACGTATATTATTTTTTTATTTTTTTCTTACTTTAGTTAATTATTATTGATCAATTGCAAACCTATATTGTGCTGCTTCTCCTAAGAAATCTTTATCTTATGAAAATGTAAAGCCCAATAATATCGCTTCACTTTTTCCCCTCTTACAATTTTCCCTAATATGTATTTAGCATTCTTATGACAATCGCTTAAGTTTTAAATGTGTTGCTCATCCCACCTTCTACCATCTCCTTATTGGTCTGCAGCAATGTCATTTCTACTTCACTTAGATCATCACTGTCCTTGTCAGCCCACCCATCCATTCCTTTCATTATTAATACCTCTCCTATTGCATCATGCTTGCCTAGTACATCTAGTATACTTAGAGCTAGTAATGTCAATTAATGCGATTTCGCATAAATTTCATTAGCATGTGAATTCATGAGTCGCAGCATGCTAATTGCTATTGCTATGCTAACTGCTAATAATGAAGTATGTGAATTTTGTTAATATGCGAATTAAATTATTATTAACAATCTCGCATTCATTCAATATACAACACTAAGTACGCGCAAATCAAAGAAAATAAGATAACAATTGCTTAACCTATTCTTCGCAAGTTCGCAGCAGTGCTGATAAATTTCACTCGCGAACGAGGTCATGGTTAGGTGAAACCGATAGACTTAGTATGCCCGACTTCCCATGGGTACGACGGAGAGCGCACGCTACCGCTGCGTGCGTCGACGCTCTGACGTATGATAGTATAAAAAAGTACGAAGCGATACATTCACTTAGCACTTCACAGAATTTCGCAACTACATTTCATTTGCTAAATGCTAAATGAGCATTCGCATGCTAACAATGAATGCGAATGCTAATTAATCCATCACTACTTAGAGCTGCGGAAATGCCGTTTCTTTCACTTAGATTCATCGCTGTCCTTATCACTCCATCCATTCATTCTTTCCGATGTTAATAACTCTTCTTCTGCGTCATGCTTGCGTATACGTGCGACAATCTAAGAAGCCCGATTTGACACCTATCAAAATATTTTGTGTAGTGACGCGAAAAAAATATCGGTTGCTTTAATAACCGATACTTGAGACATATCGATTTATCATACTTAGAGGTTGCAATCGATAATTTACCTACATTGCTTAAAACCGATTTTCGAGGCATATCTTTGTATTACACGTCATCATCATGATCACGAAGTGTAAGTAAATAAATTCACTTTTGTAAGAAAAATATTCACTTTCGTCACTTCGGATGATCCAGAAAAATTATATATCATTATTAGTTGAGCTGTCTTCGTCGGTTACCATAATAATAAATGCATTTTCCATCATATTGTCAGAATGTAGATCTCTTCTAAAGTCTTCCGTTATAATTTTCTTTCGATCAATTTTGTTTTCATATGTTTTAACATTTAATAATACAGTCATTATACGTTTTTCTCTTTTCTTAATGTAATGTTTGTAAAAGTACCTATCGATTTTTCAGTATATCGATTTTATTCGGTCAAAAAACAACTTAAAACGGCAACAACACTACAGCAAAGAACCCAAAGACATGACATTGTAATAACGTTCGGTCGGAATATGATCAACGAATAATTCGTGTTATTGAGTGCGTTTTTCCAATATAAAGTGAAACTTGGTGCTTACAAAAGATACTCATTGTAATAGTGTATGGATAACATAGTGATTCATTAGAATAATGAATTTGATATTTCGATTTTTACGTAGACGTTCATACAAAGTTATCGCGGCATGTATAATGAGTAATGAGAAACGTCCAATCGGGCTTCTTAGATTGTCGTCGGTATAGTACATCCATATCTACCCGCTGACAGTCGCACCCATCTCTACTTATACAAATTCCGTGCATGAATCGCAGTCCCGTGTCCATATTGGATACATTAGTTAGCTCCTTGCTGGGCGTCCGTCAGTCTGTGTGTTGAGGCTACGTGACCGTCGGCAGGCCTTTGCAACGTTCATTGTGATTTAAATCAAGTGTCATTTGATTTAATATTGTTTTTGCAATGAAACATTGCGTAAGAAAGCTTGCGAAGTTATATTTTAATTTGGGTAGGTTTCAGGTGTTGAATATGAATGAAAATGGTCGTAGATGTGAGTAACAAAGTTGTCTATATAGACTTAGTACATGCGGTTTCCAGCCAACGAAAAATCAATATACAAAAATTAATGATCGGGTTGGGTGTTCAAAAAGTTGGTTCCCTTGTTATTGTTGTCACCAAACAACTTATAGTGGTATCTTCCAAACATGGTGACTATAGCATTATGCCGTTCATTGTAGCCTTAAATGGGTGGCCCAAGTTTAGCATCTGACGTTTTAGGGCTGATAAATTATGTCGTAAAGAATACCACTATACGACCCAGTCATTAAAATAAAAAGTTCCCGAGATCCTTTAAAGTTTAAAGCGTCAAGGTACAATAAGTTATGTCAAGGACCACTTTAAGAGTATTTATTCTTTTAAAATCTTTCATCACATCTTATCAAATCCACTTCAAATCGTTTAAGAAACCGTCCATACATCCAACGTAGTTTACCGAAAAAAAACTGTCCCATAAAAATTTTCGTCAGTCGTATTTCGCCGACCTCATACGATTTCACAATCAGTTTTATCTCAGCAGTAACTCCTAAGCATTAGTATTCAGGTTATTGCGACATTAATAAACAAAAACAAAACGTTTTCTCTGAAGGGAAGACCCCAAACGTCGCAGGCGCAAGAAGAGTAAATAAAACGGTTCTTGAAATCAGTAATCAGATGGAGCGATCGCAAAGCATGTGCAGTGCAAATGTCAAATAAAGATGGGCAGTTGACATGAATTAATTACTAATGGCATTATGCGAAATGCCTACTGGATGATTTTTGTTACAGTTTAAATGCAATGAACTTTTCAAGTCTCTACCACAAAGTAAAATTTCATTCATGAATTGCAACGAGAACACCATAAACACAAGGCAGCACAAATTTTGAGTCTATGATAGATTAATCCCCGAGTTTTCTTGCTTATTTAATTGCTGTAATAAGAATCTAACTGAGTTAGTTACACTTGAGACAAACTCGGAAAATTATGGTTGATATCACATTGATACTGTAAACAAGGAATTCGACAGAAATATACGATTCTAGGCTAATATACAATTTTCGATCATAAATAATGTATCTTTTGCACACATCAAATTCCATGATAATCCAGACAAAAGAAAAACAAACAACAAGCGGAATAATAACACAATTTTCTAGTTATTAACATAGTTCTATTCTTAACATGATGTAGACGTCAAATGTTTCAACATAAATTAGAATAATTTGACTCTATTTCAGTGATTTACAAAGTTGAATAGTTTTTCGAAGCGATTTCGGAGAAACCGCATTGGACTACATTCAGCTTCCACTAACAATGATAAAACATACCGAGATCTACTTATGTCGGAGGAACTGGTTCTTTTTTCGGGCATTTGGCAAGTGTACTAATATGCCTTTATCAAGAGGTAAGGTACGGTCAACAAAAAAAAGGTACCACAAAAGATTTTTCAATCGTAGAATCATGTACTGAATCCATGGTAAAAGTTTTCGCGTCGAGTTCCCTGCCACCCTATACATTGTCATAATATTTGTCAACAAACGTATGTTAACATAATAAATAAAAACTTACATGATGTGCTAAAAGTAGAATAAGTACATAATAATTTGAGATTTTACCTTTTATTACATTGATACTCTACTGCTGTTGCTGACTGTAGATTTTATTTAATATTATAATAAAAAATATTTTTGATATCACTGACATAAGTACTGTAAAAGGAAATATACGTAGTGATTAACTATGGGCTTTATGATCTGTAAACTGTAACGCTTGTTTTTGAGGCCTTTGCCCTGCAGAAGGACAACAACAGACCGATATTACTATAAAATAAAATAGTAATAATACCAGCCTGTTACTGTCCCACTGCAGGGCAAAGGTCTCTTCTCACACAGAGAAGGCACGAGCATTGATCACCACGCTTGCTCAAGACGGGTTGTTGATTTCAGACTTACATTAACTATAAAGTCCAGGTTTCCTCACGATGTTTTCCTTCACCGATGTCAGTAATGTCCAAGGTAAACTCAGAAAGTAAATATGAATTGAAAAAGTCACATTGGTACTTGCCCAGATTTGAACCCACAACCTCGTGCATGAGAGCCGAGACCTTAACCCCTGGGCCATCACAAATACTACACATTATAAACTTACTTACTTATTATTACTATACTTATTAAATTAAAATCAAAACACAACATGACTTTCCATGAGTCAACAATGACGTCACTTCCTAACTAACTGGTCCTTCTAAACTATCACAGTTTCCACTTAATCACAAGAAGTTATAACCACAAGTCTAATAAATAGGTAATGGACATGACTAATAATTATTACTATTATTTACATAACAATAATATAAAAATTATAACAATGGGATCAAATCCTGTGTCATCGCATGATGTCAGCGATGGATAAGTGAACAAACAACATCCATTCAACTTTAATAAGTTATGCTTTAACACGTTCAGTGCCTAGAGGGTCTCCTGGAGTGTTCACGATGATTTGGAAAAAATATATGACATATTTTTCCAATTCTACTCGTTTAGACGTGATCTTCAGTATAAAATCATTAAAAGTCAGTTATCGTCGCCTTAATAACAAAATTACCCCGAGGACAATCCGCTAGCTTAGTCATGAATGCCTATGCAGTACACGCATTGATGTCTCTATTTTATTTGGTTAGTGTCTCGACATGCTTTATCAATATGACCTTCAAGTTTACCGTTCAACTGAAGCGCGTTATTTGCTGTACGCTTAAGTGTTTTAATTTTGACTAATTGTTACGAATATTTTCATCATAATCGGAATATATCATTCCCACTACTGGGACACAGACCTCCTGTGAGAGAGAGTGGGATATAATCAACAAATGCAGGCAGTGCGGATTGGCTACAACTATTTAGTAAGACCAAACTGTACAATATAAGGTTTAGTACACCTCTCCATTCATCCCATATTTAAAGCATAATTAAGTACCTAAGCCTAAAGTACCTTCAATTAATCATCAATTTAAAGATCGAGTAGTTTCATACATGCTAACACCAAGCCGGTCTTTTTAGAAATGTATTCTTTTGAAGCTGGTAACTGTCTCTTTGCCTACATAAAGTGATCTGTTTACATCTTCTAAAATTATTCAAATTAAGAAACGAATGCAGATGTCATGACGCCATCTGTCCCTGCCTAGAACTTATCAAGTTGTAAATTTATTCCCGAATCTGAGGAAAGGCGTCAAAGAGTTTGTCGTGAAATTCTGACGAACGAGGAATAATTTCTACGATGTCTGGAGAATTAATTGGGAAAACTTACTTTGTTTAGGAATGACTTACAAAGACCCGATTTTAATTGAGAATATTTTGTTTAAGAGAATGTCGTTTAAAGACAAAGACATATATCTACCTTTATCATTCATTTAATTAAAGATTAACAAAGATTTTTGCCAGTGCCAAAAGGAATTTTACTGTTTGCCCTATGATTAGAGAAACTGTTGATATAGAAAAGCCTATATAAATATCATACGACTACTACAAAACTATGGTTTAAAGAAGACGAAATGACAAACATGTAACAAGATAGCAAAACATTAAAAGACTACCGCAGAAAGAGGAATTTACAATACCCATGGCGATCACCCCAAACAATTTTTACAACAGCCTGACTACCGGTTTGAAACCAATTTCGACTAGATACATAACGACAACCTATGAAACGATGAAATCAGATAGTCATAAGTAATAATTGCGTACGACGATCAATCAGAATCTGAATAGTTTTAAAACAGATTGCTAATCCATAAATATCCAAAAATCTGCTCATAACAACATAAATAACGCAATGAATGTTGTTGAACTGTCAAAATGAAACAGATTAGTCGTAATCGTTTACGAAAATGTGTTGCGTAATTAGATAGCTGTTTTTAAGGGAATCAAAACAAATGACTGCATATGTAAAATTAATATCAGTCGAACATTATACCGGCTAGTTCCCTGCCAGATGCCAGCGCGACCTCAATGCAAGATAAGTCGTGATGAGTTCATGTTCCCCAATGTTAGTTTCACTAGTAAAGGGCCTGGCTTTTAATGATTAAAAATCTATGTTGACAAGACCACAAACATCAAGCATATAATATTACTGTTCAGTTACTATTACCGTGTCGCCTCAATCGACGACATATTGCAAAATTGACTTATTGGTTGACTTGCACGAATTTATTCTACTAACTTTACTGCATATAATTCAAAATGTGCCAATTGCCAAACACCTATAGAAAAAAAAAACAAATCTGCCTAGCCTTTTACCAACTATGTTGGGGTCGGCTTCCAGTCTAACCGGATGCAGCTGAATTTAAAGCTTTATATAGAATTTATAGCAGTATTTTACATGGAGCGACTGCCTATCTGACCTCCACAACTCAGTAACTGGGTAATACGATAACCCTTGGTAAAACTGGTTGTAAGACTTTCGGCTTCTGACGACCAGTAACGACTGTCCACACATCCACGAATGACAGCCGAGACCAACGGCTTAACGTGCTTTCCGAGGCACGGAGGTCGATCGATATGTAAAGATGGTCACCCATCTACGGACCAACTCCAGCAAGCGTAGCAAGCTGATGGATCGGCCCGAAGAAAAATAATATTATTAAATGTCGACAATTCGCCCGTGTCGGGAGAGTAAATTCATGCGAATCGACCAATAAGCCGCAAAATTAATACTTTTATGAAACCAACAGATTATTTCTCACAGTATGTTTTTGTAATATTAGGAACGAATGATAAAACAGCCCATCCTCTGACTCTGAGTGAGTCACAAAAGGCGATTATCAGTTTAATCTGGCATTCAAAACATTTGACTACTCCCACGGTTCTAAAATATCTACTTTTAACCACAAGGTAGCTGTTGAATTTATCTGCATTGAAACGCAATTTTGAATCAACTTTGTTCAAGATCTCGCTTGAATGAACGACAAAATTTTGAAGAAGTTCATAGTGATGGTTAAAGTTAATGTAAATAAACTAGGAATAAATAGATACGTAGATCTTCTTTTAGACCTTTTATTTCCAAAACATTTATCGTTATATTACAATAAAAAAGTAGTTTTACGGTGCCTTTCCAATGAAGCAGAGACGAGCGGAGCTGAGCGGACACTGCAGAAATCGACCCATCACAATGGTAGAAATCCTTATCGCGTCTCTCGTCTCGTCTTATATTGGAGGATTCCTGCACGTCACCGCTCAGCTCCGCTCGTCTAAGCTTCAGCGCAAACGCACCCTTATGTCTGTCTGTTCTCGCTACTCAATCAAGCGCTGGATGCATCTCACCTCAAGCGCTATTTAAAGCCTTAACACCCTTATTGACAACCAGGGAAGCGTAAACTGTGATCGAAACATTTGACCTTTAGATCCGCTCCATTCTACCTGTGGACCTTTTCAGGAAAATCTACCCTTGATAGATTAATTGGGTCGATGGCGATGCATATCCGGTGAAAAACTTCGTCAAGCTTTATACAAGATAATGGATCAAAGCTCTAGTAGATTGGGAAATAGTTATCCAACTATCAGAATTCGATTTGATGCGGAGCTCGTGCACGTAATTTGAAAAAACCTTGTAAAAATAACCCTGTCTCCTGTGATACAGTTTTCCTAACTAGTACAGCATACAGGGTGATAGTTTCCACTAAAGCTAAGTACTGTATTGTATTGCATAGTTTTTGCTTAACAATAACTGGTGGAAAAAAAAATGTATAACACTGTTTTTGGAACAATTTTTTAATTTTTTTTATTGGCGTATCTGAGAAGGAGGGGCCATCCTTTTAGCGACTGACGAAGATCCAAAAACAAATGAAGAAAGAAATGCTTAAGTTATATTTGCATTTTGCATTAGCCAAACTGAGGTGTCTGATTGGCTAAACAAAAAGGTAGGAACAACACATAATCACACCACAGTTTTAAGACGCAGATATATGCCAGTGACCTTGAGTGGTTAGCTTGCGTGTTCTGTACTGAGCAATAACTGCAACGCTTCGTAAGTCCAGCCAGTAATAGGACACGCCCATCTAGGAGCGATGTCCCAAATTAGACCCATTATTAATGTATTATACAAAAAACAATAAGTATTTTAATAAGACACGTATACTAAAAGATTAATAATTAAATTATCTTTAAAATAGTGAAGGTTCCACAAAAATACGCTTGACAGATTTTGCGTGATTCTCAGTTTTCTAACCGCGTTAGACTTAACTTTGGAAATTAATTTCAGTATGTAATATAAACATAATCTAAAATATTCATATATTAATTTAAGTATAAATAAAATGGTCTAATTTAACATATATATTTTCCAAATCATTAACACTACTGGTTTACACGAGACTCTCAGCATAAAATCATTAAAAATCGGCTATCGTCGCCTTAACTAACCATCCTTTTGCTTACAAATGAATACTAAGTCCAATGACGTTCACATAGCTGACGTCACCCATACTAATACTTCGCAATAATTATACCAATAAGAGTCTTGCATGTAGGTGGATATTAGTAGTCAATAGACGTTCAAAATGAGCTTCCTGTCCTTGGGCACACATGACCAATCAGCCGGAACCTTGTTGCCGTAGCACGGTATAAGGCAACCAATTACTACTTGATAGATTTACGATACTGCATTGCAACGAAACTGCCTAGGGCCGGGCGGAGAATGATTTTATTTTGTTTCATTTTTAATTTAAAAACAGAAGGCAATTCCTGTAAATACAAAACGTTCAAAATCTAGTCGAAATCTCACCTCAGCTCAGTGACAATCAATATCAAAAAAAAACTTTTGGGAAATTAGAGGTACGAGTATTTTAGACAGATTAAGAAAAATTTGAATGCCAACGTGGTTAACAATACGGGAATTGCCCCTCAGAAATTGGAAGCACACTTTGGTATTTTGAATAAATCATTATAAAAATATAAATATGTAAGTGTATCATTATCTTTTGTTTTTCCAAGTGTCAAAATGAAATGATTAAATAATAAGATTTGTAATAAAATTTATATTGTGTTATTTTAAATTTATCTAATTTACTAAAATTATCCTGCGAGACGAGAACTTTTTTTCTTTTCACAGACCATCTAATAAAAAATAAAAAAAAACAATTGTTGAGGTATTTCATGTCTAGCAACACTTAATTTAAAACTGCAGCTTTCAGGGTTGCTATTTAAAAACGTATAGTTACTTCGAAAAAAAGAAGCTATAATAAGTCAATAATTAAAGCACTAAATAACGCTACCTCATAAGTATAATTTATGTTAATACTTGTATTTAAGGAATTGCAACAAACTACTCATTTATCGACCAACGACTTGTGTACTTATGTACATTTTTTTTCTTCTTTTTTCTTCCTTTTCTTGCCAACGGTTGTTCATTGGATTGTGAACAGTTTCTACCTAATCAACAATGTAAATGAGTTCAAATCGCTGGCTACAGGCCTGTAATGCGTTATGTTGCTGACTTTTAATGACATTGATGGTAATACCAGCTTGTATTAACTGTTTATTTACAAAAAATATAAGAATTACGGAGGACTTGTTGCTAAGAATCATTCGTCAGAATTTTGTGATGTGATTAACCAAACAGACTTGTTTGGTTATCTGTGTAGTAAAAATAATGTTTTTTTGAATGAAATTAAATCTAGACTAGAAACCACTATATATAAAATATTTATTTTATTTATTTATTTTATTTTATTTTATTGTATTTGGGTGGCTTACAGCTATCAATACAGAAGTAACAGTGAAGTAATTGACGAAAAGAAATTTACAATACAACAACACAATATTAATTGATAACCCTCATGTTATGATTTATGACTATGAGGCTTCAATCAAGTACTATTTTTTTTTTTATGCCGTTTCACCTACAAGATTATATTAAAGAGAAGGAAAGTGATGTTGCCATCCTAAGTTAAGAGGGCGCAAAAGGGTCCACTAGCGCCACTCCTTTAAAAAAATATTATCTCGTGACTGAGAAGGAATTATGAATAACGGTTAGTGCCCTCGGTAAGTGTGTCTAGAATTTTCTAATACCTTTTATAAAGTTTCATATTGAGACACGAAGCAACACAATATGATCTAGGGGAATGTGGCCGCTTTTATTAAGATCGAATTTTGTTGCTGCGTTGCCCAGGTTGCTCTTAAGGTGCCCATCCGGCAAGTAAAGTAAAAACTAATCGTGTGACATAGACATTATTTTCACTTTTATCACAATAAAATAGTAGATATATGGCATTAAAATATTTCATACTGTTTTAACGGCTGTTGGTACTTTAATAAAGTTACAGTCACGAAAACTTTAAAGGACACACGGAAAACATAATACCTGAATGATTTCGTCAGTTCGTGTAACAGTTCGAACAAGGCATTCTATTTGTTAGTGTTTCATACATAACTGTAGAATGAATAATTGGCTCAAAAATATTGGTTTCTAAATAAAATTGCATTTACCATTTGGCGCATGAATTAAGGTCCAAGTTTTTGAGAATCTTTTCTTAATGCATACGGAACGAAATAATCCCCCTTTTTGAAGTAGCCGCTATCAATTCTGGCTTAAAGGAATTGCTGTCACTGGGAAAAGTAAGGTTGCCTGGAAGAGATCGCGGAAAGCGATAAGGCCGCCCATTGTATATTATGTAGTGTTTGATTAAGTATTTTTTTGTTATGTATTTTTGTGGTGTACAATAAAGTATATATAAATAAATAAATAAATAAAAGTACTTACATCATTTGCCTAGCCATTTCTAAACTATGCTGGGGTCGGCTTCCAGTCTAACCGGATGCAGCTGCATACCAGTATTTTACATGTAGCGACTGCCTATCTGACCTCCACAACCCAGTTACTGGGTAACACGTAACAACTGTCAAAGATCTACATATGGCAGCCCTAAGACAAGAGCTTAAGGTGCTTTCCGAGGCACGGAGGGGTCTTGGTATTTAAAGATAGTCACCCATCCACGGACCAACCGCGGCAAGCGTAGCTTAACCTGATCAATCGACCCGGGCGGCTGCTATCAATTAGCTACACCCCCAAATTTTTCCTAATAAAATTACGACGTATGCCACTCAGAGCACTGATTTCAACAGCACGTGTTCAACTGCACTGAAACAAATCCCTGGACTAAATTTCGTTTTTAGATCGTGCCGAATTTTGACAGCTGTCAAAAACCACGACCCAATGTTCTTGATAACGTAGTTATAGTACGACACAACTTAGATGTAGCATCGGCAAAATTCGTAAAACCGATCACCATCCGAACTGAGTGCGTCTTCAAAATCACTATCTTTATTACTTCTTTAGGTGAAAATGATCTTTACGAAAACGCAATAACTTGTAAAGTCATATAACCAAATACATTCGTAAAATTGTGCTACATCTAAGTTGTGTTGTACTGAACTTACTTATCTTTAAGTGAGGTATAGTATTTTTGAAGATACTTCAAGGAAACGACTTAAAAAAATACGAGGCCTGTGTTTTAAATTCTATGGTATATAAAAAGCTCACCCTGCTTATCAACAGTCTTAAAGAGAAGCACTAAATTTAGATCAATTGAATACTTTCGACACGGACATGACATAAATTCCGTCCTGTCTGGATGTGTGATTGACATTTAGTGACCTCGCTAATTAGTGCATTTAGACTTTGATCTATGTTACATGTTCTGAATGGGTCAGTGAATTTCACTTTCGTATAATAAGTAGATTATGGAGAAATGAATGTGGTCTCTCAGAATTTACTTAAGTACTTTATCTAAACATTAAAGGATTTTACGCACAAAGTATTCTTTGAAATGGGTGCTGCCAGGAAAAGATAAAAATAGAGGAATTATTCAAAAATATTGTACAAGCAGCTGCATTGTTTTCAATTAATTACTTGAAGTAAAATAGGGTAAGTACAGAGAATACTGAATTGCCTTCTGTTTCCTTATTGGCCTTATTAATGAAAGTCACATAACACAGCATCGATCAAAAACGTTCAAATGCCATCGTCACAAGACAAAAGATTAAGAAACTTTATTTTCGAAAGTTACAACACTTACAATCACTACAATATTTTGACAGTCTAGTCTAGGTTACTTAAGTTTTTAACTCCGAAGCATGTCAAAAGTTTACGCCGTCATTGGTGCATTGGCACTTAGCCGTTTTTGCTCCAACACTTGGGCAAGTGAGCTGCTCGCGTGCAAAACATTGCAATATTCGCTCTACTAGTCAATAAGACTTATGATAATTGATTTATATGTATTTGTTACGAAATGAAAGCAATAAAAACTTGTGTTATTTAGTCCAAATCTTTGACAATATGTTGACATATCTGGGGCGACCTACTGTGGTATAATTTGTTGACGCTTTTAGGGGAATACCCCAAAGTTGTTGGTAATTGAATACTTATTATAATCTGTTCAGGAAGGCACATTTTAAATGATGTTCAAGAATATTATGGAGAATTTAATTAATATGAGATGACTTAAAATCTTTGCAGATCAGCTGTGTTTTGTATGGGAGTGTTACTAATACATAAATCTATTTGAACAAAAAACAACTTTTTACCTTTTGCGAAGGCAATTTTTAAGTAATCAGTAGGTTTATTACTAATTAGCTGACCCGACAGACGTTGCCCGGTTGAAACAATAGTTCATACAAAAAGCACCAATTTGTTGTTTTTTTTGGGAAACTTCCAATTTTTCTTGCCATAAAAACCTAGTTCGGACAATTACGAATTTTTAAAACATAAAATAGGCAAATAGGTCCAGTCGTTCTCAAGTGATGTGCTTCTTAGCAACGAACAGCATTTAATTTTAGTATATATGTATAGAGAAGATAGATAATACGTATAGATAATTTCAAAACGCAACTCAAGCCGTTCATTTATAAACATCATATTCAGATGGAGTACTTACCACAAATTCTCATCACAAGATTAGGCTTATTAGGGCAATTATCAAAAATAAAGTAATGACTGTAATAAGTAAACAATAAAAGCAATTTACCGTAGCTAAGTACAGCTACCTGAACTAATAACTTAAAGGAAAACGCTAATGAGGAAGACGTAAGTTTCTGAGAAAACGCTAGGTAAAAATTAGTTCCAACTTTTAGGGTTTCTTTTGCTTTTTAACCGAATTCCCAAAAAAGGAAAATATAAAACCAAATACACCGAATTCCAAAATTAAAGTACCTAATGTTTCGCTTTGTTTTATTTTTTTTGGATGTCGGTGGTTTTTTTTTTTCTTAGTACTGAATCTGGAATTCTGCCCCGTGGCGGTTAGTAACAATAGGCTCACCCCCTATTAATGGGACTTAAACTTAGCTAAAAGTGGGTTGCTTGTAGGAACACCTCTCTACCTTTTCGGAGAATATAAGTTGGGTTGTGTTACGTGTTCTTTTGTTGTATTTATAAATAGCACATCTTTTAACAGTTTCTTTGTATTTTCTAAAACAATCAGTTTGAAGTAAAACAGATAAAACCTAAATCCTTGTTTCGGGCGGTCGTGTTAAAATGTCTCGGAGGAGAGAACGCACGAAATTCGGAGCAGCAATTTTTGAGAATGTGAATGGACATACTTCTGATTCTGACAACAAGGACAGACGTCATTTTACAACATGTAGACATGTTATTTACAACTTTTAATGTAGGTAAGCTTTGCAAATAAGATTGTTCCAATAAGCATACCGTAAAATGTAGTATGTAAATATTGACACACAATTTTAGAAAAAAAAGAGTGACAGTGTGCCATACTTAAAGATTTTATTACTTCAACACAAAAAATGTTCTTAAAAGCATAAAAATTTATCTCTAGTATTGGGTCCTTTGAAAAACTCATTAAGAGAATAATAAAGTCAGCTAAAATAAACTTTTACCCGAAACAAAAAGCTCTCTTCACTTAAGTTCAAAAGGGAAGAATTTTGGTAATTATTATCTATTAGTAGCGTCCCGCGGTTTCACCCGCATAAGTCTCGATCCCTGGGGGAATATAGGGATAAAAGTATCATATGTGCTAATCCAGATTATAAACTATCTGTGTGCCAAATTTCATCCAAATCCGTTCAGAAGTTTTTGCGTGTGAAAGAGTCAAAACATTAATTCATTCACCCTCGTAAACTTTCGCGTATATTACATCAAAAAGTCTTCAACAAATTTAAGCGGCATTATTCAGCGTTTGATTAAATCAGCAACACAAATTCGCTAAAAGCACTAAAGAACTTCAGGTAACTAATTAAACTGGTTAGGTTACACTTTAAAACGACCTTGAGGTTTTAGAGTGGCAGCTTACCCTAACGAGATAAGTTCCTGATAAAATTAATCAAGTGCTAAGCGAAACCTATACACACACAAAACACAGACACTAAAAAAACTTTGTTGTAAAAAAACGCCAAAAGTTACGTTGACAAAAAAAAAAACATGTCTACACCTCAGGCCAATAGAATGGACCAAAGGTTCAAACTAAGAAGAGAAGGTAAAAGGACCAAGTGCAAGTCCCTGTGACAGTCATTTAAGGTGATCAGGATAAAAATGCTAAGTACCGAACTAAGTAATTTTGCTAAGTAGTGCGCAAATCCAAATAGAGTTTTCTTGACTTGCTGATGACTCTGATACAATATATTCGGACACAGTGTCCGAATTGACACATTTTAATATCAATCTTTTTTTCATTGAAAATTTGGACACCATAAAATTATTGAAGCTGTTAATACAGTCTTGTATTGACTTCTAGTTGACGTAGCGTATAAAATCCAGGATGACTCAGGTCGTGATTATTCTCCTGTCCTTTTCTCAATATAGTTGGGGGCGGAACATATCTTTTTCTTCCATACTTCTCTATCATTCGTCATGCCTGGATGACGTAGGTACCCATTAATTTAGTAATAGGTACTAAATTACCATTACTATTTAACTAATTGTAGCAACACACAACATTCCTACATACTAGTTCAACGGTTTTATCAATACATACAGTTTTACAAACCTATAGCTATGTACGAGAGGTAAACAAACTCCGGGCCGATATTAATGCCACGTGCAACTGCCAACGATGTTTGGTTTAGATAGGAATATGCACTAAACGGACATGTTTGTAGTGCAGCCAGCCGATAGCCATAGCCCATGCTCTGTAACCCATTTTGTTGGTGGAAGCGGAAGAACATGCAGTTGGTATGTCACCAGCTGGTTTGGGAGCTGTCAAATTGTTCATGGTCCTTTCAGTGTTTTGTTACTTTGTCACTGAAGGTGTATTGAATGTTAATTGGTATATTAAAAAGCATAGGTGCAGACGTGGAGACTGTACGAAAATTGTTTTGTATCGCCAGCAACGTTAATTTTATACTAACTGCGTAAGTTTTTAGTTTGAGAATTTTGTCTAGTGCTAGAGTATATTATAAGGAGTTTTCTTGCCTTAGCAACGAATGACTTTATTGATAGAATCATGTCATATAACATTTATTTAATAAGTCTACATTACCATGTGGATAATAGATGCCTAATGCATCTAGTACACACGGCTACACATCAAGCTATACATTTCCAGTTCATGCTGATCGCGCATTGTATAGGATTTCCATGCAACGAGAGGTCAGCTTATACTAGAAATGTATAGCTTGATGTGTAGCCGTGTGTGACTATGCAATTGCTAAAAGCGATTTGGTAATTTAATTCAAAGTTTTTTTTTTTTTGTGAAATTCAAACAGATCGAGGTATATTACACATAATTCTTCTGTCTACTATCAAATTCAAGCCAAATTTCAACATTCAAATAAGGAATGTTCCACTGAACAGTTTGGTTAACAATAGCCCCGTAAATGCTAACAATGATACAGTATGACAGTATGACGCGTCTTAGGATATGACATCATGACAGGCAAGCTGGTTTAATTATAACATCTAAGCATCGCGGCAAAGCTAAGCTGAATTGTTGAGTAAATAAAATTGAGACTAATAAAGGGAGAAATGGGAAGTAACGTGTAGTGACTAAGAATGCCCCTCATGTAATAATCTAGATGGAATTTTCGTGAAACTTTCAAAAGACAATAAAAAATGTTATTGTGTTGTTTTGGCACGGCTCTTCAGGTAACAGGTAATATAATTATTAAAAGATCAGATGTCAAAATTCCGAGGTTTACCCATAGACTCGTCTCTAAGGCTTGATAATACCTTTTATGGTATAGAGTCGCTATTCCTACATTTTGGCACGTTTCTTACGACAGGTAAAATCATTATTATAGGTTTTTTTGCCAAAATTCCGACGTTTACCCATAGACTTTCCTATATAATTTGAAAATATTTTTTATATTAGGAATAGAGATCCCGAGACCCTCGTAGAAAAGACTTGATCAAAATTAAGTTACTTTTTTTCTGTTGTTGTTTTTACTCAACATTACTGAAAGCCAGGTAATACAGTTATTAGAAAAATATGTTGTCATTACAGATATTAATTTGCCAGTAATTGTAAAACAAGGCTGAAGTCGTGTTAAGTCTTTTAATACGTAATTATTCGAGTAAATGAGTCGTTTTTTAATTCCAAGTGACTGTAAATTGCGAGCAATTTAAATTAGATTTGTTTGAACGTCAGCTATTTACATTTTTGTGTAAATAATATAGTGTTATCGCTGTGCTAAACTGGTATCTTTGAGTTCAATTTAAAGCCAATTTTTATCTGAGGCTACGCAAATGAAACTAATATTTGTTTCAAAAATATGATAAGGAATATTTTATTTATTAAAATAGCATAACATATTCATTTCAGTAAAGCTAAGCTTAGTCCGCAAAAAATCTATGATCCAAAAATTAAGACCATAGGAAACATTAAGGACCAGACATTCCGACACAAAATCTCACAAACCATTTAGCATTAATCTTCTCAGTCACACTGCGTAAGAGTCACATCCGTTGGTCCTCGGCCTTGCAAGAGACGTTTATTAATCTATTCAGGAGCACTTGGATCAAGATGAATGGAACCCACGCCATTCATCATAATGTAACTGAGTCCGGGGAGGCTAGAATTAGCATTGAGTTTCTTACGTCAGCATTCCGATCCTTAGACTCCGTGGTAAGTTGGATTGTCCCGACATAATTGTCAATGGAAATAATGGTAAATACTAAAGAAAAACAATACAAAGGAATTCAAGTTGGTGATCTTACGACATTTATATTATACTGCAGTACCAATATCATTTATGGAATGGCAGGTATCTCTATATCCATTGGTAGTAATTATTCATTTTCATTTAATTGCTTGCAATCAAAGAATTTAATCGTATTCGCGTGAATGTGTTATGATTCATCTAGAAAACAACTAGCTTGTCTATGTCATGGACCTAGATACGTAATATTTGCTATGCTAAGAATTTGTCTTTGGATTCTATAAAACCTAATTAATTTAATCGTATTCGCTTGAATGTGTTATGATTCATCTAGAAAACAACTAGCTTGTCTATGTCATGGACCTAGATACGTAATATTTGCTATGCTAAGAATTTGTCTTTGGATTCTATAAAACCTAATTAATTTAATCGTATTCGCTTGAATGTGTTATGATTCATCTAGAAAACAACTAGCTTGTCTATGTCATGGACCTAGATACGTAATATTTGCTATGCTAAGAATTTGTCTTTGGATTCTATAAAACCTAATATGTATATATTGGCTGTGTTCTGTCAATAAATTACTTAGATTTCTACTAAAGGTTTTGGTCTTCGGTCTGGATACCCAAATATTTTTAATTCTTTGCATCGTAGCTTAAGACAAACTTGGTCGTCCTGCCATCTTTGCAATGTTGAAGTGGTTCTAAATTCTCGCATTTGGATATAGTGGAAATAATTTAAGATTAGATTCCACACATATTTTCTTTATTGCATATTTGGTTTGGTAGTAGAAATACATGGCAAATAGATTTTGGTCTTTAGACCGTATGTAATAGAAATAGGATTACTATATCCTATAAATTGTTTATATTATATGCCCGTATTTTCTCAATATTCATGTTTTTTTTTCGAAAATTAACTTTAAAATCAATTTTTCATGTTATTATTTTTTAGTGGCGTTTGTGATATCTCCGATGTTATTGGCTCGATTTGTATAATCCAGTTTATTATTTCTAAAAGCTTATGAGTTATTTTTTATCGGATAAACTATTTTTTTTTATTAAAATTTGGCGTCGTAAAAAAAATATTCAGGAAAATACGGGCGGTAACATGCCCATGGTGGCATTGTGTATCCTGACCTTATGTCTTTTTTTTTTTTTGAAAAACCATTTCCGTATTTTCTACAATATTACTTAAATTCCTGTATACCTACGTATATAGTCGTTATTGTAATTACTTATTAAACAACGTTATGATGTCCTAGTCATTATAGTTAAATAGAAATTAAACGTATTAATTAGTAAGGCTGACGCATTGTTTACTTACTTTTATCCTACTTGTACTATTAACATGAATATGACTGTTGTCAGTTACATCCTCAAACTGAAAAACTTCATCAGTACAATGACTGAGTCAAGCTCCTGTATTAATGTAATGCTTATCAAAATCATTGTTTAATTTCATACTCATTTTAATTTAAACATTACTCAAGCAAGAAGAAATTGCTTCCGTCATTTCAACATTTCAAAATTCAACTTTTGTTTCTTCGAAATAAGCTCGATTCTTCTTTAACCACCACTTTTCGTCCTTTTATAAATGTTTGTTCCTCAACAATAAATTATTTCTTAATCAGAATTCAAGGTATGTCGACGTTTCAAGACTTCCCATGATCTTTCTTTCACATCCTGTCTTAAATCGGTTTCAAGATAGTTACATAAATAAACGGATTTTCATTGATACGGAAGCCCATCCATTGCGGACTATAAAAAACTGACCAACAAACAAATAAAACAGTCCATCGGCATAAAATACGGATCATTCTAACTTTATTGTTATTACGATGTTTTCTTGACACATATTCGGGTACTCCAAAATCCTTTACAACATTTTTTAACGCTTTAAATCAATATTGTTAACTTTAATTGCTTTAAGAATACTTTGGATTTCAATTGGATTAACAAGTTTCAATGAAGCTTTTTGAACACCATTCTTTGAAATTCTTATTACGTTATGATCTGTGTCATTATCCATCTTATTCTTTGAAGTGATTGAGTAACAAAACCCGAACAGGCTTGCAAAATATACGTAGGTTAGTTTCCGATTTCAGGAAACATCAAAACCATGTTAACTGCCATTTTATACTGCTGTTATATTTATTCCAAGACGCGTACTATTTCTTGTTTATTTTTTATATCTGACGCAACGAGGAACGTACCAACAAGAAATGCTGTGTTATTATATATTTAGTTGTCAGTCTTCAATCATAAATATTGCACATTTCTTAATGAGATTTATGTTTGTATTAAAAACTTGTTGTTATATAAACAGTGCGTCAGATAGGCATGTAGAGAATAATACTAAGCAATGATTTGCATTCATGAGATCACTATTACTTTCCTTGGGAAACTTTATGTTGACTAGGGACATTACTTTTTCCAGATCTTTTCAGGATCTTCCCAATACATATTTCGATGTTTATTACTCAATTTACACTAATATTATTCTTAAAGAGAAAAGATTTTTGTTTGTAATTAATAAACTCCAAAACTACTGGACCAATTTAAAAAAACATCACGAGTAGAATGCTATAATATATTATCAGATAACACTGAATAACTTAGGCTATAACTTATAAAGATATCACGCGAGCGAAAACTAGTCACTCATTTAAACGTCTTGGCAGATTTGAATACACAGCATTTCCAGGATTAACACATAGAGTATTCTGTATCTCAGTACATTAAGTAATTCTCCTAGGAAACGAGAGAAACTGCAGGCAACAGCTAGCGTTAACCATTGTTTATTTCTTTAATCAAAATATTATGGTCTCTGCTCTAAAAATAGTTCACCCTACCCCTAATGAGGTATCGTGAGCAAAGAATAAGGGATTATATCCGACAGGATGGGCAGCATCCACCTGTGTTCTGATAAAATCACAGAATGCAAAGAAACTTGATTTTATTAAGGGCGGACAAACGGAAACTGCTAAGTGTTAATCAAGAAATCTGTCATTTTTATAGGAACTTATCTGGAATTGATCGAGTGCGAGGCCTGTGATTTTATCCAAAGCCGATCTTATTTTGATTCAAACGCGAAATTAAAACAACACAGCCTTAATTTACGTTCTAATTTAAGCTCAAACGGAACATTCGAGCAGGCGATCAGGACCTACCCATTCACATTCAAGGATAGCCTTTCTATGCAACTAACGACCTTATTAACATTTAATGAATGAACACTTACTTCGTCTTCCTCGTCGTCGTTAAAGAACGGATCCAGTAGTAGGTTCTTCCAATAAATAACATCCGGAGGTATCGCGTACGCGTCGTGGTCTCTCAAATTCGCGTACAAAGGACTGTCTCTACCGACACCTTCCGAACTAGCACTGATTGAACAACTTTCCACTTCAACACTACCACCGCAAGAGCATCCCTCGTCAGTATAACTATATCCATACTCGATCTCCTCGTAGATATTCTCGTCGGTGATCGCGTCTCGCACTGGCTCGTAGCCGTCGTCCGTCGGCTTGTCGGGCGTCATTGCTACTGAGCCACTGTCAACACACCTGTCCTTACATTCTCCCACCTCGTGGAGCGAGTACACTGAATACCGAGCAGGTATAAAATCGCTCGCCGTGTCGAACGAAAGGCGCGATACAGTAGCGTGGTGCTGCGATAAAACGCGACGTATTATTTCGTCGGAATTGTGAAAGCCCGTCGAGTGAGCCCACACGGCAGCGTAAGGGTTAACTTCATTGTCGTCAGTACTACACTCTTTGTAACTCCAGCACGTGCTCTCTGAATCACTCGACGATTCACTTTCGTGGTCAGTAATTCGATTCGATTCCATATCTGAAATGGAATTGTCGCACATTGATTTTAAACGAGCCCGCCGCGGTGGTACCGGTGTACCGATGCCCTTGTCGAAGATTGTGTTTATGTTATTATTCACTTTGACACTAGACGGTGTGCTCGTCACGAAAGAGACGTCCGATAGGGTCGATTCACATTCACTCTCACTTTGTTTTATTTGTTTTTCTTCGGTCATGCATTCCAAACATTCGTCGAATATGTTAAGAATGCTAAGGGACACTTCTTTCTCCGAGGGCGCCAGGTGGCGCTGGTACTCATCGAGCTTGTAGATCTCCTTGCCGAGCTGCGACAGTATCTCGTCGAACTTGCTGTCCGGTGTTTCTGGTTCGGGCTCGGGCGGTGTGACTGTGATTAGAGGATCGTACTCCTCGATCGCCAGCCGTATTGTCGTAAGCCATTCGATAATCGGCTGCGCTGTCTCGGAGCGCAGTGTGTCTGCGACTGCGTTCGGAATCCAACTTGCTAGTTCACACATTTTACCGCCGCTGCACGATAACCGGTGTATGAATCAACACGCGGGATTCCGCGAAACTAAGCTTTGACGTCTCCATAGCAGTGTAGAGTGCGCGTATGATATCGACGACATTTGCACTCGACCGCGATCGCTTATCATTATTTTCCTAATTATACACGACGAACGCATATTTGACCTTTGTATGATAGTTGACTATTTTTGTTTCTCTTATTTTTGGTGAGACATCACTGTATTTCTAAAACATTTTCCTGTCACAGCAACAAAGGGTTTAAAAAAAAATACGAAAAAGTTTAGACGGTAATTTTGACACTGACAGTTGTATACGTTCGCGCGCTTTTTATTATATTTTAATTTTTAAATGTTGAGCGGAAGCGTCCGCGCGCGGCACGTCCACCACGATAGTGGTGCGCCGTCCGGCAATTAATTGGATGCGTTCATTCTGCGCTCGAGTCTGTGTGACCGATATTCTACGTTATTTCTGTGGCAGCTGGAGCATGCGTGGCGCAACCACACTAAAACTAAATGCAATGTGCATTAGATAAGACAGATCAGGCGCCGAGACATATACATATTTATTGCTATATTTAATTGTGTTGATACGGGCCATAAAGTCGTGTGCATTGGCCAATAAACTTCAAGCAAGTAAGATTGTATAGACGGAGGGCATAACAATTTAAATTCATTACCATGTGTGTTCCTGTTCGAGCTCGGAACAATATTTGTTTAAATTTAAATGGATCTATCTGTTTTGTTCGATATTTTCCTGTTCTGAACTTGGGAACGCCAAATGCGCCTAATTGTTTCTGAAGCTACTTTAGACCGTATTATCTAAATTATAAGGATCATAACAGCAGCGCGGTGTTAAATCCTACTAACAGGATAATCGTGAAGTGCGATTGAATAATGAATTCTATGGAAAATGAAACATGTGTTCTAGATTTGTGAACATTTCTGAAATACTTTGCAGGGGTACCGGAACTTGGGCACGCCACAATTGCGGCGATAAGTCCCCTCTTTGAGGAGTGGCTTAAGAGGCGTCATGGCGTCCTCACCTTCCGCCTGACGCAGGTCCTCACCGGACACGGTTGTTTCGGGAGGTTCCTGTGCTGCATAAGGCGGGAGGAAACGCCCGGGTGTCACCACTGTGTGGATCGCCCGGAGTACACGGTGGAGCATACGGTGGAGATCTGCCCGGCTTGGGCGGAGCACCGCCGTGTCCTCACGGAGGCGATCGGCGGCGACGATCTCTCGCGTCCGGCCCTGGTTCAGGCCATGGTTCGGAGCGTGAGTACATGGGAGGCCGTCACCTCCTTCTACGAAGAAGTTAAGCTCGCGAAGGAGGAGGCGGAGCGCGCGAAGGAGATGCAAGCTGTACGCCCTCGCGCCCCTAGTCGCCGCAGGAGACGCCCCGGGCGTCGGGAGTCACGAGCTGACTTCCGGCCACCGTAGGCGCGGGCTTGCGGACGATGAGCAATGGGTAGCTCGCCGTCCGACAAGGACCAGGCCAGGGTCAACGGCGCGTTGTGTTCCACGCGCGCCTCAAAGAGATGTCAGCACCAACTGACGGGGTCCGTAAGGACCAATGCCAGCTGGGGTTGCGGGTTTGTCCGAAAGGGATATCGCGGCCCCGGCACATGGGCAACGGAAGGAACACGGGTGGGTTTTAGTCAGTAAAAGTCTGACACGCCCTCTCGTTCCGCCCAGAGCGGGAGAAGTCATTTGATGATTTCCCATGCTCAAAAAAAAAAAAAAAAGGGTTACCGGAACTCCTTTCCTTTGTTTCTAATAAGTACTTGATGCAAGTTGCAGACGTCATACGAGTAACGTCATACGAGTGACTACCGCATGACAAGCAATTTTTTTACTCCTTGAAAGTTAAGGTACAGTTGGCAAAGTTCACGATGGACCAATTTTCAACCTTATTAGGTACTAAGAACATTATGATGAAAAGCCGCCTAACACAAACTTGTCGAGTGTACCTTATCTCAAGAGGTTGAACAAAAGTATCATCCTACAATATGCTGCGATCACTCATTGTTGTGCCTATTTGAAATAAATGATTTGACTTCTTGAACTTGACGAATGTACTGTGGATTAATGAGAAATTCATGAAAAACTTGTATTTAAGGAACAGCCATTTTTTGCTTTTTATGGTTTTAGATCTAAAGTAAATCCACTTTTAAACATCCTCAACCGTTAAGAAGCTATCGAGTTTAAAATGCTATTAAAATTAAGAAGCACCTTTGTATTGCAATACTAAACTACATCAAACGTCTTTTATGGGCGTAGTTTTCCTCAAAATTCACTTTGAATGTGGTCGCAGGCGTAACCCACAGAAGCTAGGATGACTACACTTCGCGTAAGTAACGGACTTGGCACAAATATTGAGTTGAGAATGACCACAGGTTGTAGATAAGAATAGTATTCATTTGTATTAGAGTTCAAATTAATTTAATAAAAATAATTTAATTAGAAGTTTCTCTGCATTTCGGCCACTAATAAAGCTGTTTCTCTGCATTTCGGTCACTAATAAAGCTGTTTCTCTGCATTTCGGTCACTAATAAAGCTGTTTCTCTGCATTTCGGTCACTAATAAAGCTGTTTCTCTGCAATTCGGCAACTAATAAAGCTGTTTCTCTGCATTTCGGTCACTAATAAAGCTGTTTCTCTGCATTTCGGCCACTAATAAAGCTGTTTCTCTGCATTTCGGCAACTAATAAAGCTGTTTCTCTGCATTTCGGTCACTAATAAAGCTGTTTCTCTGCATTTCGGCAACTAATAAAGCTGTTTCTCTGCATTTCGGTCACTAATAAAGCTGTTTCTCTGCATTTCGGCAACGAATAAAGCTGTTTCTCTGCATTTCGGTCACTAATAAAGCTGTTTCTCTGCATTTCGGCAACTAATAAAGCTGTTTCTCTGCATTTCGGTCACTAATAAAGCTGTTTCTCTGCATTTCGGCCACTAATAAAGCTGTTTCTCTGCATTTCGGCAACTAATAAAGCTGTTTCTCTGCATTTCGGTCACTAATAAAGCTGTTTCTCTGCATTTCGGCAACTAATAAAGCTGTTTCTCTGCATTTCGGTCACTAATAAAGCTGTTTCTCTGCATTTCGGCAACGAATAAAGCTGTTTCTCTGCATTTCGGTCACTAAAAAAGCTGTTTCTCTGCATTTCGGCAACTAATAAAGCTGTTTCTCTGCATTTCGGTCACTAATAAAGCTGTTTCTCTGCATTTCGGCAACTAATAAAGCTGTTTCTCTGCATTTCGGTCACTAATAAAGCTGTTTCTCTGCATTTCGGCAACTAATAAAGCTGTTTCTCTGCATTTCGGTCACTAATAAAGCTGTTTCTCTGCATTTCGGCAACTAATAAAGCTGTTTCTCTGCATTTCGGTCACTAATAAAGCTGTTTCTCTGCATTTCGGCAACTAATAAAGCTGTTTCTCTGCATTTCGGCAACTAATAAAGCTGTTTCTCTGCATTTCGGTCACTAATAAAGCTGTTTCTCTGCATTTCGGCAACTAATAAAGCTGTTTCTCTGCATTTCGGTCACTAATAAAGCTGTTTCTCTGCATTTCGGTCACTAATAAAGCTGTTTCTCTGCATTTCGGTCACTAATAAAGCTGTTTCTCTGCATTTCGGCAACTAATAAAGCTGTTTCTCTGCATTTCGGTCACTAATAAAGCTGTTTCTCTGCATTTCGGCCACTAATAAAGCTGTTTTTTTTTGGACAGTTTTGGGTTTATTTTTTATCTCTGTTTCGAAAACTTCGACCGAAATCTTAATAGACGACCCATCAAGAAAAGGAAAAACAAATTAAGTTATATTGGAGCGAAATAATTGAAATATCTTGCATCGAATTTAGGAAGTAAAATCGAATGTATTAGTTACATTCTTTGTTTTTGCTTAGTTCATTGAATAAAACAAAAACAAGAAAAAATAGGGTGTGGCTGTGTCGTGGACACGGCTGTGTTTTACGTGTCACGAGTAAATGTTTTAATATTTTATTTTTTTCTTAATTTTATTTCTTTGATCCTTTAGCTATCGAGTAATGTACAATTTGGATGTAGATGACAGATATGTAGCTGCAACATCAAACTGTATCCCCCGATTTTGTAAGCATCAGTTTTTTTCATTGCCTACCACTATGGAGGAAAAATTCACGTCAAAAATTACTTTTGGAATGATACTCGTATCTATAGTCCCTGCCTAAGTGTAAAATATAAATGGCTCCAAAAAAAGCTGCAAAGATAGGTATTTAGAGCCATCTGGTTATACAGTAAGCCGACCCTAATAAAGTTTCTAAAAGGGCCACGAAGATGATAAATTAATGACCTCTTATTGATTGTTTTCATGAAACGTTGAACGACGAAAACGCTAAGTAATTTTCAAATACCTACCATGCCCGCATAGCGGACATATTTTATTGTCACAATTTTTTTAGTATTGCTTGCTGATCTATTTTTATATTTGGCGGTAAAGCCTAAAAATAAACTTTATCCTTATGACATGACAAAAAAAAACGGTAACAATTGTTTTTTTTTGGATCAGCAGGAAAATCGATGGGCTTTTTTAATAATACAGCTTATTTGGATTATTTAGGTGTTTATGAAGTCACGTACCTATCGTTTGCATTCATATAAATTAATTTAATTTAGTTTTTATTAAAATTATAAATTGAGATTTAAATAAAAAGCAAGATTTATATAGCTTTTATTGGTATCAACTATTCGTTTTTATTAAGCGATAATCCTACTTAAATAAACTAAGCTAATCTACTTTCCTACAACTTAAGTTTTATTCTCCTTTAATAAAAGCTGCCAAATCTGCTCTATTTAAATAAATTGAGATTTAAATTAATAAAAAAAAATGTTTTTTTTTCTGTTGAAGTTTTTGTAACGTTAGTTTATTTTAAACAAAAAACAAAACTAAGCTTATCTAGGTACTATATCAACTAACCTGCAGCTTAAGTTTAATTCTATAACCTTTATAAAGCTTCCAGATTAGTACTAAAACTAATCCAAATAAGCAACATCTGGCTAGACTGAATGCTAACCCTGACACACTTGAAAAGGTTAGTTCGATGATCTTCCTTGACTTTTATTACCGTGGGATAGCAAACAGTTGTACATTCTATAGTTTGTAGCTATAGATCTGCTGTTATTACTGGTTGGAATTATAAATGACTAGCTGCAGTAACACTAACCTACCTACCTACGTACCTTCCTACATAGCTACGTACCTACCTACATACCAACCTACTTACCTTACCTACCTACCTACCCTACCTACCTACCTACCTACCTACCTACCTACCTACCTACCTACCTTCCTACCTACCTACCTACCCTACTCTGCTAAATTCACATTCATCAAACGCAGGAACTGTCAAACGCGCGAAGTTAAAATAGTCGTTAAGTTTTCTGAAAGTTTTCAATTTACTGCGCAATTTTCTTTCCGTAAGAAGCTTCTAGAAAATACCTATTAGAAAACTTTAAAAAAAAAGATGACTGAAATCGATAAAGTCGTTCTCAAGTTATGGCGTAACCAGAAAAATAGGGATTCCTTTTTATATAAATATATACAAGCTTAGTTTTTGTTTACCCTAAACCTCTTAAGGGGTCATTGTACTCATAATTATGAACAACTTTCACTATGGGACCAACCCTGAAATCGCGAAAAAAAAATGTACTGTTCCCTACATTTTGACGAGATATGCGAACATTGTAGAGAACAGCAGATTTTTTTTTCGCGATTTGTAACTAAGCTTTTATAGATTAGTACTTAGTACCTAGTTGCCGGAAAAGCAAAGCAAATGCGTCTTTCTTCTAAAGTGTGATTAAGAATAGAATAGAATACTCAAAGGTTAAGGATAAAAACGTATTGTGCTAATATAATAACAGAATGGGGGGAAGTATGTCTCTGTTGGTAAATTTCTACAATACGGCCGATATAACTTGGCAGGTCTGAACATAGGCTCTGCGAACATTCGCGCATGTTGTGTCACTCACATTCGCCTCATATCACCATTTGGTTCCTAAAAAATGTTATTGCGCAGCCTTCTGCGCGAAGTTCGGAACTGCCAAGTTTTAACGGCCGTATTGTACTTCTAAATCCAAAATTCCAATACTTGCTAAACGTTGTGTTATGTATAGTATAGAATGTTCGTTTTAGTAGCTGTTATTCTGATAAGAAGTCTAACGCGGAAGAAACTTGTCATGCCATTTAATATTAAAATGACATAACTCTAGATCTGAAACCAATTAAGTAATATCATCGTGAACATGCGAATCGACAATAATATCGGTTTTGGTTAAAACGCTTTCTATTTTCAAAAATACATGTGATTATTTAATACAGGGATCCGTCCGTGATGATTAAAAAAAGTGAGCGAGCCTTACAGTAGTCGCATAATGTGTAACATCTGACATCTTGGCTAACAGTAACTACCTCTCGGAAACGGCCAAATCTAGCACCGCGCGCGCTCCTTCATCAAATCAAATAGCGCGCGCCTCCCCGGGTTCCTGTTACACACTTCCGTTCCGTTTCACGAAATCACTCCTACAGATTGTAGGAAAGCGAGAGGCAAGATGTTAGACATCAGAAAAAAAACGAGCGAGCCTTACAGTAGTCGCATATGATGCCAAGATGTCAGATGTTACACATCTGACATCTTTCAAGAAAAGACAAGATTCTAACATGAATGAGGAAATTTGTATTTTTTTTAGCAAGTACAATCAGAGTAATACGGAGCCAGTACAATACGGCCGATTTAACTTGGCAGTTCTGAACATAGGCACTAGGATCTTTCGCGCATGTTCTCTCACTCACACTCGCCCCATGTCACCATTTGTTTCCTAAAAAGACGTTATTGCGCAGCCTTCTGCGCGAAGTTCAGAACTGCCAAGTTATATCGGCCGTTTATTACACTTCTACAAGAAAAAAAATTTGTTGATTTCATGGAATTAATTGTAGGAACACATAACATTACGCCTAAAATCACGGAAGGGTTAGGCAGAGGTTGACATAGACTACACACACTTTTCTCCAGTAACATTTAGGTCTAATGTATACGTATAGCAGGAAGCGAGCCTCTTGCCATCAACCGTTCTCAAATCCAGACTTCTGGTTGCTACTGAGAAACTCCTATTTGAAAAACTCAATAACACTGCCCGACCTGTGAATCTAACCCAGGACGTTATGCTCAGCAGTAGCGCTTGCTACCACTTGACCAACGAGGCAGAAATTGATAGAAGTTTCTATACTAATATTATAAAAAGGTAAAATTTGTTTGTTTGTTTGAAAGTTTGTATGTAGGGGCGTAGTCTCCGGAACTACCAGTCGGATTTAAAAAAAAAAAAATTGCATTGAATAGAATAAAATTCATATTCAATCTGCCTAGCCTTTTCCCAACTATGTTGGGGTTGGCTTCCAGTCTAACCGGATGCAGCTGGATACCAGTATTTTACATTGAGCGACTGCCTTTCTGACCTCCACAACCCAGTAACTGGGTAATACGATACCCCTTGGTAAGACTTGTTGTCAGACTTTCGGGCTTCTGACGACCCGTAACGACTGTCAAAGATCGACGAATGACAGCCGGGACCAACGGCTTAACGTGCTTTCCGAGACAAGGAGGAGTCTCGGTATAAAGATGGTCACCCATCCACAGACCAATCCCGGCAAGCGTAGCTTAACCTGATGGATCGACCCACGAGCCACGAGCTCCTCCTAACCATCTACCAATATTATGATGACGTAAAATATGTTTGTTTTTTGTCGGATTGAGTCGGATTTGAAAAATTATTTTTGCATTGGATAGCCTAATTCATGAGGAAGGTTATTGACGGACGAAGTCGCGGGCAGTAGCTAGTTTAGTATTTTGATGTATATTCTTTGAGTAAATATCTACTTTACTTGCATGGATAACACGTTCATACAAACTAAGTGACTTTATCCCGATACTCCAAATCGAATGGTCACTCCAAAGTCGAATGAACAAAGTTAACTACAACACAAAGCCCATTCATATGGAATACCAATCTAACAGCTTTTACTTCAATATCAACTTTATCACCTTCTTGTTAGAGTGTGATTTTATTCGGCAAGAGTTATGATAGCCCACACCTCAATGTAATATCAACTTTAGGTATTAGAATTGAAGGTGTAATGTTAATTGGCAGGTGGGAGCATGTGAATGGCCACTGTTTCAGGAGTTCGCATGTGCATGTCAAGATGCTATGATAAGGTGTTGGTCCGTTTGGTAATGCTTTCATCTCCTCTAAGGAAATGAGGACCAAAATAAGCGTGGAAGTAGGTGAAGGCAGCATGAAAGATTTTCTGAAGTTACGCAAAACTACTAAAATTTTATGCTAAACAAAAATGTCAGGATTTTTTATGAAACAGCTGTTGGTCCTATATGTATTTCTTGTAAATCTTCAGTCTTTATACATTGTCGTAAAAACCAAGAGACAAAAAAAATACTTTCTTATTAGGATATAATTAGAAGTATAGGAACATTGGCCTAAGACTTCCTAAGTGTCCTTTTAGTGCAATTTGTGTGGTTAATAACCAGACGGCTCACTTGATGCTAATTATTGTTTACTACCACTTAAATAGACATCTGTAGTACTAAAGACATTGCAGGTGCATAACATTTGCACTGACAAAGACTGTTCTCTGTTCCGCGGCAATGTAAATTGAGCCAATTTACATTGCCGCGGAACGGAGTGGAAGCGAGTGTTTGTAACGATATTGTACATAGCAAAATTAACTTTATGTCAATTGTCTAACGTATAAACCTAGACACGAGCTGAGCATGAGCTGCAGCGAGAATTCTCCAGAAGACGCACGACCTATTATTTGGCTCGTATGTAGTGTGTGCGTTATGGTATTGACATAAAGTTTATTATGGTTTGTACAAAAAAAATCACTTCCATTCCGTTCCGCGGCAATGTAAATCGAGCATTATTACCTAAATAAAATTGCAGTTCTGTTTGTAATGACAAAATAACAGCTTTTTACTAAATGCATATGAAATTATAGAGAGGAGCTAGTGAGGAGCTTGTGGCTAAATAATAACAGCCGAACAGGTCGATCCATCAGGTAAAGCTACGCTTGCCGGGGTTGGTTCGTGGATGGGTTACTATCTTTACATACCGAGACTCCTCTGTGCCTCGGAAAGCACGTTAAGCCGTTAGTCCCGAGTATCATTCGTGGATCTTTGACAATCGTTACGGGTCGTCAGAAATCCGAAAGTCTGACAACCAGTCTTACCAAGGGGTATCGTATTACCCAGTCACTGGGCTGTGGAGGTCAGATAGGCAATCGCTCCATGTAAAGTACTGGTATTCAGCTGCATCCGGTTAGATTGTAAGCCAACCCCAACACAGTTGGAAAAAGGCTACGGAGATTGATTGCAGATAAAAGCATATAAGGTACAATTTTTTTTTTTTAGTTTTTGTTAGTTTGTTTGCTCCAGTAAATCTCCGAAACGGCTGGTCCACGCGGGCGAAGCTACGGGCAACAGCTAGTATAACTAACAGCTTAAAAGTTACCAAACATTTAAAATTTCAATTCTCAAATGGCTCTCTTTGCGTAAATCGTTAGCAGTGAACGTTTGGTGCAGTCCCGTGCAGTTAACAGTTGAACTTTCAATTAAAGTTAGTTCGAGTAAGTGTAAAACAATAAATATCACTGTTAAACTCTACGAACATTTACTGACCAATTTATGCCGCCATTTTGAGTTCACTTTTGAACGAGAAAATGGACGCCAAAGTACAATTGAAATGTAGAAGATTTTCTTGTAAGAAAACGGTTTCAAGTATCCTTCTTCTGTTTTTAAATATCTAAGAATAATAACCGTGTAAAGAAAATCGTGACAAACTAAGTAATCTATGGAACTATGTATTTTATTTGCTCTCACGTATAAGGTTGCCAAGTGTCCGACTTTTTACAATCGTGTCAAGCCAAATATAGACAATCCCGGCTTGTCCGGCTTTTGTTAGGCTTTTGGTCAACCCCGCCCCGCCAAAAGATGTTGATTGTTTTAATTACTTTCAATGTAAAGAAGTTACAAATCACTTTAGTAAGAACAAAATTTATGATTCTTAATTAAGAGTAGAGTAGGTAAGTCCCAAATAAATAACACACAAATAAAAATATAATCTTTTTTTTTTCTTTTAAAAACCAGTGTGTCAAGCTTACAGGGCAAAATGTCCGGCTAAATATGAATCTGTGTTCGGCTTTTCTATTTTTGGGCCTGGCAACCCTACTCAAGTACCTCTTTAAACTATGATACTTGCAATAACAAGGTGGAAATGTTTACTTTAGGTACACGAACAAGTAATAGAATAATGGAAGATAATTATGTACCTAATTATAGTTTCAGTATTTCTGTCGCTTAAGATATCTACATAGTTTTTAAGTTGACAATCAACTAACAATGGAGAAGAAAATCGGAAAAAAAGACGTTTTTGTGTTCTTGAAAGACTCTCAAGCAATCGTTATCAATAAATCAATTGACATTGAATGAAGCGTAGCGGCCATTGATTCAAATAATTTGTGTCTTTTCTGTATAGAAATGACATTTAGAGACAGTTATAATGTCTACATTGTGATGACGCAGTGGTTAAAGGCTCGAGCAGCCAGGCGTGACGCGACACCGGTGGTAGAACAATTTCCGCGAAGTTTTCATAGAAATTGTTCCACAAGTTGTGGGATGAAATCCGCAGAAGTGCCTACCAATGTGATTTTTTTATTTTTATTTTTTATCATCATTAGGTACTGTCGGCAAGGAAGACATCGTGAGGAAACCTGTACCCTAATTGCGTAATACGCGACCATTCTGAATTTGAATCGTTTTGAAACAAATTGATAATACATTGCTTCAACAGTTCGAAAAAAAATCTGCTCAACAACGGAAATAACGCAATGAATGTTGTTGAACTATCAAAATGAAACAGATTGGTCAAAATACTTTATGAAATTGTGTTGCATAATTAGGTAGCTGGACATATACTTTAATTCTGAAATCAATGGTCGTGCCTTTTCTGTATGAAAAGAGGTGTATGCCCTGAATTGGGACTAAAGTACAAGAATAGGCCGATATAAAGTTTGCGCCTTTGAAACACCAGAATTCTCCAACGCCACGTTACTTTACGATGCTCTTAAAAGTCTTTCAGTCGCAACAAAACACCTTAAAATGAAAGAGACAGCAACTCGAGACAGCAACTCACTTAGCGGCGACTCAAACTTGACTAGCGTTTCAGTACTCAGTCGACTAATCTGCTTATTTATCTAAGCCCGTTAACAAGAGTTAAACGCTCATCAAGCTCAAGTAATTAAAACTTAGTTTATTAGTTGTTCATTTTTCAATTTCCTGTAGATAAACTAGGTACTTCTTGCTCTTTCTAAGCGGAAAACTTGTCTAGCATTAATCGTGGCTTTTATAGGAAAAAGTTAAGTAGGTATCGATAACCTGAATAACTAGACACACCTTGTATCGTTAAAGGCTCCCGGAGACAAGCGTGACGCGACTTTGGTAGAACAATTTCTATGAAAAATTCACGGAAATTGTTCTACCGGTGTCGGGTTGCGCCTGTGGTAGCTAGCCTTACGATAAAAAAGTATACAGAGAGCCTAGTGTGAGTTTCTTTTAACCATCTCGATTTTACACATCGACCGCGTTCGGCACTCCGATTGGCCCTTCACCAGTGAAGGCCAGTGAAAGGCCAATCAGACCGCCGAACACGGTCGATACTCTGAATAAAATACCAATTTTAGTCCCAGTAGGTGTGTTCATTCTGTGTCGTTTTAACTGCCAGAATGACGACGAAAGCAGAGAATAAAAAGTAATATAAAAGAGCCAGCAAATTTCCCTATCGGATTTTTTGCTGGAGAAACAGAGCAATCTTAACTCTTTATTTCAAAACTCCTGAACTCCTGACTGCTGTTTTCCTATATATATGTGGCAACCATCAAAGTATTTGATGATCTGTCAACATACATCCTTACGACCACAACTTCCGTAAGCCCGTAACCGATTGTCAAACGACCATCATTTATGGTATTTATGGGACAATCAAAATCCTAACAGTGTCACAGTCGGCTGACGATGAATAGCTCATCAAAATGAGCAAGATTACAGAAAATACCTTAACGTACAAATATAGCCCTGTATTCATCCATACTAATACTCGTATTAAACTTAAACATAAACTTTTTTATACCGGCAGCACATTCCCGTGGAATAATTTGCGACCGCCACACGGGCGAAGCCATTGGCAAAAGCTAGTGTCAATATAAAAACACCAAAACAATACTCACATAAAACATAATCAATCAATCAATCTGCCTAGCCTTTTCCCAACTATGTCGGGGGGGTAATACGATACCCCTTGGTAAGACTGGTTGTCAGACTTTCGGGCTTCTGACGACCCGTAACGATTGTCAAAGATCCACGAATGATACTCGGGACCAACGGCTTAACGTGCTTTCCGAGACACAGAGGAGTCTTGGTATGTAAAGATGGTCACTCATCCACGAACCAACCCGGGCAAGCGTAGCTTTACCTGATGGATCGAACTGTTCGGCTGTTATTATTTAGCCACAAGCTCCTCACATAAAACATAATATCCCACTAAATTTTAATCCACAGATGTGTCCGAAAATAACGCGATCTTCTAATTGAGCTATATTGGCTGCAATTAGTATAGCTACTGACTGCTGGCGAGTCTAAATTGCCTGAATTGGTGCCTCGACTGGACTGCACGGAACAGCTGTCTGTCAAGTATTCAAGAGCACACACTTCATAGATTTGGTTATCACTTTGACAGTTGTTAAGAGGGCTCTCGGGATGTGTGGATGTGTCAAATTAAATCTTATTGGAAATACAGGGTTGAAATAAGTTAGCTAGCGAAACGCTACGGTGAGGATGGTTATCGATTCTAAATACTGTTACTGTTAGCCCGTATCATATCATCCCACTGGCGGGCAAAGACCTTCCCATGACTTCCAGTGCTCGCGGTCCAGGGCTAACGAAGACTGGTCGTTAAAAAAAAAACAGTTTTTTTTTTGTTTGTCTTGTTAGATTTGGATACCGGTCTGCGGAGTTTCGCTATGTAATTTCATGTGAACTTGTATAGAGCTTATGGGCTCCGGACACGAGGGTAATTTTCAAGACAGTTCAGCGACTTGTGACTGACTGACGCGTATGTAAGGAGACAGTCAGTATATATAAGTACTATCTAAGTCCTTTTTGGCCTGGCCCAGGTCGTTATTATTCTGTTAGTTTTTAAATGCGCCTTTTATGTTTATTTTTTATATAATTTAATATTTAAATTATTTTATATTTTTTTATTATTATTTACTGTTTGTATTTCCTGTGTGTGTCCCAAATAAAATATTTTTCTTTCTTTCTTTCTTTTTAAGTACTAATGTATTCGTACACGATGCCAATGGAAGGCCAGTGACTGAACTCTCAACTGAACTGCAACCTAATTGCGTAATAATAATAATCAATGATCATCAACAAAATTTGAATCATTTTGAAAGAGATTGCCCTTCATAAGTTGGGAAAAAAAAATCCCAACAACGTAAATAACGCAATGAATGTTGTACAACTGTCAAAATGAAACAGGATTTTTTTACGCAATTAGAAAGCTCATTCGGAAACTAGCTTCGGGTCCAGGAGCCATTACAATAAAAACAAATTGGATGCATGTATTCATCTACGTCTGGGAATGCCAGGAGAGATAACACCAAGTTTCGGTTACCAGCATCCGTATGGTTTGTTACGATAAGTGATAACGCGTCTACCACGAATTTACGCGCATTTTCCTCATGATACCGTAGAAATCGATGAATTCGGGCAATATAAAAACCTAACACACTTTAATAAAGTACGTAGTACTTATAACAAGTAGATAAGAGAAGTTAGTGTAAGTAAGGGATCTCGCGCACTAGAACGCCACGATACGGGACAATGGTGGCCGTCTCTAGTGGTATTGTATGGTCCAGTTGGCCATTGCGACCAAGTGCGCGATTTGTATCGGTTTCTATAGTTTACCTGGTCGCTGCAACCACTCAGATCTAGGAGGGGGCAAACTGGGGCATGTGCCTCGAGCGCCAATTCAGCCGTAGCAGACAAGTGCACCACCCAGCACACCGCAACGTTGCAATATGTTGATGAGACGCGCAGCACATATAATCTTTCTATTACTTTCTTTTTTACGCCCCTTTTGTGTTGGCGCATTATCGATCGATAAAATTTGATTAATTATGTTGCTGCAAAAATTTTCATTTCAAGAGGATTTGAATATCGCGGGCTACTTTAGAGCAATCCTTTATGGGGGCATAAAGGATTGGCGGGGGGCGGTAGATGGCAGTTATTGCCCCGCTTTAAATATAATCTAGATCCAGGACTGCGACCACTGTTTGTGGTCATGGTCGTGTAGTGCGCAAGATGTCTTAGGGTATCTTGCACACTTTCAACAAACAACAGCTGCTGTGTTTTCCTGAAACATTGCACTAGCAGGTTGCAAATTGTTTATCTATCTATTTAGTCCATAATATCCCACTGCTGGTCAAAGGTCTCCCGATCCCTTTTGCAGTCGACAGACGTGTATGAAACACGTCTGTCTACTGCCATTGCGGATCACTCCTTTCGGTAGGAGTCAAGTTCTTCCATCTTAGTCTTAGTCTACCGCGATGTCGTCTAGCCTTTAACGGGACTCAGTCAGTGGTTCTTTTCGCTCACAGCTCATCTGACATACAGCGTAGACATGTCCGGCCCAATCCCATTAAGTTCATCACCCATTATAACAGCAACGCTCCAACGCCCCGGCACACTGGATCGAAAAAAGGCTCTCGAAGACATTGGAGCTTAAATTTTAAATTATCGGTTTTTTGCTTGAAATGGCTTCTAATAACCAATTTTATGCATAAATATATCATAGGATACAATCAATCTTTTGCAAAAAAATTGTATTGAGCAAGTGCTTATATCTCAGGAACGGAGAGAACAACCGTTATACCTACGCTTGCACACGGTGATGTAACTATTTATGTATGGTTTTTGACGAACTTAATTTTTTCAAATAAGGAGCCGTGTTTAAAAAAAAAAAACGGTAGTTAATCTCGTTGAATTATAATTTCTATCAATATCCAATAGATATTTCTTGTTAAATAAAATATATCACAGAACATTTATACTGTCGAATGCATCGCAGATTCGCAGCCACAGAGTACTTGCAGTGCGCCCGCGTCCCTTCGCTTGTCACCATAGATAATAAATAGTCTATACTATGGACAAGTGATGTTGGAACGTCGGGCGTGTATAGATTCATTTATTTATTACTTAGTTTCAGTTTTTATTTGTACTATTTTATTTCTTATTATTTTTAATGCTTTATTATTTGGTCTATCCCTTAATGGGATTTATCTATGTCCGTAGGTGTGTCCGTGACACAGATCAATAAGGTCCGTGACATCACAGTGGGCCCTATCAGAATACCAGCGCTGCGGTATTTATTTTTAAATATCGCCGCATTATGCTGAGATAGTGGCCTTTTTGGCCTCGCACAGGTCTTTACTTTTCTGTTTGTATTTTAATTTTATTTTTTTATTTTTTATTATTACTTACTGTTTGTATTTCCTGTGCGTGTCCCAAATAAAATATGTTCTTTCTTTCTTTCTTTCGTTAAATTACTTATTTCCAATTTCAAATTTCGCGTATTTCCAATCTATACAAGGCCAGAACGCAACCATAGGAAACTGCTCGCGTATACATCGTAATGCTATTTTTTTATCTGTGATTACAATGTATACCTACACGAATTTTGCGTTCTGCTCGTGTATAGTTGGTAACGTGGTGGACGCGCGCGTCCAGAGAGCCTAGTGTGAGTTTCTTTTAACCATCTCGATTTTACGCATCGACCGCGTTCGGCGCTCTGATTGGACTTTCCCTCTTTTACCTCTGTATGAGGCAGTAGTTTTACACTCGTGGATCTCTATAACAAAGACTGCTACTTGCCTGTACCTCTACAAGCGACAGTCGAGCATATTTTACATCTATCGTGGACCTCCATAACAGAAACTGCTACTTGCCTGTACCTTCTCTACAAGTGACAGTCGAGCTTAATTTAAGATTGCTATATAAGACTCCCCAACAAGCAAAATAATCCTGGAATGCGATTTTATAATGCTACGTGGACTTATAAAACTCCGATGATAGTTTTGGTGGTTGCTACTGCGCTTTTAACAGCATAAATACATGCTGTTTTTACTCAAGTACGTTTAATCCTATAATTTGTACTTAAATCGGTAAATAGGATCATATTTCCTGACAAATATAGGATCAAGACTCCTATAAAAGCATGAAACAAGAGTAATTGCACTCAGGAGTAATTACTCCGGTAACTCAGACTTATATGCGCCTATAAGATAACATCTGCGGACCATTTAAATCTTAATACTCCTGTAGGAGCATGTACCAGGAAGATATACACTGAGGAGCAATTACTCTTGTTATTTTTACTTATAACCTCATATAAGCTAATATTTTATGATCAATTTAAGTAAATTAAAGTTAAATTACTGTAAATCATTTATGTATCTGGTTTGGTTTTACATAAACTTAAAAGTAAGTGTTAAATGAATTACATAGCCACGTTTTAAAAATAATAAATCACCAAGATTAAAAAAAAAAAAAAAAAAAAAAAAACATTTCACAAACAATCCTCTTAAGAAGCCACTTTTGCTTGTTAACGACCAGTAAAGGCGAAAACGCGCTTTATATCGTTTTGCAAATTCTATTGTAGGATTTGATTTGAATCGATTTTCATCTGGGCATTGCAGAACCCTAATCGGTAACAATGGCGAATCTTTTTCGGTTTTGAGATAACCCAATATAGAACCAATACAGTTATATTGGTACTATGTCACTCTTGGAAATGCTAAAAAGACTTATTTTAGCACTATGTCATACTTGGAAATGCTCACCAAGAAAATGGCAGCTGCCTTTATAATATTTATTTAATATTAATTAATACTAAAATGTAAATAAGCAAATTTCAAAAGGCGCTTTAATTTTTTTATCAAAACCGTGATAGATTTCACAGAAAATTTACATTCCCCTACGAATAAGCTATAAGACCAACAATTTGACAACAATAAGATTTTGTTTTTCTACTAAGGTTGACATTAATACATTCTGATTCATATAGGTAAATACTTCCCCTCAAGATGTTAATAAATATTTTTTTACAGAGCACAACAAACGATACACTCACTTCGACTGTTCACTATATATTATAGAAGCATTCTAGGCGCGTATTAATCTAATTTTTGACTATAACTTACTTATATTGAGATTTACAGGAGTAATTGCATTGACGTAACTCAATTATAGGAGCAATATAGGCGTATATGGAACTTCAGCGGTCTAATATAAATACGTTATAAGTAAAAGTAGACTTATAAAGTGGGCCCTTTTCGAGACTTATATGCAGATATAAGTCTCATATAGTCCTCGATAAATGATGGTTCTAGGATAGTTTAAAAACCACTTTTTGCTAGTTGGGTCATTCTTAAATTTCGTGAAACTAACATTGTTTTTGTTTTCTTCAATTTCGAGGTACTAGGTAAATAACACTGCTTTTGTATAGTATTCTATTCGAATGGCCAAATGTGTATTTTTTTATAAACCTCTATAAGTGAGAAATGCCTCTCTTGTACCTCTATAAGCTAGAAACGCGAGTTAGTGACAAACTTCCATAAGCGAAAAAAGATATATAACTCTCGCTTATCCAGGTTCGACTGTAATTGACTTCCACGCGAACGAAGCCGCGAGCAGAAGCTAGTGAAAATATGACAAAAATCCCCAATTTAATCAATCCCAAAGTGCTAGTTTTAAGTAGGCACTTAATCAAAGTGGCTGCTAGTCCAAGCCAAGCTTTTTATGTCTTCACCATTAATGTATCAATTTTCGATAGCTCGTAAATATTTTATTAGGATCCACTACGCTCATAAAATCGACGAACTTAGACAAATACAATAAAATGCTGAGCGGATATCTTGAGCATCAAGTCCAAGCGAGAGTAGGTAATTCATGTAAAGCTTTTTAGGGCAGCCCACCGCGTGTTACTTGCTTCCTTCTACTAAATCATATTAGACTTTCTTTGGTTCCTGGGTCAGGGTTTGTGTATGTCAGATTTGTGTTTGACAACATAGGTAATAAAGAAAATAGGAATGCCTACGATACGATCCGACTAATAATAATATATGTTTGATCCAGCCTGCCCATTTTGCTGTCCTCCCCCCAGCGACGCCCTAAGCCGAGGTCCGTACCCCACAGGGGGTGCCCTTTTTTTTTTTTTTTTGGGGATGGGAAATCATCAAATGACTTCTACCGCTCTGGGCAGCGCGAGAGGGTGTGTCAGACTTTTACTGACTAAAACCCACCCGTGTTCCTTCCGTTGCCTGTGTGCCGGGGCCGCGATATCCCTTTCAGACAAACCCGCAACCCCAGCAGGCATTGGTCTTTCAACCCCGTCGGTTGGTGCTGACATCTCTTTGAGGCACGTGGAACATAACGCGCCGTCGACACGGGCCTGGTCCTTATCGGACGGCGAGCTGCCCATTGCTCACCGTCCGCAAGCCCGCGGCTACGGTGGCCGGAAGTCGGCTCTCGACTCCCGACGCCCCGGGCGTCTCCTGCGGCGACTAGGGCCGCGAGAGCGTGCATCTTGCATCTCCCTCGCGCGCTCCGCCTCCTCCTTCGCGAACATAACTGTTTCGCAGAAGGAGGTGACGGCCTCCCATGCACTCTCGCTCCGAACCATGGCCTGAACCAGGGCCGGACGCGAGAGATCGCCGCTGCCGATCGCCTCCGTGAGGACACGACGGTGCTCAGCCCAAGCCGGGCAGACCTCCACCGTATGCTCCACCGTGTCCTCCGGGCGATCCACACAGTGGTCACACCCGGGCGTTTTCCTCCCGCCTTATGCGGAACTGGAACCTCCCGAAACAACAGGGGGTGCCCTTAGCGAGCGTTCGCCTAGTTTTAATTAGAATAGTTTATGCCCCTGGCTTTAAGTGTAGAAGCTTAAGGCAGCCACAGGAAAGTCCGGTTAAGCAGCTACGACCTCTTCAGAGGTCAACTGCGAGATCCCATAGTAAAATAAAAGAAAGCTACGATACGATACATAAAGAAATTCGAAAAAGCCCGGCCAAGTGCGAGTCGGCCTCAAGGTCAATACAAAAAAAAAACACCGAAAAAATCTCATAACTTGTATAGAGAATAATAATGGATAATTATGATGTATTATGTTGAGTTGTATTGATGATTTTTATGATTATAATTCTATAAATAAAATATTTGATACGGCCGCGAATCATATTTAGATCGACATACTGACCTGCAAATTGCAAAAAACGCAAGAAAAGAAAGAAAGAAAATACGTTTATTTGCTGTACACATGACGCAAGGAAAAAAAAAACACGAAAATAAACAATTTGGGGGAAAATATGCGTCACATTCACGCAAAACGGCCATCGCTCAGCATAATGCTGCGACCCTATGCGAAACAGATCCCCAGCGCTGATTTTCAGCGACAGCCGGTACGAAGGTTTGAATTCCGTGGGCTACCTTGAGGCTTTCGCCTGAACTCTTCCCGGAAAACTTTTTAAAAGAATGAATAATTTTACTGAACCTACATACAGATTGTAGTCAAAGACAATCATCATTCAAGGTAAGCTCAGTGTCTAACAAAAAACATATAATTACCGTATTTCCGTACCATCTGATTATGCAAGTCTAGAAAGCATATATACAGTATCTAATTTGCTTTTTATATTAACTACAATGTTCGCTGTTCATCTACGATGCATATCATGTAATGATGGTGTGGGTTCGATTCCCGGGTAACGCATACATATTGATACGCGCACTACGCGTTGCCGTCGTGTTCTGTTTCTCAGACAGGCATAATCTGTTTTTTTATGTATTTTATTTGTATGAATACAGTGTTCCGGAAGCTTTTTGTACCCAAAAAGTAACTAATTTACTGATTAGACTGAAAGCCAGAATAATTATAGTACTAGTTATATAGCTTCCGTCAGCGGCTTTCTTTGCCCGCGTGATATTTATTATCTTTATAAATTATAGCTTATGTTACTCTGTGATACGCGTCATGTTCATGAACGGGCGCCGTCAGTTGAGACTGGTCATTTCTCTGGCAGAAATGACCAGTCTCAACTGACGGCTTACGGCGACTTATTTTTTATCCTATATTTTGAATTGTTTATTTTTTTAATTGTTCTCACATTATGGAAGCAACAAGAATAATAGAATAATGTACCCATGATTTTGTAATATCTCCATAGATTTCTACGTTTTGGAATGGGCAACTAGCTTCAACTTTCGGACTCAACTGACCGAATTTTTTACAATTCAAAAGTGCCTGTAAATGGTTTATTTGAAATAAATGCTTTTGATTTCGAGTTTGAGTTTGATAATATAGCGTCGTACTGGTGAAAAGTTTTTTTTCAAATCTGTCCTAGTGTTTTTGAATTTGTTAATTAATTTAAAAAAAAAATATTTATATATAATATTAGTGTACTTTTGGCTTTCAAATTCAGACATAATACAAAACTAAACCGTTGTAGACATAGTTACTATTAAAGTAGATTTTTCGATTTAATCCTTATAAAATAAATTCACATGTATAAAAAGCATCGATATTTTTTATAATGACTAAAGGGTTACCTACATAGGGGTGTTACCTTTTTAATTGATTCGAAATCATATCCTATTATTCGTTGCGCCCGCATGATAGTGTCAAAACATGATATTTATTATTTTTATCACAATAGGGGTGCGAATTAAAACATAAATTAGGTATTATGGCTTAATTAATAGAAAAATAAGGGCGAGGATACTTTAGCGTGATTATATTGATTGTTATGTCATATTTTAGGTTTTGAATGATTTTAGTTTATTTGTGTCTTTAGAACATTTAATAAGAAAGTATGTAGGTACAAAATCTACTTACGCGACTCTGTGCTTCCAAAAATGGAATGAAGAAAATGTGCATTTCAGTATCATTTGAATCATTTCAGCTCTTACCAGTATTTCAAGATCTTTGGCGTCTGTACTAGTAAAAGTCAGTAAAAGTCTGACACACCCTCTCGCTCTGCCCAGAGCGGGAGAAGTCATTTGATGATTTCCCATACACAAAAAAAAAAAAAAAAAAAATGTACTAACTGAATAGCATACCAACAGGTGAAGACTTACCTGAAAAAAAAAAGAAATAGCATGAGTATTGTTTTTTTAATAATCTATGGATCATTCATTTTACTAAGAGTTAGAAAAAGGCTCTGAGCCAATGTTTAGATTTAACCTAAACTACATATAATGTAAGATTTGTCAAGAAAATGGAACCTCCTTCGCGCTCATCCTCAAGTAGTTTCAGACTTTACCAGAGCCCTTTATTCATGACCTCTCATTTTGAATGTCACTAGTCGAAAACAAACTAGTTTATCACTAAAACTGTAACTTCATTAGGTACAACTTTCAATGATAAGTAATAGTTTTGTTTATCAATGTTTATGTTTAAAATAATAAAACAAAACTGTCTTTTACAAAATGAAGAAAAACATTATGTTTACTACTTTGTAAAACTGGCTTCAAGTTATTGCGACATTCAGAACAGAGATAACCAATGACCTTTCGTTATTAAAAGATGCAAATAGGTATAACATGTTTCCTGAATGTTATTTCAAGGACGTTTGCGTTAAATATCAACTGCAATGAGCTACATAATTAGCTGAAATGGTAACACCTACAGTTTATTTTTTGTTCAGCGAGAAATGACGACATTTGCGATAGTCTTATTTGCATACGATAAAGTATTCGTTGCCTACGAGGCACAAAAAATGACATCAGTCCGTGAGTTACAATATCTTCTAATGAGCCACAAATATAGAATTGATTTCCTTTAATTTCACGTTATTTAGCCAGTAGGCCAGTAGCATTGGCTGAAATCACTGCTCAGTGCCCGGGCAAATTCTCGGTGACAAAATACATCTTGGGTAAAATCGACTTGAGTGCCATGTCACACCCTCATTACAAAAAAAATTGCTTCTATTGTGAGTTTTCTAATTTCCATATAGGTAACTACAAGATCACCCTGCTTTCGCAGATGTAAGTACATTGCATTTGGGTAGATAGAGTTTCCAATTTCCACAGAAAAGGACAACCTGCTGAGTTGCTGACCCTTTGATCCACCAAGGAGTCCAAATCGAGACCTTTCGCTTAACTTTCCGGCATCAGCTGTCTAGTTTCCCCGAGTTTCCCAGTTTACTAATTATTATAAACCTGGTACCAGATGGCATGACTATCTTAGAATCCTTCAAAGTTCTTCTTACTAAGTCCCAAAGTTCTAACAGTAAACTGTCTACAGGCGTCCATATGTTACAAAATATGAATAAACATTAAACATTATTCCATATTACCATAACACCACTGAATGGAACCAATGAATCTATCAGATGCTCTATCTGTGTTTAAAAATATATCTATTATTAGTCCACGTCCGCTGTGTGGCACGTGTTAATATAATTTATGGGGTTTATCCCCCATAGAACATGGGAATCGATCGGTAGGGATGCCATGAGGATGTGGCAATAGTCAACTGTTTGGGTGGCCGACGAAACGCTTGAAATGATTTATATTTCCTTGTAAATATTAGTTTAAATCTTGTGGACTTATTTGATAAGTTCAGTTGTTTCGTTTTTGTCAGTAAATTCTAAACTTTGATGAAAGTCGATGGATTCTGAAAAATAATTTACGAAAACACAACGGTAGACTTAGTCCTCGCTATTATGCGGCGATATAACGCATAATTACCTTCTTTTATATTTAGTTCAGTCTAAATATAAAACAAGGTAATTATGCGTTGAATATGGTTTATTTTTTATTCAAAATAAGGACAATAAGTCAATAACTTGTTTATCGCAAAATACACTACAACAAGTTTTTATTGCAAAGTACCGATAAAAGTAGTCGTTAGCGCCATCTTGCTACGCTACAACGAACTACGCTCAAGCTTGATACGTACATATAATGCTTCAGTATAGATGGCTCTGATGCTTTAGTTAACACCCGACCAAACTAGATGGCGCTAAAAGGATGTTGGCTGCTTGTGACAGGAATAATGCTGTTTTGGTGGGAAAATTAAATACAACTTTTCACACATAAACTCTGAACAATAGTGTAACATTAATTACTACTAAACTAACTTTTAAGTACCCAAGAAATCAAGTTATATTATAATTTTGTGATTACCTACTTACTTATACCTACTCATAATTTAGTTTGTTTTAATCTAAACACAGGCAATCGGCATAGGTTCAAATATCTTAGCCAAAGTCCAAATCCAAGGACTGCAATTATTTTTACAACACGCACAAAAGTCTACAAAAAATTCTAATTTCCTCAAACAATAATCTAATAGACCACTATTACATGCATTAGTAAGAACCACTCGCAAATCGACCTTCACGAACACATTTCCGGCAAAAAAACTTCAATATGTTTCATTTTGACAAGCTATAACTCTTCCTATAGATACGAACTTCCTTTGATATCACGACTTCAAATCGCCAGATGAAAGAGTCCCATTCATCAGGCATTTAGTACTTTCTCTGGCCTCAAAACTTAGTCCTTTCTAAGAAATAAATCATCGACCTTGCTAGGTCAAAGCCTGTACAATGGCTGATCTAACGTTCCGGTGTGCAGGCGCAAGCAAACCGTGATTTATGAAATTATGGTTGCGCAACAGACGCTTGTAATTGGATCTGTGCGATGATTGGTTTGGTTAACATAGTGTGATATTCACATGCTTGTCTGCTTTCTCTGTCGATAGTTATGTGGGTGTATTAAAAAGTCAGAAACCGTGTATTTGAAAATTAGTTCGTATAGTTGCTACAAGGTACTTTTGGCGCGTGGCCAAAATCGGAACTAACGCCGCCATCTTGTTTTGTCAATACAATTTCTGTGACGATTTCACAAATGCTTACGAACAACGCCCCCCTGTCAATGTCACTCAGGTGCCAAAAGATCCTTGTAGCACTCTAGGTGGGTAGGTAATAGCAAAAAGGATTTGTGAAAGCGTACTTATTATTTTCGCGGCTTTTGGCTGTAAGAGAAAAAGAATAAACTTTGTTTTCATGTGGGTAGTAAGGTAATCAGTTTTTATGGACATCCTATATGGTATGTGGCTCTAGGCATCAACTATCAGTATCGGACAGGCTACCCACAGGCGCCTCCCACGCAAATCCTACTAATCTAGGAACGACGAAAACATCATTAATATTTCAAATTAATTATTATAATAGTCCGCGGATACTCGATACGTCTAGAAATTACATTGACTAAGGGTAGAGCTGAGATTTTTCTAGCATAGACTTCAATAGACTTAGTTCTGCTAGAATGAAACAACCCACAATCTGTCATTAATCAGTAAATTGCGTCAAACGAATCCAATATTGCAAATGATATATTACTTCACTATCCATCAAAATCAGTCCATTATACAGGATGTCCCTGGAAGTATGGACCAAATCGAAAAGGGGCATGGGCAAGGTCAGTTCCAAACTTTTTAACCCTGAGAATGTTGGTGCAATTTTTTACGGTTCAAAAGTTATGAACAAGTTTTGTTTTGTTCAATCATTTCGCATAATGCTCAATAAAAACAATCATTAAAAAATACTATCAGGGCTATCAATTATTTTTAGAACGTTGTAGAAGAGTGGGCCTTTCCTGTGGTAATACTTTCACGCAGCTAGAAAACATGTGTTTAAGAAAAACATTTACTGCAAAGGCTTCGGTCTGGCAAATATTTTACTCATTTTTCGAGCGATTTTCATGGGAAAAAGTTACACTAGCGAAAGTTTATCACGTGCCAAAAAAACTTGCCCAAATCATAGAGATTCTTTGGAGGTATGAATCACTAGGATATTCTGATGAGTATAAAAATAGAGAATTTTATTAACAAGGTATTTTTACAATTTTAAAAGCTTCAAATTTTCTTTAGTTTCGTAAAAAATTGCACCGACATTCTCAGGGGTTATAAAGTTTGGAATGACCTTGCCCACGCCCCTATTCGATTTGATCCATACTTCCAGGGTCACCCTGTATAATCCATCCAAAACTTAGACTCAGAATAGATTGATAAAGTTTTAGGTATCCAAAATTATTATAACGACTTCGGAAAATGGGAAGTCGACCCCAATATAGTTGGGAAAAGGCCAGCCAGATTGGACTTCGGAAAATGGGAAAAAAATTATAATCATAATCATTTATTAATTTGATGTGGGTTAGTTTTGTTTTGGCAGAACTCAATTTGTGCTCCTAGCTATCAATTTACAAGAAACAGAGTTCGCTTACAAGAGTAGGTCAGGCGCCAGTGTCCGCGACCGTAGCTAATTTACTTAGTGTAAGTTTTGTAAACGAGTTGGACCTACTTGAGCTAGCCTACCTGAAATATTTCTGTAATTCGAGATGAATAGTCCGATCTTTCCCATAATTCACCATCATCAACTTTTACACATAGGTAAGAGCAGAGAAGAAAGCAAGCATAGGAATTGGGGATTTTAAAGAAACCATACATTCATGTGACCTAGAGAAACATGTTCCAAATCTAGTAGTTAGCATTGTTTGCGTACGTGATTTGTGTTTCTAATGGTAGGCGCCGAAGATGCAGAGAATTTTAAAAAGGAGCTCAGAATGACAACGCGCCAACTGTATCGTTGACCTCAGAATCTTGCCAAAGATGAGAAAAGTTACATTTAAGGTCCAGTACCTACCAGAAGAAACCCAATGGGCTTCTTTTAAAGTAAACTAGCTTGTGTACTACCGGGATAAAAAGTATCCTACGATTTAATCCACGTTATAAACTAGGTAGTTTATAACGTGGATTAACTCGTAGGATATGTCTGCCTCATCCAAATCCTATTAGTAGCATAACAATGATTGAATACTATCGTGAATTCATGCAAGCCTAGTACTTTTTGTTAGTTTACTGCTCAGAAATTGTGCACAATGTCTAATGATTGAAATACTATCTTGAATTCATGCAAGCCTAGTACTTTTTGTGCCAAGTTTCAAGTTTATTATTAACTCAAGGAATAAGATTTTTCATACAAACGGAATCCCCCTTTTCGCCCCCTTGTTGTGGGGTATCGATAGAAAGGTCGTTCAAAAATATTGTAAGTTTGTGAAAACCATTTTTGGATTCAGGGATCCGTTTGCGAAATATTAATCTTTTAACAGTTTTTTTTTTGTTAGAGGTAATTGTCCCCCCCCCCCCCCCCTTCTAGCTAAATGGTTGTACTTAGGACTTGTGAAAAAAATCACAGCAGTAGTATATATAACGAAATTAAATGGAAAACTATCAGAGCTAAGTAGGTTGTACAGGTTAACGAGTAATAATCAACCAACTTAAATTTGCGGTTTGAAAACATGATCTCCCATACATTCCGTATTAGAGAACATGTTTTTCAACTACAATGTTAAGTTTGTTCTTGGGATAAACTCATCCCAACTATGGAACCCTTCATTGTGATCACATACCTACTACCAACTACCAAGGTGGAGCGACAAACTTCTTACTTCGGTAAAATAGAAAACCAAAAGTGATCAAGGATCGAACTCAGCGACATATTGGAATAGTTTTTTTATTATTTAATATCAGCTTATATCAGAACTGGGATGATAACTATTGCTTCGCCGAAAATGTAGATGTACTAGTTTAGGTCTGTACCTAATTTTGCGGATATAGGGAAATAATAGAAAGAGCGAGCGTGTCGGTAACTTCTAACTGCACCCAAAATTGGTGTAACGTGTGGCACGCGAAACAGAGCCAGTTAAGTACGACCTTGCATTGTATCCTTGACCGATGTTTTCCAGGTGGATAACTCACAAGGATAGTTTTAAATTTGGAGAACTAATTTGAACGAGTTTATATTACCCAATAATTTACAACAAAATGGTCGTGAATTTCGTTATGTGTATCCTGAAACTGTTAGCTCATACTTGGGATGCACATTTATTAATCCTCTTGCAGACTGGCGCGTCGCCACAACGGTATGTTCTACCGTAAAATTTTCTTAGAAATTGGTTTGTTAGAGTCCCGTCGCGCCAGTCTTCACGAGGCGTTAGCCTCCGTTCGTATCGATACAAGATTAGAGGAAGAAACACTCGAACTCAAGGAACCATAATGAGTAAGTAATAAGTATCTCTGTCTGTGTATCTGTTCCCTTTTCACGCCTATTTGGATGAAACGCACACTAAGGCGCCATCTCCTCCAGAATCGCGGCGATAATTTGAAGGCACAGCGTGACTATCGCCGCGATTCTCTCGTCCGTGGAGATGGCACCTGATAGGCCATGATCTGGGCTAGGAAATAGGATTTTTTATCCCGTTAGTACAGCACCGTGGGATAGTTGCCGACGTCCACGCGGACGGATCCGCGGGCAAAAGCCTGTTTTCATAAAGCGGAGGCTAGTTAACATGGTCCAAACCATCCAGTACGTCTATCTTTCGTTTTAAAGTTTCGTGCAGACTGGCGCGACACAACACCGGTAATTATTCTACCGTGAAGTATTCTTAGAAATTGTTTTGTTGGAGTCGCGTCACGCAAGTCTGTACGAGGCTATATTTCGAAGGTAGCTCGTTAAAAAGTTCAAAGCTCATTTATCGAACTCAATTTTCCAATTGCTTATTAAAAGCTAGTTACCCTCTAAAGTAAATAAGGCTCTACAGAACTTGTTAGGCCGGCCTTGAATCGCGGCCTTGGCTTCTGTTTTCCAGCTGGCGCCGCAAGGATGTCAGAAGGTCAGACGCTCGACACCGATAGCAAAACCGGTTGTTATCGGTTTTTAATCCATTAGTCACTGTTGTTTTGGTAGCTTTTAAAAAGTTATGCTGCTGACTTCAAATCAATTAATTTACAAAAATAATGCTGACATTTGACATATACGGGGTAATAATGACCCCGGTTTTTGAAAGCTTGACCTAGACTGTGATCAATAAATCTGTGGAGGAACGGAACGTAATGACAGGATAGTGCAACGAGACGTGAAGATGAATGACAGATGTGAAGCATGAACGAGTGACAGAGATGAATGTACGAAATAGTCATGGAGTGAAAGAGATAGTGAATGTATGTTTAATATGTAGAATAAGTAGAATGGGAGATGAGAAAAAAGAAGAAAAGGAGTAAAACGTTAGAGTTAAAGACGGAAAATAAAAATGCAATTTATAAGAAGCAATCAGCGGTTTTATTCCAGAAATATTGAACCAATCCCACATCTGTTGTCAAATATATTTTTAGTTAAACAAGCCAATCATTGGACACCAACGAGTTACATACAATTTAATAAAAATCTTCAGCTTCAGCTTTCAGAAACCGTGGGAAAGGACGTTACTGCCCTTGCGGAAATCCTAATAGTAATAATCATATCGTTTGGCATCCTTCAACCCTAAAAAGTAAGTACTATCGAAGAACTACATATCTAAGCAGTTAGAAAACAAAATCCCGTGAACACGATGACCACACCTGTTACCGCCTCGGTTCTATAGCCACCGAGCGCTGCAAGCAGAAATAGTCCTTACGGTATCTCAACTTCTTTGATGGTACCTACCAACTTAGTTTAAAATAGCCATTAAACTTAATGGCCATTGTTAATTAAGTCCTTAACTCATATAACTGTACAGTTTAATTAAAGGCTTAGATTAATTACATTGTCACGAGTACTTCCATGACAAATAAACCAAGATTGACCATGGTCAATCTTGGTGACCATGGTCACCATGTCATCAACCAACATACACCAAGCATTGTCATCTGGTTTGACCGAGGACTACGACCATAGATATAATTTCTATGACTACGACCCATGAAACCTAATATTGAAACAGACGTATTAAAATTATATTTTTTATAGAGAGGATCTGATCTGACTAATTCAGTTTTTTTTGGAAAAAAAAGCGGGACTTTGGATAAAAACATCGGGACGTAGACAAAAGTCATATAAATATGGTTACAATCCTTTAATTCAAAAGCAGACTTCAATGAGATTCATTAACCTTAAGATTTACTGCTACTCATATACTATAAACTTATAGGATTATTTTAATTAAACAAAAATATTTCAAAAGGAACTTGCAATGTAAGAAATCAACGATAAATTACATAATCTAAAATGATTTTTAATAGAACACATATTTTGAGCTTGATTTTGATGCTTTTAACATTTTCTTTTCTTTTAGGAGAAATCTATAAAAATCAAGCAAATGGACTAGTTATATGAAAAAGCGGGATTTTGGGCATCCCGCTCAGGGTGTTAGCGTGCTTCCTAAGAGGGCTAAAAACCGGGATGTCCCGCCAAAAGCGGGACATCTGGCAACACTACTCGTGGCTAAATATAAAATACCGCGGTCGGTTTGTGGATGGGTGACCATTACATTTGAGTACCCAACTGTAACTGGTTTGTGGAGGTCAGATAGGCAGTCGCTCTATATAAAATACTGGTATTCAGCTGCATTCGGTTAGGCTGGAGACTGATCCAACATTATGCAGTTGGGAAAAGGCTTGGCAGATTGATTGTATTGAAATTGTACTTCTTTTTTATTCTATTTCTAGAATGGAAACCTATCTTAAATATCCAGCAGGAGAATAGAGAGTCATCGTATAGAATGCTCAGTTTCGACTTCAAAGACAAAATCATAATAAGTACCTACTGGTACTGGATAGCCATTAGAGACGAACTACAGTTTTCCTACTGTATGAAATCCTGAAACAAACTCAATATAAAAGAAAAACCTCAACTTCTTCATTTAACACGAATTAAATGGAACTTCCCGAAATAAAAGTCCGTTTAACGCCATTGATTTTGTTTCTAATTTGGAAACTAGTGACTGTCTATTTGGTACGGCGCCAAACTGTCTGTCCCAAATACTTGCCGGTTTATTTCTACCCTAACAACTTTATCCTGAAAGTTGCAATAAATAACTAACCTTAAAACAAGACACATATAGTCTAGAATAGCATAACCGCATTCCACAGTCTAATATAACAAGAGAAAATATACTCTATCTTTCAGGCAATACAATTTAAAATCGCTTAAACATACGTTTTTAACCAGTTAGAATTATGTGACACAGCAAAAAGGACTTCATGTTGCATGAAATAAGATTTGAAATGAGCTTGAAAGTGTGACAGTTGAAATAGTTTTGACATTTCAAAATTAGTGTTGTACGACAGAAAATTCGGTCATAGATATATTTGGAAATGCCAAAAGTTTAATGATTTATGAAATAAACTGCTGGATACCAAAGCATCACCTAGGTACTTACTGAAGACTTGAAGAGATGAGCAACAATTTTTAATGTTGCTATGAATTTGCACTAACATTTTAGAGTCACACTTACATTTTAGAGTTATAAAATGAAATCTAGTATCGTTCCATTTGAGCATTATACACAAGACTGCAGAATTTACGACTGCCATTATTTCGTACCCGCAGGGAATAACTTCATTATGATTTCACAGGCTTATAACTAGTTAAACACCAACATCAAATCTTTTCGTACAGACAAAGTGCGCTTTTATAATATCCAACGTGACAATTTTATCGTGGACGTCCACGACATCACGATAACACAGGGAAGTAAAATGTATGGACACATTTCAACATGATTTTAAATTTCCGTCCACGATAACGTTATATCGTGCACGTGTTTCCGTACATTATATGGACATGGAGGCTTCATCGCGTCGAGAGCAGCTCTGCTCTCGACGCTTGACGTGTCAACACGTCGGGTCCGGGTTCGCAACAAGTCAATCGTCATCCTGAGAATGCCTCGTTGAGAGGCGAAACACGTGTCGATTTCTTACAGGGTTCTTTATGACTCTTTACGAACAGTTAAGCGGATTAGGTTACTAAATATAGGTCGTCTATTGTATTTTATAATGGATTTCCGCAAAGTCACGCCTGAGTCAATTAACTATCTTTACAATATTAGCTCATACAGAGATATGAAGACTATAGACAGCCTAGCAGTATGTTGGTAGTGCGACTAACAGTCTAGAAGCAAATCACGACGACCGTAAAAAAGGATGAAACGACGTGATTTATAGATTGAGTCAAGAGTTCGATGTAAAAATGAACAGAAGTAATGTCACCGTACCTTGTATAGAAAGAAATGGTCTATTCTTCGTAGAATAGATATAGAAGCAGTCATACTACGCGAGGTGGATGTCACTCATGGACGCACTTTTATTGCATCCAAATTAAAACCCAGATAAAATCACGACCCGATTGACAGAACTTAATTGCGTAATACACGATCAATCAGAATCTGAATTGTTTTGAAACAGATTGCTAATCCATAGCTTCATAAGTTCGAAAAAAAAATCTGCTCAACAACGTAAATAACGCAATGAATGTTGTTGACCTGCCAAAATGAAAAAGATTAGTCGTAATCGTTTACGAAAATATGCTACGTAATTAGATAGCTGACCGACCTGATAGTATCTAGCATAAGGAATCGTAAATCAACTCCTTTCTCAGCAACTCCCACAACAATAACACAACTTGTTTTCTTACGAAGTACGGTACGCAAAACGGATTAGCAATTAATAAACAAATGCATTGTTTATAAAACCGCCGTTATATTCGAGTTTATCTGCGCCCACGCCACACAGACAGACAGACAGACGCTGGGAAGTAGGGCAACGATAACTTTGCATTAATTTGCCGCCAGTCAATGCAGATTGATAAAATAGCCGTTATTACACGTGACCTGATAATTAATTGTGTAAAAAAACATAATATATCTTGTCTGTACATTGCATCACGCCTGTTTTCCGCAAAGGATTAGGCAGAGGTGTACCTATAGTACACCCACATTTCACCAGTTATGTCAAAGTACCATGTTATAGGGCCGATTGCCATCTACCGGAAAATATCTAGATTCTAGACTCCGGGCCGCTACTGACAAATCTGATGGAAAAACTGTCTACTGTCTTCTGTTCAGGGTAAGCAAAAAGCTTCTAATTAGGCGTTGACTGTATTCAACCCCATAAAAAATTAGAGGATTACACTGAGAAAGTATAAATACTGTTGGATATACACTTTGCCGTTGGTGGTATGCAGTATGCAGCCCCTTAAAGGTACAAAGAAACAGTATTACTTATGATCGGTCAAAAATCCAACTCCCAAGCCAAAATTAAGAAATTTCCAACAGAAAAACATAACAAGACTTTTTTCGACCTTGTACTGTCGCACTTCGCAGTCTTCTATTTCCTAAAGTGCCTCTCCAACAAATGAAGGTCAACAATCAGCTTTGTGTTTCTCTTTGTAAGCAAAACATTATGACCACTTCTAGTTCTTCATTTAGTGCCTGTGTATTTTTTTGTAGCTTCTATGACATTGTTTATTTGAAGATCAATAAAATGTTCATGAGTTCCTGTCAGAACAGTTTATGACAATGAAATTCTTTTTTATTTCTCGCATCATTGCAAACAAGAGTACTACCTATCGTTTTATGGTATAATTCAAATAACTGAAAGTCACTTAGGGAGTCATTTTAATCATCATTATGAACTACTTTTACTATGGGTAAAACCTGAAATCGCGAAAATTCTGCTGCTTTTGTTTGCATAACTCGACAAAATGTCCCATAGTCGTTTTTCATTATGATGAGTACAATGACCCCTACAGAGGTTTTCAATTAAACCTTGTTATGCTCATATAGCTAGTTATTATAATACATAGTTCGAAGCAAGCACTTACCATCTACTTAGTAGATATTCCGACTTTCAAACGTTCGGAATCCAGTTGGATTGCCGACATTTTTCGGATGCCACCTAGACAGCGGCCCAAGCGCCCCACTGACCTTTACATTTCTACTATCAATTGTATTGCACATTTCTACGTGAATGGTATTTCCTTCATTATTATTTTGCTTTATTTCAAATTCGTTTTCATGGGAGTATATTTTTGGAACAGCCCTTTTCTTGGAATAAGTCCGGAGTTAGTATGATTGAGATGGTAGGCAAGCTTTTGAAGCTACGTGACATTAAGACATTATTTGTAATCTATTTAAGGTTGGATAATTTTCAATGAATCTTCTTTTGAAGAATTTAATTTTTCTACAACATTTCAGTTCTCACCAGTTTTGCAGGAAAGGCGATTGGTAGGTAGGCATTGGTAGACTTACCTGAAAAAATAAAAGAAAAATAATTAGCATTGGAATAACATTAGATACCAAAATCAAAATCACTCAAACAGAACCGTTTAACCATCGGAAACTAATCAAAAGCGCATATAAATACACAAGTGAAGAGAAAGTCGACCACGAACCCATGATGGAGGCTATCAATTAAAACCTGTATTATTCACTATAGTACGTATATTTTGTTACATGGTGCCTAACGGGATCCTTGCGACGAGACCAACCTGTTTGGAAGCAAGGTGTAATGCTTAGACGAAGTATGTGGTACATACAATGATATATCAAACTAAACATGTCCACACTGACCTCTCATTATATTAAAGGCCTATACAATAGAATACAAAAGAATAATTGGTTTATTGTTGCTGCAGGTGGTTAATAAATATAGTTGGTCATAATTAAAAAAGTATATCTATAACATACCTATCTTAATAAGAAAATATATAAGAACAAAATTCTAACATGGATAGGATATACAGAACGCTAAACTATATACTAGAACTATTCGAAGTAATACAGAGGAGATTGAAATATAAGGCAGGAATAGGTATAAATAGACGTAGAAGAAAAGAAAGTTGGTAATGTCTTCAAAATATTCATTAATTGTGTAGTATCATGCATGTAATAGTAAAATTTGCTGTTGTTTTTTAAATATAAGACAATTATTTGTTTTTCTTAATGCATATACTGGAATGTATTGCTTGATATGCCGTCGTGTGTACAGTCTACGAAGGTATGCGTATTAATGGAGATCTTTAATATGTTGGTGGAAGTTTTAGTTATAATGTTAATGAACTGTGGACCCAACTTAAGCTTTTAGTTGGTTCCGTAAGGGATTTCTCTTGGATCTAGGGTTGGTTCCCTTGAGAATCCGTCTAGGATCACGGTAAAAGCAAAGGTTGGCCGTTATAGATACTATGGGGATTGAACATAATATTTATATTCATGTTTTCATAATTCGTATTCTTTTTTCCATTCCAGTGTACATTTTAGTAGGCTCTAAATTTCTGATTACGACCCGATACAAACTTCAAGTACAATTATATTACATTCCTTCATTCTATATGTCTAAATCTATTCCTGTCTAATCATTTTTGAAGAAATTATCATCTTCAACGATTTCTTTTAAAATATCTCTATTGCCTTCTTCATCAAACTATCTAGCACCACTTAGCAGTCTTAAAGCATCTACATTTTCAACGTACCTAATTGCTCTTCCATGACCTAATTATATAATTACGAGTCGGCGACGATCGTACAATTACCGTTAACAAACAATTGTTTTGCAACTGTCTCGGTCAGTTGCTAAGAGGCTTTCATGTCGACCGGTAGTTAGGATAATCGTTGTCGTGACAGCATTGCCAAACATTATGCAGTTAGCAGTAATAGCTAAACTGTTATCTAAGAATGTTCTTCGTATTATGAGGAAAAAGGTAATGAAAAGATGGATTAGGTCAAAGAAACAAAATTAAAGACGTGTTAAGAGAGATCATTAAAAGGGTGATTAGAGACAGAGGATGTTATGGTGAGAACAAAATTCTAAAGATTATATATACAATATATGAAGCAAAACAATGTGCAAATTATACGATGCTGTTGTTTAGGCCTCACTCGAAATAAACAACAAGCTAACTGCAATATTCTGCGCTTCAGCTAAGATCTTTACAAAATGTAATAACTTTTTTACCAAAGTCTATATCTTATTTTAACCCTCCTTACATTCATCGTAAATTTTTATTTTCTCTGCCATTTTGTGCAGACGTCCTCCCCACTTATCTTGGCTGTGCCTTCTTAGTTCCGTTCAGTTTCTTAATGAGGTCATTTCATACTGCAGCATTCATCTAAGTTATATGGAAGACTGTATATCTAAGTCATTTGAATGTGGTTCATTACAATATATAAAATCAACTCACGTACGTCTTTGCGTCTAATATTCTCTGAAGTGTAGAATGGCTTTGTATTATTTATTCTCAGATCTTCTGCAATCACAGTCTCTTTGAAAGTATATAGACCTAGCTTGTACTTGAGATAAATTAAATGTAACTCCCTGAAGAGATTTCTAGATGTATTGAGTAAAGTACTGCTTTGAAATAGTCAAATAGAATTTATTAGTGTTATATGTTTTACGTCTAGAACTAGGTCTTTTGTATCGGATATTTCGAAGACCTTGCTCATTTGCCAAAAACTTCACATTCTCGTGCTTTACATTATATTTCTTACTTTCTCTCTCTCTCTCTTTCCGTATATTTAGAACTTGCATAATAGTAGATTATTCACTAAGGATAAACATGTGTCTTATGTCACGTTGTTGTCATCAGGCCATTTTTTAGTTGAGGTTCCAAATTCAAATCACATTATTGACCAGCGGGCTATAATGAAATTCAGTACACTATTATTGCCCGGCTAGATCCCAGGGCTATTATGACTAACTTTAGGTTAGGTGCCATATAATTTGACATTATCGAGTGTCATGTTGCAACTTTTAACACTAGTAGCATCTCTTTATAACTAGTTTATTAATATTCATCACTCCTCATTTTCATTATCACCTTCCACAAAACCCGAACCAGTCAGACCAGCTCACCCAGCCAGTAATGAGATTACTCGTTTATTCACAAGTTTATTAACAAGAAGGCCGATCGGCGATCACCGTTAGCTATTATTGCTTTCACGCCAATGCAATTGTAGAGCAAAGGTCATTCACTACAGCTACCGAGAAAATGGTGGCGAGACAGCCAATCAGAGGAGTTTGGAGATTAATTTGAATACCGAATGAAAAGTGAAAATCGTACTGATTTTGATGTTACAGTTACACAATATAGAAGTCCTCAACGAACATAATAAGAAATGAGAGAGTGTGTAGGTAAAACTTCTCTTAACGCCAGAAAGCGCAGTCTCGCTGCATCATGATCTGCCTTTATTTTTCCCAAATATGTTGGGGTCGGTTTCCAGTCTAACCGGCACCAGAATGCCAGTACTAATTAAGAATCTCACAGCATGATGATGATGACTTAGGCGCCATCTCCACGGGTCAAAGAATCGTAGCGATAGTCTCGCCGTGCCATCAAATTCAATAGAAACTCTTTGAATGTCCACACGGTAGTATCATCGCGGCAATCATTTGAAGGCACAGCGAGACTCCGTGGATCTCCACGGAGTCTCGCTGTGCCTTCAAATGATTCCTTATACTTGTACCAGGAAGTTAAGGCACCATCTGGTGCCTTAACTTCCTGGTACAAGTATAAAGAATGTTGAATATTTGTTACTACTAGATCTAAAAGACACGCGTGAGTAGTGCCATGAAAACCATAAAATCTGATAACCAAATCTGGAGCCTTATTATTTTTCCTTCCTTTACGATTAACAATGTAATCCATCAATCATCCCATCCATAAGAGGGCAGTGTTAAAATATCGTATCTTCAATATTCCATACACGTTACATCAAAACATGATGACCATAAACATATTTGACTTTATGATCAAGATTAAGAGTCAATGATCGCTAGAATAGGAATAAAAGAATACCTACCGATTTTTGTATGTACAGTCGCGAGCATAAATATATTACTATGAACAGTTCGGCAATAATATCTGATTTCATGATTTATCCTTTAATATGTGTCGTCAAGATGACGGCAAATATATTTGATCATTTGCGGAAGGCATTGCAAGTAGCAGCACAAATTATGACATCGAAGTAACACCAATTCTATCACACGAGACACGCGACGCTAAAATATAGGATGCTACATTCGGCTTCAAAAATATGTGTCACCTCTTAGAATGGTTCAACAGATCAGCTCCTTAAAATCTACTTCTAAACTGAACAAGGGATGGAATTGTCACACAGGATGGCAAAGACCTCTTCCCCCCATACAGAGAAGGACCAGGCATTAAGAAATGACGACGCTTGCCCACTGCATTTAGGCGTTTTCAGCACCTTAAATGGTCTATGTCTCATATGATTATTTATTTTTTATTTTGAAGTGAGTTGGTGTTGTCTGCGATAATCTTAATACGTAGATACAAACAAGACATTGAAAAGGTACCACGCCATCTTTAAACTTGCAATTTAAACGTGCTTATTGCATATAAAGCGGTTTTGCGCACATACCGGTTGTTTAATTAAGAATAATATTGAAGACGAAAATTAATCGGGAGATGATATTGATACGAAGCTTTTCAAGAGGGTCTGAGAGCGTCAAATATTAATTCCTTCATTTGTTTAGCAGATGTTTATAAACATCAAACCAATCTTTTAATGTAAAGAAAAGGGAAATGAATTGTGAATGGGGATGCGCTAAGGTAGCCGCGAAATAAATTGGAAAGGGCGATGCGCTAAGGTAGCCGCGAAATAAATTATAAAGGGCGATGCGCTAAGGTAGCCGCGAAATAAATTGTAAAGGGCGATGCGCTAAGGTAGCCGCGAAATAAATTGTAAAGGGGGCTGCGCTAAGGTAGCCCGCGAAATTAATTGTAAAGGGGGATGCGCTAAGGTAGCCGCGAAATTCAAATTTTCTTACGTTTTTGGCAGTTCGCAGGCCAGTATCAGGCAGGTTGTATGTTGATCAAAATATGATTCGCAACCGTAACAAATATATATTATATTTACACAAATATAATAATTAGAATCATCAATACAAAGTCTCTAAGTTACAATTGATCTCAAATGTCATGATTTCATGAAATATTATTTCATGATATTCAACAGGGTAATTTGAACTTGGAGAGTTGTATTGATCATTTTAATTATTGTTACGGTCGTGAATCATATTTTGATAAACATAGAACCTAATACTGACCTGCATATTGCAAAAAACGTAAGAAAATTTAAATGTACGCGGCACAATGAGCGGGTTTTCGCCTTAAACAAATTGACTCCCAACTTAAATTGTCCGTGTATTCAAATCACAACTGTCATTCTTTGACAGTTATATGAAATGATTTATAACAAGGCAAATTGACGTAGGGTGTTAATTTGATTAAAATTTATATTACACCGACTGCACTCTAAACATTCTAAAATAGAACCATAACAATACTTTATTCTTATGTCTATGAAGTTCCTCTTACATTGAGATCGTCGGAAAGTCGGAAATAGTCGAAATGGGCTAACGAGAGGGTGGGTGGCGATCCATCATTCCCCAAACGGCGACCACTTACAACAGGGTGGGTGTTACCAACTGCAGAAATATAATAAACTAATTATATATACGATTTAAACTCAAGGTCAAGGTCTTTGACTCTAGGTATACCTTACCAAATTCAAACAGAATGGCTCAACTATCCAATAGGACAACGACATTTTTAAGAACAATCATTTGAGGCTTAATTAGACAATATGACGTCATCCATCCTCAATGGATAGCTGTAAAGTCCCCGTTACAAGAAGCTATACATTTTGCAAACAAAGAACTTCTACTAAGTTACGTAGCGAAACAAATAATTCCAAATTCAATCAACTCAAAGCAACATACGTGTATAACGAAACTAACGAGCAATTTGACTTGGTCAGAAGGTCTTAATTTACAAAATTTATACCTTCTCGTGTCGGGGACTTTAGTTCACAAATTGTTTAGTTCCGCTGGTTTCTCAGAACAGACCAGTATTATTGGACAATTCGTTCCTAAGTACACAACAATACACAGGAAGTAGTCATTATTGCTACAGTTTAAAAAGTTTCAAAGATTTTTTTTGTGAACTGTTGATCAAATAGTCATGTCAAATAAAGAAGGTTACAGACCAAATCACATATGAATTACTTACTACAGATAGGACAGGACACATGACTATAATGTGACTTATTATGTAGTTACATAAGGTTTAAATTGCAATAGTTGATGCTCGCTCGAAATGCGACATCTATACTGCCAGACTATGCCAACTTAATTAACAATCATTGTAATTAATAATTTGAATATTTCGATTAGAAGTTGGGTCATATCTTGTTTCATCATCCAACTTCCTCTTTTGGAAGTAAATCAAATTGGCAACAGAATGAGGAACCTCATTTTTATTCATTATCTACTTCTGAAGGAGGAAACACGATTCAAATTGAAAAATACTGACTGAATCGAAAACTGGTATTAATGCGGTCTGCAAGTTTTTTTTTAAGAAAACGTTTTGAATAGAAAACCACTTTATTAAATCAATATTCAAAATTCAAAAGTCATTTATTCAAACTAGGCTGAGAATCAGCACTTTTCGGATCTCAAAATTTCATAAGACAGTTCCCCCACTTCCTAGTGCTTAAGCTGGGAAGAAGAAGTGGCACAAGAAACTCCCCAGATTATTTGCAAGCTAATAAGCTTACAGCTATAATAGCTATGCTGATTTTGCTGCCTTTAAATGCAATGTCACCGTCAAATACAAAACTACACACCTTGCCAACTTAATAACAATATCTTTCACTCCCAGTATTACACGTTCATTTAAACTAAACGCTTACATGGCTCTATTTTTGGCAACACCGACCTCCGGGGGGCTGTGCTAAGAGCCACCCCCCAGGTTCGGAGAGGGGGGTGGATGCTGCAACATGCCAAGGTCACATCGTCCTTGACATTTAGCGGGTCGCCGAGGAAACCCCTCTACAGCTGCGTATAGTACATACCTACGTGGCTGATACAGCGTGGTGTAAAAATATTCTGAAGGCTTTTTGAAAAGTATTTTTTTGAAACTGTTCGTGAAGACGATTTGGTTAGTAGATTGGTACAATTCTGTAGCCGACTGCGGAAGCCGCAGCCGCAGACCCGGCGACTTGTCGACGCGACTACCGGTTTTTAAGGTGTATTATGAAACCGACGTGTCGCTAGCTACGGAAGTATTTCATAGAAATACATAGAAACTAATAGTGTCACGACGACACGTCGTCGCCTGCCGCTGCTGCCTGCAGTCGGCTATGGAATTGTACCTTTGCTAAGCATAATTAATTACATTTTCAATAAGTTAAATCTTCAAGCCAGAGGGTTCCGGTATTCTGAGAGTGGCTTTGAATATGACTTGAAAGTAAGAATATAAGAGGTGTCTATACTTCACAGACCTGATGAATAACGATGATTTCATGTTAAAAAACCGGCCAAATGCGAGTCGGACACGCACACGAAGGGTTCCCTACAACCGTACAATATTTAGCAAAAAAACGCCGAAAAAAACATGTCTCTTGTATGAGGGGACCCCTTTAATTTATAAGTTTATTTAGTTTATTAGTAATACAGAATCTGTGAAAACAACTGTCTACTTATTACGTTTCATGAGATATAGCCCGCTGACAGACAGACGGACAGACAGCGGGGGCTTAGTAAAAGGGGTTCCGTTTGACACCCTTTGGATACTGAACCCTAAAAAAGGATTTTCTGAACTCTTTTTTTTCGCCTATCTACGAATAGTACAATGCGCGGGGGTGGCAACACTTTGACCTTGAGCTAGCATACCGTAGTATAGAATTTCAATAGAATGCGGTGCCAGCTTATATTGGTTTTATTACCACTGACGTGCGGCTTACTGTACTTACTTGGTCTGTTAAGTTTTGCAAGCGAATTTAATTTGTCAAGTAAAGTAAAATACAATTGAGACTGAGACCACGAATACAAAAGGAAATGTGAAATACTAAACTTTGTAGTGGGCTACTGAGAAAATCCCTGAGGAAATTAGTAGTATTCCTAGATTTAGATAAATTGAACTTACAACTAGAGTACAATAAACTTTACATGTTCTACTGTAGAGAAAAGAAGTACATAAATAAAATACATAGATGTTGCAGTCTGGCTAATAATTTGAAAAGTCTTATAAAAAATGCAAGCATCTGTGTAGCTAACCTAATATTGGACAATGTTTGACTATTGAGAAAACATTTGACTTTTTGTATGTTTGTTTGTTACGCTTTCACGCTAAAACGACTGAACGGATTTAGATGACATTTGGCACACGGGTAGACCATGACCTGTGTTAGGACATACTCCCAGGACATCCTCTTCAGCCTCTCCATATCTCACAGGTGACTTGTACCACAGGCGTTGCTTGCAATGCCTATTTCAAGCACCAGTCTCTCACAAATGTAAACTATCCTTAAGCTAGTTTTAAGCACCACTACTGTACATTTGTGTACATACTTATACTTACTTATCTCGATACACCAACGGGATCGAGACTATGGATGCAACTAGTTTCTAATAAATACTAAAACTATTTTTAGATTTATTCTGTTATCAGTTTATAACAAAGAAAGTGATGGTCTAAGTATGCAATTAAGTTCTGCCTTCTTCTTCAATCTTGAAAACAACTGCATCAAATTTTATGAAGGTAATATTTTAATATTAAGTTTGTCTTGTGTTTATTTCCAAGATGTATTTCAGATAATAGAACAAACAATTTGGTCTGCTGTGTGCGTGTTGCTTTATTTCGCTTAGAAAGTCATTGCAAAAAATTAATTAAATAAAAGTTATTATCGATAGCTTATGCCATATATACGTTCCGATTGAATTTCGTGTTTATATATCACAGTTTTTCCTCACAGTTTGTAAGTAAGTACTACATATATAATAAATATTCTATTCGACAACATATTATGGTGAATAATGAATCGCACTGGTTATCATATTGCTAATTCCTAAATTGATTTGTTATTGTGCGGTTAGCCATTTCGACGGCGGTTAAAACTAATGCCATGTACATATAGACAAATAATAATTCATTTATTTTCAGACAATGTCTATTACATTAAATTAAAACAGAAAAAAAACAGACATACACAATAAAATAGTACTCAAACATTAAAAGCTAATAAAATTAAAATATATAAACATGTAATTCAAAACAAATAAAATTAAATGATATAAATCACGCTAAGCAAGCGAAATGCATTGTTTACACCCAGTTTCTCTAATACACGGACGAAGTGTATAAAGAGTCACACGACTTCGTCCGTGTGACTCTTTCCTTCGCATCGCCCACCTGCGCTGTTACTTCGTTTTGGCTTAGCGTTTTCTAAATTTTTTACTTTTGCTCGGCTCCTAAGGGCCATAGCGTGATGATAATCAACCTTGATTATGAAACTATTAGGTCCTATGAAATCAGCGTTTTGTATGGAGAATTTTAAAGAAGTTGCATTTTTCATTCTAACATTTTCTTAATAGAATAGAATATTCTTTATTATGTACACCATAAAAAATACAGATATAAATGTAGACATTTTACATAGGGTGACACAATGGGCTTAATTTATATAACAACCATGAACACTAATGTTTTAAAACTTTTATGCACTAATTAATGTTTAAAAACTAAGATAACGTAATATGTCACTTAGATTAAGCGACAAAAATAAGTTTTGGCTAAGTTACAACAAATAGTGGTAATTTCTGCTAACAAAATGAGAGTAATTTTTAAGGTATTTTTTATGTTTAGAAAACTATAAGTAATAAGGGTAGTTGTCTATGATGGTCATTATTCGATATAATACCAAGCAATTGATGAATATTTTAAATCATAGAAGTGACGAGGTTCTCTATTTGTGAGAAAAAAAACGCCAATTTCATAAGTGGGTACCCAATATTTAGTTGGATAAGGATTAATATCTTAATACGAATATATCATCTCTCGATTCTACCCATGTTTTGATTGAGTAATTAAGGTTATTGTGACATAATTAAAAAAAAAAAAAAAAATATACATAATTATACACCCAATTAAACACATCTAATAATGTATAATAATATTGAAATGCTTATATTGATACTAGCCCTCTTCCTCTCTCCTAATTTTGCTGTGCCCGACAGGGTCCATATTGGTCTTTTACTTTGTTATACCATCTATGTAATACATATGGAATGCAGTAAATAATTGAGTATTGAGTATTGAACTATAATAGTTAGACATATAGCCTCGCGGACTTTTTTTGTGGGTAATGATGAGTACTAGAAACATGTAGCACAATATTTTTTGTATCATCAATAGTTTTCGCAGCGCACGCCATATAATGATTTTTATAGGCAATTTTTTTTGGGTTTACATTATTGCAATTTTTGAATGGAACTATTTTTTTTCAAAAATTTAAATATGCCCATGTTACTCGCTGATAATGTAGCCTTCTATAGGTGAAATCATTTTTTAAATCGATTAAGTATTTTTTGAGTTTATCCATTACAAACAAACAATAATACCAAATATCTAGCAGATCATGCTCAATCATGATCATGATCATGTTTAATTTCTGGAATTAAATCAGATATCCGGAGGTGGTGAAGTGTAAACTGACCACAAATATTTTTAAATAAAATTTTACTTTGCAAGCGAATGCAACATTTATTGCATAATTGCTTTGGCAGTATTCATATTGCAATGAGGTCAATGACCGCAAGTTGACAACCGGCCAGCTATGTACTTACCTAGGTACGATGTATTTTAAAAGAAAAATGTCTAGTAGCAGCTATCATCAACTCATTTATAAACCAACTGTTTTACTTGCAATAATCGAATTAACAAAAAAGTTTTTATTACAAAGATCATAAATAAATGTGTACAAGCGCCGTACAATGAAGAACTCACACTTGATACGCCACACCTGTACACCGAACTTTAAAACCTATAACGAAATATTTTTCACTTTTCAACAGATTTTAATTTTTCCATAATTATACCTACTGTGTAATAATCCAGAATTTATAAACCACACAAATTCAACATTAACTATTCCATCCATTCATTCATTCACATCCCGGAAAAAAAAAGAATTAGTTTGTGTACAAAAATTTCTTATATAAATAAAAAAAAAATTGAATTAGTGACGAGTCTGTGTTGTCTAGTTATACTAACAACATAGTGATTAATTATGAATCATCATGTTGTACGAAGGAGTATCCACCTATAATACCAACATCTTTGGAGGACACTACCAGTCAGATAGGGTATTCTCTTACTGCTGGAATTCATTCAGACATTCTAGACTCTTCAGTTGTAGTTGTGGAGGTCACTCCGGATAACTTTTTAAACTAGTAAGTAAGACAACAGAAGTTACCCCTTCAAATTACCAATTATTATTAGAGAATAATAAAACGGTATCTTCTGGCAATATTACACATAGTAATATTAATAAAAAACCAAAGGCGGGGCAACATACTTTAAAATTATTCAATCAAAATATTCAAGGTTGCTCTTCCAAATTACTGGAAATAGAATTGTTTTTAGAAAATACCAAGTTTGATGTCATTTGTATAACAGAACATTGGTTAAAAGATCATCAAGTAATGTCAATTAACTATGAAAATTATTGTGTAGTTAGCCATTTCAGCCGAAAACGTATGATACATGGTGGGTCATTAATATTAGTTAAAAATTCAATTAAATCGAAAGAACGAAAAGACATAATCGGACTGTCTGTTGAACACACCATAGAATTGTCCTGTGTTGAGCTTGATAAGCATGTTATAGTATGCGTATACAGACCTCCAGGTTACCAGAATCTATCTATTTTTGATTCTGTAATGGAAGATGTGCTAAAGAAACTTAGTGTTAGTAGTAAGTCAATAATCATATGTGGTGATTTTAATATTAATTTATTAGAAAATAACTCTAATACTGTCAGACTATTAAGTCTTTTTAGGTCATTTGACTTGTCAAATGTTTTTATTGAACCAACTCGAGTAACAGCTTCTTCTGCGACTTGTATAGATAATATTTTTTGTAATTGTGATTACTTACATAAAGAAATTGTAAATAAGTTGCCATCTGATCACAGTGGACAAACAATAACATTTTGTTCCTACATGCCTTTACATAAAATTCAAATAAGGTTTAGGCCAATTACATGTAAAAATTTAGATAAATTAAATAATTCTTTGGCAAGTAAATTATGTGTTCAGAATTTTAATAATATATGTGACCCAAATGAGTTCTACGCCGAGTTCTTTTCACTATTAAATGAGCAATTTATTGACACTTTTCCACTAAAAACTAAAACTATTTACACAAAGTTCTTATTTAGTGATTGGGCGACTCCAGGTATTCGTAAAAGTAGGGAAAAACTTTTTGAACTTTATGGCCTAAAGCAACATATTAATAATACAAGCTTTCATCAACATGTTGCAAAATATTCAAAAACTTTTAAAAGTGTGTGCAAAATGGCTAAAGCTCTTTACATTAGCAATAAAATAAAATCAGCTGATGATAAAATAAAAACTACCTGGCAAATAATAAATAATGAAACCGGTAGGAAAAAACAGCGTAATACTGAATTTAACTTACAGACTACACATGGCCCTATCAACTCAGATGTAGAAGTAGCTCAGGAATTTGAAAACTTTTTTGCTAATATTCCCCTTAAAACTACGGAAACTTTAAATTCCTCATCCACGCTATCTGCTGCCTTACTTAGGAAAAATGTAAAGTCATGCCCTTTGGAGCTGAGGTTTCAGCATACAAACCCCCAGGCTGTTATAAAAGCTTTTAAAGATCTTAAAATTAAATCAACAGAAGATCTATGGGGAATGTCTGTAAAAGTCTGTAGATCTATCATCGAAACCATTGCGCCTTATTTAGCTTTCATATTTAACATCAGTGTAGACCAAGGAGTCTTTCCGGATCTCATGAAACACAGTAAAGTAATTCCTTTGTTCAAATCCGGTGATAGTAAGGAACCCAATAATTATAGGCCTGTGTCAATTCTGCCAGTTCTCAGCAAGGTGTTTGAAAGGTTGATGCTCAATCAAATGTTACGTCACTTTAATAAGAATTCCATCTTTCATGAACAACAGTACGGTTTCACCAAAGGGCGTTGTACCACTGACGCTGGTGTCACCCTCATAAAGAACATTTTTAACGCCTGGGAAGAAGCACACGATGCCATTGGAATCTTTTGCGACCTCTCGAAGGCGTTCGATTGCGTAGACCATGAAACACTTCTGCTGAAACTTGAGCACTATGGGATTAGGAATACAGCTCTTGATTTACTAAGATCATACCTGAAAGATAGAAAAGTTAAAATTCAAGTAAACGGCGTAAACTCATTGGGGTCTGAAATGGCAATGGGCGTTCCTCAGGGTTCGATATTGGGTCCATTCCTCTTTTTAGTTTATATTAATGATTTACCACAATTACTTCAAAATCAACCTAAGATGGTGTTATTTGCAGATGACACATCGTTGATATTTAAAATAAACCGACGGTCACAAAATCTTGACGACGTTAACAGCTCTATTCTTCAAGTCCAAGATTGGTTTACGGTAAATAATTTGGTACTAAATAAAAAAAAAACCAAATGCATTAGATTTAAATTACCTAATGTTAGAAGTAGCGAATGTGACATCATATTGAATGGAGAAAAACTAGAATTTATTAATCAAACCGTTTTCCTAGGAATCACGCTAGACGAGAAATTACAATGGGGACCTCATATAACAATTCTTGCGGGGCGGCTAAGCTCGGCCGCTTATGCTGTTAGAAAGATACGACAGTTAACAGATGTAGAAACCGCGCGTCTGGTCTATTTTAGCTACTTCCACAGTATTATGTCGTATGGCATTTTACTGTGGGGTCGGGCTGCTGACATTGAATCCATCTTTATTTTACAAAAGAGAGCTGTCAGAGCCATTTATAATCTACATCGTCGCGAATCTCTCAGGGAACTATTTAAAAAGATTAATATTATGACGGTACCTTGCCAATTCATTTATGAAAATATTATGTATGTAAGAAAAAATCTACATATCTTTAATAAAATAAGCGATAGACATAATTTTAATACTAGAAATAAAGATAAAATAGATCAACCATTTTTCAGATTATCTAAAGTACATACATCTTTTATGGGGTACTGTGTTAAATGTTACAATAAAATACCTTGTGATATATTACAATTAAATGAAAGAAAATTTAAAACTCATATTAAAAGTACACTCTGTAAACAAGCATATTACAAATTAGAGGATTATATCCAAGATAAGAATGCTTGGAAACATGCTGGTCCTGCTCCATAGGACAATTTAGAGTCTAGACAAAATCAAACTGGTTGCTTATTAAATTATGTATTTGTTATTTTTTATAACACTGATTTTACATTCTGTGATTTCTTGAACTCACACAATGACTTATTAGTATTACTTGTTAAAATGTTAGGAATATCGTATAATTTTACAATGTTTGTAAATATGTGAGCACCATGTATCTGTCACATATTTAATTTATCTGTAATTGCTTTATTTTTCATTCTTTTTTACCTATCGCGGTATAGTAATCTTATTCTAGATGCATCGTCTTCACATATAATTATATAATTAATGTATGCAAAATATTGTGAAAACATTTTAAAAGAGTAACGGTGGAGTTTCTTGCCCATTCTTCTCCATACGAAAACTACCTTTTGGAAGGGGCGACTAGAATCAATTCTATTTTTTGTAAACTTGACGTTCATAAGTGCCTTTTAAGTGCCTAATTGAAATAAATTGTTTGACTTTGACTTTGACTTTGACTTAAGATGCAATTTTCTTTCAGTTTTAGGAACACCAACCTCGTTTTCCGGAATTGTTGCCAGGTTTTTATTCAATAAGTACCTACTTATCAATTCCATAATTTAACAAAGTACCTACTTACTAATTCCATGCTTTAATACAACTGAATCTCAAGCTATAAAAAGAGCCATCTTCCACGTATTCGATCCTCAACAAAAAGTCAGTCTACAAAATTCGCAACTTTTTCTAACCCGCCTGTCGATCAGCATTGGCGCACTAGGAAGCGCACGCGCATACTCTAAGGTCATCACACTCATTTAACTGGTAATGGACACGTTACTCATCGCTCTGTACAACGCACACAATACTTTATTACAGTAGACTAATTGCTGGGATGCCCCTGGTGTTATTTGTGTTTAGGATCCGATTTAGGTACTTAGTTCTATAATAGGGATGATGTCTGGGTAAAAAAAAAATCTTATTAGTCCGTCAGTCACATAATAAAAAAATATTAGACACGTATTTTTTGCTTCACAACAAACAAACAACAACAAAAGACTTTTAAGTTGGGGAGTGGGGGGCGCTACGTCACAATTAAGTATAAACTCTACATACTCGTGACGTCATGGCACATTTTAACTCAAAGTATCGTCGAAATCTTTAGATTGAGTAAAAAAAGATAAAATACGGGTCCAATATTTTTTAATAATCTAATCACTGCAGAACCGAAACAAGAAAACCTACTGCAAAATTGGGGCCTCGTGCCGTACATATCTCTATGGTTGTGGGCTTGTGGCTCTATCTTCCACTCTCTTTAAGATAGGGTAAGTCTCCCATGGTGGGGGTCAGGTTTCCTCGTTTTCCCACTCCAGTTTGCCTTATATTTCACGTCCTCTTCGAAGACTCCGCTTTCTATAAGGTCTTGAGATTCTGCTCATACCTACTCAACAAAATTGTTGTAATTACTCATTAATACCAAGAGCTCCTCCTCCTTGATAACCATCGAAGACAATCATAATCCCATTGTTATGACACTCACATATACACAGAACTTCTAAATGACTACATAACTTAGTCACAGATGGAAAGTATGGAAACTAGGCCTAATTGATGAAATAATAACCTATCCTCCAATTGTAAAAAGATTGTCAGAATGTAAATTTCGTTTGACCTGATGCCTTGAGATACCTTGGACAAAAAAATGATTTCCATCACTAAAAAAGTATTTAACGTAGGTGCCGTTCAGAGACTAAAAATAATATTAATAAACTGTTCCACCGAACCGCACATATCAATTTTTTTTTCAGTGCGGTTAGTGGAATTGCTCATGTGCGGTTCGGACAAGTGCTGTTGAAATCAATGCTCTGAGTGGAATACCCGACACGGCACCCGTAACTGACCGCACCGCAGCAAAAGCAACCGTCTTCCGTCTGTTTGAGTGTGTCGTTTCGAACTACGTAGTTTCTGTACTGTCCATATTTATACTGTGACTTAGCCGAGATCCAATATTATTATTAGGTGTTATAAAAAATCCAATATTAACTTTGTGAAGGGTCACATAGGCATTCGCTATTTTTAGCTTACTCACACAGTTCATAAACTGTAGGTATTAATCCAACAAAAGACAATATTATAGTAATCGTATAATAACTTTAGAGTTTAGATAAACCTGACTAAGTACCAAAAAGGTTAGAACAATGTAGAGGCCTGCCCACAAAACTGATTAATGAAGGCTCAGTAGATGGTAAGATAAAGATAGGACTATCGATTTGTGATAAATTAAGGACTGAACGTGTAGGCGAGAGCGAGAGAGGGAATCTTTATACTGTGTTATCGTAATGAACTTACGATAGCATGAATTTCAGATCACTTAGCAAAGAGATCGGTGACCAGATACCAGAAATATGTGAACCTTAGTACAATTTAATTTTTATGGAGATTTTAGGCTTAAGATTTTGGGACAAAAGTGGGATTGCCTCGACGGATCTGCAGCAGACAAAGTGGGGGCTTGGTTTGGGGCCTACAAAATTGTATAAACTGTCGTGCCAGCGACATGAAGAAGTAGACAACTTTGGGAGATAAGGTAGCTCCAGTGGATTGTGGATAGAAATTAATAAAAAGTGAAACGAACACATTTGCAAGCACTCATAAAAATGTAATCTTCTAGCCAGCAGTAAAAGTGAAATTACAAATAAACAATAAGAAATTCCCATAGAAAGTGTTAACAAATGAAACTTGGACAAAAGTCTTATCCATCTATATAATAATAACTGTTATTAACATTATCAAGATCAAGTTGGACGGATGTGTTATATAACTAACCAGTCGGTTCAACTCTAGTTATCACCAAGGTTTCAATATTCAATAACTTGTCTTTTAACTGTAGTTAGCGCTCTAACTGGGTGGTAACAGTTATCAGCATTTAACCGTGTCCACGTTTTATGGGAGACGAGATTTTCTGTATTTATTGTAACACCATTTTATGCATAAATGCATAAGATTATGGAAACGGAAAGATCAAAGTAGCAGGGTCGATAAGAACGAGTGTGTATTTCTAAAGAAATGAATGACGAAGACTTGCAAGTAATGAGTTTTAGTAAGAAGAAATGCAGAAACACAGTAGCTATATAAGTAATGAATAAAATACAAGTTATAAAAACTAAAACCCAACTACGGCAAAAAGTCAACTAAAAAGGTATAAACAAGACATCACAGACAGACAAATTAAAAATCCGGAGTCACACGAGTTATGGCATAAATCGAAGAGATTCAGATTTTTAATTTTGGAGTTATAATATATATATTTTTGAAATGCGCTAATTAAGCCTATAACGCGTGGCATATTGAAATTAATATGACGTCATACAGCCTATGGACGATCAAGAAGCTTCCAACGGCACCTCATTTGTCAAATTATATAATACCGTAGCATACCATACATACATATATTACCGGTCAAAATCATAACCGTCCTTTTTGCTTCGCCGTAGTCGGGTAAATATGAATAAATATCTAATTGAACTTCTTGTAAATAGTTTTAGTTAAGTTAGTACATAATTTTGTTACTTTTATTCATTAATTAGTTATAAATTGTTTGTACCCATTTCATTATTCAGTAAGATTTAAGTAAATAAATACTTCCATTGAGCTTCTTGGTACTTAATATTGTTGCTACCTTTTAAGTACACCGGATGGATACTGTGAATGAAAAAACTAAAGACATTCATGAATAACATTCGTATTCAGCAGCATCCGGTTGGACTGAATGGAAGCCGACCCCAACATAGTTGGGAAAGGTTAGGCAGATTGATTGATTCATGAAGAACAACGAAGAACATTAATGTTATTTAATGTATTTAAAAGTAAAATGCAAGTAGCAACAGACGGCAAAATTTAAACACTTATACTTTCTTGTTTCTAGCTCATGCCAGCTCAAAATTCATGACATTTCTTCGAAATGCAATAAGTTTTTAAAGCATTATTCAGCGACTCTACAAAAAACAGCTGGCAAAGCGGCAACATCTTACAAAGCATAACACGAAATTTTCGGAGAAATTCAAAACCGCAAACCACTGATGTAACTGCATACAATAGATCTTTTTTCGGTACATTTAACCACCAATTTAACCACCATAAAAACGGGAAACTGCTGTTTTATTGAGACATATTACAGCACTCGGATATAATCTTTATTCTGTCGAAGATAATACCTATAATCGCATGTGATTCCTTTGTAAAAATGGCACGTCTCATGCATATTTGTATCAGCAATTTAATAAGAAGGTGTTACGAAATTAAGTTAAGTGTAATTAATGCGTCGATTACGAAAATTCTTGAACATAACGCGTAAAGCAATCGTTTTGTTGTTACGCATGTTATTAGTGTGGTCACAGTTGTAGTAAACACCGATTTTTTCATTACGGTCATGTTCTAAAAATAAGACTAACCTTTTGTATACTATGTATATCGTAAGCCACAAGTAACACAGTGACACGGCCAAAGAGATTCCATAAGAATTTAGGCATCACCAGTTACCAGATAATATGCTTCAGACTTTCATCCAGCAAAATTACGAATAGGAAGTAGATTTCAAGATGCAGAAAAGAGGGAAGAGATGGATGCACTATGTGAAAGATGATGAATTCAAAGATAAAAGCTAACAGAAAGGTATGGAACAAAAATACGTATTCTACCGAACTCAAATAAAACGGGGAATAAGGGCATGACTCCCAGTTGCCTAAAACCGAAGAAAATGTAAATAACATTGTATTCACTTCCATCATAGGTACTTAATAAACTCGACTCTCTGACATTACCCAACGCTAATATGGAGTACATTTATATACTATCTACGATAATGGTTTCCAAGATTGAACAGACGAGATTGGCCAACGAAGCGTCTTTATCTCATTATGTGATGTTACCTACGAAACACGTGCACTGAAAATGATTTATAAGGCATTGTTTTCTTTTATCTTCATGTTTTGTCTTTAATTTATTTTGCCTTTTTCTACTAACCATTAACAACATCGAGTAATAGTATTTTTTTATCTTACACAGCTTCTAAAATTCCTTTTGGCTTTGTTTAAACGCCACGCACGACTGCTGATTTTAAATACAAATTCAATGAAGGTTTAAATATTTGCAAATTCAACAGGTGTTTGATTCTACTGTTCTTCATCTTTGTAATTTTGCGTTGCTTCCCAACAAAATCCATGGACATTTTGACAAAACTGCTTTCTAAACCATCGTCTTCCGCCATTCTCTATTGTCTATCAGCTATTCATGTAGAAATTAGCTAGTTAAATTTTATTTTAATCTTTTGTAAATTCCAAACTCATGTCTATGCATTTCGCATACGGACTTGAATAATCTTCGTAGCCTGATTAGCCAATACGATCAATTATACATGAATTGGCATAATAAATGTTAAAAGTAGCAATATAATAAAAATAATACGTGAATTATGTATATTGTATAGACAGTGTGGTGCAATATGGAGCGCGGGATTTAAAGAGCGAGTGAACGGACGGCCTCGAGAGTGTTGGATAGTGCAGTAATAAAATGGATTGGAGCTGCAGAGATTTTGTTATATATGTAGGTATATGAGAGTTCTGATGAACAATAACAAGAGCAGGAGGCGAAAGAAAACATTGATTTAGATGATGATTTGGATAGCGAAGAAGTTAATGCATAGATAATAGCAAAAGAATATAGTTGCTTAGATATGGTAGAAAAATTAAAATGTTTTAAGTTGAGAGAAGGATAAGAGCAGACTTATGATGATGATAATAATATAAATGTTGAAAATGTCAATGGTATTACAGAAGGAGAAATGATGAAACGGCTTGTAATGTAGAATCTTTCAGTCTACTTCAATACAGACACTTACAAAGCCTTTCTTATCAAATCTTTATCCAAACAATAATATTTTTTAAACTTCCGTGTTATTATTATTATGAGACTATCAACACTTACTACAATATCTTTACATTGCTGAATAGTTCCTTGCCCTTTTTCTTTAGACCTTAGTGGTTAGATATTGCAAAATGTACGAGTGCACTAGGGCAACAACATTGTGTAGGTAGTGATAAAATCTCCCTCTGATTACCAATCAGTCTGCCAAGCGTAGTGACTAGCCTTATCCCCCTTAGATCGTTAGCTGTACATATACCTACATCTACAAGGTCTATATAGTTACAGACTTAGATTTTGTATAACAAAAGTAAGCTTTTATACACTATGGAGAACCATACGACAATATATTAAACTTCAAATAGTATATAATGACGTTCCTAGCTTCGATACAAAAATGGAACGACATATAACCTATAGTTTAGTCATTATACGATCTATCAAAGATTGGGAGAACCCATAGTCAGATCATCAGTACTACCTATAATATACATATATTTGTTTAAAAAAAATCACGTTTTAATTAAGATGTCAGGATCTATTTGATAGTTGCAAAATACTCATACGTTGGTATTGGCAATGTTTTAATTTATAGTCGTATTGTAGTCTCCATATTGTATAAAGACCTGGAAATTGCGAAAAATAATCAGCTGTTCACCACATTTGTGTTCACATAAATACAAAATAGATGAGACATTTGATTTCTATCGCGATTTCTAGTTTGGTTCTACGGTTGAAGTTGTTAATAATAATAAGTACAATGCCACCTTAAGAAGGTAAACAAAAACTAATGTTTTAACACAGGTAGACTGAATTTGAATTCATTGACTATATTGAGGGGGTGAAAGATTACTATGAATACGAACAATTTTTGATATGGGATAAACTGAAATCAGCTTTTCCTTTGTCGCCTGCTCCAGTTTTGTACAGATTTTATGTCTATATTTAAGTGATGGTTCCATAAAATGCTTAAGTAGCTAAATGTTGAACAATCTCTGACGCCGCAATGACTGTAGCCACCTTCTGGGCCCATACACTATTAGCAACATAGATGTACCATCGAAACGAAAAGACGAAGATGTCTATTCGTCGGTACTTTCACCCCCTAAATGACTGAAAAGTTTGTCTGTGGGTATAGTAGGGTTCTCTCTACGTATATAGGAATGTGTCTTCAAAGAGCCTTGATCTTATTAAAACACGATTAAACTCACTGATGTGTAGAACCTGTTTGTGAAAGCTCAAATAGTATGGGTCTCTTTCCTATCTTATCTTTGGAAGAACCTCCATCGTTCAAAGATAAATTAAATTGAAAGGAAAATGTGTAGTTATTTCTATTTTTGGAAATGAAAGTCCTCTCAACGGATACACGTGGGTAGATAGATACTTGTAGCCTAGTTTGCGTGTAGTTTTGCCTGTAATAGATAACTTTTCGATCAATGTTTTCTCACGGTTATCTCAAGTGATCCCATATAATAATTCGGGAAGTAACTAATAGTCTAGACATAACGTATCATTATTAATGAGTAATGAATCTAGGCAGATTGCAGGTAAAAAAGGCAATTCAACAAGATTTCTACAAGGCATCCGTCCGTTAAAGGGAGTTAGTTAGCGCCGATTGTAGCGAAGAGGAAAACATTAAACACCTAATTATATAACTTTAAATAAATGATTTACTATTATTATTTACAAAATGTATGCTACCTTCTTATCTTTGTAGGAAAAACTTATATTAGATAGATCTACATACAACACGGACATGCATTTATTCAGTACCTCACCAAACCCTTAACAAATCCGTAAGAAGTGGCATTGATCATGGATTTACAAATCTTATGAAGTCTCACAGATAGATTTTGGTTTCCCGTCTGCCTGAAGAGCCAGCAAGTTCTAGCAAAATAATCGCTATCTCATAGATTTTGTTAAATCTCAGACCAAATCCGAGAGAAACTGTCTCCATCGCTTGTTGCTTGTCCATGTTCTGTCTCCATTGACCATAGCTATGAACTTCAAAGCAACATGAAACAGTATACATTTTTGTTTACGGAAATGCAAAACGAGACATTCCTTTCCATAAAAAACCGTCATAAACGACTCCATCTATCTCTTTCTTTCCCTACAAAACGCTGAAGTACGAGCGAGACGAATATATTTGCGGCAGCTGAACAAGCAAACTGTGGAAGTCGTTTGGGGCGCTTGCGACGTGAAAGTAAACACGTTGGTTAGTTTTTATAACGTGCGCAGACGCAGTCTGGCTTATTGTTTTGACGCAAATTAGCTTCACGAATCTAAATATATTTTAGTTTACTTTTAGTGTTGTTAAAACATGATGAGTAAATTTACTAACTTAAATGTTTATTATTTTAACAGGCACTAGGCGTGTAAAAAGATTTTGAAGAACGAACATGTTATATCATAAGGTGGTTACCGTCTGTCACCATTTGATAAAACAAATTAGTAACAAGTTGCTATCTAATTACGCAACATATTTTCGTAAATGATTACGACTAATCTGTTTCATTTTGACAGTTCAACAACATTCATTGCATTATTTACGTTGTGGAGCAGATTTTTTTTCGAACTTATGAAGCAATGTATTAGCAATCTGTTTCAAAACGATTCAGATTCTGATTGATCATGTATTACGCAATTAGGGTACAGGTTCAACAATCTACCTCTGTGTCCTGCCTGATCCTAAAGTAAAGTAGGTAATCTTATAAAGAGTGCTCTAAAAGGACTCCCTGTTCTAAGCAAACAGTAAACTGCAAATATTTACGAATGAATATTATGGGTGAAATGACTTGCCTACGATTGGTAAGACAGGAGGTAAGGAACATCTAGGTAGGTAACAATGGCACAGTGCCAAACAAATGATGCATATAGTAACAATGTATTCGTTATGCTTTACTTGCATATACACTAAGCCAGCAATCTCTGCCAAGTAAGTAATAAAAACATCATAACCTTCTCACAGTTCATATTTTTTCTGTACTTTCAAAAGAAAATCAATCTGCCTAGCCTTTTTGTATGCTGGAGTCGGCTTCAAGTCTAACCAGATGCAGCTGAATACCAGTATTATACATGGAGTTACTGCCTATCTGACCTCCACAACCCAGTTACTGGGTAACAACCCCTTGGTAAGACTGGTTGTCAAACTATGGGCTTCTGTCTAACCGTAATGACTGTCAAAGATTTACGAATGCTTATCGCGCTTTCCGAAGCACGGAAGCCGGAGGGGTGTATGTTCTGTCACTGGCCAATTCTTCGCAGGAAATACCACAATAACAAAACATGGTCAGTTCAAATGCGTCTTCTTTTCGTTCCCAGTAGTAGTTACATTAGCATTTATATCGAACACATGATTATGTAGGTACATAGAACAAGTATTGTCCATTGTTCAAACCTGATCACCCGTCGATTTATACCGTCTTGATCAACTTACGATATATCGTATTCATTAAAAATTGACTCTATTGTTACTTGGCTACTGTTTGGCACCGATCCTACAATTCTTCCGTTTGTTTTTAATTAATATCTGGCAGTATGTGGTCTTCGCAAGGAATTGGGGAACTCCCTTAGCAATGCCATCAAAGTCGTCAAGAAGTCAACTCCTGTTTTTGCGGCAATAACAACAACAACAGTAACAGAGGCAAAAATTGAACTCGCTAGGTCGCTTAGCTGGAAAAAATCGTTTTCTCCGTATTTTTACCCGAGCAGAGCTCAGTCGCCCAAAGTTTAGAACAAGAATAATGACAAATGATACCTTAGAATAATGACATGGGCAGCATGGAATTAGTAAGTACCTACTAAGAATGGCAGCATGGAATTAGTATGAACTATCAGGGCGGCATGGAATTAGTATTAACTTTCATATACCATACAGGGTGGCAGGGACATCGACGCGAAGCCGGCTACCATGGATTCAGTACGTGACTCTGAACCTGCCTGTGTTGAAATTTTTCGTCGGTTATTTAAAAAAAAACCAGTTGTTTCATAGAAAAGTGCAATACCTACGCGGTCAAAATGTATGGAGCAGCAGTTTTTTTTTTATAACCGGCGAAAAATTTCAACGCAGGGGGGTTCAGAATCATGTACTGAATCCATGGTAACCGACTTCGCGTCGATGTCCCGGACACCCCGTATATTAAATGAGCATTCTCTATTTTCACCAAAGCAGAGCTCGGTCACCCAGGTACGGAATATTTAAGTAGATACAAATCCATGATGAAGTCTAGACTGATGATGTACTTATAAGCGGAGATATCGAGGTTATGATGATAAACAGAGGTTCTACGTACGTCATACTTTAAACAAGTGACGCAAAGTGTTAAAACGAACTAATAAAACAGCTTCGATCATATCCTGTGTTATTGCCGCAGATAGACGCAAATAGACAACTGTATCTACTATGTCTAAATATATATGCCGATTATAACTAAATCGACGTGAATAGTAGACTACATCTACAGAGGTGCGTGGGTCACACAATATACATAGGAGGTACAAAAGGTCAGCTCCAAATAACAAGCAAAAATGCCCGTACGCATAGACTCGGGTCACGTACAGCGAGTGCGACCGCACTCGCGACTAGCATTTGTTTCAGATTGACGTACAGTACGTCGCACGTCAGTGGTAAGACAACCTTGAGTGGCCTTGCTTAAAACGGAGTTTCAATAGGGCCTCACTAGGACACCAGTGGCGGCGCAACCATGGTCGCACTGCTAAAAATGTATGATAAGTTGCGCAGCCGATCGAACGCCTGGTGAGAATCCCACCTTAGATCTGTTTATATTTCGCTGGCAGCGCGACCATGATTGCGCCACTATTGTGTCCTAGTGAGATATAAGCCAAGCAATCTTAATATGGTTTTGATACCATTGACATATGGCGTACCGTACGTAGTCGTCTGTATGGCATTGCTTGCTCCTGTTTTCGCTTCTCGTATTGAGTCGAACTTCTGTCTTCTCTATTCTGTCGCCACTGAATTTCCCGATAATGTAATTTTCGTGTAATAGCTACCGGTCCGTTCGCTTCGGCCTGCTGTAATCTTATTTATTGCTTCTATTACGAACATTTTAACGAAGTTCTGTTTTTAATTTCAGGATGTGAAAGAAGCCAAGTGTGTAGCTGTTGAATTATGCCAGTGTCAATTAGTGTCATTTAAACTTACTACACCATTACATACAAACGTGGAGGGTGAAAGTAAAGTTACCTAATAGGGAATGAAGAGGACCATGACCCTCTCCACAGAAATAATATTTTGTGTACAGCACATAAGTAACTATAAGATACACCTTAGATGAATGAAATCCATCAAATAAACGAAGCTATTTATAACTAACAAGTAAGTACTCCAATAAAATTCTTCAAAAAATCTCAAAAACAATGGCTACTATGAGTTGTCCACTTTCATTATTTCAACGAGTTTTGTCTTGACAACTGCCAATTGACGTCTATAACCTTGCAAATGTCATTCAGGACACCTTGGCATTAAAATTCAGCTAACTGTAACACTCAGTAATTCAAGTCCCGTTTTGCGCAAAGTGTACAAAAATAACAATAGTCGGGGTTAACATCAGAGGAGTAATCAAATGGAATACAATGGTTGAAGGCAAACTAACAATTCTATTAGCTGAAATTGCAAGGTGTCTGGAGACGTTCGATTTGGGAAATCGCCAGCATTGTATCGCTGTCTGGACAAACAGTTGAAAATATAAATGCAATAAGTAAAAAAGAACGGGTCTCATGAATAGCGCAGTTTCGGGACAGCCTTGTAACTATTACATAATCAGTAGATTGCAATATTTTTAATTATTTAAAAATGTATATGACAAATTAAAAAGTCAGACTTATATTCACAGCGAAAGTACGACATCGTGACAAATGGGCATCGTTCCAAATCGTGTGTGTTCTTTGGCGTCATTCACCTGCACATTATTACTCCATTTGCTACTTCTCCGTAACGTTGAGCAAACAAGTATGCATTATCTTACTATTTGTTACCGTCACTCATTGTGTGAGGTTCTCAGGTATCTGTGATACCAGACGTATCATTTTGCAATTAGTTAGTCTTGTCAGGAGAAAGGTCTTCATTTTGTTCAAATTAATTTACTGTATTTACAACCGGTTTTACAGGAAACATTAAAATCAGTTTAGCTATTACCTACTGTAGATAAACGCCAGCGCTTTCGCATTTAATGTTTTTATAAGGAGCTGAGTCTCTAATTCTCTAAGACTCTTTCGGTAGTTGTGGTATTTGAGTTTCATTTTCAGCATTATCAATTCCACTGTTGTGTATAGATCTTACTTTTCTCATTTCATCTTCATAGATAGACATAAACATATTCATTTGCTTTCTAAACATAATGATGCATTCGGTAATGAAGAATGTAATACTCACGAATCCACCTCGTAAACGAAGCAAAGCAAAAATCCATTAGCCACTGAATAATTTCAAATTAAACAACACAACGCTGATTGAACGCAAAACATTGCATCTAAAACTAAACTCAAGGACAATTACTGAAACTATGCTCTGTGAGAAATAAATGAATAAAATGAAACTTAATAATACAAATGTTAAGAAACGTGATAATAAAAACTTAATTTCTGCACATTTAAGGTCACTCCTCATGTATAAACATGACGACTAGGCAAATGCTACCAGACCAAATTTAGTAGCCATTAATTTGTTTATTACTGTCGGCGTTTCTTTTAGAATAATCTGAATATATTGACCATAACCTAGAGTTATATGGAGTGGGCATAATGATGTGAATGCTGATGAATCCAAATGTAACGATGAAATAATATGCAGGTAATGTTATCTTGAAAACAGATCCGTGACTGACTGACATCGCACAACCACTGAAGAAAGAAACATGAAAAGGAAGACTAAATGAAATATTAATTGAAAATGGTTAATACACAATTAACGACTTCGTTAATGATAAATCCCTGATCGATTGACATGCTATTATTGCACTTGACATTTCTTTATTATTATTTTATTATTGTGCCATTAGTGTAACCTTGATGACATTTGACATTTTTGTATTAATTTGACATTTACTGAAATTCAAACGATTTCACATTATGTTTTGTATTAATATAATTTCCTAATTGTTATTTAAAATTATAATGTCTTTAAATTTGTGTAAATAAAATATGAGTTGCATGTCCATGTCACTGTAGAACACGGAGGACTTTTATAATAAAACATCTTTGTACTAATTAATTACCCATGTTTGCAAAATAATAAATGATTTGATTTGAAGATTTTTTGGAAACCATACAATTACAGTTAATGGCTTTAGCTAAAGAGGAGTTGAATTTTGAGTGCAAACAATCCAGCACTCTAAATGCGTAACACACGATCAATCATAATCTGAATCATTTTTGAAGGAAATTGCTAATCCATTGCTTCATATTTTCGAAAATAAACTAGTCTACTAAACAACGTAAATAACGCAATGAATGTTGTTGAACTGTCAAAATGAAACAGATTAGTCGTAATCGTTTACAAAAATATGTTACGTAATTAGATAGCTGGGCTACAGCAATTGATAATGAATAAGACCCAAAACTACTATAGTAGCACTGAACATCTTGCAAATTTGACCGATACAATAATGCTAATTACAGGTGCTTATTCACTTGACGACCACTTTCCCTACGGCCTTTTACAAAGAACACGAAAGAGTATAAGCAATGTATATTCATAGCAAAAACTAACTACACACATAATTCGTCTGTCTCCCAAAATTCATACCACATAAGTAAGAATATTCTTAAAACATACAAACTCGGATGACAATTCCCGAATAGCAAAGCAAATAAAATATAATAATATGAGGTTCCGCCCACATATGTATTATTCCTATGCGTATATAAATATAGCGAGGATAGCGTAATATTATGACTGTGTAGGAGTGTTTTCGCTATACATATATTCACATAAAAGTGTTTTCATGTTCCTTGTGACGTTATGATAAGGAAGGTTTTCGTGTGAAGGCAGCAATTTTAGCATTCGTTCAGTATTTATGACTATGTACAATTTTAACTACGTGTAATACAGAGGAGGCAACGCGACATCTACATCCATCTCTGCAGATCATAAAGGTAATTTTACAGGATAATTCAACACTGACTTTTGATAAATATATGGGCAAGATTTATGTATTGGGTCGCAATGTGGCAAACAAGCAGTGGATCCACGTGATGGGAAGTGGTCACAGCCACCAATGGACATACTACAATACCAGAAGCAACGCAAGAGAGTCGTCATGCTAGAGACAAATCCGAAATGTCTTTTAGCATCTTTTATTGATAAAGGGCTTATGCTCATAATTACCTACCGACCAGACATGTTATATCAACGTTATTTTGTGCACACACGGGCCAAATCCGTTTGCCTGAACAAATATTTCCATTGACCCTATAACTGACTGTCCTACTACCAAGTTCAATGCTATCTACATTGTGTAGTGTTTTCGGGGTAGTGATAATTTGATTATCAAGAAGGTACACTTTGCAGCATATACAACAACTATCAAACAAAGAGAGCAGAGGATAGTATAATATGCTAGTTTGACCATTATCTCTTGGCATTTCCCGTAGGCGCTGACTGCAGACCAAAAAAATTGACTGCAAATCGAATTCGTTATATATTAAATTAGTTCTCTTTTCGCCATGAGTCAGGTTATGCTGGCCATGGACACTGTAATTCGGAATGCTCGTAATTCATAGAATGACGCTACCGTTAGAGGCAAGTGCAAATTTACTTTGAATGCAGGTTAACGAATCCAGTTGAAGCGAACACTCTAAACTAATCGAGTGGAAGTTCTGACGTCACAGTATCGAGAGAAATAGAATCGATACTTGTAGCAGTTCTGTTCTACTTAGGAAAGAGACTCTTTTAAACGTTGAAGAAGGTTATCTTTAGAATAAAATGAGGAATAGGCCCGCCATATTTCGCTCGCGTTGTCAGCGTTGTCACCAAATTCAATTAAAAGAGTAACCGGACTAAGATATATATAAAATGTAGTGTTGCATGTCCAACAGTGAACATCAATATCCTCACAGCCACCGTTTCTAAAGATGACTGATCCCATTAATAGTATTAATAAGTATTACCATTTGACAGGTTGACAAAGCGTGCAATTGAATAAATTACCAGTTTGACGTAGGTCTTACCGCTTGCGTACATAATGTATGTCATTATGACCAAAGTAATCATTTACAGACTTTGTAACACAAATGTGTATAGTCAAACAATGATCATTATCATACTGGATTAATTAGGATTCTGAACTAGTTAATTAGGTTTCTAATTAAACATTTGTGGTTTGAACTTTCGTACTGCGATAAGGCGATAACAATGAGATAAATCTTGTTTTGTAGTTCAATAGATCAGTTGAGTAGTTGCGCAGCATAGAAATTGATATGAGATGGGGTCTTGTCAATTTGCTATTATTATTTCCTTATAAAATTTTCAAAAGTATCAGAAAACTCGCCACTTAAATTAAAAAGGAATCATTCGTGAAAAATAGGGATGAATCTGTCATTGGTTAGGATTAGGATTCCAAAGATAGGAAGCTCCTCACAATGTGTAGGTGCCGTATAGAGGGGACTTTTCTGTGGCCACTAATCCAGCTTAGAACTTTTTATATTATGTATTTAATTACATAGGTACCTATTTCTTAATGGCTAGGTACAGGCTCAGACGCCAGTTGTTAGTTTTCATTTATCAACAAAATATAATAGAACAAAAACAGTTCTACCAATAGACAAAGTGTAATAAAGAAAAGAAACGACTTCAGCCAAACTTTCATTGAGCAAGCGTTTTGAAAGTGCTCATAATTGTATTTATGCAGATATTCACGTCTCTTACTGTTGCGAGTGAAACGTGGAAGAGTCGGATTCTTTCACGGCCACACGACGATTGTAACAATATTGTTGATTTCCTGACATATAAGTAAGGGATTTTGAATAAAGGATTTGGGCCAGATAAATAAGTTCAAACACAATTCTCAAAAAAAAACCCTAATTGTCTTAAACTTCTGTTGGCTAGAAACTCGAGATAACAGAGTATCTGCATTTAGCTTAGACAGCATCATTCTGCTATATTCGATCGACATTTACATTCAAAAAAATGTGAAACGGATCACTCTATAGATAGAAATACGCAACATAATAATATAATAAATCAAATAAAAACCAAATCGAATTCTAAGGAACGTGATCTGAAAGGTCTATACATATCTACAGCTAGAATTACTTTTATTGGAATTCACTCAATTCTGTTACCATTTTAAGTGGAGCTAGCCGAAATATCTTTTCCTCTTCACAGAAAATAAAAGGCAGTATCTGAAATACTTGCTACAGGCAATTTAGAAGCACTACTGGCATATAGATCATCGTTACATTTCTATTGCTTATCATGTATGTATCTTACTTTTCCACCACGGTCTACTAATAGAGATCCCCTTTTCTTTATGTACGAGTATGTATCATTTCTCACACTAACTACATCGATTGCCACGATTTAGCCCTTTTCTATATATGATCGTCACATTATTCTTTTTCTTTCATTCTTCTGACATCTGCTATATTAATGGTTTCATCGTCAACTACATTGCCCTCTGCTTCGTGATTTTCTTTTTTATCTGCTGTAGCGTTGTCAATGTCTCTATCTACTTCCAAATCGTTAAAGGACTTTGATTTGGACTTTTATCTTCACGGAAATATTCTCGTAACTAGCTAGAGACATCCTTATAATATTAGCAATCCGTGCTATTGCGAAACTTTCCTGTTTCAAGACACAAGGCCATCGGAATACGACACTGTACTTATTTGTACGTACAATGGAATCGTATTTCATGGATTGTTATATTGTGCATTTGGCGATATGTTTTATGGAGTAGGTACATTGTGTATTAAGAATTCAAACACTAACTCTTACACTGCTTTTGGTGTTTCAGTATCGTTTTTAGGGTTCCGTACCTCAAAAAGAAAAAACGGAACCCTTTTAGGATCACTTCGTTATGCGTCTGTCTGTCATGACCCTTTTTCTCAGGAACGCGTGGAGGTATCAAGTTGGTATATTTTGCGATTACAAACGAAACGTACCAACGAGTACATTTGCAGACAACATTTTTTCAACTAAAAAACTATGTTTGTTCTTGGGATAAATTCATCCCAACTACGGAACCCTTCATTATGCGTGGTACGACATGCACTTGCCCGGTTTTTATCACAGCATTCAGCTACTTTTAGGCTTTAAAGAGTTACAACAAAGGGTTTTCCTCAAGGCGAAAGTGCCAGGGTTGCCTGTGAAATTCAAATTTTCTTAAGTTTTATGCAATTTACAGGTCAGTATGAGGTTGTATGTTGATCAAAATTTGATTCGTGATCAGAATAGTAATGAAAATAAACGCTACACTTCTGCCGCGCGACAGAGTCGCCGTCAACGGCAAGGTCTGCATACAAATCCCTACAAAACCAAAATGTACCGTGATCCATGTTATCCAAAAGGTACCTTAAATTATGATAAGTACTGGGGATGTTTGTCAAATAATAAAATTTACGTTAACATTGTATTTTATCCACAATTGTACCAATAGCTGTAACCTCCGCTTTAACTGTGTCACAGATGAATACATTGGTTCAATACATATTTTAGGTATGAAGCTACAAGTACTTGCCGGGCTCGTCTTGTCGGGCCAATTCAGTCAGTGAAACGTAGTCAGAAGATATAGGAGTCACACGATAGCAAGAGAGGCAACTTCCAGGTGAATATAACTGTAGGAAATAAGCGCTGTGCGACCTGAATTGCACTTTATTGTGTCTTAACAAGAGTTGCTTTTTATTTAAATGAATTTGCGTACTGAACCATCTGTGTTAACCCATTGCTGCGTGTCCTCCGTGTATTTTACATGTACAAACTCATCAATAGCTCTTATTTCAGCTTCAACACCGTGTACTCACCACTTTCCTATATCAAAATAACTAATTCAGTAATAATTATTTACTTCTGCATCAAAACTGTAATAGAAAACTTTTTACAAAAAAAAAAGCTTCCAAAAAAAACACTACAAAGTGAAAAATTACTTTAATTTCGGAAGTCGGTGTCTTTGGTTTTGAATTTTCATTTTTTGCCACCGACTTCCGAAATTAAAGTTTTTTTTCACTTTGTAGTGTTTTTTTTTTGGAAGTCGGTTGTTTTTTTGTTTGTAAAAAGTTTTTATTTTTCACTTTTTAGTTGTGGAACCTGCCCCACACAAATTCGAACCACTACCTACTACGTAAATGACAGTGACAGGAAGTTATCATCATATCATCGACATATACTAAATCGGAAAAATACTTATTGAAGCTTACTCAAAAACTATTCAAGCAAAGTTAATACAATTTATATGGGACCAATTTGGGAGCATAGCCTTTTATACAAAAAAAAAAATTTCAAAATCGATCCACAATTACACATACGCGACGAACATAGACTCGGAAGCCATAAGCACTTAAGTCAAAGTCTTTAAGATTTGACTTAAGTGCTTATGGCTTCCGAGTCTAGCTCCTCCTTTTTGAAAGTCGGTTAAAAAGAATACTGAAAAGACAACAGCGTACAAAGAGCGAATCACAAATCATCCAAACATCCTAGAAATACACCCAGACAGTCGCTAGAAGACTAAAGAGAAAGATTCCTCAAGACCTTATTTAAGAGGCTTAATAAACGGGGCAGTTACTGGACAACTTCTGTACAAACCAGTTAATAATGTCAAACATATTACTGAATATCTGCAAGAATTATAGATTAAAAAAAAATACAATTACAGGTAAACTTGAACGGTAAACCATAGGTCTATCATTACCTGATCTTACAGCATAAAGTCCGAGGTCCAACGCTCAATAACCCAATGTTGCGTGAAGCATATTAACTAAGATTTCTTTAAACTAGAGATCATAGAATTTATTGCATAACTGGACATAACGGTGGTAACATGTTCAGACTCAATAAAAGAATATAAAAATCTGCGTTTGCATGCAAAAAACTTGACAAACGATTTCCTTATTTACCGTTCGCAATTAAAAAACGAAATTGATTCCTTGGTTATTAGTTAGAAATGGACTTTTATTGAGTTTGGTGAGTTGTATTCGTTGATTATTACGGATGTTGTTATAAGAGAATACTCTGTTTAGTATTAATTGTGGTGAGAATCAAAATGTCATAAATTTTTGCCTCACTAATTACGTGTTGACTCCCTCGTTTGGTTGCAACCGCTACTGCTGAACACGAGGTCCTGGGTTCGATTCTCGGGTCGGTCAAACTGTTATTGGGTTTTTCCATCTGGAATTTCTCAGTAGTAGCCCGGGGTCTGAATTTGTGATCCGTTGAATAGGCTCGCTCCCTATTATATGGAATTTAAACATAACTGGCGAAATGTGGGTGTACTGTAGGTAGGACCTCTACCCAACCCATCCGGGAATACAGGTGTGATGTTTGTGTTAATTACGTGTTTATACTTTATTTTCGTATCACAAAATAATATGTCATTTCTTATTATTTCCTTGAAAGTAGAAACCGCAAGTGTGCCGGCTCTAATTACGAATTCCGTTTTTTTTTATTATATTGACGAAACGCAATTGTAGGCTGGCTTTACACGTCTGGTTTTATGCGGAAATTTCAAAATATTCAGAACAATAACAGATGAGACATACATGTTTAAGTAATGAAGTGGGAATAACTCTGCGTGGTATGCTGTTAAACCGAAGAGATCCTAACAAATACTATAAAAGCAAATGTGAGTTTGTTTCTGACGCTTTCACGCTAAAACGGCTCAACGGATTTGGATGAAATTTGGCACACGGGTAGACCATGACCTGGGTTAGAACATAGGATACTTTTTATCCCGGTAGTACGTTCCCGTGGGATAATTTCCGCCATGCACGCGGGCGAAGCCGCTGGCAAAAGCTACTTAAAACCAGGGACTGAATTACCCAAAAATTGAGCTACCTTTAAATTTCGGTATGACGTCATACCGTTAAATAAGGGTTACCAAAATATTTCGATACCGTTATTTTTTTCAGTACTTAACGGAATTTTGAGGTTGGAAATGCATACCGGTATATTTCGGTAGAAGTATTAAAATACACAAGTTCTTACGTGTTCGACCCCCCCGCGCACCCGCGCCGCGCCGTCTTTTTTTTCGGTACCGAAATCGTGTAAAGGTTAAATAACGGTTTAAAAAGGTATCGGTATAGCTCAACCCTTATTTTAAGCCGGTACCAGTATATTTTTGAGGTATCTTAACCTTTAACCGTAACCGCTTTCAGTCCCTGCTTAAAACTAAACGGAGAACACTAATAATCTTAATGTAACCACAATCTATTGTAATACGTCTAGTGTCCATTTATTTTCAACAAGTTTGGACCTATACCTTTAAACATCTCAACGTGAAAACTTGGGTGTAATTTAGCAAACTCAAAGCATGTATTTCAAACAAACCAATTACAGGTACTTTTGAATTGTCAAGGGGTCGGTCAGTCAGAAATATGAAGCTAGTTGCCCATTCTAACGCGTAGTAGGTACCTATGGAGAAGAACGGGCAAGAAACTCCACAGACACTCTTTTAAATCAGACTATTGTTACAAAAAATTGGTTACATCATGTTGTAATTATACATGTGAGAACAATGTATACGTAGAGAGACGTGCACGTTAAAAGCGTCCGTAATAAAACAATAAAAACAAAAACAATTCGAAATTCAAATAAATTCAAATAAGCCGTGGCCGCTAAGAGATGACCAGTCCCCACTGACGGCGCCCGTTCACGGACATGACGCATGGATCAGCACCATTTGAAGCTTAGCTTAGCTTTTAGCTTGAAGTGAACTGTCACTCCACCTGATGTTAAGCCTATTACCAGTTCACTTCACCTTCACCTGTTTTCACGGAAAGATCGGCTGAAATTTATATCTAAATTACACTCAATATCCTGCTGCCGCTGAGCAGTAACGACCTGATATCATCATTATGTCACCAAAAATATAAAAAAACGCATCGTTTTCTCTCTGTTAAGAAATATTCTGTTGATTTAAGCTGTGTACCATAGACACTGTGTACACATCATCATCTGCCCCTTTTCCCAACTATATTGTGGTCGGCTTCCAGTCTAACCAGATGCAGCTGAATACCAGTATTTTACATGGAGCGACTGCCTATCTGACCTCAACAACTCAGTTACTGGGTAACACGATATCCTTTGGTAATTCTGGTTGTCAAAGATCCAACGGCTTAACGTGCTTTCCGAAGCACGGAGGGGTCTCGGTAGGTAAAGATGGTCACCCATCCACGGACCGACCGCGGCAAGCGTAGGCTGATCGATCGACCCATGCGTCTATTAGCACTTAGCCACGGGTCCCTCAATAATCATTGTAATAATCCTATCCTATACTATTAAACGAGTTATAGTTGAATATATATATTTTTTTTTTTAATATTTAATCTTGTTCTCGAAAACGGGTGTAACGATTTCAATGAAAGTTGCAATAGGGTTTTACAGGGCCGAAAAATCGATCTAGCTAGGTCTCATTTCTGGGAAAATTAATTTTCTCCGTATTTCCACCCGAGCAGAGCTCGGTCGACCAAAAGAACCAGAATAATGACAAATGACACTTTATAATAATGACATGGCAGCATGGAATTAGTAAATACATAGAATCATGGCAGCATGGAATTAGTATATACTACTATGGCAGCATGGAATTAGTATATACTATCATGGCGGCATGGAATTAATATGAAATTTTCTCACTTTCCTATACTATTAATGAGCATTCTCACAATCTCGCATTCTCTTCTTTTTCTCATTTCATTTGAGAGATCGCGGAAAGCGATAAGGCCGCCCATTGTATATTTTGTAGTGTTTGATTAAGTATTTTTTTTGTTATGTATTTTTGTGGTGTACAATAAAGTATATATAAATAAATAAATAAATTCTCTATTTTCACCAGATCAGAGCTCGGTCGCCCAGGTACTTAACCTAATGACAGGCTGCCACAGTGCCACGTCACTCATCTATTCATGAATAACAGCGATTCTAAAATATAGCAGAACTGAAATAGAATTGATTTTGTTGGTTAATACTTTTGATGAGTCATTTATTTAACAATAAGTAGGTCATATTGCATGCTCTTGCTAATCCTTTATTAATCATTTTCCACATTGCACCATATTTCATTAGGCTCAAAATTTCACTGGCTTATTGGTTGATTCGTACAAATTTAGTCGAACGAAACGGGCGAATCTGTACGTTTAATTTTATTTTCTTGGTGCTATTCGGTACTCAATTTATTTACGAAGAAATTTTATGCAGTAAAGTTTTTGTACTGTTTTCGTTATTGCATAAAATTCTAAATTAATGCCAAATGCCAAATGAAATACTATGCATAAATATACCATAGGATACAATCAGGTAGGCAAATTACTATTATATTTTATTGCAAAAAAAAAAAAATGGAGCTAATTCTTATATCTCCGGGATGGAGAGATTATCCGTCATATCCATTAATATGGGTACCTACTTAAAGTCGGTACCAATAATCATGATATAGGTTATGTTTCCAATAGCAGTTAAATTTCCAGATTCGAATAAACAGCGGTTTTACTTCCGATACCAACATCCCTAAACATTTATCGCTACAATCAATCCACCTAGCCTTTTCCCAACTATGTTAGGGTCGGCTTCCAGTCTAACCGGATGCAAGTAAATACCAATATTTTACATGAAGCGACTGCCTATCTGACCTCCGCAACCCAGTTACTGAGTAACACGATACGTCTTGGTAAGACTGGTTGACAGACTTTCAGACTTTCGACCCGTAACGAGTGCCAGAGATCTATGGCAGCCGGGAGAAACTGCTTAACGTGCTTTCTGAGGCACGGAGGATTCTCGCTCGACATACACTCGATGGTCACCCATCCACGAACCGACCGTAGAAAGGGTAGCTTAACCGTCGATCGACACGTGTGGCTGTTATTATTTAGCCACGGCTACGGTTACCATCTGACGGGTGTTTGCCACATTTGACAGGCATTTTACGGTTACGACAGGCGTGCGGCCGGCGCTAAGCTGAGACAGGCATTTTTGAATTTCCCTAATACATGAACAGTGGAGTAAAGAAAGGAATCGCCTGTCAATAAAGAAAGGTATCGCCTGTCAATAAAGAAAGGAATCGCCTGACAATAAAGAAAGGAATCGCCTGACAATAAAGAAAGGAATCGCCTGACAATAAAGAAAGGAATCGCCTGTCAATAAAGAAAGGAATCGCCTGACAATAAAGAAAGGAATCGCCTGACAATAAAGAAAGGAATCGCCTGTCAATAAAGAAAGGAATCGCCTGACAATAAAGAAAGGAATCGCCTGTCAATAAAGAAAGGAATCGCCTGACAATAAAGAAAGGAATCGCCTGTCAATAAAGAAAGGAATCGCCTGACAATAAAGAAAGGAATCGCCTGTCAATAAAGAAAGGAATCGCCTGACAATAAAGAAAGGAATCGCCTATCAATAAAGAAAGCTATCGCCTGTCAATAGAGGCGGTAAAAGCGTTTAGTTACCCAAGAAAACTTTAAAAACGTTTCGGCTGAAGATTTTTATATTTATATTTTAGAAAAAAAATGAACTTTTGAAAAAAAGTCTCTTCGGGAAAATATCACTCAGGGTAGTAAATTCTATTTTCCTAAACTTTTGTGGTCGTAAATTGTTCATACTTTTAAGTTTGAATAAATGTCAGTCTTTAAAACCATCTGTTTTATTTATATAAGACTCAGTTTTTTTACAATACACAGGCATTTTTCTGAAAAATCTGGCATTTTCTACATCCTAGGCAGGCATCCTCCCTTACATAGAGGGAATCCCTAGCCACGACCCCCCCACAAACGTTATTTAAGTGTCTAATAAAAACATCTACATCACTAAACCAATATGACAAAATAACGGCCACGCAGTCACGGCCAGCACACAATGCCCGAGACGCAATCCAACGAACAGGATGATCTTCTGGCAAGGGCACTCATTCAATTGCAACCATCCTGTCGCTCCCCACAGCTTCCTGCTCTCATCTGACAAACAAGCCAACTCACCAACCTTACTTCGTAATATATAAGGTTGATATTTGCACATCAGAAAATTCCACTGCGTAAATCTCTACGCGGATGCTGTCACGTAAGTTTGACAGTTCGCTTGTTTATGTTTGGATGTGTTTTATGTATTGAAATGTGTGTGGATGAATTTTAATGTGTTTGAATAAATCTGAATGCGAGTTTATTCAGATTTGTAGCTATAGCAGACCGCTTAGATGGAAGATAGACAGATATGTCCAACGTTCTTGGCAGACCAACACGCCAGGCGCGCCGCCGCCGCACCGCGGCGCGGGCGCCGTTTAGCACTCCTATCTTCTACGTATCTACACTAATATTATACAGAGTGGCAGGGACATCGACGCGAAAACTGTTACCATGGATAAAGTACATGATTATGAACCCCCCTTACCTTAGAGCAGATGTTTTTTTTTTTAATAATCTACGAAAAATTGTGTGGTGGTGTTAAACCTACTTAGAGGTTTAATAACCTATTGTTATCGATCGATTATTTGGAAATTTTCCAAATACCTACATTTTTTTACTTCTTAAACTATTCGGTGTTACGATATTAATTATTGCATTTCATTCAATATTTTACTTCACTAGTTAGCCATATTTCTTATTTCCATACAGTAATATCGCCACATTAATAAAAAAAGCGAAATATTTGACAGCTATTTGCGACGTTGTTCTGTGTGGTGCCGGATGTAAAGAACAGTACCATCCCATTTCTTCCCGTGGGTGTCGTAAAAGACGACTAAGGGACTCACGAGAGAATGGACAGCATTCCCTATGCATATTAACGCCATATTGCAATCGCCAACCCGTCTGCCAAGCGTGGCGATTATGGCAAAACCCCCCATTTGGGGGGGCCTATGTCAAGCAGTGGACGTTTTTAGGCTGAAATGATGATGAATGATTGCGACGTTGCCCACTTTCTGAATAAACGCTCTTAACAAACACTTTTCTGCATTCATGCTATATGTACTACATACTATCAGATGCGTATGGAGGACCAAAACCTAACGGCAGTCGGTTCAATCAAGTACTGATTCAACACACCAACGTCTCTGACGTCACAGGTTATGTGAGCCACAGACTATCTTAGGAAGGTCGAGAAATCAGCCGGACCTCGACTAATGAAAGTTGACTATAAAAATTACACGCTCAGTTTAGTAACTGTTAGTCGGTAGAAATTTTATAGAAGAAGCGCATTTGAAAGCTAGATTTTGATTGTTCGTTAACCATGATTCAGTACGTTTTTAGTTTAAAAAGCCAGAAGAGGGAGAGGATGAGGAAGACCAAAGAAAAGATGGATGGATTGTGAAAGGAATGTACAAGTTTTATTATGTTTATATAAATAAACATAATAAAAGATAAACCACAGAGCAAAGTTCAAAGGGAAACGAATTGATTCTGACTAGAGTACCTAATCGCGCAATATTAATAAAAATAATAAATAGAACATTTAATGACGAATGAGTGCACAGATTGCGCTTGTATTTTCCCTATTTAATAATACATTTGTTTTGCAGTGATTAAAAATAAATTATTGACAAATATTTGTTGTATAGCATTGTTAACGTCTAATCAAATTCATGAAAACTGTTAGCACAATACTAGCATTCTACTGTTTAAAAAATATGAGCTTCACTATCTTGTTGGAGTTGAGTTTCAACTTCTTAAAACTAAGATTCGGTTTCAAAGTTTATCCTAATCAGAACGCAATTTGACTTGTCTGTATGAACATCTTTAATACTATCAAAGAGATGGACTACCTCTGCCCTGTTTCCAGTCTACCTAGATACAGTAAAATAGTAGTATTTTACATATAGTGACTTCCTATCTGACCTCCACAACCCAGTTATTAGGTAACACGATACCCCTTGGATCCGCAGAACCAGTCGAAGTGGCGGTGCTTGGGGGAGGCTTATGTCGAGCAATGGACGTCTTTCAGCTGTAAAGATGATGAATGCTTATCTGACCTCCACTACCTAGTCACTGGTTAACACGACACCCCTTGATAAGACTGGTTGTCTGACTTTCGGGTTTCTGACTACTTTAATGAATGTCAAAGATCTACCAATGACAGCCGGGACCAACGGCTCTCCTGAACACCGAGGGGTCTCGATGATCTGCGAAACGACCGCGGCTACCTTTGCTTTTATCAAAGGAGGATAATACTGCCATCAACAAAATTAAGTATGTATATCATAATTAAAGGTTTGTCACGTTCCAGGATCATAGCTGTCTTCGCCTTCATTATATATGTTGATCCGGGAAAGCGAGAGAATCCTAATGGACGGTCTGCTTATAATTCTTAACGGGTTTCTGACGTTGCCACACGTTCTCATTCTTCGTTCAACGTGAGGACTAAGACGATGTGTTATGACAGGCCGGGCCTTAGGGAGGATAAAATATGCCCCAGAGGACTGCAGGAATCCTTTCACTTATGCCTGGTTTCTGAGGTATTCTTAGCCCAAGTATTTATTGTGCTTTTTGGTTCGATATTTTGACGCACTATACAGATAACTTAGTCGAATTATCAGCTATTAAGAGTATATCTACCACCAACACACGACACGGTTGGCGCAGTGGCTGAGCGATCGACTGCTGCACAACGTGTCGCGGGTTCGATCCCCGCACGGAACAAATATTTGTATGATCTGCAAGTAGTTGTTCCGGGTCTAGGTGTTAGTGTATGTGAATTTCTATGTTTGTAAACGCACTCACGATACAAGAAGAAATTCTTAGTGTGGGGCAAAGTTTAAAAAAATAAATAAATAATCATCAGCAGATTGTTCCACAGTGTCTACAAGTTACTCCTCGTCCATATGTTTTTGTAAATTACGACATCATTTAGTTAGATTTCTTTGTTTGTAAGGGAATTAAATACAAATGGAGCAAGCGTGCCGGTTGCTTAGCAAATGTTGCTTCATTAGTTTATTCTGCTGCAGAACTATTTATATTGGAACTTGCTAATGAAAAAATGCGGTCTTTAGGAAATGGGATAAAGAGACACCTAAAAGACTTGTCTAAACAGACCCATACTTTTGTAGATACCAAAAATGAATTGGTTTGACAGTCTGGCGAACAAGTTTTCAGCACTGTCCAATATTGAAAGGTTAGATCGAGTTGGTGGAAGACCTTTGCATGGTGTCTGGTAGTAATTGGATGAGAGTAGACGAGGACTGAGTTAAAGGAAGAAGGAAGGAAGAAAGAATAACGTTTATTTGGACACAGTTCGTGAAACACAAAATACAAATCCTATCCTATACTATTAAACGATTAATATTTGTATTTATATATATATATTTATATTTGTAACCTAGCTAGGTCTCATATTTGGGAAAGTTCGTTTTCTCCGTATTTACAACCGAACAGAGCTCGGTCGCCCAAAGTTTAGAACAAGATGGCTACCTTAGAATAATGCCATGGCAGCATGGAATTAGAAAGTACCTACAATCATGGCAGCATGGAATTAGTATGTACTATACATGGAATTAGTATGAACTTTCCTATACTATTAAATGAGCATTCTCTATTTTCACCGGAACAGAGCTCGGTCGCCCAGGTGGTTTCCCTACTTGAAATCGAATGACGAAAGATCGAATAACACTTGCTCGAAAACGTTAACTCGATAGTACTTGAAATCGATTAATTATGAGCGCGACAGTTCACTACCTCGATGCATCAAAATCTCGAATAATCTCGAAGCTCGAATGATCGGCAGCGCGAAGCCCATTATCTTGAAACATCATTTCTCGAATGACCATCTAATCGATTTAAGGATTTTTATTTGAGTACAATTTATTGAAATCAACTATAATCATGTGTGTCATATTTTTTTTTTATTAAAAAAAGAATTTATTACACATATTCCACATTTCGTACACACGGCTACACATCAAGCTATACATTTCCAGTATAAACTGACCTCGCATTGTACGGAAATTATATAGCATGGGAGATCAGCATAAACTGGAAATGTATAGCTTGATGTGTAGCCGTGTGTACATAGATAAGTTTACTTTATAAACATAATTATTTTTCATGAGTATAGTTCATTTATATTTCTATGCATATATTTTTTCAATAAATTGAACAATTTTATTGAAATCAACTATGATCATGTCAGTGACATATTTTTTTTATATAATATGTCACTGACATGATCATAGTGGATTTCAATAAAATTGTTCAATTTAATCACAACTATAATCATGAAAATAATTATGGTTGGTATGGTAAAATAAAGTAAACTTATCTATGTACGAAATATGGAATATGTGTAATAAGATTTTTTTTTTAATAAAAAAAAAATATGACACTGACATGATTATAGTTGATTTCAATAAATTGTACTCAAATAAAAATCCTTAAATATATTCTGTAAATCGATTAGATGGTCATTCGAGAAATGATGTTTCAAGATAATGGGCTTCGCGCTGCCGATTATTCGAGCTTATAGTTATTCGAGATTTTGATGCATCGAGGTAGTGAACTGTCGCGCTCATAATTTATCGATTTCAAGTACTATCGAGTTAACGTTTTCGAGCAAGTGTTATTCGATCTTTCGTCATTCGATTTCAAGTAGGGAACCCCGCCCAGGTACTAGTTACTTAAATGACATACGATTTAAAATAATGTAGTGTAGTCCGATAATGGAATGTTATATACAGATGATGATAATAATGATGACGATGAGATGAAGAGATCTGAACCATGACATGTGACATCAGACGAGTCACAAAAGCTACAGCTTAAAACATTACATGTAGTAAGTAGTTCACACAGAATTCACATTCCACCAGAAAAAAAAAAAAACTGAATCGTCAGGTGTTGTTTCATCAACTTGAAGTCACACAGTATGAAGTCGTGTTTCAATCTCGGAAACCGTTTAACATTAAAAAAATAAGCGAAACCGTTCGTGTCTCGCAATAAAAGTCATCAATCCATTCTCCAGACACGACAAGATTCACTTGAAACTCCTACTGTTGGAAAATACACTGTAAAATCATTAATTCAGAGTCTAAATTTGTTTAAGTAGGGGGGACAATCATGTTGTAAGTTATTATTCTTATATTTTCACACCAAAGATAGCATGGCCTGTTGCTAAACTTCAACAATAATCGAATAGTATTCGATGATTTTTGTAGAAACTAGGTACGATTTAGTAGATACCAAACTTAGACAATTTTTATACTGTTAACCTGAATGCAATTCAGAGAATTCAGGCATTCTATTCTAAGACCATGAAAGAAACTAAATAAAATCGATCTAAACACGGTGAACACGAAAGCACAGTCTGAGCTGAAGTAACAAAAACTCTAATCAAAGTTTTTTTAAACTTAAAAATAGACAACCTCTTTTTAGACTTTGGCTTGTAAAAACTAGCAGCACTGGCTTTCGTATCAAATAAGGTAGGCACAGAACAGAAATGGTAGGCAATTCCGAAAAACTTGAAACATCGGCTGAAAAATGCAAAACAGACGGCGTATTAATTCACGGAAAAATTAATGTGTCGTCACGGCTCCATGCGTCAAGTTGGATTGTTTAACAGAAAATTTAAGTAAGTCTAATTTTAATATAATTAAAATAACAGCGGAAGTTAATAATAATCCTCTAAGTAATGTGGTACCTACCTACCAAAGCTGTGTTGAAAACAAACAGTTCAATTCGAAGTTTTATGAATAAACAGAACGGTCACAGAGCCGATTCTCATGAATGGTCGCCGAAGCGTTGAACCACAACGCGACCGGTTACCATTGTATCCGATAACTGACTCCGATTCAAAACCTTTCTATGCAATCATACTCTTTTCGCAATACGCAAATAGGTTTCCATGTGAAGTCAATCTCTCTGGTTACAATAAAGTTAGAGGGGAGTTCCAAAATTCAATTTTCAAATCTAAAAATGCAACGGACTTAAACGAAGTAGAACAAGTGTATAAAAAAAAAGTACGATTGTAAGTTTACTTTTAAGATTTTCATCTTCTGACATAAGTGTACAAAGTGAGTTGACAATTGGCGTGGATTATAAATTACAACGGTGATCGGAATGTCTTGCATAAACACCTGTAAGACTGCTTTAAGATTTTACACGTTTGACTTCGATTAGTATTTCTTTGACAGCTGTTCGTAACTGTTACATCTTCATTAAGTCATCATTGAAATCTATATTTGGCAATACTACCGCACACTTAAAATCAAAGTTCAATAAATTGTTATGACAAGCATTTCATTAGTCTCAACAGAATTAATTTATTGAATTGCATCTAAAAGGTTGCATGCCGTTGCGATTGCGACCTCATTTCGCTTTTGACTTCTCGTTTTCGTTTCACGATTCAAGTTTTTTTGTTATTCTAACAAAATCAATGATATTCGATATTCAACCGATATTAATATACATTAGCCAGGTGCAATTTAATAACGATAATAGCATATTAAATGCATTCGGTATTTTTATCGCAAATGTGATAATGACACGTGACTACGGTATGGTAGATATATCTATTTATAAGTAATCAATTAATCGCTTTCCTTCCAGCCGTAGGTAGTAGTTACTCACAAATCATTGAATTATTAATATGACCTTGAATCTCTGCGACAAGTCGCAAACAATCGATTTCAATCTTCTACACTACACTAATCGCATGCATTCGAATCTCACCTTAACAACGTTACAAACGAAATTCGAACGTAAAAGTCATAGGAAAAAAGTACCTAAATCAGAATTGTCGACATCGGCACCATTGCCATAAGGAAAAATAGATAGAAAGTATTTTTTTTGTGAAACGTAATTTCAAACGTCAGCAGTCAGTGATTGTCAGTTTTGCTGTTTAACCTTTGATCAAAATTCTCAGTTAATAATTAAAATCTTAGTGCAACAGTGTCATAACATACCGGTGTGAACCGTTCCTCCTCAGCATTGAGCAAATCCCCAACAGAAGATGCTTTCGCCTGATTCGCCAAATGCCTTCGGCTGTGCAAAACATAGGACAACTCATCCAGGTACCGAAGCGTCAAGTTAGCCATGATTCACACAACACAAGCACACTACAAACTGATCATTTACCACTCGCGTCAACAATCTCAACAATAGTCAGTAGTAACAATGAAATAGGAAACAGGCTTATTCACGTAAACAATTCAGTGAAAATTGCGCCGTAGATATAACGTGTATACCGCGCCATAGCCGAGTCGCAACTGAACGCGGCGCGACGGCTGCGCTCTCCGGCGGACATAGAGTAAACACTCGTAGAAAGTTAATCGGCTGCGACCTTATTAAGGTTTAGGTAAACACTCTTAATATTCTCTAGATTAGAGCATTCGTTGAGTCATTACTTTAAGCTACAGTTATGTCATTGTAAATCTGGCCAAGGCTGAATGATCAAACAAACACTACTACAGATTCCCTGTAGATGCTCCATATTTTATATACAGGGCTTTGTTTTGAAATTAAGGTCGGTGCAATTAGAGACGAAATCAAAGAGCAATTAAATTTTATAGTCCGGCCACATGAAGCTGGCGTAGTAATTAAAAGAGACGAAACCGTCTGTCTAATTACTGTACTAACCACTAATGAAATAGTCGCTTGCTTCAGGGACTGAGTATTTCAAAAGTTATAAGAAGTGTATTTACTTGATTAAAATCCAGACAAAACGCAGATCAAACTTTTCAAAAACAACATTGTCTAAACTCTAAGGAGTCTGAGGTATCCTTTTGAATATAAATCCAAGTAGATAATTATTTTATTAAGAGAATCTACACATATCTAGTATGCAGAACTAAATAACATATCTTTTCAGGATATCACTGAAATTAACAAAACCAATTAACAGACCAAGATATCTGCAGCACTAATCTTTGCCTGTAGTTGCATTTACGATACATTTCTTGCGAACATTCTGCGTGACGCTGACACGAGCCGCAGTCATTTCCGAGGTGTTACATAAAAGTTAGTTGGAGGATGTCGTTACATATATTATGTGCGAGATAAATATAAAGTAATTCACACTTATATTTATAGTTCCAAGCTCGTTTCGTCAGAGAGTGTTAACAGGACTTGGAGAAGATAATATGTATTACTCCGAGGATTTGATAATGAATGACCACGTAAACCTGAGTCACATCATTAAAAACCAAGAACTCCAGAGATAAAAACTTTATACTATAAAGCTAGATAGGTGGACGACCAGCAAAAGATCGCGAGGAAGACCTGCACGCGTAGCATGACCACCGTAGAAACGGGTTTTGTCGACGGAAGAATAGACAAAATGACAGATTGTGATTGTTTATCCGTCATTTAGTCTATTCTTCCGTCGACAAAACCCGTTTCTACTGTGTTCATGCTACACATGCTGGACGAGACCCGCACAAACCAGGGAAACATGACACAAAAGGGAGGAAGGCTATACTCAGCAGAGGGTGGAACAAGGCTGCCCGTGCCCATGTCGACGATGATGATCATGATTAGGTAGATCACTGGTTTTAGGTACTACTCGAGCTTTGTTAAAGCATAAACAAAGTTTTCTAGCAAAGGGGAAACTTAACTAGGAAATGCTTGAAAAATTATATTTTACAAACACTTAGGTCTCGCGTTAAAGTTAACAACAATGCTATTGCACAGGGTAACAGGTTGCAAGCCTATTGTTCACGAGCACCTGAACAACCAGTTTACCTTTGTTGACTTGAAGAAATATGCAGGAAACGAAGTTACCTGTTTTAACCTTTTAAATAAAAATAGAAATACAAAATTAGAAACAAAGAAAAATAACATAATATACCTTAATATTTTGCAATGCAAGGAAGTAACAACAAAATGAACGGTGTATTTTTTGGACTATAAAACATAGACGAAAATATAAATCTACATACCATTGTAGCACAACTTACTACAATAAAATATACTACATATTATATAAAATATATCATACCCATGAAAATTGAGAAAAATTATATTCAAGCTACAAATATTTTCCTTACATACGTCCAATCCAACGAATTTCAGAATAATTATCATGCAAACGATTCGTCATTCCCAACAACATTGAGTGGAGCACTTATAATAGACAGCTGTCACTCACACACATTTTCAGAATTTGGAAAAGCTGAAGAGATTTCCAATACCAATCGCTATAACAAGTGAAATTCTATAATCCTATTAAATTCTCTCCAATAGGATTGAAGTGATGTAGCAAAACATTTTCAAAGCGTACTGATTACTTTTGTATGGCTTCAAGGTGCATTGCACTTGTAAGAAACAAAGCTGTTAGCTTCCGATTACATCAAATACATTCAGTGTGCTCACGCTATTAAAACAAATATCAGTTTAACGACTTATACTTTTATCTTTGTCTTCTACGGCTTATGATTTATCCTTGTTGTGTTTTCCTTCTTAAATTACCCATAAGGTTAATAGAGAACAATCCTCTATTGTTAAACTCTTAATACAGCTATCTGTGCTACTGTGTATTGTGGGTGTACTATATGTACACCTCTACCTAACCCTTCGGGGATAAAGCGTGATATTATGTTATGTGTGTAAAAACAACTAATGATCAAAAATCTCTTAGGTGTCCCCCAAGGGAACATACTACGGCCAATAAAAATCAGAAATTTTCTGTACTCCACAGTAATTTTGAAGGAGCAGTTTCATTGCGAGAGTACACGCCCGACATGATCGCGGTAGGTCAGTATTGTACCGGCTACTGGCCCTTCGCTTCCTTTCACTTTCGCAAACAATCCAATTGTTACTGGAGCAGTGATCGTAGCTACATTCTTTCGGAAGTTCTGTATCAAAAATATTGCACCTCTATTCACAGTTTTTGATAAGATTTTGATCATTTCAAGGCTTAGTTTTTCCATAATTATGTGGGATTTACAATAACCAAGTCTGGGATATAATCCCGTTTCATGGGAAAATAAACCTTCCACAACATAATAATTCAATTCAAAAGTCATTCAAACTAGGAACCTAAGAATCAGCACTTTTCGAACGACAAAATTACATAAGACAGTCCCCCAAAACGCCCGCCCTTCACCACTTCCTAGTGCTGTAGCTGGGAAGAAGAAGTGGCGAAACAAACTCACCAACAGCGAATGCACACAAAAAAGTGATTTCATAAAAGCATTCTTTATTTATAGGATACCGAAACAAATATATTCAAAATTAATGTATTAATGTTGAAATACAACCTCCGAAGAAAAAAAAGTTGCATTCAGTTCTTTTGATCGAATTTTTTCAATGCCAGCTGTGAGCTGATCGATTTCACCCATCTGTCCTTAAGATTTTTTGCGGAGATCCTTTCAAAAACCAGTCACACAAAAAATGCAGGTCTGTAAAGTTGTCTCAGAAAATTGTGATTTATATCCATTTATAATTATTATTGTTACCTACTTCTGTTAGTAACTGTTACGTCAATGATGACAACAGAGATAGGTGATACCAGTAATATTGTTTCATAACACAGGCCACTAGAACCGCGGGGAACTCATTAGAAGGAATTGTGTTTACTATGTTTGCGGTTGGAAACTTTGCGGAGAAATAACTTGAATAATCTATCTTGTGCGATTTAAAGCAGAGGAATTTGAATGAATGTCCAAATATAGTCGTAGATATCATAACAAACACGAGGTTGTTTTTGAAACCCAGGCAGAGTTTGCTTGTGATTCTAATGATGTTTTACCATTAAATTTTATTGACAAACAAAAGAGTGAGATGTTTTAACAACAACAGTGTGTGCCTTACGACTGTGTCGAAAAGGTCTATTTTATATCTACACACTACTGCCAAAAATTATACGTACTTTTACTTTTTAGGTCAACCATTAAATTTTGTAGCTATAGCAACTGCTGATCTACAGACGATTGACCCAAAACTCTTGTTAAAAATATTATATTTAACGCAATTTTTCTCGCCGTCTTCATAGCCATTCCCCTACCCAACTTAGTCTGAATGATCACTGTCTTGATTGTTATCTTAAAATAATTGCTGTGCATCTTATAATTATGGCACAAGCTCCTTATTAATTAGTGTAACCTTATTTACAAATGTTAAAAAATGTTCTTTTTCGAGGTCGCGCGTGTTTTCATGGCATGGAACAGAAAATTACGTAATTGAAACTCATTGACTTGGTTTCCGCGTAAAACTTAAGAAATGTGGAAAGAAAGACGTTTATACAGTAATTAAAAATGGCTAACTAGTTATTATCTTGGTTCTAGGTTTGATATTAAAATCCTGCATTATTACAATGTAAGTATTTACCCTATACTATTAAATGAGCAATATTTGTATAAATAAATATTTGTAGGTTACGTTCTCGAAACGGCTCTAACGATTTCAATAAAAGTTGCAATTTATGGGTTTACGAGGGCGAAAAATCGATCTAGCTAGGATTTTTCGTTTTCTCCGTATCTACCTTTGCATGGTGTCTGGTAGTAACTGGATGAGAGTAGACGAGGACTGAGTTAAAGAAGAAGGAAGGAAGAAAGAATAACGTTTATTTGGACACAGTTCGTGAAACACAAAATACAAATCCTATCCTATACTATTAAACGATTAATATTAGTATTTATATTTGTAATCTAGCTAGGTCTCATATTTGGGAAAATTCGTTTTCTCCGTATTTACAACCGAACAGAGCTCGGTCGCCCAAAGTTTAGAACAAGATGGCTACCTTAGAATAATGACATAGCAGCATGGAATTAGTAAGTACCTACTATACTGGCAGCATGGAATTAGTTTGAACTATCCTGTACTATTAAACGAGCATTCCCTAGCACACCTTCACCAGAGCAGAGCTCGGTCGCCCAAGTACTTTATACCTTTATAGAACTTAAACGCCATATAGAAAATCTTTCGTTTATTTTTGTTTTTGCGATATCATTTAAAAAATTTGTTACTTACATTTTCAACAGTCCAATGATACTAAATGGTTTCTAAGCTTGGTTTAAAGTCATGTTTAGAATCAGTATTGGGTCCACCACTATGAACTCAGCCTATCCTAATTCACTACTGGTCAAAAGCCTCTCCCACGGCTGCACCACAACACCCGGTTCTTCGCATTCCGCATCTTGTCTACCCCAGCCGCCTTTTAAAGGTCATCGGGTTACCACAATCAGTCAGGAATTGAAAAGTAAGATTGCCCAATAGCTAGTTCAATGCCTTAGCTGGATTGAAACAAGGTATGTTTCAATCCAAGGACCTGTGAAATATTTAAGTAAAGAGATTAGAACGTGACATGAACTTTAATATTGCTCTATTTTCAACTGCTAAGGGCTATTTAAAAGCTACGTCTTTAGCCCGCGCCTGAATGCAGTATTTTGTAAACTAAACCATTAAACTGGGGGTCGTGTTCACGGAATTCCAGGATAATCAAATAAACGAAAAAAATAATGAAACAGAACTTGTACGAAATCATTCTCCTAATAAGTTAACCGGAACTGATCTGGAGATGGTGAAATAAGACGCTAGAATCCTCATCAATGATGAAGACGAGAAAGATGGTTTTTCTTATGACACAATCATGGATAGATTAGATACAGACAATATTCGAATCAAGCTGAAACTGAAAGTCGTAAGGTTTAAACAGGACCCAACGCACAAGATTGCAGAGACGATGTAAAACAAAAATAGATAAATTATGTAGTTTCGTCTGGCTACGAGCCATTTTTGATAACCCACATGCACATTGCGCAAGTTTCGCATTTAAACTACGATATATTGCACGAAATTCTATGAGCTATTGGGTTAATGCTAGAAGATTAAGATACTATTGATTTTACGGGTTTGTAACCTTCGTATTATTAGTTCCATCAGTTTCCGGAAAAGTAAACAAACTCCAAAGACATTAGACGACATTTTTGACATGCTAAGCCACCTTCCCCGTGATGACCATGATATCATCTATGTCTAGAACATAATCGGGTTTAAATTCTCATAACACTTTTCTTATATTGTATCTTCTATTAAAGCACGTAAGCTTCGCACAACCTGTAAAGACCTTGACGCACTTTTCCGACTCACCCATTAATTATACTCCCTTTATTTCCACTTCAAATTCTATCTTCCACAACTTCACCATCCCCATAACACACAAAACCGTTAACACCAACCAAAACAAAAGACAAACGATTTTGTAACCGCCATTAAAATTCGACAAATTAATCTTTTATAATCATCCGCGTAAGATATTAATACACCATTGTTATTCCGGTCGCCATCTTGCATGCGTTTCCGCTCGCTTTCACTGCGCGAGCGCAGTCTAATTAAACGTGAACGTGACGCGAGTACGTTGCAGATATGATGATATTATATCATAGTAGCATCATACATAGACTGGGTCTTACGCCTTGGAATTTGACAGGATGTTTCTTTAGAAAAGGATATGAAAGGACAAGGAGAGTCTATAGTTCATAACAATACGAGTATGTTAATCGATTTTAACTACTAACGTCAGTCGATTACGAAATAACCGTCATGATATTAATGTAGCCTTCATCTTGAAATCCTTTTTAAGAAGCAACTAGGGGATTTCACTCTTCAATTTCCTCTTGCCAGAATGGCAACTAGCTTCTGCTGCAATTTGTATGATTCTTTTTCACACAGTAAATTGTGAAATATTTTTTACAACTTTCCAATACTTAGTTGTTAAAAATCTTGTCACGATCTTATAACCTTTCCCACTCTCCCTTAATAGCAATCCATCACCACAAAACGGTTTATTACATCAACAAGGGGTTACCCAAGTTCAGTCCCAAACTATTTTTAGTTCCCCGCGTCACTATTCCGACAATTCGTATAATAAAGCGGGTTAAGGTTAGTCGCCTCTGACGTCTTCTCTCCCCTTTTGTGACGTCAATTTGGGGGCATCTTTGAAACTCTGACAAATACGTCATTGACTGACGTCAAAAGGAACTGTTGAATTCACAGGCTATCAAAGATTGGACTGGGGTTAATATGTAATAAGTCGCCGTATGGCTCAATGAAATGCCAAGCAAACAGTTACGGTTGGAACTCCTGAAGAATTAGGCAACAGTGAAACCACACTGCTGGCTACCACGGGAAACCTGCTGTGATTAGCATAACACAAAACATGAGTGTCAAAAATTCAAAATTCAAAAGATTTTTTATTTCATTTATTCAAACTAGGCTGAGAATCAGCACTTTTCAAACGTCAAAATTAAATAAGACAGTCCCCCGAAACGCCCACCCTTCACCACTTCCTAGTGCGTCAGCTGGGAAGAAGAAGTGGCGCAACAAACTCCCCAGCAGCACAGCTGTCTGTTCAGTTAGAAGAAAAAAAAAGATTCTATATGTATAATAGTATTCAAAATAATTTACATTACGCAACACAAAACATAATTTAAATTATTATGTCATATGTTGTCAGGCATATGTACTACAAAAATGAAGGATGATTGTATCAAGGTTGGTATGAGAGCCATCTAGCTTCTATAGTACAGCACTACGGCGCGAGCATGTCAGTGACGCTAAACGTTAAGTTTATCCCCTACCAAAAATTAACGCGCCTAAAGAAGTTTTCACTTCAAAAACCTAAACAAAAAGCAGATAGGCGCGCTCTAGGTAATGAGCCGTGTCCACGTCCTCCAGTTACCACTCCTAAACTTGCTGACTGGCAGTGACTGGCTAATCATTGCACCGAGGTATGACCTATTCTTGTACCTATACTATTCTTGTCTAGCGCGTTCCGACGCGACAGGAGCGGTTTCCATTTAACTACAGCACCGAATAAAAAGTCTCTAATCGTAATTTGATACCATAACTGTCAACTTCATCCGCTGCCTTATATTCAACCTGCATTAAATAAAAATAATCTATTTCACGGTAAATTTCCCACAAAAACCTCGTATTGGGAACGTTTTATTGTTGAAAAACTGGATTAAGTATTGTGTGGCCCAAAGTTGAATGCTCGGTACACTTGACTGACACAAATTGTGTTCAACTTGATCTGAATTAAACTAGTTGGACTCAGAAAAAATCTAGATTAGTAGTCATACTGTAGCATTTTGCGAAATATAAGATACTTAGTCAGGTGTTTTGAAGGCTAGAGGCCTAATACTTCGTAATAGTCCGAATTAGCTTCTTATGGAAATAACAATATTAATAGTTCCTGGGAAAATGTATGCCTTTTCACCCAGATAAGTCTCGATCCTGTAGGAATATCGGGATAAAAAGTATCCTATGTGTTAATTCAGGTTATAAACAATCTGTGTGCCAAATTTCATCCAAATCTGTTCAGTAGTTTTTGCGTGAAAGAGTAACAAACATCCATCCATACTCACAAACTTTCGCCTTTGTAGGATTAAAAGGATAGGACAACGTCTGGAGGGTCACCTAGTTATGTATTAAGACAACAATAAGATTTTAGACCTTGAAGTCAAAGACAATCAGTATCTCAGCATGAAAAAACACAATTCAATAAAGTGTCTGTCTAGACTATAATAGATATAGCAAAAAAGTTACTATCTCTGAAGTAGATTAAGAAAAAGAGGAATTTGAAAATGCAAAAACAATTTCTAAAAGACATGCATACTGAACAAATCTCATCCTCGATAAAACACATAACATAGACCTGTGCAAAATGATAAGACAGATTGAAGATTAACTAGATTCATTTGAACATTCGATCTTTCAAATTTACAAAGACGTTACAAAGATGCAACGACCATTCATCTTAATAATGACATTACTCTACAGCCTACAAATCCTTAAGTCATAATAGTATTGAACATTAGTCGAACAATTCAGAATTCAAAGTACATTTATTACACAAAAAATCGTTTTGTAAGCATGGAGTAATAAGCGTTAATGCTCATCATAGTATGATTAACATATTGTGTAACATTTGAGCAACGTACCATATTATATCGGTAATTTATGAAATCTATGGAAACGGTTATTAAAAAGTGATTTTAATGTAGTAACGAAAGATAATGGTCATATCGAGAACAATGAGGCCGATTTACATATTAACCTAACCAATATCAGGTCTCCACAATGCATAATTTTATATGTATTTGCTAGAAATCTTTACCTATCAATTTCATGGAATATGCAACTCAATATTTTCGTCTTTACGTCCCCTTTTTTGCTTTAGTTATTGTGCTGTGTCGTCGTCCAAAAACCTTCTCCCTTCAACCGTCTTTTCGTGATTACCAATTTCATAAAGTAATTTCAAGCTGTTTAATCAACAGTGTAAGTAAAATCTCAAGTTAACCGTTCTGTTTTGTGACCAAACAGCCATAAACCAATCATTCAAAATTGTCATGGGATTTGACAACAGAAGTGAGTAATTCAATTAGCTTTTTGAAACCGAGGGTAAGTCATCCCATTAACATGATCGTGGGAGCACTGGGGCAATGTAAGCAACGATCCGTGATCTGTGGTCTACCGTGTACTCAAGACCCGCATGTCAGGTAACCCGACAACCGTTCCATTGCCCACATCCGGCACTTTGTTGTATTTAAACCTCTTTATCCGACTCTTATTGGAAAGTGTTAAAGTTCAGAATGGTCTGGCAATTTTTCTGTTTGCAGTTTCTGCTCTAGCTGATGGGGCTTTAATAAAAGGTTTGGCGGAAGTATCGAATGACGCGATGAGTCGGACATTTTGTTCTATTGTGATTTTATAAATACTAGCGGCTCGCCCCTGCTTCGCACTGTCTTTACGTAAGATTTTTTTATTATAGGTACATGTAAATTTAATATGATTGTATTATACACATAAACCTTCCGGAATTAATTGTCTAAATGATTGTGAAAACCGCATCAAAATCCTTTGTGTAGTTCAGAAGAAAAACGCGGTCACACCGACAAACAGAAAAGCGACTTTAATTAATTATATGTTTTGTTATAGTTAATACCGTCATGTTTGGTATATATTGTACAGTTAGGTGATCGTGAGTCATATGTTTATCCGAACTTTAATCATGTGAAGCCTTTTGTGTGTTACCCGCCGACTGCCTGTTAGTCAGCAATTTGCCGAACTCTAGAATTGGATTTGGTAACGGTAGTTATAGGATGAGTTACGCTTCATTAAAATCGACCACTATCTGTAGATAAAGACCTTATCGACATTTCCGGTAAACAATGGTACTTTTCTTCTTTTTTTTTCTAAGAATAGTAGTTTTGTGGCTCGCTCTTTACAATTTGCCAAATTCTGTACTTACACATCGTTTGAAAGGGCGCTGTATTCTACCTCAGCCCTCACGTCCTCCTGTCTAAAACGCTAAGCTCCAGTGCATAAGTGAACTGAACTTATCTTCGCGAAAAGAACAAGTCTAATCCCTGACAGCCCTCGTCTCATGGCTAGGTCGGTGCTCTTCACATTGTCATTTGTCGCAACCAAATAGTACTACAAAACCACGAAGGCTTGCGTAACCTACATTTCACCTTCACTCATTTGCTAAAATTAACAAAGGAATGACAAAATTTGTCGTTTATAATCTGGAAACCCGGTCACTGTTCGACCATATTTGTTTGGAAGTGACTCTTCAAGTCTAACGGTAAGTAATGTTTGAGACGCGGACGTACAAAAACTGCATTTAAAGCGAAGTTAAGTCGCGTGATTCCATTAAATTGACCAACGCCTATCATGCCTAGAATCTCTTTCAAAGTAACAATAGAATCAATTATTGCAATAAAAATAATGCTGTGATCACATCTCCTATCTCATCCTCGTTCTCCCTTCATCCTTCTTTATTTTTAAAAGCCGTCATCTTAAAGTTGACATCTTTGAAATAGGTACATCCTTTACTCTGTAATCTTTCACACAACCTATCAATATGTTATGTTTCTGCATTGCAATTTTTAACAATGAATATTTTCGCCTCCGAAACATTCTTTCCTTGCTTTTGGGTATCTCTCTGACTGCCGTTTGTATACTTTGGTATATACTTCCGATTTCTACATGAAACATAACAACCTACTCCAATCAGATCCATCCAATCATAGTGTTTACACCACTATCCCCTGAAGATCATTCGTTATGGGCACACGGACGTCTGCACACTGTTATGCATGCTTTATGTAATTCATACGTTAAGCTATGATCGCATACAGATGATATCAAATATGTAGTTACTTGTAATCTATCTTAACTTCCTGAATCTTCATAGACGTAACGTGTTTGTGCAGCGACTTGTATTTCTTACTTCTGGTCGTCAGTTTGTCGTTATGCTCTTGTAATCTAAGTTCTAATACTAGAGTTTGTTGTGATATGAAAGAAAGTAATTACAATTGTCCGTTTCCATGGGAATATGGGATTAATTTAATCTTCTTGGTGAAAAAAGGGTGTTCCTAGTAGCATGCACCTGTTTTGTAGATAATTTTGAGTTTAGGTACTCAAAATATAGGTACTTAAGTAAAATTATTGATTTATAAATATAGTGACATGTCGGAAATATAAATAAGTCAATTATAAGTTACAAACAGGTAAAACAAATTCGAAGGTAATGGATACTGGGTACCGGGCACTTAAGCTGTTAAAAAAAACTAGCAGATCCTATGTTCCCGTAGACGGCTATAGTTAATAATATGTATGACCGTATAAAATATTGGTTTCCTATACATAGTTACTTTATCAAAGCAAATTCCACCAAAGCAACGTTTTGTGTAGAAAGAATTGTCTCCAAGTCAGTGTCAATGCCTTTACTCGCCTACACAATCAAAACTATGGCGAATCGTTCGACGCCCTCTAAGTCTGAAGTCATCAATTTACTCCTACTACTCCTAAGGTCCTAGTCATCAGAAGTAGTTCTTCATCAGTAATATTCGCAATTAACTAACAGATTAAATTGGCACTTATTAAACAGTAGTTTGGCCTAGACATAGATGCCGGAAAACGAAATGTTTTGTCTGTTTGTTGTTGCAATATTCGTTTGATTCTGATAGAATGTTGTTTCTGGCTTCCTTATCGCGATATTGATGCACCTGAGATCAAAATATTACTGATTATTGATATTACTGATTATTTCAATTCAGGTTATGTTAATTGCTTTATATATCATTAACTTACTAAGTTACAAAAGTCGCTCTGCGTGAGACTTTGACTTGACTTTGAAACTTTGAATTTGTCAGCTGTGGATATTCGTACTAGATCCTACAACTAAAGTTTGAACATTAAGTTAGCTCTGTAGTTTAGGTATCTGCTAGATATTTAACAGGTACTTTTTACTATTCACAATCGTTTTCTTAAAAACGTTCATTTCTCTTTGCATATTCTTTTTAATACTCACGAATAGCATCTAATCGAACCATAAAACAACTTTCTATTTTATAGTTAAACTTAAAAGTAAAATTACAATGGCTGCAGCGATTCACAGCCCACACAGTGCGATTACAATGCCATTAGGTATGTAGGTTAACGTTATAGTTTTAAAACCATTAAAATAAATACTCGCATCACTAATACGTACTTACAGTATACATTTCAACGATGTAGGTATGTGTACCATTTAAGGTTTAAAATAAATCCCATTCAGTTTCTGAATATTAAGAAACATGGTACTTTGATAACCAATTTGCCAAGAATACAAATTATCTAAAATCAAAATGATTTATTCCAGTCTGGCTGAGAATCTACATCTTTAGAAGGTCAAAAGATACCGAAGATACCCCGAAAATATCTGTTTAGCGTCCGGACCCACCTATTTTTTTTTTGTTTCTGTAAAAACATTACGAATCCAAATATATGCTTAGCAACAGACATGCACTACGCTTATTTACATACATATAATGTTAGTAGGTACCACTGATTTCGAATTTATGTTGTCTAGACAGTAATCGACAAAAAACACGCTTTTTTCAGAGACAAAAATGACGTCAACTAGCCAAATTGCGTTTTATTTTAGTTCGTAGCTTAAAATAAAACTAATCTGTATAAATAAAGGAAACCATAGAAGTTGACCTTTACCTCAGAATCGAAACCGTATAAGTACTGGAATTGATTAGTTGCATTGCACTGCAATGCGGATTCAACCAAATGAATATTGTTAAATATGTTAGGTTTTTGTGAACGATTTCTAAAATATTTTTGTGTTTGAAATGTTTATTTATTCTTGTGAATGATATAATAATGATAATTAACACAGTTATGGACATAACTAAGGTGTCTAAGGGAATAACTACGATAACTAAGAAGGGTTATCTGGATGATTTTGGTGCTTATTCCTTTAGCACTTAGTAAAATGGTTGATCTTGTAAAGCTTATCAGCTGAAGCATATTCAGTGCTGTCAGTTAATCATTTATTTATTAAGCATGAAAGAAGTAGGTTTTATTCGCATTCAGTGTCAAAATACATTATTATAACATAATATTCAATACAGTTTAGTTAGTCATTGACAACCATCAAAAAGAAATAACTACATATTCATAAGTAATTGTAGGAAAAGATTAAACAAACACACGAACATAATCACTTAGTTCTAAATAATTTCAACCTATCAGGCACGCTTCCAATGAAAAGAAAGCCAAAAGCATAATAGATCAACCACAGCACTAAACTAAAAGTTCATTTACTTCTAAACATAATTAAGTTGTATTTCAATAGAGCGATTATAAAGAGCATGTCATTTATCTAAAGGTAAATAAAAGACGACAAATAAGGTTCCTTATTAGTATGCTTGTCACGCATAGCTTAGCTCGCACAAATTGGACTACTGGTCGCGGTAGACGACATAGTGACAGACGGAGCGAATTTAGACGCTTTATAGAACCTAATGTTTAAAAGCTTATTTGGTTACTTTATTATTATTTATTATACGTTTATTTGGTCACTAATGTTGTGCGTTCTGAGTGACAATCATAGTAATGTTATTTGTGGAAGAAGACCAAAGAAACACTATAATTTTAATACGACATTTAAGGATGATCATTGTGTAAAATATATAGTTTTTCTGCTAATTAGCCTTGGTCTATGAGAAAATTGGTATAATAGAATTGGTTTAAAAAAGTCACACCTATTTCACCTCCCATCCCTTTCCATCTTTTATCAACATTTAAACATTACGTGATAAACCTCCGTTAGTTACAAATCGTAACATTCACTATGAAAGATTAGATTTTATATCTATTTATATAATATCTATTGTTCTATATCACACATTGGCATAATCGTACGGTATTATCTGAGAAAATCGTTGAGATAGGATGACAGTGTTCGTGCAAATCTTAGGTCTTTGTTGTCATCTACTGAGCTTGCGAGTCATGACAAGCGTGAGTGGTGCGTGGGGGTAGTGATGTGCGGTGTATGGATGCTAAACAGCTATTGCACAGCATAGGTACCTACTATAATCAATAGTACGTCCATGGTAACAGTTTAACTTTGGGTAAGAGTAAGGATGGTTTTCGTAGTGGCTAGTGTAACAACGATATCTTAGTACAGACTGAATTTTGTAGATAAATCTGATGTCTTACTACTGTAATTCAATTAATAGAGGAGGAGGCCGTGATAGGATAGGTCATTTCTTTGGGGTAGTGACAGCTCGTTCCAAGTGATGTTAAACCCGAATCTTTTACCTTTATAATGAGGTATATCACTTATTATTTTGACCTTCCCTTTGCTTTACTAAATATGACCACCACCATCCTTTAAACAAGCACGTCTTGCAAAAGTATTTTTTTAAATCGCTCCCGCTCTGCTTATCACCTAGTCCTCACAATGACGCTGCACGGTAGTGCATGTGCGCCCCGCTGTCCCGGATGCACGTGCATCACACGACACAACACTAGTCGTGTCCACCGGTAAATAGTAAATACACATACTATTCGAGAGTACGGAATCTTGACACATGTGTGTTTATAGTCGTTTTATGTTCTCCCCAGAACGTAGACAAAGTGTTTAAATGTAAAATTAGAACCGTCATGATTCTGTTACTATACTAAGTTATTTGCAACGTGGATCTTCAACTTTTATATGGCTCAGAATCTTGAAGATCAAACTTTGGAAGATCCTATGGAATCTACAGTTGGATTCTCCGAAGGTCCTACGCGAACAATCGGAAAAATAACTCTTCTTTGCATGTCAATCAAAACTCATCGGGAAACCTACAGACACCGGATGGTTGCGAATCCGGAGTACTATTGTACCCACTCAAAATTTATGTGACGTATCTACTCGTATAATTATTTTACTGCGTGTACTTACATCTATATATATGTATATATAATGTCGCTCATGGGCATGTAAATAATTTTTTTTTTCTTCAAAATTCTCCTATGATTTCATGGACTTACACTTGTGTTTTTTGGAATACAGATTTTTTTTTAATGTCTTGTGCTCCGTTTTTTTTTTCATAGTCGACACAATTTAATTAAAAATGTCAGTTAATCCGATAAAATAACTCATAAGCTTTTAGAAATAATAAACAGAATCCAAATCGAGCTAATAACATCGGAGATATAATATGGCAAAAGATACCCAAAAAAAATAAAAAAATTACCCCTCCTTTGAAGGTTAATTTTCAATAATTTTTCATGAATACCTTTTAGAAATAATTAACAGAATCCAAATCGACCTAATAACATCGGAAATATGGTAAAGGCTATTAAAAAAAAAAAAAGTATAGACTCCTCTTTTGAAGGTTAATTTTCGATTATTTTTCATGAATATTCAGAAAAATACGGGCGGTCACACACCGTTTTTTTTTTTTTTTTTTTTTTTTTTTTTGAGGATGGGAAATCATCAAATGACTTCTCCCGCTCTGGGCAGAGCGAGAGGGTGTGTCAGACTTTTACTGACTAAAACCCACCCGTGTTCCTTCCGTTGCCTGTGTGCCGGGGCCGCGATATCCCTTTCAGACAAACCCGCAAATACCCTTAAGCGACATTGTATACGAGTATATAATATGAATCGTCGAAATGTTTATACGCGCATAACTTCCGAACGACTGCGCCGAATTGGATAATTATTTTTTTGTTGCGTTCGTTGGTAGGTAGGTAGGTAGAAGGTAGGGAAGATACGGTAGGTAAGTAGCGTTGGTAGGTGCGTCGTAGATACATACTTAGTGCTACCCGGGCGAAGCCGGGGTGGGTAAAGCTAGTAAATAATAAAATAAATAAGTACTCGTACGCTGCACTAAGTTATGACATGATGAGCGAAGTATGAAACTCATCATCTGTTATAGTCGTGGTAAACAAACTTTGTAGAGTGGATTGAATTCGCGAGTGCTGTTGACGGTGCTGCCTGGTGCTGTCCAACTGTTATGCCTCGCGAAGGACCAGGTAAATAGCAAAGGACCAAGTTATTTCTATGACTGCCTTTTATACTGCATCCTTTTGAATATATTATTTTAGACTGTTCTTTTATAATACTACTGTTATTTAGTACAATAATTGACGTCACCGTATGCTACGTGTTATGAATGGTTGCAGGCGACTATAGTATCGATCGACTCGTGATATTGTTTCATGTCACTCCGTGACTTGATCACACGACTTGTGACGGCTTTTACTTTCACGTCATTGTTGCAAGCTGGCCGGTGTTGCCAAACTAAAATTTGGAATTGAATTATTCTAGCTAGAATATCCTAAATTGGGAAGAATTGTTTTACAACCGGCTTTTGCACTGCCGAAGATAGTACTTACCTATAAAGGACTTAATTAAATAACTTGTAATTCAAGAACCTTTTATAAAATTGTTTTTTGGTTCTTTTTTTTAAACTAAGTACAAGCAAATATTCCGTAGGAACTTAAAAAAAAATAACTTTCCTTAAAATCAACATGCAGTTTTCAAAGCTTTTTTTTTTCTTTAACTTATCGCAATGCAGTTGCCATTAATATTCCAAAGCTGTACGTACCTAATGTTATTTAAACTTTCAATCAGTTTGCTCTGGCAACACCGTTTTTGCACTTAGACACTACTGAGTACAGTATGTTACGTTGCATACATTATGTGATTTTAATGATGGCACAGTTTTTGTCTATGCGTCGGAAATGTGAGAAAAGTAGAACTCGTCTATGATTGTTGATTGCACAAAGCATTAGTAACTTGGATGCCAATGAAATTACGTTTTGTGTGGTCTTTAAGTGTGGATGAGAACATCTTGTTTATTCCTATCTATCAACGTTGTTAAAACTCTAGCATTGGAGAATGGATTAGGATCTATTAGCGCCTAAGAACTGTATGATTTAAATTCACCTCGCTAAGAACTGTTGTCTCGAACTATAATAAGAACCATTATTTGAAAACTACCCCACGAGAAGGGTCAGATGATCCTTTAAAATAATAATCTAAGTAATCTAACCAGCTCAGTTTTCGGACTTATCTGGGTTCGCGGTTAATTCAGATTACTCCACCCAAAATTCCTTTCAATAATTTTTTCTACATTCTATAATTATTTTCCCATGGGACCAGATAATCTATATTCTAATAGATATGTAAAACTATTGTAATATAATACGTAAATAGTTCTAAAATATTTTCTCATAGTAAAGTGATATTTGCATAACTGTGCGCGTTGTAATGATGCGCTTGCGCATACACTTTGAATTGCATCTTTGTTAGCACTTATGTGTTAAACGATGTCTCTGTGTTACAGTAACGGTATTTAATATAGGTATTTAGATAATGTATGAACACTTACTAGAAGATAAATTATAAAACCCCCTTGGATCTTTTAACACGTTCAGTGCCGGGAGCCCTCCTGGAGGGTTCAACTAGTCGCATATGGGATGCCGAGAGCCCTCGTGGAGGGCTCATTTTAAATGTAGGTTTTTATTAGCGAATACAGCATTATAAACCGTGAAACTGATGTATATTTTAACAAGAATTATTAATCTACGTTGGTTTTGAAATCTAAGCATTTTTATTTTACTTCGTTTAACAGTGTTTTATAACATAGTTTTAACCCTAATGCCGTTGACCGACCGCGATGGTTAATTTTAGCGCAAACGTAACGCCGGCAACCCTCCCGGAGGGTTCACTTCCAATATGTATGGCGGCATGGCGTATGAGTTAGGTACATGAAAAGAGGGTGGAGTCGAAAGTGTTAATGGGATGACTGCCATGTATTCTCAATTGACGATACACCAATCTAAATACCTACTTAATAAACTTTCAAAACAATGGTTTCCACCATCATATCACAATAATAATTCACATCTAATTAGCCTAGGAAATAAATAAATTACATTATTAATTAAGTATCAAGATCTAGTTACCAGACAGGTCGGTACACTAGATTCGCAATTGATTTTATAGTACTTATGCATGTTCCGTTATGATAATATTCTGACAATAAATCCTACTATGATATAAAAAATGTGAATGTTGGGATGTTTGTTATGTTGTACTGAAACACTCTTAAGACCATGTATTCACTAGGCCCTATTATGTTTATCCCCTAGTCACTAGAGTCTACAGGACAAATATCCTTCCCCGAACACGTGTCTCAAAGACATCGCCTGACGACATATTTTACAACTTCGCACAAAGATGTGACAATAAGAATTTCCATGTCGTCAGACATCGGGCGATCTTTGGAGACACGGTCGTGTCCCGGAACATTGGTCCCCAGGTGAATACATTGCTTAGCGGCTGAATAGATTTTAATGGACACAGGTAGACTATGAATAGGTAAGTATACTTTTTACTATGGTATATATATATGGTACATAGGAACAGAAATGTCCCTAAGATGCAAGAGAAACCACAGGCGTAATGAGATTAAGAGTAAAAGTTGCAGATGCATTTATTATGCGTTCGGTGTGTAATCACATTTGCATATAACCGATTCCAGTCTACATGCATTAATAAGCAAAAATAATAAATAGCACATTGCACGGTTGCATTAAACTAAAGTAAGTAGGTATATCTGCTTTCGAAAGCACTCCAATAGGGACGACGACAAAAAAAAATTTTTTTGTCCCTCTTTGAGATTATAAAAAATTTTTGGACGCGTATTTTTTCTTTTTTTACGTAATCTAAAAATAACGGCGATACATTGAGGTAAAATGTGCCATGACGTCACGAGTATGTAGATTTTGTACATACTAGTGACGTGGCAACCCCCACTCCCCAACCTAAAATGCGTTTTATCTAAGTAATTTTGTATTAATATGATAAAGCAAAAAATACGTGTCTAATATTTTTTTATTATCTGACTGACGGACTAATTAGAATTTAATTTTTTACCCAGGCATCATCCCTATTATGCACCTCGATATGCAAGGTGAATGCTTGTCCGTTTTCTGTACGATAAGAGACCCTCTGCCCTCCACTAAAACCATAATAGCCTGCACACCAATTGCGTTACAAACATTACAATTGTTAGTTTGTTACGCAATTACCCCGCTGCGCGCTTGTAAGGGACTATAATAAAAAACAACGAATAAAAATAAATGAAAAAAAACATGATATTTTTCTTATCATTGACAGCTATCAAACTATTGTTTTACTACACTATACTCCTAGTACCTTATGTCAATCTCGATTACAATTTTCACTTGTTTTCAGTGCAAAACGCTCCCACAACCTTTAAAGTAGTTTAAATATAGCCTAAACCTAACGTAGCATGTCCGAACGTGAACAAATTCTGACACATGACATGTCATAATCAGCTGTTTGTCAAAGTCACTGTCGGTTTCATAACACATAACGTTTCCCGCCTTTCTATATTGTCTTCCATTTATGAATTTCTGTAGTGATGCGAATGACTGGCTAGTCTGAGTATGTTTAATCGATGTTTGGTAAGTAATCGATTGTGTAGAGAGTTTCTGTAATCTATTATTGCAGCTATTTATAGGTGTGTTCAGGATTGGAAAATCATAATTATGTTTAATTACTTTTACAATTAAATAGCGAAAAAAGTAAAAAAAAAAAATTTTGCTTGATTATTTAATTTATCGACACTATCAACGAATCACAATTTACTTAAAAGCAGCGTGCTTTTGAGGCTATAAATTACAATTCCGGTTCCCATGAAACCTACAACGTAGGTACGTAGTCAAATTAGAGCAGCAATATCCCCGGCCCCCCTCTACTCAGTAACACGATCACGCTAAATGCAAGCGAGTCTTGCATCTCGACTCATCCGCATTGATTGCAACTTTCACCTTCGCACCGACACGTAAATACGTAAATAGTGAGTAGTTACATTGAATCAAAACGTTGCTCTTCGTAGGCTGAAATACTCTGCAAAAACGAACTTAGTCTTTTGTTACGCGAGGACTTTATTTTTATAAATCTCCATCCTGTAAAGTGTTTGATCATATCACACGAAAACCTTAAAAGTCATAACCTCTTTGTAGAATTGAGAAGTCAATCATCTGCGTATATCCTAACTATGATTCAAAAATACACATTAGTAACAGTTTATTTCTATATAATAAGGAACATACTTAAATATGGCATTGTCTCCCTGAGTAAATATTTACTTTTTGATAGTAGTTCATGTGTAACACACACAATCATCCATCTTTCATCATCTTTGTGGTGTGACCGTATGACATGCGGTTAAGTGCGAATAGTAGACGAATAATATTAGTTTCTAAGTTCAACAGTCATACTTGACATTTAGAGTAATTCAGTGCTTAAAGGTGTATTTGTAAATTGGGACACTTACTGGTAAAGGCTTCTCACGTTCCAATTTGTATTCTGTACCACGCAGTATAGTTGGGCGTTGGGTAACTTAGGGCTTAGGTGCCTAGCTTATTTATTTCTTCTAACTATTCACTATCAATAAAATGGCAGCGGGAACTGAGACTTGTGTAGAAAACGGTTGACATGGTATGGACCATGGTATAATAATATACTTTGCCAGGTATAGCATTCCGAGACACAGTGGTAACGTGAGTGACACAAGTCTACGTCATCACATCTGTGTTACCAGAAGTTTGTAATAATAACTCCCCAACCACCTTTATTACCCGTGCGAATCCGATAAAACAATGAGGTTTTAATTAACAATTACGTTGGTTTATGTTTAAATTGAAAATTTTGTTAGAAACGACAATTTAAATGCTTTGTACATATGTATGTTTTAACAGAATGGTGACTGAAAATCTTTCCTTAAGTCGTGTTTTGTTGCAATAAAGTGGCAACTGGGTAGTGATGTAAGCATGTGTCACTCTCGGAATGCCAGACCTTGTCTTATAAAACCATAAACCACCTAAACCTAAACCTTAAACCATGGTATGGGCAATGGCATGTGTTGAAGAGGAATGAGAAACATGTCGTGAGGAAGGTTTTGAGCATGAATGTGGATGGCTTTATAAGTAGGGGAAGACTAAAGAAACGATAGATGGATTGGTATGAAAGATGATTTAGGTAGAAAGGCGGTTACTTCGGAGATGACGGATCGGCTAATAGAGAGACGTATGTAGGAAGAAGACATGCTATTATGACCCTTAGTAAATTGGAATAAAGGCAGGAGCATGCTGACTATTCTCTATCAACATGCCTTAAACTATATAAGATGATGATATATTGCATAACTAGCTTTTTCCCGCGGCTTAGCTCGCGTGGAAGTCGGAAATTATCCCCTGGAAACGTACTACCGAGATAAAAAGTATCCTATGTGTTAATCCAGGTTATAAACTATCTGTCTGCCTCCAAATCCTATTAGTACCATAACATAATGATTGAATACTATCGTGGATTCATTCAAGCCTAGTACTTTTTGTTAGGTTACTGCTCAGAAATTGGGTCTTATGATTGAAATACTATCTTGAATTCATGCAAGCCTAGTACCTACTTTTTGTGCCAAGTTTCAAGTTTATTAACTCAAGGAATAAGATTTTTCATTCGAACGAAATCCCCCCTTTTCACCCCCTTAAAGGTGGAATTTTCAAGAACCCCTTCTTAGCGGTCCCGCCTACATTATAAACGGAAGCTGTGTGCAAAATTTCAAGTTCCAAGTTCCAGTAGTTTCGACTCTTAGTTGATATGTCAGTCAGTCAGTCAGTTTCTCCTTTTATATATGTTATAGATATCAAATTAACAAAACAAACGTAAGTAAATAGATCGTGAGACTGATCGGTATTTGTAACTGCATCACAGAGTGACAAGATTGTAAAAATGTTGTGATAATAATTGTGAATTGTGATCCATCAATCAACGGCAAATCAACACGATTACCAGACATTCAGCACGCATGATTCATACCAAGACACTTGTTTAGCGGCTAATTGTGATTGATAGCTGCTTTAAAATGAATGGACGATATTGTACATAAAACAGAGCCGTTCAGTGGTAGAGAAAATGAATCTGTTGTATAAAAGAATACGACACTTAAGAAAATGATTTCCACTAAAATAACACTCGTCAAATTATTTTACTAGTGCCAGGAAAGAGGAGAGGGTGATTCTTGTATTGAAATTGACGTTGAACGGAACTTGGACAGCTAACATGCAGCATCTCATCGTCTTTCGTTTTCAAACGATAGGATAGTAATTAGAACTCCCATTGTTATTGTAGTGTTCCAATTTGATATGGAATCAGACATTACGTTGCGGAAGTCCATGACAGTAAAATTTTGTGCTAAAATATTTAAGATAGTTCACTCTGCTTTCGACGCTTGACGTGTCCACACGTCGGATCCGGGTTCGCAACAACAAGTCAATCGTCAACCTGAGGATGCCTCGTTGAGAGGTGAAACACGTGTTGATTTCTTACCGGATTCTTTATGACTGTTTAAGAACAGTTAAGCGGATTAGGTTACTAAATATACGTCGTCTATTGTATTTTATAAAATATTTAGTTTAGATTCCCCAAAAACCATGTAAATCTAGGCTTGAATGCAGTATGCAGAACCGCCCTCTCGCCCGCATATACACATGCACAAGGTTGATAATAATAATGCTTTAAGCAACCCAAATCTATACTCGACACGTGTTTCGCCTCTCCACGAGCATCCTCAGGAGATGTTGATTTTTAATTTAAATGTCAAGACAGAAACGGAAGTCCGTGTCTTTAGATAAACGTCCGGAACCCTAATTCTGTAACACACTTTCGATAATAATACAAGGTTTTGAAGGAAATTCCTAATCCACTGCTGTCCAAGTCCACGTCTGTTAAACAACGTAAATAACGCATTATGAACGTGGCTGAACTGTCGAAATGCGATCGATTGCCATTTTATGTGTGTTTACCCTACTGATCATGTGGGTCAGAAACCGATACTATAAAACACACGCTAACACACTTGTAATTATAGTATTCCTTCACCAGACTGAACCAGATCATACTGATAAAGACTGTCAACCTGACACCTAATATTAACGACCTATCAGATGAATCTTGCAGACAATTACAGCATTTTTCAAACAATTTATGCTTCAATATGATATATTAGCCTCATTTATCTACGTCAGGCCATAGGCAGATGGCACAATAGCTTTCTAGCCTAGATACTGTGAGCACTAATTAATGACTGACTGTGCTAAGTTACGGTTGTCGAGCTCGTAAAGGTCTGTTTGTCTGTTAATTGATACTTTTCTACTAAATTAGCCGCTTGTGACAAGTTTACAATCGGGTTATTAATCGTGGCAATGCGGTGGTGATGGAATGAAATTGTGGGTGGTTTCTTTGATGCAATAAAAGTACTTAAAGTCCCCGTCACGAGAAGCTATAAGTTTTGTAAATAAAGAACTACTAAGTTACGTAGCGACAATCAAATCAACAACAAATAATCCCAAATTCGTGATCGTCTAATGTTTTGTGGTACTGGAACTCAGACGCGTTGAGTACGCGAAAATAGAGAAAACTATTTTTCCTTGATATGAGACCAACTTTCATTGAAATTGAAACTTGAAACTTGTTAACTTGAAACTTTGTTTTGTTAGTAAATAAGTAATGCTATGTTTGCTTGTTTTTTTTTTTTAAATAATGTTGTTAGTTTTAATTTTTTTCTAATTTGGTTATAAGTTTATAGTTTAGTTTATTAGTTTAAGTTCTTAGCTGTCGCATTAGGGTAAACCCTGTAATTATAGTTTAAGCCTATATAAATAAATAAATAAAATTGTTAGAGCCGTTTTCGAGAACGTGATTAGAAATATACATACTAGTATATACAAATATTGCTGATTTAATAGTAGGTATAGTATTCGCACTTTACAATCAAAATAAAAAACTAAATCACAGCATAATATTACAATCACGGCATACATCTTACTATATCCTCTATCTATATCCCTTTTCCTAAGTTTACTTTTTGACTACCGATCCGACATCCACGGAAGCTACAAGTGCCCGAGTTGTTTGTAAGTTGACTTTTACTGGATGGATAGCAGGTCGTATCTCCTTTGCTACAGCCAGTACCAAAACTACCAAAGTCCCCTACCTCACTAAAGTCTGTTTTGACATTTCAAGTTAGTGTTGTTTGTTTTTTGCAATTTGGAGTTTGACATTTGGGCCTGTCAAATAAGTCTACGAGATTAAAAAACAGATTTTTAGTAAAAGCGAAACCGCCAGACTTGCGCTGGCGCACCATTCAGGGCGGAACGCTGTCGCCTTTCACCGTCCGCTGCGTTTGCGCAGGGCATGCGATACGGCGCAGGCGCAGTGTGCATGTTGTAGGCGTGCTATTATGCATTTGTGTTGATGTTTGATGGGTCATAATTATGTTTTATAGTCTGGTTATTGGGTGATTAGTGTAATGGTTTCTTTTTTTGACACTTTCTTTTGTAGTATTTATGTTATAGATATACGGGGTTGTCGCTGTCCCTATATTTCCGTTTCTTTCTTACACCAACCTTTATCCCAGTATTCACTTCCTTCCTTGTCATAAGTATTAATCTTCTACACATTCTTTCAAGATTTTGCAAAGTTATTTAAAGAAATTGCGTGCCATAGCTTCAGGGTGAGTTCAGAGTCGATAAAGGAACCCGTAGGATAAAAAAATAAATACCTTTAAAAAAGATTTAAAAAGTTAAAAAAAAATGGAATTGTAATTTACATACCGTCTAAGCCCTTAGTATTCGGACGCGAGAAGTGAGAGTGTTCCACGCGCGCCTCAAAGAGATGTCAGCACCAACTGACGGGATCCGTAAGGGCCAATGCCTGCCAGGGTTGCGAGTTTGTCCGAAAGGGATATCGCGGCCCCGGCACACAGGCAACGGAAGGAACACGGGTGGGTTTTAGTCAGTAATAGTCTGACACACCCTCCCGCTCCACTCAGAGCGGGAGAAGTTATTTGATAATTTCCCAGCCTCAAAAAAAAAAAAAAGTTAGTAGGTACAAAATTAGGTTGATCTTGCAATATTTTTTTTGTTTTTTTTTTCCTGGGTTCCTTTATCGATACTGAACCTACCCTTAGGCTATGGCACGCGATTTCTTTAACACTCTGTATATCCCAATTGATTTGATAGTACCTGGTCGACCGAGCTCTGCTCGGGTGAAAATAGAGATTGCTCATTTAATAGTATAGGATAGTTCATACTAATTCCATGTATATATAGTACATACTAATTCCATGTATAGTATATACTAATTCCATGTATAGTACCTACATACTTATTCCATGCTGCCATGAGAGTATGTACGTACTTACTAATTCCATGCTGCCATGAGAGTATGTACTTACTAATACCATGCTGCCATGAAAGTAAGTACTTACTAATTCCATGCTGCCATGTCATGATTCTAAGGTAGCCATCTTGTTCTAAAGTTTGGGCGACCGAGCTCTACTCGGGTGAAAATACGGAGAAAACGAATTTTCCCACATACATATGAGACCTAGGTAGATCGACTTTTCGCCCCCGTAAACCCCAAATGGTGCAACTTTCATTGAAAGCGTTAGAGCCGTTTTCAAGAACGTGATTATTTATAAATATATATCTCGTATATACAAATATTGCTCGTTTAATAATATAGCATACGGGTTAGAGAATGATGATGAAGTAATTTATTTTTCATAACGCTTTCCTTGCGTCTAAATAATTCAAGATCAACCAGAGTCACCCAGGGCAAAAGGGGTCTATCCTAATTCCTACATTTATCCCAGAATCCTCCTATACCAGCTCATCAAAATCCTGTAGCTGGCATTTGAAAACACGGCCGTCCTTAAGCTTGATTAATTTAGTACCCCGTACGATGATCCCTTCCTCATTAATTAGGCAATGGATCCGACCCATCTATCCAATATACCAAGCCTTTGAGTCGTTCACTTACTCGTAGAGACTATCCAATCTGCATACATAAACTATACAATTTAACCTTTTAGATTGAAATTAGGACAAGACTGCACTGCTAGCGAAGTCTAAATCAATCTGCCTAGCCTTTTCCCAACTAGGTATGTTGATTTTGGCCAGTCTAACCGGATGCTGCATCCGGTTCAACGCATCCAGCTGCAGCAGCTGAATACCAGTATTTTACATGAAGCGACTGCCTATCTGACCTTCACAACCCAGTAAGTGGTAATACGATAACTCTTGGTAAGACTAGTTGTTAGACTTTCGGGCTTCTAACGACCCGTAACGACTGTCAAAGATCCACGAATGACAGCCGGGACCAACAGCTTAAAACGTGCTTTTCGAGGCACGGAGGAGTATCGGTATGTAAAGATGGTCTGCCCTGCTAGCGAAGTATTAATCAAATATGTATTTAATTAAAAGAGCCAGCGCGACTGACGATACTATTCGTCCGGACGTCAATTGCTCACTTTATACCAACTGCTACGCCCGCGACAACACCCGCGCCAGGTCGGAAAATAAGCTACGGATCGTACTACCTACCGGGATAAAATAATCGTATGTCCTTACCAAGGTCATGGTCGATCCGTTTCGAACAAACAAACAAACTCACTTTCGCATTTATAATATTAGTTAGGATATTCTAAGTAGGTATATGTATGGATTTATAGATTCTTTTGCAAGCCACAGCAAAGCGAAGGAATTACCTGTAAGTATAAACTACATAGATATTTATTCTACAAATACTGGAAACCAATGCAACCGTCACATATACCATGCCCTTTACTAACTATCACAGAGCATTACAACATACAGGGCGTGGTTGTGTTCCATTGAGTAAGACGAAATGGAGCACTCATATACGAGTGATTGTTTTCAGTGCATTTCAAGTGTAGCCTCATCGACCTGCACCCTAATTGCGTAACACACGATCAATCAATCTAATCTGAATCATTTTTAAGGATATTGCTAATCCATTGCTTCATATGTTCGACAAATTTATCTGCTCAACAACGTAAATAACGCAAGTTGAACTGTCAAAATGAAACAGATTGTGATTGATCGTGTGTTACGCATTTAGGGTGCTGTACAAGACGTGAGCCCGATGGAAAAAATTACAGAATTTCATTCCCTTGGGCACAGATAATATAATCGTAGTATTATATTATCTGTGCCCAAGGGAATGAAATTCTGTAATTTACGTACTTGGGGATGTATTTTCAAGTACTAATCTTCGTTTTATAAGGAAGTCTCGTTCAAATTTTCACGATTCTTGACACAGCGGTTTAGGCTGTGCGTTCTGTCAGTGAATTAATGAATTTATTGTTGCTATGTTGCTATGACGCAACGTCGCCGCGTCGGCCTTTACGAAACATCCCAGGAGGCATCCTTCTTGCATCTATTAAATATAAAATGTAAGAAGTCTGACTCAATAGCGGCTGTCACAGAACGCGAGAACAGTATAACGTTAATGTTAGTACTCCATTTATACATTTGTCTATGGCCTCAGCGGACATAGTACACACAATCGGAGCGCGGAGTCAAACGGCGCCATTTGATCCCATGACCCCAGAGCTCCGCCATCCACTTCTATGCCTATGCCAATATCCCGTAAATGTCAGACATAAGTGACCATTTATTGAACCGAGGTTTAAGCCGGAATTTGTTTTATTGTGAAAGCATCGTTACTAAATATTAAGTAGTACTTACATAGGTAGTAAATATCATTTTCTATTGGGCTTTTTAGGCCCAATAAGGATGATGCCTGGGTAAAAAAAAGAAATTCTTATTAGTCCGTCAGATAATAAAAAAATATTAGACACGTATTTTTTGCTTTATCATATTAATAAAAAAGTACTTAAATGAAACGCATTTTAGGTTGGGGAGTGGGGGTCGCTACGTACTCGTGACGTCATGGCACATTACCTCAATGTATCGCCGTAATCTTTAGATTTCGTAAAAAAGAAAAAAATACGTGTCCAATATTTTTTTATTATCTGACTGACGGACTAATTAGAATTTCATTATTTTTGTCATCATCCCTATTTCTCAATCGTCAGATATAGATTCGAATAGCGTTTATTCCATAGAAAGCATGATTCTGGATTTTTCAAAAGTCAGATGGTATTGGATGGTTAAAGCCCATAACTGAGGAATAAAGTTAATTAAAGCGTAAAAACAAACAAAACTTTCGCGTTTATAATATTTTTATAGTAAGTATAAAAATAACAGACGCTATTATACACTAAACAAAAAAACCACTACTGAGAGAAACTTTTTTATCAAAAGTTCTCGTCCTTTCCCTAGATGGCGTTGGGATCGAATTAGAAGTCGCTATGGTTTCGTTCAGTAAAGACAGATAAGTCCAAGCCTCTATTCTTGCCTGTTATAAGTCAGACATAGTCAATTTATTATTGCTTATTATTTTTGAAGAGTCAGTTGCAGGTTCAGACGTGTAACTGACTTGTATTATTCATGTTAGAGAATAGAGATTCAGGAAGTTAGTGATGGGTAACTCATCATTTCTATATAAGGTTGAGGGAGTACCTCATTTTACCTCGCGAGGTCCTCAAGAGGTACCCCTCATTTGAGGCGAGGAGTCGTACGTCGATGTATTCACCTCACGAGCCGAACTCTTTCAATACTCACTCGCGAGTACTCGCGTCAATAATGTCAATGTCAATTTTTAAGTGAGGACGCGTGAACGAGTGAGTTGGTTCAATGTTGAAATTCGAGTAACTCTTTCAATTTGCGATCACGAGTACCTCAAACGAGGCACCTCATGAGAGTGAGGGACACATCTCTACAGGAAGTGCATTAGTGCGCAAAGTATCGATTTATCGTATATATGTATATTAAAAAAAAAACAATATAGATTTCGATATATCGAATAAAAAATATCGATGTAACGGTGAAAATTTCTAAAAAGTTGTTGTTTTATAGTTTTTTCCAAAAAGATTACAAGAAACGTTTTCTCTATTTAGACTTGAAAAAGTTCCATACAACACAAACAGTTTGTATTTTCCGGACGCCACCCGCCGCCGCCGCGCCGGCTGCGTTGGGTTATGAAAGTGGGCAACGTCGCAAATAGATGTCAAATATTTCGCTATTTTTATTAATCTGGCAATATTACTGAAATGTGGCTAACTAGTGAAACCACTGGTTCACTTTTAAGGATTTTAATTTTTTTTAGATAAAAGGATTAATATTATTCATGGCTTAGGGCAATTTTATTTTGACTGGGTTTTATTGAATTTTGGGGTAAAATTTCGAAAAATACCTCCAATCTGGCAACATTAACCACGGTCTTAAGCGGACTTACAGCAAGATGGATGGTGAATAAGGCGCTTTAATTTCATACTGTTATACTTTCCGTTTTCAGTTACCAGCCTTTTAAAATGTTTAATTGTTTCCTGTTTTAGAATTGACGTGTTTCATTGACCCCTTCATTAGGTACCACTTACAGGGGACAGAGCTCCGGCGGGATCTCATGGCGGCATGGAGTGTGCGATTGTCGCAACCCAGCGCTGGGCACGCCACAATTGCGGCGATAAGTCCCCTCTTTGAGGAGTGGCTTGAGAGGCGCCATGGCGTCCTCACCTTCCGCCTGACGCAGGTCCTCACCGGACACGGTTGTTTCGGGAGGTTCCTGTTCCGCGTAAGGCGGGAGGAAACGCCCGGGTGTCACCACTGTGTGGATCGCCCGGAGGACACGGTGGAGGTCTGCCCGGCTTGGGCGAAGCACCGCCGTGTCCTCACGGGGGGGAACGGCGGCGGCGATCTCTCGCGTCCGGCCCTGGTTCAGGCCATGGTTTGGAGCGAAAGTGCATGGGAGGCCGTCACCTCCTTCTGCGAAGCAGTTATGTTCGCGAAAGAGGAGCCGGAGCGCGCGAGGGAGATGCAAGCTGCACGCCCTCGCGGCCCTAGTCGCCGCAGGAGACGCCCCGGGCGTCGGGAGTCGAGAGCCGACTTCCGGCCACCGTAGGCGCGGGCTTGCGGACGGTGAGCAATGGGCATCTCACCGTCCGATAAGGACCAGGCCCATGTCGACGGCGCGTTGTGTTCCCCGCGCGCCTCAAAGAGATGTCAGCACCAACCGACGGGGTCGAAAGACCAATGCCTGCTGGGGTTGCGGGTTTGTCCGAAAGGGATATCGCGGCTCCGGCACACAGGCAACGGAAGGAACACGGGTGGGTTTTAGTCAGTAAAAGTCTGACACACCCTCTCTCTCTGCCCAGAGCGGGAGAAGTCATTTGATGATATCCCATCCTGAAAAAAAAAAAAAAAAAGGTACCACTTACAAGGAGCTTTTGACGCTCGCATGATGTTGGCAGGGGAGCAAACATTGGTGCAGTTGGTAAACATTGGTGATTTTTTTTTGTGAAATGTATTGAAAAAACCGGCCAAGTGCGAGTTGGATTCGCACACGAAGGATTTCGTACCGCCATCCAATGTTTAACATTACATTTTTATTTTTCCTGTGTTCCTTTAATTTTTTACTTTATATTTTTTTTATTATTAAGTAGCTGTTACAGCGGCAGTAGAAATACACAATCTCTGAAAATTTCAACTGTTACGGTTCATTTGATACAGCCCGCTGACAGACAGACAGGGCGGACGGACAGCAGAGGCCGTTTGGCAGCCTTCGGGTACGAAACGCTAGAAACAAGATGGCGGCGCTAGTTCCGATTTTGACCACGCCCCGAAATATCCTTGTACATCTATAATAATATACCTCACTCAATCAATCTGCCTAGCCTTTTCCCAACTATGATGGGGTCGGCTTCCAGTCTAACCAGATACAGCTGAATACCAGTATTTTACATGGAGCGTCTGCCTATCTGACCTTCACAACCCAGTAACTGGGTAATACGATACCCTTGGTAAAACTGCATGGTCGTCAGATTTTCTGGCTTCTGACGACCCGTAACGACTGTCAAAGATCCGAATGACAGCTGGGACCAACAGATTAACGAGCTTTCCGAGGCAGACCGAACGAAGAAGATCGCCCATCCACGGACCAACCCCGGCAAGCGTAGCTTAACCTAATGGACCGACCCGTGCGGCTGTTATTACTTAGCGACGAGCTCCTCACTAAAAATAAGTAAACATTGGGTTCTAAAACAAATATTAAATCAATGAATGAATCATTAGTTCATTACACATTAAAATACATATCTAGGTCGTGATACGTGTGACTGTCACCTCTTTATTACTGACAGTCAAAAGGTTAATTTGCTGTTATCAGATTGTGTAATAACTAGGGCAGTTTTCGCCCTAATTCTGTTGCAAGCGTTTGATGTTACAACAACAAAATAATGCTTAGCATACCCAGCCTTTAACGTTCCCACTGCTGGGACTCGGGCCTTTTTTCTTGTGAAAGGAGTGGGCCATAATCCACCACGCAGACCCAGCTCTTCTACATAAATTAGCGGCCATTGCGCAGTTTTTCAACCCCCCACTCATCTCTTTACGTTGTCTTGTCAGTCGAAACATGTAATCAGCTGACGCCAGCTATCGTCAATCTCATTCACTCGATAGATAAGCTGTCGATAACTCACATTCTATCTACGCTGTCGGCCGCTATCTGGTCGCTAAATGTGTCGGTTTTCTCGGAAAATCTTCATAATGTTGCTTTGAAAATGTTAACAATTTGTGGTATGTGGCAAACGTCATATATCTAGTACCTAGGTGTAATAATTACGCAGGTGGTCAAATATGATAATGAACTGATACATTCCTAGCACACAACAAAATTAAATTCTACTCTAGTACATGACGTCACTGCAGGCTGGGGGCGGCAGTTGCGGTCCGCCCGTCCGCCGTCTGAGGGGCCCCAAATCTCGAGTTAGGATACAAACAAAAAATGCAAACAAGCCCAAAATATGTTCAGTAAGTAACAGTCAGTTTGTAGTTGGGGCCTCCCCTACGTATGCTTAATATAAACGTAGGGTCCTAAAATTTCGAGCTTGCTGCGCTCGCTCTTGCATCCTACATTCTCTTTTTCTCAGACTTTTCTGCGTAAATCGACAAAGTAACTTCTATCTATATAATTATGCTACTTAAATATCCAGAGCGGGGTGCTAGGATTTTCAAGCTCGCTTCACTCGCTATTCTATTCTACATTATCAAACAAAGTGATTCCTATTTCTGTACAAATATTTAAAAGAAAATTTAACCTATCCAGAGTGCAAAAATTTTTGAGCTCTTTCAATCGCTCTAGCATCGTATATTCGCCTAATGCTCTAACTTTTCAGTAGTAGTTGACAAAGTATTTCCTTTTTCTGTATGAATAGCAAAAATAATATATAACCTGTAATTTTGAGCTCGCTACGCTCGCTCTTCTATACTTCTCAACCTTTTCTGCATACCGCCATTTAGTTTACCGCCCCGGGTCCTCAACAGGCGTTGCAGCAGCCCAGCAGCTGGATTTCAGTTATTACCTTGTATTAGAAACAAGGTAATAACTGAAATCCAGCTGCTCCATACATGTATTTGCGGATAACTCATGAAATGAACAGCACATTTAAAAGTGGTTCATAATAATGATGTTGTTCCTTTGACTATTTTGCTCTTCTGATGCTATAGTTTTGAATGTGTCGCCCTGATGTCCAATCCCCAAAAAATCACCCTGCATAGCACTGCGTAATAATTAATCTGTATGGACTTTATTTAGTCGCTATAGTCATACCATAAAATCTGTACTACAATGCCTAGATTCATTCTATTGTCATCAGGAGGATTCACATGAGTGACCCAGGTCTTTAGTCTATTATGTGATGACCTTGGCGACCTTGACAATAGCGGCGTCCTAGTTTGACACAAAGGTTTGATATGGATAGATCATGCTCAGCTTTAGAGTCTAAACTACAAAGAAGGGAGATATGCTGTATTGGTAAGATACACAAAAGGTTTTAATTTTCATTGGTATTTCATAGGTTAGTAATAAACAACTTTTTAGTTAGCTTGTCGGAATGTTGAGCTTTGTGTTGAGCTACACGATGACAGCTCCTTGCGTGAATGCTAAATGACAGGTCAGGTCCACTCACATCTGTATGGCTATGGTGCTTTCCTCAAAAGACCATTTCAGACAATAACCAGTATGGCTCTCACAATTATATCAATATCAATATCAATATCTGATAATTCTGAAATGTTCCAATAAAGTAGTGCATACTTTTTCAGTAAAATAAGGAAGAGCAACATAAAATGCAGTAGCATTGGCCTCATTTAGGTGCCATTGAAATATCGCACTTTTTACGTTTTAATCCATGTGTGTTATCAGTGAAGTTTTTATCAGTTTACAGGCGAGTGTCATTGAATATAAAATTTTCATGTCGCGGAAAATATTGCCAAATAAATGACAAATCATAGATGAACGCAAAACAATCATGAAAAATACATATTTTGATGTAAGATAATTCAGTTAAATCCGTTGCCAGTCAAAGTCCAACGTTATTTGGACATTGTACTCTGGGTATTACAATTTTCAAGTTTCGTTTTTGTTTCCACCTTCCACATTCAGTTTGACACCACAAATTATCTAAAAGATCCAACAAGCAATTTAGAAATAGTTATTGATGGCTTATTGTTTGATTCGCAGGAACACATTTGATATTTTATACAGCAAACTTAGCACTAACTTTGACTACTGCATAAAATTCAAAATGTGCCTATAAGCACTTCGTGCGAATCGCGTCAAGACCAAATAATATTATTTAAAAGTGTCGCTACGCCCGTTTCGGGCGAGAAAATTCAACCAATAAGCCATTTTGATGCTTAGAAGAAGGGCTTCGTTTTACAGGTAGGTACTATAGAGCAGAGAGAAAGATGACACCGGCCTAACATATAAAAAAAAAAAACTATATATATCTATGGTAGCATTGATAGCATCGGGGATCATTATATTCACATATTCGATCAACAATCCGTAGAATTTCGATCTAAATCTAAAATGGTGATTCAGTCACAGCAAAAATATCGATATATTACTCGGTTAAATATTACTTTAATTTATTCCCAGATAAGATTGAACCTATTCGATTGGAAAACATTATCGCGACACGTAACAAGCGGTTGATTATTGACTTGACTGCTGTTTTCATGGATGCTTAGCTATAATTTGTTTGGACGCTTTTGTGATTATCTAAAATGGTACCCTGAAAAGGGTGCGCCAATAGATATACAGGGTGTCAGGCAGACGGTTGAATATACGAAAATGGCGGATCCGTGAGACCGTCTGTTACGTATTGAGGCCCAATAACAATAACCCAAGCCACACGAATATTTTTAAACGACTTTTTTGACGAATTTTATTCTTAATTCTTCGTTGCTCCAACTTCAAACGTGAATAATTTCATTTAAAAATAACTAAAATGGCAATTTTTTTTTTTAATTTTCTTCATATTAATTGATAATTGTAAAATCTAACATGTAAAAATATATTTTGCTTGTAAGTACCTAATTAATTTCACTTTTCGCAAAGTAGAGTTCCGTGAAAAAAGGCCCAGGCAGTTAAAATTGACGAATTATTATATTTTTGTTTACAATTATTATAGTTGATTTTAAAAAATTGTGCATATTGTATACCGTTAAAACGGGCATGAACCAAAGAATTAGAACTTTCGGTCGATTCTATAAAAATATCAACGTGAAGCTGAGGTGAAGTGAGCGTGAAGTGAGCTGTCACTGCCACAGAATGGACCGGCAGGATGCTAGGGATTAACACTATTGACAGCTCACTTCACGCTCACTTCACCTAAGTTTCACGGTGATGTTTTTACAGAATCGAACGGCTGTTCTATCATTTTTAACGGAGTTCAAAGTCAGGCATTCGGTATTTATTTTTAATTTGCTCGTAATTTCATTTTCTAGCAATCATCTACGTCAAATACGAATTTAATAATAAGATTCTACAGTTATTATTATTAAATTTTAGTTTGAAATAAAAAAATGTTGCCAGTTTTGTTATTTTTAAATGAAATTATTGACGGTTGAAGTTTGAGCAACGACGAATTCCGAATAAAAAATATATAATTATAAAAATCCGTGTGGTCTGGGTCTTGTTAATGGGCCTAAACACGTAGCAGACGGCCCCACGGATCCACCATTTTCGTATGTTCAACCGTCTGCACCCTGTATTTTGATATAATATATGCAGTCGAGGCAAACAATAGTTAATACATTAGGCCAAAACAAAAAAAAAACGAAATTTAAAATATAAGGAAATAAAATAAGTAGAAAGCTGGAAATACCATCCTTATCGGTCGTCGGAGTGAGAAGAGATCTTTACACTAAGCCATAAAATGTACCTAAAGCCATCATCAAGGAAATAGCACACATAGCAACTCGGAAAGGGATCGTCACCGTATCAACTCGAGCCATTCAGTACTCTTTGTATGAAACTCCCTACTGCAACGCACACTAGTCGGAATCGTAACGTAATCGCCTCGCCTCGGGACAAGCTCACGAACCGCGGCGATACGGTGACAATCCCTTTCCGACCAAGAAGGAACTACACTGTAGGTAGTGCAAAGCATTTTTCATGTAATATCATCCACCGGCTAATGTAGACAATATTCATCCTCTTATGTTCCACCTTTTGTCAGGTTTCGGATTCCCCTTTGCAGAAACTAGTCATGCTCTCTTTAACAAGTGCACAGCCATATTATTAACTTGGTGCAGTTTCTAGTTTAACTGTAGTGTAGGTGTATAAGGTACTATCTACACGCGTAGCATGAACACCGTGGAAACGGGTTTTGTCGACGGAAGAATAGATATTGTCTATTCTTCCGTCGACAAAACCCATTCATGTTTACTCAATTTGCCTAGCCTTTTCTCAATTATGTTAGAGTACCAGTAGGTATTTTACATGGAGCGACTGCCTATCTCACCTCCACAACCCAGTTACTGGGTAACACGATACCCCTTGGTAAGACTGGTTTTCAGACTTTTTGGGGCTTCTAACTACACCATCTGTACATGTTTACTAAAAAAAATAATCTATAAAGGTTAATGTCCAAATGAATCTCGGGCGTATACCTACGAGCACTAGGGAACAGATAAACAGAGAGACGATGCGATTGTGGAAGAAATTTTGTTTTAGTTAGACATAACATGGGTTTACGGTTAGGCAAGGGTGTACCTATAGAACACCCACATTTCGCCAGTTATGTTTAAGTCCCATGTAATAGGGGGCGAGCCTATTGCCATCAACCGGGCACAAATCCAGACTCCGGGCTGCTAATAAGAAATTCCAGATGGAAAAACCTTATAACAGATTGCCCGACCTAGGACCTCATGTTCAGTAGTAGCGCTTGCGACCATACTAGATCAACGAGGCAATCAATGTAGAATCTACAGTAAGTTACGAAGCATGATACTCATTGGTTAGGTTACATTATACATTATCCTTAGAACCACAGCCCCTTATAGGGTTGCCAACTTTTGTATATCAAATACAGGGTGGCAGGGATCGACGCGAAAACTGATACCACGGATTCAGTAGATGATTCTGAACGCCCCTGCGTTGAAATTTTTGGTCAGTTTGTTTTTTTTTTAATCTGATGTTTCATAGAAAAGTGCAATACCTACGCGGTCAAAATGTATGGAACAGGTGTTTTTTTAATAACCGACGTAATATTTCAACGCAGGGGGGTTTAGAATCATGTACTGAATCCATGGTAACAAGAATCGCGTCGATCCCTGCCACCCTGTATAATATTTACGAAGCCATCGCCGGTAAAAATATAGTAGATGGTGAAAAAATATAGTACTTAGGTATCTTCCAAAAACATTTTAATTCCTGAAATGCATATTTTTTTGTACAATGAACACTGAAAAATTTTGAGTTTAAAACCATTAGTTCAGCTTTTTAAACTCAAAATTTGTCAGTGTAAAAATATATAACAGGTATGATAAAAAATAAACCTGTTAGTTAAGGTTCATAGTACAAAAAAATATGCATCTCAAGAATTAAAATGTTTTTAGAACAGACAATTTAAAAATATAGTACATGGCGAATACATATAGTACATAATACTATATGTATTCGCCATCTACTATATTTTTATTGGCGATGGCTTCGTAAATACTATACAGGGTGGCAGGGACATCGACGCGAATGTTTTTTAGTAGGGTTGGCAACCCTACTTACATACGAACAACCTAATAGCCAGTGACTTCGCAAAAGTAAAGAATGTCGGTATCACAACAAATAGGTAACTGTCGGTTGGTACAAGTGTAGCAATCATTAGTTATCGACTCACACCGTCCCGTTATCGACTAACTGCCGATAAGATGGCAGTAATCTAATTTGTTAAATAGGGCAACGCGTGCCCTGATTACGGCGATGTGTTATTGGAGCGAAGAAATTACGTTTTTAACCGTGTAATGAAGTGGTTTATTAAAAATCTAAAATAATTTCAGGAGCTACTTCAAAAAAAAACAGAAAAAGTTTTTTCTTGTTGAGAGTAGTCGATTTTTAGGAGATATATCTATTTGTTGTTTTTTTGATATGATTAAAAATAACTTTGGTAGGATCAAAATTATTAATGCATGGTTTGGGTAATTTCGATTGTCTTATAGATCAGCTTTACCCTTTCAAAGATCAAAATTGTAGTGCAAAAAAAGAAAATACCCGGTATTCTATGTATTATCACGTCATTTTGAGTAAAAATATCTTTAAAACATCTTCAAAACTATCCTACGTTTCCGTTTAAAAAAATACACAAAACAATGACAAATACGACCTAACAACGATAATATTGCTAATCAGCGTTCAAACGTGCTTATCATAGTGCAACACGTTACTATCAGTCAGATAAGAAGGTCCACTTACATATTTCGTCGAGCTGATTCTCCGAACTCGGTTCACGTCTTTCTTCTTCCCCCTTCTATATTTGTTAGATTCCGGGACAGTAGAAGGGGCAGCTGCCTTGTCTTCTAACACAAACCAGTCTGTCACTGAACCTCTCCTGGCCGTCCGCACTTCACGTTTAATACCTAACACTTTAGACAATTCTTTCTTAAAGTCCTCACTTGCCTCACTCACTTTATTCACTTGCACCACTTTCGGAGACGGTAACGTTGTGAAAGAGGAACTCTTTCTCTTCTGCTTGATGGTCAAATCCTTCGACTTTGTGTACGGCTCGCAATCACTGAGATAAGTCTCGCTGAATAACTCGACAGCCTTCTTAAATTCGTTGAAGACATTCTCAACCGATTCTGACTTCAAAATGCTTCTAGCATTCACACTAGATCCTGACGTCGGGATTGATGTACTGGAATTATCACACGAGTGGTCTGAAGCCAGTTCTTTAATACTTTTAAGGCACACACCGTCGTCACTGTCATGATAAATGTTAGCTATATATTCGAGGCTCTCGTTGGATGTCCAAGCATCACCCATAGTATCACTGCTTCCGAACAGGTATGATGAACTGTTCTTTATTCTTGGTGATATTTCTTCCTCCTCTTCTTCGATAGCAGCTCTGGGCAGGAATTCGAAACTCTTGCTGCGTGTGTACACGGGCCTGTGACCCTTTTCTCTTTTTTCAGATAGCTCTTTGCTTCTGAAAAACCAAAAACGTTTGTTGCTTTTGTAGTCTTGCTCCGCTTTGGTGTCGGATCTCTCGAGCTTCGCCACTCCGAGGTTCCTTACTGGGTCGTCGATTTTCTCGTCTTCCACTATGGTTTTCCATTTTGGCTTTTCTTTTTCTTTGTCTTTGTTAAAGAAACTTATTCTGGAGAGTCTGTCGCGGAAGCTGAACGATTTTTTCAACGGAGATATAGAAATTTCTTCGTCGGATGACGATACTCTCTCTGACACAGGTGAATCCGGTATGGGCAGACATGCAGATAAGAGTCCGGATGGTTTGGCTACGGCGAATTCATGAGATTGCGCTCGAGATGGTATTAATGGAGGTGGTTTGAGTTTGTTAGGGAGGTCTCCGAGCAGACCTCGCTCTATCATGAACAAACTGTCCGCGTTGAGTTTCCTCAAGACATCAGGTCGTCTGATGATAGGTGGTTTGGGTTTATCTTTGTCCATGTCGGACGTCATCACCGGCCCGCGGTGTGTTTTCGACTGGCGCTTATCAACCGCCGTTTCCTCGAAACTGATAAGCGCTGATAATATTCTCTCGTGTTTTGTGTGCTTAACTAATGTTTGATATACCTGCGCAAAATAATCAAAATACAATGGCCTGAAAATGTAAATACCAGCAGGTACGGTAGGTATTTTATTTTGTTCTTTTGACGCGTACGTACCTAATTCCGTAGAAAGGTTATTCACACTAGTTTCCTTGTGTTGGGTGGGTTCAGGGCCAAATAGGATCATTGCGTTACAAGTTTATGTGGCAGCTGTTCGAAAGGGCGATACAATCGTGTTACTCCAGCGGCACATAATTGGGATTCCTATTTTTAGTTAACGGGTAACTTGGAACGTTCCTACGATGTTATATTTTTCGTGAAACACTGGTAAAAATGATAATTCGTTCCGTACATAGATTACTTACCTACTCATTTAACATAATTATGTACATTTGGATCAGTGCTATATGTACTTATAGGGAAGTCTTGATTAGAATGAGATAGCACAGAGCAGGTAGGTATACAGCCGATACAAACTAAATGGTAACTTTTTTAGCCACTGAAAAATGTTCAAAATTGTGGCAGTCTAAGAATTAGCAATCATAATGATTATGGAAATTATTTTCCATCAGAACACCATATTCACCAGGCTCGAATATTTCTACCATGGGACTCTTTCACGTTAAGCCGTTGATTCTGGATGTTTTTGGTAGATCTTTGACAGCGTTAAAGGTCGTCAGAAGCCCGTAAGTCTGAAAACCAGTCTTACCAAGCGGTATCGTTAACACGATACCGCTACTGCACGATACCAGTTACTGGGTTACTGGGAAATATGTTTATTATTATTGTGTACTTACATATAATGAAGCCAATTAGACGTAGGTACTCGCACCAACGTGATTGATAATCGAATGTAGAAAATTCTGACAACTATTACAATAGGTACCTACTATACTAGGTAGATAGTTGCATTTCATTGTTTCATTATGTAAGTAAATACATTGCGTTGTTTATAACGCAATGTATTTTTTATTTTTAAGGCGTACCAATCGTTAATTAGTCGTGTTGTTCTTTGTATCAACTTTCCCATTTGAGTAGGTGATAACGTACAGTTACGGGATAGTCGGCAAGCAAGAGGACAAGCAGTGTATCATTTATTTAAAAAAGTAGGAATCTATATTTCACAAAAAAGTTAAACTCCTAACAACATTATTAGTCAGTTCAAACCCCCCCCGATATATGAGAAACCAGGGTACCTCCGTACTGTAATACAGATAATTGTAATCTATTTCGCATAGGTATAATTAAATTAAAATTATAATAATTATAATTTCGTAATTTATAATCTACAAAAAGAGTAACAGTACGCTTAAATACTACATTTTTATCGACTCTGACTACGTATTGAATGAATTCCTGCAACTTCAGCGTTCTCTGAGGGAGAAACCTATCCCAGGCGGGGTGCTAAAATTTTCTAGCTCGCTTTGCTCGCTCTTGCATCCTATACTCTCAATATTGGCCCCATTATGCTAAATTGGCCTTAAAGTTTAAAGGTGTCCCTGTTTTTGGTCATGATTGCAAAGTGGCGGAAAGACAGAAACAGGGCTTTATTGAAATTGATAATAACTAAGGCCTTCATCAACTTGAATTCTGACTTAGAATGTCTAAGAACGTAAAAAAAAAATTGCTGTTTATAAAAATAAACAGTTTTTTTTATAAATCTGTACTGTTTATTTACCCCCTCAGAAAAACTTAATTTTTCTAAAAAAGTTGGGAACTCTAACACTACCCCCCCCCCCCCCCCATAAATTCCTGGCTCCGGCCCTGGTCTACAACCTTACTTCTAACATTTCTATAGTTTTAGGGGAAATTAAATAATTAAGCGTACAAAAATTATACAATCAGAAAAAAGGGTACCTGCCGTTTTTTTAAACAACTGTTAAAAAATGAGTAAACATCAAAACGAAAAGTGGCAGTTTTAATGCAATTCCACAGTTTACACTGTATTTTCTTTTCACTCACAATTCTTTCAGACACTGCAACTAGTATATACCTATACCTACATGATATTATAGGTACCTAGTATCTATGTATAACTTAACCTTGATATTTGCCTAATGTTAAATCGATACAAACGTAGCAACCAAGTCTATCGTCAATAGTCGACGATAATAAACCATAATGTGATAGTTTTGTAAAAAAAAGTGCTTGAAACTGTGCTTTAAATGTGCTAAAATCATTCCTGAATCTTTTATTTGTCTTTCTAGTTTGTTTTCATTGTGTTTATCCTTGATTTTAAGTCCAAGGGCAAGGTGCAAACAAGGTTACATAGTGCGTGCTAGGCTCTAAACATCCAATAGTTTACATGGACTGCAGGCCGTTACAGTGAATGGTCCTGGGAGTAACGGCATTACCACGGTTGGAAGCGGATGACCGCAGTCTGATGTTATCTGCTGGCGGATATTAACACCTATGCTCGTGTATTAACCTCTTTAGTTGCCGTTTAGGAGACTAAACGAACACCTAACTATTTAGATAGTCTACACATAAGCTCAGAATAAATATTTCAGTTACCTACCTAGAGTTTTGTTGTTTTGGCGGGGAAACCTTCAAAAGGCACTGCCTTTAGGGGATAAACCCGGTGAGTGTGGGATTTTTACCTCACTAAAACCACCCCTGTGGTTACCATCAGCATATGGAGGGGGCCACCGAGTCTTCTTAAAAGAACAGCCCCAGAACCTCCTTGTATGCATCACCTATAACTAGCTATATCCTATCCTATTAAATGAGCAATATTTGTATACATATTTGTAATTACGTTCTCGAAAACGGCTCTAACGATTTCGATGAACGTTTCAATAAAGGGGTATACGGGGGCAAAAAAAAATATCGATCTAGCTAGGTCTCGGAAAATTCGTTTTGTCTATTTTCATTAGTGGCTCCGTCTACATACAAACTACAACCCATTTCACCCCCATAGAGGTGGGATTTGGCATTTTTTCATCACTTCTACTACGACCAGACGCAACTGCATCAAAATATTCCTTTAAACATTATAAGAACAGCGCAAATTATACAATAAGTGTCAATAAAAAGTTTCCCACAATTGAAACAAACTGAGGAAGTGGGCATAATGGTGTTTTGTTATAAAATAATAACAGAGAGTCCGCGCCGGCCCGGCCCGTCTCCGAGGAAGAAGTCGCCTGTAGGTAATGGTAAGATGTATCGCATATTTGCATGGGAAATTAATATCTAGTAACATGTTTAAAAGAAATAAAATTGTTTTGGTACTCTTGCACTATTAACACACGAAGAGCCAGCTTTTGTGTCTTCTTGTGACATGTGGTTGTATTGAATGAATCATAGATTAAGATATGAATATGGTTTCACAAACACCTGCTATCTAATTACGCAACATATTTTCGATTTGCAATTGAGTCAAATTGGTTTCGTTTGACTAGAATTGCTTTGAAAAGTTGTAAATTGAAAGCAATTCTAGTCTAACGAAACCAATTGGACTCAATTGCAAATCGAAAATGTGTTGCGTAATTAGATAGCTGGACCCGGAACCACTGGTAGGCCATACAAGTTTCGGGCGAAAATCGAACTTCTTTTATACTCTGCTTTGGCTCTGTATAGGAGCTCGTGGCTAAGTAATAACAGCCGCACGGGTCGATCCATCAGGTTAAGCTACGGTTGCCGGGGTTGGTCCGTGGATGAGTGACCATTTTTACATACCGAGATTCCTCCGTGCCTCAGAAAGCACGTTAAGCCGTTGGTCCCGGCTGTCATTCGTGAATCTTTGACAGTCGTTACGGGTCGTCAGAAACGCGAAAGTCTGACAACCAGTCTTGCCAAAAGGGTATCGTATTATGCAATAACTGGATTGTGGAGGTCAGATAGGCAGTCGCTCCATGTAAAATACTGGTATTCAGCTGCAACCCGTTAGACTGGAAGCCGACCCCAACATAGTTGGGAAAAGGCTAGGCAGATTGATATTTTGGCTCTGTATAGTCCGTTTGCTCAGCGCCACTAATAATATGTAAGAAGAGATTTAAAACAAATACCAGCCTGTTACTGTCCCACTGCAGGGCAAAGGCCTCTTCTCATACAGAGAAGACACGAGCATTGATCACCACGCTTGCTCAAGACGGGTTGGTGCTATAAGACTTACCAATATTAACCTCAAGTCCAGGTTTCCTCAAGATGTTTTCCATCAACGATGTCAGTAACGTCCAAGATAAACTCGGAAAGTACATAAGTATTGATAAAGTCACATTGGTACTTGCCTAGACTTGAACCCACAACCTCATGCATGAGGGACGAAGCCACTGGACCATCACGACATTTTAGTAGAAGTTTATTTACCCTTTATTCGAATGTAATCAATATATATTATATGCCAACTTCAAGCGCCTAGTAAAACAATATTGTCAAACAAGAACTGGAAGAATGATAAGTAGACATAAAGTTTCAGGGGCGTTCTAAAAAGCTCTTCTCTAAGGCTCCTTTGCAATTTATTATGCATTTAAGGATATCTTTTTTGCCTTTTTTAAGCTTTCAGTTTCCTTGCAAGGAAATATGATCAAACAAATCTCGAGTCTCAAGCGGACTGAGCATGAGGTCCTTCCTGGGTTGGATTCCCAGGTCGGGCAGTGTTATTGGGTTTTTAATTAAGAATTTCTCAATAGCAGCCCGGAGTCTGAACTTGTGCCCGTTAGCAATAGGCTCGCCCCTTATTACATGGGTCTTAAACATAACTAGCGAAATGGGGTGGTGGCATGCGCCAAATTCAAGCGTAGCAGACAAGCACCACCCAGCACACCGCAGCTTTGCAATAAGTGAGACGCGCACATATAATCTTTATATTTCTTTATTTTTACAACAGTTTTGGCACCAACAGGGGTGGGATTGGGGCATTATCCATCGATAGTGTGATAAAAATTTTGCTGGTAAAATTTTAAATTACCATAAAACTTTAATTTTTTGCGGGCTACCTTAGCACGTCCCCCATAAAGGATTGGCGGCTGGTGTAAAGCTCAACTTTTCGCAACAAAAACCTTTGTTATTATTCCAGTACCCAGCTCCATATCCCAGCTGATTAATTCAATCGACTACGAAAACTACAGCACAGACATCTTTGACTCTATCCCTGAGAGAGAATGGAAACTCCTAGCAGCCCTAGCACGGAAGAGAGAAGATGATATCGAGAGAGACAAACTCGCTGACCAGTTCCGGCAGTTGTGGCAGAAGGAGAAAGAAGAAAGAGAAATTGTTAGTGCTGGTTTGATTATTAGTCTGTAACAAGGTTGGTCCTCCATGGGATCAGCAAAAATGACGAACTTTCATCCCCTTATAACCCCCATTTCACCAACATTCATCACCAAGGGTGAGCATAAGCTCGCCTTCGGTTTATAGGGAACTCTTGTGCAAAACTTCATGATTCTACACCCAGCGGTTTAAGCTGTGCGTTATCTTCAGTGAGTGAACGAATTAATTTAAAATAATAGGTTGCTTCTTGGTACTAAAGCTTACTCCATCTAAATACAATAAAATACATATTTATTTATGCGCCTTGTATATTCAAATAGCTAACAAGTGCATATGTGTGACCACTTCGGTTGAATTTTACAAAAGGCAGATATGGCGCCGGACAGCGTCGAGCAAAGACAACTCAATTTATATTATAACAGCCCATATCTTAAGATATTTTATATCTACTCATCAATATCAGTTTATTCAAATCTAGAACATGAAAACGGCATATCATTGCTTTCCAGCCTCAAGTTTTTAACAGGTTAAAATGATGGCTCCGTTTGATTTTTGATAGAATAAATTCATTCTCTCATAAGATAAGATGCCCTAATCAAATATCATTTAAATACGCCATTATAAAATAATTAAACCCCAGATCGAAGCAGAAACCCTAAACCAGTACAAGCGCTACATAGTTGAAAAGCGGCGCGAAGAGAAGTCCCGTCATGAGTACATGCAGTACCAGAAGTCGCTGGAGTCACAGGTCAAGAGACAGGTGCTGATGGAGTGCATCCGGCACAAGGAACAGCGCAGTGCTGAGCTGCTCTCGCATATCGATGATCGAAAGGTAAAGAAGAAAGGAAAAGTATATATTCATTGCTGCGAAATATATTTGCCATACCGTAATCGACCGAAATGTATGGGCATTTCGGTCGAGTCCTTTGGTATTGATGTTTTGTATGGAACAGTAGTTTTTTTTTTTTGTATTTACGATGTTAGTCCCACGGAGAAAGTTGATCAGTTCTATGGTCTGTACCACACCCTTATGTATGATCACACCTTTCTGATATATACTGTACTCTTTTGTTTTTTTTTGTTTCTATGATTGTGTCTAGTTTGCGATCTTATTGTGCGAGTGTTAACGGCTAAACCCAATAACCTATATTCAGTCAAAGACAGATCGCTATTAATGGTAGACAGTATAATTCTATCTTTCATTGATTGTCATTCGTCGTAAGATTCGTTATTCAAGCAATCAAAGATTTGAATCGCTAGATTTGCCTTGACCGTACTAAGTCACGCGAAAAAGTGTCCATACTGAGAAGAGTGAGCTCACCCATGATTAAATAGCATTTCCATGACAATCAAGTCAAGTCACTACGTCATTGTATATTAGTGCTGTCAAAACAAAACAGAAACGAGACAATTTTTTGACGCGGTAGGGCGAATCTAACGATTTAAATCTTTGCAAGCAATCAAATTAATATTTAGGTGGAATAGCTTGTCAATGGTATATAGGAGTATCTCAGAGAGGAGTATGAACTGTTTTTTAACAGACTTCTAAAAGGAGGATGTTATACTGTTGTCAATTTTATCATAATATTATGGAATGCAACCGGTTTCAATCTCAAATCATGAAGTGTTCTGGACGTCAAAACCTCAAAAAAGTTTACCTACTAATACTCCCATATTTAAAGAGATATTTTATAATTCCTCAGGCATGCTTCCTAGTAGACAAGGCATTGGAAGAAGAGGCGCGCGCGCAGCTTGCCGCCGACCGACGTATACGCATGGGCGAAGCGGAACAGTTCAGGAAACACATAGAACTTATCGACAAGCAGAGAAAAGCCGAGAACGCTATGCAGAGACGAACGACGATGCTCAAAGATGCTACTCAGGTACATCTTCTAGGAGATATAAATGGGGCCCAATGCGAAAAGGGGGTGTTTACCTTACGAATAAACGTAATAGTCAACAATGACTCCAGAATTTAACTATTTAAATCAACGTTAATAATATTCCCACACCACAAGATCATTATGTAAAATTTTATGTCATGCAAACCTAACCTGAAGTAAGTCATTATAGGAGTCTAAAAAAAAACCAAATATTATTGCCCGGTTAATTGAATTTCATTGTTACTCGCTGGTCAATAATGTGATTTGAATTTTGAACCTCAACGGCTCAACTGAAAATTCGTATGAAAACTTTTACAAAAAATTATATTCGAAAATCGAAATGATTTATAGAAAGTGTGAAAAGTAGTATAATGTCCTTGGGGATAAAGACGTCTTCGTCTTGGGGGAGCTTGAAACCCTCGCTGCACTCAGGATTCTAGACTTAACTCCCTCGCTACGCTTGAGAGCACTAGAATCCTTCGTCACGCTCGGGATTCAATATAACGCCCGTAACATTAAAAACTGCTTTACCGCCTTCATAAATAATATACTATTATCTACTTTTAATCTTATTATGGTAGCATTTAAATCCATAGTCTTCATTAAAATTGTTCATTTCAGCGCGTCGCGATATACAACGCCCTCACCACCTGGGAGTCATCGCTCCTTCGTCAAGAAGTGACAGCGATGGACGCAGCCCGGCGCGCGCATCACGCGGCGCACGCGGCCCTGACAGACGCGCGCAGTGTCCGCCTCATGCGCGCTCGGGACGCAAGGAGGCGACGCGCGAAGAGTCTGGCAGCTGTTACGCAACAACTTAGGGATGCCATTCGGTCGGCTAGGTAGAAGCCAAACTGGTGTGCCTACTCTCTTCATCTAGTATTTTTAGGTTTTTTTTTTGTAGTTGTGGGTAAATGGTTTATGTTACAAGATAAGTGTTAAATACAAATGCAATATTTTGAATAAGCACTAAAGAATACTTTCAGGTACTTAATACAATGTAAAAGATATTGTATTTATTCATAAAAAAAATAAGAATGGCTCACTGCGCGATTACTGTACTGTAAATATAGCTTACAGTACAGTAATCGCGGAGTGGCGCGCGTGAGATAGTGCCATCCACGAAGACGCGCACCACTCTTCTTCCTAAACAATATTACTGTACTGTAAGCGATTAGAAAGAAGAGTGGGGCGCATCTTCGTGGATGGCACTATCTATATACTGCTTTGGAATTGTATGTACCTGTGCTTCGCTATGCTTCCGTCGTGTACACGCAGCCTTAGCGACAAAGCAATTGCTGGTGCATACAGTAACCGCTCTATCTGTATGTACTATGTAACTAACTATATTAAACGTCGTGGTCGTGGCTGTCGCGGTCACAAAACGTGCGAGTTGGAAGGTCAATATTTAGTACGGTACTCGGAGACTCATGTCATCTCGCTCCCACATTTTATGACCATGCCTGCCAGGAACATTGGCGCTTAGTATAATTGTTATCATAGCTACACATGACCACCGGTATGTTCATGACATTGCAGGCTATATTGTACTAGTCCCAAAATGAACACGCATTTTTAATAAAATTACGTGTAAGTTTTGTGCTGCGGCCGCATCTGCGTCTATCGTGACGTAGCTTCGCACAGTGATATCATACACGCAGATGTGACCGACCAACCAATATCGGTTATCGTCGCGATAGTTCGGGCTGCATGGCATTTATTGCCCGGGTGGCGGTACATAATAAACGTGGCGAAGCCGCTAATGTGACCACCGCATTAGCGCGATAACTTTTTAGCGAGCAAAACATACGAAGCTTCGCCACGCATTGCTTTGCTACGATAGACACAGATGCGGCCACAGCATTAGAGGCTAATTTTGAATTAGATATTGGATAACATTCTTCAGTTTTTCCTTCATCTTACAATCGGCCGTTTGTCCAATAATTCGCCATGCCTACTTAGTCATTCCAAGATGTAAACTATTGAATTAATGTTAACTACCTCGTAATGTAACTTGTACTCGTAGGTAATATTAAAAGTGAACGTAGTCTTGTGTAACTTATTTTTAATTATTAATCAGTAATACATTATTTACATCCAAACGTACATTTTGTTCATTTCTGTACATTATTTTCCTATTATGGAATCATTTTAATCGAAGTCCTTATACTTTCTAAGGTGTTAAAATTTCAGTAACCACTGACTATATTCTTGTGGCAGCATCTACAACACCACATTCGAGCTACGTATTACAGACGTCACACAAAATCCCTGCATCCTGCATCGCGCAAGAAAATTTCGACACGCGTCTATACAATGTCACATCAATCGTCGGGCAGTTGCCCACCAGACAACAACCGTCTGGTCGGAAGATCCTCCCTTTTCTATAGAGGATGAGAAATTTTACACCCTGTTCCTCATACCTCTACTACACGAAACTAAGAGTATTTAGAATTTTTTAAGTAAATATTCACCGTCCCACTCGCACGTTTTTACGACCGCGAATCTTGGCGTTCAGAATAAACAGGGTGGCAGGGACATCGACGCGAGAACTGTTACAATGGATTCAGTACATGATTCTGGATCCCCCTGCGTTGAAACTTTTCGTCGGTTATTTAAAAAAAAAAACCTACTGTTCCATGCATTTTGACCGCATAGGTGACGATGAAGTTGCGAGTGTGACGGTGAATACTTACTTCGAAATTTCTTAATACTCTTACAGAGTGTCGTTTGTTCACGCTCTGAAATTTTATGACCCCTTCTCTGTTCATTTTAGAACGTTACAACTGCTCGAGATTATAAATGGACGGCAAAATTCTCGACAGTTCCGATGCAGTAGTATCAACTGCGCAAAAATAACCACCGCCCAAAAGCAGCCGTCTGTATAGGCCCTTAGTATGATACGCAGATTATTCCTAAAAAAAAAACTCAATTTTACGTTTTACCCATCTCCGGTCCCCATATACGTGACATCACTAAGATCCTTAGTAGCAGCCGCGAGCCGAGCCCTCGCCTTTTTATACTTCTTCAGGGCAACTTCAGCTCCCAAGAGTAGTGCTGTTGCTGTACTGGTGCCAGGTTGAGGAGGTGGTGCGACCAAGCCCCCGACTTGGGCTTGAGCGATGATGGTCCATCGAAGTCTGATGGTTCCGGTTGTTGTGTATGTGTAGTTTGCGTCCTGAAGGTGAAAATTAGACTCGGTTATCAAAGATTTAAATCGTTAGATTCGCCCTACCGTGTCAAAAAGTCGCGTTTCTGTTTCGTTTTGACCGCTCTGACACACAATGACGCAGCAACTTGACTTGATTGTCATGCAAACGCTATTTAATCATGGGTGAGCACACTCTTCTCAGTATGGACAGTTTTTCGCGTAACTAAGTACAGTGATGGCAAATATAGCGATTAAAATCTTTGTTGGTAAGAACGCCCATGCTGAATAAAATACAGTTTACAAGAATTCTGGGGTCCTGGGTTAGGTTCTCAGATTGCGCAAAGTGGACTGTTTTTCCACTAGAAAATTCTTAGTAGCAGCACGGAGTCTGCATTCTGCTGCTCAGTGGCATATAGTTTTAGGAGGACTTCCAAGATAATATTTTCGAGTTAGAAAGTATAAAATCGCATCTTGATTCGTGATTTTGACCTTCGTAGTTCCCCGAATTTAAAATGCAATCACCTGCAACTGTGGCTCGGCCAGTACATTCAAATCCTTGATCAAATGGCATCCTCCCAGAAAGAACCGCCTGCTCGCAGCCTCTACTACATCCAACTCCTCAGGGCGGGTGCAGGCCAGTTCCTTGGAGTAACAGCCAGGGTCGAGGGGGAGGGGAAGGTAGCAGTACCCTTCGGTACGGTGGCGGCCCCACCAGTCTGAGGATATGGCTTCCAGGAATAATTTGATGGGTGCTGGTTCTGTAATAAGTTAAGGTAAACTGCGTTCACAATTTGGTTTCCAATTTTAATGTTTCCCAAAAAGTAACTTTAATGCCTATAGACAAAGTTTAATTTCTAGTGCAACTTTAACATTATATGTAATTATTTGAAAAAATAAAAGGCAATTGTTTTTCAAAGTGTATTAAGTAGACTGTCTTGCCGGATCGTCTCCAAAGGACACAACGACATATTTGAAACCGTCCACCTCCTGACGTTTTATAAGTGCCCAAGTAGGTTTAAGCGAAATAAATTATTTTCCTTGATCCTTTCAATAGTACAACATATTCAACCTTATTAACTCAATACTAAAGTTGATATTGTTTAAGTGGAAATAAATCATAGGACTTTGAACAGTTTGCTACACTGATATTTGTTATAATCCGGTTTTTATAACTGTGCGCCTGTCATTCCTGTCGACGTCAAAATATGTGTATGTGGTTTAAATAATAACAACTTAGCGAATAATATGACAAAACTGTGCAGACGACACGAGTTGTGCAGACCGTATTAAGACGCGTCGGGGTACTGAGGAAGTAACCGGGAGGGTGAATTCAATACTAACAAGCTACGATTTTGACAGTTCCAAAAGCGCACAGTTATAAAAATCTAGTTTATACGAGGGATGTTCAATAAATAGTGAGAATGCGATACATTCTCCTTGGAAAGAAAAAAAAAAATACTGGCAGGCATAGCCCAGACATTAGTTAAAATGATAATAAAAAAAGCAATTAATTCTCTTTTGTTTTTTAAAAGTAGAAGTCTATTGTTTGCGTCGTTTCATTCATTCAGATTTTTTAAGGGATCAGGAAGAAGATTTTTTTAGAAAGGGAATTTTAGGATTAGAGAAAAGATATACAAAGTGTATAAACCTGAAAGGTGACTACGTCGAAAAATAAAATAACATATAATAAAAGATAATTGCGTCTTACTCATTCTCACTATTTATTGAACACCCCTCGTACATAGTCTTTCCATTTAGCAAATATGACATTTAATAAATAGCTTGTATAAAATTATTACCTACACCAGCTAACTATTTACACTAGGTACTAACTTAAATGACTAACTAGGTAGGTATATTTAATAAATGCAAAAACAAAAGGACACTAAGGGCCTGCGCAAACTAGCGGACGGGACGGCAGAAAATTTCAAATTTAATAATTGAATTGAATAGTTATCGAATGGAAATAAGGTATATATTGCAATGTTCGCTAAAACTGCGCAGCGATGCTCCGCGATAATCCAAACTCAATCACCGAGCATTGAAATATATACCTTATGTCGATTGGATGGCACAGACCATTAGTCGTCGAAGTACTCGTCCACATTGCTGTGGAATTTTAATATCCATCTATTCAATACTAATAATAAAGGTGGATTTTGTTTATTTGTTTGAACGGACTAATATCTGGAAGAACCCGTCGGAATTGAAATTGTATTAATTACTAGCTTTTGCCCGCGGCTTCGCTCGCGTGGATGTCGGAAATAATCCCCCGGGAACGTACTACCGGGATGAAAAGTATCCTATGTTAATCCAGGTTATAAACTATCTGTCTGCCTCATCCAAATCCTATTAGTAGCATAACATAATGATTGAATACTATCGTGAATTCATGCAAGTCTAGTACTTTTTGTGCCAAGTTTCAAGTTTAATAATAACTCAAGGAATCACGTTGTCCCATACAAACTGCCCTCCTTTTTCACCCCTTAGGGGTAGAATTTCGGAAAATCCTTTCTTATCGGATGCCTACAGCATGCAAAGAACACACCCTCTAAGTTTTAGGCCTCTACGATCAGCAGTTTAGGCTGTGCGTTGATCCGTCGGTCAGTCAGTCATTCATGACAAAGCATTTTATATGTATAGAGATGTATGTGTACCTATAGTCCAACACCATTTTTTTTCTTTTTTTTTTCGCTATCCGATATATTTTATCAAATGTAGGATATATTTTGTGTGAAAACAAGAAACTTCACGCGGACGACGTCACAGAAAGAAGATAATAAAATGATGAGTAACTGGTGTTTTAATCAATAAATTACCAATTCCAGTATTAATAAGTAGAGTCAATTCCACAATATGTCCATAGCTCCATACTTTGTCTCCGTCGACCGTCACAGCTTCACTCGTGTGCGTCCTTCCGTGGAGGGTGTCAGTGCATTGGATGGCTTCTGGTACCTTTAAATTAAAGAATAACATGATAGAACGTTAGTAATTTTTACCCGACTACGGCAAAGCCGAAAGGAGGGTTATGAGTATAGAAGACGGGCTGCACCGATCCTAAATAAATCGAGATAAGGGCAGGATGCAAAATCAATGATGACAACTGCATATAATTATATTAAATAGTTTAGACCACGGCGACGACGTTGGTTAGACTGGAAGCTGACCCAAACATAGTAGAAAATACCAAATAAGTTGTTACGTTGACACTTGGGTGAGGCCTATGTTCAGTATTGGGCATCTTTCGGCTGAGTGATCATGATTATGATACTAACCTCGATATTGCTTCCAAAACTCATATCCATAAGGTCTATTTTTAACCTTGTTATTTCCACTTAAACAAACATCAACTTTATAAGTATGTATATAAAGTTGACTTTAGACTGACGAGTACTGTTGAAATAGTCATAAAAAAATGAAGTTGTAGCGCAAACTGAACCTTATTTATGTGCGTTTGGGGTTGTTTTTCATAAAACTCGTTTTTGTTTACATTTTTGGCAAATTAATTCCGAACGCAGATTACATAAACTCTCGCCTACTTCCCTTGGGGTATGCAGAAACTATAGAACGCCAGCTGCTACGCTCCTTACATAGGCTTTTGCCTTCAAAACCTCTATTAAAAAAAAACATGCAGGGCAGTCTTTGGGGACTGCCAATAGAAGTAAAAACTAAGTAACTTGGGAATTGTATATCTATGTACATATATACACAGTATACATATAGCTCATAGAAAGCATTCGGTGACGATGACGCGAGTTCCATGATTTTTGTTCACCCAAAAAGTGCTCAACACAGAAAACACAAACTTCTTTAGGCGCCTAAAGAAGTTTTCACTTCAAAAAACATATTTTACCTTTATATCAAACTCTATGTACAAATTATCCATATCAAAGTTTGTAGCAGTTAGTATCTCTACTGTCACATAGTACTGTTTCTTGCCGACAGGTGGCATCACAAAGTTCAGTCTTTGTTTCCTCTCCCATCTTTTGTATAGTTTCTTTAACTGGAAATAAATATTTAAATTGAATTCAAATAGTTATTTTTTAGTTAGTGATAAATAATAATAATACCAGCCTATTATTGTCCCACTACAGGGCAAAGCGTCTTCTCATACAGAGAAGGTATGAGTGTGTGGGTGTACTATAGGTGTAGTCCACCTCTTAACTGCTTTACCACCCTGAAGTTAAAACAAATTTTATTTATTTATCCAGTTATAAATCTTAATTACAATATACAAGCTAAAACTAAAATATATATATTATTTGTACTTACAAGTATATAATTAAAAAAAAAGGGCGACGAGCTCATTGGGCATTAACAAATTCGTCTGCACAGCCGTGAATGGGATAAGTGCTGAAAAGGCTAGCAGCATAAAGTTGAATGTCATTTGCACGTCATAAAACAACAAGGTCTGTGTGACAGTAAGATAGTTTCAACCCCAAGTTTCAATTTCCTGGGTATTGTTGTCAAAAATAATAAAGCATTTACGAGGTCGACTATACACCTCTACCTCTCCCTTAGGCAAAAGCAGACATGATATTATGTGTGTTGTAATTAAGTGAAAAATAAACAGTCATACCAACATTACTAACTCTTCCCCGCACTCATCATCAAATTCAATCTCAACAGCGTACTGGTATCCCCACGGCACTCCAGCCGCTGTCTCCACTGAGTACGGGTTCAGTTCTAAGCTGTTGACATCAGGCATCATGATCATGTAGTTGTGGACTGTGTTGTGGTATATAGATAGGATCGGTACTTCTTGTTTGTAGATTAAGTGCAAGTCTCTGAAAACAAAATATTATATTTCAAATAATGAAGGAGTCATCATGAAATTGATTACCCTTCATGTTTAGAATTGCTAGCATTCTGTATTTGTACCCCATTTATGGCAATACGTTTGCCCCATATTACATGGGACTTCATCATTATTGGTGAAAAGTGAGGGTAATACACACCTCTCCCTACCCAAACTAGGAGAGGCGTGACCTAGTTTAAAGTCAACATTAATAGTGCTAGGCATAAGAAAAACATACATATTGACTATACAGCATGTAGTGTGGTAGGTACGGATATGTCACGTCAAACTGAACAAGTTTCTCCATGGGACTAAAATAATCTGCTATTCCAGACATTTGAGTCAAGTACGTATTGAATTCTGTACCGTTTAAATATGAGCACATCTTACAGATACATGCTGTATACTCTTTTTCACACAATTAAAATTCTGTGAAGTGTAAAGAATAAAATAAAAATTTCAACCTTAAAAACTGTACTTACTACTTTAAGGTAAAGTATAAGGCAAACTCACTCATTGTAATCAGAATTATCAAATACAACATGCATCGCTGTCCATTCCTCCTTTTCCATTGCTATATTTTCTTCACTCTTAAATAAAAGAGTAGTTGAAATTGTATCGGCTCCAAATACTCTACCAACAGCATCATTCAAATTCAACTTTTCCAAATAAGAATCCAAATTGAGAAGACCTTTATTTTTTTTGTTACAGTCAATAGGCAAAGGTAAGTAGCAGTCCTCATCCACATATGTGAATATTTTAGAAGGTTTATATTCTATGCTTTTGATCATTTCATGATAATTTAATTCTGAGTCTGTGATGCAGTTGTGAATGTCTGTGTAACGCTGAACTTCCCATAAGCTGAATAGTTTTTCTTGCCATTTAAAAGAGCATTCTTCCCCAGTGTTTTCTAATTTTAAAATATTAGTTCCTTTGGTACAGTCTTCGAATTTTGGCAGTGATATGATTCCGTCTTCGGGCTTTAGTTTTATTCTGAAAATGTTTTTAAATTGGTATATTTTAGATTTTTTTTTCATTCCATAAGAACAATTAAATAGGTAAGATGTGTATGAACATCTATCTAGTAGATCTCTCTCTTAACTAGGTTATTGAAATTGGAACAGTAGAAATAACAGAAAATAAAGTTTTGGTTTTATACTTATCACAACAGTTAACAACAGATTAATAAGTACTGCTGTAAATAAAAGTGTTTTATAGCAGTTACTCAAGGATAATAACTGTTTCATACAAGTGTGAAGCAAACAGGTAACACTCACTTTATTTGTAAATCTCTGACATCTTTCTTTATCCAGTATACACCTGAAACTTTATTACAACGATTGAAGTCGTTCATTGTCTGAGACATATTTCATTCTAGTTTTTTAACTATTATTATCCCGGTCGTAGGCACAGGTCGTAGCACAGGTCGTAGGATAAGTTGTAAATTTGTTTACTTGGTTGGTTATACATAAATACCCTTATATACCAATATTAAAAAGTACTCTGTGTTATATACTTATGATCTGCTAGTTGTTTGTTTGTATGCCAATACGCCAACATTTCGACAACCATCACCATGGCAACCGATGACAACCAGTTTTACTACAGATTAAATAGAGAACTTTACAAAAGCGTTCATACTTCGTAAAAACTTCCTTTACGTTACGTTGCGTTGCATTCACAAATTATGAAATTAGATAGATAAACATGGTGACCGCTCAGAGAGACTTCAGGGAATTTTTATTACTTACGGGAATTGCTCGTCTGAGGGGCAATTCCCGTAACTTTTAAGAACGTTCGCATTCGCAATCTGTCAAATATACCATCAATTTACCAACATTTTAGTTTGACAGATTGCGACTTGAATGTGAACGTTTTTCAAGTACGAGAATTAGCCATCAGAAATAACAATGCGCTGCCCAGAAACAAACAAAATTTTAATTTTGTTAGTTCAATAGATAAAAAGAAAATTAAAACCGTAGAAATACAAAGCAGTCTTGAGAATTGAACGTACTTATCCAGTGTTGCCATTCATTTAAAAAAACTGAGTTCAGTTCATTCTGTTCGTTCATGCATCCGTGCCAGTGTCAAGTGTCAATCAAATCGAAGTGATCTGAACTCATTCATTGTTTTATTTTCCCGTCAGTCGCTAACGGTACCGTGTAAGAGTTTGTCGTCTTTATTTACGTAAAATAAACACGAATATAATAAAGATAATCGCGAAATATCTACCTTTTCCAACAATCGTTATCTTATCTCGCATTGTGGAGGATAAATCGATCATGTTCAATCAACACTGTGCCTTGTTTACGGCTGTGTTATGATGTGCTACTTAGCTTGATTATTTACATTTATCGTTATTTACTGCTGATTTTTTGAGTGAAAATGCCTTCTGGACGAGAAACGGCTGTTTCGATGCCGCTGACTCCGTCGCGGTCCGATTTGTATTGGCGGAGAATTTTCGAAAAGGTAAATAATACCAATCGTTTGACTACACCAAGTCAAACTCAAGACAGGTGCAAAACCAGTTGTTATTGTACATATATTTACATTTTATTGTTATCTTTTAATTAAGTGCAGATTTTTCTTAGCTATATGAAGCAAGAAGTAGGGCAGTGTAGAATTATTACCTTTCTTTGTGTAATTATTTTGATGTAGCCTTTCGCAATTATTGCTATTTTGTGCCGGTTCTGATTAATTTCAAGTATTCTTAATTTTACCTACCATTTATACCAACGAGTTTCTATCACATAAATTTCGATGGTTAAATAAATAATAATTTGAAGAGTGTGAATAACAGGCAATATCTGTTTGCTGTGAGACATAAAAACTACATTAGCATTTATGTTCGTCTCTGACACCATATTATCGTGCTTACAACAATCTAAATTACCTACCTAACATTATGTAAACTTACCTACATAAATATCACAGATTTACCAAATAACATTGAGTCTCTTAATACCTTTTTGTACTGTAATTGTGCTTTATTCATTTCTCTATAAAAAGTAGGTACCTAATGAAACACATGAAAAATAGTACCCCACACTCTCAGGGCTCCATAGAGTGGAACCTCCCTAACAAATAGACTAAGTCCAGGAGTACTGTTTTCTGTATCAAGCCCTTGATCCAAATGAATGAAGTAAACCGCCTTAGATGTTGAATGAGGCTGAGTTTGACCTTTTTTTTTTATGAAGTAGGTATTCAAAATTAGAATCCTATATTTTCCAGCTAGTTCAAAATTACTGTGATGCAACACAATTAGGACTTATTACCAGCTACTTAAGACTCGCATTATGAATATATGGCGTAGGATCTTTTATTCTGGTAATTTCACTAAAAAAGCAAAGTAACAATTCTTTTACCAGTTATTTTACTCTTTCAATTGCCCAATTGTCTATTACATTTACCAATTTAAACTTAATATTTATTTAAAAAAACACACAAATATTGATGGGTAAAAGCAATTTTTGAAGTATTGTGCAATATTATGTCAATAACTCAACAATGAAATTGTTAAGGCTTTTGCTGGCTTAATAAGTATCTATTGGTTCTTTCTAGGTATTTAAAACTATTTCATCATGAATAACTCAAATCACTCCAGCTTCTTTCAGAACGAACATTTTGCCTAAAACTTTGGCAAGATGGCTATAAAATCTTAGCATGTACTTAGTAGAGTAAGAAAGATAAATGTGGCTGTACACCTACATGTCGCCAGTCCCGTGTAATCGAGAGAGCTCAGAGACACATTTTCGCTTTTATTCAATGTAGCTGCACATTTTTTCATTTGTAAAGTATCTTCCTTACTCTATTTCCGTACTGTACTAGCACTAGTATTGGCACAAGTTCAAGCCATGAAATATTTATTGGACTCTCATCTTGACATAATGTTTTACGATATAATAGGAGCACTCACCCCTGATTATGTCGATTATGATAAAAACTAGAGCAATATCGTATTACGTCACTGTTCCTTGGGTCTGGCAAAAGTGAAAAGTGAAAACTCTATTTATGTCAAGGTAAAAAAAAAACTCTTGCGCACTTGAAATAGATTCAGGATCGTGGGTGCGTTTACAGAAATACGTCGTCCTAGGTACCTATCTAGATTTAAAAGAAAGAGCACAGGGGCTCACTTCAGAGACGTGAAAGCAGCAATATATCTCGGAAGTGTAGATATTATACACAACACACACAACTACATTATATCTGTGTTGAGGCAGGCCATACATACACTTGCTTCGTAATATAATTCAAGAAATCGAACCCGGTACCGGTACCGCAAAAGCCAACGGCTAAACCACAGGTTCATTAGTTCGGTCAGAAATGCTAATGAAGCGAAAATAAACAATTAGCTCATAAAATAGGTACTACACTCTCAAATAAACAGAATGGGCTATATAAAATTCGGGAGTATTATATCGTAAAACTGCCACCGTTCATTAGCGTTTTACTTCTAATGTCAAGGTCTTGAAACGGAAGTTCTAACAACGAATTAGATCTGTCTTCTGCCTAAATAATGGTGCGCTTACATGGTCTACTAAAATTGCACATTTCTTTGCAATTTCTAGTCTATTTGAAATTACAATCAAATTCAAATCTATCACTCGATGCTGCCTAGATGTCATCTTGACCACAATTGCCAAGAATAGCGCAATATTGCGCAAATTCAGTTGCCCGTCAAACGCATCCAAGCTTTGCAAATTCGACAAAGAAATTCCCATTCGTATCTTAGGTAATATTAAACTTGAATGATAGCTGCCCAACGTAGTTGAATAATATATCTAACGTATCTCGATTTATCAGGTTTTCCTAAGAATTACCATATGCATATTATATTTATTCTCCGTCAATTTGGTATTCTACGTGAATCTGGTTTCTGTCTGACTAACGATTGTGTGAATATACAACTCTGCAAACAATCATTTTATGCCTTCGTTAAAATACTCAACCGAATTTTCCTTGTTCTGAAATATTTTTTCTGAAGTTCGCAAACACTTGGCCAGGATTTGTGGGCATCATAGAAATAGATTAAGGACATAAGGACGCGCATATCCAAAAAAAAACCGCATCAGCCATTTCATTTCACATTTCACACTGTATATTTACCTATTTGATACCGATCTATAAATCTAATCAAATCTAATTTTATATCGGAATTTTAGAATTCCGGTTCGGAGTCAGACCTCAGAACACCATGCACCACTCAGATTGTCGAAGATATGGGAGTTCCCGTCTTACTCACAAATAATTTTAACTACATAATCACAGTTCAAATACCTCATAATTATTCATGGATTTCCCTCAGTCTGAGTTGTTTTTATTATAGAGTGACAAATCACATTAATGGATTCCTACATGGTAGATACTACAATACACATTCCTGGTTAAAATAACTATGCCAAAGAGCAATGTAATATTACGTAGCACATGTTCCTACATAATATCGGTACTCTCTGTTTCACATAATACAAAATATTTACGATCAATAAAGAACTGCAATAACGGTGTAGCGTAATTTAATGCAAGAACACGATTATATTCATTCATAGTCTGCGTTGCGTAATCAAATATTTGCTATAACTAAAATAACGAAAACGACTGAGAAAGAGAACACGAGACAGATGAATAATGATAATAGATCGTAATAAGGTCCCCTGCATTTTTCGCACTTCCTGCTATTTAATTCAAGAACAAAGGATCATCATTTATTTTAACATGCCACGTCCAAGGCCAATTACATTAGTTAAAGACACAAACACATTAGTTATGTACAATAACTAACATATACAACTCCTCGACAGTCATACGCTCATCTCACAATACGCCAGATATACTGACAAGATCTTACATTCATACGCGAACACATCACAGTGGCTTATCGCCCAAGAGAGCACCGAGAGTGTGCGAGGGACAGGAGACTGGGCTCGAGCGATCATCTACTTAGCCTTTTCCCTACTACATTATGTTGGTTGGGTCCATTTGGTTTCCAGTCTAACCAGATGTAGCTGAATACAGTATTTCACATGAAGTGACTGGTTATCTGACCCCCACAACCTGATTGTCAAACTTTCTGGCTTCTGACTATTTAACCGTAACGACTGTCAAAGAATTGAGCCGTGCAGCTGTTATTACTTAGCCACGAACCTTCTCAAGCTATTAAAACGCAGGACGATACAATCGATACAGGTATTCTTAAAGATAAGTATACCTCAAAATTTGCCCCATAAACGAACCAAAAATCCTAAATAGTGATACAGGAATCTTTGGAAATCACTCCATCTAGTAGGTAACTGGCGAAAATGTCTAGACTTAGAAACTGATCCAAACATGCATGAAGGAAAATGGTACAGTCACGATTATGCTGGATACAGACTCAGACCGAGCCAACGACTGGATTTTGCAAGCTTTCTTTGGCCTTATTAGGTCCGTTTAGCGAGCGGTAACAAGACCAAGAAACAAGAGACGAACGCTACCGTTCGTCTATACCCCACATAACTAAATCAAAGAATAGAAATAGTTTCTGATGTACTGAGTTATTCCATTGATGTACGAATGACGAATCATTGGTATTTTCAAACAATAAATTTTACTCATTGCCAATTTGTATTATGTATGCGAAGGCATTACTTTAGTCAAACTGTTTTTTAAGCGGAACTGGGTCTTTCCCTTGATTTTCCCTGACGTTATGCAATTTATGTAAAAAATCTTTGCTATTAACATTGCGTTGATTGCTTTTGACCTCTTAAACCGGAATTGTCACATTAATACTTTATAATTATTAATATGTTAACATTTTTCCTGCTGGTATTATAAGCTTAAGCAAAATATGATTGATTTAATTGGGAGGATGTACCTATCCTTGGCTTGGGTTTGCTTTCCGGGAGCAGTTTTCTTATCCTCAACACTGTTAATCTCGTTACACTCACTAAGTCTGTAGAAAAGCAGATCTCATCTACTAGCTATGTTTTAGTAAGTCAACTAGATACTATGTACGACCTGCACGCGCTTTATAGGAATCAATCAAGTTAAATGAAAACATAGAAGGATTGGAATCAAAAGCATGACCGAAGCAGTCACAATTTTGCTACCAGCTTCTTGAAAGAATGTCATACTTTTATCAGGGTCAAGATCTGTGTTTCTTTGGAGAATATCCATCTTACATGTGGACATATTTCGTTTTTGCTCATCTTAAAACCTTGTTATTTCTACGCACGGAATGCAGAACAAAGTCTGTTCAATATTATTCAAATTATTATAACTTTACCGTCGTCGGCGTCACGGCCTCACGGTATCTTGTACATAGACCGATGAAGAAGAGTCTTTCTAACAATATTGTAATTTTCTTTATGGCAGCTTACTTACATTATGTAAAGAAGATTTAGGTCTGTTTGTTATGTTTATTTACATAATTTTCTATTTATATGCCACTTATATTTACAAGATGTTTTCTTGTGACGACAGTTCATTAATGCAAATTTTAATTAGAAGTTAAACCACTGTATTGACATATTTGAAATGCTTGTATATTTGCTGCAATAGTGCATGTTAGGTCATAAAATGAATTGAATACAGGTTTATCCAGGAAAATATAAAGTAATTAATGAAGAAAAACCACACCTCCACATAGCCTCCACATGAGAGTTGACAGTATAATCGATCGAATTGAACCAATTCTTGTATTTTTTTCGATCCATCCCAAGACATGCTCATTCGCTTTACCTGTCAAAAACTGGTTCTAGGTTAATGAATTTAGTTACGTCGTCGGTATCTTAATCAGGTTTTTCACCTACTTTAGAAATAAAGAGGTCAGTAAACTTTGAGGTGACGATATCTTACAAATACATCCCACATTGATCTTGGTTGTATGCCAAGACACGTACATGACATAAGAATTGGTCTTTAATACAAAAGTATTGGTGTTCATACACTACGAATAAACCTCTTTCCCGGTTGAGTCATGCTAATGACGTGGTATGATAAAGTAAACATTAACTGTATGTTTTCCTCTTGTTTGGTTTAATCTTTCAAGTTCATAATTAATTAATTATTATCAATATTTGTCCGATTACGGTTTAAAATCAGGATATTGAGGTTCGCATTTATCCTTGTAGTGCTTAATCTCCCTAATAGTCGAATTGGCAAATAAGATTATATCAAAAGTACCTTTTACTTGTCTTCTTCTGGTACCCGCCTAAAGTCGTCAAAATCGACTGGAAAAATTTAGCTGTAATATGACTGGTAAATCAAATTCTTCCAATGTCGTAACCCTCGGTAAGTACGTTAAGCCGTTGGTTCCGGCTGTCATTCTTGGATTCTTGGATCTTTTACAGTCGTTACGGGTCGTCACTGGAATTCAGCTGCGTCCGGTTAGAGTGGAATCCGACCCCAACATAGTTGGGAAAAGGCTAGGCAGATTGATTTTTGAAAATCAAGCAACTAGCATAATTTTAAAATCCTGCTTACCAATTTTTAAATCGATATAAGATTTTTTTACTAATCTACTAACCAGGTAGATAGAGCACGCGGTAATTACCGAGGAATGCGTGATGTCACAAAGCAAACACGATGACTTACACAGAGTTTCAGCAAACTTGTTCAGCGGCGAATATTTACACAATCAACTAGCCAAACAACCATTTGGGTCAAACTAAATTACTTTCGTACTGAAAGTGTGAAATTGATTTCCACTGGATTACAATTTTAATAATACTAAGATTCCTGGTGAGTTACGTTATATAATTTTAAAAGAGTGATCTACGAGTCTCTCTTCCAGTTAAGGAGGCACCTCTAGCATTTAACTAAGATGGATAGAATAAGTAGTCAACAATGATGCCCAGAATAGAAAGAAAACTTTTTGGTAGATTCACGAGATAGATAGAAGTGGCTGAGCTACATGATTTAGATTAGGTATCGTGGACAAAGCCAGATGTCCAAGTAAACAAAAGTACCTTTTCATGGTCAGGGGCTAGAGTAATATTTCATTGGCAATCCTTCAACTTCTATTATTTCGTTTAACACCAATCAAGTACATTGATGAATTCCATGCAAATGACGAAGCTATTTCAGTTACAACTACCATGAAACTAGAAAGCGTAAAGGAGTTGCATAAAATAATGCGACTCGATTTAATTGTCAGCTCAGCAGAATCAGTAACAGTCATTAGTGATATAACGACAGGAAATAGTGTGATTACGCGTTAACAATGCCTTTATGGACAGATTACGATCTTAATATATCCATTAACTCGCATTTTGTGTTACACGCATTTGGAATCCTATATCACATACAAACATACACAAGTCATAATTAGAAATACATTTAGTATATTTTTTTCAAAAGCTTTTTGTGCCCTTACCAAAGCGTTCGACTTTGCTTCATCACAGTACACCACAGTAAACTTATTCTAAAATGAAAATACTACAGGATTTTTCGACTGTAACATGCTTTTACGGAAAATGGTAAGAAGTTAAGGATATCTCACAATAAAAATCAAGTGAGGTTCCCAAAGGATCTAATTTAGGACCATTTCTGTTTCTAATTGTTGGGGTACGGTAATTTCAAAAATTTACTGACTTTTAGTCCAGGATTATGTATGAGATAAATTGCATTCTATGCTAGTTATTTGACCTTTTGCTTTAACGATCTTGGCGCAAGAACACACATAAGAAATAATAACTGAGTGTCATAGTGCCATCAACAATGAAACCTGAGACTTTGTTTGTGTCGAGGGTTAACAGGGTCCAGGGTATCTCTTGTCACAAATTAAATGGTTTTAAAATAATCATTTTAATTATGAAGCAAAGCATTCATTCGTATTATCAACAAGTATGTAGTGTAGTTATGATTCATGTTATGCAACATATTACTGCAGCTACATACATACATTGTCTTTATCATTATTCCCATGTATTATTATAATAATGAAATTTAGAAGCGTTTCTTTGAGTTTCATGCCTTTAAACTTCGCCGATTTTTTTTTGCATAAGTACGCCAATATGTTCTAGAAAGTACATTTTTTCGTTCATATAACAATGTTAATACAAGTGCAGTTCGTATTTCAAGCAAGAAGATTACGATAGAAATTGGATAATAGATATAGGTACACACGACGAATGAAGCTATTAATTTCCAGTATTAACTAACCTCTCATTGTACGTAAAGCCTGTACAATACGTGCATAGACTGGAAATGTAACTCTGAAGGTATTTACGATGTTAGATGCCTGTAATAAGGAATAATTATCCTGTATCACAGGCGGAAATATATCGTCGTATGTAGTCTAAGATAAGAAAAGAAAAACCTATCGCAGCTGTGGGAGAAACCAGGCTGTGGATGATGTAGTCTACCTTATTACGTCTAATCTGAGTTGCTATAAGCACTATTCATCTGTCCTCCTTCAAAAGCTAGTTTCAATTCTTTTCAAAAAGTTACTGTTACACATGCTATTATAAAATGTTCATAAAATTAGTCTAGACGGCTTAGTCATTGTCCATTTGTGTATTCACTGTATCACCAATTGTTTCAATTCATATCATGACATCTAGGAATCATTCCCCTTTTAAATGACTCATATCTTCCTCGGTATTTTTCAGTCTGCCATGATCATGATTTTGGCCTAAATATGACTGACTTGTGACTAATACCTAGTTCGGAACGTGCTGCTTCCTTTCTTTCCTCAGATATGAGGATTGCTATAAGTGGAAAGGGATTCGGTAGCGTCATCCAATGAGGTTTCTAATAAATACCAATCTGTCTTATTAGAGATTTGATTTGTAAAACCAGAGGGTCGTGGTCTACCTATAATCTGATATCGTTTGAACTCCGATCTACGTTTAGAGAACAGCAGACTAATTATGTTAAAATCTCACCGAAAGCTCCGGTGAAGTGAGCTGTCAATAATGTCAATCCATTGACAATTAAGCATAATAATTATCAGATGGCATTTCACCTAAGTTTTCACGAAGAGGTTTTTAGGCCGATTGTTAACTGTTGAACTGCTGTTGCCTATCTATCCACACAAAATATCGTTTTGTTGCTTATTACACAAAGTATCTACCATCGCCTGTGGTATAATTACTGTAATCGTATTCAATTGTAATAAAAACATTTCAGGTTGACTCAAGAATGAATGATTCATGGAAGTATTACAATTTAAAGATACGATGCGCATTCGAAGTGAAGTTATCAGTTATCACCTATGACTGGACGTTACTTCGCTGATTCTATTTACATTGATTGATAACTTTTTTTTTTTTTAAATGCTCAATGTATGATTTCAAGGTCTTATAAATTCTTGTGAATTACATTCCGTATTATCGAGCAATCGTCCGGACTCCCGACATAGGCTTGACAATGAAATATTCCAATTTAAAGATACGATACGCATTTAAATTGTAGTTATTACCTATATGACTGTTCGTTACTTCGTTGATCCTATTCACATTGATTGATAACTCGTAGGTGATATGATTATTTTTTTTAACTTTTCGATGAATAATTTCAAGGTTTTAATACATTTTTATGAATCATATTCCGTAACATTGGGCGATGTTCTGGACTCCGGATATGGGCTTGACTATGAAGTAGGTTTAGTTCCAAAATAGATTTTGCCATAGACAAGTAATTGTTTGTAAAGTTTTCTAGCCTATATTAAAGTCTAATTGATAGATAGTAGATACTATTATTATTAATAGATCATGTACGGGTCTTTAAAAAGTTTTAATGTAATAATAATTTAATTATACAGAGGTTGACAAAAAAATCAAGAACTTTGTGAAAAAACTCCTAGCAACAGCAACATTTTGGCTTATATCCACGTAATTTATATTTTTGTTGCATAACGTAATTAATTAATAACATAACAGAACATTATCAACATAATCAATGTTTTGTTCAGTATTTTGACAATTGTATTGACCGATATATTAAAAAAAAAAATGCAGTTTTTATTTACAAATTCGATCCATTTTGCACTGCACACAACATGATCCCTCGAATCTCGTTTCGTAACTTTCTCGATGACCATCTTATCTCAACGCAATATATTAGAGCCTTTTTCTTAGTGTCCAGATAACCAGGATCCACGTAATGAATAAAAAAACTGAATTTGTATGTAATTTTCTGCCTGATAAGCTAACCGGAAATTCAACAGACCATAAAACATCGAATTGAAAAATAACATATCGAGAGCATACAGATTCCGGTACGGTACTGTAGAACGAATTATCACTAACTTTCGAAAAGCAACTGTCATAGCTTACCACTTTTGTACTTAATGAGGTCGTGGTTCAATACCATTCGACACAGAATCTCGAACGCGTGCTGAAAACAAAATAATGTTAAAACAAGAAGCATCTGATGACCTTGGAGTGAACAAGGCTGGGGAATATAGGTCTTCAATTTGTTTATGAGTATAATAACATTATAAATCAACGTTGTGTGATAAATATATGAGGAAATTTTTGTGTATGAATGGGGATTAAGAGTAGGAGAAGACCAAAGCAACGATAGATAGACTAAAAGGGAGGTGACTAATGGAAGAAAAAGACATGTTGCGCTGACCCGGAACAAATTGGTATAGGGCAGGTGAATGGTGGTGATGAAAAATTCCAGTAGTCGAGATTTATAGCATAAAGCGCTCCAGATTCGCAAGATTCCATCCGAACCGCTAGCTCATTATTATGTAGCTAATGAAGCTACATATACCAAGTTTGGTTAGTTGCAGCTTAAACAGCACAATACAAATAATTTCCAGCGAAATCAAGTAATACCTAATTTGGTTATCGTTCTTATTTTAATTAACTGCCGATTTTATATAAATTCTATCAAATCACACATATCGTAGCCTTACACCATTGATAACATGAGGAAGCGGATGTCATTATTTTATTAACTTCAAGGAAGATAGGTTACAACCATTGAAATATTTATGTAATCACGTATTACATATTTTACAATGAATTAATACTAATAATAATATCCTATAATACATTTTCGGCTGGTAGCTCATATTGTTATTAACATACTTCTCGTTTGTTTTCCTTACCAAATCTTGCTTTTGCTCGAAGTTCTGTTATTAGACATTTGTATACTAAACTTGTGCTAGATTGTATTCATGGAGTGTGTTGTTTTCATCTCATACGAAATATACAGTTACTCCGGTAGCTTACAAGCTTTCAGGGATTTTAATTAGGAACGAAACTGTGGTTTTGTCGAATGAATCACCAAACATGCACCAGTTTGATAACAATGATTTACTTCCGTCATAAAACATTTAAGAATGAGTAATAATGTCGAAATAGTTTCTAAAGGCAGCGGTGATGGAAAGAGATGTTTATTTCAAATCCTCAAAGTTCTAAACGCATCACATGGTTTCTAATATTAAACAGACTCTACCGCTTTTTCCTATACCATTCCGGATCAGGGCCTCACGGCCGTCCTAGCATAGTATCCGTGTAAATAAGAACATTCTCCGGAACATTAAAGGCACAGATATCCCGAACCCTGGCAGGACCTGACCTTGAACTGTGTGGATAGAGCTTTACTGCTATATCACTTCCCCTATGACCACGACCATGAAAATATTAAAATTAAGACTTTTCTCCTATCTTTCCAGTACGACAAAGACAAAGATGGGCGGATCTCGTACGTGGAACTCAAAGAGATCATCAATTCGAGAGAGTATGAACACGACCTACCCGACAATGTGGTAGACAAGATCATGGGCCTCGCAGACCGAGACAACTCGGGGTACCTCGACTTCAACGAGTTCGTTGCTATGATGCAGAACCCTGACTTGAAGGCGGTGTTTGGGCACTTTGTGGCCAGATACGTGCATTCCATCATTCCTCATCGAGGCCCTGTGGACACTACAGGTAATTGATGAACAGGATCTGTCAATACAGTCCCTTTTTCGTGTAGATTAGTTAGAATTGATCTCGCAAAAGCGTCGTTCATTCTTGACTTTTCTATGACTAAGGTGATTTCTACAGACTGATGAATATACGAATAAATATTATACTGTGTCTAGTAGGTATATCTTGGCAGTCTGTAACAAAAAACTTAATCGATATGGATGCAAGCAGTCCTATAATGTATTCATGAACTGCCAAAATATATCTGACCACCTTGTAGTGTATAATAGATCTTGAAAAGTAGGCTTGTTTTACAAACGTAGGTGTAACTGGATTGCTTTTCATGCCACATAGTTTAATGCACGGTGTAATAATAGATTGCCCCAAACGGTAGACTGAAGTGCAGTACAATGGTACACATACAGTTCGCCATAAACAGAAAGACGAAACTGGCAAAAGCCATTGCATTGCCTAGCTGGAATTGGTTGCTGTACTAAGTGCTAGTCGTAATTTTTAGGCAGGAAACCCTCTAACTACAACTCGCAACTGAAAACAGTAGTCTTCCTTTATTTTTATTAGATGATTATAAATCTCATTGGATAAAGTTTACGGGGCTGTTATTTTTACAGAGAGTCCAGAATATTCTCATTCTCAATTCTATTTTTTTAAGCAAAATAAGTGTTAATCAGCACAATAGTGTATTGCAGTTCCGTGGTAGTAACTATTGTATAAACACTTAACACGGTACGTGTTTTATCACTTTTGTATTGTTTGCTTAGTAAATTCACAAGAGTAGTGGACGTGTACTTTGGCGTAGTTTAAAGGTTTTCACTATTTTCACTGGCAGTGTTGGTCTGTTGATCCCAAGTTACACCTTCGTTGTGCACAGCATGTACAAATCACGTGGACCGGTTTACAATTAGCGCAAATGATAAATTAGTAATACTATTCTCATTTATCAGTGTGTTTTTCTTGTCTTTTCTCTTCTCTTCTTTTCTTGTCTCATTTGGTAAACAAATATGACGCATTCGGATTTCGGTTTCGAGAAAATGCATGTGCATAATTGGTTCGTTTGAAGCAGTTTTTAAATTATATGTTTAGATTATTAAATCCATATCTTCATACTTTACTAAAGCGTTTGATTGATGCGAAAACTGCTGATTTTCATACCTTGTTTTGTTTACCAAATTAGATATGTATGGAAAAAACACTGCAGCAAAGCAGTCAAAATATTTACTGGATTTACTGAAGGATTCTCACTGGTTACCTACATGTCGACATTTTAAAACACCTGTTTCTTACTCTAGGCACGTGTGCTTCTTTAATTGACTTATCACTTGCGCTAATGAACGTGTAAACAGGTGTTATTAATAGTCCTATTTATGTATTTAGTGGATTTTGATTGCGGAATGTGAACATTCAAGCTTGCGTAGATATAACATGGTTTTGTAGCTTGCAGGCAATATGTCGGATTATAAATAATTATGCAATTGTATATTTTTGTATATATGGCAGCTGTTAGCCGATTAATAAACATAATCATATCAGTTTTATCGTGGGAAATTTAATGTGGGAATATCAAGAACTAGTTGGCTATGCCGATGTATAGCAGAGCATTGGGCTCGCTTTTTAAAACACTGAAGGAGCTTCAATTCACCAAAAGACTGGCTCTATGTTTCCATGACAAGCTCATTCACATTTGTCTTTAGCCATTACAAGGAATGCTGGCTTGGCTGACATTTATGACAGTTCCCATTTAAGTTTTCTTCACAGAGGTTCTCTTTAAAAGAGCATAGACAAAAATGCAAAATCCTTGCTTCAATTTTGCAACAAAAATGTCTTTGCCTTTTGAAATTTGTATTTATGTAAATATTGAAGTGTATTTTCGCTGTAAATTGTGATATATAGTATATTCTAGGTATCTAACTGATCTAACAATAGTGTAACATATTATAAACTCCCGTACTCATACATCGAGCCACCCTGCTTTTTTTTAATAAGTCTGCTTATAACTTTTTGAATGGTTGTAAATTCAAATTTGGAACAGTGAAGACACCAAAATGATGGCCAGTATGTCGGCTTCAAAACTACATCAAAACTTTTTCTGTAACTCACCATGATTTTGATGGCCTTTACACGTAACATGGAAATGCATGGAGGCTCGATTTAGTATTCCGGAAGTGTATTACTGATAACAACTAACTTTGTTCGCTAGGACCGTGGACAGGTTTCCGGCCTGTTTCGTCAAGTGATCGCGGCGGTACTTTTTTTAAATATTTTTTTTTATTTGTTTCTGTTGTATATCATTCGGCTTGGAGTTTTAAATATTCATGCTGTTACTCACATAAAAAGTAAAATTCTTTTTTTTTTTGGATTTAGAAATTACAATGTCAGTTTTACAATAATTTTCCACTAATGTATTATAGAATATGTACGATATCTCAAGTAAAAAAGCCTGTACAGTATGTATATTTAAAACTTATTTTAAACGGCAATGGGGTCTGCTGTTTAAATTCAAAATTGGCTTCTAAATTCATTACAAATTCATTGTTGTCTAATGTCAATGTTGTCGATCATTTGTTTCAAATCATACCTCAAAAGGTAGAGGAATCCTTTCATTTATTAGAGCATCATCATACCTAATAAATAGATGTCTGATTACTTCTGTTCTCCTTCGTAAATATATTGGCAATGTGCATTGCTAGTTTAGTTAATCTTATCTGCGCCCATACCACAAGATAATTGAGTCTACACACCATATAAAAAAGTAATAAATAATATTAATGTTATAACACCAGTTAAACCGATTCCATTTTAATATTAATATGAATATATTAAAAAAATTACATTAACTGAAGTCTTATCGCGAATTCGTTAAAACAATTTTTTTTATTTTTATTGTAGGTTTTCAATTAAAAGACATTACTTACATTGATACATAAAGTACCTAAATAATCCAATAAAAATGCACCTTATCTACTGGTTATTTTGTGGTCTTGTGCAACCTACATTAGCTCAAATCCTATCGCGAATTCGTTGAAATCATTTTTGTTTATGTATCGTTCAACTAACAAGCTACTTCGCCTGGCGTCCTATGTTTGCCTATAATGAAAAAGCTGTAATATCTTTTTCATTTTACTTGTATATGGCAATCGAAACTTCGAATTGTCTTTCATAGAGAGCTTTAAGTTTCGATTGTCATACAAGAAAAAGATATTACATCTTTTTCATTATAGGTAAACATAGGACGCTAGGCGAAGTTAGGGCGTTTGACGGTACCGAATTAGAATTTAAGGATAAATCCATTAAATAGTCATTGACTGGACTAATTAGATTGAATTGTTGACATTGGAACAATGGAACAAACCAATAAAAAATTGCAGTTTATCTACTAGTTTTTTTTTTCTTATAATTTTTGTGGTGTTGTGCAACCGACGCAAGGATAATAGTTTCTAAACAAAACAATATTACATGCCTCATTATTATTTATTGGCGCTATCTCACAGTACGTGACCACCCTGCAATGTCATAAACATATTATTATAATCAACCTTGACATTAATGCACTTAAATTATATGAAATGACATTTATATTTCGAAATGTTTCCTCTATGTTAAAAACAAACTTAAATTGCTATTCATAAGCATTCGACAGGCTTCCGAATCGAAAATTACTCATTTTCTGTCTGTCATTGACTGTTTCATTTTACAGTTCAACAACATTCATTGCGTTATTTACGTTGTTGAGCTCATTTTTTTTTCGAACTTATGAAGCAATGGATTAGCAATCTGTTTCAAAACGATTCAGATTCTGATTGATCGTGTATATAGCCGTCATCGGAAGAATATCGATCGTCTATTTGGTTTAAACTGATTGACAAAATTTTCTGTTTTTGAATTTGTGAACAGATTAGCGGATTCCTTTGATACCATTGGATGATGTTCGATTCGGTACGGAAGCGTATGTTATGGTTGTGAATACCTATACTATTCTAATTTGCCAAGACCTTGAAATAAAAAAAAACTCAGGCATGTTGTAATCAGCGGGTAAAAACCAGTCTTAGATATTCTGAACGCTTAAAAAACTAAGTTATACTTTGGAAAATCCTTAATATTTTTACTCGCGTATCTGCCCTTGACTCATTTGAATCTCGTATCGTAGATAAATATCGATATTTACTCGACATATCTTTACATATCGCGTTGATAGCTTTTATATATAGAAATAATATACAGAATGTTTTCAGTTCCAAGTAGTATTTTTCGGCAATAAAACTGATTCTACAAAAAACCTTGTTGGTACTAACAGCCGTAGAATATCGATCGGTTACGCTTTTTCAGGGTCTGTTGTGAAAAAGACATCAATCAATGTCATTAATTACTGTAAAGAATTTCAATTTGCGCGGTATTTTTAGTATATGATTTGCGAGATAAGTTGTAGATATGTTGATTTCCTTGTATTACAAATTCAATCATAATCAGATAACTTAAACTGGGGTTTAGATACACTGAAGTTAGTCGGTTGTTATCAATAAGACTGAGATAGTTTGCAAATGCCGGACATTGGTATTAGTAAAAAAAAGTTGGTAGGATAACGGTTACCTATGTGACATAAAAAGTTCGTAAAGTACGTAACACTATTGGAGAAAAAACGTCGCGCAATTTCCTTGGGTTTACACTCCAGCACGCTTAGCTTAACCACAATAGAAACTAGGTTTGTCTACGTAAGAATAGACAAAATGACAGATAAACAATCACAATCTGTAATTTTGTCTATTCTTCCGTCGACAAAACCCGTAGAAAACCCGTTTTTAGGGTTCCGTAGTAAACAAGGAACCCTTACAGTTTCACCATGTCCGTCTGTCCGTCTGTCTGTCTGTCTGTCTGTCTGTCTGCGGCTTAGCTCAGAGACGGTTAGTACTAGAAAGCTATAATTTGGCACATGTACCTATACATATTTATCATGCCGACAAAGTTGTATAATAAAATCAAGTTTTTTTTTTTTAAGGTACACCTCCCCTACACGTAAAGTGGGGATGTTTTTTTTTTTCTCATCTACCCCATGTTGTGGGGTATCGTTAGAAAGGTCTTTCAAAAATATTGTGAGTTTGTCGAAACCATTTTTGGACTCAGGGATCCGTTTGTGAAATATTAAGCTTTTAACTGAATTCTTTTGTCAAGTGTCCCCCCCCCCCCACTTCTAGCTAAATGGTTGTGCTTGGACTTGTGAAAAAATTCACAGCAGTAGTATATATAACGAAATTAAAAGGAAAACTATGAGAGCTAAGTAGGCTGTACATGTTAACGAGAAATAATCAACCATATAAATTTGCAGTTTGAAAAACATGATCTCCCATACATTCCGTATGGGAGAACACGTTTTTCAACTACAATGTTAAGTTTGTTCTTGGGATAAATCCATCCCAACTGCGGAACCCTTCATTGTGCGTGGTCCGACACGCACTTGGCCAGTTTTTTTATGGTTGTCATGTCGTGCTGTCATCAGAATACGAAATTTCAGCTTTCTACCAAAATCATTCTTTTATCCGTCAAAATATCGAAATTTCTGATGAACGAGATATTAAATTATAATCTCCTGATAAAAATGCACTCCAATCCGTATCTTATCCCACACAGTGTTATCTCGACCTTGTTCGTTGTTAGTCACCACACCCTGCCTAGAAATAATTCCGATACGTAACGTTTATTTATGAAAATAAAAATGTTTTAGTAACACTGAAGTTCTTTAAAGATGCGTTGGACTTACGTAGGTAACATAACATTGTATGTAAAATCCATGCAAGATTCAGGAGACATTGGTATTGGTACCAATTTCGGTAAGACATATTGTCCACATACTTACAAGCTCATTGCTCACTGCCGTGTGTGGGTGAGTTTGGGTCAAACCGACACAATGAACTCATTAAAATGTCATGTTTTATTAAAAGTTATATTTATTTTTTAAATTAATTTAATAAAATCCGTAAATGAAAACCCACTTGAAAAAATTAAACAATAAATACTAGTTCCTGACAATTCAGGAATTCAGGACGTTCCGGAAACCCCAATGTGACTGTTCATAGTTTATCACATTTAATTGATTGTAGCACTCGCAAGTCATATTAATTGACACTACGTTCCACATTGGCGCCTGTAATTGCCGTCAATTGAAATTAGATCGATAAGTCTGGCGTCAAAAATAACATCGATTGTATCTCCCGTGTAACCATTCGTATCTTATGTATGTCTGCTCAAAAGGAAACATCGTTTGGAAGCCAGCATGTCCTTCAACCAAACATTTGAAGACATGTGTGACATCATATGTACCAATTCACACTGGGCCCGCGTGGTGGGCCGTTCACAGAAAGGTGGCCTGTGTTCTAGCAGGACATTATAGGCTGATTATATGTATCTCCCATAGGAAAGGAGTCACATCGGCGGCTCCCAATCCGTGATCAAATATTCCACGTAAAAGGTGGCACGAGATATCATTCACCTGTCCGTAGCCGTAACATAGCGACTCATACGGATCTTCGACTCGAAACAAGAGCTGTGCAAACCGAAACCGTACCACGATGGCGTAGGTAAATGTGTTTTGGTTGTAAAATAACAAATGTACATGGCCTTTAATAAGGCACATGGAGTTTTTGAATAAGTTCGGCTTTGTCTCAGTCGCTCTTATAGTATTTTTATCTAACGAAGCGACGCGCGCTTTACTTGTGGTTTCCAAGTGTACAAACACGCTGTGAATGTGTGCGAAAACGCAGGAGCTCCCGGTACCGTCCGAGACACGGGCGAAGTCGAAAGTGTGTGTGCGTGTGTGTGTTACGTGCGGACGCCATTCTTCTTCACGCACACATTCACAGGGTACTTGTACACTTGGTTACCACAAGTAAAGCGCGCATCGCTTCGTGAGATAAAAATACTGTACCTGTGTGACAGCCTCTTTTTAAAGATCGATGTGTCATATTAATTAATTATGAATAGTTACTGTATTTGTATTCGCCTGTAGTCACGGACCTGTCTTGGGTATTTTTATTGTTGTAGTTATCTCAGAAATCCAATATATTTCTTCGTATCACAATATGTAACTTTCCTGATAATTATCTAACAGAAACACATATACAATTTATTATTAATCGTTTTATCAATCAATCATGATGTGTCGCACTTCATTGCAGAATTTATTATGATTAATGTGAAATTGATCAGTTACCGAGTCACTGTACACACCGTCGCTATATTCTGAAAGCTATTAAGTATAATAAATGTCAGAGTATTTGTGAGAAAAAAAAACTTTTAACTATGAAATGCGCAAAACATCATAGATTACCCCTTACCAAAAATCGCTTAACGCGCCTCTAGTTTTCACTCAAAAAATTGGCAAAATCTTTCCCTGAAGAAATACAGGAAGAGGAAATAAAGTTGGACATTACATTGTTCAGTTTATTACTGTGAACTGAATTCCACGGCAGGATTTAAATCAACGTAATTTCCGTTTCCAACTCAGTTTCATAGCAGCTGACAAATATAAAAAAAAAGTACCTATTATTTGGAACGGAGAGGTACATTTTTTGCAGCGCATGTCATGCCAAATGTAATTTCAAATAGTAATTTGGTTGCAACAATGTGATAAATTAGCGTTTTTTTTTGTTAATTATTCTTTTAATAAGACTGCCTCGTTGGTTTTGTGTTCGCAAGCTACTGCTGAGCATGAGGGGTCCTGGGTTCGATTCCCTGATCGGGCAAAATGTTATTGGGGTTTTCCATCTGGAATTTCTCATTAGCAGCCCGGAGTCTGAATTTGTGCCCGATTGATGGCAATAGGCTTGCCCTCTACATGGGGATTAAACATAAGTAACGAAATGTGGTCGTACTCTAGGTACACCTCTGAGTAAATGACTGACATTTAATAGAAAGTCCTTTAAGATGATATCAATTTATGCTATGTAGGGTTCCTTACAAATTCGTTTAGCAAACTGTTGTCAAACTGCAATAAGTAGTAAATTTATAAATTTATTTTTAGGGTTTCGTAGTAAAGTAGAAAAAAAGTATTGAGCGTACCGCAGTTACGCACGGACACGGAAGGTTTATCTAACCAGCGGCCGTAAGTAATTATTCAAGGTCACTGCCGAGATATAATACCTTTACGTTATTATACTGTGCCAGAAGTATTATTTGCTTGGGGATTTCCAAAGCATTTGTATTTTGATTCATTTTAAAAGCCTACAACGGGGTACTTTTAATAAATTATGATATTTTGATGACTAACTCTCCCTTCTATTGCCAAGTAAATGTTTTACTGATTGCCTACTTTATTACTCACCTATGACGAACAAAGAAAAGAATTAAATGTGAGTATCAGTAAATTATAACTTAACTTCACGCGTTTAGTCCTCCAAGGGTTGGCAGAGACAGAACGAAAGAAAGAAAAATATTTTATTTGGGACACTCACAGGAAATACAAATAGTAACCAATAATAAAAAATATAAAATAAAAACAAAAAAAGCAGCATTTAAAAACTAACAGAATAATAACGAACTGTGCGAAGCCAAAAAGGCTCCTATCTCAGCATAATGCGGCGATATTAAAAAAAAAACCGCTGAGCTGGTGGACTGCGTTGTTGTTCTAGTGGTGGCAAGCGCTACTGCTGGGCATGAGGTCCTAGGTTCGATTCTTAGGTCGGGCAAAGTGTTATTGGATTTTTCTATCAGGAATTTCTCAGGAGCCCTGAGTCTGGATTTGTGCCCGGTTGATGGCAATAGGCTTGCCGTCTACATAGGACTTAAACATAAGTAAGGAAATGTGGTCGTACTCTAGGTACACCTCTGAGTAAATGATTGACATTTAATAGAAAGTCCTTTATGATGATATCAATTTATGTTATATAGGGTTCCTGACAAATTCGTTTAGCAAACTGTTGTCAAACTGCAATAAGTAGTGCATATTATAAATTTATTTTAGGGTTCCGTAGTACACAAGGAACCCTTATTCTTATATATATACTTAGACCAACTTACATTTTCAGTTGCAAAAACATGTTCTCCCATACATTCCGTTTGGTAGAACGTGTTTTTCAACTACAAAGTTAAGTTTGTTATTGCGATAAATTCATCCCAACTACGGAACCCTTCATTGGGCGTGGTCCGACACGCACTTGGCCGGTTTTATTTTTAATACTATTACCGGTTGAACAGTTAGGTTAATTGAGTACATAGATCTGGCACAATAGTGACAGAAGTCTCAAGCTGATGATTGAGACTGCTGTCACTATTTATGACATGTTATTTAATTTATTAATTTCGTTTTTATAATTTAAGTACTAATATTTTAAGAAGATCCAACGCTAATCATAGCCTGGGATCTTCTTAAAATATTGGAATTTAAATGTAGTTAATTGACTCAGGCGTGACTTTGCGGAAATCCATTATAAAATACAATAGACGACATATATTTAGTAACCTAATCCGCTTAACTGTACTTATAGAGTCATAAAGAACCCTGTAAGAAACCGATACGTTTTCACCTCTCAACGAGGCATCCTTAGGATGACGATTGACTTGTTGCGAACCCGGACCCGACGTGTTGACACGTCAAGTGTCGAGAGCAGAGTAGCACTCTGCTCTCGACGCTTGACGTATCTACTCTATTATGACTCTTTAAGAACAGTTAAGCGGATTAGGTTACTAAATATACGTGGTCTATTGTAACGTAAATATATTTTTTTTTTTACTTTTGTTTTATAGCTAGAGTAGCATCGGCAATTATAGACAACTAAACAATAGATGTCAGTATCAGTTTAAATATCATTTCAAGTACCTACTTTGGCTTATCGTTGCTGTCAAATAGTTTGATGTATTTTGTATTGTAGCCGGGTACTTAGCCATACGATAGTTAATTGATAACCCAAAAGCTAGTTTTATCTTGAGCACTAGTCACTAAAATGTAAATGCACTTTTTTAAAGTCAAAATCATATAGTATAGTATAGTCCCCCAAAAACACCCGCACTCCACCATTTGCTTTAGCTGGGAAGATGTGGCTCAACAAACTCCCCAGCAGCACAGCTGTCTGATATTATGAAGTATAATTATTTGCCATAATTATAGGAGTTAGCACACGCCAGTATATCAACAAAATTAATTCATTAACTGTCGATAGTTTTACAGGTTTTACTGTGACCCAAATTCCAAACAAATATGATGATACAAAAGTCAGTAACACAGATTTCTTAATTCATGTATTAATAGGAAAATAATAAAAGTCGTAATTTATAAAGAGTAAAAATACTTGGAATTAATTATATTTGCCAGCTTTTTCGCAAAATCTCAAACCACAAAGTTGAGACAAAACAATGTAGTACATAATGTTGTACATAGTACCTACGAGTACATATTATATTTACTGCCTTATTTATTTGTAACGACGATATTTTTTAAGAAGAATCTTTTATACGCAATTAATGAAATATTAAAAAGAAAAAAAAAAAAAAAAAAAAAACTAGATGATATCAAGCTATGACTGGTTTTAAGAGAATACCTATTGAAAATCAACGTTTAATTACTCTTATTATAATAATTAATAGATGAGAAAACCGCAACAAATAAACAGTCACTATAATGGGATCATTAAACTGAAGCTACAAACATGACAATGTCACAGGACCATTCATTTCGTGGTTAACAGGAAAATTGTATGACACAATTGAAGAGATTATCATAACTCGTAGAGTATAAAAATATCCACTTAGTTTGTTAGACTGGAGGGTATTCAAATCATAGGGATTTTTATGTTATTAACCTGATGGTCAAAGATCACAGTTTAAAAAATAATCACGCATATTTTTTGTTTGCTTAAGTAGTTTGGTAATTATTTTTGACTTCCCAGGGTAGGTAATTAATGTAATTATATTTAAATGATTAAATACATAACATAGATACATATTATAATTATGCCTATTGTTATTCCATGGGTTCTCAAGAAAAAGAAAAAAAAAAAGGCTCGGTAATCTCCGTCAACATTCTATCGAATGCGCTTCAATTTGTGATTCTAAATTGGACCCATTCAGTAGTCTGTCATGTCATGTCACTATGGGAATGTCTCAAATTGTACAATTCCAGCCAGTGACCAATTGTTAGTGCCAAAGTTAGTGGTCCGTTCGAATGTTACGTCACAGTTCACCCGTGCATAGCGTGGACCGCACTCCGAAGGTTTCCATAGTATGTCATACACATCGCATTCAGGTGCACGCCGGTACTGGGACGTGCGACCTCACGAGTTCTCTTTTTAAAATGTAACGTGAGGTCGAGAAAACTTTTTCAGACAACCTAAAAATAAGTAAACAAAATGAAGGGGAAGCCGGGGATACCAAGGTGAAGTGTACAATGTGTGTTTCCGTGTATTAAGACCTTGTTAGAAGTAAACAAAAAAAAAGTTGTTTAATTATTTTTTAAATGCAGTTTTAATTATGTAAACGTTTGGACTATCAGTCGAAGCAAGCTTCGTTGTTAGTGGGGTACTCAATAATGTGGCACAGAATGTGTAAAAAGACGGATAGGTGTAGTTATGAAGTTTTGAGTGAACAGAAGAACTATGGGCTCAGTGTGTGTAAATATTCGTGGGATAGGACGTTGAAGTACATAAAACAGATTGTTGAGTACTTTGGTATGTTACCAACTAATATACGTATAATAACAAAAGTAATATTCTTTATACCCGTATACTTTGAGCTGCACATTTATCTTTTTTATTACAATGTAGAAAAACCTGCTTAGTTAGAAAACGTATTTTCTTCAACAATTTCCTCATTCAAAACTGTTAATTTTCCTCTTGTTACTAACGCACAGAAACATAAACACATGTTCTAAATCTGTATTTCAGTATAATCTATCAATTATCACCTTCATAATCAGTTCAGTGGCTTGTATAATTTTCGCATTAGCGCCCATACAGACAAGGATTCTATTCATTCTGGCGCCCTTGGTCTTAATCGGTGCCCGGATCATGTATTCTATGCTTTATAGAATGCTTCATCACCATTGCATGTTTGTGACTACCAAGGTTAAGGGATTATGTTTATTGGCTTATTGCGCAAATGCTCTCAATTTATTGTCATAGATTAATTGCTTTGTAATGATACTATGATCGCTATGACACATAGAAAACATTTTTTTACGTCATAATGTGATGTGACGTTTGTTTGAATGGATGTGTGTTTACAATAAGATGCCAGACGAGATTTTATCTAACAATTTTTTTTATATCATATAATATTTTAAAATCTGTGTCATAGCTTTCTTGTTTCTGCTTTTATGCTCAGTAAATAACTTTAGTAATAAGTTTGAATGCAATTTACTAACACAATATTTTTTCTATGTTTTCCCTTTCCTTTATGTTATTTTTTGTCTTTCCTATCCCGAAAACTATCAAACTCTCAATAATAAAAAACAAATTCGTTATTCCAAAAAAAAATCGTTTTCGGTCTTTTTTTGCGAAAACAAATAAAAAATGCGAAAACTGCTGACCGATTAATTAATAACAATTTGCCCTTTAACGTAACACGGGCTTAATTGGTTAATACATCCCGTTGCCGTCACAATATGTAATGGCTGTCACTCGGCCGTTGCATGGTCAATTTCTGGTCAATTGTGGTCACATCTTTGTTAAAAACGATTTATAACTTGATAATAAATTGCTTTTGTGCATTTGTTCATTTAATAATGAATCACTATTCGATATCGGGGACAATAATGTTTTAATGACACATATTTTGTTTTTTCATGATAATCATATCATCACAATTTCTCTCCGGATTCTCGTCACTGCAAATATTGTACAAAATAAAACATTTCCTACTGTACCATGTCCCCCGCCCCGCCCCATGTTTGTTGCGTTATCCAGCCGCCCATAGCAAATCATACTTCCGGTGCTCGATAGACGGGACGTACGAAGAAGAGTACAGCTGCTGGCCACCAGCTGTCTGCATGATCCTCATCTCTTTGGTGGAGATCGTACTATTCTGCTACGACGCCGCTGAAGGCCACACCCAGGCCAATGGAACTATCGCCAAGCTGTTCATCTACAACCCACACAAGAGGCAGGAAGCGTGGAGGTTTATTACTTACATGCTGGTGCATGTTGGGTGAGTTGAAAAATATATCTTTAAACCAATTAATATTAGTTTTGATGGTCGTGTCCTGCATAAGTAGAAACACAGACTTCGTGGTATAACCATTGGAAAACTCCTTTTGGTTACCCTCCGTCAGGGGAGTAACGATATCGTAATCTTAATTATTAAAACCCATGTAGTATAAAAATAAACTAATAACAGAACGAGCAAAAATAAGATGGATGGATTGTATGAAAGATAATAATGGGTAAAAAAGAAGAGAAGTCTGAGATGACGGCTGAAAAGGATGTATTGAAGGAAAAAGTATTGCACGGACCAAAATCCACCCTAAGGTGGATATACGGAAACGTAGTCACGTGAATTCACCTGGATTGGATAAACAGAATCTATAGGCTTAGGGTGGATTGTCGGACATGCGTTTCCGCAAATTCACCATAAGGTGGATTTTTGGGGTGGATAAACGGAATAATCCGGGTTAAGGGCAAGAAGTTGATAATCATTCGTGGATAAACTAGGTGCGAGGTTCCTTCGATGAAAATGGATGATGAGGAACTTCATGTAGCGGTATAGATGCACTGTCTAGAATGTAACTAGGGTTTACTGTTAAGATAATTAGCACTATTCATCGCAGCATCTTCCTGTCAATTAGGTGCAACCGGATCTAAGATATCCGCCACGAATTAGGAACACGAGTTGGTCTTAATGATGTGTACTATGTATGTACGAGTATGTCAGATGAACTGTGTTCAGTGTGACGAAGTGAGAAAAATTGTTTATTATTTTGAATATCACTGTCGTTACGGGTAGTCAGAATCCCGTGAGTCTGACAACCAGTCTTACCAAGGCGTAATCGTGTTTACCCAGTAACTGGGTTGTGAAGGTCAGATAGGCAGTACTTCCACGTAAAATACTGGTGTTCAGCTGGATCTGGTAAGACTGGAAGATGACCCCAACATAGTTGGGAAAGCGCTAGACAGATGATGAATATTTTATTAAGAAGAGAATGCTTAATAGACCTGTTAGGAACAGACTTGTAATGTGGAGTAAATTAATCAAATTCACAGACTCGGAAATGCTTCATTGCGCGCTTTGTGTGTCAACTGTTACAATTTTGCAAGTCATATATTTGCACAAACCTTGACATTGTGTGTAGCCTAATGTAGCTATAATAGATGCGAAATGCATTGTGCGAGGTTTATTTAATTGACCACAATTCTGATAAAAGGGAACTGCGTTATAAGAACGAAATTCTTTAACGCGGCTTGCGGTAGGACTGCGCTGCTAGAAATCGTCGCGCGAAAAAGTATTCATACTAAGAAGACAGTCGCACTGTCTTCTCCAAAGAGAAAGCAAGAGAGAGTGTAAATTCAGTTTCTCAAAGACGGTCGCAAGTATGAAGCTTTCTCTCTCTCTCTTGTGTGAATTTGGTCAAAATGAAAACCCAAGATGGCGGCTGCGAAGTTTTTTAAATTTTTCGTCATCGGTGTCGTTTTCATAGTTTTCGAGGGTGCTAAAGCTGATAATGAAGTCAAAATGTAAATCCAAGATGGCTGCGAAAATTTTGTTTTTATTTTAAATCGTACATGAGAAGGAACTTCGTTCCTGAACCTGTGATTGAGACATCTAGGGGAGTAGGTACTACCATTCCCCAACAGAAAATCCCATATTTCAACTCTCTTACCTACAGCACCAGGTACTAGGCCACATCGAGTGTTATAGTTTGACCGGAACCGCGCCTTAAGAATGCGCGGCGAGTCAGCGGTTTCGGTCAAACTAGGGTTTCGGTTCTATAGAGCGTTGTCTTTGCCACTAATGCCACTCATGAAATTATGACTGAGTGACAGTCTCTTTCTAAAGCCCAATGTGTAACTTTACCCTGGGGTACTGTACCTACTAATTTATCAAAAATATCTCATCATCACTACTCTCAAAACGGTGAAAGAAAACATCGTGAGGAAACCGGCATGTCCTAGAACCAAACATTCAAATACATATGCCATCCGCCAACCCGCACTGGGCCCGCATGGTGGATTATGACCCACTCCCTCTCACAGAAAGTCGACCTGTGTCCCAACAGTGGGAATATTATAGGCACATTATGCTATATATCTCAACACTACTCATTTCTATTCCAGTGTGGTCCACCTACTGGTCAACCTCCTCGTGCAACTCTTCCTCGGAGTACCTTTAGAGATGGTGCATCGATGGTGGCGGGTCACCCTGGTCTACTTAGCCGGGGTAGCAGCCGGGTCCTTGGCAACAAGTCTCACAGACCCTAAGGTGTATCTAGCAGGTGCTTCGGGAGGCGTGTATGCGTTGATCGCTGCTCATGTGGCTACTATCATCATGGTGAGTTTTGATGTATTTATTGTTTTAAATAAATCAATAAATCATTTATTTTGGACCAAACACTTGCATACGTTTTATAAACCTGCCAAACTGCGGGACAGTTTGTCGTTTAAACATCTAAGTAGGTAGATACAAATAGTTCAAATGGACGGTAAGAATATTTTGTTCAATAGTTCAGTTCAGTGCTCAACCGATTAATTATTGTCATATGCTGCAACCATTTCATTCAACCTTTAATTTACTCCCCAGTGTTCGCCTGCTAATTTGTTTTTGCTAATACTGTTAAATCTTGAAGTGCGCTTGCGTCGTGATTGTATCCAAGATGATTTCATAATGTATTCGTTAAAATATCTTTAGTCACGTTTAGGAATGTGTACTGTGTTATTTTCGTAAAAAAAAAAACGGTGATGCGGTTGGTTTAGTTTCAAAATGTTTGCTGATCAACTGTAGTTAGTAGGTACCATGAACTTTAACTGTGTACATTTATTTAATGAGTGTTTGTATTAAGATGTTATCCGTGGTAGTGACGACGGTCAAGAGATCTGTCCTTTAAAACTCTTGTGCAAAAAATGTGATAATAAAACGGCTGAAATCAAGTGTTAGGATTACCTAAATAAACTTGGCCAAATGAAATGACAAGATGGGTTTTAGAGTGAGAAAGCTCCTCGAAGGGCCAATAAAATGAAATTTGTCAATTTAAAATGCTTTTCTCCCTATTCATTTCCACCTGTAAATTCCAGAACTGGTCGGAGATGGAGTTCGCGATCATCCAGCTGCTGGTATTCCTTTTGCTGGCTGCAGTGGATACCGGCACGGCGGTGTACGACCGCTACTGGCGCCATCTGGACCAGAACATCGGATACGTCGCGCATTTGGCTGGTGCTATTGCCGGTATGTCATAACATAACTTAACTAAGATCTATTCAAATCCTTATTTCCAATTGATGTTATTACCACTTAAACAAACATCAACTTTATGCAAGTGTAGATAAAGTTGATTTTGGACTGACTAGTACTGTAAGTTGAAAAAGTCATACAAAATATGAAGTTGTAGCGCAAACTGAACCTTATGTGTAGGCGTTACAGTTGTTTTTCCTAAAAGTCGTGTTTGTTTACATGTGTGGCACATAAATTGCGAACGCAGACATAACATGACGCCTGTATTCCCCGAAGGCTTGGGCAGAGGTGTACCAATAGTTCACGCATATTTCGCCACTTATGTTTTAGTCCCATGTAATAGGGAGCGACTCTATTCCCACCAACCAGAAACAAATCCAGACTCCAGGCTGCTACTGAGAAATTCTAGGTGGAAAAACCCTTCGGTTCGATTCCCAGGTTGGTTGAAAATATATCTCATGCTTTGCGCATGAGATATATTTTCAAAAATCTTTACTTTTGTGCTCACCTTCGTTTTATATGGAAATACAGAGTGGAAGGGAAATCGACGCGAAAACTGATATCATGGCTTCAGTACACGATTCTGAACACCCCTATGTTGAAATTATTCGTCGGTTATTTGAAAAAGTCTAACTGACGAAAAATTTCCACGCAGGCGGGGTCCAGAATCATGTACTGAATCCATGGTGTCAGTTTTCGCGTCCATGTTTTTTTTCCCTGCCAACCTGTATAGTACAAAATATCATTCTTCTAGAACAAGCGGTTTAGGCTGTCTGTCAATAAATTAACGAATTTAAGATTTTTATTAAATAGATTTCCACTTTTCTTTTCCAGGTCTACTAGTAGGCATCGGAGTACTCCGTAACCTAGAACAGAGGAAATGGGAGAAGCGCCTCTGGTGGGCGGCAGTCCTACTGTACTGTTCTCTGATGGTCGCGGGCATTCTCGCCAACATCTTCTGGAAAACGAGGTTCCAGCCTAGCAACTAGCTTTAGTGACGTCACCGTTCTAAGTCTGAACCTACTGTGAGGTACCTGATATGGATCACAGGCTTCGTGTTTACGTGGAGTGGCTTTTATTGTAAGGCGAGTATATATCGAAGGATTTGAAGTCTTTTGCAAACGATTTTTACAGCGTACTCAATTTGGCAATTGTTTCTTTGGAACGAATATTCTAGGTCAAAATGGGCCTGAAATTACGAGCTTCTCTGTATGACCCATCGAATGTGTGTCTGTTGCATTTCTTTTTAATACAGCCTTATTGGATTTAGGTATACTATAGGAGTTGTTAAGGGTTTTTTGAGAACGCCTCCAGAGCTGTGGTAGGTTCGAAACTTAAATATATTGATACGAATAAAAGTTTACTGCTCTCTTGGCGATATTTATTAACATTATTAAAATGTCTACGGCCCTCAGTAGCGTATGAATTCGTAGAGAAAAGAGAAGGTAACGTACCATGTATTAAATATTTTTCCATAGTGGAATAGATTTTTCAAAAGTAACTTAGTATTCTCAACTGAACACTGTGGCCTATTTCTGTGTACCTAATATTGCTATATTTTTAACATTCTATTATTAAATAGGTATTGTAATTTATACGCCCCATTTGAAGTCAGGGAAATTCATTGTTTATCAAATTGACAACCAACTGTCATTTTTGACAGTTGCAAGTATGAAATGATTTTAACACGGCAAATAGACGTAATGTGTCAATTTGATAAACAATTAATTTTCCTGATTGTATTTCGCATAATATAATGAACTTTATAGACTACGTAAAAGGCCATTATTTTACAAATGTTCTTGTGGGATTTGTCTATTTTCTGATCTAAGCGATAATTCAATTAATATATGTATTTCACAAATTTTGCAATAAAATAGTTTAAATTAAACTTTTATGCAGAATTTGACCCGAATAAATTATTTTAAATTATTATCGAACAAAACAATTACAACAGAAATGTTTTATCGAATTGATTATCGAAGAGTATTTAAAAAAAATGAAAATTTATACCTCTTTTTTATAAAAGTTAAAATAACATTCAAGCCGACTGCCTTTTCATAATAATAGATAGTGCCTTTTGGGGTATTAAATATAAATATTTTAAAAGATTAAGCATGCCTGTATTTTTGTACGTAATTTTTCTTCTCCCGGCTTTGTTAGCACACAAAAAATAAGTTGAAATGTTATGAATTTGTGGAATGTGATATGATATCACCATGCATATAGTCTTTCCAATTCACGAACGCAAGTCATGTGACTCTTATATCATTGTTATAAGGTATTGTAGCGGCATCTACATCGCTACATGCGAACTACGCATCAAAGACCTGACGTCACACAACATCCTGACGTCACACAAATCCTGCATCGCGCAATTAGAGTTTACCGCGCGATAAACATATATACAAGCTTCCCGACTTCAACCTCAGGGCAGTTGCCCGCCAGACATCACACCCGTCTGGTCGGAGGATCCTCCCTTTTCTATGGGGGATGAGTGAACTTTACACCCTGTTCCTCATACCCCTAAAGTATAAATTGCAATAATTCGCGTTCGTGAAATGTAACAACAATTTACTATGTATTTTGATGTCATTGTACAGTATTGTATAACTGCAGTATTGTTCTGTGCCGTCCTGTAGCGTTGCCATAGAAACGATAACGATACTAGTAGCTTAGTTATTTTTCTTGTATGTAAATAGTTGTAAGAATGTGAATGCTTGTTTATAAGGAGTTACATTACTTTAGCTATTTTAATTATGCTGGCCTTCATGATGTAAGAGAAGAAAACTGTATAATTCCATATACTGGTCCCAATATTGGATCAAATGACATATTGGCGCCAACTAAATACTTCGCCAAATAGTTGGGGGCAGCAGTTGTGGTTAGGTTTCACTATAAGGGTGCGTACAAATTGAGCAATAATAAAAATATCGCGATCAAAAAAGTATTAGTCCTCCTAATCGATTTCGATAACATGGCCTATACAATGCGTTACAAAATCCCTGTCGGATCCGAAAACGGCACATGGGTAATACAATAACGTTAAGTACCAAAAAAGTAATAAAAATACTTATTATTATTGAAAATAAAATAAAAAAAACTATTTAAAATTCACGTTTTTGTACCAAAATTATACCGATTCGAATAAAAAATTGGCAAATTTTCAACAGGGGTCTTAAATTATGACTTGTATACACCCGCTAAACGACGACCGCCCGCACCCCATGTTATAACCCGATAAAATTCCCCATTGAATAAAATGCGTTTTTTTTTCTTTTTGCCACAATTACCTCATAAATAGACTCTCAGTACGATTCTTAACAACACCCTCACGGATCGGACAGGGTTTTTGTTACACGTTGTATATACCCTTTGAAAACATTATTTACTAGCGTGTGCCCTGTGAATTTAATTTTAAATACCCGTCGAGTTAAAGGTATAAGTACAGGGGCTGAGGATTCTCCTTACGTATTTGGCGTTCTTTTTTTTTTTTCAAAAATAGTTTGAGTTCATTGCCTATTATCCAATGTATACGCACCCTTAATCAGAGGAGTTTAGAATGTGTACATGAGTTTTAAAAGGGAGCCTGAAAGTATTTTCCTACGAATTACATTTAAAGACATTATTTACTAGCTTTGCTTAAGTTTCTCTATTATAAGAGCTACTTAGAAAATGTATTTATTGCTAGTTATAATGTTGCTAAATCGGTGAGATTCCGTTTGTAAATAAATAACTTCGGGGCCTACCACCAGCTTTTATAGCAGTATTATTTTAATATTACTTCAGTGTGGGAAAGAGATGAAGGTCTACAGGATGTAAAGCTCCATCTCTTTCCCCCAGTCAAGTAAAAATAAAATAATACTGCTTTATGAGGTGATAATAGCCCCCAACGCACAAACTTATGACTTCCATACAGTCAAAAGACGCATATTTTACCTACAATTTGTTCCTGAGTCTAACTTGGAATTATATTTCTGAGGACAACGGTATATTTAGCACAATTTCAGCACTAATACACGTTAGTTAAAAAATACTATTCTAAGTATGTATGTTAAATCCTAATAGGTATGAACGTGAAGCAAAACACATCACGTGCCTTATTTTACAAACATAATGTACATATTTACTAGTTTCTATGCATTTACTGTCGATGTTTCTACATTTAAATAATATTTTTTGTATAAAGATGTAATATTTTTTGTATATTTCCTGTGTTGAGTGTTGTTATTGTTTTTAAAGTAAATAAATGAATTTGAGCGTATTTGTTAGCTGCTAGACGTCTTGTAATTGCCATTAAATTGTATTATTTATGTTTGTTATGTATAGAGATGTATGTGTGATAGTAGTGTGGTGTATGGTGTACTGACTCTTGTTTTGTAACTTCTATAGGCAGTTTACACAATGGCCAATGCTGGCCACACTTTGCTGTTCATTTTTTAATTGCTGAACTGAATATCATACCATGGTACCAAGCAAAGCATGTGTTTTCTATTACTTACTGACCCGATAGACGTTGTCCTGTGAACATTTCAATAATTCATACAAAAATCCCTTAGAAAATAGGACTTTCAGTTTTTTCCCGAATTTGAACATTTTCCGGGAAACTTCCCGATTTTTATTTCACAAAAACATTTTCAAACATTAAACTTAAAACTGGTATTAGCTCCATCTATATTCTATCGTTGGAAGATCTCCTACAAGATGGACCGATGGCCTTGTGAAAGCCGCAGGAATCCGCTGGATGCGGGAAGCACAGAATCGTTCTTAGGGGAGGCCTATGTTCAGCAGTGGACGTCTTTTGGCTGAAATGATGATGATGATATTCTATAGTAGAGCACTTTAGCGCAAGCATGTCGTTGACGCGAATCCATAAGTTTACCCTTTACCAAAAATGGCTCGACGTGCCTAAAGAAGTTTTCACTACAAAAATAGCCAAGTCAGTCCAGCCATTCTTAGTGTTTCAGTTTTCAGTTTCAGTTTTTGACACTGACAGCTCTTGAACGCGGTTTAGAAATGCTGATCGCGCTCAGTTTCATTGGTGAAATCAGCCCCTTTTTTTTTTTCTTTTTTTTTTTTTTTTTTTTTTTTGAGGGTGGGAAATCATCAAATGACTTCTCCCGCTCTGGGCAGAGCGAGAGGGTGTGTCAGACTTTTACTGACTAAAACCCACCCGTGTTCCTTCCGTTGCCTGTGTGCCGGGGCCGCGTTATCCCTTTCGGACAAACCCGCAACCCCAGCAGGCATTGGTCTTTCGACCCCGTCGGTTGGTGCTGACATCTCTTTGAGGCGCGCGTGGAACACAACGCGCCGTCGACACGGGCCTGGTCCTTATCGGACGGCGAGCTGCCCATTGCTCACCGTCCGCAAGCCCGCGCCTACGGTGGCCGGAAGTCGGCTCTGGACTCCCGACGCCCGGGGCGTCTCCTGCGGCGACTAGGGCCGCGAGGGCGTGCAGCTTGCATCTCCCTCGCGCGCTCCGCCTCCTCCTTCGCGAGCATAACTGCTTCGCAGAAGGAGGTGACGGCCTCCCATGCACTCTCGCTCCGAACCATGGCCTGAACCAGGGCCGGACGCGAGAGATCGCCGCCGCCGATCGCCTCCGTGAGGACACGGCGGTGCTCCGCCCAAGCCCCTGGTTTGCAATTTTGATGAATAGCTTGAGAATATTAAAAAAAAGTGACAGCAAAGAGGTTTACAAGCCAAGAGTTTCATTGTGTTCATGTTGTATTAATTATTTTAAGGGTAAATAAAGTTCTATTCTATATCCTACGTCATTGACTTTTCCCTCTATACTGTAAAATTTTATAGTCATTTAAATTTTTGTACAATTTTATTTTAAAATTCGACGTATTCTGAAGCCAAACTATATTTTCTGATGACAGCATATAGCCCCACTATAATAGATAGGTTTAACAGGATTCTTGAAGGCTTTAAACTCCCTTACCAAATAATGTTCGGATGAAATGATCAAATAAATACAATAATATTCCAAAAATACGCATAAAGTACAGTACCTTGAGATTTATACATAAAACATTATAATATTTTCATTATGTAAAGTTAATTGTAAGTGAATTTGTTAGGATAAGTTCCTGTGTTATCTTGTACCTACCTACTGTTTTATTTGCACAATACTTGTTGTATGATTTTAGATTATTAACGGCAGAAAAGAAAGAGATAATAAACTGCATTATTTTTATTTCTGTTTTATTATTTTAATCTTGTCGCGGGTGCACTCCCGTCCATAATTCCCTGCCCTTATCCCAATTTATTCGTGGTCGGCACAACCATGGGCGTATTCAGGGGAGGGCAGCTACCCCCCCCCTCCCCTGGATTTTGTATGCCTAAGTACCTACTGTTGTCGATAAAAGTTATGTCAGACAGTCGGAGTCACATTCATGCTCTATGAAAGTATGTCAATATGCATTAATTTTAGAAAAAACACGTGCTGCGCGGCCTTTCTAAATTTTATTAGAAATGCCTTATGAATGGTCATTCAGTAATCAGTACACTCAGGCGTAAAAACGGCTGAGATCAACAATGGTCAAAGACAGGTTTAATAAAAAATATGATTCTCGATCATAACAAATATGTATTTACGGAATTGTAATCATTAGAATCATTAATACATCTCTCTAAGTTACATTCTATAATATTATTATTATATATTCCATCTATCTATAACCTATTAATTGAGACCTTTCCAATGAGCCCCAAACACGATACCTACCTGTGCTGTAAGTTGGTAAGGGAATTGGGTATCCTGCATATTCCAGGTGATGCTGCAGCATTAGTTCAGGGTTACTATGTTCTTCTAAAATCATTGAAGTAACAGAATACCAAATTTCTCGATCAGACCTGTGGAAGGTGCTCACATCCATTCATCAACTAGAAAAGAGCTGATACTCTTCAAACGGCAGAACCAATTTTCTAGAATCATAGCTAAGAACACTCTCGATCAAGTAACCTTTCAAACAAATGAAACAAACACACAAACGGTTAAGCCGTTTGGGAGCTACGATGACACAGACATACACACGTTAAACTTATAACATGTTTTTCTGTCGGGGGAAAATAAAGGCAAGTAGCGTTAGCACGAAACCCAAACTTTAATAAATCGAATTTTACTAAATGTGTTTGCGTAAAACAAAACGTAACATAATATGACACGTCAAACGACACACTACCTAAAATGATACCAAAATAAAATAAATTACCTCAAATGAGGGTAATATTCCGAAAATTGAGCATTTATTATGTATCGTTTGAATTTTGGCAAATTTAAAAAAATACAAAATTATTTCCCTTTTGGAATTCCATGAAGTTAACCGTATTCTAAAAATCATGATCACTTTGAAACATAAGGTAGTTTCCAACTATCCTCTATGGTGGGTTCTAAATTTAATGAGTGCTCTATTAGGTAAATAGCTAAAATAGCTCAACAACAGTTATGCTTTTTGAAAAGGTGCAAATGATGGTAAAATTGCCAATAGGTCTGGTAACCCAGTCTTCCTCCATCTGGCCGTCATCCGAACAATGAAATGCGTCAGCTGTCAAAGCGTACAAATACCTATTGTTGCCCTTCTTATCATTTTTGTAATTATTTTACATTAAACGTCGCGCCGCTTACCATGTTTACGGCGATAAAGTAGTGTTTACGTTCCTACATCGTCTGTAAACGGTAAATACCCTCGCGCACATGACTAGCTCTTTATAGAGGAGCAAACATGTTGCTTGTTCACACGTGTTTATTTGTGTTATTTGCGCTATTTATTGATAGCTGTGTGCCCCGATCTATCGAGGAAAATGACGAACAGTTCCTTGTGGCCCCTAAATATCCGAAATACGATGATTTGGTGAAGTTAACTAGTGAATTGGAGTCGACGTACCCGGATCTGGTCAAGTCGTATTCTATAGGGAAGTCCGTGCAAGGACGGCAACTGTTGGTGCTGCAAATAAGCGACGATATTAAGTCGCCCCACTATGAGCGGCCGTCGTTCAAGTATGTGGCCAACATGCATGGTGATGAGTCTGTTGGCCGCCAGTTGATGATATACTTGGCCCAATATTTGTTGGCCAATTATGGAAAAGATGACAGAGTCACGAAGCTGGTGAATACAACGGATATACACTTGATGCCATCGTTAAATCCTGATGGATATGAGAGCAGTGAGGTAAGGAACATTTTTGTTAATTTTGAATGTATTCTTATAAGAAAGCGGTCTGTCACTATAGAGTTTGTGTCATTTTAACAGGTTTGTATGTATAACGGGTGAATGTTTACATAACTTGTAAGTGTCACCGTGTTAAATAACATTAAATATTGAATATGTTTATGCTAATGCCATCACCTATTTTTATTCTATACATATTTATGTACAATATAGACTCAACTTCAACTTAAACACTCAAATCTCAAGTATAATTATTTCCCAAAATTGCAGCTGACTGGAAAAACCACATTTTATATATACCTTCTTGATATTATTATATTGCCTGCCAGTATGAAATCAATACTTTTTTTTTTTGTAATATTAATGAATCATACAAGTTTGAAGGTAACTTTGTGAATCACTTTAGTCATTTAAAACTAGAATTATGACATACCTAGATTTAAAACTCTTTGCATTCTTAATTAGGTACTCTTATTCATTTGCTAAGTGTATTTTTTTGTGCTGTAGTATTTATAAAGGAGATCTACTAACACCAACATTGAGACTTATCTACTTATCTTGTTTATTACAGAGCTCATACTCCTATGATTGTTCTTTTTAAAGTTATTATAGCTTCATATCAATGGTTAGTTCATTAAACAATTCTAAATATGTTGCACAAGGAAAAAATTATAATAATTTGCTTATAATTGGAATTCAATTCAATTATAATATTTACCTGCATTCCTATGTATGTAACATACATAAATTTACACCGTTTTCCCATTGGGGTAGGTACAGTGGCGGATTTGCAGTCTTGGCCGCCCTAGGCCCCAGGCCATGTTGTAGTATCAGCCACTTCTTTCTCAGCATCCATCATTTATAATTAATTTACTTTATTGCCAACTTTTATTGAAGTTGGTTCAGCAATGTAGTTAACTATGAGTCGGGTTGGCACCGCGAAATTCTATAACGTGTTTCAATTAGTTATTTGTACATATTTTTATATGGTTTTCAGTTATTATTGTTATACGATGCGGTGCAGTGCGGCCTGCCATAATGTGGGCGAATGTTTACAATATACTATATGTACTTTAAGTTATTTCTTATTTCTTATTATCATCCATGAATGTTTTGTCACGATTGGCCGCCCTAGGCCCGGGCCTACTGGGCCTTAGGGCAAATACGCCACTGGGTAGGCAGTACTCCTATTAAATTACAGAGTATTATTGTTTTCATTTTAACACAAATATAATAAGTATTAGTTTAGAAGAGAAAGATTTACCTGATCTGGTTTACATTTATATTTTTCTGCTCTATATTTACATAACAAGAAAGAAATACATTAATTAAATTCTCAACACAACAGCAACAAATAAAAAAGTGACCTTCTCAAGGTTATGTAACATTTTAAAAAGCATTTCCTACAATCAGAACAAGATGGTTTTTCTGAAAGTTTTTGCACAAAAAAGAAGTGAAGAAAACTTTAAAAGAAATACCTCAATCACTTTGTCTAGCATTTTCCAACTATGTTGGGGTCGGCTTTCAGTCTAACCAGATCCAGCTGAATGCATATCTGATCTCCACAACCCAGTTACCTGGGTAACACAATACAAAAAAAACCTATAAATCCTTTTTTATTGTTTATGTTTAAGTGTGATTATAGTTTGTTTTAAATAACAACATCAATTATTTTCATAATTCAGTTTACCCTTGGACGAGTTTATGTTCAATTGTAATTGAGTTCAACTTGTTTTGTTATTATGTACGTTATTTACTTTATCTCAAAAGATTGACTTACAATTTTAATTGTGCTGATAATTTTTAAGATATACAGTCAAACCTGAGTAAGTGAGAACTGGGTAATCAAGAAAACTATAAATGAGAGTAATTGCCAGGTCCCATCATTTCATCCCTCTAAAACCTCTGTAAGTGGGATATGGATACTCCATACGAGAAAATAATTTTCACAAGTGGACCTCTATAACTGAGACTGCTACTTGTCTGTACCTCTATAAGCGACAGTCTAGCGTAATTTAACATTGCTGTTTATGACTCATTCTTATATTTCGTGGAACTAACATTGTTTTTGTTCCTCTCAAAATTTCCCAACCAGCATAAGTGAGAAAGGCCACCCCTGTACCTCTATAAGCTAGAAACGTCCATAAGCGAAAAAGAGATCGCAGTCCCTTGAACTCTCGCTTATTCAGGTTCGACTGTAATTCCATATTTTTTTTAAGTTATGGATATTTGCTTAACCATACATAATCAGTCTATAATGTTCCCGAAGTTGGACCTCCTCTCTGTGAAAGTGAGCGGGCTGTAACCCACCATGCGGGCCCAGAGCGGGAGGGTGGATGAAGCTTTATCAAAAAACATTGTAAAAAACCATTATTTTATAAAAGAGAAACCATATGGAGCCTCTTGCCGGCTACTATCCATAGGAAACAACGAATTAGAACCATGCACCTAGCATCTGACGTTTCATAACTGCCTATGAAATATAATATTTTGAATTGGAATCAAATGAAAATAGCTATAAATTTTGTACAAAAAACACAATAATAATAGTGACTGGTGGAATGGATACAAGTTAAAGCCATAAAATCAGATATGCAAATAGGTAAAATTAGCATGACATACATAACAAATCAAACAAGCATGGGATACATTCTTTTCATCTGTGCATTGTGGCGTGTAGATCATAAGATAAACAATAAAATCTATTTTAAACAAAAGGTGTGGCCTTTTGTTTAAAATAGATTTTTATTGTCTACACGCCACAGTGCAGAACTGCAGAGCATGTGTGGTCATTAGTTATATTGCTAACTGCAATTAGACATTTGTAGGTCATATCCAGGACCAATATGGGTTGATTGCAGATCGCCTTGTCGGGCAGCTGGTGCGAGTGGGGCCGGATTTGGCGGAGAGCCAGTATGGTTTCCGCAAGGGGCGCTCTACGGTGGATGCCATCATGCGCGTTCGAGCCCTCACGACGGGGGATGCTGTGGCCCGGGGTGGGGTAGTCTTGGCGGTGTCTCTTGACATCGCCAATGCCTTCAATACCTTGCCCTGGAGTTGCATTAGGGAGGCACTCCGGTATCACCGGATGCCGACCTACCTCTGTCGAGTGGTCGAGGCCTATTTGACGGACAGGGCCGTCATCTACCCCGGTCACCACGGAGAGTGGAACCGGTGAGAGATGTCGTGCGGTGTCCCACAGAGATCGGTCCTGGGGCCGCATTTGTGGGACATCGGCTACGACTGGGTGCTGCGCGCCGACCTCCCCAGCGGCGTCAGCGTGGTTTGCTACGCTGACGACACGCTGGTCCTGGTGTAGGGGAGGTCGCATGAGGCGGCGGCCGAACTATCGACACGTTGGGTTGCGACAATCGTCGAAAGGATCCGGCAACTGGGACTCGAGGTGGCCTTGCACAAGTCGGAGGCCATGTGTTTCTATGGTCCGCGGAACGCGCCACTGTCGGGTTCCCAGATAACGGCGGGAGGGGTTTACATCGGTGTCGAGTCGACGATGAAGTACCTGGGACTCGTCCTCGACAGCCGGTGGAACTTCGTGGAGCACTTCCGACGTTTGACTCCCAAACTGGATAGGGCTGGGGCTGCTTTGAAGCGGATTCTGCCCAACCTAGGGGGTCCAAACGCCTCCTGCCGGAGGCTTTACGCGGGGTCGTGCGGTCCATGGCCCTTTACGGGGCACCGGTGTAGGCGGGTTCATTGAGGCTACGACCGGCCCAGCGGTTGAACGCGTCCCAAAGGATCATGGCCATTAGGCTGGTCCGAGGATACCGCACGGTCTCCCGTGAGTTTGAAAGTTTGAAAGTTTTTTATTTCTTATTCAACAGGTTAACAAATAAGTTGTAGAGGCCTTCTTTTAAGTATATAGATACCTGTGACAGAAGACCTCCCTCTTCCAAAACTATGTGTACACGTAAAAAGCCTGTTAATAACAGAATTGAAAAGTAGGTAAAAAATAAAATACAAAACTAAAACTAGAGAAATTAATAAATAATTACAATTAAAATAATTAATTAGGTACTTAAATTCATAATCTCAGATAGGTACCCAATTAATTATTATGTGTGTGTGTGAAGGTGTTTGTGTGTGCGAATGTGTGTGAGTGTGTGTGTGTGTGTGTGTGTGAGCGAGTAAGAGAGAAAGGGAAACCAAAAGCATATTACGCATTGTGAAGTAAGTGAGGCGGCGAGCCTCCTTGCCAGACTACCGCCATGGGATCTGGAGGCAAAAGGCAAGAGGCGAAACGCCGGGGCGTAACTCCGCTGCCGCGAGAAATCACAATTGCGGCGATAAGTCCCCTCTTTGAGGAGTGGCTTGAGAGGCGCCATGGCGTCCTCACCTTCCGTCTGACGCTGTTCCTCTCCGGACACGGTTGTTTCGGGAGGTTCCTGTGCCGCATAAGGCGGGAGGAAACGCCCGGGTGTCACCACTGTGTGGATCGCCCGGAGGACACGGTGGAGCATACGGTGGAGATCTGCCCGGCTTGGGCGGAGCACCGCCGTGTCCTCACGGAGGCGATCGGCGGCGACGATCTCTCGCGTCCGGCCCTGTTTCAGGCCATGGTTCGGAGCGAGAGTGCATGGGAGGCCGTCACCTCCTTCTGCGAAGCAGTTATGCTCGCGAAGGAGGAGGCGGAGCGCGCGAGGGAGATGCAAGATGCGCGCCCTCGCGCCCCTAGTCGCCGCAGGAGCCGCCCCGGGCGTCGGGAGTCGCGAGGCGACTTCCGGTCACCGTAGGCGCGGGCTTGCGGACGGTGAGCAATGGGTAGCTCGCCTTCCGATAAGGACCAGGCCCGGGTCGATGGCGCGTTGTGTTCCACGCGCGCCTCATAGAGATGTCAGCACCAACTGGCGGGGTCCGTAAGGACCAATGCCTGCTGGGGTTGCGGGTTTGTCCGAAAGGGATATCGCGGCTCTGGCACACGGGCAACGGAAGGAACACGGGTGGGTTTTAGTCAGTAAAAGTCTGACACGCCCTCTCGCTCCACCCAGAGCGGGAGAAGTCACTTGATGATTTCCCATCTTCAAAAAAAAAAAAAAAGGACCAATTTGGGCTGTAAAACATGGAAACCTTTGTCAAAACCATTTTACAGTCTTGTAAGTCAGCCAGGTTTAGAAGGCTAAATATTTGGGGGGAGGGAAGCGAGTGGGGGAAGCCCTAGGGGCAACTTGTGAAAGTAGCTTTATAATGTTAAAAAAACAAATAGTATTCTAAATTAGCCTAGAGTTTTCACCACAGCCGCAACATGTCCTATTAAAGCCTATGGTTTGCGGGTTTGTCCGAAAGGGTTATCGCGGCCCCGGCACACAGGCAACGGAAGGAACACGGTTGGGTTTTAGTCAGTAAAAGTCTGACACACCCTCTCGCTTTGCCCAGTGCGGGAGAAGTCATTTGATGATTTCCCATCCTCAAAAAAGCTTGAACAACTAGCCAGTGCATGAAGTTTGATTTAAATAAAGAAAAATGCCTTTTATTGAACCATAACCAATTTGAAATCCTTTTTTATGCAGCATTTATTATCAACGAGGCACGGTTTATTTCCAGTTTCTAAATTACCGTGATGTGTTAGCAATAACTGCCATATTGAACAATACTGATTTAACTGATAAGCATCGGCTTATTGTTGATAGAACAATTCTGCGTGTCTGTTGATGTCGTTAAAAGCAATTTTGATCCCTGCCGTTTTCCCCTCTGTATGCTTATTTAAAAGGTACTTACCAAGTAAAAGTGAGATTGAATGTATTGTATTGGTATAAAGTAAGAAAGAAATAATATAAAAATAAATGTATACAACCATTTTATTGCTTTCTAAACTGCAACAATTGTTAAACAAAGCAACTCGAAATGACACTATCTTAAGTTGCTGATGGACTTTACATAAAGTACTGTTATAACACAATTTCAACACCCTGTTACGTCAGTTATGGCCTGTTTTGCCTACTCCGAATGACATCCGATTATATTATCTAGCAGATAATGTCATACAATTTCCGTTCCTTTTTCTAATTTAAATGGCAGCTAATTTCTATAAGAAAAAGTTTTTTTTTTTAACTGCACAAGTAAGATGCATATTATATAAAATAAGCATAAAACAATCTAAGTAGTCAAAAGAACACTGGCATAGCTTTGTCCATTTCTCTTCAAACACTTTCTAAGCAATAGTATGAGGAGTGTTATATCACTTTCTTGACTTGGACAAGTAAATTATTATTGCAACTGCATGTACAATAGGTCATTCACTTCACTTGAGATAATAGAATGATACTACATAAACACTGAATCTTTCCACGTACGTTTGAAATGCACTATAAAACCTAAAAAAATATTCTATTACATTATATTGGAAATATAGTCTATAATTGAATGTCATATGTGTGAATTTATTGACTTTCCACCTACTCTAAATGTGCACTAGAAAACCTAAAATATACCTTAAATTTACTGAAAATAAAGTCTACAATTCAATGATGTGCGAATTAAATGACCTTAACTTCATTAATCGTCTTAATTATCAAGTACATAGTTACGCACGGCGGAAGCATCACATGATGTATTCAGTATTGATAATTGCAATATGTATTCATATAGGTACGCTTCTGGCTGCTATCAACCTGCTACATATGGGCCTCCTTGTGACCGTTACAATGAACGGTCAAAGAGAAAATTGTCGTTGTAACTATGTTTTGTTAGACAGATTGGTGATTTTCGCAGTTTTCTATTATTTCCCATCTGCTTGTTTTAATCTTTTTATCACCTTAGCTTAGTTAAGAGAGGGACAAATAAATTAACCTCCGCGATGACCTTCTTCAATGTACCATCGTAGAAGTTCATATCTAACTATTCTTGCTTGCAGCGCTCGGCGGCTATAGAACCGGGCCGGTAACAGATGTGGTCATCGTGTTGTGTTGTTTGTTCTGAAACTGGTTAGGTATGAACTTCTTTGATGGTACGACTGGCACATCCCGGTTCCTGGTCAACCCTGTCAGCTCCGCTAATAACTTGCTGACTAGCAACACCCTAATTGCGTAATACACGATCAATCACAATCTGAATAATTTTGAAACAGATTGCTAATGAATTGCTTCAAAAGTTCGAAAAAAAAATGTGCTCTACAACGTTATTAACGCAATGAATGTTGTTGAACTGTCAAAATTAAACAGATTAGTCGTAATCATTAACGAAAAATACGAAAAAAAAAAAAAAGTTACACATTTAGATAGCTGGGTTGGCCCTACTTTTATTATTGTCATTGAGTCGATAGAAGAACGAAAAACTTGTTTTAAAAGCTACTGCCTGTTTCTTAAATTAAATTGGTACTGTATAGTTTTCCTATTCTAATTTTGTTTAACGAGATTAATAAACATGCTTTAGCGGCTTTGTATGACGTGAACACAAATTCGCGTGACCACCTTTTTAAAGATCTTACTATATTTCACATCCCAATGTGAAATTGATAAGTGGGAACCCCAAACTGCATTAGGTCGCAAGTCTTTGAATTCAGAAGTAGTAAATAAATATGTCCACTTTATTAGGAGGCTTCCCACGCTGCATATTTCTGTGCCACTCGGTACCGCCGACCTAGGGAAAGTCGCGAGAATCCGCTGGCTCCCTACGTCTAGCGGTCGACGTCCTTTGACTGAAATGAATATGTATCCGTAACATGAACATGTCACCGTAAGATTGTGAGCACCGTTTAGCTTATAAAACTAATCGAAAAGTTGTGAACTGTTAATATAACGCATTCATTTTCGGTAGTTAATAATCCATCAATGTCATATCCTCAAATTGTGAGCGAATCTGCACATATCGACAGGGTTCATAATCTTTCCGATTTTATCACCCATCATTTTATCAATTGGTCGCAGTAACTAAGTCAGGGCACCCGGACCAACTGGGATAAGTTAGGTTAGGTTAGAACTGTGACCAACCGCGCTCGAACCGAGCGAGCGAAGCGAGCGGTGCCGCAGCAGCAGCCGGCGAGCGCTTCTTCCGCAAGGTGCGTTCGTCGCATGCAAATTTGATACCAGTTCACAATTTGTCGGATTGACTTTATTGACTATCGAAAAATAATGTGTTAAATTGTAAAAAGTTTGCTGCAGTTCACAATTTTTTCGATAGCTTATAATCTCACTAGATATATTATAAACAAACGATGTTCATTATCATACGGTGACAATATATACATATATTACTAAGAATAGAATATAATATAATATAATACTCTTTATTATGTATTATACCATATAAATTACAGATAGAAATGTACGCAGGGTAACACAATGGGCGGTCTTATCTTTAAAAGCGATCTTTTGAAGAAAACCTTTGGATGGAACACAGTGTCCTTCAACCATTTAATACACAAGCAAAATCTTACATGTTACTCAGACTAACACTGAATATTTCTCTTTCAGGAGGGTAGTTGCGAGTCCCTAAGGGAATACCTAGGCAGGAACAATGCTAAAGGTGTGGACTTGAACAGGGACTTCCCGGACCAGTTCGACAAGAACAAGTCGAATGATGACGAGTACTTGTACGGTGGCCGGCAGCCTGAGACTGTGGCGCTGATGCGATGGGTGACCAGCAAGCAGTTTGTGTTGTCAGGGAATCTGCATGGAGGCGCTGTTGTTGCTAGTTATCCTTATGATGATTCCAGGTTAGTTTTCCAGAATTTAAATATTTTAGTCAATAAAATAATAATTGTATGTCAGGTAACATAATCACCAGTGATCGGAGTAGGTAGATTGATTTTTAGTACTTGTATCATAAATGCACACAGAAAGAATAACATGGATAAGCCATTTTTCCGGAAAGTAATTCCGGTATTTCCGGATTCAATTAAATATTGTTAATGTTGGTAGTGATATTATTACTACTGTACCACCCATGATCCTTTGTTCTGATTGGTCGTTGGGTTTTGTCAAATCGTGACAAAAAAAAAAATAGGAAGAATAATAAAGAATAAAATTGCTCATTTTATTACAATTCCTACCTTTTTTTTGAGGATGGCAAATCATCAAATGACTCCTTCCACTCTGGCAGAATACAATTCCTACATAAGTTCCGGTTTTTTTTTTAATAATCCACCAATTCCGGAGGAATGTCCATAGTAATATATACGTTTCGGATCAATGACCCCAGTTCAATCTACCTACTCCGATCACTGATAATCACCATATAATGTTTTCACTATTGAGACGCTTGCTTTCTCTGTGGGAGAGGGAGTGGCAGTATGTTGTGTTAACTTCAATGCAAATCATAAACCATCTGAAAGATTGTCCAAATTATCTTAATCATCAAATACTTTGGGTTGTGATAAACTCAAACTCAAAGCATTTATTTCAAATAAACCAATTACAGGCACTTTTGAATTGTCAAGGGGTCGGTCGGTCAGAAATATGAAGTTAGTTGCCCATTCCAACGCGTAGTAGGTTCCTACGGAGAAGAACGGGCAAGAAACTCCACGGACACTCTTTTAAATCAGAATATTGTTACAAAATATTGGTTACATCATTCATGTTGTAATTATACATGTGAGAACAATGTAGAGAGACGTGCACGTTAACGTGATACTGGGTCGTAGTAGGAATCCATATGGTCGTCTTAAACAACGCGTCACATTATGGTGTTTAGTTCAACGTGGTTAGCTTTTTTTTTTTGAGGGTGGGAAATTATTAAATAACTTCTCCCGCTCTGGCCGGAGCGGGAGGGCGTGTCAGACTTTTACTGACTAAAACCCACCCGTGTTCCTTCCGTTGCCTGTGTGCCGGGGCCGCGATATCCCTTTCGGACAAACTCGCAACCCTGGCAGGCATTGACCCTAACCGACCCCGTCAGTTGGTGCTGACATCTTTTTGAGTGAGGCGCGCGTGGACCACAACATTACCGCTTCGCAGAAGGAAGTGACGGCCTCCCATGCACTCTCCACCGTATGCTCCACCGTGTCCTCCGGGCGATCCACACAGTGGTGACACCCGGGTGTTTCCTCCCGCCTTATGCGGAACAGGAACCTCCCGAAACAGCCGTGTCCAGTGAGGACCTGCGTCAGGCGGAAGGTGAGGACGCCGTGGCGCCCCTCTAGCCACTCCTCAAAGAGGGGACTTATCGCCACAATTGTGGCGTGCCCAGCGCTGGGTTGCGACAATCGCACTTTCCATGCCGCCATGAGATCCCGCCGGAGCTCTGTCCGCTGTGCCGTGATTTCCCGCGGCAGCGGAGTTACGCCCCGGTGTTTCGCCTCCTGGCGACAGTTCCAGATGTGCGCGAGGACTTTCGCCTCCAGATCCCATGGCGGTAGTCCGGCAAGAAGGCTCGCCGCCTCACGGAAGGTGGTTAGCTTAACATCGCCTAGAATAATATGTGACTTCAGCACAAATTGTGCATCTGTCATTTTGTCTATTCTTCCGTCGACAAAACCCGTTTCTATGGCGGTCATGCTACACGTGCACGTTGGACAATTTTTATTCACAAGTATTCTCTTCATCAAAAGTATTCTGATTGATGAAAGCGGCCAAGAATCGAGCCCTTTGGCTTACATTTGGACAAGCTTAAATGTCCTGAAGTGAACTACGACAATGTGATTAAGCCTATATATATCCTTTCAGTACCGGCAAGGAGTGCTGCGAAGAGAGTCGTTCCCCAGACGACTCGCTCTTCAAACACTTGGCACATGTGTACGCGTCTCGCAACGAAGATATGCGGGCGGGTGACACTTGTCCACCCGAGAACTTTGATGGAGGACTCACTAACGGAGCGCACTGGTATTCTGTACAAGGTTAGTAGTTTTAAGCTAAGCGCACATTACAGCCGCATTGGGCTGCAGCGCATCGCATTTCAATACAAATTTGTGAGGGGTGGCCCGCCTGTGAGGTGAACCATAAAATAAACGAAAGTGATGGAGGAGAATTTTAGCGTTGCAGTGCAGGACAATCAAATGTGCCCTTAAAGTCCCTTAAATTCAAGGAAAACAGCGAGGTCTGGACAAAAAAAATGTTAGCTTAACCATTAACTATGTCTAACCTACACTAATATTATATACAAAGATTTTTATATTTGTTTGTAACGAATAAACTCATAAACGAATTTTAAAAACTATTTCACCAGTAAAATGCTATATTATAACCAGAGATCGGATATTCGGATGCATATTTACCTAAAGTTGAGGTGTTTGCTATTATGGAAAGCACTTTTGTATCGAAAAGATCCCGGGATTTCGGGATTGACAAATTTAGATTTATGATTATAGAATCGACTGTATATTTACTTACGTTCAGGTGTTGGCTAATATGGAATGTACTTTTGTATCGATCGCAAAAATCTCGCGATTACGGAATTGATAAATTTAGTACTTTTTGACTATAAAAATTCTAGCTAATATTGTAAAGTAGGTTGCCAAATTGGCATAGCACATAACGACAAACAACTTGGTGCCTTGGGTTTCGTTAAAAAATGTTTACAGTAGGTATATTTTTTTATGTTAACACCGCATAAGTAACCTTCATAAGAGGGCTGATAAGCTGATTCCATACCACGTATCCGATTAGTTATGCATTCCCGGATTTTATTGAATTCCGAAATTTATATTAAGATAAAAACATATTTCTAATTCCTTCCATAATTTCTTAGCCAAAAATTAACTTTAGGTAAATATGCATCCGAATATCCGATCTCTAATTATAACTGAATAACACGGGCTTTTATTTATAACGATATCCCGCGGGCGAAGCCGCTGTGTTGAATATGTTCGTTGTCAAATGTCTTCCGAGCTGATCTACTGATCAGATCTAAAAATCTACTGATCTATCATATTCACTGATCTTGTTTGGTTATGTATCTATCTCCTGCGAATGTCAGAAGTACTTCACCAACAGATTTAAAAATAATCGTTTAATAGCATTGTAGGTGTCGCGTTGCTAGTGTTTCTGTCATTTCCTCCAGCTGAGTTAAAAATTATCATTACAAGAGGGAGTTGACTTCAATCGTGCGATAGTTACTGTTTCAGTTTACAATCTCGTGGTCGTGAATTTGACGCCCGAGTATGTGGAATGTTGAGGCATTTATTTTTGGCTTAACTTGTGCAAAATCAAATTCGTTTTAAAGTGACCCGAGCCTACTTTGCACTGGTGCAATGTACAGATGACCAAAACATTGAGATTTTTGTGCTTAATCTGAGTTAATTATAGTATAAAATTAGGGTATGATATAGATAGAGTGTTCATTACTTATACTTATTGCTGTTTGAAATTAGTAGTTCAGTCAAAAGACTCAGATATGTTACTTTTTACGCATAGTTCATATATTGTATGCACAATTTATTTAAAAAACATAAATATCAGGAGATTTAATAATAAAATCAGTAGATCGGGAGAACCTTAGGCAAATCAGGAAGTCTCCTGGAAAATCAGGAGTTCCGGCAACGCTGGTCTAATTATCTAGTCGCAGGCAGATTGTGATTGTGTCGAAGCGAGCGGTGCCGTGGCATCGGCCGGCGAGCGCTACTTCCAAGTTGCTCGCAGAAATGTTTCACCATTGTCTATATTATTGTCTGTTTTCGTGAAAATTCGAATTATCAAATCATCCTACGACATACACATACACTTTCCGGAATAAATCCAAAAATGATGGTGAAAACCGCATGAAAATCCGTTGCGTATTTTAAAAGAAACGGTATATATATGTAAACAGAGGGTTTTTTGTATGTGACTGTATGGAAATCCTAATCCATAGTCCAAGTGCAAGTTGTCCATAAAAATGCGTAAAATTGACCAATCTTTTTTTATTTGTTTCATATAAGGATCATTTCATTGTATGCTGATCACACACAGTGGACCCTATGAATTCTCATAGGGTCCACTGTGTAAAAAATAAATAAAATAAAAAAATAAATACCGCAGCGCTGGTGAATACCAGCGCTGCGGTATTAATTTTTTTAAATATCGCAGCATTATGCTGAGATATCCTTTTTGGTCTCGCACAGGTCGTGACTATTATTTTTGTTTTCGTTTATTCGAAAAATATGTTAATTTTGTTAGTTTTAAATGCTCCATTTTATTTTATATTAGGTACTGTTTGTATTTCCTGTACGTGTCTAAAAAAAAATCTTCTTTTTTCTTGCTTTATGTAAAAATAATCCCTCATTATTACTTTTCCAGGTGGCATGCAAGACTTCAACTACGTGCACTCGAACTGCTTCGAGGTGACTTTCGAACTGTCTTGCTGCAAGTACCCTCCCGCGGAAGAACTGCCGAAGTACTGGCATCTGAACAAGGATGCTCTTATATCTTTTATTGAGCAATCGCATATCGGCGTTACTGGTGTTGTTGTGGATGAGGCTGGGGAACCCGTCAAGGTAAATAAAACTTTTGTGGAAAAAAAACCAAGGAAATACGTTCCCGTCCTTCCAGATACTCTTAAACAATCCATCAGCGTACGCAACAAAGTCTGGGCCTGACTTGACAGCGCCTAAAAAGGTTGGAGTTTTATTTTTGGCTTATTAAAGATTACTTACTAACATGACCACAATAGAAACGGGTTTAGTCGACGGAGGAATAGACAAAATTACCGATAAACAATCACAATCCGTCATTTTGTCTATACTTCCGTCGACAAACCCCGTAGAGAACCCGCTTCTATAGTTATCATGCTACTGTGCGTACTGGTCATTTTTTTCGACTACACTCAGCAAAATCTCTCCGCTGTAACGCGCCTTAGGCATGTGCGCGGCTCACGTGCAGTGCAAGCCGCTCATTCGTCAACGGTCACGGCTTCCAGCCTCCCGCCTCGCCGTGCATTCCTAAGGCGCGGTATAGTGGTGCCGGTCAAACTATAACAGGTTATATTGTATGAACACTTTAATATTTCCAGAATGCTCAAATTAAAGTGGAGGGCAACGATCACGTCGTGCGCACAACAGACCACGGCTACTTCTGGCGCATGTTGCTACCTGGACAATATAACATCACTGCTGTTGCTTCTGGGTAAGTTAAACATTCTTAAAACTAAAGAACGAAAATACTAGATTATTATAAAATTTTATTTAAGAAGTAAATTGATGGTCTACTTATGATTTATCTTACTTCAATGTTAAGTCTTAAGTCCCAGTGTTGAAACTGTAGGAAGACCAATACCGACGACCGTTGCACTCTTAATATTGCCATAATCAATAGCTTGGGAGCCAGATCAAATTGGTGGTCGCAGTTTGTTGTTACGATCGCTAAAAGCAAAGCTGCTGCTAACTTGCCTCCTGAAAAAAGACTTCGGTCGCCTCTCCGAGGGCCTCTTGAAGTATTTTTAGGGTTCCGTACCTCAAAAGGATAAAACGGAACCCTTATAGGATCACTTCGTTGTCCGCCCGTCTGTCTGTCCGTCAGTCTGGTAAGAGCCTTTTTCTCAGGAATGCGTGGAGGTATCAAGTTGAAATGAATTTCAATTACGTAAGTCTATAGTGGTATGGTGTTGGACTTCAAAAAAATCAAGCTTCTAAGTCAACACAATAAAACAATACGGTGAATTATGCGACATACCTTGACACTCGCAAATAAATCAAAACCTACAGGGTACTTCCCGTTGATCTAGAATCATAAATTTTGGCAAAAAGCAAGGTCTCATAGCACATGTAAAGGAAAAAGTCCGAAAATCCTTAATTAGTTTTTTTTATTTAAAAAAAAATCGCTTGCAGACTTACATTTGTGGTTGGAGAATTGTATCGATGTATGAGAGAACATCTTTTTTCAACTACAATGTCAAGTTTGTTCTTGGGATAAATTCATCCCAACTACGGAACCCTTCATTGTGCGTGATCCGACACGGACATGGCCGGTTTTTTAGTGAAGCTACCTTTTTCGTGTACCTTTTTTTTACCACAGAATAAGTCTGTGCCGACTGAAGAGAACCTGTTATTGACGAATCTTGCTACATCGACTACCACCCCTAAAGCTCGTGTCAACATAAAATCTTTCGAAAACAAAACGTATTTAAAAGAGTATCGGTGGAGTTTCTTGCCCATTCTTCTCAATATGAAAACTACCTTTTGGAAGGGCCGACTAGAATCAAAAGGGATGAAGACTGAGTAAAAAAAAAAAAAAAACTAATTAGTCCATCAGTCAGATAATAAATAATATTAGACACGTATTTTTTGCTTTATCATAATAATAAAAAATTACTTAGATAAAACGCATTTTGAGTTGGGGAGTGGGGGTCGCTACGTAACTAGTATGTATAAAATCTACATCCTCGTGACGTCATGGCACATTTTACCTCAATGTATCGCCGTAATCTTGAAATAACGTTAAAAATAAAACGTGTCCAATATTTTTTATAATCTCAAAGACGGTCTAAAAAAAATGTTGTTATTCAATTTTTTGTAAATTTTGACGTTCAAAGGTGCCATAAAAGGGTCTATTTGAAATAAATGATTTGACTTTGACTATGTTTCCAGCTACTCAATCCCGCCCTACACTTCAATTACCGTCCCAGCCAACCAAACGTCGCCCATCGTCGTCAACATGACAGTACACCGACACCCACGCTCGCTGACAGCCGGTAAGTCGCAGCTGCGTTACCATGACAACTCCGCTGTGACCGCACTCACTCACGCCTCGGTGCTGGCCGCCAATCTACTGCTTGTGGTACTTGTTGAAGCTTGAGGGGGTTAGAAATGGTGGGTTGGACTTTGACGGTCACTCGTTACAATTAGTAGTACTTTTGTAAAAAAAATTGTTGATAATGTGAAAAAAAGTGCTGCATTGGCGACCAAATACTTTTTAGCAGTCCTCAAATGTTCTACGTTAAGTCATGCAATAAAACTACGCTAGGGAATGATTCGTAGGTATTTTAGTCTTCGTCTCAGAGTTATTAAGATATTTTGAGGTTCTTGTTAAAAAGGGCAGGAATTACAAAGACAAGTGGCAAGAGACAACTAAACACAATTTTAAGTTTAAGAAGTTAAATTTTCCGTCCTAGTCGCGCAAAATGGATATATCGCGCTAAGAGTTGTAAAAAAGTGGACGTTTTGTCGTAACGCCAGTTCGAAATATGTCTGTCTCTCTCTAGCGAATGGTTTTCGTATTGAATGTCAGGTTATTGGTGACCGTCAAATTGGTTTTCACGATCATCATCAAGCTCCATTATTATGACTAACAATATGTACCGATATCACGACCACAGTAGGGTAGTTGACTATTTTGTTTTCGAATAATTATTACTGTTTTAAAAATACTATAGGCAATACGTCGTGTCTGTTAAACTATTTTGAGATTACAACATCGGCGTTTGTAAATATTTAAATTATTTTTGTCAATTTCTATATAACAATGGTCAACTACCCTTTTCCGCGTAATCCACCACTTTCTTGAACATCACAGGGTCTAAATAACCTAACTAAAAACTTGAATTTTCATTTGGATATCTTCATGATAGGCTAACATCGTTGGTTCCCATAACTATGTAGAAACTTAAATCAACCCCATTTTATTCCAACGAATTTCCTGTATATCTCATCTGTACTTTACTGACGATTTCATCATATCCACTAACATTTGTAACTAAGTGCTTCCACCACGTTCAAACGGGCCATTCGGAAACTTTTTCAATTACAATGTGTCGAGCAATAATAAACCTAAAAACTTAGTCGTAAAGTCGGTTTTAATTCGCTACTAACAAAAAATCGTGTAATGGCCGTCGTAATCTTCGGCAAGGTTCGGTTTCCGAAGATTTCCGAAGCCAACATTAAGCGTGGTTGACCTAACATACGAGGTACCTTAGCTTGTACATGGTTGCACGCTTCTATTTTGTTTTTTTTTCTTATAAGGGGTTATTAATGAACAATTTAATAATAACTTTAATGATTCTGGTGTATAGTAAAATATACCTTAAAGTTCAGTGCCATTTATATAATAAAGCGCCTTTATCCCGTGTGGCAAACCAGTGGTTCCAATATAAAGAGTACAATATGCTGCTACATTAAATTTATTGACCAGAATAATAGCTTAGTTAGTTAATAAGTAATATCATTAATTTAGAACACGGAGTAGTAAGTTCAGAGTGGTAAAATGTGTATTTCTCATCGAATTTAGAAGGTGGAAAGAACTTGTGATCATTTATACAAAAAATATCATGACATTCTTACTACTCTGTGATTAAAAGTAAATACTATTGTGGGTACGTCATGTTCTCTCTGCTGGTTTTGTAACTAACTAATGTGGTTTCAACTAAATGAATTAATTAGGAGCTAGCATTTTTTTATTCAAATTATTGACTATTTATATCAATTTCACCTTTATGAAATGTTTTATTTTATAGGCGATAAACGAGATAAAAGATCTCGTTTATCCTTGCACCGCAAAGAAAAAATAACGAATAATAATTGGGGTAATAATTTTAAAATCTTTAATAATCTTTAATAATAAATAATTCTAATCATTTAGTTGAAACATCACTACAGTCCGGCCGTCGAGAGAATACGTTTTTGACACCTGTCAGTTGTTTACTAACGAATATGTGTTTCGCGAATTTGATCCTTATTACTACTAGAAATTTTCTAACTGACATATGTCCGAAACGCAATCTCTCGACGGGTGGACTTTACATGTATGTGGAGCTGTTGCGTAAATGTAAACCATCCAATTCATTACCATCGGGCTTCCTAATTCCATTCCATTAACATTCAGCACTAGGATGTAGCTTTTATGACGTAATTCTAACCTTAATGACAAAGCAATAAAATCGAAACTAGTGTACTCCCTAATATAGGACCATAAGAACAAAAGGCCCAATTTGATTTTAGAATAAGACAAAAATGAAATGGTCTATTGACCTGCCAGTGAATAATAAATTATGTCGACATTTATTTATTATTGTTTGATATTGTTATACAAAGAAATATGAACTTAATTTTGTTAGAGATAGGTTTCAAATTATATTGCTCAAGATTTTCTGTTATTGCAGAAGTAAAAAAAAATATTATTATTAGGTAAACATTGAAAAAAAAGGTATTGCTTTGATTCTCAAATATTCTCTATAGTCTAGTCTCATATAGGTTTAAAAAAATAAAAAATTCTATGACTTGGTTCAAAAAGTTCAAACCTTGTATAGTTTTTCTTAGCTTTACAAACATGTCTTATTTAAAATAAACTACTATAAATAAATTTAGACGTAATTTACAAAAAATAATAAAATTAAGGCTGTTAGTGAGTATTACTGTGCCAATTAATTAAATTATTTGATCAATTATAAATTCTAAAAACGGATCTCAGTGATTGTAACTAAATTATTTAAATTATTAGAACACTTTCTCAAAATGAATTGTGATTTTAAAAATATGAATTAGGAGTTGGTTGTGTATATTTTAATAAGTGTAAGCGAGAGTGTCATATTTATTTATACATCGGATTTAATTATAGTGTTTGGTAAATTAGGAGTTGGTTGTGTATATTTTAATAAGTGTAAGCGAGAGTGTCATATTTATTTATACATCGGATTTAATTATAGTGTTTGGTAAATAGTTGCAAACCCCCAGTCGCTGCTCAAATACTCAATCAGTGTCATTTATAAAAATTATTAAAGATTTAAAGCGAAATGTAGGCAAGCTTCGGTGTTCTGCTTATCTTAGAAGCGTTTATTCTAAAAGTGGGCAACGTCGCAAATAGATGTCAAATATTTCGCTGTTTTGATTAATTTGGAAATATTATTATATGGAAATAAGAAATTTGCCTAACTAACGAACAAAAATATTGACTATGAAATGCAATAATTAATTTCGTAACACCGTATATTTAGTTTTAGATGTAAAACAAGTATTTGGAAACTTACCAAACGCGTTTTTTACACTTAAAACGGGTACAACATCAAATGCAATGTTATAATTGCAATTAATGATTAATATTCTAGTTCGCTAGTTAGCCACATTTTTTTTCCATACAGTAATATTGCCAAATTAATCAAACCAGGTAAACGTTTGACAGCTATTTGCGACGTTGCCGATTTTAAGGATAAACGCTCTTAAACTTGCCAAGCGTTGGACGGAACCTTGGTTCATTCAGATTGTATTTACATTTTCTCAGAGGTTATTTCTATTATTTCTCGACGAAATGTCCAAAATGTTATCATTTTGAAATAAACCTAGTCTACTTGACTTCAAAGTTTACATTAGTTTGCAGCAATTTACCAAACGATGTCTTGTGTAATAAGTTGTTTGTACGTAGATGGCCAGAAGGCGATGTATATGAACAATAAACGTCACAGGTACATAGTAATCTAACGCTTTGTTTTACTTAACACCTTCTTAGTAGTTTGATTCATTTAGCGAACATTGAGTTTTAGTTACCTATTATTGTAGTTGGACTTTTTTTGTTGAATACAGACATTCCGATTATTTTTTTGTAGTTGTAATTTTTTGTTGAATATAGACATTCGTTTTTTTTGTTTTTGTAAATTGCATATTGTAAAAAAAGTTACAAAAAAAATGTTTTTTGAGTGTAATATTTAAAAAACGTTTTTTTTTACCTTTAGTAATTTGCAATATTTAAAAAAACAAACAGACAATTCAAGCAAATATCAGGTAAAGCTCGTTAATGAATCTGACTACATTCTAAGATATTCTATATATTCCCCTTTTTCTTTGGTGAAATTTTCCTTTCTTTTTTTTAAATTGGTTTTTACAACTGTTTTATTTGGTGATGGTTAATTATATTTTTTTTCTTTGGAAGTGGTTACTTTTCAATGGTTTTATTTATTGGTGGTTGTTTTTATACTTTTCTGTTGTGCACTGTTGATTTGCCCGTATTTTTTCGAAACATGCTTTTGTAAACTTTACATAGAGCCACCTCCTGACAATCCTGGATTCCTAGTAGTCAAAACGCATTTTTGTGCCTGCCAAAATTGTTTTAAAACCACCGTGTATAAAACTAAAGTTGTTCGCATGATAAAATTGTTCTAATCAAAATTTACTTATTGGTTGGTGTGAGTTTCGAATTGATGTAGTACACACATAAGTTTCACAAAATCATTAAGTATTTGAAATAAAACCAAAAAAAAAAAAAGGTTTAAAAAAAACTACACAAAAGAAAATGCTACCAAAGTGGCATTACGTTTATTACTTGCTGTGAATTGCAAGCAAAAATATATATTTTGAACACACACTTCGACTTAAACACCATTTATCAAGATGTAAATTGTAGCTCAAAAAGTAAGTACACAGACAGAACAAACACAATACAAGATACACACACACACACACACACACACAAAAAAAAACAAAATGGCGCCAATAAATTCTAAAACCATCTAACCGGGCAAATCTCCAGTGCATTTGAGGCGCGAGCGTCACGACATCGACGGTATGTCCCCAGTAGACTTCGCGCACCACGACTACGTGAAGATGGAGAGCTTCCTCAAGGAGCTGAGCGACCAGTACCCCACCCTGACCAAGCTGAGCAGCATCGGCAAGTCTGTGGAAGGAAGGGAGTTGTATGTGCTTGAAGTTACCAACGATCCTGGAGTGCATAAGCCTGGTGAGTGGGTAGCTTTATTTTCTTTAATGGGATTTAGCAATACCATATACCCCATTTACACTCAGCTTACTTCCACGGCAGTGAGTAGGGAAGTGAGCAGGACGAGAATGTAAACATGATACTTCTCTCGATCCTGCTACAGTTCGCGTCAAATAACTTTGCCGCTCTGAAGTAGGCTACAAATGACTGCGCAGTAGTCAATCTTCCTTATAAAACAGTGGCGCGCATGCGCAACTCAACTTCAGAGCGGCCAAGTTATTTGACGCGAACTGTACGGCAGTATTTAGGGAATTATTGCCGGCAGCCCGAGGAGCAGCGGCAGGGGCTGAATGTAAATGAGGCATTAGACATTGCAAATGCGTTGTAATCCCAGAGACAAAGCTGAAATGTATCATAAAATATTTAATATAACATGACGCCTGTATTTCCCGAAGGGCTGGGCAGAGGTGTACCTATAGTACACCCACATTGTGTATGTAATAGGGGGCGAGCCTATTGCCATCAACCAGGCATAAATCCAGACTCCGGGCTGCTACTGAGAAATTCCAAATGGATAAGACCAATAACACTTTGCGCGACCTGGGAATCGAACCCAAGACCTCATACTCAGCAGTAGCGACCACTGGGCCAACGAGGCAATCATAATGAAATTAATTATTTGTCTGATAATGCACCTGTACCCTTAACCTCAAATCGGAACAGAGAAACGCTACTTAGCGGTAGAAATATGTATGGTACCACCACGAATCAGCTCCTTCACAAAGAGCATTACATCTACTGGTTTTAAAGCTGTTATCCAACATCTCTCTTATTTCCGTGCTGGAGTTTTTAGATACTCCCAGAATTATCTAGTAATAATTATGATTGGGGACCGACGACCTTGTGAAGGCCGCAGGAATCCCCTGGATGCGGGAAGCACAGAACCGGTTGAAGTTGCTAGTTGGTACTTGGGGGAGGCCTATGTCCAGCAGTGGATGTCTTTCACCTGACATGATGATTATAAATTATGATTGATAACTATGATTGTAGTGCAGCTACAGAAACTGACACTATTTAACACGATATTTTTCATCTAGTGAAAGTAAAAATAGGCAAAAAAAAAAACCGAAGATAGTAATCCTAACTATCCTAATCCTAACTAATACTATAAATGCGAAAGTGAGTTTGTTTTTTCGTTACGCTTTCACGCTAAAACGGCTGAATAGATTTAGATGAAATTTGGCACATGGGCAGACCATGACCTGGAGGGGCTCGTGGCTGAGTAACGACTGACACACAGGTCGATCCATCAGGTTAAGCTACGCTTGCCGGGTTGGTCTGTAGATGGGTGACCATCTTTACATACCGAGACTCCTCCATGCCTCGGAAAGCACGTTAAGCCGTTGGTCCCCGTTGGAAAGTCTAACAACAACAAGTCAGTCAGTCTTACCAAGGGATATCGTATTACCCAGTTACTGGGTTGTGGAGGTCAGATAGGCAGTCGCTCCATGTAAAATACTGGTATTCAGCTGCATCCGGTTTGACTGGAAACCGACTCCAATATAGTTGGGAAAAGGCTAGGCAGATTGGATTGGGTAGAAAATAACCTGGATTAGGCCATAGAATACTTTTTATCCAAATATTCCCATGGGGTCGAGACTTATGCGGGTGAAACCGTGGGGCGCAGGTAGTATTTCCATAAAGCGTAACTGATTTATGATGTGTTCAGTACATCCTGGAAAAAAAACTTAGCTCAAAAAATCCTCCTTATCCTTAAAAAACGATTCGCATACAAAACTAAGACCTTTTCCTCCAACAGGCAAACCAGAATTCAAATACGTAGCGAACATGCACGGTAACGAAGTGATAGGGAGGGAGCTCCTCCTTCTCCTAGCTAAGTACTTGTGCCAGGAGTACGTGAGCGGCAACCAGACCATACAGAGGATCCTGAACAGTACCAGGGTACATCTGTTACCGAGCATGAACCCTGATGGGTATGAGAGGTCGGCGGTTGGTAAGAGTCTTTTTTTACTATTACCTACATTTAGCAATTGTACTTATTTACACTACCCAGAGTCTCTAACGCTCGATGTTAGCAAACTAACACGACACATCGACCTTAAGGCTTCCTGTACTATTAAAGAAATTCATATATAACCTCCGTAAGGACTATTCTTGCTAGCAGCGCTCGGCGGCTATAGAACCGGGCCGGTAACAGATGTGGTCGTCGTGTTCACGGGATTTTGTTTTCAAACTGGTTAGATATGAACTTCTTTGATGGTCCATGACGCTGGAGCCGCACCGGAACCGCATGTACACTGGCATTGATGCGGCAGTTTTAATAGTAAAACAACGATCACAGTGCCGTGCTGTCTGGCGCCGTTGCAGCTCCGGCGTCATGTACAGGAAGCCTTAGAGAGCTTGCCACACTAGTCTTGGAGAGCGTCGTCCATTTTGCGTCTACCATAAAAGAGTGGCAGAGAGTACACCATTTAAATAGCCGCAATTTTTGTAAAACTCGATGTGCTTCAGCTTAGTGTAATATCCTCTTTATTGGGACTTGAATATAATTTGATGTCATTGGTAGATGGTTAATTGACTCAGGCGTGACTTTGCGGAAATCCATGATAAAATACAATAAACGACGTATATTTAGTATCACTGCTCTCGACGCTTGACGTGTCCACACGTCGGGTCCGGGTTTGCAACAAGTCAATCGTCATCCTGAGGATGCCTTGTAGAGAGGTGACACAGGTGTCGATTTCTTACAGGGTTCTTTATGACTCTTTAAGAACAGTTGAGCGGATTAGGATACTAAATATAAGTCGTCTATTACAATATACGACTGTTTTTGATTGGAAGATGTTATTTTGATATAAGATTTGACAGCAGATTCACTGTAGGAGACTCAATAAATGCTTACGTTCATACAAGCGCTAGGGCTAGGCGCACACGACCCACCGGCTACAACCACCGGTGGCTTTCGCCTCTTGCCACGGTGTTGAGTACTACTGTAGCGGGTGACCGCCACCGACACACGTGTACGACGAATCCATACAAAACGTTTGAAAAAGCATATAAGCTACTTGTCACTGAGCTACCGGTGGCAGTGGCCGTGGCTCGTTTGCGCCTAGCCTAAAAGTCGATTCCTTTCCAAAGGAACCCTATGTCCTTCTAAGGGTAATAATGTACGCCTCGCGGCGTAGCGCGACGCATCACGACGCAGCCTTCGTCGGTAGGCGTGGCGTGTAAAAGCAGTGCGCGCTGCACCTCGCGCAGGCGCGTAACACAGCGCTACGCTGCGAGGCGCGGCCTGGCAACTTGTCTCTACTATTAGCTAGCGGGGCGGGAGCTCACGGCGAACGTAGACACGTTCCACTGCGCCGCGCTGTGTCTCGTTGCGCTGCCAGCGACTTCACGATGCGCCTCGCAACGTTGCGATGCGTTTCGCGGTGACGCGAAACCACTGGCCTCTTCAAGCATCGTCGCGTCTCGTCACGTTTCGGCGTGAACTGACCCTACGGGGAGAAAGGACTTCTTTTTTGTTAAACAAATTATCATTTACAGGTGATTTCAGCAGCGTAAAGGGAAGGGCTAACGCCCATAACGTCGATCTTAACAGAAACTTCCCAGATCAATTCAGCGAGACAGATGTAAGTACTTTATATATACTTAATATTATAAAGAAGTAAAGTTGTGTGTATGTTAGCAACGAGTAATCACCGAAATTACTGATCCGATTACAAAAGTTCTTTCATTGATATTTTTATGCTATAAAAATGCACAGTTCCTTTGAGAATCTCCCTGCGGGTAAAACCGCTGGTAAAAAATAACACCCCAAAGATAAAGTCATCAGTACATTCAAGGTTAGATACGCATCACCTCTGTTTAGTTCCGCTAGCTAGTTTAATTTAAATATAACAGCTCTTTTTGAATAGAAGTGATAAAAAGTATCCTTTGTCCTAATCCAGGTCATGGTCTACCCATGTGTCAAAAATCATTCTATCTGTTCAGTCGTTTTAGCGTGAAAGCGTAACAAACAAATAAACAAAACTCATCTTCGCATTTATAATATTATTAAGTTAGGATTTATCTGTATTTCAGGACAACAAGATCCCCGAACCAGAAACCCAAGCAGTGATGAACTGGTCTCTATCGGAACCGTTCGTCCTATCAGCGAACTTGCACGGTGGCGCCCTCGTGGCAAACTACCCGTACGATGGCAACCCTAAGATGAGGAGTGGGCTCGAGAATCTGACGCCGGACAACCCTGTATTCTTGCACCTAGCTCATATCTATTCTGATGTAAGTATTGAAGTGACAACGCTTCACTCTGCCAGCTAGCATGTTCAACAAATATGATTGACGTGTAAAAGTGTTTGTAAAAACCTACTCAAAGAAATGAAATCATTTATCATAACTTCTGATTGGTGAATTTCACAATGGCATGCGAGCTACTTGCATACTCTTGTGCAAGTAAATACATGTTTTACGAAATTATTACGTGCTCTAATAATAAGAATAGTTTTCAGAAAAAAAAATTGACACTTGCAACAACAATGTTAACATCATTATGCAGTAACTATTAACACTATCATAACAATTTTATTAAGTTAATATTCTTTATTTGTATCATTACAGGCTCACCACAAAATGCATTTGGGACAACCATGCAAGAACTTGCCCAGTGAGAAGTTCCCGGAGGGCATCACTAATGGTGCTAAATGGTAATAGTAATTATTCTCATCGAATTATGACTTAGAGAAAATTTTCAATGAACTTATTGGGTAGTAACTGGAAAATCTGGACGTTAATTCGCCAATTACTTCTTTAGTTAAGTTGCATTGCAAAAGTCGCAAACTAACACACAAGAACTCAGTTTACGGGCATTACCTGCATCCTTTTCAAGGAAGTGCTCGTTGCCCAAAATATTCCACTTTGCGACACGCTATTCCTCATCAGGAGCAACTGTCTTATTAGTCAAGCAGCTCTCTACAATTAATCCAATTGTAGAATGTTGCGTCTTTTGAGTCAGCTGACACAATCTGGTATTGTGAGTTGAGCTGCCAATTGGTTGGGGTGTCTCTCCAGTCTGGACTTGTATTTTTGCGAACATGAACTAATTTCTTCCTCGACTGTTTTCATGTTCAGGTGTTCGTGAATTTCAGTGTTCCTGATAAACCATGGTGCATTTGTTATTTGTTTTAAGATGATGTTCTGAGTTCTCTGTACCATGTTTATATTGGAGTTACACGCTGAGCCCCACAGTTGAATGCCGTAAGTCCAGATGGGTTTTAGGGTGGCCTTATATATCAAAATCTTATTGTCTACGGACAGCTTGGAATTCGACGTCTATGTTAAAAAATTGTATACCTCTCTAAACTGTTTTTACGGTTTGTTGGTTTTTCCTAACCTTTATTACCTAGCAAATAAGAGCTAAAATCAACCACCATCTAAACATACATCTTATAACCTTCTAGGTACGTCCTAGCCGGAGGCATGCAAGACTGGAACTACCTAAACACAAACGACATGGAGATCACTCTAGAACTGGGCTGCTTCAAGTTCCCTCCGGCCTCCGAACTGCCCACCTACTGGCAGGACAACAGGGAGGCGCTGCTGAAGTTTATTGAACAGGTAACAACAATAACAGACATATTTTTAGTTTGAGCCCACCTCCATACTTCAGTATAAGGCGACAGAGATATTACAAAAACTTGCTTGACGAAGCGCATCGGGCATATGAAACTGAGTGCACGCTTTAGAGCTGTTATTGCATCGTGTCGAAAATTTTTTAACGAATAGGAAAAAACGGTGAAAACCGAGTCAAACCAATCGTTCGGTCAGTCACGCTAACTGCGTGCATACTCGCAAACTCTGCCGCAAACTCTAGTCTGCCGTCACGAGACGTTAACTTGTCGTATACTGTAATGAAATAGTAACTTAGTATTTTTGTCTGTTTGTATGAATGTATGTTTCCGATTGGCGCTAAAAAGGCTGAAAGGATTTGGATGAAATTTGGCACACAGATAGTTTATAACCTAGATGAACATATAGGGTACTTTTCATCCCGGTAGTACGCTCTTGTGCGATATTTTTCCGACATCCACGTGGGCGAAACTGTGGGCAAAAGCTGTTATAGATACTAGCGTATCCGGCAAACCGCCGCAACAATTTCTAGATGAATAAAGCATACGAAAATGATACTTAACTATCAATCAATCTGCCTAGCCTTTTCCCAACATATTGGGGTCGGCTTCCAGTCTAACCGCATTCAGCTGAATACCTGTATTTTATATGGAGCGACTGCCTATCTGACCTCCACAACCCAGTGACTGGGTAATACGATAACCCCTTGGTAAGACTGGTTGTCAAACTTTCGGTCTTCTGACGATCCGTAAGGACTGTCAAAGATCAAGGAATGACAGCCGGGATCAACAGTTCAACGTGCTTTCCGAGGCACGGTGGCATCTCGGTATGTAAAGACGGTCACCCATCCACAAACCAACCCCTGCAAGCGTAGCTTAGCCTGACGGATCGACCCGTCCAGTAGTTATTACTTAGCCACGAGCTAAAAAAAATATAAAAAAATATAAATATAAAAAGATCCTTAGTAAATTATCCTTAACTATGACAGCTACATTTCAAATCCTTTCAACGCGGTCCATCAGCATAAAATAACAAATCTTCAATTTCCTCACAGGTTCACACAGGAGTAAACGGCTTCGTCCACAGTCACATCGGCCACCCACTCGCGAACACCACCATTAAAGTGAACGGCATCACCCACTCAGTGAAGACGGCCAAGGACGGCGACTACTGGCGACTGTTGGCGCCTGGCACTTACAACATCACTGCTGTTAAACAGGGGTAAGAGTATTGTACTCTAGAACGCCTTGTACTTTTGAAGTGAAAACTTCTTTAAGCGCGTTGAGATATTTTTGGTAGGGGGTAAACTTATGGATTCGCGTCACCGCGCGCCGTAGTGCTGTGACTTAAAATATAGATGGCGCGAATACCTGTTTTATTTTTTCACTTCTGTCAGCAGGTTGGTTAAGTTTTCTCTGTATCGACCAAATTTAGTAAATCTGAACGCTTGGTCGCGCCGACAGAAGGCGCTTAGCGGTTTTCCGAACGAAAACTGACATATGTACGCGATGATCGTGTATTCGCGCGACGATCTCTTTTTGATAGGATGCGGGGTATGGGGGGGAGTTTGACGTGTGAACGCAACTTTTTATAACTTTCTGATTTTCCGTATCGACTGACATCCTTAAACTTTCATACCTGTGATAATTTACAAGTAAAGCAGAGTTAATTTCATCAAAACGTTGCCCTACACTTCGCAAGCGTTTTCTCAGTTATTATAAGATGTTATATTTTTGCCCCCAGCTACGAAAGCATAACCGAACAAGTGACAGTTCCCGCAGAAGGCTCCGTCAGCGTCAACTTCACTTTAATGGCGGACGACCCGCAACACTGGTCATCAGCCTACGACTTCCGGTGAGTCGCACGAATACCAACCTTATTCAGTGGCAATACGCACCAGGTTGCTTTGTCATACGCTTCTCACGACGCTTGTACGCAATGTTTTTGACTTGTATATGTTATTTTATTAAGCACGTTAATGTGAATGTTTCGAAGGGTCGGTTTTATAAGGATTGTCATCAAACATTATTTTTAATAACTAAATTAAAAAATAAATTCTGTAACTGAAATAAGTTAAGTCAGTGTTTTAGAAATAACGATTTTTTTCTGTAAATAATAAGATTATTTTACAAACTTATTTGAAATATGAAATAATACTACACGTATTGAATAGCCTAGCTTATAATAAGCCTGAAATCAAAACGCACTGATAACCGCACTAGCGTTAGGTTATTTCACAGTTTAACAGTGACATATTTGACGTGTGCTTCAAACACTGTAAAATGTCAAACCTTACGCTACACATCGTTAAAATTCAGTTCATTTATGATTACCGTGAAGGCTTTACTTTTTGAATGACATTCCTTTTTAACCTACCCTTTATAATTTTCTAAGCACCGTGTTGTGATGGCAATGCACTTTGCTTATTTATAGTATATTTTTATCCTTAGTGTATATTTTTTACAAAATTTTAAGAAAATCTCTGTTTTTTTAATACCCACTATACGTCGATGTTTATAAAATTATTTCACAGTTCTTTTTTTAATGAATATTCGTCGTTTATAAAATTATTTCAGAATTACTTTTATAATTATTATAATTCGTCGTTTATAAAATTATTTCACAGTTACTTTTTTAATATTATACTTCGTCGTTTTTAAATTTATTTCAGAAACACTTTTTTAATTATTATAATTCGTTATTATTTTTAGTTTTGAAATTCAAATTGGTCTCTATTTTTACAAATTTTTCGAACAAAATAAAGTAAAGATTTCTAAATGCTTTTTCGTCGTTTTTAGGGTTCCATAGCCAAATGGAAAAACAGAACCCTTATAATTTTTAAAGTTTATTTTTGATAGTATTTTAATACTATTTTGCTCTCTATTTTGCTTTCTCGTCGTTAGGGTGCTCTTACAATAGTCAAATTTTAATAAGGACAATACCTAGTCAATTATATAAAGAAATGACAAATATTATGTGCTCTCTAAAATTACATAATAATCAATATTTACTATAAATAATATTACAAAATAATTTATGGAACAAAAATAATACAGCATGTATCAGAAAGGCGTGGTATGAAAAAAATTAAAGTATGGTACATACAGACCATCAATCTGCACAACAGTCTTCATGGAACCAAAATCGTAATCGTAAAAAAATATCAGCCGTCCCATACATTTTGGTCGAGCAAGTATTGAAGTTTTGTATGGGGTTCGATACCAAACCCATACACACACTTAAATATGACCACATCTTCTATGTGATGGAAACCCCATCACATAGATGGTTTCCGCACTTAGTCCGTCAGGTGGACCATTGCGCGTTGGCCATGGCGTCCGTCGGTGGTTATTCCAACCAGCCCACCTCCCTCCAGATGTTGATTAAATCTCCTGGTCTCTTCAGAACTTCGGTGAAAGATCTGGGTGACCCGGGGGTTTCTGTTCTAATCTGGGTGACGCCTGTCCATTCAAAGAGCACGAGCCAAACGTTTGTTTAGCGAGCATTGTCCCGTGATGGTCCCCGTCACCAGGCGCAGGCCGTCCCTGCCCAAGCGTAATAAACGCCTGGTTATCCAAGGATGGCATAGCTTCCCTGGACGGCCTGCAGCCCCGTGTCGAGGTCCACACGTTCTCTGATTGTGTGTGGGTGAACTCCTGTAGCCACCTGCGTAGTTGGTTGAAGGGGATGAGTACGTGTTCGGGTCCACAGATTGACGTGCTGGATGCTCTCCTAGCTAGTTCGTCAGCTGCGTCGTTACCTAGCTGTGTCCTCACCTAGTGACCACACCTTTCTGATACATGTTGTATAAGTATAATATACATGGTAACAGCAATATAAAATCCAATAAAAAGGCACCATAACAACTTTCTTTTTTTAAATCTCGAATTACTCAAATATTTTCTATGAACAATTTATTATTGATCTAAAACAGTATTATAGTCTTCTTGAGATTAAGTTGCAATGGCAGCTTTAAATATAGTTTTAGACAATATTTTCTATGTTTATATTTACTCTTAATTTCCTACGACTTGATTCTTAACAGTAGTTTTTAATATTAGTTTATTTGTATGTCACATTGTATTAATATTGCTTATAACCTTTTATTAATAAATAATTTGCACGCAACTGTGTTGTTTATTGCACTAACTGTATGTTGTTACTAATAACTATTTGCTAGATCTCAGACTAAAACGTAAAAATACTTTTGATCCTAAAGATTCATAAAACCAGATCAAAATCGATCTGGATCAAAGTTTTTGATTGATTATTCTACAGTGCGATTGGTAGCACTGAATGGTGCAGTCTTAGTTACAATAGTAATAGAGTTCAAAATGGCGACTGACAGAACAGTAGTACCAATCACATGACTGCAAAATTCAGTGTGATAGCACTTAATTTCGCGTCACGGGACAAGTTATAATGAACACACTGTACAGTCAAAATTCACAGTCGGAAACCATTACTTTTTATCGTTTAGTACAACAAATAAAAACTAGGTTACAATGGTAACTTTTCTACTCTTAAAAGCTCGTAGTTAAACATCACATTACACACCAGATTTTACCTAAATAAAAGATTTCCTGCAACCTAATGCTACCGTTCTAAAGAAGCTTTAAAACGCAAATAATACTGCTGAACCTACAGCTATATAACCTCTTTTCTAAAAAACATACAGGTAAACTGAACGTTTCTTTTAAAAATAGTTGTTGTGCACACTTCTGAAAAATACAAGGTGTAATTGAAATAACAGAACATCTGAATAGGGATCATTTTTTTTATCAATGATCATTCCTCATCATTCTAACAAATTCAAACAACCAGTTTTACCAAGGGGTATCGTATTACACAGTAACTGGGTTGTGGAGGTCAGATAGGCAGTCGCTCCATGTAAAATACTGTATTCAGCTGCATCCAGTTAGACTGGAATCTGACCCCAACATAGTTGGGAATAGGCTCGGCAGATGATGATAATCATTACTCATAATTATTAACAACTTTTACTGTGTCCAAATTGAAATCGCGAAAGAAAAAATCTGGTGCCCCTACAGTTTGTCAAGTTATGCGAACATAAATGTTCTTTTTCCCTTTTTTTGAGAAATCTGTGTGTTTGATAATGATGAGTATTAGTTATTCCAATTACACCTTGTATATGTATAGACTTCTTAATATATCATTTTAGTAGAATACTTTCAAAATAATTAGTTGCCATGTAAGAGCCGGGCAGATCTGAAGAACAGCAACGCAGCGCGGTTTTCAGTGCCAAACATATATCCACATTGGGCACGTTGAAAAACAGTTGATAATAAATAAACTCATTTCATGTCGCTGTCTAGTTGCTAATTAGTTTTTTTTACTTCGTTGCGCATCCTCAGATGTGAGCCGGCCCTAAGGGCTTGGAAATATGATGATAACATGAAGCTTGCACTAACTAACAATATTTATCGCGCGGCTGTTATATGGCATTCTTTATGCATTTTTTAAGTCTCCTAAAAAATTATGTAGCATGTAAACGCTTAGGACTGTAAATTCTCATACTAAAATAGTAACCAAAAAGTCGAGCAACATTGTTGCAGCAAAAGTATTTGTTGTGCTGCAAATATGTGTTATACGCACTGCATGAAATGTTGCGGGCAACAAGTTTCGAGTAACACAAATACATGTTACTGCAACAATTTTGTGCAACTTGATTTCCATGATAACAAGGCTTTGTAGACTACTGTAAATATAAAACTGCAGTTACACCTATTTAAACAAGTTGCGATATTTGTTTTCGACAAGTCTTGTAAAAGACTTGTCAAAAAAATTACATGTTTAAAACATGTATTGTTAACAATTTTGTTGACATTTTCTTTACAAGTTTTGTAAACAACTAGTCTTTACTCAACTTGTTTTAGGTGTTAACGACAAACCAAACTAGTAGACAACATGTAAAATATATGTTTTATAACTTGGTGTAACTGTGGACTAACTTCACAATTAATAACAATAACAACACTTTGACTCGGCATTTCATCAACAGCGTGTTGGACAACATAATAAACACTCGGTACCACTCTCGCCTGGAGGTGTATGCGGCTCTGTCAGAACTGGAGAACAGGTTCCCGAGTATCGCCGAGTTCAGGGCTGGAGACAGCATGTTGACGTCCACCTTCCATCAGCTTAAAATGACAGACGAGGTTAGTACATGTTAAGGTATCGATAAAAATAAGACACCACCATAGTTACCTTTAATCTGTATCGAAAATTACAATGAATAAGCGTTTAGATTTAACCTTACGTTCAAACAACCCTTTTTTTGTGGCGTAGACTGAAGATGCTGTCCATTATATTTTACAAAGCATTGTGTCATTGCAGATGTCCGAGGTTTAATAAAACCATCTTTCTTGATTGATTCTTCGTAGAAAATATTCCTCTTCTGGTCTGTACGAGGAAATTACTCAATCCCTTGCAGCAATAAATCCCCAAATTCTATAATAAATTAATGTAGAATTACAGGCTTATAGAAGACAATGTTGAACATTTTCACTTTTTTCTCGTATTGTTTTGTTGTACATAATCTTCGCCATATATATTTATGCGATACTAAATAATGGATTGTTCCACAGGTCGGATCCCCAGAAGAAACCAAATTCCACATTGCCATCTCTAGCAGTTTCTACGGCTCTCAGCCGTTAGGTCAAGAAATGCTCCTGAACTTTGCCCGTCACATAGGCACTGCCTACACGATTGGAGAGCCTGTCCACAAGCGCTTACTTCAAAACGCAGTCCTCCATTTCATTCCAAACATTGATATTCTATCAGAAAAAGTAATCAAACAGTACGATGGTACCGACAGATGTAACGTAGAACCTTTAGAAGAAGAATTTGGAGACAGCTTATATAGTTACCTAACAAAGAAAAACTTAAACCCGCTATCAAACTACACCAGAGAAAAATCTTTCACAGAAATGCTAGAAGCAGAAAAATACGATATTATTCTGGAACTTTCTTCCGGTTCCGAAGATATAACATACCCGGAGTTATCAAAGAATTTGTATGAGAAGTTTGCTCAGATATACCAGGATAGCAGGAGTGGGAACGATAAGTACCAATGTAAGGGGACGGGTGTGAAGCATGGTGACTTGATAGATGTACTGTGTGAAAGGTTTAATACCCCTGTGATCTCTGCTGGCTTGAGTTGTTGTAAGATGCCGGTGGAAAGTGAGATTGCGTGGGTTTGGAGGAATAATCTGAGAGGAATTATGAAGTTTGTTGAGCTGGCTAATACTGGTAAGTGTTGTTTAATGTGTCTTTCCATTACTTTGTTTCAATGTCAACTTTTTGAGTATGTACTAGATTTTGTTCCTCCTGAAACAATTTGATGGACGTAGAGTTTCAATTTGCAAACAATTATGTAACCAATCATTTATTTATTTAATTAAATACACTTTAAAAATGCTTTGATACTATAAAAGGAAAAAAATATTCTAAAATAACAAGTTAAATAGTATAAACTTTTCGCTTAGTAGTAGGGGAAAAACTCCAATACGTAGTCCAAAAAAATCTCCATGAGTCTGAACTAAAAGTTCTCCATTTTCATGGATGCTTTGACCCTAGTCCAAAATATAATTTTTCCTTACAAATTCTAAGCACTGGGTTTAATACATATTCCTAATCACATGAACCCATTCCTCAGGTGTCGTGGGCTTCATAAAGAATGAAGACGGCATGCCGATGCGGGAAGCTATAGTAGCAGTAACGGGCGTAGAGCGGCAATACAGAGTCACACGTAATCAAGCGCACTATCGCGTCATGTTGCCGCCGGGAGTGTACAAGGTTATCGTTCGCTGCCATAATTATCATGACCAGGTAAGAACACACTAGCTACACCATGTGGGGATGATAATTAATGAAAACATTGGCAATACATTAGCATGCAACATATATAACATATATAACATTGGCATGCATTAGTGCATGGGAATATTTTGAATCAATCAAACTGGCTAGACTATGTATGTTTAAGTAGGTCGGCTTCTAATCTAACCGGATGGAGCTGAATACCAGTATTTTACATGGAGCGACTGCCTATCTGACCTCCACAACCCAGTTATTGTGTAACACGATCCCCTTTGGTAAGACTGGTTGTCAGAATTTTGGGCTTATAACAACCCGTAACGACTGTCAAAGATCCACGAATGACAGCCGGGACCAACGGTTTAACGTGCTTTCCGAGGCAAGGAGGATTCTCGGTATGTAATGGATGGTCATCCATCCACGAATCGACCGCGGCAAGCGTAGCTTAACCTTCGATCGACCCGTGCGGCTGTTACTGTTTAGCCACGAGCCCCTCAAAACCAAAAACAAACAACGACCGAGCCTTAACAGTAGTCGCATATGACCTGTAACATCTGACATCGCACCTTGGTATTAAGCAACATAAAAGGGGCGGGGTTAAGGTCGTTTCTAACGGCGAACTCTAGCACCGCGCGCGCTCATTGGTTAAATCAAATAGCGCGCCTTTCCCCGGCTTCCTGTGACATACTTCTGTCCCTTTTCACGAAATCACTCGCAGAGATTTGATTATTTAGATTTACATTTCAAAATCAAAATGTAAATCTAACTAATCAAATCTGTGCATACATCTATTGCAGAAAAGCGAGAGGAAAAATGTTACACATAAAAAAATGTTACACATAAAAAATGTTACACATAAAAAAAAATTACACATAAAAAAAAAGTAATTAGTTAGATATACGAAGTTTAATTTATTGTCGTATTAACGTTACCCTGTATACATAAAACTCATTCTGAAAGGGCTGAAAATCACCACTTTTATGAATAGCGCGAAATATTGCTTTCCCTTCACAGCTAACTTGGTATATATCGTAGTATAAATCAAATTACTTTTTCCATTTCTATGAACGATGATTCTTTATGATTTAAACTGGCTTTTCTCACAGAGCTTCTGATAAACCCTGACAAATAACTCTTGTTAAATCGAAATCTACCAAAGTCGGCAATACCAATATTTTAACGCCTTTCAAAAGGCTATAGATAGACAATCCATACATCCATACTGTATATAATATTGTAAATGCGAAAGTAATTATGTCTGTCTGTCTGTTATACCTTTTCACGCCTTAACGGTTGAACGGATTTAGATGAATTTTAGCACACGGCTAGATCGTGTCGTGGGTTAGGAAAAAAGGATGCTTTTTATCCAGGGTGTACGTTCTCGTAGGATTCCCGACCTCCAAAGGGTCATGGCCATCAGGCTGGTCCGGGGATACCGCACGGTCTCCCGTGAGGCGGCGAGCCTCCTTGCCGGACTACCGCCATGGGATCTGGAGGCGAAAGTCCTCGCGCACATGTGGGAGTTGCGCGAGGAGGCGAAACGCCGGGGTGTAACTCCGCTGCCGCGAGAAATCACGGCACAGCGGACAGAGCTCCGGCGGGATCTCATGGCGGCATGGAGTGTGCGATTGTCGCAACCCAGCGCTGGGCACGCCACAATTGCGGCGATAAGTCCCCTCTTTGAGGAGTGGCTTGAGAGGCGCCATGGCGTCCTCACCTTCCGCCTGACGCAGGTCCTCACCGGACACGGTTGTTTCGGGAGGTTCCTGTTCCGCGTAAGGCGGGAGGAAACGCCCGGGTGTCACCACTGTGTGGATCGCCCGGAGGACACGGTGGAGCATACGGTGGAGGTCTGCCCGGCTTGGGCGGAACACCGCCGTGTCCTCACGGAGGCGATCGGCGGCGGCGATCTCTCACGTCCGGCCCTGGTTCAGGCCATGGTTCGGAGCGAGAGTGCATGGGAGGCCGTCACCTCCTTCTGCGAAGCAGTTATGCTCGCGAAGGAGGAGGCGGAGCGCGCGAGGGAGATGCAAGCTGCACGCCCTCGCGGCCCTAGTCGCCGCAGGAGACGCCCCGGGCGTCGGGAGTCCAGAGCCGACTTCCGGCCACCGTAGGCGCGGGCTTGCGGACGGTGAGCAATGGGCAGCTCGCCGTCCGATAAGGACCAGGCCCGTGTCGACGGCGCGTTGTGTTCCACGCGCGCCTCAAAGAGATGTCAGCACCAACCGACGGGGTCGAAAGACCAATGCCTGCTGGGGTTGCGGGTTTGTCCGAAAGGGATAACGCGGCCCCGGCACACAGGCAACGGAAGGAACACGGGTGGGTTTTAGTCAGTAAAAGTCTGACACACCCTCTCGCTCTGCCCAGAGCGGGAGAAGTCATTTGATGATTTCCCATCCAAAAAAAAAAAAAAAAAAAGGATTCCCGACCTCCACGCAGGCGAAGTCGCGAACAAAAGCTAGTGTCAACTTAGTATGAAAAACTTTTTGTCCAAATAAAGTAAAAGCATCTAAACATTTAACTAATCTTCTGTGGCGTCATCTACATTGCCAGTTGCGAACCACGCATCACGCAAAATCCTGCATCGCGCAAGCAAAGTTTACCGCGCGACTAGCATATATACGTACAGTCGGGAACTTATATACAGGGTGGCAGGGACATCGACGCAAAACCTGATACCATGGATTCAGTACATGAGTCTGAACCCCCCTGCGTCGAAATTTTCGTCGGTTATTTAAAAAAAAAATTGTTGTTCCATACATTTTGACCGCGTAGGTATTGCACTTTTCTATGGGACAGCAGATTTTTTTTAACATAACCGACGAATTATTTCAACGTAGGGGGGTTCAGAATCATGTACTGAATCCATGGTATCAGTTTTCGCGTCGATGTCCCTGCCAGCCTGTATATAAGTTCCCGTCATCAATCGTCGGGCTTTAGCCCACCAGACTCAATACCCGTCTGGTCGGAGGATCCCCCCTTTTCTATCAAGAAAGAGATTTTTACACCATGTTCCTCATATCCCTCTATACTTCTTTCAGATGCTAACATGGACGGTGTTGGAAGGCGTGCTCAAGAGCAAGGACATCATAATGCGTCGCATCAACACAGACACTATGCCGGGAGGACAGTTTACAGAAGTGAAGGTAGACGACAACCCCGATGTTGTTTATGTTACTGGTGAGTACAACTTAATAAGTAATGTCTGTAAGTAGATAATTGATGTCAATTGGTAGAAAGAAAAGTGGTTCTTTAGACTTTTTGTGAAAACGAATACGAGTATTAGTACTATACTAGTAGAGATGAGAGGGTTAAAAAAACAACTAAGTATAAGAAAAAAAGAAAATTATTTTATTTGGGACACACAGGAAATACAAACAGAAAAAAGGAAATTAAAACTAACAAAATTAACATATTTTTTTCCAAGTGACAAACTCAAAAAGGCTTATATCTCAGCTTAAAGCTATAACTGAAATTAAACAATAACAAGTGTGTGTCGGACCACGCACAATGAAGAGTTCCATAGTTGGCATGACATTATCCCAAGAACAAACTTAACATTGCAGTTGAAAAACATGTCCCCCCATACGGAATGTATGGGAGAACATGTTTTTGCAACTGCAAATGTAAGTCAGTCGATTATTACTCGTTAACTAGTAGAGCCTACTTAGCTGTGACAGTTTTCTCTTTAATTTGGTTATATATACTACTGCTGTGATTTTTTTCACATATCCAAAACCAACCATTTAGCTGGCAGGGGGACACACTTGACACTAACAAAAATTAGCACTTTAAAGCTTAATATTTCGCAAACGGATCCCTAAATCCAAAAATGGGCCAACGACACCCTACACCATGGGATAGACGAGAACAAAAATAACATCCCCACTTTACGAGTAGGGGAGGAACCCTAAAAAAAATGTGTTTCATGACTTTATTTTACCACATTGTCGGCGTGACTACCCATGCCAAATTACAGCTTTCTAATACGAAGAGTCTCAGAGCTCAGCCGCGGGCAGACAGATAGACAGACATGGCGAAACTATAAGGGTTCCTTGTTGACTATGGAACCCTAAAAACTGTCACGTTTTCTATAAAAAACGCCATACCAAGTTTTATAGAATCGATTTGTGAAAGCTTAAATTATAATCAAGTACTTAAACTAAAAAAATGGGGCAGTCTTTGGGGACTGCCGATAGAAGTGTAAAACTATGTAACTTGTGAATTGTATATCTATGTACATACATATGTACACAGTATACATATAGCTCATGGAAAGCATTCGGTGACGATGGCGCGAGTTCCATGATTTTTGTTCACCCAAAAAGTGTTCAACGCGCCTAAAGAAGTTTTCATTTCAAATATTCTTTGGATAGTTACGACAAAAAGTATCAAAGCGTGAAATTTTTTCTTTATTTTCAATCTTTTGTCTTCACATTTGAAGACGCTATATTTCGCCTATTCTATCATCTAAAATACTATTGCTTACTGAATCGTTAAAATACATTCGAAATATCATCCCCAGGTCTAACACTGGACAAAGACAGCAACCCTCTGCCCTCAGTCTCCGTAAACATCCGACCAATCGGCGCCAAGTCTCGAATAGTAGCTCAGAATGAGAGCGACGCTACAGGTCGCTTCGTGCTCGCTCTGCCACTGGACTACAAAGCTAAGGAAGTGGTCGCCAGCGCCTCTGTCAGCTCATACATTACTAAGCAGAAACATATCGTGGTAAGATATTATTGCTTCTAACATCATCAGCACATAAGTCATCAACATCATCACAATTAACCTATAATGTTCCCACTGCTAGGACTCAGGCCCTCTCACTTCACGAGGGTGTGGGATGTAATCCCCCACACCGGCCCAGTGCGGGTTGGTAGATGTCACATGTCTTCGAATTTTTGGTTCTAGGACATGCCAGTTGCCTCACGATGTTTTCATTCACCGTTTTGAGAGCAGTGGTGATGAAATTATTTACACAAAGCAACGGCCACCACTGCTCTGCAAGACGTCATCACGACGTGGAAACAGCTCGCCTATGTAGAGTTGCTTTCCATGTTGCGTAAAATCGCGAATGGCCACGAAGTTATTCGCATCGATCGCATGTCGATAGGAAGACATTGTCCATTTGGTGCGCAGACGCATGCCAATTTAAAATGATCTTTCTTATAATTTAGACATCTCTTTTTACCTACCCTTCATGCCACTACTATGTAAAGAAGCTCTCCTCTTGATATCCAAAGTTAGCGTTGAGGTCAATAAAAACAGTAAAACAGAAGACTGATTATTAATATTTTGTTACAGATAAATGGCAAAGACAACGTGACTCCGAACATTCTTTTCAAACTGGAGAGCGACGACTACGTGTTGGGCATGCCGCGACTTGTGTTCGTCATGTTGGCAGGTCTGTATCACTATAAATATGCCTTCAGTTTAAAAAAAAATTGTCAAAGTAATTTGAACTTTATCTAGTATCAAATAAAAAACAACATTCCAATGCACCAACGATCTCACATATCCTTAAAATTGTGAAATCTGTATCACTGCAAAATAGACTCGAGGTTCAGCAAACTTTCACAGGAATATGAACCAATATATTACCAAATAAAATCGAAATTCCCATACACAAACGTTTTCATACACCCTTAAAATCGTGATAGTACTGTAAAATTTATATTAATTACAGGTGTAATCGGAGTAGCAGTAGTAACTATATCAGCGTGGTGCTTCAGCTGCCGCGAGCGGGCGAAGGACTCGCGCCGACAGTACATGTTCACACAGATACCGAGCGACGACAAGCGACCGCTCTGCGAGGAAACATCAGGTGAGATAGTGTTTAAACCCGAGGCCTATCAATAATTTAAAACGCATACCTTCATACAAAACATACCAGGAAATCATATATGACAAATATAACTACTTCCATACATAACCAATTTATTTACATAGCCAAGTAGGCGTGTGTAACTCTTTACGGAACCGACTCACTGATCCGGATCATTGTAGTGTACCAAAAGATTGGTTCAGTAACAATGTTTCAAACGCATCATTTGAATCTGAATCATTACTTTGTCTCTGTGTCTTTCCGCGCGACCGTCGCTTGCGAGGCGACTGAGCAGCAATGACCGAGTGAGCGAGAGAGAAAGACAGACGCTGAGTTACGTTGCTTTAGTGTCCGTACTACCGAACTGACTCGCGAGTCGCGAGTGAGCGGGTGACATTACAATCTATTTAAGTCAGAAAGAGATACCAAATGAGATGTGTATCACTTATACTCTCACAGTTTTTCGTTGTCTTTATGCATTTTTATATCCTTTGAGTCGATGATTCAAATGATCCAAATGAAACATATCAATGATTCGGATCATTTCAGTGATCCAGATGCAAATGTTCCAATCGCAAAAATGATACACTTTGCCCACCTCTATAGCCAAGCAATTTGATGGTCGACTAACGTTTGATCATAATTCCGTTTATTTATTTTTTCATATAAAATATATTTTTAAATATTTCTAAAAAATGTAAGTATAAAAACATTTAAAAATCAAAATATTTTATTTCACATAAACCTACATGGGCACTTATGAAACGTCAGAAGCACGGTCCAATTAGACGTTTCCGATGGAGAAGAGGCGGCAAGAAACTCCACGGTTACTCTTTTAAAAATAATTATCTTTTACAATATTGTCAAATAACAGTGTTAATAGGTATGGGTGAACAGTGTAGGTCTTTCAAGAAGTAAAAAATAGTGGTCCGCCGGTGTTGGGCGCAAGGTCCAAGCTACCGGTGGTTAGGAACCTTCTCACGATGCGAGCCGTATGGAGGTATACTTACTGCCTTCTAAATCAGACCCTTGATCCAACAGCCTAACGAGACCCTCGAGAGATGTTGGTCGAGACTTTCATCCATTAAGCCATTGGTCATTACGACAATCGGCATAACGATTATAGGATTCATCGTTTCAATATATTTATAATAATATTTACCTAATGAATACGTTCTCCGTTCCATTGTTTTAATAGGGATGATGACTAAAAGTTTATTTAGTTTCTTGGAGATTACTAAAAAATATTGGACACGTATTTTTTATTTTTTCACGTAATCCAAAGATTACGGTGATACATTGAGTTAAAATGTGCCATGGCGTCACGAATATGTAGATTTTATACTTACTTGTGACGTAGCGACCCACAATCCCCGACTTAAAATGCGTTTTATCTAAGTATTTTGTTATTAATATGATAAAGCAAGAAATACGTGTCTAATATTTTTTTATTATTTCTTTTTTTTTACCCAGGCATCATCCCGATTATAATCCAGTATTTTATTGGTCAGTTGAACAAAATGAATGATAAATATTATCCCTTTCAGACATAATACGCAAACCGTACTTCGATGAAGAAGATCTTCCAGCTTCGGAGACCGACTCGGAAGAAGACATTGTACTCCTCAGGTCAGATAGAGAATGGAAACAGGTGGACCAAGAATAAACTACACATAAGCTCACGTATTTAGCGATGGGACCTTCGACTTCGGGTGTTAGGGAGAGCCAGCGATATATGGCAGGGGGGTTCTAGAAAGAAAGGGAACTACGAACTGTCAAGAGTGTCATCGCTAAATACCATCGTCTGAGGCCTATAGAATCATTTGCAGAAAGATAATGCAATTTACGAGCGCGCGTCGTGTGACTGTTATGTCATTGTAATAAGGTATAAATTAGAATAATGGTCGCCGGTTCGTGAAATGCAACATACTGTATTAATTTATTCGCACAAGTTTGACCAGTGGGGTTTTTTTCCTAGACTGACATTAATATAAAATGATGTGTGTGCTTCTAACCACACGATAGAAGTGAAACCTTACGACTGAAGCCGAGTATACTCAATTCACTGTCACCGACCCGAGCGTGACAGTTCAGTTTAGCTCACTGGTCAGAAAGAGCAATAGTTAAAAGAAGTTTTCATTTCAAAAAGTCTGAAATTGGTAGAAGTTTCAGGTTTCTTGATTCTATGCGCCTCGGAATAATCAACTACAATTATCGGTAATTTTATTTTATTAGCAAATATGTTATCTATTTTGGCTGGGTAGTATCGACACTAACCAATATCACAGCTAAATTCACTCGGGTAATGACGGCATAAGATAATATCCGAATTGACTAGGTATTTCCCGATTTGACTAATCAATGGTGATAATTATAACATAGTTGTAGGTACAATTTAACTGACGAAACGAAATATTCTTACCGTAGAAAAATGTATTGTTTATTACTAACTTAGATGGTTGTTATTTTAAATGTTGTTGTTAATCGAAAAAGTTAAAAAAATACGGACGATTTTAATTTAAAAATAAAACCTAGTAGACGGAATAATTAAAATTATATTTATATATTTTTTAACAATTGGAAGGATCTCTAAAAGACATCTATTTTTGTAAACTAATCAGTATTAGACAAAAAAAAAATTGGTTCACATTCCGTTCTGTGGTGAAAGATATACCTACAATTTAATTTTAAAAACATAATCCTGTCTTTGCTGCCGCGCAGTCGGGCAAAAAGGGATTCTTTTACCGCAATGTAAAATAGTAAACAGCAAAAATCAGTTTGAAGTATACATAAGTAACACGAAAAAAGTATATTTGTAGAAATCTTAGAAAATAAGCTTATTTATTCCTTTACATATCTGTACATTCCTTTCTTATTCCTTGTGCTGTATACTCTTTATATTTATGATGTTATATTGAATAGGTGCCTTAAATTTTATACTACAGGGTTTCAGGTTTCAGTGTATTTTATAATATTATAGAAAAAACTATTTTGATAAACTATGAAATGCACTATATTTAGTGCTTAATATATTTTAGATATCGTAATATACAAATACTACAATTAAGGTATGATTTATGTGGTATTTCATAACTACGTAGGTATTTTTATTTATATACTTCCGGACTCCTAAATCGAGCCACCGTGCATGCATCGCGTACCATGTGAGGTATAAAGGCCTAAAACGTCAAAATAATGATGAGTCAAAAGAAAAACTTTTTATGCCGTTTTGATGCCGACATACTGGCCATAATTTTGGTGTCGTTCCGAATTTGAATTCACGACCATTTAAAAAGTTATAGACTTCTATACAAAAAGTGCAGGGTGGCTTGATTTGGTTTCCTAGAAAAGCGGTTCCGACAGGTTAAAACGACCGTCATGAAAATCTGACATTTTCCCCAGCTTTGACATTACGTGTCAAAAAACGCTCTGTATTTGGACAGTGACTATTGTGTGATCATTCATCGGTTTCTTAGGAAACCAATGCTTTAGGGATCTTGCGCAGACTGCCACGATTCCGGTCTGTGGCAAGTTGGCCGTAATGGTTTCTATAGTTTACATGGTCGCTGCGACCACTGGTCGTGGTCGTGGCCGCTCAGTACGCGAGATCCCTTAGGAGTCTGGGAGTGTATTAACTTTAAGTACACTTTATTTCTCCACAAGACAACGTTTTTTGACGTTAGTGAATATGACATGTCATGTTATTTATTGCGAGATTATGAGTATATTAGAACAGTGATACTTTCTCACCAGTGATAATTATCAAATTAGAAACAACTCCAGATTAGATTAAGAAAAATGTTTCTGTCTCGATTATTTTGCAAATGTTTACTTTATTGAATGTAAACTTGAATATTTTTTATATTTATTTTATTAAGACCTTAGACACTTGCACACAGGATATTGTATTTTATTCGGTTTACCTATTGAGCAAATATAATGTTATTCCTGCTTTACATTTTATGTCTTTTGATATTTTGTTTACGTGTTTATGTATGCACAACAATTTGTTATTTTGCTAAGATTTAAATCTTTAGATTCGCCCTAACGCGTCGTCCGCGATTAGCCAAAGATAATCGCGTTACTGTTTCGTTTTGACACCTCTGACACACAATGATGTAGAGAGAGACTTGACTTGATTGTCATGGAAAAGCTATTTAACAATGTGTGGGTTCACTCTTCTCGGTATGGACACTTTTTCGCGATGAGGGCAAGTCTAGCGATTTAAATCTTTGGTTATTTGTATATATATATTCATAATTTTGACATATACTATTTCAACATGGTTTCAACAAGTTACAAATGCTGTAGATATAGAAAAGTATTTAGAGAATCTCCTAAAAATAAGCCCTAAAACAGCAATAATTATATTAACGAATTTATTTTACTATGACAATTTTAGACAAACATGTAAAGGTGCTTTTAATCAATTTTGTACATTATTTTTATATATTTGTAATGTGATAGTTCCGTATTGATATTGTAGTAAATAATTTAAAACATTTTACTAGTTATATTTTGTTTTATTTCATACACCATCTCTTCATCAATCATCCATCACTGTTAAAATAAATTTCAAATAGCAACATACCACTAGTGTTTTAGTTTTGTCGTGTTTACTTATTACCCACTCATTGGTAATTAGTACGTATTGACAATACTATAATATAAGCGGAATGTTGCACTTTTGTACTGTAAGCGTTTAGGAAGAAGAGTGGGGCGCGCCTTCGTGGATAGCACCATGGTCTAATAAAACAAGGTCTGGCATCCCCGGACTAACACATGCTTACGTCACTATCCAGTGCCACTTTATTGCTACAAAACACGATTAAGGAAAGATGTTCAGCCACCATTCTGTTAAAAAATATGTACAAAGCATTTAAATTGTCGTTTCGTGTGTCTAATCAAACGAAACAATTCAATTGAAACATAAACCAACGTAATTTTTTATTAATTAAAACCTCATTCTTTTATCGGATTCGCACAGGTAACAAAGTTTTTGAAAGTGGTTGGGGTTCTGGTAACACAGATGTGATGACGTAGACCTGTGTTACCCACGTGAAGACTTTGTCTCGGAATTCTATACCTGGCGAAGTATGGGTGCCTGTTGTGGTTGGCCGGTTAATCTATCATGGTTGGTACTATCTGTAATAGGTGTTGTAAAGGGGCAGCTTTGCGACCAACGATCCAACGACTCCCAAGCCATAACAGAGCGCGGGTGGTTCCAAGTTCTATATTTGTTCCATCGACACCCACCTGAAATTTAATTTGTTCCGCATCTATTTTTGCTCAACAACGTAAATACCGCAATGAATGTTGTTGAACTGTCAAAATTAAACAGATTAGTCGCAGTCGTTTACGAAATTATGTTACGTAATTAGTTAGCTAGTTGTGGCCATGGCTTGTATTATTGGGTACTTACCTATTTTTCTCAAATAATGCGCGGAAATTCAAACTAAGTAAATTATTTATAAATTTCGAACTACGATAACTTGTCACGCGCCAATATGTTCGTTTTTACACTAACAGTTCTATTTGCATTTTGCAAGCCAAATCAAAATGTAAATAAATATTTGATAGGTCAAATTGGTTGTCATACGTTGAATTGAAGTAAAAAGTTCGTTCCATTTTAAAATTACACGTCAGTACTTACAGCACTTTCGTTTTAGCGAAGAAGAAGGTTGTCAAAATAATACTCGAATTTCCAAGCATGTTTTAGAAAATACTTTTTTTTTTAAGAATTGCCCAGAGTGTGTCAGCCATAATAACATACCAAATCTGAGTTCTTGAGTTGCAGTTCAGCTGCAGCAGATCTGCGTATATATAAAAAAAAAAAAATTCGCGGGCTTCCGCCTGTACTCTTGAGTTTAGATTGAGACTTTATTTTATCTGTTTTTGGATCTTAGTTGTTGCCTGATCGAAAATTGTGTTGAACTTTCTTTGGTCGGTCTTGAAAAATTACCTGACATTGACAAATGACAAGTTGACAACAAATTTGACTTTCACGGACCTCGGCCTCGGTCTGTAATTTTTTTTATTATCTGTGCAAGTCGAGTGATATTGTTCCGTGCTTTTGAATAAAAAATAAAAGGTTCAGTTTTAGTGATTTTTACCAATTTACAATGACAATAACTGGTCTCACTTGAATGCGTTTAAAAACCAAGAGTATATTGTATAAAGCTGCTGAACATTTGTAATGGAAAGGATCCGTTCCGACGTCGCAGACATGAGCCGCCGCGCCGGGGATGTTTTGAGGCGTATCAACAGATTAGCTGATGGACCCATGACGAGAAAGAAACTGGTGATAATATGTCTGGTTATTATCTTCTTAGTTCTATACGTTGGACCAAGTTTCATGAATTGGATGTTCGATTCTGACGGACTGACAAGCCACCAAAATGTATGCGTAAAGAATTTCATGAAACCTTTCGAATCTTCTGTGAAAGACTACGATGTGTACCTGCGGCAAGAATCCTCAGCGACATTAAATTCGCTTAACCATAACTATGTGCCTTATGTTGGAAATGGCTTAGTGGGCTTGGCACTGGAACAACTTCCACATTTGAATATAAAACATGGAAGAACTCTTTCCTTACCAATGTACTACCACCCCTTGTATGTCATAGACGACTATGAAATGAAAGAATTTACTGTAGCTGAATATAAGAAGGGCATTGTACACAGATTTCAGTGTTCAAATTCTGGCTTACAAGTATCTTATCAGTATTATGCTCACAGAACAATACCTTCATTGTTTGTGCAAGAGATCTGGGTAAATAATCCAACAAATGCTGAGAAAAATTTGCATTTAACAACACCAAGAGTATCTGATTGGCCGACCTCTGTTAAGCAGACTATCACTTTGCACCAAGGAGTGGATACGAAGGAGTATGAGGTAGTCACTGGTATGATACCAATACCTGACAATGATCATGTATTAGCTGCTGCAGTAGTGTGCAGGAAAATGAGTAACACTATCAAAGTAGATGCGAGGGATGGGCTGGACATCCTTATACTAACCACAGTGCAATACAGTAAACCAATAAGGAAATCAGATTATGCAAAACATAAAGACATTGTTGAAAAGAAAGCTATTGAGGAAATGACAAAAGTGATTGCACTAACTGGTGACAGAACAGCTGTAAGGAAGCTAAGAGATAACCACGCTATGGTATGGAATGGACTATGGTACACAGGGTTCTATATCTCTGACTCAAAAGCTGAAGGAATCATCAATGGTGATAGAATCAATGCTACCATATATGCCATTCTCTCTCAAGTAAGGAGCTATGAACATGAAGACGATATAAAAGCTAGTACAAAATCAGATATTATGAGAAGTTTGACTTACTCTGAAGGCTGTTATGAAGGTCATTCAACACTTGATGCATTCAATTTATGGAAACCATTGAATTGTTTGGAAAATTTAAACAAAGTGGCCAGTGTATGGCTGCTGACATTAGAAAAACAAGGATGTCATAATTTATTAAAAGCTGGAGCAAGTGGTGTCAACCAAGCAATGATTCTAAGCTTTGGAAGTTTTCGTTTCAGCAATCAGCACCTAGAATACAACATTCATCCTTCAAAGTTACATAGGGACTTTCTATTCCGCCGACTCAATTATGGCAATATGACGCATGTGAATATAAGTGTTATCTTACAGGAAGACAATAAAGCAGCTATATTTGTAGCTCTGGACCGCTCAGACAAGACATACTATGCATGTGATGCGGGATGTTTGGACTCTCCCGTGCAACTAGGACCTTACAGAAAGTACTTCCCTGTCAAACTGACAGAGCCTTTAACAGCTATACTGTATGTAACAGCTGACAAGCAGCATATGGAAGATCTAAGACATGCAATTCATGTCAAAGAAGTAGTGGAGGCCCCTGCTCATGATCATCATGTGATAGCATTACATAAACATGGGCACAGCTTAGGAGGCCTTAATCCCCTGTTCTGGATATCAATTATAGTTCTTATTGTAGTCTTCCATTTATTCTTGTGCAGAATAATCATGAACGAATTTTGCGATAATGGAGGAAGTTATAGAAGGCTTTATAACAAGCCTTGAAGTATGGATGCCTTAGTGAGATGGGTGCTCCATCATTGTCCATTGCTTGACTGATATGTACGCTTTTTATGCACAACCGACCAAATTATAATTCAATACTTGCTTGTATTGTTTACAGACATCACTGCCTATTTAGTTAGCATACTAAGTTGAATATAGCATTCATAGTTTGCAGACTTCATTACTGGTCTATTTCTGTAAGTTATTGTTTTTTGTCACAGGGGCATAATGTTTCATTTTTATCTAATACATCCTTAACAGACGGATGCCAGAGCGGCTATCAAAAAATTATATTGGTGGAAGAAAACAGTTGTTAAAATCATTCACTCTTATTATTTATTTTTGTTTGATAAGGAGGCTATAAAATGAAAGTTTACTACATACTCAAAGAAGATTGTTTTGAACTGCAATGCAGACTTATTTTTATTTATTCGATTCTGTAGTTTATTAGTTAGTTTGCTACATGGTTCTTTCTTTGGAATCATAATTGGACGTAGTTTAGCAGAAAGATCTCAACCCACAAAAAGTCATTTTTGAGTTATCGAGGTTTTAAGTTTAGGTGTGTATTGCTGATATGAATGATGTTGTATTTGGAATATTTTGAAATATTGTCACATAAGGGCAAAATATACTAATATTTTTATGCGTCAAGTTCTATTACATAGACAACTCATTTCTCGAGTTATTGGGGAAAACGTGGGTTTGAGTCGTTTCTGCTAAATTGGTTTTAACATTAGGACTGTTTCTTTTAATTTCTCAAAAAGGATCCAAGTGACAAAAAATTGTGAACAAACTGTATTTAAATAAAAATTATGAATTATTTTGTAAATTACGTATTTATTCAGAAAGTACAATGTTCTTAAAAGCTAATTTCTATTGTTCGCAATCATTGTCATCACCCAGGTCCGACTGCACCTCGAAATCTGGTTCCGCTCTGAACTCATCCACATCTTCCTCAGATTCCTTTCCTTTAAATGACTTGTAAAAGTCCAGGCAGTCTTTTGGGATAAGATTGAACATTGATTTTAAATCGTCCAAATTTGCCTGTGCAATTTCTTTGCCACCAGGCCAAAGAAAACTGAAATCATCCTCAGAAATATCTAAAACTTTCCTCTAACTTATTTTTCAATGTTGAGCTCTTTAACTACTCCATTATATTTTCCTAAAAATGGAATGGTTAAAGTTCTTTTTAATACAAATTTCTTTTGTCTTTAGCCTTTGCTTAGCTTTTGTCTTTAGGTATAAATGTTTTTCTGTTTACTATTCTCTTTTAAATTTTAGACGTAGACACAAAATCCTTCATTTGCATTCTGTAAACTTGTAAGAGGATTCTTCTTTTTGCAGCTTTTCATTACGTAAGTGTAATCTTTTCTATTTTGGAGAAATCCGTATCATTCAGTAAGAATGTGTGGCCGGACTCTAGGTATTTAAATGTGATGGTTTGGAGACTATGGTGTGAGTTTAGTAACAGAAAATCGGCTTGTTTCTTCGTAAATAAATTTATCAGAAATGATCCACACAGTTTGAGTCGTTTCAGTTGAATAAAAAATATACTAGTTTCCATGAAAGTAATTGGGTCATTTTAGCTGAATGCAAAATCGGCTTGTTTATTCGTAAATCAATTTATCAGAAAAGATCCACACAGTTTGAGTCCTTTTAGTTGACACACAGTTTGAGTCGTTTCAGTTGAATAAAAAATATACTAGTTTCCATGAAAGTAATTGGGTCATTTTAGCTGAATGCAAAATCGGCTTGTTTATTCGTAAATCAATTTATCAGAAAAGATCCACACAGTTTGAGTCCTTTTAGTTGAATAAAAAAAATTACTAGTTTCTATGAAGTTAACTGAAACGATTCAAATGTTTTGAGACAATTTTGTTATATTAAATATAGAACTGCTTCTTTCAAGTTGGATTTATTAAAAGCAACCCAAGCTGTTTGAATTATTACAGTGGTTTGTAGAAAAATACCCGTCTCTATGTGGGTTGGTTCGCATCATTAAAGAAAACATCCTTAACTTTGTAGTATTACGGATCTTTTTTGCTGAGTGAAAGAACCAACCTTTAGGACCTCTTTGCAATATATAACAAATTTTTGACCATAGTGTGGGTTGAGTCCTTTCTGCTAAACTACGTTCAATTATTCACTCAATTTTAGGAGCAAATGTGTACCTAGCTGACATTTGGAAAAAACTTGTATCCGAACATAAGAAACATAAAAAACAAGATTTTAATCAGTTTCCAATTTCCATATTATGTAATGAAAACTTATACGCATAAAAAATTAATTAATTTGGATTTTTAGCACAATAATTATTAGTATCGTGATCTCGGATTATAATTTGATATAACCTTGGATATACTTAATTAAAACTATGCAGAAATGATGTATAGAACTTTAGAATAACTATTTTTTAATGAGATGTGATTGTTTATAGTATTAAAACTAATTTAACCATTGTTTGGGTATAGGGCGCATCCAGCTAGCACAGAATTTTATCACAATACGCCCAGTAAGTACTAGATTAATATGGAAGATTGATATCTCTAGTGCTTGATACGGGCTTGTTAAAAGCTTCCTACTTCACTGTTATTTACAATAGACTTGCTCATAGCTGCAAAGTAAAACTAAAACTCGTGTTTATAAATTACAAGGCATTGATTTCCTATCTAATCGAAGTTATTCTGTGTTGTGTGTGAACACACAAGTAATAAATTCTTAGTCATTATGGTATTCGCGAGGATTTGCAATAATATATTTATTTAAATAAAAGAACTTAACAATGTTAGACTGTACATATTACATTGTGTATGTTTATATATTGTTATAAGATTGTGGTGTATATTTTTGAAATTAAAAGCAAAGTTGTATGTTGATTTGGCATTTTTTTTTAATACTTCCGAGTTCTCTTATAAAGTTATAACTGACTGTACTTGAAGTCCCTCTGCTTTGCAAACTGTTTTCAGGATTGCTGTGAAGTAATGCTGTAAGTATTTACAGGTGGAGTGTGGGGGGCGTGGCTAAAGTAACTAGTTTGACACGGGTTGATGCCGTCCACGTAAGCGGTTCAAAAAGGCCTGCCGGGGTCGCGGGAAAATGCGAAAGGGATTCCGTGGCCCCTGGCAATGTACAGGCAACTGAAGGAACACAGATGGGTTTTAGTTAGTAAGAGTCTGACACGCCCTCCCGCTCCACCCAGAGCGGGAGAAGTTATTTGATAATTTATTTTGGGATCACATGGCAGTTGAATACTGCATTTGTTTTAAACCCAATTTGCAGTGCGACTTTGACACGTGATCCCAACCTTTTTGTTTTGGAAAATATCGATCGAGCATCGGTAATGCATATATGTCGATCAATAATGCACTTACTGCATTATCTAGTCATATCAGTCTGTTGATAACGTGCACTTATCTGTACTGTACGTAGAAAATTAATTAGTGCTAGTCTTTCCGCGAATTCAGATACAAATATGTACGTCTATGGCATTTGTTCAGCTTATAGCCAAGTACCTATCTGTAGTATCCGAGTGTTCAGTACCGGCCCAGAATCGGAATCGAACCCAAAGCTATAAGTTGTCGGAAAGAGTCGTAAAAATATCGGGAAATAATAAAAATAATTTATAAAATTGACTATAAATATATTTACAAAATATAAAATTTTGATTACAAGGCACATACAGCGAAGACTTATCATTACTTGATTATAATCACAACATATATTCAGAGAGGCACATAACTTTATACTGGCACTACATTAGGCGTATTATGTTCAAAATATTTTCGCAAATAATACAAAATTAACTTTATGCAATAATAATAGGATATATTTAGCATTGCCTAAATAACGGAAATATTTCAACACATACTCCAAGTGAAGTGCCATTACATGTGTTTCATTTACCGTGAAAATTCTTGGCAACAATAATACTTCATTTACTTAGTTGTTTATTTAAGTGTAATATTTCAATTTACATTTGTTGCGAATTTAAATAACTATGTTTACAATACATTTTTAATTATGCGTAGTTTTTTATAACTCTATTTATTTCAGTAGCGGTTTCAGAATTTTGGACGGCTAGGTAAAGGTTGTAAATCTAAACAAATACTTTTTTCTTCGCGTGACCACAGGGCTAGGATATTTTGTCCAAAGAATCACCACGGTGGCATTGCTTTCAGCACTTTTGGGCACTTTTCCTGTTGACTGCGATGTGGGCAAATTTTTTGATGCCCTAGGATATTTTCCCCCCTCCCCTTTTTACATACTTGTACGAGATCATTTAATTTAAAATTGCACCCCTCCACAAAAAAATAATGTGCAAACATTTGAAATATGTATGCAGCAAGCAGTGGAGGGGTGTGCAGTTTTAAATTAATCGATTTCTACATATTATTATTACTTTAAGACTGTTAGTACTGAAGCATTACTTTAACTTTAAGCAACGTTTATAAAGAGGATCCAAGCAGCATCTTAACAGGCTGTCTAAAATTTTATAATTTTTATTAAAGGCTGTTTTTCCTGTTTCCTGACTTTTAAAACTATCGTTTTTTATGAATATCGAGCTCATTTTCCCGCTACTTCGTGGCTAGTACAAGCTGATTGCGGCTATCATCTTATCTATTAATCCATCGCCACACACACTGTATACCGGAAGCGCTGGCGACGCGATAAAGGGCATCGACACTAAGAATGAATTGCCTGACCCTACCCTATGTGTGTGGCAAAGTTTTTAGTATATGATTACAAATAAGGTTCAGGGCTTTCGAGGCACCGGGCCGTAACGGCCAAGTGTCCTGTCAGAGACAGGAAGAATATTTATTGCATACATTTTCTACTTGTTCACAAATGGCTTGCTCTGAAAAATGTAATGAACATGGAAGCCAGAAACGCCTTGATCCAAAACTGTGAGGATACATATTACTTTCGCTACAGGATATCATACAAAAAATCTAATTTCCTGTTTTACAAACAGCACGATCACAAATATTTTTTGAAGGAACATTTGCACATTTTTGAGAACAATAACATTCCCAATGTATGTGAATATAACGTGTACTTTCACAAAATTTCTTAATATCTAGTTTATTGAACTTATTACTAAACAGATAACACAGAACCACTAACTATACCACTAACTGTACGTTATGGCTAGTCTACACTAAAGCGTATAGAGGATGACATCTCATACAGGTTGACATCTCATACAGGTTGACATCTTATACAGTGTGATATCTTATACAGAATGACATCTCATACAGGTTGACATCTCATACAGGTTGACATCTTATACAGTGTGATATCTTATACAGAATGACATCTCATACAGGTTGACATCTCATACAGGTTGACATCTTATACAGTGTGATATCTTATACAGAATGACATCTTATACAGGTTGACACCTTATAAAGGGTGACATCTTATACAGGTTGACATCTTATACAGGTTGACATCTTATATAGAGTAGCCTCTTATACAAGTTGTTCTCCTACAGACTGGCCTCACATACAGCGCCTTTATAAACTAAAATGTATAAATGAACTTTATATTTGATTCATAATTCTGTAATATTAAGGAAAACAACTTTTCACAAGTGTATCATTAATGAGAACTGCGATGTACAAAAAATGCGCCTAGTACTTGCAGGCTTTATTTTTAAAGAGCTCTATGGCCCGTATTACAGAAACTCACTCAAAACTCAAGCATTACTTAAAACTCGTTTAAAGCCCTTTGATTGGTTGAAACTAGTTTTAAGTAATGCTTGAGTCTTGGGTGAGGTTCTGTAATACGGGCCTAAATGAGATTGTAAGTTCTATTGATATCTTGTTTCCACGGTAATCATGGCCTCGTTTACAGACAGTTTAGTGTAGACATACCATACATTTTAAACAACATGAATGCAAGGTATATTTGTAACCAAGTAAGGTTGATCGAAGTATAAAATAATTCTGGAAACCATGCTAAACAAGCATTTTGAAAAACACAATTTAATGTAGTAATGAACCGGTGCCTGCATTTAATAGGGTCAAAATTAAATTAGCTAGAGGAACTCCAGAGGCGTGATGGATATCGGTACCTAAACACAATACAACAAAGAAAAAAAATACAGATTCTCTAAAATAATCCTTCATGTAAGTAAACTATCTGAGGGTCATTATTACGGCCCCGCCGACGCCAGGTGGCGCACGGCAGGACTTACTGTAGGCATGCCTCTGCGCCAGCCTGTGCTCTTCGCGCCGTCAGGAGCGCCACAAGTTTTTGAAAAACGAAGACTAGAACAGAGATCGCATGGCGGACGTATCGCTTTTCATATTATTCAGAAAAATAAAACAGATTCATCAAATATCAGGCCTAGTTTATTATTTTCGAAGATTCACAACGGCAACAGCCGAAAAAGTCTTGACCCCAATTTTTTTTTTTTGTTGTAGCATATTTAGTAGCGTTATAACGATTCCGATGCCGATATAATCGTCAGGACGATATATCGGCATCGCCAATTATATACAACCGATATCAAACAGTTCGAATAGCGCGCGAAACGACGACGCGTGAGCAACATTGTCGGTCCATCGCAAGTGGGACTGGCGGGAGAGCCGCGCCCGAGCAGCGCATGCTTAGCGACTAGTGTTTCACGTCACCGCTACTCGTGATTCTGTTTATTCACACAGTGAAGGGAGGACTATAACGCACTATTATACGGTTGTGCCCGAAATACAAAAGACATACAAACGCGCGAAGATACTTTATTATTTATTTGATTTATTATCTACTAAGCTATCGCCATCGGTATCGGTATCGCCGATTATTTACTACAATAATCGGTATCGTATCGGGAAAATTATGTATCGTTCCATCCCTTATATTTAGATACTGATATCCATTACGTCTATGTAGTTTTGCTAGCTTAAATTAGCTAGCGAAACTCCTTGTATAAAAGTAAAGGAGGAGGTTATCGTTGCGGAAAAAGCCTATCGGCTATACGTTATTTTACTTCCTTATCGGATGCGGCGAACGCAGCAATAAAATTTCTAAACGGGATATATTTCTTCGTTCAAACTTATATGAATTCAAATGTACGCATTGTTTACTTATCTAGTGACTAACAAAGTTTACGATAATTTCGTATGAAAGGCCGTGGTGTTACTAATTTATTCACAATTGGAAATAATCCACCATGTCTATTATTAAAATATTATGTTTCATCACTATTAGCCATTTGATTTGTTTTTATGTTAAAAGACGGTATCATAAATATAAATTAAACTAATATAAAGGTACGTTATAGAATGGTCTGGTATAATGTTTGAACTGTATTTATTATACTACATCTCTTAGGCTCAATTTACGAACACAACAAAATAGGTACGTGCCAAAAAACAGATCGCGCGACTTCCGGAGAATTCTCGTGCATTCTCGGGAATTCCACAGTTGATATAAAGTTCATTATGCTTTGCACAATTTTGTTCCTAAAATTCTCTGCCATCCCGTTCCGCGGCAATGTAAATTGAGCTTTAATGCGAGAATGTTCTAGGATGTTTTATCATTAGTCTACTATGCAGATGGCTTGAGCTGGGCAGAGGGTCTTTAATTTCTGCCTCCAAAATAAAAATATATAATGCCAAGTACGGATTTAGGCCTATTAGACAATAGATTTGTAGTCAATGTATCGACTTGGATATCTATTTAAAAAAAGAAGTGGTCTCAAGCGCGACTAACAAACCTGGGGTCCAAAGTTCGGTAATGTTATAGGACTTTAAAACATATTACCTGGAGAAATATTCATACAAGTTGGAGACGAGAATAAATTAAACTTCTTATATTTAATGATGTTCCCAGTCTGCATACAAAAATTCAACCAAATATAACCAATAGTTTAGTTACTATAGCTATCGAAGATTGGCAAAAATTATAGTAGGCCTCTCTCTATCTCTGCTATTTAGCTTGTTTGAAAAAAAAAAACACTTTTTAAATTTCGATTTTAGGATTCATTTGATTGTTCCAAAATAGGAAAGACGACAAAAATCTCTTTTTTTTTGTCCGTCATGAAGATTGTTAAAAAATATTGGACACGTATTTTTTATTTTTTTACGCAATCTAAAGATTACGACGATACATTGAGTTAAAATGTGCCATGACGTCACGAGTATATAGATTTTATACCTACTTGTGACGTAGCGACCCCCACTCCCCAACTTAAAATGGGTTTTATCTAAGTATTTTTGTATTAATATGATAAAGCAAAAAAAAAACTTGTCTAATATTTTATTATTATCTGACCGACGGACTAATTAGAATTTCGTTATTTTTACCAAGGCATCATCCCTATTCTTTTATACATTAGTATTACCAGTGTTTTTGTCGCCTCCACATAGTGTATTTACAATTTTGCATGCATCTCTGAATACCCTTTTGGGCATACGGGAGTCGTGATGTTATGTTACTGTGGCATGCGTGCCACGTTATCACGTAGTTGTTATTTTGCGCAGGAGTATGCCACGGTCGCGTACCTCTTCAACGTTACAGCTAATGGAATCAATTAATCCAATCGCACTGATTGCTAAATAAATGTTTGTTCACTTATCAAGAGCCAAGCAATTATTTCCAGAGTCGTTATTTTTACATAAAACTGTTTTCACATAACATAAAGCCTGTAATTCTCAGAAGGGTTCGGCAGAGGTGTACCTTAGAATGTACTCCCACATTTCACCAGTTATGTTTAAGTCCCATGTAATAAGGGGCGAGCCTATTGCTATCAACTGGGCACAAATCCAGACTCCAGGCTGCTACTGAGAAATTCCTGATAGAAAATCATAATAACATTTTGCCCTACCTGGGAATCGAACCCAAGACCTCATGATCAGCAGTAGCACTTTCGACCACTAGAGCAACGAGGCACTCAAACCGTTTTCCGCAGATTCTATGAGTTTAACGGAACGCAATCCATATTTCTTTTTATTAATATTTTTATTAAAAAGTAAATGTTAAAAAAATACCAACAATAGGAATGAATGATTAGTTCATTTAAATTGGTTGTGTTAGACCGTCTAAGTAAATATAAAATACAATTCAATTAAACGCAATGAAAAAATTATATTATTGTAAGTTAATTTTGTGCATGATCCATGACGAAAAACAAAAATAAACTAAATACGGAACTATAAAATATGGAAAAATATCTACACAGATCTTATATTATACACTTAATTATTTTTCCTTGTATACAAGGAATTGTAAGCATAGTTTATAAAAAATACATAAATAAAAATATGTCAAAATTTGTCTGTTCATTTTTTTTTACAACAGATCAATACTTTTGGTTTCAAATGGTTTGTGAAGACCGTGATGCGATTTCCAAATAAAAACGTCTAAAAATTATAACTGTTTTATAACAGTAATAATACAAAATTAAATACTTATTTTTCTTATAGTTCTCGCATTATGAACTGAATCATCGGATCATAAATGTCAGAAGCAATAAGAATATGCAACATCTTGCATATTATCGACAGTTTGCTACCTGATCCATAAGCTCTATAAGTGCGAGCGAGACAGACTAATAACAATGATTTATGGCCCGACGACTCAGTTCTTAAAGCGGCGTAAAAATAGTGTAAAAAAAATCATATATAAAGTTGTATAAGTATGATAATAGTTGCCTATTTCTTATTTGCGATTACATTTATACGAGTATTTAGGCTCGATCGATTTATTAATTTTCGTTCCACAGTATTTCAGAGATCATTAATTTAGAACGATAGCCTTGTAATAAGAATACAATACAAACGACTGAATCGATTCAGCCATTCTGATTTCCAACGATCGATTTTTGAATCGATTATTTGAACCGAATTAGTCGATACTTTCCTTATCGAGCAGTCCCTACATCGTAAAATTTTTGTATATAATTTATTTAATTAAAAATAAGGCACTTTTTCTAAACTATGTACACATTTCCTAGGAACATGTGTCAGACACTATAATTGTTAGGAATCTTGGCGTTTAAAGTCCAGCCGTTGAGATAATGCATTCCTGACATCTGTCAGTTGGACAATTTCTAGTTGTCAAATTCAAATCAAATTCGCAAAACATATATTCGTTAGTATGAAACTGACAGGTGTCAAAAACGCATTCTCTCGACGGCCGGACTGTAGAGCTCCATAAACTGAAGCATATATAGGTACTATAATAATAATATCGTTCAATATAATACACTAGTGATGTCCCTGGAGCTGTTCATGAACTATTATCCAACTATTTGCCCAGTAGGCAATTCAAGTATTCGCGTCAGTGAAGTACTGAATTCACAAATAAACATTTCCAAGAAACAAAGATGCACAGCTTCTATTAATTGCGACTTTAAAAAAGTTGCGGTTTAATTTTATTAGTAGTTTTTTCATAATTGCAAAAACCAACTCTAATATTATAAAGAGTAAAGATTTGTTTGTAATGAATAAACTCAAAAACTACTCGACCGATTTAAAAAATTCTTTCACCAGTAGATTGCTATATTATCACTGAATAACATAGGCTATATTTATCAAGAAATCACGCGGGTAAACCCGCTGGCGGAAATTAGTTTAAAACAATTTCGTTATGTCACATTATAAATTATTATGCAATGAAGTCACATTAGTATGCAATATGCAAGGTGAATATTTGAACCCTAGCAAGTTTAATTAATGATTATATTTCAATTAATTAATTTACCTACTTCATAATAATTACGAGCCTCTCAACATTGACCGACTTATAATAAACACAGCTTATTTTGCAAAGGTTCAAATAAATACACACTATATTTTTTTTTTCTTACTAGCCCGTGAACGAAAATGGGCTAATCGTTATTAGTTTTAAAATTGAACTAACTTCTCATAATTTACGAATATTTTATACCTGAAAGGTGTTTTGAACTGAAATGGGAACACGAACGACAATGGTCTTTATAGAACACTGAATAAAGTTCATAACTGCTTAACATGAACAAAACATTCATAAATCATGGCATTCATTTTGTATGGAACCTATTTCTATGAGCTTACAGTTCAATATCGCATGCGAATGATTTTTTTGTCTCTCCAATAATATCAACGCATTTCTCTTACAAAATATGTGCCAATATCGAGTAATCATTTTTGTTTTATGGCAGTTTTTTATCCTACACAACTGACCATAGACTCTGCTTACCTTGCCCATAGACAATTAATCTTGGGAAGGTATCACCACCACCACCACCACTCATGGCGGGCGTGATAAATAATTTTCTTCATTCGTTGTGCCACCCGACAAGATAACTCTATCATTCCTTGATAAAATAATATCATCTCTCGTTGATCGGACTCAAAATGTATGAATACCAACTAATTTGTATTGTCATTTGATCACCTACTTGTGCTTTGTTGAGAATAAACTGGTACCGAGTACCTGGAAATAAAATTAATTAATTAAAGATGGATAAAGATGACATTTTATTTGACAAAGTAAGGCGATTATGTCCTCTGTGTGATTTCACTGCGAGATTTTTATATTACCGTTGAGTGCGCACAGGTCAAGGTGATATACATCTTCTGAACTTTTCGACACTTCCAATATCTTTAGACGATGGCGACGGGTCGACTGTTGCATAACATAACTACTTTCGACAGGAATTATCTAATAAAGAACAAGTATAGAAGTAGTCACTAATGTGTCAGAGACCCTGATATATGCGATGCTTGTTCAAATATTTCTGCACCTGACATAAGGCGGAGAAATATTTGAAGAGTATGGGTTTCGGTTGCAGTGGTTGCCTTGCTTGATATTTTGTCAAGTTGAAAAACCTTGTGAAGCAGGAGCAGCTCGCTAGTAACTTAAAAGCCTTTTGTGGGGATAATTATATATTTACCTACCTACTGAAGCAGTGATAGCCTAGTGGTCTGACCGTCAGGCCGCCAAGTTATAGGTCTCAATTTCTAACCCAAGACACGCACCTCTGACTTTTCGGATTCATGTGCGTATTGTACAATTATCACTTGCTTCAAAAACGGTGCAGGAAAACATCGTGAGAAAACCGGCATGCCTGAGATATATTTCTCGACGGCATGTGAAGCCAAGTCAGAGGCCCATGGGTGGCTTTAAAACTCTGACACCAGGTTAGTCACTAACCACACGAAAAGAAGACCTACCTGCTTCACAGCTCTTCATAGAAGGCGACCCTGGTCTTGGTAGACCCTTGCTTCAGTTTCCTCAGGGTTGAATACTTGTTGTCTCCAGCCCGGGCCTGCTCCTCATGGAGTCGGTCTAAGGTGGCGGTGGACTGGTCCACGCGTAGAACTGAGAACTCGCAGCGGAGTTCATCTAACTGTTGTTGAAGATGCTTCGATTTTGCTAGATATTCCACTCTGGAATGATAAAATATGGAATAAGCTGGTGTTAATGGTTATGGAAGAAACAAGTGAATGGTCTTTATCCATTGATGATTGACATTATTCAAACATAAAAAGTCGTGTTTGAATATTGTCGTTTTTATTGTCGACGTAGTCCGGTGTGAATATACTTTGATTTTGTTTGTTCACTATTGGAAAAGGAACCATATTACTGATACTTAGAGATGCAGATTAGACTATTATTTATAATTTATCCCTTTCCCTTCCTTCCTTTCCTTTTTTTTTCCCCGCAAAAGCAACGAACCGCGAAAACGTATGGCGGTAATAACAACCACTGCTGCAACTTTTGCTGGAATCCACTAAATTAAGTAACCAGTAAATATACTACGGATAGGATTAGATCAAAATCTTACCTCTCCTTCTCAATCTCCAATGACAGCCTATGTATATGAGGGTCAGAGTCATCAGGCACCAGCTGGTACGAGTTGAGCTCGGGCTCCGTGACTGTCACGGTGCCGTTCTGTAGGACTTCGCCCCCTAGTTCCGCTGGTAAGGAGCACGTGGATGGGAACAGACTAGATGGGACTGTTGAAGACTGAAATATAAAATATTATTTGTATATTTTTTTTGCTTTATGGCATTAGATATTGATACCTATTGATAAATAAATGTATTTTCTTTCTTTCTTTATACCCATCTGCAGAGTTTAGCTAGTTAATTTAATTTGACCTTGTATAAAAAAAAATGGTTTGAAAAAGCTGATAGTTCTATATTTTTGGTGTTTATTTATTTATTTATTTATTTATTTATTTGATAGGAATAACAAACAGATTATTTAGAAAGCAGACTAAAGTCGATTCTGCCAGCTAATTCCAATTATGTAAACAACATGACACGAAATTGTCTATGATTCATAATTGTAGTAGTATGAGTAAAATCTCTATCCAACAAAAGCGGTACCGTCATATAACTGCCATCCACATATTATGGAGTTTTGTCGTAAAGTCAAACACCAGTAAAAATTACGTCTTTAATGACGGTTTTCATTTTGCGGCTGTTATACGACTGCAATGATTTCGTAGGAAACGCAAAATTTTCTAATCAAAGGTAAATTAAGTCTTTGAAATTACCTGAGAAATATACCTACCAACATACCTAATATGCGAAGTGGAACATGGCATAAGCAGCGAGAAGAAACCAGTATCAAAATCAAACACTTACCGGAGGTCCTAAATCCCAGGACCCATTATAAACTGTATCACTCAAGAAATTAATCAGCTTTTCGTTTGCCTGCTTCTCAGTCATCTTCGTCTCCATAGACTCTTCGTACTTTCTAGAAGGTTTACTCACGGGGGGTAATGACCCGGTAGAAGTTCTGCTAAGGAAGTTCAAGAGTTTCTCCTTTGCTTGTTTTTCCGCCATTCTTGCTGCGATCAGTTCAGCTTTCAGTCTTTCCGCTTCCGCTGCCCGTTTTTCTGATTCTTCCACTAAACGGGCTGTTAGGTATTCGGCTTCGCGGGTTTTTCGTTCTAAATGAACCTGAAATAGGGACGTAGAGAAATTATTTTATCAATGTAACTTTAATTGTAATATGCAGCGTTTGCAGTACAATAGCTTTTCTAATTTTGAAGGAAGAGTAAGATAAATAATCTTTCGCGTTTCACACCCGAGTTGTTTGGTGAGAACTTGTTAAGGTTGAACTAGTCGCGGGCTCGAACCCACTCGTGGGCGTGGCCAAAAAGCACGCTGTCACACCTGACATCGTGTCTGAAGGAGATAGTAACAGTGATGAGCAGTGAAATGCTGGTCTACATGCACAACGTCTAGTTCGCACGCACACAAACTATTTTAGTAAAATGAGCGGGTAAAAAATTACGAAAAGTCGTTTGGAAAATCAAGTTTTATGAAAAAACCACTGCATAAATCAATTACAAATAGTTTTGGAAATTTTACACTTTTAAAATTAGCAAAAAAATAGAATCTTTGTTGGCTCCTAACTTTTTAATGGCAAAAAAATTATATTATTTTACTATTCTGTTTCAGCACAGGCAAAATTAATATTGAGATAAAACGATATCATGTTAATTAAACTTTGTATGTACAATATTAAACAGTGAAGTAAAACCCCCCGAAAATTTTATGGAAAAAAATATCAACTAGTTCCGCCTTTTGAAATTCGCTAATCAACTCCATGAAAAGAAGCCTTTTCCCTAAATAAAAGTCAAATAACGTAGAACATAGCGGACACCTTGTTTATCGACACACGTTACGGAACTTATGTTGAAAGTTGTTGTGCGTCATGTTGCGTTACTCGTCGAAGCAACATTTAAATTTTCGCACCACGTTGCGCACCAATTTCAAAATTGCGTAGTCACTAACTGGATGGATTACCCCGCGTCATATTTAAAAGCGAAATTTTTGTTCGGTGAACTTGAACGCGGAGGACACTGTCCGGTTTTCCGAACAAAAAGTGACATTTAATCGTATGCACGCGAAAAACGCGTATTGGGAGCTGAGCTAAAATAAAAAAGTCAGAACGCTAAGCGAAAACGACGAAATACCGCAAGGATGCGATGTGATGCCACGCGGTGGGTCGAGGGTTGAAATGTCACGCTGCAGAAGTTAGTAATTCATGTAAACAGAAAATTATAGACATAACCCGTACCTTCTCCTCCTCAGTCTTAATAGCCGATAGCCGCAGTCGCGCGTTCTCCCGCTCGGCGTCAGACGCTTTCTGCGCCAGAAGAGAAGCTTCTTCTTCTGCCACGCGCCCCTTCTCAGCCAGAAGTTCCGCCGTCTCTTCTGAACGACGCTAGAAAATGATTTGGATGGTGTTTTGAAATATGTGATAGGTAATCATTATGTTGCTATTCATTTCAGCCGAAAGACGTCCTCTGCTGGACACAGGCCTCCCCCAAATGGGGGGGTTTGCCATAATCGCCACGATTGGCAGGCGGGTTGGCGATCGCAGTACGGTGTTAAAATACATAGAGAACGCTGCTGCCCATTCTCTAGTAGTTCTTAGTCGCCTTTTTCGACACCCACGGGAAGAAATGGGTTGGTACTATTCTTTAAGTCCGGCACCACACGGAACGTTTGCTATTTTTCATACTGTTGCTATTACGACCTATTTATTGTTTAAATCCTAACTAATAATATTATTAATGCGAAAGTGAGTTTGTTTGATACGCTTTCACGCTAAAACGGCTGAATAAATTTGGATGAAATTTGGCACATGGGTAGACCGTGACCTGGATTAGGACATAGGATACTTTTTATCCCGCAATTCCCACGGGATCGAGACTTATGCGGGTGGGACCGCGGGGCGCAGCTAGTAGTCTGATAATTTTAAAAGTGTTCAACTACAGAGGGGCAAATATTAATTATTGATTTTAACATAATATCACGCATGGATTCCCCAAAGGGTTGGACAGAGATGTACCTACACCCACACTTCGCCAGTTATGTTTAAGTCCCATGTAATAGGGCCCTATTGCCATCAACCGGGCAAAAATCCAGACTCCAGGCTGCTACTAAAAAACTCCTGATGGACCATAACACTGCCCGACCTGGGAATAGAACCCAAGACATCACGCTCAGCAGTACCGTTTGGGACCATTAGACCAACGAGGCCATTTCCAAGCTCCATCTGAACTGGATTAGGCACGTACTAACTATAGTCCAGGGCCAAACAATTTGAGAGAAAAAAAAAAGCTTAGCAGTATGTGGTTGGTCGGAAAATTGAGCACAAATTATAAGTAAATGAAAAAAAAAATAAGAGAACTCGGTGAAAGTTCCGGAAGAGGGGAGGGGGGGGGGAATAGTCGGTATGAGGGGTGAATAATGATTTTTACGATTTGCTGCTAAGTTACACCTCTTAACGGAAAAAGTTAAATGTAAAAATTGTTGATAGTATGAATATCTTCAACTTTTATATATACCAATTTCCAAAATAACCTCAAATATATGGATGGAGAAAAACACAAAAATCCGAATTTTTCATTTTTTATTTTTTTCCTGCTACTAATATTTGAAGTTGAAGATATTTTGATTATCAACAACTATGTAACTTTTTATTTACATTTTTTTTTCCGAACAGAGGTGTGTGTAGCTTTGCCGCAAATCGTAAAAATCATTATTCACCCCCCAAAACGACTGTTACCCTACCCCCCTTTTCCGGAACTTTGACCGAGTTCTCCAATTTTTTTCATTTATGCCAAATTTTCCGACCAACCACATACTGTTAAGAATTTTCTTTAATTCGAGTTTTCGAAATCGGTTTGGCCCTGGACAATACCCAAGCACAAATCTTGGATTAAAATAAAATTTGAGTAGAACGTAATATGAAGTTTAGAATAGTGATACAGGATTAAGCCCGCTACTACCTTAGGGGTCTAGTTTACACCAATATTGTAAAGAGAAAAGATTTGTATTTTTGTAAGTAATGAATAAACTCAAAAACGACTGGACCGATTTAATTCTTACACCAGTAGAATGCTATATAATCACTGAGTAAATAATTTATAAAGATATCACGCGGGCAAACCCGCTGGCGGAAGCTAGTCCATAATAACAACCAGTATTCCTCACCAGCGCCTCATTAGCGAGTCGTATCTCCTCCTGGTACTGCCTCAGTCGCTGCTCCATCGCTTGCCGCTCGCGCTCCGCCGCTTCCCTCAGTTGCTTCTCCCGCGCTAACTTATTGCGTTCTATTTGACGACGCTGAAAATAGTAGACTGATGTTAGGGTGGGGTAAGGACATAGTAGATTGTGGTTTATCCGGTATGCGCAACGAGATCTGCGCATAGTAGATTAACATTAACACTAATGTCGGAATGATGAGGATCTAATGAGGAGCTCGTGGCTAAGTAATAACTGCCGTACGGGTCGATCTGTCAGGTTAAGCTACGCTTGCCGGGGTTGGTCTGTGGATGGGTGACCATCTTTACATACTGAGAATCCTCCGTGACTCGGAAAGCACGTTAAGCGGTTTGTCCGGGCTGTCATTCGTGGATCTTTGACAGTCGTTACGGGTCGTCAGAAACCCGAAAGTCTGACGACCAGTCTTACCAAGGGGTATGGCCCTTTTGGCATTATAAGGTGTATTTTCTGCTGCCAATTTTAAGTTTATTGCCATTTTCTAATGCCAATAAACGCATTTTTATTTCTTTCTTTTTCTTTTATCGTATTACCCAGTTAGTAGTAGTGGCAGTGGAGGTCAGATAGGCAGTCGCTCCATGTAAAATACTGGTATTCACCTGCATCCGGTTAGACTGGAAGCCGACCCGAATTTAGCTGGGAAAAGGCGAGGCAGATATTGCGGTATGCGTATGTGCAATGAGTATAATAACATTAACACTAATGTCGGAATTAAGAAATCTTATATCATCATTATTTTCCAGCCCTTATCTCAATTTATTTGTGGTCAGCACAACATATCTTTTTCTTCCATACTCCTCTGTTAATAGGGATAATGGCAAAAAAAAATTTTTTAGTCCGGCTTTGAGATTATAAACAAATATTGAACACGTATTTTTCTTTTTTTACGTAATCTAAAGATTACGGCGATAAATTGTGGTAAAATGTGCCATGACGTCACGAGTATGTAGATTTTATACGTACTAGTGACGTATCGACCCCCACTCCCCAACTTAAAATGCGTTTTATTTAAGTAGTTTTTTATTAATATGATAAAGCAAACAATACGTGTCAAATATGTTTTTATTATCTGACTGACGGACTAATTAGAATTTCATTTTTTTTACCCAGGCATCATCCCTATTGTCATCTCGGTAGTCCCTTTCTATCCATATCATCTTTCACACAGGCCATTCATCGAACACTGATTTTACATTCTGTGATTACTTGAACTCACACACTGACTTATTAGTATTAGTTGTTAAAATGTTAGGAATATCGCATAATTTTACAATGTTTGTAAATATGTGAGCACCATGTATCTATCACATAATTAATTTATCTGTCATAGTTTCTTTTTTCATTCTTTTTTACTTATCGTGGTATAGTAATCTTATTCTAGATCGTCTTCACCTGCACAAAATATTGTAAATACATTTTTAAAGAGTAACGGTGGAGTTTCTTGCCCATTCTTCTCCATACGAAAACTACCTTTTGGAAAGGGCGACTAGAATCAATTCTATTTTTGTAAAATTGTTAAAAAGTGCCTTTTATATGCCTAATTTAAATAAATTATTTGACTTTGACTTTGAAATAAATTATTTGACTTTGACTTTGAAATAAGATATCTCATGAATATCAACACAAAAATTTGCGTACGCGTTTTGCGTATTTGCATAATAATTACTATGATTCTTTCAGTCAGCCACTCACAGCATCTTATTTATTCAGCTATATATTAAGTTTTATACAAAATACAAAGCATTCGTGTTTCGAGTGCGGCTTGAAAATGAAAATAGTAATACTTTCGCTTAGTAACTAGAAAGATGCATTTTGATCGGGCCACTTTACCTGTTTCTCCTCTTTCGCCTGTGCCTTCATTTGTTGCACTTCCATGGTGTCAGGTTTCCGTCTCCTCATATACAGATCATGGTTTCCGATACACAGGTCTAGTATCTGAAAGGAATACCAAATAGTTATTAATTGTGGTGTCTGAACTTGTTTTTGCTGGTTTTCGCCTGTTACTGTCGACGCTTCAACTATCTTAACACGACGGGTTGACTGCATAACAGAACTACTTTTGAAAGGAATTATCTGATAAAGAACAAGTATAGTAATGTGTCAGAGACCCTGACACGTTAGTGACTTAGCATGGACGACCATAGAAACGGTAAAGGAACCGCCATTTAAGCCCGTTTCTATGGTGCTACGGCTACGCGTGCTGTATGCTTCTTCAAATTATTCCTGCACCTGCCACACGGTGCAGGAATAATTTGAAGAGTATGGCTTTCGGTAGCTGTGGCGGCCCAGTGGTAACGGCCGCGACTTACAAGTTGTAAGGTCATGTCTTTGTGTAAATAATTTCATCAACACTGCTCTCAGAACGTTGAAGGAAAACATCGTGAGGAAACCGGCATGTCCTAGAACCAAAAGTGCGTAGACATGTGACATCTACCAATCCGCACTGTGCCCGCCTGCTGGATTACAGCTCACTCCCTCTCGAAGAGAGGGGGCTTGTGTCTCAGCACTGGGAACATAATAGGATGATTATGGTATGCTATCAGTTTCGGTAAGATTACCCCTTGAGACGTCAAACCTTCCCTTCAATCAGATAGGCCTTCGACATATTCCGATTTATATCTTATTACAATGACATAAGAGTCACATGACGCGTGCTCGTGAATTGCATTATCTATACTCTATATTGACATCCTTTAAAAACATCGTCTATAAAAAATCAGAATACTCACCAACTTATTCATCCCCTTAGGCGAGAAGAATATAAAGTTATTGGTCGTCTTCTCAACGAACTTGATGACGAACTTCTTATCGTCGAACGAGATGTGCTTGATCTCGGACCAGGGGAACGTGGTCTTAGGAGTTAGCTTGTTGTCCTTCTCGTAAATGTTGAGGCCTAAAGCTGTGACGCCGAGGTAGAGCTCTGTGTCTTTTTTGTTCTGGAAACAAAGGATTTTATTATGAGTAAGGCTCGGCACTGTCCAAAGAGACTGGAAACATTGAATAATAAACCTTATTGTTAAGGCACCATAAATCACTAAATGCATTTAACGGTAAACGTATTTTAAACATCATTCTGTCTCTGCCATCTTGAAGCGATTGACTGAAAAAATAAACTGTTTTAAAAGTGGTTTGCAGTGTTTAGTGGGTCTTAGCCCACGTTCGCACTAACATAAAAATATCGCGGCGTGATTTTATCCCGCACTGGATTTTGAACTCTCGGAGTTGAGCCGAGCGTTGAGAATCCAACGCGCTGGGACGCACTCTCGTCCCAACGCGTTGAAAAAACACACTGTTGGATTTTCAACTCTCGCCGCTAAGCAGAGCGTTGGAAATCCAGTGCACGAAGAAAAATCGCCCGTACGTACCTGGGCTTACACCGCGTCCTATTTAAAAGCGATCGCCGTGCCAATACGCGATCGCCCCGCGAATACGCGATCGTCGCGTGTATATGACTATATATTTTCGGAAAACCGGAAAACGCCCTCTGTCGGCGCGAACACGCGTTCAAGTTACCGAACAAAGAGACATGAGCGCGACGATCGATTTTAAATAGGACGTGGCCTTAGGGCCTATTTCATGATGTCCAAATAGCCACTACTTACCGAATAAAATAAAAAATGGAGCAGAATTTGTATTCAATTATCTGTCAAGTAAGTTAATAGAAACTTAATTGTAGGTTCTAAAACTAAGTTCTCTAAGTCTAAGTGTTAGAGGTGTTTGATTTCTGCACAGATGTTCGTATAATTTTGCACGTAATATCATTGATGTGATTGTTGTGTCTAATTCCGTCTTATTATTATTAAACCAGGGATCGGAAGAGTATAGCAGAGCTAACATCTGCTGTAAATAAAAATCCGCGATCACCAATATGTCTGTTAAGGCGACGATAACCGACTTTTAATGATTTTATACTGAAGATCACGTCTAAACGAGTAGTGTTAATGATTTGGAAAAAATATATAATAAATTTGAGCATTTTCTTAATAACTTAATATATGAATATTTTAGATTATGTTTATACTACGCGCAAAATCTCTCAAGTGTCATTTTCTGAATCCTTCACTTTTTAAAAGATAATTTAATTATTGATCTTTTAGTATACGTGTATTATTAAAATACCTATTGTATTATGTATAATAAATTAATAATGCGTCTTATTTGGGACAGCGCTACTTGATGGCCGAGTCCTATTACTGGCTGGACGTACGACGCGTTGCGGGAGCTCAGTACAGAACACGCAAGCGAATCACTCAAGGTCACTAGCATATATCTGCGTTTTAATGGAAATATTGTGACATAAATAACATCGCGCGTGTTTTCCTCGAAGTGTTAGGCAGAGGTTATATGGTTATTTTGCATAAAAGTAAAACTTGCTTTGTCTTACTTTGATAGCGAAGTAGTTGACTCCATACATATCCAAGTCCTGTGCTATCTTCAGATACTCCATCTCAGCTTCATCACGAGACATACCTTTGTGGTCCGCATACCTGTTTACAAATTTATAATTTTTTTACACTTCAGATATTTAGAAAATCTTATGGGCAAGTCTGTGTCTCTTTACTCGAAACAAGACTCTTGTTTCAAGTTTCTTTATGCTCAGGAAACAAAAGATTTATATCAAATTCATTATATAATCTATTGTTTAAGTAACAAGCAGCGTCGTTTCCTGAATTTCGTCACATAATTATGGTTTAAAAAAAATGATAAATCCATAAAAAATCCCCATCCTTTCAAATAACAAGTACGTGTCAGACCACGCAAAACGAAGGGTTCCGTAGTTGGGATGAATTTATCCCAGGAACAAACTTAACATTGCAGTTGAAAAGCATGTTCTCCCATACATTCCAACTGCAAATGTAAGTTTTTACGCACAATATTGAGAGATAAACCATGTTATTTCAAAACGATCTTATTTTCCTGTAATCTATAAGTATAGAACAATTTCCTGTATTTTTTTTCAATTTTTTTTGCTCAGTAGTTTTAAGGAAGAGGGAATGATCAATTTTCTTAAATGACTATAAAACTATTTATTTTAAAGAAGCAAAAATAATTTTTTTGAGACCCCCACAGTAAGCCCTTTCATTTGATATGTCACACGGTACAGTTTGCAATACTTTTTATTTGCCTCGCAAGTGCCCATTCAAAATTCATTTACCTATTTATGTTACTCGTCGTGTTTGGGTCACAGAAATTCATGTGTACCAAATTTCCATTGATCCATTGGATTCGAAGCAAATCGGCTGTGACAGACGGACAGACAGACACACAAGTGATCCTATATGGGTTCCATTTTTTGTATTCGGACATACGGAACTCTAAAAATAAGATTATATAGTGTTTCGAGTGTCTGAGGATCCAGCTCAGAAGCGTCAAAATCGAGATACCAGCCGGTCGGTATTTGAGGAAACAGTACACTGCTATATGCTGGTGAGATAATGAGTGTGTTACATACCATATCTTAATACGGTCCTCCCACATCTCCGGCGTCATCTGGTACTGGTCGATGACTCGCTGGGGCAGTAGGTCTTCGCTGGCAAGCATACCAGGCTTGTATGCGCTTTCATCGTAGTCACCATACTGAAGACATAAACGTTTATATTGTAAACAAAGAAACCAAGGGAAAGATGAAAAGCTCCAGAAGACACACTTAGGAATACACGCGTAGCATGACGGGTTTTGTCGACGGCAGAATAGACAAAATGACAGACTGTGATTGATTATCTGTCATTTTGTCTATTCTTCCGTCGACAAAACCCGTTTCTATTGTGGTCATTCTAAGACTTCTGGTATAAATCGTAGATACCGCAAAAGCTGTTATAGTTTTTTTATTAGCTAAAAGCCTGAAAATAATGAGCGAAGACCTGTATAGGCGTTTCGTTCCATCTTTCAGTCAGCTAACTTATTCATTGGGATAAAAAACAAAATCCTGAGTATTGATTCTCTAGCAAAAGATTACACAGCACCCCATGAAGTCACCTGGTTCATACTTCTCTTTATTATTACAGTTATTTTATAACTAACTAGTTCTTGCCCGTGACTTCGTCTGCGATCCAAGATGAAAGTAGCCTATGTCCTTTTCCAGGTCATAGTCTACCCATGTGCCAAATTTCATCCAAATCCGTTCAGCCGTTTTAGCGTGAAAGCGTAATAAACAAACAAACTCACTTTCGCATTTATAATTTTATTAATTAATAAGTTAAGATACAAAAATAAAAAGGACAAAAGATAGCTTTAAAAGTTCTCCACTTCTAGAAAAATGTGGCGCAAGAAACTCCCCAAAAAACAAATTAAAATCACTGACAGACAACGCACACGCTTAACTGCTGAGTCGACAAGCATGAGCACAAGAGTTCCTTAAATAACACGGGTTAAATTGGGGATAACAGTTTGTTTGGAAGTACGCCATTTTTGCCGATGGGAAGTCCCGCCGGGTAAACGGCTTGTGAGTATATAATTCAGAAAACTTGACATATCTAAACGAAATCAATATACACCGTTCCATCTATAATTCTACTAAACTTCTAACAACTAAAATAAAAATAAAATGACATTCATCAAGCTTACATAACCAACCTTAGCCTGGACCGCGTAACTGGCAAGCAGGACGGACGCTTCAGGCGGGCAGTAGATGTCCATGCTAAGTATCGCCTGCTTTACTTGGAGGAACAGTAGGTGTTGGGTGACCTCCTGTATCAACTCCTCGGCCACATCCTCGGGGTACAGCTTGCAGAGTAACATGAATGGGGTGCCTGGCATCTGGGAGACGCATTGGTCTTGCACTGGAATAGAAATGTAATTATGCTTTGTTTTAAAGGGGCTGGTTAGGTATGTGGAACCGCAGTTACAGTAGAGTAGACCAGTAGACTAGTACTCCAGTACTGGTCTACTGGTCCTGCTGACCATACGATAAATAGATACGTGCATTTTTGGGATGTCTTAAAATGTTCAAAAATTTCAATAATACCTTACGGGTTTCGGAAAAAGTAAGTACATGTGTGAAGCTAAAAAAAATTGGGGATAAATTCTGTCATCGTCGCATAAAACGGATTTTATACTGACTGGCGCGGAGTTGCGATGTTGTATTTTTAGTATAACGTCTATAGAGAAGTCCTGTCTTTGCCTAGCAAATATTTTAAAATACTGATAACTAGGCCATTCATACTCTTGTAGATATCTAGTAAACTTGCTGTGGTTTATCTTTTATTACATTGTTTTGATACTTCAAATAACACAATTCAAGCATCCACTACAACCACTAAACATATCAACAAAAACATTTAAATTCCTAGATAAAAAATTACACACACACCTTAAAAGTTACTTAATATTCTTATCAATACTTTAGTGTAATAATAAACATTGCAATTCAAGATAAGGTGTAATGAATGGCAATTACATAATGTAATTATCTGCTTAAGTACTTAATATAATTAACTTTCTAAAGTCATTCGAAAAAACGAAAGGAAAAATAATAATAAGATGTAATGTTGAATCAAAGACATGAATATTAGTTTTATATTTCAGAAGTCTGTACTCCTAAAAGTTGGCAACGTCGCAAATAGCTGACAAATATTTACCTGTTTTGATTAATTTGGTAATATTACTGTATGGAAATATGAAATGTGGCTAACTAGTGTGTACTATGTAGTTTTAGATGTTAAAAAATCTGCCAGGGTTGCGAGTTTGTCCGAAAGGGATATCGCGGCCCCGGCACACAGGCAACGGAAGGAGCACGGGTGGGTTTTAGTCAGTAAAAGTCTGACACGCCCTCCCGCTCCGCCCAGAGCGGGAGAAGTTATTAGATAATTTCCCACACAAAAAAAAATAAAAATGTTTTGGTAACTTTCCAAATGCCTTTTTTACACGTAAAACAGTTACAACATCAAATTCAGTGTTATAATTGCAATTCATTATTAATATTCTAGTTCGCTAGTTAGCTTCATTTCATATTTCCATACAGTTATATTGCCAAATTAATAAAAAAAGCGAAATATTTGTCATCTATTTGCGACGTTGCCCACTTTCAGGATAAACGCTCTTAAACAATAAGCCTAGCAGAGAATATTGAAATACAGGTCAAAAGGTGTTGCAAATCTTGGTATGGCGAATATCATATGTATCCACTACATGCAACCACAAACCATAATATACTGGTAAGTTACTGTTAGACTATGGCAGACGACTCCGATATAAGAAAGTACTAGGTCGATCATATACACAATAACTGGATTTTTGCTGAAGATGATTATGAACTCACCTCTTTTATCCAACTTCAGCCAACTTATAAAATGTTTTGTGTCTTCGAACTGTAGCCCAAAGAACCATGTTTCTCTCAGACCTATAGTCCTGCATACTAAATCAAACAGATCTCTTCCTGTAGCTCGCCACTGCAATGAAAGTGAATATTTAGTATCAGTGAATTTTTAACGACTTGGGCTCATTTATGGCCAATTCCTATAATTTTTGGACCATTTTCGTGCTAAAATTAAGACATATCTTTACCAATAATGAAGCCAAGACCTCATAGGGCTCATAGCTTTGCATAGTAGACTCTCCCATATGGAAGTAGCTACCACAGGAAAAATTTGCTTACCAATCTATCTATGGCCAGTTTGGCAATAAAAAATGCAACCATTATGTAAAAAAAAAAAGGACGTTTTGTTTATAGGAACCGAGCATTAACACCTTAACCTGCTAGAAGCTGTTTGCATTTAAGCGCTCAGCAACTATTATATTTATAGTTATTTTGAGTCTTCTCTTTTGAACAATCGCTGGTTCATAATATATTCCAAAGGTTAAATGGGAAACACATTTAAGAAATATAGGTCGGTATTTTGCTGCAGTATTGAATTTAAAAAGTTTTAAAAGTGCATTTCTCAACAATCCCAACTTATGGTGGTGGCAGAAGGAGTCCATCCGTCCGTCAGACAAAAGGTATCTACATGAATTTCTCCACAAAAAATATTTTTTTTCTTTGTTCTTTAAATTCTTTATTCTCTCTCGTGATAGGCCTGTTTGTATACAAACTTTTTGCCATGCAAGTGTATTTATAGGCCATTTTACATATTATTGTTCTACACCTCATTATACTGTATACTATTTGTATTTGTTCTACAACAATATTGGCACATAATGCAGTTATCAGTGTAGAGTTCATTTGTTATCAAATGTCAAACATCTATTACAAAGTTACTACTACTGGTCATCCTGTGACTAATGTGTGCCGACTATAGATTCTACAATGTTTTTATTTACATGTATAGTAAAAGTATATGTTTTATACAACATAAGTAAGGATTATGTCTAGGAATAGGGGTGAGAAAGAAATCTAAGAGACTTGTACTATTGGGCTCAAGATATATATATGGTAGTGGTGAACAAAGTATATATGTAATTATTTATATTTAAAAAGTGCTGATTCTCAACCTAATTTGAATAGGTTTTTTTATTTTTTATTTTATGAAACTTAATGCCACTACAAGGGCTGTTGCAGGCATTTAAGAAGCCTGATACAACATATATTTTTGCCAAAGATAGTTGAATAGCTACATATGTAAAGTATTACAAATGATTAGCAATGACATAGTCTTGTTTTGCATTATCATAACAAATTCCATCCATATTCAAATGTCTGCATTCTTAACCTTTGGGGTCATAGTAATCAATTGTAAAACATTCAGATATTCCAAATATGGTACCTCCTGAAGTAACATTGGTTTATGCATACTTTAAGAATGAATAAGGAATTCATTCATTGTTGTAACAATGAGTGGTTGATTTAAAAGTAATCTTTCAGAACATACAAAAATATATATATCCATATCCATACCAAACAATGTTCAAAAAAACATGTAAGTCAAATCATGTATGACTCGGAATCGAACCTACAATACGATTACACACCACCTACCAACCATACTGTACTAAAAAGGAAAATAATGACTAAACAAGGCCCCAATTATCACTAGTGTGTATTATTAAGGTAATTTACGAGTTTGCCGAGTGACGGTGACTCACAGCCTACTCATTGTAAGCCAAGGATCGCGCTTACACACCAATTTCGACAATAAACAATAACAATGTAATCTTTCTATAAACGTAATAAAACAACATTTGTCAAAATTCTCACCTCAAGGTTAAATTCCAATTCGGCATCTAGCGTACATACTTTAACTGGGAACGACTTGGACGCCTTTTTTCTTCTAAATTGAGGCATTATCTTCTATCATAGCTTCAACACCTCAACAGAACAAGAGACACATTAGGTTAGGATATTTCTTGCGCTATCAATTCAACTACAAAACGATGTATAAAGTTTACGTAATGTGCAATAGAACGAGGAATGCGTACAATTTCACATTGCGTACTATTTCCAGCAATTATTATTTACAAACAAGAAAAACGTCAATGAAACAAGTAAAGCGAAGGTGAATGAAGAAAAATTATTAGAACTGCGTTCCGTTACGCTAGATGTTATGTTGTCTGTTTATGGTTTTTTATTTTTGTTCTTGAATAATTAAGCGCGTTATGCTTGATTGGGAACGCAGTCAATGTGGGTCAAAAACTGAAAAACTCAATATTGCAAATAATTCGCTGTAAAAAGCATGTAAATTATAGTTCATTGGAAATAAGTAAACGTGACGCTAAATATTTTCTAGAATTAATAATTATTACAATTAAATTACCAAAGAGTGTTTTAGTTATTTGAATTAGGTCTTTCATAATTCCGTAAAGCGATCTCTTGCTTGGACTTTTGCGGAAAGTTGGCTAAACTGTTTTTTGACAATATCAGTAATGTCATTATTGACATTTGACAACCATTTGCGACTAACTTCATTTCAAATAGCCGCACAACCACGTGCGGTGTTATTATAATAAAACTCGTGCTAGGTAATAAGAAAAATGGGAAAATTCAGATCCAAACTAAAGGGAAAATCGAAGGGGAAGCGATGGCAGAAGGGCCAGTCGTCGAACTCCAACCCGAAAATACAGAAATACCGGGAGATGGCGAAGTCCCGGTTTTTTCAAGAGAATCTAGGTAATCTGGGTTATATTTTGTAACTTTTAACTTATCATTAATACCTTCTATTTATCTCTTCACCATCATATGAATTATATTCAAGATTTACTTGTAAACAAAGCCTGATGTTCAGCCCCCTAACCTACAACCAGTAACAAAACAAAAATACCGTTTTCATCCCCAAATATTTACTTTTTCCAATTTCTAACAACCTTGCCTATATTCACTTCTTTAAATTTCGAAGGAAGCACGGGTTTAACTCAGCAGGCTGTTTCAAAACATGATGCCATGATGACATACGGGCATGCATCATTGAAAAAGAAATCTGACGCTGAATCAGAGTTGCTGATAGCTAAGGAATTAGAGAACATGTCTATGAAGAGTGCAGACGATGCCTCTGACACTGAATACTCTGGGTCATTCAAAGCTGGAACATACAAAACTTTTCAGACGTTCGCATCTGACTGGAGTCAGTGTTCAAATGTTAGTTTTAGCAAGTAAGTATCTCATTTTATTACTGTGTATTTATTTACCATTTATAGTCTGAATATCAGAATACTTCTGTGAATTTCTAGTTTTCACATTCTTAAATTAAATCAGTGATAAACAACTACTGAAGAATGGATGCATAGTATTAAGTTAATTGAAATACTAGTAGACCTGACAGACATTGTCCTGTCTGAACAGCGCCACCTACCGGGTTCAATTGTGTTTTCAAACCATCCAGGTATCCGCTCAAATATACACACAATATTTCCTAGCCGTTTTGGAGGAGTTAGGTGACAAACACACATAGCAGAATTTGTATATATAAAGAAGACATGTTGCTCTTAACATATGGAGAAATAAGAGAGACAATATTAAAATAAGATGAGGGTAGGAGTAAGTGGATGATTGAGTAGGTTTTACATACTAAAGTACTAAACAATACACAACACCAATCAATCTGCCTAGCCTTTTCCTAGGATGCAGCTGAATACTGCTTATCTGACCTCCACAACCCAGTTACTGGGTAATAATACAATACCTCTGGCAAGACTGGTTGTCAGACTTTCGGGTTTCTGATGACCCGTAACAACTGTCAAAGACAGTGCTTTCCGAGGCATGAACGGTCTTGGTATGTAAACATAGTCACCCATCCACGGACCAACCCCGGCAAGCATAGCTTAACTTGTTGGATCAACCCATGCAGTTGTTAGGTTACTTAGCCACAAGCTCCTCTAACAATACACAACATCTTCAGATGTAATACACAAATGAATAGTTTCTTCCAGCTGTTAAAGCAATAAAAAAGTACCTGAACTACACTGCCAACAAAGACAGATACACTACCATAGAAGTATATTATTATCACCATGGCATAAACTATTTTCATATAATATACCTTGTGCCAATGCAAGAGAATAAGCCACAGAAATGATTTTTTGTTAAATCACAACCTCTTTTTAAACACAATCAATGTACCTTCAGGTTACTGACAAGATTCGACTCTAACAATGGTCTTCACAAAGAGATGCTGGCAGTTCTGGCTGCAGTCACTGAGGTCATCAAAGAGCAAGGTGGGAAGGAGTCTACCACTGAGTATTTCGCAGCTCTGGTGAGTTTGATAAACAATGGTTTTTATTAAATATCTTATTGTTATTGTTTGCTGATTTGTCCAGCCTCTTGTTAGGTAGTCCTAAGTTATAGATTTTCATTTAATAAGTAGTAACATGCCTCAAAAAGGTAACTTTATGCCACAAAAGAATACTGTAGCTATGGTGGAGCCAACATTGTTTTGTTGGAGAGAGAGAGAGATGAAGCTATACAGTATGAGTATCATCCCTTTTTCACTATATGAACTACCATGGCTATCACTAGATAGCAATGACACTTTGTAAGTCTTTGTTTGTTTAATTTAAATAGCCTCCTTCATAATGAACAATATGGCTTTACAAAAGGTCGTTCGACTACAGATGCGGGTGTTGCTCTGCTGAAACACATATTTAACGCATGGGAGAACTCTCAAAATGCTATTGGGGTTTTCTGTGACCTCTCCAAAGCCTTTGATTGCGTGCACCATGACACGCTTTTGCGTAAACTGCGTCATTACGGTGTTCAAAACGAAGCTCTCAACGTTATAAATTCTTATTTACACAATAGGTCCCAATGTGTAGATGTTAATGGTGTGAAATCTTCCGGTCTACCAGTTCAGTTAGGTGTACCTCAAGGCTCAATACTAGGTCCGTTCTTGTTCTTAGTATATATCAATGACTTACCATTCTATTTAAAGGGTATCTGTGAAGTTGTACTGTTTGCAGATGATACCTCTCTTATTTTTAAAGTAGACAGGAATAGACAAGATTTTGACGATGTAAACAGTGCTTTCTCAATGGTTACGGATTGGTTTACGACAAATAACCTAGTTCTCAATGCCAAGAAAACGAAATGTATAAAGTTCGCCCTACCAAATGTTAGAAATCTAGGACCCAACATCGTCTTAGATAAAGAGGTGCTTGAGTCTGTAAACTCGGCAGTTTTTCTGGGCATAACAGTAGATGCCAAACTTCAGTGGGGCCCACATATATCGAGCCTAGCGGGAAGGCTCAGTTCGGCCGCCTACGCCGTCAGGAAAGTAAGACAATACACTGACGTCGATACAGCTCGGTTAGTCTATTTTAGTTATTTTCATAGCGTTATGTCCTACGGTCTTCTGCTGTGGGGCAAAGCTGCTGATATTCAAAATATATTTGTCCTTCAAAAACGAGCTGTTCGAGCTATTTACCAGCTAGGTGCCAGAGTTTCTCTGAGAGATTTTTTCAAAGATATTGGTATCCTCACGGTGGCGTCCCAATTCATATTCGCCAACATCTTATATATTAGGCAAAATATACACTTATACACTAAAAACAGTGATTTTCACAATGTTAACATTAGAAATAAGGACAAACTACGAGCTCCCTTTCACCGGCTTCATAAGGTTCATAACTCATTTGTTGGGCTTGGTATAACCTTTTATAACAAGCTACCCTCTTCTTTCCTAGATTTGCCTTTTGATGCGTTTAAAACGAAAGTAAAATCCAAGCTTTGTTCAAAGGCATACTATTCTATAAACAACTACTTAAATGATAAGAATAGTTGGTCGCTGTGATTAACTCAAGACAATGTTTATGTTCTTTCTCCAGATTACCTACTGACAAGTTATATGAGTTTATATAATTGTATTTTTTTTTTTTTATTTGACTTTATAAGTCAAGCTATTTTTAATTTTATTTCAATTTATTGTTGACATAATCTACTCATTACAATGTTTTTTCTAATGAGTTGTATTGCAATATGTGGTTAGCTAGTGACCTCGACAATTGATCATATTAGTTATTGTTATTAGTAATTAACTGTTTGTTTTATTTATTTTATCTCGATGGTCCTAGTTTATCATTTATAACTTCCAGTTACAACTATATGTAAGCGGGCACGCCCTTTATGCCTGGAGGCTTTTATTTAGATAAGTTCTGTTTACGTTTAGTTTTTATTTCTGCCTGAGTATAGTTCTCGATGATGTTGTGTGGTATATTGGCGTGTGCTAGCTAACATATGGCTAATAATTTAAATTATGTTTTGTGTTGCGTAATCTAAATTATCTAAATTATTTTGAATACTATTATATAGAATCTTATTTTTTTGTTCTTCTAACTGAACAGACAGCTGTGCTGCTGGGGAGTTTGTTGCGCCACTTCTTCTTCCCAGCTAATGCACTAGGAAGTGGTGAAGGGTGGGCGTTTTGGGGGACTGTCTTATGTAATTTTGACGTTCGAAAAGTGCTGATTCTCAGCCTAGTTTGAATAAATGACTTTTGAATTTGAATTTGAATTTGTACACTTCATTGCAATTTATTTGCCAAACATGTAAACAAACACAAGTTTTAGGAAAAACAACTGTAATGCCTACACATAAAGTTCTGTTTGCGCTACAACTGCATATTTTTTATGACTTTTTCAACAGTACTAATCAGTCTAAAATCAACTTTATATACACTTGAATAAAGTTGATGTTTGTTTAAGTTAAAAGAACATCAGTTGGAAAAATAGGTTTAAACAGACCTTAGTAAGATCCCTGTAGAAATACATATTAAATCTCTTTATGGAATTTACGTGAAGTTCTTTAATTATTATTAACAAGTACATATTTAAGTAAAACCTGTAGATAATTATAAAAAATGCTGTGAAATTTCATGAACAATGAAAACTCTTATTCACTTACAGATGGAAACCCTTAAATCAGCAGAAATGGAAGAGAACCTAGTAGCAACACTGACACTACTATCCATGGGCGTAAAGGCAGTTCCACAAGCAGTTTTAAGAAAACAGTTCTCAGATTCCGCAACCATCTTCACCGATATACTTGTGAAGAATGAACAAAGTGAGAATGGGGCTTTACTGAGGAGTGCGATCGGGTGTCTGTCTGTTTTGCTAAGGGCTCAGGAATATGCTCTGTGGGGTGATTCGTCTACAATGAGGATTTTTGAGTCAGTTCTTGCATTTGCATTGCATTCTAAGCCTAAGGTTTGTAATTTATATTATTTCTTTTAAATTTGCTAATTAAATCTTCTAGCTAGGCGATAATAACTTCTACACTGCAATTTAATTCTTTTTAGGTCCGCAAAGCAGCTCAACATGCGGTGACGTCAGTCCTGCGTGGAAGCTGTTTCATGATTCCTTCTGAGGATCAGAAAATTAAGGTAAACGAACACCCCTTCATCTACAATAAAAAAACCTAGTTTTTTTTGCTAAGTAGTATTTTTTTTATTACACTTTTGCACATCAAAATAGACTTAAGGTAGTTTTGCTCATAATAAAATCTAGTAATAAAGAAAACACAAGCCTCAAATGGAGGCTACTCAGTTAGAATTTTTAGGAAGTCAATAGGGATGTTGACTGGGGAAAAAAAATCTATCTAGTCCGTCAGTCATACAATAAAAAATATTAGACACGTATTTTTTGCTTTAAAACGCATTAAAGTTGGGGAGTGGGGCTAACTACGTCATAATTCAAATTTAAATAATTTATTTTCTCTTCGCATGATAAATTATTTAAAACAAGCTTAAAAATTACGTGACAAAGTTTGTGGAGCCTGGTGTCTGCACTAGGAATACTTGTATAGCAGATCACCAGTAAATTCAGCGTAAAATCTACCGGTGAGTGACGTCATAACACATTTTAACTCAATGTATTGCCTTAATCTTTTGACTACGTTAAAAAAGAAAAAAAACACGTGTCCAATATTTTTTAATCTTTCTGAAGAACAAAAAGATTTGTTTTGTAACAATCCTTATTAAAAGATGACTCTAAATAATGGCCCTTTACTGCTAATGAAGTATTCATCAGCCAAACATTAGTATACCTTATCTTTTCTCTAATAAAGTTCTGTATTGCAGGTACCAAAACTCCATCCTGGTTCAAACCGCGTGGCTGAGTACTGCCTGTCTCAGATCAAGGCGGAAGCATTGCTGGCTGGTCATAGAACTGTTTTACACACACTGACCATGCTTAGGGATGTATTGCCGGCGTTCAGCAAGGATTATATTAAGGTAAGTTAATTTTAAATATTATGAAGCTTATAAAATACTTCTTCCTTTGATAATCGAATGCTTATGTTTGTGAAAATAAAACTAGCCATGGCATGGTCTCCTATATGACTGTCGTAATCAGAAAAGACTGTTGATGCGGGAACTTTTGTCATCATGGATACTCGTCCTGAAAATTGGTTACGTCAGTCTTTTTCTGATTACAACAGTGTTCACTGCAAGAATCTTCTCACATAACATTAAGGGCGTTTATTCTGAAAGTGGGCAACGTCGCAAATAGATGTCAAATATTTCGCTGTTTTGATTCATTTGGCAAAATTACTGTATGGAAATATGTACTGTGGCTAACTAGTGAACTAAAATATTCAATCAATCAATCATTTAGTCATAAAGCAAAAAAAAAAAATGATTATGAAATGCAATAATTATCGTAACTCCGAATATTTAGTTTTAGATGTAAAAAAAGTATTGGGAAACTTTCCAAATGCTTTTTTTACACCTAAAACGGGTACAACATCAAATTCAATGTTATAATTGCAATTCATTATTAATATTCTAGTTCGCTAGTTAGCCACATTTCTTATTTCCATATAATATTGCCAAATTAATCAAAACAGCGAAATATTTGACATCTATTTGCGACGATGCCCACTTTCAGAATAAACGCTCTGAATACTGAGTACATTATTTTTCCATTGTTATCTCATATGAAACTCAAGGGAATGCCGAACCGTTTCACAAACACCAAATACTACTAGCATTTAATAGGAAAATTGCTCAGAATTTTCAAAAACTTATCTCGTCACCTTCTTCCCCAGTCAATCTGCGAAGCAATCCTCTCACTAATGACCCACAACAACGTGTACATAAAGACATGCTGCCTCCACACTCTACACGCTCTATTCTCTAACGCCCGCGACGCTAGCAACATGACCGCAGCCCTGGCGGTACAGCTGACGAGAGCTCTAATGGCGGCCCGACCTCCCGCCAACGATACAGGACAAGTGCAGGCTTGGGCGGCCGTACTGACGCAGGCATTTGGGTCTCTTGCCAAGTAAGCAAAAGGTTACTACTGTAACGTTCTCACATGGAGAAAAAGTTGCATTGATCCACCATTGTTAGCCATTGCATGTTGGCGATTTCAGAATAGACAAAATTACATATAAACAATCCCAATCTGTCATTTTGTCTATTCTTCCGTCGACAAAACCCGTTTCTACGGAGGTCATGGTACGCATGCTGATCTTGGTTTCCGTAAAATGTTTTCGTTCCGTAGCAAGTTTAATGTGTAATTTTTAAGCCATACAAAGAGGTTTACATAAATAAATTGATTTGATTATATTATATTTAAGATCTTTCAGGACAGACCTATCGTGATTTTTATATATTCTTGTATTTTTTTTTTTTTTTCAGTTTGGATCTGAACTTGTGCATGCCGAACTTACCTGCGTTCGTGAACATCTGTGTCACTGAACTGTGGTTATCTGACGTTGCGGACATCAACTCAGCATCAACAAATGCTTTGAAGGTAAGAACACTCTTCAACACACTAACGGTAAATAATATATATTTTGTATTGCCCAAATAGCACGAATATTTGGACAAATACACCAAGTAGTGCCCGTAGAAAATATAAAACCATAACTTCTGAACTTTTGTGTTCCCAGAGCTCACTTAATGTTTTAAATACATGATAATACTAGTGTAAGTAAAGCTTGTCCACTCTGAAATGACGCGATATTTCAGAGTGGACAAGCTATACTGTCTACTCTGGATTATTTTGTTACAAACAAGTAACAATTACTATGTCTTCACCCCGCACTTCATTTCCTAGTCAAAAGATTAACCAAGGCTTGTATATTTTCCCCTACAGGCAGTCCTCCTAGACTGCGTCAAGCTAGCCCTGGACTCCGACGAGTCGTTCATCAAACACAAGTCTCACATCGACGCCATATTCAAGAGTATCGGTACTGGGTTGGACAACCCCTTCAATCAGGCTATTAGACATGTTATATTGACCATTGCGGTGTGTTTTGAGGTAAGACTTATTAAATAAGGTTTTTTAAATTATTATTTGATGAGAGGAGTAAAAATAAATGTAAGGTGTTTAGGCTTCGCGCAGAGTAGACGATGTTCTAATGACATTGAATAATAGACTTTATTATCGTTGCCAGTAAGTTGAAATCTGTTCAAACATCAACGTGATTACCAAACGGCTCCTCGGGTGTGCACTGTGCACCAACTTTTACACTTTAAGACATTGATGTTAAGAGCTCTTATGCTAAAAGTTAGCAACGTCTGAAATAGCTGTCAAATATTTACCTGTATTGATTAATTTGGCAATATTACTGTATGGAAATGTGGCTAACTAGTGAACTAAAATATTGGTTTATTCAATGTCATATTGAAATACTCTGCTCCACGCCCCTCTTTTTTCTAAACGCAGTCCACGGAAGAAAATTCCATTTGGTACCTAATATTATTTCTTTGGTTCTAATATCAAATATATCGAAAAAAATATTGCAATAATGTATAGTTTAAGATACAAACTAACAGTTACCGTATTCCACAGATCGGCAACGAAAAAGTAGCAAATTCACTAGGACCTCTTCTACGCAAACTTAACGACCGTCGCGAGAGCCACAACTTTGACAACGACAAGGAGGTCGAATACGCCACTGGATGCGCCATCAAAGCACTAGGCCCGGAGTTCGTACTCAGAATAATCCCTATACGAGACGGACCAGAAACAATCAACCTAGAACGATCCTGGCTACTTCCAGTTTTAAAAGAAAAAATCACCAATTCAAACTTAAAATACTTCGCAACTGAAATTCTAGAAATGGCAACGTTCTGCCGGAAAAAATCTCGAGAATTAACTCAAAGTAAAGACGTACCCGGATCACATACTTATGAATTACTCTGCAATCAATTTTGGGCCTTACTGCCATCTTTTTGCAACAACCCGAAAGATATAAAAGATAATTTCAAGTCTGTGGCCAGAGTGTTAGGTAGTGTTTTAAAAGATAATCCGGAGTTTAGACTGTCCGTTATGCAGGCGTTAAGGAAATTGATCTCTTGTTCGGCTGATAATGAAGAAGATCAGTTGGAATTGGGACGGTTTGCCAAGAATTATTTGCCAATTTTGTTGAATATTTATATGTCACCGGCGAAGGGAAGTAGCGCGGAGGGACAGAGGTTGGCGGCTTTGGAAACTATACAGGTGAATATCCACAGTCTCTTTATTACTTGTCATGATTAAGATCATAATCCTCCTTTTTGCTTCGCTTTAGTGTCTTCTTCTTTTCATGTGATTAGTGACTAACCTGGTGTCTAGAGTTTTAAAGCCGCATATGGGCCTCTGAGAAATATCTCTCAGGCAGTCAAACTTCGTGTTGCGTCAGTCGTCGGATTTCTATCAGTTGCCCTTCCACTTGTTAATTATGGTTGACGGCAACGCGGGCGCAGCGGGAGGAGTCAATACGTACAAACACCAAGTGCAAAGGGCAACTGATAGAAATCTGACGACTGACGAAACATGAAGTTTGCCGAGGGACATTTAGTAAATAGTTGTACTGTACATGACTATCATTGTAATTTTCAAAATAACAAAAAACAATATAAAGAAAGCCATGCTTTGTTGACCACTTAGTACAATAATTAATGTACTTTTGTTTTATTACTATCTGGTCAAAATTTTCATTTCACTATTTAGACCTAAAAAAAGAGAAATCTCAATTTCACTAAGTTTTGTCTATTAATTGAGCACCGACCTTTGTAATAGCAATCTCAAACCAATATTCTCACACAGGTATACCTAACAATCAGCGAACAATCACTTCGCGAAGAATTATTCACAAACTCGCTTCAACAGCTAGAAACCTCTAAAGACAACCACTTCCAAAGAGAATCGATCTTAGACGTCTTAAGAGCACTAGTCCTATACCAATCTAGCGAAACAATAGCCAAACTATTCGAAGAATGGGTTTATCCACTCTGCGAAACTGTCTTAGAAGACCCCAAAAAGCACAAAAAGGCGAAAAAGGAGAAACAAATGGACACAGAAGGAGATAACAAAGAGGGAGATAAGAAAAAGGGAGACTTGAAATATAAGGAGAAGTCGAAATTATTAGAAATGGAACATAAGAAAGCTTATAGGATATTGGAAGAGATTTTCAAAAGTGATAAAGAGTGTTGTAAACAGTTTTTGAAAGAGAATTATAAGAAGATTAAGAAATTGTTGATGAGTTCGTTGAATAAGGTTGCTGACAGCAGTAAGGCGGCTAGGTTAAGGTAATTAATAACTTTCAAAATTTTACGAATGGACATAACCATTGCCTTTTGATAGTTGGATAGTTTAACTAAGAGAAATAATCTATTTGCCCTTAGTAGCAAATATAGATTCAAAGGTATCACCCCCATGTTTCCCAAAAAAATATTCAGTTCTATGCAACCAAGCCTTTCCATTTATCGGTCACTATTGCAACCTCAATATGTCAATATGCCTATTTCAAGAATTGTAGCCAGGATCTCAAGCTCAACACTGCACTTGCAACCTTAAGACCATTCATAAAAAAACACTGTTTGGCTATATCCTGCTCCAGATTCTTCCACAACAAATTAAATAAAAAATCTGTTTCAAACAACATTCTTCTCCCAAACAGATGTATAGAACACCTAATCATCTCGACACCATTCCTGAACGCTGAAAGCAAGTTACTGAAGAGTGCTATAGCAGAGTCGGTTGTATGCACTAAAGACATCAACAGCAAATGTCGACAGTGTGCGTTCAACCTTATCAACAGTGTTGGCAATGTTCTGAAGACGCAGGAAGGAGGTATGTAGTAAACTATTACACAGTTGCACACTATATAAGGTAAAAATCTATTCTAAAAGTCGATCTAACCAAACACTTATGTAGATTGGGTTTGCGATTAAGCATCAGCTTTATGTGTATGAGTAATAAGTTGAAATTAGAGTGTCAGAAGAAAGATTTAAAACAGTCAATGGAAATTGAAGCATTTTTAATGGAATTATGTATGCGTGTGTGTATTATTAAGCCACTTGTTGAAAGTTATTGCGCAAGTTAACTTTCGCAACCGACTTATACCGAGCTTGTAAAGTTGCGTTAAATTGAAACATTAACAGCTTGTAAAGTTGCGTTAAATTGAAACATTAACAGCTTGTAAAGTTGCGTTAAATTGAAACATTAACAGCTTGTCAAGTTGCGTTTAATTGAAACAATAACAGCTTGTCAAGTTGCGTGAAATTGAAAAATGAACAGCTTGTCAAGTTGCGTTAAATTGCTGCCAATATTGCCACAAACTGAATATCTGTCCAAATCAAAATCTCAAAACTTATCTTGACTTTGCTTTGTCATTCAGATTTCCACTGTGTTTTTTTTTTCTTCTTAAATAAAGAAAATATTTAAAAAAAGTTGCGCCTAACAAGCCTCATAAAAATTTAAAATAAATATGGGGAATGTACATGTGCGTCACAGCCACGAAAAAACTTTAAATATCTATATCCTACATCTCTTCCGCAGGCATGCAAGCTTTCGTAAACATGCTAACCTCAGGCCTTTCCGCGCCTCTCCCGCGCATCATAAGCGCGACGCTTCGCGCGGTCGCATCAGCGCTCTTCAACTTTTCTGAGGACATGGGACTGCACACAGTGCAGGGACTGTTGGAGACCGTGGTCACACACATGACTGATAGCAACAGGGAGGTTGTTGCCGCGTCTATGAGCTTCTTGAAGGTAAGTGGACTCAAGACTGGGATCATAAAATAATAATCAAGTCAATAATAGAGAAAAACTGAGCGAGGTGAAATGTCAAACAATTTTGTACCATATGTCAACTGTAAATTGACGCCTTGTCCACCAACTTTGTGAGAATTGTTAAGACTTAATCGGTCAACACTTCATTATCACAGATTCCATTATTTCTGTTAGAAATTTCTTAAAAAGAATTACGCCCAGTTGCTAGATCTCTATCTTCCGATAATACAGAATCAAACAAATAAATTAGACAAAAGTACACAGAGTGGTTGTGAACTATATCCTGGGTTCGATTTTGGGTTTCTAACGTCCAGAATCTGGACATAACTTCTACTCACTTGCTTTTTTAACACAGTGTCATTCAGTTTCCTTTACCAGCCACGCTACTAACCTTAACCAAATTTTTCCAGGTATATACAAAAGTCTTGCCGACAGACGTCCTAGCAGGATCTCTTCCTCTAATCTTCAAAACCCTGTCCTCAATGCCAGAAGACTGCAAGAGACATTCTCGTCTGGAGATAGGCTACTTCCTTACTAAGATGATGAGGAAGTTCGGTGCCGATACTGTGGAGAAGCTGATACCGGACACTGATGACGTCATGCTAAGGAGATTGAGGAATATACGGAAGATGGATAATAGGAAGAAGAGGCAGAAGGAAAATCAGAGGTGAGTGGTTGACTTTAATTTAAAGTTATAATTGGCAAATTCTTTCTTTGATTAGTAAATCTGCTGTCAAAGCTTATGATTACTGTTTTTATTGGATTAGATGACCAACATACCAATAGATTTACAACCAATTAAGTTGAATAGGCATTTGAAAGCTCGGGAACAATTTTGTTTTTATGATACTCTTTATGAATATGTGGGAGTCTGTGTGTTACTAAGTTACACTTTTATATTGTGGCGGCATCTACAACGCTACACGCGAACTACGCATCAAAGACCTGTCACACAAATCCTGCATCGCGCAAGCAGAGTTTACCGCGCGATCAGCATATATATAACTTCCCGACATCAATCGTCGGGCAGTTGCCCAGCAGACACGACACCCATCTGGTCGGAGAATAATACTTTTTTTATAGAAAATGAGTCAACTTAACACTCTGTTCCTCATACATACTATACTATATACTCATACTTTTATTCAGGCACTATTGATGTACTTGACGTAATTTAAAAAGATTACAGTAGCTAAACTATACATTAGCATAACTCCACAAAATTCTCTTCCATAACCACCCATTCTTAACCTAACATTGCCTTTTAGAGACCAATCCGACAACGATTCAGACGGAGACATGGCAATCAAGGGCACCTCAAAGACTTTGGAAGACATTCTCAAAGACTCGGATTCTGACATGGAATTTATGGATGAAGAGGAGGACAGGCCCAAGCCGAAGGTCAAGAAGACGATGAAGGGAAGGAGCCAGGCCTGGATCCAGGACGATCCGGAGAATATTGTGGATCTGGCTGATGTGTCGGCTTCGAGGAAGATTACAGGTGTGGAAAATGATATTTAATTCGATGTTATATTACAAACGCTACAAAAGTAAACCGGGGTTTCATAAGTAATGGGTTAACGAGTAGTAATTGAATGGCGGTCTAAATAGTCACTATTCTAATTAATTAATGACTTATTTGTGAAAATACTGTTTGTTGCTCGATTGAGGCGATAGTGACAGGGGAACTGTTAGTATTTATAAATGGTATTTTTTTTTTAAAGGAGTAGGGGTCTACATTTGGGTTTCAAGAATTAAAAGTAATTTTATTGATTCATTTCCGAAACTTTTGTCCTTCACGAATCCAACACATATGATCTAAAACTGTTGATGACTTGACCCGAAAGCGGGACTCGGGTCAGTTTTAAATAGATGTATTTTCTCAATGACTTGACTCATTTCTTGCAGCAACCGACCCATCTCGAAAGCAGAAGGCTTCAGAAGTGAAAGCTCTAAAGAAGAAAGATGGCGGCTTCAAGACCGCGCCTGACGGAAGACTGATCATCACTGATGACGCGTTTGATGATGATGGTGATGACGAGCCCAGACCTAGCGGGGATATTGATACTGATAGTGATGATACTGGTAAGTAGAATTTTAGAGAGATATATTAAAAGAAAGATCGCAGCTTCAACACAACTCCTGACGGAAGCCTGATCATCACCGATGATGAGTTTGATGATGATACTGATACTAGCGGGGATATTGATACTGATTAAGCTCTGGCAGCAAGTTACCAACATATATATTTATGCCGCCAATTGTGACGTTGCTGTGTCCCGGTACAATTACAGGCAAATTTAAGCTTTGTCTCTGGAATCGCAACGCATCTGTCGCAGCCTCTAATATTGCCCATATCCATGCGAGGCGACATCAAATTTAATCAAAAGAATAATACTCTACTGCCCCGTCCGTATTTGTATATCTTTACCCTGTTTTAATTTGTCGAATTATTTTAGATGCAGAAAATGAAGACAGCAAACCCTCAAAGCCATCAAAGCTGCTCAAACCTGGCGCCAAACGTCGCTACGATGACATCCTGAGCTTGAAGAGTGGCAAGTCAGGCAGGAGTAGAGCGTCCACTGTTACTGTGGGGTCCAAGTACAAGGCGGGAGGCAAGGGGATCCATAGGTAAGTGAACCTGTGTCTAGGTTTTCCCAGTGAGAAAGGTAGCGGAGCCAGTGCGGGCGCGGTGGTCTTGGCGAGTTCGTGTTCACATGGCCGCCAGGCGCTCGTGCGGGTGCGCAAGTTCAAATTGGTTGATCTTACCTGACGCTGCGCGTGAACCGCGCGCGCAGATGCTAGTTTGACGTGAACACACACAAACAACTTCACACGTTTGATATAGCCGCGAGCACGACGCACGTGCGACTCGCGGACTTCCCACTACTTACAACGCACCTGTGTTTTGTACGTTTGATATTTCGTAACCGCCATCACACCCGCGAGCTAACGTGAATAAGCACTGAGATGAGCCGAACCCAGTAACTGGGTAATACGATACCCCTTGGTTAAGACTGGTTGTCAGACTTTCGGGCTTCTGACGGCCCGTAACGACTGTCAAAGCTCCACGAATGCCAGCCGGGACCAACGGTTTAACGTGCTTTCCGAGGCACAGACGAGTCTCGGTAAGTAAAGATGGTCACCCATTCACGGATGAACCCCGGCAAGCGCAGCTTAACCTGATGGATCGACCGGTGCGGCTGTTATTACTTAGCCACGAGCTCCTCTAATTACTAATACTAATTAAGTAACAAGATAGAAAACTCTTTGTTAGTTACAACGTGAGAGCAGTGGTGGTTCAGTTATGAGTTGTAGGTCGTGGGTTGGAACCCTGACAGGCATTTTACTTTGTGTGAATTATTTCATCACCACTGCTCTCAAAACGGTGAAGGAAAACATCGTGAGGAAAGCAGTATGTCCGCGAACAAAAAATTCAAAGACATGTGACAACTACCAACCCGCACTGTTCCCGTGGTGGATTACGGCTTACTCCATCTCACAGAGAGGAGGCCTGTGTTCCAACAGTGGGATCATTAACGGTTAATTATGATATGTACGCCATAAAAATTACAAATATAAATCCTATACTATTAAATGAGCATGTATATTTGTAATCACGTTCTCGAAAATGGCTCTAACGATTTTGATTAAAGTTGCAACATAGGGATTTACGGGGGCGAAAAATCGATCTAGCTAGGTCTAAAATCTGGGAAAATTCATTTTCTCTATTTTCACAGCCTCGGAAATTTGATACAACGTTGGTACACCTGGACGATATGTTTATCTATTTTCACCCGAGCACAGCTCGGTCGACCAATTACTATAGAAATAATATAAGTTTTGAGTTAATCTAATGTCAAATCTTACGCTTTCTGCTGTGATTGGTTGGCGGAAATAACAACGACAAATCAAATGATTTAAAATGAGATTTCACAACAGATCTAATCTAAGAGGTTTTCGGAACCCCGTGGTTATTTAATATTTTCAAATCATTACTCATGTATATTTATGCACACCAATTTTCTAAAGTATTTTATTTTTATTTTTATGTATGCATGAAGTTTTACCGACTGCACATTTGACGACGGGCTTTTGCAAGAGTTTTGGAGGACATCGGCAACCACTAGTAACCAAGGACCGTAGTTTGCAACGGCACTAATAAAATATTATATTTCAGGCCCCTTGGATCTGCAGCGTCTGTTGCGTCCGGTGCAGGCACAGAATACAAGTCCAAGAAGGCTAAGGGTGACATCAAGAAGCAAGGCAAGCACGACCCGTACGCGTACTTACCGCTGTCTAGGAAGAATTTGAATAAGAGGTAAGTGTAACAATCTCGAAAGATATATAATTCGCCTGTTTTTACCTGAATACGGCAAAGCACCAGGTTATGATTTGAACCGACTATCTGTTCGCTGATAACTCCTAAACTACTCCTCGTATTTTGACAAAAGGGGAGGGGGAGGGGGTTATTTTGGTAGGATGTCATGTTTATTCCTTTTTAAGGCCTATTCAGATATAAGTGATATCGCTGTCGCGGTCGGTAGCGATACTGGTCCGCCTTCTGGTAAGTCCCTTAGGACCAGTATCAGTTGGTGTTTTGACAGGTGTCACGAACGCATTCTCTAAACGGCCGGACCGTAGTTGGGTTTTACTTTTTAACTTTATTTTTATTGATTATGTAACTATGTAATTCTTTGCCCATGCTCCTCTATAATATTTAGCTAAATATTGAGGTGGTAATTCTCTTTTTTCTTTATAAATTCGGGACTTTCAAAAGTAGGTACAGAACCTTTGCGTAAATATTACACACACATACATAGAAGAGTTAAAGTCTTTAGAAGCAGTATCATGCTAAAAAGATCGAGCTCCTTGTGATGCCCTGCTCCTGCCGCCTAGAAGAGAAAACAAGATTTGACGCCAGTAGCACATCTCCGCCGCGAAACCATAGCAGCGAAACCGCAGTAGTTCAGCGGCGGGACAGCGCAGTAGAGGAGCGGAACTCGAGCAGCGGAACATGACGCGAGCCAGTTGAATTGAACTACTGCGGTTTCGCGGCGGAGGTGTGCTACTGGGGTTAACACTTCCTTGCAGATTGTAAATCCTTATAAGCAACATTATCGATCGGTATTATTATGTTATTTTTTAAAGGTATAGTCTTACTTTTCAAACTATAGGAGGGTAAATAAACAAGATGTGAGACCTCACTTTAGCCAATTAGTTATACAGTATGTTATTTGGCGAAAGACGTTCCCGTTAACCCCCAACAGTGGAGCATCCGAACATGCAAAAAAATATGAAGTACCATTTATTTTTTTCTTTACAATAAAATATTCACAAAAAATGTTACATTGATACATAAAAGAAACACGCACCTTTGTCGCACTTGTCATTCCACGTTGAAAGACAAGCGCGCGTGTAAAGAGTGGTTGTTTATATAAATTTATTATTTGTTGTAACAAAAACCTTTTTCTTTTAATGATACTACTATTTTTATTATTAAAAATTATACTATTTTTAGCATGTTAGGACGCTATGCTACTGCGGGTTACCGGGAACGCCTTTCGTTAGTTAACATAATGTATATATAGGGTGGCAGGGACAGGGTTCAGAATCATGTACTGAACCATGGTTATAGTTTTCATGTCGATGCCACCCTGTATAATTAGATTTCGTTCTCGCCCAGAAATCATCTAGAACCTAAAGCTGACGCTTTTTAATAAACAGCTTTCCCAATTTTCTGTAATAAATTGGTATTAGAATACATACAATTGCAGCATTTGCCTAAAACCCACATAACTAAAACTAGGCCGCGACAAAAGTCCTATTCTCAGATACATAGAAACAAAAATAGCACCATAAAGTTGTATGTCACGTCCTATTCTCCGGAAATACTGAGCCGATTTTCATGAACTTCGTCTAGTTTGGTTTGGCATTGTTCCAAGTGGAGTAAAAAAAACATCATTCCGTTGTGGAATAATGACATAAATCATTGACGCATAACATGTTATTTTACGAATGCTGAAGACTTGAATTCATTGTATTTTTATATTTTACAAACTGTAAATAATACGTCACTTCGCACACTTTAATGACTCGAACCCAAGTCAACTCAAAGTAAAGCATTGAAATATGGGCTTTATGTCGTTTCACGAACGGTTTAGTATTATTTTATATATTTCGTTACCCGCGCATTGTACAGTCAACCGCACGCCCTTGGCACAGATTAGTACAAATGGGACAGTCCGCAAAATCATTTAAATAAAAAATGACTCTTGCTACGACACAATAAAGTGCAATTCAGGTCGCTCAGGACTAATAAGGATGTTGACTGGCGAAAAGCAATATCTATTTAGTCCGTCAGTCAGATACTAAAAATATATTAGACACGTATTTTTTCCTTTATCATATTAATAAAAACTGTAGAGAAAACGCATTAAAGTTGGGGAGTGGGGGCTCGCTACGTCACAAGTCAGTATAAAATATACCGGGGAGTGATGTCATGCCACATTTTAACGTATTGCCTACTAAATGCATTGGCGTAATCTTTGATAGGCAAAAAAAGAAAAAATACGTACAAATATTTTTTTATAACACACCTGACGGACAAGTTTTTTTTTTGTCAGCATCACTATTAGTGACAGTTATATTCACCTAGAATTTGCCTCTCTTTCTATCGCGTAACTCTTATATCTTCTGACTACGATACGCCCACTGAATTCGACAAGCTGAGCCCGCCGCGTACCTACTCGTAGATTCATACATAAAATGCGAAGTGTCCCATCTGTATTCATCTTTACCCTTGGCAAAAATTTAACTTTGTCAGTGCACCCTATTTTGTTATTATTTAATGTTGGGTCGTCCTCGACCGCTAGAGGTGGCTGTCAGAAACGACCTTGACAAGTTTTGTTCCATAAGAACAAATCTATCGAGTTGATACGATGTGCCCTAGGAATACGATGCCCTTCGTCTTCTTAGCGTGTCGATGGCAATCTTAAATGGACTCGGCCCAGAATGCAGAAGGCTTCTTGTATACATTTTAATGCATTTCTTTTTTTCTTTCCCCAGGAAAAAGGCAGTCACATCGAAACAGTTCAAAGGTGTGGTGAAATCTAAAACTAAAGGAGGAAGGATAAAGAAGAAATGACATCTATCTTTAGTCAAATAGTTATTACTTCAAAGCACTATTTAATTTTTAATGTATCATTTCGCTTCTGCCAGTTCAGTTTATTGTCAAAGGTAAAGAAAACAGAGGAACTGTTGCGAGTTGCAAGCATTAATTGGAACGAAGCTATCTATGAATCTTATTTCATATGTTACGCGACGCCTCATTACCCGAATGCGCTATTAAAAAAAATAACGTAATTATTTATACTCTGTGGTTGAACCTGCTCCGTTTACATTCGGCCAATCAAAACGTCGTTATTGATTTGTGAAATGTTGAAACTTTAAAGTATATATTAATAAATCAATATGAAATATTTTCTAGTTTTATTACTCGGGGGGTGAAGATCTTATTTTTCAGGCGTAGTTAGTAAAGTGCTTTATTTCCTAAGGCACTCGCGCAATGGACGACCACGTTTGCAGCAACCGACGTTTTACCAATATAACTTGAAACGTTGGTTGATGGGACGTGGTCTTGATCATCCAGTGCGCGAGAGGCGTAAGGGCTAGAGTTGATTTATAGATAAGCCAGTAACACACTTTCATGGCTCATTTTCTTTAGTCGTTATTTCGGTCGATATACAGCATGCTGGGAGTCGCCTCCCCGCAGGCGGGGTAATGATTAATGACAGTCATAACTTTCCACTAGTGAGCATGAGAAAAATGAGACACAGGTCAGGACTGGTGCACATGTCTCATGTGACTGAATTCGTCAGCAGAAAGAAGAAATGTAGCTATAAAGATCAGCGCACACACGCCAGTCAAGGAACCCACTAGCTCACTGGGAAGATATCATGATCGCTATTTTCATCTCAATGTGGAGTAATGGAGAGGTTACGCTTTGGGGTTATTGTTCGACGTGAAGTGAATTTGGTCTCAAAAGAGATGCTGCCTATGATTTTTTTTGTGTCTTACGCGCCTAGAGTCGTCAACAGGAAAAGCTTTACTATAAGGCAACTACAGTATTCTTTTTGTGGTTGGGCTCATTATCAATGTATCAATCAATAACTGCTCAGGTAGTTTGCTGCTCTGCCTGTGCTAACCCTTACACGACACAATAGTGACCATAGCGTCTTGGATGGATAGTTTTCCACATAAAGTGCAATTCGTCGTTGGTCTATTGAGATAAAATTGTGGCTGTTGCAAGTGGGTTGGGGTTCGATTCGCAGATTAAGCATGGATGGATCTGTGTGAAAGATGATATGTTTAGAAAGGGAGTGACTACCTAACGAGATGACGAATAATAGAAAAGTACGGAAGAAGAAATGTTGCGCCGACGCCAAATAAATCGGATTAAGGACATGATTAATGATATTTTTTTTTAATGATGATGTGAAGTGTTTTGATGTGTAACATCTGACATTTCACCTTTGTAATAAGTACAGAACATGTAATAAGCAACTTAAAGGTGCGGAGCCTCGTCAAGATCGTATCTGATGGCCAACTCTAGCACCGCGTCTGCTCATTGGTCAAATGAAATAACGCGCACTTCCCCGGTTTCCTGTGACACACTTCCGTCCCTTTTCACGAAATCACTCCTACAGATTTTATTATTAAATTCTTTTAGATTTTGATTGCAGGAAATTGAGTGGAAAGATGTTCAACATCAAAAAAGATGTGTTGAAAAACCTTAGCAGCATCCTAAAGTTTATAAGATTGCCCGCTATCCAGATATGGCCGTAACTCTACTCAACCCCTTGATAACAACAAGCGCTATCATTTCTATTCCACCTATCTCCCAAGCAGCAAACTGAAAACCAGCGAGCGATAACCAATTAATTATTTACAAACAAATCTATATCGGATAATATTAGCGACGTTGGCATTTCGAGATCACAAATTGTTTTTAATTGTGTAATGTCAAGAGTTCGTGATATTTCAGAGCGGAATATTTATAGCTTTATTTAGCCTGAGGTTATGGATCGATTATTAGGATATTATTATTTGTACGGGATTGGCAGGTGAAATGAATTTATGATTGTGTTGTATTTTAGTTTGCAGGTTGGCTTAATTGAATGATGAACTTACCGTATAAAGAGTGGCAGGGACACCGAAATTTTTCGTCGGTTATTTTAAAAAAAGTTAGCTGTTCCATACATTTTGACCGCGTAGGTATTGCACTTTTCTATGAAACAGCAGATTTTTTTATAACCGACGAAAAATTTCAACGCAGGGGGTTCAGAAATGGTACTGAATCCATGGTAACAGTTTTCGCGTCGATGTCCCTGCCTCCCTGTGTAAGCAAGCAAGTGGTCGCAAGCATTGGTTGAGTGGCTTAATTAGTCCAAGAGTAAGGTAAGGTAGGTACACTTTTTCCAGCATACCTAAGCGTTTTTCTAAGAAATGGGATAAGCAGATTACGGCTGACGCAGATTTGGGCGGACCGCACCACTTTGCAAAATCCTCCGTACATTTTATATGAATCATCGCAAACTATAGGCCCGCACCACACTTTTTTGTATCGATTTTTTTATTTTTTATACAAGAAACGGTGTCTTTTTCGGAGTATTTTGTTCGCGATTTCTGTTAAATCTATTGTACGGTGGCATGGAAAACTTCGTGTTCGAGCCCGACTCGCACTTCACCGCATTTTCCCATTCCTTTTAAGTACCGAATGCGTCTCTTTTACTTACCGCTGCAGCTCGGCGCGCGGCGGGCGGCATGGCAGTGCGGCCAGACGCGGCGTTAGTGTGCGCTTAGCTTTAGGCAGCAGCATACATTTTTCCACCAACAACATAAATACTGCGATTTGCCTAATAAGCCAGTGACTTTAATGTCTTCGCCACTTCATCACTTCTTCATTATAATCATCACGGCGCACTGTGGATCGAAAAAAGGCTCTGGGAGACATTGGATCATAAAATTTAAGTGTCGGTTTTTTACTGGAAATGGCTTCTAATAGCCAATATTATGTACAAATATATCATAGGATACAATCTGGTAAGCAAATTGGCAACTTACATTTCTTTTGCAAAAAAAAAAATTAAGCTAATGCTTATATCTCCGGAACGGAAAAAATAGCCGTTATATCCTTGCACACGGTGATGTAACTATTTATTTATGATATTACATTTTACTTCATCGTTGACTCGACGCCGATGTGAACCCCTCCTACCGTCATCCGGGATCCCGACGGTGGCGCGTTCCGAGGACCATGAAAACACATGGCCTCGGACTTGTGCAGAGCCAACTCGAGTCCCAATTGCCGGATCCTGTCAACGATTGTCGCAACCCCGCATGTCGCTAGTTTGGCCGCCGCCTGGTGTGACCTGCCCTGCGCCAGAACCGACGTGTCGTCAGCGTAGCAAATCACGCTGACGCTGCTAGGGAGGTCGGCGCGCAGCACCCAGTCGTATCCGATATTCTACGGATGCGGCCCCAGAACCGATCCCTGATCACCAGCCGCCCGACGAGGCAGTCTGCAATTACTCTTTCAAAGACCTTGCCCACCTCGTCGAGCAGCACGATGAGCCGATAAGCGGACGGAGAGTCCGCACGGCGCCCCAGCTTTTTAATGTGGACCAGTTTCCCCGTCTTCCAACGAAGTGGGAACTGGCCCCTCTCCAGGCATGCGCTTAGGACCCCACTTAGTTGAGGCTCGAGAGCCTCCAAGGCCAGGGCCCAGGCTTTCCCAGGTAAGCTGTAGGGTCCTGCGGCAGTATTTTTGGCATTCAGCCTACGTACCGCCACTCTCATCTCTACCTCGGTCACCACCGGAGCATTATCGTCGTCGTCGGCGGTGTGGTCCGGTAGTGCATCGGACACCGCAGTAGGAGGACCCATGGGCGGGGAGGTATCTTACCCTCTTGAAGGAGCGCTCACCACGTCCCCCACAAGCTGGGGCCGGAGACTGCGTCAGCGGGGGAGCCCATGGGCGGAGTTTCTCCCGCACCATCTTGTATGGGCGTCCCCACGGGTCCCTGTTCAGAGCCCCCAGCGAGTTCTCGCGGGCCAGTGCCGGGGCCCGCAAGATCCCCGCTTGTACCGGGTCTTCGCCGCTTTTTACCCCTCTTACAGCTCCGCCTGAATAGCTTCCGTATCCGGAGATCCGCTGATAGACTGATACCCATTTTCGCACCACATTATTTAACCGACTTCAAAAAGAAGAGGTTCTCAATTCGTCTGAATATTCTTTTTAAATAATTGTCTTACTAAATGGGCTAAGAAAATACCCTACCTTAAAAAAAATACAGCTTTTTCACTGACAAACGTAACGACCACTGAATGAACTATTGCTGATACCTACATATTGTGCAATGGTTTCATCTTCAACTCGTGAAATATCTCCTTACGTTATTCGGGGTTTTTAGGTGCTTTGCACTTTGCGGCTTTTACCGTTGCAAGGTTTTTCCTTTCGAACTGAGAGGGTACGGCAGTACAATAACAGACACATACAGAAGGCACACACCTACTACATTATGTTCATGATTAAATAATGGTAGGACTGTCAGCCCATTGCTCCAGCAGTGTATAACAGCCAATTAGATTGAGTTGTCTCGTAATTTGCACGAGTAACAAGCCGTTGAATGCACTCCGTATTCAATCATTGTGGGATTGTGACATCCATTGAGTGCGTGCATTGCTTGTTATTGTTATGCTCCTAGGCTGGTTTGTGGAACGTTGTAAAACTATTACCTACTGCTGTTATGAAACAGGTGACGCTTAATCAAAGTACCCACAGACAGGTGGCCAATAGCGCCTGCGTTCAATTCATACCCTGGCGCCCTCTAATAGGCGCGCAATCAAAATGAAATACTTACAGTTATATATTTTCCCCAGAGATCAAAATTTGGTGAAAAAGGTGCAATTATAAATGATGTTGGGAAGCAATGCCCGTTTACTTCGCTTGCGCTACGCCCCCATAGACCTGCGGGGTAAGAGTAAAAAGTATCGTTAATTTAAAAAAAAAACACAATAGAGTTCACATTTGTAATTTTATTGTAAAATATATCATATACCAATCAGGTCTTTGCCTAAAAAGACGCAAAATATCTATAATCAGTTTTTACATAGCTTGGCGACCTCCAATCTCTAATCTATAAAACTAGGAAGATCCCCTGGAAAAACTAAAGTATCTCTGAAACACCGTTACATAGCCCAACTTAATTGTAAGTACACCTATAATAAAACATTTCAGATATACCTATGTAAGTAATATCTAAACCTCTCGGGGGCCCGGGGCGGCAAAACTAAATGAGACCCCAAGGTATGCAGAAAAGTTTGAGAAGTAAGAGAATCCAGGAGGTAACAGCGAGCGGAGCGAGCTCCAAATTTTTTGGTTTTCTTTTGACCATTCATTATACCGAAAAGTTAGAGCAAAATATACGATGCTGGAGCGAGTTAAAAACAAGAAAGAAAGAGTTAAAAGGGGTTAATGTATTTATTTCTGGGCCTGTGTCGCCTGAATTAAATGGATTATTATATTATTATTTACTTTCTAATCATATTTTGGTCTTGCAGTACAGAATGATCGTAGCGCGTCTTGTTACCGCCATGGCCATAACACACGCGCAAGGTCTTTGAGAGCGTCTCAAGTGACGCAGGCTCTTTGAAGGCGCCTTGAGTGGCCGGCGCTCGGCGCCCCCTAAGACCCTGCGCCAGTGCGCGCCTCAAACCCAGCACCATAGCTAAGGCCGGCCCGGGCAATTGTATTTATTATAGGAAGTAATGGGAACACATTGATACAAACGCAGATCCAAAATCACTCTTTCAATAATGGAGAAAAAAAACAACCGACTTCCAAAAAAAAAGCACTTCAAAGTGAAAAATTACTTTATTTCGGAAGTCGGAGTCTTTTGTTTTAAATTTGTGTTTTTAGCCACCGACTTCCGAAAAAAAGGTATTTTTCACTTTGTACTTACCTAGTGTTCTTTTTTTGGAAGTCGGTTATTTTTTTTGTAAAATGTTGTTTTTTGCATAATACCCAAATCGCTATAGGTGTGCCTATAATATTTGATCCCTCTTTATTAGTTCCTTCGATCATCATTTCTCCAGGATCCCATCATCAGATCCTGGCCTGATGACAATGGGACCATCTCGGAAGTATAGGTACCCTTTCAAACAAACAATAAATTTTGCAAATCCGTCTATAAATGACGGAGTTATGCCCGAACAAACATTTTTTTTTTTTAAACATGTCTAAACACCCAAATTGATAACCTCCTCCAAAAGAAACTTATGTAGGATTCGTAGTATGTAAATATACTTAGTAAGTTGGGACTGAACTACCTATCAGTTTGATGAGAATAAAAACATTATAAACAGATCAAGCCTACTAGATTTTTGACACAAGACCTCACATGACTGTAAAAGCTGTGGAACGGTTACTCGTTTCAGGGAAACGAAAGCGACACAGTCGAGAAGTTTTGTTCTACAATTCGTTTCGTACCAGTCAAACAAGGTATGATAATGCTTAAGTTTATAGCATAATCAGAGAAGACTTGAAGAACCATTTCCTCAGGTGATCCAAGAGAAATCTTTGCATACACTACCAGTTGCTAACATAATAATATAACCTTGGTTATATAGCTCCGCGTGATTCACGTGTAGTCTTCATCTATCGAATTTATTTCTATAAAATCATAACCCTGTCTTTGCTATCGTGCAGACGGGGTAGAAAAACCTCTGAGTGGTGATATCTAAATGTAACTTGTACTCGTAGTTGTAAAATCCGGCGCACCATGAGCAATCAGCCCTTGCTGCCTGGCTAATATATTTTTACCACGACGCACAGTGGATCGTCCCCATACAAGAGGTCGGACATAGAATTAAAAATTGAAAAAGTATTTAATTGAAAAAAATGAAATATACAGTTGCATTACTCTATTATGGAACTACAAAAAATGTTACTACAATTTTTTTATTTGACCAGTACTTTATGAGCAATTCGATGAAAACTGTTATTTTTCTATGGAAATGGTCACAAAAATGTCTGTATCTCATGATTCCCTCCTTGTTTCGATTTGCGGTTTTCACTACTGTTATTTACCCATTTTATGCCACATTTTCTTCAAGGACACATGGTGCCCCCAGCGACCCCCTTCCGAGATATTTTGCTTTTAGTAACTATACTTTTTATTGTATAACTGATGAAATGGAGGTACATTAAGTATATTCATTACTGAGAATAAGTCATCCCTAAGTAGTTCCTTAAATAACAGGTGCATTTGCGATTACTTTAATGACTTATGAACGCTTCTGTTGCCATACAACAAAAGCGTTAATGAGTCCTTAAGTAAAGATTACCAGTACTTGCTTAATCTAATTAGTTATTGTAATTACTATGTTAACAGCCCTTAATCTCTGCATTGTGATTGGATAATGTCATCATTAGCTTAGTAATGACAGTCGAATTTACAATAACACATCGAAAAGAAATAGAGTTTTATGATCAATAAGAAAATATGTAGGTATAAAAATATTTTTTATTTAAATAATATAACACTGTAAAAATAATTTAAAAATAAAACAACTATGTACCCTAAAACAAACTAAAAAATTAAACAACTACTAAGAACTAAATTATAATAGGAAATTAATTAATTAACACGACCATTTAGTTACTAACAACAATAGAAAAGAAAGAAAAAAAAAACATTTATTGGCCGATGGGTGGCATAACACAAAACAAAAAAAGAACAGAATAAAATAAAAATACACAAAAACAAGAAATTAACAAAGAAACTGCTTGTTAATAATAATATTAGGTACTATAAGACTTAAACTATATTTTCTTCATCTTCATCAATAACGACATCATGATCATTATTATCGTCATCATCTTCTTCAACGTCACTACATGCAGCAAGTGTATCAGTTGAAACGTCAATGAACTCCAATTCACTCTGATCAACTATGAGTAAATCGTCTAGTTCACTAAATGAAGACTTTTTGGCTTTATTTGTCATCTTCGGTCATAAGCTGGTGAGAAGAGGATCGGAAGATAATAGCAGATTATGAAGAATGTCTTCATTAGTGGCGATGCTACTATGCTTTCGTGTATGATATTCTCTAAATTTACGAAAATCCTTGTTTCTTGCTTCAGATGCTTCTTCAGACAAAAAACCTATAGGTACTACTGATAAGTGGTCCACTATCTGTGATCCATGAATCAGCAATTTGTGTAAACTTGCTGGCATGTTATACCATGGATATAATTCCACGAATAAATTTGCTGTTTCATCACAATATAATTTAAATTTTTGGGACTTTAATTTTTTCGCCTGAGGAAATGCATTGCAAAATAACGGCGAGTCTTCTAATTAAATTAACGTCTAATTTAGTAATTTCCGCAGTCGTTTCAGGGTTTGCAAAAAACCTTCTTGCAGCATTTCCAGTGTTTGTATTGCCACTACCCTGCTTAACAACGTCTAGAAGTAAGCCTGTGCTTCTTCGGAAAGCTTCTTGAATGGCTTCTTTCTTATCTTTAACTTTTTTTTTTTTTTTCGTCACCTTTTGCTTGCCATGATTTTATGTCCATTCTGTAAGCAATGTGTAATAAACACTCCATAGACCGAATCCAAGCATGCAATGAACTAAATCCATGCTTGTATAAATCTGTATTCACGGGTTTAGCTCTCACTTCTTCCAAGTTATTCATTTCGCTTGGGCGAGCTTTGCACAAATCACACACTGCTGCCGATGTACCAGATATGATTGAACGTACCTTACCATCAATCATGGTTAGCCATAGATTGTGAGTAACAGTAGCATTGCCGCAATCAGTCGGGTTCAGTTCACGAATCTCGGTCTCAAATATTTCCATTTCAGCCTTAACATTCGCTTCCGTTTCTTTCATAAATGTAAATGAAATCGGGCGACAATATGTGGTTGACGATGGCCGATCATTCTGCCACACTATACTTCCACTAGAAGTCACTAACTTAAGCGGTACAAGACTTGCCATAAATACACTGGATAAGTCTTGTTCACTTGTTGTTGTCGTTTGATGGTAAATGCTTTGACTTGAAGCTCCATCAAAACCCATTTACTGTGAAGCACAAGTGGTTCACCAGCATCAAAATTTGATTCAAGTGAATCGATCAGCCTCCTAACTGTGAGATTAAGGAGGGCTTGGATCCGTATCTTTGCGGAAGTTTCAGTCACAGTTATGTCTTCTTTTGCCGGGTAGCATTTAAGCTTTTCTTTAACTAACAAGTAGTAGCTTGGGTATTTCGCATGACCTTCTTTTAAAGTAAAGTCCCGAAGTGTGATGTAACGCCACTTGGATAACTGCAAGTAAACGTAAAGAGCAAGTGCTTTGTGAGTAGGAACTTCACGAAGCGAAGGATTCTGCTTAGTTTCCAGGACATTTAAAACTGTTGAGACGTGTTCAGGATTTTCCAGCAAATTTTTCATTATTCTGGCCATATCATTTTTTCCGGCAGACTTAAGTATACTTTCAACAGTATGCAAAAGCTCATCCGAACGACTGCAACTAGCAACATTTTCATTAACACGTCTTCTTTTGTGTCTAGTCGATAAATCTTCAAAGCGTTTGCGAGGAGATGTATATGTTGAAGTTGATGCATCTGATTTTGATGGACTGACTACCTCTTCTGCCTCATTTTCATTTGCTTCTTTAGTGTCAACAACATTTTCTTTAAAGCAATCTGGCCAAACGAAATCGGAATTTAACCACTCTCTGTTCTTGTTAATGAACCTGTCGACTGTCCTTCTTGATTGCACCCATTTGGTGTAAACCCTATAGCAAAATCGTCGACACCAGTTCTTGAGATCCATCACATCACTTTCACTTAACTGGACGTTAGTACTCGACTTCAATGTGTTAAATAAATTGTCATAGTCACGAAGATCTTTATGATTACGAAGAGCAACGTAAAGATCTAGATAAGTAGAAAACCCACGGAAAGCCATAATGACAACACTTGATAGAAGTTATAATTACAACTGAATTACATTTGCTAAACACACTCAAATATATAGGGCAGCAAGTAGGCAACTAGCAATGAATTTGATAAGCTAATGATGACATTAGACAATCACAATGCAGAGATTAAGGGCTGTTAACATAGTAATTACAATAACTAATTAGATTAAGCAAGTACTGGTAATCTTTACTTAAGGACTCATTAACGCTTTTGTTGTATGGCAACAGAAGCGTTCATAAGTCATTAAAGTAATCGCAAATGCACCTGTTATTTAAGGAACTACTTAGGGATGACTTATTCTCAGTAATGAATATACTTAATGTACCTCCATTTCATCAGTTATACAATAAAAAGTATAGTTACTAAAAGCAAAATATCTCGGAAGGGGGTCGCTGGGGGCACCATGTGTCCTTGAAGAAAATGTGGCATAAAATGGGTAAATAACAGTAGTGAAAACCGCAAATCGAAACAAGGAGGGAATCATGAGATACAGACATTTTTGTGACCATTTCCATAGAAAAATAACAGTTTTCATCGAATTGCTCATAAAGTACTGGTCAAATAAAAAAATTGTAGTAACATTTTTTGTAGTTCCATAATAGAGTAATGCAACTGTATATTTCATTTTTTTCAATTAAATACTTTTTCAATTTTTAATTCTATGTCCGACCTCTTGTATGGGGACGATCCACTGTGCGACGGCGAGTTTTGCTCACATGATACCAACTCAATAGTTAATCATTTATTGCATTCCACAATGTGTAGGTGGTACCTAACTAAAGTATAGTGAGATCACTATGGAAACTGTCGGGCACAGCAAAGTGGGTAGTCGGACAGTGGAAGCTTTAAAATTATGTAGGTAAGTAGGTACTACCTTTTCATAATTGTAATTTATTAGAGCAGTTTTGTACAACTATGTATAGTTCGTGGCGATATGATGAAAGAAGGAAGCATATGGTTTATTTGGATGTCTCAGTTTTTGTAACCCGTTAGGAGTGGCCGCATTGTGGTCATCATGCAGGTGTTTGAGCATAATGGAGACACCTGTGGCGTGGTGCAAACACGTAGATGATAACAAAGAATTATTCCGAACCAGGGGGCCTACTACTCACTAAGCGGATTCCGTAGTTTCGGCCGTCGTTACGGGCGCTTCATTCTCTCTCTAACTTACAGCCATACCGTAAGCGCAGTATTATAATTTCTGTGCCGTAAGTGAGAAGGATAGCGTAGCGCCCGTATCGAAGGCTGAAAGTACGGATTCCGCTTAGGGAGCAGGCTGACCCGAAATCGTAACCCGGTCGCGGGTAAGTATGGACGATATTTTTTGCCTGTTTTCGTCAGTTATTTAAGTAATGTGTTTTGTATGTGACTAAAGTTGGCTAAGGAATTATGTCAAACGGATAAGCAGTAGGTTACATATACGTACATACCGAGACAAGCATGTAGTGGTCACCAATACGACCAAGAAATACATCGTACCTTCCTAATAATTATTATGAGATGAATTTTTGTCGGATATTTTGAATCAGTGAGTTTCTGAGAGGCCATTTCTAATTGAAGATGGGTAAGAGGTAGTTCTGTATTGTTACAGGGCCTTTAATGTAACTTCGTTATCTAAAACAAAACCGGGTGACTGCAATAAGCTTTTTATTGGATAAATTGACTATCAAGAGCTAAAAGACGTCAGTCAGTAACACCGGAAACACAGGCTACAGCCAAGCCTATTGTGTGTAAAAATAACATATCAAACGGATGCAACGTAAGTAGTGACTCTGATTTGATTACTGCGCTAGCATCGTTCACGTCCATTTTAATAAGCAGATGCATCGCTAACATCAAGGAGCCGCACGCCCCTAGTACCCACGCTTGCGTGGACATGCCAATTGTAAACTCATGTTAATTAGTTTTTATACAAACAAGTGTACGTTTGTCTGAAGACCTTCGCGTGTCCTCGCCAAAATCGTGGGACGTGAATAAAGAATATTAATCAGTATTCATATCTATTCTATTTATCTACAAAGCTAATCTCACACGAGGCTATTAAAATATCTTCTCACAAGCATAACGTCGCAAGCGCATAGGCAATTCCACTAGCAGCAAGCACTCATAGGAACTAATGGGAAACCTGTTCCCGCGCTCAGTTTATTCATATCAATACATTTTTAGGTGCGAACCGGTCAATTAAAACAAGTTATTTTAGTTATTGAGGTATTTGCCTTTATTTTCCAAAGGAGGCGATTTACTATTACGGATATACTTATTTTAATAGTATTTATATTTTTACATGGAAATTTTCATCACATTAAACCATTATTAATCCTAGGCCATTTATCAGTATTCAATTCAGTATCAACAATGAGTAATATGTCATTTCGAAAAAATACAACCGTTCTGTAATAATCTATTTTTAATTCTTCATTGACACATACCGACTCTCGTATCGGAGAAGGATTTAAAAAAATCTTATAAAATAATATACAAAATAATACAAACATTAGTTCGCTTGTCGACGAAAAAAAAATGAGATTTAACATTATCATAACATTAAATTCCTTTCGGGAAAATTCGTGATTATTTTACATTTTACATACGTGAATCCGATTCGATTCTTTACAGAAAAATAAATATACAATTATTATGTGACTACACAACCGATGATTGCTTATTAGTGCTCAGCACTTCTCGTCGGCGAGCGGAGGGTCGAACGAGAAGCCGAGGTCGAGCACGGGCCCGGGCGGTCTCTTGAGCGGCGCGCGGCGGCGCTCGGGAAGCCCCGCCAGCCCGCCCAACCCCGCGAGCCCCACCAACCCCGCGTGCCCGTTGAGCCCGCGCACTTCGCCGCCGAACAGCTCGCTCAGCGTCTGCTGCACCTCCTTACCGGCCGAACCCGCCCCTGTCCCACTTACACCACTACTACACGTCACTATCAGTTTACGCACTTCGGGCTTATTCGTTTTACTAGCGTTCATATGTACAGTTTTCGATAAGGACAAGGCGTTCGGATTGTAATAGTAATTGTTCGAGGTGCCCGAAGACTTGCACTGAGACCGCGACAGCGAAGACTTTATATTACTCCGAACAGTCGCAAATTTTTTACCTAAAGTGATAGCGCCGCCGGCATGTGACGCGTTGAAGGTGCAGAGTGCCAGCGGTCGTGGGCAGGACGAGTACCAGCACACGTCCGCTGGCACCAGCGGCGGCGGCGCCTCGTCCGGCGTGTCGTCCAGCCGCGCCGTCGGCGGCGGCAGCGGCGACGATATGCTCAGGATGGGCACATCCGGCGTTATCTCCGCGTCGTCCGGCATGAGGAACGCCTCCGGAGCCAGCGGCTGGCTCAGCAGAGACGTGATGCTCGACGTGTCGGGCAGCACCGAGTTAGGGTCCTCCACGCTGAGCAGACTCGCGTAGATGTCGTTGACCTGCTGCTCGGCGGTGAGGCCGTTGAAGGTGCTCAGGTCTATCGACGTATTGACTAGGAGCGGTGGGAGGTTGAGGGGGGTGGCGGAGGGCGGCACGGGCGCGGGGGGCGCGGGAGCGGGCGCGGCCGCCGCCGCGGCCGCGCCCGGGTCCCGCGACGCCCTGTGCTCCGCCAGCAGCGTGTCGAAGGGCTTGGAGCGCCCCTCGACCGTCCTCCGCAGCGACAGCGCGTGTGCCTTGCACGTGAGCGACCTCGTGCATGGCTTGGGGTTCTCTGCGGTCACCACACCACAATGCTTGTTCGGATCGTATTCTCGTAAATTAAACTTGGTTTTACTAGTTTTCGACCTAGATGATGATTTTGTTGACGGTGTGGTCGGCGTTGTCGCCGGCTTTAAGGGTGGTGGGTTCAGTACATTTGTTTCCATCACCGCCGACAACATCGGGGATGTGTTGGGCGCGAATTGAATATTGGATAGATCTGAATCTGATATTGCATACGCTGAGAGTGATGATGTGTGAATTGGTGCATACAAATCCTGTGTAGGAACACTGTCTGAAGCTTGAGGAAAATTAATTTCACCCATGTTCCCAATATCCCTGATAATATTTTTCCAGTCAGCTGCATTTGTGATGTCATCTGCACTCTGAATGCCTTCAGAATTCATTATTGCAAATATATCATCTGTTAAGTTTTCACCGAGGGGCAGATCCTCTGTGTCCTGTATACTGACAACTGGTAACTCTCCACACTCCATGCTCACCTTCACCTCCCCCGACACAGTGGATGATGTGGCCTCGTCCAGGTATTGTAGATCAGGTTGCGGTGGTAACATTAGCCTTGATAATGGTGGTGTGGCAGTGTGAACTGGTGAAGAATCCATTTTCACTGGGAGTATATCTACAGGGATGGGGGGCGGTGGTGGTTCCTTTTTATGTCGGCTGCGACTTTTGTGTGAGGAGACAGGTGGTGGTGGCGGAGGGAGAGGCTCTGCCCCTGTGTGGGACTCTAGCAAGTGTCTGTATGCCGCACTACACTTCACTATCACACCGCACATATGACACACTGCAGCATTCAAGTTGTCCATCTGAGGGAACAGTCCATGGAGACTCATGCTCTCGTGCTTGAGGCGGTTGAGGCCGGCGCGACGGGTGCGCCGGTCCGCCTGCTTGTAAGGGTGCGCATCGTGCACGCGCCGCACGGACGCGCAGCCCTTGCCGTCCACCGCCGCCGGCGACGTGAACGTGGCGTCATCGTCCCGCCGCGGCGATAGGTGCCCTATTTCACTAACCCACAGGTCCCAGGGCTTCTCATTACACTTAACCGGGCTCACGATCTTCGCCGCGAACGGGTAGTCGCCGGACATATTTCAGCATTCACCAATGAACCGATCTTGAAACTCATGCGTTCCCTCACGGGAGTCCAGCCATACCGTAGCCAGCCTCACTCCACTGTTAGGTTATTACCCCATATCTGCTTCGAGATCGCTGCCTGTCGCGAGCGCAACCAGGGTCACATCGTAGCTCGATTGTTTACTTCATTGTACACACATATCAACTTAAAACGTGTTGTGATTGTCTTAGCTTTTATATTTACAGGGACAGATGATCTATCTCACTGACAGCTGATTATGCAGATTGTAAGTTTTTCTCGACCACGGAACACTTCCATCTATCAAGGATTGTTTTCAGATCACTCCTCAGGTTCAGATTGTTAGAAACATTTGTTTATCCAGCTTAATTCAATTGATATTATACTCGCTACACACAAATAAAATGTCCAAAATTTCTGTTTGGTTGGTTGTAATTTACTATAGAAAGCATCAACACTTTTTTGAGTATTTGTAAAGACCGAAAGTATCTCTATGATCATTCACTAGTGAATGAGCGTGACGTGACAGGGAAGATATTCTCGTTATCCATCTGTAAAATTAAATGCTTTCTTCACAGATAGTAAACTCATAATTTTGACGTTCTATTTATGTTTTATCTGTTGGCTTGTCTAACATGACAGCTGTCAATGTCCTGTCACTGACAATCACTGTTTAATGTTTGTCAAATGTCACAAAATTCTTATTTCTCTACCTCATTACAATAAACTATTATTTTAAAATGTTAGTTATCAATAAATAGTAAAATTGACGTCCTGAATGACTATGCCGAACACATCTCTGTTACAAAATCACAAACCGGTATATTCATGTGGTTGAGAAGTGTGTGCAAGTCCGTCATCTTGGGTGTACCGATCGGTATAACCTTTCTTGACACGATAGGCTATGTGGCCAGAGTGGAAGGTATATCCATGCAGCCGGTGCTCAACCCGGATTCTAAAAACACCGACTATGTGTTCCTGTCGAGGTGGTCGGTCAGAGACTATGAAGTGCGGAGAGGTGACGTGATTTCGTTGGTGTCTCCGAAAGATCCGAACCAAAAGATAATCAAACGCATTGTTGGGCTGCAGGGTGACGTTGTGAGTACTCTTGGCTACAAGTCGCAGTATGTCAGGGTTCCTGAGGGACATTGTTGGGTGGAAGGCGACCACACTGGCCACACACTCGACAGCAACACCTTTGGGCCTGTCTCGTTAGGTTTGGTCAACGCCAGGGCAGCATACATTGTCTGGCCACCAAGTAGATGGCAAAGACTAGAAGCTAAGTTGCCAGAAACCAGACAACCCTTTTTAGCAAAACAGTAATTAGACCTATGTTTTAGTGAAAAATTGTGATAGAAATCACACATTTATTGATTAATTTTGATGGCATCTCAACAATCTTGGTGAAATTTAGTCATTGTAATTAGCATTAATTAGTTCTTATACTTATTGCTGTAAATATAAAAGACCACAATCATAGATTGTTCTGTCAACTCAAAGATGTATCTCAATAAATAAGCTTATATACGTTTCTTTTTCCTTATAATAATGTACTTATTGCTAACACTGCCATTAGATTTACGTAAAAAAATATTGTAAATTACATCATGAAATGTGTAAATGTAAAAAGGGATTTAAAAAAATGAGTTAAAGGGATATTAGCCAAAATTTTAATTTATAAGATTGAAATGCTTGTTCTTGTTATAGTTCAGAAAGTAAACTTTGTTTAATTATAAACTAGTTTTATTAAATGTAAATAGATACTTGCAAGTTAGAGAGTACTTTACTTTTTTTATGGGGATCAAAGCCCCTGGATAAAAGGGTATTAATAACAATGATTATAACTAGAGATGCGCCAAATAGTGATTTCACTGAATAACCGAATACCGAATAATATTTGGTTAAGTTCTTACCGAACCGAATAAACTGCCGGATAATTCGGTTCCCCATTCTATAGTTTTGCCACGCAAACAAGTTTATACATTCTAGATTTCCAAAGCGCCGCGCGCGTATGCTGCAGTGCTTTCTCGCGCGGGCACTGAGCAGAATACTTCTACAAGTGCTATGAATAATCATATAATGCTAAAGCATAAAAGTCATTTTCAACAAGTTGCTTCGACATCGTCTAGTAGCAACAGCGCAGCGGATATGGTTCCGGCATCAGTGGCTGGGCCATCATCGATTGCCGGGTCATCATCGGTTTCAAATGTGCAACAAACATTGCAGGATTAATTTCTTACAAAGTGGGATATTAAAGACCCGAGAGACCCCTTACAATAAACGATTTCTAATAAATACGATTGTTAGATTATGGGATTCCTTTAATTTATTTTGCCCTAAAGGCTGCCTTACAATGATCAATTAAACCGAATACATTTGGCATTTCAACCGAATGATTTGGCCGAATAAAAATACCTCAAAATTTGCCAAATACCGAATATAAAACGAATATTCGGCGCATCTCTAATTATAACTGTATTCAGCTTTAAGCCAAGTTGTATTCTATGACATACAATCTCCAAATTAACCTTTTGACCGGCCCCAGTTGGATTAAAACGACAAATGTTTCCGTGCCATTCCATGTGATATTTGATATTTGATTAAATAATGAAATAAATAACATAGGTTCTCAGTCACGACTGTATACGTTGGGATACATATGGTTCGTTTTTTGTTTTTTATTTCATTGCATCACCCTATTTGTTGTAGATATTTATTTGTCGATTTATTAGCTGGGCACTGGTTGCACGGTAATTGATATAAAACCAAGCGGTCAATAGGTTAAAAGAAATAGTATCTGTACACACGGCTACACATCAAGCTATACTTTTCCAGTTTATGCTGATCGCGCATTGTATAGGATTTCCATGCAACGAGAGGTCAGCTTATACTAGAAATGTATAGCTTGATGTGTAGCCGTGTGTACTATAAAATAATAACAAATCATTAAAAATATAACATTTTATTCCAAACATGAATCTATCACAGGGTCCATAAATAACTTATAGAATACTTTTTAAACCAAAACTTTCAACTATTTTCATGACCCTTTCATAAGAAATACCTCTTCTTATGACATTATAGGCGTCTCTTTGGGACAAGTCTATCACTGTAGACCCAGTCCTATTCTGTTCCAGTCCTTGACTTAAAACTCCTCCATCAAAAACAGCTCCTAAATGGCCAAAGAGATGTTCAAACTCTTTAATAGACAAAGTAGAAGGTTCATTACTAAAGTTTGCACTTGTCAGAGCAACGGGCTTATCAAAAATCTTTGTTACTCTGTTCACAAAATCGTGATTAGGTATTCTAATCCCTATTTTTGTTGCTTTAGGGTTCAGAAATGGATTGTCAAGGTATTTAGTCTTTTCTAGAACAACTGTCACTGGTCCTGGTAGTAAGCTGTTGAGTAGATCATCCAACAGGTGATCAGCTTCACCCCATTTTCTCACATCTGACACGTTACTCACACATATTGCTACTGGCTTGGCAGAATCCCTGCCTTTGATAGCATATAACTTTTTTATAGCTTCTGGACAGTTGGCACTACATGCGAGACCATATATTGTGTCGGTTGGCACTGCTATGACTTGTCCTTTGGCCAGGAATTCTGCAGCCTTGGTCCAAGCCGAGTCTCCAGAGCTTGATATTACTGGAGCCATCTTTTCTATCTTCATTTTAGGAGATGCACCTTTATATCTAACTAGGAAACTATGAAGTAAATTAAGTTTTTGGAAAAAATTCATACTCTGTAGCACTAAGTACTGAACTAAATACTAGTAGGGTATTTAATATTATTTTCACAATGTTTTTATGTCTTTCACATTTAGTTTTCTAATCACGCCAGTTATGTGCACACTTGTGATTGCAGCAGCGATAGAATATTGTCATCGGTTCATCAGCTGATCGAGTTTGCAGTTGCATGAAGAATGCTTTACCATGTCCACACTTAGGGCACACCGCATCTGTTGAATCTACATTCTCCCAGGCAGCTGCTCCGCCCATAATATAATCGAGTTCCTGAAAAGGATGTGAAATGTAACGTTAAATTAGTGAAGAATGCCTACTAAAAGCTATGGTGAGTTTTATAGCAAGATAATCTATGCTTAAAGCTACACGGAACATAAATCTAATGATTATCTGTATGAATCCCAAACAAGGATGATGCAATCTATTGAATATTTGAAGAGAGTTAGGTTACCTTCAGTTTAGGGAATGTACGCGAGGACACCTTCCTCCGCACGCTGAAGACATAAGGACAAGTGTTACAAGCATACCGCAAGCCAGACTCTGGACCTTCCTCCACCATAAGAACGTTGGCACAAGTCGGGCAAAATAACATTATTGACTCTTATTAAATTCTCTACGTACATTCACACAAGTTTCTATCTATGTGGACATTATACTTTTGTGAATAATATGCAGCTGTAACTACAAGTCTAGTTTTTATAAAATAAAACAAACATTTAAGTTCAAAAGACGCACATCTTGATCTTACTTACAAATTAAAAACAAAGGTTATTTGCTATCTCTTTCTGAAACATTGATAAAGAATCAAATGTTGTTCTTTCTCTTTCACTCAAATCGAATGAATTATGAAAATGAACGAACTGAATGAACGAAACTGAAATAAAACCGGCTAGGTGCGTGCGGACCACGTATATTGAAGTGTTCCGTAGTTGGGATACAATGTTTACGCATGCAAAGTATTGTTTCTATCGACTGCAAAAATAAGTTTGTTGTTTTCGGAAAAAATATGAATTATTGACTTAAATAGTAAAGTCACTAGGGGTGATAGACGCACGAGCAAGTACGCGTACTTATGGATTGACGACCATTCTGGCCCGTGTGTTATGCTAAGTACGCGTACTTTAAAACCACTGAGTAAGTTCGTGGGCGATCCAAAAGGTTTTCAATTTTGCTCGTAGCCCGCCCTGGGACGTATGTCTGTTATCAACGTCGCCACTGTCGCCATTTTGTTTTGACATTTGTGTAATGATTGTTTAGTTTGGTTCAGAAAATTATAATCATTTCAAGCGAATAAGTCTAGAAATTTTAACTAGAATAACAGAATTTATTGAAGGTTTGCGAAATAATCTTGTCTTTGGCAAATTAGAAGCAATGATTTAAAAGACGAAAAAATTAAGTTTCAAGTTTAAAATAATCTATTGGAAATGCACGAAAATACGCATTTCATTTCCTTACTTAATCCTAAATGACACAAAGCTTCCTCGGTCGACAATATCGCGATACTGTGTGAGCAAGCTTCACGAGTGTTACCGACGCGACGGCGAGCCGAGTAAGTTAGCGAACCTAAAAATCACGTATTTTAAGTTCACACGTCTATCACCCACGCAATATCTATGACTTTAGAAACACTTGTCTTATTGAGGGATCCAAAAATACCCCTTAAGTGCCGCTTTATCCTCTCTATCAGGAAAGCTTACAGTTAAAGTAGTACTACATATTTTATGTAGTTTACATCATAGAATGTTTATTGCACCTGGATTTCAGTCATTTACTATGATTTTTTTACATAACCGAGTACATCGACTACCTGTTGAATCTATTAAGCTGTGATAGTTTTCCTTTTAATGTCTTTAAATAGGTATTTACTACTATCGTGAATACATTGAACATATCCAAAAATAAAGATTTAGCTGATAGGGTGGGGGGGGTGGGGGGGGGGGGGGGTACGTGACTAACAAGTTAGCACTTTCTAGATTAAGAGGGTTTATCTAAAAGTTGGCAACGTCGCAAATAACTGTCAAATATTTACCTGTTTTGATTCTTATAGCAATGTTACTGAATAGAAATAAGAAATGTGGCTAACTAGAGAACTAGAATATTAATAATGAATTGCAATTATAACATTGAATTTGATGTTGTACCCATTTTAGATGTAAAAAACGCATTTGGAAAGTTTCCAAATAGTTTTTTTACATCTAAAACTAAACATTCGGTGTTACGATATTAATTATTGCATTTCATAATCAATATTCTAGTTCGCTTGTTAGCCACATTTTTTTTTCCACCCAGTAATTTTGCAAAATTAATAAAAACAGTGACATATTTGACATTTATTTGCGACGTTGCCCATCTTCAGAATAAACGCTCTTAATTATTTTAAAAATAGGCCATTGAATTAAAAAAAATCACAAGATTCTCCCAATATACTGTACTGTGTTCTGTGTTTTTACTGAATTTTACCAATTTTAATTTTTGAATAAATGTTAAATATTTTTGAAAGACCTATCCAACCTCACCCTACACAATGGAATAGACGAGTAAACAAAATTAAATTAATCCACTAACCACTTTACCTGTAACTTGGTAAATTTATGAACTAGGCTAAGAATCAGCACCTTTTGAAAGTCAAAATTACTGGCAGTCCACCAAAATGCCCGCCCTTTACTACTTCATAGCGCTTTACTTGGGAAGAATAACTGGCGCAATAAACTCCCCAGTAGCACAGCGGTCTGTATTATTTTATTTCATAACTTTGATGGAGTGATTACTATGTCTAACCATGCCAAGTTACCACTTTTTTTGCACCAAGGGTTTCAGTTATACCTCCGGACAGACAGACAAACGCAGTTGACTTTGACGGCGAATCTTTAAGGGTTCCTTGTTTTACTACGAAACCCTAAAAGTTTTTCATGACGTTTATATGAAGGTTAGGAAACTAGTCTTTTCAGCAAACTAGTTTGATAGTATACTTGTATTTTGAGACTAGTAAAAAAAAAAAAGGTTTTTCATTTTATGAAATTGAACATGTACCAACAAATAATAAAAAGCATGTCGTGATTTTTCACCTTCATGAAAAGTTTTTTTTGACAGGACGTATCAACAAAAAAAAAAACATTGTCATTTCATCTGTGCCCGCACAATTCCGCACAAATCAAATCTGTCAATAGTGTCAGTCAATCTGTGTCGGTGTCAAAGAGTAAAGTAACTATATAGAGAGTCGGTGTCATGCATGTTGGGTATCGGACGCGGGACGGTCGTGTAGTTAAACATTTGACGGTGTGTTTATGGCGTGATAAATAATTTTAGAGACCGTAATAGTGTGGTTTAAAGCTGCCTTGATTTATTTTTACAAAAAGAGTTTATAATGTTGCGAGCTCTGTTAGATAAATTTTGGAATGAAGATGTGTGGTTGCCGCCGAATACTACTTGGGAAGATATTACACCGGGTCCAGACAAGGATGTGATTTACAATGACTACATGCACCTGCTGTACCCCCTGCCATTGGCACTGGTGTTGATATTCCTACGGCGTAGTCTAGAGAAGTAAGTTAACCTACTTTCCGTCGCTAAGTTTCAGAATGTATGTCATTGCTTCTCACGGATGAATAAAGTCTAATGATGCACTCAGTGACTCATTAGATATCAATTTGGCGAAAGTACAGCACTTTCAGTGCACTGTAAGTGAAGAATGTATGTTTCAGGTTCATACTTCAGGGGCGTATATATAGGGGTTTTATCCTACATGTGTATATATATTTGCGGTATTTTCTCTTGTATATACGTCTGCTCACAAAAAAGTTGATCTAAAAATATTGCACGTATTTTTACATTACATACCTATGATATAATTTTATTTAAAAAAGAAAAAAATGTCTAGGACTAGTATTATTTTAAATGTTGCTGACGACATACTGACCTAAGCATGTATGAAAATATGCACAAATTAAATAATAATGTTGCTGATGGTCTTAGTAGTAAACTGTTTGTTTTACCTTTTGAACTGTTTAAAGCCCAACCTTTTGTATTATTATGAAATGGAAATGTATTTTATTTTATATTCTTAAAACATTAAATCCAGCAGTATGAGGAAAACTTTTCTATCATAAGTCTGGGTTCCATATAATGGCATGGCATGCCACTCAATAAAAATAAAATTAAAGATTTAAGAATTCAAAATATTTTCGTAAGATCTTACAAAACTATGGATATCCCTATCTATCTCCAACATATGAGGAAAGTAACATACACATAACACATAACATACATCCCTCGTACTGTAATCGGTCGAGAAGTTCGTTCGAGACGCCTATTTGCTACTTCATTTTGTCGAACGAACTCAGGCGCTCGCTCGCCGTTACATCGCTTGGTTGACACCTATAATAAACAGTTTGGCTCTACTGATATTATGTTTCTCAGCAAAGCTGTATTTAAGAGTGAGATTACAACTATTTTAAGAGATAGCCCTAGTATATAGTATATAGTTAATAAGTGCTTTTTTAACTAGCTCTGCTAACAGCTAGCTATTCTGTATTGTAATCTGTGGATAACGTATTGAGTAGTGTATTTGTTACTTTTATTGCAAGTTTTATATTGTATGCCTACTGTGTAATATACTGCTGTTTGTTATTCCTATCAAATAAATAAATAAATAAATAAATAAATAAATACACAATATGTTAGTATCACAATTGTGCTATTATTTATTTTTCCAGCTATTACAAAGTGGTTATATAAAATCTTAGGACCGGTTTTTCAATCTTCAGCACAATCACAATCCGTCATTTTGTCTATTCTTCCGTTGACAAAACCCATTTCTATCGTGCTGGTAACTTTTATCTGACGAATAAATATGGCAGTATGACATATTTTATATACAAAAACTGTAACACCATAATTGATAATCTTCAGATATGTGTTCAGAACATTGAAAAATCGGCCCATAAAGAAATACAAAACCTCATCATCATTTGCAACTTATTTTTCTGGAGGCAGGAAGACCAATGAAACTTAGGATGGAATGTATGAGAGATGATAGGCTGTAGGATTTAATAATGAGATGAGGGTAGAGAGAGAAGATGGGCTCCTCTGACCACCATAAATAAATTGTGATAAAGCCAGTGAGTGGATGGTGAAAGGAAAACTTATTTTTCCGAAATATTTATAAAGATTCCTTGTTACAGGTACTGGTTTGCTCCATTTGGCAAATCATTAGGTATTAAGAATACAAGACCAAAGAAAGCTCCAATTAATCCTAAGTTGGAGAGTGCATATCAAGCATCACCAAAAATTAAGCATAAGCAGGTATGAATCACACTGTGCACACATTATCAAATCATGAATAAACTAAACTGACACTTAATAAAATTAGTAAATATTAAATAAATTATATTTGTATCCACATTTAATTTGAGAACACATATTCTCAAATTAATTGTGGACACAAGTATAATTTATTTCTGAAAACGTGGTCCAAATCGGCCAAGTTATCGCGAAACCGCAAGCTATAAAGCGGACCTTAGACGATCATGCGGCATGACATGCGTTACGTGCTATCATGCATACAGAACCGTTTTATTGTATAACATGCTGGCAGTTGATTGACAATTCCATAGTATTTAATTATTTATCATGCTGCATGTTGGAGTATCATGATCATGCAGGGTCTTTCATGCAGCATGATAATTCACGTAACAAATGCAGGGCATACCGCATGTGCGTCTAGGTTCCGCTTAAGAGATAATCGACGCATTCTTAAAGTAAATGAATAAAAAAACATTACAAAAGAAAAGATAATTAACGCAGTAATCTGTGTTAACGACCGATCGTGTCACGGAGGGCGATAAGTCGATAACAGCGAAAGATATTAAATCTTTACGTAATGCTGCACACACTCAATGTGTTTTTATCTAAAGGTGCGTACCGACATTGCGAGGCATAATCCGCAAATCCTTTAAATAAAAAGTACTCTGTGCCGCGAATGCATTTTTTTGGTCAGATGCCTCAGCCTGAGGCATGCATCACATACCTCGTACAGGTCTGGAAGCACCTTTATATCTGTGTGATAATGTGTACTTGGTTTTACACTGCTATTTTTAACTGCTTAGGTACTTCACACACCATCATAAAATATTTATTAAATATCCACTATAAAGTTAGGTATTTATGTGTCAGTCACAAAGCTAGGATGTCCCATTTATATATTTTATAATTATTGCTAATAAATAATGCTTAAAATTAATGGTTTTTGGTGTGTAATATTGCATGTTTGTGCAGGTTTGTGTGTGGTGTGCTTAAAAAAAAAAAAAAATAAAGGTATTTTGTTATTAGCATCACAATAAATTTTTATGAGAATATTTTTATAGTTACATTAAGTTTTTGAATACGCGCGTGAAAATAGGCCTTAAGTAAGTAATCAAAATCTTTATTATTACCTCTCAATGCAATTTTAATTGAACTTGATTTACTTAGATAAATTCATAATAGTTACACCAATTTGCAAAGAATATTTTTTATTAAATTGACTATTGATTAAATTTTTTTCAATACGTACGGTACTCTACACATTAGAATTGAAAATTATACTTAATCATAATCTGCAATCGGTCTGCAATCGATAAGATAATAAAAGTATTTATTTTTTAAATGGTCGTACGATTTACTTACTTATCGTCGACTAAAGCGAGCACGTGGTTTATTAAGAAAAATAAAATATGCGTGTCATTTAAATAGCTAAGCCAATTTTTGCACACGAAATTGAGCCATCATCACTATTTCAGCCCGAAATCACCCACAGTTGGGTTTATTTTCAAGCTCCTTTCCTTTTCTATCTCCACGAATCCGTGCGTTCCTAGTCCAGCCGGTCTATTCTGTAATAATCTCACCGTGAAAACTTAAGTGAAGTGAGCTTGAAGTGAGGTGCCTGAGGCTTGGGATTAACACTAGTGACAGCTTACTTCACCTACGTTTTCAAAAACACCAGGCGGTTTATTTAGTAAAATATAAAAATCTATTTTTTACGGAATAGAACTTCTGGTGTTTCCCACAACTATGAGGATACCGTCAGCCCAACGCCCTTCGAACGTCCCGGGTATCTATACTCCTGCCCTTGGCCATCATTCGATCAAAACCTTACTCCATCGAGCATTTTCTCGTCACGTCAGTTAACCTGCTGAACTCCATTTGAGGTGTATCACCATGGCACCCTCCTCGTTGTAGACCTAAATAAAAATAGCTGAGTTCCCTATCCTAATATTCCATAAGAAATAAAGAGAAATGATTTGTTTTGCATTGAGAGGAATGTTCGATTCGATGAAAATAAAATATACAGATTTGTTCTAATCGCTTCAGCCAACATCTCTTACCGAGTGGTAAATTAATAAAATTCTATTTAGACGTTTAAAATTAGAATTAGTAGTAGTACGCTGCATTCAATGGGAGGAAAATCCGACGGCAATAAGATATCATAAAAATAGAGAACACGGTAGTGGGTACTAAGTCCCAAGGTTAGCTGTTTATGACATTTTTGACAGATTTTGCTAGATATATAACTATTTATGTCGTAACCCGATTTCAATCATTCTGCGGGGCTATGTCTAAAAATATAAATTACACCATTTGACAAAAAACAGTTCCCGGATTCCGTCATTCATAATCAAAACCGATATTGGTAAATGCCAAAAAAAAATTGAAAAAAGTCTATTTCACACCCAAGGGTTTAGGATAACTATTGTTAAAAAAACATTCAATGCTGTCTTAAATGTCATACAAGCCCGAAGCAGTGGCGATAGTGGGGACGGTTTTCGATACGAGTTAAAATTGTCTCCGAACAAAAAATGGACTATCCGGTGTCACACTATCGATTTTTCCCCCCGAATGGACACAGCTGTTCCGTTTCGCGTGAAAATAAATATGGAAGTTTCAACAACCGTCACTGCTTGTCCTTGTGTCACTATTGAGAGTTGTGTCCTTTAAGGTAAATAATACTTAGGTTTTAACCCAATTTACGTTAAGTAAAATATCGCTAATGAAGCTTTTAAACCTTAACCGTGCTTACTTTCTTTTCAGTTCGTTTTGAACAAGGACGAGGTAAAAGTAGCACATTATAACACCTCTGCATGTCAGCACGCATTAATTACATGTTTGTAGTTTTTAGTGTAGTTAGTTAGTAGCATAACTTTTAAGGTGTGGTCTGAAAGTCAGTGATAGGTATAAGCGTTAAGGAGAATCTTTGATAACCGTGTGACGCTCCCTAAATTTTCGACCTAAGCTTACACACCTGTGATTGTGTCCCGATAAAGATTGAACTACGGATATTTTGATGTTACTATATATTTTCCTGGCGCTTTTAAAGTGTTTGTGGCTAAGTAATAACAGCCGCACGGATCGATCGATAAAGTTAAGCCATACTTGCCGCGGTTGGTTTGTGGATGGGTGACCATTTTTACACACCAAGACTCCTCCGTGCTTCAGAAAGCACTGTCATTCGAGGATCATTGAGTCGTTACGGATCGTAAGAAGCCCGAAAGTCTGACAACCAGTCTTGCCAAAGGGGTATCGTATTACCCAGAAACTGGGTTGTGGAGGTCAGATAGACAGTCACTCCATGTAAAATACTGGTATTCAGCTGCATCCGGTTCGACTGGAAGCCGACCCCAATAGAGTTGGGGAAAAAGGCTAAGTTGATTATGATCTTTTCCTGGCGTGCCTATAATTCCCATAATTACCGATTTTCGATACATTATCCTTTTTGACGTTTAGCCATGGTGGAGTAATTACAATACCGCTTCTGTGCCTATTGCAGCTGTTGGCCCAGATACTGTATCTTAATATTGCACGCCAGTATAATCATTTAATCAACGAAAGTGTACAGTATGGCAGTATGTTCAAACTTTTAGCTTTCTGACTAATTAATTCTTTCTGCAAGTTCGCATACCGCTGGGATGGAGGAAAAGCTACAAGAAAAAATAAAAAAGTTGGGTTTTCTCAAACATTTTTGGACTCCTCTCACGGACATTCAGACCCACATAACTTTGTTGTCATAGTGCACGATTCACAGTAATTGACAGTATAATCAACCATAGATAATAGTTGTAGATTGGAGATAGTGCATGTTTTTTTTTCAACAGACAATAGCGACTACGGCAGTCTAACCAATACATCATTATTGAAACGACCTCTTTGTAAATATCACTTTAGGTACTATTGGCCGGGATTTTTTATTTTATTTGTGTTACTTTCTGGCTACCAATCTCAACCGGCGTAAAGGAATTTTCCAAAGAAAATTCGGAAATTGATGATTGATCTTCTCTACTTTTACTTTACTAGATTTTTTTATAATTTAGGCCCACTTGCGCGTTCATGGGTTAGCTAAATAACTCTGAGTCAACAACTAACTCAGGGTTAAACCAAAGAGTTGGATTAACCCTGAGTTAGCTGTCAACGCGCAAGTGGGCCTTAGCGAAATAATGAAGTATTATCTTAGAAGTTTGGAATATAAGTCTGTCGCCCTAAGAACATTGCTAATAGCATTGTTGTGTTTCGGCAGTTAGAGATAAGATAACCAGTTCCTCTGTGGTTGAAGATTCCGGGTGAAGCTCGCTTCCACTTTCGGCCTGATCATCACTTATCATCGGTAAAAGATAAAAAATACAAAAGGGAACCCACAAAACACGCGCCCTCCACCACGTCCTAGTATTTAAGCTGGAAAGAAGTAGTAGTAGAAACTCTCCATACCTAAGTTCTCATCATCAACGTCTCGTTTCTCATTATTTTCATTACACAAAAAAGCCAACAGAGCCTTTACACAATCTTTTACATCATACCTACTAAACAATCCGTCAGTTTTTTTCCGAAATCAACACCAACCTTGGGTTTAATTCCCGCGTTTCACAGTTCCACACAATACCTTATTGAACAGTCTCATCAGATTCAGAGGTCATCTGGAGATCTGCTTGAACAGTGCAACCGTTCAATTATCGAGAAATTATTCCACTCATGTCTCTACTGAATCGAGTTCCACTGAATCAGCTGATCGGTGGTACTTAACTTGAAACGTTTTAAACAAAAGAGTAAATCTTGGTTATCTTGGACTGGTATTTGTCTAGGTCAAATTTTAGCTAATTAAGGTACAAAGACGAGAACTATTTATAGAAGGTAGATTCAGGCCGAAATTAGTATTTTAGCCTGAATAACCAAAACAGTTTTTCGTGAAGGGGTAAGGCCAAACCATGGTGTACTTAGTACAGGATTTCGAGCTCCGTCGAAATCCTGTACTAAATACACCATGGTGATGGAGGCAATCCTATAAAGACAGTGCTCGAATGGAATTACTTGAGTAGGTCCTTAGTGGAATTTGCGCTTTAGCAACAAAATCGTCGCCTATCAGAAATACTATTAAAGGATTGAGGAGAGACACTAAGGAACTCTTAAGCACAATAAAAATATAATATATTTACATTTGAATGTACTTAGTGATTTATTTACTTTGTACAAAGAACTAATAAATAAGCCATGCTTAACATATTTCAAAGTTAATAGAAGAAAAATAAGAAGTTTTTTTATTAAGGGGCATGCGATAAGGTAGCCCTCGAAATTCAAATTTTCTTTAGTTTTTTATAATTTGCAGGTCAGTGTGAGGTTTTATGTTGATTAAAATATGATTCGCGACCGTAACCAATATGGCTTTACATAATTATAATCATTACAATCAGCAATACAACTCCATAAGTAAGCACAATCGCCAAATGTCATGATTTCATGAAATAGTCATTCAATGCGATTATATGAATTTAGAGAGTTGTATTGATCATTTTTATTATTATAATTCTATAAATAAACATTTGATACGGCCGCAAATCATATTTAGATCAACATACATCATGATATTACTAACCTAACTTGCAAATTGCAAAAAACGTAAGAAAATTTGAATTTCGCGGGCTACCTTGACGCTTTCGCCTTAAAACCTTTTTGTAAACGGAACTTCCGGTTTGATTACAGGAAAATTAATTGATTAATGACCCAACCGACACCCAGTGCGAATGAGGTGCTTCTGACCAAAACATGTCATGTGCCATGGTATGGTCAGAAGCACCTCATTCTGGAGTGACATGTTGGAGTGTTCAAAGCGTCCACACAAGAACTAAAAAACGCCACTGATGTTGCGATTGGCGTGGCCATCTGGGCCCAACTCATCGGACGTAATAAAATATTATATCTTTTGCCATCAATCGAAAAGGACGGGAAAATTATGCTAAACTTACTTTCGAATAACTCTTTATAGGGCGACCGTACGATCGTAAACACACATACTATCAATTTTAGTCATTTAAGAAGGAAAAGCCGGACTCTTTTTTTTCTGTTCTTATTTATCGTATTTACGTAAATTACGAGTAATTAAATACAAAAACACCTGCGTTCGTGATAAAATATGACCATAGCTATAAACACGTTATCCAAAGATTCTTTACAATGCAATCACAGGTATAACTTCAATATCTTATCTTAGCAAATAATGAGTTAGTCATTCTTGAAAACTACTCAATCTACAAATGTTGTGATTACTAAACTTTTTATCTGCTCCGATTAGAAAAAAAAATGTTGCTTTCCTATGGATAAAATCAAAATAAGTCATATATTCAAACTAGGCTGAAAACAGCACTTTTCAAATGTCAAAATTATGTAAGACCTTAGACAGTCCCCCAAAACGCCGACCGTTCACCACTTCCTAGTGTTTTACTGGGAAGAAGTGGCGCAACAAACTTCTCATCAGCACAGCTGTCTGTTCAGTTAGTAAAAATTTGATTCTTTATGTAATAGTATGCAAAATATTTTACATTACGCAACACAAAACATTAAATTAAATTATTTCCTATATGTCAGCTTGATTGAGTAGTGGTCAGCTACATGGGTTATAGCTATTAATCGAAACCAGAAAAAAGCCGCCAAGTGCGAGTCGAACTCTCACACGGGTTCCCCGTTCCGTACCACCGTACTATATTTAACCTATTGACCGCTTGGTTTTATATAAATTCCCGTGCCGAGCTCCCAGCATAATAATACCATAAATCGCAAAGTCTTCGATTTATGATATTATTGAGTCGTGCAAAGGAATAAAAAACAAAAAACGAACATAGGTACAAACATAGGCACGAAAGCATTCGTCGTAATTATCATTTTTATCCGACTGGGGCGGTCAATAGGTTAACACTACATATCATTATTATTATTATTTGTTGTTATAGCGGTCATAGTATATATTCACTGTGCAAATTAAGTGAAAGTGTCTACCTATTACGGTTCAAAAGATACAGCCCTGTGACAGACGGACGGACAGCAGAGCCTTAGTAATAGGGTCCCGTTGGCACACTTGGAGTAAGGAGCCCTAAGAAAGAATATCTTCCGAGGTTAGAAGTCCAAGGAGAGAACGATGTACAAAATTCTTCATAGTATTACATAGATTAGCTTATATTGAAGCTTGCTAGGTTAAATCTTTGCAATTCGAAAAAAGAATAATAAATATTTTAGTTTCAAAAAAACAAAAACACGCTTTTTACACGAACAAAAAATTATAAAATAATTAAATTGACTTGTTCTAGTTACGATATTAGTACATATGCAGCTTGTCTTGCAAAATAATTAAAATAATATTTTTAATTATAAGTACACACAGCTAAAAAAAGCTCCACGCTATTTGATTTAATCATTGGTTACAAAAGAAGTGACAAGCTGCATTGGTACTTATATCGTAACTAGAACAAGTCAATTTAATTATTTTATAATTTTTTGTTCGTCTAAAAGCGTGTTTTTTAAACAACTTTTTTTAAACTCTTTAGTCTAGTATAATCTTCATTTAATTAATAAGTCTAAAGTCAACGAAGTTATGACTTGACCGGTTTACTTACTGCCATTAAAGAAATCCACTATCCACCTCCTTATTTTACCCAATGCGACATCTCTGCGGTAAAATTCGTGTTACCAAGAGTCTACGCCCTACAATATTTTTTGGCATCTTAATTCCTCAACAAGTTTTTATTCAAATAGTATGATAACAAAGATTATGAAAGGTTATAAGCACATAGTAATAAGTATGATAAAACGATACTAATTTATTTATTTTAATATATTGACATGACACAACCATCGTCAAGGATTTAAACACCTCTGTACTGTTACCCGACTACCCCAGAATGAGGGTAATGTTTTTCGAGAGTATGTATGTCTATTTCTTTGGCACGCTCTGTAGCCTAAACGGCTGGAGGGATTTTAATATAAATGATGTGTCGTTAGAGGTATTGCAGGCGGGACTAGCCTGAAATATGGTGTAACTGTTGTTGACCAACCTGCGATTGCAAAAAAACAAAGTTCAATGCTTGTTTTTCTCTTTTCGGTTATGTGTTTTTGCAGTCGGGTTTTTGTTTTTTTTAATGATTTCGTTTCTTATCTACATATCAGGATTTAGATATTTTTATGATTCACTGTTATCTATGAGTCATCTCATTATTTTAGGTCCTCATCGTAAACATCCACCTGTCTTTATCATAATTTATTTGTGTACAGCGCAGAATATTATCTTCTTCCTTACATCCCTATCAGCCGTCGTCATCTCAATTTTCACCCCCTTTCCAGACATAAGCTCTAACACAATCCATCCATCGTTTCTCTAATATTTCCTACCTCTTCTACCTACATTCATACTCAAAACTTTCCTTACGTTTAGCAAAATGATTACCTGCGCCTGTGCGCATTGCTTAATTGCTTTTCAAGCGTTTGCCAAACGCCTCGTCAAAGCTTTGGTCGAGGCCTGGGCTCGTTCTCTTGAATGTTACTGGTAATTTTTTTTAATGGATCATCCGGACTTATTTTTATACTAATTGAAGTCTTCGTACGACTAGCTTCTGTCAGAAAATCCACTTCTGTGAAAAGAGCAATAAGCTCTGTAAAACACGTGCAATTTATTCTTGTGAAAAGACTTAGCTTCTCTGCACGTTCTCTGCAGGATATATTTCATCCCGGTTCTTGTTTAAATGCTTCCAGAATTTCAAATATTCATACAAAACACCCTATCTTTCTCACATGCATGCGTGATTTGTAAGAGCTGGAAGCAATAAAAGTCCAGATAGAATAATTCAGCTGTGTGCTGTGTCCAATAAAAAGATTGTATGTTTAAAAAGTAAAATTCTCCGTCAGCACCCGTATGCCAGTAACCCATTAATTGACTAAATAGGACAAAGAATTTGTCACACTATCGTTATATTGTCTTCTTAAGTGGCCATATGTGGTAGTCCGCTCAAAACTAATTTATTTATAAAAGGTTCTTACGTAACTTATTCAGGAGTGGACGAAATTGATATGCACGTTTTGTTATTGGCTCCAATCAATGTTCATTCATTTTTCAAGTCGACCTCTTCGTCTTTCCGTTTGTTTCTCGATGTAGTTTTGACGAGTGTTTAATTGCTATAAACTCAATTATTCCTTTCATGGAAACATCCTTCATATAATTATCGTTTGATATCTATTTACGTATATGATCTACGCCTACGGGTATTGGTCTCTACAGTACGTCCATACGTATCCAATGCCGAAAATATCAAGCGTTGTGTGTATTTACATTGAAAGCAATCCGAGCAGTAACAGCCAAAACTAATGTGCCTTTGCGACAGGCTGCCGCGCCCTCAACGCCCCCACATTTAGCCAATGGCCTACTCACAGTTATAGTTACTATACTTTTTCTGAAAGCCTCTCCCTGGGGGCTGAGGTTAACATTCGAGTTTTATGCTTTGTTTGTAATAGCTTCCGTACTTTTTACTTAGTGAATAAAAGCAGTAAAAATTCTGTATGTGAGGATTTAACATTGCAAGAACGAATCATGATTTCTCCGTAGTTTTCTGGTTTTGTCCATTATTTCCAGCTAAGTCTCAAAAAAATTGACTTTCTCCCGTTTACCACCACTTCTGCTGCAGCAGGGCATTTAAGTAAGCCTTTTTCTTGAATTGTTGTTTGTTGTCAAACGTTTCAAAACTCTGAATTCATGTCCGTAAATATCACAAACATTTGCCAAGTTAAGTAGTAATTTACTGCATCGCTAAAATTGCATTGCCGCTGCAATCTCGAAGACTAACGACTCATTATAGGACATAACCTCAGCTCTAAATCCTGGAATGAATGAACGTTCTGTTTGAAGCCACGCGTCTGCGAGTCGCGGTTCCGACCCATTTTCATTACTCTGGTTATATAAAAAACATTATACTCCTTCAGGGTTGGCTGTTCTGAATGCTTCTTTATTAAAATATTGCTATTTAATTGGACGTAGTCTGAAACAGTGTACAGTTTTCTTTTCTTTTTCAGGGTCGTTCGTCGATCAAACTTGCGACATCTTTCAAAATTTAATTTCAGGGTCAAAGCCCATTTCAATGTAACATTATTTGTAGCCATAATGATTATAGATGATGTCCTGACCAGGCTTGCTGCTTCAATCCATTAGTTGATTCGTTCACCCCGCACCATTATCCACCATGTCTTATCGTAGTAAAATCAAATCAGGTAGGTACATCTCTATTAAATCCCCTTTGAAATCAAATTCTCTAATAACCAGCCGATGAACTATGACCTTATTTATTTCCATACAAATTGAAGGGCTGACTGTAAATGTCAACGACTCCTCCTGAAGTAATTGTATCTTTGCGTGTCTATGGTGCGTACTTACTCCTACACATCATTTTTGATTCGATTCTAAACTATTCATAGAGGTTTATATGAATCGAGTAAATGCTTTACCAATCTATTGTTATATCCGTAAATGCCAACAGTATATTGTAGGATTATATTATGGATTTCGATTTTCTTAAAGGTGTTCATACTTTCTTTTGAGTACATACCTACATAAGCATGAAACCACACCTGTTATCATCCCCCAAGACTTAAGCAGAGGTGCTATAGTTTTATTGTTGTATTTCTCCCAGAAAGCGGGTTGAGATCAAGACATCGCAGTTTGCATAGAAGTTCATATCTAGCCAGTTTCAAAACAAATCCCGTGAACACGATGACCACATCTGTTACCGGGCCGGTTCTATTGCCGCCGAGCGCTGCAAACAAGAATAGTCCTTACGGTGGTTAGATATGAACTTCTTCGATGGTTTTCTCTTGAATTTTATGAATCATCAAAATAATTCAACTTCTGCATTTTATTTGGCTCCCGTATTATGCACCACTAATATCTTATCTCATAGTGATAGATGATTTCTTAAAATATCCGGTTCTGATTCATGAAACGAGTGTGCTGAATGTAAGATACCAAGCCAAGCACCAAGCGCCCGCTTTTGATACAAATAGTTATTTTGTTGGTCTGTGCTATTGACCATAATTTTTGTCCTCTTCCTGCCGTATCCAAGTTTTTTTGCGTTATTGTTGTATCATATCTTCTTCCGTACTTCATCCCTCATTTGGCTAGAGGGATGAAGTACGGATGATACGGGTTCTTTGGTAATCCGAAAATTATCCATAACTGCTTCCCGCGGTTTCACTCGCATATGTTTCGATCCCGCGGGAATATCGGGATAAAAAGTATCCTATGTCCTAACCCAGGTTATGGTCTACCCATGTGCCATATTTCATCCAAATCCGTTTACCCGTTTTAGCGAGAAAACGTATTAAACAAAGAAAAAAAAACTAAGTTTTTCTGTTTATAATTATTAGTTTAGATGTGTTTGGGGTCTGCTGGGGTTGCGGGTTTGTCCGAAAGGGATATCGCGGCCCCGGCACACGGGCAACGGAAGGAACACGGGTGGGTTTTAGTCAGTAAAAGTCTGACACGCCCTCCCGCTCCGCCCAGAGCGGGAGGAAGTCATTTGATGATTTCCCATTCCCCAAAAAAAATAAAAATAAGAAAAGATGTGTTTGGGGTCGGTGCAGATTGTTTTTTTCTTCCATACACCTCTACCAGCCTTCGTCTCAGTATTCTCTCCGTTTCTAGCCGAGTCATCGTTCACATAACAATCCACCGATCAGTTTTTGTAATTAAATTGTCTATGGCAAAAAAAAAACCCGGACAGCCCTAGATAGACAAGCATACGTATACAGCAATCACTGTACGTTTGTAACAATAAACGTTTATTGAGTACGCAATTAGCGCCTACGGCCTGAGCTCTAAAATTGGCCTTGAGCTGACTCACGACCCAGTTTTCTTTGCCTGAAACTTCGACGTTTTTTATGGTATTTTCATATATTTTTTTCATAAACGCTTCTGCGATTCCGATCAGTTGTCGAAGGTCAGGAAAAAGTAAATTGTTTGTGATTTGTTTTTGTTATACCCATACATACATAAACTTACGCCTGCTTTCTATGGGTGTAGGCAGAAACTATTCTGTACCTGAAGGGTGCCAAACGGAACCCTAATACTGAGCCTCCGTTGTCCGTCTGTCTGTCAGCGGGCTGTATCTCATGAACCGTAATAGGTAGACACTTGAAATTTTCACAGATTGTGTATTTCTATTGCCGCTAACAATTAAATTAAACGCCCATACAAAAAACGTTTTTTTTTTTTTTGGGCGTTTTTTGCATAAATATTGTACGGTTGTACGGAACCACGTGCGCGACTCGCACATGGCCTGTTTTTTATTAAATTCTAATATGTGAAACAATTTATCAATATTTAATATTAATTACCTTTTTAGTTAAATTGACGGATGCTCGTACGTCAAAGCAGGATGCTTGCGGGAATGCTATTAGAAGCAGATAATATTGTTTTTCCTATAAAACATGATTTATCATGACACAGGCTATGCCGTAAATAAACGGTAGCAAAATAACGATACCAAATGACTGATTCAGTGACGTCAGTCGTGGATTGACTGAACGGAGATTTTCCTGTGGTCAAACTGGCTAATTATAAGATTCTTAATTTATTCATCATTGCTCCAGTATTTTGAATTTTAGATAGACAAACTTCGCGATAGACGTTTTGGGAGATTTATTTTATTATGGCAACTTGTTCTAGTAATCGAACCCGCCCATTATGAGTAAAGCACAGCTGTCCAGTCGTTGAATCGTCAAGTAACTTCTACCTATGCTTCTACTCAGGGGAAGCAAACCACCCAATACCTAAACTTGCAGGCAAAAAGAAATGGCTCTACAATAATATGTTCTACAATCAAACTCAAACTCAAAAGCATTTATTTCAATTAAACCATTTACAGGCACTTTTGAATTGTCAAGGGGTCGGTCAGTCAGAAATATGAAGCTAGTTGCCCATTCCAACGCGTAGTAGGTTCCTATGGAGAAGAACGGGCAATAAACTCCATGGACACTTTATCTACTACGTATATAAGTGAATTCTCAAATTATAAGCAAAATTACAAATAATTAACATAGGTATTATAATTTCCAATAATACACATGGTCCCACTAGTAATAATATATAATTTAATTTAAAATTATTTTTGATCACATGAGTAGTAGTAATAATTGAAGTTATTGTGTTAAAAAAAAAAAAAAGTTATTTTTTGCATGCTGAAATAAGTAAGCAAAATATGTGGAACTATTTATATTTAAGACTTTAAATTATGTACCATAATTTATGCTTAAATTTTTTTTTAAATATTATATTCCAATTAGTGATACAAAATTCGCATTTTTTCGCTTTTCAAAATTAACCTTGTACTTTGAATTGGCCCAAAGCATCGTGTGATGCCTTATCAGGTGTCGCGCTAGAACACCGGTTCGTTATCCACATGCTTAATCACCATTGTTTCGTCACTATCAACGTAGTCAGCAGATAGATAACGGATTTAAAGGATTAAGTTGTAAGATGCTCATTAAGGTTAGTTGCAGTCATCCTAGGTTTTAATATCAGTTATCTTGCAAGGGAGATTAGTCTTGGAGTTGGCAAACATCTTATTATGGTTGTAATTCTGTTTTATTTCGAACAGGGTTGCTCAGCACTTGATAAATTATGTTATTTTGTATGTTGCTATAGCAGTTATTGCTTGTCGGTCTTCTGCCTGTGTCATATTCGATTCCAACAGTCTTCTTTCTTCGTTCCATCAGGCTCGTATACCCGTCCTTCTCTCGTGTCAAAACGAGTAATAAGCAAAATGCCGTCGTCGTCTCTCTTCCGGCATAGTCTTCAGCCACAGTCGTCACCCACCGTGTCACGACTGTTTCCTATCCATCCCGATACATTCTAGCTAGGTATTATGAACTGTCCAATGTCACTTCAGCCTATTATAGCAGACTTATTGACCACATGGGCGAATCCTGTTTTAGAGCATATTGTGGTATTAGGTAACTACATATGGGTATTTATACCCAATACACTCCAACGCCCTTTTGGCAAATTCTGAGTTTGAACAAGCTGACAGATACTAAGCAACAATTGACAAGCTGTCTTTCACCAATGTACCGGTCGAATGGTATTAGAATGAGACTGTTACAGTTGGCTGCCGTCCATTAATTCCTCACGCTTTCCTTGTCAGAACGATCACACCCCTTTTTGACCTTTTACCAGTTGACCTGAACCGTGTATTCTGTGACCAGTAACTTTTATAGTGAACTTAGTGCTTGGCCCGCGGATTCAATCGCGTGAATTTCTGAATTGATAATGCGTCTGTCCTCCATCAGGGTTCAAACTATCTATACCATACTAAATAATAAAATTCTGCGGTTTAGCCATTGAATTTTAAAGTCGGTTACAAATTATATGAAAAAAATGTAAATGGATCAGAAAACGTACCTGTGGATGCCAACTTGTAGTTCCATATACAAATTGAGTTCTTTGATTTTATTATTTGAATACTTGAATTCTAATTTTAAATCACCTTTTAACCTTTAACTGGTGACATGGTTTTTGTGAAACGTAATCTGATGACGAGCGGTCTGAGAGGCGGCTGCCGTATAGTCAATAGACTAAATAAAGACAGCAATTGTTTATGATAGCTTACCCTAGTATGTATTTCTGAAGAATATTAGTTACAGCTGAATTGAAAAACGTTTTAAATAAGGAGTTACAACCAATCGAAGTACCAGTAAGCCTCCGAGCAATAAAGCAGACGAATTGACAAAAACTGTGAAAACCCTAAATAAGCGCCGGGCACCTGAGCTACGAAAAAACCCATCTTGAGCTGGAAATAAGCTCACCAAGTCACTAAAACAATATATATGTGGGTGATATAAAACAACAACGTTTAGATAAAGTGATAGGAATCCCTAAAGCTCGAAATGAAGACCTCGATTCGATATCTGTCAAGCTGGCTGAAACTCTCAACGTGCTTGAATCACAGATACTAAATGTTAAACATATGGAAGATCGAAATAAACGTGAAGGAAACATCCAGATGGACTTGAAAAAAGCAGAACAGGCACAGACACGGGTACGTGCATCCAGAATGGAAGAAGTTTTGGTAGAACAAATGGTTTCGCAAGCCCCTGTAGAAATGTCCAAGTCAAAAGTGGTCCTGCGTCTCGCCCTTACTAAATCTAATAAATCGCTACTGTGGCTGGCCAATAAGTCTGGTTCAAAGATAAAAAGGTGTTGCTACGTAAAGAAGACAAAGACAAGCCTAGGCTTGAAACGAACGAACGCACTAGGATTGCTAGCAACGAAGTAGAGTCGTAAGGAGCGAAATGGACATCGATCAGCTTTCGACAACAACGCAGGTAGGACGGCAAAATATTTATCGTTAATAGTTTCAAAATAAGTTAGGTATATTAGACCCATAATTAAACATTTTGGTTGAGTAACACTTAATTAGCTAATCCAACGCAACTATAGATGTCTTAATATTAATGATAAAACTATTCATAATATGTACGGCTATGAAATGCACAGTAAGTTGCGTAAAAACAGAAAAGGCGGTGGAATAATAATGTATGCTACAGATGGCTACGTATTCACACTAATACATCATGTGAATGTATTATTGGTGAAATCAATACACCTCACTACGGCCACGCATATATCTATGCAATTTTTAGACCACCAAGGGAAAGTAAACATCTATTCGTAAAGGAAATAAGCAGTATCTTATTTATTAAAACAAAAAAAAATAAAAATTTAAAATTTTCTAATTGTGATTCTGATTTTAATTTGATTTTGATTCAATTTTGTTATTAATTTTGTTTTTGATTTTGATTTAAATTTTAATGTAATTTTGTTATTAATTTTGTTTTTGATTTTGATTTAAATTTTAATGTAATTTTGATTCTGATTTTGATTTTAACTTCTATTTTTAATTGTTATATATATTTTTTTATTTTGATTCTAATTCTTATTTTAATTTGATTTTGTAATTAATTTTTAATTTTAATTTTGTTATTGATTACTGGTAAATTTCTCACTTATGTATTGTTAATATAAACCGGAAGAACGGAAGTACCTAATACAAGCATTTTCTTGCTTAAAAGGTAGTTCCTATCATTATATTGCTGATTGTACATAAGTTTTGGAAATAAAAGTTTTTTTTTTTTTCTTACCCAATTCTTTTATTAAATCATACGACACTTATTTGGTAGATTATACTAAATATATACTTACGACAACATTCGAAAATACTACGTAAGTTGCATGTCCGAGTGTGGTCTCACTGTGCGTTTGCACTGGCGAAACATCCACAACAAAACATGTTGAAATCAGTTTCTGTCAATGTTCCATACAATGTTTCACAGGAACTAGAGATTTCAACATGTTTTGTTGTGATGTTTCGCCAGTGCAAACACATAGTGACGAGCGCGTTATCTGACTACGCAAGAATTGAAACACGCGGAAATAAAACTACACGTATCTGTATACAGGGTGGCAGGAACATCGACGCGAAGCCTGTTACCATGGTTTCAGTACATGATTCTGAACACCCCTGCGTTTATTATCGTCGGTTATAAAAAAAAAAAACAGTACTCATCCATGGTAACAGTTTTCGCGTCGATGTCCCTAACAGCCTGTAGATAGATCACAACTTTATAAGAACACGCTTGTTACATCTGTACTCGGCGGCCGCACTCGGAACTGTAACGGCAGATCACCGCTTGTTGTTCTTGTTAATACTGTCATGCGTAGGGCTTGACTCAACAAGAATGCAGCAGCACCCTAATTGCGTAACACACGATCAATCACAATCTGTTTGATTTTGACAGTTCAATACGTTGTTGAGCAAACAAATTTTTCGAACATTTATGAAGCAATGGATTAGCAATATTCTTCAAAATAATTCAGATTGTATTAGATCATGTGTTACGCATTCAGGGCGCATGTTGATACAAAAATGATACAACAAATTGATAATGTTAAAATTAAATCTTTACTTATCGCGAAAAGAAGCGAAAGAACGAAATAAATGTCCAAACACAATTACGATTACATAAAAAAACAATTTCATAAATTTTACGAGAAATCAAAATATATCACAAAAATGTATACCTATACGTAATGTTTTATTAATTTTTGTGATATATTTGTAAAAGAAACAAACGACTTTGCATAAATAACACAATATAAAACAGGTGTAAAAAAAGGACCTTTTGTTTATAAAATGGAAAAAAGAATTCAACGAATAAAATACTGCGATAAGAATATAATAAAATTAGAAACAGAACTCATAAAATATAGAAAAATCTAGAAATAAACATTATTTGGAAGAAATAAATAATAATAAAGTGAACCCTAGAATGCATTGGCAAATATTAAATACGTTGTCTGGTCGCAACAAAAAGTCGGGTGACAAACCTATGTTGAAAGTGTTCAAACTTTATAATTTAGAAATAAAATTAATAGCTGATAAGTTTGCCACAGAATTCAGAAATAGTGTTAAGAAGATCTTACTCATGGTCTAATAAAACAAAGTCTGGCATTCCGGGACCAACACATGCTTACGTCACTATCCAGTTGCCAGTCTATTGCAACAAAACACGATTAAGGAAATATTTTCAGAAACCAAAGCTTTTAAATTGTCGTTTCGTGTGTCTAATCAAACGAAACCATTCAATTTAAACATAACCAACGTAATTGTTAATTAAAACCTCATTGTTTTATCGGATTCGCACAGGTAATAAAGGTGGTTGGGAAGTTATTATTACAAAATTCTGGTAACGCAGATGTGATGACGTAGACATGTGTTGCCCACGTGATCACTGTGTTTCGGAATGCCATACCTGGCGAAGTATATTATTATACCATGATCTTACTTAAATCTAACCGTTTTCTATTGAACGACAACGTCGACGACGACGTTCTATTCTCCTTTCGCAGGTCTGCTGGAAGAAATTTCTTAAGAAATAAGCAGTACCTTTGTACTCAAATTATAATTATGTCGTATCTCTATGTATTTTACTGTGTGTACATAAAAATAAAATAAATAAATAAACGAATCAGAACATTTATTTCCCTATAATATATCAATGTACCTACTTCAGGAAAGCGACAATATGACATAAAATCCATTTGTGACAATATGACAGTCGTTATTGTAAAATTTATCAATTTTAGTGTCAAACAAGGAAAATACACAGAAGCACCAAAAACTGGTGCAGGGCGCCAATACATCCAAAGGCAGTTTTTGCCGGCTATGGAAATTATAGACCGGTCACTATCCTACATATCCTATACTATTAAACAAGCAATATTTGTATACATATATACATTTTTATCACGTTCTCGAAAACGGCTCTAACGATTTCGGTGAAAGTGTGTGCAATAATGGGGTTTACGGGGGCGAAAAATCGATCTAGCTAGGTCTCATGTCCGCGAAAATTCGTTTTCTCCGTATTTCTACCCGAGCAGAGCTCGGTTGCCCAAAGTTTAGAACAAGATGGCTACCTTAGAATGTCATTACATGGCAGCACGGCATTAGTATGAACTATCCAACAAAAAAAATGAGCATCAACAATTTTATCTATTAAATGAGCGACCAGGGCGACATAACGATAAAATTGTAGAAAATATGTTTGTAACCAACCCGCACTGGGCCAGCGTGGTGGATTATGGCCCACTCCCTCTCACAGAGGAGGCCTGTGTCCCAGCTAGATTAGATAGATTAGATTATGCTAACCAAACAAATCAAATTAATAAATGAAAGGGGGTTGCCATACAAGAAACCGATTTCTCTGCGTTTTTTGCTCGATCTTAATACGCTATTTTGTAATCTGTAAATCGGTGATAACTGCTTCTATTTCTGATATAAAATGTGATTGATTACAATTTGCTCCGAATCTAATGGACCAATTTAGTTGAAATTTAGTACACATATGTATATATGTGACCCAAACACGGACGTGTAACGTAAATAAATGAATTTTGAATTTTGGGGTTACTTTTGGGGGCAAATAAGAAAATAAAAATAAAAAGTTTTGCAAACTGAACCGTGTGAAATATCAAATGAAAGGACTTGTTGCGAGGATCTCAAATATTTTTTTTAATAAATTTTAACTTTTAAAGATATTAAAGAAAATTTATGAAAATTTACCATCCCGGGGCCTTTATCTTCGAAACTATTGAGTCAAAAATTTTGAAAAAAATGCGGAGAATGGTTCTTTACTCATAGATTACAGGAAAACCTATAAGAAGTCTATAGTCTTGAAATAACATAGTAAATCTCTCAATATTGTTGTTGTAATGTTAAGTTTGTTCTTCGGATCAATTCATCTCAACTACGGAACCCTTCATTGTGCGTGGTCCGACACGCATTTGTTTAGATTGTAGTAAACATGTTTTGTGTGCGTAGAGGTCCAACTCCATTTGATTTCAAAGGCAAACGTCGAGTTATGGCCTGTTCTGAAATACATACCGTAAGATAACTATTGGTACTTTTAAATGGACATATCTACACATTTCAGCAGCGTTGCATAAGCAGAGCATAATCAGCCTATAATTTTCCCACTGTTCGGACACAGGCCTCCTCTCTTCGAGAGGGAGTGAGCTGTAATCTACCACGCGGGCCCAGTGCGTGTTGGTAGATGTCACATGTCTTCGATTTTTTGGTTGGACATGCCGGTTCCCTTCATCGTTTTAAGAGCAGTGGTGATGAAATAATGTACACAAAGTAAAGCGTCTGCCTGGGTTCGAACCCACGTATTAAAGCTTATTAAAAAGCGTATTAATTTCAGTATTACGGTTTTTACCAATTTACAACAGATACAAGTGATAGATAATGTCTATTTAATAACTACACTGCATAAATAGGTAGAGGTGCTTAGAGTGATACTCCTACATTACAAATCATACCTACATGGGATAGGAATACAGGTGCTAATTAGTTTATTGCCTATAGTAATCTCACTTCCACAACTTCTATAGTTTGTGGATAGTGTGCCAACAAGCAGTACTCATAATAATTTAAAATTATTTTCAATTAATTTCCTAGTGAGTAGCTGTTGGCGTAGGTCCAGTAGATTATAGTTGTAATTATACTACGATGAGATTGACTATGACGTCAGGTTTTTTTGGTGTGGCAGCACCAGTTCAGTCAAACACTGTCTGTGGTCCGAATGCTCCGAAAGCTCTGGGTTATCTTTGGTCGATTGTTTGATAGAGTGACGAAGGTATCTTCAAAGTTTTATCTATGCTAACCCGCCTGAATTTGAATTGACAACTCATTGGCTAAAGTGTTCCCAAACTGAAGGAGTTATCATGCACCCAAATTACGATCACGATTAATTCTTACGATTTACTTATATTCCCACACACAGCACAGGTGTGAGTACTATAGAGCTACCATTTACCTTGTAATATTTCTTTCATTGACTTGAATGTGCCCTGGCGGCTGTGAGTATGTCATGCTCACTCAGTTGTCTCGCTGATGGTGGCGCGTGTGTTGGATCATTTAGCTCCCTTCAAAATGGTTGAGCTGAATGGTACTGATCCATGCGTCATGGTCGTGAACGGGCGCCGTCAGTTGGGTGGGACTGGTCATCTCTTAGCTGGCTTATTTTAATTTTGAATTGTTCTTTTTTATATTTTGATTACGGACGCTTTTAACGTGTACGTCTTTCTACACTGTTCTCACATGTATAATTTCAACATGCAACCAATTTTTTGTAACATTTTTTTTTTTAAAGAATGTGTTTCCATAGGAACCTACTACGCTTTGGAATGGGCAAATAGCTTCATATTTGTGACTGGCCGACTCCTTGACAATTCAAAAGTGCCTGTAAATGGTTTAATTGATATAAATGCTTTGACTTTGAGTTTTCCTTTCTGCGCAGCGGTTTATAGGACTGTTGTACAATGGATATTTACGGCTTTTAAAATGAATGTTCATGGCTTCCAAAAGTTTCTTCAAGGACAGTTTTTTGTAGGCTTGCTTATATTCCTGAATTATTCTCACAGCATATCTAGACTTCAATGGTAGTCACTGCTTGCCATATAAAGTTGTATTAATTTAAATTGAATCGATATTTTTCAAAGTAATCGTGATCACATTGTGGAATGCACGTGTAGTGTCATCAACCTTTTCCATGATTCATGAGTCCAAGTCGATAAGTGCATGGTTATCGATAGTTTTATCGATATATTTGCTAGCTAGAGATAAGTAGCGGCTCTATTACTGGAGCTCATTTCTTAGATGGTTCTACCGTTTTAATAAGTGATAAATATTTACGAAGTCTCGCGTAACGGATAGTAGTTAGGCTCAGTTTACATCGGCAGAGTAATATTGCTAATTAGCCCAGTTTGCGATTGCGTTGCTGTTACGGAAAATAAGACCCATAAAAAACATAACATAAAAGGATTTATGGGGACTTTACGCTATTAAATAATTCACAAAGGAGAAAACTTATCTGATTTTTAAAATTATATTTGTTATAGTTTTTTTCCTGTAGTCAGTTTTATTTTATCATTAATAATTTGATTATTAATTCCTTATTATTTTAATTTAATAAGATTTAATTTAGACATTTTTTTATGTTGTTCAAAAACATAACATGTCAGAAATGCAAGGCACGCAACGCAGTTCTCCTACCGCAAAAAGTTGTGAGATCTAATGTAAAACCAAGTCGGTTAATTTATTCAGTACCTTTATGGGAGCGTCTATCCAACAACTTTGTCATAAATTGTTACCCAATTAGTTAACTAACAACATTTGCGATTGCGTACTTGGTATTGGTACGGAAAATTAGATAAAAAAGCTTATTATAAACGCTGTGAATTTATTTAGTTTAAAAAAAACCCTGTCCGATCCGTGTGGTATTGTTAGGTATCGTACTGAGAGTCTATTTATGTGGTAATTTTCAGGGGAAAAAAATCATTTTTATTTCCTTTTTTCCTGAAAAACGAAAAAAAAAACGAAAAATAAAAGCCATTTTTATTTTCAATGAGGAATTTTACCCGGTTATTACTGGGGCTACAAGTCAGAACTTATGACCCCTGTTTAAAATTATATTATTTATATATTATATTATTATTTATTTGATTTGGGGTAATTTGGGTCCAAAAAATGTGAATTTGAAGTAGGAATTACTTCTTTATCTTCAATAATAATTTAAAAAAAATTGTTTTGGTAATGTTATTGCAGTAGGTACCTATGTGCCCCTTTCGGACCGGACAGGGTTTTTTTTACATGTTGTATAAATTGGCCTCAACTTATCTTTTATATTTTCTTCCGTATTAAACTACTGAACCAATGTAGATGCGCCTCAGCAAACGATAAAATCGTGCGGTTTTTCTTATATGGGTTAAATATTATGTACTTACTGTTATATCGCTCTACGTGTTCGTTGTTACCAGGAAACGGATAATACTCGTAATAATTTATTTTCATGTCAACTGACGTATTTTTAGGTACCTATTATTACAACAAAATACAATTATTTATTACGTACTCCATAACCTATATAGTGGGTATGAAGATGTCATAAACTTTAATATCTTTTATTTAGTTTGTTTTATAAATCAGATATTTTGTACACGAAATAAAATTTTTCTTAATTCTAAATAACAAAAAATAATCATTATAATTATAAAGGTTATGTTTGTACGGTTTTGCCCCGTGCTTTGTCCAAAACCGGGTATACCTATATCTTATACTCGATTAGGTACATTCAATTCTTCGGGTTCCCAACACGTACAGCCTTCATGGGTGCAATAGACATTGCACCCATGCATGGCTCCTTTGCATATATTTCAAATAAAATAATAATAATGTACTAGATAGTACCCAATATTACCTAGTATGGTTTTGCCCCCGACGCTCTTGAGAGAGACAAAGACAAAAATAAACCAAAAAAGAAACATGGCGCATTCAAAACTCAACTTTGCTAGAAAAAAAAATTCACTTACCTTGATATACGAGTATAATGAAACACTAGTTTCATTCTAGGAATATTTCATCAAGACATGGAGAGTTTTTACTTATATATTATCGCGGAGCGTGCATCAACGTCATTCAATGATTGTTGACAAAGTAATCTGAATGTCTAGCTGCAGCGGGCAAACGCGCTCGTAAATTCGAGACTAAACTGTCCCGGTTTTACCTCCATACCCGGTTATGGACTAATGGGGAGATTAGTCCAAAACCGGGTATGGTATACTAGGTAGAAGTCGAATGGTGTGCCCAAGATTTTATTGCACAATTCATCATCCATTGCATCTTATGTTTGAAATCGTAAAAACGCAATGAATATTGTTGAATTGTCAAAATGAAAGGCATTGACATTGTAAGAGTGTTACGCAATTAGGCTGCAAGGTTCCTGCCGGGTGGATGGGAGCCACTGCGTAGTAGGAGCGTCGTTTCCAAGGCCACTATTTCCTCTGCATAATTCAATGTTTACGGCAGACGGCAGAATACTACCGACCTTTATAGCGTACACTAGTGACCCGTAAAGTTGTCGCAAATAGAAATAATGCGGTAAAGCCTTGGAGAAACAGAACTGACAGAGAAATACTTAGATTGCTATCTTGTCTGTCACACATATAGGGGATATAGGTAGGAACTTTGTCTGGATTTAACTTCTCTTTACGATGCAATCAGCGGGGTCATACCGTCACACACATAAACTGACAATTGATCACAATGCCTTTCATTTTGACAGTTCAGACACGTTCATTGCGTTACGTTGTTGAGCAGACAAACTTTTCAATGAATTAAAAACTTCCTTAAAAAGCCTCGGATTATAATTGAAAGTGTACGACTCAATTAGGGTGCTGGGGGTCTACCACCACCTCTAAAGCAGTATCAATTTAGTGTGGGAAAGAGATGAAGCTCTACACGTATAGCTCCAGCTCTTTGCCCCAGTGAAGTAAGATTAAAATAATACTGCTTTAGAGGCGGTAGTAGCCCCCAGATCATCCAACAGAGAGTTTCTATGCTCATTGTCGTTCTTCACTACACTCAATCATCAGTGCGAGACTAGGTATAATCTCTTCTATCCTGCAGTAAGCTCCCTTGGCGCTTACGTTAGGGGTCATGAAACTGTGAAATCGACATGCTACAAATTCTTTCTGAATTCTGATTGACCGTTTTCGCTAAAGCTTGTTTTCATTTATCACAAGATTCTTCTTTTCAAATCACAATAACAATGTTCTAATTTTCAACACGAAATGGTACGACACAATAACACATTCACTAATAGATTGAATCAAATCCAAGACGGAGTGATGAGCACATTCGTGATTGGGAGTAATTGTTACACAGCGTATGAAACGGAATATATTTTCGGTACTCTATGAAGCAACAATTTGGCTGGTAAGGACCACAACTTCTGGCCTGATGTCTTCTACCAGAGGCATATACCTCATAAGAAGGACAGTTCAAGGGGATTCAGAGCGGCCATGAAATGGGAAGTCTTTATTCATTTTGCACACCTAAAATTTTGACCATAAATTAGCGTTTATTTTGAAAGTGCGCAACGTCCCAAAAAGATGCCGTATATTATATATATTTCGCTGTTTTGATTAATTTGGCAATATTACTGTATGGAAATATGAAATGTGGCTCACTAGCGAACTAAAATATTAATAATGAATTGCAATTATAACATTGAATTTAATGATTTAATCGTTTTAGGTGTGAAAAAGGCTTTTGGAAAGTTTCCAAATACTTTTTTTACATCTAAAACTAAATATTCGGTGTTTAAGGTATTCATTATTGCATTTCATAATCAATATTTTAGTTCACTAGTTAGACACATTTCTTAATACCATACAGTAATATTGCCAAATTAATCAAAACAGGTAAATATTTGACAGCTATTTGCGACGTTGCCAAGTTTTAGGATAAGCGCTCTTAATGCAAGGTTGCGTTTTGTATTGAATTCTGTTGATTAAAGGATAGACACATCTTCACTAGATTTATCACGACTTCTATATTTACTTAATTCTGTCTTTTTATCAGAGAGCAGTAGTAATAGATGTAGTCTTCTTTAAAATTACTTACACTATTTGTTCTTCATTCCTCTTCTTTACCGGTCTTAGATTTAATATTCGTTTTAGCAAGTAACAAGTAACTGCATCTGCATGTTGTGTGAGCTTTGTTTCGTTTGCTGCATGTGTTTATAGTAACTACTACTGTTATCGAGCTTTTACTCAAATATTTACTATGTATCTATATTTTATCATACTTCATAGGCATACTAACACCCACAACTAGTCACAGATCTACCTTTGCTTGCTCTCACCTTAATTTCTCCTTCAATCCGTGACCAAAATATACCTGTTCCAGATATGTGGGTTAGCAAAGCAACTCGACATGACAGAGAGGCAGGTGGAACGATGGTGGCGACTCCGAAGAAGTCAGGACAAGCCTTCGACGCTGGTGAAGTTCTGCGAAAACATGTGGAGGACTACATTTTACTTGTTCAACTTCTCTTACGGCCTGTTTATACTGTGGGATAAAGAGTGGCTGTGGGATATTGATCAGTGTTATATTGGGTATCCTCATCAGGTTAGTTTTATTTCTATCTATTTAACTACGTACATAAAAACCTTTATCTGAAAACTTGCACGGATTTCAAAAGTTGACCACTAAGTTCGGCTCTAGATTTTTACCCGACTCCAGCGAACGAAAAACGAGGGTATCTTGACCGGTATGTATGTATGTTCATCTGTTCCCTCATAACTTCTAAACTAATCATAATTTGACAAATGAGGTATCATTGGAAGCGTCCGCTGGTAAAAAATACATTTATGTACACGTTCGATTTATGCCCTAACACGCGTGACTCCGGATTTTTTATTTGTCTGTCTTTTATGTCTTGTTTATTCCTTTTTAGGCGACTTATTTCGTCATAGTTGGGTTTTAGTTTTTTTTTCGATCATGTGTATTATTTTATCGTGAGAGGTTGACAATGTATTAAGTCCTAGTAGAAACAGGGTGGTAACTAGATTTAATTAGAGAAAGGGAAGTCTAACCTTAGTAGAAAACGAGAGCATTCATAATATTATTGTTTTTAATACTGAAGAGGGATTTTGGTTTTAAAGGTAAAGAGAAGCCTCTCCAACCATGTTTATGAAATCTTTCCCCATTCATAGTATTTGTATCATTTTTTGAAGAACCGCATGTTATGCTCAGAATTGCTTGGCATTATCGCTTTAAATAGCGCTGCACGAGTATAGTACTAATGGATGACGTATATTCAATTATAGAAGATTTAACGAGTGTATGCTACATGGTTGCGAGAGGAGTGCCTGGCTATTGTTTCGTTTCGACATTTTGAAGCTCACGAGGAAATAAAAGACATGAGCATTTAAAAAAAAACCTCTATGAGGTGCGGTATTTAAAGCTCTGGCAAAACTGAAGGGAGTCCCGCACAGGATGCGGGGCAAAATTGGCTTGCGCCAATTGTGTCACTAACTTGTATGGAGATGTTCAAAATGGCGTGAATAGTCCCACATTCCGCGCGGTATTCGCCTCTGCGTGGCCAGAACCTAAAATATCTACCATCTAAGAAGTTCATATCCAACCAGTTTCAAAACAAAATCCCGTGAACACGATGACCACATCCGTTACCGGCCCGGTTTTATAGTCTCCGAGCGCTGCAAGCAAGAATAGTCCTTACGGGGTGGTTAGATATGAACTTCTTCGATTGTACGTCTGACGGGGCCTGATGGGCTGATAGCGCCGCTTGCTGACATTTTTAGTTAAGTCTATTTATGCAATTCAATTCAATGCTACATTTTATTCCATAATGTTGGTAATACAGTTGGTCGGCTTAAAATTAATGAAACAATTATGGACTCTGTCGGGCACAGCATAGACGAGAAAAGGCGCTTATTTGTCTTTATATTACTTATGTATTCTGGTAATTGTATTTTTTTTTATGACTACTTTTCTTTTTCTAATATTTAATTTATTTAAATAATTTATAAGTAAATATTTTGTCTTATTAAAAAAAAAGCCAATCCAGCCAGCTTTTTTTATTTGATAAAAAGCCTTAAAAAAAAGTAAAATTTAAACCGCAGCGAAACTTTAGAAATGAACAATGTTCATTAGATCATTGCTATCACAACTCAGCAGGTGCAACTTATCATCAAGATAAGGAGATATTATCATCAGCGCCCTAACATTCAGCGTTAGATATAGGTAGGGTTGCCAACTATTTGTACAGGAAATAAAGTATATTATGGTCAAAGGGGACAATAAACAGTATTTCAGAAAAATAAATAGTATCTCGGGAAAATACTTAACAGATTTTTTTTTTCAAAGTTTTAAATAGATACATACTTCATTAGCGCTATGCTCGTTCAATTCATAAATTTTGCATCAATTTTGAAGGCTTCGTAAGCAATTCTTTTATTAAATGTATTGAAGCTTAGTATCTAAAAGGTATTTTGATAACAATTATCTATTAATTGAAAAACGGTATAATACTTTTTTAACAGCATGGTTGGCAACCTATAGGACTTGCGTTAAATTCATAAATAAACACAGACCAAAAACCTTTTATTTATGTTTCGTCGGACTGCATCCTTTATGGTGAAGATGAATGATTGATTTTTAAGGTGGAACTCGGTATTTTATTGGGTAGTCGGGGAGTCGGAGCAAAATATTTTTTAACCTTTGGAGACACGACAGTCAGACCTGTAGCCAATCTTTCTTTCTTTCCGTGTGGTTAGTGACTAACCTGGTGTCAGAGTTTTAAAGCCGCCCATGGGCCTCTGGCTTGGTTTCACGTCGATCGAGATCGAGAAATACCTCTCAGGAATGCTTGTTTCCTCACGATGTTTTCCTTCACCATTTTTGAAGCAAGTGATAATTATGCAATACGCACATGAATCCGAAAAGATTTGTAGTCCGACGATCACACCACTAGGCTATCACTGCTATATAGCCAATGAAGGATTTGTTACGATAAATTATACAATTCTAACACATTCCAGGGTCTCACAGACGACATCTGGTGGCACTACATGATATCAGCAGCCTTCTACTGGTCGCTGACATTCTCGCAGTTCTGGGACGTGCAACGCAAGGACTTCTGGCAGATGTTCGTGCACCACGTGGCCACCATCTTGTTGCTATCCTTCAGCTGGGTCTGCAGTCTACACAGAATCGGCACTGTAGTGCTTTTACTGCACGACTGTGCTGATACATTATTGGATGCAGGAAAAGCGGCGAAGTACGCCAACTATCAGCGTTTGTGTGATATCTTATTCTCAATTTTTATAGTACTGTGGATCATTACAAGAATTGGTATTTATCCGTTCTACATTATTTGGAGGTAAGTTTCATGTTTCTGTGGCTTTTCTCATTATCTTAAATATAATCATATTAATCATGTTTCTAATTATTTTCAGTACATCAATCCGTGCTCCCACGATAGTGCCGATGTTCCCTGCCTACTACATCTTCAACTCTCTGCTGTGCCTGCTGTTAGGCCTGCATATGGTCTGGACCTGGCTTATACTGCAGATCGCGTATAAAGCGCTTAGTGCTGGACATGTGAGCAGAAACATATAACGTTTTTTTTTTACTGGTTCAACTGGCAAAACAAAGAAATAATAAAATCCTATACTATTAAATGTCCAATATTTTTATATATGTATATTTGTAATCACGTTCTCGAAAGGTATTGAAAGGTTGCAATATAGGGGTTTACGGGGACGAAAAATCAATCTAGCTAGGTCTCATCTGGGTAAATTAATTTTCTCTATTTTCACCCGAGCAAAGCTTAGTCGCCCAGGTACTAAAAGATAAAGTGGGCTAGTCAATTTTATTGTAATTGCTGCTATTAAATGAGTCCCATGTTTATTCAATTAAAAATCCATGTTATGATTTCAACTAGAACACATCGGGTCTCAGGATCATCGCGTGTCTGCCGCAGTCATTAATAAGTTAACAGCTATCATTAAAAAAACATATTTATGTGCATAGCGCTTACGGCTTACATTTGCCTGTTGGATTAAACTGGGGAAACTCTTACTCTTAACCACGTATTTGTCAACACAAACAAGTTAATTATGACTGATTGAAATATTCAATTTGCATAATTTTCAGATAAAAGGTGACATTAGAAGTTCGAGTTCAGAAATAAGTGACAGTTCGCACGAATCCAACCACAGCACGCCGAATCGTGTCAATAATAAAAAGTAAGTAAACAACGCTTTTCCTTTTGCTAAAAATGACTACAATGCGTAAAGGTACAGCAATCGAATCTAATACGATGAGTCTGTCAGGATGCGTGCACGCACGAAACCATGAGACTTAGTTTCCACGATGTTCTTCGATCTTGTCGATCTTGTGATCGATAACAGCCGAACACAGACTGTACCTACTGATTTTGCTCAGATCAGACGGATATGAAGGTAGAATTGATCATGTGTTTTTGGATTATTCCACTCTGCCCCAGCAATCTGTCCCACCCGTGGGACAAAGTGGAATGGTCACAATTTTGACGTCCACTATGAAAAATTAAACTCGCATGAACTATGAGTTGAGTTTGTCGCTAGGGCTGTCACTGTTGTATTAAATTAAATATTATGGTGAAAATAAAAAAGTTGAACAAAACAGTCTAATAGAAACGAGTAAAACCGAGTTGGCAACACTGACACTTCAACCGTCAAAAATTGGCGCAGCTGTTGACTGCAAGAATACGAGGACCCATGTATTTGCCAAAGATGTTAAAAGACGAAAACTGGGAAAAAGCTCTCATAAAAAAATTGGAAATCCGGTATTTCGTCGAGACTATGTGCTATCCTTCTTATACCTGAAGACTTTTATGGGAGAAATTCGTATGTCGGTGTTGCTCCCAAAAAAACTAAGTATTTTTTCATTACCTACAGGCACTTGTGATGTGATGTTATTTTATGTAAATTATAGTAAAGGTGTATGTGTGTTTATATTATATTAGATCAATGCTAGAATTAACAGCTGTAAAGTTTTATTCGTCAGGAATATTATCTTCGAGTTGTTTGTCAACTCCGATCAGGTTATTCCTGTCGTACGCCTCCAGTCTTCAATAAAAAAAGAACTTAAAGTCAACAAATATAATATCCTAACCGTAACTAAAGTCCGGTCGGCTTTGTTTGAAGGTCCTTCTAATGCGCGAGCGCGACGGCAATACATTTGTGAGCGAGCGATAGAGATAAATAATGAAGGGTCATTGTACGAAATTCTTTCTGCTTCGCGACCGTACTTTAGTATCTTGTTTGTTTGTTTGTTACGCTTTCACACTAAAACCGCTGAACGGATTTGGATGAAATTTGGCACATGGGTAGACCATGACCTGGAATAGGACATAGAAGACTTTTTATCCCGATTTTCCCACGGGATCGAAACTTACGCGGGTGAAATCGCGGGGCGAGCTAGTGACCGATAAATTATAACACTTATATTTAATTTACTTTCCCACTACACCTGCTTTTTTACAAGTGATAGTGACTAGTGGTTCTGTGGCGGCATCTACGTTGCCACATGCGAACTATGCATCAAAGATCAGGTCTTTCGTCACACAACATCCTGACGTCACACAAATCCTGCATCGCGCAATTAGAGTTCACCGCGCTATAAACATATATACAAGATCCCGACTTCAACCGCTGGGCAGTTGCCCGCCAGACACGACACCCGTCTGTTCGGAGGATCCTTTTCTATGGTGGATGAGTGAACTTTACACCCTGTTTCTCATACCACTAAAGTTCCTTGTTCCTTAGCTCGTCTTTTAATAGTATATATGTATATATAAATACAGATATATTTACTTCGTTTTCGTTTAATTTGTGATTGACACAAAAGTAAACACACAAAACTTACTTGTAGACGGTTAACACTGCTGCCACCTATGACAAACTTTTAGTTTTTAACCCCATTGCAATTTGTCCGAGATTTGTGGAGCAGAGTGGAATAATCCGTATTTTTTTGTTGTACGGGCAACTAATATGACTGCAAAAAAATGCATTTTGTACTTCCACGTGTTCCAAGCTGCGGGTACCACAGCATACTGAACAAATGGAATGCTAACACACACATTTCTCCCCAGAAGAAGACTCTCCAGATACACAAGAAGCGCAGGGAGAACGTTACTCATTCGACCACCACCGTGTCTTAGGGAAAGGTCTCTATGCCCGGTGATAGCCGAGCAAGTGACTTGAAAAGTTTATTTGCCCGGTCTAGTCGGGCAACGCTCGAAGGTTTGCCCGGTTTATACAGTCAAATGAGCTGCAAATATTGTTTTCCTGAACCTGCATGTGGCTATTTTAACGGCTATGATACCTGTTTGCGGTGTGATATCTTTCATTGGGCGCATTCTAATTCGGCGGTTAACATTGACGGCATTGGTCGTCGTGCTCAAGACTTCGTTTTTTATTTTAATTACTTATTTTTCCATCGGTGAAGGCTTTGCGCTTATAAACTTGCATTGATTGAAGCAAGTTCTAAAACAGAATAATAACTCGAATCGGGGATTCATTTTTTAAATTCGGCTGATACTAATTCGTGCTAGTTTGAATTAGCCACTGCCGTTGCGATAAAAAGATGTTTTTTTTTGGGGGTTTGCGTTTGGTGCTTGATGATATTTTGATACTGAAATCGAACGCATGACTTTTCGACGAAGGGGATGGTCTAAAGAGGTCGATGCTTTTTGATTGACGACCTTTCCACACTGTTTGGGTGACATCATAAGTTTTGCAAGAACATCACTTCAGAGTACTGACATATCTGCATTGAGGGTGGTCTGAACACCTTAACCTGGCGCAATTAACGCTGTTCAAAATGAGCCAAAGAAAACATGTAGCTTTTTGTTTTCATGGTATTTGCGGTTGACACAAAATAAAATCCATACTTAAGCATAAAAACTCCTCGATTCATTGAGCAACGCAAATTACACCAGGTTACCTATAACACTCCATTTATTAACCCTTCTGTGGAATAACCCCCAGTTTCTGGAATGAAAATGATCGATGCGTGAAAACTAATGGTGCGATTGGCTATTGATAAAACATTCAACCAAAAACAGGAGTTTTCGCGCGTTTTGTCACATTCATTTTGCATCATTTTCATTCGGAAAACTGGCTATAAGTGACACACAACATTTGCTCATCTCGAACTAACAATTAACTCATATCTTTCCAGAGAGACATAGGATCGGCCCACCGTCCAGGCGTTTCGCGCAGTGTCTGTGGCGCCTCCTGGCGGCCACACACGACAACATCACTCCACGTTACGAGGTTGTAACTAGATATATATAATTAATATTAACAAGGGGCCACATTTACGCTTTATTGTGTAATGCAAGCTTCACGGGCCGGTGCCTTTTCGGTTAGATTTATATAAGTTGTTATTGGAATTATGCGCCTCAAAATAGCCGTAATTATAAGTAAGAGTAAAGCCAAACTTTTAATTGATTTACTGATTATCGTGACAGCGTAGGGAAACTATAGTACTTATAGAACTATAGACTAAACTACTACCGCAAAAAGACTATGTTCAGGGAGTCTACTCCCTAAGCACTAAATCCGTAGTTTCGGCAATAGTTACGTGCGTTTCCTACTTCGTGCTACATACGATTAGTTCGGCGCCCGTACTAAAAATGAATGACATCACGATTTGATAGGTGTCCCTACTCTCAATCCCGATAGGTGTTTTCTATCCAAAAAAATAATTTGACAGTTGTTTTGACGCATCAACTACAGCTTGGCAAAAAAGAGTTTGGAAAAAATGAGGGCGCCACTATCGAAATTAGGTCACCTCGAATGGGAAATAATTTGTTAATATAAATGTGCAACATAAAAGCTGCTTGTGGGTGACTCAAATCAAAACCTACTACTTATTAGCACATGTCGGCAAAGTAGTACCCGTCTGCATTCAGTAAAATATTTAGTTTCATTTGCCACCACGTTAGACTCTCTCATCGACCTGTTGTTTCCTGAAGGGCCCGTATCTTCGTTGACGGACATACAATTAAGCATTACTTAAAACTCGTTTAAAGCCTTTTGATTGGTTGAAACTAGTTTTAAGTAACGCTTGAGTATTGAGTGAGGTTCTGTAATACGAGCCCTAAGCCCGATGAATCCCTTAATAAAAGTGCACTGTTGGATTTTCAACGCTAAAGGCTGAGCGCTGAGAGTTGAAAATCCAAGAGTGCACTTTTATTTCGGAATTCATTTAAGTATCACTTAGTTGTCGGTGAAAACGGGCATTAGTCTTCTTCTTTTTTTTCGAATCGATTATATGTCATTATTTTGTTAAATCAGTTGGGCCCAGTAGGAGAGAGTAAACCCCTGAACATATCTTTGCAAAACAGCGTGTCATATTACCGCTTATTTTGAAAATGTTATGCACATAATTATCAATTATTTTCTCGTTAATCCTTAACTCAATGTTAGGTTATTATGTTATTTCATATGTTGTTGATTACTATATTCAAAAGGCTGCACAAAAACTGAAATGGGATTGATACAGTTATTCATAAGGACAAAATAGTTCAGTAGTGTGGCCCCAACATCTACGTCCTGTTGTTGTTTTCATTAATTCCTGAATTAATGGAACTACGTATATATCTTAGTCCGTATTTATAAAAAACACGTGAGATTTCTAAGTATTGATATACCTAAAGTTTTTCGGATTAAGGATGTCCCCGTAATTGTCGATATGGAATCGATGTCGATACTATTTCTTTGATACAGTGATGATTCACTATCGATAAGTATGATGACATCCGTACGCAAAGTTCATAATTATGACACTTTTATAAGTATTAGGAATCTGAATTAGATTGACTTACTTCTGAGTTAACTTTTTGATTTGTGACATCTTTCCTCTCGCTTTCCTGCAATCTGTGGAAGTGATTTCGTGAAAAGGGACGGAAGTGTGTAACAGGAAACGCGGGCGATGCTAAAGTTGGCTGTTAGATGATACCGACTCATTTTCCGAGAGATTGGTACTGTTGAGATGTCAGATGCATCTCAACAGTACCAATCTCTCGCAAAATTAATACCAATCTCTACACCTACACCTCATATGTGAGTACTGTAAAGCTCGCTCGTTTTTCATTTACATGACTATGTTGTTGTTTTATACAATCTAATTGGGATTCCTTATGTACTAAAGATTTGTTGCTTACGCTATTTACAAAATGTTTATCAAAAAGCTATTTTTAAAATAAGCAATACAAAACATTGAAAATGCTTTAAGTAATATTCTTTCACTGTGTTATGTGAAATTAACATTATAGTTTTGACTCCATGTTGTGAAAAGAAAATGTATTTACACAAATACCCAACCAAATGAAAAAAACAAGTACTCGAGTTACCGAACAACCATTATGGTACTTACCTACTTATATAAGAATATTTTTTATAATAAAATCGTAGCAAAACATGCGATGGTGCTGAAAACATAAATATCACAAATTTCTTTAAACTATCTTTAACGTTAAAAGAAGCATTTATTTTATAATAGTTTCAGACGTAGTACTTACTTGTGATAAACAAAATGTATTCTTTGAAAGCATAGTAATTATGTTTTTGATGTGAAAACTTCATTAGGCCTTCTTTTAACATCTTGCGCCTTTTTCGAACTGCGAACGTCGACGCTGAATCGGGTATAATCGGCTCCCGTCGGCGTTGGTAGGTGGCGCTGAATCGCGTATACTCGGCTCCAGTCGTAAGTTTTCACTTCTATCGTTTCATAAGGACTCACCTTTTTTTTTCATAGTTGTAAGGATATTTTTGTATTTTCGTTATGTAAATAAGGATTTTATACACGACGAAGACTTTGATGTCTCTGAGTTCTGAATTGAATTGAATTTGGTTCGAATGATTATTGTCAAGGTAACATAACAGTCCGGCCGTCGAGAGAATGCGTTATTGACGCCTGTCAGTTTCATACTAACAAATGTTTTGACAATTTGATCCTTAGTACAACTAGCAATTGTCCAACTGACAGGTGTCACGAACGGATTCTCTTGGCGGCCGGACTAATTTGTATCAAATTCGATTGAATTAATTTTGGACATACCCCAGTAGTTCATGAAACCGGTCTAAATACATATAGTATTATTAACAAAAGGGGCTATTCTTGCTATTTTTATTTACTATTATTTTAAGCCTAAACTTGTTCCTCTCTTTAATCTTTTTAACAATGTTATCGTTGCACTCAAAACAAGTCTTTGTCTAGTGCTATAAGGTATATTATTCTTTGTTGCCATTCTCAAAGTCACAACACTTATTTAGGTCGCTAATAATGATGAATAATTGATACTATTTTTATGATATTTTAGAATAGGTACTTAAATCGTGTAATAAGGGTTTTCTGAAATGACGTTTACTAGGTGGCAGCACTGAGACGTCAGGTCTGGGCATCTGTCAAAAGTGACTGAATGATGAACGAATGAATGGAACGAATGCTGAATGTCAATATATTATATTTTATAATCATTATCGAAATGGATGGCCACTTGTCAATGTGGCGCCAACTGGTGGCTTGAATTTTCATGAAAACGGTCATTATCGGACTTTGGCAGGCGAAAGGTGATTGTTTATAATAGCTGAAATCAATAATTCTTAGCTTCTCTTTTTTCCTTTTCAAGCTGAGTATAAAATTGAATATACATAATTATATTATAATATACAACATGTAAAAAAAAACCTGTCCGATCCGTGAGGTATCGTACTGAGAGTCTATTTATGTGTATTTATCAGGAAAAAGTAAAACAAATATCGTCACATTTTTTTCTGGGGTATATTACACGGGTGCGTGCGGCTGTCGCTGAGCGGGTGTCTACAAGTCATACATTTTGACCCCTGTGGAAAATTTGCAAATTTTTTATGGATTTGGTATAATTTTGGTACAAAAAATGAGAATTTTAAATAGCAATAACTTTTTTATTTTCAATAATACTAATATTTTTTATTACTTTTTGGTAATATTATTGCAGTACCTATGTGCCATTTTCGGATCGAACAGGGTTTTTTTTTTACATGTTGTATAAGTAAGCTATTTATTGAGGGACCACGCAGATGGATCATATTGATTTACTATATGAATAGAATCCACTTTGCCGAAAATATAAACATTAGACGGGCATTGTACACTAAGCGTCTTGGCTAAAGTAGTTAATACATTTATCAATCGTTCGTTATTTCAAATAATACATAATCAAGCAAAGTTTAAAGTATTATTTACAATTGTATTTATTATGAAAATAGTTTAGACCAAACTGCCTAATCTGAAATTACTTATAAATAAATCCTACGAAATTTGTTATCAAGAGTTCCCCTGTTAACATTATTTTTAGTAAAAATGACAACAATAATAATAATGGGGATGAAAAGCGTAAATTATAATCATTTCTGAAACATTATTTTTTTGCACGTCTTGTTACAAATTTAAAGTAGGTACAGTACGACACTTAGATGTAGCATCGGCAAAATTCGTAAAACCGATCACCATCCGAACTGAGTGCGTCTTCAAAATCACCAATATGTATTACTGCTTTAGGTGAAAATGATCTTTACGCAAACGCAATAACTTGTGAAGTCATATAACCAAATACATTCGTAAAATTTAAATGAATGAATGCAAATTTTCAAATTAATGCTACATCTAAGTTGTCTGTAGTAAGTTTGTAATCACAAAAAAAAGCTATAAAACTACAAATTAACGATTTTCGGTAATTTTCCTTTACTTGTGCTGTAACTGTAAGACCTTGCTTATTGCCAAATATCATGATTTTAGGTCAACGGGAAGTAACCAATAGGTATTGATTTATTTGCTATTATCAATATGTTGCATAAATGACCATAGGTTTTGGTTTTTTTGCGAGTATCAAAATATGTTGCATAAATAGCCGTTTTTTTTATTGCGTTGAAGTTTATAGAAGCTTCATTTTTTTAGCTCTCCAAGGGACCCTACATATTTGATATAAATTTCAACATGATACCTCCACGCGTTCTTGAGAAAAAGGGTCTTGACAGACAGATAGACGGAAAACGAAGTAATCCTATAAGGGTTCCGTTTTCCTTTTGAGGTACTGAACCCTAAAAACACCCCTGTTTAAAAAGACACTTTAATTTTGGTAAGGAAATCAACCCCATGTTTTTTTTATTTCATGAATATACTTGCGTGCAAAAAAAACGATCCACTCCGTGGTCTTATAGTTAACAGACGATATCCCAATTAAATAAATAAATAATATCAGCTTTTTACTATCCCACTGCTGCGCAAAGGCCTCTTCTCACACAGAGAAGGCACGAGCATTGATCACCACGCTTCAAGACGGGTTGGCGATTACAGACTATACAATGCCGCCCATGGGCATGTTACCGCTCGTATTTTTCTGAATATTCATGAAACATTATCGACAATTTACTTTAAAAGGAGGGGTCTATCTTTAATATTTTGCTTGCTTTACATTTTTTGCCACACCTCGGATGTTATTGGCTCGATTTGGATTCTGTTAATTATTTCTAAAAGCTTAACTCATAAGCTTTTAGAGGTCACAAACGCTACTCAAAAAATTAAAATTGAATAACATGAAACATATTACAGATAGACTCCCCCCCCCCCCTTTTTTTGATAATTTTTCATGAATATTCAGAAAAATACAAGCGGTCACATGCCCATGGGCGACATTGCATATTAATTAACTGTAAGTCCAACAATCCTCAAAGTAATTAATAAATTAACTATAGTGATCCGTGTGTATTGATTTTGTTTTACTACTACACGAATTATTTCATCCATGTCTTATTCTATTCGTCTCTTAGATAAGATAAGATAATAATAATAAAGATAATTAGTGCCTGAAATGCACACGCGCAGAACCATATCTTATTAAATTCCAAAATTAAGTATATATTAATAATAAGCATTGCGTTGATAGGTCTCTTTATGAATTTAAAGCTATGGTTGGGATAAGTTTAGGGACTGGTCCAGATTCGATCGTGGATTGACCCGCGAGGAGCATGCAATTTTATGATGGGATTTTATTATATTGCTTGCAAAATTATAGTGTTCACAAATTACAAAGGAATGACGAAATCAACGTCAAGAATACCATAAAAGATATATTTTGAAAAGACAGCGTTTTAAAATCTAAATAGTTTAGTTATTCAAGCGAAAATAGACTTTATAAGAATTCTAAATAAGTATATTTTACCTCTACGTGATCGTAGATTGTTATAACTTTTCCGCCTGTTCCTAATACACAAGGTTTCCGTAAGCTTAAGATGAGAGTTTATGAGTAATTTGGGGATATATTAGATATCACGATGAACGAAGACATTTTGTAATGAAATATTAGATTTATTGATCATTGGTGCAGAATATATCGAGTCTAGGTTATCTTATGTACAGTATAGTTATCAACAATTATTATATTTATTCAAACTAGCTGCCCGCCCCGGCTTCGCACGGGTAGCACTATGTACTTATCTACGGTGCAACTACCTACTTACCTACCCTACGTACCCTACCTACCTACCTACCCTACCTTCCTACCTTCCTACCTACCCTACCTACCTACCTACCCTACCCTACCTACCTACCTACCCTACCTACCTACCTACCTACCTTAGGGGTATGAAAAATAGATGTTGGCCGATTCTCAGACCTATTCAATATGCTCACAAAATTTCATGAGAATTGGTCAAGCCGTTTCGGAGGAGTACGGGAACGAACATTGTGACACGAGAATTTTATATATAAGATTATCTAAGAAAGTCCAAATCTATTCTAAAAATCAAGATATATCATAATTCCCCCTGATTCCGCTGGTGTCTGCTGTTGTTGACTTAATATGTAATAGGAAATATTAATAACGAACAAATATTAACCATATCATTTATCATAATGTATATTATTATTGTACATTGCTTAGTTAGTGAAATAGTTATTATGTCGACTATTATTTAGTCGACGGTCGAATCGCACTTTATCTATTCGGTAAAAATCTCATCGTGGAATCTTAGGTCCTTGTTTCTAATTGATGTTATTTCCACTTAAACAAAAAACAACTTTATTGTAAATAAAGTTGATTTTAGACTGACTAGTCTAAAATTAACTTTATTTTGTTTGTTTAGGTTTTTTGTTTAACTGCGTTCGCAATTAATTTGCCAAACATGTAAACAAACACGAGTTTTAGGAAAAACAACTGTAATGCCTACACATAAGGTTCAGTTTGAGCTACAACTTCATGTTTTTTTATGACTTTTTCAACAGTACCAGTCAGTACTGTTGAAAAAGTCATCAAAAATATGAAGTAGAAAATTTATTTGCCAAACATGTAAACAAACATGAGTTTTCCACTTAGACAAACATCAACTTTATGCAAGTGTCAATACAGTTGATTATAGATCGACTAGTATTGTTGAAAAAGTCATAAAAAATATGAAGCTGTAGCACAAACTGAACCTTATGTGTAGGCATTACAGTTGTTTTTCCTAAAACTCGTGTTTGTTTACATGTTTGGCAAATTAATTGCGAACGTAGTTTAGGTTAAGTGAGCACGTTCACAGCTCACTTCACCTAAGTTTCCACGGTGAGATATTTCAGAATGCATCTGCTGGGCTTCCGTTTAACTGAGATGGTGCCTGAGGTAGCTGTGCGATGTGGGAGGGGTGTTGACGCCCATCAGCGGGCGAATGACTGAGCTCTTACACAATATAAATATGGACAGTATGGAAACTCGGCCTATTTGTTGAAATAATTACCTGCGCTCCATTTTTAAAAACATTGCGGCGACCACTCGTCTCGACACGGCACCCGCAACTGACAGCACCGCGACAATCGCTTGGGGTCTGTGTCAGTGGTGCCGGTTCGAACATAAACTACGTAGTTTCTGTACTGTCCATATTAATACTGTGGCTCTTATGATACGTCACCACGCCTTCCCGTAGATAGAGCATAGTATAGATTACCTGTCAGCGTATACCTTATTGGATAGCGATAATCTCTGTCCGCGTCCTAACCAAAAGCGATCGTCGCTTTCGTGTAACTTTTTTGTTCGGTGAACCGGAACGCGTGGTCGCGCCGACAGAGGGTGCCTTTTTTCCGAACAAAACTTACATGATTCGCGATACGATCGCTTCTGGTTAGGACGCGGGGTTTAACTTTCTCTTGTAAACTTGTGCTGTCTAAGGTAGTCGGGTAAAACTGACCAAAGAAATCGTACCGTGACAGCCGTTTTATTGGGTCCCAGTTAACAACTGGGGTAAGACAAAAAGTTTGCACATGCGAAAGGGATAGAAAATCTATTTCAGATTTAGTGACTATTGCACCTTCTCAGTCGAGCGGTAGGCCTGTAATAGTTAGTCGCACTTTAGTCGATATTATTCGATACACATGTAATATTTAAAAAGCGATACTATCGAATACACCCAAAGATGCTTTAAAAAGCTTAAAAATAATACATTTTTAATAGTATTAAGATGTAATAATTTTAATTACAAATGAAGTATTCGTACGCCTAACATTTTATTTAGGACTGTTATTTTTATTCAGATGTTTAAAGGAATTGTTCATTGTTTATACCTGGAAAGAAAAAAATCATACTGTATCTATTGCATTTTACGTGCATTAAGGTTCATGTTATTTTGAGCCTTATTTCTGTCTAAGTAAGAGTCATTTTGACTGACACTCGTAAGTGATAACTATAAATGAAAATAGATACAAGTAAATCTTTAAAATACATTATTATTAACGGATAAACGTCATTATCAACAATGTTTTTTGAGAATTCTTTGTAAAGAACACAAAGAATTCAAGAAATCTTTGTAAAGAATTCAAGAAATCTTTTTCTGTTCAGACCTTAAGCAATTATTTCCAATTTTTTTCCCCTTGTATTAAATTTGACATGTATTTAATTAATTAATTATACATTTAGGGTGCTTATCTTTATTACTAAAACTTAATTTAATGTTATAAGTTTTCCAGTGAAGACATATTACAACCCAGTTTAGCATTTAAAAATCATGTTATGCTTATGACTTATGAGCAAGTACTTTAAAGTATTTATTTTTCAGAGTTTCTATTGTAAGGATAAACTTAATTTAATGGTACATAAAAGTGTTGTTATAGTTTTATAAAGATACCAGTATGTTTTATAGTATTTATTGAACTTATAATTGGTTGCTAATATTATAAAAAATCAAGCATGTACAGGAATATAAACAGCGCTCTTATGAATAAAACAACAAAATATTAATAGATTATTCAAAAATAATTTCTCTCTTAACCTTTATGAGTCGGAATAAACTTATGGCAGAAACACTGATAAGTACAGATGTTTCACTCCGCATAATCATTTAAATAAAAAGCGACTCTTGCTAGGATATAATAAAGTGCAATTCAGGTCGCAGAGCGCTGATTACCTACAGTTATATTCACTTAGAAGTTGCCTCTCTTTCTATCGCGTAACTCTTATATCTTCTGACTACGTTACGCTCACTGAATTCAACACTGAAGTCGAGGCCGCTGCGTACCTAATCTGCGTTCGCAATTCATTTGCCAAACATGTAAACAAACACGTGTTTTAGGAAAAACAACTGTAATGAATGAACTTAGACAAACATCAACTTTATGCAAGTGTAAATAAAATTCATTTTAGACCGACTACTACTGCTGAAAAAGCAAAAAAATAAAATAAAGTTGTAGCGCAAACTGAACCTTATGTGTAGGCATTACAGATGTTTTTCCTAAAACTCGTGTTTGTTTACATGTTTGGCAAATGAATTGCGAACGTAGATTACTTGTAGCTTCAAACCTAAAATGCGGATTGAACCATTTGAATTTATCCGTGGCAGAAATAACAATATAAGATCACGCGTGTATTCCACGAAAGGTCAGGCAGAGATGTACCTATATTACACCCAGGCATATACAGGGTGGCAGGGACATCGACGTGAAAATAAAACTGTTACCATGGATTCAGTACATGATTCTGAACAAAATCTGCGGTTTCATAGAAAATTGCAATACCTACGCGGTCAAAATGTATATAACAGCGGATTTTTTTTAAATAACCGACGAAAAATTTCAACGCGGGCTGGTTCAGAATCTGGATCTCTACTGAATCTCTCTATTGAATCCATGGTAACAGTTTTCGCGTCGATGTCCGTGTTATCCTGTATAATGTAAGCATTGATTGTTGAAGTAACAAATATTGTATGAATTTTATTCTGATATTGTTAATAATTGAGCAAAACCAGCACTATGAATGATATAAGGTCTATTTATTATCTTGTTTCCAATTGACGTTATTTCCAGTCAAACGAACATCAACTTTATGTCAGTGTAAACAAAGTTGATTTTAGACTGACTAGTACTGTTGAAAAAGTCATAAAAAGTATGAATTTGTAGCGCACACTGAACCTTATGTTTAAGCATTACGATTGTTTTTCATACAACTCGTGTTTGTTTACATGTTTGGTAAATAAATTGCGAACGCAGATTAAATGTTAAATCATTCATAGCGCTGGTTTACGCAATTTTAATTTTTTTAAACGATTTTGTCTACAATAATAGAGAATAGACAATATTAATGGCCTGAATAGCTACTTCCGATTCAATGTATCTGGTAACTAGTGCCTATCCGAATACTATGAAAATAGGTTTATTGTTTTGCTATTGTTATTTTGTCTATATAACTGTAGTGTTACCTCTTTGAACAACGAAATAATGTACAAATAAAACATTATCATAATAGGTACGTTGGTGCTTTGCACTATATCGTCGACCGTAGGTTCAACTGAGGTAAGGGACAAAATACGATTTTTCGAGAGAGGCCGACAAAGTTTTTTTTCGGACTAAATCACCCATAACTTTTTTTGTTATGAACCTTTTTTTTTTCTGATTTCACACATAATCTTGTATTTTAGTGCTCTATCTATCTGTGTAACATTAATTTAAATAAGTTAGCTATTTAAGAAAATAGACGTCCCTTACACCAACGTATTTTGTTAGTAATGTCCCTTACTGACGAAATATCTCGTAGTCCCGTCCCTTACATTAAATTTACCTCTACGTTGGATCTAATCTATTAATGAAAAAGCTGTGTAAAGGACTTGTTGAAAAGATGTATGAAAAAAAAATACAGTGTAAAGAGATTGTTGACAGAAAATGAAGTTCACATTTTTGGCGTACTGAGTAATCCATAATGGTAATTCGTTGATTGGGAAGACCCTTACCTTATTTGAAGTGGATTGGCGGCGGTAATTACAACATTTCAAGTTGCTATATTGCATAGTTTTTCATATATATTATTATTATGGGGTTGATTCGAAATTTGGATGCAATAAATCAGTAGGGTAAGGGACATTTTTCTTAAGCTAGAATATTTTTATATACACCATTCGAAAGAGCGAAAAATTCTGCACAAAACTGTATACTCAACTCATTTTGGGTATTTTGTCCCTTACCTCAATTGAACCTACGGTCGACGATACGACCGTACGGACCGTACCGGACGTGACCGTTCGGTCGGTGGCGATGTTGTTGATATTCATATAGGTAACATTTAGAAACAATTTATGTGAAAAATATCATGAGAAAAAAGTGTACCTATGTTGAAAAATATGATAAAAATAATAATTTGTATGTGTTGATCTCTGTTCTTATTGCATTTGTCATCAAAGTTTAATTTTTATTATCACGGTTATATTTTTAATTAATTAAGAAGAAATTGTGCGTAATCTATGGTTGTTGTTTTTGGTGTAGGTTAATGTTTTTTTTTGTTTTATTCACAAAGTTAGTCACTGTTTGTCTGGGTTTACTTGAGTTGGCGACTGGATAACGTAGAAGGAAGTAGAAGTACTTACCTAATCTGCGTGCACAATTTATTTGCCAAATATGTAAACAAACACGAGTTTTCCACTTAGACAAACATCAACTTTATGCAAGTGGCAATACAGTTGATTATAGATCGACTAGTATTGTTGAAAAAGTCATAAAAAATATGAAGCTGGAGCACAAACTGAACCTTATGTGTAGACATTACAGTTGTTTTTCATAAAACTCGTGTTTGTTAACATGTTTGGCAAATTAATTGCGAATGCAGATTACGTCGTTTGCACACAATGGCACTGATAATTTTTACTCGAGCTTAAAAAGTATTTCCTACGCATATGAAGACGATCCAACATATACGCTGAACAAACACATCGTATTTTTTTGACATTTCCTTCTACGTGATCGACGATAGCGCAAGGTATGCATTTACGCAGCGTCGACATGGGCCGCTTTCCGAATAAGAACGTAATCGCTCACAGCGCTGACATCAATATTTGACGTTCCGAGTTAGATATCACGATTATGACAGCTGAGGGCTGCGGAACGCCCGTGAACGTTCTCACGGTGCTCGCTCAACGTCAAAACTTGCATATCATATTTCTTTGTGTTTTTATACTACACATTTCTTCTTCTTCGTTGGTTAGGTGGCCACGGTAGCCAGAAGCACAATTTCGAAGATGCCACGTTTGTCTAAAGTTATGATGCGACTCAAAACAAAACAGCACAACTGGCTTCTTTGACAGCGCTCACGGTGCTATTAGTAAAAGGCATGGTCGGCGTTATCGCAAGATGGCGCATGTCATGACGTCATCTATGACGATTCACAATACATCGTTATCGCGCTAAGGCTTATTCGGAACGGCCGTTCAAATCGCTCAAATCGATTACAGCCTAACTCGAAATGCGGGGATGATGTCGACGCTTACACTGGACATATGTCAATATTCCACAATAATGATGACACTGACAGCTGTTGATCACGGTTTAGATCATTTTGCTGATTGCGTTAAGTTGCAATGGTGAAATAGCCCTAAGTGAGACACCAGTGACTAAATATGTTTAGAGAATGGGTCAATTTTTTGTTTATATTGTAATTGAGGTGTAATTTATAAATGAGGCCGTCGTTGTACTGTGAGTGTTAACACGTGATAACTTGTGTGAGATTTACATCTCTGATTTGCAAAATAGTCTCTTTTGTATGCGATGAAACAATAATAAAATGATACAAAAAATACTTTTTTTTTTTTTTTTTTTGTTAAGCCTCCACTCGTTCCACCGTTCGCGAGCCCACGCGATCCTTCCAGTTTTTGCGGAATATATCCAGTACATCCCACCATCTACAAGGCCTGCCGCTACCCCGCCTCACTGTTGAAATACACTTAATTGTTTTTATTTACTTGGCATGACTAAAGCCCAGAACCTAAGTTTCGTAAGTTATTCAATTAATCATTCATTCGCTTGGAAAAATTATCTCCCTTTGCACATCATTAGTGGGATTTAAGGGTGGAGAAGATCACGCAGCGGGTCAAAATTTGTTTCCAAGCAATAATCGATGGAGTATGAGTCGACGGAGCCCCGCCAGGCGGGGCTCCTATTTCTGAATAGTTAAAAAAAATTACCACGAAGGGAATGTCCAGGTCTTTGTTCACTCGCTTCACTCGCTCACTAGAGCCCGACATAACCTTCGAACCTAACGTGTCCGAGGTGGGGTGTCCCAGGTCAAGAGCTCGCTTCGTTCGATCTTGCATCCTAAATTCTCCTAGAAACAGTAGTAGTAGTAACATTGCCTTTTGTACATACACTAAATCTAGTAACGACGTAAATTAAAATCAAAAAGCAGCGAATTAACCTCAAGACAACCAAAATAACAAGTGACAGTGACAATGCAAATCCTCGGCACTTTAACCGGTTCTATGTAGGCACAACTATTATGCCGCAAATTGCGGCTCTTTATCCGATAGTTATAGAATACCACTTGTGTTTTTTAGACGAAAAAAATCCAAACAGCGGCTATTTATCATTCAGGTTTAAAAAATCCAAACAGCGGCTATTTATCATTCAGGTTTTAAAAAATCCAAACAGCGGCTATTTATCATTCAGGTTTTACATGGCACCAAACAGCGGCTATTTATCATTCAGGTTTTACATGGCAACTTCGCTTCAATTATCTGTCACTTTTGGCTCAATGAAGCAGTGAGGTGCTCATAGACAAATGGAATTAGATTTAATTAAAATATTAATCAAAACGGAATCCAGTGCCAAACATGTTGAAGTATTACCTCGATAAGTTTTGGAGTGAAGACGTGTGGTTGCCGCTGAATACTACATGGGCAGACATCGCTCCTGGTCCCGATAAGGCGGTGGTTTACACCGATCATACACACGTTTTCTTTCCTATACCGTTGGCATTTCTGTTTATAATCCTGCGCTACGTGTTAGAGAAGTAAGTAACCACAAACATTTTATTACGTAGCGCTTTATCGCGTGAGGCATAACATTGTGCATGCCGTCATGCCCCGGCCAGGTGTCCGGCTTTTGACAATCGTGTCCGGCCAAATATACGCAATTCCGGCCTGTCCGGCTTTCGTTACACTTTTGGTCAACCCCGCCCCGCCAAATGATGTCTGATTGATTTTATTTAGAAAAATTAAAAAAGGGTAAACAAAAAAAACCACGTGACTCATAGATGCTAAACCTTTTATTTCAAATGTTAAAATCATATTAATTATAGTCACATATATATTTATAGTCTCTATTCTGAATCTGATTCTGATGAACTCTCTGTCACATTAATAATAAAGCGTTCAGTGGTATCATCAATTATTTTGTCTAATTTAAACATTTTCTGTTCTTCTTTTATTACATGACCCTCACAATTTTTCCAATTCTCAGCAGTCACATTAGCTAAAGCCTCTGGCAAAAGAATTTTTAGTTCAGCCATTTTAAAAGTTTTATTTTTCTCGGCTACAAACCCCTTAACTTGAGCCCATATTAACTCAATTGGATTGAGCTCACAGTGATATGGTGGCAGGCGCAATACTGTGACACCATATTCCTTGGCCAATTCATCCACAACATAGGATTGGTATTTGTGTTTTTCATATTTAACTTTTATTAATAATTGTGCTTTTAATTCTGCTTCTTCATAAGCAATATTTTTTTCTTTTTTTCGACTGTGATAGGGTGCATTATCCATCACCAAAATCGAGTCTTTTTCCAGTTTCTTGAAAATTGTAGTGATCCATGTCTCAAAATTATGTGCATCCATTTCTGAGTGGTAATCGCCATCACCCTTACTTGCTTGAAATATTAATTCACCTCCTTCAACAAAACCACTTGATGAACCTGAAACAAAGTTTTAAATAATATTCAACAACTGACTAATAATCATTATTTTCTTATAAGTTAAAGTACATGTGAGATGCTCATAGCATCTCACATGTACTTTGACTTAAAATATTAATTCATTATAAATTGACTGCCTCGTTCGTCTAGTGGTCGCAAGCGCTACTGCTGAGCATGAAATTCACAGTTCGATTCACAGGTCGGCCAGTGTTATTGGGTTTTTCTATCTAAATTTTCAGTAGCAGCCTAGTCTCTGGAGTTGTGCCCGGTTAATGGCAAGGCAATAGGCTCGTGCCCTATTTATTACATGGTACTTAAACATATCTGGCGAAATGTGGGTGTTCTATAGGTACACCTCTGCCCAACCCTTCGGGGAAACAAGGTGTGATTTATTATGTTTACTATACATGATGTTTATCACAAGCTTATAAAATAAAATTGTTATCTTGGCATTTCTATTAAAGGCTATAAAGTAATATTCTTACCAATGTGGCCTAAGATAAGGCGTTTTCCTTTCCCGCTGGGATTCTTTAATACGGTAGACAAACCCTGCCTGTGAGCCTCTTTGCAGGATGTTATTGTCGTATCTTGCCATGTTGAAGATTTGGTGTGTCCTGCAAAAAAACAATATTAATGAGTAATAAGATATTTACAAAGGTAACAGAGTACAATATTAATTTTTATAACATATTAATGTTGTTATCATACCTTCATTGACCCATGTTTCATCCAAATAATATATTTTCTTCCCGTCTCTTCTATATTTTGCAATCTCATTCAAATATTTTACACGCCACACTGCAATGTCTGGTTTGTCAATAAGCATACTCTTGCGACTGCGTTTGGAGTATTTAAAGCCTAATTTCTTCATCAACTTACACATTACATCTCTTTTAATATTAGGTAGACTGTCATCATTATTGACACTTTCCATTACTTTTTCAATAGTTGGCATTTCATTTGCAAAAAAAAACGTATGTACTTTTCTCCTCACTGCGGCTAAATCCATATCATCGAAACTGTCGATTAAGCTTGGTTTCGTTGCCGGTGGAGGAGGAGACTGCACTCTATGCGATATTTTGTATTCCTTAATAACCCTGTACACAGTTGGTACAGACATACCCATTATTTCACCAGTTTTTTGCACTATGTCTGTTTTTGACGGAAAACAGTCTTTGGGCCATGTTTCTTCCACATATTTGAACACATTTATCAATGTCTGTTTCTCAGATGACGAAAGAGGTCCGGTTTTGAAGCGTTTCTTCTTCGGTGATGGAAATGTTTGTGCGAAGTTGGTCTGGCTAGTACCAGCCTCGGGTTCACTCATTTTTCCACGATACGAATTTAAAACCCAATAACGATAAATAACAAAAACGAACAATAACTAAATAACAAAAACAAAACAAGGAAACAAGCTAATATTATCACAATTCAACAAAACCAAAACGCACGGATACAATCGCAATGTCGATAACGCTGTCAACAAAGGCGTCTGGTTAACCGACTAAACGTAATACCTACCAATTCGGTTGCCAGACTACGTCACAGTTGTACTCTTCAATTTAGCAATGTTATCTAATTAGTTGTATTTTCTAAAAGGTTTGGGGAACCTGTCTTTTTGGGTTCTTTATAATAGACAGATTACAAAATGTTATATTATTATTATAAATCTAACAAAAAAATTGTACTAAAGCAGTTACATCTACGAAAAGTTGTTTAATAATTAAATGATAAAGTTTAACATACTATAATAAAAGGGGAAACTATCATGTGATCGAAAATAAATTTAATTTTGTTCTAATGTATTTTTTAACAAGAAAGTGTCAACTATAAAAAACCCTTTTTACGATTTGTTTACCCTTTTTTAACTACCTAAACCTTTAGAGTTATAGTTACTTTCAATGTAAACAAATTGTTTTAGTAAGAACAAAATGTGATTCATAATAATAATTAAGAGTAGAGTAAGTCTCAAATGAAAAACAGTATTACATACCTAAACAAATAAATGTTTTTTTTTTCTTTTATAAACCAGTGTTAATAAAGTTTGTATATGTTCCTTTAGGGTACAATGTCCGGCTAAATATGAATCTGTGTCCGGCTTTTCTATTTTTGGGCCTGGCAACCCTACCGGCGTACCACCTGGTGGTACTGCGGATTCACGCCGCTTAAATCTCGAAGATTACTTTTATAGTAATCTTCTAGTGGTTTTTATAAGTTATAAATAAGGGCTAATTTCGTCTGTGGGCAGTTTCATTCTATGGTCCGACGAATATTCTCGTCAAAAACACTTACATGGACTCCCGTAATTTTGTACGTCCAACATCTCTCAAGTACCGGCCCCCTGTCCGCGACGCGACATCGCTCACAAAAAATGTTCCCTTGCAGTTAATATTGCCTCTACTCCCATATCGTGAACTGTTTTGAGTTCTTGAATAAACAGGCCATACTTACAATAAAATGTAAACAGTACTCGTGTTATGAGAGTTGTATTTGTATAAACAATACAATACAATAATCTTTATTGACATAATATGAGGTTACAGATCTTATGAAAGATCTGTACCTGTAATAATAATAATAATAACCCCACCGCCGTATCTCTACGTTGACGTCGTGGTGGGGCTTGCGCGCTCTAAACTCTGGTTCTGTGCCGGTAGAGTTTACTTTGCCGGAACAGGTCTAGGATGAGGAGCCAGACCAAGAGAGATACAATCCACAATCAATCGATGAAATCCGCAGGGCAGCATGTGGCGAGCTGTTGGTCAGTAGCGACCCCACGGACCCTATCTCCCGGGAGAAATCTTGTTCCTCATCTCTGGCTTGCCTTTATTGGCCGGCTGGAGTGAATACTGATGAAGAACAGAGCTCCCACCTCATTCTTGCCTTAATTGGCCGGCTTGAGTGGAGATTCGCAAGAGCAAACGTGCTCGGAGGAAGGAAGTATTCCAGTAAGTGCTCGTAGGGCTCTTGACCATCTTCCGGGCTCTGGGATTGTTCTGAAAGCCTTGGAATACTGCTCTACTCCTCAAACACCTCAGGACATGTTGCCCCCTTGTCGCTACGTCACTATGTGCTAGCGACAGCTTCCGGGGGCCCATTATTGAGTGTGCAAGTCACCCCCTGCCATTTTATCCGTGTACATATGAAACATTGATCAGGCAGGGGCCATAGTCCTTCCATAGTTCCAGGTCTCCAGTCAATTTAAGCCACCCAAACCCATAGTCCAATATCTTTGTTTCATATGCTGCAATAGTCCTACACCAACCCGGGGTTGTCCTTGGGTACACTTGCATAGTGCATACAGGGATAATCGTAGGCTGGTGCCTCATTTCATTAAAACGCCTAACGGGCCTCTGCGAGTTGGCTTCGGCCCCTCGTACGCCTTCCAAAGGTCCGGGACGCCAGGGTCCCGAGAAATGTCAAAGAGCAAAAATAATAATAATAAATCATTTATTTCGAGCAACAGGACTTATAGTGTTAGTAACAATATACTTACAAACTATGTTAGTAGTACACTTACAAACAAAACAAAACAGAAAACAGATTGTGACATCATTGCTGCAAGGTGACAGGCCCAGCCGAAACCTTGCAGCAGTGGTTCACAAACACACAATCAAGCCTACTTGCAATCATAGACAGGATGCTGTTGGCGCTGCCCCGTACCCCGCGGACCAAGGATGCACACCTTTTCCGCATCACCGTGTAGAAAGAGTCTACGTGAGCTTCAGCAAACATCCCTGATGCGCTGCAGTATCGGGGCAACCCCATCAGCACCCTGAATGCGTTATTGTATTGGACGCGAAGGGCGCTGTATGATTTTTGAGTATAATGACCCCACAGACTGCAAGTGTAAAAAGACGTGCAGTAAGCAGTAAATATAGTGCGCTTGACCTCATTAGAAGCACGCCTGGATCTGCAGGCAATCATATTAGCTCTCACACACAGCGCCCTCCGCTCCCTATCAATATCCTCATCGTCTTTGAGGTCAGTGGTCAATAAGTGACCCAGATATTTAAATTGGTCTACCCTCACAAGGGGTATACCGTTCAACTTCACTGAAGGCACTGCTTCTGGGTATTTACCCCTGGCCCCAAAGACCATGACTATACTTTTTTAACATTATATGCCAGACCATGTAGTCTGGCATAGTGCTCGCAAGTGGCTACGAGTGTCCTTAGCCCGCAGATTGACGCACTACAAAATGAACAAAAAAAAATGAACGAATGAATGAATGAATGTTCTTTTGAATGAACAAAAGAAAAGAATAACAATTATTTATGGATGAGAGCCTGCAAAAGTACAAAAAACTATTCAGCTAAGGTAGTGTGAAAGTGGTCGTGGTTTGTAGGATGTGCGAGTGAGTATTGTGTAATGTAATGTAATGTGTGTGTGTGTGTGTGATGGTGTGTTCAAATATGTTTATTGGTGTGTGTTTATCTTGTCCTTTACTGAAGTACTTATTTGGTTTCCTCGTAGTTAAGCGTTAGAAGATAATTTCTGACCCTCGATTGTCACTCATAAAACGAGACCGGATAAAATTTAAAAATTTTGTTAAGTCTTTTGTAGAGAGGAGCCGAAAGAAAACACCTTTGACGTCTTGCTAGTGCAGAACGTCAACTTACGGAATCAATAACATTGGTGATTTTGCGTTTGTTACGTAGTTTATTTGATCGTAACGGATAGAGGCATGTTGTTTGGTAATCACATGATAAATAAAAGCTACCTAACTGTAAGAACCTGACACAGTTCATAGTTCATAGTGTTCTAGTGGGGAATCTATATGGTTTAAATGAAATGGTTTTGAGTAAGGATCGTTGGGCTTTCTCTAGTTTAATGATGTGTGTTTTACATGCGCCTCCCCTTACACCAATACATTAACCAGCGACAGAGTGAAACAGTGCATAATAAACTGTGCGAAGAAGGTCCAGGTCAGCCACATGCCTTCTGGAGGCGAAAGTCCTCGCGCACATGTGGGAGTTGCGCGAGGAGGCGAAACGCCGGGGTGTAACTCCGCTGCCGTGAGAAATCACGGCACAGCGGACAGAGCTCCGGCGGGATCTCATGGCGGCATGGAGTGTGCGATTGTCGCAACCCAGCACTGGGCACGCCACAATTGCGGCGATAAGTCCCCTCTTTGAGGAGTGGCTTGAGAGGCGCCATGGCATCCTCACCTTCCGCCTGACGCAGGTCCTCACCAGACACGGTTGTTTCGGGAGGTTCCTGTTCCGCGTAAGGCGGGAGGAAACGCCCGGGTGTCACCACTGTCTGGATCGCCCGGAGGACACGGTGGAGCATACGGTGGAGGTCTGCCCGGCTTGGGCGGAGCACCGCCGTGTCCTCACGGAGGCGATCGGCGGCGGCGATCTCTCGCGTCCGGCCCTGGTTCAGGCCATGGTTCGGAGCGAGAGTGCATGGGAGGCCGTCACCTCCTTCTGCGAAGCAGTTATGCTCGCGAAGGAGGAGGCGGAGGGCGCGAGGGAGATGCAAGCTGCACGCCCTCGCGGCCCTAGTCGCCGCAGGAGACGCCCCGGGCGTCGGGAGTCCAGAGCCGACTTCCGGCCACCGTAGGCGCGGGCTTGCGGACGGTGAGCAATGGGCAGCTCGCCGTCCGATAAGGACCAGGCCCGTGTCGACGGCGCGTTGTGTTCCACGCGTGCCTCAAAGAGATGTCAGCACCAACCGACCGGTGGAGCATACGGTGGAGGTCTGTCCGGCTTGGGCGGAGCACCGCCGTGTCCTCACGGAGGCGATCGGCGGCGGCGATCTCTCGCGTCCGGCCCTGGTTCAGGCCATGGTTCGGAGCGAGAGTGCATGGGAGGCCGTCACCTCCTTCTGCGAAGCAGTTATGCTCGCGAAGGAGGAGGCGGAGCGCGCGAGGGAGATGCAAGCTGCACGCCCTCGCGGCCCTAGTCGCCGCAGGAGACGCCCCGGGCGTCGGGAGTCAAGAGCCGACTTCCGGCCACCGTAGGCGCGGGCCTGCGGACGGTGAGCAATGGGCAGCTCGCCGTCCGATCAGGACTAGGCCCGTGTCGACGGCGCGTTGTGTTCCACGCGCGCCTCAAAGAGATGTCAGCACCAACCGACGGGGTCGAAAGACCAATGCCTGCTGGGGTTGCGGGTTTGTCTGAAAGGGATATCGCGGCCCCGGCACACAGGCAACGGAAGGAACACGGGTGGGTTTTAGTCAGTAAAAGTCTGACACACCCTCTCGCTCTGCCCAGAGCGGGAGAAGTCATTTGATGATTTCCCACCCTAAAAAAAAAAAAAAAAAAGGTCAGCCACATGCCTACGATTTTTTAAAACCCATATTAGTTTTCTAACCCGTGACGAAATCATGTCCGAATGAGGTTGCCAGGTTAATTTCTCGCCTAGAAATACTCCAAGATACTTTACTGGCGGGGTATTACCAATAGTTTGACACGAACTATGTTGGGTTATCAAAAATTCACACGTGTGAAAACGAGTCTCTACTTTTTGTTGTTTTAAGCGAGAGTTGGTGGACTGAACAAATGAAGTGTTGGACACGTTCAAGGTCAGTCAATTATTTTTCAGCCACAAATGAGCCTTATGTAGCGCCTTTTCTGTATTTTGTCGCACGTCGTCCCAAGTTTCTCCTTGAAACATGAAAGCTGTGTCATCGGCATATGTAAAAATGTTACCTTTATGGAGTGACATTTGACACAGGTCGTTAATATAAGAAAGAGACTGGGACCGATAATACTGCCCTGTGGGACTCCACAGGTTACAGTTGCGTCTGAACTAATATACACGATTAATTTTAAATCGTTCTGGAGCCAGCTGTGCGTGTGCGAGTCAGTTGACAGCGCGCTCGCGGTGGGTCAACGGACGTTGGACGAATAATCGGCTGCAAGTAAGTACCTGCAAGTAGGTATTTCATTTCTGGTACGATAGGTTGGTGTAAGTTCATTCACCTCCGTTATCTCTCGTTTGTATCGGAAGCACGGCACGGTGTTTACCACTGTCACATCTCCTCGTAAACGAGAGAAACTAATTGAAACTTCACTCACCACTTTCGCATCACGAAATCACTAGTACTCGTACCTTTTAAACTAGACACGACGAGTACGCTTGGGAGTTGTATTTAAGGCCTTGAATCGAGTGTCGACCAATCGAGCTAATAGGTACTTAATAAGCATACCTACCTTTTTTTTTTTTCAGGATGGGAAATCATCAAATGACTTCTCCCGCTCTGGGCAGAGCGAGAGGGTGTGTCAGACTTTTACTGACTAAAACCCACCCGTGTTCCTTCCGTTGCCTGTGTGCCGGGGCCGCGATATCCCTTTCGGACAAACCCGCAACCCCAGCAGGCATTGGTCTTTCGACCCCGTCGGTTGGTGCTGACATCTCTTTGAGGCGCGCGTGGAACACAACGCGCCGTCGACATGGGCCTGGTCCTTATCGGACGGCGAGCTGCCCATTGCTCACCGTCCGCAAGCCCGCGCCTACGGTGGCCGGAAGTCGGCTCTCGACTCCCGACGCCCGGGGCGTCTCCTGCGGCGACTAGGGCCGCGAGGGCGTGCAGCTTGCATCTCCCTCGCGCGCTCCGCCTCCTCCTTCGCGAGCATAACTGCTTCGCAGAAGGAGGTGACGGCCTCCCATGCACTGTCGCTCTGAACCATGGCCTGAACCAGGGCCGGACGCGAGAGATCGCCGCCGCCGATCGCCTCCGTGAGGACACGGCGGTGCTCCGCCCAAGCCGGGCAGACCTCCACCGTATGCTCCACCGTGTCCTCCGGGCGATCCACACAGTGGTGACACCCGGGCGTTTCCTCCCGCCTTACGCGGAACAGGAACCTCCCGAAACAACCGTGTCCGGTGAGGACCTGCGTCAGGCGGAAGACGCCAGGACGCCATGGCGCCTCTCAAGCCACTCCTCAAAGAGGGGACTTATCGCCGCAATTGTGGCGTGCCCAAGCATACCTACCTACCATATTTATGATAAATAAAAAGAATACTGCCTAAACCAATTTTTATGCGACAATGCTTGCTTGCGCCCGCGGCGCGGCGGCTTCTACAAAGGCAGGCATTGTAAACAGAAAAAATGAGTCGTTTTAATCTGTCGAATAGAGTTCATTATAAGTTGGTGGTGCCCTTTTCTATGAAAATATTGGACCGAATTAAGACCTTATTTTTATACACTTAAGCGCGGAATTCGGTTGTGCATCCTTTTGAAGTCCGGTCGGACACTTCTCAGAATAATTTTAGTAAACTGCGTACCTGCTTACCTTGTACCTAGTTTGGTGAAATTTCTATTTGTTACCGTTTACGGTTAAGAAATAAAGTCTGAATTCGCTTTTCGTATTTTTATTTGTGTACCTATTTATCTATTGCGTATGTGTTTTTATGATGTCTGATCGATGAATGGATTTTTCAATGGGTACCGTTCGCAAGTGTTGCCGTTCGTCGATACGTTTTACACACATATGCATTGATCGCAAGGAAGCGTTACTTCGAGTTTACATTATTTCACAAAAAAAAACAATAAATTAGATTTTTCGTGTTTAAAAAAAAAAAAAAAATATTGAAAATAATAGTCCCAATCGTTTCGAGTTCGATGATCGAGTTTATGGCTTTTCGTTCCAGAACGAGCTAAAATTAACCGTGTATTTATCTATTTTAACTTTTTGTCGACAACCCGAGAGGAAATCAATAAAAATCAAAGCACCATTCCCCGTATCCCGTATCTTTCCAACTTATCTACAAGAATAGAGATCGATACGGTGTCAAATGCTTTAGCTAGGTCAATAATGACTCCTATACATTTTTATTTGTGATCAAGACTAGCCGCAAATTATTCCACCAAAGAGCTGACAGCTCCATCTGTGCTTTTGCCTGCCCTAAAACCGAATTGTGAGTTTGAAAGTATCTTATTATGCTTCAGAAAATGTATAAGTTGTTTGTTCCGGAGATTTTCTAACAATTTGGAAAGAGTTGGTAGCACAGAAATTAGTCTATAGTTGGTGACACTGTCTCCTGGCCCATCCTTGCGGACAGGTGAAATAAGACCTCTTTTAAATACTTTGTGGAAAACACCCTGCTCAAAGCACAATTTAACAATGATGGTAAAAAGAGGAACAATAATATGTCTTGACATTTTAAGGAACTTATTTGACATACAGTCCCAGCCAACCACACCATCGTTTCTCATATTCATGATTAGGGCCTCAAACTCACTTTCATCCGGCGGGAGCAGAGGGCTATCCCAAATAATCAGCAGACAATCAGCAGAGGTCTTCTGCTTTTTGGTACCCGTAATGGATTTAATAGCCGACCACGTCTCGTTATTGGTTCTTGCATTCTTTAAGACAGATTTTACATGATTTCTTTTAAGCTTCCTCAACAATGCGTTACAGAAATTTCTATAACGTTTATAGGTTACCTCGAGAATTTGATTATTACGATCGTTCTTCAGATTTTTATATAATTTATCCCGGTGTTCTTCTGGTCGTAAAAAAATACTAAAGCCAGGGATAACACCCGGACTATTGCGGTGTATCCGTATACACCGCAATAGTCCGGGTGTTATCCCTGGCTTTAGTATTTTTTTACGACCAGAAACAGTAACACTTATAGTGTTTGATCTTATTGCTTCTGACATCGCTTCGGTAAAAAGAGTCGCAGCCTGTTCAGCATCAGCAGTAAGGGAGATTAAAGAAAAAATTGTTGATTCTAGCTGGTTGAACGTCGCCACAAAGTCAGTTCTAAGAATTTGATTGCTGTTCATTTGTTCCCGTTTATAGGATAGGGTAAGAAAAACCGAATCATGACCTGTTAATGTTGACTCTATCACAGTCACTATCGCTGGGACATGAGTGCGTCGCGACGCACTCATGTCCATGCGCGTAAAAAAACACACTGTTTTTTTCAACTCTCGGCGCTAAGTAGAGCGTTGAAAACCCAGTGCACGAAAAAAAATTGCCACGGGAATTTTTTTTTTTTAGTTGAGAAATTATCAAATGACTACTCCGGGAGGACGTGAGCGTGTCAAACTTTTACTGTCTAAAACCCACCCGTGTTTCTTCCGTTGCTTGTGTGCCCGGGCCGCGATATCCCGTTCAGACAAACTCGCAACCCTGGCAGGCATTAACAGCTCTAACGGACCCCGTCAGTTGGTGCTGACATCTCTTTGAGGCGCGCGTGGAACACAACGCGCTGTCGACCCGGGCCTGGTCCTTTTCGGTGGATCGCTCACCGTCCGCAAGCCCGCGCCTACGGTGGCCGGAAAATGGCTTGCGACTCCCGACGCGCGGTGCGTCTCCTGTGGCGACTAGGGGCGCGAGGGCGTGAAGGTCCCATGCACTCTCGCTCCGAACCATGGCCTGAACCAGGGCCGGACGCGACATATCGCCGCCGCCGATCGCTTCCGTGAGGACACGGCGGTGTTCCTCCCGCTTTATCCTGAACAGAAACCTCCCGAAACAACCATGTCCGGTGAGGACCTGCGTCAGGCGGAAGGTGAGGACGCCGTGGCGCCTCTCTAGCCACTCCTCAAAGAGGGGACTTATCGCCACAATTGTGGCGTGCCCAGCCCGTGCGAACCTGGGCTAATAATTTGTAACTTGATTAGGAATAGATTTAACTTAACATGATTCTGGATAAACGGCCCAAAATAATAAAATTGACTTGATTCAATACGCATTTTTCAGAGAATGAAAAAAAATATAGAAAATTTACAGCTTTGTTTTGATTCCAACCAAATTTGAAAATCTAAAATTTAAGAATAAAAATCATAGACACCAAAAAGTTGCAACCGGCAGGGGTCACGCTGCAGTGCACAGTTACTGGATAACACGCTACCCCTTGGTAAGACTGATTGTCAGACTTTTGGGCTCCTAACGACTGTCAATCCACGAATGACAGCCGAGACCAACGATATGCTTTCCGAGCACGGCCCCTCCATGCATCGGTATGTAAAGATTAAGTAAAATGACTTAAATTACTATGGCAAGCGGCTTCCTTGCAAACGAGAAACTAGCCAATCAAAAACATAATCACGACTACGTAGTATTACTATGCCACGACGTACTTTTTTGCAGATTCGTCATCGGTCCAGTCGGTATATACTTGGGCATTAAGAACACGAAACCGCGACGAGCACCAAACAATCCTAAGCTTGAGAAATTCTACAAAACTTCATCTAAACTAAAACAGGTAATATTGCAACATTTTATTGTGTTTTATTCTAAAAATAAATAATCACACGCTGTTTTATCAGCTCTCATATATCAAAAACATAACGAAAAATGCCAGAATAGTATAAAATGATCAAAACAAGTAGATACAACATTTTAGCGAGCACTGACATTGATGCATTAATCTTTGAACGATAAATGCATCAATTTGAAAGATCATCTTTCATATGTAGGTACCGATCAATAGGATATGGTCAGCAATGAAAGTCGTTTGCTTTTACATATATATCTAAATTGAAACAAAATTATTCAATACTCTGTACCCTAATTGCGTAATACACGATCAATCAGAATCTGAATAGTTTTGAAACAGTTTGCTAATCCATTGCTTCATAAGTTCGAAAATAAATATCTGCTCGACAGCATAAATAGCGCAATGAATTTTTTTGAACTGTCAAAATTAAACAGATCAGTCGGAATCGTTTACGAAATTAAGTTACGTAATTAGATAACTGGTTTTCAGTATTTTAGTATTAGTCAATAAGATATGCTATTTTACCTCACAATCGGCTCCAGCATCCTCGAAAACTATGAAAAATATGAACCCATGATGAAAAATTTGAACATTGTCGCAGCCGCCATCTTGGATTTACATAATGTTCTCGCTATCGGCTTTAGCATCTCGAAAACTATAAAAATAACACCCATGACTATCGGCTCTAGCACCATCGAAACCATGAAAACGATACCCATGATGGAAAATTTGAAAGTTTTGGCAGCCACCATCTTGGATTTACATTTTGACCTCACTATCGGCTTTAGCACCATCAAAGATCATGAAAACGATACCAATGATGTAAAATTTGAAAATTTTCGCAGCTGCCATGTTGGATTTACATTTTGACCTCACTAGCAGCTCTAGTACCATCGAAAACTATGAAAACGAAACCCATGATGAAAATAAAAATATCTTTTCATTTTGACCAAATTCGCACCTTCTCTCTGCTAATTATTCTCTATCGAGAGAGACATCTCTCGATGGAGAATAATTAGCAATAATTAGCAGCGAAATCTAACATTTTCCATTTTAACATTTTGTCACCACCTCCGAACGACCGTGATAAATTTTTCTTAGTCGTCTGTCAAATATGAGATTTGTGACAAAATGGGGGCGCCCGTAGTAGCAATTATGACATAATGAGTCACAAATTAAACTTCAAGAAGTTATGTCTCAAGTCAAGAAATTATCAGCAATAAATGCCTCTTGACTTGCTAGCATTCAAGACAAATTTGTAAGACATGACAAAATGTATCATGTCTTATCACAACACATGATACATTTTGTGTCAATGTCTTGTCTGAGGTCTGTGCTCGCCCCACATTACTTTATCGCTCATGTCCCCCGCCAGTAAAAGGCTTTTGCGCATACTTAACACGAGATTATCAGCGTATGTAGACCACCAGATATTGAGAAAACAAGGGTTCTGTTGCCGGCGAGGGACCTTGAGAGAAAATTTTGAATGTCGCATTCTCATCGAGAATTGTCGTGAATTTAACAAGCCACTGGTCTTGTGCTTCATAGATTACGCTAAGGCGTTTGACTGCGTACAGTGGCAGACAATGTTTGATGTTCACAACTCACTACTCTGATTCTGAATATGTACCTTGACGGCACCAGCTTTGTGAAACCGGAAAACAAAAAATGTACGGCTTTCCATACGGAACGGGGCCTGCGTCAAGGCTATATTCTGTCGCCATAGTTATTCAACCTCTACGGGTAGCATATCATGAGGAGAGCGCTGGATTGTTGGCACGGCGGAATCGTTATTGGCTGTGAAACACTCACGAACCTGAGACAAGCGGACGATAGTATCTATAGTTGCGTCGAACGAGGAAGAGATGGAGGATCTGCTGAAGCGTAAAGAGCGCAGAGAGTGCTAAACTTGGACTCAAAATCAACCATGCCAAGACGAAAGTAATGGTGGTAGACCGTGCTCATCTTTTTGAGTGCGTTCGTGTACCCTGGGTCTTTGATCACGAATGAGGGCAGCTGCCTTGAGGAAATCCGCCGTCGTATTAGTAGTATAGCCAAAAGTGCATTTACCAGTCTAGGGAAAATTTGGAGGAACCAAAAGGAACACCAAAATACCACTGACCCTTTGCATTAAAAGCCGCGAAAGCAGTAAGATCGATGCTTTTGAGATGTGGTGTTCGCGTAGGCTACTTCGTATACTATGAACCGCCATGAGAACGAATGAATCCATACTAGAGGAACTCAACATCACCAAGCGGCTATCTACGACATATTATGCGGTCACCTAAGCATGGTCTGGAAAGGCTTATGTTACTAGGCCGGGTGGAAGAAAAATGCGCTCAAAGCAGAGCACCGGTGAGATGGTCAGACACGATCAAGAAGGCTGTTGGAGGCAGCATTTACCAAGCGGTCCACACTGCAGAAGACCGCATAGCTTGGACACGCGTCGTATGTGGTCGCGATCCATAGTATTGAGGGAACGATGAAAAAGAAGAAGATCGGCTTAAGCGCCCTCGAAAACCACGAAAACTACACCCATGACGAAAAATTCGAAAATGTTAGCAGCCACCACCTTGGATTTACATTTTGACGTCACGATCGGCTTCAGCACTCTCGAAAAATATGATAACGATACCCATGACGAAAACTGTGAAAGTTTTCCGACATCGTGGATTTATGTTTTGACCAAATTCACACTTTCTCTCTCTTACTTTATCGAATTAGAAGAAGACACGCAATTATGAAGCCACGTTAAAGAACTTCGTTCCAAAAACCCGTTTTCTACGACACACTATGAAGTCGCAACAAGACGTCGTTCCTCTAGATTATGTCACATGATTGACCCGTGCAAGACAAGACACGGTTTTATCGCCCAAACTGTGATAAAATTTGTGATTCAAGCCATGTCGCCCTCAGGCCGTGCTCGCTCCGCAGTACGTTCCGTAGGGATAATTTCCGATCTCCACGGGGGCGCAGCCGCAAATGCAAATTTTAAATAATTCATCATTCTTTGTTAAATTTTTCAGCCGGCACTCTTAGCCATGAAGCTGGACATATCCGAGCGTGAGGTCCAACGCTGGTGGCGCCTCCGTCGCGGTCAGGACAAGCCCTCAACCCTCGTCAGGTTCAGCGAGAATGCCTGGAAAGTCGTCTTCTATATCTGCAACTTTACCTTCGGCCTGTATACTCTGTGGGATAAGGACTGGCTGTGGGACATCGACCAGTGTTATATCGGGTATCCTCATCACGTGAGTTTTTAAAGTAGTGTGACTTTTATGGGCTTGAATAATCATATTATTGACGCGAGTAACAATTTATCGGGTGAGTTAACTAATAGATCATTATTTAGGTCACCACAAACAAAAACAACCATAAGTTTTGTTTTGTTTTGAGTAAATCCCAAAATCCCTCCTCCTCTACTATTATTGTCGCCTGGCCTGTCGATGGCCTCCCCTACTATTTATATACACGGTTAATTTTAGCTCGTTCTGGAACGAAAAGCCATAAACTCGATCATCGAACTCGAAACGATTGGGACTATTATTTTCAATAAATTACAATTTAAAAAAAACACGAAAAATCTAATTTATTGTTTTTTTTGTGAAATAATGAGAACTCGAAGTAACTGCGATCAATGCATATGTGTGTAAAACGTATCGACGAACGACAACACTTGCGAACGGTACCCATTGAAAAATCCATTCATCGATCAGACAGCATAAAAATACATACGCAATAGATAAATAGGTACACAAATAAAAATACGAAAAGCGAATTCAGACTTTATTTCTTAACCGTAAACGGTAACAAATAGAAAATTCACCAAACTAGGTACAAGGTAAGTAGGTACGCAGTTTACTAAAATTATTCTGAGAAGTGTCCGACCGGACTTCAAAAGGATGCATAACCGAATTCCGCGGTTAAATGTATAAAAATAAGGTCTTAATTCGGTCCAATATTTTCATAGAAAAGGGCACCACCAACTTATAATGAACTCTATTCGACAGATAAAACGATTCATTTTTTCTGTTTAAATTGCCTGCCTTTGTAGAAGCCGCGTAGCTACTCGCAAGCAAGCATTGTCGTATAAAAATTGGTTTAGGCAGTATTCTTTTTATTTATCATAAATATGGTAGGTAGGTATGCTTATTAAGTACCTATTAGCTCGATTGGTCGACACTCGATTCAAGGCCTTAAATACAACTCCCAAGCGTACTCGTCGTGTCTAGTTGAAAAGGTACGAGTACTAGTGATTTCGTGATGCGAGAGTGGTGAATGAAATTTCAATTAGTTTCTCTCGTTTACGAGGAGATGTGATAGTGGTAAACACCGTGCCGTGCTTCCGATACAAACGAGAGATAACGAGGTGAATGAACTTACACCAACCTATCGTACCAGAAATGAAATACCTACTTGCAGGTACTTACTTGCAGCCGGACTCGCACACGCACAGCTGTGCCGCGCTACGTCATCACCGAGCGGATCGCGTACGATCTTGCGTTTATGAATGAAATAGTGTAAGCGCTACTAAGATTTAACTCGAATGACAGAATAAAAGTGATAAATTTCTAACTTCTATATTAGATGTCTTAAAAAAACAATAACAATGCTAATAGTACCTATTAATCGTCTGGAGTCACTGTGTTTTGGCTCCAGAACGATTTAAAAATAATCGTGTATATTTATATTTATTGTCGCCTCACAAATCTTACCGACCGATGTTGCGTATGTGCCCACCTATATTACCTACTATGTATGTTATAAAGTTATAAGACGAAGAACACTAGACCCCACGACACAGGGAAACCTAGTGTGGAGGCTAATGTTATTTGAATTTGTACTGCTCTCTTGAACTATAAAGTTTTTATTTTATTATTTATTAAATGACAATCTAAGATGGTTGCTGCGAAAATTTTCAAATTTTTCGTCATTGGCGTCGATTTATAGTTTTCGAGGGTGCTAAGGGCCGATAGGGACGTCACAAAATAAATTCAAGATGGCGGCTGCGAAAATTTTGTTTTTGTTTAATAACAAAATCATACGTGAGAAGGAACTTTGTTCCTGACGGGGGTCCCCCTACACCACATGTTTTTATTTTATTTTAGTCGTACGTACCCTGTCTGAAATCTCTGTGCAACTATGTTGGGGTCGATTTCTAGTCTAACTGAATGCAGCTAAATACCAATAGTTTACATGCGAGCGACTGCCTCCACAATCTATGCCAAATTACTATGTGAGTGTAGTCACCTTTAATTTAGATGAATTAATTAACCAAATAATTTTTTTCGTATACAGGGTCTCACAAACGACATCTGGTGGTACTACATGACCTCAGCCGCGTTCTACTGTTCGCTGACCATCTCTCAGTTCTGGGACGTGCGTCGCAAGGACTTCTGGCAGATGTTCGTGCACCACATCGCCACCATACTGCTGCTGTTGTTTAGCTGGGTTTGCAATCTGCACAGGATTGGAACCCTCGTACTGTTGCTCCATGACTGTGCTGATATTTTTGTTGAGGTATCTACTGGAAAGAGGATTCGGGAAAGAGGGAAGGAGTGGAGGCCTTGTCCAGAAGTGAAACAGAAAAAAATCTTTATATTAAGGATTTCTTTCGAAATAATTTCTGTTCCTTTCTTCTTGACTGCTTATACAGGTTGTTGATTAACGAAAGGCGTTCCATTAACCCGCAATATTATAGCGCCCATACATACAAACAAAAATTGATTTACTAGAAGAAAAAAATTTTTCAATAAAATATTCTCAAAAAAAAAATATTCTCTGTACTCGCGCGCTTGTAAAAAGACAAAAGCGCATTGTGGAAAGACAAGTGCCACAAGTGTAGAGGGTATTTTTTTAGGGTTCCGTAGCCAAATGGCAAAAAACGGAACCCTTATGGATTCGTCATGTCTGTCTGTCTGTCTGTCCGTCCGTCCGTATGTCACAGCCACTTTTTTCCGAAACTATAAGAACTATACTGTTGAAACTTGGTGAGTAGATGTATTCTGTGAACCGCATTAAGATTTTCACACAAAAATAGAAAAAAAAACAATAAATTTTAGGGGTTCCCCATACTTCTAAACTCAATTTTTTTTCTTCATCAATCCCATACGTGTGCGTAGGTGGTCCCATAGGTGTGGTATCTATGGATAGGTCTTCAAAAATGATAATGAGGTTAATATACATTTATAATATACATTTTTTCTAAACTGAATAGTTTACGCGAGAGACACTTCCAAAGTGGTAAAATGTGTCGTCGTCGTCCCCCTGTAACTTCTAAAATAAGAGAATGATAAAACTAAAAAAAAAATATGATGTACCTACATTACCATGCAAACTTCCACCGAAAATTAGTTTGAACGAGATCGAGTGCGTAGTTTTTTTTTAATACGTCATAAACCGTAAACCGCAATTTACCTTTCATTCAATGAACTCAAATATAAAAATAAACATCTAATTTATGCTACGGAACCCTTCATGGGCGAGTCCGACTCGCACTTGGGTGCTTTTTTACGTATCTATTTAATATTTTTTGTGAATATTTTATTGTTACATTATAAATTATATATTTTATGACGGAGAAGGTACGGCACTCTCGTTATTATGAGCCCTATTTTAACTACTGTGGACGTACTATGGGAAGTGTAGGTTATTGCGCAATAGAAAAACCGTTTGCAGTTCAGAACAAATTATAATTTACGATCAAATTAATCACGCTAGAAATTCACACACTAGGCTGTAGGTACATGAGCATGAGAACATGACACAACTATACGGAAGATATCCACATCGTCCTCACATTCACAATAATACTTTACAAAGTAATCGTGTCACTTTGAATATAATTTTGAACAATGTCAATGTGTATATAAAACTGGTTTATTGTGATGAATAATTAAAATGTCAAGTTTTATGGTTTTCACAAGGCTTAGCAGAGCGAGCAGCTCAATCCCAAGCTTTTTTATCTTCTAAATATTCTGATATTTTATAGTACCCTTTTTTACAAAGCTTGGTATTATTGAAGCACTCCGTCCATTGGTGAAAAAAGTATGAAAATCCGTTCCGCTGTTTTTGAGTTTACGCGGCGGGGGGGGACTTTGGTTTATAATAATTATTTAGTTTAGAATACCATCGGGAATATTTATAAAAAAACCATTTTGATCTGAAATAAATGTTTCCTATTTCTGAGTATCGAACCTTGCCAACTGCACCGAGCCGGTGATAAAACATACATGTGCCATGAAAGGGTCTATTCATGAGCATATTGACTGTGTAACTTATAACGATATTTGTTTCCTATTCCAGTCGGTGAAGGCGTCTAAGTATGCGAAGTACCAGAAACTGTGCGACACTTTGTTCCTGGTGCTGATCGTGGTGTGGATCGGCACCCGCGTTGGCATCTACCCCTTCTACCTCATATGGAGGTGAGTCATACCTTATATTTGAATTTAGAATCTCCTATTTTTTAATCTTCCGATTGTTTGTGAAACATGATCTCCCATACGGAATGTATGGGAGAACATGTTTTTCATGTGCAATGTTAAGATTGTTCTTGGAATAAATTCATCCCAACTACGGAACCCTTCGTTGTGCAGGGTCCAACACACACTTGGCAGGTTTTTTTTAAGCTTAATACTAAGACGAAAATGAATGTAAAAAAAAACTAACTAACTTTGAATTGCTTTGATTTCCAGTACATTAATCCGTGCGCCCATATTCCTGTCAACGTTCCCTGCCTACTACATCTTCAACTCGCTGCTGTGCCTGCTGCTGGTGCTGCACATCGTGTGGACCTGGCTCATCTTGCAGATCGCTTATGTGGCTATCAAAACTGGCCAGGTATGCAAACTAGTAGGAACGAAATAAATCAATATAATTGAAAAGACTTTTATTAATTCCTTACAAAGAAAAAGGTGTTAACTTAGAACATAATAAATATACAAGGAGTAATTGAAATCCGAAATGAAAGTTATTTTTCGTTTAGTATTGTTCCTTTTTTTTTGGAATTTGGCACTTAATACATTTCTTTTAGTTCGCGTTTTTGTTGTAGTTGGGTTTTAGTTATTATAAGCTTTTTCAACACTGCCCTCAGAGCATCGTTGTACTGATCACGGAGGGCTTTGTAAATCCGCCGCGTAAAGTTTATCCAGCGACTGCACGTGTATAACGACTGATAGAGTACATTTCATATAATAGTTCCTTTGCCGTAATGTTGGCTCCACTGATAAACTTTAACAACGGACCAATTATGTTGGTAAAGCCGTACCGTAACTATTCGTGTTCGTCCGACAATAATAGAGCCAACATTACGGCATAGGAACTATTTGTTGTAACGCAATCAAGAAGGCTCTGAAATTTACATCTGTGGTACATCGTGAGAATCTGCGGGCCAACATTTTGCAGCGGACTGCCAACGCCCTCCTTTCCCTCTCTAGGTCTTCATCGTCCTGTAGCCGATCTGTCAGCATGTGATACAAATATTGAACACTAGACACACCCACGAGTGCCGATCCACTGATTTTAATTGGCGGCACGTTAGAGGGAGCCTTGTTACCTGCTTTGTATAGCTTGAGAACACCCTTACTAGCATTATATTTGAGTCCATGTGACAGGGCATATGATTCACAAATACCTAAAAGTCTCCAGAGCGCACTAACGGGCTAAACAGAACCATGTAGTCCGCATAACTAATATTGTCGACCATTTTTCCATATATTGAGCAGCCGACAATGCGCCGACCCTCAGCCTTTTATCAAATAACTTCTCCCGCTCTGGCTGGAGCGGGAGGGCGTGTCAGACTCTTACTGACTAAAACCCACCCGTGTTACTTCAGTTGCCTGTACGTTGCCAGGGACCACGGTATCCCTTTCGGACTTTCCCGCGACCCCGGCAGGTATCGGTCCTAGCGGACCCCTTCCGTTGTGCTTACATCTCTTTGAGGCGCGCATGGAACACAACGCGAATTGTGGCGTATCCAGGACGGGGTTGCGACAATCGCACTCTCCATGACGCCATGAGATCCCGCTGGAGCTCTGTCCGCTGTGCCGTGAGTTCTCGCGGCAGCGGAGTTACACCCCGGCGTTTCGCCTCCTCGCGTCACTTCCAAATGTGCGCGAGGAGTTGCGCCTCCAGATCCCATGGCGGCAATGCGGCAAGGAGGGTCGCCCCCTCATCGGAGGCCGTGCGGTATCCCCGGACCATCCGGATGGCCATGACCCTTTGGGACGCCTTCAACCGGCGGGCTGCCCGCAGCCTGAAAGAACGCGCCCACACCGGTGCCCCGTAAAGGGCCATGAACCGCACGACCCCCGCGTAGAGCCTCCGGCAGGAGGCGTTTGGACCCCCTAGATTGGGCAGGAGCCGCTTCAAGGCAGCCCCAGCGACCCGCAGCCTGCCGATCAGCTAATTCACAAACAAGCAAAAAAAACTCGAGGAAGTCAACCCGCCTTGCCTGACACCACATTTCAGATTATATTCATTTTTGCATTTTTAGTTTTATATTTTTATTGTATACGTGTAAAAATGGTCTTCTTCTTCTGTTCGTGTGATAGTAACTAACTTGGTGTCAGAGTTTTAAAGCTGCAGCTCTGACTTGGCTTCACATGCCGACGAGAAATATCTCTCAGGCGGCATGCCGGTTTCCTCACGATGTTTTCCTTCACCGTTATTGAAGCAAGTGATAATTATACAAAATGCACACGAATTCGAAAATTCATAGGTCTTGGGTTCGAACTCGGGAAATGGTGAAGTTGCATTTTTATTTCGCTACTCTGCGCAGAGCGGAAGTCCGCCTATGTACTACTAGTATCTTATCCTTATTTACAGATGGATGGCGACATTAGAAGCTCGAGCTCCGACCTGAGCGACAGTCCATACAACTCTCCGACTAGCTCAAAGAGTAGAAAGTAAGTTGAACGATAAACAATAAAAAATAAAAAAAGTGCACTCAAAAATAAAGCACCTGCCATGTTATCTCTTGGTTGCCTGGGCATTACGTTCGCCTTATTACCTTTTATTTTGTATGAAGTTTATTATAATTAAACCTGCACACATGTGATATATGCATAGTGTAACATTTGTAAATGCTTCTTTAGTCCACTAAACCTAGCGGCAAAGAGCGAGAACGCAACTTTTGGAGACCGAGAGGACTTTATATCAAATTCACCAGAATGAACTATGTGCCATAAAGCTGAAAAGTTTGCTATCCAAATACTCTATTGTGAGTAGGCCCCTCTTTTCCATTGTGCACTCTGGGTAAGTGTTGAAAGAAATTCAATTTGCCGACTTTCAAAATACGTAAAATGAGACCAATTACGGCAATGACATTGGATAATTCTAGCTAAGATGTTTTTTAGCACATCAAATTTTTTTATACACTCCGATACAAAGAGTAAGCTTGTCCATGGGCAATCTCCTTTAAAATAATCGATGAATAATTTTAGCATTTTGCTTATTTATCAACACAACACTACACAGGGGCCCCGTAATCCTTATGTGCCAGGGCCTCCAATAGGTTAAAGACGGCCCTGATTGTGAGGCGAGTCAATGCTGGTTTGGTGCTGAGGCGACAAATGGATGTTCACCATTATTCGTTTGTTGCTTTAATATGTGGAAAAGATTGATAAACGTTACCAAGCACGTGTTCCCGTCTTTATCTTGTACTTGTCGTTGAACAGAAGTGCGATAGTGCCAGAAATAATGCTCAGACTCACCTCGCCAGCAACGTGTTTTCCTGCGTGTCGCGGCTCATTTTCGTCTTCAGACATGTAGAAATCTAAACATTGAACTAACCATACCATGCTTATTTTCCAGGGACACGTAGAGATGTTCGTCTGCAGAACAACACAAGTCTCACACCAACACCACACACAGTTGAGGTCTGTGTTCCACAATACTATGCACAGAAAACAAATATTTTCCAACCACACGGGAAGATGGAAATCGCTATCGGTGAATTTGTTCGATCTAAATAAGGACTAGGCAGGGCCCAGTCCTTATTTAGATCGAACAGATTCTTAAATTTTTTACTTTGATTATGTAGGTACGCGACCGTAATATAAATAAAGCTTCTGACTGCTACAAGACAAATTCAGTACATTCGAAGTTTACTATATTTTGCCACCCATGCATTTAATGCAACTGAATTGAAATGAGTCCTGCCGAAACGTCAGAATAGAATATGGCGAAAAACCAATAACTTATGGGTTGTTCCGTTCCTATTTTGATCTCATCATAAGTAGTGTGACGATTAACGTTATAGAAATAATAAATTATTGTATAGGATATTTAGAAAGAGTAGTTTGATATTATTGCGTCGTTGACACTCGACGTGGGTTCTGTGTGGAGGACGTAGTAGGTGCTTGCATGAAGAACACATGTTAGGTTAGTCAACTTTCGATTCGATATTTGGACATATTATAAATAGAAAAGTGATAGGTTAACAAACATCGTAAAAAATGATTTTATAATGCAAAAATAAGCAGAATTCCGATTTCTATCGTCTTCAATGAAAGAAAAAACGTGTGCGCTCCTCCCGTTAAAAACGAAGTTCCTTACGCGATACTCACACGCACACACATACTCGTATATAACAGAAAGAGACAGAGAGAAAGAGTAACATGGAGGGGACATGACGCTTTTTCCTTACGTGACGATTTCTACCAGTCAACTCACTTTTTAATTTGAAACATGCTTGTTTTATTGTAAACCAAATTACGTTAAATATGCCTGATAATAACGAGATAGTCTCCGTCATATAGATTACGAAACGTTTGTCCTTATTTAAATAATTTTTAAACTCGTGTTTATTTACATGTTTGGCAAATGAATTGCGAACGTAGATTAGACTCTCGATATGTCTAAGTTTCATTGATAAGTACGAGTAAATAATTTTCATTAAAACCAATCATTCATAATTAAAGCTAAGAAAATGCGACGCTGTCATATTTTCTTTTTATAAATAAAATAGTTTGAATTAAATGTTTATTTTTTATATTTCACCTCAGGGTTTTTTACATATGATATTATTTGGAATGGAAAAAGAAAAAAAAAACGTATGCCAGTTGATTCTTTGATAAGGTCTCATTCATACCCTAGAGTTATAGGATATAAAAAACACCTTGTATATCAATAAAGGTATAATAAATATACCTTCAATAAGTAAATGATGAATTTTATTATCTTGTAATAAAGCCGCTCCTCCTAGATTAAATCTTATAGGAGAAATTAGTTTAATGAATAGACTAATAAGAGATTCTATTTTATATTAATTTATTCAACATGGGAAATATAAGTTATTAACTTATTACCAGTGATCGGAGTAGGTAGATTGAACTGGGGTCATTGATCCGAAACGTATATATTACTATGGACATTCCTCCGGAATTGGTGGATTATTAAAAAAAAACCGGAACTTATGTAGGAATTGTATTCTGCCAGAGTGGAAGGAGTCATTTGATGATTTGCCATCCTCAAAAAAAAGGTAGGAATTGTAATAAAATGAGCAATTTTATTCTTTATTATTCTTCCTATTTTTTATTATTCAACAGATAAATAATGAATTAATTTAGTTTTGATACCTTCCTTTAAATTTTGAATTGAGTAGTAATAATATCACTACCAACATTAAAAATATTTAATTGAATCCGGAAATACCGGAATTACTTTCCGGAAAAATGGCTTATCCATGTTATTCTTTCTGTGTGCATTTATGATACAAGTACTAAAAATCAATCTACCTACTCCGTTCACTGCTTATTACACAGGTGTTTCTCGAGATTTCTCTGACTGTAAATATTTTAGTTTTAAAGATTGGTTTTTGAATAATATGATTATATTCAAATAATTCAAATAAAAATACAGGATTTAAGGTTAAACACCGTTACCCTTGAAACCAGTGGTTTGGTTTCATTTATAGAACGTAAAATCAATGATAAATAATAACTCTTTTTTATTGAAAATCGTCGTTTTACTTTCCACATCACACATTCCACATTTCACCATAAGCGTGAGGGCTTGCGTCTGACCACCGGAGGGGGCGCGGGGAACACACGGTTTTCCCCATCGATCGTCAACATCCATATAATTTTCAACAGGTCCAAGAATTTAATGACAATGATCACATACCGCGGATGATACTTTTGCAGTAGTTAGCTTATCGATAACTTCGATAACATTTCCATTTGGTTTTCCTTAAACGTAAGCGAGGGGGGGGGGGGGTGCTGGATGGTAACCTTGGACGCTATTTTATTGATGGTTATTTAACGACGTGTATTCAACAGGATGTTGGAGAATGTGCCTCTTTATTCCCTAAGAAACCTGTACTACCAACATGTCGGTGCCCCTGCACATTATGGCAACGGATAAGTGGAAAAATAAATCGCAACGGACAAGTGGCAAAACGAATCGCAACAAAATTTTTACTTGAAGTTTCACGGGCAGGTTTTTAAATTGGACAAGTATGTACATTAACAATCTGCCCTTAAAACTTCAAGTAAAAATTTTGTTGCGATTCGTTTTGCCACTTGTCCGTTGCGATTTATTTTTCCACTTGTCCCTTTCCATTCGTTTTTCCACTTGTCCGTTGCGATTCGTTTTTCCACTTGTCCGTTGAAGTTTCACTTCTACTATGTGTCCCAGCACACATTTTCTTTTTTTAATAAAGAGTTTTTGAATATGATTAGGTAGATTTTATTTCATTCAAAACATTTATCTCCTTCTGGGGTACAGTCGACAGCGACGCGGAAGAATTTTTCGACGCCATATTTTAGTTTGCTAATAGTTTAAGTTAGGATATTATATGTTTAATTTTACCCGACTACGGCTAAGCAAAAAGGAGGGTTATAATTTTGACCGGTATTTTGAATGTTCATCTGTTACCTCAATAACTTCTAAAATACGGATCATAATTAGACAAATGAGGTATCGTTGGAATCGTCTTGATCGTCCGCTGGTTATAAACAAGGAAAGAAAAGAAAGAAAGAAAACAGTTATTTGGACCTCTAGTTGCTTGTTTGCTAAGCTATTCAATTATGCGTTTTGGTAACAGATTTTGGAACAAAGCTTCGGAATCAAGGGGTTAACTCAAATCTGCATAAGATGATCACTAGCTTTGCGTACGGCCGTATTTAAAACTTTAGAAAAGTTATTTTATACCAGGCTACCATAGAACATAGTGTGATTACATGAAATTACAGACGATTGTCTCATAAAGTAAAATAAAATAATGGGATATACAAATATAATTCGTTACTTTTACTTCAATAAATAATAATATTTCATGTGTTAAACATGGATTGATTTGATTCCAACAGGACACTTTAGTGATCTTTAAGTCTGTCGCTGAATCATCAGCCTTAGAAGGCAGAAGGTCTTAGTCAGTAGATCTAGACGATGAGCTAGATATCGGAAGACGAGCTAGAAGAAGACCTTGAATATGAGCTGGAAGGCGACGAGCTCGATGATGAGCTAGAATCCGAAGATGAGCTTGATTCATTCGATTCTTCGGGAGCCACAGTGGTTTACGGCTCGGGAGCCGCAGTAGTTTCTAGGAGGTACTCCCAGTCAAAATTGATGCCGGTCACCTCTGTGTACCAGTCGGGGTAGAAGCCAGGACGGATGAAACCTGAAAATATATTTTCTTTTTTATGTGTACCTATGTGTCTGTAATTATTGTAATTGGATTTTAACCGTTTTAATTAAATTGAATAAATAAGGAAGTAAAGCTTTACCATTAGTCCAGGTGTGTCCCCACCCACTGGCGATGGACTGAACTCCGGCGTAGTTCTGATCCCTTGCACTGGAGCGCTGGAGCCTGATAGGTTGGATGGTAGCTACAAAAGAAAGGTTTGAACGTTGTAATGCTCAAGTGAAAATAACGTTGTTCAGAGTGCATTGTTCATCACTAATTCAGTACACACGTGCTGTTTGTGGGTTCATTATACGCAAAGATCATTCAGCGCCCTGCGAGTCCAATAGAACAATCCATTCAGGGCGCTGTTGGAACTGTCGTGCTGGTGCAGTGCGTAGACATATTCGCGGACGCACACGTTAACGGCTTCCACGCCGTGCTCCGCAAGCTATGCACCGCGGCGATCGGCAGGCTGCGCACCATCACCAACACCATCCTGGCTGATGTCACCGATGCCAATTTCAGACATACTTCTATGTACTCATTTTTTATTCTATCCATTCGCGTAACACCACATCCCTTTTAGCAAAGGTTAAACCTAGTGAAGGTTGCGGGAATTCATAAGAAACACAGGATCGGTACTTGTAGCGATTCTTGTGGGAGGCCTAAGTCCAACAGACAGAGGATGTCTTTCAGCTAAATGATGATGAACTTAAAAATTTCTTACCGCTGAGCTCAAGTTCCCTTCCGAACTTAAGACTGATGTCATTGGGCTGAACGACGTACGGGAAGGCGTCGTCGAACTGAGGTTGGTTGTAGTACACGCTGGTCTCAAAGATGATCGTCGGCAGGGTCAAGTTGATGGTACCAGCGCGGATGACGAGAGTCACTCGGCTGTGGAAGAAAGAGGTTAAAATAAAACTAGGTTTGTAAATAAGCACTAACTTCATATTTGTATTCTCCGTGTACAGTGCACCCAGATTTTGCCAATCATCTTGGGGACACTTGACTCTAACAAAAAAAATCAGTTAAAAGCTTAATATTTCGCAAACGGATCCTTGAATTCAGAAATGGTTTCAACAAACTCGCAGTATTTCTGAAATACCTTTCTAACGATATCCAACAATATGGGGTAGATAAAGAAAAAAAACATCCCCAATTTACGTGTAGGGGAGGTACAGTAAAAAAAAATTTTTTCTTGATTTTATTTTACTACTTTGTCGGCATGATTAATATGTATACCTACATATGCCAAATTACAGCTTTCTAGTACTAACCGTCTCTGAGCTAAGCCGCGGACAGACAGACAGACAGACGGACATGGCGAAACTATATGGATTCCTTGTTTACTACGGAACCCTAAAAAACGGACCTATTAGGTAGCATCGTAGCGGCGTAACGTATTCGTATTAGTCCTACAACAGTGGAGCCAACATTACGGCATCGGAAATATTTGATGAAACGCACTTTTAGCCCTTAAATACGCGGTGTTGTTTAAAAACGACATATTGAAAACCACATTACTTCATATGTTTTTTTTTTGTAATTATAACTACTAATTCTTGTCTCTGAACGTATTTAGACTTATTTTTCGCAGTGGCAATAAGCAATGTTTTTTTTTACTTTGACACAATTTAAATGTCAAATGTCTCTTTGAAGAAAAGTTTGTTTTTGGCGCGAACCAAGTTTTGAAACTGTGTTTGGACTTTAATAAATTTTGCGTAAGTTTATAAAATTATTTATATTTGCTTCTTTATATCTTCCATTATACGTATAAATTATAAAATATTGAAAATAATTGATATCTTTGTATAAATAAGCACAAATGGGTTTGTTGTAGGAAAACTACATTGCGCAATGCTGTGTATATATATGTAATTGCATATTTGGTGAGGAGTTTTTCTTTCATGTTCCAGCATGCCGCGTTTACAAGAACGGGATATTTTATCGTATTTAGAAAATCTTGAAGACTCCGAAAACGGATTAGATGGGTCAGACTCCGAGGTAGAAGATGAAGGTCAGTATTATCAGACCGTACAAGATGTTCCTCGAGACCTTGAAGATAAAGATACTTAGCCTGATTTGGTGGATACTGATCATCCTCTTGTAACCAACGATAATGACGATATTCAAGACTCTCCCATCCCTATTCCCCAATCCCATCCTGATTCCCCATCTCGCTCCCCACAACCGTTACCTGCCAACATGTCATCACAACAGACGTCTAGACGACCGATAAATCGATCTGTGATTTGGCGAAAGAGAAATCTTGTTAGGGTAAGTCGGTGTAAGACGCCATACTTAAGGTTTAAAGTGCAAATTCGTAACAAAAAATAATTTAAATAAAAAACTTTGCAGCATGATAATCACCAGTACTTTAATAAAAATATGTAAACAATTCAAAAACTCAACTTTTACACCTCTAAGTGATTAAAATTAAAGCTTTTTTAAAAACTCAAAAAAGTGGCATCTCACCCACGTGCGTGGGTAAGATGCAACACACCTTTTTTTTTTTGAGGATGGGAAATCATCAAATGACTTCTCGCGCTCTGGGCGGAGCGAGAGGGCGTGTCAGACTTTTACTGACTAAAACCCACCCGTTTTCCTTCCGTTGCCCATGTGCCGGGGCCGCGATATCCCTTTCGGACAAACCCGCAACCCCAGCAGGCATTGGTCCTTACGGACCTCGTCAGTTGGTGCTGACATCTCTTTGAGGCGCGCGTGGAACACAACGCGCCGTCGACCCGGGCCTTGTTCTTATCGGACGGCGAGCTACCTATTGCTCACCGTCCGCAAGCCCGCGCCTACGGTGGCCGGAAGTCAGCTCGTGACTTCCGACGCCCGGGGCGTCTCCTGCGGCGACTAGGGGCGCGAGGGCGTGCAGCTTGCGTCTCCCTCGCGCGCTCCGCCTCCTCCTTCGCGAGCATAACTGCTTCGCAGAAGGAGGTGACGGCCTCTCATGCACTCTCGCTCCGAACCATGGCCTGAACCAGGGCTGGACGCGAGAGATCGCCGCCGCCGATCGCCTCCGTGAGGACACGGCGGTGCTCCGCCCAAGCAGGGCAAACCTCCACCGTATGCTCCATCGTGTCCTCCGGGCGATCCACACAGTGGTGACACCTGGGCGTTTCGTCCCGAAGATGCAACACACCTGGGGGTAAGATGCGTATAACAATTAGGATTGTGCTTCCATTACATAGATGCACCATTACACTTAATAATAATCAGTCAATAATTCGTTACTTAAATTAATCAGTCAATAATCAGTTTTACATGTTTGGTATATTTTTAATAATTAAATTATCATTATTAAATTTATTTTAATTATAAGTTTCTAATCAGTCATGCATATTGGGCAATTTCCTCTCTGGCAACAGTCTTCATGCATCCACTTCTTGCATGAAGAGCATTGCACCCAATCGGACCTAGGTCCATTTTTATCATAAAAATACAATTCACAGACACCACAATAACTGTCCGTATCTTCTTCTGCACTTTTCAAATCATCTAGATCTGGAAGGGCATCAGCTGATGATTCACTCTCGCTTTTGTTTATTCACCTAAAAAGATAATAAGAAGTGTAATTAGCATTACGGGTAAGACGCCACCCGGTCAGGGTAAAATACCACATGGCATCATACCCCCCCACTGTGTCAACTGGCATATCACCCCATCACATGGAACTAGCTGTCATAATATGTCAAATAAAAATGGCGTGCTGGCGAACGAAGTTAGCACCTAATTGAGAAGGTCATGAAGTAAATCAACAGGATCCATCGATAAATATTAGCAAGAAATGTTCGATCGGCCTTCTAAATAACATAAATTTTATAAAAGTACAGTATTTTCAGTTCTTACCTTAAAATTATAATAACATTTTATAATATCACGGCCCCGTTCGAACTACGTTGACAGAAGACCGAATGGAACAAAAAATGCGTACTGTGTCGCGATCTGTGCCACAGCATTAGAAAATACAGAGTTCTCACCCGCATCTGCTGCTGCATCTGCATCTGCTGCTGCTACTGGGGAGTTTGTTGCGCCACTTCTTCTTCCCAGCTAATGCACTAGGAAGTGGTGAAGGGTGGGCGTTTTGGGGGACTGTCTTATGTAATTTTGACGTTCGAAAAGTGCTGATTCTCAGCCTAGTTTGAATAAATGACTTTTGAATTTTGAATTTCAGCTCACCCGCACTGGCATATTACACCGACTCACCCTACTGGTGAAGATAGGCTAATTTTTAGGGGAGGCACTCAAGTACTGGAAGCTTTGATGAATTGCAACACACCATACGATTTTTTTAAGTTTGATTTTTCATCAGATTTGAAGAATACAATTGTAGAACAAAGTAACTTGTGCGCAGCTCAGAAACAGATCTCCAATCCTGAAAATATAAATGAAAATATACTGAATAAATTCATTGGCATATTGGTTTATTCTTCAGTTATAAAGTTTCCTAATACAAGAACTTACTGGAATGACAAATATTGTTACAACCACATAAAAAATACAATGCCACAAAAAAAAAAAACGAAAAAATAAGATCTATTATCCATATTGCTGACAACACCAAATGCTTACCCAGAGATCATCTAGATTATGACAGGCTCTACAAAATAAGACCTCTTGAAACGACGCTCAACTGCCAATTACGTCACTGGAAAAGTTGACACAAAACAAAAATGTCTGGGTGTTTTCCTGGACCTGGCCAAGGCGTTCGACACTGTGAATATTCCTACCCTTGTGAGCAAGCTGGAGCATGCTGGGATCCGGGGACGCGCTCTAAATATATTCACAGACTTTCTTAATGACCGGACACAAAAGGTTAAGATCGGCAAAGTAATTAGTGGCGAAGCAGGAGTGGACTACGGTGTGCCCCAGGGTAGCTGCCTATCCCCAAGCCTCTTCTTGCTTTATGTAAATGACCTATGCCAGCAGTCTCTTACTAACGGAAAAATATTCAGTTACGCAGATGACACCGTTCTAGTATTTTATGGAGAGACTTGGGACGCGGCGCGTCAAGCTGCAGAGTTGGGGTTACGTAAAATTATTCACTGGTTGGAACTAAATCTACTAACGCTTAATACTTCGAAAACCGCATTTCTGCAATTTACTTTCGCAAAAACTAAACCCGCGGTAATAAGTCTTAAGGCCCACTCCTGCCATGACCCCAATAACAGTCTTCAGTGCTCATGCGCTCCAATTACTCAACAAAAGACTATTAAATACCTGGGTGTAATTCTGGATGAGGGACTCAGTTGGCGCTCTCATATTGAACTAACTTCTTCCCGGGTGAGGAAGCTTATATGGGCTTTTAAAAATCTTCGACACGTATGCGATCTGGAGCTACTCCGGACAGTGTATCTTTCTCTAGTAGAGTCAATCGTTGGCTATTGTATCACGGCCTGGGGTGGGGCCTGTAAAACATACATGATACACCTCGAGAGAGCACAAAGATCCCTATTAAAAGTCATGACCTTCAGACCCTACCGGTATCCTACAAAAAGCCTATATGAAAGCTGTCAAGTACTTACAGTAAGACAATTATTTCTACAAAATCTCACTTTGAAACAACATGATATTACACCGGTAAATCATTCGAACAAACAAAAAAGAACCATCGGTAATGTATGTCGCTCAGTAAAATGTAATACCGCATCCGCTCGACGGCAACACCTTTACCTAGCTATTTATATATATAATAAACTAAATAAAATGCTCGACTTCAACCCACTAACTAAAAAGAAAGCGAAGATGAAAATAAGCACTTGGCTTAAAACACTTGATTACTCACAAACAGAAAATATAGTCAAAAATCAATAACCATAGTCAATCAATAGGGTAGATAAATATATTCTGATATAATCTAAAAGCACAACTACCAAGCACAGACACACAGAGAAACACGCACGTATCATAACATCATCACACATACACGCCATCACAAATACACGCCACCACACTTACACACACAACACATGGACATATAATCTTATCCCATGAGAGCAAGTGTGCTCTAATTGTTTAACCTCATTCTAGTTTTAATTTTGATGCATAAATTGTTAATGTTTGCACAAACGAGTGAAGACACTGACTCCTGTAACACAGGTGCCACCTAGCACAGGAGCCAGGGTTTCAATTGATGTATCAACCTATTCATGTCAATAAAAAACATTATTATTATTATTATTATTATTAATTTAGGAAGGTTCCTATATAACAAAGGCGACCAGATGTGTGCTACGAAACTGAACCACTACATAAAACAATACCTCCCTAACAAACCCCACAAATGGGAGTTCAAACTGTATCTCTTAAGTAGTATAGAAGGGTATGCTCACAGATTCGACATTCATTCTGGAGGAGGCTCCAAAAACAACATCCTACCAGGTGAGCCAGATTTGGGAGAGCCTGGAAACACAGTTGTCAGATTGGCTAGGGTGGTACCACGCAACGTAAATCATATAATTTACTTCGATAATTTTTATACGTCGCTGCCTCTGGTCACCTATTTATCTAAAGAAGGAACTTTTTCGCTTGGAACAGTGCGCGTTAACCGTTTACGAAACTGCAAATTGCCCGATAAAAATACCGTAATGAATAAAGACGTGTCCAGAGGGTTTTATGAGGAGAACGCGGCGACTATAGATGGAAGTCAGTGCTGTCGTATGGAAGGACAACAAGCCCGTCACCCTTCATCCCACCTATGTAGGAGCAGAACCAGCAACTACAATTACACGTTTTGATAAAACGAAGAAAGCAAGAGTTGTTATTCCATGCCCAAAACTCATCCGAGAGTACAATGCGCTTATGGGAGAAGTAGACTTATTGGATTCGTTCATAGGTCGTTACCACATTACAATGAAAAGCAGCAAGTGGACCATGCGTTTATTTGACTATTTTCTGGACCTCTCAATTATATATTCATGGACAATGTACAAGAAAATACATTTGATAAGGGGCAACAACAAACTCCTCAATCTAGGTAAGTTCAGGTTAGAACTTGCTGATATACTGTGCCAAATTGGTCTACCTGCAAATGGAGCTATCCGTGGTCGGCCCAATGGGGGCTCCTTACAAGAACACACATCGAAAGATGAGAGATTGGACCAGACATCTCATAGGGCACTTTGGATAGATAAGCAGCAAAGGTGCAAGTTCCCACAATGTTCACGGTCTACCTTTAAACCAAAATATGACCCAAATACATCCCAAATATGTCACGTTTCCTAAAATGACACCAAAAAAAAATTGTTTTTAAAATACCACAATGACCCATGAATAAATACACTTTCTAAACAGTTTATCTTTTTATCATAATTATCCATATTAGCATACTTCCCATGAATGCGCAATGTTGTTTTAAAAAATTAACATTTGAAAAAAATATTATATGAAATATTTGTCATAATAGGGATGATGCCTGGGTAAAAAAAATGAAATTATAATTAGTCCATCAGTCAGATAAAACAAAAATATTAGGCACGTATTTTTTGCTTTATCATATAATAAAAAATTACTTGGATAACACGCATTTTAGGTTGGGGAGTGGGGGTCGCTACGTCACTAGTATGTATGAAATCTACATACTCGTGATTTCACGGCACATTTTACCTCAATGTATCGCCGTAATCTTTAGATTACGTAAAAAAAGAAAAAATACGTGTCCAATATTTTTTTATAATCTCACAGACGGACTAAAAAAAAATGTTTAGTTATCATCCCTATTACCTTTATGACGTTGGTGCTCCTACACCCAAACCCTTTCTGCGGGGGCCGCGCGCAACTAACCAAGTATGACGTTCTCACTTCTCACACTAGCGCTTACTAAAACCCGCCAAACCCACAGCGACATTTACGCCCTCAGTGGGTCATTTTGAGAGTTACATATAATTATGAGATTGCTGCACCGGGTGGAGACGCCTGTTTGACATCATTTGTGATCAAAACTCCATTTTACTAATTTTAGCATTTATAACGTTATTGCACCCGGTTTACAATGGATCCCCCAAAAATTTACCAGTATTATCAGGAAAAAAAAATATGACCACGTCATGATGATTAAAATTATGGTAAACTGTTTGCAATTATTAAATTTTCTTTTTATTTAATTGCATGGTATGTAACTAATCGTTTTTTTATTAAGCTAGAAATTAAGAAAAGTTTTATTTTTTAGATGTAAAAAATCCAGACAGTGGCTATTTATCCATAAAAATCACTCAGGTTTTATATGGCAACTTCGCTTCAATTATCTGTCACTTTTTTCTCAATGAAGCCGTGAGGTGCTCGTACACATTGTAAAAATTGAATTGGATTTAATTAAAATAGTAATCAAAACAGAATACAGTGCCAAATATGTTGAGGTATTACCTCGATACGTTTTGGAATGAAGACGTGTGGTTGCCGCCGAATACTACATGGGCAGACATCGCTCCCGGTCCCGACAAGGCGGTGGTTTACACCGATCATATACACGTTTTTTTTCCTATACCGTTGGCATTTGTGTTTATATTCATACGCTACGTGTTAGAGAAGTAAGTAACCACAAATATTTTATTATGTTAATGCAATTGTGATATAAAAACAGCGAGTGTGATAACCTAATCGCGCTATATCGCGTGAGGCACAATAACGTTTGACGTGCAAAAAATTGATTCATGTTCTTTTTTTGAATTTTCACGAAATTCAATGAAGCGTGCGTTAACAATGCTTTCAAAATTTCAGTTCATCCTTAACATTGCAGTTAAGCCAAATATACCTACTACCTTAGGTAACTAAATAAAGTTTCCTTAAAATCAAATTGTTATTTGCCATTTGAATTGTTTCCTTATCGTAATTGGCACGCACATTACGAAACTTATAAAATAAATTTCACCTGCCAGTAAATAATGATAAATAAAATATTGACCAGTTTTTTGAATGTCATTAGCAAAATAAGGAAGTCGTAGTTATTTTATATAATGGTCATACATTATTAAAATTTATTAATAGTATTTATGTAGAAAACCAGTACACTGCCATTTATCGTATAATAAAATAGAAAAGTATCCTCATAGATATTATAGACACTAATACTAAGTTGATTGGTGTAGGTGTTCATAATTTAACTTATTCCGTACTATACAGGAAGTATGACCTCATACAACCAAAAATGATGACTTCCTTTCACACCAACATGCCGACTTAAATGCAACAAAGATTTCAATCAATTAATCTTAGAAATGCAAGAGGTTTATTTAATACTCACATTTCCCCAATAACAAACTTTGTTTATTTCTATTAAGTTTTTTTAGCTGGGTAGAACTCGTGGCACTGGCGTAGGGCAAGTGTGCATCAGTGGGGTGAAGTGTGGAAGTAATATTATTATTATTTGGTTAGACACACTAGCAGCTAATAAGCTGATGCATGTGTATCAAATAGCTTGGAGATATTTAATCTATCCAGTCGATTCTTGAAGTAGTTCAGTGAGGGGTGATTATCATTGTTAACACTTTGCGGGACTCTAAGCGCCCCCGACAATAATAACAATAAAACTTCTATGTTGTCCCGTCCAGTGTCCTTCAACTGAATAAACAGCGGTCTTTCGGCCAGACAGACCCTTCCCTTTAAAGTTAAAATTCTATTTATAAAAATTTCAAAGTTACTGACCCATAATTGCAGAGTGATTTTTCAAAATGGCTTTTTTCCATTTTTGCTAGAAAAGAATCGAATTAATGCCATCGTCACTGTCATGTTAAAAACTAGACTGTAGTCCAAAATCCAATACAAAAAGTACATATTTCCTAAGGAAACTTCAGACAGCCAGACACAACGACAGACAAAATTCTCATTTTCTTTAAAACACATTTCCACTATTATTTTGAAATGGTTAAATTGGTTTTTCTCCATTACTTATTTTTCTTCTTTTCTTGTGGTTAGTGACTAACCTGGTGTCAGAGTTTTAAAGCCGCCATTGGGCCTCTGACTTGGCTCCATTACTGAAATATATTTTATCATGGAAACAAGCCCCTTTGAAAAATCAGTCTTCAATTATCATTAAACCTTTTTCAACCACTTCTGTATTGTTCAGAGTCGTCATATTAAAAGCTTTCAAACCTTTTTCGGTCTGTTTTCTGCTTTGAATATGAACACCTATGCCTCCTCTGTAGATTTACATTTCCAGTTATGTTACCTGCTTCATTCTATGGCCTTGTGTTGGTATAAATCTAAAACTTGCAGGTTTCCTTATCATTTACTTTATATGAATCCTTAACTCCTCTTATACAATACCTACAAAAATTTCAATATATATAGTCAATAGTCATCACATTCTATGGTTTGGAAACACCATACTGTTGTTGAGGAACAATTTTCCTTTAATTTTTTTTAAGAATCACCAAGTACTTTTTGGTTCAGGGCTTTTCCTTGACTTCTGTCTATGTTTGATGAGTGGGGTCATAAAAGGTACTTAGTGGTCGTAATATTCATGAACAATAAGTCGTAAATTGTTTGTGAAGTTCTCTAACAAACAGTGACTCGCTGATTAAAACATCTGAATAAATGACCCCAAATATACTCGTATTCTTACTTCCCAATCCCTGTTCTCATAATAAAATTGTTTTACATAATGAGTGACTATGCACGTTTCCTTCATTCATATTATCCTTAACCGCTCAACTGTTGATTTGCCGATATCAATAAGAATTCTATCCTGTCTCCTTGGTGATATATATTATGTATATAAAAATGAATCCCTATTTCCTGTGGTAACGCTATAACTTGGTAACGGCTGCACCAAATTAGATAATTAATTTTTTGTTGTGTTTATTATTCTCATGACAAGGTTATAGGTAGGTGTAGGTAGGTATGTAAGTAGGTAGGTATGTAGGTAGGTAAGGTAGGGTAGCTAGGTAGGGTAAGGAGCCATAGATAAGTACTTAGTGCAACCCGTGCGAAGCCGGGGCGGGCAACTAGTATTATTATAAAGGAAGAGTTGGAAGGAAAAGAGAAAACTTTGTAAGAAGGATTTCCCCAAACATAACTCAATTTACATGAATATGTGACTAGAAAAGGTAGTATTGTTAGCATTGTCATAGAAATGACGAATAATTTACCCAAATATATTAATGTGTGTCAAGGGTAAACGTGTAAAACATCAGAGTCTGAATTGATGTGAAGAATCTTCATAATGACATGGTTCCATTCTCTCTAACTAGCGGGGTAATTGCGTAACACACTTACAGTAGCAATGGCTTTAATTTTGACAGTTCAACAACATTCATTGCGCTATTTACGTTGATGAGCAGACGATTTTTCGAACATATGGAGCAATGGATTAGCACTATCTTTCAAAATCATTCAGATTGTGATTGAAAGTGGGTTACGCAATTAGGGTGCTGGCCAGGATTAAAAATCCTACCTTCTTTATAACTTACTTTTAATTTAAAACCCATAAAATATACCTCAATCTTCCCAGATTCTAAGCTTGAGGTTCGCCCCTTGGCTCAGCGGATTTTTCCGCGCTGCACCTCAATTCGGGCAGAACCATCACGTCAAAAGATTTTTATTTTATTTCTTGATGTCGTTTTTGCCTGCATTATCAACCGTTGCGTTGTTATTTGGGCAGTCTATTTCAGTGATATTTTCGCGCCAAATTTTCAAACCTACTGCATACATTCTTGTGTGTAAACATAGGTACACCTTATCGTGAGTTTGGCATCTTAAAATCCCCAAACAACCAAGAAGATTTGATGGCCTTTTTTTCTATATATTATGTATTCAGGGAGTATAAGGGTGTCTAGTGTGTTATAGTGCTAGGCAAGCACAGTTAGAACTTCAAGTATAAGAGCGTTAACACACTGGGACGCCATGGCGACGTTGCCGGCTACGTATCCAAACCAAACAATTCGTATTTAAATGTATGACAGTTAACTCACTTGGCTACGGTCTGGCGACATCGCCAATTTGGGAGCGTAGCCACGGCCGACCGGCCCCTAGTTGGAGACTTGATACTCTCGCGACCTGGCGACGCGTAGCCAAGTCGCCAGTATTTTGTATACAAGTAAGTTGCGCCTCCCTCACTCAGTGGCCAACTGATCGCCAGGACGGACGCCCACGTGTTATAACTGGCTACTTATTTGGCAACCTCATTTGGGGGCCTACTCCCTAAGCGAAATCAGTAGTTTCGGCCGTTGTTACGGGCGCTTCGCTCTCCTTCTCGCTTACGGTGAGTCTGTAAGGGAGACGTACAACGAAGCGCCCGTAACGACGGCCGAAACTTCGGATTTCGCTTAGGGAGTAGGCCCCTTGGCTACGGTAGGTAGACACAGGTAGCCATGGCTACGTAGCCAGCGACGTCGCCATGGCGTCCCTGTGTGTTAGCGCTCTAAGTAAAAGAAAACAAAACACGCTTGTTTCTGAGTCTGTGACTAATAGCATTTCCACTGATAAACATTCGTAGAACTTCCGAAACAAATTGAGTCACAATTCGTGAGAATATGACTCAACAATGATATCGATAGATTAAGTAGGTACATTGATTGTGATAACATCAATTGTGACTCTTATCTATTTGTTATGGTTATTTGTCAGAGAGGCTTGTATTTATTGATTGATTAGACCAAATTGTGCAGACATGGCCAATATGGTCATGCCCCTATTAACCGGTGGCTACTTCAAGTATTATATATATATCTTTGTTTAGTATCCAAATTGTAAAATACATTATGGTACCAATTGCTCGCCTCGTGCTAACGAAATAACGGCCGCACGGGTCGATCCATCTTTACTAACCGAGAGTCCTCCGTGCCTCTGAAAGCACGTTAAGCCTCCTCCGTGCCTCGGAAAGCACGCTAAGCCGTTGGTCCTGCCTGTCATTCGTGGATCTTTGACAGTCGTTACGGGTCGTCAGAAGACCGAAAGTCTGACACCAGTCTTACCAAGGGGTATCGTATTATCCAGTTACTGGGTTGTGGAGGTCAGATAGGCAGTCGCTCCATGTAAAATACTGGTATTCAGATGCATCCAGTTAGACTGGAAGCCGACCCCAACATAGTTGGGAAAAGGCTAGGCAGATTGATTGGTAGGAAGCTCACAGCTATTAGCCTGATATAGGTTTTATTAATGTATAATTATGGTAGAATTAAAATGGACAGATTTAACTATTGCAGTCAGTTCTCCCGCGTGGAGGTCCGAAATTAGGCTTACTGGTTGATTCCCACGAATTTACTCCCCAAAACGGGCGAATCGACAGTTTTAAATAATTTTTTTTTTTCTTGAATCAACCAATAACCCGGAAATTATCCCACGCTAATGTTCTATTGCTCCGTGTGGTGCCGGACGTAAGGAATAGTACCATCTCATTTCTTCCCGCGGGTGTCGTAAAAGGCGACTAAGGGACGCACTAGAGAATGGGCAGCAGCGTTCTCTATGTATTTTAACACCATACTGCGATCGCCAACCCGCCTGCCAAGTGTGGCGATTATGGCAAACCCCCCCATTTGGGGGAGACCTGTGTCCGGCAGTGGACGTCTTTACGTTGACGGCTGAAATGATGATGACGAATAGAACTATTGGGATAAAAAGTATCCTATGTTTAGTACATAGGATACTTTTTATTCTAATAGAAAGTTCCCAGGTCAAGGTCTTCTGTGTGCCAAACATCGAAATCCGTTCAATTCGTCAAGGCGTGAAAAAATAACAGACCAAGGCCCGTATTACAGAATCTTACTCTAAACTCGAGCATAATGATTGAGTTTTGAGTGAGGTTCTGTAATACGGGCCTAAATTACTTTCACATATAAAATATTCTAACATCGTATGGTCCATACTATATAATTAGAATATTACGAGTATAAATGTGATCCATACAGAATGGATTAAATATGAAGTAATGTTAATAAAAATACATAATATTTTCGCGGGTTAAATATTCTTTGTCACCAAGAACTTTGAACCCGTAATTAGACATGTTGCCGACGTCCATGTTAAATATTCCGAGGGCAAATACGAAGTATGTCCCATACAAGGCCAAAATAATCAGACAAATTAGTATGGTACATCTTTTTCTGTTTCGAATATTTATCCCAACTAAATCGTTGCCGTAATTTTGATTTAATCGACGAAGTTTTTGGAATCCTTCTCCAAGGCTTCAATTCTAAGCAGACGGGAAACACCGTAATGGCTTCCCTTGATAATTGAAAGTGTGAGTAAATTCCACTGAATGAAGCCGTAAAAGTTGGCAAAAACTGAGATGACTCCGAACTTATACATCGTGTAAAATACTGTTAGGTGCACTTGCGCGTTCATATAACTCGGAGAACAGCTAACTCAGGGTTAAAATTGTCTTTAGATTAACCCTGAGTTAGGTTACTCATGAACGCGAAAGTGGGCCTAATATCTTTACACGAGAAAATAACCCAAATAATACTTTTCCTTTTCATTGTTTGTTTGTCAGCGTGTGATAATTTCTGCTAGACATTTTGACATGCCTTCAAAATGTGCTAATCTCCTTTCTCAGTCAAGCGTAGGTAGGCGACCTCAACTCGCCATTTGCGAATAACGAGACATCGCATTGTTATAAACTATACATGTATGTAGATACTAAGTTCATGAAAACAGACAACAATACTTAAATATTTGTGTCAAGTAGGTTTTGAGTGTATTTGCATGCGTACTTAATCTGTTAATTTATGAAATCCGACCACTTATGGCTAATCTAGAAGCGGACCGGACCCCTTAAGTTACATATATTTCTAGAAAAGCGAATTAAAAAAATGACTTTCAGATTTAAAGGCCTCAGATCAGAAGCCAGGTTATTAAATAAACACATAATCATGCCTTTAATGTTCCCACTACTGGGACACAGGCCTCCTCTCTATGAGAGGGAGGGGGCCGTAATCCACCACGCGTACCCAGTGCGGCTTGGTAGATGTCACTTGTTTTCGAATTTTTGGTTCTAGGACATGCCGGTTTCCTCACGATGTTTTCCTTCACCGTTTTGATGGCTGTGGTGATGGAATAAACAAAAAAGTCTAGTGGTAAATAGGGCACTACGGGACACATTATCAAGCGACGGGTACATTTTTCAGAAACATTAATTTTAGTTAGTTCGAATTCAGCCTATAATGCTGTCACCTGCTTACAGTTATACTCAAGTCTCGAGTAAAGAGAACCTATCCTAACTTTACCTAGTGTAAATTACCTATGGTCTAGATTTCCAGTCGGTACTGAAATACACAACATGAATGACTGCAGTTAACCCCTCCCGGATACTCGGATATTGTCACTCTTATCAGAGAATAAAAGAAAAACAGTAAATATCAGCCCCTTATCATCTGGCGAAAAGGTTATTGGTTCATGGACTTGCAGCTTGTCATTGAAAACTGCAATATTGATTAATTTAATGCCGCCTCTGCCAATGTATTGGATTGACCTTATTGGTAATTGGGGCTTCGCTTTAACACCCACAGCCGCGTCGATGTTTTGATCAACGTCGATCGCGTTGCTGTCATAACTCAGATGATCGATGATAACATCTTGTTAAACATGTCGAACTACAATCCATCGATCTTGTGCTAATCTAATCCCCAATCCACAAGTCGAAATCCGAACGATTTCGGCAATAACCCGACTTGTATCTCTGTCCCATTAACAGCCTCGCTCAGTTCATTACTGGACATAGGCTGCTCCCAATTTGGAGACAAAGTCTTCAGTCACCATGTGAGGTTACCGAGAATTCTCCCCTTTTATGTATCATAGCGCAATGTATTTTTCATGTATGTTTATGGTAGTCTAATTCAGCGATTCCTAAAGTGGGTTCCGTATAAAAGTCACCAGGGTTCCGAGGATTTTTTTTTTTTGCTTTTAAATAGTAAGTACCACAGTGTAGTACAAATATTATAGATGGTAAGTGTAGGATAGTGATAATTGATATTGAATGAGTACAAAATCAATTTTTCGTCAGAAGTCAATTTGCGATGCTAATCGTCCTGGTTTATGAAGCACTCATAGATCTTCAAAGTTCATCCACATTAAAAACACATATTTGAGTCTGTATCTCTGAAAGAGTTTTGGGTTGGCGTTAGGAGTGAATACCCTGAAGTAGCCAAAAAGGCTATCTTCACTTTGCTCCTATTTGTCACAACGTATCGTTGTGAAACAGTTTTTTTTGCGTAAACTTATACCAAAAACAAATTCAGGTCGAGATTGGATGCTACCCCAGTTATGCGCAACAACTGTCGGTCATAATACCGAACTATAAAGCAATTATAGATAAAACAATGAAACAATTTCACTATTCACATTAAAAGTTAAAGTAAAGAATTACAGTGTTTCACTTTTTTAAATAAAAGTTTTTGTTCTTATTTAAATTACCGTGTCTTTGATTTGTAATCATTTAATATGGGGTTCTTTAAAACAAAAGGTATTTGGTGAGGGTTCCGTTATCTTAAAACTTCAGGAACCCATGTAGTGCAGCCTCACAAACACTGGCAGTGTCTTATCTATGATCCGAAATAAAAACTATCGAGATATCAGATAAGACTGCACCGGTTTTAAAGAAGTGCCATTTTTGTTAACAACTTTGAGAGGCTCTTCAAATTATCTTAAAGTGTCCTTGATACTTTTGGCGATGCATGCACTTCCTGTGGGTATGTTACCCTATTGGTTTTAAAAAGATGTTGTACACTAGTCCCAATGGAATAAAATGAAGTTGGTATTGAATCAATCAATCTGCCTAGCCTTTTCCCTCGTATGTTGGGGTCGGCTTCCAGTCTAAGCGGATGCAGCTGAATACCAGTATTTTACATGGAGCGACTGCCTACCTAACCTCCACAACCCAGTTAATGGGTAACGAAACCCCTTGGTAACACTGGTTGTCAGACTTTTGGGCTTCTGAGCTCTAACTCCCCGTAACGACTGTCAAAGATCCACGAATGACAACCAACGGCTTAACGTGCTTTCCGAGACACGGAGGGGCCTCGGTATGTAAATTTGTTAAGACTTGGTAAAATTACTGAAATTTCTGGGTCAAGGGGCTTCCTTGCAAACGAGAAACTAGTCAAGCAAAAACATAATTACGACGTACTTTTTTTGCAGATTAGTCATCGCTCCATTCGGTACATATTTGGGCATAAAGAACACGAAGCCTCGACGAGCACCAAACAATCCTAAGCTTGAGAAAATCTACAAAACTTCATCTAAACTAAAACAGGTAAATATTGCAACGTTTTATTGCGTTTCATTCTAAAAAGAAATAATCACACGCTGGTTTATCAGCTCTTAACGTCATTCAGTGACACAAAAAACAACGAATAATTCTAGAATAATATATAAACATCTCTGAGAAACAATTTTTTTTTAAATTTTTTTATTCTATTATCTAAACATGTAAATTCGTAGCAAGCACTGAAATTGATGCATTGATCTTTGAATGATAAATGCATCAATTTCAAAGATCATCTTTTATAGCTATACAAGATACGGTCAGCAACGAAAGTCGGTTGTTTTTACCTAATATCTAAATTGAAACAAAATTATTCAATACTCTGGTTTTCAGTTTATTTTAAAAAAAATTGTATGGTGTTCATTTATTAATTATTAAAAAAACTAAATAGTTAACCGACTTTCACTGCTGACAGACAGCTGTGCTGCTGAGGACTTTGTTGCATCACTTCTTCTTTCCAGCTTAAGCACTAGGAAGTGGTGAAGGGTGGGCCTTTTTGGGGGACTGTCTTATGTAATTTTGACGTTCGAAAAGTGCTGATTCTCAGCCTAGTTTGAATAAATGACTTGAATTTAGAATTTTGACTGTACTAATAAGCTTTAACTCTCACAGTCAGGCTAGATGATATGATTTTTGCGTAATTTTAATTTCTATTCATAAGTAATATGGCACTATAGATAACGCAGTTCCCCGCCAGTTTTCAACCTTGGATATAAAAATATCAAGAGATAATAATTATGATAGTTTCGCGGACATGCCTACAGTAAATTTTTATTATAACAGGTATTATTTGCTTGATGGAAGAATGTTATGTCATTTATCAAATGGTCCCCAAATGCTTTGTAAACCGTGTAATCTTTTACTATCTACGGTAAATATATGAGCACTACTTGAGGATTGTCGACCGTTGACGATAACGACATTCAAATTGCCGCATTAACTAAAATTGTAATGCCTGCGATACAATTCCGTACCTTGTATAAATTCAGTGATGTTTTTGCTGTATTATTAAATAATACAGCAAAGATATTTATTGTATTATTAAAATTGTAGCAGTAGCGTGGTCAAGGTCATCACAACCTTTAAATGCTCAATTTTTTTTTGACCATTTTATGTTGTGATGGCCTTGACCTTTTTTTTACTATTTCATGTTGTGATGACCTTGACCTCGCTATAGCTACAATTTGACAATTGGATAAGTAATCAAAATAATACCATCTTATTTGACCCACTGCAGGGCAAAGGCCTCTTCTCATATAGAGAAGGCACGAGCATTGATCACCACGCTTGCTTAAGACGGGTTGGTGATTTCAGACTTATATTAATTATAAGTCCAGGTTTCCTCACGATGTTTTTCTTCGCCGATGTCAGTAATGTCCAAGATAAATTCAGAAAGTACATTATATGAATTGAACAATCATCAAATTATATCGTTAGTAAGCAATTTATAAAAGCATTTATAAAGCATAGTGCGTCAACTCAGATTTAATTAATGGTCTGTCTCACTGGCTGGCATAGCTAACTTGCGGTAAGCTAGTGAGGTGATAAATGTTATCTCTTCATTTAAATCAAAAGAAACCCTGTGGTTAGACAATCAGGACAATCTATCTATAACCTATTCATTGAGACCATTCCAATGAGCCCACGCACGGTACCTGTGCTGTAAGTTGGTAAGGGAGTTGGGTATCCTGCAAATTCCAGGTGATGCTGCAGCATCAGTTCAAGGTTACTATGTTCTTCCTAATACCAAATTTTAAATCGATCAGACCTGTGGACGATGCTGACATCCATTCATCAACTAGAAAACAGCAGATAATTTTGAAACGGCTGAACCAATTTTGATAAAACATGTCTAAGAACCGTCGCTAGAAAACCTGATTTCGAATAAAAAAACCGAATTTAAATCGGTTCACCCGTTTAAGAGCTACGGTGCCACAGACAGACAGACATACAGACACACACACATAGCGGTAAACCTTATAACGCCGTTTTGCGTCGGGGATTAAAAACTAAGCCCTGTGGTAATGTGGTAAGACAATCAGCACGCATAGCATGACTACAATAAAAACGGGTTTTGTCGACGGAAGAATAGACAAAATGACAGATTTTGTCTATTCTTCGGTCGACAAAACCCGGTTTTTAGGTGATAATACTACGCGTGCAGGTATAGACTGCAATATCACACTAGTTCCTGCCAGTGACTTGGTTCGCGTGCAATTTCACCGACCCACCGCGTCGCATCACATCGCCCGCCCGCGCTGTTACGTCGTTTTCGCTTGGCGTTCTTTCAGTTTTTTTTTATTTTTGCTCGGCTCAAGGGTCGTAGCGTTAAATAGGTTATAGCTTTCCTCAAGAATAGGGCAAAAAATTAGAAATGTTCAAATCCGATTGAAAGTTCCAGAGATAATTTATTAGTATAGATAGGTGTTCCCATTTAATAAAACTAAACTTAAGTTATTACTCATTTCGTAAATTTTTCGCTTTCACTTTTAATCAGGTGAATCATACATAATTAATCCTAGATAATTCGATAGTACGTAACTATAACGATACCAGCAAAGCACAGGTAATATTTAGTATCAATATTTTTACATAATATATTTGATAGCATATTATCATATCTGTTTACAAATCAGGAGTGGTGCTTGACATGGTTCTGTAGGCGTAGTAAACCACCAACTAGCAATATTATTTACCTGATTGCTATTTCTTGCCGTGTTCAGAGTCACGTAAAGAATAGATTTACCATACGAGACTTCGCTATTGCAACCTCGACTGTACTTAGGGCAAGATGTATAAACGTTACTTACTAAAGGCTTGTGCAGACCAGCTCGACACGACGGCGCGATGCGACTCGAACAATACTATTTATAAGAAAACTTCACGGTATAACAATAACCGGTGTTGCGTCGCGCTAGTCTGCACGAAGCTTAAGACTTATAGACCACGCGCCACGCAAATTAGCACGCTAAAATTTGATGTACCGCCAGGGCGATAAGTGCTACACCGCCCGAACTATCGCGACGATAGCCGATAATGGTGGCTAAGTTTCGACACAAATCACGATAGACGCAGGTGCGGCCTCAGCATTAATGTTATTCCTGTCACTGTAACAACTGTCAAACTATAAGCCCAGGTTGGCAAGGGCGATTTTTCCCGCGGTGTTTGTTTTTCGTGCACTGGATTTTCAACGCTCTGCTTAGCGCTGAGAGTACAAAATCCAACAGTGTGTTTTTTCAACGCGCTTGGACGAGAGTGCGTCCCAACGCGTTGGATTCTCAACACTCAGCTCGACACCGAAACATGAAAATCCAGTGCGCGATAAAATCCCGCCGCGATATTTTTACGTCCGTGCGAACGTGGGCTAAGTACAAGATAGCGACCGGAACTTGTCTAAGTCAAAGCACGAGCTAAGTAACGTTTATAGATCTCGGCCTTAGGCTAGAATCGCGGTCGGATGCCAGGCTACATGTGTTTGAAACAATTTTTATAAATATATTATAGTTTCTGTACAAGATCTCGGCACCAAAATACCATTGATTTTTTGTGTGTTTAACGAAACGAACAATACAGTCAACAGAAGAAGTTATTGAAGTGTTAACACTTTAATTACCAAAACCGCTCTTACTGCTACGACATAAAGGCGCTGTCCAAGTTTTGTTTCCATTTACGGCACGTACGTGTTCGTTGACTAATGTAAGTAAAAGTAAAGCAATATCTACGTACATATTGATTCACTTCAACCGAGTGGTTTCACCTTACAGTCATTACAGACACGTAAGATCGTAAGCGATAACCAACACTTTGAAGCAAACCGCTCTTTATGCATACTGAAATTCTATGAAAATATGAGGCAAATTATGGAGCTCACGCTAAGGTCAATAATATTTCACCTCACTTGTCTACAGACATTAACATCGATTGGATACAAGGTTGAAGGTAAATGAAGGACGAACTAATACAAGCGCATTATCTTTTTGTGCAAAGGGTACCTTATGGGTTCGATCCCTGCACGAAGCAAGCATATTTGTAGTGAGTTTTGATGATTAATCTGAGAATTGAACCCTAGGCGAGGTACAGAAAAATCACAGTGTATATTATTAAGGTATCAGTAAATATATTAACAGTTTACGCGTAGGCACACAAGGCTGGCCCTAGACAGGGCCAGCTAGCCCGACCAGCTTGCTTGCCTGACGGCCAGGCGGAAATAAAATTATACACTGACCGAAAAAAAAAAAAAACAAGTTTGTATGGGAAACCTATGATGTCTTAAGTTAGGGATATGAAAATTAAAATTTATGCAAAAAGAGTTTTTCGGGGATGGGGGATGGGGCAGGGGATGATATAAAAATTTACATGTAATATTGTCATTTTTGTGTGACTATTCGTATCTTGAGGTGACGTTTAGTCTCATTAAAATCTATGTTTTTCAGTATTTTCCTGTCATAGTACAATTTGTTTTCGGTATCGACACACAGCTAAAACTAGTGCATTTCATTTACAAAATTCCCAAAATGGCTTCGGAATGTCCTCAAATGTCGAAGTGCCTAGGGGCCGTAGGTCTCTTAAGTCCGGGACTGGTGACGTCAGCGGCGCGTACGTACGCGACCGACATCAGCGTAGGAGGAATTCAGCCCTTAACGTTTCGCTAACTTCCACCGATTCTAGTCTAACCGGAAACTTTTACCTATCAATATTTTTCAAGGATTTCAAATGACTTCTCCCGCTCTGGGCAGAGCGAGAGGGTGTGTCAGACTTTTACTGACTAAAACCCACCTGTGTTCCTTCCGTTGCCTGTGTGCCGGGGCCGCGATATCCCTTTCGGACAAACCCGCAACCCCAGCAGGGTGTATACCTCTCGCGTCAATTTGGAAGGTCTATTATTTATTTGAAATAAATCAATGTATTATACTAGAGAAGAGAATATTGAATATTAACTGTACAAAAATATTGTAATAGTTTAAAAAATGTGTGCTGATTTCTCTTATTTTTTTTTGTAATTTTGCAGCCGGCACTCTTAGCCAAGAAGCTCGACATATCCGAGCGTGAGGTCCAACGCTGGTGGCGCCTCCGTCGCGGTCAGGACAAGCCCTCGACCCTCGTCAAGTTCAGCGAGAATGCCTGGAAAGTCGTCTTCTATATCTGCAACTTTACCTTCGGCCTGTATACTCTGTGGGATAAGGAATGGCTGTGGGACATCGACCAGTGCTATATCGGGTATCCTCATCAGGTGAGTGAAAGTTGTGTGACTCTTATGGTCATTGATATAGGGTTGAATATTGAAATGGTTGATGTGCCCTCGAGAACACTTATTTATTGGATACTAACGTACTATACTAGTGTTATGTGCGTTAGTGGACTTCCTGAATTTTGCCATAAGGTTAGGCTGTGTTAGAGAAACGAAACAACTAGGTTTGATAATTTTAAAGACTTTTCTTATCATTGATTTAGCCAATTTATAAAACGATGCGAAGAGCGTATAGGCAAGTTGGCAACGTCGGAAATAGCTGTCAATTAATTTGGCAATATTACTTTATGGAAAAATTTAATGTGGCTAACTAGTGAACTAAAATATTGATTATGAAAAGCAATAATTTATATCGTAACACCAAATATTTCGTTTTAGATGTAAAAATAGTATTTGGAAGCTTTCCAAATGCCTTTTTTACACCTAAAACGGTTATAACTACAAATTCAATGTTATAATTGCAATTCATTATTAATATTCTAGTTCGCTAGTTAGCCACATTTCATATTTCCATACAGTAATATTGCCAAATTAATCGACGTTGCCCACTTTCAGAAAAAATGCTCTTAAGGTATGATTCCGAACAGCCAGCGTTGTTCACGCGTCACGCGGCAGTGAAAAAGGTAGCAAATAGAAAATGTATAGGGACCAGTAGTGAGGCGATAGCACTGCCGCGTGCAGCGTTATTCGGAATCATACCTAACTAACGAGCATCAAGAAAATACGAGGTGAATCTGATATGTTGTAGGTATGTGTTGACCTTTACACGTTGTCTTAAAAATGATAAAAATCTGTATTTTGATCTCATGAAAGCTCTATCGATGTTTACCATTTCAAGATTCGTCGGCTATTTTGATAAAGATCTTTCGATATTAGTCTTTCTGATTTTGTCAATGATAACTTTTTTTTAATTATAAATTTTATAAGTAGGTATTTGTTTTTCGATTTACCGTATTCGATTAATTTTATGAATCATCATTATTATTACTAAACATGCGAAATGCTTAGAGCTGAGGCATAACTTACATAATCATCCGATGTTTTATTTTATTTTATTAATATTTTTGCTGTCGACCTTCCTTTAACTTTGTACTACGCTTCAAAGCTGTTGCTAATAGCGATGTTTTTAACGCATTCGAAGCCTACAAAACATTCTAATCAGTTTAGACTCAAGATGTAGGTACCCTGACTGGTTCAAAACTTAGGGTAAAATCACAAAATAGAGAGGTACCTACAGGGCAGAAGGTCGTCTCCTTACAACGAGCGCAGACGCACGCACACATCCAAGGTCTATTTATAACCTTATTTCCAATTGTTATGTTATTTTCACTTAAACAAACATCAACTTTATGTCAGTGCCAATAAAGTTCATTTTAGACTGACTAATTCTGTTGAAAAGGTCATTGTTTTTCCTAAAACTCGTGTTTGTTTACATGGTTGGCAGATAAATTGCGAACGCAGTTGACACGCGACACACGTACGTACAGCAAGTGCAATCACGATTGGCATTCGTTTGAGATTAAGCGGCATGTGTGCGTGCGCCTGTTTTCGCTAGTCGTATGGAGCCGACATTCTGTACCTAAATCATCATCCTGCCTTTCCCAACTATGTTGGGGTCGGCTTCCAGTCTAACCGGATGCAGCTGATTACCAGTATTTTACGTAGATCGACTGCCTATCGGACCTCCACAACCCCGGTTATGGGTAAGACTGGTTGTCTGACTTTCGGGCTTCTGATGACCCGTAACAACTGTCAAAGATCTACAAATGACAGCCGGAACCAACGGTTTAATCTTGGTATGTAAAGATGGTCACCCGTCCACGGACCAACCGCGGCAAGCGTAGCTTAACTACGATCGACCCGTGCGGCTGTTATTACTTAGCCACAAGCCCCTTCCTTTACATTCTGTATCTTATCTATTTTCTGGGAATTTGGTAATAGTGTTATACTCCACGGACGGTCGGAAAATCGACGTGAAAGACCAACACAATTAGTACGCGTTAAAACAGACAGTTGTAAATTGAAATAATTGTTCCACTAATTACAATGTAGAATGTAACGATTATTATGCTAACTAATGAGTGGCTATATTGTTTCTGGCGTTTTTGACAACGTAATTAAAAATTCAAATTTCCCCGCGCTGGCCCGCGAAATTTTTTCTTACGTTTTTTGCAATTTGCAGGTCAGTGTCAGATTGTATGTTGATTAAGATATGATTCGCGACCGTAAAAAATATGGCCTTACAGAATTATAATCATTAGAATCAGCAATACAACTCCTTAAGTTAGCATAATCCTCAAATGTCATGATTTCATAAAACAGTCATTCAATAGGATTACATGAACTCAGAGAGTTGCTTTGATGACTTTTATGATTATAATTCTATAAATGAACATTTGATACGGCCGCGAATCATATTTAGAACAACATAAAACCTGATACTGACCTGCAAATTGCAAATAACTAAGAAAATTTTGAATTTCACGGGCTATGACGCTTTCGCCTCTACAAATATCTTTTCGGTTACAGGGTCTCACAAACGACATCTGGTGGTACTACATGATCTCAGCCGCGTTCTACTGGTCGCTGACCATCTCTCAGTTCTGGGACGTGCGTCGCAAGGACTTCTGGCAGATGTTCGTGCACCACATCGCCACCATACTGCTGCTGTCGTTCAGCTGGGTCTGCAATCTGCACAGGATTGGAACCCTCGTGCTGTTGCTGCATGACTGTGCTGATATTTTTGTTGAGGTATGTACTGGAAAGAGGCTTCGGGAAGGATGGAAGGAGTGGAGGCCTTGGCCAGGAGTAAAACAGAAAACGATTCTTTATTTTAAGGATTTCTTTTGATATAAGTATCACCTTTGTACGTACCTATTTTAAGGATTTCTTTTGATATAAGTATCACCTTTGTACGTACCTATTTTAAGGATTTCTTTTGATATAACTATCACCTTTGTACGTACTTATTTTAAGGATTTCTTTTGATATAAGTATCACCTTTGTACGTACCTATTTTAAGGATTTCTTTTGATATAAGTATCACCTTTGTACGTACCTATTTTAAGGATTTCTTTTGATATAAGTATCACCTTTGTACGTACCTATTTTAAGGATTTCTTTTGATATAACTATCACCTTTGTACGTAACTATTTTAAGGATTTCTTTTGATATAAGTATCACCTTTGTACGTACCTATTTTAAGGATTTCTTTTGATATAAGTATCACCTTTGTACGTACCTATTTTAAGGATTTCTTTTGATATAAGTATCACCTTTGTACGTACCTATTTTAAGGATTTCTTTTGATATAAGTATCACCTTTGTACGTACCTATTTTAAGGATTTCTTTTGATATAACTATCACCTTTGTACGTACCTATTTTAAGGATTTCTTTTGATATAAGTATCACCTTTGTACGTACCTATTTTAAGGATTTCTTTTGATATAAGTATCACCTTTGTACGTACCTATTTTAAGGATTTCTTTTGATATAAGTATCACCTTTGTACGTACCTATTTTAAGGATTTCTTTTGATATAAGTATCACCTTTGTACGTACCTATTTTAAGGATTTCTTTTGATATAAGTATCACCTTTGTACGTACCTATTTTAAGGATTTCTTTTGATATAAGTATCACCTTTGTACGTACCTATTTTAAGGATTTCTTTTGATATAAGTATCACCTTTGTACGTACCTATTTTAAGGATTTCTTTTGATATAAGTATCACCTTTGTACGTACCTATTTTTCTGTTATGTTTATGAGTGTAAGTAAACTGTTAAATCAATAAAAGGCTAACAAAAAAAAAGTATAACGTTGCCATTAGATCACTTTTAACCTTGTAATGTTCTTAAGCTGGTATTCAATTTGGCTATGGCATCATTTGGTGACTATATTAGGTCCCATGTAACAGGAGGACAAATCCGTTGTTTTAAAAAAAAAAACATGTGTGCAATTCACACGTGGTAGAAGTGAAAACCTTCAAACATTTTGGCTTTGAGATAATGAGACGAATGTAAAGTTTTCGGTATATTTGAAGAATGTCATTATAAAAATGATGAAAAACTCTACAAACGTATAATACGTACACGTATACAACACACCACGGTTGTTGTGATGCCTTTTGTCAAGCTTTGTACTACGCATGCGCGCACAAACACGTATTAACAAAAGTACAACGCTGAGGCCCAAGCAAACTCCCACTATGCCCTGGTAAAAACGAGTGTAGGGGGTACGAAGCAGAGCACAAAGAGAACCACGGATATAAGAAACACAGTATAATGCTTCCTATCCCATTTTCTCCCACGTTAAATCTTATAAATTTATGTGTCCGTCGCTTTTTCGTTTCATCGACTTTCAAATCACAACGATGGTAAAGAAGTTTTCACTTCAAAAATCGCATTAAAATGAAAAAGTACAAAAATCCTCTAGACATCGTTTCATTTGAGGCACTGTGTAGACATATGGAAGTTTGTTTCAAAAGCTATATGGTTAGAATGGAAGAAGCACTTGCAAAGGACCCAAAAATGTTCTGGACATTCATTAATAATAAAAAGAAGAACAAGAGTACCCAGCAAATGTGTCACGAGAACAGGACAGCATCAAGCCGACACGAAATTTGTATTTTATTTGCCGAGAACTTTGCACAAGTCTAAAATACCTCGTCGACTGTAAATGCGTCATACCATGTTCATAGCTGTCTTGCCCCGTTGCCCCGTCCGAATTCTGTAAACTAGAATTTGGCGCTGAGGAAATATTCCGATCCCTAAGAGCCTTGGATGAGTGTAAAAGTGCTGGAAGTGACGGTATTCCTCCGTATTTATAAAAAGATGTGCAAAAGCACTAACTATACCTCTTAAACTTATTTTCAAGCATGTTTTAATTTATTTTATTGTTTTGGATATGTCAAACTTACTGTATCTACCTAGATTATAAAAGAATGATGTGGTTTCATATAATTGGAAGCGCACATTAGTGTTTGTCCCTGTTCTTGTAAACTTGCATGAAATTGTGTAGCCTCTGTTGGAGATCCAATAAATAAATAAAGCCCTGTCTACATAACAAAAATCTTACACGCGTTTCAAAGCGTGCCTCAAGAATCTAAAATAAATATTAGATACTTACTTGGAGAAGAGTCAATAATAATATTGTTATAATTATATTATTTATAATCTTATAGGGACTATTTATAAAAAATCTATTTTATCTCTGAGAAAATGAATGATTTATATTTCTTTAGCAGCTCCGTTACCGGCTCAGGCCAGTAATTATAAAATTATAAAACAAACATACGTGTGGTATGATAGGATCTGTTCATGAAAATATTGACTGTGTAGCTTATAACGATATTTGTTTCCTATTCCAGTCGGTGAAGGCGTCTAAGTATGCGAAGTACCAGAAACTGTGCGACGCTTTGTTCCTGGTGCTGATCGTGGTGTGGATCGGCACCCGCGTCGGCATCTACCCCTTCTACCTCATATGGAGGTGAGTTATACCATATATTTGAATTCGGAATCTTAGATAATTAACAAGTTTTGCAAAAAGAAACTCAGTGCCATACGGTAAAGTTCAAATTCCATTGCAACCTAATTTAGGATCTTTTTATCACTCATAACTCAATCTAGACTACATATCGCTAAAGTAGATGATTGAGGGACAATTTATACTCGTAATAAAATATAAACTTGAATACTTAGAAGGTATTAAAAATATGGCGAAGGACTGCACATGAGCCAATTCGTAAGGGCTAAACTATTTGTTAGTTTACTTTTAAAATGCTGAGAATATCACGGATCGCAAAATAGCGAGTATTGGCACTCGAAGCCGGCGATAGACATGCACTACTATAACCCCCTGGGTAAAGGCTCCCGCTGTCGTGCGCGACGCGATTCTGGTAGAGCAACTTTCAAGAAATTTTCATAGAAATCGTTCTATTAGAGTAGCGTCGCGCCTGTCTTACTGGTGGGAGCCTTAAATCTAACTATGTTTTACCTAGATACAGCGACGGGATTTTTACTGATACGAAAATAAAATGTATAAAAATCCGGCCAAGTGCGTGTCGGACCACGCACAATAAAGGGTTCCGTAGTTGGGATGAATTTATCCCAAGAACAAACTTAACATTGTATTTGAAAAACTTGTTCTCCCATACGGAATGTATGGGAGATCATGTTTTTCAAACCGCAAATTTAAGTTGGTCGATTATTACTCGTTAACGTATTGAGCCTACTTAGCTCTGATAGTTTTCCTTTTAATTTCGTTATATATACTACTGCTGTGAATTTTTTCACAAGTCCAAGTACAACCATTTAGCTAGAAGGAGGGGGGGGACCCTTGACTAACAAAACAATTCGCTTAAAAGCTTAATATTCCGCAAACGGATCCCTGAATCCAAAAATGGTTGTGACAAACTCACAATATTTTTGAAAGACCTTTCTAACGATACCCCACAACAAGGGGTAGATGAGGAAAAAAAAAACATCCCCACTTTACGTGTAGCCATATAAAAAAAATATTTTTCTTGATTTTATTTTACCACTTTGTCGGCATGATTAATATGTATACATATGCCAAATTACAGCTTTCTAGTACTAACCGTCTCTGAGCTAAGCCGCGGACAGACAGACGGACAGACAGACAGACAGACGGACATGGCGAAACTATAAGGGTTCCTTGTTTACTGCGGAACCCTAAAAAACGAACTAACCTTGAATTTCTTTAATTTCCAGTACATCTATCCGTGCGCCCATGCTCCTGCCGATGTTCCCTGCCTACTACATCTTCAACTCGCTGCTGTGCCTGCTGCTAGTGCTGCACATCGTGTGGACCTGGCTCATCTTGCAGATCGCTTACGTGGCTATCAAGGCTGGCCAGGTATGCAAACTAATAGGAACTAAATAAATACATCAATATTATTGAAAATGCTTTTATTAATTCCTTGCAAAGTAAAACGTATACACTGACAACATAATTTATATACAAGGAGTAATTGAAAAAACTGAAAACCGGAAAGGTACAATGACCATTGTACTAATTATTAAACCAACGCCATCCTTATCAATCCAGCGATCCATACATAATCAGCTCCAACTACTGGGACACATAACTTCTTTTTAGGTCTTAAATACCATGGAGACGCCTACCAAGCGCACGGCGAATTTAACCCCCTCAGAGCTAATCACAGAATAAGCGATATATTGTATGACCCTAATAAAAAAGGATACAAACGGTGGCTTACCGACAAAACGCGTCCCCTTAAAACAAAGTGAAAAATAATAATAATGACTCAATGAGAAAGAATGTAAGCCCACAACATAAATAAATAAAACACGTAATTTGTTTGTATAGCCTCACATATTGCGAATAAACAGAACACAGCAAATATAGATTCATTAGGACATAAGTTAGCTGGCTCACCTCTGTTCGGCCCACCGGCCACAGAGAAATTTTGTAATACAGAAAGTAGGAAAATAAATGTAATTCTGATTCTGAACTTCTTTGTGTGAGAGGGAGTGGGCCGCGGGCCATTATTTATTTAAATATAAGTCGACGTCGAAATGTATGGAACAGCTGTTTTATTTTTTTTGCGATTTCGGGATCCTTTAGTAGATGTTGTTCTTAATGATGACGCCTTTTCAGTTTTCATTTACTTCACTTAAACCTTGTAGTTGTATGTTATTTATTTTTATGGTGGTGGATTTTATTAAGCAGAGACTGAGACCGCTGTACCGTGCCTAGGAATGCGTGACGAGGCGGGGTAGCGTTGACGAAAGTGCGGCGGGACGCCGTGGGCGTTGACGAATGAGCGGCCTGCGTTCACACACTGCGTGTGAACGCAGGCCGTCTCGCTGCGTACATACACATACATAAGTACCTAAGGCGCGATACAGCGGTCTCGGTCAAACTATAGCACGAACGCGCTAAGTAAACGTTACGTAAATTCTAACGATTTTTTTATCGAAAATATAACTATCTTATGGACCTATAGCATTTCGTTTGAATTTATGAGGCAAGCACAATAGCGAATATGCATGTAATTTTTTATTAATATCTTAATAATATAATCAATGAAACCCAAAAAAAGTATATGATTAAAATTCGATGTGTTAAAAAAAAACACGCCGTTTTTGGTCGCTGTCATGATGTGACATCATTTATCATGATACTGCTTTGTTTCCATCTGTGTTTTGGCCCCAAATCATATAAATTAAAATATTTTTGTGCTTTATTAAAGCAGAAATCGCACTTACTTACATGCCTTCGTGGGATTTGAAGCACTTTGCAAAGAAGATTTTTTTATTCACATAGATTTTAACGTAACTACCGGTATTGTCAAAGACAACGCGTATTGAGTTTGCGTTCCGTTCCACAAAAAAAAAACAACATAAAATAATGAATTATAAAATAAGTAATGTATTAAAAATGTAAAACAAACTGTAAATTGTTTCTTGACTCCTATACAATGTGTATTTAAATAATTAATAAGTTTTGAATGACGTGCACATTCCCTATTAGTTTGGTTATGAATAAAATCTCAAATTAAAACGAACTCAATGTCATATGCGAAAATGAATATTATCAATTTTAAAAGCGTTCAATTTTGCATGTGGTACCTGATTTTAAATTTCTTTCATGGTCTTTCATGACCAAATATTGATTCCATTTATTATTTACTAGTTTTTGCCCGCGACTTCGTCCTACGCCTCGTCGCCTATAACCTTCCTTAAGAATAGGACTATCCAATGAAAAATAAATTTTCAAACCCGACTGGTAGTTCCGGAGATTACCCCTACATACAAACTTACAAACAAACAAATTTAACCTCTTTATTATAATAAAAAAAATACAATAGACGACGCATATTTAGTAACCTAATTCGCTTAACTGTTCTTAAAGAGTCATAAAGAAATTGACACGTGTTTCACCTCGCAACGAGGCATCCTCAGGATGACGATTGACTTGTTGCGAACTGGGACCTGGGGGCCTACTCCCTAAGCGAAATCTGTAAGTTCGGCCGTAGTTACGGGCGCTTCGCTCTCTTTCTCACTTACGGAATGTCTGTAAGTGAGACGGAGAACAAAGCGCCCGTTACTACGGCCGAACGTACAGATTTCGCTTAGGGATTAGGCCCCCGACGTATTGACACGTCAAGCGTCGAGAGCAGAGATTCTCTGCTCTCGATTTCTTACGAGACTAACGCACCGCAATTGATTTATTAATATTATTATTAATTCAAGTAAAAAGACTCATACACAAATATTTAATACATTACACACACAACAGACAATTAACGTAACAATACAATAAAAAACAAAAATCATTGCACTGTCAACATTTACACACAAGTGATCGACGACTGTAGGCGACGCGCAAGTCACTGCAGCGTCGAATGTATGGACAGTCGAGCCTGTCGGCTCTCATTATTTATATACAACATTGGAGACCCGCTCATACTTCGCACGGTTTTTACGACTTGACAAAACTTCCAGATTTCTTAGGTAAACGTAACTTTAATACTAACGTATTATACACTCTCTCACTCTTATAAACTCACCGAAATTAATTCTCTAAACGATGAGCATCAAAATCTGTAGCGTGGTTTGGAAGAACAGCGCGGACATACAGTGCAGACAAACGCGAAAAGTGACGTTGTTTTATAATATATAGATCAGGGACTGAAAGCAGTTACGGTTAAAGGTTAAGATACCTCAAAAATATACTGGTACCGGTTTGAAATAAGGGTTGAGCTATACCGATACCTTTTTAAACCGTTATTTAACCTTTACACGATTTCGGTACCGAAAAACAACACAGTGTGGCGTGGGTGAGCGGGGGGGTTGAACTTGTGTATTTTAGTATTTCTATCGAAATATATCGGTATGCATTTCCAACCTCAAAATTCCGGTAAGTACTGAAATAAATAATGGTATCAAATATTTAGGTAACCCTTATTTAAAGGTATGACGTCATACCGAAATTTAAAGATACATACCTTAATTTTTGGGTAATTCAGTCCCTGATATAGATGTAAATAAAACCCTGTCCTATACGTGAACGTGTTGTTAGGTATACTGAGAGTCTATTTATGCGAAAATTTTCAAGAAAAAAAAAATATTCGTCACATTTATTTTCAATGGGGAATTTTACCAGTTGACAACATGGGGCGCGGGCGGCCTTCATTTAGCGTGTCTGCAAGTCATATCTTATGACCCCTGTTGAAAATTGCAATTTTTTAATGGATTTGGGGTAACTATGCTGCAATAACTTTTTTATTTAAAATTAAAAAGAATGTTTTTTTCGAGGTTGTGGGTTCAAATCCGGGCAAGTAACAATGTGACTTTTTCAATTCATATGTACTTTCTGAGTTTATCTTGGACATTACTGACATCGGTGAAGGAAAATATCGTGAGGAAACCTGAACTTTATAGTTAATATAAGTCTGAAATCACCAACCCGTCTTGAGCAAGCGTGGTGATCAATGCTCGTGCCTTCTCTGTGTGAGAAGAGGCCTTTGCCCTACAGTGGGACAGTAACAGGCTGGTATTATTAAAAGTTTTTTTATTACATTCTGGTAATGTTATTGCAGTACCTATGTGCCGTTTTCGGATCGGGCAGGGTTTTTATAACACATTGTATACCAAAAAAAATAAAAAAATTCACTACAATCCTTAAACAATATGACGTGGCCGAGATTGATACAGTTATTTCACTACTGATTTTGCATCACATTGATCTTTATTTTTCGTTGCGTTGTCTTCTACTTATTGAATCTTCTATAAATCATAGAAGCTTGTTCTTTATGCGAGTCTTGCTGTATACTGCTTGATAAGATTGTGTAGCCACTTTTATTACGTGCGTCGGCGCATGGTTACTATTTATTACCGTCGTTACCGAGGTGGTTACTATTTATTACCGTTGAGCCTTCAGCCACAGTATAAATAAATTACAATATTATGTCTTCATAAAAAACTGCCGCAACGACGCGTTTCGAAATATCAGTACGCAACAGTATCGAGTGCGCGACAGCTACGCACGGACGCGGAAGGTTTATCTACCGGGCGTGTGAATTATTTCAAGGTCACTGCCGAGACATAATACTGTTACTTTATTATACTGTGCTTCAGCATTGCATAGATGTGTCATAAAATTTTATTTGTGTTTATTTTTTAATGCTTTTTTTAAAATATAAATAAGACGAAATACCCTATCCTATAGTACTTTCAATTACTTTTCGGGCCATGGGCGGCTTTAAAACTCTGATAGATAGATAGATAGATAGAATATTCTTTATTATGCACACCATACAAATTACAGAAATAAATTTTGAAATTTTACATAGGGTTACACAATGGGCGGTCTTATCGCTAAAAGCGATCTTTTACAGACAACCTTTGGATGGATTAAAGGGAGAAGGAGAGATAATACTGCAGGTAGTCAGTGGTGTACCATTTACATACACAGTAAATACATAAAGAATAAACTTGATACCAAGTTAGTCAATAACCACACGAAAAGGAAAATTACTTGTTGCTAACAATCTCTATACATTTCACTAAGCTTAAGCTCTAGTTTTTTATCATGTTTTCTTTTCTTTGTTTATCAGTTCTAGTCTTTGATTTTGGAACTTTTGGTGTTAATGTTGAAAGGAGGATGGACGTTTTGGTACCCGATAACTAACAACAAGTAATAAAAATAATTTATATGCAGTTTTAGTTCATATGCAGTGTCAGTATTTGTACTTTTTCATCTTGAAGTTTCCGTTTCAAAATTATCTTCTATAGAAAATTGTGTACTTTTCTGTTTACTGATCGAGATTTATTTATGTTTTTTTTAAGGTAAGCGTTATCCAAACCGATCTGTAATCGGTAGAATGTGGACATTTTATTGTGCGTTTGCTATAAAATTTTATAGTATAGTTTATAGCTTCAAATATTAGGTGACCTTGAGTTGGTGTTGGGCGCAAAAATTTGTAAGCATTTGGCCTCTTTTGTTGCTCTTTTCGAAACAAAACCTGTATGTAGGGGATGTCATTGAACATTGTAATTAACGAAGAGCACAAAGAGCCAAAACCTTTCAGATACCCAACTTCTGACCTCTATGCCGACGGTAAAGTGCTAACAAAGCTGCAGCTCTTTGTGTTCAAGGCAGTACTAAGGATACATAAGTACCTCCCACCTCCGGACCGGAACAAACTCACTCTAATCATACCCAGTACCCAGCACAGAACCACTTTCGCCCGGCACCAATTTTACATTCTTGGTTCCTATCTGTACAGGAAAATGAACAATAAAATAAAAATAATGGATCTAAACTCCCACAACCTAACATCTTTCGTTGTTAATATCAAAAACTTAGTATATTTTAGGTTTAAATCATTTATTCTCATAAAATACAAAAAAAGCCACTTACATGAGAACAGACAAGAAACATTAAGTAAACTTATTTTAGGTAACAGCCACCAAGTATATGTACTTATAGTATTATATAAAATTATTCTATACTCATTCAACAGTTCAATTCTCAACCATTAAAGTACATTGGAGGACGCTAGTCAAGGCAGTTTTCAATGATGTGTTCGGATAACCGAGACTTAAAACTGCTGAGAGAGCTAACGCTTTTTATATATGTGGGTAGATTATTAAACAGTTGTGCTCCTTCATATGTAATACTCTTTCTAGCGTATTTAATTTTGATTGAATACAATTAAATAGACGGCAGATTATATGATACAAATAAGAGATACGTGTGCATATTAATTTATGCGTTGGATTAATTTGGAAGGCTCATTTGTCTTTTCATGTTGCATTTCACCAATCTGTTCCCGTTAGATGGGAAACAAGTCCATTTACTTACCCTATACCATTACCCTGCACATTGAAGCAGTCCGCCTATGTACTACTATTGTACATGAAGTTTAAATACGTATCTTATCCTTATTTACAGATGGACGGCGACATTAGAAGCTCGAGCTCCGACCTGAGCGACAGTCCACACAACTCTAACCACAACTCTCCGACTAGGTCAAAGAGTAGAAAGTAAGTTGAAATTTAATCTATTAAAATAAAAATTTGCACTAAAAATAATGCACCTGTCATTTTATCTCTTTGTTGACTGGGCATTACGTTCACTTTAGTACCTTTTATGTTGTATGCAGTTTATTATAATTAAACCTGCACATTATATATGCATAGTGTAACATTTGTAAATGCTTCATAAGTCCAGTAAACCTAGCGGGAAAGAGCGAGAACGCAACGTTTGGAAACCGTGGGAACGTCATATCAAATACACCAAAATGAACTGTGTGTCATACAGCTTAAAGTTTGCTTTTCAATTCTCTATTGTGAGGCGAGTCAATGCTGGTTTGGTGCTGAGGCCACCAATGAACAGTGACCATTATGGCTTTATTATGGGAAAAATATTTTTAAGTCGAGATGGATAAACGTTACCAAGCACGTGTCTCCGTCTTTATCTTGTACTTGTAGTTTAACAGTTGTACGACAGTGCCAGAAATAATGCTCAGATCTCCCTCGCCTGCCACATTTTCCCACTCATTTGCAACATTGAATTGACCATACCATGTTTATTTTCCAGGGACACGTAGAGACGTGGGTCTGCAGAACAACACCAGAGTCTCACACCAACACCACACACAGTAATTGAGGAGGTCTGTGTTCTATAATATGCACAGAATACAAATATTTTCCGTGCACACCATCCATTGCGGCTTTTCTACGAACACACCAGCCGCGCCATTCAACTTATAGGTGAAAACACGCAATGAAACGCGAAATGGATTACTTAGTCATTCATTTCGTTCAGTTTTTTTTGCAGTCTGTAGCTTAGTTTGTATTATATTGTATTTGTGAGGTTCAGCTTTGGGATGGTGAGGCTTCACGCTAAGGGGTAGATTGAGTAGGCAGGGAAGGTGAGATTCGCTATCGGTGAATATGTTGGATCAAAATAAGTACTGGGCCTTTTATATATTTAAAGTACGCGACAACAAGTAAAGCTTCTGACTGCTATGACAAATTTAGTTAATTTGAATTTTATTATATTTTGCCACCCATTTTACTGAAATCGAGTCCTGCTAAAACGTCAGAAAATGGCGGAAAATGAATTAAAAAAGGGTTGTTCCGTTCCTATTTTGATCGTATCATAAGTAGTGTGACGATTAAAGTTGTAGAAAGAACAAATTAATGTATAGGATAGCTATAAAGAGAACCGTTTGATATTATTGCGTCGTTGACACTCGACGTCGGTAGGGTGTAGTAGGTGCTTGCATGAAGAACACATGTTAGGTTAGTCGTCTTTCGATTCGTTATTTGGATATAATTCTAAATGATTTTAAGTTGTTAAAGTTTTATCTCAGTGATAGGTTAACATCGTAGAAAATGAATTAATAATCCGCGCTCGGGAGAACTCCGTCCGGAACGAAGTTTCTTACGCGATACTTGCACACACACATATATACACACACACGTATATTATAGAAATAGACACAGAGAGAAAGTCGCATGGAGGGGGTATAACGCTTTTTCCTTACGTGACGATTTCTACCAGTTAACTCCTACCGTAAGCCGCGTTAAGGAACTTGGTGCCAAAAAATGGGTAAAAATAACATGTTTATAATTTGAACCATGCTCGTTTTATTGTAAACCAAATTACATGAAAATCATAAGAGCGAAAAGGAAATATTGTATAGACAACGAAACGTTTTATATGGGTTTCTTTTAATAAAATATCGAGAAATCGGGGCTTAAACTCAAGTAGTTCGAAAAGGGGCACGTCAAGGCTGTTTCCAGATCAATCTGGTATGACCTTTTGGGGCTCACTAGTTGATAAATCTTTCAAGTCTTTTATTCTTTCGTTGTACGAGAAGCTTAAACCCAAGATAATTTCCATATACTACAGATTAAAACAGATGGGACACTCCGCAGTTTAGGTATGAAGCTACAAGTACGCGGCGGGCCCGTCTTGTCGGGCCAATTCAGTGAGTGTAACGTAGTCAGAACATCTAAGGGTTACGCGATAGAAAGAGAGGCAACTTCTAGGTGAATATAACTGTAGGTGATTAACTGTGCAACCTGAATTGCACTTTATTGTGTCGAACAAAGAGTTGCTTTTTATTTAAATTCCTTCTGGGAGTTATTATTGTTGCAAGTAGGTACCAACAACTACTTAACCTGTGTTCACCATGCATGTACCGTCACACACGCTACAACATTCTTGTTAACACTGATAGCGATTACCATTAAACGCTAGTATTTGTTACGTCATTCATTGATTTAAATATTTAGATAATGTATTTCAAACAAAATGATAACAATATTTGTTTTGATGTGTAACTGTTTTAAAAACACGGTCTTCTAGATAATTCATCTATCAAACTAACATGATGATTTGTTGAATACAACATTTTCAGTGTCATATTTAACTATTTAAATCGATGAAGAATCGAGATTATACGGAATATCGGATAGTGAAGCCTCAGGCTTGTAGCAATTAGAACAATATGAAGGCATTAGTTGTAGAAACTGCCGCTAGTGGTGCTAGTGGACCCGCGAACTTATCTCAAAGAAAATACCAAAATTAGCATTAATAACATGAGCACAAAGATATATATTAATCCGTTAAACCCATAGAAAGGGAAATATATAATAAAATATTTATTCATATTAAACTTTCTGATTATCATTATAGACATAATGGTAAGTTACTGCTTACGCCTATGTTATTTACTATTGTCAGTTACTACTAGCACCATCTAGCGATCAAATGCACTCCTTTTGAAGGACCATACGTAAGTAGCGTCACACTGCAAGAACGCTACTCTACTGGAGCATTTTCTTAGTATATCGAACAATGAGACACACAGACGGACAAATATCAAGGTTGTTTTTTTTTTTTTCGTGTGACGCGATCTACGAATGGTTCATAATAATGTTTATAAATATCTAGCGTAAGCTCAATGTGTAGTTGTAAGGTGTTCTACATTGGGAAGGACCAAACTTAGGTTCGTTTGGCAAGCCAAATTGTAGCTGTTTGTAGTTCAAGAATACCTGTGGGCCAATATAAGTGCGTAAGAGTACTAGAGTCACAAATAAAATGAACAAAATAGCGCTTCGTTTCAAGGTATGTAACGGTTTTAGAAATTTAATAATCGTTGGTGCAAAATTGTGGTGTTAAAGGTGTGCGGAACCCCGAAATGTAGTAAAACACTCTTGTGTTCGGCCCACGAATTATAACAGGGACCACGTAGTTGGACTAAATTATTTCAAACAGTTTTTAAGAGTACCCGGCTGCGTACAAAAATATAGCGATCCATATATCCAGTTATTTCACAGTGATCTTTATTTAGTTGCAATAAGGTTGTTATTGCTGTTGCTGCTGTCGGAGGTAAAATAATCGACTAAGCGTATTTTCTTCAGGGCGCGCTTGATAAATGCGCGATGCATAGCAATCATAAGCCTCTTCTACGCAGTTGGGTGCCATCCATAATATCATAACTTTTCTATAAAAAAGTATTAACGCCGTACCTTCACAAATATTTTGGAATTCTGGTTTTAATAACTGCATTCCGTTTCTACCAATTAATTAATAAAACAATACTCTATAATTCATAAAGTTTTGATTTAGACTGATTTAAATAAAAAGCCGAAAAACATTTCAATTTATGGTCTTGTTTATTTTTTGTACAGAAAATACGGCGCGGTATTGCCAGCCCAAAAAAAAAAAAATTAACTACGGCAGTTTTTGAAGTCTTTACCGTTACTATACATTTATACTATAATAATTATGTCTATGTATGTATTTATTAGAATTTAGCTAATAAATTTTCTGTTATCTTGTGTCAGTTGAAATGTGAACTTTCTCTTGTAGAACTACAAATAATATATATTTTGTATGTCTATTTATGAATTTAAATGATAATTAATGCGAATAATTTCAATAAAATTAAATTAAAGGACAGTTTTTTTGAGAAAAACATTAAAATAGTAATTTATAATCATTCAAGTGTCTTCGTAAACGTTATAAACGTTTAAGACATTTAAATTGTCTATTGAAATGTCTCAGCTTCCGTACAATTCCATACTATTGTGGTGTTTGGTACATGATAAGCAGAGATCGGATATTCGGATGCATATTTACCTAATGTTGAGGTGTTTGCTATTATGGAAAGCACTTATGTGTCTAAAAGATCCCGGGATTTCGGGATCGACAAATTTTAATTTATCATTATAGAATCGACTGTATATTTACTTACGTTCAGGTGTTGGCTAATATGGAATGTACTTTTGTATCGATCGCAAAAATCTCGCGATTACGGAATTGATAAATTTAGTACTTTTTGACTATAAAAATGCTAGCTAATATTGTAAAGTAGGTTGTCAAATTGGCATAGCATATAGCGACAAACAACTTGGTGCCTTGGGTTTCGTTAAAAAAGGTTTACAGTAGGTATATTTTTTTTATGTTAACACCGCATTAGTAACCTTCATAAGAGGGCTGATAAGCTGTTTCCATACCACGTATCCAATTAGTTATGCATTCCCATATTTTATTGAATTCCGGGATTTATATTAAGAGGTTCCATAATTTGTTAGCCAAAAATTAACATTAAGTAAATATGCATCCGAATATCCGAAACCTAATGATAAGTCCAAAATTGGTAATTTTCTGTGTTTACTTCACCCATACTCAATAAAAAAAAATACTTTCTTCTTGTCTATTCTTTGTCAGTCACCTGCTGCTTTAAGAACCACAGAAGAACTTCATATGTATACACCGTAAGAACTATTTCTGCTTGCAGCGCTCGGCGCCTATAGAACTGGCCCGGTAACAGATGTGGTCATCGTGTTCACGGGATTTTGTTTTCAAACTGCTTAGATATGAAGTTTTTCGATAGTACATGTAACAGTTTGATAAAAAAACGTAGCATTTTTTTAAGTTTAAATTATCATATTGTAAATCAGATTTTTGGACTTATCATGTACACCACAGACCGTCTATAATAATATGCAGTAATGCACAATATAATAGTATTTAATAGTTGTTTAAGTATTTTTGTGCATACCAGTGTCACCACTGCCTACAAGGAAAAAAATAATTATTAGTCAATAATATTTCCTCCTTGTTATCTAATGTGATTGTAAAGTGTATTCGTATATTACTGCCTTATAAAATATACATCTTCTTTTGAAGCTTCGTAGAATAATGTCAAAAGTTGACACTTTGCTCTCCAAATGAACTTCATAACATACATGGCTAAGCCAGGCTTTGACCGTTTCTTTGTAAGAAGCCATGGGTATACTTTTACCCTTACCCCGCATCTTATTTAAAAACGATCGCGAGAAATGGCCGCGCGAATACTTGATGGCCGCGTACTTATGTCACTTTTTTTTTCGGTAAACCGAAAAACGCCCTCTGTAGGCGCGATCACGCATCTGGGCTACCGAACAAAAAGTGACGTATGAGCGCGACCATCGCCTTACCCTTGCCGTTACCCTAACTCAGGGTACTTCCCCTTGGTACTTCCATCAAAAATCTTATAGGCAGTGGTCAAGCAGGTACCTATGGTCTGTGCTAAAAGTATCTGTTGATAATGTAAACAAATGGTTTGTTTACACTATCATAAGATTGTTTTGGAACAGGCATTACGATATATAGTAATGATGTAACAAAAAAGAAGCTTAGTTTAATTAATCCGACAGAGGTGCGGGTCGCTTTACATCCAAATATCTGACACATACGTGTAACTTATTGTTTTTAATTTTATATCTTAGTTACGTTACGTTTTAAGAGCTACTGCACTTTGCTTTATGCACTCGGGTTGTTTTCAACAAAATTGTTTTGAACACTTCCTTGCTAGCTGTGGTAGAAATTACAGTATGGCATCAGCGGCGTAGCTTGGATGTCGGCCGCCCGGGCGGAAGACAATTTTGCCGCCTCTTATTTAGGTATTTCAATTTAATGTATACTATACATTAATTCTAGAGAACTTTTCAGCAAGAACAGTCATCATTATTTTGCATTATACAGGCTAGATTTTAAATAAAAATCACGCTTATTAATACATACATTATTTTACTTCAACAAGTATAGAGGGTGTTGCCAGCAGTCGCTACAAAATATAATTCAAAGAATAAGTAATGAATAATTAAGTGCTCTTTTCAATCGGTTCGAATTTGTAGTTGCGATAAAAATATGAAATGGTTCAAATATTTTTATTATTTTTTGTGAAATTTTGCCGCCCGGGGCGGGCCGCCCCTCTCGCCCCACTTCGCTACGCCACTGTATGGCATATTTATAACTCGATATTTCTAAATGTGCGCTTGGAGCCCGCCCAGTTCGGGCCGGCCCGGGGCCCACAGTGCCCCGACGCCTCTTAATACTGTCTACACAACTCGTGTTGTCTTCACAGTTCTGTCATATTATTCGCTAAGTTGTTATTGTTATTATATTTTAAACCTACATGCACTGTAAAATTTTAACGTTGACAGGCGCAGTTAGAAAAATCGGGTTACGAATAATATGTGTTTTGCGAATTTGATCTTTATTACTACTAGAAATTGTCCAAATTACAGGTGTCAGGAATCCATTCTCTCGACACCCGAACTGTAGATCAGCGTTGTAGATTTATTTTTTATATTTTTATATAGGGCATCTCGTAGCTGACCTCTGAGGTCATGAATACTTAACCGGTCAATCCTGTGGTTGCCTTAAGCTTCTACACTTAAAGCCTCCAGCCAGGGGCAAAACTATGCTAATTAAAACTAGGCGAACGCTCGCTAAGGGCACCCCCTGTGGGGTACGAACCTCGGCTTAGGGCGTTCGCTGGGGGGAGGACAGCAAGAGGGACAGGCTGGATCAAGAGTATTTCATTATTAATAGTCGGGGAATTTAAAGCTACAGGCTCAGCATCGACGCGGGCTGGCGCATCTTCGAGCAAGGGTCGGGGGGGAGTATCATTTACTCGGGAGGGTCGCGATCGCGGACCTCTGCGGCGAGGTCGGAAAGTGTGTCGGTGTGTGTGTTTTCTCACTGTACTGGTTTCCCTATTGCTCTCCTGGAGGAGGGTTATGGGGTCGTCTGGGTCGGAAAAAAGCGTTGTAGAGCGTCTCTGTCATTCATATACCCGTGTGATAGATGCCGCATTCGGAATTATGCCGTAATCGATTTGAGTTTGCGTTCCGAATTAGCTATGCGCGCTAACCCGTGAATCGTCAAAGATGACGTCACGACATACGCCATCTTGCGATAACGGCCATCATCTCCTAAATTAGTTTAGTTTATCACCGTGAGAACTGTCAAAAATTAGTTGTGCTTTTTTGTTTTGAGTCGCATCATACCTTTACACTAACGTGGCATTTTCGAATTTGTGCTCCGGACTACAGTCGCCACCTAACCAAAAAAGAAGAAATTTGTGGTATGTACCCAAATAACTACTGTAATCCAACTAACTTGTGCAAGGTTTGGGGTTATATTTTGACGTAGAGCGAGGACTGTGAGCTCGTTCACAAGCGTTCCGAATTATTGACAGCTCTCAGCTGTAATAATCGTGGTATCTAAATCGGAACGCAAAGTATTGATGAGAGCGCTGTGAAAGACTATGGCGTAATTCGGAATGCGGCCAGATTGTCGTGTCTAAAGCTTGATGTGTCACATTTGCGTCCGGGTAGTATATTTCAATTCCGTAAAGTTATTTCAGAAGACATTGTGCCATATAATAATGCCCTATCTAAATCTTAGTAAGGGGTGTGACAGCTAGTTTTATTGAAAATAACCCATTAATTTATATTTCGTCTGTAAAGAGTATCTCTTTATGAACGATCGTCTACACGGAGTTTGTCACTATATCCATTAAGTTTATCGCATCACAATATTGTTTTAGGTTATGCTATTCGGTCGAATATTATCGCATACGGCTAAGGAAAGGTGCAGTTGTAATATATTTCTGAAACACAAGTTGATCAGTGTATGTAACGCATACTTTTTCAAATTACCTAGTTGGGTTACATGATTTTTCATATGAAAACAATTACTTTAAATAAGGTCTTATCATGTCTTATGTTGTTTCAATGAGGATTTTCATGAAAATTGACGCCACTTTGACAAGGGGGCTACCCTTTCGACAATAGGGATGATGCCTGGGTAAAAAAACAAGAAATTCTAACTAGTCCGTCAGTCAGATAATAAAAAAATATTAGACACGTATTTTTTGCTTTATCATATTAATAAAAAATAGAGTGGGAGTTGTACGTTACAAGTATAAAATCTACATACTCGTGACGTATTTTAACTCAATGTATCGCCGTAATCTCTTGACTACGTAAAAAAAGGAAAAATACGTGTCCATTATTTTGTTAATAACCTACAGGAAGGACTTTTTTTTGTCATCATCCCTTCGTCTATCATTCAGTCACGACTAAAGAAAATATCGGCGCTTTGACACTTTTGACAGGTGCCCGGACCTTACGTCTCAGTGCCGACACCTAGTGAATCATTTAAAAAAATCCTCATTGACTTCTTCCATTAGCTGTTATTAGTCTGGAAATAATGTCTGAATTAAAAAGACTAATCTACTTGAAAATCTTGGTCAATGTTCCATTTACTTAAATGTTTGAAATGAATGTAACGTCTATTTGTTATTAGGTATGTCTGAGATTTATAATTATAATTCACGGTTTGATCTCTTCTGTGAACGCATTTCTTCAACTTTCCATTACATACCACTTTAACATTCTATCTTGTTAGTATTTGTATTTCTATTTTTTAACTTTTTGTATTTTGAATGATTATTTTCGGACTGTTTTCAATTTAGTTAGCTTCATTATGATTAATGTGTCAGCTAGAAATAATATAAAGCGGCGTTCTCACGAGGAGAATTAAAAAGCGGTCAACTTTGCGAATTGAATGAAAATTGTATTGAGGGCACGCTTTCTAAAGTGGATCATTATTTGATCAAGTAAAAGTCGACCAACTGATATTAATGCATGCGGTGCTCTTTTCATTTTTATGCCTTGCTATTGTATAGTAGAATTCAAATTGTTGCAAGTCTCGTTTTTCTAGAGACACGATCTTAGCGATTATTCTCCTTCCTAAATCCTGTGTAAAATAATTAGCGGTAGCTTTAATTAACAAGTGACCGCTTTAAGAAGTTCAGTTTGAAGCTCCGTATTTATTTACCATTTAATTAATAATGCAAGAATTGATTTTTCCGAACAAGATTTCGTTACTAATATGAATATTAAACTGCATGTATGTTGTGTATATACTTGTATTGTGTATATGTAATGAATAAAATGTATTTCGTGTCCAGGTGGAGCTATGGTATGTCGAACTTTAGTTTGTATAACAAAGTTCTAGTCAAAGGGATACTAAAATAAGACTTATGTACCTAGGCAAAAGCGATAATTATACATTAAATTGATGGAATTAATTTTTGTTTTATTCTCTGCTGGATGCAGCCAGATGTTCTTTAAAATGCTCTCTTTTGTACACAAATGATATTATTGTAAACTTCAGTAATAGTGTGTTGCGTTTGAGAAATAAAACTCCGAATTTAATTATGAAACTAATTTTTTATTCAATTTAATTACCTAAATAATTATATAAATGTCCTTTACGTCACTACAAATATGCAATTATTATTGCAAGGATTAACGAAAGAACTTTAAAATACCATAAATCCATACATTGGGTGGGCAAAGTTCTCACACTTGAAACTCAATGAGTTAGGTATTTAAATATTTACACTGATATAATCTAGTCCGATTCGGAGCCGGATAAGCTCCTGGCTTTATACTATAGAATACACAAACTGACCCGTCTGTCTTGGATCATGTCCATGTGGCGAGTCTTGACGGCGCGCTGTGCGTCGAACGGCGTCCGGAACGCGACCCGAGCGTCGCCGGTCGGCTGTCCGCGCTCATTGTACCGCCTGATCACATCGTCCTGACTCAGTTCGAAGTCTGAGAAGAAGTCCATGATGTCATCTATAGAAGCGCGGAACGGCACATTCTCCATGGATACCACGCAGCCGGGAGCTCCGAAGTCGTCGAGAGCGGGGTCGTGGTCGTCCTCCATGCGACCGTTGTCAAAGCCACCGCCCGAGCCGCCGCGACCGAAGCCTCTTCCGCGACCCCCACCACGACCTCGATCGAACCCGCGACCTCTCTCGTTGAAGCCGCCCCGCCCTCTAAAATTACCTCGTCCCGAGTCAAAACCGCCGCGATTGAAACCGCCTCGATCAAAGCCTCCTCTGTCGAAGCCACCGCCTCCACCGCCGCGCCCTCGGTACCCGCCGCGGAACCCTCCCCCTCGCCCACTCTGCATGGGCTCAAAGAACTGCGGCTGCTGTTGAGCAATGTTACCGAGCATCCCTTCCCGTATTTCAGGTTGCTTAGGTCCTTCTAAAGCTTCTTCAACCACACTGCGTGGCACCAAGTCCACAGTTACACGACATCCCTCAAGGTTTTGTCCATGTTTAGTGGTAGCCAACCTTGCTTCCTGTGCAGATCTAAATTCACAGAAGCAGTCTCCGGACGGCATTCCGTTCGTATCCAGCATGAGATGTATTCGAGCGGGCACTGCGTTCGTGTCTGATAGGAAGGTGACGATGGTTCTGTCGGTTGCATCTCTAGGTAGACCTTTCATCAAAACGCAGTCGAGGGGTTCGTCATCCATGTCGGGCGGAGCGGGGTTATTTTGGGGCTTAGAGATCGGATCTATTTGGTTAGAAAATTGCTGTCGGTTAACCCAGTTTGAAGCAGCTGTCCGGGGATCCATCGGACCGGAACCTGGAAATCCTCCAAACTGTGAGCCGGGGAACTGTCCTGGGAAGCCTTGCTGTTGCGCAAACGGGGGCGTGAAAAAAGGTGATCCTTGGGATTGCGCTTGCATCGGCGGACCTGCTTTAGGTCCTCCAGGTCCGTTTTCGAACTGCCGCCTTTGGCGCGGGTCCCGCGGTGGTGCCACTTCGGGCGGAGGACTCTCTTTCTGCGGCGGTTTGCTCGGTGGGTCAGGTGGCTGCTGACCCTGACCCTTCTGTTTCTCTTTATCATACTCTTCTTCTGTAACAGGAATTATTGTTGGCTGTCTTCTCCCAAAAATGTATCTTTCTTTTCTGTCTAGAGCTAGTTTTGCGTCTTCGGGTTTTACAAATTGCACGTAGGCAATTTTAGTTCTAGTCATACGACAGTCATTGACCATAATAGAGAGCAGAGAAAAATCACTGAAAGCTTTTATTATATCGTGTTCTTTGACGAAGTGTGGTAGTTCTGTCAATTTAAGTACATTGAAGCGCATGGTTTCACGTCGCAAATCTGGAGGGGCAGGTACAGTTATATGTGCATCTTCTTCATCATTATCTTGGCGGTATGGAAGGAATGAGTCTACCGCTGTCTCATAAGTTTCATCATCGAGCCCTTCTACGATTACTTGAGCGCCCTTCAACTCGTTGTTCTTGTTTTGCAACGCTAGTTGTTTCGACCGAGGGTCACAGAACCTCACATAGATATTTCCTGTACGACGTCCCATATTATCATTAATCATTTTGATACCGTGTTTGTCGATCAAAAATGGAAAGAAGCGTCGGACGTCACCGTAACTAGTATGGTTCGGTGCGTTCCTGATAGCAACGCTGCAGTCGCGTTGTTGATCAGCGTCAGCGAAACGACTTTGACGTCCGTCCCGCCGGAAGGGGCCTCCGCCGCGACCCATACCACCGCGCATTGAAGGACTCGGCATTCTTCCACCGCCATTCTGATCACCCTGGAATGCATTCGGATTACGCTTTTTGCCGAGCTCCTGCAGTTTGGTAAATGCGTCGGCCATGGAGGAATCGTTGAAGCGGGTCATCGGCGAGTCGCGACCTAACGAGTTGTTTTGTATACTGTTGTTTGGAGGCATCATCTGTTGCGGAGGCATTTGCGTGTTTGGATTCTTTACATTTCCAAAAGGTGGTGGACCGAGCAAAGGGGGCCCATCCAGATTAATGATCGACTTTTCCTGGGAGCCTTCAGGAGTTCTGTGGTCATTGTTTCTGCGGTCGCGGGATCGGCGCGATGGTGACCGATCGCGGGAACGGCTGCGGTCTTTCCTGTCTCGCTTGCGGTCGCGTCGGTCACGACTGCGGCTGCGGTCGCGGCGGCGTCTATCGCGGGAGCGCGACCTGTCGCGGCGATCTCTCTTGCGATCTTTCCTGTCTCTGTCGCGTGACCTGGAGCGTGTCCGGGAGCGCCGCCTATCCTTCTCCCTGCTGCGTTTTCGTTCTAACTTCTCATCATCTTTGTCCTCGTCAGCGTTAGGAGTGTTATTAGACGTTGGGCTGAGAAGAGGTGCTGGTGGTTCAATGACAGCGGGTTGTGGAATTTCTTGGGGATTACCGATCCCAGGGATCCCAAAGCCTGAGAGAGGATTGTTTCCTAGTGCGGTGGAGAATGGATTGAGGCCGGAGATGCTGAGAGGTTGTTGAAGAGGGGGTATAGTGGCAGGCGTAGGCGCGGCAGCGGCCGGCGGCACGGGTATGGGAGCGGGCGGCGGCGCAGGCGCGCTCAGGAGCAAGGGGACGCTCTGCCGCGCGGCCTCGATCACCTTGTGCATTTCTGAGCGGGAGCTGAGTAACAGCTTCACTTGGATCTCTTTGATTTTACCGCCGTCCAGCATCATCGCTTGGCGCGCGTCTTCGTCCGTACTGTAACAATTACAATAGCAAGCATTTAATAAAATAGCTTTTAGAAGATATTAATAATATTTTAGTATCTGTCTGTACAACACTTTGATCTCACTATATCTAATGCTAGTTTATATTTCATCCAGAGTTATGTAAGTACCTAAGTACCTATGGCAAAATCCGAAACGTGATTTAGCTTGGCTATATATACATATGTGGGCATGGGCGTACTCGGCGGGGGGCGGGGGGGGAAGGCAGGGTATTAACATCACGCTACAACTCTTAGGAGCCGAGCAAAAAGAAAAAGCCCGCCAAGTAAGTGTCGGAACACGCACAATGAAGGGTTCCGTATTTGGGATAAATTTATCCCAAGAACAAACTTAACCTTTTACTTAGTCGAAAAAAAGAACCCATAAATCGATATACGTCACGGTCAATTCTCCAACTGCAAATGTGTGAGTGTGTGAGTGTGATCAAACTACAAATTAACAGTTTTCGGACATTTTCCTTTATTTGTGCTGTGAGACTGCTTCGTGCAATATTTCATGATCCTAGGTCGACGGAAAGTACCCTATAGGTTTTGATTTTTTGTGAGTATATAACTCCCAGGTGACCGTAGACCCTACATAGCTATATGATATTAATTTCAACTTGGTATCTCCAGTTCCCGAGAAAAAGGGTCTTGATTGACAGACGAACAACGAAGTGATCCTATAAATAAGGGTTCCATTTGTATCTCTTGCGGTACGGAACCCAAAAAAGCCAAGTAAAAATTAAGCAGAAGACAGAAGCTAGTTAATTAATTATAATAGGGTGATGACAAAAAATTTTTTAGTCATGGAGATTATTAAAAAATAATGAACAGATATTATTTTTTTTTTTACGTAATCTATAGTTTTTGCGAAACATTGAGTTAAAATGTGCCATGACGTCACGACTGTGTAGATTTTATACTTACTTGTGATGTAGCGATCTGCACTCCCCAACTTAAAACCCGTTATATCTAAGTATTTTTTTATTAATATGATAAAGCAAAAAATACGTGTATTCTTTTATTATCTGGCTGACGGACTAATTAGAATTTCTTTTTTTTAGCCCAGGCATCAACCCTATTGTGGAGACGATTATGTTAACAACTATCGTAAGTACTGTTACTGACTGTAATAACTACATAATAACTGTCTCGTAGGTCTTGAGATTACTAGCGTGACTGCTAAGCGAGGTGTCCTGGGTTCGACTCCCAAGTCAGACAAAAATATAGGTATGGGATCTTTCCGCTAGGAATAACAGCCCGGAGTCACAATTTGGGCCCGATTGATGGCAATAGCCTCGCTCCTTATTACATACCACTTTGATGAAAGGTGGATGTAATCAGTTCACATCTGTTATGCCTACCCAGTCGTGGAATATGGATGTGATGTTATACATTTGTACCAGCTACATAGCAAAGTTTATGATACCCACACAACAGCCGCGCCTTTACAGTCATGTCATGAAAAAGAAATAAGTACTTATCAAGTCACTTGATTTAATGGTTCTCAACATGGGTGCACTAGGGTGAACTTACCTGACTTCAAAATAAAATATAGATGTAAAAACATTCAGAACTAAAGAAATATCTGAAAACGCTTTACACAATAATAGTGAACTTCACCTATTCGAGGCGAGATCCTAAAATTTTCGAGCTCGCTCTTGAATTCTGCAATCTCTGAATTCTAAAGCTTCTGTATTTTTAGGGTTCTGTGTGTCTGTCCGTCTGTCTGTCCGCGGCTTAGCTCAGAGACGGTTAGTACTAGAAGGCTGTAATTTGGCATATGTATACATATTAATCATGCCGACAAAGTGGTAAAATAAAATCAAGAAAAATATTTTTTTTAGGGTACCTACCTCCCCTACACGTAAAGTGGGGATGTTTTTTTTTCTAATCTACCCCATGTTGTGGAGTATCGTTAGAAAGGTCTTTCAAAAAAAATATTGTGAGTTTGTCGAAACCATTTTTGGATTCAGGGATCCGTTTGCGAAATATTAAGCTTTTAACCGTTTTTTTTTGTTAGAGTACCCCCCCCCTTCTAGCTAAATGGTTGTACTTGGACTTGTGAAAAAAATTCACAGCAGTAGTATATATAACGAAATTAAAAGAAAAACTATGAGAGCTAAGTCGGCTGTCCAGGTTAACGAGAAATAATCAACCAACTTAAATTTGCGGTTTGAAAAACATGATCTCCCATACATTTCGTATGGAGAACATGTTTTTCAACTACAATGTTAAGTTTGTTCTTGGGATAAATTCATTCCAACTACGGAACCCTTCATTGTGCGTGGTCCGACACGCACTTGGCCGGTTTTATTTTTAATTTATTATATTTTATATTTCTATATTTTATTAGTCGACAAAGTACCGAACTCCTATTTCCGAAAATAGAATCGGCTCTAGGCGGGGTGCTAACACTATCGAGCTTGCTTCGCTCGCTCTTGCATCCTAACTCCTACTCTATCTTAATTCTTGAGCTTATTTGTATAAGTCGACATAGTCCTTTTTCCGTATGACAAAATAAAACCTATCCCATTCGATGCGAGAGAGGAAAATTTCTTATTTTTTAAGCTTTTCTGCATAAGTCGACAAAGTTACTCCTTTTATGAATGGACAAACGATAACCTGAAATATACGAGGTGAACTGCAAAAATGATCGAGCTCGCTTCGTGGAGCTGAAGATGCACCCCCCTGAAAACAAACCTCCCAGCGCCCTTGGTTCTGGAGTTAGGTATACGCGCATTATCTGACAAATACGACTTTGCCATCAATAAAACTTAAATTAAGTAATAATGTATAGTGGCGTGTGTCATACGACACGAATTCCTTCGCGCCTAGGCCCAATTACGCTGTGTGAGCTGGCACAGGCGTGTGACCGTATCATACTAGTTGTCACGTGTGGTCGTGAGTCGGTAAGTAGTTTGCATCCGAGTTTTATTCTGACGCCTTCTCCCGCCACGCCACAATGCAGCAGCTCTAGTTTCTCTAGCAGCCAGAGCTACGCGTCAGTATCTCTAGATACCTACTCTCATCGTGTGACCTCTCGATGCGAGCCGAGCTTTTGTCATGCGAGTAATACAGAAGCAGTAGCTGTCTCAGGGGCGTAGCTGCCGCCGCGACGTATAATTAGTCACCAACACATACATTGGTCATATCCAAAAATTCTTATGTAAAATATTATCCAAAACCTCAAATTCTTATTCAAAGATAAAGATCTAAGAGCATCTAAGAGCATCATTCGGGTTAATTTATTTTCTGCTGATAGGATAGATTTATTTAATAGCTCTCTGAATGAATTCACAAAGGTAACATTGTTTGTATTATGTTATGCTAATATATAACTAGTAGCTTTAATTGTAATTTAGAATGTAACTAAAGACCACGCTACCGCATTAGGATTATTGCCTGTAATGATAGTTGTGTTTGTGATAAATAAATAAATAAATAAATAAATTTTTATTATTTATTAGCCTTGGTAATTTTTCATATTTTCACTCATGAAAATATGAAAAATTACCAAGGTTAGAGAAGAGCTACAGGTCCTATCCTCCTAACTTTAAATTAATTTAGTAATATTCACGTATTTTGTGAATGGGAAATTTTCCCTTTGGTCGCAAATTGTCCGATTAGCAAATGGTCCAGTTCGCAAATTGACCAATTCAAATAAGTCGTTATTTAGGTGTAGATATCCTTTTAAGGTATTTTTAGCCGACTTCCAAAAAGGAGGAGGTTCTATGTTCGACAACTTTTTTTTATGTTCACCGATTTCTCCGTCAATTATTGTAGACCGATTTTGAAAATTGATTTTTTGTTTGAAAGCGTATGCTCCCGAGGTGGTCCCATATAAATTTTATTAATTTTGCTTGGATAGTTTTTGAGTTAGCTTCAATAACACGTATTTTTCCCACTTAGTTTATATGGATGATATGATGATAACTTCCTGTCACTGTTAATTGCATAGCAGGTATATAGTGGTATTCGAATTTGTTTAGGGTCGGTACACAACAAAAAAGTGAAAAATAAAAACTTTACAAAAAAATTAACAAACAACAGAAGAAACTTGTTTTTTTTTTTTGTATCAGAGACGTCGTACAACGAATGTTCTGCAAGGGTGGCACCGACGCATCAACGGACGTATTTCGAAAAATCCAAATTTGTATCATTTTCTTTATAAACTCCGGAAAGAAGCCAAATATTTTGATACACGCCTTCAGGATTCTATAGTCATAAAGGTGGGAAATAGAAGAAGATTAAGAGACATCACTGATCGAACTACAAAATGGTAAACTTACTCTTAAAAGCTTTTTCACACAAAATATATTTCTTCGTCTTCCATTGCTTAAGCGTTGATGTTAAAATCCATCATTATTTCTGGATAGGTAGATACTACGTACCCATAATTATTTTGATTCCATATAAAAAAATACATATGACTACATTACTACATTACGTGGTTTTCTGTGACTTTTTTTATTCTTACTTAAAAGCGATATTATGATTTATCAGCCCAAATTATATATACAGATTTGTGTTTTTTTTTTTTGTAATAAAAGAGTTGATCATAAATTATATGCATTTATACTTTCAGCCGATTGTCACCCAATCTCACGTGGAGGTCGTGTCAAAAAACGCCTCTCGTAATCAAGGGCGCCCCTTAATTGCGAACTGGACTAATTGCGAATTGGACTAGTTGCGAACTAGACCAATTGCGAATTGGACGAATTACGAACTGGACCAATTGCGAACTGGACCAATTGAGAATTGGACAGTTGGGGCTCCGATTGGCCCTTCACCAGTGAAGGCCAGTGATGGGCCAATCAGAGCGCCGAACGCGGTCGATGCGTAAAATCAAGATGGTCAAAAGAAACTCACACTAGGCCCTCAGTAGTCCGAGCCGCTCGATGCGAGCGCATGTTTACAAACAAGCGGGGACTTAAAAACACCTTCATAAAGGTTACAGTATTATAAGTGTCACATTTTGATTGAAAACACTTATAAATGTGTATTTCAATGTGTTAACCCAAAACACTTACAAAAGTGTAACCGTAATATATCTGTAACAGTTATAAAAGTGTTAACAGTGTTAATAAGTGTAACAGGTAAACGTGGCGTTGCCAAATTTACTATGTACTTATTTATTGTACTTACTTGCGGTTAACCGCAATCCAGTCGCCGTTTATATCCGTGCAAAACACGTGCTCCCTAAGTATTTAAAATATTCGTGATTTAAAATTCAAGTTTTTTGAACACTTTTGTGTTTATTTGATTGCAATGGATTAAACAATCCTTTCTTTAAAATCATCCTAAAATCAACTGCTTACCAGTTCAACAAGAAGTTATGCGTCCTGATAGTCCCGGTATCTTTATAGATCCGTAAGTATATTCGGAGGATTATTCTCCTTTAAAACCCATCTGGATGTGGACGAAGACTATCCTAAATCTAAGTACTTACCACTTTAACAAGAAGCTGTGCGTCTTGACAGTCTCGCATTATTTGAAGATGATACAGAAGACATTGAAAAACAAGGAAATAATTCGGATTCGGAAACGAAAAGTTCGACTGTAGAGACGTATGGAGGGAAATGTTCAGAGTGAGCGTTGCATAGTGACGGTTTAGACCAATGGATCCAAGAAACGAACGACGCGCGTTGTTGCCGCACTGTGCAATTATACCTAACACTATGCTAAAACTGTTTATTTCAGTTACACATATTAACACATATAAAAAGTTACAGTTTGATTCGGTAACATTATTGTATCTGTTACATTTAAAACTGTTTTAAAAAACAGTGTTAAAAACACTTATTACGGTAACAGTTTAGAGTCCCTGCAAACAAGTCAGTGCAAGTTGATGCGTCGCCGTCGTCGAAAGCACAATGTACCATCTTGTTTTACTCTTTTCCAATATAAAAATATGCTTTTCCAAAGCAAACATTCAAAATAAAATTAATTAACACAACCTCTACGTCCGTCATTCTGAACAAAAATGAAGCACAGTTGAGTCAAATTCTCCAAGCGAGCGTTCGCCACGTTTAGTGTATCGCCGTTTTGTAACCAAGGTTTGCAATTAGGTATGTATCAGAGATTTTGCGGATGCAGATTTTTTTAACATCCACGGATGCGGATTTTTGGTGGCTCTCAAGTTTTTTTTAAAGGTATTGCGATGTCGCTCGACTTTGCGCAACATCTCTGCCTAGTAAACACGAGTTGACTAATTTTGAAGATTCTAGCTGCTGCAACTACGTGGGATCTTGACACTATTTCACCTGTCGGTAACCGATGATGCGTCCGACGATGGTGCACGTTCTAGAGTAAGTAGCTAGGTAGGTAACACGAGCCTTGAAAACTCCCAGGTTATAGCTTTCGGGAGATCCACTACTTAGCGGTACCTACTTACGCACAATGAAAGTGTCCCGAAGAATTTAGTGCGTAGATAATGGATATGGACGAAATCTACACTGTAGCGGTGGTGTCTGATAAAAAAGACGACACGGTTGGCGCAGTGGCTGAGCGATCGACTGCTGCGCAACGTGTCGCGGTTTCGATCCCCGCACGGAACAAATATTTGTATGATCTGCAAGTAGTTGTTCCGGGTCTGGGTGTTAGTGTATGTGAGTTTCTATGTTTGTAAACACACCCACGATAGAAGAAGAAATTCTTAGAGTGGAGCAACGTTTTTTTAAAAAAAGAAAAAGCAAGAAAAAAAGAAAATTGGCTTGGCGGAATTAAGTTGTGCAATTCCAACACACTCTCTGATTAAAAAAATAAAACATATAGGTACGTGGCTTGCAATTCTGCGAGAACTACTTTTTATTAGAGAGCTACTGGAGGGTACTCTTCATATTATATATTTTTTCTCAATGAGAAGTTGAAGGTTGAAGAAAAATGACAAATGTGCATTTATTTCGGGCATAGTATTTTTCACTAGCAGAAAAGGTACAGAACTTACAGGTTGTCTATCATGGTAATAACGAAGTACCTACCTATAACATAAAAAGTGGGTCCTGCAGTTATCATACCTAGGATTTTTCGATCAGTCAATTTCTTTTCCAACTATGTTGGGGTCGGTCGGCTTCCAGTCTAACCAGATGCAGCTGAATACCAGTATTTTATATGGAGCGACTATATCCAACCCTCTACAACCCAGTTACTGGTTAACACGATATCCCTTGGTAAGACTGGTTGTCAAACTTATGCTTCTGACTAGACCACCCGTAACGACTGTCAAAGATCCACAAATGACAGCCGGGACCAACGGTTTGATGTGTTTTCCTCCTCGGAAAACACATTAAACCGTTGGTCCCGGCTCACGGAGGGGTCTCGTTCGACATGTAATGGATGGTCACCCATGTACGAACCGACCGCGGCAAGCGTAACTTAATATTGGATTGACCCGTGCGGCTGTTATTATTTAGCCACTAACCCCCTTCTTACCTAGGATTTTTTGTGGGGCGAAATATATTAATTTCCTCCTACCGGCCACCATACCGATTATCTTTATGTAACCTACTTTACTACTTCAGTTTCAAATTCCTCAAAAATCAATCAGATTCGTCAAAACCTGAAAAGTGTACCTGTGGATCCGATCAGATTCGATCGCTAAGCTCAACAAGCTATGCGAATATGATCTAATTTACTGTAGGTACACCTTGCTAAAGTACCCGTCACACTTCATTGCACACCATCCCAAGCTTGACCCGTTGCGTCAGAACGGTTAGCATCGTCCAGCAGAGCGTTAATACTTATGCAGTCATCGACTCCAGGTGTAGGTACATTTAATGCATAGATGTATGATCTATGATTGAAATCAACAGAGTTGTTAGCTACAACAGACAGCCGGACCAACGACATATTTGAACAGGACCTACCTATCTAATTTTAAATTTTAAATACTCTTGTCTGGAGTTGCTTTTCCGGTCGAAACGATATTAACTTGTCCTAAGTTGACCAACGTTAGAACTATTTTCAAAACAACCTATCAGTCTAATCTATCGTGACAAAAGGAAGCATACCTAGAGGCAAGAGGACGGCCACGCCATTATCGATGCGTATTGCGTTGAAATGCAATGTGTGGTCATTGATAGATATAAGACTGAACACGAGGCTTAGTGTTATTACTTACGTGCGAATCTGGATATGCATAATAGATATGGAACTATGTCTCGCAGATGGATTGTCGAATCCGCTGTTTTACATAACCGCTACCTGTTTTTCAAAATAGCTGCGCTATGTAAAATAGCTGAACAACGTTCAGCTGGATTGTCATTGCGTTACGTTTAACAAAAACGATACCCACGTTTAGAAGTAATGCAGAATGGCTTATCTGCAGCCCCAATAAGCGTTTGGTGTGGCTTCTAATACCGAATCGGTCGCAGTAACTAAGCTAGGGCAACCTGACCAATTGGTAGGTTAGAACTGTGACCAACCGCTACTTCCATGTTGGTCGCAATTACTTAGGTATTTATTTTTAGGTCTGACTTTCATCGTGGGCTTGCGGTCGGTGAGCGATGGGTAGCTCGCCGTCTGAAAAGGACCAGCTATCTAATTACGCAACACATTTTCGATTTGCAATTGAGTCAAATTGGTTTCGTTTGACTAGAATTGCTTTCTAAAGTTGTAAATTGAAAGCAATTTTAGTCAAACGAAACCAATTTGACACAATTGCAAATCGAAAATGTGTTGCGTAATTAGATAGCTGGCCCGGGCCGACGGCGCGTTGTGTTCCGCGCGCGCCTCAAAGAGAGGTCAGCACCAATTGACGGGGTCCGTTACGGGCAATGCCTACCAGGGTTGCGAGTTTGTCTGAAAGGGATATCGCGGCCCCGCCACACAGGCAACGAAAGAAACACGGGGTTTTTAGTCTGACACGCCCTCCCTCTCCGTCCAAAGCGGGAGAAGTTATTTGATAATTTCAAACGCAAAAAAAAGGACTGACTCATAAAACTCTGGTAACTTTATGGTAAAATTTTCTTCAATTAAAATCACTGTATTCACTCATATACTGGTCTTATTGAATTTTTCCAGACCCCATTCTTGTTGTTATGACACACAGAGAAACGAGCGATACAATTTTGAACTAAAATCGCTGTTTTAAATAACCTCTAATCGTAGACCCGCTGCATTGATAAATGCAAAACGTTTATGCAATTCTGCGTGTTAACATTCAGTAATTATGGAAAACCGCTGAACGTCGGTCACCTGTTTTACATAACGAAGTTGTTTTGTAAAACGACTAGCAGTTATGTAAACAGCGGATTCGACAATCCATTTGCGTCATATGTAATTATGCATACTGAGCTCAGCAATTCAGTAGGTACTGTATAGTTAAGATTGATCATTTTATGATGATTTTTATGGACTTCTGGGACCCTTTTCAAAACTATCGAATAGAAAGTTCAAGCTAAAATTAATTTGCGCTACTGATAGGGCCAGTTGTTCTCGCCGGGGTGTAACTCCGCTGCCGCGAGAAATCACGGCACAGCGGACAGAGCTCCGGCGGGATCTCATGGCGGCATGGAGTGTGCGATTGTCGCAACCCAGCGCTGGGCACGCCACAATTGCGGCGATAAGTCCCCTCTTTGAGGAGTGGCTTGAGAGGCGCCATGGCGTCCTCACCTTCCGCCTGACGCAGGTCCTCACCGGACACGGTAGTTTCGGGAGGTTCCTGTTCCGCGTAAGGCGGGAGGAAACGCCCGGGTGTCACCACTGTGTGGATCGCCCGGAGGACACGGTGGAGCATACGGTGGAGGTCTGCCCGGCTTGGGCGGAGCACCGCCGTGTCCTCACGGAGGCGATCGGCGGCGGCGATCTCTCGCGTCCGGCCCTGGTTCAGGCCATGGTTCGGAGCGAGAGTGCATGGGAGGCCGTCACCTCCTTCTGCGAAGCAGTTATGCTCGCGAAGGAGGAGGCGGAGCGCGCGAGGGAGATGCAAGCTGCACGCCCTCGCGGCCCTAGTCGCCGCAGGAGACGCCCCGGGCGTCGGGAGTCCAGAGCCGACTTCCGGCCACCGTAGGCGCGGGCTTGCGGACGGTGAGCAATGGGCAGCTCGCCGTCCGATAAGGACCAGGCCCGTGTCGACGGCGTGTTGTGTTCCACGCGCGCCTCAAAGAGATGTCAGCACCAACCGACGGGGTCGAAAGACCAATGCCTGCTGGGGTTGCGGGTTTGTCCGAAAGGGATAACGCGGCCCCGGCACACAGGCAACGGAAGGAACACGGGTGGGTTTTAGTCAGTAAAAGTCTGACACACCCTCTCGCTCTGCCCAGAGCGGGACAAGTCATTTGATGATTTCCCACGCTCAAAAAAAAAAAAAAAAAAAGGGGCCAGTTGTTCTATAGGGCGAATGGAGCGACCGCTCCAGGCGCCAAACCCGAGGGGGCGCCAAGCCAGAGGCGTATCTATGAGCGAGTCTTTTATCATTTTTTTTTTCAAAAACCTTTGTTGTTGAACTTTTACTTCCCGTAACCGGCGCGCAGGGTTTACCGCATTTTCTGACTGGATTTTTATTGCATATTGCATTTATTGTTTGGTTGCAGAAACAGCAACAACTTTCTAGTACTGCACTATTCAGTCAAAGTAGTTTCAGACGATAATAGAACCGTGTCCCAAAGGCGCCCGCGGAACACCTTTGACTACACACAGACACACACACCTTCTTCTCCTGTCTACACAGACACCTTCTTCAGCGTCACATTTAGTGCCCCTTTTGGATTGGCGCATCATAGACCCATAAAATTCTAAAGTGGCTGAGAGGAGTTAGGCGCCCCTCGCACCTAAAACTTAGGCAATTAGGCATCCACAATATGACAAGGTTGCACAAAATTCGAGCACGTAAGTAGGATTTTGTTGGAATAATTTATCGGGCTGGGAGCTAACATTTTCGAGCTCGTTTCGCTCGCTCTCGCAGCCTACGTTCTTTATCAAAGCAATAGCTGCATCTGTGAACAGCCTGATGTGTAGATGAAGATCCACGCACCTCACTGAGAAAATGTGCTGCCGATTCCCATACAACAACAAAAAAAACCTTTTGAAACTTGCATGATTATCCAAAAATTAAAAATAAGTTTGTAACTTGGTGTATTTTAGGGGTCAAAGGACGCCGTATTCAGATCTCTCTCCATCCTAAAACTAGCTTAGAAATGTTATTAAACATCGTAAAATGTATGCTGCTGCGCGAATAACGTTAACGCTTCATAATAGACATGTACTGACGTACGTAACAGCTTTCGTCGCCAACCTAATGTACAAAATATAACTATCTACTCCGCAGTGTTGCTCAGCACACCTTCGAATTGTACAAATATCACCAAGCAGCACGCATGAGACACTAATCCTCAATAATTTGATAACACAAAAGCATGACATACCAACGACATATTTACTAGGTTAGTAACAATAAGTAATCACATGTCTTCCATACCTACTGTGTAAATACATCATTCCATCTACTTAATTTAAAGCGTTCACTCACATATGTCATCACATCGTGACGGAAATATTAGAGAAACCGCATAAATGTGGGTTCCGGGTCCTTTTCCTCCAAATATACAGAAAGCACTCAATGTGTAAAGTTGGAAATTATAAGTAAGCGACAACAAACATCAGAGATTAACTATGGGGTACCTCAAGGGAGTATTCTGGGACCTGTGCTGTTTCTGTTACCAATTAATTATGTAATCCTCAGTGAAATTGGGTTCCTACTGCACTTTAGTGTTTTCACCTAAATTGACGACACCACGACTATTACCCGGTGAAAACAAATGTCAAGCATAACATCAATGCTGAAGCAATAGGTAGGTATCCGGCTACATTATGATGCAGTCGAACCTTTGTCCACTTTTCCCGTACTATTTTTAATTGTCCACCGATATTCATGCTCTTCCTTTAATTGTATGTATTGCAGAAAGGAGACTTTGCGTTGTTAACAGCTCCTTAATGGAACGAAATAGAATCGCTCGCGGTTGTTGCGTTATTTTCAGAGGTCGCAGCAATTCAGTGCACTGTGTGGTGGTGTGGCTATCGCTGCCCCTGAAAAGCTGCAATATCTACCAACATCTAGTTTTAATGATCAGAACTTGTCATCCAGTTCGCGTTCGGTGTGCTTACCTTATTGTAAATACACGGCGTTTCGTCAAAAACTTGCCATGAGAATGGCAATATTGACAGCCGACTGGCTATAGTTTATAAAATAACACATGTTTTATTTTCCCCGTCATAATATTATTAAAACTAAAGCAAATCCGTTTTTCCTGTTATATGTCGATTGATTATTCTCGATGAAGTTTTAATAACATTTACATGTCTAACCTATTTTCGAGTGGTGTATCACTGATCAATTTCCCTCAGTCGCCAGTTTATTTAATTCGCCAGTTTCGTTGATTACTCAGTTTCACTGATTCGTCAGTTTTGCCGATAAGACAGTTGCGTTAATTCGACAGTTTCCAGTGTTTGCCAGTTTTATTCAATTCGTCAGCCAAAATATAGTTGGTAGAAAACTGCACACACGTCTGCTAATTTAAATATATATTAAGATCTATTTGATAACTTTTAAGCCACATATAAATATTATACTCATTTTGTGAAATTGTCAAACTGAATTTATAAAAAGAAATATTTATATACGGGCAGATTTTTTAATAGTCAGAAAACTTTTATCTGAAGAATATGGCAGTTTGTCATATTTTCTATCCAAAAGGTATCAAACCGCAATATTTATTCCGCAAATATAAGTTATCTGAAATTTAAAAAATTGGCCTTAAATGTATATTTAAGGCCAATTTTTAAGTGTACAGTTTTAACGCAACCGTCTCATCGACAAAACTGACGAATTAGTGAAACTGACTAATCAACAAAACTGGCGAATTAAATATAATGACGACTGAGGGAAACTGACCAGTAATACGGACTCCTATTTTCCTCGATAATTGTGGGAATATAATGTCTGTACACTACTACGGCAGGTAGGTCTTACCCATTCAAGAAATGTAAGCATGTGACAGGTTTCACGTACGTTACCTATGATGTTCTTTGATGTGTTCCTTTTCAGGTTTTGGGAAGTAGTTGAGTAGAGAGATAAGTTCAATAAAATTCCATAGGCAGTCCAAGATGTGCAAAATCCTCCGCACTGACTTTAGTTAGGTAGCGTTTTAGAAAAAGAAGGGTTCTCTCGATAAGAAGAAAGAAGTTGTGTCTGGTCCAATGATTTCCATTCTTTTTTTGGTTTAAAGTGTCTTGTCCTGAACGTTTTCCTTTACATTGTGACTTTTGGCAGTGCATTTTATTAAAGGTCCCTACTTCTTTCGCTTCCTCCATTTCTTTTACGGCTTATTGGTGATTCGCTCAAATTTACTCGCCTGAAACAGCGGATTCGATACTTTTAATTAAGGAATATATATTTTTTTTGTTTATTAATTATTTAAATGTCGATTCGCGCGTTTCGGGCGAGTAAATTCGAGCGAGAGAGAGAATCTATCAGCATATGCGGCCCATATCGAATGTGAAAAAAATAAAATGCGATCGCCAAAAGTTAATAATGTCTCACAGTTGAAATAACACATCAAGTTTTTTTACAATAGGTAAGCACATATATCGCGTACGCGTGCGGTACGTGCTGTTTGATAAGAACTGGATGGTGACGTAAGCAGTCCGTACGTCCTACCACAAATAAAATAAAAAAACATTTAAGATTTCACTTCAGTATACCAAACAGCTGGAATTTAACAAGACGTCTAGGTAGAACTATACAAGTGCGAGCCAATCAAAAAGCAATATTTCGTGATTCGCTAGTACCTACTATTTATATTTACTAGTAACTACGCAAGGGTAATACCTTTCCCCATTTTTTCTTCACCTATATTTGCAGTAAGTGACCCATTCATGATACGTCAGACATGCACGAGTCACTGACAGCTACTGAAACCGTTCCACTGGCTGCTAATAGAACTAGAGTGGCGATAAGAGCCAGAGAAGATATTATCGTACATTTAGCATCGGCAATTTTGCGGTTTTATCAATCCAAGACCTGACGTAGTAAAGACATAACGAAATGGTTGGCGGGAGGTGGCGGCAGACCAGCAGACAAACTACAAAGATATGAGGTTTATAGCAGTTATGAGTATTGGCAAATGAAACCTTTACCAGTAGGTAATCCTGGCTGTTCTAATTTGGAGGATTTCGAGTATCACAGCTGATTTCGAGTACCTACATTGAAAGTTTTATCACTTAAAACTTATTCACGACTGCATTAGTAACCTTATGGGCAAATTCAACCAGATTCATATGCTTAAAGCATAATTTTCATGAGAATAAACGAAAGTAATCTCGTATCAATCCGGAAAAAGTAGCTTTGTACCAACTTATGTTGAACCGCTAATTTTGACACATGAACAATGTTCAGTCCCGTTTCGATTCAAGCGTGTGTCAAAATATTAGTAGAATACGAGTTAACGTTTCTTATAGTATCGTTCATGTTCGATTAGATTAGCAGAATGACTTTTAAGAACGTTTCGGTCGATAATTGGCGTCAACTACATCGTTACCGCAGTGGGATCGTTGTTCATTAGTAGAATAAGAAAACGCTTTAAAGCCCTGATTAAGCTGAGATTCAATTGCAATTTCAGAACAATTTTGTTAGTAGAATCGGCCCCCAGGTACGCTGACCTCAACCTGTGTGCGTCTCTGATGATCTAACTAATTCACGTAGTTTCATGTCGCGCCGATCAAGTTGCGGTGCAGTTGCAGACATTGCAGTTCGAGTGCTAACCCGTATGCTTGTAATTTGTTATCTTCTTCACGTATCAGTAGAATTTCCTCTTATTCCGCTCGCGTGACGCGAACTGCGTATCTGCCAGCGGTAGAGAATACGAAAACCGTTGTTTTGATCGAAACTTAAATGCAAATGAACTTTTTTGGTTACCTGAATTAGCCAACAGATCGAGTGCCCGGCTTGCCGGGGGCACGGTAGCTTTTAGGCTACTACACACAGTGCCAGCGGAACTGGCCGCCGGCCAAACCGCGGTGCGCCCGGCTTGCCGCAGAACGGAGCCAGTGCCGTGCCGCTCGGCAAAAGCCGACGGCCCGTGCCGCCGGCACTGTGTATTAGCCTTAACCGATATACCCGCGATGGTTTCCAAGAAGAGCGGTGGCCACCACATAACGGCCGCAGTGACGGCTATCATGAAAATGATGATTTCAATCTTTGGATAGCGAAGTTTAACTTTACACCGCGCCGTCAAAAACGCCCTCTATGAAAACCAGCTTACTTTCATAAATAACGTTCCAGTGTTGCATTCGCCGGTAAATTGCAGACGCTATGTGGCGGCCACCGCTCTTTTAGGAAACCGTAGCTTTAGGCAACCGACGTCCGCGTACGTAGTAGTTTTTTTTTTTGATTTTTGTATTTACTATCAAACCTACTTTCTACTACGCAAATGTGACTGGCTGTGGATCAGGTACACCCCTCCAGTTAACATCTTGTTTCCTACCCTTTATCCATACACTAACTTCAGGGTAAGCTCACGTTCGCACGGACGTAAAAATATCGCGGTGTTACTGCGAATCATATTTTGATCAAAATACAACCTGACACTGACCTGCAAATTGCAAAAATCAGTTTCATCTTAATCAATTGAAACTCCGTACCTACTACGTTAGGCCAGCTCACGATCAAAGTGTTACTGCTACTGTACAGTTCAAAATCCATCAGGTTGCGTTGGGCCCGTCGAATTTTTTATCAACAAATATTTGTTAAACTCGCTGTGGAGTGAACCAACTCTGAGGGATAATAGACAAATAACACAAAAAAAAAAACTCAGATGACAAGAGTGTCGACTGCGTACCGAACCAAAATGGCGAAATATGTAAGTTACCCATTACATGTAGGTTTGTAAAGGTTCTAGCAATACTAGGAATAATCCACCAGCGTTAATCAAAAACTTACAGCCCGATTCAGACTTATGGGGGCTCGGAACATGAGGCGAGTCGCTGCGCAGTAACGAATTCATGTGTCAGCGGGGGTGAGGGGTGCAGTACTGCGCAGCGTGTGGCTAACTTCCAAGCCGCCATTACGTTTGAATCGAACTATACCTTCCTTTTATTTTACTTCGTGGCTACACATAGCGACTTTTTGTAGCGTTTAGTCACTAGATTTTTACCTTGCCTGCTTCACCGCTAGTGTCGCCAGTGTGATCCCCAAACTTGGATCCACCGCTAATTAAGGGACCAATAGTGGATCAGATTAGGGTATCCAATCGGAATAAAATTGAGTCGCGAATAGATCCAGTTTATACTGCTACAAAAAGTCACAGTGTGTACCTAACAGCTTTTAAATGAGTTTCCGTTTTACTTTCTAGTCCATGTAGGTAACTACAATTTTTTTTGTGAAACTAACTCCATATGCAAAAACTAAAGTCCAAATTAACAACGTTAGTCGTTACGTAGTTGTAAAGTCTTTTCCCCAAATCACGTTAAAAAAATAACTGATGTGTACATCTTCGTTCCATGACAAGTTTGACGAAGCCCCATAGTTCTTCAGTACTATTATTGATTCTGTGTCCGTAGTCCTACTGTCCAAGAAGGCGTAGAGACGCGTATTCAGCATTTTACGTTCGTTGTAGGTAAACAGATCAAAGGAGAAACTGTCGACGAAGTCCTTACGACGATTTACGAAGTCATGAGTTCATATCATGACATGGCGCAGCGTGCATGGTGTGCGTTACCCCAACAAGAAAGTATCTCCTAGAGTTATATGAGTAGAACGTATAGTTGGTGCCTTATCTGCTGTAAATGTGCCCCCACATAAAAAATGTGTGCCCCCTGTCGTTTCGAAAAAAAATCGAAAAAACGATTCTTGCTGGGGTAACGTTTTTCTAGCAGGAAAATTCTAAACGAATGATCGGAGAGAGAAAAACTGTGCATGGCCAGATAGCTTATATGTGTGCCAAAATGTGCCCCCAAAAATAAAATCTGTGCCCCTTCAGATTTTCGAGATATTGCATTTCCTGCTGGAGTAACGTTTTGATGAATAGTATATCTCTAAAACCATTGCATGTGCCCCTGTAGAATAAACATACGCGAGTAGCTCTTAATGTGTGCCCCTTTGTGCCCCAATTAGATTTTAGAAAATATTTATAGTTTTCAAGTTATCGCGGTTTTATGAAAACCCGAAAAAACATCGCAGCGCCTAAATGAGACAAGGCATAACTTCGCTGAAAACTGTATTCGGTCTTTCTTGACGCTAATAATAACCATACAAAGTTTCAAAAATGTTCATGCATGCGTTTTTGAATAATCTTGCTAAATGTAAAAACGATGGTGTCATAACTTTGACGGCAAAATACAAGGAACTGGCACAATCCCAGATGTGTAGGTGTAAACCAAAATCTTGTGCCTTTAGTCAAAAATATATGGTGAAAATATTGAGCTTCAAATGTTACGCATTAAGTAAATATAAACAAAAAACCAAAATATGTAAACAACGGCTGGTTATCCGACCAAATCTGAATGACTACTAAAAAGCGACGGATTCATACTTAACGAGGACCTTCTTTATTGGACGTATTATACCTAAGCTGTTGTCCTTACAGTCGCGTTCAAAAGTTTTGAGGGCTAATTAAAAAATATATTAAATGCACCTTGTGACTATATAAATGAAACAGCTTGTTGATGTGGAAATTATTATTTTTATTCCCTTAATTTTAATTCTTAAAGTAATTATTGCATCAAATCACAGATCAAATTTCCTACCTATAAATATTATAAATTATTTGCACGTTGTGTAGTCATTATTATTTAAATCACAGATCAGTTTTTCATAGCCTAACATAATTATAATTAGTAAACATCACAAAAAATCACAGATCAATATTAAGTATAAGAATAATATTGTGTAAAAAAATATTAAATTTGAAATTACAGATAAATAATATTCTTACGAGTAACTTGCATATACATACAACATTATCACATGACTGTGGAATGACACTTAGATATCTAAAACGCCATCAAATCAAAATTATGTGACAATACATAATCAGCATTAATATAATCGTTGGTTAATAATTATAAATCCCTCATAGGTACGTAATACGACATACAAAATGGAAACACGTTGTTGCATCACAGATCATTGTGCGGTTGACTATAGGTATACACTAAATACAACTCTCAAAACTGTAGGTACCAACATTTAACAAAATTATTACTTACATCATCTAGATAAACAATGGGAACCCCTCCCTGCTTGGTTTATATTATTGTTGTTATGGCTGCCATAGAACATTCTGTAAAAATCAAATCAATTATTTAGTTATTTCGGCTAAAAAGATACAGCCCTGTGACTGTGACATGTTGAGTGTTGACGGATTGTGGTCGAGTCTTAGTTTTGGAGACATGAATTCTTGTCATGAATTATTTTTTTACATAGTAACTAGAAGTTATTAAGGGATTATATGTCATGAACCTACCACAAGAAGAGAATTAAATACGTATTATACAAAAAAGTAAACAAATTACTGAATCGCTTTTGACGAAATTTCTATTGGACCAATCGGAAAGTATGTATATCCTTTCAGATGAAAACAAAACAAACATGATTTAGAACATATTAGTTAAAAAATAAATAAATAGGTACAGTAATGAAAAAAAAATCCCAAGTGCTTGATAAGGTACAAGTATTTTTAAATAAGTCAAAACAATGCCATTAAATACTTACCACTGCAGATCGTGCCATAAAATTCACCACCCCTACAACCACATAATTGTTATAAAATGCTTATACGCCACTTTCAACCAACTTAAAAAAACGTAAACAAACAGTATCAGTGCAACTGCATGACTCAACGTAACAGTGTCCTTGGCGTCATAACATAACTGCAACTGTTTACCAATACCAAGTAATAATCCAAACGCACTTCCTAGTCAATAAACACTTTGTATCCATTATTCATAATAGAGCGACGTTACACGTAACTGTCTCTGTCACACTAACACCGTACGCGTACTAGCTGTCTCACTTTCTCTAAGCTACACAAAGCGATTCCTTGCGTGACGACGTCAGCGGACGCCGCGGGGCCAGAGATGTATGTAGCGGTGTGGGGAGGCGAAAAAAGGGAATCTTCTGGTAAATGCTCCAACCAGCCTGCGAAATTCGAATTTTCCTACGTTTTTTTGCAATTTGCAGGCCAGTGCTTGGTTGTATGTTGATTAAAATATTATTCGCGGCTGTAAGACATATGTAGATACAAAATTATAATCATCAATATCATCAATACAATGCTCTAAGTTCATAAAGATGTAGGAATGAGTTTTCCTGTTTTTTCTTTTTTCCTACGCCTTTATTTAGTACGAAAATATTTAGTGTCAGTTTATTTGTTGTCACGAAACGTCGCTGCAATTTGTACAAAAAAAATACGTGTGAATAACAGTGCATTTCCAAATAAAGAAGCGAGTATTATTTTCATAGCATTAGCCTATTAATACAATTCATGTATGTATCGTCTTTATCTGTATATTACAAGTTATTCTGATATTGTGGCTAATTGAGGTTGTTTCTCACGAAAATGCTACACATATGAGTCACATTTCGTCACTCATATGACGTAACTCACATCTACGTGTAAAGTTAAAACATGTTTACACTGCGGCTGAAAATTTTAACAAATTATATGCCGGCGGCGTCCGGTGTTATCTCCATACAAAACGTTTCACTAATAAATAAATCCGACATTTACGGAAAATAGATATAAAAGAGTTTTAGTGTAATTTTTTAAAATAATAATTTGGAGGTTTCGAATAAATGCTAAATTTGATCATTAAACCTGCATTTTAGCTCCCTGCCGGACCCTGCTCAATTTGAGCAGTAGGACATAGTTTTAACTCTGCTTTACAATAGATGTGACTTACATTAGTATAAAAATACAGGTATGTCACAAAACAGTTTGGTCACGATTTTGAGCATGTTAGTCACATGTACATTTTATTTGAAAATGGCTCTTATAAATGTACTTAATCATGTGTAAGGTCATAGAAACAGCTATTAAAATATAATCCAATAACAACTTTATTTTATTAGTTATTACTTTTCTACTTCAGTGTACTCAGGCACAACACGTGTGAACCGGTTAGTGAGTAAAGTAAAGAAGGTCATCGATATGTATGAATCCGTCGCTTTTTAGTAGTCATTCAGATTTGGTCGGATAACCAGCCGTTGTTTACATATTTTGGTTTTTTGTTTATATTTACTTAATGCGTAACATTTGAAGCTCAATATTTTCACCATATATTTTTGACTAAAGGCACAAGATTTTGGTTTACACCTACACATCTGGGATTGTGCCAGTTCCTTGTATTTTGCCGTCAAAGTTATGACACCATCGTTTTTACATTTAGCAAGATTATTCAAAAACGCATGCATGAACATTTTTGAAACTTTGTATGGTTATTATTAGCGTCAAGAAAGACCGAATACAGTTTTCAGCGAAGTTATGCCTTGTCTCATTTAGGCGCTGCGATGTTTTTTCGGGTTTTCATAAAACCGCGATAACTTGAAAACTATAAATATTTTCTAAAATCTAATTGGGGCACAAAGGGGCACACATTAAGAGCTACTCGCGTATGTTTATTCTACAGGGGCACATGCAATGGTTTTAGAGATATACTATTCATCAAAACGTTACTCCAGCAGGAAATGCAATATCTCGAAAATCTGAAGGGGCACAGATTTTATTTTTGGGGGCACATTTTGGCACACATATAAGCTATCTGGCCATGCACAGTTTTTCTCTCTCCGATCATTCGTTTAGAATTTTCCTGCTAGAAAAACGTTACCCCAGCAAGAATCGTTTTTTCGATTTTTTTTCGAAACGACAGGGGGCACACATTTTTTATGTGGGGGCACATTTACAGCAGATAAGGCACCAACTATACGTTCTACTCATATAACTCTAGGAGATACTTTCTTGTTGGGGTAACGCACACGCGTGCATGCAGCAACGCGAACGCGTGTAAATTAGATGCTCCGTCGACAAAGTTTCGGCCTAAGCATCCATTTCTACCATTTCTGTATGAATGGTCAAACGAAAATCAATAAGGGAGACACTGGGGGTGGTTACCTAACTTTTCACTTATTGGGCTACACATCTTTTGTTATAATATCTACATGCATAAAATTACTTTATTCGATAGTGACGCTAGTAACCGTATAAAATAATTAAATCATAATTCATCGTAGATATTGTTATTTTCTGGGTTGTGCAAAGCAAGAAACCTACCCCAGGGCCGGAGTAGGTTGACTAATACAGTAATCAAGTAAGCAGTAATTAGTTATGTAAAGGAATGAGTATTTCAATTCAATAAGCCTCAAAAAACCAAATAAGTAAGTTCAACTGATCTAAAGTTAGAACATTCACAAGATATTCACTTTGATTAATTAACAGTCTCATATACTAATATTCCTTTGAATCACGTATTTATATTGTATAGGTCTCATAATGAACATCAAACGCTTTTGCCACAGCTTTACCGCTCTTTTTTTTAAATAACTAAGTGACCACCTGTTTCCCTGCCAGGGTTGCGAGTTTGTAAGAAAGGCATATCGCGGCCCCGGCACACAGGCAACGGAAGGAACACGGGTAGGTTTTAGTCGGTAAAAGTCTGACACGCCCTCCCGCTCCGCCCAGAGCGGGAGAAGTTATTTGATAATTTCCCAAACTCATTTTTTTTTTTATTCCACTTGTTTCTATAACATTTCTTATAAGTTAACCTGTCAAAAGTTAGGCAACCAGCCTCAAACAAACGCCATTTCTCTCTGATTGTGTGTTTTTTCAAATCCAAGTTAGTGACTAAACACTAACTTGGATTTGAAAAAAATAACACTGTTAAATGGTCCACGATCTTAATCAAAATTTTAAGTTACTAGAAAAGTTTGACTATGATAAATCAAAAACATGTCACCACTACTAAACGACGCGCTGTTGCGATTCCTTGCTTCGCACAAATATGGGGAGTACCAAGATGCACCCTCGAGTGTGATTAGATAACCTAAAACTCGTACTGCTGAAGTGTTTTTGGTAGTTATCTACCCCTATAGACAACCAGCCTAGGTAGATGACGTGGACGAGTGAACTAGCGAACCCAGTGGACAAGAGTTGGGTGCTGTGCTGTCCCATGACGCGGATAATTGCAGAGCTAGGAAAACATTAACCAATAGCATTCCAGGTTAAGGTTTTCATTTCTTCTCTCCGCTTCATTGAACAGGCTCCCAGAATTTCGAATCTAACCTAGCCCCGAATTTATGGCAACGGACTGATTTAGCGTATCGGTTTTAGGTTGCAGAAAAAATATCCTTAATCACCACGCTTTGTGCCTTTGTAATGCAGAAATTGCCTGTTCTTTTGCTTTTGGCAATCTTATGGCATCATGGATATGGTTGGTTCCAGTTAGTAAGATTTTGGTTAGGTACATTTTTGACGAATAGTGTGAAGATGAGAAACTTTAGGATTAGAATTACTAGTACCTATTATAGCTACATAAAATATTTATTAACAGTCCTACTTAGATTGACGCCGCTGCCGCCGAGCTACGTAGTTTTCAGCTACAAAAATAAAGCATGCCATTGATACGCGAGATAAGTAATGATTTCTTTTACACTTAAAAATGTAAGTGGAGTAGCAATCCACATGTGCCCAGCCCTATCACTTGAACGAACAAAGATGAAGCATCGGTTATTCCGGTTTTATTTATTTATATATACATACTTTATTGTACACCAGAAAATACATAGCATAAAATAAATTTCATACTACAAAACATACAATGCAACACCCACGCACACCCACGTTCAAGTAAGAATATACCTAAAAACTAATAAGAAAACACACGAAGCAGGATTCTTTTAACAAGTGTTTTTAGAAATTTGGTGAATAAAACGTTAAAAAATATCAGCGCGAATTAAAAAGTATAAATGCACTTCGGCTGTAAGGTAAAAAGTATCTTACTCAACGAAATCAGTGCTCAAGCGAAAAACGCTCACGCGCAGGATTGTTTGTAATCATGTTGTTTTTTTTACAATGCTGACTTTGTATGAGATAAAATCACTTTCAAACCGCCGTTTAAAAAATCTTATACGTCCAATGACGTCGGTATGTAGATATATTAATAAATAATTTAGTACCTATTATTTAGCGGCCCCTGCGCGCCAGTCCCTAAAAGTCCCAATACTCGTCGGAGGTCGAATCTATTTAATGATACGACTTATGCCTGCCTTATTTACGATAAAAATATAAATCTATCGTCCATTCTTGAAATTCAGGTTTGCATATTTTTTTTTCCAGTAGTTCCTAGTTTAGTGTTTAAATCGTCACAATGTTATGTAAAACAACTTTTGACCGAATCGGTTACTTCGATGCACAAATACGACCGGATATTTTTCTTTTGTCCTGTTTCCTGATCTGAACAGAATGTACTCTACAAGGATCTTTTGGCGCTCGCGCAACGCGCAAATGTCACTTGAAATATATTTAAAAAAAAAACAAGATGGCGGCTTTTGTTCCGATTTTGGCTACGCGCCAAAATAACCTTGTAGCGCTATAGGTATAAAATCTTCCGACCAGACGAGAGGCCCAAAAAGTACGATACAACCTAAAGCTGTAATATTTGATACTGTTAAGATGATTTATAAAATCCAAAATCTTGACCACTTAGGTACGCAAACACACTACCTTTTTCATTGTTTTACATCAACCATAGTCGTTGGTTTATATGATGTAGTAAGTACTAAAATTCCTATCAAGACAAATTATATTATTTTCTTATATATATTATACTCCGGTAAAAATTTGGTCGGTTCCTGATCATGATGTCATAAAAACTACGAAACAACCTATGCAGACGCCCAGTAAATAACTCACTTAAAAGGTCTCTTTAGAAAATCTCCTGGATCTGGGGATGTCAGCTATATCAGTCATATTTTTAGGACTGTGTTAGGGCGAAAGCGACAGGGTAGCCCACGAAATTCAAATTTTCTTACGTTTTTTGCAATTTGCAGGTCAGTATCGGGTTGCATGTTGATCCTAAGTTTATTTATAGAATTATAATCATAAAAGTCATCAATACAATTCTCTAAGTTCATATTACTTCATTGAATGACAATTTCATGAAACCATGACATTTGGGGTCAATTCTAACTAAGTAGTTGTATTGCTGATTCTAATGATTATAATTATGTAAAGCCATGTTTGTTACGGTCGCGAATAAAAAATTTGAATTTCGTGGGCTAACTTAGCGCATCCCCCTTAATGTGAGCTAACGTGGGCACCGCGAGAAACAAATGCTTAGAGCAGTGTTAGAATCTCCATTTTACTAGCAACGTTGTCTTGGAAGCAAAGGATTTATCTAACCAAAATCCAAGATATTAACCGTTCTTAGAACCGCTGTTTGTCCCTCACAGGCATGTGGGATGACCTGTATCCCTGGAACAATGATAGTAGCACTAGTTCTCTGCAGTACCTAGGAACATGAAAGAACAGACTATCAGAGCACCATGACTAGAGTTGACAGAGACCCACAGAATTTTAACTTCATATGAATCCGTATTGTTATGTTAACCTCATCCATGCATGGTGATGGGAGATATCCAGAACTGTTCACACTTTTGCAGCAATCTATGAGGGAGGGTTTATTTCATTCAGTAATCTTACTTTTCCGGATGACACGAAGGTGCGGCGTGCTTTTTATCCCAGTGCTGGTCTTAGGTAGGTACCTAATTTGATCATGTATGTGTTGCGAGGAATATCGATCGGCGTAACCGTTTTATACAGCTTTTTTTAAATATTTTTTCCGGTACGCTACTGGCAATGCAGATAAATGCAATCAGAGTGATTAAGGTTCACATTATGGTCACGCGATGACCAGTCCTTGTTTACTTACATTGGTACTTCATATGCGTCTCATTCATTCACTGAAGAGTGGCTCTCAGAGCAGTATGTATCTTCTGCATGGTAGCTCAGTGTGAAAAGTAGAAGTTTGAGCCTACGTTAGTTTTATCTCTGAGTTCTGTTGCTCTAATACTTATAGCTTCGCGATGGAATATGATTTCGCTTTGTGTAGGTAGTACTTTTAATACCTACGTCACGTTGAGTAGGAACGCAAGACTCGCTCTAGCATGAAGCCAGGGGTTCACGTAAGTGGTAGGTAACCTAGTAGTTGGGGTTGATTAGTTGATCGTAATAAAGAGGTTTTGTAGAGTTAAAAAACAACCAACCAACATTGGATCCAATGTTTCCTTGTGTAACACACTAGGTAATCAGCCAGCGTATCTCATCAAAACCGTCTTTGCCGCTTTGATAACTTATTTTCGGGTTAGGACGCATCATAACAAGCGTAAATTGTTTGATATCAGAGAGCACCAACCTACCTACTTAATTCTTTAACATTCGCCTTCTTTTTTACTTATTTTCCAAGTAAAATCCTTTAGAGATGCAAGTTTACTATGTGAGACGAGTCATTTATATAAAATTATTTAGTATCGTACCTACGTCTATTCAATCTTTTATTACCTTTTTTATCGTATCAATCGGTTTGGAACATTATTCTTTGTGTCATCCTGTCTTTGTTGATGTTGTGTTACCTACCTATGTCTGTCATAATCGAATAATTGTTCTTCGATTCTATCATAAGTTTTATAGAGTGTTTTTTTTTACACTATCTGCTGTAGGTAATTAAATAGTTATATTTATTTAAGGGTGATAGCAAACAGCTATCATTAGACTTCCGGAGTTTAGTGTATGATGCGCAGAAGCGAAGGCAGCCAAGTCGAAGCTCGCCGAAAAAGTTCAGAATAATCCATTTTTGCCAGTTTTGATACTATGCCCGTATTGTTACTATTAAGTATTCAATCTTAGAATTAATCTTTTCGAATTATATACAGTTCATGGAGATAGAGAAATAGTAAAAGATGTTACCAAAATAAAAATCCTTAGCACAGCTTACGTTACATGAGAAGCATTTCCGAACGGATCGTACGACAAAAATTTAACCGTGAAGTAAGCAATTACATAGACGTATAATAACATTTAAAAAAACATCCCTTGTATCCAACACAAAATATGTCAATTTTTTTCCGCAAAACGTTACAAACGAAACATTTTTTTTTTGTAAAAAGTTTATAGAAATATCTTAGTCACTATTGATAAATACTTACCCAGGATTCAGCTGCGGAGCAAAGCAATGGCGTAACTATAGGGAGTAGAAGGATTGGCAAAATTCCAAGAATGACTTAGAAGTAGGGTAGGCGTAAAAGAGCGAGTAGCAGAATCTAATTTCTTCATTCATACATCATTGTCAAATACCCTTTCACAAGCTGAACATAGACTTCACTCATTCTGATCTTATGTAACAAAATAGAGACAATTTTTTTTTGTTACATTAGTTTGATTCTTGTCCACTTTTTGTAGTTACGCCGCTGAGAAAAATGTTACCTTGTACAAACAGTCAAAAAAATATATCAAATAGAATTTAAACGTTAGCTTCTAACCAGTTGAGAGAAAAAACATCTTTTTGGTAAGTCCTCAGAGGAACCAGTTGAGAAAAAACTTTTTGGTAAGTCATCAGAGGCGGTTTCATCAGCATCAGTACAAAAAATATTTTTCAATTCCAGTGGGCTCAAACTTATTTGCAATCTACTTTGTTTTAGTGCAAAGTCAAAGTAAGTTTCAGGGTAAGCAATTTTTTTTTTTACAGTCATTTGTGATCATTTTTTGATGCAGATGTAGCATAATATAATAGTTTTTTGTGTTAGCATACCATTCTCACTTTTTTGGGTTTAAACACAGACATATTCTTGTCCATTTATTTAGAATAAAATATCATAACAAAACTTACTTATAAATCTGTCTTTAACTTAAAAATTATAATTTCATCTAAATATAGTGAGATCAAAGTTTCTGGAATATTTTCGATGAAATGTGTCCATAGAAAATATTACCAGTTGGCTTGTGTCATAATTTGAATGTTACGTATAGCTACCTGAACGCAATGAACGCATCTCCAAGCTCGCCGCCTACGATGTGTACTCCTCCCTCAGGAATGGAAAGGCCCCGAAAGAAATTCCTAATGTCCAGGGCATTTGCAGACCATGGTAGGTTCTGTAGTCTAATGATGACGCTCATGGTGGTGGTTCACGGTGCTTGTACCTATAAAAACGAAAACAGCCTGTCCATTTTTTGATTTGTATAAACGTTGAATTAAAATAACATGAGGTTGTCTCAACAGTTTGATTAACTGTTAAACCAATTAATTGTTTTAGAGTACTTTTGCCGTTTTAACTACTTGAATGTTGTAAATGAAGTATTTAGAAAATATCAAGTCCTGATAACACTGGTCAGAGATAACAAAATTTTCAGTTTTGTACTGTTACGTAGTACGTTTTTATTACGAATAAAATACATCAATTTGAGGGCCAATGGCTCGCATTTTCACTCGCAGTTTCACAGTGGGAGTAAGTAATGATACAAAATTTTGTTTACTTTAGTAACTAAATATTTGTTTTTATCATTGTTTTGACAACATTTTATTATTCCTAAAACCAATTCCATCATGAACATGAATCCTACGTGCACAAGGCACAAAGTAAAAAGAGGTTAGTTCGATAATGATTCTTTCACTTACTCTTACTCATAGGACAGGTTTATTAGACCTCCAAGCACAATTTTACTGTTAGAAATTGGTTTAAGTAGAGCTTGACTACAGTTAGCAAGAAAAAAAGAGTGCAAACAGGTGAGAATAAAACTTATCGGTACAAGTAATGACGCCATCACGCAGCGATTTTTAGACCGCTCACAATCACAAATTCACATCACACTTACCTATAAAACGCTAAAACCTTATTTACCGCGTTTAAGTAAGAGACATCTCTAGGCACAATTCTTTCACAAATATGAAACGATCACATACGCAGTGTATTGATCATTCCAAATAAATCTAAATCCAGTGGAATTCACACGAAAACAGCAAGCAAATTGCGATCCGACCAACCAAAATGGCGGGCGGTCGAAGCGTTTTTTCTGATGGATGAAGCTAACTAGTCTGCACCACAGATTAGTAGTCTGCACAGATTAATAAGTTTAATAAGTTTAATAAGATTAATAAGTTATCTAGTCTGTGGATGGATGACAGGCTGGCTGGCTAGACAGCAATGTTGCAAGCTCCAAAAGGTCAAATGATCGAATTTTCACGTCGAAATAATCGTTTACAAATAGACCATAAAATTATCGTACACACGGCTACACATCAAGCTATTCGTTTCCAATATAAGCTGACCTCACAATGTACGGAAATCCTATACAATGCGAGAGCAGCATAAACTGGATATTATAGCTTGATGTGTAGCCGTGTGTACATACAATCGGTTTATAATAATAAAAAAAACCTTTTTTTTTTTTCTAACCCGCTGCTGGTTTTGATTACATACCAGATTGATACCAAATGACAATGACTAAAATTACTGTCAATACTAGTGACCATGACCAGTAGCACAAACTGTAAACAATGTTTTCTCATAGCTTTTGAGTTTTGATATGTTTTGTGTTGAGATGACTACCGTTTCCAGCTTTTCCCACCGTTTTTTGAAGAAAAAAAAACGATGAGAAAATCTATAATCGCTGTCGTGAATTATCGCCGACGCGCGACGTCACTAATCGTTCCGCGGTATTTTCACAGTGCGTGCCACGACAATTTGGGCAGGAAGACTACTCTCGTTACGACTTCAAGCGTGTGTAAATCTCCTATAAAAAGAAGTTGGTCATTTAATTTAATTTTCTCATTAGTAATTTTTATTAAAACCTGAAAATTATCGTACTTTTAACGTAGGGCGTGTTCCCATTATGTCGTGACGATTAATTTATCGTTGGATTTACAGTGTCGTGTCGTCCTATATGTGAACACCACTATTTAATACACAAGCCACGACGCTGTAAACGTCACGATAATCTGTCGTCACGACATAGTGGGTACGGGGCCTTAACATACGCTACAGGCACTTTAAGTGTGATAGGCCGCCCTGGGCAGCCCACTTATTTATCGTACGGATTGGCAGAACTACTGGACAGCCGAGCGAGCGAGCCGACAGGAAACGGAAATTAAATAACGATTGCGATTTGTTTTTGATATGTACAATACGGCCGATATAACTTGGCAGGCCTGAACATAGGGTCTGCGAACTTTCGCGCACGTTTTCTCACTCACACTCACCTCATGTCACCATTTGGTTCCTAAAAAATGTAATTGCGTAGCCTTCTGCGCGAAGTTCGGAACTGCCAAGTGTTATATCGGCCGTATTGTAGAGAATGTGTTGCACCGACTCCGAAGTAATAATAAAAAAAAAACATAATGTTAGCGATATTCACAGAATATTTGTATAAAACAATCTTTATAATCACCGCTATCGATTGGTGGCATCTTTACCATTCAGGATTTTACTATTTTTCTGTCGGCATAAGAAATTTTAATACTACATGTGGAATGATTGAGTAGGGCTTCAAGGCACCAAAATATACACTAAAATAAACCTTATTTTACTTTAACTAGCTACGCCCCGCAGTTTCACCCGTATAAGTGTCGATCTCGTGGGAATATCGGGATAAAAGGTATCCTATATCCTTCCTCAGGTCATGGTCCTCAAATGCGCCAAATTTCATCCAAATCCGTTCAGTTGTTTTAGCGTGAAACCGGAACAAACAAACAAACTCACTTTCGCATTTATAATATTATAGTTAGGTAGGGTCATGGTAGGGTAATACTGTTTTTCATCATTGAACATACAGAAGTAAGGTATCGTCTGGACGGTCTCTTGGTGAAGGCGATGAAAATGGATTGTATGTATTAGTGGTTGGTAGAATGAAATAAAACTAAAGCTCTCTCTGTGTTATAAGGATTATAATGAGAAAATGATGAAAAAATATGAGTAACTTAAATTGGAAATACAAACCAAACCTTTTGACAGATACAAGAAAAAGCAAAAGAAAAGAATAACGATCAAATAAAAAATATAAAAATATTCTAAAAAGTTTACCAAAACCAAGGAGTATGCAGCATTTGGACTTTGCTAGCTAGACCAGGGTCTACGAGGTTACGACTTAGAATTATGGATGTTCATTCGGTGCCGCCAGTCCCTTAGCGGTAGCCACTGTTTATGCGTACTGGTCCATTTAGACGGGGCTAATCCCCGAGACAATCCACTAAACCACTCCAATAATTGCTTATCAATGGCTTGAGGACAATGCAATACAGTGGACTGTCTCTATTTACACGATGCTATTTATGGATGGATTGGCTTAGTGGATTAACTCGGCGATTGGCCCCGTCAAAAAAATGGTCCAACACTTATGTGCTTACTAGGACCTTTTTTTTGCGATATGGCAATTTTATCGTTAGAATTGAATGAACAATTGAATTAAACGAACGAATGAGTCGGTTTAGTTTCAGAATTCAGATCTGCGCTTGTCACGATATTGTTAATAATTAGCAGAAAAAATCTAAAAAGAGTCTTGTTTTCAAAAGAAATAAGAAACCAACGTTTTTCAGATCTAAAACGTAAGTATGGCTATAAGTTTTTCAATAGGGTGGTGTATTTTAATCCACAAAGAATTGGTACCACGCTGTCAAAAATGGTCAAGTAAATAATCTGTTATTTTATAATATTCCCCCTATTTACTAATAAATTGTAAAAAATTGTCATAGCTTGCCCAATTTATACAAAAGCTGCTGTTTATACAGTGAAAAAATAATTGTCATGTTTGACTTGTGATTCATTGTAAGGATTCCCTAATTATTGAAATCAATAAGAATTTATTAATTTATCAAAATTCACTTGGTTGGAACACCAATTAACAAAGTCTGACAATATCAGGGTTAAGTTAAACGTTTGCTTTATAGCAGTTTAGATCAGCATTACCTACATAGCAAATTGCATTGCTGAAATAGGACCTCAAACAGCAAAAAAAAAAATATTAATATTTTTCCCGCTTTTTTTTAAGTCATTGACACTATTTTCGGCATCTTGACCTTTTCATTTGGGGTCAACATCCTTAGCTTCTTAGAATTTATGACTATAAACATAATTTGTATACAAAATTATTTATTTACTAGATATTAAATAATAAATTATTATTTTCAGGTACATAAGGCAGACTAATTAGTTTCTAAAACCAAATAATAGTTTTAAAAATAAAAATATTTGTAGTTTAAAAAATGTTGTTATAAAAGTAATTGCTCAATATTATAAATAGAAGTTAGTGTTATATTTATTGAAAACGGTGTGTTATAAGTGTAATAAATGTGTGAACGATACCCGGGGTATTTGTTCGGTGGGACTCCTGTCAGTAGTTGGGACAGGAGTTTCAATTCACTGGAAAATGTAAGTACTTTGATAATTTATACTTGTATATTTTTGTGATTTATACCTCACTAACTGTGCCCCGCGGTTTCACATACATAAGTCTCGATCCCATGGGAATATTAGGAGAAAAAGTATCCTATGTCCTAACCCAGGTCATGGTCTACCCATGTGCCAAATTTCAGCCAAATCTGTTCAGCAATTTTAGCATGAAAGTGTAACAATCAAACAAACAAACTCACTTTCATATTAAATAAATTAGTTAGGACTAGTAAGGATTGTTACTGATCATGTTTTACAGTATAGGTAACTTTAAGAAAATTATTGTTTCTTCGTGTTGCCTAGACTCTACACTTTTAAAACCTGGGCAGATTTGTAACTAACGATTATTGATGTGTTAGAAGTCTACTGATATATTTATTTGCAAAGACTGTACGAACAAAAATCTGTTGTACGGGTGGGAAAATTACTTAGTACATTAAACAAATTACTAAAACAAAATTGGTAAAAGGTTGTTATAACAATATACCAGTTCTATACCCGATGGGTGCCAAAACGGAACCCTATTACTGAGCCTTCCTCTGTCTATCTGTCTGTCTGTCAGCGGGCTATATTTCTTGAACCGTATCAGGTAGATAGTTGAAATTTTCAGTTTTGAAGAAATAAATAAAATAAACTTAAAAATTAAAGTTTGTCCCCATACAAGCAAGGTGTTTTTTCGGCGGTTTTTGCTAAATATTGTACAGAACAGTTCATGTACGGGTCTGAATCGCACTTGGCCGGAGTTTTACACAGTATAAGATTAAGGGTTAGATAATTTTTTTAATTCTATTTTTAAAGAAGTTTCTAAACAGCTATATCAAGAAATGTGTACTTCTTTTTTAATTCACCTTACACAATATGGCAAATAAAATTTTATTTCAAATAAACATGCAGGCCAAACAGCCGTTTCTTCATAATCATATTTAGAATTTCAGCCACATAGATCAACAACTCCATCTAGATGGTTGAAAATTTGAAAAATAACAGTTTTTGTTATAATTGTTTGAAGTGCAAGGGGTGAAATTTTTTCATTTTGCATTTTATTTCAATTTTATATTTTTCTCCGTCTTGATCCTGTGTTTGCACTGGTAGATAATTGTTTTCTATTGACTAGTCTGCACAAAGACTGTGGCTCTCGATATTCTGCATGTAAGTACATTCTAGTTTATTGTAGTCTACTGGTTGCTCTACTGGTCTTCTTTGTTATTATTGGTTGGCCAACCCATTCTCACTAATGACTTAAAAATTACCTCATTTTACGAATTTAACTGTTGCTGTTTAGCAGTGAGATAAGCTCTTTAATTGCTTTGGAATGTATTAAAAGAATACCGGCCAAGTGTGAGTCGTACTCGCGCAGGAAGGGTTCCTTACTACCGTACCGTACAATAAAGCAAAAAACGCCGAAAAAAACATGTTTCTTGTATGAACCTCCTTAAAAAGTCACTCCCATACAGCGACGTCTTTGCGGTATAATGCGTCCTAACTTCTATTGCGGCTAGCCGCGAGTTAAGTTAGGACGCATTATCGCAATATGGCAAAAACGCCGCGGTGGGGATCGGCTTTTTTTAATGTTTATTATTCTTTGTTATAGCGGCAATAAAAATACACAATGTGTGAAAATTTCAACTGTGTACCTATTACGGTTCATAAGATACAGCTCGCTGACGGACAGTGGAGGCTTAGTAATAGGGTTCCGTTTGTCAAAAAGTTTTAAATCTCTCTTCATCTATTAAGTGTATCTTTTAACTTGTATTGTACGTCAATTGAGATATTAATGGCCTAGAGTTGTTTATGGAAAGCCAGTCTGGGTTCTGTGTGCCTTTCTGGGGCTATACGGAGAATGCCTAATGTTGTCACATACGTCTGAATGAGGGCCTTAAGCGTAAGCCAAAATACAAACGCGAATTTTGCTTTGCTCCATTATAAGAAATCAGATAAACAATATTAAAGTAATTAAGGATTGAAAAGTTACGTGCCAACTCGTTACTGGAAATCACACTGACACAGTTCCAGACATTAAAAGCATAGATCCATCAAATATTTGGCAGTTGAACCAACCTGATTACTAAGAATCACTATGTAATTTAATCCCCCAGAAAGTAAACAGTAGAAAACACAGTTTTATCGCTCCTTTAATCCTATTTACTGTTCTATAAGTAACTACTTTAGATAGATTGGATTCTTGGAACATTGACTAAGTGTTAGAAAAAATCAAATCAAAATGCTAAGGCTGCGACTACATGAAGGCCAGGTCAATATTGGTCCCCATTATTTTCGCATTTAGCTCGGAAATATACCGAAGAATAGCCAGCCTCGTAGTCCTGGCCTACTAGTAGTGTTTCCTTTCATAAGATTATATCGGAGCGGGCACAATCCCGCGAATTTAATATTCGCGATTCAACTAGAGATGTGTCCCTCACTCATGAGGTACCTCGTTTGAGGTAATCGTGATCGCAAATTGAAAGAGTTACTCGAATTTCAACATTGAACCAACTCACTCGTTCACGCGTCCTCACTTAAAAAATTGACATTGACATTATTGACGCGAGTACTCGCGAGTGAGTATTGAGTGAGCTTAGTGAGTAAATGAACCGACTTTCATAATTGTACAGAATTTATAGAATGAGTTCGGCTCGTGAGGTGAATACATCGACGTACGACTCCTCGCCTCAAATGAGGGGTACCTCTTGAGGACCTCGCGAGGTAAAATGAGGTACTCCCTCAACCTCATATAAAAATGATGAGTTACCCATCACTAGATTCAACGGCGTTATTGCGTTTCGCTGACAGGTGGCGCGGTTTCATTTGACAGTTAAACAGAATCCATTGCGCCGGATGTTTTAAAACCCGTGTTCACGTTAATTAACTCAATGTAGTGATAGCCTAGTGGTGCGACCGTCAGACCCAAGTCATAGGTCTCGAGTTCGAACCCAAGGCACGCACCTCTGACTTTTCGGATTCATGTGCGCATTGTATTATTATCACTTGCTTCAAAACCGGTGAAGGAATATCGTGAGAAAAACCGGCATTCCTGACAGATTTTTCTCGACAGCATGTGAAGCCAAGTCAGAGGCCCATGGGCGGCTTTAAACACTCTGACACCAGGTTAGTCACAAATCACACGAAAAGAAGAATTCAATGCAATGGATGTTGTTGAACCGTCAAAACGAAATCAAAGCGATTGTCATTAGTAGTGCGCTACACAAGCTTCAGGCCTCCTTTTGATTTACGAAAAAAAAAGCCATTCCTAATGACGCTCTCAACAGGCCATTATTAATGAGCTCAGTAACTAACGCTTTAGTAAAGAGGCAAGTTCCATTTTACATTGGAAACGTGCCAGTATGCTTGTCGACACCAAACGCCAGTGCAAGATGTAGGGTGGCTGTGGTGGTTCGGGATAATAGTTTTTTTTGGCTATGTTTACGTATAGATTTTTCTTTATTGATTAGCGATAGGGTTTTGTATACACGGCTACACATCAAGCTATACATTTCCAGTATAAGCTGACCTGGAAATGTATAGCTTGATGTGTAGCCAATTAGTAGTACGCAATTTGCTGGGTTTCCCCTCCTATACCTTCATTAGATGTCGCTGTTCGTGTCTGTTTGTGTGGCCGCGTTGTTCCTCTAAACTACGCAACGGATTTTGATGCGGTTTTCACCATCATTTAGAGAATTTATTCTGGAGGGCTTATGTGGATCTTCTTCTTCTTCCTTCTCTCGTTCCATGTTACTTGGGGTCGGCGCAACACGATTTCTTTTCCATTATCCCCTGTAAACCGTCACGCTGACATTCACTTCCTTCTCTTTCATATGATTCCTCACACAATCCATCCATTCTGGAGGATTTATGTGGATAATACATTCATATTAAATCTACAATAGTAATAAAGAAATCTCGATATTTTGTCAAGTCGTAAAACCGTGCGGAACAGGGGCGTGTTGTTAGTATTAGTTAAACGTGTCCAAATAGTTAATTGGTTATTATCATCACGTCAAATCAGCTCGCATTGGTCGCGAATATGAACAATAGCAAATAGTCCAAGTTCTACCAGAAATCTAGGTAGGAATAGTTTACAAGCGCAATACCTCAACCTAATAACCCATTTTTGCAGTGTTTTATTCATAATATGTTACCATTGCGACCGTTTACGCTAAGCCAATAATTAGATTAATATTTTTTGTTTGGCACGAACGTCCCATTCTTTTGCGAGTGCTTGAAAAAATACATTTACATTTCTGCATCAAGTTCTATTAAAAAGAACACTAGAATGCCAAGAGGTCACGTACCTATTGTACTGACTATCTATTCTCTCTATCCCGCGTAACCTCGAAGCATGTTTAACCTACATCTTAGAGTAACCATTGCAGTTGAATATGACATCGATTTCGGGACCTTTTATCATATTCGTTCCCGGTACTACGATCTGATAGTGCACAAGTTTCTAATTTCCCTACTACAGTACCATTCTTTTCTTTGTAGATTTAAGACAGAAACGAATAAGTAGTTTATCAGCTTAAGCTTTCAGTCTAGTACGAAATTAGTTGGGTGTCCCAGGAAATTGATCTGCCAAGCGTAGTGATTATGGCAATTTCCCTTTTGGCTATTAATCGTAAAGGCCACTGGGCCATGTCCACAACTCGACCTTTGATCAAATAAAAAAACAATCACGCACGCAAAATCATTCGGTACATTGTTATTAAATTCTTTCGACTGATTCTTGCCAAATGTAATGTGTGTAAATGGAGCAACTCAGGGAAGTTATCAATTTAGGAGTTTAGCAGCAATGAGAATGCTCCTTACACAATTTTCATAATGTTGCTAGTCTTCAAAACGAAATATGGCTTCGGTCTGTGTCGATGCACTTATGAGGCGTGTTGGCTCGACTCTTAGTTTGTGTTTGACTCACCCTGTGACTACCAGTCCACTAAACAATGGCTCAAGCTGGCTCATATTAGTCCATGACCCTCATTATTCAACAAGAGTTCCATTCAAGAGCCTACTTGGTTAGACACTCCTTGACACGCACAAAAATGAGACTATACTTTAAAGACGCCCCTTATTACTCATGAAATATGCTTCCCCTAATATCAACTCCCTTTAATTAGACCTCCAAGGGAGAAAATTTAAGGTAGCATTATTAATTACGAGGTTAATAATGACGTACTCTACATTTTCACACACTGGCCGTGAATTATGATACCATCTAGTCGACTTTGCTCATGTTCTTTAACTTTGCACGATGAAGGTGGAGTAACTTCCTCGGAAAACTTCCTTGAGAAAACTACCAATGAATCTTTGGAAGTCATGAATTCTAAAAGATCTTCACTTTGTGATTACTTTAGAGCTCCTTACCTCCTTAAATCTAATTTTGACGTTGAACTACTATTCTGTGGTTGAACTATTGTTTAAAATTGAATAGTTTCTCGTCTATAATATTTCAGGTGTAAATCGAGTGAGTTAATCTAGTGGTAGGTACCGTATACAGGTTTTTAGGTCATGGCCGCTTGTATTGCCCGGTTTTTTCGTTTGATTGTGAAGTTTACCGGCTCTTGTTTGTTTGTTTTAAATTGACACAGCCCCTGATGAATATGTATCTTGTACAATGTGGCATTCATTTCGTTTCATAAAAAGAAGCGAGGTTTTGGTGGAAATGAGGAGGTGTGCGTTTCGGGCGAGAGGTCGTTTGTTTGTATGTCTTCCATTTTTTCCGAACGGTTGGACCATTTTAAGTGAGGTTGCTGCAAACAGAATACTTAGGTTCTAAGCTTCTGTAAATGTCTTATTGAATAATTATGAGCATGGCTTGCGGTTGGCAGCTGGACCTTTTTCCCTGGATGCACCAACTGTAGAGGCTCTTAGGTTTAAAGCCCTAGTTGTACCTAGCTTTTTGCAGCTTCGAATTATGCCCGGTGCATGGCAATCAGGAGGAGGGGCTCGTGGCTGAGTTATAACACCCGCAGGGGTTGATCGATTCGGTTAAGCTACGTTTGCTGCGTTCGGTCCGTGGATCGGTCACCATCTTAATTCTTAACATAACGAGACCTCTACGTGCCTCAGAAAGCACGTTAAGCCGTTGGTCTCGGCTGTCATTCTTGGATCTTTGATAGTAGTTACGGGTCGTCAGAAGCCCGTAAATCTGACAACCAGCCCTACCATGGGGTATCGTGTTACCCGGTTACTGGGTTGTGGAGGGCAGATAGGCAGCCGCTCCATTTAAAATACTGGTATTCAGCTGCACCCGCGTAGACTGGAAGCCGACAGATTACATGGCAATCAGAATTCCAATTAGCAGCCATTGGCAAAATGTGAGTTTGTTATACTTTGGAACTGACACGATTATATGCATACCGTTTTGTACAATACCACCCATGGGCATCTGACCGCCCGTATTTTTTTCTGAGTATTCATGAAAAATTATCGAAAATTAACTTTAAAAGGGGGTGGTCTATCTTTAATATTTTTCATGTTATTCAATTTTATTTTTTTGAGTACCGTTTGTGGCCTGGCTTTACATTTTATCTAAAAGCTTAACTCATAAGCTTTTAGAAATAATAAACAGAATCCAAATCGAGCCAATAACATCGGAGATATGGCAAATAATGTAGTAAAGCAAGGTCACAAACGCAAATTTAAAAAATTTAAATTGAATAACAACATGAAAAATATTACACATAGACCCCCTCTTTTAAAGTTAATTTTCGATAATTTTTCATGAATATTCAGAAAAATACGGGCAGTCGGATGCCCATGGACGGCATTGTATATTGTCAGAGCAGCCAGGAATGCGTTAGTAGACTCTTACATGACTTATCCACTTATAGGGAAAATTAACTTTGGTATTCAGCAGCGAAGTTGAATAAATAATCTCAATTAATGTTTAGGAATGAGAACATCTGTGATCATTACTTCTACATGTTTTATTAGTCGTTTTGCGTCTGGCTAAAGCCAAATGCTTTATTTTTCAGTATTGTAATTGATTTTATGTTCATTATTCGTCAAGCCGCGATGCGTTACTGATAATTAAATGTGCATGTAAGGTTTTACACAGAATTTAATTAAGTTGGTAAATAATAATTCAATTGGAATCGTTAAAAATGAATGGTGACGAGAATCGCATTGGTCTGATTGCTTTTTATAAGTACGTAGATCAATAGCCTTATCAGTCAAATCCTTGGGTACTTTTTCGTAAAATAATGGAATTATAAATCCTCAGTTATATAGCCTCGAGTTATTAACTGTTTTTTCTGATAAATTGCGTAAGTTATTCGTAAAGAAATTTAAAAAAAAAAAACTTTGTGACAGCTTTCCTGACTGTGCTTCCAGATTAATAAATGATTTTAGTGTATTCCTAGGCAGGCTGGAAAACAGAAAGTTACAGTTCTAAACAGATTCCAAAAAAAACTGCGCCCAAAAAGTTACAGTTGAGAACTGACCTTCATAACTCAACAGTTTTCACAACTTTCAAGTATTTTTCTTCTACGTTCACTTGGTAATGGTATTTCAGTAGGTACTCTAGGATTGCGCATTTTATAACTAATTCTTGGCTCCGTTCGTGCGATAAGATTTACGGTGTGTGTCTGCCCAACGGTTTTCGAGTTGCAGCGAACTAAGTCGGTCAGATCTCAGATGTACGTTTATGTAACCCTTCGTATTATTAGACGCCTATTTTATAGAGCATAATTAGGTTAATATACTGGATTGAGTGGTTAATTAATGGTTCTTAAAGCCATTGTATTGAAAATATTAAACGGTTAACTTGGACGCCATATTTATCCATCGCGGAGATTAAACCACGAAGGAATATACAGTTAATATTTTCAGCACAGTAACGTCAAGTTATAATACATTTTGTCTCGTCTATTTGTTATTCAGTCAAGCCTTGAATAAACAATGGCTGGTAATATTATACAATGATAGAATATTAGGTCAATCGAGGCTACCCAAAATATCATAACAGCATCTAGTTCCTTGGGGACTGTATCTAATTTCACGCGCCCGAAGCTGGTAAAAACAAGTTTTGGATTATTTCGGCGTTAGTGCTAAATTGGCTGGGGCTTCAGGAAATTACGGAACTGTTTCATTGTTTCCGGATAGGCATTATCACCCTATATTGTTCTCTCTGCTGAGGCAGGCCTCCTCTCTGTGAGAGTGAGTGGGCCATAATCCACCACGCGGGCCCAGTGCGGGTTGATGTCACATTTCTTCGAATTTTCGTTTCTAGAACATGCCGGTTTCCTCACGTTCCTTCACCGTTTTGAGAGCAGTGGTGATGAAATATTTTACACAAAGGGTCAGGGTTCTAACCTACGACCTACTTGTGTAGATCCTGTCTTAAAAGAGTTCCAGTAGGTGAGAATGGTGTGGCGAGTTTGAGTCATAGCGCTTTAGTTTTGCGTGATCAAAGCGGTCATTGTAAGGGTGGATGGTGGCGACTTCCCATGACCTTGTAGATAGATCGAGCTGATTAGCAGCTATTTAAGTAGGTACAAACCCTTCAATTGATTTTGTTTAACCTTGCCAAATCTTAAGTTCTTAATGTGGCCAGTGAAAATAGCTTTAGGTTAAAGGTTGAATTCGAAATGTGATGTTTCGACTTTCGAGCTAATCCAAAGATTGCCCGAAAGTGACCTTTATATTAGTCTTGAAACCGCATCCGTGTCCTTGGTTTTGTGATTGGTGATAGACAATGCCTTCTGCCAAGTTGCATCAACTACGTGGTTCCAAATATCATTCTTATGTAGTCCGTGGATTCCATCCATCTCTTTCGCCATAATTATTGATTTTTCAGTACAACAGATAGTATTATAAGCCAGACAACTGTCTCTGGCATTTGGCCAGTACAACGACGCGCTGAAGAAAAAAGTGTTAGGGTAAAAAAATCTGTAAACGTCATCGGACGTAAACAGCGTATTGCCGTACGCCGCATCAAGAACTCAAGATGCTTGCTATGGAATATACTCTGTCTACTTTACGCTGATCCCAGATGACATTGATAGCGTTTGAAAGGAGACATCTTTCTGTCATTGATGTTTCAATTCTTTGTAGGTTACAAAAAAGACAAGCGCTGTCCAGGTAGCTCAAATCCTGAAAGATGCAGAATAAGGCAAGCATTAGTTACATTAGTATGCTGGTTTGTGTTCCAGCAAATCCAACAACAGTACCGGGGGCGAGCAGGGGCGGGCGCGCGCTGCTGGGGCAGCATGTCGGAGGGCGGGGGGGTGTCCGCCGCAGGGGGGGACTCTTGCAAGACGAATCTCATCGTCAATTACCTGCCGCAGACTATGACCGAGAAAGACCTGTACGCGATGTTCATGACCATAGGACCCATAGAGAGTTGTCGAGTTATGAAGGATTTCAAGGTATGTGGTATTTGTTTTTTTTTTTGTAGTTATAGCCTTATGGTTGGGCTAGAGCAGGTTGAAACGCTACCAAGCTTGCTGACTAGGCTTTTTCACCACAGTATATTCTATTCTTATACAGGATGGATTTTTGAGATGGGGCAGCTACCCTAACCGTTGATGCTACTGAAAAACGGTCTTAAGAGACTGACCTTAACTTTTGGAGACATTTTGATCTGCACTCACATATTTAAAAAAAAAAATACAATCGGCCAGAAAATGGGCAGTTTTCACAAAAACTTTTTTTAATGCCAATCTATCCTGTTTCTCATAAGGATGAATAAATTCTATTGGACCAACTGAGGTTTGAGTACTAGAAAGGACAATCTCCTAAGACAGTTTTCCTGTAGCTTCAACGGTTAAGGAAGGCAGCTGCTCTTACTGCCCCATCTCAAAAATCCATCCTGTATTGCCGTGTTATCGTGCCGACGGACACCTCTGTGTCCCGATGATTTGAGCTGGTGCAGTGCTGATCATGAGCTTATATTGACCGGTCATAGGCGGTACTGCCATAAATAATGATAGTGATAGTGAATGAAGTTCATTTAGGTGCTTCTTTTACACTGTCTACGCTACAAAATGTCTTTTTCGAAAACCACATGGTGCTGATAAACTTGAACATTAACATTATGGGCTGATCGAGGCGCTCAGCGAGCAACATATAGGTTGTCACATAGATGGCGTCTGTTTTAATAACATTAGCTACGCGGACGATATGGTGCTGCTGCGCGTCGGTCTGCGGACTCAGAAGGCTGATGAGTATCTGTGAGGGTTATGCAGCTAATCATGCACTGCTGTATAATGTAAAAAAGAGTTAGTGTATCGTTTTCCAGGGTGGACCTAGAAAAGTAATAGAAATGCCACCAATTAAACTGAATGACTCACCTTTAGAAAGGGTAGACGAGTTTAAGTACTTAGGCCACCTAGTGACACCTACACTGAAAGATGATACGAAAATTGAACGGGAGCGGAGGGCGCTGTCGGTCAGAGCGAATATGGTAATCCGTAGGTTTGCTAGGTGTACAACTGAGGTTAAAATAACTCTTTTTTAGAGCATACTGCACCACAATGTACACCTGCAGTCTGTGGTCTGACTACACGCAAAAATCGTACAGTGCTCTTCGTGTCCAGTTTAACAACGCGTTCAGGATGATGTTCGGGCTCCCCCGCTATTGCAGCGCATCGACGATGTTTGCGGAAGCCCGCGTTGATTGTTTTTACGCAACAATGCGCAAGCGAAGCACTTCGCTGGTGCGGCGCGTGCGAGGGAGCGCCAACTGCATGCTGGCCGCACTCGCGGGAAGGCTGGATTGTGCCATTATAACTCACTGCTGTAAGCGGCACGTGGCGTGCTTGGAGGTATACAATTTATATTTCCAAGCGTGTTACGTGTCGCTTTCTTTCCTTCTTTCGTTGACGAACAATGATATTGGAATTTAAATACGATTTTTTTAATGAATTTTGATTGTAATTATAATTTTATTTTATTTTAATTTTATTTTTATCTTATTTTAATCTTAATTTTATTTGTAAATGTTATGCCTATATTGTTATTATGAGTCTATGTTACTTGAATAAAAAATGATTTGATTTTGATTTGATTAACCCGTAACAGAACATCGAGCATTCGCCGTTTTTAAATTTGTCGAACTGAACAACGAACAGAGCCAAGCATAGAGACAATCATCCCTACGAACATTTTCACGATCATTAACGGACGCTCTAGTCCAGTGTTTTTGAACCTGTGGGTCGCGAAGCCTTTATAAGGGGGTCGCGAAGCCTCAGTAAAAGAAAAAAAGAGTATAAAAATATATTTTTTAAACTTGTATTGTTGCTTTAGATAATTCCAAAAGATTTGCTTTTAGGTTGGTTCCCAAACTTGCCTCATCTATAGGTTCATTTAAAAACGTAATTACTCCACTGGGAAATCCCTCGTAGCCATGATCCTCATAAATCCATCAATTATACGACATAAAATTTATTTAGGATTTAATTAGGAGGCGAGTGGGATACGCTGTCCCCACAAATTCATCGTATCGCTTTTCCGTGGAGGGGTTTGGCGATGTAATATGTCTGTTAATTATGTAATTAGCCGATACGTCATTATAAAAAACAATAAAAAGTTGTACGTATTTGATATTATAATAAAATACAGATTATAAACAGTGGAGGGAAGGGGTCGCGAAATTTTTTTTTGTGCTATGGGGGTCGCTTCATGAAAAAGGTTGAAAAACACTGCTCTAGTCAATGCTCGTCAAAAAAATATTCTTCACGAAGATGGAAACAGAACAATGACAGAAAGGCTCGGCTCGGCAAAAATTCTCGAAGCAAATTTACTGTCTTTCGCTAGAATGCTCGCTAAAACGTTCCAGTTTATTTTTCTGTAATGTTACATTCGCTAGAATGCTCATTACAAGTGAATGTTCAAGTCTATCGGCAGCTTTAGGCTGAGATACAGAGACGCAACTTCATCATCATCATTTCAGCCGAAAGACGTACACTGCTGGACATAGGTCTCCCCCAAATGGGGGGGTATGGGCGATCGCAGTATGGTGTTAAAATGCATAGAGAACGCTGCTGCCCATTCTCTCGTCCCTTAGTCGCTTTTTACGATACCCATGGGAAGAAATGGGATGGTACTATTCTTTACGTCCGGCACCACACGGAACAACTTAGCATCTTAGCATCTGACAAAACAATTCAAAATGCACTGATTTTGACAGATCGAAGCATTAGGTTTGCACTATGTTTCGTCTCTGTTTATTACGCAGTCTATGCAATGACTTATATTATAACTGTTGAATACATAAACGGACCACAAGTGATGTTGGTTTTAGACTGGCTACAGCTATGGGTTCGGCTTCGTGAACTTCACGCGGGAAGAGGATGCGGCGCGGGCGATCGACACCTTCAACGGATACCAGCTCAGAAATAAACGGTTAAAGGTATTTATGTTTTTTTTTCTTGTTTTCTTTAGAGCGTCTATTCTGAAACTGGGCAATGTCGCGAATAGATGTGAAATATTTCACTGTTTTGATTAATTTGGCAATATTACTGTATGGAAATATGAAATTTGGCTAACTAGCGGACTAGAATATTATTTACCTATGAAATGCAATAATTAATATCGTAACACCGAATATTTAGTTTCAGATGTAAAAAAAGTATTTAGAAACTTTCCAAATGCCTTTTTACAAGCTTTATATTAGCTTGTTCTGTTCGTATGTGTTTCCGGTTACACTCCCAATGTAATAAAACAGAAAGATATAAAGTATTAACTAATTTAATAAATCGGTTACAACAGCAGAAATGTTATACGATTGACTAGGCGAAAAGTTAACAGCTGACAGAGGACTGGTCGTTGAGAAACATACTACTATAGGGGCGCGCGAATCGTTCAGAAACAACGAGGTTCGGTTTATGTTAATATTTCAATAACTCCATTTGTCATCCATTTTTTTTACACCTAAAACGGGTACAACATCAAATTCAATGTTATAATTGCAATTCATTATTAAAATTCTAGTTCGCTAGTTAGCCACATTTCTTATTTCCATACAGTAATATTGCCAAATTAATCAAAACATGTATATTTATAACAGTTATTTGCAACGTTGCCGACTTTAAGGATAAACGCTCTTAAGGTTTAAAAAACCTCATAAGATATATCATTCCATATTTTTCCTTAGCCATTTAATTTATCATCTACCCTTTAATCCGCAGGTTTCATACGCACGCCCTTCAGGTGACGACATCAAAGACACAAACCTCTACGTGACGAACTTACCGCGCGCCATAACTGAGGAACAGCTAGAGACAATATTTGGCAAGTACGGCAGGATAGTGCAGAAGCATATACTGAGGGACAAGAGTAATGGCACGCCGCGTGGAGTTGCTTTTGTAAGGTACGTACTTACGCTACTATGAGGACGGAAGAAACTCATGTTATTAAAAAAAAAAAGAATATAAATGTTGATGGATGGAGAGGCAGACCAAAGAAAAAGGAGTGAATGATAGAGAGACTGCTGACAGGATAGAAAAGAAAAAAAAACCTGCACGCTTAGCATGACCGCAATAGAAACCGGGTTTTGCCGACGGAAGAATAGACAAAGTGACAGATAAACAATCACAATCTGTCATTTTGTCTATTCTTCCGTCAACAAAACTAAGATAACCCGTTTCTATGGTTGTCATGCTACGCGTGCTGTTGCGACGACCCCAAGTAACAGTACTAACGATACTAAGCTGAAAGCGTTATTTGCTCGGTATCGAATGAAAAGTATCGATACTGGTTTGGTATCGAATAAAAAGTATCGATATTTGTTCGGTTACTAATGAAATATTACGAGACTTGTTCGATATCGAATGAATATTTTTGGTACCTGTTTGCTATCGAACCTACTAGAAGCCTAAGTAACCAATGACGTTATTTGTTGTATTCGATGCCAACATTGAATACCACAAATTAGACCCCAGTTTTCAACGAAATCTTTTGTTCAAGGTTCGGACATTGTAAAGTCGATAGTTTTAGACGGTATGGTTATTTCACGTGGAATTAGGCCCCACTTTTTTATTTTTTAGGGAAATTATCAAATAACTTGTCCCGCTCTGGGCGGAGCGGGAGGCCGTGTCATACTCTTACTGACTAAAACCTACCCGTGTTCCTTCAGTTGCCTGTATGTTACCTGGGGCCACGGTATCCCTTTCGTACTTTCCCGCGACCCCGGCAGGCACCGGTCCTAGCGGACCCGTCAGGTGTGCTGACATCTCTTTGAGGCGCGCGTGGAACACAACGCGCCGTCGACCTCTTATCGGACGGCGAGCTACCCATTGCTCACCGTCTACAGGCTCGCGCCTACGGTGACGGTCTTCAGGCCCGCGTCTGATTCCCGATGCCCAGGGCGTCTCCTGCGGCGGTTAGGGGCGTGAGGGCGCGAAATTTGCCTCTCCCTCACACGTTCCACCTCCTCCTTCACGAGCATTATGCTTCGCAGAAGGCGGTGACGGCTTCCCATGCCCTCTAGCTACATATCATGGCCTGGACTAGGGCCGGACGCGAGAGATCACCGCCGCCGATCGCTACCACGCCCATAGAATTAGGCCCCAAAGAGCCCCATTTCAAACAGTTTCTATATTCCTAGTATATTTAGCGAATAATAACAATTGTTTTCCTCTGCCTAACCTTTCGGGGTTCACAGACATGATGTTGTGTTATGTGTTAATAATTGTTTTCAGATTCGACAAACGCGAAGAGGCGCAGGAGGCGATAGCAGCGCTAAACAATGTGATACCAGAGGGCGGCACTGAGCCACTCAGCGTTAAGGTACGTGGCGACATCTATACTTAATTTCCAGAACAGCTACGCTTTTAAATAATAATCAGGGAATTCTGTAGGTACTGTTGTATTCGATGTTACGATAAATCGACTAAAATGAGCTTATTCGATTTATTTTATTGTTGTATGGTGACTATTAGTTATTCTTCGAGATTTCTTCTGCTAACTGAAATCTTTTTGATATTATTTTATTCTATCTTCGTGGGTGTTGATACTTTTAGTCTGTTAGTTGAGTCTGATAGTCGATTTTATGGAATTTAGTTAGTAATTGAAACTTTCTAAATAGAATATCACTTTGCTGGAATATGAGGTACTACTTTCAATTGTGATTTGTAACAAACACTACTACAAATACAAAAAGAACAATTTTTCACGCAGAAACACCATTCATTTCTTTTATTTGAAGACGGCACAGCATCTTCTTAAAAACGACTAAAAATAAATCATTTTTTTTTTGCAGTCAATACTGATTAAAAAATTACTGTGTTTCTTCACTAAATACACAATAATAAAAAGCGATGCCCAATGTCTATGGTAATGTTTTGCCTTTTGGAAGTTATCCCATTTAGCAGTCAACACTGATTGAAAATGTTCAGTGTTGCTACACTTATTAAAAAAACAATGCCCAATGTCTATGGTTATTTGCATTTAAGAAGGCACACAAACATCATCCCTTTGGTTTAAATGCATTAATTATTATCTGCCTGTATTCTTGGAAGGATTAGGCAGATAGGTATAGTACTCCAAAATTTCGCAAGTCATGCATTAATTAGTATCAAAACGACTCCTAGAACACTCAACTATAATCTTCTCACACTTCATTCTTACACAAGCATGTATCGGGTGCATGTTCTATTGGCGGGGTCGGGTCTAAATTCTTCTTAAATGTCTCTCTGCAGCCAACCAGCAGTGACGCTGTGTACCGACGCGGGGTGTCGCGCGCGACCAGCCGACTGCGGCTCCACAGTGACACAATGGTGCGCCGGGGCTCACCCCGCTAGGGGCACAAAGTAGCACAGTCAAGTCTTTTATATCTTCGTCAGTTTTCAAATTCTTTATCAAGAAGAAGAAGTTACGGCACTGATCAAAATAACAATGTATACCTTTGACCAATGTCGAGTCGACCGTTTCGAAGTGACATAAATAATATAAAAAAAAACAAAAAAAAAATTGTTGACGTCTGTCAGTGTCACATTTTTAATTCGTTCTGACATGTAAAGAAGACTGGCTGAATGTAATTCCGCGGTATTGACATTACGACAAAATATAAAATGCTGATTCAATAAAGCAGATGGTATCGTGCGATGACCAGACAAAAATAGCCCTTTAGGTGACCAAAATATTTTGGATGTGACTGTACTTCTGTCATTAATAGAAAGACAACTCTGTGTCTCTAGAGGGGTAGCTAAAAGTGCCAGATGGTGCTCTTTTCTCGGATCATTTTTTCTTCATGCCTTTGCCATTTTTCTGTCATCCGTTTCTTTTTTTGTCATCCGATTTTTTTATTTTGAGGTTCTGCTTTTCTGGTAGCTTCCTTTCATTGTTTTAAGAATGTTTGTATATTATATTCGTTACGATTCGAAATTGTAATTCGGTAGTCGGGAATGAATCGTTTTTTTTATCAACATAATGGCCGGTGCCGTTACATTATGAGAAACATGTTATTTCTGATTTAATCGTCAGAATTGGTACGCATGTTAACCAATTACAGTGAATTGAATTGATTCATAGATGTCATTTTTTACCTTTACCCAAAATGATATTGAAAATCGGCCATTGTGTATTTTCATGTTACAGTGTTTTTATCTATGTGGATACGAACAATATTATGTTGCTTTATTTTAGCGACCAAATAAATGACGTCATAAGTTGGTAATGGTTCCTTTTTGGTGCTTTCAGGTGGCTGAAGAGCATGGTAAGCAGAAAGCAGCGTATTACGCGGGATGGGCAGCGGGGTTCCACCATAATAGAGGTGAGTAAGTACGATTATTTCGTTATCGATATCGACATAAAATCGATTCAATATCGATATAGAATAGTAGAAAATAATCGATTTACAATTCGTGAATTTGACGAGGATTAATGAGTTATTTTTAAGACTTTTTTGTATTGCGTGATATTTTAATCGAGTGTTTTTATGAGTCAATCCGATTCGATTAACAATTTTCGATGTCCCAAGATTTTCCCCAGTTTATGGCATATAAATACATATTGACAAGTTTCGTGTTACCTATTGTGAATGCTATACTTGAATAGAGATTTGACAACAGGTATTGAGAAGCCTATAAAAACCCGGGATTAAATATTATAACGAGTAATTTTTTAAATCCGAAATCCGTGAAACCGTGAAATCCGATCTTGCACTAGATCCAATTTTGAATTTTGTAAACCTAACCTTCCCCACTGTGCACGCTGCTCGGATAGCCGCCATCGTCCCCCAACGCCACCACAGCCTCGACCAACTAGACATGCTGCACAGCCGGCAAGATTACACGACCAACTACGGAATGTACGGAGGCCTCTCCAACCGCTACCTCCGCCGCGATTATTACAACCAGCCGTCTTATATGAGCCATCATCGCCCATTTTGAAAAGGGCTTTACTGTAAGAAGTTCCGTCTCACCGATACGCGGATATAGACGGACGGACTTTTCATTTTAGTAGTGTAATATAGTGTTGGTGTTATTTATAATAATTATTATTAAGTGATTGTGGGAGTTTTTGAGAAGGCGGGGTATGCTGTTGTAAATTGCGGAGTTTCGATTAGTGAGTTATGATTTTGAAAATTTTGGTTGTTTATTTCGGACAGTTAAGTGATTTCTCCCTTTTTTTTTCAAATATATTTTGTTTGTTAGCAAAGAAACTTAAAATGATCTCATATACTTTTGTATGGTATACAGTATGTTAACTAACTAAGGGCGTTAACGAAAGACAAGTGCGATAAGAGCGCGTGTACAGAGTGTTTCTTTAACGTATCATTTTTTATTATTTTTAAGAAGTACTTCATTGATTAAAACAATATATAAAAAATAATGGTAATTTTTTTTTTGCATGTATGGACGATTTACTATTGTGGGTTAAAGGGAACACCCTTCGTTAGTTAATATACTGTATCTTGATCAAAGGAAAGAAAAAGGATAGAAAAAGGATAAAATTAGATAGTAAATGACGGTGTTCTCAAATATTCCCACAAGAACACTCTTGGTACAAGTGTGGTTTAATTAATTTGCGCTTAGTTCCCCCTCCATTGTTAAATTCCTATGCTTCGTCTCTAAACTAAGATAGACAAGACTCCTATAAAGTATGAATGGTAACGTTCGATGGTGTTGCCAGCTACGGGAATTATTTTTGTTGCCAGATTAAAAAAAAAAAACAGAAATTATTCCCGATTTTTTGAGCTGGCCACGACTGAGGCGATGTTAAATGTTAATGTAAATTTGGAACGTTAAACTTTTGAATGTTAAAGATATGAACTCGTGTTGGGTTGAAAAATAATGTAATCTTTATTAATTTTTCTCTAAATCTCCTTTTTTTTAATTATTTTTTTTAAGCTTTAACGACCTTACGATATTGACTGTCAAATCTTCTAATTTATTTATTCAGCTTTTTGGTTTTCTGATGATTAAGAAAATCGATACTTACTAATAGAATTTCTCGTCGAATACTTTTTACTTCAAATAACTTTAAAGTTGCATTAAAAACTATTATCTCAACGTTTCCCTTCTTTTCGACTCAACACAAGATAACTAATTAATATAAACCTAATCTGAAAATAAAACTTAACAACTGAGGGACCCAGTCTCAGCACAAAAATCTGTTATTATTCTAGCATTTTCTAGAACGTTCTAGAGTTTTAGACGTCTCATAGTGAAGCACTCGCAACGTTTACCCAATAGTTGTGTAAAAATAATAAATGACTTATTATGTAATATATAATAGTATTTATATTTATTCTACAATAGTTTCGGTTTTCACTTTTACATGCAAAATATCGCTGGAAGTTCATTTATTAAATTTTATTTAAAAGCCTTGTATAATTTGATTCGCAGCCTGGTTTTAATATAGAAATGTATTTAGTGCTGTTTTAGTAACAAATTATAACAAAAAAAATCCAGTTGTGTTCGTTTTGTTGGGTAATAATAAGCTAACTTGTATCGAATATTCTTCATCTAAAAAGACAGAATATCATGTATGTACTACTATGTCTGAAACTATAAACGAAATTATTTTAATAACATAAGTTGTGCAAAATGTCAATTTATTAATTTTATCTTCGTAAAGTTGTTCACACAATAGGATTTTACTAATATAGACAATAATTATTGTAATAATCAGTTTAAATTAGCTTAACTGCTTTTTGTGCTATTTTTCTTAAACCGAACTAAGAGCTTTTGCAAAGCAATTTAAAACTGGCAAATATTGCTGGGTACCATACCGTGCTTGCTTGCTGGCACTTTACTTTCCTTGGCTTCACTACTCTAAAAACGGTGAAGGAAAACATCGTGAGGAAACCGGCATGCCCAAGAACCAAAAATTCGAAGACATGTGACATCTACCAACCCGCACTAGGCCTGCGTTGTGGATTATGGCCTACTCCCTCTCACAGAGAGGAGGCCTGTGTCCCAGTAGTGGGAACATTATGCTAAATATTGGTTTTACTTTATTATTTTGGACTAGCACTGGTGATAGTTATTGATAGTCTGCGGTTTTATGAGTAATAACTCTCGCTTGCCTACGCATCTCGTTACTGCGCAAGCTCTACACACTTCAGCAAAGTTTGCGTAAGGTATGTTCAGCCAGCTCTTGCCTCATAAAACTTATGGTTTTCTGAGAGCGGTGACCCACATAGCGTCTGCAATTTACCGGCGAATGACGTCACTCAAACGTTGTTTATGAAAGTAAGTTTGTGTGTTGTCCTAGAGAGCGTTTTTGTAAAACCACGCTGGCCAAAGATTTATATCGCTAGATTTGCCCTCACTGTACTTACGCGCAAAACTGTCCATACAGAGAAGAGCGAGCTCACAATTATTAGATAGTGTTTCCATGACAATCAAGTTAAGTTACTTGACACGCAATGTCACAGGTCATTGTGTGTCAGAGGTTGCCAACTTTTTTATATCAAATATAGTATTATCGAAGCCATTGCCTGTAAAAATATAACATATGGCAAAAAAAAAAAAATTACGTTGTGGGGCGAATCTCGATTTAAATCTTTGCCGCTGTCGTCATTTTCATAGTTAATTGACTCGGCCGTGACTGTGGAAATCCATTATAAAATACAATAGACGACGTATATTTAGTAACCTAATCTGCTCTGCTCTTGACGGGTCAACACGTCGGGCCTGGGTTCGCAACAAGTCAATCGTCATCCTGAGGATGCCTCGTTGAGAGGTGAAACACGTGTCGATTTCTTACAAGGTTCTTTATGACTCTTTTAAGAACAGTTAAGTGGGTTAGGTTACTAAATATACGACGTCTATTGTATTTTATCATTTTCATGACAGCCGTCACTGCGGCCGTTATGTGAGGCCACCACTCTTCTAGAATCCCGTAGCTTTAGCGTGTATGCCACGCCGTAATCGAGTAGAATAATTCAGTTTCAATTAGATCAAACACCGAAGCTTTTCTAAACTAAATTGACTACATTTGTGTGGACAACATTACCCACATATCGGCTTATGAAATCATAATAATGTGCTCAATAGAAATAAATATATAATTGTCTGTTAAACAGCGTTGTAGCTAGTCATTTGTATAAATAGAACCTTTTTCATTAGTTCACTATAAAATACGTGATTATACAGAAACTTGCTTGTCTAGTTCTTATGCTGTTGAATTATTAATTTTTTAGACAATGTTATCAGGAATATGTTTAAGCACTGTATTGTTATATTCTCATTAATGAGTAATCGCTGCGAAAGAGGATTGCGTTGAAAAGCGACGACGAATTTGCTTCCAAATAAAGTTATAAAATCACATCATACACTGTCGATAAATCATGGCCGCCCTGAACATAGGCACAACGAACTTTCGCGCATGTTCTCTCACTTACACTCGCCTCATGTCACCATTTTGTTCCTAAAGAATGTTATTGCGCAGCCTTTCTGCGCAAAGTTCGGACTGGTCATGATTCATCGGCCGTACTGTACATTGATAACGGAAAGAGGTAAAAGTTTGTAGCACACAGAACGTGTGCCTAACAAATTCGGTTTCATAATAATATAAATGGAGTACTCGCATGTGCCTCAGTTAAAAAACGTTCATATGGCGGCGCCTCGAAACGTGACAGTTAATTAAAATATAATTTTAGCATACAGAATGTGACACAGCCTAACAGATTACAGTTTCATAATATTAAGGCTCTTATTAAGTCTTCTTTCTAAAAAGGAATTTGGGGGGTGTCGTGGGACAGCCAGTTGACACGAAGTTCCTTTCGCTGTATGTATATTATGTATACATAAATACAGAGCCATCTAGTATGGTCTCAAGTTACAGGTTCGTTTTTAGCTTGCAAAAACTTATACTAGATGGCTCTGTATTAAAAACGAAAACTTTTGACACTTGAAACTGACGTGTTCGGGCATAACGCTTTTTCGTTACGTGACGTTTTCTACCAGTTTACTCCTAACGCAAGCCGCTTAAAGAACTTCGTTCCAAAAATTGAGCATTTGAAAGTTATTAAAGGTCGTCGCTTTTTTACGTCATCAACAGTTGACGCGTAAAACGTTGGCGTTTAGTTCTTAAGCTTTGTATTTACACATTGTTGCAGTAGGTACGTACAAAATATTAATTTTAGTACACATTGGTGTTAGTTTCATACGTAATTGGGAAGCTTCTGACGTAATGAACGCTTATTTCTGACAGACTGGCAATAAGCTTTTTTGCTTTGACAGATTTAAAACTCCAAAGTTTGAGAGATGCGTAATAACGCTTACACTTTTGCGATTAGATATTTTGAACTGTATCAAACTCTAAAGAAATAAAATAGAGAGCTGCTTAGATAATTTAAATGCGCTTTCGAATAATTGCAGCTAACTTATAGAAAGTTTAATTGATCTTTATAATGAAGTGGTAACATTTCTTCGTGTTTCCAGCGTTGCGCCGGCCTGCTAAATCACTGACCGACAGCCGTCGCTCGGTCTAGCTAGTGCATCCGGCGGCCATACTGTTGGCAATGCTGCCAACTTTATCATGTGTTATTGCTGTTTGAGACTTTAATTTAAAAGTTAATACGAAGTTTCTTCAAATAATCTTTAGGTAATCGACGTATACAGTCGTGTCTTAGGGTGATGTCACACTAGCGTTATGATGCACACTCGACGTCTACGTCGCGTTTCAGTGTATGCGCAGCGTATTCAAAAGTGGGGATAAATGTATTTTTTAAATAGAATTACAGTTATCGAACGCGTGTGTTTTGGTGGGGGAAAGGTATGTCTGAAAGAGTCGTGTAAAAGTTATTTATTCAAACTGAATAAAATTACTGTTAAATGAATGATCTGGCGAGAAAAGACAGCCAGGAAAAATGCTTTCATTTGTTACTGGACCATCGTTGGCATTCGTCGGCATCATGATGTTCAGGGCCCTATACCACTAAACTTTGCAAGTCTACAATTCTACAATACTGTTAAATTGTATAGAATATTGCGTAAAACAGAAATAACAAATATGTTTCTTGTAGACTTGGCACTACAATTTTTAATATTTTTCCGTTATAATTATAATAATAAATTCATTCATTTCAGGTAAATAACACCCATAGCCAAACATAAATTAACAAATTAATAAGATCAATTAAAATACAATAAAATCAAATCAAATGAAAATAAATTAGGTTAAATCGCAAGTAAAATAAACCAAATTAAATTAAATATAAAAAAATAAAAAATATGTGGCTAGGGTTTTGTGATAGGTACAGACATTTGTAATATTTACAAATTTGTAAATTGTAACTGTAAAGTTTTGTGGTATAGGGAGAATTTCGAGACCAAACATGGTCTCAACATTCTCCCACTTTGACCCTCATGGTCGTACTACTTCGTGGCACTGCGCATACGTTTGATACACTCCTACGCTAGACAAACGCTAGTGCAAGATAAAACCGTCATTATGTTAAACAATATGCGTTCATTATGGCGGAATTACATTGACAATATGCAGCGGTGATTCGTACGTTCAGTAGTTCGGAGTTTATGAGTGTTGTTCCCGTATCGACTACGTTCCTATTCTAATGTGTGATGGGTGTCCGGACTTTGTGATAGGTTATATTAAGGAGGTTCGCATTTTGAGATCGAACGTATTTGAAATTGGCTTTAAGTAGTTGTCACACAGAGAAAAATTATTACATATTTACCCTTAGTCAAATAAAAACTTTATATACCTAATCATTTTCGAGTTTGTTGTTAGCGTTTAAAAAATAACTGGCGTATTTAGTAAGCTATTTCGGGCATTTTTTTTACATTACCTAGATTTCCAAAGGTTAAAGTTAGCCCAATTAATCTTAGCTACTTTCAATAAAGAAGTAGTCAAAATTATTATAGTAAATGTATTCGAACATATTAGAGTCGTAAGCAACAACAAAAAAAGTGTAAAAAGATTGAATTAAGAAAGAGAGAGATAGGTAGGCGTCCCGATACCCATCACATGCTCTCGTCCCTTTCTAGGCTATTAACTATAACTGTATATTGTATTACTATGTAACTGTAGACTCTGATAAGTATTCGAGTTCAGTGGGGAACTTTTTGTGGTTCTAAAAGATTTTTGAGTAATATGGATTTGTTACTGTATTCTCCATACAGCGACTCATTGTTTAATATACGAACATATCTTACACATGTTCTTAAAAAAATTATCAAAAGAAAGTACTTGTCAGCCAAAATTTAGTATCCCGAGTTGGAATACGGCTCGGGAAACAGGATCCGTAATATTTCTGCAACTAATGTTCTGCAGTATGCTCGCGTTGACCTACTGTATGGAGTAAGATACTGTGGTAGTATTTTTTTGTAGTTGAATTTATAGGTAGCACATAAAATAAATTCTCGTATAAATTGTGTTCCCGTTGACATATTTAAGGTTTTTAGAAACGTTCATGTGGACATATGTTTTAGTTGTAATTTTAGCAGAGATATTTTGTCATAAAAAGTAGTTTTCCTATTTCAATATAATTAAGTAACGTGCTTAAGTTAAGTTTTGTTTAAAATCTATTTTACTTTCCAAGTTCGATATTCCTCACTGAACCCGGAACGTAGGTCTAGAATGCTAGAACTAGACTCCAAATGTGAATTGTGCCTAAATAAAGCGTATTTCTAAGTGATGTACTATCGGGGTTCACGAAGTCTACTGTTTGAAGAAATTTAAAACTTGTTAAAAGTTATATTTAAAACTAAACATGTGTAAGTAGGGTGCTATTCTCAAAATTCTGGTTTTAAAAGGTTTGGAAATTATAAATATGCTATTAAATAAAATGTAAAGTTAAGCTTTAGGTGATGTTGAGATAGCACCCAATGTAACTTGTTTACGATAAGTGTGACAAGATTAGGAACGTGATTGTATGAGTGTGTTTTGGCATATTAAGTCCAGACTAACATGCTCAGATCGACAAAATTTTGCCGTCGCAATATCTCGTGTCTAATCGAGAATGACTAAGTGTAAGGGCCGAGTCACACCGGATGGCAGCGGCCGCCAGCGGCTCCCGGCGTCGCCGCAGGCGGCCTCACGCGACCTCCAGATCCCACGCGCCTAGTCTCCTCTTGATTAGTTTAGTTTCTACATTACATACGCGCGTCGCCGCTGGCAGCCGCGGTCAGAACCACCGACACCGCGGTCTGCCTCGCGACCTTTTCAAGCGATACTGGTCTTTTAAGTATGTAGATAAAGTTTAAAATTATTTCACACTAAAGGTGCTCTCCGCGTCGCTGCCAGCCGCTGCCATTCCGGTGCGACTCGGCCCTAATATCTCGTTTCAGCGCGAGATAACACAACTAAGTTTTGTCTCGGTGCGTATGTTAGCCTTCCTGGTAGTGTCGTCATTTCTTTGTAAATAAACTTCCTCTTATAATTTAAGAATAACGTGCGATGTGTAAAGGGCCGACGCAAGAATGTTAAGAATAAGTAAGAATCAACGCCTAAGTTAGTGCGTTACTGCCCTTAAAACGACCATTCCGCTTCTCTCAAATAAATGCGACTGAATTTGTGAATATAGAAAAGTTAGATAAAAGTCGTTATTATTGAAATGTAAACCATTCGTCGGAGGAAAGGACAGGGGCACAGATTAGATAATAGTTTGACAGGTGTATAACCTAGAACTTCGATGACAGTACTTGGTACAGGACTCCCTATGATAAGGGGTGATCCTAACGTCATTTTATATAGTCGAAATGACGGAGAATATAAGAAGTGTGTTTCTAGCTTTTAGTATATTTAAAGTATCCTTTCATGAACAATATAAATAAGACAATCACCTTCGTAAATCTTGTAGCGCTTATAATATTTTTTAAATATAAAAATTGTTATAAAAAATGTCGGCGTGAATGCTTGTTACAGTACTGTTGTTATATTATGTGGCTGTAGCTATTATATTGTGTGGCGTCTGTTAGTTATAATACAATTATAATTTTAATATAAAACTATGCATGTGACGTGACAATGTTTTTCTATTTCATGTTGAAACTCGACTAAGCATACGACCTATATATCCATACTTTTTAAGAATGTTGTTGTAAAAAAGAATATAATTTTGAAATTAGAATATAAAAATAATGACAATGACATTAATTGATGTTTAGAAAAATAGTGTGTTCTAAAATTGAATAAATCAATAATAATGTGAAATAGCACGTATCTTTAGTCGAGTTTGCTTATTAGCATCTTTACTATCTGTTATGACTATAATTGGCCTTAAGAAAATAATTGTATAAACCGTAATCATTTAAGTTCTTTCTTATGATACTAATTCAATTATTATTATTACGAATATTTTAGCGGTTATAATGATATTTGTAAAATTAATTATTTGTTAGTATATTGATATTGTACTATTAGCGGTTAATTTGTCATACATATTTGACTGTAAATTACTTATTTATTAATGTTGTAGTTTTCGCTTATCGAGAGAGGAATATATGAGATTATATCTGTATAAAACGAAAAGATTATTTAATATTTAATAATTGGTTTACTTAAATACCTACTGCACTTTCTTTTTCAGTATTTTCAACTATCTATTAATGTCACCTAAGAAATGTATTTTTTTCTCAATTTTTATTAATCCTAATATCATTGTTTGATATTTGTGACAATGAAATGTTTAGGTGAACTATATTTTCCTTGCCCAGACATAAGGAATATTGTCACATAATATTGAACGATGTAACATTGGCTATATATAATGTTTTAATATACACAAAAAATATGAATACTTTTTAATATTATGATATAGTATTTTGTGATTGTATTAAAGTGTACGTAAAAAACTAAGGTTAGGTCGAACGAAAATGCAAAAGTATTCTTCCAAACTTTGGCCAAACGATAAATAGTGATGTATAAATAAATATTATTCATGAACAATGCATTTTATTACCATTTAATTCATCGCGCAAAAATGTGGGAAAAAGATTTTATCAAACGTTCTAATCAATCAAGACTTCTTTTCTAGGTGATTACGCGTGGACATGCGGTAACTGTATGATGCCGGATCCATGGGAGAGATTCTCGTCACCTCCTTTACCAGGCAGTCACCCAACGACCCCAAGGAACGGATGCCGGCCCGGAGTCTGCGTCAACAACCGCGTGTACCCTCCCAACTACGTAGGCAAGGGGGCCCCACGAGCAAACAGAGGTCGCAACCTCCCATGGGCTCCCAATTTTGGGGCCGAAGATCGCTATAAAGGACAGCGATGCAGAAACGCACCGGCGCCATATTGGTAACGGTTTGACATTTCAAAATGGCGTTTAGTTTTACGTTTGAATTTCGAACGTTTTGTGCGGATTGTTTATGGCAACTGTTTATGTGGGGGGTGATTCAAAATGAGGTTTGATTGCGAGAATTATAAACTGTTGCTTATATTATAATATGATAGTAATTAGAGTTATGTGAAGTCAGTTCAGTTTACTATCGTTTACGAAACAGGCGATTTGTATAAATTACGTAGTTAGAAAACTAGACTTGAGATTCTGCTCATATAAAGGCCTGAAGCACCTTATAAGCCATAAAATGTTCCTCGAATTGCCTCAATCTTTTTGACCATGTACCTACCCCCAAATAGTACAATACCATGCCATACAACGGTCCGTACCATAGAGTATAGAGGTGAAATGTTTGTAACTTGAGGGCAGTTGTGAATTTGATCTCAGTACTTTGTAAATAGTGTGCAGGCGAAAGCCGAGTCAAGTTGGTTTAGTACCCAGTTCTTATTTGGTTCATATGATACTGTAGTTTTTATTTTGCAGCTGTGAAAAAGAATTCAAATAAGGAAAAGTTGAGATTTTATCGATAGTGTTTTGGGGCAGCCTTATGGCTTATTTTAATGAATTCGAATTGAATAAATTATTTTGTTTAATTATCAGAAGGCCGTCACTCGCGTGCGCCAACTATTTCAGAGGGTAACCACCCTTACTAAGCTGACGAGGTGAAGTAACCTAGTAACACAACGCAACAAGGTGTTATTTTGTGCGCACGTTTGCAAGCACATAGCCTAAAAAAGTGATTGGATATTCCTTGTCCTTTATTGGAGTACCGGCATCTTGTATGGTAGTCTGTGACCTCCACGTGTTTTTACAGTGATCAAGATTTATATCTTTTGCAGTTCCTAATATAGGTATAGGTTTTATGGTAATTATTGCGGACTACAGTATTATATGGACCCAGTATTTCATCTGGTTACGAATTGTAAATAGAGATGATGTGTGTGTGCGTGCACTGTTCTATTTTTTTAAGAACATGAGTTATTAAGGCATTGCTGTAAAGCCTCGTATTCGTTGGGAAACAAAGTTGCCAAAACTGTTTCAGCAACATGTTTTTATGTTGCGGAGACAAAACATTGTTTCGAACATTGTTTCCAACATTGTTTCCAACATTGTTTCCAACATGGTTTCCAATATTGTTTCCAACATTGTGTCCAACATTGTTTCAACATTTGATATTTCGGGCAACTTTGTTTCCAACCAAGACGCGGCATAACAATTAGATTTTAAAATAAATTAATCGTGAGAACTAGAGATTTTATCACTTGCGATGGATTTTTAGAATCTGACTGTGACGGCTTGCTTGCGCATTTTACTAGTTATTTCTTTTTTTTCGTGGAGGCAACTTTTGACAATAACAATTGTATGGAGATTGGTAGAGAGTTACCATTTATAGGCGAAAACTAGGGTGGCCAAATACATTTTAATTTTCTTTCTTTTTTTTGCAATTTGCAAGTCATTAAGAGACTTAAATCGATGATTTTAATTATATTACTTACTTCGGTATAAATACATATATTTGTTATGGACGCGTCTAACTTTTAATTACCATACAACCTGATACTAAGATGTAAATTTCACAAATCGTAAGAAAATAAGAATTTCGCGGGTTGCCCTAGCGCTGTCGCCTTAATTGCCCTCTCACTTCTTTTACATGACAATGACAAGGACAGAAAATATATAAGTACTTTAAGTTGTTGTGTTTAATGAAGTTCAATTGGATGTGTCTATGGTACGTAATCGCAGATACTTGTGAATCTGTCTTAAAACTGAACGATTTGTTTTGTTTTTTGTGTAAATTTTGTTTCCACGTAAAAAATAATAATGACAATATTTTTTTCATTCATTGAATATTATTTTTCTGACATAGTCTCGAAGATGCTTTGGTTAGTTTTGCTCATATTTTTTGACGAGTAACCGTTTCGTTTTCGTCTCATGAATTTTGGTTTATTTTGTTATGGTAAATAACTTTTAATATTTTCATTTCATTTAGTCTTAGACTTTTGTTATTCTTCATTCAATGTGGCGATTGGATTTGCTTAATTCCGCCGATGCTGTGGCATCCGCAATGAGTTTCTTCATAAAATGCAAGAGAGGGACAGCGCATATTGCATGTCAAGTGACGGAGCTTTAGTTTTGACTTTATCAATGCAATTGCGCACGGACGTAGGGATTTTTTTAATTATCCGTACTATTTGTTATCTTTTGCACTAAAGGCAGGTTTTGACTAGAGAATAACAAGTTTCGTTTGACCTATAGGTACGCCCAGGTAACGTACCATCAAAGAAGTTCATATCTAACCAGTTTCAAAAGAAAATCCCGTGAACACGATGACCACATCTGTTACCGGGCCGGTTCTATTGCCGCCGAGCGCTGCTAGCAAGAATAGTCCTTACGGTGGTTAGATATGAACTTCTTCGATGGTACCTAAATGTTTGGTCACAGTGGTGGGGAAAATGGGCGGGGCTTAAAACCCGGGCCGTATGATGTTGTATGCCAATACGCTTGCCACATTCTTATTGCATGAAATCGATTGTCAGATCCTCTTTTTTCTTGATTTATTTCACCATTTAGTGAGTAATTAAAGCCTCTTTTTGAAGATGTATGTCATGTAAGAAGATTTATTAGGCTACTGGAAAATAGGCAGTTTTCTTACACATAGGCGCCATCTCCACGGGCGAGAAAATCGCGGCGATAATCTCGCCGTGCCATCAAATTCAATAGAAACTATGAATCAATCTCCACATGGCGATATCATCGTGGCGATAATTTGAAGGCATACTATCGCCGCGATTGTCTCGTCGCTTGAGATGGCGCCTTAGGTATTGACTGCCGTTTGTGGCGAGCTTGTAGAAAATGTGTCAAATGTGGTTATCATTGACTTCTAGTTGCAGTGGCGACTGGCCCACGTGAAAATGGCTTAGGACTGAAATCGTGTTTGAAATAATCAACAAAACATTTTATATTGTGTCTGTTGAACTACTTCGTAGATCTTTGACAGAAGTTAAGTACATATTTTTATCTCACGAAGCGACGCGCGCTTTACTTGTGGTGACCAAGTGATGTACAAACACGCTGTGAATAGACGTAGATATATTTAGTAACCTATTCCGCTTAACTATTCCTAAAGAGTTATAAAAAACCCTGCAAGAAATCGACACGTGTTTTACCTCTCAACGAGGCATCCTCAGGATGACGATTGACTTGTCGCAACACGGCGTGTTGCCACGCCGAGCGCCGGACGCAGAGCTTGCCGCAACACGCCGTGTTCGGGTTCGCGACAAGTCAATCGTAGATATTATTTAAGTGTATATTTAATGTGTAAGCGCAGGAGCTCTCAGTACCGTCCGAGATAAGGGCGAAGTTGGAAGTGTGTGTGTGTGTGTGTTTCACGCACACATTCACAGCGTGTTTGATGATAAAAAATACCGTACAGGTAGTCAGAAGCCCGATAATCTGACAACCAGTCTTACCAAGGGCTATCGTAGATATATGGGTTGTGGAGGTCAGATAGGCAGTCGCTCCATGTAAGCTGGATCCGGTGAGACTGAAAGCCGACTCGAAACATAGTTGGGAAAACGTTAGGCAGATGACGCGTCTTTTGTCGATGTAATAATGAACGGAGTTTCATCGCCGCATTGAATGAAAGAATAACAATCTATGTATTTTCTCGTATGTAACGTAAGTTTTTTTTTTTGTAAATTTTGTGTATTTTTTTGTAATTATGACTTTATTATTACGTTGCATTGAGTTTGTTTATTTCTACAAGAGTTTCTTCTATTTGTAACATTATAAATGTTATAACACTGTACTTTTGTTTTAATTGAGTTTTATAATTTAAGGTTAAGTTTGTTATAGTTTGTACATATTATTTTAATTTACACGACAATCCAATAGTCATGCATCGTCAATCTAAACTTACCAAAATTAATACACACTGGCTGACCCGACGTCTTGTCCAAATATCAATAATTCATAGAAAAATCCCATAGATAAAAGGAGGTTCAGTTCTCAGGTTTTGAGCATTCTCCGGGGAACTTTTATAATTTTTCTTGTCAAAAAACTGATTTTACACAGCATTTCATTTTTATTATACAGGTGTCAGGGACATCGACGCGAAGTCTGTTACCGTGGATTCAGTACATGATTCTGAACCCCCCTGCGTTGAAATTATTCGCCGGTTATTAAAAAAAAAAAACAGCAGTTCAATACATTATGACCGCATATGTATTACACTTTTCTATGGAACAGCAGATTTACAGCGTTCAGAAACATGTACTGAATCCATGGTAACAGGCTTCGCGTCGATGTCCCTGTCCAAACGTGATTCCGGTATCCTATTAACAGAATAAACAATCATTTCATTTCAATACCACTGAGTAACATATACATACAATACGGTCGATATAACTTGGCAGGTCTGAACGTAGGCACTAAGAACTTTCGCGCATGTTCTCTCATTCACACTTGCCTCATGTCACCATTTGGTTCCCAAAAAATGTTATTGCGCAGCCTTCTGCGCGAAGTTCGGAACTGCCAAGTTATATCGGCCGTATTGTAGGTGTACGTACCTATCTACACTTACCAGGTTTGAACCCACTTTTTATCCTAGAGAAATATCGAAAATAAAAGTAAAAATATTCCATACTGGCTTAGATAGTAGGTATGTAGGTAGGTGTAAAATAAAATTCCTCAATACGTGGGATACTTTTTTAATTGAAAATGTAATAGGATTAAATTGTTCATATTTTATCAGTCTAAATAAATATTTTTAATATCATTCTTCAGCATCAAAACTCGATAAGTACATAGATGGAAATTTTTCATTATTTTTTAGGTAGGTACGGTGAACCGCATTTCATTAGTAACTAGAACTACGAAAAATGCTATAAAGCTACGAAATTAAGGGCCTGCGCGCACTGACAAGAAAAATCCTCTGCGATACTGCGAGTGTCCATCAGCTTACCGGAGCATCCGCCGGTATGCCGTGGCATGCGCCGGTATGCTCCTAGGTCGATCACCGAGCATTTAAATATATACCTTATTTCGATTGGATAAGTAGACCTAGCAAACTCCAGCGCATACCGGCGCATGCCGCCGCCTACCGCTGCGGTAACTCCAGTGTGATCTTTGATGCTCCATAGAAAACTGCGCTGCGATGCTCCAAGATCGAGCACCGAGCATTGAAATATATACCTTATTTCCATTGAATAAGTATACAATTTTAAATCCTCTGCCGTTCCGTCCAAATTGAACAAAAAAATTGTTACCATAGAAGAGCGGTTCACTGTACTAATGTACCAATACATTCGTAAAAAATACTAATTAAAACATCAGTAAACCTGGAAACCAAATATAAACCACGAGTAACAGTTGTGCCTGGCGGATTTAAGGCTCAGGCGCGACACGACTCTTTCTATGCGAATTTCATGGAAATTGTTCTACCAGAATCGCGTCGCACTGTCGCCTCACGCCTAGGCGTCTTTATGCTGTGATTGGTCGGTGGTATTAGCAGTGTTACACAAGCCGACCCGAAGCGATTCCTACATATAATATATTCGGCTCGTGACGATCGGCAAATTCCGTTCGGTATCTAACTTTCACTGAATCTGCATGTTGCAGTTAGGGATCTCGCGCACTCGGCGGCCATGACTCCGGCCAGTCGTGGCCGTCTAGTGGTATTGTATGGTCTGCGGCTAGTTGGCCGTTGCGACCAAGGGCGCGATTCGTATCGGTTTCTGTAATTTACATGTTCTCTGCGACCACTAGTCGTTCTCGTGGCGGTCTAGTGCGGGAGATCCCTTAATTTTACCGCCCGACCGTGCCATTTAATGCCGACCCGAACAGATGTATAGCACGTCTTACATTACCAGCTGTGGAATGTCGCAAGTAGACTGTCAGTCCCGACTTAGGTATCACTGGACAAGGATCTTGTGGCGCGTGGCCAAAAATGGAACTAACGCCACCATTTTGTTTTTTCAATACATTTCACAAGACAATCGCTCAAATGTTTACCAACAGCGCCTCCCTGTCAACGTCATTCGAGCGCCAAAAGGTCCTTGTACAGTGTAGGTCGCGTCAGCACTTTGTTTCTAGCTGAACTAATTTGAGCACAATATTTTCCTGGTTAGTGAAAAAGAGATCTTGGCTACCAGATAGCATTGAATTTGTACTTTAGCACCTTGCAGTTATAACATTAACCCTACAATACTAATCGTATTTTAACGCCCAACTAACAATGGTTTCCTGGGAGGCTATTTTATAAATAAATCGAAATTAATTTGACAACTTTTACTGTAATTTAAACAAAATAACAGGCAAGCATTCTACCTGTCATAAATTGAGACGTAATTTCAGAGACCCTAATATTAGTCCATAAATTAACCTTAAATATAGTAAGTATTACACCTTCTGAAATATTTTATAAAAAATAGTGAGAGTGTTCATTTTTATAGAGGCTATTATATAATGTTCGAATTATCGAATACATAGCAAGTAGCTATTCTATCTCAATAAATAAATAAAATTTGTTCAGTAAAAATTTACCTAATGATATTAATGATCGCATAGTCAATATCTTGGTGTAAGTTAGCCGGGTGCGGGATCACCCTGTACTGCGTTGTGGGTTACCCTGTGTTGGCACGAACGACCAACCCGATGAATTCTCATATTTTCAAATTGGGTAACAAAAAAAAAACCGACTGGAGGCGATGATGAGTACTCTAGGGTTAAGGTACCATATCATACCACTGGTGGTTGACCATTTTCTGAAAATAGGTCAGCCGACAGTGTCCATACATAATACAGTCAACGTCTTATTAATACAAAAATTAAATCATATTTAAATCTCACACAGATGGGCACGAGTAGTTATATCAAACTTGATTTTTGATGAACCAGTTTCTGAGCAATTCATACAATAGTGCTATTTGTTATATCTTAACACATTGTGAGCACCTCAGTAACCGAGTATAAAAATGCTTACATCTTGTGGCTAAAAAGTCGTAAAGGATATTCCTTTGCGACCTCTGAGCCCCAAAGTATACGTTATATCCTACAAAATCTTTCAATATATCTACTTATTAAGTAGCTGTAGCGCCTTACTTTTTATCATACAAAGTTATTAAGGCGCTCCCTCGACGGGAGCATTCGCATTCACCTTTATCTGTGATCTAACCGTGTTACTTCTATCTATTTAATTATATCTCCTATAATTCTATCTTGCTGGTTTCAATTATTTCTTTACACTACATGGAATTTGACGGTCTGCGCAATCTACTTACAAGACCCCGATAAAGTGAAATCTTGGACTGTTACATTACAGGCGAATGCTCCCAGTGCGGGAGCGCCTTTAGGTACGTATTAAAATCCGTCTCGTTCTGCAATCATTAATTTGAAATTAGGGAAATACTTTAATAACCTAACATTAAAACAAAATGGCTGCCTTATCAAAATGGCGGATCATTATTTACAAAGACGAATTTTGTTATGAGGACAGATTTAAGTCTTAAGATTTATTTTAATCCAACCACAAGAAATTATGGTGAATTATTGGAATTGTTTCTTGGGTCATGGAATACCTAACAAAGTTATTACGATTTTTCTTCACATCAACAGTTGAGCAATTATTCAGGTGTACTAAGTACCTATCTAATATTTATAACCAATATAGATAAGTTCAATGTAGGTACCTACTTTTTTATATTTTACTAGCTGATCCGACATACGTCGTCATACGTTCATAAAAAAATCCCATACAAAATGTGATTGCGATTCCGCGTTTAGGTTGGAAATTATACAAGAGTAATTTCCGACCTCAACGTGGACGTAGCCGCGGGCAAAGGCTAGTAATTTTTTAATTTTTTTATAGAGAATTTAATTCTTGCCTTCTGTATGTTTAAAATTTATCCTTTTGCGGATCATATTTAAGTTCCTACTGACCAATGTTGGTCCGCGGGCCACTGATTGGGAATCTATGATGAAGAGAAGGCTAGTTAGGAGTAGGTATTTAGTATTAAGTTTTTTTTTAATTCGTTGGCTATAGTGAGTGATGGGTAGGTATCTACTATCTACTCTCCTCAAAAAACTTTCAAATTTTCCTCATAAACAAAATTAGTCTCCAATAACATCACAAGATTAAAAATCAGAAACGGTAGCATAAATCCATGGCAAGAATTTGGCTAAGTCCGTAAATATGACGTAGTGTGTTGGATCGCAGCGGTATTCGTTCGGCCTGGCCACTGACAAGGAGACCAGACCTCGGAGGTACCAGATGCCGTTCATCCTGAAGACCATGCCGCCGCCGCTGTCGCCGTTGCAGACTGAGGTACCTGAAAAATTTGATGGAAGGGCGTATTAGTATTTTAGGCTAAAAAGTCTCAGAGGTGCTACACACATGTTCGGCTCGGCATGATTCGGTACAGCCGGGCGGCAAAATAGAATATAATTATGTAGATATATTTATAATTTTCAAGTAATTTGACAGTTTATATTTTAATTTTATTCATTTAAAATATAAAATGTCAAATTACCCGAAAATGGTTGACAGTTGCATGCATTTGGTTGTAAATGCCCTCTCCTACCATCCCCATAAAGGATTGCCGACATTATAACCAATAGATAACCCTGTATATGTTCGGCTAAAATGCCGCTTGGTTTAGCTCGAATTGTACCAAGCCGAACATGATAAATGGAGGGAAGATGCCGAACAAAGTTTTCCTATCAGCAGCAGCCGAATGAAATTACTTCGGGTCGGCTTTGATATTCAATAAATACTGCCGAATTGAATGTGCCGACCCGAACATGTGTGTAGCAACCCTAACCTTTACAACAGGTGAATTAAATTTTAGGAATTTTGCAAAAAAAAAATAATCCTTGGTTTTCTTAACAAACGAACAAAATGCATGCAATGACTTTCGAGGTCATGCTTCATAAGTTACGCGGAAAATATTAATTAGATAAAGATTATTTATTAAAGATTTCCATGTTAGATACCATTTTCCCCTACCTGCCTGTGACTTTTCATACCTACTTACGAAAATCTCGACAAATCGAAACGAATTGAGTTATGATACGGAACGGAACCCTAAAAACTAAGTAGGTACCTTACCTACTTAGTTTTTAGGGTTCCGTACGTCCGAATGAAAAAACGAAACCTTTATAGGATCACTCGTGTGGCTATTTGTCTGTCCGTATGTCACAGCCAGTTTGCTCCGAATCTGATAGACCAATTAAGTTGAAATTTGGTACACATATGAATTTCTGTGACCCAAACATGGACGTCTAACGTAAATAAGTTAATTCTGAATGGGTCACTTTTGGGAGGCAAATAAGAAAATTAAAATAAAGTTTTGCAAACCGTGTGACATATTTAATGAAAGGACTTAAATTTAACTTAAATATTATACGAGTATGTTTGGGACTCACGGGGTCAAACATATTTTTTTTATAATTTTCAAATAAATTGTTTTATATTTATTAAAGAACATAGATGATAATCAGTGATCGGAGTAGGTAGATTGAACTGGGGTCATTGATCCGAAACGTATATATTACTATGGACATTCCTCCGGAATTGGTGGATTATTAAAAAAAAACCGGAACTTATGTAGGAATTGTATTCTGCCAGAGTGGAAGGAGTCATTTGATGATTTGCCATCCTCAAAAAAAAGGTAGGAATTGTAATAAAATGAGCAATTTTGTTCTTTATTATTCTTCCTATTTTTTTTTTTTTGTCACGATTTGACAAAACCCAACGACTACCACTAATAATAATACCACTAGTAATAATATCACTACCAACATTAACAATATTTAATTGAATCCGGAAATACCGGAATTACTTTCCGGAAAAATGGCTTATCCATGTTATTCTTTCTGTGTGCATTTATGATACAAGTACTAAAAATCAATCTACCTACTCCGATCACTGATGATAATACAGTCTAAAATATGTATATATATTTTTTTTTTTAAATATAGAAAATATTTTAAAACATAAAAATTCTACGATTTTAAAATAACATGGCAAATCTCTCAATATTGTGCGTACAAACTTACATTTGCATTTGGAATGTATGGGAGAACATGATTTTCAAATACAACGTTAAGTTTGTTCTTGGGATAAATGTATCCCAACTACGGAACCCTTCATTGTGCGTGGTCCGACAAATACTTGGTCTGGTTTTTAAAGTGTTACTTTTTATTCCTTACTTGTCTAGTTTAGGATGAAAGTTTTTTTTTATTATTAGACATACATCTATATAAAATAAAGACTTGGAACTTAAAGCATTTTTTGAATATATTGTACTTGGTAATTAATTTTTATTTTTGCATGCTCTGCAACCTAGTTGTTAATACTATTTTTTACCTAAGTATATTTATGGCGTAGGTATATTTACAGTTAATTTATAGTTATTTATTAATAGGTGCAAGGTCAAATTAAATATCCATACCGACCATGTTTGCGGAGTTTCGCTAGCTAATTTAATTTGACCTTGTAAGTTTTAGTAGGTAGGTACCATCGCGGTCACGCATATCTAACCACATTGAAAACAAAGTCCCGTGCACTCGACCCTTTTTTATGTAGGCGTTACTATAGCGGCCGAGCGGAGCGCTGCAAGCAGGAATAGTCCTTACGGCCGTGTTCAGATATGCGTGACCGCGGTAGTACATAAGAAGGTTAAGGAAAAGCCTACAGTGCACTTCAATTAAAAGAAAATAATAAAGATTAAGTAAGCAGAAGGTGCTTAAGCGGCCGTGCCACCATTATCACAGATAAATAGATGGTTCACTCCGCATTTTAGATATGAAGCTACAAGTAGATACGTGGCGGGCTCGACTTGTTGGGCCAATTCAGTGAGTGAAACGTAGTCAGAAGATCATAAGACTTATGCGATAGAAAGAATATAACTGGAGGTAATTAGCGTTGTGCGACCTGAATTGCACTTTATTGTGTCAAAGCAAGAGTCAGTTTTTATTTAAATGATTTTGCGGAGTGCACCATCTGTACTAATCTGTGCCATTACCTAATAATTAGTGTAGGTAGTTATTATGATGCAGCAAACTAAATACGAAACATACTTTCCCTACGTCCGGTTTTTTCATTGTAGACTCCTGCAAGCAACGAAGCAATTTATTACGCTAACTACACTATCTACTATTTACACTCAATAAACAAAAAATGCAACTAATAATACCAGCCATCATTGCCCCACTGCTGGGCAAGGCCACTTCTCATACACAGAAGGCAAGAGCATTGACCACTATGCTTGCTCAAGACGGGGTTTCCTCACGAAGTTTTTCTTTCACCGATGTCAGTAATGTCCAAGATAAGCTCAGATAGTACATATGAATTGGAAAAGTCATATTGGTACTTCCCCGGATTTGAACTGGGCCATCACGACTAGGGTTGCCAACTTTTTTATATCAAATATAGTATTTTCGAAACCATTGCCTATAAAAATATAGTAGAAGGCGAACAAATATAGTAGGTATATTTCAAAAACATTTTTATTAAAATATGCATATTTTTTGCTACTTTGAGTATGAACCTATATTATCAGATTTTGTTTTTTAAATGTCTCATTTTTTACACTCTAAATTAAGGTTACAAAATACCATTAATTCAGCTTTTATGAGATTAATACTGGTCCTATTGCGCTCATTTCTCCATTTTCTATTGAAATAAAAATATAGTAGTTTCGCCTACTATATTTTTCCTTTAGAAATATAGTATTTAGGCCTCTATTATAGCAGGATACTATATTATATATTAGGGTTGGCAGCCCTATAAATCACGACATTCAACTAACAACTATCCAAAACGTAGGAAAATGTGTAAAAAAATGTAGGTAACATAAATACAAATAGGTATACGACCTTTTTGGTCTCAAAACTACCGAAGAAGTTACAATGAGGCATTTGTTCTGCGAGGCCTTTGCTTTTAAGGTATGAAGACAGGAATAAGCAATAAATAGTCCAGAGGCTATGGGTAAAGTCAGGGAAATTAATCGTTTATCAAATTGACTACCTACCAACTTTTATAGCCCGTATTTTAAGTCAAACTGTCATTTTTTGACAGTTGTATGTCATGGCTTTAACACGGCAAATTGACCTATGTAGTGCGTCAATATTAACAATTAGGTAATTTCCCCGAAGCTACATAGTTTCGGGTGAAGGTAGGGTCCGAATCCGCCCATGACAAAAAAGCCAAGTTATAATGGTTGGAAAGAAATAACTTAGGTATAGGACTAGCCTAGTACAAGTACGTATAGTTTAGATATAATTTTAAAGAGAGCACTGGCGAGCAGTGGATCAGCCAATCCTAATAATATCTCTAACAAGCTCATAAAGCTTTTTTGATAGTTATGCTGCGGCCGCAACTGCGTCTATCGTGACAAAGCAACGCAAGCCGAAACTTCGTATGTTTTGCTCACTAAAAAGTTATCGCGCTAATGCGGTAGTTAAGTGCTACGCAGCTCGAACTATCGCGACGATAACCGATAATAGTTGGTCACATCTGCGTGTATCGTATCACTGTGCGAAGCTTCGTCACGAGAGACGCAGATGCGGCCGCAGCATTATTATCCGATTCATTGCTGTTTTATTATCCGATTCATTGCTCAGAACCGGAAATTTCCTACCAGCTTTTCCCGACAAGCGCGAAATACCAGGCTGAAAAACGGATAAGAAAAGCACTGTATAATTTACCTGAAGTTTGGTAATAGGTAGGTAGGTAGGAGGAATATTAACACAATATTTATTAACATTCATATCATAGTTATATACATAGGTCAATCTTACCGTCTCTATAACCAGCACAGTAGGTGTAGTCTGAAGTGAATCTCGCAAAGAACTCGCTGTACGACCTGATGCACGTCTCCTGGCTTACCACCGGCATCTCCACCAGGCTTAACTCTTCGGTCGCCACGCCAGTTTCGTCGAAACCCCATCCAACCACCTGGGAGAATGAAAGGAATAGGCTCGTTAAAGTGCCAACATAGGTCCCTGGTTCATATCCGGCTCGAAGGACCAAAAAAAAATTAAGAGGATCTCAACACTTACTTATATATATCATAACAAGGCGATTCTATTGGGATGATGAAATAAAACCGAACACGTTGAATGTTCGTTAAACACTGATTTATTGACAGCTGCGTCCCGCGGTTTCACACGCGGATCGCTGGATCCCGTGGGAATGTCGGGATAAAAAGTAGGAATCTTATGCCCTAAACTGGGTCATGGTCTACCCATGTGCCATATTTCATCCAAATCTGCTCAGCCGTTTAAGTGTGCAAGCGTAACAAATAAACAAACTCACTTTCGCATTTATAATATTAATTGGGATTAGAATATTTTTACATATTATTTGCAAACTAGCGACCCGCCCCGGCTTCGCACGGGTATGTATTATACATATAAACCTTCCTCTTGAATTACTCTATCTATTGCTGAAAACTGCATTAAAATCCGTTGGGCAGTTTAAAAGATCTAAGCGAACAGACAGCGGAATCGACGTCATTTTATACCATGTAAAGAAGATGCTGTGCGTGCAGAATGTACGGCGCGTAAGTCAGTAGAGTAGGTAATGTGCGGTACAGTCCCTTAAGACATAATTTCAAAGTTGGCCCTTATGTCCAGCTTGGGAATCAGAAAAACAATTTGTGTTCTTTGCTTCTACTACACCTCCAAAGTGATACTTTGTAGTAGTACAAGGGTTTCCGACCTTTTAACTCGCGCTCTCTAACCATCTTCTAGAATCACTACGCCCTGCCGAGTTACTTTGACGACTTATGCAGAAAAGCGGGCGAAATCGAGCTCGAACACTTAAGTAGCCGCCTAAGATACAGTTCGGGTTTCTTTTGACCATTCACAGAAATAGAAAACCTTATTTTGTCAATTTATACGGAAAAGTTAAAGCTCATTTTACAGCACCGAAGTATTATTATACCTTTTTTTAATACTAAGAAAATATTATAATTAAAAAAATGAATAAACTATATTTTTAATAACAAAAATATAGTTTTACTAGCTGTGCCCCGCGGTTTCACCCGCATAAGTCTCGATGCCGTGGGAATATCGCGATAAAATGTCCTAATGTCGCGATAAAATGTCCTAAATGTCCTAATCCAGGTCATGATCTAACCATGTGCCAAATTTCATCCAAACAAACAAATTACAGTGTGCGTAGTCGCAGCGGAAAAATGTCGAATTTCTTTATTTCAGTTTAGCAGATATTTAGTGTATGACATCGTTCAATTGTGTATCGTAAGTAAAAATTTGTGCATCCAACCATTGGGGAGCTAGGCAACATAAATTTTCCGCTACGTCATCCCAGCGGAACTTTTTTTTTTCCTATAGACGTACAAGAAAAAATACATTCAATAATTAGTGTGTAACGAGAGGTAAATGTGTATGTTTAAATGAAATTTGTAGACCCTAATAAGATACAAATTAACGTTATAAGTTAGGCTCTAGAGTTCCTATTTTAAGTACTTGGACCTAATAACCTTATTTTACTTTTACGTGTATATCTTCTGAACGGTATGTTTTTTTCAAATTCTGTTTTCACACACATTACGCACAAATTCAAAGCAACGTGTGTAAAAAAAATTACAACTCTGCACTAAACCGTTTTCTATGATTTTCATCAAATAGCCAAACGTCAGCGCAGCGGAAAATTGAATAACTTGGTAATTATAGGACGCACAAATTTCATTTAAACATACACATTTACCTCTCGTTACACACTAACTATTGAATGTATTTATTTCTTGTACGTACCTACATAGAAAAAAAAAAGTTCCGCTGGGATGACGTAGTCCCAGCGGAAACAGTTTTTGTTGAATAGCTCCCCAATGGTTGGATGCACAAATTTTTACTTACGATACACAATTATACGACGTCATACACTAAATATCTGCTAAACTGAAATTAAAAAATTCGACATTTTTCCGCTGCGACTACGCACACCAAATTACATGTGATTTTTTGAGCCGCCAGTCCCCCTTTCTGTCGTTCGCTCAACGGCCAAGGGGGGCGCGCTCCACCGGTTGGGGCTTAGGACCCCAGGACTAGTATATACTCGTATTAGGTACTGTAGACTATATTGAAAACGGTGCACTGAAAATCTTTGAACTGTAAAAAATGTATTAAGTGTGCTCATTCATCCCTTTTATAAATAACTAGCTTTTGCCCGCGGTTTCGCCCGCGTGGATGTCGGAAATTATCCCACGGATAGTCGGGTACGTACTACCGGGATTAGATACCTATTAGCCGAGGAAAAGTCATTGATACCTACCGCTGCGCCCGCGTTGTCGGCAAACATAATTATTTTGTCACGCGTTGTTTTGAATCTGTGATATCTTTTAAAGTATTCATTTTAGTATCATGATGTCAAGGCATATTGAGAGCTCGTGGCTAAGTAACAACAGCCGCACTGGTCGATCCATCAGGTTAAGCTACGCTTGCCGGGGTTGGTCAGTGGATGGGTGACCATCTTTACATAACGAGAATCCTCCGTGCCTCGGAAAGCACGTTAAGCCGTTGGTCCCGGCTGTCATTCGTGGATCTTTGACAGTCGTTACGAGTCGTCAGAAGCCCGAAAGTCTGACACCAGTCTTACCAAGGGGTATCGTATTACCCAGTTACTGGGTTGTGGAGGTCAGATAGGCAGTCGCTCCATGTAAAATACTGGTATTCAGCTGCATCCGGTTAGACTGGAAGCCGACCCCAACATAGTTGGGAAAAGGCTAGGCAGATTGATTGATGTCAAGGCATATTTTAATCTAAATTAAATGCCCAATTTAAATAACATATTTTATTGGATAAGGATAAATAAAATACCGGTCAAAATGACTTCGGAAATAACAAAGAAATTTTTATCAAATTCTGAAAGATAAAAATGGTTACTGTAGGTCATCCTTAGAAGATAGACATATGCTATCGTGGACTTTATTTTTGAACTTTTTAAGATATACAATTCTGTAAAACATAAATTTGATGAATCTCTTACGGCTTACGCGGCGCACGCCAGTAAAGCTCCCAGTTGGCATGATTTTTTCCGACATCTTCGACAATAATCGTCATATTTCAGCCAATTTACACAAAACCTTAATGTATTATACACAAAAACCTTCTGCATAAATCACTCTATCTATTTAAGAAAACCGCATCAAAATCCGTTGCGTAGTTTTAAAGATCTAAGCATACATAGGGACAGACAGCGCGAAGTGACTTTGTTTTGTACTATGCATAGATATCGATATTTCGTCCAATTTACAGTATCAACTTAAAAATTATTTACACGTCGTCTTTCAGCTAATTAAGAGAACGAACACTAATTGAACGTTCAGCAGCAAAGCGTCGGATAATTACGGTGTTCCGAGAAAACTGCAGTTGCAGCGAGTTGCTAGGCAGAATGGGCGCCCGGCCTTTGCTCGCTCCATCCATAAAGTTGCTAATTGACCGACCGAACCATAGATCTGTTTGCTGTCTGACTTTCATTATCTGTGGTTCGTATTTGGTGCAGATATACCAGGCTACTGTTGATTTGCAATTAGTTTTTTTGATTTCATTCAAGAAGGTTGATTAACCTTCAGCTTATTTTTATTTTTAAATGATACTATCTGATCCTGGGTGTCGCTCTATATTTAGAAGTTTTAGTTCTATAGATTTAGTTTGCCTCGTTGGTTTAGTAGACGCAAGCACAAAGGCTGATCATGGGTTTCAGGGGCAGCTTTATGTTTGATTCCCAGCACAGCTATTCACAATCACCCATTGTAGATATTTTATAGTAGTATTTACTCAAGTTGTGTTAATGTTACGAAATACCTAAAAAAATATATTTATTTACCACTTAAACATTTTCTAACATTAAAGTTACCATTTTGCAGCGTTCCCCCAAAGCGAACCTTAACACTTGAATTTGACAGCGAATCGAGCGCTGTGAATAGCGCTGCTGGTCGGGAAACATGATATATACCGATCAGGAATTTCTTAGTTGCAGTCCGGGGTGTAGATTTGAGCTGGTAATGAGGGACATGTGGGTGTATGTAGGTACACTATACCTATGCCCAACCTTTCGGAGAAAACAGGCATACCTAATGTCACGTTTTTGGGACCCTATTACTAAGGCTCTGCTGTCCGTCCGTCTGTCACAGGGCTGTATCATTTTAACCGTAATAGGCAGATATCTACTGCAAATTTTCAGAGTGTGTGCTATGGTCGCTATAACAACAATAATATAAATAAAATAAAGTTTATAATCAAGGGGATCCCCGTCTCCTTACAAGAAAAGATTATATGGCCTTCTTTTGTTCCCCCCTGTTTTGAACCCTTCATGTGCGACACTCACTTGCCGCTTTTTTGGTTTGACAGTTCACGTTCTAAACTCTACTCTGACAAACAATAAAAAATATTTATTTAAAAAATAATGTACTTACCGATCCCTTCTTCCCGATAACATTCTTGAGATCGACCTCGTTGTCTGGCCAGAGACAGGCAGGCCTGACATAGTCGGAGTATGTCACTGGCTCACGGAGCTCCAAGATGGCCACGTCACGACTGAAGAGGGAAGAGTTGTAGTTTGGATTCACTATTATTTCCTTCACCTGAAAATAAAATAAGTTTGGTAGGTTAGGTATGTCGTGATGGCAAGTCCAGGGAAGTTTATCTTGGACATTACTCAGAACGGTAAAGGAAAACATCGTGAGGAAACCCGGACTTATAGTTAATATAAGTCTGAAATCGCCAACCCGTCTTGAGCAAGCGAGGTGATCAATGCTCGTGCCTTCTCTGTATGAGAAGATTTGCCCTGCAGTGGGACAATAATACGCTGGTATTATTACCTATAGGTATCAAGAAAAGTATGCACTTCGGGAATCATCGTCTATCTTCGGAAAACGTAGATAGCGCTATAAGCTATTAGGCGAAGCCAAAGGCGACCTTACATCATTTAGGCTGGTAGAAAAAATAACTCTGGTTGCATTCGATCTCTCATTCGAATTTGGAATGAATTTTGAAAATAGATACCTAATTAATTCGGTTTTTGTTTCGACAAAACCACACTAACTATTGATGTTAGGCGCGGAGAAGTGAACACACGTTTTCTTGAAATAAACGCTAGAAATATAATAATATTTCTTATTTACCGCTCCCACATAAAAATTGCGATACTGTACTGTGATAGCACGGAGGAGTGTTATCAGTACTTATCGCAATTTTTATGTGTGTGCTTAGATATTTTATGGCAGCAGCCTGTGGCATCATTGAAGTAACAATAAGTAACCAGCCTACCATTACTAAAGCTGGAGCTTTAGTAATCATTCAGCTAAAGAAGAGCAAGCATTCGAAAGTAATTCAATTGCGAACTAATTATTCGAATCAATAGGTGTAATAGAAGATAGTTCGCGAACAAATTAGCGTGCTGCTCAAAAGCAAATCTGGGACTCTGGACTCAAAATTATGCTTTTAACTGTTACATTCACCATTGCTTTAGTTCTGGACCAAAAGGTAGCATGTTTATTTGTTGCGTTTTTAGCATGGTAATAGTAGCTTCGAAAAGGTTAGGTTTTCTTTTGAGTATACATATTCATACAGATATAAGTAATACTTTGTCGACTTATACTGAAAAGTAAGAGCATAGACGAATGTAGGTAAAACTTTATTTTGAACATTTGTGCAGAATCAGGAATCACTTGTTTGAAAATGTAGAATGCAATAGTGAGAGAAGTGAGCTCGAAAATTCTAGCACCTGCCCTTGGTAGGAAAGGTAGCATAAGAGCGACGGCAGCGTGCTGAATTTTTTTTTTACAAACTGCTGAACATATTTTGGCCTTCTTTGGGCCTTTATTCGAGATTTGCCTCCCTCCATGACTGGCGGGCGGACCGTACTTGCCAGACCGGGTGAGTTCTCCCGGTTCCATCCAATAACGAAAAACCATACATAGTTTATTGTTTGGGTTCCGGAGAGATATTAGGGAAAGGACAATGACCGGTATTGCGCGACAATTATAGCATTTAATATTAAATACAGTCTACGAAATGTCACCCCAGCCCCTAGCCAGGTAGCTGTAGGGTTGCACACCATATTGTTAAAAACAGTACAGTAATAAAATACTGTTTACTGTTCAACACAAATAAAGTTTATGAGTATACTGTTTTTACTGATATCCAAAGAAATATCCAAATAAAAGTTTCATCTACTACCCAAGTAGCAGCTATGAAACTGTAAATGATATTTGTTATAAGAATACCTTTTAGATACATACTGTTAATTTATTATGCCACCTTAATATTCACTGAATGAGTGTTTTCAGTGATGAATGCAAATTGGTGGGACGACAGTAATACACCTTCACATATTTAATAAAAAAATTGCTCCTCATTTATTTGGTGAGGTTTACGAAGCCTTAAAAATTGGGGCTAAAATGATAAGTTGCGCGAGAAACACTAATGAATTATGTATGTATTTAAAACATTAACAAAAAATACTGTTTTTTTTCCGAAATACTGTTTATTTTCCCACTTCGACCATATTTTTTTTTAAAGTTGCTTACCCTAGGTAGCTGTTACAATAAATATTCAAGTCAGGATTGGACGTAAACGCGGGACATGGCATAAGGGTAACTAATTGGCACTAATATGACATTCGGCGTCGGAAGCGGTGCGGCGCCGCGGCGGCGTGTCACTTTACGTAATTATTGTTTATTTTTGTACGTCTATTCTCATTTTGTTGCTGCCCAAAGGAGTAATGAGTCCGTAATTTTAATTGTCTTTATTTTGATAATAATACCACCTTATTATTGTCCCACAGCAGGCAAAGGCCTCTTCTGATACAGAGAAGCCACGAGCATTGATCATCGCGCTTGCTCAAGACGGGTTGGGGATTTCAGACTTATTGATTATAGAGTCCAGGAGGCCTACCATCTCCTGTAAAGCAGTATTATTTTATTAGTTTCGAGTGATGCCGGACTTAAAGAATAGTACCATCCCATTTCAGTGTCGGGTTCTATTTGGGTGTCGTAAAAGGCGACTAAGGGACTTATTAGAGAATGGGCAGCAGCGTTCTCTATGCATTTTAACACCATACTGCGATCGCAAACCCGCCTGCCAAGCGTGGCGATTATGGCAAAACCCCCATTTGGGGAAGGCCTATGTCCAGCAGTGGCCGTCTTTCGGCTGAAATGATGACTGCAGTGGGGGAGTGCAGTCATCATTTCACAAGAGATGAATATGATGATGATTTTTCAAAAGCATGAAGCTATACAGGACGTATACGTCCTGTAGAGCTTCATCACTTTCCCACACTAAAGTAATATTAAAATAATACTGCTTTAGAGGTGGTGGTAAGCCCCCTGTACCCTTATTGAGTAATACACGATCGATCAGAATCTGAATCGTTTTGAAACGTATTGCTAACCCATTGCTAAATAAATGTTCGACAAAAAATCTGCTCAACAACGTAAATAACGCAATGAATGTTGTTGAGCTGTCAAAATCAAACAGATTAGTCGCAATCGTTTACGGAAATATGTTGCGTAATTAGATAGCCGGTAGTCAAACGGCAGATCGTATTATAATTGGAGACAAACACGTTCTATACATATTTTTTTTAAACTTACTAATCATTGGGATTTCCTTATATTCTGATACAAGGACGCCTTTAAGGTGAATCCGCAGCCCGCGAAATTCAAATTTTCTTACGTTTTTTGCAATTTGCACGTCAGTGTCAGATAGTATCTTGATCAAAATATGATTCGCGACTATAACAGCTATCTTATTACGCAACACATTTTCGCAAACGATTACGACTAATCTATTTCATTTTGACAGTTCAACAACATCCATTGCGGTATTTACGTTACGTAGGTAATTAGATAGCAGGTTTTCTCACGATGTTTTTCCGTCAGCGATGTCAGTAACGTCCAAGATAAACTACGAAAGTACGTATGAATTGAAAAAGTCACAATATTGGTACTTTGGTATCTGCCCGGATTTGAATGAATCCACAAGCTCGTGTATGAGAGGCGAGGCCGTAACCACTGGGGCATCACGTGGGGACCACTGTTTTAATACTATGTTAAATATTGTAGTTACAGTAAGCATACGATATCATTATTTTTGAAATTTATTTTGTAACAATGGACCAATAAATTATTCTTATTCTTATTCTTATCACGACATAATGCTAGGTGATATTTTTTAAACCGCCCGATTTCTTAAATTAACTGATTCATCAAAGTCATCAGTCGGACGTAGGTATTCAGTTCCAACTGGCACACGCAGTAATAAAATTTCCATTCTAGGTGCATGACAAAAAAACTTAAAGGTGATACGTTTAAGTTTTTACGTTTACATTCCTTGATTGTAAATTTAAAAAATAACCCCATAAATGCAACCGAATTGACATTAACAATAACCGAATTGAGTGCCTCGTTGGTGTAGTGGTGGCAAGCGCTACTGCTGAGCATGTGGTCCTGGGTTCAATTCCTAGGTCTGGCAAAGTGATGTAGGGTTTTTCCATCAGGAATTACTCAGTAGCAGCCCGGAGTCTGGATTTGTGCCCGATTGACGCCAATAGGCTCACCCCCTATTACATGGGACCTAAACATAACTGACGGAATGTGGTTACTGGTTGCACTAATAGATGCCAACCATACTGTTAAAAACAGTATCATACTGTTTTTGACTCTAAATACTGTTTACTGCACGCGTAGCATGACGCTTTCTATTTCTACGAAGAATAGACATAGCTCTTTGTAAACAAAGTGACATTTCGTTTCTCGATTTTTGACATCGCCACGTAGAAATCTTTCTACAATCTGTCTCATTGTGATCAGTCTCACGTTTCTAACAATCTTTGTCTAGGTCCTTTTATACGAAGACTATTTCAGAAGAAAGTTTTCTATCCCAAACTGTCAAAATCACACTGAGAACTGACAGTTGTCTAAAGTAGTAAAGACAATTTGATTTTGTAATCGCCATGCTAAAGACAGTAGAAAACTTTCTACTCGACGGCCGCAAAGTACCTATCTATATACGGTTATCTACAAAATCATAAAATCATGATTTTACGGAAGAACGTTTTGAATGCAAAATTGTGATAATTAATAGAAGAACAAAGCTATCTTTTCCTATTTTACATCATTTAGTTAATAGAACATTACCAAGGAAATGGTTAAGGCCAATATTACTGTAATATTTTTTGTTCCAAAACACAAAACTTCGTCATTTTAAGAATAATTCTTGTAGTTGTCTTTATAAAAATAGAGAATCAAACAGAAAAACTCCTATGATAGGCCGGGGAAATTAGGTTTGAACCCTGCACTAAATCCTAACAGCGATTTTTTTCCTGAATCGTGTTTGTGAACTTAGCTCTTCAAATAATATAAAAAAAATAAAAAAATTCCAGGACCGCATCAAGGTAAAAAAAAACAAAAACGCATTTTTGTGAATAAAAATTGAGGCAAAATAGTTAACAGGAAAATTTTGGTTATATTATGTAAAAAATTCGTAAAACTAATATATTATTTCAGAATTCTTTCTTTTCTTTTCTTTTCTTTTCTTTCTTTCTTTTTTTTTTAAAACGTTGCCCCACACTAGGAATTTCTTCTTGTATCGTGGGTGCGTTTACAAACATAGAAACTCACATACACTAACACCCAGACCCGGAACAACTACTTGCAGATCATACAAATATTTGTTCCGTGCGGGGACCGAACCCGCGTCACGTTGCGCAGCAGTCGATCGCTCAGCCACTGCGCCAACCGTGTCGTCAAAACGTGTCGTGTCGTGGAAATTTCCGTGAACGAAAATGTTAAATTTTTTGACCTAATCTCTTCAACAAACACTCCATACAAACATATCTGTTAACATTTTTTTCTACCGCGTAAAATTGAAATTAGATGTTTTCTTTAAAAAAACGTACACGCGGGGGTGAACTTTTCGCGGTATACAGTTTAATATACTCTTTTGACCATACCCTACACGTTAAATGAAAAATATCGCTGTTTTAAACGAATACAAAGTTAGCCTAAAATTTGGCGTAACTTCTCCGGACTATGACAAAACAAAGAATTCTGAGTCGAATTATGTCAGAGTGAATTTCGTAAAAAGTGCAGTTGAGTCTTTCTACTTTGCTGCCGTCGTGCTGTCTACACGGAACGTCATTTTTGTCTACTCTTTCGTCGGCAAAACGGTGCTCATGCTACGCGTGCTGATCAACAAAAATAAAGTACTTGTATATTCTGTTTTCACTAATGTTCAAAGCTATACCCAATTAAGTTTCATCTATTAAGTAGCAATCAATCTGCCTAGCCTTTTCCCAACTATGTTGGGATCAGCTTCCAGTCTAACCGGATGCAGCTGAATACCAGTATTTTACAAGGAGCGACTGTCTATCTGACCTCCACAACCCAGTAACTGGGTAATACGATACCCCTTGGTAAGACTGGTTGTCAGACTTTCGGGCTTCTGACGACTCGTAACGACTGTCAAAGATCCACGAATGACAGCCGGGACCAACGGCGACGTGCTTTCCGAGGTACGGAGGAGTCTCAGTATGTAAAGATGGTCACTTATCCACGGACCAACCCCGGCAAGCGTAGCTTAACCTGATGGATCGACCCGTGCGGCTGTTATTATTTAGCCACGAGCTCAATCACTAAGTAGAACTTAGCCTTAATTTCAGAATGAAACTGTAAAATGATAATTGCTTTATGAATACCTTTTATATACTTAAATATTTTAGTTAATTGTGCCACCTCAGTATTCACAGTATTAATGCAGAATTAAAGCTTCATACATTTAACAAAAAGTTTCTTTGCTCTCCATTTATTTGGTAGACTTACGAAGCCTTCAAAATTGGGGCTAAATTGATAAGTTGCGCGCGAGAAGCACTAATGAATTATGTATATTTTAAAAACATCCTACTTAAAATAGGTATTTTCCGGTTATTTTTCTGAAATACTGTTTATTTTCCCACTTTGAAAATAATATAGTTTTTTCTTTTACAATAAGTTGGCAACCCTAGTTGTGTAGGTACACCTCTGCGTAACTCTTCTGGGATTACAGCCGTGAAGAAGTAAACGTAAAACAACACACGAAACAATAACTGACAGTCATAAAAAACAACACACGAAACAATAACTGACAGTCATAAAAACTCAGTTTTCGTTGAGCGCTTTTTACATAAAACAACACACGAAGCAATAACGGGTTAGGACATAGGATACTTTTTATTAGGACATAGGATACTTTTTATCCCGATATTCCCACGCGATCGAGACTTATGCGGATGAAACCACGGGGCGCACCTAGTTTATTTATAAGCACAACAGCCTAACTATCGTCACAAATAATTTATGGGTGATATCGCCCATAAATAATTATTTTCGGTTCCAAACCAGCTCTATCAGAGAGGAAGCACCCAAAATCGATCAGCTGTAAATTAAGCAATGTACACGAGCAAACTTCTCGCCCTCAGTTAATTAATCTTGTTGATTTCTGATCCTGTTTTGTAATTCAGCGGCCGATCAGACAAAGGGCGCTCATTTGTTTTAGTACAAATCGTATGGCAGGCAATTGTTAGAAATATATCAAAAACTTTTAGAATATCTCAAACAACTGGTGTTAGATAATATCCTAATATAATAAATACTTATATAAATAAATATGAAATACTCTTCGTTGTAAAGCGCATCACTTGAGAACGGCTGCACCGATTTGGATAATTTTCTTTTTTTTAAAGTTCGTTATAGATCCGAATATAGTTAACAGGGGAAAAAAAGAGAAAAAGTTGCCCGGAAAATTGGAAAATTCGGGAAAATCTTTCCAAATCTTTCCATTTTTGTATAAATTTTTGAAATTGGGACAGGAGAACGTCTGTCGGATCAGCTAGTTCGTAATAAATATACAGTAAAATATTATGATGTTAGCGTTTGTTATGGATTGACTGAAAAATAAAAACAATCATAATACCTTACAGCCAATAAGATTGCATGACAACTCACACAATATTTATGATCTAACAAAAAAAAAAGACAAAATATAATGATATTCTGTTCAAATTCAAAAGTCATATATTAAACTAGGCTGAGAATCAGCACTTTTCGAACGTCAAAATTACATAAGACAGTCCCCCAAAAACGCCCACCCTTCACCACTTCCTAGTGCTTAAGCTGGGAAGAAGTGGCGCTACAAACTCCCCAGCAGCACAGCTGTCTGTTCACTTGGAAAAACTTGATTTTACATAATAGTACTTATGCAAAAATAATTTCCATTACCACAAATTGCAATACAACTCATAAAATTAAAACATTTTAATGAGTAGATTATGTCAACAATAAATGAAAAATGAAAATGAAGAATGAAAATGTTATTTTTCTTACCTATACTAACAGCGCCCCGCGGTTTCACCCGCATAAGTCTCGATCCCGTGAGAATATCGGGATAAAAAGTATCCAATTTCCTAATCCAGGTCATGGTCTACCCATGTGCCAAATTTCATCCAAATCCGTTTAGCCGTTTTAGCGTGAAAGCGTAACAAACAAATATACAAACTCATTTTCGCGTTTATAATATTAGTTAGGATGGCAAATGGCAATTTTTCCTTTACCATTAACTAAAGTATCTCATAAAATGAAGTTAATTGATTAAAAGTGTTTGCTAAACTCTTTTAACTCAACCAATTAAAATTCTTTAATTAAAAGGTTCTCACAGAAAATGGAAGCGGCAAGCCAATAGCGCAGTTCTGGAATTTCTGAAGTGGCTGAGCGAACAAATAAAAGCTATGAATGTTGAGCTGAATGTTGAGCTCAAAGTTTATGAGAGCTCATTAGTAAGTCATAAAACTTTTGTAGTGGGAATAGAGTTCACAGATGAAGTAGACCCATCTCGAAGAAAGTTTCTGTATCGTTTTTTTTCAGCCTTTGCAAAAGAGTAGCAATTCTTCAGAGGCTAATAGGATAATCACAAAATTATATGTAGGCTATAATGCTCCCACTGCTGAGACACCGGCCTAGGGAGTGGGCTGTTATCTACCATGCAGGCCCAGTGCGGATTGGTAGAAGTCACGTGTCTTCGAATTTTTGGTTCTAGGTCATGCCGGTTTCCTCACGATGTTTTCCTTCACTGTTTTGAGGGCAGTGGTGATGAAATTATTTACACGAAGTAAAGCGCACGGGTTTGAACCCATGACCTACATCTAGTAAATCAGGGCCGTTACCACTGGGCCGGTCAGAGGTTAAAATGCATGATGCAAACTATAAACTTGTAGTAACTACCTACATATGGCAGAACATTTAAAGACAACTTAAATTGATAAAGATTTCCGAACCTTCCTTACCTGTGTGTATATTTTCCTCAAAATAGCCGGGTCGAATTTTGATGCTCCTTTGCATAAATATCAAAACCACATCGCTACTGCGGTCCATAGACCACTTTTGCCCAGTGTCCTTTAATACCTACCCAAAAACCAAGGTGATACTTACAAATTTAATCTGCACTCCCTCCACCGAGGTCCTAAGGTTGTGTTTCCCCAGGTAGATCGTCAGGGTGTTGGGGTCGACGAGCCGCTGTGACATCTTTCTGGTGACGCAGTGTGCTGCAGTGATGACGTGCTTGTGCGTCACCAGGGTTCCTCCGCAGATGTACTTGTTGTCCACAGTCTGGAATTCGAGAATTTTATGTATTTATTTTAAGGCTTTTTATTTTTGTTTCCGTTAATGCGGATGGCCTAAGGGAGAATAAGGGGCCACACCATCAATAAGGACTAGTCGACCAGGCGGCTTCACTATATTTTCGCCCATTCTCCTTTTTGTGACCGACCCAGATTTTTTACTCGCCTGTCAATCAATCTGCCTAGCCTTTGCCAAACTTCGGCTTCCAGTTTAACCGGATGCAGCTGAATACTGTATTTTACATGGAGCGACTGCCTATCTGACCTCTACAACCCAGTAACTGGGTAATACGATACCCCTTGGTAAGACTGGTTGTCAGACTTTCGGGCTTCTGACGATCCGTAACGACTGTCAAAGATCCACGAATGACAGCCGGGACCAACGGCTTAGCGTGCCGAGGTACAGATGAATCTCGGTATGTTAAGATGGTCACCCATCCACAGACCAACCTTGGCAAGCGTAGCTTAACCTGATGGATCGAACCGTGCGGCTGTTATTACTTAGCCGAGCTCCTCGATTTTTTACTCGCCTGTATTCCTATGTATATTTTCCATAAAGTCTTACCTTATGACGCTCGAAGCAATTTAAAAGAACCACGCTAACGCAACTCTTACCTGAGTTTGGTAGAGAGCGATCTGCCACGGCCATTGGCCTACCAATGTGGGGGTACCATTCACCACCAGCGGTATTGGATTTAATACCACCTTTCCGCATTGAGACTGCAAAATAAGTAAAGTAATTTAGCTACTTATCGCAAACATTTGGTTTGTATTAGTAATTTCTATAGCTGTACAAGGATATTTCGGCGCGTGGTCTATATTAGAACTAACGGCGCCATCTTGCTTTTTCAATACATTTCACAAAACAATTACATGCTGAGCGATGGCCGTTTTGCGTGGATGTGACGCATGATTTCCCCGGAACTGTTTATTTTCGTGTTTTGTTCTTACCTTGCGTCATGTGTACCGCAAATAAATGTATTTTCTTTCTTTTCTTTTTTCTTTTCTTTAAATGTTTACCAACAGCGCCCCCAACGAATGTTAACGTCATTCGAGCGCCAAAATATCCTTGTAGCAGTGTACAGTTCGGCCGTCGATAGAATGTGTTCCTGATACCTGTCAGTTGGACAATTTCTAGAAGTAATAAGGATCAAATTCGCAAAAACATATTCTTTAGTATGAAACTGACAGAATAGATGTCAAGAACGCATTCTTTCGACGGTTGGACTGTAGTTGAGTTCTGTTCTACAGGGTATAATAACATTTTGTGGTCGACAATAATTCTTGGTCATTTGTTGGTTAGTAAAATTATAAATTCAGAATAAAAATAAATAAAATATTTACTAGGAACTTTAAATTACTTAATCAACTTGAAAAGTAGTTCACCGTAGCGAAGTTTAAAAAAATTATGGGGGTATCCCAGACCACGTCATCTTAAAAGTGATGTTATTGATTAAAGTTTCTAAAAAGTGGTTTGAAACGTTTCGCTTAGAAACCTTATATGCTATAAAAATCATGAATCCATTAAATTATTATGGTGTGAAAGAAACCTCCTGGAGATACCTAAGGCTTAGGCTTATGGCACACACTGCGGTGCGGTGGCTTGAGTTGCCTTTTTTTCGCCGCAGCGAATAAAATCTTGCTTTGCTTTCGTATGCGTTTTTTTTGCAATAATTGATTAGTCGTTTGAAAACCACACAAATACCCATGTCATTTAAGATGACATTGTGCATGGAAAATTATTATTTACCATTTTAGAATGCGTTTATCATCAAGACAGGAAATCCCGACCACAATTAATGTTGATTCAACCTAAAAAGTTAAGGCAAAAACGCCCGGGCAGCCCGTGAAACTCAAACTTTCTTACGTTTTTTGCGATTTTCAGGTTAGTGCCAGGGTGTATGTTAATCAAAATATGATTCGCGACCGTAACTAATATGTATATTTTTACAGAATTATAATCATTAAAATCATCAATACAATTCTCAGAGTTAGAATTGGCCCCAGTTGTCACGATTTCATGCAATAGTCAATTAATAGGGTAATTTGAACTTGGATATTTGTATTGATGATTTAATGTTTTTTTATTTTTATTTAGTTGTTTATTTTTTACGGTAGGTAGCGAATTATATTTAAATATGAATTTCGCAGGCTGCCTTAGCGTATCCCCCTTAACAGTCGACCACAAAAAGTTTTATGAATATGAAACCTGTTATTAAATTGAAAGACGTATTAAGTTAAGGTAAGTATAGGAACTAATAAAGTCATAATAGAAATATTTTTTATTGTTAATAATTCAGACAAATCTACTAGAAAATATAATTTAAGGCACCTACATATTTCTATGAATAAACAGGGTGACAGAGACATCGACGCGAAAACTGTTACCATGGATTCAATACATGATTCTGAATCCGCTGCATTGAAATTTTTGGTCGGTATTTTTTTTTTTTTTTTGTTGTTCCATACATTTTGACCGCGTAGGTATTGCACTTTTCTATGAAACAGCAGATTTAAAAAAAAATTACCGACGAAAAATTTCAACGCAGTGGGGTCAGAACCCTGTTTATGTAGGTGACTTTAACCTTTTATTCATAGAAATATGAAGCATGTGCCTTAAGATTTTTTGAAAAAATTACACAAGTAAATAAAAGGTGAAATATAAGTAGATAGGTATTGTATAGCTACAGAGGGAGTTCTTTTAATAAGTTATTATTTATCTACAGGGCGTGTTTACCAAATTCTACAAGTGCAAGCAGAAATAAATAAGCAACAGATTCTTATCTCAAGTCATTAGACGGTAGACGAAAGAAAACTTATGAAAATATAAAATTATGATAAACAATAAGTAAAGATGCAGCGTAGCTCATGCAGTAAATAGAACAAATAGTTAATATTAAGATAGAAGCAACTGAAATCGGCAGAGTGATAAAAATTTCCATCCCATTATCTTCTTTATCTGTCAAAAGCCGCTGGCTTTCGTAAAAGCGGAATATGTTTTTAAATCTGAGCAAACCAAATACAGGTATCCGTATCCCAAGAAAAGTATGCGCTTCGGAAATCATCGTCCGTCTTCGGAAATACGAACGCGCGGTTTTGAGATCTTCTAAAGAGTTGTTACAACCATGAAAGTACTTGTCTTTTTTGCATCACAAATTTATGGATTGACATATATATAAAAAAATAAAAAAATCCTTTCCTAACTTTTGAGAGACAGGTGACGATTTGCGACAGGAGTAGGTAACTCGACCGAGAGAAAACTTCATTTGAACGCGCCAAGGTGCATTACTACCTACTAAGCGCGGCAGTACAAAACTTAGAAGTTTTGTGTTTGCCGGGTTAGGTAGGTACTGTTATTCGCAAAGATAGTTTGATGGGAATTGAGGAAACTTTGAAAAAGGTGACTTTGATACCTAAGTATCCGCTTGTGTAGTTATCATAATTCGCCCACTCACCCAGATGTTGCAGCCATTCATGTTAGCTTTGGCATACCTGTGTATATACGTTTATATATTTTTGAATATAAATTAGTCTTTTTGAAATTGACACCGAATTGAAATTATGCGAATTTAAAAACAATTTTTTTTCGAATAAATTGTAAGTTATAAGACAGTCTATCATCACCTTATGAATATTGTAGTTTGATCCGATTGACTATTGTGAGCGGATTTAGAGCTAGTGATGTACCTACCGGATATAATTAAGTTGTGCAAAATGAAGGATAAAAATCTGGCCAAAAAGCATTCGTCACACGACGTAAAGAAAAAAACGAAAGTGTAAAATTTTGACCGTAAAGGCACTTTTGTTGCACGCCACAATTGTGACGATAAGTCCCCTCTTTGAGGAGTGGCTAGAGAGGCGCCATGGCGTCCTCACCTTCCGCCTGACGCAGGTCCTCACCGGACACGGTTGTTTCGGGAGGTTCCTGTTCCGTATAAGGCGGGAGGAAACGCCCGGGTGTCACCACTGTGTGGATCGCCCGGAGGACACGGTGGAGCATACGGTGGAGGTCTGTCCTGCTTGGGCGGAGCACCGTCGTGTCCTCACGGAGGCGATCGGCGGCGGCAATCTCTCGCGTCCGGCCCTGGTTCAGGCCATGGTTCGGAGCGAGAGTGCATGGGAGGCCGTCACTTCCTTCTGCGAAGCAGCAATGCTCGCGAAGGAGGAGGCGGAGCGCGCGAGGGAGAGGCAAGATTCGCGCCCTCGCGCCCCTAGTCGCCGCAGGAGACGCCCCGGGCGTCGGGAGTCGCGAGCCGACTTCCGGCCACCGCAGGCGCGGGCTTGCGGACGGTGAGCAATGGGTAGCTCGCCGCCCGATTAGGACCAGGCCCGGGTTGACAGCGCGTTGTGTTCCACGTGCGCCTCAAAGAGAGGTCAGCACCAACTGACGGCGTCCGTAAGGGCCAATAGGTGCTAGGGTTGCGAGTTTGTCCGAAAGGGATATCGCGGCCCCGGCACACAGGCAACGGAATGAACACGGGTGGGTTTTAGTCAGTAAGAGTCTGACACACCCTCCCGCTCCGCTCAGAGCGGGAGAAGTTATTTGATAATTTCCCAACCTCAAAAAAAAAGGCACTTTTGTTACGTAACAAAAGTGTCTTGTGTTACAAAATGTTACACTTTTTTCGGTCTAGCTCTCATTCGCCAAGTGTGCAGAGAATATCGTGCGACAAAGCACTTCGTTCCAAAATTAATTGTCTTCCACAGAACCGTACCCTAATTCCGTAATATATGATCAATCACAATCTGAATCATTATGAAAGAGACTAATCCATTGCTACATAAGTGCGAAAAAAAAAATCCAAGCTAATTATTTTTCTACTAATCTGTTTTATTTTGACAGTTCCACACCATTAATTGCGTTATCTAATGTAAATAACGCAATGAATGTTGTTGAACTGTCAAAATGAAACAGATTAGTCTTAATCATTCACGAAAATGTCTTACGGAAGTAGATAGCAGTTTCCTAGTGCGCATACAAGCAAAAACTTGACACATAACATAACTGATAAAGTGAAGTTTTATAAAAATATCATTGGAAATTATCTCAAAAAAAATAATCAAAAAAACATGTATAGGGTCAAATAAATTAACTATAGAAACTCCACAGACGTGATGAGTATCGATATCTAAACATAATAAAAACAGAAAAAAAAAGGATTTTCCGAACTCATACAAGTAACTCCAAAAACTCCAAAAACTCACAAGATTTTTTTCTAAAAGTAATTATTGAATTAAATAAAGATGAAAAACGTGAGCAAACTGATTACGGAGGCTGAGCATGAAGTAGGTTGGCATACCGACGATTTTAGATGATCATTTGCAACGGTCCAGTGCCTATATGGTACTTACTAGGCAATTAGGAATGTAGATACGTAAACAAGTAATATTATACTGTTCGCACAGCACTGCAACACGTATTTTCTAGGTAGGTAATTTAAACTAAGCTTGACAAGCAATGGTGCCAACATGACGGTAAGGGACAAGTTATGTGAAAAAAAAATCTGTAGTTGGAAATTGACCTAGAGGTCCTTTTCATTCCACGACTGTACATTAAATGTTCCATTGACCTTGCTGTAACCAGTTCTGAAAACGTGCCTCTTCTCAAACTAAAGGTTATTATATTATCTTGTAGTGTTTTCCTCTTAGGAAATACTTATCATGCAATAAGGCACCACTTTTGATTCACTTGTGGTGTTATGTAATTAGTTGCATAGATCACCCTCATATTTAATTTATCATAGACTAGCTTTTGCTTGCGGCTTCGCCCGCGTGGATGTCGCAAAATATCCCACGGTTACTACCGTGGTAAGATACCTAATAGCCGAGGAAAAGGTCATAGACTCCTACCGCTGCGCCCGTGTTGCCGTCAACCATAATTATTTTGTTACGCGTAATTTTGAATCTGTGATGTCTGTGACTTTTCATTTAAATTATGTAATGTCAAGACATATTTTAATCTAAACTAAATGCCTAATTTAAATAACATATTTTATTGGATAAGGATTAATATAATACCGGTCAAAATAGCTTCGGAAACAACAAATTTTTTAAAATCAAATTCTGAAAGATAATAATGGTTACTGCGGGTCATCCTTAGAAGAGACATCGCGGACTTTATATTGATATTTTTAAGATGAAAAATCCTGTAGAACATACATTTTAGGTATCTGTTACGGTCTACGCGGCGCACGACATGAAAGAATTAAAAAAAAATCTGACATCATCAACATGTCATATTTGAGCCTTAAGGCGAAAGCACCATCCGTTCAATTATTATTACGTTTTTTGCAATTTTTTGGCTAGTATCAGGTTGTATGTTGATCAAAATATGAATCACGACCGAACCAAATTATATTTTCAGAATCATGATCATTAAAATCGTCTTCACAACTCTTAGTGTTCAGATTACGTAATTTGAATTTAATTCTTACTTAGAGATTTTAATTCTATAAATACACATTTGTTACGGTCGCGAATCGTATTTTGATCTACATGTTGTATGTAGATCAAAATACGATTTGCGACCTAGTTTGAATAAATTACTTTTGAATTTTGAATTTGAATTTTGAAAGCGTCTTACGGAATTAGGGTTCATGATGCTAGAGGAACTATATTTTTAAATATCGTCTCGGTATGTATACCGAGACTCCTCCATGCCTCGGAAAGCACGTTAAGCCGTTGATCCCGGCTGTCATTCTTGGATCTTTGACAGCTTTTACGGGTCGTCAGAAGCCCGAATGTCTGACAACCAGTCTTACCAACAGGTAAAGTAGTCAAGGACGTTTTATCGTTATGAGGAAGTTTGGCCACGTGGTCATTGGCGCTCAGTCCATTCATACACATGTAATTCTCTGTTTTCTACTTGGGTAGAAATTCATAGAAACCAGTCGTGTCGCGGCGACACGTCGCTTGCAGTTACCGCCTGCGGTCGGCTACGGAATGGTACCTTAATGACACTAGTGCATTTTTTTTTACTCAATCTCGAAGTATTTATTTCATCTAAACCAATAACAGGCACTTTTGAATTGTCAAGTGGTCGGTCAGTCAGAAAGATGAAGCTGGATCTTTGACAGCCTTTACAGGTCGTAAGAAGCCCGAAAGTCTGACAACCAGTCTTACCAACAGGTAAGTAAACAGTAACTGGGTTGTGGGATGTCTGATTGGCTCCATGTAAATACTGGTATTCAGCTGTATCCAGTTAGACTGGAAGCCGACCCCAACATAGTTGGGAAAAGGCTAGGCAGATTGATTGAATGTCACTGCCATGCCCCATGATTTGTTTTTTGGTGTAATTACTTAAATTGATTTCAATAAAATATTCAGGGTCAACTTAAATTAGTTAGCGAAACTACGCAGACGTAATGGATACCGATGTCTAAACACGACAAAGCAAAAAAAAAAAATGAGTTTTATTTTTGGTGAAATACTGGAATTCAGTTGCATCCGGTTAGACTGGAAGCCAGCCCCAACATAGTTGGGAAAAGGCTAGACAGAGTTTATTGGAACGAAGTTCTTCATCGCGGCTTGCGAACTGGCAGGAATCGTCACGCGAAAACGCGTTATGAAATGAAATTTAAATGAAGTGAAATTTAAATGAAATGAAATTGTTTATTCTGTAAATAGGATATTGGAATCACTTTTACTCGTCTTATTAAAAATAAAATAAAAATTAGCTAGATGACTTCGGTGTTTCCTATATGACTACTCTGAGAAGAAAGGCCGAAACAAACTCAGAGGTCTCTCTTTTAAAGTCCTGACATATGATGACATCTTGGTGAGGCCATATGAGGACCATGTAGATTAGTATTTGAAATGGTCTTTGAGAAAATAACCAAATGGATTTGAGTGGACCTGTCCAGTCAGTGCAAGGTAAGCATTTGCAAATAAGAGTAATTGTGGAGCTCAACTCAAAACTTAAGGAACTCAACTCAACGAAATACGTAAACAAATGGCCTTTCTTTGGTATTCCCAAAGACAGGCCATTTGGGTAGGCCGCTTAAACTACTCATACTTTAATACTTGCGATTTTCTTCTTCTTATTCAAAGAGAAATAAAGAGAGTGATCGTGGGAGTACTGTGGGTGTCATCTTGTAGGGATAAAACAGCTGCCGTTTAGGGAATTCAAGTTTAGAACAAGATGGCTACTTTAGAATGACATGGCAACATGGAATAAGTATGTCCTATACATGGAATTAGCATGAACTATATTGATGACGGCAGCGCGCAGCGGTACAAATTGTTTTTTGGAACGAAGTTCTTGAATTTTGTAGTGTATTACTTTTTATTTATGTAATGTATAATCTGGTGTACTTACAAAACAAAACTACGCTTAGGAATGGGTAACTAGCTTCATCTTTCTGACTGACCGACCACTTGACAATTCAAAAGTGCCTATCATTGGTTTAGATGAAATAAATACTTCGAGATTGAGTTAAAAAAAATGCACTAGTGTCATTAAGGTACCATTCCGTAGCTGACCGCAGGCGGTAACTGCAAGCGACGTGTCGCCGCGACACGACTGGTTTCTATGAATTTCTACCCAAGTAGAAAACAGAGAATTATATGTGTATGAATGGACTGAGCGCCAATGACCACGTGACAAAACTTCCTCATAACGATAAAACGTCCTTCACTACTTTCACAGAAAATGTCGTTAAAAAGAACAAATTCCGGTTTTTTCTAGAATACCTACTAATTACAATACGGATACGACGAAACTTGTTATTCGCACATGCTTTTTCTGAATCTAGACATAAACAAAGTAAAGAATGTTGTATGAAAGCCTTTCGTAACAAGAAATGTTTGAAGGTCACATAATAATGTGTTTCTTTTTTCACAATTAACGAGAAACTAAAAAGGGATAAGTATTGGTTTTAGCGTGTACCCGAATGTTTCCGTGTTACTAAATTATTGAACGATATTTAAATAGTAGATTGTTTGCCTAGGGAGCAAACAACTATTTTAAAGGCGAGAGTATTTCTTTGAATACGGAGCGGAGCGAAGGATTCAAAGTACGTGACTCAAGCTTAAAATTGTGTTTCTCCGGAGGTGGACACTCTACTTTATATCACCCTCTATGAGAAAATAAGTACCTACCTAAGTGCAACTTATGAATAAGAATAGTACCTATGTTTATTTATTTAATTCTCATTACTTGGAAAACACTAAAATTTTATAAAACTATGTAATATCCGAATTTGAGTAAACAATTACGAACGAAGGTGGAATGCATTTCGCGCGTTTATTTATTTTTTGCTTGCTCGCAGTTTACTGTATCACAGCCTGTTATTTGTTCATACAATGTTCGTGATTGATCTCTTTGGTGATTGGAACTTTTACTAACAATATCCACTTTCCAAATTCAAATTAATTTTAGTCCCTAGGAATTAAAGAGCTATTTTAGTCCCTGATTACGAAGAATATACTAGCTCTTTTCGAATAGATGTGGTAAAAAATACATTTTTGAAAGTCTAAGTGCAGTGAGAAGTGGTAACGGCCTTACGTAATGGGTTCGAGGTTTCGATCCCAGCCAGGCACTTTACTTTGTGTAAATAATTTCATCACCACTGCTCTCAAAACGGTGAAGCAAAACATCGTGCGGAAACCGCTATTCAAAAAAATAAAAAAATCCAAGACATGTGACATCCACCAATCCGCACTGGGCCCGCGTGGTGGATTATGGCCCACTCACTCTCACAGAGAGGATGTCTGGGTCCCAGCAGTGGGAACATTATGTGCTTATTATACTTTTAAAGTAGGTATATGTACAAGTTTTAACGCTCTCTTTATAGTCATGATTTCCGGGAAATATTTTCAGGAAAATAACTTTTACACCTCTTTTTAATTAGTAAAATTACTACGCAAATATTTTTATTTCTGTCCTAGGTACAATTCCCGGGTTGGGTGAAGTGTTATTGAGTTTTTCCATCTGGAATTTCTCAGTAGTAGCCCGGAGTCTGGATTTGTGTTTGATGGCAATAGGCTCGCCCCTTATTCCGTGGGACTTGAATATAACTGGCGAAATGTGGGTGTTCTATAGATGCACCTCTGCCTCACCATTCGGGGCATAATGGTGTGATGTTATGTTGTTTTCCGCGCTGTCGCGTCGCGCCTGTTTGTGGGAGTCGGTACTTATCGTTCGTGCCCAAATGGGGTCGCTAGTTCGATAATGACATTTACCAACAGCATCAGCATCGGAGCTGACCTTTTGACATTTACTACGATTGCTCCACGAGTACTAATCGTTAATAATAATATAAACGAATTTTAATTAAATATTCGGTTTTTTCTTGGTATGTAGTAGCTGATACTTGACTTGTTTGAGTGATGATGATGACGTCACTCTGAACTAGCTGCTTGAAGACTGCGTCAATGTCCATGTTCGGGGTCACCAAGGTATGAGGAACAGGGTGTAAAGGTCACTCATCCTCCATAGAAAAGGGAGGCTACTCCGGCCAGACGGGGGTTTTGTCTAGTGGGCTACTGCCCGACGATTGATGTCGGGACGTTCTACATATTAATGCTCGTGCAGATCAGCGCAATGCGACGGCGCGACACAACTCGAACAATACAATTTCTAAGAAAACTTCACGGTATAACAATAACCCGTGTCGCGTCACGCTGTCGCGTCGTGCTAGTCTGCACGAAGCTTTATGCTAATCGCGCGGTAAACTGTGCTTGCGCGATGCAGGATTTTGCGTGACGTCAGTGTGATGCGTAGTACGCATGTGGTCGCATCGCTGTTATCCGGAAACGAGCCCAGAAGACTGGCAGCATTGCCACGTTGAATGGCAACGCTAACTCTTTTTACTGCAAAGTATTTTTATTTATTATTATAACAAGTTGTATTAGAAAATCTAATCAGTGGCATCACAAAGAGAATCATAACAATATTTATCTACTCTCATATCGTAATATTCGAATTATAAACTTCAAAACGAGTTTATATTGACATACTTTATAAACACAATACCGAAATTTAAAAATAGAATCATATTACTTATAACACTTTTTCTCTAACAAAATAATGCAATTTTTTTTTTTTTTTCTATTACGATACAGGGGAAAACCAAGAAATTAATATCACCAAGGATATTCCATCAACTTTTGTAATGGGACGTTAACGGGGGACAGCAGCACCGCTCTAGCGCATGCGCGGTGATGTGCTGGGTGCAGGCGCCATTCATACATGAAGTTGTACTGAATTTAGTGGGATTTTTTATTCTTGATCTTTTACTTTGATCTTTTATTTAGTATATTCAATCCCAATGTATGAGAGTAGATAAAGTTGCGTAAGAAACTGCACATAACTAGGTATTAAAACACTTGTGTGATACTATTAAATACCCCGCATTATGCAACAGTTTCATAAACTACTATTATAGCTCACATGCGCCCCACCGCACGCTTCGCACGGTTTTTCCGACTTCACAAAATATCGAGATTTCTTTATAATATATAAGTTTAATATGAATGTATTATACACGTAAACATTCCGGAATAAATTCTCTAAATAATGGTGAATGAACCGCATCAACATCTGTTGCGTACTTTAGAAGAACAACGCGATCGCACAGACACGAAAAGCGACTTCAATTATTATCATTGTGACTAGACAATTCGGATTTGTGACGTCATTTGACAGTTACGAGTGGCATTTAAATATCCAATCTGACTCACCAAACAAGATCCAGTATGCTAATAATGTAAATAGAATTCTTTTGAAAGGCTGTGACAAGACAAGTAGGTAAATAAAATAAAATAATTAGGTTCAAGGGAATCCCTGTGTAGTACCTACATCATGGCCAGAATCGTTGATATAAGTTTATTTATATAGAATCTTTTCTGTTTTATAAATGTGGGAACTTGTAGGCTTAGTAGACTTCAGATTTGTTGCCCATTTTTCTTTTTTCAAGTACCTCGTACTTGTTGAAAGGCCTACACTGTCCTCCGGTACCTATAACATTTATTAGAAAATAATGTAAAAACGAATGAATTTTAATTATAACAGTAAACGTGGAGTTTCTTGTCGGCTCTAATTCTCCATAGGAAACGACCTATTGCAACCGTGTACCTAGCTTCTGACGTTTCATAAGTGTCCATGTAGGTTCATGTGTTTTTTTTTTTAGCTTGTTAACAAAAACTTTCATTCTCGAATAGAACCGTGGTCCATTATGTATGACTAAATGCTTTTTTGGTATCACTTATTACCTTTGCCAATGGTATTGAGATTGGAAAATAGAGATGAAGACAAAAAAAAATTTTTAGTCCGTCTTTGAGATTATAAAAAAATATTGGATACGTATTTTTTCTTTTTTTACGTAATTTAAAGATTACGGCGATACATTGAGGTAAAATGTGCCATGACGTCACGAGTACGTAGATTTTATACGTACTAGTGACGTAGCTGCCCCCACTCCCCAACTTAAAACTAACTAACTTATTAATTAACTTACTTTTTTATTGTCAAAATATTATTTTCACTTTTTTTTATTTTGTATTTAGTGTTTAACAAACTGTGTCCAAATAAACATTATTCTTTCTTTCTTTCTTTCTTTCTTTCTAAAATGCGTTTTATCTAAGTATTTTTTTTTATAATATAATAAAGCAAAAAATACGTGTCTAATATTTTTTTGTTATCTGACTGACGGACTAATTAGAATTTCATTTTTTGTTTACCCAGGCATCATCCCTATAAAAAAAAATGGTTACTGTTATTTGATAATAAAATAAAATGGTCAGTCATCACTAAGAAAATCATAAAAATATTACATATTAATTTAATACCTTTCTAGAAAAGTTGGATTTGTGACGTCATTTGGCAGTGACATTTAAATATCGAATCTGACTCACCAAACAACATCCAGTATGCTAATAATGTAAATATAATTAATTTGATAGTTACAAAACATGTAAATAAAAATAAAATAACTAAGTTCAAGGGAATCCCCGTGAAGCACACAATGGCTAGAATCGTTATTATTATTTAAAAATAACAAAGTATGAATAAAATCTTTCATTCTCGAATTTCTAATCATGGTCCAGAAAATGTTTTTTGTCATCAAATAGTTTAATTTAAAACTTTTGCCAATTTCGCACTTTAGCAAATTAAAATGATATTTTGTTAATGATAATAAAGTATTATTGTCAGTCAAATGCAATGATAATGAATTAAATCGTAGTTTAGGTACGGTCAGGGAGCGAAAATGATAAGTAATTTTTAAAGAAACTCTTTACCAATTCTCTTTTTTCTCCTTTTCATTCAAAATGTTGTCGGAAAAATCGTAAAGTGCAAGTAAAAATTAGCTCTAAGGCTTCCTGTACATAACGCCGGAGCCGCACAGGCGACCACAAGATGAAAAATAATCAGAAAATCTCAGAATTAAAATGTAAAATCTACACGGTGCCGGTGTTCCATATGTGTTCAGAAAAAGTCTCTTAGGACGCAGATATATGCCAGTGACCTTGAGCCAGTAATAGGACTCGCCCATCAAGGAGTGCTGTCTCAAATTAGACGCATTATTAATTTATTATACATAAAACAAAAGGTATTTTAATAAAACACGCATACTAAAAGATCAATAATTAAATTATCTTTAAAATGCTGAAGGTTTCAGAAAAATACGCTTGATGGATTTTGCGTGATTCTCCGTTTTTTATCTGTGTTAGACATAACTTTACAAATTAATTTCAATATGTAACATAAATATAATGTAAAATATTCCAATATTAAGTCATAAAAAAAATGTTCTAATATATCATATATTTTTTCCAAATCATTAACACTACTTGTTTAGACGTGATCTTCAGTATAAAATTATTAAAAGTCGGTTATCGTCGCCTTAAGGAAAAGTTGTAATGGAACAAATCTAACTTAGAGTGATGGATTAATGATTCTAATTCTGCAAATACATATTTGTTATCATACATGTTGACTCCTTGACTGTACATCCGTATTTAACAAAAAACAAAAAAATTGTTTGTTTTTTACTTGCTTCTATTTTCGGTCTATGGTTTTCAGTCAGTTATCAGAAAGTTTTCTCTCGGGGAAAGGAAGAAATAAGCAGAGAGCAAGAAAGACTCACCTGTCCACCAGGGCTGTTAGAGTTAGAAGTATCTAGTTTAGGTAACTGTATATAAGCGGGTCCTGTCCAGTAGTCCTGGTCAGCAGGTTCACTGAAAATATAAAATGGAATTTAAATAAACGCTCGGAATTTTTCATATAATTTTAAAATGCCAGACCCGTACCTAATAGGCGTAAATGACAAAGGTTTCAGTGTCTGCCCATTTTCGATTGATTTTTTTTAAATTTTGTGTGAAATATGTGTCTGAACGGACAAAGGCCGAACCGGGGGCCTACTCCCTAAGCGAAATCCGTTCGTTCGGCCGTCGTTACGGGCGCTTCGCTCTCTGTCTAACTTACGGTATGTCCGTAAGTGAGACGGAGAACAAAGCGCCCGTAACTACGGCCGAACGAACGGATTTCGCTTAAGGAGTAGGCCCTCAGGCGCGGTCTACCATCAGATCACCATTTAATCATATTTTTAACGACAAATTAGAAATAAAATATTTATAAAGATTCTGATGTGTTATGGGAAAAAGAGACGAGACACTTGCAAAACTGGTTTTGAATTGGATGATGTCTGACGTATAAAATTAAATATTTTTAAGATTTACGTTTTACGAAAGTCTCGATGAAACTAGTGCTATGTATGGTAAGTTTCAAGTAATCTGGGAATCGAACCCAGCAACAACTTGTTCAACAGTCACGTTTGCGACCTCTATACCAACAAGGAAGTCGGTCATACCAAAACTGACGTAAAAAGATGATACTTGCCTTACTGATGGTCTCGGCCTACCATCTGGTCGCGGCGTGGCCTGATATCCATTGTCCGGCCTGTTCTGGTTTAGGCGGTCACCACTGGGGCTAAATGACAAAAATATACGATGAACTATGTACGATCTGGGAAATATATGTTTGATTATATTGATCTGATTTAAACAATACAGGGTGGCGGGACATCGACGCGAAAGTCGTTACCACGGATTAAGTACATGATTCTGAGCGCTCCTGCGTTGAAATTTCTCGTCGGTTTTTTAATAACCGACGAAAAATTTCAACGCAGTGGCCCTCAGAATCATGTCTTGAATTTATGTTGGATTCAGTACATGATTCTGAAGCCCCCTGCGTAGGGACATCGACGCGAAAACTGTTAACATAACAGTTTTCGCGTCGATGTCCCCGCCATCCTGTATATTAAAGTGAGTGTGTTGCTTGTGTTTTTTTGGTTGTCCTCACATACAATCGGAAGTAAACTATAACTAGATAACACCAGTTTAATAATAGCCCCAATAGTTGCACCAGTCCGGTGCAATACTTAATTAAAGGTTCCATTATCATTATGACGTAACTAATTATTAAATTTTCCACATAAAAGGGAAAATTAATCACCGAACAAGCGGTAGAGTGTCATTTGTACGACAGTGGTAGATATGCACGATATTAATGAACGTTGTCGTCAATTGCTCATTACGAATGTTACCCGGTGTAGGACGCCATGGTGAATTTATTTCGGCTGTGACGTCATTTATGTTTAGCTCTGCCTCCTTGTTTATTTTTAACATAACATATTATCACGCATGTATTTCCCGAAGGGTTAGGCAAAAGAGTACCTATACTACACCCACATTTCGCTAGTTAAGTGAACAAACACTCACAAATCCATACTTTGGGCTGCTACTAAGAAATTCCAGATGGAAAAACCCAATAACTCTTTGCCCGGCGTGGGAATCGAACCCAAGCACCACGCGCACCGCGCTTGCGACCACTAGACCCTCGAGAAAGTCAACACAAGTTGTACGCACGGCTACACATCAAGATATAAATTTCCAGTATAAGCTGACCTTGCATTATAAGGAAATCCCATACAATGCGAGATCAGCATAAACTGGAAATTTATAGCTTGATGTGTAGCCGTGTGTACCTATGTTCGTTACGTCATAGGGATGTTGACTAAAAATCTTTTTTTATCCGTCAGGTAGATTATTAAAAAATATTATATTATACGTGTTTTTTGTTTTTTTACGTAATCAAAGGATTACGTCAATACGTTAAAATTTGGCATTACCTGACTCCCCGGTAGATTTTATATTGACTTGTGACGTAGTGAGCCCCCACTCCCCGATTTTAATGCGTTTTATCTAAACCATATTTTATTAATTATGATAAAGGAAAAAATACGAGTGTAGTATTTTTATTAGCTGACTGACGGACGGAACAGTTTTTTTTTTACCAGTTAACATCCCAATACGTTATGTGTAGACAAGGAGTCAATGCAGGGTGCAAGAATACCTATCAGGAAGCCGTCATCTACGCGTTCTGTACATTAAACTAAGTCTCTACGACTTATTTGTTTTTTTGTTTTTGTGTGAATATTGGGTGCCTTAACCGGAGTCAAATAAATTTATTTTCTTTCTTTATTTCTTTTCTTTGTTATCAGATTATAACCTTATGAAATATCATATTATTAGGAGTACTTACATATTTAGAGAAGCTTCGGTGGCATGACTTTGTTGAAAATAAGGTCTAGGAGACTCTTTTGGTGGATCCCGGTTGACCGGTTTCGTTTCAAACCCGAAGTTTGGCTGCGGTGTTGGGCGCCTTACATTATCCTCGTCAGGTCGGTTGACGGCAGGCCGTGGAGAGTTGGCGTTGCAGATCTCCCTGCCATTCAGTCTTATTGTCACCAGTTTCGGGGTTTCGTTTAGAGGGTTGTATTGCACGAAGAAGCGCACTGGCACGGCAGGGCCAGGGTTAATTTGCATGTCACCGTTCTCAATTTTGAAGTCCTTGTTGTCTGTTGTGGATACGTCTCCTATCCAGTTCTGAAAGAGATGGAACACTTTGAATCTGAATCTTTCTTTTTTATTTTTCTTTTAACCTTAGGTACACAATTCTTTTCAGTCAATGTTCATAAATATACTCCGTTGGTTTAGGTAGTTAAATAAATGTAAACAAAAAAAAAACAAGTGACAAGAGAGCTGTCAGGTAACCGAGTAAACGTAATACCTGTCACTTCAGTTGTTATGCTATGTCACAGTTGTACTCTTCAATTTAGCAACGTTATAATTCGTTGACGGTTAGAGCACCTATCTTTTTGGGCTCTTTAATACAAAATATTATATTGTTATTATTATAAAACAAACAAAAAAATTGTGCTCCAGCAGTTACATCTACGAAGAGTAGTTTAAGAATAAAATATACATTAATAAAAGAGGAAATTATCGTAAAATTCGAAAATAAATTTAATTTGTTTATAACGTCTTTTTAAACAAGAAAGTGTCATGTATAAAAACCCTTTTTACAATTTGTTTATCTTTATTGAATTACCTAAACCTAATGGAGTATAGGTAGGTAGGGTAAATGATGGTAATCTAACAGTCGCAAACATCAACATTGTGTGACGCACATCTACCATCATTTTGAATATTTTTTTGGTCTGTGAAAAAAAGCTGTTTTGAACATATACAGGGTGTTTGGCAGAACGTTGAACATACGAAAATGGTGGATAGGTGGGGTCATCTGCTACTTACTCAGCCCAAATTTTTTTGGCCCTGGCCCACGGGATATTTTTTAAAAAAAATTTTTGTCTGTCTTCTTCTTACACCACTTTCTTAACTTTAAAGTGTAATTTTTATTAAAAATGGGTAAAACAGGCAATATTTAGTATAATTTCAATCGATCATTTAATTTTCACCAACTTTGCAGTATTAAATTTCGTAAAACATTTCACTTTCCGTAAAGGTAGAGTTTCGTCAAAAATGTCCTACTTGAAAAAATTATGACATAACTCTTAAAGTTTTTTTTTTATAAAAGCAAATTACATACCATTAGAAAGCTCACACACTAAGGATGTTTTGCTAGAATTGGAACTCCTCAATCATTTTTTGTTTTTTTTTAAATGCAAGTTGAAATTAAGATTTAAGTATTTTTTACATCTTTCTGTAAGTTTGAGGACTCATAACTTTTTTTCTAGCTAACATCTGAATAAAGCAATAATTTTATAAGAATCTGTCAACATAAAAGATTTAAAAAAAATACTAAATATTGCCTGTTTTACCCATTTTTAATAAAAATTACACTTTAAAGTTAAGAAAGTGGTGAAACAAGAAGAAAGACAAAAAAAAATTAAAAAAATATCCCGTGGGCCAGGGCCAAATAAATTAGGGCTGAGTAAGTAGCAGATGACCCCACCTATCCACCATTTTCGTATGTTCAACGTTCTGCCAAACACCCTGTATAAAGCTGCAGATGGATATTAAAAAAAAGAAGTTGCAAATGCTGCAAAACTGGATATCAAGAAGGAAAACGATTCAGAAAGTTCATTTCGATGAAGTGCAGACGGATTTTGTTGATCATAATAAAAACACTTATTGACGTCAAACAATCTTATCTTCTCAGATTCATGGATATACCTCAAACACGGATAAATGACTTCAAGAGACCAATAGATCTAGATATAGATTGAAGAAGGACGTAGAAACACTAGAAACTTATGAAGAAGTAAATCATTCAAAATCAGCTTATTTTATTCCACTACAAATGCTAGCAGCACATAACAGTCAGGTGAATGGATCAGTCTACGATGATAAGCTATAGTTCCAAGTAACTTTAATTAATATCCATGTCGCAGTAAGATGGTTAAAGCCGTGATATAGTTATATTCCTAGAGCTATTATCGTAATATAGTTATATTCCTAGAGCTATATACCGTAATATAGTTATATGAAAGCATTCTCATTCATAACTATTGGAGTGCCCTAATTTTGTTACTGCGTCCAATTTCGAAGTAGCGCTCGCCGGTCGCTGCCACGGCACCGCTCGCTTTTTTCGCTCGTCTCGCGTGTAGTTGGTCACAGTTCTAACTTAACCTATTTGGTCGGAGTGCCCTAATAGTCATATTACTAGATCGTGTTCGTATCATAGTTATATTCCTAATAAGACAGTTATGAACCACTACGGTATTTAGCTATATCCCTAGGGATATAACTATATCACGGTAGCACCTTACTGCGACATCCACATTCCCATAATAATTGGTCAGACAGCAGCCGGTTTGAATCCTGACATTCAAATGCACATTGTGATACTGGAAGCCGACCACAACACAACTAATGTTGAGGAACCGCGTAGGTAGTGGATGATCAACCACATGGCGAAAGACTGTGGGTACTTTAATTGGAAATACAAATTAAAAACCTACCACAGAGAGTCACCAGGTAACCTTTTATAAATAGAACTCACCCCAAGAATATCAGCCTTGTTATCGAGCACGATATTGAGCCACAGTGAGTGTAGAGTGCTGTCTGTGGACAGGTTGACTTCTCCGTACCATCTCCCGGGCTCAGATCCGGGCGGTTCGTAACGAAACACGTTGGGACATGGCGATATTGGCGTGGAGCCGGAGTCCTGCTCCAGTGTGGGTACTGCCAGCAATGCCAGGAACGTGCATAATGGTATTATCTGTTGAGTAAAAGTTAGGTGAGATTGGCATTATAATTAGTACGACTACGACTTCTTCCACGTCAAAATCCTTGTTTTAGCATAAAATATATCCTATGACATTCGAAAATACTGTAGCTTCCCATTAGTGACCGAATTTGGGGAGTCGGATGAGAGTTCCGAAGATTACTATCTACATACAAACCCACAAATGTTGCCTCTTTATAGTGTTAAGCATAGATAAGTTCTGCAATAAAACGCTGAATAGTTCGTCGTCATTTCGTAGAAAGACGTCTACTGCTGATCATAGCCTCGTTCAAAGCATCGCCGCAGCGACCGGTCCTGTGCTTCTCACATTCACTGGCTTCCTGCGACCTTCACCAGGTAGTGGGTAATTATGAAAATATTATTTATCTTTGTGTTCGTTGTATGGAAGCCTTTTTAGTTATATTCGATTCCAAATAAAATAAGTAGGTACTTTCTTTCCATACTTCAAAGTTTGAATGGTTACATGATCAGGACGATATATCCACCTCCTTCCTTTCTTTGCTTCTAGATTCTTAATATATATTTTTTTAACCTATTCTGTCTCACTGCTGGGCAAACGTGCCCCGAATACTTCGCCACTCATCTTTGTTTGCTACCTTTTCCAGCCAATCAGTCAAGAAAGAGTTTAGGGTCGTCGCGCCAGCGTTTCTTAGGCACTATTATTAAGACGGCAGGTCTTAATAATAGTTGGGCACGCCACATTGTGGCGATAAGTCCCCTCTTTGAGGAGTGGCTAGAGAGGCACCACGGCGTCCTCACCTTCCGCCTGACGCAGGTCCTCACCGGACTCGGCTGTTTCGGGAGTTTCCTGTTCCGTATAAGGTGGAGGAAACGCCCGGGTGTCACCACTGTGTGGATCGCCCGGAGGACACGGTGGAGTATACGGTGGAGGTCTGCCCTGCTTGGGTGGAGCACCGCCGTCCTCACGGAGGCGATCGGCGGCGGCGATCTCTCGCGTCCGGCCCTGGTTCAGGCCATGGTTCGGAGCGAGAGTGCATGGGAGGCCGTCACCTCCTTCTGCGAAGCAGTTATGCTCGCGAAGGGGGAGGCGGAGCGTGCGAGGGAGATGCAAGCTGCACGCCCTCGCGCCCCTTGTCGCCGCAGGAGACACCCCGGGCGTCGGGAGTCACGAGCCGACTTCCGGCCACCGTAGGCGCGGGCTTGCGGACGGTGAGCAATGGGTAGCTTGCCGTCCGATAAGGACCAGGCCCGGGTCGACGGCGCGTTGTGTTCCACGCGCGCCTCAAAGAGATGTTAGCACCAACTGGCGGGGTCCGTAAGGACCAATGCCTGTTGGGGTTGCGGGTTTGTCCGAAAGGGATATCGCAGCCCCGGCACACAGGCAACGGAAGGAACACGGGTGGGTTTTAGTCAGTAAAAGTCTGACACACCCTTCCGCTCCGCCCAGAGCGGGAGAAAAAAAAAAAAGGTCTTAATAAGTGTTTTTTTTTCGAACAGACTTCAGCAACACCTGAGATGTGCCGAAACCCTATGGATTGTTCTTATGGTTCGTGTGATCGTAAAAGTAATGAATAAGTGGTATACGTTCATAAAACTATTCTACTTAAAGTAAATGATTTCATCAATATAACTTCCCAATTTATATTTACTGCAAATCGTCATTATTATTATCACGAAAGAGTCTATTTGCTGCAAATTGTCTTAATTATTTTCACGAAATAGTCTTATTTGCTGCAAATATAATGTCGAGAGCTTTATTGATGTTTTAAATTATTATAGTTTAGTAAATATTTATTTATTGAATTTTGATCGACATGCAACAGAGCCGCAATTTTCAAAAACAATAGAAAAATATTGATCATAGTAATGGCTCAAAACATTGCAGATGCCAAGATGCTCAGGTTCACGTATCTAAGTACGTTCTTTGTGTGATATATTTAGAAAACGGGTTGTCTTGAAGACGATGCGTCAAATAGAACGCACACAGAGGTGTATCTTATAAATAACGATCAGAAGGTTGAAAAATATCGTAAAAATGTTGAGAGTTACATCGAATTATCGACGAATAAGGAAAATTTTGTCTTCAAATAAAACAAAAGGTTTCTAACAGGAAAATTTAAATTTGTTCTCTTTCCTAGAAAGAGAACAAATTTATTTATTAGTTCTCTGTCGTTCGTTTTTCCATCCTTCTATTATAAATAAGAACGAATATTTAAAATAAACATGGAGGTGGCCAGCAGTTTAAATACTTTTTTATAATTTTATTTTAACTGGATCAAAGGACGACTTATCATTTTTACACTCAAGAAGAACCTACCCACATTTTTTTTTATGCACGTAAGTACGTGCCACTAAAGACGAGACTTGATACACCACGTGGTTTGACTTGCGCAGTAGATAATTTATAGGTCTCTTTAGCGGTATGAGGTCTGCGCCGGGGCGTCATCGGCGCGGAAAGAGCGCGGGAGGCGGGGTCAAGTCTCATCTTTTGTGGCGCGTATTGTTGTACTGACTGGTCTTTAAAATTGCTATAAAATTTATAACGTATGAATTTTGTATCATTATTCTCCTGCCCTTATCGCAATTTGTTTGTGGTCTGCGTAACATGTTTTTTTCTTCCATACTTTTCTATTAGTCGTCATCTAGCCATATCATCTTTCAGACAGACCATCCATTGTTTCTTTGGTCTTTCCCTACTCTTAAATAGCCATCCACATTCATACTCAAAACTTTTCTCCCGACATTTTCCTCATTCATCCGCCTTCCTGTTATGTACTCATTTCTTATTCCATCCATTCGCGTTACATAATGGGCATGGTACTTCCCCGAGCCAGTTATTGTACAAACCTAGCATTCTCAAACAGGTGTTATATACTTAGGTCCATATATATTATGTACAAATTGACGTTGTTTTGAATATAAACATTTATCATAGACATACTTCGTAGTACCTACCTCTATGCAAAAGAAAAGAAAGAAAAATAAGTTTATTTGTCACAGAAACATAACAACACAATAGATATATATGGCAGATATATCAGTGTTGAGTAATTTGCAATTTTATGTAATGTAGAGGCTTGATGACGGATATAATAGTTTAAGTATAGTCTTCAAAAATAATGGAATGAGCATTGAGTCTCGCTCATTATTGAGTATTGCCTTGTAGCAGTTGTAACAATCAAGATGATGTAGTCATGAAAGGATAATTTACATCTATGCATGCGTAGTTTTTTTTACGATTCTATTTTTCCGGAAAATTGTTTCAGTAGCTGCGCGAAAATGAACTTTCAGCCATGCTCATGAATGGAACGTGCATCTAATATACTCGTAGGTAGGTATATTGGGTACAATTCACCACAGAACAGTTAAATTTATCTGTTCTGTGCAATTCACCAGTAATACAGGGAAATTTTTTGAACGGGCAGTACAGTAAGGGTACCTTGACCGCTGTAGCTACAGGAAAACTTTCTTAGGAAACTTTTGAGTATTCCAACTGTATTCACAGATTTTGGAAAAATATTAGTCACTCAGAAAAACGTAAATTCCCACGTTTTATTTTTATGTCGATGCAGTTTCGTATATGGATTAGAAGACTCTATACCAACCGAGGTTAGAGTTCTAGAAAAGCCACAAATCGCAAAAAAAGTTTTTGCGTAAGATGTCGATCAAATCAAATTCAAGTTTGATTAAGTACTCAAAATATTGAAATTTTCGTTCATCATGATAAAAATAACGTTTGTATTTGTAAGGTGAAATTCCAAAGTACTAACGTCATTGCATACTTACATGCATCGATAGTAATCTGTTAAGTGCAACTTTTTAGTTTTTTATCACTTCTCATTCCAAATTAAAATTAAACAAAATTTGCCACTCGGTAGGTTTGGGAGTTCTTTTTTTAAATATACGTTTTGGCGCCAAAAATTCGCCATTTTGATAAAAACGACATCGTCACGTTAGAAAATATAAAAGCGCACTATGGCTGTTTGTGTTACGGCGATCGATAAAAAGACCCGTTTCAGCAAAAGCCTTTTACAAGTCAATTTATTATACCTATATCTTGTGTACTTGCTTCAGGTTCACCAACGTATTGAAGGGTCATTGACCAACTTTCAACGTGTTTGGCAGCAATTTGAGTTTTGTATCGCTCAATCCGGATCAACACTGTTAGCATTTTTGCATACTTGCTCTTCTTTATGTTATTACAATAACTGGGAAACCTGTTTTGAGAGTCAAGGAAAAAGGCTCGCGGAAAATTGTGGAACTATATTTTTTTATATGCAATGTGATGCAATGACATAGACACTAGCGCCAAGTCAAATGGACTTCAGTGGTGGCGCAGACTCTAGTATAAAACCAGATTTTTTTAGTTTCACTTCAAGCAGTTATTATATAGCTTAAGGCTATTTTTGTCTGATCATTGCACGATTGAATCTGCATTACCGACTCCTGTATAAGGCTGAGTCGGTTGATTTTGGGTGATTTTGGGAACAAATGACAAAATTTAAGGGGGTATTCTACCTATCAAATGTAAAAGACTTTTACTATGGGACCAATAGAATTCGCAAAAAAAAAAACGACCTTTCCTTATAAAGATACAATCCCACAGGACCATTTTGTATAAAAAAGTTGTTTTTTTTTGCGAATTCGTTTTTCGAATTTTATTGTTTGGTAGAATGACATTCAGACATCTTCTTTGAATTAAAAATATGACACTGACTGACTCTAATAATTTTATTTATATTTCATAATGGCCAGGCAGCAGTTGAGCAGATTTTTTTTTCAAACTTATGAAGCAATGGATTAGCAATTTGTTTCAAAACGATTCAGATTCTGATTGATCGTTACTACTTACAGCTTCAAAAGGTATTATGAGTCCTGATTTGAAAAAGGAAAGAACTACAAAACTAACGAAGATATAAAAGACTGGACGGTACATGACTTAGAGATAACTGGTGAAATCCGCATATAATTGCATAACACACTTTCAATCACAATCTGAATGATTTTGAAGGATATTGCTAATCCATTGCTTCAAATATTAAAAAAAAAATCTGCTCGCAAACGTAAATAACGCAATGAATTTTGTTGAACTGTCAAAACGAAAGCCATTGCTAGTGTAAGTGTGTTACGCAATTACCTCGCGTATTAAACACTTCTGCCTAGCCGTGCAGAAGTAATACAGGCGGGATGTTATGTTAGGTAATAATTATGAACTACCTATTCAATGTATAAATTGCATAATGATTATGTTTTAAGCGATTAATTCATTAATATTATTATAGGAATTAGTAATAGTGGTGCTTAATTGTTGTTTTGTTTATAAATAACAAGTATTCACGTTTCATACAACGTTGGGCACAATACCCAAAGCAGTGCCAGCGTAAAAAAAAAAGTGTGTGTGTGTGTTTGTGTGTGTGTGATCGGGGAAGTCCTGATAATTTTTTACTACGGCGCGGAATATCTACAACCATTCCTTCAGCTGTTTTTTAAAGTAGTAAAATCTAGTTACCTTGAAGGCATCTATCGCGTCTGGTAGGATCACTTTGGGTTTTGGGCCCAATTTGAATGGTCTTCTTTCTGAGTATTTTTTTAATTTGGTATTTTTGGTAGTTATAGTAAATGACTTTGAGTTTGGATTTTACTAGAAACTTTAGAATGAAGTAGGTACCTAATGAATAAAAATCTGTGGTAGTTTTTATCATGATTTGCGTGGGTCTGTAGGTATGTGTACCTACGTAATAATATGGCGAACCTACCTACAGTTTTTTTTTCGTTTTCGGACAAATATTTCTTCCAATTAATTAGCGGTTGTAACAAAAAAAAAATATTTAGGTGTACCCACTATTTATAACTTTATTGTAAACTACATTGCCCCGTAATCTTTCAAGCTTATTTTATGTGAAACAATGGACCTTAATGTATCTAAAAAAGCAATATCTTTGCTTACTAATTAATATATTCGTAATAAAGCCGAAGAATTTGTTTGTTCGAACGCGCATATCTCTTGAACAACCAGTCGGATTAGAAAAATTCTTGAGATAGATTATAGGATATTTAACATAACGCACGTCTCTAAAGAGTCGAGCAAATATTAATTAAATATTACTATTGATTATTAAGCGAATACGAAGTGACAGAGCGCGCGGGCGATGCGACGCGACGCGGTGTTTCGGGGGCCGAGGGAGTTTTATAAAACCATGGCTGTTATTTTAGGATAATGTGTATCTTTTGACTTCACGCGAACAAAGTCGCGAGCAGAAGCTAGTACAAAAATAAATATAAAACCGGTAAGAAGAGTCGTTGAACGCCTTCACCATAATGAAGGTTTCCGAACACCCTCTATAAGGTAACCGGTTACAGCAAGTAACCACCGTATAACCAGTCCGCAGTTATTTGCAGCGAATCATGTCGTTATAACGGTGTAAGGATGCAATGTTCAATGTTCAATTTATTTAATACTAGTGCCCCGCTCCCTTGCTTCACACGGCTTAATTATTATATCGGTCTTGTATCTGAGTTAAATATTATTTTTTTATACACATAATAGTTCCGGAAAATTAATTCTCTAACCGCATCACAATCCGTTGCGTAGCTTAGAAACACAACGCGGTCACAGAGACAAACACGAAAGGCAAGTTTTAGGCACGAAAGACCAATCTGCGGAAAAAGTGCAAAAAGTTTTGAACATAAATTCTCATTATAGTCAATGTTCAAGGTTCAAATGGTTTAGAGATCAACGAATTACGATATTTAAAAAATGTTTAAGTATTACTCTGAGTACCTGATCTGCTGAAATGAATATCGTTTTTCGCAAATAGGAACATTGATATTATGTATATTGAAACCCGATTTTGACCATTTTTGAGAACAAGAATTGGCCATGTCTAGAATGGTCAATTCTCGCCTTGACAGCTCGTTACTGAGCATCAAAAGTGAGTGATAAGTAAGTTGTATTGTGAGTGGTCTAAAAAACAACTAGACGAGACAAATCACACGAGGTTTGAGTCCGAATCAAATTGAAAAACCTCCAAGGAAACGGGGATTTACCTTATCCTTTTGACTGGAAGCAATATCATGGTTATTATAATTATATTACTTTAATTACATCTGTTAGTGGGAAAACCGATCTTCATAAACATGTTATGACATGGTAGGCTGAACGCATAGTAAGCAGCCAAAAAAAATTAATTGCGTCTCAAAATCAATTAAATATGGTGTTTGTTTATACATAATTCTGCAGCAAAAAAACATCAATCAACTCAGCCTATCGCAGTCCACTGCTGGACATAGGCCTCTCTCAGGCTGCGCCACAACACCCTGACCTCCGCCTTCCACATCCAGATTATCCCAGCCACTTTTTTAAGGGGCATGACTAAGGTAGCCCGCAAAATTCAAATTTTCTTTAGTTGTTTACATTTTGCAGGTCAGTGTGAGGTTTTATTTTGATTAAAATATGATTTGCGACCGTAACCAATATGGCTTTACATAATTATAATCATTACAACCGGCAATACAACTCCATAAGTAAGCACAATCGTCAAATGTCATGATTTCATGAAATAGTCATTCAATGCGATTATATGAACTTAGAGAGTTGTATTGATCATTTTTATGATTATAATTCTATAAATAAACATTTGATACGGCCGCAAATTATATTTAGATCAACATACGACATGACCTGCAAATTGCAAAAAACGTAAGAAAATTTGAATTTTTCGGATTACCTTGACGCTTTCGCTTTAAGGTCGTCAGTCCATCTATCTGGGGGGGACCCACACTACGCGTACCGATACGCGGTCTCCACTCCCGGACTCGTCTGCTCCACCGGCCATCGGTCCTTCGACAAACATGAACAGCCCACTGCCACTACAGTGCTTACTCTGCAAGCTATGTCGGTAACTCCGGTCCTTTTCCGGATAATTTTATTTCTGATTTCAAAGAAACACCAAGCATATCCGCAAAATAAACCATGCAGTCTATATTTTGATTTGATCTACTTAGCGTCGCGTCGATCACAAACAGTTTAAAATTCATTAGAGGTTATAGTTGACGCATTTTCGACGTGAACGACAAAAAATCAGCTTACATAATCTGTAAAAATCTCACTGTAAAAACTTAGATGAAGTGAACTGTCAAGACTGTCCATAGTGTTCATCCCTAGCAACAGCCGGTCTATTCTACAAGAACATCAACGTGAAAACTTCTGCACGCGTAGCATGATCAACTTTTTGTCGACGGAAGAGTAGACAAAAATGACGTTCCGTGTAGACAGTACGACGGCAGCAAAGTAGAAAGAGTCAAATGCACTTTTTTACGAAATTCACTCTTTGACATAATTCGACTCAGAATTCTTTGTTTTGTCATAGGACTTTTTTTCTATTTGAACACACACACACACAACATTTATTCTTAAAATGACGAAGTACTGTGTTTTGAAACAAAAAATATTATAGTAATATTGGTATTGGCGTTAACCATTTCCTTGGTGCCCTATTAACTAAATAATGTAAAATAGAAGATAGCTTTGTTCTTCTATTAATTATCACAATTTTGCATTCAAAACGTTCTTCTGTAAAATCATGATTTTGTAGATAACCGTATATACTTTGTGGCCGTCGAGTAGAAAGTTTTCTACTGTCTTTAGCATGACGAGTACAAAATCAAATTGTCTTTACTACCTTAGACAACAGTCAGTTGTCAGTGTGATTTTGACAGTTTGGCATAGAAAACTTTCTTCTGAAATAGTCTACATGTAGAAGGACCTAGACAAAGATTGTTAAAAACGTAAGACAAAATGACAGATTGTAGAAAGATTTCTACGGTGCGATGTCAAAAATGGAGAAACGAAATGTCAGTTTGTATAGAAAAAGCTATGTCTATTCATCATAAAAATAGAAAGCGTCATGCTAAGCGTGCTGTGGAGTGAGCTGTCAGGTGCTGTCAGTGTCATCCCACCTGATGCTAGGGATGAGCAAGCATTACATTTACAATCATAATCGAGATTTTAATAACATTTTTTATGCTAATTCTATTGATCATTTTATATTATTTCTAAGTTAGTATTGAAGTCTCTAAACATTTAATCAGTTATTAATGGGTTCAGAATAACAAACTATGTCGATGCGCATTTTCTTTAGTAGTTAACTATGATATATTTTATTAATAATAACTAGTCTAAAAAAAAATTATTAAAATAAAATTTATTTTCTGACTGAATTTCTACCATTTACTTTTATAGGGTAACTTTTTAGGGGTTTTGTGCTGGCTCTTCTCCATAGGAAACGACCAATTGGAACCGTGCATCTAGCTTCTGACGATTCATAAGTTCCCTTGTAGGTTTATGTGAAATAAAATATTTTGAATTGAATTGAATTTCTGTTTCTCAAACGGCTTCTAGAATATTCTAGAAGCTGCGCCCTTATTGCACGAGCGGATTGTGGCGGGAATGGTTCGAAATATGTTCGCATTAGAGTTTGACATTCCAATCGATTTTTTAATTCTTCTAAGTAACTAAATATTACGTCAATGACATTAAACAACATTACTTATGTTATTTTGCCGTTAGGACTTCTTGCTTCGTAGCGTTACTACAAAATAGGGCTACGAAACGCTACGCAATTACGAGACTCCTTTGCCACGACGGCCCATTCAACCAAAATATCAGCCGATCTATTCTATAAAAATCACACCGTGAAAACTTAGGTGAAGTGAGCTGAGCCGTCATTCCACCTGCAGTGCTATTCTGTAACCATCTCACCGTGAAAACTTAGGTGAAGTGAGCATGGAGTGAGCTGTAAGTATCATCCCACATGATGCTAGGGATTACCAAGCAGTTTAAAAGCTAGTATTTAAGTGTCTATACATTACTTTTAAATAAGTCTCAAGCTAGCTTCTCAAGCTAGTGTCTCAAGCTAGCGTCTCAAGCTAGCGTCTCAAGCTTTCTTCTCAAGCTAGCGTCTCTAGCTAGTGTTTCAAGCTAGCGTCTCAAGCTAGCGTCTGAAGTTAGTATAACAGGAATTTTGAGCTAATTATCGAAAATTATCTGGCATCATATACACATTAACATGTGCCAAGCCATTATTTAGGCTGTTTAGCGACTTGCCAGTGCCTTTATTTACACCTGCGCGCGCATCGCTAGCGCGGTACGTGAAAAACAAAAAACCTGCGCGCCATTCTCCATAAATATTTGTTAACGTTTTCTATGTGTGGTTAATTATTATTAAAATACGAAATCTAAAGTATGGTCACCAACCGACGATGTTTTTTTTTTAAAGAAGCTCCGGATAGTTAGTTACTGGCAACAAAGGTCAGTTAAACTTTATAAATTTGAATGTATCATCTCTATGTTTCCGTTACTGTAACATAAGTTTTTACAACAAGTCTGTCGTTATTCTCGCAAGTGTCTTGAAAAACGCCGTATGAAAATCGTGTGCATTGATAATTACACACTCGGCTCCCTTAACTTAATAATACCGCCTCGAGAGTAATGACCAACATAGCACACTTGTATCATTCATAATGTACTCTACTATTATATTTTATGTGTGTTACTGGTAATAAACCCCTTGGAGTACACGTGTGTGTGTGTGTGTGTGTGTTAAAAAACTGTTTTAAATATTAGAACCGTCAAGCTATTGGTTTTACTGTTGAGGAAAAACAACAATTCTACGAACTTGACAATCTAAGTTCATAATGATTATTATATACTTAGCGGTAATTGCTTATGTGCGATTGTCATAAAATTCCTCAAAGTTATTTGTCTGTTGATTAACGAGACTACGCTTCACGTGATTGTTCAAACTATGTATTATCAGGGAAAGTAATTGTTTATTAAATTGACGCAATAGGTCAATTTAATGTGGTAAACGATTATTTTTGCTGATTTTACTTAGCCGGATTATGCAGAATACAGAGATGTATATATATATCTCGTAATATATTGAAACATAAATAGTTTGTGCTCGATTCGCAATTGGAGGATTTTTTTATGTGGAACTGACGTTGATGTATGAACTGCAGTGGACTGCGATTGGCTTATTTTATTAATTGGTTGGTTTTGATTAAATCTTAAAAACGTTAACAGTTACCAACGCACACCATAATTATTATATTGGCCCGAATGGATAGGTAGAAGTTTAGTTTTGTTGTGAAATGTAGGTGACATTTCACCACTTTCACAACGAAGCTGCACTCCGTGCTTCTACTGAAGAATTCTTGACGAAAAAACCCAATAAAAGATTGCTCGACCAGGCAATGGAAGGCTTACACAGGGTCAGATTAGGTATTTTAACTCATCGATCTTCTTCTTTTCTTTTCGTGTGGTTCAATCGTTCATGACAGGTGACAAAACGTCACATTTTTTTTTTGTTTGTTATTTTGATATCCTCTCTAATTCCGTCAACGAAGATACGGGCCCGGCCGAAAGAAGTTGATTCGTCAAAAAAAAAGACAAATTAAATTTTCAACGGGCAAAACACACATAAAGAAAGAAAGAAAAATATTTTATTTGGGACACGCACAGGAAATACAAACAGTAAGTAATAATCAAAAAATAAAAAAAAACACACATCATACACATCGGTACTTATTAGGGAAAAACTTTGCCCCGAACTAATTATGTCCGTAAGTGATAAGGAGTAGGAAATGCCCGTAACTAGAACTACGGATTTCGTCATAAGGGAGTAGACCCCAAGGGGAGGACGGAGAGGTTTGTCAGACTCTTGCTAACTAAAACCACACGGCGTTCTCCACAACTACCTTTGACCAGACAACGTGACATGTCTAGGGTTGCCAACTATCCTACTGCTCAAAACAGTATACTGTTTTTCACTCTAAAATACTGTTTACTGTTCAACAAAAATAAAGTATATGAATATACTGTTTTCACCGATAGGAATCCAGAGCTATACCTGAATAAAAAGTTTCATCTACTACATAGAATGCGGCCACCGATTTTCTAGGACACCGTAGCTTAAGTGACGACAGAAATAGTGCTTCAATATATTAAATTAAAAAAATGCTCTTCGTCTATTTGGTGAGGCTTACAAAGCCTTCGAAATTTGTGCTAAATTGACAACTTGCGCGTTTAGCACTAATGAATTATGTAACTATTAAAATAATTAATAATACTTAAAATACTGTTTATTTATCCGACATACTGTTTATTTTCGGGTGAATATTTCATTTCGCGCACATTTGATCTTTTGGAGAATAGTCAAAAAAAATGTGCCTGATCATGTTCGTTAAATGTTTTTTTGAAAGGGTTTAGTAATGTTATGTGAAATATAATAAAGGGACAGTAATCAGACTTATAGTTTTGAAGATATTGACGTTTGTTTTTTTTTAAGGAACGGTAATGAGATTTAACACAAACGGTAATTAGATATCTATTTATGGTAATGAGGTAGAAAAAATGGTAATTAACAATACAACAACATTTTGATAAATCAGCCTTTAATTGTAATAAAACAAACCTGTGAACTTCGAAATAGGTACATAATTTTTCTTTCTTTCTTTACATAATAATAAAACTATAAAATAATACAAAAACAAAACTTAATCATACAGAAACTCTAAAATAATCTTTGATATTGTAGCTTGAGATGCACTTCAAAATAATAATTAAGGCAATCTTTATTTTGATATTAATAATTAATTTACATTGACATATTTTTTTTTTTAAACGTGACCTAATAACAGCTTGATAAATCAGCCTTTAATTGCAATAAAACCAACCTATAATTTAACTTCGAAATACGTACATGTTTTTCTTTCTTTCTGTACATAATAATAAAACTATAAAATAATACAGAAACAAAACTCTAAAATAATCTTTGATATTGTAGCTTGAGATGCACTTCAAAATAATAATTATGGCAATCTTTATTTTAATATTATTAATAATTAATGAGTATTGAACTTTTTTTGTATTTTTTTTTTTTTTATACGTGACATAATAGCATAGGAGCGATAATTATTCAGAAATTTAAAAAAATCCGTAATTTCTGGCTGCTCCGTAGCTTATTCGCTCTTATTAGAAAATTAATTTTTAAAATATTTTCTCTTTGAAAAAATTTCCATGTCACTATCCGAACTGCTGTCGCTTAAGAATTGCTTTCGTAAATATTTAGTCGGTCTTTGGAGTCCAAAGCTGTCTTCAAAACTATTACTCGTATCCTCGCTACTATCTTTATCATTCTGTAAGATTCCGTATGCTCTGGTTTGTATCCTCTCGTGTGACACTTCAGGGATGGAGTTAGCTTCTGAAGTATTTTCAATTATAGGCTGTCCCTTGTAAGAGCTTCCACTAGATCTAGCTAACGATGTCAGGGGCCCACAATCATTTTCAAGATTATTTGGTTCAAGTTCTTGTAACACACTTTGGTTAGATTGAACAAAATCTTCAAATTGGTTAGAAAAATTGGCAGTAGTACTAGAAATATTGTATGTTCGTACCATTTCATTTATGTTAACATTCGGATTTAAATGAAATTTATTATCCGGCATAATATCAGAAAGTCAAGTTACTTCAGAGTTGCTTTTATGCGCTGGATTTAACAAAATATTAGAGTGGATAATCACAGCTGGTTTTTCAATATGAGGGCAGTCATTTTCTTTGTTGTCAACTTTCTGTGCTGCGTATTGTAACTTTCCTACCAATTTTGTATGTGAGCAATCACCATCGATACAAACAAAACAACTTGCTTCTCTAAATATTAATTCTTCGCTTCCTTTGTGCCATATAACTTGATGTACGTTTAATGTGCCCTTTAATGGCAGCAGCTCTGTTTTAGGAATTAGAAAATCTTTTTCATATATTTGGTATTCATCAACCACTTTCACTGTAATATTCTGCGTATTACTTGTAATAACCTTAACAAAGGAATCTAAAGTTGCAATATCCTTGCCTTGAGCAACCACAGCATCGGCTGTTCGTTTTAGAGTACCTCCAACACCGTCAGCCGCACCCTTGCCATGGCCAGATTCGGAATAATTCCATGTTATCTGCTTCAAGCCACTTATGTACCAGTATAATTTTGTAATTATGTAAAACATGGTCTTGTTTCTATATTGGCTACTGGGTGAATCAGACAAAAAATGTAATGTGGTGATCTCTTTACTCAAAGTTTGAATATGTTCTAGTAGTGGAACTATATGCGCCCATACTGCTGCGGCGTCATGGCGCAGATTTTCACTAACTGTACAGAGAGACTTAGCAGTACATCTTCCTGCCTCAACATGGTAAATTACTGCTGTATGAAGAGTCAGTTCATCTCTGCTTCCCCCAAAATGAAATGCTTGTACTTCAGAGGCGTACTTCAAGGCGTAATTCTCACTAAAGTCGATGTGGATAATTGCTTCATGTTCTTTTAAATTATTTTTAAGGTCGTTTATAGCAGAAAACTGCCACCTTCGTGTTCCTTCATGTTTTAAAAATCCAGAAATGATTTTTTCCAATTCTAGAATGGCCTCTTTCGGAGGCACAGTCAGTTCAATTTTTTCTATGATCCTCTTTTCCTTTTCCGTACCTTTAGACATATATGTGGTTTTCTTACTCTCCCATTTTCTATATTTTATTGGTTCTTCGTTATTAAACTCCAAATAATTTAGAATTTTGTTTCGGCATTCTTCACATCGTTTTAATAAGCATTCCGTTTTTGGGCAACAAAGACTTTTGATTACGTCATTTGGTGTTTTCTCTGATAAGATTCTTTGCTTGTTCAATCCCTGAATCAAAAATTCAATATTTGCATGAATTTTACAAAGCATGTGTCTCTTTCATTGACGTTGTGAATAAGAATCCAGAATGGTCTTTGTTTACAGAAAAATGAGTAACTGACCTTACAATATTGATCTTCAAAGATTTTGTGAAGATTTTTTAGTGAATCCAATAGATACCTTTTTTGTTTTTGTACCTTGTCTCGTGTTATTACTTCTTTTCTTCCAGCCGTAATCCTTGAAACGTCATCACGTTCATAAAACTCCTGTATATTTTTTTTAACGATTTCGTAGTATTCATTAGATTGTACAATTGATTCTTTTTTGTCTCGGACACAAAATTTTTTTACTTCTGTCAAAATTCTGTAATCTTTTAATATTGATTTATCCCCGGTAACTGCATCGCTAAACTCTTTTTTGCCTTTTTTCGACTGTTGTTTGTAGTTACATTCTAACGTCTTCTTGATCGCTTCACCAAATAATATTTTCTTTTTAGCTTCTGATTTATCTTTCAATAATAGATCATTTACTTTCGAATTAGGACTTTGCAGTCGTTTTTTTAACCTCATAATATGTTTTTTATAACTTTCAACTTTTTTCTCCAAAGTATTTATCTTACTTTTAAACGCCTTAGTCTTTTGTAACATAATGTATCTTAATCTTCTTACCTTCTTTTTTAATTCTTCGTTAGTGGATATTTCTTGAGCTGCTTGAGATGTAGATGGTTGAGGATCCTCCACTACGCGTTGATTCTGTGAACGATTGTATCTCTGTACGGAGTTTACTTCAGCGCTATCTACTCCAGGTAAATCTTCACTATCACTGCCACTTGGGCTATTTGCATTCATCAATTCGACACCACGGTTGCGTAAAAGTTTTTTATTGTAAAATTTATTGAAGTTTTCCCTCCATTTTTTTCTTTGCTGTCTCCTGGCTCTTGGCGTCATATCGCCTATTGACAGATTTTTTTTTTCTTCCTTTCTTTTTAGATATCTTTGGCGTTCTTTTTCTCTTTGTAAAGCATAAAGGACAGGGTCTGATTTAATATTTTCATATCTTTTTCTGCGTGCTATTTTTGCCCTTTCTAGTATTTCTTCTCTTGTGCGTCTTCTTCGAGGCATTATGGTCTAAAACAAATATTATTGTTTATATGGAGACATGATATGACGAAGGACAAACAATCACAATATATAGGTAAGTCCCTTTTAGCCTGTGAGTAATATAGCCTGTGCATTTTTTCTTACTTGTCTTACTATGAAAAATATAATGGTGTGCCGGTAACCAAAGACAACTGATAAGATTGAGTATTGAATATAATGACTAAATGAATATTATCTTATTGTAAGTATTAGTTATATCCCAAATAAGACAAGTAAGGAAAAATACATTGTATACAGAATTGAATCACAGAATATAATCATTACCGTTCGTTTCTTCTCATTACCATCCGAATCAAAAAGAACGGTAATTAGAAGAATGGTAATTAGATTCATAAATATTTTAGATAAAATTACCGTTATTTGAAGAGGTACAACATTGGTAAGTTTATCAGCGGACAAAGAGACTTATACCGAATACATGTGGCAAATAATTCTTTGATAAAAAGAAATATAACTACCTTTCATAACACGAACGGTATGCAGAAATATTCCGGACCACGTCACTTTTCGGACAGGAGAACTTAAATTTACGTAGTAAATCGCTCTTTCACGCGTGTGTTCGGCTCGGTAGCTGAGCGTTGACTGTCGTCCAATATTTTGTGCGAAGCGCGGTACACAGTGACGCGTAAATATTAAAATATCGGATCGAACATACCGTCGAATGGTAATTATGGGAAAGTGTAGGGACATTTTTCAAAGTTGTATGAAACCGCTTAAATATGATCTTCCTTCAACAATAAATCGTCTTTGTATAGATTAACTATCCTGTTATTCATATAAGTAATGAAAATGTCGTTCTTCAAACACAGTTTTTAACAGGATGTGCCAATTTACTAAAATCTGGTAAAAGGGACACAAATGGTAATTAGATTTTGGATTCTTTGTTTTAAATTTAGTGCATTTCTAATTAAAAAAAAGATGTTCTAAGGATTGTGCCTAATAAAACACCATGTTAATTATACAAAAACAACGTTAGGTTCAAATTCTTTCGGCGTTTCATATACTCTTTATCGTCTGCCGTGTAATATGCACCAAATGAAATATTCACCCTTTCCCACTTTGACCATAATATACTTTATGTCTTGTTCAAAAAGTTGGCAACCCTACCTACACGTCTGACAGTGCGTCATTTCTAACCACATGCAAATGACAAGTAGGATGCAAAGATCAAGCTTAACAAATACGCTGGCAGAATAGTCGACATCGGCTCAGTTGCCAAAGAGAAGAAAAAAAAAAACCTGACTAATATAAATGCGTAAGTGAATTAGTTTGTTTATTACGCTTTCACGCTAAAACGGCTGAACGGATTTGGATGATATTTGGCACATAGGTAGACCGTGTCCTGCAGAAGGACATAGGATACATTTTATCTTGATATTCTCAAGGAATCGAGACTTATGGGGATGAAACCGCGGGGCGCAGCTAGGGTACATTTGTATTTTTTGTGTATTTCCTATTCGGTTGTTTACACGAACTTCACTCTAGTTACTGAGTGTTGTGTCGTGTTATTGTACGGCAGAAACTCGTTATCAATCCCGGTATTCATACTATTAATTATTAATAATACTGCTGTAATTATTAACGAATGGAAGATCTTATTTCTATAACAATCACGTCGGATTCCGTATATTATCAGCTATCAGGGTTATCACGCATTTATGAGTATTTATAACCTAAAGACACGTTGTTTTCCTGCCTCATAACGACCCTAATTTCTTGGTATTATGAAAGTGTCAACGTTTGGCTGCACTCGGGGTTTACGAGAATTAAGTAGTAGGTAACTGAGAACTTCAAGGAACCAATAACGAATGATCCTTTTCGCGTGTTCACCACCGCTTGACCGGAATATCAGCCATCTTGACCCAAAATCCAGCATTTTCTGAATGGCCTCAATAAATATATCCATGTTTTGCTGTAAGTAGCGAGTTAGAACCTTTTCCTGATCTTTCTTAGGGCGATATGTAGCCGATACAATAGGCTGCCGAGTTCTGAATTCAAATCTGTGGTTGTGTTTTGTTTTTTTTGTTGTTACTTAATGACCAAGCCAAGAAATCTATGGACTCCTGTCAAAATATAAAAAAGAATGTGTCAGTGGTTCCAAATACAATTCTATTTTTTTATTAGAAATTTTGGCAATGAACAATTTTTAAGTCAGGAAATAAAGACGTGCGTTTTTTACTTTGATAAACAACAAAAATGATAATTACATAAGTGGCTGAGCTTTTAGTAAAAAGTGGGGAACTAATGACGTCAAAACTGGTTTTGCTTCTTTTGTGAAGATGATTTATAAATAATGTAAAAACGATTGTGAATATCTAGTGAAGTTATTGTTGACAAGTATCAATTATGTTTGTTGAGTTCAGATTTATACTTTTTAGAAAGGGGAATTAAAGTGTCATTCCGTATTTATGGTGCATACTTTCCCGGCGATCAATTAAACTCGACTTCTAACACCTAGACGGACGGTATATCTACAAGTAAACTGTATTATTGAACCAACGCCTTAGCAACTAGGTATAGCTGGTTTCTCCACTATTTAAGTGCAGCCACTTTTGAATGGTCTTAGGTTTTTCAGATATACAGACAATGAAATTAGAATTCTTGAGACCTTAATTAAAAAGTTTTTTATTCATAGTTATGAAGAGAAAACGCTGAAAAGTTAAATTAAATCAGACAATCATTGTTTCTGACAAAGAGGTCCATTAAAGTTCTTAGTTTAAATTGTATGTTTTGCATTTAAATATCTAGGCAACCTACTGGCCTTCACGATGAAATTCCAGTTTACCGTTTTTGGGCGTCCAAAAGTTGTTCCAAAATCAAAGTATGCTTTCGATCCCGTGAAAGTACTGTTCGGCAACAAACTCTTTGTGAGAATTCTTTGAAAAGAATCCTGAAAGGCCTCGGTTATGGATTGAGCGAATAATAAAAAGGCTACCTCCAACGAATCGCAAACCGGTCCACCACCATTTTGATCACAACACGTATGACATTCGACTTAACACTTAAAAAACTTCCTCCACGTTTTTTAATTACAAATTACACACACAGACTAACATAATTGCACAATTATTAAGAACACAACACCATATTTTTTATCACTATTCTTACCATTTTATAGGAATTTTCCCGGTTCTTATTAAAACGACTATTTGTATGGATTGTCACACAAAAAAAATGTTTTTATCGATTGGCGACGAGCGCCATTCGCGCCGGAGTCTGTAAGAATGACAAAAGAAAATCATAGCAATAATCTTAGAGGTCAAGTTTACGATAGCCAGAAGAAGGAGATAGAGGATTTTGGCCTATGGTATGAAAGAGACGGATGTATGTTGATTGATTCGTCGTTTAGTGAGGGTGCGCACACGCAAACCAGTTAGCAATGATCATCAAAATTGTTATGGAATTAATAATTAAATGCAGTGTGTATACAATATGTTTTATAGGTAAATAAAAATATTGAACATCTTTTACTAACAAAGGAAATAGAAAGAATATAATATATTAATGACAAAAAAAAGCTTGTAACGACACTTATGTACCTACAAGCAGAACTTATTATTTTTCATACATATACATATTCACACGGGATAATCATGATCAGGAAGTAGCCACTTTGATAGCTCGAGGTTAAGCAATATAGTTGCGGTCAAGACTTGGATGAGTGACCCTTGCTTACGCGTCAAGACCCCTCTTATAGCTACAGATTCTGAATAGCTGAGTGCCATGGCCGTAGGTCATGGGAATTGATAGTCTTTAAGGATAGGCAGTTCGAAATCCGGAATCGGATTTAATCGGGTAATAACTGATACAACCTTCGAACTACTTCGATTTTGGAGGTGAAACGACAGTAATTCTGTGTAAAATGCTTTCTTAAGCTTACTGACTCATCATTATTGGCAAGAAGACTTAAATAAAATAGTGGGTGGTGTTATGTATCATTATTGGTAAGAAGAGTGTTAAATAAAATGGCGGGTGGTGTTATGTATCATTATTGGCAAGAAGAGTGTTAAATAAAATAGCGGGTGGAGTCATGCATCATTATTGGCAAGAAGAGTGTTAAATAAAATAGCGGGTGGAGTCATGCATCATTATTGGCAAGAAGAGTGTTAAATAAAATAGCAGGTGGAGTTATGCATCATTATTGGCAAGAAGAGTGTTAAATAAAATAGCAGGTGGAGTTATGCATCATTATTGGCAAGAAGAGTGTTAAATAAAATAGCAGGTGGAGTTATGCATCATTATTGGCAAGAAGAGTGTTAAATAAAATAGCAGGTGGAGTCATGGTCAGTCGTTTTTGAGATCAGTTCGAACAGGCAGACGGATACAGCTAGCAGCTAGAAGCTGTTTTAATACAGGACCTAAACTAAGCTGAAAAGGTGGTTATATAGAAATGAGATCAAATTATGCTGTTATTGTTCATTTTACGAAATTACAACTTTATTTTAATTATTTCACAAATATATTTCCTGATACGAAGTTCCAGTTCATTATTTATAAACATTTATTAAAATTATTATTTAACACACCGGTTAACAATTTTCCTCTACGCAAGTTTAGCTAAGTAGGTACCTACTTGCGCAGATTAAGGAAAATTGTTCAAAAAGTTTTGTTACTCATTAACAAATCTTTGATTGTTGTTCACGTAGCAAAAACCACTTTAATAATAATTATCGCCTTAAACGATAAAAAATAAAGAAAATCTTTTAAGGGTTCCGTACCTTAAAAGGAAAAACGGAACCATTATAGGATCACTCGTGTGTCTGTCTGGCCGTCTGTCACAGCCAATTTGCTCCAAATCTACTGTACCAATTTAGTTGAAATTTATTACACATAATATGAATTTCTGTGACCTAAACACGGACATGTAACGTGAATAAATTAATTCGAATATGGGGGTCACTTTTCGGGGGCATATTGGATAATTAAAAAATGTTTTGCATACTGAACCATGTGACTTATCAAATGAAAGGGCTTGTTGTGAGGATCTTATTTTTTTTTTAAATATTTTTTTAAATATTTGAAAAAAGAACTCTTTAGTTCTTTACTCATACATACATTGCAGGAAAACCTATAAGAAGTCTATGGTCTTAAAATAACATGGTAAATCTCTCAATATTATGGGTACAAACTTACATTTGGAATGTATGGGAGAACATGTTTTTCAACTACAATGTTAAGTTTCTTTTGGGATAAATTCATCCCAACTACGGAACACTTCATTATGTGTGGTGCGTTACGCATTTGGCCGGTTTTTTAATGTTACTTTTCGTTTCAATTTTCCCTTTTAATCACCCCAAGCGCCAACCTTTGTGTAAACAAAGAATAAAAAAAAAAGTTTCCGCGCGAAAATGCATAATTTAAAATGGCTGCCATAAAGCAGTGTCGTTTAGAGGTTTAGACAATAGACAGGGAAATATGGTAACGAGGTAAATGAGTACGGTTGTTATGGCAACGGGTGAAAATAGATTGAAAGGTGCAGGGTAACAAGAGGCGGGGTGATTAGACTGACAGGTGACGGCGGTGGCGGTCGCACGGGAACACATTACTGAAATGAATGAAGGTTTGGTGTGCATGGGGTATTCGTGTGATATTATTAACAAAGGTCTGAAACGGTACTTGTGAGTGTATTTTTTCAGGTTGTGTTTTGGCTCTTTGATATCGATGAAACGGTAAATAAATAATCGTATTATTCTCATTCAAATAGCATGATAATCAGCAAGCGTAGCATGACATCCATAACATCGGGTTTTGTCGACGGAAGAATAGACAAAATGACAGATTGTGATTGTTTATCTGACATTTTGTCTATTCTTCCGTCGACAAAACCCGTTTCTATTGTGGTCATGCTACGCGTGCAGCTCATGAAAAGGGATAGTACTGGATGGACCTACCTATGAATGATCTGTAAACAAAACACCACACATTTATATATTTTTGCTTCGGAGTCTAATATAAGCACATTACAGACTTAATGTATCCACCCCTTTAACGTACATCTCACCAGCAAATAAACCCGACATTTATTTATTTAAAAACTGTAATTAACAAGCTCACCAGTCACAAACGTTAAGCGAATTAAGTCTGCCGCCGGCAAAAAGAAAATGAAACAGTTGCCTACAGTTGCCTCGTCTGTGGGGAGCTTTAAGCCAGTATTAGCCCATTCCGACGACTTAAAATCAGCAGTTAGCAACTAAAACGAGGTGACGATGCAGTGCGCAGTAATCCGTGCTGTCTGCGGTTTTGTTGTCTGACTTGAGATCATTCGTTTTCCGAATTTGGTGGTGAGATTCCTCGTTTGTTCTTTTGTTTACTTGAAGTTCTTCTGATAAAACTGGGTTTTTCTGCACGTAATGTCATTCCGGTCGTGTCGGAATACCGTTTAAGATTCATTTGCCGCGAGTTGAATTCGCTGCGATTTGAATTGAGCATGTTCTATTTTACTCACCGCGAGAATTCGCTGTGTGTGTCAATACTCGGTGAGGGTAGCCATCAGACTCAGACTGTTCCCTGCGTTCAATCCATTTACGAACCCAATTTCGCTTCATATGAGTTGTGAACTTGATCAGTATTTGGTTTGCTGACTCTGCACATGCCAACCGAATACACTGTTTTAGACGTGTGCGACGAATGGACGACATATGGGGCATCAACAGACCTTCAAAATTGTCCTGTAGAACTCGCTATGTGTAACAAGCAGGCAGTGAGTTGTCGCAGGAAATTGTCGCTGCGTGCATTATTCGCGGCGAATTGTTGCTGCGAGCATTATTCGTAGCGAATACAAACGCAACAAGTATTCGCTGTGTGTGACCGAGGCTTTTGCGGTAACGCTACAAAATGGTAATTGGTATGGTAGATTAGTAAGCTGCGCCCGCATAAGTCTCGATCCCGTAGGAATATCGGGATAAAAGTATCCTATGTCCTAATCCAGGTCATGGTCTACCCATATGCCAAATTTCATGCAAATCTGTTCAGCCGTTTTGGCGTGAAAGCGTAACAAACAAAAAAAGTCTCTTTCGCATTTATAATATTAGTATAGGTATTTTGTAACATAGCTTAACTACCTACTTCTATAACATATACATTAAGTGATTATTTAAAAAAGGAAAAAAGCAGTAGATAATTACGAGTATATAAAACTAGATCAATCGGTGAACTTCGTACCACGTGAGACAAAATTTTGATTATTTGGCTATTCCTTTGAGTTTTTGCAAATTTTCTACCATTAAACCACAAATCCGTCGAGCCATTTTTGAGTTATTGCGCGTCAATTGATTTCTAATAGATAATTAAAATAAGTTTTTCTTATTTCGAATACTTGCTTTGTAAACGTCAGAGAAGTAAACCATGGAATTAGTAAGTACCTACTATGTGAAGTAAATTCAGAATGAATTTAGTCTAAAAATATCCTAAACAAAAACAACCTTGTTTTATTTCGTTTGTTTGTTTACGTAGTAGTACTACGTAAGCTAACAAACGGAAAGAAGGTACCTACTACGGTAATACCTACGTTACTTTGATAAACCATCTAAAATTTTGCAAATATACTTGGATATAGGCAGCGTTAAAAGATTATTGAAGTTTACATATTTACTTCAAACTATGTTTCAATTAGTTAACAATATTTTTGAGAATTGAGGATGCAAGAACGAGCGAAGCGAGCTTGGGACTTGGGGCACCTCGAGTCGGACAGGTTAGGTCCTTCGGGTTAGGTTGCTTTTAACACTGCAGACAGAAATAGGAGCGCCGCGAAGCATCGACTACGCCTTAGATATTATTATTTATTGGAAACAAATTTAGACCCACCACGTGATCTTCCTCACCCTTAGTACTCCCACTATCCCACCAATCCCGAAAGAAACTTTGGACATTTTTTTCTGGACCCCTATATTTTTGCGCACTTTGAGTCTATTCTACCTACACAGAATAGCTACTTTAAAAAAGCGCCGGGCGTTATGAAGTTAGGAAATGCATTACTGTCGCGGTAACACGGGCATTGATGGACGATCGTGAAAATGTGGGCCGAGGCGAATACGAGGCACACATACGTGACGCCATCAATGCCTGGTTGCAGCCAAGGCTTGTATAGGTAGCACTTTTCTCAAATAATGCGCAGAAATTCAAAAGTAAATTAATTATAAATTCCAGAATCAATGACGAACAGCGTAAATTAATCACGTGACAATGTTCATTTGTTTTTTCTTTACTTTGAACAGCTCTATTTGCAAGCGAAATCGAAATTTAAATAATAATCTTTGTTTTGTTACCTCCTTGGTTGCCATGTGTTGAAGTAAAAAGTTTGTTCCATTTTTAAATAACACGACAGATATGAGTTTACATAGTAGGTAAGATTATGGATTTTCATACAAACATTGCTGGCGCATGTATTTGACCAGTACGATTTATCTCGAAGAAGGTTGTCCAAATAATGCTCTAATTTCCAAGCATGTTGAGAAAAAGTACTTACAGTTACGAATTGTATTGTATAATTGCATAGCACATGTGTGAGCACTGTGACCATTACCTTCTGCAAAACTACCATTTACTGGGTAGGTATGTCTTTTATTGACTTGAATGAGCCCTGGCGGCTGAGAGTATGTCATGCTCACTCAAATGTCTCGCTGGTGGTGGAGTGTGTGTTGGATCATTAAGTTCCCTTCAAAATGTTTTAGCTGCGATGCCATGCGTCATGTTCGTGGACGGGCGCCGTCAGTAGGGACTGGTCATCTTAGCTGCCATGGCTTATTTTAATTTTTTAATTGTTTTTATCTTTTCATTACGGACGCTTTTAATGTGCACGTTTTTCTACATTGTTCTCACAAGTATAATTTAAACATGAATGATGTAACCAATATTTTGTAAGAATTCTTTCTTGTTGTTTGTCGTTTCTTGCCCGTTCTTCTCCGTAGGAACCTACTACGCGTTGGAATGGGCAACTAACTTCATATTTCTGACCGACCGACCCCTTGACAATTCAAAAGTGCCTGTAATTGGTTTATTTGAAATAAATGCTTTGAGTTTTGAGTTTTGAAATACCTAATAATATTAATTCATTTATCACATACATTTTCTCAAATAAAACTTATCATTTAGTAGCGGTCCCCCGAAATTTAACAATCGAATTCGACAGCAAATTGAACCGAACAGAACCGAGCAAAAGTCACCTACCTACATGAACGATGTTCTATCCTCGCTACAAACGTCCTGTATGACGAACAAATATCATCAACAATTTTAGACTAAATGAAGGAGGTTGTGGCAAATTGGAAGGGGCTTATGTCCCAGTTACTCTGATTGAAGTAGGTATGCTTGCCTCCAACCATAGACAAAGCGCCAAACGAAATACTGTACCCCTTGCTCTTAATGAATCTATGAAAGGTTATAGAAACGTGTTTCTTGTTATACTTTACCCTTGGGTTTCGTAGGAAACCCAAGTTTTGTGGAATAAATAATTGACGCTAGACCACAGACGTAGTGGAAAACAGAATACAGAAAACCTTATCAAATTCCGAAGAACTGGTAAAATTAATACATTTATTAATCTAAAGGGTAATAAAAAAGTAATTAGTTATCAGTTTCTAATCAATTGACCAGGTTCGATATTATTTGTGTCATTGTAGAAAATCTCAATATTATCTACGTACATCTTTATGGGGACAACAAAAGCTAAGCGCAAGTTTAATAATGCCTAAAAAAAGCATATTATGATCCACTGCAGTGAACAAAATCTGTTTTTTTTTTCATGAAATTCTTCTGTATTTATGCAAGTTAAATAGTGTGTTGAAAACATAATACACCAAATTTTATACGATAGAAAAAAAAAAACACGTAGATACCTTTAAAAAAATTCTAAAAACCATAATAATAATGTACATGATTCATTCTGATTTTTTGTCAGATCATTCTACAAGCAACAATTTTTTTTTTTTTTACAGGTAATACAATTATTTATTATAATGACAAGTGGATACATGGAAAAAGAAGCTACATATTAACGTAATAGTGTTTTAATTTTTGAGTCCAATCAACAGATGTTTGTAAATATATAATAGGAATGATGACAAAAAAATTTTTTTTGTCAATCTTTGACATTATAAAAAAATATTGGACGCGTATTTTTTGTTTTTTTACGTAATCTAAAGATTACGGCGATACATTGAGGTAAAATGTGCCATGACGTCACGAGTATGTAGATTTTAATACATACTAGTGACGTAGCGACCCCCACTCCCCAACTTAAAATGCGTTTTATCTAAGTAATTTTTATTAATACGAGTATGATAAAGCAAAAAATACGTGTCTAATATTTTTTTATTATCTGACTGACGGACTAATTAGAATTTCACTTTTTTTACCCAGGCCTCATCCGTATTGCTTCATATTTTGCAATAAATTACCATTGCCTGCGTTGTGTCATCGCGCTTCTGTTTTTTTTCTATGCAGTCCGGCAGTTACCGCGGTTTAACTGTTGTCAGCCTCATAAGCCACAACTCTTCAACGCGAACGCGAGTTTCAATGAGCTCAAAGGGAGCTCATTGAAACTCGCGTTTTTTTTGTTTGTGAGTTGTATCGCGATAGCCCGTAAGTTACAGAAACGGTTTTTTTATTGCTGATTTTCCATTCAACATTTGATTACCTTATTAAGCTTCGAAAAACCGTTTGATCTATGAACCTATAATAAGATAACATGAAAAGGCAATAAAAATCAAATTAGTTATCAGATTTATTAACAAAAAAAATGTTGGTAGTACGAAATGATGTTAGTTTTTTCTAGGGGCTAGGGGGGTTTTTTTGGGTTTAATGCGCCACTTCTTCGTCCCAGCTGAAGCACTAGGAAGTGGCGATGGGCTGCGATTTGGGGATTGTCAGTAATTTTGACGTTCTTAAAGTCATATAGGACGTTTGTAGCGAGGATAGAACATCGTTCATGTAGGTAGGTGACTTTTGCTCGGTTCTGTTCGGTTCAATTTGCTGTCGAATTCGATTGTTAAATTTCGGGGGACCGCTACTAAATGATAAGTTTTATTTGAGAAAATGTATGTGATAAATAAATTAATATTATTAGGTATTTCAAAACTCAAAACTCAAAGCATTTATTTCAAATAAACCAATTACAGGCACTTTTGAATTGTCAAGGGGTCGGTCAGTCAGAAATATGAAGCTAGTTGCCCATTCCAATGCGTAGTAGGTTCCTATGGAGAAGAACGGGCAAGAAACTCCACGGACACTCTTTTAAATCAAAGTATTCTCACAAAATATTGGTTACATCATTCATGTTTAAATTATACATGTGAGAACAATGTAGAAAGACGTGCACGTTAGGAGCGTCCGTAATAAAAAGATAAAACAAAGAACAGTTCAAAAATTTTAATCAGCCAAGGCAGCTAAGAGTTGACCAGTCGCAACTGACGGCGCCCGTTCACGAATATGACGCATGGATTAGCACCATTCAGCTCAACAATTTTGAAGGGAGCTAAATGATCCAACACACGCGCCAACGTCAGCGAGACATCTGAGTGAGCATGACATACTCACAGCCGCCAGAGCACATTCAAGTCAATAAAAGACGTATTACCCGGTAAATGTTAGCTCTTTAGTATATAGTACTCACACCTGTGCTCTAAAATTATATAATACAAAGGAAATAGATTTTATACAATGCAAAGATGGTCTTAAAATCTTCGACAGCTCCAACAGTATTTTTCAAATGTTAATCAAACAGTTGTGGTTGTGGAGCAGGACCAGTATTGAGCTAAGCACTTTTATCAGCGATGTAATCCCCCAACTTATAATATGCCTGCCTGCATAGTGTGCGTTTTATACAAGATTTGAATTTCGTCTCATTCTGTTGATACTATAAAAGTAACTAAAATAGACCAGCCTCGCGGTATCTACATCAGTAAATTGACGGATTTTTCTGACAAAATATGCTTCTGAACTAAGCCGTCCTGCAAGAGATGTTAAATGAGGACCCCATTGTAACCTTGAGCCAAGCGTGATCCCCAGGAAAACAGTTATCGACGAATTCTAGTTTCTCTTGATTCAATACTATCTCACAATCACTACTTTTGACATTTGCAAAACACTGGTAGGCAAGATCTTTACATGTTTTAATAACATAGAGATAACTAAACTACTTATAATTACGGACTAATTTAAAGTACTATCGTGTTCACGCCTTCATTTTCATTGCTAAATTCCAAACTCTTCGGTTTTTTTTATATTTCCTCAATTTCCAAATTCAACCGTTGCCAGCATTATAAACATTTTCATCGGCAGCACTACATATTTTAAAACTTTTGTACCTCGTTAGATAGCTAATTAATTGAAGATGTCTTCCCCGTAATTTGTACGCTTAATGCCATGGTAAACTTTTGAGTTCAAATATGTAGATTTTTGAAAATGGTTTTATTATATTATACTCGTATTTTTCGGAAATTTGGCCTCATCGAAAGGTTTATTAAAGTATTAGATACCCAATGAAGGCCATTCAAATTGAGAGTTTAGAGAAAAGTGATATTTAGTGACGAATTCTGGGAAATTAAAAAAAAAAACATAAAAATTGGGTTTTCTCGAACCCCATGAATAGGCTATACGGGGTGAATAATTCTTGCAAATGGTCTCCTATCACGTCCTAGAAGGATTACGTCATATTACAAGTCACTCTGCTTACAGAGTTATTAATTTACTTTTCATTTTTGGGTGAAGTTTGAATTATGATTTTAATTTGAATTTTTGTTATTTTTAATTTGTATGTGTTATTATAATATTATTTTTTGAATCGTGTATTTAATGGATCATGTGGTCTGCAATAAAGATTTTTAATTATATATCGGCAATCCGAGAGGTCATTTACAACCAAAAAAACCCCTAATAACCCCAATGTCAATGTCAACCCTTTTCGATTAATTTGACATTTTATATTTTAAAATTAATGAAATAAAAGTATAAAAGGTCAAATGGCTCGAAAATTTATGACGTTTGCATAGGAGCCAAAAGGGGTTATTTGGTTGTAAATGACCACTCCTACATCCCCATATTGGATTGCCGATATATAACCAATAACCCTTTATTTAAACACACTTAGGTGTTTTAGGTGGTATATACCTTAACTGCCGTAATTATTTGGAACTAACCTCTAGCTGTGCTTGCTAACTGTAGATACAAGGATCTGTTCAATGTTTGTATGCATAGATGAACGCGGAAATACTCTAACTGAACGCAGTCCCTTCAGGATCGCTACGAAAAAAACATCTCCATATTTCTTACTAGTGGATGTCCGACGATCACATCGATATCTTATAACATTTATCAATGAGCTCTTTGTGTTATATCTCAAGCGTTAACCAGGTCTCATTCAGAATTATTGTTCATAAATCGAATACGTATATAATTTGGTGCGACTTGCCCTACAAGTTTGATAACATATAGCTAAGTTATCATAGTGTGAAATTCTACAGGAAATAGTCATACAAGCAATATCGTAACTACTAAAACTATAAATACCCTTACATAGCCGCCAAACAAAAAACTCATAGCAATCGTATGCGCAAAATTGTTTACATAGCCAATAATCGCACAGGCAAAGCAGTATTCAGAGTCATTTGACCTTTTATACTTTTATTTCATTCATTAAATATAAAATGTCAAATTACTTGATGGCGGTACAGAATGTTTCAGTGACCTTCAGTAGCTCCATCCTACTACCCAAACTAGTCGGTACTAATTTTTAAGGAAAATAGCAAAATACGCCCAGCTAGCAAAATAGTCTTGTACAAAATCACATAATGTTTGTTTATTTTATATAGTTTTTTTGTTTATAAGTGTCCTGATAAAGAAGCCTAAGGCATGTATAAAGATGATTTAAACTAAAATAACGCATAAACTTATAAACAACTCTTAAGATATATTATATGTATAAGAACTCTTTGTAAATTATTTATAAGGACAAAAATTTGTAAGACTCTTGATATTTTTTTATACTTAGTAAGGCATCTTATAAGATCGTTGTTATTTATAGCTTCCTTGGGTAAGTATTATAAAAGAGTTCTGATCTTACAAAAGTAGGATATCCAACCGTTGAATAACTTAAAAATTATAAGTGTACTTAGTGTGGTACTTATTGAAATTACTTTTTTTTTTTTTTTTTTTTTTTAAACGTTGCCCCACACTAAGAATTTCTTCTTGTACCGTGGAGTTTCTTGCCAGCTCTTCTCCATAGGAAACGACCAATTGGAACCGTGCACCTACCTTCTGTCGTTTCATAAGTGCCTATGTAGGTTTACTTACGTGAAATAAAATATTTTGAATTGAATGAGTGTAATTTGTCTTAGCTAAATCATATTAACGAGTAGTAGTACGTTGGTTACTAAATAGCAGTCGGTGTATCTGTCCGCCGCGGTTGGCGGCCTGTTGCGCTTTGTGAGTGCACGAATCAATCTAGTCTAGCTAATCGTTAAGAACAGGTTTTGCGTGGACAGTTCCTATTGTTTTCATATACATATTTTTTTTTTTTTTTTGTAATTTAGATTTGATTACTAGTTTATTTATTTATTTAGAACTATATAAATTATGTATTAGGTATGTTGAAACTGTTTTGTACTCGCCGTCACTTGTCCCTACTTATAGGTTCATTAGAAAACCAGCGTCAGACAGCATCTGCCTGGCATTAATGCTGAAATGAACCTTTTTGGCGCAGCCGTGAGGCACACACTATTATTGTTAAAATATTATTTTCACTTTTTTTTAATTTTGTATTTAGTGTTTCACAAACTGTGTCCAAATAAACATTATTCTTTCTTTCTTTCTTTTCTTTGACGATGTTTATAAGACCATTTGAGCTCACAAACGTCGTAACCATGCTTTATTAAGTGTATTACCAATCTCATTTATTTATTTATTCTGCTCTGCGATTTGTTATGGTCATCCATAATTTCATTTATAATAACCATAATTATGTGGGTGCAGCAGTTGCTACGCTAGAATAAATAATGGTTGGCAATTTTTTACTGAATCGATGGTAACAGTTTTTGCGTCGATGTTCCCTGCCACCCTGTATAGTTCTCGTTCCTGGCAATGAAAATCCCTGAATTCTGTATACTTAATGACTATAAAATATGCAATAGTTATAAAGCGAAGCTATAAATATCTTGTTATGGTATTAAGCCTTTGTTGTTCGACATAATAAGGTGAGGACCTAACTGTTGGGCTGAATAATATTATTGACACTTAATTAGATGCATTACGCAACAATTATTAAATGTTGTTATTTTCCTTATTTTAAACAGGAAATTACTTAAGTTATGTACCAACTGAAGCATAACACAATTTAATTTCAATTAAGTATCATGTATTGAGCCCAAAATAGGTTGTACAAGGAAGCTGTGTTGAAGAAACTGTTGTGACTACAATAATAAAACAAGAACTGCTTAATATTAATGAAGCTTAGGTGCTCAAACCCTTAAACTTTTAAATTTTTTATTTATTTGATTGTAGGAAACTATTTAACTAATTAGATAATTATGCAGTCTTATTAAATTCTTCTAGAGGTTTTGTTATTATGTTCTTAGGGCTTTGTCGCTTCTCGACGAGGTGGGCAAGCTTTTTGAAAGAGTAATTGCAGACCGCCTTGTCGGGCAGCTGGTGCGAGTGTGACCGGATTTGGCGGAGAGCCAGTATGGTTTCCGCAAGGGGCGCTCTACGGTGGATGCCATCATGCGCGTTCGAGCCCTCACGACGGGGGATGCTGTTGCCCGGGGTGGGGTAGTCTTGGCGGTGTCTCTTGACATCGCCAATGCCTTCAATACCCTGCCCTGGAGTTGCATTAGGGAGGCACTCCGGTATCACCGGATGCCGACCTACCTCTGTCGAGTGGTCGAGGCCTATTTGACGGACAGGGCCGTCATCTACCCCGGTCACCTCGGAGAGTGGAAGCGGCGAGAGATGTCGTGCGGTGTCCCACAGGAATCGGTCCAGGGGCCGCATTTGTGGGACATCGGCTACGACTGGGTGCTGCGCGCCGACCTCCCTAGCGGCGTCAGCGTGGTTTGCTACGCTGACGACACGCTGGTCCTGGTGCAGGGGAGGTCGCATGAGGCGGCGGCCGAACTGGCGACATGTTGGGTTACGATAATCGTCGATAGGATCCGGCAACTGGGACTCGAGGTGGCCTTGCACAAGTCCGAGGCCATGTGTTTCTATGGTCTTCGGAACGCGCCACTGTCGGGTTCACGCATAACGGCGGGAGGGGTTCACATCGGTGTCGAGTCGACGATGAAATACCTGGGACTCGTCCTCGACAGCCGGTGTAACTTCGTGAAGAACTTCCGACGTTTGGCTCCCAAACTGGAGAGGGCTGGGGCTGCTCTGAAGCGGCTTCTGTTCAATCTAGGGGGTCCAAACGCCTCCTGCCGGAGGCTCTACGCGGGGATCGTGCGGTCCATGGCCCTTTTAAGGCTGCAACCGGCCCAGCGGTCGAACGCGTCCCAAAGGGTCATGGCCATTAGGCTGGTCCGAGGATACCGCACGGTCTCCCGTGAGGCGGCAAGCCTTCTTGCCGGACTACCGCCATGGGATCTGGAGGCAAAAGTCCTCGCGCACATCTGGGAGTGTCGCGAGGAGGCGAAACGCCGGGGCGTAACTCCGCTGCCGCGAGAAATCACGGCACAGCGGACAGAGCTCCGGCGGGATCTCATGGCGGCATGGAGAGTGCGATTGTCGCAACCCAGCGCTGGGCACGCCACAATTGTGGCGATAAGTCTCCTCTTTGAGGAGTGGCTAAAGAGGCGCCATGGCGTCCTCACCTTCCGCCTGACGCAGGTCCTCACCGGACACGGCTGTTTCGGGGGGTTCCTGTTCCGTATAAGGTGGGAGGAAACGCCCGGGTGTCACCACTGTGTGGATCGCCCGGAGGACACGGTGGAGCATACGGTGGAGGTCTGCCCGGCTTGGGCGGAGCACCGCCGTGTCCTCACGGAGGCGATCGGCGGCAGCGATCTCTCGCGTCCGGCCCTGGTTCAGGCCATGGTTCGGAGGGAGAGTGCATGGGAGGCCGTCACTTCCTTCTGCGAAGCAGTTATGCTCGCGAAGGAGGAGGCGGAGCGCGCGAGGGAGATGCAAGCTGCACGCTCTCGCGCCCCTAGTCACCGCAGGAGACGCCCCGGGCGTCGGGAGTCTTTCTAGTGCTTTCGCTGGGAAGAAGAACTGGCGCAACAAACTCCCAAGCAGCACTGCTGTCTGTTAAGTTAGAAAAAAAAAAAAAAAAACTTTATTCTATACAATGTTATGCAAAATATTTTACATTACTCAACACAAAATAGTAAATAAAATTATTTGCCATAATGACAGCTAGCACACGCCAGTATACCAACAAAACAATCGAAATCTATACTCAAGCGAAAATAAAAACTCAAAACGTATACAGAACTTAATAACGGAATAAAAGCCTCCAGGCTTGCAGGCGAGTCGAGAGCCGACTTCCGGCCACCGTAGGCGCGGGCTTGCGGACGGTGAGCAATAGGCAGCTCACCGTCCGATAAGGACCAGGCCCGTGTCGACGGCGCGTTGTGTTCCACGCGCGCCTCAAAGAGATGTCAGCACCAACCGACGGGGTCGAAAGACCAATGCCTGCTGGGGTTGCGGGTTTGTCCGAAAGGGATATCGCGGCCCCGGCACACAGGTAACTGAAGGAACACGGGTGGGTTTTAGTCAGTAAAAGTCTGACACACCCTCTCGCTCTGCCCAGAGCGGGAGAAGTCATTTGACGATTTCCCATCCTGAAAAAAAAAAAAAAAAAAAAAAGGCTTGCAGGCATTTTCTATTTGTTTTTTTTTTTTATTGTATCTCGCAGTTGACCTCTGAGGAGGTCGTAGCTGCTTAACCGGACTTTCTTGTGGCTGCCTTAAGCTTCTACACTTAAAGCCTCCAGCCAGGGGCCTCCAGGCAAATACCGCGTACCCGCTTACTTATAGCTAATAAAGCTGTAACTCGAAGTCACATATGATAAACTAGGACCATCGAAGTAAAAATAAATAACCAGTTAGACAAGAATAATATATGATCAATTGTCGAGGTTGCTAGCTAACCACATAATTATTGCAATACAACTCATTAAAAAAAAGATTGTAATGAGTGGATTATGTCAATAACAAATGAAAATAGATTAACTTATACAGTCAAATAAAAATAAACAATTATATAACTCATATAACCTGTCAGTAGGTAAGCTAATTCTGGAGAAAGAATATGAACATTGTCTTGAATTAATCACAGCGACCAACTAGTCGCTGATAGAATAGTATGCCTTTGAACAAAGGTTGGATTTTGTTTTAGCTTTAAACGCATTAAAAGGCAAGTCTAGCAAAGAAGAGGGTAGCTTGTTATAAAAGGTTATACCAAGTCCAACAAATGAGTTATGAACCTTATGAAGCCGGTGAAATTGAGTTCGTAATTTGCCCTTATTTCTGGGGTTAATATTGTGAATATGCATGGCATTTTACCCTTACACCATGCCAGTGTAAGACACTTGTAAGATACTTGTAAGACTATTTGCTTTTAAAACAGCACGAAGCAGCTCCTTGTAAGATTGAATACACTCTTCATAAGACCTTAATACAATAACAGTAAGGGCAAACGCTCTTACAAAGTGCGCCCAATTCCACACTTACCAAAATACCAACGTTAGTAAGTGTACTATAAGAGGAAGAAAAATATGGTCTTGGGATACTTGTAAGACCAAGTTTTGCTAGCTGGGTTATCCACTCTGAAATGACGCGCACCGCATTTACTCACACGGTAATGCGGGTTTCTATGAGTAATGCGGACGCGTCATTTCCGATTAGACCAGCTTTACATTTAATTATTAATCCCATAACAATTTTGATGATCATTGCGAACTAGTTTATGTGTGTGCAAACAACTGAAAGACGAAACAATCAACGTACGTCCGTCTCTTTCACACCATAGGCCATAATCCTCTGTCTCCTTTTGGCTGATATAAACTTGACCTCTAAGATTATTGCTATGCTTTTCTTTTGTTATTCTTACAGACTAACAAACTCCGGCGCGGATGGCGCTCGTCGCCAATCGATAAAAACATTGTTTTGCGAAAAATCCATACAAATACTAAGTCGTTTTAATACGTACCGGGAAAAATGTTATAAAAATGGTAAGATTAGTAATAAAAATGGTGTTGTGTACTTAAGGGCCGTATCACACTGAGGATTTACCAACGTTTACCGGCGAAGCGATTGCTTAACACGCTCGCTATGTGTGCGTAACGTTTTTGGAACGAGAGAAATTATTGACAGGAGTGTACAAGAGAGGGCGAGACAAGCGAGTGCATAATATTGTGAAAACACAGAGAACACGTCGCGTGGTCGCGGCTAGCTCGTTTCGGGGCCGCGGGAAGCACGTTCACAAATCGACTCGCTGAAAAAACGCTGGCAAATCGCCGGTGTGTTAACGCTCTTCTAATTGTGCAATTATGTTAGTCTGTGTGTGTAATTTGTAATTAAAAAACGTGGAGAAAGTTTTTAAGTGTTAAGTCGAATGTCGTTGTGATCAAAATGGTGGTGGACTGGTTTGTGATTCATTGGAGGTAACCTTTTTATTATTCAATCTGCTCAAGCCTCAACCGAGGCCTTTCAGGATTATTTTCAAAGAATTCTTCCAAAGAGTTCGTTGCCAAACAGCAGTTTCACGGAATCGAAGGCATACTTTGAATTCGGAAGAACTGTTGTACGCTCAAAAACGGTAAACTGGAATTTCATCGTGAAGGCCAGTAGGTTGCCTAGATATTTAAATGCAGAACATACAATTTAAACTGAGAACTTTAATGGACCACTTTGTCAGAAACAATGATTGTCTGACTTAATTTAACTATTAATAGTCTTCTCTTCATAACTCTGAATAAACAACGTTTTAATTAAGGACTCTAGAATTCTAATTTTATTGTCTGTCTATCTGAAAGATCTATGAGCATTCTAAAGTCACTGTACTTTAATAGTGGAGAAACCAGCTATCCCTAGTTGCTAATGTTCAGGTAATATCGGGTAATGGTTCAATAACACAGTTTATGTAGCTATACCGGACAGTCTAGGTGTTAAAAGTCAAGTTTAATTGAACGCGGAAAGTATGCTAACATTAAGAGGGTTTATCCTAAAAGTTGGCAACGTCGCAAATAACTCAAATATTTACCTGTTTTGATTCTTATAGCAATATTATTGAATAGAAATAAGAAATGTGGCTAACTAGCGAACTAGAATATTAATAATGAATTGCAATTACAACATTGAATTTGTTGTTGTACCCATTTTAGATGTAAAAAACGCATTTGGAAAGTTTCCAAATAGTTTTTTTACATCTAAAACTAAACATTCGGTGTTATTAATTATTGCATTTCATAATCTAATCATATTCTAAGTTCGCTAGTTAGCCACATTTTTTATTTCCTCACAGTAATATTGCCAAATTAATCAAAACAGTGAAATATCATAAAGAATGCCACTTTAATTCCCCTTTCTTAATAGTATGAATCTCGTAATCATAAAATTTGAACAAACAGGTCAACTTCACCAGTTATTCACAAATCCTTTTTATATTATACTAACAGCGTCCCGCGGTTTCACCCGCATAAGTCTCGATCCCGTGGGAATATCGGGATAAAAATAATCTTATGTATTAATCCAGGTTATGAACCATGTGTGCCAAATTTCAACCAAATCGATTCAGCAGTTTTTGCGTGAAAGAGTAAACAAACATCCATCCATCCATCCTCACAAAATTTCGCGTTTAAAATATTATTACATTATTATATTACGAGTATAATATATATAATATATATTATATAGTAGGATTCAAATCATCTTCACAAACAGTAGTGATAGCCTAGTGGTGTGACCGTCGGACTGCCAAGTCATAGGTCTTTTTTTTTTTTTTTTTTTGATTATTGGAAATCATCAAATGACTTCTCCCGCTCTGGGCAGAGCGAGAGGGTGTGTTAGACTTTTACTGACTAAAACCCACCTTCAAACCCCAAATTCCTTCCGTTGCCTGTGTGCCGGGGCCGCGATATCCCTTTCAGACAAACCCGCAACCCCAGCAGAAGTCATAGGTCTCGAGTTCGAACCCGAGGCACACACTTTTCGAATTCATGTGCGTATTGTATAGTTTATCTCTTGCTTAAAAAATGGTGAAAGAAAACATCGTAAGGAGAAATTTTGACGGCATGTGAAGCTAACGCAGAGGTCCATGGGCGGCTTTAAAACTCTGACACCAGGTTAGTCACTAACCACATGAAGAAGAAAGATCTTCAGAATAGTAAAATCAGTTTTGACGTCATTAGATCCCCACTTTTTACTAAAAGTTCAGCCACATTAGTAATTTTATCATTTCTGGCTTAACAAAGTAAAAAAAACACGTCCTCATTTCTTGAGTTGAAAAGTTTTGGTTGCCATCATTACTAATCTATTTATCTATATCTATGGCTCACCACTAATTCGTTTCATTGGGGGTCCAATTTTTTTAATAATATGACTGTCGCAGTCCGTTTGGTAGACGATTACCAGCAACCAATCAATCTGCCTAGCCTTTTCCCAACTATGTTGGAGTCGGCACCCGTCTAACCGGATGCAGCTGAATACCAGTATTTTACATGTGGCGACTGCCTATCTGACCTCCACAACCCAGTAACTGAGTAATACGATACCCCATGGTAAGACTGGTGTCAGACTTTCGGGCTTCTGAAGACTGTCAAAGATCCACGAATGACAGCGGGGACCAACGGCTTAACGTGCTTTCCGAGGCACGGAGGAGTCTCGGTATGTAAATATGGTCACCCATCCACGGACCAACCCCGGCAAGCGTAGCTTGACCTGATGGATCGACCCATGCGGCTGTTATTATGTAGCCACGCTCCTCTACGATTACCAGCAACCAAGAGTAAAAAATAAATACCTCAAAGTCAAATTCAAAGTCAAACAATTTATTTCAATTGGGCACATAGAAGGCACTTTTGAACGTCAATTTTACAAAAATAGATTATTTATTAAGAAAAAAAGAAACTTCATTTTTTATGTAAGCGGGCATGCCCTTTATGCCTGAAGGCTTTTATTTAGATATTAAGTTCTGTTTACGTTTAGTTTTTATTTCTGCCTGAGTATAGTTCTCGATGTTTTTGGTTGGTGGTTTTTGGCGTGTGCTAGCTGACATATGGCTAATAATTTAAACTATGTTTTGTGTTGCGTAATGTAAATTATTTTGTATACTATTATATAGAATCAAATAAAAAGGTATGAAGTCTCTTTGATGAGATTAACAAATTTATAGAAATTGAATTAATACTTACTAATTCCATACTGCCATGTCACGTTTCATAATTTTCCAAAGATGTAAACAACAATGACCGCTAGAAATTGTCTATGGTTTAGTGATGTGTTAGTATGATCTTTAGGTTGTGATGCTAATGATGTTACGATTTTTTTAGTAGTGTTTCAGTTATCAGTATTTTTTATATTGACTCACTTTCAAATAAAAAACAAATCCATTGAAATATGTTCCTATGTCAAACAGTGCAAACGAACAAGATATGAAAACAATCAAATTTTGCACGCGTTGCAAAACGCGTAGTTACAAATAATAATCGAAAGAAGTTTGATAAAAATATAGAGGACTTAAAAAACATTAGCACGCACGGGTACCTCGTACGTTTGGTATGTCAAAGATTATAAAAACAATGCTTATGCTAACCAAATACCTACCAGACAAATAATGCGAGACGAGCTTACAGATGGTGTAAGCTCAGGTGACTACCAAATGGTGGACTGCGGTCCGGATTCGGACTGCCGACCTATTTTGGGTAGACTTTAAGTAAACAGTATTTTTTTTTTTTTTTTTTTTTTACTTTATTGGCCAACCAAAATTTTTTTCACTGTACATAGCTGAAGTAATATATACCATAATCTATGGTTAGTGTAACAATTTCTTACAGGTTAGCACCGCATGCCCCATAAACATATATAACTTGTGCCACATGCACTAAACTATAAAATTAATGCAATAACTAAAATTAACAAGTTCGAATTAACATTACGTGATGGAATATAAAACTAATAATAAAAGCAAAAGTAAAATTTAGCAGAACCAAACAAACATAGACACAATAAGATAGAAAAAAAAAGAATACTATATTAAACATTATTAGTAATTGTTCTGTGAAACTTGGCATATGAGTCTAAAGGAACGTCAACAAGATCGCTGACGCTATTTAACAATTTGCAAAGACGAGGAACGACAGAGTTTGCACCAAGTATTGTTCTGAGGAGCGGAGGGTGTAAAGGAGTAATAGGAGCACGAGGGAGTCTAACAGGAGCCCGAAACTGAAACTTGGATAGTAATAGGGACAATCAATTTTGCATCGAAGCTTATATACGAACATGGAATTAATGATTATTCTACGTTTTTCCAATGAGACCATCTTAAAATAAGATAGTCGGGCTTCATATGATCGTATCCTTTTTGCATTTAACACGTGTGCATTGATCATTACATGACACACTTGGGTCATTAGGTCGTCTTAGGTCTTGTATTTTAATGTACTATTTTTACTTCTGTCTGAAGTAGAGTAAAGTTAGTGCAAGCTATTGCTATTAAATCATCTTTGCCCTAGCGGTCGTGCTGTGAACATACGTTTTAACTTGCTCTATACTTAAAATTCAATTAATATCCTTATAGGGCTTAAGTTTTAAATAAAACACTTCATAGTGGTATAACATTCATCAAACAAGTGTAATTCAGCTAAAAGTGTATTCGAAATAGTGTAAAAGGATCGATTTGCGGTGTGAACTGTTAAAAACTTCGGCTGGTCATTGGGTAAGTGCATGACTTGACATTTCACGCGCAGCGCACGCAACTCAACGGTTACGCACTGCGCATAAGCAATACTTTGGCGTGCGCCCTCGCGCGGTGATGCATGCAAGCGGTCGTGACAAAGATAAATAAACAAAGACGGCGCACTGCTTCCTGCTTCTAAAATATGCCTCTGAGAGAATAATAATTTTATAATAAAAATGTACTTTTTTAATTTTTTATATAATAAAATTATAATCATGGCTAGTAATTCCGTTCGTTCAAAAATCTCTAAAAATGATTCGACTCAGTCGACTCCTGCCCGTAATGTGACTATAAATAGAGGCAATAAAAGGTCCGTCAGTACATCACCGTCTGCGTCATCACCTGTTTCATTTAAACATCACATCAGACAAAGAAGAACTGCGAACTATCATTCAGGAGATAATTAAAGCCGAGCTTAGGGAGATGTTAACACAGTTTTACGAAAAGATGGTTAGCACAATGAATAACGAACTGGGAATAGTCAAAGCGGAAATGAAGGAGAAAGTAGACAGAGAAAGAAACAAGCAGTTTGAAGATTCTGAGAGTAGCCAGAAGGTCTCTAACAAAATTATACAAAAACTAGAATAAGAAAATGCGGAACTGAAAACATCAATGGGCAATCTTCAAGCACGATTCAATAACTTGAATCTCGATCGAATAATTTGGAGGTACAATGTATGCCTGGAACCAAGAACCAGAATGTGTGAACCAGACTGTTATATTCAGGAGAAAGACAAATGTACGTGAATTGCAAAAATCAATCCATCCAGTACCCGCCGTAGATCTTTAGTTGTTCAATTGGCATCGCCAAGGTTGCGCGATCAGCTTCTAGCATCCACAATGAAGTTCAACCATACAACTCTAAAGGAAAACTAAACTATGGCCACTTTGGTGTCACCAGCAACAACTCACCGGTCTATGTTGTTGAACACTTGTCTCCTACGAACAAAGCACTTCACGCAGCGACCAGAATTAAGACCAAGGAAAGGAACTACAAGTACGTGTGGGTCAGAAACGGCAAAATATTTGTGAGAAAAGAGGATGGCACGGGATACATATTAATTAAGAACATGAGTTGCCTATTGTGAAATTCGACAATTTAAGGATCTATTATCAAAACTGTAGAGGTTTAAGAACTAAAACCAACACTTTTTACTGTAAACTTGGTTGTAAAGACTATGATGTTTTAATATTAACCGACAAGGCTAAATAGTAGGTATACTCAGCAGTGACCTTCTTGATAATAGATATGTTGTCTATAGAAGAGATAGGGAAACAACTGGCTTTCATCAAAATAAAGACGAAGCAGTTTTGATAGCCGTTTCAACAAAAATCAACTCGAAACGTATCCACAAATGGCAAAGTTTATGTGAGGATCTCTGGTTTACTATCGATATTTCGACTACGCGATAGGCTCTCTGTGCAGTCTGCCTTCCTCCACCAGTATGTTTATCAACAATTGAACATTTCATCGAACACTGTAATAATGTATTTGAACAACAAACATCCCAACCTGTATAGTAGGGGACTTTAACTTGGGAACAATAAATTGGACCCCGAGGGCAATTAACAGTTCACTTCCCAACACATGTTTAAGACTGTTAGAGTTCATGGAGGTTAGCAAGCTTACACAGCACGATCTTATTAAAAACAGTTCTGCGCGTGTTTTGGACCTAGTCTTATCTACAATGCCGTCTAGCACAGTGAGTGAATCCACTGTCTCTTTGACTACTATTGACAAACTCCATTCACCGCTTGATCTTACTCTTTCAATATTAAAAGAAAATAGTCTGCCATAAATCAACACAACACGAGGAAAAACTTCCACAAAGCTTAAATTTTGGAAAAATTAAATCCTATTTAAACGAACAATACTGGGATCAACTATTTACTAGTCAAAATGATGTAGATGGATATTCTATGACATCTTGAAGACGGCCATTAATAAATTTGTTCCAAACTGTAAGAGCACTATCCAGTCGTTACCCGCCATGGTTTGATAAATCTATAATAATGACTCTCAAAGAAAAAACAAGCTAAGATTGCGCTTCAAGAAATACAAAAATTGTTTGTGACCTTTTTAACCGACGAAAAAAAAAGGAGGAGATTCTCAAGTCGACACGTATATATATTTTTTAATATTTTTTTTTATGTATGACCACGCATAACTTTTAGTTGAGTAGTCCGATTTGAATGATTCTTATTTTATTGGATGTAAAATTGAAAACTAAAATCCAACCCTAAGGGTAAAAAAATTGGGTTGATTGATTATTCACCTGCTGAATTTTTAATTGCGAACCGATTCTGTTGTAATTTAGCGCATATGTTGTAGTTCTGATGACACAACCATATAATAAAGACCAGGAGTTGATCTGATGATGGAGACGAAAGACAGTTGCGAAAGCTCCTCAGCAGTTTACAGCAGCTACATCGTGTTTGGGCTTATTTTATTCACCTTGATGAGAACTTTCGACCTAACTGGGGTATGACCGTCATCGAGGGTCTGACGCTGGAGACGGAAGGCAGTTCAGGAAATTCCTTACTTGAGGAAAACAATTAAATTAAAAAATATAAAACTTTTTTACGAAAAATTCAACCAATGAAAAGAAACTGAAAAGCGAAAAATAAAAAATATCCGTTTAGTGTAACTAAGCTCCTACACTCATTTAAGTAACAGGCGGCGCCAAACACATTTAACGAAGATCCATCAGGCTACCATTTTACTCTATAAGAAATTAATTTGTTGGCTCACAAATTTTGAGGCGGCGCCCATCAAAATGTGTTACTTAAATTAGTTTAGGAGCTTAGTTACACTAAAGGGTTATTTTTTATTGTTCGATTTTTAGTTTTTTCTCGTTGGTTTAATATTTCGAAAAAAAAAAATGGTAATTACTTCTCATCGGTTTACTCCCCTGAAAAAAAACACAGAATTTAAGAATGACTCAAGCTATCTTAATTCACTGAAAACTTATAGCCAGTGCCTAACAACCCCAGACTTAGACATTTACTCGTTCCTCAGAAAACTGCAAAGGAGCAGGCTCTGACGGAATCTCACCACTATTTATTTCCTACCTGTGCGCCGGTAATGGTCTCTCCGCTACTAAAAATATATATGATGTCATTAGCCAACGGATCTTTTCCATCCGAGTGGAAAAACCAATGTCGTTCCGGTACACAAGTCTGACAAAAAAGAGACTATCTGAAACTATCGGCCCATTGCGATCCTGTCCAGTTTCGGCAATGTATTCGAGTCAATGATCTGTCCCCATATCCAACACCATTTCAGGCTTTATCTTAGCGATCACCAGCATGGCTTTGTAGTGTCAAGGTATACCGCCACAAACTTGTCTTTTTCAGAGTCCCTGATAAAAACTATTGACTCAAATAAGCAGTTTGATGTGATATAGTCGTACACCGATTTCAGTAAGACCATGCTGATAAAAAAACTGGCAACATATGGTATCACGGGACCCTTGCTGAAATGGTTGGAATTATACCTCGTTAACTGTAAATATTATGTTATGGTAAATGGTTTTCGCCACTGCCTTTAATTTTCAGAGTTTTATACTACTTGCACACCTAAGGGATAATCTGAATTGGCAATTTATTAATTTACATACTTATTTAATGTTATTTAAGTCCATTTTTAATTAAATTTTAATTCACAGATTTTGATACGCGTTTACATTTTGTTATGTCTCTCTTCGTGTGGTTAGTGACTAAACTGGTGTCAGAGTTTTAAAGCCGCCCATGGGCTTTTGTTTATACTAATATACACTAAGAAATCTACATCGGACCCATGTATTATTCATGAATTGTGACATTGTGTACGTACATTGATTTACAATATTATTACAATAATTTATTTCTGAATTGGGATATGCAACATTGATTTACAAAGTCATTACAATCATGTATTTATGATAATAATACGAATCGTTTATAAGAATTACATACGGCGGGTCAGCTACCCGTCAGACGATGTTCTGTCAAACGTTCAATTTAGATTTTTCGGCCTTTCCATTTTTTTTTCCTAAACCACTGTAACAGCTAGGCCTGCGCCCTGTATTAAGGCGAACAAAACAAAACAATAATTATCCAAAGTCCAGCCATTTTCGAGTTTATGCGACACTAATGCACGGCAATTGATTTTTATATACGTATACATTGCTAGATCACATAATACTTAGTTTGTTTAGGTACATCCTATGACATGCATTCGTTTAATCTTCATCGATAATAATTGTATTGAGAAACAGAGCAGGGCGCTTAACAGCGCATAACAACGTCTTGATGCCTAGCCCACCCTAAAACCAAACTAGGCACATAAAGCCCCCCAGTATTCGTAGGGCGAGCGTGCTCGTTCAACCTATATTTGGCCTTTTTACGTATATTTGCCGTTTAATTAGCGTATATTTACTCGGCTCGATTTTGGCTGGCTTGCCCAACGTGTACTTAATACGTAACGTACGTGGGCTTAACGTGGGAACACCTGCCAATTGTTCTCCGAGGCGTGAAACATGAGCAGCAATAGTTTCTTATGCACTCTAATCCACGATTGTCCTGATGAATCGGTATGATGTAGCAATGGTAGATTTTCGACGATATAATGTCGACTCTTTATGTGCGCTCGTATGAGTTGGACATCAATGGATATTATAATTATTGTTAAAGGGTCCGTTGTATTTTTGGATAAGAAATGATCTACTGCTGCGTACATGTTCACTAACTAGGCGCGAGTTTTATTTGATGTGCCTACTACATCGAAAAGAGTGAATTCGTCAGCTGTTAATATTGGAAATGCGGTAACATTATTCTGCTCATCAGTAATATTTTCGAAATTGGTTCTGTTTTGGTTAAGTCTTGTTTCGTCGACATAATCTGCCAAGTTATTGGCAACATTCAGTCGCTCTCTAGCTATGTTTATAAAATCGCGTACATGGGGACTGTCTATTATATTATTGTGAAAGGCATTCGTTAAAGCTGCAGTGATTTTGACGTCTGTATAGAAGTGGTTCATGGCTCCATTACAAAACTTCAGTTCAAAAGTCATTTATTCAAACTATGCTGAGAATCAGCACTTTTCGAACGTTAATATTACATAAGACAGTCCCCCAGAACGACCACCCTTCACCACTTCCTAGTGCTTTAGCTGGGAAGAAGAAGTGGCGCGACAAACTCCCCAGCAGAACAGTTCAGTTAGAAAAATTGATTTTATATAATAGTATGCAAAATAATTTACGTTACACAACACAAAAGATAATTTAAATGATAAATTATTAGCAATATGTCAGCATTATTACTCATGACTGTGCTATCTTGTTTGGTTGAGAAATTCCTATGGCCATCTTCCGGCTGCAGCATCAGACCCTGGATACAACCTTAGGCCATACTACTTGTCAAGTCAAAGCCATCCAGTCCAAACACGATGGTACTGTCTTGTTTGGTAGAGGAGTTCCTATGGCCACCTTCTAGTGATGGGTCGTTGAAGGTTTTTCCGTTAACGAAACGTCATCGTTGATTTACGTTCGTCAACTAGTTGATCAACTAGTTAAATTCGTCAACGAGTTAACGTGCACTAATGTCAACTTACAAAGTAAACCGTTAATTCATTGAACGGTTTTTATTCAACGCCGCGACGTTCAACGAGTTGAACTAGTCTCTGAGCTACATCTACTGACCTGATGTAATGCTAATTTTGAAATATTTTGATTAAATTATGAAACATTTCATTGTCAAGCCAGTATGAACCGGTTTCTCTCAGGCGGCACCAGCGCGCGCCAGTCCACCAATATCGTCATACTTTTTCAAAAATCCACTCTTTCATGCGTTACTTAGAGTTCAAATCCTATAACCTGACCGTCGCTCGCAATGTATGATGTCATTTTCGACGGAAGGTTTTTTAATTTGCTCAGTTCGTTGCATTTGCGTTCTCGAATTTAGTTGAATAATAAACGAGTTAAATTCATAAACATCGTTGACGAATTCAACTAGTTGATTCATAAACAGTTAACGTTAATACGTTGACAGGAGATCAACGGTTGGTTCAATTATTTTGTTGATTCAACGCCCATCACTACCACCTTCCGGCTCCTTCCGGTCCAAATCGGTCAATGTCCTTTGAGAGATAAATTGAAGGAATCATCTACTTCAAGAATAATAGTTTTATGAACATACTAGCTGCGCCCCTCGGTTTCACCCGCATAAGTCTCGACCCGTGGGAATATCGAGATAAAAAGTATCCTACGTCCTGGTCTACTCCACGTGCCAAATTTCATCCAAATCCGTTCTGTCGTTTTAACGTGAATAACAAATAAACAAACGACACTCACTTTTGCATTTAATAGTAGTTAGGATACCACTGATTTATTACTTTTAAACGGTCGATATGTATTGTAGTAAAAATGAATGAATGAATAAATAATCATTCATTCATTCATTCGTATTTCGGCATATGCGGTGTTGCGGAAGTCAGTTCGATTAAAAATATTCAAAAAATAGGAAAGCAGAAGCAAAAAAAGGAAGGAGGCTGTAGGATCGTCCTCATCATTGTAACCATTAATATAATTTGTAAATCATCAAAAGTGTCAATCAAAGCATTCCAAAATATATTTTATTGTCGTATTGAAATTATTTGAATAAAAATGTCTATATATCGATCATTGTACGATTTTGTGGAGCAGTAATTTTTATGTAACGACCTTGTCTGCATGTGGTGATGCGAGCTCGTCCTCCATGTCGCTCTGCCACGTCCAAAGTCGACTTATAACACTCTGCGTAGTGCCCAGAGCGATTGCCACAGCACGTTGCTTAGAACCAGCTTCCAACATTCCCACGCTCTGATCATTTCTTCTCGGCTCAAATGACGTCTTCGCTCCATAATAACGTGCTTTTGTATTGATTCCACCCACAAGTATGGCAGAAATTTTACTGATTTGGCCTCAAATCTGTTACAGGATTACGGCAAAGCTACAAGGAAGGGAGGATTTTAGCAGTCTATGCATGTAAACAAGTCCAACGAAATATTTGTATTTTGGATTTCGCCGAAGTTCGATAAATGATGTTGGCGTCGAAATAAATATCGCTATGGTAATTATAGTATAATGCATCACTATTTTAAACATCTTTTTGACACTTCACACACACATCTCCCTCGCATTGACTTACTCCTATTTTCGTTGTCGTAACGTTTATCAACTATTAAACGGAACAGTATAAAATAAAATAAATTGTTTAAAAAAACTGTAACCCGACTACAGAAAAATAAAAGTGATCTAAAAAGTATGAAACAAGAAAATATTTCAGACAGAAATCAAGACATAGGTACATACTAAAGTGGTCAACGTAAGGCCGTGAGCGATCACGGTCATGCTATTATAATTTTGTAGGTGTTCCTGGCACCCAATTCACATGGTATACAGGCATGCGACCACGGTGTTTACTTGACCACTTTCGTATTATGTCTTGATTTCTGTCTGAAATATTTTCTTTTTTCATACTTTTTAGATCACTTTTATTGTGTTTGGTCTTTGGTTAGGTGTATTTGCACTGGAATACAAGTAAAAGATTTCCATATAACGTGCAAAATTTAGATATACAATCTTTTCATAATTACTCCACCGTCATGGTGGACCGACTGCCTGGTGAAGGTCGCGGGAATCTGGTGAATGTGAGAATCACAGGACCGGCTACTACGGCGAAGCTATGCCCAGCAGTGGACGTCTTTAACGTGACGACGAATTATTCAAGGTTTTATTGTAGGACTTATCTATGTCATTGCCAATGTCACCTAACTTTTACTCAACAGATACTACCAATAATATGCATGTTCCTGGCTTTGCTGGCAGCACCCACACTGGAGCAGGACTCCGACTCCACGCTAATATCGCCATGTCCCAACGTGTTTAGTTACGAGCCGCCCGGATCCGAGCCCGGGAGATGGTACGGAGAAATCAAGCTATCCACAGTCAGCACTCTACACTCACTGTGGCTTAATATCGTGCTCGATAACAAAGTTGATGTTCTTGCGGTGAGTTCTATTTTTTAAACGGTTAGCTAGTACTCTCTGTGGTAGGAAGATTTTTAATTTGTGTAAAAGGATTTCGCAATCTTTGTTCTTGTTATTATTGTTTGTGCTAGAATGTGTAGCGTTAGCACTGTGTGAGCTAGTGGGGGCATCGTGTGTTGGGTTGTTACTAGTTTTAGGAAACTTACTCACGGTTTTAGTAGGTTGTACTACCTCCACTATGGACTCCTCAACGAGCCGCAGCTACCATTCGTCGTTGTTCTGACACTTTCCTCCGCATGCGCGTAGTTCACGCATGGTATGCAAGCCAAGAAGCATCGAGGAGCCGCCTTTTTTTGGGAATGGGAAATCATCAAATGACTTCTCCCGCTCTGGGCAGAGCGAGAGACGCGAGACGCGGGTGTGTCAGACTTTTACTGACTAAAACCCACCCGTGTTCCTTCCGTTGCCTGTGTGCCGGGGCCGCGATATCCCTTTCGGACAAACCCGCAACCCCAGCAGGATCGAGGAGCCGCCTGGCGCGTTATTTTTGTATTTAATTTTTAAATGACTGTGAAAACAAAGTAAGTAAAACTTGGAGAAGGGGTCCTTCACACAGTCCTTCTCCAAGTTTTTAGGTTGAGCATCCACTACGTCTTTTTTCAACTACAATTTATGTTGTGGTTGGTTTCCAGTATCACAATGTGCATTTGAAAGTCAGTCTTCAAACCGGCTGCTGTCTAACCAATTGCTATGGTTATATGGGTTTATGCTAAAGTTACTTGGTTAATTATCGTAGACTGATCCATTCACCTGACTGTATGCCCCTTGTGGCTGTAGTGGAACCTGATTTTGAATGTATCACTTCTTCAGAAGTTTCTAGTGTTTGTACGTCCTTTTCACTATCTGGTATCTTGAAGTCATTACCGTGTTTAAGATATATCCAGAAATGTGAAAAAACATTGTTTGACCTCAAAAAGTTCATTTTATTATGAACAATCAAATCTGTCTGCAGTTTTATCTAATTGATTTTTGTTAATCGTTTTCCTTCTTTGGTATCCAGTTTTGCAAATTTTGCTATTTCTTAATTTTTTTTTAACGACAAAATATATATGCCAAAACAGGTTTATTTGACGCGTACGAGTGACTAAAATAATATTCAAAACAATGATATGCGTCATACAATGTTGATGTTTGCGACTTTTTTATTACATCTTTCAACAAGTCGTGAATATTCACCGAAAAGTACTGTACCTAAGTATTAAAAGAAAAATAGTTAGAAAGTCTTCCATCTCTTTCAGAACTATGTAGGAACTGTGTCCACAAAAGATAACAAGAACTTCAAAATAGTGAATAATACCGTGCAAATTAACCCTGGCCCTGCCGTGCCAGTGCGCTTCTTCGTGCAATACAACCCTCTAAACAAAACCCCGAAACTGGTGAAAATAAGACTGAATGGCAGGGAGATCTGCAACGCCAACACACCGTACGTCAGCCGACCTGATAAAGTGGAGGAGGGAGTGGAGAGGCGTCCAACACAGACGCCCAACTTCGGGTATGAAACGTCTCCTAGACCTTATTTTCAACGAAGTCATCCCACCGAAATTTCTCTAAATATGTAAGTACTCCTAAGGACATGATTTTTTGAAAGAGAGTTAATGTTAAGAAATTTTCGAACAAATTCCTTTCGCACAGCGGGCGCATGTCATCTTCTTGAACTGTCATTTTCATTCAAATTGTTGGAAATGACGTAACCGGAAAAATAGTAACTTTAACGAAGCCGGGAGTCACTTGTTCTTCCCGATGATATGATATTAATTTGTAATGGGCGATACCTGGGAACATTCTGGTTACGGAGACATTAAATATCAGAGTTCCAACTATTTCGCGAGTCCATTACTTGAACGATTGTGCGAACAAAAGTTCACGTTTGTGCGCGAACTTTCCAACAGAGTCCGCGCACATTTTGTTAATGATCACTAGCGTGAATCCACCAAGAGAAACAATTGTGCTGTACAGTGTGCGGCACGGTGTTGCACTGTGCCGCACACTGGTGGAATGGTACCTTTATACATGTACCCATAAGCAAAATCTATTTGCGTGCGTTATATCACGCAGAAACAGCGAATTTTCAAATAAAAAATAAAAATCGTTTCCCAGCGATTATTTTTGTACAAATTACTAAGTTTGATGTACCTACAGAATGCATGGATGGTGGCTTCGTGATGGGTCTTCTTACACCCTACACGTACTCCTTGACTACACATAACGTAACGAACATAGGTACAACTTGTGTTGACTACCTCGTAGGTATATTGGTCGAAGCGCTACTCAACAACCTCAATCAACCTGTATCGTAGGTAGGTGTCTCCTTCTTAGGGTTCCGCAGTCAACAAAGAACTTTTATATTTTCGCTATGTTTGTCCGTCTGTTTTTTTGCTCGGCTTAGCTCAGAGACTCTTAGTAGCTACTAAAACGCTGTAATTTGGAGTATGACCTCTTTTACTAAAAAGATGTAATTTTTTTCTTACTTGCTTGGTGTTTTCATAGATATACTGACAAAGTACCGACATGATGTTAATATCCTTGAACAGTTTCCTTATGTAATCGCGCCTGTGGAGATTATTATATGGCTTTGATCGCTTATTTTTGCAGAATAAAAGTAGACTCGATGTCTGCAACCCGTTCCCACAGTAAAATACCGTAAGACATGATACTATGAAAGAAAATGAAAGTAACTAAATAACTAAATACTATTTGCCTTTTGACTAGTTTTAAGTAATGTTTGAGTCTTGAGTGAGGTTCTGTAATATGGGCCTTAGTTTTTTGCCATTTAATACTAAATTATTAGCAGTGAATAAATTTCCGACCTGCAGTAGGGCGTTATTTACGTCGTCAAAATTTGTAGCACGGTTATCTACTTTGAAAATTAAGGAAGTATCGTCAGCAAATAACACCATTTGTTTTTGATTTTTTAATAAATGTAGTAGATTAATAATATACATTAAAAAGAGGAAAGGACCCAATATCGAGCATTATGGGAAACCCCTTTTTACTTTTAAACCTAGTGAATTGATACCTTTTATTTGAACTTGCTGTTGTCTATCATTTCAATACGATTTTACTAAACTGAGCGCAAGTTTCCCAAGTCCGTAATGCCCAATTTTCAAGAGTAAGGTTTCATGATCGACGCAATCAAATGTCTTGGAAAGGTCACAAAAGATTCCTATAGAGTCGTGGGCCTCTTTCCACGCGTTAAATATATGTCCTAATAAGGTTATACCGGCGCCGGTCGTACAATGTCCTTTGGTGAAACCATAATGTTGATCGTGAATTTTATTTGAAAACGATTGAGCATTTGATTAGGCATTACCTTTTCAAATACCTTGATGAAAACCGGAAACACCGGATACGGGTCTATAATTATTGGTGTCTTTACTGTCTCCGGATTTGAAAAGTGGTATAACCTTACTGTGTTTCATTAAATCCGGGAAGACTCCTTGATCCACACAGAAATTAAATATTAAAGCAAAGTAAGGCGCTATGGTCTCAAATATGGAGGAACGGGCATTAATTGACATTCCCCAAAGATCTTCGGTCAATTTGCCACAGTAAGGTAGGCTTTAAAGTTAACGAGAAATTGAAATGTATAGGAGAACATGATTCTTAACTACAATGTTCAGTTTGTTCTTCGGATAATTTCATCCCAACCACGGAACCCTTCATTGTGCCTGGTTCAACATGCACTTGACCGGTTTTTAATATAACGTAAGGTACAAATAACTACTTAGTAAATTGAATCAACTTAAATTGTCCATGAATTCATTTAACAATAGATTTATCTTTAATAATACCTCGGCTAAACACTTTATTGTGTTAGTTCCACACGAAAATCAAACGTAAGTCAAATAAACGTCGGCGCCATTCTCCCTCTCTCAGAGGCATGCGCGTCATCCGCACATTGCACGCAAGCTTCGAAACGGTGAGGAGCCGGGCTGGCACGTTACACAAGTGTCATTTTAAGACAGTCTGATGAAATGTCTTATAACCCGGCTAATATATCTATCCCATGAATTAACCCATTTATTTCCCTGATTGTACATAGTTCATCGTATATTTTTGGCATTTAGCCCCAGCGGTCACTCCCAAAACCGAGATAGACCGGATAGTGAATATCTGGCCACACCGCGACCAGACTTCAGGCCGAGACCACCAGTAAGGCAAGTATCATCTTTTTACATCAGTTTGCCGACTTCCTTGTTGGTATAGAGGTCGCAAGCGTGACTGTTGAGCTAGTTGTTGCTGAGTTCGATTTCCAGATTTGTTGAGGCTGACCATACATAACTCTAATTTCATCGAGATTTTGGTAAAACGTAAATCTTCCAAAAATATTTAATTATATGCGACATCATCGAATTAAAAACCGGTTTTGCAAGTATCTCATCTTTTTTCTTTTTTGTAAAAAAGGATCATCAGAATCTTTTTAAATATTTAAATTTTTACTTGCTGTTAAAATATAAATATTGAATGGTGATCTATGATAGACCGCGCTTGTTTTGGCCTTCGTCTGTTCAGACACATTTTGTAGGCCAGGGAAATTAGGTTTGAACCCTGCACTAAACCCTAACAGCGATTTTTTTCCTGAATCGTGTTTTTGAACTTAGCTCTTCAAATAATATAAAAAAATTAAACATTTTCCACAACCGCATCAAGGTAAAAAAAGAAAAACGCATTTTTGTGAATAAAAATTGAGGCAAAATAGTTAACAGGAAAATTTTGGTTATATTATGTAAAAAATTCATAAAACTAATATATTATTTCAGAATTAAACATTTTCGTCCTCGGAAATTTCCATAAAAATAAAATTACGAATTTTTTTAATTGTACTTCAAGCAAAAATATTAACAGTAATTTTTTTGCATTCAATTACTTAATTCAATATTTTAATACGATATTCAACTAAATTAAACATATTGTACTAGCGCAAAGATATTAATAAAAGTTTTTTTGCAATAACGGTTCAGGCAAAAATGTAACAGAGTTAAATTTAGTTTAACTTTATTTATAGGCTCTAAACTTTTATTAATATCTTGCGCTAGTACAATATGTTTAATTTTGTTGAATAGCGCATTTAAATATTTAATTAAGTAATTTAATGCAAAAAAACTGCTGTTAATATTTTTGCTTGAAGTACAATTTAAAAACAAACGTAATTTTGTTTTTATGGAAATTTCCGTGGACGAAAATGTTAATTTTTTTGACTTACTTGTGATACCTAATCTCTTCGACAAACACTCCATACAAACATATCTGTTAATATTTTTTTCTACCACGTAAAATTGAAATTAGATGTTTTCTTAAAAAAAACGTACACGGGGATGAACTTTTCGCGGTATACAGTTTAACATACTCCCTTGACCATACCCTACTACAGGTTAAATGAAAAAAATCTCTGTTTTAAATTAATGCAAAGTTAGCCTAAAATTTGGCGTAACTTCCCCGGGCTATTGTATGAAATATGTGTCAAAAAAATAAATCGGCAATGGGCAGACCACTTAAACCTTTGTGAATTACGCCTTACGGTCTCTAGATACGGGTCTGAACATTTTAAAATTTCCAAGCGTTTGAGTGTGTTTCTTTAAATTCCATTTTATATTTTCAGTGAAACTGTCAACCAGGACTACGGGACGGGACTCTTTTATATACAGCCCTCTAACAGCCCTGGTGAACAGGTGAGTCTTTCTTGCTCTCTGCTTATTTCTTCCTTTCCTCGAGAGAAAACTTTCTGATAACTGACTGAAAACCATAGACAAACGACGAGAAATTACAGGAAAACCTATGATAAGTCTATGGTCTTAAAATAACATGGTAAATATCTCAATATTGTGCGTACAAACTTACATTTGTAATTGAAATGTATAGGAAAACATGTTTTTCAACTGCAATATTAAGTTTGTTCTTGGGATAAATCCATCCCAACTACGGAGCCCTTTATTGTGCGTGGTCCGGAACGCACTTGGACGGTTTTTTTGTTATTCGTATTGTATTATTCTTGTGAGACTTGCATATACATTTATTAAAAAGCTGTTATTTTGACAGTACAAACAGACACTTCAATTTTATTTATTTATATTATATTTTCTACCCCGTTTCTAACTTTTGCAAGATACTCAAGTGCCTCCCTATTCAACTTCGCAGGTACTCTCGGCTATTGAGTCTGCTATTTAACCTCCTTCACAATCCTCAAACTCCATCCTATCTGTGGGAGCGCTTTTCCTACGCCCATCCTTCTGCTATGCCTTGCCAGTCGCGTCTTAGAAACCTCCTTAACCTGTGCGTCCCCTCTCCCACCACTCCCATGAAAAGGTAACACACCGTTCTTGACAAAAACAAATAATTGTAACCTAACCTCAAAACACTCTAAAAGCGGGTTGCGTATTAAAGTTGGGGAAAATCACGTGGTGGGTCTAAATTTGTTTTTTTTTGTTAGCGACGGCGTAGTCGACTCCGACGGAATACTAGACGGAGCCCCGCTTCGCGGAGCTTCTATTTCTGAATGGTTTGAAAAAAATAAACACGCTACGCTCGCTCACTAGACCCCGCCATCCCCTTCGAACCTGTCCGAGTCGGGGTGCCCCAAGTGCCGAGCTCGCTTCGCTCGCTCTTGCATCCTAAGATCTCTTAATAAAGGTAGAAGTAATATCGTAGTAAACCGATTAAAAACACCACGGTGCACAGAATACTCATTCACGCAACTCGGGCAGAAATGGAATGAACGAAAACGAATGAATGGGACATAACGTAAATGCTAGTGACGTACTGTTTTTTTTACGTTCCTTTTCATCGATTTAGCACTACATTTTGTACCACGAACGGTATACTGGGACGGATTTGGTCGTCAATCGCTCATTTTAACTTTTCATTTTCGTTTTTTTATCTAATTTGAGGTTAGAATCATTTTTTAAAAATTTTTCGAAAAATACGCATTGCCTTTTAATAAGCGTTATAATCGGGCACCCAACCACTACCAGCTTTAATCTCTTTTACCCCCATACAACTTCCAAACGATACTAGACCCATATATTATAAATTGAAATCGCTTTTCGCGACCATCTATGTAACCAAGTTGCTCTTCTATATAATGGATTTATGACCCGAAACCGACTCAATCTCCACATAGTGCGCCGACCTATTTTGTGCGGACTTTAAGTACACAGTTTTATTTGTAACAAAAACTTTAGCAAAAAAAAATGAGTAGCTTTGTATTTTCTGCCGTCGGCGTCGACAAGACAACGGAAGACGCGAGACGCAAGCTGCATGAAGCTGCAAATGTTTTCGGGAGTAATAGAGCTAGGCAGGTATGTACAGATCAAAATGATCGATTTCCAAAACGACACAAAAATATTCAAGGACCTTGAAGATCTTTTAATCTTGGTTGCTAGTAGGTAACGTCTTCCAAGTGCACCGCGAGTCATATTAAATAAAACTAATTGGTGATCCCTGGTGTAGCTCTTACTCCCTGCTCGTATTTCCCTCTGACAAGTTAAATGTCAAAGACAAAAACATTTTATAATGAGTATTTCGAAAAGTAACGATATTGTATTGTGGTATTTGTATTGGTGAAATTTCCTGCAACTTTTGTGGGACACATATTTTAATCAGATAAATGGTTCACGAGTTACAGCAACGTCAATTTCAGAAAAAAATTACAATTCGCAAAATCGCAATTTTTTTTCTCTAATTTTTAGTATAAATCGATTACTCATTTCCGCACTACAATGAGATACTAGTGAGAGGCGCGTTTTTTTCATGTGGTATCCCGAGTAGGCCTAATCCACGATTCGTTATTTATTTATGGTTTTTCCTTTTTCTCGATGCCCTAGATGTTTCAGGTTCACATGAATTGTAATAAAAAATATAAATATGAAATTATTACGAAAGGAAATTAAAACTGCTGATTCTAATGGCAATAATAACATAATGATCATCTATGATAAAATTAAATAATATAATATGATTGCGATCTATGTATGCAATTAATTACATATTACCACAAGTGAATCAAAAGTGGTGCCTTATTGCTTAATTAAGTATTTTCTAGCAGGAAAACGCTGCAAAATATTATAACTTTTAATTTGAGAAGAAGCATCTTTGGAGAACTGGTTGCAACAAGGTCGATTGAAGATGTACAGTCGTGTATTGAAAAGGTTTAAAAACTTTTTTATTTTATTTTATTTAGATTACTAAGCCTTTTGAAACCGTTAAATTGATTTTATATCTTTACAGAACCGACTAGAGTCAGTCCAACTTCTGCTACTTGTATCGATAATGTCTTCTGCGATTGTGATTATTTAGATAAAGCCATCGTAAATTATTTTCTGTCTGATCATAGTGGACAAACGGTAACTTTTAAGTTAAAAACACCTTTACAAAAAGTTTAAATACAATTTAGATCAATAACAACTAGCAAATTAAATAGATTCAATAGTACTCTAAATAATAAATTAAAAGTTCTGGGCCAAATATCGACGATGCAAATAAATAATTGTATGTGGATTTCTTTTCAGTTGTGGACACTGAATTCAATCAAACTTTTGAAAAGAAGGCATGACATATTTGCCCTAATTTTTTATTTAGTGACTGGGCAAATAGAGGTATTAGGATAAGTAGGGAAGTACTGTTTGAGATGTATGACCTAAAGCCTTAAATTAACACTGAAACTTTCAACAAGTATGTTGCTACATATTCCACAATTTTTAGAAATACCTGCAAGGTAGCTAAAGCACTCTACATTAGTAACAAGATCAAATCAGCAGAAAATAAAATAAAACATTTCGGAAAGTTACAAATAATGAAACTAAAAAAAATACGAAACACTGAGTACACATTGGAGACTTTACGTGGTGCCATAAGCTCTAACTTAAAAGTAGCTCAAGAATTTGTACATTTCTTTCCTAATATATACGTACATACCATCTACAACGATGGAAGCTTTAAATTCCTCACCCGATGTCTCAATTGATTTATTAAGAACAAACGTTGCAGGCTGCCCAGTTGAATGTTGAATTTAAATTTAAACATATAAACCATATGATAGTTAAAAAAGCTTTACGGCATATTAAAATAGAATTGGCCGAAGATCTATGGGGATTATCTATCAAAGTTTGTACATCCATAATCGAGACTATAGCGCCATACTTAGCTTTCATATTTAATTTGTGTGTGGACTAAAGAGTCTTCCCGGATTTAATGAGATACAGCAAGGTTATACTAGTTTTTAAATCTGGGGACAGTAAAGAAACGAAAAATTGTAGACCAGTATCCGTGCTGCCAGTATTCAGCAAGATGTTCGAAAAGGTAATGCTAAATCAAATGCTTAATCATTTTAACACGATCCGAGGTATTACTGAAGATAATCCTATGCACTTGTTAATTGAATTCATGGAAAATTTAAGTTGATTTAATTTACTAAGTAATCACTTGTCCCTTACGTTATATATAAAACCGGTCATGTGTGTGTCGAACCACGCACAATGAAGGGTTCCGTAGTTGGGATGAAATTATCCCAAGAACAAATTGAACATTGTAGTTAAATAACATGTTCTCCTATACATTCCAATTTCTCGTTAACTTTAAAGCCTACCTAGCTGTTATAAACTGACCGAAGATTTTTGGAGAATGTCCATTAATGTCTGTACCTCCATAATTGAGACCATAGCGCCTTAATTTGGTTTAATATTTAATTTGTGTGTGGATCACGGAATCTTCCCGGATTTAATGAAAATATACACTTGTTTGTGTATTACCTTATAATACCACTTTTCAATCCAGAGGCAGTAAAGGCACCAATAATTATAGACCCGTATCCGGTGTTGCCGGTTTTCAGCAAGGTGTTTGAAAAGGTAATGGTTAATCAAATGCTCAATCAAAGTAATGTTTAATCAAACGCTAAATCATTTTCACACAAATAAAATCCTTCACGATCAACAGTATGATTTCACCAAAGAACGTTATACGAATGGTGCCGTGTAACCTTATTAAAACACATAATTACAGCGTGGGAGGGGGCCAAAGACGCCATAGGAATCTTTTGTGACCTCTTCAAGGCATTTGACTGCGTAAATCATGACACCTTACTCTTAAAACTTGAGCATTACGGACTAGGTAAACTTGCGCTCACTTTAGTGAAATCTTATTTAAATGATAAACAGCAGCCTGTTCAAATTAGTGGTGTCAATTCACTCGGTCTAAAAGTAGAAATGGGTGTTCCACAAGGCTCGATATTGGGTCCTTTCCTCTTTTAAGTATATATTTATGGTCTACCCCATTTATTAAAAAACCAACCAAAAATGGTGTTATTTGCTGACGATACTTCCCAAATTTTTAAGATAAATAGACGTGCATCAAATCTTAATGACGTAAATAACGCCCTACAGCAGGTCCAAAATTGGTTCACTGCTAACAATTTAGTATTAAATGAAAAAAAAAACTAAATGCATAAGTTTGCTTTACCGAACGTTAAAAGTAGTGATTATGATATAGTATTGAATAAGGAGAAACAAGAAAATAAAACTGTTTTCCTGGGGATTAAGCTCGACTCAAGGTTGTAATGGGGTTCTTATTAACATCTCTTGCAGGACGGCTAAGTTCAGCAGCTTAAGCTGTACGAAAAATCAGTCAATTTACTGATATAGATAACGCGAGGCTAGTCTATTTCAGTTAGTTTTATAGTTCATGTCTTACTGTAATTTACTATAAGGACGAGCTGTTGACATCGACTCTATTTTTATTCTGCAGAAAAGAACCATCAGAGCAATATATGGCCTCCGCAGTCGCGATTCTCTTAGGGAATTGTTTAACGACGGCGTCAGTTATGGCTGAGCGATAGCGCCGTCATCATCACCATTCGGTGGTACGGAATCCATATTGCAGGTTTACAATAAAACACGATGCTATAGCAAATCAGTTTAGTATTCCACTTTCAGAATAATTAACACAGTGGATACAACACTTAATAACGTTCACGCACTATTTTCTAATTTCGGGTAAACTGACAGTTTCGCGTAGAAGACGTGTAAGTCTGTCTCCGATAGAGCACTTCATAAGATGGACTCGTCTTACCGTCACTTCCCTCACCACGACTCTGGCCACGTGCCTACTAGCGACCGCGTCACGTGATTTACCCTCACCCTCAGCCCTCACCTTAGCACTACAATAATCAATTGAGAGACTATTATCGCTCAAATTTTATAATCTACGTCATATTAACATCATGGCGGTACCTTGTCAATATCAAAACATCATGTACGTACGGAAAAATCTTAATCTTTTCAGTAAAAGAGGTGAAAGACACAATACTACTAGCAATAGGGACCAATTAGTTCAACCTGGTTTCAGACTAGCTAAAGTAGACTCATTCTTCATAAAAAAAAAATTACAATAAAATATCTCCCGATAAACTCAAACTAAATGAAACGAAATTTTAATCTTGTATAAATGCACACCATGCTGCCAAGCATATTGTGGGATTACCAGTTGGGGGATTACATCGCTGACAAAAATGCTTCGCTCATTGCTGGTCCAGCTCCACAAGGGCGCATAAACTAGTTGATTAGCATCTAAAATATTGTTGGAGCTGCTGAAAATTGCAAACAACTGTCTTTGCATTGTATAATTCGATCTCTTAGTATCGTATAATTGCATAGTACATGTGAGCATTGTGACCATTACCTAAAACTACCATGTACTGGGTATGTTTAAAAAACAACTGGTTGAGATAAATGTTGCTGATCCATGCGTCATGTTCCTGAACGGGCGCCGTCAGTAGGGCCTGGTCATCTCTTAGCTGCCATGGCTTATTTTATTTTAATTTTTGAATTGTTTTTATCTTTATAATTTTCTTTTTTAACGTGCACATTTTTCTACATTGTTCTCAAGATATGTATAATTTCAACATGAATGATGTAACCAATATTTTGTAACAATATTTTGATTTAAAAGAGTGTCCGTGAAGTTTCTTGTCCATTTTTCTCCATAGGAACATAATACGTTTTGGAATGGGCAACTAGCTTCATCTTTCTGACTGATCCACCCCTTGACAATTCAAAAGTGTCTGTAATTGGTTTATTTTAAATAAATGCTTTGAGTTTGAGTTTCTTGTGCACGTCACATACTCTCGCCATTTGACATACTTGCATCTTTAGTGACGCCAGCGCGTCGGTCCTACGCACCGAGTTTTTCAAACTAACATTTCCTGCAGTAATCCATGCTACTTTTACTCGGTCAAATATTAGAAAGACATGCTTTTACAACAATAAAACAAAGCTATATCATAAAAAGATCTCGTTTATTAATATTTACACCTATGCACCAGAAATTATCAAGATTTTTCTTTTTATAGCTAAATAAGCCTTTGATAGTCGTCATAACAATAAGAATTACAAAAATCAAACAAAAAGGAACTAAATCCAAGAAAATAAAAATCCCCTCAGAATTCTTCAAGAGCCAATATCAGATTTTCGTAGGCCCGAGAGGTCTCATGCACCGGATTGGCGCTAAAACTCCAAAACGTGCGTCCATGTTGCCGGCGCGGTGTGACGTAACGGTGAGGGACACGCAATAAGGAAAGTACACTACTCAATTCGACGGCGGGTAAAAAAGTTTTTCGACTTTGTCGAACCACCCGGCCTTACAGACATACGATTATACGTCACAAATGGCGGATTAAAGAAAATAAATATGGCATCATCAAAAATAGGGGAGAGGAGGAGGAGCTCGAGGCTAAGTAATAACAGCCGCAGGAGTCGATCCATCACGTTAAGCTACGCTTGGCGGGGTTGGTCCGTGGATGGGTGAACATCTTTATATACCAAGATTCCTCCATGCCTCGGAAAGCACGCTAAGCCGTTAGTCCCGGCTGTCATTTATTAGTCCCGAAAAAATATTCTACTCGTAAGAAAGTCTACGTTTTTGTCTCTGTCCTTTGAACTTTAGGTATATAAATCACCTATTTCCAATCACTGATCATCACTGACAGGACTATTGTAGCCAATAAACCTGATATTACGGTGATAGATCGACGAGAGTGCCATGCAATGATTGTTGATATTGCTGTCCCCCATGACGAGAATCCCGTGAAAGCTGATAATGACAAAAAAATTTAGTATCTTGACTTAGACATGAGGTTGTCGACATGTGAGACGTGGATTCTGCAATCATTGTACCGATAATCGTAACGGTTAATAGCCTAATAGCGGAGAGCCTCGACCAACATCTCAGGAGGCTCTCATGGCGTGGCTGGGTCAAGGGCCTGATTCAGAAAGCAGTACTCCTAGACACGGCACGCATCGTGAGGAGGTTCCTCTCTCTAGAACCCTGACCACCGGCAGCTTGGACCCTGTTCCTGATACCGATGGGCCACTATTTTTTTTATTTTTAAATGTATTTTTATTTCTTTTTCATAAAAATATTTAAAAATGTAATTTATATATATGAAAATGTAATAACGGAGATTATTTTATTTATTTGAGTAGTTTGGTAGTTTTAATAAATAAACAATTAGGACAATTGAATTTAAAAAAAAGTCTATTGATATCATTTATTACGAATCCTTAATGCTCTTCTTGCTCTTCTCTATGTTTTATCGTTTTGGTGCGTTTCGAGGAATAAAATTATAATATTTTTTATTTGATTTTGTTAGCGCACCTGAATGATGCCCTTCGAGGAATACCCCGATTATAATACCATTATATCGCGTGTCTCAAACCATAGGGGCAAAAAAAAAAAAAAAGATGCAATAATAAGATTTTTCGTTTTTAATGCCTATGGATTCTACTATGTATATGCAATTCGTAACATCAATTTCACCGCATTGATGACAGAGACATCGTTAAATGTTTGCTTTTTCGTCGACATAATGAAGTCTAATCTTTCTTCTTCTTAGTTGCATCATGCTTTCTGAAGAAGGAGTTCATCATAAAGAGGCCTTCCTTCTCCATAAAACTGGCCAATAGATGACCCCGGTGATTCCTACGTCCAACTCCACATTACCCCACTCACAGTTCATCATCGTCTCGTTTGCCCAGTTTCACGTTGAAGTCCCCCTTGACAACGGTGAAGTGAGTTTTAGAGCCATACATGGCTCTAGAAATATCCTCATACAGTGGTCTCCACCTCATCGTGCTGATCGCGCTCCCGGAAAGAGACCAGGTTCCCGAATTTGAGGATTATCGAGTCCTCCCCCTCTCTCCGGATAATTTCAGATAACCCAGATACCCCAGTAACCAGCTCAATTCTTCCTTGAGTTCGGTGATCTTCTCGTCCATCCAGAGTTTTGCGCGTTTTGTGTGTTGCCAGGGCCAGTTTTCGGTGATTGTGATAATTAATAAATCAATAATGAGCTCAATTTTGAATGTTTGTGTTTTTATGTCATTTAAAATAATTATGTTCAGATTTATGAATAAATTTAATTTTTTATGCTTATTTTTTGTTCTTATTTTTTTACACATCGGAAACATTGTGTAATTACTACAATTTGTTTTATTGTCATTTTTCTACAATATATATTTTTTTGTATATTAAATTACATTTTTATTTTTGTTTTTTTATTCCCCCTAAAATCGTGGGGTAGTCTCTAATCCTACTAACAATAATTAACTACTATTTGAGCTAAAATAAGCCATTAGACGTAAAAAAAAATTGTCCAGCTAGCATGTTCTACACGATTAAGTGTGAGACGGTAAGAACGTGTTCTGAAGAAAAAAATATGTCGTACAGTGTTTGGCTCAAGTAGTATCTTAAATTAAAGCTGAGAGTTTTATCTAACACATATACAAAACTTAGCTTGTATACGCGTGTAAACATGTAAGTTCTGGTCATTCGAACTTAAAAAACGGGGGCAAAATACGAATTTTTGTAGAGCATATTTCAGAGAGTTATTATATGTATAAGTACAAAAAAGATATTTGGGATAGGTTTCAATATAATAACATGATCTACATACCTTCAAGATTAAGATCCATAGCACAACACTTTTCGTTTTTCACAAAATAACTCATGAGACCCTTTCCATCGTGTAGCAAAACTGCAAGTGACGAGAATCAATCAAATAGAAATTCATAACACTTACCCTTTTACCAGTCATTACCTAACGACTTCCGTAATTTGACACAAACAATTCTTGGAAATGGTCCCTCTGGGGGGGTTTTTAACGAGGTGTGACCAAAAATTCTTGGAAATTAAGAGGTCAATTTTGTCCAGCTAGCATGTTCTAGATGATTCAGTGTGACGGTACGAAATGTTACCATTTTAAATATTATATTTTATGTAAATATTTAGGACTAAGTATTGAATTTATTTATTTTATTTTTGTCTTATTTTGTTATTTCACTATATGCTGCGCCGGTTGACGTCATCGCGTCAACGCCGGCTGTCGCTGAAAACCAGCGCTGGGGCTCTGTCTCGCATTATGCTGAGCGATGGCCGTCTTGCGTGGTTGTGACGCATATTTTCCCCAAAAATATTATTTTCGTGTTTTGTTCTTTCCTTGCGTAATGTGTACCGCAAATAAACGTATTTTCTTTCTTGCTTTTTTTTCCTAATACACTTAAAAATATATATTGCAGTCTCAATGCGGAAAGGTGGTATCAGATCCAGTACCACTGGTGGTGGATGGTACCGCCACGTTGGAACACCAATGGCCATGGCAGATCGCTCTCTACCAAACTCAGGTAAAAGTTAAATTAGCATGGTTCGTTTGAATTGCTTCGAGTCTCGGTAAGACTTGTATGGAAAATATTGGCGAGGCAAAAATCTGGGTCGGTCACAAAAGGAGAATGGGCGAATATATAGTTAAGCCTGGTCGACTGGTCGTTATTGATAGTGGGACCCCTTATAAGTAGTCCATCTTCATTATAAACAAAAAAAAATGCCTCAAAATAAATAAATCAAATTCTCGAATTCCAGACCGTGGACATCAAGTACATCTGCGGAGGAACCCTGGTGACGCACAAACACGTCATCACAGCAGCACACTGCGTCACCATAAAGAAGTCAGGGCGGTACGTCGACCCCAACACCCTGATGATCATCCTGGGGAAACACAACCTTAGGACCTCGGCGGAGGGAGTGCAGATTAAAATTGTAAGTATCTGTGAGTACTGGCCATTTAGAGTCCGCGCCACCACTCAAGTCCGATAGATGCGGCGCTAGTGTTTATGTAATTTCATAAAATTGTCAAAAAAAAATTTAGTTCCACAATTTTCCGCCGGATGTCAGTGGTGGCGCGGACGACACTGCATGTCGTTTGTCTTTTAACCTATAATACCCGTATCAGTCGCAAAGAGTAGTATAATTTAAGGGAACAGTGTCAAATAAAAGCGATATCCTTTGGTCATGCGTTTATTTAAATGAATGAATACCTCACAAATTGATAGCAGAGCGTTGATGCTATTTTTCAAACTTGCAAACAACTATTTGCGCAAGTGTGAAAAATAGCATCAACTACGAGTTATCGTAATAAAGAACCTTTAACGAAGTAAAACTATGATACGTGGTATTTGCAAGAACATGCGTTCCTGATTAAAAATGACTTTTGGGATATCGTAAGCGGCGAGGAAACTTTACCTGCAGCTACGGATGCGGCGGCCAGATCGGTGTTCAATAAAGAGGACTAGAAGGCAAGGGCTGAAACCCTACTTTTATTGTCACCATCTGAATTAAAACAAATTAAAGTCTACAAAACTGAACATAACTACCACCTACCTTATTTAAAGGTACCTTATTTTAAGGTAGGTGGTAGGTAGGTAGGTACTACCTACGACCTACCTTATTTAAACAGTTGGTTCTAAAGCGAATGACCACAGGTGAAGATATACGTGATAACATAAGTTATTTATGTGGGCTACTGGACATCGTGGATAAACTCGCAGATATGGATATGGAGATTTGCCGAAAACTTTAGAATAGCCATCAAACCTCGAAGCACCCTGCCTAATCCTGAAGATCTGAACAGATACAGATTCTGGGAGAATACCCAGCAAGGAGCGGAAATGTATTGCCTAAAAGTTAAGAAGCATAAGTATCTTATCAAGAAAACCAAGCAAAGGTTGTACTGCAAGAGCTGTAAAAAGAAAGGCCACAGTATCGAAACATGTTGGGCAAGAAGAAAAACACAAATGAGAAAGACAACGGAAGCAAATACAATTAAAACGTTAGTCTGAGCACCCTAAAATCAGATGCTGATGAAAATGTCTGGTTTCCAGATAGCGGCTGCTCATCACACATGTGTGGTGACGAATCGATGTTTTCTACCATGACGCTGGAAAAGGGCACTCTAAAGTTGGCATCTGACAAATAATACTAGTAGAATTCAAGGCAAAGGAAGAGTTTAAATCAGCACCGATAAACACGGCTACAATTTCAATGACACCCTGTATGTTCCCGATATATCAGTAAACGTTTTATCTATCGCCAAGACAACGGACAGAGGAACAAAGTATGTTTTGAAAAAAAAAGCCTACGTCCTAGAAAAAACCGGTGAAATGACTGCTCGAAAGAAAGATGGGCATTACTAATTTGAATCTGGACGAAATTTCACACCAAAAAATGCTAGTGAGATTATAGTATGGCATCGCAAACTCGGCACATAAACGAAAGAGATTTAAGGAAGATGGCTAATGATATTTATGTGTGACTTAAACTTAAATGATGAATAATGGGGTACTCGATGACCTCAAAGGCTTACAGAGTGAACATAACCGAAGACGATGATGTAGTGACAAGCAGGGACATACAAGTAATACACAAGATGTACTTTAGAAAGTCAGAACTATGATGAACTTATAAACAACAAGAAAAAAAATCTTCGATAGAAGAAAAAGAGTCTTACGATGACGAATATGAGGTTGTAGAAATAACCTAAAATGGGAGGCCGCAAAGAGAGAGGCTTCCGCCTGCGTGGACCAGAGATTTTATACTGGACACATGATAATTCGAACACATGTGACATCTACCATAAATAACACTATCAAGCTGTGACTGAAAAAGCATAGTTCTTTATCTTTTGCCAACCCCATGCCTCGATGCCTACCGTTATGCCAATGGCCGCTACGCCATCGAGTCGCAAATCGCAATTCCCATGGTGCATCTAAGAAACTATGGTGTATCAATGTAGACTTAATTATAGATTATTAGTGTAACCATTGACAAAAAAGCGGCCAAGTGCGAGTCGGACTCGCCCATGAAGGGTTCCGTAGCAGCAAGAAACATAATATAAAAGTACGATTTATGACGAATAAAAAAAAAACTACTTACTAGATCTCATTCAAACCAATTTTCGGTGGAAGTTGACATGGTTAATGTACATCATATATTTTTTAGTTTTATCATTCTCTTAATTTAGAAGTTACAGGGAGGGGGACACACATTTTACCACTTTGGAAGTTTCTCTCGCGCAAACTATTCAGTTTAGAAAAAATTATATTAGAAACCTCAATATAATTTTTGAACACCTATCCATAGATACCCCACACGTATGGGTTTTATGAAAAAAAAAAATGAGTTTCATTTCTAAGTATTATATTTTTGTGTAAAAATCTTAATGCGGTTCACAGAATACATCTACTTACCAAGTTACCCTCGAGTTTGACGTAATCGAACAGCTTCATGAGGGCCTTTAGAACGGGTTTTCCAACGGCCTTCAGGAGTTCGGCCGTAATTCCGTCATCACCAGGCGCCTTATTGTTAAGCTGCTTCAGAGTCATCCTAATATCAGAAGCTGACGGCCGGGATGTCTTCGGTATAGTGTCGGGTCAATCTAGCTCTTGGGTCGTTTGCCATATTCATAACGGGTTTTTTTAAAATACGATTCTGCTAACATCGGACTTCAGTTTCGTAAGCTGGCTGTGCCAAATAGATAGATCACGTGCAAAAACCTTAGAGCTCTTGTTCCGCTCTATCGTGTCCTTAATACGGTTAATATTTTTTTATTAATAATTTATAATGGCGAAGGTCGCTTTTCAAGGATTTAGAGATCTTTCTATTGAGCCGGTATTTGAGTGCATCGTCTGAAGACTGCAGGACCATCTCGCGCGTGTCCTCCATGAGCTGTATAGTAGCATCAGAGAGCTTCTTGTTTCGATTTGTACGATGGGTCTTGAAGATCTTGGACCCGATCGTATGGACAGTTTCCACGAATCCATCGTTATAATCGTCCACGGAGCTCCCTAGACACCCGAAACGATTCTGAAGTTCGAGCTGAAAGCTCTCGGGGTTTTGGACTTGGATCGGTGCTGGGCGGACCGTAGACTTCATCAGTCGAGATCTTTCAAGCTTGATATGTAGGTTCAATGTGCATCTTACCATGCGGTGATCACTTCCGGTTTTCATCGCGTTGATCATAGAGGCATCATTGAATACTTGCTTCTTCGTTGACATAATGAAGTCAATCTCATTTTTTATCGCACCATCAGGGCTCTGCCAGTTCCAATTTCTGGGCTCACATTTTCTGAAGAAGCAATTCATCATAAATAGGCTTTCCTTCTCCATAAAACTGGCTAGTAAGTGGTCCCGGCGTTTCCAAGTTCCAACTCTAAATTGCCCCACTCGCAGCTCATCATCGCTTCATTTGCCTAGTTTCGCGTTGAAGTGACATGACAACGTTGCTTCCTTGCATGCCTGTTACTTGCAAGAAGTATACCCAAGCCAGTTCATGAGACAGTACGAGCCAGTGAACGTTAAAAATACTTGGGTGTCTTACCCTTGGTAGGTCTCTCTAGGACTCAGTAGGGTCTATCTACAATACAATACTAAGTACTTATAATTCGTCTTTATTTAAATGACTTTAGATATACACACATCGTTTGGTTAGTTTGTTTAAAAAATATCACTACGGGTCGACTACTGGCATGCTTGTAGCTGTCGCGTTTGTTCACTATCCCTTGCGGCACCTCCGTTATATTGCATGCCAGTTAATGAAATGTTATGCAATCTACTTGCTTGCCAGGAACAGGCATGCCAGTTCACGAACACACATGAAAGTAACTGGCATGTGCAAGGAGCTGGTATGCAAGTGTGCCAGCTACAGGCTTGTGTATATTCGCCTTAGCTGTAGTGGTACCTAACTATAATAATTTTTGCAAAGAAGTATGTGCTCGCGAGGTCTACTGAACGCAGAACTACTAGTTTTTAATTTATTTTTAGGTGAAGGAAATAATAGTAAATCCAAACTACAACTCTTCCCTCTTCAGCCGTGACGTAGCCATCTTGGAGCTCCGTGAGCCAGTGACATACTCCGACTATGTCAGGCCTGCCTGTCTCTGGCCGGCCAATCAGGTCGATCTCGTGAATGTTATCGGGAAGAAGGGATCGGTATGTACATTCTTTTTTTAAATATTTTCTTTTTTGTTAGTCAGGGGAAAGATTGAACCGTGAACTGTCAAACTAAAAAAAGCGGCGGCAGTACGTGGCGGCAGACTCGCACATGAAGGATTCTTTCCACCATACAATATATGAGAGTACCGTGTAATATATTGAACACTAGGTATTTTTTTTTTTATATTGTAGTTGAACAAAATAACGTCGCAAAAAAACACGTTTCTTGTATCGGGACCCCTTTAACTTTTAACTTGTTATAGCGGCTATAGTAAAACTCTGTGAACATTTCAAGTGTCTACCTATTACGGTTCAAAAGATACAGCTCTGTGACAGACGGATGAACGGACAGCGGAGATTTATTTTTTATAGTAACTCGTGCTCTCGCTTGTGGAACTGATGATGAAGACCACTGATGGCACCCGGAACTGCTCAATAATAAGTATTTCACGGGTTGCGATTCAATTACTTTAATATGGTTGCCAAGCAATTTAAACTCGTCACAATGCATATGAAGAAGTGGAGCTGATGGTGAAGTACCAGGAGAACTCCTCAACGATTAACATCCCTACATCGGGAAAAGCAATATTTTGTAAAAGTTGATGAGTAGTTTACATTAGGCTATTGTAACTTAGATGAATTACAAACTGACCCACTTAAAAGCGAAAAATTAAATAGAATAAAAATAAAAAAAAAAACAACCGTCTTCCAAAAAAACAGTACAAAGTAAAAAATTACTTAAATTTCGGAAGCCGGAGAAATAACGAAAATACAAAGCGAAAGACACCGACTTCCGAAATTTATGTTATTTTTCACTTGCTGGTTTTGTGATTCCCAAGCTGCAAAATTACGACTATGAAATATTTTAATAGCGCACTTAACGAGACAATTTTTTTCATTCTCACAGGTGGTTGGCTGGGGTTTAGACGAGACTGGCATGGTGACTGAAGAGTTAAGAATGGTGGAGCTACCGGTGGTAAGCCAGGAGACGTGCATATGGTCAAACAGCGAGTTCTTTGAGAGATACACATCAGACTACACCTACTGTGCTGGTTATAGAGACGGTAAGATTAACCGTGGCATTTTAGTCCTCTTACAAAGAAGGGCCCAATGTAAGGACTCAATGTACCCGACAAAAAATACCTCAAGGGCCGATAAAAAATTGATACTTACCATTAATTATGAAAATTGGTACAATCAGTCTGCCTAGCCTTTTCCCAACTTTGTTTGGGTCGGCTTCCAGTCTAACCGGATGCAGCTGAGTACCAGTATTTTACATGGAGCGACTGCCTTTCTGACCTCCACAACCTAGTTACTAGGTAACACAATACCCTTTGGTAAGACTGGTTGTCCGACTTTCGGGCTTCTGACGACCCCTAACATGGTCACCCATCCACGGACCAACCCCGGCAAGCGTAGCTTAACCTGATGAATCGACCCGTGCGGCGTTATTGCCACGAGCTCCGCAAAGAAATTGGTACAAAGAAAAATAAATAACGCATTAGAATTATGAAACATTCTGTTAATAATGTTTACATATCAAACGGTAGAACAGACCTACCCAGCGCATGTCGAGTAGATCATTCTATCTACATTTTCTGTGAGACAAAATTTCGTAAAGCTCATCACATACATCGAAGATAATATATATATATATATATGTTATAGTATAGCGCTTAATGTAAATATATCTTATCTTAACCGACTACACACAGCTAAGATACGATAACATATGGCGAGAGCGTCATTCTACCGGGCGGTTGTTTCATGTTCAGGCAGTTCAGTTTTTGCAATGAAGTGCATACAAAATGTGCATTTGCTAGACCTACTTAACAGCTCATCTGACGAAGATTGTGGATTCGATATGCATGTTGCACCTAGAAATAAAACTCGTAAAATCTGGGTAGGCGAGCACAAAAGAACCACATAAATTGTAAAGATTATGTTCAGTCAGTGCAGCTAAAGCGCCAATACAAAATATTGTAGATTATTAACCTATCGCCATAGATACTTTATAAGGTCTAAAACTGTTTTTTTTACTAACACATTAGTACCTATTAGAAGTGTTACAGGTACCAATATTTTTTATTTCAATAAGTACCTAGTACTAATAAATTTAATATCTAACGCTTTACAACCAAGTTTACCCAAATATTGTTGTTTTTTATTAATTATTTAATCGAATATCAGAATATCCTGTTGTTTATCTTGAGATCAATATCGTCAACTAGTGTACATTTCATTATAATATAGGGTAAACCATACATCTTGCCCAATAATTGCATCAAAATAATTGATGATGAGTCAGAATTTAGACTCTCTTCTGCTATAAATATTAAAACAGTTGTGACATAAAAATAAATTAATGTCAGAATTACCGGGTATGTGTAACTTGTGTCTTTTTGACTACGCGTAGGAAATAATTTTGAACAAGCACTGCAGGTCAATGGGTTTTTGATTGCAATGGAACGACAAACTACACAAAAATTACTAATGGTACCCAAGATGATAGATTTGAAATTTTTCAGGGCCGTCATTTCGGATTAAAATTTTACCTCACTATCGGTTTCAGCATCTTCGAAATTAGGAAAACGATACCAATAGCGAAAAATTTTAACATTTTCGCAGCCACCATCTTGGATTTTCATTTTGACCAAATTCACACTTTCTTTCTCTCTTGCCAGCCTGTTACTTGTTCATAGAGTGTTCGTGATTGATCTCTTTGGTGATTGGAACTTTTACTAACAATATCCACATTCCAAGTTAAAATTACTTTTAGTCCCTAGGGATTAAAAAGCTATTTTAGTCCCTGTTTTAGCTCTTATTGAATAGATGTGATAAAAAATTAATTTCCCTGACTTTACCTATAGCCCCGCAGGACACATGCCTCATTGTTCATGGGTAGTTTTGGGATCAAAAATATCATAAACCCATTTGGATTTATGTTACCTACAATTTTACTTAACACACTTTCCTACTTGCTACCATTAGGATTGTTTGTTTTTTATATATTTTTTTGACAAATTCTTGTTAAATACAATAATTATACAAGTTAACCCAAAAATATATACAGGGTGGATTTTTAAGACGGCAGTAAGGGTAGGTACCTTAATCGTTGTAGCTACAAGAGAACGCTCTTAGGAGATTGTCCATAACTTTTTGAGAGATCGGAATTCACAGATTTTTAAAAAAAATAGTCGACAAGAAAATTGCCAATTTTCACAAAAACTTTTTTTGATCCTGTTTCTTATACGCCCTTCTATCTAAACTTTCAGGTCCCTCAGTCTGCAACGGCGACAGCGGTGGCGGCATGGTCTTCAGGCTGAACGGCATCTGGTACCTCCGAGGTCTGGTCTCTTTGGCCACCCCGGACGTATGCCGAATGAACTACGTCATATTTACAGACTTAGCCAAATTCTTGCCGTGGATTTATGCTACTGTTTCTGATTTTTGATTTTGTGATGTTATTGGAGAATAATTTTTTATATGAGGAGACTTAGTAAGTTTTGAGGAGAAATTGCACTGAATACTCAAGACCTAACTTAATTACTGTACCTACCTAATCTTAAGAGCGTTTATTCCAAAAGTTGGCAACGTCGCAAATAGCTGTCAAATATTTACCTGTTTTGATTAATTTGGCAATATTACTGAAAGAAATATGAAATATCGCTAACTAGTGAACCAGAATAATAATGACGAATTGAAATGATGAAACCATCTAGCCAGATTTCAATGAAATTTTGTGAATTTGTATGCTTGGTTATAGCTTAGGATAGGACCCGAGAGGTGACAGCCAAAGCCAGTTTGCACCAGTGTAAAGCATGGGCGGGTTGGCAGTAGAATATATGTAAATAATTAGATACCTATGTACAATGAATTTACCTGTAAGTACAAATGTTATAAATATCAGCCGTTCGATTCTGTAAAAATATCACCGTGAAACTTAGGTGAAGTGAGCGTGAAGTCAATAGTGTTAATCCCTAGCATCCTGCCGGTCGATTCTGTGGCAGTGACAGCTCACTTCACGCTCACTTCACCTAACCTTCACGTTAATATTTTTACAGAATCGACCGACTGGTAGTGATGTGTGATGCGAATCGACAACTCAAGAAATCGATTCGCTTACAAATAAATTAACTTCGTGCGAATCGCCTAAAGAACAAATAATATTATTTAAAAGTGTCGATTCGCCCATTTCGGGCGAATCACCAATAAGGCACCTGAATTCTTGCTCAACTGTTGATGTGAAGAAAAATCATAATAATGTTGTTAGGTATTCCATGACCCATGACCCATGGTGCCGTGGAACAATTCCAAAAAATCACCATATTTTCTTGTGGTTGAAAATTAAACCTTGAGATTTCAATCAATCCTCTTCGCAAAATATGTCTTTGTAAATAAAGTTTCGCCATTTCGATAAGATAGCCATTTTGTTTTAACACTTTCGACTCCACCCACTTTTTATAGAACTCATACGTCATGCCACCATACATATTGGAAATGAACCCTCCGGGAGGGTTACTGGCATTACGTCTGCGCTAAAGTTAACTTTCGCGGACCGTCAATGGCAGTAGGTTTAAAACCGTGTTATTAAACACTAAAACGAAGTAAAATTGGGTTTTCAGGGTGTCTTGCTTGTCGCTATACGTAGTTTCAAAATTTCCAATCTTTTAATATTTTTTTTGTTAATATTTTGTAAACATAAACAAAAAATATAAAAAAATGCTTGGATTTTAAAACCAACACATATTATACTAATAAATCTTGTTAAAATATACATCTGATTTTATTTTCACGGTTTATAATATATTCGCTAAGAAAAAACTAAATTTAATACAAGCCCTCCGCGAGGGCTCCCGGCATCACATATGTGGCTAGGTGAACCCTTATTAATTATAACTTTTTTTTTTGGAAAATCGTCTACTTTTACAATGTTTGTAAATATGTGAGAACCATGTATCACATAAGTAATTAATTTATCTGTCGTTGCTCTCTTTAAAAAATTCTTTTTACCTATATTGTGGTAGTAATTTATTTTTTTGATGCATGCGTCATGTTCGTGAACGGGCGCCGTCAGTGGGGACTGGTCATCTCTTAGCTGCCACGGCTTATTTGAATTTATTTTAATTTTTTAATTGTTTTTGATTTTATTTTTATTACTGACGCTTTTAACGTGCACGTCTTTTTACATTGTTCTCACATGTATAATTACAAAAATAGATGATGTAACCAATATTTTGTGAAAATATTCTGATCGAAAAGAGTGTCCGTGGAGTTTCTTGCCCGTTCTTCTCCATAGGAACCTACTACGCGTTGGAATGGGCAACTAGCTTCATATTTCTGACTGACCGACCCCTTGACAATTCAAAAGTACCTGTAATTGGTTTATTTGAAATAAATGCTTTGATTTTGATTTTGATTTTTTTATTTTTAGATGCATCGTCTTCACATATAATTATACACGGTTAATTTTAGCTCGTTCTGGAACGAAAAGCCATAAACTCGATCATCGAACTCGAAACGATTGGGACTATTATTTTCAATAAATTACAATTTAAAAAAAACACGAAAAATCTAATTTATTGTTTTTTTTGTGAAATAATGAGAACTCGAAGTAACTGCGATCAATGCATATGTGTGTAAAACGTATCGACGAACGACAACACTTGCGAACGGTACCCATTGAAAAATCCATTCATCGATCAGACAGCATAAAAACACATACGCAATAGATAAATAGGTACACAAATAAAAATACGAAAAGCGAATTCAGACTTTATTTCTTAACCGTAAACGGTAACAAATAGAAAATTCACCAAACTAGGTACAAGGTAAGTAGGTACGCAGTTTACTAAAATTATTCTGAGAAGTGTCCGACCGGACTTCAAAAGGATGCACAACCGAATTCCGCGGTTAAGTGTATAAAAATAAGGTCTTAATTCGGTCCAATATTTTCATAGAAAAGGGCACCACCATCTTATAATGAACTCTATTCGACAGATAAAACGATTCATTTTTTCTGTTTACATTGCGTGCCTTTGTATAAGCCGCCGCACCGCGGCCGCAAGCAAGCATTGTCGCATAAAAATTGGTTTAGGCAGTATTCTTTCTATTTATCATAAATATGGTAGATAGGTATGCTTATTAAGTACCTATTAGCTCGATTGGTCGACACTCGATTCAAGGCCTTAAATACAACTCCCAAGCGTACTCGTCGTGTCTAGTTGAAAAGGTACGAGTACTAGTGATTTCGTGATGCGAGAGTGGTGAATGAAATTTCAATTAGTTTCTCTCGTTTACGAGGAGATGTGATAGTGGTAAACACCGTGCTGTGCTTCCGATACAAACGAGAGATAACGAGGTGAATGAACTTACACCAACCTATCGTACCAGAAATGAAATACCTACTTGTAGGTACTTACTTGCAGCCGGACTCGCACACGCACAGCTGTGCCGCGCTACGTCATCACCGAGCGGATCGCGTACGATCTTGCGTTTATGAATGAAATAGTGTAAGCGCTACTAAGATTTAACTCGAATGACAGAATAAAAGTGATAAATTTCTAACTTCTATATTAGATGTCTTAAAAAAACAATAACAATGCTAATAGTACCTATTAATCGTCTGGACTCACTGTGTTTTGGCTCCAGAACGATTTAAAAATAATCGTGTATAACTAATGTACCTACATATACAAAATATTGTAAAACGTTTTAAAAGAGTAACGGTGGAGTTTCTTGCCCATTCTTCTCCATACGAAAACTACCTTTTGGAAGGGGCGACTAGAATCAATAATTTTTTTTTGTAATTTTTGACGTTCAAAAGTGCCGTGCAAGGGCCTATTTGAAATAAATGATTTGACTTTGACTTTGACTTTGACTTTTCCCGCTAAACCATGTAAGCGGCATCCGTTGTGTGTATTTGACACTTCGAAAGGACCATCGAAAATGCAAGGTTCACGTAGGTATTCCTGTAGTATCAGTGCAATGCGAAGACTCGTGATTCACCTGTCAAGCTTTCACAGTGTGCCTTAGTTTTCATTTGTGGCTCGGTTTTACTCCTGCGTTAATTGTGGGTACGTTTTCACCATGCAAATATTGAGGATTGAACTTTTTTGTCGAGGGAAATACTCACGGATAAAATTGCTCCCATAAATTCCAGAACAGGTCTGACAAACTCCACCTTGATAAACCGGTCAAATCAAAATTATGTTCGTAAAAGATGGTTAATTATGGCAACAAAAAAGTAAAAGCAAAAACATCTATATATTAATCAGCTCATTCCTACTATCGACAGCTCATAAAACTCCCAAGAAGCTTCTCGGTACAGTGTTATTTTGATGTGAAATAACTTCTAATTGACTGAAAGTATAAAAACACTGATACTGGAATATTTTCTTAGCAGTACTTTTCTCTTTATTTGTGTTTTATTTCTTGATTCATTAATACAATCATTATAATAACGAGGACGTAAAAGAGCGTAAGCGCATTCAGAGATGTCACTTGGTATTAAGTATACCTGGGCAACCGAGCTCCGCCCGAGTGAAAATAACCCCATTCGCCCCCGTAAACCCTATATTGCTACTTTCATCGACATCGTTAGAGCCGTTTTCGAGAACGTGATTATAAATTATATACAAATATAGCTCATTTACTACTATAGGATTTATTAAAATCGTGTGCTGAACAATTTATTAAACCGAATAATTATTAATTAAATGACGTGCTGAGTGTGGTAGTAAGCACATTTGGTATATTGACACTAACCTCATAAAAAATACACCAAATCCTGTTTGATAAAGGTACTTTATTAAATCTAAGTGGCACGTCTAGTTATGTGATATTAATGATTTCCCTTGGGGCTCCCAGTTTTCCTGCTACGCGCCATATTTTTTCATTTAATTTATTTGATTATGGAACGCGATTTTTTTGTTGGTTGTTTTTATTTTATTAGTAATGAATGTGAGAATGATTGATTTGTTGTTGTTTTAACTTTTTTAATACTGGACTAGTGGGCTGATTTTAAATACTAGGGAACTCTGACGACGGGGACCGCGGAAGTACTCCATGACGGGGGGCAAACTTCTTTCGTCACCCCCTTTCTTCAATTTCCGGCCCCGGCTTCCTCTGGTCAATTTACTGCAGTTATAAGACGAAACAGAAATTGGTCAATCAAATTATCTGTCAAATTATTAAAATATTTTATTTAGTTACTTATATTGCGAAGATTCATTGGACGATACCAAAGACGCAAGCGTCTCTCAGCCGTTTTTGAAGCTTATTCCCTAAAAATGTCATTTACATCTAAATCAAATGTTTCTAAATGCACGTGCAGTATTGCTAGATAGATTAGTCTTCTCCGCTTCATTGATAGTTTGAGGAATGTTTCGATGCGTCGGAGGGCACTCAGCGATCTTTCAGACGACGTAGACGTAGCTGGCACGGTGAGAAGCAAGACTACTAACCTTTCTACTTGATCAATCATTGCCCTTGAAACTTTGGGTAGCCAGTTCTCTTGCGTATTCTCGGAGAGTCTTCCCTTTAGGTATTGCTTCTTTAGCTATCTTCATTTGCAGTGCTTGTGAGTCAATAGCAAAAACGATTGCGAGAACGACTAATTCGGCGTGGATGTCGCTTGCTGATAATTCTTTTGAATATTTAAGAAGAAGAGATTCGAGCTGGGCGAGGCGATTCAGAAAAATCGCGAAGGATAGCACAGACAAAACGCTACCAATTAATAAAATTGGAGGGGGCGCCCCCTTTTGATTTTAGGGTGGGCATTTGACCCCCTTTGCCCCGCACTTTCGAGGTCCTTGGCTGACGACACTACATTATAAGTAGTCCGGGAGGCGAGGTAGTCCTGAAAATAAATAAATTATATTTCCAAAGACTGTAACAACAATCTTTCATACTTTGAAAGGAATCTCGATGTGTTGTTACAAGTCGTTACATAAATAGATTGCACCCGTGCGAGATAAATATTTATGTCTTGTGTTTTATATTTATGTCATTAAGGTGACGATAAATACATTCAAATTCAAATTCAAATTCAAATTCATTTATTTGTCCGAACATGGTACAATACAAGGTCTCAAATAACATAAAGGTCTCATCACATTCTGCCACATGGGGCGTGCAAATATCAGGTATACATAATGAATTATTACAACGCAAAAATAGAAATAATTAGGTTAGAATTGATACAATTACATAAGATTATTAATGTTACAATAAGAGGCATTTCAGTGTCAATAAATATATCAAAAAAATGAACAATAATTAATAAATGTCAATTTCAAAATGTAATGTCAAGCTATTTGTTATAAAAGAGAGATCATAATTAGATTAAGATGTCAAAGTATCATTAAAAAAAATACATTATCATACATTTAAAAAGAGTTACCGCTTTTTGACATACGTGGGCAGCAGGTAATGTATGTAGGTATAATTAGTTAGCTATCCACCCCAGCGAGCGAATGGACGCGCTCTAACTCAATAGGATTATAACATGTGACCTGTGTGATTATAGTGTGAGTTATATTCCTAACCAGCTGCTTTTCTATTACACTGGTTCCCCGGCTATAGGAGAAACGCAGGTCCAGTCACCGGCATCATTCCATAAGTGTTCCCTTATCCAACAACTTAACCTTTATCAAACAATAAATAAGTAAACTGCCTTGTTTCGCAAGCGGTACTGCACAGCTGGGTCCAGGGTTCGTTTCCCGAATCGGGCAAAGTGTTTATAGATGAAAGAAAGACGGAAAAATATTTTATTTGGGACACGCACAGGAAATACAAACAATAATAATAAAAATAAAAATTAAAAACGTGCATTTAAAAACTAACAAAATAATAACGAACTGTGGGAGGCCAAAACGGATATATGTATATTTCGTATTATCTCAGCATAAGGCGGCAATATTTTAAAAAAAATGTACCGCATCGCTGGTATACTGACACACCTACGGACTTAGATAAATTCCACTAGGGGATACCAAATTAAATAAAACCATTTATTAATAGTTATTGGGTTTTTCCTTAAGGAATTTCTCAGTAGCAGCCCGGAGTCTAGTTTTGTGCCCGGTTGATGGCAATAGGCTCGCCCCCTATTACATGGGACTTAAACATAACTGGATAAATGTGGGTGTACAATGGGTACACCTCTGTCTAACCCATACAAGCGTGATGTTACAGATTGATAGGAACGTATGGTAGGACGCACGTCATTGGTAACAAAACCAGTATAATAAGCTGAACTCATGGCAGCTCATGGTTAAAGTGTTACCACTAACGTGCGGTCAAATGTGCCTAGTTAATAATGGTTTAGACTTACTCACACTTAAGCGGCCATTTTAAATATGATTGGAAGCAATGGAGTGGATCCACGGAACGTATTGGGCTACGTCTGTGAACGCGAAGTATTTTGTTGGATCACATACTAACACCGTCTTCAATTTCCTGCCTGAGTAAAAAGAGACAAGACCTCGTAGATACCAGGAGTTACCCATCTTAAAGACCATGCCGTTGCCCTGAGCTACACCCTTGCACAATACAGTATCTAGAAAAAGAAATGCTAATTAATCTGTCTCTCTGTCAGGTTAGTAGCGAGCTAGGAATGACACTGATGGTGAATGATGACCTCAAAAATTAATTGCATACCACTTTTAATTTATTCATGTCAAACCTCTCCACAGAGCACGGAATTGCCGCATCAATAGTGACTACAGTCGCCAGTACTAAGGGCAAAGCTCACTGGCTGCGCGGCCATAACGCGCGACCCGGCCGCAAGAGTCGCGACAAAGCAACGCGGCCGAAACCGCGGCTACAAAAGTCCGGCCGCCGCGGCTAGTGCACGCACACTGGTCTTTATCTACAATTCAATTTGATCTCAATGGCCGCTGCAGTCTGGCCGCTAGTGCGCTATTGCTTATATTCGAATTGAAATTAATTTATTTGCACAACACAGGTTTATTGGATGTATTACAATTTGTGGTAACGTAAATTATTTTAGCATAAGGAGTATTTTATAGAATCAAGTTTTTCCAACTGAACAGACAGCTGTGCTGCTGGGGAGTTTGTTGCGCCACTTCTTTCCAGCTAACGCACTAGGAAGTGGTGAAGGGCGGGCGTTTTCGGGGGACTGTCTTATGTAATTTTGACGTTCGAAAAGTGCTAATTCTCAGCCTAGTTTGAATAAATGACTTTTTAATTTCACTGTACCATAATAGTGACCCGCCCCGGCTTTGCACGGCTTGAAAAAAACATGGAGATTTCTTTATTACGTGTAGGTTTAAATGTATTATACACATGAAACGTCCGGAATACATTGCCTGGATGATGGCGAAAACCGCAACAAAATTTGTTGCGTAGTTGAGGACAACAAAAGACACAAAAAGAGACTTTAAATTTAAAATAATATTATGTATTAGAAAAGGCGTGTTTTTTTTTTTCACAAATGTCGTGAAAATATTGACGATCTCATTGGTGCCGCGCACGCAGGTTTCGGCTATCACAGGCATTGTCAGATTGTCACGGGCCGTCAGTTTTTATGAGAGAACAGTGAAGACCACTGACACGTTTGGTTTGTATGGAAAGTGTTTGATAATACTGTCTCTAGCAGCGGCTGCCGAGGCGTCTCCGTGCTTTGGGATCCTTACTTAAATAATTATCAAAAAAAAAAGAATATGTAGACTAAAGACATAAACAAATGTTTATCTCACCTTCTCTGTCCCCAGCGCAATAGTAATTCATTGTTTTCTTGAGACCGTAGTGTAAGTAGTCCTTGGAATCATTGCAGGTCTCATGGCTTACCACCGGCATCTCCACTTCGCTTAGCTGTTCTGTCTCTTTACTTTTTTCGTCATAACCCCAGCCTACCAACTGAAATCACATCACACAAGATAAGGGTTGGACGGTCATGTATACAGAACTACCACAAGACTTACCCACCACCACCCAGAACACCACCAGACGCACCACACCACTAGGCTAGAATAAAACAATAAGAACAGGAGAAATTAATTATTTATCGAATTGACACATTTCTATTGCCGTGTTATAGCCATTTCATACAACTTTCAAAGTATAACAGTTGAGATTTGAATACGCGACTTGTTCTACCGTGAAGTTTCCTTAGAAATTGTATTGTTAAGGTCACGTCGCGCCGTCGCGTCGCGCTTGTCAGGACGAGGCTTTAGGGTAGTAAAATTGGCAAACAATTACTTTCCCTAACTTTACGTACCCATCCTTTCTTCCCGATGACATTGTCAAGATCTATCTCGTTGGCCGGCCAGAGACAGACAGGTCTGACCCAGTCAGTGTACGTCACTGGCTCGTTAAGCTCCAATAGCGCCACATCGTGCCCGGTGAACCCAAATATGGTCATGACGTTATAATCTGGAGAGACTATTATCTTCTGCACCTGTCGTTGTAAAAATAAACTACAATCAATAACCCTGGCACATTACTTCAAACTGAGACACAGCAACTGGTAGGAATATGGTAGGAGAGTGGTATTACTTCGCCGGGGTCTGGAGCAATGAATCACTACATACATCGTCATCCATACACTTAATGTCACTTGTAAGCACAAGTTATAAAGTTAAACTCTGGCCAAACTGAAGTGAAGTCCGCGCGGGATGCGGGACGAAATTCGGTCGCACTGATTGTGTCAACCAAGATAAATCTAAGTTTTAATGGTCGCATGAATGATTAATTATTAAAACAATCGACCCTTAAGTTTTACTTCAAACTGAAAAACGTCAACGGTACTGGAAGGAATACGTATATATTACACTCAGCGGCACAAAAATAAATGCGATTCGTGAACAAACAAACCTATTCAATGGATTTTTAATGAGAATAAGTGCCAAGAAGCTTCTTCTTCTCCATAATTATTCATAAGTAAAATATATGTAAATAGAAATGCCGCTTTAAATCATGCAAACTTATACAATGATTTTAAAGTTACGTTTGTACTAATTTCATGCATTGAACATAATATATTGTTATAAAGTTGATATGTTTAAAATGCTTCGTAAAAATGGTGACTTAAAATAATGTAATGTTTGTAAAGTAATGACGATAACTAATAACAGGGTGTGAAAATACCCATTAAATATAAAATCTTATTGGAGGCGATTATGATAATCGCTACATTCAGTTTGATGATAATTTCTACCAAACGCAGCGGTATTTTTATATAGCGACAGCGAAAGACGGTGCCCGATAAAATGGCGTCAAATCATTACGTTGCCAATATAAAAATACCGCTGCGTTTGGTAGAAATTATAATCAAACGGAATATACCCATTATAGTAAATGCATCTTATTGCATAGTTATTAATTTAAAAACATAATATAAAAATAGTACAATGAAATCAGGTTGGATTTTATTTTATTTCTAAATCATTAGGTATAGTCGACCTCGTAATTGCATAACCAGCCAAGGTTGAATGTCATCTGCGTGTCATAAAACGACAAGGTTTATCCGTTTTCTATGACATAGACAAATAGACCTTACTATACAGACTCTTACCGTCTCATTACAAAACAGGATTTATCCTAAGATCCAGGTGAACAATTGAGCCATTTTTGAATTTCGAACCTTATTCCGACTTAAGTTCTTAATTCAAAATTGACAACTTAGACTCGAGTTTAATGCAGGATAAAAAAAAAAGAACTTTAACTATGTTTGAATGGAGTTCAAAATTTAAGAATGGCTTGATGGTTCAAACCTTATTTCAAAGAGTAATCTTGTTTTGTAAAAATGTGGTTAGTTAGATAGTTTCAATCTTAGTGAAGTTTCAATTGGCTAGGAATTGTTGTCAACAGTGGTAAGGTAATTACGAGGTCGACCGTCGACACTCACAAGTTTAATCTGCACTCCGAGAACAGAGCTTAGGTTGTGCTTTCCGAGATAGACCATCAGACTGTTCTCGTTGATGACAGTTTGTCTTTGGGAATTATGGGTGAACCCCACGTGGACACTTTTCGCTGATGAGATGACGTGCCGGAGGCTGACTAGAGTACCTCCAAAGCCCTGCCCGTTGCCCCTCGTCTAGAAAATATGTTTGAAAGTAGCGTTTTATTTTAACCTACGAACTAAGTTAAGAAGAACATAATCCATTAAGGGTACGCTAGTCGGTCATTCTTCCATACAAACTTAGTATGGTGATTACTCGTCTGTTTGACGATGTATACGTTCAAAACCAAAAATTATATCAATTTGTCTTATCATTATCTAGCCCTGTATGGAAGCAGAATTGGAAATAAAATATTGGTTTGGAAGTTATGAGCGTCAAAACTTCCAAATTTTAACACGTCTTTGGGAGTAAATAAATAATATATGTAGTAAGAAAATGGAAAAACAGAAACCATACAGGGATAGATAATTTATTCAATATTTCATAATTTTATTTTGAGTAAATACATCCAGTAGTTTTTTTCATAATATCTATACGCCCAAAGGTCTGTTCAAGAAATTTTAAGCGCTGGTTTTCGTTATAAATCATCTTCTATTTCACTAAATAAATTAATGAATAAATTAATGAATAAATTAATGAATAAATTAATGAATAAATTAATGAATAAATTAATGAATAAATTAATGAATAAATTAATGAATAAATTAATGAATAAATTAATGAATAAATTAATGAATAAATTAATGAATAAATTAATGAATAAATTAATGAATAAATATATAAACACTAGTTATGTAAATACATACTAAATAAATAAATAATTAGACTAATTAGCATGTATATTAGTCACGTCCACCAACGAGTTCGAGTCGTCGACTAGTGTACTCTTAAGGGTAAATGCCGGAAAAGGCCATGTTAAAGGCGCGTTTTAAATGATTAACAGCACTACAAACTACGTGATGTCAAAAAATACCCATCACCAAGCCGAGAGCCACATATTCTTCTCGTTATGCACTGGGCAGACTAGAATCCTATCCTACTTCCTACTAAGTATGTAAAAGTCTGTAAGTTTGGATGTTTGGTAATCACGCCTTAGCAGCGCGTGGATCGGACTATACTCGGAGTTTCTCTGAAAGATAAGATTCGAAATGAAATTATCCGGAAAAGAGCTGAAGTTACCTTCATAGCTTGCAGCGTAACCCTAGAAAGATAACTTTAATGCGCAAAGTACGTTAAAGATCAGCTCAGAGGCGCACGGTTTTAAAATGCAAAAAAATTACACATTTAGTTAACTTTATGCATTTAAGTACCTCGTCATACATTTTATGAAAAGTTATAAAACTAAAACCCTACTACGACAAAAAGTCATCTAAAAAGGTATAAACAAGACATCACAGACAGATAATTTATAAATCTGTAGTCACACGAAGTTTGAGGGCATAAATCGAACAGATAGGTAACGTGTGGCTCCGGAATTTTAATTTGTGCTAATATATTATATTTGGGGTTATATTTTCGTGCTAATTAAGCCCTTTCATTTGATATCCATCATGGCATCATTTTTTTTTTCTTTTTAGCTCTCTTTAGGTCCTCTAGAGGGCGCCATATTCTTTAATATGACGTCACATATGCCATGATCTGTACCCAGCGGATGATCAAGACGCTTCCAACGATACCTCATTTGTCAAATTATGATGAGTAGTTTAGAAGTTATGGGGGAACAGATGAACATACATACTTACTTACTTATAATCTTTCTATTTTTCTTCATAAAAAAACGAATGCATAAAAAATAAAGCTCTGATACTGTTTACACACACATGTGCACATTGTATGTAAATACTTTTATTCATAAACGAACGAATATTTATTCTGAAATTAAGAAACAACAATACTGGCATTCTTCTTTGGCACACGGGTAGACCAAGACCTCCAGGCACAGTATAATAAAGTAACAGTATTATTTCTCGGCAGTGACCTTGAAATAATTACCTTCGGTCGCTCGGTAGATAAACATTCGGCGTCCGTGCGTAACTGCCGTGCACTCGAGATTGTCGCGTATACACTGAGATTTCGAAGCGCATCGCGTCGGTTCCGCCGTTTTCTATGATGGAATACTGTTACTTATTTATACTGTGACTAAGGGTTCTTTCCATTCCTGTAGTATGCTTTGCGGCATAAATTCCGACCTACACTTGGACTAAACTGTTAGCAATAGCTTATTTATAAGCTAGTATAGAATAACCGCAACTCTACGTCCAAGTGCGTATTTTGCGTACGTAGGATTAATCCTACGTACGCAAAATACGCACTTGGCACAATTTATTATTACGTAGATTACGTAGGATTAATTTATAAGGTTATAACAAATGAAACTTACGGTAGTTCGGTAGAGAGAAGCAACCCACGGCCACCGACTCGCTGACGTAGAGGTGCCACACTGCGTCTGCTACAAAAAAAAACATTGTTGAGCCTACTACACGACCTCTATTGTTAATTTTCAGAAAAAAAAAATTGTTTCAGTAGAACTATATGATCCTAGCGTCATGCTCATGAGTGAATGACTCGAGACTGATTAGCACAGGAATGCCTGAAGCCTGAAGCCAAAAGTTGTCTAAGAAAATTTTGGATTAATCACCCGTCCACGACCTCCTGAGAAGTTATCACCAGCGTTGGAACTGAAAATTAAAGTAAGTAATTGTGAATCGTTTTGTATAAAAATATTGAGATTTTAACTGCATGTTTTACTTTTTTTGCACTGCCTTAGACAAAATATTGTATGACTTATTCTCATACAATATTTTGTCTAAGGCAGGTAATAAAACAGGATCAGGTGTTATTATTATTACAACAGGTTCATGCCTGTTTTGTTCCGCTGCCGGGCAAAGGCCTCACTTCCGTCTTCTCATTTTTCTCTATCCGATCTATATCGATCCGGTAAGTAGGCGTCTAACTCGACACAACATCTCCTTCTTCACCAAGCTCATAAATAAGTTTAGTAATAATATACTCACATGTCTCCAGGATCAGATCTGTTATCAGGTCTCGGGTTAACTGGATACATAGAATGATTAGACGGATTTATAACTGGTCTCATGTTTGAGTTGATGTTAGTTTTAAGCCTTGAATCTGCCTGTTCCTCAGCTGATAGCGCATTACAGATGACTATTCCGTTCAGTCTCATCGCCTGCACTCTAGGGACTTCGTCATTCGTATCATATTGAACGGAGAAACGCAATGGTGTCGGGATACCAGGTTGAATTTGCATGTCCTCGTCCTCGATCCTAAAGTTTTTGAAGTCTTCTGTGAATGCGTCTACAGTCCTGTGCTGAGATAAAATTAATTAAAAAAATAATATGCTTCATAAGTATGTAAATCTACAGGTGTGGCGAGATGTTGTCAAAACATTGAGATTTCTGTACTATCCATCTAAAATAAATTCTCTAAATGATGGCACCACATCAACATCCATTTTTTAGTCTAAATAATTAAGCGGACACACATACAGACAATGAAAAGTGACATTGTTTTATAGTAGTTATTTTGTAAATTTGACAAAACCAGATATTATAGGAGGAAAATGTGTGCGGCTAATCTTCAAGGCAAAAGTTACGTAGATGCTCCAATTTATGGAATGTATATTCCATAAATTGAAGCATCTACGTAACTTTTATAGATATATACAAACGAATAAATAGGAATATTTACAATAACTGTAATTAAATGCATGATAATTTATGTAATATTATAGTAGTAACATAAAGGCGGGCTTAGACCAAACGAACATAGAACCAGAACAAGACCAAGAATATGTCTTCTGTTCATGACATTTTAATAGGAATCACCCAACGAAGGAATGTTCTGTCCCTGTTTACACAAAAAGAATTAAGTGGAGTGGGAATAGAATGTGCATTCGCTCGTTTGGTCTGAATCGACCTTAAAGTGCCTGCTACACGGTTGCCAACTGCGTCCCCGACAGAGGTGACCCTGGCTGTCGACCGGCAGAGCTGTTTCAATTACATGGTCGCCAACATGTCACTCTGTCGTGATATTCGAAAAGTAAAGACATCGACTTTGTTAAGTATTTCTTTATGTACAATAATGTCTTGTATGATCTTTGTATGATCTTTTTTTTCTTTAAAGTATTTAAATGACCTAAATAGTTCAAATTAAGTCATCATAAATACTTCCTTTTTTTTACTCTCTTTTGTACGAGGCTTTTAAATTATCAATTTTATTTTTGACTATTACTGTTTGGATCAATTGTTTTCCATTGAGAAACCAAAGCCTCCCACGCTAGTTGCTTTTGATCTCAGCTGCGAACAGTACAAAGATAACATCTTTGTACTGTTCGCAGCTGAGATCCCACTGACAGGGTAGGTGTCTGTACAGCTCGATCAACAGAGTAACAATTTATTTTTCTTTCGCCATTTTGCAGTATTTAATACATAGGTAAACTTGTAAAACTTGCGCGCGTAACACGTGTGCCTCGCGCGACGATTGACAATGAGTGATTGACGTATTCGTAGTTGGCAACCGTTGTCTACACGGTCGTCCTCCAACCCAACCTCCTCTATTCGCTCTTGGTCGCTAGCGCAGCTCTTTAGACCAAGGTAGGTCAAACGAAATTTGATCCTTGTAGTGTATCTATTTAAGATGTGCGTGCCTGCACAGGAGGCCGGGTGTGGTGATGAGCCAGTGTAGTGATGTATTCAATTTAATTACGGAATCAACACGATTCTATTGTCATAAACCACCATCTACATGGTTGTAAACCACCAAGGTCACCGCTGTCGAGACGCGGTTGGTGACCGTGTAGCAGTCGCTTAATAATAACCATTTGCACGCTTGCTTGCAGGCAAAATACAGTAACGTTAATGTTTTAAGATCTCACCTTTGTAATAAATAACCAGTATTTCTAGCAAATACATGTTTTATTTGATGTGCTTGAAAACAGCAACATATTTTTCAATTTTCTTGTGAACATAAAAAATCTTACCATGAGCTTAAATGCTTGGCTGTCCAGCACGATGTCGAGCCACAGCGAGTGTAGAAGAGAGTCTGTGGATAGGTTTACAACTCCTGACCACCAGTCAGACTCTGCTCCGGGCAGGTCGTATGTGAACACGTTGGGACATGGCGATGGTGGTGAGAGGATCTGGGAGTCCTGCCCAAGCGTGGATGTTGCTAACAACGCCAGGAAAATGCACAGTACTGCGATCTGCTTAGTGGAAACCCGGTGGTACATAGAACAAAAAAAAACAAAAAGACCCGGACCAGTCGGTTGATTCTGTAAAAATATTAACGTGAAGCTTAGGTGAAGTGAGCGTGAAGTGAGCTGTCACTGCCACAGAATCGACCGGCAGGATGCTAGGGATTAACACTATTGACAGCTCACTTCACCTAAGTTTCACGGTGATATTTTTACAGAATCGAAAGGCTGGCCAGGATTTATTTACCTATAAAATAAAAACTGGTAAATTGTGCTTACCAGTTTTTATGTAATATTTTATAGAAAATACTTCTCGTATGTTGGTATTTTTACAGATTAGGTAAATTGATGTTAGATTAAATAGCGAGAGGTAGCATTGCCATTCAACCGCCGCTTTGCGTGGATGTGACGCATATTTTCCCCAACTTGTTATTTTTTTTTGTTTTGTGTTCTTTCTTTGCGTCATGTTACTCCAAATAAACGTATTTTCTTTCTTTTATTTTTTTACATGGCAATGCTGCCAGCCTTTTGAGCACTTTACTGTTGACAGCGATGCGGACGAATTTTTATTCATGCCCATTTATTTCACGATTCCTTCCCCCTTCCTTTTTATAAATGTAAAATAGTTATGTTATGTATATTAGTAGTATTTAAGACGGTTAGCTTATAAAATAGTATTCATTATTAATATTCTAGTTCGCTTACTTGCCTCATTTCATGTTTCCATATAGTAAGTAATGTTGCTAAGTTAATCAAAACAGCGAAATATTTGACATCTATTTGCGACCTTGCCCTCTTTCAGAATAAATGCTCTTAATAAAGCAATCCAAATTATCTAGAAAGACATATGAAATACCCCTTTCATAAATGTCTTTCTAGATAATTTGAATTAACTTGTCTGTTTAATAATAAATAACCAGTAACCTATCCTGTAACGTAAATAACAGACCGGTTCACGACGCTGACATTCACCTAAATACACCATTTTAAAATCTCTCATTGTATTAGCAACAGAAACTAAAAAAAACTTGGTGTTCTTACCATTTTTTGAAGGAATAATCCCGGTACTTTACAACTACAATTTTGGCGTTTCACACAAGACTCTAATTTCAGAATTGGCAATGGCAGCGAACGCCAAGAGTGCCGGATACTATGTGAATAATAAATTAATCATCACAGAGTGTTAGAGGTCAACCAACGAGTTACCAATATCATGACGAGGACAACTGAATATTCTGTCGCGCTAAGATACAATTATTTTTTTAATCAATTACAAAGGTGACGTCACAAGATAGCTACAAATCTTGGCATCGAATCTAAAATTGGACTAAAATATTTGCCACCAACAGTGCTTGAAAGTGCCAAACTTTTTGGTTGCAGTCGAGTTTATTAACCCGGTAGCACGATCCTGCGACATCATTCCCGCCGCGAGCAAAAGCTAGTATATCTAACACATAAAGAAGAAGCTGTGCGTGTGTTTGCTGAAGCTCACGTAGACTCTTTCTACACGGTGATGCGGAAAAGGTGCGCATCCTTGGTCCGTGGGGTACGGGGCAGCGCCAACAGCATCCTGTCTATGATTGCAAGTAGGCTTGATTGTGTGTTTGTGAACCACTGCTGCAAGGTTTCGGCTGGGCCTGTCACCTTGCAGCAATGATGTCACAATCTGTTTTCTGTTTTGTTTTGTTTGTAAGTATATTGTTACTAACACTATGATTCCTGTTGCTCGAAATAAATGATTTATTATTATTATTATAAAATCGAATAATCTACCCTATGGCTTTTGACGTTTATGTCTGTTTTCACTAACACTGGTCGAAAGCGCACTGTTAGATTTTCAACGCTTGTCTCAGCGCCGAGAGTTGAAAACGTTGAATTTTCAACGCTGGGGCATTAATATTACGGAATTAAATTTAGTATTAGTTAAAACGGGCATTAGGCATTAACTCCTTGTTATATAAACCATTGATCCACTCCCAAACAAATTTTCAAGATAACCTGACCAAACAACTAAACGATCTATCGCAATTCGTGGCCACACGGTCTTGGTGGTCTGAGTAGGACCACTGTTTCCCACCGATAAGGTTTATGAACTGTCAAAAGGTAAATTGACTGAGAAACGGAGTCAAACTCGTGAGACAAATAAAGGCTTATTCAGATATACGGTTACGGAGTACGGTTCGGTTTTATTTTTAAATGTCGCGGCATCATGCTGAGATAGGAGCCTTTTGGTCTCGTACAGGACTTCCTTCTTTTTATGTTACTGATACTTTGTTTTTTATTGTTTTTGTTTTTTCCTGTGCGAGTCACAATAAATACTTTTTCTTTCTTTCTTTCTTTATATAGGCAATATCGCTGTCGCGCTGGGTAGCGATACTGGTCCGCTTTCAGAAGGCCAATTCCCATACTAAACTTTAAACTTTAAACATTCACATTCAAGTGGCAATCTGTCAAACTTGTCAAAAATGTTGGTAAACAGATTATATTTTTGACAGATTGCGAATGAAATACGAATGCGAACGTTCTTAAAAATTACGGGAATTGGAAATCTGGTGAGTCACTTTGGGGTAATTCCAAAAAATCAACCACAAAGTTACCAAAGTAATTTAAAAGTTAATCTCTAAAAGATTATATTTTTTAGTAAAGTTTAAACTGTTTTAAGACATGACAGACATATTTTACACTTTGGCTATTAATTTAGCCCTTACTTTAATTTGTTTGATTATTTTTATAATCAAACATTGATCACAACTAAAAAGTGAAAAATTTAAACTAAAAAAAACACAACAATAAGAGACAAGAAAATACAACCGACTTCCGTACTTTTACAATCGTGTGTTAGTGGGGTATAATTTAAAATGAGAAATGGTAAAAAACTTAAAAGCTGAAAATAAAAAAAAGATATTAAAGTAACAGTAGTAGTGTTAAGTTTACTGTGTGTACATAAATAATAATAAAAAAAAAAAACTTAAAAAAAAAACAAACTGACTGTAAAAACACATACTTAACTGAAAAGAGAATAAAAACAAAACAAAAGTTACACAATATTTCAGATTATTGGTTTGTCCTTATATTCTATAGATTAAACTTATATAATACGTAATGCTTGTTTTTATTCTCTTTTCAGTAAAGTGTTTTTGTTACCTAATTTCACATTCTTAAAAAATATCCCGGTTCTCAGGGTTCTCTTCACAGCACAACAAATGCTCAGTTCTGGTGTTTCGCTGACGTAAGCATGCTACCGCCTGTTTGCCCCACTCTATTCATATACTCCTATACGAAACACACCTTTATTGAATTGCTTTTTCGCAGAACCCTAATTTGTGCAATGATAGCGGAAATAGAACAGTAGGTAAGGGCCGAGTCACACCGGAATGGCAGCGGCTGGCAGAGACCCGGTGAGCACTTTCAGTGAGAAATAATTTTAAACTTTATCTACATACTTAAAAGACCACTATCGCTTGAAAAGCTTGAAAAGGTCGCGAGGCCGCCCGCGGCGACGAGGGCGGCCGCGCGCCACGCGCATCTTGTCGGTGGCTGCCAGTGGCGACGCGAGGCCACGCGCTCCTCACCCCCGCCACAACACTGAGCGCACCATTTAAACTAATCAAGAGGAGACTAGGCGCGTGGGGTCGGGAGGTCGCGCGAGGCCGCTGCCATTCCGGTGTGACGCGGCCCTAATTGAATATGCAGGGTAACTAATAATGGGTTTTAGACAAAGGCTTGTATCTGAGTCCGTGTTCGTTGCTTCTATCTGAAAATTCTCGGACCTAAAAAATAATAATTTACATGTCGTTTATGTAGATTCTAGAAAAAAAAACCATAATGTTTTGACTAAGGTCATAAAATTAATAAACATAAATAAAAATACAATAGAACAGTGCAATAGAACTTACCTAATTTCTTTGGAAAATTGTCTAGTTTTACAATATTTGTAAATATGTGAGCACCATCATGTACTTATTATCTATCACTTCCTATCCTATACTATTAAATGAGCAATATTTATATATATACTAGCTGCCCGCCCCGGCTTCACACGGGTAGCATTTAGTACTTATCTACGGTGCACCTACCTACCCTACCTATTCACACTACCTATTCACACTACCTACCCTACCTATCTACCCTACCTACCTACCCTACCTACCCTAGCTACCCTGGCTAGCTTACCTACCCTAGCTACCTTACCTACCCTACTTAGCCTACTTACCCTACCTACCTATATACCCTACCTACCCTACATACATACCGTACTTACCCTAGCTACCCTACTTACCCTACTTACCTACCTACCCTACCTACCTACCGTACCTACCCTACCTACCTACCTACCTACCTACCTCTGTCTGCCTTAATCGAAATCCTATTAGTAGCATAACGTAATGATTGAATACTATCATGAATGCATGCAAGCCTAGTACTTTTTGTTAGGTTAGCTCAGAACGGTCTTGATAAATATCTACTTTTCCGTTGGATTTTCCAAAAAATTAAATACTCTCGTGAATTCATGCAAGCCTAGTACTAAATTTTCATCCAAATCCAGTCATCGGTTTTGAATTTCCCATAGAAACTTTCACCCCCTATTTTCACCTCTTAAGAGGGTGGTTTCAGGGATAAAAAGTCCATATCCTATGTCCGTCTCCCGGTTCTAAGCTACCTCCCCACCAATTTTCAGCCAAATCGGTTCAGCCGTTCTTGAGTTATAAATAGTGTAACTAACACGACTTTCTTTTATATACATGTATAGATGTATAGATGTATAGAAGATATATTTGTAATCACGTTCTGGAAAAAGGCTCTAACGATTTCGATGAAAGTTGCAATAGTTGGTTTACGGGGGCGAAAAATCGATCTAGCTAGGTCTCATATCTGGTAAAATGCGTTTGCTCCGTATTTTCACCCGAACAGAGCTAGGTCGCCAAAGTTTAAAACAACACCTTAGAATAAAGACATGCCAGCATGGAATTAGTAAGTACCTACTATTATGGCAGCATGGAATTAGTAAGTACATACTATCATGGCAGTATGGAATTAGTAAGTACATACTATCATGGTAGTATGGAATTAGTATGAACTTTCCCATACTATTAAATGAGCATGCTCCTTTTTACCAGGGAAGAGCTCGGTCGCCAGGTACTAATTCACATAGCTGAGGTCATTGCGTCATTTTCAATTATTTTTACCTACTGTTAAATAGTTCTTTTATTGTGGTTACATTATCTTCACATATAATTAATGTATGCAAAATATTGTGAAACATTTTAAAAGAGTAACAGTGGAGATTCTTGCCCATTCTTCTCCATCATGGTTTCATGATGGAGATGCAAGAACTGAATAAATAATAGAATCCATTCTGTTTACTTGAAAAGTTTCACATTCAAAAGTGCATTTTATGTGCCTTTTTGAAATAGGTAAATGAGACTTCGACTGTTTTTTTTTTTTTATAAATGCCGAACCAGCGGGCTGGCTAGAGTCCGCGCCACCACTCAAGTCCGATAGACGCGGCGCTAGTGTCTATGTCATTGGATGAAATTGACTTTAAAAAAAATGTAGTTGCACAATTTTCCGCCGGACGTCAGTGATGCCGCGGACTCTATTAAAAAAGTCGGCTATCAAACTTCACTGTTAAAAGTGTCAATAGGTGGTCAATACTTGTCAGTGCAATAGTATTTGTGGTAATTTTAATGTATTTTTATTTTTTAGAAAATGCCAAAAAGTGTAACTGATGATTATACCAGATCCAGTGTAAAACCGAGAAGTACTAGTAGAAGTACAACAGCGTTACAGGTACCTTGATTTATACAGCCTTTTGTAGCCCATGATGTAACAAAAGGGAGGCTGAAGGTGAGGCGGGCCTTTACTTTTTTATTATAAATAACTTCACCGCGTGCTAAAGCCGGCCGAAGCATTTGAATTGAACACTGGCATAATACAGAATACAAAGAGCACGGAGAAGCCGCGGCGCGGCGACCGCTACCGGCACGGCTGTTCTACGGTCTGTTGCAAAATATTTTTATTACTATGTGTCCAAACTTTGCACACATGCTCAAATACCCGTGGAACACATCGCGCAACGATTGTGTAGCACTGTGACCATCTCCTGCCAGTGTATTCTTTCACATGGACATGTATTTTTGGCGATTTAATGATTAAGTCCACATTATTTATTTATTTATTTATTTATATATACATACTTTTTTCATCATCATCATCATCATCATCATCATCATCAGCCTATAACAGTCCACTGCTGGACATAGGCCTCTCCAATAGCACGCCATTCAGCTCGATTCTCGGCAACTCTCATCCAGCCGCTACCTGCCACCTTGCGAAGATCGTCACTCCACCTAGCCTGAGGACGTCCCACCTTACGTTTTCCGATTCGCGGTCTCCATTCAAGAACACGTCCACCCCAACGGTCATCGGTTCTACGGCTAATATGGCCGACCTATTGCCACTTCAGCTTGCTTATTCTGTGAGCTATGTCGACAACTTTGGTTCTCTGCCGGATCACCTCGTTCCGGATTCGATCCCTCAGAGAGACTCCACACATAGCCCGCTCCATAGCTCGCTGAGCGATCTTGAAATTATGGACCAGCCGTACCGTGAGTGTTCATGTTTCGGTTCCGTAAGTCATAACTGACAGGACGCCCTGATTGAAGACCTTCGTCTTTAGGCTCTGTGGAATACGCGACGAGAAGACTCGACGAAGCTTCCCAAACGCTGTCCAGCCCAGCTGAATTCTTCTGTTAGCTTCCCTCTCAAAGTTGTTCTTACCAAACTGCAGAGTTTGCCCGAGGTAAACATATTCTCGAACAGCCTCGAGAGCACCGCCATTGACAGCAATCGGTCCCGAAGTGACGTGTTCGTTGAACATAACCTGGGTTTTGTCCAAGTTCATCCGGAGACCAATGCGTACAGTCGTCCAGCATCTGCTGCAAGTCATGCACCGATTCGGCCAGCGATTTTGTTGTACACCAGAAAATACATAGCAAATAATACATTTTATACTACAAAAATTACAATGGGCAGCCTTATCGCTTTCTGTTATCTCTTCCAGGCAACTTTGGAATGGACAGTGATTGCGTGGACATAATGGGAGTTTTCATTAGTGCAAAATAATAAATAGATACAATATAATATAATAAATACACAGATATATATATATGGTATAAAATATATAAGAATATTTATATAAGCAACGAAAATAAATTACGACTACAGATTATTACAGCTACGATATCCAAGATTAACCTATAAAATACCTTGCCATGTTTTGGTTGAGGCCCAAGTATTTTTTAAATCCAGCTTATTTTCTGTAAAATCTTTAAAAACACGTAGTTACTTTGACTTCAAACGATTATTATTTCATCTCCTAACCTTTGAAAGTCGTGCCAAAGGAGCAAACTTGTGAGGTAACAGCCTACAAAAGCGCCATACATTGAATTCGGGAACTGCACAGTAGGCAAAGCTGGCGGCATACAAATTAGTGCATTTCACCGTGTCGTAAGCAACAAGACATATTCAGCATTGTTTTGGCTTCGAATGAATGTGGAAACGGAATTCGAACTACATATTGAGCTTTGTTCAACGTTAAAGTAAAGAAATGTTTATCTTTCAACGTAAAAATACGATTTGACCCTACTTTTGAAAAGGGGTTTGAAATATACTACACACACACTATACACTATACTCCCATGGAGAAGAATGGGCGATTTACACCACGGTTACTCAGTTTCAAACAGAATTCTAATACGAACGTAAATTATGATCTCGTGCTACTGTTTATTAAATTTATTTAAATAAAAGCTTACCAATTAAACACATAAAAGTCGGCCTAAAAATGAATACCAGCAAGACCACAATAATGACAAACACCATAAAATTAGACATCAGAATTAAAGGCGATTCTCTAGAATACGCGGAAAACTACATGTACTTGGGTCAGGTCATCTCGGTAGAGAATGAAATGACAAAAGAAATTAACCTGAGGATCGCAAAAGGTTGATAGAAATACTGGTCGTTAAAGGAGATAGTGAAGTCCAAAGACCTAAACATGTCAATAAAAAGAAAAACATGCAACACACTGCATATTACCTTGCCTTACATATGGGTGCGAAACCTGGACCATCACGAAAGCATTGAAAGAAAAATTTGCCATAGCACAGAGAGCAATGGAAATGAGTATGACCGGTTATAAGCGTCAGGAGAAAATTACAAACGCTGACCTAAGGACAATCACAAAACTCCCCGACGTACTCATGCGAGTCGATCAACGGACGTGAAGGTGGGCAGGACATATGATGCGCGATAAAATGGGGAACGTAACTCTCTTGCTCCACGCAAGAGAGTCACGCAGTGGTACCCAAGATACGGCGAAAGAAGACGAGACACAAGGTGGGAAGACGAAATAAAATTGACAGCAGGACCAAACTGGAGAAGGGTTGCTCAAGACAGGCAACAGTCGAAATCGTTGAAGGAGGCCTTTGCCAATAGGCACGTCGAATTGAGAGACATTTTATAGTTCTTTCCTTAGTTTTTATTTTGTTTAGTTTTAGGGAAAATGTTAAAATTTCGGAATAAAGGGCTTTATTATAACTAAACATAAACATAGCATTAACCCACTGTCTTTCATACTTTTAACGTGGTAAACCCTCCCACTTTACCAGGTTCCCTTGCACTTCTCGATCCACAAGCCAGGATTCCACTTCGAGAGCTGCTGTGGAGTCTGCAACCTATTCCCAGGAGTTCTTTTGACAGCTTTCTGTCAAGTCTTGGTCGGGTCTATCTTGTTGACCCTTATTCTGACACATGGCACACAGTATGATGAGATGCACAATACGCCCACTACACAGTGTAAGTTGTTGTGTTTGAATTCACATTGTTATATAATGCTAGTCAAATATTATTAGAAAGCATAGCCTTCTAATATTATTTGACTGATCATCATCATCAACCTAAAGCAGTCCATTGCTGGACATAGGCCTCTCCAATTGCACGCCTTCACGATCAAATTCGACTGACGTAAAACCATTATACTATTGCAATGTAATAAATGTCTTATCTCATTTATATAAAGTTTGAATTAGAATGATTGCCGTGAGTTTGATAAAACTCTCGGTAATCATTTTAATTTGTACCTAACCTTACCGTGATAAGAGTTAATATGCAATGATTTACTGAGAAGCTAGTAGAGCTAGCAGCTAAAACAAGTTAGCGAGCAACGAGCAGCGAATGCGAGACGACGACGAGTAATATGCTTGTGTACCAGGCGTGAGTCACTCAGCGAGTGTTTTGCATGCCAAGTTAGCATCGCTGAGCGAGGAGGTACTCTCTTTGATAACCCACTTGTCTCGCCCCACGAGTACTCGCCCACGGAGTGAACAGTCAGCGATCAACTATTAATATATGTATCTCTTTTATTTACACGGCACCTACAATCTTTTGTACGTTTCTTGAGCGATAAAATCGTTGACAGCTAGTCGCTTCCTCGTCGGCAGTGGGACAGGTGACTAAGGCCAGGACTCCACCTAAGCGGAGATGTGCGGAGTTGTCCGAAACGGAGACGACACCAGATGATTTTCAGCTAGGGTGTATCCAGCGTAGCTGTGCGGAGATGTGTGCTACTGGTAAGAGCGGACGGGTGGTTGTACAACGCGGGGGAACTAGCAGTACCACAGCACACCGCTCACATCTCTTCTCGTCTCCCCTTCTCGCCGTCGCCAGTGCCAGCTTGCGAGGCACAGCTCACATCTCCGCTTTGATCGCGCCATACAAATATGATATATCTCCGCTTAATGGTAGCCACTGAAGCTGAGTGGAGACGAAATGTGTGCATAACGAAATTCTATTGGTTGTTAGAACACATCTCCCCTCCCTGTTTCGTCCCCGCTTTGGTGGAGTCTGCGCCTTATGGATATGTCGATCGTGAATGTCCTACCATAACATGTAATACTTTTTATCAAGAATGTTTCCCGCAGTCATTAGTATCGCGACGGGAATCGTGCTGAGCGGCATCACCGGAGCCGGAGTGCTGCTTATTATCGTCGCCTTGACGGAAAACTGCAGAGCCATGCTGGTAATTCTTACCTCTTTGAACAAGCTTTAGGGTCTTAAGAGTAGAGGAAGACCGAAGAAACGATGGATGGACTGTGTGATAGATGCTATGCTAAAGGGGGTGATTACGGAGATGAGATGCTAAGTACGGAAGAATAAAAGGTTGCGCCAATCACAAAAAAAATGGGATTAAGGTCAAAATAATGATTACTTCCATACTCAATAATATTATAAATGCGGAAGTTACTATCTGTGTCTTACCCTTTCAAGTCTAAGCTCCTGCATAGATAGTCTTAACATTTGATTGTATACCTTTAAAAAAATCATCCACAAAATTCACGCAGTTGTAGTCACGGGCCACTGCTACTTAGAAAATAAAATTACACCAACCCTAAATTGCCTACGGAGAAGGCAAATTCATACCCAAACATTAGTAGGTATTCTATACCCAAATGTATATGGGGCGAGCCCTCCCTGAATACTGAGACACAATGCATTCAGATTGTAACCTCCTACGAATTTCTTCATAGAAAAACAATAGAAGAGGTCCATTTTCACGAACGAACTTTAGTTGCCCGAGCGATTCTAAAAGTTTGCAACGTCGCAAATTGCTGTCAAATATTTACCTCTTGATTAATTTGGCAATAATAATGTATGAAAATATGAAATAGCTAACTAGTGAACTAGAATATGAATAATGAATTGCAATTATAACACTGAATTTGATGTTGTAACCGTTTTAAGTGTAAAAAGGCATTTGGAACATTTCCGAATACTTTTTTTACATCTAAAACCAAATATTCGGTGTTACGATATTTATTATTGCATTTCATAATCAATATTTTCGTTCACTAGTTACTCATTTCATATTTTCATACAGTAATATTAAATTAACAAAATAGCGAAATATTTTCACATTCGTTGACGTTGCCCACTTTCAGATTGAGCTACGCTCTTAATTACAAGCAACTAGCTTTTGCCCGCGGCTTCGCTCGCATGAAAAAGTTTTAGTATCCTTTGTGTTAATCCATTGTTAACACATTTATAATATTAGTAGGATTTCAGAATGTTGCATCATCAAACCATTCTGTTTAGACGCAACAACGTTTGTTATTGATTGAACTTCTTGTTATTTGCCTTAATATTTTGCTTAGCACTTTGACTTTCATACGAATATGAACGTTATTCTTATGTCAATAGTTTTCATATTCGTATAGGTGAATGTGACCAAGCGTGTCATTCAAATATGAACATAAATTTTATACGAATAATGTTCACATTTGTATGCGACGTTTACTTTAGCAAAGTCAAAACGCGCTCTGCCTTGTCCTAAGGATTCCACGCACATCAGTTAAGGTGGATCCGCAGTTGTAGTCCGCGAAATACAAATATTGTTACGTTTTTTGCAATTTGCAGGGCAGTTTTAGGTTATATCTTGATCACAATATGATGCGCGACTATAACAGATATGAATACAAATCTCTAAGTTAGATTTGTTCCATGAGAACAAAATGGAAAAGTTTCTAAATCTGAATCTTCAAAACAACCTGACACTGACCTGCAAATTGCAAAAAACCTAAAGGAGTGTCCAAAAATTGAGCGGCAAGATCGCGGCAGCACCACTCGGCGTTTGCAGGATACATTTCAACCGCGCTTTTCTAGTTAGGACCAAACCGACGAACGTTTGCGTGGCAGTACTGCGGCACATCCGATACACGCCGCGCATTTCAGTTGGCAATATCAATCTGCCTAGCCTTTAATACGTCCGCAGAAATACGTCCAGACACAATTAGTGACGAATATTTCCTAAAAATGTTTGTGCGCGGCAGGTAAACAGTCAGACGTCATTGTCGTTCAAACATAGCTCGGCAAACCGCGCGCAGCTGCCGCGCCTCTCAATGTATGGACACACGTTAAGAAATTTGAATTTCGCGAGCTACAACAGCGGATTACACAAACGACGAACGACGATTGACGGACAAACGAGGCAGTCTGTTTTCCATCTTCATGGCACCATGTTTTGATCCAGGTATATATTTTTGATCCGGGTATACCTTTTTGGTCCAGGTATACCTTTTTGATCTAGGTATACCTTTTTGATCTAGGTATACCTTTTTGATCCAGCACGCGTAGCATGAGCACCGTTTTGTCGACATATGAGTAGACAAAAATGACGTTCCGTGTAGACAGTACGATGGCAGCAAAGTAGAAAGAGTCAACTGCACTTTTTATGAAATTCACTCTGACATAATTCGACTCAGAATTCTTTGTTTTGTCATAGGACTTTTTCTGTTTGATTCTCTATTTTTACATATATTAAGTCACGTAAATAAAGACAACTACAACAATTATTCTTAAAATAACGAAGTTCCGTGTTTTGGGACAAAAAATATTACAGTAATATTGGCCTTAACCATTTTCTTGGTAATGCCCTATTAACTAAATGATGTAAAATAGGAGAAGATAGCTTTGTTCTTCTATTAATTATCACAATTTTGCATTCAAAACGTGCTTCTGTAAAATCATGATTATAAGATTTTGTAGATAACCGTATATACTTTGCGGCCGGCCAGTAGAAAGTTTTCTACTGTCTTTAGCATGGCGATTACAAAATCAAATTGTCTTTACTACTTTAGACAACTGTCAGTTTTCAGTGTGATTTTGACAGTTTGGGATAGAAAACTTTCTTCTGAAATAGTCTACGTATAAAAGGACCTAGACAAAGATTGTTAGAAACGTAAGACAAAATGACAAATTGTAGAAAGATTTCTACGGTGCGATGTCAAAAATGGAGAAACGAAATGTCACTTTGTATAGAAAGAGCTATGTCTGTTCTTCGTAGAAATAGAAGGCGTCAAGCTACGCGTGCAGGTATACCTTTTTGATCAAGGTATATCTTTCTGATCCAGGTATACCTTTTTGTCGCGGCAATAGTATGGAAAGGACTGATGTCACTAGCTATCACAAAGATCGCACGAGGTTGCGTTAGGTTTAAAGAAGGTAAGAGGAATTTAAAAATATTCATTATACAACATTACAGGGTTATTTTGGCGCGTGACAAAAATCGGAACTGATGACACCATCTTGTTTTGTCAATACAATTTATCTGGAAGAATTTCACAAATGTTTACCAGCAAATGCCTCTCTGTCAATAACAGTCAGGCGCCAAAATATCCATGTAGGACTGTACTTATATTAGTTGTGTTTTTTTTTAAAGTCGGTTTTTTTAATAATTAAACTAGCTTTTGCCCGCAGCTTCGCCCGCGCGTTTGTTGGAAAATATCCCACGGGAACGTACTACTGGGATTAAAAAAATTGTACCCAATTTGTTATAAACTATATCTATGCGCCAAATTTCATCCAAATCCGTTCAGCTGCTTTTGCGCTAATCCGGAAAATACATTCAGATAAACGGACAAAAATTCTTCGTTACTATTTTTAACCGACATCAAAAAGGAGGAGGTTCTCAATTCCACAGTATGTGGTTTTTTTTTTGTTTGTTTGAAACGCGATTACGAATTGATTTTGATGATTCTTTTTTTTATCATACAAAGTATTCCTTTTCATATCCCATAAGTCTAGGGTATTAATGAGACCTTGTCAAGGAATCAACTGGCATAGGAATGATTAAAAAAACAAAAAAAATACCCTTTTAATTTTTCATACTAAATACGAAAACTACGTATAACTAAATACGACGCCCAGGGCGTCTCCTGCGGCGGCTAGGGGCGTGAGGGCGCGACATTTGCCTGTGCCTCACGCACTCCGTCTCCTCTTTCGCGAGCATTACCGCTTCGCAGAAGGAGGTGACGGCCTCCTACGCCCTCTCGCTCCGTACCATGGCCTGGACCAGGGCCGGACGCGAGAGATCACTGCCGCCGATCGCCTTCACAAGGACATGGCCCCACTATGGATGTGCCCCACCCAAGCCGGGCAGACCTCCACCGTATGCTCCACCGTGTCCTCCGGGCGATCCACACAGTGGTGACACCCGGGCGTTTCCGCCCGCCTTATGCGGAACAGGAACCTCCCGAAACAACCGTGTCCGGTGAGGACCTGCGTCAGGCGGAAGGTGAGGACGCCGTGGCGCCTCTCAAGCCACTCCTCAAAGAGGGGACTTATCGCCGCGATTGTGGCGTGCCCAGCACGGGGTTGTGACAATCGCACTCTCCATGACGCCATGAGATCCTACTGGAGGTCTGTCCGCTGCCGCAGCATGCCTAAGGATACTGCGGCATTGCTGATTTCAATTTTATTATCATACTTTTAAGTTATATTTCTAGTTATCGCATAAATATCCCTTGCCGTGCCGTGCCGGCAGTGAGCGCCGGCCCTTACGTGAACTATATCAACATGCCTAGCCTTTACCCAACTATATTGGGGTCGGCTACCAGTCTAATTGGATGCATCTGAATACCAGTATTTTCCTAACGTGAACATTTAATACAGACTACTTGAAAAACATAAATGAAAACGTTTCTTAGCTTTAAATATGAATGATTGGTTTGAAGGGAAATGCTTTACTCGTAATTATCAATGAAACTTAGATATACACGTCGAGAACCTAGTGTAGGTAATGTTATTATATAATTTTTGGAACATTTGTTCTTTAGACTTTTAGTATTATTTTTACATAAAGCATAGAACAGAATAGAATATTCTTTATTATGTACACCATAAAAAATACAGATATAAATGTAGACATTTTACATAGGGTGACACAATGGGCGGTCTTATCGCTAAAAGCGATCTTTTACAGACAACCTTTGGATGGATTAAGGAGGAAGAAGGAGAGGCAATACTGCAGGTAGTCAGTGGTGTACCATTTACAGACACAATAAATACATACATACATAAAGCATACACTTATCTATATATACATTAACAAACATGAAACAAGATCAAGGAACTATATGTAATGATGATGTTTAAGGAGAGAGGAAGTGCTTTTTTACCAGAATTTTAAAAGTGGACAAAGATTGAGCACGCCTTATCGACACGGGTAAGGCATTCCATAGCCGTACTGCTTGAACTGTACAAGACTTGTCATAAAAGCTGGTGGAATGCATCGACATCTCTAGTCTCAAGTCAATCTTAGAGATTATTATGATGGGTCATCGAAAGGAACATGTTGTTTGTATAAGTTGATAGATAGCTTACGTTCTCCTATCAATACGAAAATCTAATTGAAAACAAATCAGTACTTCTTCTTATTTTGTTAATATTAAAGTCTCCTGTCCTTAGATGCGCAAAATATCGGAAAAAATACAGGAAATTGTGGCCGTTCAATTTCTACTGTATTTCCTCGCACAAAAATTTTGTTCATACGAAACAGCGGTGCTCAAACTGCGGTAGTGTGGTGGGCTTGTAAAAAACGTAAATTGTAGGATTTTTTTTATCAGACACTGCAACTCCTGTAAACAATGTTTGTTAAAACTTTATTTAAAGTTTTAAATAAGTATATTGTTTAAAAGAACGTATCTTCATCCGTAGGCAAATCAGGAGACCAACCACTTCGAGAAACATCCCATAAAAAAAGCGAACACCAACAAGTACTTACGTTTAAACGTCAAGCATAAATTTAAAAATTTAAAATTTCCTGATACAAACATTTCCTCATTTTTCCTTCCTACTCCATCACCAGACCCTGTTCACATCGTTCGTTGCATCAGTTCAAGAATAAAGAATAATTCTTCCAATATCATTTGATTTGGTAACAGAATATCAAATTTCAAATCGATCAGACCTGTGGAAGATGCTCACATCCATTCATCAACTAGAAAAGAGCTGATAATCTTCAAACGACTGAGCCAATTTTCTTAAATCATAGCTAAGAACACTCTCTATCAAGTCATCTTTCAAACAAAAAAAAACAAAAACACAATCGGTTCAGCCGTTTGGGAGCTACGATGGCGCAGACAGACAACAGACACACACATACACTCGTTAAACTTTTGGTTAAAAAATAAAGAATTGAAGAGATCTTACACTAATGTGAAAAACAGAGAGAGATATATATTTCTTCTCTCTCATGTAACGAAATGTCCAGCGTTACGAGTCTTTGTAATTCCACTCCCAACTCTCGTCCAATTATCGAATCTCCCCGCCGAGCCGCCTAAGAAGTTTCCCTACAAATGGTTGAGCACCTCTGGCGCACATCTTCATAAACGTACTACATTGCCGAACCGTTTCCTCCGGCCTTTGCAAAACATTCGCTTTACATAACATTGACTATTTATATAAATTCACTATGTCTTCGCATTGGCCGCAGAGCACGGAGACGCCTTGGCGGTTACTGGTAGAGGCGGCATTGTTAACAACTCCATACAAACCAAACATGTCAGTGTGGGTATTACGGTTCACTCGCAGTACGATATAATTGACCTAAGTATACTGACAGCTTTGATTGGCGTGCTTGTGACAGAAGTACTGCACTTAACGCATTTTTAGCACCCTCTCTTGACTCTGCCGATTCCGTGCTCTGTGGTTGTGGTCCTGTATTCGAATCGAATATGTAATTGAGTATGTGGAGCAAACGGGGGGGCTTCACCGACCTAATGTCACAGTCCCCAGTCGTATGAAGCAGGCAGGATTCTGACAAAAATGTGTTTGGGAATGTTTTTATCTTATGTGAAGAGACGTTTTCTGTGTGTAAGTGCCCTTTCTTTCCAATGTCGGTCTGATGTCTTTTTACTTGTTTTGCAATGTTAGCAGGTATGGTAAACATAATCTACTACCTCTATATATACATATTATCTATATGTATATAAAAATGTATACCTATTTGCCTTGGTCACGGCATCACGCGTGAACTGCTGGACCAACTTCGCTCATTCTTTTTTTGTTGTGTTTGTTATTGCAAGGAGAAGGTTATTACGGAAAGAAAAATCAAGAAAATTGCGCAGAAAATTGGAAAATTTCAGAAAACCTAACGACTATTTTAACTTCGCGCGTTGGACAGTTAGCGCGTTTGATGAATGTGAATTTAGCAGAGTAGGGTAGGTAGGTAGAGTAGGTAAGTAGGGTAAGTGGGTAGGGTAGGGTAAGTGAGTAGGGTAGGTGGTAAGGTAGGTGCGCCGTAGATAAGTACATAGTGCTACCCGTGCGAAGCCGGGACAGGCAGCTAGTCTTTTGAATAAATAAAAACGAAATGCTGTTCCTTGGTACAAGGGGTGTCGTATTACCCAGTTACTGGGTTATGGAGGTCAGATAGGCAGTCGCTCCATGTAAAATACTGATATTCAGCTGGACTCGGTTAGACCGGAAGCCGACCCCTACAAGTTGAGATTGGTTGGCTAGGCAGATTGATTGCTGTTCGTTGGTGCAGATGCCATCCACGAAGACGCGCCCCACTCCTTACAGTATAAGTGTGCAACATACCGCTAGTGTTTTAGTTTACTAATTACCCACTCATAGGTAATTAGTACGTATTGACATAATATAAGCGGAATGTTGAACTCTTGTACTTTAAGCGTTTAGGAAGAAGAGTGGGGCGCGTCTTCGTGGATGGCATCATCTGTAAGCGCATCACTTAGGAACGGCTCGACCGATTTGGCTATTTTTGGTTTTAAAATGTTCGCAACAGCCCGAATTAAGTTTTATGGAAAGAAAATTTATAAAAAGTTGCCCGAAAAATTAGAAAAATGGGAGAAACTGAAAGTCCTATATAAATTATTTTCAAACGAATATTTAATCGAGTTTAATATTATTTGCTACACATTACTACGATTTACATCCTTAAGACGTCCTCGTAACATAAGGTCCAGTTGAAAACCAGCGTCAGACACTAGTTGTCTGGCATTTATGCTGAACTGGGCCTATTTGGCGCAGCCGTGAGGCACACAATATTATATTAAGTTATCTTTATTTTTCTGTTTTTGTGTGAATATTGTGTGCCTTAAGCTGAGTCAAATAAATTTATTTCTTTTTTCTTTTTTTCTTCTATGGAATTTTTATATGAACTATTGTTTGGACAGGATATCGTCAGCTAGTATTAAATAATAATGTTTCTCATAAATCAGTGAGCGAGCTACATAAATATGATTTCGTACCAAATATCCAGGGGCTGCAGTCTCGACGATTGCGATCGGTTTACGACCGAATTCGGTCGCAGACGTAATGGAGTCCCTAGACGGACAAAATTGCTTATGTGCGTCAGGATTGCTCCGCCAAGTTATCAAATCAGAAAATGGTTTCAGCCAAAAATTTGTCGATATTTGTCAAAATCGAAAGAAACAAACCCCGTATTTGTCAAAGCAGAAATAAAGAAGTTATAAGCGTTTTAAGTTGGCCGCGCAATCCTGACGTCAAGGACTGCGCGGCCACGGAGATCTCAGCAACTACTTGGGATAGAGAAATAATTCCTTTTGTCAACTCAAGTCTGTATTTGTCAAGATTTGTCGAAAAATGAATCAAAGCTCTATATCAATATTATAATTAAATATTCGCCTTGAAAGTCATGGCCGCGCAGTCCTTGATTTGCTATTTTGTTTTTAGTATTTTTTTTATTAAAATTGAAGACTTCATATAGTATAGGAGTTAAAAAGAGAAAGGTCTTAATTTGTCGAAACTGACAAAAGCTTTAAAATACGACTAAAGTGTAATTAAACAGACGAAATCAATTTAAAACACAAAACTCGTGGCCGCGCAGTCCTGACGTTACTTTAAACCATGATATCTCAATAACTATAGTAGCTAGGATTTTGCTGTAGACGTCCATATAATCCTCATATTAACCCCATTAAAATGACATATCCTTTTACCCTCAACACTGTTTGGGACGCGAGTAATCTCAAGAATTATGTTACCCCATACAATGTTCTAGTAGAGTGACCATAATTTCGATTTGTTTTTAATCTTTGTCAAACTGGCTATGACAGCACAGTTCAAGGGCATTCTGTTCTGTTAGTCAAAAACTTAAATAAAATACTAAATAAGACGAAATAAAAAACTTGTTTAATATTTGAATATTTTTATTCATTGCACAAATATAAAGATTTCAAAAATCAACAAAATCATTATTCTTCAACTTTAAATGTTTTTCATCGGCTCTTACACCTCTACTAAAACATAAGTTAAAAAATGGATATATACAGAATCGTTTGTACTCTCTTCTAATTTACTCTTGTTATCGTCGTAACAAAGCATTCCGCTATTTCTTATAATATGACACTTATAATGCCCTATTGTTCCAAGTATTGGAGGAACATATTCTACAGCACCTAATAATTTATAAATGTTTTGTTTAATTATTATACTTTTAGGTACCTCATGTAAAAACACCATTTGCGTGCCATTTAAATCGAATGTAACAATTTTTGACAAGGTATAATGAAATAGAACTACTTCATTGCATTTTCTGCATTGCTTGTTTTCCCAATCATGAATAATAATAGAATCTTCCAAGTTACTGATGGTGAAAATATTAATTATATCTAAATTTAACGGTATAAACACATGTTTTCTTCTTGATGGGGTAGAATTTATGCATGCACTATTTGAACAGTTACTTACAGAAGAAGCACTAAAAATAATATCATTTAAGACGTGCTCATAAATAAATGCAGCGTTACATTCACAATCATAATGATTGTTTTTGAAATGTATCGAAGCAATTCTTATTCTTAATTTGTTTGCTTCTTCACTGTTATTATCAGAGTTACAGAGGATTTGTAAAAACGCTGTTATATCCCTATTTCTGCAATTATTGTCAAATAAATCGCGTATGCATGAATACTCTTTAAATCCGTGGGCCAATAAAAAAAATACGGAATCAAATGCACAAGTGTTTGTTAATTTAATATTTTTTTCAGATATATCTTGTACAGTAAAATTACTATTTTTTAAAAACATTATATTTACAGGTTTATTTGCAGAATCATCTTTAGGAACACCTTCGCCTCTCCAGTTTTCAACATACGTAGGAATTACTGAGAATACCGAATCATTTAAAAACGTTTTGGTTACACTAGGTTTTTCTTTTTTGCAGCATTTGTTTTCAAATGGTAACATTTTTCGCTTCCTAGTCTTACCTCGTTTTCTTTTAATGTTTTTCTCCTTTTGTCTACAATGTCGGCGAAATTATTTAAACAATTTAAAGCAATTTTTATTTCACCTAATAAATAATCATAATGCATATTTAAATATTCATCAATGTTATATTTCTTCGACCTTGTTGTGAATAACAAATTTTTCATAGTTTTAAAATAGCTCTCTATAGCTGAAGATGTTGGTACTTTGTTTTGTGATTTATATAATGGGCACATAATATTACTCCAGAGGGGTAACTTTAGGAGTAACCGTTTGAGCGTTGTTATTAAATGAGGCATGTAGAAAGAGTTTTGTGATTCTGACGAACTTTTTGTTTTATCTAGGCTTTTTTCCCTCTCAACAATTTCATCAAACCATGAGAGCAAACCGTCATCATCGTCGAGGATTATGTTTTCGTGAATATTTTCCTTCTCATCGGTGTCTTCATTAGGTTCCGTATATGTAGTATTACCTAAGGTGCAACTTATTTTCTGAATATAAACAGAAACAGGGTTTTCTGGGTTATCGTATTCGGTTAGACATAGTCTTACAACATCAGTAATGAGAGTTTTAATTTGCTGAAACGATTCACATTCTTTCATATACAAAATGCAACGAACGTATAACATTTTAACATTTATATCCCTATTTTCAAAGCAACGTAAATTATAAATTGTTTTGATAAAATGACTTGTATCTAGCCTAATAAATACTTCAGGTAATGCATAATTGCGGCCACTTAAGACTAAAACAGATCGTTTAACATAATCTTTTATACTGCTAAACGTAGTAAATGCTGAAACATTAGCTGCAATTAATGCTGATGAGTCATCGGTAATAATTTCATGTGGCGGGCTCCTTACTTGAATTAACCATTTTTTTAACCACGCTGCAATTGAATCTTTATTGTGAGAATCGGTAACCATTTGAAAAATTGGAGTAGATTTAATTGAATCCGAAGCAATCATGCCAATATATACAAATAGTCGTTTTGTTAGTGTAGTTCCATCGGGAAGCTTTATAGCCTGAAAAAAAGATCCAGTTGCATCTACAGTAATGGTCACTTTAGAAAAACTATTACAATAGTTAGTATAGTACTCTATTTGCTGATCAGACCAATAATATAAATGAAAACACGGTATCAATGTCACTTCACGGATAAAGTTCTGTACCTCTTGAGTCATCATGAGTATACTTAAAATTGGGTGAGCATGAAGTCTCTTGCTTTGTCGTTTCTCATACTTGATCTGGCGGAGAGCTGCTAAACTTGGCAGCACTGGTGGGCAAACTTGATTTGGGTCTTTAATTAATTTGGCCGCAAGTTCTTTTTGTACGACTACGGCAGGCTTATACTGTAGAATTTTTGCTAATTTACCTCTTTTGTATGGAGTTAATTTTGATTTTTTTTTTAGGATTGTGTGGTACATTCTCTTCCTTACAAGTAAGTATATCGCATGTAAATCTTACAGTTTTTTCAGAAATTGCTTCGGTTTTTATTATTGTTTCTCTTTGACATTGTGAGCACTTTCCAAATAACGAAATGTTATTTTCACCGTCAACTTTCTTATTTTTAAAGTTCCAAGTACATGGTAGCTTAGATAACTCCCAGAGCTTTTCTCTCAAAAAAGTCGCCCACTTAAACTTTGGCAGACTCCTGTATTTTTGGTGTGTCGATGAGGTCCTTATATCTCTTCTAGCATAATGTACCATCACGGGTTGAATTTTTTTCCATTCATGCTCGTCCATTGTAAAACTAAATGTTTTCACCTTGTCTTGATATGTCAGCGATAATGAAGCCACACTATGACGCGACGGTGAAGAAGATGAACTACTCTGAACTCGGGGTGAATAAAGGTTATCATCTTCATCATTTTGAAAATACTCGTCGTAGTGCCTTTTCAATGCTTTGTAGATTGCATAAGGAGCTATCGTATTATCTAACTCATTAGATATTGTTTTAAATACTGGATCATTATATTTAATACTGCGATTTCTGCATACATCTCCGTACTTAAGAAATATTTTTTTAAATTTTTCACTATTGACTTTTCCTTTGCGACCCGCTTTTATCTGAAAATTAAATTAAAAAGTATATTTTTAAATATCTATTTATTTATAACTGCTTTTTAATAATTTGAGATTACCAGGAGTTAAAAGTTGCGTCTGGTTTAGGCAAAACCTTAAACGCTCTATTTACTTTTTAAATAGAGAGCCTGAGAAAGGTTTACCTTACCCAGGCTTTATTTATTATTATTAATTATATAAAACACAATAAATTCCATCCTTGTTCATTAAGGCCTAATTTGTTAGGACTTTATTCCGATCTACTTTTTAACTAGGTACCTATGTAAAAGTACTGACTACAGCAAAACTGGTAAAAGTTTTAACATGGTATGGTGGTAGATAACACAAAATAAATATCGTTAACAAATTTAATTCAAAAATAAATAACTCACCATATTGATTAATATCACGTAATTATTTATATCACGTTTAAATATACACTAAGTCTCTCACTGAATACACACTTATGTCCTTTTTATCGGAATATCACTGTCGGATCCACAACGTACAGCAGTAACAGTCCGTTGAGATATAATACTGGTATCGTGACGATTCGACGCGAGCGCGGTGGTCCGCTGACCAGCAGTTGTGCGAATGAAAAGCAATATTAAGGAGAGCGCAATAGGCAAACTCGCGTCGATGCTCCTGTAGTGCGGCCGAAGAGACCAACTTAGAATAATGTTAAAATAGTAATTTTACTGATTTATCTGTAAAAAATATTAAATTTACTCGTGCATTTGATTCAGTGTTTTTTTTTACTGACCCTGGGAATAAAGAGTATTTATGTATACTCAATTTATTTGACAATACTCACAGAAATAACGATATAACAGCGTTATATTAACAGTGAAGAATCAAACAGATTAAGAATAAGAATTGCTTCGATATATTTTAAAATATATCATTATAATTGTGAATGTAACGCTGCATTTATTCTTGAGCACGTCTTAAATGATATTTTTTTTTAGTGCTTCTACTGTAAGTAATTGTTAAAATAGTGTATATCTATTTATAACGTTATTTTAGATATAATTAACATTTCCACGAGCAGTAACTTGCAAGATTCTATTAATATAATTCTGTACATTTTGTTTATAATGTATAAGAATATCTAAATATTAAAAAAGTTTTTTATCAGTTAACAATAGAAACCAGAACAGAAATGCGCTTAGACTGTATTGTCTTGAACTTATGGTCTTGAAATTATGGTCACTCTACTAGAACATTGTATGGGGTAACATAATTCTTGAGATTACTCGCGTCCCAAACAGTGTTGAGGGTAAAAGGATATGTCATTTTAATGGGGTTAATATGAGGATTATATGGACGTCTACAGCAAAATCCTAGCTACTATAGTTATTGACTGCGCGGCCACGAGTTTTGTGTTTTAAATTGATTTCGTCTGTTTAATTACACTTTAGTCGTATTTTAAAGCTTTTGTCAGTTTCGACAAATTAAGACCTTTCTCCTTTTAACTCCTATACTATATGAAGTCTTCAATTTTAATAAAAAAAATACTAAAAACAAAATAGCAAATCAAGGACTGCGCGGCCATGACTTTCAAGGCGAATATTTAATTATAATATTGATATAGAGCTTTGATTCATTTTTCGACAAATCTTGACAAATACAGACTTGAGTTGACAAAAGGAATTATTTCTCTATCCCAAGTAGTTGCTGAGATCTCCGTGGCCGCGCAGTCCTTGACGTCAGGATTGCGCGGCCAACTTAAAACGCTTATAACTTCTTTATTTCTGCTTTGACAAATACGGGGTTTGTTTCTTTCGATTTTGACAAATATCGACAAATTTTTGACTGAAACCATTTTCTGATTTGATAACTTGGCGGAGCAATCCTGACGCACATAAATTGCTTGACATGCACGAAAAAATCAAGTGCTTGTCACGCAGTTTTGACCATCTAAGGGGACCTTTACTTTATTAGCCCTTCTTTAATTTGAATTTATCATATAGGATGAAAATGTTAAGCCCTATAATTTTACGACTAAATGTTATTAGAATATTTTATAGGATTCTTCATATTAGCCTTTTTCTCCTAGTGAATTTAAGATTGATACGATACTAGGGACCCGCTCCTGCTTCGCACGGTTTTTACGACTTGACAAAACATCGAGATTTCTTAGTTATATGTAACTTTAATATATAAACATATAAACATTCCGGAATAAATTCTCTAAACGATGGTAATAACCTCATCAAAATCTGTTGCGTGGTTTAGAACAACAACGCAGTCATACAGACAAACACGAAAAGCGACTTTAATTATTATGTATAGATGGATTTCGGAAAAAAATAATTATGGAACAAAGTAAAGCTACCCTATTGCTGCCTGTTCTAAAAGTATCTGATTAAAATATAAACAAATGAATCAGAAAATGTACCCCGTAGATGCCAATTTGTAGTACGACTTTACAAATTAAGTATTTTAATTTGATTATTTGAATACGTTAACCCGAAATTCTAATTTCATATCATCTTAAAGACGATTTTCATTTCACATTTGAGGTTAATTTTATGTCCTTAATTTTTTTCGATGATTTTTCAATTACAATTTAATAACAAAAATTGTTGGGAAAAGTAGTGAGATATAAAGTTGAAATCTTCCAAATACAAATTAACGTGTTACTAATTGCTTTTAGGGAGTGATTCCGCAAAAATTTAACCTGAACAGGATTTGTTTGCACTTTCATTAGATACTATTGGAACAGACCATACCTATGCTGTCCCGTAAAAGACGTACCGGCCGAGCTTCGTAGCGGCGCTACGTGGGCTACGCTGACTCCTGCTACGCCTGCGTAGCGGTGCTACGTGGGCTACGCTGAGAAGGCTACGCGTCTTTCAATATGTCTTTTTTTTGCCCCACTCTAAGAATTTCTTCTTGTATCGCGGGTGCGTTTACAAACATAGAAACTCACATACACTAACACCCAGACCCGGAACAACCACTTGCAGATCATACAAATATTTGTTCCGTGCGGGGATCGAACCCGCGACACGTTGCGCAGCAGTCGATCGCTCAGCCACTGCGCCAACCGTCTCGTCAATGACTTCATTATGATGCCTACGTGCGTAGCCTGTTCATGTGTAGATGATCCCAACTACATATTTATTTTAGCGGTTTGGAGAATTATATATTTTTTATCAGACGCAGTTTCCTATCCTATTGCGTAATACATATAGTACGTCGCGGCTCACCAAAAGCAATAACATTGAACTTGCCTGGGAATTGAACGCGATATCTGGGCGTCATTGATTAATTAAATACGCACTAAATAGGATACTAATTGAACGCGGGCTCTGGGTGTCACTGATTAATTAAATACGCACTAAATAGGATACTAATTGAACGCAGGCTCTGGGTGTCACTGATTAATTAAATACGCACTAAATAGGATACTAATTGAACGCAGGCTCTGGGTGTCACTGATTAATTAAATACGCACTAAATAAGATACTAATTGAACGCGATATCAGGACGTCACTGATTAATTAAATACGCACTAAATAAGATACTAATTGAACGCGATATCAGGACGTCACTGATTAATTAAATACGCACTAAATAAGATACTAATTGAACGCGATATCAGGACGTCACTGATTAATTAAATACGCACTAAATATGATACTAATTGAACGCGATATCTGGGCGTCACGGATTAATTAAATACGCACTAAATATGATACTAATTGAACGCGATATCTGGGCGTCACTGATTAATTAAATACGCACTAAATATGATACTAATTGAACGCGATATCTGGGCGTCACTGATTAATTAAATACGCACTAAATAAGATACTAATTGAACGCGATATCAGGACGTCACTGATTAATTAAATACGCACTAAATAAGATACTAATTGAACGCGATATCAGGACGTCACTGATTAATTAAATACGCACTAAATATGATACTAATTGAACGCGATATCTGGGCGTCACGGATTAATTAAATACGCACTAAATATGATACTAATTGAACGCGATATCTGGGCGTCACTGATTAATTAAATACGCACTAAATATGATACTAATTGAACGCGATATCTGGGCGTCACGGATTAATTAAATACGCACTAAATATGATACTAATTGAACGCGATATCTGGGCGTCACTGATTAATTAAATACGCACTAAATATGATACTAATTGAACGCGATATCTGGGCGTCACGGATTAATTAAATACGCACTAAATATGATACTAATTGAACGCGATATCTGGGCGTCACTGATTAATTAAATACGCACTAAATATGATACTAATTGAACGCGATATCTGGGCGTCACGGATTAATTAAATACGTACTAAATAGGGTACATGTATACCACAGCCACACCCAGTTTTACATCCTGTGCGTGTTTACAAACTTTTAAATATACTATTATATTTAACAATAAAAGCGAAAACTGGGATGGATTTTGAGTTCTTCCAAATGTCAAACGACCGACATCCTATTTTTACTCGTCTAAATTAGTAATTTAAATGCCAGTGATTGACATAATAAATATCGACTATTTGTTCAAGGAGTATTTAATACTTTTATTGAAAAAAAAAAAACAATTTAAAGTATATAGAGACAACAATCGTGTTTTTAGGCTAGGATTTTCAAGATGCTGCTGGAGCTAGTCCGCGGCTATAATGCGTTTTTTTTTCCTTATTGCATAATGTCGTAGGTTTATAGGTAATTGTAGATTTTATTTATATCTTATTCGTTTTCACGGTTTAACATAGGAACACATTTCAATGGAATTGCTTTTGATTTGAAAGTTACTCAATATAAAAAATACTGATGAAACACTACTGAAAAAATCGTAACATCAATAACACCAAAAACGTAAAGATCAGACTACCGCAGCACTAAACCATAGACAATTTCCCGGACCTTAAAAACACAATCCGCAAGATTTTGAAATAAATTCCTAAACTATTGCTTTATATATTTGAAAAATTCGTCTTCTCGAGGGTAGAAATAACGGAATGAAAATGAAAGGCATTGAATTGTATGTGTGTTATGCAAGTAGGCTGCTGGTGTAATAAAAACATTATTATAATAAAACTGGCGACCCGCTCCTGTTTCACACGGTTTTTACGACTTACAAAATGATAACGTTATTTTATTTATTATAATTATGTCGGTTTAATTTAATACACAGGGTGGCAGGGAAATCGACGCGAAAACTGCTATCATGGTTCAGTACATGATTCTGAACACCCCGCGTTGTAATTTTTCGACAGTTATAAAATTAAAAAATCTGCTGTTTCATAGAAAAGTGCAACACCTACGCGATCAAAATGTATGGAACAGCAGTTTTTTTTAATTATAACCGACGAAAAATGTTAACCCCTGCGTTAAAATTCTTCAGATTCATGTACTGAACCCATGGTAACAGTCTTCGGGTCGATGTCCCTGCCACCCTGTATAATACACATACATTCAGGAATAAATTCTCGAAAATCCGTTGCGGTATTTAGAAGAACAACGCAGTCAGACAGACACGAAAAGCGATTTAATTTATAATATTATATTAAATATTTTAATTTATTATTATGTATAATTCTTCTGGTGCGTGTCTACGTTACTGAACTCGTCTTAAACGGCTGGATCGATTTTGATGAAATTTTTGTTTTTGAGTGGGTACCTGGATGGTTTAGGTTCACAATTGGACCCAGTAGGTGGCGTTGCGATCGAGTTCTAGGAAACAGGACAACGTCTGACCGGTCAGCTAGTGTATTTATATAGATTGGTATTATTTTTCAGCTAGTAAAATAAAAGATGAGCAGCACAGACTAGCTAACTTGGCATGTGTCAGTGGACTTCTTACATTCCTTGGAGCTAGTAAGTTTTACCTACTTTTACAATGTTTGTAAATTTGTGAGAACCATGTATCTATCACTTAAGTAATTAATTTATCTGTTGTTGCTTTTTTTTTTATTTGGTAAGTATTTATTTTTAGTGGTATAGTAATTTCTTTGTTTTTCTTAGGTGCATCGTCTTCACATATAATTATAAAACGAATGTACCTACATATACAAAATATTGTAAAACATTTTAAAAGAGTAACGGTGGAGTTCCTTGTCCATTCTTCTCCATACGAAAACTACCTTTTGGAAGGGGCGACTAGAATCAATTAAATTTTTGTAATTTTTGACGTTCAAGTGCCTTGTGGGGCCTATTTGAAATAAATGCTTTGACTTTGACACTTTTAACCTCATCGATTGTAGCCGAGAGTAGTCGTAGCCAAGTGGTAGTATAGTCGTGGGTTCAAACCCTGCCTGCCTGGGTATGAAAATCTTTTGCTGTAACCATAACTACTCTATAATTACCGAGCTGTAGTGACCCAGTAGCATTGGCCGCAGCCCTGACTTACGAGAGAATAGGTCGTGGGTTCGAACCCAGTCGGGCACATTTCTTTGAGTAGTTTATTTCATAACTATTGCTCTCAAAACTGTGAAGTGAATTGCGTTAAATCCTATCATATTAAATAAGCAATATAATAAATTTGTAATTACGTTCTCGAAAACGGCTGTAATGATTTTGACGACAGTTACGTTATAGGGCTTTACGGGGGCGAAAAATCGATCTACTAGCTAGATCGATGAGCCGTCCCATATCTGGGAAAGTCACCCTTATCTGAAGTATAATTTTGTTTCAGTAATATACTTCTTCTCGATCGTAGTGGTGTTCAGTTTTTACCATTTCCGATACGTTCGCCGAGCCATCCTGCTGCATGAAAACGAATGTGCATGATTTCGGCAAGTCTTCGTCTTTCGGCATTCGTCTCTACGGCTTGATGAAGAATTCTAAATTAATACTTAATTATATTAAATGGGATTTTTATACCGCTGGGTGTTTTATTTTATGACCAGTTTAAAAGGGAAATTTCGGCCGAAATGGGGTGAAGGAGTGTTAATAGGAAATGAAACATTAAATAAATGGGTTTTGATTTCAGTTTATTATAAAATTATTTTAATGAAGTTCTCTATTAAAGGGTAGCTAAATAAAAACATCGTTTTTCGCAGTGGTCAGATTGACGGTCAGACTAGTTTTTTCCACCGGGATTTTTTTTCTTTGGTCAGTTTTATTTGATAGCTGGGAAAACAACAGAAAAAAAGTGACTACTGTGTTTGAACTATTACAAAAATCGCGTGTACTCAAATTTCAAGTCCTGTCTTGTGATTTTTATGACAAAGAAATAAAGTCCAAATTTCAAAAACCACATCTTCATGAAATGGAAAATCATTACGTAAGTACCTGCTTAAGTTTTTTCGTGTACCTTAAGCACTTAGCAGTGGGTACCATGCGGGCCGTGAGAAAACTAAATAATTCTTCTGGTTTTGATTTTCCTACAACTTTTCTTCAAGGTCTTGCCAAAAGCGTGGAATAGTTTCGGAACAGGGATTTCGGTTCCTGAACGAAACACGAAATTGGGTACGTTTCGGCAAAAGAATTTTGTATCAGGTAACTAAGAGCTTTTATAAAGGAAATTCGTTTGCCATTTACTCAGAAATTCAGAATTTACGACTTTTTGGTTGAAATATAAGGGTAAGAAAATGAACATGATAAATCGATACCAGCAATTAACACTACGCTAACTTGAATTTTGGCCAATTTCCGTTTTAATGCCAAATAATTTATAGTTTCTTTCAATTAGTACCAAAACAATTATATAGAAATTCCAAAAAATAACGAAGTAACACATTTCGAAGTTACATAAGTTAAAGTAATTTTTGCAATCGCGCGACATACATAACGCTATATCTAGTTAGCATAGTGTGCGTCCGTTCGTGAATATTCTTAAGAAAAAAGGCACAACTTAGCCGAGAGTAAGCAAACTCTTACGAGTACTATTTATTACATGGTGGTTCAAGCTACTAGTATTGGTTTTTTGTTGTTATTCATATTGTAAAGAATTTATGTTTTTTATGTAGGTAAAATTTGGCAATTTATATGAATTTAATGTAACGTTTAGCGTTTTTTTAGTGCATACACGGCTAACTCGGGTTAAATTCAAAACTAATAATTAATAAAACATTAAATAACTACATCCCTTGTACTGTCAAGAGAATTGACAACAGTGAATAGGTCAATAAATTATCTTTAACAAAAAAAGTTACCAGTTTTCTTCTTTGAAATGCCTCTGGTGTAAAATCGACTTTGTCAAGTTAGCGTCGTGTTCATTGCTGGTGTCGAAATAGCAAAAATTTACTTAAAAAAAGGAGACGGTTATGCATTCAACTGTCAAAACTGACTGTACGATTACTGGTCCGACTTAGGTGAATCTTTTTTTAATTTCGACGAGGAAGCCCGCGGTGTGGTCCCATATAATGTTTATTAACTTTCCTTGGGATAGTTTTTGAGTAAGTTTCAATGCAATAAATCTTTTTTACAAAAAACTACCCTCTTCCAAAAAAACACTACCTACTTATAAAACCAAAGACGACGGCGCGACGCGACATTGGTCGAACAATTTCTATGAAAACTTCACAGAAATTGTTCTACCGTTGTCCGGTCGCGCCGTCGCGATGAACTTGTCTGTGGGAGCCTTAACGCAAAGCATTGAAAAATCCTCCTTTATCACTTTCGTATATTTTCCATAAACCAATGCACACTACAGGCAGGCTGCATCGCACTTTTTTGCAGGAAAATGCGTTGCGCTGCGGCCCGTTGCGGTTATAATGAGCGCTTGGCTTCATGCAGCATTGCTACAGCGGTCTGCCAATTCCAATAATTCGTAAATTCAAAGACATTTTCTCTACCAAATCTTATATAGGGTAGAAGCACACGTAGTCGTCACATAAATCACAATAAGGTCCGTCGATAAAGATTTGTGACTGCCCTCTGTACCCTTATAATCCCTATTTTTTTTTATTGATAAACGCAGCTATTATTATCAGAGTTTTACTTGAGTTTTCGCTTACAACGGGAATCGGAGAAAAGGTATAGTGATATTTGTGTGTGTATTTATGTTCGAGAGAAGATGGAGACGGATATTGTCTATGAATAGGTATACAGGGTGGCAGGGACATCGACGCGAAAACTGATACCATGTATTCAGTACATGATTCTGAACCCCCTGCGTTTTAATTTCTCGTCGGTTATTTAAAAAAAAATTGCTGTACCATACATTTTTCTATGAAAGAGTAGATTTAAAAAAAATATGATGAAGCCCTGCCACCCTGTATACCTACCTACATAAGAAAAAGTTCCGTAACTGTCTAGTGTAGCAGACAGGTTGCCGAGCATACCTATATGGCATTTTTTTTTTCCATCGTAGTGTCGTTAGATTAAAATGTAACTGACGTTCATCCTACTTGAAGTATTTAGCATCGTCTTAATTCATTCGGTTTAGACAAAAACATAATAAATTATACACCTAAACCTTCGGATTAACGGTTTTTCATATGGTCACCAATCACGGAGTGATTGATACTCCGTGATTGGTGACCGTATGAAAATCCGTTCGGTCGTTTTTGAGTTTATCGCGTTCAGACAGGCAGACAGACGCGGCGGGGGTTTTATAATTATGTAGTATATCTGTAATTTATATGGTGTACCTAATAAAAAGTATTCTAGTTTATTATCAAATGTAAACGAAAATGAAAATATCACGAAAATGCGTAGTTCTTTTCGCAGAATAACAAAAATCTTTTCTCCAAACATAAGCCAAATATCGCTAAAATAATAACCTTATCATTTGACGTACCTACTATAAAAACATTTTCACAAGTACTCATAGAATGGAAACTATCGTAATAAAAAGCGGGTGGCCGCCAACACGTGCTTCTACCCTCGACTTTATGACGTCATAAACACGACGGCAGCGCTTTGAAAGCGGCTCAAAAGTTTCTGCAACAGATTGTAGTAAGCGCTCTGTGCTGTATATTATAGTATTTTAGTTAATAATAAATCGTTTATTTATAAAGAGGGGCACATTTACAATAAGTTACTTAATCATTAAAATAGAGCACAGTTGCTTATTTGCCTGAACTAGGTTAAACCTGTGCTTCAGGCTAGGAAGAGCAAAAATAGTAAAATGTAATAAATTAACAGTGAGTATAAACTGTAAACTAAATTAAAATTAGGTAAACAAAAGTAAAATAGCATGTTAGCGGTTCTATTTGCAAACACCAAGTAGATCTTCTGTCTGCGCATAATCTATGGTTAGTAAATATTCAAGTATATTTTTTTACAGCTAAAGTAATTTAATTTATAAATAGGTACTAAGTTTTCTATTTAATCTATTGTACAAAAATGGGCCTAAGAATGTAGTTGTAGTTAAGGAATTACATCACGACTCTTCTGAGCTAGGGAGGGGCGGAAGGGGTCAGAAATACGAGTTATGGGACACTACGGTCGCGTCCTACTTAAAAGAAATCGTCGAGCTCATATGTTACTTTTCGTTCGGTGAACCAGAACGCGTGGTCGCGCCGATAGATGGCGTTTTCCGAGTTTCCGAACAAAAAGTGATATAGGTATGCATGCGAAGATCGCGTATTCGGGCGACGATCGCTTTTAAATAAGACGCGGGGTTACAAAAGGATCATTAATGTCTTAGGTCGTGTCCTAACCAAAGCGCTTGGCGATCGTCGCGTACGTTATTCGGCGAACCCGAATGCGTCGTCGAGCCGACATGACAGTTAATCTTTCGGCGCCCCAATTGCGTAACACACTTTCTTTTACAATCCGGAGAATTTTGTAGAAAATTGCTAATCTATTCGTCTGTATTTTGTCGAATTGTCAAAATGAAAGACATTGCAATTGATAGTGTGTTACGCAACTACCCCGCAGTTTTCTGAACAAATGAGAGACTAACCCCGCATCCTACAAAGCGATTACGTGATCGTCGCGTGCATATGCCACTTTTTATCCGGAAAACCGGAAACACCCTCTGTCGGCGCGATGACGACGTATTCAGGTTCACCGAACAATATGGAAAAACAAACACACACACGCACACACACACACGCACACGCACGCACACACACACACATACATTTATTTACCTTAAAATTATTTTATTTTTACTTTTAATAAAACGTATCTTTAAACTTTAATATTATCCATCTCTATACTCCAAAATTGTAACAGTAACTTCACAAGCACTATCTAACCTTTACGTCATTATACCTTAGGGGACCGGACTGCATCTCCTTAACACAGGTTTTCATAACCTAGCTAGGAGAGCAGTGCTCACCCACACGTTTGTAGATATAGTACTTATTTTGTAAAACTGTATTTTACGTGTACTACAATGCCTTGTTTTTGAGTAAATAAACATATTATTATTATTATATTATTATTTTCCTTTATTACATTTTAAATACTTATAAATTATATTTTTAAATATTAGAATATAAAAAATTAAAACATTTAAAAATATAAAAAATAGTAGCCCACCGGTATCGGGAACAGGGTCCAAGCTACCGGCGGTCAGGGCTCCAGAGAGAGGAACCTCCTAACAATGCGAGCCGTGTCCAGAAGTACCGCTTTCTGAATCAAGCCCTTGATCCAGCTGCCCAACGAGAGCCTCCTTAGGTGTTGGTCGAGGCTCTTGGCAATTAAACCATTGGCTGATACGACTATCGGCACAATGATCGCTGAGTCCACATCCCACATGTCGACAACCTCGCGAGCCAAGTCAAGATACTTGATTTGTTTATCTTTTTCGGCTTTCACGAGGTTCCCGTCATGCGGGACCGTGATGTCAATAATCATTGTGCACCGCTCTACTCGATCCACCACCACTATATCAGGTTTATTGGCAACAATAGTCCTGTCAGTGATGATGGATCGATCCCAGTACAAAGTGATATTTCCATTTTCGAGAACTGGGTCGGGCGCATACCTATAGTACGGCACTTCAGATTCCACAAGACTGTACTTCAGAGCAAGTTGCTGGTGGATAATCCTGGCTACAAGGTTGTGTCTATGCAAGTACTCTTCGTTAGCTAGACGAGAACAACCGGAGATAATGTGTCGGATTGATTCTCCCGGACGGTGGCATGCCCGACAGATGTCAACCGTGCCGTCTTTCACAATAAATCTACGGTAATTGTTCGTCATGATAACTTCGTCCATAATTGCACAGACAAAACCTTCGGTTTCCCCAAAGAGGTCACCAAAACGCAGCCAGGCTACGGACGCTAGAAAATCTACATCGGGTCCATGTAGGGCCCGGAAAAAGCGTCCGTGAAGCTCCTTACTCTGCCATACCTCCTTGCGATCGTTAGTGTCAAGCACTACAGGCTTGCGCCAGTTCTCTTTAGCCAAGGAGAGTGGGGTGAGGCCCTTGTCCACAGCGACCACATCGCGATGCATCCCCACGTCGGCTTCTAGGAAATATTCCCTGAGACTGCATATCTCGCGATTGTGGAGGGTCTTAGCGTTTAAAAAACCTCGACCTCCACACTTTCGCGGGATATACAGTCTCATTACCGATGACCGTGGGTGGTGCATTCGATATGCAGTCAGCAGCGTACGGACCCTCCTATCCAGAGCGTCGAGTTCGGTCTGAGTCCATTTGAGTATGCTGAAAGAGTACATCAAAACCGGCATGACCCAACCATTGAAGGCGCGCACCTTATTTCCGCCTGATAGAAAACTATTAAATACTTTCTTCAGGCGGCCAAAGAAGCGCTCCTTCAATGATTGCTTCATGTCAGTAACATTGATGCCCAACGCTTATTATTATTATTATTATAATATGTGACACAATATGAATTTTTATTTAGGACGCGGCCATATGATCGCGAAGGCGAAGAGAGTTTATGTATTCGCGCGACTGATCACGGGGGAAAGCTTTGGTTACCTAGGAAAGCGGTTCCGTCATATTTTAACGGCTGCGATGAAAATCTGTCATTTCAACCAGTATTTGACTGCTGCCGCTGCCCGAGAGATTTAAATCGCTAGATTTGTCCTCACCGTACTTAGTCACAAGAAAAAGTGAGAAGAGTCTGGTCACACATTATTAAATACTGTTTCCATGACAAACAAGTGTAGTCACTGCATCATTATGTGACAGAGGTGTCGAAACGAATCTGAAATGCTACTATCTTTCGTAGGGCGAATTTAACGATTTAAATCTTTGCCACTGCCGTCACTGGGGCCATTAGTCATGGCCACCGCTCTTCTAGGAAACCGTAGATTTATAATGATAATTTCGCTCAGCATTATCATTGAAAGTCTTGTTTCACCCACTGCTGAGCAAAAATCTCCTCTCTTTTGTGTCATGATTCCCGGAGCGTTAATTGCTTAACACACATAAAATGCCAATCGATCGCAATGCCTTTCATTTTGATAGTTCCACCACGTTCATTGCGTTATTAACGCTGAGCAGATGAATTTTTCAAACCTATGAAGCAATGAATTACGAATTTCCTGAAAAACCCTCGGATTTTGATTGAATCAATTAGTGTTATCTTCTATTTTGTTAAGTACCTGGTACTTGTTGAAGACCTACACTGTCCTCCCATACCTATTAATACTGTTATTTGAAAATATTGTTAAAAACAATTATTTTAAAATAGTAACCGTGGAGTTTCTTGCCAGCTCTTCTCCATAGGAAACGACCAATTGGAACCGTGCACCTAGCTTCTGACGTTTCATAAGTGCCCATGTAGGTTTATGTGAAATAAAATATTTTGAATTGAATTGAATTTAAAAGTGTGCTGGTCTGTGCGAGTCTTATTCAGATCTTACCCGCGAGTCTTGACGAGTTACCCACCTTAACCTTTTTTAATCTTTTGGTAGGATTGCTATCCTACCAAAAGACTGACCAATTACGATGACTTGCTGGTCATCGTCTGTCATTCGTGGATCTTTGACAGTCGTTAAGGGTCGTCAGAAGCCCGAAAATCCGACAACCAGCAAGGGATATCGTGTTACCCAGTAATTTGGTTGTGGAGGTCAGATAGGCAGTCGCTCCATGTAAAATACTGGTATTCAGCTGCATCCGGTTTGACTGGAAGCCGACCCCAACATAGTTGGGAAAAGCTTAGGCAGATTGATTGGTAGAATAGCAGATGTTTGGCTAAACAAATAAAATCGTTATTATGACGTTGCTTTTTGTGTTAGGTACCTACATCTACCCCTTTTTTCAGCAGTTTATACTGTATAGCGCTTACAGAAACAGAATAAATATGTACAAAGATCCATTCAGAGCTGAAAAATCCACGACGCGCAACCATAGTGACAGTGTTCTTAAACATGTAACAATCTGCTTGTAAAAACATTTGCATTTATAAACTCGACATGACGTGCGAACAGTATACAAAACACGTAGAAAAGAATCTGAAAAACGTGTCATATTTTATGCGTGCGAATAAGCTTTTACAACCGTGTCTTGGCTGCATACAAACTATTGAGACGGTTATATTAAACAGTTTTAAGTATACATCTGTACATGCCTATTATATTTTTTTAAGTACGACAAAATCTGCTGTTTACTCAATTAGGTACCTTGGCACCTTGGTGAGGTAGGTATCTTGGTGGTTTGGCTTTTGAGGTAAAACGCGTTGCGCGAACCCCACGTTGTATGATGATGATAAGCTGTAAAGGCGATATTCTTACTAATTTCATACTATTTCATATTATTTCATACTATTTCATACTATTTCATACTATTTCATATTATTTCATACTATTTCATATTATTTCATACTATTTCATACTATTTCATACTATTTCATATTATTTTATACTATTTCATACTATTTCATACTATTTCATACTATTTCATACTATTTCATACTATTTCATATTATTTCATTTATTTATTTGTTTAACAATTTATGTACACACATTATAAATAGACAAGAAGAAAGGAACAGAAAAAAACGTAAAAAGGTGATGCTTATTTCTAAAGAAATCTCTTCCAGCATACCTGCGATAGGAAAGTAGTTAAAGAGATGTAGACAACGTGTGTAAGATTAGAAGAGAAAATAATATACATAAAATAAAAACACTTAATTATTCGCTAATTTAACTATAAACATACAATATGAGAATAAACTTACATACATACTTGTAAAATAAATAACCCTAAAATATATATACTTAATTATAATGTAGTATAAAATAATAAATGCAAAATATGTAACTATGACGAAGTCGACAGATAGTGTTCTTTCACTCTTCTTTTAAAAACTGCAACAGTTTGGCAGTCCCTAATGTCAGGCGGAAGTGAATTCCACAACCGAACCGCGTGCACGCTGAAGGAGTAGGAGTAGAAGTCGGTTGAGTGGGGAGGGGATTTAAGGAGATTTCTAAGATGCGACCTGCAAGGTGCATCAGAAGGACGGGCGTAGGAAAAGCGTTCCCGCAGATAGGAGGCGGAGGAGGCGTTTTCGGGTTGTGAAGGATGTTAAATAGCAGACACAATATCCGAGAGTTCCTGCGAAGTCGAATAGGGAGCCACTTGAGTATCTTGCGAAAGTTAGAAATGTGGTCATACTTTTAAGGTTAAAAACAAAACGAATACAGATGTTTTGCAAACGTTCAAGTTTATTTAAAAGCTCTTCGGAAGCATCCAAATAACAGTCATTAGCGTAGTCAATGATGGGCTGTATGAGAGTTTGAGCAAGGGATTTTGGTACTAAAGGGCAAGAAGCACTGAAGGTATTTCAGCGAATGGAATGTGTAGTGTACTTTACGACTGACTTGACCAACATGGGCAGTCCATGATAGGTAAGAGTCCATGGTAACCCCCAGGTTATTAACAGTAGTTGCGTATTCAATCTGAACTCCATTCAGACAGAGTGGAGACAGCGACGCAACATCGAGCCTATTCCGCATATAGCTTCCGCCGATAATGATGGCCAGGGATTTCTTTGGATTGATTTGCAGTCCAAAGGACCGTGACCACTCGCTAATCAAATCCAGGTCACTGTTCATGGCAGACACTGCTGCTTCCGCATCTTGCCTTAAAAAGTGAGTGTAAAGCTGCAGATCGTCGGCATAGAGATGGAAGTGGGAAAAGATCATAGTAGTGGTAGTAGTAGTAGAGTTCATACTAATTATTAAGGCTATAGTAACTCTGTCTGTCTATTATCTTTTCTCACATTACCGACTGAACGGATTTAGATCAAAATGACATCCAAAATTTTACACACAGATTGATCATGACCTGGGCTAGGACATAGATTTTTATCCTGACAGTATATGTCTATGTATTGATTGCAACTATGAAAATTGTTGTGCAAATTCAACTTTTAATATTATGTTTAGCCCATGACTTAGCCACGCGAATTTTATTCGCTAACGCACACCTATAAAGTAGACAGGTGAAACGACATGCGGCGCACGATGGAAGGTGGGCCATTGTCTGCAGAGAGACACCGCATACAAACTGGAGACACAGACAAATACAGATGGTTTACTCCACATTTTAGGTTTGAAGCTACAAGTACGCGCCGGCCTCGCCTTGTTGGGCCAATTCGGTGAGTGTAAAGATGTGTCCAAACATTGAGCAGCAATCGTGTACGGCAATCGTGTGCGGCCTGCCGCGCTGTGTTTGGACGACTGCCACGCGCAAACGCTTCTTGTCTACCTGCCACGCACAAACATTTTTAGGAAACATTCGTTACTAATTGTGTCTGGACGTATTATAGGCTAGGCAGATTGATATTGCTAACTGAAGTGCGCGGCGTGTCTCGGGTGTGCCGCGCAGTACTGCTGCGCAAACATTCGTCGGTTTAGTCCTAAATAGAGCGCGGCAGAAATGTGTCCAGCAAACGCCGCGTGTTGCTGCCGCTCAATGTTTGGACACACCTTAACGTAGTCAGAAGATCTAAGAGTTACGCGATAGAAAGAGAGGCAACTTTTACGTGAATACGAGTATAACTGTAGGTAATTAGCACAGCGACCGGAGTTACACTTTATTGTGTCGTAGCAAGAGTCGCTTTTTATTTAAATGTTTTTGCGGAGAGTACCATCTGTATTAATTAGGTTTTGAGGTCCGAATTGTTCATAAACCTTTATCTGTGGAGATCCTCTTTGCTACGGTCGACTTGTGTTCGTAATCTATTTAGGGATTTCCAATTCGGCCACGGTAACGCGGTCCCAGGTGGAAGGCTCTCAGATGGCTCCATAAAACAGGCAGGGGGTTTAAGCAGCTCCTGCCAGAGATCACGTCTTTCTGTAGAGGCGTAGCCATTACCCACTTCCTCTATTAAACATAGCAAACCTAATAATTTAAAACTTCAGTAAATTAGTGTGGAAAATATTCTAAAACACACATGAAAATAATAACTGGAACATCTGGCACGTGGTCAGTTCATAGAAGTTAGTTTATTACTTCGTACGTTGGACACAAGTAGAATTCTAAACTAGAAATGTTATGTTTATTTAGAACTATCATGCTTTACTTACAAATTTTGATTTATAGCTAGTTAGGCTAGTTTACTTAGCTCTGGAATCAGAAGAATCGGCAAAGTGCGAGTTAGACTCGCACACGAAGGGCTACCGTGTTAAGACCGACCGAAAAACGCCGAAAAAAACCCGTTTCTTGTATCCCCTTTAATTATTAACTTGATTATTTTTTTATTACTGGTTCTTATAGCAGCAATAGGAAAACCCAATCTGCGAAAATTTCAACTGTCAACCTGCCTGTCTGTTCATGACATACAGCCCACTGACCAGACGGACGTACGTGCGGGCGAATGGACAGCGGAGGCTTAGTAATAGTGTTTCGGATGGCACTCTTCGGGTACGGAACCCTAAAAATGAGAGGTATCGTGAGACACCCGATAGGCGAATGAGAGCTGAAAAAAGTGAAACATTATTACCGTCACGACATTCTTGTTACGCAACAAAAATGTCGTGACAGACAAAATGTTTGTGCGTTTCAAGCCACGAATACCTCTCGTATTGTTTTCTTTCTAGCTCTCATTTGCCAAGTGTGCAGAGTATACCGTGCGATAAAGAAATTAGTTCCAAACAGGATTATCTAAATTCATAATAATTGCAGGCCGGTATAGTACGATACAACTAAGATGTAGCATACATTTGAAAATTTTAATTAATTAATTTCAATTTTACGAAGCTATTTGGTTATATGACTTTACAAGTTCATCATTTTCACCTTAAATAGTAATAAAGATTGGTGATTTTGAAGACGCTCTCAGTTCGGATGTTGATCGGTTTTACGAATTTTGCCGATGCTACATCTAAGTTGTGTCGTGCTGTACAGTATTTAATCTCACGATGCGACGCGCGCTTTACTCGTGGTAACAGAGTGTACAAACATGCTGTGAATTCTGTGAACAACGTAAATAACGCAATGAATGTTATTGAACTGTCAAAATGAAACGGAATGGATTGTGATTGATCGTGTATTACGCAATTAGGGCGCAGATAATTATGTTTGTAACAGATGTTGGGGAAAATGCCTATTTGTAAAATATGAGATTTATGATCTCGACTGAACTGTATATTTATTACAGTTTATTTACTTAGCATAATTAAGTAATTTGTATAAATTAATTTACAAAATTTCAACATTTGTTATCTATTGTTAGACGAGAACAACTGCCGACAAACTATTACGAAGTTTGCAGAACTTAGTGAAAAAAAAACCGGCCAAGTGCGTGTCGGACCACGCACAATGAAGGGTTCCGTAGTTGGGATGAATTTATCCCAAGAACAAACTTAACATTGTAGTTGAAAACCGCAAATTTAATTTGGTCCATTATTACTCGTTAACCTGTAGAGCCTACTTAGCTCTGATACCTTTCCTTTTAATTTCATTATATATACTACTGCTGTGAATTTTCTCACAAGTCCAAATACAACCATTTAGCTAGAGGGGGGGGGGGGGGGGGGGGACACTTGACTCTAACAAAAAAAATCAGTTAAAAGCTTAATATTTCGCAAACGGATCCCTGAATTAAAAAATGATTTCGACAAACTCACAATATTTTTGAAAGACCTTTCTAACGATACCCCACAACATGGGGTAGACGAGGAAAAAAAAAACTTTACGTATAGGGGAGATCCCTAAAAAAATATATTTTTCTTGATTTTATTTTACTATTTTGTCGGGATGATTAATATGTATACATATGCCAAATTACAGCTGTCTAGTACTAACCGTCTCTGAGCTAAGCTGCGGACAGACAGATGGACAGACAGACAGACATACAGACAGACGGACATGGCGAAACTATAAGGGTTCCTTGTTTACTACGGAACCCTAAAAACGATGCCACTACCCACGCCGAAACTTTAAACTTAACTCGCTCGGTTAAAAAAGCTACTGCAATCCGGTTAGCTTACACAGGGGTTTTAAACATTTATCCGGGCTCTGAGCATTGAACCCACTTTATGAAGCCTATAATGGCTTAATTATGCATTGTGAGCAATATACATTCGCTTACTTTTTAATTATTGAGAGCCAACTATGGCTTACGAATGAACTTTATTAAAAAATATGGATATTTCAGAACATACTAACCAAACGTATTCATTTACTGTATCGGAAAGCATATTCTATTTACCTAAAATAAATAAAATGGGCGCCTCCTCAAAAAACAAACAAAAGTATTTCTTGTTTTTTTGCGCCCATTTTATTTTAGGTATAAACATTTAGGGACTTGTCACACTGGATGCGTTCTGCCCTCCAGTCAACTCGAACATTTATATTATGATATGTTCGATTTGACTGGACCATAGGACGCAGAACGCATCCAGTGTGACGATTTCCTTAATGTTAAAACCAATACATACTTATAATATTAGTGACAATTTCCCTTAATTTTTTAGCTTCTCCAATGCGTTAAGATGTATGACATAAATTCCCCAAAAAATAAATTACATAACATAACATCACGCCTTATTTCCCCGAAGGGGTGTAGCTCGTAGTAGTTACAACCATATTTTGCCTGTTATGTTTAATTCCCATGTAATGTAATGTAGGGGCAAACCCATTGCCATCAACCGGGCACAAATCCAGACTCAGGGCTGCTACGGAGAAATTCCAGACAGAAAAACCCACTAACACTTTGCCCAATCTGGGAATAGGGATGATGACTAAAAAATTTTTTTAGTCCGTCCTTGAGATTTCAAAAAAATATTGGTCACGTATTTTTTATTTTTTTACGTAATCTACAGATTACGGCGATACATTGAGGTAAAATGTGCCATGACGTCACGAGTATGTAGATTTTATACATACTAGTGACGTAGCGACCCCCACTCCCCAACTTAAAGTGCGTTTTATCTAAGTATTTTTTTTATTAATATGATAAAGCAAAAAATACGTGTCTAATATTTTTTTATTATCTGACTGACAGACTAATTAGTTTTCTTTTTTTTTTACCCAGGCGTCATCCCTATTGTACCCAGTAGTTCATGCTCAGCAATAGCGCTTGCGACTCCCAGACCATGTAGGCAACGAGGAAAGAAAAGAAATGTCTTATAAAAATATGTTTAATCACATCACAAGATCAAACATCAGAAACAATACTATTAAGCCATGGCCAGAATTTGGCTAAGTCTGTAAATATGGTGTAGTGTTTCGGGTCGCATTGAAATGCGTTCTGCTTTGGCACTGACAAGGAGACGAGACCTCGGAGGTACCAGGCGTCACCATTCCTGAAGACCATGCCGCTGCCGGCGCTGGGGCACGATGATATTTCTAGAAATAGAGAGCTGAACTTCAGAATTATGCTGATGGCCGATTATAAACCCGAAATTCAATTATTCGAAGCTTGTTTGATGGAATTCTTGAACAAAAGGAGTTCATGGGGTGATGGCGCCATCGCTATGATCATTTGTATGTTACAGTTTCGTTTTGTTTAGTGAGCACCCTTTAATCATCGATTGGACGGGTTAAACTTTTTTTTTACCAAATTTTTTAGGTAGACTTGCATTTCTTCGTTATTGGTTTCTCCAAGGAGGTATGCTTGTTTATATTTGTGTTAAGAGTGGGTCGAAAGTAAGTACGTGGAGTTCCTTGTTCATAAGATCTCTCGTTCTGTCGCTTGAAAGTCCACATTTTAAAGTTAAGTTTAAGGTTAAGTTTTTAAGTTTTTTAAGTTTAAAGCTAGTACAGCACTGATAGACTACTTGTGTGACCGTCGGACCACACGAAAATGAAGAAGAAATACTGTTTCCTAAAATAGCGGTGGCCGCCACATAGCGTCTGCAATTTACCGGCGAATGAAGTCGCTGAGAAGTTGTTTCTGAAATGAAGTGGGTGTGTTTTCCTTGAGAGCGTTTTGCGACACAGTAAACCCCGCTGCCATAATTTTCATAACGGCCGACACGGCGGCAGGCGGCCTTTATTTAGCGGCCGTTATATGGCGGCCGTTATTTAGCGGCCGTTTTTAAGCGGCCGTTATGTAGCCGTCGGTATATAGTGGTGGATGGAAGGCATAGGGCAATCAATGAACTAAGCAATAAAATGATAATAGTGAGTCGAATTCACCTTCTTTCACCAACCACCATAACCAACAACAATCTATTCTCGCCTTGCAATGTAATAATGGGTAAGCATTATTATTTTCTAAGAACGACTGTTTTATACCTACAACTTATAATCATTATTTATCTGTAGAAATAGGCTAAATCAGGCTAAATTATAAGTTTCGTTTTTAGGTTTGAAATACGTCAACAATACATCAATATGTCAAGTACTGTCACTACGAATGATAGAGCACAAAAAAGCAATGGAGTCGCATTTGAATTGGTAAGGTGAGTTTTACACGACTATGTAGCGGCATCTACATAGCTACATGCAAACTACGCATCAAAGACCTGACGTCACACAATATCCTGACGTCAAACAAATCCTGCATCGCGCAATTAGAGTTTACCGCGCGATAAACATATATACAAGCTTCCCGACTTCAACCTCTGGGCAGTTCCCCACCAGACACGACACCCGTCTAGTCGGAGGATCCTCCCTTTTCTATGGGGGATGAGTGAACTTTACTCCCTGTTCCTCATACCCCTAAAACTACAGCAAAGCCAAAGAAGGGTTATGATTTTAACAGGCTATGTATGTATGTTCACCTGTTTCCTCATAACTCCTACATTACTCGTGGTATTTGAACGAACGAGGTAGGGGTGGAAGCGTCATGTTTTTCATAAATATACTGCATGGAATTACTAAGTAATATGTACTACAAGGTGTTTTTTTTATATCCCATAAGTCAAGGGTATGAATGAGACCATATTATGGAATCAACTGGTATGTCTATTATTTCCTATTAAATACTTTTTAACATATAAAATTCTTTTTTAAATATTTCAAAAAAAAACTATATAAAACACATTAAAAAAAAAAAAATGTGTTCCACCGGTGTCTGGAGCAGGGTCCAAGCTACCGGTGGTTAGAGTTTCAGAGACGGGAACCTGCTCACAATGCGACCCGTATCGAGGACTACTGCCTTCTGAATCAGGCCCTTGATCCAACCGCCTAGCGAGAACCTCGAGAGATGTTGGTCGAGGCTTTCGGCCATCAGGCCATTGGCCGTTACGATAATCGGCACAATAATAGCCGAGGTCACATTCCACATGTCGACAACCTCATGTGCTAAGTCGAGATATTTTATTTGTTTCTCTTTCTCAGCTTTCACGAGGTTTTCGTCATGTGGAATGGTAACATCGATTATCATAGCGCGGCGAGCTAATCGGTCTATAACCACTATGTCAGGCTTATTGGCAACAATAGTCCTGTCAGTAATGATAGACCGATCCCAGTACAACGTGACATGGTCATTTTCGAGAACTGGGTCAGGCACATACTCGTAGTACGGTACCTCAGAATCCACAAGTTTATATTTCAAAGCAAGTTGTTGGTGAATAATCCTGGCCACTTGGTTATGTTTGTGCAAGTACTCGCCGTTAGCCAGACGAGAACAACCAGAGATAATAATATGTCTGATGGACTCACCCGGGCGGTGGCATGCCCGACACACGTCAACCGTCCCGTCCCTCATAATACGTCTCCGGTAGTTATTCGTCAAAATAACTTCATCCATAATTGCACAGGCGAAACCTTCAGTGTCCCCGAAAAGGTCACCAAAACGTAGCCACGATACGGACACTAGGAAATTTACACCCAGCTCATGAAGAGCCCGATAGAAGCGACCGTGAAGCTCCTTGCTTTGCCATACCTTCTTGCGATCATCTGTAGTAAGTACCACAGGTTTGTGCTAGTTCTCTTTAGCCATGGAGAGTGGGGTAAGCCCCTTGTCCACTGCCACCAGATCACGGTGCATCCCCACTTCAGCTTTAAAACAATATTCTCTCAGATTGCACACCTCGCGATTGTGGAGGGTCTTAGCATTTAAAAAGCCTCGACGCCCGCACTTCCGCGGGATGTACAATCTCATTACTGATGATCGTGGATGATGCATTCGGTTTGCGGTTAGCAGTGTACGGATCCTCCTCTCCAGGGTGTCGAGTTGGGTCTGAATCCATTTTAGTATGCCGAAAGAGTACATCAAAACTGGCATGACCCAACCGTTAAGGCACACCTTGTTTCCGCCTGAAAGAAGACTAATTAATACCTTCTTTAGGCGACCAAAGAAGCACTCCTTCAATGATTGCTTCATATCAGTAACGTTGATACCTAACGCTTCCGACATACCCAAATACTTATAGCTTTCCGATGAGGACAGGGATCTAAGGTGTATGGATTCCGAGAGTTGAGTTCCCTCGGATTCCATAATCTCCCCTCGCATTATATGCATGACTGCACATTTGTCCACACCAAATTTCATCCTGATGGCGCTACTGAATGTTTCAGTTACCTTCAGTAGCTCCAACATTATTATTATCATATTTATCTTCTTTTTGTTTTTTTCATTCCAAGTAATTTGACAAAGTCACGATCATGATCATGAAAACCCATATGAAATATGAAAAATAAAAAAAACATTTAAGTCTACTTTGGTCATAAAAAGAAAACGAAACGTTGCATTTTCTTGGTTGTTTTTTGTTACATCTAGGTAGAGAAAATGTATGCACGTGATGAGAAAATACAACATAACCTCGCTTCACAACTTCAAAACAAAATCGCATATGTTAAAGTCAGCTGGGTGAAACCATGAGCGGACCCGATTCACCACGAAGTTAACCGAACGTCACCTGATATTGCCGAGCTTTACGAAGTAGGCCGAATGACGCGCGATAATTCACGAACTTCTGACTTTCGGCTTGGTCGAAGAGTAGACTGGTTTATGGCCGAATCATGATTATTTGGCCGAAAATGTGCGATAACGAAAACGAAGTTTGGTCAGTCACTAATTACCACACAGAACAAATGCGATTACAAACTTACATTTACCGTTTGAGAATTGTTCGTGACGTATAATATCGTTGAATGGGAGAACATGTTTACTTCTTGGGATAAATTCATCCCTACTACGGAACCCTTCATTGTGTGTGGTTCAACACGCACTTGGCCTTTTTTTTTTAATATACATATAAGATGAAATAATAATTTTTAATTTAATAGAGTATTAATAATTAATTAATATTTTAGTTGTTAATAAAATATTTTGTATTATTTGTCTACTCTAATCCATAGTTTACAATGTGCAAAAATTTCATAAACCGAGATAAATTAACGTTACTTAGCACGCACTTTTTTCTTAGATATGTTTCGGTCTTTATCTTGCACTTTTAGTTGAACAGTAGTGCGACAGTGACAAGAATAATGCTCAGCCAAAGTCCATGCTAAGTAAGTAACGTTTTTAAATTTCGGTCGGTGATTTCGTTAGTTCGACTTTTGGCCACTGGTTCGGATAAGTTTGTGGCGGCGACGTAGCGGCTGATCACGGAAGATGGAATCGCCAATCCTCGCGTTCGGGCCAAATGTGCCACACCCATCAAGCTACCATTTATTTTCAAGGTAGGATTAACCTCAAATCATATAAATTAAATTGTTTTTGTACTTTATTCAAGCAGAAATCGCACTTACAAACTTACCTTAGTGAGTATTCAAGCAGTTTGCTAAGAAAATATATTTATTCACATGCCTTTTGAGATCACTTCCGGCATTTTCGAAGACGACGCGTTTTGAGTTACCGCTTTGTATCACAAAAAAAAAATAAAAAAATATGAATAGTAAAAACTTATTTTACAATTCATTACCTATTTTTTAAGCATTAAAAGTGACAAAAAAAATGGAATTTATTTTCTTGATTCCCATTGTGTATTTAAATAATGGATACGTTTTGAATTACGTGCATAATCCTTATTAGCGGCCTATAAAATAGCAGCCCATAACAGATCTCTTTTCTGTGAGAGGAAGTGGGCCATAGTTCACCGTGCTGGATGTGTAGTGTCACATGTCTTAAAATTTTGTTTCTAGGACATGCTGTTATCCTCACGATCTTTTTCCTTCGCCGTTTTGAGAGCAGTGGTGATGAAATAAATTATACAAAGTAACCTGTTCGGCTGGGGTCGAATCCACAACCAACTCGTAACTCATAAGTCGGGGTCGCGGCCGTCGCTACTGGGCCACTATTGCTCGGCAATGATATTTATAGATTAGGTATGGAAATAGCGAATGCGAATTATGAGGATATGAAAACCCGACTTGAGGAACTGGAACGTGAGCGTAAAGGTTATGAAAGGCGTCTATGTGACCTGGAAAACTGTAGTAGTGAGCACGCCGTCGCAGTGTTGGAAACGAAAATCGACTCAATGGAGCAGCAAGCATGCCAGTGTAACATAGAAATATGTAATTTGCCTGATAAGCGCAATGAAAATCTGCTTACTATAGCCCAGTCTATAGGAACGGCTGTAGGCTTTCCTGTATCTCAGCATGACATTATATCGATTAATAGGGTACCCCACGCACGGCAAGGAGATATCAAGCCTAAAAATGTAATAGTAAAATTGAAATCACGGATTCTTCGTGACAACTTACTAAGCGCCTACCGTAAAAAGAAGAGTCTCAAATCTGACGAATTGGGGATTTCAGGCGCTACATTACAGGTTTATATTAACGAACATCTGACTTTAAAAAATAAGGCCTTATTTCGTATGTGTAAGGAAGTCGCTGGAAAACGTGGTTTTAAATATGTATGGATTAAGAATGCCACGATCCTTGTACGTGAAAGAGATGGGATGGCGGCCTTTGCTGTGCGCTCCGAAAGTGATCTCAAAAAGATTATTGCTAATGAGAAGGCTAGTGCTTAACACTATGCCTAGTAGGCAATTTAGATGTATGACGTGTTCATTTTTTCGATCTACATCGACCTATGTATACATTTTGTGTTTATTTGTGAATGTTTCATTCATCCATGTCTTTATGCTTTTAGTTTTATATCCCTTAGTTTTTTATATTATCGGTTGTCTACCCTTACAATTATGTTTTGTTATTTGTATTATGGTGCGCCTATTATCTTATCTTATGTTCACGCTGAATACAGCATCATTAAAGGCCAATATGAAAACGAACAGTAATAATTTCTGGTTCTACTGTGTTTGGAATGTCAAATTGTTAAGCGTAATGCTTCATGTTGCTGTACTAATTGGTTTATGCGATAACAATAATTGTTATCTATGGCTACTAACAATTTTCTGATATATTACCAAAATTGTAGAGGTATTCGTACGAAGTTGCACACTCTTTATATGAGCATCCTGTCGTGTTCTTATGATGTTATCATACTTACTGAAACCTGGCTCATTCCTAGCATTCACGATGGCGAGTTTATTGACGATCGCTACACAATCTTCAGATGTGATCGTGACCGATCTGCGACAAATAAACGTGAGGGTGGGGGTGTCTTAATAGCCACACTTCGTGGGCTGCGTCCGACTACGATTGTGACACAGTTTACCCATGCTTGCGTCGAACAGCTTGTGGTTCGGTTACCAGCATCCCAGTCTAATAAATACCACGTCATCAGTGTAGCGTACTTACCACCTCGAACTACTGATGCAATATACAGGCAATATTTAGACATGTTACATCTGATTGCTAATAATTCTACTACTGAGTCATTTTTTGTCGTCGGAGATTTCAACTTGCCCGATATAAAATGGTTGGATCAGGGTAATATTGCAGTGGCAGATGCCACAACATCTAGCGGCCAGCTAATATCAAACTTCATGTCATTGATTAACGGTTCACAATACAATAAGACTAGAAATAATCTCGGACGAATACTTGATTTGTTTATCTCCAACACTGACTGTCAGACTGTACCCTGTACGTCATTTCTTCCGGCTGACACACACCATCCTCCTTTTTCTGTGTTTGTCGATCTCAACATGCAATTTGCTCCTATGAAATGCCGTTCCGTGCCTAGGTACAACTATCATAAGGCTAATTATCCCGAAATTAATGCAGAACTCGCTTCTATAGATTGGGATACAAAACTCGCTCATCTGGCTGCTGAACCGGCTGTCAACACGTTCTATGATACTTTGTATGGGATAATTAGACAACACGTTCCACTAACTCTAGTAAAAAAATCACATTTTCCTGTTTGGTTTACACCCTCTTTGATCCGTATCTTTAAAAGTAAGGAACGTGCGTGGATAAAGTGGAAGGTTTATCGTAACCTGTGTGACTATAATCACTTCTCAGGTTACCGTAAATTATTCCAGGATGAATCTGGTATTTGTTTTAGAAACTATATTAATTCAGTCGAAGATAGTATACCTAAAAGCGTTAAGTATTTTTGGACATATTTAGGCAGCAGAAAGGGTAAGAATAACTACCCAGCCAGTATGCATCTGAAAAATACCTTGTCTGATGGCCCTACTGATATATGCAATTTATTTTCTACTTTTTTTGCATCTGTCTATGAACCATCTACATTTGATCCTGACACTTGGGAACCATCGAACAAATACCAGGATAGCTCTGTCTGCATACCCGATATTTACCTCGCAAAAGAGGAAATACACCGAGCAGTCAAATCACTGGACCCTTCTAAGGGAGCTGGCCCCGATGGTATTCCACCGGTCTTTTTTATAAAAACAGCCGATAATATCTATGCTGCGTTGTACTCAATTTTCAACAAATGTCTACAGAAAGGTGTCTTTCCCACCGTGTGGAAGCGAGCATTTGTTACACCAGTGTATAAAAGTGGAGATAAGGAGAATGTGGAGAATTATCGTCCCATATCAATTATTTCCACCTTGTCGAAGCTTTTTGAGAGACTTGTGCACAGTGCTCTTTACCCTCAATTACATAGCCTTATTATACCCGAACAACATGGATTTGTTAAACGGCGATCGACAACTACCAATTTAATGATTTTCACTAACTTTCTCTTTGAAAATATGGATAGGAGAGTCCAGGTAGACGCTGTGTATACTGACTTTCGGAAGGCTTTTGACAAGGTGGATCATTCAATCCTTTTGGAAAAGCTTGCCTACAACGGTATTCGAGGCAATTTACTTCGATGGTTTGCATCATATATTTATAACAGGACACAAAAGGTCGTTATTAATGGGTTTGAATCTGAAATTGTGACTGTCGAGTCTGGCGTTCCTCAAGGGTCTATTCTGGGTCCTTTGCTTTTTATCCTATTTATAAACGATATAAAGCAGTGTTTTATTCACTCCAACTTTTTGTTGTATGCGGATGATGTAAAAGTTTACAAAGCCTGCCAAAAATTCGATGACTGCCTACTGCTCCAAGAGGACCTGCACAGACTTGATAACTTCTGCAAAGGAAACAAACTCTTTCTTAGCCTTCCGAAATGTCATAGTATATCTATTACTAAAAACAAAAACAAACATAAGTGTTCGTATATACTGAATGGCCATCATTTAAATGTGGTAGAATCCGTGCGCGACCTTGGTGTGACCTTTGATTCGTGTTTGCACTTCGATTTGCATATGGAGAACATAATAAATAAAGCCTTTCGGATGTATGGTTTCGTCACGAGATCCTCGAAAGACTTCGTGCGACCCTCTACTTTTTTGCTACTATATAAAGCGTTGATAAGATCTCAATTAGAATACGCGATTCCTATCTGGAATCCGTTCTACCTCAAATATAATATTAAATTGGAATTAGTACAGAAAAAGTTTTTACGTACTGTAAACTATAAATGTTATCATTCAAGGATTCCTTACACACAATTATTACAGCAATTTAATATTTTAAGTTTAGAATCTCGGCGAATACTTTTGATGGCCATGATGCTACATGGTTTGTGTAACAATAGATTTGACTGTATTGAAATCACAAATAAGTTGCGCTATACAGTGCCTAGAACTGTTATCAGACGGGCAGCGCGCGTGCCCCGGCTGTTCCACGTAGATTCATGCAGGACTAACGCCGGGGCACGAGTGCCCCTTCGTCAACTTGTTGAAACCTATAACACGCACTTCATGGACATAGATGTCTTCTCTCTTTCAAGTAAAAAATTTAAAACACTAGCTATAAATACTCTTTCACCACAATCTTAACCTATCAATAATTTTTAAATTCAGTTAAACATAATAAGATACTATTGTATATACATTTCCTGAGTTATTCATCTATTAACTCGTGGACAATGGTGTGGGTTATATGTTTACCTATTTGTGTTACGACTCATAATTTGAACCTTAACATGTAACTGTTTTTTTGTCCCTAATAAATAAAATAAAATAAAATAGCAAACGATTTTCGTAAGCGGAAAAGATTTGGAATCTTATTTTCATATCTTTAGCACTCATATTTCATTGGTCGTCACAAGGAGACTTGAGCATACCGCTGGAAGCTACGGTATGCCGCGGAAGGCTTTTGCATGCCGGACCATACAAATGTTATTGCTTTGCCGTGCCATGTCGCGTTGTAGCGCCTTTAATTCAATAGCCAACTCCATCTTACCGTTTCGTTTTCCTGCGCAGTAAGTGTATTCTGAAGTGAATCGACTGAAGAAGTTGTTGTGTAACCTGGTGCATGTCTCCTGGTTGACCACCGGCATCTTCTCCGTAACTAGATCGTTCATAACTTGGCCTGCATTGTCGAAAATCCAGCCTATTAACTGAAAAATAGAGGAAATTGGTTTGTTAGAGTTGATAAGTCCAAAACTGCTGTACTAACTTGCAATCACTTTCATCTTTTCAGATAAGAATTGATTAAATTTTCGATTACGTTTTTGGTACTTTCAGTGGCTAGAGATCATTAAGCGCCTTTCGACACCCAGCTGCTTTTATCGTGCTGGTGGAGTTAGAGAGGTATGCCCGTCTCTTCCGCTGCCTCCTTTGCATGCATTACTCATCAAGTCATCACCAATCCTCGTAAAAAGAGGTGATGACATCATCCCACTGATCCTCGTTTTATTTGTGATTAGTGCAGCATGCCTTTTTCCATACATCTCTAATATCCGACGTCTCAGACGTCATTCTCTTGGAGGCGGTCAACTCCTTCTACGAAACAGTTATGTTCGCGAAGGAGGAGGCGGAGTGCGCGAGGGAGATGCAAGCTGCACGTCCTCGCGGCCCTAGTCGCCGCAGGAGACGCCCCGGGCGTCGGGAGTCGAGAGCCGACTTCCGGCCACCGTAGGCGCGGGCTTGCGGACGGTGAGCAATGGGCAGCTCGCCGTCTGATAAGGACCAGGCCCGTGTCGACGGCGCGTTGTGTTCCACGCGCGCCTCAAAGAGATGTCAGCACCAACCGACGGGATCGAAAGACCAATGCCTGCTGGGGTTGCGGGTTTTTCCGAAAGGGATATCGCGGCCCCGGCACACAGGCAACGGAAGGAACACGGGTGGGTTTTAGTCAGTAAAAGTCTGACACACCCTCTCGCTCTGCCCAGAGCGAGAGAAGTCATTCGATGATTTCCCATAGTCAAAAAAAAAAAAAAACGTCATTCTCTTTCCGGCCATATCATCTTTCATACCCTTAATTCATCGTTTCTTTGGTTATCGCTTTCTCATAAAGCCATTCACATGTATACTCAATACATACCGTTCCCTCCTTCCCAACAACTTTCTTTAGGTCTGTGTCGTGCTTCGACCAGAGACAAGCAGGTCTGACCCAGTCAGTGTACTTCGTTGGCTGACTGAGCTCCAAAATCGCTACATCGTGATTGAAGGTGGAGGAGTTGTAGTCCGGATGAACTATAATTTCCTTGACCTGAAAATAAATGTGTTACATATAGTTAACTACCGGTAATAAAAAAGAAAGAGAGGCTCGTTTCTAAGTAAAAGCTGTAATGGTCCAAATTCAAAATTGAAATTCAAAAATTATTTATTCAAACAAGACCGAGAATGAGCACTTTTCGAATGTCAAAATTAATTAAGACAGTCCCCCATAAACGCCCACCCTTCACCACTTCCTAGTGGGAAGAAGAAGTGGCGCCACAAATGGTCCGTTTCGAGGTTAGTCAATGGATGGACCGAGATCCCTCCGTGCCTCAGAAACCGCGTTGCCGTTAGTCCCGGCTGTTATTCATATAGATTGGATCGTCAGAAACCAGAAAGTCTAACAACCAGTCTGACTAAAGGTTTGTATTTTAACCAGTAGGTATCTGGGCTGTGGACGTCAGCTAGGTAGAGCTTGGTTAAATACTGGTATTCAGCTGTATCCTGTTAGACTGGAAGCCGACCCTAACATAGTTGGGAAAAAGCTAGGTGATAGATGATAATAATGATGACCGTTTACAATGATCCTAAAAGATACTCACAGAGCTAATTTGCACTCCATCTACTGAGGTTCTAAGGTTCTGTTTCCCCAGGTAAACCGTCAGGGTATGTCGGTCAACGACACGTTTGGTAGACTTCCTGGTGACGCAGTGTGCTGCTGTAATGACGTGTCGAGCCGCGACCAAGGTACCTCCGCAAATGTACTTATTGTCCACGTTCTGTAAACGGTGAATGGAATTGTTAGTTGGCTATGTAAGTCACCGCCCCACAGCAGCTCACGTCTTAACTACAGACGGGGGCGTAGTTGACACTCAAATGATCCCCACAGCTAATATGGCCAAACTCTTCGTGCACATCCTACGTAGCAGCTTGGACGGTCTGCTAAGTGTTGTTGCATTATCAGAAGTGAGATATTGGGCATTTGACATAACCGTCATTTCTCCATGTTTATTATTCTAAGACCCTCTCTCTGTTTAAAGCAGTATTGAGTTACCCAATAACAGTACCCGACCTGCAAGGTAGTTGCGTAACACACATAAAATTACAATTGATTGCAATGGGTTTCATTGTGATAGTTCACCCACGTCCATTGCGTTATTTACATTGTTGAGCGGAGGAATTTTTCAAACCTATGTAGTAATGGATTAGGAATATCCTTCAAAACTCTCGGATTGTGATTCAAAGTGTGTTACGCAGGTAGGGTGCTGGGGCATGGAATTCAGGACACCAACAACTACGTTTATTTACAAACACTAGACTGAGGCTGTAATGTTTTATTTATTTATTAGGCGACACCGCGGGGCGCAGCTAGTAATATTATAAACGAGAAAGTGAGTTTGTTTGTTTGTTACGCTTTCGCGCTTAAACAGCGCCTTTAAGCCGTTAAGGCCGCCTCTATACATTTATGTGCTTGAAGTATTAAATAAATAAATAAACGTGGAACGTGGAATGACACCCTCCTGAGCAAATCGGAACAGTTCAGAGAGTCTGTTACTAACTTCTTAAGGAAAACCAAATGTAGGATAGTCCTGCGTTTCTCCAGCAACACCATCAAAATACTTCAGTCTTTCTTGGTACGAGTTGAACGAATTCTGATTATTTCAGGTTTGCGACTACTTACTTTCAAAGTTCTGTAGCTCATTATAAAAACTATAGGAACTCAAAACTCGAGCTAATCAATGAGGTACTTACCTGAGATCGGTAGAGTGCGATCTGCCATGGCCATTGCTCTTCCAACCCGGAGGTACCAATCCCTACTTGAGGTGTGGGGTTTGGCTCCACCTTACCGCATTGAGACTGGAAAATTCAAAGTTCATTATACAGACCTTATGGAAGAAAATTAAATCTAACTTATACTATTAATGATTCCACACAACAGACTCTACAAATTGTTATTTTATCACCTCGTCCTTGACCTACTTAGTTCAAATTTATGCTTTATTATTGCAGATACAATAATAATCAATGTGTCTCATGCAACTCAATCACAGAAATATTTGGCCTAGGTCATAAGGGGGAGACGTGACAATTGTATGTTTGTAACAATGTATATGCTCACCTGTTCTTGATGGTCTTCAGGGTTAGTAGTATCTTTTTGGTTTTGTGTTTCTATGGCGACCTCGCTAGGTTTATCATTTTTATTACTGACGATGACGTTCTTACGAGGTGGTGTACTAAAATAAAAAAGTTACTGTCAGCGCAGATATAGCAGTCAAATGCTTGAGCGTGAAATAACGTTTTTAACAGTATTTTGTCAGGCGGAATCAAGGTATGTATACGTCTACAAGGTCAAGGTTTCGAAGTTTCGATGTGATTCAGAACCATTTGACAGGCTTCCGAGCTGAAAACAACACATTTTCGGTTCCTTTGCCTAGTCCCCGACCGCAAATAGCCGTCGGAAGAATAGTGGTCGTGTATTTGGTTTAAACTGTCCAAATTTTCGGGTTTTCATTTGTGGACAGTGTTTAGAAGCCTTTCTTCGATAACATTGATTGATGTTTGGTTTGGCACGGAAGCGTATCGAATGATTGTGAACACGAACAGATAAGCTGATCAATTAAAGTTTTGTCAAAGACCAAGTTTGAGCACCGTAGATGAGGATAAGTAGAATCATGGTAGAATACATACTTGGAATTTCTAATTGGAGTCTTAATAATAAAGTTACAGATTTCTTTTCCATTCAGTCTTATTGCCAGTAGTCTTGGGATTATGCCTTGAGGGTTGTATTGCACGTAGAAGTATACTGGCACAGCGGCACCAGGGCTGATCTTCATCGCGGCGTTCTCAATTTGAAAATTCTTGTTATCTTGTGAGGTTACATTTCCTATCGAGTTCTGAAACAGATCGGGAAAATAAAATTAATGTTTGAATGCAGTTTTACCAAGTCTCAAGTTGATGACGTGAATCGCAAGTTTTTCTACCTCTGATAGCTTTTTAATATAAAATTTCCACCTACTGACCCGTCTCAATAAATCACCCAGCCTATAAAATTATAATTATTTTGAAACCGATAAGTCTTGTAGGTACTTTCAATGAGAGATTATTATATTATATTATATATTATTATTAATTATTATATATTATTTTTTTATATTTTTTATTTAAATCCGTTTTATATAAAGAATAGGAAAAAACTATGTCGACGACTGGAGAAGGACATAGTCATCAGGGATCAGTCAACTAGACGCCGGCGCCATCTAGTTTTAAAATATTGAAGTCTTATGGAGTCTTAGAAGATCTTTTAGATATCGGAAAACTGGAAGGCGCCCTCTGTCGGCGCAACCACGCGTTCCGGTTCAACGAACAAAAAGTGACACAATACGAACGCGACGACAGCGTCTTCGCGTGACGATTGTTTATGGTTTTCATATCAAGATTTCAAATAGAGAAACTCACCCCAAGTACCCAGGCCTCGTTATCGAGTACAATATTGAGCCACAGCGAGTGTAGAGTACTGTCTGTAGACAAGTTTATGACCCCGTACCACCGACCAGGCTTCGCTCTGCTTGGTCCATACATAAACACGTAGGGACATGGCGAAGGGTCCTCGGCATCCTGCTCTAGCGTGGGTGCTGCTAGCAACACCAGGAACAGGCACAAAGTTAGGATCTGGCGAAAAAATGATAAGTATGAGTTTATGTTAACACTTTTGGTGGAAGAAAAATCAAAAAAACATCACGAAGTTACGTCCAATTTTCACGCATTTTCTATTTGTTCCTACTTAGTTAATGACTAGCAAAGAAAATTACCTAGTTGTTATTACAATAATACAAGACGGAAACATTTGTGTAAGCATTTTATGAAATTCCTTCTTTTGTTTTATTACGATAAAACCCTTTCAGCATTCACTACCTTCTTATTTCGAGGAAGAAGTTGTCTTCCGTCACTTGTAGTGGGAGCGCTTCTCGATATTTTTATTTGACAAATGTTTTGTAGCAAATTTTCTTGAGTTTTTTTTGCATTTCGACATACTGCTTACGAATAAAACGTTATTTTTAGGGTTCCGTATATCTGAATGAAAAAAACTCATGTAATGGATCCATTAATATAGGTATCAATTTCTGTGTTCCATCTACAATGTTAAGTTTGTGATAAATTCATCCCATTGTGGAACTCTTCATTGTGCGTGGTCGCACTTGGCCGGTGAAATGAAATGAAATGAAATGAAATGAAATGAAATTGTTTATTCTGTAAATAGGATATAGGAATCACTTTTACACGTCATATTAAAAATATATTAAATTTTGCTAGATGAGTTCGGCGTTTCCTATCCGACTACTCTGAGAAGAAAGGCCGAAACAAACTCAGAGGTCACAGTCTCTTTTAAAGTCCAGACATAATCTTGGTCAAGCCATATGAGGACCATGTAGATTCATGTCTGAAATGGTCTTTTGAGAAAAGAACCACACAGATTTGAGTGGACCTGTCCAGTCAGTGCAAGCATTTGTCAGTAATCGTGGAGCTCAACTCAGAACAAAAGGAGCTCAACTCGACGAACAATACCAAAGAAAGGACATTTGGGTAGGCCGCATAAACTACTCAAACTGCCAGACCATCATTAAAACTAACTGAGAGAGGATAAAAAAGGAGTAATGAGAAAAAAAAAATTAAATTAAAAAAATATCCACATAGTCCTCACATTCACAATAGGTAATTAAAATAATATTATACTTTACAAAGTAATCATGTCATTTTGTTTTAATGTTTAAATAAAACTGGTATATTTTAATGATTTTACTAAATAATTCTAATGTCAAGTTTTATGGTTTTATCACAAGGTTTAGCAGAGCGAGCAGCTCAATCCCAAGCTTTTTTATCTTCTAAATAATCTGAAATTTTATAGTACCCTTTTTTACAAAGTTTGGTTTTAATACAAATTTTAAATCGTTTAATGGGTAAGTTTCGAATGTCAATGGGAAGTTTGTTGTAAAAGCGTATACATTGACCCATGAACGAGTTGCCTACTCTGTGGAGACGAGTGCGATGTACAGCAAGGTTGTGTTTATTCCTGGTATTTAAACTATGAATATCAGACATTTTCTTAAAATTTGATATATTTTTGTGTACATACATTAGGTTTTCAAAAATATATTGTGAGGCTAGAGTTAGAATATTTACTTCTTTGAATTTTCCTCGAAGGGAATCTCTCGGACCTAGGTTGTAAATGGCTCGAACAGCCCTTTTCTGTAGAACAAAGATAGTATTAATGTCCGCACAGGTTCCCCAGAGAAGAATCCCATATGACATAAGACTATGAAAATAACTAAAATAAACAATTCTGGCTGTATCTACGTCAGTTATCTGTCTAATTTTTTTAACAGCATAGGCGGCCGAACTAAGCTTTCCTGATAATTTTTCTATGTGTGGGCCCCATTGTAATTTACTATCAATAGTGATTCCAAGAAAAACTGTCGACTCAACAGGGTCCAGTTCTATTCCATAAACTTGAACATTGGTAGTTAGCTGCCTGACATTTGGCGTTGAAAATTTTATGAGTTTAGTCTTGTTTTCGTTCAGAAGAAGATTATTTACATTAAACCAATGCACAACTTTAGAGAGTGCATCGTTAATTTGTTCAAAGTTAACTAACTGACGTTTGATTTTAAAAATAAGGGATGTGTCATCTGCGAATAATACGATCTTGTGATTATCCCTTATGTGGTAAGGTAAGTCATTTATATAAATTAAAAATAAGAAAGGACCTAGAATTGAACCCTGCGGAACGCCCATGGTGACTGCAGATCCTGCAGATCTCTTGCCATTAACATCGACCCTCTGAATTCTGTTGTTCAGATAAGAAGTCAGAAGGTCGAGAGCTTTGTTCCTCATACCATAGTGGTACAGTTTCTTGATGAGTGTATCATGATGTACGCAATCGAAGGCCTTGGACAAGTCGCAGAAAATGCCAAGAGCATCCTGCGACTCCTCCCAGGCCTCGAATATGCTCTTCAGTAATTCCACGCCCGCATCTGTAGTTGAACGACCCTTTGTAAAACCAAACTGTTTTAGATGTAATAAATTATGTGCATTGAAATGTTCTAACATTTGTTTCAAAATTAATTTCTCAAAAATTTTACTTAATGTAGGTAATATCGAAATAGGCCGAAAATTCGTAGGATCAGTTGTGCTGCCAGACTTGAACAGTGGAATAACTTTACTAAGTTTCATCTGATCAGGAAATACACCAGACGCAACACAAGAGTTAAAAATAATTGCTAAAAAGGGTGCAATAACATCAATTATTGAAGATATGGTATGTACTGATAATCCCCAAAGGTCAGCAGTTTTTTTTACATCAAGATTTTTAAAAGATTCTATGTCTTTAGCAGAAGCAATTGAAAATTCAAAAAGTTTGTCAGATTCTGGTACACATTCTTTTAGTATTGAGTAAGCAGAAGTGGAGGACGACGATGACAGAGTTTTGGTTGTTAAAATGGGAATATTAGTGAAAAAAAATTCAAACTCAGTTGCCACCTCCACGTCTGCTTCAATATCTACATCATTGATTTTTAGATGGAAGTCACGATTCCGTACCGTCGTTCTTCCCGTTTCTGAATTAATAATATTCCAGGTTGTTTTTATTTTATTTCCAGAAGATATTATTTTATTTTTAATGTGTAAGGCTTTTGCTGAGGAACAGGCTCTTTTAAAAGTTTTAGAATATTTCTTAACAAATTCTTTAAAAGTTTCATCATGGTTATATGTTTTTTCATGATACAACTCAAATAACCTTTCCCTACTTTTGTAAATACCTGGTGTTGCCCAATCACTAAATATAACGCGGTCACAAACAGGCAATGTTTTTGAGGTGAAAACCTTCTTAAACTCACAATTGATGAGGTTAAATAGTGAAGTATAAGCTCGATCCGGGTTGTTGTGATAAGGCAAACCCGGTAGTTTTTCCATTAAACTATTTTTAAATTGTCCTAAGCGACTTTTATTTACAGGAACAAAACTCACAAGTTTTCTTTGAGCTCTGACTGTTTTCTGAGGGAAAGTGACTAACTGGCCACAGTGATCAGAGTCCAACTCATTTATAATTAAATGGCTAGAAGGTCTTAGTTTTTTCATGAAATAGTCAGATTTTTCCTCAAATAGTTATGGGATATGGTTAAGGAATTTATGATTTGTATTATAACAAATCAGTACCCGTACATACTATAAATACTACCGCGTATCATCATTTGATCAACACGTTACCTTAATCAAAATCATCATTTATTCTAGTTAGACTGTGAATATCAAAATTTTTGAACGTCAAATTATAGTAGTTATATTTATTTAAACTTAATATATATTTACATAAAAAAGTGAAAACTTTTACGGCCCCCTATTTGAAGATAAAATAAAATAAAAAGTACACACACACTTAATTATTGCATGCAAAGGCGTGGGCGATAATTTATTTTGTAAATTATTGATACTGGGAAAACCTGTGTTACAGGCGTCATCCATCCATCCAATAAGGATGTTATAATAGTAGTTACAAATAGGTAATATGCACTTTTGTTAAAATTTACCAGACTTGCACATAATAAATAATCCACGAAGATAAGTAACGAGGGGGAGAAATTAAAAAGTGTTCCCCAAAACGCACGCCCTTCAGCACTTCCCAGTGTTTTAGTTGGGAAGAAGAAATGGAGCAACAAAGTCCCCAGCAGCACAGCTGTCTATCAATCTCTATAAAGCTATCTCTTTAGGTATAGCTGTCTATCTATCTGAAGAACTGATTTGTAATTTGCTTAAATCTGGCTCAAGAAAAATTGAATTTGGCGGGCAAATTTAGCGCATCCTTTGTCCTCTACCTACAAGTTTATTGTTATGTCATCTGAGGTCAGTGACTCAGTTGGTATTGTTGTTATTCAAAATGAATGGCTTGGGATTTATTGAATGCACTATATGCAAACAAATTCTTGAGGTTTTTCTTAATATATACTTGGTACGACCTGAGTATTGTAAAAAGTCTTGTACTCACTTCTAGCCGTATCTAAACTGGTAAAAATCATCAAAATGTCCCACCTACCTAAATACGTTTTGATAACACACAAACTTACATAATTTCACACTTATTAATAATACCACAATAACACCATATTTTTTCATCACTATCACTACCTATTCTTACCATTTTCAACAGAAATTACTCGATTTTCGTAATTCCATTCGCGAGGATTTTTTCACACTTGTTTTGATTGGCGTCGATCGCCATGCGCGCTGGAGTCTGTTTGAATGACAAAAGGAAATCATGGCGATAATGATATTAGCGGTCAAATCGAGGATTTTTACTGACAACAGTAACTTGTTTTTAATGAATTCCAAGGATGACGTAACAAGATGATCATTTGCCTATGTTTGTTTACTAGCTGCTGCTCGCCGCTCATACAACACAGGGTCAAACTAGAAAAATTCTGCAGACGGGTTTCGAATGTTTCGATAAACTAAACACCATATGTACATTTGTACATTTTACAGGAATGTTCAAAAGGTAGCCGGAACAGACTGGATGCTGAAAGTGGAGAACTGGGTGTCGTGGTGCAACTTCGGAGAGGACTTTGTCCAGCAGTGGACTGCTATTAACTGAGTTGACTGAACAAGAAACTTGGTTGAAAGATGTTAACAACAACAAATAAACACCTCCGTAGTTTTGGGTTTTGCTTACCTGCTACAATTCCGCGGATAAACAATGGCCAGTCCATATTTTCCGGTCAGAAAGCTGCGCAATAAAAATTTTCAGGAACCGAATGGTGACAATAGGCGAGTGTGAGTGAGAGCATATGAGGGAAAGTTCAGAAAGCCTATGTTCAGACCGGCCATGATACATCGCGCGTCGGCCATCTTGTAGGTACTTTGTGGAAGTAGCTCCTCACCTTAAAAGGTTATTTTAAGGTAGGTTTATTTTCATGCCTTTTTGAAAATGGCACGTTATTTCTTGCATCATCATTATCAATCCACAGCAGTCCGCTGCTGGTCAAAGGTGTCTCCAATTGCACGCCATTCAACTCGATTTTCGGCAATTCTAATCGAGCTGTTACTAGCCACCCTGCGAAGATCGCCACTCCGCCTATAGCCTGAGGGCGTCCTACCTTATGCTTGCCGATTCGCGGTCTCCACTCAAGAACATGTCTACCCCATCGGTCATCAGTTCTGCGGTTAATATGGCCGGCCCATTGCCACTTCATCCTGCTTATTCTGTGAGCTATGTCGACAACTTTGGTTTCCTGCCTTTTCGTTCTATTGCATAATTTATTCCATTCGACACAGGATAAAGTTAGACTTGAACAATTTTGTTAGTTTAAAGAAATAAGTTATAAATAATGTTGCAAAACTGGATATCAAAGAAGGAAAACGATGTATTTTAATAAGAGTGTTGATAGATTTTGTGTTTGGCTTGGTTTTCCTGTTAATAATAAAAAGCAGTTTGTGGTACCCAAATTAGGTTTTCATATCTCAGACCATATCAGGACTTTAAAATGGCAATAGATCTGGATCTAGATGATGAAGCTTGTGGCTAAATGATAACAGCCCCACGGGTCGATCGAAGGTTTTAAGCTTCTAATTTTTTATTTCTTTATGTGAACTTCCAAGTTTGGCTAGCGTAGGTAAGAAAACTTCATACAAACTCGCAATGTTAGGTACACAAGTACTAAGCGCGGTAGTGCAAAACCTTTGCCTCTGTGAGGTGTGTTACTCTGTGGCGCAGCGTTCGTGCTAATTCGGAAACACGAAGATACCTTTTTGGTTTAAGAGGGTTTATCCTAAAAGTTGGCAACGTCGCAAATAACTGTCAAATATTTACCTGTTTTGATTCTTATAGCAATATTACTGAAGATAAATAAGAAATGTGGCTAACTAGCGAACTAGAATATTAATAATGAATTGCAATTATAGCATTGAATTTGATGTTGTACCCATTTTAGGTGTAAAAACGCATTTGGAAATAGTTTTTTTACATCTAAAACTAAACATTTGGTGTTACGATATTAATTACAGCATTTCATAATCAATATTCTAGTTCGCTAGTTAGCCACATTTTTTATTTCCACACAGTAATATTGCTAAATTTTTTGACATCTTATATGACAAATTATAATTTGACATCTATTTGCAACGTTGCCTTCAGAATAAATGCTCTTAACAATATCTAAATATCTCACTTCTACATATTATACAGTCATGTAGTAGGTGTGTACTTAGATATTATGGTAGCAGCCTTTGGCATCATCCAAGGAACAGGTCAGCATGTAAGAGATCATTTGAATAGTTTTATCGACGCTGTTAATAACTAGCACAAATTAGAATACAAGTGAACGATGATTTTGTGTCTATATAGTTTATCGGGCTAAGTAACACCTGGCTAAGAAACCACAGCCCCACGGGTCGATCCATCAGACTAAGCTACGCTTGCCGCGGTTGGTTTGTGGATGGGGGACCATCCATTACATATAGAGAATCCTCCGTGCCTCGGCATGCACGTTTTGACATTGGTCCCGGCTGTTATTCGTCGATCTTTTACATTATAGGTAAGTTAGTCAGAAGCTCAAAAGTCTGACAACCAGTCTTACGAAAGGGTATTGTGTTATCCAGTAGGTAACTGGGTTGCGGAGGTCAGACAGGCAGTCGCTACATGAAGAATACTGGTATTCAGCTGCATCCGGTTAGACTGGAAACCGACCCCAACATAGAAGGGAAAGGCTAGGGAGATTGATTAGATCTAGATCAGTGAATAAGTAGAAACTTAGAAATGTGTTAACACATACATAGTTAACGTGATACAGGCTGACTTTGAGGTCATTGGCAAATCTTTCTGGTCTGAAATTAAAGAACTTTTACAGGTACCTTTGAGAGCAGCAATCCAATAGCAACCTTATTGCAACAAGATTATAGATCAATGTGATTTTGACAGTGATGCAAAATCAGAGGCAAAAGAACTGTGAAAGGACCGCGAGAGTAGCGGCATTCTTTCACTTGAACACACTTTTTCGCACCGACTTCGAGACGTCGATACTTAGTAGGTAGATAGATACTGTGGTTGTTTGGTGCGTCGCGATGGTCATCGATATTCACCAATATCATCGGGCCGATAATAATAATATCGGTATCGAATCGATGTCAGTATAGCTGCCGACATCGATATGTCGGCAGCTACACAATACCGATGTATCGGGTTGGTGTCGTTATCTTTTATTAATGTGAAAATGCCCATCAAGTACACAGGAAATTTTAAGTAATCGTTTTATTTCACTACACCGTAGGTCCCAATAAATGGAAACTTATGGAAAAAAATCGAACCTAAGAAAAACTAGTTCAGTCGATCAACTGCAAATATTTTATGCTGTGCCATCGATTTTCCGCGAAATGGTCGGCAGTGTATCGTAAATAAATACGTCACTCTTCAATTGGGGGAGGCGGAGGTAGCGTTTGAAAGGCCCACCGGCCCGGAAAACCTAGCCTTAAGGCAAAGAAATATGATCACTTTTATCGACAAAGTTTTATCAAAAACTCCCATTAAAACCAAAAACGATAAGCACGATAAAGATAAATTATAAGAGAGAAAAAATATAAGTACTTGAAACATAAAAAGTGAGAAAAAAGTTTTTTTTTACTTTTTAAATGTTTTCAAAAAACTAGACTGTCAACACTGTATGTACATTAGATAGAAATTACTAAACTAGATAAATTAAAATCACAAATACTAAAAGGTAAAACTTAATAAACGTTTATTAACATGAGACTGTGATAAGTGCACAAAGATTTAATATGGGGTGATCCAATTCGAGGTTCCTATACTGCCAACATTGTAATTTTGACAGCTTTTAGTAATGGCGCGTGTTTCAAATGTCAAATGTTAGTTTGTAACAATACATTTACTAAATGAATCGCTTTGGATTCAGCAAGACGGCGCAACTTGCCACAGCACGTGAAACGTTACATGTTTTGCGTGAAACGGTTGCATTATTTCACGTTACGGTGGCCAGTTGACGCCAACTGCCCGAAAAGATCGTGCAATTTAACGGCGTTTGATATTTTCTTGTGGGGTTTTCTTAAAAGTTGTCTATACCAACACACTTGGAGCACTTAAAAACTAACATCCGACAAGTTATTGCCGGGATAACCCACGAAAGCGAAAAAGTTATCGGAAATTACCTCGAAAGAATCAACTGCTGCAGAAGGTCATTTGCCTGACATCAATTTCCATATTAATTATTAAAACAAATTATTCGATTAAAGAAAAAAATTGTTAGTTTCACAGTTATTGTCTGACTCGATGTACATTGCTTAAAACGTTATACATGCTTATAGCATAATATTTGTGACGCACGACATCCAAGTAGGTTGCTGCGTTCTCAAAAAAAAATGTACGGTTGATGAGACCGTACATGCTGGCAACCCCACAAAGATGTAAAGAAAATTAATGAAAGATTGTCAAAAGAAGAAACCCTAGTACAAAGAAACAAATAATAAATTAATTATTCGAAGTTAAACGCCATGTTGTATGCATGACGTGGGCGTACCGCTTGCAGTCCTGCTTGGCTCGCAGTGTGAATTGTCTTGTTGTTTTCTGTGTTGTATCTGTTGTAGTTCAGTCTCTTCAAACCGATTGTTCTTACCTGAACGGCTCTTAGTTTGTTTTGAGGGACAAGATGGTCCGTAATCTCTTTACCAACCACCCCACAGAGACAGTGACGATTACACCCACAATTTTTTTTTTTTAAAACGTTGCCCCACACTACGAATTTCTTCCTGTATCGTGGGTGCGTTTACAAACATAGAAACTCACAAAACTCGGAACAACTACTTGCAGGTCATACAAATATTTGTTCCGTGCGGGGATCGAACCCGCGACACGTTGCGCAGCAGTCGATCGCTCAGCCACTGCGCCAACCGTGTCGTCGTCACAATAGTAAAAGAGACGTATTGGTGTATGTCATGAGTGGAAATGTTTGATAGAAGGTGGTTTTCTTGTGGTTTCATACTAGCTAATCGCTTGTCGATTGCAGCTGAATATCAGTATTTTACATGGAGCGACTGCCTATCTGACCTCCACAACCCAGTTACTGGGTAACATGATACCCCGTGGTAAGACTGGTTGTCGGGTTTCCGACGATCCGTAACAACTGTCAAAGATGTGCAAGTGGCAGCCGGGACCAATGGTTTAACGTGCTTTCCGAGGCACGGAAGGGTCGTGGTATGTAAAGGTGGTCACCCATCCACGGATAACCGCGGCAATCGTAGGTTAACCTGATCGATCGATCCGTGCGGCTGTTATTGCTTAGCCACAAGCAGTTGCACTAAAGTTGTCTTGCAGTATCTTGGGTCGGTTTTTTGGCACAGTTCGTTCAATCCTTAAAGTAAGCTTCATTTCGATGTACTCCGTCCCAGTAAGTACCTAGTTAATTTATAGTACATAAGTAGTATCCATTCGTCATGAATCATACAAGTGATTCATGACGTTTCTTATTGTGTCGTAATAATTCGGCCGCTAAAGTTCGAAGTTAGTCATTTGAACGCCAGACGTCATGATTTCGCCATATGAACCAGTTATTAACGTAAGTACAATTAATAACATTGTAAGAAGGGTGGAAAAACATTTATTTTAACCCATCTTTGGCACGGTTAGAGTTTTCTTTTCTGAGTGGTCTTGGACGCTGTTCTCGATAGGAAGTGGTGACAGTTTCACGACTGGACGTTTGATGATACCAGATTGAGTTTTAACCGTGGTCACTCGAACAGTTCAGTTCCGTCGGAACCGGGATGCAGTTCAAGTACGCGTCCCATGGCCCACTTTCCTGGTGGCAAGTTGTTGTTCTTGATCAAGACTATGTCGCCTTCCTGGATGTTCTTTTTTTTTTCCATTTGCCCCTGAACTGGAGTCGTATTAAGTATTCACTCGACCAACTCTTTGGACACGTATTTATCCTACCTTGATGCATCTCCTTGCAGCCACGCTAAGACTATTTGAGAGTCACACCATGGTTGTATTGACAAATTGTATCCAGTTAAAGCTTCTGTAGTTTTTTTCCAGGAGTTTAGCCAACAGTAGTGCGCCACATAGTTCCAATTTCGGCAGCGTGGTTTTTCGTGATAGAGGCGCAACCCTGGTTTTAGTGACGAGTAAAGTTACAGTCGGTATATTATCTTGTTCGTTCCTTACTCGGCTGTTTATGATACAAGCATACGCCTTTTCACTCACATAGCAAAATCTCAGCAATTCTATCGATTGTTGTGCACCAATCCATCGATTTAGTTTTATTTTCCTTATATTTGGAAGTTTAGTTTTCAATTTAGCCCAATCATTTAGTATGTCACTCGGTAGTTCTTCATCCTAGACGTGCGACAATCTAAGATGCCCGATTTGACACATATCAAAATATTTTGTGTAGTGGTGGGAAAAAAAAATCGGTTGCTTTAATAACCGATTCTTGAGACATATCGATTTATCATACTTAGAGTTTGTAATCGACAATTTATCTACATTGCTTAAAACTGATTCTCGAGGCATATCTTTTTATTACACGATATCATCATGATCATGACGTGTAGATAAATAAATTCACTTTTGTAACATTTTTATTTATTTTCGTCACTTGAACTGTCTTCGTCGGTTACCCATATAATAAATTAATTTTCAATCATATTGTCAAAATGTACGTCTCTTCTAAAGTCTTCCGTTATAATTTTCTTTGTCCTTTCTAATAAATTGATCCAATCATCTTTTGTGACGTGTGCACATATTTAAGCTAATAGTTTAGGAACTATTCAAAAAAATTACAGCATACGGCAAAAGTGCGCAAGTTTGTGCACGTATGCCAAGTGTGCGCATCACTCACAAATGTCACATTTGAAGCTCCATGGCCTGCTTAAAAATGCACAGCACTGTGCATTTTTCGTGCCAGCTGTTTTTGTAAGAAATACAGTCGATCCAGAATTATCAGATTTTGTTTTTAGATGTTTAAACATTTAATACTCGTAATACACTAATTATACATTTCTCTCTTTTCCAAATGTAATGTTTGTAAAAGTATAGATTTTTCAGAACATCTATTTTATTCGGTCAAAAAACGGTTACAGCACTACGGCAACGAACCCAAAGACATGACATTGTAATAACGTCCTGGCGGAATATTATTCAACGATATATTTGTGTTTTTGAGTGGATTTATCCAATATAAAGTGAAATTTGGTGCTTACGAATTATACTCATTATTATAGTGTATGTATACCAAAGTAATTAATTAGGATTATGAATTTGATTTTTCGATTTCATACGAAGACGTTCATACAAAGTTATCGCGGCATGTATAATGAGATACTTCAAATCGGGCTTCTTAGATTGTCGCACGTCTAGGCAAGTTTGCTGTTCCATACTCTTTGAAATAATAGTTTTGCCGACACTGTTATGGGAGCCAAACCACCCAACGAATCGCACAGTTTCGAAATTTCGGAAAGTAAGTCCCTTTTCGTTGTCCGACCCTTCGACTTTCCTTCCAGACTCCAGTTAAACATGATGTCGATGTTTGGGTTCCAGCCAAGTCCAAGCATTTTTGTCGACCTCAGTTTTGAAATCAAATATGCTTTTTGTTGATATTTTATCGTCAATTAAACTCTCCAGTAGCGCGGGGTGATTGGCTGACTACTTGCGTTCATGCCGCCGCCCTTAGAGTAGTGAACGCTAATCAGATCATCAACGTAGAACTCGTTGAGTAATGTATTGGTGGCCTCTGGATATCTATGGCCGTCATCCAGGGCTAACTGCTTCATAGTTCTCATAGTCAACCATGGCGCGCACTTGTTACCGTATGTCACAGTGAAAAGTTGAAATTCTTGTAACCTTTCAGCGGGACAGTCGCGCCATATTATCTTCTAAAGTGATTATTGATCTTCAGCTAACCCGATGAACGGTACATCTTCTCTGTTGATATTCTTCTCAACTTTAGTATAAGGACTTGAATGTCCTTCTGTAGATATGGACCCTTTTCCATTAAGCTATTCAAGCTGTACCCAGTTGTTGTCATTTGCGAGGCATTAAAAACCACTCTTAAACTTTGTTTGTAGTTTGATAGTAGTGGATTGTTCTCAGAAAACACCATTTTGTGGAAGGTAGCATTCAGATATAGAAATTAATATTGGCGATGCTTGTTTCATATGCTGTAGTTACGTATAGTCTTTGATAAAGTCCCGGTACATTTTTGCAAGTTTGTTGTTCTTTCCCAGGCGTTTTTATAATTGGAAAAATTGCGAGATAGCCATTGACTTTGATTTGCCTAATTTATTTTGCAATTCAGAGCTCATAGGCATCTTAACGATGTATATGTTATCTGTGTCTCGTTTTACTGTCTTGGTGTAGTATTCTTCACACTGATTATCCTTGGGCATATCATGGTTGCTACCCCCGTCTGGTGATTTTATTAGTTTCGAATTGGTAATGCAGGATTCACTCAATAGGTTAAAACCAAGTAATAAAAGTATAATTTTACGTGGAGATTTTAATATTAATATTTAAGATGTTACTCCATTAAGTATTAGGCTTCTTAATCTGTTTAGGTCTTATAATTTAATAAACTTTTTTTTTGAACCTACTAGAATCACGGCATGTTCTTCAACTTGTCGTGATAATATATTTAGTGATTGTGATGCCAAAAATAAAATAGTGTTTGTTATTAGCTAGCTTCCCCATGCTATTACATAAAAAGCCGCATAAAATATAATGTAGGCCGTATACAGCTAGTCGTTGCAATAAGTTTAAAAATAATATAGCTCGTAGAATTACACCATCTATAGTAGAACACGAGAATCCCAATGAAATCTATGGAGCCCTTTTTGATGTTGTGCAAAAAGAGTACCAATCTACTTTCAAGACATAAACTATTCAAATTAGTTGCACCTCCGTTAGCTTTAACCAATGGGCCACTCCAGGAATTTATAAAAGTAAAGCGAGACTATACGAGTTATATGCTTTGAAAAAATACAGGTTTGATACTCCTTTCCTAGAGTATGTCAAAAGTTATTTAAAAAGGTTAGTGATTTGCTAAATCTAAATTTTTAAACGATACAATTAAACAATACGATAATAAACTAAAAACCACTTCGAAAATTATTAACAATGAAACGGGTAAGTCGGTTTTATAAACAAGATTTAAAACAACTTGAGATTATGATCGACAGTAAATTTTTTAATAAAGCAGCTGACGTAGCTGAGGCGTTTAATGAGTTTTTTGCCAACATACCTGTAACTACCACTTGCTCCTTAAATTCATCCCCGTCTAAAGCTGAAAACCTTTTGCTTAGTAGTGTGTCTAAAAATAGTCGCTTATTTAGCTTCGAACATGTAACGGCTTGTGATGTAGTTGGCATTATAATCATTGTTTCCTGTTTTATTTTAGTTATAAGGTGTATTTTTCTGCTGTAATGCCAATAAACGCATTTTTCTTTCTTTCTTTCTTTCTAGTAAATTTTTTGAACACACTCCAGTCTAAAAGCACTGGTGATTACTGGGGCATCTACATTAAATTTTTAAGTAATATAATAGACATCGTAGCCCCCTATCTAGCTGTTACTTTTAATATGTGTTGATTTAGGAACTTTTCCTGACCTCATGAAGAATAAAGAGTAAAGTCAAAGTCGTATTTAAATCAGGTAATAAAAATGACGTTGGCAACTTCAGGCCTATTTCTATCTTACCAGCATTTAGCAAAATATTTGAAAAGTTAATGCTCAAGCAGTTGCTAAGACATTTTAATTTAAATAGCTTCCTTCATAATCAACAATATGGCTTTACAAAAGGTCGTTCGACTACAGATGCGGGTGTTGCTCTGCTGAAACACATATTTAACGCATGGGAGAACTTGCAAAATGCTGTTGGGGTTTTCTTTGATCTCTCCAAAGCCTTTGATTGCGTGCACCATGACACGCTTTTGCGTAAACTGCGTCATTACGGTGTGCAAAACGAAGCTCTCAACGTTATAAATTCTTATTTACATAATAGATCCCAATGTGTGATGTTAATGGTGTGAAATCTTCCAGGCTTCCAGTTCAGTTAGGTGCACCTCAAGGCTCAATACTAGGTCCATTCTTGTTCTTAATGTATATCAATGACTTACCATTCTTTTTAAAGGGTATCTGTGAAGTTGTACTGTTTGCAGATGATACCTCTCTTATTTTCAAAGTAGACAGAAATAGAAAAGATTTTGACGATATAAACAGTGCATTCTCAATGGTTATGGATTGGTTTACGACAAATAACCTAGTTTTCAATGCTAAGAAAATGAAATGTGTAAAATTCGCCCTACCAAATGTTAGAAATCAAGGTCCCAACATCGTCTTAGATAAAGAGGTGCTTAAATCTGTAAACGCGGCAGTTTTTCTGGTCATAACAGTAGATGCTAAACTTCAGTGGGGCCCACATATACCGAGCATAGCGGGAAGGCTCAGTTCGGCCGCCTACCCTGTCAGGAAAGTAAGACAATACGCTGTCGTCGATACAGCTTGGTTAGTCTATTTTCATAGTGTTATGTCCTACGGTCTTCTGTTGTGGGGCAAAGCTGCTGATATTCAAAATATATTTTGTCCTTAAAAAACGAGCTGTTCGAGCTATTTACCAGCTAGGTGCCAGAGTTTCTCTGAGAGATTTTTTCAAAGATATTGGTATCCTCACGGTGGCATCTCAATTCATCTTCGCCGATATCATATATAATAGGCAAAATATACATTTATAAACTAAAAACAGTGATTTTCAATGTTAACACTAGAGATAACAACAAACTACGAGCTCCCTTTCACCGGCTTCATAATGTTCATAACTCATTTGTTGGGTTTGGTATAACCTTTTATAACAAGCTACCCTCTTCTTTGCTAGATTTGCCTTTTAATGCGTTTAAAACGAAAGTAAAATCCAAGCTTTCTTCAAAGGCATACCATTCTATCCACGACTACTTAAACGATAAGAATAGTTGGTCGCTGTGATTAACTCAAGACAATGTTTATGTTCTTTCTTCAGCTTACCTACTGACAAGTTATATGAGTTTATACAATTGTTTATTTTATTTGACTTTATAAGTCAAGTTATTTTAATTTAATGTTGACATAATCTACTCATCACAATGTTTTTTTTATGAGTTGTATTGCATTATGTGATTAGCTAGTGACCTCGACAATTGATCATATTATTTATTGTTGTTGTTAGTAATTAACTGTTTGTTTATTTATTTTACCTCGATGGTCCTAGTTTATCATTTATAATTTCCAGTTACAACTTTATGTAAGCGGGCATGCCCATTATGCTTGGAGGCTTTTATTTAGATACTAGCTTTTGCCCGCGACTTCGTCCGCTGAAAAAAAGTTGAAAATGGTTCTAATAGGAGTAGGATTTTTATTGGTTTTTTACGTTCTTAATTTTGTTATAACATGTAAATTACTATGTTAAAATGTTTGAATACTTATAACATATAACAATCTTTATTATAGTGTAGGGATTTAAATGTTAAATAAACATGAAAATAAAATATTTTTTTGTTATATTTTATGAACACGAAGCTCGGCCTTTCATCTTGTGAAGGTTACACAGGGGTATAATCTTTTTACAACGAAATCGAAAAATACTACACCTACCGCAGTATTTCCTTGTAAACAATTTTTATTGTTTTTCCTTTGGGTGCTAGAATCACCAGGTAACTCTGTGCGCTTACTGTGGAGCATGCCACATATAACTGGCCGTGGGCTTTTCCGCAAGTCTCCTCCCGCTAGGTACCTTAAGAGTTTGACCTTGGCCTTTGTTTATGGTCATTGCGAAGCAGACTTTGATGGGAAACTGCACTCTATTGAATTCGAAGGCGTAATTTGATGTTGTTAGGGGAATCCTAGGAATAAATACAGACCTCAGACCTCTGTTAAGCTGAGAAACCTTCAAATGCGGTAGTAATGTACCTACTAATATAGCACGGTGACTTTCAAGATATTCCAATTTTAAAGAGTATTTGCGTTGCACCAAGCTTTTATGTGAGTTCAACCTTTTTTTAATTAAATCGGATGGAATTTTCAAACATGTGTCAAAATAAAATGTAATTTAAATCAAAAGCACTAAGGAGTATTGATATCGACTTCGAAGCAAATCACTCCGAAAATAACTTTCTACCCCTATTTAACTCCGTTAAGGAATGAATTTCAATAAACTACGAAACACGTCTTCCATCAATTCTGTTAAAAAATGTTTATGCAAAATTTGAAGCAGATTGGACCAAGGAATCACATTGTCCCATACAAACTGTGCCCCCCTTCTTCACCCCCTTAGGGGTAGAATTTCGGAAAATCCTTTCTTATCGGATGCCTTCGTCATACATAGAACACACCCTCCAAGTTTCAAGTCTCTACGATCAGCGGTTTAGGCTGTGCGTTTGTCCGTCAGTCAGTCAGTCATTCAGGACAAAGCATTTTATATGTATAGATTAAGTTCTGTTTACGGTTAGTTTTTTGATGATTTTGTTTGGTATATTGGCGTGTGCTATCTAACATAAGGCTAATACTTTAAATTATGTTTTGTGTTGCGTACCTAATGTAAATTATTTTGAATACTATTTAATAGAATCTTTTTTTTTTTTGTTCTTCTAACTGAAAACACAGCTGTGCTGCTGGGGAGTTTGTTGCGCCACTTCTTCCCAGCTAATGCACTAGGAAGTGGTGAAGGGTGGGCGTTTTGGGGGCCTGTCTTATGTAATTTTGACGTTCGAAAAGTGCTGATTCTCAGCCTAGTTTGAATAAATGACTTTTTAATTTGAATTTGCTGATAGTTATGTCTACGGTCTCCCAGAATTTACGCTTAGGTCGACCTTTTTTTTTTTTTTTGTGGGTGTGAAATTATCAAATAAGTTCTCCCGCTCTGGGTGGAGTGGGAGGGGTTGTCAGACTTTTACTGACTAAAACCCACCCCTGTTCCTTCCATTGCCTGTGTGCCGGGGCCGCGATATCCCTTTCGGACAAACTCGCAACCCTGGCAGGTTGACCTGCGTTATGTGACAGTTAAAAGTTTTCAGTTTGCCACATAGGATCCAGCTTAAGTGCGTCTGTTGTGCTACAGGAGACTGTTGACTGCTTTTCAAGACTCCGTCAAGGATGATGACAGAACGTCTGCCCCATGTAATAGATCTATCGGATTTGATACTTTGAATTCCGGATCTGCTAGTTTCAAGTTTTCCAGGTGTGGCCATTTAGCCTTTTTGAACGATGAGTTGGGTAAGTTGTTTGATAATTTGCTTAAGATGAGTGCCTGAGTTTCGAATGCGTAGTCTGAGTGAATCGATTTACAGGTTAGCTGAAGCCATCCTTTGCAGTTTCCAGGGTCAACACTCACTCCCGTTATGGTTGCATTCAGCCTTTTCCTTGGTATTCGTAGTATCAGTGCGGCGTTTTCGGTTATCAAGTTTACTTGCGAACCTTGGTCTAGTAGTTTCGAAGCGTTATGTAATCCCTATTTGCAGACTTTATCTTAAGCTGCACAGTACTTAATAAAACCTCCATCTCGTTAGTAGATATATGGTTGGAGCTTTGTTTGCGTGTGGATGTAGTTGGTCGTTGACCTAAATTGTCGTTGTTTCTTTCCGTATTCGTTGACAGTATTTTTCTTGTCTGCGTTGTGCAGTAAGGTGTGATTGCTTCATATTGCATTCTATGCACGTTTTTGCTGACGCACAATCTATGTTGCCATGACTGTTTAAGCAGTTTTTTTCACTCGTGTAATTATTCCGTTGGAATGAGTCCATATTGATGAACTTTGGACATTTCATCAACATATGATTTCCATCACAGTTTGGGCAGTGTCCATATGCTGTATGATAAGTTCTCTTGAAAGATTTTTGTCTCTCGTAGTAATGCAGTTTTGTAGAATTAGGTTTGTTAAACGACTTGGACAAGACTTGGTTCTGCTGGTAAGGTACTTTTTTCGTATTGTTCATGGTTTCTACGCCATGAACTTGTTTTCCAGGAAGCTCGTTCAAGTTTGGTACATCTCTAGGATCTTGCAGTTTCTGCGACATGAAGTGTACGATAATTGGGTCCCAAGTTGCGATGTCTAAACCAATGTTTGATAGTCCGTTCGTACACGTCATGCATCTTCTTGAAGTTGAAGCTGTCGGGATGTTGAATGATAGGCAAGTTGAGCATGGTGTTCAGGAATGACGTAAATTGCAGACACCTTGACACACCTTTTTCCCTGAAGTCGTTCCAGTAAGTTAAGCATGTCTCCTTTGTAGATTTGTATTGAGCTTGAGTTTTGCTGTACACGCTATGCACGAAGTAATTGATGTTTTTGTCTTCTAAGGTTTGCTCCAAAATAGCATGACGTTCCTCGAAGTCGTTCCACTGTGATCCGAGAGATTCTAGACGTTTGATTAAGTAGTCTTCCGTTTTTCTTGAGGGGCTATCCTTTTTAGAGTAAGAGCACAGAGCTTTGATGTTTTCAAAGCAAGTTTGTTGGAGTTGTAGCTTCTCCATAGTGAGTCTGTCTTCTCTAGTTGTCGAAAACAGGTTAGTTTGATGTATTTAGCTCAGTAATCCAGCACGTAGTTGATGGTGATAGACGTATAGCTTGACGTTAGTTCATGACTCGAAGACTGCAGTTTGCAGGCTTCTTCTTTCAAGTCTTCGCGGAACCGCTCTCGAAGTTGTAGTAGAATTGCATAATCCTTAGCGTCTTGAAATTGTCGTTTGTTTTTATTTATTGCGTTCGCACTGTATGTACGATATGCGCTTATGCCTTTATGTCGTATGCGCTTTCACAATCCAACTGGGGCGACCCGCTTGTGGGAGACCAGCAGAACCGATTCGCTAGCATAAATACAATACACAGACACACAATAAATAATCCGGCTCGAAGGACCAATACATGTAGGAGCCAATGGGTGTAGGCACCGTACATTATCACTTTGTTAATGTTGGTTTATTTATGGAGTGCACAGAAAGAACCACAACTTGAGTTTAAAGTTATATTAAAATGTAAAAGGTTAACACCAGTTAAAGTGGTAGCGATTCTTTCTCTTGACCAATGGTTAGTTTCACAGTTATTGTCTGACTCGATGTGCATTGCTTAAAACGTTATAATTACGAGTATAACATAATATTTGTTACGCACGACATCCAAATAGGTTGCTGCGTTCGCAAAGTAAATGTACGGTTGATGAGACCGTACAGAGTTGAAAACTTGTCTCTTTCTGTACAGTTTGTAATTAAATGCTAAATAAAATAATTGATTGAACGTAGGACATATTGAAAGAACTGATGATTTATGCCCATAAGGGAGGAAAAAGAACGAATGGCAAAGAGGATCGAATTAACGAGAGAAGAACGCCGAGTTTCTGTAACGACAATCAACACAAAAATGAGCTAATAATAAATCAAGCGCGCGTTTACTGCTGTGTGATTGGTTGAAATAATTAAAAACAGCCAATCGCATCACTTGACTTGGGTTTAATTTTGAAAAGTACCTACCGAGTTATGCCGTTCGGTGGCGGCTATTCCAGGAGGCTACTGCAACAGCAATTCCTTTATTTTCCTGGATTTGAGCTAAAGGCAGATTTTAAACGAAAAGTTTACCTGTGCCTCCCGGTGCATTAAAAAATAACAAACCAACTTCATCGATTTCGACTGTTTGTATATTATAAAATTAAAATAAAAAAAACAAGTTTTTCTGTTTCTAAATGTCAAACTTGAAAATAATAATAATTTAATTTGATAATAATATCAGCATCAATTTGAAATAGGTAACCATTTTTTTTTTTTTTTTGATTATGGGAAATCATCAAATGACTTCTCCCGCTCTGGGCAGAGCGAAAGGGTGTTTTTAGTTTTTTTTTTTTAGACTTTTACTGACTAAAACCCACCCATGTTACTTCCGTTGCCCGTGTGCCGGGGCCGCGATATCCCTTTCGGACAAACCCGCAACCCCAGCAGGCATTGGTCTTGCGCCGCCATTCACCACGAACGTATGCGTAAGTATACGTGTTATGCAAATTATTTTGTAACTTTATAATGTAATAACTTTGACCTAGTGGACCGATTTCAATGAAATAAAGACAAAAACCGGCCAAGTGCGTGTCGAACCATGCACAATGAAGGGTTCCATAGTTGGGATGAATTTATCCCAAGAAGTTCTATTTTTTTTTTAATGAATACAGGACTATATACAAATATTATTAAATCATATTAATAACTATTTACACTAGGTACTAAATATAATAACTAACTATAAAAATAGATACAAAAAAAAAACAAAAGGACACTTAGGCGTCGAAGTATTCGTCCGCATCGCTGTCATCCGGAAACGTGCCCAGAAGACTGGCAGCATTGCCACGAATCCCAAGAACAAACTTAACATTGTAGTTGAAAAACATGTTCTCCCATACGGAATGTACGGGAGATTAAGTTTTTCAAACCGCAAATTTAAGTTGGTCGATTATTACTCTTTAACCTGTAAAACCTACTTAGCTCTGTTAGTTTTCCTTTTAATTTCGTTATATATACTACTGCTGTGAATTTTTTCACAAATCCAAGTACAACCATTTAGCTGGCAGGGGGGGGACACTTGACGTTAACAAAAAAAATCAGTTAAAAGCTTAATATTTCGCAAACGGGTATTTCCCTGAATCCAAAAATGCTTTTAACGACTTTCTAACGATACCTCACAACATGGGGTAGACGAGAAAAAAAAACATAGCCACTTTACGTGTAGGGGAGGTACCCTAAAAAATGTTTTTTTTTTATTTTAGTTTACCACTTTGTCGGCATGATTAATATGTATACATGTGCTAAATTACAGCTTTTTAGTATTAACCGTCTCTGAACTAAGCCGCAGACAGACAGACGGACAGACGGACATGGCGGAACTATAAGGGTTCCTTGTTTACTACGGAACCCAAAAATGTTACCTAATTAAATGGAGTACCTATAACAATAATAGTTTCAATCCGATCCCATGTTTCTTAAAAAGAGGTAAACAGAAATTTGAATATTATCTACCAGAGTCGAGAGTTAGTCTAGAGTTCCAGATTCTATATACTTCCAAGTTGATTGAGAGCGTCCAAGGGCAACTGATAGAAATCTGACGACTGACGAAACACGAAGTTTGCCGAGGGACATTAAAAGAACATAGTTGTACTGTACATTCGTGTTAATCTTAAAATCATCCCCTATTTTACCCCCTTGAGTGATGATTAAAAAAAACCGCTGAAACGCGTAATTATTTATTTCTTAACAAAAGCTTAAATTGTTTTAGTGTTAATCTGTTCAGCGGTGTAGGCGTGAAAAGATAACTGTCAGACAGACAGACAGAGTTACTTTCAATAAGTTATAGTCAACTAGCCCCTGTCTCCTCTAACCTACATACGAGTAATTTCAGGAGGGTTTGAGTAGGTGTATACCTGCATAATAAGCATGATGACATTATTTTGTTTTTCGTCCGTCATGGAGATTATTAAAAAATATTGGACACGTATTTTTTCTTTTTTTACGTAATCTAAAGATTACGGCGATACATTGAGTTAAAATATGCCATGACGTTACGAATATGTAGATTTTATACTTGTGACGTAGCGACCCCCACTCCCAACTTAAAATGCGTTTTATCTAAGTAATTTTTTATTAATATGATAAAGCAAAAAATACGTGACTAATATTTTTTTATTATCTGACTGACGGACTAATTAGTTTTTTTTTTTTTTTACCCAGGCTTATGATCCTATTGCCTACAATAGGATAATGATAATAGAACTTTTTGAGTTATCTTGTTTCAAATTATAGAGCACAGGGTTGGTTGATTTTTTTGCACGCAAATGTTTTTTAATGGGACAAAATTAATATGATAAACTTTACATCACGTCATCCTGCGAATGTAGGTACCTAATAAAAAATTAATTGTGGGTCTTCAGTTTCCTCATACCTATTAGCATAACTTGGTCACTGCGACTACGCCATGATATCCTCTTGGCATTCTAAATGACGCCGGCGCGAGCGGCGATCGTCGCCTATCGTTGAATAAAAACATGTATTTGTGTAAACAAATCCACGTAAGGCTTACGTTTTTATATGTTACCAGTAAATTCCTTTGATTATGGTTAGAATTGTGACAAAATAATGTGTAGTGATTGTGAAATTGTGTTTTCCTATGTAAATAAACCGTGTGAGAACATTTTCATAGCTAAACAAACAACCATTTCATTTTGAAATGACTAAAATGTCTGGACTTCTTTGTGATACTATGTTAGAGGTAACTTTAATATTAGTTCCAAAACTACTATTTAACCTGCTCAAGACGAATAAACTGAATTTAACCTGCAGCCTAATTGCGTAGTACACGATCAATCACAATATGAATCATTTTGAAACAGATGTCTAATCCATTGCTTGTTTTGATCCATTGCTTCATAAGTTCGAAAAAAAATATCTGCTCAACAACGTTAGTAACGCAATGAATGTTGTTGAACTGTCAAAATAAAACAGATTAGTCTTAATCATTTACGAAAATGTGTTACACAATTAGATAGTTAACCAGGATTCTTTTAAGAATTGCCCTCAATAAAGTTAGGTACCCAAGAAATCTTGTGCAACTATGACAAATCGCAAAATATATGCACATAATTATTATGCACACATAAATAAGTTCTAACTAGCAACACTTGACGTTATGGGTCATAACACCCATAACAATCTATTGCAAAAGATCAAACAGGACTTAACTCAACAGATAGTAGTCCTGTGCACAGTCCTGGTGTTGTTAGCAGCACCCACACTCGAGCAGGACTCCGTCTCCACACCAATATCGCCATGTCCCGACGTGTTTAAGTACGAGCTGCCAAGAACAGAGTCCCTTCGGTGGTATGGAGTCATCAACTTGTCCACAAACGACACTCTATACTCACTGTGGATCAATATCATTTTCGATAACAAGGTTGACATACTTGGGGTGAGTTTTTCATTTGAAACATCTATACTATACTTTAATCTATGCAGTCGCTCCTTGAAGAACTCGTGGCTAAGTAATAACAGCCGCACGGGTCGATCCATCAGGTTAAGCTACGCTTTCCGGGGTTGGTCCGTGGATGGGTGACCATCTTTACATACCGAGATTCCTCCGTGCCTCGGAAAACACGTTAAACCGTTGGACCTGGCTGTCATTCATGGATCTTTGACAGTCATTACGGGTCGTCAGAAGCCCGAAAGTCTGACAACCAGTCTTACACCAAGGGGTATCGTATTACCCAGTTACTGGTTTGTGGAGGTCAGATAGGCAGTCGCTCCATGTAAAATACTGATATTCAGCTGCATCCAGTTAGACTGGAAGCCGACCCAAACATAGTTAGTTGGGAAAAGGCTAGGCAGATTGATTGCAGTCGCTCCATGTAAAATACTGGTATTCAGCTGCATCGGGTCAGACTGGAAGTCGACCCCAATATAGTTGGGAGAATGCCAGGCAGACGATGATGATGACATACTAAAAAATGTTAACCCCGTTTCGTGTCTGTCTGTGTGACCGCAGCGTATTTCCAATCTATACAAGGCCAGAACGCAGCCATAGGAAACTGCTCGCGTATACATTGTAATGCTATTTTTAAATCTGTGATTACAATGTATACACGAATTTTGCTTACTGCTTGTGTAGTTTGTAACGTGGACGCGCGCGTCCTGGTTCCAAACTATACTACATCACTTACTTGACATGAGTTTTACACATAAATAGTTAAAAATAACAAAAAATGTGAACTGGGTGAAATGGAACAGATAACGGAATATAAAATTAGGTTAGGTTAGGTTAGGTTAGAACCCCCTCATCTCAGAAGTAGGCAGTGACTTGTCGCTGCAGGCCGTAGTGAATGCGATGGTCAGCAGCGACGAGTCCTGGGACGCGGTGGTTTCCTACTGCGAGACAGTCGTCTCGCAGAAGGAGGCTGCGGAAAGGGAGAGGGAGATCTCGTCCACTCACCCGGCACGCAGCAGGCGCACCGGGCGTCGGCAGAAGGCGGATAACGCCCTATTCTAGCCCCCCTTAATGGGTCCAGGGATGACGGACTCGGGGACGTCCGTCGCTCCCCACACATATGGACCCGAAGTGGCGGCGCGTAGTGTTCCACGCGCGCTCCTCTTAGACGTCGCGGGGGAGTTAAATACCTCACTCCCCCCCTGACCAGACAAGGCCCGCGGTCGCGGGCCGGCACCAGCCGGAGGTTGCGGAAGATTTCAAGTGCTCGCGACCCCCGGCGTAGGTGTGAGTTGGAACACCGGGGTAGTTTTTATTCAGTAAGAGTCTGACAGACCCCTCCGCCCGCCCCAGGACGGAGGACATCCATGAGGATTTTCCACCCCGAAGTTTAGGTTAGAACTGTGTCAACCGCTACTTTCAAGTTGCTCGCAGCCAGGCAGGCTATTTAGCGCAAGGTGCATTTCGTCGCAAATAAGTTGGATACCATTTTACAATTTGACCCAATATTTACACGATTAGTCCTTATGCGTACTGGCACTGTATATTTTGGAATAAGGTAGTTAATTAAGTCACTACGAAGCATACGCGAGTATTTGCGTACCTACTACTCTTGTATAGATTGGAAGACCTTAGTAAAAAAATGATTTCCAATTTTATACGCGATTAGTTTCACACCCTTGTATAGAATGAAAAGACGCGTGACTGCACTGTTCTTCTGAACTATGCAATAGATTTTGATTCGGTTTTCACTATCATTTAGAGAATTTGTCCCGGAAGGTTTTTGTGTATAAACTAAAAACTTACATGTGTAAAAAAGAGAGTTTCGTAAAGTCCTAACAACCGTGCGAACCAGAGGATGGTCGCTAGTAATACTGTAAATGCGAAAGTAATTGTCTTTCTCTCTCTTTGACTTTTTCATGCCTTAACAGCTGAAAGGATTTCGATTAAATTTGGCACACGGATAGACCTGGGTTACGACATGCAGACATACTTTTTTTATCTCGGTTTTGAAATTTCTGACATCAACGTGGGCGAAGCCGTGCGCAAAAGCTAGTGAATATATAAAGGAGAAAACCCCCTGAAGTATGGAACTAAGGCCCTCTGCGCCCACTTTTCTGATGTATCCCGATACTGACTCCGGCAGGGAGTTCCAATCCGCAGCTATACGCATAGTTAACGTACGTATTCGCAAAAGCCAACCAACCTCTTTATACAGCCTGATTTAGCAGCACCGCAGCTTAGTAATTTGATGTGTTGATGTTTTGATGACATATAAATGTAGACCTATCTACTCTATTTTTTTAAGTACTTGAACTTAAAAAGAAATTTTATTTCTAAAATCTTGCACAAAATAAGGTACATAAACGGTCTTAAAAATATAAGAAGTTCCAAATGTTTTGCTTACTTACACATTTCAGGATGTGAAAAATACCATAAAATAAAAATTATATACCTACAAAAACACTTCAATTGTTACTATTGAGATAAAAATCTTTTAAATTACGTAGTTAACTTGTTCTCCTTCATCATATCCGGTTTGACCAGTATGTTATTTTTGTTCGAGTAATGTAAACTAATTATCACTTAACCTTACCCCCAAAGGTGTAGGCAGGGTGTATAGAACACCCATATTTGCGCGTGTTAGTATAATATCTTCGAAAAGCAATGATTTGAACATATTTCATAACTAGTGACCCGCCCCACCTCCGAACGCGTGCAATGTACAGATGTGGCGACATGTTAAAACATCGAGATTTCCGTGAAATAAATGCTATTTAAGATAGTGAAAACCGCGTCAAAATTCATTGTTTAATTTAGAAAAACTAAGCGGTCACACAGAGCGAATTTATTTTAATTCTCGGCATGCGTTGCAATGCCTTTTTTTTGTTAGGAGCCTTCCGCGCCGCGTACACAACAACTTAACAAAGTTTCGTCACAATCGGTTGCGCAATTTTCGAGTGTTCGAGAGACTAACGCACGGTAATTGATATTTATACAACGGCTTCCTTTTGATATTCCATAACTCTAGTGGGACCATGTCAAAAAATCAACTGGCATAATATTAATTATTTTTATCTTTTTCATTCTTAAAAAAAAAATAACACGAAAATTTTATTTAGACTTTTTTGGTCCATAAAAATAAAATTAAAACATCGCATTTTCTAAGCTTTAAATTTCAAATTCAAATTCAAAATCATTTATTTGCAAATATGGGTAAACAGTGTGCAGATGTTTTACATTCATGTAATAATTATATATCACAGTCTTAGTATCACCATATTTTACCTTTCGGTATGCAAAGTACGTAAAAAGAAAAACGCAGAATTAATAAAAATTAAACAGAATAAATAAAATTAAGAGTGAGATCACTTAAACTCGTTTAAACATAAAGTACTTAATTTAAAAAAAATTAAATCCTATAGTTTATCCTGCAAATATGCAGATACACTGTAATATGCTTTATTTATCAAAAACCTTTTTAGTTTTTTTTAAACATAACAGGCGATGATGCCTCAATTAAATATTTAGGGAGGTGATTGTATACACGGGGAGCCGCAAAATATGCTGTTATTTAAAAGAGTTGTTTTATTATTAGGACAACAAATTTTATTACTGTGTCGTTTACTTTTATATTTTTCAAAGGAAGTAATGTTTGATCGTACAAAATTAATAATTTCATAAATGTATATGCATGGAAGTGTCAGTAGTTTGAGATATTTAAAATATTCTTTGCAACTATTTGTTTGTTTAAGTTTACATATTGATCGGACACATCTTTTCTGAGCCTTAAAAGCATCATCCTTAAAATATTATTCCATATCTTATTATGGATCCCACCTAACCATGGTATGCAGACAGTACAGTCGATATATCGGCCATTTTGGAAAGCAGATGTAAAGCATACGATTGTTGATTGAAATTTGAATGATTGGTTTGTATTACTCCCACTTAGCAATGAAACACATCGACAGTGTAATGTTATCTTCGAAACTATGTAGTTTTGGAACACTTGTTCTAGGACTTTTTTGAATTATTCACATAAAACCTTACAGTTATGGAACATCAAAAGGAACACGTTGTATAAATGTATAGATGGACATAGATAATTATGTGCACGTGGGGTTAGCTTCCCGTCAGCCTGAACGTGTGAAACACCAAAGCATAATGGACCATTTAGACGGAACCAATCCCCGAGACAATTCACTAAGCCAATCCAATAATAGCATCGTGTAAATAGAGACTGTCCACTGCATTGTATTGTCCTCAAGCCATTGATGAAGCAAATTAATGGATTGGCTAAGTGGATTGTCTCGGGGATTGGCCCCGTCTAAATGGTCCATAATCAATATTTTCCTTCCTCAACATTTTACTTTCCGGGTTTTCCAAAGATATTCGATAGAATTTTTTTCGACCTCGAAATTGAAATACCACCTTAAAGTTTATTGGAGTCATTGATATAAAGTTTCAAAATAGTACACCTATGTGTGAAATTTTCACAGAAATTATATTGAAAAAAAAAACAAAATTGGGGCCGGCTTTAGTTCCGATTTATACCGCGCGCCTAAAGATCCTTTGTACTGCCGTATTGGGAGTGTTTTTCAAAAGTAGTAAAGCCAGTGAGGACGACAATATTATACGTACAAATTATGCCTCTTTCAGAACTGGTTTGGAAACGTGACCACGCGCGACAATAAGAACTTTAAAATAGAGAACAACAATGTGCTTGTCAGCCCTGGTCGCGCCATGCGGTGGCGCTTCTTCGTCCAATATAAAGAGATACCACCAAGACTGCTGGCAATAAGACTGAATGGAAGAGACATCTGCACACCTGCAAAAAAAAGTCAGAAGCCTGTCATTTGGACTGAACAGGAGACGGATCCTGTTCCCAGTATAACTACGACTTATACAAATATGTGAGTTGAGTACAGACATTTCTGTATTAGAATTTCTGGCGTACAATTTAAAATCTATTCCATCAGTATTATCTATTTTATTAAAGACATCGTTCCCTAACTCCTAAAGAGGCCATCTTGTTACTAAAATGTCTGCTTAAACAGCGCGATGGTGCAACGTTCAGTAATGCATTTCACATTTACTGCTATCTCTTTTCATAAAGAAGTTATTCGTGCCGGAACAACTTACCCCCTGCACTTTGAATCCCGGTCTCCCCTACTAACAACTTGTGCACTTCTTAAAAGAAAAAAAAAACAGTAAACGTTTTTTCCTTCAGTGGCAACCCCTTGGATATATTTGTCAATGAGAACTTAAGAATATTAAAATACTCAAAAACTACCAACCCTGCAGGCATTGATGGAAAGGTGAGCCAATTGTCATTATCAGACACAACTTTTTTCTTTATTTTACACATAATCTTTTAGGAAACCTCAAAAAAAGGAATCTTCCTCTGCACTATTTTCGGATTGATAACGGCACAAGATACGTTGCCGCTAACTGAAACATAACCTAAGTAAGGCGCCCACTACGCAATATTTCGTCGCATTGGGTCCGCCCATAGATTGGGTCTCTAGATATAAGAAAGAAGGAGGTATGCCCGGTAGTTGAAAATTTTTCGGAACCCAATGTCTCCAGTTTGTCCCTACCACCTCGCCACAACTACACATCTAGTTCAGTCAAACCAATAAATACGAAGTCTTATAAACCTTATACCATCAAACACAGCGTGCATCTACCATGCACCATATAATTCACTCACACGAAAACATCGTTACATACACGCTAGTGATTGACTAAATCGGAAAGTTACCGATTCTCCCATTTACTCGTATTATTGTATTCAAAAATTTGGGAAAATAAAAAACGATATACATATTATAAGATGATATAAATAAACAAAACGCAGCGCAAAAAAAAATTGTATTGCAATTTTTTTTAACATAATGAGATAATCAAATGATTTTATATCGGTCTTCCAACCAAGCTATAACTGTTGACAAATAAATATAAGAACAAACTTTAATAATACGAGTAAGTAATATAAATTCATACGACAATCGACATTGTTGTCAATAGCCTACATTAGTGTACAAGCTTAACACTAACTCATCGCGAGATACTGCGGTCTTATTACGCGATGTAACCCATAAATAAAGTATCGTTTTGTGATTTTTACATTGCTTGTCCAGTCACTTAGCGACATACTAAGGTAGTGGTTGAGAAGAAAAAATAGTGCAGTCGCTGTGATATATGAAAACAAAAATAACGTAGTAAAGGCAAGAAATGTTTTTCGATTTGTTTGTCATGGTTTTCAATATTTGTGCTGATACATCATAAGTGGTTTCATGATTTATAAAGTTTTTAGTTTGACTTCGATTTTACAAGAGACCACTGAACAATACGGTATTCTTACATTTTGTCACTTTTGTGGTCGAAAGCGCACAAGTTCGCGGACACGGCCATTTGCCTTTGACTTGAGCAACTTGATCACGACGCGCAGACATAAACTTCCACTTACTACTTCTCCTGTTTTTTTATTTTTCTATGGGTCCGCCACACCAACCCGATGCGTCGCAGGACATTGCTACGGGAAGTTTGAATCATAGATTATACACTTATACTTGAATCTCGTATTAATTAAACCATACACATTTAAAATCTATGTTGGAAGGCCGCACAATACGAATTTCTTAAATGGGCAGCTAGCTATGACATTGTTTTTTTTGCAGCCTCTATGCGGTAAAGTGGAGGCAAACACAATGGTGCTGAATGGTAAATCCAAGTTGGATACTCAATGGCCGTGGCAAATCGCCCTCTACAAAGACGAGGTAATGAAAGTTTGAGTGGTTTCCTTGATTTGCTAAGAGTTTCAGAAGTCGAGGTTTTTAGCGTGTCCTATCACTTGAGCTTGAGATTCTGGGTTGGCTCCACAAGGTCTGCAAAGAGTTACTTGGTGACTCAAGTCACGATTTGTAGCCGGTGATTAAAGTGCCCTCATCGACGTTTGAGTAAAATAACATAATAAAAAGAAAATAAAACTGATAATATTGCATAGGTAACTTACAATTTAATTTCTCGTTGCTAGGGCATGGGGAACAATTACGCCTGCGGAGGTACTTTGATCACGGCTCGACACGTCATCACGGCAGCACACTGTGTCACCTTGAAGTATACCGTACAACCAGTTGACCAGTACACTCTGTCGGTCTTCTTGGGAAAACACAACCTTTGGACCTCGTCTGATGAAGTGCTGATTAGGTTTGTAAGTATCTCATTTATGTATTGCCTTTATGTACCTATACTATCACACTGTTGGGCAAAGGTGTCATAGACTACCGTGTCTATCTTACTCCGCTGCCCTTTCTGCAGAATTTGATGATGGTAAAATAATTCTAAGTCATCGTGCTAGCGCTTCATACGTTAGCTTAGATAAAGACGCCTGTCATCAGGCACCCACTGCGTGACAACCCTAACCCATTTGTCTGGATGCATTCGACACATAATAATATACTAACTCGTTTATTAAATAATTCCAGGTGAAGAATATAATAGTTCATCCAGACTATAACGCTTCCACCTACAGTCATAATGTGGCGATCTTTGAGCTACATTTGCCTGTGAAGTACACCAACTGGATCAAACCTGCTTGTCTATGGCCAAATAACGATATAGACCTGAAGAATATAATTGGGAAGAAGGGAACGGTGTGTATTGACTTTGTAACACTTTAAAAATGAATGAAGACTCAGAGCATTTTTTACCGAATAATAAAAGAAGGAGGTTCTCAAGTCGACGTGTTTTTTTTTTTTAATGTATGACTCGTAACTTTTTACAGAGGAGATAGATAGATAAATAGATAGAGATAGAGAAAAATAGGGGTTGATTGATTTTTCACATTCTGAATGTTCACTTGTGAACCGATTCTGCTGAAACTTGGCATACATAATATGTAGTTCTGATGACATTTCAACAAAATAGAAACCTGGAGTTGATCAGTTGATCTGATGATGGAGACGGACAACAGTCGAGAGAATTCCTCAACAGTTTACAACAGTTATGTCCTGTTTGGGGTTATTTCATTCACCTTGATGAAAACTTAAGCGCTAGCTGGGGTATGACTGTCATCAAAGGTCAGATGTTAGAAACTAAAGGCTGTGGAGGGTAGTTCGAACTATTACCTGTGAGATCATATTTAAAAAATCTAAAGTTTTGAAATTAACAATGGTAATATTTATTATAGCTAACACGGCGGAGTTAGTGTATCCATTTATACTCATAAATAGCAAATGCTTAACTTCTGGCCTAGACATAAATTGGATAACAATGAGAACATAAAAAACTGTAGGCCCATCTCAATTATTTCAATGTTTGTCAAAGTGTTTGAGTCTCTACTCTGCCCACATTTCCAAAACCATCTAAAGCTATTCATTAGCGATCATCAGCACAGATTTGTTGGATCACGATCAACAAGTACTCATCTGGTTCCATTTAACGAATGTCAAATGTGCAGAACTTTGAATTGGGGCTGTTGATGCTGGTCATCAGGATGACGTCATTTATACTGACTTCAGCAAGGCTTTTGATAAAGTTTCCCCACAAAATCCTTTCTTATAAGTTGCGTGCTTATGGTATCACTGGCAGTTTACTTGAACGGTTGCATTCATACTTAGCAGATAGATCTTTCTTTGTCGTGGTAAACGGTTATCAATCTAACGTATATATTATCTCCTCTAGAATCCCACAGGGCTCACATCTGAGGCCAATTTTATTTAACTATTTGATTAATGACATTCTTAGCGGTTTTTGGCACTCCGAAATTTGTATGTATGCGGATGTCTTAAACTTTCTCAGAATAATTTAGTCCGTCAGAAACTTTTTGCTGTTACAGATGGATCTTAATAGTCTCATTCAATGGTGTAAAAATAAGAAAATGCATTTGAACTCAAAGAAATGTTACCACGTTAAGTAAACAATAACAAATAATCTTATAAAGGCAGTTTATTAAATTAATGATGACAAAGTTAATTACATAGACACTATACGTGACCTCGGAGTTCTGCTTACCAAAAAAAATCCTTTGACCACACTTAGACGTCCAAGATGCTGGGTTTTTGTCATAAGACAGTGTATTTTACTATAATTTGCTATATAGCATATTATAGATAGTGCAATCCACGAAGACGCGTACTAAACACAGCTTACCGTACAGTAATTGCGGAGTGGGACGCGTCTTTGTGGATGGCACTATATATCTATCTCGGGCTATCTATAGAGTAATCACCATACTACGTTTGAATGGAAGAGTGACCGGTGATCGACTAGCGTACCCTTAACGCAGAAATCACCGTCGAAATCAATCGAAATGTAATAGGCTCTTAAGCTTTTTTTTTTTATGATGTTAGTACTTAGTGTAAGCAGTTGTTGGTAGATCTAAATATATAGATAAGTTCTTATTTGAAACGGAAACTGAAACGCGAAAAATAAACAACTTTTTAACAAAAAATTTAACTGTCGAAAAGAGAAACTGAAAAGCAAAAAAAAAGCAACTGCCTTCCAAAAAAGAAACTTCAAAGTGAAAAATAACTTTAATTTCGGAAGTCAGTGGCAAAATACGAAAATTCAAAACCAAAGACATTGACTTCCAAAATTAAAGTAATTTTTCACTTTGTAGTGATTTTTTTTGTAAGTCCGTTGTTTTTTTTAATGTAAAAAGTTTTTATTTGATTTGATTTTCATTTGCTTAAAAGCTTTATAACTGTAATAATATGCTTAAAGTTAAATTCAATCGGGCATGCTGAAACATTCTTCGCCCTTAAATCAAAAGAGAACAAGGACGAGGAATTTCACTTCCTAATTGGCGGAGCAACCGCGTAACAAACATACAAAAAAAAGCTTACAGTCGAGTTATAGAGAACCTCCTTTCTCTTTGAAGTCAGTTAAAACAAATCTTTCAGTCTATTTGAGCTTCATAAATTACTCGTTTAAGGTGGGCGCCAAACAAACATAAAGGTCGCAAGTAAAAAAAAATTATGGCTTAGTTGATCTTCGATATTTGATTTGCGTAAATTTTTTGTTTGGCGCTGACTCAAAATTAGTCATTTACATTAATTTAGGAGCTTAGTTAGACTGAAAGATTTATGTTTTACTTTTCAGTTTCATTTTCCGTCGCTTAATGTTTTTATAAAGTTTGGACATGTCCAATAGGCTGAATATGCAGACCTGCCGGTGCCAAGCCATCTCGGGTAACGAGGCAAAGCTTTCCATCAGTGTAGACACGCGTTACGAATTCGAATACTTTACGCTTCCAAGCGCTTACTTCGCGAGGCGGGTCGGCTGATCTAAACCTGACTTTTGATATCCTCCACCCCAGGGCGGAGGACATCATTCATTTACGTTCAAGCCATTCATTAACATGGTGGGGTCGTTCCCAGGAAATAGTACTCGGGTGCTCCTCCGACTAATATGTCCTGGGGAGATAGATACTCTTATACATTCATCTGCAAGATGTAACTCTGGCTGGAATTATAAGTAATTTAATCAACTGTAAACTGAAGTAGCCTGTTTTTATTCGTTACAGTTGCTAAGCTGGCGTTTTGACGACAAAAACAAAGTGATAGATGATCTGAATCAGGAGGAGGTGCCGGTAGTAAGTCAGGCGACGTGCATTAAGTCACATGAAAGAATGGTGCGATTCACTTCAGAATACACCTACTGCGCTGGAAATAGACGAGGTAAGACGAAGTTTTATGATTAAGGAGTTATCTGAACTAGATAAATTGATTAAAATGCGAGCAGTTATTTTTCTGTTTTTCTTGACTATTTCAAATACTGTTAATAAAAAAAACCCCAGAAGGCACCTTCAAGTAATGCTGCCGTTCACCCAAACCTTTTACTTGCCCGTTTTCTATTCACTGAAATCATCAAAAGGGACCGCCCTTTTTATTTTTTTTGTTTTTGGGTGGGAAATAATCAAATAACTTCTCCCGCTCTGGGCGGAGCGAGAGGGCGTGTCAGACGTTTACTGACTAAAACCCACCCGTGTTCCTTCCGTTGCCAGTGTGCCGGGGCCACGATATCCCTTTCGACCAAACTCGCAACCCTGGCAGGACCGCTCGTGTGACCCTGTGTTGGACATTTCTTGGAGAATTATTTTCAAAACCATACCCTAAATCCCTGTCAAAGATCTTTGTTATTTTCATCATAGAAATTAATTGTTATTGAGAGTTAAGGCGTCACTCCATAGCTACGCATGCATGCATGCATGGGTGGCAAACAAATGAACCGCGCAACTAACGTGTCATACCTCTCCGTGAAACACAGATGAAGTTCGCACCTCTTTTTCTAGAAATATCTTCGTGTGCCAGCGCAGGTAGCGGCATGGTCTTCAAGCTTGGTTCTACCTGGCACCTTCGAGGCCTCGCATCTTTGGCCATACCCGGGTACAACGGAAAGCGATGCGATACTACACACTACGTCATATTTACAGACTTAGCCAAATTATTACCATGGATTAATAGTATTGTTTTTGATTTTTGATCTCGTGACTGATAAAATTTTGTTAATTTGTCACTTCAGTTTTGTTGAGAAGCGAAGATATCTTTGAGACAAAAGAAGAGCTAATAATATGCGCAAGTTATTGGATAAGCACTAACATAGAGGTAGAGATGTTGCATTTCACAATCACCCTCAGTCATTCCAATTTATATCTTATTTAAAAGGTATAAGAATCACACAACGCGCACTCGTGGATAGCTTTATTTGTATCATTTTAATATGGTACTGGGTGTACTGTATGACTGAATAAATTATGATATTAATAAAATTGGTTTTTTTTCATGTCAGAAGAATAAAAAAGAAGAAAACATGTCAATGAATAGTAATTTTATAGGAGCAGCCTATCAACTACGCAACACTTAGACACTATCATCTATTATAGTATATGTGTACTCTGCTGTAGCTCCTCGATGAAATAAGACCTTTAATAAAATACCTAAATGACAACTTACTTCAATATTCAATTCACATTTATGTTTAGGTGCCGAGTATTTTTTTCAGCTTAAAAGGCAAACCATGAGTTGTTTTTGTATTCGAAGATGAACTGTTTAATTCTTCTTTAAGTCTTCTTCCAAAAATATAATCTTAACCTAACTAAATCTATTAATAAACCAAAATATGGCTTCGAAAAATTCCTCCGCATCGCTGTTGACTGGTAAAGTACCCAAGAGACTGGCAGCTTTGCCACCTTGTATGGCAATGCTTAGCCTCTGTCCAAGGTAAAAGCCAGCCCTTGGGTCACGGGAAGTGTCAACCAGTTGTTTGGAGGTTTCATTGAAACAAACCATGAGCACCCCACGGCCCTAGGGTTTCAACCCCAAATGGCTCGAAAATATAGCTACCTAGAAGGTTATTATATTTTTGCCGCTTGAGGTTTTCTGGAGGCGCAGCGGCAGCACCAGCACAGCACGCTGAGCCAAGAATATAGGATGGCGCAAGAGTATCGACACACTGCGTCCTGACTGCATGAAGCCACAGGCCCGACTCCCACTTACGCCAGCAGGCGCTCACGCTCCGCAGGAGTAGCAGACGTGTCAAGTAAATTGTGCTGTACTACTCTGCTGAGCGGCCATCCCAACAGCTCTGAGAAAGTGGATTGTCGGGTGGATCTGAATTCGGGCAAGTGGGTCTCCAGGCATCCATAACCTTGGTGAGGCACGACACATCAAAATTAATCAAAGTGGAGGCTAGGATTTTCCTGATTATATAGACAGAAATATTGATATATAAAGAATATTGATTATGAAATGCAATAATTAATATCATAACACCGAATGTTTCGTTTTAGATGTAGAAAAACGATTTGGAAACTTTCCAAATGCGTTTTTTGCACCTAAAATAGGTGAAACATCAAATTCAATGTTATATGTAATTGCAATTCATTATTAATATTCTAGTTAGCCACATTTCTTATTTCTGTTCAGTAATACGTCACGCCTTTTTTCCTCGAAGGGTTAGGCAGAGGTGTACCCATAGTACCCACAACAACAAACAACAACAACAACCACAGCTAATGCTTGTTTAAGTATTATACTCGCCAGTTTTGGACTTAAAACTCATTAAGGCGCCGCGCCACAGCTAAGCTACTACTACTGTCAGAATTAATAGGAGGAGCTAATTATGATAGTTGATTGCATATGAATTTGAATGATTTCATTTGGGTTGATTTTGTATTTAGTCGTGGAATTTATTTGTGTGATGTGATGATTTTTAATATAGGTTATATGACCTGAAATAAATGTTTTTTTTTTTTAAGCTGCCCACGGCTTAGCGACGCACGTGTACTTAGCTTCAGTTTGTATAAAAACATTCGACTTCCAAAAAAAAATTACTTACAAAGTGAAAAATAACTTTAATTTCGGAAGTCAGTGTCTTTGGTTTTGCATTTAATTTTTTTGCCGCCACCTTATTATTTTTCACTTTGTAGTCTTTTTTGGAAGACGGTTGTTTTTTTATATTTCGCTTTCTATTTGTGGTACCTACCCCACAAAAATTCAAAAACCACTTCTTACTATGTAAATAACTTATTATAACATCATCCATAAAGAAAGTGGGAAAAAAAGTATTATTGAAGCTAACTCAAAAACCACCAAAGTGAAGTTGATAAAAACATATGGGACCACCGTGCAAGCTTCCTCTACCAACTGAAAAAAATATTTTTCAAAATCGGTCAACAATTGACGAAAATATCATTGAACATACCTACAAAAATAGAATTGAAAAAAAAAACAAAGTCGAACATAGAACCTCCTCCTTTTAGGAAGTCGGTTAAAAATGTGGGTGGAATTGTTCACTGCGACCCACGATCACGCAACACATGAAACAAAATGCTGGTAAACAGATGAACATGGCACGGCACGTGGCACAAACCGAATGATGCACATCCTGCGTAGCAGTGGACGGTCGACTTTACAACAAGTACCAAACATTACAATATACACCAAGTTTATTATATTTTGTAATATGGAAATAATCGCTCTGATTTGGTCGAGTGACTTATTACGCGAGTCAGTGCGAGTCTTAATGAGGCATAAGGACGTGTTCACACTAGAGGACCTCGATTCATACAGACACAGATACAAAGAAAGAAAGAAAGAAAAAGTATTTATTGAAACTCGCACAGGAAATCACAAATTAAATTAAAAACTCACTAAACATAAATAATAAAAAACAATAAAAAAAAATATAAAAAATATATACTTTAAATTAATGCACACCTATTGATACACACCTATGTATCTGTGTCTGTATGCATATACACGTCTGTGTATCTGTGAGAGGGGTGTTATAAATTTAACGTTTGTACTTACGTAAAACTTATAAAACTCCTCTGTTTTCGTCGGGGGTTAAAAATGTATGCAGATTTTTTTTCGCCAGTTCAGGATTGATGCCATAGTCGTTCATTATGATGAGTCCTTTCCTTTCAATGAGGCCTTTTCAAGTCATCCTTGGATACCGGGCTAACCCGGCGTTTACTACGCCTGGTGACGGGGACCATCACGGGCCACTGCTCGCTGAATAGACACTTCCACACAATGGGCATACGGACGGTCCTCTGTGCAGGGCGTGCATGGAGGCTGAGGAAACCGTCGCGCACGTGCTTTTTGAATACACAGGCATCACCCAGATTAGAACAGAGACCCTCGGGACACCCAGATCTTTCTCAGATGTTCTGAACAGACCAGGAGATTTAATCAACTTCTGGAGGGAGGGGGGCTGGTTGGAATAACCACCAACGGCCGCTATGGCCCACGCACAATGATCCACTGAAGGACTAAGTGCGGAAACCAAACCCCATAACATAGAACTTTTCAGGTTTTTCGTCATTTTAATTACACCTTGTACTAGTATAATAGATTTTTACTATTTCCCTAGCTCTGTAAACGCCGCCTTAATTATTTTACTACCTCTAGTTATACCAAACTATAGTCTCATTTATATATCAGTATACCTTCTGAAACAAACATTACCAATAATGAGTACGAAATACGTGGAAATAATATCAATTTGCATGTCTTTATTATATTCATATTATTTCGTTAACGCCGTGCCAGCTTCGGCGTTCCGATCAGTAAGTTGTATATTTTTTTATTTGCGTTTAAACACAGCATAAAATATATTTCAGCTCTTAAATTATCTAAAAGAACCAAAGTAAAAAATTATTTAGTTACTCATAATTAGGCTGAGAATCTGCACTTGTTAAACGTTAATGTTTTCGACTTGTTTACTAATGAAAGCCATTATTAATGTTTTTTCGGAACGAAGTTCCTTTCTCCGTGATCCGCGAAGGAACTTCCTTCACCCATCTGTATAATTAATGAAAAGTATTTTATATCAATTGCGAGTGGGTTGGCTAAAAAATCCTGGACCGACCAAAACTAATTCAAAATTAAAAAAAACTTTTTTCAATAATTTCTCTCATTCGTTTAAGAAACAAATGTTTCTCTTAAAAAGCACTATCCATAGATATAATTATCACCTATGGCTACGCTAAGAACATTTCTAAACATAGGTGGCCAAGTAGTCACCTATTTTGGTCATTAACTCTGAATTAACTAACAATTGCCAAAAGTCGAGTTAGTAGCAAAGGTTCTCCTCGCTTTCTAACTTGCAATGTTTGAAAAAAAGTAGATTTTGAGTTTTTAATTAGTGGCCAGGATTTTTTTAGCCAACCCACTTGCGATATATGTCTTTTCCAACATACTAAATTTTATTTAAAATACTTTTCATCCATTAAACAGATGGATTAAAGGTCGTTCCTATGTGGATATTCTACTACTTATTGCACGTCGAGAAGTGTCGTGGGACACTCGGTTGGAACGTAGTTCGCTTTTGCACTTGGCTAATGAGAGTTAGACCGAAAACAGTGTACTCTCATTCTCATGCGATCAAATTCATTTTCTAACCGTGGTAGGCTATTAGTAGGTACTTTTAACAATGGATACTTCCTACAGCATAAAAAAATATTTAGTTCTGGAAAGGTAAAACATTATTTTATGTCCATTTTGGCAAATTCTAGGGTCCATTTCAAACAACAATTATGAAGGCATCAAAATGCTCGAAGTCAACACTGCCCATAGACAAGAATCCACCGGTATTTTTAGATGTAGAGGTCTACAACAATAGCTTGAAGAATAATCTGCTACGAGGGAACGTCACTATTCTGAATGACTGTAAGAATAAAAAGGTAAGGACATGGCTGTGGCGCGCGCCTCTTTTCAAAGTCAAAGTCAAAGTTAAATCATTTATTTCAAATAGGCACTTTTGAACGTCAAAATTTACAAAAAAAATTAATTGATTCTAGTCGCCCCTTTCAAAAAGTAATTTTCGTATGGAAGGGCAAATGAATGGGCAAAAACTCCAACGTTACTCTTTTAAAATGTTTTACAATATTTTGTATAGGTACATTAGCTATATAATTATATGTGAAGACGATGCACCTAGAATAAGATTACTATACCACAATAGGTGAAAAGAATTAAAAATTAAGCAACGACAGATAAATTAATTATGTGATAAATACATGGTGCTCACATTTGACAAACATTGTAAAAGTAGACGATTTTCCTAAAAGTTTACAATACATTACTTTGGCATGGATTTTAGCATAGATTACATCATTATCACGCTTAATAAATGCGGGGTGGCGTAGGTACTTATTCTGATAAGTTCGCGCTGATTTTTACCTACGCGTTTTTCTCTACCAAAGTTAGTGTTCGTAGATATGGCATTGAAGTTGTCACACTATACTCGTAAGCCAGACTTTAAGCCCAAATTCTAGGAAATAAAAGCAGCGAGTAATTGCGTTACACATAAACTGACCATTGATCACAATTCATTTCGTTTTAACAGCTCAGCCTCGTTCATTGAGTTATTAAGAAAGAAAGAAAGAAAGAAAGAAATAAAGAAAGAAAGAAAGAGAAATAAAGTACATTTATTTAACACAGACTAAAATGCACACAATTTACGCACAATAACGCTGTTTAGCATACGAATTATTCGAACCTATGAAGCAATGGACTAGGGAATTCCTTCAAAAGCCCCGGGTTGTGTTAAAAGTGAGTTCAATTAGGGTGCTGATCTGTTCACCTTTAAGTGTTTTTTAATTCATAAACTTTGATGCTTTTTTCATATAGATTAAAGCTAAAGGTTTCTTCTGGGAGCAGGGAAAATGGAAGCTGGTCTATCTGATGAATAACATGGGCTGCAACAGCGTCTTCATGCCGATAGTCACTCTCTTCTTGGGAGTCAAGTATGACAACAAAAACTGCATATTTTTTAAGGTTGTTAATGTTACTATTCTATTTTTAATTTTAATATTTGTCTCCAAAATAGTTGCTAAGTAATAACAGCCGCACGGGTCGATCGATCAGGTTAAGCCACGCTTGCCGCGGTCGGCCGGTGGATGGGTGACCATCTTTACATACCGAGACCCCGCCGTGCTTCGGAAAGCACGTTAAGCCGTTGGTCCCGGCTGTCATTTGTGGATCTTTGACAGTCGTTACAGAAGCCTGAAAGTCTGACAACCAGTCCTATATACCAAGGGGTATCGTGTTAACCAGTAATTGGGTTGTGGAGGTCCGATAGGCAGTCGCTCCATGTAAAATACTATTCAGCTGCATCCAGTTAGACTGGAAGCCGACCCCAGCAAAGATTGATTGTCCCCAAGACTTGGAACATTCCATTTGCAGACATCAGTTCAGAAGTTGCATTCATTTCTGCTTTCTTTTTAGGATTGTCGCGCGTTGAAACCGTAAATTCTAAAATGCTAGCTGGAAGTTGGTGTGATAAGGACCAAAAAAAGTCTTTATATCATCGTAAATCCCGTTTAAATCTCTTTATTTAATCTAACTAACTATAACGTAAGGAATACTTTAGAGTTATTCAAAGATTACCGTAACAAACTGACCTCAAACTCAACTAATGTCAAAATAATTATTCATGTCAAATTCAGTACTGATACATTACTCTTACGTAACTTCCTACGGTCTATCAATACTGAAAATCTATAGATCTGCCTAAGGCTGCCTGTCCATTGAAGCGGAGCGAGGCAGCCGAGAGGAGAATGCCAGCGGTGTGGAGCGGAGTTGCGGACAGTGTCTGTCCATTGATGCGGAGCGAGGTAGCGCAGCGGAGTTACGGACTGTGCGGAGCGAGGTAGCGGAGCGGTGTTGCGGACTGTGCGGAGCTAGACCGAGTTCACGTATTTTTCCGCATCGCCTCTCCGCTTCCCCGCTCCGATTCCCCGCTCCACTTCTTCGCTCCGATTCCCCGCTCCGTTTTCCCTCTCCGCTCCGTTTCCCCGCTCCGCTTCCCCTCTCCGCTACTCCGCTCCGTTTCCCCGCTCTGCTTCCCGGTTTTGTATGTATTTTTAAACTAGTTCGCAAATCCTTGTCCACTGAAGCGGAGCGGAGGTTTTATGCAATTTCATTGGTCAATATTGGCACATCGCTACTCCGCTCCTCTCCTATCCGCTCCAGTGGACAGGCAGCCTTAAACCCGTTTACTTTATTCGTATAACAATTCCAACCGTTATTAACTTTTCAACCCTAACAGCACTTACGCTAAAATCCATTCGACCGTTTCATTTCTGACATGGGTAGAAATTAAGGTCCACATTTTGAATTTTAGACCTACATCTGTTGATTGGTATTGACCCAAATTTGACCCACATTCGACCCACATTTCTAATCACGAATTGCGACCGAATGTGCGCGTATTTCCCAAAATTAGGGACCCGAGTCTATTTCGATTGCCTTAGCAGTAGGGGAACCTTTGTTGATTAGCTGTGGTTTGAAAGAGCTAATAGATTTTTACACTACATTCATTACATTACATCTCTGGCAGGGTAGAGATATAATGTATAGCTTTTTAATTTTTAATAAATCATTTATGGTTGCAGGCTGCACACCAAATAATATGACGTCATTACATATAACAGTCTTTTATGAATACTTGTAATAAATCATGGGGAAATAATGTACTTAACAGGTTGGACGGAGATAGGATTACGATAAGATTCCTCTGGGATCCCGGAACTTCTAATGTATCTAAAGACCAGAAAAGTGGCTTAAATTATTAGGACTTAGGAGTACAAAAATTCCCTGTCTTTACTTACCGAGTTTCTGTATCAACTAATCAAGCTGTCAAACATCCCTAAGTTCAATACGATCTGAACAAACACTATTTTCAGGGCAAATATTCTTTCGAGGATGTGGATGCGAACAAGATGCAGCACCTGTTTGCTTCTGTCCAGGACTACGGCAGGATTAAATGGAGAAACGAGTTCTTTTCACAAGCTGGGTCGGTGTTCTGCTGGGAGTTCGAGACTTTAGTTGAACCTAATGGGACCAATGTTAAGACTGTTTGAAGAGTATACTGTTGTTTTTGGACATGTGCACCTGATGAATAGGAACAAACATTATCATCATTCTTCTGGCCTTATCTCAATTAATTGAGTATGGCACGATAGTATTTTTCTTCTTAGCCGTCATCCCAGTAATCATCCCCTTACTAACCATAATTATATCATCTTTCAAAGCCGATATTTTTTGAAGAATGTCATTCTTTTTTGTTGTATTCACTTAGTTTAGCTGCAACTAAACAGAGATTTTAAAGTAGTTTTGATTACTGCTGATAAGGCAGGATCTCGCTATCATAAATTATATGAAGAATGATCTTAGTCAGCGCTGCTTAATCTCGAAATACTCTTGTAATCCTGTTCCTCCCACTGCCGTCATCCCACTGGTGGAATGAACGGGAATTAAAAACTAATAATATATAGATTCCTGTTCGTCCCACTGATATAGACCGCGGAATTGATTGTGACATCAACATTCTATACCTTTACTCAATAAGCCTAATATAGACTCATTTCACAATGTTGCGCCCGTCGTTTCAATTTGAACTCTATTTTATAATATTAAGATCCATCATCGTAAACTGCAGCCCTCAAATTAGGCAGGAACCAGCTGATAGCAATTATGTTAAAATTTGCCTATATGTACCTAAAATTCTAAAGCGGAAAGTCCGCTCAATGGAAAAAATAATTACTTACATAATGTTTTTTGTGGAGATAAATGGCGTATTATATTGTTGCCATATGAGATACTACAGATACTACAAATGAGCGGGCTATTAGCACTATATCAGTGGCAAAAATCAATTCCACTAATGAGTTCTTATTAAGTACAGTAGTACTTAGTCGGTAGTAAAGTGATATGTGGTTTCATTGGTGAATGTATCAATCAGTTTGAGTGAGTCGTTGGTAAGTTCTAAGTGCAGCTACTGATTACTACAGGATGACAAGTTTATGCATTACCAATTTTGTTTGGGACTATCTACCTGGAATGGATACTTGCTGAGGTTCACGGAAATGGCACTGAATTGCTTTGAAAAGGAGGACAGGACCAAATGGTCTTCATGACCAATAAGAACCATGAGTAGGGATGGGGTTACAAATAGTGGGGCCTTTTAAGACTTCCGCAATCCATCCAAGGATTGACATCTACTAGGTTAAGTATTCCAAAGCTTGACAGAATTTTGGACTTTCTGGCCACCGAAGACCACAATTTTTATCAAACCATTTTTATGATATGACACCTATGGTGAATCATGATTATGATGATTGTGACAGAGTAGGGTACTGCAAGTCCAGATGGGTCTCTTAAATGGTCTCCCATTCAAGTTATGATTGCATCAAGTGTCTTCACCACGACTCTCTTCCGACGTCTTGCTGTATGCAAATAAAAAGTCTAAAAAACTTTGTAGCCTGTTTCCTTTAGAAGAACAATACTCAAAAGTTTTGTAATAAAGTCGAGCGGAATGTCTTCCAACGCATAATCTAAGGTACCGTTTTATTCAGGTAAAGAAGTATTTAACTTGTAGAAGTTAAATTATAATTTGTCTGTAATAAAATATCTTTCACTTAGGTAAGTAGTTTGAGTGATTGAGAAACATCATCCAGCACATGTCCTGCACGCGTAGCATGGGCAACTTTTTGTCGACGGAAGAGTAGACAAAAATTACTTTCCGTGTAGACAGTACGACGGCAGCAAAGTAGAAAGAGTCAACTGCACTTTTTACGAAATTCACTCTTTGACATAATTCGACTCAGAATTCTTTGTTTTGTCATAGGACTTTTTTCTGTTTGAGCACACACACACACACAACATTTATTCTTAAAATGACGAAGTACTGTGTTTTGGAACAAAAATATTACAGTAATATTAGCCTCAACCATTTCCTTGGTAATGCCCTATTAACTAAATGATGTAAAATAGAAGATAGCTTTGTTCTTCTATTAATTATCACAATTTTGCATTCAAAACGTTCTTCTGTAAAATCATGATTTTGTAGATAACCGTATATACTTTGTGGCCGTCGAGTAGAAAGTTTTCTACTGTCTTTAGCATGGCGATTACAAAATCAAATTGTCTTTACTACCTTAGACAACAGTCAGTTGTCAGTGTGATTTTGACAGTTTGGCATAGAATACTTTCTTCTGAAATATTCTACATGTAGAAGGACCTAGACAAAGATTGTTAGAAACGTAAGACAAAATGACAGTTTGTAGAAAGATTTCTACGGTGCGATGTCAAAAATGGAGAAACGAAATGTCAGTTTGTATAGAAAGAGCTATGTCTATTCTTCGTAGAAATAGAAAGCGTCATGCTACGCGTGCTGATGTGTTTAAGTACGAGCTGCCCGGACCAGTCTGACCTATGCACGGTGGTACGGAGTCGTTAACGCGACTACAGACAATTTACACTAGCTGCAGCCAAATATCGTACTCGATGCAACGTTCTTAAATTAGGGGGGAATTATAAAATATTTAATTAATCTTCTAAAAACTTATTGACCTTCTTAAATATGATGAACGCTTCTTAAAATTAATGTACCACTAAAAACTGATTGAGCTTCTATTAATGCGCACTTTTGTTTTAAATAAGCTGGCCTTTTCTTACAATTGGTCGCAGTAACTACGCTTAGGTACCAAACGGGATAGGTTAGAACTGTGACTAACCACGCGCGAGCCGAATTGGTCGCAGTAACTAAGTTCGGGCACCCCGACCAAGTGGGCTAGGTAAGTTAGAAGAGTGATCAACCAGGCAAACCAGCGATGTAGGGGCAGCGGCCGACGAGCGCTACATCCAAGTTGGTCACACTTACTTGGCTATTTAGTATTTTTAGGACCCCAGGAGGGATATAGTATTTTTAGGAGGTTCGATTAAACACATGCCTTTTTTAAATGTAACTGTTGCTTAGTCTACCCTACTACCCACCCTATATCTTTCTCCAAGGCTTCAGTCAAACGATTTTTTTTTTTTGATGGGAAATTATCAAATAACTTCTCCCGCTCTTGTCAGACTCTTACTGACTAAAACCCACCCATGATCCTTCAGTTGCCTATACGTTGCCAGGGGCCACAGTATCCCTTTCGGACTTTCCCGCGACCCCAACAGGCATCGGTCCTAGCGGACTCGCGTCAGTTGTGCTGACATCTCTTTGAGATGCGCGTGGAACACAACGCGCCGTCGACCCGGGCCTGGTCCTTATCGGACGGCGAGCTACCCATTGCTCACCGTCCGCAAGCCCGCGCGTATTTTGGCCGGGAATCAGCCTGTGATTCCCGACACCCAGGGCGTCTGCCGCGGCGGCTAGGGGCGTGAGGACGCGAAATTTGCCTCTCCCTCACGCGTTCCGCCTCCTCTTTTACGAGCATTACTGCTTCAGATGAATAATATTCTTCGTTTAGTATTTTCATTTATATATACCAAAAAAATATACGATACCGAACCCTTCGTGACTCGCACTTTGGCGGTTTTTTATTAAAAATGTAACTGTTGCTTAGTCTACCCGACTACCTACCCTATATATATAACTTTCTCCAAGGCTAAGTGATCATCCTTGTAATGCCCTTCCCCAAATATGCTGTGACCGGCTTCTAGTCTCACATAATCAACTTGAACATCAGTTAAAAAAAAACAATAAATAACTTTCTCCAAGGCTAAGTGATCATCCTTGTAATGCCCTTCCCCAAATATGCTGTGACCGGCTTCTAGTCTCACATAATCAACTTGAACATCAGTTAAAAAAAAACAATATATAACTTTCTCCAAGGCTAAGTGATCATCCTTGTAATGCCCTTCCCCAAATATGCTGTGACCGGCTTCTAGTCTCACATAATCAACTTGAACATCAGTTAAAAAAAAACAATATATAACTTTCTCCAAGGCTAAGTGATCATCCTTGTAATGCCCTTCCCCAAATATGCTGTGACCGGCTTCTAGTCTCACATAATCAACTTGAACATCAGTTAAAAAAAAACAATATATAACTTTCTCCAAGGCTAAGTGATCATCCTTGTAATGCCCTTCCCCAAATATGCTGTGACCGGCTTCTAGTCTCACATAATCAACTTGAACATCAGTTAAAAAAAAACAATAATCCCAATGAAAATCTATGAAATTGATGCTTTTTTCTTCGCCTTTTCTTAGTTGGTAGTCATGTTAAAGGTAAAATATTTAAGAGTAAACTTTTCTATTTCCTAATTTTTAATTTGCCTACTCAAAATAAATTATATAATAAAAATATGATTAAATAAGTAGTATTTAATCATATTTTTATTACATAATTTAGTGGATGAAAACTGGTAGTCCGGTCAAAATAGCCATTTCAAATAACAAAAATTCCGACAGAGCTAAATTTAATTTGGTAGAGATCTTGGGTACACCAGTAGAAATAAAGTGCCAAAACTCCCCATTGATACCGTGAGTGCAAAAAAACTTATTCAAGGTCAAAGTTATTTTTTTTTTTTTTTTTTTTTTTCTCGAAAACGGTAAGGTTTATCAAAAATAGCCCAGACAAAAATTGCAGATCATAAAATCATCTACAAAAAAAATCTCAAACTGTTTTTCCTAAGAATCACCATTCCTAAGATATCGCCATTCTAAAAGTTGAAGGAGTTACATTCTACATGATATACACACATTATAAAAGGTTCAGAGATGTACGAGCATAGTGTAGACTTCTATGCGGCGTGGACTCGGGTTCAGCCATGTAGGTGAGCTGTTCAGAGATGTACGAGTATAGTGTAGACTCCTATGCGGCGCGCACTCGGGTTCAGCGATGTAGGTGAGCTGTTCAGAGATGTACGAGTATAGTGTAGACCCCTATGCGGCGTGCACTCGGGTTCAGCCATGTAGGTGAGCTGTTCAGAGATGTACGAGTATAGTGTAGATAGACCCAGTATATTTTACGAGTTTTATGCGGCTTACACTCCAGTTTAACCATGTAGTTGAGCTTTATGGAGATGTATGCGTATTGTTTATAGCAGTCACGTAGGTGAGCTGTAGTTCAGATTTTAAAAATAAAAATCTACGAGAATTGTTTAGAGTTTCATACGGCATACACTCTCGTTCAACCATGTAGATGGATTTATAGAGATGTATGCGTATAGTTTATAACAGCCACGTAGGCGAGCTGTAGTTCAGATTTTAAAATGAAAGATGAACATGTACCTATGAGTATAGTTTTTAGAGTTCTATGCGGCTTACACTCCAGTTTAACCATGTAGGTGAGCTATATGGAGATCTATGCGTATAGTTTATAGCAGCCACGTAGGTGAGCTGTAGTTCAGAGTTTAAAAATAAAGATGTACGAGTATAGTTTACAGTTCCATGCGGTTTACACTCTAGTTCAGCCATGTAGGTGAGCTTTATGGAAATGTATGCGTATAGTTTATAGCAGCCACGTAGGTGAGCTATAGTTCAGAGTTTCACGTAGGCACCTAATGTGATCTTATGCAGCCATGTAGGTGAGCTGTAGTTCAAAGCTTAACGTAGACACTTATGTGATTTTACGTAGCCATATTAGTGAGCTGTAGTTCTGTTTTAACGTTGGTACATATTTGATCTTGTACAGCTATGCAAGTGAGCTGTAGTTTAGAATGTAACGTAGGCAGTTATGTGATATTATGGAGCTATGTAGGTGACCAGTAGTTCAGGAGTTTAACATAGGCACTTATGTGATCTTATGCAGCCATATAGGTGAGCTGTAGTTCAGAGTTTAGATAGATATATAGATAGATTCATTTATTTGCCTGAAATATGGTATTTTACAGATTTTACAAATACACAATAGTTCTTCATAATCCGCCAACTAAAAATACTAAATCAAGAGTTGTCTAAATTATCAAATTATAAAAGTCAAATAAAAATAATTCAATTACAAATTTTCTAAAAATCTACTTTTTTTTTTTTTAATAACGTTGCCCCACACTAAGAATTTATTCTTGTATCGTGGGTGCGTTTAAAAACATAGAAACTCACATACACTAACACCCAGAACCGGAAAAACTACTCGCAGATCATACAAATATTTGTTCCGTGCGGGGATCGAACCCGCGACACGTTGCGCAGCAGTCGATCGCTCAGCCACTGCGCCAACCGTGTCGTCAATCTTATGGAGCCATGAGTTTAAAGTAGGCACTTATGTAATCCTATGCAGCCATGTGCATGTGCTATTAATAAGTCATGTAAGTATGCTGTTAGTGAGCCATGTATGTGTGCTGTTAGTAAGCCATGTAGGTATACTGCTATGAAAGCCATGTAGATGCGCTGTTAGTAAGCCATGTATATTTATGCTGTTAGTAAGTCATGTATGTGTGCTGTTAGTAAGCCATGTAGGTATGCTGCAATGAAAGTCAAGTACCAGTGCGTGCTGTTAGAAAGCCATGTAGGTGTGCTCTTGGCAAGCCGTAAGGTGTTCCGTGAAGGCCGACGAAATGACAACTTCACTCCAGATCTACGCTCCAGAGCGGGTCGTAAGTTTCTCTCCAGAGGCTACTAGAAGATATAGCAGGAAAAGTTTATCAAGTGATTCTGAAGAGATACCTGTGAAGCTGAAGCTAGTTTCGGTAGGACTGTCTGCGGATGATCTGCTGAAAATCACCTCGGCGATTCAACAAGGCACAAGTAAGAATGTTCCAACCACTAATGTAGTCTCGGATTTGAACCCTGACATTAGATCCCAAGATATTGAGTTATTGCTAAGAAAGATAAACTAATACGCCAATATTTACAATTGGAATGAAAAATAAACAGTTTACTATCTGATTCGTCCCACTTTAATAATTCTAATTTAGAATCGGACAAATAACTGTAAACACGAATTGCTATTCATGTATTTGTTCCTGTACCCCGTTGGTCTTGTGGTCGCAAGCGCCGCTGCTGAGCTTGGGTACCTGGGTTCGAATCCCAGGTCAGGTAGGGTGTGAATTTTTCAGTAGCAGCCTGGATATTGGAAGTTTGAGGTGTGACACCCCGTGCCTCGGAAGCACGAGAAGCCGTTGGATCTGTGGCTGATCTCTACCCGGTCGTGTCGGGTTGCAATCCCTTCGGACTGTGGAGGTAGGAGAGCAGAGAGGCACCTGTTCGCGGCACACATTTGTGCACTATGACTCCTGCGTGCTTGGCTGGTCTCCTTTGAGATTGGCCGCCCCATGGCCGGGTTTCGGTCGGGAGGATTTGTGAAGTGCAGTGCAGTGCATACCCGAAACGAGTAGTCTTTTCGTCAGGTACTTATTAGGTATGCATAGCCTGTCATGAATGTATAATGTTATTATCCAGTTTTTTGATTGTGTAATTGTTTCTTCTTTGTTATTTTTTTTTGCAATTTGATGTATTACCTCAGTGTGCGTGGTTATTGCGTGCTTCGGAGTTAGCGCGCCGTCGGATGGCCGAATGTCGTGATTTCATTGATTTAATAAAAAAAAAAATGTATTACTTTAGTATCGAATTATAATATCCTCTGTGGCAACACTGTCAAAGAACAAATTATTATTATAACAATGTTTTAAATCAATTAATTAATTATTATTATAATAATCTTTTATTTTGACGGCACGGTTGGCGGAGTGGCTGAGCGATCGACCGCTGCGCAACGTGTCGCGGGTTTGATCCCCGCACGGAACAAATATTTGTATGATTTGCAAGTAGTTGTTCCGGGTCTGGGTGTTAGTGTATGTGAGTTTCTATGTTTGTAAACGCACCCACGATACAGGAAGAAATTCTTAGTGTGGGGCAACGTTTAAAAAAAAAAAGTATTTTCCTTATGGCCACTCAATGTATTATTTTACTTTGGCAACACTCAGTTATGATAATATCGTTATTTCTGGGTGGGGCAAAAGTTATCCAAAATGGAAAAATGTAGTCCAGAGTCAGTCGTCATTGCATTGTGAAATAGTAAAGTTGCGCTGATTAAAAGTATTAGCAAGAAAATAGTGTTTTCCTTACAGTACGTTTCATACGTTTCGAGGGCGACACTGAAAGTTTTTAGAACTGGCCACTTGTAAACGATATATAATAAAAAATATTGTTCAAATTTTGAAAATGGAATCTCTGCCAGTTTTTTTGTTTATGTAAAAATACATAAACAAAAAAACTAACAAAACAAAAAAATAACAAATGAATAAAAATTCATTTGTTATTTGTTTACGATTGGGCGGCAAAATTGTCTGTGTCACGTCAGCATGAATTTAACGCGAGAAAATTTTTGTACAATGATTTTTTATGACGTTCGATGTCATTTAAGTCAACAAGAAAGTTATGATAGACTTCGATTGGCCTTTCACGATACGTACGTTAAATCTTCATCATGTCGTAACGTCATCTTAAGAATTAATTAATAAACAGGTTGGTTAAAATTCTCAGTTTTTGAACCACCTTGAACTTTATTATACGAGTAATTAGCATGATTTTTGTTTTTTTCTGTCATTCTTAAAAACCCCAGTGCTGGTGGCGCTTGCCTTCAATAATGCTTTTTTTTTTAGATTTCCTAACACGCGTGTTTTAAAAACTCTGTGAATTCTCTTAAAGATGGTTAGTATTCTCAAAGTAATTTGTGGTACCTACACGATTTTGTGCAAGTTTTAGATAAAACTTTTGCAAAGACAAAATATTGTAAAAAATAAACAACCGACTTAATTCAATCGATGTTTGAAGCTGTCTTTTATGTATAAAGATTTTTGTTCTATTACAAAAGTTAAAACTCAATAGACCGTAGTCCTGTGCACATTCCTGGCGTTGTTAGCAGCATCCACACTCGAGCAGGACTCCTAGAACTCAACCCTAATATCGGCAAGTCCCGATGTGTTTATGTACCACCCGCCTGGACCACAGTCTGACCGGTGGAGTCATCACATTCTTCACACACAGCGCTCTAGACTCGCTGCAGCTTGAAATCGAGCTCGATAACAAGGCTGATACACTTGGGCCACGCATGACCACAATAATTTCAAAATTGAGAACATTCAGATCGATCCACTTTCCACCGTGGCAGTGGACTTCTTCGTCCAATACCACCTTCTGAAGAAAGCCCCAAGACTAGTGGCAATAAGGCTAAATGATAGAGAGATCTGCTCGCTGATGCACAATCCACTTGCGGAGGGTCCTAGGGCTTTTTACAGACCGGACAACGATGGATGTTTGTTAGTTTAAAATTGCTTGTTATTTTCAGAAACCACATAGGTAAGTTGTCGCTGTATTTTTGACGCTATGGCACTTTTAAGGAACGGCCTGTTTAAATGGATCCTCGAATATTTTCCATTTAGATTTTCCGAAAATACTATATGTTCTTCCGCACTTAGTCCTTCAGGTGGACCATCCTGAAAATACTTATCGATACGGTAATATACTCAATGATGGACTTTATAATATATGATGTGCCTTAAAGTTCAGACCCGGCTCGAGGTGACCAATTTACTTAGTTAGGTATTGTTTTTAAATAGACCAAAGAGATAAAAGAAGATCATTGAGTAAAAAAGGTGATCACCGTTAGATGATCATAAAGTTTTTGGAAGATTAATTCAATATTCCAAAACCAGTAAGGGCTGATTTATGGGGGTAAAGTTCAAGGGTGGAATAAAATTGATGCCTGATAATTTTTGTAAGAAATATCTGTCAATTCGTAGAATCGACCTAAATAATATTTTTTTACTTCGGTGGCGTTCCTCTGACCTATTTTTCAATCTCTTCTTAAGAATATTACAAAAGCCAAAATATTCCACTTCTGAAAGCCTTGATGAACAGGCTGTTTGCTACAACATAACACTATTTATTTCCTACTTTCATACAGAAAACTATGAGAAACTTTACTTTGCACTAAGTGTATCGATAATTTTTCATCTAATATCTACCTATAAACGTTTATTTTTTAGCAACACAGAAATCCTAATTCCGAAGATCAAGATAATGAACATTCAGAAACTGACAATCAGTTGAGCCAGTCGACTATTAAATTGCCGGAGATAACTCCAATAAAGAAAACAGTGAACAAGGAAAATCAAATGATAAAATCTGTAGTCGACGTGCATATACTCGTACGTCTGCATCCACGGCAGTAAAAGCTACTACAACAGCTACAGCTGCCCTTGCTTCTTCAACGTCGAATGGAGATGCACATAAAGTATGCGCCAACATTATTGCTAGTTTTGCATGTATTATCAGCATACAAAAATAATGTTTTGCACCCAGAGCACGGAACCGCCGCGCCGGGAGTATCTGGAGAAAACAGTAGTCAAAAAAGTCGGGAGGCGTCCCGACACCTCCCGACTTTTTTGACTACTGTCTTCTCCCGGGGATACCCGGTTCGTTTTGCTTTATATTATGTACAGAGCCACCTAGTATGGTCTCTAGTTTTAAGAACAAAAACTTTTGACACGTGAAACTGTTTTTATCGGGCATAACGCTAGTTTGTTACTTGACACTTTCTGCCAGTTTACTCCTACCGCAAGCCGCGTTAAAGAACTTCGTTCCAAAAATCGTGTCACCAAAAGTGCGTTGAGCACACAACTTCTGTCACGAACCAAGCGTGACCGTGAGCTGTGCGAGTAAGTGCTCAGGGAGATGACGCCGGCGCCGCGCCGCCACCGCACAGTGGATCGTCCCCATACAAGAGGTCGGACATAGAATTAAAAATTGAAAAAGTATTTAATTGAAAAAAATGAAATATACAGTTGCATTACTCTATTATGGAACTACAAAAAATGTTACTACAATTTTTTATTTGACCAGTACTTTATGAGCAATTCGATGAAAACTGTTATTTTTCTATGGAAATGGTCACAAAAATGTCTGTATCTCATGATTCCCTCCTTGTTTCGATTTGCGGTTTTCACTACTGTTATTTACCAATTTTATGCCACATTTTCTTTAAGAACACATGGTGCCCCCAGCGACCCCTTTCCGAGATATTTTGCTTTTAGTAACTATACTTTTTATTGTATAACTGATGAAATGGAGGTACATTAAGTATATTCATTACTGAGAATAAGTCATCCCTAAGTAGTTCCTTAAATAACAGGTGCATTTGCGATTACTTTAATGACTTATGAACGCTTCTGTTGCCATACAACAAAAGCGTTAATGAGTCCTTAAGTAAAGATAACCAGTACTTGGTTAATCTAATTAGTTATTGTAATTACTATGTTAACAGCCCTTAATCTCTGCATTGTGATTGGATAATGTCATCATTAGCTTAGTAATGACTGAGTCGAATTTACAATAACACATCGAAAAGAAATAGAGTTTTATGATCAATAAGAAAATATGTGGGTATAAAAATTTTTTTTATTTAAATAATATAACACTGTAAAAATAATTTAATAATAAAACAACTATGTACCCTAAAACAAACTAAAAATTAAACAACTACTAAGAACTAAATTATAATAGGAAATGAATTAATTAACACGACCATTTAGTTACTAACAACAATAGAAAAGAAAGAAAAAAATAAACATTTATTGGCCGATGGGTGGCATAACACAAAACAAAAAAAGAACAGAATAAAAAAAAAATACACAAAAACAAGAAATTAACAAAGAAACTGCTTGTTAATAATAATATTAGGTACTATAAGACTTAAACTATATTTTCTTCATCTTCATCAATAACGACATCATGATCATTAGTATCGTCATCATCTTCTTCAACGTCACTACATGCAGCAAGTGTATCAGTTGAAACGTCAATGAACTCCAATTCACTCTGATCAACTATGAGTAAATCGTCTAGTTCACTAAATTAAGACTTTTTGGCTTTATTTGTCATCTTCGGTCGTAAGCTGGTGAGAAGAGGATCGGAAGATAATAGCAGATTATGAAGAATGTCTTCATTAGTGGCGATGCTACTATGCTTTCGTGTATGATATTCTCTAAATTTACGAAAATCCTTGTTTCTTGCTTCAGATGCTTCTTCAGACAAAAAACCTATAGGTACTACTGATAAGTGGTCCACTATCTGTGATCCATGAATCAGCAATTTGTGTAAACTTGCTGGCATGTTATACCATGGATATAATTCCACGAATAAATTTGCTGTTTCATCACAATATAATTTAAATTTTTGGACTTGAATTTTTTCGCCTGAGGAAATGCATTGCAAAATAACGGCGAGTCTTCTAATTAAATTAACGTCTAATTTAGTAATTTCCGCAGTCGTTTCAGGGTTTGCAAAAAATCTTCTTGCAGCATTTCCAGTGTTTGTATTGCCACTACCCTGCTTAACAACGTCTAGAAGTAAGCCTGTGCTTCTTCGGAAAGCTTCTTGAATGGCTTCTTTCTTATCTTTAACTTTTTTTTTATTTTCGTTACCTTTTGCTTGCCATGATTTTATGTCTATTCTGTAAGCAATGTGTAATAAACACTCCATAGACCGAATCCAAGCATGCAATGAACTAAATCCATGCTTGTATAAATCTGTATTCACGGGTTTAGCTCTCACTTCTTCCAAGTTATTCATTTCGCTTGGGCGAGCTTTGCACAAATCACACACTGCTGCCGAAGTACCAGATATGATTGAATGTACCTTACCATCAATCATGGTTAGCCATAGATTGTGAGTAACAGTAGCATTGCCGCAATCAGTCGGGTTCAGTTCACGAATCTCGGTCTCAAATATTTCCATTTCAGCCTTAACATTCGCTTCCGTTTCTTTCATAAATGTAAATGAAATCGGGCGACAATGTGTGGTTGACGATGGCCGATCATTCTGCCACACTATACTTCCACTAGAAGTCACTAACTTAAGCGGTACAAGACTTGCCATAAATACACTGGATAAGTCTTGTTCACTTGTTGTTGTCGTTTGATGGTAAATGCTTTGACTTGAAGCTCCATCAAAACCCCATTTACTGTGAAGCACAAGTGGTTCACCAGCATCAAAATTTGATTCAAGTGAATCGATCAGCCTCCTAACTGTGAGATCAAGGAGGGCTTGGATCCGTATCTTTGCGGAAGTTTCAGTCACAGTTATGTCTTCTTTTGCCGGGTAGCATTTAAGCTTTTCTTTAACTAACAAGTAGTAGCTTGGGTATTTCGCATGACCTTCTTTTAAACTAAAGTCCCGAAGTGTGATGTAACGCCACTTGGATAACTGCAAGTAAACGTAAAGAGCGAGTGCTTTGTGAGTAGGAACTTCACGAAGCGAAGGATTCTGCTTAGTTTCCAGGACATTTAAAACTGTTGAGATGTGTTAAGGATTTTCCAGCAAATTTTTCATTATTCTGGCCATATAATTTTTTCCGGCAGACTTAAGTATACTTTCAACAGTATGCAAAAGCTCATCCGGACGACTGCAACTAGCAAAATTTTCATTAACACGTCTTCTTTTGTGTCTAGTCGATAAATCTTCAAAGCGTTTGCGAGGAGATGTATATGTTGAAGTTGATGCATCTGATTTTGATGGACTGACTACCTCTTCTGCCTCATTTTCATTTGCTTCTTCAGTGTCAACAACATTTTCTTTAAAGCAATCTGGCCAAACGATATCGGAATTTAACCACTCTCCGTTCTTGTTAATGAACCTGTCGACTGTCCTTCTTGATTGCACCCATTTGGTGTAAACCCTATAGCAAAATCGCTGCAGTGCTATTCTGTAACCATCTCACCGTGAAAACTTAGGGGAAGTGATCGTGGAGTGAGCTGTCAATGTCACCCCACCCGATGCTAGGGATGACCAAGCATTACATTTACAATCGTAATCGAGATTTAAATTATATTTTTTATGCTAATTCTATTGATCATTTTATATTAAGTATTCTAAAGCTAGTATTTAAATGTCTAAACATTACTATATAGGGGGGGTTAAATAAAATAGCAAAACAGTTATCCAATCAGAAACTCAATTTTGTTTTATTCTATTTTTTTCCTAGACTAGTCCTTTAATATAAATAGCCTGAGGCGCGTACACCGAATCACTTCACCACGTTGAAGCGGTAAGAATCGCGCTTACGCGCTAGGTATACACTATCACATTGAGGTTTATTTTACTTACTACGTACCTACATACTTATTTAACTTGTAACGCGTCACGTACTTACTTGCGTACTAAATACCAACGTCCAATTAGTACCTACAATGTTTTATTCATCATCATCATATATAACCCAAGTAAAACTGACACTTGTAGCGCGCGCACATCACATCACCGAACTGTTGTCGCCGAGGAAATAACACGCGTTACCATGGTGACCACCCGCGTGATCACTTCACGCGATTCTTAAAGAATCGGATGAAGTGATCACGCCGCGCAGGCGCGCCGTCGAGGAAATAACACGCGTTACCATGGTGACCACCCGCGTGATCACTTCACGCGATTCTTAAAGAATCGGATGAAGTCACAAGTGATCACTCCGCGCAGGCGCGCTGTTACGCACTTTGTTTTTTTTTTCCCCTCTTTGACGGCCATGTCCATAAGCCTATACGTATTCAGAGACAATAATGAGTACCTATTTAGTTCAATACTTTTTGATAATTCAATGTCTAAATCATACCGTTTTGTACATTTAAAAAGTCAGTTTATTGACTAGATACATTTTGTTTTCAATAATTAAACTAGTTTTTTTTTAATGAACTAGTTACATACTACTTATTTAACCTGTAGGTATGTAACGCGTCACGCATGTGCAGTCAGAACTTATTTAAAATAAAATGCAATAAGTAAGTACCAATAAGTACAGCTGCACTGTACAGTTTTATTAAAGAACCTATTGTCATCTGATGACTTGAATGCAATCAAACTCCTAGCGTGATTAATGCGCTTTACGTGTAGATAGATAGGTAAGTATCTCCTTAACTAACCGTTGCCAATAATAAAATAATATTCATTATCATAATGATAATATGAAAAACTGACACTTGTAGCGCGCGCACAGGCGCTCACTCAGTGTGTCCACTTACGTTTTTGGTTTTTCCCAGTTTGTTAATGAATTATCCCTAAAACCCTATTTTTTTTTTAACTCCTTGATTTAAGGACCTTGATGAAAATAAATAATAACAAATCATTCCACATATTTAATAGCATTAAATACCTACAAAACTTTCATTAACTGACGAGATTACAAACATTCATTATTAATCGAGTGAGACGAAACAAACTATCTCCAGATATAATGCGACTTAGTTCCGATGTCGTCTTTAGCCACGGTAATAGTACAATTAACATGGTAAACTACAATTAGACCGATGCCATTCATTAAGACTTTTTCCCCGATATTCCCTAACTCCCTGTCAACATAAAATATCCCTAAACCATGCATAACATCGGTAATTTTTCCCTAAAGAAGGGAAAAATCCCTAAAAGTGGAAACACTGCGCTCACTTCGTCGACTCGCCGACGAGCCGTTGCCAAGTAACCACCGAGTGGAGTGGTTACCATGACTACAGCACCCGGCGATAAGTTTTTTTTTAAATTGTCCCTCATTGACGGTCCATGGTACCATGTCCATAGGCCTATTCGTATTCAGAGATGATAATTAGTATTTATTTATTTAAATGTTTTTTTCTATTTCAGTGTCTAAATCATACCGTTTTTGTACATTTTAAAAGATAGTTAATTGCCTTCATTTGGTTTTCATAAATTAAACTGCTTTTAAATGACCTAGGTACCTTCTTACTAAGTACTTATTTAACATTTTAAATAATAAAATGCAATACCAATAAGTACCTGCAGTTGCTACAAAGCGCCTTTTCGTAGTTTGAGCATAGTTACTTACATTGTTTGTTATAGTAGAACCTATTGTCAGCTGATGACTTGAATGCAATCAAAATCCTAGCGTGATGAGATGCGCTTTACCTATCTAGGTATACGATTTGTGTATTTATCAAATCATAAAACATTTAAAAGATGTGTGCTAGGTAACTAATATTTTATTGTACCTCCTTAACTAAACATTGCCAATAATAAAATAATATTCATCAAATCTTAATCAACATCATAAATTAATACTAAGTTCAACAGACAGCGCGCGCATAGGGCGCACTGCACCTCTTCATAATACGTAAAAAGCACATAAGTAGTAATATCGTGTGGGTGGGTGATTTTCGACTTTCTGTGAGCTACACTTTAGAAGATATTCGTTATCTAATTATGTATTCAACCAACGGACCTAGTTAAATTTGCAAAAGTCGAAATTTTGGATTCGTAAGGTACATAATAGTATCAAGCTCCTAATGCTAACAGTATGATAATTTAAAAAAACCGGCCAAGTGCGTGTCGGACCACGCACAATAAAGGGTTCCGTAGTTGGGATGAATTTATCCCAAGAACAAACTTAACATTGTAGATGAAAAACATGTTCTCCTATACGGAATGTATGGGAGATCATGTTTTTCAAACCGCCAATGAATTTAAGTTGGTCGATTATTACTCGTTAACCTGTAGAGCCTACTTAGCTCTGATAGTTTTCCTTTTAATTTCGTTATATATACTACTGCTGTGAATTTTTTCACAAGACCAAGTACTCCCATTTAGCTAGAGGGACACACACACACACACACACTTGACTCTAACAAAAAAATTCAGTTAAAAGCTTAATATTTCGCAAACGGATTCCTGAATCAAAAAATGGTTTGGACGAACTCACAATATTTTTGAAAGACCTTTCTAACTATACCCCACAACATGGGATAGATGAGGAAAAAAAAACATGGGGGGTACCCTAAAAAAAAATTTTTTTATTGATTTTATTTTACCACTTTGTCGGCATGATTAATATGTATACATATATGCCAAATTACAGCTTTCTAGTACTAACCGTCTCTGAGCTAAGCCGCGGACAGACAGACGGACAGACAAACAGACAGAAAGACAAACAGACGGACATGGCGAAACTATAAGGGTTCTTTGTTTACTACGGAACCCTAAAAAGGAGCCCGCTGGCTGGACGTTTGTCTAAGTAACGAATATCTTCTAAAGTATAGCTCACAGAAAGTCGAAATTTTGGATTTGTAAGGTACCTACATAATGTTTCTAACTCCGAGCACTACTGGGCGATCTGAAAGTATAATAACAATAAAAATTATCACAAGGGGCCCGCTAGCAAGACACTACATAGAAACGTCGTTTAATCAAAAACTGTTGAGGTACAAAATACATCTTATTTATTTTCTATAGGTAAAAAATTATGTCCTTATGTAAACCTATCACCTGTTGATAAATCTCGTTGGGACCTGCCAGATAGACCCACACAGTAATATTCCATCATCTAGATTGTTAGATAAGATACAAACCTCGTAACATAAATATTACACACACAAATTGCGCATCACTCTTGCAAACAAGAAAAATTAAAATTATTACAAATGTATTTATTTATTTATTTAAGAAATGTATTTACGTTTATTTTAAGCTGATAAAATTATGTGTGTTTAGGTTGCTGTAGTCTAATTTAAGTTTTCCTGTTTAGGTACTGTTTTACACACTATGTCTATGTCTCATACCATGTAAATCGATGCTATGTCTGTCATCCAATTCTCCTGTCGCAGGTCTGCTGGAAAAAAAATCTAATTATAAAACTTTATGTATTTTACTTTATTGAGTGTTAACTGTGTACATAAATAAATAAATAGAATTTATTCATTTGCATCACATCAAATCAATTTGCTAATACATTTTTGCTACATTTTTCTTGATGCTGGGAACGAAGCGCTGTCGGATGTGTGTGGACCGCACGCCACCACCGCTGGAAATAATGGTAAGCATTTATTACTATTTGATTTATTTCATTCCTACACTAATCTGAGTATATTTTTTACAATCAATTGAAATAATATTGTGATTATCATCAGTATAGTAATGTAGTACTTTCAATAAGTATGTATAGCGGTTTGATTTACTTATAATAGGTACTCATTTCAATCAATCATTTTGAGTACAATGAGTTGCAACATTTATTAATTCCATGCTCCAATTTATGTCCTCCTAATATGTATGTTTATCAAAAAAAGTGTGTGACATAATGAATACTTACCAGGATTGATGTGATCAAACCAAGTAGAGACGGTGTTCCTTTATTGTCTTCAGTTCATAAGGCATTACTTAGCAACTGCTGGGTCGATGTGCTAAGAGTCACAGAATGGGCTCATCTGCTAAGAGATAGAATATTTATCAGATTAATCATGTTCACTTGTTTTAAATGTGTGCCTATTCTTTTAGTTAACTTTCCAGTTTTCCATAAGTTGTGCCTTTGCCGGTCAATCGGTCAGGAACGAGTCCAAATCGTCAAGACAGCGTTTCTTAGGCCTGCCTCGGTCTCGGGCACCCACTGTGTGGCGATCGTGGCACGATTTACCTTTTATTATCAGCAAGTTAGCTAGATACTTGGCATACTTACCTGACTGACCCCCACTCGTTCTTGCAAAGTTTACCATCAGACTGATGATCTAGTTCACTTATTTATGAACAGCAACACAGGGATTGTGGAGTCGAGGCAAAATTTCGTTTTTAATAATTTTAGAAAAACTTTTACTAGCACATGCCAACAATAAGTCTTATTACTATCACATTCACTATTACACACTATTAAATTATTGTCACTGATAAACTAATTCAAAGTAGGTACTAAATAATTCAAACTTTCATTTGTTTATTTGCAGCATAATTTGTAGATTTTGTTTGGAACTTTAACGATCTGCCGATTGTATGAGAGAGGCGACTGTAAAATAAAAAATGCTGAGTTGACGCGTCACAATCGAATTTAACGCGTAATATTGCCTGTCTAAAGTATACCTTTCTTGCTCTCACTTACACAGAGTGTAGGAAATACTCGTAGATATGGAGGAAAGGCATATAGCATCACATGTTAAACATGTAACAACATTTTTCTCCGGAATGTTGCATTGTATTCTATAAAGGCTGCGTTCTGAGTTAAGCTGTAATCTATTTGAACGTGCTAGCATCCGTAGGTCCGTACCGAATTAGCGTGAGTGCGGTAACGATGTCTCGTGAAGCGTCATAGATGTCGTCATGATATGCACCATCTTGCTATAACGCCGACCATGCCCTAAGTTAATATCACCGTGAGCGCTGACAAAAATGGCAGTTGTTCGATTTTGTTTTGAGCCGCCTAACGTTAGCCCACGTTTGCACAGACGTAATAAAATGGCGTACCGCGCTTGGAAAGGAACAAATGGAAAGCGGTAAATCTGTTCGAATGGCCGCGGTTTTTTTCCGCCGCGATTTTTTATTGCGCGATGCTCGATTTTCGACGCTCGGCGTTGAACGTTGAATAAATGCGACTAATGAAGTTCTGTTCTTGTGTTCCCACGGTTGGAAAAAATTGCGCGATTTGGTCCGTATGGTATGGCGCGCCGCCGCGCCGGCTCATAGAGTACAGACGTGCCGCATGCTCAAGGCCGTTCATTATTCAAGGAATGCATCCAAAATTTTCATTTTGGTCTCTTGGTCTCACAAGGAGCTACTGCTAATAATTTTGCGGAACCCATCGTACATCCATATTGCATGAAGAGTCGATTTCAACGGCAGGAAAAATCGCACTTGGCGCTTTTATTCCGCCGCGATTTTATTACGTCCGTGCGAACATGGGCTTAAACTAACGTGGTATTTTCAAAATTGTGTTCCTGGCTACCGTCGCCCCCTAAGCAAAGAAGAAGAAGCCATTTGTGATCTAATCACAAATAATATATTAGTTTTGACGTTGAGCAACCACTGTGAGCGCGTTCACGAGCGTTCCGAATTGTTGACAGCTCTCAGCTGTCATAATCGTGATAACGAAACAGGAAATTTGGAACGTAAATCATTATCGTCAGCGCCAGTGTTGCCAACCCGTACGATAATTATGGGGGCGTACAATAATTTGGCCAATGATACGATGTACGATAATGAATGTTTAGACATTCATTATCGTACGATATATTTGAGATTTGCTGAAAAAAATATTTTAAATTCCAATAACAAAACGTATTTGTCAAATCAAATGTAAACGCAGAAAAAAAAAAAAAAATCATTCAGTCAAGTATGTAAACATCAACAAATAAGTATCTCTGTGTCTCTCTCCCTCTAGTTTTTATTTAATTTTACAGTGATAACGTTATCACAAAAATATCAAATCAAAACTATGTATAAAACATGGTTTGTGCTGCGCCACCACTGGTGAAGCTTGGCTTATACGTCTCCTTTGACTCTAGTATAAAATTATTCATTGTCTTTTGAGAGCAATTTGAATTGCTATTTGATTTGATTTAGCGTTTTTTTTTCTTTTTTCCGATAATTTTGCCCAAAAAACGATAATTTCGACGTGGAAACTCAATAATTTTAATTATTGGAGTTGGCAACACTGGTCAGCGATCTTGATTGTTTTTTTATTATATTTTATATCTCGATGTTTTTATTCTAATTCCACAGAGTACTTTATAACATACTGAATTCGGAAAGCGGCCAAAGTCTATAGCACAGAGTACTTTTTTTTTTATCATGCTGAAAGCATGTAACTTTGTCTAAAGTCTATCTATCATCTATGATGGATTTAGGGATTGGGGTGAGGACGCCTTTTTATTTCGTTTTTTTTGCAACCGGACAAGAATGTCTCAGTGTGCATGTGCAAGAACTATGTGAATTGACGTGAAAGTGTTCTAAATAAACATGGACAGGTAAGTAACAAACAGTTGTGTATTGGATAAAGATATTGAACAGAATTTGTTATTTCATCAAACATAGTTAGCAATTTCGCGAGCCATTATGTCGCGTTGTGAGTAGAAATTACAGTAGCTCAGACCAATAAAAAAGTATTTTACTGGTCTGAGCTGAGTACACTAGCGACAGCAAAATGTCGTTAGAAACATGATTTAGATACGTTACTACATAATGTACGTACTAGGCATTTTATTAGTGAAATTCACTAAAATTTTGCGTAAATATTTTAAATGTAAAAATGTACTTACCAGAAAATCGAACTCATTGAGCTCGAGTGCGATGTAGAGGCAGCAGGGGCTCTGACAGGCCTAGGCCACACTATCGACGAGTAGTGATGTGAACCGGTTTCATAAAAACCTAAAAAAAACCGGTTTTTCTTTAAACCGATAATTACCGGTTCACCTTAAAAAACCGATTACAATCATAAAACATGTATCCGAGACAATCCGAGTCTTAGATGTGTATCCGAACATAAGTTTCGTTCCGTTTAAAATGTTGTCTATGTTAGGGGAATCCCCGATACCTCGTTTTCGTACGCGACGAACCTCACTATACAAAAATATTTCAGTTTTGCTTGTGAATTCTTTGGAGGTGATAGATTTGTTTGCGAACAATGCCTAAAGTAAAAGGTAAATCAATTACCAGAAATTATTTTGAGAAAATTGACAACGATAGTGCAAAGTGTAAGCTATGCGCTAAAGTGATCAAAGTTGGAGGTGGAACCTCGAATATGTTGGCACATATTAAGAGGAATCATCCTCAGGCTACAGTGGAGGTGGATCGAGGTGAAGTGGGTGATCAGCCAGTTGATACACAGAGAACATCTACTAGCACAGCACAAGAAAAACCAACGGAGACACCGCGCCCCATTTTTCAGACTACTCTGAAAATGACCGCAGCAAGTAACAAAAAGAAAATTGATAAATATTTAACAATGATGATAGCTACGGACTATCAGCCGTACTCTATAGTTGAAGACAAGGGTTTTAGGAAGCTGGTTGAAGTTTTGAATCCAAGCTATAAACTTCCGACGAGACAAAAGATAAGGTATGAACTAATGCCAGAGCTTTACCAGTGCGCGAAGTCACAGCTTGCTAGAATGCTTGAAAATATAAAAAATGTTGCACTTACCGCTGATATGTGGTCGAATCAAAACATGGATTGTTTCCTTACTGTCACAATACATTTTTTTAACCAAAATATTTTAAAAAGCTACGTGTTAGCTACATGTGATGTTCCAACTTCGCACACAGGCGAAAATCTAGCTGAAATTATGACTAACTTACTAACGGAATGGAAAATATTAGGAAAAGTTTCTGCTATTGTCACTGATAATGGTGCTAACATGGTAAAGATGTGTGATTTGCTGGGAATAAGGCACATGCCGTGTTTTGCCCATACACTTAATTTAACTTTGGATGATTCCATGAAGCTTTCTCAGGTGGAGGACATAACTAACAAATGTAAAGCAATTGTAAAATTTTTCAAAAAGTCATCTGTAGGTTGGCGAGCGCTTAAATTAGCTCAGAAAGAAAGAAAACCCGATTCTACGCCTTTGAAGATGATACAAGAAGTTTCTACACGATGGAACAGTACATTCTACATGATGAAGAGAATACTGGAGTTAAGTGACGTTCTCGCATTGGTATGTAGGAAATTGGTTCAGGCGCCAGACTACTTAACTGCTTCCGAAGAAGAAGCAGCTAGGGAAGTTATCAACATTTTGGAAATATTCGAGGAAGCAACAAAACTCGTTAGCGGTGATCAGTATCCGACTAGTTCACTAGTCATCCCAATAATATGTGGACTGTATGAAAAATTGAATACTATTGAATATTCCCTCACAACCGATATAGGCAAGATGTTTCACTCATCAGTAAGGCGAAACATAAGTAGCAGACTCCTGGCATATGAGACAAGAACTATATCGCAAATATCTACATATTTACATCCAGCATTAAGAACAGGATTTCGTCACCCAGAAAACATGTTGAGAGCAAAAGAGTTGGTAAGAAAAGAACTATCCCATTACTTAAAAGATTCCGCCGATAGCTCTGCACCTTCGACTTCGGGACAACCAGATACTTCGGAGCAGCCAGGGACTTCGGAGCAGCCAGGACAGAAAAAAACTGGACTGCTGGACTTCTTAAAACAAAGAAGACCCAATACTGGCTCAACTGCTTCAGTAATTAATATTTTACGCATGTATATGGACACAGATCCACGAAACGAAGAAGCCGAGATCACAAAAGCAGCTAAAAGTGCGGGAGTTTTTTGGTCCAATAATAAACATTTGGCACCTTTAAATGCTATAGCACTTAAGTATTTGGCTATACCAGCTACGTCGGTCCCATCAGAGAGGATGTTCTCAAAATCTGGATATATATTGTCCTCTAGAAGAAGCAGGCTACAAGCAGATGCAGTGGATCAAAATTGCTTCATAAATCAAAACTGCGATTTGTTGGAAACCGAACTATAATATCTCCTACTGATTGATGACCAATTCCTTTTTTTGTATAATAATTGAATTTCCTGCTTATTTTTTTTTAATTGATGACCAATTCCTTTTTGTATTTTAATCGTGATTATGTAAAGAAAAATAAAAACTTTGCTATAAATTATGTTTCTTAAAAAAACCTAAAAAAAACCTTAAAAAACCGGTTTTTAAAAATAACTAATCGGTATATACCGGTGTTAAAAATTGTAATCGGTTCACATCACTATCGACGAGTAAACAGCTTTTTTAACACTTTTTTGAACTAAATCTTATAGGTTATAATTTTTGAGTATTACAAATAAATTTTGCATTTCAGAATAACTGTATATGAGATTGGATAACTGCCGGCGGGTCGGGGCCCGGAGAGCCCTCTGCACCCCAGCCGGAAGCGCCAGTGGGAACCGTAAGTAGTTCTACAATGTATCTGGTTGTATTACACTAGCAAGAATAATTTTTAATTTAAAATGTCCATCTAGATCTACTCCTGCACCTCGACCACCACCACCACCTCAGATGGCTTAGGTTGTGGTTCCCCCAACCCAGCCCACCACCACCACCATCCCCATCATATTCACCGGCGTTGTAAGTATATTACCCACTTTTCTATTTATCCCTAAAGATATGGGTACTACAAAAATGTTTTTTTTTTTTCATGTGTTTGGAATGTGACTCAGCACCATCAATGGAGTGTCCTCTCGCCAGAGTATGTGAGATGAAGACATCTTGGATCAGCTCTGTTATGGTAAGTAGCTGCTGATTTTAGCTCTGGATGGGGCTAGGGGCAAACTTCTAGTTCCCACCAGATGTTTTACCTAACTATCATTACACAGGAACAGAACCAGACTCTGGCGAGAGCGATAATGAGGATTTGGCGCCTTACTACATCTTCTCAAGGGTGCAGAGGAGGTCCTGCGAGACGCCACTGGACATTGATGATGCTGATGTGCCTGCAAGCGACGGACCTGCTCCAGCTCCCACTGCTGCAGCCGCGGACGTCAGCACCAGCATCCTGGATGTTCCCCCAACTGCGACGGACCAGCCTTGGGGTCTCTATGAATTTGATAGGAAACCATTTCCGAATTTTCTGATTCTACCTGAATCGAGACATGAAAAGATTTCGCACAGCGATGTAGGGCCGACCGCTTCATGTGTCGACCCGTATGACATGTTCCTTGGCATTTGGGATCGGCAATTTATGGAGTACATTGCCAATACATTACATTATAATAAATCAAATTTATCTATGTTACCTGAGAGCTGCATGGCAAACAAAAATTATTATTAACACAAATTCTCACCGTGTTTTTAAAATAGTTCTTTCTTCTCGGTTTTGTGAAAATCTATTGTACTTTTTGACTGAACAATTACGATGAAGAACATGTAGGTAAAGGTAATTTTATCTTAAAAACATGATTATTGAAAATATGTTATTTGATTATCTGTGAGTGTGACTGATGATTATCTAGCTTTGTTAGATAATTTAATTATATAAATATTGTAAATAATTTGATTACCTGTGATACGAATTTACACCAGGTTTTTATGATTAATAACAATAAGTGATTAAAAGCTACTATGATAAAGAAAATTTTGTTTGTATGTCTCTAATAATATCACTTATCTACTAATAAAACCACGTTGGGACAGTGACCGCCAACCCCCTCATCGCAGCCGTAAGACAAACAACGATGAGGTGGGGTTAGCGATTCACGCCGCAGTAAGTACAGCGATTTGAATTGGGGGCAATAACTTCCCAGTCACCACCCGGTGGGTACTGGGAATTTAATTCCCGATTGCCACCTGGTGGCAATCCATCATATCAATTCAATAGGTACACAAATGTAAGAAAATTTGAATAACACGAGCTACCTTTGATGTAGTAGCTAGTATTACCACAGGCTATACATTATACTGTGGTAGTTCTTGTACTTAAAAAAAAAATTGTATTTCGCGCACTGCTTTTTTGCATTCTTTCTTAAGCGACGATCGATGTTCGTGCTGGTATACTTATATGTAATGGGTGTTCAGAAATGGAAATGAAACAATACACATTCACTTAGATGATTAATAATCCAAAATTTACAACACGCACAATCTCTCGCTCATACGTCTCACCGCCAAAAAGTACTGCCTCAGCAAGAAGCCAAGAAGTCAAACTACCATACCCTTTTTATTATTGTAAAATATTCGAAGCATTACATAAATAGATCATAAGGTCTGTTCTAGTCTATTTTCTCGCTAGATGGCGTTGAAGTCAAGTTTTTTAGTTGGTAGTGGGACAAGTTAATATTTAAAATGACAACAACATTTAGTGTCTCTATAAGTTGATAGATGGCGCTAGTAAGTCTGTTATATAGATTGCAACGGTAGATCTTCATGGCGGGTGTTATACTAGTTGCTTTCAATACCGGTACATGGCGATGCGATGGTTGTTTGTTGTTGACGATGCGAGAGTAGATTGAGGGTTCCTGGGCTCACAGATGCACAGCTGGCGAATAACCGTTACATATAGTCCTTGTCAATTCTATTATGAGCACTGAGCATTGTGAGCAATAGTGGCGCAGTGGTATCTGCCCCGAGTTACGAGTTGTAGGTAGTGAATTCGCACCCAGATGATCACTTTACTTTGTGTATTATATGAGACAGACATTATTTCGAAGACATGAGACATCCACCAAACCGCACTGGGCCCGCGTGGTGGATTATGGCCCACTCCCTCTCACAGAAAGGAGGCCTGTGTCCCAGCAGCGGGAACATTATAGGCTGATTATGCAATTCTATTATTTTAATAAATATACCTATTTTATCAGATATACGCAAATGTTTCCAAACTTGATAACACTGACTACGTAGAGACACAGATAATATATTATACGTACAGATACCCAATCCTTAAAAAGAAATGACACCTCCCTACGTCTAGCTATTGAGCTGCCTATTTTTCTTCCTCCATTTTTTCAGCAAATTGCAGCATTAGCGACTCACTAATTGCCAGAGACTGTAGTTTTACAACGCCGTCTAGGAGTCGACTTACATACTTATGGCGTGGTTTTATTATGTTAGATTCTAAATCGCACATGGCACGGTGCGTTCAAGGACAAGTAATAAGAATACAACAAAAATATCACGAGATGGCGGATATTTTTATTTATTATTTCTGTGTGAGTGAGCTAGCAATTTTCAAGCTGCTGCGAATGCTTCTTTATGGGTTTTTAGTATTTCAATGCTTAAATCTAGATTTTCTTCTCCTCGTTACCAAATCTACTACCTATAAACGGTTGCTAAAACCTACTAAACGTGATAACAAATTGAGTATAACGCCATCTATTGCGAAGAGCTCTACTCAAAATGATTAACAGATGGCTACTTTATCATTCTATGGGTTGGAATTGTAGTAAAAGGTTTCATTTATCATTTTGTTGACAATACGAGATTTATGAGTTTAGATAGATAAATCAGCATTAAACAACGAAGTTTTGATTTTTACTAATCTTACTTCAGCCAAAATCTGCCGTTTATCGCTTTTTTGTGATTGTTTAATTTCATAATATTGTTACCTATGCTGCCATCTTGATTATTTTTTAAGACTAGTTGCGAGCCTCACCGAGGCTCGCAACTAGTCCTTGGCGAGAGCGGGATGAGCTACAAATAACAAATTATAGATTAATGCCGGTGCAATTACATATAGAATAATTAATGTACCTACGTCTTAGTATTTACCTACCAATTTAAAAAGTTTAAGACATTTATGTTAACATTTTAAAATGTGCCCATACTTACCTCATTTTTGCAGAACTAAGTAAAAGAAAATCCGACCCAAATGCTCTTTTTCACCGAGGTCTGTGAAAGTTTAAAAGTTTAGGAAAGAGCGCGAATTCACGCGTCTTGTCTACGATTGATAAACTTTTTTTTTATAGAAAATTTGAATTTCGCGCGCTGCTTTATTGCATTCCTACATTGACAATCCTTGATCGCACTGATACACATAACGTTCTTGTCAATTCTATTATTTTATTTATATTTATCTGATATACTCCAATGTTTGCACACTACATTAGTAATAATTAATTTCATCATCATAAAGATGTACTTCATCATCTGTGGTGGAAATGTGTGTGTACTTTACTATCTTAGTCTGTGGTGTCTATTGTGGGATGACCCGCTACAAAAAAACTACATTTATTTTGTAAAGTTCCAAAGTTTCAAAATCTTAAAACAAATAAACAAAAACAAATGAAAGTTTGAATTATTTAGTACCTACTTTGAATTAGTTTATCAGTGACAATAATTTAATAGTGTGTAATAGTGAATGTGATAGTAATAAGACTTATTGTTGGCATGTGCTAGTAAAAGTTTTTCTAAAATTATTAAAAACGAAATTTTGCCTCGACTCCACAATCCCTGTGTTGCTGTTCATAAATAAGTGAACTAGATCATCAGTCTGATGGTAAACTTTGCAAGAACGAGTGGGGGTCAGTCAGGTAAGTATGCCAAGTATCTAGCTAACTTGCTGATAATAAAAGGTAAATCGTGCCACGATCGCCACACAGTGGGTGCCCGAGACCGAGGCAGGCCTAAGAAACGCTGTCTTGACGATTTGGACTCGTTCCTGACCGATTGACCGGCAAAGGCACAACTTATGGAAAACTGGAAAGTTAACTAAAAGAATAGGCACACATTTAAAACAAGTGAACATGATTAATCTGATAAATATTCTATCTCTTAGCAGATGAGCCCATTCTGTGACTCTTAGCACATCGACCCAGCAGTTGCTAAGTAATGCCTTATGAACTGAAGACAATAAAGGAACACCGTCTCTACTTGGTTTGATCACATCAATCCTGGTAAGTATTCATTATGTCACACACTTTTTTTGATAAACATACATATTAGGAGGACATAAATTGGAGCATGGAATTAATAAATGTTGCAACTCATTGTACTCAAAATGATTGATTGAAATGAGTACCTATTATAAGTAAATCAAACCGCTATACATACTTATTGAAAGTACTACATTACTATACTGATGATAATCACAATATTATTTCAATTGATTGTAAAAAATATACTCAGATTAGTGTAGGAATGAAATAAATCAAATAGTAATAAATGCTTACCATTATTTCCAGCGGTGGTGGCGTGCGGTCCACACACATCCGACAGCGCTTCGTTCCCAGCATCAAGAAAAATGTAGCAAAAATGTATTAGCAAATTGATTTGATGTGATGCAAATGAATAAATTCTATTTATTTATTTATGTACACAGTTAACACTCAATAAAGTAAAATACATAAAGTTTTATAATTAGATTTTTTTTCCAGCAGACCTGCGACAGGAGAATTGGATGACAGACATAGCATCGATTTACATGGTATGAGACATAGACATAGTGTGTAAAACAGTACCTAAACAGGAAAACTTAAATTAGACTACAGCAACCTAAACACACATAATTTTATCAGCTTAAAATAAACGTAAATACATTTCTTAAATAAATAAATAAATACATTTGTAATAATTTTAATTTTTCTTGTTTGCAAGAGTGATGCGCAATTTGTGTGTGTAATATTTATGTTACGAGGTTTGTATCTTATCTAACAATCTAGATGATGGAATATTACTGTGTGGGTCTATCTGGCAGGTCCCAACGAGATTTATCAACAGGTGATAGGTTTACATAAGGACATAATTTTTTACCTATAGAAAATAAATAAGATGTATTTTGTACCTCAACAGTTTTTGATTAAACGACGTTTCTATGTAGTGTCTTGCTAGCGGGCCCCTTGTGATAATTTTTATTGTTATTATACTTTCAGATCGCCCAGTAGTGCTCGGAGTTAGAAACATTATGTAGGTACCTTACAAATCCAAAATTTCGACTTTCTGTGAGCTATACTTTAGAAGATATTCGTTACTTAGACAAACGTCCAGCCAGCGGGCTCCTTTTTAGGGTTCCGTAGTAAACAAAGAACCCTTATAGTTTCGCCATGTCCGTCTGTTTGTCTTTCTGTCTGTTTGTCTGTCCGTCTGTCTGTCCGCGGCTTAGCTCAGAGACGGTTAGTACTAGAAAGCTGTAATTTGGCATATATGTATACATATTAATCATGCCGACAAAGTGGTAAAATAAAATCAATAAAAAAATTTTTTTTTAGGGTACCCCCCATGTTTTTTTTTCCTCATCTATCCCATGTTGTGGGGTATAGTTAGAAAGGTCTTTCAAAAATATTGTGAGTTCGTCCAAACCATTTTTTGATTCAGGAATCCGTTTGCGAAATATTAAGCTTTTAACTGAATTTTTTTGTTAGAGTCAAGTGTGTGTGTGTGTGTGTGTCCCTCTAGCTAAATGGGAGTACTTGGTCTTGTGAAAAAATTCACAGCAGTAGTATATATAACGAAATTAAAAGGAAAACTATCAGAGCTAAGTAGGCTCTACAGGTTAACGAGTAATAATCGACCAACTTAAATTCATTGGCGGTTTGAAAAACATGATCTCCCATACATTCCGTATAGGAGAACATGTTTTTCATCTACAATGTTAAGTTTGTTCTTGGGATAAATTCATCCCAACTACGGAACCCTTTATTGTGCGTGGTCCGACACGCACTTGGCCGGTTTTTTTAAATTATCATACTGTTAGCATTAGGAGCTTGATACTATTATGTACCTTACGAATCCAAAATTTCGACTTTTGCAAATTTAACTAGGTCCGTTGGTTGAATACATAATTAGATAACGAATATCTTCTAAAGTGTAGCTCACAGAAAGTCGAAAATCACCCACCCACACGATATTACTACTTATGTGCTTTTTACGTATTATGAAGAGGTGCAGTGCGCCCTATGCGCGCGCTGTCTGTTGAACTTAGTATTAATTTATGATGTTGATTAAGATTTGATGAATATTATTTTATTATTGGCAATGTTTAGTTAAGGAGGTACAATAAAATATTAGGTACCTAGCACACATCTTTTAAATGTTTTATGATTTGATAAATACACAAATCGTATACCTAGATAGGTAAAGCGCATCTCATCACGCTAGGATTTTGATTGCATTCAAGTCATCAGCTGACAATAGGTTCTACTATAACAAACAATGTAAGTAACTATGCTCAAACTACGAAAAGGCGCTTTGTAGCAACTGCAGGTACTTATTGGTATTGCATTTTATTATTTAAAATGTTAAATAAGTACTTAGTAAGAAGGTACCTAGGTCATTTAAAAGCAGTTTAATTTATGAAAACCAAATGAAGGCAATTAACTGTCTTTTAAAATGTACAAAAACGGTATGATTTAGACACTGAAATAGAAAAAAACATTTAAATAAATAAATACTAATTATCATCTCTGAATACGAATAGGCCGTCAATGAGGGACAATTAAAAAAAAAACTTATCGCCGGGTGCTGTAGTCATGGTAACCACTCCACTCGGTGGTTACCTTGGCAACGGCTCGTCGGCGAGTCGACGAAGTGGGCGCAGTGTTTCCACTTTTAGGGATTTTTCCCTTCTTTAGGGAAAAATTACCGATGTTATGCATGGTTTAGGGATATTTTATGTTGACAGGGAGTTAGGGAATATCGGGGAAAAATTCTTAATGAATGGCATCGGTCTAATTGTAGTTTACCATGTTAATTGTACTATTACCGTGGCTAAAGACGACATCGGAACTAAGTCGCATTATATCTGGAGATAGTTTGTTTCGTCTCACTCGATTAATAATGAATGTTTGTAATCTCGTCAGTTAATGAAAGTTTTGTAGGTATTTAATGCTATTAAATATGTGGAATGATTTGTTATTATTTATTTTCATCAAGGTCCTTAAATCAAGGAGTTAAAAAAAAATAGGGTTTTAGGGATAATTCATTAACAAACTGGGAAAAACCAAAAACGTAAGTGGACACACTGAGTGAGCGCCTGTGCGCGCGCTACAAGTGTCAGTTTTTCATATTATCATTATGATAATGAATATTATTTTATTATTGGCAACGGTTAGTTAAGGAGATACTTACCTATCTATCTACACGTAAAGCGCATTAATCACGCTAGGAGTTTGATTGCATTCAAGTCATCAGATGACAATAGGTTCTTTAATAAAACTAACAATGTAAGTACCTAACTATGCGCAAACTACGAAAAAGCGCTTTGTAGCAGCTGTACTTATTGGTACTTACTTATTGCATTTTATTTTAAATAAGTTCTGACTGCACATGCGTGACGCGTTACATACCTACAGGTTAAATAAGTATTATGTAACTAGTTCATTAAAAAAAAACTAGTTTAATTATTGAAAACAAAATGTATCTAGTCAATAAACTGACTTTTTAAATGTACAAAACGGTATGATTTAGACATTGAATTATCAAAAAGTATTGAACTAAATAGGTACTCATTATTGTCTCTGAATACGTATAGGCTTATGGACATGGCCGTCAAAGAGGGGAAAAAAAAAACAAAGTGCGTAACAGCGCGCCTGCGCGGAGTGATCACTTGTGACTTCATCCGATTCTTTAAGAATCGGGTGAAGTGATCACGCGGGTGGTCACCATGGTAACGCGTGTTATTTCCTCGGCGGCGCGCCTGCGCGGCGTGATCACTTCATCCGATTCTTTAAGAATCGCGTGAAGTGATCACGCGGGTGGTCACCATGGTAACGCGTGTTATTTCCTCGACGGCGCGCCTGCGCGGCGTGATCACTTCATCCGATTCTTTAAGAATCGCGTGAAGTGATCACGCGGGTGGTCACCATGGTAACGCGTGTTATTTCCTCGGCGACAACAGTTCGGTGATGTGATGTGCGCGCGCTACAAGTGTCAGTTTTACTTGGGTTATATATGATGATGATGAATAAAACATTGTAGGTACTAATTGGACGTTGGTATTTAGTACGCAAGTAAGTACGTGACGCGTTACAAGTTAAATAAGTATGTAGGTACGTAGTAAGTAAAATAAACCTCAATGTGATAGTGTATACCTAGCGCGTAAGCGCGATTCTTACCGCTTCAACGTGGTGAAGTGATTCGGTGTACGCGCCTCAGGCTATTTATATTAAAGGACTAGTCTAGGAAAAAAATAGAATAAAACAAAATTGAGTTTCTGATTGGATAACTGTTTTGCTATTTTATTAAAACCCCCCCTATATAGTAATGTTTAGACATTTAAATACTAGCTTTAGAATACTTAATATAAAATGATCAATAGAATTAGCATTTAAAAAAAATTAAAATCTCGATTATGATTGTAAATGTAATACTTGGTCAATCCCTAGCATCAGTGAGTTTTCACTGACAGCTCACTCCACGCAAGTTTTCACGGTGATATTTTAACAGAATCGACATGCTGCATGTCGATTCTGTTAAAATATCACCGTTGAGATCCGTCACATCACTTTCACTTAACTGGACGTTAGTACTCGACTTCAATGTGTTAAATAAATTGTCATAGTCACGAATATCTTTATGATTACGAAGAGCAACGTAAAGATCTAGATAAGTAGAAAACCCACGGAAAGCCATAATGACAACACTTGATAGAAGTTATAATTACAACTGAATTACATTTGCTAAACACACTCAAATATATAGGGCAGCAAGTAGGCAACTAGCAATGAATTTGATAAGCTAATGATGACATTAGACAATCACAATGCAGAGATTAAGGGCTGTTAACATAGTAATTACAATAACTAATTAGATTAACCAAGTACTGGTAATCTTTACTTAAGGACTCATTAACGCTTTTGTTGTATGGCAACAGAAGCGTTCATAAGTCATTAAAGTAATCGCAAATGCACCTGTTATTTAAGGAACTACTTAGGGATGACTTATTCTCAGTAATGAATATACTTAATGTACCTCCATTTCATCAGTTATACAATAAAAAGTATAGTTACTAAAAGCAAAATATCTCGGAAAGGGGTCGCTGGGGGCACCATGTGTTCTTAAAGAAAATGTTATGCCATAAAATTGGTAAATAACAGTAGTGAAAACCGCAAATCGAAACAAGGAGGGAATCATGAGATACAGACATTTTTGTGACCATTTCCATAGAAAAATAACAGTTTTCATCGAATTGCTCATAAAGTACTGGTCAAATAAAAAAATTGTAGTAACATTTTTTGTAGTTCCATAATAGAGTAATGCAACTGTATATTTCATTTATTTCAATTAAATACTTTTTCAATATTTAATTCTATGTCCGACCTCTTGTATGGGGACGATCCACTGTGCACCGTGCCGCCCTAACTTTATAAACGTGTAAATAAAGTTGATTTTAGACCGACTAGTATTGTTGCAAAAGTCATAAAACATTTGAAGTTGTAGCGCAAACTGAACCTTATATCTAGGCTTTACAGTTGTTTTTCCTAAAACTCGTGTTTGTTTACATGTTTTTTTTTTTTTTTTTTTTTTTTTTTTTTTTTTTTTTTTTTTTTTTTTTTTTTTTTTTTTTGGATGGGAAATCATCAAATGACTTCTCCCGCTCTGGGCAGAGCGAGAGGGTGTGTCAGACTTTTACTGACTAAAACCCACCCGTGTTCCTTCCGTTGCCTGTGTGCCGGGGCCGCGATATCCCTTTCAGACAAACCCGCAACCCCAGCAGGCATTGGTCTTTCGACCCCGTCGGTTGATGCTGACATCTCTTTGAGGCGCGCGTGGAACACAACGCGCCGTCGACACGGGCCTGGTCCTGATCGGACGGCGAGCTGCCCATTGCTCACCGTCCGCAGGCCCGCGCCTACGGTGGCCGGAAGTCGGCTCTTGACTCCTGTTTACATGTTTGGCAAATGTATTGCAAACGCAGATTACATGGTTACGCGAAGCGGTGTCGGCACGGCTGCGGTGCCACCTTTGAATTGTCAAGGAATCGGTCAATCAGAAATATGAAGCTAGTTGCCCATTCCAAGGCGTAGTAGGTACCTATGGAGAAGAACGGGCAAGAAATTCCACGGAAATTCTTTTAAATAATTAAAAATTGTTAAACAATATTGGTTACATCATTCATGTTGAAATTATACATTTGAGAACAATGTAGAAAGACATGCACGTTAGAAGCATCCGTAATAAAAAGATAAAACAAAGAACAATTCAAAAACAAAACTCAGCCATGGCCGCTAAGAGTTGAGCGCCCGTTCACGGACATGACGCATGGATCAGCACCATTTAGCACAACCATTTTGAAGCGAGCCAAATGATCCAAGACACGCGCCACCTTCAGCGAGACGTCTGAGTGGTCATGCTCACTCAGATCCGCCACACATACTCACAACCGCCAGGGCACATTCAAGTCAATAAAAGACGTATTACTCGGTAAATGGTAGCTCTTTAGTAACTAACTCCCACCTGTGTTCACGAGCCCTAAACGTTGACACGCTTGATTTGTACGGAAAGTGTTGACAATGCCACCTCCAGCAGCGGCCTCTGAGTCGTCTCCGTGCTGTGGTTGTGCAGCATCAAATAGACAATTTTCCGTTTCAAACTGACACGTCACCACCATAATACCTATTATTTTAGCACCCTCTGCTTTTCGTTGCTTGTACACTTAAATTCATTGTTGATAATGAAGTTATTTCTGTAATTTGAACGTCAAATGACCGTAAATTTATTGTGAGTAAACTACCACGAAAACCAAGAAAGCTTAAAAAAAATCATAACATGTACTGTACGATGCTTGTCTAAAGGTAAAGGTACTTTTTGATAAATTGGTTTTTGAAGAATTTATTCGGTTAACACCCGAAGCGGAGCAGATTTCTCACAATTAGCAGTTTAATGTCCAGACGTGGGAAGTTTCCAAAAACTAAAAAAAACCGATATCTCCAAAACAATCCATATTGGACCCAAGGGGTCAAAAGTATTGTAAATTAGCGCTAGCATCAACCTTTACAAGGAATATATTCAACTAACAATCACCCTGTAGATAAATCTTCACTTTGGTTAGGATACGAGTGTTCTCGTTACAATTATCTGATAGCAAACATTTAATTAGATGTAGGTAAGTACGTCTGCTATGTATTCGGCAGTTATACTTTTTTATTTGCTTACCATGGAATTAAAAGATGCAAAACATGATTTAAAAAACGGCTTTATTAAAATTCCATAACCTCCGTCATGATTAGATTATAAACTAACTGGTTTGCATCTCCGGTTATTAGATAAATAACAACATATTTTGTCTCTTTTCCACATAAGGATGTATTCTCTCTTCCTTCTCGTTTCAAACTTGAACTTGTATTATTCTTTTGTTTAAATGTCATTCTTGCGAAACCAGGCGCGGGCGCCAATCGTGTTTAAAAATACAGCAAACGGTTCCTTTTTTAAATAAAATTTTGGAATCATTTTTCAAAATGGTAAGAATGAAAACGTTTGGTGATTATTTATTAGTGATGGTCATGTACTCGTACATTTGGCGATGTGATGAGTGTGAGGTGTGGTGATTATAATACCAATAAAAAGTGAATAGGTGATCAAATCAATGGTGGACCGGTTTGTGTTATTTTAAAAGTTTTTCTTTATTATTTTGTTAGAAACAAGTTCATCGAATATCTTAAAGGTCGTGATGTCAAACAGGAGGAAGGTTGGATAGAAAACCAAAGATTTTGATTAGCTTCTTGGTGCAGAGCTGCAACATAGAATTTTAATGATTTTGTATATTGAATAGCTTGATGAAGTAGGTAACTTACAGCAAAATGTTAAAGCCCAAAAACATGTTTTAGTCATAATCATAATAAACCCTTATCAAACGTGGACTGGTAGAGTATTAATTATGTAATTTCACGAGACTTTCGGGAGTTTTACGTCAATTTGTGTTTTACGTCATCAAACCCTTCAAGCGTAGATAATGTCCGTGAAAAACAATTGCTAATGCATCATATTTGGCAAATCAATCTGTGGTAGCAGAATAACATAACATAACATAAGTCCTTTTTTAGGGTTCCGTAGCCAAATGGCAAAAAATGGAACCCTTATAGATTCGTCATGTCTGTCTGTCTGTCCGTCCGTATGTCACAGCCACTTTTTTCCGAAACTATAAGAACTATACTGTTGAAACTTGGTAAGTAGATGTATTCTGTGAACCGCATTAAGATTTTCACACAAAAATAGAAAAAAAACAATACATTTTGGGGGTTCCCAATACTTAAAACAGAAACTAAAAAAAAATATGGTGTACATTACCATGTAAACTTCCACCGAAAATTGGTTTGAACGAGATCTAGGAAGTAGTTTTTTTTAATACGTCATATTTGCTAAATATTGTACGGTGGTACGTAACCCTTCGTGTGCGAGTCCAACTCGCACTTGACCGGTTTTTTTTTCTCGAAGGGTTAGGCAGACTGGCGAAATGACGGTGTACTAAGGGTACACCACCTATACACCCTCATTTCGCTAGTTATGTTAAGTCTTATGTAATAGAGGGCACTCCTATTGCCACAATAGGGGACAAATTCCAGACTGCTACTGAGAAATTCCAGATGAAAAAACCCAATAACACTTTAACCGACCTGGGAATCGAACCCAGGACTGCATGCTCAGCAGTAGACCAATGAGGCAGTCGAGGTAGCAGAATACTAATATAGGTACTAACTATTATAGGAATGTAGATCTAGATGCTTTGATGACCTGTCCCTTCAATTCTAAATCCTCTCCTCGTCAGGCGCGTTTTTGATCGGTCGATAATAACGCATGTTTTTTATTGCGATAATGCGTCCTTGGATACAGTTGCGTTTTTATCGTCCGATATTTATAACATCTGCGTGTAACCTACACCACAGGCCCCTCGCCGGCACTACACCGTACTAATGTTATTAACGCAGGTGTGTGTAAGATCAACCGACGGGGTCGAAAGACCAATGCCTGCTGGGGTTGCGGGTTTGTCCGAAAGGGATATCGCGGCCCCGGCACACAGGCAACTGAAGGAACACGGGTGGGTTTTAGTCAGTAAAAGTCTGACACACCCTCTCGCTCTGCCCAGAGCGGGAGAAGTCATTTGATGATTTCCCATCCTGAAAAAAAAAAATTAAAAAAAAGGTGTGTATAAGATTGCATGCGTCCTAATACAAAATGTTCTAAGAACACTCACGCAATATCGCAGGACAGAGGAACGCAAAAGTCCTACTTCTATTGCGTCGTTATTATCGCACCAGTGTGTAACTTTGTGGCCGTCCTTATACAACACGTAGGTCTGTACTGAAAACAGATATCACAATAACGCTTGCGTTATTATCGACCGATAAAATTGCGCCTGTAGGGGAGAGGCTTTGAGCCTCTCCACCACAGGCGCCATTGCGGCTAGAAGTAGGACACTTTATCTTAATATCGGAAAAACGCAGCTGTGGGGGAGAGGCTTTATCATGCAGTTGATTCAAAACCTGACTATCAAATTATATTTCTTAGTTAATCTTGGACAATTAAATACAGAATTTTGAAGATAAATATCTTAAGGGAACCTGTATTTTGTGGTCAAAATCGTCGGTAGTCATGTGACCTGTCGGCAGTAAGTGACCGCGGCGATCAACGATTGTTAATTTTCTGATAGACAGTCCTTTGCCCTACAGTAGGGCAATAACATTAGGCTTCAAGTATCATACTGTATATCGAAGAACTTTATGTCTATACATCGTAAGGACTATTTCTGCTTGTAGCTCGGCGGCGAGAATCGGCGAGAACCGCGGACACAGAAGAAGTAACAGAAGTAGTCATCGTGTTCACGGGATTTTCTTTTTAAACTGCTTAGATATTTAGATATGAAGTTCTTCGATAGTATATATAAGCTCGAGATGGCTATATAAAGGGGCTCGTGACTCTATGATAACATCCGAATGCGTCGTACGAAAGTTAAGCTACGCTTGCCGCGGTCGATTTGTAGATGGGTGGCCACCAATTACATATCGCGACCCCTTGCCTGGGAACGCAAGTTAAGTCGTTGGTCCCGGCTGTCATTCGTAGAGGGGAATTCTACGTGACGGGTAGCCAGAGTCTGACAACCAGTCTTACCAAGGGTTCTCGCGTTACCCACAACACAGGATGTGGTCAGATAGCCAGTCACTCCATGTAAAATACTGGTGTTCAGCTGCATCCGGTGAGACTGGAAGCCGACCCTAATGTAGTTGGGAAAAGGCTAGTAAGATGATTACTTATAAACAGCCTGCCGCAACATCGATAACGTCATAAAATCATCTTGTTTACTCATGTTTACATTTTCGCATCATAATGCTAGAAACGCCTATACAATCATAATGAGATGTTTACTACAAACCCATTATAGTTTTTATTCGTTACGTCGATTTAAAGGGCTTTGTTGAAGAACAATAAAGATGTAGCCCTTTGTCCTTTGCTCATTATGACACTGCAGAAACCGCTGGCAGTTGTTTTAAGGCACCCAACGAGTAACATCATGCAAGGAGATCGATCTTACACTCTCTTTCCGCCGTATAGTGATTATGAAGAACCTGATAACAATACTATTTTGCAGATTAGAGCTTTGAGCTCTTTCCTGGCTCTTATGCTGGCTGCGCGATCGTCTGCTCAGACCACCCAAGTATCTGACTTCGTGTCGCCATGCCCCAACGTGTTTTCGTACGACCCGCTGGCGACAGAGAGTAACAAGTGGTATGGAGTCGTCAACTTGACCACTGACATCCCTCTCTATGCGCTGTGGCTGAACATCGTACTTGAAAATAAGGCTAACATCCTTGGGGTAAGCTCAGTCACACCTTATGTCACTTCTTTACTTTATATTTTTTATTGAATTTCTATTTTCATTATAAAAGCTCCTGTTTGTTCGGGTGTATAAACAGTGATAGTTATAATTTTGTATGATGAACGCTCTGCAAAAAGCCCCCTTATAGTGATTTCATAGCTAGCATTAGAAATTAATTCCACTATAATTATTCTTCGAATATACATATCATTATAAGGTGAAGCAACTTTGTTGATCTTTCAGAACTGGTTAGGCGAGGTAACGACTAACGACAACATAGATTTTAAAATAGAAAATACTAATATGTCGATCACCCCTGAACAACCCCTAGCCGTACGTTTCTTTATCCAATATAATGGCAATGTTACCCCTCCAAAGCTGAAGGCCATAAGGTTTAACGGAAGAGAGATTTGTCAAGTTGAGCCTCAAGTAGTAGAAAGTGCGGTACCTGTTAGAGCCGGCATTAGCTACCAAGAAGTAAGACCTGGGGTGACTACTTCAACTACTGCGAGAACCACAGTAACAACTACTTCAAGAAATTATAACCAACAACAAACGACATTAAAAGCTCAATATTGGTATCAAACAGAAAAGCCGCAGACTACTACAAATCGATTTTGGACTCAAACAACCCCAGAGCCGACGACGGCGACAACTTTAAAGCCTCAGTATTGGACGGAAGCACAAACACCAGAAAGCACACTACGTACCACTCAGCAAACGCAATATTGGCAACAAACAACTCCTTCTTTAAAACCTATATACTGGACTCAAGCGAAGACTGAAGTCAATCCACAGACTACTGTGAGGACTTCAAGTTGGTCTTATGCGAAAGCTGACAATAACCAGCAAGTCACATCCACAGTTAAACCAACAAATCAAACTAGGTCCCAAACAAGATCTGAAACCACGACGCGCACAACTACAGAAAATAATTCAGAGTCAGGCCAGGTCCAGAGTTTGCTTTATTCACAGACCAAAGATATAAAGAGAACCGCGAACTCGCAAGGCAAATTACAAGGACAAAATAACCAGCAAACTACATCTGGAAACAAATATCAAATACAGAATGAAATTAAACAACAGATAACAGAGGCGGCTCCGGTTTGGCCAAATGAGAAGGTAGCAGACAACCAAAACGTTACCTCTACAACTAGACGAAGTAACTTTCAAATTGAAGTTAAACAAGTAGGAAATACAAAATATTGGTCCAAAATTCCGGAAAATACCACGAGAATAGCAGTAAAGACACCGAGTGTAACTGAAAGTACATCTTACGAATGGTCCGGAAACCAACAAAGAGTCCCCGATAGTGGACTTCAGAACCAACCTTATGCGAAGATATCAATCAAACAATCAGAGTCTACACAAAATCATAACCAACCTAGAGATTCGCCATTATACGTAAGACCTGGAGACAGACAGACAATATCAGATAGTAGATACGAACCACAGAATAATGCAGAGAATAGACCTCAACCTTATAGTGGATTTGGATCTGAAGATAGGGAACCAGCTAGACCGATTGACTCCTACCAGCAGACGACAGCACAGAGGCAGCAAAATACGGATGACGTTAGACCACTAAAAATATCTGGACAAAATACTGCTCAAAGGTATGAGGAAGGTTACCAAACTTGGGTTGAACCAGCTAGAAATGGAATGGTAATTCAATCAGGCGATGATCCTTCGAGATAGTAAGTATATCTTTTTTAAGACGAATTATTCCACGAACCGGATTCCCGGCTCACTAAAATCCTAGTTTTAGTAGCATATTATTTCTCGACTCGAAAAAAAAAAAAAAAACGAAAATTTTTATATTGTCATATGAGCGGTCCGAATATACTGAGGTCTGTTGTAATGTATGTCTGATTTTCAGCCCCACAAATGATGGCAGAATAAAGATCTTAGACGGAAGCAGCATATCTTTTGATAAATACCAGATGACCACGGCACAACCCGTTCCAGTCCCTAGTAAAATTGAAACATATGACAATTCAAAGTAAGAATTGAATTATTTTCATACTTTTTACATTGCTTGGTTATTATTTTGTCCATTGCCTGAATCATTAAAGAAATGCTCTCGAAACGTTGAAGGAAAACATCGTCAGGAAACCGACATCTCCTAGAACCAAAAATTCGAAGTCATGTGACATCTACCAATCCGCACTGGGCCCGTGTGGTGGATTAAAGCCCACTCCCTTTCACAGGGAGCAGGACTGTGTCCCAGCAGTGGGAATATTAAAGGCTGAATTAGCTCATTAAAGAAAGAAATAAAGTAAATATTCTTCAGCTAATAGATAACTTCTATTGCACAACAGCTATAGTAGATGCGGTTGTAAGCGCTTATCTTAAGGCAATACGTAAAAAAGTATATAAAAAAAGTAATCAAATAATATAATCTTCATGTCTAAATTGAAAATGGGCTCCTAAAGTGGTTTTGCGAGAACATCTTAAGTTGACCTCTTAAAGGGTAAATAAAGATCCAAAATTAGAACTAATTGGTCGATTACCGATTTCTAACTTGCTTTTTGTGTTGTCATTATTTGACCGGTGAGTTTCTATTATACGCTGATTAGAGGAGGCAGTTTGGTGTCCTTAGCCCATGCTGTCCAACTGCTGGACAAAGCTTTTCCCCAAATCTTTCAAGGAACTCCTTCTCCGTGCAACCTCGTGGCACGGGCCATTTAATCACCTTTTTGGGACAACCTTTTCGGCAACGAGATTATGTTTTGCGATTTTGATCCAAAATTGTTTGACTATTATTGAAGTTAGCCTCATTTTTTTTATTTTTTTAGTTTTTGGACTATTACAATATAACATACCATCACGCTTGTATTCCCCGAAGGACTAGGCAGGGGTAAAGTAGGCCTGAAATACTCTAGACCAATCTCATACGTCAAATCATATATCATAGATCTATCATACTGAAAACACCTTTTCGAAATTGTAATTTTTATAATATTTTCAGGCAGGAAGACTTTTACGAAGGTGGGTTACCCATATTCTTAATACCCAACCCTGAACCTCAAAACACAGCCGAGGTAGGTTACAAAATGAATTATTACTTCAACACTTAATACTCAATCATTTAAATTATATTCCACAAATAACTTTTAATGCGATCATTATGGACCCTGTCGAGCACAGCAAAATAGTTGTTTCTACTACCATTTTGCTTTAAAACTTAGCTTATCCTTAACTTTCTACCTACTTATAACTAATGTTATTAGGGTTTTTTTTCTAGTGTTTTTATTTTAAAATAAATATTATTTCTGTACTAATAAATATTAGATAGTATAGCACTATTTATGTCATTAATTTATCGTATAAATATAAGAGTCCAGGGAAAAACATATCAAAGTAACTTTGAGGAAAACTGGGAGAAAATAGTAGATTGTTTGCTTAGGGAGCAAACAACAATATTAAAGGCGAGAGTGTTTCTTTGAATCCAGAGCAGAGCGACAGATTCTTGAGTAGAATCCAGAGCGCAGTGAGGGAATCAAAGTACGTCACTCGAGCTTAAAATAGTGTTGCTCCCGAGGTGGACACTCTACTTTTATCACCCTCTGTGAGAAAATAAGTTAGTGCAACTTATGTATAAGAATACTACCTACGTTTATTTATTTCATTCTTACTACTTGAGGAAGACACTTATTTTTTATAAAACGTAAAATCTGAATTTGAGTAAATAATTACGAACGAAGGCGGAATGCATATCCTGCGTTTTTTATTTTTTCACAACCTTTGTTTTTAATTTAGTTTGCGGTTACTTCAGCCTGTTACTTGTTCATACAATGTTCGTGATTGATCTCTTTAGTGATTGGAACTTTTACTAACAATATACACATTCCAAATTCAAATCACTTTTGGTCCCTAGGGATTAAAGAGCCCGTCTTGCTCGTATGAAGAATAAACTAGCTCTTTTTGAATAGATCATGTTATAAAACGATTTTTAACCTTCAAGGTTAAAAATCGTTTACTTATAAAAGTGATTTATATTTGACAGCATTTGTGTGGTACAAATGCTGTCAAATATAAATCATTGCTTATATGTTTATAACATTATGTTATAAAATTTAAAAAGAACATATTTAAACAATCTTATTTAAAAAAAATCTTCATTATGTCTCTCAAAGAATAACAGTTGTGATTCGAATTTATGCACAATAAAATGTAAGATTCAAGGCTGTTGCAGACTGGCGCGACGCGACAACGCGACACGACACCGGTTATTGTTCTACCGTGAAGTTATCATAGAAATTGTTTTATTAGAGTCGCGTCGCGCCTCTTTGTACAAGGCTTTAAGTTGGTAGTCAATTTGATAAACAATTCATTTTCCTGACTTTATCTTTGATTAATATTCATTACACATACTGTGCGGGGATTATACCTAGCTGGACTACAGTTTTCACATTCTGTAGTAATATATTAAAGGTGTGTCCAAACATTGAGTGGCATGAGCGCGGCAGCAACACGCGGCGTTTGCAAGACACGTTTCTGCCGCGCTCTAGTTAGGACCAAACCGCCGAATGTTTGCGGGGCAGTACTGCGGCACATCCGATACACGCCGCGCACTTCAATTGGCAATATCAATCTGCCTAGCCTTTAAGAAATACGTCCAGACACATTTAGTGACGAATGTTTCCTTAAAACGTTCGCGCGCGGCAGTCTTCCAAACACAGCGCGGCAGCCGCGCAGGACTGCCGCTCAATCTTTGGACACGAATAAGGTTATAATTTAATAGTTTTTATTGTTGCCATATTCAATCGCAGTTAACAAAATTATACCAACATAATCACATGTTTAACGAGTCAGCGCTTTTGACAGAAAATATGACGCAAAAACGAAGCAACAGCGCGGGCGATGCGACGCAACGCAGTTGGTCGTTCTAATTTATTAGGGTGTCTTACGACTTCCACGCGAACGACATCGCGTGCACAAGCTATTTAAAAATATAGGTACATACAGAGCTAAAATATACTTAAATTCGTTTGAATTAAACCAACTGAAGGAAAAGCAAATGTAGACACATCATTATTTATTACGTTTGTTTGTTTGTAAGTTTGTATGAAGGGGGTAATCTCCGGAACCGCTTGTCGGATTTGACAAAATATTTTTGCATTGGATAGCCTAATTCTTGAGGAAGCTTATAGGCTCGCAGACGAAGGCGCTGGCAGAGGCTAGTAATAAATATAATATAAGCAACTACAAGAATATTAAATTAAGTTTGGACAATTTTTGCATCAAATACTTGTAAAGGGAAATATCACACGAAAAGGAAGTGTTGGCATTGAAATATACCTGTACGATTAATATTTGGATGATGCACAACATTTTTTGCAGTATACCGGTCTATTTGAATAATGATGCACTTAAAAAAATAAAGTTCATATACTACACCTTGGTTCAAGATCGGAAAAACCGGTTTACAAATATTCGCATTTGGTAAAGTCCGTCTAATAACAAATGCAAATTAATGACGTACAAGACAAGTTTTACAAAAAATATTTATTGATATGCAACAATTTCTGGTCTGCGGTTTTTTATGGCGATAAAAAACATAAATATTAATTCAATCAAAATCTAAATAACACATAAACCATGGGCACTTATGAAACGTCAGAAACTATGTGCAGAGTTTTATAATGGTCGTTTCCAATGGAATAGAGCCGGCAAGAAAGTCCACGGTTACTCTTTGAAAAATAGAAGTGAACGCAGTCAAACGCTTTTGAGAGTTTATAGAAAATGCAAATTGCATCCTGGGATTTCTCTCAGGATTCCAAAATGTGACTGATGAGTTTTACTCCCGTAAATTTTAGTCGACATACCTTGAATGAAACCAAACTGGCGAATATGTATCATCCCATTTGGGCTAAAATGTGACAATATCTGGTCTAGATTTTTCTAGTCTAGTCTAGTCTGGTCTAGATCTAGATTTTTTCATACATATTGCTCAATGCTGTTAGCACAGATATAGGTCTACAATTAGAGGGATCACCCGTGAATTATTTTGTGAGTCATCACTAGATTTATGTAGATTATCTTAGTCTTCTAGACACGATTCGGTATTGTGAAACTTAAATTAAAAATAACTTTTAGTAAATAAAACGATTGTAGAGTGCAATTTAAATTAAAAAGTGGATTCAACAAAAAAAGTCCCATGAAAATCCGACCACTATAAACTCTGTTTCACCTTTAGAGCATTTTTTGACAGCAAAAACAACAAAAAGCAGTCTTCATCATCTACCTAGCATATTCCCAAGTTTTTTTGGGGTCAGCTTGTAGTCTTACCCGATCCAGCTGAATACCAGACTTTTACCTGTAGTTATTGACGTACCAAATAAAGTAATACGTATTCCAAATGCTAAACTTTACTGTAGAATAAGAACATTATTTAAATTGCGGGTATATTTACATTTTCACTCCGCACATTCCACGTTTCATAACACCAATAACTCGTATATTTATCTCATCTACTCGACGTCCGTATGTCACTGCAGGGATTCAGCAGAATATCAGCGTCAGGTACATTTGCCTGGCACATGATGAGCTGGACTCCCATTTGGTGCAACCTTGAGACACACCACACTTTTTATGTTCGTTGATCCACTATTATATGAGCGTTTATTCTGAAAGTTGGCAACGTCGCAAATAGATGTCAAATATTTCGCTGTTTTGATTAATTTGGCAATATTACTGTTAGCGCCATAGAATATTAATAATGAATTGCAATTATAACATTGAATTTGATGTTGTAACGTTTTAGGTGTAAAAAAGGCATTTGGAAAGTTCCCAAATACTTTTTTTTACATCTAAAACTAAATTGACGACACGGTTGGTCGCAGTGGCTGAGCGATCGACTGCTGCGCAACGTGTCGCGGGTTCGATCCCCGCACGGAACAAATATTTGTATGATCTGCAAGTAGTTGTTCCGGGTCTGGGTGTTAGTGTATGTGAATTTCTATGTTTCTAAACTAATTATTGCATTTCATAATCAATATTTTAGTTTGCTAGTTAGCCTCATTTCATATTTCCATACAGTAATATTACCAAATTAATTAAAACAGGTAAATATTTGACAGGTATTTGCGACGTTGTTAACTTTAGGATAACTGTGTCATAGCCCATAGTGTCATCACAATGTTTTGTTTCATTCCTTTTTTTGTTGTTTGTGTGTATATTGGCACCTTGCAGTAATTTCCTAATAGCTAATTAGTTATTATTTAGTCATGCTTTTGTATGTTGTGCTCTCTTTAATAAATAAACGATTTATATATCTATATATTAAAAGCTACCTATCGATACACATCACATCTGTAAAGTCTCAATAACTGAAAAAAGAAACGTTGTACTTTTTTGTTCTAAGGCGATTAAAGTATTTTTGTATGTATTTTCAGCCCACGTGCGGTAAGGTATTACTAAACAAGCAAACATCTCAAAGTCTGAGATCATCGAGCACATTGGAAGGACAGTGGCCCTGGCAAATAGCACTTTACCAGCAGCAGGTCTGTAGCTCCTTTTTCCAAAACACTGAATATTGTTGTATTGTTGTTGTGATTATTTATATGTTATTTAATCATATTATTCATACTATTGGTTGTAAAAAATTGTTTGTTGAAAATAAATAGTACTTATAATATTATGCTACTACCATAATATTATAAGTACTATTTATTTTATATTTATGTATAATTCTTTAAACCTGACTTGGTTTCCGTACGTCTTTTTCGGGTGACCACTGAAAATCAGCGCTGTGCTAAGGGTCTCCATAGCACAGAATCATGCTGAGTGAAGCCTTCTTGTTACAGTCATGACGTGCCAGCAGCTGCCGACTATTTCTGTTTTGTGCTCGTTATTATATTTGGTATCGTTATGTTGGCGTTATCTACTCGAGTTTATTATCTTCTTTTTTATGCACGTGTGTTATGTGACAAATAAACTTATTTTTCTTTCTTTCTTTCTTACATAAATAGCAAACATGATGAGGAAAATAATATATAAGGCAATATAAATTAGTCAAAGCATTAATATTATACGTCAATCTTCTTCCTATCTTTTACTCTGGTTATATATTTTCACGGAGTCTTAATGGATTAGGCTAAGTGTTTTTAAATATTATGCAATTGCACTAGGACACCAAATATGTAGTCATTTCATTACTCATAAAAGTGATAAATGCTTAATGGCATCTGATATGTCCAAATTTTGGGGCCTCTGGCAAAGTAATGGGCTGCCTAGACTGGTGAACAGGACAGCAATGGATTTTAAATGTATCAATAAAATTTAATACTCATCCAATCCAATTATGGTATATATTTCAATGCTCGGTGAAAACTATAATTTGAACATAAATTTTAACTATAAACCATTGAACATTTAAAATCCTCTGCCGCCATGCCGTCTGCTCGTAAGGACCCGTAAGATACTGTCGTCTCCGCTAGTAAGGACCGTCGGTAAGTGTGTCTAGAGAGAGAAAAGCGGTTACATTCCTCTAGATTATATTTTGTTGCTTCGTGTCTCAATATGAAACTTTTTATAAAAGGTATTATAACATTCTTGACACACTTACCGAGGGTCCTTACTAGCCGCTATTCATAATTCCTTCTCAGTCACGAGATAATATTTTTTTAAAGGACTGGCGCTAGTGGACCATTTGGGCGCCCTCCTAAGTTTGACATATTCTTAACAATATATAAAAAAATCTCCGGTTATTTATTTCCTCTTCGTAACCTATTTATGACAACCAGATTCTCGTTTCCCAGTTCTTACGAATAAACATTCTTCATTCAATTCATTCTTACTTCCTTTTTGTTTCATAATTACTCTTCTTCCTTTTCCAGGTTTCAGTAGAGTTACACTACAAATACATTTGCGGAGGCACCCTTGTCTCCAGACGCCACATCATCACGGCAGCGCACTGCGTGACCAGGAAGTCATCTGCCAGCGTCGTCAATAAGGACACCCTGTCGGTCTTCCTGGGAAAGCACCACCTTAGGACTTCCGTGGAGGGAGTCGAAGTTAAGTTTGTAAGTACAGTTTTGTTTTAGTTATAAAACCAAATGGTGGAGAAATAGCATTATAGTATTAATTTTGATCGTATCCGTATAAATTTTGTAGTAAATATAAGGATATTTCCCAAATGTCAGGGTGCTTAAAACGGCCGGCTTTGGTAGAATCATAGTATGATATTAATAAGAATCACACAAACTGACAATTCATAATATTATCTGCGTTTAATTCATATTACGCAATTCATCTGTTTGACAGTATTATATTATAATGAAATAACATTTGAACTGTAGAAACACAAAATAAAATTCTCAGTTGATTAATAAAAACTGTAAAGAAAAATTATCCGGTAAAATTACGGTCTTTATTTTTTTCATACGGCAATATTTACACCAAATATGATTTTGATATGAATTGAATTGAATATGATTCAGCTAAAAGATATATGTGTCACTATAGAGGAATTACTATGAATTCAGAAAATTAATTGCTTTTAGAGGAATTGCATAATGTGGCCGTTTTAGGCCCCCAGTAGATAAATAGTGTAGATATGTCTATCCTTATATTTAAATAAATATTTATTTCACAATTTTCGATATTGCACCTACCACTGTTTATTTCTGCATCACCCAAATGTTGACTGGTAGAAAATCTATGGCATTATCCGCCTCTGTACATTTGTGTGCTTAAAGTGTCAAATAAATAAATAATAAATAAGATGATTTACACATTTGGTGAACTTTGCCGGAGAGTAGGATGAAAGTTTGAGCGACTTTGACTTCCCTGGACAAAGATACAGTCAGTTCTAGTGAGAAAGACTCCTCCTGAACTAGTCCCAAGATTTCCACACGACAAAAAATGCATTTGCCCTACAGTTACATAAAAAAACTATGTTTTCCCATTCACAAAACCAAGTAACCACCTAATACAGAGTATTGACAAAGCCAGTGTCGGGATTCATCAAATTTGAACGAAACCACGATAGACAAAGACTCACTCGTTGATATATTCATGGTGACGGCAGCATCGACTATGGCGTCATTATAAAATTAGAAGGGTGGGGTTTGAAACGTACGTTAACTTTAGCTCAGGAATAAAAATGGCAATTTGACAGCTTTGTGTAGAGAATATTATGTCAAACCAATGTATAAATTCAGCCTATAAAAATTGCCTGACGTTGAATAAATTGGCAAAGTAAAAAACCTACTCTAGTTTACTTAGGGCCAATTTTTCCATCGTGTATACCTATAGGTGACCCAATTTACACTCATACGAAGCACGAACCAATAATCTAATCATAAACCACCATTTAAGCTAATCACAGTTCATTATGATGAAAAAAATAATGGGATCCACATTTGACTATGAATTAACCTCTCTAAGGCTGCCTGTCGAATGGAGCGGAGAGGAGAGGAGTGGAGCGGCGGTGTGCCAATATTAACCAATGGAATTGCATAAAACCCCCGCTCCGCTTCAGTGGACAGGGATTTGCGAACTAGTTTAAAAAAATCATACAAAACCGCGAAGCGGCCGCTACCTCGCTCCGCACAGTCCGTAACTCCGCTCCGCTACCTCGCTCCGCATCAATGGACAGACACTGTCCGCAACTCCGCTCCACTCCGCTGCCATGCTCCTCTCCGCTGCCTCGCTCCGCTTCAATGGATAGGCAGCCTTAGTCTTGAGTTTTTAGTCTTAGTTTTAGTTTAATTTTGGAATAATTGCTTCCTTATTATCCTTAGTATTCATGTTCCTACTGGTGATATCTGCAGATTTTCTATCCGGATGATATATTATTTTCTACAGTGTACCAATTTCGTGTTTCTATAGCTGCATTGAAGTTGTCAGAATGCTGTAATTAGAGTGGTCACTAGCTCAGTGCACGTAAGTGCAAAATCTCTGTTTGTATGTACTACAAATGGAATTACCCTACTGTTCTAATTTCACTACGCTAACGTACCTCACTCAATCCGATTTGCGTAAAATGGATTAGCACCCTTTGTCCGTATCCGACGGGAGTCAAAACCGGTTCAAAAGCTACTCAGTTTAAATTGATTGAGAGAACTTTGGTCGTGTACATTACTAATTATTGGCTGATTGATCCTTCGGGTATCCCCATTGTGTTTAGGATGTGTTTAGGTCAATTTAAGTTATGTTTTTGACACTTTGAGTTCGACGGATGGGTAATGTTTGAGGTAAGGCTATGGAGAACTTAGAGGTGACACGTCAGGTACTTAAAAAAGACAGAAAATAATTATTTTTTCCTCGACTTTAATATAGGAACTTTATTAGGCACTTACAAAATAATATGGCTCAACATCATCATCATTGGCAGCCCTGTTCCACTCACTGCTGAGTATAGGCCTCTACCCTAATGTGCCATGCTTCCCTAGTATGTACGAAATAAAAAGTTTTGAGTATGAACTTCAATGGCTTTAAGAGTAGGGGAAGACCAGAGAAATGATGGATGTACTGTGTGAAAGATGATATGGCTGGAAAGACATAGACTATCGAGATAACGACTAATAGAGAAGTAGGGAAGAAAAAACATGTTGACCGCGAATAAATTGGGTTATGGCGAATGATCACTTAAAGGCAAATTTATGCTCAAGGCTACTTTAAAAACAACAAGAACTAAGAAGCAGACTGTCAGATGCACAAATAACATCTAGGAGTGATGCTGATTTTCAGCTGTAGTTCAAGTGCCTTACAGTTGGAACTGGGTATCAGAATATGGATGATGCCTGGGTAAAAAAAATGAAATTATAATTAGTCCGTAATAAGGCACATATTTTTTGCTTTATCATATTAATACAAAAATACTTAGATAAAACGCATTTTAAGTTGGGGAGTGGGGGTCGCTACGTCACTAGTATGTATAAAATCTACATACTCGTGACGTCACGGCACATTTTACCTCAATGTATCGCCGTAATCTTTAGATTACGTAGAAAAAGCAAAAATACGTGGCCAATATTTTTTTATAATCTCAAAAACAGACAAAAAAAATTTTTGACATCATCCCTATTGTATGTAGGTATACAATATTTATACAAAATACATTTGATAATTATCATATTAGGAATTAGCATCATATTATCACCCTTTTGAAAATATGTGGGGCTACCTTTCATTCTAATTCTAGGAGGAACTCAAAGCAAGGGTCTAATATCGTCTGCAGAAGTTGAAACTTGAATTGGAAATTATTTAGCCATATTTTAGTTTTTTTTCCAACAATTTTAAGATCAATGATAATATATATGAGCTGCGTATTCGTCAACCGATGCGATATAGTGCTGACGGTACCAGAATAATTAGCACACTTGTCTACACTAATAATTTAAGAGAAAATATTTGTATTTTTGTTTATAATTAATAAACTCAAAAACTACTGGACCGATTTAAAAAAATATCTCACCAGTAGAATACTATATTATCACTGAGTAAGATGGGCTATAATTTATAAGGATATTACGCGGGCGAAGCCTCTGGCGGAAGATAGTTTGTGATATAACTCGAATACTTTTTACATTATTATATTTAATACAACGTGCCTCTACAATGGCGACATTTAAACACGGATAGGGCTAGTGGCCAGTTATCATAAAAGTTATCTATCTAAACTAATATTATAAAGAGAAAAGATTTGATTTTTTGTATGTTTGTTTGTTTTTTTGTAATGAATAACTCAAAAACTACCAGACCGATTTAAAAAAATCTTTCACCAGTGGAATGCTATATTATCTCTGAGTAATATAGGTTATAATTTATAAAGATAACACACGGGCGAAGCCGCTGCCGGAAGCTAGCATCTTCATAAAACGAAAACGCGAAACAGCTTAGCTGTAATATCATGACATGCTCCAGTCAGCGCGGGGGGCCGAGTGTCTAAACTTTTCTTCTACTCTTTATTTGTATCAATAATTTTATGCCACAGTTATTATAATAACTAGAAAAGGTTGTATATTAACTAGATAAGTTAAGTGTACACTGTTACCTACTAATGTGACACTTTGGGCTTTAGAAAAAAACATTCACATAGATTTTGAAGGCTCATTCGCATAATGACTACTTCGCAAAATGACTACTTCCCAAACTGACTAGGTACTTCGCAAAATGAGTAATTCGCAAAATGTCTACCGGTTGTAAAATGTATTTTTCTTATAATGACTCTTTCACAAAATGGCAGAAACGACACTTTACAAAGCCTAACTCCAAGATCCATTTTGACGGCTGTGTTCGTTTCTACTTCACCAGCTTATTAAAATTGTTAAGCTTTTCCTCTATACAGTGAAAAGTAATAATAGTGCTATTATTTTATTCTACTTCCAGGTGTACAAAATTCTAATCTACCCAGACTACGACCCGACGAACTTAAGAACAGACTTGGCGATCTTGGAGCTTCGAGATAGCGTCACTTTCTCCAAGTGGATCCAGCCTGTCTGTCTTTGGCCTGCACAAGAGACTGATCTCCAGAATGTCGTTGGGAGGACGGGTTATGTATGTATATGAATTTCCTTTCAATATTAACGTGTTAGGATACCTAGACTATTCAAAAAGTCACTTTTAATATCTTTGATATATAATAATATATATATATTTAATATATATCTATACCGAAAAACGCGTCCTTAAGGTATATGTTAAAAACAAATTGAACAAAGTGCCAGAATTTCGTAGTTTTTCGAGTACCATGGGAGTAGCACAAGGTTTTCAGGGTTGCAGACTTGGGTATATAAACTGCTCTCAGGGGCCCTAACAACAGAAAAAAGAATAATAGTAGTTACATGCGCGTTTGCGATGTTTGATGTTGTTATGGACTGGGCTACACTGTTGTTGTGCCTAAGGATAGTAGAAATGTGATGGCCCTGTGGTAACGGCTCGGAGTTACCTATTTGCCTGCACCCATGCATTTGTTCACATAAATGTGATATTTGCAACCCAACGTAATGGATGGGTGAAATAATATCTGACGGCCAAAGAAAGGACAAACAGTGACATTCTAACCGTGATGTCTATAGTGGGATGATGGGGAAGTCAAAAATGTATTGGCCTGAGATAAACTACCGAAAAGCTTATGTCAATCGTTGAAAGTCGTTGTAGAAATACGCAACGCTTTGAAAGCCATTGCCACTTATCTAGGCCCTCAGAAAACCCTCTTATTTCTATCGTCAATGAAAAAGAAGAAATCGTTCGTCATCGAATTTTGATCATCAGAATCTGTGATGTGCAAGTCTGACGGGCCAAAAAGGGGTACTTAATTAAGTTTTCAGGGGAGGATTTGACTGCATGTCTTGATAAACCTCGAAGTTGCACATGTTCAAAGGATTACACATCAACAAACGTGATTCCATGTGGCTTGTCTGGCGTAAACATTAGTGGTCGATTAGGGAGACGCGGGGCGTTTTGCGTCGCGTGCTGCGTGGCCTTTCGCGGCACGTCCTACGTTTTTTTAGTTTACAGACAGGGAGCGCGTACTGCGGCCCGCGTCATCACACGTGCAAACACAAACATATGGCAACGTACGATGTTGTTTATAAGGACGCAGGGCGTGGCGTGGCGCGGCGCGTGGTGCAGGGCGTGAAACGTAGCGGTGCCCGCCGCTGCGCCCGGGTATCGCCGTTGTTAGTAATTGGCGCAAACGGCGGCGGCGCCGCGGGCCCCGCCGCGGTTGTCGCTGCGTTTTACCGTGAACGGAGTATTGCAGGCTGCGTGCGTCACCGCGATAAACGTCACGTGCGTTTCGGCGATGCCATCCGCGGGCTCCGCCTGCATCTCAAGCAAACGCGTGTAAACTCGCTGTTCCGTAAACGCTCACATACAACGCCATATGTTTGAATTAAGTGCAGACCGCGCCGCCCAACGCTACGCTCGACGCCCTCATCTCCGTAACTGAAGTGTTAGTCCTTGTATGTGTTGACATGCTGTTCAAATAAATAAATCGTTTTGACAATGTGTTTTTCCACAGACCTTTGGCTGGGGATACGATATCGCAAACCTGCCAAGGGAAGAACTAGCTCAACTGCAGATGAAAGTGGTAGACCAGCAGACCTGCCTCAGTTCTTACCCAGAGTTCATCAGCAGGTTTATTTCTGACAAGACGTACTGCGCTGGATTTGATAGTGGTAAGTTATATGTGTAAATATATTTTTAGCTCAGAACACTATAAAATACACAAGATCGTTATTAGAAGAGCTTTGAGGAGTGCAAGGTGGGTCCACACCTGCGCACGCGCACGAACAGTGCGGTTCGCGTGCATTTTAGGAACATAGTATAGTTAGGAACATACACCTTTTTTTTTGGTTTGGTAATTATCAAATAACTTCTCCCGCTCTGAGCGGAGCGGTTACACTCTTACAGACTAACACCCACCCCGTATCCCTTTCGGACTTTCCCGTGACCCCAGCAGGCTAGGCCAATGCCCTAGCGGACCCCGTCAGTTGTGCTGACTGACATATCTTTGAGGCGCGCGGGGAACACAACGCGCCGTCGACCCGGATCGGGTCCAACGAACGGCAAGCTACCCGCCGCTGGGATTCAGCGGGCGGCCAGCGGTGGCTAGGCGCGAAATTTGCCTCTCCCTCACGCGTTCTGCCTCCTCCTTCGCGAGAATTACTGTTTCGCAGAAGGAGGTGACGGCTTCACATGCCCAGAGGTCACCGCCGCCGATCGCCTTCACGAAGACATGGTGGTGCTCCGCTCAAGTTAGGCAGACCTCCACCGTATGCTCCGTGTCCTCCGAGAGATCCACACAATGTTGACACCCGGGCGTTTCCTCCCGCCTTATCCGGAACAAACTTCCCGAAACAACCGTATTCGGTGAGGAACTGCGTCAGGCGGAAGGTGAGGACGCTGGGGCGCCACTCTAGCCACTTCTCAAAGAGGGGACTTATCGCCGCAATGGTGGCAGACCCAGCACTGGGTTGCAACAATCGCAATCTCCATGACGCCATGAGATCCCGCTGGAGCTCTGTCCGCTGTGCCGTGGTTACGCCCCGCCGTTTCCCCTTCTCGTGCCACGCCCAAATTTGCGCGAGGACTTTTGCCTCCAGATCCCATGGCGGCAATCCGGCAAGGAGGAGCGCTGCCTCACCAGAGACCGTGCGGTATCCTCGGACCAGCCGGATGGCCATGACCCTCTGGGACGCGTTCAACGGGCGGCCTGGCCACCGCCTCAATAAATGCGCCCACACCAGTGTCCCGTAAAGGGCCATGGACAGCACGACGCCCGCATAGAGCCTCTGGCAGGAGGCGTTTGAACCCCCTAGATTGGGCAGGAGCCGTTTCAGCAGCTCCAGTCTGGGAGCCAAACGTCGGAAATGCTCCACGAAGTTCCACCGGCTGTCGAGGACGATTCACTTCACGGTTCGAGCGCGTGAGCTTCAATTGCGCAGGTGTGGATCTTTGCATGTTAGCGTGCAAAGATCCACACTGTCCTCACCGTTCGCAAAATGCGCGCGCGCGTAGATTATGATGCGATGTAACAAATATTCAAATTTCCAATAATTATTTAACGGCTATCTATTTTGTGGTAACTTAAGACTAACCTTGCACCTAGGAGTCAAAAATTGCCTACAAAGCTTAAAAATACATACCAATCTCTAACTCTTATATCTCACTTCGGACTGGGTTTAGAGATATGCATATCCAATAAGTTTCGTTTGTTACACTATTCCGTACTAGAAAACCAAGATTTGGTTGATGGCCGCGAGAAAAATAAAGACACCAATTTCAGGCATTGGCTTTTGACGATCGCACTCCAAAATAGAATGCCAAGTTTACCAACGATTCCGTCGAGACTGCTTCTATGACAGATCTAATATAGATACACAACAATGACAAGAACACACGCTAGCAAGCGGCAAGAGAGCCAAAAGATGACCCAGAAAACTTTGAACAGATGAAAAGAAACAATTTGTTTCATTTCATCCGTTCAAAGTTTTCTGGAAAGAACTGGACAAAGAAAGCGAAGGAGATAAACAGTTTGAAAAAGTTGGAGGAGACCTATACCCAACCGAGGCGTGTAAATATAAAGGCGGATGCAACACAGACAGTAGCTGTTCTGCAACGCAGCCGCGTCCTTATGAATAAATTATTACAAACATGGTTATACCACAGACATTTGAAAACTGTCCGCAATGTGATCGGCTCCGAAAGATAGGCTTTAACAAAAATGACTGCAATACAGCTTATAAGTACTCGATCTGACTACACTGCAGGTATCAAACTTGCTTATGACGTAACACACCTTGCGCTAATACTAAATACCCTACCTAGCTGCGAGCAACATGCAAGTAGCGCTAACTTGGCTCGCGCGCGGTTGGTCACAGTTCTAACCTAACTTATTTCACCCAGATGAAAAAAATTCGATACCTAGTTTATAATCTAACGGAAATAATACTATGGGTGTCTGCGTTGAATCCGCCTTTTTCATTGCCATGTACAAACAAATCCGGGTGCACTACATACTGCTGAGTTGCAACTGAGTTCGGATGGCTTATTACTGCTTTATATCATTCGCAAGATAATGCAGCACAGACTTTGTGTGTCTATGTTACATCCATTTTTACGCAACTTGTATTTATTTACGTTGTATGTACGCAACTTGGGCCGTAACTAAATATAATTAAGTATTATACTTATAAAAATGTTTTTTTTTAAATAAAAATTGTAAGTTGAGGAAAATAAAGGCTATGTATTATTATTTATTATATAAAATTGGAAGAAAAAATCCATGCTCATCTGAATCAAAAAATAACCAACCGGCGCCGATATTGGGATTGCGCTTGACTAATCGGACTATAGATAGTGCCATCCACGAAGATGCGACCCACTCCGCTCCGCTCCGTACTAAAATACAGCTTACAGTACAGTAATCGCGGAGTGGGGCGCGTCTTCGTGGATAGCACTATATGAAATCAGATAGGAACGTGTCGACGCTTATCGGCGTCCGTTTGCGCTGATTTGGCAAAAAGTATGTAAACCGCTCAATTTGAATTCAGATCGAAGTACAAAACAAAACACCAATAAAGTACTTAGTTCTAAATTCAAATTATTAAACGATAAATCGAATAATTGATGGACATAGAAATTTGCATTCGTTTGTATTCGGACATGCGATGATTCCCGAGGAACATTAAGAAAATACTCGTAGGTACTGAAGACTACGTTTATCAACCTACAGGCAGTATCGGGGCAAGCCATAGATATAAGAAAGAAGGAGATATGCCCGGTAGTTGAAAATGTATCGAAACCCAATGTCTTCAATTTATCCCTACTACCTAGCCTACAACTACACATGCGATCAATAAACCCAATAAATACGAGGTCCCGCTCACACTTGCAATTTATAAATCAGAACGTACTACACAATCAATTATAAGCCTTATCCCATCAAACACAGCGTGCATTTACCATGCACCGTACAACTCACTCACACGAAAACATCGATCGCTATCGTTGTGCTGTGCAAAAGCAATTTATTTTACATATACGCTAGAGATTGCCTAAATCGGAAAGTTATCAATTCTCTTTTTTATTATTTTATTAAAAATTTTGGGAGTTCCTGAAAAAATTATAAATAAAAGTCGATATACATATAATAAGATGATATAAATAAACAATAAGTAAGTAAAAACAAGCAATATTAAGTAAATCAAAAAAATTCAACATTATGAGAAAATCTAAATGAGTATAAAACAAGATTTCACATCGGTCTTCCAATCAGGCTATAACTGTTGACAAATTGAAGAATAAATTTGAATAGTAATATAAATTCATACGACAATCGACATTATTGTCGATAACCTACGTTAGTGGATCTGCACAACCACATCACTAACCCGTCGCAAGACACTGCGGCCGTACTAACGATGCAACCGCTAAAAGAAAATAACGTTTTGTGATTTTTACATTGCTTGTCCAGTCACTTAGCAACACACTTAGGTAATGGTAAAGAAGCAATGTATTTACTGCAATAATAGTACAGTCGCTGTGATAAATGAAAACAAAAATAGCGAAGTAAAGGCAAGAAATATTTTACGATTTGTTGTTTTTCATGATTTTCAACACAAATATAGTAAAATACTTGTGCTGATTTTTGAAAAGTGGTTCTATGATTTATAAAGTTTCTAGTTTAGGTTCGATTTTTACAAGAAACCACTGAACAACACGGTATTCTTAAATGTTATCACGATCGCGTTCGAAACCCCACTAGTTAGCGGAGACGGCCATTTGCCTGAGGCATGAGCATTGTGATCAGGACCCGTGGACACAGACAAGCCCCCATGCCACTTCTCCTGTTATTTATATTTCTATGGGGCAAGCGTATGGGTAATCGGCAACCAAAAAAATAAACACTGGGTTGCAAAATTTCCTAATACTACAACCCAATAACAGTTGCTGACCTGGTGATATAACGTAAAGCTTCTTGCTCAAGAGTCTACTAGACCAGCGATGTTAACATTCATCTTTTCCTCCCTACTTTTCAGCTGCAACGTGCAACGGACGTGACAGCGGAGGCGGCATGGTCTTACAGAAGGGTGACACCTGGTACCTCCGAGGAATTGTCTCCCTCTTAGTAGCCAGACAGGCCCCACACAACTGTGACCCCAACCGTTACATCATCTTCACCGACGTGGCCAAGTTCCTGCCGTGGATACGAAATAATATTGAAGTTTTATAAGCTGCTGTGATTTTGTAATAAATTTTTAGATTACGTATTGTGTCATTTTTAATTCGATTTTGATCCCAGTTTTATTATCAGTGACCTCGAATACCATGAAAATGACACCTATGTCGAAAATAAATAAAAAGAAACAAAAACAAAGAAAAGGAACTTACAATAAAAAAACTACATTATCAATAATTGACGCCTAATCATCAGATCAAATAAAAAACCAAGACAAAGTGCTGCGAACAATACAGTAAAGCATGAACTACACCTCACAAAGTGCACATTTGGTTACGAAACCGGCCTCACGTCACTGTTATGTCAGACAGTGGAGGCCTAATCGGACCCTGCTGGGGTTGCGGGTTTGTCCGAAAGGGATATCGTGGCCCCGGCACACAGGCAACGGAAGGAACACGGGTGGGTTTTAGTCAGTAAAAGTCTGACACACCCTCTCGCTCTGCCCAGAGCGGGAGAAGTCATTTGATGATTTCCCATCCTGAAAAAAAAAAAAAAAAAGGCCTAATCGGACTGTTTACTTCCAGTCTGTCTGTAACTTGAACTTATTTGGTAAATTGTGAGTGTATTATTCACAGTATGTACTGTGAATAATACACTCACTGGCTGGTACTTTATTGAAAAATTAGTTTTCGAATGATTTATTCGGATAACGCCCAAACCGGAGCAGATTTTTCACAATAAGCAGTTTATGCTCGAGACGTGAGAAGTTTCCAAAATCTTAAAAATTTCGATATGTTATGAACAACCCGTGTTGGATGCCTAAGTTATCAGGTCAAACATGTTGCAAATTAGCTCTAGCATCACCCATTACAAGGAATGTACTCAACTACCAGTCACTCTTATGGTTTACTTGGTTGGTTGTGTACTTGGTGGGTATGGTTCATTTATTATGGTTAGGGTAGATGTTCTCGTTGCAATTGCATATCTGTTAACCAACATTTCATTAGCCGTAGGTATGGTAGGTATGTAGGTACGTCTGCAATGTATTGGGCAGTTACGATACTTTTTTATTTGCTTGCCATGGAATTAAATAATGTAAAAATATGTGCATATATGTGTATAGTATGAATAAAAACAAAAAAATTGCAGTCATGGATTGCCAATAGAAGTGAAAACTTAAAACTGGTATTAGCGCCATCTATATTCTATAACCCAACACTACGCGAATCCATAACTTTAGCTCCTACCAAAAATCGCTCAACGTGCCTAAAGTAAAGAAGTTTTCACTTCAAAAACGGCGTTATTAAAATTCCATAAACTCCGTCATGATTAGATTATAAACTAGTTTCCATTTCCGTTCATTTGATAAATCAAAACTTATATTTGTCTCTTTTCCACATAAGGATGTATTTATCTCTTCCTTTTCGTTTCAAACTTGAACTTAGTAGTATTATTCCTTTTTATAAATGTCATTCTTGCGAAATCAGGCGCGGGCGCCTATCGTATTTAAAAATACAGCAAACGGTTCCTTTTTTAAATAAAATATTTGGAAAAAAAAATCAAAATGGTAAGAATGGAAATGTTTGGTGATTATTTTAGTGATGGTCATGTACATTTGGCGATGTGATGTTATAGGTAGTGAGGTGTGGTGATTATTGTATCTATAATAAGTGAATAGGTGATCAAATCAATGGTGAAACGGTTTGTGCTCTATTAAAAATAAGTTTTATCTACTCTCTTATCGTAAAGTTCTATACTATTTTATTTATTATTTTATTAGAAACAATATTCGTCCAATATCATAAAGGTCGTGATGTAAAACTTAGGAGGAAGTTTGGATAGAAAACCAAAGATTTTTGAGAAAAAAAAAAAACATTTTACCACAAAGTAGCAACGGATTTTAATGGTTTTCAATATTTTTAACTTTCATTTATTTATTTATTTCAATAAATAACTTAATTTTTAAATAGCTGCTACCGCAATGAACTCAAAGAGCAAATAATATAGGTAGTTAATTAAAAAGAATAAAGTTTTATTTGTACTCAGAGAAGATCGTGGGTATCGAAACGTAATCGAATGTCACTCGATTTTTTAAAAATGTTTTTGAACATGCGCGCGCAAAGGTAGCCCGCGAAATTGATTATTTTCTTACGTTATTTGCAATCTGCAGGTCAGTGTCAGGACGTATGTTGATCAAAATTAGGTTTAGGATTAAATAATTATGAGAATGACATCAATACTCGTTTACGTGACATTATAAATTGGCTACAGAATAATAATGTAGTAATAAACCAAGGTAAGACAAAAGTTATACACATTCATCCACGCTGCGAAAACTGAAATGTTAGTATTACTTATCAAGGCTGTGTTAATGAGGAAGTAAATAAAGCTAAATTCTGAAGTATAGTGATCGACAACAAACTCACATGGAAACCTCATGTTGAAGAACTGTTTAATAAACTCAAAGAAAGTCAACAGTCAGGCTCTTTTAACGGTATCCCATGGACTAGTTGCCTCTGTTTTGCGGTATGGTGTTATTTTTTGGGAGCAGTCTACTGATAAGGAGCTTGTATTTAGAATGCAAAAGCGATGCATAAGGTCAATGAGCGGTCTTAAGACCACAGATAGCTGACTTCCTTATTTCAAATCTTTAAAAATATTAACTTTTCCGTCTTTATATATATTGAAAATAGCTTTATTTGTGAAAAATAATCCACATCTCCTTCAAAAACTATAAGCAGTCAGAAAGAATCCTATACGGACTCAATATGTTAATCAATTGTGTCAAGTGAAATGTAAAACTGCACTAATGCAAAAAACTTTTTTGGTATTGCCCCACGCATTTATAATAAAGTACCTATTATTATTAAAACTATGACTGTATTCAAATCTAAAAGGGCACTAAATGAAATATTAATTGAAAAAAGTAACCTACTTGACGACTTCCTGAATGATGAATAACTGACTGATTGTCATGCTATTATTCCATTTGACAATTATAAAAAAAAAGGTTTTTGCTGTTGTCATTTGAATTTTATTTTTTATTTTTATTACTGCGACCTTGAATGCGACATTAGAATTTTCTGATTTAGGTACTGTTACCTTGTTGACATTAGAATTTTCCTAATTAGGTACTGTTACCTTGTTGACATTTTTGTATTATTACGACTTTTTTGTGATTCAAACGCTTTGACATTTTGTATGTATTTGTATTATATGATTGTGATTTAAAATTATATTAGTATGTGTAAATTCAATAATAATAATAACTATGATTTGGATGCCCATGTGACGGTAGAACATGGCTATTATAATAAAACATCCATGTATATACTAAAATAACGCATGTTTGCAAACCAATAAATGATTTGATTGATTTGAATTGATTGATTTGATTAGGATGCAGGAGCGAGCTAAGCGAGCTCGGGACTCGGGGCACCCCGACTCGGACAGGTTAGGTCTGAAGGGGCTCAAGTGAGCGAGTAAAGCGAGTGAACTAGCCTCGTTCACCTCCTTCGTGTTAGGTTCCTTTAAACCCTGCAGACAGAATCCCGTCGACTACGCCTTACTACATATATTTTTCATTATTTTTAGCGTTCCGTACCCCAAAAGGAAAAAACATTACCCATATAGGATCACTCGTGTCTGTCGGCCCGTCTGTCACGGCCAATTTGCTCCGAATGTACTGGACCAATTTAGTTGAAATTTGGTACATAAATTTATTCTGTGACCCGAACACGGACGTTTAACGTAAATAAATAAATTTTGAATATGGGGTCACATTTCAGGGGCATAAAGGAAAAAATAAATAAAAAAATACGAATTTTACCGTGTGCGCGTATCAAATGTGAGGATCTCAAATTTTTATTTTTATAATTTTAAATAAATATTTTTAATTTAAGAAAATTAATGAACATTGATTATTCCCCCCTTATCTCCGAAACTACTGAGCCCATGCATTTTTTGAAAAAAATACAGAGAATGGTTCTTTACTCATAGATTACAGGAAAACCTATAAGATGTCTATGGTCTTAAAAATAACTTGGTAAATCTTTACAGAACCCTTCATTGTGCGTGTTCCAACACGCGCTTAGCCAGTTTTTTATTTGAGCTTAACCTTTGTATCAATTTACATTGACCTTGAAAATGTCCATAATGTGAGAGCTTATTTTAAGTTACCAAGATTTCAGCACATTTTGGTTTGACCTTGACTTTGAAGATTACATTGACCCCATTATTGCTTGGAAACAAATTAAGACCCGTTACGTGATCTTCCCCACCCTTAATACTCCCACTGTCCCACCAATCCTATGGTTAAGCCTATGGTTCTCCGTACTTTGGGGTTTTCAACTATACACTTAAAAAAAATCATTCCACGAAAGAAAAAAAAACTACTATGAAAAACCGACGGATCATAAAGTGCAATGTACACCCACATTTCTCCAGTAATGTTTAAGTCCCATGTAATAGGAGGGGCCTGTTCCACCACCGGGCACAAATTCCAGACTGCGTGCTGCTACTGAGTAATTTCAGATAGAAAAACCTAATAACATAACCAGGACTTCATGCTCAGAAGTAGCGCTTGCGACCGCTAGACCAACGAGGTAGTTGAGGTAGCAGAATACTAATATACTATAGGAATAACTAATTTATGTCTGTGATTTCATGACCTAGGCTGTCTCTTCGATTCTTATTATTCAGTTGATACAAAACCTAACTATCACCTTTTTTTCTAAGTTTTTCTTGGACAATGCTTAATTTTGATTCAGAAAAATATCTTAACGAAACCTGTATTTCGTGATCAAAATCGTCGGTAGTGATTAGATCTATTGGGAGTAAGCAACCGATCAACGATTGTTAATTTTCTGATAAAGAGTCTTTGCCTTGCAGTAGGAGAATACAATTGCAGGGTAAAATGATCATCTCTCGCGTCCGGCCCTGGTTCAGGCCATGGTTCGGAGCGAGAGTGCATGGGAGGCCGTCACTTCCTTCTGCGAAGCAGTTATACTCGCGAAGGAGGAGGCGGAGCGCGCGAGGGTGATGCAAGCTGCACGCCCTCGCGGCCCTAGTCGCCGCAGGAGACGCCCCGGGCGTCGGGAGTCGAGAGCCGACTTCCGGCCACCGTAGGCGCGGGCTTGCGGACGGTGAGCAATGGGCAGCTCGCCGTCCGATAAGGACCAGGCCCGTGTCGACGGCGCGTTGTGTTCCACGCGCGCCTCAAAGAGATGTCAGCACCAACCGACGGGGTCGAAAGACCAATGCCTGCTGGGGTTGCGGGTTTGTCCGAAAGGGATATTGCGGCCCCGGCACACAGGCAACGGAAGGAACACGGGTGGGTTTTACTCAGTAAAAGTCTGACACACCCTCTCGCTCTGCCCAGAGCGGGAGAAGTCATTTGATGATTTCCCATCCTGAAAAAAAAAAAAAAAAGGTTAAAATGATCACACTATACATATCTATAGTGTGATAATAACAGCCCGGAAGAGCACTATAGCCTAGTGGTAACGGCCGCGACTAACGAGTTGTAGCTCGTAGCTACGAACCCAGACAGGCGCTTCACTTTGTGTAAATTATTTCATCACCACTGCTCTCAAAACGGTGAAAGAAAACATCGTGAGGAAACCGAAGAAATTTAAGACATGTGACATCTACCAACACGCACTGGGCCCGCGTGGTTGATTACGGCCCACTCCCTCTCACTGAGGCCTGTCCCAGTAGTGGGAACATTATAGGGTGATTGAGACAGCCCTGTAAAATTGAATTCATGGGCGGGCGGGCCCTCTTCCAGGGTCATTACACTCATCATTACGAACAACTTTCCCTATGGTCCAACCCTAAAATCGCGAAAAAAGTAATCAGCTGTTCCTACATTTATGTTCGTATATCTCGTAAAAATGTAGGGAACAGCAGACCTTTTTTTATAGAGAGGGGCTCATTCAAAATTCAATTTTTTTTATTTCACGTAAACCTATTTTTTTTTAATGGTACCAAATATATCAAAATAACTCAATATATACCATGGGCAAACATGAAACGTCAGAAGCTAGGTGCACAGTCCCAATTGTTACTCTTTTAAAAATAATTGGCCTTTACAATATTTTCAAAAAAATAGAAGATGGTCAATAAATCTACAGTCCACTACGCCTATAGCGTTCTCACATTCACAAAATAGAAAATAATCTATATAAAATATAAATAAATTAATAAAAATTAAAAACCAATTTTAAACGAAATGACATGATAACATGATAGCATGTTTGCTACAACTGTAGCAAATCTGAATAATTATCATGTACACAAAAGCCACTAATAAAGTGTTGAAACTAAATTGTAGGTAGGGTCGTGGCTGTATTATAGCAGCCGCACGGCTCGAACGAAAGCTTGGCTACGCTTGATGTAGTGGGTTCTTGGATGATCCATTACATATCGAGACCCCTTTGTGCCTTAGAAAGCACGTTAAGCCGTTGGTCCCGGCTGTCATTCGTAGATCTTTGATAGTCGTTACGGGCAGTCAGAAGCCCAAAATTCTGACAACCATTCTTATCAAGGGTTATCGTATTACCCAGTAACTGGGTTGTGGAGGTGATAGGCAGTCGCTCTATGTAAAATACTGGTATTCAGCTGCATTCGGTTAGACTGGAAGCCGACCCCAATGTAGTTGGGAAAAAGCTAGTTAGATGATGGCTTATAAACAGCCTGCCGCGACATTGAATGACGTCATAAAATCATGTTGTTTACTCATGTGTATATTTTCGCATCATTATGCTAGAAATGCCAAAAAAAAATAGTAAGATGTTAACTAGAAACCCATAATAGTTTTCATTAGTTACGTCAGTTTAAATAGCATTTTTGAAGAACAATAAAAGTGTAGCCCTTTGTCCTTTGCTTTTATGCTGCTGGCAGTTGTGCACTTAACGAGTAACACCGTGCAAGGAGATCTTCCGGTCTCTTTCCTCCATATACTGATTATGAAGAAAGTGATAGCAATACTATTTTGCAGATTAGAGCTTTGAGCTCTTTCATGGCTTTTATGCTGGCTGCGCGATCGTCTGCTCAGACCACCCAAGTATCTGCCTTCGTATCGCCATGCCCCAACGTGTTTTCGTACGAACCACTGGTGACAGAGAGTAACAAGTGGTATGGAGTCGTCAACTTGACCACTGACATCCCTCTCTATGCGCTGCGGGTGAACATCGTGCTTGAAAACAAGGCTGTCATCCTTGGGGTAAGTTCAGTTAAACCATATGTATCTTCGTTACCTTATTTGTATGGAATTTTGGGAGGCCCCTTTACAAAATGCTGTACCTATATTGTTTTCATATCTAGCATTAGAAATCAGTCCCACTATAATTATTCTTCGAATAAATGTCTCGTTACAAGGTGAATGAACTTTTTGATCTTTCAGAACTGGCTAGGCGAGGTAACGACTAAAGACAACCTAGATTATAAAATAGAAAATAATAATATGTTGATCACCCCTGAACAACCGCTAGCCGTACGTTTCTTTATTCAATATAAGGACAATGTGACCCCTCCAAAGCTGAAGGGCATTAGGTTTAACGGAAGAGAGATTTGTCAAGTTGAGCCTCAAGTAGTAGAAAGTGCGGTACCTGTTAGAGCTGCCGTTAGCTACGAAAAAGTAAGTCCTGGGGTGACTACTTCAACTACTCCGAGCCCAGAGCCGACGACGAAGACAACTTTAAAGCCTGAGTATTGGACGGAAGCACAAACACCAGAAAGCACATTACGTACGCAGACGCAATATTGGCAGCAAACACCTCCTACTTTAAAACCTATATACTGGACTCAAGCGAAGACTGAAGTCAAACCACAGACTACTGTGAGGACTCCAAGTTGGTCTTATGTGAAAGCTGACAATAACCAGCAAGTCACATCCACAGTTAAACCAAAAAATCAAACTAGGTCCCAAACCAGAACTGAAACCACGACGCGCACAACTACAGAAAATAATTCAGAGACAGGCCAGGTCCAGAGTTTGCCTTACTCACAGACTAAAGATAGAAAGAGAACCACCAACTCCCAAGGCAAATTACAAGTACAAAATAACCAGCAAACTACATCTGGAAACGAATATCAAATACAGAATGAAATTAAACAACAGATAACAGAGGCGGCTCCGGTTTGGCCAAATGAGAAGGTAGCAGACAACCAAAATGTTACCTCAACAACTAGACGAAGTAACTTTCAAATTGAAGTTAAACAAGTAGGAAATACAAAATATTGGTCCAAAATTCCAGAAAATACCACGGAAGTAGACAAACTGATAATATCTGATCGTAGATACGAACCAAAGAATAATGCTGAGAATAGACCTAAATCTTACAGTGGGCTTGAATCTGAAAATAGGCAACCAGCTAGACTGGTTGACTCCGACCAGCAGGCGAGAGCACAGATGCAGCAAAATACGGATGATTTTCGAACACTAAAATTACCTGGACATAATACGGCTCAAAGGTATGAGGAAGGTTCTTCAATTTATTCTATTCTGAATTTGACGTATTTCACCTAAAATTTTGATCGTCTAACTAAATCTGACTATTTTTAATCGCGGTTAAAAATGGTGTGGAATACAATTAGTTCATACCAACACCTCGACTTTAAGTGCAAAATCAGTATTGGTGAGAAAAAAAAAAAAAAAAAATGAAAATTTCGACCACGTATAAGAAGCGCACAAAACCCTAAAACTCAACATGTAGGTAATCATAGCTCATATTTTCCATACAAAAAGTGAAAAAATCCATATAAAACACGTCGAGGCTGCAACCCATGCGCGCCTCCAGCTCTAAAAAAAATCACGGGGTAGGGCAAACAAGTACTACGTGGAGTCGCGATTGTCAAATTCGATTTTAGTTGTGTGAAGCAGCTTGTCTTTTGATAAATACCAGATAAGCACTGAACCACCCGTTCCAGCCCCTCATAAGAATGAAACATATGACCATTCAAAGTAAGAATTGAATTATTTCCTGACTTTTTACATTACTGGGTTATTATTTTGTGTTTTTTCTGAATCATCAAAGAAATGCTCTCAAGACGGTGAAGGAAAACATCGTGCATCGTGAGGAAACCCACGGCATGTCCTAGAACCAAAAATTCGAAGTTTTGTGACATCTATCAATCAGCACTTGCCCGCGTGGTGGATTAAACCTCCCTCTCACGAAGAGGAGGCCTGTGTCCCAGCAGGGAACATGTTGTAAAGGCTGTTGAAGTAGGCCTGAAATACTCTAGATCAATCTCTTACATCAAATCGTTCTATTTCATGCTTGTTTAAAATTCTCAATTTTATAATATTTTCAGGCAGGAAGAGCTTTATGAAGGAGGGTTACCCGTATTCTTAATACCTGAACCTCTAAAAATAGCTGAGGTACGTTACAAAATTAATTATTACTTCAACACTAAACAATAATTATTTATTTAATCATAGTAGTAACTGTATGCCTGGTTACGGCCAAGGCTTGTATAGTACTTTTCTCAAATAATGAGCAGAAATTCAAACTAAGTAAATTAACTAAAAATTCCAGAATTAATGACGAACAACGGTAATTTTTCACGCGCCCTTACGTATATTCATTTGTTTCTTCTTTACTTTAAACAGCTCTATTTGCCAACCAAATCGAAAACACTCAATACTCAATAATTATTCATTTAATCTTATTACCTATTTACATAATAATATATATACCCTAACAGACTTAGTCGAAAAGAGGTCAGGCGCCAGTGTCCGTGATAGTACATGTACTGTACATATATTTTAAAAAAAGAGGGGAAAGAATCATAGGGCATCATTCATTTAAAGACCATCGTAAGTGGCGGCTAGGGACTCTGCACTAATGACATCATGAATAGTAACCATCTAGCAAATTACATTCCGCGAAGTTTACTTAGGTGGTAACTAACATATGATCGTTATGGACCCTGTCGGGAAGCTTTAAAACTTAACTTTTGTGTCGTTTTCATTTTAAAATTAAAATAATTTATTTTTGTAGTAATAATTAATATTAGTTAATATCATCGTTTACGTGAGAAAATGCTAGTATAGATAATAGCGTTTTTTCATTAAAATTATTTTAGTTTTTTTATTAAAATTATATTACAATCTTTTTTCCTTTTTTCATTAATACAGGTAGCTTGTTATATATTTTTATGGACATTATAGCGTGATTACGTGTGTCGATACTTCGATTGTAACTAGCTGGTGTCATTTGACATTTTTCTGCTGCTGTTATAAAAGTAGTTCTAATCTTCTTCCGTAGTTGTTCAAGTCGAATTCCGTCTTCAGTTTCAACCGTTAAATAAAGCCAATTGATTTTTCCTGCTACAGTCAGGGAAATTAATTGTGTATCAAATTCACACGCTTCGTCAATTTGCCCTGTTATCATAATGTAATAATACAATTGTCAAAGAATACCTAACAGTTGTGAATACAATTTATACAAATAGCTTTTATTTTTGTTATAATTATTCTCAGTCAACAACATTATTATTATTATTCATTTATTCATTCGAGTTACAATGACTCATACAATATTCAATACAACACACAAACACCAAAGAATACATTACATTACAATACAATACAAAAACCACAGTACACTAACACATTAATGGCCTACGACTGTAGGTGACGTGCAAGTCAATGCAGCGTCGTATGTAAGGACAGTCGAGCCTGTCAGCTATCATCATCAGCACGCTGTTAAAATTATACCAACATAACCACATGTTTAGCGAGTCATCGCTCCTTGATTGAAAATAAGACGGTAAGCAAAAACGAAGCAACAGCGCAGGCGATGCGACGCAACGCGGTTGGTCGTGTTCTGTATATTGTGGTGTCTTACGACTTCCACGCGAACGACGTCGCGGGCACAAGCTAGTTTTAAATATACATACAGAGCTGCAATATACCTAAATTGGTTTGAATTATACCAACAGAAGGAAAAAGCAAATATAAAGACATTTTAGGGGCATGAGGAACAGGGTGTAAAGTTCACTCATCCACCATAGAAAAGGGCGGATCCTCCGACCAAACGGGTGTCGTGTCTGGCGAGCAACTGCCCAGAGGTTGAAGTTGGGAGATTGTATATATGTCCATCGCGCGGTAAACTCTAATTACGCGATGCAGGATTTGTGTGACGTCAGGATGATGTGTGACGTCAGGTCTTTGATGCGTAGTTCGCCTGTGGCGATTGTAGATGCCGCCACAACATAATATAATAATGTATGCAGCTACAAGAATATTAAATTAGGATTGGACAATTTTTGCATGAAATACTTGTAAATATCACACGACAAGGAAGTGTTCATAGAAATACCTGTACGATTAATATTTTGGGATATATTTGAATGGTGACGCGCTTAAAAAATATGTAAAGTTCATACACTGCACCTTGGTTCAAGATCGGAAAAACCGCTTTATAAGTATCCGCAATCGGTAAAGTCCGTCTAATAATATATGCAAATTAACAATAAACCAATCCGCACTGGTTCAGCGTGGTGGATTACGGCCCACTCTCTCTCAAAGAGAGTGTCCCAGTATGCAATAATAATTAATAATAATTAATATACAAGACAATTTTTACAACATAATATTTATTGATAAGCAATCATTTCTGGCCTGCTGTTTATAATGGCAATTTTCTTTGGATAAAAATATCAAAATTAGACAATAAACAACCATGGGCACTTATGAAACGCCAGAAGCTAGGTTCGCGGTTTCTTAAGGTTGTTTCATATAGACAAGTGCCGGGAAGAAATACCATGGTTATTCTTATAAAAATAATTAGCTTTTACAATATTTAAACAATAATATTTAAAAAATAACAATGTTAATAGGTATGGGAGGACAGAGTAGGCCTTTCAACATGTACCTGGAAAATTAGAGACATATCTTTATAAAAGATTATAAAAAAAATAAAAAATATATAAACCTTTTTACACTAAATGACATGATTGCCATTACAACTGTAATAAATCGAAATAAATATCATATCCGCAAAAGCCACAAATAAGGAGTTGAAATTAGAAGTGTAGGTAATAATAATGTCAAATAATGAGATGATTAATGGTCAAGGAAGTACGTAAAGAAAAAAAAAAAGAATAACATAATTTGGGAGCAGTGTCGCCATAATTATGTAAGTGTCTAAAGACACTACAGAATTATGGCGATAATGAGGGACCAGGGTACCACATGCCACGCGCGCCTCAAAGAGATATCAGCACCAACTGACGGGGTCCGTAAGGACCAATGCCTGCTGGGGTTGCGGGTTTGTCCGAAAGGGATATCGCGGCCCCGGCACACGGGCAACGGAAGGAACACGGGTGGGTTTTAGTTAGTAAAAGTCTGACACGCCCGATTGCTCCGCCCAGAGCTGGAGAAGAAGTCATTTGTTGATTACCCATCCTCAAAAAAATAAAGGGGACCCCATGCGCAGAAGGAAATATTGTCAATCTTCTATGTATAAAACGTAGTCTTTAATTTTCTAATATGCTTTATTGATACGGACACGTTTGATGTGGATTTTAAATTTTCCATCGCTAAGTTCTATAACCGACTTTAGAAAATTGATATAAAAGCGGTACTATTTGAAATTACTTGCTAATTTTAGTTCATCTAAATTTGGGTATCACAATTGTCATATTTATTGTCAGTAAAAAATCCGGCGAAGTGAGAATCCGACCTATTGCGGATCCAACCAATGTAAACCGCTTATTATACAGAAAAAATACTCTCTAACATTAAAGAGCAGGCAGAATCAGTAGGTACATTAAAATCTTTGAGCTTGTTTTTAACGTATTTTGTAGTATGCGTAGATTCCAATCTTATGTAGAAATGAAAATCGAATCTATCGTCAGTTCCCGATCCGCACAGCAGAACGCCATAATACAGTACTGTTGAAATAAGGAAAGTATACTAGTCTAGCTGTGGCTATAACAGTCAACTGACTTATTTTTTTTACTGCATAAGCAGATGAACTTAATCTACCTGAAAGAGTTCTAATGAGGGCGCCCCATTACAATTTCCAATCTAAAGTAGTTCCTAAAACCACAGTTTCCGTAATAGTATATATGTAGTTTCTTGCCATCAAGTTTTAAATTTAGACCCACTTGTGGTACACTCAGTAATGATGTAAAAGATTATTAGCTGCGAACCATTTTGAAAGAACAGCCAGACTTTTGTTGATATGTAAGATATCCGTCTATTTCTATCTAGTTAAAAATAAGGTCGTCAGCCAGTATAATTATATCCGATAAGTTAGCCATTATGTAAGGCAGGGCATTAACATAATCTAGAAATAAGAAAGGGCCAAAAATTGAACCTTGAGGCACGCCCATTTTAACTAGAGACCCCGAGAACGTCGCCCCATTAACGTTTACCTTTTGCTACCTGTTTGATAGATTAGAAAGAACAAGATCAGCAGCTTGTCCATGAATTCCGTAGTGGTGTAATTTTACACATCAGTGTATTTTAGTGAACGCAGTCAAACGCTTTTGAGAGGTATAAAAATGCCAACTGCATCCTGGGACTTCTCCCAGGATCTCAAAATGTGACATGAATTTTACTCCCGCGTCAGTTGTCGACGTACCTTTCGTGAAACCAAACTGGCGACTATGTAAAATCCCATTTGAGTTAAAATGTGACAACATCTGGTCTAACATAATTTTGTCATAGATTTTGCTCAATGCTGGTTGGTAGCATATAGGTCTATAAATAGAGGGATCACCCGTCAATTCTTTTGTGAGTCGTCCATCACTCGATTTTTATAGATTACCTTGAAGTCTTCTAAACACGATTCGGTATTATGAAACATAAACTAAAAATAACTTTTTCTTAATAAAACTATTGTCGAGATCAATTAAACTTAAAAAGTGGAACACAACAAAAAAGTCCCATGAAAATCCGACCACTATAAATTTTGTTCCACTTTTTGAGAATATTTTGACAACAAAAACAACAAAAAGAAGTCATCCGCCTAGGATTTTCCCAAGTATGTTGGGTTGGCTTCCAGTCTAACTCGATGCAGCTGAATACCAGAATTTTTCATGTAGTGATTTTCGTAAAAATTATAGTAATATTCAAAACTACCTATCGACACACATTCCATCTGTAAAGGTAAAGTCTCGATAACTGATTAAAAGAAACGCTGTTTTTTTTGTTCTAAGGAGATTAAAGTATTTTGTATGTATTTTCAGCCCACGTGCGGAAAAGTATTACTAAACAAGCAGACAGCTCAAAGTCTGGAATCATCGCACACATTGGAAGGACAATGGCCCTGGCAAATAGCACTTTACCAGCAGCAGGTCTGTAGCTCCTTTTATATAAATTGCAAACATAAGGCGAGAAAAATTGCGAGTTTGTCCGAAAGAGATATCGCGGCCCCGGCACACAGGCAACGGAACGAACACGGGTGGGTTTTAGTCAGTAAAAGTCTGACACGCCCTCCCACTCCACCCAGAGCGGGAGAAGTTATTTGATAATTTCCCACCTTCAAAAAAAAAAAAGAAAAGATATATGGCAATAGAAATTAGTCAAAGCGTTAATAATATACTTCAATCTTCTTCGTATCTTTTACTCAGGGATTTTTGAATTTCAAGGAGTCGTGTACCTAAATAGATTAGGATAAGTGTTTTCAATTACCAATTAAATAGTAATTTCATCACTATTGTAAAAGTTATAAATGCATCTAATAAGTCAAAATTTTGGGGGCTTTGGCAAAGTTTAACATCTTCTTAAAATTAAATTCTCAAATTATAAACTGGTTATTTCTTCCACAGAAGAGATAAAATAAAATAAAAAAGTTCCCTCTTCGTTACCTATTTATGATAATTAAAAAGCTTTACGTTTCCCAGTTCTTATGAATAAACATATTTTCTTACTTTCTTTGTTTCATAATTACTCATCTTCCTTTCCCAGATTTCAGTAGAGTTACACTACAAATACGTTTGCGGAGGCACCCTGGTTTCAAGACGTCACGTCATCACGGCAGCGCACTGCGTGACCAGGAAGTCATCTGCCAGTCTCGTTAATAGGGATACCCTGGCGGTTATCCTGGGAAAGCACCACCTTAGGACTTCCGTGGAAGGAGTCGAAGTTAAGTTTGTAAGTACAGTTTTGTTTTTAGTTATAAAAGTATTAAGTTTTGAACGTGACCAGCTACTTTAACTGACTAGTTGCATGCAGGGTTTCGGCGTGTTCGGCGTCCGTCGAGGCGGTTGCCTCTCCTCCAACGCCTTCTACAAGCGGGATTAGCCCTCAAGATTCCGCTTGGCAGCCTCCTTCTTAATCATCACGGTCTCACAGAAGCAGGCCATTTATTTCATTTTTCTTTAGTTCTCCGACACCGCCAGCATAGACCCGACTACTGCTGGCAGAAACAAATCTCGACCAATCCTGGCGACCAGGACCCGTCTTTCAGCAGCCCACGCAGGGTATTCCTCGAGCGTGTGTTGTGCAGAATCTAAGCCGCCTCCGCAATTTTAGCAATTTGCTGTGGCCTCTCGCCCAATCTTTTTCAGGTACTCACGGAAGCATAATGCTAACCGACTCCGTTCCCGCCCGCCAACTTTTAAACTTTTTAGACTTTGTACTACTTACCCGAGCTTAATTTATGCTTTTTAGTAACCTACAGCCGCAGTCGGGTTTTTTATTTTGGACAGGTACGAGTATATTAATTATAGGATTTTAAACTGACTTATTTTCTTTACTACAAAAATGATGTGAAATGGGATTTTTACCATGTTTTTTGGTTTAAAAACCACAAAATCCAAAAAGTAGGAGGTTATATGTTCGTAGCGTATGTATGTTTCTTTTTTATGTATGTCTCTCGATATGTTCGTCAACTGCGGTAGAAAAAAAAAAAAAACAATTTGGTAGAGGAAGCTTGCGTGGTGGTCCCATAAAAATTTAATTAACTTTGCTTGGGTAGTTTTTTAGTTATCTTCAATTATACATATTGTTAGCTTATATGTTCTAATAAGTTTCTGTCACAGTTATTTACTAGCAGGGCGTGGTATTCAATTTCTGTGGGGTAGGTACCACAACTAAAAAGTGAAAAATAAAAACCGCCTTCCAAAAAAAAAAACAATACAAAGTGAAAAATAACTTTCATTTCGGAAGGTCGGGGGGTGTCTTTGGTTTTGAATTTTCGTTTATTACCACCGACTTCCGATTTTCCGGTTGTTGTTTTTTTTGGATATTTACTGTTTTTGTATTTAAAAACATGGTAAATATCCCGTTTTAAATAACTATAGTGGTATATTAACTGTCGTAAAAAATTTGTGTTCGCCAGGTCACTGTTTGCAGAACTACTAGTAACTAAAAAATGAAATAAGTAGATCTCTCCAGTACCTACACTCTCTCTGCCTAGCCTTTTCCCAACTATGTTGGGGTCGGCTTCCAGTCTAACCGGATGCAGCTGAATACCAGTATTTTACATGGAGCGACTGCCTATCTGACCTCCACAACCCAGTAACTGGGTAATACGATACCCCTTGGTAAGACTGGTGTCAGACTTCCGGGCTTCTGACGACTCGTAACGACTGTCAAAGATCCACGAATGACAGCCGGGACCAACGGCTTAACGTGCTTTCCGAGGCACGGAGGATTCTCGGTATGTAAAGATGGTCACCCATCCACTGACCAACCCCGGCAAGCGTAGCTTAACCGGATGGATCGACCAGTGCGGCTGTTGTTACTTAACCACGAGCTCCTCCAGTACCAGTACCTACACTGTTACTTACTAATGTGACACCTTGGGCTGTAAAAAGAAACCGTCACACGGGTTTTGAATTGCAGAAACGACGCTTCATAAAGGCCATTTAATAAAAGTTCTTGTCGTCACCCGTTTATTAAAGTTGTTGAGTTTTTTCTCATACAGTGAAAATATTAAATAGTGCTATTATTTTCTTCTACTTTCAGGTAAACAACATTCTAATATACCCAGACTACGACCCGACGAACTTAAAAACAGACCTGGCGATCTTGGAGTTTCGAGGCACCGTCATTCTCTCCAAGTGGATACAGCCTGTCTGTCTTTGGCCTGCACAAGAGACTGATCTCCAGAATGTCGTTGGAAAGACGGGTTATGTATGTGTAATTGTAAATTTACTTTCAATATTAACGTGTTTGGATACCTAGTCTATTCAAGTATAAAACAAAGTCGCTTTTAGTGTCTGTCCGGAAGGATTAGATATACTTATTGACTCATCCGTAGAATTAAGTCCGATCTATAGGGTTGATAGTTTTCAGTAGAGGTTAGAGAAGTTGTTGACTTTTGTAACTCTTAAACGGTGAGACTTGACATATAGATTTTTTGGTATGTTGTAATCACGCCCTAGCCTAGTTAAATGATATGTAGTGTATTTTTCTTATACTTTTATTTCACTAGATAGTTCCATATCGACATAGGACGTTTTATGGATGAAGAGCGGGGGTCCGTAGTGAACATTATACCTTGTTTTACGGAGACGTCTGAATGTGACGTTCTATATTAACATGAGTCATTTATTGTTGGAATTACCCATCCATTGTGAGTAATTTGTGAATAACTATCTTAAAATATTTAAACAATGTTAGCCAAATTATGAATACCTTCCCATATAAAAAATTCAATTATTATAATAGAGGTAAGCGCATGACACAAAAACGCCCCTCTCTCCAATAAACAGCGGCCGCATTGACGAATGGACGGGGCGCCAGCGCAGACCACACTTCCCGCGCGCCGTCACTTGATCACTCCGTGCGAAAATTCTAAAAACAAACGTCTTTGTATGTTTGTAGTTCGTATTCATTATCTCGTCTAGCTATTTAACTCGTTTTTGCTCCATGATCACAACGGACTCTGTTCTACAGATAAGTCGTTATATCTCAAATATCTAATACTTTCGGACCGACACTAAAACCTACTTCCTGACCAATTTCTTAATAAAGCCGAAATCTCGATGTTGTGACGTGACGCTACAACAGTAGATACATTGTACCTGTGCGAAGCACGGCCAGGCCATTAGTTCGTATAGAAATAAAACTATTTTTCTCACACTGTTGTAAAGTTTGTGCACTCTGAAATGACGCGCCCCACTACCTCAATTACGTAAACGGTAAGTGGGGCGCGTCATTTCAGAGTGGACAACCTATACCTAAGTATAGTAGAAATGTCATGGTCCTGTGGTAACGGCTCCGACTTACCTATTTGTCTGATCCCATGCATTTGTTCACTTAATCTTTTACCATTACTTCCTCATCATTGCTCAAACGATGAAGAAAAATATCGTGAGAAAATCAGCATTGATATAAAGGGTGAAATAATATCTAAGGGCCTAGACAAAGTGACATTCTAACAGTGATAAGGATGATGGGATGGTGGGGAAGTCGTCAACTGCTCATCACCATTTATAAAATATTGCTTTTCCCGATGTGGGTCTTTAATCGTTGAGGAGTTCTTCTGGTACTTCACCATCAGCTCCACTTCTCTATATGCATTGTGACAAGCATACATAAATAGCTTGGCAAAGTAATCGAATCGCAAGCCGTGAAAAACTTATTATTGAGTCGTTCCGGCGGCCATTTGTGGTCTTCATCATCAGTTCCACTTCACCAAATGGTGCTTTCCAAGAGCAACTGCACGAATTATTATAAAAAATACCCAAATTATACCCTTTCTAAAAAATAATAATTTTGCAAATCCGTCTGTTTATGACGGAGTTATACCCGAACAAAAAAAAAGAAATAACGTAAACATCCGAATTGATAACCGCCTTCTTTTAGAAGTCGGTTAAAATGAATTGAACTGACATAAAAAGCTACCGAAGAGCTTATGTCAATTCTGTTGAAAGTCGTTGTAGAAATACGCAACGCTTCGAATGCCGTTGCCAATTGTCTAGGCCCTCAGGAAACCCTAATCTTTCCATGGTCAATGAAAATTAAGAAATCGTTCGTCGTCAAACTTTGGTCATCAGAATTTGTAATGTGCATGTCGTTGTTATTGACGTAAACTACGAACTGAACTATTGCAGTTCCTTGTTTGTTTCGTTATTTAAATAAATAAATCGTTTCGACAATGTGTTTTTCCACAGACTTTTGGCTGGGGATACGATTTCGCAAACCTGCCGAGGGAAGAACTAGCACAACTGCAGATGAAAGTGGTAGACCAGCAGACCTGCCTCAGTTCTCATCCAGAGTTCTTCAGCAGGTTCATTTCTGACAAGACATTCTGCGCTGGATTTGATAGTGGTAAGTTATATATGTAAATACATTTTTAGCTCAGAACACTATAAAACACACAAAATCGTCATAAGTAGAGCTTGAGCTTGAGAAGTGCAAGGTAGCTCCATACCTGCGCACGCGCATAACAGTGTGGTTCGCGTGCATCTTAGGAACATAGTATGTAATAGACACCTTCACTTCACGGTTCGTGCGCATGAGCTTCAATTGCGCAGTTGTGAAAGGCACGCCAACTAAAATATCCCTAGATTGTGTTGATGTGTGTATAGTTACCTATCAAGGTTTCGGAGATTAGGCGCAAGAAACAGACGACACAAAGACCATTTTGATTTTTTTCGTAATCTGCATTTAGCAAAAAGCTTTTAAGCTAAAGAGTCCATTCCAGGAGTCCGGTTCAGGAGACCGATTCAGGAGTCCGGTTCAGGAGTCCGGTTCGGGTGCCTGGTTCAGGAGTCCGGTTCAGGAATCTGGTTCAGAAGTCCAGTTCAGGACCCACACATTTTTTTTCAGCAAAACGAAACTGAAAGTTATCCTAAACTGAATCGTGACAGCGGTCGCTAATCTACATTTATGTTTAGCGTGAAATATATTCACCTATCAAGGTTACTGGTTAGAAATTGTGCACAACGTCTAATGATCGTATAATGATGATGAACTATATTGAATTTATTCAAGTCTACTACTTTTTGTACCAAGTTTCAAGTTTATTATCTCAAGGAGTAAGATTTCTCATACAAGCTAAATCCCCCCCTTTTCGCCCCCTTAAAGGTGGAATTTTCAAAAACTCCTTCTTAGTGCTCCCCTACATTACAAAAGGAAGCTGTGTGCAAAATTTCACGTACCTAGTCCCAGTATTTTCGACTCTGCGTTGATATGTGAGTCAATCAGTCAGTTTCTTCTTTAATACAAATAGATAAACATGTTTTTTTTATGTAAAAATTTAAGTTAAGTAAAATAGAGGCTATGTATTATTATTTATTATACTAAATTGGCAGAAAAATCTATCCTCATTATAATACCAGCCTGTTACTGTCCCAATGCACGCTTGCTCAAGACGGGTTGGTGATTTCAGACTTATATTAACTATAAAGTCCAGGTTTCCTCACGGTGTTTACCTTCACCCATGTCAGTGATGTCCAAGATAAAAGTACATATGAATTGAAAAAGTTACATTGGTACTTGCGCGGATTTGAACTTCGTGCATGAGAAGCGAGGCCTTAGCCAATGGGCCATCATCACTATCCTCTTAAAAACATAAAAATAACCAATTATTTACCACAGCGTTATGAAAGAAGTACATTCCAAATAAAAACAAAATGCCGATTTGAAACAGGATGAAGTATTATGGTGGGTGCTTTCATGTAACCCGTAATTTCATTTTATTAATATTTATTTTGTACTTTTATTTAAAATCGTTTTATGGTAGATAATTTCATTAAGGGGAATTAAATCTCGAAATATTTCATAGAGTAATCTGCAGACTCATCTTAGACAACGCAATACTTTCTGCGCTCGGACGCGCGTCATTTGTTTTTAGAGTAAACCCGACAGCAGCACGCAGCGTTTGCAGGACATTTTACTGCTGCGCTCTAATTAGGACCAAACCGACGAATGTTTGCGCGGCAGTTCTACGCGGCACATCCGATACACGCCGCGCACTTCAGTTAGCAATATCAATCTGCCTAGCCTATAATCCGTCCGCAGAAATACGTCCAGACACAATTAGTGATGAATGTTTCCTAAAAGCTGCGCTCGATTGCCGCTCAATTTTTGGATACACCTTTATAAGTAGGCTGTATTGTTCCACGCCTGGATAAAGACCTCCTCCGTATTTTCTTTTAACTCTCAAGTTGCTGTTTTACCATGGAACAATACATTTGTTATGACGCCTATTTCCAGTATCATATGGATGGTTAGACTACGTTTATCCACCTACAGGCAATACTATGGGGGCAAGCGTATGGCCATTCATCGAACAAAAATGTCAAACTGGGTTGCAAAATTTCTGAATACTACAACCCAGTAATAGTTCCTGACCTGGGGTTTTAACGTAAAGCTCCTTGCTCAAGAATCTACTAGACCAGCGATGTTTACATTCATCTTTTCCTCCCTACTTTGCAGCTGCAACGTGCAACGGACGTGACAGCGGAGGCGGCATGGTCTTACAGAAGGGGGACAACTGGTACCTCCGAGGAGTTGTCTCCCTCTTAGTAGCCAGACAGGGCCCGTACGACTGTGACCCCAACCGTTACGTCATCTTCACTGACGTGGCCAAGTTCCTGCCGTGGATACAAAATAATGTTGAAATTTCATAGGCTGCTGTGATAATGTTTTTTTTTTAGTTTATATTGTTATCATAAATTCGACTTCGACCCCAGTTTTGTTATCAGTTATATCGAATACCATACAAATTATACCCATGTCGAAAATAAATAAAAAGTAACAAAAACCAGGTACAATAAAAAAATAACTACTACATTATCAGTTGACATGTCATTCTTGCCAGCAACCATCCCCATCACCTGTTTTTCTTTGAGCTTTTGTGCGTAATATCTTATAAGTACTCAATTTGCTAATACTTAAAAAAAGTACCTTGAAAGTTTAAGAGTACATACACTTCATTTTTATTACGCTGTAGAGTATCTCTCCAGTAACCCCAAGTTAAAACATGAAGAGACTTACGTAAATGCTTGTTGTATTAACAAAGAAGAGCCTGAAAATAATTTTACTGTTGTTTTTACATTAAATATGCAAGCTAGATAACTAGTCACAGCTTGCATATTTAATGGTAAAAATAAAGAAGTTTTAGTGTTTTGTAGAATTATTTACAGACACTTCTTTGTTTTAACAATAAGCGCCTGAGCCTGAAGTATAAGCGTTGCACACATTAAATTGTCAGGCGTTGTAAAGTAAATAATTGTAATAACACTATGTAATAAATATTATGCATAACTCTTGGTACATTATAATTGAAAACTATAAATATTTCCCTTTAGCTGTTATCACTCATACTACGATTGCCGTCGAGAAATATGACTTCACCGTTTTTGAAGCAAGTGATAATTAAAATGGGCACGCCACAATTGCGGCGATAAGTCCCCTCTTTGAGGAGTGGCTTGAGAGGCGCCATGGCGTCCTCACCTTCCGCCTGACGCATGTCCTCACCGGACACGGTTGTTTCGGGAGGTTCCTGTTCTGCATAAGGCGGGAGGAAACGCCCGGGTGTTACTACTGTGTGGATCGCCCGGAGGACACGGTGGAGCATACGGTGGAGATCTGCCTGGCTTGGGCGGAGCACCGCCGTGTCCTCACGGAGGCGATCGGCGGCGACGATCTCTCGCGTCCGGCCCTGGTTCAGGCCATGGTTCGGAGCGAGAGTGCATGGGAGCCGTCACCTCCTTCTGCGAAGCAGTTATGTTCGCGAAGGAGGAGGCGGAGCGCGCGAGCGAGATGCAAGATGGGCGCCCTCGCGCCCCAAACCATGCCCCGCCCCCGCCTAAGGACCAATGCCTGCTGGGGTTGCGGGTTTGTCCGAAAGGGATATCGCGGCCCCGTCACACAGGCAACGGAAGGAGCACGGGTGGGTTTTAGTCAGTAAAAGTCTGACACACCCTCCCGCTCCACCCAGAGCTGGAGAAGTTATTTGATAATTTACCAACCGCAAAAAAACAAAAAAAAGTGATAATTAAACAATACGCATATTAATTCGAAAAGTCAGAGGTGCGTGTGTGAATTAGCACATTACAAAAAAAAAAAATATCATAAAATAAATGAAAATAAAATGTATTTAAACTAAAACCCAACTACAACAAAATCGCCAAGTAATACATTACAGACAGACAAATTATAAATCCGGAGTACAAAAAAAATCAAAATTCAAAATATTTTATTTCACATAAACCTACATGAGCACTTATGAAACGTCAGAAGCTAGGTGCACGGTTCCAATTGGTCGTTTCCTATGGAGAAGAGCTGGCAAGAAACTCCACGGTTACTCTTTTAAAAATAATAGTTTTTTACAATATTTTCAAATAACAGTATTAATAGATATGGGACGACATTGTAGGTCTTTCAACAAGTACCAGGTACTTAACAAAATAGAAAATAGTCAGTAAATCTACGGTCCACTAAGCCTATAGCGTTCTCACATTCACAAAATAGAAAAAAAGTCACACGTAGTCTGTTCGATTATTGCTTAACACGACGTGTGACTCCAGATGTCTAATTTGTCTGTCTGTGTTATCTTGTTTTTTATCGTAGTTGGGTTTTAGTTTTTATAAGTTTTTCCACCCAGTGCCACTTTTGTCACCTCCCTATAATTGTGTCATGCTTCCCGGGTCTGTGCGAAATAAATACGGTTACACAAACAAATATGCCAACAGGTACATACTTTAAAAGTCACCTTGAGATAAGAAGCAGACTGTCAAATGGCAGCGCAAACAACATCGAGTGACGCTTCACGGGTGCCATTACGATCGAAACTAGTTAACAGCATTGTATGTAAGTACCTAAATACAATTCTGATAACTAAGTATACAATTTATAGAAAATTAATTTAATAGTTAAAATAGGAATTAGCGCATTGTATTATCAACCTCGACGGCATGTGAAGCCAAGTCAGAGTATGGGCCTCTGACTTGGCTACACATGCCGCCATTTTTTTTTTTCTTAAATATTATGTTGATACGTAAAAGAAACACTCTGTACACGCCCACTTCTCTTTCAACGTGGAAAGACAAGAGCTATGAGAAGCACTAAATTTATAGATAATTTATCACTTTTTGGAAAAATATGCCCATCTTTGACTAATTGTATCTTCGCAACCAATAGATCTTTGCTTGGGTTAGAGTCAGGTTGTAGCAAATTTTGCTTGCTTCAAAAAATATAGAACAAACTTTAAACGCGTGCTTATGGTACATTTTTTTCACAGTTTTTCGAGTACTGAGTTGAGTTTGAGTAGCACAAGGTTTTCAGGGTTGAAAACTTAGGTATAAACTACTTTCAGGTTGGGTATTAACAAAATATAAAAAATCGTAGATACATGCGCATTTGCGACGTTTGCCCATTTTAACCGACTTCCAAAAAGGAGGAGGTTATATGTTCGTCGTGTATGTATGTATTTTTTTATATTTTTTTTTATGTATGTCCGTCGATTTCTCCGTCAATTGTGAACCGATTTTGAAAAATATTTTTTTGTATGAAAGGGTATGCTCCGGAATTGGTCCCATATAAATTTTATTAACTTTGCTTGGATAGTTTTTTAGTAAGCTTCAATAATACGTATTTTTCCTACTTACTATAATTATGTGGAAGATATGATGATAACTTCCTGTGACTGTTATTTACATAGCAGGTACTGGTATTCGAATTTATGTGGGGTAGGTACCACAACCAAAAAAGGAAAAATAAAAACTTTTTACAAAAAAAAAAAAAACAATCGACTTCCGAAAAAAAAAACACTACAAAGTGAAAAATAACTTTAATTTCGGAAGTCGGTGGCAAAAAAGAAAAATTCAAAACCAAAGACACCGACTTCCGAAATTAAACTTATTTTTCACTTTGTAGTGTTTTTTTTTCGGAAGTCGGTAGTTTTTTTGTGTCTATATTGACTGGGCTATATATGCTTTGAATACCACATGCCAATGTGTCAATATTTAAATTAAGAAATGCATCTCATCATCAAAACGTCATTCCTCATTCCTTAATACGTTTTGTTAAAATAGAGACGTCACCTAGATATAGAATTTTAGATTTTACTGCACACAATCTCAGAAAATTAATAAACATTTTTAGACCGTGACTGTACATGTTAAATGATTAATACGTGAACTGCGAGCGAGAGTGCAAAATGTCATCTGTACCTCTACCATGAGTTGTCATCGAAAACTTACTCGCTAGCGCCAGCGTATTAACACGTTCAGTGCCGGGACACCTCCTGGAGGGTTCACCTAGTCGCGTATGGGATGCCGGGAGGGCTCATTTAAATCTGATGTATATTTTAACAAGATTTATTAGTTTAAGCGTTGGTTTTAAAATCCAACCTTTTTACTTTCAAAAATGTTTTTATTCACTATTAAAAATATGCACAAAAAAAAATGTTGGAAAATATGTATTGCGACAAAACCCCCTGGACACACTATTTTACGTCGTTTTACAGTGTTTCATAATATGGTTTTAAACCTAATGCCGTTGACCGTCCGCGATGGTTAACTTTAGCGCAAACGTAATGCCGGTGACCCTCATTGGAGGGTTCACTTCCAATATATATGGTGGCATGGCGTATGAGCTTTATGAAAAGAGGGTGGAGTCGGAAGTGTTAACGTGGATCAAATAGATTTCGATAATGCTCGCACCATGAGTTTTACGGAGTCTTACGCAGGCGCTAAGGTAAGCTCGATAGATCGTGTCGTCTAGCTAACTTCACTCTAATGTTTTGTTTCTTTCTTTCTCAGTAATAAGAAGAGAGAATGGCTCAAATGATCAAAACGTAGTGGTATCGCTATGGTAACAATGTTATGACAGTCAGTAACATGAAACAATCCGACTAAATAAAAAGGTTGGCGGTTAGTGAACTACTTACGGTATTTAGGGGTTGTTGAATTTTTATTCCTTATAATAATTATGTACGTCTATTCGATTTGTAATTTCTTTGACGATGTGTGATTTGCGGCGTTTTGTATTTAAATTTAAAATTAACTATGTTTACAACAGACAGCTGGATTGGCACAATGTCGGTATCAACATAAACGGCGAGTTCTTGAACCATCTTCGCTTCGCAGATGACATATTTTGGTGCAGATACTGAAGTCACTAAATAAGGAGAGCCGAAAATGCGATCTTGAAATTAACGCTGAAAAACAAAGCTATTAAGTAACAGCATAAGAGTACCAACGGTGATTACAAGACACACCAATCGCATACGTAGTCAATGGCAAAGCATATCATTTAATAAAACTACTGAAAATTACATAGGTAGATCGCTGGATAAAGAGTGCATGGAGAAGATATTGGTCGTTGAAAGAGGTATTTAAATCACGCATCCCTATTCGCCTGAAAAAGAAAGGTATGGAAACCATTATATGACCAACTCTACGGTTGTTAAAGTTGGACACTAACAAAGGCAGTTATAAAAAAACTTCAAGCCTTCCAACGAGCAATGGAGAGGAGTATATTAGGAATTAAACTCCGAGACCGAAAAGGAAGCAAAGACATGCGACTATGCACTAAAAAAATAGATCCTGTGGAACTAGCTTGCAAGTTGAAATGGCATTGGCAGGACACGTAGCCGGAGCCACAGATGGAAGCTGGAGTGAGCGGGTTCTCCATTGGTACCCTCGCGATGCACCACGCACCCGAGGCAGACCCAGTTGCCGGTGGTGTGACGATATTGTGGCCGTGACCGGCCCCACCTGGACTAGAATAGCCCAAGACAATTTGTCTTGAATGGCGAAAGATGGAGGAAGCCTTCGCCCTTAAATGGGCACATAATATCAATTGAAAAACATTTGGTATCTAATTTATTTTATTTTACTTAATCTGCTAAATCAATTTATTTATTTAATAATGTATTCTTGCTCATCTCATTATTGTTAAAACGCATGTTTATATTGTAATATGAAGGAATGATATAAATGTACTTTTTGGGAAATATAAGGCTTAAATAAATAAAATGAAATGTTTACAATAATATAATATTTTGTAAAGGAACTTATTTTGATTTTTTCTTGAAATCCACGTTGTGCACGTCGTTGATCTCCAAATTTTGCGGCCACTAACATATTCCAAACTAAATAGCTCCTCTAGAATTATTTTGACTTTATAAGACTCAAAAACGTATATAATTTTAATGTAAACATGTTTCACACCTCAAAATGCTAGTGAGCTACGTAGCTACTATCGCAAGCGTATTTTTCGATAGCGTTTGTCAAATTAGTGACTCATGGTGCAGTTTTGTATGGTGACAGCTGAAAACGTTAGTGACTATCGAATAGGTTTCTTACCTATCGAAATCTATAGTGCTAGGGTACGAATTTTAATTCTTTCTGTAACCGCTAGGGGCTCTGTACAACATATTTTCATATAAATCATTGATGGAGACGCTAGCGAGTTTTGACATTACCGAAATCTATTTGATTCACGTTAATACGCTAGCGAGTAAGTTTTTGATGGCAACTCATGGTAGAGGTACCTGCTCCCGACCTAGTGCCACAGATTAACTAGAGCGTGCATCACTCCGACTCAGCAAGACAATATAGTCTATGGGTTCATCTTAGTCGGGGTCGGGTTTTAGGTAGGCTGTATTGTTCCATGACTGGGTTAAAACCTTCTCCGTTGATGTTTTACGATTTCCTGCTGTCCATCAGTCCGAGCTTGGCCCGCATAGAGGAGAAAAGCCCACTCCTCGTAGAATTAAAGCGCTGCTCCACAGTAGCCCACGGGTAAGCTACGTACGTGTAAGTACTTAGCTTCGCTTTGTATGAGAATGTGCGCAGGATCTTCCACTCTGGCCCACGGCCACGCTACACATGAATGCGTGGCTGGCAAACAAATGAATCGTGCAGCTAAGGTGGGAAATTTCCGTGGTGCACATCCTACGTAGCAGTGAACGGCCGAATTTAAGGCAGTTTTTTTTTTATCATCTGCATCTCACGTGATGGTAATGATGGCCGAAGGTGGACGCGAGCTTCAACCGGAATACTCAACTACAGAGTAATTAGCTATCTTACCTCTAACTACGGAAACACAACAATGCTGTTAACATTATTGTCATGGCGTCAGACTTAGATAAGATGGTGGTGGCTAGCCAGGCGACCTTAGAACAAGCCCTACCACCAACCAAACCGAGCAGAAAATTTTACCCTCACCGGGACTCGAACCCGGGACCTCTGGGTTTGAGACCCATTGTCTAACAACTAAACCACAGAGGCAGTTGATTATGTCAGCTACAAACTTTACAAGTGGTAGTACGAGTGGTGAAGAGCCTCCTAAAACATTCTCATAACGTTTCAGCACGTGTAATTCGATTTAAATTGTACAGAGTGGCAGTTGTTAAATAACCGACGGTAAATTTCGACGCAGGAGGTTCAGAATCATGTACTGAATCCATGGTATCAGTTTTCGCGTCGATGTCTCTGCCACCCTTTATATAATTCCGGGAATAAATTCGCTAGATACCCATTCAATCTACCTAGCCTTTTCTCAAATATTTTGGAGCCGGCATCCAGTCTAACTGCAGCTGAATACCAGTGTTTTACATGAAGTGACTACCTATCTGACTTCCACAACCCGTTACTGGGTAACACGATACCCTTTGGTAAGACTGGTTGTTAGACTTTTGGGCTTCTGACTCTCCATTACACCCATCATTACCTCATAAAATTGTTCTAAGTTCTTCCCAATTTAAACGTCAAACATTAAAGTAGTTTCTAAGTGTGGAGTGAAGCTTGAATTAATCTTGCGCTCTAATTTGAACGAGAGATCGACCCACGGCAGAGTTTACATTGAACGAGATTGTAAACTCTGATGTATCGATTTCTGTCATTTTCTTTTTCTACATAGGCTAACAAAATACGTTGAACAAACAGAAATAAAAAGAATTTTAATTTTGAGAGTAATTGGTTGGTTGAATGATCTTAAAATGTGTTAAAACTCAAAAGTAACTAAGGATAAGTTTCTTACCTCTAAAGCTATGGTTTCATAGAAGAGTCCGACCGTCGTTTTATAACGGCCTTCATGAAAATCTATCATTTTAATCAGTATTTGAATTAAGGTGTCAAAAAGGCTGACGTGACCGTTCACCGCTTTTTAAGTATACCAAAACTGAACAATGATGCTACGAGAATGTTGGAACAATAGATTCGATCATCTATATTACATCTTAGTAAGTGTATCTCCTAAAAAAAAGTAAACATAGGTTAGATCTTCTTTCTTTTTCGGGTAGTTTCTGACTAGCTTGGTGTCAGAGTTTTAAAGCCGCCCATGAGCCTCTGATTTAGTTTCACATGCCGTCGAGAAACATCTCTTAGGTCTGCCCGGCTTGGGCGGAGCACCGCCGTGTCCTCACGGAGGCGATCGGCGGCGGCGATCTCTCGCGTCCGGCCCTGGTTCAGGCCATGGTTTGGAGCGAGAGTGCATGGGAGGCCGTCACCTCCTTCTGCGAAACAGTTATGCTCGCGAAGGAGGAGGCGGAGCGCGCGAGGGAGATGCAAGCTGCACGCCCTCGCGCCCCTAGTCGCCGCAGGAGACGCCCCGGGCGTCGGGAGTCATGAGCTGACTTCCGGCCACCGAAGGCGCGGGCTTGCGGACGATGAGCAATGGGTAGCTCGCCGTCCGATAAGTACCAGGCCCGGGTCGACGGCGCGTTATGTTCCACGCGCGCCACAAAGAGATGTCAGCACCAACTGACGGGGTCCGTAAGGACCAATGCCTGCTGGGGTTGCGGGTTTGTCCGAAAGCGATATCGCGGCCCCGGCACACGGGCAACGGAAGGAAAACAGTCATTTGATGATTTCCCACCCAAAAAAAAAAGGCATGTCGGTTTCCTAACGATGTTTTCGTTCACCGTTTTTGAAGCAAGTGATAATTATACAATACGAACATGAATCCGAAAAGTCAGAGGTTCGTGCCTTGGGTTCGAACTCGAGGCCCATGACTTGGCAGTTCGACGGAGCTTTGTGAATACCTTCGTCATTATTTTGGACTTTACGATTAAAGTCAATAACGCAGTATTTACACAGTTCTAAAATAAACTAGGTATCGTTACTTAAAGGAAGTAAAACGGCGTCACTTTTACCTCGTGTCGTGCTGCGGTTGATCTCAGGCGTGAGTTGGTAACTGCAGTAACTAGCAGGTAATGTGTGGAGATTAGTCGTGTCTGCGCCAACTTAGACTTAACTCACACTGCGGAAAGTTGTGATGCTCGAAGATAGTGCTATTACACGTATTGTTGCAACACTTGCTATTCCTTCCGCCAGATAACCGTGCAATAAAGGTCGTTGACACTTTCTATCGATCATGTATTCGAATATTTTAAAATGATACGAAAAAATGTTAAGGCAGTGTCGCTAACACGATCAAAATAAATATTATCGTGGTAAGAGACGTCCTTTGCGAGTGCACGTGGCATGTAGCCTGTTTTTTTGTTTGATTAAAGTTCTTAGTACAAGTGGGGTTAATGACTTTTATTACACGGTTATAGATGCGATACCGTACCGTATAAAAGAATGAACTTATTTTTTTAAACTAAGTAGTAATATGGAAATGAAACAAAATCATATTTTCTGTATACAATGTCGCCCATGGGCATGTGACCGCCCGTATTTTTCTGAATATTCATGACAAATTATCGATAATAAACTTAAAAAGGGGGGTCTATATTTTAATTGCTTTTTTTTAATTTTTTCTTATTTTTATTTTTTTCAGTATCCCGCTATAATTTTATGTATAATTAACATAATTTCACTTATGTTTTTCAAAATAAATACTGTTTTTTTGGAAAAAAAAATCTTCACTTCCGTTTTTTTTTCATAGTCGACAAATTTTACTTAAATTTTTTAGTTAATCCAATAAAATAACTCGTAAGCTATTAGAAATAATAAACAGAATACAAATCGAGCCAATAACATAGAAGATATGGCAAACGCTACTAAAAACATAAAAAATTGAATAACATGAAAAATATTAAAGATAGACCCCCCCTTTTAAAGTTAATTTTCGATAATGTTTCATGAATATTCAGAAAAATACGGGCGGTCACATGCCCATGGGTGACATTGTATAGTATATCGGAATCACTTTTACACGTCATAAATTACCTATAAGGAGTGTCAAAGTACCCTATCCTACCCTGTATACTATTAAATGAGCAATATTTGTTTAAATATATATTTGTAATCACGTTCTCGTGAACGGCTTTAACGATTTCGATGAAATTGCACTTGAGTGGTTTACGGGGGCGATAAATCAATTTAGGTAGGTCTCTTATCTGGGAAAATTTGTTTGCTCCGTATTTTCACCCGAGCAGAGCTCGATCGACCAAAGTTTAGAACATGATGACTACCTAAAATGGCTGCTTGGAATTAGTAATTGCCTACTATCATGGCAGCATGGAATTAGTATGTACTGTACATGGAATCAGTATGAACTTTCATATACTATCAAATGAGCATTCTCTATTTTCACCAGATCAGAGCTCCGTTGCCCAGGTACTTTAATGTTTATTAAAGAATGGATATATTTGTCAATCAAGAATCTGTGCAGTACCTATGCATATCCAAAGTACAACGATTTTTTTATTTAATTTTAAGGGGTCGAACTTATGACATTTTATTCGCTAGATCGATTCCTGTGCACTACACACGCAAAGAATATAGTGAGAAATGCTTTTGCCCGCGGCTTCGCCCGAGTGTAGGTTGGAAATTAACCCACGCGAACGTACAAGCAATCATCAAATATCATGGTCAAAAATATGTGCCAAATTCCATTGAAATCCGTTCACCTTTTAAGGCGTGAAAAGGTACCAAATAAACATAACAGATTTGGACTTTCATTCTGTAAAAAAATTAGGCGAAATGACCTATCTTGGAGATTGACAAGTAGACGGTTAGACGAATAACGTCAGCTTCTAACACACACGTACACACACACACTTCCGACTTTCGCCATTGTCTCGCACGGTACCGAGAGCTCCTGCGCTTACGCACACATTCACAGCGTGTTTGCACTTGGCAATCACAAGTAAAGCACGCATCGTGAGATAAAAATACTGTATTTTATTATAGCAACAAATAACAGAAAATAATTTACATATATTGATATGTAAATTATTTTCTGTCATTTGTTAGGTAAAGTATATAGTAAAGTAAAACAATTGGTAAAGGTTAACACGTTCAGTCTCCATACAAAGCGTTTAGTCGACACTTTTTCTTTTGGTGGGAAATTGGCAAATAACTTATCCCGCTCTGGCCGGAGCGGGATCAGACTCTTACTGACTAAAACCCACCAGTGTTCCTTCTGTTGCCTGTACGTTGCCAGGGGCCACGGTATCCCTTTCGGACTTTCCCGCGATTTTAGTCGACCCCTCCAGCCTGCAAGAAAAACAACTGAAGATACAAGAAAAACATTTTTTTTCACGGAGCTTTGGGGCACAGAACTGTGAACGTTTTGTGATAGGTAAAAATTTACGCGAATTGACCACTAAGTGAGCGCACGTGAAGATGGCTTTACTTACCAATAATAGGGATGGTATGGCGCCAGGTTTAAACCTTCTCCATTTATCGCTACTTACAAAGCAGTCGTTCGTAAAATGTTTAGAAAATACTCGGCTATGCATAGTCCAATAATTTCTGGCTCTTGGAATCACTTCACACAAATTTTCTTTCTCATTTGAAGGTATACTGAAAAAGAAAACAATACCTTTTTCAATTTATCGGCATAAAATTATCATATCGATAAAAAGTATCTAGCATAACATAGCCTCACAATTCAACAATTAATTTTTTTGAAAATTAATTCGAGATCACAACATAATTTGTAATAGAGATAATTTGAAGAGATCATTATCATTCTTATATGTATGTTATCAGTGATGACGTCTAAATATTTCGCGTGATTTTATAGGAAAACTGTAAAAAAAACACTTACCGATAAAAGCTTACAAATTCATTGTATTCTTTCCGTTACGAATGTGATTTACACGATAACACAAATCAAGCCATGTTAACAGCCTATTCATCTGTCCTTTTCACCTATTTTTTTTAGAAAATTGTGCATAGATCTATAATTTTGAATAAAATATTGACCAACACCTCAACCAGCACACGTACTGAAATTTACGACGTAATATACGACTAAATCAAATACTTTGTACGGTTAACCGTGTACTAAGTAACTATTGTGCTTTTTTTAATTGGTCGTGTAATAAGAGACCAACTATGACCGTTTGACAATTTCGGAATGTCCATTTCTTAGCCAGTCTTGTGACATTGGCAAATGACAACAAAAACATATCAAAAGCAAAATGCAATGCATGTAAGAAAAATAATGCTATGCGTCGCATCCGTGCAAGAACAGGTCATTGCTCAGCGAAATGCTGTGAAATTCGGACGAACCCAATGTCAACAGCGCTGGTTTTCAGCAATTACCTATGGAATGATATATTGACATCCCCCTGCGTGACTTATTAAATCGGGTTAGTGATATTTTTCAATAAAATAAGTGAACCAATATGTAACAAAAATATATTGTATTTGAGCATATCATAAATTTAAGAAATAATAATAATACATACACTAAGACCATAATACAATGAGAATAAAACGAGTAAGTACCATAATAAGTAATTACTATAAATGTGTGCAGTTTCAGTATGTTAAATATAGTATTCTGTGGTGTAAAGTGTGGTGTATTTACTTCTTTTTGTTGTTTGAGTAATTATAATAATTTCGACAAAACACTAACAATCCATAATATAAACCCATCAACCAACCTACCAACCAACCAACCAACCTACTCACCGACCTACCCATCAACCAACCTAACCATCAACCTACCCATCAACCAACCTACCTACTCACCAACCAGCCTACTCAGCAACCAACCTACTCACCAACCTACTCACCAACCTACTCACCAACCTACCCATCAACCAGCCTACCCATCAACCAACCTACCCATCAACCAACCTACCCATCAACAAACCTTCCCACAAACCTACCCATCAACCAACCTAACCACCAACCAACCTACCCATCAACCAACCTACCCATCAACCAACCTACTCACCAACCAGCCTACTCAGCAACCAACCTACTCACCAACCTACCCATCAACCAAACTACTCACCAACCTACCCATCAACCAACCTACTCATCAACCAACCTTCCCACCAACCTACCCATCAACCAACCTACCCACCAACCAATCTACTCACCAACCAACCTACTTACCAACCTACCCAACAACCAACCTATCCACCAACCGAACTACTCACCAACCTACCCATCAACCAACCTACCCACCAACCAACCTACTCACCAACCAACCTATTTACCAACCTACCCAACAACCAACCTACTCACCAACCTACCCATCAACCAACCTACCCATCAACCAACCTACCCATCAACCAACCTACCCACCAAACAATCTACTCACCAACCAACCTACTTACCAACCTACCCAACAACCAACCTATCCACCAAACAACCTACCCATCATAAAACCTACCCACCAACCAACCTACTCACCAACCAACCTATTTACCAACCTACCCAACAACCAACCTACTCACCAACCTACCTACTCACCAACCTACCCATCAACCAACCTACCCATCAACCAACCTACCCATCAACCAACCTTCCCACCAACCTACCCATCAACCAACCTACCAACCAACCAACCAACCTACTCACCAACCTACCCATCAACCAACCTACCCACCAACCAATCTACTCACAAACCTACCCATCAACCAACCTACCCATCAACCTACCTATCAACCAACCTAAGCCTAACGAAGCAGTTATGCTCGCGGAGGAGGAGGCGGAGCGCGCGAGGGAGATGCAAGCTGCACGCCCTCGCGCCCCTAGTCGCCGCAGGAGACGCCCCGGGCGTCGGGAGTCATGAGCTGACTTCCGGCCACCGAAGGCGCGGGCTTGCGGACGATGAGCAATGGGTAGCTCGCCGTCCGATAAGTACCAGGCCCGGGTCGACGGCGCGTTATGTTCCACGCGCGCCACAAAGAGATGTCAGCACCAACTGACGGGGTCCGTAAGGACCAATGCCTGCTGGGGTTGCGGGTTTGTCCGAAAGGGATATCGCGGCCCCGGCACACGGGCAACGGAAGGAAAACAGTCATTTGATGATTTCCCACCCAAAAAAAAAAGGCATGTCGGTTTCCTAACGATGTTTTCGTTCACCGTTTTTAAAGCAAGTGATAATTATACAATACGAACACGAATCCGAAAAGTCAGAGGTTCGTGCCTTGGGTTCGAACTCGAGGCCCATGACTTGGCAGTTCGACGTAGCTTTGTGAATACCTTCGTCATTATTTTGGACTTTACGATTAAAGTCAATAACGCAGTATTTACAGTTCTAAAATAAACTAGGTATCGTTACTTAAAGGAAGTAAAACGGCGTCACTTCTACCTCGTGTCGTGCTGCGGTTGATCTCAGGCGTGAGTTGGTAACTGCAGTAACTAGCAGGTAATGTGTGGAGATTAGTCGTGTCTGCGCCAACTTAGACTTAACTCACACTGCGGAAAGTTGTGATGCTCGAAGATAGTGCTATTACACGTATTGTTGCAACACTTGCTATACCTTCCGCCAGATAACCTTGCAATAAAAGTCGTTGACACTTTCATGTATTCCAATATTTTAAAATGATACGAAAAAATGTTAAGGCAGTGTCGCTAACACGATCAAAATAAACATAATTATCGTGGTAAGAGACGTCCTTTGCGAGTGCACGTGGCATGTAGCCTGTATTTTTGTTTGATTAAAGTTCTTAGTACAAGTGGGGTTAATGACTTTTATTACACGGTTATAGATGCGATACCGTACCGTATAAAAGAATGAACTTATTTTTTTAAACTAAGTAGTAATATGGAAATGAAACAAAATCATATTTTCTGTATCGGAATCACTTTTACACGTCATAAATTACCTATAAGGAGTGTCAGAGTACCCTATCCTATCCTGTATACTATTAAATGAGCAATATTTGTTTAAATATACATTTTTAATCACGTTCTCGAGAACGGCTCGAACGATTTCGATGAAATTGCACTTGAGTGGTTTACGGGGGCGATAAATCAATTTAGGTAGGTCTCTTATCTGGGAAAATTCGTTAGCTCCGTATTTTCACCCGAGCAGAGATCGACCAAAGTTTAGAACATTATGACTACCTAAAATGGCTGCATAGAATTAGTAATTACCTACTATCATGGCAGCATGGAATTAGTATGTACTGTACATGGAATCAGTATGAACTTTCCCATACTATCAAATGAGCATTCTCTATTTTCACCAGATCAGAGCTCCGTCGCCCAGGTATTTTAATGTTTATTAAAGAATTGATATATTTGTCAATCAATAATCTGTGCAGTACCTATGCATATCCAAAGTACAACGATTTTTTTATTTAATTTTAAGGGGGCGAACTTATGACATTTTATTCGCTAGATCGATTCCTGTGCACTACACACGCAAAGAATATAGTGAGAAATGCTTTTGCCCGCGGCTTCGCCCGAGTGTAGGTTGGAAATTAACCCACGCGAACGTACAAGCAATCATCAAATATCATGGTCAAAAATATGTGCCAAATTCCATTGAAATCCGTTCACCTTTTAAGGCGTGAAAAGGTACCAAATAAACATTACAGATTTGGACTTTCATTCTGTAAAAAAATTAGGCGAAATGACCTGTCTTGGAGATTGACAAGTAGACGGTTAGACGAATAACGTCAGCTTCTAACACACACGTACACACACACACTTCCGACTTTCGCCATTGTCTCGCACGGTACCGAGAGCTCCTGCGCTTACGCACACATTCACAGCGTGTTTGCACTTGGCAATCACAAGTAAAGCACGCATCGTGAGATAAACCAACCTACCCATCAACCAACCTACCCATCAACCAACCTACCCATCAACCAACCTACCCATCAACCAACCTTCCCACCAACCTACCCATCAACCAACCTACCCGCCAACCAACCTAACCATTAACCAACCTACCCATCAACCAACCTACCCACCAACCAACCTACTCACCAACCAACCTATTTACCAACCTACCCAACAACCAACCTATCCACCAACCAAACTACTCACCAACCTACCCATCAACCAACCTACCCGCCAACCAACCTTCCCATCAACCAAGCTACTAACCAACCTACCCATCAACCAACCTTCCCATCAACCAACCTACCCATCAACCAACCTACCCGCCAACCAACCTACCCATCAACCAACCTACCCATCAACCAACCTACCCATCAACCAACCTTCCCACCAACCTACCCATCAACCAACCTTCCTACCAACCTACCCATCAACCAACCTACCCGCCAACCAACCTAACCATCAACCAACCTACCCGCCAACCAACCTAACCAACAACCAACCTACCCATCAACCAACCTACCCACCAACCAACCTACTCACCAACCAACCTATTTACCAACCTACCCAACAACCAACCTATCCACCAACCAAACTACTCACCAACCTACCCATCAACCAACCTACCCATCAACCAACCTTCCCACCAACCTACCCGCCAACCAACCTACCCATCAACCAACCTACCCATCAACCAACCTACCCATCAACCAACCTTCCCATCAACCAACCTACCCATCAACCAACCTACCCACCAACCAACCTACTCACCAACCAACCTATTTACCAACCTTTCCAACAACCAACCTATCCACCAACCAAACTACTCACCAACCTACCCATCAACCAACCTACCCATCAACCAACCTACCCATCAACCAACCTTCCCACCAACCTACCTTCCCACCAACCTACCCGCCAACCAACCTACCCATCAACCAACCTACCCATCAACCAACCTACCCATCAACCAACCTAACCATCAACCAACCTACCCATCAACCAACCTTCCCACCAACCTACCCATCAACCAACCTACCCGCCAACCAACCTAACCATCAACCAACCTACCCATCAACCAACCTACCCACCAACCAAACTACTCACCAACCTACCCATCAACCAACCTACCCATCAACCAACCTACCCATCAACCAACCTTCCCACCAACCTACCCGCCAACCAACCTACCCATCAACCAACCTACCCATCAACCAACCTACCCATCAACCAACCTAACCATCAACCAACCTAACCATCAACCAACCTACCCATCAACCAACCTACCCATCAACCAACCTTCCCACCAACCTACCCGCCAACCAACCTAACCATCAACCAACCTACCCATTTTTTTTTTTTGTTCCGGGTGGAAAATCCTCATGGATGTCCTCCGCCCTGGGGCGGGCGGAGGGGTCGGTCAGACTCTTACTGACTAAAAACCACCCCGGTGTTCCAACTCACACCTACGCCGGGGGTCGCGGGAACTTGAAATCTTCCGCAACCCCCGGCTGGTGCCGGCCCGCCACCGCGGGCCTCCTCGGGTCAGGGGGGGGAGTGAGGAGTTTGACTCCCCCCGCGACGTGTAAGAGGGGCGCGCGTGGAACACTACGCGCCGCCACCTCGGGTCCTGATGTGTGGGGGGCGACGGACGTCCCCGAGTCCGTCGCCCCTGGACCCATTTAGGGGGGCTGGAAGAGGGCGTTATCCGCCCTCCGCCGACGCCCGGTGCGCCTGCTGCGGGCCGGGTGAGTGGACGAGATCTCCCTCTCCCTTTCCGTAGCCTCCTTCTGCGAGACGACCGTCTCGCAGTAGGAAACCACCGCGTCCCAGGACTCGCCGCTGCCGACCATCGCATTCACTAGGGCCGGCAGCGACAAGTCACTGCCTACTTCTGAGATGAGGGCACGGCGTGGCTCCTCCCAAGCGGCACACTCTGCCAGCGTATGCCGCGCCGTGTCCTCCCGGCAGTCGACGCAGTGGTGACACCGGGCATCCGGCTCCCTGTTTATGCGACACAGGTACTTCCCGAAGCAACCATGCCCCGAGAGCACCTGCGTCACTCGAAACGACAGGGAGCCGTGCCTCCTCCCGAGCCAGCGCTCGAGCACCGGCCGGACCGCCTCGATGATGTCGAGGCCGGCGGTAGGGCGTGAAAGCCTGTCCCGCCATTCCGCCACCAGGACCTCGCGAAGCTGAGACCGATGCAGCTCCATGTGTCGCTGCATCGGTCGCTCGCCCCGCGCCCTCGCTTCCTCGCGCCACCGATACGATGACGCGAGTACTTTCGCCTCGAGGTCCCAGGGCGGAGATCCGGCCAGTGCACAAGCCGCCTCGTAGGAGATCGTGCGATACCCTCTGATGACTCTGACGGCCATCGCCCTCTGCGGTTTACGCATTACGGCGATGCTACCGGCCGTCAGGTCAGCAGCCCAGATCGGGGCCCCATAAAGGGCCATCGATCGCACGATCCCCACGTAGAGCCGCTTACAAGCGGCGCTCGGGCCCCCCAGATTGGGAAGCAGCGTCGACAGCGCCCCAGCAGTGCCCAGCAACTTGGGCGCCAGCCGTCGGAAGTGGGGCCCGAAGTCCCACCGGCTGTCGAGCACCAATCCTAGATACTTCATGGTAGACTCGACAGCGATCCGAGCCCCCCTGACCACGATGTGTGAGCCTGGTGACGGAGCCCGCCGAGGGCCATGAAACACAATGGCCTCCGACTTGCTGAGGGCCACCTCCAGGCCTAGGCGACGTATGCGGCTCACCACCTGTGACACCGCAGCCGTCGCCAACAACGCTGCCTCCCTGTGCGAGCTCCCCCGGGCAGTGAACAGCGTGTCATCCGCATAACACGTCAGGTCCACACCGGCACCGAGCTCGCCCCTCAGCACCCATTCGTACCCGATGTTCCACAGGAGCCGTCCTAAAACCGAGCCCAGTGGAACACCGCACGACATGCGGCGTTAGTTTCCGCCATCACGTCCCATGTAGGTGACACACCTCTCCGACTGATAAGCCCCAACGATGTGGCGGAGGTAGGGAGGCACCCCATGATACCGCAGTGCCACCCGAATACAACTCCAGGGCAGGGTGTTGAAGGCGTTGGAGATGTCCAAGGACAACGCCCCGGGACACCGCTTCCTCCGCCAGGACCCTAACCCGCGACACAGCGTGGATCGTAGAGCGCCCATGCCGAAACCCGAACTGACTGTCGTCCAGGTCCGGTCCCTCTCTGCACAAGTGGCCGACGAGGCGGGCTGCGATTATACGCTCAAACAGCTTGCCCACCTCGTCAAGCAGCACTACGGGCCGGTACGCGGACGGCGAGTCCGCAGGGCACCCCGCCTTCCTGAGCAGGACCAGATGACCAGATTTCCACAAAGTGGGAAACTGGCCCCGCTCAAGGCACGCTGTGTAGAGTCCTCTCAGTTGGGGCTCAAGCTCCTTCAGAGCGAGGGCTAGCACGCAGCCGTGAATCCCGTCGGGCCCCGGAGCCACGTTCTTGGCCCGGAGCCGCATCACGGCTGCCCTCATCTCTGCCTGTGTCACCTCTGGGACGCTGATGGCGTTCTCGTCCTCCGTAGACTCTGCGGCTGTGGGCAAAGCCATCGGCGGTGGAGTATGCTCCACTCTTGCCGGGAAGAGGGCTGCGACCACTTCCTTCAGCAGCTCAACTATTCATTCCAAAAAAAATACAAAACATTTTAAACAGATCCGCAACCATAGCAAGTCTCTCTCATAGACAGTCGAGTCATCAAATTTTGGGATCGAAGACGAGACTAAAATCAGTTTAGTCAACGAAGTATCCATTGTCTCCCGATCTCAAGAGTCGAGTGAAGGACAATCGACTTTTCGAGATAGATTGGAATCTCGGCTAACTTTGGAGACGTAACTGGACTGAATTAAATAGGCGACCCTTTTTGGTAAATTAAAAGATTATGGCAGAAAAATGAATTCTGGTCGGCTTATAGATGATAAGTTTCATTTGACTTTAGATTGTGGCTGACGCTGACGACATTTTATTTAACTTAGATACTACAAACCACCCATAAGATAAGACTAATGTAAAAACCGAATTTGAATTTTGTTGAAGAGATCAACCGATCTACAATCTGCATAGCCTTTTCCCAAATATGTTGGGGTCTGCTTCCAGTCTAACCGGATTCAGCTGAATACCAGTATTTTACATGAAGCGACTGCCTATCTGACCTGCACAACCCAGTAACTGGGTAATACGATAACCCTTGGTAAGACTGGTTGTCAGACGTTCGGGAGCCTGACGACCCGTAACGACTGTCAAAGATCCACGAATGACAGCCCAGACCAAAGGCTTAACCTGCTTTCCGAGGCACGGAGGAGTCTTGGTATGTAAAGATGGTGACCCATCCACGGACCTGCTGCTGGTTCCCCCAAGCTGTCAATAGTGACAGTTCACTTCAAGCAAATTTCGCCTTACTTTCCACGGTGTGATTTTACATAATAGATCACCAAGACAGACAAAGTTATAAAAAAATATGCCAGTGACCACTTACTCGATTTTACAGGTACAGTTTATGGGTACAAAGTCAAACTCAAAGTCGAACAATTTATTTCAATTAGGCACGTAAAAGGCACTTTTGAACGTCAAGTTAAAAAAAAAAAATGATTCTAGTCCAGTTCCAAAAGGTAGTTTTCGTATGGAGAAGAATGGGCAAGAAACTCCACCGTTACTCTTTTAAATATTATTAAAATATTTTTTATAGATTAAATTATATCTTTATATGTGAAGACGATGCATCTAGAATAAGATTACTATACCACGATAGGTAAAAAAGAATGAAAAATTAAGCAATGGCAGATAAATTAATTAATTATGTGATATCTATCACATAATTAAAAATATATAAAGATGCTGACATATTTACAAACATTGTAAAATTAAACGATATTCCTAACATTACTAATAAGTCAGTGTGAGTTCAAATAATCACAGAATGTAAAATCAGTGTTATAAAAAATAAAAAAATATAATCAAAGTACTTACTGCTAAACGGAAAAAGAAAATATAGAGCGTACAGTTACATACAATAAACAATCGCTCAAATTAATCACAGTTCTGGAACCATAATCTACACAAATATTATTAAGAGAAAATATTTGTATTTTTGTTTATAATAAATGGACTCAAAAACTACTGGATCGATTTAGGATATTCTTTCACCAGTAGAGTGCTATATTATCACTGAGTAACATATTAAATGCTATAATTTATGAAGATATCACGCGGGCGCAGCCGCTGGCGGAAGCTAGTAATTAATAAAGTAATATTATAAGTTTTATCATTCAATAAATTGCTTAGAGTAAAGAAAGAAAACTACTCGTACGTATTATAACTCAATATTTAAGTACGGAGTTAAGTTGGCAAGTAACTAGTATTACATGTGAGTTCCGCAAAAGAAACTCAGAAGGAGCACCTCAGCAGATTTTTGAAACGAAGTTCCTTATCGCCCGTTACGCGAGCCGTCCGCCACGAGCAAAACTGTTAGTTTGGTTTAGCTCGCCACTTTTTCATACATGTGCGTCCACCCACATGTATGAAAAACTGGCTAGCTAAACGAAACCAACTGCAAAAACATTTGGCGAATGAGAGCTAGATCGAAAAGAGTGTAACATTTTGAGCGTGACTACACTTTTTTGCTATAGTATGTGTATTTGTGTGTCTATGTATATTACTACTGAAGCAGACGTGAGGGATGTGACGCAAACACAAAAAAAAAGCAGCGTAAGAAACTTCATTCCAACCGGGTGAAATGAAATGAAATGATTTTTTTTGTGTAAATACGTTTGTACAAACACTTTTAAGGACATCGCTGATTATAAAAGCACCGCTCCGACACGGCACATAACTTGTCATTCAAGTTAGGATTTTAAAACAAATGTATTAAAGTCTATTTTACGTGTGACGGCTCGCGGACAGTGAGCGGCCGGCGAGCCGTCCACTATTCTGTATAGCCATCGTAAAAAAGACTATAATGCATTTGATTTAAAATCGTAATTTGACGTTGTTATTTCACGTGTCAGAGTGGTGCTGTTATAATGAGCGATGTCCTTTACACGTGAATACCATTTTATAAACTAGATGAGGTTGGCGTTTCCTATCTGACTACTCTCAAAAGAAAGGCCGAAACAAACTCAGAGATCACAGTCTCTTTTAAAGCCCAGACATAATCTTTATCTGATCATGTAAAGACCATGTAGATTGGTGTCTGAAATGGTCTTTTCTAGAATAAAATCATAAAGATTGAGTGAACCTGTGCAGTCAGTGCACGCATTTGTCAGTAATCGTGCAGCTCAACTCAGAACTTAAGAAGCTCAACGATTAGACGAAAAATACCAAAGAACGGACATTAGGGTAGGCCGCATAATAATAAGATATGTGATATATATATGTCACAGTCAAATGTTTATAGCCGTGATATAATTATATCCCTAGGGATATAGCTACATACCGTAATATTGTTATATGAAAGTGGTTCATAATTGTCTTACGAGGAATATAACTATGACATGAGCACGATCTAGTAATATAACAATTAGAGCAATCCAACTAAATAGATTAGGTTAGATTAGGACTGTGACCACCTACGGGCGAGCCGATCGAGCGAAGCGAGCGGTGCCACGACAGTAGCCGGCGAGCGCTACGTCGAAATTGGTCGCAGTAACAAAATTAGGGTACTCCGACAATTATTAACCGCTTTCATAAAACTACATTACGGTTTATAGCTATATCCCTAGGGATATAACTAACTATATCACGACTTCAAGCATCTTACTGCGACATAAACATAGAGTACTGCTTCGGTTGTGCTCAAATTGTAGCATATTTATTATTAATATTAATATATTTAATGTTTGCTTCACAAAAATATAGAACAAAGATACCTAAAAACGCGTCCTTATGCTATACTTTTTTTAAACCTGTAAAAAGTTCCAGAATTTCGCAGTTTTTTGAGCACCATGGGAATAACTCAAGGTTCTCAGGGTTCCTGCTGGGGTTGCGGGTTTGTCCGAAAGGGATAACGCGGCCCCGGCACACAGGCAACGGAAGGAACACGGTTGGGTTTTAGTCAGTAAACACACCCTCTCGCTCTGCCCAGAGCGGGAGAAGTCATTTGATAATTTCCTATCCTGAAAAAAAAAAAAAATGTTCGCAGGGTTACAAACTTAGGTATAAACTACTCCTGGACCTAACAACATAATTATAAAAAGATCGTAGTTGAAATACATGCGCGTTTGCGACGATTGCCTTCTTTGTGTCGATAAAGATGGCCTAATAAGGTAAAGACAAATACAACGACAGCGACGACGACAATACAACGACAACGACGGTAGGAAAATATTACGTTATTAATATTTGAGTATGAAACTTTTGTATCTACTACTTAGTGGCACCACGGTGTGGAGTCTCATTAAGTATTTAATTTAATGGAGCTGACTGCACCGCTGGATTACGTACGCTTGAGGTGCCCAATGTGGATGTTAACGTTTGTATGGATGTATGTGTGGGTGGATGGATGTAGGGTTTTATGTTTTACGGGGAGAAAATGGGGGAGTTCAGTCGTTGTTTCTAATGAAGACGAACTTTTGAGTTCATCTGCGGAGGATGGGATGTGGATTATTTATGTAACGACATCAATATTTCGTGGTGTCGTTTATTTAGCATACCAGCAATCAGCCTCTTAGGTATGTTTCAGGTTGTGGAATTAAAACCTGAATTATATTCTTGTTGAAGATTGACTTTGTTATCAATGATGAAACCAAAAAGTTTCAACCCTAAAAGAAAGGCAACCTCAAAACAGTTTCGCAAATTGACAACGTCAACCATGAAATAAAAAACGTGACAACATAGAGAATGGTGTAAGTGTTTAATCTATGGAGTGAAATAGTGTGTGAAATGAAATAAACTGGCCAACAAAAGATACAAAATTAGAATGTAACCATCGAGAACCAAAGTAGCAAATATTATTATAGTCAGAATAAAATCTAAAATAAAAACAAAATGCAGAATTCCTCAGGGTTTGATTTCAACAAGATCCTTGATCAAACGCTGTACACGTACATGCCAGAAAAAATTACAAATATTGGAGAGAAAAATAAAAATGTGAACACTACTGAGAATGGGCTGAATCTGAAATTAGGGTTGGTGGACCGACTTTGCCCCGTTGTCGAGTGGATTGCAATAAGCGAAATCATCGTTGGAACAATCCTGATAATACTTCTCATGTTACTAGCTTGTCATTACGACAAATTGTATGGGACTGAGAATTCCAGGCGTAAGTGTTTAATAATAAGCTTTACTAGGTAAAAATAAGTAATAAAAACACCCCTTTACAACCCAGTGTAATGCGCAAGAGGGATGATGCCTGGGTAAAAAAAAAAGTAGTTCTAATCAGTCCGTCAATCAGATAATAAAAAAAAATTTGACACGTATTTTTTGCTTTTTCATGTTAATAAAAAATTCCTTATATAATAAAAACTCATTTTAAGTTGGGGAGTGGGAGTCGCAACGTCACAAGTAAGTATAAAATCTACGTATTCGTGACGTCATGGCAAATTTTAACTCAATGTATTGCCGTAATCTTTAGATTACGTAACAAAAGAAAAATACGTGTCCAGTATTTATTAATAATCTACATGACGGACTAAAAAATGTTTTGCCGTAATCCCTATAGGGGATGCCGTTCTCAATTTCGATTCAACGCAAATTATTTATTCAGTAACAATTTTCAATTTAAAATCGCCAATTTACAATATGCTCATTGTAAATTGGCGATTTTAAATTGAAAATACCTACCCCTACCCCTACCGTTCAATGCCCATTCATTCTCAATAGAAAAGCGGTCTCTGACTTGCATTGGCGATGCCGGAAAATTACCTGCTGGTATCATTCCCTTTATTTCCTTATTTTGATATCGGGGCGAAGTAACAGCCAGTCTTTCCAAGGAGTATCGTGTTGCGAAAGTAACTGGATTGAAGGGGTCAGAAAGGCAGTCGTTCCAATAAAAATACTGGTATTCAAATGCATTCAGTTAGACTGGAAGCTGACCCCAATAGAGTTGGAAAAGGCCCATGATATGTAAAGCTAGAAGACTTATTTTCGTCAGTTTTATATTTTTTCATGCTTTCAGTAATAAGTTTGATGTCTTTCGGTTGTTCGGTTCTTCTTGTAGTCAATGGAATGTTGTTACTAACATCTTTGAAATTGGACAAAAAGAAGGCTATGTGGGTAAGTCATTTATTAAATCATAATTTATTATTTAACTCATTTTTTTTGTAAAGTTGTCTGAAAAATTAAAAGAAAATTACACATCCTAAAATAAAACTACCTAGCTTACTAATTTGAAGTAAACTTTTCTTATTAAAATAATAAAAACAAACGGAAAATATCAAAATTCAAATAATTTGATCCACACTATGCCCGCAATAAAACATTTTACCCACTGTCCCAAACCCGCGGGGTAATTGTGTAACATGCTTACAACGGCACTGCCGCGTGCCGGTCATTTGGACAATATTCATCAACATTCCTTGCGTTATTTACGTTGCCAGGCAGACAAATTTTTCAAACATGAGTACGTAATGGATAGGAACTACTGTCTCTTTTTTTTATTTTGAGTGGGATATTGTCAAACAACTTCTCCCGCTCTGGGCGGAGTGGGAGGGCGTGTCATACTTTTACTGACTAAAACCCACCCGTTTTGCTTCCGTTCCTGTGTGCGCGGCCCACGATATCCCTTTCGGACAATCTGCACTCTGAGGCCGCGCGTACTTTGGATGCGTTTTCGTACGAATTCCACCCGTGCGTTCACGTACGAACGCGCACGAACGATCCCGACCTGCCAAGTACAAAGGGAGCGTGCAGACTGGGTGCAACTTAGTCGTACGTATAGTTCCGACGTCCGAAAAAAATCTTGATGGGATTTTTCGTGCGTTTATTGCGATATCACCGGAACACTACCTAGTTGACGGAGAAAATTATCCAGTGTTCTGCGTACGTGTACGCACGAGTGAAATTCGTACGAAAACGCATCCAAAGTGTGCGCGGCCATCTTGTGTTGAAATTTTGCACCTAAAGACATGTAAGGTGATCCGTTAATACAAGATTTTTCTCAATGTAACCTTGTTTTCAGTATTACATTCTAATGTCAACTCTTCTTTGGATCTACATGTTTGTGTTGTCGGTAATGAAGATTCATTTCGCACTTCTGGTTATAGAAAGAGGTAAGATGTTTTATTTTATTCCAGAACCTTACGATCCTTACGTTTGATTGCCTTTTCTCTTGTTTTACGGAGTTTCTCATCAACCCTCGCTTTCTGTTCTATTTAATTTTAGTCCAGCAATTGCATCAGATCATGGTTAAGTAGTAACAGCCGCACGGGTCGATTGAAGGTTAAGCTACGCTTGCTGAGGTCGGTCCGTGGATGGGTGACCATACATTATATGTCGGGACCTCTTCGTGCCTTGGAAATCATGTTAAGTTGTTGGCCCCGCTGTCATTTGTAGATCTTTAACAGTCGTTAATTGTAGTCAGAGACCTGATAGTATGACAAGCAGTCATACCAAGGGGTATCATATTACCCAGTAACTGGGTTCTTCTTTTACGTGTGGTTAGTGACTAACCTGGATTCAGAGTTTTAAAGGCACCCATGGGCCTCTGACTTGGCTTTACATGCCGTCGGGAAATATCTCTCCTCACGATGTTTTCCTCACGGTTTTTGAAGCAAGTGATAATTATACAATACACACATGAATCCGAAAAGTCAGAGGTGCGCGCCTTGGGTTCGAACTCGAGACTTAGAAGTTCGATGGTCACACCACTAGGCTACCACGCTATAGTACTGGGTTGGGAACTGGGTTGTGGAGGTTAGATAGATAGCCACTCCATGTAAAATACTGGTATTCAGCTACATCCGGTTAGACTGGAAACCGACCCTAATATAGTTGGGAAAAGGCAGGCAGGTTGATTAATTACAACAGCTCCCAAGATAATTTTTTTATTTTCTTTCCGCTTTTCGTTAGCTAGATCTAGAGCTACTAAGGAATCAGGACTAGAGCCCAAATAACATAGTGCGGTATCATAGAAACTCTGCTCCTCAGCCTATTCATCAAGCGTTTACTAGAGGTTTCACGGAACTGAATTCAGGCTCTTGGCGAATCTGTTGAAAATATGGCGTAAAGTTTTGCTCCTTGCTCCAGAAATAAACTCTTGAAAACAAACTTATACTACTTTGCTCCTATTATTACGTGTTTGTATTTGTAAAGTGGTTTTGGAACGAATTTCCTTATCGCACGTTATACTCTGCACACTTGGCAGTGCTAACCCCAAAAAAGTGTAACATTTTCATCGTAACAACACTTGTTCGGTAACAAAAGTGTCGAGACGTTCAAAATGTTACTCTTTCTTCGGTCTATCTCTCGTTCGCCAAGTGTGCAAAAGCGAAAGGAACTTCTTACCGATCGGGTATCCCACGAATGTTTTATTATCATTGCCAATACAAAAAATTAAAATCGGCCTTTTGAAATGGCTTTGGTGTTCCATAAGCCACTGCTTTAGTGGCTTATGGAACACCAAAGCCATTTCCATGATAAAAAAAAAAGTTAACACAAAAAAAAATACCGATTTTGAAATTTATAGTTCAAAAAAATACAATAGACGACGTATATTTAGTAACCGCTAACTGTTCTTAAAGAGTCATATAGAACCCTGTAAGAAATCAACACGTGTTTCACCCCTCAACGAGGCATCCTCAGGATGACGATTGACTTGTTGCGAACGTGGACCCGACGTGTGGACACGACAAGCGTCGAGAATGACCAATGACCCCTTAAGAGGATGCCATGCATGCCCATGTATTCAATATGTATACTGTATATGGTCATTGACCCAAAACAATAATCTTTTAGTTTATTTTATCATGTTTTTATTTATTACGTCTGCGGAGTTTCGCTTAGTAATTTAATTTGACCCTGCATTTCTTTGTTTACAGATACATACAAGCTCCTTATACCGGAAAACAAACACTTTCTTCTCAGTAATGCGTGTGTTGTCGGTGTAGTTACTATGTTGGGATCAGGTAAGCTTACTAGGAACATTAAAGTACTTCTGTTTCTCCTGGAAACTGAGCAGTCGGTTCCGGGCATAGGTAAAAACGAATAATACTCCTTTACAAACCCTTTTTACTGAGAAAAACGGGTCCCTACTTGAAATCGAATGACGTAGGATCGAATAATACTTGCTCGAAAACGTTAACTCGATAGTACTTGAAATCGATAAATTATGAGCGTGACAGTTCACTACCTCGATGCATCAAAATCTCGAATAACTATAAGCTCGAATGATCGGTAGCGCGAAGCCCATTCATTATCTTGAATCATCATTTCTCGAATGACCATCTAACCGATTTACAGAATAGATTTAAGAATTTTTATTTGAATACAATTTATTGAAACATTATATGCGTAAAATATAAATCAACTATAATCATGAAAAATAATTATGGTAATAAAATAACGTTACAAATACTTAGTTATTTTACCAAATAGGCAGGAAGTAAACTTATCTCGGTTCAAGTAGGGAGCCCGTAGTAATAAGTACTTACCGTTTAAAAATATGAAATGCAAAGGGCCTGTAATGTAACGTTACAGATTCGATTTTGAACATGACGTTACAATACTGCCTCCCTGACTGACGAGCAGTCGCTTGTAATGTAACATTTCAGATTGGATTTTGAGCATTACGTTACAACACTGCATCCCTGACTGACGAGCATAATTACAGATATTGCGCACTGTAATACTCGGTTCTCGTCCCTCACTAATGTAATGCTCGAATTGTATCATTCAGGTTGCGCACTGTAATGCTCGGTTCTTCTCCCTCACGGACGTAATGTTCGACTCTGATCGTTACATTTCAGGCGAATGCTCCTGGTGAGAGAGCACCTTAATATGAAATATAAGTACCTAATAAATAAACTGTAGCAACAAAATATATTCAACTGATATTTTGCAGCGATATTTTATAGAAGGTGCATTAGCTATTTTAATTTAACTAAAATATTAGGGTCACTCAGCAAAACCGAGATTCAGCTAAACGTGCCAGTTCCAGCAGGCAACGGTTCACCGATTATTTCTGCATGTACATTACCTACACCCCGCCAAGTCTTCGTATTTTAATTTTATATAAATATTATACAAAATGCTTTGCTGGTTCGGCCATGTTGAGAGGCTGAGTTAAAGGCAGATGTGACTGGAAACGCCGGGCCGGAACGCCCTAGAAGGACATATTATAGTGACCTTATTGGTGATTCTCTTCAGAAAGGTCGGCTGCGTAGTTATCAAATCAGATGTATGAACGTAATCGCAAAACGAGTATCCAAGGATCAAGCAGGTGGCGTTCTGTCTCCCCCCATGGGATGTACAGTATGTACGAGTATGTATGTATTCTACAAAATATTAATTTTATTAAACCTACCCGTGTTTTAAGACGTTATACTGTTAGTTGCGTGCATGTTTTGGAATTTACCGAGTATGTTATGAGAGACACGAAAGTTCCAAATTATGATTTTGTCCATCTGTCTGCCGTATCGTATATTTGTCCGTCTGTCTGTCGTAGCTCCTAAACGGATGTACCAATTTCAATGCAGTTTTTATATACAATGTAAATGTAAACCTATCTATTGACGTTTCTGGTCTGTACCTATAAAACAAGTTCAATCAAATATATTCAATTACATCACTAATTTAGTCAAAATCGGAAAGGCCCATAACCGTTTACCACTACCATTTAGCTTGTATGAAAACATTTTTTTTAAATACGATTTATTTGATAATTTCAAAATACTCTTTTATGCAATTTACCATACAAACTGTACACTCGTTGTCACGAATGCTGGCCCCTAATTGACTTTACTTATGATAGTTAGGGCCTTGGGACATGTGGTTAGGGGCTCCAGTAATCATGACAACAAGAGTACTAGTGTCGACCATTAAGCACTAGTTTTAAATAGCAGTATTTTCATATTTTTGTCTTCAAACACCTGTTTATTTGGGATGGTTCTTGCTTAATCTGTAAAAGATCCTGATCGATCGTGTCGGGTGAAAATAGAGAAAACAAATTTTCCCAGATATGAGACCTAGCTAGATCGATTTTTCGCCCCCGTAAACCCCTATAATGCATCGTTCATTGAAATCGTTAGAGCCATTTTCGAGAACTTGATTACAAATAATATATCTTTAGATACAAATATTGTTCACTAGCAGCGCCCCGCGGTTTCACCCGCGTAAGTCTCGATCCCGTGGGAATATCGGGATAAAAAGTATCCTATGTATTAATCCAGGTTATCCAAATTTCATCCAAGTTAGTTCTCATCCAAGGTAGTTTTTGCGTGAAAGAGTAACAAACATCCATACATCCATCCATACTCACAAACTTTCGCGTTTATAATATTTTAGTAGGATTTAATACTCGTAGTATAGGTAGGTTATGTAGCATAGGTAGATAGATGGGATAGGTAGGATCGGTAGGATAGGTAGGGTAGGTAAGTTCGTAGGGTGGGAAGGATAGTTAGGATAGGTAGGATAGGTAGGATTGGTAGGATAAGTAGGATAGGTAGGATATGTAGGATAGGTAGGATAGGGAGGATAGGCAGGATAGATAGGACAGGTAGGACAGGTAGGACAGATAGGACAGGTAGGACAGATAGGACAGGTAGGATAGGTAGGATATTTCTTGAAGGAATCATTATAATCTAATTTTCTCTGTCTTGTTTCAGTGGTACACTTCATCGGTAATGTGACAGTGTTCACTTTCTACAACTTGAAGTACATACAACCGATTCTGTTCAGCTGTGGTCCGTGAATTGTGTTCCCATTGTAAATATTAGTAAATAAAGATGTTTCCTAGTTTTTTGTGTTCTATGACATTGCTTGGCTTGGTCACCAATAGTAAATCTAAAAGCAACAGAAGTGGAAAACTCATTTTAATAACGAAACCTGGGCGTATATAATTGACACATCAAGCTTTAAAGGTGATTATAATGTAACGTTCTTACGAATGATACAATACTAATAAAAGCTCTATTTAAAAAAACATTTCCATGTAATGTAGCGTTTCTGCGAATGATGCTGCTGATGCCGTCGATAAACATCTCTCAGGCATGCCGGTTTCAACTCGCCGTCCGATAAGGACCAGGCCCGTGTCGACCGCGCGTTGTGTTCCACGCGCGCCTCAAAGAGATGTCAGCACCAACCGACGGGGTCAAAAGACCAATGCCTGCTGGGGTTGCGGGTTTGTCCGAAAGGGATATCGCGGCCCCGGCACACAGGCAACGGAAGGAACACGGGTGGGTTTTAGTCAGTAAAAGTCTGACACACCCTCTCGCTCTGCCCAGAGCGGGAGAAGTCATTTGATGATTTCCCATGCTCAAAAAAAAAAAAAAAAGGCATGCCGGTTTCCTCACGATGTTTTCCTTCAACGTTTTTGAAGCAAGTGATAATTACACAATACGCACATGATTACGAGAAGTCTGAGGTGCGTGCCTTTGGATTCGACCTCAAGACCTAGTGACTTAAAGGTGCATAAGCTTGACCTAAAGTTTGAACTGGTTCTGTCATAATACGGCATGTGTCATATTAACGGCCTTGTCCAGCCGGTCTATTCTGTAAAGGATTGGCACTTTCGATAACTCACTTCAATCTCACTTTTTTGAGTTTACTCCTTAAGAATCGATTTTCATATGCCCCCCCCTGGCCCCTGGCATGGAAATTTTATGAGGAGTGAAATTAATACAAGCGTAATTCTTGTTTTATTCGTAAATAACACGGATTAAAAGTTTGAAAAAAACATTAAGTACATAATTCACACACACATAATTATTTTTTATTCTAAGAGATTCGTTTATTTACCCTTTTTGCCTATTGCATATTCAAAGACAATCGTATTAAGGAGTAAACTCCAGTCGTGCGTCGGACCTGACACACACACACACACTTTTTTCTTGGTTTGTCAGACTCCTACTGACTAAAAACCACCCTGCCTTCGCCACTACTTGGATCGGAGATCATGAGATCTGAGAAAAACAAAATAAAATAAAAATCTTATACGCCTTCCATGATCCCCGACTGGTGCCGCGCCAGCCCGCTTTTCCGGGCCACCTCATACTTCAAGCTCACTTCACTTAAGTTTTCTCAGTGAGATTTTCAGAATAGGTTGGCTGTACATACCTACATTAACTGTGTACCAACACCGCAAATCCGGACGTTTAAATAAATAATTTAGTTGTTTACTCTGTAGGCGCCCTTAGTTTTAATTATGTAAGGTCGCTGCCAAGGGTCCGTTATTAAATGAGTCCCCTGTGCTTACTGCTCTAGGTGAATAGTTTTTACAGTTACGAGAATAAATACTTCACATAAACGCATAAATTTAAAAGCAATATCTCGTGAAGTAACGACTACAACTTTGAGGAAAGACAATCGTGTGGTTTTGTTTATTTGTTGAGTACTTATCTCTTTTGCCCACCAACCCGCATTGAGCCTGCGTGGTGGATTATGGCCATAGTGTCCTAGCCGTGGGAACATTAAGGGTTGATAATCCTCTTGTATCTCTTTTGTTAGAGATAGAAATAAATAAATAATCAATCTGCCTAACCTTCTCTCAACTAAAATGGGGTCAGCTTCCAGTCTAACTGGATGCAGCTGAATACCAGCATTTTACATGGAGCGACTGCCTATCTGACCTTCACAACCCAGTAACTGGGTATTACGATACCCCTTGGTAAGACTGATTGTAAAACTTTCGGGCTTCTGACGATCCGTAACGACTGAAAAAAAACAAGTTTCTCGACTTAGCACACGAGGTTGTCGACATGTGGGACGTGGACTCTGTAATCATTGTACCGATAATCGTAACAGTTAATGGCCTAATATCGGAGAGCCTCGACCAATACCTCAGGAGGCTCTCATTGTGCGGCTGGGTTAAGGGCTTGATTCAGAAAGCAGTACTCCTAGACACGGCACGCATCATGAGGAAGTTCCTCTCTCTAGAACCCTGACCACCGGCAGCTTGGACCCTGTTCCTGATGCCGATGGGCCACTGTTTTTTTATATTTTTAAATGATTTTGTGTTTTTTATAAAAATATTTAAAAATGTAAATAATAAGTAATTAAAATGAAATAAAGAGGACATAATAATATACTTAGACTTGTTTTATAATTTTACTGTAAACTATGAGTGAAGAACCATTTTTTTTTTCAGAGTTTTGGCTCAGTAGTTTCGGAGATAATGGGGAGGATGGTCCATTTTCTTGAATTTTCTTAAATATCTTTAGAAGTATTCACATTAAAATTATGAAAAAAGAAATTTGTTCCTCGCAATAAGCCCTTTCATTTAATATGTCACACAGTACAGTTATGATAGATTTAAAAAAAATGCCCCCTAAAAGTGACCCCCATATTCAAAATTAATTTATTTACGTTACACGTCCGTGTTTGGGTCACAGAAATATATATGTGTGCCAAATTTCAACTTAATCGGTCCAGTAGCTTCGGAGCAAATTGGCTGTGACAGACGGACAGACAGACACACGAGTATAAGGGTTTCGTTTTTCCTTTTGAGATACGGAACCCTAAAAAGTAACATTTTAACCTGTTGGTATCTATCCTAACAACATCCCAGAAAACCAGTACAGTGCCATTTTTTGCAATTTAACGCGATTTTTGTGTCTAGAGTGACTGACCTATTAGAACATAATGGCTTTTGAATCTTGCGTAAGTGGAACGTATACAAGGTCAAATTGAATTCAAGGGTATTCTGTTAAGGGGTCATTGTACTCATCATTATGAACAAACTCACTATGGATCTAACACTAAACTCGTGAAAAGACAATCTGCTGTTCCGTACATTTTGACGAGCAATGCGAACATAAATGTAGAGAACAGCTGTTTTTGATTTTTCGCGATTTCATTCTTAGTCCCATCCTGAAAATTGGTCATAATGATGAGTACAATGACCCTATGGGATGCCCATGAATTCAATTTTACCCTTTATAAGCTCGTGACTGTACTGACGGGTGACGGGTTGGAAAATCAATGGAGCTTGTGATAAGATCGGTGATGTGGGTTGGTTGATCTGATTCGTTTTTGTTTTATTTTGGACTTGTGTGTTGCGGAATGATTGGTATTTCAATGAAAGTAGGATTTGGAAGACTGTTAAGCAGGAACTGTGGTACTTATTTGACGAAGAAAGAGAATCTGTGGAGGTTTTAATATGTAGGTTAAATAATAATCATAATATTAATGTTTTCTATCGTAATAGATCCTATTTAAGTAAGGTTTTTCGGGGCTTTTAGGGCAATCATATTGACCCTAATTCTTATATGAGTACTTCTAACCAAATAAAATAAAAAGTAATTATCTGCAATAATAACTTATCTGGTACTTATCACTAGGGATTTTCAAACATCTTGGCCTGGTTTTAGAAACAATTGGCAGGCTCGCTCCCATAACAAGGAAAAACACAACAACATAATTAACAGCCTCTTACTCTAAGTACCGGGAATTAGTATATTGCGGAACCCTCGTTGTTAACGTGTTTTCAACCTTACCTTACTTAATATTTAGTAAGTACCTAACAATTCAGCTTATTTCAGATTACAATTAATGTTGCTTTAGTCGGTTTTCGTCAAAGATTTAAATCGCTAGATTTGCCCTCACCGTACTTAAGTTCATCACACACATTGAAGATAATTTAGATTATAGCGCTTAAAAATCCTTAAGGTAAAATATATATTATCTTCATTGTGTCCATTAAATTGTACGCTGTAATAATATGTCGAAGATAATATATATTTTATATTATTTTCAAAATGTGTGACGACCTTTAGTCACGCGAAAAAGTGTCCATACTGAGAAAAGTGACAGTTCACACTTTATTAAATAGCGTTTCCGTAACAATCAAGTCAAGTCACTGCGTTAGCCATAAATTTACAAGAAACAAGTTTCTTGCCTGTGGCATACAATTAAATTGAAGCAACTAATGACTTGCATCGTCTCTTAACCCTGTTTAGACGGTGTAACTCTTTTTAGAGTTGCTTCAACTTACTACGGTATGCCACAGGCAATTAAATTGCGCCGTGTAAATCAAGCTTTACTGAGTGTCAGTGATGTTAAAACGAAATAGAAACGCGATTATCATTTGAGGCGGTAGGGCGAATTTAACGATTTAAATCCTTGGTTTTCCTGCTGTTCGATATTGGAAATGATAGTCATTTTGATGTGTTTTGGGATCAAAGATTTAACAGAATCCAGAAAGGTCCCTAAAAATCTGTACATTAGATTTGTGTTTTGGAGTTACAAGCTCGCCAATGAACGGAGAGAAATCCGTTAACGTCATGTTCGTGAACGGGCGCCGTCAGTGGGGACTGATCATCTCTTAGCTGCCACGGCTTATTTGAATTTATTTTAATTTTTGAATTGTTTTGTTTTTATTTTTATTACGGACGCTTTTAACGTGCACGACTTTTTACATTGTTCTCACATGTATAATTACAACATGGATGATGTAACCAATATTTTGTAAAAATATTCTGATTTAAAAGAGTGTCCGTGGAGTTTCTTGCCCGTTCTTCTCCATAGGAACCTACTACGCGTTGGAATGGGCAACTAGCTTCATATTTCTGACTGACAGACCCCTTGACAATTCAAAAGTACCTGTAATTGGTTTATTTGAAATAAATGCTTTGAGTTTGTTTATTTATTTTATTTGGAATACCTACAACTGTTAACAAATAATGATTACAGTTTTTCGTAAAACTAACGATATTTACAAGTTTCCACTTATAATTTAGTCAATAACAATATTCTTTAAGTAATGTTGCATTTTATAATACTCGTATTATGTGTATTATGGGGCTGCGAGTTTGTCCGAAAGAGATATCGCGGCCCAGGCACTAAGGCAACGGAAGGAACACCGGTGGGTTTTAGTCAGTAAAAGTCTGACACGATGAGCGGTAGAAGTTATTTGATTCCCACCCAAAAAAACAAGTGATGATTGTTGAAAATCTCTTATTTCTGAAACCTCCTGTCTTTCTATAAAGTTCATAAAAGCATATCAACTAGAATTACTTAAGTAGAATGTATTCAGAAATCAGACAAAAAAGAAAAACCGAGTGAGCCTAACTGTGCGTTTGCAATGACGAAACATTCACAACAAAACATGTTGAATGTTGTGAATGTTTCGACAGTTGGCTGACAGTACCGACCTCTCGGAAAATGGGTTTGTACCATCTGACGACCAACTCTAGCACCGCGCGCGCTCGTTGGTCAAATCAAATAGCGCGCCCTTCCTTAAAAGGGACGGAAGTGTGTAACAGGAAGCCGGCTTCCTGTTACACACTTCCGTCCCTTTTCACGAAATCACTCCCACAGATTGCAGGAAATCAAGAAGAAAGATACACATAAAAAAATCGATTCTATTTTCGAGAACAGTACCTCTGTTTAAGCAAACGCAGCAACAATTCCAGTTATTCGGACTACTGCGGGCCACATCTGGGTCCATTCCTGAAAGGCCGGTCCTCCGCAATGGCAAACATTTTGATAGCTCGATTACCGTTCTGTGTTTTGAATCTTTGGGACAAGTATGTTGTCTGATGAATGGTAGGGATAAGGAATGTCAAATTAAAATCATTTATTTCAACACATAACATACATCACGGCTGAATTCTTCTAACGGTAAGGCAGAGGTGCATCTATAGTACACCCACATTCCGCCAGTTATGCTTAATCCCATGTAACAACGGGCGAGCCTATTGTCATCAACCGGGCACAAATCCAAACTCCGACCTGCTACATTTATTTCAACACGACAGAATATAAGTTTTATTATGGGCGTTTAGTGTCCCTCAAAGTGTTAAAAAACACACATTTGTACAAGCATATACAATTGTTTCTACTTAATTGCCTCTTCCAAAAGGCCAGTTTTAGGGTTTCGTACAGTAAAGGATAAAAACGGGACCCTGTTACTAAACCTACGACAATCTGCCTGTCTGCTTTTCCGTCTTCCGTATGTCCGTCTCTCTATCATAGGGGTGTATCTTTAACCGTAATCGGAAGCATATACTTACCTACATTAATTTAGTTTTGTTATCATACATCACACATATGCATATCATAATAACTATAATCACATCACAGCATACACATTCATCACTGATGCGCATCTGTACGGTTTCAGAGCTCGTCAGTAATGATTAATGCTTTAAATATATCGTAAGTGGTGCATGTCTGGGCATGTCATATGTTAAGGAGAAGAATAGTCTGGCTAAATTTTCTTTTCTCATGCTAAGCCTCTTTAGCTAAGGTTTTCTAAAACTGCGATGGCCGCTACTTAGCGTTCGTTATTTACCGTCAAATAATGTTACTGAAACGTTATTAAATCAGTTGGTGTGGTTCCCCAAGAGAGCGTGTTTTAATACCGTAAAGTCAAACCCCGGTGCAGCGATGCCATCATTTTCATGACGGCCGTCACTGCGGCCGTTATGTGGCGGTCACCGCTCTTCTAGGAAACCGTAGCTTAAGCGGCATACTGTTGCTTCATATTTAAAGTGCTTTGATTCTAGTCCTTGTGATAACAATAGGAGCTGTCCTCAAAACCCATAATTAGAGTAACTAGAAGTTTTTGGTCCGTAGAAAACGATCAATTTGAAACCGTGTACCTAACTCGTGACGTTTCATGTCCATGTAGGTTTATGTGAAGTAATTTTTGAATGTGATAAACTAAAAAGTAAGTACAACTAAGTACCTAATTAATTTAAAATCTAAATAAAACGCTCGCGTTTATATTCACAGACTTTCATTCCTTTACTGCTCTTCACTCTTTCACTCCTTTTCTTTTCTCAAGTCCCGGAAAGGTGCTGCCCTTAAGAGCCCCGGTGAGCAAAGTCTCCGGCACGTCTCAACCGCTTGTTCTACGTCTACATAAACGAATTGGAGTAATTTACTCCGCTGGTATTTGTACGGGGCCCCTACTAGTGGGAATAGTAATAGAGGAAAATGTATAAGATTTATTTTATTTTGTTTTGTGTCTTTCATTATCTTGATACAGATGCATCTTATGACGCTTGAAAATGAATAGTCAATCAGAACAGTCACCAGTTCAGTAGCCTGGAACTGGATAGTGAACAAGTTAGCAGTTGGTCTGTCTTAAACGAGTGAATACCCACGAAATTCCGCGTTGTTGCATAGCTATTTAATTAGTGGAGTATTTTAATTCATATTCTTTATGGCATCTGTTTAGGTCATGAGCTATCCGAATACCAAAAATTATTTGGCCTAGGTCTTTAGAGGGAGGCGTGAAAATTGATTCGCTGTTACAATATATAGTAAAAATACTAATTAGTCAACAAACCTTACCTATTGGGAGTTATATGTTTGGGGTTGAACCACTAGGGCCTCGGATGGATCCAAGTGTTCATCGAATTTTTCGAAACATCGCCAAGCGGTCGGTAGTCTCTTCAAGTGACCTACTTTTAGGCCAAACAATCAGCATTACCATGAAACGTGGCAAAAATAATGCCACCGAATTTTCTGTTGGCAGCGCTGCGGACAAAGTTGATGCGACCTTTTATTCCTTCCCCCCTTTTTTAAACATATTCAGATTATTTTTTATGATTATTTTAAGCTTGTAAATTATGTATGTATATTTCTCTGTAAATAAATGTATTTAGAATGAAACCAATCATTGAACATGACAAAATCAGCTGGTACTGCTGATTTTCTTTGAGGAAGCCAACCAGTAAAATAGTCTTCAAAATTATTTCAATAGTTTATGATGACATCGTCGTGGATATACTTACAAACATACATCATATACACATAACGGCCTAATACAGAACTTCTTTTTAAATAGTTAAATAATACAGTGTCATTGGAAAAAAACTCACTTCAAAATCATTTTCTAACTACCAACTCATGATACTACCCACCTTGTGAAAGGTAAGTTCTATGAATGGCGCGGAATGAAAGCGTACGCACACGGACGCAAGCGAAAGAGTGAGACCATCATTACGGAACTAGAATTGACATACTGTGCACACTGGTTTAGACGACCATAGAGCTGGACAAAAATAGAGGGGGGGGGGGTGGATTTTCTACCCATACCATAACATCACGCCTTGTTTAATCGATGAATTGGGTAGAGGTGTACCTATAGTACACCCACGTTTCGCCAGATATGGTATAGGGGGCGAGCCTATTGCTATCAACCGGGCACAAATCCAGACCCCGAGCTGCTACCGAGAAATTCCAGATAGAAAAACCCAATAACACTTTGCCAGGCCTGGGAATCGAAATCAGGACATCATGCAGTAGCGTTTGCCATCACTAGATTTCTGGACAGATTTAAAATTTTTAGCGTTCGTACCTCAATGGGAAAAAACGAAACCCTTATAGGATCACTTCGTTGTCCGTCTGTCCATCCATCTGTTTGTCTGTCAGTCTGTCAGGACCCTTTTTCGCAGGAAAGCGTGGAGGTATCAAGTTGAAATTAATTTCAACTCTTGGAGCACTAAAAAAAACAAGCTTCTAAGTTAACTCAATAAAAAAATACGGCCATGTACGCGACATATTTTGATACTAAAAGTCCGAAAATTGTTAATTTGTAGTTTCATCACACAATTATTTTTTCCTATTACATACTTATATTTGCAGTTGTAGATTTTACCGTGACGTATATCAATGTGCGGAAGAACAGGTTTCTCAACTACAATGTTAAGTTTGTTTATGGCATAATTCATCCCAACTACGGAAACCCTGATTGTGCGTGGTCTGACACGCAATTGACTTTTGTATTTTTTTTATTATTTCTGATCACTATTTTTGTTCAAGTTGAGAGTTGCAAAGAAAGCCATGGAGCGTTCCTTGTTTGGTATAAAGCGTATAGAGCGAGTCGCAAACGTCGAGATCCGCAGACGTACGTACGGTTTTCGATATTGAAAAACGAGTTATTAAACTCAATTGGAGTTAGGCAGGACACCTGGCAAGGCGCCGTGATGACAGGTGGAGTCAGGGAGTGACCGAGTGGCGTCCAAGGACTGGAAGACGGTCGGTCGTCCAGCGACGAGATATGCGGATGACAACACTTTCCGTGTTTATCTTGGACATTACTGACATCGGTGAAAGAAAACACCATGATGAAACCTGGACTTATAGTTAATATAAGTTTTAAATCGCCAACCCGTCTTGAGCAAGCGTGGTGATCAATGCTCGTGCCTACTCTGTATAAAGAAGAGGCCTTTGCCCTACAGTGGGACAGTAAAGGCTGGTATTATTATTAAACCTACATTGGGCAGTTATGAATCGTCAGAAGCTAGGGTCCACGGTTCCAATTGGTCGCTTTCAATGGAGAAGAGCCGATAAGAAATAACTCTTTTATTGGCTTGAATGGTCAAATACCAATTCACGGACAGGGTCATCTGGCAAACAAAGCTTAACCTCGCCGATAGATTAATTTAGCTGTAATTTTAATCCGGCTCCTTGAAAAGTCTATTAATTAAGTAAATTATTTTATGTTTCTTCTAAACGTTTCTAATACTACTTCCCCAGTTATGTCCCATGTTTGCAAAGCAAGCGGTTCGTTATTGAATTACGCGCAGCCCTAACGTTGAGTGTCACATTATTCTTACAACTTCAGCTGTAAGAATATATAGCGACTTATAGCATGTATCATGGTATAATAATATACTTCGCCAGGTATGGCATTCCGAAACACAGTGGTCACGTGGGCAACACATGTCTACGTCATCACATTTGTGTTACCAGAAGTTTGTAATAATAACTCCCCAACTACCTTTATTACCTGTGCGAATCCGATAAAACAACGAGGTTTTAATTGGTTTATGTTTAAATGTTATTGTTTTGTTTGGTTAGACACGACAATTTAAAAGCTTTGGTTTCTGAAAATCTTTCCTTAATCGTGTTTTGTTGCATTAGAGTGGCAACTGGATAGTCCCGGAATGCCAGACCTTGTTTTATTAGACCATGGCACGTATAGCTTCGTTTGTGTGGGAATGGGCTGTGATTTGTTAATATGATTATAATGTAATAGTGTGCTTAGGTGGAGATGGGCAGAACATCTAGAAAGGAAGATGACCGGTGGACGAGACGTGCCGTAGTATGGGAAGGACCCAAGGGAAAAAGAAAGCGTGGAAGGCCAACAAGATAGGTCAACGATATCATAGATAAAGCGGGATATAAATGGCAAACAAAAGCAAAGGATAGAAAACAATGGACAAAAATGGAGGAGGCGTTTACCCAACATTAATTAAATGGATCAATAAATAAAAGATCAATTCAAATCAACAATTATTAAAAATGATATATTCAACTTAAATTATGTAACTGAAAATTGATTGATTAATTTATTAACATTTGAATTGCATGAAAAAATTAGAAAAATAAAAGACTTATTTATTTTATTAATTATTTAGTGTGCTTAGCGGATTATCGTCGGCCTAATTCGTTAACCTTCTAAGGTTTACAGGACGAAGAAAAATCTGAATAAAATCTATATTAATTTAGCAATCAAAATTCTGAAAATCCCGTTGGTTTCTATAATTTTTCTTGATATTTTAACAATATATGTAGCAGCATAACTTAATACACATTTTATAAAATTTAGGAAAACAATAATTTAGCAGTTTGTCGAGGTGAAGTTTCAATTTGCTTGAGGACTTAGCAGTTTTTTATTTAAATTTAGTATGGTGTATTGTATAGATTAATGAATTGTGCAGTAAAACGAATTCAATCAGTACCTAATCAAAATATTTATTATTAAAAATTAAACAATCAGTCTTCTTTAATATGAAACAGGGTTAAAATATGTAAGATAGACTTTTTTCATAAACACTTTGTAATAGTTTTAATAATACGTTATTATGTGTTGGTTTTGTGGTATTACGTCCAACACGTAATATTACAAAGCAGAAACCGGAACGTTGTCAGTACAAAACTGAGGCTCCAACAAGATTTAGCAGGTTTGCGTTGTGGAGATTGATTGATGGTCAGAAAGCTGTTTTTCGGGCATAGCATTTGTCACCTTTTTTGGCTAATATCGCTGTTATTCCTTAAACGATACGGTAGATATTAGATTGAACATTTTAATTGGTATAAAAAGTAAATTTTGCCAAAAAATGGACTTAGCAGGTTAACGAATTAGGCCAACGATATTACCTATATTATTATATTCAGTCTCTGATGTTCCCACTGCTGGGACTCAGGCCTCCTCTTGAGAGGAAGTTGGCCGTAATCCACCACGCGGGCCCAGTGCGGGTTGGTAGAGGTCACATTTCTTCGAATTTTTGGTTCTAGGACATGCCGGATTCCGCACGATGCAGTGGTGATTAAATAACTTACACAAAGTAGGTAAAGCGCCTGTCTGGGTTAGAACCTATGACAAACAACTCGTAAGTCGCGGTCGTTGTTACCACTGGGCTGCCACTGCTGTCCTGGGTCACCACTGTCCCCAGTACACGTTGGGTGAGCCCGTTGGCCGAGCGACGCAAATGAAATGCCAAATACACGCAAAAAGGACCAGTACACGTTGGGCGACCCCGTCGCTCGAACAACGTATACCTACTGGCCTTTTTTTCGTGATTTGCCGTTTGATTTCCGTTTATTTTGCGTTGGCCGAGCTGGGTAAAGGTGCCCACAGATTAATTTGCTCGATTTGGACTATCAATAAGTGAGCGACAGACGATCGTCATCGTATTTTTGTGTCGATCGCCACTACGGATCGTTTTGATGTGATTTTTGACCTTGATTGAATATCAAGGTTAAAATCTTCTTCTTTTCGTGTGGTTAGTGACTAACCTGGTGTCAGAGTTTTAAAGCCGCCCATGGGCCTCTGACTTGGCTTCACATCCCGTCGGGAAATATCTCTCAGGCATACTGGTTTGCGATAAGTCCCCTCTTTGGGGAGTGGCTAGAGAGGCGCCACGGCGTCCTCACCTTCCGCCTGACGCAGGTCCTCACCAGCCACGGCTGTTTCAGGAGGTTCCTGTTCCGTATAAGGCGGGAGGAAACGCCTGGGTGTCACCACTGTGTGGATCGCCCGGAGGACACGGTGGAGCATACGGTGGAGGTCTGCCCGGCTTGGGCGGAGCACCGCCGTGTCCGAGGCCGTCACCTCCTTCTGCGAAGCAGTTATGCTCGCGAAGGAGGAGGCGGAGCGCGCGAGGGAGATGTAAGCTGCACGCCCTCGCACCCCTAGTCGCCGCAGTTGACGCCCGGGCGTCGGGAGTCACGAGCTGACTTCCGGCCACCGTACGGGCTTGCGGACGGTAAGCAATGGGTAGCTCGCCGTCCGATAAGGACCAGGCCCGGGTCGACGGCGCGTTGTGTTCCACGCGCGCCTCAAAGAGATGTCAGCACCGACTGACGGGGTCCGTAAGGACCAATGCCTGCTGGGGTTACGGGTTTTACCGAAAGGGATATCGCGGCCCCGGCACACGGGCAACGGAAAGAACACGGGTGGGTTTTAGTCAGTAAAAGTCTGACACGCCCTCTCGCTCCGCCCTGAGCGGGAGAAATCATTTGAAGATTTCCCATCTTCAAAAAAAAAAGGCATACTGGTTTTCTAACGATGTTTTCCTTCACCGTTTTTGAAGCAAGTGATAATTTTACACTAAGCACATGAATCCGAAAAAATCTCAATAGCAGCCCGAAATCTGGATTTGTGCCCAGTTGATGGCAATAGGCTCGCCCCCTGCATGCGACTTAAACATAACTGGTTAAATATGGGTGTACTATAGGTACACTCTCTGCCTAACCCTTCTGGGATTACAGGTGCGATGTGTTAAAATCGAGCATAATTTTGTTGATCACTAATAGGTTACAGTAACGATCGATAAAGTCGAGCAAATCGCTAACGAATGGCTCATTATTGTAGGACTAGCCAGAGGAAAAGGTAAATAAAAAGCGTTTATTTAAATAAATAAGTATGATTTATTTACTGGGTTCAAACCATCATACAAATAGATAAATAATAACTACGGTAGTACCATGGTATAATAATATACTTCGTCAGGTATGGGATCCCGAGACACAGTGGTCACGTGGGTGACACAAGTCTACGTCATCACATCTGTGTTACCAGAAGTTTGTAATAATAACTCCCCAACCACCTTTATTACCTGTGCGAATCCGATAAAACAATGAGGTTTTAATTAAAAATTACGTTGGTTTATGTTTAAATTGAATTGTTTCGTTTTATTAGACACACGAAACGACAATTTAAAAGCTTTGGTTTCTGAAAATCTTTCCTTAATCGTTTTGTTGCAATAGAGCGGCAACTGGATAGTGACGTAACCATGTGTTAGTCCCGGAATGCCAGACCTTGTTTTATTAGACCATGGGTAATACATTTATTATTATATTATTACAACTCTCAGTACTTACAATGATTTTACAGAGCTCCAAATCAAATCAAAACAAATAATTTATTTGCATAATACATTTTAAAAAGGTGTTACAGGTTTAAAAGAAACATCGTATTTTAACCTGATGAGGTGTGCAAATTAATATCTTAGGTAATAATCGCCCCTGCTGGGGTTGCGGGTTTGTCCGAAAGGGATATCGCGGCCCCGGCACACAGGCAACGGAAGGAACACGGGTGGGTTTTAGTCAGTAAAAGTCTGACACACCCTCTCGCTCTGCCCAGAACGGGAGAAGTCATTTGATGATATCCAATCCTGAAAAAAAAAAAGGTAGTAATCGCCACCATAAATGGTATTCCTTCCGCAGTTCAACAGCCACTGCTTTGCTAAAATAGCGTTTCCACGTAACTTTAAAAATTCAATTGTCAGACTTAAATACTCAATTGACAAATACTCTACTAGTGTTATTTTAAAAATACTGTAAATATCTTAAAACTACAAAATGTATACATAGCTAACATTATTAAGCATATTTTATTGTCACGAGACGTAGCACACATTATCTACCTACGTAGATAATGTCGTTAACCCAATAAGTTCATTACACTTTATTAACGATTGAATATAATAGAATAAATCTCATTAATTCAAACGATTTGGTACCTACTTAGAAAGGTTACTCAGTACAAATGAGAAGTGTACAGAACTTCATAAAAACAAAATACCTAAGTACTGGAATTCAATTGCATATGGTTAAAAGAAAGTTGACCTCAAAATTGTTGGGAAAAAGCTAAACAAGCAGATGATAAACGATAATAGTTGGAAAACACAAGCAGACGGCCGACCTGATGGTAAGATGGTCAACGCCGCCGCCTATGAATATCCACAACTAGCTCCTGGCTCTAGCTCCTCCTCCGACACGTTGCGTCGTCGTCGTCTTGTTTTAACATACAATAAATACATTCTGTCACTCTCGGCAATACAGTAGCTTCCCATTAGTGAAAGAATTTTCGGAATCGGATCAATAGTTCCTAAGATTACCCCTACAAACTCATAAACAATCATCTCGATTAGCAGTTACGTCCTAAATTTGGAAAAAAATGGTTGCCTAATCTTTGCAAGAACCTACTCCGCTACTAGGATTAATCACAGCAGACCCAAAGAAAGAAAGAAAGAAAACGGTTCCTTGGTAAGACTGAAATAGAACGGATGACAATTACAATTTGTAGCGGACTGGTACAGTTAATGGGTGTCTGTGAGAAACTGTATTAGTTCAATAGTCGGTGCCGAGTCAACGGCTGCTAATATTTTACGTCTTTACCAAGAGCTACGAAGATTGGTGGAGTAGGTATTGTTGGGTAGGTGGTTGGAGGGTAGTGTGTGGTGGTGTGTGTGGTTGGTGGGTAGTGTGTTGTGGTGTGTGTAGTTGGTGGGTAGTGTGTGGTGGTGTGTGTTGTTGGTGGGTAGTGTGTGGTTGGTGGAAAGTGTGTGGTTGGTGGGTAGTGTGTGGTTGGTGGAAAGTGTGTGGTGGTGTGTGTGGTGGTGTGTGTGGTTGGTGGGTAGTGTGTGATGGAGTATGTGGTTGATGGATAGTGTGTGGTGGTGTGTTATTGGAGCAAAATGTTTAGAACTGTGTTTTTTTTTTTGCATAGTTCTTTAATTTCCACTCAACATTATGAAGCGGCTATCTATAATATGCCAGGAGCGTGCCTTCAGCTTCTCGTACATATTATTTATGCGTTCACCTAAGCATGGTCTGCACGGGTAGCATGACCACCTTAGAAACGGGTTTTGTCGACGGAAGAATAGACAAAATGACAGATTGTGATTGTTTATCCGTCATTTTGTCTATTCTTCCGTCGACAAAACCCGTTTTTACGGTGGTCATGCTACGCGTGCTGGAAAAACTTATGATACTGGGCCAGGTGGAAAGAAAACTTGCTCAAGGCAGAGCACCGGCCAGATGGTCAGACGCGATCAAGATGGCTGATGGAGACAAAGAATGATTTGTAACAAATAATAACCCTGTTTTTACTAACTTTACACGTCAAAAAGTTACTATTGTAACGAGACGAGGTCTGTATTTCAGAATATCAGACTACTCTGAGAAGAATACTGAAGCAAACTCAGATGTCACAGTCTCTTTTAGAGTCCAGTTATTATCTTGGTCAGATCATGTGAGGACCATACAGATAAAGGTCTGAAATGGTCTTTTGAGGAAAGAATCACACAGACTGATTTGAGTACTTTCCACAATTTCTCCGTCTGGACTTGACTTTTTAGAACTAAATATAATTTCTAAATTCTAAATAGAAGTCTGGAAAAGGAGGGTTTCCTCTGCAGGGAGACAATACAAGCTGTATGTGCTAACGTGTTGTCATCATCCGTTGATTTTTTATTATTTTCTACTATTGTATAATGCAGTCTAAAACTTGTTTCACCTATGGAAGGCCGAACCGGATACGAGCCGGCACGACTGAGTCAAGGATTTAATTGGTACGACGACGACTCGACGCACCGGTGTCCTTTTACGCATCCGTAACTCGGACCGGAATACGATAATCGATTTACGGTATCATTATCAGTCTTTTTCTACCAACTGCATTGTGTCTAGTTTCGTCAAAAGTCCAGGAAAAAGAAGTAAGTACGCGCCAACCCAAGATTTACAACTCCCCACGCACGGCCATGCTACGCAAGAATACGTGGCTGTCAAAGTAATGAACCGCGAAGCTAACGTGACAAATCCCTCTCCGTGCGCATCCTACGCAGCAGTGGACGGTTATCTTTACCGTTTACGACTGGGTCACCAATGCGGGATAGGTATTTTGAAAAACTATTCCCACTATACCCAAAATAAGTTGACTTACTTTAAGCATAGATTAATCTTTAAGCCTAAGGGCGAAAATACACATGCCTGTAAAATGGAGCAGTATCTTGCATGCCAGCTACACTATGCGAGTAAATGTCACAATGTGTAGGTACACTTTTGTACCCCCATACTGCTCCATTTTCCATGGCATGTGTATTTTCGCCATAATGTGGGAATGTCAGTACGATTTGCGCGAGAGCGAGTGTGTGAGAGAGAAAGAGGAAGTAGCTAAATGGCGGTGTACATTGTTGCTGTGTAAAGAGCTGTATACAATAGTTTAAGACATTTTAGATTTAAATAAAAAGCTGTTGTTATCCATTCAGGAGTTTGATATCCTACAAATAATATTAATTCAGTTACATTCACCTTTCGTAGCTCCACGTGCCGTCTGCTCATTACTCGTACAATGGAAGACGTTGGGTTCTGTTCGACGGTGGCGCCCCCAAGCGGCGTTCGACTTTTTCCGATTATTCAATTACACCCGTCGCTGGCGGTTACTAATGAATGTTTACTTTAATTGAAATTGGTTATTTCTTAATCACTGCTGCTGTGTAACGGAAATTGCTGGGTAATTTTAGTGTGTTACGAAGTGTTAGATAAACTGTTTTACATGACAAAAATGTACCCAAATTAAGGATTATCTTTTAAAGGGTCATGGTTGTAAGAACAGTGAGCAATGAGGGGGGCTCGTGGCTAAGTAATAACAGCTGCACAGGTCGATCCATCAGGTAAAGCTACGCTTGTCGAGGTTGGTCCGTGGATCTTTACATACCGAGACTCCTCCGTCAGTCTGACAAAAAGTCTTACCAAGGGGTATGGTAGTACCAAGTTACTGGGTTGTGGAGATCAGAAAGGCAGTCGCTTCATATAAAGCACTAGTGTTCAGCTGCATCCGGTTAGACTGGAAGCCAACTCCAACATAGTTGGGAAAGGTTAGGCAGGTTGATTTTGATTGTCAGAACAACGCTTTTTTAACCTTGCAACTTTCGTGTTAACAAAAAAAAAACGATTTTGGAAACACTGTGCCTAATCTGTTTAATTGTCATTACTGTTAATGTTAGCCTGTATCATCCCACTGCTAGGCAAAGGCCTCTCTCCATGATTTCCAGCTGGTCCCACCATCACCATCTTCTACGGGGCCTGCCGTAGCAGATATCATGGTATCTATAATTATTTTCAAATAAATATCTAATCGAGTTTATTTTTCTTTGTTACGCATATCTATCTGTTTTCTATTGAAATATTTACACACACTTTAAAACTGATTTACATCCGTAAGAGGTCCTTGTAACATTTAGACATTTTAATTGCTACTTATTACAATCGAACTTAGTAATTTTTACAATGGGACCATCTTTGCAATCGCGAAAAACATCTGCGGTGGTCCCATATAGTTTAGAATATTAGGTATTTAACTTTAATACGGGGTGTCAGGGGTATCGACGCGAAGCCGGTTACCATGGATTCAGTACATGATTCTGAACCCCCCAGCGTTGAAATGTTTCGTCGGTTATAAAAAAAAAAACAGCTGCTACATACATTTTGACCCCGTAGGTATTGCACTTTTCTATGAAACAGCAATTTTTTATTATTTAATAACCGGGGAAAAATTGCAACGCAGTGGGATTCAAAATCATGAACTGAATCCATGGTAGCCGGCTTCGCGTCGATGTCCCTGCCACCCTGTATAGAACAGCAGATTTTTTTTCGCGATTTCGATTTTGGTCCCATAGTAAAAGTGATTCAGTGCTATGGTTTAACGCACCTCTTAAAGTTTCTAAAGTAATTTTTTTAACGCCTATAGTTAACATTATTAAAATTAAGCATATGGTCACGTGACGTAGGTAGATAATTTTGTCACCCACTAAGTTCATTACACTTTGATAATAATTAAATCGAATAAATTTGATTAATTCAAACAATTAGGTACCTACGTAGAAAGGGTACTCAGTACAAATGAGAGTTTACAGAACTATATATAACAAAATACCTCAGGACTGAAATTCTGCTGCATATGGTTAGAGGTAAGCCGACCCCAAAATAGTTGAGAAAAGGCTCAGACCAAATAAAAAATAATGTGGGAATGACAGTACGATGTGCGTGAGAGCGAGTGTGTGAGAGAGAAAGAGGAAGTAGCAAAATGGCGGTGTGCATTGTTGCTGTGTAAAGATATAGCTGTATATGTATAATAGTTTAATGCATTTTAGATTTAAATAAAAACCAGTTGTTATCCATCCAGGCGTTTGATTTCCACTAGAGCGTTTATTCTGAAAGTGGGCAACGTCGCAAATAGATGTCAAATATTTACCTGTTTCGATTAATTTGGCAATATTACTGTATGGAGATAAGAAATGTGGCTAACTAGCGAACTAGAATACTGATTATGGAATGCAATAATTAATATCGTAACACCGAATGTTTAGTTTTAGATGTAAAAAAAGTATTTGGAAACTTTCCAAATGCATTTTGTGCACCTAAAACGGGTACAACATCAAATTCAATGCTATAATTGCAATTCATTATTAATATTCTAGTTCGCTAGATAGCCACATTTCTTATTTCCATAGAGTAATATTACCAAATTAATCAAAACAGGTACCTAAATTTTTGACAGCTATTTACGACGTTGCAAACTTTTAGGATAAACGCTCATATTTCGGTTACATTCCCCTTTCGTAGCTCCACGTGCCGTCTGCTCATTACTCCGAGGAAGACGTTAGCTTCTGTTCGACGGTGGCGCCCCCAAGCGGCGTTCGACTTTTTCCGATTATTCAATTACACCAGTCGCCGGCGGATACTAATTAATGATTTTCTAATTAATGTTTACTTTAATTGAAATTGGTTTTTTCTTAATCGCTGCTGCTGTGTAACTGAAATTGCTGGGTCATTTTAGCGTGTTACGAAGTGTTAGATAAACTGTTTTGCATGACTAAAATGTACCCAAATTAAGGAATTTTTAAGGGGTCCTGGTTGTAATAACAATGCCATTGCTCATTATGAGCAATGAGAGGAGCTCGTGGCTAAGTAATAACAGATGTACGGGTCAATCCATCAGGATAAGCTACGCTTGCCGGGGTGGGTCCGTGGATGGACCATTTTTACATACTCCTGCGTCAGTCTGACAAAAAGTCTTACCAATCGTATTACCCAGTTACTGGGTTGTAGAGGTCAGATAGGCAGCCGATTCATGTAAAATACTGATATTCAGCTTTATCCGGTTAGACTGGAAGCCAACCCCAACATAATTGGGAATAGGCTAGTAAGGTGATGAACACAGTAACCAATTGGGAGAAGCATATGTCCAGCTGTTGACGATATGCTGAGATGATAGACCAAACCAACTTTGAACTGGTAACGAATCTCCTTGGTAAGACTTTTTGTTAGACTTTCAGGCATCTGACAACCCTTAACGACTATCAAAGCTCTACAAATGATATCAACCGAGACCAACAGTTTTTAACGTGCTTTCCAAGGCATGGAGCGTTCGAGACCCCTCCATATGTCAGAAAGCACGTGCATTACATATATCGAGATATGTAATGGATCACCCATCCACGGACTGACCTCGAATTGGATACTATATAGAAACTACTTATATTTGATAAGCTGTTCTTACACTTTTTATTTACCTTCTTACCAATCAATCTGCCTACCCTTTTCCCAACATTCTTGGGGTCGGCTTTCAGTCTAACCGGATTCAGCTGAATACCAGTATTTTACATAGAGTGACTGCCTATCTGACCTCCACAACCCAGTAACTGGGTAATACGATACCCCTTGGTAAGACTGGTTGTGAGACTTTCGGGCTTCTGACGACCCATAACGACTGTCAAAGATCAACGAATGACAGCCGGGACCAACAGTTTAACGTACTTTCCGAGCCACGGAGGAATCTCGGTATGTAAAGATGGTCACCCATCTACAGACCAACCCCGGCAAGCGTAGCTTAACCTGACGGATCCACCCGTGCAGCAGTTATTACTTAGCCACGAGCTCCTCGAATTAATTATTGCCAGGGTACTTTATTCATGTACTAAGTAATTTAAATAAAATATAGAACACAAGGTTTGCCAATTTGTCGTCAACATGTTTTGTTAATGAATAGAGGAAAAAAAATCTTACGCGGACAGGTCTAGGGAAGTGGAGTCTAGAGTTTACATTTTTTTTGTTTTACCGACGTTCGTATATACTACAGAAATTACAGGAAGAAACAGAAAATAAAGAAGTAAATGTAACAAACAATAGCGATGTTGACAGGAAAAAAAAAAAAGTTGTGTCACAAGTCAGTATACAATCTACCGGGGAGTGACGTCATGTCACATTTTAACTCAATGTATAGCCGCAATCTTTTGCTTACGTTTAAAAAAATAAATACATGTGCAATATATTTTAATAACCTATCAAAAAAAAAAAGTTTTCAGCAATTTCCCAATATAGGTAAATACTACATTTTCTTATTATCACCTACTAGGTCAAAAATATTAAAGTAAAGAATTATTTGCAGTATAAAACAAACATAGATGCAGCTGTCTCATGTCTTATGAAATAACAAAAAAAATAGAGAAAAGAAAATAATAATGAGCGCACTGATATTATTATTATACCCTGTGAGACAAATAATCAAGAAGTTTAGATCGGAACAGACCAAGTGAGCCCATAAGCTTGCAGCGCTCGGCGGCTGTAGAACCGGGTCGGTCACAGATGTGATCATAGTGTTCACGGGATTTAGTTTTGAAAATGTTTAGATATGAACTTTTGTGATGGTACATCTACTAGATCACTGCACTTGTTCGTGAGCGTAGGTATACATTTATTTAGTTTTCAAACTGGTTAGATATGAACTTCTGTGATAGTACATCTACTAGATCACTGCACTTGCTCGTGAGCGTATACATTTATTTAGTTTTCAAACTGGTTAGATATGAACTTCTGTGATAGTACATCTACTAGATCACTGCACTTGTTCGTGAGCGTAGGTATACATTTATTTAGTTTTCAAACTGGTTAGATATGAACTTCTGTGATGGTACATCTACTAGATCACTGCACTTGCTCGTGAGCGTATACATTTATTTAGTTTTCAAACTGGTTAGATATGAACTTCTGTGATAGTACATCTACTAGATCACTGCACTTGCTCGTGAGCGTATACATTTATTTAGTTTTCAAACTGGTTAGATATGAACTTCTGTGATAGTACATCTACTAGATCACTGCACTTGCTCGTGAGCGTATACATTTATTTAGTTTTCAAACTGGTTAGATATGAACTTCTGTGATGGTACATCTACTAGATCACTGCACTTGCTCGTGAGCGTATACATTTATTTAGTTTTCAAACTGGTTAGATATGAACTTCTGTGATAGTACATCTACTAGATCACTGCACTTGCTCGTGAGCGTATACACTTATTTAGTTTTGAAACTGGTTAGATATGAACTTCTGTGATGGTACATCTACTAGATCACTGCACTTGTTCGTGAGCGTAGACATTTTTGGCAGTGGGGAATTTTCTCCATACACCATTCTTCGGCGCGGGGGATAGAAAGGGATTATAGGAATGCGGGGATATCTAGCATCCCTGTAATTAATCCTACTCAGTAATTAAAAACAAAAGTAATACCAGTCGATTATTATACCATTGCAAAGCAAAGGCATCTTCTCATACAGAGACGACACGAGCGTTGATCACCACGCTTCCTCAAGGCGGATTGGCGATTTCAGACTTACCTATGTTAACTATAAGTCCAGGTTTCTTCACGATGTTTTTCCTTCACCGATGTCAGTAATGTCCAAGATAAACTCAGAAAGTACAAATAAATAAAGTACATATGAATTGTAATAGTCACATTGGTACTTGCTGGGTTATAACCACTGGATTATCACTATATTATTATAATTTATATTGGCTATGCAAAACTAAGTCTTTGGTGATTTCTAGAAGGTTCCCTAAGGAACCTTCTAGAAATAGACGATAGAAGACTCAATACCCAAACCAAGGCCTAAGCCTTGGTTTGGGTATTGAGTCTCTTTGTGGAAATATTTTGGTAAATGAACAGGTGAAAGCAGTAAGGTGGGGAAGCATGAAGGTAGTATATATCCCGAAGTTCTTCGATCCTCACTCATTGTAGTATTGACGAGAACTACACTACCATGAACAGCTTAGTAAGAAATCTATACTTACATAGTATATAACCGTCTCTGAGCTAAGCCGCGGACAGACAGACGGACAGACAGACAGACAGACAGATGGACATGGCGAAACTATAAGGGTTCCTTGTTTACTACGGAACCCTAACAATGGCGCCCATGGGCATGTGAACGTCCGGGCGGTGACACCTCGCCGGCCCCGCAGTGACGGCTCACAATGAGAATGACAACAAGCTGTCACCTCACCGGTGGCGTGCCGGTCACCTTGCTGACAGCGCGTTGGCGACTAGCGGTCGCCTTACTTACGGCGCGTTGGCGACTAGCGGTTGCTTTGCTTACGGCGCGTTGACGACTAGATTTTTCGAGGCGGTGCCGGGGCGTTATAATGGGCGCTGAGCTTAGCTCACCATAGAAAGCCTCGATGCGCTAATCTGCGATAGTCATTTATTTTTACGTATTTTGCAATTTGCAGGTCAGTGCTTAAAATATGTATGATTTGCGATCATCATTAGAATCAGCAATACAACTCAATAAGTTAGAATAGGCCTCAAGTATCTTGATTCCTGAAATAGTCACTCAATTGGGAGGGAACTTAGAGAGTTGGATTGATGATTTTAATGATAATAATTATATGAATACATATTTTATAAAAACCATCAAAATAGGACGTCTTTGATGGGTAGGACATATCGCAAGAATGGACGAGACCATGGGGCTTGAAACGTCCGCTTTGGCAGAATCATAGTAGAATAATTTTAAGAATCACACAAACTGTCACAAACTGACAATTCATAATAATATCTGCGTTCAATTCATATTACGCAATTCATCTGTTTGACAGTTTTATATTATAATGAAATAAATTCTAAACTGTAGAAATAAAAAATAAAAATCTCATTTGATTAATAAAAACGGTAATGAAATATCCGGTAAATTACGGTCCTCATTTTTTCTATGCGGCAATATTTTCACCAAATATGATTCTGATATGAATTGAATGGAATACGAGTATGATTCAGCTAAAATATTTTTGCTTAATGTGGCCGTTTTAGGCCCCCAAAGCACCCAAACGTTTACAGGATAGTAAACCGGATGTCCGGAGAAGTCTAGGGCGGCCTAAGCTCAGTTGGTTAGATGGCGTAGACCAAAATTTACTTATTTCCTTTTACTTATCCTTTTTTTTTTTTTTTTTTTTTTTTTTTTTTTCTGCATCACCCAAAGGTTGACTGGTAGAAAATGCCTATGGCATTAAGTCCGCCTATGTACATTTGTGTGTAAAGTGTTAAATAAATAAATAAATAAATAAAATTTAAGAACTGTTGGATTGTGAAACTGGAGAGAAAAAGCCGGAAATAGGTCATGTTGGAGAAATATACTTGACCAGGCTAAAGCCCACCCGTGGCATCTATTCACATCAACATACAACATGATATTGACCTGTAAATTACAAAAGAAGTAAGAAAATTTGTATTTCGCGGGCTTTGCTGGCCCTTTCGCCATACGACGACATTAATAATAGCATTTAACAACGAGGGTGTATTCACACCTCTGTGAAGTGTCAGCATTTATGACAGGCTATAAATTAGTCCTAAGCGTTGAACAGTGTGAGATGAAGAGAAAATACTACTTAGACAATGTCGTAATAGTGACGCACTGAGTGGATTCGACGCCGCGTTGTATAGGCCGGTTTTATGCCGGAATAAAAGTATGCAAATTATTTGTAAGTATCACAGTAGTACGGCAGGCGCGGTCGCAGCCTAAGATTTTGGGGGGGGTCACCGTGGGTGCCGAGGAATATTGAGGAAATATTTAATGGTTACTCTAAAAACTTTTGACTATCTAATGATGCATACTTTTAAATAAGTAACTTTTTAACTTTCTGATCATTTCTTACAGTTGGTCGCAGTAAATAAGCTAGGGTACTTTATGATGCTGCCAAATTGGTCACCTTGGCTTTTTAATAAATAATAAATATTAGGACAGTAGATTATGTAGGGTAAGAAGAGTGAGCGAAGCTAACTCGATAATTTTAATACCCCGTCTCGGATAGGTTAGGATTTGATTTACGTTTTCACACAGAACTGAACTGAACGGCCAAGCAAATATGAAAATGTAGAGTATAAGAGCGAGCGAAGCAAGCTCAAAAATTTTGCACACTCGGATACGTTCGATTTTCTTTTGATCATTCTAAAAGCACTAAAAATGACTGGCTTTGTCGACTTATGAAGAAAAGCTCAAGAATGAAGACAAGCGAGAGAAGCGAGCTTTAAAATTTTATCACCCCACCTTGAATAGGTTCTGTTTTCTTAGGATTTGATTTACATTTTCAAACAGAAATAAGAGTTACATTGTCGACTTATGCAGCAAAGGTCAAGCAACTATAAAAATGTAGAATACAAGAGCGAGCGAAGCGAGCTCAAAAATTTTGCACTCTCGGGAACGTTAGTTTTTCTTTTTTTTTAATATAAAGTGAGTCGAGTGGTCGAGGCCTATTTGACGGACAGGGCCATCATTTACCCCGGTCACCACGGAGAGTGGAACCGGCGAGAGATGTCGTGCGGTGTCCCACAGGGATCAGTCCTGGGGCCGCATCTGTGGAACATCGGCTACGACTGGGTGCTGCGCGCCGACCTCCCTAGCGGCGTCAGCGTAGTCTGCTACGCTGACGACACGCTGGTCCTGGCCCAGGGGAGGTCGCATGAGGCGGCGGCCGAACTGGCGACACGTTGGGTGGCGATAATCGTCGATAGGATCCGGCAACTGGGACTCGAGGTGGCCTTGCACAAGTCCGAGGCCACGTGTTTTTATGGTCCTCGGATCGCGCCACTGTCGGGTTCCCATATAACGGCAGGAGGGGTTCACATCGGTGTCGAGTCGGCGATGAAGTACCAGGGACTCGTCCTCGACAGCCAGTGGAACTTCGTGGAGCACTTCCGACGTTTGGCTCCCAAATTGGAGAGGGCTGGGGCTGCTTTGAAGCGGCTTCTGTCCTATCTAGGGGGTCCAAACGCCTCCTGCCGGAGGCTCTACGCAGGGGTCGTGCGGTCCATGGCCCTTTTACGGGGCACCGATGTGGGCGCGTTCTATAAGGCTGCGACCAGCCCGCCGATTGACCGCGTCCCAAAGGGTCATGGCCATTAGGCCGGTCCGAGGATACCGCACGGTCTCCCGTAAGGTGGCAAGCCTCCTTGCCGGACTACCGCCATGGGATCTGGAGGCAAAAGTCCTCGCGCACATCTGGGAGTGGCGCGAGGAGCCGAAACGCCGGGGCGTAACTCCGCTGCCGCGAGAAGTCACGGCACAGCGGACTGAGCTCCGGCCGGATCTCATGGCGGGAGAGTGCGATTGTCGCAACACAGCGCTGGGCGCGCCACAATTGTGGCGATAAGTCCCCTCTTCGAGGAGTGGCTAGAGAGGCGCCACGGCGTCCTCACCTTCCGCCTGACGCAGGCCCTCACCAGACATGGTTGTTTCAGGAGGTTCTTGGTCAGGATAAAGCGGGAGGAAACGCCCGGGTGTCACCACTGTGTGGATCGCCCGGAGGATACGTTGGAGCGTACAGTGGAGGTCTGCCCGACTTGGACAGAGCAACGCCGTGTCGTCACGGAGGCGATCGGTGGCGGCGATCTCTCGCGTCCGGCCCTGGTTCTGGCCATGGTTCGGAGCGAGAGTGCATGGGAGGCCGTCACTTCCTTCTGCGAAGCAGTAATGCTCGCGAAGGAGGAGGCGGAACGCGTGAGGGAGAGGCATAATTCGCGCCTTCGCGCCCCTAGTCGCCGCAAGAGATGCCCCAGGCGTCGGGAGTCACTCGCCGATTTCCGGCCACCGTAAGCGTAGGCTTGGGGACGGCGAGCGATGGGTAGCTCGCCGTCCGATAAGGACCAGGTCCGGGTCGACGGCGCGTTGTGTTCCACGCGCGCCTCAAAGAGATGTCAGCACCAACTGACGGGGTCCGTTAGAGCCAATGCCTGCCAGGGTTGCGAATTTGTCTGAAAGGGATATCGTGGCCCCGGCACACAGGCAACGGAAGGAACACGCGTGGGTTTTAGTCAGTAAAAGTCTGACACATCCCGCTCCACCCAGAGCGGGAGAAGTTATTTGATAATTTCCCACACAAAAAAAAGGGTAAGTTAGATTTTCTTTTAATCATTCCAAAAGAACTAAGAATAACGAGTATCGACTTATGAAGAAAAGCTCAAGAATCAAGACAAGCGAGCCTCAAAATTTTAGCACCGCGCCTTCAATAGGTTCTGTGTTTTCTTTTGACCATTATACAGGAAGACAACTTACTTTGTCGAGAAGAAAAGCTACAACTCGTTTTACAGCAGTTTAGGTTTTGAAAGCTGGTAGGGCCAGCTGAGTGTAGTAGTGCCCAAATTCTCGAGTTTGCATAACAGGTTTTTTTTCATATTATTTTTGTATAGAATGCCCGTCGCGGTCACTGTGGCTCAAGTACCTACAGTTTTTAGTTAGTAAGACACGTAAATCATTCAAGTTGTCGACAGCTTGAATGATTTTAGGGGGGTCATGACCCCCAGGACCCCCCCCTCGGACCGCGCCTGTAGTACGGCTACGGCTATAATTGGTTTTGTTTGTACGAGTACTTACCAATGTTGTGAATGTTATATAATATATACCAATTATTTATTCTTAATACCGATCGCTGTAGTGATTCTTGGAGATAGGAGGAGGCAACCCAATTTTATATCGACATTTATTTGGATGTTTTGGATATTCCTGTTTATATTTTAATTTTTTACAATTATAAACCTGGATTTGGTATAATATCGTATATTATTTCGCAAGGAACAGGTAAAAAAGAAACCACAGCGGTCGGTATAGCAATCACAAACCACACCGAACCACACCAATTGCAATCGAAAAACGTACACTGCTGGGTAGTAGACGTTTATTTTAAAATCTTTATTATAATTCGCAACATAGTTTTGATTGATCAAGAACTGCCAACACGCGTGGAGTTAGTTTTTGCCCAAGCGTTTGAAACGCCAGTCATTTCCTTCTCTCAGGGCGTTCTAACGAAAACGCGACCCACCTGTTTTGTTAATTAAGCATATTTAATTAAACACCTTTCAGCCTCCCGCCGATGTTGATACTTATGACTCCCAACATGACTTTGAATTTGAAACAAAGTAGGTTATATTATTCGGGTGAAACCTCAAATCTAATAAGAGTAGCTGCTGCGGGGAGTTTGTTGCGCCACTTCTTCCCAGCTAAAGCTGGGAGGGAAGTGGTGAGTGGGCGGGCGATCTCGGGTCTTATGTAATATTGACGTTCAAGAAGTGCTGATTCTCAGCCTAGTTTGAATAAATGACTTCTGATTTTGGTTTTTATTCTGATTTTAGTACCTGTTAATTGAACTCTTTGTGAAGTAGTCTATTTCTGGAAAATACTGTCACCATACTTACCATACTTACCATACTTATTGGAACCAAGTTCCTTAACGCAGCATGCGGTAGAAGTTGATTGATAGAAATCGTCACCTAAGGAAAAAGCGTTATGGCCCCCTCCATGTGACTTTCTCTCGCACTCTGTCTCTCTTTATTATATAGGATTGTGTGTGTGTGCGTGCGAGTATCGCATAACTTCGTTCCTGACGGGGGTTCCCGGACCCCCGTCGCACATCGTTTTTTTGTGCCAAAGCGAACGGGTGCTGTTGTCAGGCAAATGCCAATTTACGGGTTAGTTTCTGGCTTACTTACGTGCTGTGGCGATGCCTCTGGTATACCAGGTCTTCTTATGAGGCTGTGATTGCTTACCATAAGAAGCATCGCCTGGTATTTTGCGATCTAATCATAAGAAGTAATATTTCAAGGAGCTTTGCTTGCTGTATCCTGTGGTTCCCGCTAAAAGAATAACTTATTCTTCCCCCGGGTGCTAAAGGTGACTCAGAGGTTAACACGTTCAGTGCCGGGAGCCCTCCTCGAAGGTTCACCTAGTCGCATATGGAAATTCAGGAGCCCACGCGGCGGGCTCATTTTAAATTTAGGTTTTTCTTAGCGAATACTGCATTATAAATCGTGAAAATAAAATCTGATGTATATTTAAAAAAGATTTATTATTGGTTTTAAAATTCAAGCATTTTTATTTTTTTGTTCAAGGAAAACTATAGCTACAAGACCCCCTGAAAACACTATTTAACCTCGTTTTACAGTGTTTTATAACACGTTTTCAAACCTAATGCCGTTGACCGTCCCCGATGGTTAATTTTGGCGCAAACGTAATGCCGGTAACCCCCTCGGAGGTTTCACTTCCAATACGTACGGCGACGGTTGGTGGAGTCGTTGTGTTAAGAAGGTGACCAACACTTTCCTCCTGTCCATTTAGGTATAACAACGTAGGTATATCAGGGTCAGGTAAATTTGCCTGACACATGCTGAGCTGGACTCCCATTTGGTGCAACCTTAAAAGACGTACACCGCTCTAAGTATGTTCATTGTTATTTCATTTAGTGTGTCATAGCCAATAATGTCTTCAAAATACGTATTTTTATCATTTTTCATCTTTTAAAAATTCTTATGGATTTAATCTCCACACGGCGATATCATCGCGGCGATAATTTGAAGGGCGGCGTTACTATAATCGCCGCGATTTTCACGTCTGTGGAAATACCGCCTCAGTGTCATGTCTTTTGTGTGTGTGCACCAAATAAAAGATTTATGTATCTATATATTACAGCGATCACCAATCACTCCGGCAAGCTTGCCGATTATTGTAGTCCTTTAGAAAGGAAAACAGTTCATCAGGTTGAAACTGTTGGCAACACCAAAAAAGATTCCTACCTTATCTATGGTTTTGGAATTCTTTACTGTTTCCATAACCAGCAGGGTGTAAAAAGACCCTTCACGAACCCGTTATTCACACATTTTGTACATCAAACTAAATAACCTAAAATATTTACTGGGAAACGACTTTTATTTTTGGTGTGAAAATGCACTATTTAAGTACGGTGGTGCGCAAATGCGCCTCGTTCAGACTGACGCGACGCGACACCGGTAATTGTTCTACCATGAGCTTTTATTAGAAAATGTTTTGTTAGAGTCCCAAAAGTATGGCCTGGGAACTTTCTGGTTACGGAGATATTGAAGGTCAAATTCCAACTTTTTTGGATTTTTTTATGAAAATAAGCTTTAAATGTTACTAAATACTTACTTAACTGTAAATACTCCTACGATTCCTGTACCATTGCATGCACCCAGAAGCACAAGGTTTTGCGTGCGTACACCGTATACCAGTAACACACGATCGTAATAAAAAATAAAAGGCAAGAACAAGTGAATTTGGCTTCGCTAAGGGTATTTTAGAACCGTTATGACCGTTTCTGTAAAATTCAACGGAACTAGAACAATTTATTCATCGCGTGACAAAGGCCTGTCTTATTATTTATTATGAACCAAAATTACTTTTAAGCCATCTCAATTCTTTGCCCATCATCTACCATTGTGTTCATTTCAACGAACGCCATACAAAACAATTGAGGATCTTCGCACAAACTCAATGCAGCTGTCAACCGAAGACAATGTATTTGACTACCAAATACAATACATACATACATTTGCATAAAACTTGAATATTGATGCGTAGGCGACGATTTTATACTAAGCAATGGCCTCTAGTTTGTAACGATGTGAAAAAATATTCCACTGATTGTAGATTTATATCGAAAACATTACCCCGTAGAATTTCTGAATTCGATAACGGCAAGTGCACTTCTGGCGCACTTCATCTAACTGAAGGTCGGTGTCCCTCCTTCGACACTTAACTCCGCTGAAGCTGTGTAAACGAACCCGGCTCGAAGTCGTGTTTTTACGTCATCGAGGTGGAAATTCTAACAGGTTGTGGCGTCGGTGAGACAGTGTTTATACCGTGTATACTACAAATTCCCCACAATTACTTCTTCTAGATTAAGTGCGTGCAGTTCCCTGTGAGCGTATGCTTTGTGATGACTATCATCAAGTCACAAGGGCAGGTACTGCAGATTTGGGCACGCCACAATTGCGGCGATAAGTCCCCTCTTTGAGGAGTGGCTTGAGAGGAGCCATGGCGTCCTCACCTTCCGCCTGACGCAGGTTCTCACCGGACACGGTTGTTTCGGGAGGTTCCTGTTCCGCGTAAGACGGGAGGAAACGCCCGGGTGTCACCACTGTGTGGATCGCCCGGAGAACACGGTGGAGCATACGGTGGAGGTCTGCCCGGTTTGGGCAGAGCACCGCCGTGTCCTCACGGAGGCGATCGGCGGCGGCGATCTCTCACGTCAGGCCCTGGTTCAGGCCATGGTTCGGAGCGAGAGTGCATGGGAGGCCGTCACCTCCTTCTGCGAAGCAGTTATTTTCGCGAAGGAGGAGGCGGAGCGCGCGAGGGAGATGCAAGCTGCACGCCCTCGCGGCCCTAGTCGCCGCAGGAGACGCCCCGGGCGTCGGGAGTCAAGAGCCGACTTCCGGCCACCGTAGGCGCGGGCTTGCGGACGGTGAGCAATGGGCAGCTCGCCGTTCGATAAGGACCAGGCCCGTGTCGACGGTGCGTTATGTTCCACGCGCGCCTCAAAGAGATGTCAGCACCAACCGACGGGGTCGAAAGACCAATGCCTGCTGGGGTTGCGGGTTTGTCCGAAAGGGATATCGCGGCCCCGGCACACAGGCAACGGAAGGAACACGGGTGGGTTTTAGTCAGTAAAAGTCTGACACACCCTCTCGCTTTGCCCAGAGCGGGAGAAGTCATTTGATGATTTCCCATCCTGGAAAAAAAAAAAAAAAAAAAAAGGTACTGCAGGCTGCGGGTGACCACAGGACAAGCTGCTTCTCACATGGACACCAGTCCTGACTCTCTCTGTATATTTTAGCTGCTTAGAACAAAATTACAAACGTAGTATACAGGGAAGTTTTATAAAAATACGGCTGTTATTGTAGTATATTGGTGTCATACGACTTCCAACCGAACGAAGTCATGCACAGAACCTAGTCGAAAATAAAAAAGGGATTTTTTCAAACAAACTGAATAGTAGTGTTGGGCTGACTATGGGGTTGGCCAATCTATGACTAGTCATAATCAGTTTCGCTAGCAATTTCAAATTTGTAAATAAGCTAGTTTGAACTCTTCAAATGTGAAGGGTATCGATATCTAAACATGACAAGTGAAATTATATTAAAATTAAAAAACCCCCGACACGAACATTTCCTCATTTCTCTTTCCTACACCATCAGCAGACCCTGTTCATATATCTGTCTATAAGCTGCTCATTGAGACCATTCCAATAAGCCCAAACAGGATTGTTTGGGCTTATGCCAAACTTAACCAAACCCAACTCCCTTACCAACTTACAGCACAGGTATCCACCTGTGCTGTAAGTTGGGTAAGAGAGTTGGGTATCCTGCAAATTCCAGGTGATACTGCAGCATCAGTTCAAGGGTACTATGTTCTTCTAATAGCATTGAAGTAACAGAATACTAAACTTCAAATCCATCAGGCCTGTGGAAGACACTCACATACATTCATCAACTAGAAAAGAGCTGATAATCTTCAAACTACTGAACCGATTTTGATAAAATATGTCTAAGAACCATCGCTAGAAAACCCACTTTCAAATAAAAAAAACTGCATTCAAATCGGTTCACCCGTTTAAGAGCTACGGTACGACACACAGACACACAAACATAGCGGTCCAACTTATAACACCCCTATTTTTGACTAAACACGATTCGATCGATCGAGCACGAAGACGACAGTTTCGCTAGATAATTTAATTTGACCCTGCAGTGACTAAACGATTGAGAATATTTGTTTGAACTTTCGTAAACAGCCTGGGAACGTCATTAGATATACCTCTAATCACCTTTAATTTACTGTCGTACTGTCGTCTACACCATCGTGTCCGTAATAACAACCGCACGGGTCCATCCATAAGATTAAGCTAAGCTTGCCGGGATTGGTCTGTGGATGGGTGACCATCTTTACAAACCGAGACTCCTCCGTGCCTCGGAAAGCACGTTAAGCCGTTGATCCAGGCTGTCATTCGTGGATCATTGACAGTCGTTACGGTTCGTCAGGAGCCCAAAAATCAGTCTTACCGAGGGGTATCGTATTACCCAGGTAGGTTGAGGAGGTTAGATAGGCAGTCGCTCCATGTAAAATACTGGTATTCAGCTGCATTCTGTTAGACTGGAAGCCGACCCTATTATAGTTGGGAAAGGGCTAGGCAGTATTTTATTATTGTCGTCTCCACCTTGGTATAGCAAAGATGTATTGCCAAATTTGCCAGCAATACTTAACACAGTTTGAGTCGGAAACATGTTGCAAGCAACCTACATAACATTACGCCTGTATTCCCTGTATAGTTAACCTGATGTATATTTAACCGCCACTGATGTGTAGCGATTAGCCCACCTGTTTCAGACCCAGAGATGCGGGTTCAATTCCAAATGGAGACAAAATTTTCTGCTCGGTTTGGTTTTTGATAGGGGTTGTTCTAAGTCGGCCTGGCTAGCTAGCACCATCTCAAGGCTCGTGCAGACTAACGCGACTTGTCACGCGACGCGACGCAGGTAATTGTTCTACCGTGAAGTTTTCTTAGAAATTGTTTTGAAAAGTCGCGTCACGTTGTCGCGCAAGTGGCGCAATGTAGAAAGTAGAATAAATTGATTCCTTAGACATAGTATACAAAAAAAAATTACATTACGCAACACAAAACTTATTAAAATTATAAATTATTAGCCATATATCTGAGGGGCAATTCCGGTAATTTTTAAAACCGTTCGCATTTGCATCTCATTCGCAATCTCTTTCTCTTTTTTTTATTCAAATCTGTCAAAAATACAATGTATTTACCAACATTTTTGTCAATTTTGATAGATTGCGACTTGAAAACGAACGTTTTTTTGTACGGGAATTGGCCTTCAGATAGCACACGCCAATATACCAACCAAAAACAACGAGAACTATACTCAGGCAGAAATAAAAACCAATCGTAAACAGAACTTAATATCCAAATAAAAGCCTCCAGGCATAGGGCGTGACCGCTTACATATACCTGTAACTGGAAGTTATAAATGACAAACTAGGACCATCGAAGTAAAATAAATAAGCAGTTAATTACTAACAATAACAAAACCATGATCAGCAAGAGATGCTTAGCGCCAGCACTTGGAGAAGTGGTGGCCCAGCGGTAACCGCCGCGACTTACAAGTTGCAGAGCATAGGTTCGAACCCAGGCAGGTGCTTTATTTTTTGTAAATTATTTCATCACCGCTGCTCTCAAAACGGTGAAGGAAAACATCGTGAGGAAACCGGCATGTCCTAGAACCAAAAATTCGAAGGCATGTGACATCTACCAACCCGCACTGGGCCCGAGAGAGGAGGCCGGTGTCCCAGCAGTGGGAATACCATAGGCTAATTATTTTGCTAGCACTTGCAACTAGGCCAACGTGGCAGTCTTCAGAAATAGGCTAAAAACTTTGAAAAAGGTCACAATCCTAATGCAATGCGTGAAATAGCTCCAAATCTTCCCTACCATGCCATGTATAGTTAATAGTTATGTATTATACTTATTTGTAACGCATAATCTTTCAAAGCAGGTGCTTATTAACTTACCTAAGACTCGTAACTAAGTTAGGAACTTTGTTTCGGTTCCAAACTATTACAAGTTAGCAACTTTACTTTGATTACAAAACTTGTATTTATGTGATACTTAAAGAGGTGATTCGGTAATGTGAGTTATTACTTCATGATTTGTAGCTTAGAATAGAATTTCTCTTCTCTTTGAAGATATTTTTTCATACTGAATTCTAAATTTTTAAGTTCCTGTCTGTTCAAAAACTCAAAAATCAATCAGCGTAGCCTTTTCCCAATTACCTTGGGGTCAGCTTCTAGTCTAACCGGATGCAACTGAATACCAGTATTAAACCGTATTATAGTAGTATTATTTATTTTAATGTTTCATTGCTATGAATCCATCATGGTATCTATTATTTAATGACGACCGATTGTTTCTTCTGCAACCATTTTATTTCATTCCTTATAAAGCGCCATATAATTATTAATAATTATTTTTAAACAAATATCTAATCGAGTTTAATATTATTTGCTACACATATCTATCTACTTAAAACTATGTATATAATAAAACTGTGTAATTTACATCCGTAAGACGTCCTCGTAACATATGGTCCAGTTGAAAACCAGCGTCAGACTAGGCGTTATCTGGGATTTATGCTGAACTGGGCCTATTTGGCGCAGCCGTGAGGCACACAATATTATTTTAAGTTGTCTTTATTTTTTCTGTATTTTTGTTTTTGTGTGAATATTGTGTGCCTTAACCTAAGTCAAATAAATTTATTTTCTTTCTTTCTTTCAAAGCATGGAGGCACTGCCTATCTAACCTTCATAACCCAGTTAGTTGCGTAGTACCTACTGCGCTGTCGTGTAGTGTAGTTACCGGTTGTCAGACTTTTTGGGCTCCTGACTGCAACGGCTTAACGTGCTTTCCGAGGCACGAACGAGTCTCGATATGTAATGGATGGTCACCCATCCACGAACCGACCGCAGCATACGTAGCTTAACATTTGATCCTTTTGATCCCGTGGGACTGTTATCATTTTGCCACAAGCAAAATTTTTTTTTTTTTTTTCCTCCAGTCTGTTACAAAAGTATTTGATGAAAATGTAAACAAATGGATTAGAAAGCGTATTCGTAGGTATTCCAATTTGTATTGCCACTTAAATATTGAGTGCTCTGATTTGATTATTTGAATACTGAAACCCGAAATTCTAATTTGAAATCGTCTTAAAAAGGTTTTGATTTGACTTTGAGGTTAATTTTATAACCTCAATTTTCGTCGATGATTTTTCAACTACTACTTAATAATGTTATTTAAACAATAATAAAAAAAATTGAATCAGTGGTGACATATAAAGTTGATACCTTCTAAATAGAGGTGAATGTGTTACTAATTCCCTTTATGTAGTAAGTGATTGCATAAGCCCGATTAACCCCGACAGGGTTCGTTTGTTTACACTTTCATTAGATACTTTTTGAACAGACCATAGAATAGATTTTAGTCTTCCCCCGTCCGAGTTTTAATCGACAACTATTCAAAGTTCTTGGGTTAAAATGTTTTGCCGTTTCATAATTATTTTATAAAATATATATAATTACAATAAAAAGCCGATTTTGAAATAGGCTAGGAACATTTTCCCATGGGTGTCGTCAAATACCACCGAACGATTACTTTAAGAGAATAGGCAACAAACATCGTTGTTCTATCAATCAACGATCACCTCTGCTAGTGTGCTATTATGGGAGATTCTTATATGGGTTCCGTACCCAAACGTTTCCAAACGGAACTCTACCACCTTATGATATCTTAAAAGTTCAATTTGTGTTAAAAAGTAAAAAATTCGACAATGTCAATTAAATATTCACATTTGTACCCCTCTGGGCAAAACATAGAGAATCTACAAATCTGTAACATCTCGCACACTGTTGTAATTTGACCTATGTTTACAAATAAATCATTCTGATTCTGATTCTATTAAGCCTCCGCTATCCGTTCGTCCGTCAGTCTATAGGTAGACAATTGAAATGTTTGACAGATTGTGTATTTCTATTGCAGCTGTAACAACAAATAATACAAATGAAAATAAAGTTAATTATTAAAGGCTTGTGCAGACCAGCGCGACTTGTCGCGCGACGCGACACGAACAATACAATTTCTAAGAAAACTTCACAGTATAACAATAACCGGTGTCGCGTCGCGCGACAAGTCGCGCTGGTCTGCACAAGCCTTTAAGGGGGCCCCATACGAGAAACGTGTTTTTTTCGTAATTTTTTGCTCGATCTTAATACGGTACTACGGTATAACCCTCGGACTCGCACATTGGCCGGTTTTTTGCATTACTTTTGTATGTAAGTGTAGTACATAGCATCACGCCTGTTTTTTCAGAAGGGTCAGGCACAGGTGTATCTATGGTACTCCTACATTTCGCCTACACGGGGGCGCGCCACACACATTAGCGTAGGAATTTCCTTTTTTCCGCTTACCAGAAAAGGTATTTTCCTTATCGAGTAGTATGTAGGTACTTCGTAAAATTTTGGTAATTTACTCGCTACACATACTTGCAGAACATTATATTGACCTTATTGGTGATGTTCTCCAGAAAGCCAATACTCGCAACCGGCGCGGTGGCGTGCGCGTATGACCAGATCAGTGACCGAAAACGGACCAAAAGGAATAAGTACGTAAGGATTGTAGCAGGTGGGCACGGTCTCCGGTGAGGCGGCGAGCCTCCTTGCTGGATTGCCGCCATGGGATCTGGAGGCAAAAATACTCGCGCACATTTGCCAGTGGCGCGAGGAGGCGAAACGCCGGGGCGTAACTCCGCTGCCGCGAGAAATCACGGCACAGCGGACAGAGTTCCGGCGGGATGGCGTCGTGCAGAGTGCGATTATCGCAACCCAGTGGTGGGCACGCCTCAATTGCGGCGATAAGTCCTTTCTTTGAGAAGTGGCTAGAGAGGCGCCACGGCGTCCTCACCTTCCGCCTGACGCAGGTCCCCACCGAACACGGTTGTTTCGGGAGTTTCCTGTTCCGGATATGGCGGGTAGCTCGCCGTCCGATAAGGAACAGGCCCGGGTCGACGGCGCGTTGTGTTCCATGCGCGCCTGAAAGAGATGTCACCGTCCGCAAGCCCGCGCCTACGGTGGCCGGAAGTCGGCTCTCGACTCCCGACGCCCGGGACGTCTCCTGCGGTGACTAGGGCCGCGAGGGCGTGCAGCTTGCATCTCCCTCGCGCGCTCCGCCTCCTCCTTCGCGAACATAACTGCTTCGCAGAAGGAGGTGACGGCCTCCCATGCACTCTCGCTCCGAACCAGGGCCGGTTGCGAGAGATCGCCGCCGCATACCGTGGTCCCTGGCAACGCTGAAGGAACACGGGTGAGTTTTAGTCAGTAAGAGTCTGACACGCACGCCCGCTCCGCCCAGAGCGGGAGAAGTTATTGGATAATTTCCCACCTCAAAAAAAAAATTAATTGGATTAGATTATGTTTTGTAGTGTCGGCCTATCCCATGAGGAAAAGGCGTGAGCTTATGTTTAAATGTATGTGTACTCATGCTTGTAAATGCAAACTGTCGCTGAAAACCAGCGCTGGGGCTATGCTTATGGTCGCAGCATTATGCTGAGCGATGGCCGTTTTGCGTGGATGTGACGCATATTTTCCCTCAACTTATTCCTTCTTTTTTTGCGTCATTTTTACCGCAAATAAACGTATTTTCTTTCTTTCTTTCCTTTCAGGTAAACACACCATTACTGTTTAACTGCCTTATAACATTAGAGTGATTGTGGTTTCTATAAAACGTGAAATCACAATAGCTCCGTCAAAATCGACACAAAAAAGGCAGACATCTAAAACGCGCATGTAACTACGATTTTTTAATGTTGTTAGGTCCCCTGAAAGTAGTTTATACCCAAGTCTGCAACCCTGAAAACCTTGTGCTACTACCATGGTGCTCGAAAAACTGCGAAATTCAAAAATATACCATAATTACGCGTTAATAGTATCCTTATTAAATTTGAAAAAATATGCTATTATTTGAGCCCAACCCAAGCACCTATTGGTTGCGAAGATACCGATATTCAAAGATAGACACTTTTTTCCAAAAAGTGAAAAAGAACCTACAATTAATAACTCCTATTTTGAATCTATGTTAATCTGAAAACACTAGGTATATGTATAATTTAAACTGTTTGGTGACGCATCGTCGCGAACAATGACCTTTGCCATCCAAATATTTTCAACAACATAGACCAGCGTTATACATTTGTTTCTGGCGGCAATATAATCGTATTTTAATTATTTTATTAGGAAACTAGCAGCCCGCCCCGGTTTCGCATGGTTAGCACTAAGTACTTATCTACGGCGCCCTACCCTACCTACCTGCCATACCCACCCTACCGTACATACCTTACCCTACCTACCCTACCTTACCTACCTACCCTACCTATCTCCCTACTTACCTACCCTAATACCTACATACCCTACCTACCCTACCTACCTTCCTCCGTACCCTACCTACCTACATACCGACATACCTACCTAACCCCTACCTACCATACCTGCCTACTTACATACTTACCTACCTACTTATCCAATAAACCTTTTCCTGAGAATCACGAACACAACAAAAAAAGAATTATCCAATTTGGTGCAGCCGTTCTCAAGTTATAGCGTGACCAAGGGAAACAGGGATACATTTTTATACTCGTATATATGTATAGAAGATAACTGACCCAACAGACGTTGACTTGTCAGAATTTCAATATTATGGTCTTGAGTTAATACAAAAATCCCATAGAAAAAAAACATCAACAGTAACATCTTTCCTCCCGCTTTTCTGCAAATATTTCTTCTCAATTTCCTGCAATCTGTGGGAGTGATTTCGTGAAAAGCAACGGAAGTCCAACCGTGCGCGAGCCGAGCGAGCGACGCGAGCGGTACGAGCGGGCGCTACTTACAATTTGCTCGCAGAAATGATTTCACTATTGTCTAATTATCCGTGTTTTTGCAATATACCTAGGGTTTTCGCGAAAATTCGAATTATCAAATCATCCTACGACATAGAGAAAGATTATTATTATTTCTAATCCACTTTTATGTTCCTTAGAATAGTATATTACTATAGGTATTTTAGTGTATTCACTATCTACTAGTTTAACACTTATGGTAATTTAAAGTGGCAGGTCAGGGGATGCTTCGATACGAACTGAAAACATATAATTAACAAACAAAGCGGCAATAATGCCGTAATTGTTGTTGTGCATGTGGGAACATCGGCAATGTGGCAAAACTGTCTAGTTTAGGTTAGTTGTTTGAGTTGTAAAAATAATTGAGCCAGCTGACGGAAATAATTGTTTTAATGACTTTAGGTAGGTTTGATTGAAATATTTTTTTACCTGTCTACATTATTTTGCAGTGATCATTCTCTTTCTAGAAATGCCTTGTTTTATTTCACTAATACTATTGCATGTTACGACGGTATATGGTTATTAAACTTTTAATTGAAATACTACGTAATGTATCTACTTATGGATAGGGTCAGTTCTATTTTTAATGTTTACAGTTATTCAATGTTAATAAGTAAAGTAACAATGAATCGTAGACTTTTTGTAAATAAACTGAATTTAAACTAAACTGTAGTGTGACGTTAAATGATCATATACAGGCTGATTTTAAAAGTGATTTACAAAGAAATGAAGGTACACTATGTACCTATATTTCTTTGTTTATTACTTTTTTTTAACTTTTAAATTTAGAATGCATCGATGTTGACAGAACATTAGAGATTTTGTAAAGAGTTTTGTAAGAGACGATACAATTTACAAGATCAACATTAGTTTAATTGATACAGATAAACTTAATGCCCAAGTTTTTATCTTTCTATTCATATAGTTTATAGGCAGTGTATAGAGTGCCGCAAGCGGCATTGTATCACTATCGGTAATAGTGCCGTCAGCTTGCGGAATACTACATCAAAATCACACACTTTTATTAAAGCACCCGGGATTATACGGTGTAGTCGACGGATCGGATGGGCTCCTATTTCTAAATGGTTAAAAAAATAAAACCAAGAAAGAGGATGGCGGGGTCTTTGTTCGCTCGCTTCGCTCGCTCCCCACCACCCCCTTCGAAACTAACCTGTCCGAGTCGGGGTGCCCGAGTCCCGAGCTCGCGTAGCACACTTATGCATCCTAAGTTCTCCTAGTAACAGTAGTAGTAGTAACATTGCCTTTTTTCTAACATACATAAAATATTGTTTTTCATACTCTTCAATAGGTATGTATGAAACTAAATCTTTTAACAACGTAAATTCAGTCATTGTAGTGACTTCTAATATATCACATAAAAAGTAGTAAAAAAATAATCAAAAGGCAGACAACTAACCTCAACACTCAACCAAAATAACAAGTGCCAATGCAATGCTTACGGCACTTTAAACGGTAAAATTCATTTGCCGTGCATACTCTTTACGGCACTCTAGCTAACGCAACTATTATGCCACAAGTTGGCAAGAAATAGAAGAAATAGAATAGAACAAATTGCATTGATTTAAAAATGGTTCTTAGTCTATTTATTAAACGAACGTAAGTCTCGATGTCACTTCGTTACTACAGATTAATGGAGGAATATGGTTTTGTATGAATAATTTAGTTCAAGTGCTAATTATTGTTATTTGCTGATTGCCTGCAGGCGACATGAACAATCCTCCACTATTATGAGGCATTGTACGTTTGAATGTGGTTTGAATTGAATTAGACGAATTTCCTGGAGTATTGTAGTGAATTTACCTGCATACGTTACGTAGCACTGTTTCGAGACAGTTCATCCGAGATGCTTGATTAGGTACCTATATAGTCGCAAATATTATGTGGCTATGTGACAAAAAATAATTATATACTTAAGAAAACGTTACTGTACACCTTTTAAATCTATAAATGAAATGAAATGAAATTGTTTATTCTGTAAATAGGATATCAGAATCACTTTTACACGTCATATTAAAAAAATACAAAAAATAAGGTAAAAAAAAATATTCGCATAACCCTCACATTCTCAATAATTAAAATAATATAATACTTTACAAAGTAATAATGTCATTTTGTATATAATTTTCAACTATGTCAATGTGTATATAAAAATTGGATATTTGATTTTACATACCAATTAAAATGTCAAATTTTACGGTTTTATCACAAGGCTAAGCAGATCGAGCTGCTCAATCCCAAGCTGTTTTATCTTCTAAATAATCTGAAATTTTATAATACCCTTTTTTACAAAGTTTGGTTTTGATACAGCTTTTAAATCGTTTAATGGCATACCTACATAGTATAAATCAAAGTCGCTTTGACCGCTTATATATTGTCTCCTGAACTAAATTATGGAATGGTTTATGAGAAAATACATAAATATTTAAATTAAATTTGGTAAAGCACAGACATCAGTACATTAGCACCCGTTCCCGCTCCAGGCATGAATGGGTCGCTAGTGCACAATAAGTTGTACCAACATTTGTAATTTTTAAAATAAATAACCTTAATACGTTTTGCTAGGCTACTAAAAGTAATGTCTTAGTATCTAAGTTTAACTACTGTGTGGTTATTGTGTAACACACATAAAATGACAATTGATCGCAGTGGGTTTCATTTTGACAGTTCACTCATGTTCGTTACGTTATTTATGTTGTAGAGCAAACGAATTTTCCAAACTTATGAAGCAATGGTTTAGCAACATCATTCAATACTCTCGGATTGTGATTGAAAATGTGTTACGGACCAAACCAATTACTCACTTATTAGGTTGTGTTGGTTACTAGATTAAAAACAGACCTCAACATAGTTCGACAATGCTAGGAAGATGAATGTTAGCTAAATATATGATATTCTCGACTTCCATGTTCATCCGAAAATACGTGACAAGAGAAAATTCAGCTGGATTATTGCAACTTAGCGAAACTTTAAGTTCTTAAGTTATAAATCCTTCGTTGAGCATCGCGTTTGACATTAAGTTGATGTTTTGTCGGTATTAGCAAGATAAAGCTGTTTAGAAAACTTTTACTGGTTATTATTACGTGAAAGGGTTTATTTATAAACTTTGTTTGAGTTTATAAAACGTTTAAACGTCAATGATGTATAGTTGAACATTAATAATTACTTAACTTTAAGCAACGTTTATAAATAAGGGGGAAATAGTTTACAACTATGGCAAGAGATTTTTAGAGCAGACGAACATACTAACTTCATCCTAATCCAAACTAAAATTATAAATGCGAAAGTGAGTTTGTTTATTTGTTTGTTACGCTTTCACGCTAAAACGGCTGAACGGATTTGGATGAAATTTGGCACATGGGTAGACCATGACCTAGAGAAGGACATAGGGTACCTTTTATCCCGATATTCCCACGAGATCGAGATTTATGCGGGTAAAACCGCGGGGCGCAACTAGCAGTCACATAAAATGAAAAGAATGTCATGGACTCTTTGAATCAAAAGCATTGTATTTTATGTTTTGACTGACGCGCAACACAATACTATCCAGTTGCGTGCGAGCTGTAAAATAATATATTTTCTGTCAAAATAATCGTATGCAATGTAAAATGTGCTGTCTTTTGTGAACATCCTGTGCATATTTTTTTTTTAATTATTTGTTTTAAATACTACAACACGATCGTCGCAGAGTCCAGACGAGTGGTTGTCGGCTGCCGGTGTCCACGTCCCAGGTTTGATCCCAGACTGTGAATTTCATATATTTTAAAAGGAAAATAGAAAGGTGAGTGCGGATTTCAGTTTATTTAAACAAGTTTTTTTAGAAAGTGACTGAGGGCTTAACTTATTATAAGTGAAAGAAAGATTTGATGAAAGTGCTTACCATATAATTTTTATAGTGTTAACTTAATACATAAATAGGTATTTTATTATTTATCTGCAGTAGTTATATTCCTGTGGATGCAACTGTAATGGACGTTTCAAATTCACTAATGCCTGTGATCTGTGAGACGCTATTGTCTAAGGATCACTCAAAAGCTATTGATTCGTCAAAGTTATTCAGGGTCAACTTAAATTAGCTAGGAAAACTCCACGAAGTGATGGGTAGTAATACCTTAACATGATAAAACAAAAAAGAAATTAATCCGATGGTTTTTTGTGGGGTCATCGACCGCAGTAGTCACTTGATCGACTACAGTTATTAGTAGGAAGTCACTTGAAAAATCAGTTTAAAAATATCGTTTTTTTGTTGTTGTGTAAACTGCACAGATGTGGTGGGTTTCGATATCTAAACGCGATAAAATAAAAGAAAACAGATTTCTTCACTCAAACTTCAAGTAACAAAACTACAAGCGGTCGTCGACACCCAAAAAAAAAAACAGCAGATATTTTTTATTTTATCGTTACCCATCACATCTGCTGAGTTTCGCTAGTTAATTTAATTTGACCCTGTATAACAAAGTTGTTCCATATCGAAGTGTTCAGAAACGCGGTGTACGATAAATAGCACTATCAAATGATAAACTCCGGTTAAGACGCCGATATATGCCAGTAGTCGTTAGCTTGCGTGTTCTGTACTGAGGCTCACGCAACGCATCGTACGTCCAGCCAGTAATAGAACTCGCCCATCAAGGAGCACTGTTCCAAATTAAATGCATTATAAATAAATTAAAAGGTATTTTAATAAAACACGTATACTAAAAGAAGAATAATTAAATTGTCTTTAAAATTGTGACGGTTTCATAAAAATACGCCTGATAGTTTTTGCGTGATTCTCAGTTTTTTATCCGCGTTAGGTATGATTTTAAAAATGAATTACACTATGTAATATAAACATAAACTTAAATATTCTCAAATTAAGTTATTAAAAAAATGCTCTAATTTAACATATATTTTTTCCAAATCATTAACACTACTCGTTTAGACGTGATCTTCAGTATAAAATCATTAAAAATCGGTTATCGTCGCCTTAAGAATACCACACCTTAAACAGTGTATACGCCTAGCAATTTGGTTCAATCCCCTATCCAGTAGTATTCAGCTATGGTGCCTATAGATAGTAGATTGATCCAAAGCAAGTGACTTTATAGCCAAGTGCACATTACAGCTGCAGCGGGTCGCAACGCAATACATTTTCATACAAAAAGGTGCTGTCCGGTTCGCCTGTAGTGTGCTTTGGTTCATAGAAAACGTACTAAAGTGATAAAGGATTTTTTTTGCGATGCGTCGCGTTGCGGAGCGACTCAATCTGCTTTAAGGTATGATTCTGAAAAACGCTGCACTCCATACATTTTCCATAGGTTTATATGAGATTACTTTCTGAGCACGGTAGCAAACTGACGCAGCAATGTCGCGCAGCATTGCCTCTGTATAGAAAATGTATGGGGAACAGTACTGACCCAGCAGCACTGCTACGTGCAGCGTTGTTCAGAATCATACCTTTAGCCTTTCTAGACACTAACCTATTAAAAACAGTATTCTAAAAGCGCTTTACTATTGTCCAAGTAACTTGCAAGTTGATATGACGTAGGTACAATGTTCATTCCAAGTTTAACGGCGCAAGTACCGACTTTTCGACACCTATCGAGAGATTTATGATTACATCATTGCCCAAGTCGTTTGCAGACGTCAACGTGCACACTAAAACTTGCAACTGTGCATGCGTGCATGGATACTTACGTGCATGGTTATGGGAATTTTCATACAAGGATATGTTTCCATTTTATTATACAGAGTTATTTGACCTTTTGACTTCTAAGCAAATGTCAAGCATTTTTGAGTAAATTAACATTTTATATTTTTATTTCATACATTTTTATTAAATAAAATGTCAATATGGCCCCTTAATGGATTGCAGACGTTTAACCAGTAACCCTGAATTATGAACTGTTAAGAGTACGTACCTGATAGGAACGTGTCTGAATTCTTGCGATAAATCTATCGTATTTAAAAAAAAAACTTTTTTTATTTCTTTTCGACGAAATGCCTAAAGACCTTTCATAAATGTAGTGTTAAGGAATTTCATCGCATTGTTCTGCCAAGTAATGAGATTCTAATTATTCAGGGTTAAGAGACATGCTTGATAAAAGTCATTTGAATGTAATTATTTTAAAACATCAAACGGTAACGGTTTTTAGGGTACATACGTCAGTCACGTCAACATCAATTCACCGATTAGTCACGTCAAAAAATATAGTTACGTAGAAGTTGTACGACGTTGGCTACACACATCAGTCACGTCACTACCGGCGCGTCTCAGTCAACGTCATGTCACCAACAATTTAAAACTTGTATTGCTATGAACGAAACAGGCGTTGTTATGACTGACTGACTGACTATCTGTTCACACACGTCCCTGAAATAGACGTGACTGACGTGTGAGTTAACTGAAGATTGTTTAACTAAATCCGCTTAAAAACTTTCTGACATTGGCTCCAAAACTCCTTTACAAATCTGTTGATGTTGCAAGATGTTTCACCACATGGTGACTATCAAATGGAGGGATTAAAGATAAAAGTTTTAGTCATAAAAAGTATTTAAGTTTATGAATGTATTTGCCATTCTTAAACTTACGCCTTCTTAACATGGGGGTAGGTAGGAAATGCAGAACGCGACCTGAATGTATTTTGTCATCAACTAAAGTTTTTGTATCCAACCCTTTCAAATTCAAAATTCTTTGTCCGATGTGTACTTAATTAACTTTATGTTTCTAGAACCCACTAAATAATCTAAGCCGCATCAATTTATAAAAATATTTGTCTACAAAAACGCATTCCTACAAATTGATTCGATTCAGAATCACTCACAGTCAGTAACCTGGGGTCAATTACTGGGGTCGATTCACATTTGCATACAGTTTGAATAAAAAATGTTGTTTACTGATTCAATCGTCTAATGTGTACAAACCAATTTAAAATTGACGATGTAATTCATGTGAAGATACCTAAACCATTGCATATGCATTATGTCATGCATGATGTTACTCAATGTAAATCCTGAGCTGAAAAATGTTTAGCTGCTTCGAAATACCACAGATAAGACAACGTTTTCTAGAAAAACTCTTTGGGTTTGTGCACGCAATTTTACAAAAAAAAAATTGAATCCTAAAAAATTAAGTTACCTAAGTTAGTAATTTGGCGTGTGCTGGCTGACATAAAGCAAATAATTTAATTCAATGTTTTGTGTTTCGTAATGTTAATAACTTCGCATGCTATTGTATAGAATAAAGTTCTTCTAACTGAACAAACAGCTGTGCTGCTGCGGAGTTTGTTGCGCCACTTCTTCTCCCCAGCTAAACCACTAGGAAGTGGTGAAGAGCGGGCGTTTTGGGGGACTGTCTTATGTAATTTTGACGTTCAAAAGTGCCTAGTTTGAATAAATGACTTTTGATTTTGATTTTACCACTTTTGCCGCAAAATCGCGGTTAGAGTCCTATGCGCAAGAAACAGTCTGTTTTAAAAGGCACAAGTTAGTGTTTTATATATAATTTTCTTAGCCGTAGTCCACAGCCGGGCAAAATTCAGTATTCACTGCATGAATAAAAACATATGTTTATATATTCTTCGGGCTATATGGTTTACATGATGATGAATATAGGCTTATAGCCATCCTTCTGCAAGTAACAGGCTTATTCTGCAAGTAAAAAGCTTCTTCTGCAAGTCGAAGGCTTCTTCTGCAAGTCGAAGGCTTCTTCTGCAAGTAAAGGCTTCTTCTCATACTTAAGTACAGCATTAATTCACAGTTATTATAGGTATAATAACTGTGAATTTTTGGAGAGACCAAGGGGTCTCTCCAAAAATTCAAACATACATCAGACTGCAAAGGTGCAGTCTCTCCAGAGATGTGCCCTTACAGGTGTTGCACAGAGGGAGTTTAGGATCGTTATTTTGAGGGGTTACGGTCCATGTGCAGATGGTGATCAACGGGGTTAAAACCACCCCGTTGATCACCATCTGCACATGGATGTCAGGTAAAAAACCCGGGCACCTGTTGAAGGTTCCCTACGAAAACAAAAAAAACAAAAGAAAAAGGTACAGCATTCATTATCACACTAGCTAAATTTACATACTAATCTTATTAACTGCCTATTTTTCAGCAACAGATTCACAAGACACTTTTCTTAAGCTTAGTAAATCCAACACCTCTGAAAAGATTTCAAGAAGTTTTTCTCTGAACCTAACCAAAGCTGTTTTTATTTTATTCGGTAATATATCTTAGGGATTTCCAGCTGAATAAAACACCTGGAAATTGAATCTTCTTACTAGAAGGTACGAAAGGATTTATCGGTGTTTCGACGTACATAAACCTTTCCATATTATAACTGAAAGAAATAGTTCTGCGGGCAAAGCTATTTATTTATGCTAGAACTGGGAATACCGTTCACTTCCATAGATTAAATCTTATGATATCTATTGGCAACAAGAATTTACTTTGAAACATATATCACCTTCTGCCGTCGGCTTCGCCCGGATGGACGTCGGAAATTTCACAGGGGAACGTACTATCCGGATAAAAAGTATCCTATTTTGTTCTAACCCAGGTCATGGTCTACCGGTGTGCTAAACATTCAAATCTATTCAGCTAATAAGGCGTAAAGAGGTAACAGACAGACAGACAAAGCTACGTTCGAATTTGTAATTTTAAGGGTACCCTAGTCGATCGTTCTTTCATACAAAAGTAGTATGGGGAATACCCGTCTGATTGAGGGTGTACGTTCAAAAATAAAAATTATACCGATTTGTCTTATCATTATCTGGCCCTGAATGGAAGCAGAATTGGAAAAAACATATATTGGTTTGGAAGTTCGTCGAAACTTCCATATATTTTAACTCGTGTTTCGGCGTAAATAAATAACTTATGAAGTAAGAAAATGGCAAAATAGAAACCGTACAGGGATATATATTTTATTAGATAGTTCAAATAACTTTATTTTGAGTAAATACATTCAGTCGTTTTTTCATAATATTTATACGTCCAAAGGTCTGTTCGTGAAATTTTACGCGCTTGTTTTCTTTGAAAATTCAATCAAAATAGTTTCGTCACTATAGCGGCAAAACCTATAGTCGGCCCATAGCTACTATTTAGTTGGTTTGAAAAAAAAAAACACTTTTTTAATCTCTATGCTAGGATTTATTCGATATATGTAGTTCCAAAATACTCTTACGCATATTGCCAGTGTTGTCATTTATTGCCGTACCAGCTGTGCCCCGTGGTTTCTTCCGCGTAAGTCTAGATCCCGTGGGAATATCGAAGTAAAAATATCCTATGTCCTAACCCAAATTATGGTCCACCCATGTGCCAAATTTCATTCAAATCCGTTTAGCCGTTTTAGCGTGAAAGCGTAACAAATAAACAAAGAAACTCACTTTGGCATTAATAATATTAGTTAGGATTTTTGTATCCACATTGTAAAAATGCAAAGGATATATTTATAACAAATTTATGTTTGTTTTCTATAAAAAAGGAGCTTAAAACATTCAACCAGCTACTTTCTTCTATGATACTTTCTTCTCAGATGGCAGACTCAAAGCTATTAGAAGTACTTAAGTGGTTTACGTCAACGTAGTCTTTGTCATCGTAAAACTTAATTTAACGTAAAGAGCTCGAGATGAAAGGCTTCATCTTCTCAATCTGTTTTCATAAATCGATAAAGGTAGTAACATCCCGGTAGATTTTATTTCAAGAATAGCTGTTGCCCGCAGCTCCGCCCGTTTGGACACTAAATCTTTTTCTGAAATTCTGAAATAAAAGTAGCATTAGTTACTTCTTATAACATCAGCTATCTGCCAGTGAAAATCCCGGCATAATCGGTCCACCTGTTTCGGAGATTAGCCAGAACAAAAAAAAAAAAAAAAACAATTTTTTGTTTTAAGTACCGTATGTACTTTCGTATACATCTATTAAAAAGCTGTTATTTTGACATTACAAACAGACACTTCAATTTGGTTTATTTGTATTGTACGCCATGTATGTGTGTATAGATGAGTAGATAGACACTTGACTTTTCAATTTCTAGTTATGTATGTAGGTAGGGTATTGTAAATCCTACATTACAATCGTCTTGCTTGTATTCCCCAAAGGGCAAGGCAGAGGTATATATTTATTTTTCATTTCATTCGCTTTTCTATTGTTTCTTTTGGTTTTTTATTTTAAATTAAGTAATACAGAACTGTATTAGTAGTAATACCAACATTTCACCGGTTAGGGTTACGGCCACAATTATTATTACCTTTCTGCCCTTGTCTAATGTTAATTGGGGTTGAAGTTTCTCCCCAGTGACGATTGCGTCACAATATGAGCACAAATCTAAACTTCGGAAAAATACTACCAACTTGGGAATCGGTTCGACTCGAGGTTCGGTTGTTGAATAAAACAAGTCAAAAATAGACAACAAAATAACCATCTATTTACAATTCAACAATACAGAATTTCAATTAAAATGTATATATTTTGAAGGCAATCATTATTCAGGCATAGCGTTGACATGGGGTTAGTTGCCATTGTCAGGTACAATAACTACTTACGCAGTCGGGTAAAATGCAGCCGTATAATGAATATTGAATAGGAAGGTGACCAGGGAACACGTGATAGTGAAATGTTTACCATGGCATACTTGATTACGTAATGATTGAAAACAGTGGAATGAAAATAAATATATTTACTGACGATGTAATTAATGTATTTGTGGCTTTTTGCGATCGGTTTGATTTTATTAATTAAGTACAATATTCAACCAGAATACCCGCGAAATTTCGTGTTGTTGCATAAATTTTTAATTAGTCGAGATTTTTAATTCATATTCTTTATGACACCTCTTTAGGTCATGAGCTATCCGAATATTAAAAAATATTTGGCCTTGGTCTTAAGTGGGAGACGTGAAAAGTGATTCGCTGTTACAATGTAAAGTAGATTTTAAAGTTACGTTTAAATCAAGATCCAATTTAAGAGAGAAAAAAAACAGAGACATGGAAGACAAGACTTTTAAGTCAAAGTAGTTGCAAAAAACTGATACAAATTAGTTATGGTAGGAGAGCTTATCACAACATAATGTCTTACAAATGGTTAGCCAACATTTACTTACATCTGAAGGTAAACACATGCACATCTATCTACCTACATTATGTACAGTCTTTGAAGGCACTTAAGCTACCCGCAGATTTGTTTGAATAGCCTCAGGATATGGAAAAATACTCGTCTTGCAAACTCGGATACAAATCTATGAAAATATGTAGAAGGTCAAATGAACAGGAAAGTGGTCGAAAGAAATATTGGGTGGTTAATGTAAAGGCGAAGAAATAACTACGTAATAATAAATGCAGGAAACTACCAAAAGTTCATTCAGTGACTTAATTATAAGGAAGTCAGCAATTCCAAACGATTTTAAGATTGGTCCAAGTATAGTACCTTGCGGGATCCCAACGTCCAGACTGACGTAAAAACGTGAAAATCAATATCTCTATCATACTGATTTGATTACACATCTGATCAGCAATCTGTTGAAGCAAAAAGAGATAGGATAAGCATGACATAGCTCCAAAAAAAAAAAAAAAAACTCTGACTTTTTTTCGCCCTTCATTTTTTACATATCTGCAGTGAAAATAAATAACTGTTCAACAATATTTTCGCACATAAAATTAACTTGGCTGTCCTACCTACACTCGACAACGACTCTGTAAAGAAATTAAATATTAATGTATCGCTCGCAATTATTCAAAGGCGAGCCAATATTTAAATCAAGTGGTTCGCAGTGCAAGTTTAAAGTTAAATTAACAAGTTAATTCATTAAAACAACGTTCGTTGACGTACGTAGTGAAATTTGCAATAGCAATTTGGTTGGCTTAAAAATACAGGTACAAAATAAATGGAGGTAGGAAAGGTTTTTTAATTGATTTTGTCGGCAAATGAGAGGCGTATTTACTTTACTTCGTGAGGGGGGTTTTTATTTTGTTTCCTAGAATAAATACGATGTATTTTCATGTTGTTGTAAACTTGTTTGAGGGAAAAGCAAACCAGCTTCTTCGTCTATTTGTTGGTTTTCACTAACTACATTGTTAGGTACTTATTTTGCTTTGGCCACCAAACAAAACCAATCTTCCATCGAAAACTCGTAAGAAAGTGCTATTTGTGGTCACTACGATGATGTTAAAACTGGCAGATATTTCAGTAATTTTATCAATAATCAAATAAACCAAAATTAACAGCAGTGATAGCCTAGTGGTGTGGCCGTTGGACTGCCAAGTCATAGGTCTTGACATCGAACCCAAGGCCCTCTGATTTTATCGATTCATGTCCATATTGTATAAATATCACTTGGTTTAAAAACAGTGAAGGAAAACATCGTGAGGAAACCGGCATGACTGAGAGATATATTTCGACAACACGTGAATCCAAGCCAAGCCAAAGCCCCATGGGCGTCATAAAAACCCTGACACTTGGTTAGTCACTAACCACATGAAAAATAATGAAGAAGAAAGAAAAGACTTTTTAGCAGTTTTAACAGCCATGAGAGCAAGTTCCTTAGTGGGTATAAAAGACCTTGCTCTATTACGGATATTCTTACTATGTTTTATATTGGCATAAGTATAGCATAATTAGCTTATAATGTCCCCACTGCTAGGATTCAGGTCTCCTCTCTGTGAGAAGGAGTGGGCCATAATCTACCGCGCGGGCTCAGTGCGGGTTGGTGAAGTTGTATTAAAGTATCGTTAATCCGATCTCTAACATCTATTCTTCTTTTCAAGATGGCGCCGACAACAATAGCGGAGGACAGGCTGACGTCGGGACACCGACTGTCACACCCCCCGCCCGGAGACGAGGTTCTCATCTCAGGCGTATCGGGTTACTTCCCAGACTCGGACTCCGTCATACATCTGCAGGAAAACCTTTTTAATAAGGTCAGTTATAACCCTATGAAGTCTTTCGTTTGACCTACAAGGCTTGACTACTGAGACAAAATTAACTATCTTTAATGCTGTGCGACCCACTGCGCCACCAGGCGGTTCGATGTGCGTCAATAAGTAAGGACAAAAACGCGCAATATTATGATTCAGTAAAAAAGTCCTGTCCCAGTTTGTTTCATCTAGAATGAATGAGAGCTGAAGGCTGTTCCACTGTCTTTTGATTTTTTTAAAAGATCTTAGACATCTTTAAATGGATTTTTGTATTGTTACACAACTTTCCAAATAACCGTATTATCAATCTTAGTTGTTTTGATTGAGTCAGCTACAGAGAAAATACTCGTTGTATCTGTCGTAGACAAATGGTCTGTAACTATAATCATTGCAATATCTCTATACATTTAATTCATTTCTATTTTTTCATGTCCAGGTGGACTTAATTTCCGGAGACTCTCGTCGTTGGAAGCTGGCTCATCCCGAGATCCCACAGCGCACGGGCAAAATCAACAATGTCAACAAATTCGACGCTTCCTTCTTCGGTGTCCACTATAAGCAGGCCCACACCATGGATCCCATGTGCAGGATCCTGCTAGAAAAGGCTTATGAAGCCGTTATTGATGCTGGTAAGCCGTCTCTGCCTGTATTAGTCTTAAAGATTTTTGACCGTTGTTAGACTCAGAAGCCCGAAAGTCACGATACTCCTTGGTACGACTGATCGTTAACCAGGCATACCAAGGAGTATCGTGTTACCCAATAACTGGTTTGTGGAGGTCAGATTCGATCAGGTCATGTCGCTCCATTAAAAATACTAGTTTTCAGCTGCATACTACTACGGTGAAACTGAAAGCTGACCCTGATAATTGGGAAGAGGCTAGGCAGATGATCTTTAGACTTTGATAGAGTAAAATTTGGAGCATATTTCGAAAAATCTTTCAATTGAGAAATACGTTCCCAAATGAAATGCAAAAAATGCGAGTTATAAAAACCGCAGCGAACAATATTCTGTATATTCAAATACTCAGTTTCGAACAGTTCAAAGCCTTTTTCTCTAACATAAATAGTATTTTCTGTAATACCAATCTACGTTACGAAAGTGGAAAGCTTACGTTGCCAAGAAAAAAGAATAACAACTACGCCTAATAAAATCGTGTACAAAATGTGGGACCGGAAAACAAACCGAATCATGATAACATTTCCGCATCTGAAACTTCCTATACAAAATCAATGTGCCTCAATCACGAATCGGTAATAGAATCTGTAAATGATTAACCAATTTCTTAGCCTGTATATGGAAAAACCAATATACAGTAAGTTAAGATTAAAGAATTGCGACTTAGGAATGATCAGCCGGATGGAAAACGGAACATTTTAGTAACCCTCCTCCCTCACAATCAGTAACATTCATTCTGGTGAACTTTTAAAGTTCCGGCGCTTACACCGTTACGAACAGAAAAGAATGTTGAGTAGCCTTAAAAAATAGATAGATAGATTAAGCTTTATTGTACCCCAAAAATAAGAATATTGAGGGTACAACAGCGGTCCGGAGCGAGATCGCATGGGAAGCCGTCACTTCCTTCTGCGAAGCAGAAATGGTCGCGAAGGAGGAGGCGGAGCGCGCGACGGAGAGGCAAGATGCGCGCTCTCGCGCCCCTAGTCGCCGCAGGAGACGCCCCGGGCGCCGGGAGTCGCGAGCCGACTTCCGGCCACCGTAGGCGCGGGCTTGCGGACGGTGAGCAATGGGTAGCTCGCAGTCCGATTAGGACCAGGCCCGGGTCGACGGCGCGTTGTGTCCCACGCGCGCCTCAAACAGACGTCAGCACCAACTGACGGGGTCCGTAAAGGCCAATGCCTGCCAGGGCTGCGAGTTTGTCCGATAGGGTTATCGCGGCCCCGGCACACAGGCAATGGAAGGAACACGAGTGGGTTTTAGTCAGTAACTACTTAGTCAATCAAATCAAGTCAGTACTTCTCCCGCTCCACCCAGAGCGGGAGAAGTTAATTGATAATTTCCCAGCCTCAAAAAAAAAAAAGAAAAAAGGTTACAACAGCGGTCTTATCGATACTAGAGAAATCTAAAAGATATAGTTAAATAGATTCCAACTGCCAACTTGTATTCCAATGTCGTATTACGACAACATTGTCGTATTGTCGTATACGTAAACTTCTTCTTCAACTTCTTCAACTTCTTCTTAATATCTCTACCTTCCTTTCGCTTCGTTAACGTTTATACATCTTGTCGTATTATTCTTCTTCTCATATTACCACCTGCCTTGAAACTATAGTATGACTTATCGTAACTTCATTGTCTTCTGTTATAATATCATCTAAGTAGTAATATTATCATTCCATCGTGTGGTTCTAACTTCAATGTTTACTTATTAATTCAAGGCTTATCTATATGCAACTTAATCCAACATTCCAATTCGGTTTTGTATCTGAATTTCGAATTTAAAATTGTATTCAAGTTACACTGGCCTGGAAACTACCTTGAATATTGAATATCCAGAATAAAATACATATTCTGAAATTCCTTTATTATGTCACCAACAATGGTTCATTGTAAATATTTTACATGAAGGATTTTCTGGATTAAAAGCTTATATGTTTCCTATTTTCTTTATTTATTTATTCTGAACATCAATATTCGTTCTGTTTGTTTGTTCTGTTGAAATTATATTTATTGAAATCGTGTAAAAAAAACACTCACGCTCGTAAAATGATGATTTACTCGTACTTTCAAATAATTGGTTTGTTAGTCGCTGAAGTGACTTCTGTGCTCACCTGCTTTCGAAACCCTGGTCCAACAAAGGTTTATTGGTTTTCCGTTAGGAAATTCTCAACCGCTTAAAATTTTGTAATTTCATAAAACCTTGGTGGTAGGCAAACGTTCTTTCTTGTCAACATTCATTTAAAGTGCTACAAGGATCACGAATGGCGATTAGGATGGCACTATTAGTAAAAAATGTACATTATCGTAGTTCGTGCCGGTGTAAAAGCGTTCTCCACAATGTAGGCATTTCAATCGATAGCCACCTTTCTTTGGCGGCAATGAGGCCAATTTGTCTATACCGCGAGTCAAACCACTCGGATGAATTAAATTCGCCATGGAAGACATTTTTTGAACGTTTTATCGCTTCTTTCGCGATCTTTATATAATGCTATTTCAGTGGTTATGATCACAAAATATTGAGGACTACTGCACGTGGCGTTCTTCGTGTCTTTTTAAATGGATAACTGCCTTCGATATTGAAGAAACATTTGGTACATACTTAAATAAAGAGATATTAATATTTTTTAAACATTCAGACATAGAGATTTTAATAATAGTTTGAGATTGATGTGCTATAAACTGAACTGTTTAGATTGAAAAAAAAAACCCCTATAGGCCTGCCCGACCTTTTTATCGATGCTACGAAAAATATCGATTTCATCAATACTGCACCTCCTTATTCCAACCAACCTATGTTGTGTCACGCTCCTATTAAAATAGTAATATTATCATAGTAATTCAAAACCGGTTGTTTCTCATAGTTTCCTCAACGCTTTGCGCTGCTCGCCACATCGGCATCGTCTCGACTCAACTTAGTTTCAATTAGCTGCCGAAGTTTTCCGAACCAATTACAACTTTAATCATAAGTAGCAGACAAGACCACGCAATATGCGAGCAGCCTGTTCTTTATTTACTTTTGATTTATAATAAGGATGGGAAAGGACAGGATATTTTAAGTTTCGAACGTTCTTCCGATGTTCTATTTTTTGGCCGGGAATCGTATGCCACTCTTAGATATTTTTAGCAATTTGTGTGGAAATGCGGTTGCTAGTGCAACACATCTACGGTGTCTCTTGCAAAAATCCATGTGCATATTTGCCCACTTTCGATGGACTGTATGAAAATGGTGTGAAACTGAAGAGCAATCAATTTCTTCATAATTATCATTGTTCATTTAATGCTCCGTCTAAACAATATTAATTATTCACTTTCCCACATAAAATCAAAATACTTATTGCAGAATAAACTTCTTTTACCCATAATTTTTAATGTGGTTCTTTCATAGCATTAAACTCCGGATTTCATCCCTGAAACTCACTATAGGTTCCGTTTAACGTATAAAAAGTCCTATCACTCGACTTGCCTAGACGGAGAGTTAAAAGTTGGCTGAAACTCCAGCCAATGGAACAGGATGACAGTGTAAAAGTTACATAATAAACAATGTATTGGACTGTCGAATGAACTAGAGTAGGTGCCGATAAAGAATATATTTGAATTTTCTTGGTGATCGGCAGATAGGAAACGAAGAATAATTAAGGTAGTTGAAAACTGCGAAATGCTGTAAAATAAATGACAGGTTTTTATCAAATGTTCTGAGAGCTCATAAGATCAGCAGGCTTTTTATTTCATATTTTCCTGCTTTACTTCATCATTTGTAGGTAATATTCAAAGTATCACAAGAATCTCATTAACTCCATGCCCCAATTAGGCCCAAAATTCTTCAAAAGCACACTGCCTTTATCATTCTTTGCTTCCTTTCACGAATTCGTTTGACAGAGATGTTAACCAGATTCTGTATGGCACATTGCACCTAAAAGGAAGACTATTTCTTTACAAAACCTTTCTAATTAATAATTGATGATGATATCATACATCTTATGATGATAGAAATGGGGGTAAGTCATCACTTTTCTTCAAAACAAGCAACGGAAATTATATCAACAAAAATAATTTTCTGGAAAGTACTATTAAAGAATTCTTATCTAAGGTACAATAAAGCAATTATGACTGACATTCTGCAAACCAGGCGGGCAACCGTCCCGTTATCTTTACGTCCATTAAAAGTTTCAAGTCCGTAGAGTAATTATAACTCAATATTGCCTTTGCGACAGGCCCCGAGAATTTAAATTTGATAATAAAACTTCAAAAGTGGACTCGATCACTTAGATTTCTTTGCTAGTTCAAGAAATTGAAGGTTTGTCGGGTTTTATTATGTAATCTTAGGAATAATTTTTATTGGCGCCCACCAAAGGAGTCCCTAGCTGGGCGCCAATAAATGTTGGCTCAAGAAATTAAAATGGCTGACTGAATGGAAAAAGATAAATTAAGAATCTAATTAATTACTGACGACTCGTTCATTACGTGATCGTTTGTTTGGATACCAACTATTTATTCTTAGTCTCGGAATACTTAACTAATTGGAACTTCTAAGTGCTTGTCTTTAGACTTCGTCGAGTATTTGATGTCCCCTACGTAAAGTAAAAAGTAAAGGTTATTTGCCTAAAGTATTAGTAGACTTTATTCAATAAATGCCTTTGACATTTTTCCTGCTATTCCGCCTAAGAATGAGATAGTGGGAAAACTTTGTTAGAAAAAATACTCTAGTCTATTTACCAGTGTTAAAGGTTTCAAGATATTTATTAACATAATATTAAAAAGCGCCCGTTGCAAACCTCAAGATTTCTCTCCAAATATTTTAGAGACTGACGCGACATAAATAGATAACCACATGACAGCTCTCCTGAATAATTCAGCAACCAATATAGGTACGCATTAATACAAGATATTCTGAAGTATTCAATTATCATTTTGATGGAATATCGACCAGAAATGTCAAATGAGAAGCTAGACTGACTTGGTTATACATAATATACAAGCCATAACTGAAATCCTGAAAAGGGGTTGTTGCACTCGTCAATATGTATGAACAACTTTTACTATGGTCCCCAAACACTGATACTGCGCCAAAAAATCAGTTGCTTCATCCATTTATGTTCGCTTAAATTGACAAAAAATAAGCGAAATAGCTGGAATAGTTGTTTTTGCTATTGTAATTTAAGAGCGCCCTAAAAGTTAGCAACGTCACAAATAGCTATCATGAATATTTACCTGTTTTGATTAATTTGGCAATAATACTGTATGATTCATCATATAATTGCCTACTACTAATAGGCAATTATATGACTTCGTCTAATATTTTATATCTACCTAGTACTTTATAGCCTGTTTTTTAATCCATCATTTTGTCATCAGGTGTGAATCCTAAAGAACTTCGGGATACAAAGACCGGTGTGTTCGTGGGTGCCTGTTTCTCGGAGTCGGAGAAGACATGGTTCTACGAAAAGATGCAGGTCAACGGCTTCGGTATTACTGGGTAAGTTTAAGCTTGATAAATGATTATATTTAATTCTTCTACAAAATCTAATACATGTCTCTGTATATAAACATTACAACCCATTCAACCAAAAAGACAACAGTTTAGTTTACGATTTGTCCATTTATTGTGATCAAAAGAAAATTGATTTTAAAAAATATCTTCGTTATTAGTTATTATTACCACTCTTGACAGACGCTTTAATGACTGCAATATCTTCTTATTAGCAGGCAAGAAGTAGGTCTCAGAATAATCACAAGTCACCTATTACGCAAACCTCTGTCCTTTCTATTTATTTTATTAATTCTCGAATTGTTACGGCATACACCAATTATTAAACCAATCAAATCAACTTCACCTATCGCAGTCCACTGCTGGACAAAGGCCCAGACTGCACAACACTCTGTCCTCCGCCTTCCGCATCCAGTCTGTCCCAGCCACCTTCAGATCATTTGATCTTTTGGTCCATCTATCTCTTTTGGGCATCCCACACTACGCTAACCGATACGCGATATTCATTCAAGGACAGGACTCCTCTGCTCCACCGGTCATTGGGTCAATTTACTTCATAAGCTGCTATTATGAATCTTATACCTACTCTGCCTCTATCCTCACGTAAGTCCCAGAATAACTTCATCCAGTAATCCTCTTATTCTGTAAAATTCATCAGAACTATTAAAATTTTCGCCCACACAGCCATTAAACTCATTCCAACATAATCGCGACGGGATAAAGCGGTTAACTGCAACTTCGCGCCTCAACTCCATTCAGTGTTCATTATTACAATTGCTTGACGGCTACAAAGGTGTTTAAAACTTGTCAAATAGTTATTTTATAACAGTCCTTTTGTTATTTCTTTTGTACTAGTGTAAAACCGTAGAATGCATATAATTGAATCTTTAGTAACATTACTGCTATTATAACTGACTAGCTTCTACCCGCGACTTTCTCTGCGTGGGCTTCAGAATTGGGTTTAGAGAGAAATTAAAAATGCAGACGCTAGTTTGGACATAAATTGATAATAGGCATTAAGCCATGTCATGTACGATAAAAAGTATTCTGTATGTTAATCCAGGTTATAAACTATCTGTGTATCAAATTTCATCCAAATCCGTTGAGCTGTTTTTGCGAGATTGAGTAACAAATATCCAAACATACAATCTTTAACATTTATAATATTATAGTATGAACATAAATTGATAAAAGTCGTTAAGCCATGTCATTTACCGTTATAAAAAAGTATCCTTTGTAGTAATCCAGGTTATAAACTATCGGTGTGCCAAAAATCCAAATCCGTTCACCCGTTTTTGCGTGATTGAGTAACAAACATCCACACATACAAACTTTCACATTTATAATATTAGTAGGATAGTAGAATAAATCAAAATACCTACGAGTAACAATTGACAATCTTTGAAGGAGAGTGCGAATGATATGGCTTCCCGAGTGTCTCTAAAGAATGATGATTATGGCATAATAACTTATGGGACATAGATTCTTCTTCACCCGTATCAGCATTAACTATGATTATAAGTGAGAATAACTCTTGCCGTAGTAAATAATTACACAGCAAGATGGTAGGCCCGAGTCCGCCAGATACATTTAAGTATACTCATGGGGGCTTTTTAATGCTATTGTAAAGGATAAATCGATAACTGATTGCAGTATGCTGATATCGATACCTGTTTAGTTGATGCTGTTTACTTTCATATAGCTTCAATCTTCTCCCTGTCCTCGTTCTTATATCCTACTAGCTGTTGCCCGTGACTACGTCTGCGATCCAGGATGAAACGTAGCCTATGTTCTTCTCCAAGTCAAGGTCTACCCATATGCCAAACTTCATCTAAATCCGTTCAGCCGTTTTTGCGTGAAAGCGTAACAAACAAACAAACTCATTCTCGCAGTTATAATATTAGTTAGGATTATGACTCAGTTCCAAAAACTATTCTACATAAAAATTGCAAGGAAATTATTATCAGCTAGGTTCAATATTCAACCTATCTAAGTCCCAGTTGCGCCCGGAGGGGTCGGCTACCCATAGTAATATCCCGGTTGTAATCCCATACAGGTACCAACAGTCAGCTTAATATTATGGATATTAATAGCAACGCAATCCAGGAGTAGCTTGATACATGTAATATTGTGATCAGAGTCAACACGTTATTGCTTCCCGCGGTTTCTGAGGAGCGAGATCATGGTTCCAATCGTAATATATTTGATGGAATTCTCTGAGGGCTGGAAGTGTTGTCTCATGTGCCACATTTAGGCTTGTATGACCTTATTTAGTATGCTATAGATTTCTGTGCATTAATGTAATATCTATCGCAATAGCGTACGTCTGTGAGTTGAATCACAAACAAAAAACCAACAAAACGTTAATGATATATTAATTAGGAAACTCCGTAGCGAACAAAACTGATAACGACAACTTTAACATTTTATATAAAACACTATTGATAACATTTCTGATCCAGTGCTGTAAGAGGGTTTAAAGCTTCAAATTGGTCATTTGAAAGTTATTGTTGATTAATAGCCATGAGTTGGCCGCTTTTCACCTTAAAATACACCTCCAAAAAAAACAAACGTTCTAACTATACCATCCATTTCAGATGTTCCCGTGCCATGTTAGCCAACCGTATCTCCTACTGGTTGGGAGTAACTGGTCCCTCATACACCGTGGACTCTGCCTGCTCCAGTTCCCTCTACGCCTTGGAGCATGCCTTCCGGGCTATCCGTGATGGCCACTGCGACGCCGCCATCGTTGGAGGGTCCAACCTGTGTCTCCATCCTTATGTGTCACTGCAGTTCTCCAGGTAAGGATAAAACAAATGAATTTTGGTACAAGTTTCACCAAAAATTAACTAGGATATATGAGCAATTAAATGCAACCGGACTGGATCGATAAAAAGTTACTCCAACATAATGAAACGAGTAATGATGATGATATGAGCACATAAATGCTCAATCATAAAAGTGCTGGCAGCTTATTGCATTCTGTAGTGCCTCGTTATAGTATTCGGAAGTGGTTTGAAGGCAAATAAGATTCACGATTCCAGAAATAACATGGACAAAAATACAAAGGTACTGCTATAAAACCTAGCTATTTTACTTACGTAAAAATATATTTTCGCCACTCTACGTGAAACACCATACATTAAAAATTCACAAAGAGTTACAGGAAAAGTGTCAGTGATGCAGTCCTTGCTCAGTGAGTAACGTTAATGTAGTTTTAACGTTAACACGGGTAGAAGAAAATTATTTATTAACTTCTTTTTGTTTTGCGACGCTGCCTGTTCGCGCATGTCGTAATATTCTGCTGGTGTGAGAGAAATTGGAATTGCTGGTTTTTGTGTTTGAGTTGTAGGTGTTGACTTAAGTTTTAAAGTGCTTGCAAGCAAAATAATAACAGTAAAATGAACTGCACGTTCATGGTATAAATTTGATATTGACAACGCCTTTAATTTGCAGTAGGTTAGGCGGCTTTCGTAGTTCAAGTATGCATGTGGTTGATCGTGCTTTAGCGAACTAGATATCTACGAATAAAAAAAATTGCAGATCCTTTATCGTTGTTCGTTGTTGGATTCTATCTATGGAGCAACAATCATCAAGACTTTAGCAGAATGAAACCTTATATCTCCATTTGTAGAACCCATAATCGAATAGTACCTAAGTATTCTCTGCGTCATCTCTGAAATCCTCAATAAAATCCATGGCTTATATATCTTAAGCAAAATAATGTCTTCATCGTGCAACCCATGTTGCCTCTCAATGCACATTATCATTTTATATATTAATTCTTCTAGACTGGGAGTTTTGTCACCAGACGGCAGATGCAAGAGTTTCGACAACAGCGCCAACGGATATGCGCGTTCAGAAGCTATCGTTGTTGTCTTCTTACAAAAGGCTAAGGACTCCAGAAGGTAAGCGTTATTTGCAGTTGCAGATAAAAATAAATCATTTTGCAGTTTCAATAAATAATACGTAAATCTAGGACAAACTGTGATAGGTAAACATACAATACTTCTTGAAGTGTCTGCCCAAGAGTCTCTTGTCATTCTGGACTGGCTAAAAGACTCTTTATGGAAATTATTATTGATAATGTTTTACCTGCCTTGCTCGATGAAGCGCCAGCCCGCGCCGAAACTGAGCCTGTAGCTTTAAATTCATTAGTTAATAATAATTACCCAGTTATAATCCAGCCTGTCGCATCTTGCTGTCCTCCCGCCAGCGAAGCCCTAAGCCGAGGTTCGTATCCCTACGGGGGTGCCCTTAGCGAGCAGGCGCCATGTTTATAATTAGAATTATGCCCTCGCTGCCACAAGATAGCCCGGTTAAGTAGTCTAGTAAATTAAAGAAAACCTATAGGGTTTTACTTTAATTTTAGTCCAGAATGAAATCTTGTTATTTTTATGTAAAAGGGCCTATGCGTACGACACGTTATCTGCCTTGGTAAACGTAATAAAGCATCAATAGCTTCGAAAGCGCTTTTATCGTAATATAAGTGCATCGGCGCCGAGTAAAAAATAATCACTTTGCAGTTCCGGGTCTATTCACTCGGCATATTTTCTACGCGCCCTTCGTCACATAATTTGTTTCTGCATGAATTTCTTTCGCCAAAAAACAAATGAAATCTCTCATATCAATTCCTTTCATCAGGGTTTACGCTCAGCTCCTGCACGCTAAGACCAACTGCGACGGCTACAAAGAGCAGGGTATCACCTACCCAGCTGGCCACATCCAGAAGTTGCTCCTCAGTGAGTTCTACGAGGAGTGCTCCATCCCTCCGTCCATCTTGGAGTTCGTTGAGGCTCACGGCACAGGTAAGAAAACAAATCTTTTTACACCGTCATAATACTATGCCGCGCAGAAAAATGTCCACTGCTGGTCTTCCCCAAGCATCGACACACCAAAAACCAATATAATGCAGTATTTAAGAACATGAATGTCAAGAAACAAATGAATGTGTTAAGATTGTGACATTAGCCAAAAGCGCACTGTTTAAAAATTGAAACAAGCTACCTATTTAAATATTAGAACATATATCCGTAATATACATATCCGCTTAAGTCGGGAAAAAATTGAGCGCTACTCAATATTTTCAACTGACTAAAGCGGAACCCAAATTTAATTAATTTACCTCATTATAACAGAAATTTATTTACATCATCGAAACTTAATAGGTAACATAACATAACACAAGCTCATTTATCTGTCGCGATTTATTGCAATCGTCGTCTTCTCAGTTCATCGGCTACGTGAACATCAGCCTTATCTAGATAGGGCTGCTCCATCGTCGAAGCCAAATAACTTGACTATTGGTTTTTTATGCCTTGTGCCGCGTATGCACATGCTAGTGGCATAGATTACTGAGACGATTAATTAATTTACTTATTTCAATTAGACCATTAAAAGACACTTCTGAAAAAAAACAGGAAAATATTGAATTTAATTGAGAAGAAGGCCTGAATCTTACTGGCTACGGGCTTCAGGTACGGGTTATATTTTGTTACTTTTGATCAAATGTTAAACTAATCCCAACTTCATCAGTAAATGCCTTCACTAGAGCTACTCAGTTTATTATCCTGATTACCCTTGGTCCAACAAAACTACCTACCTAGGTAGGTAGTATGGTTGGGTTAAAAGCGGTTGACCACAATAATTCCACGGGACAGGATTGAACCTTTGACCTTTCGGACGACGATCTAAACTCTGACCGTACCTAATTATTTATCACGGTCTTAATGGAATTCCATTTCTATTTATTGCCTGAATTCTATCACGGAAGTAAAATGTGATAAACGATCATTTTGAAATCATTAGAGAGACCACCCACTAAATATGTATATGAAGAGAAATAAGATCAACAAATAAACCTAGATTTAAGCTAGCCTTTAAAGTAAAAATAGAACTCTCTTTCTGTTTATTTAAATAAATTCATTATGACAAAAAGTTTTAATAAATAGTCAAGAAATAAAACTCTAAAACATAAAAAAAGAACTTCCAAACATAAAAATAATTCAAGTGAAGTCTCCGGTAAGCACAACTTAGAGACTACTAAAATAAATGACACAGCCAGCTAGTTCAACAACCTCGAACCTTAACACCTTATTAGTTACAATCCGAGCTTTAGCAAAACTTTCAAGCATCTGCACTTTAAAAAAGAAATGGCACATTAACTTAGCGAGAAAACTTGAAGAGAGAAAACTTGGAGAGAGAAAAATTAAAAGAGAAAAATTAAAGATAGAAAAACTTTCACAAGCATAGTTAAGGGCACTCGAGATGAAATTAAAATGAACTTTTGTTTACAATACAGAGCGGAGTTGTAAACCTTTTGTACCACGCTTGTAATGCAGAGAGTTGAAATTAATTTTAATCGAGCCTAAAGGGATGTTTGTAACGACGATTATGAGTTTTGTGTCGAATGCAAAAGTTGATAATAACTCTCGCTTTGCTTTTGTTTTTCGGAGTTTAGAACTGGTTGTATCGGTTTTAAGACCGCTGTAAAAGCTTAAGGCGCTGACAAGAGCCAAACCGCAGTATCTGTCGGACTGCATAGAACATAAAGAAGAGCGCGATCACACAACTCTTGTAATTTATTTCAAAATATGAAGCAATTGTCTATTTACTCAAAAATGAGTCGAGTAATCGAAAATAAATAAAAACAACCAAATTCTGCATTCAATTATAAAGTTCTTGTTATTAATTAAAATACCAACGTACGTTGATATTTAATACAGATATTTTAGGTTGGAAAGTAAGTTAAAAGGTTCGTTTATCGTAAATTTGTATCGAGATTAATTTTTAGTAATAACTATTTTCAGATAAATATGTTAAAAATTAAAATATATTTTTTCTGGTACCACAAACTAGATTTGGCATTTTTTTTTGTTTAAGACATGCCTACTTTTAACTTTTGCCTCTTGTCAGGGCCTTAATCTCTAACAAAATTTAAAGAAAAGATACGGCAAGCTACCTCAAGCAATAGATAACTGAGTAAAATAATTATTTTTACGAGCTGTTGAACGCGACTTAGTCTGCGTGTTTTTAAGTAAAATACAAATATCCAGAGTGAAAAGTAGCTTATGTCCTTCTTCAGAACCCAGGCTACCTATCTGTCAAATTTCATATCGATTGGTTTAGGCTTGAAAAGGTGACAGACAAAGTTACTTTCACATTCTTCGTCTTTTCACTCTGGAAAAAAACTAAACTGGTGTCAGAGTTTGTATCCCGCCCCCATATGGGCCTCTGACTTGGCTTCACATGCCGTCAAGAAATATCTTTTAGTCATGCCGGTTTCTCACGATATTTTCCTTCAGCGTTTTTGAAGGAAGTGATAATTATACAATACGCACATGAATCCGAAAAGTCAAAGGTACGTACTTTGGGTTCGAACTCGAAACCTATGACTTGGGAGTCCATTGGTCACACCGCTAGGCCATCACTGCTATATACCTTTCACATTTATAATACAAGTATGGATAATTGTTATGTTATCAAATCTTTTGACAACACCTTTTTAGTTTAGCAGACTCAACAGAACAGTAATTATGAGGGTCCATAATATCAAGTATAAAATCACAAAAAATTGCCCGTTAATATTCTCTCAAAATATGAAAAAATATATTTAAATATTTATAATTTAATATTTGCACACCATATATTGTAATAGTGCAATGTAAAGGGGCCATTCTAGTTTTAAGATTGTCATTGTAAACCTACATTCAAAATTGTAAAATACAATTCAAACGACTATAACCACCGGTTAGGTACATTTCCTGAATACTTGAAACTCCTATTTACCTCGTGAAAAACTAAAATGGCCGCCTACAGGTACAAAGTACATACAATAACGAGTGCTAACAATTCATTTTGTTTGTTCTCTCTCTTTTCATATTTGCACTGGCCATTCTGCTGACCTCATTAAAGAGTCCTTAGGAAGCGAAACCTCAACAACATGAGATTATTTTGTGTTTTGTAATTAGTTTGGGGTAATTAGAGTGTGAAAATTGTTGGTTATGTAAATAGAGAGAAATACTAGTGACCCGCCCCTACCTCGCACGGTTTTTACGACTTAAAAAAGCATAGAGATTTTTTTATTATATACAACTTAAATATTCATGTATACACATACAACGGTCTCCCGTTCGAACCCAAGACCTCTGACTTTTCGGATTCATTTACGTATTCAATAATTATCACTTGCTTCAAAAGCGGTGAAGGAAAACATTGTGAGGAAACCGGTATGCCTGAGAGATATTTCTCGACGCCATGAGAAGCCAAGTCAGAACCCCATGGGCAGCAAAAAAACTCTGACACCAGGTTGGTCATTAACCACACGAAAAAGAAGAAATATGACACATACTCTCGAAGAGAGGAGGCTTGTGTCTCAACGGTGGGAACATTATAGGCTAGTTATAATTATGCTTAGGTATACACATAACTCTTACGGAATAAATTCTGTAAATGATGGTGAAAACCTCGTCAAAATTTGTTGTGTAGTTTTGAAAAACAAAGCGGTAGACAGATACAAAAAGCGACTTTCATTTTATATTATGGATAAAGATGAGATGGTAGAAAATGGAATAAGGCTCATTAACACGCGTTCGTTTGCGAACATCAATCAATTCTTCTCGTTAATATTATAAGTGAGATGGTAGTCTCCCTGTTTCCCGTTTAAAGACCGATTTTGGTGAAAAAACAGGCTTCTGTAATTATCAACGTTTTTCCATTCACTGTTAGATTATCCTAGGCATGGCTTTCCCAGAAAATATCCAAGAATAATGTTTATATTTTTTTTCACTATACATTCTTAAGAATAGAGGAGGAGAGTGACTAAGTAATAACAGCTGCATGGGTCGATCCATCAGGGTAAGCTACGCTTTCCGGGGTTGGTCCGTGGATGGGTGACCATCTTTACATACCCCGACCATCTTTAGAGTCCCCTCCGTGCATCGGAATATTAAGCCGTTAGTCCCGGCTGTCATTCGTGGATCTTTGACAGTCGTTAAGAGTCGTCAGAAGCCCGAAAGTCTGACACCAGTATTACCAAGGGGTATCATATACCAGTTACTGGGTTGTGGAGGTCAGATAGACAGTGGCTCCATGTAAAATACTGGTATTTAGCTGCATCCGGTTGTATTGGAAGCCGACCCCAACATAGTTGGGAAATGGCAAGATAGAAAAAATACATTCTTAGGAATAGTTATAGAGTACTCATCTCCCATACAGTTTACTAATAAATCCACGAAGGTAAATACACTACAGAAAGCCTTTCTATCTCCCCAACTATATCACAATTCCGATTAACATATTCATGGTCGTATAAAATAAATATCTACCCAGTACCAAAACATATTTTTCGAAACCAAAAACAGAGCCTCAGCAGGAAATATAATATCTTAACGTAAAACATTCTGAAATACAGAAATAAAACATTTTTACGACAACAATGTCGCCCACTCGTAACTGTATATAGAATATGAAAGCAAAGTTTTACAAGCTTTTAAGCAATTTTGATGACTGAAACATTTGGTGTGTTACTGAAATAGATGCTACCTCCTTGTTGTCACAAAATAAAGTTTGTTTTGAACAAATTACAATTACTAAGTGGTTTTACTTCAAATTCTAATGATTTTATTTCACATAAACCTACAAGGGCACTTATGAAACGTCAGAAGCTAGGTGCACGGTTCCAATTGGTCGTTTTCTATGGAGAAGAGCCGCCAAGAAACTCCACAGTTACTCTTTTAAAAACAAATGGTTTTTCCAATTTTTTCCAATTACAGTGTTAATAGGTATGAGAGGACAACAAGTACCAGGCATTTAGATAATTTGTCTAGTTGAGTCGCGTTATGGAGAAGCCTGACAACCAGTGTTACCAAGGGGTATCGTCTTACCCTATAACTGGGTTGTGGAGGTCAGATAGGTCGTCGCTTCATTTTATATCAGCTGCAACCGGTTAGACTGGAAGCCGACCCCAACATAGTTCGTAAAAGGCTCGGCAGATGATGGTTACCGTTTTTCGGCTGTCGCGGAAAACCAGCGCTGGGGCTCTGTCTCGCTTAGGGTCGCAGCATTATGCTGAGCGATGGCCGTTTTGCGTGGATGTGACGCATATTTTCCCCCAAATTGTTTATTTTCGTGTTTTGTTCTTACCTTGCGTCATGTGTACCGCAAATAAACGCATTTTCTTTCTTTCTTTTGAAAGTTTTACTTAGGATGTGATTCTTCAGCCATACAGTCCAGATTTTAATCTCTTATTAATTGTGGGGTTATTTACAGTTCCAGGTGCATTTCTGTTTTTTTTTATTAGCAATATATTTGTTTTTTTAATTACACATACACATAACATCACGCTGGTATTCCCCGAAGGGTTAGGCAGAGGTACACCTATAGCACACCCACATTTCGCCAGTTATGTTTAAGTCCCATGTAATAGGGTACGAGCCTATTGCTTGATGGCAACAAGCACAAAAATCCAGACTCCGGGCTGCTACTGAGAAATTCCAGATGGAAAAACCCAATAACACTTTGCCCGATCCGGGAATCGGACCCAGGACCTCATCCTCAGCAGTAGCCCTTGCAACGACTACACCGACGAGGCAGCCTTGATAGATGTTCTTTATCATGTTTTTCTAAAAAAATTGTAATATAATAATAACTTCAGTTATGTACTACAATACATAAAAGTTCTGAATTCCACGTTATATGCACTTGGTTTCTAATCGTTATTGTAATGGTTAAATTCTTCTAAACATTACTCCTGTAGCACTTGTAAATGTAAAACTCCTCCAAAATCCAACCCGAAATTCCACAATTCCCAAGCAAAACTGTCAGTGACATTAGAACCCAGCGTACCGCCAGATATTTATCGCCCGCACGGGGAACTTTGACAAACAACCGCCAAAGCAGTTACAACTGGACTGGTCGAGAACCGGCCGAGCGTTATACGTGCCTCACTCAAATGTGCGATAACTTCGTGCGTAAACGTCCGTCCCTAAACTTTCTCATTATATTCCAGAGATGGATATTTTGCTGTATGCTAAAGTAGGTAATTTGTGCGAGTTTCGAGTGAAGATCTAGATTTGTGCCTTATTGGTAACTGTAATCCTTGGTATTTTGGTTTGACAATGGTCTTCTCCTACTTATTTATTTTATTGAATTTTTTCCTTTATTGGCCAACCAACAATTGTTTACACTGTAAATAGTTGAAATAATAATACCTAAGGTTAGTGTAACAATTTCTTGCAGGTTAGCACCGCAGGCCCCGTAAATTTATTAAGTGTGCCACAAGCACTAAACTATAAAATTAATATAATTATAATAACTAAAATTAACAAGTTTGAATTAACTACGTGATGGAATATAAAACTAATATAAACAGCTAAAGTAAAATTCAATAGAACCAATAAAACAGAGACAAAACTAAATTGGAAAAAATATGTAGATGTGTAGTATGTTTAGTACCTATACCTGTACATGTCCCGCCATATAACAATAAGAATTACATTATGAATTTATGTTGTATACTCGCTATCCCTATTTCAAAAGTTTTGTTAGATACTTATAATTGCCATAGAGTAGGGGCGAACGCATTTTAGTGAAAGGGTGATTGACTGTTTAGCTAATTCAGAGTGAGAAGATGATGTAACTTACTAAATATAATTAATTTTAAGGTAATTATTAATGTAGGAAATTAGAGAAGTATCCAAGTATATTAAATCACATCAGTCATTACGTTCAAGAACACCTTTTTAGCGCAGGCCACACTGGGAGCGAAGAGTTTTGAGTTCGTTTAGGTTCGCTCGTACCGCGTGGTTACATCAGGCGGGGTCGTCTCACTAACTAAACCTTAGAATTCCTACGGGAGCTAGACTAATGTTGCCAAGTTCTCCTCTATTATATGAGACCTAAAAACTTCGGTAATAATGACTTTTCAAGGATGGCAACATATGTAAAACAGAAAAGGTGCATAAATGTTCAAAAGCTACCATTTGGTAGTTTTTGCGAAATTTTTGTTTAAATCAACTAATTAGCTGATATAATATTTCGTCGAATTTATGTAATGTCAATAGTATTAAAATTGAATAGATATAAATATGACTCATGCAGAATATAACAGATATACGCTCATATAGCGTAGGTTATAACTATAAATAAACAAAAGGGTTACTAATCAAGCCAATAATAAATAATGAATTTAATTTACTGCATCGGGCAGAGGCTAGTTGTATTCAAAATTGATTAATTTCACAAAATTTGGTGGGTAAGCTTTTGTCAAATGTACCTGGCAGCCCCATAGTACCCATTTCAGAAGAAAAATGTCTGCCGACGTGGCCGCATGTTGATGTTATTTCTTGTGAATTCTCTTGTTGTCATGAATTCACCGTTTAATAAACAATATGGCTGCTTGAGTACCAAAGCGGAGCTGGATAATTGTAATAGGTGAAATTGTACAATAATATAACATCATCGGTTACAGTTTCCCAGTTCCGTTTTCGTGGACAGACCTTGAAATAAATATCTCAAAGAAATCCGATTGGCGATTTAGAATTTCCCGCTTTCGCGAGTTTTCGGGGGCGTCCACCAGGAGGCGCCAAAAACCGAGCCATTTTATTTGTAGGTAATTGTCATTCTTCTCCCTAGAGTAAATATGTTCCTTGGTTTGGATACTTCGGTTTCACACCGATAACTACATGAACCGAAGTATAATTCACACGAGCGAAGCGAAACGAAGATAGCTTCGTTTCCAGTGTAGCCTGCGCTATATGAGCCACTTAAAGCTCAAATAATTTAATATTAGCTCATCGTTCGTCGTACACTTTCATGCTCTGTCAATTAAATTTATCAAATGATTATATTCAATTACGTTGAGTGCCGACGCACTTAGACTTAAAAATTTTCTTTTGTAATTTTTTTATCGATAAGTTACCCTGTTTTTAAATTAGGGTAGTCACAATCCCCTTCTGTGTCAAAAATCATTGAAACAGAGGGAGATATAATTTTAGAGGAGGTAATTATTTTCTTAGGGTGTTCTCGTCTTCCCCATCCTCTTTGAGAGAAATTAGCACCCAACCATTGACATGATTTTACTTTGATGTCCTTTGTAAAAGTCAAGAATTAAATGTCAGTGAATACAATTAGTGACAAAGGTTGAATTTATAACCAAAGAGCCTCATTATCCCTCGGTATAACATAATATAAAAATAATTATCAAGAAAAAAAAAATATCTTTAATCATTTGATACAATGAAGTACTTATGAACTGGCAAGTTTTCATTCATTAATCTCTTCTGAAACTTTGGATACTCAAGTAGTGTAAGTAGCTTACTTTTATTGCTAAGTACTAGTATCGCCCATAGCCTGTATTTCCTGTAAAAAAAAACAAAGTTCCTTTCCGCAACAGCCGAATGTTTTTTTTGGAAAACCCTCTCCAAAAAACTACGCCATAATAGGCTTTGGCGCTTGGAGTTCGTAAAATCGTACATTTCAAAGACTTGGTTCACAGCTAAAGGGTTGGGTCAAGAGTGCATTTACGTTCAGTCGGTGACTTTTGGCATCGATACAATCCGGAAAGCCACGTTGTAGCCAACGTTTATAGGTTTGCCTTTAGAATTTGAAATAGCTGGTGACAGAGTTGCCTTTTGAGCTGTAAGTCGACAAGTGGTCTGTTGAAACAGACTATTTTATTGAAGCTATAAGTTGCCTACACAAACTGACTTACTTCAAAGAATGCTAATATGCAAGATTGTCTGTTAAAGAACTCACATCGCAACCGGATTCCTGATCATGCTAACTAATACTTATTATAAATGCGAAAGTGAGTTTATTTGTTTGTTACGCTTTCACGCTAAAACAGCTGAACGGATTTGAATGTAATTTGGCACATGGGCAGACCATAACCTGGTTTAGGACATAGGATTTTTATCCCCATATTCCCACGGGATCGAGACTTATGCGGGAGAAACCGCGGGGCGCATTTAGTTTGTAATAAATCGTCAATATCGTCATAAATCAGTCTATGTAAATCATTTACTGCTTGCACTAGAAAACTAGCCACTATCAAAATCCTTCTCTTGGTTAGAATTTGCAGTAAACACACTTAGGAGCTTCGTTAATTCCTTATAAATGGACGATGGACGTCTGTGATTTTAACATGTTTAGCACTTGACCGTGACTCCTTTAGCCTCCTAACGTCTGTTTCCTTGTCACCAGGTACCCGTGTCGGTGACCCCGAGGAGTTGCTGGCCATCGACGAGATATTCTGCACGGGTCGCAAAGACCCTCTCTGGATCGGTTCCATCAAGTCCAACCTGGGACACAGCGAGCCTGCGTCTGGTCTCTGCTCCATTGCTAAGGTAAATATTTATTTTATATTGAAGTGTTGTTAACGACAAACCCGGCGCTATAACACGTAACAATAGAAACGGAAAATTGAAAAAAAATTGTTGTTCAAAATCCTCTGTTCCTTTCATTGAATTCGTCTATTCCTCTGTAGCTGAGGGATTCGCGTATTTTTAAAAACGTTCGCATAAATCTGTCTGTGAAAAAAAAACAAAATTGTATAGCGTTTATAGCTCGATTCAAACTTAATGGTGGCTCGGAAGATAGCCACTCGCTGCGCAGTACCGCAACCCTCACTCCCGCTGACACATGAATTCGTTACTGCGCAGTGACTCGCCTCATGTTCTGACCTGCCATTAAGTTTGAATCGGTCTGTACCTACTTTTTTGACATGAGATTGCGACTAGAACACTATTTTGTACTCGCCGTCACTTGTCCCTACATATAGGTTCATTAGAAAACCAGCGTCAGACAGCATCTGCCTGGCATTAATGCTGAAATGAACCTTTTTGGCGCAGCCGTGAGGCACACACTATTATTGTTAAAATATTATTTTCACTTTTTTAATTTTTTATTTAGTGTTTCACAAACTGTGTCCAAATAAACATTATTCTTTCTTTCTTTCTTTAGAACAAAACCATAAAAAATATACAGTACATTTCCCAAGCGCCATTTTTTTATTAAATTTTCAACGTACGTTCAAGAACTTATATTCAAAATAAAATTATTATCTGCTACCAGAGTTAATTCTGTTAAAAAGCCCGGAGGATTACCCTCTTCGGATCTGCAACAACCTATTCCCTCCGGTACTCAGTGAATGCCCTCAATCCTGATTCCTGAGAAAACTGTCGCGTCGTAATTAATGTTATCTTGCGACAAAGTAACTTCAAAATTTATGTGGATGTCTCTTCGAATATTTGCTGGTACCATATCGTGTTTTTGTACGTAAGTAGGCCAGTCGTTACGTACAAAGTTGCAATGACTGGGAGATCGGAACTACGTCCTTTGATGTGTTGAGAAAATAGGGTTGGTTTTCTACTTTTTAGCATAAAATATTTGAGAAACCACTTCTCCTCAGGGGTAGACAGATATATATGTATATATATTTTTTAAACAATTGATTAATGAATAATGATAATTATTTCTATAAATTGGACAAAAAAACACTTTTACACATCAAGATCGAGATAAAATATGCTATAAAACTAGATGAAACTTAAGTTATTCTGCTATTCTATTTACAGAATAAATAATTTCATTTCATTTCAATCAGTCCAAGTAGACTCTTCCTTTGCGAGCAAGTTTAGGAAATAGTAAATAGTATCTCACTTTGTTTTTCTAATTATGTAGATATAGTTATGATTGTTTTCATGTAGTTCATTTGCCAAGCAAACGTCAACTTAAGCCACATCCATTCTGCACAAATAGTCTGTCGAATCTCTCAACAGTGTCGGTACTTGTCTAGATACACATTATATACCTAGGTTCTGGTTACATCTACCCTGTTTTGAGCTTTAATTAACACAAGCAATATGCAGTAGAGATACGTCATCTCCGCCAATTAAGACGGCTTGTAATGACGTCACGATCTCGTGTGTCTATGGTCTATGTGAAAATTGAGGCGATAAGACGGGTTGACTACATGAAGACATGTTATTCCAGCATGGCATGGCACTTTTAAAATTTCTTGTTTATTAAGCTACTCATTGTAAGTGCTCATATACACGAGCGGTACGATGCCAACGGCAGAGGCAACTGCAGTCATCGACACTTGTCGATGGCAACCGTAGACGCGTCAAAGGCAGCCTCCGACGCGTCGGCTGCAACTTGGTTGTTTATACACATAACTTCTTTTGCCATTAGGCTATTACTCTACCTATAAAAAGCTTCCAACTTCTGGGAAAATCGAATAAAAACTAATAGTCCTAACAGGAAATTATGGGACATTATATTTTATTTTTATGATTGTTTTTTTTCCTAAATCTCGCTGCTTCAGAGAATTCTTGATCAGAAATCTTGTTTATGAACCTGAGGGGTTATTTAGCAAAACACTTACAATGGCAACGCCTTCAGTTCAACAACATTCATTGCGCTATTTACGTTGTTGAGATTACAAACTTTTCATCAATGGATATGTAATTTCCTTCAAAATATTTCGGATTTGATTCAAAGTGTGTTAAGCAATTAGGGAGCTGTAACAGGAAACTTTGAAACATTGTTATAATAATTGTATATTTTTAACAAAAACCTCGCTTTTTCAAAGACACAAGGAGATTTGAGATCAAAGAGTGTGCAAACACTCTTTGATCTCAAATCTCCTTCATGAACCCGTTCTAACATTCCCATTCTTTTCAGATGTGCATCGCCTACAGCACGGGCTACCTCCCCCCCAACCTGAACTACCATGTTGCTCGAGAGGGCGTAGAAGCCTTAGCCGAGAAGAGGTTGCAGGTGGTGACTGACAAGACCCCCTGGTCTAGGGGCATGTCTGGGGTCAACAGTTTTGGTTTTGGAGGCGCTAACGCCCATGCTCTGCTGAAGGATGTCGCGAGAGTCAAGGTAAGGAGTTCTTTAATATTTAATTTAAAATAAACCTGCCAATTGCGAATTGGGCTTGCACAAGAAGGATTCCGTCTTGTATTAAGCCTCGTACAGACTGGCGCGATGCGACTCTAACAAAACAATTTCTAAGAAAGCTTCACAGTAGAACAACTACCGTTGTCGCGTCGCGGCCTCTCGTTACGTCGCGCCTGTGTCTGCACGAGGCTATAAGATCGAGCAAAAATGCCGAAAAAACACTTATCTCGTACGGGGTCCCTATACAAGAATCTAGTATGTCTTTGATAAAGATTGACATAGTTGACAAAGACATAAACATTTCTGTAAATTATAACAAATATTTAATCACCTATTTACATTACCTTCTAAAATTTAGAGAATAATTTAATTCAAAAACACAACAGAGCAATTTCCCAGTTGGTTTATTAATAGATGTAGTCATTATCTATTATCCAAAATAAATTATTCTGTCCATCAAGCCGCCTGAAGCCGGTATCAATCTCCCTTTAAGCCCACAATAATTAATTCCATCAAGTAAAACGCTCATTTTCATCGAGTTCAAAAAGTTAACGAAGTTCTATCTGATTTCCAATCTATTGATTATATCCGCCCATTGTTTTCATGGAACATCAAATAAAATTAGTTCCCTAAAATGTTCTTATTCTGGAATCTGGCAATCAATTTGTTGGAAATTTTGAGTGGATTAATTTAAACATGGAACTTGGTTGGTATCCCTATTTTCTGGTTTGGTTGATTTGATTTCCAATTTTAATCATGTTTAATTTGAAAGCATGAAACTATAACTTTCCGGTAATCTGTTATAACTTCAGGAATATGTGTAAAGTTAGGGTAATTAATTGTTTATCAAACAACTTAAATTGTCCGTCTATTCAACTGGCATTCTATGACAGTTGCACATGTACGTGCTTGGACGTGAGAAGTTACAATATTGCCTAAGAGCGATGAGAATTCAGGATCTGTGAATTCTCATCGCTCAGCTATATCCTTGTGGCACCTTTGTTAAATAGTTCAGTTAAAAATAACATAATATCTGATGGTGAATCAGGGTAAGGGTTACTCTGACTGTTTGCTTCACAGAACTGCCACCATAGTTTATAGGTATCGTTGTACTGTCAAATGGCTATACACAGCAAATAATTGACGTAGTGTGTCAATCTTATAACCAATAAATTTCCCATAATATACTTAGTCGTAACAGAATTATGCTCGCAGATGCAGTAAGTTGGTCATTTCGAATCGCGGTAGCAATTATTCAATCTGATATAATTGCAAATTTTAAGAACATTAAATTCTAGAGAGTTAAATTAATGAAAACTTAATCACCAATTTCACTAAGTAGATCGAAGAGCAGTAACAGCCTTGAGGTGTAACCGTCGGACTGCCAAGTCATAGGACTCGAGTTCGAACTCAAGGCACGCACCTGTGACTTTTTGGATTCATATGCGTATTGTATCACTTGCTTCAAAAACAGTGAAGGAAAACATCGTGAGGAAACTGGCATTCCTGAAAGATATTTCTCGACGGCATGTGAAGCCAAGTCAGAGGCCCATGGGCGGCTTTAAAACTCTGACATCAGGTTAGTCACTAACCACACGAAAAGAAGAGAAGTCTTAGTAGATAATAGACCATGACCTTTAACAGAAGAAGCCATTGGTGTTTACTTCTTGTTATCTGGCAACCCCATTACGCTTTTTAAATACTTTTATCACCAACAGGTCAACAATGGCATACCATTCGACGACCTGCCCCGCCTTGTCTGCGCGTCAGGCCGCACGGAGTCAGCAGTGGCGAGGATTCTGGATGACCTGGAGTCCAGGACTGTGGACGCTGAGCTGGTCCGTCTACTACACGCTATTCATGATGATGATATCGCTGGACATGTTGTTAGGGGATATACTCTGCTGGGTAAGCTTTTAAACCTACTTGAATTCTGGATTATTGTAAGGGATTAGAATATTTTGGGGGGCAGTTTCTAAGCTAGATATTTTGTATGAAACTAGCTATTTTCGTGGTGAAAAGATGAGCCTGTCAGCAAAGTGGGTAGCACAATAAGCCTCGTAAAAAATATGACAATTTTAATAGACATAATAATTTTAATAGAAAACATTATTTAAATCCCAAGCCAATGGCGGCAATCAAATGCTCTGGTTTGAGTATTAATTACGAATCAGAAAGCTTGTTGCAAACAGACGAAAGTTTTCCAACTAGTAAAATGTGATCTTGAAATATCAGTAGGATTTTCAACTAATTGGTTTATTGTTAAGGTAATCAGGGGGAGTAGTTTCCAAACTGATCTAATATTAATTGAAATAACAATTTTCTTTCTCCCTTTTTATTATATTTGCCCTACCCAAATGTAAATAATCTACAGTAGATTTCTCATACTAGACCTGGGCCTGGGACCTGGACCTTACCATAACCGTTTGCAGGGCAGCTTAAGCGCAGAGCACATCAAAATGACAGTAATAGTTGCATCGCACATGGCTCAAAATCGCTTGGCTCTTAACATGAGCACAATTTTTTGACAAGTATTGAACTGCATAGTAACTCTCCTATTCATTCCAGGATCAACCCCCACGAAGAGCGTGTCCCTTGCGCGTGAGGTCCAGTACTTCTCAGGAGTCCGTCGTCCGGTGTGGTTCGTGTACTCGGGCATGGGCTCGCAATGGGCTGGTATGGGCAAGGAGCTGATGAGGATCCCGGTCTTCGCTGCTGCTATTGAAAAGTAAGTAGACCATTTTGAAAGCCTGCAATTTAGTTGTGCTAGCTGAAGCGTATGAACTCAAACTCAAAGCATCAATTTCTTTTAAATCATTTATATTTAAACAGCTGTTATTTTTGAACGGTCGCAAAGTCAGTCAGTTGGACAGAATATTAAGGCTAGTACTCGTAGTACTAAACTTACCTGTTCTATTTAATTTAATGTTAAATCATAATTCAAAAAAACACATAAGCATTTTGGATAGGGCTGTCGTGGGGCTGCAATGCTGGCCCATCGGTATCGGCCACGACTTAGCAGTTGTAGGTCGTAAGTTTAAACCCAGACAGGCGCATAACTATGTGTTAATTATTTCACCATCACTGCTCCCAAAACGGTGAAGGAAAACATCGTGAGGAAACCATGTCCTAGAACCAAAAAATCGAAAACATGTGACATCCACAAACCCGCACTGGGCCCGCGTGGTGGATTACGGCCCCCTCCCTCTCGTCGAGAGGAGGCCTGTGTCCCAGTAGTGGGAACATTAAAGGCTGTATATGTCATAGGGCTGTTAAGCAAGCTACATGTAAGCATAGGATCAAAATTGTTAATTTTAATTTTACACAAACACGACAAACTTATGAAGATAAAAGTTATATAATGACGTAAGTAAGCTGCTAATAAGTACCTAGTTATATGTAACCGCTCGTTTTTCAAAAGTAAAATTCAAAATCTTAGACTTAGAGCTTTTGCATGTAATGCAATTAAGAGAGCTCCGGCATGCGCTCGAAGTTGCGAGTGAATTCCTAATGCAATTACCATCTGCGCTCACTAATCCGTTAAATATAATCGAATAACGTCCTTTGGTTCGCTTTTAGAATTTACGAGAGCATGCACACAAGGCAGCAAAGGAAAATGCTTAGTATTTGAGTTTATTTTCAATCAATAGAAAATGTGTGGTTCAAAGCCAAAGAAAAGCAAGTATTCTTACTGTATTGTGATGTTTTTCATCGTTTGACGACTGTCAAACCATTCACTGTAAATAAATATACAGTGAATTGTAATACAGTGAATGATTTCGTGGGTCTAACCGATTTTTCTTAGTAATAAATCATTGTCGGACCACGCACAATTAAGGGTTCCGCAGTTAGGGTGAATTTACGCATGAACAGTATTAATTTAGCCAACCGCGAAAATAAGTTTGTATTTCTAGTATTAATAAAGTCACTAGAAACTTCGTCATCTTTTAAGAGGGCGTACTAAGGTACACTAGAGCCACTCCTTTAAAAAAACATTATGTCGTGAATGAGAAGGAATTATGAATAATGGCTATTATGGACCCTCGGTAAGTGTGTCTAGAATTGTCTACCCTTTTTTGAACTTTTATAAACGTTTATATTGAGACACGAAGCAACTAAATTCGATCTAAAGAAAAGCGGCCACATTCCTCTAGATCGTGTTGTGTTGCTTCCTGTCTCAACATGAAACTTTATAAAAGGTATAAGAACATTCTAGACACACTTACCGAGGGTACTTACTAGCCGTTATTCATAATTCCTTCTCAGTTACGAGATTTTTTTTTTTTTAAAGTAGTGGCGCTCGTGTACCGTTCCGTTCGAATTAAAAAACATCAGCCACCCAACTTGGAACAATTTAATAGTCGTCACGACACTAAAGGCTATACCGTTAATAGTTTTGTCTGTATCGATGGCTTTTTCATCACCCATCATGAGTATATAGTTGGAAACTCGTCCCTCCTTCAGCACTGAATTAACGTCATGTTTCCTCACCCAGGTGCCACAACGCCCTAGCACCTAAAGGCGTAAACCTGACGAAGATCATCACTGACCCAGACCCCAAAATCTACGATAACATCTTGAACTCCTTCATCGGTATCGCGGCCGTGCAGGTCGGTCTTACTGATGTCCTCAAGACTATTGGCGTTGAACCTGATTACATCATTGGTAAGTTTGACCTTTTACAATACATTTATTTGAATGAATTCGAAATATTGCCTAAAATATCTTCAAAAGATTTAACCTTTCAAATTAATACCTAGTTTTTTGTTGGCAAAGAGATAATTTTTAGGTGTAAAAAATTGTCGGAAAATTTAGGGATATTTTCCAGAAAATTAAACTTTCACGTCGAGAGCGCTCCTAATTTAAATTGAGGTTTTGTTTTCATAAATAGTTTCATTTTCTTCTTGGGCACATTTATTTACCTACCCAAATACACTAAGCCGAACCTTGGAAGCGTCGTCTTCATTCACACTTTTTGAGATGGTATCTTTCTAAATCTCATAAAATATTGAAGGTACTTACTTTTAAAGGGTTTATATGAAAACTACCATTTGTTTTGTGCCATAAATCTTCCTTACTTATGTTTAAAATGTTCCAACAGGACACAGTGTCGGTGAGCTTGGTTGCGCGTACGCCGATGGCTGCTTCACAGCCGAAGAGATGATCTTATCCGCATACAGCAGAGGCCTCGCCTCCATCGAGACGCCTTTCATCAAGGGATCCATGGCTGCCATTGGTCTTGGATACAGTCAGGTAATTTGTGACAATGTTCAACAAAATTCTTGATCTTTAAAAACCTTCTAAACATATTATGGCAATAATTTACCTTTTGGCGCTTATTTGTATTAGTTTTCTTTGCCTTTTAAAAAAACTGGGCTTGTAATGCCCACCAGATAGGAATAAATCAAGACATCGTGCAAATATCGTGTGTGTTCGTCGAATCAAATTCTTAACGGTTGCACTAATGTACTATAATATGTATATCACTCCCCTTTTCAACCGGTAACCCAACTCTTGTTACCTATCATGCTATATTTCTGTTGTTTCCTACCTAGATCAAAACCATGTGCCCCCCTGAGATCGAGGTGGCCTGCCACAACGGCCCCGACTCCAGCACCATCTCAGGACCTGCTGACATCATGAAGACCTTCGTTGCCAAGCTCAGCGCACAAGGCATCTTCGCCAAAGAGGTCCCTTGCTCCAACATCGCTTACCATTCCCGTTATATCTCTGAAGCTGGTAAGAAATATTTGATAGCATAATACCTACACCACACAATGCACGCCTTTGCGGTCCCTGCTGGCGTGGCACTTCCGTGCTCTGTGGCATATAGCCGACATTGCATTAGTTATTGATATAGGAGGATAACAGGAGGCAAGCCTATTGGTTTTAATCAGATGAAAATCCAGATTCCGGGCTGTTACTGAGAAAATTCTAATGGAAAACCCAATAAAGTCCTGCTCGACTCGGGGATTGAGACTAAGTCTTTGTATTAGGACTTTACGTTAAGCAGTTAATAAATACATCAAATACCATTTAAGTACTTGTATTTCCGGGTTAAAGTGAAGGGAATAAAACGTCACCAAGAGCTTTATCGATAAGTAAAGAGAAATTCTAAGAAATAAACTTAATTGTAAGACCAGGACTTGACGTTAATAACGTCTGAAAACTTTTGAAAACTTTTCATTCTGAACTCAAACTTTTGTTTATTAACCTTTTCTCTAATTTGTTGATATGAAACGGTAACTTCAATTACAAATAATAAAGTTTTCAAACTTGATGGTCCAGTTATTTGTTGTTTGAAATCTGGGGTAATGCAAATTCAAAATACGGAAGGGAAATATCATCTTCATAATAAAACACTTGGTGTCCACTGCTGGATAAAGGCCTCCTTTCAACATAAATATCCTACAAGGTTTTCACTGTTGGAAATCAGATCTCCTTTCTGTTAAAGCCAGTGGGCAGTAATCTACCATGCAAGCATCCCACATCGTCATCAGCATGTGTTGGTGGATCCCATGGAAATATGGCTCACGAAAATTCAACAATGTTTTTAGGCCCAACCCTGCTAAAATACCTGAGGCAGGTCATCAAGGACCCTAAACCTCGCTCAGAGAAGTGGGTGTCCACCTCCCTGCCTCAGGCACAATGGAAGGACGCCAAAGCTGCACTCTCTTCAGCTGAATACCACACCAACAATTTGCTGGTAAGTCCATCATCTGTCTAGCCTCTTCCCAACTATGTTGGGGTCGGCTTTCAGTCTTACTGTATGCAGCTAAATACCAGTATTTTATAAGGAGTGAATGCGTATCTGACCTCCACGACTTAGTTACTGGTTAACACGATACCCCTTAATAATGATCTGCTTTTAAGTGTACCCTTCAAAATAATATGTTCGTAGAAAATATATATAACTCTAATGCCTGTTTTCACCGACAACTAAGTGATACTAAATAAAAGTGCACTGTTGGATTTTCAACGCTAGGCTCTTCGCTGAGAGTTGAAAATCCAATAGTGTACTTTTATTTAGGGATTCATTTAAATGTCACTTAGTGAAGGTGAAAACGGGCATAAACCTTTAAAACATTTTTCTCAGAAATGATTAGAATAGTCTAGACTCTCTGGAGTCTAGACTATTCTAATCATTTCTAACACTTTTTTTTTTAACACTGTATCCATAACTCTGTCCTATTTAAAACCGATCGTCGCCCGAATACACGATCGTTCGAACTTGTTGTTCGGTGAACCTGAATTCTTGGTCGCGCCTACAGAGGGCGCTTTTCGGTTTTCCGAATAAAAAGTGACATAAATATGCACGCGACGGATCGCGAATTCGCGCGCCGGTCGCTTTTAAATAGGACTCGATCTAGAGGGCGGTTTAGTAGACGATGATTTTAAGTCGTATTACATAATTTTATTATAGTACCTAACTAAGTATTGTTTTGCTTACTTTTGTTAAATAAAACTATATGAACGAAAATGATGAATAGTTCAGGTGAATGTACCGATTCCAACTTTCGATCGCTCGATCTAAAGGCGAACGTGGATCCAAGAATCACCGTCAATTCTGTTTTGCGCAAACTCGGGAGCACTCAATACTTAATAATTATTTACATTTCACAATGTCAACTTAGGTTTTACAAAGGCATAATCATTGTGGACCCTGGTGGGAACAGCAAAGTAGGAGAGAGGAAGAGGGCTTTAATTTGTTGAACTAGTTGGTATAACCTAATTAATGAGGTACTTATTTTATAACCCATGTAATTTAAAATTTGTCATAGTATAGACTCAGCTGTACGCACACATAAAATAGATGTACTTGCATGCAGTTCTAGACAAGCTTACTCGCCTTCATGGTATCATGGACGTGTTTTTAGAACCAATAACTTATCTGACCATCTCCCACAGAGCCCAGTCCTCTTCGAGGAGACAGCCCGCCTGATCCACCCGAACGCGATCACCATCGAAATTGCCCCGCATGGCCTCCTGCAGGCAATCCTGCGCAGGTCGCTGAAGAAGGACGTCATCAATATTCCGCTGACGCAGAGGAACCACAAGGACAACGTACAAGTTATGTTCACGGCTTTCGGAAAGTGAGTGTCATGATTTATTATTATTGCCCCAGAAAGAGGGTACCTATTTATTTTTTCCTTGGGTATTCTTCAAGAGTGAATCCTTGCATTTATGCGATTTTTTACTGCATGATTTGTCCTCCTTGAATCCATGATTTGGCAACCGAAAAGCCGCCTAGGTCCTGTAACAATATACATTTTTGTCTTCAAAATTAACAGTTTATTTATGAGTTTGTTTTTAGGATAGAGGCAAAGGAGTTCATAAATAAGATTTTTCATTAATAAGACCCACGTTGAACAACTGATTATCATTAACACGGAACATGAAAGTTGTAAGCAGTTGCAGATGGATAATACAGTATTCTATACATGCCTTTTGTTTGTGCGAAAATATAAAACTCAAACTACACTGACAATATTTCTTCAAGTAGTAACATCGTATTTATTCCACAGGCTGTACGAGTCGGGTCTAAACCCGCATCTCGCCAACATCTACCCGCACGTGCCATTCCCCGTGTCACAGGGAACGCCCATGATTTCTCACCTCGTCGAATGGGAACACAGCGAAGATTGGTAAGTCGCCAAAAAGTTCCATAAACCTCGTCTATAAAATAAAAGTTTTGGAAATGAAAATGATTGAACCAAAAACTTCTATTTTTCATTTCTACCAGTCACCAGTCAAAATATTTGGTAAAAATAATAATCAAACACATAACAACACACATAGAACATAGACCACAGACTTTATTAAAATAATTTGTTATGAACAGTTCGATTTAAGACAAATTGTATTTTTTGGAACGCCCACCACGAAAAATTCTGAAAATGATATTAAGAGCGTTTATCCTAAAAGTTGGCAACGTCGTAAACAGCTGTCAAAAATTTACCTGTTTTGATTAATTTGACAATATTACTGTATGGAAATAAGAAATCTGGCTAACTGGCGAACTAGAATATTAATAACGAATTGCAATTATAAAATTGAATTTGATGCTGTACCGGTTTAGGTGTAAAAAAGGCATTTGGAAAGTTTCCAAACATTTTTTTTTACATCTAAAACTAAATATTCGGTGTTACGATATTAATTATTGTATTTCATAATCAATATTCTAGTTCGCTAGTTAGCCAAATGTTTTATTTCTATACAGTATGCCAATTTAATTTTTGCAACGATGCCCACTTTCAGAATAAACGCTCTTAATAAAAAAAAAAACGTACTACCAAAAAAAAATATTCCTAACATTGAAACACGTTCGGAGCCAACGCTACCAGTAAGCCACTACCTACGCAGCCAAACTTCAGTTCCAATAAAGAGCTGGTTATATTAATCGCCGTCCATCCGTCAGTCGGCCACAAACAAATCGTTGGGGTGTGATCTATAGTAGCCACTTTGTACCGACTTCAATAAACCGGGACGTTAACGGCTATTTTTCAAAGAACAGTTCCATTTTTGATATGATTGATGATCTTGCGATTGGTGCAATGCGGTTCCGAGGGAATTAAAAATGGTTATGATGCATTTTGTGTGGAGTTAGGTAGTTGAATGGCTAGAAAGCGTCAGGGTTTTTCTAACAATTATGACGGAAAATTATGTGTCCATTTTAAGCTGCGAATTGATTATATTCTTTATTGAAAACTCACTGCTGATTTAATTGATTAAATAGTTTAGTTATGGGCTGAATGTTGTGATCTTTGAGCCTTTTTCATTCGATTTTTTACCGCTGTTTTATCTTTGGCTTTACTCAAGTAACATAAAACTAAATATTTCAGAAACTTATTCCTCTTTGATATTCAAGCCACTAGAATCATATTCTATAATGAAGAACGCTGAATTCCTTACCCTATTTTGAAGAACACTTTAAAATTAGACAAGGTTCTAAGATTATATTCAAAAACAAATCATGAGTTGTTTTCTTACAATTCCTCAAGAGTTACCCACAATCTACTTGATGGATTATCCTCAAACTTGAATATCTCTAAGCCAAGCTCGGACACTTGTTGAAAGTAATTTTGGATTCAACAGCGATAGCTTGTGGATTGAGAATAGATTGTTAATAGTTTCTATACGATGTTTATCTAAAGTTTGATGTAATAGGTTATTTGATAGCCATGGTTGACTATGGTAATGCTTTTTTATGAATATACGTGCACCATCTACACATTCTATCTGTACCACACAGACAATTGAGAGAGACAGTACTAAAGAATAGAATGGAGTAAAAATAAAGTTGCAAAAAAAAAAAATAGAAACATCATTATGGCGTATTGCTTACTATTTAGGCTCCAAAACCATATCAGTTTTATAGATAGAGTAGTAAGACATCAGTAATAACACTATGGATCTAGATCAGCGATTCCCAATAGATGGAGCGGGCCCTCCCTCGGGGAGCGTACAGTGCTCAATGGGGGGGCGCGGCGCCTCCATTTATAAACTGTAGGTTTATTAAATTTAATGTTCTTGTTACCTATTAGAAAAGGTTAACACTAGTTTTCAAAACCAAATGTTTCATAATACTTACTTATGCGCTGTAAAATGAGGTTCAACTTTTCTGCATAAGTCGACAAATTAAGTTTTTCTAATTCTGTATGGTCTAAAGAAAACCAAACCTATCCGTGGCGGCTTGCTACAATTTTCGAGCTCACTTCGCTCGCTCTTCCATTCTACGAGTATATTCTCTTGATTCTTCAACTTTTCTGCATAAGTCGACAAAGTATTTTCTATTTCTGTTTGAATGATCAAAAGAAAATCTAACCTATCGAAGGGGGTGCAAACACTTTCGACCTCACTTTCGGTCGATTTACATTCTTATGCTTTTCTGCTTATGTCAACAAAGTAGCTCACGGGGTTAGTGATTTTAAAGAATGTTAGGGGGGCGCGTAGATATGATAAAAGGTTGGGAATCTCTGATCTAAATGATAGCAGCTTTCGTAAAAGATTTTTGCTGCAAGTGAATCAGATTTTGGCTAATTAAAGGACAATATACGGATGAAGGTAATATAAATTTTAATGAAGGGTTTTTAACTTAACATTTCGTCTCCAGGTACGTTACATCATACAAAGCCCAAGAGAAAATGAAGTCTGGTGAGAGGACCGTCAGGATGTCCATCGTTGATGAGGACTGCGAGTACATGGCTGGACACGTTGTTGACAGTAAGTATTGTAACTTAGAAAGATGAGCTGACAGTGTTGAAGATTCACAGTTGGTATGCTGCCCTTTGGCACGTCGAGTCTTCAGACCAAAGAATTGATGTTCTATATAAAGAGTTTTAGAAATGCTGAATTTAAGTGTTATAATATAACAATGGATTTATGTTCAAAACCTTTACTTTCTCTTAATATGATATTTTGACATTTTAAAATAAAGAGAACTTTAAAAACACTAGAATGTATGGTTATATTTTTCAATCAATTTTTTTTTTAAACAATAAAGAAAATCGTGTGTATTTGGCACTATTACAAGTACATACAATATAAAAAACAAAGTAAAATACTTGAACGAGGTAGTATTACTGAGCCTTGTTCAGAAAGTAGGTAATATTCAGGATCCGTAGTCCGCCATCTTATTTATTTTACAATGTACACCTCATTATTCATGAGCATCACTTTTCTTCCTCAGGTCGTAACCTATACCCCGCTACCGGTTACCTGGTCCTGGTCTGGGAGACCCTCGGTATGATGATGGGAGAGCTGTATACTGAGGTGTCAGTGGTCTTCGAGAACGTTCGCTTCCAGAGAGCCACCAACATTCCCAAGGAAGGAAACCTCGAATTCATCATCATGATCCAGAAAGGCAGTGGTAACTTTGAGGTGCGATATTGAAGAAGTTTTTTTTTAAGTTTTTATGGTCTGTTTCACTTACTACCGTTTTTTGATAAATCTTGTTAATACTTCTTACTGGCTGATAATTTTATAACTTCGTTTCGATTTTAAAACTGTTCTTTAGATACCCAGGCGTTGTAGGTCACTTAAAAAAATGTGCCAAGTGTTTAAAAATTCAACCACTTGTAAAATACTTACATAAGATCGTCCTGATTCGACTCATATTCTGTTCATCATAGTCATAATTACTCCTTGGCTCTTGAAATTAATGTTATTTAAAGCAGTAGCCTCAACAGTAAGGGATTTTATACTTACCGCAACAGTAGACGAATTCATGCTCTTTAGACTGTTTCCAATTTTTAAGTGACTGCACCATTTCTAACCCAGGCCGTGTTAGGACCTGCCAGGATCACTTCTAATAAACAAGCTTTCCATTCTCCCCTAGATCGTAGAAAGCGGTGCTTCAATCGTTACGGGTCGCATCTACGCGAAGAAGAACGTCGGTCAGGACTACCGAGTACTGCCGAACTTGCCCGAAGTCACCGGCCCCGGTATCAAGCACATGCTCACCAAGGACTTCTACAAGGAACTGCGTCTTAGAGGATACCAGTACAGGTGAATTTAACTCATTGTTTACTGCCAAAGAGGTAGACGACAGATTTAAAAATAAAAAAGAAGAGATATAACGAGATAGTCAACAGTATTTCTAAGATATTTTACACTAGATGAAACAGGAAGTGGTTGAAAAATGGATTACAAATAGAGTAACCACAATCACATACAAACGAAACAAGTTAATGAAAAGCTTGTAAAAGAAGCTCGGTTTACACCAAGCTAAAAAAAGCGTTTGTTTCGCTCCATTGCAAATTCATGAACGATGAAGTGGATTCGACGTAGGGTCATCATGGCTTACAAGTTTAATGATGTCTGATCTTAGTTATTAAAAGTAGATATTTTCATGTTTCGTATTTGTATAGTATTACTATTTCTATGAATAGAAATTTTGCATTATTTGTTAAATAAGTACTTTTCTCAGTACTCATTTTGTCAAGAACCGCAGGACATATTTCAGCTTCTATCTTAATTTTAATGGAAACACGAAATAACTTTCAAGTTATGCTAAGTTACAAATTAGGAGCTAGAAGGGTAGTATAGTTAATAACTAATCTTGGAATACCTTCGTTAACTTTGAGCTTACTTAGCATCTTATGTAAAATAGACTGAAAACCTACTTGTAACTGAAGACTTTGTTGATTCATTATTCATGTTTAAAATTTTAGACCAAGAATTTGCATACTTATAAGTAATTCTTGTACCTTCTTGTTCAAGTCCAGCACTGTCTTATTCATCTAACTTTAACTAAACATGTAAATGAAATTTATTAGTCCATCAAATATTATTTGTATATTACGAGTACATCTATGATTTAAGAGAGAATTCTAAAAACAATCTATATAAATAATTTCAACACGCTAATAGAAATTCTATCCGTCACTGTGTCTATTGTGTGGTACTTCGACGTTATTCATTTCATCATGATCAGCTGAAAGACATCCATTGCCAAACTTGGCCTCAAGTCTTAGCCAAAGCGACTAGCCACGTGCTTCTCATCCGGAGATTTCTCGCGACCTTCATCAGATCATCGGTGCACATTATAAGGGGCATGTGTTTTACCTTTATCCAACTACAATTACTTATTCTTAATTTTTTTAACAGCGGTCTCTTCCGTGGCATCCTCGGTTGCAACGTCCAGGGTACTCGCGGCCGTCTCGCCTGGGTCAACAACTGGGTCACTTTCATGGACTGCATGCTGCAGATGAAGATCATCGGAGAGGACACTAGGGGACTGTTTGTACCCACCAGGATCGAGAAGCTTTCCATTGATGCCAATATGCACTACAATGCCATCTCTAAAATGAACCCTGATTCTACTAAGAATTCGTTCGAGATTCGCGTGTATCCTGATGTTGATGTTGTCAGGTGAGGGTTTATGTTTTAATTCTTCTTCTTCGTTGTGCAAATTTAGATTGTTCTTTAATTTACGGAATCATTTAAAAACTTCACTCTTCACTACTTTTCATTTGGGTTTTATAATATTTCATTTGATTTTACTCACGTGTAGGTATACCTATTATGTTTTTGATAGAAATTATAGTTAACTAGCTTTCGCCCGCGGCTTCGCCCGCGTGGATATCGGAAACTATTCTACGGGAACGCACTACCGGGATAAAAAAGTATCCTATGTGTTAACTCAGGTTATAAACTGTCTGTGTGCCAAATTTCATCCAAATTCGTTCAGGCAATTTTGCTTAATTGAGAAACATCCAAACATACAAATTTTCACATTTATTATAGTAGGATTACTAAATTGTGAAACAGATAATGATGCGTTCCTATTTTTTGCATGGAGTAGATTTAGTTATGTTGGGGTTTATCTGACTAAGTTAGACGGTAGCCGCATCTCTGCTAAAAGGATCCTTTTAATTATGTACCAATAATAATATGATCTTTGATCTTTCCCAAAATACGTCACTAAACAATTATCTACCTAAATCCTTCTAAATAAACACTGTCTATCTGTAATAGTAACAAATAAATTGAGATAAACTAGACAGGGATATTTGTATTACCGTCCAATTAATCTTAAGATAAACGAAATTACAAAGAGCAGTATTAATTCCAAGGGCTTGAACTAGAGTATGAATAAGACAACGACAATCTATCGGCCTGAATACTATTAACAATCAACTTTTATGAACGAAAATTCGGACAATGACGCAAACGGAACGGGTAGTAGAGATAGAAGATTATTGTGGACCCTTTAGTCTTGAATATTAGGTATCCTTTAAACAGGAAAAAACTGCAGCTTAAGAGAGATTTATAGATAAAAGAAGGAGGAATTTTAGGTTTTATTTAGGTTCGCGGGCAAGTCCGAAAGGGATACCGTGGCCCTTGGCAACGTACAGGCAACACTGAAGGAACACGGGAGGATATTAGTCAGTAAGAGTCTGACCCGCCCTACCGCTTCGTCCAGAACGGGAGAAGTAATTTGATAATTTACCACATAAAAAAAAGGTTTTATTTAGGTGTACATGTAATTAAGACTTCACTCTTGGTCACCTTGATCCGTTAGTTAGCCAAGCTACATAATTTGCTTTTGCTGACACGAAAGAAGACGAAGGCGCGCTCTACATCACCTCTTCGTCCTCTAAAGTGTCGAGTAATTACCTCTTCTGCTTCGCGACAACCCTTATAAATTAAGTATTTAATCAACCCTTTATTGGGTGACTGTTCAATGTATTGGCCCTACCGTGTTGTTGTTGTGGCCAGAAATTCACACACGATAACTTTTATACATGTGTTGTGTTTCCAATACGGGTGTCGAAAATTGAGGGTATTAAACTATAATGATAGAAATTTAAATACTTAACTTAGTTTAACACTTTCGACTCATACGCCATGCCGCCATAAGTATTGGAAGTGAACCCTCCGGGAGGGTTACCGGCATTACGTTTGCGCTAAAGTTAACCATCGGACGGTCTTCGGCATTAGGTTTAAAACCGTCTTATAAAACACTGTAAATCGAAATAAAATTGTGTTTTCATGGGTTTTTATCGCTATCTTACATAGTTTCCAAGCTTTTAATTTTTTTGTTAATATTTGTAACCGTGAACAAAATTTTGTATAAAATAAACTTGCTAGGATTTTAAAACCAACGCATATACTAATAAAGCTTATTAAAATATACATCGGATTTTATTTTCACGGCTTATAATGCTGTATTCGCTAAGTCCTCCACTTAAAATTAGCCCTTCGCGAGGGCTTCCGGCATCCCATATGCGACTAGGTGAACCCTCCAGGAGAGCTCCTGGCACTGAACGTGTTAGGTTCCCCGGAACGATCAATTGCAATGATCAATTTTCACGTGATTGGTATACATGCGCCAATTGATTGCAGAATATAGTCACTTTAAAAACCTTTTTTATTTTCACTAATATTTAGTCATGGGATACATGAAGTGGGCTGCATTTGTAAGACGACTAAAATGTCACGGTGTTTATAAATTACTACAATTGCAATTGATTGCAATTTATCGTTTAGGGGACCCTTTAGATTGAAGACAAAATAATACTATAGTTATGAATTGCTTGGGTTGTTTACGTACTTTCAAAATAGGTAGGTACATGTTGAATTACTTATTAAAAGCCATAGCTTTAAATAAGAATGAGAAGAACTGCTTAGTATACTTGTCAAGACCTGTTAATAACTTAAAACTCTATACATAAAATATACCACGTATTGATTTTTCCTCTCTATGTCGTGGCTAAGTAATAACTGCCGCATGGTTAATCTTGCCGGGATTGGTCTGTGGATGAGTGACAATCTTTACATACCGAGATTCCTCCGTGCCTCGGAAAACATGTTAAGCCGTTGGTCCCGGCTGTCATTCGTGAATCTTTGACAGTCGTTACGGGTTGTCAGAAGCCCGAAAGTCTGACAACCAGTCTTACCAAGGGGTATCGTATTACTCAGTTACTGGGTTGTGGAGATCAGATAGGCAGTCGGTCCATGTAAAATACTGGTATTCAGCTGCAACCGGTGAGACTGAAAGCCGACCCCAATATAGTTGGAAAAGGCTAGGCATATTGATTTTCTAGGTAAAGTTATTTAAATACGAAACCTACCTCTAATATTAAAATCACGTACATTTTATTTACGAGCTGTTTACACAGACTTCACTCTCTTGGGATGAAAAATTAAATATTTAGTCATGTAGCTACAAGCCCCAATCTTATACCTACGTCTGCCTACGTCATACATCAGGCAGGAAAATAGTTTTTCAGATATTCCCGAAGGATCGTCTCAATTTTCTAGAACAAATATTGGAATCGTAACCTTACGTAATATGAAAAAAGTAAACTTGAAGAAAAATAATGTTAGATTTTGACGTTGTCTTTCGTATGATCTACCTTCAGTGTACTCGTATTTCGATCTAGAGTATTTAGTTTTTCTTAATTTGAAACTTAAATAAAATCCTTTATATTTGCCTTCTACTCTGTATTTGACCTGTGTGAGAATTGTGGCTAATTAATAACAGCTGCACGATTCGCTCGACCAGGTTAAGCTACGTTTGCCGCGGTCGGTCCGTGGATGGGTGACCACCTTAACATACCGAGACTACCCCGTGCCTCGGTTAGCACGTTAAGCCGTTGGTCCCGGCTGTCATTCGTGGATCTTTGACCGTCGTTACGGGTCGTCAGAAGCCCGAAAGTCTGACAACCAGTCTTACCAACGGGTATCGTATTACCCAGTAACTGGGTTGTAGACGACAGATAACATGGTATTCAGCTGCATCCGGCTAAACTGGAAGCCCACTCCAATATAGTCGGGAAAAGGCTAGGCAGATTGAAATATTGTACGGAAACTTGTTTACTTCTATATTTTATTTGTTTGAGCTGTGATAAAAATAACTGTCAATGTTCACTTTGATACACGGATCAAGTGAACATTGACAGTTATTTTTTTTCTAGCCACAAAATAATTATTGAGCAAATGTCTATTTTTTTGTAATATGCCCGATATTAGTCAAAGTCAGTTAAAGTCAAAGTCAAATATGTAAAGATGGTCACCCACCACGGACCATCCCCGACAAGCGTAGCTTAAGCTGATGGATCGACGCGTGCGGCTGTTTTCACTTAGTACCGAGGTCCTCCTTTAAACAAGATTCCGTACGTATTAATCAATTAATTTGTAACACATTACCTCTCATAAATTCGTAGGGTATTGTGTCAATAACATAATTTACCTATCAAATTGTGCTAACTATTGGACAAACATCAACATATTTAGCTTAGGGTGCCAATATAAACGGGCACAAACACACTTAGCATTTATAATTTAGTTAGAATCGGTTTAACAAAGCCGCACGGATACCACCCAATTTACTGGCAGGACGTGGTAGGATTTAAAGATGAGAATAAGTAGCAAAGGGCCGTTTATTTGACTTAATCTCATTTAACTTTTTGATAGATACAAAAACAGTTCACCAGAGACCCTAGAATTAGTAGACGCCCGCTTTAAAAAAAAATATAACTCTAACATGGCCGCTCTTAGTACATGTGGTGCATTGTTTCTTAGAACGAGTTGAAAGTTTTGATAAATTAAATATTTTTTTCTTCTTCAATGGATTTTATTATCGCTTCTGATAACGTCTTAGGGTTCCAACACCGCAAATTATGGGAAAAATTCGAACTCAACCCTAACAAGAACGTATTAAGAGCCAAATTTTCCATTGCGGCTTTAAGACCTATAAGTTCATTATCAGTTTCGCAGCTCAGCATGTAGTCGTGTTAAATATGATTCAATGCGCCTGAATGCGCAAAAATAAAACTGTATTACCAATAGCATTTTGAATATCATTATTGCGACCATATAATTATATAAACGAAGTCTGAAAACTAAGTAAATATTATGTGCGAAACGCGTGCTCATTGATAAATTATTGTAGATATCATCGTCATCTATTCAAAAACATTTTTTTATTATATAATGAACAAAATACTTGGTCAAGTTACTGATTTATTATCACTCTACGCTATAGTAGTAAAACCTAGGTTTCTCAAACCCTGGAATCGATTTCCGAGATCACTTTAATAATTCCCTTGTATGTAATTTCGATGACCCACGCGACTCCACTCACTAGTCACTACGTACTTCAATCATACAAATACTTATATTTAGACGAGAACTAAAAGTTATCCCAACTTTTTCCCTAATAAGTTTCGTGAGTAATTATCTTTCAGGAATCGATTCAATATTTTATCATCTCTACAGCCAGCAATATGTTGCTCTTATATTTTTTGATACCTTATTAACTGATGGTATTAATTCAATTGTTTTTGTTCAGGGCTGGATCTGCAGTATTTTAATTAACGAAAGGCATTTCCGTTAACCCACAATGGTATAGCGTCCATATAACAAAAAAAAACTTACCATTCAATTGCTTTGTAAATATTTTTTTTGGATTGTTTTTCGTACTAAAATATTTTAATTTTTAAAAGATATAAATCAACCTGGCTTACACCGGTTTTAACTCCGATCATATAAGATTTAATGATCGAACAGATCAAGCATTTTAAACTTCCGCGCTTTTTTTATTTTTACTGTGGTAAATTATCAAATAACTTATTCCGCTCTGGGCGGAGCGGGAGGGTGTGTCAGACTTTTACTGACTAAAACCCACCCGTGTTCCTTCCGTTGCCTGTGTGTCGGGGCCGCGATATCCCTTTCGGACAAACTCGGAACCCTGGCAGAAAACTTCTGCTCTTGCCATAATGACTGATGCTATTAATTCAATTTGTTCAGGGCTGGTGGTGTCGAGGTCCGTGGTCTCCATGCTACCCCTATCACTAAGAGGCTGCCTCTTGGAGTGCCTGTGCTTGAGAAGAACGAGTTCATTGCCAACTTCGGAAAGTCTAAGATGAAGGTAAGGAATATAAACATTCTAGTTATTTCTAGTAGTTGACTAAGTTGTTGTATCTTGATTAAAATTCTTTTGCTGTATCCAAACAGAGGGTCTGCCACCTGTAACAGAGATGACGGTCTAAAAAAATGATCTTTTTCTGTAACTTATGCGCCATATATCTAGTTACGGCTGTGTATTTTCATCTCATAAGTGATGATGAGATGTCCGTCTTTAAAAGGTTTCGCTGTTCAAAACTCCATTGACATAGTTATATTATTTCCCAAATCAATCTACATAAGCGTTTTAATCTTAACCAGATCGAAGACATCCTCCGTGCCAACATCCAACTGGTTCTCGAGAACATCCAAACCTACAAAGTCAAGAGCATAGAATTAGTCGATGAAGAGTACAAGAAGAACGGACTGGAACCCATTCTGGAAACTGTTGGAGAGATGCTTGGAGACCTGCCCTTGGTACAGGCTGAACTTCTCATGATTTCCGAAGAGCCTATTGAAGTGCCCTCTAACATTACCGTTGAGAACAAGAAACTGACTGGAGAGAGTAATACTATCCTGTTTGTTGGTGCTAATCTTTTAGGCAGGCCTGAGGTAAGAAAACACCAATAAATTAAATGTTTGACAAAATAATTTTCTAAGAAACCATTACTTAGACCAAATTGATTTTGAAAGAAAAGTATTTCATTCAGCCTTAATATTGAACGAAACTATTAAAAGACTTGAATTCGTTGACCTGAATAAAAACTTTAATAGAACTAATTGACTCTTTACAAAAAAATTGTGATCCATATTGGTATTTACTGGATAATAAAATACTAACCGTATTATTCCCTTCATCAGATCCTTACACAAGCAGCTGGCACCCTTCGTGATAAATGCTTCCTTATCAGTCGCGAAAAGGAACGTCCAGACCCCAAGCAATACTCTGACCAATACGACATCGTCACCATCCATGACACCGGCGTCGAATACCTGGTCCTCTTCCGCAAACGCGTTGGAGCCCGGCCCGCTAAATTCGTCAGAATCCTCGCTTCAGATCTAAGCTTCGCCTGGATTGACAAAGTCAAGGAGGAACTTAAAGAAGGCCAAAAAGTGGTCCTTTATACCCAAGATGAGCATATCAACGGTCTTTTGGGTTTGGTTAACTGTTTGAGGAAGGAACCTGGCGGTGAAATTGTTTATGGTCTACTTATTTCTGACCCATCTGCACCTCCGTTCAATCCTGACTTGGAATTCTATGAGGAACAGCTCGATAAGGATTTGGCCCTCAATGTTTACCAGGATGTAAGTACTTATATTTTATTACATTTATTTATTAAACTTAGTGCACAATAAAGGTAGGTACTCAGGCAAACTTAATGCCTTAGGCTTTCTCTACGAGTCAAAATTACCCAATAAAAAAAGCTTTCAAAATAAAATTACCAAATAATGTTAAAGAAAACCTGAGCCAATATGGCCACTAAAATGTGACGATAAACTTAATACACATTAATTTTCTGAGATATTTGCGAAGGGATAATGAAGTAAAACCGACAACAGGCTTAATTAGAATTCAACGATATGATAACTTGATACTCAAACATAACTAGTTGAATCAATATTCCAATGTGAGACATTATTTTGCATAGTAGAGCGACAATCCTAAGAATTGCTTAAACTTTTGCGCCATTCTAAAACTTTTAAATATATTTTTCATTCCATTTCTTTTATGGAATTTCACTGAACTAATATTTTCACAGAATTATGCTTTTAGTTCGAATTCTCCGTATATTCAAATTATAAGTGTTATTTTTTGACAATTGTATGAAATGGCTATATCACGGAAGACTATCATAGAAATATGATCAGAGATGTACGAGTAATTTTTATATGAAGATCCTATGACGGTATATATCTACATATGATTTATATACCATAGTTAATGGATCATATATGATAACAAGGCGTACAAATATGATCATATCCGTGTAACCACAAAAATAGCTAAACGGCTAAATCGTTATCCAGTATGACGTCTATACATCTAAAATCATTAGTGTAATATGTATAAAAGAATAACTGCATAATTGAATTAAATGAAATCATATTTGTAATGATAGTGTAATTGAGGCTTAGGGTGTCAAACAATTAATTTGTTGTGTGTACCAATTGGTTTGCTAAACAATGAATTTCCCTGTCTGTCCAGTTTTAACTTATCGGTACACGGTAGTCTTATTGTGTCTGTTCCTATACCAGTTTTGTCTTGACTATTTCTCTTATTCCCATCTTCATCTTAGGGTCAATGGGGTACCTACCGTCATCTACTCCTGGGTGACCTGGAGACCGTCCGTGCCAACCACGCCTACGTCAACACCCTGACGATCGGGGACTTGTCCTCATTGAGTTGGGTGGAAGGACCCATCAGGGAGAACCACGTGTTCAAGGACAAGGAAAAAGTGCTTGTTAATGTAAGTATTGTTTTGTTATTTAATGTTTACGGAAATCTATATCAACCCGCTTTTTTATAAACAACAAGAAGAAATTTATTGTATATTCTGTTCGAATTATTTTATTTTTAGCTTTGAATGATTTCCCTTAGACCAATAAACGCATGCTTTGCATTTAATTTTCCATTGGTTGCTGTAGTGGACTCGCACAAATATATTAAAATCAGGCTTCTACTTTCTTCATTTTGATTGTGTGAAGCCGTTTTTACAGCACACTTCTCTAAGTCAACAAATTTGTAACTTGGATTTCCAATAGAAAATAGTATGAACACTTAAATTATTTATACGTATATACCACACACTACCAATTTCTAACGTTTGGAGAAGCCTCTGCGACAATAAAACAATAATGTATTTTTAGGTTCAGTAGCTTCTTCTTCTACTTATGTTAATAATCTTTCTCAATCAGGTGTACTGCTCGGCGTTGAACTTCCGTGACGTCATGACAGCTACTGGTCGTGTGACTGTGGATGCGGTCGCTCGCGGTCGACTTGCTCAGGAGTGCGTGCAAGGCTTCGAGATTGTCGGAAAGACTCCCAAGTATGTTATATTTACGAAACTTTTCTATTTAAATTGACCAGCAGGATGATTAAGTAACACACATAAAATTGATCACAATGGGTTTCACTCACAGTTTGTTTTGACAGTTCACTCACGTTCATTGCGCTATTTACTTAATTCAGCAGACGAATTTTTCAAACCTATGAATCAATGGATTAGCAATATCCTTTAAAACTCTCGGATTGTGCAGTGCAGTTTATGTTAAACGAGTAAGTTTACGTTATGTTAAAGAGGTTTATATCTATGAAAAGTAAAACATTTCAAGTTTAAGTATCGGTATCCATTTTTTTATGAAGTCAAACAACTCACCTCCTTACTACTCCATAACATTTTTGAGACAATATTTCTTTAGTGACACGAGAGTAGGTCCATTGCAAAGAGTAGAATAATGGTTCACTGCCATTTCAAGGCTAAGCAGGCCAAACAATTTCGCCTACGCCACGCCCGCGCCCCGCCGCCTGTGTATGGCCCGCGCCTCATCGCTCCCATACATTTTGTATGAAATATGAAACGAGCGCCGTAACGCAAGCGTCACACCATCGCCACTTGTGTATGTCCCGTGCCTAAGGTTGGCGATATATCAGTAAATTCCTAGTTAGCATAGAGAGCTGCAAGCTTTGTATGCAGCAAAACCACTTTTCATAAAGTGGGCCTTAAACACATTTGCCAACCTTAGAGAAAATCAATGGTTGCACCAAACCATCTTTGTTTTACTCGTTTGATTCTCTTTATCACGCTTCTACAACTACATTTTTACACACTACACTCTAATATCTAATGTGTTCTTGTCGTGTCTCCGTTGAGATTGGCCGCCGAAACCGAAATGCGGTCGTGAGGATACTATTTATAAATTACGACTCTTTCTACAGTGGTTCCCGTGTCATGGGTATGATCCGTAACCGTGGTTTGGCTAACTTGGCTGACGGAGACAAGTATCTGCTGTGGGCCGTTCCTGATGAGTGGACCTTCGAGGAAGCTGCTACCATTCCAGTTGCATACGGAACTGTGTACTATGCGATGGTGAGTCATGAGTTAGTTTATTTCTACTGATATATTTATCATCAGTGTTGTAATATTCCTTCTGTTATACTGTTATGTAGGTACAGTTGTATTTATTAGCATTTTTGTAATTCATTTTTTCTCCATAAGCTGTTAAAATCAAAACCTTCCCAAGATTAGCGCATAAAATCAACTTAGAATCAGTTTACTGTTCTGGAAACGAGGTTAATTTTATTGCGTCAGAAAAACATTAACTTCAGTGATTATTTAAAATAACGTACAGTTGTCTCACAACCCTCATCCCTACATCTGTCACATTAAAGCATCGTGCTTTATTATTATCTATCTTATTTGAGTAAATCCATGGCCTTTCCTTCATAAACAAATAATTTCTTAGAAAATCTTCGAGTCCTTGGAACTGTACTTATTCTCGTTACTAACTATACCCTCTTTGTGTCCAGATCATGGTAGGCCAGATCCAACGTGGTGAGTCCATCCTCATCCACGCTGGTTCGGGTGGAGTGGGCCAGGCGGCCATCAACGTGGCCCTCCACTATAACTGCGAGGTATTCACTACTGTGGGTACCGCTGAGAAGAGGGCCTTCATCAAGAAGCTGTTCCCACAGCTTAAAGGTTAGTTTTGTTGAATCTAATCTGTTATCATTTAACTTTGATCTTTTCCCCGTAAAACTTTCAATAATAAAAGTTGCAAGAAACATTATAATAGATGATTTTTTGACAGTTCATATGTATGCTATGCAGTTACTACTGACTACAGTCCGTAGTACTTATAATTTCTGCTCTGTGATAGTCACTTTTTATCTATTTGTCTTTTTATTTGTTTCTTATAAACTCATCATCATCGTCATTCGCCCATAGAAGTCCACTGCTTGGCGTACTCCTCTTCAATCACACGCATTTCAACTCCATCCTCGGTAACTCTGATCTGATTCAGCTGCTACCTCTTTGCGAAGATCGTCGCTCCACTTAGCTGGAGGGCGCATTGAATACACTAAATGAGTTATTACTCATTTAGTGTAAAAACTTTACAACATACGTAATAACATTACAGACAGTCACATCGGCAACTCTCGTGATGCGTCGTTTGAGGACATGATTCGTCGTGAGACCAACGGCAAGGGAGTCGACATGGTGCTCAACTCCTTGTCAGACGAGAAACTACAGGTAAACTTACAAGAAACAAAACAACTCGAACGAATAGTACCTATTTATTTTTAACTTATTCATAAATGTATAGTTTGCTCACTGAATCAAAATATTTACCACCAACGATTTTCATCATTTTACACCTCACAGTTTTCAAAAATTGATGCGAATATGATTTCTAGTTCCAGGAATCGAATAAACATTAATTTTCTTGTTTTTTTCACCAACAGGCCTCCGTTCGTTGCTTAGCCTACCGTGGTCGGTTCCTCGAGATCGGAAAGTTCGATATCAGTAACAACACGCCCATCGGAATGTACTTCTTCTTGAAAGAGACCTCGTTTCACGGCATCATGTTGGATTACATATTCGACCAGACCTTCAGTTTCAGGAGGGTTTGTATGGCCACTACATTCATAAAGAATTTTCTGAAGTATATCAATTTTTGTAAATTCATCTTATAATGTTTGTTTTTTTTAATGAGTTTCTTACGATCCAAGCTTTATTTTTAATTTTAATTTGTGTTGTTGCTTCTTGTCATCGTGACAGAAACTTTGGCAGAATACTTTTTAATTGAACAATGTCATCATGAGATTAAATACTTCTTTCAACCACTTTAACCAAACAAATGGGTGACACAACCTTTTTTCCTCAACCTTCGCGAAGTAACAAAGTTGTGTTGCAAACTCTTTATAAAAGACTTCTTAGTTTTTAGTAATCATCTTCATCTTTGATATTTTTATTTGATTTCTCCTGGTTTTGAACAGCGCCTACAAGACCTGCTGCTGAGTGGTATTGAGAACGGTGCCGTCAGACCTCTGACGTACTGCACGTTTAAATCCGACGAGGTGGAGACCGCCTTCCGTTACATGGCGGCCGGCAAACACATCGGAAAGGTTAAAATTGATATTATTATGAATAACACACACCGCACGACCTTATTTTGCTAAGTATAGTAAGCGTTACAAATGATTGTGGATATTATTTGTATAACAATAATGTTCATATGCAAATCGAATGCTTGCTCACATTCGCTTATGAAAATCATTTGCATAACAATAAGGTTCATATTCGTATGGAGCGCTTAGTAAACTGACTGAGTTCTTGGAGTCAAATATTGTTCTGTGAATTATTTCCCTTAGCTTGAGTCAAATCATAAATTTAATTTTTGTAACGACGCTTATTTTACAATTTTGATTCTTAGTTAGTTCTTATTCTTGGGTCGTTTCTTTTATTATTTGATTTCTCAATATTGTTCTAACGGATATCTTTTTGTTAAATGACAGGTGATCATAAAAATCCGAGATGAGGAGCGCAGCAACCGACAAGTGAAACCCGTCAACATCCCCATAGACGCTGTACCAAGGTAACTGATGATACCTATCGGAACTATGCAATATATAGACAAGACTGATCTGTGTTTGGCTTAGCTCAAGATCGAAGGGAACAGATCAAAGAGAAATTGAAAATATTATGTCTGATAACATTGAAGGAAAAATTGTTACGTTTTTCCAGGATTTATCCAAAGTAACTGTGTACCATATAATAGTATTCCGATTGTTCTTTACTTTTTGAACAAGAAGAGAACAACTTAAAAATAATAACGATTTTTATAAAATACATAACGTAGTGCTATCTATATTTAGCGTTCTGGCTCAAATAGCTCCTAAAACATTGTAGATCATTGAGTAATCACGGAAATAGTAAGTTTTTACTAATCTATCTACTCTTCCAGGTACATCTGTCACGAAGATCACGTATACATCGTGACTGGAGGTCTGGGAGGCTTCGGTCTGGAACTGGCTGACTGGCTCATCATGAGAGGCGGCAGGAAGATCCTGCTCACCTCCCGCAGAGGAATCACCAACGGATACCAGTCCTCGAGGCTCAGGTTTGTTGTTATTCTGACATTTAAATCCATTGTGGATTTCTTCATTGGCATGATTAATGCTGTTACTTCGACGTTAGCTTCTCCGTTAACTGTCTCGGGTCGATTTCTTCACGGTTTTTGTAACTTACCTACAGTACGATAAGAGTGTACGCAATTGTTCCGGTCTGCACATTCGATACAGCAGTTTTCTTTGAACAAGAAAGCCGAGTCGAAGAAGCCGTGCCGATCGACAAACTCCGTTCGGCATCTATCCTCGCTGTATCATGTTCGGATCCGTTTGACAAATAGCCGCAATCATGCGCCCGAACATGTGTGTTGAACGCCTTACATTGGACAGCGAATAATAATATAATACAATTATTACATGAATGTAATACATCTGCACATTGTTTAGTTATATTTGCAAAGAATGATTTTGAATTTGAGTTTGAAAAAAAAATTAAAAAATCTTGCCCAAACGCGTTCTTATTCATTTTTCGCTCATGCATTTTTTTTGTGCAAAACGATTGACACGAAAGTAGACTTCGCAGCAGAAAGAATAAGGTCTCAATTCCTTAGTATTAATAAAATAATGGTTTTCCTTCTTTCAATAGGGCTTGGGCATCGTACGGTGCCGACATCCAAATATCGACACACGACATCACCACCGAGGCTGGATGCGAACAATTGCTCCAGATGGCGCTCAACATGGGACCTGTAGACGCCATCTTCAACCTGGCTGTGATACTCAAGGACTCCATCTTCCAGAACCAGACTCCTGAGAGCTTCAAGATCTCTTACGGACCTAAAGCCATGGCTACCGTGCATTTGGATAAACTATCGAGGAAGATGTGCCCTAATCTGAAGTAAGTGGGATAAGATTGATACTGTCATTAGTGTATAACTGAGGAATGGAGCAGGCACCCATCTACCAAGCATAATAGGCCTGTAATATTCACACTACTGGGACACAGTCCTCCTCTCTGTGAGAGGGAATGGACCGTAATCCACCATGTGGGCCCAGTGCAAGATGGTAGATATCAAATGTCTTCGATTTTTTGTTTCTAAGACATTCCGGTTACCTCACGATGTTTTCCTTCACCGTTTTCAGAGCAGTGGTGATGAAATAATTTACACAAAGTAAAACGCCTGTCAGGGTTCGAACCTACAACTCGAAAGTCGCGGCCGTTACCACTGGGCTACCACTGGTCCTGCTTGATCCATCAAGCATTAAGGTTAAACAATCATGTAAAGGCAAGAGAAAAAAGGTCATTTGTTGAAATATTCCCAGGTTTAGGCTGCCTTTCCACCAGAGAACATGGGATGAGCGAGGATGCGTAGCAAGGGATGTGTGTGAAACTAACCAATAAAAACGCTAGCTTAGCTCAAGCTATGACAGTGAAGCGATTAGGCTGTTATTTGGAAATATGGTAGAGGTTATACTGAGGTCATCGATAACATGGGAGTAAATATCCGATATTTTTTGGTATATGACTGTACCCCACTATCTCCGACCTAATATTGTTGTACCATTGTGAACCTCTTCCTATAAAGAAAATGAAGGAAGATAAAATATTATCCGGTACTTAATAAAATCTGCTCTCAAATTTATTTTATGATAGCAACATTGAAGTATCTCTATGAAGTAGATTATTGAACAAGTTTAACGACTGAAGTTTCTCCCCGGGAGTTCAATTATAGTGTCCAGAATTTATTTATTAATCCCTCGTGGAAGCAAAAATAAAGGGCGGTATTCACAAACTTAATACGTAGGTTTCTGTGCCTCTGTTTTTGGAATATAACTCCCCAGCAGTAAAATAATACAATTATTATTTTTTTTACGACGGTTAGGTTTAGTTGGTTGGCTGAGCTATATATTCTTTTATAACTCTAAAAACTCACTAGTAGGAAGTGCTCAAAGGTGGACAGTTTTTGGTGCTGTAGTATACTTATCAGGTTTCACCCGCATAATTCTCGATCCCGTGGGAATATTGGGATAAAAGTATTCTAAGTCCTAACCCAGGTCTACTCATGTGTCAAATTTAATCCAAATCCGTTCAGACGTTTTAGTATGAAAGCGAAATAAACAAACAAACAAGCTCATTTTCGCATTTAAAATATTATACTGAGGATTATGTTATATAAAAAATTGTGAACCTTGAAAACTTCCAATGTTAACGAAAGATCAAAAAGTTGACTATTGAAGTCAACTCTTTGATCTTTCATAAGCTTTGCAGCTGGTCTAAGCTTCTAGATTCTATAGGGATGTTGACTGAAAAAATATTAAAAAAACTATTTAGGCCATCAGTCAGATGATAAAAAAATATTAGACACGTATTTTCTGCTTTAACATATTATAAAAAAATGGTTTAGATGCGAGCCCTCACTCCCCAACTTTAATGCGTTTTGCATTAAAGTTGGGGAGTGAGGGCTCCCTACGTCACAAGTCAGTATAAATCTACCGGCCAGTCACGTCATGCCTCATTTTAACGCATTGCCTACTCAATGTATTGCCGTAATCTTTTGATCACGTAAAAAACGAAAAAATACGTGTCCAATATTGTTTTAATAATCTACCTGATGTTTTTTTTTATGCCAGCATCCTTATTGGCATTGTATAGCCTTTCTTGATTAAATATTTTATCAAAGACTGAACATAAGTGTCTATTAGAAGATCTCTCCCTCATCTACCGTGGGTCCGTAGTAGTCAAGGTCGCGGGTCCGTAGTAGTCAAGGTCACTTTCTGAACCTCTACTCTTTTTCTTAGGGACTTCGTCATCTTCTCATCCGTCTCCTGCGGTCGCGGTAACGCCGGTCAGACCAACTACGGTCTCTCCAACTCCGTGATGGAGAGGATCTGTGAATGGAGGAAGAAGCTCGGCTTCCCAGCCCTAGCCGTGCAGTGGGGAGCTGTTGGTGATGTGAGTATAATTTATTTAGAGCATGGAAGACTTCAGCTAAAAAATCTGAGTAAATAAAGACATAATCAACGGAAGCCATAGATTTAAATCGTTAAATTTGCCCTCACCTCACTAAGGTCGCGCGAACCGTAACTTGTAACCCCACATAATAGATCCTTTCTGCTATTTTGCTAGCTTTACAAACCACAAAACTAATCCATCCACTTCTTTCCCCCAGGTCGGACTGGTCGCCGACATGCAGGACGACGACGTCCAACTGGAGATCGGTGGAACCCTCCAACAGAGGATATCCTCCTGTCTCTCTGCCCTCGACAAGTTCATGAAGCAGGACGCAGCCATCGTGTCATCTATCGTCGTGGCTGAGAAGAAGGCTGGAGGTTCTGGATGTGGCAACATTGTGGATGCTGTCGCACAGATTATGGGTGAGTTGGTCAATGTTATAACCGAATTAAAAAGACGCTTAACGAAGTCGAGAGTCTCTTATACTCACTGTCATTAGATTTTTTTTGTACTGGAGTATGCCTAGGAACCTTCTGGTTACGGAGATATTGAAAGTCAAAGTTTCAACATTTTTTTTTTTCATGGGTACAGGTTTTAAATGTTATAGACCCCACTAACTCCTCTAACATTGCAAGCACCCTTAAGAATAATGTTTTGCGCGCCGCCGTAAACAGTGATTTTTTACACCAAAAATAAAAGTCGTTTGCCAGTAATAATTTTTGCTCAATGTTACCTACTAAGTTTGATGTACAAGATGTGTAGATAACGGCTTCAGGATGGGTCTTTTTACACCCTGTAAGTACTTTTTGTCTAGGTTATGAAGCACGGTTATGTTAAGAAGAAAGTTGTAGGATCTTAAAGGTGCTTTTACAACTTGATCGGCCACTATTAGGCTTGGACGATTGTTAAAGATAATGTTGATATCTAATGATCCGTATCTCGATTTGCTCAGAGCAACCATAACCAATAGAGTCGGTATAAAAGCACCACCAGCAGGTTTAATTGAAAAAAAAAAACAATTTAGGGCCGATTTTTCCAACGCGAGATATCTTTATCCGAGAAAAAAATTCGTAATTCTGACTTCAATTTTATTCCTTGAATAAAAGATATCTGACTTTGGAAAAATCTGCCCTTAGTAGGTAACCTACGGGGTAATTACGTAACATATAAAATAACAATAGATCGTAATGCCATTCGTTTTGATACTTCCGCCACGTTCATTGCGATGTTTACATTGTTTAGTAGACGAATTATTCAAATCTATGAAGCAATGAATTGAACGCACCCACGATACAAGAAGAAATTCTTAGTGTGGGGCAACGTTTTAAAAAAAAAAAACAAATCAATTCAAATGAATTAGGATTTTCCTTCAAAACCCTTAGATTGATTAAAGATAAGATTAAGATAAAAATCATTTATTTGTTCAAAACATGAGTATACACAAATTTTGTTACGTAATAAGGGTGAATAATATGTAAATATGATCTAGAGAGGAATATGGCCGCTTTTCTTTAGATCGAATTTTGTTGCTTCGTGTTTCAATATGAAACATTATAAAACGTATTAGAAAATTCTAGACACACTTACCGAGGGTCCTTACTAGCCCTTATTCATAATTCCTTCTGAGTCGCGAGACGAGATTTTTTTAAAGGAGTGGCGCTAGTGTACCTTTGGGCGCCCTCTTAAGGATATATTTGTGTATATCACACCGCTGACCACTGAGCTGTATATGTAGTTCCCTGATGTTTCAACTCAAATTAAGTTTCAAATTCAATCATTAAACTATGTATTTTAGTAGTTTCCAATTAAATTACAGCCAGAACTGTTGTTAACATTGCCGTATCATTAAACAATGATAATGATATGGTTAGAGCCTAACCATTAACATGAACATAATCTGTTGTAAGATTAGTTTCATGCGAATAATTCCATTGATATGATATTGGTAATACTCTGATAATCTCTATTATAACCGGCGGAGTATTGAGAGATGTGTAAAAATGGAAATCGCTTACTTAATTGTACTTAGATTCGGCTCTCAAATTGGGGATTTTAAGTATGCAATCCTATTTCGATCGAATTTTTACATTTAGGCGGTAAGATATGTCTTAATTTTCAAACTATGAATATTTTAACTTTACTATTTATCTTACAATATTATCTATATATATAAAAGGAGAAACTGACTGACTGACTGACTGACATATCAACGCAGAGCCGAAACTGTTGGAACTAGGAACGTGAAATTTTGCACACGGCTTCCTTTTATAATGTAGGGGAGCACTACGAAGGAGTTTTTGAAAATTTCACCTTTATTACAGAAAATACATAGTAAATAATAAATTGAATACTACAAAACATACAATGGGCGGCCTTATCGCTTCCTTTTCTTTTCCTTTTTTTTTTTCTTTAAGGGGGCGTTTCGTTTTTGTAAAAAATCTTATACCTTGAGTTAATAAATTTGGAACTTGGCAGAAAAAGTACTAGCCTTGCATGAATTCAAGATAGTAGTCGCACACAATAAGGTACAAAGGCGGGCTTAATGCCTTAGGCATTCTCTACCAGTCAACCAAGGGTGGTGAAGAGATAAGATGGCAGGTGCTCCGATTTAGAGGAGACAATAATAATAAAAAATATTAAAAAGACAACAATGAATTACAAATAAAATATGTACACAAGTACATATTTTATTAGTACCTACGTGTATCATAGTTTATAAACTTATGATACACGTAGGTACATACATATTTACTATATTATATACCTACATTATATCGACTCACTTTCTCGATCGTTGACAGGCCAGAATATCTATGGAAGAGTGAGTGGTAGGTGAGAATGACCAGGCGAATTATGGCACACATGTATTGCTTACCATCCAGTGAAAATGAAATCTTAGAGTACAGCCACGTTTGAATCCACATAATCTTAGACTACAGCCACGTTTGATTCCACATAATCCGTGTACTAATAATGACCGTGACGAATGCGCCTATTCAAAAATGCCAACTGCCTAATTTCTGCAATTGAATATCTATGCTATCTCCACCAGGTATCAAGGACTTGAAGACGGTATCCCAACAAGTGTCCCTCGCCGAGCTGGGTATGGATAGTATGATGGCTGTGGAGATCAAGCAGACGCTGGAGAGAGAGTTCGAGATCTTCCTCACTGCCCAGGACATCAGGACATTGACGTTCGCCAGGTAAGTTATAGATGAAACAATTTCTCCCTTTCTTTATACTTACGACTGTTGTGTTCTAGAAAGTATAACGACCAGCTTTAAGTAGTTCCCAGCAAAGAAAAGTCAACGCTTTTCTTCGTGTGGGTAACGTAAATGGCGAATCTGGAATAAGTTTAGCGCAGAAGTGCTCAGCAGGTTCTTGCTTGCTGCCAAGCAATAAACTGACAGCTGTGATTATGATTGATGGCGATGGCCGTTTTGCGTGGATGTGACGCATTATTTTCCCTCAACTTATTTTTTTTGTGTTAGTGTTCTTTCTTTGCGTCATGTTTACCGCAAATAAACGTATTTTCTTTCTTTCTTTTCTTTTTCTATTATGGCAATTTCATTAGACATTATTAATTCGTTTTTGGCAGTTAAAGTTTTTGATGCCAGGTTGATTATTATGCCTTCCTTACACACTTTTACATTCAAGTGTGCAGTTGAACCTTTTTTACCCTCAACCACAGCAAGTTCTCCACATCAAATTATAATTTTATTCGTTGAGGGACGCACTGCAGCGTTGTCAACAAAAATATACGAAATGTGCCGCTCAAATTTTAGACAAATAATTCTTCAGCTATAAATACACCGGAAAAATTCTCCCACACCACTACGTATACAAACTTGAAATAACATTTTCTGCCCGAAACGATTCGCATTTTCCAACAAGGTTTTCAAAAAATAACTAGCTAAAGAAAATAATACAAAACTCTTTCTAACGCAACATGCTATTCCAACCTTATAGAAAAAATCTCGAACCAAATATGTGTCGAATTGTATTTCTATTTTGTTCATATTTTCTGAGATCTGAGATATTTCATAAAGGGCTCTGAGGTAACAGAGTTTTGCCGCAAATTAGATGAAAGATCAGATTTCTACATAATTTTACTTTACTTCATCAATATTCGGTTTTATTTTTAGGCGCCATTGTTCTTGTTCGTTATCTTGATATGTTCCTTACCTACCAGTGATGTCAAATTGATATGTACGTTCGTAATTAACGTCAAATCGTCAATCACAGGCTTATCTTTAGTTGATCTTCTGATTATCTTACATTGGTTATGATCCTCACTTGAAGTGAAAATGTGATTAGAGATGGAATTTCTAATTCTATCTTTGTTGACGTTTTATTCGATGACTGGGCGGGCCTTTTACCTCACGCGAATCAAAGAACAATTCCGTCCATTGGCCCGATTTTTCCACTTCGTTGGATGCTCTTTAGGACAAGCTTTTATGCCTAGTAATTTGGATCCTAAAGATCTCATTAGCGCGTTAGAGACCTATGCCCAGCAGTGGAAAAATTATGATTTCAATCTTATTACCTTTACAAAAACTTATCCATGCTTGCTTAACTCAGCCTGCCGTCTACTGATGGACATGTTAGTCATAACACCCGAGTTATCGCCTTCCGTATGTAGTCGCTCCCAGCCGCCGTTTAAGATCATCGGTCCATCTAAGTGGGTTGTCTTTAAAGCCGTATTCTCGGCGGCAGCGGGCAGAGGGGCGGCGGTGACAGCATTGCGAGAGTGACGCGTTCAAATGCATAGTTTTATATGCAATTATTCTCGCTCCCCGCGTCGCTGCCAACGAGAACAGTTCCATATAAAACAGTAAAATCAATCTCGAACCGCTGTCGCCGCCGTCCCGAAAGATTGCTTTTAGCAATACGACCGACATTTGTGTTTACCTTTGTAAAATTTCTACATATGTTATTACAATATTATCTTAATATATTCGTATGGTGTTCGTAATAAAGAGTATTTTTTTTTCATACGTACATGAGTCTAAGTGTATATTATCTTCTTCCACCAGACTGGTAGAACTGACAGCACAACGTGAAGCCGCCGCCTCAACGTCGGCGTCTCGTCCCGCCAACATCGAAGGAGCGGCCGGTCTAAGGGTGCTCATGAGGAACTTTGGAGAAGAGAACACCGTGTCTGAGCCCCTTATATACATGCCTACCATGGTCAGCGATGCCGTTGAGGTAAGATAACCTACTTAATAATTATACTTTTTCAAGGGCTGTTAGAAAATAAATTGTATATATATGTGGTTACCGTATGTCCACAAGCTCAAGCAACTTGCGTCTTGCGACAGCAAGTGCGAAAAAAACAAAATGAAAAAAGTTGTTTAGTTAGAGCATGCCAGGAGTCATCGCGACACAACTTGCGGAGTGATGGACAGAATTAGGTAACGCTCTCACGTGTCGTTTGACGCAAGTCGTATTGCTCGAGGCTGTAAAAGGGGCCAGAGTGTATAGTCGTCGGTTGAAATATTTATAACTTTTAGGTTTCCTAAGAAAGCGGTGTTATCATATAGTGGATGCAATGACGGTGGATGTTTGTCATCATGGTGTCAAAAAACGCACCCTGTAATGGATCCTGCATATTCATTTATGATCAGATTTTAATAATCTTTTTTGAAGTCTTTTTCTTTTTCGTGTGGTTAGTGACTAACCTGATGTCAGAGTTTTAAAGCCGCCCATGGGCCTCTGAGTTGGCTTCACAAGCTGTCGAGAAATATCTCTCAGGCATTCCAGTTTCCTCATCATGTTTTCACCGAAGTAAAATGCATTTACGTAACTTTCAGTTAAAAAGTATAACAAAACAGAATGTAGGTAGAAATATCCACGCAAAAGTTTCTGATAGAAGCGAATGGTCCACAATCAAGTAACATTCACAGCAAAATTTATTTTATCAAGGAAGTACAATAAACCTAGCGAACGATTGCTGCTGTTTATTCTCCAATAGGTAGTTTCAACACTTTCCACTCAGACTGCAAAGTTTTCTAATAGATCATTCGATAAGAAACTGGATCGAACTTGCGAAAGTCGTGATAAATGTGAAACATCTCTCGGGTGCAAGTTCACTACAACTTTCTGGTCAGAAATTGCTTCTGAAGATCCTTTTAGTTCTAAAAATAGTTTTATTTGTTTAGTTGAAATAATTATATTTTGAATTGTTTGGTGCATTTAATTTTTGTCTATATTAATGCAATTTTATGTATATTTCTACATAATTTTGTTATTTCATTTCAAAGTACATATAATAGAAAAGTTTTTGCATCATTCATTTCTTAATAATCTTGTAATATGTAATAGTTTACTAGAGTAACTAAAATTGTCAGTATGACATTTTGTCACGAATTTTGTATATGTATTTTCGTTTTTTCAAAGAACTTTTATATTATGTCTTGTTTCAAATCAGTGTAAGTATTCTTAACAAACTATCATCCTTACACTTACTGAAAGATGTTCAAATGTCCACTGATGGGCGTAACCCTATTCAGCGGATTCCTGCGATCTTCACCAGGTCTTCGATCTACTTACCCACGCTGCACCTTCTGGCATTGTCACGAATCCAGGAATTTTGTCAAACCATAACTTAAATGAAAAAAAATCCTCCCAGGGTGACGAGGCTATCCACGTGATGGAGCGCGTCTTATTCATGCTGCCAGGATTGGAAGGTTGCGCAGCAGTCTTGGAACCGCTCTGTAGAAGACTGAAGATCAAGGTCTGCGTGCTGCAACTCGGAGTGGAACATAAGGATGAGTCTATGGAGCAGATGGTTGATAGACTGCACCAGGTGAGGGTTATATTCTTAGGTGATAAGTATGTTGACAAGGGCTCATGGCTAAATAACAACAGCTGCACAAGTCGATAGTCAAGGTTAAGCAACGCTTGCCGAGGTCGATCCGTGGATGGGTGACCATCTATTACATACCGAGAGACTACCCCTCCGTGCCTCAGAAAGCACGTTAAGCCGTTGGTCCCGGCTGTCATTTGTAGATATTTGACAGTCATTACCGTTAGTCTGAAAACCAGTCTTACCAAGGAGTATCGTGTTACCCAGTAACTGGGTGTTGAGGTTCGATAGGCAGCCGCTCCATGTAAAATACTGGTATACAGCCGCATCTAGTTAGACTGGGAGCCGACCACAATATAGTTGGCTATAGGTAGATGATGAGATTGGTTCACAGGCTGGCGGTGCTACTGATGGAAAGTGGACGCCTACCGCTGCGCGCATGAACGCTATTAACATGAGTTTATTACACCAGATTTAAACATAGAAAAACAATAGGCAGAGGTGTCGACCTAATGCGGCCTTTACATGAGTGACTATACCCGCACGATTTTAGCCACAGGCCGCAGGTGACTAAAATCACAAGTTCCAAAGTAGAGTAGGTTTCGAGTTTTGTCGAGCGGCGACAGGCTGCATGCGGCGGGTGACAAAATCGACCGAGAAAATGTTCAGTCGCAGGCAAAGAAATGAGTTTTCTGTCCAAAATATCGAGGTGTACTGTAGTGGCATCCCAGGGACAATATGATTTTTATCGACCTGTGTAAATTGGTCGGTGATTCGGTTTGTGAGGTGATTTCGTAAGCGACCAGCCCGCATGGCGATTAGAGACAAGTTTGAAAAGTTTCGTGGCCTTTTTATTTTACCAGCAAACATCAACTTGTTTTATGAAATGACTTTTAAAGTATGGATATATACTCTACTCTTTCTCAATTTATAAGTTTTTGTTTTCAATATCGATTCTAACTTTCTGCTACTAAATTGTGTAAATCTTCAACATCATCTTGTTATTAATATTGATAGATTGTGTGGTATTAATGTATTATCTTTTCAGACTGTGATCTCAAGACTGGCGCCTGGTGCTCCGTTCTGGTTGCTCGGATACAGTTTCGGTGCTCTTCTTATTTTGGAATTGGCTTCGAAACTGGAGAAGGAAGGTAAGCAGTTCTTTCACAGCACTATCATAATACCTTGCATTGTAAAGACTTAGTTTGAATTTACGCAAAAAGTCTAACAGATTTCAAAGCATTTCTTAAACCAACAATTTACATATTGTTTTCTTAGACTGACAGAAAATACAATTTCATTAGCTACTGTTTTTATAAAACCACCACTATAACTTTCGCATCATCATGTTTTGGGCCGAAAGCCAACTAAACTTCCCATTCCTTCCAGGTTTCAAAGGAACAGTATTCTGCATGGACGGTGCTCCTGACTTCCTCTATGCGCTCCTGACAATGACCATCAGCTTCAAGAACGACCTACAACTGCAGAACAACCTCCTTTGTCACACCATCGACATCATCGCCCCCAACAATGACGTCACCAAAGACCTCATGGACAAACTCAACGAAATCGAGTCGTATGATGAAAGAGTCGCCCTCACGATTAAATCCTCCCCAGTCCAGAGCAAGTACTCCGATAAATTCATCGCCAATATCGCTAGAGCCACCTTCGATAGGCTCAAAGCAGTTCTCAACTTCAATCCTAAAGCTTTCACCAAACTACAGTCTCCTGTCATTCTTCTGCGTCCGAAAGAAAATCCTCCTTACGTCGTCGTTGAAGATAACTACGGCCTTGATAAGTACACCGAGAACACGGTCACTGTACACTATCTGGAAGGCAACCATGTCAGTATAATTGAGAATAAGGACTGTGCTAATATCATCAACAGAGTTGTGGTCGAAAATGAAGAGCAGAAAGGAAAGGCGACAGAAAATATTGTTACCAGCATGGTTGAGAACGCTAGGGAAGTCAAAGCCTGAATCTTAACAGATTTTTTTTACTTTTTGTATCCGATTTTTATAAAAGAGTATTTATATAATTTTCGTGTATGAATTTATTTAAGGTAAGGGATAATATAAAGATTTAATTAATGTTTTAATTTATTGTTGTGTGTAAAAATAGTAATAAAAAATGGCCGTATTTTAATAAATGTAATAACTTACTTAGTAACTGATAGATTTAGTTAGATAAACGTCGTAGGACACCAGTACCAAACAAATATTCACTAAGTATAACTTAAGGGGTCAAGTAAGTAATTTAAAGGAATTTTAACTTAACGGAGGGGAATATTTGAAAAGGGGAGTTTTATTAGTAGGTAGGCATTTGAACTAATTTGTAAGTAATAAATTATTGTTTATAGATGTTTAAGCAAGGGGTTTTGTACATGGGAAAGTTAAATATATTAATTTTAATTAGATTTTGTTGTTTTGCTGTAGCCCCTTAATACCTTATTCTTTTTATTTATAGCTGTTCACAAAAGGTAAGTAAGTATTTCAAGAAAAACTTAATTTTTTGGAAAAGTAATTCAGGTCCTAGAAAAGATTGACACTATTTTAGCTGCTTCGCTTGTAACAAACATATGCCAATAAAGGGGCCAACATGTTTTGGACAGGGATTTTAGCATCTCACTTAGCGAACCAACAAACAAGTCCAAACACTGAGCGGCAAACTTACGTGTCGTGAAATAAAAAAACATTTTTTTATTGACAATGTAAATTTTGACAATGTAAAGGCATCAATCTGTAGACAGAAAGCGGCGACCGTCACCGCGTCTCCGTTTAATTTGTACTAGTTCGGAGGTCCGCTGTGTGAAATGGTAAAATAGTGTCCACATTATGCGTAACATGTTGGTCACTTTATTGGGAGAGTTGTTGACGTGTTTGTTACAAGTGGGGACGCAGCTTAAAGCAAGCTTTTTAAATTAATGAAACACAAATAAATAAGGCAGAGTATAGAGTGCCGCTAGCGGAACTCTATCCCTATCGGATAAACTGCCGCTAGCGGTATAATAGTGGCGCTGCCTCGGCTTGGCTAAAGCGCCGTAAGCATTGCACTGTCATTGTCACTGTCACTGAGTCACTGTCACTTGTTATTTTGTTGGATTGTTGAGGTTAGTTCGCTGTAAAACACCACATTCCCAAAACGTTACATTCTCTTGTGCCTCAACGGACCATGGCGTTGTGTGGTCAGATTTCTAACCTAACCTAACCTACCTTTCAGCCATATTTCTTAAATTCAGTCATTGAAGTGACTTTTGATATAATTCTCTAAAACAAATATGGTCAGTCAATACAAAGGGCGGCGAACAAACCTCAACAATCAAACAAAATAACGAGTGACAGTGATAATGATAATGCAATGCATACGGCACTTTAGCTGGGCCAACACAGCGCCACTATTTAGCCGCAAATAGCGGCACTTTATCCGATAGAGATAAAGTGCCGCTAGCGGCACTCTATACTTCCAATAAATTAAAAGGTACTTAGTATTTCAAAACGTATAGAAATGTAGGGAGCCATTCAGTTTTACATTGCAAAGCTAATTTCAATCGATAGGGAAGGATGTTTAAGAATGAAACGGCATAAAATATTGGGCCCCGATCAAAGCGGCTAATCGGATTGAAATCAGGATTTGACGTTGGCACTGACACGAGGCTATGAAGTTAGCGACTGTCTGCGACCGTCCTGCCTTTTCTGAAGATAAAGTTAGAACGCTACAATAATCTTTTGGCGTTTGGCCAAAATCAGAACTAACATCTTGCACCCATGTAGTAATGGGGAGATTAATTAACTTTACAAAGGAAAACCCGTACAAATTAAAATAGAGAGCGAAACTCTGCAGAGGCGATGGGTATCGTATCTAAACACGACAAAACAAAAATGATTATATTGATGTTATTATTTTTTTTTTTTGTTGTTAACGGTCAAAGTCAAAGTCAAACAATTTATTTCAATTAGGCACTTAAAAGGCACTTATGAACGTCAATTTTACAAAAAAATTAATTGATTCTAGTCGCCCCTTCCAAAAGGTAGTTTTCGTATGGAGAAGAATGGGCAAGAAACTCCACCGTTACTCTTTTCAAATGTCTATACAATATTTTGTATACATTAATTATATTATTACCTATATGTGAAAACGATGCATCTAGAATAAGATTACTATACAACGATAGGTAAAAAAGAATGAAAAATGAAGCAATGACAGTTAAATAAATTATGTGATAGATAAATGGTGCTCACATATTTACAAACATTGCAAAATTATACGATATTCCTAACATTTTAACAAGTAATACTAATAAGTCAGTGTGTGAATTCAAGAAATCACAGAATGTAAAATCAGTGTTATAAATAAATTACAAATTATATAATTAAATTAATGAGGTTGATTTTGTCTAGACTCTAAATTGTCCTATGGAGCAGGACCAGCATGTTTCCAAGCATTCTTATCTTGGATATAATCCTCTAATTTATAATATACTTGTTTACAGAGTGTGCTTTTAATATGAGTTTTAAATTTTCTTTCATTTAATTGTAATATATCACAAGGTATTTTGTTGTAACATTTAACACAGCACCCCATAAAAGATGTATGTATTTTAGATAATCTGAAAAATGGTTGATCTATTTTATCTTTATTTCTGGTATTAAAATGATGTCTATCACTTATTTTATTGAAAATATGTAGATTTTTTCTTACATACATAATATTTTCATAAATGAATTGGCAAGGCGCCGTCATAATATGATTAATATTATGACGGCGCCTTGCCAATTCTCTCTTCTTTAAATAGTTCCTTGAGAGATTCCCGACGATGTATATTATAAATGGCTCTGACAGCTCTCCTTTGTAAAATAAAGATGGATTCAATGTCAGCAGCCCGACCGACAGTAAAATGCCATACGACATAATACTATGAAAGTGGCTAAATAGACCAAACGCGCTGTTTCTACATCTGTTAGCTGTCTTATCTTTCTAACAGCATAAGCGGCCGAGCTTAGGGGCGGGTGCTGGAAGTGTTGTTTGAAGTATGAGAAAAAAAACTGTGTTTTATTTTTATTTTATCATATTTAGATATCGACACCCATAACGTCTGTGAAGTTAACACAAAAAAAAACTGTTTTTTCATGTGAATACTCTACCTGCATTGATGACCCAAAAAAACTCAGCAAATTAACTTCTTTTTCATTTTTATCATGTTTAGATATTGATAGCCATCACGTCTGCGGAGATTCACAAAAAAAAAAAAAATCAAAAAAAATTTTTTTCTTTCTTTTTTATTAATTAAAAAGTATTGAAAAATATATATAAAAGGTATCGTGTTTTATATACATTTTGTCCAGATTTTGCAATACTGGTAGTGATTTGTGAATAGACCAGCTACATTTTAGCTTACGATACCTCTAATGACTACCTCGGTGGTCTAGAGACAAAACACTGAATATTCTTGTATGTATAATGATAATACGGCGCGTTGTGTTCCACGCGCGCCTCAAAGAGATGTCAGCACCAACCGACGGGGTCGAAAGACCAATGCCTGCTGGGGTTGCGGGTTTGTCTGAAAGGGATAACGCGGCCCCGGCACACAGGCAACGGAAGGAACACGGGTGGGTTTTAGTCAGTAAAAGTCTGACACACCCTCTCGCTCTGCCCAGAGCGGGAGAAGTTATTTGATGATTTCCCACCATGAAAAAAAAAAAAAAAAAGGTATAATGATAATGGTGTTTTAGGTGGGTACATGTTTCATGGACGCACGTTGATGCCTGCGGATAATTATTTTTATGTTTTTAATAATTTAATTCATATTATTGGTTGTATAGTAGCATCGTAAGTAAGTATGTAAGTACTGTTTATTTTATTTTATATTTTCATGTATAATTCATTAAACCTGACTTGGTTTCCGTACGTCTTTTTCGAGTGACTACTGAAAATCAGCGCTGTGCTGAGGGTCCCCATAGCACAGCATCATGCTGAGTGGTAGCCTTCTTGTCACAGTCATGACGTGCCAGCAGCTGCCAACTATTTCTGTTTTGTGCTCGTTATTGTATTTAAAACTATTGTGTTTTATTTTCTTGTTCAAATGAGTTTATTATCTTTTTTTTTTATGCACGTGTTTCTGTGACAAATAAACTTATTTTTCTTTCTTCTTTCTTTTCTTTCTTTCTAGTGGCCGCAAGCGCTACTGCTGACCATGAGGTCCTGGGTTCGATTCCCAGGACAGGCAAAGTGTAATAGGGTTTTTCCATCAGGAATTTCTCAGTAGTGGCTATTGATTTGTGCCCGGTAATGATGGCAATAGGCTCGGCCCCTATTAAAAGGGACTTTAAAACATTACTGGCGAAATGTGGATGTAAAATGTACACCTCTGTCTAACCCGTTGGAGATTACATGCTTGATGTTTGTTCTGTTTAATCCACGCTGCTCTCATGGCCCCAAACTAACCGATTTTAATCTGTCATGGCGACGTATTCGAAATCGGGATCATTCATCATTAAATCGTCCGCGTGAGCCTGTCACATTTATACATTTCCCTTCATCCTATTTTATACCAAATATTCTTCGACATCTAAACTAATATTACAAAGAGGAAATATTTGTTTTTGTGTATATTTGTTTGTAATGAGTAAACTCAAAAACTACTGGACCGATTTAAAAAAATATTTTACCATTATAATGCTATATTATTATTGAGTAACATAGCCTATAAAGCCGCTGGCGGAAGTTAATATTTAATAGTCCCGCTGCTCTCTGCTCTTATGGCCCCAAACTAACCGATTTTAATCTGTCATGGCGACGTAGTCTGAATCGGAATCATTTATCATTAAATCGTCCGCATGACCCTCTCTCATTTATACATTTCCATTCATTCTATTTTATACCAAATATTCTTTGATAAAACAGTTTGTTTTGGTTATAGACGATGAATTTGTCATAGAAATAAAATTAAAACAAACTTAGCCAACCATCAGGTAATTATTTAATTAGAAACATATAAAAAAAAATGATTTGCCCGTTCAAAATAATTAATAAGTATTTAATATTTTCAAAGGCGTTCTGCCAAATTTTATATTAAATAAACGGTAATGGAACAAAGTATTAAATCCACAATTTATACCTGAAAAGACTCATTCTTAAGAATACAATAATGTTCACCGAATAATATTATTTATTTTTGCTAACAACTAATTTTTTTTGAATAATTTGAACAAAGACAAAATTCTGTGAATTTATCAAGAACCTTTTTCTTATACTAATATAATTTATTTATTGAAGCCGAATTTACTTTTTTATTAAATAAAGGCTCGGTAGATGATGAATATAATAATATTAAGAGCTTCTTTAATTGTGAAACTTTTTCGTTGTGGTATTTTCACTACTAGTTTACCGAATGGCTCTTAGTTCAGTGTGCCTCTCAAAGAACTTCTCTAACAACTCTTGAGAGCTTTAAATCGAATACAAATAGTGTTCAAAGGTATTAAACATTGTATTTTACATGCCGTGTCTACTAGTTTATTTTATCGTTTACATCTAAATACAAGTTGTAAAGACTAAGTTGTGTACTACAAAAATCGTAAAAAACTTGTCGAAAATGTCAAATTGCTGAACAATTAGTTAATAGTTAATAGAGGCATGAGGAACAGGTTATTTAAAGTTCACTCATCCTCCATAGTAAAGGGAGGATCCTTCGACCAGACGAGTGTTGCGTCTGGTGGGCAACTGGCCGATGATTGATGTCGGGAAGTTTTACATATGCTGATCGCACGGTAAACATTGCTTGCGCGATGCAGGATTTCACTTGACGTCAGTATACGTTGTTCGCATGTGGCGATATATAACCTACCACAAGTTAAATATACATGTTTAAAACAACGTCAATGTAATACGTTTTGTACACTACATGCTTTTGACAAGACTTATCAAAAACAAGTACTTGTTTGTACCTTTAGCGGTGTAAATGCGGCATAATACCACACATAGTCACCTAAATGCGATGAATAGCAGCTTCCCCCGTGGTTGTCAAGAGGATGAATAGCAACATACTTCCGTCTGCTAATAAAAACAGATTGTCATCATTAATCTGTGTGCCAAGGCTGGTGAGCAATTTCCTCTTTGAGCAATCTAGGAAGCGATCATTAGGAGGGCCAAGAGCAATCTATGGTAACCTACGTACTGATGTATGATTACGATATGTATTCATTTATTGCATTTGAAAGATAGAAACACGTTTATTTTGAAGTTTCTGCCTACTCCCATGCGAAGAAGGCGTGAGTTTATGTATGTATGTAATCTTCGTTCGCAATTCATTTGCCAAACATATAAACAAACACGAGTTTTAGGAAAAACAACTTACATATAAGGTTCAGTTTGCGTTACAACTTCATATTTTATTATGACTTTTACAACAGTACTAGTAGTTTACTAGTTGATGTTTGTTTAAGTGGAAATAACATCAATTGGAGACAAGGATTTATATAGACCTTAGTACATAAACGAACATGGTTTACTAAAATTAATACTTAAGCATTTGCAAAATTGTTTAGAATACGCCACCTTTTTAGGGTTCCGTAGTAAACAAGGAACCCTTATAGTTTCGCCATGTCCGTCTGTCTGTCTGTCCTACTGTCTGTCCGCGGGTTAGCTCAGAGACGGTACGGTACGGGCATATGTATATATATTAATCATTTCGACAAAGTGGTAAAATAAAATCAAGAAAAATAATTTTTTTTAGGATACCTCGTAAAGTGGGGATGCTTTTTTTTTCTCGTCTACGCCATTTTGTGGGGTATCGTTAGAAGGGTCGTTCAAAAATATTGTGAGTTTTGAAAACCATTTTTAGATTCAGGGATCCGTTTCCGAAATATTCACCTTTTAACTGAAATTTATTGTTAGTGTTAAGTGTCCCACCCCCTACCAGTTAAATGGTTGTACTTGGACTTGTGAAAAAATTCACAGCAGTAGTATATATAACGAAATTAAAAGGAAAACTATGAGAGCTAAGTAGGCTGTACAGGTTAACGAGTAATAATCAACCAACTTAAATTTGCGGTTTTTGTGTTTTTCAACTACAATGTTAAGTTTGTTCTTGGGATAAATTCATCCCAACTACGGAACCCTTCAAAAACCGGCCAAGTGCGTGTCGGACCATGCTTGTGCGTGGTCCGACACGCACTTGGCGGGTTTTTTTATGTTTTCGTTGTGTGAGTGTCTAGGCTGAGGAACAAATTCCGTAATTTTTTTAAAGTTTCGCATTCGCATCTCATTTGCAATCTGTCAAAAATACAATCAATTTACCAACATTTTTGACAAGTGTGACAGATTGCGACTTGAATGTGAAAGTTTTTTAAGTACGAGAATTGGCCTTCTGGTGTCAGAGTTTTTATGCCGCTGTTTTTATGTCTCTGGCTTGGCTTCACATGCCGGCGAAAAATATCTCTCAGGCATCCGGTTTGCACACGATGTTTTCCTTCACCGTTTTTGAAGCAAGTGATAATTATACATACAATACGCACATGAATGCGAAAAGTCAGAGATGCGGTGTCATGGGTTCGAACGGTCTTCGCAGTCTGACAGTCACACCACTAGGTTGATCATCACTGCTTAATACGCCACCTATTTCTAAGTTTGAAACTTTTGAAACTTATTTAAAAAACCTACTTTAATATACCATTGAAGTAGGTTTTGAATAAACGATTTATATCAGCTTAGCTTAGTTTATTGACTCAGGCGTGACTTTGCGGAAATCCATTATGAAATACAATAGACGACGTATATTTAGTAACCTTATCCGCTTAACTGTTCTTAAAGAGTCATACAGAACCCGGTAAGAAATCCACACGTGTTTCACCTCCCAACGAGGCATCCTCAGGATGACGATTGACTTGTTGTGAACCCGGACCCGACGTGTTGACACGTCAACCGTCGAGAGCAGTGTGAGCCACTTCGCCCGACAACCCCACTTTTATAGGATTACTGCTCGGCCCACCTCGGCTAGGATCGTTATCAGCGCGATAACGGCTCAGCGCGTTGTCTATTGTATTTTATTAGCTTAGCTTTTTAGATGTATGTGATCTATTTACTACTTATTAAGGAACCTACTTAAATGGAAACTATACACTCTATCAACATATTAAGAAAAAAAAACAGTCATAAAAGGCGTTCTATGTAAAAATCAAACAAATCTTAGTATAAATTTATCTCAATCACGTCGAAGAAAATTTTCCGCATACCTACCAATATTTCAGTTAATAACAGTCAAGCATGTTTCAGTAACGACATGCATGCTACATTAGGTATGTCTCATGAAAAAACTGTATGACTTTTGGTCTCCCAGAATTTCTAGAAATAGCATCCTAATGTGATTGTTAGTAAAGAGACGCGGTGTAATGCGGCGGATTCGTTTCGCTTTTGTTTTGTGCGACGAGGCAACAGCACTGTGGCTTTTTGGTTATCCATTTTTTATGTATGAAACGTAGTGCTAGTAAACAAAAGCATACCGACAGCCTGTAGACCTCAGAATGATTTAATTTTTTAGTAGTGAAATAATAAAAGAGACATGTCCCTCGAAATTTTTATTTTACTGAACATAACATCACGCCTGAACTCCCCGAAGGTTAGACAGAAATGTATGTATAGTACATTTCGCCAGTAATATGAGCGTTTATACAGAAAGTGGGCAACGTCGCAAATAGCTGTCAAATATTTCGCTGTTTTGATTAATTTGGCAATATTACTGTATGGAAATAAGAACTATGGCTTACTAGTGAACTAACATATTGAAGAAATGCAATAATTAACATCGTAACACCGAATGTTTAGTTTTAGATGTAAAAAAAATATTTAGAAATTTTCCAAATGCCTTTTTTAAACCTAAAGCTTTTTTTATAAAATCTGCGAATGTAGCTTGGACAAAAAAGTTAAGCCAGTTTCCTAAGAACGTTTTCCTGTAGTTGATACGGTTGAGTATACATGCCCTCCTTTCCCTGTCTCAAAAAACTACCCTATATAATCGATTTAATGGATTCTGTGAAAATTATAAGGCTAGAAAGCGTTACTAAGATGACGGCTGATCAGCCGCATACATCTCTAGATGTATGGAAGAAGAAGATCTACATCAACCCCAAATAAACTGTAATAAGGGACAAGAGGATCATTATCATCATCATTTCACAGCCGAAATACGTCCACAGCTGGACATAGGCCTCCCCCTCTCACATCCAGCGGATTCCCGCGGTATTCACAAGGTGATCGGTCCACCTCGTGGGAGGCCTTTCAATACTACGTCTTTCAGTACGCGGTCAGCAACCCAGAATCTTTCCGCCTCATCGACCAAGGTAACCGACATAGCCAAAAGAATGGCCAAACTTAAGTGGCAAAAGGATGATGAAGGAAAATTCATCACCCAAAGTCTAAATAAGAGATAGGTAAGTAGCACCTCAAACGATCCAAAACTAACAGATTATGTTATTGTTAGTTTCACATAACACACGTATCAACTCTCGTACAATAAATCAACAATGTTTGACAGAGCGAACGTGCCATAAATACACGATCCTTTGTGATTGGACGTCGAGCATAGAACGATGGATGTGGCAACACTGTGTAAATGTTGTAATATGTAATAAATCATGGCTTAGTAGAATATTTGGGTTTTCGGAGAAGATATATTTAGAGTTATAGATCATTTTTCCTTGAGTAAAAATAACCTGCACACCTTTTTAAAATTACCCAACTACGGTAGTAGAAACGGAAATTCAGAGAATGTATTCATTCAGGAGTTTCAATGAAGGCTCAGTGGAGAAGTATTATTGAGTATTCCTAATCTATCTTTATTGATAAAGTTGCGTAGTTAGTTCTCAGTAATTCTCAACAAAATATGTACGTATTTTATTGTATTAACTTTCTCCCTTTATGGAAGTGGAAAAACTCTTAGATAAAATATCACAGATCATAGAAAGACATTTTCTTCGATGTATGGCATTTTTCGTTTATCTATATAAGTTATATCTATCACCTTTATTTTCGTTGCCGGGGGAAAACCTTCAAAAGACCCAGCCTTCGGGGATAATACCAGGATTCTTCATTCATTCAGCCGAAAGACGTCCACTGCTGGACATAGGCCTCCCCCAAGCACCGCCACATTGACCGGTTTTGTGCTGGTCGCATCCAGCGGATTCCTACGGCATGCACAAGGTCATCGGTTCACCTTGAGGGAGGCCTTCCAATGCTACGTCTTCCGGTACGCCATACCAGGACCCTTACCTCACAAAAACCACCCTGGTGGTCACCTTCATCACAGGGAGGGGGGCACCGTGTCCCACCACTCTGGAACCCTCTCTGTGTAATGCCTGTTGGGGCACATCCTTGTGGAGACTGTAAAGGGTTCTCCCCCGAGGTTAAGGAGTCTGCTCTGAGCTAAAGGAGTGTCCCCTGAGAAAAGAAGTCTACCCTGAGTGGATATTGGACCTAGCCTAGCGCTCCTCGATAGAATTTGTTGCAACCAAGCGACTGTAGTACCTGGTTTCTGGAACGGAAAATTATCGACGTGTCAAAATTAGACGCTAGTCAAGTGATGGCTCTTGATAATTAGGGTTCCGTACGTCCGAATGAAAAAACGGAACCCTAATAGGATCACTCCGTGTATCCGTCTGTCACAGCCATTTTGCTCAGAATCTAAAGGACAGATTAAAAGTTGAAAGGTACACATTATTATGTGACCCAAACACGGACGTGTAACGTAAGTAAGTTAATTTTGAATATGAGGGTCACTTTTGGGAGGTAAATAAGATTTTATTTTTTTAACTATCGCAAATTGTACCGTGTGACATGTCAAATAAAAGGGATTAATGTGGGGGTCTCAATTATAAAATAAATAGTTTCAAAGCTATTAAAGAAAATAGATGACAATTTACCATTTCTCCGAAACTACTGAGCCTAAAATGTTGAAATATTGAAAATAGTTCTATACCTACTCATAGATAAAAAAAAGTCTGTCTAAAATAATATGGTAAATCTCTCAATATTGTACGTACGACTTACATTTGCAGTTGGAATGTATGAGAGAATATGTTTTTCAACTATAATGTTAAGTTTGTTCTTGGGATCTGCAACACACTTGTTTTTAAGGTGATTTCGTTCCAGAAACCTAGCGTTACAGTCGCAAGTAATCAGTTCAATATATACTCAGGGGAGACCGGACAACAAAGGAGTATTGCAATCATTCTGCCTGGCCTATTCCCAACTGTGTTGGGGTTGGCTTCCCGTCTAACCGGATGCAGCTGAATACCAGTACTTTACATGGAGCGACTGACTATCTGACCTCCACAACCCAGTTACTGGGTAACACGATACCCCTTGGTAAGACTGGTTCTCAGGCTTTTGGGCTTCTGAGAGGTATTGCAATCTCTATGTTAATCTAAACTTAGTTCAATTAACTGTGAGACACAGGCAGTAGTATGGTTTACTTAGATAATCAAGGATTATGCTATTAGCGGTATGAGTTAATATCAATGACCATTCAATTATGCATAATACAGATCTAATCGGCTTTGCTGGAATAAACTGTAAAATAGCTTTATTAAGTAAGTATTAAACAAAAAATAAGTTTAGTGTTTTACACAGCCATCTAATATTGATTGAAATTATAAATAGGATTGATCTTAATGTCCATCAAACTACTCACTCTTTCCACACCAGGCTCATCCAACACCCGACACCACTGCGGCTTCCGCATCCAGTTTGTCCTAGCCACCTTCTTAAGGTCGACGGTATTTCTAGCTGGGGGGCGTCCCACACTGCGCCGTACCTTCCAGTTCGAAATCTTCCTTGTGTGGTGCATGCTGTTACGAAATAGATCTTATCTCCACAAGAAAATAACCCTTGATTTGTGCTCAGTATATACATGTTGTAGCTCGTGACAGTACATAAGATACATTGGATAGGAATATTCAAATTATTTAGATAGGTAGGTACTCGGTTATTGAAAAAGACAAAAACATTTTTAGATGATAATGGCGTCCGTTCGCGAAAACAAAAGGACGGGAAACAAACCCACATTTTTTTGTTGATTAATTGGGAGTTCACATGTTTCGCTCTGGCCATGCTTCGGGGAGGCCTGTGTGCAGCAGTTGATGATGATTCCTTGTTTTGAGAGGAAACTGGGAAGCAGATGCTCCTACACCCGAGTTGCTCCTTTTCATAATTACCAGTTAAATACATACAGGGTCAAAATATACTTGCTAGCAAAACTCCGTAGATGTGATAAGGCAATATCTAAATGGCAATAAAAAGATTTATTTAATTCATAATGTCAAGTATTTAACTCCATTACCAGCGGTCGCTGACCCCGTAATCAACTGTAGATACTTGAAATTAAGATTGTTTTTAAATTGTCGTTTGATTCTGATACTCACCAGGCCTTCGGAGTTTTGCTAGCTATTTTAATTTGACCATGTTCACATAACATAAATAAGGGTAGTAGAGTCACATCGTAACGTCAAAATAATTCCCCAAATCCCTCAACACCTACCATTCAGTTCCAAATCTTCCCACTGTCTTCCCACATATCTATCCCCTGTAGTTTCATAACTTGGGGGCTCGATGTTGGGCCGTAAGTTATACTTAGGGTGACCGCACTAACTATCCTGAAGGTTTGCTGACAACTTTCAGGAAACTTTGCTATGTTTTTTCTTATATATAATTAGGCTATGTTTTTACGGGTAGTGTGAAGAAAGTGGTAACAAGTTTGGACCACAGATGAATACATATGGGACACTCCGTATTTTAGGTATGAAGCTATAAATAGGCAAGCTTGGACCAACCGCCGTGGACGCTACTAAAATCGAACTTGAAAATCGCGACTCCACGTGGTACTTGTTCGTCGGGAGTCGAGAGCCGACTTCCGGCCGCCGTAGGCGCGGGCTTGCGGACGGTGAGCAATGGGCAGCTCGCCGTCCGATAAGCACCAGGCCCGTGTCGACGGCGCGTTGTGTTCCACGCGCGCCTCAAAGAGATGTCAGCACCAACCGACGAGGTCGAAAGACCAATGCCTGCTGGGGTTGCGGGTTTGTCCGAAAGGGATATCGCGGCCCCGGCACACAGGCAACGGAAGGAACACGGGTGGGTTTTAGTCAGTAAAAGTTTGACACACCGTCTCGCTCTGCCCAGAGCGGGAGAAGTCACTTGATGATTTCCCATCCTGAAAAAAAAAAAAAAAAAAAAAAAGTGGTGCTTGTTAGCCCTACCCCGTGACTTTTTTTTAGAGCCGACGGCGCGAAGCGGGGGGCAGCTTCGACGTGTTTTATATGGAATTTTTCACTTTTTGTAAGGAAAATATGAAAAATTATTACCTACATGTTTATAAAGGGGGTCGAAATTTTCATTATTTTTGCGATAGGACACACACACATATTGTGTGCGAATATATTAACTTACCAAGGAGCTGGACCAAAAGTGGTATTTGGACTTATAACTATGTATGGTTTTGATATTTAATTAATCGATCGTGAGCGACTCCTAATCCAATGTGACCACAACCTTTTTTGAGTCCTGAGGCCTACACGGCGGGCTCAACTTGTCGAATTCAGTGAGCGAAACGTAGTCAGAAGATATCAGAGTTACGCGATAGAAATCGAGGCAACTTCTAGGTGAATATAACAGTAGGTAATTAGCGCTGTGCGACCTGAATTGCAGTTTATTGTGTTGTAGCAAGAGTCACTTTTGACCCATCTGCACTAATCTGTGGTTTTACTAGTTTATTTCTGTCACCCATTATGTATCAAGTAGCACTTGTTTTTCCCAGTTTCAGTCCCTATAAAAATAACGAAAATTCCACTATTTATATTTTGGTTCAGCATGAATCCTAACTATCGCAAGTAAACATAGAAGGGCGAAAATACAAAACAACCGCCATTCAATGCACAATTTTAGCTCAGTGTGCCGGAGTCTTAAAAGCCGAAAACGTTTCCTAGGGTACCTTGCGTAGGACACGGTGGAGCATACGGTGGAGGTCTGCCCTGCTTGGGCAGAGCACCGCCGTGTCCTCACGGAGGCGATCGGCAGCGGCGATCTCTCGCGTCCGGCCCTGGTTCAGGCCATGGTTCGGAGCGAGAGTGCATGGGAGGCCGTCACTTCCTTCTGCGAAACAGTAATGCTCGCGAAGGAGGAGGCGGAGCGCGCGAGGGAGAGGCAAGATTCGCGCCCTCGCGCCCCTAGTCGCCGCAGGAGACGCCCCGGTCGTCGGGAGTCGCGAGCCGACTTCCGGCCACCGTAGGCGCGGGCTTGCGGACGGTGAGCAATGGGTAGCTCGCCATCCGATAAGGAACAGGCCCGGGTCGACGGCGCGTTGTGTTCCACGCGCGCCTCAAAGAGATGTCAGCACCAACTGACGGGGTCCGTAAGGGCCAATGCCTGCCGGGGTTGCGAGTTTGTCTGAAAGGGATATCGCGGCCCCGGCACACAGGCAACGGAAGGAACACGGGTGGATTTTAGTCAGTAAAAGTCTGACACGCCCTCCCACTCCGCCCACAGCGGGCAGAGATAATAATATTCGTCATTTATTTTCTTTGCTTATTTTATGTATGTATCTATTATATAGCATTTATCAGTGTATCTATTATAGTATATTGTACTTATATAACTTTTATTTGCACCAAAGACAGCCCCATTTTATGTCCAGATAATCACTGTCCATTCCAAGGTTGCCTGGAAGAGATCGCAGTAAGCGATAAGGCCGCCCATTGTATATTTTGTAGTGTATTGCTTTTTCTTTATATAATGTATAATCTGGTGTACAATAAAGTATATATATAAATATCAAAATGGCTAGCAGTGATAGCCGAGAGGTGTGACCATCAGACTACCAAGTCATAGGTCTCAAGTTCAAACCCAAGGTACGCACCTCTCAATTTTCGGATTCATGTGCGTATTGTATAACGGTTTCCTTCACCGTTTTTGAAGCAAGTGATAAACTTGTTTCAAAAACGGTGAAGGAAACCATCATGAGGAACGCAGCATGCCTGAGAGATATTACTCGGCGGCATGTGAAGCCAAGTCAGAGGCCCATGGGCGGCTTTAAAAATCTGACACCAGGTTAGTCACTAACCACACGAAAAGAAGAAGATCAGAATGGCAACATCACCTCGGAAAGATGTGATTTATTTATTTTATGCTTACAGTCTTAATAAAGGTTCATGTTTGTTTTGTACCATTAAACCAGAAATGGTTTGTATTGATATTCACATTCGCTATAAGAACACTTCTTAATCACTTAAATATATCTTTGGTGGGAGAAGGTCCAACCTCCTGACTCTTTCATCGAGCCATCAGTGAGCCTTTCCGCTGGGAGGGAGTTCGTTGCCGCTCGTTGCCGAGTTGGAAAACTTTAAGCTTTCCAGGTCGGCCGCGGCAATTTATGTATGTTTTAGTATTGTTCTTGTAAGGTGACTGATGTATTTATTGAGAATAAAGTTTCTTTAAACTAAAGACAATCTCCATTTTGGAAGTTCGACGTTGCGAGTTTTGAAGATCTACGTTTTGGAATGGACAACTAGCTTCAACAAATTCTGACTTATTGCCCGACTTCTTGACAGTTCAAAAGTGCCTGTAAATGATTTGATTGACATAAATGCTTTGAAGTTTGAGTTTTCCACAATTGAGGTTTGGTTCCGATCAGTATAAATGCTCCTCGCAGACCATGGCCCACAAATTTGGATCTCTACGTCAGCGAATGGTGTTAGCATTGCTGATTACTGGGCCACACAATTTTTTTAACTTCTTTAAAAAAAATATTGGTCATCGACATGCTAAGAAGAAGAACGTTATCATTCAATGCTTCAATTGGATTGGTTGGTAGGTTGATATTGTGAACAGTAACAGAAATTTCTCAGTAGCAGCCCGGATTTGGTTTTGTGCCCGGTAGGCGGCAATTAGGCTCGTAATATACAATGTTTTACAAAAACCCTGTCCGATCCGAAAAGGGCACATAGGTTAAGGCCAGTAAGGCAAGGGAAGGGGGGTAAGGTAAGGGGGGTAAGGTAAGGGCCAATATCATTACCAAAAAGTAATATAAAAACGTATTATTATTGGAAATAATAAAGTTATTGCTATTTAAAATTCATGTTTTTGATACCAAAATTATCAGAGATATAAGACTTGTAGACACCCGACCAACGACGGCCACCCGCACCCCATACAATAACACAGTGAAATTCCCCATTAAAAAAAATTGGCGATTTTTTTTCTATTTTCTTGAAAATTGTCACATCAATAAACTCTTAGTACGATTCAAGTCTTAACAACACTCACGCGCCGGACAGGGTTTTTGTTACGCTTTGTATATTGTATTACTTGAGGATTTTCTTCCAAAATGTTTGTTAAGTATTTGAAATAGGTAGGTACTTCTTTCTACAAAAGCATGTAGCATTTTTTTTTTTTTTGAGTCTTTAATTTCCAGATTATAATTTTATAATCATCAGATTTCTTGTGAAAACTCCCCTTCTATTCTTACCTACACAGATGCATGTAATTAAATCAAAACAAGTCTACGTCTTTAAGAGAATTCAGTTACATTCAGATTCAGTAGTTAGTTGAGTTTTCGAAGAAAATTATAAAGGACGGTCGTTGCTTTTACTTTGACTGAACTTTCAGTAGTTCCTGTAATAATGACGTTGTCACAACTTGAGCTACGGTTGTAAAATGTGCGACTGTGTCAATTAAACTAAATAAATATTATTCATTTCGTTGGACAAAAGTGGTGCAAAGGTTTTTTTTTTTAATGTAATCTACGTAAATAACAACTTATAACTAATTAATTTATAAAATGATACACACCTCCATCGATTAACACTGTTGTGGAGCAAGATGATACCACACATTACCCCGTAGAATTTCTGAATTCGCTCACGGCAACTGGACTTCCAGCGCACATTATCAAGCTGAATGTCGGTGTCCCGATTATGCTCCTTCGGAATTATCGGAACTTAACTTCGCCGAAGCTGTGTAACGGAACCCGGCTCAAAATGGTGTCTTTGCAGAGAAACGTCATCGCCGAGGCGAAAATTCTAACAGGTTGAAGCGTTGATGAAACAGTGTTTATACTGCGTATACCACTAATTCCCCACAGTTACCCCTTCCTGTTTAGGTGCGTGCAATTCCCTGTGAGCGTATGCTTTGCGATGATTATCAACAAGTCACAAGGGCAGACACTGAAGACTGCGGGTCTCGACCTCAGGATAAGCTACTTCTCACACGGACAACTGTACGTCGCTATCTCCCGCGATACCAGTCCTGACTCTCTTCTGTATATTTAGGCTGTTAAAACCAAAACTACAAACGTACTTAGTATACAGGGAAGTTTTGTAAAAATGTGGCTGTTATTGTAGTACATTGTGGTGCCTTACGACTTCCACGTGAACGAATTCCGGTACAGAAGCTAGTTTATAAAATAATAATATAATATCCTAACCTTACTAAAACTATTAATAATCTAAAATATGGCATCGAAAATTCCTCCGCATCGCTGTCGACTGGTAATGTACCCAAGATACTTTGCCACGTTGGGACAGAGGGCAATGCTTAGCCTCTAGCCAAAGTAAAAGCCAGCCATTTACTCACGGGAAGTATCAACCAACCGTTTGGAAATTTCGTTCAACAGACCATGAGCACTCGGACCCCACGGCCCGAAGGTTTTAAGTTAAAAACAGTACTCTTGTGGTTAGATATTATTCAAAAATGTAGATATGGTATTTTTATGTAAAGATACTACTCGCAGCAACCTTATAATGGAGAGAATTATACCACTCTTATACCATTAATAGTCACCAAATAAATTGAAAATTTTTCATCTTAAATCGCCTGCATCCATTGGTTAAAAATTGAACAATAAAAGAATAATTTATTTCCAGAAAATAAATTGTACGTTGGTGGTTATATGTACAGTCCATAACTATTTTGCTTGTTTAAGGCGTGCAAATTAGTTTTACATTAATACCTAATATGGATATATATGGATGAGATAGTGGTCACGGTCAAAAGCAGGACATGCAGGACACATAAATGGGAAGCTCAAGTGTCGCTCTACTTTCTAGACTAATATGAGGTATCCCATGAGGTATCCCATGAGGTATCCCATGAGGTATCCCATGAGGTATTGATTAATGTGAGGTATCCCATGAGGTATTGATTAATATGAGGTATCCCATGAGGTATTGATTAATATCAGGTATCCCATGAGGTATTGATTAATATGAGGTATCCCATGAGGTATTGATTAAGATACATTGCTTACTTTTGAATATGTAAGCCCGTTAGAAATAGTAGGACTGCCTCGTTGGTCTCGGGGTCACAAGCACTGCTGCTGAGCATGTGGTCCTGTGTTCAATTCCCGGGTCGGGCAAAGTGTTATTGATTTTTTCTATCTGGAATTTCTCAGTAGCAGCCCGGAGTTTAGATTTGAGCCCAGTTGATGGCAATAGTCGCCAACATGTATCAAATATATGCCCCATAATACATGAGACTTAAACATAACTGGTGAAATGTGGGTGTACTATAAGTACAGCTGTGCCTAACCCTACGGGAAATGCAGGCGTTGTGTTATGACATTCAAAAATCAATCTAACTAGCCTTTTCCCAACTATGTTGGGGTCGGCTTCCAGTCCAACCGGATGCAGCTGAATACCAGTATTTTACATAGAGCCTATCTGACCTCCACAACCCAGTAACTGGGTAAGTAATACGATACCCCTTGGTAAGACTGGTTGTCAGACTTTCTGGCTTCTGACGACCCGTAACGACTGACAAAGATCCACGAATGATAGCTGGGGCCAACGGCAATAGTAGGGATGAGAAATAAAAAGAAAGGAAGCTTCTTAAAATAAGGAAAAGAAAAAATAACTTGTCGAAGCGAGTCTCGAGTCCACTTCGAATCAACACAAAGAATCACACTTCTTTTAAATTAATAAAAACTTTTAACCCTCGGGAAATATTGTTTTTAACGAAGAAACTCCAATTTTACAATTTTATTGTTTCAATTGGAGTTTGCTGAAACTGAAAAGAAACTGATATGGTCCGAGCGGAGAATACAAAGGGAAATATTAAACTGAACCTCTATAAACTTATTGACTTTCTAATTCATAAATGAGCCTCTATTTAACTTCTTGGCCTTTTCTCACTGTTAGTCACAGTAACTAATTTAGGATACCGCGACCTAATGGGTTAGGTAACCTTTTTTTTTTTTTTTTTTGTTCCGGGGTGGAAAATCCTCATGGATGTCCCCCGCCCTGGGGCGGGCGGAGGGGTCTGTCAGACTCTTACTGACTAAAAACCACCCCGGTGTTCCAACTCACACCTACGCCGGGGGTCGCGGGAACTTGAAATCTTCCGCAACCCCCGGCTGGTGCCGGCCCGCCACCGCGGGCCTCCTCGGGTCAGGGGGGGGAGTGAGGTGTTTGACTCCCCCCGCGACGTCTAACAGGGGCGCGCGTGGAACACTACGCGCCGCCACCTCGGGTCCTGGTGTGTGGGGGGCGACGGACGTCCCCGAGTCCGTCGCCCCTGGACCCATTTAGGGGGGCTGGAAGAGGGCGTTGTCCGCCCTCCGCCGACGCCCGGTGCGCCTGCTGCGGGCCGGGTGAGTGGACGAGATCTCCCTCTCCCTTTCCGCAGCCTCCTTCTGCGAGACGACTGTCTCGCAGTAGGAAACCACCGCGTCCCAGGACTCGCCGCTGCCGACCATCGCATTCACTAGGGCCGGCAGCGACAAGTCACTGCCTACTTCTGAGATGAGGGCACGGCGTGGCTCCTCCCAAGCGGCACACTCTGCCAGCGTATGCCGCGCCGTGTCCTCCCGGCAGTCGACGCAGTGGTGACACCGGGCGTCCGGCTCCCTGTTTATGCGACACAGGTACTTCCCGAAGCAACCATGCCCCGAGAGCACCTGCGTCACCCGAAACGACAGGGAGCCGTGCCTCCTCCCGAGCCAGCGCTCGAGCACCGGCCGGACCGCCTCGATGATGTCGAGGCCGGCGGTAGGGCGTGAAAGCCTGTCCCGCCATTCCGCCACCAGGACCCCGCGAAGCTGAGACCGATGCAGCTCCATGTGTCGCTGCATCGGTCGCTCGCCCCGCGCCCTCGCTTCCTCGCGCCACCGATATGATGACGCGAGTACTTTCGCCTCCAGGTCCCAGGGCGGGGATCCGGCCAGTGCACAAGCCGCCTCGTAGGAGATCGTGCGATAACCCCTGATGACTCTGACGGCCATAGCCCTCTGCGGCTTGCGCAGAACCGCAATGCTACCGGCCGTCAGGTCGGCCGCCCAGATCGGGGCCCCGTACAAGGCCATCGATCGCACGATCCCCACGTAGAGCCGCCTACAAGCGGCGCTCGGGCCCCCCAGATTGGGAAGCAGCGTTGGGTTAGGTAACCTAACCTAACTACGAACTGCGATCAACCGGGCGCGAGCTGAGCGAGCAAAGCGAGCGGTGCCGCGGCAGTGACTGGCGAGAGCTGCATCAAAGTTGGTTGCAGTTACTTAGCTATTTAGTATTTTTGGACCACAAAGTAGGAATTATTAGAGGTTCACAAAAAGAGGCACATTCTTGACCTATATAAGTGTTAATTTTTTTTTTTTTGGAAATCAGAATAAGAATAATTTGAGGTTCGATTAAATACATGCCAAACAAAAATACTAAGATTTTGATTTTAACACCCGCTTGTGAAGCTGTTTATGCATTGATTCAACATGCATATTTACGCTTTTTCTTATGTGGGCAGGCAGAAACTACGGATTACCGTTAGGTTGGTGTAGGTACATGCACCTGCGGGAGAGGGCGATTTCGAGTGCTCTCCCAGCAGGCGCACCGGGTATCGGCAGAGGGCAGATAATGCCCTCTTCCGGCCCCCCTAAATGGGTAGCCAATGGTGGCCTCAGGAATGTCCGCCAGCCCCTATCATATAAGACCTGAGGTGGTGGCGCATAATTTTCCACGCGCGCCCCTCTTAGACGTAGTGGGGGGAGTCAAACACCTCACTTCCCCCGCTTGACCCGACGGAGGCCGTACAGGCGGGTCGGCACCAGTCGGGGGCTACGTTAAAGACTGCTTAAATGCCCCGGTAGCCGCCGTTGCAAGTGTGCGAGGAAACACAAGATGGTTTGAATCAGTAGAAGTCTGACAGACCCCTCCAACCGCCCCAGGGCGGAGGACAATCATGAGGATGTCCAAACCGATAACAAAACAACAAAAAAGTTTGAACTGTTTTCACTCCACTACCACTATAATCTAGAGATCGTAAGGAACAAATCAACATGCGTTTCATTAATAGACGCCACAATTTTTGGTGGGCCTAATCGCTGAATAAAAAAGCTGTCTACATGTTTCGCCATTATTTTTCAGGAAGCACACCAAAACTCTATGATAGGTATTTGCATAATTTCCGTATAGGTATTTCACCCGCGCTGTGTGATGCGAAACACTAAATTCCTGTACGAGCGCCTTTGACCGCGGCTCGCTGGTACGCACTCGAAATTACAAGCGGACTGAAGCATCCCTACATAATTAAAATTGAGCACACATTACTTTGGGAATGTACACAATTAATCTGACGGTTAATTTCAACATTAGATAAAAAAACTTTCACCCTACGGCCTCATTTACACTATCATATATTTATACATTTATCACAATGCAATAGAAAGTAGGTTTTTAGGTATAAAAAGAAGGGATAGAACAGATAAACTACAGGAAATTAAAAAGAAAACAAAATTTAAATAAGGCACACACTGCCTACAGGCAACTAAAATGGCGATGGACGGGACATATGTTAAGAAAAAGTAAAGAGAAATGGACTAAGTTAGTAACTTAGGCCATTTCTCATCACCTACACACACACGCCACGTGCGGCTATTATTATTTAGAAACAAGCCAGCAGTTGTACGGGTACAATAAGGTTGTTTAAGCCTCATAAGCACTGTTTGGCCCAGGAGTGGGACAGAGCAGGCTAGTAGACAAAAAAAAACTGTTGTAATGGAAAAATCGGAAGCAAAAACCATAGTAAGTATAGAAGCTATCATTCACTTGCGGGAAAATGGGATGAACCTGAACAATGTTGCAGAGATGGTTGAAATTAAAATTGGGCAACAAAAAAAACTCCATAACTAAAATACAGACAGTTTGTCACCATACATCCATAACGCCATTATTACCCCCACCTACGTCCCCAATTTTTGGAGACATGATAAGAGGGAAGGACAAATGGAGCTAAATAGTAACGCAGCGGTACCCAACAAATAAAGAGAGGTGGACCACAAAAAAGGCGGCATGATGCAGCAGACACTGCAGACAGGTGGCTGGAACAACATGGCGCAGGGTGGCCAGAGAGAGAGACAGGAATGGAGAAGACTGGCAAACGGACATATTAAACCTAGACCCATACCTACCTAGACCTATTCTCGTATTAGACACCTAATACGAGAATGAGAACTACAATTTGTTTTGTCCGACTAAAAGAATTTGTGGGCCCTAATCTTTTGACTCATAGAAGACATATCCTTACTAATATTATAAATGCGAAAGTGAGTTAGTTAGTTTGTTTGTTTGTTACGCTTCACGCAAAAACGGCTCAACAGATGTGGATGAAATTTGGCACATAGGTAAACCATGACCTGGATTAGGACAGTATACTTTTTATCCTAATATTTCTACGGGATCGAGACTTATGCGGGTGAAGTCGCGGGACGCAACTAGTTATCAAATAAAACCTTAAGCGGTATAACACCTCAAAAAGCTAAACATATCTAAACTCAAAACGCCACCTCTCCCCTAAAACCAACCAACAATACAACCATACCTTCCAATCTCCTGCACAGTAATTAGTTCCAGTCAGCCGCCCCCATTGTACTGTGTTCCTATTCTCACCGTGGTTAAAACTTCCCCTCCCTGTTCTAAACTTCAGTCCGCCATTACAGAGCCTCTGATTATTGTCATTATTCTCTTAATTGGCTCGTAATAGGGTCGGTTTGGCTAATAAGTAGTTTATTTTGTTTTATTTGGTGTGGGTAAAAGTGTCTATTTTGGATAGGGTTAGGAGATAAGTAGGGAGATAAGTTATGTGCTAAATTATATTTTATTTCTATGTTAGTGTACTGCGCAGGAGCTCCACGACCTGGTCCGACCATCGCCCTTTAATTACCGAAATACCAGACATACTGCAGGATACCATCTGCACTTGGGTCGATATCCCGACCAGTCGTAATCAGCGCTTCTCTTCCACATTTATTATGCGCACAGATAAAGTGTGGAACTCTCTGCTAGCGTCTGAGCATCTTGGGCACGCTCGTTCCAACATAAACCTCATCCATCGTTTTCCATCAAGCGTGATCAAGGTAGGAACAGGCCCATTCAGCAATAAAATAAAAACACTATACACATAACATAATATCACGCCTGTTTTTTCCCGAAGAATAAGGCAGAGGTGTATCTATATAGTACACCAACATTTCGCCAGTTATATTTAAGTCCCATAATACATATATATTCATGTAATAGTGGGTGAGTCTATTATAATCTAATTAACCGTGCACAAATTCAGACTCATGGCCGCCACTGAGAAATTCCAGACAGAAAAACCCAATAACCGAGACCAGGGAATGAAACCTAGGACCACATGCTCAGAAATTGCGCTTGCGACAACTAGACTAACGAGGAAGTCACGAGGCAATATACACGTTCAAAAGATATATTCCTAACTAATATTATAAATGCGAAAATGAGATTGTTTGGTTTGTTTGTGTGGCTTTCACGCTAAAACGGCTGAACTGATTTGGATGAAATTTGGCACATGGATAGACTTATGACCTGGATTAGGACATAGGATCCCAATATTTCCACGGGATCGAGACATAGGTTAAGCGTATGCTGAGACGCAGGTGACGCAAATCCACGCAGCGCAAGGCAGAGCAGATTTTGTAATGCATGACATCTACTGACAACTGCGTACACTGCAGTGTAGGCATGTGCGACGCAGGCATGTGTCTGTTCTTCTCTGCATCTCTATGTAACGCCGGCACAGATTTCTGTGCGACGCGTGCAGGTTTTCACTTGTTTTTTTTTGCTGAGACGCAGGTAACGCAGCACAGCTGTCTGTTGTTTGTACTAGCTAGGATGCGAATGTGTCTGTATAAATACGTCGCAGCATACGCTCGCGGCCTATGTCTGCGTCACCTGCCCTACCCTGCAAAATCTGTACTGTGCTGTACTGCGACAGCTGCGTCTCAACATACGCTTAGCCTTATGCGTGAAACCGAGGAGTGTAGCCAGTAATATTTTAAAATAAAACTAGGTGAGATCGGTACTTCCTTACCGAATAATTACTCTGAGAAGAAACATCGAATCAAACTCAGAGGTCACAGTCTCTTTTAAAGTCCAGATCTAATCTTGGTTAGATCATGTGAGGACCATACAGATAAGTCTCTGAGATGATCGCAAATTTTTATATTATTAATCTGACAGGAGCTTAATCCTGCCACGTACGTGTACTTATTGTTCGTGGCAAAAATACGCAAGCCCGGATCCATGCAAGGTAACCTATAAGGTTTTCTTCAAAAGAATGAGTGCTAGACCAGTAAGCCGCGGTCCGTACCCCTCATGGGGTGCTCTTAGCGTGTAGTTGCTTGGTTTATACGTTTTTTGCCCTGCCTGGTCTTAATTTATTAACCCACAGGAAAGTCTGGTTAAGCAGCCGATAAGCTCCCAGGTTAACCTGCGAGATACCATTTCATAAAAACAAAAATGTCATCTAAAAAGGTATAAACAAGACATAACAGACAAACAAATATAAAATCCGGAGTTACCCATTTCACAAAAACCGGAGACATCACGGACTGACAAATAAAAAATCCGGAGTCACACGGGTAAGGGCCGAACAATAAATCGAACAGATTACGTGTGACTCCGGATTTTTTATTTTTCCGTCTGTTATGTCTTGTTTATACCTTTTTAGATGACTTTTTTGTCGTAGTTGGGTTTTAGTTTTATAACTTTTATTTTTATTATTTTGGAGATACAATTTTTTTTTTAAATGTGCTAATTTAGCCCTTTCATTTGATACCCAGTATGACACTTTTTTTTTAACTTCGTTCCCATATGTCCACTAGAGGGCGCCATATTCAATTTAATGTGATGTCACATAGCATACCAACGGACGATCAAGACGCTTTTTTTTTTTTTTTCAGGATTGGAAATCATCAAATGACTTCTCCCGCTCTGGGCAGAGCGAGAGGGTGTGTCAGTCTTTTACTGACTAAAACCCACCCGTGTTCCTTCCGTTGCCTGTGTGCCGGGGCCGCGATATCCCTTTCAGACAAACCCGCAACCCCAGCAGACGATCAAGACGCTTCCAACAATACCTAAAATTATGATGAGTAATTTAGAAGTTACGAGGGAACAGATGAACATACCGGTCAAAATCATAACCCTCCTTTTTGCGTCGCCGTAGTCTGGTAAAAACCAGTAGCATCCCTATTTCTAAAAATAACAGAGGTATACTGTACGCCACACGTCAGTGGCAAAACCATAATATAGGCTGGCTTCTTTTTCTACTGAAACTCCGTACTGCGCCAGCCAGCTCAAGGTTAAAATGTTTCCACTAACCTACGGTTGAATATACGTAAAGCGTACAATAGGGATGATGCCTGTAAAAAAAATGAAATTCTAATTAGTCCGTCAGTCAGATAATAAAAAAATATTAGACACGTATTTTTTGCTTTATCATATTAATAAAAAAATACTTAGACAAAACGCATTTTAAGTTGGGGAGTGGGGGTCGCTACGTCACTAGTACGTATAAAATCTACATACTCGTGACGTCATGGCACATTTTACCTCAATGTATCGCCGTAATCTTTAGATTACGTAAAAAAAGAAAAAATACGTGTCCAATATTTTTTTATAATCTCAAAAACGGACTTAAAAAAAATTTTTAGTCATCATCCCTATTCAGTCTATCAACTTTGGTAATTATGGTAATAACTACAAATTGAAGTGGTCTTTGAAATAACATTACTTTGCAGTAGACGTGACAAGAATATAAAACACAGGTACCTATAGAAAAACAAAGTTGGTCCTCAAATGGCAACGCTATCAAAATCCTATCTAGTCTCGGCCAATAACAGACATCTTTCGGCCAGACGGCAAACTTTACCCAAACGATTTTTAGATAAACTTTAAGGGCAAGATTCACAGACCGCATTTTGACTTTATTTTGCTCAGTAAATTAAGTCGCATATGAATGTGAACATTATTTACAAAGCGTTAATGTTCATATTCCAATAAAATGCTTGATCACATTTGCTGCTACGAATTTGAAAATTATTTGCATAAAATTAAGGTATATTTCGTATGGAACGCTTACTATACCAAAGTAAAGTAAGCGTTCTATACGAAATTGAAGTAACGTCAAAGTGCGATCTGAGAATCTTGCACTATGAGAACTAACAATATCTTCCTGCGATAAAACTCAGTCCCGAGAATCAAGTAAATGTTCAAAATCTTAAAACAATCCCTTTTTACTGTCCCTATCAGACGTTACCCTTAAAATTACGTCGCAAGAGCTTTCTAAAAATTTCTGGGAAGCGTTTCAAAAGCCGAATTTTGGTACTCCCCTCTTATCAAGCCAAAATAAATGGAAGGTGTGCCAATATACATGCAAATTCGGCGAGACGAACAAATTGTGTTAGGGGCGACCGCCAGGCGGCGCTGGGATGGACGACAATCTAGTTTGAAAGACTTGGACAACTGTTTACTGAAGAAAAGATACTGTGACTTTGTTTACTGGTGTGTTAGGAATACTGAGTGTGTTTTCTGTTTTGTTTTGGTGATGTTAGTAAATGTAGGTGTGCGTAGGTAGTGCAATTCGTACAGAGTTTGTGTGATCTACCTATAAAGTTTTCACTGTCGATTTTTAAGGACATGTAAAGGCGCTGGTATAGGGGTTGCGAGCGGTACTGCTGAGTGTGAGGTCCTGGCTTCGATTCCCTTATCTGGCAAAGCGTTATTGAGTTTTTCTATCAGGAATTACTTTCTTCAACAGTTGCAGCTCGGAGTATAGTTTTATAGCTGCTTGATGGCAATGGGCTCGCCTCCTACTACATGACAGGCGAAATGATTCCTAACCCTACCACAACCTTTTTCACGGGTTTACAGCCGTGATGTTATGTTTTGTTATGTTATGTGATTATAACAAGGTAATTATTTTGCTTTGTAACGCCCGTCTTAAAGTTTATTTGTGGTACTATGTTGTGTTGCCTCTGTGGCGGCATCTACATCGCCACATGCGAACTACGCATCACACTGACGTCACGGAAAATCCTGCATCACGCAAGTAGTTTACATATAAACCACTTTCTGACAACAATCGTCGGGCAGTTGCCTACCAGACAGTCAAACATGACAAACGTCTGGTCGAAGGATCCTCCCTTTTCTATGGAGGATGAGTGAACTTTACTCCCTGTTCCTCGTACCTCTTTACCTCTAACGAAACAGACAACGAACAGTTTGAAAACACTTTTTGTAAAAAAAGTGCATAAGATAATAGCCATATTTCTTATTTCCATACAAAAATTTTGCCAAATTAATCGAAACAACGAAATATTTGACAGTTATTTGCCACGTTGCCCACTTTCTGCATGAGCGCTCTTAAACCACCCACACTTATAAAAAAACACATCTATAAAAATAATTAGTAACAGCTTTATATAGTCGAGTGTTCTGTTCCCTCCACTCTCCCACAGTGTAACAAACCGCAGTATGTCAATTACCGTGCAGTTATCCTGTTACAGCACATTAAGCCATTAACGGCTCGTCCGTATATCACGTCTCGTTACTTTATTAGCTCTTCAGTCTTCTACGTAGTTTCCTTGTTATGGCGAGGTAATGTTCCTTCATTTTAATAATGAAAATTTCAACTTTCTCATAGTTTGGTTGATGCTAGTGGTGAATGAGTAAATGATTATGATAATGATATTTATTTCTGTAAGTAAGTTGGTGTATACAACCAATTTTACACGCCAATAATATTTAAAAAACTAGATGAGGTTCGTAGTGGTGTAGGAATTTGTTTGACGGCAGTTTTTTCAAATTCAAATTATTTATTTTTGCAGAAAACACTGTTATAATGGTGTTATTAGATGTACATGTTTCAAGTGATTCTACCGTAAGGCATGCAAAATGTATACAATTTTAAACAAGTCTATCAAAGTCAAGATTGACATTGAAACATGAATTTAAAATTACATAAAATATTTTAGATATTAAATTAATGGAATGTCTTTCTTAAAGATATACGAGTATTAATACAGATTAATTATTTATTTATTAATAAATTATTTCAATGTCATTCCTATAATTATTACAATACATTATTAGATCAATTATTTAAGATACATGCATAATTATTGTTCTATTACTTGATGTCACTGTGGGGCCTTGAGTTTGGAAAAATTGTCATTTAGGTAGTCATTCAAAAAATCGGAAATATTCCTTGCCATAAATGAGCAGTAGCGTCCTGGTGACAAACTAGAATCACCAATCTGTGACCCAAGTGTGATTTTTTTTCTCAAACACCCTTTATTTTGAGCGGTACCCTAAACTAAACCAGCGGTACTCTATGACGTCTGTGACAGCTAATCAATATTTAAAAAAAATACTGCTTGCTTATCCTCTCGATACATAACAGTTCTAGCAGTACGTTATTATTGCGGCTTGTACAAGTACCTATGTAGTATGGCATCTGTTTCCTCACATTTAGAATTCAACTCATAAAAACTTCACAAACCAGCATACAGTGCTGCCATGTTTATTTACACCTACGTGAACATTTCTAGTGAAATTTTCGAGACTTTTGTAGTGCCTACTAATACAACTTATAAATAATATCGCGCTTGTAGTCCTCGAAAAGGGTAGGCAGCGGTGCACCCACACTGCTGTACTTAAGCAAGTTTTAACATAATAGGTAAAGTGATAGTCGTGCCGTGATTATGTTAAATGATAATTAATGGATCACACATGGTGCGCTGATAATATATTGCTCTAAATTAGTTACAGTGTGACGCTACAAGCCACAGGACTGATGTGCGTCGATTTAGTTATAGGTTTAATTGAGTTTTAAGTAGAATTTAAGTTTAGATCTGTAATGCTTGTTACGGTTTATTTATAAAGGATTTGAAAAGTTCTAAGTAACACTATTTTTGATAATATCGATAAGCAAACGGCTGTAATGGATTGGTAGGAAAAAAAAAACGAAAATAAATTAAAACTATATTTATTGTCCACACCAGAAGTGTGAACAATAAGTTCACTTCACTTTTAGTTTAAGTAGTTAGATATTATTCTCGTTGGTGTAGTGGTCGCAAGCGCTACTGCTGAGCATTAGGTCCTGGGTTCGATTCCCGGGACGGCTAACGTGTTAATAGGATTTTCCATCAGAAATTTCTTAGTAGCAGCGCGGAGTCTGGATTTGTGCCCGGTTGATGGCAATAGGCTCGCCCCCTATTACATGGGACTTAAACATAACTGGTGAAATGTAGGTGTACTATAGGTGTACCTCTGACCAACCCTTCGGGGAGTACCTACAGGCGTGCAGCGTGATGTTATGTGTTTATATTTATGTTTATTACTATCAGGGGGCCTTTTTTTTTTTAGGATGGGACATCATCAAATGACTTCTCCCGCTCTGGGCGGAGCGAGAAGGCGTGTCAGACTTTTACTGACTAAAACTCACCCGTGTTCCTTCCGTTGCCCGTGTGCCGGGGCCGCGATATCCCTTTCGGACAAACCCACAACCCCAGCAGGCATTGGTCCTTACGGACCCCGTCAGTTGGTGCTGACATCTCTTTGAGGCGCGTGGAACACAACGCGCCGTTGACCTGGGCCTGGTGCTTATCGGACGGCGAGGTACCCATTGCTCACCGTCCGCAAGCCCGCGCCTACGGTTGCCGGAAGTCAGCTCGTGACTCCCGACGCCCGGGACGTCTCCTGCGGCGACTAGGGGCGTGAGGGCGTGCAGCTTGCATCTCCCTCGCGCGCTCCGCCTCCTCCTTCGCGAGCATAACTGCTTCGCAGAAGGAGGTCACGGCCTCCCATGCACTCTCGCTCCGAACCATGGCCTGAACCAGGGCCGGACGCGAGAGATCGCCGCCGCCGATCGCCTCCGTGAGGACACGGCGGTGCTCCACCCAAGCAGGGCAGACCTCCACCGCATGCTCCACCATGTCCTCCGGGCGATCCACACAGCGGTGACACCCGGGCGTCTCCTCCCGCCTTATACGGAACAGGAACCTCCCGAAACAGCCGTGTCCGGTGAGGACCTGCGTCAGGCGGAAGGTGAGGATGCCGTGGCGCCTCTCTAGCCACTCCTCAAAGATGGGACTTATCGCCACAATTGTGGCGTGCCCAACGCTGGGTTGCGACAGTCGCACTCTCTATGCCGCCATGAGATCCCGCCGGAGCTCTGTCCGCTGTGCCGTGATTTCTCGCGGCAGCGGAGTTACGCCCCGGCGTTTCGCCTCCTCGCGACACTCCCATTTTCTCACGTATTTTGCAATATAGTAATATGCGACCTTTACATATGTATTTACAGAATTAAAATCTTTAATGAAAACGGGCACTATTACACTTTTCTGGGATGTTTCAACTTTCCATCAAGTGATCTGTTGGCCTATTTACTTAGATATGTGGCGGCATCTACATCGCCACATGCGAACTACGCATCAAAAACCTGACGTCACACAGAATCCTGACTAGCGCATTTAGCGTTTACCGCGCGAACGGCATATATAAGACTTTCCGACATCAATCGTTGGGCAGTTGCCCGCCAGACACGACACCCGTCTAGTCGGAGGATCCTCTCTTTTCTACTGAGGATTACACCCTGTTCCTCATACCTCTAAATATACATAGGCAGTGATTCATACAAGAACTTACCTGACTCGATGTTGGGACGTTGTATATATGCTAGTCGCACGGTAAACCCTGCTTGCGCGATGCAGGATAACTGACTCATGAACGATTGCTGCGCGTGGTGTCCTGGGATTAAGACCCATGCCAAGTTGTATTACGGTTTTCAATTAGCGTTCCTTAGTAGCAGCCCCGAGTCTGGATTTGTCGCCAGTTATATTAGCAATAGGCTAGAGTGAAACTTGAACATAATCATGTACTTACATACTTGCGAAATGTGGCCAGGTACCACTTTCACCTACCACTTCGGTGAATTCATGCGTTATGTTAGTACCACTTACATTTGTTTTTACAGGTGGGAACCCAAAAATCAATATACTCGTTGCTATGTCAGTTTCTATAAATATTCCTTACAATATCATCCAAACCTCTTAGAATCCAACCCACACTTACCTATATCCTGGTCCCTGATATCAATAAAAGCGGTTGAGGGATATATCTATATTTCGGCAAAAAAACAATATGGCGTCGACTCACAATAGGGAAGTACTGGCGTGTGTAAACAAGTGGCTTCTCCAAATAATTGCTTCGTATTCGGGAACTAAGAGAAAGTTGTGATATTATTTTTTGATGAGCAATTCGGGTTTCGTCGGTACTGGAAGTCCGTGCCATTTCCCGTTCATAGAAATGTATTTGGTATCTACAATAATAATAATATAAATGATGCCGTATGCACGGGAGATTTTTTTCTCGCACTTCTTTTTCAACGCACTACTTAGTGCCGACAGTTCAAAATCCAACTGTGTGTTGTTTTGACGCGATGGAATGTAATCTTTTGGATTGTCAATGCTCGGCTTAACAACGAGGTTTGAAACACCAGTTCACCATAAAAAACCGTCACGTTAAAAATCGCTCGTGCTTACCTAAGCTAGTATTGTAATTCGAAATCAAGTAGAACATACAACCTAATATTTACAATCAACTCGAATAAATTTAATATAGTTTTCCGAGATAGGTAGGTACCTTTTTTCTGGAAGCCGGGGTCGATTTGCGAAGTTGACCAAAAAAAAATTGGACAACTATAAAGGGTGACTTGTAATTTGACGTATTCCTTCTAGGACGTGACAGTGTGACCCATTCGCAACAATTAAGCACCCCATATAGACTAAGGGAACATTTATGGGATTCGGGTTTTTTTTAAATGTATTGTTGAAAATTTCCCAGAATACGTCACTAAATAATTTTTTTCTTTAAACTCTAGAATAGAATGGCCTTCATTGATATTGCATTGGGTACCTATTATTTTAAAAAACCTTGCGAAGTAACCAAATTTTCTAAAACATCAAAAAGTAAAAAAACTGGCACCTATTGAAGTTTTGTATGTAATGAATTTTTTCGCGTCTTTTAGGCTAGATTGTAATTAAAAAGAACCTGGTTCTTTTTATTAAAGAATAAAATTAAACAAAAAAGAATGTCTAGAGGAAGTGAATACTTACGACAAAATAATGGCTTTCACCGTCCTTTTCAGTATTCTGAAACCCTACCTGATCCACTTACTGAACAAATCTGTCCATCACAGTTAAGAGGCTCGATTGAGCAACCCTTTTTTATTGTTTTGGGCTCAATACTATTACCTCGTTCTACCCAGCTTGGGTTTCAAATACCTATAGGTATGGAGGTAAATATTATTCACATGTAAACTACGAGTGGGTAGAATTATAATAGCTTACAAATGATTTTTTGTTTTTGCGTATTTCTTGACATTTGCTAGGCGTAGTAAATTTATGTAACTGATCTCATTGTTATGGTTATCTAGGATCAGCTCATACTGAGACGTGACGATGCTTGAAGAGGCCAGTGGTTTCGCGGCGCCGCGAGATGCAGCGTGACGTCGCGAGGCGCATCGTGAAGTCGTTTACAACCCCACGCGCCACTCGTCGCTGCTTCGTGATACGTAGCGCTTCGCCGCGCGGCATCTCGAGGCTCAGTGCGGCGCAGCGCGACACCGTGGGGACTTTCCAACTATCTCAATTAAATGTGTATCTTTTTGAGTAGTAAATAAAGTTATATTTTGTATCACTAAACAACGTCGCTTCGCGTCACGTCTCGGTGTAAACTTAATAATTATTATTATAATTATTTATTAAATAATGTCTGGACAGAGAGAAGTAGAAAGAGAGTAGGGAGGCCTTTGCCCAGCAGTGGGAATAATGAAAAAAAAAAAAACCTATTATTATTGTTCTTCAATAATTTTATTATTTGTCTCTGTGAAAATATGGAATTTACATTATAATGTGTAACATTGTCTGAAATAAGGATTGAATTGATTGTAATCAGCTGAAAAAAACAACTACTCTTATATACGAGTAAGTTCAATTCGCATAAATCAACAAAATGTACAACTGACTTTTTTTGCGATTTCAGAATTGGTCCCTTAGAAATTTTCATTATGATTAGTACAACACCCGTTTTCAGGTTTTCAGTTATTTCACTTAAGCCTGGTAGGTATATCTGTATTCCTAACTCAGTCAATTCCTGCCTGAGTTTAACGAATTTATTTATGCCAATAGAACTTCTGAGTTGTGTCGTACTGTGGTCTGTTAGCACTCCCATATTTCATGTTAATTTTCAAGCTGAGTCGTAAGGTACTGACGCTTCTTATAATGACACCCCTGGGGGGTGGAACGCACCCCATTAAGGGATGAAACGTGACCACACATACATAAGGAATGAGTTTCAAGAAATAAATAGAATTTCAGTTCATAATGAGTTTATTTAACATTATTATGTACATAAGTCGTTAAGATATGTATTCACAAACTATTATTATTTATTAAGTAGTATTATCAAAATTATTTCTAAAGTTACAAAATCATTAAAACTTTAACACTAACCTCTTTTAGGTAAAAAATAAAATAATGTTTTGTAGAAAGGCAAATAATTTTTCAGTTTGCTCGACACGGGTATCGAATGCCATGTTCTACACTCGAGGCAATACTATTCAAAATCAAAAATTCTAATTAACCAATACCCGCATGAGGAGTTACTTTATTTACATGTTATATTGAGCTTACAAGACAAGTCTTAATTAAAATACAATTGTGACTGTTTTCATTATCATCTGTCATACGATATTTCTTAAAAATTATTAAATGCAATGCAACACACAATATTTAATTCGACATTGTTTAGTCTCAAATAGGGAAATAGAATAACCAAAAACAGCAATTTCATTGTTACCAAAACAATTTTATTCCTTCCAAAAAAGATCTAAACTTATTCCAAATTACTATTCATTCGTCAAACAAATCTAAAGACTTATTCACACTAGGACATTATTCTATCAGCAAATGTTACAGAATCTGACAGCAAATATTATGTCAAACACGTGTTTCAAATTGCACAACATGATGGTACAACCGCGGACAGTGACGGTTGGCTACTTTTCAACCAAGGGCATTAAGAAAGGGTGGTCAAAAGCTAATTGTCCACGGTTGTACATTACGCAATCCCCTAGAGCGGAAAAGTCATACATTTACATACATATTAGTTATAATATCACCTCTAAACGAATATAAAGTGAGGGTTTGCGCAGCAGTCGCTCGCTTTGTCGGGGTTTTGTGCCGCTTTCACCCATTTCCCGTGGCAGTGAGGGGCGACTAGAGCGTAGAACCGTGTCGCATGTCCTGCCACGCCGTGCCCGCTGCAGCGCCATTTTAAATCCCGTCGGAGCGCTGCCGTCTCGCAGAGGACGCATACCGTCGAGCCTGGAGGAATGGAGACAGATTCTAAATTAATAGAACATAAAAACATATCATCAGGCCTGTATGGTCGAAGGGTTAGGCAGAGATGTACTTTTAGTACAACACCCACATATCGCCGGTTATGTTTAAGTCCCATGTAATAGGGGGCGAGCCTATTGCCATCAACAAGACACAAATCTAGATTCCGGCCTGCTACTGAGAAATACCAGATGGTAATACCCAATATGACATTGCCCGACACGGGAATCGAACCTAAGGCCTCGTGCTCAGCAGCAGCTCTTGCGACCAACGAGGAATTAGAAGAAGTTGGACCTTTTTTGCACTATAGGCCGATAATAAATCATCTGGAAAAATCTGAGGAATTTAATAACGGTTTGGTAGCTTTTGTATCGAAAATATATGAAACAGCTGTATTCAGGTATTGTTCGGTTAAAATTTATCTGACGATTGAGAAATCTGCCCTAAATCTTATCACTTGACCAATCTTATCAATCGTAGTATAGGCCTATGACACATAACTATGATTTACGTAATCATAATTATGATTATGTCGTATCTGTAACTTTTGTATTGTGTTTACATAAATAATAAATATAATTAAAAATATCTTAGTGATAAGTAAGTAAATATATTCTCATATTATTTGTTTAATTTTATTAAGTGTTGTGTGTTGTAGTTTTGATTTTATGTATTTTACTTTCTCTCTACTCTTACACACGGTGTCTACATATCTTTTTACCCTCTGTCCTATCGCAGGTATGCTGGAAGAGATTCCTTTATAAATAAGCATCACCCTTGTACGTATTTTTCTGTTATTTTCTTCTTGTCTATTTATACAGGGCGGAAGGGACATCGACGCGAAGCCTATTACCATGGATTCAGTACATGATTCTGAACCTCCCTGCGTTGAAATTTTTCGTCGGTTATTTTTTATTAAATCTGCTGTTTCATAAAAAAATGCAACACCTACGCGTCAAAGTCTATAGAACAGCAGTTTTTTTTTTTAAATAACCGACGAAATTCTCAGAATCATGTACTGAATCCATGGTAACAGGCTTCGCGTCGATGTCCCTGCCACATATGTGTGTACATAAATGATTAAATAAAAATACAAATAGATTCTTCTCGTTTCCAATTCATAATTGCAATCCCTGCCGTAATTTACATGAAAAAAATCACAAAAAAATCAAAGGTAGAGACCACTCAAAAGTTTTCTACTGCTTTTAATTAAGCAAGTAACTACGTTTTCCTTTTCTAAGAAAACTAACCACCTCGTCTTTTCATTAATTCAATAGTTGAAGCTCAAAATGCACTCACGAGAAAACTTCCACAACCTTTATACAACACACGCTCCGGAAATTCCAGAGCGGTTTCCCACTTTTCAATTTTCTCGTCGTTAACTTTATATAAAGAAAAACGTACCTTCTCTCAACGCCTTATAGTCGGAATCCGTGTGGCAGGCCTTCGATACCTTGGTGACCTCGAACTGGGCACAGTATCTGGACACAAGAACGTGGAAATGAAACATAAGGGTACAAATAACAGTTATAAAACGTTTCGGAAAAATATCGGTTCGATTCCGTACAGGAAATTAGCGTTCAGGATCTTTTTGTGCTGATTCTGGGCTCAAATGAATGACAAATGCTTTTGGAGGCCTCGGTAATTGATTCGGTATTTCGTCCGTAATCCAGACGTAAAAACCAATGTTCTAGTTACTTTTACATCGGTAAGTTTCCAGATAAAAATCCCAATAGAATTAGGCTTTCGGTAATTGGTTTGGGTTCCTTGAAAAAATTCATTCTTCCTTATTTTTTCTTTTCTTTTCAATCAGTACTTATAATTGATAAGTATACTTAGTTGTACCTAATAATGTTATTTCCGTTCTGCTCATCATAGTTAAAACATTTGTTCCATTCACACTGTTACCTGATGTTACCGAAATACAGACAAAACAAACCAATTTCTACGCAGATATAACAGCATGCACAAAGGTAGTTCTAAATGCATACGAATCAGTTTTCGTTATTTGGTTGGCAGAGCCACAGTGCTTCTCATTCCCTGTAGACACATGTCAATAGCTAGGAGGGAGATATCGATCCTATCTAGCCTTTGTACCGAACTGACCGAGCTATAACTGAGTGTATCTGAGCCAGTTATTGTTCTACCACAGTGTAGATAACTCGCATACAGTAGGACAATGATTGACATTGACAGTTCGGAATAAGCAGCTTGAGATAAGCCGTCGATTAAACTAAGCTTAGGTACGATATTATGTACAGTTACGACCAAAAATATAAACGAGTATAAGGTAAGTTAACATAACATGACGTACCGTATTCCCCGAAGAGATAGGCAGAAGTGTACCTAACCTAGCTATAGTACACCCACATTTCGCGGGAGAGCTGGTAAATGCTAGTAAGGCGCGTCATTTCAGAGTGAACAGCTATAAATGTCGTTATCATTGCAAAAGTGATTGTTATCTTGAATCATTTATTATGCGTAATAACTTGTAAATTGTGTCTTCAAATCCATACTATTAAGTACCAAATAGGAATTATTTCAAAGTTTTATTCGTTATTTCGCGAAAAAATCGCCAGTTGGTTGATACCGTTTTCAATGAAATGCCGATAAGGACGATTCCCGAAATTTCATTGTAAACTTTTACAGAGTTTTAATTTTCAATGAATCAAATAAAACAAACACTATTTTAACAAAAAATAATCAGTTAGTCCAAAAATAATTTACATTCAACTCTGAAATTACGTTGAACGAAAAAAGTAATTTATTTTAGATCACAAAACGGATGTTTTCAGTAACACATCATGATTTTTTATTCAGTTTTAAAGAACAAAGGGATTTCAGATAAAACATTGTTTTATTTGTCCTAACATGTTTTGAATGAGCATTGTTTGAAATGTACAATGTTTTAGCTTCCAATTTGCCATTTTAAAGCCATCATTGTTTTTTTTTTTAATCTGGTCCTTTTTGGATCATAAAATATTCGAATAATAAATATAATATTATCTAAGGCCTACATAATATATTAGAAACCTCACTGGTCTGCCATTCTGACCTTTAAAAATATATCGATCCATACATAATTGTATAAAAGTCTTGTATTTCTGATTGTAATTATTTCACAATAGCTGTTTCCTGCGACATTGTTCGCATTTATCCGCAACTCTAGACTAATATTACAAATGGGAAAGTAACGCTGTCTGCCTGTTACCTTTTCACGCCAAAAGCTTCGTGCAGACTAGCGCGACATCGGTTATTATTATACCGTGAAGTTTGCTTAGAAATTGTGGGGTTTATTTATAATCGTTGCTTAAAGTTAAGTAATAATTAACGTCTATTTAACCATACATTTTTGACGTTTAAACGTCATATAATTTTAAGCAACGTTTATAAATAAACCCCTTAATTGTTCTAGTCGCGTCGCGCCGTCGTCGCCTCGCGCTGATCTGCACGAGCCTTTAACCACTATGAACCACCACCACCACTAGGTAGCTTGGGGCCTGGAGAAAGACATAGGCTATATATATTTATCCTGGATATTTGTGGTGTTAAAAATTATGAATTTATACAAAATACCAAAGATATCAATCATAGATTCGCACTGCCGCGACATAGATCGTCGCGTTTCTGTTTTGTTTTGACGCCTCTGGCACTCGCAATGTCGCACGGCCAACGGCACGGGCAATGTTGACTTGATTGTCAAGGAAACGCCATTATTATTTTGCGAGCTCATTCGTCTCAGTATGGACACTTTTTTGCGCGACTTAGTATGGTGAGGGCAAATCTAACGATTTAATCTTTGCAAAATACATGCAAACGTGGGCAACAGCTGCGACTACCGACTGCTACAGCTAGCGACTTTGTTTGCTTTACCTACAAACTTGAACGCCGTTTTGATTTTAAAAAAAATCATTTGTTACTAATTCGAAGCTTTAATTTTCAGGATAATTATCAAGCTTGATAATTTTTGCTCAAGTTTCATAATTTTTTTATACTTAACTACATAGGTAGTAATATTGGAAATTTTGAAATAAATTCAGGTTGCCCGAGATCCTATAACAGCTCTTGTCTATAAAGGTGATACATGTGTGTAGGTATTTGAGTATTTATTATATTTTAAAACTTACTCTCTGTGTGAGTTAGATTCAGGGTCGTTAGGGTTGCGCAAACGCAGGTTCTTGCGGATGTCCACAGTTTCGTTGGAGTGGCGGCTCACTGACAGCCCACCGGGGAGGAGCATTGCAGTCTCATCTGTTGAAAAATATTGTTTAAAGTAATTAAAAACTAACTTTACTATGTACTAATGTAACAGCGACTCATTATTCACGCCTGGGGGAGGGAAAAAATATTTGGCCTAGGTCTTAAGGGGGTTAAGACCTAGGCCAAATATTTTTTTGATATTCGAATAGCTCATGATTTATAGAGGTGGAGAGAGGTACTAAAGAATATGAATTTACTCGTTTTAAACAAGGAATGTAGTGAACTAATGATAATTAGTTCAGATGTTTGCAGATACTACCTGGGTTGGTATAGTCGACCTCATAATTGGTTTACCACTCTCAGGCTAAATGTCAATTCATGTCAAAGTTAAATTCTATTTTTGCTTTAAGACCAATGTGACAGATAATTTTAACTTTAGAAAATTTTCCATTTACTGGGAGTTTTTGTGAAAAATGCTAAAGCAATTATATAAGGTTGGCTATACTTATTATCTTGGAATTGGCCATCAGGCACTAGGAAAAGAGGTTGACCTAATGCTCGGTAGGCAGAAAATTGTCATGTGCTAGGAAAAGTAAAGTAGAGTAAGTAATTTTTTTTCTTTTTTAAATATAAGTCTTTTTAATACTTATTACGAAGAAAATATAAAAGGTATAGTCGGCACACTTGTTCCTCTTGTTACATATAATAACATCAACTCAAAATTGCATAACTACCACTAAACTCTGATTTTGAATTTGCTAGTCCGAAATGACAGCAGCGATAGACCTATTTTTTATATAACAGGATAAATAAATATACAAAATGACAACAGTGAAGGAGAGAATGATTCAGTGGTCCTTGATGAGAGTCACACCGTAACTTGATTATTTACTAGATATTTATTTATGTCGACACCAAATTTAATTTTAGTGTAGCAAATAAAAAATCTGAATATAGAACAACGGGTGCTTAAATCTCTCTAAAAGTCAGCCTTGCAAAGTGCTACAAACCCAATGCTATAAAGTTTTCACGCTAACTTTTTGAATGGTCACCGACAAGAAGTTAGTGAGATAGCTCTGGTTTGGCGTTGTGTTCCAACACCAAACCTGCATTTAGAGAATTTATGCCAGAAAAAAGAAACAAAAGAAAGAAAAATAAGTTTATTTGACACAGAAACACATGCATAAAAAAAGATAATAAACTCGAGTAGATAACGACAACATAACGATACCAAAACAATAACAATACAATAACTAGCACAAAACAGAAATGGTCGGCATCTGCTGGCACGTCATGACTGTGACAAGAAGGCTTCCACTCAGCATGATGCTGTGCTATGGAGACGCACAGCACAGCGCTGATTTTGAGTGGTCACCCGAAGATATCAGAAGATTTATGTGTATATACATTAATATTAGAAATACCACAAAAATCTCGATGTTTTGACATGTCCACATCAATACATTGCACCTCTGCGAAGCAGGCGCGGCTAGTAAAATCCATAAATACGAAAGTAACTCTGTCTTTCTGTTATTAAGTGTCATGGCGATAACATAGGCACACTAATAGACCATGATTAGGACATTTTCATTGTCATTCGATTAGGAGATTAGGGATACGTTTTATTCTGGCAGCATGTTGCCGTGGGATAATTCAAGCTCTCCATGCTGGCGAAGTCACTGGCACAAGCTAGTAAAATATAAACCCTCACCTCTCAAAGGAACATCACTGTCAGCGGAGCACCCCCGATGCTCCTGGCAGGCTCGGCGCTGCTTCAACGATGAACAATGTCGACCACCGTGTGCAGGGGCCTGGACCACTCTCCGGCTTCGGACCATGCTGCCAGACCCGCAGTTTGTGTCGCATTCCGACCATGGACCCCAGCCGGAAACCACGCAGTCTATTACTGAGAACAAGGAGAGAACAAAAGTTAATTTACTAATGTGGTTTTTGAAAATCGAACGTCGCGACTTGTGTCAAGCGACACGCGCGTGCTTCACTTGTTTTCGTCCTTCGCTCCGCAAGTCACGACGCGGTGATTCGTCGCGTGCTCTAAACAACTTCTTTCATTTGTTTTCTCCATGACCGCCGCTGTCGCAAGAAGCGTATTCCTGGAAAGTATAGCTTGTGGCCACGCTCACAGGTCAATACTGATGTTTACATGTTACTCTGTATGTAATCACGTGATCACTAACCAGATGTAAATTTTTTGTCGAACTTAAGTTGATGAGAACCATCGAATAATAAAATGAGAACCATCTATCTAAAACGGAAACCTGATAAAGCCCCCCAGCTTACGACTTGTAATATCACCTGGGTCCGGTAGAATTCGATGGATCATTAATTACAGGCGATCCAGATGCCAACTGAACTTTATAAACCATTGGACGTATAAAAAAGTTATACTTTTGTAACAAAAAAATAATATCATCGCTTTTTTGTGGGTTTTTGTTACACTGAACCAGCAATTAGTTACGGAAGAGTTTTTTAGATGCTGATCCTCTAAAACTGTCCCAGGAAAATTGATTTGTAAATAAAGAAGGACGTTTACCAGTCATGGTGATCCAAAAATATACTATCATGGCATTTGTTATGGCCGATTAGAGCTCCAGCTACACTGAAGCGAATCCCACAAGGAATGTGGGACGCAATTGCGCGCACACCGTCTACTCCTCATCTAAATTATTCAAAAGTCCCGCGACCATTCGCCCCAGTTTGAACACCCTGGAGCGAATTTCATCCCGTTTGAACTTAGATGCATCTGAGTGTGGCCAGAACAAATTTAAACTCATAGCATTTATTTCAATGAAACCATTTACAATACAGGCACTTTTGAATGTCAAGGAGTCGGTCAGTTAGAAATAAGAAGCTAGTTGCCCATTCCAAAGCGTAATCTCCATGGACACTATTTTAAATTTAGAAGTATGAGAAACTGGGTGTAAAGTTCACTCATCCGCTGTAGAAAAGGGAGGATCCTCCGACCAGACGGGTGTCGTGTCTGGCGGGCAACTGCCCAGAGGTTGAAGTCGGGAGCTTGTATATATGCCCATCGCGCGGTAAACTCTAATTGCGCGATGCAGGATGTGTGACGTCTGGTCTTTGATGCGTAGTTCGCATGTGGCGATGTATATGCCGCCACAATATTGTTACAAAATATGCGATGAGCTTTACCTATAACCACCTGAAACCTGAAATTACATCAGATTTGTGTCACAAGAAGAGCCGTAAGTTCCATATCCCTACGTAGGCATTATGGAAACAAACCACTTACCAAAATTGTAATTTTCCGAGAAACTTAAGCTCTCCACCTACGTATTACTGAAACAGTTTCAGTTACCTGCATGTTATTTAGGTTCAAAGTTGTGTAGGTGTCTCTAGGGTGGTAACACTAGGCTTATTTATACACCAATTTGCACGCGTGGTCTCCTTCTCAGGCCAATGCCCTCAGCAGTACGCCACCAGGCTTGTGGTATTTATAAAGTTTAATAATGTTGGCTTCATTAATCATTTATTATTAAATTGTTGGAAGATAACGTTATCTACTACGAAGATAATTAAAAATTTCCAAGATTTTCGATGGAGAAAAACGAGCACAATTATCTCCTCAACAAACAATTTTGGTTATACTTTTGAAATACCAAACGTAAACGTAGCCATCAGAGTAAATACGTTACACTTACAAAAGATTCAAAAGCGATTTTTCTTAAAGTATTGTAAGAATTTTTATGGTGTTACAAACAGTTTTTTCGAAACAATAGCTTGTGGCTAAGTCATAACAGCCGCACGGGTCGATCCATCAGGTTAAGCTATGCTTGCCGGGGTTGGTCCGTGGATGCGTGACCATCTTTACATGCCGAGTTCCCTTTGTGCATCGGATATATTAAGCCGTTGGTCGCGGCTGTCATTCGTGAATCTTTGACAGTCGTAACGGGTCGTCAGAAGCCTGAAAGTCTGACAACCAGTCTTACCAAGGGGTATCATTTACCCAGTTACTGGGTTGTGGAGGACAGATAAGCAGTCGCTCCATGTAAAATACTGATATTCAGCTGCATCCAGTTAGACTGGAAGCCGATCCCAACCTAATTGGGAAAAGGCTGGGCAGATTGACTATTATGAAATAGGTCTTTGCTCAAAATCGTAATTGTTATGTCGCTACAAAATCACTATAAGCTCGTGACTGTGCAAGAATTTTTGAATATTATTTTGAACCAATCCGTCAAAGCATTTTCCATTTCGTTCAACAAATAAAAACCACATTCCTATTCCAACTCACTAGTTCCGACGCGAACCAACAAATGGAAAACGTAAAACTTTATTCCTTTGAAAATAATATTAGGTAACTGAAAAATATTCACGCACCGTATGGAGAGTCCTTCATAAATTCACTGTGGTGAAAGTAATGACAAATAAAATAAAATTCAGACCACAGTAGAGCTAACATCAAATCATTTAGTAAGAATTTCAGCAACATTGTACCTCGCTTTATTTATAGTGGTCCGAAAAATCATTGCGACGGGCAATTTGACAAAAAGGTCCGAAGCCATTGAGTGGGGGCCATGGATTGGAAACATTGGCTATATTTGCGAGTGGCGGCTATATTTTACTGTTGCCGTATACAATTGATTATGGTAGATTTTTTTTATTTGATTTGGCAAAATAGGTTTTTCATGGAAATATTTTGGACTATGAAGGACGTTTAACATGGGTTTTTTTTTTTAAACGAGTTAGCATTACAGTAGTCGCATATGATGTGTAACATCTGACATCTGGGCTGACAGTACCAACCTCTCGGAAAATGGGTTGGTACCATCTGTCAGATGGTACCAACTCATTTTCCGACATCAACTCTAGCACCGCGCGCGCTCATTGGTCAAATCCATAAGAGCGCGCTTCCCCGGCTTCCTGTTAGGTAAACACTTCCGTCCCTTTCATGAAATCACTCCCACAGATGGCAGGAAAGCGAGAGGGAAGATGTTACACATCAAAAAACCTGAGATTCAGTTAGTCGCTTTTGACAAGCTGAAAAGCTGCAGCTTTCCTAGCGTAATGAAATTAGTTTATGTTCCGTTTCTGTGGCACAAAATTTCCGTGAGCCATATTTCACGACGATCAACCACATTATTTAATATGAATCCAATAATGCTTGTGGCGACAGCTTGAAACGGGTTAGACAATAAAGAAACAGTCCCATGGGTGACTAGGATACAACGCACTGAATTAATCAATCTGCCTAACCTTTTCCCAACTATGTTGGGGTCGGCTTCCAGTCTAATCAAATACTGCTGAATAACAGTATTTTACATGAAGCGACTGCCTATCTTACCTCCACAATTCAGTAACTGGGTAACACGGTACCCCTCCGTAAGACTGGTTGTCAGACTTTCAAGCTTCTGACGACCCGTTACGACTGTCAAAGATCTACAAATGACAGCCGGGACCAACGGCTTAACATGCTTTCCGAGGCGCGGAGGAGTCTTGGTATGTACAGATGGTCACCCATCAAATTCAATTTCAAAAGTCATTTATTTAAAATAGGCTGAGAATCAGCAGTTTTCGAACGTCAAAATTACATAAGACAGTCCCCCAAAAACACCCGCCCTTCATCCACCTCCACGGACCAACCCCGGTCAGCGTAACTTAACCTGATTGATCGACCCGTGTGGCTATTATTACTTAGTCACGAGCTTCTGTATTGTGCGAGACAACGCACGGACTGACGCACAGACAGAGGCAGATTTTGAAAAAAAAAAAAAAAAAAATTTGCCTCTAATATTAAATATAATGGTGCATGCTAAAGTTCAACAGGTAAGTAAGTTATATTGGAAAATCTAGAAAACTGAAAAAATTCAAAATACATATATAGAATTTACAACTTCTGGTTAAGATTCAGTTAACTTATAATGCCGATAATTTCTAACAAACAAATTTGAAAACCTGCTAGGTAGCCGGATTCTATGAAACAATATACCCATAAAGTTGCTGTTCACAATTGGCACTAACCACACATGTTGGTTTGCACTGCAGTTTGTAGTACTTTACACCAACTTGAACAGTCGTTACCGAATCGAATCGCAACCTGACTTGCCACTGCAAGTTTCAAAGCTAAAACTTTGCTCTTGGATTTCTCAACGGGCAAATAGTATCTTGACTGGAGTGTAAGTTTCGTTTCAAGGATATATACCTATGGTCTTTCGCTACGGTTAGCTAAGCTTTTCAAAGATAGGAAGCTCCTTTTTGTAAAAGGATGAAATGGCGGGCATTTACTTAAATCTGACTAATAATTATTCTTGCCTGAAGAATTGCCAAACTTAAGCGACAGTTGGCAGGACACGTTGCTCGCAAAACAGATGGCCGATGGGGCCGAAAGGTTCTGGAGTGGCGAACGCGTACCGGAACACGTAGCGTTGGTAAGCCTCCCACAAGGTGGATCCATGACCTTGTGATGGCCGCATTGAATCCGTTGTTAGAACACAGAACCGGTCGACGTTGCAGTTCTTGAGAGACGCGTGTGCCCAGCAGTGGACGTCTTTCGGCTCAAATGATGATGACCTATGTAACGTTCTGAACTTTAGTAGGTAATAGTACTTAACCGGGTGTTGATATTGAATTTTATATAGAGGTGGGCTCACAGTTAAAAGTGACAGAAACGACGCTCTGCATGTGCCATATTTACTGGTACTGTAATATTCCGTACTGTCATGTCATCAATAAATAGACTAGGCACCTGCGCAGAGGTGTGAATTTAAACTCCTTTCTATCGATTGATTGGAAGGTTGGCTCCACCAATATCGCTAGCAATAAATTAGGAGCTACATTACAAGCTTTAGGGCTCACATTTGATACCCAGTTCACTCCACGTAAGCACCAATTTGCCGCGTCATTTACCATAGGCCTTCGCCCCACTCCTACATAAATCACAACAAAGATTCATGGGCATAAAACAATTTTACATTATTAAATAAGCAATATATTCAAAAATGTCGTTACGAGGCCTGAGAATGTTCGAACACTGGTACCGAGCGGGGGTAATGGCCTATAAAATGGCCTTAAGAGGCTATTTATCATGAACGAGTGGCACTACGTTCGCGGGTGTCAATTGCAAATTTATTGACATTTGTCGGAGCACGGAATACCTGAGTCGATCGTTTGGACTGCATTTTCAATGACTCAATTTCCTTGCCTAGGTATAATTTGGGATTTATTGGTGCTCAACTGAAAGAACATAGGATGGGATATTTTAGAAGCCTATGAAGTATTTTTAGATTCGCTCGGAAAAATATCTTTGTGACGCTATAAACGGCTGACACTGTTACCATTTTATGTTTTAAAATGAAGCGGATGACCGGAGTTGTGTGGATATTTCCACACAACTCCGCTCGACCGCCCCTAATTAATTTCCCAGTGGCCTATTGACCACTGGGAAATTAATATAGTTTCTATTTGTTAACACGTTTTCTTCAATCGGTGGAAAATTTTAAATAATGCTCATCTCTATACTTCATGTCAATAGAAGATTATTTGTTACTTAAGTGGTATAGACCATCAAATTGAACCATTTCTCCATTGGACCACCATCGTAATCGAGAAAAAATATCAGCTGTCCCCTACAAAGCTTCACTCGACCCGAATGTATGGGACGGCTGATAAAGCCACCCTGTATATCTTAGATTGGTACTGTGGCGGCATCTACATCCACATGCGAACTCCGCATCAAAGACCTCACGTCACCCAAAATCCTGACGTCAAACAAAATCCTGCATCGCGCAATTAGAATTTACCGCGCGATCGACATATATTCCTCGACATCAATCTTTAGGCAGTAGCCCGCCAGACACGACACCCATGTGGTCGGAGGATTCTTCCTTTTCAATAGAGTATGAGTGAACTTTACACCCAGCACGCGTAGCATGACAGATAGATAGAAACAGGTTTTGTCGACGGAAGAATAGACAAAATAACAGATAAACAATCGCAATCTGTCATTTTGTCTATTCTTCCGTAGACAAAACCCGTTTTTATGGATGTCACGCTACGCGTGCTGTTCCTCATACCTCCTAAAGCAATTTCGTCTACAAAGCATTTACAGCCAAGTAATTAAAATTATTGTGGTCAACATGCATTCACCACTTGTTTAACAAATTAGTATCATCATAGTTATCATAGTTTCTATACGTTATAAATAAACTCCCAAAGTGTTTAAAAGTTCCTTATCAAAGTTAAATTGTTGGATTAAATGTTTTACTTTCATTTCCTTTCGCCTTGTTTGTTGATCAAACATAGTTATCTGAAACTTTAGTTTGCAATCTAGGGTGTTAAAAAACCCATCAAACAAATACTTATACTACGAGTATATTGAATTTAATGAAACATTATGAATTAGTGCATTTGTGGATAAGACCTATATTATTTTACCAACGTAATGACTGTGCATGATGTTTAATATTATTTAAGACTTCATTCAAAGTCAAACTCAAAAAAAACAAAGCATTTATTTCAAATAAACCAATAACAGGTACTTTTGAATTGTCAAGGGGTCATCAGTGAAAGATGAAGCTGGTTAAAATGGTTACATTTGATCCCTTGAAAACTGTTGGATTCCGTTATAACCGGTATTCCGGTATTCCGGTATTTCGGTTCTAAGGTACCCACTAATTGATCCGTAATCTATCTTTTTAATCATTATTGCACTGTCTGCACAAGACAATGGACATATTGCTACTATGCTATCCGATCCTATTACATTACTGTATATTATTCCGAAGCTCGTATGCCAAATGTTGAGAAAAGACGACATTTAAACGTCAAATGCAGAAGTAAATTGGAGCACTAAATAGTTATCTACACTCACTATTGTTGTTAAAACATTATTTTCACTTTTTATTTTGTGACTAGTTGCACGTGCTTCACCCGCATAAGTCTCGATCCCGTGGGATTAACAGGATAAAAGGTATCCTATGTCCTTTTTCAGGCCATGGTCTGCCCATGTGCCAAATTTCATCTGATTCCGGTCAGCTGTTTTAGCGTGAAAGCGTAAAACAAACTCATTTTCGCATTTATACTAGTATAATAATATATAGTTAGGAAGTGAGGATTTGTATTTTGTGTTTCACGAACTGTGTCGAAATAAACGTTATTCTTTCTTTCTTTCTTTTATAGGCAAAGCTGTATTGAAGGTTCAGAGCGGTTGTGTCAAAAATTACAGCCTGAACAAAAGGTTCTTTGTAAGATTGATGGAATTCGGATCTAGTGGGCATTAACTCATACAAAAGCCTTGAATCATATCTCGGATCCGGATCGGATGCAATGCTTCAACGCTCAAAGATAACGGCTTGTTCTATCCAACTACTGATCCTAAATAAATAATCTTCTTACATCATTTTTTGACGAAGGTCGGATTCATAATATTTGTACCATATTTGTGTACTAAACAGGACGTGTAAAAATACGACATGCGAGGAAAATAACACTGTCAGTACGTACCTACACCATGTTTGTTACAATCAAAAGGCTTTCACGACAGGCCTGAATCGAAAACCAATTCATGAATACGCGGTCTATATTCAGCTGTTTAATAAGGATGAGGCTGGTACAAAGCTACCAGCTTGAAATGAAGGACAATAGGGATTCTGTGGCCGTTGGAGAGAGGCGTTATATCAGTTCCGAACTGACCCAATTCCGAAGATGGAATTCGGACAATTCTCAAAGTAAAATTGACAATTAATTATTATGTTGCGCTATTACTTAGGATTGAGTAGGAGTTCATTCTTCAAAGAAAGTAAGCTTTATATGTACTCGAACGCAGATACGTGGAAAACTTACGAATTATAAGTGAGTTGAGTAAAAGGTTTCTCTCTTCCGTACGCAACATAACAAAATGGAATTATTTACAGTTCATTGCCCTGTGACTTCATTGGGTATACCAAATTACAAAGATAAGTTACTTGCCTATCTATCCTATATTTATATATTTGAAAAGTCCTTATAAGAAGTAAGTACAAAGGAACCGTTTCGCTAGTGATCATCGTCGCAAAGTTATGGTAATTTACTTTAGCCCGATTATAATGTTCAAAAAAGTCTTACATCTGTATATAAGCTTCTTAACAAAGAACTTAAAGTAAACAAACTATAAAAAATCTAAATATTTTATTTCACATTGGGCACTAATGAAACGTCAGAAGCTAGGTGCACGGTTCTAATTGGTCGTTTCCTATGGAGAAGAGCCGGCAAGAAACTCCACGGTTACTCTTTTAAAAATAATTGGCTTTTACAATGTTTTCAAATTAAAGTGTTAATATGTATGGGAGTACAGTGTAGACCTGTTAACAAGTACCACTCGAAAACTTACCAGAAACCTACGTCAGTCACTACCTACTTGTCTGGCATTTATACTGAACTTGGCCTATTTGACGCAACCGTGAGGCACATGAGAGTACAGTATAGGCCTGTCAGAAATTCCAGGTACTTAAGACGCAGATATATGCCAATGACCTTGATTGGTTAGCTTGCGTGTTCTGTACTGAGCTCACGCAACGCGTCGTACGTCCAACCAGTAATAAGACCCGCTTATCAAGGAGCGCTGTCCCCAATTTAACGCATTATTAATTTATTATACTCGTACATATAAAACAAAAGTTATTTTAATAAAACACGTACACTAAAAGATCAATAATTAAATAATCTTTAAAATGATAAAGGTTTCACAAAGATACGCTTGATAAATTTTGCGTGATTCTCAGTTTTTCATCCGCGTTAGACATAACTTTACAAATTAATTTCACTATGTGATATAAATATAATCTAAAATATTCGTATATTAAGTTATTTAAAAAATGCCCTTATTTTACATATATTTTTTCCAAATCATTAACACTACTCGTTTAGACGTAATCTTCAGTATAAAATCATTAAAAGTCGATTATCGTCGCCTTAACATAATAGAAAATGGTCAACAAATCTACAGTCTACAAGGTCTGCAAGAACTTGTAGGAAGAACATACCTACTAGCATACAACTTTAATTCTACTCCTACTACACAAAACAAATGAAATCCGAATTGGACTAGTAGTAACAAATTCGATGCGCACAATCTTGGACAGCACAACGAACGTGAGACAACGACCAAATTGGATTTGAATGCAGTTGACCGACTTACATAATAAAAGATGACTGAGTAATTTTGCTACAATGTGTGCAAAATGATAACAGCCGCACGGGTCGATCGAAGGTTAAGCTACGCTTGCCGAAGTCAGTCCTTGGACCAGTGACCATCCATTACATACCGAAACTCCTCCGTGCCTCGGAAAGCACGTTAACCTGTTGGTCCCAGGTGTCAGTCATAGATCTTTGACAGTTATTACGAGTAGTCAGAAGCCCAAAAGGCTGTCATCCTATCTTACCAACGGGTATCGTGTTACGTAGTTACTGGGTTGTGCACGTCTGATAGGCAGTCGCTTTACTAAAATACTGGCATTCAGCTGCATCTGGGGGCCTACTCCGGCCGCTGCGTCTGGGGGCAGTCGTTACGGGCGCTATCCTTCTCACTTACGGTATGTCTGTAAGTGAGACGCAGAAAAAAGCGCCCGTAACGACGACTGAAATTACGGATTTCGCTTAGGGAGTAGACCCCCGGTTAGACTGGAAGTCGACCCCAACATAGTTGGGAAAAGGCTAATCCTACAAATGCCTTATGTTAGAATAGGGATCCCCCTATGTTTCGGTGGGTGCAAAGTAACGCTGTGGTAAAAATATGTTCCAATCATCAGATCTTCTGACGATAATAGTTGGTGAATTGAAAATAGGCGTTGTAAATAATTATTTTTTCCTAATCCTAATAAAAATATATTAAAATTTATTTAAAATATAGTTTTTTGGCCTGACCGTACTAATCGCCGTAACCGGGAGTGAAAAATCTGGTATTATTATTCGGGTCCAGTTGACTTGGGCCGAGCTGTCGCTGACTCTATTACGGACGGACGCTAACAGGTCTAAATCGGGCCCTTGTAGGACCCGGTGAAATCGCCCGTGAAGCTCTTTGCTCTGCCATACCTCCCTGCGGTCATTAGTATCTAATACTATAGATTTGCGACAGTTCTCGTTAGCCAAGGAGAGCAGAGTGAAGCCCTTGTGAGACCACATCTCGGTGCATCCCCACGTCGGCTTCTAGGAAGTATTCCTTGAGATTGCATACCTCACGGTTCAGCAGGGTCTTAGCATTTAAGAAGCCTCGACCTCCGCACTTCCGCGGGATATAGGTACAGTCTTATCACCGATGACCGTGGGTGATGCATCCGATTTAAACATAACTGGCGAAATGTGGGTACGGGAAAACAGCAAAGCATTTAAAGAAAAAAGTTCATCCATGTTTAGCAGTGTTAATCTAATTAAATTTGTATATTAGTCTCCACTCAAAATCTTAGACTGTGCCATCAAAATTAAACAGTATAGACCCAACTAATAAAGAAGTTTCTCAAAACACCTATAAGATACCATTGTTTGTGTAAGCTCCATATTATGTCCCATTAGCTACATCATATCAATTAATTTGCTGTTCAAACACTTTGACAATATCTTAATAGACATTGAAGAGCCCATAGAATAAATAGAGGGCTATATATAGTTAGTATCTTAGAGCTCAACAGTATTGTATCTTAGAGCTCCACACTTGATTATTGGTTGATTTACTAATAATTAATGCATAGACATGCGCTCATGATTGATGCTTGTCTCAATTTGATAGTTTTGTTGACAATATGGACGGTCGAGTTCGATAATGTGAAGATCTTAATTGAATTTGCAAGTACTGTTACATAATTTGGATTTCGGTGGCATGATATCCTATACTATTAAATGAGCAATATTTGTATGTATATATATATATATATATATATATATATACATTTGTAATGGCGTTAATAAACAGCTCTACAACTACAGTATTTTTATCTAACGAAGCCACGCGCGATTTACTTGTGGTAACCAAGTGTACAAACACGCTTTGAATATGTGCGTGAAGACGAACAACATCTGCACATAACAGAAACGCACACTCGCACTTCCGAATTCACCATTGTCTCGGACGGTACCGAGAGCTCCTGCGCTTACACAGCATGTTTTTTTACATTTGCTAACCACAAGTAAAGCAAGCGTCGCTTCGTGAAAAAAAATTATTGTTCAATTAAGGAATAAACCACTTCTGTTTAACAACTTTGAACTTCTAAGAATGAACAAAGGACCAGTCCCAATAAACGAACTACCACTTAGCCATCAATCCACGTACTTAATTAAGTTTCTCATTATTCCAACTGAACACAGTCGAGGATTTGAATAAGAGATTGCATAAAACGACACTCGACAACTAGCAATGTAAATAAGGCCTAAACTTGCACACGGGCAATTTATGGAGCAATTTATTTGTCATGGTTTGCCTGTATCCACTAAATTGCCGGGGGAAGAACGCAATTAATACGTAATTTTTATACAGTAGGTACTACCAAATCGAGAAAAATACTAAAAAAAAACTAGAACTATTATAAAATTCGAATAATCCATTGATTAAACATAGGTTTGTGTGTCACTGTAAATGAGACCTCGGTTGGTATCGGTTGAGCCTAAGTCGTGAGATGTTCGACTTCGATTCTTGTTAAAGATTATTGACAACTCGCACTCGCAGAGGAGCGCGTGGCTAAATAATAACAGCCGCACGGTTCGATCCATCAGGTTAAGCTACGCTTGCCGGGGTTGGTCCGTTGATGGGGACCATCTTTACATACCGAGATTCCTCCGTGCTCGAAAAGCACGTTAAGCCCTTGGTTCCGGCAGTCATTCGTGGATCTTTGACAGTCGTTACGGGTCGTCAGAAGCCCGAAAGTCTGCCGTCCAGTCTTACCAAGGGGTATCGTATTACCCAGTTACTGGGTTGTGGAGGTTAGATAGGCAGTCACTCCATGTAAAATACTGGTATCCAGCTCCATCTGGTTAGACTGGAAACCGACCCCAACATAGTTGGGAAAGGCTCGGCAGATTGATTGACAACTCGCACTCAAAAGTTGTTCGAATTAGTCTCTCGTCTGCTCGCCCTTTAAGTGATGTCCTTAGGCTTGTTCCTCTTTGGGCCTCAAGATTAAAGCCTTTTAATTAGAAGAGAATGTTTCGGCTTAATGGGTTGAATGTTTGTCTTGTTGTCGCAATGTTTGTAGAAACTAAACGAGCTTCAGTTAATGTTCGTAAAGAACATAGTCTTTATTTAAGGAAAGACGAACTGAAATGTTATTTATCTCGCGGTTTGAGTACTGTTATGAATATTTCTAGAGTATATTTTTATTATTTTTGGCTTTTGGTACTTTATGGCAGTGTTTTTCAATGTGTGGCTCAGTAAAAGAAAAAAAATGTCTTTTTAATACTTTTTTTTTCTCTGGTATTATCTAAAGTTAATTCTAGATTTTCTTTTAGGTTGGTTCCCAAACTTGCCTCATCTATAGCTGCATTTAAAAACGCAATTACTCTACTGGGAAAACCCTCGTATCCCTCATACATGCATCAAATATACGACATAAAATTTACTTAAAATCTACTTAGGATTTAATTAGGAGGCGAGTTGGATACGCAGTCCCCACAACTCAATCGTATCGCTTTTCCGTGGAGGCTTTTGGCTATCTAAGGGGCCTCTGTTATGTATGTGATTAATTATGTAATCCGAGTCAGAGGCCCATGGGCTTTAAAACTCTGACACCAGGTTACTCACTCACCACACGAAAATAAGAAGATTATGTAATTAGCCGATACGTAATTATAAAAAATAATAAAAATGTTGTACGTATTTGATAATTGTATTATAATAAAATACTGATTATAAACAGTGGAGGGTAGGGGTCGCGAATACGTTTTTCATTTTCATGAAAAAGGTTGAAAAACACTGCTTTATAGAAATAGTACAGAACTGGTGCCCCGAGACGGTAAGACGGGGTCGCGGCAGGCCACTTATGAGATGGCGGGATGAAAGTTCTGTCCAAATTGGAAGGAGGGCGCGCGGGCTAGCGAAAGATACTCGTAGGAGAAATAGGCCTTTGCCCAAAAGTGGGACAGCGCAGGATGGAGACAGAAAAAAAAAAAGTTGAGCATAAACAAAACTAACGAAAAACAAACCTCAAACACTTCGCCGTTTTGCCAAGGCTCTGTAGGCAATATAACGAACGGTCAAAGCGTAATGAATTGGATATCACATTCAAAATCGCAACGTTTAAAAAGCTATTAAAATTCATAATATAAAAATCATAATTACTGTTATTTTCGACGCTGGTCGGTCTATGCGCTGTGCGGTCACTTAAACCTAACTAGTTCTATCAATTTATATTTAAAAAAAACCTCAAGTTGAGCAAGGTAACTTATAATTTCTTCATTTAAAAATACCTCTTCTCAGTGCTACAACGTTTATACATCTTTTCTACACACAATAGGAGGCCCGGTCATTGACTTGTGCTTACTGAACTACTCCACCCCCAGGGTAATGAAGCTTGATGCTACGGCGCTAAGTAAATTATTTCCACATGAAACTACGCAGCATACGCGTTGTGGGTTTCCTTACATACAATATTATAAAGTTCATGTTATTAATTTAGTTAGTATTTCTAAAGAAAAGAGAAATGCACAACAAAATTATTACAGCTATTAAAAAGAAATGAAAGCCTTTTCAATTATAAATCATTATGTGGAATCGTACAAAACTCGGTACAAAAAAGTAAAAAACAAAATACAGTCAAATATTTGACCCAAATGCGACCCGACCCGATTTATCATTCCAGTCAATATCCTACCTTACATTAAAAAGAGAAACACGTTCAACAATTACAAAAAAAAACATATTCAATCATAACGACATAATCATAAAAACAGGGAAATTGTGTGTCATCAATCAAATTAATGTCCTAAAAAAAAATCAAGCAAAAAGAATCCACAAAAAAAAACAAAATAGGAACGTGGACCGACAACAAATCTTTTTTATTTACATACAACACATTCATACCTATAGGTTTATCAATGGTGACCATAAAAATACCGGCTATAAATGTCACACACCTGCCCTTGTATGTAGAGTCAGCATAACATGCCTTCCACCATATCTACATCTCTTACAGAAAAGCCGCCATCTCAGTATTGACATTTCTAACTATGGCATCTTTCACATAATCTAACCATCGTTTCCTTGGTCTTGTCCTACTGTAAGACCTCGTTTACGGACTCAAGCGATGCGACTTGCGCCGTGACTGCGTCAAGAGACACGCGCGCGTGGAAGGCTAAGCGTACGCTGAGACGCAGGTGATGCAGGTCGGGATTTTGCAGTCAGGTCAGCAGATTTTGTAATGCATGAACGTACTAAGTGCTGCGTAAGCTGCGGCGTAGGGACGTACGACGCAGACTCATGTGTCCTGCTCTGTGTCTCGTTGTAGTGCCGTCACAGATTTATGCGCGACGCGTGCAGGTCGACACGTCTTTTTTTTCACTAATTCATAATTTTGTTGCAATGACAGGACATTTAATTGAATTAGTTGGTTGTGAATTGAATTAGTACCTTGTTTGTATGATAGTAATCATGCAGACTATTCGCGAATGTGTTTGTGTGGCTGCGTCGCTCGCGGCCTATGTTTGCCTCGCCTGTCCTACTCTGCAAAATCGGTACTGTGCTGTGCTGCGCCACCTGCCTCTCAGCACACACTTAGCCTAATCAGTTTCCGTACATCCGTCTGTATCGTTCCGCAAGTCGCGCCGCGGTGAATTGTGGCATGCTCTAAACAACTAATTTAATTTGTTTTCTCCGCAGTTGCTGTCGCAAGACGCGTGTCTCTTGAGCGTGTAGCTCGTGGCCACGGGGTAAACCATCAAAATCGAAATATTTTAGTTCACACAAACCTAAATGGGCACATATGAAACGTCAGATAAGCTAGGTGCATCCACATTCGCGCTCAAAACATTCCTCACGACATGTTCCTAATTCCTCTACATCTCATGGCCCATACCATGACATGATTTCATCGTCACTTTCAGACTTCTCTTACATACTCATTCCAGGTTTAATTTCACAAGTATTTTTTAATTTTGCAACGAATTAGGGTCCGGAAGGGCGTATAACTCTCCGAGCGAGATTGGGGTCTCGACAAAACTTCAATTAACTTGAATCATTAGAGAGAACCAGGCTTTGGAGAAAGGCAGTTTAAGCCTTAGTTAGGTAAATACAGGATACTTTTTATGTAAACAACGCAAAAGAATTGGTGATTAATTGAGGAGTTTATTAAGAGTTTCTGAGATCGTTAGGTAAATTGGATGCGTTGTTTCCGGGTAGGGTCTGAAGAAATAAGTTACAATTAAAACAAGGGTAAAATATGTCATTAATGTCATGTCAATTTGATGTCATTAATTCACCTCGTAAGTTACAACGCTGATGGTTAGTAAATTTTTATGTGGAATATATAATGCTTTACAGAAACTCGAACCCTTGCACTGCCAATTAGATGATGAGACACGAATTAAGACACTCAGAAAACTTAATTGTTACCTTCAGTGAACTAACGGTAACTATTTAATTTAATAATTTTGGATATTTTATTTTCAATACTTAGTAGGTAGTACTTAGTCACTATTGCTATCGAGATTGAGATATACCGGTGGTAACAAACCAAGGGTTTATTTAGTAATTTCTAAAATTCCATTAGTGATAACAGGATCGCCTTGTATATAAAGTTTTTAAATTTTTCTATATGAAATTTCTTTGTAGAAGTCCGGTCTGGACTAAGGCCGGTGGATAGCAATAGACTCAACTGTTAAGCTGATTTCACAGCTGGGAGACATACGTACGGGTCTCCCGCACAGCTGTGAAACCAACCTTATTATTACAAAATTATGTAATAATTATACCCAAAGAATTGCCAAACTTAAGTGGCCGCGCGAGTCGATTGAAAGTTAGCTTAGTGACCATCGTTACATACCGAGACCCCTCCGTACCTCGGAAAGCACGTTAAACCGTTGGTCCCGGCTGTCATTTGTAGATCTTTGACAGTCGTTACGGGTAGTCAGAATCCCGAAAGTCTGACAACCAGTATTACCAAGGGGTATCGCATTACCCAGTATCTGAGCCAGTCACTCCATGTAAAGACTGAAAGCCGACCCCAATATAGTTGGGAAAAGGCTCGGTAGATGTTAATGATAAAGTGGTAGTGGGCAGGGCATATTGTTCGCAGAAGAGATGGCCGATGGGAACCACATACTGGGAGGGGTAGCGTTGTAAGGTTACAAGGTGGATCGATGCCCTTTTGAAAGCCGCATGAATCCTTTGGAAGCTAGAAGCACAGAACCGGTCGAAGTCGCATGGCAGTGCTTGGGGGAGGCCTATGTCCAGTAGTGGACGTCATTCGGCTGAAGATTTGACATCGGCAGTCATCGGGCTGAGTAAACATCTGCGCCTACCGGGGAATACTCTCCTAATGTTATGTATAAACGCTTACAATAACCCATAACTACCCCACAGGTTAAGTTAACTGTGAATATTACCCATTTTGTTCCGTTATGGCATTAAATGAGATACTTTACACTGTTAGTCTGCTCGTGAAATTTTAATATGCAGATATGGACGGAAAAACGGTCCATGTACAAGGTGTATATTGTATATACACTGCGACCGGTAGAAAATACAAAGTAAGATCAGGCAAATTTTTCAACAGGGATGTTGACTCGGAAAAAAACTCTTTTCAGGCCGTCTGTCAGAAAACAACAAAAAATATTAGACGCGTATTTCTTGCTTTATTATATTAATTTAAAAAAATATTTAGATACAACGCATTAAACTTGGGGGGTGGGGGCTCGCTACGGCACAAGTCAGTATAAAATATACCGGAGAGTGACGTCATGGCAGATTTTAACTGAATGTATTGCCGTAATCTTTAGATTAGGTATTTTTTTTTTTAAATATCAATGTATTGCCGCAATGTTTAGATTACATACATTTTTTTTTATATATATTCATATATTATTTAATGTTTTTATAAATTTTTTGTCAACATCCCTATAGTAACCAGTACTAATACTCATAAACTCACCCCTTCTTCCCATGGGGTAGGCAAAAACTAGTAGTTTTATCATTTGTTTAATCTATACTAATATAGTAAAGCTGCAGAGTTAGTTTGTTATCTTGTTTGAACGAACTAATCTTTGGAACTATAAGTCGGATTTGAAAAAATATTTTTGGAATTGATAGCCCAGTTCCAATTTATAGGCTATTTAATTACGCTACGACACTTAGGAGCCGAGCAAAACAAATAATTGTAAAATATATAAAAATACTCTTCTGCCTACAATCCCTTAGGACTTAGGAGAACACGAATGTATTGTCTGCTATAAGTTTTGATTTAAATTAAATCCTCTTATAAATAAGCTCGACATTTATAAACGACTTATAAATAAAAACTCCGTTATTTTAATATGAATGAAGTAGACTGTAACACCATATTATCTTCAATTTCTAGGAATTATTTCAAAGACAATATAATAATATCTCGAGCGAGAGACGCCGCCAGTTGAGAAAACATGTTGCTTCATAGCTTTTCAAACACCAGTGAAGTACTGACATTAAATTAATCCTTCCTTTCTTGTTCCCAGCACATCTTGTTGACACAGGTGAAATAATTCAGTCTTCCTTTATAAAAATATACTGTTTCTTCGCTCTATTAATGTCACTGCTTTTACTATAAAAATGGGTTTAGAAAACTAGTGCATAATACACACCTATATTCCTTGGCAGGATTTTAGTTATGTTAGTAAACTCGACTACTGAACATTGAGTCTTGGAATTGTATCGCAGATCGGGCAAAATGTTATTAAGTTTTTTTATCGGAATTTCGTAGTAGCAGGCAGGATTTACATCCAAGTTTGGGCAGTGGTAAATCCTTAAAACTCATAATTATAAAATACACAAAAAAAGTTTTTTTTATTTTATAATTTAGATTAAGTATAAGACCCCCAAGGTGTACCGCTGATCTTGTGAACCGGTCAATGTCGCCACATCGACCGGTTCACAAGATCAGCGGTACACCGTGCTTGGGGGAGGCCTATGTCCAACAGTGGACGTCTTTCGGCTGAAATAAATGAAGGAAGTATAAGATAAAGGATAAGTCTTCATCTCTAACTACGTATATACTATCTTTCTTTTGCTATGCCCGACAGGGTCAACGATTGTTCTTAAGCAAATATTTACCACCTAAGCATATTCATTGTGGAATGCAATAAAGTATTGTGTATTGTGGTTTTAGTACTATCGAAGAACTTCTACGCACCGTAAATACTATTTCTGCTTGCAGCGCTCGGCCGCTATAGAAATCTCAACAACCAATAGTATCGCAGCATCAGATTTTTTTATGTGTCCCTTGTTTTTGTAAATGAAAAAAGAATGTAAACATTAAAATTTAAAACTTTCTCATCTTTATAGTTATGTCTCTTTTCTTTCATTGGTTGACGCAAACAGGGGCGTTAGATGTTAGACAGAATTTTGTTTTCAAACTGCTTAGATATGAAATTCTTCGATAGTACCTACCTACAATCACATTTCGCCAGTTATGTTCGAGCTCCACGTAATAGGGGCGAGTCTATTGTCATTAACCAGGCACGAATTTAATACAGACTCTTGCCTGCTACTACAAAATTCCGATAAAAAACCTAATAACACTGCTCGATCTGGGTTTTAAAATTCCAAGACCCAATGTTCAGTAGTCGCGCTTGCAACCACTCCACTAAAGAAAGAAAAAAGAGAGCAGGAAGAGACAGTCCCACACATACAGACAGACAGACTGACAGTATCAGACAGCCAGACAGTAGAGGCAGTCAACAAAATTCACCTCTGAACTATCTCCCCGTCTACAAGACAAAGTTTCTAACTAAAACCTTATTTCACTTACATTTGGAGGCACTCCCGCCATTACCCGGATTTCTAGGAGGACATCAAAACAAATGAGGATCATTGCATTGCATGAACCCGACTCCCCGGCCATAAGACGAAAATACGGCATAGCATAAAACGCTCATGTAGGTTAGTATGCGTCATTTTTATTATATTATGGCTGTCTTAGAGGGAATGGGGTGTTTAGAGCCGTATTCTGTGAGCATACAAGAGATGAATCTTGTTTTATAGCTCGTTTTGGGTATGAATCAGACAGTTTTTATAAATTGAGATCGTCTTACTGTCATATTTTTATTACTAGCTTTTGATCACGGTTTCTTAGTAGTGTAGTTTCGCAGCGAAGTGCGTTCCCGTGGGATTTAAGTACCCTATATGTTAATCCAGGTCATAAACTGTCTGTATGCCAAATTTCATCCAAATCCGTTAAGTCATTTTTGCGCCAATCCGGAACATACATCCATACAAACGGAAAAAAAATCTAAAAAGTATTTTATTGGCATCAGACTCGTTCCCGTAAAAATTACTTTTTTTTTCAAAAATATTCATACTTCGATTTGACTTCGTTACTAAGTTCATTTATTTTTTACTATTTATTAATTATGTATAGATATTGCTCTAGCTAGAATGTAGGCCTTAAACTCGTAGTACCTTTTTGGCATCTATTTCCAATGGTTATATTTTTTTATTTTTTTTTAAAAACGTAGCCCCACACTAAGAATTTCTTCTTGTATCGTGGGTGCGTTTACAAACATAGAAACTCACATACACTAACACCCAGACCCGGAACAACTACTTGCAGATCATACAAATATTTGTTCCGTGCGGGGATCGAACCCGCGACACGTTGCGCAGCAGTCGATCGCTCAGCCACTGCGCCAACCGTGTCGTTGGTGTCGTTGGTGTCGTTTTCATATGGTTGAAAATGACAGAGGGAGCCACTAAAGATGTAAGGAGCTTTAGCATTGTGTTCTTTAATTTTCCTGCTAATTCGTACCATGTCTTCATTAAGACAAACAGTATCGATAGGAATAGGAAGTGTTAAGAGGGTTTATTCTAAGAGCTGGCAACGTCGCAAATAACTGTCAAAAATTTACCTGTTTTGATTAATTTGGCATCAATTAATTTAGTTATTTGAAATAAGAAATGTGGCTAACTAGCGAACTAAAATATTAATAATGAATTGCAGTATAATTGCAATTCATTATTAATATTTTAGTTCGCATTGAATTTGAAGTAATTTAGGTGTAAAAAAGGTATTCGGTGTTACGATATAATTATTGCATTTCATCATCAATATTCTAGTTCGCTAGTTAGCTACATTTCTTATTTCCACACAGTAATATTGCCAAATTAATCATAACATCGAAATATTTGACATCTATTTGCGACGTTGCCCACTTTCAGAATAAACACTCTTAACACTGCTGCAGGGAATTAGCTTAAATTACTTACTAAACTACAAATACTTAGCTAAAAGAGGTTTATTAAATTGTTTGCTTACTATCCAAACAGTGTTATAATGCTAAATTGTCTACAAAATTACCACCCACAAATGGGCATTTACAGTTCCTCACAGTACTTGACTGATTTATGTTCTTATCCGACAAACGTCCTTAAAAAGCCAAGACAACTCAAAGAGAACAATATCAATGGGATCAAAGAAAAAACATCGAAAAAAAAAACAAAGCATTTTATCTCGAAGTACGCCAAACAAAAGAAGAGAAAGAAATATTTGAATTGTAGATGCGACAATGGCCTTTAAAAATTTAATTTTCGTATTGTCGTGTTTTACCCTTAAGCATTAAGGGGGAGTTTAAGTTTGGGGGCGTGAACATGTAAATGCAGTCGGACAGGACGTTTTTTTCTTTCATTGAAATATGGTAACGACGGTTTGCGGAAATGATGAGGCGATAACGAGACGTAGTTATGACGACAATAGACTCATTGTTAGCCATGGAGAGGTTTTTTTAAACGTTAGACATGGAAAAATGGTTGATATAAAATATACACGAGTTAGTAGAATTTAAGTTAGCAAGTGTGTGTCGAAACACCTAAAATAAAATTCACCCTGCGATCCTGCGTCCTATAATATTGGGTAGGGACCAGTGATAATAAAAGAGTATTGTGTTGTAGGAAAGGTAGATGGATATAGGTACACAAGTTTTATAAACATAATTTTATAACTATATATAAGGTAATATTTTTTTTACACATTCGTAATATTACGTATGATACGTTACAGGGAATAGACACAAAAATACGACACCCAGAAAATACAAAGCCATAAAACTACAATATCACAAAATGTATCTCTAAAAATGCACATTCTATAACATACACGTGCACTTTCATATCGCTTTCCTCTCTAGAGAATAGGTACAAACTTCACCGCTACGGCTCCAGCTACGTGCTACGCGCTACGAGCCTACGAACGCTGCACGTTTCGTAGCCTCTTCCATATTCATGCATCTTTACATACGAACACGCCTGTTGAATACTGGAGGCTGAAACTTTCGGAAAGTCACCGATATTGAAGGTGTCTGTTTGTCTTTACAGGGTGTACCCTTTTGGTAAATGTTTTTACTATGGGAATAAGGTTTTTTTGCTTGGAATCTTTTCATCCGCCTATAGATATACACTCTTACGAGAAATTAGGTGCCTGATACTTTTTCTCTGTATATTTATGTACATGGAGTTTCTTGCCCGTTCTTCCCCATAAGAACATTTTACGCTTCAGAATGGGCAACTAGCTTCAACTTTCTGTCTAACAGACTCCTTGACAATTCAAAAGTGACTGTAATTTATTAAATTGAAATAAATGCTTTGAGTTTAAGATGAAATTAATATAATGCGTTCTTTCTAAAAACTTTGATATTTTTTACATAAGATTAAATCTAGTACCAGGCTGTCTATTGTAATTTTTAACGATCGAAACGTGCTCATTCTTACTTTTACTTAAATAAATGTCTTCTAATTTATTTTATCTTGGCACATCGCCCCCGAAGTCCCAACCTGAGATAGATGCTCTAAAAATAAGGCACGTGTGATGGAGTAGAAAAGACAAACAGCGGTATACCTACTGTGACGCAGAAGATTTAAAGATAGATATTTTCAGGGTTCATTTATGTATGTATCTATGTGAGTTTCTTTGTTCCACGATAACTTATAAATGCCTGAACAGATTTCGATGTATGGGGTATCATTAGAACCGAAAGGTCACTCATTTACTCGTTGACTAAACATAAATAAAATTGTCATTGCAATCTAAGGAAGATTAAAAAGTGTTCCACACAACATACAACGGTCCCCCGACTGCAATGACAATTTTATTTATGTTTAGTCAACGAGTAAATGAGTGACCTTTTGCTTTTTATACACAGATTAACAACAAAAAAAATATCGTTTATTTAGCCTACACTGTCCCACTGCAGAGCAAAGGCCTCTCCCAAATCCTTCCAAGTATCCTTTTCCAGGGCCACCTCAATCCAACCCTTGCGGGTCCATCCTCAGGCACCCACCGTGTGGAGACTGTTGCCCAACGGTCACTATACTTGCGACTGACATGACCCGCCCAATACCATATTAGCTTGGCAGCAGGTTAACGAATACAACTTGTTTTTTGTTAACCTTGATATTTTCTTACATAAATAAACTCAACTCGACTGGAAGCTAACTCCAACATAGTTGGGAAAAGGCTAGACAGATGATGATGACGTACCATCAAAGAAGTTCATATCTAACCAGTTTCAAAACAAAATCCCGTGAACACGATGACCACATCTGTTACTAAACCGGTTCTATAGTCGCCGAGCGTTGCAAGCAAGAATAGTCCTTACAGTGGTTAGATATGAACTTCTTCCATGGCCTTCTTCCCATGGGGGGTAGGCAGAAACTATAGAACGCCACCTGATACAATCCTTTCATATTACGAACATAATATTACATATTTCATATTTAAAGACAGCACTAATGCGCAAAAGCGTTTACTGCATGGCTCCGGTCATATACGATAAAATACCAAAAAGTTGGAAAGAATTGCCGCTAACATTATTCAAAAAAAAGCTTCGAAGCTTCTTGACAGTCAAAGCTTAATATAGCGTAACAGAATTCCTAAGTGAAAAAAATTTTGTAACTTAGTTTGTAATGTTACAAAATAAGAATTATGTTTAGTTTTGTTGTTTTTTCGCTCTGTTTGTTAAAATTTTGTAGATTAGTTTAGTGGATTTCGTTTATAATTGTTGTAACTTTTGCATGCCTACTGGTAAAATATGGCTGAACCTATTCCTTATAACACCGTGTATTGTACCCATATTTGCAAAATAAAATATCTTTATCTTATCTTTATTACTTTTCCCTCGTTTACGTTCATAAATCTGGTCATACACGCACGTCGGTTGCGAGTACGCACCTGACCTTTCTGAAGAACTTTACCAATAAGGTCACTATAATCCTAACTATATAATCCTACTAATATTGTAAATGTGAAAGTTTGGATGTTTGGATGTTTGCACGCAAAAACGGCTCAAACGGATTTGGATGAAATTTGGCACACAGGTATTTTATAACCTGGATTAACATATAGGATACTTTTTATCCCGGTAGTACGTTCTCGTGGGATAATTTCCGGTCGAAAGCTAGTAATATATAAATGCGAAAGTGAGTTTGTTTGTAACGCTTTCACGCTAAAACGCCTGAACGGATTTGGATGAAATTTGGCACATGGGTAGACCTGGAGAAAGACATAAGACTACTTTTCATTCTGGATCGCCTTCCGTTCTATATTATCTTATTAACTAATGAATAACATCTAATTTTAATCGTATTTTACGAAGTAACGCAGTACTTACAATACACGTAGAATAATATGTATAACTCGTTCACATTAAACCCTCGAACGACAGGTCAAATCGGATAAAACATAAAATCCTCCCCCATTTATTATTCAATGAGAATTTTCCGATACATTACATTCGGTCAGCGATTATTGGGTAGTAATAATATTATTTAAATGAATATAATACCTTTGTTGTATGTGAGTGAACGAAATGAGCGAGAAAATAGTGTTGTGAACAATTGAATAGGTTTTTTGGGTTCAATGGGTAATGCGGGCTCTAAGGTTACCTTACCTAATTAGCTAGGGTCTTGGTCTCTGGTTGTTTTGGTCAGGGTAGCCTGCGAAATTAAAATTTTCTTACGTTTTTTTCATGACATTTTAGGATTATTCTAACATAAGGAGTTGTTTTGCTGATTCTGATGATTATAATTCTGTAAAGCTATATTTGATACGGTCACGATTCATGCACCACAATTACCCTTATATCTGATCTCAAATAATGTTAAGAATATATTAAAAAATTGTTGATTGTTACTTAATTTTTTTTTTTTTTTTTTTTTTTTTTTTTTTTTTTTATTAAGAATTTATTTTATACTTTTTGCTGTGCCCAACAGGGTCCGTAATTGTACCTTAGCTCTAAGCCATTATAACACCTGTATACCTACATTATGGAATGCAAATAAAGATATGAATATGAATATGAATATTTTAATCAAGATACAACCTGTGACCTGCAAATTACAAAAATCGTACGATAATTTGTATTTCGCGGGCTGCCTTAGCGCATCCCCCTTAAGGTATAGTATTATCTTTATCTAAACATTTAATATTATGAGTGTAAATATTATAGTCTCATTTCATGTCTGCCTGTGTGACCGCGTCGTTCTTCTTAGCTACGCAAAGGATTTTAATGCTGTTTTCACTCTCATTTAGAGAATATATTGGATATAATAGATACATGAATAATTATGAAACTTACATATAATCAAGAAATTTCAATGTTTTGTCAAGTCGTAAAACCCGTGTGAAGCACGGGTGGGTCGCGAGTTCTAACCAACATCATAAATGCGAAAGTGAGTTTGTTACAACTGCAGCTGAACGGATTTGGATGAAATTCGGAGCATATGTAGAAAATGTCCTGGGTTAGGAGATATGCTACTTTTCATTCCAATATTCCGACTGGGTCGAAACTTATGCGTCGCACAGGCGAGCTCAAAGGCAACTTTAATAATAATTATTTCGAGTAAAGATAAAACTGCTGAGACGGTTGAAGATAGAGACAAGATTTGAAAATTATTCTTGTTAATCAGCGCTATAAAGGCCCCACTGCTGGGATAGACCTCCTCTCTGTGAGAGGGACTGGGCATCCACCACGCGGGTTGGTGCATATCACATGTCTTCGAATTTTCTGTTCTAGAACATGCCAGTTTCCTCACGATGTTTTCCTTCACCTTTTTGAGAGCAGTGGTGATGAAGCGCCTGTCTGGGTTCGAAACCACGACCACAACTCGTAAGTCCCGGCCGTTACAACTGCGCCACCATTGCTCTTGCAATAATTCTTGTTAGTGTATTCCAAAAAGTTCACATTTTATCCACTATTAAAGTTAACGGTCAGCTAAATAAATAACGTCTTCCAAACAATATGGTTTCTGATGACGACGCAAATAGAATTTTGTACTTAAACCCATCTCTTCTAATACTTTAATTTAATTATATCGAGAACTTTTCAAACTACAGCTTGAACTTAAATACTTATCTCATAAACTTTGCGCGCCTTCATGACAACCTCTCCATCAGGGTGACAGACCGACAGACCCAAAAATCCTAAAGTCACTTTGACTCAAATTCGGCAATCCAATCCAATTTTACAAGGGTCGTGCCGAGTTCCGCTCTGATTCTCTCCAACCATAGACATGAGGATCATTTCACCCTTTGACGCTAATTAAAGCAGGTGAGAGGACTTGTGATCTTGAGATAGCACAAGAGGACTATACAAACGAATAAATAGCTTTTGAAATGAGACACACCTCTTCTACCTACTGTTGTATCATGAATTTGAAAACTTAATCATTTGCTCACAAAACAGTCCCCGTGATTTTGTTTGTTGTATCATAAAACAATTAGGCCGGGGAAATTAGGTTTGAACCCTGTACTAAATCCTAACAGCGATTTTTTTCCTGAATCGTGTTTTTGAACTTAGCTCTTCAAATAATATAAAAAAATTAAACATTTTCCAGGACCGCATCAAGGTAAAAAAAAACAAAAACGCATTTTTGTGAATAAAAATTGAGGCAAAATAGTTAACTTTTATTAATATTTTGCGCTAGTATAATGTTTAATTTTGTTGAATAGCGAATTAAAATATTTAATTAAGTAATTTAATGCAAAAAAACTGCTGTTAATATTTTTGATTGAAGTACAAAAAAAAAAAAACGTAATTTTATTTTTATGGAGTTTCCGTGGACGATGTTGTAATTTTTTTTGACCTACTTGTGATACCCAATCTCTTCGATAAACACTCCATACAAACATATCTGTTAATATTTTTTTCTACCACGTAATATTGAAATTAGATGTTTTCTTAAAAAAACGTACACGCAGGGGTGAACTTTTCGCGGTATACAGTTTAACATACTCCCTTGACCATACCCTACACGTTAAATGAAAAAAATCTCTGTTTTTAATTAATGCAAAGTTAGCCAAAAATTCGGCGTAACTTCCCCGGGCTAAATATTAACTCGGCAATAGTGTAGCCTTATGTCAGCGAAATAATGTTTTTCATATGATCGGCATTTTCAAAGATTTAAAGATACCTTTTTCAAAAATAAAACAATACACTATTTTACCTCTTTATTATAACTACCAGTGCCCCCCGGTTTCACCCGCATAGGTCTCAATCCCGTGGGAATATCCGGATACCCATGGGTAACCATTACCTTGGTCATGGTCCCCCAAATCATGGTTAACCCATGTGCCAAATTTCATCCAAATCCGTTCAGTACAAAAAACATACAAACAATCAAATCTTTTTTTTCACGACGACTATAAAGGTTTAGAAATTTAACTATACCATACCACAAAAATAACTCTAGTCTCTAGTACAGACGATACTTAATTACATCCGGCTCACTCTGGGCAGATTTGCATTGCAAGTAAGGTCAACATGAGACAAGAACCCACCTCTTTCGATATTCAATTATTATTCTTACTGGTCGCCCAGAGGTCGAAATTCGACCATAATTCCTTTAAATGTCATGATTCTAAGGTAGCCATCTTGTGTCAAACGCATGGTAGTGTGTGTAATGTTTTTTTATTAATTTAATTTATTTCTTATGTATTATAAAAATATTAGCTTTCTGCACTCCTTCTCCAAATAAACTTTAACTGTACCAAATTTCATACTCCTCCGTCCGCGTAATTTTCGTAAAAAGGGGTACAAAGTTTTTGCTTCACGTATTAATATAATAATAATAATTACAGACACGATTTCAAAACGAAATTAGCAAGATCAAAACAACAGGTGGCGTTCTGTAGTTTGTGTGTGTCTGTGTATACCTTAATCCTTTGTTGATTACAAACTTTTTCAAAGACTTGAATCTTCACAAAATCAGAATGAGAATAAGAACTAACAACTAGAATACCTACATAATAAGAATGCGTACTTCAACTACAAGTATTTTATTTATTCGTTTGTATGTAAAACAAACCATGTGATATTGATAAAGAACATGTTGAAATCTCTAGTTCCTGTCAAACATTGTATGGAACATTGATAGAAAATACAGATTTCAACATGTTTTGTTGTGAATGTTTCGCCGGTGCAAACGCACAGTTATGCTTGTAAATTCACTTTGACATCTCCGCTTCCTGTTACAAAGAACAAATTGCGTTCAAACTTTTGTGAAAATTCAAGTATTTCCTTAGAAATATCCCGAGCGCGTTCACAACTGCGATTCAGGTGAAATTTCACAAATACCTAGCAGATTGAAGATTTTGCATTGAGAATGAAAAGGTCCTTTTTAGGACCGATTTTGAAAGGTCCGTTTGAGCAGTGGTATTATGTAGTCAAACGGTATTTAAATTTATTGATAATTTTTCTCATTGATATTTACATGTAAATAATGTCGATAAAGCTTTGGGATCGACACACAAACAAAGGATTCGTAAAACATTGATTGTTCAATTAACGCATAGTTCATACTGAATAAACTATTATTAAATTATGTAAACTGTGAAATTAAATGAAATTGTTTATTCTGTAAATAGGATATCGGAATCACTTTTACACGTCATATAAAAAATATTAAAAATAAGCTAGGTGAGGTCGGTGTTTCCTATCTGATTACTCTGAGAAGAAAGGCCGAAACAAACTCAGAGGTCGCAGTCTCTTTCAAAAACCAGACATAATCTTTGTCAAGCCATGTGAGGACCTTGTAGATTAGTGTCTGAAATGGTCTTTTGAGGAAAGAACCATACAAATTTGTGTATAAGAAATTATTAAATAAAATATCTGTAAACCATTATTTCTAGAACATTGGGTCTGGGTTAGGTATAAGTTTACCTAATTTTTTATTTATTTTGATTTGTCCCAGTAAAGTAAAATAAAATAAAATACTGCTTTGAAATAGCCGCGCATCACACATTTTATTTATCTGCTTTTGACAACTTATTTTTACCATTGGCCAAGACTTTTCTTTTTAACCGTTTTTACATAATTATGTGTCGTACCTCGTGGCTAAGTAATAACAGCCACACGGGTCGATCCATCAGGTTAAGCTACGCTTGCCGGGGATGGTCTGTGGATGGGTGACCATCTTTACATATCGAGACTCCTCCGTGCCTCGGACAGCACATTAAGCCGTTGGTCCCGACTGTTATTCGTGAATCTTTGACAATTGTTACGGCTCGTCAGAAGCCCGAAAATCCACCAAGCCTCCAGTCCACCAATCAAAGTCAAAGTCAAAGTCAAAAACGTTTATTGCGAACTAAGTGTACAATGTTGGTGTTATCCTACCAAAGGGTATCCTAATACCCAGTTACAGTACAACCCAGGTCGTGGAGGTCAGATAGGCAGTCGCTCCATGTAAAATACTGGTTTTCAGCTGCATCCAGTTTGACTGGAAGCCAACCACAACATAGTTAGGAAAAGGCTAGGATATATACATACTCGTAATTCTTATATTAACAATCATAAATAGTACTAACATTCCTGAAAACAACTCCTTAAGTACCTATCTAAAATTAATAAGTAAACAAGTTCCGTACAAAAACTTAAAGCGTCCTTTACAAAGCCAGTGAAGTAAATATCGAGCCATTCAAAACTACTGTGCTCAAAGGAAATGCAATATACCTCTAGGTACATAGAGCATAGAGTAGTTTTTCAAGTAGCACCGATTGCTTCAGAAATGAATGCAATATTTAGAAGAAGCTCCATTAAATGTGGAGCCAAATACCAAGTCGGTTCAACGTTTATGAACTTTTGAAGTACTTCCTATAGATGTGAAAGCGTAATTTGATTTTGATGGCTTGTATCCGGCCGTAGAAACTTTTGCAATCGAAGCTTGCCAAAACTCTACATGTAGCTTGCGATTTATGTGGCTAAAAATAGCAAATAATTTTTAAATCCTTCTTCTTTTTGTGTAGTTAGTGACTAACCTGGTGTCAGAGTTTTAAAGCTGCCCATGGGTCTCTCTGACTTGGTTTCACATGCCGTCGAGAAATATCTCTCAGTGAGGAAACTGGCATGGTTTCCTCACGATGTTTTCCTTCACTGTTTTTGAAGCAAGTGGTAATTATACAATACGCACATGAATCTGAAAAGTCAGAGTTGCGTGCCTTGGGTTCGAACTCGAGACCTATGAGTTGGCAGTCTGACGATCGCACCACTAGGCTATCAGGGCCCAAGACGACACGAATTATGACACAATAACATTCTAACAACACACCACTTTTTCTGCATGGGTAGCCAGTGGTGTTGCAAGCTGGCACTTTACCAATTATGCAAATAGTTACGAAATTCAAGTAAAAACATCCGCAAAACATTCAAAAAAATGCAGCTGTTACGCTGACGCTCAATTTTAAAACAACAACCATGCAGCTATTCTCTCCCGCCTGCATAACCATGCTTTAAGATTCTAAAACATTTTCAGCGCCTAATAATTGTATCACAGCAATAACTCACATACAAGAGATACTTCTCTTAAAGTAATCATATTTCTTAACTTAACATGCCGTGACATACTTTTAGAGCCTCTTATGTCAACAACGCACCGCTTTTGTGTCATAATTCCCTCGTAAAAATATTTTACACATTCTCTTGTTTCTAAAAGAAATTCCTTAGTCACTAAAATTTTATGGAATCTTCGCATACAAGACAATTATTTTATATAAGCGTTGCTAAATAGAGGAGGCCTTTGTGGCTACAAATTTAGGGGCGCGGGAGGCTAGGAAAAATTGTTCAGGAAATTGTTTTAAACATAATCCTTTCTTTACTTTAGCCTAAAGCTTGCGGTCGGCATATTTTATAAGCGTGTAATCCAGAAAATAAATGAGAAATGTAAACATCTACATACTAACGACCGGGCACTAGTTTTAACAAGCGCCTGAACATAATTTCTCTTTGAAAGGGAACGCGTTATTCTTATTTTACAAGTTTATTTTTGCGTTACAATTTTTGTCAGGCGTTTATGACGCGTTGATCGCTAAATTCTATTTAGAGGCTCGATTTACATGTTTTTCACAAAGGTTATAGCAAGCTTTTAGTGTGTGACTGAACTTATATTACATTTTATGAAAAATACTCGCAAAAGGAGGTATGGGGAGAGACTGTTACTAGAGACAGTGAAGGCATTAGAATTGCGCTACTTGCATTTTTATGTTTTCTTTGTTATTGTGTAGTTTATTACTACTATACTCTCGTTATAATATAAAGGAAGCACTATGAGATAGTTTAGGAGACGTAGATAATAAAGTATCCATTTATATCATTATTATAATATTTCTTTATCGTGTGGTTAGTGACTAACCTGGTGTCAGAGTTGTGCAGCCGCCCAAGGGCCTCTGACTTGGCTTTACATGTCGTCGAGAAATATATCTCAGGCATTTTTCCTCACGATGTTTTCCTTCACCGTTTTTGAAGCAAGTGATAATTTTTGATGATTGTAATAATTATTAAATAATTTGTAGTTCAATTTATGTTTTGTTAGGTATTTTTGTGTATAAATAATCACAAAATTAAGTTCTATTCTCTTCTTCGATTGGCCGAGTCTTTTGATGATTATGACCTATCAACACAGGAGTTGAGGACCATGCAAGCAACTGTAATACATCACTCTAATTCAAAGGATTAAGTAACTACAGGTGCGCCCGACAGTGTATCATTAAATGGCCAGCGGACCCCATCTCTCAGGCATGTAATTAACTAACAAGATACATACTGCGTATGGCTGATAGTGTTACCACAGAATAGATCGATACAGAAGGGTACCATACAATTAGCGAAAACAGGGGGACACACACATGGACCCTCCATAAATTACATCAAAGTTATGTCACGATTTTTGGAGGCCCTCGTCCTTGTCACAGGTATATTTGTGTGACCGCCTGTTTTCGCTAATTGTCTCCCCTGTTGTGACGTCAGATATTTTGCAATTTTAAATTATACCTCTTATTAATGTTCTTTGAGTTGATAATATTAAAAAAATCGTTTGAGTTGAAGTTTTAATACTATTTACATTTATCCATGTGATGACATGAAGCTGTCTCGTCATCCCCCTTGTAACACGATGTCAGTCTTTCTTAAACCTCCCACCCCCTTAACGTGTGATGTAATTTATGGATGGCCTAGACGCGTATTTACATACGTACGTACAACCAAAAAAAAGAGTCACGTGAAGCGTGTCTATGTGTGCTGTAAGGAGTAGCCGTAGAATGTCTATGTGTGCGTGTAAGGAGTAACCGTAGTAAGGAGTAGAATGGAGCTAGCCTTCTGTACAGCTATCTATTCTGTGGCGTTATATTCAACATAGAAGCAAGTGTTGATTTATTAGAAGCTGATAGTCTGAGGACAAAGAGGTTCTGAATTATTACAGCGATGCAACCTCGTCCAATAAGCTGGGATGGCCTTTGAACTATGTGGATAGGGGATAAGTGGATGACGTATAGTAAGCGAGGCTTTGGGTGGCTTTAATCCTATGGTTGTTACATTATTTATGGCATCGTCGCTCTTGTTGTTGTCAAAAGAATGGGCGAAAAGATGTAATATAAGATTATGGTAAACTAGCAGCGCCCCGCGGTTCCTCCCGCATAAGTCTTGATCCCGTGAGAATATAGGAATAAAAATTCTATGTGTTAATTTAGGTTATAAACTATCTGTGTGCCAAATTTCATCCAAATCCGTTCAGTAGTTTTTGCATCAAAGAGTAACAAACATCCATCCATCCATCCTCACAAACTATGTAGTAGGATTATGGTCGAGGTTCACGCAAGCGTGGTGATCAATGCTCGTTGTTCTCTGCATGAGATTTTGCAGTGCAATGGGACAATTAATATACCATTTCGTACCGCAGGAGGCAACTGCAGGCGACGTGTCGCCGACACGACTGGTTTCTAAGAAATTTCTGTGAAATGCCTTCCGTAGCGAGTGACACGTCGTTGGCAGGTACGGGCGAGCGACAGGCAACACGTGTAGCCCGACCGCAGACCAGTAGTGCCGCCAAAGCTAGAGCGATACCACGTTTTACTATCTTCTATCTACTGACTGGAATACGGGCTGCAGCCGCCTGCGATCGGGTTCGGAATCATGACTGCAGCGACATGACGCCGCAACATGACGTTTGCGGTCGGGTACGGAATGGTACCTTTACAGGCTGGTATAATATCTAAGGCTGGTTGGCAATCAAGAAACGATTACGCCAAACAAATCAGGTAGAGTACAGTAGGCCGTACGTCAGTGGTAAAAAAACAGAATAAGCTGGCCGCTTATTGTATTGTAACTCCGTACAAAGCTAGGCCAGATCAAGGTCAAAGTGTTACCACCGACTTGCGTTTGACTGTACATTTATTATTATCATGTTAAAAATGTATGATTCGTAATGATTTTGTTAAGAGCGTTTATTGTGAAAGTGGGCAACCTCGCAAATAGATGTCAAATATTTCGCTGTTTTTATTAATTTGGCAATAAGAAATGTGGCTGACTAGCGAACTAAAATACTGATTATGAAATGCAATAATTAATATCGTAACGTAATTTAGTTTTAGATGTAAAAAAAAATGTAAACTTTCCAAATGCCTTTTTTACACCTAAAACGGTTACAAAATTAAATTTAATGTTTTAACTGCAAATGTAACCTGTTTTGTAACCGTTTTAGATGTAAAAAAGGCATTTGGAAAGTTTCCAAATTGCATTTCATAATCAATATTTTAGTTCGCTATTTAGCCATATTTCAAATTTTCATACAGTCATATTGCCAAATTAATGAAAACAGGTAAATGTTTGATAGCTATTTGCGACGCTGCCAACTTTTAGGATAAATGCTCTTAACACTTCCAGTGGAGGTAATTGCGTAACATAAAATGACAATTGATCACATTTTGACAGTTCAGTCACGTTCATTGCGTTATTTACGTGGTTGAACAGACGAATTTATATAACTTATGAAGCAATGGATTAGAAATATCCTTCGAAACTCTCGGACTGTGATTGAAACTGTATTACGCAATTAGGGTGGTGTTCTTCGCAATGGACATTAATACTACTGAACCTATGAGGACAATATTTTTAATTACAAACACCGCCACGCTCCTGCTTTTAATAACTTGAAACCTTCAGTAGCTGTAAGTCAGTCTTAGGTAGTCAGAGAAGTCATTTATTTCCTTCAAACCTAAAGACAAATGTACACAATGACGGCCCAGTATAATTCTCGGGCCGTTCCCCTCGGAAATTAAACGAGGATTAGCAGGAATTACCGGTGGAATTACGCGCGGAAATTAATAATGCAAGAAAATGTTTCCGACTGGACTTCCGATATACGTTTCCGGTTCACGACCGTATGCACGACTGGATTCAGGTAAACTTTGCAGTATGTACTTATAAGATTAAAGTAGGACCGACGAATGGACTTTTCGGGCGAGGATATGGAGAATTATTAATGTATTTACCTACTCGTGTGTTTAGGAGAAGTTATCTTTCTAGCAAAAGTTTGGGTTTTCCTGCATTTTCCGCACTAAAGTTATGAAATGATTTACAACTACCGACCCTCCTCTGATTCACACGGTTTTGAAGACTGGACAACACATCGAGATTTCATTATTATAAGTAAATTTAATATTAATGGATATGTCGTGGCCAGATATTAGAATTGATCATTTCATGAAATGGCCAGATACTCAACGTTTGACGATATGAATAGTTAAACGCACGACTATTTCATGATGTGGCCAATCATTACTGATCATATCATAAAATAGTTCCATTATCCACCATGTGCATCATGGTGGTGCCATACAACAAATCAAACAAAGTAGGGTAACCACGCAAAAAAAGTCGATGGGCTTTTATTGGGTTTCCAAACGTGATATTATGGAAAACGATCAACTTGGAAGCAGCGTTGGTCGGCCACTGCAGCGGCGTTAAATGCAACAACACTTTTTAACTATGACTACTTAACACCAACCACCAAAATTTACAATGATACAAAAATACTTAAAATTAGCCAATTATTCATACTTAAAACATGCACTCTGATACATAAAATCATAACACAAGGTACGCATTCACAATTAAACTTTAAAAATAAAACTTACACATACAACGCTAGACGACGAGACAAACTAGAATTAAGGCAACCCAGAACTAACTATGGAAAAAAAATATACTGTACGAGGGAGCAAAACTGTATAATCAACTACCTGGTGATGTGACCAATAGTGACACCATGTATACATTTTAAAATACCCTAGAAGAACACGTTAGAAAACAACACTAACAATACCGATTGTCACCTTTGTCTCTTACACACTTGTCACACTTGTCACAAACATTATTTACAAGAAACATAGCTACACAATCACCCAATGCATCCTTTGATAATATTATTATGCATTGCATCACAACATTAATTACATAATGCGCCATGTTATATTTCTATTCTATTCTATTTTTAATAAATGGCAAGCAAAACCGATGTCGACTATTCTGCCAATGTCTAACATGTTATATTTATTACGTATCCAATATGTCAAAACGTCAAACAAAAAGCATAAACGACAGCTGCGCGCACAGACTGTCTGTGGCGCGTTAGTCGCCGATGGTACGAAATGTTACCATTTTAAATATTTTGTTTTTATAAACATTTAGGACTTGTATATTGTATTTATTCATTTTATTTTTTGTTATTTTTCTCTGCTGCACTGGTTGACGACATAACGTCAACGCCGGCTGTCGCTGAAAACCAGCGCTGGGGCTCTGTCTCGCATAGGGTCGCAGCTTTATGCTGAGCGACGGCCGTTTTGCGTGGATGTGACGCATGTTTTCCCCCAAACTGTTTATTTTCGTGTTTTGTTCTCACCTTGCGTCATGTGTACCGCAAATAAACGTATTTTCTTTTCTTTCTTTCTTTTCTTTTCTTTCTTAATTCTCGTGTGAACACAGAGAATCGCACTTTTATTTTTACTATCTTACTTTTCTCAATATGTTAAGTGAACTGTAATGTTCTTTTTTTTTAAAGAAATAAATGTCTTTAAACCGAACATAGCAACATAGCACTTAAAAATAGTTTAAAAAAATTAAATTTTTACGCCGCTTATGAGGCACACCAACCAAATGGGTTAGGTTAGATTTGAACTGTGACCAACCGCTACTTACAAGTTGATCGCAGTTACGTGGCAATTTTTACTACACCTTAAACCCTACATTAATGTTATTACCAAACATCAACTGACATATCATTAAGCGTTGACGTTTATACGATATGGTAAATTTTAGCTGGCCATTTCATGAAATGGTCTGGCCACGACAGCCTATAAACCTTCCGGAATCAGTTCTCTAAATGGTCTGGCCACGACAGCCTATAAACCTTCCGGAATCAGTTCTCTAAATGGTCTGGCCACGACAGCCTATAAACCTTCCGGAATCAGTTCTCTAAATGGTCTGGCCACGACAGCCTATAAACCTTCCGGAATCAGTTCTCTAAATGATGGTGAAAACTCCGTCGCGTAGTTTAGAAGACACGAAAAGCGACTTTAATTTATAATACGTATAAATATGTATAGTAATTATGCAAGTTTTAACAATAATAACTCCTGACTTTTATTTATAAAAGTTGCTTAAAGTAATGATAAGTGACTGCTAACCATACATTTTTGATGTTTAAATGTATTTTAACTTTAAGCAACGTTTATAAATAAAGTCGGCAATATCAGCAAGTACAAGGCAAGAAAATTTTAATTGGAAAATTCTCTGCCCGTCTTAGGTAGGTAATCGATTTCAGAATTATTCCCTGCTAGATAGCCCTGTTGACCAATGACCTATTTTTAATATGACCTATTATGAAGCAGGCCATTTCATCTCAGAAATAGGTGCAGTAAAAAAAATCTTGTCAGAACCAGCTATATAAAATGTGCGCTTCTTTTATAATTTTTACCATGACGATATTATCGTGGACGTTAAAGTCCACGTCACGGCATCACGATACCACAGGAAAGTAAAATGTATGGACATATATGAAGAGCTTTTAAACTTCCGTCCACGATAACTTTATAACGTGCACGTATTTCCATAGATTTTATGGACGTTTACGTCCACAGACGCGTGGACGTCCACGATAATATCGTCACGACAGAAATTTTATAAGAGCGCATATGCACCGTGGTGAAATGATCAGCTTAGACTAACGAAAGTAACGCACTGGCTAGGGTACACTGGTCGTATAATTATCAAATTAAGACGCAGATTTAAGCCAGGGACCTTGAGTGGTTAGCTTGCGTGTTCTGTACTAAGCTCACGCAACGTGTCCTACGCCCAGCCAGTAATAGGAGTCGCCCATCAAAGAGCGCTGTTCCAAATTAGATGCATTATTAATTTATTATGCATAACACAAAAGGTATTTTAATAAAACACGTACCTATATTAAGAGATCAATAATTAAATTATCTTTAAAATGCTGAAGGTTTCACAAAAATACGCTTGATAGTTTTTGCGTGATTCTCCGCTTTAGACATAACTTTACAAATTAATTTCACTATTATTATATAAAGTTATTAAAAATATGCTCAAATTTAACCTATATTTTTTCCAAATCATTAACACTACTCGTTTAGACGTGATCATCAGTATAAAATCATTAAAAGTCGGTTATCATCGCCGTAATAACAGAGCGTTGCCTCTGACCTATGTCTGTGTGTCAGTCTCTTTCGAAAACTCGATACATACACACATACATAAACTTAAGCCTTCTTCACATGAGGTAGGCAGAAACTGCAGCAGCCTTGCTAAGATCCGTAAAATACTCCTTTTTCTTCGTTAACGGTCATACGCCCGATCATCAAGAACATCACCTTTTTATGCTCGATGTGTCATATTAACGCTTGGATAAGTATACATAATAGTGGCTGTAGTCAGCCAGTATTATGTATTATGAATTTTATTCATACAACAATCGACATTGCTGTCGATAGCCTACGTTTGTGGATCTGCACAACCACATCACTACCTCGTCGCAATACACAGCGGCCGTACTACACGATGCAACCGCTTAAAGAACGTATCGTTTTGTGATTTTTACATTGCTTGTCCAGTTAATTAGCGACATACTTTGGTAGTGGTAAAAAAGCAATGTATTTACTACAATAATAGTGCAGTCGCTGTGATATATGAAAACAAAAATAACGTAGTAAAAGTAAAGTAAGATTTGTTGTTTTTCATGATTTTCAACACAAATATATTAAAATACTTGTGCTGATATATATTAAGTGTTTCTATGATTTATAAAAGTTTTGAACAACACGGTATTCTTAAATGTTATCACGATCGCGTTCGAAAGCGTACTAGTTAGCGGAGACGGCCATAATGTATACATAATACTGGCTGACTACGTGTTGCCTCTGTTCTTAAAGTAATCTATATCGTCATGAAGAGCCGTCTTTGTAGGTAAGGTAATCTGTGCTTCTAGGTATACTGAATAAACAGTGGACCGGCTGCTGTCAGCTTGTAAGTGAATGGATAGCGAAAATGGGTCATTGTGATGTCCATTTGTCCAAGCTAGTCTAGTGTAGACTTAGTTATATCATATTTCAGTGTTTACTGCAGTTTGTTTATCAGCTACTGTTGGGTATCTGACCCTTCTTAATTCAAATGACGACAAACATATAGAAAGGTAACCGATCTGTAAACTGACCCCGGGAAGCGCTGACCCTCGCAAATCTACGGTTGTTTAGCTAGGACACTCCTTTTGTGGCAGCCAATCAAGCTAATAATAGTTTCAATAACATATTCCTGAACTTCCCATCACCTGCCGACTAAGGGGGGAGGGCAGGGGCGGGCCGCTCGGGTCCCCGGTTCTGGGGGGCCCCCAAATCTCAAGAAATATTTTCTAATGAAATCAACTTTGGTATTGTTTGGAATACCAAAGTTGTTCAGTAAGTTAAGGTAGTCTACAATCTACCTTTTACTTTACGTGCGTTAAACGTAGGGTGCATAAATTTAGGAGCTCGCTTCGTTCGCTTTTGCATCCTACATTCTTTTACTTTTCTGTATAGGTCGACTATGTAATTCCTATTACAATATAAATGTTCAAAATAAATTTTACACTATCCGCAGCGCAAAAAATTTCGAGCTCTCTTCACTCGGTCTAGCTTTCTATGTTTGTCAATTTTTTCTGAATAAGTCGACAAACTTTCTCCTATTTCTGTATGAATGGTCAGAGGAAAACCTATAACGTTTTCGAGGCAGTGAGCTTAATATTTCGAGCTCGCTTTGCTTGGTCTTATATATCTCATCCTCCTCAAACATTTTTGCATACCTAGGCGGGGCCGCGTTTAGTTTTACCACCCCAGGTGCCCGACAGGCTAAGTCCGCCACTGCTTCCCATATATTATGTTATCCCACAAAATACACTATGCTACGCTAACAATAGTATCTAAAACAATTTCCATCAGCCTGTATAAACACATTAGAATACACGCTGTATAATAGTGGTCATCCTACTAACCTAGTTCTCACTGATACAATATAATACAAGTTTCTGACAGCAATTTTGGACTGCGCCAAGTACAGTCGACTCCACATCAGTGTTAGTTCGAAAATCGTTCTTACACCTACGGCATAAGGTGCTGACGATGTCTAAATGTTACCACTGATATGCGATTGACTGTACAAGTTTATATTATTTTAGTTCGGACAGTCTGTTCCTGTCTTAGGGTGTGAAAATTGCTTGTTTTGGCACGGATTTCATCATAAAAGAGTTAGTATACTACCTAGTTGAGATATTATTAATATATGTACGTGGGATACTAGGTATTCGTTTTTTATGTGTAGAGGTAAAGAATGTATTGTTACAGAACTTTTATTAAGCTGAAAACGGCTAGGAACGGTAGATTATCTATTCACTACTTTAGTATCACTGGTGTACTTTGCACGGTTTTACGACTTGACAAAACATTTCTTTATTACATGTTAGTTTAAGATCGTTTCGTGTGGTTAGTGACTAACCTGGTGTCAAAGTTTTAAAGCCGCCCATGGGCCTCTGACTTGGCTTCACATGCCTTCGAGAAATATCTCTCAGGCATGCCGGTTTCCTCACGTTGTTTTTTTTTTTTTTTAAAGTTGCCCCACACTAAGAATTTCTTCTTGTATCGTGGGTGCGTTTACAAACATAGAAACTCACATACACTAACACCCAGACCCGGAACAACTACTTGCAGATCATATAAATATTTGTTCCGTGCGCGGATCGAACCCACAACACGTTGCGCAGCAGTCGATCGCTCAGCCACTGCGCCAACCGTGTCGTCGTTTTGCTTCACTGTTTTTGAAGCAAGTGATAATTATACAATACGCACATGAATCCGCAAAGTCAGAGATGCGTGCCTTTTTTTTTTTTGAGGGTGGGAAATTATCAAATAAAAAGGAGGGTGTGTCAGACTTATACTGACTAAAACCCACCCGTGTTCCTTCCGTTGCCCGTGTGCCGGGGCCGTGATATCCCTTTCGGACAAACTCGCAACCGTGGCGGGCATTGGTCCTTACGGACCCCGTTAGTTGGTGCTGAAATCTCTTTGAGGCGCGCGTGGAACACAACGCGCCGTCGACCCGGGCCTGGTCCTAATCGGACGGCGAGCTACCCATTGCTCACCGTCCGCAAGCCCGCGCCTACGGTGGCCGAAAGTCGGCTCGCGACACCCGACGCCCGGGGCGTCTCCTGCGGCGACTAGGGGCGCGAGGGCGCGAATCTTGCCTCTCCCTCGCGCGCTCCGCCTCCTCCTTCGCGAGCATTACTGCTTCGCAGAAGGAAGTGACGGCCTCCCATGCATTCTCGCTCCGAACCATGGCCTTAACCAGGGCCTGACGCGAGAGATCGCCGCCGCCGATCGCCTCCGTGAGGACACGGCGGTGCTCTGCCCCAGCAGGGCAGACCTCCACCGTATGCTCCACCGTGTCCTCCGGGCGATCCACACAGTGGTGACACCCGGGCGTTTCCTCCCGCCTTATGCGGCACAGGAACCTCCCGAAACAGCCGTGTCCGGTGAGGACCTGCGTCAGGCGGAAGGTGAGGACGCCGCGGCGCCTCTCTAGCCACTCCTCAAAGAACGGACTTATCGCCACAATTGTGGCGTGCCCAAGAGACGCGTACCTTGGGTTCGAACTCGAGACCTATGACATGGTAGTCTGATGGTCACGCCACTAGGCTATCACTGCTCAGTTTAAGATGAATGTACGATATACATGAACCTTCCTGAATAAATTATCTAAATGATAGTAAAAAACGCACCAAAATCCGTTGCATAGTTTAGAAAAACAACGGGGTCACACAGACAGACGCGAAAAGCGACTATTTTATAACATGCATAAATGAACAGAGACTTCAAGCAGCATTATGCTGATACATGTCCCGTAGTGATGAATAAGGGATACGTATACGTAGATGCGACATGCGACCTTGTTTTTAGGTCATTCGCACATGGAAATAAAATGGGGTGGAGTCGCGGAGTAGGTTTGTATTGTGGACTGAGTGATGGGGTGGCTCTCGGAAAATGGTTGCTGGAAAAAATGGTTGACTAGCTTCCACCAGCGGCTTCGCCCACGTAAAACTTTTAAAAATTTTAATCAATGTTACAATACACGCCACGAAAGATGAGACTCGACCACGCCTCCCGCGCTCTTTCCGCCGCCCCGATGACGCCGCGGCTCAGACGTCATACCGCTAATGAGACCTTATAATGCTTTACTGCGCAAGTCAAACCACGGGTGTGTCAAGTCTCATCTTTAGGGGCACGCACTTGATACTATAGCATATGATATATGATTCTACTGGTGAAAGATTTTCTTACATCGGTCCAGTAGTTTTTGAGTTTAATACATTACAAACAAATACAAATCTTTTCTCTTTATAATATTAGTGTATAATCGCACCAAAATCCGTTGCGTAGTCGAGAATAACGAACCGGTCACACAGACAGACGGAACCCGACTTCAATTTTAAGTACTTATGTATGTTTAAAGATTTATAGATGTACAACCTATGTGATTTATAGGTACAATATTTTTCTTTGTAAACACATGTAGGTACCTACTATTGCGGACACTGGCGCCTGACCACTTTTCGACCTTGTCGACTAAGCAATAAGGTCGAAAAGTGGTCGTGCGCCAGTGTCCGCGATGGTACATCTATAAATCTATATCTATACATATTTAGAATTGAAGTCGGTTAATTTTGTGCCTATCTGGGTGACCGCGTTGTTGTTCTAAAGTAAGCCACGGATTTTGATGCGGTTTTAAAGACCATTATTTAGATAATTTATTCCGAAAGGTTTATAAGGTTTTTTAAGTATAAACGTTGTAGTTTGTACGTTTTTTTCTGTTCCTGTCTTCTTGTCTATTTATAATGTCTGTACATAAACTGTTAAATAAATAAATAAATAATACATTAATATTAATCTTACGTTGAAAAAATTAGTCTCGTTATAGGTTCAATATTTTTCTTTGTAAACACATAGGTACTTACACCTATTTTCTATACATATTTTTTTAATTGAAGTCTCTTTTCGTGTGTTTGTGACCGGTTCGTTATTCTCAACTACGCAACGGATTTTGATGCGATTTTCACTATCGTTTAAATCACTTATTCCGAAAAGTGTATGAGTATAAAACATTAATATTAAATCTTACGTAGATTATAGGAATCTCGATGTTTTGTCTATTCGTTGTTGTTGTAGTTTGAAAAACCATGCGAAGTAAGTGCGGGTCGATAGTAGCACAATAAAACACAGACCAAAGATTGTAAATAAGTACTGTCTATCGTCATGAAGTTAAGACTATTACTGATATACAGTACCGGAATTGTATCAGCTCAATGGAAAATTAATTCAACAGTGCATTCATTCAATAACTAGGAGCTCGTGGCTAAGTAATAACAGTCGCACAGGTCTATCCATCAGGTTAAGCTACGCTTGCCGGGGTTTCTGTGGATGGGTGGCCATCCATTACATACCGAGACTCCTCCGTGCCTCGGAAAGCACGCTAACCTGTTGGTTCCGAGTGTCATAAATCTTTGACAGTTGTTACGAGTAGTCAGACGCCCGAAACTTTGACATCCAGTCTTACCAATGGGTATCGTGTTACCTAGTTACTGGAGTCGCTATAGTAAAGTACTGGCATTCAGCTGCATCTCGGTTAGACTGGAAGCCAACCCCAACATAATTGGAAAAAAGGCTAGGCAGATTGTTTGATTCACTCAAAAACATCAACGAACGGAAAAACGTAAACGAATACAATATTTTCAGATCCCGGCTAAAACAAGGTAGGATCAAACCTCAGGCGAGCTTATGGTAACTAGCTTAAGTTGGCCCCTCACGCGATGGCTATTGGCAAAGAAAAACCACAACAAAAACATAAATGAACTATCTGTTGCCCTCGACTTCGTCTGCGATCCAAGATGAAAAGTAACCTTTGACCTTCTCTAGGTCAAGGTCTAACCCTTTGCCAAATGTCATCCAAATCCGTGCAGCCGTTTTGGCGTTATAGCGTAACAAACAAACAAACTCACTTTCGCATTTATAATAGTAGTATAGTTAGTTAGGATGTTATTTTTTAATTCAGAATTAAAATAATTTAAGCGACAGCGATGCGGATGAATTTTAGTTTGTGAATAGTTAGTTTTAGTTATTTAACATTTAACTAACAATAAAAACCTAAATCTATCGCTCAGAAAGAAACTAGTGAGATTAAATTACAAATTATGAGTAATTAATTCGGTTATCTCCATTCTTTCGTATCAGCAAGAATAGATCATGCTGGCAATCAGCGCGTGGTGATATTGCCATGTTAAGGTAAAGTCCTGCATCGATGATGACCATGGTCAAAGGTAGCACCAACACTGTCCTCAGAACGTTAGCGTGCAAGATCGAAAGTCCTTTTAATGTGTACTGGGCAGGTATAGACTTACACAGAAATAGGAAGTACACTTTAGTAATTATTGTGTAACTTATTTTGTTTACTAACAAATTACTAACACCTGTTATTTGTATTTTTTGTGTGTACTCAACCCTTACTAACGCTGCCTTTGTAAAAAATGGCGAATTAACAGCTATGTCTGAAATAAAGGTTAAATTAAATAGAGGGGCTAAATGCCCAAGGTGCGCCGAATCTAAGTATTGCCCGTTCGGAAACTTTAGAATTATTGTTGAATTATTATTATAAAAATATTAAGAACCGGCACTCTTGGAGGCTTTTTAAATCTTGGTATTACTTCACTTTCATAGTTATTGATCAGACAAACTTTTGTCATATTTTTTGTCTTTAACTCCCGGAAATTCACCCATTGGTCAACATACACTGGTCACTTTATTATACTCCCATTTTTTCGCCACATCCCTTATATTTCGGTAAATCCGTGGAGTGTTGATTTAGGCGGATTTATTTATGCTGCCCCGGGCAAGGATGGGCAAGGATGGCTGTCACGGATGGGAGATATCCATTAAAGAGTCCCCCACATTATTTTGATAGAACTGAGGTTTTGGTGACACGAAATATCTGTGTAGGGAAGGGACATACCCACTGAGATAAACCTTGGTGTTTGCGTGGGGATTTATTTCGGGAGGATCATATAGATAAGGGGTTATATGATAGGCATACTTTATTATGTTCTAAAAAAATAGGTCACGTACTCTAAAAAAACATACTCACAGTTTTATTGATTGTTAGGTATAGGGAAGCATACCATATATATAGCCGACTATTGAAAAATCACGCTTTAAAAAGTACGAAACAAGAAAATATCAGACAGAAATCAAGACATAGGTACAAATATGCCATTATAATTTTGTAGATGTACGCATCATACGACCACGGCTTTACCCTGACTACTTTTGTGCGTGTGCCTTGATTTCTGTCTAAATATTTTCTTGTTTCATACATTTTTCGCTCCACCTTTTAATGTAATGCGAAGACACTAACGCCCAAGATACAGGATTTTCCTAGTTTGGGGGGCAGGGTACCTACTCTTTGGACTTTTGACCTCATTACCTACCTTTTGTATAACACCATTCTGTTTATCTACTTATTGACAAAGTTTTTTTATTTTTGTGAATAAGAACATTTATTATAATTATAATTATTATTTTCGAGCTTTTTTTTTCTTTAGTATGTCGACTTTTTGCCCTCTACAGGGCGCCATATTCAATTTAATGTGACGTCAGATAGCCTATAACTAGCGGACGATCAAGACTCTTCCAACGATACTCATTTGTCAAATTATGCAAGTTTAGAAGTTATGAGAGAACACATGAACATAAATACCCACATACATACCGGTCAAAATCACAAGTAAACAATATGATATATACATATTTGTAATGTGCTCGTCAAGACCTTTCATTTCATACACAACATGGTATCATTACATTTTATTTTTAGTTCGTTGACTTTATGTCCTCTACAGGGCGCCATATTAAGTTTAATGTGACGTTACATATCAAGACGCTTCCAACGATACCGCATTTGTCAAATTATGATGAGCAGTTTACAAGATTTGAGGGAACAGATGAACACCCTCCGCCGTACTCGGGTAAAAAGGAGGAAGTCCTTACTCAGCAGGGGGTGGAACAAGCCTGCCAATGATGATGATCATGACTAGGGAAACGTCAGGAGAAACAAAATGATTTCGGTGACATGATGGGGGTATAATTTTGCTGGTAAAATAAACGTAATATGTGGTTATAAGCCTCACACAGAAGGTAATCTAATCTCTAAAAGGTTAGACAGGAGTTATAGGCTTAACGATTTTAATCCTACCGATATGATACCCATTGAAAAGTTACATACGTACTTACTAATTCATTCAATATCACATTTATTACACATTTCATTTACTTTTACAAATACCTATATTTTTTAACCACGTAATTATTTAAACGTAGTACGAGTTATATTTATTAGTATTGAAGTACTACGTTTAAATAATTACGTTACCCGCGGCTTCGCCCGTCTAGACCCTAATTCTTTTTATAAACTTAAAGTAGCCTAAGTTACTCCTTATAACATCAACTATCTGCCAGTGAAAATCCCGTCAAAATTGGTCCAGCCGTTTCGGAGATTAGCCGGAACAGACAGACAACAATTTATAAAATGTATTTTTTTTTGTGATAAGTACCGTATAAACTTTCAAATAAAAAGCTGTTTTGACATAACAAACCAACTTCGATTTTATTAAAATTTATATAGCTATATTTGTATGCAGTATTACATAGATACACATAAAGCAAGTACCGATATTATACAAGGATCTTAGGCGCTTGAATGTCATTTCCAATTACCTTGTTGATAATTTTTTTGCGAAATTATATTGAAAAAACAAGATGGCGGCGTTAGTTTCGATTTTGGTAACGCGCCAAAAGATCGTTGTATAACTATTTATGCACAAAAATGGGACATAAAGCAAACTATAGGCACATAATGCAATTTCCCATTCTGCACCTATAGGACATGGACTAACAACTTAGTTCCATACTCAATGCATCATGGAGTTTTGATGTATTGTGATAAATGATGCTCCTAGCCTCCTAACTAATGGTTCAACCAGTTTGATGACCTCAAGCTACAACTATGTATGGATTCCGGACTTGGCCCTACTGACTTGTTTTATTTTTATGTTATCCTGTTTTAAATGTCGTTTACTTGTAAGGAACGGCTTGACACAAGACCAAGTTATCGTATTTTGACTGTGATATTTTAAACCGTATATAGAAACTAGAATAGTAACTTTTGTGTATTTTTTTTTGTTTAATTTGTTTTTTGCTTTGTTTTTGATAATTTAATAAGTAAGTAGGTAGGTACAGTACGATACAACTTAGACGTAACATAAATTTGAAAATATTAATTTATTCGTTTCAATTTTACGAATGTATTTGGTTATATGACTTAACAAGTTATTGCGTTTGAGTAAAGATCATTTTCACCTAAAGCAGTAATAAATATTGGTGATTTTGAAGGCGCACTCAGTTCAGATGGTGATCGGTTTTACGTTTTTTGCCGATGCTACATCTAGGTTGTGACGTACTGTACGTGTTGTTTCCAAAAAAAAATCTAAGAAAGTTTCTACGTTCGGAATAATAATTTTGTGATAAACCCCTTATTTAGCATACATTAACCTTTAAAAACAGAGCATCAGAGCATCAGCGTATACTGGAAATTTATAGCTTGATGTGTAGCCGACATTTTGACATGTCGTAGGACATGTCAAAATGATACACACTGAACATAATAATTATTGCTATATATAATAATTATATATATCAAGCTATAAATTTCCAGTATAAGCTGATCTCGCATTCTATAGGAATTCCGTACAATGCGAGGTCAGATTAAACTGGAATAAATAGCATGATGTGTAGCCGTGTGGACGTAGGTGTAAACATAAATTAAAACCATTTCACCCACAGTTTATAGACCCGTGTTCTTCATCCATCCGTCACCGGAAAATGTACCTACCTACTACGTAATTTAATTAAAAAGAAACTTACGCCATTTACATAATAAATCAATTACATTTTACATACAAAAAACATTAAAAAGAATATAAAATGGGTGCTATATTTCATGTCCTTTCAGCTAAATAGCCGTAATTTCTCATTTCACGTTGAAATAACTAACTAACAATGAAATAATGTCAGGTGAATAGGAATACAAAGCAATGATATTTCATGTCCTCACTAAAAATACAGGACAACGGTATGTAAAACAAAATATTTTAAACAAATCAAATGGTAAAAGAGCGAAATTATATTTTTTTTAGGGGTATGAGGAACAGGGTGTAACGTTCACTCATCCCCCATAGAAAAGGGAGGATTCTCCGACCAGACGGGTGTGATGTCTGGCGGGCAACTGCCCAGAGGTTGAAGTCGGGAAGCTTGTATATATGTTTATCGCGCGGTAAACTCTAATTGCGCGATGCAGGATTTGTGTGACGTCAGGATGTTGTGTGACGTCAGGTCTTTGATGCGTAGTTCGCATGTAGCGATGTAGATGCCACTACATTTTAAGATAATATCCTAACCGAAAGTGATTTTGTTTGTTTGTTACGCTTTCACGCTAAAACGGCTTAACCGATTAGGATGAAATTTGGCACATGGTAGACCATGACGTGGGCTAGGACATGAGATATTTTTATCTCTATATTCCCACTGGATCGAAACATATGCGGGTGAAAACGCAGGGCGCCCCTAGTTTTACTATAAACTAGCGACCCGCCCCTTCGCACGGTTTTTACGACTTGACAAAACATCTCTTTATTATTTATGCAAGTTTAATAATGTAATGTAATTAGCAGTGATCGGAGTAGGTAGATTGAACTGGGGTCATTGATCCGAAACGTATATATTACTATGGACATTCCTCCGGAATTGGTGGATTATTAAAAAAAAACCGGAACTTATGTAGGAATTGTATTCTGCCAGAGTGGAAGGAGTCATTTGATGATTTGCCATCCTCAAAAAAAAGGTAGGAATTGTAATAAAATGAGCAATTTTATTCTTTATTATTCTTCCTATTTTTTTTTTTGTCACGATTTGACAAAACCCAACGACTACCACTAATAATAATACCACTAGTAATAATATCACTACCAACATTAACAATATTTAATTGAATCCGGAAATACCGGAATTACTTTCCGGAAAAATGGCTTATCCATGTTATTCTTTCTGTGTGCATTTATGATACAAGTACTAAAAATCAATCTACCTACTCCGATCACTGGTAATTAGTTTATATAATGTATTGTACACATACAAAATCCGGAATAAAAACTCTAAATGATGGTAAAAACCGCATCAAAACCCGTTTTGCGTAGCTATGAAGAACTAAGGTGTCACACGAAAAGCGACTTTGTTTTATAGGTACTACGATTGATATTTACCCACCACGATTTCTTTTTTTGATACCTAGACAATTTAGCCCACCTGGGAAGCGTAAACTAGCGAAAAATGGGGTGCTAAAACCTAAATTGAATTTTTACTCCAAAATATATTTTGTACTCCTGTCCAGCCTCACATTTTTAGGGTTCAGTACCCGAAGGGTGCCAAACGGAACCCTATTACTAACCTTCCGCTATCCGTCTGTCTGTGAGCGGGCTGTACTTATCTCATGAACCGTGATAGGTAGATAGTTCAAATTTTCACAGATTGTGTATTTCTATATTGTCGATATAACAACAAATAATAAAAACTTAATTAAATTAAAGGGGTTCCCATACAAGAAATGTGTTTTTTTCGTGAAACGGGCGGTTTTTGCTAAATATTGTACTGAACCGTTCGTGTGCAAGTCCGACTCGCACTTGGCCAAATTTTTCTAGCTTTTTTTCTTTAGAACATGTAATGCATGAAAAGTATTGTAATAGCATGCCATCCTACGTATATTTTCAAACTACTTCAGATACATAAATAAATTAAAATGTTTTATTGCCCCGTTGGTCGCAAGCGCTTGTATTGAGCATGAGGTCCTCGGTTCGATTTCCGGGTCGGGTAAAATGTTATTGGGTTTTTTCATCAGGAATTTCTCCGTAGCAGCCCGGAGTCTGGATTTGTGCCCGGTTGATGGCAATAGGCTCACCCCCTATTACATAGGACTTAAACATAATTGGCGAAATGTGGTTGTACTACAGGTAAAACTCCTCACGTATAAAAAGCTTTGCCCTCTAAGCTCTGAACTCCTAAATAATGTATGGGAACTAAAGTTAACACAACGTGACAAAGTATAAGGAATAAAACTAAAGCGCGGTGGGTCATTAGTTATGGCCGCAAGTGTAAGTGAGTCGAGCACATTACTCATTGGTGGTCTGTGGTTTATTTGAGTTCCCTTTACACTTTATACCACAATAAATGGCACAAAACATGAACCTTACTATGATGTATGTTTAGTAACTACAAAAGTTTATAAAAAGTATAAAAGATGTCACAATAAAATTGAGGTTCAAAAGTGCTTTTTATGTGCCTATTTGAAATAAATGATTTGACTTTGACTTTGACATCCAGATTTTCGAGGGTCTGGAGGTGTTTTTATTTACTACTAGTAAATAAAAAAAAGTCTTGTACAGTTAGCGACATAAGTTGGTGATCATTTCATTTTTTTAATTATTTTAATTCACCTATCATAGAACCTATAATCCATAGGTTTAGGTAGTTAAATAAAGGTAAAAAAATCGTAAAAAAGTCTTGTACAGTTAGCGACATAAGTTGGTGATCATTTCATTTTTTTAATTATTTTAATTCACCTATCATAGAACCTATAATCCATAGGTTTAGGTAGTTAAATAAAGGTAAAAAAATCGTAAAAAGGGTTTTTATAAATGTCACTTTCTTGTTTAAAAATACGATAAACCAAACAAAATTTAATTTAGATTTTTAAAATAGTTTCCTCTTTTATTAATGTATGTTAAACTTTATAATTTTATTTATAAACTAAGCTTCGTAGATGTTATTGCTTGAGCACAATTCTTTAGTTAGATTTATAATAATAAAATAATATTTTGTAATCTTCTAATGTAAAGAGCCCAAACTCTAAACGGCAACGAAGTATAACGTTGCTAAATTGAAGAGTACAACTGTGACGTAACATGACAACTGAAGTGACAGGTATTACGTTTAGTCGGTTACTGGACAGCTACCTTTTTTTTTATCATTGTACAAGTCTTTAGTATTCTCTACTGTTCAACAAATAAGTATTAGCAAGTTTACACTCTAAAACCTCTTCTGAAACTTTAGTAAGATAGTGTTCACCTAATTTTGTTGCTGACTGAAGAAAAAGCAAGCTAAAGCATGAAGTGTAACAAAATTACAAAGTTTTTGACTTCGCGAAGTTTTTAACCGCAGTGTTGTACTTTCGTTGACAGTAAGGAATGCTGTTTTTTTATAGTTAATAAATTACAACTAGACCCCGATGTGTAGGCAGTATAGTTTTTTTATATTTTTTATTAAAAAAAATATCCAATATTTTTGTATAAATTACCTAATAAATACTGATCCAGGCTAACAAATAACGTTTTTTTTTATTTTATTTATTTATTTTATTTAATGCACAATGTACACAACCAATTTTACACGCTAAGCTTAAACTAGTGAGTACATGACCCTGTTAGGGCGCAGCAAGATAACTTAAAACTAATATTGCAGAAGAGGTATCTAGATTTATCCAATATCACATAAATATCATTAGGAATTAAATATTAAATTAATTAAATTTATATCTAACATTTCACTTCATTTACTTAATAACAATTTTATAAAAACAATACAACAATTTTTATTTTTCTTAATATAAATTTAATAAATAAGTAGAGAAAATTCTTAAAAAAAGTAACTGTTGTATTCATTTTTACTACATACAGTATACAAACGCATGTCCCACTCCTATCGTAGATATTTAAATAAAGAACTTTGTAAATATTTTTATATTTAAAAAAAAACAAAGTTAAATCCTCAGAACATTAGTTATTCACAGCCACGCGAATACACGATGTACAGTCAATCCCTCAAATTTTGGATTACCCATCATATTCCGAGCACGAACGACTAGGGTACGCTCGAGTACAGTGATATTAAAAACATCTCGTATTCTTGTACTCGTGTTCTATTTGTTGGTGGTACAGTGGCGTAGTAAAGTGTTTCGTGGTCAATGTGATTAAGTGTGGTGCGAATTTTTGATTGTTTTATCCGCTTTTGTGGGTGCTCAAATTGTGTAGTAATTTAATTGACAGCGCTCTACACATTTTTATTTTGTCAAACGGTGAACTATTATTTATTTATAATTTTGTGTTCTCTGTAAATTGTGCATAAAGTTTTACATACAACTGTGTCAATCCAATAATGAATTTCTAGTTCTAACACAAAAAACAAACACGCGCAAATCATTGACACGTCTTAAAATCAAAACTTTTTCTCATCTATAAACAAAATTCTACCCTCGTCTATACCAAGTTTTTTTTCCCAGTGAAACTTAACTGAGGCGTCATAACACCGGTGTATGCAAACGACCAGGACTTATATAAAGGGGTGTCGAGCCCTCTAAGAGGGGGGTGGGGGAAGGAGGCCAGGGTGGTGCAGGGCTCAGACTGTATTACCCGCAGATTAGTCTGTTATTACCTTGGCAAAATATTAAATGTACATTTTTTTAACGCGCGCCAACCATATTGTCGGCTTTCAGAACAGAATTACAGGAGTACTTTATTTATTAAATAAGTATGAATGGCGGGTATGTTGATGTATGTGGGAAAGAAGACTGGTAATTTTTGAGACTGAAAGATTTAATTTATTAAGAGTGTTTATCCTAAAAGTTGGCAACGCCGCAAATAGCTGTCAAAAATTTACCTGTTTTGATTAATTTGGCAATATTACTGTATGGAAATATGAAATATGTGGCTATCTAGCGAACTAGAGTATTAATAATGAATTGCAATTATAACATTGAATTTGTTGTTGTACCCGTTTTTGATGTAAAAAAGGCATTTGAGTTTCCAAATACTTTTTTTACATCTAAAACGAAATATTCGGTTTGACGATATTAATTATTGCATTTCATAATCAATATTCTAGTTCCCTATATAGACACATTTCTTATTTCCATACAGTAATAATACCAAATTAATCAAAACAGCGTAATATTTGACACTTATTTGCGACGTTGCCCACTTTCAGAATAAAAACTCATAATGTTAAAAGTAATATTTGTGGTTTTTCTTTACATAACTGTCTTAATTATACCATTCTGTAATTTCTCTATATAGCGGGTATCAGAAAGGTGTGATCCCTTGGAGAAAGTTGTCGTCTATACCAGGGACCGAAAGGTGGTATGATCACTACGAATTTTTTTTGGGTAACAACATGTATATCTTTTTACAGGTATTTTTAAAAGTTTTAGATGTTTTTGAATACAACCAGTATTAATACCCGTTACCGAAATAAAAATTACCCCTATCTTACACGTGCCGTCGGCATTAGTTAAAGGGTGCGCATCGCCTGTATGTGTGTAAGCGGTATTAAAACGATAACCCAAATAGAGGTAACATGTTTCTTGTCCAGTAAGAACTATTAATCACCAGGAGTTTATGAGCAAGTAGAACATATTGGAAACATGAAGAAAAGCCTCTATCAGTTCCTCATTGGTCGCTCCGTTTGCTTTGCTTATTACATCGGAATCCAATCTTATTCGCTGGGGATTGCAGTCAGCGATTGTAACAATGATGAAGGCCACACGCTTAATGAAGCAAACCTAGTTAGGAGATCGATACTGATCTGGTTATAGAAGATACGGAATGACACGTCTGTGCGATTTAGGAGTTGGAGTATGAATATTTTTCAAGCTGAACTAGGAAAATTACTTACAAATGATGCTGTTGTACATCAAACTTTATTGAGGATATTTTATTTTCTCTATGAAACTCTTTCAAATAAAAGTATGCTAAACTAGCCCAGTATAAATTTGGTTGGTTGGTGAACATGAGAATGAGCATCATTTTCTAAAATCAACCGATCAGCACCCTAATACGCGTAACACACTTTCAATCACAATCAAAGGGTTTTGCAGGAAATTCATTGCTGCATAGGTTTGAAAAATTCGACTGCTCAACAACGTAAATAACTCAATGATCGTAGCTGAACTGTCAAAATGAAAGACATTGCAATCAATGGTCATTTGGTAATTACATTTTATCTGTGTCACGCAATATCCCCACAGGCTACGAATTTGTCGTTTCATAGTCCTTTATGACAAGAATCATTTCTTTTGGATTGACGTTTGCAATTTCATTGAAATAATAGTGACAATGACACACATATAACACATAAACAAAGTGTTTAAAATATTATATCAGACTCTAAGAAATTGGAACGGACTTGTGTAAAGTACAATCAGCACTATTCTAAGTTTTAAAATAATTATCACATAACAAATAAAGTTCGATTAAAATTGCTTATTAGTCATAGAAGCTTGATTGTAATGAATTATTGAGAACCTGGTTCTTTTTAATAAAGGATTTAAAAAAAACCATTGAATTATTTCTACCAATTATTACATACAAAAACGATACCGTGTACCTTTAAATAATAACTAAGCCTAAGTTAGTACTCCCTCGATATACAACAAACCATTATAAATATTCGAATTTTATAGTCAAATTGGTTTTGTTTGACTAGAATTGCTTTCAATTTACAACTTTTGAAAGCAATTCTAGTCAAACGAAACCAATTTGACTCAATTGCAAATCGAAAATGTGTTGCGTAATTAGATAGCTGTTCTCAAATTACGTGTATAACCACGGTTTTTTCATTCGTATTTGAGTAAAGTAATGACTAAAGATAATTACAAGGCAAGTTTATGATCAATAATAACACGCAAAGTTCTTGTAGCAACCAATAATTACATTAGCAACTTTTTGTTGCGAGCAAAATTCCGCTTTGAGGAACTTTTTGCTGAAAACATTAGTAATGAATATCCTTAATTACTAGCATTAGGTACTTTATAATAAGGCTTTATTTCAATAAGTCATCATCTGCCTACGGCCTTTAATTTCCCAGCTATGTTGGGGTCGGCTTCCCGTCTAACCGTATGCAGCTGAATACCAGTATTTTACATGGAGCGACTGCCTATCTGACCTCCACAACCCACTTACTGGGTAACACGATACCCCTTGGTTACGACTAGTTGTATATTTCGAACAGTCAGTCCGTTTAAAAAAAAATGTTCTCATACCATTAAAATAATCAAAATGTATTTTGTGCTTACCTGTACTCAGCAATTTTTCTTTAACACTTCAATCAACAGCAATATTGATCGACGCAAAAAGGTATTTCTTTTTATAAAATTCTGTAAGTCTTCTACATTAAACATCCACCGTCATCATTAATTCACTTCCTAAAAACGAATTTCGTTTACGAACTGCAATATCATAATCTGAAAGAATATTATGCTTTTGCCCGCGGGTTCGCCCGCGTGGATGACGGAAAATATCCTACGGGAACGTACTACTGGGATTCAGAGTATCCTATGTCCTAACCCATGTCATGGCCTATCCGTATGCGTTGATCTAAATCAGTCGGTCGATTCTGTAAAAATATTAACGTGAAGGTTAGGTAAAGTGAGCGTGAAGTGAGCTGTCACTGCCACAGAATCGACCGGCAGGATGCTAGGGATTAACACTATTGACAGCTCACTTCACGCTCACTTCACCTAAGTTTCACGGTGATAGTTTTACGGAATCGAACGGCTGTTCCTCTTTTAGGGTTTCGTACTTCAAAATAAAATAAATTAACCCTTCAAGGATGACTTTATTTGTCTGTTGATACCCTTTTTCTCAGGAAACCGTGGAGGCATCAAGTTGAAACAGATATCAAAAACTTAGATCTACGGTCTCGGAGTTGTAACGAAAATCAAACTTCCAAGTCAACGCAATAAATAAATACGGTCGCAGATAAACCAGTCTATTTGGTACTTCCCTTTGGCCCAGCAGCATGAAGTTTGGCGAGAAGAAAGGTCAAGTAAAGAGGAAAATCCGAAAATTGCTAATATTAAAATAATAATAATAAGATACGTAGGAACAATAGGATACGTAGGGTTACGTGTTAATACCAGATCTTTTGATAATATTTTTTTTTTAATTTTGTATGTATTTATTTATTTTGCGTGTTAATCCAGGTTATAAACTATATGTGTGCCATTTTTTTTGCGCCAATCCGGTACATCCAGACAAACGAACAAAAATTCTTCGTTACTATTTAATAAGTACAGATTTTACTTTCTTTGAAACAGATTTATTATTTTTAACCCTCACGTATTGAAGTGCGGAGATTAAAAATTAATCATTCGTGGAATTTCGCGTAATTGGAACCGAATAAGGGCATGAAAGGGATTAAAAGGCGGATTTAAAAGGCTCGCGGGGTTTTCAAGTTATTTTTGTGTTTCGATTGTGGCTGACTGTTACCTGTTTGTTTTTGCATGCCTTTGCCACAAATTCGTGGTCTGTGGTTGGGAATTAAGTACATTTGTATTATGAAAATGGGTTTGCTACATGTTTGCTTTTATTTATTTATTTAATTTGCTCGTGTACTCCCACGGCGGAGAAAGAGCTTAGGTGGGTGGATACCTGCTGTGGTTGATCCCTCTTGTAGTTTCTGTTTTGATATTATTATTTACCTTTCCAAATCGTATCGTAGTAAATTAAAAATTTAATATCGATGGTGTTTTAATCATTGTTATTTCTATATTTACCGTCGTCCTCCGACATTGTGCGCTTTTATAATATCTATCTTTCTCTAAAACGACCATTAGTTCAGCCGGTATGTGTCTTGTCAAATTACCCTAAATCGATATTTTTTCACTTGTGGAGAAAAAAATGCCCATTTTTGACAAGCTGTATCTTCGCAACCAATAGAACTATACTGCGTTCGCAAGTTACTTGCCAAACTTGTACACAAACACGAGTTTTCCACTTAGACAAACATCAACTATAAACTCGTCTAAATAAGGTTGATTTTAGAGCGACTAGTACTGTTGAAAAAGTCATAAAAAAATATGAAGTTGTGACAGAAACTGTACCTTATGTGTAGGTATTACAAATGTTTTTCCTAAAACTCGTGTTATTTAACATGTTTGGCAAATGGTTTGCGAACGCATAGAGTGCTTGGGTTGGCCTGGTTGATTGCAGATTGTAAAAATATAGAAAAAAGATATAAAAAAACACATATCAAAAAAACTCAAGTGCTAGAATTTCGCATTTTCGAGCACCGTGGGAGTAGCACAAGGTTTTCAGGGTTGCAAACTTGGGTATAAACTACTCTCAGGGGACCTAACAACTAAAAAAATCGTAGTTACATGCGCGTTTGCGACGTTTGCCTTTTTGGTGTGTCGATATTGACTGGGCTACTTACTACACAATGATTTCAACCTAAAATATTTTATAACTAGTAAATGTTGTATTCTTCACAGTTAAAAAACTAGACAAATAATGTAATTAACTAAAACAGTAATTAATTTGAATGAACTAATTCTGTAGTTAGTTGACATAATTGCTTAACGACCAAAACAGTGGAGCTAGCATGTAGCATATTCCGGCCGCCGAGAGAATGCGTCTCTGACAACTGTCAGTTGAGTACAAATAATACGTGTTTTACGAATTTATACCTTATTTGTTCCTAATCGTGTCCAACTGGGATGTGTCAGAAACGCATTCTTTCAATGGCTGGACTCTAGTATCAAACTACATGAGAAAAAACCGGCCAAGTGCGTATCGGACCACGCACAATGAAGGGTTCCGTAGTTGGGATGAATTTATCCCAAGAACACACTTAACATTGCAGTTGAAAAACATGTTCTCCCATACGGAATGTATGGGAGATCATGTTTTTCAAACCGCAAATTTAAGTTGGTTGATTATTACTCGTTAACCTGTACAGCCTACTTAGCTCTGATAGTTTTCCTTTAAATTTCGTTATATATACTACTGCTGTGAATTTTTTCACAAGTCCAAGTACAACCATTTAGCTAGAACGGGGGGGGGGGCGGTCACTTGACTCTAAGAAAAAAATCAGTTAAAAGCTTAATATTTCGCAAACGGAGGATCCGTTTGATCTAAATCTAAAAATGGTTTTCACAAACTCCCACGACTTTTCTAACGATACCCCACAACATGGGGTAGACGAGAAAAAAAAAACATCCCCACTTTACGTGTACCATAAAAAGATTTTTTTTTCTTAATTTTATTTTACCACTTTGTCGGTATGATTAATATGTATACATATACCAAAGGACAGCTTTCTAGTACTAACCGTCTCTGAGCTAACCCGCGGACAGACAGACGTGCAGACAGACAGACAGACAGACGGACATGGCGAAACTATAAGGGTTCCTTGTTTACTACGGAACCCTAAAAATGGGCACATATTACACAATAAATTGCCCCAATTACAATTTGGTGTTGAGACTGTTGACATTTTGTATGATTTATTATAATAATAAGCTAGTTAATAACCTTATGCGTCGTATGTCTAAGTATTTTTTTTCCTTATTTTATCATAAGTCTTTTATATTAATTAGTAGTAAGTATCGCTATACCTATACGTATACAAAAGTTACGTCAATTAGCACGAATGCTGGTAACTATCGATCAGCATTTCAGTAAAAATTAGAAAATAATCTTGTAAATAAACAGCAAAATTACCGTTACACCAAAAAAAAAAGATGATTAAAAAACTTACCTCCACAGGTTTCCCGAAAATCAGGACAGCAGTCGCCCAGTTTCAAGCAGGCATGGTCACAGTAGCATGGCTTGTCAGTCAAGTCCTCAATGATGGCGTTCTGATGCGCTTTCTGAATAACACATGAACTATCCCGCCCCGGACAACATAGATTCGCGTCGCGACAATAATTCGCCCCGCAATGACCCGCCAAACACACTGCACTCGCGAAACACAACCAATATCGAAGCATTTTGGATATTTTTTACTATTTTTTCTAAAATAATCAACCGAACTTTTTGACAGAAACTTTTTAAAAACAAAGATGGCTGAATATAAAAGTTCACGTAAAATTCCTACGAGTGTTCTCTAAATTTTTAAATTTGGAGTCGCGTCCATAAGTGTCATTCCGAATTTGAATTTCTGCAATCCGCCAGTTCTGTAACAAAATATTAAATTACGTTAGGGTTGCGTTCAAGCGTAAACTTCTTTTACCTTTTTCTTAACTTTTTTTCTTTTGTTTAACTTTCATCGTAACCATGTTTTTTATTTTCTTGGTTGTTGTTGATTAGGTGTAATTTTCAAGTGTTTCGATTTTCAATTCCTTTTAATAAGTATAATTATTATCTAAACCAATTACTAAAACAATAATTTATATGTGTCAATTTTAAAGTTACACTCTGAACTTTGTCTTCTAAAAACGAAACCATATTTGATATACTTAGAGAAATCGGTAGAAAATTAGGCACACTGCAATATTCAAAGGTTATTAAAAAAAAATTAAGGTAACAGTTTTATTAAAAGAAAAAACAGAAAAAATTAAAAAAATGAGCATAGAAAATATAGGAATATATAAAAAAAGTTTCTTTCACTTGTGCCTCCTGTGAGGTTTGAACTCACGACCCCTGGTTTACGAGACCAGTGCTCTACCACTGAGCTAAAGAGGCTTGAGAAGAAATGACGAAATAGCGGTTCTGTATCTACGTAAAACTTAAAAATAAAAAGGAATGTTCTATTTTATGTTAATTCTTAAAATATTATAAACGCTAAAAAACATTATGCCTTCTAAAAAAATTGGTAAGTAGGTACTTACTTAAGTACTAGGTCCTGTCGAAAACAACATAGTAAGATGAAAATGAAAATAAATATTTAAAAAAACTTATTTTTATCCCATTCTGGACATCTTACATACGATGTAGGTACCTATGTACAAACCGTTAAAAAAACAAATAAGTAGCCTCCGCGACACGTAATTAAGTTACCAGAAAAAAAAAGTAAATTTGTACTTAAGTTATTATGTGTACTTAGTTCATAGTACCAACATAACATAACAAAGGAGTAAAGATGACAAAAGAAAAAAAAAGCAGAGGCGTACGGGAGCGAGGTTGTTAACCTCGGTGAACTTAACCGACTGGTTCACGTTAACTGATAAGTTGTGTTTAAGTTAAGGGGATGCGGTTAACTATTCTATTTTGATAATTTATCGTTTATAAACGGGCTTTATAAGTTCGGGTAAGTATTATTGAATGTTGAATAAAAAGGTTTTAAAACTTTTTAATGGTTTTTGATAAGAAAATTCTTTTTTATTGCTTGTTTTTATGACTAAAAGGCTTTTTGGCGTGCCAGTTTATGGGTTTTCTTATCTTAGACTACTTAAATAAATCAAACCGAACTAATTTGCTTCAAAAAATAATTACTTTTATTTCAGTTACCTTTAAAAAATTGTTGGCTACTTGCTTTGACATAATGACGACCATCACCATAAAAAATTTAGGTTGTAACCTATTTTTAAATGTATTTTTTTCGTATTGAATCCTATTTAGGTGTAAAAAAGTCAAAATGGTTTCTGAAGCTATTATAAAATAACTCCACCTTAAACAGATATCAGAGTTTTGTAATTACCTACATAAATGATAACAACTTCTAACATTAATGTTAGAAGTTGTGACAGATACAAAAATAACATAAATACTGAAGGCCGTAACAGACGTAGCTATTATACTGTGCTATATATTATATTATAGCAAGCTACGACACACGATAGGTATACTATAATATATATGTTTGCCCTCATTTGGCCTACGGTTGAATACATCATAATATATATTAATATGTTGCTATATTTATCCATATTTATTTTGGTGACGTATTATAGAAATATATATTATTTATTTAGTTATCTAACACTTTAAGCACACAAATGTACAGAGGCGGACTTAATGCCATAGGCATTTTCTACCAGTCGACCTTTGGGTGATGCAGAGATAAACAGTGGCAGGTGCAATATCGAAAATTGTGGAATAAATATTTATTTAAATATAAGGATATACCTATTACCCTATATATATAATACAATATAAATAAATACAAGAACAGATAAATACACATAAATACACGAATATACTAAAACAAATAAGACAAACAATGGGAAAACATTACCGTTGTGATGATACTGCCAGCTTCTTACGAATGTGCTCGCGAACTTTAAATTATAGTTCCGTCTGAGGTCGCTCGAAGATTACTATGGAAAATATATCGTAATATCCCAGCTATGATTTATAGTTCTTTTTTCTTTTCTAATCTAAGCTAATATTATAGAGAGAAAAGATTAGATGTTTTGTATCTTTATATATTTGTATGTTTGTTTGTAATAGATAAATACAAAAATACTTTACCGATTAAAAAAAATATTGGGTATATTTTATTTTTCAAAAAAATAGAGATCGCTGCAAATATTGCAATGATGTAACCCAGGGTACCAAACATTTGCCTTTAATAATCATTATTTGGCATGCTCTGCGAAAACTATTGATAATACATAAAATAATGTAATACATGTTTATACTACTCATCATAACACACAAAAAAGTCTGCGAGACTATAACTATAATTATGTCTAACTATTATAATTACGATACAATAACCGTTTTTTGTTCAAACAAGTCAAAACAAAACACGGGTATAATCGAAAGATATATTCGTATCATGATCCTTATCTAACTAAATAGTTTTATAATCAAGGTTGATTATCACCACGCTGTGACCCTTAGGAGTCGAGCAAAAGTAAAAAAGTTACAAAGAACGCCAAGCGAAAACGAAATAACAGCGCATGCAAAGGAACCAAAAATTTCACGTCGACGAAGTCACGAGCAGAATTTTATTAATATTGTATATTATAGCTACGTCTGTGACGGCCTTTAGATACAAAAAATAAATAACTAATCACTTTTAATTTTTTTAAAGCTTTTATTTAACTTCACTTGTATGTAGGTATGTCCTGGAATATTGCAATCAATATTTCACCCACTTCCACTGAAGCTATCGGGCTGAAATTTGGCATACGTGTTTGGTTCTCGTGACAATGCATGATTACTTAAAAGTTTATTTTTATTTTTATTAAAAGCTTTTTATAAACTTATTGTGTCTAATTAGAGAATGTAAAACTGCTAACTGGTCATACTAACACAACACCAACACTAGACGTGACTTTGTTTGTAACTACCTACCCAATACGTAGGAGCTAAATTGTATTTTTAATTAAATTCCGTTTAAGACGCAGATATATGCCAGTGACCTTGAGTGGTTAGCTTGCGTGTTGTGTACTGACCTCACGCAACGCGTCGTACGTCCAGCCAATAATAGGACTCGCCCATCAAGGAGCGCTGTTCCAAATTAGACGCATTATTAATTTATTTTACATAAAACAAAAGGTATTTTAATAAAACACGTATACTAAAAGGTTAATAATTAAATTATTTTTAAAATGCTGAAAGTATCAGAAAAATACGCTCGATAGATTTTGCGTGCTTCTCATTTTTTTATCCGTGTGAGACGTAACTTTACAAATTAATTTCACTATTTAATATAAACCTAATTTAAAATATTCCTTTATTAAGTTATTAAGAAACTGCTCTGATTTAACCTATATTTTGTCCAAATCATTAACACTACTCGTTTAGACGTGAACTTCAGTATAAAATCATTAAAAGTCAGTTATCGTCGCCTTAAATAGACAAATCCATAGGTGTTCAATAATACGACACTACGAGAATAAGCCAACGTACGCATGGGCAATTGTTTTACGCAACGAGTTTTTTTCGAGCACTGAATTCAACTCTCGATATCGAGCCGAGTATTGAGAATCCAACAGAGCGCATCCTAGTGCGTCAAGAAAATCCACTGTTGGATTTTCAACTCTCGTCGTTAAGCAGAGCGTGCGCAAAACAAAATCGCGCGAGCCTACTTGGGTTATAGGTGTATATTTAGAAGACTAAAAGGAATTCTGCCCACAGCCGACAAAGAACATGGTAATTACTTAGCAGTGTTAAGACCGTGGAACTGCATAACGACCGTGCTGATGTGTTAGTGGTAAAGCGGGTTTAAAATGGCTTTGATTTGTTAGAAAAGATGCTGTGGCACGTTTTTTTACTCAATGCTAAGCTACAGGATCTAATGCCTCGTTAACACACAACGAATACTCGCTGCGGATAATACTCACAGCGAAAATTCGCTGCAGGCCTGTCACACTCAGCGAGTTCTACACGACAAATTTGTAAGTCTGTTGGTGCCCCAAATACTAATACGTCGTCTATTCGTCGCACACGTCTAACACAGTGTATTCGGTTGGCATGCGCAGACGATATGCTGATTAAGCTCACATCCCATAAGAAGCGAAAATGGGTTCGTAAATGGATTGAACTTAAAGAACAGTTTGGGGCTTCTAAGCCCATGTTCGCACGGACGCTTAGTTAAAATCCAAGTGAATTTTTAACGCGCTGGGACGAGAGTGCGTCCGTTGGGAATCCAATCCAACGCCAACGCGTTGGATTGGATTCTCAACGCTCGGGTCAACACCAAGAGTTGAAAATCTAGTGCGCGATAAAATCCCGCCGCGATATTTTAACATAGGCTAATAAATTAATAGACAGAAATAGGTAGGTAGATATTGTTTGTATTCGGCAATTTGGTCTAAGCATATAGGGCTACTATATGCTTTTACGCGGAAAATATATTATATTCAAAACTACCCGGGTTTTGCACTAAAGTTGCGCATGCGATGAGCAGAAAAAGATGAAGAACTTAGATTTTCTTCCACTATACAACGAGTAGTTCCCTTTTTAGGGTTCCGTAGTAAACAAGGAACCCTTATAGTTTCGCCATGTCCGTCTGTCTGTCTGTCTGTCCGTCTGTCTGTCTGCGGCTTAGTTCAGAGACGGTTAGTACTAGAAAGCTGTAATTTGGTTTCTGTATACATATTAATCATGCCGACAAAGTGGTAAAATAAAATCAAGAAAAAAAACATACATGTAAAGTATGGATATTTTTTATTTTCCTCATCTACCCCATGTTGTGGGGTATCGTTAGAAAGGTCGTTCAAAAATATTGTGAGTTTGTGAAAACCATTTTTTGGATCCAGGGATCTGTTTGCGAAACATTAAGCTTTTAACTGATTTTTTTTGTTAGAATCAAGTATCCCCCCTGCCAACTAAATGGTTGTACTTGGACATGTGAAAAAAATCACAGCAGTAGTATACCGGGTGTCCGGGACATCGACGCGAAGCCGGCTACCATGGATTCAATATGTACTGAATCCATGGTAGCCGGCTTCGCGTCGATGTCCCTGCCACCCTGTATATAACGAAATTAAAAGGAAAACTATCAGAGCTAAGTAGGCTGTACAGTTTAACGAGTAATAATCAACCAACTTTAATTTGCAGTTTGATAAACATGATCTCCCATACATTCCGTATGGGAGAACATGTTTTTCAACTACAATGTTAAGTTTGTTCTTGGGATAAATTCATCCCAACTACGGAACCCTTCATTGTGCGTGGTCCGACACGCACTTGGCCGGTTTTTAATAAAAGTATAACCTACAGTACGGCCGTCGAGAAAACGCGTTCTTGACACCTGTCAGTTGGACAATTTCTAATAGTAATAAGGATCAAATTCGCTAAACACATAGTCGGTACTATGAAACTGACAGGTGTCAGGAAGGCATTCTCTTGACGGCCGAACTTTGTACTTCGCATTCAAATCAAATAGAAAAATGAAATTCATAGAACCTTTCCAGCTTCAAATTCAAACTAAACCAAAAAGGTCACAACTGTTACTTAATTTTAGGGGCACGTAAAACTTTTTTAATAAAAAAAAAACTGGTAGCAATAGCATTCCGTTAACGAGTGGAGCATACAATTGATCCGAGACAAACAATGCGAGAATTTGTTAGTCAAATAGACAGCGATCCACGATCGAGACGAGTTCAAATATGTGTCGTGTGTGGCGCTTGTTGTCTGAAGTTTTTAGTACTTTATCAGGAAGACTAGCTTCTGCCCGGAATTTGTCTGCGTGAAATATCTTGTGCCCCCGACCCACCGCGTCGCATGGCATCGCCCGCCCGCGCTTTTACTTAGGTTTCACTTAACGTTCTTGCAGACTATTTTTTATTTTTGCTCGTAGTAAGGGTTGTAGTTTGATGTTCAAAGCATATAAACTTCCTCAAGACTAGGGATGTTGACAGGAAAAAAAAAACTATTTACTCCGTCAGTCAGATAATAAAAAAATATTAGACACGTATTTTATGCTTTATCATATTAATAAAAAATGCTTTAGATAAAACACATTCAACTTAGGGAGTGGGGGCTCGCTACGTCAGAAGTCGGTATAAAATCTAACTCAATGTATTGCCGTAATCTTTTGATTACGTAAAAAAAGAAAAAATACGTGTCGAATATTTTTTAATAATCTATCTGACGAACAAAATTTTTTTTTGTAAAAAAAACGAGCTATTAAATGCATTTTTTTTTTTGTCCGACTGGTAATTCCAGAGATTAGCGTTTTCAAACAAAAAAACAAACAAACTCTTCAGCTTTACTTCGTAAGTTTATTAGATAAATCATATGTGAACGAAATAGCATGTTTACAAACAACGACAGATGCCCGGCCTTACTTAAACAGACGATTGATTTACATAGAGGTAGGTATTTGTCTTTAATATCAAGAAGCATTTCACGAAAATATCCAACCGGTAAAATACAGCTTATTTGCGAAATAATACCTGTATTAATTGAAAAATACAAGCATAAAAGAACCGGCGAAATACAGGCACAGATTCGAAATTCAAATACTGTCAAATTCGAAACAACAAACACAAGTATTGTTCTCAGAAGTAAATACGAGACGGATATGACACACGTGTAGGTAAAGCGTTTCACACTTAGCACTAGCTCTTGTTTTGTAAACTAAATTCTAAGTTAGAACTATTCTAAGTAGCTATCATCTAAGCTAGAACTAAACTGGAAATTCAAATCATACAATAAGATATTAGTCTAAATCTGTCTTAATAACTTTCGTGACTTAAACGATTGTATACAACAGGGTTGTTAAAAAAAAACTACCACTTTAAAAGAAAAACACTACAAAGTGAAAAATTACTTTAATTTCGGAAGTCGGTGTCTTTGGCTTTGAATTTTCGTTTTTTGTACCGACTTCCGAAATTAAAGTTATCTGCCGTGTTTTTTTTTTTTAAACACTACAAACAATTTATATGGGACCAACTTGAGAGCATACCCTTTCATACAAAGAAAGATTTTTTTTAAATCAGTCCACAGATGACGGAGAAATCGGAGGACATTTTTTTTTTAAACATTCATACGCTACGAACATAGAACCTCCTCCTTTTTGGAAGTCAGTTAAACATAAAAGAATCTTCGATTTTCGAATAGGTAGGTATAATAGGATCTAAGATACAGGCAATAAAGGTTACGCAGACAGGCGCGACGCGACAGCGCGATCCGACTCTAGTAGAGAATTTCAATGAAAACTTCATGGAAATTGTTCTACCAGAATTGCGTCGCATCGTCCCGTCGCGCTTTTCTGGGTGAGCCTTAATATAGGAGAAGCCATTCTCCACGTACTTAGGTAAATCCTCAAATATAATTTCTATACAATTTTTTTTAATGTTTATGCAACAAGCAGTGGCAAGGGCCGTGGAATTTTTAATAAGACGATCTCTGTGTACCTATAGGTAATTAAATCTACCAGTGTAGGTATCCATTATTCATTCATTCGTTATCAACCCACTTATAACACGACCACAAAGTCAGCCCTCAAAAAAGAAACTCCCAAAAATGTTTAATTAAATTCCTGAACGTAACTTAACGGCCAAGTTAATAATGAAAATACTTAGTGTTGAGAAACCGCAGCTAAGTTCGAACTGAGTATGTAATGCTACGATAACAAATAACTTGGGCGGTGGAAGTTTATTTCATTATGTGAGATTATGATAGGTATGTTCCGTCTTCCGTCCCTCTTGAATTATTAATCATAACATCAGGGAGTTTCCTGTGGGCTGCTGTGTGAAGAAGGAGCGAAAAGCGGGTTAGGGCCACAGAAGGGACGTGAGACGAGAACGGCACGCAGACGCGGCGTCCCTTTCACGTATCTTCATTAAGCCTAATAATAAATAATTATAATATACAAGACATATTACGATATATTTTCCTTCGTAATCTTCGAGTGACCTCAGACGGAGCTGTAATATATATTTCTAGTACGCACCAAAAACTAGGAAAAAACAAAAGCAAAGTATATTAATGTATATTATAGCTACGTCTGTGACGGGCTTTATTCTTCATACAAAATGTATTCACGCGTTCTGGCCCAAAACAAACAGAAAGGACAAAACGCAGGCGCGTTGCTTTTCCATCTGCATATTATTGCCTCGTCTGCGGCCCGTCCTCATCTCACGTCCCTTTTATGTGGCCTGCGCAAAGTATTACAAATTCGCATACTGTGTGTGTGTTCGTATATTAACAGTAAAGCCAGCCAGAGGATCCTGCTCTACGATATTAACTCTAATCTCTTTAGTTAGTTATCTGAAACAAAACTAGGCTAGACTCCGAATTTTCGATGAGATTTAAGGATACAGCGCACATATCAACACGGAAAGGGATCATCATCGTATCAACTCGAGCCATTCAATATTCTTTGTATGAAACTCCCTACTGCAATGCATACTAATCGGAATCGTAACGTGATCGCCTCGCCTCGGGACAAGCTCTCGAACCGTGGTGGGTCAACTTGCAGTTCCCGTGCTTACGGCTCGTCGTCCCCGCGCTTCCGTCCGCTGCGCGCCGGTGTCGCCTAGCCGTAACCGAGTGGACGTATCGAAGCTGCCGATCCGCTTTGGTTACGTGCGCGTGCGTACGTTAGGTTGACGGCGAGGTGAAAGGCGATACGGGTACAATTCCTTTCCGAGTTAATATGTGTGCTATGACTAATATTCAGATTTATTTCAGAATTTGTTTATCAGCGCAGAACCCGTGATACTGACAGGCCAAATGCCGAATTTAGCACAAAATATCAGTAAGTACCTACTTCATTGATTGCCTAGCCAAGCCTTAATTTACATAACATAGACTCTGGTATTGTTAAATAGTATAATTATGATATTTTTTGTAAAGACATTATTTGAAAACCACTTACGAAATCAGTACCCTAATTGCGTAATACACGATCAATCAGAATCTGAATCGTTTTGAAACAGATTGCTAATCCATTGCTTCATAAGTTCGAAAAAAAAATCTGCTCAACAACGTAAATAACGCAATGAATGTTGTTGAACTGCCAAAATGAAACAGATTAGTCGTAATCGTTTACGAAAATGTGTTGCGTAATTAGATCACTGAGTATCATTAGCAAAATCGCTAATCGTCTATTACTTAACCCACCATGTCCACCGACGCGTGCTTAAATCTTAGCTTAAAGTTGTACCGTAACAACTTTAACTTCAGACACAAGCACAACTTGATATGCCAACTCGTTACACTTCATTAAGCAATGATTAACTTATTATTTATTAACATGTTATCTACTTGTTAGGTAAGCACTTTGTTTCTCACACACCATTTAAAGTTGTTTTGATAAATACCTACATAATGGAACAAAGTTCCTTATCGCTTGTTATGCTCTGCATACTGCGACAAAGAGCTACGCCTAAAATGTGTTATTTGACAGTTTTTAGGGTTCCGTAACTCAAAAGGAAGAAACGGAACCCTTATAGGATCAATTCGTAGTTCATCCGGCAGTCTGTCAGATCCATTTTCTCAGGAACGCATGCAGGTATCAAGTCGAAATTAATATCAAATACGTAGATCAAAAACTCAAAATCAAGCTTCGAAGTCAACGCAATAAAAAAATACGGCCATTTATGAGACATATTTTGACACTCGCAGATAAATCAAAACCTACAGGGTACTTCCCGTTGACCTACAATCATGAAATTTGGCAGGAACAAGGTCTCGGCACAAGTAAAGGAAAAAGTTCGAAAATTTATAATTTGTAGTTTTATCACATTTAGTTTTTTTTTTTATTACAAACTTACATTTGCAGTTCGAGAATTGACCGCGACGTATATCGATGTATGGGAGAACATGTTTCTCAACTACTAAGTTAAGTTTGTTCTTGGAATGAATTCATCCCAACTACGGAACCCATCATTGTGCGTGACCCGACACGCACTAGGCTGGTTTTTATTACCTTATTTGTGGCGTCTAATTTCAAAACCCGCTGGAACGATTTTTCCTTGAAATCTACCTTTTATCTCTGTTTTGAACGTTTCGTCCATGCTGTACTAAGTGAAAAAAAATCCGAGCAAATCCCTCTAATTATAACAGTAGCTACTAAATTGAGTCTCCAACCTTATGTTTGGTAACAAAATCCAGCGCTTGCTGTTACACCAATCACAGCGCTTGATTTTGCTCCAAGCGACCTTACGCTTAGTATGGCGGACCAATAGAGACTTGTGTAATTGTGTTGCAACGAGGATTGCGATTAAATTTACTTGAATCAAATACTCACCGATAGGTAACTCGATTTCAGTCGATTATTCGATTATTTAAAGTTATCTTTATTTCTTCTGTTTTTTTTTTGTTTTTGTGTGAATATTGTGTGCCTTGACCTGAGTCAAATAAATTTATTTTCTTTCTCTCTTTATTTCCAGAAAGTCCATTTAGCTGGTTTTGAAATTAGACGCCTCATGTAGTCACTCTTAATCGTTGTTAATTTAATTCATTTTGCCTGTCTTTATGAAATAATATACTGCGAAAGGTACTTGGTCCCAACCGTATGTCCCAGGACACCTTCCGACTTTTTTGGTTGAGCTTTTAATGTGAGTACCATAATAAACAGGTCCACTGTCCCATAACAGACACAAAAGTTAAAAACCCTACTGCAAAAACACATAACTGAAAAGAGAATAAAAACAAGCATTATAATCTATACCCGCAGAATTTTGGTATTGCAAACGGAACAAACCAATAACCTTAAATATGGAATAACTTTTCGACTGCGATAGCAAAAATCTATAGAATATAATGCTTGTTTTTATTCTCTATTTTCAATTAGATATGTTTTTTTGCAGTCGGGATAACATTTCTCATTCCAAATTACATTTAAACAAATAATTTGTACATATTTTTGTACTTAATCACCGTTCAAAACTCATTTCGATACCCCACCCGATAGGGTAGAAAGTTTTTTTTAAAGATACATTTTGGCGCCAAAAAGCCGCCATTTTTTTTTTGTTATTACTTATTTAATTATTTATTATAATATTGTAGGTACTGTGATAGCCTGAGTTGATTTCTGCCCGCTACTTCCTCCACGTGGATGAAACATATCCTGTGGCACTCGGCAATAGTGCGGCTTACAATGATTTTTAAAAATCGGATTAGTACTTCCGGGGATTACCTCTAACAAACAAACAAACAATTTTATCTCTTTATAACATTCGTTTAGAAGTTTCGATTATGTAAGTATCTAATTAACTATCCGTCAAAGTTTATTTTTCCATCTTTTGTAAGTATTTCCGTATTAACCTACGATTTTTTCCCTGAGCAATCATTTATAAAGTTTCTGGTTACCGAGAAAAACTATTTTTATTTTTCCTCTTAAGGATTAATATTGTTTCTCTATCCCCCCAAACTGAAGCTATGAAACTAAAACGTATTCACAAATTGCCTTTTTATATGACGAAACACCAACTACATCTATATTCCTCGTAATTGCCTTCGGTTTCCTCTAGGAACTCAATACAGGTGAATTAACAAAACGGGAGCAATCTATCCCCTTCCAAAGTTCTACGCCATCGAACACGAATTTCAATGCGGCGATATGAATCGATTCAATCGAATCGACTGACTCGATAAATTTAATCGCAACTATTCGAAATTCGAACTAGTCGATCCAAATCTTATTATGTGACAGGTATAAATGGCGGGAATTCAATGGTCATAGACAATGAGCACGTCAAATTAGTATTGGAACGATTGGAATTTATTTTAAATGTTAAAAATGAGGATCATCATATTAATGATTTAGATTAGTGAACTTTCCTGTCTATGGTTGATTACCTACCTGTCATTTACATTATTTTGACCCTTAAAGCATGCTCAGAGACATTATGTTGTCATACACGAAGATTTACGCCATAAAATACGGTCAGTCCATTGAAATAATTAGACTATATTCACGATGTTTGCGCTATATCTAGTGGCTTGTATAAATAGCAAGTCCTCGGTCTGCCATACGTTATGAAGATTGCGTTTCTCGTCGCACCGCAAATCTCAGGAGGCTAACATTAGAGTATCATCGCTGCTTGTAGGTACGTGTTTCAGGGATATTCCACATTAATGTACATACGAGAATATAGAAGTTATTATTAAAATATGTTTTGTTTTTTAATTTTAGGGCTTCTTCTGTCGGGTCGGCATGAGATATAGAATATGTTGGGGTAAGTTCGGCGCTAGGGTAAAACCGTATGATTCAAATTCCCGACTAATTTGGCAATATTTTTTTAATACTGACATTGTCTTTGGCATTTTTTTCGGCCTGACCGTCGGGGCAGAATAAAATACGTACGGTCTTATTCCAGCGCCGAACTTACCCCAACATACTCTACCAATTACAATAGCTCAATTCGTGGTAAAAAGTCTAGCCAATCAGCAAGGTTGGTGGCAGGATTAACTGCCCAGGGTTTTCCGGATACCTACTACCTATTGTCACTTAAGGAGCCAGATTATTATAAAAAATTTGTTTGTTATGTCAGTAGTACACATGGGACGTGGTGGAGAGAAATGCTTTGTAATGTGTTTCGTATTTCTACACCGACTTTCAACAGGATAGACAAAGCATTTTATTTCATCGTTATCGCTGATAGAATGTCACTTAGTCTAGGCCCTCTGTATGTTGAGGACCAAGCAAATAGGTATAAAAAAAATCTCATAAGGAAGACGAAGTTTACCAGGAGCTGGGTATCATTGTGAACGCAAGTAAAACAAGACCGTTTTTTTATTCATGTAGCCGGATGTTTTCAAAAGTCTTTCATCAAATATTTTTAGACATCTTCAAATAGTTCAATAGTCATCTTCAAAAATATTTGAAGATGCTTCTATCAGCAGCAGTAACTCTGACCAGCACCCTACTTGCATAACACACTTTCAATTACAATCCGAGGGTTTTGAAAGAAATTCCTAACGCATTGCTCCATAGGTTTGAAAAATAAAAAATCGTCTGCTCAACAACGCAATGAACGTGGCTGAACTGTCAAAATGAAAGGTATCGCGATCGATTTCCATTTTATTTGTGATACGGAATTACCCCGCTGTAGAGTAAGCAGAAAACACGAACAAATGACACCAAATCTAATATTACAAGCCGCACGAGAGAAACCACAAAATGCTGTGCAGGTATTAATTTACGAATGATTTCATTCCAAATTAATTTTGCCAGTGAGAATTTGAGATGTATTATTAAACGGCCTCACGTTCCTTTTCCTTCGATGAAAAAAAAAAACGTGTAAAATACCTATGTAAGAAGAACCAATAATTTTCTGGCTTAGTCGAAAGGTAGATAATTACTCGACTACGGCGGAGGGTTATGATTTTGACAATATATTAAACGACGGATACGTCAAAGACAAATAATTTATTTCAATTGGGCACATAAAAGGTAAAAAAAATTCAATTCAAAATTCAAAAGTAATTTATTGAAACTAGGCTGAGAATCAGCACTTTTCGAACGTCAAAATTATATAAGACAGTCCCCCAAAACGCCCACCCTTCACCACTTCCTAGTGCATTAGCTGGGAAGAAGAAGTGGCGCAACAAACTACCCAGCAGCACAGCTGTCTGTTCAGTTAGAAGAACAAAAAAATAAGATTCTATATAATAGTATTCAAAATAATTTAGATTACGCAACACAAAACATAATTTAAATTATTAGCCATATGTTAGCTAGCTTACTGTAGCTAGTACTGTAGAACGTCAAAATTTACAAAAAAAATAATTGGTTCTAGTGAACCAAACGCGTGCGCGCGTGCGTGTCTCGCGTGCGTGTGCGCGTCGTGTTGGTTTGGTGGTTTGATTGGTTCTTCCAAAAGATAGTTTTCGTATGGAGAAGAATGGGCAAAAAACTCCACCGTTACTCTTTTAAAATGTTTTCACAATATTTTGTGTACATTATATATAATTTATATGTGAAGACAATGCGCCTAGAATAAGATTACTATACCACGATAGGTAAAAAGAATGAAAAATGGAGCAATGACAGATAAATTAATTATGTGATAGATACATGGTGCTCACATATTGGCAAACATTATGGGTCCTACATCTGTTCCCTCAAATCGTTCAATTTACTGTTACTTGTAGCCTGCATCATCCCACTGCTGGGCAAAGGCCCCATGACTTCCAGCTCTATCAATCCAGAGATTCGTGGAGCACTGGTCGTTTCATTTCTCCAGCTCGTCCCGTCATATTCCACGGGGTTATTTGGTTTGCCCAAAAATACCGCAGGTCTTTACTGGCCTTTCAAGTGAGTACACGGCAAAACACGGACATAAGCTAAGATACTCAGACCCTTACTAACGGCCAGGAAAGATAATACAAACACACTTGTGAATTAAACTTGTGTCTTAAGAGGGCGCCCAACGGTCCACTAGCGCCGCTCTTTAAAAAAAATATTATCTCGTGACTGAGAAGGAATTATGAATAACGGCTACTTTGTCTAGAATCTTCTAATACCTTTTATAAAGTTTCATATTGAGACACGAAGCAACACAATACAATCTAGAGGAATGTGGCCGCTTTTCTTTTTATAATACTAGCTGCCAGACCTTTACTTACTAAACCCCACCCGTGTTCCTTCCGTTGCCTGTGTGCCGGGGCCGCGATATCCCTTTCGGATAAACCCGCAACCCCAGCAGGCATTGGTCCTTACGGACCCCTTCAGTTGGTGCTGACATCTCTTTGGGGCTCGCGTGACACGAGAATTTTATAAATAACATTGTTTTTAAGGAGTGGCACTAGTGGACCATTGATCACCCTCTTAAGGGGGCGCCCAATGGCCCACTAGCGCCTAAACATAAGTGCTCTTGAACCTATCTAGCTCTTAAACTTAAGTGGCCGACTGCCCGAGGACCACAACACATCCTCACACAGTTCCACAACAAATTAATTCCCCAAAATCCCAAAAACCGACGTATAATTCATTAATTATAACTTTTAAAAGTAATTAGACGAGTATGTGCATGCGATTTGTATGTAAATCGTCCAAGGTGCCCCACAAAGGATTGTTAACGAAGTTAGAACAAAGTTATTTATGAATTGTATTACGTATTCAATTATGTCGAAGAGGTTGGGACCGGATAATGCGGGGCAAAACAGCGTAAGTGCAGTTGTAATGTTTTGCGAAAAATTAATGGGTCTATGAACTTTATGTAGAGAAAGGTTGTAATTTATTTAGTTTTAATAGGCTTTATTTTCCCTGCCTCTTTGGTGTAGTGCTCTCAGATACTGCTAAGCATGAGGTTCGATTCCAAGGTTGGGGAAAGAGTTATTGGGTTTTCGATCTAGAATTTATCAGTAACAGCCCGCAGTCTGGATTTGTGCCTGGTTGATGGCAATAGGCTCGCTGGGACATAAACATGCCTGGTGCAATGTGGGTTTACTATAGGTGCACTTCTGCCTAACCCTTCGAGGAATACAGGCGTTATGTCATGTATTTTCGACTTTATTTAATTTTTTTTCCTTATTTAAATAATATTTTGGTATTTCGTTATAACCCGGACTTCATGCTTTATCTATTAACAAGTCAACTATTTGATGTTGTTAATCGATAAAGCATGAAGTCCGCTTTACGGCTCCTGCAGACAGGCGCGCCGTGATGGCGCGACCCGACTCTGATGGAATAATTTCTATGAAAACTTCACGGAAATTGTTCTAGCGATGTCGCGTCGCGCCGCAGACAGGCGCCAGGCTTTATGTTTGTCATTCGTACGCTATTACGGCTAAATTAAAGAACCTACTTTTATAAGATTTCACATACAAGCACGTTATTACCTGGAAAAGGGAATGAAGATTCTTTCATTCCGGAAAATCAAAACATTACGCGCGGTCGGAGGCAGCACAGGCAGTAATAAAACATGTAGCGAAGTCATATCGGTGATCTGCTAAATCCGTTGTACGCACGACTGACAATAAAAGAGTCCCAGTATGTAACGAAACATTTTTTTCCAACATTTTTCACAGAAAACAAATAAATCATAACGTCAAATACCTAACGGGTACGAAAGATAATACTTTTAAAAATGATGTAGCAAAGTCATATTGTTGATCTGCTAAATCCATGTAGCTGTACAGTTTGTAACGACACATTTTTCCCAAAAAAATTTCTGAACAGAAAAATAAATAAAGTTTTATACCGTCACGAAAGATAATACGTTTAAAATTATTTTTCTGCGAGGTAAAGCTACTGTACAAACGCTATATGCGTGCTAGTGAATGTTTTAAAAATTGGCCAAGTGCGAGTCGGACTTGTACTTGGCCAATTCCGTACCACTCTACAATATTTATCAAAAAAAGCTGAAAAAAACCGTTTCTTTAATGGGGACCTCCTTTCATTTTTATTTTTATTATAGCGACAATAGAAATACACAATCAATATGCCTAGCCTTTACCCAACTATGTTGGGGTCGAATACCAGTATTTTACATGGAGCAACTGCCTATCTGACCTTCACAGTCTAGTAACTAGGTAATACCATACCCCTTGGTAAGACTGGTTATCTTACTTTCGGGCTTGTGACGACCCGGAACGACTGTCAAAGATCCATGAATAACAGCCGGATCCAACGGCTTAACGTGCTTTCCGAGGCACGGTGGGGTCTCAGTATGTACAGATGGTCACCCATCCACGGACCAATCCCGGCAAGCGTAGCTTAACCTGATGGATCGGCCCATGCGGCTATTATTACTTAGCCACAAGCTCCTATCAAGCAGTAGAAATACACAATCTGTGAAAATTTAAAGTGTCTACCTATTACGGTTCATGAGATACAAGCCCGCTGACAGACGGCTTAGTAAAAGGGTTCCGTTTGGCACCATAAGAAGTATTTCATTTAACTTTATTATGGAGTGTCAACTCAAAGCCGTCGCATGAAACATCAGTTTATGTGCTGAATAAGGACTTGCTGGCAATCAGGTATTTTTTGTTGTTTATGACAAACATCACGCCTACTTGCCCCGAAGGGCGAGGCAGCGATGTATTTAAGTAAATCAAAATTTCGCCAGTAATGTTTAAGTCGGGCGAGCCTCCTAATGGAAGAACCTGTTAACACCGCCCAACCTCATGCTCAGCAGCAGCCCTTGTGACCACTTGACCAACGAATAATTAATTCAAAAGTTATCTGAAGAAAAGGTTTTGTTTATTTTTCAAAACCTGATGATTTGAATCGATGCGGTTGACGATTGTGCAATCTTGCCTAGAACTAGGTTCACACCACACACAACGCACACACACACCATACAACACACCTACACGACACACACACACAACATACCTACACCACACTCACACACACACAATATACAACATACCTACACCACATACCATCACACACTCATCATTCTCCAGCCGTTATCCCAAATTATTCGCGGTCGGCGCAACATGTCCCTTTCTTCCACACTTCTCTATTACTCGTCATCTCAGTAGTCACCCCCTTTCTAGCTATATCATCTTTCACACAGTCCATCCATCGTTTCTTTGGTATTCCCCTACTCTTATTGCCTTCCACATTCATACTCAAAACTTTCCTCACGAAATTTTCCTCATTCCTCCGCACCACATACCATGACAACCGATTTCCAAACAAGTTTTCAGTCACCGGTGCTTTCAGACTTCCCCTTATGTACTCGTTTCTTATTCTAACCATTCGCGTAACACTACGTATCCCTTTTAGCATTCCCGTCTCAGCTGCGATTAATTGCCTTTCATTCATCCGTATTGTGGCCCAACATTCTGATCCATACAAGACAACAGGTCTAAACATAATTTTACAAATCTTCTCTTAAGTTTATGGTAAATACGAGAGTTACAGATAGCTCCCGTAATCCTATTACATACTAAGCAATAAAAAAAATCCTTCACAATTCTTTTTAATTACTTTGTACACGTAAGTGAGTCAACTGCTATATAGCTGTGGCTATAAAACAGTATCCTTTGAGCCTCAGCTCATAAAGGTGTCGCCGTTAACTGGGCGCTGAGGGCCCGCTAATGGAGAGGGATCCTAATAAAACGGGCGGTGTAAAAACGTTGTAAGTCGAAATGAGTCTTTATTCGCTGGAGATGTGATGATATGTTAGTTTTAAAATAAAAATTTATGAAATTATTGTCTTGTGGTTTCGTTTTATGATAAGTGTATCGTAAGTTTATAAGCAACTTCTGCCCAATGTTTTTTCTCTAAATGTTAGGCAGTGTAGAGAGTGCCGCTAACGGCACTCTATCTTCGCAGTGTATTGAGTGCCGCTGGCGGCACCTATTTATATACTGCTGAGATGGAGTGCCGTCAGTTTGCGACATACTAGTACCTACATTATTTTCAAAAGACGCAAGGGGTAACATAGAACGGTACGACAGGGAACTTAAGTGTCGTAACCGCTTGGCTAAAAATGCAGTAGCAAATGAAAATGGATGAAAGGTAGGTTAGGTTAAGTTAGAACTGTGACCACACAACGCATTAGGGTCCGTTTATTCCCAAAGCATTACATTCTCTTGTGCCTCAACGGACCCTGGCACTCGCCGGTCGCTGCCGCGGCATCGCTGGCTTCGCTCTCTCGGCTCGTGCGTTGTGTGGTCACAGTTTTAACCTACCTTTTAGCCATTTTCATTGTCTATTGTTATTGTATGTTATATTTTCAGCAACTGTCTCTTTATCTCTATCCACTATAGTATTATGATTCTGCATTACAATTGATCAATTTATGTGGACATACTTTTTTCATTGATTCTATGTTACGAGTACCACGCTTCCACAACTGTATGAAATGTTGATTTTCATAGACTTCAATAAGTGACACTAAATCCTGTCATTGTAGTGACTTTTGTTATATTTATCAACAACAAATACGATCAATCAATACCTATAACGGGCAGCGAACTAACCTCAAGAATCAAACAAAATAACAAATCACATTGACAATGCAATGCTTACTTCACTCTAGCCGGGCCGAGGCAGCGCTACTAGGCATTAGCGGCACTTTATCCGCGGCGGATAAAGTGCCGCTAGCGGCACTCTATACACTTCCTAAATATTATGTACACCCATAATTTGTATATACATTAGGTGTAATCCCTGTCCTTAATACTTTTGTAAACCAATGTTGAATGTTTATGATGAAACAAGTCTGCGTAGTGATGTTTTTAGTTGTAAGTCAAAATTTCGAAATTTTAAGTTTTATTTATTATGGGACAATAAACAGCTACTATAAAATGTTTACAAATAACAATAATATAGGCTCATAGATAGTATTAACAATAGGTATTGCAGACCACTGCATGTTAAAAAAAAAATAAGGTAAGAGCCACTAGATTTGACTCAGTTCGGGGTCAATCCCTTTCCATTACTACAAGTTATCTCTTCTAAACTATTAGATTCTGCCCGCGACTTCGTCGGAGTAAAGGTCTTGTTTTAACGTAATATTGTATATACAGGCTGGCAGGGACATCGACGCGAAGCCCGTTATCATGGATTCAATACATGATTCTGAACTCCCTGGGTTGAAATAAACCGTCGATTATTTTAAAAAAACAGCTGTTCCATACATTTTGACCGCGTAGGTATTGCACTTTTCTATGAAACAGCTGTTTTTTTATTTTAAATATCCGATGAAAAAAGTTAGGCTGTGGCGTTCAGAATCATGTACAGTACAGTAATCCATGGTAACAGTTTTCGCGTCGATGTCCCTGACACCCTGTATAATTATAATAATCTAATATCCTATAACACTCGGCAATACTTCTTAGCTTTCCATTAGTGAAAGAATTTTCTACATACACACACACAAATTATACCTCTTTATAATCCTACTATATATATAATATAATTATAATATATAATAAAATATAATATTATAAACGTGAAAGTTTGTGAGTATGGATGTATTTACGGATGTTTGTTACTCTTTCACGCAAAAACTACTGAACGGATTTGGATGAAATTTGGCAAACAGATAGTTTATAACCTGGTTTAACACATAGGATACTTTTTATCCCGATATTCCCACGGGATCGCGCCTTATGCGGGTGAAACCGCGGAGTGCTGCTAGTATTCGTATACATAGATGTAGTGCTTGTCCCAAACGAAAGTACCTACCTATACCTATCCATATACTCGTAGATACTCCAATTGGCGGAATAATATAATAATTGTTCCAACTAAAATTTAAACGATTATTAAAATATTATATTCTGTGAATCAAACCGAATTCCAACGCCAAATGAATATGCAGTTTTGATGCTTTTCACATTAATAATGTAGTTACAATATTTTGAATATATCGAGAGGACAGTGTTAATTGCATTTGCAACATTTGCAGCTGGACCGTTTTGTCACATACGCGACTACTTAATTGAAATTCTTTAGCGAGAAATAATTTTCATGTCATCGGTGAATCAGTGTTTTCCCGACTATTTTTGGAACAGTTTTCAATAAAGGTATGTGTATTTTCATAGTGTATTTTTGCTTCTACGTTGCCCTAAAGTTGTAATTTCTGCTGCATCAATATGTAATTAGAAATAAGTATATAATTATCTGACGCATACCGGAATACTGTCCTTAACTACCTACATAATGCACCTACTGAACGTAAATCTCTTTCGTCGGGGATTCGGAACCGTGACACGTACCGCAATAGCAACACAACGGCACCAACTGTGCCGTCAATACTGCCCTCTGTGCCCCAAAAAAATGCAACTACAGCAACCTCTATGCTGCCACAGACAATGTCGTGGAAGTGGCGAAGTTTTTCGCAACAAAATTGAATACACTCTCGTGCCATCGAGATGACGAAGAAGAAGTGCATGAAGTTAAAAAAAATCTCGTTATACGTATAATTCGTGTCATTAAAGTTGAGACTAGACCACACCTCCCAAGACTCGCCGCTCTTTACGCCACCCCGATGACACCCCGGCGGAGGACCTCATACCTCTAAAAAGACCAATAAATCGTCAAACCACGTGGTGCGTCAAATCTCATCTTTAATGGCACGGTTTGTAAATCAACGTAACTTCAGTATAATAATAGAAATCGATCAAACACGCCCGCTATTCTTGTGTGCGTGTTATAAGTGTCAAGATATCAGTCGTCAGTCGTGTGTCGCGTCAGTATCGCCATGTGAAAGGTTGGACGTTGACACTCAATCACTGATACATTTTATTGTTTTTGTTTGTTAATATATTTTGTAGTTTGATGAACTTTTAACTTGTTAAAGTAGGTACAATACGGCCGATATAACTTGGCCGTTCCGAACTTCGCGCAGAAGGGTGCGCAATAACATTTTTTAGGAACAAAATGGTGACATGAAGCGAGTGTGAGTGAGAGAACATGCGCGAAAGTTCGCAAAGCCTATGTTCAGACCTGTCAAGTTATATCGCCCGTATTATACACTATTTTCTTTTACAAGGTTTTGGCAGTCTTTATTTATAGTATGCCTTTTAAAGCAAGGTGGATTATATTCCTAAATTGGTGTGCTATTCATCAATATCGTAGATGTGTTCTTGAATGGAGAGCGCGCATCGGCAAACGTAAGGTAGGACCCCCTCAGGCTAGGTGGAGCGACGATCTTCGCAGGGTGGCAGGTAGCGGCTGGATGAGAGTTGCCGAGAATCGAGCTGAATGGCGTGCTATTGGAGAGGTATATGTCCAGCAGTGGACCACTGTAGGCAGCCCAGCCTTTACTCAAAAGTTTTGGGGTTGGTTTCCAGTTTAACGGTTGCAGCTGAAGTTCAGCTGCTACAGTGGTGTTCAGCTGCTGAACACCAGTATTTTTCATGGCGTGCAATTGAATAAGCATCTAACAGTGGACTTCTAAATGCTGATGACGGAGACAATCTGAACAGCATATTTTTTGCAGACAAACTATAAATTAATAAGGACGTTATATTCGAATCAGTCAATTATCTGACTCACAATTCCTAGTACGTACAACAGAATCGTCTCACGTCTGCCGATATGCAAGTTTGTATCATTCTAGGAAGTGCTGATAAGCTTTGAAGCCTTTAGAACATTGCCATTTGATATTATTGAAGGTACTTTTAGACATTGGGATATTATTATGTAATTAACTTCGCTGGTTTTCATGTTGGATTCATTAATTTAAGATTGTGCTGATTTGCAACAGTGGGCAACTGGCCACCTAAGAGCTTATACAAAAAGTTGGCAACGTCGCAAATAGCTGTCAAATATTTACCTGTTTTGATTAATTTGGCAATATTACTATATGGAAATATGAATTGTGTTTAATTAGTGAACTAAAATATTTATTATGCAATAAATCATATAGTAACACCGAATATTTAGTTTTAGATGTAAAAAAAAGAATTTTGGAAAGTTTCCAAATACTTTTTTGCACCTAAAACGGTTACAATATCAAATTCAGTGTTTCATATTTCCATACAGTAATATTGCCAAATTAATCAAAACAGCGAAATATTTGACATCTATTTGCGACGTTACCCACTTTCAGAACTCTTAACTTATTGTAGGTAAGGAATTATATTATAACGACAACATGTTAACATTGATTGGCAATACCCATTACCTACGTGACTCTTTGACAGCTGAACACCGAGTAAAGTTTCTCCATCACCTTATTAGTAATACATAAGTTAACGTGACATAAAACAAGACACAAAATGATAAATAAAAAATGAATCACATTTTTATCTTACTCTTTTAAGGTTACTTCTGACCTTTGACATTCATTTGTTATAACTAAGATAATGACACTAGGTCGACAGACGATGTAGATAGCTTTTTCAATCTATGGTGTCCTTAATTAGAGAGTTAGGTATAGCTGTACCTATCTACAGGGATCTTTTTGTGCGCGGCCAAAATCGGAACTAACCTCACCATCTTATTTTTTTAAACATACTCATCAGTCATCTCAAATCTATCGTTTCAATTTAAAAAAAAAACTATAAGAGACTAATAACTTTAATTTCGGAAGTCGGTGGCAAAAAAACGAAAACTCGAAACTAAGCAAAGACTGTTGACTTTTTTTTGGAAAAAGTTTTTGTTTTTCACTTTTTTGTTGTAGTACCTACCTACCCCACACAGATTCAAATTCCGCTACCTGCTATATAAATAACAGTGACAGGAACTTATTAAAACATTATCCACCTAGACTAAGTGCCAAAAATACGTATTATTTAAGCTAACAAAAAAATTACTCAAGCAAAATTAATACAATTTATACGGTGGACACCGCATAAGCTTCCTCTCAAATGTAAAAAGAATTTTGCGGATCGGTCACACAATAGGGATGATGACTAAAATTATTTTTTAGTCCGTCTTGGAGATTATTAAAAAATATTGGACACGTATTTTTCTTTTTTTACGTAATCTATAGATTACGGAAATACATTGAGTTAAAATGTGCCATGATGTCACGAGTATGTAGATTTTATACTTACTTGTGAGTAGCGACCCCCACTCCCCAACTTAAAATCCTATCACCTCTATCATCATTACAGCCGAAAGACGTCCACTGCTGGACATAGGCCTCCCCAAATGGGGGGATTTGCCATAATCGCCATATATCTATAATCGCCACGCTTGGCAGGCGGGTTGGCAATCGTAATATGGTGTGTATGGTGTGTGTGTGGTGTGGTGTGTGGTGTGGTATGTGGTGTGTGGTGTGTGTGTGTGGTGTGTATGTGTGGTGGTGTGCCTTTTACGACACCCACGGGAATATATGGGATGATACTATTCTTTACGTCCGGCACCACACCGAACCTCTATCACGTTAAAACAATTCCATGTTTGTCAGTGAGTCAGTCAAACATGAAATTGTTGCGGAGAAACAACTCACAGTCAAAACCACTGAAGAATGATGATAGAACATTTTGGAAGATAACATAACATCACGCCTTTGGACGGTTAGGCAGAGGTGTAACTATAGTACACCCACATGTCGCCAGTTATGTCTCAAGTCCCATGTAATAGGGGGCGAGCCTATTACCATCAACGGGGCTCAAATCCAGACTCCGAGCTGCTACTGACATCTCATCAGTAGCGCTTGCGCCGACCACTATAGACCGACGAGGCAGAGAATAGTTTAGAAGGTTTGGTCCTTATTTGGGGGACGAAGGGCACTATGAAAGAACGAAAGAAAGAAAAATAGGTTTAATTGTCACAGAAACACGTGCATACTAAAAGACAAGAGTAATCAGAAAACATAAAACATCTAAGTAGAGGTATAAAATCACGAGCATAAACCAGAGGGGCAAAACCCGTAATTTTTAAGATCGTTCGCATTTGCATCTCATTTGCAATCTCGCAAAAATACAATCAATATAACAACATTTTTGAAAATTTTGACTGATTGCGACTAGAATGTGAACTTTTTTTATGTACGAGAATTTTATTGGCCTTCAGAAATAGTCGGCAGCTGCACGTCATGTCTGTGACAATAAGGCTTCCACTCAGCATGATGCTGTGCTATTGGGGACCCACAGCACAACAACGATATCTTTTTTTGATAGAACACCTTCACTATGAAACCCTGAACTATACCATAAAATATTGTAAAACCAGCTTCTGCCTGCGATTTTGTCTTTGTGAAATTATAATCGTCCACCCGCGCTATTACTTTGTTTTCGCATAGCGTTTTTCTGACTTCTTTTTGCTCGGCTTTTAAGGGTCGTAGCGTGATATTAAATAGCCCATAACCGTCCTCAAGAATTCGGCAATCAGATGCTAACGTATTTTTTTTAATACGACTGGTAGTTACAAACAATTAGCGCCATCAAAAGAAACAAACTCTTTTTATATTATATCAATAAAATGGGCGTCTTATCAAACACAAAAACTTAAACCTTCTATGAAAGTTTTCTCAAAATAACATTTATTTTTAGCTCCTCTCGCTCGGAAGCACGTTCAAACAAAAAAACAATTTCTACATCTTTATTATATTAGTTTAGTATCGGGAAAATGCTAGTAAAACAACTCAATAACGAAATTCCATGAAAATACCACCTAAATATTATGCTCGCAATATCGAAGCACAATGCTCAAATCATACTTAAACCAACGCTCATTCCGATATATTGATGCAGTATCCGATTATCGAGATTACACATCGAATATTCGATTGAATCGCATATCCGGTATCGCATATGCCTTTTGAATTCAATGCGCGGCTGTGTTTCGTTGTTGATGACATTTTAAACAAGAGAGATTTTCAGGCCTTTTGTTATTTGGCAGATTTTGGGAATACCGGGCTATTAATAACGTTTTGAGTTGAAAGGATTAATAATAATTGTTGTTTGGTTTTAAATCGATATGTGGCTAGCTATGCGAAACGAGGCAATGAGTTTAATTAAGAGCGTTTATTCTGAAACTGGGCAACGTTGCACATAGATGTCAAATATTTCGCTGTTTTGATTAATTTGGCAATATTACTGTATGGAAATATGAAATGTGGCTAACTAGCGAACTAGAATATCAATAATGAATTGCAATTATAACACTGAATTTGATATTGTAACCGTTTTAGGTGCAAAAAAGTATTTGGAAACTTTCCAAAATTCTTTTTTTACAGCTAAAACTAAATATTCGGTGTTACGATATCATTTATTGCATAATAAATATTTTAGTTCACTAATTAAACACAATTCATATTTCCATACAGTAATATTACCAAATTAATCAAAACAGGTAAATATTTGACAGCTATTTGCGACGTTGCCAACTTTTTGTATAAGCTTTTAGGTGGCCAGTTGGCCACTGTTGCAAATCAGCACAATCTTAAATTAATGAATCCAACATGAAAACCGGGGAAGCGCGCGCTATTTGATTTTACCAATGAGCGTGCGCGGTGCTAGAGTTGGCTTTCAGAAACGACCTTGACGAGGCCCGCTCCTTTAATAATGTTACTTATTACCAAGGTGAGATGTCAGATGTTACCTAAGATAAGAGGCTCATTCGTTTTCTTTTTTAAACTCTAATTAAATAATGGCCTGTTGGATTCCTACCGTTGTATCCAAAAATATTATATTTATGGTCAAATTCACCGGTGTAGAATAAAATGCTCGGCGCGGCTTGAAGGACGACCACATGTATGTAAAATAAAATACTTGTAATTTTTTTGCATTATTTCCAAATTAGTTATATTAAATTATATACAAGAACAAAGGTCTATGACACAGAGAAGATTCTAGTGGTCTATGTTAAGGCGTGTGCAGACCAGCGCGACTTGTCGCGCGACGCGACATCGGTTATTGTTATACTGTGAAGTTTTCTTAGAAATTGTATTGTTCGTGTCGCGTCCCGCGACAAGTCGCGCTGGTCTGGTCTGCACAAGCTTTTACCAGTATTTAAAAACTTATTCTAAAAATAAATCTTGATTATGTAAATTATATATGTGTAGATTATTTTTAAGCACCCGGTTTGTCCTGTATTCCTCATAAATTTATTAGTCTTTTAACAAAATAAAAATCGCATGTATTGTCTCACAACTTGAGTGTGCCTTACAATAAAAAAACTTGTATGAACCGTCATTCCAGCCGTTTCTAACAAAACCCTACTATTTTTATTCCTAACTCTAACCCTTCATAACCTATTGAAGGCGACTTTAACCTGGAACGAAAAAATATCCCGAGCTTTTTCTTTCATAGCAGGTTTCTTTAAGTGGGGTCCACCCATATATATTTTCGTAATCCAAGCATAAATACAGCTGTGGACCTCATTTAAGAGGCTTTCATATTTGACGTGTATTATGTACAGTCAAGTATTTTATATATATTTTTGTATTTTTTATTTATTTTGTTTATCACACTTTAGGACATACTGTTTGAAGGCACTGAGCAGACTATTGCATACAAAAATTCTGATAACAAAAATCTAAATAGCATACACCTTTGGCCAATATCGAGTTGACATCGACATAAAACCTTTATAATGGCATAAAATAAAAAGCAAAAATAATTTTATTGTCCGAGTCTGTCAGTGTCACATTTTTTACTCGGTCTGTCATGTAGAGAAGATGGCGGATATCGACGTTGGCGATATTGCCATTACGGCGCAATAAATAATGCTGAGTCGGTTAAGCAGATTCTATCTTACAATGAGCTTGCAAAAATAAGGTGTCGTTTTGGCTGTGACTGTACATATAGGTAGGTATATATATAAAAGAAGCGGTCAAGCTCACATTGAATGGGTTATTTATTTTCATACCATTTAGAGGTAGGTACTTACTAAAGAGTTTTTCATACGTTTTTGGGATAAACATAACCTGTGATTTACAAGGGTTGAGTAAAGGTGAGCCCTCGTAAACCTGTATCCCGAAAATAGCTGTATTGGATCTCGATTCTCGTGCGATGAGAGATGGTATTGGTAGGGTTTTATTAGGTTATTTACCAAATATTAAACTTTGTGAAATTACGACACTTTATAGTGCTAAATCTATGTCTGTACATACATACTATAAATAAAAGTTGCATTTCGTGTCTATTTGTGTAACTGCATTGTTCTTTTTAAAAGTCTTTAACACCTCAAATTGCTTAGCATGATCCTCCGTTATATCGAAAATACAGCGAAATGTTGATTTCAGTCTACTGTAACATCACTAACCGTTTAGGTAACCAGGACCAAAAATACGAGATTTTCTAATTAAAAAATTGCAATCGCTCTATTTATGTGCCAATTTAACTGTCAACGTTATTGGTATAACTTCGACCTGTCATTTAAACAAGCAACATAACAATTTTTTGGCCAAATAAATAGTATTGCGATACAACGTGGCAATGCAATGCTACCAGCCTTTTGGGCACTTTTCCTGTTGACAGCGATGCGGACGAATTTTTGGATGTCCTTCGATTATTTCCTTTTTATATACTTGTAATTATTATTATTGTTTTAAGACGGTTAAAGAGCTTTTAAATTATGTAAATGTTATCTTGGAAAGTAACATAACAGTATCCTCAAAAACTTTTAATCAAAGGACCAAAGAACACATTACATAAACAATTATAAACCCCGGAACACAAAATACCAATACCATAAAAGGTCCTCTTACGGCACTCGGCACTCAAGTGAATCTCAAAGGGTTAAGAAAAAACCCGTCAATAAGAGCTGTTAACGTAATTGCTTTAGTTTTCGTCGAAGCGTGTGTGCTCAGCCTTATATTTATTGGGGGATATAACGAGACTTGGTAGAAACGGGTTAGTGTATTTATTTTCATTAGTGATGTTGTTAATATGAAGGCAATTGCAGCTGAGATGAGAATGCTAAGAGGGAAGTGTGGTGTTACGCGAATGGATAGAATAAAAACCGCCCAAGTGCGTATGTTGAGTTGTGATGAATTTATCCCAAGAACAAACTTAACATTGTAGTTGAAAAACATGTTCTCCCATACATTCCAACTGCAAATTTAAGTACGCATAATATTAGGAAATTTACCATGTTATTTTAAGACCCTAGCATAGACTGGTTTTTCTATAATCTATAACTACATACATAATACTGCGTTTGTAATTCATTTGCCAAACATGTAAACAAACACAAGTTTTAGGAAAAACAACTGTAATGCCTACACTTATAGTTCAGTTTGCGTTACAACTTCATATTTTTTAATGACTTTCATCAATACTAGTCGGTATAAAATCAATACCTTTATTTACACTTTCATGAGGTTGATGTTTGTCTAAGTGGAAAACTCGTGTTTGTATACATGTTTGGCAAATAAATTGCGCACGCAAATTAGACCAATTTTCTTGTAATTTTTTTATTTTTATTTTTTATTTATGCTCTGTGGTTTCGGAGTTAAGGGTGTTCCGTTTTTTCCTTTTTGCAATCGGACATACGGAACCCTAAAAATGAGTACATCCGAAAAGTTTGAAAGTGGCACCGGTGATTGAAAAGTTGTGTGTAAATCGGTTGTCATGGTATGGGCATGTGGTGCGGAGGAATGAGGAAAATGTCGGGAGGAAAGTTTGGAGTATGAATGTGGATGGCTATTTAAGAGTACGGGAAGACCAAAGAAACAATGGATGGTCTGTGTGGATGATGATATAGCTAGGAAGGGAGTGTCTGCCGAGATAATGACTAATAGAGAAGTATGGAAGAAAAATGATGTTGTTATTTTGACAGTTTTCCTAACATTTCCATGGATATCGTAAGTTTTCTGTGCCTTCAAGCAGTTTATTTCCAAGCAAATATTCAGGATAAAAAAAACTTTAGGTAATGCGTTCTTTTCTTCAATCTGAATTTCCTTTTTCCACTAATGAATTCTACTTAATACCTTCCCAGATATTACAGCGACATTATGAAGGGATTAAAAAAACGGAGACAGTAGGTATCTACTGTTCTTTGGTTTTAAATGTAGATATCTACATTATATGTATTATGATAGCTAACTATAAAAGTTTCAAACAATGATATAGGATCCTAACTAATATTATAAATGCGAAAGTGAGTTTGTTTGTTTGTTACATGCTAAAACGGCTGTACGGATTTCGATGAAATTTGGCACATGGGTAAACCATAACCTGGGTCAGTACGAAGGATACTTTTTATCCCCATATTCCCCGGGATTAAGCCATATGCGGGTGAAACCGTGGGGCGCAGCTAGTGGCTATCTAAAGCTAAAAGTTTCAAACAAAAAAAAAGGTCCTATTAAAAAAAATACAGGATAATAAATTAATCTTTTAAAATGCACAGACCAGCACTCTCATTAACATACTTTCAATCATAGTACAAGGGCTTTTAAGGAAATTCCCAATCCATTGCTTTATATGTTTGAAAAATTTGTCTGCTCAACAACAACGTGAATAGCGCAATAAACGAGGCTGAACTGTCAAAATGAAAGGCATTACGATCGATTGCCATTTTATATACGTTAAGCAATTAGCCCGCGCTGTTTTGATCATACTTTGCATTCAAATAATTGAATACACTTTTCAGAAAATAATCGTCTCTTCAAAAGAAAATCGTACATTTGCGGTTAGACTGCGGTTTCTTGTGAAAGTGTAAGCGATAAGTAGCTTAGTGCTGCCAAAAAGTTAACATTGTACTACAAACGATTTGGAGTAGGCAACTAGCTTCATATTTCTGACTGACTGACTCCTTGACAGTTCAGTGCCTGTAAATGGTTCAATTCAAATAAATGCTTTGAGTGGGTTTGAGTTTGAATTAAGAGCGTTTATTCTGAAAATGGAAATAGATGTCAAATATTTCGCTGTTTTGATTAATTCGGCAATATTACTGTATGGAAATATGCAATTTGGCTAACTAGTGAACTAAAATATTGATTTCGAAATGCAATAATTAATATTGTAACATCGAATGTTTAGTTCTTGATGTAAAAAAAGTTTTTATCATCTAAAGCGGTCATCAACATCAAATTCAGTGTTATAATTGCAATTCATTATTAATATTCTAGGTAGGCAAATATTTGAAGTCAAATAATTTATTTCAATTAGGCCCATGAAAGGCACTTTTGAATATAAAAAAATAAATAAATTGATTTGACTGTTTTTGCGACGTTGCCAACTTTTAGGATAAGCGGTCTTAACATAATTTGATTCTTATATCTTATCCTTGAGGAGCTCGTGGCTAAGTAATAACAGCCGCACGGGTTGATCCATTAGGTTAAGCTACGCTTGCCGGGGTTAGTCCGTGGATGGGTGTATCTTTACATACCGAGAGTCCTCCGTGCCTCGGAAAGCAAGTTAAGTCTTTGGTCCCGGCTGTCATTCGTAGATCATTGACAGTCGTTACGGGTCGTCAGAAGCCCGAAAGTCTGACAACCAGTCTTACCAAGGGCTATCGTATTACCCCGTTACTGGTTTGTGGAGGTCAGATAGGCAGTCGCTCCATGTAAAATACTGGTGTTCAGCTGCATCCGGTTAGACTGGAAGCCGACCCCAACATAGTTAGGAAAAGACTAGGCAGTGACTTATTCCTATCTTAAGCTTAAGTATAGATAATTAACTTAATACCATTTAATTTGGTGAGCTTTGGGTATCAATGGTATTGTAAAATGGCACTTATGTCTTTCGAAAATCTGTAAAATGCAACTTTTTGTACTTGCATTTACATTTTCGTGATTTTCCCTACCCTGAATAAATGAAGGTATGAGGCTTTTGCAGTAAAAAAAAACCGGTCAAGTGCGTGTCAGACCACGAAAAATAAAGGGTTCCGTAGTTGGGATGAATTTATCCCAAGAAAAAACTTAACATTGTAGTTGAAAAACATTCCAACTCTAATGTAAGTTTGCACGCACAATGTTGAGAGATTGAACATGTTATTTGAAGACCTATATAAATTACCTTTCATAGACTTATAGATTTTCCTGTAATCTATGAGTAAAGAACCATTCTCTGTTTTTTTTCAACATAAAATATTTTATAGTAGCTCAGTAGTTTCGGAGATATGGGGGCGGAATGGTAAATTATCGTATCATAAATTTTCTTAAATATCTTTACAATTATTAAAAAAAAATATTTGTGATACTCTCAACAAGCCCTTTTATTTGATATGTCAGGCAGATTTAGCAAAAAAAAATTATTTAATGTTCTTATTTGCCCCCGAAAAGTGACCCCCATATTCAAAATTCATTTATTTACGTTACACGTCCGTGTTTCGGTCACAGAAATACACATGTGTACCAAATTTCAACTTAATTGGTCCTTTAGATGCGGATCAAATTTCCTTTGACAGACGGACAGACAGACACACGAGTGGTCCTATACATATAAAATATCTTATTCCAGCAAAAAAAAAACATTTGCCGTTTAATATCAAACTCAGTATCATACGAGTACATAATCGCCTTGATGCCTTTAAAAGCACACACGGTTACATCAAACACACTTTTTCACATAAAAAATGTATTTCAGGAACCACTGAACGAAATACAAACTCAATTACAGTCCTCATCAGCAATGTTTAGGCACATGAAAAAGTAACGAGGCAATTTTGTCGTTCAAATATTTTCAGCGAGTTCTTTAGGAATGGCCATAGAATAAAAAATGTATAGAAGGGAATCTCCGGCGGCGATCGGGAATTTTAAACATAAATAGCGGTTAAAATTCCCGAACGCCGCTGAATGTTTTATTTCAATTTCTAAGATAATATTGACATAATTTGAAAAGCTAAGTATTAAAATAATAAGGACAATATAAAAAAAAACATCCGCATCGCTGTCAACAGAAAAAGTGCCCAAAAGGCTGGCAGCATTGCCATGTCCTATGGAAATGCTGATCCTTTGGCTAAAAAATAGGCCAGCCCCCGCAAAAAAATAGGTCACGTTAAGAGTCGACCAACCGCTTGACAATGTCTCGAAAAACTAAGTGGGCTCGGACCTAGGTCCGAGTCCTAGGGCCGTGAACCCACTATTTCTATGAAAAATTCACGGTTTTTTGTCTACAGGTGTCTCACTGCACCTGTCTTCGGCAGCGTTTAGCCGTAGGGTCGGTCCCTACGGCCAACAACGACGTCGGCGTTCGTACAAATGAAAGAACTAAGTAAGTACACGTATCATAGAAGAACTTCATATCTATACACCATAAGGACTATTTCTGCTTGCAGCACTCGGTGGCTATAGAACCGGGGCGGTAACAAATATGGTCATCATATTCATGGGATTTTGTTTTCAAACTACTTAGATATGAAGTTCGTCGATAGTCTGTTTTTCTACTCCGTAGTCAGTTTGTTCGCTTCTGTACGATTTTATTATTCTCTGGCCCAACGCAGGCGGGTTAAATAAATAACGAAAATATATTGGAACGATGTTAATCTTACCTAATATTCAATTTCGAACATATTTCAGCGGAACATTCTATATTTTGTAGGTAATAAATAAAATAATATCAGCCTGTAACCGTCTGACTGCTTTCAGAAAGTTCCAGACTTTTTGTTAAACAGAGCAGGGACGAAAAGTGATAACCACGTGTTTGCTCACTTTGTGATAACGTTTTTACCAACACTATGTGACACCTAATTTAATGCCTATATAAAAGCGCGCTGTTGCATTTTGAACGGCTTATGGGTGATTTTAGATTTTTTTATTATTATTTAAAAGTGTAAATTCGCCCGTCGTGGGCGAGTAACTTCATGCGAGTCACCAATATGCCTTTTCAGCGCTCGGCTCAGTAAGTTTTTTTGCGATGTTTTAGAAAAACATCGTAAAAAAACATATAGTTTCCATTTTTTTTTCAACCTGGTTTTGTCCTATTGCAGGAGCAGGGAAAAGCTATTCACTCTTGCCGGAGAAGGCAACATACAGGATAAAGTAGTCTCTACGAATTAATATAAAAATCCTAACTAATATTATAAATGTGAAAGTGAGCTTGTTTGTTTGTTACGCTTTCACGCTAAAACGACCGAACGGATTTGGATAAAATTTGTCACATGGGTCGACCATAATTTGCGTTAGGACATAGGATACTTTTTATTCCGATATTCCCACGGTATCAAGACTTATGCGTAACTTAGTAATTAATCAAAATAATTCAATATTTGTAAAATAAACGCAAGCCACATAGAGATTAAACTTGAAATTTCGCGTCAAAACCGACTTTATAGACCTATAGATTAACCTCGCAAAATCATGAATGGTAAGAGGAAAAGTTCCCCAAAACACTTATCAGCAACTACCTTCTGCCCGCGACTCCGCTCGCGGCGAAGTCGTAATCGGTAATGCTCGGGTCCCATCGGGCGACCGCCCTCGGCCCCCGACTCACCGCTTGCTATTACTTCGTTTTCGCATAGCGTTCTTTCTGACTTTTCCTTTTAATTCGGCTCCTAAAAGTCATACCGTAATGTTAAAAAGTCAATAACCCTACTCAAGAATTGAACTATCCATTGCACAAAGATTTTTTTTCTACCAACTGGTAAGTCCTAGAGATTAGCGCGTTCAAACAGACAAACAAAATCTTCAGCTTTATTATGTTATAATATATATTATTAAAAAGCCTATCTGAGGCAACAAACTGCCGCAACAGAGTTGCCTCACCACAACCAAGGCCTATCGTGTCACCCCTGCCCTCAGATACGCAACCTAGTCTATTTCACGAACATTTTATCTATTAATAATAGGTCATTTTTCTTATCCTCAAGTGTAATGAACTCTTAATAAAATAATAATAATACCAGCCTGTTACTGTCCCACTGCAGGGCAAAGGCCTCTTCTCATACAGAGAAGGCAAGAGCATTGATCACCACGCTTGCTCAAGACGGGTTGGTGATTTCAGACTTATATCAACTATACCTAAGTCCAGGTTTCCTCACGGTGTTTTTCCTTCACCGATGTCAGTAATGTCCAAGATAAACTCAGAAAGTACATATGATTTGAAAAAGTCACATTGGTACTTGCCCGGGTTTGATCCCACAACTTCGTGCATGAGAGGCCATCACGACATTGATGAACTCATAAACGAATAGCTAATATTTGGCTGAATTGTTTGGTTTGTTAATTTTATGTGGCAACCCTGGGTTTAGAGTCGTTAGACAGTAGATGAAATAAGTTCAGTTTAGATTGAAAGTTAGTTCCTATAACATAAATAAATTAGAAGTATGTGTGTTGTGTGTATGTCAGTATGTATGGAGTTTTGTGTGATGAGCGTATATATTTAACTAATGTAATTGGCCGGTTGCCGTTATAACCCTCACACAGGCGCAACACGCCGCTGGACGATTTCTATGAAAACTTCACAAAAAAAAATCTACCGGGTTTCGCGTCGCGCCTGTCGGCAGGAGCCTTTATGCAAAAGTAAGATAAATAACAGATAAAAATGTTGCCTGCAGAATAATTCCTGCATAAACTTCAACTCCTACTGTTTGCTCCACTCAAGAGTGGCAGTCACGCTGGTATCTTGCATCTTGCCATGATACTGATGACTGAAAGTTATAGTAGAAATTAAAAAAAAAAAAAAAATCTCTCCATAATTCTACGAATCTATGCATATTATACAACAAAGTCGCTTTTCGCGTATGTCTGTATGTCCGCGATGTTCTTCTAAATACGCAACGGATTTTGATGAGGTTTTCAACATAATTTAGAGAATGTATTCCGGAAGGTTTATGTGTATAATACATTAATATCAAACTTAAAAAATCTCGATGTTTTGTCAAGTCGTAAAAACGAAGCAGGGGCTAGTACATAATAAATGATTCTTAAATAAAATACGACACCGCTAAAAGTATAAGCATACATATACTAATATTTATAGTTTTTAATAGGTATATCCTTATGTTTAAATAAATATTTATTCCACAATTTCTTATTGCACCTACCACTGTTGGTCTCTGCATCACCCACAGCTTGACTGGTAGGAACTGTCTATGGCACGCCTCTGCACATTTGTGTACTTAAAGTATTAAATAAATAATTAACAAGCTGGCTACAGTGCAAAAAAGACAACTATTATGTATTCTCTAAAGAAAATCCATATCTTTGTCTAGAAGAACTTTAAAAATTCTTTAAGGTGTGTCCAAATATTGAGCGGGAAGAGCGCGGCAGCAATACGCGGCGTTTGCAGGACACGTTTCTGCTGCGCTCTAGTTAGGACTAAACCCACGAATGTTTGCGCGGCAGTACTGCGCGGCACATCCGATACACGCCGCGCACTTCAGTTGGCAATATCAATATGCCTAGCCTTTAATACGTCCAGACACAATTAGTGACGAATGTTTCCTAAAAATGTTTGTGCGCGGCAGGTAGACAGAAGCGTTCACGCGCGACAGTCGTCCAAACACAGCGTGGCAGGGAACGCGCGGCAGCCGCGCACGATTGCCGCTCAATGTTTGGAAACACTTATAAATATTCTCTTCGAGAAAACGGTATATTTTTAACGCCTCTGGAACACTTAAGTCTGTTTGAAGAGAAAAGAGCTCTATGAGACAATCTAGCTGTTAAAAAAAAGATAAAATGACACTATTCGCGCCAAAAAAATCTCATTGGGTTGCCAGAGAAAATAAACTGTTCAGATTTGCATTTAAACAGCCTCAAATGATACTTATTTCGCAATATTAAAATTGGAATTGCGTCTTTATGAAGTCTGTCTTTTGAGTGAATAAAAAGTCTATTCAATGTCTATTTGAATCACATTTATTTTTATTTTATTTTATAAACAATATAATAACGATGTAGTATTAATTAAGTTCCGCAAAATTTCTAGTATTAGTTTACCGGCTTTCATATCCTTGGTTCACGGCACTGAGAAATTAATCAGGAAAATTCTAGCCTCCACACTGATTGATTTTGATGTGCCGTGCTTCACCGAGGCTATGGATGCCTGGAGACTCGCTTGCCCGAAAACAGATCTACCCGATCATCCATCTTCCCAAAGACGGTGGGATGAGCCGCTCTGCAGAGTAGTACAGAACAATTTACTCAATACGTCTACTACCACTGTGGAGCGTGCGCGCTTGCTGGCTGTGGGTAAGTGGGAATCGGGTCTGTGGCTTCACGCACTACCGTCGTCGAACATAGGCACTCTGTTCGACGACAATACCTTCCACCTCGCTGCTTCCCTACGACTAGGAGCTCCTTGTTGTTCTCCTCATCGCTGTCACTGTGGCGAAGTTGTCAACAGTCTCGGACATCACGGCCTGTCTTGCAGCCGAAGTGCAGGTCGCTTAGCGCGGCACGCGAACATTAACGACATCATCCGACGAGCTCTTGTTACCGCCGGCGTTCCAGCTATATTGGAACCCAATGGCTTGGCACGCGACGATGGCAAGAGACCGGATGGCATGTCTTTATCTCCATGGAAGGTGGGTAGGCCTTTAGTGTGGGATGCAACCTGTGTCGACACTCTTGCGCCATCCCATCTTCCTGGCTCGGCGTGCTGTGCTGGTGCTGCTGCTGCGGCTGCAGAAAACCTCAAGCGGCGTAAGTATAATAACCTTACAGGTAATTATATTTTCGAGCCGTTTGGGGTCGAAACCCTCGGGCCGTGGGGTCCGAGTGCTCATGGCCTGTTTAATGAAATTTCAAAACGGCTATTTGACACTTCCCGTGACCCAAGAGCTGGTTTTTACTTTGGGCAGAGGCTAAGCATTGCCATACAACATGGCAATGCGCCCAGTCTCTTGGGTACATTACCAGTCGACAGCGATGCGGATGAATTTTACGATGCTTTATTTTAGTTTTTGAATAGTTTTAGTTAAGTTAAAATATAATATATAATTTTGCTATTTTTATTTAGTCATAAGTTGTTATGGACCCACTTGCAAATATTACCCAGTTCTGTTTAAATTAAGGCGAAAGCGTCAAGGTAGCCCGCGAAGCACAAATTCTCTTACGTTTTTTGCAATTTGCAGGTCGGTATCGAGTTGTGTGTTGATCTAAATATGATTCGCGGCCGTATCAAATGTTTATTTATAGAATTATAATCATAAAAATCATCAATACAACTCTCTCATAAGATCACCCTATTGAATGACTATTTCATGAAATCATGACATTATTGTAACTTAAGGAGTTGTATTGATGATTCTAATGATTAAAATTCAGCTAAAGCTATATTTGTTACGGTTGCGAATCATATTTTAAACAACATACAACCTGTCTGACCTGCAAATTGCAAAAAACGTAAGAAAATTTAAATTTCGCGGGCTGCCTTAGCGTATCCCCCTTAAAGGTAAGGCACAGAACTAAAAATGAAAATACATAAGATACTGACTGTTTTGATTGGCTCTTTTCAAATGTTTTGCTCTTTTTCTCACTACTGCTAACTTTATGAAGCAAACTAAAAGTAGCCAAAAAAATATATTTTGAACACTTGGACCCAACGGAAAGAAGGAGCACTGGTGGTAACGGACGCGATTTACGAGTTCTAAGTCGCTTGTTGCTTGTTACTTTGTGTCAATAATTTCATCACCACTGCTCTCAAAACGGTGAAGGAAATCATCATGAGGAAACCAACATGTCATAGAACCAAAATTGGAAGACATGTGACATCTACCAACCCGCACTGGGTCCACGTGGTAGATTATAATAGCCCACTCCCTCTAAAAGAGTATGTTAGGCTGATTATGCCAGCCACCCAATAAAAATGATAAAGGACCAAGTCTAATACTCCTTATCATAATTATTAATCTTATTGGACCTAAGTCTAGACTAATCTAGACCCTCTCATGTTAATCCCTAATAAACTTAAACAGCTCCTTGATATCATCGCCTCACGAGGCGTTTATGTCGGTTTTAGACTTTAGAGTTTAGAGATCATAAAACTAACTAGTTCACTCTCTAGACTCTAAAATGATAATATTATGCGAAGTGTTGAATTTACGATGTGCTCTAAAAGTGAAGTGATATTATAAATATAATATAACATCGCGCTTATAATCCCCGTAGGTTTAGGCAGAGATGTACCTACAGTAGGCACCTACCCCCACATTTCACCAGCTATGTTTAAGTTCCATGGAATAGGGGGCGAGCCTATTGCCATCAACCGGGCACAAATCCAAACTCCGAGCTGCTACTAAAAATTCCTGATGGAAAAACCCAATATCACTTAGCCCGACCTTTTTTTTTAATCAAATACCTTCTCCCGCTCTGGGCGGAGTGGGAGGGCGTGTCAGACTCTTACTGACTAAAACCCACCCGTGTTCCTTGAGTTGCCTGTACGTTGCCAGGGGCCACGGTGTCCATTTCGGACTTTCCCGCGGCCCCAGCAGGCATCAGTCCTAGCAGACCCCTTCTGTTGTACTGACATCTCTTTGAAGCGCGCGTGGAACACAACGCGCCGTCGACCCGAGCCTGGTCCTTATCGGACGGCGAGCTACCCATTGCTCACCGTCCGCAAGCCCACTTTGCCCGACGGGGGAAACTGGGAACCCGACTGGGAATAAAATCCAGGACCTCATGTTCAGCAATAGTGCTTGCAAGCTCTAGACCAACGAGGCACTCAAGATTATTTTTGCTAAAATCCACCTTAAAACTAAGGTAATATAAAATATTTAGACTCTGCAAGTTAGAATTTAGACCAACAAAATATTTTAGTTTATCAAACTGTATTTCTGGCATTTTTTATCGAATTTTTATAGGCGCTTTATCATGCCGTTCGGCCGTTGAGAGAATGCGTGTCACCTACCTGTCAGTTTAATACTAACGAATATGTGTCTTGTGTCTTGAAATTTTCCAACTGACAGGCTTCAGGGACGCATTCTCTCGACGGCCGGACTGCAAATACGAAAATATGAAACTACTGGATTGAGTCTATCATAAAGTATGAACCGTTTGACGTGCATGTGCAAAGGCTCATACTTACCAACGTATTATATTTCGTAGCTATTTTAATTGTTAATCTTTCATTTAAAATAAGTACCTTTATGAAAAAATTATCCCGAATATATCGATGTGGAGGTCGCGGATAAATAATAACAGCTGCAAGGGTCGACCGAAGGTTAAGTTACCCTTGCAGTGGTCGGTTCGTGGATGGGTGACTATCAATTGTATATTGAGACTCCTCCGTGCCTCGTAAAGCACGATAAGTCGTTGGTGCCGGCTGTCATTTGTAGATCTTTGACAGTCGTTACGGGCGGGTAGTGTGAAGCCTAAAAGTCTGGCAACCAGTCTTACCAAGGGGTATCGTGTTACCCAGTAACTGGGTTGTGGATGTCAGATAGGCAATCACAACATGTAAAATACTGGTATTCGGCTGCATCCGGTTAGACTACATGGGAGGGAAGCCGATCCTAAATAGTTAGAAGAAGGTACTTTTATAGACAAATGTGAAGACAATTTTCCACACACGGTTTCATTACAATTTCTTTACAAACTCATATGGAAGCAGACGTTTTCCTTAATGAAAAACGTCACGACTGACAAATAAATTTACAGTAGGTAGGACCCACCTGTCTGTGTGAATGAAGTTTTATATTACGACTAGCTGAAACGACAGACGTTGTCCTTTCCAAATTTCAATAGTTCATAAGAAAATCCCAAAGATAAAAAGATTCAATTTTTTTCCGAATATGACATTTTTTCGGAACACTTTTCCAATTTTCTTTCCATAAAATCTAATTTGAACTATAACGAACATTTTAAAACAAAAATAGGTAAATACAGCTCCAGCTGTTCTCAAGTGATGCGCTTACCAACGAACAACATTTCATTTTTATTTATATATTATATGTAGATAGGTACATTTAATACCTAGATTTTCAAACTATGTTCGTATAGTCATTTCATTCAAATACTTTTTATTGAAATTGCTGAAGTATTTTTTTAAATCGCAAATAGAGCAACTCTTTTCGTGGTACACACGGCTACACGTTCACGGCACGGTTCCAGTTTATGTTAATCTGGCATTGTATAGGATATCCGTACAATGTGAGGTCAGCTTATACTGGGAATGTATAGCTTGATGTGTAGCCGTGCGTACCTACCAAGATTATTCTCAGGTCTTTAAAACCTGATCAATAAAATTCTTTGCTTATAAAGCTCGTGGAAGCCAGGGGCGGCAGTCTCGACATAGATAGCGATCGCTATTCGGTCGCAAAGTCCTAATGGCGTCACTAGACGGACAAAATTAGGACGTCTAGTGACGCCATTTGGACTTTGCGACCGAATTCGGTCGTATAGCGATCGCTATCTAGGTCGAGACTGCCGCACCAAAAATTAAAAAAAATAAAAGGTTAGAAAGCCAAAATTCCGCAAATCAATCCTAATAGGTAACTAATTGATAAGAAAAATATTTGATAGACTATTTAAATTGATTAGAACTTTAAAAACTGTGATTATAGCTAATATCTCATCATCATTCTCTTCCCCATATCTCAATTTATTCGCGCTCGGCGCAACATGTTCTTTTCTTCCACACTTCTCTATTAGTCGTCATCTCGGTATCCACCCCCTTTCCAACCATATCATCTTTCACACAGTCCATCCATCGTTTCTTTAGTCTTCCCCTACTCTTATACAAGGTGGACATGACAATACTACCCTGCTAAGGCGAAAGGCGCTATCTCTGAGATACGCCCTTTTAGTTTTTTTATACCATTCAATAGCTATAACAATTTCGCATCTAATGGTATAAGTCAAATAGCGTTATATAACTTTAAACTTAAAATACAATTCCTTAAATTACAATTGACTAAAAGTCAATTTTCTCAAAACTTACTCCGATTGAGATAGCGCATTTCAGGTAAGCAGGGCAGAATTCAACAATAAATTAAACTGCGTACATTTCATGAGATTCAGAGTCTGCAAACAATAATCATAAATCAAATATATCCAATTGTTAGACACAGCTAGTCAAAGATTGGCAAAGCCCATAAGGTCGCGCGAATACGCGATCGGTCGCGTCGCGTGCATAATATTTCACTTTTGGTATGGAAAACCGGAAAGCGCCCTCTGTAGGCGCCACCACGCGTTCACGTTCACCGAACAAAAAGTTCGAACGATCGTGTATTCGCGTGACGATCACTTTTAAATAGAACGCAAGGATAGTCGGCCCGGATAAAAACACTTTTAAATAGAACGCGAGGATAGTCGGCCCGGATAAAAACACTTTAAATAGAACGCGAGGAGAGTCGGCCCGGAAAAAGACACTTTTAAATAGAACGCGAGGATAGTCGGCCCGGAAAAAAACACTTTTAAATAGAACACGAAGATAGTCGGCCCGGAAAAAGACACTTTTTTAATGTCGATGCTAGGATTTATTATTTGGATAGTTTCAATTAACACTCTTCTGCATTAGTATCGGCAGTGTTTTCATTTATTGCTGTATAGTTTGTCTCCGCATTGTGTATCCAGGAAGATAAAAGGCAGTTATAAAACTGAGTCAAATTAAACTTTGGAGTATTTCCATTGTTTATTGTTTACTTAACGACTGTGGAAACAATACCGGCGTAGATAAAGATTGACGATTCGATTAATGATTTATGTTAAAGGTCAAGCCAAAATAAATTCCAAAATATGTAAAGAGATAAAATTATTTATAAATAATGTCTCGTACTTTCTGTTTTGTTATTCAAATACCTCACCTTTATTTGAACTCTCAATAAGATTACCTACTAAGTTTAGGGAGGTACCTACAACGTGATAGGTATACAGGATGGCAATTATTTGAACTCTCAATAAGATTACCTACTAAGTATAGAGAGGTAACTAAAACACGATAGGTATACCAGGATGGCAATTGTTTCAACTCTCAATAAGATTACCTACTAAGTATAGAGAGGTAACTAAAACACGATAGGTATACAGGATGGCAATTGTTTCAACTCTCAATAAGATTACCTACTAAGTATAGAGAGGTAACTAAAACGCGATAGGTATACAGGATGTCAATTGTTTCAACTCTCAATAAGATTACCTACTAGGTATAGGGAGGTACCTAAAACGTGATAGGTATACAGGATAGGAATTATTTCAATACCACAAAATTGTTAGCTCATTGAAGCTTGAACCATAGATATAATATTTCTATGGCTTGAACTGACATCGAGAAGAAAAAAAAAGATCTTCCCTACACTTGACGCAACACCCTTTCATCGTCAAGTGCCCATAAAAATAAACAAACAATCCACCCCGAACCGGCAATGACAAACAAAACCATGAAATACATTGTAACAATACCAACTAATTCATGCCAACAACATGAAAAGCATTAGATAACCAAACAATTATTTAGAAAGGGCGACAACAACGGTCCACAACTTAGAATGAGAACTGTCTAGTCATTCCTAAAGAAAGGCCGTAGAATGGGCATAGCACAGAAAGGGCTGTAAAAACCCCACGATGACACCTTTTGTTCCTCTGTTTGTCTATTGTTCTGAAGAACTGGCCGCATTGTGCTTGCGTTTTAGAAAAATGGACCTCCTTGTTTTGAATTCGGAATTTGAATATTTAGAATTAGAAATGAGATATTTGTAACATGTACAGGTTGTTCATTATTTGTTGATCATTTGTTTTTTTGTAAAATTTATAATTACCTCAAAAAAAGGATTTCAGTACAAATTTAATTTTAACAAAATAGAATTATGTGAACCACTTTTGGCATTAAAATTTTCATCAAAAAATCTAAAATGATTGATTGAATGATGAGCCTGCTTATTATGTTTATTCCAGTTGGGCACAGGAAACAATTTATAAAGGCGGCTTACCTACAGAAAATGGAGAACACAAAATGTTCAAAATTTTAATAATACTAAATGGAAAGTCGAAACCAAAAATATTGTTTACCAAAAATAACTAAGTTTTCCATTGTTCCAAAGAGGTTTTAATTCACAATAGAACTACCTTAATCTTGAACCAATTTGTAACGACAAAGAAAAGGGTTTCTAATTAAAAACATTTACCAAATATATTGTTTTACGTCGAGGTAAACAGAGGATAATTGAAAGAAACAATTTGGAAGAAATACAAAATAAGAGAATTGGAGGCTTTTAAGTATCGGAACCTTTCGAATTTGTAATAGAATTGAACACAATAATTTATAGATAGGTAGTGATTTTGTAAACAAAAAACATGGTCAGTCATGGGAAATGCCGACTATGCATAGCTACAGATATACAGTCAACATTCTTAAGAAATAAGCAGTACCTTTGTACTCAAATTATAATTATGTCGTATCTGTATGTATTTTACTGTGTGTACATAAATAATAAAATAAATAAATAAACATTAGCATTTCAGTGGCGCGAATCCATAAGATTTTCCCGTACCAAAAATCGCACAACGCGCTTAAAGAAGTTTTCACTTCAAAAATCTTTTTTGATTCAATCTGTTGTCTTTTCCTGAAATTATAAAAGTTATGTGTAATGATTGCTGTTCATATACATTACAACAGCTCGTATGTTGCTACGGTAGTGGTACATAAAGCCTAAAATCGAATAAATTGGTTTCACCCTTAGGTACTTAAATGAGAGCAGTGGTGGCTCAGTGGTAACAGCTGCGACATACGAGTTAGTAGGTTACGAACTCAGACAGGAGATTTACTACGTGTAAATAATTTCATCACCACTGCTTTCAAAACGGTGAAGGAAAACTCTTGAGGAAACCGGCATGTCCTTGAACCAAAAATTCGGAGACATATGACATCTACCAACTGAGCCCGCGTGGTGGATTACGGCCCACTCCCTCTCACCGAGAGGCGACCTGTGTGACCTGTGTCCCAGCAGTGGGAAAATTATAGACTGATTACGATGAGGTACTTAGATACTTCACTCATTTAGGTATATAATACTAAAAGAACGGAACTTAGCTACGGAAAGAATGGCTGGTAGATAAGAGATGACATCCATTCTTACCGTACCTAAGTGCACAATACTGCCTCATCGTGCCACAGCGCATCGCATTTAAATACAAAAAAGTGCGGTGCCGCTTGTAGTGTGCGATAGTTCATACAATGTGTACGAAAGCAACGCAGGACGATTTTGGCAATGCGGTGTGGCCAGCCCAAATCTGCGTCGGCCTAAATAAATCGTACTTCAATTATTGTTTTTTAGCTTGATTTCGTACCGACATTCACAAGACGAAAATTCAAATACTAGGAAACTAAATTTAAATATTCCCAGAATAGATTAATAACAGCACACAAATTGTGAAAATATATTTACTTGAAGTAAAATCAATTCCAAGGAGTTTGTCGACATAAAAGCTTGTCAAACGGTCTGCGTTTTGCTTTTACTAACAAGCGTTTAGCCTTTGAATGGCAAGACCCAGCGTGCTGGATGAAAGAACCGAATAATGAAGCAGCCTGTACATACAGTTCATTTATAATTTTAAAATTGGAATCTTTGAAAGTCTGGTTTTTTTTTTAATTTATGAAGGAAATAGCCCGTTTTTTTCACACTATGGTATTTATTTATGATACTTATAGATTTTAATCGATTTGCTCGCCACCTTATTGGTAATAACAATCGTAGATTGACCCTGCCGCGTCAAAAAATGATCTCGCTTCTGTTTCGTTTTAATACCTCTAATACACCTCTGACACACACAATGTCGCAGAGACTGGACTTGATTGTCATGGAAATGCCATTATTATTGTGCGAGCTCAATCTTCTCAGACACTTTTTCGCACGACTTAGTAAGAGGTGAGGGCGAATCTTTGGTTTTGAACTAAAAAGTGCAGAAGACCAATATGTGTATAGCTTACAATAATACCTAGTTTTAATTCAGTTTCATTCATCATTAAACTGAAAAATAAATAAGTAGGTAGGTGATATTAAAGTATCAATCTGAGTACAATAAAAACCGAATCATTTCCTTATCTCCGCAGCATGCTTACTAAATGAAATGGGTCACAGTTTTAATAAACAAAAAACATTATTAACGGTACAATTTAATTATTCGGCACACAACGAGATACCAATAAGAATATCGATATGGTTTAGTGGTCGCAAGCGCTACTGGTCAGGTCATGAGTTTGAGCAAAGCTCGGAGTCTGGATTTGTGCCCGGTAGATGGCAATAGGCTCGCCCCCTATTACATGGGACTTAAACATAACTGGTGAAATGTGGGTGTACTATAGGAACACCTCTGCCCAACCCTTGGGGAAATACAAGCGTAATGATTTGTTATGTATTATGTAGATATAGATAGACGATTTAATAGATGTACGACACAACGTAGATGTAGTATGAATTTCAAAATTTGCATTCATTCATTTCAATTTTACGGATGTATTGGTTAAGAGCGTTTATTCTGAAACTGGGCAACGTCGCAAATAGTTGTCAAATATTTCGCTGTTTTGATTAATTTGGAAATATTACCGTATGGCTAATAAGAAATATGGCCAACTAGCGAACTAGAATATTGATTATGATATGCAATAATTAATATCGTAACACCGAATATTTAGTTTTAGTTATAAGTAAGAAATGTAAGTATTTTGAAACTTTCCAAATGCCTTTTTTACACCTAAAACGGGTCCAACATCAAATTCTATGTTATAATTCCAATTCATTATTAATATTCTAGTTCGCTAGTTAGTCACATTTATTATTTTCATACAGTAATATTGTCAAATTAATCAAAATAGGTAAATTTTAGACAGCTATTTGCGACGTTGCCAACTTTTAGGACAAACGCTCTAAATGACTTTACAAATTATTGCGTTTGCGTAAAGATCATTGTCACCTAAAGTAGTAATAAAGATTGGTAATTTTGAATGCGCACTTATTTCGGATGGTGATCGGTTTTACGAATTTTGCCGATGCTACATCTAAGTTGTGTCGTACTGTTCCACTTTTAAAATGACGCATTCGGTACCAACCTATTGTTACTACTTATCGTTTTCTTCATTAATCTCAATAACTATTAGTTTGTATGTTAATAGGGTTCATGTTTTTAGTTTCAGATTTTTTATTTTTACCTGTTTAAAAGTCAATTTTTAACTTCTCATATCTTAAGATATTGCGTCGACGTTAATTTTTAAAACCTGAGCTCTTTAAATTAAGTACTTACTAGAAATGTTCCATGGAAAATATACAAGGGCTTTGTTAAAACTGAGGTTTTTTAATTAACTCAAGGATATTTGTTTTAATTTTTACACGTTTAAAAAAATCAAGCTCAGAACACGTAACCAATTTACATGGTCCTCATAAGGCCTGACCAAGATTATGTCTGGACTTTAAAAGAGACTGTGACCTCTGAGTTTGTTTCGGCCTTTTTTCTCAGAGCGAGAGTGTTTTTTGATAGGAAATGCCGACCTCATCTAGTTTTTAAAATATGATAAACGTGTAAAAGTTTTTGTACAAACCAACTTACAGAAATAAAATCATTTATGATTTAACTTACGCCTAGTCAAGCGATTCTGAATAAAATATGAAACACAAAAAAAAAACTTTTATACGGGCACGAGAACGACTTGAGAAAGCTCGTTACAATTATATTGAGCTTTGACAAACCAAGTCCGAGACATTGTTTTGTTTGAAAAGTGAGACATTTATCGTAATTAATTACTTCGGTGGTCTTCGGTCGAATATTTTATTGCGGCGTTTCTTTAATTTTTCTTTTAAAACGTCTGTTATTCACTTTCAATCTTAAGCTTTTAATTGGTTAAAGTTCTTATAAAAATAAATTGTTTAACTGTTTTTCATTAATTACATTTTAAATACAATATAAATTAAAAGATTTTAATAAGCTAGATAGGTACTTATTACTATTCTGTCACACTTTTGTAATGTGTAACTGTTTTATGTCCCAATAAAGTAAAATGAAAATAAAAATTACATCTATCGTTTTTGTAAAAGTAAAAAACGAGTTATAAATAGCTCATAAAAAGCTTTGTTAAAAAAATCTGAGGACTTGTATTACCTATCCATATATTATCTACTTATTTATTTCATACTAGCCAACAAAAACTTTCACATAATTTTGATTATTAAATGTCTAATGCCAACGCTGAAAAACAGCCTTTATTTTACAAACTTAAAAAAAAGAAAAACTAACTTCAAATTCATTAGAATTAAAAAGAAAATATGGTTGTTACCGTGTTCCAAATCATAATTCAAAAATAGAAACACTTGAAAAATACCGCGATAAAAATCTCGTTAATTCTTAATTAAAAAAATATTATCAGAACAATAAAGGTAAACTTACATGCTCGATCACACAATCACAGTCACACAACCGCGTCGCGCGTAGCTTCTGACCCGACCGACACGTCCTCCCGACTCGACACACGGGGGAGGTATGAAATACTGCCGCTCTGCCGGTTCTGCCGAATTTCCGTCGGTATGCTGACTCTTCAGACGGTACGGAGGCCCACACCGTACTTCACCGTAGTAGGTATCGCGGTATACAGAAAACACATGATTAGGTATTTTAGAAATGGAAATGAAAAGTAGTCCAATTTTTCTGGTTAAGCCCACTTATTTGCTTGCGAGCATTTTAGTAAGTTTATGTTAGATCGACGTCAAAACTATGAAAAGCTTTAATTATGTTTATTATTATGACACCTACAAAAAGCCCTCACATAAAATAACTTACTGTATAACCTGCGTGTTCATACTTTCTGATTTCAACACAGCACATGCATATAAACAAAATAAATATAATTACAAAATACGTCACCGTCAAATCGCGCGTCACACATCCAATCTGTAAACACCCCAACTTGTATAAAGCACAGGCCATACTAGGAACGAAGCTAATTTCGTTTAGCTTTGCTTATGTCGGATCACACCGCGAAGTATGAATCGAAGTATGAAAAAAGTTTTAATAAAAGTTTTTTTTTTTCACATTTTAGTTGTGGTACCTATACCTACCCCACACATTCGAAATACCACTATCTGCTATGTACATAACAGTGACAGGAAGTTATTATAACATCATCCATATAGACTATGTGTGAAAAATACGCATTATTGAAGCTAACTCGAAAAACCTTCCAAGCAAAGTTAATAAAATTTATATGAGACCACCGCGCAAGCTTCCTCTACCAAAAAAAAACAATTTTCAAAATCAGTTCACAATTGACGAAAAAATCGACAGTTTTTTTTTTTTAAACATACAGACGAACATCGAACCTCTTCCTTTTTGGAAGTCGGTTAAGACGCGGTATAGCTACATGAGCGAAGCTGAACGAACTTATCTCCGTTACTAGTGCGGCGTGCGCTTAAGAGTGGTCGGCGCGGGGTGAACGACTCTTGATAAGATTGTGGTTGCCGGATGAGCAGCATTTGACAACAGGATTGATCACCCTAATTACTTCTGTTGTATTACGCCGCGGCAGCAGGAAAAATATTACTAATTATTTTGTAGGTGGAAGATGCTTCATCTTGGAAGGTGAGCTTTAGGTGAAAATTAACACGAATGAGCGTGGGTTCTTTTTTTCATTAAATTATAATTTTATTATAATTTTCTGTTTGGCTGTCCTTTATTCCTACAGTAATTAACAGTGATCGGAGTAGGTAGATTGATTTTTAGTACTTGTATCATAAATGCACACAGAAAGAATAACATGGATAAGCCATTTTTCCGGAAAGTAATTCCGGTATTTCCGGATTCAATTAAATATTGTTAATGTTGGTAGTGATATTATTACTACTCAATTCAAAATTTAAAGGAAGGTATCAAAACTAAATTAATTCATTATTTATCTGTTGAAAAAAAAAAATAGGAAGAATAATAAAGAATAAAATTGCTCATTTTATTACAATTCCTACCTTTTTTTTGAGGATGGCAAATCATCAAATGACTCCTTCCACTCTGGCAGAATACAATTCCTACATAAGTTCCGGTTTTTTTTTAATAATCCACCAATTCCGGAGGAATGTCCATAGTAATATATACGTTTCGGATCAATGACCCCAGTTCAATCTACCTACTCCGATCACTGGTAATTAAGTGAACTGAACTATTGAGTAAAATATTCAAATGCTTATTTAACACGTTCAGTGCCGGGAGCCCTTCTGGAGGGTTCACCTAGTCGCATGTAGGATGCCGGGAGCCCTCGCGGGGGTTTTAAATGTACGTTTTCTTAGCGAATACAGCATTACCGTGTAAATAAAATCTGATGTATATTTTAACAAGATTAATAAAATTTTAAAGGGAATCCCTGAAAACACTATTTTACTTCGGTTTATAGTGTTTTATAACACGATTCTAAACCTAATGCTGTCGACCGTACGCGTTGGTTAATTTTAGCACAAACATAATTCCGACAACCCTCCCGGAGGGTTCACTTCCAATACGCTATGAAAAGTGGGTGGAGTCGACAGTGTTAAGAACTAGAAGGAACTGTCAAAAAGTTCTTTAAAAAACTTTGTTTAGATAAGAAAATAAAAATAGTTTAATTTGTAAAATTGGTAAGCATGCAGTTAACATTTAACGGCTTATTGGTTGATGCGCACGAAACGTGCGAATCGACACTTTTAAATATATTTTTTTCTTGAGGCGATTCGCATGAAGTTAATTTATTTAAATCTTATACAGTAAAGCTCTAACTTTACTGCATGAAATTCAAAATGTGCCAAATTTACATTGGTAACAGTCAAAATGTAAATATACAACCAAACAACACATAATTAAGACAAGTTGAACTTACGAAAATCATTTCGTTTCAAACAAGAGACAATTTAAGGTAATCCCTAATAAGTACCAGAATAATTACGAAACAGATTCCACAGCTTCCTTATCGCGCATCCTACCAGCAGTGGTCAGAACGCTACAAGAATGTCCTACGTTCCGCTGACTGCTATCCGCTTACATTCCGAGGCCATTCTGCTTATTTCACAAAAATCTCTGATAGCTAGAACTCACCTTTATAGTTTCGGCTTTCGGCCAAAACTGAACGCGACAGTATGTGTTGGCCGAAACGATGGAAAGGATAAATAATAAATTTAATAAGATAATTTAAGAAATGCATAAAAACCTTTTTACAAAAAAATACTCTAAAATCGGTGTTTTTGGATCTCTATTTTATTTTTTTGCCACCGACTTCACTTCACCAAGTCGGCCATAATCTTCTCAGTACCTATAATGCTGCGTACACATCGGCCCAACGAACGCCAACGAAGGATATTCAGCGTTTGCTAGCGCACGCTCGTTGGCATACGAAGGTACGTCCAAATAAATACATTTAGTGGTCGAGCAAACGATCGTTGGCACCGGCGGCACGCATTCACAATTAGATCATGAACGACGACGAAATAATTATAATAGGGATGATGCCTGGGTAAAAAAAAGGAATTCTAATTAGTCCGTCAGTCAGATAATAAAAAAATATTAGACAAGTATTTTTTGCTTTATCATATTACTAAAAAATTACTTAGATAAAACGCATGTTAAGTTGGAGAGTGGGGGTCGATACGTCACTAGTACGTATAAAATCTACATACTCGTGACGTCATGGCATATTTTACCTCAATGTATCGCCGTAATCTTTAGATTACGTAAAAAAAGAAAAAATACGTGTCCAATATTTTTTTATAATCTCAAAGACGGACTAAAAATATATTTTTTGTCATCATCCCTATTGCTAGTTTCGAGTTAGCAAAGACAAGAAATTAAACGATAGGGGAGATGGTGGACAACCACATATTTTAAGAATAGAAATGTGTATAGTGGAAGTAAAACTTTGGTTAGACGCTACGACGCTATGCTCTCTAGCTTCAACTGAGCGTTCCTTCGTTAGCCTTCGGCGACCGTCCACACTGAATTCGATCTAATGATTCGACTCCTTTGATGTTACAACCACGCTTCGGATCGCCGCCACACGCCAACGAACGATCGTTCGCGTTCGCTTAGCCGTCCAGACAGGACCAAAGAAACTCATTCGTTGGCGTTCGTTGGGCCGGTGTGTATGCCGCATAACATGCCAATTTTTTTGAAAAAAAGACAAATCCTCTGCCTGGAGTTACTCACAATACATTCTTTATCCAAAAAACTGACAAAACGACAAGGCAATTTTTCTAACTAAAACAGAACCTCAAAATCAAATGAATAGCCCCATCTATTAAACAATCGCGTGCTTCAAAGACGTAGATAAAAGCAAAACAAAAGAAATTGCGCTAGTTGTACACAATAAACCTTCACATAACATTGTTTGTGTTAATGGCGACGCAGCACTTATCTAGGAACAACTGATAGACTATTTGTTCAGGATTTAATTCGATTTTGTGTTTGCTGTTTTTGTTTGTTTATAGGAAAAACATCCTGAGGAACGCTACGGGGTAATGTGTATCACACATACAATGACAATTGATCGCAATGACTTTCATTTTGACAATTCAGCCACGTTCATTGTGTTATTTACGTTGTCGAGTATAGACCGCGCGCTATATGAGCGGTGACACGGGGGAGGTAAACAAAAACATGTGCATCTGGATTGAGATCCCATTTTTTGAACTCTTGCGAAACGAAATAATACTTATTAGTAGTATTAGGGAAATTAGTTAAAAATAGTAACAACCTAAAGCAAAATACCATGAATTTCTTAAACGTAAATTAAAACTGTTATGATTAAATAACTTGTGCCCTCAATCCAGACGCGTGCATGAAGTGGCATAGCCTAATTCTTAAATAAAAATGATTAACCCAGAGGTTAATCATTTTAATTTAAGAATTTAGATATGAATTTCTTAAATATTTTAAGAAATTCCGAAAAAGGTAGAATATGACATTGCAGATTTATGGCGGTATATAATAATGAAGTGAGGGCCCTAGCCCTCACTTCATGTCCCTGTCAAAATAAAGGAGCACTAAGCCATATTAATCATTTTATCCTAAAAAAGGAAGACATCCCTAAAAGTGGAAACACTTGCTGAATTTGCTGTACAGCAGGTCTATACACGATCCAGAAAGCATGATGCACGATCGCTCTGACGTAGGGCCGCGTTATTCAATAACCATCTGCACGACGCTCCAGGTGGTGGGAGCGCTTGCTGGATGCAAAATTACGTACTGCGAATCCAGCAAGCAACTAATAATAATAATTGACGTACTTCAAGACAACTCACAGTGGTTTTGCGTCGAGCATCGTGCGTCGGTGGCCTTGGACGTACAGCAAGATGGATGATGTTTGTCTCTGCATCACCCAAAGGTTGACTGGTAGAAAATGCCTATGGCATTGAGTCCGCCTCTGTACATTTGTGCTTGCAGTATTAAATAAATAAATAAATGGTGAATAAGGCGCTTAAGAGAGTTTATTCTAAAAAGTGGGCAATGTCGCAACTAGATGTGAAAGATATAGCTGTTTTGATTAGTTTGGCAATATTACCGTATGGAAATAAGAAATGTGGCTGACTAGCGAACTAGAATATTAATTATTAAATATCTTAATATCATAAAACCGAATATAGTTTTAGATGCAAAAAAGTATTTAGAAACTTTCCAAATGCCTTTTTTACACCTAAAACGGGTACAACATCAAATTCAATGTTATAATTGCAATTCATAATATTCGAGCTCGCCTGTTAGCCGCACTTCTTATTTCCGTACAGTAATATTGCTATATTAATCAAAACAGGCAAATCTTTGACAGTTATTTGTGACGTTGCCCAGTTTCAGAATAAACGCTCTTAACCAATACATCCGTAAAATTTTTTTTTTCCTTTTGACTCATACCTACATGAAACTCATACATCAAACACATATATTAAACTCATACATTAAACTTATACATTAAACTCATACATTAAGCTCATACATTAAGCTCATACATTAAGCTCATACATTAAACACATATATTAAAATCATACATTAAACACATACCTACAATAAACTCATATATCAAACACATATATTAAACTCATACCTACATTAAACACTTACCTACATTAAACTCATACCCATACTTTTACGTAGGTACCTACTAAGTAAAAGTAAAGGTACAATAGGTATGATGACTAAACATTTTTTTTTAAGTCCGTCTTTGAGATTATAAAAAAAAATTGGACACGTATTTTTTTCTTTTTTAACGTAATCTAAAGATTACGGCGATACATTGAGGTAAAATGTGCCGTGACGTCACGAGTATGTAGATTTTATACGTACTAGTGACGTAGCGACCCCCACTCCCCAACTTAAAATGCGTTTTATCTAAGTATTTTTTTATTAATATGATAAAGCAAAAAATACGTGTCTAATATTTTTTCATTATCTGACTGACGGACTAATTAGAATTTCATTTTTTTTTACCCAGGCATCATCCCTATTCCGTAGCCGACCACAAGCGGCAGCAGCAGGCGACGTGTCGCTGCGACACAACTGGTTTCAAAGTGTTTCTATGAAACAGACGCGCGACGTGTCGCTAGCTGCGGAAGGTATTTCATAGAAACCAGTCAAGTCACGGCGACATGTCGCCGCCTGCGGTCGGCTACGGAAATGTACCTTAACCCGAGCAACTCGTTAACATGATATCTTTTAACTAGCCGTTAAAAAATACGTTGAAGCCTACTGAGCGGACCACCGCCTGCATTTATACCGTAACTATGCAAAAACTCTTCAGAAACGTAACAAACAAGAAAAGCCGTAAGTTTTCTCGCTCGACTATCATACTAAACTCAAACTCAAAGCATTTATTTCATATAAACCAATTACAAGCACTTCTAAAATTGTCAAGGAGTCGGTCGGTCAGAAAAATGAAGGCGGTCGTTCTCGACTGACGGCACCCGTTCGACAACATGACGCATGGATCAGCACCATTCAAGTCAACCATTTTGAAGGGAACTAAATATGATCCAATACACGCACCACCATCAGCGAGACATTTGGGTGAGCATGAGATACTCTCAGCCGCCATTGGACGTTTATACAATGAAAGATATTACCCAGTAATGGCCAGTAAATAGTAGCTCTATAGTACATAGTAGGGACTCACATCGATGCTATGTAATTATAGAATACAACAATAACTTACTTGCATACTAGGTACGTGAAACGGTACGCAACAGTGTATAACCCGATTTTTATAACTGTGCGCCTGTGAGGCGTTTTATCATGGATGAGCCTTCGTGTGTCAAAATATTACAGTGATACGTGGTTTAAATAATAGCAATAACAACTCAACGTATATTAAGACAAAACGTGGAGACGACACGAGTTGAGGTGTCGCGCGTCTGGGCACTGAAGAAGTAACCTGGCGGGTGAATTCAATAGTACCTACGATTTTGACAGCTCCAAGCGCACAGTTATAAAAATCGAGATTCAACTGCACACAAGTTTTATTTAGAATGCGCACATTGCAATTCCTTGTTGAGAATACACGAAGCAATAAAAATGCCACGTTCCTTACTGTTTACCACAGATAATAAAGTAAAAATATGCACCTATATTTTTCAAACAAAGAATATGAAAATCTATAGTTTCAAAGAAAATTGTTGCTACCGAATTTGCTTCGCATAAAAAGAAATACTTATTGATGGCTCTAAGCAAATAATCGTAGCTTCTATGATGATAGAATTTATGTCCATATTCTTCAAACCGGAATTTAAAAAAACTACACAGTACTAATTTAAAATTACTATAGATTTTCATTACAAAAATATCAAATTCCCAAGTAGACAATGTTAACAGGTTATTCTCAATAAGGAGATTTGATTATATTTTTTTATAAATACTGTCTGTTTTAGTTGAAAAAATCCAGAGAATGCCATTATCCGCAAATAAAAAGAAAAAAAAAATACTAATGGCATTCTTAATTTTTTTTTACCGATTTTGGCCAGTAATTTCATGTTGAATGATATCAAGAAGGATGCATTATGAGATTTAATTTAAAAACTTAAATTAACATTCTCAAAATAATTCTGAAAATGATTAAATTTATTTTGAAACATTAGGATAATATTTAAAAGGTACAATACCAGGAAAATAAGGAAATTGTTTTAAAAAGTACCTGCTAGGCTGTATGCCTCAACATCAAAATCACTCCCAGAAATAAAAGTGGGTAATTGCATTATGCGCGGCAAACGGCAAAAGTTTTCTTCGGCCATTAAAACATACCACGTAGCTCATCATGTTTAGTGATATAAACAGTGAAACGCTAGGCTCTGTGTGGAAGCTGGCTCACAGCATACCTACTGAAAACATCGAAAAATCTAATTTGCCAAAAATCTGGTAAGTCCGTTTACACAAATTATTTAGTGGTTGGGGATTTTTTTGTTCAGAATTTGAAAATAAGACATTGGAACAAAAGGGAACTGATTCTTTTTTTTTAGGTAAACAACTGTTTGGTAACAACAATCTCCGTACCCGACGTAAAAATAATACGGTTTCCATTTGTTTTCAGTAATGAATTAAATTTATGGGTCACAAGTGAATCTGTCTTGGCTACCAGAAGATTGTCGCTTAGAGCCTCGTCAAACCTCATTGCTGGAGCCGCCAAGCTGTACAAACAAAGCTTGGAAAAGCTTTTTGATGGTGAGAAACTATTTTATTTCATATTGTTATGTTTTATTCTCTCAATTATGTAGGTAGTCGATGATTATGGTGCACGGTAAGACAACATTATTTGCATCGTCTAGGTGTATAAATGTATGTGTACTTCAGAACAAATAAATTATTCAAAATTAAATAATTGAACTTAAGAAGGTTCTTTCTGCCAAACCTTTTCCCAACTATATTGGGGTCGGCTTCCAGTTTAACCGGATGCAGCTGAATACCAGTATTTTACGCGGAGCGACTGCCTATCTGACCTCCACAACACAGTTACTGAGAAACACGATACCCCTTGGTAAGACTGGTTGTCAGACTTTCGGACTTCTGACGGCCCATAACAACTGTCAAAGATCTACAAATGGCAGCTGGGACCAACGGCTTAACGTGCTTTCCGAGGCGCGGAGGGGTCTTGGTATGTAAACATGGTCACCCATCCACGGACCAACCGCGACAAGCGTAGCTTAACCTGATCGATCGACCCAAGCGGCTGTTATTACTTAGCCACTTAAGAAGCATATAAGAAGGTAAAGTCTTTCGTGAATCGTTCAAGTTCGCACACCCGCGAATTGACAAACGTAGATTAGGGCTCTCTCAGGCTAGGTGGAGCGGTGCTCTTTGTAGAGTGGCTGGTAGCAGCTCAATGTATGGCTTGCTATGTGAGATCGCTAATTCCTATTTTGTAGGTACTGCTATAGACTGATGTTTTTATCATTTCCAGCAATAGATATTCGGAAGTTAAATAAAAATTCAGTATTTGCTGAATGTATTAAATACCATTGCTTTGGTATTTACATATACAGGGTGGATTTTTGAGATGGGGCAGTAAGGACAGCTACCTTAAACGTTGTAGCTACAGGAAAACGGTCTTAAGAGAGTCTTTAACTTTTTGAAAGATTTCGATCTGCATTCACAGATTTTGATAAAAATGTACAGTAAGCAAGAAAATGGGCAGTTGTCACAAAAACTTTTTTTGATGCTAATCAATCCTGTTTCTTATAAGGATCAAAAAACTCGTCTGGACCAACTGAGCTTTGAGTGCTAGAAAAGTCAGAAATCGCAAAAAACTTTTCTTTTCCCATACATTTCATAGGAAATGTGACTCCAACTTACTATTTTACGATAATAGACTGGCCGAAACTAAACTAAAACAAATTGAACTTCAAATTTCGAACGAATAGAGAACAAAATTTAGAAACTTTGTTACTTTTGAAAAAACATTTTACATGGGTAGTTTGTTTTTTGCAATTTCTGTCTTTTGTAGAGGACAGTCTTTTTATCGTTTTCCAAATAAGTCTGAAAGTTATAAATAAATTGAGGTCATTTTTAGAGTTCCGTACCTCAAAAGGAAAATACGGAACCCTTTTAGGATCACATCGTTGTCCGTCCATCAGTCTCTCACGACACTTTTTCTCAGGAACGCGTGGAGGTATCAAGTTGAAATAACATCAAATAAGTAGGTCTGTGTTCCTTGAAGTTTAAAAAAAATCAAGCATCTAAGTCAACGCCATTTGTACGACATACTTATTTTGATATTCGCAAATAAATCAAAATCCACAGGGTACTTCCTGCTATCCTAGAATGATGAAATTAGGCAAGAAGAAATGTCGCATAACACAAGTATAGGGAAAAGACCGAAAAGGCTGTAATTGATAGTTTTACCACACAAAAAAACAAATCATTTACAAACTTACACTTGCAGAGAATCGACTGTAACGCATATCGATGTATGGGCCAACATGTTTTTCAACTACAATGTTACAAGTTTGTTTTTGAGATAAATTCTATTGTGCGTGGTCGGACACGCACTTGGTTGGTTTTTTTCTCAGAACGTCGGACATCACAAGCAACAAACTATCTTGTTCGTAGAGTAAATAAAATTATAACGCGTGTTCGTTCGAAGTTAAATTTTTTTGTTTCTGTTTGGCTAGTCTATCTATCATAATAAAGTATGTTGGAGTTTCTTTCTTAGGAAATGTATGGGAAAAGTTTTTTTGCGATTTCTGACTTTTCTAGTACTCAAACCTCAGTTGGTTTAGTAGAGTTTTTTGATCCTTATAAGAAACGGGATCGAGTGGCATCAAAAATTTTTTTGTGAAAACTGCCCATTTTCTTGCTGACTGTAATTTTTTTTCAAAGTCTGTGAATGCAGATCAAAATGTCTCAAAAAGTTAAGGACAGTCTCCTAAGACCGTTTTCTTCTAGCGACAACGATTAAGGTAGCTGTCCTTACTGCCCCATCTCAAAAATCCACCCTGTATACATATATTTATAGCACCGCGGCTTGCCCGAAAGCAATGCCGACGGCACTGTAGGAGCCTTTAATCCGACTGGGGCGGTCAATAGGCTAATAATAGAAACCTTTTCTCCTACAGATATCATAAAAATTAACGAGGACATGATATATCGTCGTAAACGAGATCGACTTGACAGCTCTTCATGTAAGTTCATATTATTACTCAAAAACTAAATGCCCAGTAGACCACAGCCCCTTCACAGTTATTTTACATCTGGCAGCAACCATATAGATAAACTGGACTTCGAATTCAGAAGATTTTATTTCGCAAATGCTACGGGCCGTTATGAAACGTCAGAAGCTAGGTGCACGGATCCAATTTGTCGTTTCCTATGGAGAAGAGTCGGCATAAAACTCCACGGTTAGGTGCTCTTTAAAAATAGATAACTTACGCCGTCGCGTTTATTTGTTTGTTAGTTGTATAGAATATTTATTTATATTTATTTATATATACTTTATTGTACACCAGAAAATACATAGTAAATCATAAATTAAAGAAATTAATAAAGATCATTGTGATGCAAATCAGAGGCTAAATAACTGTAAAAGGACAGTTTCCTCCTCGTTGGTCCAGTGATCGTAAGCGTGGCTACTGAGCCTGGGTATACGCTATCGTTACACCTGCGGGTTAACTTACTACTTACTAGTAGCAATGGCTTTCACTTGAAAGTTCAACAACATTCATTGCGTTATTCACGTTGTTGAGCAGGCAAATTTTTCGAACATATGAAGCAATGGATTAGCAATATCCTTCAAAATCATTCAGATTGTGATTGATAATGTTTTACGCAATTATTGTACTGGTCGGATAAAATGCTTTTCAGTAGCCGTCCGGAGTTTGGATTTGTAAGTGTTTAATGACAATAGCTTCGGCCCTATTTGGACTTGTGACATAACGCAACATGGGTGTTAATAGGTATAATAGGCCGCACGTCGATGGCCTCCTAATCTATTGAAGATTCATACTATGGTAGGCCAGCTCAAGATCAAAGTGTTAACACTGCCGCTCTTCCTAATGTACAGTGTGTAAATGTTGTATAGATACCTACATGTGTCCGATCCGTGAGGGTGTTGAAAGGTCTCGTACCTACTGCGAGTCTATTTATGAATATAAAAAAAAACAAAAAAAAAAAACGCCCCAATTTTTTTTTCAATGGGCCCTTTTACACGGTTATTACATGGGGCGCGGGCGGCCGTCGTTTAGCGGGTGTCTACAAGTCTTAACTTATGACCTCTTTTGAAAAAAAACTATTTTGGATTTGGGGTAATTAAAGAATAACTTTTTATTTTCAATAATAAAAATAAAAAAGTACGTTTTGATAATGTTATTGCAGTATATGTGCCCCTTTCGAATCGAACCGGGTTAAGGCTTGTGCAGACCAGCGCGACTTGTCGCGCGACGCGACTCAAACAATGCAATTTCCAAGAAAACTGTACGGTATAACAATAACCGGCGTCGCGTCGCGCGACAAGTCGCGCTGGTCTGCACAAGCCTTTATTTTTACATATTGTATAATTTATACCTCTGCCAAAATGTTCCAAAGTAACATAACGCCTGTGTTCGCGAAGGGTTAGGCACAATGCCCTTAAGTTACACCCACATTTCACTAGCTATGTTTAAGTTCCATGTAACAGAAGGCGAACTTACTGACATCAACCGGGCACAAATCCAGACTCCGGGCTGTTATTCAAAAATTCCAGATGGAAAAACCCAATAACACTTTGCCCGACCCGGGAACCCAGGACCGTTCGAGCAATGCAGACGTAAAGGAGTCTTATGTTATGTCTATTTCAGTGCTAGTTAAATAGTCGTATAATGTCATCCTTAACTTGGTTCATAACGACAATGGCGCCCTAAACTTAGGTTCTTAGCGACTATGGCGCCCTAAACTTCAAGTCTGATACTTAAAGAGGCACGTAAAGGACAGATGTCCGTCACTACTTGGAAACTCACTTGAAGGACATGGATTGATGTAGTTAGTACAAATGTGTGGGGTCAGGCGCCCGGTCGTAAGATTTATTGCTAACTTCCCGGACAGAAACTTAATAAGAACAAGTTAAAGCTCCGTTTAAAACAGTTTTTTAAGGTTTTAAGGCGCTCGTTGGTTCATGTAATAATTTCCTTGCTTTATGCACTCACTGCTAATGTGGCAATGTAACTTGAAAAACTAGCTGGTTCGAATCGGAAGACTGATATTTGAAGGCAATTGACACTCACATTATTAGGCTTGGTACACATGCAGCGACTTTTGTCGCCGGTGATTCGAAATCGCTAGTAAGTCGCCGGCGACTAAAGTGACTGCGTGCATGTAACTTAAACATAACTGACAAAATGTGGTACAGCTCTGCGTAATCCTTCGGGGAATACGGGCGTTATGTAATATGTTAAGTAATTTGTCTGCAAAATACGAATTTTGAACGTAAATGTTACGTCTGTTGGTATTAGAATGTGCTTTATGTAATAAGTATTTGTATTAAGTTACGCAGATCCTATTAGTTTGGATTTGTTACCTTGATTTATGGTTTACAGCACCGGAAAGTTCTGATTCGACTTTGGGATCCATGGACGAAGTCCCCGAAGAAATGAGACGACCAGCTACGATTAGCTTTGCGGGTAAGTAATATTAAGTATCCATCACAACAGTTTTTATATAAACATCATCAGAGGATTTATAGGGTAAGGATTGCCTTTCCTAAAAATGATGATTTAAAGTGTTTCCTTGAAAAAATCTTGGTCAATACCTGCGACGTGTATAGTCAACCTCGTAAACGCTTTATCACTAAAAAATGTCACTACCACGTCAAAAATTTACAAAGTCTAGGTACTTGTCTGTGTGACCGTGAGAGAGTTAGGTCTGCTTGCACCATCATCATCTGCTTTTCCTAACTATGTTGGTGGCGGTTTCCAGTTTAACCGGGTGCAGTTGAATACCAGTATCTATCATGGAGCGACTGCCTATCTGACCTCCAACAAAAGTCCTGCTTGCACCACTAATCACTTTTCGTGTGGTTAGTGATTAACCTGTTGTCAGAGTTTTAAAGCCGTCCATGGGCCTCTGACTTGGCTTCACATGCCGTCGAGAAATATCTCTCAGTCATGGCGGTTTCCTCACGTTCACCGTTTTTGAAGCAAGTGATAATTATTCAATACGCGCATGAATCCGAACAGTCAGATGTGCGTGCCTTGAGTTCGAGACCTATGACTTGACTGACAGTTCGACGGTCACACCACTAGGCTATCATTGCTTTCACTAATCACTTATAATATTTAACTCTGTCTTAGTCATCGTCAAACGATTGTCAGAAATACAACGATGTTTTAAATTCGCTTAGTGATTTGTGGTGCAAGTAGGCCTTAGTGAACTTTCAACAATGATCAATTTTAACACTGTTAACACTAGAAATAAGGACAAACTACGAGCTCCCTTTCACCGGCTTCATAAGGTTCATAACTCATTTGTTGGGCTTGGTATAACTTTTTATAACAAGCTACCCTCTTCTCTGGTAGATTTGCCTTTTAATGCGTTTAAAACGAAAGTAAAATCCAAGCTTTGTTCAAAGGCATACTATTCTATCAACGACTACTTAAATGATAAGAATAGCTGGTCGCTGTGATTAACTCAAGACAATGTTTATGTTCTTTCTCCAGCTTACTTACTGACAAGTTATATGAGTTTATATAATTGTTTATTTTATTTGACTTTATAAGTCAAGTTATTTAAATTTAATTTATTGTTGACATAATCACAATCTCATCACAATGTTTTATTTTTATGAGTTGTATTGCAATATGTGGTTAGCTAGTGACCTCGACAATTGATCATATTATTTATTGTTATTAGTAATTAACTGTTTGTTTATTTATTTTACCTCGATGGTCCTAGTTTATCATTTATAACTTCCAGCTACAACTATATGTAAGCGGGCACGCCCTTTATGCCTGGGGGGTTTTATTTAGATATAAGTTCTGTTTAGGTTTTTTTTTTTTTTTATCTCTGCCTGAGCGTAGCTGTTCTCGATGATTTTGTCTGGTATATTGGCGTGTGCTAGCTAACATATGGCTAATAATTTAAATAATGTTTTGTGTTGCGTAATGTTAATTATTTTGAATATATATAGAATCTTTTTTTTTTGTTGTTCTTCTAACTGAACAGACAGCTGTGCAGCTGGGGAGTTTGTTGCGCCACTTCTTCTTCCCAGCGAATGCACTAGGAAGTGGTGAAGGGTGGGCGTTTTGGAGGACTGTCTTATGTAGTTGACGTTCGAAAAGTGCTGATTCTCAGCCTAGTTTGAATTAATGACTTTTGATTTTGTTTTTTTTTTCAATTTACTGCGAACTGTTGTCAAAAGGGGCAAAGCAATAACGAGGTCGACTATACAACGCACATGAGAATAATCTTCGTAACATCAAACGATGAAGCAGTAAGCTCGCACCATATTATTAGCTAAATGAGGCAGAATTCTGTCGTTTCCTTGTTACATTGTCACAAGTAATGATACAAAATATCTCTTCGTTTTTCATGAGGAGAATGAAAATGTGTGCAAGCGATTTTCTTTTTATGTTATCTTAATGGGTATGTTTAATCTTATACAGTATAAAAAATATCAAAATTCAAATCATACGCACCCTACTAATTGCGCGGAATTTATCAATGAATTCGTAGCTTTCCTTAGCGGCCGATAAGTAGTCGCCGCACTTGCCGTCGGCCTCTTTGATATCATTTCGCAGGCGCACTTGCCGCTCGCGCATCCCCGCCCGCCCTCGTGGTCAATGCTACTAAGCAAATATTCCCGGGTATGACTTCTGTTACACAAAACACCATATTATTCTCGAGACGGTAAAAAACGTCAGCCGGTATAGCTTTAACCTCCCACTGCACAAAGCATTCAAAACATTATAGCATAAAAATCTTTTATATTAACAGCTAGTGTAAGCACAAATTTATGCTTATAATGTGCCCACTGCCACCTTCTCGAAATTCTTCGGGCTATGTTGGGTATCTGTGAATCTCTTCATTCTTAATACGATCACACAGGGAAATTCAGTTCAACATCCTAACTATAATATTATAAATGCGAAAGTGACTTTGTTAGTTTGTTATACTTTCACGCTAAAACGGCTAAACGGATTTGAATGAAATTTGGCACATGGGTAGACCATGACCTGGAGAAGGACAAAGGATACTTTTTATCCGGATATTCCCACAGGATCGAGACTTATGCGGGTGAAACCGCAGGACGCAGCTAGTAAACTATAATTTTTGTAGGTACCTACTTAGTTTTACGTATAAAATTATAATTTATATTGAACTGAATTTCCTGACTAAGTGAAGATAGTATTATATCTTCACTACTTGATGTCAACAGCTCTGAGTTTATAATTTCAGATTCATCATTTTCGCCAACAAAGCGACGCAGAATTGATCCTATAGTAAAAATAACACAAAGGATTACGATGAGTAGATCTGCAAGTGACAACCTTCTTGGTAATGTTACAAATTCTAATGAAGAAGCGAAAAACGATCACTGTTCTGATTATGAAAATTTAGATACAGAACACGTGGGAACAACTGCCAAAAGTAGTTGCAATGTGCGTACGGAAAATGATGTGGTGAGTATTTTATACTTTCATTTATAAGTTTAACTTTAGAGTAGTAGGTATGAGAAGGAATGAAAGTTGATGATGGTGAACAAGTATTGTGGATGTCTTTCCCACTCGGCCAACCCCTTCGGGAAATACAGGCGAAGCTGGCATTTAGCAGAGACGAAGTAAAGTAACCTCTACCTTTTTCGAATGTACTCAACATGCACACACAGGTCATGATGGTGAGCTAAGACTTACTAGATGTATCATAACATTGCGCTCTTCACACAGAGACAAATCTAAAAACACTTTGACTGCAATTTCACAAATACTTCTGCCGTTCCAACCAGTGGTAGATTTTGGGACGGAAATTTAAAAAAAATGTTTTTCTAAGACGGACCCACTATTTTTTAGTTTTTCTCAAGCTTTTCATGGTTAGTCAATCGGTTTTAGGTACTTATTATTGCAGTGTTGAACATTTAAAAATCATTTACAGGAGGAACCTTTTTCAGAGGAAAACCCAGAAAGCCAACACAGAGAGGAAAGCGTCCAAAGGTCTCCCATATTGACTAGCAGACATAGAGGTAACAGAGGCAGGAATAGGGAGAATAAAAGCTCAAATATCAACCGTCGTGTAGAACATGGATTTAACAGGAATCTCCCTTTTGGTTATATTGTTATTCATGAAAACTATGACTCCAGGATTCCAAGTAAAATCATATTTACTTCTTTGAATAGTAATGTTAACAACCTTATTTAATTTGTATACTTATTTACAACAATAGGCAATAAATATGACACATCAAGAATAAGGTCCGCATGCACCACAAATCGCCAAACACGTTTAGCGCTAAACATATTTCAAAAACAGCGCTCTGTATCTGTCAATCTTTTTAACATGACAGAGACAGAATGTTTTAAATAATTATGTTTAGCGGTAAACGCATATGGCGATTTGTGGTGCAAGCGGGCTTTAGGGCACCTTAGGGCTCACTTGCATCACAAATCGCTAAATTCGTTTAGCGCTAAACGAATTTAAAATTTTTCCTCATCTCTTTTCATCATTCTTTTTCTGTCAATTGTTTGTAGTTGACAGGGACAGAAATGTTTTTTTTTTTTGAGTTGAACCTATTTAGTTATTAGTAGTGCAAGCATGCCTTAGGAAAAGTTTGCGTTTGAAGAACGTCGTCTCTGTCACTCATAGCTGTGAGACAGTCTCTTTCTATAGCTTGTTGAATCATATTGAGACCCGAGTAATGTTTAAGCCTCGCCTTTATCGCCAAATTAAATGTCAACTAAAAAGGTTTAAACAAGACATCGTTACAACATAACATCAGTTTTCGTACAGCCTCACACATGATTTCTGTAGGATCTATGCTATTTATTCATAGTAATTACTTGTAACGCCGATTATACGAAAATTGATGTTATTTTGTTACGATGTCTTGTTTTATAACTTTTTAGTTGACTTTTTTTTTTAGTTGTATTTTAGTTTTTTTAATGTTTTTATTTTTTTTCTATTGTCGATGTGATGAGACTTAAAATATTAATTTGTTATTCGATAAAAGTACGTAACAAAATATTGTTGTTTTTCAATTTCGAAGCCTTTTTTTCTATAAATTTCATTAAGGAGTGTTTTCTCAGTTATTAATATTTTTTTCTTGTAGGGTTAGTTGCATTGTTTACATAAAGAGTCACTTTTTAGTGTAATGTGATTATAATTAGATTAGCATAAAAATGTATACTTCGTTATCTATCCTTTTCATTGTCCAAATAAATGACTTTCATCCTTTATTCTCGAATATTTCTTTAAATTATTCCAAATACCTACAATCCACACAATTTCAATTAAATTACAGAACAATTCTGTTAAGTACATTAAAGTATTGTTTCCTTTCCACCACAATGGACAAAGACACAATCGAAAGCAATATTCAAGTTAAATAATGATTTCAAATTCAAAATACATTCATCCCGGTACAATTTTATTGAACAGTGGTTTTGCTACGACTACCCCGGGTAATACAACTCCATGTTCAAGTAAAAAGTCAAATGAAAACTGCTGGACAGAGCTCCAAGCACAAACGAAGATATTGCAATATGCTGGAAGAGATTGTTTTATGTAAATTTTAAACTTTTTCATGTGTTGTACTTATATAGGTCTTTGCGGTCAGTCTTTTCTCAATTAAGTTGAATTCAACTTGCAAACAGCCATTACCCAATAAAGGTTTCAACATCTGGGTTCATCTTTAGTAACATTAATTGTCAGGTTTTTGGGGTTCCAACTTCTATACCACGGCCGGAAACCATGCTCTTCGAGTATCAATGAGCAATGAATGTCCCAACAGCAAGATCAAGCGACTCATCCAGGTGCCTGGATTTACACTGTAAAATGAGGAATAACATTTATTTTTGTAAACGACTTAAGTCCACCAGTGGACTTCATAATCGTAATCTAATATCAAAGCCGTATTCTCAATAAATTCCCTGCCACTTCCAGTCCATACCAACATCTTTCTTACTACCAACAGCACTTATTGCATTTGCAATAAAGTCTATATTCATGTGTTACAAACACGAGTTTTTCTATTTTCCCTTGAACTTTTTGCCAGTCGTTACACGGGCCACTTGCAGGGATCGTCTTTAAGCAGTTTTTTTCGGAAAGACTCATCGAGTTCGAATTGATAATGGAAGTATTGGAGGTTACTATTTTTGTTCTGTCAATGTTGGATTGGGGATAAAAGAAAAAATGTTACGAAAGATTTTTGTTTTTAGTTACTGTTCATTGGTTTATTTGAGATTTTTGCTTGTGTATTGTAAAAGAACCTTAATTATTTTTGATAAATGTTGAAGAATCGCATTTTCTACTAGGATCGCGCTCTAAAATAGACATCAATCTTGGTAAAGGGAATATGCACGTAATTCAAAACTTATACATTATTTAAATATTATACACTATACACGATTATTTTTAAATCGTTCTGGAGCCAAAACACAGTGACTCCAGACGATTAATAGGTACTATTAGCATTGTTATTGTTTTTTTAAGACATCTAATATAGAAGTTAGAAATTTATCACTTTTATTCTGTCATTCGAGTTAAATCTTAGTAGCGCTTACACTATTTCATTCATAAACGCAAGATCGTACGCGATCCGCTCGGTGATGAGATGACGTAGCGCGGCACAGCTGTGCGTGTGCGAGTCCGGCTGCAAGTAAGTACCTACAAGTAGGTATTTCATTTCTGGTACGATAGGTTAGTGTAAGTTCATTCACCTCGTTATGTCTCGTTTGTATCGGAAGCACGGCACGGTGTTTACCACTATCACATCTCCTCGTAAACGAGAGAAACTAATTGAAATTTCATTCACCACTCTCGCATCACGAAATCACTAGTACTCGTACCTTTTCAACTAGACACGACGAGTACGCTTGGGAGTTGTATTTAAGGCCTTGAATCGAGTGTCGACCAATCGAGCTAATAGATACTTAATAAGCATACCTACCTACCATATTTATGATAAATAAAAAGATTACTGCCTAAACCAATGTTTATGCGACAATGCTTGCTTGCGGCCGCGGCGCGGCGGCTTCTACAAAGGCAGGCAATGTAAACAGAAAATATGAATCGTTTTATCTGTCGAATAGAGTTCATTATAAGATGGTGGTGCCCTTTTCTATGAACATATTGGACCGAATTAAGACCTTATTTTTATACACTTAACCGCGGAATTCGGTTGTGCATCCTTTTGAAGTCCGGTCGGACACTTCTCAGAATAATTTTAGTAAACTGCGTACCTACTTACCTTGTATCTATAATTTTCTATTTGTTACCGTTTACGGTTTAGAAATAAAGTCTGAATTCGCTTTTCGTATTTTTATTTGTGTACCTATTTATCTATTGCGTATGTGTTTTTATGCTGTCTGATCGATGAATGGATTTTTCAATGGGTACCGTTCGCAAGTGTTGTCGTTCGTCGATACGTTTTACTCACATATGCATTGATCGCAGTTACTTCGAGTTCTCACTATTTCACAAAAAAACAATAAATTAGATTTTTCGTGTTTTTTTTAAATTGTAATTTATTGAAAATAATAGTCACAATCGTTTCGAGTTCGATGATCGAGTTTATGGCTTTTCGTTCCAGAACGAGCTAAAATTAACCGTGTATAGAGTCAAGAAACAAATTATTTTTTTGTAATTTTTTAATGCATTACTTATTTTACAATTCATTATTTTATGTTATGTTTTTTTCTTCGAACGAAACCCAGACTCGAAACGCATCGTCTTCGAAAATGCCGGACCTGGAATGCAGTGACCTCAAAAGGCATGTTAATAAATATATTTTCTTAGCTAACTGCTTGAATTCTCAATAAGGTAAGTTTGTAAGTGCGGTTTCTGCTTGAATAACGCACAAAAACAATTAAATTTATATGCTTGGTGCTAAAAAACCTTAAAAAAATAATAAAAAACAAAGCAGTAACGCGCCAAATGACGTCACATCCTGACCGCGACAGAAACGGACGTTTGAACTGAAGGAGAAAATTGTTGGAGTTTCACAATTTTTTCGAACAACAAGCAGTATTAGAATTTCAGTTTTACTACTTTTCTTAGGTTTATATAACTATCTTTTATTGATTTAGTAAAAAAAAAAATTATATGCATATGAATGTATGATATGCTTGAGAGCAAATAAATAAATTGGTATCAAAAATATCAGAAATATCAACCTAAAGATTTGTCTTATGATTCCCGAAAGTGTAAGTAATGATACTATATGAAAAATAAGCCTAAAATTACAACCTACCTATCCATTACTTAAAAACCTCACCCAAGCAGCTATTTCTACTTCAAACACGTTTTCAATTCAAAAGAAAACTCTGAAATATTCAGACCTCTTGAAAGCTTTCCCACATTTCTTTGCATCCACTTATATCATTCGTTAGAGACGAACTCAGAGTGAGAACTAACAGAGACCTCTCTTGAGTCAACCGCAGTTACAGTGGTCACCAGCCTAATCAAGTACTAAGATTGTCTGAAATTATGGCAACTTCCTTAGGATACTGATGACCATAGAGCATGGAAACGGCGGTATTGTCAACCAAGCATGTCACCGAATGGGCACGCCACAATTGCGGCGATAAGTCCCCTCTTTGAGGAGTGGCTTGAGAGGCGCCATGGCGTCCTCACCTTCCGCCTGACGCAGGTCCTCACCGGACACGGTTGTTTCGGGAGGTTCCTGTTCCGCGTAAGGCGGGAGGAAACGCCCGGGTGTCACCACTGTGTGGATCGCCCGGAGGACACGGTGGAGCATACGGTGGAGGTCTGCCCGGCTTGGGCGGAGCACCGCCGTGTCCTCACGGAGGCGATCGGCGGCGGCGATCTCTCGCGTCCGGCCCTGGTTCAAGCCATGGTTCGGAGCGAGAGTGCATGGGAGGCCGTCACCTCCTTCTGCGAAGCAGTTATGCTCGCGAAGGAGGAGGCGGAGCGCGCGAGGGAGATGCAAGCTGCACGCCCTCGCGGCCCTAGTCGCCGCAGGAGACGCCCCGGGCGTCGGGAGTCCAGAGCCGACTTCCGGCCACCGTAGGCGCGGGCTTGCGGACGGTGAGCAATGGGCAGCTCGCCGTCCGATAAGGACCAGGCCCGTGTCGACGGCGCGTTGTGTTCCACGCGCGCCTCAAAGAGATGTCAGCACCAACCGACGGGGTCGAAAGACCAATGCCTGCTGGGGTTGCGGGTTTGTCCGAAAGGGATAACGCGGCCCCGGCACACAGGCAACGGAAGGAACACGGGTGGGTTTTAGTCAGTAAAAGTCTGACACACCCTCTCGCTCTGCCCAGAGCGGGAGAAGTCATTTGATGATTTCCCATCCAAAAAAAAAAAAAAAAAAAAAAAGCATGTCACCGAAGAGTCGAGTATTAAAAAAATACGTCAAATTAGATCATGAAACTTTGCATAATAACTGAACTAAATATAAAGCAGATATTTTTTATTTTTAATGACCGTTTTTTCACCGTGAAAAGATATTACCTAAACTATCGGTACTTTGGAGCCTCCAGGACGTCCCGACTCAGTCTCGCTCACACTCAGTCCGCGAGCAGTGGTGCGAGCGAGATAAAAAGTGAATTTGAGCTGAGGTACTATGGGCTCTTAATAGTCAGATTCTACACGAAACTAGTCTTAATACCGTATATAAACTGACGGCTTTGAATGGCGGCCGTGACAGCAGTAATGCGCTCCACGCACTGTTGGCGCCACGAATTTATTAGTACTGCGGCGAGTCCGTGCTCTGTGCTGGTGACCAAACGTCAACAATCAAGATTATGAGGCGTAAAAACGATTGCGTACTCTTTCTAACTCACAGGATATGTTTATGGAAGAAAGAGCCGTATATAGGTATTACAGTGACTATCTTTTCATGACTCTGTCTATATTCGTTATTCCTCTGTGAAGTCGAGAGCTTTGCAAGATCCATGCTATCATAGCCTATTAGACCTCAAGTAACTCAGAGCTGCCACCTAGCAGCGGCTCCGTTCCGGTGGTTACCTTAGAGTAATGGCTGGCTACAGGAGCATCTGAGAGCGTCGTTAGGATAAGTCTGTCGAGGTCTCGAATTTATGGGTTCTGATATGATGTAGCAGTGAGATGGTAAAAGTTCATAAGTTGAGTGTGGTTAGTGGTATTTCTAAAACAAAAATAGCTGGTTCTGATTACAGAAAAATTAAAGTATTTTTTTCTTAACATCACTTTTTAGTAAGCTACATATTTCGCAAAATAATCAACAAATAAACATACGGAGACTCTTTACCTGTTCATTTATTTAAAGGATCATTTTTAACATAAGTATTTTTAATATAAGTAGGAGATACATTTTAATTACGAAGGAAGGAACGACCAGCAAGTTAAATATTGGAGTTCCATGAAAGTGCAGTACAGGATCTTCCCTACAAAGAGACGAAGCTAATTAAATATAATTAAGTCTTCATCAACAGCCCTTTTGACGAGGCCTTCCCCTTTCTTTTTGCATTAGCTTACACATTCTAGTTATGTACCTACATTATATACGTACCTCAATAAAGTATTGCGACATTTCAAAATATTTAATTATTTTTATCACTTATTTATTACAGTAGGTATTTAAAGCAAACAAATTACCACACTAACTATTTCCTTAGAAACCAAGAATGATATTCCCACAACAAAATTCGACATAATTGTCGAAAAACAAGGAACTATAACATAACAAAATTAATGATCATAATTAATTATTTTAATGAGGTCTCTCTCTCTCAGCTAACCCTTGTCAAAAACAAAAGCTGCCGTAAATACATAAATTAAAAAAAAAACAAATAGACAATCCAAAATGAGAATTGGCATTTTTCGGCTAACGAAGTCTGACATCAATAATGGCCGGCTCCGAATGACGTTTCTCTGACAGCTGTCTGTCGGTATCTCATTAAAAGCTAACGGCCAGTGTTTATTCCCTACTAGCTGACACGACTGACGTTTTCCTGTCCAAATTTCAATAATTCATACAAAAAAGGACAGTCAGTTCTTCCCGAATTTGAAGATTTTCCGGTAAACATTTCCAATTTTTCTTTCGATAATAACGTGATTCGTTACAAACATTTTATTTAAAAATAGAGCCAAATCTAAAGTGATACACTTACCAACGAACAGCATTTTATTTTTATTATTACCTACTTTGACTTTTCGGTAATGTCAACAGTTTATCCGATGAGTGTGTGACCTAATTTCACACCACACACATTTCAATTTAAGGCCCTTACACACGCAACCAAATATTTCATAACAGTCTCATGTCATTACATTGTAGATACATTTGAACGAACGAAAATAAATTGTCTCTTTGAAAGGCGTCAAATGACTTGGATACCATATTCATTTTCCGTCATTTGTGTGATGTATGTATGACATGATAACAGCTGTTTTCCTGCCTTTGAAAGGCTTCGAACATGGAGGAAGGAATCATAAAGAATAGTGTGAACCCTTTTCTTAGTTATAGCGTCGGAACTCATTTTTTACTCTGAGAAAATAAGTTATGTATTGTGCAGGGTTTGATGTGTAAGAAAACTTAGCCGTGGGCATTTTGGAAACGAATTTGTATCGTACGTAAACGTATGATCGTGGAACTGAATACGTTTTTCTCCGTCAAATAGGTAGTGTTCCGGTGAACAAGTTTGGATTGTTTTCGGACGTCGGAACTATACGTACCTGTATACGTACGACTAACTCCGCACAGTCTGCGCGCTCCCTTAGGCTCTAGACAGACGGACTGCATTTTTGCAGTTTGAATGCGGTCCGTCTGTCTAGAGCCTTAGTACTTGGAAGATCGGAATGGTTCGTGCGTGTTCGTATGTGTTCGCACGAGTAAAATTCGTATGAAAACGCGTCCAAACTGCGCACGGCCTTAGACTTGGGACAGCTACGAAACACAACAACAAGATCTTCGAAGTGAATACAATACTTCTGCATTTTATGGATAATGCTATGCCGCGTCCATTCAGTAATTTTCACAGATTAATAAATTATTATTTAATAATATCCTAATTATCAAATTATTACAGCAAAATGAAAAATTTAATCGTGGTAAACAATGATCAAAAATTGAGCTACCTAATTCCTATGTACATTCGAATGAAACAACATGGTACTTTCAAAAATCTACAAAGAAGAAAAAATCAAGCATAATAAAGCTAATAAATCAGAAATATAGGGACACAACAGTTTTATCTACTAATTTGATGTCATTGTATGCTTGCTGAAGCCGGCTGGACCGGATGCTGGATGCTATCATTACGCCCCAATACCCACGGGGATGTCCGCCCGACGTGGAAAAATGCTCGCCTTTTTATAGAAATGCATGTTATTTACTGGGAGTACGAGACGTGGTTGCTTATCACACCGTAGTGTCCTGTGGTGAAGAAACATTACTTGATATTTGTGAACTAGCTGAGCGGAGCCTGGCCGGAGGTAGGTACGTACGGAAGTACATCGTAACTTGTAAAGCAAGGCAAGGTGCTGCCAGATGCTTTTTACGTCTATTATTAAGAACGTCGGCAACCTAAGTTAGCGGTCTGTAGTAACCTTCGCTTCACGAAGACTTGCCAACTTTAAGTTTCTATCAACTGTCGTCAAACTCCAATTTCCAACTTTTTAGGTCTCTCGGTTGGTCTTCTGTTTGCAAATGTTAGGGTTCATTTGCAAAAAGCCACTGAAGGCGTCCTTCACGAACGGAAGCGAGCGGTTACACGGCAATTTATAACAATGCAGCATTCAGAGTATGCGTGTACGTGAAAATCCTTAAGGAGCAGAAGCATCAGTACTCAGTGAATAAATGGTCAATACTTCTACTACAATACATCATATTATATCTTATCATACGTATATCAATAATGAATGACCAGAATCGATTAATCGAATGAACCGATTGCATTAGCTCCTGGAGCCTCATGTTTTATGGTGTTACAGAGACCATTGCATATCAAGGAGTAGACTGGGGCGCGGTAATTGTAAAGAAGACGTGCCCTTAGGTTATTGAAGGATTTCAGAGCCGTACCCACCGGATAGGCATCCTAGAGTAGGCAATGGCCAGAAATAAATATTCTAAAAAGAAAACTACTCACTTCGGTGTGACAGTCGGTCGGAAAACACAAGTACGTCTTCTGACAATGCATTGTTGTTGAAATACGAATAAAATACATCATCCGAGCTCGCATGTCGTGATATTTGTATGGAGGCACAACTTTGTCACTCCGCGCGGCCATTGTGACACATTTTAATATTTCAAATAAACTATGACGAAATGAAGGGGTATTTTCTTTTGTAAACTTATCTTTTTGTCGTAGGTTTATTTCTGGTTGTGAATATGGTATAATATAATTATATAATTCATGAGATGATGGGCTAATCAATAAAGTGTTTAGGTACTAAAGGCTGATTTTACCAAAGGCATACGTTTTATCCGTGAAATAAAATTGTCGTCTGGCAGGTTTTTTATGAAAAAAAAGTCAATAATTCAAAACTAAAATATTACGGCAACTCGAGGACGTGCTATTGTCACATGAATACAAAACCGCAGTCTTGGTTTTCTATTTGGTCTGTGTAAAAAGCACAATGAATATTGTTGAACTGTCAAAATGAAACTGATTGTGATTGATCGGGTGTTACGCAAATAGGTTGCAAATGTATGAACCTAAACGAAGCAAAATGAATATGTCAGAATCGTAGCAGGCGTCGTTCTGTAGTTACTGCCAACCCCCATAGGAAGAAGTCGTGAGGGTATGTATTTAAGACCAGCACGCGTAGCATGACAATCGTAGAAACGGGTTTTGTCGACGGAAGAATAGACAAAATGACAGATTGCAATTGTTTATCTGTCATTTTGTCTATTCTTCCGTCGACGAAACCCGTTTCTATTGTGGTTATGCTACGCGTGCAGGCACTCTAAAGACAATTTCCGCGCAAGCTCCGCCCTGCATGCACCCCGCCACTGCGATATGTGCTAAACCATAGATATAAGAAAGAATTGCTAAATGCTAACACATCAGTAATAGAGTTGATAAAGCGTGCGCTCTTTGATCGTGTTCGAGCATGAAACTAAATGGCGTAAGTTTAATTTTTTATTTCGTTTGTAGGTAACTAATTTGATCTAGAGAAAAAATATCTTGTGGCTGGATAATAAACTATATTTTCTTACTGTAAATACTTATTTTAGACATAAAAACTGAGTAATCTTGATTATATATAAATAATCTTTAAAAAAAGACATGATTTTCGAATAAAATATGAATCGAGCGAAAATTTTACAATTACGTAACTATATTGTACATAGAAAGAAAAAAAAACCAATAAATCATATACTAAAGTTCCATTTTGATTGTATGCGTGACTGTTTCAGAATATTAATGCAAATTAACAAACAATTCAGGGAGCCTCCTCTTAATAAATAAACATACTTAGTAACTTGTTTAAAGACCCATAATAAACAAATCCGACTAAAACCATTATTTAAATGTCCATTGTAAAGTTTAACACAATCGAGTTAAATAGTTAGCAAATAAAACCTTATATTCTGTACAGAGGACATTAACCTACAGTTTAGACACAATGGGAATGGAAACGAACTTTTAACTTGTTTGCGGTGTAGTTGATTTAATTTTGTGTGGACTTTAGTTGAAAATTATTATATATTTGGATGAATCTACAACCATGAGGTGTTGATAGACTTGAGCATACACTAGTAACAGAACATCGAGCATTCACCGTTAAATTAGAAAAATTAGTCCAACTGAACAATGAAAAGAGCCATGCATAGAGCCAAACATCGCTATGAACATTTTCACGATCATTCCAGCGAACGCTCTAGTCAATGCTCGTCAAAAAAACAGTGGTGCGGGAGGCATAGAGGGACGGCGGCGGAACAAGTTGAAGGTTGAAGAAAAATGACAAATGTGCATTTATTTCGGGCATAGTATTTTTCACTAGCAGAAAAGGTACAGAACTTACAGGCTGTCTATCATGGTAATAACGAAGTACCTACCTATAACATAAAAAGTGGGTCCTGCAGTTATCATACCTAGGGTTTTTTCGATCAATCAATTTCTTTTCCAACTATGCTGGGGTCGGTCGGCTTCCAGTCTAACCAGATGCAGCTGAATACCAGTATTTTACATGGAGCGACTATATCCGACCCTCCACAACCCAGTTACTGGTTAACACGATATCCCTTGGTAAGGGTGACCAATCAACATCGAGCTATGCTGCGCTGTACTGCGCTGTGCTGTGCTGTGTTTCTTAAGCTACGTTTTTTTAATAATCAACATCAAGCTGTGCTGCGCTTTGCTTAGCTCAGTATTAAAAGTAATCAGCTCGTGTAGTCGTTTATCTCGTCAAAAATAACTTTATTTTCAAAAAAACGTAAACATTACGACATAGTTGAATCCGATGAAGATGAAAGGATAGGCTATATGGCAGAGCTCCATAAAAAACATAGCACAGTTCGGCACAGCGCGGCTCAACACGGCGGGTAGCGCGCCTCGCTCGAGACTGCTGCGTTTTTAAACAGAGCGTAGCCTCACACAGCGCAGCACAGCATGGTTTGTTTGTATCCTCAATAAAATATTAGACGAGCGAGTTGACCAAACATAGCACAGCGCAGTACAGCGCAGCATAGCTCGATGTTGATTTGTCACCCTAAGGCTAGACACCACGCTGCTCTCATTTCTTGTTCCACATTAATCTTTGAGCGACAGCGACAGCTGAAAATCCGGCTTCACACAAATAAGATGTGTTGTAGCTTTTATTTTGTACCCGCGAATACCGAAGTTTTGGTTTCGGAGAACAGTAAACAGGATCGCCTCCCGGCGCACATCTGTACTCTCTACCAGGGCGCCGCCGCGCCGCGCCGCCGCGCACACTTTGGGAACCCCTGCCATAGGTTTTGATTTATTTGCGAGTATCAGAATATATTGCATAAATGGCCGTATTTTTTTTATTGCGTTGACTTAGGACCTTGATTTTTTTTAGTACTCCAAGGGACCGTAGAACTACGTATTTGATATAAATGTCAACTTGATACCTCCACGCGTTCCTGAGAAAAAGGGTATTGACAGACAGACTGACAACGAAGTAATCCTAAGAGTTCCGTTTTTTCCTTTTAAGGTACGGAACCCTAAAAATAGTCTACCTAAAATAAATAGAAAATGCTTATTAAGGTTATTACTGTATTCTCAACAAATAGGCAGATTATTAGCAAATCCGATAGGGTATGTATTATCAATCATTGACGATCAACAGGCTTATCACGTGCTGGACGAGGCTTGAATATTGATGAAAATGTATTTTGTATAGCTAAAATATCATCACGACACACCCCTAGGGTATGAGCAGATGGAATGATGTTATACTCAGCTTATTGGCTACACTTTCGGAATAATATTAGGGCTTCGATTTTAGAGATAGACTAATCAATAACTGTTTTGCACGACCTCTGAAAATGGGAGGTCTGAAAAAATTGAGCCTTTTATTTTACGAAGATTATGATTTCTAAATGAAAATACTATAATTATTTACTAACATAATTATCTTTCTGGAGTGGCGACCGCGTACCGGAAGACGAAGCATTGGAAGGCCTCCCACAAGATGGACCGATGACCTTGTGAAGGCCGCAGGAGTCCGCTGGATGCGGGAAGCATAGAACCGGTCGAAGTGGCAGTGCTTGGGGGAAGCCTATGTTCAGCAGTGGACGTCTTTTGGCTGAAATGATGATGATGATGACGATAATTATAGTAGAAGAATATACTGATGTAGAAAATGCATACAAGGACAGACTTAGCACCTTCAGCTCCATGTGTATCTTTTTGTCACACAGTGTCTGGAACATTGTATATCCAAAACTATACAGGGTGGCAGGGACATCGACGCGAAAACTGTGATCATGGATTCAGTACATGATTCTGAACGCGTTGAGATTTTTTGTCCGTTATTCAAAGAAATGCTGTTTCATAGAATAGTGCAATTCCTACGAGATCAAAATGTATGGATCAACGTCGATGTCCCTGCCAACCTGTATAAACGGCTTTCTGCTTGGTAAAAGCGCTGTGTATCTTTTAGGCACACGTTATCTAGAATATGTAAAAAAAATCCTGCCTGATACGAAAGGGTATAGGTAGGTACTGCAAAAACGTTATCTACAATATGTAAAAAAAATCCTGCCTGATACGAAAGGGTATAAGGTAGGTACTGCAAAAACATTACAAAAAGTACCTAATTAATAAAAATAAAAAAAGTTATTCTTATTTAAAATTCACATATTTAATACCAAAATTACCCCAGATCCACTAAAAATTAGCAAATTTTCCACAGGGTCATAGGTTATGACTTGTAGACACCCGTGTTACAAGTCATAACCTACGGAAAATACGGTCACCCGTGCCCCATGTAATAAAACCTGGTAAAACCCCTTTTTTTTCGTTTTTTTCCAGAAAATCTCCACCTAAATAGCCTCTTAGTACGATATTTAACAACACCCTCGCGGATCAGACATGGCTCTTTTACATGTATAAATAAAAATTGCTGTTCCATACAGTTTAGTACTTACAGCTGATTATTTTTCTACGATTTCAAAATTGGTCCCATAATAAAAGTTATTCAGTTCGTTAGTCTAAAGCACCTCTTAAAGTTTCTAAAATCAGAAATGATAGTTGGGGCCTGTCAAACGCGACCGCTTATGGTGTTAAAAACCATCCAAACATGTTAGCCGTCGACCTGCTACAACCAAATATCACCAGGCACCACATCCTCGAGCTGAATAAATGATTACCATATGTGCGGTGCTCACTGGAGCCCTGCATAACTACGTCATGTCCCAACCAGCACATTTGTTTATAACCGAATGGGTGATTGCAGAAATATATTATTACCCTATTTGTGCGAAGTGTACTTATGTACTGGAAACTAGGGTTTTTCGTAATCGTCCACTGTTCTTTTTTCTGATTGAATTCGGTGTACTTTCTTTCTTTGGGACTCGTCGACCTATGTACTACTTAGATTTAAAAAGGTAGGTATTCACAAAATGCTCTCTTCATTTTATTAATAACACTTATTTAATACATACTAATTCAAAATGGAACCGTAAAGCTCCTTAAATCAAAGTCCAATGTTTATAAATCACAGTGAGACGGGCACAAAACTCGGTCCGCACGGGCCGGACCCACGGGCCCCATAATGTCACAATACGTCCCGTACTGTAACGACAATGTGTACATAGCTTTGGACTGAAATGCCAATGTTAACGTGTAAATAAGTAGGTAAGTACTTTAAATAGTACTTAGGTACACCCCCGACCACTCCATTCAAGCGTATTTTATATAATTACACATAAGCTGTGTCATCTCAATTGTCTATGCTGTCGCGAACTTTTTTTTGAACGTTTGGAACATTTCAGCACTACATTATTAAATCGTGTAAGTCTAACTATTTACGAAGCCCACGCTATGGAAACTCTCAAAACACACGACTTTTTTAGCTGACGAATACCATCATAACTTTTAGATTTTGTATGTATTTACATAATAAAATATCCTATGTCCTTCTGGAATAATGTACCTTTCAAATCGAGAAAAAAGTTTTCAATTCGAAGATGTGGTTCCGGAGATTACCCTCCACATGTACAAAATTCGCGCTCTCTCTTTATAATATTAAAAGTATTCATTAGCTTTTGCCCGCGGCTTTACCAGTGTGGATGTCAGAAAACAACATAAAGAACGTAAAGGTGCTGATAGACTTGAGTATTGACTTGTCATCGAGCTTTCGCCGTTTTTTAATGTGTCGAACTGAACAACGAACAGAGCCAAGCAAAGAGCCAAGCATCGCTACTAACATTTTCACGATCATTCTAGCGAATGTCAATGCTCTTCAAAAAAAACTTCTTCACGAAGATGGAAATGGAGCAATGACAGAATGGCTCGTCTCGGCAAAAATCTCGAAGCTAATTTGCTGTCCTTTCGCTAGAATGATCGCTAGAACGCTCGCTAAAACCCGTTTATTTTTCTGTAATGTAACATTCGCTAGAATGCTCATTACGAGTGAATACTCAAGTTTATCAGCACCTTTACAATTATCCCACAAGAAAGTCTGTGGTTCGAACTCATAACTTTTCTATAACGCTCACAAATCCGTGGCCATTGGGCTATCTAATCCGCGTGCGCAATTTATTTCCCAAACATGTAAACAAACACGAGTTTTCCACTCAGCCAAACATCAACTTTATGCAAGTGTAATTAAGTTGATTTGAGATCGACTAGTATTGTTGACAAAGTCATATAAAATATGAAGTTGTAGCGCAAAGTGAACCTTATGAGTAGGAATTACAGTTGGTTTTTCTAAAACTCTTTTTTGTTTACATGTTTGGCAAATGAATTGCCAACGCAGATTATACTTTTCAATTTATTACTGTATAACCGAAACATCAATCAAATTCGACGGTACCTGCTGCTTCAGTTTTTCCCTGTACAGAGAAATAAATTTACATAGAGTAACACCAGCTGTTAGTCTATGTAAATTCTTGTTCTTTTACTAGAAAAAATGCGAAAAAAAAAACTCATTTTGGTAGGTACTGGAAAAGCGGTAGCTATTTTTTTCTGCTATGAAATTGGAAGCCAATACAATGTTTAGGTAGGCGAGGGCAAAGGATACGTTTTGTCCGACTACGGCAAGGTAAAGAAGGGTTATGATTTTAACAGGCTATGTAATATATGTGTATGTATGTTATGTTCGTGTGTTCCCCCTCATAACTTCTAAACTAATAGACTAGTCGTATTTTGACCAACAAGATATCGTTGGAAGCGTCATATTGTTTCGCAGGATAAAGGCTATTTAAGAATAAAATAAGTACGTTTCATTCTGTTCAAAAAAAATTATTTCTTTAAAATTTTCCCAAACCAAAGAAGTGGGTAGGTACCTACCCTCAATGATTTCTAACCTGCAGCATAAAAAAGACATTAACCTTGGCATTACCAAGGTTAAGAAAAAAAAAATGGAAAAATAATGAAATCAAGAGAAGGGGCACTAGATACCAAACCATCAGTTTCAGTGCAAAGAGCCCTCCTGGAGGGTTCTCCTAGTCGCATAGGGAATGCTGGGAGCCCTTGCGGAGGGCTCATTTTAAGGTTTTTCTAAGCGAATACAGCATTATAATTCGTGAAAATAAAATCTGATGTATATTTTAATATGATTTATTAGTACTTACATGCGTTGGTTTTAAAATCCAAGTTGTTTGTTTTTTTTTTCTTTTTTATTCTCGGTTACAAATATTACCTAAAAATTTAAAAGGTTGGAAACTACGTCTAGCGACAGGACCCCCTGAAAACACAATTTTACTTCGTTTTAACACGGTTTTAAACCTTATGCGGTTGATGGTTAAATTGAGCGCAAACGTAACGCCGCAACCCTCCCGGAGGGTTCACTTCCAAATATATGGCATATGAATCCTATGAAAATGGGTGGAGTCGAAAGTGTTAAAGCGATTAATCCGTAGTTATAAAACCCATCTTCATAAAAATTTAAGCCGCCGTTCTCCAAACGGAATACGCTATAACACAGCACCATTTCGGTCAACAACTACACGGAATACATAAGGCACACTCGAACACAGGGGGCTGCAGTCCCGCAAAAAGCGAAACTTTCCCGAATCGCCGGAAAAAAGATTATATTTCGAGAACTGAACTCGAAACTGCCACTGACGGTGAAATGTGAACGTAGAACTTGGTTTTATTTTTCACAAAAGTCTGAAGCAAAAACTGTATGGTACTGTTTTGTGAGCATTTTATTTTCAACTGCGGAAATTCGTTCCACACAAATCTAAGTTGTTGTATGTTGTTGCTCACATAATGGGTCGTACGATTTGTTTGCTTGTTGGAATATTATGTGCATAAAAATATGTTGATGTTATTCGATTGAGCGGTAAAATTCGGGTGCCAGTGGCGGATCCAGGATTGTTTTTTGGGAGGGGCTTCACCCCGCTGAAGGGTTGGTTTTAGTAGCGTGAATGGTATAGAAATTTAAAACTTGAAAACATTATTCTTACTTAAGTTAAGGATAATTGATGACAATAGGGATGACACCTGGGTAAAAAAAAAGAAATTCTAATTAGTCCGTCAGTCAGATAATAAAAAAATATTAGACACGTATTTTTTGCTTTGTCATATTAACAATAAAATACTTATATAAAACGCATTTTATGTTGAGAAGTGGGGGTCGCCACGTCACAAGTAATTATAAAATCTACATACTCGTGACGTCATGGCATATTTTAACTCAATGTATCGTCGTAATCTTTGGATAACGTAAAAAAAAAAAAATACGTGTCCAATATTTTTTAATAATCTACGTGACGGACTAAAACAAAATTTTTAGTCATCATCCCTATTGCACCTAATGCTTGCTAAAAGTTAGAATAATATCAAGTCCACTTTACGATTTGTTACGGAAGAACTCAGATGCTTTTGGAGGGGGCTTGAGCCCCTTAGCCCCCCCTGGATCCACTACTGAGGGGTGCAATTAGTAGAATTCTTAATAGTGTGGATGCACTATTTCACACATTATTCAGATCTTTGACAGTCATTTCGAATAGTTAGAAGGCAGAAAGTGTAACAACCAGTCTTAACCAGGATAATAGTCTTACCCAGTAACTGGGTTGTCAAGGTCAGATAGGCAGTCACTGTATGTAAAATTCTGATATTCATGTACCTGCACCCCGGTGAGATTGGAAGCCAATAAAAACATAGTTGGGAAAATACTGAGCATTAGCACCTTTATTCATCAACCTTGCTTAAAGTTAAGAGACCTCTAAACGTGTGGTTAAGCAGACGTTAAACTTAACTTCAAGCAATCAATCTGCCTAGCCTTTTCCCAACTATGTTGACGTCGGCTTCCAGTCTAACCGGATGCAGCTGAATACCTGTATTTTACATGGAGTGACTGCCTATCTGACCCCCACAACCCAGTAATTGGGTAATAGGATAACCCTTGGTAAGACTGGTTGTCAGACTTTCGGGCTTCTGACGACCCGTAACGACTGTCAAATACCCACGAATGACAGCCGGGACCAACGGCTTAACGTGCTCTATGAGGCACGGAGGAGTCTCAGTATGAAAAGATGGCCACCTATCTACGGACCAACCCCAGCAAGCGTAGCTTAACCTAATGATGGACCCGTGCGGCTGTTATTAATTAGATAGATAGATAGAATATTCTTTATTATGCACACCATACAAATTACAGAAATAAATTTAGAAATTTTACATAGGGTGACACAATGGGCAGTCTTATCGCTAAAAGCGATCTTTTACAGACAACCTTTGGATGGATTAAAGGGAGAAGGAGAGATAATAATGCAGGTAGTCAGTGGTATACCATTTACATACACAATAAATACATAAAGAATAAACTTAACCACATAAATATATACATATATATACATAGATATATACAAAATAATAAACATGAAACAAGAATAAGGAACTATATGTAATGATGATGTTTAAGGAAAGAGGAAGTGTTAATAATTAAACCCATATAAATTTTCTTTTTAAATTACTTACTCTCAATACTCTGTCATTTATTTCGAAAAACATACCAACAGACATAAATATAACAACTAAAAACAATTTGTCACCCATATTTACAATCTAATTCACTCGTGGACGTTGACGAAGGATTTTATTGAAACAAACAACGCCACCTAAAAATATAATTGGATATAAATTTATTGTTTCTGACAATATTTCAGTTGTATGTGACAATACAGGGCCGTATTCAGTAGTGGTTGGGTTAAACTATCTTTATCGTCGACTAGTTGACCCGACAGACCTTGTCCTGTCTTATATAATTCATGAAAAAAGGACGTTCAGTTATTCCCGAATTTTATACTTTTCCGTGAAATTTTTCCAATTGTTCTCTCCATAAAAACCTTAATCGGACGATAACGGACATTTAAAAACGAATGATCTAAATCAGTCCGGCCGTTCTCAATGATGCGCTTACCAACGAACAGCATTTAATTTTCTGGACCGGAGTAGAGGACGATGATACAAGGAACAAAAAAAACACATTAGCGTGTGTAAAATTACCGATTAACAATTTTTTTTACATTTACTCAATATAAAATATCATATTTGTATGTTGATTTTTGTTTACCTAGTTAGCTATAGTAATAAAACCATAAATATTTCTATAATGAAGTTGGTGGTTGGTTATTGTTAGTTGGTGGTTGGTTTGTTGTTGGTGGTTTATTTTTTTTGTTATCTATGATCGTGTTTAGTTTTTGATCTCTCCCGAGTCTTCGTGCGAGTCGCAATAAATACTTTGTTTCTTTCTTTTCTTTCACATCAGCCCGATGCATGAGCCACCAGGCTATTGTTGCTCAAACAAAATCTCTGAAAAGTATTCCTGCCTACGTAAAGCGCACCTCGTCCTCAGTTCATCCCTGCCAACATTTTATAGCATAGCTCGTCGTTCGCAGTGCTCACGCGGTGTTTATTTGTCATCGGTTTGGAAATTCGCGAACGCATCCATTCGTGGCGGGCAGCTGTCAGTCGCCGCGCGTGACAAAATGCCTACCAATCAGTTAAATTGAAGACAGAATTTAGCGCGCTGCCTGATGTTCCAACAGACTGTAAAAAGTGATTTTTAAGCTAATATTGGCTTTCTGGTTTTAAGAACCAAAAGCATGGCTCTGGTTTTATGAAAAGTTAATTCGCGGCGTCAGATAAAGTAGATACTTACTTACCTGATTATGAGATACTTTCTTTCTGATTTTTGATCGGTAATTGTTATTAATCCGTTCTTGTCTCGTGTCGACGTGAGTTAGGTATACCTACAAGGCTTTAGTAATGCCTTGGTGAAAAGTACACCAGTAACCAGATGGTAATGGGGTTGACTGGTCTGCCCGATTTGCTAGGCGGCAAACCGGGGGAGAGGGCACTTTTAAAATCCAATACAAAAATAAAAGGCTTATTTGCCCACCACAATTCGTTTATATTTCGCTGCATTCGCAATACAAATGTGTCATTCGCGTAAATTTCTGAACGCATCGAAGCGTGGTCGCAGCTGTCAGACGCCACTCGCGCCAAAATGGGTGCCCGTCACTGTTCCCCAAATTGATATTGGATTATATTCATGAGTGCCAATGCTGCATCATTTCCGCATTTATTATTGCTGTAGTATTTCAAATAGAAATAAATTCAGCATATCTGTTTTTGTTTTAAACTAAAATTATTTTCGTTTTATTTCACAGATATAAATTGTCCCTTTATATTTATTGGGTAGGCTGCGGTTCCTAGCTAGTGAGTAACCCAACTTACTAGCTGCAGATTTGCCAGTACACGACACACCTGACACACATTTCTTAGCAATTATATTTTTCAATAAACTAGCTAGGTACCTACCCATTTTAGTCCCAACGAAAAACAATAAATCACAGATAGACGCGTCGCTTCATTATGTCGGCGAACTTTCCATCATTTTAAAACCAATTTCAAATCTGGAAGCCTATTGAAACTCCAAAATGGCGTCTGCGGTCATCCGGATTTGGTAGTGATGAATGAACTTGTTCCCAAAATAGATGGCACCACCAGCGTTAGAAGCGTCGAATGGAAAATACATGTCAGCCTCACTCGGGTAAGCCTTCCGACATTTTTTTCAAAAAAAGTAAATTGAATTCCAGTTTACATGACTATCGAAACACAAAGTTACAATGATGTTGTTTTTGAAACCGTTATAAATTGTTGTATTTTTTCACGGAATCCGTTTTAGTTTGTCATCATACAGGCCGTACAGCTCCATAATTTGAGTGAAAAATAGCGACCCCGACCTAGATATCAGTAGAAAGAAATGATATTACGTCGCCCACATAACATTTGGAAGTTGTTAAACACCAATCCGCTATTTCAAGATAAGTAACTGTTACCGATCCGTTACTGTCAGCACTGAAGCAGACTCTAAAAAGCAAAGCAGTCTAACTTAAACCTTCCAGTTGAAAGTAGTAGAGCCATTTTCAATTTGGCGAACCAAATTGAAAATGGCTCTACTACTCTACTCTTGAATTTATCGACTTTTATTATTTCGCCATTATGTTATCTGTCAGAACGCAATGAAAATTAAATCTGATACCCAGAAATCCAATTTTTCGCGAAAATAGTTTCTCATACTACTAACAATTCTACCATTTAATCTTCCAAGCGTAACATGGTTAAACAAACGCCATACTTATCAGCCCTAGTTCACGTGCCACGCTTTTGACAATCCCATTTACGGCAGCATTTACAGGTTAGAGCCAGCGATATTTCAAAGTAAGCGGTGCTTTTCTTATCCTGAATCTGGGCCCGAAGTGGCGGGAAATTGGTAGCATTATTCCAAATCAGGTAAGATGGCTACCAGCCGGCTACTGAATGAGGTGGAAATAGCTCAAAAATGATCTGGGGTAAAGTAATTTTTTCTTTGTGTATTTTTTATGAATTTTATTGAAGGTTAATGGGATTTAGGGTGTGGAGGTGAAATATGGTGATAATATATTTTCCGCTTTGTGAGAGGATTAGAGTCATGCATGTGTTAAAACTTTGAATATGGCACGAGGCAAACGCCAATATTAATTCAACTAGTTTTTGAAGCTGAAGAGAACAGCATCAGTCCCTTCGTTAGGATAGCGCCAGATTTTTTGAAGAACAAAGTAACAGAAATCGGGGAAGACTTTGCCCAGTTGTGGGCCATAACAAAGGCTTACAAAAAATTAGCCTCTTTTGCAAGCTGCTATAAGTTTTATGAAACTATCTAAAGTATACACCAGCAAAGGATTTCCAAGAACAGGCGAAACGTTTACTAGCAAAAAATATCGTTCAATATCTAAAGAGAGAAATAATTTCTGAACACAATACAGGTGATCAATGAGCAGGAAAGAAGGCGAAGACTCAATTGGAAAAGTAATACCGTACCATAGATAACCGTGTACCTTCCGTGAACGAAGACGTCACGAAATGACACGGAAATGAAACACTTAGGTGTACCTTTGACACGTCTCGTTAACTTTCATTCATGAAGAAATACTATTATTATTTTATACTAAATATGGGGGAGACCTTTGCCCAGCAGTGGGACAATATAGGTTAACAAAAAAAAAAAAATACTTTTACACTAGCTTCTGCCCGTGGCTTCGCCCGTGATTTTAGAAAAAGAATTAGAGTCCAGACGACTCTAATTCTTTTTCTAAAATCACAAGTCCCGTCAAAATCGGTCCACCCTTTACGGAGATTAGCCGAAACGAACAGACAGACAAACAGACAATTCGATTCTTTTTTTTTTATAAGTACCGTATACATGCGCGAAAGGCGCGAAAACTGTTACCATGGTTGCAGTAGGTTCAAAAAAAATCTGCTGTTCCATACATTTTGACCACGTAGGTATTGCAATTTTCTATGAAACAACAGTTTTTTTTTTTTAATAACCGATGAAATATTTCAACGTAGGGGGTTCAGAATCATGTACTGAATCCATGGTAAAAGTTTTCGCGTCGATGTCCCTGACAACCTGTATACATTTCATATGCATTCAGTAAAATGCTGTTATTTTGGCATTACAAACACTTACATTTTATTTATTTTGTATGTATGTAAGTATATGTGTAGATACATCACCCCTGTATTCTTTGAAGCTTTAGGCAGAGCTGTAGGTACCTACAGTGCACCCACAGTCCCATTGTAAAAGGGGCGAGCCTATTGCTATCAAATGGGCACAAATTTCGAGCTTGCAGAAACTGAGAAATGCCTATTTCATTCCTATTTTGAGTAGGTTAAAGATCCACTGTGTTGTTATGCTTAGCTAATTTTGGAGAAGTTGGGGAACTTGTTTTGTTCCAATGACAAACATATTTGTTTGGTAATCCGTAGGCACATGCCCCACCCCCAGCCAAGCGAGTGTCGCTGAGCGAATAGGTACTCTCTTTGATATCTCTGCAATTATCCCGATGAAAATAAAATAAAATATTGCCAGTTTTGTTCTTTTTAATTGAAAATATTGACGTTTGAAGTTTGAGCAACGACGAATTTCGAATATAATTTTACAAAAGTAATTTTAAAAAATCCGCGTTGGCGGGGTCTTGTCTTGAGACCCAATAGGCCTAAATACGTAGCAGACGGCCCCACGGATTCGCCATTTTCGTACGTTCAACCGTCTGCCTATCATCCTGTAACTATATCTTATTACTTATAATACACGGGACCTATTCTTGAGAGAGAAAATCGTTGATAGCTAGTCGCTTCCTCGACGACGGGTGGGACAGGTGCCTAAGCTACAGCTAGGATCGGTTTCGCATTCATGAGTGAACTCTTTAAAGGCGCAGACAGGCGCGACGCGACGGTCCGACGCGATTCTGGTAGAACAATTTCCATTAAGTTTTCGAAGTAACTATTCTACCAGAGTCGCGTCGCGACTGTCTGAGCCTTAGCGATTACTGATGCATCATGCACGTTGATTTTACATATAAGTAGGTATGTCAATTGTATATAACATAACAGTGCGACATTTTTCTAAGTATTTTGTTTTTTTTGTTTTTTTTGTCTCAACCAATTATGTTCTATCTTTTAAAAGGAGGGCAAGAAAAACTAACGTGGTTTGTCTAAAAGCTGCGTGGCGGGCTTTTTCTTCCTTTATTAAATTTCTAAAACAATTTCCTTCGTAATTTTTAAAAGTAGGGTTATTATCAAGACGCTACCGTTTAAATGCAATTATTCTCATAAAACGACGAGAAAACTTAAGTAAAGTAGTTTTTAATGCGATATGATTTTCTTGTTTTTTGTTTGTTGAAATTACTTAATCATAGAACGCTTTGCAGCTACAAAGCTAAGTAGTTAGTACCTATGAATACATAGTTTATAACAAAGCCGCCTTTCGTGTCTGTCTGTGGGTTTGCTTTGTTCCTCTAACTAAACTAAACAATGGATTTTGATTTGGTTTTCACCACCATTTAGAGAATTTATTAAGGAAGGTTTATATGTATAGCACATGAATATTTAACTTACATATACTTAGCACAGAAATCTCGAAGATTTGACATGTGCCTCAGTAGATCACACCCGTGCGAAGCACGAGTGAGGAGCGTTCATTCTAAAAGTCGGCAACGTCGCAAATAGGTGCCAAATATTTACCTGTTTTGATTAATTTGGCAATATTACTGTATTGAAATATGAAATATAGCTAACTAGTGTCACAGTCAAAAGTCAAAGTCAAATCATTTATTTCAAAATGCACGTCACAGGTTATGAACGTCAAAATTTACAAAAAAAAAATAGATTCTAGTGGCCCCTTTTAAAAGGTAGTTTTCGTATGGAGAAGCATGGGCAAGAAACTCCACCGTTACTATCTTAAAATGTTTAGTGAACTAGAATATTAATAATGATTTCCAATTAAAACACTGAATTGTATTTTGTAACCGCTTTAAGGCTCGTACAGACCAGCGCGACGCGACGGCGCGATGCGACTCGAACAACACAATTTCTAAGAAAACTTCACGGTATAACAATAACCGGTTTCACGGCGCGTTAGTCTGCACGAAGCTTCAGATGTAAAAAAGGCACTTTTTTACATCTAAACCTAAATATTCGGTGTTACGATATTAATGATTGCATTTCATAATCAATATTTTAGTCCACTAGTTAGCTATATTTCACATTTCCATACAGTAACATTGCCAAATGAATTAATAATAGATTATTAATAAAAGAGTCATTTTTAACCAGTACCTTTAACACCAAAGAAAATACATAAGATATTCAAAACGCGTCTCGTCTCTAAAACTACTTCCTCCCTTTCGCCCCTAGAGCCGAACTCCAGCGATAAGGGTCACATCCTGTTATCAAAGGAGCGTCACGTCACATAGGCACCCCGTTATCAATGTACCTACGTCATTCTGTCGTATCGAAAGTGTAAATTATGATTGATGGCGCAGATTACCACGCCCTTGTTATTCAGGGGTATCACTGAGGAATTAAACTATATTTTTCCATCGTAATGGGAACAATAGTTTTAAAAGTTTTTAAGTGGGTTGTTGGGCTATCTAAATAGAAGTGGGAATCGAGTTACTCCTTTAATGGGTTGGGAGTCACTGCTTGTAAATAGGTCCTGGCATTCAGAAGCATCCGGTTCGACTGGAAGACGACCTGACATGGTTGGGAACAGGCTTGGCAGCTGATGATGAGCAGTTTTGATAAATTGGTCTATATCGGGTGAACTTCTCTGTCCATGAATGGCTGATGGATTCTTTATGCAACAGATAGGTTGCATGAGTCTTTGAGAGCACTTTGCTCCTAACTTGCTCTTATAGAGGTATGAGGAACAGGGTGTAACTTTCACTCATCCTCTATAGAAAAGGGAGGATCCTCCGACCAGACACGACACCCGATAGACTGATGTCGGGTCGTTGTATGGTATGAACTCGTCGCGTGGTAAACTTTGCCTGCGCGATGCAGGATTTTGCGTGACGTCAGTGTGATGCGAAGTTCGCATTTGGCGTAGTAGATGCCGCCACACTCTCGAAGACTCCATGTTCAGCAGTCTACTCAATCTTCTTTCAATTTCTTCAGTAATTTTTCATTTCAATAGGTTATATGACCGAAAGATTTTTTTTTTTTGTAGAATGGTTCTGAGCAAAAAACAACGTAATTTTATAATAGATTTTAGATAAATTAATATTTCTGAGAAATAATTGTGTGAAAATAAAGCTATTGGTCTATGAAACGTTTATAAGGAACCAGCACTCTAATTGCGTTACACACGATCAATCACAATCTGTCATTTTGACATTTCAACAACATTCATTGCGTTATTTACGATGTTGAGCAGACAAATTTTTCGAACATAAGAAGCAATGGATTAACAATATCTTTCAAAAATTATTCAGATTATGATTGATTGTGTGTTACGCAATTAGGGTGCAGCATTGAAAACCAAGTTGTTCACTACATCCTCGTGATTTCAGACTTACCTTACGATGTTTTCCATTACCATAATTTACTTTAAAATTAACATATATAGTGCAGACAATAATGGTGCTAGCCAGCCTAAAAATGTAGTTATTTTAAATCATTTTCAGCAAGAAAAATTGCTTAACCCTACACGTCCGTTATGACACGAACGAGGCACACTATAGAGTGGCGCTAACCCACTTGTGTCGCGGTTGATCATAAAGATTAGGCTTAACCCTCCGATGCTACTACTTAGAGGTGCGACACCATTTTTATGGACCTTAGTGAAAAATATTATAGCAGTTTTATATTGACGTCGTATGTAAGGCGACAACTGCCTAGTTTTTATCAAAAGTGACGAAAATATATTTGATACCTGAATTCGGCTAAGATCGATCATATTTAATTGCTCTAAGAAACAGCTATCTAATTACGTAACACATTTTCGTAAACGATTGCGACTAATCTGTTTCATTTTGACAGTTCAATAACATTAATTGCGTTATTTACGTTGTAAATTCATTTATTTCAATGATGGGTCGAGTATTGCAATAACAATTTTCGCTGCATTTCGATATGCCCTCCTCATTTAGTCATGTGCTATTGTCCCCAGTGATTAGGTGCTATTATCAATGAACATCTTCAATTGTTTAAATTAAACACACGTACGTACTATCGCGATTATCTGATAATGACTATTGTATAAATAACTTAGTTTGGTGATGTCTTCATCTAGTCGTCAGTAGTAACTTACTGTTTCAAGCAAAATGGTTCGATTTGTGATAGCTATAGCTTACGTTTTGCTATTACAAAAACGCCAAACGTAAGCTTGTTATAGAAAGCTTTTGTTTAACAACTATAAAATAATAAGTATATTACTATGTTATTTGTCCCACTGTCTTTGAGATTTTATGTAGAGCATTTCACTGGATCCGTTCAGCGGCTTATAGATATTATAAGCAGAGTGAACAGCTGGAATAAAAAAAAAAGATAACGACTACAAAATAAAAATTAAATTTCTCTACGCACACAATTAACAAAAATAGAAAGAAAGAAAGAAAGAAAGAATAATGTTTATTTGGACACAGTTTGTGAAACACTAAATACAAAATAAACAAAGTGAAAATAATATTTTAACAATAATAGTGTGTGCCTCACGGCTGCACCAAAAAGGTTCATTTCAGCATTAATGCCAGGCAGATGCTGTCTGACGCTGGTTTTCTAATGAACCTATAAGTAGGGACAAGTGACGGCGAGTACAAAACAGTTTCAACATACCTAATACATAATTTGTATACTTCTAAATAAATAAATAAACTAGTAATCAAATCTAAATTACAAAAAACCTGTCCACGCAAAACCTGTTCTTAACGATTAGCTAGACTAGATTGATTCGTGCACTCACAAAGCGCAACAGGCCGCCAACCGCGGCGGACAGATACACCGACTGCTATTTAGTTAAAAATATCATTTCATTCATCATTCCAGTCCTTGGTGTGTACGGCAGTTATCAACTTAGATAACTGCCGTACACCGACCATGGACTGACTGGAAGAAGAAGTGTTGGTCGACCGACGATGAAATGGGCGCACGACATTGTTGCCATGGCGGGTAGAACCTGGATGAGCTGGCACAGGAGCGTGGGGTTCGGCACAAGAAAAGTTAGGCCTTAGATATCTGATGTGCCTGCCAGGGTTGCGAGTCCTACCAGGGTTGCGAGTCTTGCCAGGGTTGCGAGTTTGTCCGAAAGGGATATCGCAGCCCCGGCACACAGGCAACGGAAGGAACACGGGTGGGTTTTAGTCAGTACAAGTCTGACACATCCTCCCGCTCCGCCCAGAGCGGGAGAAGTTATTTGACAACTTCCCATCCGAAAAAAATAAAAATAAGATATCCGATGTGGAAGTTGGGCTATGGATGATGTAATCACTAAATCAAATCTGTTTTTTTGTTTTAAATCCTTCGATTACGCTATGAATCACAGCAAAACAGCAGCTGTGAACCATAATCGATTTTTTATCATCGATTTCAACGTATTTGAGCACACGTGTAGATTATCATTGCGACTGATAACGGATTAGGTTTAAATATAAGTTAATCATACTAATTAATCAGTCAGTCACAATTTAAGGAGTCAACATGTCTCGTGCTGTGATATTGTTTTGTGCCGTGCTGGCTCTGACCAAAGGGCAGACCACTCAAGTAAGCCAGTGTGAGTAACTAACTGTAATAATAACATACTACGCGAGGTTAATTCTGGTTGACTTTAGTTGATAGATGTTTAGACGAACACTAGTTTGTTTAATTGTCGTTTGAGCTGCAATCATCCATCATGCTTTTAATTTGAATTATTTCTATAATATTCTTGTATGCCTCTGCAGTGTAATATTTTTATGCCTCTGTGCGTACGACAAAGAGACCCACATACCTTTATAATTTGGAACACTATAGGTAACCTATGTACACGTGATTTGATTTGATGACTATGCGATCAGCGATCAAGTTATCGCCATCGATGCGACGCCCAACGTGTAGCAAACCCGTAAACCGATTTGAACTTTTTTTTTCATGTAGGCACTGGCAGCTCTGCCGGTCCCCTTCCGATCAACGCGTACATAGCAGGCTGCGAGGCACAGCCGTGCCTTCTGCCACAGGGACAGGATGCCGTCATCCAAATCGTCTTCAGAGCACGTAAGTATTTTGTTTTTAACCATCACCTCAATTGTGTTACACACTTTTAATCAAGGAAATTCCAATTCAACTGCTTATGTTTCAAAAATTCGCAACGTAAGTAACTCAATGAATGTTGTTGAACTGTCAAAATGAAAGGCATTGTCATCGATTGCAATTGTATGTGGGTTACGCAACACCCCGCCAGATCTAATTAGCCGAGAATAGAGCGTCTAATGGTGGCACGACAACACTAATCAAAAATCAAATCAAAACTTTCCTACTGTCTCTCCTATTTTCTGGTTTTTTTTTTACTTTTTTATTTTTTATTAATCTAAACAAAATAAAACACTAAACATCTCGACTGATTTATCAATCAAGCTGTTTAGCTAAAATAAATATTATTAATTTTCGTTTACCAAAATTGTTTTGTGACAGATTTTTTTATGGGTGTCTTAATAACAACTAGTCCTTATGTAATAGACTTTACAGTTACATGGGAGTTGTTAGTAGTGGGGACCAAGCCACATTTTTACCCAATGTCCTTTTGAATGGGGGGAAAACTACATACCCTTAATTTATATTAAATTTTGGTAGTAGACCAGAGAATCTACTAATTTCGTTACTTAATTATTTTTCAGCCCACGTCATTCACCGGATGAGGACTGTGGCTATGGCATACTTATCCATAATACCCTTACCGTACGGCCTCGGCGAGAAGGCAGAGACCTGTAACTTTCTGGCCAACACATACTGTCCCGTGGTTCGTGACGAGGTTATTCTGTACACGCTCAACATGCCCATCGAAGAGTTCATGCCTGAGGTAAGTAAGATAAGGAAATAAATTACACGAGAAGAGAGTCCAGAATTATCTCTGAAACAAATACAAAGCTACACTCCCGGAAACTCGTCATAGATCGAGTCACCCTTTGAGTTCTAGGTACATGTCCCTACGTTGTGAATTCAAATTTAGAACAATGATGATACCAAAATGGTGGCCAGTACGGCGACTTAAAAATTTTGTCAGGACTGGTGCCGCGGGAGTAAGTCCTGAGGTCGGTCGACACACGCAGTCTTGAGTAGCAATTACTTGCTTCATTGCTTGTTTTCTAGAAGTTTAACTACTACTAATAGTTTTTCATTTTTAGTTAAACAAACGGAATTTTTATGAACAGTCACCTAACCATGATATAATTTTTACTATAACCATAGATGACAAAAGAGGCCTAAACTTCATGTTTTTCTGTGTATGTTCTACAAACTATGATTATTATAATAGTACAACAAAATTAAAAAAAAAGAATTATAAAATATTTCAATAGTTGGGCATCAAACTTACAACCACAGTTTTACCAAGCAGTCGTCGAACCGCAAGCTGAAATTTGTGTTGCTGTTAAAAGTTGATTAAAATTGCCGTTCTTATTCATTATACGAGTATTCCATGATTGACAGCTTAGCTCCAAAGAGGTATATCATTTAAAAGGTTAAATCTGTACCTAACTGTCTGCTTTGTTCTTTTCCTATTCAGCCCAGTGAAGATACCTACTGACAGCCTACCGACCAGTTAGGATAGGTATTTTCCTTTCTCGCCTTATAAGTATTTACAAGTTTGTTTGCTTAATTACAGGGAACTCAGTTGCCCATTGAGTTCAGGATCTTGGATGACAATAACACAGCCATAATGTGCATCAGAGTGATAGTTCGTGTCATGCCACCGGTCAGCAATTTTGGAGCGCAGAACGCAACATTAACTGTTGAAGTTTAAAATATACTGAGGAAAATTAGGTTATATTATTCATTAAATGCTCTGCTGAAGCGTCTTTTGGTGTTTATTTTATTACTGCTGAACTGTACCCTAATTGCGAAATACACGATCAATCAGAATCTGAATCGTTTTGAAACAGATTGCAAATCTATTGCTTCATATGTTCGAAAAAAAAAATTGCTGAACAACGTAAATAACGCAATGAATGTTGTTGAACTGTCAAAATGATTTTGAGATTTGACGTAATCGTTTATGAAAATATGTTGCGTAAATAGATAGCTGGTTGTAGTTTATTTATTTATAATAGGTACCATCGACGAAGTTCATATCTGACTATTCTTGCTTGCAGCGCCCGGCGACTATAGAAGTGTACGGGGAACAGGATGTGGTCATCGTGTTCAAATCAAAAAATTTAAGCGTTTTTTGCAATTTGCAAGTCGATGTCTGATTGTACATACCTTTGTTAAAATATGATTCGCTACCATAACAAATATGTGTTTACAGAATTATTACAATCATTATTACATCTCTAAGTTAGATTTGTTCTGAAATATCACGATTACATGAAAAAGTCATTCAATGGAACAAATCTAACTTAGAGAGATGTATTAATGATTCTAATTATTACAATTCTGTAAATACATATTTGTTATGATCGAGATTCATACTTTGATCAAGTTATGTACAACATAACACTGAGCAAAGATTGACAGCGCAAAGCCTATTTAACCTGTCTTTGACCATTGTTGATATCAGCCATCTTTTTACGCGTCTAAATGTACTGAATTACCATTCAATTGTAGTAGTAGAATAAGGCATTGCTAATAAAATTTACAAAGATGCATAATATATTGTAATTTCAAAGTGAGTCTTAACTTGATTCTAACGTAACTTTTATCGACAACAGTCGGTACAAAAACAGACAAAATCCAGGGGAGGGCAGCTGCCCTCCTCTCCCCCTCCCCCCGGGTACGCCCATGCCCAAATCTGAATTAGTCAATTTCTTCATCAGATTTGCCTATTTAAGTCATTATGGGTTAGACCGCACACGATCATACCAAAATCAAAGGCTCTGAAGATCACTTTATTTCTGGACCAATTTCGATTTGGTGTTCTGTCGTCATGCCACACCTACTCAGCTGTCAACTTTTCGCCCTGCATAAGGCTTGCTCAAAAACTCTCTGGGATATATCATAGGTAAAAAAACAGCAACTTTATTGTCACTGTCATGCTAAATCAGAGGTAAAAGAACTTTGAAAGGACTGAAATGCAGTCCTTACGTGCCCGACCACACGTACCACAACCACACCACCACCACTAACACACCACAACGATAACACGTGGACGGGCACTGGTTTATATTGAAATTAATATTTTATTCACACGGATGACATTTGGCCGTCGAAATCAACCGTGTGGCAGTTTTACCGAAAAGATTTTGCCAAAATTTCACTACCCAAACAAATTTTAGCAACTTTTTTTTATACCAATGCAATGTTTGGAATGATTTTAGTACGCACATTTTCATTTGGTCAAATTTTTACTTGGCAGAATATTATCAAGGATAATGTCATTTAGCCATTTGGTCTTTAATGAAATGATTTATTACAGCAAACAATCTTTAGACAGTACACGTTTGGTCAGTTAGTTATGGAGCTAGTTAGAGTAGGTTTTTTTTTTTTTTTAATGTACTCCCCATATTACCAGCATTTCCAGCTTGTAGAAAAGCAAAGTACAATAAATTGTGTCTAAAGCCTTGGCAGGGTCAAAAAATATCCCTATGGTGTGCATGCCGTTATCCAGGTTTGTGCTTCTTAAATTTGTCAGATGGTGACAAATTGTGAACTGCAAACGCTTTAAGAGGAAAAATTATTACTCTCTGATCATAAATTTGCTTTTAGGCCTAAAAGATCTCCCGTGAGGCGGCGAGCCTCCTTGCCGGACTACCGCCATGGGATCTGGAGGCGAAAGTCCTCGCGCACATGTGGGAGTTGCGCGAGGAGGCGAAACGCCGGGGTGTAACTCCGCTGCCGCGAGAAATCACGGCACAGCGGACAGAGCTCCGGCGGGATCTCATGGCGGCATGGAGTGTGCGATTGTCGCAACCCAGCGCTGGGCACGCCACAATTGCGGCGATAAGTCCCCTCTTTGAGGAGTGGCTTGAGAGGCGCCATGGCGTCCTCACCTTCCGCCTGACGCAGGTCCTCACCGGACACGGTTGTTTCGGGAGGTTCCTGTTCCGCGTAAGGCGGGAGGAAACGCCCGGGTGTCACCACTGTGTGGATCGCCCGGAGGACACGGTGGAGCATACGGTGGAGGTCTGCCCGGCTTGGGCGGAGCACCGCCGTGTCCTCACGGAGGCGATCGGCGGCGGCGATCTCTCGCGTCCGGCCCTGGTTCAGGCCATGGTTCGGAGCGAGAGTGCATGGGAGGCCGTCACCTCCTTCTGCGAAGCAGTTATGCTCGCGAAGGAGGAGGCGGAGCGCGCGAGGGAGATGCAAGCTGCACGCCCTCGCGGCCCTAGTCGCCGCAGGAGACGCCCCGGGCGTCGGGAGTCCAGAGCCGACTTCCGGCCACCGTAGGCGCGGGCTTGCGGACGGTGAGCAATGGGCAGCTCGCCGTCCGATAAGGACCAGGCCCGTGTCGACGGCGCGTTGTGTTCCACGCGCGCCTCAAAGAGATGTCAGCACCAACCGACGGGGTCGAAAGACCAATGCCTGCTGGGGTTGCGGGTTTGTCCGAAAGGGATAACGCGGCCCCGGCACACAGGCAACGGAAGGAACACGGGTGGGTTTTAGTCAGTAAAAGTCTGACACACTCTCTCGCTCTGCCCAGAGCGGGAGAAGTCATTTGATGATTTCCCAACCTCAAAAAAAAAAAAAAAAAAAAAAAAAAAAAAAAAAAAAAAAAAAAAAAAAAAAGCCTAAAAGATCAAGAAACCAAACTGTTCACCATCTGACAAATTTAAGAAGCACAAACCTGGATAACGGCATGCACGCCATAGGGATATTTTTTGACCTTGCCAAGGCTTTTGACACAATTTATTGTACTTTGCTTTTCTACAAGCTGGAAATGCTGGGAATACGGGGAGTACATTTGCAACTATTATCTGATTACCTTACCGACCGCCATTGTGTGTAAAAATAGGTCAGTGCATTAGTTCTGAACTTAAGAATACTTGTTATGAAATCCCACAAGGCAGTATTTTGGGTCCTTTTTTGTTTTTAATCTATTTATATGACCTGTGCAATTTGACACTCCAAAAGGGTGTAATTATATGTCGTATGCGGATGACACAGCTCTACTATCCGCAGCTAAATCAAAGGCCAAGGTCTATGAGGTAGCACAGAATGGTTTTAATACTGAGTCTAATTGGCTTCATAAAAATCTTTTAACATTAAATAAATATAAAACCAATTACATATTATTTACAATGGGTAACACTAATCCAACGCAGTAAGCGTTAAATATAAACATTCAAGCGCATTACAATTGCAATTTACATTATGCTGACATTGCATGCACTTGTCCCACTTTAGCTAAAACCGATCATATCAAATATCTTGGCGTCACAATTGACACACACCTGAATTTCCGCAAACACATCGATTTATTATGCACCAGAGTGCGTAAATAACATACTTATTTAAAAATTTACTTATTAATTTAAATTTAATTTCAATTCTGTTTCAGATCAAAAAGTCTCTTTTCTCTTGTGCATCACAAAACCGTAGACACGTGGTTTGGATTCCAAGTCATTGTGGCATAAGAGGAAACGAATATGTTGATGCTTTTGTTAAGGATATTGTTACGTCCCAAGACGTTGACCTTTACACGTTCAGTGCCGGGAGGGTTCACTCAAGTCGCATATGGGATGCCGGGAGCCCTCACGCAGGGCTCATATTAAATGTAGGTTTTTCTTAGCGAATTCGACATTATAAACTGTGAATATAAAATTAGTTGTATATTTTAACAAGATTTCAAACCTAATGACGGTGACACTCCTCGAGGGTTAACGATAGCGCACACGTAATGCCGGTGACCCTCTTGGAGTCAACTTGCAGTATGTATGGCGGCATGGCTATACCGCCATACATACTGCAAGTTGACTTCATAGAGCTCGATAACCATTGAGCTCTATGAAAAACGGGTGGAATCAAGTGTTAACTGATTCGTTGCGGATGGCACGTCTCCCGTGCCATCATTCTTTTTTGCATGTGGCGTTGGGCACGGGAGCCGTGTCATTCTGATATCGATGGTAACTTTATCGATCTTCATTCTTCAAATTAACTTTTAGGGAGATCTACTCGAAACAAAGCTATCTTCGTTTTTCACGTAAATTAAGTTCGTATCCTTCGTTTCTGGATATTGTGTTTTTTTTTTTAAATAGGCGTAACCAACCTTTTTGTAAGTTGGGTTGATATTATAAACCACCAAATAATAATAAATTACATCCTACACACACAACGTACTCTACTTAAAAATTTCTTCAACGAACGAATACGAACGCTGTTTCAACCTGCGTGGGTTATATAGCTAGATTCCACCCTAATGCTACGACTGATAGTTGAATTTTCTATAAGCGTTGTGGTTTCTTCGAAAAGGGCTGTTTCGTTGACGACATTTATCGTTGGCCCACAAGGACTGTTAGTATTATCTACTCTGTGTTTAAGGTTTATTTTGCATAAAATAGTACGGGCATTTTTCATTTTTTCTGTGCACGTTGAAGTATCCAATGTTTTTCTTTTTCGTGTAGATTCCCAGTTTTCTTTGTGTTCCCAGTCTTGTGAATACGTTTGCGAATTCTGCTCAAAAATATCGTCGTCGTCGTCGCATTCAGTTTCAATTTCTGTCTCTGGAATGTACTTTCTTTTTCGCCGTAATTCTATATAAAAAAATAGGCAATAGATGGTATTTAGAATACAATAGCAGTATTTCGCAAAATGTTATTTTTTCCAAATTTGATTAGTGTCACTAATAAAATTTTGAATGGCTGAGTTTAATTACTTACTCATGTAGCAAATGACATTTTTTTATAAATATCTAATAACTACTTAATCAAACTTGCCAGTTTTTCATTTGCTTTAAATAGTTGACATTACTAAACTATGAGCAAAATGAAAACAATATTTTTAAATCTAATTTAATACCTCATATTCACTCAAACTGTTAGAAAATAAAAAATGAGCTGAAAAGGTTTAGCACATCTGTATTAAAAAAGTCACTTACCATCCATTTCCAAAAATACAGTTATTTTGCCACTTGTAATCACTTCACACAACGTTCCTGACCGTTCACGTTAGATTTCGAATGTAAACTAAAAACATTCAGGCCTAAAACATTTCAAAAATTGACAAAATACTGTTTTCTTTTACGCATGGCTGAAAACACGGGAGGCGTGTCATCTATTCGTATGGCGCTTGGCATGGCAGCCGTGTCACGTTATTTTTGTTCAGCGCCACAGCTATAAGTTTGAAAAATTGGACATCGCAACGAATCGGTTTAAGCACTGCCAAGGCTACGATTTGCTAAGCCTTCCCAAATAGCTTGCTAACCTCATGGCAAGTCCAGTGGCAAAATTCAAGTAAACAGAATGGTGCTTTTTATCACGCAATACAGCCCAATGTTACACCCAAACCTTGGTTTTATCCCTACAAAAAAATATCCAAGAAAGTAATATCAATTCTTTGTCGTCTCCGTATAGGCCATTGCTGTTCTCCGGTTTTTCTCCACAAAATTCGGATCAGAGACACATCGCTCCGCGAATGTGGGTTGGATGAAGGTACTTTGGAGCACATCTTTTTTAACTGCTCCAATAATAACCCAGCCCATGACTTGTATAGTCATCTCCCTAAAATTAAAGATCCCCGACCCAACTAAGTTTCCATTTCTACTAACACATTTTTCCGTAAAGCTCTTTGAGGCTTTGATGTTTTTTATCCGCGTCAATGACATCAAATTATGGTGATTTTTGTGTCGATTGTGAATCATCTATGTAAATATTTAATAATATAACTAACAATATTGTATATCTATTTGTTTCAGTGTACTACTACTAATACCCGTCAACAAGTTTCACATTAAATTCAATTACTTAGTAGTATTTAATTTTTGTTTCTAACTACAACTTCTTATTGTATTTTTTTCTTTCCCTCCTTCGCACTTTTTCTCCACACATCTGACATTGGCAGAATTGTCGCATCGGCACCAATGCAACAAAGAAAAATAGAATAGAATACAATAGACAGATTACAAAATATTAAGTACTAGCAGCGTCCCGCGGTTTCACCTGCGTAAGTGTCGATCCCGTGGGAATATCGGGATAAAAAGTATCCTATGTGTTAATCCAGACTATAAACTATCTGTTTGCCAAATTTCATCCAAATCCGTTCAGTAGTTTTTGCGTGAAAGAGTAACAAACATCCATACATCCATCTATACTCACAAACTTTCGCGTTTATAATATTAGTAGGATATTATTATTATAAATCTAACTAAAAAAATGTGCTCAAGCAGTTACATCTACAAAGAGTAAGAATAAATGATAAAGTTTAACATACATTAATAAAAGAGGAAACTATTGTAAAAATCCAAAATAAATTGAATTTGGTTTTATCGTATCGTATTTTAAACAAGAAAGTGTCATCTATAAAAACCCTTTTTACGATTTGTTTACCTTTATTCGCACAGGTAATAAAGGTGGTTGGGGAGTTATTATTACAAACTTGTGGTAACACAGATGTGATGACGTAGACATGTGTTGCCCACGTGACCACTGTGTTTCGGAATGCCATACCTGGCGAAGTATATTATTATACCATGGCATACACAATACCAAAATTCAAAAATTGAATCATAACACTTTTTCTCTAACAAAATAATGCTATAAAACAAAAAAAAAACTATTACGATACAGGGCAAATCCAAGAAGTTAATATCACCAAAGAGTTTCCATCAACTTTTGTAAAGGAACGTTACGGGGCACAGCAGCACCGCTGTAGCGCATGCGCGGTGATGTGCTGGGTGCAGGCGCCATTCATACGTGAAGTTGTACTGAATTTCGAGAGATTTTTTTATTCTTGATCTTTAACTTTGATCTTTTATGTAGTAGGTTCAATCCCAATGTACGAGAGTTGATAGCACAACTAGGTATTAAAACACTCGTGTGATACTATCTTTGCAACAATACCTACTCTATATGCGACAGTTTCATAAACTACTATTATGGCAGAAAATATAAATACTCATAGAGTGATAGTGACACATCGCGTATACGTAAATATGTGCGGCGGCTGAATGACTGAGTCATAAGCGAGAGCTTTTGGATCAATTTAATTATTAGAAGCTTTAGGTATATTATATAATTAAAATCTGACCGCAATTTATTCATCAAAATAAAACTCGGACAGACTTTTTTATTTTGAATCAAGTACCTACTTAATGAACGTAATATAGATTTTTTGTTTTTTATTCAATTAGATCACTATTAACGTAATTAAATAACTTCGAATATTTTGTTGTTTTTCTATTTTTGACCGCCTTCCAAATACTCAGGAGAGTCCAGATACAACCAGAAACTAGGAAGGATATCCATACAAGTTGTTCTTGGATCAATAAACGCCTGCAAAAACATTGTTAGCAATTATTCGGAAAAGAAAAGACGTAAATAAATGATGTACAGGCGTTTTAATGACTAAACTTTTTATAAGAGCTCCTTTTGTGTAAAAAATATATGTTAAGGTAATAATAACAATATTTAATTAAATAATATTTGTATTAACAACGCGGTGGTTAATACAACGCTAAAACGACGAGAACTTGAAAGTGGTCAGCTAACCTGACGTCAGAATGACTGAACATTTCTTTGATATATTTTCTTAACGCAAAGGTAGCAAATATTTCATTATATACCTAGTAAATAGTAGCAAATAGGTATTAAACAGTGCACATGGTCTCATGTACATATCTCGTTTGGTCCAGCCAAAGTGATGGTAAAGACTCTTAGGAAACAAATTGGAACCGTGCACCTAGCATCTGACGTTTCATAAGTGCCCATGTGAAATAAAATATATTGTTTTTTTTTTAGAACTATGATATGAGTGTATTTAAAATAACAAAACAGTATTTTACAAAAATTGTTTATTCTGTCTGAATGGGAATATAATTTGGCAAATGAACTATTTATTCTTTGTAATTATTAACAAGACAAATCACAACAGTACAGACACTGTACTCTAAACACGTTACATTATTAAAGAAATAGCAGAAAATGTTCTACTTTAACATTTCACATTCAGATGCAACGGTTTTGGAATTAGCATGAGATAAAATAAAATTGAGTTAGGTTTCAAGCCACGGACCCGATAAAAAAATGTGGTTACTATTATTTCTACCAAATGAATATTAACATTATAACAATTACTATTATACGAATTATACATTATTAGTTTCTGCCAACGTCCATGGGATAAAACGTGAGAGTACAAGCATACATTATTTGAATACAGTTTTAAAGTTTTCAAAAAATATGAACTATCATAAAACGTAGCATAATTTTATTCTCCTTAAAAGATAATATTAAGTATTATATTTACTCCAATGCTTGCTATAGCTTTATTACAGAAGGATTAATGTTGAATTTCAGCAAAGAAACTGAACGCGATCAGCACATCTAAACAGAGTTCAAGAGCTGTCAGTGTCAATAATCGTCAATAAAGATAACACTGACAGCTCTTGATCGCGTTCGTTTCATTGCTGAAGTCAGCCCTAAATGTTAAAAGAATCAAATCCGCGGCTTGACGTACACAAACAAAAAAAAAGGAACTCAACCGCTTATGGTGTTATAAATGCTCAAAATTGTTAACTATGCATACCTACATACTAATAACATATAAATCTTACAAGAATGTATCGTAAATCACAGATTTCCATACTAATTAAATGTTTAATATCGTTTCAGGTTTAATATGTGCCATTTTTAATGTTTTATTTATAGAGGAATTGTGTGATTAATAAATTGCAATAGGGTGTAGCTAGTTCGTGCAACAATTATACTCTAAATAGTTGCGTATTTATATCATATATTTGCATTTGTTTTTAACAAATAATGTTTCTTATTAATATTACTATTCATACCATTGACAGAGAAAGCTTACATACATATTTATATACCTATTGTATGCTAAAAATGGTTGGCAATTCTAATTTGGCTATATCACCCTCAAGAAAGCAAATACTGCCGGTACACACCTTGTTTAGTGCAACTGCGCTTAGTCTACTAGTAACTCTAATCACATCGCACTAATTAAAATGTATATCAGTCTCAAGTATGAAGATCGAGCGTCTTTTAATCGCTAAGCGACGTTACAACTAACACAAATCTGGCCTCAAAACGATACAACTCCTAAACTAATACCACTTAAGTTCAATAATTGATCGTTCAACACTTTGTCCGCTTTTACACTTATTTTTCACTTTTAAAGTGTCATATCACTGGAGGTGCCAGCTCGAATGTCATTCACAATAACTTTAGGCTCAATGTTGATGATTTCACTCAGTTTCTTCAAAGTGAACGGCATCATTCTGTTGCAAAACGACATCAGAGTCGTGACGTCAGCATAGTTTTCTAGGGATTCAGGCTTTGTCTTATAATAGGAATACCCGTCGTCTCCAGGAACACTGTAAGGTAGTTTGGTGGTCGACTTCTTGGCGACAGTCTTGCCGCCCGGGAGCTTGGTGGTCGACTTCCTAGCACATCTCTTCAGAAGGTGAGGCTCCTCTTTCTTCTTACTTTCTCTATTACCATCCATAGGGACGTACGGGACAGTTGTGTACTTAAATAAAAGCGTAGGGTGAACAGCGTTGTGGTGAGTCTTCAAGTCTCTTAGGAATTTAAATCCTATATCGTCACAATGACCGCAGAAATGTGTTTCTCTGGTGTCATGATGTAGCTTGAACAGCGCGTAGTTGACCGGTATGTGTGGATGCGCGAGGCTATGGTGATCCTGTAGAGATTTCACGTCGAGGCGCAGAACTAAGCAAATGCAGCATTTGTAGACCACATCGCCCTTTCTAGCAAAGTCCGGTCTGATATTTTCGTGTAAATGAGTGTCAACATCGGTTTCTGGTATTGAATTTTCACAGAATAAGCATATTATTTTGGGTACATTCGTGTCCTCTTCTGCCGATAGTCTCTTCTTCGGCGAGAGAATGTATGACTCTGCGGGGGGTATGCCTGTCATTTTCATTAGCAGTGTTTTACCAGGGTGAGCTTTTTCTGTGTGTCCTATAATGCCTTGCCGGTAGGAACAGCTGTAGTCGCAATAGCAGCACGAATAGGGCTTCAGATTATGATGTTTTAGTACGTGTTCTTTCCAAGAGTTGTAATATTTAGACTTGTAGGAGCAGTGTGGGCATGGTCTTATGGACTTCTTCCTGGGGCCGGCCTCGTCGATGACGAGTCGTTCGTCATCACTATCTGGCGCGGGTCTCTTCCGGTTGGCAGGCAGTTGATCGGGTGTAGGCACACGCTCTTCATATCGGACAACGAGAAGAGAATTATTGTCGGTTTCCGTAAAACTCTTTTCAGGAGTAGGGGGCTCTGAGCTGGCGGGTGTGACTGAGACGCACTGCAGGATCTTCTTCTGCAGCTGTATGATGTTGGTAACCCACGCAGCGCGCATCGACGGGTCACGTATCGCCTCCGTGGGCCTGGACGGGCCGTCGTGACCCTTGCAATGAAACTGCGCTTCATGATACGTCTGATATTTGATTGTACAGTTAGTGCAACCCCACCTGAAATTTTTGAAATCAGTATTGAAGCTTCATTATGTAGGTGAGATTAATTTACCACTAAAAGTTTGAATAAATTCAAAGCAATTCGAAAGTAAAACAGCCGCAAAAAAACAACAGATCATAAATAACCTACCTAATTATTTTACTAGTCATACAAAGTGTACCGGCTTACCTGATCTTATTAAGCTCCATCTCCAAATGGTCTCGCATGGCCGCCTCGTCTTTATGCATCGAGCCGCACTTAGGACAGCAGTACATGCTATGACTGGGCGTTCCGAACTCGCCGAAAGCTTCCACCAACTGCGCCATCGAATACTTTTCAACTACATCAACGGTTGGAGGGGCGGTGACAGCTGCAGGCTTGGTTACTTTTTCGACAAAAAATTTCTGTTTAGCCAAGTTGGCCTTATGCTTGTCTATAATAGACGCTTGATGGTCCAACTGTCCCGCGACCCATTTCTCTTTGTTGACGTCTTTGGGCAGCTCGATGTGGTCGTACTGCCTGAAGTGCTCCATGCTCATATGTTCCGTGAGGCCGGCTTTGTGGAAAGCCTTGTAGTTGCAGAGACCGCATCCCCATCTGGAAGATTTTACGTTGAAAATGAACAATTGTACATGCAGCTTTTGTTTGCGAGTGTTTTGACCAACAGAAGCGTCAAAAGCACATACGTAGGTTACATTTACAAGGTTTGCTATTCAATAAATGATCTTATATCGATTTAAAGCAAATTTAAATTTAAAAAATATGCGATTTTATTGCACAATTCAATATTATTAACATAAAAAGCGATTTCAGACTGTATAGCAAGAAGCACAGCAATCCGTGTTTTATTTTAATGTTATATGAACCAAACTATCACTGAATTGACATAAATGAGTGAATTGTCATTAGTACCTATTAAAATAAGTTTACTTACTTCCTGTACTGCAGTTCTTCATACAAATGAGACTGCATGGCCTCCCTGGTGTCTTCCGATATAACATTGCACAGTGGACACTTGAACTTGATTCCATTCGGCTCACAGAACTGCCCGAATCTCTTGCACAAATCCTCCATGGATTCCGCTGACTCTGGAACCCCTTCGTCAACTTCCTTCTTGACCAAATTTAGGTCGATATTGACGGGAGGGGTCGGGACTGATGGTATCTGATCTTGGGTTTCCTGCTCCTCAGTCTTAACCTCAGGCAAGTTTGACCCCATTTTCTGCCGTTGTTTCATCCACCGCGGGGTCCCGTCCGCCTCGTCCGGTAGTGAGCCTTCTCTATAGTAGTAATAGATCACATCTTCAGGCTCGGTAGCGTGTGAATGCGCCAGGTGGTTGTTCACATTCTCCAACGCGGACGCCCTGTACGGACAGTAGCCACATCTGAACTGCATCTTAGACTGGTGCAACTTGAAGCAATGCTCCGCCACTTCGGGACGCAACATGCTTTTGAATTTACAGAAGCCGCACTGCCACGGCTTCAAGTCCATCGTGGGCGCGGCACTGGGTGTCGCCGCGACTGCAGCCATCGCCGCCGCCGCCACCGCGCTCGCGCTCTCGCGCACTATGTACAGCGGAGCGTTCGGATGCAAGTCCATCAAATGCTTCTCAATGATATCACGTCTGAAGTGATAGATGTGACACTTAGAGCAAGCGTACAGGGTGTCGTCGTGCATCTTCAGATGCTGCACCACTCGGTTGGCGGTGATAGGCTTCGACGTGTCAGTGGTCTGATTGTTGGGGCAGTGCACGCAGCGGAAGTTGAAGCTGGCGGGGCCGGAGTGCAGCGCCTCCCAGTGCCGCTTGAGCATGGGCTCGTCCACAGACGTGTAGCTGCAGCCCACGGCGCCGCACGTGTTGCGCGCGCGCGCCGAGATCTGCTGCGGGTAGCGCGCGGCCAGCTCGCGCGGCACGGGCAGCGCGGGCGGCGGCGCGGCGCGCTCGCGCGGCACGAGCGAGCTGGACGCCAGGTTGACCATGCGGTCGAAGTGCTTCTCGTGGGTCTCGAGGTGCGGCACGGGGTTGACGGGCGCGGTCTGCGCCACCGGCTGCTGCTCGGCGTGCAGCTGCAGGTGCCGCACCATGTTCAACCGCACTTTCGTACTGAACTCGCAAATCTCACAGTAAACCAATTGATCCAAAATAGGATTTATCGGAAGCTGGTCAATTTCTCGAGGCCAGAATCGCCGCTTATTCAAGGTTTCGATGGCACTGGCGCTCAATTTCCTCTTTGGCAGCTCTCTCTTCTCCTTTTTTGCTACATTAACGACGTAAGTAGAGAGCCCGTTCTCTGTGGTGGCCGAGATTACAAAGTCTTTCTCTTTGTGCACAAACTTAAGGTGTCGTTTGACCGCGGCCAGGCTCACTTGACTGATGCGACAGACACCGCACTGGTATTTATTTCGGTCACAATGGTCGTGCATATAGTGGTGCATGATATTAGCTCTGTTGCTGGCCACGTATGGGCAGTGCGCACATTTGCAGCCCTGTTCTTTGTTGGGATAGCAGTAGAAGAAATGTTTTTTCAAGCCATTTATGGATTTGCATATTTGCAGACATTTGGGGCACGTGCTAAGGATTTCGGGCGGCACCTTCTGGTTGACGGCCTGCGTCGGCGCTTGTTTGTTGCTGGCGGAGGTGTCTTCATCCGAGAGGTCGATAACGGGCTGCCGCGCGTCCTCGTCGTCACTGTCCAGCACTACTACCTCGCCGGGCAGGCTCATAGGTGTTTCGATCTCAGTTTTAATAGGTGCTTTAGTGATAGTTGGCGGCGGTTCAGCTGTAACAGAAGCGACTGGCGTATGTTCGGAAGGTTGGTTTGTAACATCTGTCTGGCTAAGACCAGTGATTGAAGCAATTGCTTTTGAAACCGGAGAAAGGATTCCGGCTTCTAGTTCAGCAATAGCGACAGTTGGTGCAACAGGCGCAGTAGGTGCAACTGGTTGTTCGACAGCTTTAGGAATAATATCTTGAGGATGTTCTTCCGGAGCGGGTTCGCTCAGTTCAAGCTGTGGTTCCATCATCATAGTGAGACCGATAAGTTTCTCCAGGTCTATGGACCGTTCTGCTTCACGCACTGGGTTCTCCTTGGTTGCGCTCGGAGTCACATCTTCAGTTGGCACTTTCATTTTGTTCAGGAAGGCTAGTGGAAGGACCCTCAGCTCGTTAGAACCCTCCTGTAATAGAAGTGGTACATGAGAATAGTGGCCATCATGTGTAAGGCACATTATAGCCAAACCTTACCGGTGTCTGAAAGGCTTATTAAGGGGGATCCGCAGTGGTAGCCTGCGAAATACAATTTTTTGCAATTTGCAGGTCAGTGTCTGGTTGTATCTTGATCAAAATATCTCTCTCCAAGTTAGATTTATTCCAAAAGAACCATAATTCTGTAAATATGTAGTATTTGTTACGGTCGCGAATATAACCTGACACTTAAGATTTTGTTTTTAATTTCGCGTGCTACTACTAAGGATACACCTTAAAAAATCGCCAAAAGTCTATAAATTCGTGTTAAGTTATCAACCGACTTCCAAAAAATACGTATTATTGTTAATACGTATTTTTCCCACTTAGTATATGTGGACGATATGATGATAACCTGTCAGTGTTATTTACATAGCAGGTAGTGGTATTCGAATTTGTGTGGGGTATGTACCACAACTAAAGAGTGAAAAATAAAAACTTTTTCCAAAAAAAAAAAAACGACGACGTCCTAAAAAAAACACTAAGTACAATCTGAAAAATAACTGATTTCGAAAGTCGGTAGCAAAAAACGAAAATTCTAAACAAAAGACACCAACTTACGAAATGAAAGTTAATTTTCACTTTGTAGTGTTTTTTTTGGAAGTCAGTTGTTCAAAGTGTATGTAAAAAGTTTTTTTTTAATGACTGTTATTATTTCAGACAGCAGTAAAAAGCAAATCCTTTTAAGAAACCGGATGTTATAGCGATAGATGCAAAAACTAAGCATCGGCAAAAGCAAAAAACTGCGACATATTAATGGATTGACTGAGGCAAGGCTACGCTTGATTTCACAAAAAAAATACGTAAATATAATAGAAACCACACAACACATACTTTGTTAGTGATAATTCTCAAGTAAGCTTGAGGTTGTTTCGTCGGGTGCATGGTGGATACATGGGCCAGGAGGTCCCCCTCGTTGTCAGCCCCTAAGACGCACCAAGTGCACTGGTATAACTTCAATCCGTGGGACTTCATATGCTGGACCAATTCTGATGGCGACGGCATTTCCAGTTGGCACTTCTGTAATGGAATTAATAGAACTGTAGAGGATAACTGTCGAGTCTCGATTATGATTTCTAATACACATTACACATTCATATTATCATATTGTAATATCGGATCAAGAATCACATTATCCGTTATCAGTCGTACATTCTAAAAGTTGACAACGTCGCAAATAACAGTCAAATATTTACCGGTTTTTATTAATTTGCTAATGTTAGGTACTATATGGAAATATCAAATATCGCTCCGTAGTGCACTAAAATATGAATTGCAATAATAACACTGAATTAAACAAACTGTTTACAACACTGTAACAGTTTAAGATGTAAAAAGAGCAGTATAAGTTTCCAAGTGCTTTTTTTACATCTTAAACTAAATATTCAGTGTAAGGGCGGTTGCGTACTTATCCGTACTCGGTTCGTGTTCAATACGTGAAAAAGACGGACGGGTTACTCCTAACGTTTGCGCACTTATCCGTATTTGATTCGTTTTGTTTGTTATACTCGGTTTTGATCCGTCAAAAAACGAATTGAATACTAACCGTATACGAATAAATGCTCAAACGCCCTTACGATATTAATGATTGCATTTCATAATCAATATTTAAGTGCACTATAGAGCGATACTTCATATTTCCAGACAGCAATATTAACAAATAAATCAAAATAAGTATCTGACAGCTATTTCGACGTTGCAAACGAAATCATGAAAATGTAGTAATTATTCGAGTCACGCTTAAAAAAAAAACATAAAAATTACAAGTCAAGCGACTTGTAATTTTTATGTTTTTTTTTTCATTTCAGATTTTACACATTAAGTATATCGTGTTTATACTTTAAAACACTTACATAGCAAGGATGGGAGGTGGCGCCAACGTGCTTCTGTTGTAAATGCTCGCAGAACTTATCCGGAGTGTACGTACGGAACTTGCATTTGCTACCGCTTTCCGCTGAAAAACCACACAAACACATCGTTAAAAAAAAAAAAAGAAACTACAGTTTTCTATAGTAATTTATAAAAATCCGTGGCATGACACAGCGTGTGCGCATGCACTCGGAACAAGCAAGGCATTGACGGATTGATGATATTATGTCGTTAAAGCAACGCTGATGCGGCTAAAGTCCGCGCAACGCAGTGTGGTCTGGCAATTAGCGTAATGCGCCTTCAAAGAATGCAAGCGTGACGTTTAAGACAATAGAAGTACGTATGGTCGTGTTACATAAACAAAACGGTGCACTGCTTTTGTCTGCACTATTACTTAACAAGATCAATAAATATTTTTTTAAATAACTCACCGTCGTCACAAATATAATACGGCACGGCCTGTTCTCGAGTCAGCATGCGGCCGCCATCGCTAGCGTTAGTTGCGACCGTTGTTCGCAGCACGGTGGCCCCACATTGTGCTACTCCATGCACCCTGGTCGCGTGGGCCCCCACCGACTGGCTCGCCGCAGCACGGTAGAAACACTGCCCGCAAGAATACTGGCAGTTTCCGTGCGCTTTGAACACGTGCATCACCAGGTCGATAGCGTTCCCCAGAGCATCGAAATCACAATAGGAACAATTCAAGGAGTCGGCACCTCCGACGCGCTGGTGCGTGGAGGCGTGTAGTAGCGCATCCTCAGCAGAGTCAGATGTAAATGAACAGAATCTCCCGGCACATTTGTATACCTGAATCAATTTGTCTCGAGCCATCATAGTTTCTAGAACCACTCGGTGTTTATTCAACATCACCTTGGCCTGCACTTCCTCGTATTTAAAGCTAACTTCAGTTTGCATTATCTCTTGTCTCCCTGTCGGGTAGGTAGGGTTCAACCGTGGAGACTCCGCTCCGAGGCTCACTACACTCTGGATTATCGGGAAACTTGAAGTTTCCTTTGGCATATCATCTGCCGCTGTAGATATCAATTCATTAATAGGTCTAACATTGATATACGACTTAGAAGAAGCAGGGCTTTCAGTTTGCCTAACTTGCTTATCTGCAACTTCTTCAGGTGCAGATTCAGGCAAAACTTCCTTTTGGTAAATAGGAAAGTTATCCATGTGTTTATCAAGGTAATGTTGGAAACAGTCTTTGAATGTATGTGCTCCTTGTGGAGTAACAATCACTTTGCAAATGAAACAATACCCGTCCCAATTCTCAGAGTGCTTCAATTGCACATGTTTCTTCATTGAAATCAAAAGAGTCGTCTTAAAGTGATTGTCTTTCCCATTGATACAACAAATGTATTCTTTAGCGCCTGATTCGGTGATGTTTATTTTGAAATGTGGATAGTCAACAATGTCATTAGAAGGCTCACTGGCTAGGTCTTCTACTACCGAGTCCACGCTAGATTGTTGGTCTTTTTTATGCGTAGGCTGGACAGGTTGATGTTCTACATCTGCAGGTTGGTTTATTTCACTTGTATCCTTAGAGTGCGGTTCGTCCTGCAAAATTTCATCAGTGCTCTCCGATTCAGCCCGTTCAATTTTTATTTTAGAGTCAATGGGTTCTTCGCTAGTTAAATCTAATAATTCACCTACATTATCATCAGCTTCAAAAGTAATCTTAGACTTTATACTTGCTAGCAGACCCTTTATCGAAGGTTGCCGTAGTGGTGCCTTATACTCATTACTTTCTGTGACATTGGTTGGTGTTTCACTTAGCCTGGCTGTTATCATTCGAGGACTGCTAGCCTGTATGGCTGGTGGCTTAGATAATTTAAAACGAATAAAGTCCTTCAATGTCTTTTTAGACATGGCTGATAAATTAATGGTATAAACAGCAGTTTGTTCATCATTATGGCGATCGACTACGTGATTTTTAAGATTTTCAAGAGATAATTGAGTGAAATTGCATTTTTTGCAGATGTAGCCAATGAGTTGACCCTTGGTTTCTTTTGGAGGTGGTGGAATATCCAAACTGACCGGGCATTGATTCTCATTCGAGCACTCACAGCAAGTGCGCTTGTATTCACCAGTGTGCATGCTCACTATATGCCAAAAGAAAGATTCCAAAACCGAGGAGTTATAAGCAAATTCTTGATAACAGAATATGCAAACGTATTTATCAGAAGAGATCTTGCTAAAGTCGTCAAAATTAATCTCTTTACACTGATCAATTGCTTCTTTAGCTAGCGCTGGAGCCATTCGTGACAGCGGGATTTCAATGTGCGGGTGCTCACTTACATAATGATGTACGATGTCTGCACCCGCGAACTCACATAAACGACACGAATAACTTAGCTCATTTTTACGGAAACAGTAGTTTTTATCAGTAAAATGAGCATTCGGATCTGGAACGATACTTTGTTTTTCTGTTGGCATGTTACAATTCGGAGGTTCTACAGTAGATTCTACTTTAATTTCAAGCTTTTTCTTTTTATTTTTAGGTTTAATCACTCCATCTTGCCAACGCCCTCGTTTACGTTTCTTTTTCTTTATTTCAGATAGAATTTCGGTGCTACCATAGCTTTTCGAAGATGCCAGTGAAAGAACTTCGGAATCAGAACTGTTGTCAGATTCATCTTCACTCGCCTTTTCAATATTGGTTTCTCCTACTGATTCTGTTTCAAATACATAAGGGTCTAATTCTTTTTTATTTTTAGTCTTTGACTTAGGTCCAGGTTTATATTTTGGCTTTTCAATTTCAGGAAGACTATCAGTGGATATTTTAGGTTTAGGTTTAGGTCCAGGCTTTTTTCTGACTTTTTCAGGAATAGGATTGTCACGGCTTTTGTCAGCCGAGTTCTTGAACTTTTCCAAAACAACTACAGGTTCCGGTTCTGGTAACACTACGTCATCCTTTGTTACGGTTTTTTCATCGACCATTTTTGCTAAGCGACACATTCGTATGCCAGTAGCACTTAAAATATCATCTCTGATAAACATTTCTCGAATGTCTTCATGGAGTTGTTGTAGCTCGCGTGGTGGCTTTTTAGGTTTTTTTTTTGTCTCGACTGCAGCTGTTGCTCGAGTGACGCGTTTCTCTGCAACTATCGTAACTTTTTTAGACCGGCCTTTTCCTTTCCTGGAAAATTTAGATTTTTTGCCAGTCATTTTCCTTTTATATTTAGTCTTTGTTGTTTGAAGATCTGGCTCTTCTGCTTCTGCATTTTCGCCTATTATATCTTCAAAGCTTTCATCTTTATCCTGATCATCATCATTTTCCAGTTCATCATCATTATTCAATGGCCCTCCATCGTTTTTATTCAATCGCGTCTCCTCATTGATTTTATTCAATGGCGTCCCTTCATCGATTTTATTAAATTGCGTTTCCTCATCATTTTGATTCAATTGCGTCTCCTGCTTGTTTTTATTCAATTGCGTTTCCTCAACATTTTTATTCAATTGCGTTTCCTCATCGTTTTCATTCAAGTTCTTTTCCTCGTTGCCTTTATTTAATTTCGTTTCTTCATCGCCATGTAATTGTAACTTCATCTCTATTGTTGCCTCTTCAACGACTGTCGGATTCGCATCGGGTTTTTTATCATCAGTGAAAACGGAAACTTCTGTTTTACTTTTCTCTGGATGTACCGTTGTTTCTGCTACTTCATCATCGGACACTATTTCGCTTAATTTCTCAAGCTTTTTCTTAATTTTATCGTTATCTCCAGATTGATCACCTAACATACTAAGCAATTTTTTTATTTTAGATTTGTCTTGCAACATTGTTAACAAATTACCTAATTCTAAATCGGATTCTGTTTCGGGTTTAGGTTCGACAGAATCTGTAGAAGTAACATTTGTTTCGCTGTGCACTTCTTCATTTGTGCTGTCAGCAACACAGTCATCGCTTTTATTTTTGTCTAAGACATCATTATTGATGGTACTGTCCGGAGTAGAGCAGCCATCCATACTTCGTTCATCTATTTTTGATTTATCTTCAATTGGTATCGTATCTTTCTCGGTTTCGGTAGTGGAAACAATATCCTCGTTGGTAGGTTTGCTTAAGTGTATGTTGTTTGAAATTAAAGCTTTATTCTTTTTATTTTTCACTTCTTCATTTTGTATGGATACACCTTCAGAACATTTTACTGAGGCAAGCAGGTTGTCGAAACTTTGTGTAGAAGTACTCTTGTTTGAGCTGGAATCCTCAGTATTTTTAAGTTCTTGTGAAACTTCTGTATTAACATGAGCAATATCCCTATTAGCCTCATTTACTTCATTTCGGTCTGATAAAGAATTTTCGTGCATTTTGTTATCAGTTGTTTTAGATAACTCATCAACAGCTTTGAGTTCTTTTGTAAAGTCATCTCTACTTTCACTTGAATTGTCCTGTGGAGAAGTGATATTCTGCATCATATTCTCAAGTGTAATTTCATTCGTAAAATTATTACTCGATTCGTTTTTAGATGCATCCAGGTCATTATCAAGGTCTGCAATCAGCGCATTGATATTATCGAGCACGGGGTCCGACACAACACTATCGGTAAACATTTCTAGTTCTAAGCCAAAGTTAGCGTGAATATCGATAGCATTCGGTTGTTTAGGTACAATTTTCTCCATGACAGAACTAGTTACCTGTGGCGGTGGTACGGGTGTCGTAATACTTAAATTAGTTTCATCGACTTTCGGAAGTTTCTCTGTGACACTATTATCCGTTTCGGAATCAGAGTCACTTATTATTGACTTCTTAGGTTTTTTAGTTTTTAAATTTTTCACAATGTTTGAAACTGCCAGTTTTCTACTCAATCTTGATGATCTCCTTCCAATCTGGTCATCAGTCTCACTCGTATCATCGATATGTAGTTGAAGTTTTTCTGTATCTGAATCAGATTTAGTATCGCTTTCTTTTATAATTTCTTTAATTTTTCCTTTGGGTGTTTCCTTGTTTTTATGTTTCGGACTTTCGTTGAATCGTTCTTTTGGTGTATCTTTGTTATTTTGTTTTAATGTTACTTTTTTGTCGTTACCTTTATCGTTTGCTTTTTCTTTAATTGTTCCTTCTTCCTTTCTTGTTTCGATATTTTTTCGTTTATCATTTTCCTTCGCGTCCTTTTTGTTTATAGGTTCCTCTTTTTTCGGTATATCCACCTCTTTCTCCTCCACAACACGTTTAATTTTAGGAATCTTGTAGTTTTTGACACCATAACCGGAAGCCAAAATAGCACCTTTAACAATATTGTCATTTGAGTATACTATTCCACTTTTCCTCGTGCGGGGATCTTCATATTTATTTTTTATTTTATTTTCTTTGCGCATTCTGGGATCTCTATTGTTCTTTCTAGGAGAGTAAGTCAGCTTTGAAGTAATTTGAATGCGCTTTTCTGCTTTATATTTCTCATAGTATTCTTTTTCTCTTTTACTACGGGCTATATTTTCCGTATTACTTTTGGATTTCGTATCAATATTTCGTATTTTACCAGTGTCAAATTTGCTGGATTCTTTTACAGGGTGTCTATAAGTTTTAAAATCAGCCTTAATTTCTTGGAAGCTTCTTTCCTCAGCAGAAGAATCTACCAAATCTCTACCCACACTTGACGCTCTTCGAAACACTTCTTTTTTATTACTAGTTTCTGTGTTCGGTTTGAAACCGTCAGACATCTGTTCACAACGGGATTCTCGAACTAATGCTCTTCCTACACTCGCAGCTCTTTGTCTTCTCGCATCAAAATTGTACTCAAATACTTGAATACCTTTGCCACTCTCGAGGAACTTTTGGAAGGTTTCGTTAACACTGGTGTCAATCTTAAATGAGCTGCCAGCGTAAGGTTTGACTGATATTGATTTATTTGCCGGTTCAATAGAACAATTTCTTCTAATACTAAGTCCTCTACTAGATGATGACCGTGTAAAAGTATCTTCGGCGCGGTCGTACCGCCCAACATCCCTTTCATGTTTATCTTCTGGATGCATGCTACGCCCAATACTTCTTTCGCGCTGGTGGCCACGTCTCAAAGCAACTTCTTCATAACCGCTGTTGTACTGTCCGCGTTCTCTTGAAAACAGTCGATCATTTTCATAATCGTTCGCCATTGAACCACCAACGTTTTGTTCACGTCTGGGTGGATCTTTACTAAATTGACGTCCAGTTTGTTCTGGCGCATAGTACCTGTACTTACTATTCCTGCCTTGTTCTCTATCCTGGCTTGTATAATTATCTGATCTGCTGAACGATTTTTGAGATTTGTAAGAGCTTCCGCGGTAGTAGCCACTATCTTTGTAATACCCGCGGTCTCTTTCGTTTAGCTGAGAATTTGATTCATGCTCAGGTTTTCTGTTAAGTCTGGGATCTTTAATATAGTTTTGTGCATTAAAATCGGATCTTCCAAACGGATGGTTTGGCGTCGATGGACAGTCAGACCTACCAAATCCGTGATTAGGTGTAGGCGGGCATTCATTTCTTCCATAGTATGGCGTTGACGGGCACTCCGTCACACCGAATTGATGACTTGGAGTAAGGGGACACTCATTTATGTTAAATGAATGACTTCCAAAAGGATGATTCGGAGTGGAAGGACAATCTGACCTTCCGAAGGAGTGGATCGAAGTGGGAGGGCATTCCGATCTTCCAAAGTGATGACTTGGTGTAGTAGGGCACTCAGACCTCCCAAACGAGTGCAGAGGAGTCATTGGTTTGTCTAATCTACTAAATGTTTGAGTCGACGTGACCGGCACATCAGATCTTCCAAACGACGGTAGAGGTGTCCTGGGACATTCTGATCTTTTATAAGAAAAGCAGTCCCGATTTTCGAGGCTATACCTATCATTTCTTCCTTTAGTGTATTTGTCTCCAGTGAATGAGTCGTTATAACGCGTATTAATCGACACGTCACTTGAACTCCAACTACTGGTATCCCCAATATCCTCAAAACGAGATTTTCTTTCGCGAGATAGCTCCTTCTTCGAATCTTTTGCCACTGAATTTTCTCTTTCTCTAGAATCAATCATAGAAAATGATGGCACATATACGTGCTTCTTGTTGGATTGGTCGACGTCAAACGACTGGTGGTTAGGAGTCATTTCGTACGACCTGGCATTAGGCGTCATAACTGCATTTGAGGCGGGACTTTGATTAATACTCGAAAATGCTGATCTTGGCGTCCTATCAGGATGCGCAGTATGCGGACTAGGACTTAGGCTAGAATTTACATCCCTTTTAACACGAGGATCGAAAAGCACAGGTCTGCTTTGATTTTTGATTTGATCAGTTTTTGTATCAGTCTTTGTAGCACTTATCGTGTTGGTATTCGAAATTGAAAGTCCTGCAATGTTACTGAACAACGTAGGCGCTTTGTTCTGATTAGGAGACAAAATCGGCATAGTTCTCATATCTACATCTACATTGCAGTATACTGGCACAGCCTTAACAGAATCACCAGGTATTATGATTGGAGGTGACAATTCCATATTACTTAACTCATCGCGGTCAGGCGATTTAGGAGCGAGATCGCTATAAAGGTCACTTGCTTGAATTTCACCTCCTTCGTCACCGTCGGAACTGTCATCATCGAAAGACATTTTCTTTTGTATATTAAACCTTTCACATTCTTTCTCTGTCAACTTAAGACTGGGTTTCTTGATTAGATCTTCTTTAGACTCATTATCTTTAAAATAAAACTTTATAGAACTGACTATTTTATCTCTGTCTGTCTTCTGTTTATAGTTTTCTATAGATATCCTTTTCTTGGGCAAAATTTCTTTGGCGCTAGCCACTTTGTTGATTTTAGGTTGGTGTAAAAGCGGCGTGCCTTCTTCTGAGCCAGGGATAGTTATCGATTCGCTCAATATTTCATTTTTGAGGGCTTGTAGTATGTCTATTTCTGAAAGCATACTATTAGTTGGTGTTCCGGGTATTGTTGGCTCATTGAGTAATGGTATTTCAACAGGTTTCTCCATTTTCTCTAGCTCTGCTTCAATCAAACACACATGTTTACTAGTTTTAGGAAGTTCCGAAACAGTCGTTTCAATATTACTGTCAGTTTTAATGTCAGTTCCTTTTTGATTTTCAATCTGAGCATGTTTAGAGTCTTTGCTATCCTGTATAATATATTCTTCTAGAGGTTCAGAAGTATCTGTTAAAGGTTTATAGAAGTTAGCTGTATATTTGACAGTCTCTTTTGGTGTAATAACTTTTTTTTCCTCATCTGACGATTGTTGTAATTTTACATCAGTGGCATTACTTTTACTTGTTTCCTTATCAGTAGAAGTATCCTCTTTAATATTCTTTTTCCTATCGGGTACTGTCGAATCATCATCGTCAAGTTTTATTACGTCGTGCTCATTTTTCTCCTTATTAGAACTAGTTTTATTTAGTGCTTTGCTCTCATTATCGTACATTTCTAGTTCCGAAATGTCGAAATTATTAATTAATTCTGCACTAGTATTAGAATCAGGGTTATTCTTATCAGAATTTATCACAAGACAAATTTGAATTTTACGAGCTTTGTCTTTGTCGGTAGAAGTATTGGCCTCACCTTGATCTTTAAGTACCAAGTTACCGCTCAAACTGCCATATACATTTTCAATAACTTCACTCTCACTGTCGGATAGTTCTCCCTCTTCTACTTCTTCCTTTCTTGTAAACCTTCCCTTCTTTTTGTTATAAGACTTCAATATTAAGTCAGATATGTCATCTCTAGCTCCAGTCTTCTTTAGTTCAGTAAGTATCTGCTTTCGCAACTCCCGTAATGTATCGATGTCTACGTCACCATCTTTGCAGTTAATAATTCTGGTGAATATATCCTTTGTATTCAAACTGCTTAAACTATCTTCAGGCACATTCAAAGTAATATTTAAATCTTTGGATTTACGTGTTGTTTCTTTTAAAGACTTTTTTCTTTCTTTTTTATGGTAGGAAGGAGAGTACCTTCTCGGAGATCTACGGGGTGACCGCCGGCTAAAAAGAGGTTTTTCTTCCGCTGAATCCGTCGTAGACCAACGTCGTCTGCTAGAATCGGGTGACACTAAAACTCGAGTGTAATTTCGCTTCGAAGCTGAAGATTGAGGTGAAACTTTTTCTTCTTTTATTTTAGTTGGAGAGCGATGTGTCGGCGATACTGACGATTTATTTGGCCTCCTCTGAAAAAGTGCTGGTTCTTTAGAACCTGCTGTGTGCATTTCTTCAACTTCATCTACCCTCAAAATCTCTGGTAACGTCTCCTCATCCTCTTGCCGTTTGGCCACGGTTTTGAGCTTATTTCTTACAGCCTCTAAATCTGACTTTTCTTGTGGCGTGGGAGGATCTATGGAAAATCCTGGATCTGGTCCTATGTTCTGCAATGGGAAAAATTAGATATAATGGTTTTTCCAACCACATACGTTTTTTTTTTAATTAACAAAAATAAACTTACCTGTGACTCCACTTTTGCGTACAAATTAACTAGAACTTGTTCACATTTATGTAAGTTCTCCATTTTCATTCTAAAAATAAACAACAACATAATGTAGTCACAAAATTATGTCGACAAGACAAACCCTTTATCGTTCGTTATATTATTAAGCCAGATATTACTAGAAATTGCACAATCAAAAATGAATCACAATAATAAAATTGTCGTGAAGCTGTTCAGTTAAATTTCAAATTTACGATTTTATTGTTTTCATTGCTCGAATACGAACTGTGAAAAACGAAACTGGCGCTAGCATGCGTCCTTTAAGTACGTATAACATGTTAAAAAATACTATAATAATCTAATAACCTTTTCTTCTTGATTGATAGCAACTCTCTTAGAGATCGAATCTTATCGAGCTGTGCCTGCCGAGGATTCCCAGTCGTTTTGCTGTTAGTCTCCAGTCTCCTGATCATGCCGTCCAGAAATGGTATATACTTCTTCATCTCCTCGAACTTTAGGTCGTATTCTGAACCCATTTTGACGGCTGTAAAACAATTACTTGAATAATGTTTTTGTTATTTACATTAATTAAAAAATACAATAAATCAAGCTGTCTTAATCATGTACCTATAGGTAAGTACTGATTGTTTAAACTATAAGCGCAAACAATAGTTTTAACATGTAGGTAACGTTCTTAAGATACATATTTCTACAGATAATTCTTATCGCTGTAGATGATTACGCTGTTGGGTATACCAACAGCGTAATCATCTGCAAAATACGATCTCGGTTTTAAAATAAGAATGAACTATTTCTTTATAGGAACATATTATCATCTTTGCCAAGGTCAAAACACGTAACGAAGGAATGTTTAATTGAGACAATTGAGTAAAACAAGAAATATCTACATGTGTGAACACTATATCGAGAATTCTGAGCCATTATTTGAGATGAAAAGGATATCTGACAACTATCCGGTATCCGGCCGGATGGTAAAATAACGCCGGAAATCGGATATTAGGTTATCAACGTAGGATGGATTTCCAGGAAATTACAATAATTTTTCCGAAAATTCGACTTTATTTTAAATTAACTTGCAAATTACGATTTGTTTGTAGTAATGTCAATGAAATAAATAGGAAGTGATCAGGATTTGCATTTTATCAATCTATTACCCGCTTCACACTTAAACGACGGTGCCCGAATACACCCGATCATGAGTGCCTCACTTCCGTAGACTAGCTCTTATCAGACTATAATTGCCCAGATATCCCACCGTCCGACTGAAATGTTTTTATACAGACCAGTGTAAAGCGTTTTATTAAAATTATTTTTATATTTGTTCGGGTCCCGTTGCCGTACTCAAAATACAAGTTGAGATGTGAGAGTTGCGGACGTTATATAGTACAATAGGGTTGGCAAATAATACGAATAAAATGAAAAAAATACCTAATTGATTTACTTTATTGTATAAAATACTAATAAAAACAAGATTATTAATTAATAAACCTCCTTTTTGCTTCCGCCGTAATGGATAAAAATGGGTACAAATATATATAAGGATAAATATTTCTAATGATATCGATTGGAGTTTGGCTATCTTGTTTACAATAAGCATTTATACTACTACTTAGACCAAAACAGGCCTTAACCATACCCTCGGCCCGGTTGAACTACGTGTAGTTATAGTCTTGATAAGTGGTATTTTCCCGCACTATGCATGCACAAACTGTCCTCAATGTGATAGATGAAACAATAGGAGAGGCGTTTATACGATGTTACTAAAGCAATTACAGGTATTTCGATAATACAGGCTGGCGACTTAGTTACTTGCCAACGTTAAGTGTGATTCTTTCGACTCGTCATACTGAACAATTTTCCCCAAAAAAACCTTATCAGATTCCAGAAAAAATTGACCATGACGCACCCACCATCAAAACAATGGCAAGTTTTGACTTGTAAGACATTTTTTGCATCTCAAGAATAAAAATCATATAATCTTCAGTCTTTGTTATTTTTTTTACTAAAGTATGATGAATGGAAGACATATTACAAAATATATAATCGTGATTAAGAAAAGCAAAAATCCGATCGTTATTAAATTATATAAGATAATACATACTTTAAATCGATATAATACGACTACGACCAGTGGTCACACCGACCAGATAAACTATAGAAACCGATGCGAATCGCGCACTTGGTTGGCTAGTTGGGCGTTGCGACCAAGTCCGCGATTCGTATCGGTTAACTTCAACGTTCTAGCTAGATTGACTACCTACCCGCAATATTAACTTCGGGTACACCACATAACGTTCGGTGACTTTCAACTCTGATTAACGTGTAGAAACATAGAATTCAAAATGTATGCGCAGAGGTCAGCATTCAGCTACCAGTGTCCCCAAACGTGAATAATTGAATATTCTTAATATTAACAAATATACGTAGAGGGCATTCCTTAGAACTTCCGTAACCCATCCTGGTGCAAGCTATTACTAGGACTCCAAGTTGAAAGCCGGTCAATTTTCTATAAGAACACCATTTGATTTTCACAAGCCAAGACGCTATGGCGACGGCATCGTATATTGATCGATCGTTACGACCTTGGAATATTTCATTAAATAGCCGGAGTTACACCTCCGTCTAGTTAATGAAATATTCCAAGGTCCAAAGACTAAACTATATTAATCTGCGTGAAAAGAATCGTAAATTGGCAAGGCCACGCATGACTTGCCGTCGCACATTATTTCGTAATTTTGAATTCTTCTTCATTGAACTAGACACTATAACTATTTCCAGGTTTGCTTGTCGTAAGGTTGAATGTGTTGACGACTCACACTTCTCGCTAGTATCAGTATCTGTATCCCTCGTATCGAAATATCCTTTCGAGTAGTGGTGGTTAATAAAACGTATAGCGCCAAAACATAATACGATATGTATACAAAGCACTTAGCGTAAACGCGCACAACGGAGCCAGAGGTAGTGTGAGTTTCCTTTAAACATCTCGATTTTACGCATCGACCGCTTTCGGCGCTCCGATTGGCCCTTCACCAGTGAAGGCCAGTGATGGGCCAATCAGAGTGCCAAACGCGGTCGATGCGTAAAATCGAGATGGTTCAAAGAAACTCACACTAGGCCCTCTGAGCGGGATTGCATTACAGACGTCTCCGCGTTTAGACAACGGCCGAGTTTTGTAACAACGTGCTATAATGATAGCGTAAAAAACAACGCGCTAGAAAAATATATTTTATAGTCACGAAACGCGTCTGTAACTTATAGCGGATTTGAACATCACTACGTTCGAGTAGTCACCGCCGATCAAATCTGTAAAAATCTCTCCATGAACCATGAACTTAGGTGAAGTGAGCTGGCATTTCACCTAATGCTAGGGTAAGGCTTAGGTTTTTCCGGTGAGTCTTTTACAGAATCGGCCAGCTGATAGCGAAACAACATATTTGGTTTACGGTTTATACTATCTCGAATTCGGCTTTTTTTATGGATTCTGATAAGTATCTACCAACCATAAACACTAACATTTCGTGGATTTGGTTGTCCAGGGCTGCAATCAGCTTCTCAAAGATGACGAGCCACAAGAGGGTCAGTTTTTGTTCAGATAATAGAAGATAATTACGTGACCGCTATACCGAAGACACGTGAAATGGTCAGTCACATGGTATACTAACAGAGTTAATAACTAGAAAGTCTTATAAAATTTGCGTCAGGTCTACGTCACGCTACAAGCACACCTTACGCGAACTGTCGCTACATTTTAAAATCTACTACGTTTAGGATGATTAGTGAGCCTCAGGAGGCTCCAAGCAGGTAAAATGATGCCACACCACACCCGGATCACGTGTTATATTACTTAAAGCCGACTTGCACGTTCATGGTTATCCTAAATAACTCTGAGTTAACAGCTAACTTAGGGTTAATCAAATAATTAATCTTGCGTCGCCAAAAGTTTAGAGGTAAACCTAGGGTTATACTTTTGAATATTTAACCCACCGATATGGGAGAGTTAAGTCGCTAAACTCTGGGTTAGGGTAAGAAATGTCAAATAAATTGACGTTATGAGGTACCGTTTATAACTTATTTTATATTACAATTTCCGTTCATTAATCGTCCATTCATTTTTGGTCGGATTACATAATATCAGGGCACAGATATTGCAATTCTATTATAAGTTTCTTCGATTGAACTGCAATGTCCCCAATTCAAAAAAACACAAATGCCAGGTTAACTAACCCGGTGTAACTTTTTAGTGGCGCAACGCGTAATAAGAGTTAATAACTTAGTGTGGATTTCACCAATGAAATTGAATGCATTCAGCACATCTAAACGCGTTCAAGCGCTGTCGGTGTACAATATTCCATAACAATTTTGACACTGACAGCTCTTGAATGCGTTTAGATGTGCTGAACGCGTTCAATTTCATTGGTGAAATCCGCTTTAATATGTTAATTAATTATCTCCCGAGTTTACAAACAAAAGGTAAGGTTAAATAGGTAGGTGGTACCATAAACCGCCTACTAACTTCACCCGCTCACTAATAAAAAATGCTTCACTAAATAAAAATGCGTAAAATACGTAATGTACCACCTAGGTAGAATACGTAATGTAAAAAGCGGCTTAGCTGAATTTTGAAATCTCTGCATAGTTAGCCATATTTCTTATTTACATACAGTATACATAATATTGCGAAATTAATCAAAACATGTACATTTTTGACAGCTATTTGCGACGTTGCCAAGTTTTAGGATAAACGCTCTTAATCGCTCCATTCGATTCGGAGCAAATTAGCTGTGATAGACGAACAGACACACGATTGATTCTATAGGGGTTCCGTTTTTTTCATTCTGACGTACGGAACCCTAAAAAACGGTTTGAAATTATGAAATTGTGATTTCATTGTAAGGAATTTCAAGTATGCAAAAACCGACATCCGGGAATCCTAAACAGCGCAAACAGTTTGAGAAATCTGGCCCCTCAAAAACTATAAATGTAAAAAAGGGGCCAAGTTCGCCGATACAAGTATCGAGATATATCTAAAGCAAAGTTCTATGGAGGTGAAGAAAGTTTATTAGGTTCCTTGCTACTGAATGTAACTGGGCAAGTTTTCAATTCATAAACGTGCCAAGTATGGCAAAAGCAGTAGGAGAGTGGCACGCAATATCGTAACTTGGTAGGTCTAATAGATGCTGATGTAGGGACTGGTCAAAAGTAGCTCGAAATCTTTCGTGTAAGTTAAACATAACACTATTGTGCTAGACTACAACCTTCTGACAGTGGCCTACATCAAAATCACCCGTCTGGTTGGAGGATTCTCGCCGTTCAACGAAGACACCTCCTGCCTCCACCTCCAAACTACAAAGGGTGTCATAGACACCCATACAAATGGTCTTCGTTGCATCACTCTCTCAATAAATCCACCTAATCCGATTTTTTTCTGATCGATTAATCGGCCATAGTGCAAGATCTTCATTGGGGCGATTTCAATAATTAACGAAAGCTTGGTTTTGTGTCTTAAATCCTAATAGTATGACAAAACGATTGCCGGTAAAAGGTCTACAATGAGGGCAAGACAATTCCAGCTCACTAGATGCCGCCCGGGGTCTAGTGTTTTGTGAACAGGGCTGACGTTATCTGTCACTCCACTACTTTGAACATCGATTGTCACTACTAATAATAATAATACCAGCTTGTTACTGTCCCACTGCAGGGCAAAGGCCTCTTCTCATACAGAGAAGGCACGAGCATTGATCACCACGCTTGCTCAAGACGGGTTGGCGATTTCAGACATATATTAACTATAAGTCCAGGTTTCCTCACGATGTTTTCCTTCACCGATGTCAGTAATGTCCAAGATAAACTCAGAAAGTACATATGAATTGAAAAAGTCACATTGGTACTTGCCCGGATTTGAACCCACAACCTCGTGCATGAGAGGCGACGCCTTAACCACTGGGCCATCACGACATGTCACTACTACAAATACAAATTGTCGCGAGGTCGCACACTTTTGGTTCATTTTAATAATCCGTAGAATGTTTACATTTAATCGGATTTAACAACATTCAACATATCCGCGTAACGAGATCTGCCAGAACTGTCATACTCAGCCTAATCCAAAGTGGCGCCCTGATAGCAAAATAATCTTGCATGGTCCCCATTGACGTTAATCAATCGTAAATCTATAGACGTCGATAGTGTGGGTGCAATGAAAAGTGGGTGTACTATACCACCCTGGTCAACCCTTCGGAGAATACACACACAAGAATCAAATAAGTTACTAACTCAAATTGATAAAAAAAGAACACCCGTCAGTTGCTACATTCAAGGAAATAATAACGACGGGACAAGGTACGTAACTAGTTCTACACTATAATAAATTATCAGGTAAGCCCTCAGACCAAATAAAAAACCAAGACAGTGCTGCCAAGAATACTGTGAAGCATGCCATAACTACACATCCGCTCTGTACATACACGCTCACACGCACACATTCACAATCAAACTACACCTCACTAAGTGCACACATGTTTACGTAACCGGTCTCACGTCATTGTTGACAGCGCTATGTCTTGGTTTTCTATTTGGGCTGAGGGTAAACCTGAACCTGAGACCATGAAGGTCCTATAACCGATATTTGTTTATCTACGCGTGCACCAAACAAACGGGGAGTTGCCAAAAATAATAATAATCATAAGAAAGTTCCGAAACTAAAAGAAAAAAAAAGTTAAAAACTCAACTACGACAAAACGCCAACTAAAAAGGTGTAAACAAAACATCACAGATAGAGAAATTCAAAATAACATCGATTGGCCGTTTTCACATTACATGATAACGACATGATATCGTCGGATGGTAGTTTCATAGAATTAGTACTAATGCTTTCACACTGTGCCGTTGTAGTCAAAGGTGCAGTCTTTGTAGTCAAAGGTATCGTCGCCGACATTGAGAGCCTGTGCACACGATGCGCCGCACCGCAAAGATTTCGCCGCATTGGCGGGCAGACGGGCGCTGTGGAGTCGTAGCGTTGTTACGCCGCAGCGGCGCTGCGCCTCAAAGATTTCGCCGCACTAGCGGTCACACTAACAACTGAGCGGTGCCACTCCGGTGCCGCTCCGGCGTTGTAACGCGTACACCCCTCCCCGCCTCGTCTCGCCGGCTGCAAGTCCGGTGTACGTGCGGTACGACGCCGGAACGCACCTTGTGCCATACAATGGATATTTGTATGTAAAACGCCGCAGCGACACCGCTTCGGCACCACGTCGCCGCCGCTACGCATCGTATGCACAGGCTTTGATTGTCGTGCCGGTATTGGCGGAAGACACAGTGCACTTGTTCACTGCTGCCATTACTACCTCTAATACACTATTACACTTTTGGAACCGCGCGGCGATATAAGCTTTTCCTGGCGCAACGCGACTTTTTGCGACTGCTGTGGCATACCGCATGACAATAAGTTTTACGTGTCACATACCGATATCGTCCCGTCGTCGTATCGTGTTCTCTAAGATAGATTTGATCCATGAGAACAAATCTCCTATGAAAAAGTTATTATGGAACAAATCTAATGATTATAATTCTGTAAATACATATCTGTTCTGTCATCGTCGAAGAATCATATTTTGAGCAAGATACAACCTGACACTGACCTGCAAATTGCAAAAAAACGTAAGAAAATTTGCACTTCGCGAGCTACAACTGCGGATCCACTTTCAATAAAGTTCAAATTCCAAGATGTCAAGTGGTTGGACAATTCTAACACATTTTCCGTCTCATTCTTTTCTTATTTTTTTTAAGTATTTATGTACGTATTTTATGCTACAGAAATATTATCGATGATTTTAGAAAAAATCACGTAATGTTATAATTTGTTTTACTATATTTTTAAGGGCGCGGTTGGTCTAAATCAATTTCTGGTGTATTGTTTATTATAATTTTAATCCAATTCAATATTTCATAAATACCTAATTTAACGTTCACTTATATCAACGAGTAAAAATATTAGTTTTCGATCGTATTCGATTCCCACATCACTAGCAGTTCCGCGATGTTGCCAATAAAAAAAATGTATTACCGTCTTGCAACAATATCACAATCTTGTAATTGTAACAACTTTCCTATACAAAAAGGTGATAACGATGTTGGTGTTGTAATATGAAACCGATAGTCAATTTAGTAACTTAAAAAAAAAATACTACCAAAATCTACCAGCCACTAGTCCAAAACTTCAAACAAAAAACTACCGTGGGTAGCATTCCATGAAATATCGAAATATTTTTTTGAATTGTACGTAAATGCAAATAACAACTACCGTGGGTACCATTCCATAAAATATCAAAAAAAACTTTTTTTTTGTAAATGCAAATAACAAGATTAATCAAAGGTAAAGTTATTCCTGAGGATTTTTATCTGTCCGAGTGCTGCAGTTCTCAGAGTAGGTACGTGGACGCGCAAGGTTCGTAACCCGTGATTATCAACACCTCTGTCTGATTAATTTACGATAGGTCATACGAATGATTCTTCACTATTTTTTCGACGAAAATAAAGCGGTTGGTAATAGAAATCTTGAATCCCTCTGAAAAGTATTGGTCAGCTCGTCTAAATGAACGTTACCCTACTTAACTACACGACCACGATACAGCGTAGATTATTTATGTACCTACTTGACTATTTATTATTTATTATTGACTAATTACATAGGAATGTAAGTATGTTATGTATGTTTTTTTGTAAAATAACGATGCACATACGAGAACACAGATAAAACATGAAAGTAAAATTCCACACGATCAGAATGAAATCAAAGTTAATGACCTACCTTATAATCAAATACACCTAAACGAATCACTCATCAAATAATAACAAACTTAACAATTTATTCAATATAAATTGCGATACATCACGCACACACTCTTCTAAAAACCAAACGTGATTCCTCGCTTCAATAATGGCGTCATACACCAAGCGCAGCTACGCCGCACGCCCTTGCTAGCGTCCCCTTCGAGTCGTGCCGCCGCAAGAAATGAACGCGAAACAAAATGGCGACTCATGCTAAAACTGTAAATCAATGAGCGTACTGACTCATTGTTCTTTCAATATTTTTAATGTTTATGTTAATAATAGTACTTATGGCATTTATTATCACAATTTATTTAATGTATTTTAGGTAAGTAAAATTGCTTCAAATTTTTATCAGGTTCACCAACATAACGGAAATAGCGTTGGTGTATGTGGTCTTGCTCGTACCTACTTGTAAGTAACAACTATGTCACATCCGTACCTAATAATACGAAGTGGTAGTCTATCATGAGGTTTAATTAATTTTAACCTCTAACTATTAATCTACATACCATCAAAATGTGTCTATATTTAACTGTCGTGGGAAAGAAAAACATGATTATTATTTCATCTCACACATACCTGTTACTCCACGACATTTTATTAATACGGCCGATGGCCAATCTTGATCCGCTTGAGCAGCTAATAAATAGCAAAAAATATGATTAGGTAACAGTAATATTTATCTGATACCTGATAATTTACACCTACTTTTCCTAGCATAAAGAATTAGATATGGACTAACTAATCAATACTTACTCATATTATTTGGTTACTAAAAGGGTACTAAATTATTTACATATTTCAATAAGTACTTATCACAACATCTAATCGTGTTTTATGCGTTCCTCACTTGGCGTTACACTTTATTATCTTCATGCACTGGCCTACTTTATTCCTATTTCATTATGAAATGTTCACGGCGCCATCATGCATGTGTTAATAACAACGCGTATCTGGCCAAATTACGTATTCAAAGAAGCACTACTAACCTTTCAAAAAATCATTACAAAATCAACAATCCTAGGCTTCTATAACACTCCTTCAGGGATTTTTTGTCATTTTAGTGTGAATGCAATATGCATTAACGCTTGACTAGTTTTCGATTCCTGTTTTTCTTTGTTCGTCTCTCGGGCGCGGATGGCGACTGCTGGCGGGTTAGTAGCGACGGCGCAAGGACGGCGACCCACGCCCCACCGCACCGACTAGGGCTCCACCAACGGCGTTGGAATTATTATCATTCGACGGACGGCCGTCGCTCTGGCACACCGGGTGTGTAGCTCGTTCACTTAGATCCTTTATTGTGTTACTCCTCCGCCCGCCACGTCGCCATTACATTTTTGTGCACACACTCACACAGACTCCGAGAAATAGTGACACGTTCTAGAATATTCGCGAGTTTTTTTTTTCCGTGACGTCAATTGTTTTGTCTCCGACCAGCCAGAACCAAATTGTAAATGGCAGCAACGATCGATATTCTAAACTGCGCAGTCCTCGCGCAGGTATTTAAAAAGAAAGTCTATCTATTCTATTTGTCAGTTACCTGTCAAGTGCGAAGTTAGGAGTCATTTAGTAAAATATTTGTGTTATTTTACGTACTAAACGAATTATTGTGATAATAATTATGTGAATATGACAGCGTTACTAAAATTATTTGTTGCGACAAATTTTGCTTCTAAAGATTCGATGGGATAATATTTAATAAAATGTATTGTATCTGCAAAAGTAACCACATCATCAATTGCAATCATTGACCTATTTTTGTTGGCAAAATGAACTATAAAATTATCATCGCGCGCGATTTTCAAGACTTTCATAACAACTTCATTTTCCGTGCCGAATCCTTACCGCGTGTCGGGTGTGTTGCGTCGCGCTGAGTCGCACCTATTTACTGAAGAAATATTTACACGCACAAAAATGTAATGTCTAAATTATCAATATTACATACCTACAGTTTTAAGAAATGAGCTGTGGGATGAGGATAATGGTTAGTACATCCATCCAAGTAAGTACCTACCTGTCTAGGTAGGACGAAAATACTTACCTACCTATTACAGTAGGTATCCATCGATTTACAACCTAACACTCTATCCACAGATGGAAAGAATAGGCAAGCCTTTTATAAGCCTAAGTCTTTAGGTATTAACCACAAGTAGGTAACTACCTAATTAATTTGGTGAGTACTTATGTACGAATTTCATTTAGTTATGAGTGGCCAGCACCGCCCATGTTGTAAAGCAGACATATCAATCGAAGGGAGACTAAAACAGTATGTCTGCATTGTACGCAGTCATAATAAAAACGTGTAGGTACCTAGTAGTAGTAGGTCGGGACCATCTACTGCTAATTACATTGGTTTTGAGAAACCTGAGTCACACTCAAAATAAGGTGTGCAGATTTTATTGAATTAATTACCTACCTACTTACAGTCTGTCCACTTGAAGCAGGTATCTCAACGTTAATTACGAGTGATTTATAATAGGTACCTACCTACTCTCGTTTATCATGTTTACAAAGACGCGACGTAGCACTTGAATTAAACAAGAAAAAACACCAACCCTTTGTCTGAAGAGTTTTCGTGAAAACCAATGTCTTTACCTACTTATGTAAGTATATATGGTGTAACTTTTCACTATACATAGGTCAACCTACCTTAGTACTTGGATTTCTGTCTCTTGAAGAGACAAGAAGAGAAGAGTCTCTCTTCTCTTCCTTTAGGTACCTACCTGTACAAACCCATCTTCATCCAAAAAGTTGGCAACGTCGCAAATAGTAGTCAAATATTTACCTATTTTGATTAGTTTGGAAATAAGAAATATGGCTAACTCGTGAACTAGAATATTAATAATGAATTGCAATTATAACACTGAATTTGATGTTGTAACCGTTTGAGGTGTAATAAAGATATTTGGAAAGTTTCCAAATACTTTTTTCACATATAAAACTTAACATTCGGTGTTACCATATTAATTATTGCATCTCATAATCAATATTTTAGTTCACTAATTAACCAAATTTCTTGTTTCCGCTGCAGTAATATCGGCAAATTAATAAAAACAATGAAATATTTGACAGGCTGACAGCTATTTGCGACGTTGCCCACTTTCTGTATATACGCTCTTAACGCTTCCCGGAATCGACCATTACGTATAAATAGTAAATTGGAGGTAGTCACGTTGTCTTCAAATGGTTACCTACATACTTACATCAACTGATGCAAACTGGCTTCATTTTTAATGCAAAAATGCGCTAGGAAGTTCATCTACCTACAATGCACGGATGCATTTTCCACTTGGGATGCATTCTGTCTGGAACTCTGAATACTTTTATATTCATTAGAATATTGGAATAGATAAAAAAATTAGCTCACAGTTGCGAGGAGGCCAGCCAGATCCCGCCAACATAATCATAATCCTTACGCAAAACTTACATTATCAGTCTCCTAAAGACAACACACGTAGGTACAGCTTTACCTACACAAAATTAAAAATTAAACATTCAAAATGAGCCGACGTCAAAAATAAAATCGTAAAGTGCATCACTCCATCAGCGCTTTAGTCAGAGTGGTTTTATATGTAACTTCTGAAGTATCAAGTTGGGCCCGGGCGGCAGAACGCGGCGTGGTACGGCAAAGTATCAGCATTTATATGGCATGCCAAAGCCTGCTGCGGCATATTTTTTGCGGATTCAAAATCATATCCGCTTCAAAAAACAATCCTTTGCCGTGCGTGCCTTTGAACGCTGCCTTTAGTTAGCAGATGGGCAAAGCTAAAACGTGGTATTTTTTTAAGTATGAATTATGGCCTAAAACTTCGTCCGTGATGGCTTTCGCCATTGCAGGATGGATATAGGATTCACAAAATAGATTGTAGTCTGGGCACAATGTTGTAACGTCTTACAGACCCCTATTGTGGCCTGTTAATCCTGCGGTAGGCTTACATTTATAAATAGGGAGAAATTATTAGAAGTTCCAATAATGTAGAGCAAGACTAAGTTCTACAAGTTATACACTAGCTATGCCCTCGACTCCGGAAATAAAGGTAAAATTACCAAAGCATAATATTAATAATCATGAGTCAACTCATAAATACTACTTTTGGGAAGTTATTGAGCAGGTATTAATTAACTTACTTTAAAGATTATTACACTACCTATTTTTTGCTGACACCAAAGAAGTTGTCGAGTGCAGCAAACAATTTGTAAATAAGTAGGTAGCTGGGTCACGTTACAGATTAGGGCAGTAGACAGATGGAGGTCTGAGGGGTAATGAAATTTTTTACAAGTTTGACAGATTCGTTTAGGCGCAGAATGTCCAATTCGCAAAATGTCCAGCGGTCGCAGTGTCCAGTTCGCAGAATGTCAAGTTAGCAGAATATTGCGACTGAATGTGTAAACGTTTTATATAACGTACGAGAATTTATTGGCCTTTTAGTGATTCATTTTGTTAAGCATAATGTGATTCGCACGATTCCACAGCTGAACTGAATTATGGCTCTCACACATAGATTGGGAGATTGGATCGGCTATATTTGGATACGAAAAGCGTCTAAGCTCCAATTAATGAGCGTTTTACAAAAATAAATAAAATCCTCCCGCGCGTTGGACGGCCAACTCTCTCATAAGGAGTAGGCCTGTTTCCCGACATACCCAGCACTGGGAACGTGATAGGCTGATTGTACTTATGCGTAGTTTAAGTCCAAGAAACGTTGAATTATGTAGGGTACAAAATTAAAGAAAGTTCAACGGTGTGCGGTACCTATTAGCCATTTAGTGCATTCGATCTAACATTATCGTTTCACATGAAATAATTGGGTATAACAAGTAACGACGACGACTTTAGGATAAGGTTTTATAATTTGGAAGCTGGTTTTACTAATACCGAGCGCAAAATAATATTACCTACACTTGGTCGATCATTCCGATGCTTTATGGAAATTGTGATTCGTGAACAAAGTAATGAAAGTTTAAGAAAGCCCGCGGTTTCGCCCGCGTGGAGGTTGGAAATATTACCAGGATAAAAAGTATCCTATGTCCTTACCCAGGTCATGGTCTACCTGTGTGCCATTTCATCGAAATCCGATAAGGCGTGAAACAGTTACAGACAGCTACTTTCCCATTTAGTTTATTAAATAACATTTATAATGTTAGTATGGATATCAGTAGCAGTTAAACTGGGCTATGCGCCGATTGGTCAACAGCCTACAACTTAGTCGATCGGACTCGAATTCCTAACTTGTATAAAAAACACTAATGTGTTTCGTCTGATAAGAATTATCTCACGATAAAGGTTTGACTCACACATCCGCGACTTTCCAAACTTCTCGCACTGGGTCCCCCCCCTACTTATCATCATATTTATCAACGATCTTGGATCTCGAATTTGCTGCGACTTTTCTTTTTATGCTGATGATCTCAAAATCTATAAAAGAGTAGTCACCGACAGATGCCAGTCTACTAATCTCACGAGATGACCTTGAATGCGGACAAATGCTTTTACATCCTTTTTACCTGGGCATTATTATAGACCAACAATTTAAATTCACCTCTCATAACTCAGAAATTGTAAAAATTCGGCTCAAATGCTTGATTTCATCAAAAGTCATTTGAGGTCAAAACTAAAATTATTCTTTACAATGCTTTGGTGCGTTCTCATCTAGAATTTGTCAGTATACCATGGAATCCCATGAACGCTGTACATTCGCAGCGTCTCGAGAATATCCAGCGTGTGTTTACAAGGCGTATTGCTCAACAAGTCCTCAGGAATATCCGACAAATGTCCATACGAACAACGTTTGGCTTTATTTCGCATTGAGTCGTTTCGGAACTGTCGTCGTACTGTCCATGTCTTAGTTTTTCTTTATAAAATTGTCAATGGTCTAATAGAATGCGAGCATGCTTAAACGTGGCATGTTGTCAATCCCATACCTATATAATCTTCCTAGACAACCAATATCCAGACGTTTTGAACCACCCCCTGTAGAAATAACATTGGGATACATTCGCCAACGTCAAGGTTTTGTATTCAATTCAACGAACTCAACCACAAAACTTTGGATGTGCATTTGGATGTGTTCTTTGGTTCCCTGCTGCAATCCAAAACCCTCTTGCGCCGTCATTTAACAATTGTAGTTTATGAAACTGTTGCATAATGAGGGGTATTAAAATCCGAGTGTGTGTGTTTTGTGGCATCACACGAGTGTTTTAATACCTAGTTATGTGCAGTTTCATACACTACTTTATCTACTCTTATACATTGGGTGTGAACCTACTAAATAAAAGATCAAAGTTAAAGATCAAGAATAAAAAAATCCCACGAAATACAGTACAACTTCACGTATGAATGGCGCCTGCACCAGCACATCACCGCGCATGCGCTACAGCGGTACTGCTTTCCCCCGTAACGTTCCTTTACAAAAGTTGATGGAAACTCTTTGGTGATATCAACTTCTTGGATTTGCCCTGTATCGTAATAGAAAAAAAAATGTTTTATAGCATTATTTTGTTAGAGAAAAAGTGTTTTAATATGATTCTATTTTTAAATTTCGGTGTTGTGTTTATAAAGTAGTGTCAATATAAACTCGTTTTGAAATGTATAATTATATTCGAATGAGAGTAGTTTTTTTTTTTAAATTGTTTTTATTGTTTATTAATTGAGGAATAAAATAAAATATAAGCAGAAACATCACAAAAACCTCAATAGGTTTGTCCGGATGTTGAAACACTTTTAAGCGATCTTAATACTAACGAAATATATAATTTATGGTAAAAAACATAGTTTATAAGACATTGTGAGGTAGTTTATAATAATAACTAAAAAAGCACAAAAACGACGACGGTGCGGGTCAGACAGCCCGTCGATGCTAATTACAAATTGAATGAAATTTAAACAGAATGATGCATTTTCAAAGAGAATCAAAGAATTTTTTGTATTTATTTTTATAATTATTATTTGTTATTTGCGATTGAATTTTTGTTGGAACATCATTAATTAGAGTAGGTATTAAATAAGCATTAGTTCGTTTCCCGTAATAGGTAGTTGTTACATCTCGGTACTACCAGTTTTGATTGGGCTGCCAATCTCGTTGCTATGCTAAATCTAATCTGATAAAAATCTATAGGGCAAATGTCATACATAATTAAGCATATTTTATTTAGTTATTTTATATCTTTATTGATATTTCTGTATGTCAGTTTTTTGTTATTTTTAGACTATATTTTTTCTTTCCTTATTTTTTTTATAAATTTGTTTTTCATTTTAATTAATATTTTAAATTTTATATAAATTACGAAGGTCGCTTTGATTTATATGAATGTCGTGTACATCTGTAATTGGTATATACATAAGAACCGATACCTGTTAACTTTTAAAATTTAATATACAATGTACCTATATGCTAACAGCGTAGGTACCATCACAGAAGTTCATATCTAACCAGTTTCAAAACAAAATCCCGTGAACACGATGACCACATCTGTTACCGATACAGTTCTATAGTCGCCGAGCGCTGCAAGTAAGAATAGTCCTTACGGTGGTTAGATATGAACTTCTTCGATGGTAGGTAGCTGGATCTAATTACGCAACATATTTTCGTAAACGATTACGACTAATCTGTTTCATTTTGACAGTTCAACAACATTCTTTGCGTTAGGTATTTACATTTTTGAGTAGATTTTTTTTTCGAACTAATGAAGCATTGGTTAGCAATCTGTTTCAAAACGATTCAGATTCTGATCGATCGTGTAATACGCAATTAGGTTACAGATAAAGGTAGCTCAAAGCTGTATAACGTATGGTTAAATGATCTGGGAACCTAATTTAACTGGTTAATTTTAGGCAGTGTACATAAGCCAAGTCGAGTTTGCACTGATTTCAAAGTTCAGAAAGTTGAAGTGGGTGAGATCTTTAGAAAATCGGACTAAAAAGACTGACCGGTCGGTGAGAGAACGAGAGGACGTTGAGGCACTGCACTCTCAGTCGGGAGGGGTCGACAACTTTTTTTCCGCTTATAAATTTGCATTTTTCTTCAGATTTTACCGTTTTTAGACCAGATGGTGTTCATAGTACATAGGCAAACATTTTCGCTTGCATAGCGAATCTCAACATGCGCTATTGAGTCCAAAATAAGTACTATTAATTTCCATAGTATCTATAGAATTTATGTGTCAAACAACTGCGACGAAACACACAATAACGGTGTAATTAGATTCCACGGTAGAGACTGGTATTTTCTGATGACCTCGGCCTAGTACTGTGGGTACAAAAACCTAAACATAACTTTGTATAGAAGAGCATCTGGGTAGTTCTGAAAAAGGCAGAGCAAGTTACAAAATATTCAAAATAATATACTAAACATTTTTTTTTTCAACACAAAACCTTTCATCATCAGTTCTTACAAAACAATCGTCAACTTTTGCTTTCGATGTCTGTTCAAATTTAAATCCTGTCTCTACTCTTGACTACACGTTACTGCTCACTAAAACATTTATCTACAAGGTTATTTCTGTATCGACCAACTTCCAAGTATATGAATACCTACTGTGCTAACTGCGCATGTCTGTTGGCTTGCCAGTGTGACGACACCCCGCTCTCCGCGAACTGAACTGTATGTACTATAATACTGTAGGTAACTAAATGCGGTCGTCCGCTTTGCCACAATCCAGTGCGCTTATAACCAACGCAGGGGTCGGGCGTGTCGCCTTTTTAAATTAACTGTTTTTGTACTATCGAGTTTTACGTTTTTATTTCGTACGTGGATCGAATACTAAAAGTGTATGTAAACAAATTGATAAGTTCTTTTAAATTTTAATAACGGAATATCGACTTCGCTACAATAAAATATTGGATTGTAAAGTTTTAATTAAGTATTAACGCGGTTTAATGGTGTTTTTCCTTTTCAATTGTTAAGTTTATGAGTGCGATATTAAGATATAAAAAAAAAATTACTGCACACACGTAAGCATTCTCAGGGCTATACAGAGAAGTATTATTCTGTATAACTATAAATTGCTTATCTTTACACCTTAACTTCGTTGTTAACGGTTACCAAGGCCAGTTTATTCGATAAACACTCGACATTTTTCCTCATCGCAGTAATTATTTTGTCCATCACTATTATCGCTATATAACAACTGAATTGAATGCGGTTAACAAGACTTTTTAAGGAGCTGTTTTTTGTTTTCGACGTTCAACAAGTACTTAGTGGCTTTTAAACATAATATGTGTTAAACTATAAAGTAAAAAAGTGGGCGTCATTATGAGTTAACTTTTATAATCGAAGTAAGTGTTAATTGACTCAGACCTATTGTAAAATTATATTTTATGCCTAACTATATAGCGAGTAAGTATTGATATAATATTTACTTCGCAAGTTGGCAAGCAATTGAGGTTTTCTCTCTAAACAAGTTTATGCTGCTGATGCGGAGAACGTATCTTTACAGTAGGTTCTGAAATTAGTATTAGAATAATTGCTTCCTCCATGTAGCAACTTGTTATCAGCCTGCTAACGTCGATATTGTTAGTACCTATGTAGTTACTGACGTATATGTGCCGTTTACGATATTTTGTTTGAATTAATAATACATATATGTACGTATTGTATACAATTAAAGTCGCTTTTCGTGTCTATCTGTGTGATCGCGTTGTTCTTCCAAAATACGCAACAGATTTTGAGCGGTTTTCATCATGTTTTTATGTGTATAATAAGTTACTACAAAACGTGATTAAAATATAAAAAATATCAACGTTTTGCCAAGTGGTACAAAGCGAACGAAGCAGGGGCGGGTCGCTAGCGCTAAATTGCTATCATTATACCATTAGTCAACGTTGAATTTTGATAAGACCGGTATCGTCATTTCAACCGAAAGACGTCCACTGCTGGACATAGGCCTCCCCCAGGTCCGGCTAATTCGACCGGTTCTGTGCTTCCCGCATCCAGCGGACTCCTGCGGCCTTCACAAGGTCATCGGTCCACCTTGTGACCGTATAATTATGCTTATTACAATATGTATGTTTTCTGCCTTCCAACAGTATTAATTTATTTAGTTTTTAACGCTAGTATGACGTAGTTAAGCCATCGAGTTTCCGATAATTTTATATTTAGTATCATCAAACAAGCAGTGAGATAAGGATAAAGTTTTTCCCCTTTTTAGCTATGTAACTGGTTCTTCATAGTGTACTTTGAAATAATAAAGATTTTTAAACGAATGTGTTTTTTTATTGTGCATGAAATGAAATATCAGACTTTTCAGCTGTGCTAACAGTGTTTTATTAAATGCATTACATACCTACTTGAAGCAAGTATTTTCCATTTTGAAGACATTTTCGCATCCAGATACAAGTGTCGAAACAACCATGATATATGAGAAGTTTTCAAATATGGAACAGGAAGTTGCGATTGCGATACATCTGAAAATTATGAGCAAAAATGTTACTTTGAAGAAGAAGAATTGGAACTATGAGAGGAGAATTGCCGTGTTCGTAAAAACAATAAAACAAAGAGGAACTTTCAATTTTTTTCTTTAATCAATAATTTAAAGCTTACAGACATTCTCGTGTTGTTACAAGTAAGCGTCGGCACTGCTGCGTGCCGCCGTGCCAGTTGCCACGGCTCACAATCCCGTTAAACTAAAATTTCGCCAGTAGAACTTGGTACCTTGGTACCGCCAGTGACGCATCTCATACGTCACTAACGGCACCACGTGCCCTCACAAATAAATCATCAATTCATGATTAGAGTCCGTCAAATCCGTCTCAAAATGTCATCAAAATGCTTTGAAACCTGCGCTATACGACCAGTGTACGTTCAGATGGACCAAGGACTAGCTTCCATTATATATTTCATAGTTATACAACAGATTGAATATAGATAAATAAACATTTCACACATTGCATCTTTTAAAACATCTGTAAACTTGGTTAAAATGTCCATTCTGAACAAATCATCCTGCTGGTCTAAAACAATAGGGTTTTTATACTTTATTATGATTAAATTAATTAAAAGGCATAGGCGTTATGTATGTAGTATAATTGCTTGAGTTTCTAACAAAGAGATTGACATACGCTTTCTGGACGGTAATACTCTACATTTGTCGTAAGCGTACACAGGGAACATTCAACTGAAACAGGCTGGTAATATCTATACTGTCGAGAACCAAATCTGTATACGCTCCTACTGTGCGGCTATCCGAAATGATAATTGACATGCATCTAGCTCAGGTCTCAATGATGAAAAAGAATCGCTAAAATCGCACGCGAATCGTAAAATTCATAAAAAAATATATTCAAGGAATTTAAAACACAAGTGTTTATTTTTTGTCACACTTGTGTCAAATTCCAAAATCGTATTACAAAATGAAATCGCGATTCGGAACTAAAACGGTCGCCCTAACTACGTCTGTTCCCCCGCCTCGCTGAGTTCAGACGCGGGGAAAGACAATACTTCTATTATTATTTTATCAACAAAAATCCTTCTCCTCACATAAACGACGTAGTAACAAACATGCTTACAAACACAACCGTAGACATACGTATACACTCACGCTCACACATCCGATCACACTCGCTTGCATCTCAACCGACCTAACGTGGCACCGAAAACAAGAAAAACAGATCAAATGAGGTCACTCTTCAATTTGGCCGTATGTTTCTTGCGTTCAGCGCTTGTCCATGAGTGTCATGGAAGGAGTAACTACTCCACTATAATGAAGTCAATTGGAAGTTGGGAGCTGACAGCGGGTTAAAATAATGACTATCAGTCGGAACAGCCTAGACAAAGTAATACATCAAAATTGTTACTCGCCATCAGCATCTCCTTTTGTCAATACTAGTTCTGTTCAGTAATACAATTTGAAGGGAACATTGACATGCTAATTTTGTTTCATAAAATGTTTTTCGCTCTGAGATTTCTACAACGTTACGGTTACAAGTCGCGGACGTATGAATGAATTTCAATATTCTACTAACAGGCAAAATCAGGTCTTATGATATACATTAAACTATTTCCTACATACTTCGTCCGTGCTTGTAAGTTATCAATGTATTTCGATGTCTTGAGATTATTAGCAGCTCGATATCTTAGTTTCTATTACAGTAGATTGCTGGTGTTTATCCCACTCATCAAAATTTGAAGGCAGGTTTACAATATGTAATTATCTTTCTTTTCAATGTTCCAAATAAATAGAAAAAGTGACAAATGTATAGAACCGAAAATAAATATTTCAGATCTAAATCTCGAATAGGATGTTGGACTATGTTTGCATAAAATTATCTGTACAATGCAATCTTTTACGTCATTCATTTCCGCAATTTTTGCGCACAATACGAGTTTAATACTCTCTTATACGTTTTATCTCAGCTTTTATGCAAAGGGAGTAGATTAATACTATATTACTTCTAAATGGGAGTTTGACAAATTATTGCTATTACAGGAATCGAGGGTCGTTTTGAACAAATGAGCATTTTATAGACCTAAAAAGAATCTTCCTTTCACTGTCAATAATTTGAGGTGTCGTTTTGGGCGAGAAGTCTCGACGCAAAAAATTCCGAAACGCACCGAGCGTGCTATGTATAAGTTTAGATAGGGAAGATGTTCCACGGTTAGAGTAGCTATTAGAGTGGCGTCGGCCGGCGGCTGGCGGGCTCAGTTGTGCACGGGCGCCGAGCTGTGGTGGTGGCGCTCCAGGTCCTCCAGCGACAGCGCGTTGGGCACGTGCACGGACGGCAGCTTGCCGGCCGACGCGCGCGCCAGCAGCTCGGGCGAGAACCAGCGGGCCAGCTGGTTGTCGCCGCCGCCCGTGCCGCCCGCGCCGCCCATGTCTGCGAAATTACCTGATTCTTACATTATTTTTGTCGGGAATTAAAACATTACCGGAAATCATTAAAAACAGAACAAATTCTTGAGTTCATTCATTCAGAAGTAAACGCACAGCCTTAATCACTGTGTCTAGAAGCATGAAATTTTGCCCAAGAGTTCCATATATTATAACGAAAGTAAGCACTAATGAAGGATTTCCGAAAATTCTTATCTAAGTGGGGTCAAAAGTTTGTACGGAAGTTCTTTATTTTAGCCAATGGGAAATCCCATCGGCTTGTTCACAAATTAACTAAAACAATTTAATTTAAATTTTTTGAGTAGCGTTTGTGACCTTGCTTTACATTTTTTGCCATATCTCCGATGTTATTGGCTCGATTTGGATTCTGTTAATTATTTCTTAAAGCTTATGAGTTAAGCTTTCATGAATATTCAGAAAAATACGGTCACTTGCCCATGGGTGGCATGGTATACTATAACTAAGTTGTCAAATAAAACCCTTCCAAGAGGAAGAGGAGTTTTATTTGACAACTTAGCCCGACAGGGTCCACAATGATTATGTCTTTGTAAACCTACCATAAGTTCACACTTTTGAATGCAATAAATATATTCACTAATGTTTTACTTAATTCTAACTCAATATCCGTTATTGTGTTATCAACTCGAGGAACATATATTCAATTGAGTTTAATTCAATGTGATGTATACGTTGTCTGACAGTCATTAAACCCTTGTCAGAAATCCGATAATCTTACAACCACTAATACCAAGGGTTATGGTATTACCCAGTAACTGGTCAGACAGGCAGTCCCTCCATGAAAAATACTGGTATTCGGCTGCATCCGGTTAGACTGGAAGCAACATAGTTGGAAAAATCTAAGCAGATTAGACGATGATATTCTCAGAGCAGGTTTTAGTATTTGAGTACTCACCATTAAGACTCCTCTGGTGTGACTGAATGAGTAGCTTATGAAGTGAGGTGCCGCCAGCCATGCCGCGGGCCATATTGTTCATGTTATTGTACTGCAAATGAAATAAAACACATTATTTGAAGCTAGTTTTACAATACCATATGTTAGGTTAAACGAGGGACATAATTATGTATTTTAAGGGAGAGTTGTACTCATAAAATTAATGACTTTTAGAGTGGCACCAACTCGGAAATATGTAACAAAAACATCTGTTCCATACAAAAGAGCAATACTAACACGGTTTTTTTTTTTAAACGTAGTCCCCCCTACCGCGTCTGTCTGTCTGAACGCGATAAACTCAAAAGGTACCGGACGGATTTTCAAACGGTTTTCACCAATGGACGGATTGATTCATGAGGAAAGTTTTCGTTTATAATTCATTAAGGTTTTGTGTAAATTGGCTGAAATATGACCATTGTTGTTGAAGTTGTCGGAAAAAATCATGCCGACTGGGAGCTTTACTGGCGTGCGAGCGTAAACCGTAAAAGATACATAAATATTATATTCTACAGAATGGTTCATCTTAAAAAGTTTAACAAAAAAGTCCGCGATGGCATATGTCTATCTTCTTAGGATGACCCACAGTAACCATTATTATCATTCAGAATTTGATAAAAATTTCATTGATATTTCAAAAGTTATTTTGAGCGGTATTGTATTACTCCGTATCCAATAAAATAAGTTATTTAAATTGGGAATTTAATTTAGATTAAAATATGCCGTGACATCATATCATTTAAATGAATAGTTTAAAAAAGATATCACAGATTCAAAATTACGCGTAACGTTATTATTATGGTTGACGGCTACGCGAGCGCAGCGGTAGAAGTCAATAACCTTTGCCACGGCTATTAGGCTGTATGCAATCCCGGTAGTGCGTTCCCGTGGGATATTTTGCGACATCTACGCGGGCGAAGCCGCTGGCAAAAGCTAGTATAGTTATATGAAAACAATGTAATACGGAATTATTCCTCCCGTGGGATATTTTCCGACATCCACGCGGGCGAAGCCGCGGGCAAAAGCTAGTTAATAATATCATGCTTGTATTCTCCGAAGAAATGTGCAGATGTGAATAGTACATGCATATTTTAGTAGTTATGTTGAAGTCTCAAGTAATAGGGGCTAGCTATAAAATATACGTAGAAGCACATCTAATTCTAGGACTTGATGGGATATTCTGGGCTGGAAGGCCTTCTTGGATACAAAAAACGAATTAAAATTCTTTGTTGTATAAGTTCTCTCTGTTTTGTAATACAACTTACCGAGTTTGGTACTTGTTGCCTCAGAGGAGGATGAGGGTAGGGACGAACTGAACCCAGCATTTGCTGTAACGTTACAAAAAAGATAAGTTATTTCTACTACTAAATTAAAGAATTTCACCTGGTGTTAATAATAAGTTAAGTTATTAAGTTTACGTCAGTTCTGTGTTAAGCTCGCCTGTCAATGAACTTGATTGTTAGGCAAACTAACTATGATCTTATTGTCTGTAATTTCAAATCACAACAACATTTTTTGAAGTGAAAACTTCTTTAAGCGCGTTGAGCGTTTTTTGGTAGGGGATAAACTTTTGGATTCGCGTCACCGACATGCTCGCGCCGTAGTGCTGTACTATTGAAGCTAGATGGCGCTAATAACTTTTTTTTTTGAGATGTTTGAAATGGGTATATCACGGTAAATTAACATAGTGTATCGATGTGCAATAATCAAGTTCCCCGTCTGTTCATAAAATACCCATGTCAACTTTGAACAGTAAACTCGGCTGTGGATATAGCAATTATAAAAAGATCAGCTTTTTAGAGCATCGTCAATATCACTCTGAAGCTCGTAATACACATGACTGTAACTGCCACAAAAATAAGCAAGTAGCTTGCATGCCCATCATGACGTTCACCAATAAGAAGTTGTTATGGCTCAATGGCATGCAAGCTACTCGCATACTTCTGAGCAATACGGCAGTGCTTTTTGCACATTTTTTGTGATATAAATTTTTCTTTAACAATCATCTACAATATGGCCGATATAACTTGGCAGGTCTGAACAGGCTCTGCGAACTTGGCAGGTCTGAACAGGCTCTGCGAACTTGGCAGGTCTGAACAGGCTCTGCGAACTTGGCAGGTCTGAACAGGCTCTGCGAACTTGGCAGGTCTGAACAGGCTCTGCGAACTTGGCAGGTCTGAACAGGCTCTGCGAACTTTCGCGCATATTCTCTCACTTACAGTCGCCTCATGTCACCGTTTGGTTCCAAATGGTTTTTATTGCGCAGCCGTCTGAGCGAAGTTCGGCTAGTGAATCCCTTCAGCTAGCCAGACGTTTTTCTACTTCAAGTTTTCCATATAAACTTATCAAAACCCATAATACGATTTCCTATAGCCGAACTGTCAAAGACTCCATGTGCCGATAGATATTAGCGGCCGTATACTGTAAATTTTCTTTGTGTACAATTAAAAACAATAAGATAATTTATCTCAATGCCAATCTTGATACGAGATCTTTGACAGCCGCTTGTGATTCGCCCTGTCAAAGATCAAAGATCAAACTCGGCCATCGCTAGTCATTCTCAACCTTCACCTAAAATTTAAATCTAAACTTGATACAATGATATCAAGTTAATTATAACATACCTGCTGCTGATTGATATATTGTTGTTGGTAATCATTGGGCGTCGCATAGCCCATCGTTGGCGCTGTGCCGCTCTGGTTACCCTGAAACAACAACAGAAGCCCATGAACATTTTCCTTTGCGTGTTGATGGCAAAAATGACACAAATTATTATTTTTACCTTATTTGGTTCAATATCATTAGGCCCTCAACTCGTCAAGTTTACTAACTCCATAACAATTTAATTGATTAACCAAAATAAAAACACGTTTAACCCGATATTTATAATTGTGCGCTGTCAATGTCAAAATATTACAGTATTACAGGTTTAAATAATAGCAGTAACAACTTAACGAATAATATTGGACATATAGTTGCGGAGTGATTCTAGATTCCACTTCATAACCATTTATGAAGTGGGATCTAGAATCACCCCTCTGGGGCCACAAAATAAATGTTCATAACACACAAACACACAGCGGACAATTGCATAGTAATTTCGCTAACCAGAACAGTAACAATACATATTATAAATGACCTTTAATCTGAGGAATGACATTGACGTTCTTCTTCTTTTCGTATGGTTAGTGACTAACCTGGTGTCTGAGTTTTAAGGACGCCGAAGAAGTTGGCACCTTTTGATACAGAAGAGCGATCAAATATTAAAAATCAACTCTCGAATAAAATTATCGGATGAAAATCTGCCCTAAATCCAGCATGTTGTAAGCTCGTGCGGAACGTTAGATGTGTAGGACTCACCTTAACTATAGGCCTGCCCTGTGGCACCTTGGGTGGCTGCACCCACTGCTGCTGCTTCGGACTTGGTGCGTCAGACTCTTTCTCTGCAGTCATTTTACGTAATACCTGAAACAATACATTGAGGGGTATAGTGCGTCGTCCGTGAGAGCAATACAGTTAAGAGAAATCTCGAGGTCTAAAGACCAAAAAAATATTCATCAACCATCAATACCGGGCGTTTATAATAATCGTAACTATCCTAACTAATATTATAAATACGAAAGTGAGTTTGTTTGTTTGTAACGCTTTCACGCTAAAACGTTAAAACTGATTTGGATGAAATTTGACACATAGGTAGATCATGACCTGGGTTAGGACATAGGACTTACTACTTATACTTTTATTCCTGATTTTCCCACGGAATCGACAATTATATGAGTAAAACCGCGGGGCGGCAAGGCAATATTTTTACGTAAGTTTATTTCGAATCAACAATTTTTCTTCCCAATAATTTTTATTCACTCGTCTTTTCTAGTGCCTGAGCCAGTTCTTATTAATGAAGGCATTCTGCATTATGGACTGAGCACTACCTAGTTACTGGGTAACACGATACCTCATGGCAAGACCGGTTTTAAGAATGTCGAGCTTCTGAATACCCGTAACTACTGTCAAAGCTACGAATGACAGCCGGGACCAACGGCTTAACATGCTTTCCGAGGTACGGAGGAGTCTCATTATGTAATGAAACCCATCCCCGGACCGACAAGAGTAGCTTAACCTAAAGTTGCGTGCGTTTGTAATTATTTAGCCACGACCCCTCTTACACATAGAACTCTACTACTGCTCAAGTACTTACCGAGGTGGGGGTGAATGATATAGGAGTGGACTGTTTGGGCTGCGACATCTCTTGTCTGCGACGGTAGTTCTCTCGCTGCTCCTCCAGCTTCTTCTTGATGAGGGCATTCTGCATTATGGACTGGGTGTGCGCAGCTAACTCGCGCGGCGAAGGAATGCGGGCCGGCACGCCTGCCAGAAAAGGTTCATTCATTAATTTAGTGGAACAAGGCTGTGATTTGATATGTATAACTTGATTGAAAGGTTATAAAAACTATTACCCTACGACAAAAAAGCCAACTAAAAAGGTATAAACAAGACATCAAAGACAGACAAATTAAAAATCCGAATCCATCGTGTTAATAAAAAATAAATCGAACAGATTACGATCAGATTTTTTTTGTCGTACTTGGGTTATAACTTTACTAACTTTAATTTTAATTATTTTTGGGCTGTTTTATTTAAATTATTTTGGGGTTATAAAATATACATTGAAATGTGCTAATTAAGCCATTTCATTGGTACCCAACATTAAAATAAATTCTTTAGTTCACGACTTATGACCTCTAGACGGCGCTATATTCAGTTTAATGGGACGTCACTTTGCCTATAACCAGTGGAGGATCAAGACACTTCCAACGATACCTTATTTGTCAAATTCTGATAAATAGTTTAGAACTTATGAGGGAACAGATGAACATACATCCCCACACCCTCCGCCGTAGTCGGATAAAAAGTTTAAAATGCTATGTAAAAAGGGACTCAACCGATCCCATAAATAGACAATCTGATACTGTCACGGCATTAAGAGGCTCAGTTTTATGACAGTTATTCTTTGCACAGCCAACCGCAGTTCTATGCACATACATTGTGGAATGCAATAAAGTATTGAGTATTTCAAGTGTTCGACGTGGGTTTGATTGTCCTAAATACAGATAACAACACATGCCACATTGGTGGTCTTGGTAGTAAACTGCACACAAGCAAAAAAACACTTTCTTAATGGACTGGACTTACCTGTGCAAAACTCCCGTTTAGCAAAAAACCGTTGACATAAATCAACATGCAGAAATAATAGTGTTATTTTCTACACATGATATAATAATCATCGTATCCAATCAATGTATACACTCTTCTGCTAGGAAGGATTTAAGCAACCAACCGTGGTGCACCTTTTAAAACAACGGACTGGGCTGTCAGCCGTGTTACCAATTTTGTTGAATGGCTAATCGCACTAGAAAGGTAAAACCTCTTACTGATAATAACCAGCTACATCATAAAACAAATAAAAAAATCGAAATTATTAAGTTGTTTTGACCAAGTCGTATTTCCTTGAGAATGCCTATACAGTACCCATACATATTATAAAACAAAGTCGCTTTTCGCGTTTGTCTGTATGTCCGCGTTGTTCTTCTAATCCACGCAACAGATTTTGATGAGATTTTCACCATAGTTTAGAGAATTTATTCCGGAAGGTTTATATGTATAATACTTTAGTATTAAAGTTACGTTTACCTAAGAAATCTCGATGTTTTGTCAAGTCGTAAAAACCGTGCGAAGCAGGAGCGGGTCGCTAGTTGAATATAACAAGTTTGTTATTATTCTAATTAGCCCCTTTAATTAAGCTACCGCTGCAAATGCAAAGAGTGGGGATCGAACTCACGTCATCTTGCTCGCCAGTCAGCACCTTAGCCGTTGGGCTATTCCCGCTTAAATCGATTGAAATGAAACATATACTACCTGGGTGGTGCACGGCTAGCGTGTTGGGACTGGTGGCCATTATAGGCGACACACAGAACGCTGCGTCCGTTACAGAAATGATATGTTAGAACATTGTGTTAGTAAGAAATAGGTTGGTTTTAGTGATGCACATGATAAAGTAAATACAATCTGTATGAGTGAAATATTATCATGCAAAAGACCATATTCATTTAATATTTCTTGATTACTTTTGAGCTCTGACGTTTGGTAATCCTCAATAGGCGCTTATGATAATATACAAAACTAAAATGAATATGTTCTAAACTTATTAATCTTATTATAATGATATGTTAATTTGATGACAGATTACAGCAGTATTATTCAAAATATAAAATGAGTCATAATCACTTCAGCATTAATTTCACATCAAACTTTTGTTAGTTAAGTGAAAAGAGTTTTAAGGCACATTTTCCCATACATTTATGATACCTTTAATATTATCGAAGGTATTGTTACCTTGGTGCGGCAGAGGCGACAGACGCAGCGGCTGATGATGCGGAGGGACGATGAGGTGCTGCGGGCCCGGCAGCGGGGACTCGCCCATCTGGGGAACATACCGTACAGTTAGCTATTGCAGCTCTGGTACGCAATGGATGTAAAAAACTGAATATAATCGTAGGTTTCGTAGAAGGAAAATATAAAACCGGTCAAGTGCGATACAGGGTGCCAGGGACACGATTCTGAAGCCCCTCAGTTAAAAAAAATCGTGGGTTATTTAAAAAAAATCTGCTCTATAAGCTACTCGTATTATAACTATAACTACACTATTGTAGTAGGTAATCCTGTGATGATAGTTGTATATGTTTTAAAATAAATAAATAATATGTATACCCATGCCAAATTACAGCTTTCAAGTACTAAGAGTCTCTGAGCTAATTCGCGGACAGACAGACAGACGGACATGACGAAACTATAAGGGAGATTCCTCCTTATAGTTTCGCCATTGACTACGGAACCCTAAAAACTAAATAATAATTGTTACATGTATCTATATTACTTATAGCTTTTGTTCGATGTGAAGAAGAAAAAAAGGCATTTTCCCTGTAATCCAGTGAGAAAACATCAACTTAAGCAAATATTCAATTAAATTTAAGCCCCATTTACAAGGTGCAAGTTTACTGCCTGTGGCATATCATAAAATTGAAGCAACATTGACTGGCACCGTCTTAACAACACGTATAATTGTTGCTCGATACGGCGAAGTTAGTTGTCGTTCAAAATTGCCGTTTAAAAAGCACGTACAATAAAATCACATTCAATTCTGGCATGAAAATTTTCTATCATTCAAACATGAGCGAACGAAACCAGTCAAAAAAATCTTGAGAAGACGTTCAATAAAATTTAAATATTCGGCAGCGCAAATACCGGTGTAATACTTGAATAAATTGTACAAGGATACTCTGTGTTTAGATAAGGCAAAACTTGCATGCAATAATTGCCTTGATATAAACAGAAGTCGCATGAAGTTATTGAATGGCAAAACTTGTATTCAATTATTGTATGCCATTTTATTTATTTATTTAATTTAATGCACAATGTACACAACCAATTTTACACGCTAAGCTTAAACTAGTGAGTACATGACCCTGTTAGGGCGCAGCAAGATAACTTAAAACTAATATTGCAGAAGATGTATCTATATTTATCTAATATCACATAAATATCATTAGGAATTAAATATTAAATTAATTAAATTTATATCTAACATTTCATTTCATTTACTTAATAACAATTGTCTGAGTGTTTTAAAGTTTAAATTATGATTTTATATTTTTTCTATTTATTAATAATCCAGTTATGTTTGGTTTATTTAAAATTTTTATGTAAACACTTGCATGCAATTCTTGAATGGCAATAATAGAACGTGCTCTATGGTACGCGACTATCGCTATTGAACATTTATAAGTAAGCTTCAATTCTCTACCTGAAGTTCTTAAAACAAATCTTTTTATCTCCAATGGTTAGTTATGGCTAAGTAAATGTTTAAAATGCCCTGTAAATAGAGAGAGGTAATAAAAAATCAACATTTGTTAAAAACTAGTATTGCACATTACCTGTCTCTGGTGCTGGTGCAGTCTTAGTATGGTCAGCAAAACTTCGCGGTGACGACTCTGAAGTCCTGGGTTATTCAGCTGTTGCATTAAATGCTGCGCCGTTATCTCGCCGGTTTTCAGTCCTGGCAATAAACATATTGTGGTTGAAATAAATTGTAATTACAACTGCTTGAGTTAAGCTGAGCATTGATTAACGAAGACTATTCGAAATGGTAACTTTGCTTTTGTTACAGCGCGGTTTTCATATATATAATACTTAAAGGTTCTAGAAAAATTGGTCTGTTTATGTTTTAGTGCATTTGATTTGCAACATTTCAAACAAAAGAAGATATTTTTTACATTGATACAAATATCAATAAACCAAAAATTACTAATACCTAAAGGATTGAGTAAATGCGCGTCACGTTTGAATTAAAACACGTGTATAAGTTACAATTTAAACATGAATGTATACCAGTAAACTTAATACTACTATATTCTATCTCTCTCGCTCTTACGTAAAAGTGCATTGAACACAGCACGGCAACAGGTGGAGTGTATTGATCGGGAATTCGGTAAACAATCCGATTAGAGACATTGTATAGCGGTTTATAACCAATTGGAAATTAAAATCATCAGTACGTAAAAGTAACGAATACGTAATCGTACTCTCATATTATGTTTGACCTTTTCAACTTTTTAACACAAAACAACAAAAAGAATCGTGAAAACTTACGATAATAGCACTTTCAATCAATAATAAATGTTCGATATCCACACATAAACAATGAGGTTAAAAGACCAAAAGCTGGCCGTCGTCGGTTGCACCAGAAATGCATACGATGTCTAAACATAAGGGCTAAAAAGAAATACAATCATGCAGAAAACATCATTCAATAGCAAGCTAAAACATGTATTCTCATAGTAAATCATACCCTAATCTTATCTGCAACAAGGTTTAAACACACTACTTTAACCGCATGTCGCGTACAATCAACATCGGAAATACGCCGGAGACGTTCGGGTATCTTCGGCATTTGCATTTTTGTTGGCTTCGAAGCATCGTGTATTAAAAATTCGCTGACCGCGCAGGCCGCAATAGCGTGTACTCGGAGTATTTAATATAGAGCAGGTGAATCCACATATCAAGTATCAGTGACAGAAGTAATATTGTTTTAACACGTAGACAGGACAGTATGAGCAATAGACAAGCCTCTAAATACGAACAATAATGAGAGAAGTACACTTATTAGATCCAGTAGTAAGGGTAAACGAGACAGGAGTATATTTTCTCTATCTCTTTCACGTATGCAAATTTTTGGTTTGGACAGTCTTCGCCAACGATTGGGTTCCAACAAACAACGGCTGTCACCAGCTGTCACAGTACGATTTCTTTGGGAAACTGTGTTGTTTGTTAGTGTACAAGATAATTACAAGATATATAATGGGAAATTGATGCAGTTAGCAACCTTTAAAAGTGATCTTCTCCTACTGTGTTGATTGTAATTTTATGTTGTTACGAACCACAGTATTTTGGAACCCACACTAATAAGAAATAGGTCTTATCTCAAGTTGCAGTTAATATTCCACGAGCAAGTTGCTTTTGAATTTTGTTAAGTAGATACATATTAGAGCTCATGACTGTGAATCGATAGAAACGTACGTAATGTCAAAGACTATCGCTATTTTATGGGGCATACGTTAACAGCTCATTTATAGTTCACACTCAATCCAAGTTTTAACAACTCTATAGAGATATCAAGCTGACAGTTCGTCACGTCAAAACAGCGCTCTGTTGTCCAGTATTTTAGGCCGGTGGGGAAATATGGAACTAAATTGCACTGAATCAGACAGATTAATGTCGTTTGCATTTCAATATCGGTGCATATAGAACATGATTACCAAACAAAAACTGCATGGCACCTGTTAATACAATACCCAACAGTTTAAAGAGCAATCTTTAAGAAATACCTTACAACATTCCAATCTATAAGGGTTTTTATTATGTATGGGATTTTTTGCAGATTAACACGTAGATTTATTAAAATGTAGAATTGAAACTTTATCACACATGAATACAGATGGTGCACTCAGCATTTTAGATATGAAGCTACAAGTTCGCGGCGGGCTCGTCTTGTCGGGCCAATTCAGTGAGCGTAACGTTGTCAGTAGATATAAGAGTTACGCGATAGAAAGAGAGGCAACTTCTAGGTGAATGTAACTGTCGGTAATTAGCAATGTGCGACCTGAATTGCACTTTATTGTGTCGTAGCAATAGTAAATCTGCCTAGCCTTTTCCCAACTATGTTAGGGTCCAGTATTTAACATGGAGCGGCTGCCTATCTGACCTCCACAACCCAGTTACTGGGTAATACGATACCCCTTGGTAAGACAGGTTGTCAGACTTTCGGTCTTCTGACTACCCGTAACGACTGTCAAAGATCCACGAATGACAGCCGGGACCAACGGCTTAACGTGCTTACCGAAGTACGGAAGAATCTCGATATGTAAAGATTACCGTAGCGAAACTTGATCGATAGACCCGTGCGGCTGTTATTACTTAGCCGCGAGCTCCTTCGGTATTGTGTCGTAGCAAGTCTTCCCCAAAAAATCCAACTCCAAAAAATCATACAAATTCTAAGCATTTTATATTATATTCAAACAGTGCCGTCGTGTGGATGGTTTGGCGACCGTATCTTTCTGCACTAAATGATTTACGTAAGGACTAGCGTCGGACTGGCCATATAGTCGAGGAGGCATTTGCCAGCCGGGCCCCAGCCTGCGCGGGCCCCCCACGGGCCTGGCTTGCGGGGCTTGCGGCAACCGTAGGATAGGAGGCCCGCGCAGGCTAGGTCCCAGCTCTTGCGACCTAAACGTAAAACTAGATCAGATAGTTCGTTCATACAATTAGAGAGAAATGAAATAGAAAAATCGAGTTATATGAAACTCGCCTATTAAGGGAGGTCCTTTTATACTGGTAGTGGGTAATCTGATGTGCTATTGTCCGTACCTAATAATTTATCACATCGTTGATAATTAAATTTTATATTTTGTTTATATCAAATTTTGTATCTCAGTATTTTCCGATAGTATCCCATCTACCATCATCTAGTCTCGGGCCCCGGGCTTGTGGTCAGCCACCCGGGCCCTTCCGGCCCAGTCCGCCCCTGGTAAGGACTTGTCGTTCTAAAGCTGATGATGATATATTTGACTGTTTCCATATTAGTATCACAAGTATATCAGTATTCAGCAGAATAATAACAAGATGCAGCATATTATAAGTCAATTACAAAATTGAACACAACACGGTCGCTGATCTTTTATCAAAAGCTGTGGAATTAATTTCAAAATTAAAAGTAAGGAATTAAGTGCTCTGTCTGCTTAATGCTCGGTACATTGCTCGTTGCGTGGCTTCGTCGTTGTGCTCTCTAAATAACCTCTTAATTTTGCGCAGTCGGTTAAAAATCGAAGGACAATGATGGAGGAGGAGGAAGGGTAAATGATAATAGAATACTGACCTCGCACAATAGCCTGCGCCTCAGGCCGCTGCAACAAGTCTCTGTCTACGGGCGCGATGCCTCCCATCTCGTTGGACGAAGCCGCTTGTTGCTGCTGGTGCTGTTGTTGCTGCTGCTGCTGTTGGTGTTGCTGAGGACAAAATATCGACATTAACCACAGAATATGGAAGAGAATTTTCAAATCACTCTGATAAAGCTATTGAAAGGCAATCGAACATCTGAGTATCATCAAAAAACCATTAATAAGAAACGTCTCAACTAAATGAAACCTTTATCTAACTTGAAAACGTACGTTTTGGTTAGCAAAAAGGTGCTTATAGAGTAAGCCCCGTCTCTTGCAACTATGCTGCAGAGTGCAATATAATCCTGATACTAGTATAAAACCTGTCACTTTTACAAACAATTGAAATTCATGCTTCTTCTGTAACACTGAACTGATAGGCAGCGTTCCGAGTTACGATGTAATCGATTTGAGCGTGCTAACACCCGTACCGAATTAGTGTGAGCGCGATAACGATGTGCCGTGAATCGTTATAGATGACGCCTTTTACTAATATCACGGTGAGCGCTGGCAAAAATGACAGTCGTGCTGTTTTGTTTTGCAATATATATTTTAAGTAACGTGGCATTTTCAAAATTGTGCTTCTGACTACCGTTTGCCACCTAAATAAAGAAAAAGAAGAAATTTGTGATATTTATACAAAGAAGATAAGCAAGTTTTGACGTTGAGCGAGCACTGTGAGCGCGTTCACGAGCGTTCCGAATTGTTAACAAGCCTAAGCTGTCATAATCGTGATATCTAAATCGGAACGCAAATTATTGATGTCAGCGCTGTGAGTTTTTCAGTTCTAATTCGGAAAGCGGCCATAGTCGCCTACTGAAAGAGTACACTTGGTAAATACATTATTAGCTATAATTTACCTGCACTTGCAAGAGCTTGTAAAGGAGCTCCTGCGGTATATGCGGTTGCTGTTGTTGTTGCTGTTGTTGCTGCTGTTGTTGTTGTTGTTGCTGCTGCTGCTGCTGTTGTTGTTGTTGTTGCTGCTGCGCTTTTTGTTGCTGCTCCATGCTCTTGTTCAGCATCTGATCGGAATCGATTATGATGAAATTTAATGACACATTAAGTATAGGTATAAAATTCCACCTTCGGGAGACATTTTAACAAAAACAATATTAGACGAAGTTTAAGTTTGGCAAAGCATTACTCCGCTTTTGGGATATATTATCGGGATTTTTGTGTACAAGGACGACGTCAGTAATAGGTTACCTATTTTACAGCATCTTGCTTGAGAATGATGAGTTAGGGAAGCCAATGAATGAAGGCGTCTGTACTGACAAGTTCTCAACTTTAAATTCTTATTATAGAAACTTTTTGGATAGTTAGCTAAAAAAAACTAGTGCATATATAATGCGTGGTGTACCTGTAACAAGCTCATGGGCTGCGGCTGCGGCTGCGGGCGCGGCTGCTCGGGCGCGGCCGTGACCGCGTGCCCGCCCGACACCTGCGCCAACTGGGGACACAGATAGGATATCGGAATCACTTTTACACGTCATATTATAACAAAGTCCCCCCGCCGCGTCTGTCGTCTGAACGCGATAAACTTAAAAACTACGGAACGGATTTTCAAACGGTTTTTACCAATGGACGGAGTGATTCATGAGGAAAGTAATATCATTAAGGTTTTGTGTAAATTGGCTGAAATATGATGATGATTGCTGAAGATGTCGGAAAAAATCATGCCGACTGGGAGCTTTACTGGCGTGCGCCGCGTAAACCGTAAGAGATACATTAATTTAATGTTCTACAGGATTGTACATCTTAAAAAGTTCAACAAAAAAGTCTGCAGTAGCCTAAAGCTATTTTGTAAAGGTGACCCACAGTAATCATTTTTATTTTTTTGAATTTGATTAAAAGTTCATTGTAATTTATTTCCGAAGCTATTTTGACCGGTATTATATTAATCCTTATCCAATCAAATATGATATTTAAATTGGGCATTTCATTTAGAATAAAATATGACCTGACATCATATCATTTAAATGAATACCTACTTTAAAAGATATCACAGATTCAAAATTACGCGTAACGTTATAATTACGGTTGACGGTGGCGCAACGCTAAGACAACAGGAGTCAATAACCTTTTCCTCGGCTATTAGATATGCGATCATCACTTCACTTCGTTTTAATCCCAGTGGTGTGGGATATTTTCCGATTTGCACTCAGGCGATCAGCGTGCAAAAGCTAGTTAAAAAGTAAAAATAAGCTAGATGGGAGGCGACATTTCCTATCTGACTACTCCTGACAAGGAATAAAACAAACTCAAGGGTCAACACAACAATTGCAAAACGTGATAAATAACTTACAAAAAGTCAATTAATGGTATTGACGCGTAAGTATAATGATTTTCTTCTTAGCTTTTCTGACTATGTTTCAGGGTCAGGGTCTCAGAAACAGAGTAATTTCATAAATATGTAGTCTAAGGTCCGTATTACAGAACGTTCCTCAAGTTCAGTTTGATCTTCAATCAGTCGATCACTGTAAGTATAGAATCAATACTTGAGCATCGATCTTATTCCAGAACGATAATCAAACTCTACTCATTACTCAGATAAATTGAGACTCAGATCCAGCCTCAAGCGGAGATTTGTACCTATTGTCTATGCATATGCTTCGGATACAGTTGTATGTTTTTTTATTACGTTTATTAATTAGTTTTGCTAATTTATTAAATCATAATATTATCACTATAAAATGTCAGGACGATAAAATAATTTCAGTCCATTGGAAAAATCCTTTTTCGTACTTAATAAAAATTGTAATGGATTTCAAGAATATCGTTGAAAATAAAAAATAAAACTGCGTAAGTGACGCTATAGTTTAACCTTCTATTTGAATAATCGTTGAACAAATTATTGTAATGATCTACTTCTCCAAATATATCCATTTTGATAGTAATCATTAAAAAAAAAAAAATACAAACTTGACTACGCAGATAGACTGAACAGAATAAAAATTGACATGACAATCTATGCTCAAGAACCAATCGCTGCTTGGGTTCGATTCGTGAACTGAGTAGGTAACGATCTAAAATAGAGCCAAACCTGCCATCCTTTTGTAATACGGACCTAAGAGTTCTGCATAAGGTACTCACGAGTCGTTTGAAGGCAGTGAGATCATGATCAGGTACATTGTGATGCTGCTGCGGCTGCGAGTGCTGCGGCCGAAGACGCGCTTCTAATTCCTCCAAGCTATGTACTTTTCCGCCACTGACGTGGTTCACCTCTGCTAGAAGAATAGTTTATATTGAGTATTTTATAGGTTATTCAAATTAATTTGTTAGTTCGTTGAGTACATGAAAATAAAAAAAATCGTTCTATCGTACGTGAATTCGGTGTAATATTATAAATGCGAAAGTCTGTCTGTTTCGTTAATAACTTAAATGAGTTTCTTTTTAACCTTTTCTCAAAGTTGGTCGCAGTAACTAAGCTAGGGCATCAAGACCAAATGGGTTAGGTTAGAACTATGACCAACACTGGCAATTTTACATCGAAGTTGATCGCAGTAACTTGGTTATTTCGTATTGTTCACCAAAATGGAAATTATTTGAAGCTCTCAAAGACACATTTATCTGTCTTTAAAAAATAATAATAATTGTGATATAAGTATAAATATTAAAGGAGAAACTGACTGACTGACTGACATATCAACGCAGAGCCGAAACTATTTATTTATTTATTGGAACTAGGAAGGTGAAATTTTGCACACAGCTTCTTTTTATAGTGTAGGGGAGCACAAATAAGGGGTTTTTGAAAATTCCACCTTTAAGGGTGCGAAAAGGGGGGGATTTTTGAACTTGAAACTTGGCACAAAAAGTACTAGGCTTGCATGAGTTCAGGATAGTATTTCAATCATTAGACGTGCACAATTTCTGAGCAGTAACCTAACAAAAAGTACTAGGCATGCATGAATTCACGATAGTATTCAATCATTCTTATGCTACAAATAGCACATGGATGAGGCAGACAGTTTAAAACCTGGAATTAACACAGGATACTTTTTGTGCCGGTAGTACGTTTCCATGGGATAATTTCCGACTTCCACGTGAGCTAAGCCGCGGGAAATCCATTAGGGATTGGATTGGAGTCCATTCCCATTTTAAAGGAAATAATGGGATTTTTTTGGGGTTCGATTATATAAAAGCCATTTACAATAAACCCGTAATACTCTCGAGGTAGGTAGTAGGGCCTCACCGGGTCTATTATCGTGGTTGTTGGCGTTGGCCCGCAGCAGCAGGTCGAACAGCGACGTGGGCTGCGGCGCGAAGGGCGCGCGCGCGGCCGGCGAGATGGGCGCGAACACGTGCGCCGCGCCCGCCGGGGCCGCGCCCGGCGGGGCCGCGCCCGCGGGGGACGCGCGACCGTTGTCCAGCTCTGGGAGGGGGGGCAAGATGTTGAACAGTTCCTTGGTATTCAGATAGACCAGCTTCTGAACTATATAAAATTGTGAACTGCAAGTGACGATGAAAGTAAAAACAAATGAATTCTGATTTTTATTGGAATACAGTCGTAAAATTCCCGATTTTTTATTATTACCGTGTGAGGGAAACAAGTAAACGACTTGGTGAGATATTTTGAAAAGATCCATATCTGTATCGATCGACTGCAATCTATTTACACCTTAACGTTTCGACACACTACCATATTAACAAGTTTTGAATCAATAATGCAAGATGTATGATATCGCACATATCCAAGATAAGAATGCTTGGAAACATGCTGGTCCTTCTCCATATGACAATTTAGAGTCTAGACAAAATCAAACTGGTTGCTTATTTAATTATGTATTTGTTATTTTTTATAAAACTGATTTTACATTCTGTGATTTCTTGAACTCACACACTGACGGTGTTAAAATGTTAGGAATATCGTATAATTTTACAATGTTTGTAAATATGTGAGCACCATGTATCTATCACATATTTAATTTATCTGTAATTGCTTTATGTTTCATTCTTTTTTACCTATCGCGGTAGAGTAATCTTATTCTAGATGCATCGTCTTCACATATAATTATATAATTAATGTATACAAAATATTGTAAAAACATTTTAAAAGAGTAACGGTGGAGTTTCTTGGCCATTCTTCTCCATACGAAAACTACCTTTTGGAAGGGGCGACTAGAATTAATTCTATTTTTTGTAAACTTGACGTTCATAAGTGCCTAATTGAAATAAATTGTTTGACTTTGACATCTAAAATAGGAAAATCTCATACACTTGTTTTCTGAAAGATTGTCAAAATGCTCTAATTGCCTCATTTAAATAATAAAAGCCAATCAAATCACTTCACATTTGTTTAAAAGGGTGCATTCTGTAAGTTGGCAACTTCGCAAATAACTCTCAAATATTTCGATGTTTTGTTTAATCTAGAATTTCAAATATCGCTGTGGTGCACTAAAATATTGATTATAATTATTTCCATCATCAATATTGTAACACTGAATATTTAGTTTTAAGTGTAAAAAGCATTAGATGGTTTCCAAATGTAGTTTAAACACCGTATGGAGCGATATTTCATAATTTAATTTAATAATATTAAGAAATTAATCAAAATAGCGAATTATTGACGACATTGCCTTCTTTCTGAATGCAGTTTAATCACCATTATTACTAATTTAAGTGTTTTTAATTTGAAGCCTTTAAGAAATCCAGTAATTAGCAGTTTATTTTGTTATACTGTAAATAATCTCACCATCGACCATATTGTGCAGCAGTCGCTCGTAGTGCTTGGCGTCGTTGGTGGGACTCTCGCGACGGAACCAGCGGCTGAACCGACTGCCGCCCTCCGACTCGCCGCCGCCGTTCTGAAATGAGTATAGTTTTACTTATACTGTACAAGGATTTTATCGTGATTGGTGCAGTTAATCTTTACAAATGATTTGATGATAGCAGGCAAAACAATTGGATTTTATGCCAACTTTGGTCTTACAAAATATTCAAAACTAGCTGCGCCCGGTTTCACCCGCACAAGTCGCGATCCCGTGGGAATATCGTGATAAAAAGTATCCTATGTCCTAATCCAGGTCATGGTCTACCATGTGCCAAATTTCATCCAAATGTGTTCAGCCGTTTTAGCGTGAAAGCGTAACAAACAAAAAAACGAACTCACTTTCGCATTTATAATATTAGTTAGGTAGATGTATGGAAAAGGATGGCTTAATAAGACAGTCATTTTTTTAATATTACGTGTAACATTGTTTCGAATACTTTCTTCAGTTCGCCTTTGTATAAAGCTTGTTGCGCGCCAATTAGCCAAGCATTTTTTTTAAGCGTTTTACTGCTTTCTGTAGTGTCTCGAGATTGTGATATGTTGAAAAATAAACTAAGAACATTAATGCGGTGTTTTTACTAAGGCTTTCAAACAGTACACCATGAACATTAGTTGTAATACAAGTACTTACGGTGAGTACGTCGGGTATGGCGTCAAACTTGAGGAACTCGTCAAGATTGAACTCTGGCTGCTCGTTGTTCTGCTGCGGCTCTTCACTCTTCGACTCCACGGCAGAGTCCTTATCCTGGGGAACACAATGTCTCATTTATTCCACTTAAACCAGGCACTTTTCAATTGTCAAGGAGTCGAGTTACTCGGAAAAATGAAGTTTTTTGCCCATTCCAAAGCGTGGTAGGTTCCTATGGAGAAGAATGGACTAGAAACTTCATGAACAGTTTTAAATCATTCCTTTATCAAGAGCTCTACTACTACTACTATATATTACATAGGCAGAAACTACAGAAGTTCGCCAGCTAATATCCTAACATACTCCTTGTGCTCCGTCTACGTCCATACATCAGTTCATCCCTTCTACTATATATTAGAAGAATATAAAGCTCCGTACATTGCAGGCGCTGGGCGCGTCGGGCCCGGCGAGCGCGGGCGACGCCGCGTCGCGCCAGCGCTCGGCGCCCGGCGAGCGCGAGCCGCCGGGGGTGTTCCACTTCTGTACCGAACATACACGTTTACGGAACTGTCATGTAAGGCGGCTCTGTTAGATTGTGTGGATTTTTGTCAATGACTTGTCTACGGTTTTCCGACTGTTGGTGTGAGTGAAGGTGACGAAGGGAATACGTCAAGAGAAAATCCGAATATTTTGTTCGGTTGAGAATCAAAACGTACTGCAATCTCTGCACGACGGTACCAGATTGTATTCGTATCCGACTTCAGCAGAAATTCAATCTGAATTTAGCGTTGGCATTTTTATTTACAAATTTGGTGACTATTAAGAGAGTTTATCCTAAAAGTTGGCAACGGCGCAAATAACTGTCAAATATTTACCTGTTTTGATTCATAAAGCAATATTACTGAATAGAAATAAGAAATGTAGCTAACTAGCGAACTAGAATATTAATAATGAATTGCAATTATAACATTGAATTTAATGTTGTACCCATTTTAGGTGTAAAAAACCGGCCAGGTGCATGTCGGACCACGCACAATGAAGGATTCCGTAGTTGGGATGAATTTATCCCAAGAACAAACTTAACATTGTAGTTGAAAAACGTGTTCTCCCATACAGAATATATGGGAGATCATGTTTTCAAACTACAAATTTAAGTTGGTCGATTATTCCTCGTTAACCTGTACAGCCTAATTAGCTCTCATAGTTTTCCTTTTAATTTCGTTATATATATTACTGCTGCGAATTTTTTTCACAAGTCCAAGTACAACCATTTAGCTAGAAGGGGGGGGGGGGGGACACACACACACACACACTTGACTCTAACAAAAAAAATCTGTTAAAAGCTTAATATTTCGCAAACGGATCCCTGAATCCAAAAATGGTTTTGACAAACTCACAATATTTTTGAAAGACCTTTCTAACACCCCACAATATCGGGTAGATGAGAAAAAATAAAACCATCCCCACTTTACGTGTAGGGGAGGTACCCTAAAAAAAATATTTTTCTTGATTATATTTTACCACTTTGTCGGCATGATTAATATGTATACATATGCCAAACTACAGCTTTCTAGTACTAACCGTCTCTGAGCTAACCCGCGGACAGACAGACGGACATGGCGAAACTATAAGGGTTCCTTGTTTACTACGGACCCCTAAAAACGCATTTGGAAAGTTTCCAAATAGTTTTTTTTTTAAATCTAAAACTAAACATTCGGTGTGACGATATTAATTATTGCATTTCATAATCAATATTCTAGTTCGCTAGTTAGCCACTTTTTTTGTTTCCACACAGTAATATTGCTAAATTAATAAAAACAGTGAAATATTTGACATCTATTTGCGTCGTTGCCCACCTTCAGAATAAACGCTCTTAAGCAATTTACTATCAAGCAGTTTGCATAATAGTTATCTGTATTCACGACAACAGATAAGAATAAGAAGATCACAATACAGATAAGATGCAACAGTAGTTTTACTCACCTCAGTCTCTTTACTGTTCGCGTTTCCATTCTTCTTAGATATAGGGTCGTCGAAACCGCGCAGCTCGATCGTCTCCAACTTAGATGTGGGGCCTGCACTAAACCTGTACAAGCATTTATTTGAATTAACGACTGCACATTTTTTTTAACAATTTATTTTGATTTTGAACAAAATGTACTTAAGCTTCGGTGTTGATTCATTAATTTCATGGTCAGCTTTCTTGAATGTGCCAATGAAACGTAACAAAACCGTGAAGGAGTTTTAGATCAGAAGCATTTATCAAATAAGGGCTGTGCCGTTCAAACTTATTCCAGGGAACCAATTTTCTGATAGAATTCGCTACAGTACAAATAATAAAAATCATTAAAGAGTAACTTTACCGTTCCTATGCCGCGTACACAAGGTGCTGTCTGCCGGAATATGGTACGCGCGCGAGTGCGATAAGGCGTCCGGACGATACGACTCCGACCAATCGTGGCTGTCTAGTGATATTCTATGGTCTGCGGTTAGTTAGCCGTTGCGACGAAGTGTGAGATTCGTAAAGGTTTCCATAGTTTACCTGAGGCCCTAGTGTGAGTTTCTTTTAACCATCTCGACTTAACACATCGACCGCGTTCGGCGCTCCGATTGGCCATTCAACAGTGAGGGCCAGTGAAGGACCAATAAGGATGTTAACAATTTTTTTTGTCCGTCAGGTAGATTATTAAAAAATATTGGACACGTATTTTTTCTTTTTTTACGTAGTAAAAGATTACGGCAATACATTGAGTAGGCAATGCGCTAAAATGTGGCATGACGTCACTGGCCGGTAGATTTTATACCGACTTGTGACGTAGCGTTCCCCCACTCCCCAACTTTAATGCGTTTTATCTTAAGCATTTTTTATTAACATGATAAAGCAAAAAATACGTGTCTAATATTTTTTTATTATCTGACTGACGGACAATTTTTTTTTCCTTTTATTTTCTATTCAACGTCCCTATAGGAGCGCCGAACACCGTTCGATGCGTAAAGTCGAGATGGTGAAAAGAAATACACTACCTCTGGCCGCTGCAACCACTAGTCCTAGTCGTGACCGGCTAGTGCGCGAGATCCCTTAATATACCTGATGAGTAGAGGAAAAATAAGTATGTCTCACCATTCGGGTTCATCTTCTTTCTCAAGGCGTCGTTGAGAATAGCGACCACCAGATCTACGGTTGTCCTCTCTGTAAATAAAAAAATAAAAATCACATGTCAAACATGGATCGGAGACAATCAATTCGGCGATTGTAAATAAAGGTCATGTAACTTGGACTAACACTCAAGAGGATCGTTTGAGGCCGGATAATAAATAATGTAAAATGACAATGGCCTGCTACATCATTTAAAACGGAATGCATTTTGATTAGGTTCCCCAGTTCCTGATATCAATAACTATGATATATTGAGTAACAAAACACAACTTCAGACTTGTATTCCAAGCCCAGCAAATGAAGAGTGGTGATCAAAGACGACTGTTACAGCCTTAAACATCGCTGATATCCAAATCTACATACCTACTTCAAATGTTTTCAACTTAACAACGTACCTATTACCACCACATTCTAGTATAACTAAGTTATAATAGAATGTGGTGGTAGTAGGTACGTTTTTCCTCATTCACCTTCCTTCCTATTCATTCCTGCAGCGTCTACCATAGGTCAGAGCGAGACAGCAATACAAGGCTAGAAGATTGACCGTAACGGACGCCATTTTTGAATGGAAATCATGTCCGTTCTAATCCGTTGCCGCGAAAGCATCTTTCCCAGAGCTTTTAACGCTAATATGATATGATAAATCCGGGTTTTCGGGTCTATATATAAAACTAACCTACCTTCTATCTATGTTCTATGTTATAGGGTTGGTTTCCGCGCTTAGTCCGTCAGGTGGACCATTGTGCGTGGGCCATGGCAGCCGTTTGGTGGTTATTCCAACCTACTTATCAAGTTACACTGATTTGAAGTGCTGTGAAAGAAATAGGAATCGTTGATTCGTAAAACCACGCTGGCTTGCCACGTGGTTTACCTACACAGCGACGACATACAGAGTCCTAGCAGCAGGAAGGCGACTCGCATACTTCTAGAAAGGTAAGGCGCTACATCCTGTGTCCTTCTCTAATTCCTGTTTCTTCATACCAAAAAATAGCCTCCTTCAAAATTGATGTATGCTGCCACATAAAGAACACATAACCGCCGATTCTCATAGCAAGGCAAATCACCGGAAAGAGCTGTTTAGATAGTTTTATCCATTTCATGGTAAATTCCCTGCTCCTCTCATGTTAGCGTTTAAAGGTTTTCCAACCAATGTGTACACAATGGCCTAAATATCTACAAAAGTATTAAATAAGTACAAACCTGTGTTGCATCTTCTCGTTGATGAATCGATCGTCCCGTTCCCTCTTGATGTCAGAGGAGTAGGAGTCTCTACCGAACGAGCGCCGTTCGAACCTGTGCAAAAGAAGGTGTTATAAAAACTGTTTTCAAAGCGCATACAGTTCGATTATTGACGAAGCGCATCACTTATATTGTAGTATTGTACTAATAAGAAAACTGTATACAGACAGTTTTTGAGATGGGACTGCAAGGCAAAAACCGGAGTTGGAAGGAACAGATTTTCTGTAATTTAACTTTGTAAAATTGTCAATGTCAATTTTTTTTTGCTGCATTAATACTTCTTGCATAAAACTAAGAATACTCTTCCTCCAAAATTAAAATCTTCCTATTTCCGTATTCACATACAGTCCTATCTTAAATTCACCTGAATAATAAAATGTAGGCAGTAATATACAACGCACGCAAATTCTTAATACGCGCATCACCTGTTATCTGCCATTTTGTTTTAGGCCATGGGTATATCCACAGAATACTAGCAGTTTTCACCACGTGACACATTGCTAATATTCATTCTATTCCACAGTAATAGTCCAATGGCCAAATCAAGTGTTGAGGTTAGCCGTTGGTCTATTAACGTGAAAGTTATATGTTTACGATATCTTGATAGATGTGCAAGATATTGGACAGAAAGGGCCATAATAAGCCCACGTTCATACGGATGCTTTTTCATCGAGACGTTTTTCCATCGCGCACATGACTCTCAACGCTCGGCTTTGCACTGAGAGTTGAATGTCCAATGGTGCATTTTTTAATGCGCTCGGGATGTGCTCTGTTGGATTCCCAACGCTCGGCTTTACCGAGAGTTGAAAATCCAGTGCGCGTTTTTCTAACGCCGCTCTAGAAAGGCGTCTATGCGAACGGGGGCTAAGTTAAAACACCTAATGAAATGTACGCATCTGCCTAGCCTTTTCTCAACGATGTTGGGGTCGGCTTCCAGTCTAACCGGATGCAGCTGAATACCAGTATTTTACATGGAGCGACTGTCTGACCTCCACAATCCAGTTACTGGGTAACACAATACCCCTTGGTAAGACTGTGATTGAAATGTACGCATATAAATTTCGGAAATACAGAGTTCAAACTTATCCGAGTGCTAAAATTATTAGACAGGTTGATTTTGAATTCATCAGCAAACTGTCAAAAGATGAAAGTGGTCATTAATAACGTTTACTATAAGACCAACTCTGAAATAGAGACCTAAAAAAAGCGTAATCATGACAACAACTATAATATTAATAATGAATTGCAATTATAACACTGAATTTGATGTTGTAACCGTTTTAAACTAAATATTCGGTGTTAGCTGGTAATTAGTGCATTTCATAATCAATATCCTAGTTTGTAGTTAGCAACATTTCATATTTCCATACTGTAATATTGCCAAATTAATCAAAACATTCATTCATTCATTTAAATATTTGACAGCTGTTTGCGACGTTGCCAACTTTTAGGGTAAACGCTCTTAAAACTAGCTGGAAGCCGACCCCAACATAGAAGAGAAAAGGATGGAAGGCAGATCATGATAAAAGTCGAGTCCTACCTGTCGTTATTAGGCCTGGTGTTGTGCTCACGTTCACGGTCGCGTTCCCTCTCGCGCGGTGGGCGGTAGGGCTCCGCCCCGCGGTACTCGCCCTCCTCCCACGCGTTGTTCGGCACGTCTCGCACCATGATGCGGCCCGAGCCGATGCGGCGACCTCCTGCGGCGGAAACAGGAGTTATGGCACTGTCTTTGGAAATAAAAGGTTTTTGTTTAATAAAAGAAAAATGAAGAAGCGAAAATAATGAAGCAGTATTTTAGGAACTAATTGCTGTAGTGTTTAGAAGAATATACAGGGATTCAGGTAATGTATAACCTTGTAATGGACTCGAAAAACTTGCAACTTTTTCATTTAATGTAGAAAATTTATTCAATTTATTTTAAATCTTTAAATTCTTGGGGCCTTCATGGCCACAAATAATGAATTTCCTCAGACTTTTATTGTTATACTATGTTACGTTTATAATACTAATGGAAAAAAACCATTACTATTATAAGATCTAAATGTGATCGGTCTTTTGTTTTTATAGAAGTTATTTCATTATAAGCACAAATTTACTGGTTTTCCACCAGAGCTGTGCGGGGTTTAGTGAGGCAAACCCACCAATAGAATTGATTCATACTCAAAATATAGCAATTCTGTTGGTTGATTTTTCTTTGCAGTTTTCGTGGGAAGCCAGAAATGATACATTTGAATTATGATAGTACTCAAAGCAACAAAAAGACTTTTGACTAACGTTAATTAATGTAGTAAAAATATCGACAGTTTCTGCCACTTTGTTCTAGGCCATTACTTAGAAAAATATCCCAAGTCCAAACCAAGCAATAAACTGACATTCAATACGTCCTGAAGAATATTAGAACACTAGCAATAAGATGTTGCTAGCTTTAATTGATTATTGTTAAAATATAATAGTATATATCTAGTGTTGGAATACCAATTTAAATAAGATTTCAGTCGTCAGTATCAACCGTCACAAAATCCTGTGATCATACCTTGTTCAGGTTTCGCCGGATGCAGCGCGGGCTGGTGGGCCGGGGGCCCGGCGGGCGCGGCGGCCGCGAGCGGCGACTCGGGCCGGGTGCGCGCGAGGTGCGGCGGCGGCGCGGGGGCCGGCGCGGCGCCCGGGGCCCCACAGCCTGACGTGAAGCTCCGGCGCTGCGGCGACAGCACGATGCCGCCGCCGCTCGGCTCGCTCTCCTTGCGGACGCGCTCCCGAGGGTCGGCAGAACGACGCTCCCGGTCGCGATCGCGGCCGTAAACGCCCTGATTATTAAAGACAATAATTATAATAATTAATAATAATTGTCAGGTTTGTGGGGTGATTGAGAATATTTATCACGTGTTAAATGTGACCGGAATATACATGAAAGACAATGTCTGTTTGGTGTGCCATGTAACAGCAACTAAGCGTCGCCGTTGTCGAAGGAACCTAGAGTATTGTGTCGATTGTTGTTAGTTACGTAACAGAATGAATAGGACGGTCTACACTATCATATCGTAGTTTTGAAATTACTTATTATTACCATTATTTAGTTGATGAATATCTCCTGTTACGACGGATCACTAAGTGATACCTAAAAATCCTTATAAATAATATAAAGATTTTAGAAAAGTGCAGGATTTTTTAAACTCCAACTCAACTTCAAACTCAAAGCATTTATTTCAATTAAACCATTTATAGGCACTTTTGAATTGTCAAGGAATCGGTCAGTCAGAAATATGAAGCTAGTACCTATGGAGAAGAACGGGCAAGAAACTCCACGGACACTCTTTTAAATAAATTGTTACAAAATATTGGTTACATCATTCATGTTGAAATTAAACATGTGAGAACAATGTAGAAAGACGTGCACGTTAGAAGCGTCCGTAATAAAAAGATAAAACAAGGAACAATTCAAAAATTTAAATCAGCCAAGGCAGCTAAGAGTTGACCGGTCCCAACTGACGGCGCCCGTTCACGAACATGACGCATGGATTAGCACCATTCAGCTCAACCATTTTGAAGGGAGCTAACGTCTAGTACCTTTTAGCAGCTGCTCATTTCCTACGAAAAGTAAGGGCAAAGCTTTTTTGCCATTTCTAACTTTTCTAGTACTCAAACCTCAGGTGGTCCGATAGTTTTGTGATCCGTTTTGAAACGGATCGATTGGCATCAAAAAAAGATTTAGTGTGCCACAATTTATTTTTTCAAAATCTCTGAATGCGGATCAAAGTTAAGAACAGTCTTCTAAGACCTTTTTCCTGTATCTAAGACGATTAAGGTCCCCGGTGCCCTTACTGCCTCGTCTCAAAAACCTACCCTGTATTGAGTACAGTTAATACAAAAATGGTGTATGCGCTTCGGTAATCTTCGTTTTTCCGAATTAGTACGAACGTCGGGCTACAGAGTGACCCCCCACAGAGACAAAGCTTCAAGGTATTTACACACCTATCATTAGCCATTTGTATGAAGCTTTCTCTGTTGGGTGATCTACTCCGGTCACACCTCTTTTTTATGTCACTCAAAGTTTTTTGTAATTAGAAAGAGTTCTTGATCTCTAATTTTGTAATCATGGTAATATAAAATAGGTAAGTACTTCCATGGTCGTTACACATCTAAATGTACATCTTCCCGCGGTCGTATTGTCGAAGATAAACTATTGAAGCTGCATCATCATCCTACAGATCATTACGTGCTGTGCAGTGATTGGTCTACCCAAAATCTTATGTTTTTTAAGTTGCCCGCATTTGATTTTTATATTTATAAGAATATGTATTAGTAGCTAAGCTTTGCCTAAAATAAACTCAGTACCAAATTAGTGACTTGAACTGGTCGTTTCCTTTCATCACCTCCTAACACTATGATTGGCGAAGCGCATACTTTTTCTGGGATATTTGTATAGACAGCTTTTGTACCGCCGTATTTTAACTTCGAGTAAAAGTAATCTGACGATCTAAATCACCCTTATATGATGAAGTAGACCTTTGTTTGGCCTACACAGCACGCTAGGCACGATAATTTATAATAAAAACACGTACCTAACTTTTTATTTATTTATTTAAAAACCAATATAAAAAAACGAATCACATTACAATAAAGCATATAATTTAGAAATCAATATAACAAATTATGTTTATTTTTAGCAAATTACATTAAAAACTCATAAATTTATGAAAATACATTTTATACACATAACTATTAAGAACAACACTATGCACACAACCATGTAAAAAGACCGGTTTCACATTAGCAATAAAATAGCTGAAAAACGCTACTTTATTAATAACAATAAAAATCCTTCACCGGTTCCTGAGTTGGATTTTCTGCTGCCATCGATTTCGCCCGTGCCTCTTTTAACGTTTCTGACAAAATCTTCATCTCCAACTCATGTTTCTCCTTCAGAAGCCTGACTTTGAGACTGTGCAACTCTTCAACCCTGCGTTCCTTATTTATATGCTCCTTTTTTAATATTCCAAGCTCTTCATTTTCAAAAATCTTGTTAGATGCTTCAGAAAGCTTTGGCCCATCAAAATGTACTGATTGCAACTGGCCACTTGGTTGATCCACTGATTTTCCTGCGAATGGTAAAAAATATGATTGAAGAAATTGATGCAATCCTAAAGGGTATAGTAGTTTGTATCCTAAAATAGATAATTTGTACGGCTATTAATATATTTAGCTTTTTATTTACAATAAAATATCGATTTGATGGCATAAGGCATTTTCTTGAATGCGTTAATAATAAATCATATGTACACACGGCTACATATCAAGCTATACTTAGCTGACCTCTCATTGTACGGAAATCCTATACAATGCGAGATCAGCTTATACTGGAAATGTATAGTTTGATCTGTAGCCGTGTATACCTATGACTTATTTTTCAGAAAATGGTATACGTTTGTTAAAATTATCCTAATACCAAATAGAATTATTATCTAATCAACAATACTAAAATATCATTCTATTTGAGCATAACGGCCGAAACTAAAAAAAAAAAAATGCATAGAAATCTTACCACGTAAATTAGATTTCAAGGGCATTTTGGGCTGGGAAGCAGAATTTAAGTCAGAGTTGGTGTAAAACTGGGTGAAAGATCTATCCCCATCAGTAGGTATTCGGTCCTTGCGCTCCTTCGGCAAAGGAAGGCTCTGACGTCTTTTCAAAGTTTCCGACAGGCGGCGCAATTGTTCAGCCGACGCCTGAAAAATTCATTTATTAAATTTGTATACAACAAAACTAAATAAAATATTTTAAAACATGCATGAACATATACATAACTTACTTGGATTCGAGACAATAGCAATTATCTGCTTTTTCGACTTTTAAATGCCTGATTTCAAAAGAACTCTGGGAAGTCCTTCATTGTCTCCATCGAGAGATGAATTTATTTTTCTTCTTTGCGACGAACGTTATCAAAAGATTCTTCTTGAATTCGAGAATTTGTTTGCGACACTTTGTACAATAACAACAACAACAACATGATAGTTGGCATACAGACAGTTAACTTCCAACTACTTTTGAACAATGGTGTGAGTGTTCTGACTTACTGAGTAGTCAATCCATTTACATCACTCTCTTAGGTATGCCATAAGTTTAAAATATCATTACGCACACAATAAAAATTCATATAGGCAGTGTAGTGGAAAGATGTATATTTTTGTCTGTATACCAAATATTTTGTTCAACTTCACCACACCACACAGAACGTAATACGATATGAAAAAACGAAATCCGCAATTACAATTTAGAAATTCCAAATATATTAAAAACTAAGTACAAGACGAACAAGTTGACGAGTAAAACAAAATATAAACAAGAACAGACTGATCCACAGACAATATGGAATCTCGATTCAGTTGAGATCGCTACCCAAGCGTAGAGAGTGAGATCCATGCTCAAGTACAAAGTTGATATCAAACACTTCACTTTTTGTTCATTTAGATCTTTTATCGCCCATCTTTCATTCGAAGTGAAATGTCTGAACACAACATAAATCAAAAGTGAAAAATGGATTCATTAGTGAGCCTATTCAACGATGTTGGATTTAACTGGTACTCCAAATGATGGAAAAATTAAATAAACAAATGAACATATGAACTATGTAATTGTGTTGTGGAATGAAACAGAAATGAACCTTGATTTGAGTGAAGCGTCTGATATCAGTTTAAGCGGTAAGCACTAGTAGTATTAAGGTGATTGAAGACGAAACGATGCTCTAGGATACTCAATCCTTGTAGAATATGGGCCAAGGGACATCCGGACCACGGTCGATCGATGACATTTGAGACATATTATGAGACATGATATGTATGAGGTGATATACAGGGTGGCAGGAACATCGACGCAACCATGAATTCAGTACATGAGTGATTTGATTTGATTCATATTAATAAAAGCGGAGTAAAGTTATGGCAACTCCTCGAAACTGTATGGTTAATCTAAAGATGGTTGTAACTTTGTTCCGAGCTTATTAATAAGGGGGTAAAAATTTAAATAAATCACCATTTACGTCCTGCTTGCTTAACGCTACGTAAGCTTAGGTCAATGTTCACCATGAGCATCACATACACGGAGCCATTTAATACGTTTAGCGTAGTTTTGGTTACCTTATGGTTTTCGTTGGGTGCATCTCCTCTCGCGCCTCGGTCTTCTTCATTGGGCGAATCAGAACGTCTCTTCAACACCCTGTTGAACATTTCAATTTCGTTATTAATGGCTAGCAACAAAGACGTTAAGACAGAAATCAGTATTTTGCAAAAAACTATAAGAAATACTTATTATTAAAGTAAATTGTTATACTAAAGACCGGCCAAGTGCGTGTCGGACCACGCACAATGCAGGGTTCCGTAGTTGGGATGAATTTATCCCAAGAACAAACTTAACATTGTACTTGAAAAACATGTTCTCCCATGCGGAATGTATGAGAGAACATGTTTTTAAAACTGCAAATTTAAGTTGGTCGATTATTACTCGTTAAACTGTAAAGCCTACTGCTGTGAATGTTTTCATAAATCCAAGTACAAAATTTAGCTGGCAGGGGGGGGGGGGGGGGGGCAATCGGTGGCGGCGATCTCTCGCGTCCGGCCCTGGTTCAGGCCATGGTTCGGAGCGAGAGTGCTTGGGAGGCCGTCACCTCCTTCTGCGAAGCAGTCATGCTCGCGAAGGAGGAGGCGGAACGCGCGAGGGAGATGCAAGCTGCACGCCCTCGCGGCCCTAGTCGCCGCAGGAGACGCCCCGGGCGTCGGGAGTCGAGAGCCGACTTCCGGCCACCGTAGGCGCGGGCTTGCGGACGGTGAGCAATGGGCAGCTCGCCGTCCGATAAGGACCAGGCCCGTGTCGACGGCGCGTTGTGTTCCACGCGCGCCTCAAAGAGATGTCAGCACCAACCGACGGGGTCGAAAGACCAATGCCTGCTGGGGTTGCGGGTTTGTCCGAAAGGGATAACGCGGCCCCGGCACACAGGCAACGGAAGGAACACGGGTGGGTTTTAGTCAGTAAAAGTCTGACACACCCTCTCGCTCTGCCCAGAGCGGGAGAAGTCATTTGATGATTTCCCATCCTCAAAAAAAAAAAAAAAAAAGGGCGGGAGGGGACACTATACTCTAACACAAATTAGCACTTTAAACGGATCCGACACGGATCCCTAAATTAAAAAATGGCTTTCACACACCCACAGTATTGAACGACCTTTCCAACAACACCCCAAACAATAGCATAGACGAGAAAAAAAACATCCCCACTTTACGTATATGAGAGATGCCCTTTTTTTTTTTTCTTCAGTTTGGGAAATCATGAAATGACTTCTCCCGCTCTGGGCAGAGCGAGAGGGTGTGTCAGACTTTTACTGACTAAAACCCACCCGTGTTCCTTCCGTTGCCTGTGTGCCGGGGCCGCGATATCCCTTTCGGACAAACCCGCAACCCCAGCAGGCATTGGTCTTTCGACCCCGTCGGTTGGTGCTGACATCTCTTTGAGGCGCGCGTGGAACACAACGCGCCGTCGACACGGGCCTGTTCCTTATCGGACGGCGAGCTGATGAGAGATGCCCTAAATTTCTTTTTCTTGTTTTTATTTTACCACTTTGTCGGCGTGATTAATAAAATAAACCTGTGAGCCCCTTCGTTGACTCACAACTAAACTGGGCGGATGCTGGTCGATGAATGAAACAGAAGAATGTGTTGCTCCAAGAGAGTGCTACCTTTATTTGCTATTTACTGTAGCGGAGCTAGAGCTGAACTGACTCTTTGTCGTGTACTGATGAACTACTAACCTATGGGCTAGACTCACTCCTTAAAGGAGCGAGTCTAGCCCATAGTTTAGCAGTTCATGTGCGTACCGTAATTTGTTGTATAAAAGGAGCCTCCTTTTATACAACAAATTATGGTACGCACACAGGCGCATTACACAAACACCAACAACAGCGCCTTCTATTGGTAGTAAAATACGGGTGGTGGGCTCGTTCGCTGAGGCGGCATTGTTTGGCGATCCGGCCGGAGAATTGCAGGCGGGTTTATCCCGAGCGCAATGCGACCGGGGGTGTGAGAACTGCAGGCGGGTTTATCCCAGTGCTATTCCCACAGGTACACGCAATGCTGGCATGGTCTTTACAATCCGCTGTTCCTAACTCTACAATTTTACTAACATTAATATTTATACAAATCTACGATTATTCCTAACTACTTATACATAACTACAATTCTATACACAACTATGATTCTATAGTCGCGAACAAAACCAAATTACAGCTTTCTAGTACTAACAGTCTCTGAGTTAAGCCGCGGACCAAAGGGTTCCTTGTTTACAACGGAACCCTAAAAATGTCGGCAGAACATTGTAGAATGCACGTTAATGCTTAAACGGACATCCCCTGATTTTTGCCACTTTGTTCTAGGCCATTACTTAGGAAAATATCCCAAGTTTAACCAAGCAATAAACTGACATTCAATACGTCCTGAAGAATATTAGAACACTAGCAATCTGCAATATTTATTTCAAATTACTAATATTCACGTTCACCCCTTCCACATAGCCAATAAGTTAATGTTGGAAGACTTCGACAGAACAGTTCAACGAATGGGACTCCAACATAAGTCCTCGCTCGCGGTCGCTTGTCCGGCCCCTAAATCGTTAAATACTATTGCTTTTTATAGCTCGGTTAATAGATCGACAGTAATCTGATGGAGAGCAGGATATTGTATTGATACGGCCATAAGAATTTTTCATAATACTTATAGCTAAAGTCCCCGCCACGAGAAGCTATAAATTTGGTAAACAAAGAACTTCTACTAAGTTACGTAGCGAAACAAATAATCCCAAATTCAATTAACTCAAAGTAACCGTGTAATACGAAACTAACAAGCAATTTCACTTGGTCGGGTTTTATTTTAGCGATGACGATGATGATGTTTTGTGTCAAAACATTAGACGACAGCACTTTATATCGCTGTTTACAAAATGTATAGCTTCTCGTGACGGGGACTTAAATAATACTTACAGTTTAGTTGAGAAGCACAGCCGTAATCTACCACATAGACCCAGCACGCCTAGCATGACCACAATAGAAATGGGTTTTGTCGACGGAAGAATAGACAAAATGATAGATTCACAATCTGTCATTTAGTCTATTTTGTCATTTTGTCCGGGTTGGTTGGTGGATGTCACACACAAGTCTTCGAATGTTTTATTGTAGTACATGCCGGTTACCCCAAATCACCCTATGATCATCATTCTCTTCCCCATATCTCAATTTATTCGCGGTCGACATGTATTTTTCTTCCACACTTCTCTATTAGTCGTCATCTCAGTAGCCACCCCCTTTCTAGCCATATCTCATCTTTCACACAGTCCATCCATCGTTACTTTGGTCTTCCCCTACTCTTATAGTGATCCATCCGATGTGTGGTCTTTATCTATATTCCAGAGATGAAAGCCGTCAATAGATCACACATTGTTTGAATACTCACAGCGCAAGCGCCTCGCAGTTCGCGAACGCGTTCTCCAAGTTGCGTTTGACGAGCGGCGAGTTGCGCAGGCGCATGAGTTGGTCCCGGGTGTACTGCAGCGTCTTGCGGGCCGGGCCCACTGCCAGTACGGCCGGGTCGCCGCCTCCGCCACCCGACACCACGTTGTCCTCACCTGGGAAACGGTATAACATTAGAATAAAGCTAAGGTTATATATTCTCTCATTTTATATTTATATAAATAAGTAAGTTATGTGTATATAAATGGTTAAATAAATAAATAAAATTCATGGGAAACAAAAGTTGCACAGCATTGTTTCAGAACACTCTTTTTCTGTTCTGTGCAATGTTACTGGCAACATGTAGAAGCATGGAATTACTAATAGTACCTAAACAATGTTTAGCGTTTTTTTAATATGGTCAAGGTCAGGTCCAAAAACACCCAGGACGTCCAATAGAGGAGCGTTTTTTTTTGTGCTTTAGACTTTTAACATTGAAAATGCTTTTTTGATCGCTTCAGTAGGGTGGCGCTTCGAAGAAAAGTGCGACCGGGGGCTGTGGGACGGTGAGTAATGGGTAGCTCGCCGTCCGATAAGGACCAGGCCCGGGTCGACGGCGCGTTGTGTTCTACGCGCGCCTCAAAGAGATGTCAGCACCAACTGACGGGGTCCGTATTTATTATTATATATTGCAGCCCTTTCAGTAACGCATCTTTTGATAACATTTTCATTTCTCTATCTTAATAATTGAGGACGCTAGCCCCCGTCGTACTTTTCTTGAAAACGGGTCAGACTGAAGCGATAGAGAAAACATTTTCAATGCTAATCCTATCGAAACCACAATGGTATCATATCGAAGCCCTTTGAATTCTCCAGGATATAATTTTTTCGATACCTGTTTTCGTTTCTAAAAAGATTAAGATTATTTAAAAAAAGTCCCAAAAGGAACGGTCAAAAAATGACGTAGTTTAAACAATATATAAAGAATTTACAAAAAAATATATGCAGAATTGGAGCTCTTTCAGTAACACTTCTTCCGATACCATTTTCATTTCTCTATCTTAATAATTGAGGACGCTAGCTAGAAATATTTGATTCAATACTCCCCTTATCATTCAAATATATGAAATCGAAGAAAATATTTGATATAGACAACGATGTAAATTGTTTAAATGAACAAATATTTTATTAATCATCTTCTTTATTTAATTTTCCATAATTAACTTCTTTTTTCTCGATTACTATCTTATATAAATAAATAGGTTAACTTAATTTTGATAAAAAAAAAAATTCTACAGCGTATTAAGTATTATAATTTATAATACTACTTGAATTGTTCCAATTTTTTTTTTTTTTAAATCAAGATCACAATTTTTTTATAGGTAAACTGTTTTTTAATTTTTTATTGGCTAAACATTCCATTTAGAATTTTTTAATTTCATTCACTGGAACAGAAATCCGTGGTTTTCATGTTTCTAACACTCCAGGCACTCCACTACGAAAGCAGGTTGAACTGACAGCATTATCATAATGTAAAAGAAAAGAAGGTCTTGGCAGTGAGTGATTCCTAGTTGAGATAACGATGAAGTTTCACACACAGGCTCGTTGATATTCCAAGTTGGGTAAAGTGAGGCTTTTTCATAAAGTAGCAGCCTGGCGAAATGTATCAGTATCAATCAATCTGCCTAGCCTTTTCCCAACTATGTTGGGGTCGGCTTCCAGTCTAACCGAATGCAACTGAATGAATACCAGTATTTTACATAGAGAGACAGCCTATCTGACCTCTACAATCCTAGTAACTGGGTTGTGGAGTCAGATTGGTAAAAGCCCAAAAGTCTGAAAACCAGTCTTACCAACGGGTAACGCCCTTGGTAAGACTGGTTGTCAGACTTTTGGGCTTATGACAACCCAAACGACCGAATACACAGGTATACATATAAATATACAGGTACCTCTGCCGACCCTATCAGCCAGACGTCAAGTTATGTTATGTTGCACACATTTGCATCAACATGAGTGCCGAGTGTGTGTGTAGGTAGTTCATGAATTGTTATTATCAATGTGTGCGTTCCCTTATTATGTCCCCGTGCCCTTATTTTATCCCCTCGACAGCAAGTGACCTTGAGTGTACCTCGTGCGCAAATTAAGTTCAACTCAATAGTTCAATGGGGCATACATAATAAGTATTTAAGTACTTACTCTTAGGAGTAATTACAACAAGGCACGTTTTTTACAAAAAGAAGATAAAGGAGAAATTTTAAGTTGTAACAAATGAAATATGTTGATTGCATATTTAAGTATCAAGTACAGTTCCTGCTGGGGTTGCGGGTTTGTCCGAAAGTGATATCGCGGCCCCGGCACACGGGCAACGGAAGGAACACAGGTAGGTTTTAGTCAGTAAAAGTCTGACACGCCCTCTCGCTCCGCCCAGAGCGGGAGAAGTCATTTGATGATTTCCCATAAACAAAAAAAAAAAAAAAAGTATCAAGTACAGTTCAAGTATCTAGGCGACAAAATTAGCTCACTTCGAAATTTTTGTAACTTAATAATGATCGCGGAATATAATGAAAATGATCGTTAATTAACTATGTTTACGGTACTTTATTGAAGAGTAATGAATTGAAGACTATCAAAGTATTCTCTACTCTCCGTTAAAAGCGGGTAATACCAATTTGCGAGATTGTAGGGTAGGCACCTACCCTAGAATCAAAGTTTCAGCATAGATATGCTGAAACTTTGGACTGGTGTTATAAGTAAAGGTTTCTGCAGCCAGGCGCGACGCGACTCTCGATGAAAAATTGCCATAAAGCCTCGTGCAGACTGAGGCGACCCAACACCGGTAATTGTTCTACAGTGAAGTTTTCTTAGAAATTGTTTTGTTAGAGTCGCATCGCGCCTGTCTGCACGAGGCTTAAAGTTTTCATAGAAATGGTTCTAGTAAAGTCGCGTCGCGTCTGTCTGCACAAACAATCATATCAGAGGTCAGTGTGGACCTGACTCCTCAGAAAGGCACACGTGTCGTAGGAGCAGTTCCCTCCATGAAGAGATAATATTTCTATGGTTAGATTTCAGTTCAGATTTTTCTAAGGTCAGTCACCGTTTTAATTTAACATTGATAACATTCAAAACAATATTCTAATTTACATTACAAACATACTTAACACGTGCAAAAAAATACAGCTAAAGGTCAATGAACTTGTTGAATATACTCGTATTTGCTCTAGGAGTCAAATAAAAACTAACTGTAAATTGAATAACTTAATACTCATGCAACTTGTTATTATCAAAGAACCCTTTCCATAATATAAGTGTGATCTTATTGTTTTACAAATCGAGCATGAAGACAGTAAAAATAAATAATCTAATAACAACGAAACGAATGTTCAACCGTGTATTTCAATTTGTACGACAGTGTAACAAGCAATACAAACGTTGTTTATGTTCAAAAATTCGTTCCAATATTACTTTAAGTTCCGAATTGCTCACCGCTTTTGCATAGATAAGGTACACACGGCTACATATCAAGCTATACATTTCCAGTTTATGCTGATCTAGCATTGTATAGGATTTCCGTACAATGCGAGGTCAGCTTATACTGGAAATGAATAGCTTGATGTGTAGCCGTGTGTACATAGGTATACACAATGGCACACGTTGGCGTACTTTCAATGGCTAATAATGGATTACTAACTACTTTCACGGACCTATTTGTAAAACGAGCAAAAGAAAATACGCTAACGTGTGCCGCAGCGTTGAAGAGTCTCAATGGCTGCCAAATCGCTACCTACCTACTTCAAACTGTCGCTCAATTTGAAGGTCTGAGAAAGTATAAAATCTTGCCTCCTCTCTTTAGTTGGCTGTAGTCTTCGAAGACCACCCAAGACAGCAGCTGTCAAAAGATTCGACTGCAGATTTATCATACTTTATAAACCTTTCAGACCAGGGATTCTCATACTCTCTAAAACTTGATAAACCGATTTTCCTATAATCTATATATCATCTGACGAAAATAAGTAGTAAAACGGTTTTACGCGTCGTTAAATGTTGGCCACTTTGATGTCTGCACAGAGTCTATGACTAGGTGAAACATAATCGGGTTAGTTAGTCTGTCTACTACAAAAATATTTAGGAAGACAAGTCGTTCTATTTACACCTGAGAATTGTGAAAAAACAGGTTTTTCTTTTTCAGAGCACGAAAGAAATGTGGGCATTATGCACAGCGAGGATTGGCTGGATAGTACTAGCTTTAATTATAAAATAAATGACAGTATTAAAGGAAAGGCTTGGGTAGCCGGCCGTTACCACCTGATATAACTCGGGCTGTGCACTCAAATAGACGGCAACCGACAACAATGCTCTATATTTAACATGGTCGCTAAGAGCATCTCCACATTTCGCTGCACGTAAATATATTTTCTTGTGCAATTATTCTAATGAGCCGTGCAAGTTTTGCGACGGAAATATATAATACATGGATGACTCAAGGTTATAAACTAGAAGTAATCCCGACATTAATTGATGCATAATTTTGTCAATTCCTCATGACTTTATACTGTCGTACATCTAAAATTAAACCTAACAATATCATCATTTAGTGAACAGAAAAATCTTTCTCCGATAAATTCTAAAGCAAAACTATTGACTCAATAAATTTTCACGAGATACTAAAAGTGCTTCAATTTTCTTCCGGCATTCTCCGAGATAAACCCGAACGTATAGGCTGATAGACGCGAGGGAGCTATTTTGTAAACATTTGTTGCTGGTATTCATTTTTCTGAATGCACGTTTCAACAAACATAGGTAGTATGACTAAATCTGTAAAGGCATATTCGTACAGAACGTTCCACTGTATTTTATGATCAAATGATGTATCGTAAAATCAAAGCAGGTATCATGTTTGTAAAGAGTAACTACATTCTTTATGTCTGAAGAATGCACGTCACATTCTGTTTAGGGGTATAAATATAATAAATATACTTGGGAAGTATTTTATAGATCAGATAATGTTTAGTAAACAGCTTATTTTTATGTAATTTAGCGACAAGCCAATTTACTTATTAAATTGTTCAACCTAATCATGTTATTTTTAAAACGCGTTCTTCTTTATAGTCATTTCAATCGCCTTATCCAAACAAGATAAACAGAAGCAAAACAATTACGAATAAAACATAATTACAACACAATTTTTGTAAAAAGACGATAGCGTGATCGAACTATTAGCAAAGTCGGTAATATGGAAGTATCGTATCGGCTAAATGACCGTCACTTTCACACGAGGGCGGGATGTTCGCATCCGACCGCGCCACTTCACCATTCTCGATCCGATCAATCTCGAAGTCTAATCAAACCACCACTAATCGTGGCTATCGGAAAACAATTTAGCCGTTGATGTTTACCATACTTTTATAAATCTATTAAGTCCTTTAACTGAAGACATTAATATTGGAGGTTATATACATGTAACAAAACGAAATGACGTAACTTACACCAAGACACGCGCTTCACCCTCTTGGTGGGCGGACCAGCGTGGACCTTCGGAGGCAGCTGAGCGGGAATCCTCCTCATCGCACTCTGATACTTGAGCAGAAACGCATGCACCGCGCACTTGGCAGGGGAAGTTGTCTTCTCAGGGGAGATAGTTGCTGTTACAGCGGCTAGCGTGGCCGAGGAGTTACGCGCGCGACGCCGGGCAGCCCGGCTGCCAGCCCTCCGCGTCCTACGACGCCCCTTCTTTAGCACCTCACCTACCGGCGGCGGAGACTCCTTACTAACTATACCAGTCATCACTGATGACGCGACACCACAAAATGGCGTCGTATAAAATAACCTAACTAAAATTTAGCCTAACGATAAAATTAAATAAGATTAACGATTGTAAAAAATAAAATAATATATAAAACACTAAACAAGTAAACATAAACCTAAGCTCACTAAAACGCTAAAACTAGGGCTTTGTCAGAGAGACGGTTGCGCAGAACGCGGGGTCATCTACGTGTAACCGACGTAATATTTCCTGCCGCAGAAGAAGAAGAATATAGTCATAAAAGAAAAAGAGGAAAGAGGAAAATCACGGATTTTCACAAACGACACGGATCGCACGAACACGCCTCAAAGACTGATTCAAATTGACGGACGTTGAGTACTCGACGAAGTTCGACTACCCTCAACATTATTATAATCTTCGCAAGATCGCGATGAAGCGATTTTTGTGATGCAAATCTACCTTACACTATTTTATTTTCGTTCAAATCGTAACGGCAAACGAACAAAGACGAGAAAATAACGTCACAACCACAACTTGAAATACCTACAACATTCGCAAAGTTGGAATGTTTGAAGTGTATTTTGCAATTATTATAATATTATCGTCCTACATGATATTTTTTTATCAAAACTTTTAACGCAATATCAATTAATATTCGGAGTATTCGCTTCCATTTTCGTATGGATATTACTTGAAGCGTCAAAATATCCTGCAGAGCGTCTGCAATGCGGTTTTGCACATACAGAGGTATTGTTACGGCAACAGTATACTTTGCGAATACGGTAATACTTTCGACTTTTGACTTTGAAATGTAAATTGAATTACACTATCATCACAAGTAAAGGAATATGAAGGTCGATATGTATCAAATCTTCTCGGAAGTTTGATGTAAAATGAGGCGTATCATTTGCAGACCAACTGGTCTTTTTCTTTACTTTCAAAATAGTAATCGTAGGTAATATGTATACAATATTCGTTGTTTTCATGCGTCTGTAATTCAAAGGGTGCTGAAAACCTATAGAGCAAGTTGGATTATTATTTTGAAATGCCAATTCTTTTGTGTCATTCTCCATACACACAGACAGGTAAATGTTTTGTAATTTTGAACAAGCCCGGACCTCAGACCAAATAAAAAACCAAGACAGAGCGTTGCGAACAATACAGTGAAGCATGCCAAAACTACACCGCCGCTCTGAGCTCTACAAGCTTTTACAATGACACTACAATGAAACTACACCACACAGTGCACACATGTTTACGAAACCGGCTTCACTTCACTGTTGACAGCGCTCTGTCTTGGTTTTTTATTTGGTCTGAAGCCTGGAAATTAAAAACTTGTGCTTAAGTTTGTAGGTTCCCCCCAGTAGGTATGTGTAGTATGAATACTAAAATCGCGTTAATGAGCTGTTGAACTCGTATACTTGCTACTAACTACACTAGCGGCTAGCCATTGAGCCAATGGTGCAAAAACCCATACATTTTAATTCTACATACCGTTAACGTGCTGATTCGTATTTTCACGGGGGTTTATTAAATTGATAAATAAAGAAATAAGACCATAAACATTATTGAAGCGCTAATCAAATTACGTTTTGTAAACATTGTGTTCAGAAAATTGATAAAAAATGCTATCTTAGAAAGTGAGATGATAAGGTACTGATTTCGTTAGTAGGTATAGTTTTCTTACTATTAAATGTGATGCACTTAATAATTATATCAACTATCAACATACTAGCCTTATTGCCATGTCTTTCGACTTGGAACTTTGTCAAATGCCACTGTATGAATTTTTTGCACCACATCATCACAATTTGCTTCACAACTTATCAGTCACTTCATCACAATTTATTTATTGGTTCAGTCAACGCCCGCGTCTGTCGATTTTTCGAGCTTATTTCAGGAAGCGCTGAACGAAACGAACGCCAACTGACTATTGAGAAAAGCACACATCGAGAATATTGCCAATCCCTTATCAAGGTTTTTATGATTAAAATCAGAACACTCTGCTTATCTCAACTGATGAAACTTTGCAACGGACGGGTGCATATTGAGAGGTGCACTGTGCACAATCAGGGGAACGGCCAAACTGACCTTGATCCTCCCTGCAATATCTACCCCTGCATATAAAACGCTAAGGGTTGACCGAAGGATCGACTTACGCAACGCAATCACTTTGATAGGGTTCTATGGAAAAATACAATAGACCTTTTACGAATAAACTCGTTGAAGAATCCTTCGGTTTATTTAGAAATATATTTCAACCGTTTATTTTTCGAATGAAGTTTTAGAAACTGAATTGTGATGCGTCATGGGCAGGCGCATTTTCTGTGGGATTTAAAGGACAAGGCAAGACAGATGGCATAAAATCTAATAAAAACTTGTACAGAAAACTTCTGTATACAAATCAATCCATCTGCCTAGCCTTTTCCCGACTAGGTATATTGGGGTCAGCTCCCAGTCTAACTGGATGCAGCTGGATACCAGTATTTTACATGGAGCGACTGCCTATCTGACCTCCAGAACCCAGTAATTGGGTAATACGATACCCCTTAGTAAGACTGGTTGTCAGACTTTCGGGCTTCTGACGACCCGTAACGACTGTCAAAGATCCACGAATGACAGCTGGGGCCAACAGCTTAACGTGCTATCCGAGGCACGGAGAAGTCTCGGTATGTAAAGATGGTCACCCATCCACAGATCAACCCCGGCAAGCGTAGCTTAATTAACCTGATGGATCGACCCGTGCGGCAGTTATTACTTAGCCACGAGCTAGTTCTGTATACGTGCCTGATTAATTAGCATTTTGATATGCTGTCACAAGTTAGTAAACTTTTCCTATAATTTGTTTAAACTTCGTTTCATGAATCGGTATTCGTGACACGATAGCTGCCGTATTTTATTACCTGGTTGAATTTGCATGGGACGGCGGTCGTATTCATATTGAATTATCAGAGAAATTGATGGTATTGTAAACAAGTAGGTGCAGTAAATAAGTTTTGCAATACATGTGCTCGAATTTGTTCTAATTTCCATAAAGTAGATAAGTAGGTACCCATTGAGAAAGAATATAGTTATATTTTTTTACATTTCTAAACCCCGAGTCTGGTTCGTGGTAGCCCAGAATAAGAAGAGGCAGGTACTTGGAAGAATTCGAGGAAGGCTTTTGCCGAGCAGAGAGGGGCAGTGTCGTTTAATAAATAAAAAACCGGCCAAGTGCGTGTCGGACCACGCACAATGAAGGGTTCCGTAGTTGGGATGAATTTATCCCAAGAACAAACTTAACATTGTAGTTGAAAAACATGTTCTCCCATACGGAATGTTTGGGAGAACAAGTCCAAGTACAACCATTTAGCTAGAAGGGGGGGGGGGGACACACACACACACACTTGACTCTAACAAAAAAAATCAGTTAGAAGCTTAATATTTCGCAAACTGATCCCTGAATCCAAAAATAACATCCCCCACTTTACGTGTAGTGGAGGGAACTTAAAAAAAATAAAATCTCTTAATATTATTTTACAACTTTATCGGCATGATTTATATGTATACATATTATGCCAAATTACAGCTGTCTAATACTAACCGTCTCTGAGCTAACCCACGGACAGTCAGACGGACATGGCGAAACTATAAGGGTTCCTTGTTGTGTCCTTGTAAAAAAAGTGATAGCCTTACAGTCGTACTTACATACGCGTAAGATTTGTAACATCTGACACTTGTCTGACAGTACCTATCAACCTCTCGGGAAATGGATTGGTACCATCTGAAGGCCAACTCTAGCAACGCGCGCGCTCATTGGTCAAATCAAATAGCGCGCGCTTCCCCGGCTTCCTGTTGCACACTTCCGTTCCTTTTCACGAAATCGCTCCCACATAATGCAGGAAAGCGAGGGGAAATGAAAGGAAAGATGTTACACATCAAACAACCTAGATTAATTCTTCGATAATTAAAATTGCGTTTGTATAATTAATCAATCAGTACAATCAATCTGCCTAGCCTTTTCCCAACTATGTTGGGGTCAGCTTCCACTATAACCACATGGAGCTGAATACTACTACTTTACAGACAGCCTATCTGACCTCCACAACCCAGTAACTGGCTAATACGATACCCCTTGGTATGACTGGTTGTCAGACTTTTGGGCTTCTTTGGACTGTAACGACTGTCAAAGATCTACGAATTAATTAATCAGAACACAGATCGTAAATAAGTTTGTATGTAAAAAAAAATATAAAAGCTATAGCTGATATTTCTCCCGCGATCCATCTCACTTATTGCAAGACTGCGAATTCGGAAGATCGATCGTAACTGTAATTTTCGGGCATGTCCATTTATGCATAAAAAGAAGTGCAGACGTCAAATAGGGACGGGCTTTTACTTTACATTATAAATTCAGCGACATCAATCTATGTCCATTACCCCAGAAGGAACCAATGAATTAATCATAAAAATTGCGAAAGTTGTGATTCATCGTGATTGTTATGGAGGTACATATTTCGTTACCAAAGACTGCCCACATAAAAAAAAACAACACCAAATCGATTTGTACATAATTAATATTAATTAATCGGTACATTCATGTACAAAATACTTTTCGGCCAGCACGCAAAAACCCAAATGCCAATAAAAAATAAAGGAAGGTGCTTTTTTTATTTATTGCGTGTAGAATCGCTCGCGTCCTGCGTCGCATTGTTTACGTGCAGGCCTGACAATGTTGCAGAATATGATAAATACTTTGTGTCAACGGTCTAATAAAATAACTCCTCAACCTGTCTGTAGTAATAGTTCCATAAATAATTTGTATTTACATGAGCTTATAAGTTTAAAAGCTAAACCAACTAAGGGAGCGTTCAGTATCCATAATAACCATTCATCCATACTAATAATAATAATTCCTAGTCCATAAAAATAATATAAATGCAACAGTTAAGGCTTGTGCAGACCAGCGCGACTTGTCGCGCGACGCGACACCGGTTATTGTTATACTGTGAAGTTTTCTTAGAAATTGTATTGTTCGTGTCGCGCTGGTCTGCACAAGCCTTTACTCTGTCTGTCTGATGACCTGCTACGTTCCCGTGACATTTTTGACGTACACGCAGGCGAAGCCGCAGGCAAAAGCTAGTATTATATACGCGTTTAATCATAGAGAAGCTGGACGTTGGAATATTGAAAATCATTGGTGGCCGAAATTGAAATTCCTTTTTCGCAATGGTCGAGTCGAACATACGATTCCCGGAAAATTGGCAATTTTGCTAACAGGCCTTCCTAAAAGCTTGTAAAGCTTACTAGCAAAAGAAATTAGTTGCTATATTTCTTGTGCCAGCAAGCTTTACAAGCTTTTAGTTGCTATAGTTTGACTAAAACCGCACCTTAGGAATGTGCAGAACCAACCGACGGGGTCGAAAGACCAATGCCTGCTGGGGTTGCGGGTTTGTCCGACAGGGATATCGCGGCCCCGGCACACAGGCAACGGAAGGAACACGGGTGGGTTTTAGTCAGTAAAAGTCTGACATACCCTCTCGCTCTGTCCAGAGCGGGAGAAGTCATTTGATGACTTCTCATCCTCAAAAAAAAAAAAAGGAATGTCCCAGAAAGACAAGGGGCAGTGCAGGCCGCTCATTCCTCACTGCTCACAGCGTCCCGCCCTCCGCCTCGCAGCGCATACCTTTTTTTTTTATTGAGGGTGGGAAATTATCAAATAACTTCTCCCGCTCCGGGCGGAGCGGGAGGGTGTGTCAGACTTTTACTGACTAAAACCGACCCGTGTTCCTTCCGTTGCCTGTGTGCCGGGGCCGCGATATCCCTTTCGGACAAACTCGCAACCCTGGCAGGCATTGGCCCGTACGGACCCCGTCAGTCGCCGCGCATACCTAAGGCGCGGTACAGTGGTCTTGGTCAAACTATATCAGGTCAAAGGTTAATAGCAAATCTTCCAATATTCCTGGGAATATCATATCACAAGGTAGCTTACTGCACTACAATACACAGTATGTTTAAGTATGTAATGGTAGTTTAAACTTTTGACAACTTACTCTAGCATTTAAATGTACCCTATGTGCCAGTACAACGGAAATGCTTGTTGTAGTTTTGCTCTACAGTTCAATGCACCTATTCAAGTAGTTTATTTATTCTTTTAATTTGATTAGTCAGCTGTAAATACATACCCCCATGCCTTAATTTTTTTTTATCAAATAATGCAGGCAGAAAAATTAAGTACTCTCAGCTGATTATAAGGAACTTGAGGTTTCTTATCAGCTGCGGTTTCAGACCAATACATTCAGACTTTACTGCAAACCATAGGTAGATTATAAAAGCTAATAATAGCTTAACATATATGTTACTTGTTGATAATAATAAGCTCATTAAATGCATAATATCACACCAATAACAATACTTATTATCATACACTGCATGAGAAAAAACCTTGTATTTAATGCATTTAATATTGGCTAGACATGCTCATGCATAAAGTAAATACCTTTAAAATTGATAATGTACTTTGATTATTTGATTTTTAGATCTTATTGGCCTCCTTCATAGAAACTGGCCAGAAATGGCATAATTATAGAAAACGTTTAGTCAGAAGAGAGAGATTAACAAGCTTGTTTAAAATTGGTTTCAACAAGACCGTCATGACAAGCTAAACGGTGCAATAGTGGTGCAAACTTTTTGCTGTGTTGATTCACTTCATGAATCTGGTATATTTTTTTTACATAATATTGAGTACTCAATAAAAGATTTAAACACAAGGAGTTCCAAACTTAGTGGATCTCCTTATGTAAATCCTTTAAGTGTCCTTGCCCACAGCAACGGTACTTATAAGATTTGTGTAAGTAAAAGCCAAATACAGTATCCTTTAGAAAACACTATACCAATCAACTGTCATAATTATTGCACAAAATGAACAGTTTAACACCATAACAATACAGAATAACTGACAAGTGACTATTAAATAACCAGCCCAGTTCACAGCACTCATTTGTTTTTGTTAGTTCACCCACAAAATTAACATACAAAGCCAGACGCTATATGAAAATAGTGGCTATGTTACATCCCGAGTTCAATTCCTTTTGTCCTTAGCAATGTATACTTAAAATTCTGTTTTACTAATCAGTCTACAGTCAAGGGTAGACTAGTAACTTAGTGACGCTAGAGTGATAAACTTGAACAGTTTTTATAAACATCATGCATTTATTGGTGTTGCCATCAACAATAAACTGGTGAAAAGAAACACTTGTTTTTTTAAAGCAATTGTGTTTCAGAAGATGTGTTTGATGAAAAATGGAAAACTTTGAATTGGTTTACCACATAGATAAACAAATAAAAAAGGAATTTTAAAAAAATAGCATAACTGTCATTTCATTTTACAGAGTGCCGATACTCTGAAATCCATCCATTACGACAATATAAAGATGATAACATTAAAGTGCATGGACCACATCAATACATATAGCACATTGTGATATAATGGTCTCAAAATAAAAGGAATGCTAGTTATCACTAGAAAAAATGATAAACTTTCAATCACTTACCATAGTCAATAAGTCAATCAAGAAATTGAATATTTATGACTAGCTTCCATAGATTATGATAACCATGATAAGATAATAATAATAATCTTCTATTGATAATTATTATAAACCACTTAGGACTTATTATAATCACCTACAATACGCAAACAATATGCAAAACACTAACAAAAGCAGACTTTTCTAATGCAATTAACATAGGTGATCCAATAGAAGTCGTATATTTAGAAAAATGTACCTGTTCTAATACTAAGACCTAGCTATTTAACCTTATTGCTTTAGAGTAACAAGAGTAGGTCAAAAGTAAAAAAATATTAAGGGTCCAAATATAGTGAACTAAACATTAGATATTGCTTTGCTTGTGACCTACATAAAACTTGCAAGATTTGTTTAGTAAAAGGAGTGAATGCCAAGAGTTGACACGATCATATGGTTGAACAACTACCAATTGGTTACGGTACCTGCAAGGCATCAACAAAACCCTTGGAAAACTGAAGAAATCAGGGTCAATGTTTTGTAAACTACATGGCGATCTTTGACGCAAGATAATGCACCAATGAAGGTATTCGTACAAAATGTAACAAAACGAAGGTGTTGGTAACTTACCTTCGGGGTTCGAGCCATCATCCGGGTTTTCGTCGGTCGGTTTCTCCCTCAAGGAAGACAATAGGTTCACAGCTGACATAGCTCGCAAATCCTCCACTCAGTTACTCAGTCTTCTCGCAATATATTACTTTCGCTAAAATTCTATAACAACTTTACAATATATACAAAATTGTTCAGGAAATTAATCTATCACCTATGTATTGTTTATATCACAGACTTTTCGTTTTTCAACAATACGGATCAAAACGTCCACGCACGAAAATACTATCAATATTTATAAGACTCTAGATATAATAGACTTATTTACACATTACAAACTAACGTTTATCATCTAATTTTTAACAAATACGCTCTAGCGGTCACAAGATACTCATAACTAAAAGATTTTATCAGTTTTCGATGCAAAAATATATAAAACGTCCGCCATATGCCTTTTGAAACGTATATAACACGACCATTTTCAATTTGCTATACTGCAGCGCGTTATTGAGTGATTTCTGGCATCCGTAATTTATTCGAGTTATATCCAGTTGCCATTGTTTAGTTTTTTTTAGAAAAACGGCGTTCTTTGTGGTATGGAAAGTAATCATGGAAGAGTATCGATAACCAGTAAATTCAACTCATTGGAGATTTTTAAGCTACGGAACGCTCATTTGAAACGTGTTATGTAATTATCTCAATTATTAAGCCAGCTATTTGGCTGTAATATGATTTTGAAGGTTTTATTTTATGATTGGCAATTTGTAGGCACTTTTTATCAAACTGTTGCAATTTTAGATGTGTTGACAACATGGATACGATACAGTTACAGACCAGCGATAAATATTATCAATACAAACTCATTGCAATTATCCACAATCACATGTGATTTTGGAATTTTGATTATTTAGATAACCCAAATTCCCAATCAATAAAATATCATCCACAAATATTTTCGAACGTTACATTTATTCTTTATCTGTCTCGGCACTCTCGGCAGCTCTCGGCTCTACTATTACGTTCAGAAATAAAAAATAACTATTGATTTTATTTATAAAATTCTCTATTTTTAGAAGAGGAAACCTTATCATATTAGCTGTCTAAATTACTTGGGTACATAGTATTCAAATACTATACGCACATAAATCAAATTCCTACCACGGCAATGAATGATTTAATTATTTTATTTTTAAACCGAAGCTGTCATTCGATAAACCCACCTATTTCTGAACGTTTCTTATCATGGTGCGCCTTCGGCATAGGTTCTAAGTTTTGATAATTTTCTATTTTTTTATTTAAAAATGTCTCTTAAGTGGACTGGAAGTCAAGAGTCCGGTATATTAAGAAAGAGTGATTTCAAGGAGAAGAAAGAAGATCTATTCGTGTTCGGCTACTCGTGCAAATTGTTCAGGGACGATGATAAAGCCCTTCACATTGACCAAGGCAAACACCTCATTCCGTGGATGGGGGATGAAACGTTGAAGATCGACAGGTTCGACCAGTTTTTTACTATAAGACTGCTAACTGTGGCGCTATAAACCTACAAAGATAGTTATGTATCAGAAAAAAATAAATTTTCGGAAGATCTTTAAGTATTTCGCAGAGGATGTTTGTACGAAGTCCTGTGTAAGAAGATCGAGCGTCGGGCGCCTCAGGTGCTTGTGGCATCGCGTAATGTTATGGTGACACCCGCCGGTGGTATGTATAACCTGCAACGGTTCACTTGAGTATGTATTTTAAAATCCAGGTGTTATAATAGGTTAGAGATCCCTTCGATTCTGAGACATCCAAACAATCCCTAAAGAAAGTTTCTCTTCTATGTTCTTACAAGCTGATAATGTCGATTTTAGACTTGTTATAAATTATGCTAGATTATAGAAGTAAAGAGAATTGTAGGGTATTGATGTAACATCTCATTTGTTATCATTGTATTATATTCAAAGTCACTTTGTTTTACTTTGATGTTTATATTGACTATTGGCTTATTACTAACATGAGTGTCTATTATATCTCAAGAGATTTGTAAAGTAAAAAACTGGCAAATTGTTTATACGCTTTCGGAGATTACACAAAATATTTAGAACTAAGTGCGTGAAATAAGGAAGTACCAGTTTTAAAATGAAATACGAATAGAATATGTTGAGTACCAAAAGCGTTGAACATAGTTATAATAAGTTTAACTAAAGACCAGCTCCTTCCTTACTTTCGCACCACCTGATTAGACACCTGGTTAAAACAGTTTTACAAACACCACAATTAAAACCCAGAATATGTCTTCAACCATCAAAAAACAAAACATCTCGACCGCAAAATGGTTCTTCAACCATGAAACGATTCTGGCTTATTCTCACCACTTTAACCTACCAATAATGCAAGGTAATATTATCTGGACAGGTACGATGCACGGGGAGCCCTGCACGACCTGACCAGGCTTGAAGCACCTCCGGGGGGCTACGACTGGCGGGTGGAACTTACTCGTGGAGAGCTGGACGTGGAACAGCTATGTGACGAGGAGAGGTACCGTGCGCTGCACACGGATGAAGATGAAGAGGAAATGTATAAAGGTATGTCTATTTTGCTATTGGGTGATGTTTGCGCCTAAACATACTAAGCAATGTTAATACATCATTTGAAATTAACATGAAGTTTAAAAAAATATACTTCAAGTAAACATGAATAGCATAAAAGTGTATAATATTGTTGTGCTTATGATAAACAATAGCAATGGTTGATATGATGACACAGATGGTGATAGTAGCATAATATTTCCACAACCAACTGGTCAGTAATCAACATTCTAAGGCAATACTTTATTCCCTTATAACTAAATAAAATAAGAATATACTAAATGTATCAAAACAATACAAAAGAAAATAACATAATTTTTATTATATCTCTGAAACATTGTTTATCATGCATAATTTTAATATCAAAGTCAAAGGTCAATGCAATCTGTGGAAACGTATCTACAATGCAGGAATATATTTACACGTTTTTATCACACATTTAATTCTGTATAAAAATGACTACATTAACTTTATTTACAATGTTCTTGTTCCATTATAATAGAAACAGATTATAAAACATTTTTACATATTTTTTTCCTTTGGGCTTATTATAAGTCCCACAACAAAAATGACTACAAACCTTTCATAACTGCCTGGTATACCATTCACTTGCGGTTTTGTAGAGGAGGTAATCTTAGCTCTGAAAGCTTCCTCTCAATACAATGCAAAGTGAAGTGTTAATAAACAAAGAAAATCAAAATTCGTTAATCGCAATTTGGAATTCGCATTTTTGTAACGTTAAAATTACATAAGTCTGCTCTGAAAACGCCCGCCCCGCACCTGTTCCTTGTGTCTTACTTGGAAAGGAGAAGTGGCGTATTAAACTCCCCAGAAACACATCCATGTGTTAAGCTAGAAGAACTTGATTTATATTCACCATAAGTCGGATATTCCATTGGCAGGGGTTGGCTTCCAGTCTAACCAGATGCAGTTGAATACTAGTATTTTACAACGATACCCCTTGGTAAGACTGGCAGTCAGACTGGAACAGGAATTTCATGCTTACCAGGGTTGCCCCATCAACCAGTGCAGCGGTTAAAGCTGTGCATTGTCTGTCAGTGAATGAATAAATAGATGAAGAATTTATCGAACATCCATTTTCCTCAGAGGAAGAACTAAAGCGCCTGCATGCAGCTGGCTACGGGCAGGTGGGGTTCAACTACGACGCTCCCGCAGAGCCCGAGCCACCACCACAGCCCGCCGAAGTGGATGAAGAACCATTCGTCCCCACACCGGCGTTCAGGGCGATGCTGCCCATCGATATTGTGTTTGTGAGTTTGCATATCATATTATTATCTACAACTATGTCATTTAACGTCATTATACTTTAGGGGATCGGACTGTTTCTCCTTAATACAGGTTTATAACCTTGCTAGGAGAGCAGTGCCCCACACGATTGTAATCTGCGTTCGCAATATTTGACAAATATGTAAACAAACTAGAATTTTAGGAAAAACAACCGTAATACCTACACATAAGGTTCAGTTTGCGCTACAACTTCATATTTTTTTAATGATTTTTTCAACAGTACTAGTCAGTCCAAAATCAACTTTATTTACATTTCCATAAAGTTGATGTTTGTTTAATTGGAAACAAGGTTATAAATAGACCTTAGATATAGTATGTACTTATTTTGTAAAACTGTATTATTAACATATACTACAGTCTTTTTTCAAGGAAAAAAATATTGTTAATATAACACAATAGCTCTATTGTGTTCCCCAAAGGGTTAGACAAAAGTGTACCTCTGTTTTTGCTTATAATATTTCAGTATACAATGTGTTATTAATTTGTTATCAAATTAGGCGCCAGAATTTCTAGTTTTACTTCATAAAGAACTCTCAGTTACCTTAATTGAAATTGACGATGATGTTAAGAGAGGATCGGCTCATTCTAACTATTTCATTGTGTTCATTATAGCATCACAATTTTTTTTTTTTGAGGGTTGGAAATTTTCAAATAACTTCTCCCGCTCTGGGCGGAGCGTGAGGGTGTGTCAGACTTTTACTGACTAAAACCTACCCGTGTTCCTTCCGATGCCTGTGTGCCAGGGCTGCGATATGCCTTTTGGACAAACTCGCAACCCTGGCAGGCATTGGCCCTTACGGACCCCGTCACTTGGTGCTGACATCTCTTTGAGGCGCGCGTGGAACACAACGCGCCGTCGACCCGGGCCTGGTCCTTATCGGACGGCGAGCTACTCATTGCTCACTGTCCGCAAGCCCGCGCCTACGGTGGCCGGAAGTCGGCTCGCGACTCCCGACGCGCGGGGCGTCTCCTGCGGACTATTTTGTCCCCTGGAATAAATAAAAAAAACAAGACATAAACAAAAGTGAGACATGCCATCACCAACTGAAATATTTTTTGTGGTAGGATACATTATAAAATAATATATAATTTAACCTATCAGAAAACATGTTTCAGTTGGACTCCAACTGAACCGTATTGTGGTTGGAGATGGTATCAAGAACTATGAATATTGCTACTATTACTATTATATATACTATTGCTTTTACTAGGACGTAGATCCTACCTGCTTTTAAAAATTGCTTTACAGAAAAATCCAATAAAGATGTAAAATAAGAAAAAACAAACACATTACACATAACAACATGGAATGCCTGAAGGCTTAGGCAGAGGAGTACCTGTAGTACACCCACATTTCGCCAGTTATGTTTAAGTCCTATGTCACACGGGACAAGAAAAAAAAAATAGGCAGTCATGGACTGCCGACAGAAGTGAATACTTACAACTGGTATTAGCGCCATCTAGGTTCTAAAGTACAGCACTACGGCGCGAGCATGTCGGTGTCGCGAATCCATCAGTTTGTCCCCTACCAAAATTCGCTCAACACGCCTAAAAAAGTTTTCACTTCAAAAACAAAAACATAACGAACTTACTTAACTAAACATAACTTTTCTTTCCAACAGCCCGAATCTCTAAAACAGAACGCAATAATAGAAAAGACAGCCAAATTCATAGCATCGCAAGGGGCTCAGATGGAGATCCTGATCAAAGCAAAGCAGGGGGACAACGCGCAGTTCAAGTTCCTCAACCGGGACTCGAACCTGAACCCTTACTATACGGCGCTCATCGGGCTTGTGAAGGCGGAAAAGTGGCCAGAGAAGAAGGTTGAGGTTGTTGAAGGTATGTTGTGTGAAATCAACCATTTTTCAGATTATCTAAAGTACATACATCTTTTATGGGGTACTGTGTTAAATGTTACAACAAAATACCTTGTAATATTTTACAATTAAATGAAAGCAAATTTAAAACTCATATTAAAAGAACACCTTGTAAACAAGCATATTACAAATTAGAGGATTATATCCAAGATAAGAATACTTGGAAACATGCTGGTCCAGCTCCATAGGATAATCTAGAATCTAGACAATATCAAACTGGTTGCTAATTTAAGTTGTATAAATTATTATATTTTATTATATGACATTGATTTTACATTCTGTGATTACTTCCTCACACACTGACTTATTAATCTACCTATTACAATGTTTGTAAATATGTGAGAATCATGTATCTATCACATAACTAATTAATTTATCTTAATTAATGTTGCTTTCTTTTTAAATTCTTTTTACGTATTGTGGTACTTATAGTAATTTTTATTTTTAGATGCATTGTCTTCACATATAACTATATAACTAATGTACCTACATATACAAAAATATTGTTAAACATTTTAAAAGAGTAACGGTGGAGTTTCTTGCCCATTCTTCTCCATACGAAAACTACCTTTTGGAAGGGGCGACTAGAATCAATTCAATTTTTTTGTAATTTTTGACGTTCAAAAGTGCCTTGCAAGGCCCTATTTGAAATAAATGATTTGACTTTGACTTTGAAATGATTTATGAATATTATTAGTAATGGCTAAGTAATACAACAGCTGGATGGGTTGATCCATCAGGTTAAGCTAAGCTTACTGGGGTTGGTCCGTGGATGGGTGACCATCGTTACATACCGAGACTCCTCCGTGCTTCGGAAAGCACGTTAAGCGATTGCAAGGTGCTTGCACGAATGACAACCGTCTTACCAAGGAGCATCGTATTACCCAGTTACTAATTGGCTTGTGGAGGTCACATAGGCAGTCGCTTCATGTAAAATATTGGTATTCAGCTGCTTTCGGTTAGTCTGGAAGCCGACCCCAACATAGGTGAAGGCTAGGCAGATTCATTTAGTAATAAAAAAAAGAAAAAAAAACGAAGTGTAGTCTAGCAAATTCACGTTGTACGCCATTCCATTATCATTTTGCAACTGCATTATGAAGAGCATGCATAGAGTTTTATGTATAAAAATATCAGAAAACATAAGCTCCGTGACGATGTTTTTTTTTAAATGCGTAATTACATTTTTGTTACAGAAAAACCACAAGAAAATGAAGAATATTTGCATCCAAGTTTGGCATCCACTGTCATTGAATCTGTAAGTACTTAATAAAAATACTTTACCGACAATTCGTAATCTTTCAAATGTGAGAACATTTCTTCTATTGAATGTTACTACTTTGATAACCATTCATTTTGATGGCGTGTAAATGCTTTAAAGTAATGTCAACTTTAATCATCAATTTCTTAGTTAGTTCTTAGCTACATCTATACAGGGTAGCGATATAGACACTTGGATCCGTCAAGGGGGTGATTCTTCCCGTCATACTAAACAACTCACCATACAAATGGTACGTGAAAAAAAAACCAAATTCCTATACAACAGTAGACAGACTATTTCGATTCATGTATGTAAAGTTTTTTTTTTTTTTATGAATCTTATAATATGTTTCATAGCGAAATTTGTATAGTATGACAGGTAGAATCACCACCCCCTTGATGGATCCAGGTCACTAAATCACCATCCTGTAGAGACGAGTTCCACCCGATATTTATTTATTTTATTTTATTTGTTCAGAAAACTTACAGCTGGAATACAGAGTCCTTTTTGCCATTAAAATACAGTTCATCGGAATTCACGTGACACAATCAAGAACTACTTTTATCTTTCCCAGGCCCCCGCAATCCCAAGCATACACTACAAGCCCTCCGCCGACTGCGACTACACGATGCTAATCAGCAAGATGCGCGGCGAGGGGGAGGCGGGCGAGGGGGGGGCGCGCGGGGACGTGCCCCCCCCGGGGACCGAGCCCCCGCCGCACCGCGCGCCCGCGCCCGACATATACAGGGCGCCCGTCATGTATACTAAGGGGCCGGATGGGAATCAGGGTGAGTCTTATTTCAATTCTAATAGTGTGACATTTAAAAAATATTGAGATTTCTAATAAATAAATACCAATAAAAAAATATGGACTATAATAATAAAAGAGAGTAGAGCTTTTTGATTCAATAATATTATCATTGATTCGAATTCTTTTGAATGCTTTGAAAACAATAACAATAAAATAATAATATTTTGAAGAAAAAAATATAAGGCGTGTGAAGGAGCGGTAAACATGATAAATATAGTAAACAACTCATACAGAGAAGCAGTGTCTAGTATGCGCACGCACACACGCAAGGGAGTGAGAGCGGCGGCGTAAAGGGGGCAACGCGGCATGAGAGAGCGTCATGCCGTCTGCCGTCACGGCATACGGTTCGATTTTACTGCCAAGGCGCAGGCGCAGGTGGTTTATTTTGTGGATAACGGTGCTGGTTGCGTTATTACCTAAATGTTTTATAATCTATGTAGTAGAATTAAGCATTATTACGCAATTGTTTGTTGTCCCAAAGAAATAAAAATAAAATAATACATAAACAGATGTTTCACATCAAAAAAAAAATCTTACAATATTTACAAATTTGAATTTGAATTTGAAAGTGACCCGTTTGTCTGTTTTGGCCGTCCAAATCATCTTGGTAAAATTAACAGGGAAAATATCAACTTCAAGTATTTTGATATCTCTGTAAAATCTGTCAGTCGGATTCGCTGCAAAACTTGTAATTTATCATGTCAATACTACCTGTCGGTAACAAGTTTTTACCGAGAAAGCAGTTATCTGTTCCCTCTTGAAAACACCTTTGTTTATTCAATCAGTGCTCAATTTGCCACTTCTATGTCTTAAAAAATATATTTGTAATCATTATAATTTTAGTGATTACAGTGACATTTCGATTCGTCTTTTACCTGCATGACCTGCTTCCGATTATGGAAACTTTGGTTGACTTGAAAATAGTTTGATTTCTTTGTCGGGTAATCCTAACAAAACGCAGTTGGGTTAAAGCCGAAATACATTCTAACTGTCCTGGGTTCGGTTCCCAGGTCAGGCAGAGTGTCATCGTGTTTTTCCATTACAAATTTCTCAATACCAGTCCAGAGTTAGGAAATTGCTAAAGCCATTGGTCCTGCACCTGATCTTTCCGTGACGGATCGATGTCCCATCGAACTATAATAGTGAGGGAATAGGGAGTGCACCTGTGTTTGCACACACACTTGTGCACTATAATATCTCCTCCATAGCTAGGCTACGCGCTACTGTTTTATAAGTAAGATTGACTACTGCGCAGTCATTTGTAGCCTACTTCGGAGCGGCAAAGTTATTTGACACGAACTATACTTGGCTAATGTACGTTTAGATTAGCCACCGTGACCGAAATTCGGTCTGGAGGACTATTATTACTTCCTAACATAACCATTTCTATTCCAGTAGACCCCACAGCCCCACCGATGCATTCAGCCCAGTACCAGCAATACGCGGCGTACTACCACCAGTACTTAGCTCAGGAGCAACAGTCGCAGCTCAAGGAACCACCCTCGCTCAAGTCGACCGGACTTAGCTTGATGAAGAACTACAACACTGACTCAGATAGCGACATGTCGGGTGAGTTAACATTAAGTTATAGCCAGCAGTCCTTTGCTCAGCAACAGTCACAGCTCAAGAAACCGCCCTCGCTCAAGTCAACCGGACTTAGCTTGATGAAGAACTACAACACTGACTCAAATAGCGACATGTCGGGTGACTTGACATTAATCTATCGCCAGCAGTACTTAACAACAGTCGCATCTCAAGAAACCGCCCCCGCTCAAGTCGCCCGGACTTAGCTTGATGAAGAACTATAACACGGACTCGGATAGTGATATGTCGGGTGACTTAACATTAAGTTATCGCCACCGGTAATACCACCAATACTTAGCTCAACAACAGTCGCAGCTCAAGAAACCGCCTTCAATCAAGTCGACCGGACTTAGTTTGATGAAGAACTACAACACTGACTCTGATAGTGATATGTCGGGAGAGTTAACATTAAGTTATCGCCAGCAGTACTACCACCAATACTTAGCTCAACAACAGTCGCAGCTCAAGAAACCGCCTTCAATCAAGTCGACCGGACTTATTTTGATGAAGAACTACAACACTGACTCTGATAGTGATATGTCGGGAGAGTTAACATTAACTTATCGCCAGCAGTACTACCACCAATACTTAGCTTAACTACAGTCGCAGCTCAAGAAACCGGCCTCGCTAAAGTCGACCGGACTTAGCTTGATGAAGAACTGCAACACTGACTCGGATAGTGATATGTCGGGTGAGTTAACATTAAGTTATCGCCAGCAATACTACCACCAATACTTGGCTCAACAAGAGTCGCAGCTCAAGAAACCGCATTCAATCAAGTCGACCGGACTTAGCTTGATGAAGAACTATAACATTGACTCGGACAGCGACATGTCGTGTGAGTTAAAAATAAAGTGACTGGCTACCCTTTAACAATCGTGTATATAATATATTCTAAAAATGTAGTCCATAGAACTTTCTACTTCTGAGAGTCGGTTTAAAATAGATGGACAATCAGCAATAAACGTCAAAGAAATACCTAGGATTGTCTGCAAGAAACCCACCTGTCGGCCTAATGAAATGCTTATGTACTTTTAGGGAACTATTTGTGTTTTATATCTTCGAAAAATGTGGGTCCAACTATGTTTGCCGTCATGTAGCATATTTTAAATAGTACTTTTGAAAAGAAATGAAATTGTTTATTCTGTAAATAGGATATAGGAATCAGTTTTACACGTCATATTAAAAAAAAAAAATTGCTAGATGAATTCGGCTTTTCCTATCCGACTACTCTGAGAAGAAAGGCCGAAACAAACTCATAGGTCACAGTCTCTTTTAAAGTCCAGACATAATCTTGGTCAAGCCATATGAGGATCATGTAGAATAGTGTCTGAAATGGTCTTTCGAGAAAAGAACCACACAGATTTGAGTGGACCTGTCCAGTCAGTGCAAGCATTTGTCAGTAATCATGGAGCTCAACTCAGAACATAAGGAGCTCAACTCGACGAACAATACCAAAGAAAGGACATTTGGGTAGGCCGCATAAACTACTCAAACTGCCAGACCATCATTAAAACTAATTGAGAAATGAAAAAACGGGGATCAAAAAAATTTTTAAAAAAATCCACATAGTCCTCACATTCACAATAGAAGAATAATTAAAGTAATATAATAGTTTACAACGTAATCATGTCATTTTGTTTTAATGTTTAAATAAAACTGGTATATTTTAATGATTTTATTGATGATTTTATGATTTTTGTTCAGTTAACGAAGGCAATTACAATATCTTCACTTGAAAATTGTATTGTCTGTTCTAAAAATGCATAACTGTACCCATTTTTACATATCTTCCTTTCTATTCCACAGATTACGACGACAGCTCCTCAACGGACAGCAGAGACAAACCAACCATCATCACGCCTCCAGAAGACGTTCAAATAGTCATAGACAAGATGGCTTCTTACGTGGCCCGCAATGGCGACGAGTTCGCGGACATAGTGCGCGCCAAGAACGACCCGCGGTTCACGTTCCTGCACCCCGAGAATATCTACCACGGGTACTATAAGAGGCTGATGCAGCAGAAACGAGGAATTGATGTTAATGGAAAGGAGAAGAAGAAAAGGGCTGGTAAGTGTTTTTAAAGATTTTATCAACCGCTATCTTTTTGGATTCAGTTACTCGATGTTCTTAGGAGCAGTAGTACCTAGTTGTAACGGCCCCGACTTACGAATTGTAGAGTCCGAATCCAGGCAGAAGCTTTAATTTGTGTAAATAATTTCATCACCCCTGCTTTCTAAACGGTGAAGGAAAACATCGTGAAGAAACTGGCATGTCCTAGAACTAAAAATTCGAGGACGTTTACGCAGTGGGCCCGCGTGGTAGATTATATTTTTGCCCACTTCCTCTGGAAGAGAGGAGTTCCAGAGGAAGTGGGCAAAAATATAATCTACCACGCGGGCCCACTGCGTAAACGTCCTCGAATTTTTAGTTCTAGGACATGCCAGTTTGCCTGTGTCCCAGCAGTGGGAACATAGCCTGATTATGCTATGTTATTAACATCCGGTTTCTGAAAGAAAAATCAACACAAAAGTAAGCTAATAGACTGGAAAACTCATGTTAACTTCTGTGACATGCTGATTGTTATAACAAGCAGCAATATAGCAACTGCTAATCAAATACTTCGCATGAGTTTGATGGCGACATGTTTTTAATTAAGTTCTTAGAAACTGGGTGTTAGACACGCTCCATTCAGGATTTTGAGATATTCCATCCAATATTGAGTGTATTATCTTATATCTTCTTTACATGTAGAAGTTTCTTGCCTTCTGGTACACCCTGACCCTATATGTTAATCCAGGATACGTTTGCGTGTGCACTAATGACCCGTCTTTGCGTGAACAGAGAGTCGACGATTTATTTTCTTTTTTGCTTTTCCAGCACCCGTATCATTCTCCATAAAGAAACTTAAGGAACCAGACCCAATCCTCCCAAAACCAGCGCTTCCCTACGAGTCCAGTTCAGATGACGACTCAGAAAAACCCTTAGAAAAACAGCCACAGGACGAAGTTAGGGAACCGCCTAAAGTATACCCCCAAATATACCCTATTAACCATATTCCGCCCGTAGTCATGTACAAGATTGACCCACAATTTAATAATGAGCCTCTAACGAGGATCTGTGCTGAACCTGTGAAACCAGTCAAAATTACCGCCGTACCAATAATAATTCCACAAGTAATAGAAATACCGAAGCAAGAAGAAATTGTTGAAATGCCACCAGAATTACCTTTAACACCAGCCATTGAAGAAGTGAAGGAAGATCCGTTTCAAGAGCTTCCCGTGGTGGTAGATAAAATGCGGATAGTTATTGAGAGGGAGAAAGAAATACTTCGTAAAAGGGAAGAGGCCAAACAGAAAAATGAGAGCCCTCCTAAAAGGGAAAGTCCTCATAAGAGAGACAGTCCTCGCAAAAGGGACAGTCCTCACAAGAGAGAAAGTCCACAAAAAAGGGAGAGTCCGCAAAAGAGAGATAGCCCTCGCAGAAGAGATAGTCCACGCAAAAGAGAAAGTCCTATAAAGCGAGAAAGCTCTTATAAAAGAGAAAGTCCTCATAAAAGGGAAAATTCTCACAAGAGGGAGAGTCCTCACGTGAGAGATAGTCCTCATGTAAGAGAAAGAGACAGCAATTCCCATAAAAGAGATAAAAAGAAACATAGAGACCGTAAGAAGGAACATAGTTCCAAGTCTGAAAGTAGGGAAACCAGGCGGAATGAAAGGCGAAGTGCGGACAGAGAAAAGAAAAGAGATAAGGACAAAGTGAAGGAGAGTGAAAGAGAAAGCAAGAGAACTAAACACAGTAAAGACGACTTGGAGAACGAAATTATATCTTTAGAAGATAATTCCGATGATCTGATTGATTTGACGGGAGAACAGTCGGATTCTAAAGGTGAGTTCACTTTAATTTCTGTGCATGAAACACTTATTTCCCTTTCATTGACCATCTGGTACTAAGGTAGTTAGAAATATTGTAATTATATATTTTTTAAGAAAATTAAGTCGATTTTTTAATAAGAAGTTCAGTGATTGTTTGGTCAAAAGCCATGTTGATAAACTACTCCGAACTACATATTTGCAGAATATTACTTAGTTATTTCCTAGTACCTTATTTCATCTTTGAAGTTCAGACAGATAAGTACAGATGGTCAGCCCCAAAATTTAAATAAAAACCCGACTCTTGCTACGACACAATACATGCAATTTAGGTCGCACAGCGCTAATTACCGACAGTTATATTCACCTAGAAGTTGCCTCTCTTTCTATCGCGTACCTCTTATATGTTCTGACTACGTTCCGCCCATCGAATTCGACAAAAATTTAGCCCGCCGCGTACCTACTTGTAGCTTCATGTCTAAAATGCGGAGTGTACCATCGTAATCATCCGACAGTAAGGGGCAGGGTAATTTTAATCAATAATTCTTGAATTTTGTAACAGGTGAAGGCGAAACGGAAGCAGAACGCGCAAAGCAACAAGAACGACGTCGCCGCGCTGCCGAGTTCCTGAAGAAAGTAGGCGTAGACCCCGCCGCCGCCGCACTGCCCACCTCCTCGCTAGCTAGCGCCATGGTATGTATATTGCACGTAAACATGGGCCCGCTTAGAATCCAAATGCTGCACAAAAGTAAGCTCATTTGGAGCATATGCTACTTAGTACTATTAGCATAAAATTAGCTCGTGAAAAGGAAAAAAGCTTCAGTATTTTATATACACGCCACGGGGAGCCTGCTGTTAAGTTGGATCCGCAAAGGTATTCCGCGAAATTCGAATATTCATGACATTTGAGAACCAATCTAACTTAGAGAGATGTATTAATCTAATTCTGTAAATACATATATGTTATGGTCGCAAAATCATTATTTTAACCAAGTTACAACCTGAAACAGACCTGCAAATTGCAAAAAACGTAAGAAAATTTGAATTTCGCGGGTTACATTTGCGGATCCACCTTAATGATCATTATATGTAGCAGCATACAAGTATACTTGTTAATAGCATATGTATGCCAATAACAGTTTCTCAATTGAGAGCTCATGTTATATTTTATCATCTAAATGAGTCAAAAATACAGTTAACACTATTCTTCATCGCCCAGGTTTTCGATGTGCACACTTGATCACATAAAGTTCTTATTGTCCAAGGTGGACACATTGGAGTCAATCCGTAAGAAGAAGGCAGAAGAAGAAGAGAAGCGACGCCGACGCGACAAGAGAAGACATCGTGACAGAAGAGGTAAAATATATTTAACATATAAAACTCGAACTAAATACGCAAATACATACTTAGGAATGCGCGGCGAGGCGGGGTTAGCATTGACGATTAAGGGGCGGAACGGTGGTGAGCGTTGACGAATCAGCAGGCGTGCACTGCCCCCCGTTTCGCCGAGCACATACCTAAGGCGCGGAACAGCGGTCTCGGTCAAACTATAAGTCGCGATGGGTGAAACAGAGGGGCAATCGCCGTATTTTTAAGAATGTTCGCATTCTAATCTCAGTCTTAGTGCGGATATCACCAATAAAATTGAATGCGTTCAACACATCTAAACGCTATCAAGAACTGTCAGTGTACAATATTCCATAACAACTTTGACACTGGCAGCTCTTGAACACGTTTTAGAAATGCTGATCGAGTTCAGTTTCATTGGTGAAATCAGCCCTTAACCTATCAAAAAAAAATCTAACTTACCTACATTTTTGATAAGCTTTTGACATTGATTGTCGTTGAAATAAGAAAACGGCTAGATTGTGAATGTTTAAAAAAATACGGGAATTCGCCTTCGCGGTAATATTTTGCAATAATAATTGTTCAAATAATAATGATTGTAATAAAATAAAAATAAAATGTTCTTACATTCTGGAATGCAATGAATATAATAGGGATGACGCCTGAGTCAAAAAAAAAGAAATGCTATTTAGTCCATCAGTCAGATAATTAATAAAATTGGACGTATTTTTTGCTTCATCATATTAATAAAAAATGACTTGGATACAACGCATTAAAGTTGGGGAGTGAAGGTCGTACGTCAAGTAAGTATAAAATCTACATACTCGTGACGTCATGGCACGTTTGAACTCAATGTATCGCCGTTATCTTTTGATAACGTAAAAAAAGAAAAAATACTTGTCCAATATTTTTTTATTATCTACCTGACGGACAATTTTTTTTTTTTTGTTATCATCCTTATTATTTATTATTGAAGCTCTGTTGGCGTCGGGTTTATCCAAACCGTTAGGTAGTAAATAAGCTAAGTAGTAACAAAAATATAATGCAGTTTATTTTAATTTCGATATTTAGTTTGGGATTCCCATGTAAGTATAAACGTAAGAATAAATAAATGTACTATCGAAGAACTTCATATCTAAGCAATTTGAAAACAAAATCCCGTGAAACGATGACCACATCTCTGTTACCGCCCCGGTTTTATAGCCGCCGAGTGCTGCAAGCAGAAATAGTCCTTACGGTGTATAGAAATGAACTTCTTCGATGGTACATACGTAACAATATTATTTAGTAGAAGTTTCGGTATTCTTCGTTCTATAATATTTTGTTATTATCGTAGTGTTTTAATACGTTATTGTGTGGCACCCGTTATTTGCGTATGTGTGTTTGAACACATATTTTACACTTTGTCTTTCAGTCTTGCAAAGTTTACAAACATGTGACCATGTGTCAACAGGTCATGATAAAGAATTATTTTATTACTTTTTTTAGATTACGAGGACGAATCTGAGAGGTCACACAGAAAGAGCAAGCGCAGAAAGTATAAGTAAGTTTTATTGTGTGATAAATAAAATGAAATTTTGTCAAGAATGGCGGGTTAGTTGGTAACACACATGCTATCACAATGCCTTCCATTTTGACAATCCAACAACATCCATTACGTTATTTACATTCAGACGAATTTTTCAATCATATGAAGCAATGGAATTCTCTTCCAAATCGTAGGATTGTTATAGAAAATTTGTTGCGCAGTTGGGGTGCAATATTTGTTTACTGATGAATGGAACGCAATCACCTTCCATCTTGGAAACCTATATGTAGCACTTTTTCTCTGCATTACCCTAAGCTGCATCCCCACCAAAGTAATTTTTTGTAGAGCGACGTTTTGCAACATGATATCCTATGATAAAATTAAGAGCGTTTATACAAAAGTGGGCAACGTCGCAAATAGCTGTCGAATATATCGCTATTTTGATTAATTTTAAGATATTGCTGTATGAAAATAAGAAATATGGCTAACTTTGTGGATGCACCTGTATTTCCGAAGCGACTCTTACCCACTGTGCTGTGAAAACTATTTTATCAGCCATCGTCCTAATCGTTATTAATATTGTTCTCAGATCGTCGGATGAAAATGACGAGTCGGATTACGATGGGTAAGTTATCAAATAAGTACTAAATAAATAATCACTATATTTGTAGATATTTTCTTTACATGCTTAACTTGGCAAAGTGAAGAAACTCATTCTCTATGTTGTATTTTTACTATAGAACCTACTATCATACCTAACACAGTAGTGTTATTAAAGTTTAAATCCCACCCGACTCAAAATCATAATTTTCAACAAATACATTTTCTATTCATAGTTCAAAAAAGAAAAAACGCAAGAAGGAAAGGAAGCACAGTTCCAAAAACAAGCGCAAGCGGCGACAGCCAGAAGTTGACGAGGGCCAGCCAATAGCCGTCAACATCGACTTGACAAACACTCTGAAAGAACTCCGCACTTCCTCACCAACTAAAGAGTTAGTTCTCCAAGACTTAGAAGACACACAACAAAGCTTTGTAAGACAAGTGTCCTCTGATGAGGACGTAGTAAGAGATAGAAGGAGAAAGAAAGAGAGGCAGTACAGTGAGGGGGAGTGGTCTAGTGATAGTGAAGGAGATTCCAAGTCTTCTGTTAGCAAGAAAGATGAATAGACTTTTAAGAATCACACCAATTTCAACGTTACTATCTTGTGGATTAGGTTGATATTAGAATGACTAATGTGTACGAAATTGATATAAAAGTATTGCAATGGAAATTGTACTCTGTGTAATGGTTTTAAGGTTTCTAATCAAAATGCATGTTAATATTAAATTTTAAACAGCTGATATTTCGATGATTTTATCTGTAGACAGTCGCATTTCTTAAATAAATGGTATTGAGTTCTGCATAAGGTTGAATTTTAAATAAATATTTGAGTGATATTAAAGACAACACAGCCGGGCTTGCAGTCAGAAAGTCTGGCTTTATGAAAGTTATGCGAGTTCTGAAATTTGAATATTATAAGTAAGATATAAGACATAGAAATATATAATTATTGAGAAACTATTTTACAGATATTTTTTTTCATTATGAAAATCATTTATGGAATATGATTAGGTTATTTTTGATGACTTCAAATTAAAATAATTAGATTTAGTGTTATTGGGTTTTTCTATCTGGAATTTGTCAGTAGCAGCCCGGAGTCTGGATTTGTGCCCGGTTGATGGCAATAGGCTCGCCCCTATTACATGGGACTAAACATAACTGGAGAAATGTGGGTGTACTATCGAAGAAGTTCATATCTAACCAGTTTGAAAATAAAATCCCGTGAACACGATGACCACATCTGTTACCGACCCGGTTCTATAGCCGCCGAGCGCTGCAAGCAAGAATAGTCCTTACGGTGGTTAGATAAGAACTTCTTTAATGGTATATCTGCCTAGTCCTTTGGGGAATACAAGCGTGATGTTATGTTATTGGATTTAAATCATCTTGCTCATTTATAAGATCTATTTTAGGATACATTTAGTTTCGATGTAATTATTTTTCGTTCTGAACTAAAGTGCTCTCGATAAGGATTATTAGATACGTAAAAATATCTTCTAGCACTCATTTGAAATTGAATTTCAATGAATCAGATTTTTTTGTAAGTTTGCAAAATCGTTTAGTCATATAAAGGTTTAAAAAAAATCAAAGTCTATTAATTGCAGATATTCAAGTAAGTAAGTAATACACAGAAAATATTTATTAATTAGGTAATATAACAAAGAAGTTATGAATTAATTATTTGCTTTGTGTGCTTTTATGTAATTTTACATTCACTCAAGTCAAAATTAGAAAAACTTATGATACAAACATCAAACACCAATTTGATATTTATTAAATAAAATATATACCCGTGTAGTTGTTATCATCACAATAAAATAATAAAAATATATCCGTAAATTTTTATTATGTCTACTTTTTAATAAACTTAGAAAATAATATGTATATATAAAAAATAATAATTAAAACAACCAATATTAATTGATAAATATTATACCTAAAAATAATTCCAATGTTCAATAAAAATAGCTCTAATAAAATTTGTAATTGTTACAGATATCTGTTTATTCATGTTTGTGATTTGCTGGTTGTAAATGTTGGACTCAATGAACGAAAACGCTAACGCGTCGTATGCTATCGTGAAAACGTTTGGCCACAGCCTGCTGTAACCAGACCTAGCCTAAAGAGAAAATTTCCCTAATCAATCCTTAGTCGGTTGGTGCTAGGACTTTGCCAGCCACTGAATTTTGCTTTGGTATTTCTGAGTTAGTCACAAAACGCCCTGTGACTGTTTTAACAAGTGCCACTATATCTCACTATCGCGTTATATCACCGCGTCCTTACCAAAGTGCACTTTCCCGCGAATACACGATCGTCGCATTCATGTCACTTTTTTTTTTGCGAACCCGAACACATGTTCGTACCGACATGGGCGCCTTCCAGTTTCAACAAAATGCACTTCCGATCACCTACTCGAGCGACGGTCGCATTCGGTCAAGAGGTGGCCTATGGTCATGGATGATTGAAAGAAGAGACGGCTCATTTTAGACATCTTTGACTCACAGTGCGCTCTTTCATTCTTCGACCCGCACTCTAATAGGGATGATGCCTTTGTAAAAATAAAAATTCTACACACTTTCATTAACAATCCGAAAGTTTTGAAGGATATTGCCAATCTATTGCTTCATAGGTTTGAAGAAATCGTGTGCTCGACAGCGTAAATAACGCAGTGAACGTGAGTGAACTGTCAAAATGAAACCCATTTGTCCCACCGTTGTGATCAATATACTTACTAACAATTCTTTCTTACATCTCTACGAATATTCTTTTACTAGTAATCACTTTATTACACTATCCATTTCCCTCTTAACTCAATGTACTATCGCGGTCACGCATATCTGAACCCCGTAACGACTATTCCTGCGTGCAGCGTTCGGCCGCTATAGTAACTCTTACCTACAAAAACAAGGGTGGCGATAAACAGATGTGGTCATCGTGTGCACCGCATTTTGTTTTCAAAGTGATTACATATGCGTGACCGCGATGGTACCTAGAACTCGTAGTCACAGTAAGACAAATTTACTAAATAAATAAATCAATATTACTTCGAAACAGTGTGCAATAACAATGTCCTAGTATGTATAAATATTAAATATTTACAATAATCAAAAAGTTGCCATTATTCAATAAAATACTACAACATTTTATAATCATCGTATTGTACAAGCAAATACTTAATTGTGTATAAAAAATGTGTGCTTTAGTGGTACTCTGTCGCTAATAGTTCAGTCTATTTACAAATGGTGTAGGTAGATCATTTGAACTGTAATATTTAAGCCGAAGATTTAAATCGTTAGATTCGCCCTACCGCGCCAAAAGATAGTCGCGTTTCTGTCACGTTTTGACACCTCTTACACACACAATGACGCAGTGACTAGACTTGTCATGGAAACGCTATTAATATAATGTGTGAGAACACTCTTCTCAGTACGGACACTTTTTCTCGTGACTAAGTAGGGTGAGGGCAAATCTGGCGATTAAAATCTTCGATTAAAAAGATTATTAGTCTATTATGCCAACTACTCTAGTACACATCAACAATAGTATGCTCTCATAATGGTCTGGTCTAAGCCCACGTCGTCGCAAGGGCGTAATAATATCGTGGCAAGATTTTATCGCGCACTGGATTTTCAACTCTCCGTGTTGAGCCGAGCATTGCAAATGACACAGAGTGCATCCCAAAGCGCCAAAAAAAAAAAAAACGATTTTCATCTCTCTGCTCTGACCAGTGCGTCGAAAATCCAGTGCGCGAATAACAATCACCCTGCGTAACTGAGATTTACACGCTCCGAGACTCCGGCATACAACAAGGCCTCATCTTGTTTCTTCCTTCCTTCTTTCCATGTAAAGGTGGGCTGTTCTACATTTTTATTTGCATTATTCAATAACAAAATCAAAATTATGTTTTTACCTGTTATAACTGCGGTACCGAAATGTTTAACTATACTAGCCGACCAAGTTAACTAGACACATGTATAACGGTACTAAGGTACTTAGCGGACGGGTGGGCCAAATTCCCCCCAGTGTCTAAGGTCTATTTAAATTCTTGTTTCCAATTGATGTTATTTCCACTTAACAAATACCAACTTTATGCAAGTGTAAATCAAGTTGATTTTAGACTGACTAGTACTGTTGAAAAACTAATAAAAAATATGAATATAAAAAACAAAATCGTGTTTATTTACATGTTTGGCAAATAATTTGCGAACGCAGATTACTTGTCTTGGTCGACTAGTACCTATTAATAAATCAGTGACCTCATTAAACTGCAAAATCTTGTAAAAAGTATGCTCTGAAGATACAGAAGACTTTTGTAACGTGTATATACAATAGCATAGCAATATGGTAAATTAAATAAATATAGTTTCCTACGATTCGTTGTTTTATTTAACCATGTAGCCACGAAAAAAAAAAAATTGCTGGTTCATAGAAAAATGCATTACCTACGCGGTAAAAATGTATGGAACAGCTGCTTTTATTCGACGAAAAATTCAGTCATGTACTGAATGAATCCATGGTAACAACAGGCTTCACGTCGATGTCCCTGTCAACCTGTAAAGAATCTATTAGATTTACATTTTCTCGATAACTTAAAAACCCCAAAAAAAAAATGCCAAAAGCCAACGTCACGCGGTGTTCCCAGGCGGTCACCCATCCAAGTACTGACCACGCCCGATGTTGCATAACTTCGGTGATCGGACGAGAACCGGTGTATTCAACGTAGTATGGACGTTGGCGAATACGGAGTCGATTTTCTCATGTCCTATCAACTTAGTGACGTTATGAAAATGGCTGAGCATTGAGCGTTCAAGCAACGATTTAGGCAGTATGGTGTTGAGTGATTGCTAAGGAATGTTAATAATAAATACGCTAACGCTTTTACAGTGGCATGTATTAATTAGTCTTTGACTACTAATATAATTTTTAAGTAGGTATACTATTTTAGTTGTATGACGAACAGGGTGTAATGTTCACTCTTCCACCATAGAAAAGGGAGGATCGTCTGACCAGACGGGTGTCGAGTTTGGCGGGCGATGCTTCACAGTGCCAGCTGTGGTTCCAGTGAGTCTGAACCGGGTGCCGCACAATTCACCGTGAGTCGGAACAGTCTGCGGTGATTGCGGTGATTGTGGTGATTGCGGTGATTCCCTAGTGAGTCGGGGTGGCGCTGCGTCATGATCCAGTGGGTCGGATGGATTATGTGTATATGTATACAAGATATTGTTAAACATTGTTTAAAGAGTAACGGTGGAGTTTCTTCCCCATTTTTCTCCATACAAAACTATCTTTTGAAAGGGGCAACTAGAATCATTATATGTATATATTTATTTTTGTAACTTTTTCTGCACCGCGGCAATCTGTTGGACACAACAATAAGCCGCTGCTCTGTCTGATACTTGTATCTGTTTGGGCTTTTTAGCTTGGTGAGACACTTAAATTCTCATGTAGGTGTCTCATTCCATCCTGACGAATCTATCTTGTAGTGTTGATACACTTAGTCTCTTTAATCTCTTATGTTGAAGGCCTTGATCTCCACTCAGTCTGAGGGCAAGCTCATTTTTGCGATTTGAGAGTATTTTCTTGTAGTTGATGTTATATTTCGCTATCTCCTGTTTGACAGTTGGTACACTTAAGTCAAGATGTTCTTATTACTGTTAAATTGAGGGATGTCAAAGATCGTCCTCAGTGTTTCGGTTTGAAGTCTTTCCAGTATCTCTATTTTGCTGTTTCTGGCCGTTCCCCAAAGCTGAATGCCATAGGCCCATATTGGTTTCAAGATGGCTTTATAGACTGTCAACTTGCTGTGTGTGCTCTAAGACCGTTTTCCAGTAGCTACAACGGTTGAGGTAGCTGCCCTTACGGGGCAGTAAGGGCAGCTACCTCAACCATTGTATCTCAAAAATCCGGTGTAGAGAACCGGTCTCAGTACACTTCCCTGTAGTACTCCAGATTTGATCTCATGCAAGTCGGAAAGTTTATCATGAAACTTTACTTCAAAACATTTGTTGCTGAGATAAGACTTTATTATGTGATAAAACGAGTGTGGTAGTATCTTTTTGACTTTGTATAATAGGTCTTCGTGCCACACTTTGTCAAAGGCCTGGATTATATAAAAAAAGACTGCTGAACAATATTTCTTTTCTTCCAGCGATCTGCTTAAAACGTCGACGATGCGGTGAACTTGCTCGATCGTTCCATGGTTTTCCCGAAAGCAAAATTGGTGATTTGGAGTGATTTCACTTAAGTGTACCTTCATCCTTTTCAGTAAGATTTTCTCGACGAGTTTCCCTATTATGGGCAGAAGACTTATAAGTCTTCTTTCTGCCCATAATAGGGAAACTACAACACTACGCACTGTACTACAGCATCGTACCGACCTATAGGTAATACCGTACCTATAGAAAATTTCCAGTACCTCTTTATTTTTTACTTAATTCTCCGCATTATTATATAGAATCTTTTTTTTATTTTGTTCTTCTAACTGAACAGACAGCTGTGCTGCTGGGGAGTTTGTTGCGCCACTTCTTCTTCCCAGCTAATGTACTAGGAAGTGGTGAAGGGTGGGCGTTTTGGGGGACTGTCTTATGTAATTTTGACGTTCGAAAAGTGCTGATTCGCAGCCTAGTTTGAATACATGCCTTTTGAATTTTGTTTTTTTTTTTTTTTGCATTTTTTTTGGGCTCAGATTTATTGTTTTGAGTTGACGTTGATGGTGTTGTTGGTGTTTTGAAGACTATCACTACGGTGTCTGAAAAAAGGCTTTTAGAAGGGTCATGCAACAAAGATTGCCGGGTCCGTTGGGGTTGGCGCTAGCAAGTTACTACCCGTAAGCCATACATACTCTCGGCGCGCTTCCCACCTTAGGATTATGATGTGTTTTTAGAGAGGATTTCTACCTCTTGACACGGATGGTGAAGCCAATACCCACGATTCCTTAAGAAGACAACGGAGTTGCGGATTGTGGAGGACATTTCCTACGTCCAACAAGAAACTGCTTGTTAGGCAAGCTGAGTCGGGTTAGAAACCGCCGCCGCCGCGGCGTTGTTGCTCGTTCAGCACCACCCGGAGGAGACGTGTAGGGTGGGTCTAGGAAAAGATGGTAAATCCTACAGACGCTAGCAACTTCCTCCCCCGTATTATATTTTCTTGTTAATTTTGTTATGTTCAAAAGTGCCTTATAAGTGCCCATTTGACGTAACAAAAACGATTTGATTTTGTTTTTTTTAAAGTAACTAATTTGTTTTTTTTTCTTTTAATTTTGTCTGAGCCGCCGCCATGCCGGGGTCTGTAGTCTTGATCTAAATAAGTATGTACAGATATTGCAGATTTCTTCACACCATGACCATGACCATGAACTGCCTGCTTGATCTCCACCCAATAGGTAGGTAACATAACAATAATAACTTTAAGTTGTACTTTTGCAATCTTATCCATGGGATAAGCTACCGTAAGTATCTGAGTGGGTATCAAGCGCCATGCGGTAAATTTTGCAAGGATACCTCGAGATATCCCCGCGAAATTCCACTTCAGATAAACTGTCAATCAAATGTTGAAGAAGAAACAATGAATTATCTAGGTACCTATCTTGAATCTTATATCGGAAGTGTCAAAGGCCACTTTTGATTATCACAATAGTTTCGGTTAGCATGAAAGGGCGTGATTATTTTGTCTCCCGCGTATTATTATGTCAATCAAAAAACGGCCTACCCCACGGAAATTCCAGTTTAGATAAAGTTTTGTGATAGACATAACCACAGATATAGATATACCATAACAAATATAATCGAAACGGTACCTAGCTACTTAGGTATTAACTGAACAGCACTTGAAGGCTCGTGGAGACCGCCGCGACGCGATCACGCGATACAATTTCTAAGAAAACGTCACACGGTATAACAATGAAGTCTGCACGAAGCTTTAGGGACCTACGGGCAGCAACGAAACCTTAGTACCTACCTACCTATCATATTTTCAGACTTACGGGGTACTTTAATTTTGACAGTACAACAACATTAATTAGTTAATTCATTGCGTTATTTACGTTGTTGAACAGACAAATTCATACATACGACAATGGATTAGCAATACCTATCCTTCAAAATCATTCAGATTGTGATTGAAAGTGTGTTACGCAATTAGTGTGCATTATGGTCTCCTGGGTACTGTCTAAACCAGTGGTTCCCAAACTATGGGTCGACCCAGCAGTGGGTCGCGAGCGTCTATTTGGTGGGCCTTGAATAAATGATTTTAGCTATGATATAATAAAACTAAATATCGAAATAAATTGGACGTATCAAACTCATGGCGATTAAAGTAGGTATCTAAAAAAATACAGATAAACAATCACAAGCTTTAATTTTGACTATTCTTCCGTCGATAAAACTCGTAGAAAACCCGTTTCTGTGGTCGTCATGCTACGCGTGCGGTCGCTTGAAGTGTCGACTAGTCGGTAGTATCGCACTCGGGCCCCATGACCCGAGCGTTTCCACCCCAATTTTAATTATTGGACATAATTAACAAATGATAACAGACTAGCTTTTGTCCGCGGCTTCGCCCGCGTGGACGTCAGTAAATTATCCCACGGGAACGTACTATCGGGATAAAAGTATCATATATGTTCCAGATTATAAAATACCTGTGTGCCAAATTTCATCCATTGAGTAACAAACATCCCAACATACAAACTTTCACATTTATAATATTAAGTAGGATAGTAGGATTCAAGTCTGCTTTTCTTCAGATTAGGTAACTAGTCGACTTGTGGACCATTGATAGATGAATAATCAGCACAATAGATAGGTAATAACCTCAACAAAAAAAACGCAAAACCCACGCACATACACACTCGCATGCACGCACAGACTCACACATACACATGCACTTACACCTATACGCACATACACGAACACTCACCCACATTCACAACACACTAAGTAACACCTATTTCATAAAATAACTTAGCTCATGTAACATCGACACCACTTCTCTTTTTACAAAATATCAACTCTGTACCCATATGGCTGAACCCTATATCTTAAGATATAGGCTTGACCTAGTTTAAGGGATAGAGTCTACATAATTGTGCTTAAATTGAAAATTGTTATATGTATAACCTACATTGTATACAGTGCAATGTGTTATTGTTGTATGAAATAAACACTTTTTTCGTACCACTTGCTCAAAAAAGTGATATTCTATGCAACAAAAAGCGAACATAACAATAGTCATTTTTAATCTGTTAAAAACAGGGAAAGAAAATTGTACTGAATTTCATTCATCCTCTAGGGGGAGAACGTGATTTAAATTTGGAATACTTACCGAAATTTATACTGAACTACATCTATGTTTACACCATTGAGTTTGTATATAAAGCATTATACATCTTTTTGAAAAAGGAATACGCATTTATTATGCAGTTATGATTATTAAATAAAATTACGAAAACCGACGAGGCCGTATGAGCTTGATGCCTTTGCTTTTCCGACAAAAAAATATTAGTCTAGGAATTTGCCGCGTTTTTGTTTTCTTCAAATACATAAACGTTAAGTTTATATTAATTTATTTTTATAAATAACTTAATGTTCTAAAAATATGTTACGATGTTAAATCAAAGCGACAGTGACAGTGAATTGTCGGATTCCATCAGTGCAAATGCTGCCGCAATTATAAATAATTTGCTTCCAACAAAATCCAAGGAAAATTATTTAAAAACTTATGAAGAATTTTCAACGTGGAGAAGTGCGAAAGACCTATCAATTTCAGAATCAGTACTTCTTGTCTATTTTGATTATTTATCCAAGACAAAGAATCCGAATACACTTTGGTGCATATACTCAAAACTGAAAGCTACAATAAGCATCAAACACAGCATTGAAATAAATAGATTCACGAAATTACTGGCTTTTTTAAAAAGAAAATCAGAAGGGCATTGCGCAAAGAAGTCTAAAATTTTTACGATTCAATACATGATTTAACTATGAATATTTCGTATCTTAGTAATGGTAATTATTCTATATATTTACCTGTTTTTTTATCTTTGTTATAGGTGGCCTTAATTTTTGGACTCAATGGTGCTTGCCGCGGATGTGAACTTGTAAACTTAAAGGTGGAGGACGATGAAAATCATTCCAATGAGTTGCTGCTGATTAATGTAAAGGAAACTAAGACAAAGAAAAATCGGTCATTCATTGTACAAGGACAATATACTAAAATCATTCATAAATACCAAGCATTACGTCCCACCAACATGGAAAACAATAGATTTTTTATAAACTATCGTAATGGGAAATGTACTCGACAAGCCATCGGCAAAAATAAAATTAGCAATATGCCAAAGGAAATTGCTAAATATTTAAAACTTAAAGATGTTGAACTCTACACCGGTCACTGCTTTAGAAAAACTTCGGCGACTTTCTTGGCGGATTCAGGGGCGGATATTACGTCAATAAAAAGACACGGTGGTTGGAGCTCTGATGGAGTAGCTGAGGGTTATATCGAAAGCTCAATGGCGAATAAAACCATATTAAGCAGTCAAATTAACAAAAATATAAAACTTAATCCATCAGAGCCACTACCATCAACTTCTTCATCTTATCTTCGTCCGTAACTCACGATGCACCACCACCACTATCTCCGACGTATACTATCTACAATGAAACGCAAGTTCCTCAGACGCAAGAACAGAGAAATACTCAAATCAACTCTTCAACAATAAATGTACCAAACAAAAATGTAACTCTCTCTATCAATAATTGGACCAATGTTTCGAATGTTAACTTTTACTTTTAATTGTCATTATTTTTAATAAATGCTTATCTCATATTATTATTGTGTTAATTTTTTCGCAAATGGTACGAAAAGTAGAGTATTTTCCTCGGTGATAAAGCTTTCTTAGTCTTGGGTGAACTTAAATCCCTCGCTACACTCAGGTCTCAGGTCTTCGGAAGTTTTTAACACCCTCGCTACGCTCGGAAGTAAACCTCGAGTGCTTCGTTACGCTCGCGATTTAAATCGTCACCCGCGACAGAAGACACTGGTTGCTTTATCCCCTTGGTTAATAATCTACTATTATTATATTATTATTAATAAGGTAGTCCACGTTGGTATTCAAAAATTAAATCACGCATAAAATGAATTACTTACCGAGATAAATATCAATTAGGTTCGCTAGATGTGGAAGATAAATTACATCTCGCCTTAGTGCCATACGTAGGTAGGTATTTACCTACTTTAGTTAACGGAGCAGAAACTGAAAACAAATTATAATAACTATATACCTAATCCACAATCTCGTACATTATCTGTATGTTTGTTTTTATTAAAAATAGCTACTCACATGATATCTACTAATTAAATTGGATGTTTATGTAACACACAGCTCATGAATAATTATAATTAACAAATTTTGCTTGTTTTCAAAAGGTCGGCAGGAAAGCTCAGTACCTACAATGCATGCTAAAAAAAAATACAACCGACTTCCAAAAAAAACATAAAAAAATGAAAAATTACTTTTATTTCGGAAGTCAGTGTATTTGACTTCCATAGAGGAGGAGACAAAAAACGAAAATTCAATACCAAAGACACTGACTTTCGACACTAGGCCGCTTTCCGAATAAGAACGTAATCGCTCACAGCGCTGACATCTATATTTGACGTTCCGAGTTAGATATCACGATTATGACAGCTGAGGGCTGTCATCAATTCGGAACGCCCGTGAACATTCTCACGGCGTCGCTCAACGTCAAAAACTTGCATAGCATATTTCTTTGTGTTTATACTACACATTTCTTCTTCTTCGTTGGTTAGGTGGCCACGGTAGCCAGAAGCACAATTTCGAAGATGCCACGTTTGTCTAAAGATATGATGCGACTCAAAACAAAACAGCACAACCGTCATCTTTGACAGCGTTCACGGTGATATTAGTAAAAGGCATGGTCGGCGTTATCGCAAGTTGGCGCATGTCATGACGTCATCTATGACGATTCACAATACATCGTTATCGCGCTAAGGCTTATTCGGAACGGCCGTTCAAATTGTTCAAATCGATTACAGCCTAACTCGGAATGCGGGGTCAGTAGTATTGTTTAAGCTAATGTTATAAAAACAATTAAGAATCATTGGCTGTTTTTGTAAGACGACTGAAATGTCACGTGTATTACGAGGGTGACACTGAAAGTTCTTAGAAAATCAAAAACTGAACAAACTAGCAAGTTATTAGTTTTTATTATATCTTTTCAAAATAGTGTCCATTTACATCAATACATCGCTGCATCCGATGGAACCACTGAGAAAAGCACTTTGCCCACTCGTCTTAGGGGTCTCTTCGACGGCATTTTGAAACGCAGCCACTGCTTCCTCGGCGTCCATAAAGCGTTTTCCTCGAAGTTTTTAAATCGCAAGGTGCGAGGTCGGGGCTATAGGGTGGGTGACCCAGTAATTCCACGTCTGACGTCGCAAAGTAGTTGATTGTTTGCTTGGCGGTGTGTAACGAGGCATTGTCGTGGTGAAGGAGGATCCTACTGCGAGGTCGTTTCTCCCGAACTTTTTCCAAGACAAGTGGCAAACAACTGTTAGTATACCACTCTGCAGAACTGTTTTTCGATCCTCAAAAACAATTGTTGCGTAATGACCTGTCCTTCCGAAGAACGAGGCCACCATCTTTTTTCCCACGCTTCGATCTTTCTTCACTTTAGTTGGTAACTCCTTGGAAGGAAACAACCAGACAGTAGACTGTCTCTTAGTTTCAGGATCATAACAATAAATCCAGCTTTCGTCACCCGTAAGTATGTCGAACACAGCATTTGAGTCACCTCCGTTAAATCTTTGAACCATTTCACGACACCAATCAACACGAGGGAGTTTCTGGGCCTCTGTCAAATTATGATGTATCCACCGGGCACAAAGCTTCCTGACCGCTAAATGTCCATGGAGGATTTTGTGCACTTGACTCATACCGATGCCTAAGCTTGCCCGAATCTCCTGATAAGTCACTCTTTTGTTAGTCTCTATCATACGCCGCACGACACTGATGTTATCTTCAGTCGTCGCCGTAGAAGGCCGTCCCTCGTCCTCCCTGAAGGCAGATCATCGGTGAGATTAGTGCGACCAAGTTTAAACTCATTAAACCAGTTGTAAACAGTGGCACGAGATGGGGCTTCATCGTGAAAGGCCAATCGAAGTCTATCATAACTTTCTTGTTGACTTAAATGACATTGAAAATCATTGTACGAAAATTTTCTCGCGTTAAATTCATGCTGACGAGACACAGACAATTTTCAATTTGCCGCCAAATCGTAAACAAATGAGAAATGAATAAAATACATACACAATAATATTGGCAAAGAGAACCATTTTCAAAATTTGAACTTATTTTTTTATTATATCGTTTACAAGTGGCCAGGATGCCTACCACGAGCTCTTAGCGCGATCCATTTTAGGACCTAAACTGAACTGTTCTTCTAATTCGTACCATGACATTAGTTTAACGATTCAATTTAGGCCATGCCATGTGACAGCGATTGTCCCGAACTGAGTCGCAAGTTTTGGTTTCATTCATTCTTGTTTGGTACCATGACGTCCTTATAGCAGCTCAACTGAAACGCTCAACTGTCAAAATAAGCGATTCAATAAAAGTTACTATTTCTCTAACATAAACTGAAACGTTTGGTGAATTATTGACGAAAATAAAGTTTTTTAGTGCTGTTTTAGTGGAATTTTACCAAAACCAATGTAAGTGAGCTTTAATCTTTCTTTTAAAGTCTAAAATATCTATTTTATATGCCTTTTTTAACTGCATTAGTTTTTCTCTAACAGATTTCTGATGAACTACTTTTATTTGAGTTTTTTGAGGAAGATTCTGCCTCACACTATGCCCACTATGCCCCAACTCAACTCACACAACTTTGTTTACTCTGGTACGTTCGAAACAAAAACATAATTTGTTTTATTACGTCGAAATAAAAATATTTTTTTCGTATACTTAATAAATAGCAAAAAGTAAATAAATATCTACTTTGACTAAGAATTATTTTAATAATAGTTACCGTATTAACATGCAATCTTAAAAACAGACACTCAACAGTTTTCTGTTGAGTGTCTGTTTTACTTTAAAGTAATGATACTGAGTTAAGAACAAATAAAATGTTACTTGCTTCTGAACGTGTCTGACACTAAATAATGTGCGCGAAACAAACTTATTTGACAATAACAGCGTTGTCTCGTTTTCACCAAAAACGTTCCAAACTCGGCCGCGCGGTTCAGCCACAGATTGCGATCTTTCATTCACTTTTAACGATCCAAATGCCGCTGAGCTTATTGGACGTCATGGTACGACTTTGAAGCGATGCAGTTTAAGAACCTAAACTGAAATACCTTGCTTTTGAATCGTTTTTAATTAGATCATGGTAGGCATCCTGTTCTAAAAACTTTCAGTGTCGCCCTCGTATTATATGCGAGATGCGACAAGCACAGAGCGGGTCTTTTGGCTGAAATGATGATATATACATAGATATTTTTGATTTTTTATTCATATTCTTTATAGTCCTCTTTAGGTCAGTAGTTAGTAGGAACAGAATATCAAAAAACATTTGGCCTAGGTTTTAAGGGGGACGCGTGAAAATTGATTCTCTGTTACAATTTTTTTTTTTTTTTTTTTTTTTTTTTTTTTTTTTTTTTTTTTAAGCCTGCTATGCTCTCAACCAATCTTAGAAATTTTTGATCATGATTTACCAATCAATATTTATACAGATGCTTCTTTAGAAGGAGTCGGAGCCATTTTGAAACAGACACAGCCTGATGGAAAAGAGAAACCAGTGGCTTATTTTTCAAAAAAACTTAATGAAGCTCAAAAAAAGAAGAAAGCGATAAATAGTATAGTAGATATAGTGTACTTATTAAATTAATTAATACCTACGCAGAGGTCGTTTCACATAAATTCCTAGGTAGATACTCAAAGTAGATACATTAGATACTACCCTTCAACGGTTTTAATAAAACCACATCACCAAGGATGAAACAATAGTAAATAGTGTCCGTATGGATTGAGGAGCCATGTCTCATATTTAAACGCGCCGATTTTGTAGGCCCGATCCTGGAATTTGTAATAAAACCCTTTAAAATATACAGGACGTTTAAGGTGGCTCCTCAATTCAAACGTCTGAAGTGAGCAGCCACCTTAGAACTCGAAAACTATAAACCGTCAGGATTGAGGAGCCATCTTAAACGTCCTGTAACTCAGTAAGGGTTTTTTCTACAAATTCCAGGATCGGACCTACAAAATCGGCTAATTTACTACTAAATATTGGTAGTATCCCGTTTAAATATGAGACATGCCCCCTCAATCCATACGGAGACAGTAGGTATCAGAAAACCATTGTTTATTAGCAAAACCGAAAAACAACGAGTAAATCCAGATGCTTAGAACTTGTAGTCTATTATAGAATTATTACTATCTCAATAAAGTTAAGCCATCTTTATCTGATAGTGCCGACTACTCGAGATGCTCAAAACCGCTATATAATGTCTAGGAGATCTAACTTTACCTCAAACCGTTGCACCTCAAGCAAGAGTTTAGGTTTCATAAGGGTTACCTGAAGAAGATGGCGTCCCAGGTAAACAATTGAAATAATTACTCGTAGATATTTACTTACAAGAAACGAAAAGTCCAGGTAGCCCGGGGAAGTTACGCCGAATTTTAGGCTAAAATTGCATTAATTTAAAATAGCGATGTTTTTCATTTAACGTGTATGGGAGTATGTTAAAACGTATACCGCGAAAAGTTCACCCCCGCGTGTACGGTTTTTTTTTAAAGAAAACATCTAATTTCAATTTTACGTGGTAGAAAAAAATATTAACAGATATGTATGTATGGAGTGTTTGTCGAAGAGATTAGGTATCACAAGTAGGTTAAAAAATTCAACTGGTCATAAAAATAAAACTAAGTTTTTCTTTAATTGTAGTTCAAGCAAAAATATTAACAGCAGCATTTTGCATTAAATTACTTAATTAAATATTTTAATACGCTATTCAACAAAATTAAACATAATTATTGTACTAGCGCAAGATATTAATCAAAGTTTTTTTGCAAAACAAAAATGTAACAGAAATAAATTTAGTTTAACTTTTATTTATAGCTCTATCTCACTTAATTACAAGAAAATGAACTCAAACTCAAAGCATTTATTTGAAATAAACCAATTACAGGCACTTTGGAATTGTCAAGGGGTCGGTCAGTCAGAAATATGAAGCTAGTTGCCCATTCCAACGCGTAGTAGGTTCCTATGGAGAAGAACGGGCAAGAAACTCCACGGACACTCTTTTAAATCAGAATATTGTTACAAAATATTGGTTACATCATTCATGTGAGAACAATGTAGAGAGACGTGCACGTTAAAATCGTCCGTATAATAAAGCAAAAACAATTTAAAAATTAAAATAAATTCAAATAAGCCAATAATAAGCAAATAAGAGATGACCAGTCCCCACTGACGACGCCCGTTCACGAACATGGCGCATGGGTCAGCACCATTTAACTCAACCATTTTGAAGGGAACTTAATGTTCCAACACACACGCCTCCACCAGCGAGACATTTGAGTGAGCATGACATACTCTCAGCTGCAAGGGCACATTCAAGTCAATGAAAGACGTACCCAGTAAATGGTAGCGTTAAAGTAGGTACATAGTGCTCACACATGTGCTATGCAATTATATAATACTAAAAGACTGAATTTATACAATCTAAATATAGTCTTACAATCTTCAGCAGCTCCAACAATACTTTCGAATGCCAATCAATTAGTTTATGCGCCCTTGTGGAGCTGGACCAGCGTTGAGCCAAGCATTTTTTTCAACGATGTAATCCCCCAATTTATAATGTTTGGCAGCATAGTGTGCGTTTTATACAAGATTTAAATTTCGTTTCATTCAGTTGGAGTATGTGGGTAGGTATTTTATTGTAATATTTTAAACAGTACCCCATGAAGGATGAGTCTACTTTAGCCAGTCTGAAACCCGGTTTAACTAATTGGTCCCTATTTCTAGTGTTATAATTGTGTCTATCACGTCTTTTACTGAAAAGACTTAGATTTTTCCTAACGTACATGATGTTTTCATAGATATATTGACAAGTTACCGTCATGATGTTAATATCTTTAAACAGTTCCTATAAAGAATCGCGTCTGCGGAGACCATATATTGCTCTGATGGCTCTTTTCTGCAGTATAAAATAGACTCGATATCTGCAGCCCGTCCCCATAGTAGAATACCGAAAGACATGATACTATGAAAGTAACAAATAGACCAGCGTCGCGGAATCTACGTCAGTAAATTGACGGACTTTTCTCACAGCATATGCTGCTGAACTTAGGCGTCCTGCAAAAGATGTTAAATGAGGCATTGGCATTGCAGCCTTGAGTCGAGCGTAATCCCCAAGAAAACAGTTTTATCGACGAATTCTAATTTCTCCCTATTTAATACTATGTCACAATCACTACTTTTAACATACGGTAAAGCAAATCTTATGCATTTAGTCTTTTTCCCATTTAATACTAAATTATTAGCAGTGAACCAATGTTGGACTTGCAATAGGGCGTTATTTACGTCGTCAAGATTTGATGTACGTGTATTTAGCTTAAAAATTAGAGAAGTATCGTCAGCAAATAACACCATTTGTGGTTGGTTTTTTAATAAATGGGGTTAGATCATTAATATATACTAAAAAGAGGAAAGGACCCAATACCGAGCCTTGTGGAACACCCATTTTTACTTTTAAACCGAGTGAATTGATTAAATTAATTTGAACAAGAAAATGAAACACATTAAAGCAAATTGTATGTATAATTGCTTTAATAGATAAGTATACAGGGTGGCAGCATCGACGCGAAAACTTCTACCATGGATTCAGTATATGATCCTGAAAACCCCTGGGTTGAAATTTTTCGACGGTTATAAAAAAAAAATCTGCTGTTACATAGAAAAGTGCAATCAATACTTACGCGGCCAAATGTATGGAACTTCAGTTTTTTTTTTTATTACCGATGAAAATGTTCAACGCAGGGGCGTTCAGAATCACGTACTGAATCCATGGTATCAGTTTTCGCGTCGATGTCCCTGCCACCCTGTATAAAATTTTGCTTTAATGTGTTTGATTTTCTTGTAATAAGGTCGGATTTTGCCTTAATTTTTATTCACAAAAATACGTTTTTTTTTTACCTTAATGCGGTCCTGGAGCATGTTTAATTTTTTTATATTATTTGAAGAGCTAAGTTGAAAAACACGATTCATGGAAAAAAAACGCTGTTAGGATTTAGTGCAGGGCACTGCAGGGTTCAAACCTAATTTCTCCGGCCTAAGGGGAAAAGTATTTTTGCAAGTGCAAGGATATTTGTGTCTGTTATAGGCAAAGAGGAAAGTGGATGTTGAAAAACGGAGGTCATGTGACTTTCCGAATAAATCTAAGGTATGTTTAATCAGGTTTAATACATTACATATACAAAAAGGGAAAGAGTTCAAAAGAAACAGAAACTGAAGTCAGTTAGGTCATCAAATTCAAAAGCCAAAAAATCCAATTTTTCCTTCATTCCCCAGAAGAAAGATGAGATCTCCCTGATCGATCCGTCGCAGCTGCTGCGTCCGGAGCCGGTGTTCAACGACAAGCCGCTGGAGGCCTTCAGGGACTACACCTTGGATGACACCGACCCCATCCGGGAGCGCGTGCGCAAGACTTACTATGACATGCATACCAATGTCACTGTCGATTTCGTCAAACGTGAGTTTTTTTACCAATTTACCATCGTTTATGTATGACACAATTGCAGAATTACAAACGACCAGTTACTCCTGAATCACAAAATCATACAAACCACATCAGTAACATACTAGAGATAGTAAACAGCACCCTAAGTACGTTTGAGTCTTAAAATACGACGGAATATAAAATGCAGGAAAAGCAGGAAACGGATAAACACCCCGTTTACCAGATTCACCAATTCGTCGTTACCAAACTGCAATCAGTTATTAGGATGTATATATTACCTTATATCCTAACAACTGATTGCAGTTTGGTATCATTGGCAGTCAATCCTGATTATCTCTCGAAGGGACTGACGTCCCATCAACTTATTGGTTTACGGCCGAACCCAATTACATACCTACATATGTATTTTCAGTAAAAGGCAGATCGCTATTGATAGATAAAAGACAGTATAATTCTATTCTATCTGTCATTGAATAATAATATCAGCCACCTGTCCCACCTGTGTGTGTTACCTGTCCCACTGCAGGGCAAACGCCTCTTCTACATACAGAGAAGGCACGAGCATTGATCACCACGCTTGCTCAAGGCGGGTTGGTGATTTTAGACTTATATTAACTATGAGTCCAGGTTTCCTTCCGATGTTTTCCTTCACCGATGTCAGTAATGTCCAAGATAAACTCAGAAAGTACATTATGAATTGAAAAAGTCACATTGGTACTTGCCCGGATTTGATCCCACAAACTCGTGCATGCGAGGCGAGGCGACCTCTGGGCCAGCAAGACCATCGAATGTCGACCCACAATTCCGTCAATATTATCTGACAGATCATTGGGACGTTAAAACCATAGATACCGCCATTTTGGCCAAAACTGGTGATAGATATAGGTTATTGGGTTCGGTCGTTAATGAAACATGGTTTCAGTAGGTAATGGTAGGACATAGCTCAGTTTCGTCTTGGTAGGTACTTACAGTAGTTATTGCATTGGATATTGGAACAGAGTAACAGACCGTAAACAACAGCTTTTTTTTTGTCGATATTATCGAAAAACCCTTCCAATCTGTTCTACTTATGTATAATTTTCTCGCAGAAAAAAAAGACAAATGGATGAAGTTCAACACGTTCAAGAGTACGATCAAGGATGCCCTGATCAAGCTGAACGAGCTGGTGGATGAATCTGACCCTGACACCGATCTGCCGAATATCGTGCACGCCTTCCAGACTGCCGAGAGGATCCGAGTTGACCATCCTGATGACGACTGGTTCCATTTAACGGGACTCATCCATGACTTGGGCAAGGTATGTTTTTTTTTTCTGTATTAAGCTTTATGCAGACTAGCGCGACGCGACACCAGTTATTGTTATACCGCATACCTAGAAGTTTTCTTAGAAATCGTATTGTTCGAGCCGCGTCGTCGGGCCGTCGCGTCGCGCTGGTCTACACGAGCCTTAAATAAGAACTAAAGTTCTTAGTAATGGATTACAATGTAGTCTACGAAATAGATTATGTAATATACAGGGTTATTGGTAAAACACCAACAACCTTTTAAGGGGTCATTGTATTCCTCATTATAAACCACTTTTACTATGGGACCAAACCTGAAATCATGAAAAAAAGATCAGCTGTTCCCTACATTTTGACGAGTTATGCGAACATAAATACAGGGAACAGCAGATATTTTATACAATGACCCCTTAAAAGGTTGTTGGTGTTTTACCAATAACCCTGTATAATTTCGTAGCACTTTCATACGAGGGTATGGCAATAGATGAAAACACTTCATGTGTTACATGTATAAGCACAGCATTGTTACTATTATTTATTCACTATTTATAAACTACACTAACTCAGAGGTTTAGTTCTCTTTAGCCGACGCACTATGTCCGTGTTGTTTAGCAGCTGGATTGCCTCGACATTCACATGTCGGTGAAGTCTGTGTTTGTGGGCTTCAGCAAATTTTTGGATGATGTTATTGACAAGTTCCATTTTAAGATCTACGTGGAAGTTGTCATTTCTAATGTACCATGGTGCATTTACAACATCCCAGAGTAAGGCGGCAATGCATGTGAGGATATTAAAAGTTTGTAGATTCTTTAGAAGGGACCAGAAAAGGTTCGACTTGTGTTCACAAAATTAACACGTTAAATGGGCATGAGTGCGTTTATGGCTGAGCATGGCAGGAGTTAATAATACTTCTAGCTTTTGCCGCGGCTTCGCCCGCGAGGACTTCGCAAATCATCCCACAGGATCGTACTACTGGGATAAAAAAGTAACCTTTGTCCTAACCCACGCCATGGTCTCTCTGAGGCCATCCAAATCCGTTCAGCTGTTTTAAAGGTGTGAAAAGATAACTGAGACAGAGACAACTACTTACGCATTTATACTTAATATACAGGGTGGCAGGGACATCGACGCGAAAACTGATACCATGGAAGTACGTACATGCATGATTCTGAACACCCCTGCAGTGAAATTTTTCGTCGGTTATTAAAAAAAAGATCAGCTATTCCATAGAAAAGTGCAATACCTACGCGGTCAAAATGTTTGGAACAGCTGTTTTTTTTTAAATAACCGAGGAAAACTTTCAATGCAGTGGGGTTTCAGATACATGTACCGAAACCATGCTATCAGTTTTCGCGTCGATGCCCCGCCACCCTCATATTATACCACCCGCCCCATATTAGTGTCGATGGATACAATGGATAGGTATCTACTAAGTTGATAAAAAAATGCAGGCTGTAAAAATTTATCATGTAAAATGAAAAAGAGGCAAATTACAAAAAAATATTACGACCATTTGCAATGCAATTAAAACATGGCAGCATTGCCATACAACGTGGCAATGCTGCCAGCCTTTTGGGCACTTTTCCTATTGACAGCGATGTGGAAGAATTTTTTTGGTGCCCTATGATTGTACCCCCCCACCCCTTTCTTATATACTTGTACATATTATTATTATTATTTTAAGTCTGTTAGTTTTTAAAATGTTTCTTGTTAATGTAAATAATATTTTTTTTTTAAAACATAATAATAATATGATCATAAAAACAAATCAAGTATCTTGACTTGGCTCAGGAGGTTGTCGACATGTGGGATGTGGACTCAACGATCATTGTGCCGATAGTCGTGACAGCCAATGGCCTAATAACCAAGAGCCTCGACCAACACCTGAGGAGGCTATCGTTGGGCAGCTGGATCAAGGGCTTGATTCAGAAAGAGGTACTTCTGGACACGGCTCGCATTGTTAGGAGATTCCTCTCTCTGGAGCCCTGACCGCCGGTAGCTTGGACCCTGTTCCCGATACTGGTGGGCTACTATTTTTTATATTTTTAAATGTTTTAATTTTTTATATTCTAATATTTAAAAATATAATTTATAAGTATTTAAAATGTAATAAAGGAAATAATAATATGATCATAATACCTACCTAGATATAAAAGTGAGTACATAACCATAAACATGGCTAATCTACCCGTTATTGATAACCTCTTTTACGATTCCGACCTTTAAATGGTTTATTCATTGATATCGGCGCCCCTTGATGGAACTTTTTACGACCACATGAAAAATAGATTAAAACTTGTGGAAAATATTCTATTGTCAATCAGAGTAATGTAATTAATAGAAAATAAGACCAGGCACCTACTACATGTTTTATTAGTATTTATCAGCGTTAATAGCATTAGATGATCACACGTTGATTAGAGCGCCATGGCGACGTCGCGGTCGCTGGCTACGTAGTCAAACAACTACCGAACCCAAATGTGGTTGCCAATTATGTAGCCAGTAACACGCGGGCGTCTGTCCTGTAGGCCTAACATGACAAACGCGACAATTACTCACTCTCGCGTGAGTAATTGTCGTCTATTTCTGTCACTTTTCTCATTTTCTGACAGCGCTGCCATACAAAATAGTCAACTCGTTCTGTCAAACTTGATGTTTTGTCGACAAACCCTAACATGACACCTTCGTTATCTCGATTTTTGACAATTCAACACGAGATAATCTGCGATTTTTCTGTCCTTTTGTCGTATTTACTCGTCCTCGATTTTGACGACGAGAAGAGTAGACAAAATAATGATACAAAAAAAAAAACTCCCAAATAGCATGGCAGTTTCACAAATGTACTTATTTTAGTCATTTTTTTTTTACAATATATTAAGAATGAAAATTCTTAGTTTTAAACTACTATTTATATTAGAACGACATGTTTTATATGGAATTTTTCGCTATTTGTATGGAAAAAAAAAATTACCTACATGTTGAGAATTAGGGGTTTATGGGTTTAATAAAGGGGGTCGAAATTTTCATTATTTTTGCGATAGGACACACCATTTTCGAGATATAAGCAAAAGAAAAAAAACCGTTTATAACCACTTTGAAGGGACCGTCGGATTACGGTTGTTACAGCCAATATTCGTTATAACCAAACACAAAATTTCGTCGTTAAAACTTAAAACCGATACGTCGTTATAAATGGTTCTGACTGTACCTGCATACTTTGAAAAGCCAAGAAATCAATCTGCTAATCAGATATCTGAAGCTAGTTGTATGGAGAAGAACAGGCTATGAAGAACAGGCTATGAAAAGTATTTGTGACAGTTATTGTAGAATTTCCTCTGACTTCATAAAACAATGACTTTGGAAATTGATTTGCGGCTTCGAGAGAAGAGATGCCACTACTGAAGCGTGAAGCCAATGTTTCTGTGACATAATATCCCCTGGCTACTTCTTTCTTATACTAAAGAATTGTCTTTGAACAGGTGATGGCATTCTACGGCGAGCCTCAATGGTGCGTGGTGGGCGACACGTTCCCTGTGGGCTGCAAGTGGGGCCAGTCCATTGTGTACGGGCCCGAGAGCTTCAAGGACAACCCCGACACTTACAACCCTAAATACAAGTTTGTATACAAATGATTACAGTAATCTTGTCTGCATTGTCTTGTTTTAAACTAAATAAATGTGCATCATTATCATTTGGATGGTGAGTTTATTTTGGAGCAAACTATGAGATCGTCGGATATTCCGACAGCCGACTAATGTCTATTTAAATCTAGCAGCAGCCTCGGGTAGGGGTGGTTCTTCTACAAAATCCATTTCAAGATATCTATTAGCGACAGTGTCGGCGCCCTAGCCCTTGATCAGGGTAGAGCGAGATTGTGTTTCGGTCTTTGATCGACGCTTTCACTTCACGTGAATTCTACTACGGATTCCCAAAATTTTAAAAATCTACGTTTATTGCAAATATCAACACCTCTTATTACTATACTCCTGCTTCTTTAACATTAAGAAAGTTTTTACAGCTATTTAATTTAATCACTAAACTACTTTCAGGCATTTGGCCGTCTGCTATCTAATTACGTAATCCTAACTCTTTCTTATGACGTTAACTTTTACCTCACAGAGATCTTAACCATGCTTTTCTTTTGTATAACACGTACAGATCCTTCCAATCACTTTCTATACCGTCTCCAAGATAGTAAATAAGGTCTACTTCTCCTCAGCACCGAGTACGGAATGTACGAGCCTAACTGCGGGCTGGACAAGCTGCAAATCTCCTGGAGCCATGACGAGTACATGTACCAGTTCCTCAAGCACAACAAGGCCAAGATCCCCGAGAAGGGACTGTACATGATCAGGTAACTGCAGCTCCTATAGCCATTACTACTGTACCGATAATAGATGGATTTACTTACACAACGTTCTCGTGTTTAACTATTTGTTTACTTCGCTATAGATGATCAAATCATGGCAAACACATACGGAACCTCGAGATGGTTGTCCGTCAAAAACTTCGTAAGATAAAGCCTGCTGCAGGCAGGCGTGACGCGACAGCGCGTCACGACAACGATATAACAATTTCCGTGATGTTTTCATAGAATCTGTTCCACCACAGTCACGTAGGGCGGTCTTATCGCTTACGGTAGAAGAATGTCTCCAGAAAAAACAATATTATCTTGTTCACACGGTAGAATGAACTTGAATGAAGATTTGTGACCACTGCTAAATCCAGGTTATTGTCCACAGATACCACTCCTTATACCCATGGCACGCGGGTGGTGACTACCGACATCTGACCAACGAGAAGGACGAACAAATCCTGCAATGGGTGCTCGAGTTCAAGTAAGTTATAACTACATTTGCTTCTGCCCGCGACATCGTCCGAGACTTCCTCAAGAATTGGGCTATCCAATGCAAAAAGAATTTGCCAAATCCGACTGGTAGTTCCGGAGATTATCCCTTACTCATACAAAATTACAAACAAACAAATTTTACCTCTTTATTATATTATAAAGTATATACAGGCTGACAGGGACATCAACGCGAAAACTGTTACTATAGATTCAGGACATGATTCTAAACGCCCTTGCGTGGAAATATTTGTCGGTTATTAAAAAAGATCTTCTGTTCCATAGAAAAGTGCATTACCTATGCGGTCAAAATGTATGGAACAGCTATTTGTTTTTAATAACCGACGAAAAATTTCAACGCAGGGGCGTTCAGAATCATGTACTGAATCCATGGTAACAGGCTTAGCGTCGATGTCCCTGCCACCCTGTATAATATAGATTATTTTTACATTAATTACCACAGGCTGGGTTACTTAGTTAGACCATGGGGCAAGCTCTTGCTTAACCTAACCTAAAAACTTCCGTGCTTTCAGAAAAATGCAACTTGTAAATTTACTTTCGTCTTAGAAGATCGTGTTCTTATAATAAATCTTCTCCCCAGCAAATATGACTTATACACAAAGAGCACGAAGGTTCCCGACATTGAGGCTCTGTGGCCCTACTACGAGAAGCTGATCGAGAAGTACATCCCTGGAGTGTGCGAGTGGTGATCACCTGACCATGACCAGCCTAATGGAACCCGAAGAATTGTATGACGTCTGTTTTTATTGAACCTTTTGGTTTTAAAAAGTAGCTCTTCCACGCTTCCCTTCCTATTCTGTGGAATAATGGGACTGGCATTATAGATGCCATTGTTGAAAATTGTTTGTCCAAACAGAATTGTTTTGGTTATATTCTTGGTATCATGGTTTGGTCTTCAAAACAAACACTACTGTTATCTAGAGAAGCAAATGACATACAATCTTATATACGTATTATTGTATTTACATAATAACATAATATTATTATAAATTGTAACATTATGGAAATTATAAGTGATTCTTTACCTCTCTGCGTCCTGCTTCAAAGTCTTTGTTTTTAACTTTACTTCATCACATTCAATGGTGAGAATCTCGTGGCTAAGCAATAACAGCCGCACAGGTTAAGGTACGCTTGCCGGGGTTGGTCCATGGGTCGGCGACCATCTTTACATACGGAGAATCCTCCGTGCCGCACGTTAAGCCGTTGGTCCCGGCTGTCATTCGTGGATATTTGACAGTCGTTACGGGTCGTCAGAAGTGCCGAAAGTCTAACAACCAGTCTTACCAAGGGGTATCGTAGTACCAGTTCCTGGGTTGTGGAGTCAGATAGGCCGTCGTACCATGTAAAATACTGGTATTCAGCTGCATCCGGGTAGACTCAACTCAAACTCAAAGCATTTTTTTCAATTATACCATTTACAGGCACTTTTGAATTGTCAAATAGTCGGACAGTTAGTCAGAAAGTTGAAGCTTGTTGCCTATTCCAAAACGTAGATCTGTATGGAGAAGAATGGACAAGAAACTCCAAGGACACTCTTTTAAATATAGAAAATTACAAAATCCTGGGTACATTATTCTTGTTGCATCTATATGTGAGAACAATTTATTAAAAAAATAATCAAAACAATTCAAAATATAAGATTAAAAATAAGCCCTGGCAGATAAGAGATGACCAGTCACAAACTCACAACTGACGGCGCCCGTTCACGAACATGACGCGTGGATCAGCACCCTCCAGCTCAACCATTTTGTAGGGAACCGAATGATCCAACACACTCGCCACCATCAGCGAGACATTTTAAAAGTGAGCATGACATACTCTCAACTGCCGTGCTCTTTCAAGTCAACATACATCTTAATAACATAAAAAACGGCTCAATGGTACTCACATTTACAAAAATTTAAATACCTTGAAACTTGGAACCTGACCCCAACAGTTGTGAAAAGGCCAGGCAGATTGATTATGACGTTATCACGTTCAATCATATACATATAGGTATCTGATCTCACTACTGCTAGGCAAGCTAAGACTTCCACGCGGCCCGCCTAGCCAACCCCGTGCATAGGCAAGAAGAATTCGATTTTATTAGATATTATGTGCAAGAATGTCTTTTAGGACCGCTTTTCCAGTGCAGTGCACTTCGGATTTCGTAGGATTTCTGTATATTCCACTTCAGTAAGATGACAATACAAAAGTCCATCTACTTAGTACTTCATTAATATCCAATTTCTTAATAGGGTTCTGTACAGAATCAAGAATGTTAATAAATGTATACCTAGTACCTACATCTGCTGGTATATTTACACACGATTTTTCTCTGGAGAACAAGTGTCTTTTATTTTTATGATTTAATGGAATACATCCTTATTTCTTCTTCCACTATATTAAAAGGTCAGAGTCTCTTCGCCTGACCTTGATACAGTTAAATATCTGCGACATGTGTTTCATGTGCGTCATATCAAGTCACATGGTCAACAGTTTAGATTTAAATTGAACGGCAAAAGATATGGTATTTACTTACTCTTAACTATCATAAGCGGGTAAGGCGAGATACAAAGGTATACAAAGGTGGAACCTACTACGCGTTAAGAGCTAGCTTCATATTTCTGGCTGACCGACACCTTGACAAATCAACAGTACCTGTAATTGGTTTGTTTGAAATTAATGCTTTGAGTTTGAGTTTTTTGAGTTTGAGTTTATACAACATATAAAAAAAACCCTTTGCGATCCGTGAGATTGTTGTCAGGTATCTCAGGCTGAGAGTCTATTTAAAAGTGGTAATTTTAAGCAAAAAGAAATAAAAAATCTTCACATTTTTTTTTGTGGTGATTTTTTCTTGGTTATTGACATGAGACGCGGGCGGCCGTTGTTTAGCTGCAGCTGGTGTCTACAAGTCATAATTTATGAACCATGTTGAAGATTTTACAACTTTATTATTTTCAATAAAAAAAATAAAAAAAAAATATTTTTATTACTTTTAGGTAATGTTATTGCAGTACCTATGTGCCGCTTTCGGATCGGGCAAGATTTTTTTACATATTATATGTACTACCTATACAATCTATACAATAGACTCAGGACTGAAGTGGCTGATGATTTCGAAATGTGTAAGGATCTTTTTCCAAAGAAATTTTATTTTCAATTCCATTCACTTTATCGGTCTAGGTTGCCATGGCGCAGTACAGAAATAGCACATAGTCCCCTTCCTTAGGGTGCTTTTTCACCAGAGATGTGCTGCAAGAATGTGAAAGGTAAGCTACAAAACGATGTGACAGTTTACACTAAATAATGCTAAGCTGTGTAGCGGAGCGAGTAAGATGTGCTATGAAGATGCGCCGCCGCGAGTTACTTAGCTGTGCGAGGTAGATGTGCAACTCAAAGAGCTATTCGATGCATCGACAGTAGGGAAGGCACTGGGAGCGGTTGCGACTTTTCTGCACATAGCCACACCAGTCGCACATCCATAGCACGCATCCTTCCATATAAAAAACATATCTTAGTTGAACCTGTTTCCACTAGTGCTATGCTATGTGGACCAATGAATATGATTGATGGATATCAAACGCATCCATAGCAATGTAGCATAGCACTTATCTCTGATGGATGGGCACCCTTAGTCCTAGGTCGCATTAAGCAAGTGGTGGGCGGTACCAACTACTAAAACGTGTACAGACAGTAACACCTACATAATGTAACATTGAACTCAAATACATAATGCGTTTTAAATTCAAAACGCAGTATCAAAACATACAAAAAGATCTCTCTGTCGGTATCATAATCAGCAAAGTGCCGGAAATAAACCAACAATGCTCGTATTAACAAAACACTATTGTCTTCAACCCATACTATTCATCTATTCCAGTTCCATTGAAGCCTTTATAGGTGTACATGACAATGATAACGTAAGGAGACAAGCAGTGTATACTGTATTCTACAATCATCTCGTCGAGACGTTGACACGTGTATGGCACACTGAGGAGTTAGAGAATCTATATCTGAACTAAGGTCTTGTTCTGAATCAATCGTCTTTTGTAACTGAGTTCACTTAAAGGGGAGTTAAAGGGAGATTACTCTTTGTTACACGTGTAACAAAGAGATTACTCTTTATTACACGTGTTAGCACCTATGCTTGCAAATTGATCCTCAGAAACCACTGTAGCTATTTCAATGGACATCGATATGATTTTCGAAACTGCATGTTATGTGTAACGCATGGTCTACAAAGTACTTATCTATAAATCACCAATCTGATCGCGCTTTTCGGGTATGCAGCTCATCCGATAAAGGTGATCAGATTGGTGATGGTGATGTCAATAGGTACAACTTACGGACTGAGTCCTCCTACATCTCTTACCACGCTGTTACTCATAAAACTACTAAATTCATATTATTTCATGAATTCATCAGTTTATCATACTGAACCTCAAACGTAAAATAAAAATCTCAAAAACATTAAACAATTTATCATCAACAATTAATTAATGCTTTACGTCATTCGTAAGTAATATTTTCGCGAGTACTTTTATGACACTACGCTAAACATCGTTAGCAGCGATAGCCCGACTTAACTCTTGACCCTATCTGTTATCAAATATACTTTAAGTTGTGCACAGAATGTTTGGATCCCATTACTGTTCGGACGGAGAATAGCCACGGTAACGCCTAACCATGAAGCCGAAACCAGTAAGTTAATTTTATTTGTATTTACAATATTTAGACTAGCAAACAATCATGTTATACCGACTAAACAAAATACAGAAGATCTAGAAAGTAAGCTCTAAAGTCTAGAAGCGCACTTGACTCTGTTGTATTTCGTCGAGGCTAGATATTTTGTCAGTCAGTTTTTCAGCATGATAAAGAAAATAAAAGAAAAAGCTTGCAAAATAAATTCTGATCGTTCTAACCTATGATATTTTGAATACTTATAGCTGGATTTCTGGATAGTCCCCTTGATAGCCCGTTTTACCGAAATCCCCCAAGTTTACGGGATCTCCTAAGCATGGTCTACAAAAATTGTAAAATAAAATTAATTTTGTGTAACAAGTCGAGTTAAGCATGTTCTGAATCCATGGTAACAATTTTCACGTCTTAGTCCCTGCTAGGGACCTGTTAATGACATCGACGCGAAAACTGTTACCATGGATTCAGTACATGATTCTGAATCCCCCTGCGTTGAAATTTGTCGTCGGTTACTATTTTTTAAATCTGCTGTTCATTTTGACCGCGTAGGTAGATTTAAAAAAATATAACTATTTTGCTGCATCATTAATTATGCAACCAATTAGTATTAATACAAAACTTGTTCAAACGAAAAAGAAGAGACTGACAATAGATAACTTAATGTATTATACACAATACTGCACGGAGATTTTAAAAGAAAATTGCCTTCTTTTAAATTTAATCGTCGAAAGATTGACGATAGATCTTTTTTAATCGTGTAGAAATAAGTACCCTTATTGAGTAATTCACGATCAATCACAAACTGAATCGTTTTGAAACAGATTGCTAATCCATTGCTTCATAAGTTCGAAAAAAAAAAACACTCAACAACGTAAATAACGCAATGAAAGTTGTTGAACTGTCAAAATGAAACAGATTGGTGGTAATCGTTTACAAAAATATGTTACTTAATGAGATAGCAGAATGCCTTGGTCCAAAACTAAGAATATAGTATCAGAACTTACACTTCCGTAGACCAATCTAAATTAAACATAGCACCACACTTTTGGCAGCTTTGTTTGCAACTAGTGGTTGACCAATCACGGTAGGTAATCGATCAGGAATACCTACCTAAACAACAAAAAAAAAATGTTGTAAAAATTACCCATGTATCAACAGCCTATGTAACCAACACTGAAACGGCAAGGGAAGCGAGTCATTACAAATCGTGGGTGATCACACAACGGATAACATCTTAGTCCGCTACCATTGCCATGTCAGAACAACACGTGTAGTCGTCTAGTTACAATCCTTGTCGGCTGTTCCTCTTCAAAGCATAATGAAGCCTGGGCCTTTGCAGGATTCCCCCGTCTCCATCATCGACCCTTCAGTCCTACTTCGGCCGGAGAAGGTTTATGATGGCAAACCAGTGGAAGCCTTCAGGAATTACGATATCGATGAGAACGATCCGATCAAGGAACGCGTGCGCAGAACTTACTACGAGATGCATACTAAACAGACTTTCGATTTTGTTAAAGGTAAGGAATTTTTTTATATACTGTTTTAATTTTTCGTTAAGTACAACTACTTAATCTTAGTGAAATGATAGCGGTTGATAAACTTTGTTACTCATAAGAATTACAAACTTATTCACTTAGGTGAGACCGAGCTCTGCTCGGGTGAAAATAGATAAACATATCATCCAGGTATACCAACGTTTTATCACATTCCCGAGGCCGTGAAAATAGAGAAAACGAACTTTCCTAGATATGAAACCTAGCTAGATCGATTTTCGCCCCCGGAAACCACCATATTGCATCTTTCATATTATCGAAATCGTTAGAGCCGTTTTCGAGAACGTGATTACAAATATATACATGTAGGTGTATACAAATATTGCTCATTTAATAGTATAAGATATGGCAAAATGAAACAGAAAAATGAAAACAAATGGAATAAGCCGACACTTGACAAGAAGTGCCATAGTCATGTTAATGCTGAGAAGGAGATGTGTTTATCAATTTTATTTTAATTATGTTTATCTTCATTAAAAGTTATATAGTACGAGAGCCCATGACTAAAATGTTTGCCTTAATGTTTTACGGACAAAACGATATATACAGGGTTATTGGTAAAACACCAACAACCTTTTAAGGGGTCATTGTATTCCTCATTATGAACCACTTTTACTATGGGACCAAACCTGAAATCATGAAAAAAAGATCAGCTGTTCCCTACATTTTGACGAGTTATGCGAACATAAATATAGGGAACAGCAGATTTTTTATACAATGACCCCTTAAAAGGTTGTTGGTGTTTTACCATTAACCCTGTATAATTTCGTAGCACTTTCATACGAGGGTCTGGCAATAGATGAAAACACTTCATGTGTTACATGTATAAGCACAGCATTGTTACTATTATTTATTCACTATTTATAAACTACACTAACTCAGAGGTTTAGTTCTCTTTAGCCGACGCACTATGTCCGTGTTGTTTAGCAGCTGGATTGCCAAAGGTAAAGGTTTAAAAGGTTGTTGGTGCTTTACCAATAACCCTGTATAAACAATAGATATCGGTAACATTCTTTCTGAAAACTGTTGGACATGATGAAAAAGGTTGCCTAGATGTAGTAAAAAATTATGTCAGACAAAATTTGTGTTTCAAGTTACTAATCAGACAACTGAAATTATTAATAAATCGTCATCATTTCAGCCGAAAGACGTCCACTGCAATGTATTATATAAATAAATCGTATTGCGACATTTTTAAGTTACGATTAATAAAGATCGAGATTACCTGAAACCATTGAAAAAAAACCAAAAAAAAAAATACCAGTTTGCTATGAGCCAGATCGATTACATTTTTGACATTTTTGAAAATGCGCTCAGGAAAATGTGACTCGCAAAATGTCTGAAAACAAACTTTTTCGTAGGTAATAAAACTACGAAACCTATGTACATTTTAAATATCAGAAATATTGTGATGAAACCGTCTGCCTATTTTTTTTTTGACAAGCAGAAATGGGCTCCCATAAAACTGTGACGTTTCTAACCGGGCGGTACTCCAACCGAGTCGAGAATCATCCAAACTTTTTTATGTTGTCGACCACTTGGCATGTTTTTCGGATTTGGGTAGACTCCTGCTTACCTAATATTGATTTTTTGCAAATTCGTCAACTTCAAATATGTTGCTGGCAGCTGGTATAGTGTTACGCACTTTGGAAGATTTAAATTTCTAACCGTAGTGAAGTGTTGTGACAAAAACAAAAATATAACAAAAAGTTAGGGAGCTAAGGACTAAGATTTTAATTTTTTTCTGTGCACTATAATATCCTTACTTTGCTAGGTACTAATATTATAATTGCGAAAATAAGTTTGTATACAAAACCGTAGTAGTAAGGTCTGTATTTCTTTTTCACATAAAAACTAAGCAACAAATCTCTGTGATGTTTTGCACAGATAAACTTGGATGTCTAGCCAACTAAAAAGTTGACACAGACTACAATTTACCGCGGAACCATTATTTTTCACAAAATTAAAAACTTACACTCATGGAAAATAAAGATGTATCTTATATAGATAGAAAACCGTGATTATTTATTTATTTATAAGAAAGTATCTGGCTATAGGTACCTATGTACCTATTATCTGTGTATAAATATGGATTATTAGCCAAAATTAAAGTCACGAACTGCTTAAATGAGATTCACTATCGTGGTATTTTTTTTCCCCACTGACATGGACCCTTGCGGGGTCATCGTCGATCCCTGGGGTCGATATAGACCACTTTGTGAATCAGTGATCTAAACTAATGATTTTATACGGTTTTGGCCGTAAAACGATGCGACGTGGTTTTGGGCGTGTGCTCTCGTACTAATAGGGAAAAAAACAATGTCGGTATCATTCGCAAAAAATTATAAAACTATACGTAAATCAAATAATTGATTAAACACTCTAAACATTTCCTTGGTATCCCCTAAATAAACGCCCTTCCTTCTAGGACGGATGGACGATTGGCTACAGTTCAACCACTTGAAGATGTCAGTAAAGAATGCCCTGATCAAGTTAAATGATCTGGTGGATGAATCAGATCCTGATACCGAATTACCGAACATTGTGCACGCCTTCCAGACTGCTGAGAGGATCCGCGAAGACCATCCTGATCAGGAATGGTTCCATCTTATTGGACTTATGCATGATCTTGGAAAGGTAATGATCTTGTTGATTTGACTGGATAATAGAGTTATTGATGTACACTTGGAGTTGGAAGGATATTGCCTAGGTTTAGGTACAATATGAAAACACGCTGTGATGCTTACAAGCACCAACGGACTGCATCCTAATTCCTGACCGCAACAGTAAACAAAATAGCATTGATCTGTCGATTTTGACTTTCTACTTTTAATTCCAGATTTTTTTCCTTATCCTTCCAATACCTTTGAATTACTTCCACAACATGGATACATATCACATACATATACATACATATCTAAACTCAAGCCAATCGAATTGTCTTTGACCAGGTGATGGCTTTCTACGGCGAGCCTCAATGGTGCGTGGTGGGTGACACTTTCCCCGTGGGCTGCAAGTGGGGCCAGTCCATCGTCTATGGAGATGACAGCTTCAAGGAAAACCCAGACACCTATAACCCCAAGTACAAGTAAGTTGAAGACTGTTTGCTACCAACCTACTCTTTCTGTACCATGGAGGAATAAGAAATATCAAAAGGCTAAATTAATAATGCTCTCGAGTAGTTACCATTTCGTTTGAATAGTCCTGACAAAAAGCCGGACATTGGCAAAAATAGTCCGGACATTTATCTTCCAATTCTTTCTTTTTTTTTCTTTAATGAAGGAGCTTGTGGCTAAGTAATAACATCCGCACGGGTCGATCCATCAGGTTAAGCTACGCTTCCCGGGGTTGGTCCGTGGATGGGTGACAATCTTTACATACCAAGACTCCTCCATGCCTCGGAAAGCACGTTAAGCCGTTGGTCCCGGCTGTCATTCATGGATCTTTGACAGTCGTTACAGGGCTTCAGAAGCCCGAAATTCTAAAAACTAGTCTTACCAAGGGTATTACCCAGTTACTGAGTTATGGAGGTCAGATAGGCAGTCGCTCTTTGTAAAATACTGGTATTCAGCTGCATCCGGTTAGACTGGAAGTCACCCAACATAGTTGGGAAAAGGCTACGCAGAATTCTTTCTTTTTATTTTCTTTATAGGGTTTATATTCTTTAGAAGGGTAGATTTCGGCGCGGCATTAATTCGGGGTTGTTTCTTTCAGCACTGAATGCGGCATCTACAAGCCTAAATGTGGCATCGAGAACCTAACGATCTCGTGGGGACATGACGAGTACCTCTACAGGGTCCTATTGCACAACAAGGCCAAGTTCCCTAGGGAGGGACTCTTCATGATCAGGTATGGAATTTACAATACGAACTGATTGATGGTCAATATAACAATTACCTATAATCAGGATGATACTTAACAAGTCTGTACCCTAATTGCGTAACACACGATCAATCAGAATCTGAATCGTTTTGAAACAGATTGCTAATCCATTGCTTCATAAGTACGATAAAAAATCTGCTCATCAACGTAAATAACGCAATGAATGTTGTTGAACTGTCAAAATGAAACAGATTAGTCGTAATCATTGACGAAAATGTGTTACGTAAGTAGATAGCTGGTTTTTTTTGACTGTCGGAATCGAAATTAGTTACATGAATAGTTTATTTCATCAACATTATCTATAGCCCGATTAATCCCCGAGTCTTTGATTAAGCCAGTCCACATACTCCTGCGCAGGCCCTAGTCACTAGTCTCAACCAGGCTGTAACTGGCCTACGATGTCAAGTTCAATGAAATCCGCTCATATCACTTTCAAAGTTACGGATAACCACCAAAGTTCAAAATTATTTCGGGTTTCTTATCCAATAAGTGAAGGATAGGTATATTAGTCAGGAGCTGGTTATTTTTTACGATTATCTATGACTATGTTCCAATAATAGTAGTTTATGAAACTGTTGCATAATGAGGGGGCCGTAGGCGAGGTTTTTAATAGTATCACACGAGTGTTTTAATACCTAGTTATGTGCAGTTTCATACATTACTGTATCTACTCTCATACATTGGGGTTGAACCTGCTAAATAAAAGATCAAAGTTAAAGATCAAGAATGAGAAATTCCCACTAAATTCATTACAACAACATGTATGAATGGCGCCTGCACCAGCACATCACCGCGCATGCGCTGGAGCGGTGCTGCTGTCCCCCGATAACGTTCCATTACAAAAGATGATGGAAACTCCTTGGTGATATTAACTGCTTGGATTTGCCCAGTATCGTAATAGAAAAAAAAATGTTTTATAGCATCATTTTGTTAGAGAAAAAGTGTTTTAATATGATTCTATTTTAAAATTTCAGTATTGTGTTTATAAAGTATGTCATTATAAAACTCGTTTTGAAGTTTATAATTCGAATATTATGTTATGAGAGTAGATAAAATAAAATAAACCTTACACGATGTATAATTAGTAACCTAATCCGCTTTATTTCCGTGAAGTCACGCCTGAGTCAATTAACTATCTTTGTGCCAATGTTTATTATCCAACACATCACGATTTTTATTATCTTAAAATATTAGTTTTGAATAACGTCATTTTATGAGATAAACTTTGTAACTACAAAGTAATATTGAAATACGTTATTTACCTACTTCCTAATGCTTAATAGTTTCTTATCTAAACTGTAATATTCCGCGTTATTCAGTGACATTTAAACGATAAATCTTTATCTTACGTAGCTGTCACGCCTCTAATCCTCATAAAGGGTAGACAGAGGTGACACACACTATCTTTAGGTATACACACATTAAGCTCAGGTACGCACGGGAGATTTATTCGCGCGGCGATTTTTTTCGTGCACCGGATTGTCAACGCTCGGCTCACACCGAGAGTTGAAAATCCAGTGCGCGATAAAAACCCGCCGAGATATTTTCACGTATACATACATACATATTTTTTTGTAATATGTTAGAATAGGGATGATGCCTGGGTAAAAAAAACGAAATTCTAATTAGTCCGTCAGTCAGATAATAAAAAAATATTAGACACGTATTTTTTGCTTTATCATATTAATAAAAAATTACTTAGATAAAACGCATTTTAGGTTGGGTATGGGGGTCGCTACGTCACTAGTATGTATAAAATCTACATACTCGTGACGTCATGGCACATTTTACCTCAATGTATCGCCGTAATCTTTAGATTACGAAAATAAAATTAAAATGTGTCCAATATTTTTTTATAATCTCAAAGGACTAAAAAAATCTTTTTGTCATCATCCCTATTAAAATAATAATGATAATTATTATATTAATACGTGAAGCAAAAACTTTGTACCCCTTTTTACGAAAATTACGACGACGGAGGAGTATGAAATTTGGTACAGTTAAAGTTTATATGGAGAAGGAGTGCAAAAAGCTAATATTTTTATATAATATACATAAATAAATAAATAAATTTAATTAATAAAAAAAACATTACACACACTACCATGCGTTTGACACAAAATGGCTACCTTAGAATCATGACAGAATTTCGAACTCTGGGCGACCACTATTAATGATAATTTTGTACGACGACTAAAATGTCACGGTGAGTATATAATTTTGGCATGTATTTAATGCGGCAACTAAGTAAAATGAATATAGGTTTAAAAAAAAATAGATTGGGTACCATATATAATGGGTTGGCAGCTAATAAGGAGTATCGTAATAAGTAATAGGTAGCATATTAATATATCAGTAATAAGCTCCGTTTTAATTTAAACTAGCATCAAGTTTTTCTTTTGGGAACAGAATTAATATCTAAGCGGAAACCTAATGGCGAAAACAAAATAGAAAATGGGCATTCATAAATAATATAAATCAGATTCTATTTAAAATTGTTTGTATGAAGAATAAATATAAACTTCGTTTTTCAATCATAATGATAAGTTCGTTCTTGGGATAAATTCATCCCAACTACGGAACCCTTCATTGTGCGTGGTCCGACACGCACTTGGCCGGTTTTTTTCGTAATTTCTTACATAGTTGAGTAGATATACCTAGTAACTGATTACCACGTGCCAAGATCTCTACCTACTACCCGCTCGCCTTGGCGCGTTAATGGCCACTGTTCTCACCTAACCTAATCCAAATGATTCACCCACAATAGAGGGTATCTGGCGCTCGGCGGCCGCTGCCGCGGCACGCTCGCTCCGCTCGCTCGCCTTCACGCGTTAATGGTCACTGTTCTAACCTAACCTAACCCAAAAGCCACCCTACTAACATTAGTCGCCAAGTCATTATTTATAGCTCCTCGCCTAATATTTTATTTGACTGGTATAGTTTATTTGCTACCTAAACGCAGCTGCTAGTTTTTAGTTTTTATAACACCTTTAATTTTGAACCTTACATAATATAATAGTCGCGAAAATATTTAATCGCTGGCAAGTTATTTTATTTGTTGCAAACATTTAGTCGACTTTTAAGTTATTAGTCACTCGGAAAATGATAAGCTTATAATTTTTGAAGTGAAAACTTCTTTAGCATCGTTGTGATTTGATAGTCGATGGAACGAAAAAGACGCAGACACATAAATTCATAAGATTTAACGTGGGAGAAAATTAGATAGGAAGCATTTTATAGTGTTTCGTGGGTATTCGTGGTTCTCTTTGTGCTCTGCTTCGTACCCCCTCCACTCGTGTGTACCAAGGCATAGTGGGAGTTTGCTTGGGCCTCAGCGTTGTGCGTTTGTTAATACGTGTTTGTGCGCGCATGCGTAGTACAAAGCTTGACAAAAGGCATCACAACAACTGTGGTGTTTTGTATACGTGTACGTATTATACGTTTGTGTAGAGTATTTTCATCATTTTTATAATAACATTCTTCATCATTTTTAGGGTTCCGTAGTAAACAAGAAACCCTTATAGTTTCGCCATGTCCGTCTGTCTGTCCGCGGCTTAGCTCAGAGACGGTTAGTACTAGAAAGCTGTAATTTGGCATATGTATACATATTAATCATGCCGACAAAGTGGTAAAATAAAATCAAGAAAAAAATTAAAACCTAACTACACGTAAAGTGGGGATGTTTTTTTTTTCCCTCATCTACCCCATGTTGTGGGATATCGTTAGAAAGGTCTTTCAAAAATATTTGTTTGTTTTATTTATTTTTTATTAGTTTGTCAAAACCATTTTTGGATTCAGATCTGTTTGCGAAATATTAAGCTTTTATCTGAAATTTTTTGTTAGAGTCTAGTGTACCCCCCCCTAGCCCCCCTTCTAGCTAAATGGTTGTACTTGGACTTGTGAAAAAATTCACAGCAGTAGTATATATAACTAAATTAAAAGGAAAACTATGAGAGCTAAGTAGGCTGTACAGGTTAACGAGAAATAATCAACCAACTTAAATTTGCGGTTTGAAAAACATGATCTCCAATATATTTCGTATGGGAGAACATGTTTTCCAACTACAATGTTAAGTTTGTTCTTGGGATAAATCCATTCCAACTACGGAACCCTTCATTGTGCGTGGTCCGACATGCACTTCGCCGGTTTTTATAATAAAATTCTTCAAATATGCCGAAATCTTATGGCTTTTTTTTTAAATGAATATTTAGTAGTCATTGGATACATGAGGTGGGCTGCTTTTGTAAGATGACTAAAATGTCACTGTGTATAGATGAAGCTATTTTACTCGTCCACTATCTTCTAGATTTGTTTTGTTTGGCAATAGTTTCCGCAAAGAAAACTATCTCCTCATACCTGAATGCAAAACGTTTCAGCAGTGTGTAATTTTTTAGTAATTCAGTGTTTCTTTGTTCATCAGATACCACTCTATGTACCCGTGGCACGCGGGTGGTGACTACAAACACCTGATGAAGGAAGGAGACGAGAAGATCATGCAACACGTGCTGGAGTTCAAGTAAGTTCAAATAACTATCCAGGTTCGAATTTGTTGCCCAAAAATGTTCGAACCTAGATAAAGCAAGGTTTAAGAGCGTTCATTTAAAGTTGGCAACGTTGCGAATATCTGTCAAATATTTACCTGTTCTGATTAATTTGGGAATATTACTGTATGGAAATATGAAATATCGCTAACTACCTAGTGAACTAAAATATTAATCATGAAATGCAATGAACTAAATTTGATGTTGTAATCGTTTTAGGTGTAAAAAAGGCATTTGGAAAGTTTCCAAATAGGTACTGTTTTTTACGTCTAATAAAATATTCGGTGTTATTGTATTTCATAATCCATATTTATTTCCATACCTACAGTAATATTGCCAAATTAATCAAAACAGCGAAATATTTGACATTTATTTGCGACGTTGCCAACTTTCAGAATTCACGCTCTTTAAAACTCAATAATATCGCATAGAACGGTAGGCCTTTTTTGAAACCACGGCAGATATTTCTTTTTCAACAGATCAACTATTTTTGTACGTCAGATATGAAGATGCGTCTTTTGATTAATCCCCCATTTCACTAGCTTCATTGAATTGGTCATACTATAAAAAAGGTAGGATCAAGTTAACCAGCATGTACTTAATTAATTTTTCTATTCTCTTCACAGCAAATACGACTTATACACCAAGAGCTCCGGTGTGCCTGACATCGAGGCTCTGTGGCCCTATTACGAGAAGCTGATCGAAAAGTACATCCCAGGAGAGCTGGAGTGGTAGACACATAGTTCTTTATACCCTGCACAGTACAAATGTAATTATTGGAATAAAATCCTTCACCTCCCTTTACTTATGACACTGAAATTAAAAAAAAAAACACGAATACAGGTTATCTGGTTATCTCTTATTGTCTATTTTTTGGATTACTTTTTTATTTATTTTATTTTAACTATGAGGTAAATATGTCTTGGCCCCTTCGGTAATTTAGCTAGTAAAACCAAAGATAAATCTTTTGTAAATAATTTTTATAATCACATAAATTGGCCAATTTAATGTTGTATGATGTTGTAAGTAATAATTGTTATTATTTTTATATTTTGTTTTATTTTCTCCCTGATTTTTTCATATTAAATCGAGTGATTCGCGCCCGCGGTCATTAAACGCGGGAAACGAGATGTCTCATGTCCTCTCGCTCGCAGTTTTGCGTTCTAAATATTGATTACCACAATTGATGTATAATTTATTTATTTTATATCTCTATGGTCCTACCCTTACATCAATCACATGTTATGACAGCGAGTCTTGGCGATTAGTATAAAATAAAAAATTCCAATTATATAAGTTATATATAAAAATATAAATAAAGTGTTTTATTAAAGGAAATAATTTAAAAAAAAACGAAATCAGCTATAATAAATCAGGAACTTTATTTAAAAGCTATATTTACAAAAATACAATTATCTCAAAATATGTAATAATTAAACTACTAAGCATCAACAACCGAGTCAGAAATGCAACACAGCGCATGTTACTTAAATTATATCTAAAGTTCCCCCATGTTGCACGACGCAAAAAGTAAATAAACATAAAAACACAAACAACATTATATGTAACGTTATAAGGTATTTTATGACATTAATTAGTAACGTAGCCTACTAAAGTAAAAGAAGCATTTATTTCACTTTTTCAAATTCCATAAAATGAAAGTTACTCCGAAATATGTGTCTAGATTTTTATAATTTTATTTACAATTGGTGCCATGCAATATGGGACAGAGTTTACAAAGTAGTTTAAAATATCAACCGATAAGTCCTCGTGGAACAAACACACACTGCATGAAACAGCCTCCAATAAATATTTACTTTTATATAGAAATTCTACTCAAATATAAAGTTTTATACAGCGTGTATTTGATATCCGATTATTTTAAGATGTCAACACAAAATCACTTTTTTTAAACGAACACTAATACACAAAACATTCAGCCAAACAACATACGTTCACAAAATCAAATACTAAAATAATTTACTACAAAAATAGATCTCGATTTTTACTCCAATTCATAAAATTGCTGGATTTTGCAGATATTTCCAAATAAGTAACTGTAAAGAGCATAATCTATTACTCAATGTTTTGGACTAGATACAATATCAACCCAGAGAAAATAAAATATTAAATGCTTACCTACCCATTTAGAAAATCGAGTTAAATAAATCAACCAATAGCGGGTCAGAATGCGTACAACGCTTAAATTCTATTAGATTAAAGGCGATGCTATTAGCTCAATTTTCCCACCCATATTTTGAAAAAAACAGTTTTTGGCGTTACACATTAGAGGTTACATCATTATAGGGTAATAATAAGCTGATTCTATAGAAACGTGACTAATTTAAAAACATGCATTTCTCTTTCTATCAGGCGTGTCGCGATTGGTAGCACTGAACTTTGCAGTCTTAGTTCCAATACGGATAGAGTTCAAAATGGTTACTGACTGAACAGTAACTAATCACATGACTGCAAAATTCAATGTTACCAATCGCGTCACTGGTCAAGATAAAATGAACGCAGTATATATTATGACATTTTGAACTGTCAAAATATTGTGAAACTGTCAAAACATTTTAGACAGATTTTTTAAACGACTTCCATAGCGTTTTTCGTCTTGAAAACCCTACTTGACCTCTGTTTTTTTCCTGATATAAAACGATAAAAATATTTTTAATAAGTCAACTTCCTACATATCGCTATTGCATAGGTACATATCAATTCCACGGTCTACGCGCGATGGCGAACCTTATTCATATAATGATCAAAGCCTAGCCTTAAGCATATAAGTATAAATACACAATCATGTTTACATTGAAAGGCCATAACATATTGTATCTTAGAATATTATTAGATAAGAAATACATTGAAGGCAAAAATGGGAGGGGACGAGATCTCGTGATATAGAATTTCATTATTTTAAATATGAACAGATTATACATTTAGATAGAACTAATAATTTCCGTGAAACAGGAGATTATAATATGGGCACTGACAGTTCTTTTTATTATAATTTAGCCATTAATAAGCCATTATTATTTAGCCATTTAAGAATTAAAACACGGGTGCATTAAGTTTTTATTTTTGACAGATTTTTTTACGCCAGGGTTAAAATGTCGCCCTACTTGTTTGACGTACGGTTTCCTAGAAGAGCGTTGGTCGTCTTAATAAAATGGCCGTTATGAAAACCTGACATTTTCACTAGTATTTGGCATTAAGGTGTCAAAAAAACGCTCTGTATTTGCACAGCCGTTATTGTGTGACCGTTCCGCTTTCTTAGGAAAGAACAGACACCAGCGCCATTTTGCCTTAACGTAAACTTCACTAAACTACCCTCCCTACTTTTAGATACATTCAAAGAAGCCTTTTTTGTTTTAAATAGTGTATTTGAGACCAATATTTATGTTTGTTTTTCGACTATTTAAAATAAAAAACCTTTTTGATTTTCACAACATCGATAGTTAGAAAAATGCTAAATTATACAGGGTGCACAGTTGTAATAACATTTTTTTTTTACAAAAAATGTCACCCTGTATAATTTTATAAGGGTTATCATAGACGATTTTAGTATAGTTATTTTAACATCACTAATAAAAGGCGACTATCATGAGTTATTTTAATTTTAGACAGACTAAATTAATGGTCGTATTCCTTAGTAAGATGTTATCCCTCCTAACAATCTAGCGAATCAGTCTTTATTCTGGAAAGACGGTTCAAAACAACCCTTAAGGCCGAAACAAGGCAGTTTTAGTTTTTTTTTATCACTCACTTTTAGCTTAGCATGGAACGTTTGAACGATATTGAACCTTATTTCAAAGACAATACAGAACTTTAAAGGAAATCTATTCAATCATCCATAAAAACGGAGTCAAAATTATAAGATACTCAACTGAGAACTATATTTAATTTCAAATAAGGTTCAATATCGAAAAACACTATCACATTCATGCTAAGTCTTTTCCTAATTAGTTCCCTCTTTACTATCGTTTCTAAGCTTAAACGATATCTTTGTTCCCAATCGAAGTTACAGCAATCCAAAAATATGAGGCTTTTTAGGAATATATTACAACCTATAGGAAGGAGTAAGTAATCTCTAAATTTGACTATTTATAACATCTAGCGAAAGATATACTCTAATTATAAGTGCATTGTTCTTTTTCAAAGACTATTTTTACAGTAAGGCTTTAAAGTTATTGGAAGAAGTATCTAATCATAAACATTTTGATCTGAAAGAATAATTGTACGCTACAATCTGGTACTCGTAATATATTCTAATAACCTTTATGTTTTTTTTAAATGGATTACTAGATTTAATTTTGCAGTGTAAAGTATCCCATAGAAGCGAAATTATTACATTGGCCCATGGTCCATTTACACTAGCGCCATCTATGGCCCATATAACATTCAAATACTACGAGAGTTCTAGAGAGGATGTAATATAATTTGTTCTGTATCACCTGGTATTAAGGTTCACGTTTCGAAGTGTTTGTAAATGCTGGTGACGTATGCCATAACTTGCTGCCAGTCCGGTCTCTCCTGTTGGATCATATCTTGAATGTTCTGTTGATAAAGAAATATTAAATGGATTAACTTCAGATCAAGAACAATTTTAACGTGGCTAGGCTAGGTCACTAACTAACAAGTTTCGAATAGCGAAGCATATTTTTAATCCTCACAAAATGACTGCCGTCATTACGCTGTAAACTTCTATAAAGACTCCATCACGAGAAGCTATAAGTTTTGTAAACAAAGAAGTTCTGCAAAGTCACGTAGCAATCAACAACAACAATCAACAATAATCAACTCAAAGTAATATACGTGTGTATGTACTGGAACTCAGACGCATTCAGTACCACAAAACATTAGACGACAGCGCTTTATGTCGCTAAAATAAAACCCGACCAAGTGAAATTGCTCGTTAGTTTCGTATTACACGTATGTTACTTTGAGTTGATTGAATTTTGAATTATTTTTTGTTGATTGAATTGTCGCTACGTAACTTAGTAGAAGCTCTTTATTTACAAAATGTATAGCTTCTCGTGACGGGAACTTTACCATATTGTAAAGAATTACAATATGGTATCGATCTCACATGCAGATTTTGAGAATCAACTCACTGGAATGCTTCTTTACATGATCCTAGAAAGTCAGGTAGTCTGTAAGACCAACACATTTTTCTACCATTACATCTTCCGGAGGTTGTAAACATGTAAGATTAAGAGCATTTATTCTTAAAGTGGGCAACGTCGCAAATAGATGTCAAATATATAGCTGTTTTGATTAATTTGGCAATATTACTGTATGGAAATGAGAAATGTGGCTGACTAGCGAACTAGAATATTATTTAATGACTCGCAATTGTAACACTGAATTTGATGTTGTAACCGTTTTAGGTGTAAAAAAGGCATTTGGAAAGTTTCCAAATACTTTTTTTACATCTAAAACTAAATATTCGTTTTTACGATATTAATTATTGCATTTCAATACCAATATTTTAGTTCACTAGTTAGCCACATTTCAAATTTCCATACAGTCATATTGCCAAATTAATCAAAACAGCTAAATATTTGACAGCTACTTGCGACGTTGCCAACTTTAAGGATAAACGCTCTTAAAGTTCGTAATCACAGACGATACGTTCACGAGAAATACCTTATTCAGGGGCTTATTAGTAAGAAAACACGCGAACTAATACTGACCAGCGTGGTAGGTATACCGACGGACTCTGCAGCTGCGAAGGCGACGGAGAAGTTGGTCCGCTTGTCGTGCGGCGAGAGCGACGCGTACGAGATGCGACTGTCGCCCAGGTACGAGTGCAGGAGAGCGCAGATCGCCATGCCATCGTTCCACGATGAACTGGAGAAAGAAAAACATTATGTTAACATAACATAACGTCACGCTTGTAAGGTAAGGCAGAGGTCTGCCTTTAGTACACCCACATTTCGCCAATGATGTTTAAGACCCATGTAATAGGGGCGAGCAACCGGGCTCAAATCCAGAATCCGGGCTGCTACAGAGAAATTCTAGATGGAAAAACCCAATAACATTTTGCCCGACCCGGGAAACGAACCCAGGACCTCATGCTCAGCAGTAGCGCTTGCGACCACTAGGCAAACGCAGATTTTAGTGATAAATTAATGATTAGTTGGTTGGCAGTGCATGTGGACCTTTAATTCCTTTTACTAGATTGGCTTTGAATCCTGTTCTTATACCGAAGTGAAAATAATGTGAATTATAAAAGTAGCCCCTTACTTTCGAAAGCTGGTCCACAGACAGTCAGTCACATAGAGCCACATTTACGGGATGCAATTTACATTTCTAGCCTGTTTTTTTCAATTTTATTGTTTCTGCATACAATAAAATTGGAGCAATAAATGACTTGTAAACACTGTATCGTTCAGACAATGCAACTTTTATTGTTGCTTTAATTTATAGTTCGCCACAGGTAATAAGATAGCACCGTGTAAATTAGTATTTACTCTAGCAAAAATAACGTGGGCTCCTTGAATTCAGAATCATCCCTTGCATTCCTTTAGTTTTTCAGTGTAGCACCCTATACTATTAATTAAATGAGCAATATTTGTGTATATATGTATATATACTTATTTTTAATCACGTTGCAATACAGAGCTTTACGGGAGCGAAAAATAGATGTAGCTAGGTCTTATATCTGGAAAAATAGATCTAGGTCTTATATCTGGAAAAAATCGTTTTCTTCGTATTTTAAAGTTAAGAACAAGATGGCTACCTTACATGGCAGCATGGAGTTAGTAAGTACCTTTTATCATGGCGGCATGGAATTAGTATGAATTATCATAAACTATTAAATGAGCATTCTCTATTTTCACCTGAGTAGAGGTCAGTCGACCAGGTACTGCTTTTAATCAGGGTAGATCGAAGACAATGGTATAGAATTATTTCTATCCAAGGTGTTCCAGGGGGTCTCTTTGATCAAATAAGCACTTACCTAAAGTTAGTAATATCAATGTTGTTGTATCCCATGGTCTTCTGTTGGCACCACTTGAGCAGTGCGTTGCGTTTCGAGCCGCCGTTCTTCACTTGTAACGCGTTTAGCGGATCCTTTCTTTCACCTGTGATGTTTTAGAAATTTTCATTATAGACAATTCATTACAGTTTTCAAAAGTATTTGGAGTGTTACCTAGCTGCCCTGCAGGCTTATTCTCATCAACTGAGAGTTTAATCGGATCGAATTTGATTCGAATTAGTGTCAAATAGTCGCCTATAGTTTGACCGAGACCGCTGCACCGCGGATGCGTGGCGGGACGCCGTGAGCGTTGACGAATGAGCGGCCTGCACTGCCCCCCTCCCCGTCTCCCCACGCACGTACCTAAGGCGCAGTACAGCGGTCTCGGTCAAACTATAATCGAATCAAACTCGATTTGATTCAACCTCGAAGATGCCGCACATACACCAGATGGTGTTTTCTCAGCGAATGTTAATGAACATTGTGTATTTATGTTTGTTTTTACAACATTTATCATGCAGACACATAGAAGCTAAGCTTAGTATCCAAGTACTTACCTAGATCTGCTATTGAATGCTTACTTTAAACGACACGAGGTTTTATTTCGCCTTTTATTATTTTAACTCCACATCTCGATATCATGTGTAATCTTCCGAGAGCTGTGTTCATGTATTTTTCTATATACAGCACCACATAACATGCGCTGCTGTTTCGTTAGCACAGTCTTGCGATAAATTCAAACCCAGTTACTATCAAAAAGGCAGCTCCGCATCAATCTCACTATTTTGATGTTTCGTTTACCTACTTTGTGTTGTGATGTGGTGTCGAAGTTCGAGTGCACACTCGCTTCTCGTCTCACAAGTTCATGACACAACACGAAGTAGTGGTTACTTCGTGTTGTGTCATGAACATTTGGAGGTGCCAGCGAAAACTTTCGTAAACGAACATAAATGTAAGTCTTGCTCCTGATTAACATATATTTACTTATGTATACTTTAGCAAGGCATATGTAGCGAGGAAATTATTTGAATAAAACCTAGCTGCTTTGAGTAGATTCTGAATTGAAGTCCCAGTTTACGAAAAATTCCGATGTTATCTCTCTCTGTATTAGCGGCTAAGTTCTTGATCTGGCTACCCATCTACAATTCCTTTACCAAACACACAAACAGACTCACATATATCTCCATAGCTGTTCCGGCGCACGAAAGACTCGATGGCCTTCTGCTGCAGCGTCAGCGCGCGCTGCTCGTCGGGGATGTTGGCCTGCGCAGCCGCAGCCTCTGCCCCGCCCCGTTAGGCACAACGTCAAACAAGCGCACGCCAGACGGATTTGTGATAACGTTTAGCGATAAGAGTAGTTTTTCAAAGGTTTTCAAAAGTTTGAAATATAGTGTAGCTGTAGCGACATCTATGCTACCACATATGAACTACGACTGATGTATCCTACATCGCGCAAGCGAGTTTACAACGCCAATGTTTAATAAGGTTGTTATTTTATGCTCTGAAGTTTGCAATATTTTATGCTTTATGCACAAAAAAAAAGTAATAAGGTAGTCTAAATGCCACAGGCATTCATAACAAGTCTTCGTTATAGTGACGTAGTTACAAAACCAAATAATCTGATCAGTTGTTCTCTACTCCATTTTTATTCGGGTAACTTTTTTAACTACTTGTTTTTATCACAAAACCGTCGATGGTGGTACATGAGCGAAATATCGACACAGTCAGCCAGTGTGGATATTTCTGAGTAGACACAAACAATGCAGAGTGGTACCGTTCCCAATGAGTGAACTTATAGTCCCGTAAGACCCAACTCCATTAAAATGTAGGGAAAAGGTTGGCGGGAAAATATACCGACTCCATTTTGATTTGGAGTGACGGTTGATTTTAAATAAGTATAGATAATAAATTTGATTTCCTTTGTCTAACTCAATAGTAAAGAAATTGCTGATTTGACAGAAAGGGTCATCAAATTTAGAAAAAAAAGAAGGGTAAAAAATATTTTGCTAAAAGATCGACGAATCAACTTAACAAAAAGATAAGAAAACCCAAAAGTAAAATTATAGATACCAGAAAAACATAGTTTACCTATTGAATTAGACAAAGGAAAAATCCCAATAAAAATAAAATCCCATAAAAAAAAACTTAATATACAGGATGTAAAAAATAAAAGTCTATTGGCATGCATCATGTAATGAACTAAGAGTTTAATAAATAAATTAGTAACGTCGCACACAACATATATCGTTAATTGGTCGTTAATTAGGCAAGGGTTGGGCTATGCGCCGCGTTCATGCTGCCATGCTGGAAAAAATAAGCGACTTTCATGCAATTATGTAGCCGGGGTCGGGATTCATGTATTTCAATTGAATTGGGATTCTTAAATTAGGATTAACCTATTATTTTGCGATTTTATAGTTAGAGTATTGAAAAATATTTTATTTATTGAAAATAAAAATAAACCACTGTTTATGGGTTAAATATAGACGAACTTATAAAAATATATAACAAGCTGGTTTTCTACTCATTCATTGTCATTTTTAGTCATAACTTTTTATTACTTGTAAAAAACCGTAGGTATTTATAAGTAAATTGGTTACTTTCATGCATATAATTACCCCCAAAATATAGAAGTATTATTTTCTGCCTACACAATTACTAGACAAGGTGACGGAGCATCTATTTTTAAATTCCAATAAATAAAAATCGCGTTTAGCCATTTCGGCTACCTACTATTACAGATGAATACAGATTGGATTGGATTGGATTGGAGTATAAAGCTACAAGTACGCGGCGGGCCCGTCTTGTCGGGCCAATTCAGTGAGGGTAACGTAGTCAGAAGATCTAAGAGTTACGCGATAGAAAGAGAGGCAACTTCTAGGTAAATATAAATTTAGGTGATTAGCGCTGTGCGACCTGAATTGCACTTTCTTGTGTCGTGGCAAGAGTCGCTTTTTATTTAAATGATTTTGCGGAGTGTCTCATCTGTATTAATCTGTGCTATTATGATGATTTAGATAACTTTCACTACGGTTGAGACAGATTCAGAACTAAATACACCATCACATCGTTAAAATATCTTATAACTACATAAAAATTCTAATTAAACTTCCAGTAAGACACTCACCGTTAGCGATAGGTGAAGGGCGGGCGCCTCTCGCTGCGGGCGGTTTAGTGGAGAAGGTGGTTCCGCCCATACCGTTGGTGGGCGCCGTGGAATCCGCCATACCGTTCTTTATTGTAGTCGAAGTTGTCGTTACGCCTACTGTAGTTTGCTAAAAGAAGGAAACAAAAAATATAAGTACCTACAGGGTGTATGCACAAAAAGCTACGAATATACGGCAGGTGGTTGCTTTTGTGACCATTCCGTATAGTGTATCTGACAGCTTGCAGTCTATTACGATTCTCAGTAACTGCTGAGAGTTGTGCCTCGGGTATATTTAAAGTCACAGCTCCATGAATAGGCTACGCAAATCTAAGATGGTAATCCTTAGCCTAGTAATTTCGTAGCCGTTACGTAAGTCCTTAGGGCCTTACCTGAGGCCACTCTCCTACGGGAGTGGTTGCAGGTGACTGCTTAGCAGCCTTGGCTGCATTTTCTATGCTTTCAATTAGAGATTTGACTGATAGACGGGAGTCTTGACGGCTTACCCCTGAAACAAAGCATTGCACAATTATAGAGGACTTCTACAGATTTGACTAAGTATTTTAAGAGCATGTGTTCAGATTACTGCAATCGCCAATATGTTAAATAACCATGGTGATTAAAAGAAAGATTTCAAGACTGGTTATTGTGCAGATCTACGATCTGTGTGATTAGTAAGTGGAAATCAATAGCCCGATACTCAATGCTGAACATCATAGGAAATGGATTACATCAAGTATTCTTATATTTACCAAAGGACGTTTATCCAGTCTTGTCAGAGCACTGGCTGGCCGTGCGATAACTATCGTTAACTCGCGACTTGAGGTGCATGTTCTGCTACTTCAAATGTTTATTTTGTATACAATACATAATAATTGTAAGAGGTGGTCGTTACCTTTAGTCCTCCTGTGTGAGGCAGCAGTGGCCATGATGTCTTGTAGCGATGCACTGGTGAGCAGTGGCGGTGGTGGCGGCGTTTCCTCAGTTCGTGGTGGTATGGCTGGAGGTGAGAGTAAGGTCATTGACTGTGTTATAATTGAAGAAGTGGTGTTGGAAGGACTAAAATGAGTACACTTTGTAAAAAATGTTTCAGAATAAGAATGAGTTCGATCGGTCGATATTTACGACTTGTCAAGGAAGAATACGGGGCTTTTAAGTAGATTAGTTTTTGGGGGATCAATAACTGTTGTATAAATATAGCTTTGATTATTTAGATTGGGCTCTTGTTCTTTGGAACAGGCTATCCACAATTTGCAAGAACGAGACTGTATATGTATATTCGAGTTACATATTCGTTTGGAACAGAGGACAAATATAATAAAGGCCCAAGTTTGTCTGGTATAGTATAAACAAGAAATAATCTAGTATTCCAACACCAGACTACTCCCAGTGCTACCTATAAAAACGGAAGCGAAAAACCATGCTTGATATTCTGACGAATAAATAAATGAAAATAATGTTTCATCATGCTATATTTTTTCACCTTACACCTTGAGTTGCACGCATTCCAAATTGAAGTGACAAGTCCTAGGATGAATCGTATATAGGTTCATGATTGAATTTTTATTCCAAAATAAGTGAAATGACTCTCACAGAAGCAAAAGTTAAGCTTCTGAACGCTTTCAAATCATTTTAGACAATGCAACGCGCATGACCCAATTCAAAGCGCGTGTTAGATGGAAGGCAGAAGATTTGTGACCCTGTCAAATAATTTCTACTTGACCGCTGATTCTCTGCACAGAGTTTTAGCAGCATAACCCAGCACCATCCCACACAACCTTCTGTCTAACTTACATTTGAAATAACTCAGCGTTCAGAAGCTTAACGATAAAAAACAAATGGAACACAAACCACCACCGTGTCACCGCCACCGAATGAGACAACAACACACGACACTATCATGTTTCCATACATTGATACAGTTATTTACATGTAATTCACACTCGAACGTTTAAGTTTCCGGTCACAAAAGCGCTGACTTACGTAGAGGTCTTCGAGGCGGGGGATCTTTCAGTGACCTTAACGGGTGCGACAACCGTTTGTGCTCCAAAGTCCTCCAATATGGCTTCTCTCTTGGTAAGGAACCAGTATTCGTATCTATACTTGGAGAAGTCGCATGTTGTAGCGAAAATTTTCTAGGCGCAATCTCTGTTCGTACATCTGGATCTGTTTTCTTTTCTAAACTCTGGACTATTTCAACAATAGATCCAGTAGGTTTCTTTGGTAAATCTTCGTTCGCACTCGGCGCTTTTGATAACGATATTATTGATTTCGTAATACTGGCCATCTCTTTCGCTGCACTTGTGCTCTCTACGAAATCGAACGATTTCGATTTTGTAAATCTATCGTTAGTCTTAGGACTCTTGATTCGTCTCGGTACTTTTAGCAGATCTTCCCTAGGTATTGCAGCCAATTCATCGTTTAACGATTGGTTTTTATTTGATATCTTTTCGTCATCGGCAATATTTTTGTCTTTAGTTATTACTTCGGATATCACAGGTCCTATTTCTTCATAGACATTTTCCTGTTCGGAATATCTTCTTTGTTCAACTTGAGGTGTAAAAGGATTCGTTGGCGTAATGTTAACGTCTTCTTTACTACTTTCCACTGGCTTAGGTTTAGAAGACTGTGATGAATTTATGACGAACGGTACTGTTGCTACGGGCTGATAATATTTGTTGTTTATCAACCATTGCGGTGTCTTCGATAACTTTCCAACAGTTGGGTTGACTTCCGATGGTTTTGCTGAAGCTTTTAGCTCAACGCTGAGAGCTTTTGGTGGCTCTAAAGACTTTATTGGAGTCTTTGAAAAATTGTTTGTAGATTTCGATATTTCTAAAGGTGAAGGTAAAGGTTTAGCTATATTTTTACTGGGCGATGGGGTTTTCCTTTCTGGTAAGTTTTCGTTAGACCCAAAGGTTTTCCATGATAGAAAAGGCAATTGCTTTGCTTTAACATTTTTTTGATAAATACCTTTCTTTTTAGTATTGTCCTCGAGGTTCTTTACTCCAGTCACTTTGCTATCATATTTGTTATCTTTATCAACTTGATCGATATCATTATAGTATACAGTACCTTTGTTGGCCTCTTGTTTTTGGTCAACTGGTACCTCTTGAGTTGCAAGAGGTTTAAAAAACACTGGCTGTATTAATAAGGGACTTATAATTATCGGGGATGACGGTGCAATATTGCCTTTACCTAATTGTATGGGAGCCAAGAAAGTTCTAAAAGTATTTACAGCCATATTATTATTAGCATTATAATTACTTTGCACTGGAGCTGTCTTTGGTATATCATCACCTAAGTCTGTGGTATTTATTGTAAGATGATAGCTAACATTATCATCTATAGGAACTGGTGTTTTAGGTTCAGGAGGAACAGTATCATTTAAAGGTTCTATAAAAGGTTTGCTACTTTCTTTTTTTGAATTGGGTATATTTACATTACTGGTAACTAAACTGTTATTTTCTTTGGCATCTATAATTTTTGGTTTTGAATCGCGCCGAGGTTCAGGTTCTGTTATTTTAGGAATACTAGGTGCAGAAATCTTTCTTGATTTATTTATATTATCTATTTTGTCTTTATTAATAGGAACAGGTTCAGAACTAATTTCTTCATCATTTTCTTTTACTACCTTTGTGCAAAGAGAACCCCTTTTAGTTCTGTCATTACCAATAATTCGGTCTATTGCAGCTTTGAATGTGACTTTCAGTTCCTCATTGACCATTTTCAGTTGTTTCTCAACGTTATCATCAATAGGAATATCTCTCCGTATTTGGTTTTTAGGCGGCAGCAAATCGATTGCTGGGGCTTTCTTAATATCATCAGGGTATGGAAAAGGAAGCACTTCTTCGGCCTTTACAACAAGTATACCTTTATTTACGTCATTGTTGTTGGCTTCAAATATAGCATTTATTTTGTTGTTATTTTTCTCAATAGGTGACAGAAAGACACTGTCAGAACCTTCCGTGAATAGAGATGTTTCACTTTGAGTGTTAATAGTGAGAAAATCTACACTAGTGGCTTCATTTAAAGCTTCTTTATATTCTTCGTTGGTGTTTAAATTATCCATACTGTAAGACTTTGGTTTTCCATTGTATGTTCCAGACATATTTGTGCTGAATATAGTGCGTGCTCTTGGTATCGGCGCGAAACTAGAATCTGATTTAATGAGCCTAAAACTATGATTCAGATCGATTAGGTTCTTCGGTAATTCGGGTACGACTGGAGGACTTTCATTCCTTTCATCGTAAAGGTCGATAGCATTTTGTCTTTTCAACTCCTTAGTTTCGAAAGGAGGTAAGACAGTTTCGGCTAACACTCTACGCGGGTAGTCTTCCTCTGATGATTTTGGACTATCGTCATCATTCGTTTCATCTGTTGTGACGTTTTCGATTTCTAGTTTGAATTCATCTGTTAACTGATCGCTCAAGTCATTCTTCGGTTCTGGGGCGGTGGACCTAAAGAATGCTTGTTCTATCAAGCTTGCTTCCTTCGCTGGAGGATCACTAACACTGTGTACTCTAGACAGATATCTAGTTCTTATACTCTTGAATACGTCTTTAGACGGACTTAAATCGTCGCTTGTCTGAGAGTCACAATTATCAGATTCCTTTGAGTCTATTTTATTGTCATCTGAATATACGCTATCCATAGATTCCGATCTGTCAACACCTGTGTTGGTACATCAAATTGAGATTAGACATTGTTTAACATATATTTGATGGTCGATCACTGTTAGTTTATGAATGTCTACGTAGTTAAGCATTTTACACAGAATTAGCGCATGGTAATGCATGTTAATTCTGCTGAAATTATTAAACAGATTAAAATGTTTAAACATCATTTTATTTTTTATTTAATTACATGCAAAATGAACAAAAGCTACGTCGAAAGAAAAATTATTTTGTCAATAACTTTTATTTTGTACAAAAATGTTGACTGAAAAATAACTTTCATAATCTTATTTAATAAACCTTCTTGAAATGGCGTTTCCTTTTGAGCAAGATACAAAGCAAAGACTAAATATAAAAAATGTTAACAAACTCCGAAACTACTTTCAAATCTACCTGTCATACACATGCAAAGCTCTCACTTGCGTGTTTTATAGCAGAAACACTTTTTTTGTTGTTGAAAATTCTGCCCAATCATTATAATTTCAGCCTAGTGTTGTGCAAAGATTGAGTAAAAACATATATACAGTGCTCTCACAGATAAAAACATTGAAATTCCAAAAAGAATGCATCAAATTGAGCCGATAGGAAACGAGAATTATTCACAAGATACGAAGATAAAATCAAACTTTTCACATTAGACACGGGCAGTGGCTAGCTACAAGTGCCAATATTTTGTATACATAGACGACCTACTAATTCCATAATAAGAGTTGTGTAGTAAAACTCACCAAACTCAAAATGTATCATACAAAGCCAATTCATAATTTTGTCAAACGCATCCGCACTAAAGCCTGCAAGTTCTCTCCCTCATTCTTCCACTTACCCTTGATTGAGTGCATCTGGTCCTCCAAGAGTCGTATTCTGTCCCTTGCGACCTTGTTTTCGGAGACAAGTCGCTCCAACTCCCTTTGAGCTTCAGTTTTGAAGTCGTTGGCGACCCGCACAGTCATTAGGAGGTCACTTTGGAACTGCTTCCATTCGGCTTCCTGTATGGAAACTTTGTTGAATATTTTGTGGAACATGGATTTCATAGTTACGAATGGAGAAAAAAAATCTTATAAAAGAAAGCAGTTTCCTCTGTACCATGAACTAGTTGGCTGACGATTAACGAAGCACATTGTTACCAAAGTGATTATATTATATTATTATTGGGATCTTGTTCTTATGAAATTCCGCACAAATCAAAAAGTAAATTTCTGATGGCATTGAATAATGAATCTTGTTATAAGTGCTATAAAGTGTTTAGTTGTATGAACCTGGCAACAGGCATAAAACCGATCCTCGGGAGTCCACAATCACGCTCACGTGGACTGGTTTGCACCTTAACACACTGTTAATAAGATATACTATTCAATGTCATAAATTCGCCTGCCCTAATTATAATTGGACTTACATCTCTCTCCCTATCTCTGGTGAGTTGTGCATGTCTTGCTCGTGCGTCTTGTAACTGTCGCTCCAAGTCTGACACTCTTGCGAGCGCTTCACCCGCTCGACTCATTAGAGCCAACTTTTCGTCTGATGCTACTTGCACCTGTAATTATATATATATAATATATATTTTTTATACGAAACGGTCAGTTCACAGAGCGGTATGGCGATTCGCTAATTATTATGATTAGACAACTATTCATCGTGTTTATAACAAAACTTCAAAGTTAAAGGCAAATGGTATGAAACTAATATCGTCGGCCTAATTCGTTAACCTGCTAAGTCGATTATGACATAGTTTACAGGACGAAGAAAAATCTGAATAATATCTCTATTAATTTAGCAATCAAAATTCTGAAAATCCCGTTGGTTTCTATAATTTTTCTTGATTTTTCAACAATATATGTAGCAGCGTAACTTAATACACATTTTATAAAATTTTGGAAAACAATTTATTTAGCAGTTTGTCGGGGTGAAGTTTCAATTTGCTTGAGGACTTAGCAGTTTTTTATTTAAATTTTGTATGGTGTATAGATTAATGAATTGTGCAGTAAAACGAATTCAATCAGTACCTAATCAAAATATTTATTATTAAAAATTAAACAATCAGTCTTCTTTAATAGGAAACAGGTTTAAAATATCTAAGATAGACTCTTTTCATAAACAATTTATAATAGTTTTAATAATACATTATTATGTGTTGGTTTTGTGGTATTACGTACAACACGTAATATTACAAAACAGAAACCGGAACGTTGTCAGTACAAAACTGAGGCCCCAACAGGATTTAGCAGGTTTGCGTTGTGGAGATTGACTGGTGGTCAGAAAGCAGTTTTTCGGGCATAGCATTTGTCACCTTTTTTGGCTAATATCGCTGTTATTCCTTAAACGATACGGTAGATATTAGATTGAACTTTTTAATTGGTACAAAAAGTAAATTTTGCCAAAAATGGACTTAGCTGGTTAACGAATTAGGCCGACGATATGGCAAATAAATCATTTTTCTAACGCCGAAGAAGAATATATAAAGTTTTGAAAATGGCCGCCCTTGAGGTACCCCGGAGTTTCCTACTGAACCTGTACGTACCTGAATCTTTAACTCTTCCGCGTTTTCCTGCAACGTCTTCATCTCTCCCTGCATCGCCGTTTTCTCCTGACGCAGCTGTTCTATCTGGAACTCCAGCTCTGATATCGTGGACTTTGCGTTGTTTCTTGATACCTGCAGTATAATTTTGTAAATTAGAAAGTGTTTTATTTGAATGACTTTCGTTGTTTTAATGAGAGTTTACAAAAATATCTTGTAGTTTACCCCATGGTATAATAATATACTTCGCCGTATTCCGAAACAGAATGGTCACGTGGGCAGATGGAGATCGTGGATGTGATGACGTAGACTTGTGTCTACGTCATCACATCTGTGTTACCAGAAGTTTGTAATAATAACTCCCCAACCACCTTTATTACCTGTGCGAATCCGATAAAATAATGAGGTTTTTAATTAACAATTACTTTGGTTTATATTTAGATTGAATTGTTTCGTTTGACTAGACACACGAAACGACAATTTAAATGCTTTGACATATTTTTATACAGCATGGTGGCTGAAAATGTTTTGTTGCAATAAAGTGAAGTAAACTGGATAGTGACGTAAGCATGTGTTAGTCCCGGAATGCCAGACCTTGTTTTATTAGACCATGGTTTACCCCTTTTAGATTAGCCATTTTTTATCTCCTGACAAACTGTGATTCTGTGCCCGTATTTTTACTAACAAAAATCACATCAGCTAACAAATGGTTTGATACCCAATCAGAATCTCTTAATTAATCTTCCAGAAATATACATATTTTTTTGTAATATGTTAGAATAGGGATGATGCCTGGGTAAAAAAAAAACGAAATTCTAATTAGTCCGTGAGTCAAATAATAAAAAAATATTAGACAAGTATTTTTTGCTTTATCATATAAATAAAAAAATACTTAGATAAAACGCAATTTTAGTTGGGGAGTCGGGGTCGCTACGTCACTAGTACGTATAAAATGTACATACTCGTGACGTCATGGCACATTTTACCTAAATGTATCTTTAGAATACGTTAAAAAAAAAAATACGTGTCCAATATTTTTTTTATAATCTCAAAGACGGACTTAAAAATTTTTAGTCATCATAGGGATGATGACTAAAAATTTTTAAGTCCGTCTTCGGAGAAAAAAACAGGCCACCAATATTTTATTCAATTGTTATAAGCGCGTTTTTTTTTTCTTTAACTCACCATAGCTTCATCATGCATCTTCCTGGCATCAGAATGCGCTCTATCCAGCTGCCGCTGCGCATGCGCCAGTCTCTCGGCCAGCGAGAGTGCGCGCGCAGCAGCCGCGTCGGCGTCGCGCCTCGCGGCCGCGGCTGCTGCTTCCGCTTCCGCTGCGCCTTCTACTACGCCATCTCGCTCTTGTAACTGGATGTGGAGATAGACTTGTGATATTTTTTTTGCAGTCGAATTACGCCTTGGTATACTTGTATGTCTCTTTGAGAGGTGAAACTCGTGTCGATTTCTTACAGAGTTCTTTACGACTCTTTAAGAACGGTTAAGCGGATTAGGTTACTAAATATACGTCGCCTATTGTATTCTGGTCGATCAAGGTTAAGTAACGCTATCCGAGGACGAATCATCCATTTTATGCCAAGACCCGTCCGTGCCTTAAAAATCACGCCTTTGGTCCCTCCCGGCTGTCATTAAAAGATCTTTAACAGACTTTACAGGTTGTCAGAAGCCCGAACGTCTGACAACAAGGGTGTCGCCAGGGGGGGCAGGTGCCCCCCCTAGAGATTAAAAAAATTAATAGCCAAATGCAGAGCAACCAAATTCCACATTCTTGACCGACCATGTCCGCTGTCGAATTCGTCGCAATTCGAATGAAAATTCTGTACCAAGCAGTCCGTCCGCGTTGCTATAGTCTATTGTTAAAGCGAGGCGAGGGGGAGTGGCGAGGCAACATGTCTCCTACCTACTTAACTTACCCCTGGGTCATCGGCTGGCGACGCCCTTGTCTGACAACCAGTCCAACCAAAGGGTATCCTGCCTGTTACCCAATAACTAAATTGTGAGGGTGGTGGCATCTACATTGCCACATGCGAACTACGCATAAAAAGCCTGACGTGACGTTACACAAATTCTGCATCGCGCTAACAGAGCTCTGGTATAGCATGATGATGACGTCGGAAAGTTAGATATATTATGTCGATAGCGCGGTAAACTTATCGCGCGATCGACATATATATAACTTTATGACATCAATCGTTGGGCAGTTGCCCGCCCGACAGAACACCTATCTGGTCCGAGGATCCTTCCTTTTCTATAGAGGATGAGTGAACTCTACACACTGTTCCTCATGACTCTAAATGAGGAGGTCAGATAGACAGGCGCTTCATATACAGCACTGGTATTCAGCTGCAGCCGACCCCTACATAATTGAGAAAAGGCAAGGCAGATGAATCTTACCTTAGCTTTAGCAGCATCAAGTAAATCAGTGAGTGTGGCAATCTGATGCTGCCTCGAAGCGGCGAGCTCTTGAGCGGTGTCCGTCTCGTGTTCGCAGCGCGTTCGCTCTGATTCCACACGCTCCACATTCACCTCCAATACCCTGTATAAACAATCTATAATATAAATAAAAGTGCTACAAGGATCATCTTTTGGCACTTGAATGACGTTGACAGGGTGGCGCTGTCGGTAAACATTTCAGAAATTGTTTTGAGAAAGGTATGAAAAATCAAGATGGCGGCGTTAGTTCCGATTTTGGCCACGCGCCATAAGATTCTTGTACAGCTGTATTACATCCTTAGAAGGCCGATATGCGAGATTTGTTTGGACTGTCGCATAGAGCCATATTAGACTATCATAGAAATATGATCAGAGATGTACGAGTCATTTTTATATGAAGAACATATGACGGTATATATCTACATACGTTTTTAGGACCTTTTCTGTATAATAGGCTCAACAAGTTACTAAACTTCTATAGTGAAAGATATAATAAATGTAGTAAAATGTTTATCAGAACATTTAGCGATACTCAATTACACAGACACAGAAAAACTTCTAGAAATTTTGTCATGATGATAATTTATTCACTCGTAAGTATTTACTTTTGTATATTTACATAGGTTTAGTTTTTAGATATTAATGTACCATTATGCTTTTTTTCATATTCCTTATTATATTATCTTATATCAATGTATCTTTAAATTTTAGTGTTCAAAATTTAAATGTAAAGTGATGGCCTGAAACACAGGTTTGAATTAACCTAGATCGGGTGGGTCGCTTCCTAACATTGTAATTACGAACCATTATTACTTGCACCTGTTCTAAACATATTTTAGATTTAGTTTATTTTTAGGCACTATAATTATTGTTTGTGAAATCTTACTGTGGACTAATTGTATACTTTTTGAAAACGTATTTTTTTATTTATTCAATAAATAAAAAAATAAAAAAAAACATAATGATTCTTAAAATTCAAATTCAAAATTCAAAGTCATTTATTCAAACTTGACTGAGAATCAGCACTTTTCGAACGTCAAAATTACATAAGACAGTCCCCCAAAACGCCCGCCCTTCACCCCTTCCCTTCTTATTGTCTATGATTATTGTTAAGGGATCCTATTTGACAGCAAGCATACAAATATGATCATATCCGTCTTACCTCAAACATTGCTAAATCAAACACGGCTAAATCGTTATCCATCTTGATTAAGTATGACGTATATATGATCATAAGTGTAATATGTAAAAATTAAAAACAGCATCATTTAACTATGATCCTAGAATTTGACAGATGTGAAATCATATTTCTATGATAGATATATGATAGTGTAATTGGGGCCTTACGGTGTATAAAATCAGAAATAAGGATGATGCTCCATCGTCACAGACGAAGTAAAAATTGTAAACGACATTAATTTAAAAATAACAATTTCGCATTGTAAGAATTGAGATTTGTGAAAAAAAATAACTCAGTATAGGCCAAGATCTCGAGTAATGAGGAATATAGCAAACATCTTCATAAACGCTGTACATAACACATTGCAATTACAGCTTTTATCTAAATAACCAAAAATATTCAAATCAGCTAATTAAATCTCCTCTATATACAAATTAAAATTATTGTATCGGTTCATAATGACAATAATTACTTAATTTGACGTGTTCAGCAACATTATCGATAATCTAATCAATATATAACAAGTTGTGGTTGACAATCTACATTTCCTAAGAAACGCGAATTAAAAAAAAAACAATAAGAAAAATCTATTTTTTTGAATAAATGGCGTTTATTTGTTCCATGCGAATGTTTACGGCCGCAAATATCGTAAATTGAATTTTAGATGAGGTTTGGCTTTTTATAGCGTTCTTTGTCACCCATACCTATCTTTTTGGGATCTCGCGCACTAGACGCCCACGACTCCGGCCAGACGTGGCCGTCTAGTGGTATTGCCTGGTGGCCGTCTAGTTGTATTGTACGGTGGCCGTCTAATGGTATTGTATGGTGGCCTTCTAGTGGTATTGTATGGTGGCCTTCTAGTAGTATTGTCTGGTGGCCGTCTAGTGGTATTGTATGGTGGCCGTCTAGTGGTATTGTCAGGTGGCCGTCTAGCGGTAATGTCTGGTGGCGGTCTAGCGGTATTGTATGGTGGCCGTCTAGCGATATTGTCAGGTGGCCGTCTAGAGGTATTGTACGGTGGCAGTTTAGTGGTATTGTATGGCGTGCCGGCTAGTTGGCTGTTGCGACCAAGTGCGCGATTCGTATGGGTTTCTAAAGTTCACCTGATCGCGGTCGTGGTCGTAGCCATCTAGTGCGCTAGTTCCCTTTCTGTCACCCGGGTACTGTAGGTAAAACTGATTCTTACCGTATCCTCTCCGCGAGGTTTTCATTTTCTTTGGTCTTCTCTTCGAGCGCCGTCTTCGTTTGGTTCAGCTCGGCCTCCAGTTGTTCCTGTTTTGTTAACAGGTGCCTGCGCTCTTCTTGAGATAGCTGTAATGATGACAGATTGTATTAAACAAATAGAATAAATGATACTTTAAAGTTTAAGAAAGTACTGTGACTGGATGGAAAGTCCTTAAGAGTAATTTTAAGAAATTCTAACGAAACCACGAAGTCACAGTTAAACGAAAACTCATGTTGTGGTCAAAAGATCGAGGTAGAAGTTGATTACAAAGTATACTGGGAATACAAAGTATACTGGCAATACAAAGTATACTGGCAATACAAAGTGTACTGGCAATACAAAAGAAGATTTTTCCTTAAAATTTGAGATAACATACATCAGAAAATGTGTCAACCGATCTATGCTAAAGTAAAAATATTAAAGTTATTTACTTATTTCCTCACCTTGAGAACAGCAAACAGCTGTTGGTCGGCGTCACCAGACACCAGGGTTTCTGGCTCAACACCTTCACGCAGTAGGAGCTCTTGTAGGGTGTCCACCTGAAGACAGAACATTATTTTATAAAAACACAAAAATCTATATAAGCAAGGTTTGTGTCTGTGATAATAATCAATTTAACGGCAGTCATTGTTCCGATATGTCCACTGGCGAGTCATCCATTAAAAAGTCAAAATCAAACACACACATAAAGAGGCTCTAGCAATGTCGTTGCTTCAAGAACGTTTGCAGTAGGGATGTAACGATTCCGATTCCGATGCCGATATAATCGGCAGGCCGATATATCGGTATCGCCGATTAAATAATTATGTACTAGGGTGATTTGAAAATTCGAATTATGAAATCATTCTACGACATATACAACCGATATCAAAACAGTTCGAAAAGCGAGCGAAACGACGACGCGCGCGCAACATTATTGCTCCGTCGCAGGCGGGACTGGCAGAAGAGCCGCGTAGCGCATGCTTAGCGACATGGCAAACCGACAAACGGCAGTGTTTGCAGTTTGTTGAGCGTTGGCTGAGCGATGTATTGTTTCGTGCCTGTTTCACGTCACCGCTATTCGTGATTCTGTTTATTCACACAGTGAAGTGAGGACTATAACGCACTATTAAACAGTTGTGCCCGAAATACAAAACACATATGCCTCATTTACATTCAGCCCCTGCCACTGCTCCTCGCGCTGCCGGCAATAATTCCCTAAATACTGCCGTAGCATGATCGAGAGAAGTGTGTTATTACATTCAGCCCTGCCACTCACGTCGCTTTCTACTTTCAACAATGGCAGACGTCGCAATACGTAATTATGTTAAAAAATAATAAATTCGAAAAAACAAAATACTTCGGCGTATTTTCTCTTCCAGGCATCGTAAACTTTGTGTTTTAATTCGTGGTTTATGTCGTTTATATCCCATATTGGTTTTTTGGATTCTAGCAGTTCATAATGCTTTAGAGTGTTTTCATTACTCCAGTCGAAGCGCATTTTGGCAGAGCGTAAAAACACAAGGCGGCACGCACGTCCAATTCGTCCAAGCGCTCGGCGAGAAGTGAGCGACGGAGCTGACTCAGCTGAATGTAAACACGCACTCCCGCTCGCGCTGCCTGTCCTTTGACTCCCTCACAAAGAACCGCTCATTTAGGGAGCGCTGGGCAGCGCTAGTAGCAGAGTGGCAGCAGCATGAGAAATATCGTGTTCACATTCTCGTCCTGCCCACTTCCCTGCTGACTGCCGTGGAAGTTAGCTGAGAGTAAATGGGGTAATACAAACGCCCGAAGTACATACTTCATTATTTATTTGATTTATTATCTACTAAGCTCTATAATCGATATTACGTATTATTATAAGCTATCGATATCGGCATCGGTATCGGTATCGCCGATTATTTACTACAATAATTGGTATCGGTATCGTCTCCGGAAATTATGTATCGTTACATCCCTAGTTCGGAGATATTCCTTTCTCTGAAACTCTGACCGCCGCTGGCTTAGAACCCGATCTCTATACCTGGAATATTCAATATAGCTGAGTAAGAAAGCTAGTTACCTTAGTGCGGCTGTCTTCCAATTTCTCAGTCTGTCGACACAGCGACTCTAGCAGCACTTGTTTCTCGTCAGCTAGCCGTTCATTGTCCGCGTGGGCATCTGCTAGTTGTGTCTGCAGGTCTGCTAACTCTGCCAGAGTGGCCTGCAGTTCTTCGCTTGTACTGGAAAAGAAAGCCGATAGATATGATAACCAATTTACTACTACAAAACAGTTTTTCGACAGATGAGATAATATAATACGAGGAGCTTGTGGCTAAGTTATAACAGCCGCACGGGTCGATCCATCAGGTTAAGCTATGCTTGCCAGGGTTGGTCCGTGGATGGTTGACCATGTTTATATACCAACACCCCTCCGTGCCTCGGAAAGCACGTTAAGACGTTGGTCCCGGCTGTCATTCGTGGATCTTTGACATTCGTTACGGGTCGTCAGAAGACCGAAAGTCTGACAACCAGTCTTACTAAGTCTTACCCAGTCACTGGGCTGTGGAGGTCAAATCGGCAGTCTTTTCCATTTAAAATGCTGGTACTCAGCTGCATCCGGTTAGACTAGACGCCGACCCAGTTGGGAAAAGGCTAGGCAGATTGAGATGGTATAATAATAGCAGCCGGTGCTGTCGCACTAAAAAGAAAAGGCCACTTCTCACATCGAGAAACATCGAGCATGACTACGTTCCTAGGTCTCTGTGTTTAGTTACCTTATATACCACCAAGGCTATGTATTTACTGTCTTTGTGCAGTGGTGGCCCAGTGGTAACGGGGACTTACGAGTTCTAGTTCGTGGTTCGAGCCCAGACAGGCGCTTTGATTTGTATAAAAAATTTCATCACCACTTCTCTAAAAACGGTGCATCTCCTAGAACCAAAAATTCGAAGACTTGTAACATCTACCAACCCGCACTGGGCCCGTGTGGTAGATTACAGCCCACTCCCGCTCGAAAAGAGGCAGCCTGTGCCCAGCAGTGGACACAGATCAATTATGGTGGGCAATTATGCTATGTATTTACACATTGTTAAATTCACTTGTGAACCAAAACTTGGTACCAATACAAATTTTTGGAAGCTCTTATGCGACTCATTCTAAAGCTGATCAACAATCTGTCCTTTCATAAACCACCCTACTTATCTTTGAAGGTATGCACCCAAGCCCGCTCCCAAGGTATCTCCATCAATATTTACCTGTAGTGGTGCTCCTCCATCTGCAGAATGCGATCCTGCAGACACGCGACGGACACCTCGCTGAGAGACGACGACGAGTGCTTGTCCCATTCCGGAGTGCTCGGCTCGCCGCTGTCACCCTCACCCTGTGTGCAAAGGACATGGATTTTCTTTTTTATCTATCTCATCTAACTAGCGTGTATTGTCCCACTGCAGGGCAATAGCCTTGGCAGTAGGCAATAGTAAAGCTCGGCGTGCTCGCAAAATCGAGTGATTTTTAGTCACGCAGTTTTGTGCTGTAAGCAATGCATTATTGTGACAGACTCAACCATTTTGAGATGCCACTAACAAGCCCTCAATAGCACATTAGGGGGCCAAATTTACAAACGTTGCAATGGTTCCTCCATTTTGAGTTTTTGACATATTTGACATACAAAATCTTTCAAAAACTCACAATGGCGAGACCATTGCAATGTTTGTAAATTTGTAGTTAGGCATTTAAGCGTTGGTATTATATTTGTAGATGGCAGTTACGGCACTGATGTAACAGTTCTGGCATAAACTAACAGGGCATAGCGACTAAAGACATGACCTGTATAAAAAAAAAACAAATACTCAGAAACTATGTCTTGGTGATAACTTACATTAGCAAGAGCTATAGATGCGGGTGCAGATGAGTGCATGCGACGCGGCGCGGGCGCAAGCAACAGTTGTCGCTTCTCGCTGTCGGAGAGCGGGGAGTGCGCGACGCCGCGCAGCCGCGCGCGCAACGCACCGTTTTCGTCAGCCAGCCGCTCTAGTGCTGCCTCCCGTTCTGCGTCCATGCTCTGGAATGAAGAAAAATATACAAGTTAGTTGGACTTCTATCTACTGGACATCTATGGTTCGGTATTTTATGGTTATATGTCGGCAATCCATTATGGGGATGTCGGAGAGGTCATTTACAACCAAATGACCCCTTTTGACTCCTGTCTCATGCAAATGTCAACAATTTTCGAGTTATTTAACATTTTATTTCATTCATTTTAAAATGTCAAATTACTCGAAAATTTTTGAAATTAGCATACAGGACATGAGGGGTCATTTGGTTGCAAATAATTACATTCCCATAACGGATTGCCGACATATAACCAATAACACTGTTTATGAATAAATCCTGTGTTGCGGACTGTTTTCCACAGGGTATTTTTAAATTAACAGGCGAAACTTCACAGACCGCACGAGTATAGGTATCATAACAATAAATCAAAATACCGTTACCTATCACGTCCGCGCTTCACCAATTAATTTTAAAAAGCCCTAGTAATATTTTCTTTGATATTAATTGAATCTTGAGGCCTTTTTATAACGGTTTACCAGCGGTAACATATCCGTATTAACAGTATCTTATACAATTTATAAACGGATCTATGTAAGTGGGAAGGTTTTTATAAACTTAGATTACAACAAAAACGTTCATCACTTTAAAAAAAAATTGCTAGCATGAATACAGTCAAAACTGCCTACATGATACGACAATGCGATAGTAATTCACCTAGCCAAGCATATTATTCTAGAATACCTTCTCATCATACAAACCTTCATCCGATCCAGCTCTCCTCGCAGCCGGTCGGCTTCTGTGACTTTCTCCAGCAACTCCTCGACCTTGGCCTGCAGTTGAGCTCTCTCCATCACTGTAGCTTCAAGCTCTCTCCTCAACGATTCGATCTCCCGGACCCCAGATGCCAACGACGCCTGAGAGCAATGCTTCAAAATCGAGGAAGAATAGTGTTAGAACAGCAATAATTAACGCAAGGGAATGTTTGAAGCGGTTGTCTCACATACATTGCAATAGGTATAATCGACCTCGAAATTGCTTTACCTATACGGTTGCAACTCACTTGCACGTCATAAAATAACAAGATCTATTTTGCTTTCAAGACCAATGTGTGCATGGGCGCCGGCAGGGTAATTTTCAGGGTGGTCCGTCTTCAGTTCCACGAAGTGAGCTCGATATTTTTTGCAGTTCACCTCGGATATGGTAGGTTATCGTTTGTTCATTCATACAAGGAGAAACTTTGTCGACTTATGTAGGAAAACTAAAAAAATAAGAGAATTTTCCATCTTGCCTCGAATGGGATAGGTTTTATTTTTCCAGTCATACAGAAAGAGGACTAACTGTGTCGACATAGGTATACAAAGAAGTTTAAGAATTAATATAGAGTAGGATGCAAGAGCGAGCGAAGCAAGCTCAATAATGCTAGCCTAGGGCCGATTCAATTTTCGGAAATATGAGTACTTTGTCGACTAATGCACAGAAGCTTTAGAATTCATACATAAAATCACGACTTCTTTCCCCGAAGGGTTGGGCATTCAGAGATTGCAAAATGCAAGAGCGAGCGAAGCGAGCTCTAAAATTGTAGGATCTCGCCTCGAATAGGTTAAGTTCTCTATAATTTTGTAAGGCGTTTTCAGACGTTTCTTTAGTTCTGAATGTTTTTACACCTATATTTTATTTTGAAGCCAGGGAGGCGCATGTGCACCCTCTTGCACCCCCCTCTCGGCGCCCTTGAATGTGTGTCAACCTTAGTGATGTTTCAATTTCCTGGCAGAATATTTCCCTAGGTATGTCAAAAGTGGTAAGCATGGCAAATTACGAGATCGACTATACAAAGAAGTCCTACATCGTGAGGATAATTAAATTAATCTTGAGGATAGATTTTCATAAGTGTGTGCCCCAACCCCCAGATTCGTTTTAACAAACATCTTTTTTTGTTACTATTGACAGAATATGGGCTAGGCGGCTCGTCATTCCACACAAAAAATTTCCGTGTATAGAATTTCAAATGATCTAGTAGGTACTTACGTAGGTAAAGTTACACATAAATTCTTGGCATTTTATTATTAAAAAACTCCCTAACCACATTCCAAGGTTTTCGAATTTAATGATAGAGCTCATAAATTCCAATCTAAAGTATATGCTTTTGCAAGCGTAATTAAAATCTCAGAACTTGGTACTTTAAAATTAACTTCCGTCATTTTTGTTTATTTTTATGAGTGTTTCAATTTACAACGGTCTCAAATATTTTTATACTCGATGTAATCAGAGCGTTATACTGACTTTTGACACGCTTCAATATCATACTAAAAATAAAATATTTTCTTTCTTTTCTTTATACTAGCGTTGTTTGTACTTCCTTTATATTTAATTTAAAACAACTGAGTGATGCATTAAGTATGTGTGCATAAAGCTTGATTATAAAAGTACATTTACTGACCTCAGATGGTACTCTAGGCCTGAGCTCCACTTCCTGGAACCCGGGCATGTGATCGGCATTCAAAGTCACGGGCAGACTGACGCACTCCTGCGAGCCGCGCCCGTCTACGGACCCCAGCTCCTCAGCACTGCTGTACGTTTGCACTCCAACCTGCCCATCTTCATACTCCAAACCTTCCCTCAACTCAGGGTCTTCTAAAACAGCATTGTTATTCCCCAAATCCTTTTTCTTATGAGCTTTATGTAACTTCTCCTTTGAACCAAAGATTTTCAAAGCTTTGTCGCGCGCTGGTGCGACTTTGTGGTGCTTCGAGTCGAGGCTCGATACTGATGGAGCCCCCTTCAGAGTCCCCGACTCCTGCTTCCCCTGGCTTGGCCCTCTACGGAACAATGATTTGAACTTCATCATCTTGAATTATTTATATCATTTTTCGTTTTCGTTTCACTAATCGGAGTTCGGTTTCATTTCGTTTGTTTCACTTTGTATTTAGTTGTACATTTCTGTTGTGGTTGGAATTAGATTAGTGCATTGTATTAGACAATACATTGACGTCTTTTAGATTCACTATAATGGTACCTTACTTCAGAAAATAGAAACAATGCTTAGTTTATAAATACACATAAGTTATCACTCCCTAAAGGCTTAACTTCGTAACGGAAATCACTCGACACGTTTTTAGACTATGAGACTGCGAACAAAAAATCCGATGCTTCCGCGCATCACTGCAGACGACGATTAATGACCGTATCTTTACAGGAAACTCTCACTACTCAAGCTCGAGATTTAGACAACATACAACAACACACCTTATCTGTACTACTTGTATCAGATAAAATATGGTAATTAATCAAAGGTAATAAAGATAACCCTGTATGCAGAGGTAACGCGCTCGGTTCACGGAACACTGACATCATTTTCCTATCGATTGGCTTTGAAGCGACAGATGTATCAACATAATTAAATACAGATAAAGAGATAATAATAAAAAGATTATTTGTGTCTATACAGTATTGTGTTTCCGATTTCCATACAGATTTGGCAATGAAATAAATACGTAGACCGTATCAGCTGGTAATCATCCCACGCTAGTTGTAGCACTCAAGGACAAATACGTTTGAGAGAAAAAGCTTTAGTAGCTAATTTGACAGTCAAATATGATTCGTATTTTTAGTGACTTTCAGTGTGGAAGGACATTCCTTTAATCAAGATGACCACAACAATACAGATGCAATTAATCGATTTAATTGATCAAATGAAAAAAATATGACAATGCAATGAAAATGGGAGATACGGAGATATAAATGTATACGCATTGTATGGCTGACTCAACTAATGTTAATTGCATGGCACGCACAGTATTAATTAGCAGATACCTAGTCAATGTATTATACATGATGTGGAGTAAATAATAGTTTGGCATGCATACATCAATTATTGTAGCGATATGCAGCTCGTTTAGTTATTGAAGCGATTTCAAAACACGCTTTCATTGTAATAACGATAGGTCGTAACGTAAATCTGATGGCAAAGCAGAACTGAATAAATCCAACCTTGTACCAATAAAATCCCAATGCCAGTCATAGAAAAAATTTAAAAGGGAGTTGATTCAATAAAGGACCCCAAAAATACATAAACCAAAAGCAAACTAAGATTATTTAAATCCAAAATATATTTTGTCCAAAACGATGTCACCGAAGATGATTATGACAAAAATAATGTTTTTATCATTCACCCTTTCAAATCAATAACAAAACATCCAACAAGGAATCAGAAACCTACTTCATATTTGGAATTCAAACGCTTCCATGCGTATACACGTTGGGGCATGGAAAAAACTAAAAAAGGACTACGATTCTCCATAAAATTCCCCGACATTTAAAACACAATTACCCTATAGGTGGCCCTTAGTTATCCGATAATCCAAGTTATTCGGAGCAGAACATGCACCGCGTCCCCCTATATGCAAATAGATAGGGGACCGGGCGAAGGGCAGTCTTTGTTTCATGTCTCTACTGCAACAGGAACATTCAATTGCTTTTATTTGAAATCGTCACGTTTATTGTCCTTTTATTATTCTATTCAGGGATTACAATATGATTTTTAATGCAAAGGTTGTCTGTGTGGAAGAGTTTGGTTAACAACTGGTTCTGCTTTCTCATTTTTTACAGCCACTGTAATTTCCATTTCGCCTTTGTCTATTCCATATATATTTCGGTCCCTTTCGATCTACTTCTTTGGTTGTTTATTTACCGATCCTATTTTGCACAAACATGTTCTACAAGAGGCTTGTCCCATAAACATAATTAAGGCTCAAATGGGAACTACCGGTCCAGCTTTAATTTCCGACGATAGCATGTCTGATTACTCCCTCATAATCATAGTAATTGTTATGGCTACACAACGCCACACCCATAGTCCAAACAGCGAAGCTTATGCCGAGCCCAGTGTCAATTTACTTCGAGTAATTCAATTGAAACATGCTATACTGTAGTTACATGTATGTAAATGTATGGCTGATTTGTATGTGGACGGTGCGCGCTAGCGGACGCCAACTAACCGATTTAGGAATGGTACTGCACTTAAAGTGGGTAATGTTCGCAATAAGTTAGGAACGTGTGCCAATGAAGGATTGCACAGAACTGTACTTGACGATGAATATCAAAATAAGGGAATATAACTGTTAATTCTGAAGTTGGGATACCAACAACATGAACGGAATAATGAAAAGTAAATTCGTGATTTAGCATTCGTTTTAAAAGGAAACAAAGAAAACTACGATGAAAGCAAAAAACATTTCTAGGATTAGCTTCGCATTGAAGAAATACGAATGAATTCCTTCCTACATGTAAATAAATCACGTCGCTTTCTCTTACATCGAACTAGATATGTGTATTTGTGTAGTACACATAATATGTGTAGGTCTCGATTAACTCATTTATACATAACATAGGAATGAAGTAGAATTCACGTCCTATGCAATAAGAGGTCGACGTTCTGCGGCATCAGATTTCCGAGGTCTAGAGAGATAAGAACTAGATATTTTCTGTAAGTCTCAACGGATAGCAAGTTATGTAAGTAATATAATTATATAATTACTGCTCGGTAAATATAAATCATGCATTCATGATTCATTAAAACTTGAGAACTCATTTAAACGTGTGCCGCAACAGAAGGATCATTCAATAAGGTTTTACAAACAACACTTTTTAAATAATCATGTTTTATTTCAAAAGGAACATCATCAATCAAGCATCTTATATTTTTGATAATAAATTCAGAATAAAATAACATCCTCCGAAATTCACCAAAACGCTGCCAACTCAATGCTGAATATTCACAGAAATAAAAAGACGATTTCCACAAGGAACAGTTCTGGTTCCTATGATTATACCATTTAAAGGCCATAAATGTTCAATGGTTGCACCAACACGACTTACTTACAAGTAATTTAGACCTTCCGATTTACATTCCACTGGCAAGGTGTTGAAAAGAATGCGCTTTCTCTACCTCTAGCGAATATTAAATCGACTATAGATAGATCACTGTAACTGCCTTATTAGGCGCTGTCTCCACTCGGCGTCTACGCAAGATTTATTGGCATATTGACGTCTTTTATGAATATAAATTGCTTCCACAATGACTGCTTTTTAGTGGTCCGTAGGCGAATCGAACACGAGAGTTTTATAATTTGTCATGTTCGTCTGTCTATCTGTATTGCAGAATGCGTCTCCGTGACCTAACTTTGATTCCTTCGAATAATTCTTGTTATAACCATAGCAGGCATCCTACCTAGTTTTTTGCCTATGGTCGTTAAGTGACTGTCTGTTACTGTTTGTTTATCTAACTTCAGATCACTAAGTACATGTCCAACACGCAATTGATTGGTTTTATATGTAAATATCTAAATAGCTTAAATGCGAGAAAGTTAAACAAATATATTTAGCCGTTTGCTTGCATGGACTATTGACTGTGGGCCGGTCACGTTGTATCAGCGATAAAGCGTGCAAGTACGTAACGATTTATGTAGTAGCTATCGTCACGGTCTTTCCCCTGTTGCTATTGCTAGAAGACTTACACTGTGTTTTTATTTTTAATTTCATTTCAATTTATGAGAAATTACCATGCATAACATTTTTCTCTAAAAATACATTTTAATGCAGATGTGCTTATTTCAAGTGCTTGCTTATTCGCTTTGTTGAATAACGAAAGCCATGCTCCAGGTTTGAATAAAACATTCATTATAAAGAGTGAATGTAAACCTCAATTAAAAGGCCTCAAGGTTGGCAAAAAGTGGACTTGCTTATACAACAACATCTATATTTGGAGACGATTCTCAGAAAGACGAAATTGGAAATATGTAATTGGAATTCCCTCCATTGAGAGGCTGGATTAACGGTGTGAGTAATGTATCGCGATGTTTTCGCAACGGGCAGACAAAATAAAGTAAACAGAGATTTTATCGATTTTACCTCAAGCTGGGTTTAATGAAGCTCGTATGAATCGCAAAAAGATTGAGAAGTATCCTATGCCATTATTCGGGAAAGGAGCAATTTCCCATGACTACCTACTTATTCTAAAATATAACGTCAAATAACATTTAAAACCGCCTCTCTCTGATAGTGATAAAGCTTGATTATTTGTAGATAATGTAAAACATGAAGGACGAATAGTTGAAATAGTTACAAGTTGAGGCAGAATTGACACCAGTTTCGTATCTATCTAACAATGATAAACAATGTTATTAGAAATAGACTAACATGGGCAATACCATTAAAATAAATTGATTTGGCCGACATTCTACAGACAGTTTACATTCAATCACGATGCAATTCCTGACTACTGTAGAATATCGGAAACTTAACTTAGTAAGGAAATACGAAACTTAAGCAATACGGCAATTATAACCATTCATCATTAACGTTAAAAAATATAGCTACCAATTTTGAAAGCATAACCCAAATTTTATCGCTAACAAAAAAGGTTAACTCGACAAAAAAGATGGAACCATTCGTCAAACATATTTTTTGTAAAAGGCTGTGTCCCAAAAACGCGCTAAAAGATACAAGTTTTTTATAAATGTCTATGGAGCACTGAGCGGCATTCCTTGCGCCTAGGATGGCGGTCTGGCGGGTTAACGACCAGCCATGGCCGCGGCGGCCTAGGGAGGTCGCCACGCCAATATGGAAGCAGCCAATACCAATACAGTCAATTATAATCTTGTTTCGAATAGATTCGTGTCACACTTTTAATGTTCAACTAGTTTGTAAAGATTTTATGTCATAGCTTACGAAGAAAAAGATCTATATATATATTTTTTGTAAGATTATTAAATAATCGAAATCATTTTTGGATTAATTATATATGGACGCATGTTATTAATGCCAATATTCTAGAAAAGGTCTTTTACTTTTTATGGAATAGTCTTTGAGAACATGGTATTCATAACCGATGTATTTTTAGTTTAGTTCCATAATTAAGTATCTTTTATGGGTTCGTCAACAGTAAGTTAATATTTCACGACGAATGACGTCGATAGAAAAACACCCATTGTGTTAACGTTATTTACTGTAGCTTCGTAGGTATAATCAAATAATTACACACCAAACCATACAGTGGATTGAATGTAAAAGATGATAAAGATACAGACACAAGAATAGCTTTTCTGAAGGATACAATTAATTAAGGTGCGTGAGAAACATTAATTATAAGAACATTATTGACAGAAATATCCCACGGAGTCATCGTAATCTTTAACAGTGGTTAAAATTAATTCTTCACACTAACAATCTCAAGTAGATTGAACAGCGGAGGTAATTGTAAGCGCGCTAACTTACAGTAGCAAATGGCTTTCATTTTGACAGTTCAACAATGTTCATTGCGTTATCTACGTTGTTGAGCAGACATTTTTTTTTTAACATATGGAGCAATGGATTAGCAATATCCATCAAAATCATTCAGCGGCAAAATCAATTTAGACTGGATATATTTCTAAACACAACAAACAGACGTACACGAATAAACGTCAAATACAGCAAGTGATAATGACATATTACTTGAAAGAGAAATGCAATGTGTGCACGGTGAAAGATTGACGACCGTTATCTGAACCACGACCCAGAAAGGTCGCTTTCTTGTATGAGCTACAAGCCAGTGTAATTTTGAATACGCTCATAAATTTTAATAAATGTTTTAAACAAGTTTCAAGCTTCTGAATAGATAAAATCTTAAAATGGCCGTTTTATGTAATGCATTATGAAATGTCCTAGATTGGAGGATGTTACGATGATTGAATATTGTTTTATCTCAATTTTTATCAGGTTTACAATCAAGATTGTTATGGGAATATTCCATCGGAGAATTCTGTTTGGCATTGAGACTGGTCATGACCGGTTAGTTGACTTCAACGTCCTTATACTCCTTGGTTGAACTTCTCAGAATCCAGTACAATGAAGACTTAAAAGTTGCCAACTTTCGTCAAACAGAAAATAATAAAGTCGTCAGCTACAAAGTCTATCGTGTGCTATTGAACCGAAGATCACAATATTGCTCATTCGTCCGTATCCGATCATAATCGTGACTCTAGAGACGTTTCGTTAAACATTTTCGTTTCGTATAAAATTGTTGTGTTTATCAGATTCGTGTATTTGATTCTTCAAAATCTATTCGGCTGTTTGGGAGTACTTGAATTACAATCACTCTTTCTTTTCCTTTATCTTTTGGGAATGGCAAATTTTGCTTTAAATAGCGGGTTCAGCAGAACAATAGATAGAAATAATCTCCATAACACCGACTCTTTAATCAAAGAATAAAGAAATTCTCACGATTGCAATGTAAGATACTTTCTCTTGGTAAACTCCGAAACCTGTTTGCAAGTAATAACTGCATCGCCATCATATAGCTAAATGCTAAGGCCGACTGTTTCAATGTAGCTGAGATGGGAGTACTTCATGTGGAGTTTCTGCCTGTTTGTGTTAGTAGCTGTAATGGTAGCTTTATTAGAGGAGTTGTTTGACTATAGCCAGCATTTATTTCAGTCTCTTCGGTTACGTCTTCACAGTGTTAATAATCTTCATAATGTATGCGCGAGCGTAACACAATGTCTAGTTTGCTATAATGAACTTTGATTTTGGTTTGGATTCAGTAAATACACCTCCTCGCAGAAACGACAGTTATTTGCACATCCCTAGTAGTAATGAGTCCTTAAATAGATATTTGTAAAGTGAAACGCTTTTAAACATTCATCAGCGCATTCTGTCGCTAGACGCAGTTAATTGCTGATATAATGCAGTAAGCGCTAGGAAGGGCACGTATAGTAGGTCCTCAGCTAACGGCACCCAGGCGCCGACACGTTCATTACTTGAATTGTTCAAACGAACAATACGACTCAGACCAAGCGAAGTTAGGTAAACAACGCGATTCAAGCAATGAGAAAAAGTTGTGACGACCACAAGGATTATATGATTGTATTACTGAAGTTGAATCAAATTGCTGTTAGTGTGAAGAACATTACGTTGCATAAGATAACGATGCAGACCGGCATTATGACGATGAGGAAACTAGTGAATTAATTACTAAACTATGGTATTGTATTTAGTTTTGAAACTAATATTAAAAACTTAGGATCGAATACTTTGAATCATGAATATTTTGATTTGACTTCCAAAAAATTAAACTTATTACAAGGTCTCGGTTTGATAATGACAGACGCCATTTTGCAACATTAATGGGAAACGAAGACAAAAAGATACACATACGTAACGGCCATAATGTTTATCATGAAAAAATATGCACGACTGAGCCTTAAGTGACCGAGCTAACACAATATGGCATCGAAATTCATACACGATCGAAGAAGGAACAATGTCAAATCCTTGAGTAACACTTGTGTAAATAGTTGGATATCGGATCCACCTTATTGGTCAGAAATGACGCGTTAGATACCTCATTGTACGAAAGTGGGAATGGCTTTGATGTAAGAACAATTGTTAACACCGTCGAATGGTATGTAAAGATTGTTTTTGATGTAGTCACCAATTGGCCTACCTACGCAAATTGAAATAGGGCTATTTTTCCTGTCTGGATTCTTATGAATCATAAAATGGGCGTAGTATTTCCAGGTCTGGCCACAAAAACAACAACAGTTAACTGCGTTTAAGTCATCGGTTTTTTATTGTTCGATACTGTGGATCTGTGGCGCCTAATTTGGGCGTAGGACGACAACATTCTTTGCCATATGGTACCACCAGCGTTGATTAATGAGTCATGTTAATTCGTAACATTATGAGAAATCGATAAAAAGTTGTGCCCAGTCTATCAAAAATGCAAAAGACAGAAATGCTTTGTCACTAATTATATTTAAGTGCCTTAAGAATATAACAAGTCATTGGACATTTGCAAAAATAATTATCGCGCTACGTGAAGGCTCTCGGTCTCAGACACTGAGTATTTTTGTTTCGATATTCACAAGGTTCTCTGTGCATCAGTTACATAAACAAGAGACATTGTATTGTTAAGTAAATAGTTTGCTCGTGTGAATACCAACGAGTTTGCTTTCGGTTTGCGAAAGTTTGACAATTATGTTTTCATTCTCACGCATTCATATAGTCAACCATATCAAAAGTTAGGAAAACTATCTCATCCTCAATTAGATTGACGACAGTTTTGCGAAAGAAGAAGTGGTGTTCATTACAATCATACAATGCTTTCTTATCCAAATATACAGCAAAGGAACAACAATTATGAATGTTTGAACAGATAAAGCTTCATTCGTGCTGTATCTTATCGACACTAATTCGACGGCCTCGCGATAAACTTGAAACTAAACAATCGTTCCAAGATTTGGGATTTATTTATAGAGATATTCAGAATCAACATCTTCAGTCAGTAATAAAGTATCTGAATTATCTCCAAAAGCAAAATCAGAGTAATCAAAGTTTAAGATGGAACCTGAAGAGCTGTCAATCAACTTTCAGATTCTACAATTATATTATTTGAATATTTGGATGTTGATTGAATTGACGATGACGGACAATCTCTTTTAATTCATTTGAGGCGCCATTTGATTTGTGCTTAGATTACTTCCTGGATGCAGTTTTTTTCTTTATGGTCTTTAGTTTAATTCCTTACTCCTTCTTCTCTTTTTCGAAAACTCTTTGTTTTTTTTCCTTTTAATTGATTCTGTTTTTTTGGTATTGGTCATTGTCACAACAGCTACAAGCCACACTGCAGCTAATTCGTTACAGATCTTCAACTTAGCAAGTTGCGTACTCTCACATTTTATGTAACAATACAAATGGGCTGTTCGCTTCTTATTGCTGTTCAATTGTTCATTTTTTGTTCGAAGATCTTCGGCTAAGTCTTTATTCAGCGTAACACCAGTTGTTATTGTGAAACAACTTGTTCAAACATGTGGATATGCAGCCTTGCGCCTACGTCGCACATTTTTGTCTCAGTTGGAACCCCATTAATTTGTATCGACTTTATTTTAAGTTATGGCTAGTATTGTTTCGTTCAGTAGGCACTTCTGCTGTACAACAGGATAATTCTTTCATGAAACTCGGACGAATGTGTCTTTTATGATAATTCTTTTGCGAAATTATGAATACAGTTTCCTGCTTCGGTTTCGTTTTGTAAATCAAAGTAACTTTAAATAGGAATGATGATTTCTGATTTGTCTGGTTACATTTGTGCAGACAGGAAATGCAAATCAACTCGAATAAGGATTTGTAAGTCATGTCTACAGATAACAAGGTATGCGATCAGACCAAATTGACGACAAACCAATAAGTCACGAATAAGTTGTATTATACACATTTCTACTGAGTCGAAGAAGTTGGCAAAACCAACATGGAATGTCGCGTACGTCCGCTCTGTTGGGGGCCTGACATTTTAAAATGTCGGAGTCATTAACATTTAGACTCTATAAAGCTAAAAGCTAAGACGATCATGTTCCAACTTTACTCATTAAACAGTTTAAGAAGAGGATGCTTAAGGACATGACCTTGTAGAGACTAAAGAATCATTAATTTGCCGCCAAACTTGTTTACCTGATAATCTCATCAAACGGAAATGGTAATTCAAAATATATTCTACCTATAAATCGCATATAAAATATGTAATAGGAAGAGAAGCATTTATGTAAGATGGATGTAACACCGTTTATGTAAATGTTATCGCCTATTTACAATCATTGTTATTTACTATAAAATGAGGGTAACCGCTATTCAACATTCAGAACCTATAAGTGCTCAGGTAAAAACTGTAAACACTGAAACCTAATCTGAGTTCTCAGAACTGAAGTGGAATCCTACCCACATCACTTACCCTAATTCCTTTAAGTGCCTCATTAAAATACTAATTACTCGCCGGTATGGGATGCTTTAGAAGCTGATTGTAAACCAAAACATGTTTCAAGTAATGGTCTGGAAAGACAATTTGGGACACCTTTGAAACAATAAAAAGAAAGCATAAGATGTTTATATAGTAGGTACAGCGTCTGTCAGTCATGTCATCAGTGGCTCAGTGGCCGATTGTCCATTACGAGAAAGCGGGAGTAATAAGATACTCGGTTGAATAAGTTCAATTTTTGTTAGCTCGGTATACAGCCGACGTAGACGACGATTGAAAAACACCAATGCACATAACTAATTCCAATCATAAATTCAACACATCACAAGGAGCACAATAATAACCACCATTATCAAACTCATAAAAAGTTCGTTTTGTTTGTCACCAACACAAAAAAAGTTCGAAAAAAAGCACCCGGCCAACGGGACGACATCCGTGGCTCGTCGCACCAAACAAACTTGCCTGTTGAGCTACTTGCCGTGCTCAAACAACCGGCCAACCACTGTTCGTCCATTTCTTTCTATAACCCCAACAAATTAAAAACATGCCCTCCGCTCTGAACCTACCAACGCCAAACTATCACCCGACATTGATCATGTAACACGTCGCCGAATACATTCTACACGTGCGAAGAAAACAACTATAATATACCTTATCCCTTCTTACGCAAGCAATACGAAAGAGGAAGGGTTATGCGAGAGAGAGATGGATATAACGACAAAAAATATCTTCCATCACGTGCATTAATTAACTTGAGACGTCAAAGTATTGTGATTGAAATTTTACTTTACACCTTAACCGTAAGGTCGTGTATTGATTGTGATAGTCATTTATATTTCCAGTTGGCGCGAAAATTCAAAATGAAACTTAACTTTTCCGATCAGGTTTATAACGTTCGTTTGTAAGCTAATTAAAATGTAAACAAACTTACTTTACAGGTGATGTAGGAACTCTCCGATGAGTGACTTTGACGTCACTGGGTGTTGCCCAAACATCATTATTATTGATATTCTTCGTTAGTTTCAAGTTCAAGTTTTTGTCGGTTTTCGGTCTCAAAGTCGGTGGTAGGATGCTATCTGGGAGCTTTGGAGCTGGTGGTTTGGCTGATTTCTTCACTATTTGCAGGATAACATTTGAGCTTTTGGTATCACTCTTTTTACCACTTTCTTTGATAGATTTCGGTCCACCTGGGTCAGGCGTCGTGGGTTTGTGTCTGAGTGGTCGTTCAGGTTCGATGGCCTGCTTATCAATGTACTGCCCAGCCGACTTGCTTCGATCTGCAGTCTTTTTAACTTTAACCTTATTATTATTAGCCGAATCAGATAAGGTTGCTAGAAATAAATAATATTTTTTTCGCTTTTTAGAATTTTCCTAATTAAGTATTACATAACATAAATATTTTCCTTTATTACCTGTCCTCGGCCTATTTCTAGTTACAGGCTTAGTCTCCGCGCTGCCTATTTTGATAGTTTTCTCGACGGTACTTGAAGAGGCAGGCGTAACCGCCTTGCTTCGATAGCTAAAAGTAGTTTTGAAAAAATTCGCCGTAAAGTTCTTGCTACGCAATAGTTGAGATGATGTGGTGTGTGGATGTCTGTAAAAACACAAAAAGAAAAATACTAAAAGGATTTTCTCAGGGGACACCCGGGTTTGAACCGGGGACCTCTCGATCTGCAGTCGAATGCTCTACCACTGAGCTATATCCCCGCTGACAATGAGGACGAAAATAGCGTACACTACAGTAGTAACAGCGCCCTCTACAAAGTAGCTTGTGTAGTTTTACTACATAATGTAATGTCGTGTCAAGAGATGGCGCTACTAGTCGAATGAATGAGAGAAATGTTTGCAACCCAAACATTAGCGTGAAGAAAAATATAACTCATAAGAAATATAAAAGATATCAGATGTAGGTACAACTTACTGGAGTTTTAAGTTACTAGGCACCCCGGGCGCCTTCTGCTGCATAACCTCCTCGATCTGAAACAACATAAGATACTTATAATGTGTGCAATAATGCCCAATAAAATAAAAGCTACAACAATAACGAATAACACCAATTACAATAGGAGCATGCAGAAGGAATTTCCCGGTTTTCTGGAAATCTATTGATTCATTCAAACAAACCACTTAGGATAGCATTCAAATAGAATTTTTGTTACGCTCCTTTCCTCCTACCGAAATATGCTTCAAAAATCATCAATAACACTCACACTTTTAGATTTTCTAAACATGGCTATGAAATTACGTGTAGATCGTCAAAATTACTTGCAACTACTGCATAAATTAACATTCTTATCGCTAAACACTTATTATCTATCAAGATAGTTGATTGATTGGATTACCATTATAAACTTATATTCTCTTGTCCTCTGGTAGTTCGAAATCATTCTTGCTTTAATCATTTAATTATTCGCAAATATTAATAAAAAGCGCTTCTCTTGGAGATCAAATCGATTTTGAATGCACTCTTTGTTTGAATATCAAAATTTGAAAAATGTCAACAAAACATTAGAACCTTTTTAGCGGCCAGGTTTATATACTCAACAGAGGTTACAGAGGTTAAAAAAAAAATGAGATATACCAAATAAATCACGGATGGATTCTGTGAAATTCATTCTGAATATGGCTAAGAACTATGTAAGGATGAGGATGTATTGTTTCTGCATGTGATAATTGTATTTAATATGTTATGTTCAACACAATGTTATTTGTTAATGAATAAATAAATGAAATGAAATGAAATGAAGGATCGTAGCAGCTGGCGCCTGTAGTTTCACCCTAGTTACCGCCTTGGGAAGAAGGCGCGAGTTTATGTAGGTGTATTGTATGGCTATGAACAGGAAGGAAGTGATTTAAGTGAACACTTAGATGTTGGCTTTTATGCAAAGATTTCAATCGAATATGTAGTAGAGATATGTAGGACGAAAAAGATATGCTGCCCCGTAATAATAGTGGAGTGCCTGGAGCGTTAAAAACATGAAAACCTCGGATTTCTGTTACAGTGAATGAAATTAAAACTACAAAAAAAAAATATATATATATATAAATTAAAAATAATATATATATTAAAAAATACAAAATGGAATGTTCAGCTAATAATACATATAAAATTTTTTAACTATAAAAAAAATTGTGACATATTATAATAAAAATCAAAATAAAGATTTTTGGAACAATTCAAATCGACGCCGACTAATCACGTTTCATTTTGACAGTTCAACAACGTTCATTGCGTTATTTACGTTGTTGAGCAGATTTTTTTGTCGAACTTATGAAGCAATGGATTAGCAATCTGTTTCAAAACGATTCAGATTCTAATTGATCGTGTATTATGCAGTTAGGGTACTGGATTCGATAGGATTATAATTAAGGGAAGATGTTTACCCCTTTCGGAGACACCTTTTTGATGATTGTTTTTTTTTTAATAAATAAAATACATATATAAGCATTTCCCTTCTCTGTGTGAGAAGAGGCCTTTGCCCTGCAGTGGGACAGTAACAGGCTGGTATTATTATTATAAACATTTTCCAATTATTTTTTTACAGTGTTGTAGTCCTTTCAGTAATCATATTTTGATAGCATTTTCATTTCTCTATCTTAATAATTGAGGACACTAGCCCGGGCTCGCACTTTTCTTGAAAACGGGTAACCGGGTTTTTTTTTTTGAGGATGTGAAATCATCAAATGACTTCTCCCGCTCTGGGCAGAGCGAGAGGGTGTGTCAGACTTTTACTGACTAAAATCCACCCGTGTTCCTTCCGTTGCCTGTGTGCCGGGGCCGCGATATCGCTTTCGGACAAACCCGCAACCCCAGCAGGAAACGGGTAACACTCGTGTGATACTATTAAAACACTATTAATCACCCTCGTATTTTAATACCCCTCTTTATGCAACAGTTTCATAAACTACTATTTCGATCGCTTCAGTAGGGCTACCTATGTGCGGTTTCATACACTACTTTATCTACTCTCATACATTGGGATTGAACCTACTAAATAACAGATCAAAGTTAAAGATCAAGAATAAAAAAATCCCACGAAATTCAGTATAACTTCACGTATGAATGGCGCCTGCTAGCGCGGTGCTGCTGTAGCCCGCTAACGTTCGATTGCAAACATAATAGCTCTAAACTCCTTGGTGATATTAACTTCTTGGAGATTACTGTATATTAATAGAAAAAATAGTAGATTATTAACCAAGGGGATAAAGCAGTGTCTTCTGTCGCGGGTGACGATTTAAATCGCGAGCGTAACGAAGGACTCGAGGTTTACTCCCGAGCGTAGCGAGGGTGTTAAAAACTTAAATCACGAGCGAAGCGAGGGATTTAAGACGAGTCCTGAGTGTAGCGAGGGATTTAAGTTAACCCAAGACTAAGACAGCTTTATCACCGAGGAAAATACTCTACTTTTCGTACCATTTGCGAAAAAATTAACACAATAATAATATCAGATAAGCATTTATTAAAAATAATGACAATTAAAAGTAAAAGTTAACATTCGAAGCGGCCGACAGGGAAACATTGGTCCAATTATTGATAGAGAGAGTAACATTTTTGTTTGGTACATTTATTGTTGATGAGTTAATATGAGTATTTCTCTGTTCTTGCGTCTGAGGAACTTGCGTTTCATTGTAGATAGTATACGTCGGAGATAGTGGTGGTGGTGCATCGTGAGTTACGGACGAAGATAAGATGCCGGAAGTTGATGGTTGTGGCTCTGATGGATTAAGTTTTATATTTTTGTTAATTTGACTGCTTAATATGGTTTTATTCGCCATTGAGCTTTCGATATAACCCTCAGCTACTCCATCAGAGCTCAAACCACCGTGTCTTTTTATTGACGTCATATCCGCCCCTGAATCCGCCAAGAAAGTCGCCGAAGTTCTTCTAAAACAGTGACCGGTGTAGAGTTCAACATCTTTAAGTTTTAAATATTTAGCAATTTCCTTTGGCATATTGCTAATTTTATTTTTGCCGATGGCTTGTCGAGTACATTTCCCATTCCGATAGTTTATAAAAAATCTATTGTTTTCCATGTTGGTGGGACGTAATGCTTGGTATTTATGAATGATTTTAGTATATTGTCCTTGTACAATGAATGATCGATTTTTCTTTGTCTTAGTTTCCTTTACATTAATCAGCAGCAACTCATTGGAATGATTTTCAACGTCCTCCACCTTTAAGTTTACAAGTTCACATCCGCGGCAAACACCATTGAGTCCAAAAATTAAGGCCACCTAGAACAAAGATAAAAACAGGTAAATATATAGAATAATTACCATTACTAAGATACGAAATATTCATAGTTAAATCATGTATACTTACTTTTGTGGCCAGAAAAATTCAGGAGTCAGGAGCTTGATTAAGAATTTTTTCCACATTTTGAGTCGTAAAATTTTTTGACTTCTTTGCGCAATGCCCTTCTGATTTTCTTTTAAAAAAAGCCAGTAATTTCGTGAATCTATTTATTGCAATGCTGTGTTTGATGCTTATTGTAGCTTTCAGTTTTGAGTATATGCACCAAAGTGTATTCGGATTCTTTGTCTTGGATAAATAATCAAAATAGACAAGAAGTACTGATTCTGAAATTGATAGTCGTTTCGCACTTCTCCACGTTGAAAATTCTTCATAAGTTTTTAAATAATTTTCCTTGGATTTTGTTGGAAGCACATTATTTATAATTGCGGCAGCATTTGCACTGATGGAATCCGACAATTCACTGTCACTGTCGCTTTGATTTAACATCGTAACGTATTTTTAGAACATTAACTTATTTATAAAAATACATTAAAATAAACTAACGTTTATGTATTTGAAGAAAACAAAAACGCGGCAAATTCCTAGACTAATATTTTTTTGTTGGAAAAGCAAAGGCATCAAGCTCATACGGCCTCGTCGGTTTTCGTAATTTTATTTAATAATCATAACTGCATAATAAATGCGTATTCCTTTTTCAAAAAGATGTATAATGCTTTATATACAAACTCAATGGTGTAAACACAGATGTAGTTCAGTATAAATATCGGTAAGTATTCCAAATTTAAATAACATTCTCCCCCTAGAGGATGAATGAAATTCAGTACAATTTTCTTTCCCTGTTTTTAACAGATTAAAAATGACTATTGTTATGTTCGCTTTTTGTGGCATAGAATGTCACTTTTTTGAGCAATTGGTACGAAAAAACTGTTTTAGCATTATTTTGTTAGAGAAAAAGTGTTTTATTATGATTCTATTTTTCAATTTCGGTATTGTGTTTATAATGTACTTCAATATAAACTCGTTTTGAAGTTTATAATTCGAATATTACAATATGTGAGTAGATAAAAGCATTTTCAATGCTAAAAATGAAAAGCATTTTTTTTTTTTATTCCACGTCGACCTTAATAAAAATTCATTCTCTGTTACAAAAGTCCGTGGTCAAAACCCCCAGGCGCTCTACTATAAATTGCGATATGAGCATTTAAGGATATTAATATTATCATTAATATCCTCGTCCATTGTCATGGAAAATTGTAAAATTAGAAGAGGAGACTGGTAGCAAGTAGGTAGCCGTGTTCTCTCGGGTCTATGATGCAATATAGCTACATTTTAGAAATGAGGTTTCATTTGTTTTGGCAATTTTTGAGACGGAGCAGTAAGGGCAACCGCCCTTACTGCTCCGTCTCAAAGATTTTAACCTTTGTAGCAACAGGAAAACGGTCTTAGGTAGTGTTGCCAGGTCCGATTTATTTAAAATCGGGGCAGAAGGTAAAACAAATCGGGATTTAGGGTTGTATATCGGGACAATAAAAAAACAAGGTTTTTAAAAATGAAGGTTTAATTTATTGCGTTTCGCAATTAATATTACTAGTAAACCTGACAGGCGCGGTCCGAGGGGGGGGTCCTAGGGATCATGACCCCCCCCAAAATCATTGAAGCTGTCGACAACTTGAATGATTTACGTGTCTTACTAACAAAAAACTGCAGGTACATGAGCCACCGTGACTGCGATGGGCATTCTATACAAAAAAATGAAAAAAAAACCTGTTAAGCCTTCGATCTGATCGAAGATTTGATCGAAGTGTTAAGCAAACTCGAGAATTTGGGCACCACTACACTCGGGTTAGGGCCAGCTTTCAAAACCTAAAGTGCTGTAAAACGAGTAGCTTTTCTTCTCGACAAAGTAAGTTGTCTTCCTGTATAATGGTCAAAAGAAAACACAGAACCGAAGGCACGGTGCTAAAATTTTAGGCTCGCTTGTCTTGATTCTTGAGCTTTTCTTCTTATATCGACAAAGCAAGTAATTCTTAGTTCTTTTGGAATAATTAAAAGAAAATCTAACGTAGGTACCCGAAGGTGCAAAATTTTTGAGCTCGCTTCGCTCGCTCTTGTATTCTACTAATTTATAATTGCTTAGCCTTTGCTGCATAACTCGACAAGGTAACTCTTATTTCTGTTTGAAAATGTAAATCAAATCCTAAGAAAACAGAACCTATTCAAGGCGGGGTGTTAAAATTTTAAAGCTGGCTACGCTCGCTTGTCTTGATTCTAAGCTTTTCTTCATAAGTCGACAAAGCAAGTAATTTTTAGTACTTTTAGAATGATCAAAAGAAAATCGAGCTAATCCGAGAGTGTTCAAAATTTTTGAGCTTGCTTCGCTCGCTCTTATATTCTACATTTTCATATTTGCTTGGCCTTTCCTGCATAATAGTAGTCGACATAGGTGCCGATTCTCTTGTACACCGAACTAAACTATCACTAAAATTCCTTACTTTTGGCTATGAGAATTTTAGAGCTAAAGCTGTTAATTAAATTCTCTAAATAAAAAAATTATTTTGACACAACTAAAATCGAATTTGACAGTCGCAAATCCACGTGGTACCCGTGGTTTGCCCTAACCCGTGATTTTTTTGAGAGCCGGAGGCGCGCATGGGGTGCAGCCTCGACGTGTTTTATATGGAATTTTTCACTTTTTGTATGGAAAATATGAAAAAATATTACCTACATGTTGAGCTGTAAGGGTTTATGGGTTTCCTTAAGGGGGTCAAAAAAATAAATACGGTACTGCTTTTGCACGTGACGTCGAGATGTTGGTGTGAATTTTAGTTCATGATAACTTATTTTATCCCACACCTTTTTAATCGCTATAAAAAATTGTCAGGCTTAGTCTGGTTTGGTTTTTTACAAATTTTTCATGATCATGATCATGCGCAAATCAGGACGTGTCCCCAGACCCCTGAAAATCGGGACACCTGGCAACGCTAGTCTTAGGAGACTGTCCTTAACTTTTTGGGACATTTTGATCTGCATTCATAGATTTTGAAATATATGTACAGTTACGAAGAAAATGGTCAGGTCTCACAAAAACTTTTTTTGATGCCAATCGATCCTGTTTCTCATAAGGATCTTAAAAAAACTATTCAACTATAAAACTGAGGTTTGAGTACCACAAAAGTCAGAAAACGCAAAAAAAAGTTTTTCTATATATATCGGAGGAAATGAGACATAAATCCTTTTTTTAAATTATCCTACGCTGGCCCACCTAATAATTACTTGAATGAATGAATGAATGAAATGCACCGATCCCAGCGTGGTTAACCAGACTCGATAAATCGAATGAACCCCAAGATTTGCACTAGCCCATGAAGCCTCATGTTTCATGGGACTACAAAGGCCATTGCATATCTAGAAGTAGACCGGGGGGCGCGGGTAATGGTAAGGAAGACGTGCCCTTAGGATAAGGAAGGATTTGAGAGCCGTACCGGATATGCATCCTAGAGTAAGCATTGGAATAGTGGAGAGACGGGTGTAAATTATCTATGGATGGGCATCTTTTTACGACGTCGCAGCCAGTTGCTCAGTCAATCTTCGCCTGTGAATCCTTTGGCGGAGTTACGTTGCTTTCTAGGCTCTTTTCTATCTCCCTGCTGTGCTGTTTTAGACTTTACTGTTTTCTGTGTCTTCATCAAAGGACTCGCTGTCCGTTTCAGGTTTTTAGTACCACTCGCTGGCCGTCTTCTTGATATTGTATCGGTCTTCAGCCGTGTCCATCCAAAAGTTGATTTCCTTATCGAAGTGCGCCATGTCCTGTTTAAGATTGTCGATCCATGTGTAATCCAATCGGCCTACTTTCTTGAATTTGGGCTTGTACTGTATTGCTGCATGTAACAGGTGAGGTTTGCCGCGTCTGTGAACGTCTGCAAGATAGCACATCCTGTAGTTTTTTATGAGTTTGGTTACTGTTTATTCCGTCTAAAATTTCGTGTATTTTCCTTAGCTTGGTTTATTCATAGCGTGGTTAATCAAGTCTCTCATGATAACTTTCTCATATCTTCTCGTCTTGGTCATGAGTCTGGCTGCTTGCCCATCCATCTTTAAGTTTTCTATGAATGGTAGTAATGATGATTTTGATTTGTGATTCTTTTCTAATTGTGCTTCTCCTGCTTAGTGTAGATGTTATGTATGTGCTAGGTATTTAATTTCAAAGATTGTAGGTAGATTTAATTCATTAATTGACACGTATGTCGCTTTCCGTGTGGTTATGGGGTCTCTAATTAGTATTTTTGTTTCGTTTATTTGGAGGCCGACACTAGCTATTAGGGGTTTACTAACTAATGATAACAACTAATGAAGATGAGGTCATCCACGAATGATAGTACTAGAGGGAGTGAGATTTCACGATCTTGGTCTAGTTTGATTAGATGGGTTTCTTCCTCGAGTGTTCTAAGAACCTTATCCATGACCAGTGTAAAACGGCGAGGGGATAACGGGCAACCTTGTTTGACTTCCTTTCCTTTGATGATCCACCTACTTTGCTGTCCACACCATTTATTGTGTGTTCGTTCGGTCATGCATACCTTGATTATCCTGTTGTTTAACGTTTTTTTGGTTCGATGTATTAAAATATATCGCAGTGCTTGGAGGTCGACATTGTCAAAAGCTTTTTCTATGCCCAGAGCGAGTACCTACATAAATTATTTTTCCTGCACGCCATTCTTCATCCAAACCCCTTCTCAGCGTAAAAACGAGGTCATCTGTAGATCTGTTGTTTAAAAAGGCCGCTTGGTAGTTGCCCAATTCCTTTATTATTTCGTCAATATTTTTTTAGTACGTAGGAGGCGTAAATTCTAAAACCCATATTGTTTGTCTTTTTAGGGTGTTTTTTTTTTTAATTTTAATTTTTCTCCGGAATAGGTAAGTACCTGTTTTCTTTCTAGCCATGTGTCAGGTGCGTCATTTTGTGTCCAGGCTTTGTTAACAGGGTGTCTTAACAGGGTTTTGTTTCTGACTTGTTGCTCCTATAATATAAATAAAGTATCTGCATGTGTTTTGAAGGGCATTTTTTAAGGTTTCCTGGGCAGCCGCTTTTAAAACTCCAGTTATGGTGTTCCATGGTATGTTGATGCTTTAAACTGCTGAGTTGATTGCTATGTTTTCCAGTTTTTTGTTATGCATGCTTGGTATTTTTTTTTGGAGGATTTTTTATTGAGAGCGGCATCGGTAGCATTGTTTATGGTTGAAATCTTTATTCTCAATTGTTGTCCGATTCTTTTGTGTCTCGTGTTTGGTGCTTTCAACTTTGTTTAAAATTCGACTTGTTTGAAGTTGTCCCCAGATTATTTTATGCTCGGAGGTGACCCTACCGGACCTAAGGAGTTTTCCTGTTGCCTGTGGCGTAATAATGTAATCCAATTGGGATTTATGCGTGGCCGTAGATCATGTTATCCTGCATGATGGTGTACTTTTTGTTGTTTCTATTTGAAGTTTTTCCCTATTGGCTATAACCATTAATATTTTAGTAGTTAGAATATTAATGATGTACATTTTGGTGACTCAGCCCTTTGCGTTGAGAGTTTAGTGTATCCTGTCTACCAATATAGGCGTTAAAGGCGCCTAGGATTAATAGAGTACATTTCCTTGGTTTTTGTCTAACCAAGTTTAATAGACCTGTGAATAATCTGGGTTGCTTTAGAGGATCAATAAACCAGTATATTGTCGTTATTGCACATGCATATTAACGAGATAGAATTCGGACGCAGCGATTATGATGTCTTTTCCTCCCCACAACGTCTCGTTAAACTACGCGGTTATGTATTTTTTTATTATTTGTTCCTGAGAAAGCTAGCTGTTAGGAAGAAACTCATGAATGTTATTTCATGAGCTAAGCGAATTCTGGTGTCACCTCGGTTCGTTGAAACATAGGTAGCGAGGTCTCGGCGGACAGACACGTGGTCGGACGTCAGCCCATAAACGGGCAGTCACCAACTTTTTGTAAAAACTTACCATTACCATTGTAAAACTTTTGTTTGGGTAATAGAGTGGGTTTCGTTATGACGGATACATAACTTTGACAGGGCTGCGGGTTGCCCGGAGATTTATTATTGCTTCTTAGTGTTTCTGTAGCATCTTGTTTCATGCATCTTGTTATGTAGACTTAGATTTCCGGGTCAAGTTTTTTTGTTTTTTTTTTTTGTGAGTGGGCCACTCATGTGCCATCCGTCATAAAAAGCTTGTGTAAAGTAGGTACTACACCGACCGAAGTCCTGCGCGCATACGGGTATAATGAAACTTGATTAATGGCTGTCAGAAGTAATATTTGTTGAAGGAACTTTTTGTATGGCTAATAACCAATTAGTTAAGGGTAGTTTATGGGGATTAAGCTTGATGTTATAATCGTCAGCATGCAAGAGGTTAGACACTGGTCAAAATAAGAAGTTTTATGAGAATATAGTTTATATGCTAAATCTAAAGCTAAAATTAGCTTAGAAAATTATGAAATAAATAGTTAAATGTGCGCTTGACATCAAACGCCAGACACTTCACCACTGTACATGCGCGCTAGAAATGTTGTCCCTTAATTTATTAAATAAAATAACGATTTTGCAGAGGGAAGTAATCCCCTGAAGGATAATGGAAAGGAACACACCTCACTTTAGCACAATTTTAATATCCTCCTACTACACACACGCTATACACTATTTTACTGTACTTTTGCTCTTACTGCACTATTTTTATGTATTTATTTGGCGGTTAGTAAAGTCACAGCAGTATCCAAACCAGCTGGCCCACCTAATAATTACTTACCTACAAATTATTATAATCAGATTTTAAGTTTTAAAACATGCAATTTCAACTGACACAGGTGCGAGCGTTCGAATTTCAGGCTCCTTAATTTTTCATGGGAACCATTATTACATTTTAGAGGCGTGGCGACATTCCAGCTCAAACTCAAAAGCATTTATTTCAAATAAACCAATTACAGGAAGTTTTGAATTGTCAAGGGGTCTGTCAGTGAGAAATATGAAGCTAGTTGCCCATTCCAACGCGTAGTAGGTTCCTATGGAGAAGAAAGGGTAAGAAACTCCACGGACACTCTTATAAATCAGAATATAGCCTACCTAACGTGGCAAAATTATACGATTCTAATACTCAATGACTAAAGATTATTCCATTTATTCCCACGGCCGACCTTACTGCTGCCGACACCCATGTTCATATAATCGTATCGACAATTAGCCTGTCCACTAAACAGATAAACACCTACTTATTAAATGACACCACAATTTGAGGTGTGCGCGAATTTGCAATATTCGGTGTGGTGTAATTTTATTGTAATTAGATGCAAATTAGGATTTATATTTCGTGTTTTTGTATTGGCATTTTGGCAACGGGTCTCAATAGCTAGTTCTTAAACATTTAAGATGTATTATAAAGTATAATCACGTTCGTAATTTAATTATGGACAACTTTTATTTGATGTGTCTCTCTTGGCTATTACTTTGTTACTTTTAACTCTTTGTCTTTGTTTGTCGGATTCAATCAATTTAGATCCAGTATGTTATAATATAATTTTAGGTATACTTAGCACAAGAATTTCTAAATCATTCATAATTTTATACTTAGCACAAGAAGTGCCAAGCCAGGGTTTGCATTCTTACCACTCGACCTACCATCTTCAATATCCGCTGTTGTCTCAATATTTCTGATTCTATCAAATTATCAAAACAATGGTGCCGATTCTCTTGTACACCGAACTAAACTAACTAAACTATCACTAAAATTCCTTACTTTTGGCTATGAGAATCTTAGACTATTCTGCAAATGAAATTCTCAAAACTAAAAATTAATTTTGACACAACTAAAACAGAATTTGACAATCGCGAATCCACGTGGTACCCGTGGTTTTCCCTAAACCGTGTTTTTTTTTAGAGCCGGAGGCTCAGGGGGTGCCGGCGCGACGTATTTTATATGGAATTTTTCACTTTTTGTATGGAAATGAAAAAATATTGCCTACATGTTCAGGTTTAAGGGTTTATGTGTTTTATAAAGGGGGTCGAAATTTTCATTATTTTCGCGATAGGACGCACCATTTTCGAGATATGAGCAAAAGAAAAAAAATAATACAGTACTGTTTTTGCACGTGAAGTCGAGATGTTGGTGTGAATTTTAGTTCATGACAACTTATTTTATCCCACACCTTTTTAATCGCGATTAAAAATTGATAGCTTTAGTCTGGTTTGGTATTTTACAATCAAAATTTTAGGTGAAAAATGTCAAATTCAGAATAGCTAAATTGCCATTTTCACTAAACTAAAAACTAAGTACTATCTTAGTGCTGTCAAACTAAAATATAGTTAAGTTGTGTCACTTTAGTCTATTTCAGAATGGGAAATCGTCGTTTGACAGGAATAAACTAAATTTTAGTGATTTTTAGTCTAGTTTAAAGGCATTTGTAACAAGAGAATCGGCACCAATATCTATGAAGAAAATTATATCCGCAATCTACTTTAATTTAAAATTTTAAAAGCAATCCTCGTCCGCAGCCATTGAGCTTGGACAGCTAAACTAAGTTAGCTCTCATAGTTAAGCCAGTTTTTCATACATGTGATTATAGCCGTGATATAGTTATATCCGTGGGATATAGCTATATACCGTAATATAGTTATATGAAAGCGGTTTATAACTTTCAGAGTGCCACTTTGTTACAGCGACCAATTTCGACTTAGCGCTCGGAGCGCAAGTAGATGGTCACAGTTCTAACCTTACCCAACTTATTTGGTTGGAGTGCCCTAATAGTTATATTACTAGATCGTGCCCGTATCATAGTTATGACCCGCTTTCATATAACTATATTAGGTTATATAGCTATATCCCTAGGGATATAACTATATCACGGCTATAGTTAACCATTTTACTGCGACATAATTATATACTTTACGCCTTATCCAGCCAGCCCCACTTCTTGTTCCTTAACTTTCATCGTATTTCTGTCCCTACTCGCCGGTTCTGCGCAATTTCCGTGTTATATTCGCATTTCCAGGAACGTAATAGCTTCGAGTGCTACTGTTATTACATCGCGGTTGGATGCTACCGTCCCGTAGTGTCCGTTGTCTTGATATCATCTGTAAATCGTCACTCGCCTGCTATAGGTACCTAGGACAAGATAGGGTTATTTGTAATTGGGATTTTTCTGTCTTTTAGTAAGTTTTCGCTGTCGTAATTCATTCCTATCATATGACAATTAAAGAGTATCGTAGGGTCTATAATATTATAGCCCTATATTTTGCACGTGGCATAACAGACTTTTCATGTTTCCTTATTGTGTTATTTACCTACCTTTTATGCATCAACCCCAACTTCGGCAATCGTTTGTGTATTTAACGATTTTAAAACATCTGGCTGATGGACAGCAGCATCCATCAGTGCTCTTTCATCAGGTGCATTATTGATTACAAAACATTTATCTATATCAGTTTTTTTTCGTTAAAATTATGTTTTAGAGGCTCGTGTTCAATTTCGGATGTTCAATTTTCAAAATACACACAACGGAGATAGAGAAAATGTTCACATTTGTATTTAAAAACTAGATTAGCGGCCGCTGCTGCCAGAGGCTTCGCCCGCCTGGACCCTAATTCTTTTTGTAAAACAAAAGTAGCAATAGCTACTGCTAATAACATCAACTACCTGACAGTGAAAGACCCGTCAAAATCGGTCCAGCCGTTTCGGAGATTAGCTGGAACAAACAGACAGACAAAAAAATATTAAAATAGTTTTTTTTTGTTATAGCTTAGTACCGTAAGTATATACTTTGATATGCATTTAGTAAAAAGATGTTTATTTGATATTACAAACATACACTCCAATTCTTTTTCTCTGTACACGGGGTGTCCTGGACATCGACGCGAAGCGGGTTACCATGGATTCAGTACATGATTCTGAGCAGATTTTTTTTTAAATAACCGACGAAAAATTTCAACGCAGGGGGGTTCAGAATCATGTACTGCATCCATGGTAGCCGGCTTAGCGTCGATGTCCCTGACAACCTGTATATGTATGTATAAAGAAAACTTGCTATTTTTGTACGATAAAGTAAATAAACATGGTTTGAGAGTTTTTAAAAGTTTCAAAGTTGTCCGCATCAAGCAGTCAGTGACTTGCACCAAACAGACTGCAGCCCACACTACACCCTTCTATTTCTGCACAAAAACGTCCAGCATTCATTGAACCTTTTCACAATGATATCATGTCAAGATTGATTCAAATATTAAAGCTGTACCGTTCACGTGGGTTTTTTTGTTGATGGACATCTGGAAGGTAAGTGGGCGCTCCGGGCCAGATGGGCAGAAGACCTGAAGGGTAGAAATGGATACGATGCGAGCTGTCATCATAAATCCGGTGATGCCTACTCTCTGATTTACTTCTTTTTTTTTAAACAGTGGATTCAGAAGGTTTAGGAATCGATCTGTATCTCTAATATTATAAATACGAAAGTGAGTTTGTTTGTTTGTTACGCTTTCACGCTAAAACCGCTTAACGGATTTGGATGAAATTTGGCACACGGGTAGACCATGATCTGGGTTGACAGATTGTGATTGTTTAACTGTCATTTTGTCTATTCTTCCGTCGACAAAAACCGTTTCTACGGTGATCATGCTACGCACGCTGTAGAGCTTCATCTCTTTCCCACACTAAAGTAATATTAAAATAATACTGCTTTAGTTGTAAACAAACAATAAGTATTGGACAAAATAGCCAATTTCATGTAACAGTAATAAGATATAATATTATGACTGTTTCTCATCTGTAAGTATAACCCTGCGAGAAGTAGGTAGGTACGCAACATTATCAAGGTTTAACCTTGCTCTAAAACACTATCTTATCTTTAATGATATAAGTTAACGGAAAATCTACATTTTTGAGAAGCATGATATCAGATGGAGCAAGCTGTAGATTTTATTTCGATATCAGAATATTCTCCATTATTTTCTATCGTCTCAATAATCTCGTAGAGGTTTTTCTAGTCTACAGGATAAGGTCCTTCATCAATTTACACTGACAGTGATAGCCTAGTGGTGTAACCGTCTGAATGCCAAGTCATAGGTCTTGAGTTCGAACCCAAGCCACGCACCTCTGACTTTTCGGATTCATCTGCGTATTGTATAATTGTCACTTGCTTCAAAAACGGTGAAGGAAAACATCGAGAGGAAACCGGCATGCCTGAGAGATATTTCTCGACGGCATGTGAAGCCAAGTCAGAGACCCAGGGTTCCAGTCAGTTAGTCATTAACCACTGGAAAAGAAAGATCAATCTACACTTATATAATAAAGAGATAAACTTTTTATGTAAGAGTTAATCTCCGAAACTACTCACCCGATTTCAAAATTCTTTCACTGATTGTACGCTACTCTATTGTCGAGTGCCATAATATTATACTTTATGATATTGTAGCGGCATCTACATCGCTACATGCAAAACTACGCATCAAAGACCTGACGTCACACAACATCCTGACGTCACACAAATCCTGCATCGCACAATTAGAGTTTACCGCGCGATAAACATATATACAAGCTTCCCGACTTCAACCTCTGGGCAGTCGCCCGCCAGACACGACTCCCGTCTGGTCGGAGGATCCTCCCTTTTCTATGGGGGATGAGTGAACTTTACACCCTGTTCCTCATACCCCTAAAGTATAATTGGCTTCCACACGGACGGAGTCGCGGGCAGAAACTAGTGATTGATAAAAAAAGAATCTGGAAAAGTTGAAAAACTAGCAACATTTGTCCTGTATGTTTACATGTTCTTTGTCTACTCCATCTTAGGTTACAAGTCGTAACAGGCTAGACGTCGTCTTGCGAGACGGATTCACAATGGCTTCCTTTAACTTATTGTCCTTCGGGCTTCCTACTACGTAATACTTCACAAGTCTGATATTAGACGACAGTGCTGACTGACTGGTATTCCAGTTCCTTCTAAGGGTGTTTTAGTTATTTGATTTAGACAATGAGTTTCGAAGCTCATTTACCTCATTGGACTCCTTAACTCCCAAATTACAAAATGTATGTACCTACTCTAGGTATTCAAGCAGAGCTGTTTATAGTCAGCTTTGCTTGCATATAGTGCATACTTTATACCTACTTACACTGGAATCATTGAAATGCAGTTAGGTAAGTGCATTTCCTATAAGAGTTGAGAGGAAAACATTGTAGGTTATATGTAGGTCTGTGTATAAATAGAAAAGTAAACAAGTAAGCGACATAATATTAAAAAAAGAAAAATAGGTGTTTTGTAATATTTCATTGAGCAATAAAGTCGTTTGAATTGCATCACACATCACGTAAACAACAAAACATAGCTGTAAACGTGTTACCTATAGGCTAAGCATATGCTGAGACGCAGGTAACATAGCACAGCACAGTACAGATTTTGCAAGGTAGGGACGTAGACTTCCTGTTACACACTTCCGTCCCGTTACGAAATCACTCCCGCAGATTACAGGAAAATGAGCGGAACATTGCAGGAAAGCGAGTGGTCAAATCAAATAGCGCGCGCTTCCCCGACTTTCTGTTACACATTTCCGTCCCTTTACGAAATCACTCCCACAGATTACAGGAAAGTGAGAGAAACATTGAAGAAAAACTAGAGGAAATATGTTACACATAAATAATTAGGAATTTACGACTTATCATTTAACGAAAAACTAAAGAGGAAAAAACGACAATAAACCATTTTGGATTTTTATTAAATAAAATGTTGATTAGTTAGGTAGCTCAAACCATAAGCAGCATTACATTAGCATATATATATATTATATATTATTATATATTTATTGCATTATTATTTGATTGATTGACGTAGTCAATCATAAGATTCTGTATCTAAATAAAAGATTAGTTATAGGTAGGAAAATTGAAAATTGTAATTGGGGAATACATATTGAAAACCTATGAAAAAAAATTAACAGATTTGTATATGCACTAAGAGAACTACGTAAAACAGCGAATGAAGAAGCTGCACTCAACGCCTATCACGGCTACGTAGCGTCTGTATTGAGGTACGGCTTACTCCTATGGGGTAACTCGTCACATATCCAAAGAGCATTCATAGCGCAAAAAAAATGCTTGAGAGCAATAACTGGGGCGCCTCCATATGAGAGTTGTAGACCAATTTTTCAAAAGTTGAAGGTTTTAACGCTAGCTTCTATTTATATTTTAGAAATAGCCATATTTGTTAGGAAAAATTCACACTTCTCCACAGTAACCGAAAACAATAGATTTACAAAAAGGGCACTAAGCTAAAAAAACAATTTTGTAACAGCGCTCTGCACTACAGAAACAGCTACCTTATGTCCATAAAAATTTACAACCATATTCCAAAAGTAATAAGAGAACTACCATTTAATTACTACAAAAGAAATCTAAAATAATGGCTAGAATTTTTTGAATATAAGGGTAATAAATTATAGATTTATTTAGTTTTATAATACCTACAAATATTGTTCAGCAACAATATTTGTAGGTATTATTAGGTATTGTGTTTTATTTTAATAGAGTATAAATGTATCTTTATATCTATAGTCTTAGTTTTTCGTATTGTTAATAGAGTTTATGTAGTAATAAGTTAGGTTTTTATGACCATGTAAATGTAAATATTCGTATGCCGCTTTTAGCGGCGGATGTGTCTTGAACATATTATACCTAACCAACTTGTACGTACCATATCCGACGAATAAATGTCTTTGTCTTTGTCTTTAGGTATAAACAAATGCGAAATAATCCATGAAATCAATTTCATTAACATATATGCGAATAATATTCGCTTAAATATCAGGTATGTTGTTTGCGTCGTCAGATGGTGAAATAATGATGTTATTTCATGGGTGCGACTATAATTTATAAATATCACGGCTTTATTTATCACGATGCCATTATTATATAGATTTGCAGACGCGATCAAAAAGCCCTTCATTTATGACAGCTGTATCGGATTTAGAAGATAACATTTCTCAACTTCTTAGCACAGATTTAATCCTAACTATACTCGTATATCCTAACTGCAAAAGTGAGTTTGTTTGTTTGTAACGCTTTCACGCTAAAACGGCTGAACAGATTTGGATGAAATTTGGGACATGGGTAGACCATAATCTGGTTAAGGATATAGGCTACTTTTTATCCTGGTCCGCAGTTGAAGTCTAAAGAATAAAGGAGCAAATCTTCTAATAAAATTAATCAAACATCTCAGTTTATCACTATCATCTACTCGGAAGGATGAATTTCCGTCATAACTCAAGGAAACAGCCAATTTTTGTGGAAAACACCTTACTTAAGTTTTTGTTCTCAATTATATCCTATAATATTAAATGAGCAATATTGATACATATATTTGTAATCAGGTTCTCAAAAAGTGCTCTAACGATTTCGATGAAAGTTGCAATAAAGGGGTTTACCTGGGCGAAAAAGCGATCTAGCTAGGTCTCATAACTGGGAAAATTCGTTTTCTATAGTTTCACACGCGCAGAGCTCGGTCGACCAAGTACTATCTGTTCATAAAAATTTGCCAAACGTTTTGCAGTACACAAAACACTTAGGTACCTACAAAATTATTCGGTGATGACAAACCCGCTGCTAATAAACATACATACAAGCATAATTTTGCAATTAAGAATATTAAGAAAGATTTGTTTATTGGAGATGTAGTGGAAGCAAAATCTGAATTCTTTATTCTAATCAGAACATTTGTCTACATTGTACTGTCATATAAAATAACTCCCGCAGAGTTCCTCGGCTTAGCTTTGGATAAAATTAAACATTAAACTTGTCTAAACATGGAATTCCTTTCTTCTTTGGTACTCTTGTTTTGTTATTTTTGGAGACAATTCTAGAACTCCTTTAAATATGTGGATTTTTCAATCTCCGAGATTGGAAAATCTATGCTCGGGTGCCACACTAGGGCTATGAGCACATATCTTCTGCATTTGCAGTCGATGTATCTAATGAAACAAGTCCAAGTAGACTGGTGTGAGTGAAAGTCCTTTTGCGTTTCGCGAACTCTCAGATACTTGTGTATAGGTAGTTTGCTTATGTTCTTGCTATTTTCTTGTTGCTTGCTTGACTTCAACTTAGCTACTTCCACAGTATTATGTCGTATGGCATTTTATTGTGGGGTCGGGCTCCTGACATTGAATCCATCTTTATCTTACAAAAGAGAGCTGTCAGAGCCATTTATGATCTACATCGTCGCGAATCTCTCAGGGAACTATTTGGAAAGATTAATATTATGACGGTACCTTGCCAATTCATTTATGAAAATATTATGTATCTAAGAAAAAATCTACATATTTTTAATAAAATTTTAATACTAGAAATAAAGATAAAATAGATCAACCATTTTTCAGATTATCTAAAGTAATACATATTTTATGGGGTACTGTGTTATATGTTACAACAAAATACCTTGTGATATTTTACAATTAAATAAAGAAAATTTAAAACTCATTAAAAGAACACTTGGTAAACAAGCATATTACAAATTAGAGGATTATATCCAAGATAAGAATGCTTGGAAACATGCTGGTCCAGCTCCATAAGATAATCTAGAATCTAGACAAAATCAAACTGGTTGCTAATTTAAGTTGTATAAATTATTATATTTGATTATATGACTTTGATTTTACATTCTGTGATTACTTCCTCACACACTGACTTATTAATTGTAACTTTTTTTTTTTTGGAAAATCGTCTGCTTTTACAATGTTTTTTAAACATGTGAGAACCATGTATCTATCACTTATGTAATTAATTTATCTGTTGTTGCTCTCTTTTTTAAATTATTTTTACCTATTGTGGTAGGTATAGTAATTTTTATTTTATATTTTTAGATGCATCGTCTACACATATAATTATATACGAGTAACTAATGTACCTACATATACAAAATATTGTAAAACATTTTAAAAGAGTAACGGTGGAGTTTCGTGCCCATTCTTCTCCATACGAAAACTACCTTTTGGAAGGGGCGACTAGAATCAATCAAATTTTTTGTAATGTTTGACGTTCAAAAGTGCCTTACAAGGGCCTATTTGAAATAAATGATTTGACATTGACTTTGACAACTTCTTTAGGTTCTTCAAAGAAAGTTAAAACCTGCTCTTACATACACTCCATTTTATTGTAACTACAGCCTCATAACCCTCAGCATCTCCTCACCTTGACCTAATTTTAATAACAGCCAGTCCCCCACATCCAACCGGTCCAATAATGACGTCATCAGCCACCTTAGCGGAAGGATATGCCAATCAAACCGATACCGCAGTAATGAAGTCATGAATGTCACAGTAAGATGTCGCGACTCGCGATCGATATCTAGAACAGTGCTGCAACGTGCGCCTACGCAACCATTGCAGCAAGGACCAACCGGCGGAGTTGCATTTTTAAAGTTGATGCATTAGTGGGACTAGTTTTTTGGGCAAGAGTATAATTATGGGTAATATTAACCTGGTTATGAAGCCAGCCAGAACCTTGCCGTTTATTGGATGCATAATTAAGATTGTATGGAAATTGATATGGTAAGAAAGGAAGGAAGTAAACACGGAGATGCCGGCTGATCGAGACGAATGGATGAAAAAGAACTAATGGGCCTGCGATGATAAGGAGCTGTACCTAAAGATATTGAAACCAGTATTCAATGGACCTATGCTCAGCTTCATTATATAAAGCAATCGCGAGAAGTGATAATACACTTTTATCATAATGAAGAGGATATAAAATCTAATACTGATATACTCGTGTGTAAAAGCAACAAAATTATTAATACAGTAGTTAGAAGTGCTAGTTTCCGATCGGATGCAATCACGATAGGGCTTGCTTGGCGATCTTTCATTCCTACGTTTACGTACAAATATTATATATCAACATAACATGCCAATGCTGCCTCATAACTAGTCTTAATTTCGAATCCATCGACAGCATGCGCAGGCGCTCGATTGACAAACAGTCCATTAAATGATAACATCGATCACTAAGATAACTTCAGTTAGCATGGTGCATTCAGCCTCTGTGGTTTGACTATCTAAATTAGTATTAAGGACACTATGTCCTTTAATGTCGAAATTGTTGTTTAGTGGTTTTGATTCGTCATAATATTTGCTAGAACTATGAATTATCGGTTATTTTGTATCCGGTCCACTAGCAGCACGAATTAGACAAATAATGTCGTCATCATCGCACACGACCGAAAAGTTTGCGAAACAGAATAAACAAAATAATAGTTATACTGATGCATTTTGCCACCACAAAGAACTTTGAAACGAAATTTTGCAATAAATCATTGTTTAGTTTTTAAATATTCTATTGTAGATACATGTTCATCTTCTTCCACCGCTTTTTCATTAGCATTAATTATAACTGATCTATACTCCATAGGTTTAAATAGTTAAATAAAGGTAATCAAAAAACACCACGTGACGAGACAGCTGTCAAGTAACCGACTAAACGTAAGATCTGTCACTTCAGTCGTCATGCTACGTCACAGTTGTACTCTTCAATTTAGCCACGTTGATGTTTAGAGTTTGGGCTCTTTACAATAATTACAAAATATTATATTATTATAATAAATCTAACAAAAAAATTGTGCTCAAGCAGTTACATCTACGAAGAGTAGGTTAAGAATAAATGATAAAGTTTAACATACATCAATGAAAGAGATTATTGTAAAAATAAAATAAGACTATTGTAAAAATCCAAAATAAATTTAATTTGATTTTATCGTATTTTTAAACAAGAAAGTGACAACTATAAAACCGGTTTTACGATTTGTTTACCTTTATTTAACTACCTAAACCTATGGAGTATAGTTCTACTTACTTATAACTGTAGATTTAAAAAATTGTACTTTGTGGATAGTTACTATTGCGCCGATTTATTTCAATCACAAGCAACTTGAAACTTCTAGCTAATCCAAATTGATAATTGCACCACTCATAAAATAACAGATGGATGATTCAACTGATAAACCGTTGCAGGGAAGGCAGACATTTGAGTAGTTAAACTAATAAAAACGTCACTCGAGTTTGTCTTTGTTGAACATTGTCGACGTGATTTTCTCGAGAGACGAGTAGACAAGCTGTTCTCTACGATCGATAAATTTTCTTTCAGAGCAAGCGCAGTGCACTGAGAATGAGTTTAGTTTGAGACGAATATGTACGAGATTTTCTGCTAGGGCTTGGTTATGCCAAAAAGTTATGAACTTAAATTAGACCATATTATGTTGTTCATTCAATGGGGATTGAAAATACATGAGACATTCTGCACCAGCCTCAAATAATTGGGATATAGGCTGATATTAATGACTAAAATGGTAAAAGACAGTACCCATCTATCTGACTTAGGGAGACCTCTTGGATGCATCAGGATGAATATCATTAATCTATTTTGTTGCTCGTTGTAAATTATATAATCCTTTGCAATAAAATAAGCTGAAAGCAAGACAATAGACGACAAGCCTAAACGTCTAGCTTCCATAATAGCACGGCGCATGATCGCGCCAATAATGGCGATGAAAAAGCTGAATTTAATTCGGAACTCAATCACTCCGTATCAGATGAACGTATTCATGCTAATTCGGTTCAGATTTACAATAGATGAGTCTTTTTGCCACATGAATGACTATTGTTCGCGCATAAACTCTGAATTAGTGATATAGCGTTTCATTCTCGATGAAAACATTGAAGAAAAGGATGAAAAAGATAGCGATATAATTGTAGAAATGAAGGAAAGTAAAACAAATAATGAAAAATTCCACCTTCAACAAGAACATTAGTCTGTTATCAATCGTTATCATTACCTACAATGATTGTAAGACGCACGTACCACTCGTGTCTATGTCTGTGTACCTAAGGACAAGGCGAGTCACTAAACTTTATACAGGCTAGATTTAGATGTACCTACACTTAAATCTATGTTTAACCGCGGAGCTCTGGCTGTGACTGGACTAGTCAATGACATCTAACATGGGACAGGATAATAACATGTTTTAGAATGAATGCATATGTACACACGACTTACTTTGACTCCAATTTTTCAGATTTGCTAGTTGTAGTTTGGTAAGACTTTTTGGTAGGTTAGGTTTACCTATATTTACGTAATGTTTCAGGAAAAGTTATATCCCTAAAGGTTTTGGAGATTCGAGAAATCAAAAATGGTATTCATCATCATCATCATTTCAGCCGAAAGACGTCCACTGGTGGACATAGGCCTCCCCCAAGTTCCTCCCCCCCACTTCGACCGGTTCTGTGAAAATGATATTACCCGAGATGAATTGAAAACTAGTCATCGAATAGTTTCTGACTTGGATCCTACCAATACGTTAAATGAAGGATCCACACAAAAGGAAACACCTGAAGATATACAATCTTTCCTATCAAACTATACTGGCCTAGTTAAGGCTACCGTCGGTAAAACTGACTCAACCTGTGAAGTAATACCGAAGGAAGCCAAAGCGGTAACAACACTAATTGAGTTGTCACTACACTAGCCACGTTTAGCATTAACTGTCGAGCCAAAGGTGGCATCAATATTTATTTAAAGACTACTAACTTTATGAGAAGTCACGTACCGGCAGGCTGTGAAGCGATTAGGCGACAGAACTACTATATAACGGAAGAAAATCGAGAGAATGTTTATGAAGATCGTAGACGTTTCTTATATCCATGACAGGTAAATGTTATGTCATCTGGACAAAACCTAGTTGACTGCCTAGTTGGTCTGGTTGGTCACGGGTCGGGCAAAGAGTCATTGGGTTTTTCCATCTGGAATTACTCAGGAGCAGCCCGGAGTCTAGATTTGTGCCCGGTCGATACCAATAGGCTTGCCCCCTAACATGTGACTCGAACATAACTAGCTATGAAATGTGGGTGTACTATGGGTTGATCTCTGCCCTACACGTAAGTAGTCTGCCGTACCCATACAGGCGTAATATTAAAATTGATGCCAAAGCTATTAGCGCAAGCTAGTGTCTCTCAATAATACAACAAAAAAAACGTCAAATCGTGAGGGTCATTTTTCCTTTAGCACTTTTTCGCCCACTGCTGGATATGTGAGTAGGTCTCGCTGTGACCCCTTTAATAAGTCTAATTAATTGACCTCCGTGGTCGGATCTTGTAAATTAATATTTTTAATGTTAACCTGCTCTAAACTTTGCTCTAATATGTCCCACGTTCTTAATTATACCTCTTCTAAAATATTTTAATGACTTTATAATAACGTTTAAGGAGTAAACCGGATCCCGCGTATTTCTTAAATCGTGGTATTCATTAATCTCAACGCTGCTTTGCGCGTTTCAACTAATCCATCACTCCCTTATAAGTATGTGTTAAGTTGTTAAAATTGTGCAAAAATGTTGCAAATGTTGGGATTTTAATGAAATTGGGATAATTTATTGAGCTCTTACAAGCGCGTTTTGTATTTTGAAAGCCATCTAATATTAAACTTTTATCGTTTGTGCAGACTAACTGATGACTGACTAATGTTTCGTATTTCCAAAAAATGCATATGATTTGAATATATTTTACATTTGAGTAATTCATGTAATGTCATTCAATGATTAGTGTCACTGGTATCAGGTAGACGTATCAAATAAATAAAATGATAGTGAAAAAACCAACCTGTTAGTGCCGGTGATGGCACTTCAATCCAAAACAACACAAATCACAACACTAGTAACAAAACGATTTTACAGATTAAATTCAAACAATTAAAAATAATCGAAAACCGTTATCGAAATCACACCAACAACACCGTTAGAACCGAAACGAGACACGTGCGTTTATTATCGCAGATGCACACAGACTAAATAAATGCTAGTGATAAGGAGCGACTGTTTTTTTTTTCTTTATTTGAATTTAGAATAAACAATTTGCTGTCAGTTGTCACGTGTTTTTTTTTTCTAACGGGCATGGATTCGCGCGTTCGCTATAATGTTGTGTTGCTCACTAAATGGGAGACCGAACCAAGAATTGCGTCAAAGTTGTGGGTGTCGTGATAACACCGAATTCGCGGTATTTGCATTGTTTTTGTTAGGTTTATTTTGAACGCCATGCGGTTAGATGTGACATTTATAATGCTAATTAATTAGTCTCCTGACAAATGTGTTGTGAATAATAATTAGACAAGTTTGGAAGAATAGAGAGACGTCATTACGCATCATTGACTCATTATTGAAATCAAGCTGCATCGGCACATAAGAGTTTTAATATTCTTGTTCGAAAACTTATTCAATACCTTTTCTAGAACGCAAACGATCTATCTTCTAAGATGTATCATAATCAGTTAAGTTGTTTGGGCGTCTAAAGACACAGCAAACAAACACTCACTTTCAAACTAATGAATAAACAAGTAGAATTGAAAAAGATAAAATAACAAACACTTTCATTGAAAAAAAAAAATTAACCTTCAATTACTCGTAGTCTGCTAGACTTTCATTGATAAATTCAAGCCATGAATGACAACACAAGGAAAATATATTCAAGCACTTATCAACAGACCTAGACGGGCATCTTTATAGAGGTAAAAATGCAATTTTTTCTACAAAACAATTTTTTAATTTACCTCCATACGGCGAGGTGAATGTGTAAGAAAAACCCACCCACATGTATTCATCAATAGTGTGTTTATTTGCGCAATGCCATCAGGTATCAGCAATCAGGATAACAATGTCTGTGTGTCGTAATTCGCCCACGAGCACACCTCGGCACTCCTCGGCAGTACTCGGCATTGTCAGCCCGATGTGGCCATCAGGCTGAATCGGATCCGGCTCAGAACCCCGCCAAATGAACGGCCCTTTCACCTTTTGGGCCTATTGATACGTCTACAGTTAATGTAGGAGGCATTCGTCTTGGATACTTTGTAACGTGGATATAATTATCAGGGTTAGCTACAGCCAGCAGAGAAAATGATAGTATTTTTGTGAAACTGGGCCCTGCACCTAAATTATACTATGTAGATACCGCTGTAAGAGGACCCACCACTTCGACAAGAAGCTACGTTCATGTGAAACATGTAGAAGAAAAGATGCTTTTGAAGTACTTTGTACCTTAAGTAGATGAAAAAGCTAGTAAAATTACAGAAAAACTTTCAAGTTAGCAGGGAAACTGGAATACTTAGTTATTATTTCGTCCTTTAATGCCAGAAACGGTCCTCTATCTAAAATTATCCTATATCAATATCAATAATAATATCGTATATATAGATCATCAGCTAGAGAGCAATGAAACGCCACTATCAACACAGGATATAATAAAGAATTTAGTGATAGTTGACTATCGTATAGAGATGTGTCCCTCACTCATGAGGTGCCTCGTTTGAGATACTCGTGATCGCAAATTGAAAGAGTTACTCGAATTTCAACATTGAACCAACTCACTCGTTCACGCGTCCTCACTTAAAAATTGACATTGACATTATTGACGCGAGTACTCGCGAGTGAGTATTGAGTGAGCTTAGTGAGTGAATGAACCGATTTTCATAAATGTACAGAATATACAGAATGAGTTCGGCTCGTGAGGTGAATACATCAACGTACGACTCCTCGCCTTAAATGAGGGGTACCTCTTGAGGACCTCGCGAGGTAAAATGAGGTACTCCCTCAACCTCATATAAAAATGATGAGTTACCCATCACTACTATCGTAAGTTGAATGATTTACAAGTTTGCAACTGTCACTAGTTGCGTTATATTTATTCTGTTTTCATTAAACATACTTGACACTATTATAAAATTACCTCTTGAATGACTAATTCTCATTTCAACACTTTTGCAACCGTACCAAGTTCACTTTTTACAACTTCGATATGCATTTCTGTGAAAACGCGAGCATTATTTTCAAGTTCACACTATTATATTGCCACTTTTATAAATTAGCATAGACGAAAATGTCTAGTGTGAAAAACTACACGAACTTTGAATTCAGAAATTCGGTCAATGCCGTTGATAAAATTCACAATGCCGATCTAGCATAAGTGCCCCTATAGACACGCTATAGCGGCAGTCAATTAAATGACATCTACTGCTGGTTACGTACTTCAAAATTAATAAGGAATCTTTTCATTACGTAAGGAAAGTTTTGTGTATAAATTAGGATGGCGAAGAAAGAAGGGGAAGATCAAAGAAACGATGAATGGATTTTGAAAGATGATATAGCTAGTAGGGGTGTAACTAGTGAGTACTGAGATGATAACTGATAAATTGAGATAAGATACGTCATCATCTTCGCGCCCTTATCCGCATTACAATATTGACATGAAACAGTAGTTCAGTAAAAAATACAAACGCGGACAACTGGTGTCATGTTCCTTTTTTACTTTCATACTCTCTTAATTGTAGGCAACGAACGCAGCTGTAAATAATTGCAGCTTCATAACCAGTACCATAAAATAGACACCAGATTTTACCATTCACTAGAGCACATCTAAGTGAACTAACCAGTAGATATGCTGCCAACTTACCAGCAACAGTAAAGACGATCCGCTATCCAAGCCTAAGTGGCATAGCAGACGGACTATGTCGTGCATACGCACAGTTAGACTGCAAAAACCGTAGTCCAGAATATAAGCAATTTACATACACGACATGATGATACACAGAACAGTTTAAAAATCGTAAAAATTAAAGCGTGCAGTAAATCGGCTCGTGTAATGCCACACCTATTTACACCTGATTTGACAGCGTTTATTGAGAATTGTACTTTAGTCTTACATGGATAGAGTTAGGTTTTGAGTGCACGTGCGTGGCTTGAGCAAACATCGTAATGATTGAGCGAATCAATTAATCATAACATTAGCAAAATAATAACGACGTATAGTGTAATCTGTACCGCGTGGGAAGATTAGCGTGGTGGTTACCATGCGTTCAGTGATTGGAAAGTATCAAGATATTTGTTTTTATTAACTTCATTCTAAGAATTTAACGCAAGATACATAATGTTTTGCCGATTATCACGATATGTTTATTTATTTAGCAGTTTATGTACACATATAAACAGACAAGAAGAAAGGAACAGAAAAATAACGTAAAAAGGTGATCCTTAAAAGAAATCTGTTCCAGCATACCTTTTTTTTTTTGAGCGTGGGAAATCATCAAATGACTTCTCCCACTCAGGGCAGAGCGAGAGGGTGTGTCAGACTTTTACTGACTAAAACCCACCCATGTTCCTTCCGTTGCCTGTGTGCCGGGGCCACGATATCCCTTTCGGACAAACTCGCAACCCCAGCAGGCATTGGTCTTTCGACCCCGTCAGTTGGTGCTGACATCTCTTTGAGGCGCGCGCGGAACACAACGCGCCGTCGACACGGGCCTGGTCCTTATCGGACGGCTAGCCGCCCATTGCTCACCGTCCGCAAGCCCGCGCCTACGGTGGCCGGAAGTCGGCTCTCGACTCCCGACGCCTGGGGCGTCTCCTGCGGCGACTAGGGCCGCGAGGGCGTGCAGCTTGTATCTCCCTCGCGCGCTCCGCCTCCTCCTTGGCGAACATTATTGCTTCGCAGAAGGAGGTGACGGCCTCCCATGCACTCTCGCTCCGAACCATGGCCTGAACCAGGGCCGGACGCGAGAGATCGCCGCCGCCGATCGCCTCCGTGAGGACACGGCGGTGCTCCGCCCAAGCCGGGCAGACCTCAGTATGCTCCACCGTATCCTCCGGGCGATCCACACAGTCTCGACACCCGGGCGTTACCTCCCGCCTTATGCGGAACAGGAACCTCCCGAAACAGTCGTGTCCGGTGAGGACCTGCGTCAGGCGGAAGGTGAGGACGCCGTGGCGCCTCTCAAGCCACTCCTCAAAGAGGGGACTTATCGCCACAATTGTGGCGTGCCCAGTTCCAGCATACCTGCGATATGAAAGTAGATAAAGAGAGAGACGTAGGTACATTGTACAATTTTATTATTCGTTGATTGTACAACGTGTGTAAGAGTAGAAGAGAAAAATAAATACAAAAAATTATAAAAACGAGCACTTATAAACATACAATATGAGAATATACTTACATACATGCGTCTAAAATAAATATCAATAATATATATACAATTATAATGAATATATACTGTCTAATGTTAAGATATTATTCTAATTTAGTTTATTTGTTATATATTTAAAAGTATTAATGTATAATGTATATATAATTCACAATTTTAATGTAATTGTTTAATTTAATTGATCATTTTTAATTTAGTTTAATTGTATGATCCAAAGTTGATTGAAATAAATAAATAATAATAATAATATGCAACTATGACGAAGTGGAAAGATACTCTTCTTTTAAAAACTGCAACAGTTTCGCATGTTTGTATTATGAGATTCATGTTGTGCCCACGAAAGAGACAGGACTTTTTTGACCAGCTATCGAAACAACTAACTAGTCAAATTAAATAAGTTTCCTATCAGCATCTAGGAGGATGTGGCTGTCATCGCTTATCTGCCATCGTTTACCCACGACGCCCACAGGAAATTATGTTATCGGCAAGGAATTATATATATATATATAATTCCTTGCCGATAACATAACATAACATCACATACCTAACGCCTGTGTTCCCCGAAGGGCGGTTCCTTGTCGATATTCACCGTAATGTTCCCACTACTTGGACATAGGCCTCCTATCAGTGAGAGGGAGTGGACCGTAATCCACCACGCGAGCCTAGTTCGGGTTGGTTGGAAATCAACGTAAACGCACGTTTAAAATAGGCACGTTCAAAACAACCGAGCTGCTTGTGTCTGGGGCTAATGATAACTATAACTTGGATGTTTGCAAGTCTAGAGTGAATAGGTTATCTTCTAGAGGCAACCACGCAGCATCGTTGACTGCATCATTGCTTACCATCAGTAGAAGTCAGTAGTCCATCTATCCATAATAAAACAATTAGCTTCTGCCCGCAGGTTCGTCCGCGTGGACGTCTAGGAAATTATCCCACGGGCGGGCACGTACTACCGGAATAAAAAGAATCGTAGTAATAGTATGTCTATTTAACCAGTTTATAGACTACCTGTGAGCCAAATTTCATCCAAATCCGTTCTGCCGTTTTTGCGTGATTGAGGAACATACAAGCAAACTTTCACATTTATGATATTAGTCATGTTAGATTTCATGGTGACCCTACAGTCCTGTGACTGTGACAGCTAAATAACACTATCGTTATAAAACAAGTTCAAGGGCAACCAGCTGTTAATAAGATATTAGTGAAGGAATACTTAGTAAGCAAAAACTTGACAAATGAACCAACGGAATAAAACTTAGCATAAAGTGATGGATTGTATGGTTGTTTAAATAGTGATATATTAGCCGTTTTTTGTTTTGTAAGTAGGACATAGGTTATATAATGATGATGTTTACGTAGTACCTATATTATTTTAATTGCAAGACTGCAAACATCACGCTTAGGTACATTCGTGACTGTAGTGTGATAGCCTAGGAGATACCTACTGATATTAAGACACAAATGAAATGCTACCTCAAAAGTCAAAAGGATGTAGAAAACCACAAAGAGACACAAAAGGATGTGATCAGAGATTTAAGCTGAAAAACAGACTGTTTTCCAATTTCTTGCACTGAGTAGGTACAGGAAGATGATCATAAAGTTTAAGTTAACTTTATTTTTATGGAACAACATCAAAATGAACCGCTTTGGATATTTTATTTGCCTTATGCGATGTCACTATATTCTTAATATAGTCAAAAGCTATTATAAAGTTTTGTATAAATCACAAAGGTATAAATAGACATACAAGACAATTCATTCATCGATCCTTAGAATACAAAAAAGTTCAACCCACAAAGTTTCCATATATTTGTGCTAATAAGTGGTGACGTACTTTCCTATAACCAGCTGGTATCATCAGTCACATAAATTCAGATTAAATCCTTTATTGAGTTTAATAACAAATGCCTATTGACAAGACAGAAAGACACAGACTGACAGGTAGAGTTACAAAAAGCAAAGGCAATAAATATTTTGAACCAAATTTTGCTTGTTAAGGATTAAAAACCTTATTTTTATAATATTTAACACAAGTAACTATTTACACTACTAACTAAATAAAATGACTAACTATACAAATAAATACAAAACAAAAGGACACTTTGCTATTAAACCAAATTTTGCCATTCTTTTTTTCCTGGTATCAATGAAAGACCACCCTATTGTTTAAAGAAGGTAGCAAAACCGTCGGATTTTCCATATTTTCAAGACTTGTATGAAGTCATACAAATACAGATGATCAAAAGAAGAAGAATAGAGATCGAAGGCATATCAATAAAAGCAAAGAATATTTATCATTTATGTTACTAACTGTACATAAATAAACAAATTAATTTATATATGTTGAGACATGTGGGTGGGTTATGTGCAAAAAAAAACATTTTCTCTGACAACTGCACAATGCAATGACATTATGCTCATGTGTATAAATATTGATCTTAGTAAACCTTTTAATACGATTGCTGTACAATCTTGGTTACGAAAATGTGACATAAGGACTTTGACGTAAAGTCAAAACTTATTTTAGGACTGCGGCCTATCCCAACAATCACTCGTGTCCGACATTTTAGACACCAATGTAATAATTAATCGATATAGAAACGGTGTCCTCCAGGGTAGCATCCTTGGACCGCCGCGCCGCCGCCGTCCTGAATAATTAATTATATTCTTAACTTTATTTGCATTCATTTGTTACACGGCAGTTTTGTTCTTATTACACCGAGTAAGTATGCATTAAGGTATGTCGTCACATCATATAAGCTTAAGCTGAATCATTTCAGTTGAAAAACAAGTATTTTAGCAAGGTCTACATTCCCAAATAAAGAATCCTTTATTTTCTAGATCCGTAATACCGTATACAATTGGCAGTAGCATAGTAAACAAACTATAAAGTAGCTACTCGCAGGGTTTGGCGGGGAATGTCGGAAAGGTGTGAGGCGGTGCGTCGGCGGAACATTCGGGTCAGCGAGGCACGTGGGCTTCGTACCAGTCAGCTGGGGTATTCTGTAGATTGTGATTTGATATACAAAGTATATTAGTATTTTGTTTTGTACGAAATAAAAGATAGATAGATGAATAAAAGAGAATGGATGATGAACCTTTTGCGCTGTGCCCAAGAAACATGTGACGAAGAAGTAGATCAGTGTTTTGTAGCAAACGTATCCCTTTGAAGATCTATTTCATTCATCTAACTATAGGTTATCGACTCATGGTTATGATGTTGGTTATTGATCATCTCATGTATCGGTCATTTTTAAAGATATTTTCGATATAATAGTAAAATTCTCAAAAGCGCACTTTGGCAGACTTTCAAGACTTGACATAATAAAGTTTGCAATAGTGTGCGGTAAGCTGCAATTCTTGCATTATATACGTCTTTGAGCCACACTCTCATAAGTCAACCAGTATATGTGTCAACGGTGGATTCGTCCAAATTAAGGATGCAGTCAGAGTAATCAAATTCAATATAACTTGAGTGTACTTCAGAAAACTATCAAAATAAACCCGTCTTGTTTAATTATCGATACAAAATCTACATCGCCGCTACCCATCAGAATACCGCACCTACTTTAGCATACAGCACAACTGTGAATTGTGATTGCAGAAAATCCACATGAGTCAACTGCACGTCCTTGAGCCACGGGTATAATGCCACTAATTCTTGTATTTCTACCGAAGTGACCTCGTAATAAAAATAAATATGAGGGCGTATTCCTACGGACTTTTTGGGGGAACCGTTTTTAGTCCTGGATTCCCGAAAACAGCATTATTAACACTTTTGACTCTACCCATTATCATAGAGCTCATACGCCATGGCGCCATACATATTGCAAGTTGAATCCTGGACCGGCACCGGCATTACGTTGGCGCTAAAGTTAACCCTCGAGCAGTGTCACCGGCATAAGAATTGAAATCTTGTTTCACAGTTTATAATGCCGAATTCGCTAAGAAAAACCTACATTTAAAATGAGCCCTCCGCGAGGGTTCCGGGCATCCCATATGCGACTTAAGTGAACCCTCCAGAAGGGTTCCCGGTACTGAACGTGTTAAAGATGAAGTGCTGATCAGAATTGGGTCGACATTACAGTACAATTTCATATCGATATTCAGGAGTCGGTCTTCTTAGTAAAATCTGCAGGTATATTCTGTTCGCATGTATGTGTTACATCAGGAATTATCTTGAAGGATATTGCTAATCCTATATATGTTCGAAATATTTGTCTGCTCAACAACTTAAATAACGCAATGAATGTTGTTGAACTGTCAAAATGAAAGCTACTGTAAGCGCAGGTACGCATGGGCGATTTTTTCCCACGGCGATTTTTTTCGCACACTCGATTTTCAACACTCTGCTCAACGCCAAGAGTTGAAAATCTAACAGTCTGTTTTTTCGAGGCGCTGGGTTGCACTCTGTTGGATTCCCAACGCTCGGCTCAACACTGAGAGTTGACGATCCAGTGCGCAATAAAAATCCCGCCGCGATATTTTCGTCCGTGCGAAAGTGGGCTTAGTGTGTTACGAGATTACTCCGCAGTCATAAATCCCGGCTTATCTCTGGCAGATGACACAAACTCTGTTCCAATTTTTTATTGATCTGGAAGATGGTAACCATCCAAGGACTGTGAGAAAGGGTTTTAACCATATTCGACTCCCTTGGTCAAAGTCAGCTAAAGTATGACATTTTTTACCAAGTTACAGCTATAATCCTCATCATCATCTAACTAGGCTTTTCCCAAATAGGTATGTTGGAGTCGGCTTGTAGCTGAATTTCAGTATTTTACATGGACCGAATATCTATCTGTCCTTCACAACCCAGTGTCTGCGTAGTATTATACCCCTTGGTAAGACTGGTTACGGCTATAAAGTATCGTAATAAAATCATAATAGAACACAAATAGGGATTAACGGGCGAGCTAAAGGTTAGTCTGGAGAGGCTAAAGACAAAGGGCATGGGATATGATTGACTTTGCATGATTAGGAATAGAAAAAATTGCTAGAGCTAAGTTCTGAATATTTGTTTCGAAGTCCGTCAGAGAGAAGTAGAACTGTCAAGCTGCTTTGTCATGGTGGCTGTATTTTATGCGAACTGAGTAAACACACAAGAAGATGCGCAGAGCACAGTTTGTTGGTGCGCGCACTAGTGGATAGGTACCCAAGAAATCAACTGCAATGGTACCTAAGTTTCTTTGACTGTTTCACTATTCTACCTATCTGCTGTTGTTTATTTTGGTGCCGTTTCTTATCGCTGCATCGCTCTTCCACTTTGCAGGCGTGTGCCGCAGGGAAATATTATAGCCAAAATATTAAAGTCCACCTAGAATAGGAGGATGAAAGGAGGAGTATCCTCAATCCTCTGTGAATGTTTTTCCTGGTATAGCGACGAAAAATACTAGCTACAGAATGCGAAAAATAACAACCTACAATTTTGAAAACTTGCTGTTTTAAATTAATAACCTAATCAATATAATTCTGACCAAACTGATGGGAAAAGATTTCATCTAAATAATAACAACAAAAATAAACTTACCCATGGTTATCATATTTGTTTGGCTGCAACGCCTGCAACTAAACAAATGTTTACAGTCAACACTCACTCGTTTTTCACTTATTTGTCACTGGCGAATCTTTGGGACAGTCACTTGCACTCACAAAAAGTATATGTTCAAACTGTTATTAAAAGATGATACTTAAAAATCCTGTGGAGTTGAAAGATTTCTTATTATCACTTATTTAGAATAACTAGACCTATCAGTAAGAATAGGCAGAATAGTAACACGAACTTTGCCACATCAACCGGAATCCGAAAAACAAACGTCCTGTCAATTTTGGCGCGCTTTTTTTTTATTAACCACTATTAGCACAAGGTATGAACAAAATTCGAACTGTACAAGCACATTAATAAAAATTGTAAAAGTACTATAAACATGAGAAAACTTTCATTTAATTACCTACGTGTAATTGCAATTATATGTACATACATAGAAAAGAGAAGTGAGTTGTGTTCACTATGGTGTATCTATCTGTGAATCGCTGCCTGCACTAAACACCGTGGCAGGTAAACAGCCATGTTTTCTATTTATAGTGTGCCCACACTATATGGTAAATAGAGGATACTTCATAACTAATGTAATGCGATGTGTTATATATAGACGAAATATTAAAAAAATGCCTCAATGCGAACATGATGGATTTAATGAAATCCATGTCCATTGGCTGAAAAATCGCTTGAACTCTCATTCTCCGCGACACCCAAAAGTTAATAACCGTTATCACTAAAACTACCACTATCACTAAAAGTAGAATACCTAACCTAAGAATATAGATGAATCAATACCCTGCAATCCAAACTACCTAATACCTAACTTATTTGCTTCAAAAGATGCCAATACGAGACTCCTTAATTAAAACCTGATACGAAATCCCTTTCCGTAATAAAGTCCTGGCTACACAACCATTCACCATAAGAACAGCGAACATAGTCACCCCACAAGCCCCGGCCATACATCTAGCACTCGTAAGCTTTCCCCCAAGGCATCTAAAAGTCCACTTTCCAGTAAAATTATGGTTGCTATACTGTCATGAGCGTCGCCGAAAGAAATCGAGTAGAGTCACTAGTGCATCGGACCAAAACAAAAAGTGCTTGCAAGAAATTGACTTTCGCAATGAAGTTCACAGTTTATTTGTAAGTAGTTTATCTGTAATCCCCGAACGGTTCAATTGGAAGACGCGCACCTACAGTAACAGTACACCCACATTTCGCCAGTTATGTTTAAGTCCCATGTAGTAGGGGGCGAGCCTATTGCCATCAACTGGGCACAATCATTACTTACATAATCATTGGCAAATCAAAAGATTTGTTTAAAAGTCACTGTACATTTCATTGCGATTCAATAGCAGTTCCAATATCGCCAATGACGTTGACAGTTCCGGTCCAGTGGTCTGTGAAAACCGGAAGCTTGTTGTTGTTACACAGTTACCCATTGAGTATCGAGTGTGTTTTTGTCTGGGATATTGTGTCGTGTAGTCTAAATTCTTGTCCAATTCATTTCTTGCTCTTTGTTGAAATTATTTTGAGAAAATGCACCTTAGTTTGCTGTCTAAACGGTGTCAGTTTAGAAACCATTTTCGTAGGTCGTCAATATGATAAATTGAAAGTTCGGTTCCTTCTTAAACTTCTAATAACTTGACATATACAATAATAATACCCGCGACTTCGGCGGCGAGAAAATTCCTGGTTTAACATAAAATAAATCCTCTGACACTTAGCAATACTGTAGCTTGCCAATAACAGCTATCTAATTACGCAACACATTTTCGTAAACGATTACAACTAATCTGTTTCATTTTGACAGTTCAACAATATTCATTGCGTTATTTACGTTGTTCAGCAGTTTTTTTTTCGAACTTGTGTAACGATGGATTAGCAATCTGTTTCCAAACGATTCAGATTCTGATTGATCGTGTATTACGCAATTAGTGTACAGATCAGTAGTTCCGAAGGTTAAACCCTACATACAAATGGGTACTCACTTTTACCTCTTTATAAAATTATATAGTTAAGATAGAGACGCATTGAAATTCCTTGAACGAGGCAAAACTCGTCTACTGCAACTTTTTGCAATGGTGTTAGGCATCAATGGGAATTTAGAATTTAGAACACGATACACAATTTTAGAGACGTACACCGCTCTAAAATTAAGATGCAAATTAACAAACACTATGTAATTAGCCCAAGGATTTGCGACTAAATAACAAAGGAGATAAATTATTACTATTTAGAACGGATAGATAATTAATTAATTACTGAACCATGTTAGCTACACCTGTCACCATGTTGAATGGTTTCCGAAGTTTAGGCAGGTAGATAATATGGAAATTGTACTACACTGATGACATTATTTTTTATAGGCATGAATTAGTTTTGGAATCTGCGGAATTGCGCTGTGTTTGTAGGCAAAACCAAATGGGGCGGAGGCCCAGGAATAAGCGTCGAAATATTTAGCACGCTGCCTTGAAAAGGTTAGGTTTTCTTCTGACTATTGATACAAAAATAGGAGATATTATGTCGACAACAGAAAAGCTAGAGTATCAGACGAATAGAGGATGGTGGAAGAGCGAGCGGATCGAGCTTGAAACTTTTTGCACGCAGCATAGTTCAAACTGTAGGATGCAAGAGCGAGCGAAGCGAACTCGAAAATAGCATGCGCAGGGAGCCCCCAACTACAAACTGCCTTTTACTTACTAACATATTTTGGTCTTGTTTGGGATTTGATTAAAAAGTATTTCTGTGTTTTGGGGGTCCCCCAGGTCCGGGGGGGCCCGGTGCGGCATAGAAGGTTCAAATAGAAAATCAGTCAAAGCCACTGAAAGCATGACTGTTTCAACTTCAGTACCTAGGGGAAAAAATGCAATTTGTCGGGGTCCGTGACTGATTAAAACTACATTGAAAATCCCCATGACAAAATTAGGTACAGTTTTCGCTTGTGTTTACATAAACTTGACAGATCAAGATGTTAGTAGTAAAATGCAAGCCTACCCATGAGGGTAGTCGTGGCCCTGCTACGATCCTTACATACTCCTTCTGCTTCTTTGATGACATTCGTACGGTCATACGTGTATGACTGGCGTGCGTGTACGCACGCCGCCGCCCGCCGGTTACGTGTACTACGCACCTGACCTTTCTGAAGAATACTAATAAGGTCACTATATGTCCTTCTAGGAATCTAGATCGTTCCCTTCCTGCGTTTCTAGTCACATCTGCCTTGTAAATACCTTTTGTTGTCGCCTTTCATTCATCTTTTATTTTATTGTAATTGTGTAATAAACGGATCGTGCTGAACAACCGCATATGACGACAGCGTTCTTTATCTCGTTGCGGTTAACGGATTGAGCAGTTTTTCCAAATCGTTTTATCCATTTTGCTATGAAAAGAAAGCGGAGTAAGTTATTACGTTTTTTTTTCACTTGCTGTTTATGATGCTACACAGACCTACATGACGTAGCGTCAGGTAAATCGAAAAAACTCAGCTGTGAGCGTTCTCACGGGCCATTTTTATTATCCTAACTAATATTATAAATGCGAAAGTGAGTTTGTTTGTTACGCTTTCACGCTAAAACGGCTGAACGGATTTGGATGAAATTTGGGACATAGGATAGCTTTTATCCCGATATTCCCACGGGATCGAGACTTATGCGGGTAAAACCGCGGGGCGCTGCTAGTGAAATATTAAATTGGGTTACCTATTGGGTATTGCCATTCCGCAACTCCCCAGAAGCAGCCCGAGTCTGAATTTATGCTCAGTTGATGGGACTTAAACATATCTGGCGAATTGTGGATGTAGATACGATAAGTATCTACCGCGTCATATTTAACCCTTCGTATCGAACGTAGACCCACGCGAGATACAATGCATTTTAATTGAGTCTGTAATTACGGCATACGAAAGGTTAATTATATGTTATGTGTATTAAATTATTTTTCGATCAGTATGACCAGGAGCAGGAGGAAAATGAATGTAAAAGGAAAGATCTAAATAAAGTTAGATACACCTGTACGCAGTGTACGGCATGTAATGTTGAATAATCACACATCATCCTCCTTTTTTGTCGTGATGACCCAGTCTCATGCAAGTGGCTGGTTCAAATCCGGCAAGTACCAATGTGAGTTTTTCAATTCATATGTACTTTCTGAGTTTATCTTGGACATTACTGGCATCAGTGAAGGAAAACATCGTGAGGAAATCTGGACTTATTGTTAATATACGTCAGAAATCGCCAACCCGTCGTCTTGACCAAGCGTGGTGATAGCACGTTCAGTGCCGGGAGCCCTCCTGGAGGGTGCACCTAGTCGCATACGGGATGCCGGGAGCCCTCGCGGTGGGCTCATTTTAAATGTAGGATTTTCTTAGTGAATACAGCATTATAAACCGTGAAAATAAAATCTGATGTATATTTTAACAAGATTTATTTGTAAATGCCTTGGTTTTAAAATCCAAGCATATTAATTATTTTTTTTGTTCACGTTTACAATTATTCACAAAAAATGTAAAAGGTTGGAAAATACCTATAGCGACAAGACCACCTGAAAACATTATTTTAAGTACTTCATTTTACAGTGTTTTATAACACGGTTTTAAACCTAATGCCGTTGACCGTCCGCGATAGTTAACTTTAGCGCAAACGTAATGCCGGTAACCCTCCCGGAGGGTTCACTTCCAATATATGTATGTTGGCATGGCGTATGAGTTCTAACAAAAGAGGGTGAAGTCGAAAGTGTTAATACTCGTGCCTTCTCTGTATGAGAAGAGGCATTTGCCCAGCAGTGGGACAATAATAGGCTGATATTATTGTCCTCCTGTTTCAATCATCCCTATTTATTTAGTCTTCTTCTTCCATACAGTCAGCTCCATCAACCCTCATCTCAGAATTCACCTCCTTTCTAGTAATCTTTCACACAATCCATCTATTATTTATTTGGTCTTCCTTAAAGCCATTCACAATCATACTCAAAACTTTCCTAACGACAGGTCCCTAGCATTCCTCCGCATCACAATGTCCATCCTGATCTGTTAACAACGTTAGCCAAACACGGTATTGCTAACACTTATTATCAATGGAACACTGTTTACAAAACATATCGATTAATTAATTAAGTTGACCTAATTATACTTATCAAACTCTATTAATTAATGCAGGCAGTAGGAAAATGAATGAAGACTTAATTTTTCTAGGCCTAGTACTCTTTCTAGCCTGTACTAGGTCGGGTCTTTTGTGGACGATATTCTGCGAGTGTAAGGTTTCACTTGCGTCATGCGAGCTGGACCGTGAAGAAACATGATGGATGCATTGTCTGACAGATCTTACTAGATTCTGTAGGCAATAGGATGCAAAGTCGTCATGGTGATAGCCTGTTTGTAGTGTAGTGTAGCATCTTGATTCTGGTCCTTCAGTGTAGGTACATTTACTTACCTACTTATCTAAGTAAAATTTATTTTATGAACGAGTAAACTTCGCTCCCGCATGAACTTAGGTTAGGTTTTATATCTTTTGTGTTCACCGATGTGAGAATTTTGGTATACCTAGTTAAGTACCCGGAAAGATTGATCCAAGCTTTTTGGCAACAATGGATTTTTGAGGTTTGGGTTTGTTCCCAAACCTCTTATTTGTCCCCAAACCAAGACTTGTATCGTGTAGCAGACTTGTTTGTCCTAAAAGTTCATTATTAAATCACCAAAACGTTATTTGGACTGCTTCCAAGGTTTCAATTTAATCGATTAATGGAGTAGCACTTCGTCTTATTATTCATGATATCATTATCTGCTAACGAATTTCGTTAACTCTAACTACTGCGGCAAAAACCATTCGATAACGGCCACAAACCGCACATAACGTATTGCCGAAATATCCTCCATGTAGAGTTAAAAAACTAGTAGAGCTTGTTAGGCAACATAAGGAATGCGAGTTCGCTATTTTTTTATACTATATAACATTGTTTATTTATTCGGATCCGGTTGTGAACGTGATCAAAATGTCAAAAACCGGCGACATGTGTGTATTTTTGTCAACCCTGAATGACCCTGATTCCGCCGAGGAGTCGTTTATAATGTCATCTCTGATCGATAACTATTAACCCTAGTGCTAATAATAGCGATTCTGCGTATATACAAAGTAAAATACGAGAAAGAGGTAAACAACTACATTTATGTTTATTTCGAATGCACCAATGCAGTAGCAAACACAACAAACACGATCGATAAACTAAACGCACTGCACTGCCGATAGGATAAATTCCCGCGTTTTTTCACGTCAATACTGCGTTTTTACACGCCGGAAACGCACTTACAAAATTGTTAATGTTAACGCCACTTATAAATAATACTACAGCAATGTTATTTCCACAATTTATAACGAAAAGTCACATTTTAACCGGATTGCAGTAAATAAATAGATGCGACACTTATTACGTTCGTCGCGTAACTGACGGCGACCGGCGAGTAGGGAGTACGGCAGGACGCTAGAGCGCGGCCCAAACTATAACCTAGCCGAGTTGAAATAGTAGGGAGAGCTCCCGCGCGCCGACAGACAGTGGTGTGAATAAAAATAGGGCGGGTTGGTGGCCATTCATGTTAGGGGACGATGCATCTGGACCGATAGCTTCCGCATTCATCGGCCGCCGCGTAAAAACTACCTGAGGTATGAAACAGTTATTTTGAACGCGTAGCTATCATTATTGTGGAATATTATAATTTATGTTTGCCGGTTCAGAATATGGTGCCTACACAATTGCTGCTATTTGACGTGTTCATATGGGAGGATTTCAGGAATCCACGTGTGATTCAAAAAGGTATCAAGATATAGTAGGTACCATGATTTTAAACATTTTAACTGATCGCAACCATTGCAGTTACGCCTTTTTTTTTTAATTTGGGTCTCTTCGACAGGACCATATTTTCAGGTAGGTACCGAAAGTACGTGCACAAAACTGTCGGTTTTTTGTACCTATTTTTAATTTTTTTATAGTGTAACCATGGCATAAAATGATTCATTTTGAAATGTTGCTATTAAGCAAACAGATCTTTGCTAGGCGCTTAAGGTAGTGGGTACTGGTAAAGCAAACCTTATAACTTTTCAAAGACGGACCACATAATAATATAATTTTGTGACTTAGCGCAGGTGCACACAGGGGTTATTTTATCGCGGCGATATTTTTTCGCGCACTCGATTTTCAACTCTCTATATTGAGCCAAGCATTGACAATCTACCAGCGCATCCCAGAGCGTTAAGAAAACACAGTTGGATTTTCAATTGCTTCAAGTGCGCGAAAAAATTGCCGCGCTAAAATAACGCCCATGTGAACCTGTAACCTAATTCCGTAATACACGATCAATCGGAATCTGAATCGTTTTGAAACAAATTGCTAATCAATTGCTTCAAAAGCTCAAAAAAAGAATCTGTACGACAACGTAAATAACGCAATGAATGTTGTTGAACTGTTAAAATGAAAAAGATTAGTCGGAATCGTTTACGAAAATGTGTTGCGTAATTAGATAGCAGGACTTATTTACTAAATAAATCTGACCTGAAAAACGCAGCGGAATTTTTCTTACTTCACAAATTCTCAGAAACGCACGACTTTTCCGCCTGGATATGGCATGGAGTGTTGTTCGGTGATTCCACTCCACACGCGCTAAATTCCGCTTTCCGTTTTTATTAGTATCTATCTCTAGTCTTTTGTGTGAAAACTAAGTGACTTATTGGTCTTTTTAATTTCTAAGTAAAACCATAGTTATCATTTCTACCAGTTGTAGCAATGTTGCGCGTATCAAGCGCGCGTAAACTGCTGTGATGGAATGATTGATCAAGTGTAAATCGCAAAAGTTAACCTTTTGCGATTTAAGGCTTGTGCAGCGACTTGTCGCGCGACGCGACGCCGGTTATTGTTATACCGTACAGTTTTCTTAGAAATTGCATTGTTTTAGTCGCGTCGCGCTGGTCTGCACAAGCCATTACACATGATAAATCATTCACAAACTTTCCTAAGTGAACTTTGACCATAATTACAGAGTCACTGCATCCGAAGAGATTTACAAACCCTCCCAAACCCTCCTTTCGCAAGCAATCCCGATATTAGAAGTAGGTATATATAACTAAGCCCTCTAAAATGAATGACAAGCGTGACGGGCCGGGCGCCCCAATCGCCCCGCCAGCGATCTATCGAACTTCTTTTTTTTTTACGTAAGTATTGTATTGGGCACATATTGCATTAGGCATCGAACTCACTTTTTAGAGAAGTTATAAGTGAGTTTGATGCCTTTAAATTTAGTAGTGTACTACCTAGTGAATTATTTCAATCTTTTTGAATGCAGCGACTCAATAATTAAGCCTAAATACAAGTGTGTGGGGCATAAGATATAAAAAATGCGACTATCTATTTCATACAAACTTTATTTAAATCAAAAAATAAAATCTACAATAATCCTTTTACTTTCAATTATGTATAGTAATAAAATTTGTTTTTAGCATCTCAATCTATATCGTTAGCGATTGCCATAACCCCAGTGGTCAGGTTAAGGCCCTAAGTTCTCCAAGGCATTCATACCCTCCATGTTACAAAATTGTTACCAATTTATTTCTCAACTTGACATTCTGTCTCTTACAGCTCTTCAAACAAAACTCAATAAACTAAACTATACATTTTCCTTGATTTCACGATATAAGTGACAGACTGCCAATATTTAAAATCTTTACACAATTAGCTTAACAAATTATATTAAATCCTCTTTTATAGCTAAATTACAATGCATAAATTTTTATTTTCAATAAAAATACATATCTCAATATATGAAAGAACACTTTTACCTATGTATTTGTTAAGTCGGTAACAAATGAGGCACTATTACTTTTTCATTTATTATATTATATGTACATAACTTGGACTCTTTAACTTAACATTACATCTTCAGTCCATTCTTAGGTACATCTATTCAAATCATCTTATGTTGCTGTTCAAAAAAATATTTTCATAATATTTTACAGTGTCAACAAAGTTGCATTCATGCAAAACCTTTTTGGTTTTAAATAAATCAATGGTCTCATAATCACATTATTTCGATAGTTAAATTTAAAGTGGAGGTGGATAGTGTAGATATTATTTAACAAATGGATAACTATGAGGAGATCGATGAACGAATTAACTAACAATGGTTCATGCACCACCAACTAATCCTTAACCGAAGAATATGTTGAGTTTCACTTTTTGTGTTTGTACAACTATTTTATGCTAATAGATATGTTTATAGAGTAAACAAAGTTACCGTCGCTCGCTTGAGCTCTGTCACAATTAACTATTTCGGCACATGTAACAAACATTCAGTATGACGTTCTAAAATCAATAAAGCTTAATTAGGAAGTACATAAAACAATTCTTTTCCCAAAAGAATAACTTCTCCAATATCTTTCTAAGTTTATATAAAAAAATACACATTAGCACAATCTAAACAAATAATTTTGGTGTTACAATGTATCTGTACATTTTCCATAATATTTAGGTAGCACTCTTAATTAACGTTATATTTCGAGAAAGCACTCTTGGTATAGTTCCAATTAGGTAATATAATAAAGAATTTTTATATAATAAATATGTATACTATCAAGTATATTAACAATTTGTCAAATTTTTTGTGTGTCTAAAATCTTGTGAATTATAAACGGATATCATCCTAATATAACAAATACTGCAGTGTAAAGCTTAAGTGCCACATGCTAAGATATTACTCATACCATTATCAATTATCATATCATGACTTTATATATAGATATAACATCAACGGAGTCTCGGATGAGATAGTTTAGTTGCTTAAAAATTGAAGTTCAAAAAATGTGGTCTTAGAAAATATTTATAAAAATGTTAACATGTTGTACTCTCGCTTTATAAGGCAGACTATCTATCTGAAGTTACTACGTAGCCTCTGACCCAACGTCACAACAATGAAAATCAGATTCACATTTCGCTAAGGTTAAATGCATTACGATAGAAGCTATAAATATAGAGAAAATAAATATCTACTAGGGCTAATAAAATCCTCCTGGTCCACGCGGTAAACTTACACGTTAAATATAGAATATACCTTTGTACTATTGTTTAACGTCGACGGCGGCCGCGGGCCTCCGACAACGTCGCGGGGCCCGGCCGACGTCGCGGGGCCCGGGCCGCCCCGAGCGGTCCACGGACAGAGTCACCCAACATCAACTACCTAGTGCCTAGCCGCCGTCTGCAGCGACGCCCGAGACGGCGATAAAAATAAAAATAAAAACAACAACAGAATATTAACCGTATACGACGCAGTCATCTTTGGATCCGACGTCGGCGTCGGACCGAGGCGCAGGCGAGGCGGCCGCCCACGCTACTTGGCCAGTCGCCGGCGCAAGCGGTTGCGGAGCGCCAACGCCGGCGCCCACGGGCCCGTCGCGCGCTTGCCCAGCGCCCGCGCGCACCGCTCGGGCGCCAGGCGGGCCGCCTTGCTGGCGCCGCCGCCGCCGTCCGAGCCGCAGCGCGTGCGCTTGCAGGCGCCCTGGTCGCGCACCGCACGCACCGGCTCCGCCGCGTCGTTGCGCGAGCGCAGGGCGCGAGGTCGGGCCGCGGGCGCGGGCGCGCCGGCGCATGCGGAGGGCGGCGGCGGCTCGACCGTGGTAGAGTGCACCTCGGGCTCGTCGCGCGCGCTATCCGCGCGCCTCGTGCGCGGGCGCGGCGCCTCAGGCGGGGGTGAGGGCGGCGGCGAGGCGGCGGGCGCGGCGCGGGCGCGCGCGCGGCCCCGGGCGGCCCCGAGGTTCTCCTTCGAGCGGTCGGGGGGCGGGCGGCGCGCCGCCTGAGCCCGCCGCGCCGGGCCCGGGGCGCGCGCCGAGTTTCCCGCCCGCGTACTTGCCGCAGCCGCTGCCGCCGCCGCTGCGCCGCGCAGCTCACGAGCGTATAGCCCGATGCTGCGTGTTATCTTCTGAGCTAGGGGCGTCACTCCCTGAGCGCCCTGGGAGCGCGTAGAGCGTGTGCCGCTACGTTTCGCCTCTTCGTCGACAGGTATGGGCTCGACGGGTGCGGGTGCGACGCGACGCCCCGAGGGTTTCGCGTCCCCGGCCGCCAGCCGGTCGGTCCTCGGCGGCGGCGGGGGTGCGGGAGAAGGTAAGGGCGGCGCGCGGCGGGTGAGTATCACGACGCGGTCGAGGAGAGGCGCGGGGGAGGCAGCGGGCGGGCGGGCGCGCGTGGCCTGGCGCGTGTGCGGGCGCTGCGGCGGGTCGGCCTCGTGGTGCGAGCGCAGCACGCGGTCGGGCGCGGCCGCCGGGGGGTCGCGCTTCGCATCAGTTCGTGGTCGACGCCCGCGCGGCTTTGGTGGGCCCTCTGTGGGTGAGCTTGACGAAACTTCATTGATTTGGATACCACCATCGTCGTCGGGCAAAATCGTGGGATCCGCAGCAGTCGCGGCCGGTTCGCCGGCGGCAGCGCGGGGCGGGAGAGGGGGACGGTTGGCAGTGGACGCGTCAGATTCTGCTTCGACGTCCGGCACGACGGTGGCGGGCGCGGGCGCGGTCTCGCGGGGCTCGGAGGGTTCCCGCGGCGCCGGGGTGCCGGCGATCTCCTCGTGGACGGCCGACAGTGTGTTGACGACGCGGGTACGATTGAGGAGACGAGCCATGAAGTATGATTCGGCGGGGTTGCCGTAGTTGACGATGGCGTCGTCGTCCGCGTCGGGCACGTCGCGCGGGCCGTCCGCGTGCGCGGGCGCGGCCGGCAGGCGCGCGTCGAGCGTGGCGCAGGGCGGCAGGGGCACGTCGGGCGGCGGCGGCGGCGGCGCGGGCGCGGCGCGCTCGCCGTCGGAGTAGCGCGTCATGATGGTGAGCCCGTTCTGCGGCACGGGGCGCGGCTCGGGCTCGTCGCGCGCGGGCGCGGGCGGCGCGGCGGGCGCGGGTCGCGCCGCACTGGAGCGCGAGCGCAGCACGGTGGCGCGCGGCGGGCCCGGCGGGTCCAGCATGAGGGTCACCACAGACGTGTTGTCGGCTCTCATTCTAGTGTTTGACCATCTATGGAAAAACGTATTTTAAGTTCAGTCACCATAACTGTTTCATTGTTCAGCTTGAGCTCATACAGTTTGGGGTTTCTGGGACACTAATATGGCAAATCGAGTTTAAAAAGAAATATGGGTTTTTATATCATCGCCTATGTCAATAATATCTGTGTGACAGTCCCTTTCTAAATCAATTTAGTACATACCTTTCCAAAGCATGATCCACCAGACTTTTGGATGGGTTCAACCAGTCTCTTGGCTGGTTTCCATTCCCCCCGACGAGGGCGGCTTCGTTGTGCCGCTCGGTGGCCTGAACTAGACTGACGGCGCCCTCTGGCGAGATCATGTTCCACAGGCCATCAGTGCCGAAGATCAGACACCTGTAATGTAGAGAAACCCGATTGATAAAAAAGATTTATTACTAATATTACCATTAAGATTTCTTCTTTCTTAAATTTCTTTCCATTTAATAAATTCGTGCTTACAAGAATCTTTTTCATCCCAGTGAAGCATTTTTATGACTATGAGCAACAAAAAAAGACCGAGTTACGGAAAAATGTGAATCAGTCCTATATTGAACTAATCCAATAAATACTCACCGAAATTTAGACGGGTCTATAGTCAAAACACCAACATCAGGGTCAGGACTGACTATAAACTCATCATTTTGAGGATTATAACTCCAAAGGTCTCCAAGTGACCTTGCTACTGCTAAAAACGGTATCTCATCCATAGGCGTGTTTTTCTTAATTGGTCCCTTGTGCCCAAGACGCGGTCTGTTCCATACAACACGAGGTACACCAGCCTTCGAGACTACCTTGCCACCACATCTTTGGATGCGCTCTATTTCTGTTGTGGATTCTGGTTTGTGGTCTGATGTCAATGGTTTGGCAGCCCACTCCTCACAACCTACAAAATAAAAATGTTAATATATTATGTGAGAGTAGGTTGAGAATTAAGAACAATGGCCACTCTGCTAACAAGCTTGGACTAGAAAATTCTTATAAAATGTATGTAGTTTCATTCAGGGCTCGGAAACGAATGGTCACTCATTTACTTGCTGACTAAAAAGATAAATAAAATTGTCATTGCAGTTGGGGACCTCTTTCTCTCTCTTAGATTAAAAAGTATTCCACACAAGGACACAACGGTCCCCCAACAGCAATGACAATTTTATTTATCTTTTTAGTCAGTGAGTAAATGAATGACCTTTCGTTTTGTATACAGATTAACTAATACAACTTGATTTTTCCTTTTTCGTAACTCAAAACAACACTTTATATCTGTGATGTAATTTTAAATTGATATTATTTGATGAATAAACACAAAATAATAAAAAGAGTGTAAAATTACGCAAAACCGCATCAAACAGTGTTGATGCCGAAATTAACCAAATTTTTTCATTTATCTTTTGTAATTTCGGCATCGACTCTGTTCCCTGTGTTTTTCTGTTCTCTGTTCCTCTGTTACCCTATGTTTGATAAGTCAGCCTAACTAGTCAGCTAAACTGTCTTTAGTTTCTATGTTAATCCATTTACGTCAGTACCAATTTTTTTAGTAAAATCATGTTTTTAATTTATAAATTGTCTAAACTCTTTACTTATCTTATCGTCAAAAAAAACGGCCAAGTGAGAGCCAGATTCGCACATGGTTCCGTACCCAATTATGATCGAACAAAAAACACCGAAAAAAACATTTAATATGTACAAAAAAAAAAGAAGTTTTTTTATAGCAGCAATAGAAATACACAATCTGTAAACATTTCAACTGTCTACCTTGTTTGTAACGGTTTATGAGATACAGCCTGCTAACAGACAGACAGATGGACAGACAACAGAGGCTTAGTAATAGGGTTCAGTTTGGCACCCTTTGGTACAGAATTATAAAACCAAACCCAGCCATTAGATATTTAAATACTATAGCTCAGCAGTAGAAAGAAACAACATTATAACCGGCTGTCAGTTTTTTTTTCACTGAATAAATGATTTTGTAGTATGTGTACCTTTCCTCATCTCGGTAACAAATTCTGTTTTTTTCCTAGTCCAAAATGGTCATTATTCTTTCGCCACACATTTCTCAAAAAAAAAATACACTAAATGTAACTTTTTTTTATCCATGTGCACAATTATGTAAAGGGATTTTTTTGTGTTTTATGTTAGTGTGTCAGGCACTTAGCCAGTTAGTCAGACATGATCTTTGCAAAATGAAAATATAATCTCCCTTCTTTTCATCAATGCCAAACTGTTGGGAAATTGTGTAGAAATTTCTACTGTTCATTTCAAACCACTTACCATCTTTTTGGTAACCAAGTACAATAGCAGAATCCCCGACATGTCCAATATATATTTTTCCACGGCGTATAAAAGCTATGCTTGCGGTTGTACCCGCCGTGCTTGGTAACCCTGTTACAGTTTTTGGCCATTTTTCTGCAATAAAACAAGAATATGTAATTATTTTTTATTTCATGTCTGTTATACTGAGTCTAACAATAGAATTTCATTTTCAAACAATGGACATTATATAACAGATATTTAGTGCTTTAATTTTTCGTTTTTTAGGTTATGATATAAGCTGTTTTTTTCTTCATTAAAACTTCAAATGTCTTTAACAAAGCTGACAAGTTTACTAAGCAATTTAGAAATGTATTTTAATTGGGTACTAATGGTTTGAGTATTTTGCTTAGCCTGTTCTAATTGAAACTATATAACAGCTACTTTTGTTAGGAATGTCCTTAAAATAAAACTGTGAAAGGTATTTACTGTATTGTAATTAATCCAAAATTCTATTGTTTGTATTGAAAGAGCGAATTGATAAAACATGATGTGGGCTGTGAAACAATGAAAGTATATAAATATTGATACTATGTCTTTCATCATTTATTGCAGTCCAACGCTGGAGGAGTGGACATTCCCATCTCAGAAAAATGTATTCTTTATTCTCACACTCACTGCATTGTGAAAGTTGTTTGGTAGGTAGGCTGTATAAATTGGTAGAGATTAGTAACTTTGCCAGACAAGACATTGTTTTAGATTAAGCTGTCTTCAATATTGTAGTTTCCTTTTTTACAAACTCCTATGACTATAGATCAAAAACATGGAAATAATTCTAGTCCTAACAAACATGTCTTATACACTAGATTATATGACATAATATTCTACATGCATTTACAAATATCAATATTAGATATGCAAAACAATCTCGTTGTTATAGTTAGATAAGCAAACAAATCTCAGGTTTCCCAGTAAGCTGTCATTGAGGTTGAGCAGTTCTAGTTGTTCAGAGCTGCAATAATGACCTTATACATAACATTTTCGTAAGAGGAAACTTGTGCCAATATAAAAACTCAAACTGGTATAACTGCTTTCACTTGGCAAAGTGAGTGGGATTCCCAAAAAACCTTGCAAAGGAAATTAGTTTTACTTGCTATTATCCAACAAAGCAATAGCACGGGCAGTAAAGACAATGACCATTCGAAAAACTTCTGTAAACTCAATGTCAAACCACTCAAGAAAAAATTATGAATAACTTCAACAAGGTCAAGCTAAACATTTGGTACAATCACTTAGAACTCGCCTTGGGCCTAGACAAAGCAGAGTTTTAGTACGATACATCGTAATTAAGTTAGTTAATAACGTGAAATTTGGTGTTTACCTAACTCTTTCCACATGTTCAAGTGGGTCAACATGTAACCATTTCTGATTGCTTTGAGTACATCCTCGTCGTTGTCTGACCAGAACTGCCTCTGCTTCACAATAGAGTCCATCAAATGCTCCTTCGCAAAAGCTGCAGCCTCGCTCCCGCCATGGCCATCATATATTCCGAAGAAAGCATACTCCAAATCCCTCTCGTCTTCAGTTTGTTGATAAGCAACGGAAAACAAGTCTTCCATATACTTTCTCCCGCCTTGGCTGCAGTGGCCAGTTACACGTAAATTGACACCAATAGACGCAGGCATTTTAAAACTACAACACTACAACTTATAATAACAAAATATTTACGATTTCATTGTAACACAAACGTTTCTTTCCTGTACATTTTGCATTTGCAATTACGCGAGTCGCGACTGACGACAGATCACGTGGACATATTGATCACTACGCGTGCCCAGTGGTTTACGAGAAGTTGCACGAGTAAGAAAGAGATAAACAAAGATTTGTCGCTGTCTCGTTGCATGAAATAGACGCCATCATTCTTTCCGCCATTTTTGTACAAGCTCACGTTGACCTTCTTTTAAAATTAATTATTTCATTGTTACTAAAATATTCCACACGGAATTCAAATTATACGATAAATATAATATAATAATTTATATATTTTTAATATAAGTTCAAACTTATTATTATTCGATTCATGAAGAAAAAAGTTGGTGAGCAATTCTTTTATCACTATGAAGGAAACTTCTATGTTCAGAAATTGATAATTAATGTGTTTCGTTTAGAAATGACCTAACTGCTTTGAGCTTTGGTGCGGTGGACCCACGCAATGTTACGACATTGTTTTTAACCGTATAGTTCGGAAGCACCTCCGATTGGGCCCGAACATACGAACCTCCGTCGGCTCGGTATTATTAAAAATAAAAAGTAATTGCTATTTCAAATTCACATTTTCAGTATCAAAATTATCCCAATTCCATGAAAATAGGTCATAAGTTACGACTTGTAGACACCTAAACTACACGACACGACAGACTAATCGACGGGCCCCCGCTGCCCATGTAACATACCTAGTAATATCCCCCTGAAAATGAATATTTATATAGACTCTCAATACGGATCTTAAATAACACCCTCAAGGATCGGATAGGGTTTTTGTTACACTTGTCGTAGGGATGGCGATCTGAGATCGATTAATCGAAGAATCGATTTTTGGAGCCAAAAAAATCGATGTTTTTAATCGATATGTAGTACTGTATCGATTCAGTGAATCGATATTTCACCCTTGAAAATCGACATTCGATTTTCTTTTATTTTTTGGTATAAACGGTATAAACCAAAAAAGTATTTACAATTAATTGAATGTACCCGTATTATAAGTGTGCTGCCGGCTGCCTGTTAAACGGTTAATTATTCAAAAACTCGCGAGATGGCTGTGTTTGGATTCCTTCGCCTCTCTTTAATAAAAAAACGTTACGTTTGTTTGTAATCTTTGACTTTTTGTATCTGTGATTAACATTTCTTCTTGCGTCATCATTCATTAAAATTTATAATACGTATCTTGTTTTTAATAAAATAGATTTATATTACATTATAAACAAAAACTTGAGAAAAAGATCGATTTTTCAGAAATCGATCTTATTGGCCTCGATTTTTTTGTGGATCGATTCATTAGGTCACGATTCGAATCGATTTAAAAATCGATGTTTTTCGGAAAGAATCGCCATCCCTAACTTGTCGTAGTCGTCGCAGTAAGATGGTTAAGCCGTGATATATAGTTATATCCCTAGGGATATAGCTTTACAACGTTATATAGTTGGATGAAAGCGGTTCATAACTGTCGAAGTGCCCTAATTTGGAAACTTTTCAAATGCGTTTTTAAGGTTCCGTAGTAAACAAGGAACCCTTATAGTTTCGCCATGTCCGTCTATCTGTCCACGGCTTAGCTCAGAGACTGTTAGTACTAGAAAACTGTAATTTGGCATATTAATCATGCCGGACAAAGTGGTAGAATAAAATCAAGTTTTTTTTTTTTAGCGTACCTCCCCTACACGTAAAGTGGGGATGTTTTTTTTTTCCTCGTCCACCCCATGTTGTGAGGTATCGCTAGAAAGGTCGTTCAAAAATATTATGAGTTTGTGAAAACTATTTTTGGATTCAGGGATCCATCCATTTGCGAAATATTAAGCGTTTAACTGAAAATTTTTGTTAGAGGCAAGTGTCCCCCCTTCCAGCTAAATGGTTGTACTTGGATTTGGAAAAAAAATCACAGCAGTAGTTTATATAACGAAATTAAAAGGAAAACTATCAGAGCTAAATAGGCTGTAGGTACAGGTTAACGAGTAATTATCAACCAACTTAAATTTGCGATTTGAAAAATATGATCTCCCATACATTCCGTATGGGAGCACATGTTTTTCAACTACAATGTTAAGTTTGTTCTTGGGATAAATTCATCCCAACTACGGAACCCTTCATTGTGCGTGGTCTGACACGCACTTGGCCGGTTTTTTTTTACAACTAAAACGGTTACAACATAAAATTTAGTGTTATAATTTCAATTCATTATTAATATTCTAGTTCACTAAAAAACATCACGTGATTAATGGCCGACCCGTAACTCTATTACGGTATAAAGCTATATCCCTAGGGATATAACTAACAACAATAATCGTCATATTTATTAAGCCAATTTACACTAAACCTTTAATGAATTTTACACCACAACCTTCCTCATGAATCACTCTGTCCATTGTTGAAAACCGTTTGAAAATCTATTCAGTAGTTTTTGAGTTTTATCGCCTTCAGACAGACAGACAGACACAGCGGGGGACTTTGTTTTATAATATGTTGATAAATGAAACAAATAACAATTTTTGCATTATCATGATTATTTACTTTTTTTTAGTTATTACCTACTTACTACTACATTATAACTACAATCTATTCTTCAGCAACTTCCCATGGTTTTTCTGGCCGTTGTAGATCCCAAGGATTAGGTTTCTTGTACACTTCTGGTTCTTCCAACTTGATACCTCCATTGACAACCTCTTTTATGAACCTGTCAACTTTTCCACCTTCAACAGGATTGATGTCACAGTACATCTCAGTAATACCGCTTTCAAGACACCGTTGTGCAAAGACTTTGCCTAAGTTTATGTAAGCACAAGTGTCGGTGATGCTGTAGAGTTGTTTGCGTAGTGCCCACTCGGATGTTTTTGCTTGAATAACAGAGCCATTTACAAAGTGGACTACTTCAGCTGTTACTGTGCGGTTACTTGCTGTTAATATTAGTCTGTAAAAATATAAAAAGTTCGTAAGTTAATCAGATTGATTTTTAAACAGTTTAGGTATTGAGATTTGGGTGATATTAAAACCTTGGGCTAAGAGACAGAAATGACAGTCACAACAACAAAAAGGGAGAAAGCAACGCTTTTTCTTGTACAACTTTTACAGCCAGTTTTTTTAAGCATAAAAATGTTTTACAGTTTATATCACAAATAACTATTTACACTAGGTACTAAATACAATAACTAACTATACAAATAAATACAACAAACGGTATTTTAAGCCAGTTTCATAAAATTTTAACAGTACTAAACTATTATGCTATAATTTGGTACAATGTTGAATATACAAACTTGTGCCAGAATTTCCTCCCAGGCGCGTCTAAATGGTAACCATCAGGTTTGCGAGCAATTCTTATTTTCTCTAAGTTTCGAGGGTTCCTGTTAACGAATTCAGCTGGAGCTGTAGAACTAAGTCTAGACAAACTTGGAGCTACTAATAATCTTTTTAGGTTATTCATTTTAAGTCAAATTTTCAATGTTTTTCCACTTTATTTTACTAACCTAATTACTATTACAATTTATGACATTGACATCTGTCAGCTGTCTGTCAGTGTCAAAAAATCGTCGATGACAGCAAGACATCCGGACTTTTGCCACTAGGTTTGTCCTACTTCCGGACCTAATTGTACCATGTACATACGTAACCAAAAAAGACTCAACTAAAGTCCGACGTAGAGTGCGCGTAAGATAAGTCTGCACGCAGTTGGTGGCGTTGGCGTGCTTAATTCTATACTGTATTATTTGAAATATTAAATCTATATTAATTATTAATCTTATCCATCTGCCTAGCCTTTCCCAACTATGTTGGGCTCGGCTGTCGGCAGTCTAACGGGATGCAGCTGAATAATACCAATATTTTACATAAAGCATCTGCCTACCCGTTACGACATTCAAAGATCCACGAATGACAGTCGGTACCAACGGCTTAACATGCTTTCCGAGGAACGGAGGGGTCTCGATATGTAAAAAACGTCACCACATCCACGAACTGATCACAGCAAACGTAGTTTAACTTTCGATCGACCCGTGCGGCTGATAATATTTAGCCACAAGCTCCTCTCCAACTGAAAGCTATATTTTTAAAGTGAAAACTTCTTTAGCATCGTTGTGATTTGAAAGTCGATGAAACGAAAAAGCGACAGTAAAAAGAGACAGACACATAAATTCATAAAATTTAACGTGGGAGAAAATGAGATAGGAAGCATTATACAGTGTTTCTTATATTCGTGGTTTTCTTTGTGCTCTGCTTCGTGCTCCCTCCACTCGTGTTTACCGAGGCATAGTGGGAGTTTGGCCTTGGGCCTAAATAACTAATTTTGAAGGTTTCTCTTATACCACGTGTGAATTGCACACATGTTTTTATTTTTAATTTTATTTGTTTTAATACTGTAATGTCGTGATGGCCCAGTGGTTAAGGCCTCGCCTCTCATGCAAGTCATGCACGAGGTTGTGGGTTCAAATCCGGGCAAGTACCAATGTGACTTTTTTAATTCATATGTACTTTCTGAGTTTATCTTGGACGTTACTGACATCGGTGAAGGAAAACATCGTGAGGTAACCTGGACTTAATATACGTCTGAAATCACCAACCCGTCTTGAGCAAGCGTGGTGATCAATGCTCGTGCCTTCTCTGTATGAGAAGAGGCCTTTGCCCTGCAGTGGTATTATTATTTCCTTTATTTAACATTTTAACATATAAAATACATTTTTAAATATTTCTTAAAAACTATATAAAAATAGTGTTCCGCCGGTATAGGGAGCAGGGTCCAAGCTACCGGTGGTTAGGCCTGCTGAGACAGGAACCTCCTCACAATGCGAGCCGTATCGAGGAGTACTACCTTCTGGATCAGGCCCTTGATCCAACCGCCTAACGAGAGCCTCGAGAGATGTTGGTCGAGGCTTTCGGCTATCGACAATCGGCACAATGATACTCGAGACAACCTCGTGTGCTAAGTCGAGATATTTTATTTGTTTCTTTTTCTCAGCTTTCACGAGGTTCCCGTCAAGTGAGATGGTAACATCGACTATCATTGCGTGGCGCGCTAATCGGTCTATCACCACTATATCAGGGTTATTGGCAACAATAGTCCTGTCAGTAATAATAGACCGATCCCAGTACAACGTGACATGGTCATTTTCGAGAACTGGGTCGGGCACATACTTGTAGTACGGTACTTCAGAATCCACAAGTTTGTATTTCAAAGCAAGTTGTTGGTGAATAATCATGGCCACTTGGTTATGCTTGTGCAAGTACTCGCCGTTAGCCAGACGAGAACAGCCAGAGATAATATGTCTGATGGACTCACCCGGACGGTGGCATGCCCGACACATGTCAACCGTCCCGTCCTTCATAACATGTCTCCGGTAGTTATTCGTCAAGATAACTTCGTCCATAATTGCACAAACGAAACCTTCAATTTCCCCGAAAAGGTCACCGAAACGTAGCCAGGATACGGACGCTAGGAAATCTACACCGGGCTCATGAAGAGCCCGATAGAAGCGCCCGTGAAGCTCCTTGCTTTGCCATACATCTTTGCGGTCATCTGTAGTAAGTAACATAGGCTTGTGCCAGTTCCAGTGGCGGATTTGTAGTCTTGGCCGCCCTAGGCCCCAGGCCATGTAGTAAGTATCAGCCGCCCCTCTCTCAGCAACCATCATAATGAATTTACTTTATTGCCAACTTTTATCGAAATCGGTTCAGAAATTTAGTTAACTATGAGTCGGGTTGACGCCACGAAATTCTATGACGCGTCTCAATTAGTTATTTGGACATATTTTTAAATGGTTTTAAGTTATTATTGTTATAGGTACGATGCGGTGCAGTGCGGCCCGCCATAATGTGCGCGAACGTTTAAAAATATATAGGTACTTTTGAGTTATTTCTTGTTATCATCAGTGATTTTTTTGTCATGATTAGCCGCCCCTAATATCTGGCCGCCCTAGGCCCGGGCCTACTGGGCCTTAGGGCAAATCCGCCACTGGCCAGTTCTCTTTAGCTATGGAGAGTGGAGTGAGCCCCTTGTCCACTGCCACTACATCACGGTGCATACCCACTTCGGCTTTTAAAAAATATTCTCTGAGATTGCACACCTCGCAGTTGTGGAGGGTCTTCGCATTTAAGAAGCCTCGACCCCCGCACTTCCGCGGGATGTACAATCTCATCACCGATGATCGTGGATGATGCATCCGGTTTGCGGTCAGCAGTGTACGGACCCTCCTATCCAGGGCGTCGAATTCGGTCTGAGTCCATTTGAGTATGCCGAAAGAGTATTATATTATTTTTTAATACTCGCCAATGTTTATATCTTTGAAAGGAGTAGTCTGTGAAAGGAACAAATAATTTTTTTTAACTTTATTTTGTATATATATTTATATTATATATATATGTTAGTTTAAAAAAATGGATTATGTGTGTTTATTAATTTAAAAATTTACAGACTTAAATAATAATACGTACAAATAAACAAAAAAGGAGGCCAAATAATAATAGCATCAAAAAACCGTATGTTGTCTGAGTGCCCACCTAGTTTTTCAAGACAAGCGATTGGTCGAATCTTCATGTGACCTAGGGCTAGCCTATGTACTGGCAGCGTTGCCACGTTGTATGGCAATGCTGATTGAATTGCCTTACAACGTGGCAATGCTGCCAGCCTTTTGTCACAGAGTAAAGTAATAAACTTGAAGCGGATTGTTACACCAACTACTTAGCTGATACAGAAGCCTCCATCGAAAGGAATCTTAAACGCTTTTGGACCTTTGTGAAGCAGAGATCCAAGTCCAATGCAATACCCAGTTTCCTCAAGTATGGTGATATGACGATTTCTTCTCCTGAGTCTATTTGTAATGCATTTTCTTCCCACTTCTATTCTACTTATCTTGATCCTACCAATGTAGTGACTACAAGTTACTGTCCTCCTCAAGCTGCAAATTATAATTTACCCTCTGATATTCACTCAATTGAGATTGACCCACATGTTATAGTTAAACTAATTAGTAAAATTGATCCAATAAAATCTGCTGGTCCGGACCACTTATCACCTAAATCGCTGATTGGGAGTGCTAAATCCATAGCCTTACCAGTATCTCTATTGTTTACAAAATCACTCTCTTCTCGTTCTGTTCCCCAAATCTGGAAGTCCGCCTTTATAACTCGGGTGCATAAAAAAGGCCACAAAAATGAATTAGTTAATTACAGACCTATTTCCAAACTGTGCATATTAGCTAAAGTCTTTGAGAGGGTTGTCTACGACCAAGTTTACGCAGCACTGAGTCAGTCCTTTAGCCCTTCTCAGCACGGATTTCTTAAGGGTCGTTCAACTACATCTAACCTGGCTCTGCTCAATGACTTCCTAACGGACAGAATGGACAATGGGGCACAGGTCGATGTCGTTTACACGGATTACAGTAAGGCTTTTGATAGAATTGACCACAATATCCTTAAAATAAAGCTTTTTAACAATGGTATCAGAGGAGATCTACTTCGTTGGTTTACTTCATATCTTGAAAACAGATCTCAAGCTGTCGTTGTCAGTAACTACATATCGAGCTGGGTTTCAGCTCCAAGTGGTGTGCCTCAAGGTTCCTTGATGGGTCCGTTACTTTTTATCATTTATGTGGGCGACATCGACTCGTGTTTCCATAACTCAAATTTGCTCTGTTTTGCTGATGACATGAAGATATTTTCTGCAATATCATCAGATGATGACATGGATGCTCTCCAATCTGACCTGGCGCGATTGGATGATTATTGTTTAACTAATAAACTAGACTTGAACCCTGTTAAATGTTCATTAATCTCCTTTAGCAGAAAACGCGTCCCTCTCCCTACAACTTATCAACTTAAAGGGCAGCTATTAAACAGATGCGACGGCGTACGCGACCTGGGCGTTTTTCATGACTCCAAACTCTTATTTAACGTGCACATTGAGCAAATAGTGGCCAAAGCTTCGAAGTCACTGGGTTTTGTTATGAGACTCGCAGGGTGCTTCAAAAAGACCAAGACCCTTAAAATTCTTTATTGCTCTTTTGTGAGAAGTCATCTTGAATATGCGTCACAAATCTGGAACCCGTGTTATGGCAAGTATATTGATCGTATTGAGAATATACAAAAAAGATTTATTCGTTTCCTATGTTTTCGGCTACGTATACCATACCATTCTGATAATTACATAAATCTTTGTAAGAAATTTCATTTACAGCCACTCATAAATCGTCGTCGACTAGCAGATTGCACTTTCCTTTTAAAAATGATGTCGAACAAGATCGACTGTCCTGATCTCCTACATAAACTACGCTTCAATGTTCCTCAGAGATCAGTTAGATTTAATCCGCCTATCTCCATTCCTTTTTCCTCTTCTAACTACAGGCAAAACTCATACATGGTGCGGGCGAGTAAGGACTTTAATATTCTTTGTAAAGAGTTCTCATTTGACCCATTTACCATCAATAATTATTCTGCACGCGCTCGGCTGAACGCTGACTTCTTTAAAAGTGCATAGTGCTTATTGTACCTTATACATATATGTTATTATTTTTTTTATTTTTTTCGTGCTATTAATGATCCTAAGATTTCTGTTACTTATTCTGTTTTTACCCGTGAGAACCTGTAATTGGCTGTATGTTTCACATCCAACTGTTATCCATCTGTTATAGCTGTTGGTTCTCCAATAAATAAATAAATAAAATAAATAAATAAAGTACTTTATACTTTTGGGCACTTTTCCTGTTGACAGCGATGCGGACGAATTTGTATTCTTTACTATTTGGTCTGGAAAATTTTAAGTGTCGGTAAAACCTTCAATTTTATTTAGTAGACTAATGCCATTGTAACCGTAAAACCGATAATTTGACAAATTTTTAATGTCAATGATTTGTTGATGTAAAAGCCCATCACTAAAAATGACGTACATTCTTGTCTGTGATTCTTGTATTCAATTCGCCCACCCACACGTTGAGTTTTGATAAGAAAAAGTACAGTTTGTATTTATTCTAGGCACGTTTTGTTACCATATTCACCGTCTTCGGCTATGTAGTGGTCGCCGGAGTTTGTGCGCAACAGCCGTTTCTCTATGCCAATTGTTTAGTGGAGTTGTGTGATTGTGGACGGGCGTGAGCGTGCGGGGCAGTTGCATACATGTTTTGTAATTAATTTGTACGCCCACTCTGCTGTCCGCTGTGGTGGTTGCTCAGTGTAAGTGATGGTAGTAGGTTGGAGGTAGGATAAGTGTGGATTGTTGTTAAAATGTCGCTGCAGAAGAGTGTGAAAAGTGCGGGGGGAGACAGGAGTGAACAAGGCGATACAACATCGATATGCTCGTCGGTGACGACGCAGCCGGACAGGCACGGCTTCTTCGGAGGTGCTCAGTACAGTCCAGAACCGTAAGTACACTCTAAACAGCATCTTAAAAAGTATAAACTTATATTGTTGTGCACTATGCATTGCACTATGTTGTTTATCCGAAACACCATCAACTTAATTATATAGGTCAGGATCATTGTTTACTATGTTTCGGAGTATAAACAAATTCAGTGTGCCAAAACAATTTGTTCAAAATCTATTTAAACTTGATTTTACAACCTATTCACAAAGAGTTTTATGTTGTTCACCATTGGCATTATAAAACTGTATGCCTTTGCAATAATTGTGTACACATTAAAGTGGGTACTAATTTGGAGAAACTAAATTATAATTAGAGACTTTCATTTTCACTTCATACCTAATTACTTTATTGCCTACTTTCCTAAAAATTTTGCTTATGTTCAAAGTGGAATACCTAGATATTATTTCAATGCGTTATTTAGAAGAGCATAACATTTTAAACTTATTATTTGCAGAAAAACTAATGTTGTTTATGGTTGAAGGAAAGATTAGTGATTAAAATTAAAACCTTTTTACTCCAACATACTTCTTGCAGGTAAAGTAATTTATAATATGAATAATATGTAAAAAGCTGCTCAACTGCACTGTGTTATATCCGATTATTGTTATTAAAAGGGTATTATATTTCAGCTAAGTGTTGCAAATTGCTAACACCCGCTATCACATTACAGTGAAAAAATCACTGAGTCATAGAGGATATTAAATCATGTAAACCTGATTATCTGCATGTGTGTGACTTATCAAGGGAAATACTTTAGTAAAAAAGGTTTTGTTTAGGAGTCAGGGCCCTTGTCTCGGATAAGTACAACATAGTTTTGTTTTTTTTTTAAGCAGACTCCAGCATAGTTAGGAAAAGGCTATGCAGATTATTATGAAACTTTTGCTTTTTCTGTTGTCATTATTACTATCTAACCAAATATGTGGCTAAGTAGGTATTTCCATAATTCCCATGAAGTTAGCGCACTAGGTAATGCCACTCATCATGGAGGTTTTATAAATGCTTCCCTTAAACAAAAAGGTTGTTATTGTATCATTATGATATGTGGCTTGATCATGATCAAGCCACTACTGATTACGTCCTAATGCTTTCAAGGCAAGCAACTCAGACTTTTCGGATTCATGTGTGTATTGTATAATTATCGCTTGCTTCAAAAATGGTGAAGGCAACTGGCTTGCCTGAGAGATATTTCTTGATGGCATGTGAAGCCACATCGGAAGCCCATGGGCAGCTTTAAAACTCTGAGACGAGGTTAGTCACTAACCACACTAAAAGAAGAAGATCAAGGATATTGTTGCCTTTTCTACTTCACAGCGTTTACTTCTTTGCTAATCTTATCGTGATCCAATGTGATCCTGTGATTTTACATAGATACATAAACTCACACTACGTACATACACACAAATATGTACATGTATTTATTGAAACACAAATAAGTTTTAATTAGTGTTGTTGAGTACTTTTAACACAATAAACAGGGTTATTGGTTATATGTCAGCAATCCATTAAGGAGATGTAGGAGAGTTCATTTACAACCAAATGACCCATTTTAATTCCCATGCAAATGTCAAAAAATTTCAATTCATTTGCTATATTATATATTTATTTCAGACATTTTAAAATGTCAAATTACTCGAAAATGGTTGACATTGGCATAGTGGTCATGAGGAGTCATTTGGTTGCAAATGACCTCTGCTATATCCCCTTAACGGATTGCCGACATATAAACCTGTATATGTTAATTATTAACAAGATAAAGAGAGTGGAAAGGGAGACCTTTGTCTGGTATTGAGAGTGTGGGTCACAAGTCGGTCAATCAATTTACCTAGCCTTTTCCCAACTATGTTGGGGTAGGCTTCCAACTGACCCCCCCCCCCCCCTGACCCGAGGAGGCCCGCCGTCGCAGGCCGGCACCAGTCGGGGGTTGCGGAAGATTTTTAAGTTCCCGTGACCCCCAGCGTAGGTATGAGATGGAACACCGGGGTGGTTTTTAGTTAGTAAGAGTCCGACAGACCCCTCCGCCCGCTCCAGGGCGGAGGACATCAATGAGGATTTTCCACCCCGGAAAAAAAAAAACAAAAAGGCTTCCAACTGTCAGCAGGAGATCGACCTTTGTCGATCACAGCTCCGCGGTGTCGGAATGGCGGAACACGCTTCTACGCCCTACCGCTGGCTTCGCTACCGTCGACGCGATCCGACCAGTGCTCGAAGAATGGCTCGGGAGGAGGCACGGCTCCCTGTCGTTTCAGGCAACGCAGGTGCTCTCGGGGATGGCTGCTTCGGGAAGTACCTGTGTCCAGTGGCGGATTTGTAGTCTTGGCCGCCCTAGGCCCCAGGCCATGTAGTAAGTATCAGCCGCCCCTCTCTCAGCAACCATCATAATGAATTTACTTTATTGCCAACTTTTATCGAAATCGGTTCAGAAATTTAGTTAACTATGAGTCGGGTTGACGCCACGAAATTCTATGACGCGTCTCAATTAGTTATTTGGACATATTTTTAAATGGTTTTAAGTTATTATTGTTATAGGTACGATGCGGTGCAGTGCGGCCCGCCATAATGTGCGCGAACGTTTAAAAATATATAGGTACTTTTGAGTTATTTCTTGTTATCATCAGTGATTTTTTTGTCATGATTAGCCGCCCCTAATATCTGGCCGCCCTAGGCCCGGGCCTACTGGGCCTTAGGGCAAATCCGCCACTGCCTGTGTCGCATAAACAGGGAGCCGGACGCTCGGTGCCATCACTGCATCCACTGTCGGGAGGACACGGCGCAGCGTAAACTAGCAGAGTATACCGCATGCCGCCGCGCCGTAACCTCGTATCAGAAATCGGAGCCGCCCTGTTGTTGCCGACTGTCGCTCCTTCGATGGTCGGGAGCGCCGAGTCGTGGGATGCGGTGACCTCCTTCTGTGAAACCGTAATTTCGCAGAAGGAGGCTGCGGAAAAGGAGAGGGAGATTGAGACCACTCTCCTGATCCGTAGCAGGCGGACTGGGCGTCGGCGGAGGGCGGACAACGCCTTCTTCCAGCCCCCTCGTCCTCCCCAGGGCGGAGGACATCCATGAGGATTTTCCACCTCGGAACAAAAAAAAGGCTTCTAACTGCACAATGTAGGTAGACAAAATAAACAAAACAAAAATGAAGAAACAGAATTTTTAAGGCGTCTTTTGGACTACTAAGAAATGTCGTCCTTTTTCTAATTTTAGTAGTAGTAATTTCAACTATTTATTTTGACTTTTGTGGACAGGATAAGTTGTAGTGGCAACCATGTCATTTGGTTTTTAATTTTATTATTTTATTTATCATTTACTATAGATTTGTTTATATTTCGTGAATATGAGAACATTGTAGGCTTAACAGACTGTAGATTTGTAAACCATTTTCTATTTGTTAAGTACCTATTTGCTGAAAGCCTAAACTGTCCTGTCATACCTATATTAACTCTGTTCTTTGAAAACATTGCTTGCAGAGCCGGCAAGAAACTCCACGGGAGTTACTTGCCGGCTCTTTTGCATAGTATTCGACCAATTGGAACCGTCAACTGTGCAACTTCAGATATTTCAAAAGTGCCCTTGTAGGTTTATGTGAAATAAAATATTTTGATTGATTGAGTATCAAGTAGCCTCTATTCAAGTACTTACAAAAAAGAAGCTCAATTGCTTCTCTCATTTTGATCCATAAAAAAAAAGTCAGAGTAACTAAGTAGACTAATATACATTATATTTTTATTTTATTAATTTAATGAAGTTTCGTTATTTATGTACTTTTAATTTTAATTCTAAATAATACATTGTATTACCTATAGATATGAATAAAGAGTTTGAGGAAACTAAATAAAAAGATTCTACAAGCTGTAATCACATTGTATTTTAACACACTGTTCAGTAAAAATAATTGAAATAAATTAATGTGTTTACTACATAATTACCAGGCACTCAGAAAAAGCAAGAATACTAAGACATGAAGCATTTTTAATTAGTATGAATGTATGTTACATTAAAATAAAATTGTTATTGAGTTACTTTTCAACTAACTTCAAAAAAGGAGGAAGTTCTTTGTTCGTCTGTATGTATTTCTTGTTATGTAAGTATGTGAATAGATATTTTCATTAATTGTGGACTGATTTTGAAATTTTGGTCAAGTTCGGGTGATGTGATGAGTGGTCATTTGAGTTACTTTTTAACTTTACTGCTTGCAATACTATAGTAAAAAGAAAAAGAAAGAAAATACGTTTATTTACGGTACACATGACGCAAGGAAATAATTTTTGGGGCAATTTGGGGGAAAATATGCGTCACATCCACGCAAAACGGCCATCGCTCAGCATAATGCTGCGACCCCATGCGAGACAGAGTCCCAGCGCTGGTTTTCAGCGACAGCCGGCGATGACGTGATGACGTCAACCGGTGCAGCATATAGTGAAATAACAAAATGAGACAAAAATAAAATAAATACAATACTACTTAAAATATAATATGTAAAATGGTAACATTTAGTACCGGCGCGGCGCGTCGTCGGCGACTCACGCGCCGCAGACTTAATGCAGTCTGTGCATGTAGTTAAAAGTTAATGGAGGTACTTTGCATTTTGGTTATCTGTTTGTTATCCTTTGATTGACCTCTTTCTATTACTACATAAATTATTTAAACACAATACTAATAAATACTTATAATTTTGTAATAGCTTGTAGCTAATATACCTATCTATTTGTTTTTGTTATTCAGGATTGAATAATTAACAGAGGAAATAATGATTTCATTTTTGCATACCTATTTTCTATCCATAATACTGATAGTTATTATTTTACAATATTTCAAAATGAAATTTATTCAGTGTAGCCGAGCACTTAAAAAGTTTAGTGAATTTTAATTACAGTCTAGTGGCAAGAGGTTTATAACTCTTTCAGTGGTACTGGGTTGTGGAGGTCAGATAGGCAGTTGCTCCATGCAAAACACTGGTATTCAGCTGCATCCCGAAACAGCCCAATAGGGATGATGACTAAATATTTTTTTTAGTCCGTCTTTGAGATTATAAAAAAATATTGGACACGTATTTTTTCTTTTTTTACGTAATCTAAAGATTACGGCGATACATTGAGGTAAAATGTGCCATGACGTCACGAGTATGTAGATTTTATACGTACTAGTGACGTAGCGGCCCCCACTCCCTAACTAAAAATGCGTTTTATCTAAGTATTTTTTATTAATATGATAAAACAAAAAATACGTGTCTAATATTTTTTTATTATCTGGCTGATGGACTAATTACAATTTAATTTTTTTTACCCAGGCATCATGCCTATTACCTAATTGGAAAAAATACTTGGTAGATGATACTACATAATCTTGAAGTTTCTAAATTCAGGACTCTAAATAAGGATTTGAATTTTATATTCTTGTCTCATTACCCCTCACTGTGGCCAAGACACCATAAGCCATCTCTGATCAGTCTCGTGAGTCTGCGGGACTGGTAGTGAATGTACCCTTTCTGAACCTGGAAATCTTGTTTACTATCCGTCTGTAACCTTAGGTCGCATGGTGCAGACATCCTGAACTTATTTATATATTTATTTTTTACATAGTAGGTAGTATAGGTTAGGGCTATAGGGCTTAGAGTCGTAGTCGATATTTTCTGTTTTGACAAATTAAAGTTCTGGGCCATTGCATCTTAGCCAGCCCTGTAAGTTTCTGATATGAAGGCCACTTATCTATATAACAAAAGACCAAAAAATAAACAACAATTTTATTCTATGACCTTATTTACAATTTAACTGTAACATCTCTACTCGCGTGTACCGTTAATAATAATACACAGCAAGAAACGGAAGTTCGTTTATTTCTCAACTTCCCAGATATTGTCGGTCTGTCGTAACAACTTGTAGAACTGTCGGCTTTTTCTAACAAACTACAAGTATGTTTGAAACAATAAATTAAATTAGCAAAAAAGCGGCCAAGTGCGAGTCGGGATCGCACACGAAGGGTGCCGCACTTCCGTACCACCGTACCAATATTTAACACTACAATATTTCTTAAATAGTTTAGTAAAAAAACGTGTTTCTTGGATCCCTTAAATTTTAACTTTGTTATTACAGCGGCCATAGTAGTACACACTCTGTGAAAATTGAAAGTATCTAGTTATTACGGTTCAAAAGATACAGCCCTGTGTGACAGACGGACGGACAACCGAGGCTTAGTAATAGGGTACCGTTGGCACCCTTTGACTACGGAACCCTAAAAAAGTATGTTCTGACAAATTATTGGTATTGTTCCGCGATTCGAATCTCACGTAATATTCGAAGGTAGTTCGTGAATGCAGTTTTGTTATCATGCGTCGTGACGTGACCATGCGGTGTGCTATAAATTATAATGTTAGTTCAGTATGTCTTAGTTCTTTTGCAAGGACGTTTGCTGTGACTGTGATGCTTAGCAAGCTCATCACCTCGCACACTGCGACATGACACTGCAACTGCGACTGCTCGACGTCTAGACGCAACGACAAGCTAAGTCGCACGCTCTCGCTACTTGTCGCAGCGTTTAGTCGCACGGTGCACGCGCCCACCCGATGACAGTCGAATGCGACAAGTCAGCGTCTTGTCGTCGAGCTGTCGCAGTCAAATGTCGCATAGTGTACGAGATGGTTAAAGATTCTCACTCACCGGGAGCATTGGCCTGTAATGTAACGTTCAGAGTCGAGCGTTACATCAGTGAGGGAAGAGAACCGAACATTACAGTACGCAACCTGAATGATACAATTCGAGCATTATATCAGTGAGAGAGGAGAACCAAGCATTACAGGGCGCAACCAGAGACCCTAGTGTGAGTTTCTTTGAAACCATCTCGACTACGCATCGACCGCGTTCGTCGCTCCGATTGGCCCTTCACTGTCCTTCACTGGTGAACAGCCAATTGGAGCGCCGAACGCGGTAGATCCGTAAAGTCGAGTTTAGTCGAGATGGTTAAAAGAAACACACACTAGGGCTTCTGAATGACACAATTCGAGCATTACATCAGTAAGGGAGGAGAACCAAGCATTACAGTGCGCAATGTCAGTAATATTCAATCTGAAATGTTACAGGCTAATGCTCGTCAGTCAGGGAGGCAGTATTGTAACGTAATGCTCAAAATCACGTTACATTTCAGGTGAATTCTCCCGGTGCTCCCGGCACCTTAAAGAATTAAGCCTGAAGTCACCTTGGTTCCAGGGCTAATTGCGTAGGGTGCGCCGGACGTACGTACGTTTTACTGTCGCCATTGATGGAGGGTATTTTATTTAATGCATTTTTAGTAATAGTTATTGGGCAAGGTCGAAGGTCCACACCGTTGACGGTACCCGTCCATGACTGCCTAAGCCTACTGCCACACAGGAACCTAGCCTTCAGTCAATATTTTCAGTATTATAGTCGACCTCGTCGCTTTACTAAATCTATATATTATGTATATATAAAAATAATCCCTATTTTTCTGATCACACCATATCTTGAGAACGGCTGCACCAAATTGGATAATTCTTTTTTTTGTTGTGTTCGTTATTGTCAGGACAAGGTTCTTAGAAAGGTGTAGGTAGGACAGGTAGGTAGATAGGTAGGTATGTACGTAGGTAGGTAGGTAGGTAGAGGTAGGTGCGTCGTAGGATAAGTACTTAGTGCTACCCGCGCGAAGCCAGGGCGGGCAGCTATTTGACAATAATTCTAAGGTACTTACCTACATTAAAAGCTCAATAAGGTTGACACTATACATATAACTGCCGCATTTGTCTTGAAAGCAAAATAGACCCAGTCGCTTTATGACGTGCAAGTGACATTCGACCTTAGTGGCAAAGCAACTACAATACTACATAGCAACTACGATGTCGACTATACAGAATATGAATGTTACTTTCAGTGCAGACCCCTCTTCTACAAAAGCATTGATGTAATGTGACAGCTTGGTACGTAATACATAACATACGTAATTTTATGCATTAATGCGTAAAAGATGTGCGTCCTTGGTGCGCAGGGGGCGAGCCAGTTCCAACAGCATCCTGGGAGTTATTGCTGACAGGCTGTACTCCTGTATTGTGAGTCGTTGCTCCAGTATCTCAGCTGGAATGCTGTAGCAATGATTATTTTGTTGTGTGTCTTTGTGTGTTTGTATTACTAACATGGTTATAAGTTTATTTTCCATTTATTAATATAATAAAAATCAGCCCTATCAGGCTTTTTGTATTGTATTGTAATGTTAATGTAAGTATTGTTTGTTGTATGTGTAGGTATGTATTGAATATCATCTATGAGTCATTCTAACATGGTTAATAAATAAATGAATAATAATAATAATAGCTTAACATAACGCCTGTATTCCTCGAAGGATCAGGCCGAGATGTACCCATAGTACACCCACATGTAGCCATTTAGAGCCTATTGCCCTCAACCGGGCAAAAATTCAGAGTCCGGGGTGCTACTGAGAAATTCGGGATGGCAAAACCCAACAATACTTTGCCCGATCCGAGAATCGAACCAAGGACTTTATGCTCCGCAGTATCGCTTCCGACCACTAGAGCAAAGAGGCAGTCCGATACGTACTAATTTGTCTAATTAATGCTACAGTATTGTTCTAGAATTAGAGCCTCACCTCAGTGTTGAAAATACTTTTCCTAACAGAAAATAAATAAATCAATCTGTCTCGCCTTTTCCCAACTATGTTGGGGTCGGCTTCCAGTCTAACCGGAAGCAGCTGAATACCAGTAAATTACATGGGGCGACTGCCATCTGACCTCCACAACCCAGTAACTGGGTAATACGATACTCCTTGGTAAGACTGGTTATCGGACATTTGGGCTTCTGTCAACCCGTAACGACTGTCAAAGATCCACGAATGACGGCCGGGACCAACGGCTTAACGTGCTTTTTGAGGCACAGAGGAGTCTCGGTATTTAAAGATGGTCCTATCCATAGGCCAACCCCGGCAAGCGTAGCTTAACCTGATGGATCGACCCGTGCGGCAGTTATTACTTAGCCACGAGGTCCTCCGTCACAGAAGATAAATCGTTGTGTGAAAATTAATCCTTTGGTAGGTCTTACCAATATGTAATCTGTAAAAATACGTAATCTGGTTCTTTTAAAACCCTACAAAACAAGAAACTGGTTATAAACAAGGATAAATACGCTAATAAATGCGTCACAAAATGTTGTATGAGCGTCCATCCAAAAAGTAGGCAACGTCGCAAATATCTGTCAAATATTTACCTGTTTTGATTAATTTGGCAATATTACTGTATGGAAATAAAAAATATAGCCATATTTCTAACTAGTGAACTAGAATATCCCTGTTGCAAAAAAAAAAGAAAACATTTTATTTCGTTCTTATTTGCAAAATAGTTGGGCATCATCTAAAACTATTCCAAATTTCAAGTTGATAGCATTAGTAGTTCTTGAGATATCCAGTTGTGACAGACAGAATGAGTCGCACCATATGGGTTCCGTTTTACCATTTTGGTACGGAACCCTAAAAAGAAAGAAAATAAATACGTTTATTTGTGGTAAACATGAAGAAAAGAAAGAACACAAAACATAACAAGTTGATTGGTTTACTGCTGGCTATAGACGTACTATCTACAGCAAGCAGCAAACCCTGAATCTTTCTACGCTTTTTAGATCGTAGAATGTTTAGCAATCATGAACACTGCCAAAAGTACCTTTTTTTTGAGGATGGGAAATTTTCAAATGACTTCTCCCGCTCTGGACAGAGCGAGAGGGTGTGTCAGACTTTTACTGACTAAAACCCACCCGTGTTCCTTCCGTTGCCTGTGTGCCGGGGCCGCGATATCCCTTTCGGACAAACCCGCAACCCCAGCAGGCATTGGTCTTTCAACCCCGTCGGTTGGTGCTGACATCTCTTTGAGGCGCGCGTGGAACACAACGCGCCGTCGACACGGGCCTGGTCCTTATCGGACGGCGAGCTGCCCATTGCTCACCGTCCGCAAGCCCGCGCCTACGGTGGCCGGAAGTCGGCTCTCGACTCCCGACGCCCGGGGCGTGTCCTGCGGCGACTAGGGCCGCGAGGGCGTGCAGCTTGCATCTCCCTCCCGCGCTCCGCCTCCTCCTTCGCGAACATAACTGCTTCGCAGAAGGAGGTGACGGCCTCCCATGCACTCTCGCTCCGAACCATGGCCTGAACCAGGGCCGGACGCGAGAGATCGCCGCCGCCGATCGCCTCCGTGAGGACACGGCGGTGCTCCGCCCAAGCCGGGCAGACCTCCACTGTATGCTCCACCGTGTCCTCCGGGCGATCCACACAGTGGTGACACCCGGGCGTTTCCTCCCGCCTTACACGGAACAGGAACCTCCCGAAACAACTGTGTCTGGTGAGGACCTACGTCAGGCGGAAGGTGAGGACGCCATGGCGCCTCTCAAGCCACTCAAAGAGGGGACTTATCGCCGCAATTGTGGCGTGCCCAGCGCTGGGTTGTGACAATCGTACACTCCATTCCGCCATGAGATCCTGCCGGAGCTCTGTCCGCTGTGCCGTGATTTCTCGCGGCAGCAGAGTTACACCCCGGCGTTTTGCCTCGTCGCGCAACTCCCACATGTCCGCGAGGACTTTCGCCTCCAGATCCCATGGCGGTAGTCCGGCAAGGAGGCTCGCCGCCTCACGGGAGACCGTGCGGTATCCCCGGACCAGCCTGATGGCCATGACCCTTTGGGACGCGTTCAACCGCCGGGCCGGTCGCAGCCTCAATGAACGCGCCCACACCGGTGCCCCGTAAAGGGCCATGGACCGCACGACCCCCGCGTAAAGCCTCCGGCAGGAGGCGTTTGGACCCCCCAGGTTGGGCAGACGCCGCTTCAAAGCAGCCCCAGCCCTTTCCAGTTTGGGAGCCAAACGTCGGAAGTGCTCCACGAAGTTCCACCGGCTGTCGAGGACGAGTCCCAGGTACTTTATCGTCGACTCGACACCGATGTGAACCCTTCCCGCCGTTATCTGGGAACCAGACAGTGGCGCGTTCCGTGCCAAAAGTACCTAACAGTCTAATTTTAGGACATCTAAATCGTGGTCTAAAGAACATTAATTACATTTAAACAAAAATGTTAATGTAACAAGATAACATCAGTATTTGTAAGTCGCGATATGGACCTACAATGGTTGAGACCGGAGGCTATTAGCTAAGAAATTTTATTCACGACTTGCAATTTCCCGCGTAGAGGAAAAAGAATAACTGTTATTAACTTTTCCTTGAAAAGGGAAAGTATCGCACACTTGTCCATGTTGGGTCCCACAAAATGTCAAGAGGCTCGTGACCCCTTTTCGGAGGGAAACCAAAAAGCATAAATGATGATTTTGTCAAATGGATTGGCCTTTTCTGGCATAAAACTTTAAGCTTTGTGAACCCTTCAGTGACCACTTAGTTGAAAAATTGAACCCTTCAGTGACCACTTAGTTGAAAAATGCGAAATCTGTTGAGGTAATATCACTCTTTCTTTTTCTTTATCATCTCTAATCATCTAACAAGTAGAGTGAAGTTCTGAAAGCTATAAAAATTCACAACTTCACTTTTATCACTTTCAAGCATTATGATGAATGTTACAATCGATGAAAGCGGAGAAACCTCAGTGGTCATTTGAAAGTGCAGGGTGGTACGGCGACGGAATATCATCAGACTGCCAGTGAATGTCAGACCAGCGGTCACCGCCCCACTAATCACCGAGGCAGACATACAGACTATACATACATACCATCAAGCAAGGTCGTACAGACATACGGAGAATTAATGAAGCCTGCAGCCATTAATTCCCATGGGGGTGCGATAGGCCTAGCAACGTCAAACTTTTTACAATTGTACGAAAAAGTTACAAACAAGATTACTTATGTCATCGATGTATGTTTTTAGATTAACTAGGTTATAATATATAATTTTATTTGTATTGTATTCGTTACGATTAGTAAAATCATTCAAATAAACCTAACGATAAGTACTGAAAAGCATTTTGATGATTCTGAAGCAAGGAACAAACTTCAAAGGCAGTAAGTAAAATAGTTTATTTATTTTAGTAACATATTATGTACAATTCAAAGACACCTTGGATTTAACATTTCTTATGTCTGTTTACTTTAAGTCTGACGAGCCTAGAAGCATCTGAATATACGAAATTGTTATCGTTATCAAACGCTAAACCGAAACCGTCGGTTACTTCAACAACTTTTTCTAAAGAAGTACTTGATTTTCTCACAGCGTATATACCGTCTTGGAGACAAGCGTAGGCATTACCATTTATATCAGTAGTTAAACTCCTCAACACAGGTGTTTCCTTATACAAAACAGCATTTTTCGTCCCTTTCTTCTGAGAGAACAAGCCAGTATTATTTGAAAAGAAAATGTCGTCTTCATTATCTATAACGAAATGATCCACTTTGGTGTCTTCCAAATCTAGGAACCTTCTCGATTGTCCATCTTCCATCACGTATAGGAATTGATGAGGAAATAAAGAGTAGTATAGAACTTCCTTGAAGTATAAAGTCCAAATGTTGGAACCTCTTTCTCCAATCAGTTCTGCTTTGTTATGCCCGTAGTCGTATTTGTAAATTCCGTCGCTTCCACCTATGTAGATTTCGTGTGTGCCTTGGTCAACTGTTTGTGCAAAACCGTTAGCGACGCCTTCGATATTGTTGAACTCTTTGGTGTTAAGGTTCAATCTTGCTGACCTGAAATCATCTTCGTCTTCTTTGACGTTGTAACTAAAGTAAAGATTGTTGGTGCTGTAGTCTACTGCTAAAAGGTATGGTCTGTCGAGCTCTTCTTTTAGCGTTTCGGTCTCATAGTACACTCCGTTTATTTTCAGGCCCGGACATTCATTTTGGTTTGTGATTACTCCAGCTTGGATCGAGATGAGGCCGCACAAGATGATAATGAGTTTCATTTTGTGTCTGAAATGACAAAATGAAAACGTAATTATTTAGAAATAATTAAAGTTTACTGTACATTGGCTCACGCAATCGAAAACTGATGGAAGTAGTTATTTTCATGTTTTGCGTCTAATTAAAGATTTAAACCTTGAGTTTTTTATTAACATTTCAAAATACCTACGTTGAAACGTTTAGAAAATACGCGGTCACTAACACATGGCAACTTGGTATTTACTCAATAATGCTACCCCTGTTATTCGATTCTCCAGGACATTCCCTACGACTTCAAATTAAAACATTCTTACGAAAATTCCAGCCATTGTGCCTTTCCAATCCACAAAGTCAGTAAGTTGGTTTTTACTTTTAATCAACTCGGTAACACATGATTTCTAAGCAAGTGCTGACGCTGTCAGACTCCTCACCTTCATCTATTAAACTATTTACTTCTAGCAAGGCCTATTGATACAAATCCACGGTCTAACTATGTAAACTCCAATATTATTTACTTAATTAGTTATTGTTAGCACTTACCGCGTCTGTCCGTAGGCGAATGATAAATGAATTGATAAATAATACTGGCCGGATAATTGGATATTATCATCACGCCAATATTACGATTTTTTGCATCTGTGGAGCTGCCACATATATTTTTTATTTGCGTTTCTTTAATTTGGTTGGTAGATTTCCATTTTATTTATTTATATATACTGACCTGCCTTATCGCTTTCTGCGATCTCTTCCAGGCATTTTAACTGTGTTTGTAAGTGCTTCTTATCGAAATGCAACATATGAGAAGATTTGATTGCTGATATTTGACCTAGGTTATGTTTCACATACTTTACCTGAAAACTATATGAATTCACTTGAAGCACAAGAATAATCACCCTTATTAAATACTGCACTGATGCATGTGTAATATTTGCTTATCTGCATCAACCGTCAGGCTCGGAAGTGGGTTACCAGAGGGAAGTAGCGTGGAGGTCATAGGCGATAGAACGTCTATAAATATGTTATCAGTACATAGGTTGAATAGTAAAGACTAGATAAGAACTAAGACTTAGGAATAGACTAGATACGAACGTTAGGCGTACAGAAAAGGGTCCGTTTCTTGAAATGTCAACATATCATGTAGAAACAGTAACTATAACTTGCATGGCTTGGATTTGTAGCAATGAGCTAAAAGTATAAGTAGTGTTAAAATGTTACACTACTGTCCGGCCGCGGCTATTGAGAAGCGATCGTCTCGCGAATTCGCGAGAGGTCGCGTGCATATGTCACTTTTTGCTCGGAAAAGTGTTCAGGTCCATCGAACAAAAAATTCGAACGATCGTCTATTCGCACGACAGGACGCAGGAACCAAAAGACGGACCGCTTAAAAAAAAAACCAAGGCAATCCGAGGAGATAAAAATATTAAATATTTAGCGACTCCACACATTCTTTATTCTGTTATTGTTACTCATGGCTGAAATGACAGATCATAGGTTATCATCTGAATTTTATTGAAATAATTTTATTTGCTTTAAAAATACCTACGTATAACAGGATAATATGTCGAAAAATATTCAGCTATAGAGTAGAAGTAATTTGGTCTTCGTAGTCCCTGATACTATTACTGAGGGTTATTGTCAGATCGCGTTTGTTGAGGTGCTGGCTCCAATAAGGAGTTAGATTGGCATATGAATCATGGCGGTGTTTCTATTCGAGACGGTTTTAGATTGGCTAGAGTTTCAACTCTTCCTTTTTGGCTTGTTGTTGGAATGTTCTTGGAAGAGCAGAATCTATGGATTTTTTTTTCTGTTTAGCCTCTTCAGTGTCTTTGGTTTCGCTTTCCAACTTTGCTTGAAAACGTGATACTTGAAATAGGTATAGGTAGGTTGAAATATATTAATAAATAACGTGACCTTGGGAAATAAAATATGATGGATTAATTTTGATCATTCCATTAGTAGATGTACTACTATAATTTATTTTCCTTCACATTTGGGCTGAACTCTTAATCATCTTTATATTTATGTTCACCTTCTGTACAAGAATCATAGTACTCAATTTGTCGTTGACATCAGCCAAACCCGTCTATTTCTGGGGAGTCTCATCGCCCTTAAATTATGATAACCTCTAGCTGCTCCCTGCTATAATTGAAGGTCAGAACCTCCTAGATAGATGACCTTCTAGTTTAATTTCCTGTCGCAGACTGAATGTGTTTCTAGGCTGATCGGCGAAATACAAGTGCTTCACTTTTAATTTTGATGAAAGTAACCTGTGCAAGTATTGAAAAAATAAACAGGTTTTTGTGCCACTGTTTCGTTTGTCCGTTTTTCCACTATGTTGTGTTGGATTTTTTTAGAGGAGCAAAACCCAAGGTAAAATGACGACATTTTCTGTAAGTTGAGGAGAACACAACACCTAATGAGTCACCAACGATATTCACCTTCAAATAATTTATAATACCTTTCACAGCTGTATAAACATGGCTGGAGACACCATGCCAACGGCGTATCCAAGGAATACAAAACTTTGCCAAATTAAAATATTTCTAGAACGGAAGTGGATAATTGTGATGAAATGTTGGCCGGTTTTCTCGATTATATGTATAAAAAAGAAGTATCGATTTCTTGCAGAATGTCATGACGAATTCGGAAAGCCCGGTTCGAAATATATCAATATTTTCATTTCTTAGGTATTTGCTTGATTGCTTGAAGTTGAACAATACGTCAACCAACTCGGCCTATCGCACTCCATTGCTGGACATAGTCTTCTCCCAGGCTGTGCACAACACCCTGTTCTCCGCTCCGTCTTCCGCATCCAGGCTGCATGTCCCAGCCAACTTTTAAACGTCATCGGTCCATCTAGCTGGGGGGAGTCCCACCGATACGCGGTCTCCACTCCAGGACTCGTCTGCTCCACCGGCCTCCGGTCCTTCGACAAACATGGCCAGCCCACTGCTACTGTTTAGCTGGCTTACTCTGGAAGCTATGACGGTAACTCCGGTTCTTTTCGGGATAACTTCATTTCTGATTTTCTCCTTTAAAGAAAATACGAGTATAGCTCGCTCCATAGCGCTCTGAGCAACCTTGAATTTGTGGACCAGCCCGACTGTGAGTGCCCACGTCTTGGCACCGTATGACATCAATAAGCCTTAACCTCGAATGTAGTCAGATCAAAAATGGTCGGAGATAGAATTTCCATTTTATTCTAACGTTAGCATTCAACTATTGATCAAGTGCTGCAAGTTAAGATACTTAAATGTACGTCCAGCGCACCCTGGCTTAATGTACAGCTATCTAATTAATTACGCAACACATTTTTGTAAACAATTACGACTAATTTGTTTTTTTTTACAGTTCAACAAAATACATTGCGTTAGTTAAGTTGTTGAGCAGATTTTTTGTTTCGAACTTATAAAGCAATGAATTAGTAATCTGTTTCAAAATGATTCAGATTCTGATTGATTGTGTATTATGTAATTAGGGTACTGGTTCAGCTACCATCTTGCTGACTGACTTATTTATTTTACGTTTCCCAGAAATTAAGTTAAATTCCAATAAACGATAAGACTGGTCACTGTAGTCGGATTTCTCAATTTATTGACGCAGTATCTCGTTACTGGCTTGGGGATTCCAGCTTATAAACTAAAATCTATACCTATTGGATAATAACTATCTCCAAGCCTACACCGTTCAATATTATGTAGGCACTGACTGCAATCCCTTGACACCGTAATGGCTATGACATAACGTTCGTTTATGTAACATAATTAAATAAGGTCTGCAATATCACGATCAAGTATTTTAATACAAGCTTCGTCTGCAGGATTTAATTATCCTCATTAGGTTTTTTTTTTTTTTTTTTTTTTTTTTTTTTTTTTTTTTTTTTTTTTTTTTTTTTTTTTTTTTTTTAAAAACGTTGCCCCACACTAAGAATTTCTTCTTGTATCGTGGGTGCGTTTACAAACATAGAAACTCACATACACTAACACCCAGACCCGGAACAACTACTTGCAGATCATACAAATATTTGTTCCGTGCGGGGATCGAACCCGCGACACGTTGCGCAGCAGTCGATCGCTCAGCCACTGCGCCAACCGTGTCGTCGTGTTTCATTACACATTGTCTGCTTTCTGTCGCTATTTCAATTTGGCACGAGCCTTTATTAGGAGTCAATACTTTTAGATGTTAGTTAAATATTTCGTATAACTTGTGGATATACTCGTATATATATATATATTTTTTAATTATTCCTCTTCGTATTGAATATCTATTAACATTTTGGAAGAAGAATTAGTTTGAGTTAGCTCTGAAATGTACTATTGTACGAGTAGCTTGGGTCTAAAGACTCAGACGTAAACTTTGCTCATAGCTCTCCACACAATATAAAGGTTGGTATGGTATGAGTGAGGACATGTGTTGGAATGTGTCATTAACTTGAACATTTCCTCACGATCTATCTGACCGCTCCAGCCCACATTTTATTGCATTCTTTTTTTTGTGGAGTTCTGTTTTGTCGTCAAAAGGCATTACGTTCGTTGACATAGTTACTTAAGTCTTTAATACTTTTTTCCTTTGTACAAAATGTGTAGTCTACAGTTGTTAACTTATCTTTGTCAGTTATTAACTTGTCTTCGTATTGACAACCGTGTAAAGGCTCATAAAGGACCACGTGGAATTGCCTATACCACAATTGGAAGGTTAAGTGATCCTTTTGGACCAGTAGCTACCTAAAAATTCTTCGTAGATGAAAACCTCAGTTTCACTATAGAATTTACTTCTTAAAGTGTTGTATGCTCAGATTGACATAAAAAGTTAAAGAGAGAAAATACGTTTATTTGCGACATGGACTAGACTGAATATCTTACCAGTGTGAAAGATGGCTCCCGCGTAATTTGTCTTTTGCCACCGACAAATGCAAGTTGGCTCCCCAACCAAAGTAGATATACCTTTCATATATTATGGAATGCACCCAAACTGTTTTGAAGCCATGTTGTTATAGGACGTACCGACGTGTGGAGGTTTCCCTGGGTGCGTCACCGCCAATTTTACCTCTATATATGCAATATTCTGATAGTTACCTAATGATCCGGTTTTGGCGTAATCAACAATGTTGATGGACCTTGACGCTTGTGCCAATTTGATCAACCGATTAGAAAAAAAGTGTTGATTATGTAAATACCTGTACATATTTTATAGTCAAGTATTTTATAGACCTATTCGTTTAGTCCAATGTTATCCTAAGGAGAACGAGAAGCATAGAATGTGCTTTAGATAGCAACACCCATGTTGCTAATAATGATGACGCCCCTTATTGTGAAGAACTGGATTATAATAAAATTGTGGCGTCATTTATAACGAACATGGTCAAAGTCAAATCATTTATTTCAAATGGACCCTTGTAAGGAACTTTTGAAAGTAAAAATTTACAAAAAAATTGATTTGATTCTAATCGCCCCTTCCAAAATGTAGTTTTCGTATGGAGAAGAATGGGCAAGAAACTCCAATGTTACTCTTTTACAATATTTTGTATAGGTAAATTAGTTATATAATTATATGGAAATATGGAAGACGATGCAGCTAGAATAAAATGACTATAACACAATAGGTGAAAATAATTAAAAATGAAGCAACGACAGATAAATTAATATTGAATAGATACATGGTGCTCACATATTTACAAAAGTAGACGATATTACAGAAATTTTACAATTGGTAAGTCAGTGTGTGAGGAAGTAATCACAGAATGTAAAATCAACGCCATAAAAAAAAAAAAAAACAGTTTTACTAGCAACCGTTTGATTTTGTCTAGATTCTAGATTATCCTATGGAACAGGACCAGCATGTTTCCAAGCATTCTTATCTTGGATATAATCCTCTAATTTGTAATATGATTGTTTACAAAGTGTAACTTTAATATGAGTTTAAAATTTAATTTTATTTAATTGCAATAATTATATCATAAGGTATTTTGTTGTAACATTTAACACAGTACCCCATAAAAGGTGTATGTACTTTAGATAATCTGAAAAACCGGCCAAGTGCGTGTCGGACCACGCACAATTAAGGGTTCCGTAGTTGGGATGAATTTATCCCAAGAACAAACTTAACATTGTAGTTGAAAAACGTGTTCTCCCATACGGAATGTATGGGAGATCATGTTTTTCAAACTGCAAATTTAAGTTGGTTGATTATTTCTCGTTAACCTGTACAGCCTACTTAGCTCTGATAGTTTTCCTTTTAATTTCGTTATATATACTACTGCTGTGAATTTTTTCACAAGTCCAAGTACAACTACAAATAACACCATCTTCGGTCGATTTTGAAGTAATTGGGGTAAATCATTAATGTAAACTAAAAAGGGTAATGGGCCCAATATCGAACCTTGAGGAACCATGGTGTCTTGTTGCAAACAAGTATTATTTATGTTCATATAACCGTAGTAAACGCTGAAGTGACTTTCAATGAATAGTCAACAATTAGGGAAAGTGTACTCTTGCCAGACAGATTCACACTCATTACAGGTTCAGAAGGTCGTTACTCGCTGCCTGCCCATTGACGTAAAAACTCAATAGCCTTGTATGACGGGATTTGTTTGATTAGTATGTTTGGGGTTGCGGATTGCAACTACCTTAGACGGTCATCCAATTTCTGCCTATCATATAAAAAACAACCTGCGACTTTGTCTGCCATAGTCCGCAAGTACGTACGTACTCAAAATACACCTGTACCCACATAATTGATATTTACCGTTCCTATTTACTAGATGAGTGTTCTCAAGCATTGTCTGTTATTTCGACCATGAGAGAATTTTGACAAGACCATGTGAACTGGCAGAGAATTCTCGTTTAGTCACAGATGAATACAGATAGGACACTCCGCAGTTTAGGTATGAAGCTACAAGTACGGCGGGCTCGACTTGCTGGGCCAATTCTGTACGTAACGTAGTCAGAAGATCTATGAGTTACGCGATAGAAAGAGAGGCAACTTCTGGGTGAATATAGGTAATTAGCGCTGTGCGACCTGAATAGGGATGATGCCTGGGTAAAAAAAATGAAACTAATTAGTCCGTCAGTCAGATAATAAAAAAATATTAGACACGTATTTTTTGCTTTATCATATAAATAAAAAAATACTAAGATAAAACGCATTTTAAGTTGGGGAGTGGGGGTCGCTACGTCACTAGTATGTATAAAATCTACATACTCGTGACGTCATGGCACATTTTACCTCAATGTATCACCGTAATCTTTAGATTACGTAAAAAAAGAAAAAATACCGTGTCCAATATTTTTTATAATCTCAAAGACGGACTAAAAAAAATTTTTTGTCGTCATCCCTATTGCATTTTATTGTGTCGTAGCAAGAGTCGCTTTTTATTTAAATGATTTTTATTGTGTCGTAGCAAGAGTCGCTTTTTATTTAAATGATTTTGTGGAGTGTCCCATCTGAATTAAATCTATGGTTTAGTTTGTACTACTGAAGATGTATAATATTAGGTGATTTTTTCAATTAAAAGTAAATTAAGCTTATCTCGTCACCTATTACATGGGACTTGAACATAACTGGCGAAATGTGGGTGTACTATTAGGTACGCGTCTTGCTTAACCCTTCTGGGAATACAAGCGTGACGTCATATATGTTATTTATTTGCTGTCTTCAAGAATTTGCAGTCGACCGCTGAATTAAGAATGATTTATTAATAGAGAAACGAAGTTGCAGTCATATACGTTACAGTTTTTGCAGACAAAATTTAATCACTGACAGATAGTTTTTGATTTGTAACATCTTTCCTCTCGCTTTCCTCCCAATCGAAATAATCAAATCTGTGGGAGTGATTTCGTGAAAGGGACGGAAGTGTGTAACAGGAAGCCGGGGAAGCGCGCGCTTTTTGATTTCACCAATGAGCGCGCGTGGTGCTAGATTTGGCCGTCAAAAACGACCTTGACCCCGCCCCTTTAATGTTGCTTATTACCAAGGTGAGATGTCAGATGTTACACATCATATGCGACTGTAAGGATCGCCCGTTTTTTTGTAATTACTGTTCAATATGTATGGTTATGATCAAATCGTCCAAGCCCATCTTTTTGCAAGCCATTTGCCAACCGGTGTCCGTTCTTCCAAATTGTTCTGAAAACCAGCGCTAGGGCTTCTCTCATAGGGTCGCATGTACAGCGATAGCCGTTTTGCGTGGATGTGACGCATATTTTCCCTCAACTTGTTATTGTTTGTGATCTTTCTTTGCGTCATGTTTACCGCAAATAAACTTATTTTCTTTCTTTCTTCCTGCAAAAATTTTTTTTTGCTAAGTCCCAACTGTCAAGTATTGCAAATCTGCGTATCATTTGTCTACATACATACATACACTCACACATTATTTCCATGGGGATAGGTAGAAACTATAGAACGCCGCTTGCTATGGTCCTTACATACTTCTTTTAACTTCGTTTACGTTCCTGATCTTTCTGAAGATCATCACTAATAAGGTTACTATATTTCCTTCTAGGGCGTCCACTGCCTATGTTTCCACTCACATCTGCCTTGTAAATACCATTTGTTAGTCGCCTTACATTCATCCTCTCTACATGACGAAACCATCTAAGCATCCTCTTTAAAAAATTTGTCGCTACATCTCTTTTAAAACGCAACGTTGCCATATCATATCATTCCTCATTTGGGTACCTCTTGCAGATAGGTCACAATAAACTTACTCGATGCTCCTTGCTCGCAATTATAAGTTGCTATTCAAAGTTGTCAGTTCGATCGATGCTCCAGTGGAACGTGACTAACGGAAGTTTAAAGTCTTTGATTTGCATAGTTGATTAGAATAGTTAGCACGTATCGTAACGATACAAATATGCGATAGGTGGCCTGTTAGGTTTTGCTGTTCTAGGCTAGATTAATTGAATTTTCTTCCTTAAGGTTGAACTAGGCGCGGGATCGAACTCACTGGTGGGCGTTGCACGCTGCACGCAGCACGCTGTATCAGCTTTTTTTTTTTTTGAGTATGGGAAATTATCAAATAACTTCTCCCGCTCTGGGCGGAGCGGAAGGGTGTGTCAGACTTTTGCTGACTAAAACCTACCCGTGTTCCTTCCGTTTCCCGTGTGCCGGGGCCGCGATATTCTTTTCGGACAAACCCGCAACCCCAGCAGGCATTGGTCCTTGCGGACCCCTTCAGTTGGTGCTGACATCTCTTTGAGGCGCGCGTGGAACACAACGCGCCGTCGACCCGGGCCTGGTCCTAATCGGACGGCGAGCTACCCATTGCTCACCGTCCGCAAACCTGCGCCTACGGTGGCCGGAACTCGGCTCTTGACTCCCGACGCCCGGGGCGTCTCCTGCGGCGACTAGGAGCGCGAGAGCGCGCATCTTGCATCTCCCTCGCGCGCTCCGCCTCCTCCTTCGCGAGCATAACTGCTTCGCAGAAGGAGGTGACGGCCTCCCATGCACTCTCATTCCGAACCATGGCCTGAACCAGGGCCGGACGCGAGAGATCGTCGCCGCCGATCGCCTCCGTGAGGACACGGCGGTGCTCCGCCCAAGCCGGGCAGATCTCCACCGTATGCTCCACCGTGTCCTCCGGGCGATCCACACAGTGGTGACACCCGGGCGTTTCCTCCCGCCTTATGCGGCACAGGAACCTCCCGAAACAACCGTGTCCGGTGAGGACCTGCGTCAGGCGGAAGGTGAGGACGCCATGGCGCCATGTTTAACTTTGGATATATAATGTCAATGAGTGTAGTAATACCCACTCGAAATTTGTATAGAAAAAATATAGACAAGTGCAACCTTAAAAAGAACATATACAACAGCCAATCTATTCTGTAAAAATCGCCTGTGAAAACTTAAGTGAAGTGAGCTGACTGTCAATATTGGCAGCTCACTACAAGCTTCACCTAAGTATTCACGGTAAGATATTCATAGGATAGACCGGAATAGTTCTTAGTTTCTTGGTCTTTCCATAAATGATGTTTTAGTTCAAAATGCCGAAATCGTTTCCAAGATAAACTCAATCAGATATGGATTCTAATAATCCGTTATTGGTACTTCGATTCGAGTAAACACAAAAAGTATAACTATTTTTGGTGTTGTATTTATTATCAATCAAAATGCAGACGTATTATGCTTTGAAAGCAATGGTACCGAAATCCAGACGTAGCTATATATAACATTGAAGTATGCAGCGGATGTGCACAATCAGATCGCAATGGATGGGAAGCTGTGGACTGTGGCCACAAAACAGGTGAATTGAAAGACGAACTCCATTACAATGATTGTCCAAATACCCATGCTGTAGAGACATAGTGCCTACTGTTGCAATCTATTGCAAATTCTGTAATATTTTATGTACGATTTCCGCATTACGCACAGTTCTTGTTATTAGTCAGGGCATGTGAGAATGTCATATTGCTTAACACATTTCTTAGTTTTGATCAAAAGTTTTCAGTATTTCGATAACGTCAGCGAACTTCTTATCTGTTTGACATTCCAGATGACCACCATTGCCGGTATCAACTGCTAAGGGGGTGTCTCTAACGAGTTATTATTCAATTCCGTAATTAACTCAACAAACTTTAACTGGTGAACCATTAGTCATATTTTTGGCCAGCACCCAAAGATCCTAAGTGTTTCAGATCTTAGATACTCTTACATCTGGATATACCCACTTACACAGTATAAAAATATTACAATTTATTACCGCATGGCGGATGCATACAATCAGATTTCGACCTGCGTGGTCGGGGACCGTAGCCGCCAAATAGCAGGTGTAATGATCCTCATTATGCCCATTACGACATAGCTGAATAACTGTGTTACTTCATATAATAATTAATCATATAATAATGCATGTATATATATGTATTACTCCAGATTTGGACATATCTTTCATGTAAACTTTAAGTTATAAAGTTATTCACGCGAAGCAGCAGAAATATTCGATACAATTGAAAAGAAAATTACTTGCTGATGCTATAATAACGAGGATTTTAAAGCCAGAAGATGAGAAAGAGACATTTTAATAATTCGAGAATGATCCTACTAAACTTAGTAGAGAAGCCAAAAAAACTGCCAAACTAAATTGAAATGCGTTGCGAATGTCATTCAAATTGCGACCCGCGTGGCCCGGGCCTCATTACACAATTACACACGTTATAGTCGCATGAGACATGAGAGCAATGTGTTGTTACACATATATGTTGCCAGACAGTATTGCTAAATGTACATACTTGAGTTTCCCACAGGCCATATCTTGGAGTAATTTGGTGGGTGGAAAAGTCTAAAACTTTTAAGGTTTTAATTATCCTTTAGTTGATACCAACTGAAGGGTAATTACAAATTACAAACGGGTTGAGAGGAATTTTGTGAATATACATTCACAAAATTCCTCTCAACCCGTTTGTTCCGGATAGATACGCGCTTCCGCAATACCATGCTATCTACCAAACTAGTATCAAATAGAACGCCGGACACTGATCTGATTCGACATTCGTCAGCAAAGTATGTTGGAAATGGATAAGGACATCCCAAAATAGCTTTAAAGGGAATCAAAGCTAGTTCCATAAATACACTTCCTCCTTTAAAGGAGGCGTATGTCATGTAATCGACTGCAATGGGTTAAATAAAGCGTCGGTTCCCTGCTTAGCACGCGACGAACGTCTAAAGAAAACGCTTGCATAATCGCAGCTGCGAAATGAAATGGAATGCTCACAACATGCTGAAAGTGGCTCGGTCCCCATAAACAATAGGAGACGGTGTAATGAACCCCATTACACTGATTACGTGCCATACGAGAGTAATGGTAATGTTACGACTATAGTAACATATGCTACTGCTTCCTGATATTTCACAGTTTTTAGTTCATGTTTTATAGCGCATTTGGAGTCGGTAGTTTCATTGTTGTGGGTTTATTGGGCTTCTGCTAATTAATTATTAGAGTCTCAAGTTTTATTTGTTGGAACTACTGAAAATTCAAAAGTAATCTTTTATTTTATTCTGAATTTTGCATCAAGATAAACAACTTAGTATTGTCAGAAGTTTTTTGTTTGGAGACTATTGTAACATCATTGCGATGTCAAGTTTTGTTAACTTCATCATTCATTGTTTTATTCAATAACATCGTCTGTTCGAAATACATTTTGAGAAAGGATTGCAAAATTAATAACATTAGTGGAGTAGGTATGTTGTGAGATGACTTCCACTAAGGCGGGTTTAACCCATAATTGAGTTTTCTCCGGAGAACCTCCAAAATGTTTCCGACTGTGACTAATATATATTTTAGTGTATTGTGTTATAATACTTTTTTCCTCGTCCACCACCGCAACAGCATTCCGTACGTAACGCTTTGGCCTGTCCACAGAGTTTATTGAGCTTGAAACACAGGCATGGCGTGCTGTAACGCTATGGCCTTCGATTACTTTACGTGTTGATCGAAGACTTTACACAACTGAATCATACATACTGCAGTTATTATTGTACCATTATTGTTTCCGATGCCGGTTTCGGTCACATTATGTTTTGTTCTACTTTTTGTTTTTATGAGCTGTTTTGATATTAGTGCAATTTTGCCCAACATTATTATGTGAATAATTACGGAACCCTACATCGTGGCGCTTAACCTTATTTAGAGTTCTTATCAAATTGTCATGTGCAGTTGGAATTAAAACTTTTCCTACAACAAACGCAACAAACCCTACAATAAATATGGCTACGACAACAAATCCTTCTCCAAGTTCCTCTTCTTCATTGACTACAAGTCTTCTGTGTTCAGTGAAGTCTCCACTAAATTGTTTCCAAAGCTCGTCCAACTAGAATCTACTTCCCCAGCTACAATATTTAGCTTCTAGTAAAACTTAGTCATCATTTAACAATCCCCAGGCACAGCACACGGTCGGCGTATCGCGTAACAGAATGACATCATTCTTTGCCTGTGATAAAGCCATTGAAAAATTGACGCAGCTATCAGCAAATAACGTGGAGAACTGGACAGTGGTATTACTTGTTGATGTTATATGATTGTGAATCGAGGGTTTTCCTTAATGTTATAATAAGCATCTGTTCTGTTTTTGTTGGCTGTTTCTGTCTGTAGTTTAGGCTTTTCACGATCCCAGATTTCAAGACCACTAGAGCTACCTTTTTTTTCATACCGTAAGATTTTTACGATGGAAATGCTACTTCATAGTGTTTAGTCTAAAGTTCATAACCTAGTGACTGTCTACTGTCTCGTCTGTGTTGGTTTTGTATACCTACGTCTCCAAGTGCTAGTCCTAGGCTTCTGTAGAATGGAAACAATCTTTGATTCACTTTATGGTGAACTTACTTAAGAACAAATTTCTTGTGGAAAAGTTCACAAAATCTAACTTAGAGAGATGTATTAATGATTCCAATGATTATAATTCTGTAAACAGATACCTGCTATAATCGCAAATCTTTTGAGCAAGATACCACCTGACACTGACCTGTAAATTGCAAAAAAAGTAAGAAAATTTGAATTTCGCGGGCTGCAACTGCTGATTCGCCTTAATGACAACTGTGCTCACACAAAACAAAACAAAGACAAAATTAAACACACACACACACACATTCATTTCCTAACCCTTCCTCCGTACTCACCTTGGATGCCTGCAGACGTGAAAAAATGTAATTATCATACATCAAATCTTCCGACTTATGCAAAGCGAAAATGCAATTTCATAAGTAATTGAGAGGTCAAATACCATCAGTTTACCGACCTCATTCCAAGGCTGATGGAAATTAATTAGAGCTGCACTAAGGCACGCGTAGCCGACACCTCGAAGGAGTGTTTTTAAAACTGTCGTACGTAAATTAAATTCGTAAATACAAGCTGGAGACACACACTACGACAATAAATTAAACTAAATGACGTTCCCAACCTGCATTAAAAAACATCAACCAAATATATCCAATAGTTTAGTCACTATGGCTAGTCAAAGGTTGGCAAAATCCATAGTCACAGTATAATAAAGTAACAGTATAAATAGTATTATGTCTCGGCAGTGACCTTGAAATAATTACCGACCGCCGTTCGGTAGATAAACCTTCCGCGTCCGTGCGTAACTGCCGCGCACTCAAGGCTGTTGCGTAATACACTGAGATTTCGAAGAGCTTCGTTTCGGCCGTTTTCTAAAAATTCATAATACTGTTACTTACTTATACTGTGCCATAGTCGGCCCATCACTACTATTTAGAGTGTTTGAAAAATCACGTGTTCTATTTCGAAGCTAGGATTTAATATATAATTTCAAAATACTCTTACATTAGGAGGTAGTATTGTGAGTTTGTCTGCAATATTATCATTGTCGTTTCCACATTGTATATAAGTAAATATTCATTCGATTGAGTTGAAATATTGAATGAATAGTTGACACTAACTCGTGGAACTGGAAGCTGCTAGTATTTTGAATAGGAGATGATTCATACCAAATTATAAGAAACGCACAGCATGACAGCTTGAATATTTACAGTTACTTTGTCAGGCAGGTGTGTAAATTACAAAAGTCTGAATATAAGTGGATCCTAACTAATATTATAATAGGGGTGATGCCTGGGTAAAAAAAAAAAATCTAATTAGTCCGTCAGTAAGATAATAAAAAAAATTAGACACGTATTTTTTGCTTCATCATATTAATAATAAATTACTTAGATAAAACGCATTTTAAGTTAGGGAGTGGGGGTCGCTACGTCACAAGTAAGTATAAAATCTACATACTCGTGACGTCATGGCACGTTTTAACTCAATGTATCGCCGTAATTTTTAGGTTACGTAAAAAAAGAAAAAATATGTGTCCAATATTTGTTAACAATGTCCATGACGGACTAAAAAAAAATTTTTGTCATCATTCCTATTAGGCACATAAAAGGCACTTTTGAACGTCAATAACGCTTATCGTTGATACTTTTTATCCCGATATTCCCACGGGATCGAGACTTAAGCTTCGTGCAGACTAGCGCGACGCGACACCGGTTATTGTTAAGTATACCGTGAAGTTTTCGTAGAAATTGTATTCTTCAAGTAGCGTCGCGCTAGTCTGCACGGGGCTTTATGCGGTTGAAACCGCGGGGTGCAACTAGTTGATGTTATAATTATAATTAGTTATGAATTGTTATTTAGCTTGTTTTTCGGTTGATACCAGTAATAAAATATTTTCCTTCCCCATCGTAATTAGCTTGTGTAAAACCCCCAAAATGACAGAAGGGCAGGTGCCAGTGTGGCATGACTTGATGAAAAATAAAAGTTATAAAACTAAAACCCAACTACGAAAAAATAGTCGTCTAAAAAGGTTTAAACAAGACATCACAGACAGACAAATTAAAAATTCGGAGTCACATCGAAAAGAATACGTGTGACTCCTAAATGTGCTAATTAAGCACTTAGATTTGATACCGAACGAAATTTTTTTTTTGGTTGTCGCTTTATGTCTTCTGGTGGGCGCCATTTTTAATGTGATGTCACATACCCTATAACCAGCAGACGATCAAAACGCTTCCAACGATACCCCATTTGTCAAATTTTGATGAGTAGTTGAAGTCATGAGTTAATAGATGAACATACATACATACCGGTCAAAATCATAACCCTCCTTTTTGCTTCGCCGTAGTCGGGTAAAAATATCCTGAAATTCAAACTTAACTTTGAATTAGTTAACAATGTAACAGTTTCCCAAAAGGGAGAAACTAAATCTGCACTTTCAACAACAACAAATAAGAAGACCTAGTTTCGTTATCAGTTATCAACCGCTTTGATACAATGATAAGTTTTTATCACCTTGCAACGCCGGGATAGAGAAAGGATTGCAAAATTAATAACATTAGTGGAGTAGGTATGTTGTGAGATGACTTCCACTAAGGCGGGTTTAACCCATAATTGAGTTTTCTCCGGAGAACCTCCAAAATGTTTCCGACTGTGACTAATATATATTTTAGTGTATTGTGTTATAATACTTTTTTCCTCGTCCACCACCGCAACAGCATTCCGTACGTAACGCTTTGGCCTGTCCACAGAGTTTATTGAGCTTGAAACACAGGCATGGCGTGCTGTAACGCTATGGCCTTCGATTACTTTACGTGTTGATCGAAGACTTTACACAACTGAATCATACATACTGCAGTTATTATTGTACCATTATTGTTTCCGATGCCGGTTTCGGTCACATTATGTTTTGTTCTACTTTTTGTTTTTATGAGCTGTTTTGATATTAGTGCAATTTTGCCCAACATTATTATGTGAATAATTACGGAACCCTACATCGTGGCGCTTAACCTTATTTAGAGTTCTTATCAAATTGTCATGTGCAGTTGGAATTAAAACTTTTCCTACAACAAACGCAACAAACCCTACAATAAATATGGCTACGACAACAAATCCTTCTCCAAGTTCCTCTTCTTCATTGACTACAAGTCTTCTGTGTTCAGTGAAGTCTCCACTAAATTGTTTCCAAAGCTCGTCCAACTAGAATCTACTTCCCCAGCTACAATATTTAGCTTCTAGTAAAACTTAGTCATCATTTAACAATCCCCAGGCACAGCACACGGTCGGCGTATCGCGTAACAGAATGACATCATTCTTTGCCTGTGATAAAGCCATTGAAAAATTGACGCAGCTATCAGCAAATAACGTGGAGAACTGGACAGTGGTATTACTTGTTGATGTTATATGATTGTGAATCGAGGGTTTTCCTTAATGTTATAATAAGCATCTGTTCTGTTTTTGTTGGCTGTTTCTGTCTGTAGTTTAGGCTTTTCACGATCCCAGATTTCAAGACCACTAGAGCTACCTTTTTTTTCATACCGTAAGATTTTTACGATGGAAATGCTACTTCATAGTGTTTAGTCTAAAGTTCATAACCTAGTGACTGTCTACTGTCTCGTCTGTGTTGGTTTTGTATACCTACGTCTCCAAGTGCTAGTCCTAGGCTTCTGTAGAATGGAAACAATCTTTGATTCACTTTATGGTGAACTTACTTAAGAACAAATTTCTTGTGGAAAAGTTCACAAAATCTAACTTAGAGAGATGTATTAATGATTCCAATGATTATAATTCTGTAAACAGATACCTGCTATAATCGCAAATCTTTTGAGCAAGATACCACCTGACACTGACCTGTAAATTGCAAAAAAAGTAAGAAAATTTGAATTTCGCGGGCTGCAACTGCTGATTCGCCTTAATGACAACTGTGCTCACACAAAACAAAACAAAGACAAAATTAAACACACACACACACACATTCATTTCCTAACCCTTCCTCCGTACTCACCTTGGATGCCTGCAGACGTGAAAAAATGTAATTATCATACATCAAATCTTCCGACTTATGCAAAGCGAAAATGCAATTTCATAAGTAATTGAGAGGTCAAATACCATCAGTTTACCGACCTCATTCCAAGGCTGATGGAAATTAATTAGAGCTGCACTAAGGCACGCGTAGCCGACACCTCGAAGGAGTGTTTTTAAAACTGTCGTACGTAAATTAAATTCGTAAATACAAGCTGGAGACACACACTACGACAATAAATTAAACTAAATGACGTTCCCAACCTGCATTAAAAAACATCAACCAAATATATCCAATAGTTTAGTCACTATGGCTAGTCAAAGGTTGGCAAAATCCATAGTCACAGTATAATAAAGTAACAGTATAAATAGTATTATGTCTCGGCAGTGACCTTGAAATAATTACCGACCGCCGTTCGGTAGATAAACCTTCCGCGTCCGTGCGTAACTGCCGCGCACTCAAGGCTGTTGCGTAATACACTGAGATTTCGAAGAGCTTCGTTTCGGCCGTTTTCTAAAAATTCATAATACTGTTACTTACTTATACTGTGCCATAGTCGGCCCATCACTACTATTTAGAGTGTTTGAAAAATCACGTGTTCTATTTCGAAGCTAGGATTTAATATATAATTTCAAAATACTCTTACATTAGGAGGTAGTATTGTGAGTTTGTCTGCAATATTATCATTGTCGTTTCCACATTGTATATAAGTAAATATTCATTCGATTGAGTTGAAATATTGAATGAATAGTTGACACTAACTCGTGGAACTGGAAGCTGCTAGTATTTTGAATAGGAGATGATTCATACCAAATTATAAGAAACGCACAGCATGACAGCTTGAATATTTACAGTTACTTTGTCAGGCAGGTGTGTAAATTACAAAAGTCTGAATATAAGTGGATCCTAACTAATATTATAATAGGGGTGATGCCTGGGTAAAAAAAAAAAATCTAATTAGTCCGTCAGTAAGATAATAAAAAAAATTAGACACGTATTTTTTGCTTCATCATATTAATAATAAATTACTTAGATAAAACGCATTTTAAGTTAGGGAGTGGGGGTCGCTACGTCACAAGTAAGTATAAAATCTACATACTCGTGACGTCATGGCACGTTTTAACTCAATGTATCGCCGTAATTTTTAGGTTACGTAAAAAAAGAAAAAATATGTGTCCAATATTTGTTAACAATGTCCATGACGGACTAAAAAAAAATTTTTGTCATCATTCCTATTAGGCACATAAAAGGCACTTTTGAACGTCAATAACGCTTATCGTTGATACTTTTTATCCCGATATTCCCACGGGATCGAGACTTAAGCTTCGTGCAGACTAGCGCGACGCGACACCGGTTATTGTTAAGTATACCGTGAAGTTTTCGTAGAAATTGTATTCTTCAAGTAGCGTCGCGCTAGTCTGCACGGGGCTTTATGCGGTTGAAACCGCGGGGTGCAACTAGTTGATGTTATAATTATAATTAGTTATGAATTGTTATTTAGCTTGTTTTTCGGTTGATACCAGTAATAAAATATTTTCCTTCCCCATCGTAATTAGCTTGTGTAAAACCCCCAAAATGACAGAAGGGCAGGTGCCAGTGTGGCATGACTTGATGAAAAATAAAAGTTATAAAACTAAAACCCAACTACGAAAAAATAGTCGTCTAAAAAGGTTTAAACAAGACATCACAGACAGACAAATTAAAAATTCGGAGTCACATCGAAAAGAATACGTGTGACTCCTAAATGTGCTAATTAAGCACTTAGATTTGATACCGAACGAAATTTTTTTTTTGGTTGTCGCTTTATGTCTTCTGGTGGGCGCCATTTTTAATGTGATGTCACATACCCTATAACCAGCAGACGATCAAAACGCTTCCAACGATACCCCATTTGTCAAATTTTGATGAGTAGTTGAAGTCATGAGTTAATAGATGAACATACATACATACCGGTCAAAATCATAACCCTCCTTTTTGCTTCGCCGTAGTCGGGTAAAAATATCCTGAAATTCAAACTTAACTTTGAATTAGTTAACAATGTAACAGTTTCCCAAAAGGGAGAAACTAAATCTGCACTTTCAACAACAACAAATAAGAAGACCTAGTTTCGTTATCAGTTATCAACCGCTTTGATACAATGATAAGTTTTTATCACCTTGCAACGCCGGGATAGCGTGGTGTAATGCTATAAATACAAAGCAGGAACTGTCAAAGCTATTAATTAATGAAACATTACAGATTTATTAGGCCGACTGTATATAAATTTCAAGTAAAGTTTGCGTTTGTATTGAACGATCAATCATTTTCATGGATGAGATCCTAATTGAATATGTGCATAGGGGGCCTACCACCTCAAAAGCAGTATTATTTTAATATTACTTTAGTGTGGAAAAGAGATGAAGCTCTACAGAACGTATAACTCCATCTCTTTCCCCCACTGAAGTAAGATGAAATTAATACTGCTTTAGAGGTGGTGGTAGACCCCCTGTTATTTTCGACAATACTTCCAATTCCAACACGTCCAAAGTTAAATGAGACATCAGTTTCAGAGAAAAACTTATATTCTGAGTAACATAACATACCATCACATCTGTAAACCTCCAAAGGGTTAGGCAGGGGTGTACCTATAGTACACCCCCATTTCGCCTAAGTCCCATGTAAGTAATAGGGGGTGACCGCACGAGGGTTAGGTTTAGAAACGTGCCGCCTCGCTAGGAAGAATGTGAGGTTATTATACTAACCCTCACCCACTTCTTCCCCTCCCTATTGAGGCGGCACGTTTCTAAACTTTAACCGGGGGCGAGCGTCTTGCCATCAACCGGGCACATATACAGACTCCGGGTTGCTACTGAGATTTCCCTGACGGAAAAAACCAGTGCACCCCCTTTTCGCCAGTTATGTTTAAGTCCCATGTAAGTAATAGGGGGTGACCGGGTGAGGGTTGGATTTAGAAACGTGCCGCCTCGCTAGGAAGAATGTGAGGTTATTATACTAACCCTCACTCACTTCTTCCCATATCGAGGCGGCACGTTTCTAAACTTTAACCGGGGACAGGACTGCTACTGCGAAATCCCTGACGGAGAAAACCCAATAACACTTTGCCCGATCCGGGAATCGAACCCAGGATCTCATGCTCAGCAGTAGCCCCAAACGACCACTAGATCAACGAGGCAGTTAGGTACTTTATTGGAAAAACTTATCACATCAATCTAAACTGAAAGTCATTCCGACATTCTTCAGAAAATACGACAGTAATTGCTATTCATTTACTTTCTTAAAGGAAGTTCCACAGAGCTTAGACTTTCCAGATTTTCATAGATTACTTTAGATATAACTAGAACACTTTCTCTCACAACAGTCCAACATAGTAGAAATATATTTTAGACTCTTTCTTCTTTTCGTGTGGTAAGTGAGTAACCTGGTTTCAGAGTTTTAAAGCCGCGCATGGGCCTCTGACTTGGCTTCACATGCCGTCGAGAAATATCTCTCAGGCATGCCGGTTTCCTCACGATGTTTTCCTTCACCGTTTTTGAAGCAAGTGCTAATTATACAATCATTATTATTTTATACGGAGCCATATGAAGTCCACTTCTGGCCTAGAGTTATCACGTTTTAGCATGGCAATACAGTCATTACCCTTTCCGTAATCTTTTATACCTAAACAATAACTATCTATGGTTTTTCGTTATCGGAATATGTTGAAGATCACGATAGATATTTATTCTGGACGTTAACGGAATTTATTTCAGTTTAAAAAAAATGCGATTCAAAAAAATGTAGGCGGGTCAATGACCGCAAATGCTATGCTAAAACGCGACACCTATAGTTTCCTATTACGGTCTGTTTTACCACCTCCCGATAAGAACCGGGTAACTAATCTAGCAGGTCATTTCATGCCAATTCTGTTCCATTTTATTCATTTAACTGGTAATACATATACATATGTAGCGGCATCTACATCGCTACATGTGAACTACGCATCAAAGACCTGACGTCACACAACATCCTGACGTCACACAAATCCTGCATCGCGCAATTAGAGTTTACCGCGCGATAAACATATATACAAGCTTCCCGACTTCAACCTCGGGGCAGTTGCCCGCCAGACCCAACACCAGTCTGGTCGGAGGATCCTCCCTTTTCTATGGGGGATGAGTGAACTTTACACCCTGTTCCTCATACCCCCAAACATATGTATATATAAATCAATATCTTCTTTATAAAAAAAAATTACATGTTGTTCGTTGGTAAGCGCATGACTTGCCCGGCGGCAGTGCCGGGGGTCATGCCGCCGGCATATTGTGTAGGAGCTATAATAGCTTTTCGGTATATTTTCAGATTCGGGAAAAACAAAGTCTTTTTTTCTATGGGATTTTTGTATGAATTATTCAAAATAGGACAGGTCAACGTTTGTCGAGTCAGATAGTATAAGGTAATATAAAGTTACCTTTTATAAATAGGTATTCTTCGATTTTCAGAAGATCATAAAAATAATCTACAATGTAACTAATATTGTTGTTCTAAAGTGGCCTACTTGATATGAAACGTTACCACCTCACTGAGCCATTTTGATAAACCACGTTGTAAAGATACGACGTTCAATTTAAATTCTTGTTAATTTCACTGTAAACTATAGGTATAGATAAGTAAACTACTGCATCATTTTCATGACTGCTACTACCAATAAATGCGTCGAAATTGCTCAAAACCATACCTTTTAGTATTTAATTCACGATCATTATCGCTGTACTGAATATCGCCAACCTTTCTATTGCTGACAATTTATTTTGAGCTATGTTTCCCTGGTATCAAAATCTGCCGTCTGCTGAACTTGGACCTCCTTCCTAAAACTCCAATAGAGGTTCTGCATGCAGACCAGCCAGAAAAATTGTCATTCTACTGCTGGACGCCTCTCCAATGTTGCGCCACAACACCCGGTTCTCCATCTTGCATGCATCCAGATGTGCCTGCCGACTTTCTCAGGTCGTAGACCATTCTAGCTAAAAGATAACCAATTTTTAGTACGTTGACGAGAGCCATTATGACAATCTACGAAAAAAATAAGTAATATTCAACACCTCGACTGGAAATAATTCCTCATTAGGTGTTGTAATTAGCACATTATGTAGCGCACCAGCTAATTGGATTGCGTGGCTAATGCATAGTCAAGTATCATAACTTGTGACATTTGAGTTGAAACTACCCACTTTAACGACTCTACTTGGTTGTATGTCTGAAAAGATTTATAACGTCTGCGGTCCCAGCAGATGTTGTTTTGTATATGGGTGTGAAATCTTCATTATTAATGTGCTCAGCTGTCACCATGGCCTGTAACTGATAGATTACTAGTTAGTTCCTCTTTGTAAGACCCAAAACATGATTTTTAGTAGTTGCATTTCCGGTGTGTTAAATAAAGATAAATAAGGCCATACACCAATCGTCCAATCGGCATGAAGCCGCAGGATTGATCCGATCTGCAGTTCGTTCATATGCACCACACATGATCAATTTAAGAGCGTTTATTCTGAAAGTTGGCGACGTCGCAAATAGCTGTCAAAATTTTTCCTATTTTGAATAATTTGGAAATATGTGGCTAACTAGTGAACTAGAATATTAATAATGAATTGCAAATATAACATTGAATTTGATATTGTACCCGTTTTAGGTGTAAAAAACCGGCCAAGTGCGAGTTGGACTCGCACACGAAGGGTTCCGTACCACCGTACAATATTTAGCAAATATGACGTATTAAAAAAAACACTTACTAGATCTCGTTCAAACCAATTTTCGGTGGAAGTTTACATGGTAATGTACATCATATATTTTTTTAGTTTTATCATTCTCTCATTTTAGAAGTTGCACGGGGGGGCACACACATTTTACCACTTTGGAACTGTCTCTAGCGCAAACTATTCAATTCAGTTTAGAAAAAATATATATTAGAAACCTCAATATCATTTTTGAAGACCTATCCATAGAAACCCCACACGTATGGGTTTGATGGAAAAAAAAAATGAGTTTCAGTTCTAAGTATGGGAAACCCCCAAAATGTATTGTTTTTTTTTCTATTTTTGTATGAAAATCTTAATGCGGTTCACAGAATACATCTAATTACCAAGTTTCAACAGTATAGTTCTTATAGTTTCGGAAAAAAGTGGCTGTGACATACGGACGGACAGACAGACAGACATGACGAATCTATAAGGGTTCCGTTTTTTGCCATTTGGCTACGGAACCCTAAAAAGGCATTTGGAGAGTTTCCAAATCCTTTTTTTTACATCTAAAACTAAATATTCGGTGTTACGATATTAATTATTGCATTTCATAATCAATATTCTAGTTCGCTACATTTATTATTTCCATACAGTAATATTGCCAAATTAATCAAAACAACGAAAAATTTGACATCTATTTTCGACGTTGCCCACTTTCAGAATAAACGCTCTTAAACTGGCCTATCGGCAGCGACGCGACGTTCAGTTGAAGCCATGGCGTGACTGTTGACAATGTTTTAGCTATCTTGGGCATTTTACACGTGATAAGGAAACCAAAAATCTTGACTCAACCGAACTGACGGCGACCGCCATACACGGTCCAATCGGCATGATCCAATCGGCTTGATCAAGCCGAAATAATTGAATTTCGATTGTTCCGCCAAGTATAACTGTCATGCCAATTCACGCTCACACACGGTCAGTTCTACTTGATCCAATCGGCAGCTTCATGACATGATTGCATCCTGCAACTAATGAAAATGAATAATATGTAAATATGTACGTATATATACACATAATAATGTGTATATATAGCTCCATTATGTTTCATCTTCAGTGTGGCTAATGAACCAAATCATGCAAGCTCACCCTTGCTATTTATAAAATCACCCTAAATATAAATTTTCTGAGAACTTCAAAACCCCCAACATTGGATCATTCTTCAAAAGTTTCTTTAGAAAATTCCTTTCATAGCTGCGGAGATTGAATGTCGAAGTAAAAAATGCGCGTCCGGCGTTTCATGCCACAACAGAACTAATTCCAACGCCCGTCGACTATGAACGTGTTTTTTTTTATTTCCTCTATGGTTGGTTATATTGAATTCCTGCCTGCCAGCATACGACTGGATGACTGGCATATCGGAAAATACTACTACTTTTAATATGTTTTTAATTTCTGTGAAAAACTCGTTTTATTGGTCATGGAAATGTGTAATTGGAAAACGTTTTTTTTTAATTTTTTTTGCCCGTAAAATTAATGAATGTAAAATGGACTGAATCGTAGTCAAAGATGATTAATACGAATTACCAAGCAAACTATTGATAGCAGAGGATCATTCACTAAAGACTTATGAGTAACGGGAAACTAACACTTCTAAAAAATACTGGATCCTTTATCTTAACTCAATAAATTCATCATTCAATTATTTCACTTATCTTCCTTTTATCAAAGCACTTTACAGTAAACTGGACGATGTTACGTCTATGTTAAGTAACAATATAGATTGAGTAACCAATGATAATGATTGCACAAGAGCAATGAAGCGATTCATTGATTGAAAACTGATATCGTGAAATGCTGGTATTTCTAGAAAAAAAATCTGTATATCCGAAATAGATTTGGTGGGTCTTGAGATCATACTCGGATCAGACAAAATTCGAATTCAAGGTTATTTAAGACAAATTGACATGACAGCATGGTATCGTTTTTTTTTAAATTGACGTGCAAGCAAGCACAACCAATATAAGTGAGTACAAGTGTTCAAAATATTCAAATAATTGGGGGTTACCAAAAATAAAAATAAAATATTGAAGTGCAGATGTCTGATATCTCATGTCTCTTGTCTGATGACCGATATAGACTTCAAATGAATGAATAGGTATAGCAGCATATATACATAACTAACACAAGTTTTTAGTGAATTTGGTCAAGTCATAGGTATGGAGTTCCAACCCAAAGCACGCACCTCTGACTTTTCGGATTCATGTGCGTATTGTATAAGTATCACTTGCTTCAAAAACGGTGAGGTAAAATATCGTGAGGAAACCGGTATACCTGAGAGATATTTCTCGACGGCATGTGAAGCCAAGTCAGAGGCCCATGGTCGGCTTTAAAACTCTGACACCAGGTTACTGACTAACCACACGAAAAGAAGAAGAGTGAATATGGTACTAACTGCATAATTTCCTTGTTTCAGCAAAAGGACTGTTTCGCCGAGCACGATACTGAAGCGGGAACAAAAATGGCTGCGCATGCTCAATAACTGGGAGGCGTTCATGAGCAAGAACTACAAAAAAGTCAGGGAGAGGTGTCGAAAAGGTGGGTAAATAATGCTTGTAACATCTTGGGGTCTTGAATTCTTGATAGATATAAGGTTACCTATAAATAGCATGTTGACAAGCCTTGTGCGCTCTTCCGTATTAGGTTTCTTAAATCATGCTGATCATAACCCTGTTCATAAGAGAACGCATGTGTGCTTCAGCACTTTGTATCCGACAATTCTGACACCACTATAAATACTAAGCACGCACAGACAGCATCTTGCTTATTAATGAATGCACCCATAAGCGGTTTTTTTGCATAGTTAAAACCATCTTTTAGGCCATTATTCCAACCGAAAGAGGTCCACTTTTGGACATAGACCTCCCTAAACCGCCAACTGTCGCCATAGATCACAGATATTACAGCCCCCCTCGAAGGCCTTATCAATAACATCCTTATATCCAAACCCTTTCTATCTCCAGGCATACCAGCATCAGTACGTCCAAAAGCCTGGCTCTACTTATGCGGTGGACAGTTGCTGCTGGAAAAGCATCCGAACGAATACGAAGAGTTGCTGCAGGCGCCCGGCGACCCCAAGTGCATGGAGGACATCAGGAAGGACCTGCACCGGCAGTTCCCGTACCATGAGATGTTCATACGGGAAGAGGGGCTCGGGTGAGTGATATTTATTCAAATATCGAAGTTAGAACATATGTATTTAAAGAGAAATGACTGGTTCATAAGGCTCACTAAGCGGCATGACGTGGCACGGCCCGGCAAAGCATTAACATTCGTATTGACCGGCATGCCGAAGCCTTCTGCGGCATGCCGCAGCATCACGCGGAATGCTCAAGTCCCCTTGTGACGATATCAACGAAACATGAATGCTAAGGGTATGAAAAGAAGATTCAAAATCATTTCCGCTTACGAGAATCCTTTGCCATGCCATGCCTTGCCTAAAGCCCCAGATTCTGCCAGAAAGGACGGCTATCGAATGGGAATTTTTCCATAGCGCTAATGACTATTCATGATCTTATATCGTACGTCATCGGAAACATAAAAACACAACAGATTGTTTTCATTTCCACGACAGCATTGGAAAAAATTAGTATGATTGTTTGTTTACACTCTCCTTTCATTCTGTTGCCAAGTGCATTGATCAACACATTATGAACTTGGACAATTGCCATGTGGAGCGGCATAGCTATGCGATGTATTATTATCGAATAACCGTAATAGTTGCAAATTATGTCATGATTCATCATCGCCATGATTTATCACTGCTTGAAATAGGCCACAGCGATGAATGAACAAATGAGAATTGTTATTATTATTACCACGCTTTACAGGACTACTGTTTGCTATTATTTAGAAGACAGGAGTACCATTCTTTTGACATCATTCCTTACTTAAGGTAACTTAGGAATTACTGAGTTTTTGAGACCCAGTGGTGGGATCGGGGGGGCCTACTCCCTAAGCGAAATCCGTACATTCTGCCGTCTTTACGGGCGCTTCGTTCTCCGTTTTTTCACTAAGGGTATGTCTGTAAGTGAGACGGAGAACGAAGCGCCCCTTAACGATGGCCGAAACGGATTTCGTTTAGGGAGTAGGCCCCCAGGGCCGTATTTAATGGAACTGACCATGTGACATTTTTTTTTAAAAATTACGTAATTGTCACATTTTCACGACACATCTGTGAAAATGTGAAAATTTTATGTAATTTTTTGACAAATATGCTGTTTAATAAATGCAGAAAATGTTGGACAGAAACTTGTAATATTGTCGGATTGTCAGTTTGTCGTCTGTTGTGTTTAAAATAAGGCCTCCAGGCTCATTACCTTTGGGCACGCCACAATTGCGGCGATAAGTCCCCTCTTTGAGGAGTGGCTTGAGAGGCGCCATGGCGTCCTCACCTTCCGCCTGACGCAGGTCCTCACCGGACACGGTTGTTTCGGGAGGTTCCTGTTCCGCGTAAGGCGGGAGGAAATGCCCGGGTGTCACCACTGTGTGGATCGCCCGGAGGACACGGTGGAGCATACGGTGGAGGTCTGCCCGGCTTGGGCGGAGCACCGCCGTGTCCTCACGGAGGCGATCGGCGGCGGCGATCTCTCGCGTCCGGCCCTGGTTCAGGCCATGGTTCGGAGCGAGAGTGCATGGGAGGCCGTCACCTCCTTCTGCGAAGCAGTTATGCTCGCGAAGGAGGAGGCGGAGCGCGCGAGGGAGATGCAAGCTGCACGCCCTCGCGGCCCTAGTCGCCGCAGGAGACGCCCCGGGCGTCGGGAGTCAAGAGCCGACTTCCGGCCACCGTAGGCGCGGGCCAGCGGACGGTGAGCAATGGGCAGCTCGCCGTCCGATCAGGACCAGGCCCGTGTCGACGGCGCGTTGTGTTCCACGCGCGCCTCAAAGAGATGTCAGCACCAACCGACGGGGTCGAAAGACCAATGCCTGCTGGGGTTGCGGGTTTGTCTGAAAGGGATATCGCGGCCCCGGCACACAGGCAACGGAAGGAACACGGGTGGGTTTTGGTCAGTAAAAGTCTGACACACCCTCTCGCTCTGCCCAGAGCGGGAGAAGTCATTTGATGATTTCCCATCCAAAAAAAAAAAAAAAAAAAAAGGCTCATTACCTTAAATAGGATCATCATCAGCTGAGTCTTTTCCTGCTATTTTGAAAAAAAAAAACGCCTTTTGTTAATTAGGAATTTATTGATTAAATGCAATCGAGAACGAAGACTAAAAGGGAAAAAAAGTAAGTTCAAAAACTAAAACCCGACAAGTAAATATTTTAGACACAAATCAAGACATAGGCAATAAAAATGGTCAAGGTAAAGCCGTCGTCGCATACCTGTACACCTGCAAAATTAGAATGGCATGCGACGACGGCTTTACTTGTGTCTTGATTTGTGTCTAAATATTTTCTTGTTTCATACTTTTTAGAGCGTGATTTTTCAGTAGTCGGTGTTTAGGTTTTGAACTTACATTTTATTTTATTTATTTTGGGGTTATAATTTCGTGATAATGTATTTAAAGAGGCGCTAACATTTTTTTTTTGTTTAGGTTTTTAGGTATTAATTTTACAGCCGAGCCTTACGTGCGTACGTAGCATAGTCTCACTTTTGCTTGTTTTTAACAATTTCAACATATTGATTTACTTAGACAATAGTTATGATATACGAATATATACATATTTGTAATGGCCCTTTCATTTCAAACCCAACAAGGCATAAAAATAAATTAAAAAAAAACATGACTATGTCCTCTACAGGGCGCGTTTTTTTTTTTTTTGTTATTGAGATAAATGTGACGTCACATAACCTATAACCAGCGGACGATCACGACGCTTCCAACGATACCTCATTTGTCAAATTATGATCAGGAGTTTAGAAGTTATGAGTTACCAGATGAACATACATACATACCGGTCAAAACCATAACCCTCCTTTTTGCTTCGCCGTAGTCGGGTGAAAATTTGATTGTACTGCAGGTGGTTCAAGTGTTCAGTAATCAGTTAATTTCGTAACGACTCGTTAAGCGTTTCTTCTAATTAATAGATTCATTAATATCCCTATTAATTATACTAATCGCTTGGATGTTCTTCTTCTAGGTGTAACAGGGTGTAAAGTTCACCCTTGGTTGACTGGTAGAGAATGCCTAAGGCATTAAGTCCGCCTTTGTACCTTATTGTGTGCGAGAAGTTTAAATAAATAATAATAAATAAATAAATCCACCATAGAAAAGGGAGGAGCCTCCGACCAGACGGGTGTCGTGTCTGGCGGGCAACTGCCCAGAGGTTGAAGTCGGGAAGCTTGTATGTATGTTTATCGCGCGGTAAACTCTAATTGCGCGATGCAGGATTTGTGTGACGTCAGGATGTTGTGTGACGTCAGGTCTTTGATGCGTAGTTCGCATGAAGCGATGTAGATACCGCTACATATTTAACACTTTGTTTTTTTTATAATTTCTTTTACTTGCTTGTTTGTTTCGAAAAGGCCCTACAAATGAAGAATTGAGGATTCAATTAGCCTTTGATTAGACTTTTTTTGGGATTGTGTGGATTCATGACATGGCATTAGCCATGATAGTACATACCAATTCCATGCTGCCATGATAGTAGATACTTAATAATTCCATGCTGCCATGTCATTATTCTTGTCTAAACTTTGGGAGACCGAGCTCTGCTTGGGTCAAATACGAAGAAAACGAAATTTCCCAGATACCCAGATAGACCTAGCTATATTGCAACTTTCATCGAAATCGTTAGAGCCGTTTTCAAGAAAGATATACAAATATATATACAGGCTGGCAGACACATCGACGCGAAGCCAGCTACCATGGATTCAGTAGATGATTCTAAACCCCACTGCGTTGAAATCTTTCGTCGGTTATTAAAAAAAAAATCTGCTGTTTCATAGAAAAGTACAATACCTACGCGGTCAAAATGTATGGAACAGGTGTTTTTTATTTCAACGCTGGGGGGTTCAGAATCATGTACTGAATCCATGGTAACCGGCTTCGCGTCGCTGGCCCTGACAACCTGTATATATGTATACAAATATTGCCCACTTAAAAGTATAGGTATTTTTGGTCCTGTTTATAACTAGAATTTCCCTAACTAAAATACATTGCAATAGGTATAACGTCTCTATAGCAGTAGATGTTTTGAAAAACCACATTTTTTAAATTCATCATAATGATTATTATTATGGCCTTGTGGCCACGCTTTTGTGGTTAGGGACTGTCCACAGTTGTTTGGTGACTAACTGAACCTTATCGCATTCGTCACGTCATGCGAATGACGTATCGGTAGTATTCTTGGGTTGTTTTGCAACTAAACTATACCACAGATTAGTCAGATGGTTCATTCCGCAAAACAATGAAATAAAAAGCGACTCTTGCTACGACACAATAAAGTGCAATTCAGGTCGCACAGCGCTAATTACATAGTTATATTCACCTAGAAGTTGCCTCTCTTTCTATCGCATAACTCTTTTATATCTTCTGACTACGTTACGCTCACTGAATTGGCCCGACAAGACGAGCCCGCCGCGAACTTGTAGCTTCATACCTAATCTGCGTTCGCAATTTATTTACCAAACATGTAAACAAACACCAGTTTTAGTTAAAAAAAACTGTAATACCTACACATAAGGTTTAGTTTGCGCTACGACTTCATATTTTTTAAACTGTTGTTTTGCTTTTTATATAATATCGATACCCATTACGTCTGAGGAGTTTCGCTAGCTAATTTGATTTGACCCTATATATTGAAAACAACAAGATGGGGCGTTATTCATAATCAATAGTTTAGTGTACTACAGAGCGATATTTCATAATTTTATTTAGTCATATCGATAAACTAGCTTCCGCCAGCGGCATCGCCCGCGCGATATCTTTATAAATTATAGCCTATGTTACTCAATGATAATATAGCATTCTACTGGTGAAAGAATTTTTAAAATCGGTCCAGTATTTTTTGAGTTTATCCATTACAAACCAGCCCAGTGGCTAAGGTCTCGCCTCTCATGTACGAGGTTGTGGGTTCAAATCTCTTTAGAATTTTAGTTTAGATAAATCAAAACACCGAAAGCCGACGGCTATTTGCGACGTTGCCAACTTTCAGAATGCACCCTCTTAAACGAAATTCATATTCAAAATATATTTAGCACTACTCAAAATACACAGATGAAATTTTTTAATTTATTACTAATTTACATTAATAAAACATTTCTTCTTTCCCATTCCAGTCAACAAGAGCTATTCTCGGTTCTAAAAGCCTACTCGGTGTTAAACCCGAAGGTGGGCTACTTCCAAGCGCAGGCGCCGGTGGCTGCCTTCCTGCTGATGCACATGCCAGCGGTGCAGGCCTTCTGGTGCCTCGTCAGCATCAGCGATAAGTACCTCAGCGGGTACTATAATCCAGGACTTGAGGTAAGGATCTCTTGGAAATAATTTACTTGTTTTTTTTTTGGGAAAATCTCGCACAACTTTGCAAACATAGATCCAAGTAATTGCACAGTTAAATTTCAATAAAAATAGATATATTTATAATAAGGAAGAAATAAAAATAAGAAATAATGTCCGAATACTGGCTAGGGGGGACATTTTTTGCTCTAGAAAGGTGTAGTTACGGTTTATACCTAACTTACACTCATGCAAATTTCAAAAGCAGTTTTCCCGTGAAATAACGATTTTTAAGTTTGAGAAAAGACACATTTCATAACATTATGGTTTCGAGAATACCATACAACACTTAAATTTCTATCAATACTTTAGGTGAACATTAATTATGAATCTTGTTTAAGCGATTTATGCTAACAACTAGCTTTTGCCCGCGGCTTCGCCCGCGTGGATGTCGGAAACTATCCCACTGATACGTACTACCGGGATTAGTTAGATACCTAATATCTGAGGAATAGTCATTGATTCCTACCGCTGCGCCAGCGTTGTCGGCAACCATAATTATTTTGTCACGCGTAGTTTTGAATCTGTGATATCTAAGATATATTTTATTCATTTTAATGATATGATGTCAAGGCATATTTTAATCTAAATTAAATGCCCAATTTAAATAACATATTTTATTGGATAAGGATAAATAAAATACCGGTCAAAATAGCTTCGGAAGTAACAAAGAAATTTTTATCAAATTCTGGAAGATAAAAATGGTTACTGTAGGTCATCCTTAGAAGATAGAAATATGCTATCGCGGACTTTATTTTTGAACTTTTTAAGATATACAATTCTGTAAAACATAAATTTGATGTATCTCTTACGGCTTACACGGCGCACGCCAGTAAAGCTCCCAGTTGGCATGATTTTTTCCGACATCTTCGACAATAATCGTCATATTTCAGCCAATTTACACAAAACCTTAATGTATTATACACAAAAACCTTCCGCATGAATCACTCTATCTATTTAAAAAAACCGCATCAAAATCCGTTGCGTGGTTTTAAAGATCTAAGCATACATAGGGACAGACAGCGCGCGTTTTATACTATGTATAGATAACACAAGCTACGGCTAAAAATGCTTTATTTATCTAAGATTTTTTTAAACCTGATCAAGACTAATCCATTTTGCAGTCAAATATAAAGAAGAGAAAGAAAGAAAGTACTTTTTTTTTAAATATGTCTTTTTTTAGCTGATGGTATACCAGCCAATCGAATCAATTGGCGTGAGATTCGACAGCCGATCAAATTGGATAGAGGTCATTGTGATAACATGTTATTATTATTAAAGGCATTCAGAAGTCAAGTCAATTTATTTCAATTACATTATATACGGGTTAAATAAATTTATATTGTACACTGATTCAAGTGGAGGACGGAGGCCGCACTTCGGCAAATATTTCGTTTTTCTTTTTTCATTAATTTGGCAATATTACTGTATGGAAATATGAAATGTGGTTAACTAGCGAACTAGAATGTTAATAATGAATTGCAATTATAACACTGAACTTGATTTTCAAATGTTTTGAATGAAAAATTCGGTGTAACGATATTAATTATTGCATTTCATAATCAATACTTTAGTGCACTAGTTAGCCACATTTCATATTTCCATACAGTAATATTGCCAAATTAATCAAAACAGGTAAATATTTGACAGCTATTTGCGACGTTGCCAAGTTTTCTGATAAGTGCTCTTAAGAATCGATTTTCAAATAAGGCCCCCAGTGTGGAAATTTTATGAGGAGTGAAATTTTTTCAAGCGTTAATTCGTTTTATTCGTAAATAACACGGATACAAATGTAGAAAAAAAAAAGAATATTACATATTTCACAGTTCGATCTAGATATATTGTTTTTTTTTTATGATGCATTTATTTACCCCTTTTTCCTATTGCATATTCAAAGACAATTGTATTAAGGAGTAAACTCCAGTCGTGCGTCGGAGCTGACACACACACACCTTTTTATTTCTGAATGGGATTGTTCTTGACCTCGATCTCGCCCGATGGAAAGCGATGGATGAGGTCTTCGATGGAACGGACGTGCCCAGAAGATACCTTTTGCTTTGAAGGCAGACGGGTTAAATCTGGCTTTGAGCTGGCCTAACGTAGTACGGTGTTTGATTAGAATAAGAGGCTAGCTATATATTACACCATAATTACGTAACACACTTCAAAATCTGAATGATTTTGAAGGATATTGCTAATCCATTGCTTCATATTCGAAAAATTTGTCTGCTCAACAACGTGAATAACGCAATGAATGTTGTTGAACTGTCAAAATGAAAGCCATTGCTACTGTAAGTATGTTACGCAATTCCTTGCAGCACGCTTTCTATGATCACAATAGAAACGGGTTTTGTCGACGGATGAATAGACAAAATGACAGATTGTGATTGTTTATCCGCCATTTTGTCTATTCTTCCTACAAAAGCCGTTTCCATAGTTTTCTTGCTACGCGTGCACGTTGTGCTGGTTTCGTATTTCATCGCAGTAAATATAGAATTGCATCGAATTGTTATTTTTTTTATCGAGCGTTATTTTCATATCTTTAGTGATAAGAAAGATTTTTATTGTTTGAGTTGCAATGTTGTTACCTGCTGCTAATCAGGGAGCTGGAACGTCTTGCGTCTGTCGTCTATTAGATTATGTTTGATTGAGTTGGGGGCGTGTTTATTTACGAGACGCCTGAGATTTTGCTCGTTCTGACCGTTTCATCACCTCTGGAATAAGTTCCGAATGTTCCGATAGAATTATTTGGGTATGGCTAATGTGTACGGGAATTTAAGGGATATGCCGGATGAATAAACTCAGGATGCTCGATGCAAGTAAAATAACTTTAATTAGGTGTTAACAACATGGGTTTTATAGAACAAGTGAAAGTGTCATCAAGACCGGCACACACGACAAGTAATATGTGCTAATTAGGTGTATTGCTGCTATGCGATATTGATCAGGCTCCAACATTTCCCCGGGCGTTGAAAACAACGGTTTCAACCAGATTGCGAAGACACAGGCAATGGGCAGATTCTGTTAAATGCCCGCCGAACGACTCCAGTGGATGTCCGAATGTCAGCTACACGAGCGATGCCATCTGTTCCCGGGTGAACTGCCACAATTCGTCCAAGTCTCCACTTCAGAGGAGGAAGATTATCCTCCTTGATCACGACTAAGGAGTCTAACTTCAAACCATCCTTGCAGGAACGCCATTTCGAACGCAGTTGTAACTCTGCAACATACTCCTTGCTCCATCTGCTCCAGAAATGCTGGCGGAGTTGCTCAATTCTTTGATAGCGAGACAGATGGTTGGCAGAGTGATCCTGGTAGTCAGGCTGAGGCAAGGAAGTCAGAGGCCGCCCAACAAGAAAATGTCCTGGCGTGAGCGGTGTATAATCTGCAGGATCCGAAGACAACGGCGTCAGTGGACGAGAGTTCAATATGGCTTCAATCTTGGTTAGTGCGGTGTACAGCTCCTCGAAGGTCAAATTACAATTTCCCAACACTCTTTGAAGATGGTACTTTGTTGACTTCACACCCGCCTCCCAGAGTCCACCGAAATGCGGGGTGTATGCGGGTATAAAATGAAACCTTATTCCGTCGTTTGCTGCACTTTCACCCAAGGACGAACTATTACATTTTAAAAATTTGGATAGTTCGTTGCACGCACCGACAAATGAGGTACCGTTATCGGAAAAAATATCAACGGGCTTACCTCTCCGAGCAATAAATCGGTACAAAGCCAGTAAATAACTATTGCTAGTTAAATCGCCAACGAGCTCCAAATGAATGGCCTTGGTTGTAAAGCAAATAAAAACAGCGACATACACCTTTACTAACCTACATCCACGACCTTGACGACTTGCACACATAATCGGTCCGGCATAATCAACGCCTGTGCTTTCAAAGGGATAACCTGGACGAAGGCGTTCTTGTGGTAAGTTACCCATTAAGGGAGGTACAATCTTACCCCTCATACGGTGACACAGAACACACTTATGATAACAGGCCCTCGCCAAGTTGCGACCTCCTATTGGCCAGTAAGATTCCCTAATAGAAGCTAGTAATAATTGTGGGCCAGCGTGCATCAGCCTTTTATGCTCAAAGTTAAATAGTAATTTAGTAAATTCATGAGTGGACTGTAATAAAATCGGGTGCTTTTTACTATAAGCAAAACTAGAATTATCGAGACGTCCTCCTACTCGCATTATATTTTTATCGTCCAAATAAACATTGAACTTTAGAAGGGCGCTCCTTTGAGATATATTCTTTTTATGTAAAAGTAATTGGTACTCGGGAAATGACTGAATCTGACATTCAATAATGACAACGGTGAGTGCATCGCGTACCTCATCATTTGACAAATAATTCATTATTGGATAATGTTTTCTACACGACTTAATAAATCGCAATAAGTAAGCAACAGAACGTACAAGCCGTGAGTAGTTAGAATAACGACTAAAATCGATTAAAACTTCAGTTTTAGAATCATTGATAACAGTGTGTAACACAACATTAGCTCGAGTCTCCGGTAATGACTGTAGTCCTGGACTCGTTACTTGAGAAGGCCATTCAGACGGGTCTAGTCCTAAAAAATCTGGTCCATGCCACCACAGATCTGAACCCTGCAGAACACTAATATCCACACCACGAGATATTAGGTCTGCTGGATTTTGAACTGTTGGGACGTGCCTCCAAGTGCAGTTACCCGCCTTATCCAATACTTCAGCAACGCGGTTGCGTACAAACGGCTGAAGGTTGGTAGGCATCGTCTGTAACCATCCCAACACGATGGTCGAATCAGTCCAACAATAGACCCGACTAATCTTCACTCGAAGTGAGCTCATCACCTTCTCATAAAGACGAGAACCAACTACCGCACCACACAACTCCAGACGCGGGATTGTTGTGGGCTTGATGGGAGCCACTCGACTCTTGGCTATTAACAAGCGAGTCATATACTCAACCTTATCGTTAATACTGCGAATGTAGGCGCAAGCACCGTATGCGGACTCAGACGCGTCTGTGAAAATATGAAGTTCTAGCTCCATATATAAATTGCAAACTATAATTCGCGGAATGCGAATATGATTTAAAAGAGGCAAAGACTTAATTATAATGTCCCATTGTTTACTAATCTCATTAGGTAATGGTTGATCCCATGATAATTTGTCTAACCACATTCTCTGTAAAAGTACCTTCATAGTGATAACAATAGGACCCAGCAGACCTAAGGGGTCGAAAATGCGCGCAATCACGGATAACAAGTCACGCTTTGTGTGCCCCGTCGACGACTTTGGCAGACTTAGAGGAAACCCGAGCTCATCAGTGCGGATATACCAACCGAGACCAAGCAACTTGTCAGGCTCATTAGGTCCAATGTTTAAGTCAAATGACGCAGGAACAGCATCGGACACTAATTGAGGGTCATTTGACTTCCATTTTCTCAATGGCATACATGCCGACGCAAGCGCCTTGGTTACTTCATTGCGAATGAATTCTGCTTCGTCTAAGTCATTTCCCCCGGTCAGCAGGTCATCGACGTAAAAGTCATGTCTGATGATCTCAGATATTTTAGGGTTCCTACAGTCAAGTCCTAATTGTTTAAGGCATCGTGTCGCAAGGAACGGCGCACTAGCAGTACCGTACGTGACGGTGTTTAATTCATAAACATTAATAGGCTCACTAATATTATCACGCCAAACAATTTGTTGCAAGTACCTATCCGACGGGTGGACGACTATTTGTCTATACATCTTTTCCACATCCGCAGATAAAACATACTTGTGGAATCTAAAGCGAAGAAGTATAGACAATAGATCGTCCTGTACAGTTGGCCCAACCATTTGTAGGTCATTAGAGGACACTCCCGTCGAAGTAGGACAACTTGCGTTGAAAACAACACGGAGTTTGGTCGTGCTACTCGAGTCACGTAGAATTCCATGATGCGGGATAAAATAACCAAAACACAAATTAGGTTTATTAATTTTAGTCATATGACCAAGTGAATCGTATTCTAATAAAAAATCATGATACAGTTTGCTAAAGTCTGGCTTGACCTTTAATCTATGCTCTAAAGATTCTAAACAGTGTGTAGCTCTCTTAAAAGAATTTCCTAGAATTGAAGGATCTTTTTTAAGGGGTATGCGAACACAAAAACGACCATCAGACAATCGTACCGCATTTTTAACAAAATGATTCTCACACGACTTCTCTTCTGGCATATAAGAATTAGACGATATCGCATTCACCTCCTCTAATTGCCAAAACTTTGTCAATTCTATCTTAAGTTTTTCCCAGTCACTATCGCTATCGGAAACCATATTAGAATAATTACATTTTACGTCATTTGACAGCAGTGAAATAACATTCTGAGTAATTGGACCGGAAACTATCCAACCTAAACGGGTTTCAAATAATACTGGTTTTCCGGTACCTAACTTTAGTCTTTGTGATCCTAACAACTCCCAAAACAGGTTAGCGCCAATTAAAATGTCTACATCAGCTGGGCTATAAAAGGTAGGATCAGCTAAAGTAATATTTGAGGGTATGTCGAAATGAGAAATATTTATTTCACGGCACGGTACGTTACTTGTAATGTATGGCAGAACAAAACAATGAAGTTCGAAAACAAAACTATCGTCTAATGACGTAATCGTAACCCGACATATTTTATCTATGTGCGAAGTGACATTGTTGATGCCAAGAATCGACCTATTTACTTGGCTAGTTATTAAATTAAGTTTTTTGCACAACCTGTCCGTTATGAATGACGACGTACTACCGCTATCAAGAACCGCGCGAATGAGATGCACACAACCATTGTGATCCCGCAGTTTGATCAAGGCGGTCGATAACAACACATCTCGCTGCGTATGACTACACTGAGATGCAATGTTTGCTGACAAAGCTACGTTATTCGTATCAGTGGTAGCAGATGGTAATGACGACGGTGCAGACAAGTTGTTTATCGAATTACCACTAAGTGTATTCGGAACAGTGGTTTTAGAATCTATGTGAATCAGTGTGTTATGCCTACGTTTGCATAGTTTGCAACCCGGTTTTTTACATTTGTTAGCATAGTGCCCCGTACGAAAACAGTTGAAACATATCTTATAACTGGGTACCAATTTGAGACGATCGTCATTACTTAATGCGAGGAACTGTGGACAATTATTTAAAGTGTGATCGTTGCTATTACATTTAGGACATGGTTTATAGGCTAATTCAGTGCTAGAACTATTAGGAGATTGTGTTGCTACCATTGACTTGAGCTTAGGGCTTGATTTACCTATCGTTTGGGAATAATTATTACGTACCAGTTCTAGGGTCTCGATAAGATCAGCTCGATTACGTAAGAATTGCATAAACGCGTCAAAAGTAATCGCGCTGTCTTTGTTCATCCTACCTTTGTACTCCTCCCACTCACGATAGGTCTTTTGATCAAGCTTGCGAGTAACAATGTAAATTAAAAGTGTGTCCCAGTGTTTAACAGGCTCCCCTAACGACTCTAATGCTCGCAAATCTTTATTTAATTGATCGATTAAACTTTTTAATGCAACAGAAGATTCCCTTGAGATAGATTCGATATTGAATAATGCGTATATATGATTCTGTACCAGTAACCCTTTGTTGTCAAATCGATCACATAACAACGACCATGCCACAGAGTAATTACTCGAAGAAAACTCAATAGATTTGATTACTACTGCAGCTGTTCCTTCAAGTGATGCTCTCAAGTAATGAAACTTATTGATTGCGTCTATGTCATTGCTACAATGAATTAGGCTAGTAAAGGTGTCGCGGAATTCAAGCCAATTACAATATAATCCGCTAAACTTTGGCAACTGAATCGTTGGCAATTTAACCGGCTTTTGCATGCTAACATGTGTACTTTTACAGCTTTCCATCGATTTACTATCCTTATTAAAATCACTCAGAATATTTTGAGCTCTGGCTAAGGACTTATAATAAAGAGACTCGAATTCAGATCGCTCAGAGTATTGCAATTTGAGATCATCTACAATGCATTCCAGACCTAACTGTACCTCATCATACCGTTCGTACAACGACTCGATCTTGCCCAAACGCAACTGCAATTCAGACACATCACAGCTCGATAACTCTTTGTCCTTGAGTGAATCCAGAAAGTTGACGAAAGCAGTCAAACGGCCTTTGAAGCTGCCTCGCTTTTTAATTAAATCCCTTTCGTCAGACATACTGGGAGACGAGTGTGGTCAACCTGAAATTGATACAGGAATACAATTATAAAACGAACAATATAACTTTAATACACGCCCAACTGTATGGTATACACTGTTTAAATACTATAGCAAACAACACAACTCAATATTTTAACTACCAAGTGTATAAACCTAAAATACTGTATACAATTCTGATAATATGTTTTATTGCAAAACTTTAATATGAACTAAGTTATAAATAGGCTCAACTAACACTAATTATGTTGACTACATAAATGATTCTAAATGGTAATAATGTTTAACAATGACTTGCCCTAATATCTAACACTCTCAAATTATATGTATTATGTTAAGATACCTGCTAACAATTAACACCACTATTTAGTAGATCAGTGAATTAGTTACAGCTTTATATAATTTAAGTTTAATTAATGTAGCAAATAAGCTAACTATACTGTAAACAGTTTGATTTTAAACTTAACCTTGCTGTTGAATAAACTACTAATCACAATGCAACAAGTACCTAATGATTTTAATCTAACACAATACAATAGGTAATACAATAAAATAATACTGACCTTTAATACGACTATTTACATATACTACCTGAGTGTTGGGTGACGATATTAGGTTAATTATAAATGCTGTACACCGCTAAATAGCTTGCTTGAAGTCCATCCAATTCACCGGCAAATAACCTCCACTGCACGTGGATGATAGTAATCCTTAATTCTTCATAAAATCCGCTGATCTCCTTTATATTTATACGATATCCGGCTCGTTACGGACCATGTGCGGGAATATAAGGGATATGCCGGATGAATAAACTCAGGATGCTCGATGCAAGTAAAATAACTTTAATTAGGTGTTAACAACATGGGTTTTATAGAACAAGTGAAAGTGTCATCAAGACCGGCACACACGACAAGTAATATGTGCTAATTAGGTGTATTGCTGCTATGCGATATTGATCAGGCTCCAACATAATGTATAACTAATATGAATTATTCTGTAATTTTTTTTATTTGTCTCATAGTAAATAGAGCCTATCCAGTATTGTAATACAGGCTCACAGGACTAGAAAAGATCAATGACCCTTAAATGAAAGCCTAAATAAAACCGTGCTGTTGGATTTGAAACTCTCGGTTTTAGCGCCGGAAGTTGAAAATCATACAGGGCGGTTTTATTTAAGAATGTATTTAGGTGTCCACTAGTGTTATTGAAAACGGGCAAGTCTGACAACCAGTTAAGACTGGTAAGCAAGGGCTATCATATTACCCAGTAACTGGGTTGTGGAGGTCAGATAGGCATTCGCTTCATGTAAAATACTGGCATTCAGCTGTATCCGGATAGACTGGAAGCCGCACGACCCTAACATAGTTGGGAAAAGGCAGATGACGATGTCTCTGTCATCTTCAAACGAATGACAAAAACAGAAAGATGTTTTAAATATTTTTAACTATACATATTTCTTGCCCATTCTTCGCCATACGAAACTACCTTTTGGAATAGGCAACTTGTAAATTTTGACGTTTAAAAGTGCCTTTTATGTGCCTAATTGAAAACATAGATTTGACTTAGACTTTCCATATCAATAAGGTTCATATTCGTATGGAACGATTACTTTACTTATAGTATAGTAAAGTGTGCTCTGTAATTTCGGCCCTTAGGACCGAATGGGGAAAATAATATAATAATAATAATATAATCCTTCAGGTCCTCCAACGCGACGGCGACATCCTGCACGCCCTGCTGCGCCGCACCGCGCCGGCCGTGCACCGGCACCTCGTGAAGCACAAGGTGGAGCCCGTGCTGTACGCCACCGAGTGGTTCCTGTGCGCCCTCACGCGCACGCTGCCGTGGGACAGCCTGCTGAGGGTGTGGGACTGCTTCCTGTGTGAAGGAGTGAAGGTATGAATTACTTTCTGAATTGATTTCATCTACATAGGTTCATGCCTCGGTGGCAACTAAGGGTGAATTTCAGCAATGTAAGGGCTGGCGCATATCTGAAGAGGCGGAGGGTTGCGCATTCATCACTTCCAAACAAATATCGACGTTGCAGTACTTGAAATTAAGTTGAAAATAAATAAACTTCCATTAGCTTGAGAGCGCGTGTAAGCGGAAAGGCTTGGGGTCTCAAGTTATCTATACTCAACTTTATTTTTAGGCACGCAACGTTGATATTTGTTTGGCGGTGACTACCGCGCCGCGCTGCGCCTCGCCAGGTATACGTCAGCCCTAACTGAACGCGGTCAACACGTCTAAAGCATTCAAGAGCTGTCAGTGTCATGTTTCAACAATGATGACAGTAACAGCTCTTGAACGCGTTTTAAAAGTGTTGATCGCGTTCAATTTCATTGGTGAAATTCGCCCTAAAATCAAGGCAACTACATTTAGCGACATAGCTATGATTCGGGCGTTATGCAATTTTTTTCAAGCATTCATGCCAGACGCAAAGCTTGGCCGATGCAAGGCAAACCTGCTCAGGTGGAGATACATAGATGACTGCCCTTGAGTGTAAATGTGGTGCTGTTCCATAAACTATGTGACACTTAGGGCGAACTTCACCAACGAAACTGAAACGTTCAGCTAAACAGCATTCAAGAGCTGTCAGTGTCAAAATTCTTTTGTAATATTGATACTGACAGCTCTTGAACGCTGTTTAGATGGGCTGATCGTGTTCAATTTCATTGGTGAAATCCGCACTTAATATCGTGTCCTGTTGTCTGCCGCGATAGGAACTTATGGACGCTATCACGCTACTGATAGCGCCAAACTCATAGCCGTATTCTGGGCATACAAAATTAAATTACCATTGTCACGCTAACAAGACGACCATGTAACCAACCTTCAACTCTTCCAGGTACTATTCAAAGCCTCGCTAGTAGTCCTAGCGGGTGCACTAGGCCCTGCTAAAGTCCGCAAGCGCGCGTGCGGTCTGTGTGAGACTTTAGAGGTCCTCCGTCACCCCCCAGAGGGGATCCTAGGGGAGGACTACCTGATGTACCACATGACTAGGCTCAACCTGACGGAGGAGGACTTCGAGTTTGAGCACCAGAGGCAGACCGCGAGGCGGCGGGCCATGCCTAACAGAAGGTGAGTTGTCGTCTTTTCTAGATCCTAAAACAAAAAATATTTCGTTAAGGCAAAAGCATAATACTTATTAATTACATGGCTATACAGAATAGTTGAGGGCTCGCCGGCCGCTCACTGCCCGCGAGCCGTCACACGTAAAATAGACTTTAATACATATGATTTAAAATCCTAACTTTAATGACAAGGTGCTGGTAACTAGGAAGAAGAAACGTGTTACCTCTATTATGTCCCTTTCCTAATGCCGACCGCACATGTGAGGTAGAGGTAATTTTTATTTCAGTAACCGGTATTAATACTAGTTGTATTAAATTTAAGGTTATCTTTAAAATATCTATAATAATAATACCAGCCTGTTACTGTCCCACTGCAGGGCAAACGCCTCTTCTCATACAGAGAAGGCACGAGCATTGATCACCGCGCTTGCTCAAGACGGGTTGGTGATTGCAGACTTATATTAACTACAAGTCCAGGTTTCCTCACGATGTTTTTCCTTCACCGATGTCAGTAATCTCCAAGATAAACTCAGAAAGTACATATGAATTGAAAAAGTCACATTGGTACTTGCCCGGATTTGAAACCACAACCTCGTACATGAGAGGCGAGGCCGACACGACATAAAAAAAATACCTATAAAAAATATATACGTAAATGTTGTAACCAAAAAATACCCGTATTGATCATACCGGTTTCGGTCAGTTTTGATTACTATTTGAGGTCTTAGTAATCATGACGTGGTTTCTAGTTGCTGACTAATCAGTATTAAATATTAATAATTTATTTCTCATTCCAGTGGCAGCTGATTCAGCGACTGTTCCTACAAGCGTTATTCCAAGAATAACGCCAGGGATCTGTTCAATACTCTGTAAGTTGAGTGCAACTGACAATAAGACAGTAAGACAGTAGGTACGCCAGTACAGTGTACCAGTGCTTTGTGATAGTGAGCGTTAACGACGCACGACCAATCCGACGACTGAGTGGGTAACGGTAGAGTTAGTGGCTTTCTTCTCGTCTTGTATCATAATGTTTAGGTGAATGTGTTCGGCAGTTCTCGAGAAATGTTGTACAGACGTCACTAGGTGGTATGAGCTTTGTATCTGTCAAAATCGGCGTCTGCTATAGTTTGACCTTATTGGTCGAAACTCGGTCAAACACATGTTAAATGATCAAAATGAGAATAGGATTGGATCCGTGCTTACTTCACTTGGAAGATTGAGCAAAATCTTACGTCATCTGAACTGTAGGTAGTTTGACAGCTGTCATTCCTGTCCATATTTTGCTTGTATAAAATATTTTACATAAAAAGCTCATATCTCCAAGCGATTATAGTAAAAAAGTAATTTAATCAAGATTTTTCATCATAATTATCATGAAAGTCTCTCATTTGATACTTTAATGATGATCGATTTGTTGTAAAAATGTGTGTCTTGTTAGTTCAGTATGAAGTAGTGACGTTATGAATCTAGGAATTTGTAAAATAATATGCTAGTTAAGGTAGTCATTGACGAGGTTGCAAAAAGGCTATATGTAAATGGCTGAATTTCAATTCATTGGTTATCTTTGAGCGGTGAAAGTACTCCTGCATTTAAAGCACTTAACCAACCAACCAACCCAACCTAAAACCGGAAAACCAACGCCACAGCCAAGCCAACTCTGAAATATATTTAGGTAGGTGGATAAAATAAATATACTTTATTGTAACACAGCTTTTTTACCAATACCTGCTGTTTCATACAAAAATGGTATAAAAAAATGTGTTTTCGTTATTTCAGAGTTGGTTCCATAGTAAAAGATGTTCATATTCAGGAATAGTAGCATTCTGTGTGAGGTAACAAATGAACTTAAAGTCAACCTGTATACGTTTGGGTACTGAGTTTTGTTATTGACATTGTATATAGTATTTATGTAGAATGGACATATTTGATATACTGACTGTTAATTGATAGCTGTTTCTGATATGTAAGCTGACATTTTAGGTGTGTTTAGAATGTACGAGTATCTTATGAAAAAATAAGAAAGTTCAGTACCAAACTGTATTGTAAACTATTCTTTGTTGATAAAATATCATACATAATTTGTAATATAAATTATCATTTTCTAAATGTTTTTGTAAATTTTTAAATAGTGCTTGTATGTATAATTATTCAGGTCACTAAAATAAACTATTGCTATCTCTTACTGGCACATAAAAAAAGAAAGAGCTCTCAAATTAGATTGAACTAATATAATAGAATATGCCGCCTAAAACCACGCTTAATGCCCCCCGTTCCCACTATATCGTGACGACAGATTATCGTGTCGTTTAAAGCGTCGTGGCTTGTGTATTTAAATGGAGGTTTTCACATATAGGGCGTCACGTTTGACCGTAAATTATTTATTTATTTTTATAGGGAAAACAAACAGAAGTATACGAAAAATATACAAAGTATCTTAGACATATCACTTGACAAATATACTACCCTCTACATTTTCCACAGATTACTACTTACACTAAGACAAACTGATTAGCAAACGTTAATTAGTTGAAACATTAGAAGCCACTGTTGATCCTGCAAAACTTTGATGATGTCAGTTCTAAAGGCTACAAATAATATATCAATTTCACAAAATAACTTATTGTATGAGTCGACTAAACGGCGCAGTGGTGAGCGCACACCGGCGAGATTAGATTTGCAAGAGCTAGTAGCGAGTGTTACCTGCACCAATAGGGATGATGCCAAAAAAACATTTTTTTGTCCGTCTTTGAGATTATAAAAAAATATTGGACACGTATTTTTTCTTTTTATACGTTAAAAAGATACATTTAGGTAAAATGTGCCATGACGTCACGAGTATGTAGATTTTATACGTACTAGTGACGTAGCGGCCCCCACTCCCCAACTTAAAATGCGTTTTATCTAAGTAATTTTGTATTAATATGATAAAGCAAAAAATACGTGTCTAATATTTTTTTATTATCTGTCTGACGGACTAATTAGAATTTCATTTTTTTTACCCAGGCATCATCCCTATTAACTGTAAATCCAACGATAAATTAATCGTCACGATATATTGGGAACGCGCCCTTACATACATGAACTCACACCTGCTTTAAGCAGAAACTACAAAACGCCATCAGCTGCGATCCTTACATACTTCTTTTCCCTCGTTTCCATTCATACATCTGGTCATACACGCACGCCGGTTGCGCGTACTTTGCACCTGACCTTTCTGAAGAAATTTATCTCAGGGCTCGGAAACCTTATTTAAAATAACGTTTCGAACAGTTCTTTGTACAACATTTTGTTCGAACGAAATGAGAATGTTTATTCCGTAAAATTTCCGGTTTATCCCGCCGGACGCAGCCACGGGGCGTGCGCCGACATGCATTAAGTTGTTTAGTTAAATTGTACCTTATCTTGATTTCATTACATCATTGATTCCAATGCGCTTGCCGTAAGGGTTGCGTATCGATAAACCCAAAAATGAAAAAAAAAAACGATTTATTTAATTTCACGTAAAATTTTTGTTCTTCTTCAAAAACCCGAAACAAATCGTTTCTTAAGTTTTTAACACGAAACCGTTTCGAAAAATATACTGTTATCCGAGCCCTGTTTTATCCTGGCTCCCTGCCTGCCTGTTGCTTGTCACTATATGTCCTAGGTCGTCCTCTTCCGGCATTTCCACTCACATCTGCATCCTCGCAACATGACCAAAATTACTGAACTGAAAAGCTACTAAGGTTTAGCATATAATCTAGTTTGACAGCCCTAAGCTGTCACTATCTCTTTCTCGCCCTGTATGCTAGAAAAGGATGGCAATAATCTTAGTTCACTGGGAACTGAATATCCTAATAGGACGTCTATAAGCACTATTACCTACTATTATTCCGTATTTTCTCGCGATATTTAATATTACTTATTGCATTATTATTTCCTAGGACAAAACGTTCAACACTTAGCCAAATAATTGAAGTATACCTTACTTTCTATATCATGCATATCTAGTATATTTTATTATAAAATTAGCGTTAAGTTTTTAACTGACTTCGGAAAAGGAGGAGGTTATGTAGCAATGTAATTATCCGATTTTGTTCTCGAATCTACTTATCACTTTGTTTAGCAATTTAGCGCATTTGTGGTGTTTATTATGATTTATTAATTTATGAAATGGAATACATCCCTGTTTGTCCTCTATATATATATTGGTCTATTTATAAAAGGCTTTACGTCACTTCTCAATCCTAATTCAAATTCTTGCTGCATATTTTCCACCTTTAAAAGGTCCTAAAAGTCCAAAAAAGACATGTTGTGCCGACGCCGAATAAATTGGAATAAAGGAATATATATATATATTGGAATTATGATGGGAAGTCCTAATAATCTTTCTCCAAAGGGATATAGTCATCCTAGTTACAATACGGCCGATGAATCATGGCCCGTCCGAACTTCGCGCAGAAGGCTGCGCAAAAACTTTTTTTAGTAACCAAATGGTGACATGAGGCGAGTGTGAGTGAGAGAACATGCGCGGAAGTTCGCAGAGCCTATGTTCAGACCGGCCGGCCTGTGTTCATCGGGCGGATTGTAAATTTCCCATACATACAGTATTTTGAATCTGCCTCATTCATTACCTTCCTTCGGAGGGTTTCTTGAACTACGTTCGTGAGTCACTTAGCTGTAGTTTGTCTTTTAAACTTATGATATCTTATTTATTTTTTGTCTTAAAAAAATATAATAAAGTATGGCAGCTTTTATGCTCACGACTGTGACTGGGGTTGAATAAAAAAAAAAAACAAATACAAAGAAAAAATTATCAAGTAAAGTTAAAACCGAATAGAGAACAAAGTCAAAGGTCATTTATTCAAATTAGGGTGAGAATCAGCACTTTTTGTTCTTCAAAATTACATAAGACAGTCGCAGAAAACGCCCGCGTTTCACCACTCCCTAGTGCTTTAGCTGGGAAGAAGAAGTGGCGCAACAAACTCCCCAGCAGTACAGCTCAGCTGTCTGTTAAATTAGAAGAACACAACATCTGACATTGTACATTAAGTTCTAAGATTTTTATATTAATATTTAACCAAATTTTAAAACAGAATAAATATTTTTTATTATTATTAAAGTTGATCACCGTATGCTCAAAGCGTGTGCTCATGATACGAGACACGTTAGAACGGTTTTTCAAATCGCAAACGAATTCACTTGACCTATTTTAATCACTCACTTAAACATAACTTGCGAAATGTGGGTGTTACTATAAGTACACCTCTGCCTGTTATGTTATGGGTGTGTTATTTAAATTATCTCGTCAAAACGTTAAGTTAAATTTTGATGTATTTAAGTCGCTGTTCTTTGTAATAAAAAAAGAAAACAAGAAACAGTAGTCATAATAATTTATTGCCAAAGATAATCAAGCCTTTGCGGACAGAATCAGACATTTCTTTACCTCCAGTCACATATTTAGTAGTACGCCACATCAAACTAGAATAAGAGGAGACTGTATAATATAAATTGTAAAGATAATACAAAAAAAAATATTCATAATACATTGTGATAAGATTCGTAATTATTACAATTACATATCTAATAATAAAATAAATAAATCCAAAAAAAAATTTGTTCATGAAGTACAATACGATTTTGTTAAATTGGTATGTATTGCAATGTAGTAGAAAAACTATTCCCACTCCGTAATTGTATGGAATATCAAAACGTCTTCTTTGAAAATTTATTCTAAAGTATTCTTTATAATAATGTTGTATGTGTTGTAGTCGTCAACCTTACTGTCTTTGAAATAATGCAATGAATTCGTTATGTGCGTCCGTCGTACGCTGCGCTTGCGCTGCGTTCGCCGTAATGCGTACGTTCGGCGCCTGCTGCGTTCGGGGTAATGCGTTTTAATAATAATGTATGTTACATTTCTAACATTCCCACTAGTCTTCCCTTCCACCCATATGTACAAGAGCGACGATACTAAGATATATGTATTTTTTAAACATTTTTCAACAAAATATTTAATAAAATTCGTATTTTACTACTCATTCTGTTTCATAGTTCAATAAACTATCACTGTAAAAATCATATAGAAAAAGGTTATATTTAGAAAGTATTTTTTTGACGAAAATGGCACAGGCAAAATATGTTAGTCATTGTAAGCCCGAAAAAGTATATTTTGCCTCACCCTTATCAACTTTATTTACTCGTTACACTAATACCTGTACTTTCTTAAGATACAAAAATGTATGAAAAAAATCAGATGATAAACAATATATTCTATGTTTTTGTTACAAGTCCGTAACTCGACTGCCTGTTACCACTGTAATGTATGAAATAAGTAAACAAATATCGAATCTAGGCTATGATTTAGTTGATAAGTTTGCGCACATGCGTCATAATGGTGCATAATGTTTTATTTCCTTATTTTATTTATATCTCAACGACTTAGCAACTGGCCTGGAGAAAGGCATAATGCTGGTCTGTAGTTTTAAATTCAAAACTAAAAGTTGGTGCTTGAATGGTGAATGCACCATCTAAGTATATGTTCGCTCGAGCGAGAAGTCCGCTTACAGGCATTCGTACTCATTCGCATTAAAGGTACGTGTGAATATACTTCTCTCTCTAGCGAATAACAACCTCTAAGTAGCAGAAAGAGATAGCATAAAAATACTGATCCGTGCGTCCCTCGGGCATTTTTTGTTCGGGTCAAAACCGACAGTTGGAAATCCAGTGCGTGATAAAAATCGCCCATGCTTACCTGGGCTAAGTGCGATTTCACCCTTTTCTAGGTTTGCCTATTCGGCACGGTGATTCCATTGATTGCTATTATAAAAAATGTCTGTTACTAAGTCTCAAGTATTGCTTAGTATTATAGTCAAGAGTTTGAATCTTTGTAGTTTGAGTGATCACAGATATGAATAAAGAAATGTAGGAGTAACACTTGAGAGCTTTTTTAGCTTCAAGTTCAATCTGGTACTTTCAAATTAGTTAGTATGAATCTGATATTAGAACGGGTTGCCGAAAATATTGGTCATACCTGGACTGATAGTCTATGTGGAAATGAAACAGGTTTTTACATTACATACCGTATGAAAAATATCAAATCCTAGTTCCTTGAAATTAACAAATTGTATAAAATCCATCAAAATGTAAAGTGCTCTAATACTTGGGTGTCGTGTGTGTGATTTTTTTTTGTTTATTTTCAAATGAATTTTTTTATCAACGTTATATTTGCGTAGATCGTAACTATTATTATTTTATTTGTTGTTATTGCTAGTTTCGACATTATTTAGGATTATTTAGATTGTATCGTCGTCCGTGGAAAATGTCTGCTTATAATAAAAAAGTGCGAGACTACATTTTTCCAAAAACTCTTCATGAAAAATATAAAAGATTGCGCTGATAGCAAAAATCTTAGCTATTTCTCCACACTACCAATTAGGACTAGGCATATCATATGAGAAGATGAAATACCTGCTACAACGATATGTTTTGACGATAACTTATTGCAAAATTTCTGAGTAAATTGGTGCAGTAGGTAAGAAAGTAAGTTTATACCAAAATGTCATAGAATGTTAGAGAAACACTGCACTTTTCCTTAGCACAAATTTTTATCTTGCAAATGTAAAGTGTGCCAAAGTAGTCTTGTGCAAAACGCAATAGGTACTTCGCGCAGCACAAATCTATGTCACCACTGTAGTAAACATAGTGTTTTACAAAATGGTGTCTTCATCAAATGTTCCATGATCCAGCACATTCCGTTTCGCAGACTGTTATGGTATAAAATAAATACTTGAATGTCATGAGTATTTTTGTACAGTGGCCGAGAGTTTCATATCGCTGCAATATTCAAGTTGTAAATAAATTAATAAATATTTAATATAAAATATTTGTTTGTGTTTTATTTTTATTCATCACGAAGTAACGCCGAAGTGGATCAAATGTGACTGCTACTTTTATCCCGGAATTATGCTCGGTTCCTGTGGGTTGAAGCAAAAGAAATATTGGAGCGAAGCCGCGGTTAAAAGCAATGAATTAATAACATTCTGTCATCATTAAAAGAACCCACATACTGGATCGGGCCTACGTTACAGACAGAAAACGCTTGGAATTCAATCAAGGTCATTTAGGTCACAGAGTACTTTATACTAAACTGAAAATTTTGGTGCACCGAATACCCTTCGTTGTGCGTGGGCCAACACTCGGCCAGTTTTATTAATTTAAAATCATATAAATCCGTTCCAATAATTTGATACATTATTACTTACCTTACCTATCGGTAAATTACAGGTGCTTGTTTTTGAGGAAAAAAGTCGGGTTTGATTGCTGGATCAGGTAGAAACATAAAAAAATGGTATTACCCTCAAAAATCGTGGGCCTGGTTCCTTTGCTCTACTACCCTTAGTTTCGGATTTTACTCTTTTTTTTTTGGGTGGGAAATCATCAAATAACTTCTCCCGCTCTGGCCGGAGCGGGAGGGCGCCAAAAATCGCCTGTATTTAAACTGATTTAACTCTGCTCAGACTGATTTTTAGCTTTACCGCCATACTATAGGAGAATGAGCAAAAATATATGAACCTTGGTCTACCTACTCAACACTAACGCCATATATGCTACAGAAAAGATTATATCTAATAACGAATTGTATGAAAGTACTAGGGGCTAGCAGAAATTAGAAAAAGAGAAAATAAAAAAAGAACAAAATAGTCCTGTGATTTATTACGTAATTGCAGTATTACATGATGCTATATCTATGATAACATTATTCAGGTGGGCTGCTGGCGATGTGAAAGTTTAATACAGTTGATGTAAAGTCTGTTATAAGTAAAAAGGAGGGGAACCCTACACTACTATCATTTTTGACATTTTCACAAAGTGAGTTACACATTTGTGGTCATACAAAGAAATAAAGTATAAACAATTTCCTTTTCATTGATCTATGGCTTGTTGGTGTTGAGTAAGTAGACCAACTTGCTCATTCTCCTTTTCGCTTATTTTATTTACTACTAACAGTAATTATTAAAGCCGGGAGCCCTCTTGGAGGGTTCACCTAGTCGCATATGGGATGCCGGGAGCCCTCGCGGATGGGATATCCGTCATATTGGTTATGTTCGTATAAAATGTCTATGTCACCCGGACCATAATAATGAATCGATTAACATCTAATTCATCAAAATCGGATGAGTAGGTAGTACCTTAGTAGTTTAAGCGCTACGGTGAAACATACGTCGCAGCCGTCGTCGGTAGTGTCGTAGCAGCTTCCCTGCTGGCCCGTATAGCGGGTAGCAACAACGGCATTCTGAACGCAATAGTCGAACGTTTTGACTGTCCCTTTCAGCAACATTTGTGCAATTGAATCAGTGGGTTATGTCTTGTGTCAGTGTGGCGAGTCATGGCAAATAAAAATGTTAAGGGTTTCTATGGGCCTTTGCCACCCGAAATAAAGTTTTATATTATTATCTCCTTTATTTAATTTATATTCATACGTTTACATTTTAAAATACATATTTTGATAAAAATAGAAAAAAATATAATAGCCCACTGGAATTGGGAACAGAGCCCGAACTACCGGTGGTCAGGGCTCCTGAGAGAGGAACCTCCTAACAATACGCACCGTGTCCAGAAGTAGTACTTTCTGGAACAAACCCTTGATCCAGCTGCCTAACGAGAGCCTCCTCAGGTGTTGGTCGAGGCTCTGGGCTATTATGCCACGACTATCGATACAAAGTTTTGCTGTATCCACTTACCACATGTCGACAACCTCCCGAGCCAGGTCAAGATACTTAATCTGTTTATCGTTTTAGCTTTCACGAGGTCTCGTCATGCGGGACCGCTATATCAATAAACATTGTGCGACGCTCTAATCGATCTATCACCACTATTTCTGGCTTATTGGCAACAATAGTCAGTAATGATAAATCGATCACAATACAATGTGATATTGCCATTTTCGAGAACTGGGTCGGGCACATACCTATAGAACGGTACTTCCGATTCCACAAGACTGTATTATAGAGCAAGTTGCTGGTGGATAATCCTGGCTACAAGGTTGTGCCCATGCAAGTAGTCTCCGTTAGCCAGACGAGAACAGTCAGAAATAATGTGTCGGATTGATTCCCCCAGACGGTGGCATGCCCAATAGATGTCAACCGTGCCGTCCTTCACAATATATTTCCGGTTGTTGTTCGTCATCATAACTTCGTCCATAATTGTAACGACAAAACCTTCAGTGTCCCCAATGAGATCACCGAATCGCAACCAGGATACGGACGCTAACAGGTCTACATCGGGCCCATGTAGGACCCGGTAAAAGCGCCCGCGAAGCTCTGTGCTCTGCCATAGCTCCCTGCGGTCATTATCTAATACTATAGGTTTACGCCAGTTCTCGTTAGCCAAGGAGAGTGGGGTAAGGCCCTTGTCCACTGAGACCACATCTCGGTGCATCCCCACGTCAGTTTCTAGGAAGTATTCCCTGAGACTGCATACCTCACGGTTGTGCAGGGTCTTAGCATTTAAGAAGCCTCGACCTCCGCACTTCCCCGGGATATACAGTCTTATCACCAATGATTGTGGGTGATGCATCCGATTTGCGGTCAGCAGTGTGCGGACTCTCCTATCCAGGGCGTCAAGTTATATTATTTTTATTAAACACAAACATACATACATACAGCTAAAAAACCCTTCCTTATGGCTTTCTCTTTGAATTTTGAATCGAAAACTTCGAAGAATCTACAACCAGCGCGGCTCAGTAACATTTCGTCATACCCCGGATAGACAAATAAAACAAAAAAAAGGCTGTATAAATTATAATGTAATACAAAATCGTAATATTCACTCTTAGGTACAAACAATGCGCCCGTATAATCTAATTACACACTATCTGTTAGGCAAAAAAACATCTTTTAGGGCGGAAGCGCCTGGGTAGCCCGCGAAATATATTTTTTCTTAAGTTTTTTGCAATTTGCGGATCAGTATTTAAATATTTATTAAAATATTATGCACAAATAAAAAATACTATACAAAGGCGGACCAGCTACCAGTCAACCTTAGGGTGATGCGGGGACAAAACACGTAGTATAAGGTTGTATGTTGATTAAAATATGATGCGCAATCGTAATAAGTATGCATTTACAGAATAATAATCATTAAAATCATCAATATAACTCTCTAACTTCATATTACCCTATTAAATGACTATTTCATGAAATCATGGCATTTGAGGCCAATTCTAGAGAGTTTTATTGATTATAATTCTGTTACATATTTACTTTACATTTTTGAATTTCGCGGGCTATCATAGCGTATCTCCCTTAAATAATTCTTTATTTTCTTTAGAACTACCGCTTGCGTATTATTGAGCACCAAATCGCGATTCTTTTTCTAATACAAATTAAGTTGTTCAAATAATTAACTAAATTTTTCATATTAAAATATAATTATTTAATTTTTGAGACTATTTTATTCATACAATGCACAAGTGCCTTTTTAATTTTCGTTGGTTTTGAGCATTTTTTGAACCCCGAACCAATATTCTAATAGCTATTCTGCAAGGCAATAATGGAGCAAAGATTACGTGTTTTATTATGCATATTTTTATATAGCCAGTAAAAGGCGGATTGTCGTCACTCGGCGAATGCGGTCGCCTTTCAGTAACAGAAGTATGCATTCTGTCCAGTAATATATGCTATATATTTGACTAAAAACTTGGAGTATTTAAATGTGCATTTTAGTACTTATGTAATTAAATTGCATGGATTACATGGCTATCTCACAAAATATTCAAGCACGCTTTCCCACACAATCCAAGATATAGTATTTATTAGAAATTATTATAATTCGAATAGAAATGAAACTTACAGATTATGTTGCTTTATACAATTTTTATTTTATCAGCAATTTGAAGACACAGGAAGACTAGTTGTGAATACAGACTGGATAAAATTGGAAGTGCAATCAATGACTTCAAAGATCCTACCACTAGAGGGACTCCTCTATGGTCTGTTTCAAAAGTATCAGATGAAAGTATAAACAAACCCTGTTCAGGTTAAATTCTTACACAATCACTCACTAAAGGAAATTAGTAACACATTCATCTGTATTTAGGTTTCACAAAAATTGTTGGAAAAACTGGTGAGATATAAAGATCTCACCACTTTTTCCAACAATTTTTTTTTGAATAACATTATTAAATTATAATTGGAAACATATCGACGAAAATTGAAAACATCTGTAAGGTGATTTGAAATGAGACTTTCAGGTATTCAATGCAAAGCACTCAATTTATAAGTGGCACTACAAATTGGCATCCACAGGCATCTGATCCATTTGTTAACATTTTCATGATATACTTTTAGAACAGACTATAGCAACACGCAAGCATATTTTGTCAGCTAACTTTGCCTCGTGCTGAAGGACACATCAGTACAATAGGAGCCTCAAAGTGTTGGTTAACATCATCTTAAGATAGCTAGCTTTAAAGCTGGATGTAAATCAACTAAACGACTATTGTCTTTACAACATTATGCTATTTCACGTCTTAACATCCATAATAAGGCAAAATTCTGTAACACTATTTATTAAAAAAAAAAAACAGTTTTATCGTACATCGGGTTCTGAAGATTCCTGATGAAATAAGGACGTATTTATTTATTACAATTATTGACTAATTCAGTTACAACAATCGTGATAGGTCAGTAAAACCTGCTGCCTAATTGCGTACCATTCTCTTAGTGACACTCGCATATAGTTTTACAACACAACCAAACCAATTATATTTTTGAACGACAGAAGGCTCATATTTATTCCTGTATTTAAAAACGTTCAAAATCTGGACGAAATCTCATCTCGGCGACAATCAAAGTAAAAAACTTGTCAATTTAGGGAAATTACAGGTATTTTTGCCCGATTGAGACTGAGATTAGAATCTCTGTCTGTTAGACCGTTCGACGTTGTTGAATTTTCAACATAAAAGCGATTGTTATTAGGAGCGTGTGATAAAATTAGGCTGCTGAAACCACAACTTCATAATAGCACATGGCATGCGAATGACATCTATACTACGAAAAGAATCTTTTGGCGTTCGACTGACGTTGACTGGGGGGGCGCTGGTGCACATTTGTGCAATTGTTTTGTGAAAATGTATTGAAAAAACAAGATGGTGGCGTTAGTTCCGATTTTAGCCACGCGCCAAAAGAACCTTGTAGCGTTTTATACGACATTTGCTTTAACTCCATCGACGTTACGAGCCGACAGCAACAATCGCGAACAGCAAAGACTAAAGTATTTACAAGATATGTATATTTATTATAAAAACAATACTTAATTATTTCGTACAAGCACTTATCTGCAAGGCATCATTGTAACAGACTCTTTAGGTATTTCGATTTTCTTTTGAGAATGTTTCCCACATCCATGAGCATATCGTCTCGTCCGTTTTTGAGTTTATTTTCTACTGGGCTTTGGTATTTTTCGTCTTCTTCTAGATTTAATTTAGCGAGGGTTTGTTCGAGGTCGTTAGCGAATTCGTATTTGGGCCACTCGTCGAGTATATTTTCGAGGAAACTGATGGAGTTTTGTACTGTTTCATTGAGTTTGTTCAGAAGCTCCGAGGTTTTGAGTTCGTCGGGCGAGTGGTTAGTCTTCTTCTTTGATTTCTTGGTGCTGGCCGGCGAGAACAACTCGTTGCAGACGCCCAGCAAGAACGTTATGATACCTATGAACTGGAAATAAAATAGTTTTGTTAAAAATACTGACTTCTTTTGTTTTGAGTGCGTTTTATAGGGGATGTTCGAAGCTTTCTTTTTCATTGAATGGTCGCAAACTACGAAATACTTCAAGACGAGAATTATGTACAAAAGGAACGAAAGTACCTTTTGGAAGGGGCAACTAGAATATTCTATTTTTTATTAATGAACTACTTCAAATAAATTTACAATGCATTTGCTCGAAAAGAGCGTTTTCCAAGCAGTCAATTTGTGCGGAAAGTGTCACTTTTTTCACTAGTGCTTTTTACTTTTCTGGTTTTTTTTTAATTTTTGAGGCCCTCGTCAGCCCGTCTCGTCTCAGAGATTTTATTATTTGAGAAAAGTTTTTCACTGTATTTACAAATCAGATGATGATGATGACGATGACGATGGCGATGGCGATGGAGATGACGATGGCGATTGCGATGATTATGACGATGGTCATAATCAAAAAGGCGAAGTCGAAGTCGGCGTACGGCTCGCTCGTTTTTTTTTTTTTCCGCGCTCAATGCATAGTAAAACGTTGTATGATTCACGTGCGTAATATGATTTCCGACTTGTGTCGACTTGTACACGACACGAGTCGGGAATCACCTACCTTCCGCACTTGTAGCATAAGTAACTATTGCACACTTTGAATGTATGACAAAATTGTAGTTTTGAATGATTTTGATGAAGCATATACTCAGTAATTTTCTGGTAAAAAGAGCCAGTGCAAAAAAAAAATTCGAAGAGTTTTAGATCAGAATAGTTCAAAGAAAAAGATTGAAAAAGATTCTGTAAATTGAGCAAAACTTATTAAAAAACTAAGGCCCACTTGCACCACAAATCACTCAATTATGAATACCAAATACGTTCAACTTACTTCTAAATAATTAGACAAACTTTCGAGGCAGTCTCTCATACTCCACACGGGGTCTCCTTTGACTGCCATCTCAGATTGCAGCTGCAACTCCGCCTTGGGCAGAAGTCGTGCGGCCGCGACGCACGCGTCGTGCGCAGCGGTCGTGCGACCGACGGCCAGCTCGGCGACTAGTCGCAGGATCGTCGCGTACAGCTCCCGGTACGGGACAGGCGAGTTTACAAATGCTGGAATATTTGAATGATTGTGTTAAAATGCGATGTCCTTAATCTGGAAAGAAGGGTTTTTGAATGAGGAATTTAGGGTCAAAAGTATGTATAATATTAATTATGACGAATATAGAATATTTAATTAATATAAAAAAGCCAATTTAATTTGAGGGTAGAGTAAAGAAACTTAATATGTAATAAAATAATTTAAAAAAGTTTGATTTCACCGCCTCGTCCGAGGTGGCGCGGGAACAGAGTTCACAGAAGGACTCTGACCTTGCCCAGTAGATTAGGCTAATCCACAAAAAAAAAACCGCCTGATTGGTCTAGTATTTTTGGGAGTGAACGTGGTCCCTGGTCAGGCAGTGTTATTGGGTATTACCTAATAGAGATTTCTTAGTAGCAGCCTTGAGTCTGGATTTGTGTCAGAAATTTGATTGAACTAGACACCTCTGCTAACTCTTAGGAGATTACGGGCGTGATGTCACGTTACGCCGTCCGTTTAATATTACATACAAAATGTATAGGAACGACGTGGCGTGGAACATACAACGCCCGCGCGGCATCGTCGCCTCACCCGCGCCACGCCGCTTGTGTGTTCCGCGCCACGTCGTTCCTATACATTTTGTATGAAATATGAAACGGGCGACGCAACGCCCGCGCCACACCGTCGCTCCTCACCACTTGTGTATATCCCGCGCCTTACGAATGTTATTTATTACTCACCAATTATCCTAGAGGGGAACGGCGACGATATGCTAATCCTCTCCTTCTCACAGTAAACCTGCCGACACTTATCCATGGCCGCACTAAACGCCTCCACACACGTGTTCAACTGTTCATAATGCCCCTTCTTCTCCTCCACCGGCCGGCTATCGGCCAGCTCGATACACAGTGCTATGGCTGATACTAGGGCGTCCTTCAGCCGGAGATAGGACACCTCCTGGTCGAAAGTTCGGGTTTTGAGCTGATCATCTTGGAATTGCGGCGGCTCGAAGTTTACTATGACGTTTAGGTCGCGGTTGTCGCTGTAAAGTAAAAAAGTGAAAACTTAAAACTATGAAATAAAAATGTTTTTTTATTTTTATTAATTGTAGTAGGTATAAAAAATTTAAATTTCATTATTTGTAAATTAAAATTCATAACATTATTTTTAGTCTGGTTTTCTCAATTCACATTTTTTCTCTATAGAGTGAGAAAGTTTGAATTAGAAGAAGACAGTCACAAGTATGAACGGTTTTACGTGTGACGATTTCTGTCAATTTACTCCTTCCGCAAGCTGCGTTAAAGAACTTCGTTCCAAAAAAACATCTTCCGAAAAGGATGTTTTGACCATTGGGTTATCGTTTTTTCAGGTATGTCCTTTAGAACATTTTACATTCTTAGCTGAATGACATGATTTTTTCTTAGGCTCCAAATTAGCGGTATCTTCACTGCTTTTTTTTCTAGTGTTCTCTAAAGGTGCTACCCGACCGGGAGCATTCGCCTGTAACGTAACATTTCAGATTCGATTTTGAGCATTAAGTTACAATACTGCCTCCTTGACTGACGAGCATTCGCCTGTAATGCAATATTTCAGATTAAATATTACAGACATTGCGCACTCTAATGCTCGGTTCTTCTCCCTCACTGATGTAATGCTCGACTCTGAGCGTTACATTACAGACGAATGCACCCGGTGAAGGAGCACCTCTAGTCTGCTCGTGTGACTCACGTGCCATTAGCCGGCAGCCTGCTGGGCTGGTGCAGTAGCGCGGGCGGGCCGGCCAGCTGCGACAGCAGCGCCTGCTCGCGCGCCGCGCCCGCGCCCCACGCGCACGCCTCCAGGCGCGCGCCCCACGCGCCCAGCTCCACCAGCTTCTCGAACGTGCCGTACTTGTAGGCGTATGTTAGGTGTTCTACGCTCTGAGGGGGAAAGTAAATAGAGGATATTAATTTACTGAAATCTATACAGTGGGGATTAAAACTGCCATTTGCTCACTTCAGATGTCGCTACTATCACTAGTCCAACATTATGACAGCTAGCTGTCACTATCTATAAATTCTTTGTAAACAAGCGACTTCTTTTACGCGTAATTAATTAAATATGTCCCATAGCTCAGCTGTTGACTGCAAAATTACGGGGACCCATGTATTTACCAAAGCTGTTAAAAACGAAAACTGCGAAGCTCTCCGAAGAAAAAAATACGATATTTAATATTTATACTTTTTACTTCTAATCTAGAAGATTATTATTATCAGGTTAAGTTGTTAGTTTGTAGAAGATTACAAAATATCTTTCACTGATAGAGAGCCACAATAGTTCCGAGTGATAAAGGATAGTTTTTATGCCAGAAATGTGCACGGTTTATGAAGGAATTTCCACGCGGGTGAACCCGCGAAGCGCCCAGCTAATTTTGGAAGATGTAACTGATGAATATGGGAACGGTATATATATTTTGACGTAAATTTGAATTAACTAACATAGTTTATAAACACTACTAACACATATTGCGGACCAAAGTTTTCTTTAATTGATAAGAATTAGTATTATTATACTCACATCCTTGCCGTGGTGCTTGAGGAAGGCCCTAGTATCTGCTAATAACTGCAGCGCACGGCTGGCCACACACGCAGGCGCCAGGCGAGCGCAGTGCAGCCAACCGATAGACACCAACTGTATGTGCTTCACTTCTAGACGTTGGTATATACTGTCCGCTGCTAATGCGTTACCTGGGAAGGAAAAGTTTAGCTTTAAGAGTGTTTATTCTGAAAGTGGGCTAAGAATTTGGTGGTGGAAATAAGACAGTTGAAATGACGATGGACAGGACACATTGACAAGAGACGTCAGAATGAAATGGGCGAAAATTATAATGAAATGGTAACTACGTGACAGAAAAAGAGGCAACCAAGCCGACCGACCGATGCGATGCATGGACCAATGATATCAAGATTTATTGGAGGGACAATCTGGTCAAGAAAAGTTAAAAATAGAGAAGAATGGAAACAGTTGGAAGAGGTCTATGTGTCACAGAACACGCTGAACATTAAACTGGTAAATCCGATATGCTAGATTATAAGTTAAAACTATAATTATCATTTGATTTTCAAAAACGGTGAAGGAAAATATCGTGAGGAAACCGGCATGCCTGAGGGATATTTCTCGACGGCATGTGAAGCCACGTCAGAGGCCAGCGCGGCATAAAAACTCTGACACCAGCCGTTCGATTCTGTAAAAATACGAGTATCACCGTGAAACTTAGGTGAAGTGAGCGTGAAGTGAGCTGTCAATAGTGTTAATCCCTAGCATCCTGCCGGTCGATTCTGTGGTAGTGACAGCTCACTTCACGCTCACTTCACCTAAGTTTCACGGTGATATTTTTACAGAATCGAACGGCAAGTTAGTCACTAACCTCACGAAAAAGAAACTAAAACTATTTTAAAATGTATAATGTTTAGTATCAGGGATAAAGGATTAATAATAATATACAGCAGTGAACTGCAGAAAGTCAGCCTTCGGGTGGGCGTTAGCAGTAAGTACGGACAGTTCACTATAACTTGTCCCCTTGGCACCATTGCTTGTCAAGCTTAGTTTCAATACTAATAGAGTTCAAAATGGCGACTGACAGTACAGTGCTACCAATCGTGTCCCGGGACAAGTTATAATGAACGCTCAGTAGTAGAAAGTTAGTTGTCAATTTGGAACAGATAGTCACTTACCTAACAAATGATACAACTTGACGAGCAGTAATTTGGCGTGGAAGTTGGCAGGCGAGTGGTGTAGTACCAACTCTAATAGACATAGGGCATCCACTACCGGCGCTGAACTGTGTTGCAAAACTCCTGTAAAGAAGGTTTTATTACATCATTTATCACGGTCGACGTATAGAATAGATGTTTCTAGGAAAATGTACAACTACCATATGGGAAAATTGAAAGGAAAAATATCACAATAAGTTTTGGTACTGTCCTTTTGTGCTGTCTACGATAAGACATCGGCAACAAATGTCGATTAACATTTTGGAGCGCAAAATAAAAAAAGAATAGGAACAGATTAAAATTCAGACATACAAACTCTTAGCTATTACATGAAATGCTGAAAAGTAGTGTGTTTAATAATTTTGGGTCTTTAAGATGACAAATGTAAAAGTAACAGTGTTAATCTAATTATGTTGTTGACCGTACCTTAGTTGGACTGATCTCCCTACTTTGTAAAGCCTATCTGCGCGAAAAAATTCATTAGTAAAAAGTGCGCTTTAGAAATTAAATGAACACATCAACTGTCTTACCAGCGTTATAATAATGATGCGCCGCCAGTATCCCATACGCGTCAGCGCCACAGAACTCCGTAATACTGGAAGTGATCAGTCCCTTCTGAAGGCACCGCAAGTAGTGGCCTCTGAGCGTGGTAGCTAGCGATAGGGCTCCGTCGGCGGGCAGTGGCTCAGCCACCAACCGCCACGCGGATAGGCAGGACACGTGGCGTTGGATGTCGTCGACCTAGGGGATGATATTTTTTCAATAATTCATTCAACTTCGGGCGCGTGTTTTAACATAAAATCACCTAACCTAAGGCACTCTGCAATCGCATACAATACGGCCGATATAACTTGGCAGTTCCGAACTTCGCGCAGAAGGGTGCGCAATAACATTTTTTAGGAACCAAATGGTCACATGAAGCGAGTGTGAGTGAGAGAACATGCGCGAAATTTCGCAGAGCCTATGTTCAGACCTGCCAAGTTATATCGGCCGTAGTGTAAGTTTTCTTTCAGTGAAAGATTTTTTAAATCGGATGAGTAGTTTCGGAGATTGTCTCCTACATCCAAACTTTACCTGCTTATAATAGTAGTGTAGAATCGTAGTGTGGCGTTATGTGTATGTGTGTTTCTGGAGAAAATAAGGGTTTTTTTCTTGTTTACGATGCAGCATAGTATTTTTGACGCCCTATTTTTTAGGTCGATATTGATCGACCTACAATGTTAAGCTAATTTATCTGCGTCTCATAACATAACATCAAGCGTGTGGGGTACAGGCTTGATGAGGTAGGCCGAGGGGTTAAGCCACAGATGAATAGAGATGTTTCACTCCGCATTTTAGGTATGAAGCTACAAGTACGCGGCGGGCTCGTTTTGTCGAGATTAACGTAGTCAGAAGATCTATGAGTCACGCGATAGAAAGAGAGACAACTTCTAGGGGAATATAATTGTAGGTAAATAGCGCTATGCGAACTGAATTGCATTTTATTGTAACGTAGCAAGAGTTGCTTTTTATTTAAATGATTCTGAGGTGGTTAAGCAGACCTGTATTGTACACCCACATTTTTCTAGTTACGTTAGTGTGTCGTGTTAAGTCTGCGATTTAATTAAATCCTTGCCCTAAGTGAATTAATATCAGACGAGATAGTAATTTTTGGGGGTATGCTTTTTTTGATTATTTCAGTCTGCAATAGTAAGTACTTAGCAGCAGACATAGATACAGTGGTTGTACTTCTCAAGGCGAGATTTACAAAATAGCTTACTTAGACACTTGACACTATTCTACGCTATAAGTACAGTTTGAACGTTTCTCGTTATCTCAGCTATTGTCCTTGGTCATACGTTTATGGCAACAATAGCTGATATCACAACCGTTACTGATATCAGCGCTGACTCAGCAGTCATATGACTTGCATGTACCTCGCGAAAATTAAGAATACTGGTATATTTATTTATGTGAATGAGTAACAGTATATGAATATTCATGCTGGCTATTATATTGATGTATGAAAATTCTGTTTAACATAATAGGTAAATAGCTGTTGGTTGGTGTCTCAGGTAATTTTATATTTTACGAGTTTTACTTTAAGCTTGGTGATAAAAAGGCATCTTCTACAAAATTTTCATTCATGCCTTTGCATCATTATTATCATCATTTCAGCCGAAAGACGTCCACTGTTTGACTTTTCGTATCCAGCGGATTCCTGCGACCTTCACCAGGTTGCCTTTGCATGGTATATATGAAATCCATTGAAGAGAAGGCTGCAATTATACTGTTCAAGCATGGTACCTATTTATAGTATAGAGCACAGAGGATTTAGAGAGAGAGAGAGAGACGCCTCGCTGACCGTTGCAAGAGGAATCATTTTCAACACTTGACATACAAAGTTACAAACCAAGCGTGTCACCGTTTTCTCACACTATTGAAACTAATGATGTATATGTCGTAGGATGATTTGATAATTCGATTTTTCACGAAAACCCTAGGGATATTGAGAAAACACGGATAATTTGAAAATGGTGAAAACATTTCTGCAAGCAACTTGGGACTCTAGACGTCTCTAGACGCAGCCATTGGGGTGATCTGTGGAACTCTTCCTAAGAATCTTAGAGAAGTAGTCGTCCACAAATGATTTATATACACTAAAAGTTCAAGTAATCATAACTTACCGACTCAGGCTCACTGTTCTCGTCAAATCCAAGACACGTCAAAAACTCCCTGCAGTGTTCCTCTCTCTCCTTCTGCGGTATCATTCCGAGGTAGGGCCTCAAATCTGGCACCGCACACTGCTTATTAGCAAACACCCTTAAGTACTGCACACATAACGCCAGACCGCTACCTATCAGAGATGTTGGGTCTCCGTCAACAGCCAACCGTTTCCACAACTCCAACCTAGCTAAATAAGGACCTCTTAATGTCTTTCCTGATGTCATACTTTCTACTAACGTACAAATGAACTCGTGGCATTTCTCTGCGCTGTTGTCAATAGCGTTTTCAGAGTCTTCTTCATTCTCTTCAATAAGATGGAAGACGGAGTCAAAGTATGGGACATAGTAGTCCCAGCGGTCTTGATTATCCCACAGTAACTCTTTACAAACCATATTGAGCCGTCTCCATTCGCCTAGTTTTTTTAGATATGGGATACAGGCTTGAGCAGTGTTTCCAGGGACTAGTTGGGAATATAGCGGACTCTCAATGAATTTCAAGATGTCTTCCCATTTTTCTTGCAGTTCTAGGATCATGATGTAGAGACGGGCTTCTTGTTCGGCTTCCATTTTGTTCTCAGATATAAAGTTGTCAACCATTCTTTGAGCGAGGGCGAGTAGGATGCCTCTTTTCGTGTTGTCTTCTGATGTTTTGGCCTGTGGATGTAAACAACTTAATTTCAAATGTGTTTTTAAAAAACACCAGAGATAAACTTCTTTGTGTTTGACCTACACCACCCTTTTAGATCACAATTCAGAGACTAAATGAGAGTATTGGATGGTTTATAAGGAATTATCTGGTGTGAATTTAAAATTGTTTTTATGTTTCCATGGGGCTGGCATAGTCACATAATAACAGTTTTTCAGAAGCCTAGTAAATCAGAGCAAGCCATGAGAGCTATGTCAAGTCATGCAACAGGATCCACACCTCATCTAACTGTATTCATTCTTAAATAAATCATTAAAATCAATACTAACCTGCAAAACAATACTCATAACAGCCCAGAAGTAATACGGGTTCTTGGGAGCAAACTTGTATAGTGCCATGGCAGCCCTCTGCTGTGACCGGTAGTCTCCGACCCTCACATACGACATGAACAGGTGCGAGTGCAGCTCTTCACTCGTTGGTTCAGACTTCACTGCGTTTTCGTATAACATACATACTTTGTGCACTGGGGAAATAAAGGGGGATGATGTATTGTAATAGGATAGCTTTTATTTATTAGAATAACAAAGCCGTTTATTTCCAAACTTTGGGTACATCATTCATTTGTTAGCAGAAAGTATTTGGGTTATCATAACATGTCCCGCAGCTCGGTGTGCATTTTCACATACGCCTCCTCCAACTGTCTCCATCATGCTCTGTTCTCAGCAACTCTGGTTTAGTTGTGTTTATTTTAAAATAGTAGTAGTCAGCTGGCCTAATGAAAATTGCTTTTACAATAAACATAGTTTAAAACAAAAATTGTACCTTTTAGTTTTTTCAAAAAACTTAAAGATATTTTGAATGATTTTAGTCAATCAAGTTTCGTAAGTGTTTAATTTGTAAAAGTCTTCAAAACTGATAGCACGTTTACTGCTATAAAATATCATTGTAAGTGGTTATGACTGCTTGAAAATGCTAACTAATATTATAAATACGAAACTGAGTTTATTTTTTGTTACGTTATCATGCTAAAACGGCAGAATGGATGTGGACGAAATTTGGCATATGGGTAGACCACGAACTGGAATGCGACACAGGATACTTTTTGGCCAATAATTCCCACGGGTGATAGACTTATGCAGCTGAAACCGCAGGGCAGCTAGTAACAAATAAAACCAATCACACAGAATAACATGAGATTTTGTTGGACATGCTACTAAAAATTGGTGGTAACAATGAAAAATACCTCCTTTCTCATATGGTTCAACTCTTTTAGTATTTCTTATTGAACTACATTACTTGTATAGATTATAAACAACCAATTCCCCGCGGCTTCACTTGCGTTTTTCCCTCAGGAATAGTAACTTTTTTCTGGATGAAAGCCCTAATCTAATACCCTATGTCCCTTTCTATACCCCTGACAATGTCTATGCAAAATTTCATGATGATCAGTTACATAGTTAGACATGAAAACAACAAACAAACTCACTTCGCATTTAAAATATTAGTTACGATTCAGTAAAACCCATACCAATACACAAAGTTCTATAGTTTTTGCTTTAATATACTAAGGCCCACTTGCGCGTTGATAACTAACTCGGAGTTAAAATTTAGAGATTAATTTTCGCTTTGTATTAACCCGGAGTTCGCTGTTAACTGCGAGTTATTTAGCTAACCCCTGAACGTGCACAAGTGGGCCTAAGAATAGTATTCTGGGATTGTGAGTTTTTTAAATGAGATTAGATGGTTCATTAAACAGTGGTATGGTCAGGAACAAAAATCACACTACACAGGTATTGATTAGTCAGATTTGTTAGCATGAGTCATAATCTAATTTGAATATTTGATCTTATGAAGATACATTTTATTTATAGATAGATACAAGAAACACTAGTAATCTTTACTTGAAGGGAAAATATGATTATTTTATAAATATTTGATTTAGGTACAAAATATTGAAATGGCTAGGATTTCTGGTCATACAAAATTCTAGAATAGAATTTAGTTATTGTTGATGCAGGTGGTTAACAAATAAAGTTGGTCAAAATTATTAAAAGTGTCTCGACAACATATCTGTAGAGTTTACAATAAAAAGAAAATAAATAAAAAGAATATTCTAGCATGGATAAAAATAAATAGAAAATAAAAGTTTGTACAAGTTCTTAGTGGTTTATCTGTGGGTTTCTTTGTGGGCTCTATTCTTTGGTTCTTATAAGTATGTGGTTATTAAACTTACGTTGTTGAGATTCTCTGTAGGATATCGTCATGGCCTGCAGCGTGGTGTCATCGCTTGGTTTCTCGTCAGCCAGGGCGTCGAGAACTACGTGCGCTTCGGGACCCTTTCCTAACCTAAAAAGTGCTAGGGCTTTCAAAGCTCGGGCCGCCTGCAGAGAAGGACTCTTTTTAAGCACCTTCTCCGCTTCTTGCAGCGCCTTCTTATTATTCCCATTGTCCAACCAGTCTGAAAAATTCATAAATATACATATCTTCACCGAAAAACATCACGATTTCTGAAGAGGTCGTCTGAAGTATTGAACTCTTGCTCAAGCTACCACTGCTTACCGTAAATTGGTCGCAACCGACGCTCCACAATACCACCGTCGTGCATGTGCTGTGGCCGCACCGCCATTTTTCATTTATAAAGTTTTTTTCGCAAAATAAATTGCCTTTCGGTACTTTTTTAAGCTTTTTCACGGCACGTTTGTTTTGCGATTTTTGTCTGTGGTTATGACAAATGACAATGACATTTTGGCCATATGTTGCCATTAAAAAAAACATAGACAACACCGGTTTTTATAGAAACCAATTAACCAAAAAGCGCCACGCCACTACATAAATCATTCAAACAAAAACAAAAGTCTCCTGCGGCTACCGCAGGCGACTTCCTTTCTGGTCTGCGCTAAGTCAGTGCCAGATTAAGCCAGCTCGGGGCCTATAACAAATTCTACCTATTCTACCCATAAGGTAAAACTTGGTTTATTTGTTCTAAAGTTTAGGAGATAAACTAGTCAAATCAATTTTCTTAGACAAATACATTCTGTTCCTGTTCCTAAACAGTCATGTAGGTTATAGGTACTTCAACCAAATTACATTTTTCAAACAATACAGTACTTAGTATTGTTGTAGGTAGGTACTCTTTTAAAACCTTTATGATTCATTTTTAGAATAGCTGGTGGCATTGATTTAATTGTAATTGTTTAATACATAAGTTCTTTTTGCACCTCGGATAGTCTACTCTTCCTATTGATTATTTATACTGAAATAGGAGTTTGACTTTGTCGAATAATGTACCTAGAAAAGTTTATGAAGGAAGAGAAACTCAAGAGCGAGTGAAGCGTTCTCGTTTTTTTTTTTTAACGCCGATTCGTTACGTTATCTTAACCAATATGTAAAGTTTTTAAGCTTTTTCAATATAAATGATAAATCATTTATATTGAAATAGCAAGTGCCGATTCAAATTCTATAAATTTATACGAGCGACTTTTTGTAGTATTTTCGCCAATGAAATAATCGGATACCGATTGTCTGACGTGGATTGTCTTAGTCGCAAAAGACGTTACGTTTCAAGTTTTTGTGAAATCAAGTAAATTCAATATGCTCAAAAAATTACGCTCAGGCGGAGGTGGACGGGCAATACGCGGGGCCCCCTTTTGCGCGGGCCCCGTGGCATTTGCTACCTACTCTTGCTACGTGGTTAATCCGGCACTGCGGCAAACAGTTATTCTATAACCTAAAGAAAGAATAACGTTTATTTGGACACAGTTCGTGAAACACAAAAAAAATAAAAAGTGAACTTGATGTAGAGCTATTGAAACACACGCGGAATACATTACAACTGTCCGCCACGGGTGACCTCTGTTTGAACTAGGCATCAGTCGCTGTGAACATATCGGCTTGTTCATGTTTACATAATATTTCAGTTTTGATCTTTTGTCGATTTCGATGTATATAGTATACTGGATTCTTCTATTAAAACTCTGAGTTGATCATCCCAGTGGTGGACGAAACCTGTTGGGGGCCCAGGGTGGCAAAACTAAAGGGGACCCCCCGACCAGGTATCTAGAAGAGTTTGAGAAGGAGAATGTAGGAACGGTGGTTGCTGGTTACACATCTAACGGAAGATGCGTCGGGCTTTGTTAACTTCCAGTTCAAGTCTCAACGCACTAACGCGTGTAAGGTTGAATCGTTGACGTATATGCGTCGCATCTTCCGTCAGATACAAACCTTAGATATAGCCCCAAGATACAGACTAACTTTCTAGTTTAGGGCTCACTGGCAAATAATATATTGTAACTAGCTGTAGATAATATTAAGCTAGGTACTCATGTTGTGCCAACCTGGCACGCGTAGCATGACGCTTTCTTAGACATTGCTCTTTCATACAAACTGACATTTTGTTTCTCTATTTTTGACATCGCACCGTAAAAATCTTTCTACAATCTGTCAATTTGTCATAATTTTCTAACCATCTTTGTCTAGGTCCTTCTACATGTAGACTATTTCAGAAGAAAGTTTTCTATGCCAAACTGTCAAAATCACACTGACAACTGACTGTTGTCTAAGGTAGTAAAGACAATTTGATTTTGTAATCGCCATGCTAAAGACAGTAGAAAACTTTCTACTCGACGGCTACAAAGTATATATGGATAACTACAAAATCATGATTTTACAGATGAACGTTTTGAATGCAAAATTGTGATAATTAACACAAAGAACAAAGTTATCTTCTATTTTACATCATTTATTTAATAGGGCATTACCAAGGAAATGGTTAAGGCCAATATTACTGTAATATTTTTTGTTCCAAAACACAATACTCCGTCATTTTAAGAATAAATGTTGTGTGTGTGTGTTCAAACAGAAAAAAAGTCCTATGACAAAACAAAGAATTCTGAGTCGAATTATGTCGGAGTGAATTTCGTAAAAAGTGCAGTTGACTCTTTCTACTTAGCTGCCGTCGTACTATCTACACGGAACGACATTTTTGTCTACTCTTCCGTCGATAAAAAGTTGCTCATGCTACGCGTGCTGGTGTTAACCTGTGAACCGGCTTACTGTATTACCTGGAAAATAAAATAATTTCTATTTCTATTTTGTAAGAGCGAGCGAAGTGAGCAAAATATTTAGCACGCTGCTTCGAAAAGGTTAGGTTTTTTTTACCATTCGTACAGAAATTAGACATACTTCGTCGAACTATGCAGAAAAGTTTGGAAATGTAGATAGTAAGAGCGAGCGAAGCGAGCTCCAAAATTTTAAGTACCTAAGGTTTTCTTTTGATTATTCAAACATAAATATGACTTACCTACTTTGTCAACTTACGGAGGGAAGTCTGAGAAAAAAGAGAATGTAGGATGATAGAGCGAGCGAAGTAAGCTCATTATTCCTCATCAAAATTTTAACACCCTGCGTTTATATTTAGCATGCTGGGGACCTCCAACTACAAAATCAACTAGGTACCTTTTACTTGTTAAATATATTTTGACCTTGTTTCGGATTTGATTAAAAAGTATTTTTCGGGTCAGCCGGGACCGGTGTGGACCGCCCCTCCCGGGTCCACCAGTGGTCATTATCCTCATACTAGTGTGGCTGCCACTCGTGATTGTAATAATATTGGCCACCGTGTGTTACTTCTGGCCCGTTAGTTCTACATTACGGTCAATAGTTATTTGTTGAGAGCCATCATTGACTTACATTTTATTAATTGTGATTGGATTATGGTACTAAATTAAAAAATCAAAACATCGATAATAACATTTAATTTAACATAAATATCTATAATTTACAAAAGTAGAATTAACCTAAATTAAAATTAAGTTAATCACCTAACAACCGACTTCACAGTCGTATCTCTTCGTAATTCAGTCACACAAGACTTAATATCACTAGGTAAAGGCAGCTTAGGTAGTTCTGCTTATTCTAATAGCCTCGTTTCTTCTATCATTTAGCTCTTAGGTCAACAGTCTCAAATCCTGAGTCAGGGAGCATCCCTATTTTTGATGGTGTTAATTCTGGCGGTTGTTCTCTTGAGAGAGACGCCCTTTTGTGTCTTGGCGGTGGAACGGGCGCTGGTGGTGGCACCTTCGACCTAAGGAGATTCTTAATCTTGATGCCACCTCTGTAGTAGTACAGGTAGAGTCCTGCTAGGACGCCGATAGCAACGAGCAACGTGACTATAGCGACCACGAAGCCGTACCACGAGCTTCCAGTAGATTCCTCTGGGGTTGGCACTGTTGGCCTTCTGCCAGGAGGCACGTATGTAGGTCTGGGACGTCTGGTTGTGGTGGCGAAGCGTTCTCCTATAGCTATGTCCGCACACGCTCTAAATTCTTCTTGTGGTCCACATCCTACTGCCTCAGTACCGTTTCCACATGTCCCCCAATTATTGCCAGCGATATATCTCCATTGCATCACGCAATGGGAACATTCTAGTCCTTCAGGTAATTTATACTTCATCTCGTAGATTTTATTGCCGTCTTTAGGATAGAATCTGGTTCCTTCTCTTCCGTCTATTTTAAGTACGTATTTGTCTAAGCAGTCTTGGGTGGTTCCTTTTGGTTCTTCGCAGACTCTGAACTCGAAGAAGCCGTTGTGGTTGGCTGTTAGTTCGACTTTGATGACGATGGCGTCTTGCGGCGCGTATTTACGGACGATGACGCCTTTTCCGAACCTGCCTCCTAGTTCGTGTGCTCTTGGGACTGGTGCGTCCCAGGCGTCTCCACATATTCCGCACTTGCCATCGTTTTTGTTCCACTGTCTTGAGAAGCCTCCGCAGTACAGTTCATGGTCGTTGTAGTTGTGTGGCGTGTCGAAGCCGAAGCGCCAGGCGGACGCGCGTGAGGGAGGTTCAATGAGTCTGCCGTGACCACTCGCGGTCCGCCATGTGACTGCCAGCACCGCAAAGCACCAGATTATCTGGAACGAAGATAAGGTTACATTAATTAATTTATATAGATAATAGGCATATCGACCGGTTGTCTCTCCAGGTAAAATACTGATATTCAGCTGCATCCGGTTAGCAGATTGATTGATCGACCGGTTGTTTACACTTTGCCTCAGTGGGATTCTGAACATCTAAGTACATAGTTGCATTCGGCATCACTTGGAATCAATGGATCTAAACCAACGAATCTTATTTATCTCATGCATGTTGGCTACAGCTACCAAAATGTTCGAAAATTCCTTGTTAACACTTGTATGCATTGCAGCATGCGTCAATGAAACCAATTGCCAACAGTTAGCGATATCACACTTTCATGCTAAAATGTTTGCTAACGAACAGCCACTTTTAGTGACCGAGTTATTAGTTGTTTGCAAGTGACGAATCGATTATTGTACATAGAAATGTTGGGTACCCACGGTCTAAAATAAAGTTTACACAGTAGAAAGGTACTACGTCACAGACGTAGAAGTCTCTATCAAGGACGTGGCAAGGAACTTCGGGGAGGATCGACCTCTGGACCAGAGAATATAAGTAACAACTTTATTTTAAATAAACATATATTATAATTGTACATTATGTACAATTGTATAAATACAAATTTAAATAAAAGGCAACAGACGTGGATGATCAAAAGAAATAAAGCGCGTTAGATTCTTCTGGATTCTTTAATTTCGGGAAGGTTTTCCCCCTGCCTATGGCCTATTGACTCTATTAATTGGGAGTTGCTCACGCATAAAAATATCTTAGAAAAGAGGGTTATTGAGGTGTAGATGAAGTGATATTTATGCAATTTTTAAAACGTAAGATGGCATTGCTTTTTGCTTCAGAACCATCAGTATCCACATTGCGTAATACACAATCAATCAGAATCTGAATCGTTTTGAAACAAATTGCTAATCCATTGCTCCATAAGGTCGAAAAAAAATCTGCTCAACAACGTAAATAACGCAATGAATGTTGTTGAACTGTCAAAATGAAAGAGATTAGTCGTAATCGTTTACGAAAATGTGTTGCGTAATTAGATAGCTTACTTAGCAGAGTCATTAGGTAGATCAGTGCATGCTTTTGAGCTTTTGTTAATCCTACTTTAAATTAAACAACCCTTGTATTAGTAATTATAGGGATTACAAAATTTATGCAAGTAAGAGTTATTAGTTACTATCTAATGCAAATGCCTTCTTAACACGCAGGTGTCCACTAAGTAGATTATTCACTAACACATGTGCCTATTTAAGCATCAATTTTACTACCTATTACAGTCGTTACAAGCCAGTTCGTACTTATCGTGTAAATGATCTACTTGCAACGGTCTTTGATTAATTCAATCAAGATGAGTACTGATAGTGTCTACTTTTACTTAGTGAACTGTTCAGTCATGAACATTTCCCTCTAACTGTTGTCTAATTTCTATTTACTTATGCACATAAATGGTCATGGTTGGTGGTAATGTCCCTTAATGTCTTAAATCGGAGACTGATTGGAACGTTTGTTTGTAATGTATCAGTCTTCTTTCTTATATCTATGGTATCAGTAATGTAACATTCGAGGCGAGCTTGGTTGTAATACGGCGATACACAAGACGGCGGCGAACGCTCGCTTCGAACAGATGAAATTTTCGTTTCTCATATTTCCGTTTCAAAGGAATTCACGACACAGCCGACTGACAGTTCAGCGGAGGATCCGGCGCTGCACTGACTACTGTTAACCCTCGTGCAGTCTGGCGCTCGCGCTAGTATGAACGAGCCATAAAGCTTCAAAAACACGATACATTACAAACAAACGATGCAAATCAGTCGTCGCCCTTACCATCGCCCATCGCCTTAGTCGTCGCCATTTGATGTGGCAGCGTTAACGAAGCAAACATAATTTGTAATCGTATCGTTCTGTAGTTTTTTTTTGCCTACCCCGTGAGAAAGAGACGCGAGTTTCGTTTATTTATGTATCTACAGTACTATGTACTTACGACACAACTTCTAGCAAAATTCGTAAAACCGATCACCATCCGAACTGAGTGCGCCTTCAAAATCACTAATCTTTATTACTGCTTTAAGAGAAAATGATCTTTACGCAAACGCAATAACTTAACCAAATACATTCGTAAAATTGAAATGAATGAATGCAAATTTTCAAATATATGCTACATCTAACTTGTGCCGTGCTGTACCTACCCAGGTTACTTATACCACGATTATGGTGGTGCCAGACAGCCCCTTTATTCGAGCTTCAAATATAAATGATTCAAATCAAAATTAAAGGACTAATAACTAATTGCGTAAACATTTTCGATAAACAATTAAGACTTATCTGTTTCATTTTGACAGTTCGACAACATTCATTGCGTCATTTACGTACTCCAGCAGTTTTTTTTTTTTCGAACTTATGAAGCAATGGTTTAGCAATCTCTTTAAAAATTATTCAGATTGTGTATTAGGGTGCTGGTTTAGCTACTCATGTTTGTTTATGAGTAAATAAACGACTCGCTCTCCCCCTATTGCCTACATGGTACCTACTTAAATATAACTGGCGAAATGTGGGTGTACTACAGGTAGTACAAAGACCAACAACCTACACCTTACACCACTACCTAACCCTTCAGGGAATATAGGGTTCATGTGGTTTTATGTCAAAATACCAAATTAATTAATTTCCAAGATGGCCGCCAACCTAATTAATCTATCTAAATCCGCTACACTCAATCTAAATCATCGTCTCGGTCAACAAAATGTAATGCTATTTATTTATTACATAAAATTACGTCATGTAACGGATCGTTTATTTAAATAATGGGTCACTTTCGCTCTCCGGTGTAAACCGTAATTGAAAATTGGTTTTGTTAGGGCCTAGTGACGGGCCATCAAACTCTATGCTTTTTGTTTATGGGCAATTTTTTTTATAACTGTTCGTAACGAATTTGAGTTTACGTCATATTTCTTTTGATAAGCAAGTTTAAATTTTAAAATTATTATGCGGTCCATTCGCGTAGCTTCAGCGCTTTGAGTTGCGACAGTTGCGATTCACAGGTTCAATTCCCAGAACAAATAGCTACGTTCCTTGCCATTTAATAATGCTCAGCGCCGAAAGTTGAACATCCAACAGCGCGCTTTTATTTAGGCATTAATTTATCGTCAGAATCGTCAGTGTTAGCAGCACTAGACTAGCAAATCTATGACAATATAATGTTACTTCTGCCCAGTAGGTTTCACTAGAAAATCTCTAAACAGCTATTAATTTAAGAAACATGACCCGTAATATTTTATGGTAGTAATCTTACTTATAAACAGGTAATTCTCTATTATTATTATCTAATTGTGTAGGCAGGTATAGGTAGGTACTTACTTTCGCTTACAAAATCTACGCATAAAAGAGATTAAAACGCAGTCAATATTGCGCAAACGCTGCTCTTTATTTTACGATCATTTTCTAATTATACAATTAAACAGACAAGATTATGGCTGTTTTTAGTAATTACCAGTATTTTTAAAGCCTACCATTGTATGAAAATGTTCGTGGAATTAAGTAGGTGCTGTGATTGGCTGACGCCTGCGAATTTTTGCATTGTTGAATGGGCGTTATCTGATTGTTGTTGCGTAAAAATTACGGTATGCATCTTGATAAAATTTGGTAGAACCAGGCAGTTTCCGTAACCAGAAATACTTATGTAGCATTATGCTGAGTTAGGAGTCTTTTTGGCCTCGCACAGGTCTTCTTTTTAGTTTTCACTATTTTTTTAGTTTGAATGTTCTTTTTTTATTGTTGTATTTCCTGTGCGAAAAATTAATAAAGAAAAAGAGAGAAAGAAATATTACATTTCTTTCTTGCTTTCATCACTAGTAAGATTCTCATTCGACCCTCGCGAAGAAAAAGGGTAGCTAACTCAGGTAATGATAATGTGAGACTAGGCTAGGCTAACTTACGAGTGATACAAAAGAAAACCATTTTTTTTTTAAACGTTGGTCTGGGTGTTAGTGTATGTGAGTTTCTATGTTTGCAAACGCACCCACGATACAAGAAGAAATTCTTATCGACTAAGAATTTCTTCTTGTATCGTGGGTGCGTTTGCAAACATAGAAACTCACATACACTAACACCCAGACCCGGAACAACTACTAGCAGATCATACAAATATTTGTTCCGTTCGGGGATCGAACCCGCGACACGTTACGCAGCAGTCGATCGCCGATCAGCCACTGCGCCAACCGTGTCGTCGAACCAATATTTGTGCATAATTCATTCTTATGAACAAATATTGGTTGAATTGAGTCTGCCTGTCTGCCTGTCGTTGGTCTGTGGGCGCTAGCGCGGTTGTTTTTTCCTTAGGAATTCAGTAGCAGCCCGGAGTCTGGTGGATTTGTAACCGATTGATGGGTAGATGGACCGAAGACCTTAAAAAGGTAGCTAGTGGGGTAGCTAGGGTGTTGTGGCGCAGCCTGGGAGAGGCTTATGTCCAGCCGTGGCCTGACGAAGATGTAGTTGGTTGGTGGATGGCAATAGGCTCGTTCCCCTTAACATAGGGCTCAAACATAACTGGCGAAATGTGGGTGTAAGTACAACCGCAGACTTTTCACCCATTTAGTAATAACGTTGAAAAGTGGTTCACCGCCAGTTTCCGCGATGGTACCTAATATAGGCTAATATACTGGGACTTACGCTGACTGAGACGAGCGCTAATCCTGCCGACAAACTGTCACGTAGTTTGGCAGGTTTATAAAATTGTGTGTTTGGTACAATAAATGATTTATTTATTTAAACATAACTGGCGATGTGTAGACCTATGCCCAAACCTCTGGTTTACAGGCGTCAATGCGTCATGCAGGTACGCCATGTTTATTTTTTGAATTTAGAACACAGTTCCCTACAAAAGTTAATGCATAAACGGCTTTGTACAAAATGATGGTCAATGTTTTCAAATAGAAATCGTTTACGATGCAGTCAGGTTAACGACTTTTTAACGGTTTTATGACATAAGAATTTTTCTCACTGCATAGTCACAGGCATAGTGATGTGAATCATCGTGTAATAAGTTTCGGTATCTGTAACAACCGCTATTACATAATTAATTGGAACGCGGATTTTTTTTTAAACTGAGCCTATTAAAATGAATAGTTTCGTATTTTGATCTTGGCTTATTTATCAGTTTATTGCTGAGTGACGCTGACTTGACAATGTCAGTGATATTTTTTAGCTTAACCACCTTTCTCCTTGTATTCGGCCGAATAACTTTACTGTGGGCTTGTCAGCATCCTTATATAATATTCTGTGTTTTTCTGATAGGACTAATTAGAGACCACTGCAGTTATAATTGCTTTTACCTAAATTCGACAACTGAAAGTAAAAGTAAGCATAGTATCTACGTAATAGGTCGGTGACACGATCTCGCGAGATTTTATTTTATTGATGAAGACTTAGTCAATCTCGACTTAATACAAATCTCAAAGCACATCACTAAATTATTCCGCACATAATTATTCCATTCTTTCTACGCTACCTGCGGTCGTGACATTGAATCGTAGTAGAGAAGCAAATCTTCTAATCTACACATTAATCGTGCGAATACCGGATTTACATTAGCAATTTTAAGTTGGCGTCATGGTAGAAATGAGTTCTCATTTACACAAAACATCTGCGTAAATTCATAAAACATGTTTCCTATTTTTTTTGGAGGCTTTTGCGAGTTTCCGTTTTGTACGTGTTTGGAGTTTTAAGGCTTGTGCAGACCAGCGCGACGCCGGTTATTGTTATACCGTACAGTTTTCTTAGAAATTGCATTGTTTGAGTCGCGTCGCGCGACAAGTCGCGCTGGTCTGCACAAGTCTTTAAATGGAACAGAATGGCTCTCCTTCCGATCCTTCAATATTGCTCAAACTCTTTAGAATATTTCAAACTTCCTAAGTTTTTATGATGAGTCTTGTAACCTCTGGGTAAACGGTCTGTCCATTGGCACCTAGGTACATATTTTCCTACTTTGGGCCGATTCTTGAAGTAGGGCCGCCGCCGTACCTACACGTGTTTTTTTTTCATTCCAATTTGCGTGACGGCGTCGCACAAATGCGCTGGATTGGAGAGTGGAAAATGACAGGACACTAGTCATTGTGAAGACGGACGGTGGACCACGGTATAAGTACTTAAATGAAAATACAATATTCCACTGTCAAAGCTTTCACCGTTTAGTTCCGATAGGTTCTATTCGTATTATCTATCAGATTGTACACACCTGATGTAGTACACAGAACACACACACATTGTGTGTGAGCATATAGCCTTACCAAAGGAGACTGGGCAAATGTGGTCTATGGACTTATTATATGGTTTTGATATTTAATGTATCTATCGTGAGCGATTTCTACGCTCTTTTTAGAGCCGTCGGCTCCTGACCACACTCACTTAAATGGGTGGCAGGCACATTACTTGACTATAGTATAGCTTACTTATACCTATATACCCACGAGATGCTTTTCTCTCTAAAATAATGTTGTAAGTATAGCGTTTGCTCCTTCAAAATTACTATACTAAATAGAACAGATAGGCTCGTAAACGTCTACTACAGTTCAGATCATTGGCCTACAGCCAGCTATAAAGAACGGTCGCAAGGTATACCGAAATGATGGTGACCGTAATATTATGGAACCGCTACGTAAATGTCCCCAGAGACGGGCAGCAGCGTCAACGAGGCGGACCGACTACGTTCTAGCTTTTGCTAATTGTTTTCTGTAATTATAGGTAAGTTAGCCAAAGAATGCCTTTCGACTTATTCTGCTTGTACCAGGCATGCAGAAACTAAAAGCGATCTCCTGATTTTAAGGAATTCTCCGAGCGAATTTCACTTGGTTGGGTGGTGTAGTAATTAAGATTCCCCACAGTGCTTAGACTCGTTGATACGACTGTTGAAGGAAGCCATGGCCATCAGGCACTATGGAACCTAATGGGTACCATTTAGTGGCTGATGGCCATCATGACTAGGTACTACGTATAGTTACTAGATAAGAGGACAAATTGGGTTCCGTAGAAAGCTGCAGACGTCAGAAATGAATACGCTGAGTATATCTTATCCATGAAGAGGAACTTAATTTATTATGTTAAAACGTCGAAAGTCGATTCAACATAAGCACTTTAGCTTACCATTTATTTACATACCTACGTGCACATTTAAATAAGAGAAAATATCGAAGGACCTCCACTAAGAAGACCAGCAAACATAACCTTCACTTCTAAGACTAATAGACCCTCCATCTTCTACTTTTATAAACGAGTATTGTCTTCATTGTTTATAAAACCTATGGCCATTATTAATATGCAGCTTGGTACAAGTTTTTACGGCTCTTTGTTAGAATCTTCCCATACGCAGATTCCGAACCATGACCCAAAAAAAACGTGATTTAGTGGAGCAGATGTTTTACAGCTGTAATCATTGAATTATGGTGATGTAATACTTGAGAAAGTTTTATCACCTACTTCTTGTGTTGATGCTGCCCTGCTGGTACAATATGAGAGCTGGTGGCGACAGATTTGCTCTTAAAAGGCGTGCTTACACTCGGGTCGGCACAGGGCGCAAGGCCGTCGCCAAGGCGGGGGGGGGGGGGGGGGGGGGCAAAGGGGCATCTTCCCCCCCCTAGAGATAAAAAAAACAAGTCAAACAACAAGGCATTTTAATGTAAAGAAACTACATAACTATAAAGTAAATTTTGTTTATTTGGACGACTTTTATTTTGTTTTTTAAAGTTCCATATCTCCTAAACAAGGTCCCGTTCTCATCCTCCATCTATCAACTTGCCCTCCCTGGGCCATCGGCTGGCAACGCTCTTGACAGGGCGGTAAAATATATACACTTGAGAGCAATAAAATCGCACACCCCTTGTAATTTGGTTTATTACTGATTGTTTTCTAAAATCGAAAGATATTGAGTAAAAATCATTAGACAAAATTAAAGCATACAAGCTTAGCTTTACAAAAACATAAAATTAAAATCATTGACCTTCACGTAACTTACAAAAACCGACCGTACACCGAATTCCCCAAATTCACGCGTTTGCGTTGTCACTACTTGCACCCTTAGCCGCAGGTATAAAAAGGTCAGTTTATTGGAATTTTTATTCAGTTGCATACCGAAGGTCAACGTGATAACATCTCTACTGGAAGCATACGGATTTACTGGAAAAATATGGATACCACGCCCGCAGAAGCCGCTCAAGTTATTGCCTTGCTCGAAGCAGGCCATAACCAAAGTGAAGTTGCTCGACGGCTAAATTTGAGCCGCTACTCTGTTCGTCGTGTATACCAGAGGTTCCAAGAGACCGGTGGCTACATTCGGCGACCAGGATCTGGCCGGCGACGCACAACATCAGAGCGTGATGACCGCTTTCTTGTGACAAGGTCTTTGAGAAATCGGCAACTGAACGCGGTTCAACTGGGACAACAGCTTCGAGAAGTTCGCAATGTCAGTATAAGTCGGTGGACAGTTCGAAGAAGACTAGGTGAAGCAGGAATGACTTCACATCGCCCAGCAAATGGTCCCAAATTGACCACAGCTCACCGACAAGCCCGGCTACAATTTGCTAGGGAACATTTAAATTGGACGTATGACCAATGGCGGGCTGTTATGTTCTCTGATGAGTGCAGAATGACTTTACATGGTCATGATGGACGCTCTAGGGTCTACAGAAGGTCATCAGAGCGATTTTCACAATGCTGCATAAGCGAACGTGTGGCTTTTGGAGGTGGATCGTGTATGTTTTGGGGTGGCATAATGTTGGACACTAAAACTGACATTGTATTCATCACTACGGCGAATACCGGCCCGAGATCGAGAAGTTTGACGGCTGCACGATACGTCGAAGAAGTGCTCGAAGAACATGTGAGGCCGCTTGCGTGGCTTATGGGAGAAGATTTTCTCTTAATGCACGACAACGCCAGACCGCATGTCGCTAGAACAGTTTGCGACTACATGGAAGATGTTGGAATCACCGCGATGGAGTGGCCAGCTCGTAGTCCTGATCTCAATCCGATTGAGCATGTCTGGGATGAGCTAAAAAGAAGAGTTCGAGCAAGAAGCCCTGCTCCTACGCGCCTCCAAGAGCTTCAACTTGCCATTGAAGAGGAGTGGAACGCCATACCACAAGATTTCATGGTGAAATTAATACGGTCCATGAAAAACCGATTAAGAGCTGTAATCAAGGCTAGGGGAGGGAATACACCTTATTAAAAAACAATTTGATCAAGCATTTTGAGTTTTATTTTTATTCTTTGTTAAGCTAAATTGGGTAATTTTATCCGTATGTTGGGTTTTGTGCCCTAAAACTCCCTATGGGTACTTTTTTTACACTGTATTTGATATCATTAGAAAGGTACTGAAGTAAACATTCAAATAGTGTAAGTTTTATTTTAATATGTATTCACATTTATGAAAAAAACTGCTTTAACAACAAAAAGTCAACGTGTGCGATTTTATTGCTCTCAAGTGTATATTACTCTATTTTGCCGCCCGACTGCGCCGTTTCATGCCAATCCGAACAAACTTGAAATACTGCCTCTCTAGAGGTCAACCTATGGCAGACCTCGGAATCTAAACTCTATAACCTAAGTTCCTAACTAATATTATATACGAGTTTGTTTGTTTGTTACGCTTTCACGCTAATATATGCTAAAACGGCTGAAAGGATTTGGATGAAATTTGGCACACAGGCAGACTATGACCTTGGTTAGGATATACGATACTTTTTATTCCGGTAGTTTATTCCCGTAGGATAATTTCCGACCTCCATTTAGCGACTGCTAAAAGTAATGTCATCACTCTCGTTCATTCATAAATCAGCCCATAGATCAGTCGCCCGTTGGGGCTCATCGTCAAATCATAGTCAAATATTTCAGTTGGAATAACTCATTTTACGCAAAATAAAGACGATTTATTATAAGGGTGTTTTTTCCACTTGGGACAAATTCTAAACAGGTAATAATAATTTTTTTTTTTTAGTTATAAGCATTTTTTTTAAATAATTAATCTCGTCTAACTAGTTCAGTTTCGGGTAGCCTTTTTTTTCCATTTTTTTTTTCTATATAATCTAGTCGTTTCTGGCACTCGCCGGCCGCTACCACGGCACCGCTCGCTTCGCTTGCTCGGCTCGTGCGTAGGAGGTCACAGTTTTAACCTAACCTAACCATTTTTTTAAATAATTAACCTACTCTAACTAGTTCCATAACTAACGTTAAAAAACGTTTAGTGTCTAAAGATTGTTTGCTGTAATAAATCATTTGAATAAAGACCAAATGGCTAAATGAATGAAATGGCTAAATCCTTGATAATATTCTGCCAAGTAAAAATTTGACCAAATGAAAATGTTCGTGCTAAAATCATTCCAAACATTGCATTGGTATAAAAAAAGGTTGCTAAAAGTTGTTTGGGTAGCTTTTTTGGCAAAACGGCAGGATCCACTACGCTGTAAAATAATCAAAATAAGTAAAAAACATTATTTCACATCGATCTTCCAACTGGGTAAAACGGTTGACAAATTAAATAATAAAGTTTAATAGCAATAAATTAATTCGACAATCGAAATTGTTGTCGATAGCGTACGTTATTGGATCTGCACAAGTACATCACTAGCTCGTCGCCAGACAAAGCGGCCGTACTGCGCAATGCATCCGCAGGTCACACTATCGTTTTGTTATTTTTACATTGCTTGTCCAGTCCCTTAGCAACATATTTAGGTAGTCGTTAACGAGCAATGTATTTCGTGCAAAAATAGTACAGTCGCTGTGATATTTGAAAATAAAAATAACGTAGTAAAAGCAAGAAATATTTTACGATTTGTTGTTTTTCATGACAATTTTAAAGACAATTATAGTAAAATACATGTAGTTACATATGGTAAGTGATTTCATGATTCGCAAAGTTTTTGTTTTGGCTTCGGTTTTTTCAAGAAGCCACTGAATAACACGGCATTCTTATAATTTGTCCCGATCACGGCCGAAAGCACACTAGTTCACATAGACGGCATTTGCCTATGCAATGAGCACTATGGTCAAGATGCGCGGACACAGACACGCCCCCATGCTTTTTTTTTTTTTTTTTAATAGGGCGTATCGTAGCTGACCTCTGAGGTCATGACTACTCAACCGGTCAATCCTGTGGCTGCCTTAAGCTTCTACACTTAAAGCCTCCAGCCAGGGGCAAAACTATGCTAATTAAAACTAGGCGAACGCTCGCTAAGGGCACCCCCTGTGGGGTACGAACCTCGGCTTAGGGCGTTCGCTGGGGGGAGGACAGCAAGAGGGACAGGCTGGATCAAAAGTATTTCATTATTATTAATCGGGGAATTTAAAGCTACAGGCTCAGCATCGACGCGGGCTGGCGCATCTTCGAGCAAGGGTCGGGGGGGCGCCCCCATGCCACTTCTCCTGTTATTTATATTTCTATTGGTTTTAAAGACGAAACCGTTTCCAAAAATATACCGTTATCCGAGCCTTACAGGTAAGTCTTATGTTTTCTAAAGAGAAAGCATTTCAATCGGTTCGTGCCTATTCAACTGCAATACCCATATTATAATATGTTTAATATAAGCAGACAGACCCTGTCCCAGGATCACAATCGCTCATCTCTTGTAACTTAAAACAAGTAATTGTATCAATATCTTCGTGAGAACCTACCTGAGATGCAGTAGGTATTGTCAGCAGATTGATGTTTTATTACCGAAGTTTCTACTAAGGGATCGTCCATTAATCATGTGATGTTTTATAGCAATTTTTAACCCCCCCCCCCTCCTTAGACTAACCCCGGACAGAGATAGGCTAATGGTGTGACCGTCAGACTGCCAAGTCATAGGTCTCGAGTTCGAACCCAACCTCGGACTTTTCGGATTCATGAGCGTATTTTATAATTATCACTTGCTTAAAAAACGGTTAAGGAAAACATCGTGAGGAAACCGGCATGCCTGAGAGATATTTCTCGACGGCATGTGAAGCCAAGTTAGAGACCCATGGGCGGCTTTAAAACTCTCGACACCAGGTTAGTCACCAACCACACGAAAAGAAGGAGAAGACTAACCTTACCCAAAACCACGTAATTTTTTTTGGTACAAAGTGTCACATAAATTGCAGAATATTTTATCTTGAAATATAGGTATAGGTAATCGTTGCCTGGCAATGGCGAGTCTCGGTCACGCGCCGCTTTTCGGTTTAGAAATCGCGCGTTCGACGAAATAATAAATACACGTGTTATCTCATACTTCTCTTCTTCTCTTCTCTTCTTTACACCTCACTCCCCACTTGTGATATTTCGTGATTTTACCGAATCCCTTCCCCCCTTTCGATCCTCACATGATTAATAGACGATCCCTAAGTAGACATGAATAAAACATACTCTCTGTTGTGTAGGCACTGTGTCGAATTATGGGAAGCTATGCTGAATTTGTTAAGAATGTCTGATGGAAGTCAAGAATTATTTGGTGTTTGGTAAATAAACCTCGCTGTTTTGAAAACATCACACAAAAACGTGTTGTTGTGAAACTGCAGTGAATTTCATTTTAAAATTCAAAAGGTCGACGCTACATTGTGGAGTCTTTAAAATCGAAGTTAAGGCTCCAGCAGACACGCGCGACGCGTTCCTGGTAGAACAAATTCCATTAAGTTTTCATAGAAATTGTTGTACTAGAGCCGCGTCGCACCAGTCTGCGCCAGCCTTAATACGATATAACTCGGAAAAATCGGGTCGTACCTACCTGACCCACTGAAGTGGTTATTGGAAGAAGACGACGCAATAATACCCAGAGTTTAGCGAAGGTGAAGAAAAGATTTATTAGGGACTTCTCTGAGGCCTTTTAATATAAGGTAAAAGTGGAGGAGAGGACCGAAGAAGTCCTGAAATTCCAGTGAACTAAAGTCGTTAATACTTAGGGATCCCGCGCACTAGATGGCCACGGTCACGACAGCGACCAGGTAAACTATAGAAACCGAATATGAGTCGCGCCCTTAGTCGCAACGGCCAACTAGCCGCAGACACTACATTACCACTAACGGCCATGACTGACCGGAGTCGTGCGCGAGATCCCTAACTATTAACTAGTTTAGTCTCACTGGAATTTCAGGAATCCTTCAGTCCTCTCCTCCACTCTATCTCATTTAGTATTAATCCGATATTCGTAGGTATCAGACCGGGAAACGTACGCGCAGACTCGGAATGATTGTAAAAACAATACAGCATTATCATAACGATCTCTATAATTTCAATAAGAGTGACAAGGCTATTGTCTAACCTGTCACAATGCGTTACATAAACCTACTTTATGAAACTGGATGTGGTTCTGAATACCATTCATTTTCATCAATTTAAATGCATATCGCATCCTTTAGGTTGTGATTGTGGAATGGCGGAGCGTGGAGCGGAGCGTTATATGTTTCCACAAGAGTTACTATCTTTGTAAGGGTGCCTGTCTAGGATGTACAAAATGCCAGATTGGTTAGAAAAATGCCTGTCTATTGTAAAAGTATGGGAAAACATGTTTTTAAGTTGGTTCTTTGGATAAATTATTCATCCCAGCTACGAAACCCTTCATTGTGCGTGGTCCGACACGACTTTGCCGATGTTTTTAAGTTTTCTTGGGTTACCAATAACGCTTTTACCGACCATTTTGTCAGGCGATTCCTTTCTTTACCCAACTGTGCATTTATTAAGGCTTGTGCAGACCAGCGCGACTTGTCGCGCGACGCGACACCGGTTATTGTTATACTGTGAAGTTTTCTTAGAAATTGTATTGTTTGTGTCGCGTCGCGCGACAAATCGCGCTGTTCTGCACAAGCCTTTAGGGAATTTCAAAATGCCTATCTCAGCTTAGCGCCGGACTCACGCCTGCCTTAAAATGCCTGTCAAATAATAAAATAATAATAAAAAGTTTATTTCGGAACAATAACACAAGACTAAGTACAGCAAGTAAAACGATAATAGCTGCAAAAGTATAAACTGTAGCGCAGCTAGCAACGCCCTTCCCCAGATACAGAATGGAATGATATTCCATGCAAAGAGTGCTTAAAGGTTAATTTAAATTTAGAATAATTAATAATAAACAAGAAGAAATAAACAGTACAGGACATATGATTTGGGATGTATTTTGACGTTGAGTTTAATTTAATTTAATGGGTGAGTGTCGGGTGAAAGGGTGTGTGACGGTAAAAGACGTGTGCGAGGGTTGTTAGTGGTGTTTGTGGCATGTGTTGTGTGTGGTTTTGTTGGGGTATGTGAGGGAGTGATGAGTATTTTACACTTCCACGAAATTCTCTGTTTCATCATAATTTTGTGATTTTAACCAGGTTTCAAGTTTTATTTTGCATTTGCTCTTGGTTAATGGGTAGATGTGCAGGCTTTTGTTTAATTTGTTATAAATTTTTGAACTTATGTGTTTGTAATGACGACTTGCAGCAACGGTTCTACGATACTCAGTATTACAAACCCTATTCGAGCGACGTGTAGAACAGCATTTAGGATCAAAGGTAAGTTGGCTGTGTTTGCGAAGAATAGTTTGGAGGATAAAAAGCTGTCTGACGGTGAGAACCTGGCAGAGGTTATATAGAGAGGATGTCGAATATCGGATCGGTTTCCTTGCCAGCACCTTCAGAACAGCTCTCTGCGCACGTTGAACCCGAAGCATCACTGTTGAAAATGAAAAAAATGCGGCAAATGCCTGTCAGATGGTAACCCTAACTACATACGAGTAGAGTAGGTAGATAAATACCTTCCTATCCTTCCTCCAGATTCCTCCCCCTATGGGAGAAATACGCGTGATGCTTTGTTATGTTGACTGAAAACCGAAACAGCATTAAGGGTCCTGCAGACAGGCGCGACGCGACTCTAGTAGAACAATTTCTATGGAAACTTCACGTAAATTGTTGTAACGGTGTCACGTCATGCCTGTCTGCAGGAGCCATTAGTGCCCACCACTGTGTGGCGGCTGGTATATGTAGTAAATTGAATGTAGTAATTTCTCGGACGAGCTATTGAAAATTCCATAAGGCGCTCTTCTAACTGGGTCAATGGTACTTTATTCCACTAAAGTTTCAGGGTTTAATGCCGTAAGCGAAACGAACGGCAAATTCAAGGAGACTAATTTTCAGACCGACTGCCATCACCAACACTGAACAACATGCTCGCGAGCGTTTGTTAAACACGCTATAAATCTCGCTGCCGCCTATTCCTCTAACCCTTACTCCAAACAGGTAGGTACCATAAATGCTTGTTTTGTATTTACGTTCAGCATAAGAACCGACTTCAATGGCGAATGGCGGCTCACTAAGGAACAATCGGTAATGGAAATGCATTCTGAATACTGAAAAAACGTTTCAGTATTCAGAATCGATTCATCGATCAAGACAAACAGTTGTACGATGTCAGAATCAACCCGAGTCGCAACAGCGTGTTTTCAAAACCATTTACCTCTTCAAATGCTTTGATTTTTAGAATCAATGCTGTCGTGTTACAGGAGCCTGTAGATACAGGGTTATTGGTAATAATTCGGCAATCCGTTAAGGTGATGTAGGAGAGGTCATTTGCAACCAAATAACCCCCGATGACCCCTATTCCAATGTCAACCATTTTCGAGTAATTTGACATTTTATATTTTAAAATGTATGAAATTAAAATATATGTATAAAACGTCAAATGGCTCGAAAATTGTTGACATAGGAGTAAAAGGGTTAATTTGGTTGTAAATTAACTCTCCTACTACTACTAGCTTTTACCCGCAGCTTTGCCTGCGTGGTGGTGGGAAATTATGTCATGGGAACGCACTACCGGAATAAAAAGAATCCTAAACCCAGCTACTTATCTAATTACGTAACACATTTTCGTAAACAATTGCATTCGTAAGCATTCATTGCGTTATTTACGTTGTTGAACAGATTTTTTTTTCGAATTTATGAAGGAATGGATTAGCAATCTATTTCAAAACGATTCAGATTCTGATTGATCATGTATCAACTAGGGTACAGATCATAGTCTACCCGTGTGCCATTCTAATCCGTTCAGACCTTAATGCCAAAAACGTCATAGATAGACCCGAGTACAGCGTCGTGCAGACCGGCGCGACGCGACTCTTACAAAACAATTTCTAAGAAAACTTCACGGTGGAACAATTACTGGTGTTGCGTCGCACGACGAGTCGCGCTAGTCTGCACGAGCCTTGACTTTCGTATTTATAATATTAGTATGGATTGATTCTGCGTCGTTGATCTAGTGGTAGCTAGCGCTACTGCTGAGTATGAGGTCCTGGGCTCGATTCCCAGGTCGGACAAGGTGTTATTGGGAGGTTCTATCAGGAATTTGTCAGTACCAGCCCGGAGTCTGGATTTGTGCCCAATTGATGGCAATAGACTCGCCCCCTATTACATATGGGACTTAAACATAACTGGGGAAATGTGGGTGTACTGTAGGTGTACCTCTGCCTAGCCCTGCGGGGATTACACGCGTGATGTTATGTTTATGTGTCTCATATCTAAACAGAATATAACGCCTGAACCATCGAAGGGTAATTTTGAAAATCAGAGCTCTTCGCTCGATAGTTCGACCAATACGCAATCGCCATGTCTTTGCTCAAGGAGTACTTATGTTAATAAATTAAACAATTGTTTTGTTACTATTTCCCAAGTTATTCTTAACAGGCCCAAACATGTGCTGAATATTGCCCAAATATTTATCCAAAGGCCATTTGCGCAAGTGTTGCCACATTAAATAAAACAATTGTTTGTTTGGCAACCCGTAGTGCAGACGTGAGATGCATGCAACACTGACTCAGGTGGACATACTCGTACATTCATTTTATTTATTTGGTAACAACACAATAGAATTTTAAATAGAATATATCAAATATTATTCTTCTAACAAATGATTCATGGGATTTTTAAATAAATTTATAAATGAATCCATGAGTAATCGTAGAAATAGGTCGGTGAAGAGTCATTGCTGTTGTTTTAATTTTAAATATTCAAGTCACATGAATGATTGTTTGCAAAACAAATGAATAATATTCGGAAGCAACTGAAATGATTTGTTTTTAAAAAGGTTCGACAAGGTCTGGGAAGCAATTTCGGCCGCTTTGGAATGTGCGGATATAGAATCCGCACATTCCGAGTTTCAGAAATTCCGAGTTGCTAGGCTATTTAGGTAGGTAAGTACGGTATTTAACCATGATTAAAGAACATACAGGCTCACGTACTTACAACAAGACAAGAAGCCCGCATTACCTATTACCCAGAGGGATTAGGTAGGTAGTTCGCCAATTATTTTTAATTCCCATGTCCCGTGTGCGCAAGTCCATTACCGTTTAAATAAATAGAAATACAGGCGCCTGGCTATAATAAGAAACTTCCGAAAAAAAAACAAATACAACCACTAGACCACAGACTACATAGAGATACTACGTCACTAGACGAAGCTGACAATGGTGCCGATTCTCTTGTACACCGAACTAAACTAACTAAACTATCACTAAAATTTCTTACTTTTGGCTATGAGAATCTTAGAGCAAATAAAATTCTCTAAAGTAAAAATTAATATTGACACAACTAAAATAGAATTTGACAATCGCGAATCCACGTGGTACCCGTGGTCTGCTCTAAACCATGTTTTTTTTTAGAGCCGGAAGCGCGCAGGGGCTGCCGCCGCGACGTGTTTTATATGGAATTTTTCACTTTTTGTATGGAAAACATGAAAAAATATTGCCTACATGTTCAGGTTTATAAAGGGGGTCGAAATTTTCATTATTTTTGCGATAGGACGCACCATTTTCGAGATATAAGCAAAAGAAAAAATAAATACAGTACTGTTTTTGCATGTGAAGTCGAGATGTTGGTGTAAATTTTAGTTCATGACAACTTATTTTATACCACACCTTTTTAATCGCGATTAAAAATTGTTACGTTTAGTCTGGTTTGGTATTTTACAATCAAAATTTTAGGTGAAAAATGTCAAATTCAGAATAGCAAAATTTCCATTTTCACTAAACTAAAAGTGCTGTCAAACTAAAATATAGTTAAGTTGTGTCACTTTAGTCTATTTCAGAATGGGAAATCGTCGTTTGACAGGAATAAACTACATTTGAGTGATTTTTAGTCTAGCTTAGAGGCATTTGTGATAAGAGAATCGGCACCAATGATTATTTTCTTTTCAAAAACCATGGCCGCCGTAATTCCTTTCTTATTTCAAACAAGGAACTCCAAGGCCGCAGGGAAATAGGGCTGTGCGGGCTGTGCTTCGAGTGGTCATCGTTTTTAGTCGATTAGTATGCACGTGAGCATGTGTCGCGGTCGTGAAATGAATCGCAGATGAAAGTGAAAACGCTTTGAAAGATGCGCAACGAAACTTTCGGACCATTGTTATGGTATTAGCGATATTCACCATTACACTAAGCTGGCGTGTAATGGGGAAGCACTTACTTCGAGCGTTAGAGAATGCATTATGAATGAATATCAATGTGGTCCGTAAATAATGTAAATATAGACTTTCCATTGAGGTTTTCTTGTGGTGACTATTGTAAAATAGATGGTTGTGTCTCATGCTTACGGCACTATGCTTAAATATCATAGTGCCGTAAGCATGAGATACTCTATTTGAAATATTTATAAAATTTATTTAGAGTGCCTCGTAACTCAGTTCGGAAGGAGTGGAGGTGCTCGTGGCTAAGTAATAACTGCCGCACGGGTCGATCCATCAGGTTAAGCTACGCTTGCCGGAGTTGGTCGGTGGATGGGTGACCATCTTTACATACCGAGATTCCTCCGTGCCTCGGATATCACGTTAAGCTGTTGGCCCCGGCTGTCATTCGTGAATCTTTGACAGTCGTTACGGGTCGTCAGAAGCCCGAAAGTCTGACAACCAGTCTTACCAAGGGGTATCGTATTACCCAGTTACTGGGTTGTGGAGGTCAGATAGGCAGTCGCTCCATGTAAAATACTGGTATCCAGCTGCATCCGGTTAGACTGGAAACCGACCCCAATATAGTTGGGAAAAGGCTAGGCAGATTGATTTTGAGAGTGCCTCGTAGAATAAAGCAGCACATTAAGTAAACTTTAACCGACTCTGTGGTCTAATGGTTAGACTACCTGTCTCATACCCAGAGGTCCCGGGTTCGATTCCCAGTGGGGGCAACATTTTCTGCTGTTTGGTTGGTGGTTATAGGGCTTGTCCAAAGTCCGCTTTGCTTACTACCATTATCTTATCAAAGTCTGTCGCTTACACATATCACCACTTCCCGTAGTGGATTAAAAAAAAATCTTTATCATAGGAAAAGATGGGATCCGGAAAATGTGAGAAAAGTCTACAGAAATATTAACATCTAGCTAAACTCGTTAGTACTTGGTACCCTCTATAAACTTTTCACAAAAAGTCATTGTCGGCCATGGTACAGTGACTGGACCCACGGTTTATGAGTTCGGTATACCTAGGTATTGACGTACCTACCTTCTTACCTCTGAGAATCGCAACTAACGGAAAAGATAAACAGTCTGAGTATAAAACTGCTTAACCTCAATTAGACACCGATTAGGAAGGTAGGTACTTTGAATTAGCTAAGCAGATCATGAGTTCATGACAAAGCTTACAAACGTGTGGATCAGTCAGACACGTTCGTTTGCATCACCCATTCTTTCCAATCAAATCGATTTAGCCACGCAAATGACAATGTTACATGAGGTTAAGCTTTCTCTGGAAGATTTTGCAATGTAGATTAGATTTAGGTAGATTAATTCCTTTAAGAGATTTCCAGTTTGACTCTTCTCTAGAAGATATTTTAAACTGGAAGAATAGACGAAGTGAAATGAAAACAAATTGAAAATGAAAACGAAAATGAAATGAAATGGCCATGAAAACGAAAATTAAATGAAATGGCCATGAAAATGAAAATTAAATGAACATGAAAATGAAAATTAAAAGAAATGGCCATGATAATGAAAATTAAATGAAATGGCCATGTAAATGAAAATTAAAAGAAATGGCCATGATAATGAAAATTAAATTAAATGACCATGAAAATGAAAATTTTATGAAATGGCCATGAAAATGAAAATTAAATTTATTTGCAAGAATTGTAATAAGTACGTATAGATGGTCGGGTTTTTTTATAATTTCTAAAACAATTTACTAAAACGTAGACCGAAGTAATGATGCGTGAATGTTGATCGAATAAGACATGGCTAGAATTAAAAGGAATCACCCCTAAAATGATGGATGCTCCAAAGAGTAGATTAATGAAGAGTGTCCCAGAAAATGATAAGAATAATATTTTCTAAGCTAACATCATCAGCCTAAAACGTTCCCACTGCTAGGACACAGGCCTCCTCTCTGTGAGAGACAGTGGGCTGTAATCTAAAACGCGAGCCCAGTGCGGGTTGGTAGGTGTCACATGTCTTCGAATTTTTGGTTCTAGGACATGCCGGTTTCCTCGAGATGTTTTTCTTCATCTTTTTGAGAGCAGTGGTGATTTACACAAAGTAAAGCGACTCCTGGGTTCGAACCCACGACCGACTGTTAAGTCGGGGCCAGCACGGCTCTTGTACAAAGTCTATACAATTCAATTCAGTCTAAATTGTAGGTAGTATTTAAGCAATAGGTAGATGTATAGAATACTCGACATTGTTAAATTATGTTTAGTTATGAAACGGAAGAGGTATTGAAAGGGTTTCATAACATCATTCGATGTGGTTCTAATAATAACTTATCGGATAAATAAAGTGGATTGCGTGAAGAAGATGGACAACTGACCTAAATCAGATGACGAAAGCAAAAGAGCTTTCGTTCTATATCGGGCATACAGGAAGTTTTAAGGACGCTAGAACATAAAGAACAACTGAAACTGCTAAAGATTGATAATAGGTAAGAAGAATAACATTGACAGCCTCGTAAGCATGAGGTCCCTGGGTTCGATTCCCAGGTCGGGTAAACTGTTATTGAGTTTTTCTATCAGAAATTCCGGAGTTTAGATTCGTGCCCGGTTGATGGCAATAGGCTCGCCCCCTATTACATGGGACTTAAATATAACTAACGCAATGTGGGTGTACTATAGGTACATCTCTGCCTAATCCTTCGAGGAAACAAGGCGTGGTGTTATGTATAAAGAAAATGAGCCTACAGTTTTCACCGATTGAAATAATTCAGAAATGAAAACAATGCAATGCGTTTTTCCGCACGATTTCAGCACGTGTTTCTTTCGTATCGAGATCGATATAAAATTTTATTGAAACGAGATTAAGTAAGTACAATGAAACTACTTGAGGTTTGATATTAATAACAAACTTACTCGTATTAGTAGGGTTTTTATTTTACTCAATTTTAAACAAACTGTTTAGTTTTCCACGATGGAAATAAAATATGAATTATGACGATGAATTGATTAAGAACCTTCTCCTTTTTTCGTCGCTTAAAGGCTTGTGCAGACCAGCGCGACTTGTCGCGCGACGCGACACGAACAATACAATTTCTAAGAAACCTTCACAGTATAACAATAACCGGTGTCGCGTCGCGCGACAAGTCGCGCTGGTCTGCACAAGCCTTAACACGTTCAGCGCCGGGAGCCCTCCTGGAGTGTTCACTTAGTCGCATATGGGATACCGGGAGCCCTCCTGGAGGGTTCATTTAGTCGCATATGGGATGCCAGCAGCCCTCCTGGAGGGTTCACCTAGTCGCAAATGGGATGCCGGGAGCCCTCGCGCTCATTTTAAATATAGGTTTTTCTTAGCGAATACCGTATTATAAACCGTGAAAATAAAATCTGATGTATATTTTAACAAGATTTATTAGTAAGTATACGCGTTGGTTTTAAAATCCAAGGATTGTTTTTTTTTTGTTTGCGGTTAAAAATATTCACAAAAAATGTAGAAGTTTGGAAACTACGTAAAGCGACAAGCGGCTGAAATCACTATTTTACTTCGTTTTACAATGTTTTATAACACGGTTTTAAACCTAATGCCGGAGGGTTCACTTCCAATATGTATGGCGGCATGGCGTATTAGTTCTATGAAAATGGGTGGAGTTGAAAGTGTTAATTAAGTATAGTAATTGAATGATTAATTCATGGAATCAATCTCCTCATCTTATTGTACATAACACATTAATGAGTCAATTAAAGTGACATAACACCAATTTACATGATAATAATATCAAAACAAATTAAACTAAAATCGTAGGGAAAGTAAGAGGAACCTTTACCCGCATAACTGGTCCTACAAGAGTATAATATACTGTGGAGAATGCCGAGACAGGTGAAAGTTTATAGCTGTAAATGGTTATAAACACTAGTTCAGCATTTATGGAAATATTCAGTTCTGACGTCGATTGACAGGTTGAAAGTTTTACGGAAAAAAGGATTTTATTTAATAATTTCTAAATATTTAATTTCATATTTAATAAACCTACATGGGCACTTATGAAACGTCATAAGCTGTGTACACGGTTCCAATTGGTCTTTCCTATGGAGATGAGCTGGCAATAAACTCTACTGTTACTCTTTTAAAAATAACTTTTCAAATTATACTGGGAGGACAGTGTAGGCCTTTCAACAAGAACTATAAAGGAAAATGGTCTACAAATAGAAGCATCTATGAGTCTACAAGCACTACAACGTTCTCAAATTCACAAAAAAAAAATGATATCTACTTATACATAAGTAACTTAAATTCTGGTATACAACTGCATCCAGTAGTCGACTGGAAGACGACCCCAATATAGTTGGGAAGAGAAAACATGTCATAATGATGATACCTATACGTATCATTGATTAGGATTAAACACAGGAGCAAATGATGTCATATTTAAACAAGAATAGGTTTCTATGCTTCCTTATGTAGATGGAATTAGAGCTGAAAAAATCAATGAAATATATTCTTTCGATAGAGGTGGTTGTTTCCGAATGCCTAGGTATTTTCCGAATGTCTACTATTAAAATATGTCCGACACGCACTTCGCTTATTGGATTTTCAATTTCCTTTCGCAGTGTTAATTTTAGCAAAGTAATTCGTTGTTTTAATTATGTAATTACTACCTGTACAATATGTAATAGAGAGAGAACACGACACGATGCATCGCTAACTTTTTGGTAATATTTCATGTTTGCCGTCACTCTATTTCCTTTGAGCTGCACCTAAATATCTACCTACTGACTACTGATTGCCTACTCTAGCTTGTGGGTTCCTTAAATATTTAGATTTATTTTTTGTCAGACGCAATTCTGGTCGAAAAATATTCCAAGTTTTCATAGAAATTGTTCTACTAGAGTCGCGTCGCGACAGTAGGAGCCTTAAAAAAATGTTCGTATCCAGCAACCTTTCGTTAAATTTTGTAACGATCCACCCCAGCTTCGCACGGCTGAAATATGAATGTAATTTTTACTAAATCCTTCCACTAGAAATGCTTGATCTTATGGTGAAAATCGGATCTATTTCTCACAAAGTTGCATACAAGAGCTAAGCGAATACACAGCAAAGGACTCTGTTTTGTACCTAATGCTTTTTGAAATAAAGAAGAGATGATTTTGCTCGAATAAGGAGAGGGATACCACAAGGTTCTATTCTCGGTCCTATTGAGTTCTCACTCATTAGTGAGAACACAATGGGACCGAGAATAGAACCAAGATAACAAGAAATATGTCGCGATATTAGTCGATTTTCTGACACATGTGTTTTCATAGTAGTGCGTGTTTTGTTAGGAAGTAGATAAATGAACTGTATGAATGTAGAAATCAGAGGAAATGCAACTAGTATGGAATGTTGCGCTTAGGTCGAGATAGCTAACGTAATAAGCAGGTCTACGTTACAACACTTGCACTTACACCATTCACTGAGAGTTTCTATTCAGTTAATGTGTGCAAGTTTATTATTTGTAGTTTTACCCGACTGCCCCAGAAGCAGGAGGTTTTTTAGTCAGTACTCAGTAGTGCTGGTTCAGTTGTTACTGTTATGACTCAAGCTGCAATAACGAACAGCTAGCGAGTTGTGACTGGTGAAGTGATTGATGTTGATGATGTTTCGGAAGCCACTGATTAAATTCTTCGTGAAGCAGTAGGATAGACGTGGAACAAAGAAAGACGGCATGAAACAGATAATAATTGGTGGAAAGACAGTGTTAACTTACTTTACAAATTAAAGTTTATCAATAAGAAATCTACCATCATCATCGTAGTGACCCATCATTATCTTCAACGCCTATTATGATCATCAGTTCAAGGTTGATAATTAAGATGAATTGATTGATTGATGATGATGATGGTTTATTAAGATGAATTTGACACTTGACAAATTGTATTTTTTGTTGTTGTATTGTTTTAGCAATACAAAACAAGCATGCATTGCATGTCATCTAGGTTTGAAAGTCTCGGTCAAGGTTTTTCAAGGTTTTTAAAGAGTTCCTAGACTTTAGAGTTTATAAATAATTCATAGTAAACTGTAGCTTATATTTTTACATTACACTAAAATACTATGGCTTCGCTATAGTTTTCTTTAGCCATGTCTTATTGAAGTTTTAGCTAGAGGCCACTCTTGTTCATGACCATAAATTGGCAACGCATTAGCTCTGTTATAATTTTCTTATCTCTTCATCGTCGTCGACAACTTTCTTTGACCCAAGTATGATCTTTTATTGTGTTTCTGAACCAATGAAGGTCAAAACCATAGACGCCTCGTTTTTTTTTATAGAAGTCACATTAAATCCATTGTTTTGAAATGAAATCGAATTCGATGGATGAATGATTGGCGGCCGTGATTTCGTGACCAACGGTTGTTTTTTTTTTAATCTACGCAACATGGATATCTTTTTTAATTCTTGACAACGGTAACAAATCGAAAGTAACGTTCGAGAGAAAGTTATAAACTTTTTTGGACTTTTTATTAATTTATATAATAGCTATTTATGATTCTTCGTTAGACTTCTACGTTATTGAATGGTTATTTTAGAAATAACTTCTGATTTACATAATCTTGTATGTTTTTTTCATTTTCCATTAGATATAATGGTAGCGACTACATAACATAACATCACGACCGTATATCCCCAAAGAGTTAGGCAGAGGTGTACCTATTCCTAGTATATCCACATTTCGCCAGTTATGTTTAAGTCCCATGATATAGGTTTAGCCTATAGCCATGAACCGCGGGCATAAATCCAGACTCCGAGCTGCAGCTGAGAAATTCCAGATGGAGAAACCCAATAACACTGCCCGACACGTGAATTAAAACAATACCAACGAGAAATCATAATAATTAACAAAAAAAATATTTATATTTTTAAATGATTTTGTATGGTTTTTATAAAAAATATTTAAAAATGTAAATAATAAGCAATCAAAATGAAATAAAGAAAAAAAATATCATAAACCAGTTTCTATGTTTTCTTAAATTCTTAACATACCTATAGAGCTACCTAGATACACGTGTTCGCGAGAAACCTAGTATTTAGAATTTCTCTTTGAAATACCGTTACAAGAAATGTAGTTAAGAACTAATCATTTGTGGTTTCAGAGGAAACGACTGCCATTAGCTGCAGTTTAGAAACCAATTTATCATGCTATTATCCGATAACAGCGGAGGGTGATGATTTTGGCCGGTCTGTATGTTCTTCTGTTCCCTCATAAGTTCGAAACTACTCATCATAATTTGAAAAATGAGGTATCGTTGGAAGCGTCTTGATCGCCCGCTGGTTATGACGTCATATTCATTTAATGTGACGTCACATTAAATTGAATATGTCGTCATTTAGAGGACAAAGTCAAAAGCAAAAAAATAAATATGCCATGTTGTTTGGGTTTATTTATTTATCCTGTGCTGTCATTCAATGGCAAATAGTTTAAAATGACCCTCTGTCTTTTACTCCTTATTCATCTAAAACAAAAAAAGGTCAAATCACTCCCTAAGCAGCTTTATATCCCTCAGTCTCTCAAGATTCGCTTATTAGCTTCATTGCTACGTATGTTACGCAATGAATATTGTTGAATTGTCAAAATTAAATGCATCGCGATTGTAAGCGATTGGATCCATTCTGTTATTACGAAATGCAAAGTAAAAGAGAAGCTTGCACCGAACCTTTGAAGTTACCGACTCGTCGCGGATCTGACGCACCGCGACAGACGTGTTACTACGGACCCTTACCATGGTGCGTCGTGCGGGCTGGTGCGCATCCGTCTGCAAAATCGCGCACCGTGGGAAGCCACCTAAGTGTGTTGTGCAAAACCCCACGGTTTTAGTTCCGGTAAAAAAATCGAATTTAAATAATCAAATATAATCAATCAATAACTATTTTGATTGGTCAGTCTATCATCTTCATCCGCAACCATAGATATAAGAAAGAAGTCCGCAACATATTCTAACACTGAGTAAATTTACTTTTTCTTTATTCGTCTTTTATCTCACAATCTGTCATTAGTATATTATCAATTTACAATCAATTATTCAGGCTCGTTAGCATTTGAAGAGAACTCATCTAACTGTGTAGTTTTATATCTATTATAAAATTATTATTTACATATTAGTAAATAGTGTTGTGGTAAATTAGCGGTAACTCTACAGTTGTTCGCGATAAGATGTGTTGATATGAATCAGGCAAATGCAATTTTATGCTGTTGTTAAGGTCGGCAATATTTGGGTTGGTTTATTTTTTCGTGTATCTTCTGTGTCTTTATATCTAGCTATACTTAGCTAATGAGCTATACAGTAGCAGCCTATAACGTTCCCACTGCTTTGTGAGTGGGAGTGGGCCATACATAGTCCATACATAGTCCACCACGAGGGCCCAGTGCGAGTTGGTGGATGTCACACGATTTCGAATTTTTGGTTCTAGGACTAGGTTTTCCTTTACCGTTTTAAGAGCAGTGGTAATTAAATAAATTACAAAAAGTAAATTTCCTTCAGCCTACCTGGGTTCGAACCCACGACACCACACGCACGTAAACCCTCGTGCAGACTACCGTGACGCGGCACCGGTATTTGTTCTACTGTAAAGTTTTCTTAGAAATTGTTTTGTTAAAGTCGCGCACCATCGCGTAACGCCAGTCTGCACGAGGCTTTTAGTCGGGACCGACCACACTGGTATTTTTACAAACAGAATCTGTGCAGGGATTGTATGACCTTTTGGTCGTTTTGAACTTAACTGTTTGATATTGTGACTGCTACCTACAGATCGCATCAAATAACTTTGCCGCTCTGAAGCTAGGTCGTGCATGCACGCCACTGTTTTTAAGCAAGATTGACTACTGCGCAGTTAGCCTACTTCAGAGCGGCAAAGTTATTTGACGCAAAATGTAACTGGGGACGAAAGAGAATTACAGTTATAACTACCTAACGACCGCAGCATAGTAGCATTAGAAAAAATTGCTCCAATTATCCTCACGGTTGTCATTATTATTAAAATAAAACGAACACTGTATTATTGTTTAATAATAGTAAGGTAAGCAGCCCTCACAGTAGAAAGTTACCCAATTGTCTTACGGATGTTACGTGTCAAAGATGGGAAAAAATCCTAGAACTAAGATATAAATTAAAGATATTATTGTTAGAAAAGATTGTTCCACTTCCTGAGAATGTTGACAATAATTGTGAGAACTCAGAACTATGTGGAAGATAATAATGAGACAGTCCGAACCTAGGAATGAGATTCACAACTTCGCAAGTAATCGCAAGCAAGGAAATACATAAAAATACTCCTGGCGGAAACGAAAATAATGGTAGGTACGGTCTATTCTTTTCAAATGGAAGATATACATAAGACTGTGCCTGGCAACATCCCTAAAGTATCCTTTTTTGAATTCTAGAAACTCTATTATTTAATGGCGTACGTTTTTGACACTTTAGTGTGCATGGAATTAGTATGCACTTATTGTGCGCGCCATTTTATACATCAAATAATGGTGCCGATTCTCTTGTCGCAAATGCCTCTAAACTAGACACAAAAAATCACTAAAATTTAGTTTATTTCTGTCAAACGACGATTTCCCATTCTGAAATAGACTAAAGTGACACAACTTAACTATATTTTAGTTTGACAGCACTAAGATAGTTCGATAGGAGTTCTCCTGGTACTTCACCATCAGCTCCACTTATCCATATACTTTGTGACGAGCATAAATTGCTCGGTATTCATAATAATGTAATCGAATCGCAACCCGTGAAATACTTATTATTGAGTAGTTCCGGTGGCTATCTGTGGTCTTCATCATCAGTTCCACTTCACCAAATGGTGCTTTCCAAGAGCAACTGTACGTGTTATTATAAAAAATACCCAAATCGCTATATGTGTGTCTATAATATTTGAAGAGTTCTCTCGATTTCTCCAGGATCTCATCATCAGATCCTGACCTAATGACAATGGGACCATCCCGGATCCGCCTATAAATAACGGAGTTATGCCCGAACCTACACAAAGAAAAAAAATATAAACAATCGAATTGATAACCTCCTCCTTTTGGAATTCGGTTAAAAACACATCGCGGCGGCAAACCCTGCGCGCCTCCGGCTCTAAAAAAAATCACGGGTTAGGGCAAACCACGGGTACCACGTGGATTCGGGATTGTTAAATTCTATTTTAGTTGTGTCAAAATTAATTTTTAGTTTAGAGAATTTTATTTTCAGAATAGCTCTAAAATTCTCATAGCCAAAAGTACGGAATTTTAGTGATAGTTTACTTAGTTTAGTTCGGTGTACAAGAGAATCGGCACCAGTAGGTACCTACCTAAAGTTTAAGCTTCGAACGTGTAGCAATGGTGCTCAAGCACTAGGAAGGTACTTTAGCATTAGGCCCTTCACTGGTTTACCTTCGTTGAATCATATCTTCCGTGGTAGGAGACTCAAGTTGATTTCATTTTAAGCGGCCATTCTAGCCGACTTCATTGCAGAGAAATCACGAATTGATCCATCTCTAAATTTAAGACGAGATTTCCAATAGCAAAGTTCTTATTTTAAAATAACTGCGTCATTTTATACTTATTTTCTTTTATTTCTAGAAGACTGGAACTTTGCGAAATATTTACCAGTGTGGATATGAAAGTGTGTAACTTGTAAGAAAGTTTAGCATATTAATAATAACGTAACGGCTGGTGCCTGGCGACCTGACCTTATGCTAATGTTTAGCAGTCATACAGCGGACGAGCGCAAGCTGTTTATACTGTTCCGGGTCAGTGCTGTGGCTAAAATAGACATAAAAATATTTTACACACATTTAAAACACAGTAGTGGTTACCATAAGCGAGACAAAGCAATAAATAACCAAGAAGAAGCCGAATAGTGAATGACATTTGCCTAAATTAGACGAAATTAAAAACAGAAAACCATAGACATAGTCATATAAAATCAGGCAAAGGCACAACCCAAAAAGTCCTAAGTGTGACCATTTCAAAAGAGAAACGACCAACTGTCAACTATACGGTTGAAAGGCTTGACAACGTTGCGTATGCACTTGTGCAACCTATTATAGGTGCTGTACTTGTTATTATTAGAGTCACATTGGTTGCACAATTAATCGGTGACGGTCGGTCACGGCATTGCAGGCTAATACGATATTTGCGATTTCCTTATGTGCCGCACTCTTACTGGGCATGTGGAAACAAAGAATGGAAACAAGGAAAGGAAGAATGTCGTCACATAATAACAAACAACAGGCTAACTGTTTAGTGGAAAACGGAAATATGGAGCTGATGTTATCTGGTTTTCTGACAACACCATCATACACGATGGAAGACAAAGTGGGCAACGTTGCAAATAGATGTCAAATATTGCGCTGTTTTGATTAATTTGGTAATATTACTGTATGAAAATATGAAATGTACTAAACTAGCCAACTAGAATATTGATTATGAAATGCAATAATTAATATCGTAACACCAAATATTTAGTTTTAGATGTAAAAAAAGTATTTGGATACTTTCCAAATGCCTTTTTTTACACCTAAAATAACATCAAGTTGTTACTCGTATAATTGCAATTCATTATTAATACTCCATTTTGCTATATAGCCATATTCTTATTTCCATAATTGCGAAATTCAAAACAGGTAAATTTTTGACAGCTGTTTGCGACGTTGTTTTGAAACCTTTCTGAATCAGAAAAGTTAAATTCATAAGAAAATATTATTGGATTGAATAGATTTTGACTTTATCAGTTTAAGCATGTATTTAAAAAAACCTAATTAATTAAATTAGTCGGTACTAGATTACTCAGTAGCAGCCCGGAGTCTGGATTTGTGCCCGGTTGAAGATATAGATTTATGAAGAACAGGGTGTAAAGTTCACTCATCCAGCATCCTCTATAAAAAAGGGAGGATCCTCCGAGGGTGTTGTGTCTGGTAGGCAACTGCCCGACGATTGATGTCGGAAAGTTATATATATGCTGATCGCGCGGTTAACATTGCTTGTGCTTGTGTGACGTAAGGTCTTTGATGCGTAGTTCGCATGTGGCGTTGTAGATTCCGGCAAAATGGCAATAGGCTCGCCCCCTGTGAGACTTAAACATAAAGAGCGAAATGTGTTTTATAGGTGCACCTCTGCCTAACCCTTCGGGGAACACAGGCGTGATGTTGTGAGCTCGTGGCTAAGTAATAACAGCCGCACGGGTCGATCCAACAGGTTAAGCTACGCTTGCCGGGGTTGGTCCGTGGATGGGTTACCATCTTTACACACCCTCCGTGCCTCAAAAAGCACGTTCAGCTGTTGGTCCCGGCTATCATTCGTAGGTTTTTGACAGTTTTACGGGTCGTCAGAAGCCCAAAAGTCTAACAACCAATCTTACCAAGGGGTAAGTATTATCCAATTACTGGGTTGTAGAGGTCAGATAGGGAGTCGCTCCATGTAAAATACTGGTACATATATACTGGAAGCCAACCCCAACATAGTTGGGCGAAGGCTAGGCAGATTGACCTAAATAAAGTTACCTATTTGTGAACATTGCTATCTATTTATGAGTTTGTGACTAAAACAGCCATTATCAGAGTGATTATTAGGGCGAGACAATGTGTGTGAACAATTACGTATTTTTTTTACTTTTTAGACCAGAAAGATTAAAATCTAGTCGCATTCACTCAAGCTGATTTTTCCCACGTAGTTATTTCGGAGATGATAATGGCAACACTAGCTACGTCACAATTAGGGTTGGCAACTTTTTTTAGATCAATTATATTATTTTCGAATGTTATGGCCTGTAAAAATACATATAGTAGATGGTGAACAAACAAAAAAAAAATAAGAACTTATAGTACCTATGTTACAAAAATATTTTATTTTTTATATGGATTTTTTTCTACTTTGATCATTTTTTCACAGGTTTTTGTTTAAAAAAATGTCTCTTATTATACTCAAAATTAAGTTATGTTGAAAAAAATATGCATGATAAGTATCTAATTTTAAATAATATTAAAGTCAGAATCATTGAGCAACACCTTGTTGCTTGTTGCCCATTTATAGCAGTATAGTCAGCGACAAACAGTTGGTTAGAAAGACCAATATCCAGAATGTTTATTAGATAACTTACTGATTTATTTCAGAACATAAAGTTTAAATATCTTGGGCATTTTCTTACCAGCGACCTCGGTGACCATAGTGACATTGAGAGGGAGCGTAGGGCTCTGGCGGTCAGGGGTAATATGTTGGCACGAAGATTTTCTCGGTGTACTGACCAAGTAAAGATTACGCTTTTTAAAGCTTATTGTCAGAGTTTTTACACCGGTAATCTTTGGGTCAACTTCTCGAAAAGGTCGCTGGATGTTCTACGCGTCCAATACAATAATGTGTTTAGGATGCTATTGCGACTGCCTCGTTTTTGCAGTGCTTCAGAAATGTTCGCGGTAAATCATACCGACGGATTTCATGCCATCATCCGCAAAAAAACAGCCTCACTCCTGAGCAGAATAAGAGGCAGTCACAATAGTATCCTGATGGCTGTGGCGGCAGATACTTCCTCCGCCATAATAAGACAATTTGTGCGAAGACTGATACCATAGTTAGACCACTACCATTTCTCGGTGTGTCTGGATATTGGGTGGTCTTCCCAGAAATTCGTCTTTAGTTTTAGGTTAGGTACTAACAATAGTGATTTAAGTGCAAACATGTTACTAACAATTTATGGATCTTTTTGTGTTATCCGAAATAAAATGATTTATTATTATTATTATATAAAGTAAATTTAATTGTTCATCGAAAATATAATAGTTTCACCTACTCTATATACTTTTCGAAATATAGTAATAAGGCTTCTTATTAAATATTATGATATTATATTTTATAGTAAGTTTGGCAACCCTAGTTACAGTTCCAGTTTTAAAATTTATATTTCGATTTCGCGTTGCCGCGAATAAAGAACAAAACAAATTCAGCCTTAAAATTCCTCAGTAAAGGAATGAGAAAATAAGTTTATATTATATATCTTACCTAATTAAGTGAAGCTATTTAAATTATACACTCTATACAACCTTCTTTCTATGCATTACGAGGCAACTTAACAAGACGTTATTAAAACAATGGTTTGCTCGCAGCACAATAGAAATCGGATAGGATGCGGATCACGTTCGAATTCGGAAGTGATTAAGTGATCAAGGAGTGAGCGACCTTAGAACTTAGTACCGCGCTAATAAATTGTGCGCCGATTTCCTCCCACAAATAAATGGTGATCTCTTTGTAGTTCATGTTGCCCTAGTACTTGCCTTGGTACCTATTTACATCGATACTTAAAGTACATCAAACTAATTCCATGATTTTACAGCGCAAAATGTGACAGATTTAGGTCCCAAAAAGGCCGGTGAAATATATTGAAATGATGTCATGTAACTGACTGAGACCAATTAAATATTTCAACATAAATACAGGATCAAAGGGAAATAGCCAAACGGGTCGCAATGATCCTTTTTATGAAATGTGTTTAAAACGGAATTCCACATCGTTTTGCACAATATGACGAAATTATCAAGACATAGAAATGTATGGGAAAAGAATTGACATCTACTAAAACAAACCGTCACGCGATCCGTAAATGCCATTGCCATAGGTTTCGTTTATGTTTTTATTCTTTGTCAATTGTAATGTTTATCTTGGAGTTGTCACGTACGCCCCATGTTTATAACCTATCATAATTTTAACATAACATATTGAGTCTTCACATCCAAGCCCTACCCCGCTAGCTCTAAATACAGTACAGATCACCTTTGTTGATAAGCATTTTTTTGCAGATCGTGCGTGACGTCACGAGATTATGTGCAGTCGGTTTTGGACTACATTTTGTTATCTCATTTTGTGAGGTTTTTTCTGACGACCGACCCCAAATGAATTGCAATATGGGTAAAAGAATGATGATTTTGTGAGGTGGAAAATATATGCAGCTGTACGAGAGGATGAAGGGGATGGTGGACCATTTTTAAGAAGCTAAGTCATTCGTGGTCTCAGATAGGACGAATGGTACACATTACGTGCTTTCTCCTAATCCCCTTCATAATAATGCGAGCTTAAGATTAGTCTCTTCATTATTATTTTGTGCCTTTGCACTTTCGGCAAGGCACAAAATAATACGGTCTGTCAACATTGTCAGTGAAAGTTATCTTGAGAGGCCAAAAAAGGCTAGTAATGGTAACGGCTTCTTACCTTACAGTGGCCGATTTAGACACATACAACAACTTTATATTATGGACATAAAAAATTGTTTTGGAGATATTCGACATTACTTATTGTGCAGAACTTATCTTCTATACCTTATAACTAGCTTCTCGTCGTCAAATATAATGTCATACTTACTTACAGGCACAAAAACGGGCCCACCTACTATGATTTAAACTTTATCTACTTACACCGGATATCTGTGATCTAAATTAGTCTCTTAACGGCCTCTATTTCCTTATGAAGAGTTTTAAAAATATTCATAAGTTCTCTAGGTTATGAAAATACTTGGAAATGATGCCCCACTTTTACAGAATATTATTTGATAAAACATTGGTCATCTAAAAATTACTGGCCAACTATTGGCCATGCCGTTTGAAAAGGTGTCAAAACTTTTTGCTGTGTGGGTCGTTTGCAAGAGATGACATTTGTTTTAGAAAAATAATTATTGATTGAGATAACAGCAGGGATGTAGGGAAGAAGAAAACATACCGAACCACATATAAAAATAAGGAGCACTTTAAATATGACGTCCTCACTTTTACGCACCATTACATAACTGATGTTTTATGAAAACAATAGCATATTCAATTTTGAAATTTTTCTACCAGTCTGCATGATGTAAAGTTCCCTTAATTTGCAAACAACCTTTACAGTACCTACCTACCTAGATATGCCACATCTATAAAAAAATGCCACAAAATTCACGCGACATATTTGCCCGCATATGACGTCACTAACAATAAAATCTGCAATAAGCCAGTCACGATTTATTTAGCCTTGTAACATTATCAAGTTGTAAGTTTATGACGGATGCTAAAAATTGAATGTTGGAAGTATTCTGCAGTCAAAGCGTTTATGAACGTGACTATTTAATTTGTGCATTTTATCATTATGAGCAGCTACTGTACCTGAGTGTGGTTATAAATAAATTAAACTAACACGTACCGTTAATTTAAAAAAAAAACGTGATTAACCCTAAGCTGCTAGCTAGCTCAATTGAAATTTTTAAACATAGTGGGCACAGCTAAAGTCAAATAATTTATTTCAAGAAGGCCATTAAAAGGCACTTTGAATGTCAAAATGTACAAGAAAATAGAATTGATTATAGCTTTAGGGCCTTTTAAAATCGGATAGGTCAACCTATGCCGAAAGATAATTATCATGTTCATTACGCCAGCAGTCAATCTACGAATTCTACGATCATAGCGACAAAGTGCCTTCGACCAAGGTTTCGTTTACGATTTGAATAGCATGTGCGCCGCTCCGTACCGCGACGGATGTTTTCAAAATGTTATGGCTAACTAATAGCAACTGTAGCCAACATCTTTGATAGAATTCATCACACAGCAATCTCAATAAGCCAATTATAGAGGCTGTAAGTACATACCTAATTAACTTTTTCCAAAAAATTTACGCTTAATTTGACAGGTTATGCGCGGGAAAATCTGGGCCAATCAAAAAAGTTTTTGACCACCACAGGTTAAAAAGTATAACAGATAATACCATGATAATACCTAATAAATGCTATCGATTCAAAAAGATACATTTAAAATTACATCACAAAAGTTTGAACCATTCAATTTCCCTTCTGTTGAGTAACTTAGCGACAAGGTTATGTCAAACACGGCGTCCAATTTAGGCTGTACTGTCCGCTGAACGGTGTTCTTGAGTAAAAAATATTACAATACAGACAGGTGTTTTAGAAGTGAAGCATTTTTCTAGCTCTTTAGAAGGTCTATTCAAGTTTCTTTATACATGTGAGTGAAATCGTTCACTATTAATTATGCTATTGGTGCCGATTCTCTTGTACACCGAACTAAACTATCACTAAAATTCCTTACTTTTGTCTATGAGAATCTTAGACTATTCTGCAAATAAAATTCTCTAAACTAAAAAGTAATTTTGACACAACTAAAATAGAATTTGACATCCGCGAATCCACGTGGTACAAAAAATCACGGGTTAGGGCAAACCACGGGTGGTTTGCCCTAACCCGTGATTTTTTGTAGAGCCGGAGGCGCGCATGGGTTGCCGCCTCGACGTGTTTTATATGGAATTTTTCACTTTTTGTATGGAAAATATGAAAAAATATTCATCATATCAGGTTTAGGGGTTTATGGGTTTATGGGTTTCATAAAGGGGATCGAAATTTTCATTATTTTTGCGATAGTACCATTTTCGAGATATAAGCAAAAGAAAAAATAAATACAGTACTGTTTTTGCACGTGAAGTCGAGATGTTGGTGTGAATTTTAGTTCATGACAACTTATTTTATCGCACACCTTTTTAATCGCGATTAAAAATTGTCAGGTTTAGTCTGGTTTTGTATTTTACAATCAAAATTTTAGGTGAAAAATTTCAAATTCAGAATAGCAAAATTGCCATTTTCACTAAACTAAAAACTCAGTACTATCTTAGTGCTGTCAAACTAAAATATAGTTAAGTTGTCACTTTAGTCTATTTCAGAATGGGAAATCGTCCTTTGACAGGAATAAACAAAATTTTTGTGATTTTTAGTCTAGAGGCATTTGTGACAAGAGAATCGGCACCACTGTCGTTGTTGCTTCCACTGTTCCACTTAGGACGTACCTACAACCAGAGATACGTCAGAATTCGACAAACAGTTCCAAAATAATAATTATAAATCACATACCTTGATCTGCTGCCAATGTTATAATAAGTCAAAATAGTCGAATCAGAATCCACCAAAACGATAAATTAATCAGTACTTAACCATCTAAAATAGTTCTCAGGTTCACACTCCAGTGCGCTTGAAGCATTCACTTCCCAAATTAAGTAAGTATAAGTAGTGTTTTTTGCTTGGTTGCATACTTATTACTCATTGTATAATGTTGATTGATATGCTTCGGTCTTCAGGAAGCTAAGCTATGAGCTAATCTTCACTTGTTGCTGTTTTTGTGTTGTGTACCATATAGGTAATATAGTGTTATCAGTGCAAGTCTTACATAGTTAACGTCGTAATAGGTAATGGTTTTTGTGTTGATTTGCACTGCAGTCATCCACCTCTTTTCTTAGCAAAGCCGAACCATGTTGCTCCGACAACATTGGCTCTACGTTTTTGGAAACTTCAAGCTGAAAGTTTGAGATTGTGTGTTATCTGTGACACAACGCATTTTCGCACCAACTATAACTGTCAAAATCAAATTTGAACTGTTTTTCTTGGCCACAAATTTTGTTCGAAAGTGCGTTCGGTGTTTGGTTTCATCCAGGGTCTAAGTTGACTTTCATTATTTTTTGATTTTCCAATATCTACTTATCTGAGATCTCGGTAGGTAAGTAACGTTATTTAACTTTAACGATAAAAAATACCGATAAGAATGCGATTAGGCACGTTTTCCGGTGCAGCAGACAGACAAATAGGTATGTCTGACGAAGCCATGAATGAATCATTGTGGTCTGTACAGTTTTGTACCTCAATCGATTGAAATGTATGTGAAGTAGAGTTCCCAGAAACTAAAGACAGGTCACCAGAGTTCACATAAATTTAGTATTATCTAGAATATTTATTTATAGGCAACAGGAAAACGCCTCTGTTTTATTAAATAGCATAGCTGAAAAATGTCTTACAGCTCGTCTAAATCATTCAGAAAGTGTAACCTATTGGACAGATCATGAGAATTCTAAAATCAGTATTCAAAATAACCCCATTCAAATCAATTAATTGTTTAACAGTTCTCAGAATTAGTAGTTGTTTCGGTTAGTATAACTAATGACTATTAAGTATTAGACGATTGGCATCATAAAGTTGGAACGAATAGAATATCAATACTTGAAATAATTATACTTCGTCCATGGCTAATTAGTAATGAATGAATTCTATCAGCCATTGAGTATGACCCTGATCACAGATTAATACAGATGGTTCACTCCGCAGTTTAGATATAAAGCTACAAGTACGCGGCGGGCCCGTCTTGTCGGGCCAATTCAGTGAGTGTGACGTAGTCAGAAGATCTGAGAGTTACGCGATAGAAAGTCTTAGACGCCTTAGTTTTCAAGTTGATAGTTTTACAGGATACCTAGATGTAGATTGGCTGTAGATTTGATGTACTTTCTTCTCTTCATCATATGAATCCGCTCCGCAGTTAGAATAATTTCACTGACCCAGCATTTACGTGCTTTAACTATGATTTAATTTTATGTGAGGAATGTCATTTTGTTTTCTATCACAAGGTTCTGGCGTTTTTTCTACTGTTCAAAATCGCGTCTTCTTGGGTTCTTCCCATGTTGGTCTATGTGACACTAGCTTTTGCCCGCGGATTCGCCCGCATGGATGTCAGAAAATATCCCACGAGAACGTACTACCAGTATTAAAAATACCCTATGTATTATTTTATTACCTTATTATTATTATGCAGGTTATAAAATCTAACCAGTTTGAAAACAAAATCCCATGAACACGACGATGGCCACATCTGGACCACATGTTACCGGCCCGGTTCTATAGCCGCCGAGCGCTGCAAGCAAGAATAGTCCTTACGGTGGTTAGTTATAAATTTCTTTGGTACATCATCATCTCTGGTACATCCAGACAAACGGGCAATATTTTTCGTTACTATTTTATTTTAATAAATGAATCAATATAGATTGGATAGGTAGAATGCAACATTCAGCACCGAATAGCTGCAGCGTGGCTAAAATGGCGAGAAGTAGGTAACTGGTGTTACATGTTATAGGAGAATGCCTGTTAAACTAAAGGGCATGGTAGGTATATAAGACCATCATAAGACCAGTCCTTATGTATGGCAGCGAAACGTGGGCCATAACCCAAAAGAACGTACATACCATTCAAGTTGCTGAAATGAAAATCTTGAAGTGGATGTGTGGCGTTACCAGGCTTGATAAAATCCGTAACAAGTACGTGGGAGGAAGCCTGGGTGTGCGCATATCGCCGACAAGATGCCAGAGACTAGGCTGCGATGGTATAGTCACGTGAAAAAGTTCCCAGTTCAAGACCTAGAGGCAGACCCAAAACAAGGTGGAAAGCTGTAGTGCTAAAGGACATGAAAGAGTGTCAGGTATCCGAAGACGATATCGAGGATAGAGATAAGTGGGAGGGAAAGGCCAGGAAGGCTGATCCCACTACAATGTAGGATACATAGCCAGGAAGAGAGAAAGATATGTATAAATAGATAGATGATAGATGTGTGAAATAAAATACATATTTAGATTTTTTTGTGTCCCCCGTCGGTTTAAGAACGGTAACAGTCAAGTTTCCGATTTTGTCTTGAAACCAAGAGGGTTGTCCCTGCCCCAGTGACCCCGTTTTCCGCCGCTAGTTCACTGGATATGGCAAGTTCGCACTCACCACCTATTAACCAACCTTCCAAGTGCCAAAGAAAGTTTTCAACACATTCCATTGCATATTATCAACGGCTATGATACATTACAGCCATGAAATTGGTGTAATGGAAAGAAAACATTGCGTGTATTTCGTAACAGAGTGGTTTGATGATGGATTCGCTTTTATAAATCAAAATGACCGAAGTGAGGCGGTCGATAAAGGTGATTTCAAGTAATTTAAGGCGTGTGAAAGTGTGTATGGTGAATGATAAGAAAGAAGTAAGCTATTTTAATGTATTTATGTGAGAGTATGTTACCGTTGATCGATTTGGCATCATCAATTTATAATTGGTTACACGATTTGTACGACCACGGTTAGGTTATTTGATAGCAGAAATGTGTTGGTTATTGGTATTTTGATGCTTCTGCGTATTCTTATTTCAACCATAGGACGCTTCCACCAAAAGGGGGTAACATCAGCATATATAAACGTTTAGGGTGGTCGCACATCTGACGGACGATACGTCGCGTATGGCGGTCGCGTAACGCCAGAACGCACAAGTAGATAATAAAACATTCAACCTTATACACTGAACCGATAATGCGTTAATGCGTTGAGCATACTAACGAAGTTACACCAGACGCATCTTCCGTCAGATGTGTAACCACCCTTACTGCATGTATAGGCTTCGTACTGACTCTAGCTAAACCAGATTAGGAAAACGCCTCATTAGACCTTCTGTTTCTTCATATGTTCGAAAAAAAAACTGCTCAACAACGTAAATAACGCAATGAATGTTGTCCAACTGTCAAAATGACACTGCTACGCTTTGTAAGTGTGGTACGCAATTACCCCGCTGTTCTTAAATTCTCTTCTTCTCTTCTCTTCTTTAATTCTAATGAACAAATACGCCATTGACAATAATCGGAACTAAGAAAGGTGGTGGTTTTAGAAGTTGTATTGTTATTCAGGAGGACTCAACAACAGAGCAACTTGCATGTTCACCTGTTAATCAGTAGCATTCGATGCACGATGGTTTTAACGAGATGCGATAGGCCTACACTAGACAGTGACGCGATGACGGTATTAAACAAAATAGGAGAATTTTGTAGAGCTTATTCAATCAAGCAAAAAAGATTATCTTTCTCAAATGCGGATGTCAAAGTAGGTAAGCTCAAGTCCTTTCAGAATTTAGATGAATACAATTTCAAAGGGCACTGTGCATAATATACTCATACCTCTAAGCACTGAACCTGTTTTTTAGTAGATCCTTTTAAATTGTTCTAGACTTGCAGCTGGTCAGTTTTTACACATCTCTATAGTGACTGGCAGGTGACATAAATAACTACAAACTGGTTAGAAATACTTCTCAAATGCATCTTGCTACATGCTTTTCTTTTTTGCAGGGTCCTGGGAATACAAAGGTCTGTCTTGAAGCATTTTAGATTTCTGAAGGTCGGTAGACTCATCATAATCTGCCTAGCCTTTTCTCAATTAAATTGGGATCGGTTTTCAGTCTAACCGGATGCAGCCGAATGCCAATGGAGCGACTGCTTGTCTGGCCTCCACAACCAGTTACTGGGTAACATGATACCCCTTGTTAAGATGCAGATATATGCCAGTGATCTTGTGTGGTTAGCTTGCATGTTCTGTACTGAGCCCACGCAACGCGTCGTTTGTCCAGCCAGTAATAGGACTCGCCCATCAAGGAGCGCTGTCCCAAATTAGACGCATTACTAATTTATTATATATACAACAAAGAATATTTTAATAAAACACGTGTACTAAAAGATCAATAATTAAATTATCTTTAAAATAGTGAAGGTTTAAAAAAAATACGCTTGATAGATTTTGCGCGAGTCCCAGTTTTTTATCCGCGTTAGACATAACTTTACAAATTAATTTCACTATCTAATATAAAGATAATCTTAAATATTCCTATAGTAAGTTATTAAAAAAATACACTAATTTAACATATATTTTTTCCAAATCATTAACACTAATCGTTCAGACGTGATCTTCAGTATAAAATCATTAAATTCGGTTATCGTCGACTTAAGACTGGTTGTCAGACTTTCTGACTTCTGAATGCCCGTAAAGACTGTAAAGGACGGTAGAGCATGTTTAAAAAATTAGCATCACCCGGCGATGAGCAGACAAGTACGGATATTTTCACAAAATCCTGAGGTAAAATCATTCTGTTGTTGACATTGACGGTTAGAGAGCTTATTTTGAAAACAACCTCATGTTTGAGTCAACTGCTGGTGGCTGAACTGTTTTATTCCAGTGCCTTGCAAAATTTACTTTTCTTGTTTTTTAGTTATTTCTTTGCAATCTTTTCTGACAAAACATCTATTCATTGTGCGCTTTTATAAATTTCTAACGTGTCGATATTATCGTGGACTTCCACGTCCACGTCACTGCATTGCGATAACACCGGATAGTAAATGTATGTAGTACTTATGGAAATATAATTATGAAGACGGTTTTTCGTCCACGATAACCTTATGACGTGAACGTCAGGGTTATCGGTTATACATAAAAGTCGGCAGTCCGTTACATCATTTGCAACCAAATGACCTCTCATGACCCCTATGCCAATGTCAACTATTTTCGAACAATTTGACATTTATATTAAAAAAATTATGAAATAAAATATTAAATGCCAAATGACAATTTTTTTTTTATATTTGCACTGGAGTCTAAAGGGGTCATTTGGTTGTAAATGACCTCTCCAACATCCCCTTATTGGATTGCCGTAATAAAACCAATAACCGGTTATTTAATATTGCCACGTTAAAAATTATAAAAGCGTACTGCTCGCAATTCAAAACAAACAAGTTCGTCAGATAAATCGTTCAAGAGTTCGTTCGTTTTACTAGTTCAAGAAAATTCTAAAGAGATATTTTCCTTGTCAGTGAAGTGACAATTATTTTGTAAAAGTAAGTTAATTATACAACAACGTGTAGAGTTGTTTTCTAGCGAACACTTTCACCGGGTTTTGACAAAAATATTACCTATTCGAAACATGGTGTGGGTCGAAAGTGAGGAAACGCATTTGATTCAACATGTTTACATCCCCATGCTTGTTTTTAGAAATTTCTCTGGTTTTCTGGTCAAACAAATTTAATACTTACAATAATATTATTTGAATATTTGTCGCCGAGGGAGGCCTAAGAAACGCTGGCATGACGGCTGGCTGGCATGGTCGGAGAAGGCAACGCATAAAGAATGGAAAGCTATGGGGTAGACCTTTGCCCAGCAGTGGGGCAATACAGATTTTTTTTTTTTACTTTTCCGCCTTGTGCTGGTTGACAGTGCTGGATGGACATAAATGGCCTTGGCACTAACGAAAATCGGAAAGGAAAAAGGTTTTTTTTTTTGTTTCGTATAATTTTTATTTCGATATTTTGTAGTCTAGCTCTACTAAAAGATTCTATAAATAAATCGTGAAATCTTTTCGTTTTCTTGGACCGTAAAAAAATTGCATGGAAGAATGACCCAGAACTGTAGTAGGTAGGCAAAGTATTTTGACGGCTTCAAGGTAAAAAAAAAAAAAACATTTGTCACCACATTATTTTGTTGACCTTTCACAACTCAATATTATTTTTATTTCTCTTCGAATGGAACCTAACACTATTATGCATAGTTAAGTTGTTAATTTATTAATGGGACCAGTTGGTTCACTGTAAACAGCTCTAAAGTGCAACGGCCTCCGTGCAGCAGCACTCATTTTCTTTTATTGATTACTAGAAGTTTACTTCAAGTACTAGAACGAATTCTACTTATTAAATTGTTACTGAATTTTCAGTTTAAGAAATGCATGTTTCTTTAAGTTTAAAAATTATTTTACTCACAAACATCTTAAATCCTTCGTACCTATACTATGAAAATTGGAAATATTGTAATTGTAGGCTTAGGTTTCTACTCAAATTATTTTTGAATTCAGAACAGAGCGATTAAATTCAACTTCGAGGCAAAGGTACAACAAACACAGCCAAGTGAAATAAAAATCTTACTGAATAATAAACAATAGTGAAAAGAAAGAAAGTGAGAAAACCACTTACATTCATTTTGAACATTTCCAATATTCCTCAGATTAACATCAAAATAAATCACTGAACACAAGACTTTCTTCAAAAGAATTTTAGTAAGTACTACGTTGATATTACGGAACCGGTTTTTTATTTTTGACAGGGAACGCGCATGTGCGCGATGTGATGGCGGACGGGCGACTGGCGCGCGACGTTTTAAAAAAAATAAACTTTCTCAAACGACCGCGATTTTAGCCTGCCTATTGGTTGATAGGTATAGGTACTGTAGTTGACGACTACTTACATAATTACTGGTAGTTAAATTCATATTAATTTGTTGTGATAAGGTGCTGCATAATATTATGATAAGGGTCCGAAGATTGAGAAAATGCTAATTGCACCTGTAGATGATGACGTCAACAATAGTAGTTTGATGGATACTGTCTTGTGACAAAAGCAAAATTATGGGACGGAAATTACTTTTGGACGTGAATCCTGGACGTTCCTGCTTACAGGTAGGTCGCTCATTAAATATGTAAAAAGGTCTGACCGTCCTCCATGCCTTTTTTTTTGTGGTTGTGGAGTTACCAAATAACTTCTCCCGCTCTAGGCGGAGCGGGAGGGTGTGTCAGACTTTTACTGACTAAAACCCACCCGTGTTCTTTCCGTTGCCTGTGTGCCGGGGCCGCGATATCCCTTTCGGATAAACCCGCAACCCCATTAGGCATTGGTCCTTACGGACCTCGCCAGTTGGTGCTGATATATTTTTGAACGCGCTGTCGACCCAGTCCTGGTCCTTATCGGACGGCGAGCTACCCATTGCTCACCGTCCGCAAGCCCGCGCCTAAGGTGGCCGGAAGTCGGCTCGCGACTCCCGACGCCCGGGGCGTCTCCTGCGGCGACTAGGGGCGCGAGGGCGCGCATTTTGCATCTCCCTCGCGCGCTCCGCCTCCTCCTTCGCGAGCATAACTGCTTCGCAGAAGGAGATGACGGCCTCCCATGCACTCTCGCTCCGAACTATGGCCTGAACCAGGGCCGGACGCGAGAGATCGTCGCCGCCGATCGCCTCCGGGAGGACACGGTGGTGCTCTTCCCAAGCCGGGCAGATCTCCACCGTATGCTCCACCGTGTCATCCGGGCGATCCACACAGTGGTGACACCCGGGCGTTTCCTCCCGCCTTGTGCGGCACAGGAACCTCCCGAAACAACCGTGTCCTGTGAGGACCTGCGTCAGGCGGAAGGTGAGGACGCCATGGCGCCTCTCAAGCCACTCCTCAAAGAGGGGACTTATCGCCACAATTGTGGCGTGCCCAGCGCTGGGTTGCGACAATCGCAGTCTCCATGCCGCCATGAGATCCCACCGGAGCTCTGTCCGCTGTGCCGTGATTTCTTGCGGCAGCGGAGTTACGCCCCGGCGTTTCGCCTCATCAACATCAATTAGATGGTCATTCGAGAAATGATGTTTCAAGATAATGGGCTTCGCGCTGCCGATCATTCGACCTTACAGTTATTCGAGATTTTGATGCATCGAGGTAGTGAACTGTCGCGCTCATAATTTATCGATTTCAAGTACGATCGAGTTATCGTTTTCGAGCAAGTATTATTCGATCTTTCGTCATTCGATTTCAAGTAGGGAACCCGTTTGTTTCGGCTTACGTCTTACGTGTAGAGTTTGTAATGTGCTGTAATGTCAACTGTGTCTGAAGATGGAGATATCGTCTCCATTAATTACTAGGGACCTAACGGTAGGTCTTCGTAATGGGCGATATGTGTAACTGTCATCGGTGTAATTTAGTTAGCTTTATGGCAGTGCATATTTTTTTATTTCGAGTAGTTCTATTATTAGTTCCATGACCTTATTGGGCATGTACGGGTTGTAGATAGTGGTTAACTCCGTACACCTATTTATCGTGTGCCTAAGTTCAGTTAGTATAGAGAAACATGTTCCAGTAAGATGCATTAAGTAGTTAAGTTATTTATATGTAAAGAGTAAGTAACAGTACTAGAGTAATTAATATAAAGCGAATAATTCTCTCAGTTGTTGATAGCTTCACAGTTATAAGTTCACAGCTCACTATATTTAAATTCATTAGTCATGTCATTTTATTATGACGTGCATCGTTGGCCTAAAGTAGGTTACAAAGTAAGGAAAAAAATGAGTTGGACTCTCAGACAAAGGGCTCAGTGCAGTATTAAGATCGAGCAAAAATCTCCGAAAAATTCTTGTATGGGGCCTTTAACTATAATAAAACGTTTAAAAAAAACAACCGGCTTCCAAAAAAAGTTTTTTTTTTTGAATCCGGTTGTTTTTTTGGTATTATGTAGGAATTAGGTAGGTATTTGTAATGTTATTTTATTACCATGATTATAGTTGATTTATATTTTCTACGCATATATTGTTTCAATAAATTGTACTCCAATTCTGTTAATCGATTAGATGGTCATTCAAGAAATGATGTTTCAAGATAATGGGGTTCGCGCTGCCGTTCATTGCACTAGTTATTAGAGATGCTTGCGCGGATAGGATGTGTCTGTTATTTTTTGCTAGTAATTTCGTTCTGCACCCTAATTGCGTAACAGACGATCACTCATAATCTGAATCATTTTGAAGGATATTGCTACTCCATTGGTTCCTAAGTTCGAAAAATGTGTCTGCTCAATAACGTAAATAACGCAATGAATGTTGTTGAACTGTCAAAATGAAACAGATTGTGATTGATCGTGTGTGAGTGTGCAAACGAGTGTTGAGTCTAGAGGGCTATTGCCAGTTACTTTACTCTTTGGCTATTGCCCAATGGTAACAAAACAAGTAACAACCATCGAGCTGATAAACATACATACCGGCTGAAAGAAATAAGGTGATCGGAGTACCTAGAAACCTTTGGCATAGACATTTTTTGAATCTTTCAACCTAACTTTTATCTTCTAGCCATAAAACTATTATTACATATTTGAAATCGTTGACAGAGAAAACTTATTCTCTATCTACGTTTAAAGTCAACTAATACAAATATTGAAATTCAAAACATAAGCGAGTCCGCGCCACCACTGATGTCCGGCAGAACAATGTGGAACGACATGTTTTAGAATGCAATGCCATAGACGCTAGCGCCGCGTCTATCGGACTTTAGTGGTGGCGCGGATTCTACTTTTGCGCGGAAATTATTCGTGATCCTGTCATTTGAAGTCTGTCAATGGTCAAAAGGTAGGTACAGTGCGTACATTTTAACTAGACCCATGACGCGATTAAAAGCACTGAAATTTGCAGTCATGTGATTGGAAGCAGTTGTTCTGTCAGTCGCCATTTTTTACTTTATTAATGAAAGTAAGCTTGACAAAAAATAGTGCCAACATGAAGGCAAGGGACAAGTTATAGTGAACAGTCTGTACCTACTTGCCGCTATCATTAGTGTTAAGGCTCGTACAGACCAGAGCGACGCGACTCGAACAATACAATTTCTAAGAAAACTTCACGGTATATAACAATAATCGGTGTCGCGTTGAGCTAGTCTGCACGAAGCTTCAGGCTACGGCGCGGCGCTACGCGCACATCCAGCCTCGTGCAGACCGGCGCGCGTCGCGACTCTAACAAAACAATTTCTAAGAAAACTTTACGGTAGAACAATTACCGGCGTCGCTCCAGTCTGCACGAGGCTATACAGCCGCGGCGCGCGCGGGCCGCACTGCAAAGCAGTACCTACTTAATTGTTTCAGACATTCAGATTTCGAATTTGTATTTGAACTGTTTCCACCACGCACAATTGAGCGGGCCGCGGTGTAACGCTGTAAAAAATCGCCCGTGCGTACCTGTACCCTAAAAGCGTAATACACGATCAATCAGAATCTAAATCCAGATTGCTATTCCATTGATTAATATGTTCAAAAAATAATCTTCACAACAACGTAATTATCGCAATGAATGTTGTTGAACTGTCAAAATAAAACAGCTTAGTTATAATCGTTTACGAAAATATGTTGCGTAATTAAATAGTTGGGCTTACTTTGTTTATGTTGCAGTTATCAATTTGTGAAAGAGACAATTCAAATGGTATAATATACTACACCTATATAAGTAATTCGTAAAATCGCGTACGGTCTTTAAATAAACGTCTTGCAGGATTAAATTTATAACCTACAAATCAGAAAGTATGTCAAGTTTAACAAATCTCAGGCGTGTCCGTTATTTTTATTTAATTTCAGTCGAATATAGTCATCATTCCTAACACAGAAAGTAATTTTACAAGGTTGTTGAATCTGAAGCGTTTTACAACATTGTACAACAACGTTTACAAACTTGTCGATAAACTGGAATGTCTGCCTCCACAAACAAATTCTCTTTTTTCGCACTCGCGTGGCCTGTATGTAGCTGTCTCACTTTATGAGGCTGTCGCGAGCGAGAAGGGCAGTTCTACCGGTTTAGTATGTGAATATCGCCGCACAGCGTGCACGTGTTGTCATTTGTGTTCCGCTGTTGTAATTTGTTGAAAACATGACCACTTTTTATTGGAACAACGAATTAGTTTTCGAATTAATCAGAATGTTTGAAGAGAAACCCGAGTTGTGGGATATTTCATCAGAACATTATAGAGATAAAGACAAAAGACAAGAATCTTGGCTCGAAATAGCGAGTGCGATGGATACAGATGTCAGCACGGTTGAAAGGAAAATGAGAATGCTTATGAGCCAGTACCGAAGAGAACTGTTTACGAAACGTAATAGTAGATGGTTTGCCTTTCACAGGTTGTCGTTTCTAAAGTCACGGCAACTAGCTGTATCACATAAGGTAAGCTTTGTTTTTACACATTGGCATTGATACCTGCGTTGTTCAATTCGGATTTTTATCGCATACATGTCATCATTGTCCGCTAGAGTATGTAGGCAGGTACCTACGTATAGACAAACGCAAACAGAATTATGATGATGCAAAACGCAGATGCCTAAGATGCTACATACAAATTGGGTCACAATCACAACTCACATAATGTTTATGAACATAATTATGTTAGCAGATTTGTAAAGAAACAAATTGAAAACATCTTTGCGTTACGGGTACAAATGTTGACAAACATTCTAATTAAACACCAAAGCAGTTTAATACGGATTGATTTGATTCGGTTTCCATCATCAATATAATGTAAGTATTGCCATATCGGAACTACAAAGGTGTGCAAAATTTCAACTAATCAATTCGGATCGCCGGAAGTGGTTCATAATATCAACTCGGAAGATTCGACTGTTGGTGTGGAACTGGAGTTCTTCAATGCAAAGTTCAAAATCTTGATTCAATGTTGAACCGCTGCTTCGGCTGAATTTCACGCCCTATAATAGGTCAAAGTGATCGATCAGGGGTCAAGGCTCAGAGATTACGTTCGTCGGTTAAATAGCGCATCCCTCTGCGTCCCGCCTACTCCCGGCCCCTTGCAACAAATGCTCTTGGGTAGGTACTTTGTTGCGGGACATGCATAGTGAATTCCGCAGGCCCGCTATACAATTCACATTGTTTACTAAACATTTTCTACAACTTCTGACTCACAGACTATAAACATTAAATGCAGGAGTAGCAGACGGACACACGCTTTGTAATAGTTTTTCCTTTACCATTCACAATTTTGACACACGGAGCTTAAAAAAAATTTTTTTTTTTCCAGATTCGGAAAAGACCTCCATGTTTCGTTGCGGTGAGCCAAGACCGCGGGGAACAAAGCAGCAAACCAAATCAGCAGGGCGATGCACTAAGAATAGAGAAACCGGTATTCAAAGATAGAATAATTACAAAACAAAGGGACCATAAACCTCAAGAGAGAGACGAATACACCACCTATGGAGAACTTGTAGCAATGAAGTTGAAGAAAATTGGGAATTCATACGCTCGATCTACAGCTCAGTACCATATAAACAATATTTTGTATAAAGCTGAAATAGGGGAGTATGACAAACACCCAAGGCAGAGCAAATCATTTACTTCGAAAGAACATTTCAGAGCACCAAGCCCCTCTGCACATCATGATTCAAATTACGATGTTCAGTCGCAAAGGTCTTCATCTACAAAATCAATGGATTATAATTTGAAGTTTGAGGAGATTGAGAATGATGAATCAGATGAATAACTCGTGCGATAAATCTAGGTCTGACCTAAATAGGCTGTAGGTACCTAGTGCTTCGTTCGCGAGACAAAGGTAACGTATCTCCACGATATTTAGAATGAGGCCCGCCATGGAGCAGTTACTGCCAAAAAAAAATCCCAGGTAACTAGGTAAGCACGGTAGCAAAATTCAACGATTTTCTCAGGTTTTATCACGAAATTATGCGTTTGCTGTACGTTTGGAAGAAAACCCGACTCTACAAAGATGCGTTGTAAAGAATCCTTGTCTCGGAAGTAATTCAAGTTATGTTTTTGGTAGTCTGAGGACAACTGTATAAAGACGATTGGTGATTGAGAATTATTAAAAAATAAACGTTTTTTTATAATATTCCATATTTATCTTCCAACTGTACCCATAATAGTGCATGAGTGAGGCAGTAGGCGCCTCAAATTTCTTATTGATCACTTTAACGGAAGATTGTATATACCCAGTTACGATAATTAATTGCATGTTATCAAAGTACTTATCTCACTTACTCATCGGCTTTAGAAACCAATCTATCTATACCACATGGGCGGATGTTTATTCAATGTAATTTCCTCCAACCTCCTTTATTACGCAAATTAATTATCCAATTTAATCGAATTCAAACGCGTTACTGACCTCACAACTTAGGTCTATAATAGGGATGATGCCTGGGTAAAAAAAATGAAATTCTAATTAGTCCGTCAGTCAGATATTAAAAAAATATTAGACACGTATTTTTTGCTAAAACGCATTTTAAGTTGAGGAGTGGGGGTCGATACGTCACTAGTACGTTAAAATCTACATACTCGTGACGTCATGGCACATTTTACCTCAATGTATCGCCGTAATATTTAGATTAAGTAAAAAAAGAAAAAATACGTGTCCAATATTTTTTTATAATCTCAGACGGAATAAAAGAAAAAATTTAGTCATCATCCCTATTTAGAAACCATTACGTAAAGGGAGGCGGAGGCCTATAACACAGCAGTGGATAGAACAACGACTGCCAATGATGATGACAATTCCGTACCTATAGCTAAAGTAGGGTACTCAATCATAGCTGACTAAGGTGGATGACCAAACTGTGTGTCTCTCAGTATGAGAAGTATTTTTATTATTGACTCGAATACCTACTTTTCAGTCTGTCTGTGCTCAAATTGGCACATTTTTACCGGAAAAATAACTCAGTTCAACGTCCCAGATTGAGTTGGAAACAATGGTGCCACGAGATACCTGAGTTCATCTCAAATTAGTTTCGCAATGTAACCGAAATAGATAGTAAATAATAAGAAAGAAAGAAAGAAAATACGTTTATTTGCGGTACACATGACGCAAGGTAAGAAGAAAACACGAAAATAAACAGTTTGGGGGAAAACATGCGTCACATCCACGCAAAACGGCCATCGCTCAGCATAAAGCTGCGACCCTATGCGAGACAGAGCCCCAGCGCTGGTTTTCAGCGACAGCCGGCCGGCGGATAATGATCATTTACTTGCCGATAAATTTTTCCTTCGATGCTCTGTAGGCCACAAGTAGTACCTAGTCGATGCTAAGAGGCAATTGGAAAGGTATTAGTAAAGTTACATGCTCTGTGGGTATTAGTAGGTAGGTAATAGGTCTTTCTCGAATATTGTGATATCTAAATCTAAGTACAATATTATCTTACGCCAAGGTTCACCGACTGGCTTTGCTTCAAATGGAGCGCAACTAGGTACCTCTTTAGATATCACTGTTGCAATATCGACTCGGTTTAGGAAACAATGACTAAAAGAAACATCGCTGATTTTGTAGGTACGGTAGTATTACCTATTTATCAAGTTTAAATGCCAACTTTAATTTGTTTACTGCTTGGAATTTGTTAAACAACCATCTAGAAATTCTGTGGTTTATTAAATGGAAAAGTCAGCGAAAACAATGTGAGAATTTTTTTTTTATCGTGGACTAGCGACCCACCCTTGCTTCTGTTCTACGTAAGTTTAATAGGAATGTGTTATACACAATCATCGCCACTACAAACATATCTTGATTATTCTTGTCTTTTTATATGCACGTGTTTATGGAACAAATAAACCTATTTTTCTCTTTCTTTACTTAGACGCGGTCACACAGAAAGATATAGATAGAATTGGAACATTAGCATGATGCCAGCAACACTGCAACATGTTTCCCACACCACAAAAAAACATGTTGCTGAAACTTTTGTTTCCTAATGAAAACAAGGATTTTAAAAAGTACAAAACAAAAACAACCATTACTAAGTGAATAATAAAAACAAAAACGAATAACTTTAGTATCAGAAGTCGGTGGCAAAATATTAAACAAAACTAAAGACAGCCGACACCGACTAACAATACTTAAGTTATTTTTCACTTTTTGCAGGCACCCCATACAAATTCGTGTAACATGTTTATGGGACCATCACGTAGGCTTTCTCTACAAAATGAAAAAGGAATCACGTAAATAAGCCCAGTAATTACGGAGAAATCGGTGTATACAACGTGTCCCAAAATTCAACGCTAAGCGGGCACCAGACGGTGGACCTGCTCATCACTACCCGAGAAAAAATAATGAAAAATTTTTTTTTTTTGTTTTGGAAATCACAAAACCCTTAAAAATCCCAGAATGCCTGTAGTTTTTACACAAAAATCTATAGGCAAGGCAGGTAATCTTTTTTATAAATAGTTTAGTTTTTTTTTTCATTATTTTTCCTCGGGTAGTGATGAGCAGGTCCACCGTCTGGTGCCCGCTTATCGTTGAATTTTGGGACACGTTGTATACATACATTTTTTTTTAAACGCCGTATGTATGTATAACCTTATTTTTATGAAGTCGGTTTTTTGAGTATTTGTTTGTAGAAAAAATAAAACCCATATCCTGATTCAATGATTTATTGACTATAGAAGTAGACAAAGCAATAACTACAGCATGGCATTGAGGTATACCGGTTAGTTCCAATAAGTAAGTACTCATTTAACTGTAAGACACTTGGATTTTGTAAATACATTTTAACTATTGTATTGGAGCGTGGTTTAGACTACGACACAGTAAATCATGAATTCAGTTCTAGAGGATAGCAAATTCGGCTTGGAGACAGTTTTTTTAACCTTATCAACAGCCAATTAGCCTCATTAGAGTTAGATATACGAGCTTTCAAAGTCAGTAGTCAAGTAAATGTCTATTTTACATCACTAGGGTCTGTATCACCTTTTTTACATTATTGAAAATCATGTCACTTATTTATTAAGAGTTTGAGACACGTTTGTGACACGTTTTTTGCATTAGGATTCGATCGAATGTGTGCAGTTATAGTTTGACCTACACCGCTGTACCGGCCTTAGGAATGAGCGGCGAGGCGGGGGGCGGGAAGCCCACTATAGACGTCAAAATTAGTATACGATTCTTGTGTTGTAGTCCAAACGTAGCTATAAAGCTTATTCATAGCAATGTTGGGCAAAGTTGGAAACTAAAAAGCATTTAACTAGTTTGATTTCAACGAGAATATTTCGACCGCGTCCATAATACCATCAACAAGAAAAAAATGCAAGAATGTAGAAAATAAAATATATTTTGAATTAAAACAGAATGAATAGTTACTATCTACTCAAAACATGGTTCTGAAGCTGTTTTATAGAAACAAAATATATGGAAAAATACTTATTTAAGTCGAAGTGTTTGAAATACACATGAGCGTCAAATGCATAACCTCTTTTGAAGTTGGTTAAATAGGGCGCGGATTCGCATCCTCTCGTGTATATAGTAAATAAGCCCTTATCCCGTATAAAATAAGGATTACATTAGCGCGTTACACTTGCGCTTTCAAATAATATAATGTCAAACTGTAACTTCTATATTGGTGACAAAAAAAATGAGTTCAGCAGTGTACAATGAAAAATATAGAATGAACCAGCATTGCTAATACAAATGAAAAGAATCTTCTTGTAATTTATAAGACCTCTTTACCGACATGACGTTCTATAAAAAAAAAACACATACTAGAAATTGATGAATTTTAGAACCACAAAGATATACGTTCGTAAATATCTCGCAGTTTACACATTCAATATTAACTTTGTTTTTAGCAAACCCTGCAGGAAATATGCAAATACAGTTCCGGATATCTTATGAAACATTTTTACTATTATTTATATATGTGAAAGTAGCAACAGCAGAACAAGTAACCTGGTTTCAAAACTTCAGTTTGCCGTCGTGAAATCTGGCACAGTTTGTATAGGATATTTTTACTGTGCAAAGATAGTGTTATACAATTTCAAAGACATAAATGCTGCCATTGATTTAATAAGTCAGTAGTGAAATTCGTATGAAACGATTTCTCGATTTTTCACTATCCATAACCTATGGGCTGTAGTTGTTTTAAATATTTTTCAAAACCGGAGTTAGGGTGTTCTATATGTATAAAATACATGTAATAAAAAGCTAGCCTGCTGAACTCGTGACAAAGTAAAACGTTATACATAATGGCAAATGAATACAAAGCGTTCAATGTCGGTAGGACGACGCTCGCTCGCTTAGCGTCTGGTGACGGGCTGCCAGTCATCACCGTCGGGGTCGCGGGCTGAAACAAAATGTGTGTTAGATTGGTCATTATTATTTTAGCCCTGAAGAGTCTACTGTTGACTATAGGCGTCTCAATAACCGTTCAATAAACAAACACAAACGGGCGAAACGAACCTCGAACGCATTTTGAAAATTTCTATTATTTGCTGACTAACGGTGAAGAAAGACATGGCGAGAAAACCTGGATTTGGAGGGAAACAGGCATTTAACCCTTCATTATTTGTCAGTGAGGATTCTTTTCGAGTAGTGGGCAAGTTACAGGAGCGTACAGTTAGGACTGGGCATGTCTTAGCTGCCATGGCTTATTTTTTTTTTTTTTTTCTTTTTATTACGGACGCTTTTAACGAGCACGTCTTTCTACATTGTTCTCACATGTATAATTTCAACATGAATGATGTAACCAATATTTTTTTACAATTTTTTTATTTAAAAGAGTGTCCGTGGAGTTTTTTGCCTGTTCTTCTCCATAGGTAGCTTTACCTTTCTGACCGACCGACAATTCAAAAGTGCCTGTAAATGGTTTAATTGAAATAAATGCTTTGAGTTTGAGTACAATAACGGTGATAAGAGCTGCTCTCAGAATGTGATATCTATGGTCACTTTTCTCAAGCTAAAAACTCTCTTGGCTAGTCACATAGTTGTCCAATCGCTGGTCCCACATGTATAGTACTGAAGTTCACCAGCATTAAAAAGAGCGTTAAACATAATGTAGTTGAGAAAAAGCATACTTCGTTTATGAAGTACTTACGTTTCTCCTCACGACGCGGCGGAGCGCGACGCGGTCCGTCTCTGTCACGATCGTCACGTCGCGGTGGGTCGCGGTCATCGCGCCGCGGGCCGGCGTCGCGGTCGTCACGGCGCGGACCGTCGCGATCGTCACGACGAGGACCGTCGCGGTCATCGCGGCGGGGACCATCGCTGTGGGAGAGAAGGGTATTAGATTCAGATTCTGAGACAAGTGGTCAATAAATTTTTATCAATCTTGTTTTGATCTGACTGAAATCATGTATGCCAAAATGAACGTGTATTGGTACTCTTCAATCTGAACAATCAAGCCTTCGTCTATTTTATTTCTTTCTCAATTCTTTAATGCGTACCATAATGTATATAGTTGGAAAGGAAATAATTATATTAGTCACAATAGGGATGGCCACAAAAAAAAAAGAAATTGTCCAGCATGAAAATTGTAAAAAAACATGGGACACGATGTTTTTCTTTTTTGAGGTAATCTAAAGATTACGGCAATACATTGAGTTAAAATGTGCCGTGACGTCACGAGTATGTAGATTGTATACTTATTTGTGACGTAGCGACCCCCACTCCCCAACCTAAAATATTTTATTTATTTATATATACTTACTTTATTGTACACCAGAAAATACATAGTAAATAATAAACATGAATACAATTGGCGGCCTTATCGCTTTCTGCGATCTCTTCCAGGCAACCTTGGAATGGACAGTGATTGCGTGGACATAAAAATGGGGTAGACATGATGATAAATGGGGTAAAATATGTTTTATCTAAGTATTTTTTTATTAATATGATAAAGCAATAAATAAATGTCTAATATTTTTTTATTATTTGACAGACTGACTAACTAGTTTTTTTTTTTAACCCAGTTATAATCCCTATTATGGACCCTGTCGGGCACAGCATAGATCAAGTAGCAGAGAGGAGGAAGAGCACTGGACCCATAAATATCTGTAGTAAGTATTTCAATTAGTTTGTAAGTTTCTTTACAAACACAAATCTTACATTACCTAACACCTAGATTTGGAGCAACTCAAATTCAAATCTTTACTGCATATCACGTGTTTATAAGGTCTTAATAATAATAATAAAGTTCACATGGCCCACACCCTGTCGGGCACAACAATGTCATAAAAATATGAGTAGTAGTAACATTATCTTTAAAAAAAAACAATTACATTATATAATATCACTTTCTTTTCTCATTGCAGATACTATATTTATAGAAACCGAAGATAAATGTTGCCGTAAGTGTTATATTTTCACTCACCGGTCTCTGGGCGGGAAGCGTTCGCGGTCTCGGAAGCCTCCGTCGCGTTCCCCGCGGTCGCGGTCGCGCGGTGCGTCACGGAAGCGGTCCTCACGCGGCGGGGCGTCCTTGGAACGCCATGTGGATGAGCGCTCCTGTTGGGGAAATAGATAAGAATGTTATAATAATAATAAGTAGGTTAATTACTGTAAAAGGTTTTTGACTACTATCAAAAGTATAAATGAATTAAAAAAAATATTTTGTTGTGAAAAAATTTATAAAATCGGTGGAAAAATGGAGAAGCTACACGCTTTTGAAATGATTCTTCTATCCTGGTCACGCAAAACGGTCATTGTACTCAATGGCTTGTTCCTATAGCGTCCCTGTGTTGTGTCATTAGATCACAGCAGTACTGTCTCTGTCTAGACTTTAAAACGCATACAACTTCGCCAATTTTTTATATTAAAATATTTTCTTTAATACTGCTTAATATTTTTTTTTATCCTGTCGAATAACCCTATCGTAAGTTGATTTTGTTGAGACTGACAGGCAATCACATTGAGTACGAATGCAAAATTGTATGATAAAGTTAAAGATAGTATTCATAACGTCTTTGCGCTGTTCGTTCACCATTACTGCATTTCGGGAAACAGCGGTAGCAGAACCAGCAGGTTAACATAAAAAAAAGTATCACGTTTTGGTGTGGCAATCGATTGTGGCTTCAACACAGTTTTGTGAAAGCAAACGAAAACATGTCCCATGGTAAATTATGTGATTTTATTGAGTTACTGAGGAAAATGTCGGGGGAAAATTTTGAGTATGAATGTGGATGGCTATAAGAGTAGGAGAAGACCAAAGAAACGATGGATGGACTGTGTGGAAGATGATATGGCTAGAAAAGGGGTGACTGCCGAGATGACGACTAATAGAGAAGTGTGGAAGAAAAATACATGTTGGACAAGGACAGGAGAATTGTGATGATGAGTTACTTCAGCTCTTCTAGAAAATGTATAGATAGTGTACTCACCGCAGGCGCGGGCGCCGGCTCGGCGGGCCCGCGGCGCCAGCTGCCGCCCTCAGGGCCGCTGGAGCGGCCGGCGTAGCGCGGCCTGCGCACACACAAACGTCATTCGTTTACGAAATACATTTAGGCTCACTTGCACCACAAACCACTAACTGCATTTAACGCTAAACGTATAGAAAATCATTGTTTTTCTGTCATCTTTTCACCATAAATCACTAAAAATACGTGTACCGCTAAAATATTTAAATCGTTATTCTTTCACAGACCACTGTTTTCTAAAAACGGTTGACAGAAAGAGAACGATGTTTTAAATTCGTTTAGCGTTAACTGGTGCAAGCAGGTCTTATTGTTACAGCATTTTTATCTCACGAAGCGACGCGCGCTTTAGTTGTGGTTACCAAGGGTACGAACACCCTGTAAGTATGTGTGTAAGCGCAGGAACTCTCGGTACCGTGCGAGTCACGAGTGAAGTCGGAAGTGTATGTGAGTTATGTGCTGACGCTACTCGTTTTCACGCACACATTCACAGCGTGTTTGTACACGTGGTTACCAGAAGTAAAGCGCGCGTCGCTTCGTGAGATAAAAATACTGTATTACATTACGTTCAGTACAAAGAAAAATTGCTGGTGACTACACCAGAAATTAATAAAAGAGTTGTCTCCTACGAAAAGTTGTACTATTTTTGAGGAAACTTAATTCCGGATATGTCCAGGTATTTTTAAATTGTTTTTCTTAACATTAACTACTGACCTCTCCCTCTCGGGCTCTCGTTCCCTGGCGGGCTCTCTGTTGGCGGACCTCCAGCCTGCCGCGTCGTCTCGCGGCCTCTCGTCTCTATCTCTGGGAGGGCCACGTTCTTCGCGAATTGGACGCTCGTCGCGGGGCCGGTCTTCACGTCTACAATGAAATAATAATTATAAAATGAGAAAGAAATCGACACTTTGGTGACATGAATAATGTAATTATTTAAATCATTACACGAATCGATTCTCTCAAATTTATATTTGCTGCAAATCGTCATATTTTTACGAAATAGTCAAAAATTCAAATTGTTTTATTTCACATGGACCTACATGCACTTATGAAACTTCAGAAGCTAGGTGTACGGTTCTAATTGTCGTTTCCTATGGAGAAGAGTCTTTTAAAAATAAATGGCCTTTACAATATTTTCAAATAACAGTATTAATAGGTATGGGAGGACAGTGTAGGTCTTTCAACAAGTATCAGGTACTTAACAAAATAGAAGATGGTCAATAAATCTACAGTCCACTAAGCCTACAGTCTTATTAGCAGCTAATATAATTTCAAGAGCTATATTGATGTTTATAGGTGTTGTACCTGTCATCTCTAATAGGCGCTCGTTCCTCTCTAGGTGCGGGTCGCTCTTCGCGTGCAGGTGGACGTTCCTCGCGTGGTCTGCGTTCAGGTGAACGCGGGCGTTCTTCTCGAGGTGGGGCCGCCTCGCGGGCTGCGCGACCTGAGGACATTAACAGAAAGTTCTATATGTGTGATAGATGGTATGGCCAGGAAGGAATTGAATTCTGAGTTAATAGTGACGTATGGAACAAAAAATTATGGCTGCGCCGACCCCATTTGAGTAGCTCGTTTTTCACTCTGATCTTGTTACTCGGGGTCGATGTTCTGGGCTGTCGACACACATACACTCCCGACATGACTCTCAATGAACATGACGAAACAGAACTAACATGAAATGATATGGCTTCTTAAGTCCGCCTCTGTACATTTGTGTGCTTAAAATATTAGATAAATAAATCTATTGGATTTGACATCTACTAGTACTTCTAGGTAGTCGTAGTCGTAGGTAGTAGGTTTAGATCTTCTCAGTTCAATACTGACCAGAGCGCCACGTGTCGCCGGGCTGCGCGGCCTGCGCGGGCTGCGCGGCCTGCGCGGGCTTCTTGTCGTCCTTGTCTTTCCCGCGCCACGCGTCGTCCCGCGCGGGCGGGCGCGGCCCCGCGCCGCCGTCGCGCCAGGACGACGACGTTGTAGTCTTCTGTTCTTCAAGCTTGCGTTGGATTTCGGCTTCTTTAGCTCGGATTTTGGCTTCGGTACGGGCTAACATTTCCTGGTGATCTCTATAAACAGTATGTTTGTTAAGTAAATCTATATCTGGGACCTGACGATGATATGAAGCCTTTTAGAATTAATTAAATATTATGAAAGTCTGTATGTTGAACGTGTTTGTAAGTAAATTACGCCTCAACGACTGAATAAATTTGGATGAAATTTGGCAAATGGCTTAACCATAACCTGGATTAGGACAACAGATACTTTTATCCCGATAGTAAATTCCCGTGGGATAATTGCCAACCTTCACGTGGGCGAAGCCGCGGGCAAAAGTAGGTAAATGAATAATAATGACCTGTCTTCCTTTTCCTTCCTCTCCCTCGCGGCGGCAATCTCCTCCGCATGTTTCTTCTCTCTCTCCTCCCGTTCTTTGCGTTCCTCTTCTTCTTTGATGCGTTTCGCCTCTTCTGCGGCGCGTTCTTCTGCACGATGCTTCTGGTCCAGCCACTGAGGAAGGAAAGTGTGAAAGTTGAATATCTAAATAATAAAAAACCTAAATATGCTACAAATGGAGACGATTTTGTGATGTCATTATTTATCACTTTGACAGTTCTAAAGGTGCTTCTGAGTAGGCTAGGCCTCTATTGCAATAACTATGGCGCGTCATATGGCAATCATGTCTCCTACACGCCATGGCTGGGCAAGACGGACGATGTATTATTTATTTGGTACATCGTCCGTCTCGGTAATAAACGATAACGGTCAAAGATTCGGGCAATATGGTCAATGTTTTCGATGACAATATGGAAAATGTTGCCGCAATACTTGGAATAGTTAGGTATTTACTGGGCCATTATGTTAATATTGCCGTTGAAAATATGGCCTGATAACGAAAGAAAATACATTTTTATAGCACAGACTAAATGGCAGACAAAATATTCTTCTAAATAAAATAAAAGTATACTCCGTTTAGAACCGCCTTAAGTATTAAAATTCTGCCCTAAGACACAGATTAATACGGATGGTTCACTCCACAAAATCATTTAAATAAAAATCGACTCTTGTTACGACAGAATGAAGTGCAATTCAGGTCGCACAGCGCTAATTACCTACAGAAGTTGGCTCTCTTTCTATCGTGTAACTCATATCTTCTGACTTCGTTACGCTCACTGAATTGGCCCGACAAGTCGAGCCCACCGCGTAATTGTAGCTTCATACCTAAAATGCGGAGTGCACCTGCACCATTCTGTGTTAAGGTGCCATATTTCTACTACCCACCTCCTGCCTCCTCTTCTCAATCCTCTGCTGGCGTCTCTCCGCCAGCCTCTTCTCTCTCTCAGCGTGCAGCTTGTCCTTGAACGCGGCCAGTCGTTGCGTGTGCGCAGCGCCGCGTTCAGAACGCAACTTGACCGTGAACGCGTCGCGCTGGACCGCCATGCGGGACATGCGGGCGGCTGTTGTTACGTCGCGCGCACGCGCCTCTGTAAGGGAAAAGATGGGTTGACTCAGTTACTGTACTAATACCCTGAAAGTTTTACGCAAAAATACGTAGTTTGTTATGGTTTTTTTATTAAACAATTGGGTTTATGGTATCTTAGCCAGTGCCGGTTTTCTCATTACAGGCGCCTTGGGCGAGATTTCTGAAGAGTAGAGATGGGCGAAAACTTTTAGCACTCCGTCTCGTAAAGGATAGGTTACATTTTGTCTATTTATACAGAAATATGAGATACTTTGTCGACTTATGCAGAAAAGGGACAACGCAGGATCCAAGAGCGAGCTTAGCGAACTCGAAAGTGTTTGCACCCCATTTCGGATAGGTCAAATTTTCTGACCCATGCAGACAACAAAAAAAAAATCTAAAATTTAAGTACTCGACTTTAGTAAGATTAGGTTTGACCGTTCATGTAGTATAAAGAGGATCTTCGTCGATGATAAAGAGAATTTAGAGAATGTAAGATGCAAAGGGAGCGAAGCGAGCTCAATTTTTTTTTAGCATGTCACTTAGGCAAAGTTAGGTTTTCTCTTTACTCAATAAACTGCCTATTTTGTTCTTCTAGGGATTTGATTTAAAAATACCTACTCTGCAGGCACCAGAGGTGAAGGGGCGCCTTTTCACGGTGCCTTCGGCGCCCCTTCACCCCTGGCGCCCTAGGCGATCGCCCGACCGCTTCCTACCCTAACCGGTACTGATCTTAGCACTACGAAATGAAGTTTTGTATTCAGAAACTCACATTTTTAAGTAACAATATGTAAAAGATATGAAAGGGAGAGCAAAAATGGAAAGAATAGACGAATTTCTTTAACGAGAAAGAACAAAACCTCTTTTTTTCGATGACCGATTCTTTACAGAAGTTATTAACTATGGATGTTTTTGTAGGATGATTTGCTATGATGGGATTGGGCGGAGGAAGGGTCGAATGCGGTACTGGACTCACCAATAAGTTGTTGAATACGCTCCTTCTCTTGTGTCTCCCAGAATGCTTTGTCCTGCACTTGCTTCTCCTCCAAACTCTTTTGCAGCAGAGGGATCTCTTCCAAACGTTTGGCACGCTCGAAGTAATCCACCTGATGACAAATTTATTGTTTTAGTTTGTTAGACTGCCAAATGATTACATTATTAATTTCCTACTTCTTCTTTTGCGTTTGTAGAGAATATACACAGAACATCATGGTTGTATTGCCCAAGGGTTAGGCAGGAGACATATTCCGTCATTCATGTTTAAGTCCCAAGTAATAGGGCGAACCTGTTGCCATCAACCAGGTACAAATACAGACATATTTTCGTATGGCATGGCAATAGACTCGCCCCTTATTGCACAGGAAATATAACTGGCAAAATAATAATAATACTATGCATCTCCGCCTCACCGTTCGGGGAATACAGGCACAATGATAAGTATGTATCTCATTATGTTTGTGCCGACATAAATTAACGCAGAGTGCACATGTTGGCGCACTCTGTCGCGTCAAGTCGAACATATCATGTACCTCCGAGGCCTACCACGACTGACTATGACATAGATAGTCGTGGGATTTATTTCGGAGGTAATTTAACGAGACATTTTCCACTAGTTATAATCGTATCGGTACAATGTGGCGTCATTCTTGCATCTCACTTTAGTTATTAACACTGTAATGACAATCTATATAACTCAAAGAATTAGGGTGCGTTTCCACTGAAACGGAGACGACTTATAAAATAACTGTAGTGGTTATTAATAAGTACTTAAAATACCCATAAACCTTTGGAAAAGACTTTCACAGGAATGGAAGCGGGTAGATACGACGCTTTACGTGCTATATTCACGACCGCGTAGTAAACAGTTGACGTAAATCATGTGCGTGTGCGGCGCGTAACTTCTATATCATTAACATAAGGTTTAAATTGCAACGACTGATGTGCCCTCGTCAGATATAACAACTCTAATACTATAAGAGTGTTAGTATATAAGGAGGTATTAAGTAAATATTGCTATCATAATATCTTACCTTCTTGTCTTGCGATTTGAGTCGAGCCTGCAGTTCACGGCGTTCTTTCATCAGCTCCTCAGCCTCGCGCGCCGCGATGGCTTCGGCGTCCATCTTCTTGAGTTCCTGTTATTAAAAACATGATTTTATTAATGAATGAATGTAAGTTTTAAGCATTTTAGACATAACTGGCGAAATGTGGGTGTACTACATGTACACTTCTGCCTAACGCTTCGGTGATTACACGCTTAATATGTTATATAGAAAGCGCTCGGTAATCCAGCACCCTTTCCAGATTACTGGATTGCTATAGGAAATATCAGCTAGCTAGTAAGAAATAATTTTAACACAGATTTGCAAAGTAAAAAATCTTTATTAGTTTACGTATACTTGTAGAATCGGACTAGACTGCAGAACGACAGCCGCCGTAATCCGGCACTTTTGTATTAAACCTACGATTGCAGAGTAGGAGACGGATATCTATGATAGGAGAGCTAAGTTAGAAAATTGGACGTGTCTGATTTGTGAGCGCCGGATTACCGAGCGCCTGCTGTATTTTAAATTTTATACTTTGTAGCTGCGATGAAACTAGACAAGCAACATCATAGTGCAATTTACTTTATTTCGAAGCGCTTATAGGTAGCAGAATATTTCTTTGATAATGTGTGTGCCGACATAAATTAACACAGAGTGCCCATGTTGGCGCACTCTGTCGCGTCAAGTCGAACATATCATGTACCTCCGAGGCCTACCACGACTGACTATGACATAGATAGTCGTGGGATTTATTTCGGAGGCATGCTTAAACTGTGTTTAGAGAAATATTCTTGTTCAATTACATATCAATTCACTTATGTATATTTATAACCTTGTTTCCAATTGATGTTGTGTTTTTTTTTTTTTAGGCTGGCAACACTGGTAGCCGGTCGTCAAAAAAACGGTCTCTAGGTTAATTATTTTAGTAAATTATTAAAAGTGTTTTAATTATGTTAAATTAGTTGAACCTAGATATTAAGTTTCGGCCTTGCATCATTTAATTATTTTTATTACTAGCTGCGCCCCACGGTTTCAACCGCATATGTCTCGATCTCGTGGGAATATCGGGGTAAAAATCATGGTCTACCTATATGCCAAATTTCATTCAAATCCGTTCAGCCGTTTTAGCGTGAAAGCGTAACAAGCAAACTCACTTTCGCATTTATAAAATTAGTTAGGATTTACTAGCTTTTGCTTGGGGCTTTGCCAGCAGTGATGTCGGGAAATATCCCACACGGGAACATAGTATCGAGATTTAAAGTAGATACCTTGTCTTAATGTAGGTTATAAACTATTTGTGAGCCTATATACCTCCGAAATAGGTATAATAAGATATTTTTACCGCCTTTTCGGTTCAATATCACATGTATATATTTTTTTCTAACATTAAACCGGTAGAAGTCGTTTTCAGTACGAATATATGGTGTATTCACTGCTTTTTGTCGTTGTTGTCAAACACACATACCTCCTCGTTGATGTTGGACAACATCTTCTGTCCGTGCGCAGTCTGGCTGATGTGCGCGACTCTCTCGCGCAGATGTCTCTCCCTCATGGCGGTTAGTTCGGCCTCGTGTCGTCGTCGCTCGCGTTCTTCGCGCTCCGCTTCCAGTCGACGGGCTTCGGCCGCGGCTGCTGCGCGAGATACTTCTTCTTGACGCCTGCGGTGATAATGATAAGTTAGTAATAACAACTTTTGTGTTTGTAAGTACTCAAGAACTATGTTAGTAAACCATAAAAACAAACGAAATTAACTTGACACATGGAATGACATCCAGTGTCTCAGAAATAACGTGTCTGCTATTAGTAATAATGAACAGATCATCATTTGCTCTGCCTCTTCCCAACTATGTTGGGGTAGGCTTCCAGTAACTGGATGTAGCTGAGTACCAGTATTTTACATGAAGCGACTGCCTATCTGACCTCCACAACCTAGTTACTAGGTAACACGATAACCACTGATAAGACTGGTTGTCAGACTTTCGGCCTTCTGACGACCCGTAACGACTGTCAAAGATCTTTGAATGACAGCCGGGACAAACAGCTTAACGTGGTTTCCGAGGCATGGAGGAGTCTCGGTATGTAAAGGATGGTCACCCATCTACAGACTGACCTCGGTAAGCGTAGCTTAACTTTCGGTCGAGCCGTGCGGCTGTTATTCCAAGCTCCTCACTAACGAACAGATAATGAAGGATGATTATTTACCTGAGTTCTTCCTCCTCCCGTACAGTGTTGAGTCTCTCGATGTACTCCTTCCTCTCCTCGATGATCTTGTGTCTCTGCAGCACCCTGTGATGCTCGGCGTGCTTGTGCTCGTGGTAGTGCTGCACCATGTGCTGGCGCGAGCGCTCGCGCTCTTGCTTGCGGCGCGCCGGGAACAGCGTGGCCGCGGCCCGCGACAGGACCTCGGCCGCGCGGACGAGTTGCTCACGGACCTGTGGTGACCACGAGTGAGTTGGTTTAGATAGGTCGAAACGAATATGTAGGTATAATTCATGCCTATTGATTCCACTACCACCACTGCTCTCAAAACGGTCAAGGAAAACATAGTGAGGATAACGGCATATCCGAGAACCATAAATTCGAAGGCAGGTACCAACCCGCACTGGGCCCGCGTGGCAGCCCACTCTCTCTCGAAGAGAGGAGGCCTGTGTCCCAGCAGTGGGATTGACAATGTTTATGCTGTTACACACAGTACAAGAGAACCCCAACGAAACGTTATCCCATATCTCACCCCGCACAATTGTCTAGAAGAATGACCGACTGTTTAGTTCTCGCAGTTAAGACTCACATTATGTTACGAGATAAACAGAAGCTTACCTGTTCTGCAGGCGTGGCTTGCAGTATGGCGCCGCCACACGCCTCGTCGGCAGTGGAGCACCACTCGCCGCCGCCGGCTTCCACGCCGAAGTGTACGCACCTGGAAGGGAATGCCAATGTCAATATTTTGCACTGTACAAGAACAGGCGATTATTTGGCACATCTTGTTTTAAAAAGAGAGAGTCGCAGTGGTATCGACCAAGCAGCGTTAGAATAAAACGCAAAGATTATAATTGTTTGTGCCGACATAAATTAACACAGAGTGCCTATGTTGGCGCACTCTGTCGCGTCAAGTCGAACATATCATGTACCTCCGAGGCCTACCACGACTGACTATGACATAGATAGTCGTGGGATTTATTTCGGAGGCATGGTACAAATCTACTAAGACAAATATTTTTATTCAATTACTTATCAATTCTAGTAAACAAATATCAGTTTTACAGTAGTGTAAATCAAGGCGATTTCGGAATGATTGAAAAAATTATATACAGGGTTACTGGTGCAACCAAATGACCCCTTTTGACTCGTATGCAAATGTCAACAAATTTCGAGTCATTTGACATTTTATATTTTTATTTCATACATTTTTTTAAATATGAAATGCCAAATTACTCGAAAATGGTTGACATTGGCGGTTGTGAGGGGTCATCTTGGAAACGCATTTAGTTTTTTGAGGCGATATCGACGATAACTTTCAAAGCAGAGAGTGAAATCGTTATTTTCAGAGCCCATGAGGTAGAACGGCGGAAAATGCCTACGACAAAGCCCACTTTTTTTACTAAGGCTACTTGTACATGACGCCGTACATGTAGCCACACCGGCGCAGCAAGTTTGTGTATACAAATTAATTTCGCACATGCGCCGCACCTGAACCGCGTGTACACTGGTATTGCTTCAGTAAATCATTGCCAACGAAACATGCGGTACGGCGTCATGTACTAATGCCTTATACGTTCAAAGTCAAATCATTTATTTCAAATAGGCCCTTGTAGGGCACTTTTGAACGTCAAAAATTTACATACATTTTTATTGATTCTAGTCGCCTCCTCCAAAAGGTAGTTTTCGTATGGAGAAGAATGGGCAAGAAACTCCACCGTTACTCTTTTAAAATGTTTTACAATATTTTGTATATGTATGTACATTCGTTGTATATGTGAAGACGATGCACCTAAAAAAAATACTATACCACAACTGGTAAAATGAATTGCATACTAACTTGTTAGCATGATCAACTCTGATCTGCATATCGTTATGCCGCACGCAGTCGACCAGCAGCCGCTCCAGGTGGAACAGGTCGTCGGTGTGCGCCAGTTGCAGTAGGCGCGAGAACTGGATGCAGGCGTAGCACTGACCCACTTGGCGGATCAGACGGACGAGGGCTACGTCACTTAAAGCGATCGTGTATTGAGCGAGGGGCGAGTCTGAAAGAGAGGTGGTTAGGTAATGAATATAGATATTTTATAGTAAAATACATTATTAAAATAAATCTAATGGGTTTGCTGTATTTTAACTACTTAAGGGTGATCCGCCAAACTAGCATACGAAATATACATAAGTACGTTTCGAGAAAATATAACGATTTCCTGCAAATATAATTCCGAAAGCTATATTGATGATTTAAATGATTATAATAAGTAAAAATAAAATCATAATTGTCGCGTAATGTATTTTGATCGACATACAATGTAAAACAGCACCACAATTTGAAAAAATAAAAAGAGATTTTGAATTTTGCGGGCTACATTGTAGGAATAACCTCATAAGCGGCACCTGTAGAAGGTAGACTGAGCGTAGACGTCGCATAGGTGCTGCGTCAATGTACACGATATGCTAGGGTCGCGTAGACGTAATAATATTGAAAATACGTCGCATTTTCAGTGTAAGCTGGACGTGGCAATGGATATTTACATACGGGGCTTGTAACTAGCCGCGCGCAGTTTGGATGCGTTTTCGTACGAATTTCACTTGTGCGTACAAGTACGACCATGGCCGTACGAATTGAGTGCGCACACTGGATACGTTTTTCTATGTCAAATAGGTAGTGTTCCGGCGATATCGCATGGAACGCACACAAAATCCCAACAAGTTCGGATTGTTTTCGGACGTCGGAACTATACGTACAACTATGTCGCACCTAGTCTGCGCGCTCCCTTTGTACTTGGAAGGTCGGGATCGTTCGTGCGTGTTCGTACATGTACGCACAAGTGAAATTCGTAGGAAAACGCATCCGAAGTGTGCGCGGCCTTACGGTGCTCTTACACGAGCCACTAAATTCAATGCAATTCTTGGTAATTATTATACAATTTAGGAATTCCTGTAAATTGACAGCAATGAAGAAATTTGCTAAGAATTGCACAATTTTGTGGCTCGTGTAAGAGAACGGTTGGGGATCTCGCGCACTAGACGGCTACGACCACGACTTTTGGTCGCACCGACCAGGTGAAGAGATCCCTTAATTCTTTTGTGCCGGCTTAAATTAACACAGAGTGCCCATGTTGGCGCACTCTGTCGCGTCAAGTCGAACATATCATGTACCTCCGAGGCCTACCATGACTGACTATGACATAGATAGTCGTGGGATTTATTTCGGAGGCATGCTTAAACTGTGCTTAGAGAAATATTCTTGTTCAATTACATATCAATTCACTTATGTATATGTATAACCTTGTTTCCAATTGATGTTATTTTCACTTAAACAAACATAAACTTTAAACAAGTGTAAATAAAGTTGATTTTAGACTGACCAGAACTGTTGAAAAAGACAAACAATTTGAAGTTGTAGAGCAAACTGAACGTTTTGTGTAGGCATTAAAGTTGATTTCCTAAAACTCGTGTTTGTTTACATGTTTGTGCACATAAATTGTAAACGCAGAGTAGAGTCCAAGCTGCTGCAGAGAAATTCGTAACGGAAAAACCAAAAAAACTCTGGCTGATCTGGGGATATTCATCTAGCACGGACGCTCGAAGTAAACTTAACGCTTATCCTATAGCATTTCGGTTTAAATTCATGCGGCAAGCACAATTAGTAACACCAAATATTAATAAAGTCTTTAAATATTTTAAATACTTGTTTCGTATATAATATTTATTAAATTTTATGCGAAACGAGTATTAACAAATTTAAAATCGTTCAAATTTACGTTACGTGTACGTCCCGTAAGGCTTTAGGAGTCTCGATAACGACAACTAGACCAGAGGGACCAGCAAGTTTTACTTAAAAAAATATTTAGACACTTACTAGGCTCTTCCTCCAGCGACTTGACGACGCTCTTGACATTGTTGCACAGAGTGAGCGGGTCGAACTCGACCTCCAACCAGGAGTACAGCTGCTGCAGTTGGGGCGTTGCTAGAGCCACCACGTTTAGGCGGACCACGTCTGAAGAAAAAGAACATTCGTTAAACATTATCATTAGGAAAAGAGTGCTCATAGATAATATCAGCCCAGAACTATGGAGTAAGCAGAGGTCTAGAAGGTAACTATGACAAATCTATGACCTTTAGTGCGAAGTAAGAGGATTTCTGAGACCATTTTGTTAATGAGGAGTACAGAGATCATATAATGTTAATAAATAGCTGCCAGAAACTGAAAAGAGCAGCCCACACTGAGAGGGAAGCGAAACGAAGCTAACTTCCGTTTTCGTATCGCTTAGTACGCGGTGTGTACCGAAGTATTAAAAGACGGGGAAGAAAGCTAAACGAACTTAGCTTTAGCCCAGTGTGGTCTGCGCTTAATAGTTGACCTTTTTATACTTTCCCATGACAAGCCATACTAAACGTCAGCGCTCATTATTACAGCACCGCTCTGACACGGCAAATAACTTGTCATTCAAATTGGGATTTTAAATAAATTATTTTGAAGTCTAATTTACGATGGCTATACAGAATAGTAGACGGCTCGCCGGCCGCTCACTGCTCTAGACCCGTCACTCGTAAACTAGACTTTAAGGTATTTGATTTAAAAATCTTACTTAAATGACAAGTTATTTGCCGTGTCGGAGCGGTGATGTTATAACGACCTTTGTCAGTTGCAACTCTACTTGGCTTACAGGGCGTAGGCGGGCTGATAAAGTGAGTATTCAGAATGTTGTAATGTTTTGCATTTTACTCTTACATTTTCCTGTTAATAATTTAAATGTGTGCCGACATAAATTAACACAGAGTGCCCATGTTGGCGCACTCTGTCGCGTCAAGTCGAACATATCATGTACCTCCGAGGCCTACCACGACTGACTATGACATAGATAGTCGTGGGATTTATTTCGGAGGTATGTTAAGGTAATTTTTAAAACTAAGGATTATGTTTTTTAAACCAAAACAATGATAAATTGAGTAAATTGGGGAAGAAAACAGTGGTTTCCTGGCCGGAAATCTAAATTTTGGGTTCAAAATTTTCGAAGCTTGAATGAATTCCTTTGTTGGTTAGACTCGGTTTCTGCCACGAAAATTAACGACTTTTCAAAATTAAACTCATATCAAGAGATCTGATTGGCAGCTTTTGATTCGGTCAACCAATCTTATTTGTTTACTTTTACAATCTTTTTATTAACTTGCTTCTTTCTTGTGTTAATTTTCGTTCTAGAAACCGGGTGTTATCCCATCGGGAATTAGCGAAAACGTAGCTTACCTTTCAACAAGCTAGACCTAGTCGGTGGTTGGGCGAGACCGAGAAGTACAGCCAGCCTCTGGGCCTTCTCAACTGGACTCTTGTCAGTCTCCACAAAGCGGTCGAACTCCGGGTGAAGTGACGGCAGAGGTACTGATAACACGGCCACGAGTACGCGACATGCCATCCTGGAGAGAGAGAGAGAGGAGTGTTAGAGGTGCTTTGGAACAAGTTTGAAGAAATAGCTTCAGGGAAGTCGGAAACGTGTTCCTGACAACCTAGAATGTTGGAGTGTCACTGGCAACACTTTAAAGTTTCGTATTAATGGTAGACAATAGTTGTGCAATTTATGTGGCTATAGCAACATTGATAATTTTTGTGCGTAGAGAAACGTAGCATGAGCACGTGAATAAAAAACCGAGCAGAGTGAACGCTTCCTAACAGAGTTCAAAATTCTTACATACATGGCTTGCCATATTTTCCCGAGCCACCGTCGGATTTTTTTGTGAAAGGGGATTGGGGATCTCGCTCACTAGACGGCTACGACCACGACTTTTGGTCGCACCGACCAGGTGAAGAGATCCATTAATTATTTTGTGCCGGCTTAAATTAACACAGAGTGCCCATGTTGGCGCACTCTGTCGCGTCAAGTCGAACATATCATGTACCTCCGAGGCCTACCACGACTGACTATGACATAGATAGTCGTGGGATTTATTTCGGAGGCATTATTTAGTAGATAAATGGTGTATAATATTGAGAATCTGATGGAAAACCCCACACTCAAAGAAACACTTTGCCTGGCCTGAGAATCGAACCTAGGACAGTTTAGCAGTCGTGTTTGAGACCACTAGACCGAAATATCAAACAGATTTTCATGTCTCACAAATTGGTCTAGTTGAAAACCAGCGTTGTTTTAGTTGACCTATAGAGAGGTACGAGGAACAGGGTGCTAAAGTTCACTCATCCCCATAGAAAGGGAGGATCCTCCGACCAGACGGACATGGTGTCTGGTGGGCAACTGTCCAAGTATTGATGTTGGGACGTTGTATACGTGGTAAACTCTGCTTGCACGATGCAGTGACTTCAGTGTGATGCGTAGTTCGCATGTGGCGATGTAGATGCCGCCACAGACCTGTGCCTATTTGGCGCAGTCGTATTTGAGAGCGAACGAAAAGAAAGTTGTATTTTAATATCAAATTCTTAAACTATTATGTATAATGACAGGAACTTAGCTAAAGTTTGTTCTAAGTAATGTTTATCAATCTAAGCATTTCACTTACTTTTGTAACTCCTCCTGTGTAATATTCTTCTTCATCTCCCTGGACAGTTGGAACAGCTTCAGTAAAGCAGCGGCATGGAACAGGCAGTGTCCGGCCTTCCAGAACACCAGCGCCAGCTTACCATAGTAGTTGGCCATGGTCTTAGCTACAGGCGTCTTCTTCGACATGTTCATCAAATTGTGGATGTCTTCGATCGCTTTGTAGGCTTCCTGATTTAAGAAAATTTGTAATTTATAGTAAAGATCCCGAAAAAAGAGGTTTAGATGTGTGCAGTACCTGTTTGCTAATTGCACATTACAGCCACATCGGGCCGCAGCGCATTTTCATACAAAAAAGCGCAGTACAGCGCGACTGTAGTGTGCGATGTTTCATACAAAATGTACGAAAGTGATCTAGGATGGTTTCTGCAATGCAGTGCGGCCGGCCCAATTCGACGTCAGCCTTAATAATCATTTGGGTTTTAACAAAAAAAAATGGCTTTCTAGAGCTATAGGTAGTTCATATTAATTATATAATGCGGAGACGTCAATAAATGTAAAGTCAATCCTAATGCATAGGAGTATTTTTGTCTGGGAAAATCAAAAGATACACACAGTTTCATTTATTATCGTCTACATCTTGTTTAACAGTAGGACAGTCTTATTTTAAAACTGGTTGTGCCATATTAACAGCCAGGTACTGTAAGTGGACATTGATGGTGATTGGCTTTGGAAGTATTCCCAGTCATTTAAATTTAAAAATATTGTGGCCAAACATAGGCGATGCATATCGAAGAGACCACAACACATTCACAATAGTGGATTGTAACTGTCAGCAACAAAAAGTTGTCCTGATTTATTTATTTTATTTTGTATAGGTACTCCAACGGCTTATTCACTAATAACATACTACATGAAATAACTTTATATCTATTAGTATGGTGAATTTGTCACTTAAAAAAGTACACAGCTTAGACATAGATAAAAGTACATTCCAATTAAGAAGATTAATTTAAATTGTTTAAAATGGATTTACTTATTTTTTGTTATAATGAAGATAAATAAGAGCTACTTTACTAAAGTAAGACAATACAAAATCATACATCAAATACTTAATTAATAAACAGTAACATATTAAAAATAAAATTTTAGGTAAGGCGACTGCAATAAACGTGATCAAATGTTATGCATGGTTGGGGATGGGGAAGCTTTTCTTTTTTAAGTTTTTTACGGAATTGATTAAAAGTCCTGATGATGTAAGGGAGATTTTTTATATTGTAAACGAAAGAGAGAAGCTGAAATGTTCTATGTGCCTGTAATTACTGTACTGCGTTCGCAATTCATTTGACAAACATGTAAACAAATAGGAGTTTTAGAAAAACAACTGTAATACACATAAGGTTCAGTTTGCGCTACAGCTTCATATTTTTTATATTCGCACATTTCTAAACTGAAAAGCAACCCCCCAAATAAAATATTTTTCTTTCTTTCTTTCTATTTAAAGATAAAATGTTCTGTAATTTATTAAGATACCTTGCACCAAAAAAATACACATGACTTTGAGTAGGGTTAGTCTAAAACACACGTGACTTTGGGTAGGGTTAGTTTAAAACCTCACTACGTATCACAAGGCGGGGGGGGGGGGGGGGGGGCTTAAAAAAATTCTAAAAAACATCACATGATTAATGGCCCCCTTGGCGAAAGGAATTGGTACGATGGTACTTTCCCGGAATTTTACCCATTACGACCTTAGTGTCTTGTACTCGTGGATAGATAAGATGTACGAACCTGCCACAATTCCATCTGGATAGCGCTGTCCAGTTGGAACAGCCTGGTCTCCAGGTTGAGTTGCTGAGTCTCCGGCTTGCTGATGCTCACATTCCCAGTTTGCACCTGTTACAAAAAATATAAAATTCCTTTTTTTTTCGTATTTCTTTACGCGAGAATCAAGGTACGGAAAACAGGTCTGAGACACGGCTTTTCCATCCATTTTATAATTAAACTTATTTATTTATATATACTTTATTGTACACCAGATTATAATTAGATAAAGAAAAAGTAATACACTACAAAATATACAATTGGCGGCCTTATCGCTTACTGCGATCTCTTCCAGGCAACCTTGCCCCTAACCCAAGTTACCACTGCAGCTGTACAACTAATTAAGTAAGGTGGGGTTACACCAATGATCCACAATGCGATTGTCGTGGACTCTGTGCTATAGCTCCTCTTATTAAAAAACATTTGAGGGCTATGTTAACGCTATCGGCGTTACTGAATTCTGGTCAAAATTTCTATAAATAATCTTGGAATTATCGAGGAGATGAATAAGTAAATTACTTTTTATTCGAAGATAAAAAAACTGACAGTAAAACTTACCGTAGGCTTGCAAATATCTTCAAGATGTTTCCTGAGCTTATCACATAGTTTTCTGAACTCTGTCTTGCGGGAGTACTTGAGACAGAACTGGAAGGCCATGCGCGCTATGTCGTGGTACAAAGTCTCCACGTGCGCGTTCGTACGGAGTAGCTCGAGGCATTGGCAGTACGACTCCCACAGGAATTTCACCTAGAAAAAGGGTTATGAATTGAAGATTATTTATTTCCACATTCATGCACAATGGTAAAAAGTTTACCATAATATCTATGGCAACAGTTTGACTTTCATCAATCAACTCAGCCTATTGCAGTCCACAGCTGGACATAGGCCTCTCCCAGGCTGAGCCACAGCACCCTGTCTTCCGCATTCTGCATCCAGTCTGCCCCAGCCACCTTTTAAAAGTCATTGATCCATCTAGCTGGGCACAGTTTTGCTTTGACAGCAGCGCCTTTATTTCGTAGCAATAAGGGCGTCATACATAATGCATTATCTACTATCCTTTGGCTTGGAATGAAATACGAGACACATAGGTACAAAGATATTTTTTATGTTAACCACCGTAGGTTAATTAACGTCTCAATGCTGGGCAAAGATGTCCCACATACTTTTCTTCATACAAAGATCAAAATAAAATCTACTTAGACAGGGATAGTTACTGTCTTATAGTATAGATATTTTCAGATTCTTCTTCATTGTTCCCTCAATGCTGAGGATCGTGACCACATAGAAATGTCTGTGACGATTTTTTCAGATAATGTATCCTACTTTTAAATATTTATATAAATTCCTTACCCATGGAGTAAGTATAGTCCTATCAGACCGATCCTGCGCGTCTTCTCCAGACACAGCACTAAGCAGTATGCTCTCAGGAGTGGCGAGGTTATCCAGGTCATCAGTCTCGATGACCGCCGCTGTGGATTGTGCACGAGCCGCTTCGGTTCGCTCTTCGGCCATGCGCAAGTAGCCTCTGAGAAAATGATGGTGAATCAGCCGAGTAATGATAGTTATGAAGTAAGTTGGCTGTAAATAACACTTTTACAAATATTGTGTTAATTTAATATTTTTGTCATTTTAGATTGGAGTATGGTACATTCTATAAATCTGTGTATGCTGGAGGCCTGTACATTTTGTAAAATGGACAAACAATAATCTAAAGTATTACAAAAGACATTGGGTAAAAATCTATGGGCTTTGGTACAAACGTCAAATGAGACCTCTGTCGCTGAACATTCTATTTAATAAGGAGTAACTTTTATTATGAGAGAAAATCTGTCAATGATAATTTATAGTTAAATAAAAATGAGTGCTTTATTCAATGATCAAAACGATTGTTGTGATGGTTCAGTGGTCATTTGATCCTTGTGCATAAGAATTTTCATTACTCTTAAAAGAGTGTTTATTCTGCAAGTGGGCAACGTCGCAAATAGATGTCAAATATTTCGCTATTTTGATTTATTTGGCAATATTACTGTATAGTGTATGAAAATAAGAAATGTGGCTAACTAAGCGAACTAGAATATTGATGATGAAATGCAATAATTAATATCATAACACTTAGTTTAAGATGTAAAAAAAGTATTTGGAAACTACACATAAAACATCAAATTCAATGTAATAATTGCAATTTATTATTAATATACTACTTCAATAGTTAGAAACATTTCTTATTTCCATATAGTAATATTGCCAAATTAATCAAAACACACGTTACCCACTTTTAGGATAAACGCTCTTAATAGACTATCCAGTTACATAGCTTTTGATAGTCGTTGACAGTTGGATGAATAGTTGCTGAAATAAACAGTTGTGACAGACAGACAGACAAAGTCTCACCATAAGGGTGAAAACACACTTGCATTTGTATCTAGATTTATTTCCTATCCTTGTGTTGTGCAAGAGTTATTTATGGTATTTGTGTAAGTGTGATTGTATATGAACTGTGACCTAGAACTCAAGTTAACAACAACAAACATATGAGCAATAACTTCATAAATAAGAACAAGTTTCTTAGGGCAATCAACTACTTGTATGAATACTACATTTCACAAATTGTGGTTTGTATTTCATAAGCTGGGAATTTATAATCTGTGATCCCAGAAGACTAAAGTGCTACACAAGATAAGAACAAAAAACTTTTGATAGAATTGTTAATAATTAATTACATTGGGATAAACTATGAACAGGACTGACCAGTACCCTAATTGCGTAACACAAATGATGAATCACAAACTGTTTCATTTTAACAGTTCAACAACATTCATTGCATTATTTACATTGTTGAGCAGACAATTTTTTCGAACATATGTAGCAATGGATTAGCAATATGTTTCAAAATGATACAGATTATGATCGATTGTGTGTTACGTAATTAGGGTGCTGTTTTAATGATTATTTAACAGGTTTTTTTGTTATAAAGATGTTTAATTAAACTGTCAAATTAACTTAAGTTGACTTAAATCAGAAGAGATTTGTTTAGTTCTCTTTTTATTTTTACTGCTTCAAATGATTTTTTCAATAGGTTTGACTTACCTTATAACCTGCTCCAATGACCCCACATTGACAGACTGGAACATATTTCTATACTGAAACAGGCCTTCCTTGGCAATATGTGATTTGCGCAAGTCCACACATAGTTCTAAGTACTTGAACATAATCGGCTCCAGCACCGACTCGGACCAGTTGTACGCCCATTTCTTGTTGCGGAACACTTCTTGCAGAGTATCTAAAGCTCTTGCTGGCTTGTCCAAGTCCATAAATTCTATTGAAAGGAAAAGTTAACGAGTTAAGAAGATTGTTTTTGCTGAATTCTTTTATTTGGTGAATTCTTTTATTAGATGAAATCTTTTAGCCAATTCTTTATTAATTATTTGGTGAGTTTTAGAGATATATTCTTCATGAGTGACTTGTGACAATAACATATTATGGATAGATACTAAAATACTTTTCAATAAACACCATAACAAATTACAATAGAACTTTTGAGTTGCATAGGTTGTTACAAGGGTGGTCATATCACATAAAGCAATCTTTTACAGCTTCTGAAATTTTGGATGCACTTGAAGGAGAAGAAAAAACGATAGGTAATTGTGATGTACTATTTCATATTTGTATTCCAAAATTTAAGTATTTTTAATATTATGTAGTGTGTTTTACACAGCTGAGTGTAATTTGTAAGAAAGATATCTTAACGTAATAGTTCAATGCAATAAATCGAAAATGTTCAGGTTATCTTGAGATGCTGTTACGCAAAAGCGCATAAATAAGCGGCTTTGCCTTTTGGTTAGGTTTCAGAAACATTAAGGACAACATAAATATGAACTTATATTATTGCATCTAACATCACAAGCGATATTAAGTGTTATTTTTAGCCCAATGTGTGTATAATCTGGTGATGGGGCAAATAACGTAAGGTCATTCTCACATGCAACGTGGTATCATTATCATAGAAATTTGGTACTAACCATTGGCCCTTTTGAGGGCATTCTCCGGTCTCTGACCGTATCGCGCCATGATGAACACTACACTTTTCACTTCATAAACACAAATTCAGCCTCAAAAACGTGGTGTGCACTAATAAAATCGGAATATTTTCCGCACACCGGCCTGTCAAGAGACAGGAGAAATCAAAATGGCTGCTGTATCTTTTTTTATTTAACTTCCAACAAGCACTACTAAATGTTATATTGGAAATTTAGTCTTTTCAGCATCAGTTAAGAGCGTGCATTCAGAAGTGGGCGACGTCGCAAATATATAGCTGTCAAATATTTCTCAGTTTTGATTAATTTAACAATATGACTGTATGGAAATATGAAAAACCGCTAACTAATGAATTAAAATACTGACTAAGAAACGCAATAATTAATATCGTAACATCGAATATTTAGTTTTAGACGTAAAAAAAGTATTTGGTAACTTTCCAAATGCCTTTTTTACACCTAAAACGTCCAACAACAAATTCAGTTGCAATTCATTATCCACATTTTAGTTCACTAGTTAGCGATATTTCATATTTCCCTACTAATAAAATTGCCAATTAATCAAAACAGGTAAATACTTATCAGCTATACAACAACTTTTAGAATAAACGCTCATAAATGCGTAACTGCGTAAGCGTTACTGTTTTTGAATATTTACGCCTTTATGTACACGCATAGTAAATAACTTTTAATTAGATCTATGAAAGATATTAGCACCAAGGCTTGTACTAACAGGCCCCAACACTGTTATTACTTCTCTCGTTCACTCGGCATTGATCACATAATATAAAAAAACGGGCACGGAGGGTTCCGTACTACCCTACAATAACACTTTATACTTTAGCAGTGTGATGATACAGACTAAAGTTTAGCCTGTATCTTCCCATTGCTGGGCAAAGGCCCCATGACTTCTAGTGCTCGATCCAGTACTAATGTTGATGTTGACCAATGTTTATTGATAAATGTTTTGTCCAGCTCGTCCTGCCATCTTCTACGGCAATATACATAATTATAATGTACTCTGTGTTCTACGGAGGCTGCCGCGACGCCTTCTAAATAAAAAAAAAAATGTTTAACATCTTTCTTGTAAGGGCATAATAATGTAGTTCACATTCTGAGAATATTTCAAGTGTGTACCTAATACGGTTTAAAAGATACAGCCCTGTGAGAGACAGATGGACAGAGCGGTGCTTTAGTAATAAATAGCAGTTGGGTAAGGAACCCTAAAAATACGAACGAAGCAAGTTAATCGTTATAAAGGAAAATAAATAAATAAGTAACTCTTTTGTTTTCAGATTTTTATTATGATCACGTATTATAAATTCGCCTCCAGAACATTTAGAAAAATCGTGGTACGAGTATAAGTTATAACACCAAAGCACCCGATATTCCCCTATCGAGTTGAAACCTGGAAAATCCAAGGAAGAGAAAGACAGAGGACAGACGCATTCGAAATGCAGTGCTGGAGGCATATGCTTTGAATTCCATGGACAGCCAAACGCATAAATGTGTTCGTCCTTTCCCAATTCTATATAAAGACTCGGTTGTCTATAGTTTGCCTACAGCGTATTTAACTTATTTCGGCCACATAATGCGAAGGGGAGATAGCAGCTTTGAAAAGCTGGTCATTGTAATTGGCAATACCGAAGGAAAGAGAGCACGACCAAACTTCAGCAAGTGCTCACCACTTGCTGAAATTTGGTCGTATCGTCGTGATGGTATCTTTGGACCGGAGTCGACGGAGGCAGAGGGTCCAGTGACCACGATCCTCAGTAATGAGAACCCGATTGAAGAATAAGAGATTATAAATGAATCCATTATTTTATTTTATCTGGCTTAAACTGTGTAATATCACCTACGGAGGTGACCCGACAGGCTATCGTCGCGGGTCAAGGGTGTCGCCAGCCGATGGTCCAGGGGGGCAAGTTGATATATGGAGGATGGCAAAAGTATGATTTGTAGTTACAGTCAAGAGTTAGAGCTAGAGCACATGAAGCTTTACACTTGTAGTGCGAGTCTTACCCCTACGGCGCACAATGGAAATGCTTTTGGTTCGTTTTTCCCAAAACTATTCTGAACTCTAGATGTGAAACCTAATAGGTATTATGACTAGGCCTACCACCAACACATAGATACGAATATTACGTCCCCGGACTATGCATTAGACCCCGTTTAGAGATATGGTACGAAATAAAAGTCGTCCAAATAAACAACATTGGCTGTATAGATTATGTAGTTTCTTTACATTAAAATGCCTTGTATTTGACGAAAACTTTTTTTATTTAACTTCGCAACTGGGCGAATACGGCAGCTCAGCAGCTGCCGCCTTTGCCCCCCCTTTGGCGACACCTACGTCGGGGGTGTAAGAGAACTGTCGTGTATCGATTATGTTTGGGTGCTCAAATAAAAAAAATCATTATTTAAACTATCTGTATCTACCTACTTAGATGTTTAATTAGAATGTTATTATCTAATCCTGCCGACAAACTAGGTATCACGCAGTTTGGCAGGTTTATAAAATGTATACAAGTGTTTGGTCCAAAATAAATGATGTATTTATTTATTAAAAAAGTAATGCTTCTAAGAATTTCTGCATTGGAAATTCTACCAGAATGGTGATTGGTACGGCGACAGCGTAGGTTATCAAATTGGTTGCACTCCAGTCCACGAACTGAAAAAAATATTATAGAATAAGTTAATGATACTTTATAACGCCTCATTTCTGTTTCATAAGGGTAAATGAAAAAAAAAACACGACAACCCTGCCAAAAAATGAACTACATAAATAGTACAAGTTGTATTAGTAATAATTGAATTCATTTGTTTATTATATACAAAGCGAAAGTTACTCATTTACTCGCTGACTAAACAGATAAATAAAATCGTCATTGCAGTATTTGCTGTCGCCCCACCTCTAAAGCTGGGTTCCGACGGTGCGCAATACTGCACACGCACGCGCACCAGCCCGCACCGTGAGAAGCCTAACGTGCGTGGTAGCGCAGACGCGTGTGTTGCGGTGCGTCCAATTTGGGGAAAATTCCATCTGAAGTTACCGACTCGCCGCGGATCAGCCCGCACGGACACGTACCATGGAAATTGGGAAGGGTAACGTGCGTGGTAGCGCAGACGCGTCCGTTGCGGTGCGCCCGATCCGCGGCGAGTCGGTAAACTTCAAAGGTGCGCGAGGTATGCTCGGCAGTGTTTGTATTGCCCAACTTGGCATATAAATAGATTCTAATAGCCAATATATGCATAAATACACGGTGGACATCGACGCGAAGCCTGTTACCATGGATTCAGTACATGATTCTGAACACCCCTGCGTTGAAATTTTACGCCGGTTACTTAAAAAAAAACAAACTGCTGTTCCATACATTTTGACCGCGTAAGTATTGCAGCTTTCTATGAAACAGCAGATTTTTTTTATGGATAAAAAAATGTATGGAGATGATGCTTATACTCGTATCTCCGGAACGGAGGGAATAGCCGTAATATTCTTGCGCAACTAAGTAACTATTTAATTATGGTTTTCTGACATACTTTCTTGACTTTTTCAGATTAGGAGCGGGATTAAAAAAAAAACGCACTTAATCTCGTTATTTGAAGTATGAATAAGCATTTTTTTTGTAAAAAAAAATATTGCCAATTTGCCTAACATACCAGATTGAATCCTATGATATATTTATGCATAATATTGGCTATTAGAAGCCATTTCAAGCAAAAAATCGACACTTTAAAATTTAATGCCTTCGAGAGCCTTTTCCGATCCACAGTGCGTCGCGTTGCGCCAGTTTGCACGACGCTTGATTCAACCTAAACTGCACCTCACCTTAGATCGGGAAAAGTGGTAAGTACATCAGACCTGTTTTCCCCGAAAGGACAGGCAGAGCTGTACCCGCCACGTTTTATTTGTACCAAATCAAGACGGAGACCAGCTAGTTAATGAAAAAACATTCCGGGTGCTACGACAAATAGGCTCGCGACTTTCAATACCTGGCAAACTAATATGTGTGTACTAATACACTTCTGCAAATCTGTTCGGAAAATAAAGGTTAAGGGGTTGTCCATTAATCACGTGATGTTTTTTAGAGTCTGTCAAGCGAGTCGAGTCCACAACCATTTTACTGATTTCTTATAATGGCAATACTATTATCTGTCAAACAGATTGTCACAATTTCTGTTCTAACCTCGAAGCATTCCGGTTTTTGTTGAATTTTTTAATGTTATAATGCCAAAACCTATTAAAAGTAGTGTCAGGAGCCTGCTGTTTACAATGATTAATAAATATAATCATGTAAAGATTGAATCTGATGACGTGTTAACAGAAAAACGACGACTTTTGGATGAAATTGTTTCAACAACAGGTAGGTTGGCTACAAAATGTTGATACTTTTAGCACAATTGTCTTGTTTGAATGTGTTCTGGTGTGATTGACTTGCTTGTTTAGCTGCTACCTTTTGGGTCTTTTAATGGGTATTTAGGTTAAATAAAAGAACTAGTTAATGTTACAATGGTCGTTAGCGAATGTGTATTTTATAATTTTATACAGCGATCGAGGGAAAAAGGATAGGAACAAACGGGCCAATCACAACAAGCCATCACGTCATTTAGCTGCGCTGTGATTGGCTTACGATGAAGCGACCGAATTCCGTTTGGATATTCATCCCAAACATGCCCGCGGCCTTGAAAGCATCAGCTTACAATTGAAATTTCCATTTACTCATCTTCGACCAGAGGGCAGATCTTCGTGTATGGCCGTCTCACGATGCCTGATGATGTCTGAATGTCTGCTACTCGTAAGATACCATCGTTGCCAGGTATCGTCTTCATGATCCGACCTAATTGCCATTTCAGCGGCGGAAGGTTGATATCTTTAATAATGACAAGCGTGTCAGGTTTTAGGTCTGCCATATTTTTCCTCCATTTGGTTCTAGTTTGTAGCTCCGAGATGTATTCCTTGGCCCAGCGTGACCAGAACTGCTGCCGGATCTGTTCCACTCTCTGGTAGCGAGTCAATCTATGAACGGACTTGTCTCGCAGGTCATCTTCACAGACTGGTGCGGTGAGTGGTCGTCCGATCAAAAAGTGTCCAGGGCTGAGGGGAAGGTAGTCTCGAGGATCCGAAGACAAGGGAGTCATTGGTCGAGAGTTCAACATCGCTTCGATTTGACATAACACTGTAGTGAGTTCCTCGAAGGCTAAGTGAGCGTTGCCCACTACTCGGCGAAGATGGTACTTGCATGACTTGACCCCAGCTTCCCACAAGCCACCGAAATGCGGGGAATAAGGGGGAATAAAAGAAAATTGAATTTGTTGAACCCTTGCGTAATCAATAATATCTTTTCTACATTTTAATAAAAACTGAGCAAAATCATTACTTAAGCCTACAAAATTGCGTCCATTGTCCGAAAATATTTCTGACGGCTTCCCGCGCCGTGAAATGAAACGCTTAAGCGCAAGTAAGTATGCATCAGAAGAGAGGTCACTAACTAATTCCAAGTGGACTGCGCGCGTCGTGAAACAGATAAACAGACAAATGTATGATTTAATTAGTTTCGCGCCTCTGCCTTTTCGGTTTTGTATGGACACCGGCCCTGCGTAGTCTACACCTGTGCGAATGAAAGGAAAACTAGCGGTTACCCGTTCTTTAGGTAGGTTGCCCATGAGTGGGGTTAATGTTTTACCTCGAATGCGCTTACAGATGACACATTGTTGCGTCACCTTCTTAGCTAGGTTTCTACCAGACAGTGGCCACCAATTCTCACGCAAACGATAAAGTAACGCTTGAAGTCCGCAGTGCATAGATTGGTTGTGTTCGTGCCTAAACAATAGAAGTGTAAAGTGATGTACAGAAGACAAAAGAATCGGGTGTTTTTTACTATAATCAAAGTCGGGCGAGTTCTTTATCCTACCTCCCACTCTAATTATATTATCACTATCTAGAAACAAATTTAAACTCGCAAGACTAACGCTTGACTTGATATCTTTTCCATTTTTTAGTAAACTATACTCAACTGGAAATGATTCCATTTGTGATAATCGTGCAAGTGTACTAATGGCATGTCTTAACTCAATAACAGTGATCGTACCTGTCAGCTGATTTGTTTTGTTGAGCGCACAGCTGTTGTGAATAAAGCGTAGTACATAGGCAGCAACATGACTCATGCGATTAAAATGCGAAAACCTATTGAATGGAAAAAATGTTTCGAGTGTAGTATTTTTTGTTAATAATGACTTTATAACATTTGCTTTGAGTTCAGGTAACTCTTTAGGCGAGATGTCATTAACATTTCTATCAAAGTCAAGGCCGTGCATAAAGTTAGGGCCTTCCCACCATAATGTGGATGAAGCCAAGTCTTCAAGACTCACACCACGCGAAACGAGGTCAGCAGGGTTATCTTTTCCACTTACATGTCGCCAAGAAAACACACTCGTAAGTTCGTTTATTTCAGCAACTCGGTTTTGCACAAAAGTTTTAAGCAAATTAGGTGCCATGCGTAACCAACCTAACACGATAGTCGAGTCGGTCCAAAATGTGACGTCATCAAATTTACGAGTAAGTGAACTGTTAATCCTGTCAAACAGCCTAGCACCCAGCAACGCACCGCACAGTTCCAGACGCGGTATACTAACGGGTTTCAATGGAGCCACTCTACCCTTCGAAATAAGCAATTTCACTGTCACCTCACTAATACCTACACTACGTACATAAGCGCACGCGCCATATGCAGTTTGTGACGCGTCTGTAAAAATGTGTAACTCAGTCCGAGTAGAATCACATTGGAAGCCGTGTCGCGGAACTTTGATGGTGTGAAGATAAGAAAGACTGTCAACAAACCGGTTCCATGTTCGCACGACATCAGTGGGAAGCGGATCATCCCAATCTAATTTTAATAGCCAAAGTTTTTGCAATAATACCTTGCCGATGATAACAGAAGGGCTCAACAATCCCAATGGATCATATATCTGAGAAACAGTTGACAGAATTATGCGTTTAGTAACAGGATTGACGCTGTTTTGAAATTGCGTATGGAAATTAAACTCGTCCGCGATGCTACACCAACCTATACCTAATGTTCTACATTGACTATTATCACCTAAATTTAAGTCACGAAATATACTGTGATCAGACTGTGACTTCGTTGAAGCTGATGTACCGTCGAGTTCAAAGTTAAAGGTCCATTTGCGGAGCGGAAAGCAGCCGGACTTAAGAATGTCTGATGTACGTTTGCATATGTCAAGTAGTTTGACCTTGTCGTCACACGAGGTCAGAAGGTCATCTACGTAAAAATCGTCAGTTATGACCCTTTTTACCTCGGGATCCGTACAGTCAGCTCCTAATTGCTTAAGACACCTAACACTGAGAAAGGGCGCCGACGCTGTGCCGTATGTTACGGTGCTCAGCTGATAGAACTCGAGCTGTTTTGTCGGATCGTCACGCCACATAATAAGTTGCAAGTCACGTTGAGAGGGATCAACAAGGACTTGACGGTACATCTTCTCGCAATCTGCAATTGCAGTGAATTTAAATTGTCTGAACCGTAGCAAAATACCCAGCAAGTCTCCCTGAATAGGAGGTCCTACAAGCTGGATATCGTTGAGAGATTTGCCGTTACTAGTCGCAGCACTGGCGTCGAATACTACACGAAGCTTCGTAGTCGTGCTGTGTTCTCGAAAAACGCCGTGATGCGGCATAAAATAGTAAGGACTCGTGTAAGAATCAACCCGAGTCATGTGACCCAAGTTGATATATTCGTGTATAAAATCAGTGTATAACTTCTTATAGCTAATAGGTGCGCGTAATAACCTATTCTCTAAGGACAAAAAACGCCGCTTTGCCTGGGGAAATGATTCACCCAAAGCGTCGGGTGACTCTTTGAGAGGAATGTGAACACAAAATCGTCCATCTTTATTGCGCGTAGTGGTTGTGATGAAAGACTGTTCACAGACCTGCTCATCGTCTGTGTGTGTATTCCGAAGCTTGGGTAACTCCTCCAACTCCCAGAACTGACGTAGCTGATTGTCCATGGATTGAGTGAAGTTACATTGGACATGTCCATTATTATGATGTGTATTATTAATAGGACCCGATATTATCCAACCTAATTTCGTGTTCTGTAAGAACGGACCGTTCGGTAAACGCATCTTGCCATCGATAAGCAAGTCCCAAAATCGATCCGCGCCTATTAAAACATCTATCTTTTGCGGCCCTAAAAATCGCGTATTTGCCAGCTGCAGGTGTTCAGGAATCCTAAACTGTGTGCTTTGTACCTGCATAGCAGGCAATGTGGCCGTTATTTCAGATAGAACGAAACATTTAATGTGAATTGAGTAGGAATTAATACGTGATTTGATTTCTAGATCACACGTTTGTGTACAATGTGATACCGAATTACCTACTCCTCGTATTTCATGAGTGGACTGTATTAGTGGAATATCTAACAATTCGCAAAACGAATTTGTAATAAAGCAGCTCTGACTACCGCTGTCGAGTAATACACATGCGACATGATAATTATTATGTTTATCAGGAATCTCAACTAATGCAGTAGATAAGAGAACCGGTTGCACGTCTATGCATTGCGCATGTGTGTGTGTATCAGTGTGAACATTGCTAACTTGAATGAATTGATTTACGTTATTGGGATCATGTACTGTCTCACAGACGCGTGGTGGGGGCGCGCATTGTGCGCTAGCCACTGCCGCTGCCGCCGCAGTCGTCGTACCTGTCACGGTACAGCTAGATTGGCTGGAATCATTAGGATGAATAAGTGAATTATGTTTCATGTTACACTGTTTACAAGGTCCCCACAAGCAACCGTCTAAAGTGTGTCCGGAGCGCAAGCAATTCTCACACAAGTTGTTATCTTTGACAACCTTTAATTTGCTTAGTAAGTTCATATTAATGAATTGTGTACAAGTGTAAATTGGGTGTTTACCTTTGCATACCACGCACAATCTACGCGCTTTACGGCCTGCTGTTGACGGTGGGTTACTTGAGGAAACATTACAGTGTGCTATATTACCTCTGACATTTTTTGTTTCTGTCTTATGGTGATCTTTTGTGTGTGATATTGATAATGCTAATGTTTCCAACAAATCAGCCTTACTTTTAAGGAAGTTAATCAAACTGTCAACCTTCAATTTAGTTCTAGGAGGGGTGTTTGCCAACAATAAACCTCTATGTTGTTCCCACTCCCGTTCTGTGGTTATATCGAGCTTAGAAACAACTATATATATTATAAGCGTATCCCAGGTATCTGTTGGCTCATCAAGGGTTTTTAAAGCACGTAAATTGTTTATGATTGTATCTATAAGTTTTCTAATTAGTGAAGGTGACTCTTTCAATGGTTGTATTGAGAACAATGCTTTTAGGTGACTATTCACTAATAACCTATCATTATCGTACCTATTTAGGAGTAATTCCCATGCCACAGAGTAGTTAGCTGCAGAAATCTGTAGCGCGTTTACAACTGATTCGGCACTTCCTTTGAGCGAAGACTTTAGATAATGGAATTTTTGAATGTTACTAATCTCAGTCGAATTGTGCACCAAAGATATAAACGTGTCCCTATATTCGAGCCAGTGTTCATACACGCCGTCGAACGTAGGCAACATGATGGTTGGTAATTTAACTGACACTGGCCTGTCTATATGCTGACACGGTTTGGAACAATCAGTGACCTCTTCACTGACGCTAAGAATGGATTCAGCTCGGGCAATAGTATTATAGTAGCCGTCTTCGAACTGTTGGCGCTGATCTAACTGATCATCTATATCACTATCGGAAACTAGTTCTTCAAGTTTTGATTGTATTTCATTAAATTCACTAAATAAAATCTCAGCACCCTTTACACGTAATTTTAAATCTATTTTTAACTCACTAGATATTGTTGTTACACTGATAGTATTTATATAATTAGAAAGTTTAGTTAACCTACCCTTAACGATACCACGTTTCCTAACCAAATCGCGCATGATTTGCTCAGTTTTTTCATCACTAATAGTTCTATAGGGGGACCTATCACGTATTTTGCTAGGACCCTTCCCTTCATCAGCCATTAATGGCATCCCGGTGGCCCGTGAAAAATGGAGTACTCACGTGCAAAGTGACTGCGTGTGAAAACGGCTTGTGCTAGTAGTGACACGATCAGACAATGTGTCGCTCTGCGCAATGGGCAACCCTCACCAACACCCTCACTGGAATCAGATCACAAAACGGTATTACACTTATGAACTCAGCAGCTCTTGAAAACTGGAACTTGATAAACGCACCGTATGTCCGCTTGTTCTTCCAAAATCTTCGATTGTCCTTTCACATCAATAAGATTGAAGGCCCTTGCGTAATTATGCTGCTGAATCTGCGCTTCTAATTGTAATTTTGCTCGTCTTTATGTGTCTGCGTGGTCGTAGCAGCTTGGCAGTCCAAAGGTCGCTTGACTCGACGATTTGGCTTTGATGCTTCAAATCCTCGAAATATGGCTCTGAAGGTCCAAATATGTTTGAATGTGTTCTGGTGTGATTGACTTGCTTGTTTAGCTGCTACCTTTTGGGTCTTTTAATGGGTATTTAGGTTAAATAAAAGAACTAGTTAATGTTACAATGGTCGTTAGCGAATGTGTATTTTATAATTTTATACAGCGATCGAGGGAAAAAGGATAGGAACAAACGGGCCAATCACAACAAGCCATCACGTCATTTAGCTGCGCTGTGATTGGCTTACGATGAAGCGACCGAATTCCGTTTGGATATTCATCCCAAACAGTCTAATTTTGTTTATTTTACTATGATGTGATCACGATTTCGGTTTTGGTTTAGATTCAGACGTCGTATACATGACATTGAATCTCAATGGGGCACCTATAAGTGAAAAGTATTATAAGAGATTGTTGTCATCTTTTTTCAGCCACCTTGGATGATGAATTAATAAAAAGCACAATTGATAATTTAGTTAAGAAAGTCATAGCCATAGATGAGAATAAAAAAATGAAATCTGAAACAGACTATTTGACAAAAATTGCTGCTATGACAGGTTAGTACAGATTTATTTGTTTACATTGTTTGCATTTTCTACAAATATTATCATAAAATTTGTGCGTTTGATACTGAACTGACATATTGAACTTTCAGATTTAAGTGTGAAAACACTGCGAAGAATTAAAAAAGAAGGTGCTATTAACCAAGGCGAGTGGAACACACCGGGGAAAAAACGTCCACGACAGCCAACTGTAGCCAATCTGGATAATTTTGACTTATCAGCCATACGCAATAAAATTAATGAATTTTACTGTGTGAAAAAGCAAGTTCCAACTCTACGAAGTTTGCTTGCAGATTTAAGAGAGTCAATTGGATTTACTGGATGTCATGAAACATTGAGACAATTATTACTCAAAAATGGATTTGAATTAAAAAAAAATAAAAATGAGAGATCTCTTCTTATTGAAAAGTATGAACTAGCTGCATGGCGACATAGGTATCTCAGAGCTATTGATGAAAAGCGGAAACAAGGAAAATTAATAGTTTATCTTGATGAGACCTATGTCCACCAAAATTATAAAGTTAAAAAATCATGGCAAGGGCCATCAACAAGCGGTGTAATTGACAAAATATCGTCAGGCAAAAGACATATTGTTGTTCATGCTGGATCCGAAAAAGGTTTTGTTCCCAATGCATTATTGGTATTCAGTACTAAATCAAAAATGGCAGATTATCATGATGATATGAACAGAAATAATTTTATGAAATGGTTACGTGAAAAATTAATACCCAATTTAAGTCAGCCCAGTGTCATTGTTATGGACAACGCTAGCTACCATGTAACACAAATAAATAAGCCACCATCTATTAATGATTTAAAGGCTGACATTCAGAAATGGCTAACTGAAAATGGAATTCATTATGAAGAATTCTTTACAAAGGCTGAGCTTATGTGCCTTGTGAATGAACATAAAACAACTCCAATGTATGAAGCTGAAGAATTTTTGAAACAACATGGGCACAGTATGTAATTTTGACTTAGATGTGGCCAGATATATTTTATGTATTAATTCGAAAGAACTTGTGATACTTAATAATTGGTAAAAATTCCCACGGTAAAATTGTCTATATTTTCAGAGTTTTTGTTTTTTTTATGAAAGTTCAACGACCTCAAAGAAAAGTTATTGTTTTTTTTTTCTCCAAAAATATTAATGGTATCGTTTTTTCCAATACCACAAACGACGTAATATCAGAATATTTATCCATACAAAAAATTAAGAAGCTGTAGCTTTGATTGTTAATGAAATACATGAACATTATTGAATTTCACTTTTTATTGATTTTTTTTTTTACCCCTATCATTACCGCATTTTTTTCTTTGCTATAAATATGTACATAACTGTTGTTTATCACGTCCTAAAAAATTACATACGTAACTCAAAGGGGTGGTGAGAAAAAGTGTTTCTAAATATTTTAGAAATTTCTATGGAAATAGGGTTGTCCAAACGACAAATAAAAAAGTTATATTTTGTCATTGTCGTCATTATCGCAATCGATTAATACTTCGTCTGACGATAACACGATGTTGATATCGTCGGATTCTGATTCAAATACATCGACAGTTTTTTGCAACAACTGGTCGCCGTGTAAGACTACGTTATCCTGAGTCGGCTTTAAAAGTTTTAGAACTTTTTCGGGAATTTTAGACCGCTTATTGTTTTTTTGTCTCTTGTCAATTGACATACTCGACAAAAGCGGGTCAGAAGACTCTAAAGCTCGGTGAATCAAGTCAAGGACGGTTGCTTTACGGTTGAACTTACGAGTGTGATGCTCACGATCGTAGCGCCAGAATTTGTTACGTGATTCACCGGCTTGTTCTGAGAGCATTCCTATAGGTATAGGAGATGAATCAATAATTTGTGCACCATGCATTAAAATTTTGTGCATGGTGACAGACATGTTGTACCAACTGTATTTTTTTACATATTTTGTTGCGACTTCATTGCAAAACTCCTGAAACTTCTTAGATTCTATTTCTAAGCCGCATGATATTGTCACCAGAATTGTATGTAGGTCATTGACGAGCCATTCTTCAATACCTAAAATATTGGCAAACGTCAATCGATTGGAATCAGACAAAGCCGTACGGGCAGTGTTCCCATCATTGGTTGTACCTGAATTTGGACGAACTACGTCAACCAATAATCCCACTTTTTGTCTGATTTCGTCTTGTATTCGTTTTTTTCTTTCTTCTACAATTCTAGCTTCTGGTGAATTTTTTGAAACTCGCCACTTTTGCACAGCAGTGTCATTTTTATAACCCAAATGTAACAAGAACTCAAAAAATCTTATCCACGCATGCAATGGGCTAAGTCCATGACGCAAAGCTTCCTGATTTACAGGTTTTTTAGATATTACATCTAAATTTTTGAATTCGCTACAAGTAGCTCCACAACATGCACACCGTAATTGTGAAGTTGTGTTTGTAATGGCATGAAACACCTTTCCATCTATGATGGTCAAGTATAGTTTTGGGTCTCCAATAACTGTTTTTCCCGAAGAGTTTTTAGCAAAAATCGGCGAAAGATTCTTTATTTCTTCTTCAACTCGGGTTTTTTCGTTTATGATTAGTTGTGTTGTTTCTGGCTTATATTGGATTCGTATTGGGCGACAAAACCTGAAAGATTGGGGATTCGGATTGGTCCATAATACATAACCGTCGTCAATTTTTATTCGTAAAGGTATGTATGTGGTTGCAAACAGGCAATGTTCATCATCGTTTGCATCACTGAAGCTTTGTTTGTAGGCAGATTGTCCAGTAGTTCCGTCAAAACCCCATGAAGCCTCGAATACGCAATGGAGTGTATCTATTCTTTTTTGTTTGCAGTACTCTGAAACTTGTTGGTCGCACACGTCAATAATTCGACGAAAAGTGTGCATGACTAAATCTGATAACGGTATTATTGCTTCCCGTTCTGATATTTGTATATCCACATCGGGATAACATAACTTTTTGACCATTTGAATTTTGTAGTAGGGAGGGTAAATATTAGACCCACGAGATTTGGCTCCTTCACGAATACTAATATAGTCGTCAACAGATAGTTTTCTATCTATAATTAAGCATAGAGCTTCAGTAGGAGTATAAGGTTCATCAGTTTTTTGACATGCCCTTATTAGTTTGGCAATTTTGGTAGACTCGGTAGGAGATTTTAGGCACTCTTGAACAACAAATTCAAAGTCACTAGCTGCAGCTTTTTCTAATTTGTTACCTGTTTCATCTACCACAACTTTTGAAAACACCTTGATCAGAGAGTCCAAAGGGTAGTTTTCTAGTTGTAGTTCCAAAGACTTTCTTATACGTCGCTGACTACGATCGCTAACATTATCATATTGGTTGGATCTAGAAGTTGAAGGAACATCTAATGACTGTCTAACTTCTGAGGCCGAAGGTATTATTTCTATTAAACTTGTTTCAGGTTCTTCTTCAAGATTCTCGCGTCTATTGTAGTTTATTTGTTCTAAAGTTTGGTGAAGTTGAAGAGTGGCTGTAGAAGAAAGCCATTTTTTATTTTTAGCTATAAAAGTTTTGCGATTCCTACTACTGGCTTTGTAAAGCTGTTCGCATTTGCAAATAAACCTGGTAGTATTTTTTTTAAATATGTCAAATTCTGTTTGTGTGTAATTAGGAATACGCTTAGGGTAAATTGCACTCAAAACTATTTTTGTTCTTTCGTTTTCAGGAATATCCAGAGGTCGCGATTTGGGTCCTTGCAAATGAGCTCTATTTTCTAATAACTTAAATAAGTCAAGATGCGTAAGTTTCTGAGGCATTATTGATAATTTAGCCACTTCTCGCGGATCGTCTTGAGGGTCAATATTCTCTCGCTCCAAGTCACTCGGTTGAAACCCGAAATGACAAGCCCCAGGAGAACGGGTCAATTCCTCCTCAGGGACAATATATGACTGGTCCGATTCCATGGTTTCCTATGAATTCCGTTTTCCGAATTCAGTAAAATGTTTAGTGGCTGCTCCCCTGCGTTACCGGGTAGGCTACCGTGCCACTATTAGATGTACGGGTACGACAAAACAACTCAAACATAAGCCCGAAGGCATCTCTATATGAAGCTACGTTCCATATTGATGTAATTATGTACATATGAATGGGAGTTTTAGCCAGTAAAAACTGTTACCGCCTTCACCACGTGGAGGTACTCCCAGCTTATGTTGTTAAAATTTATGTCTTTCACATTTTAGGAAAGTATAACTTTACAGATTATAATATAGGTCATATAATATCAATAAAATAGAAAAAAAAATATTCTATCGAATTGAAATATCCTTCTTTTTCGAAATCGGTTCAAAATGCTAAGGCTTTTGCGCGTGTGAATATTCATTTAAATGATCTAGTATAATTTAAATCAATCAAATGACGATTTTATTAATGATCAGAAAAAATAATCATATGGTTAAGAAGGTTAGTGACAACCCTAAACAAAATTTAAAAAAATTATAACTCATCACCCCTTTGTTCTTTTGAGCTGATATTTTTTATTCAAATGTATTATTATGTTGTACATATTTTCCATTAAGAAGAAAATGCGGTAATTTAAAAAGAAACCGGCAAAAAAATATTTATGTTTTTGCTAAAAACATTGAATAACGTCTTATTTGTCCACGTTTCGAATCTAGTTTTTAGCAATATTATAGTTTTGTATTTTCTTAATGAGAAGATACTTAATTCATTCGTTACTGATGTACCTGAAAAAAGATATTGCATTTCTATGGTTTCTATGGGGTTTTCTCGATAATTGCTATGTAGCCAAAACTACTCAAAAAAAAATTGTCATTGTCTTTGATAAGCCTCCAAAATAGTAAAAGCTATCAAATAAACACATAAACTGGACCTGGCCACAAGTAAGCCAAAATTACATACTGTGCATGGCCATGAGGTTTTGAAACTTCCGCCATATCATTGTGACCTGAACGCAATTGAACTCATATGGAGTTTGGCTAAAAGAAAAATAGCCAGCAAAAACTTAGGGATTCCAGGTAAAGAAATGGAGAACCTTATAAAAGAATGCTTTAATAGTGTCACAGCCAATGATTGGAAAAAATGCACAGATCACACTATTAGTGTCGAAAATAAGTATAAAGTAAGAGACAGGATATCCGAAACCGAGTTGGAACCCTTCATCATTTCTGTGCGTAATGATTCTACTGACAGTGATTTCTCATTTGAAGGCATTGAATTTCTTGATTCTGATTTTAGTTCTGATGAATAAATACGTACATTGAAATGCTTTTTTTTTAATTTATCCCAAGTAATTTTTTTATCAAAATTCAAGTATCAACAAGTTTTCAGCGTGCTATATCAGTGTTGACACCTGAAAGATTTTTGAATTTGCCGCCTTTTTCATGGGACTAGACTCGCTTGACAGACTCTAGCAACTTTTTTTTTAACCCTCCTCTCCCCCTTGGTGATACATGTTGTGGTTTTAGATTAACCCCTCCCCCTCTACGCAAAGTCACGTGTATTTTTTTGGTGCAAAGTATCTTAAATAATTACCGAATATTTTTTCTTTAAATAGGACAACACCCCGCTTCCCCCTTGTGATATATCGTGATTTTTTCCGAAACCCCCCTTTCGAGCCTCACGTAATTTATGGACGACCCTTAATACACAGCTCTATAAAGAACAAAAAACTAACGATGTCAAGTATAGAGGTGCCGTATGCCATTGGCCTGGTCCCGATTGTCATATTGATGCACCAGTGCAGCATCATGACTGTCAAAGACATGCGGCCCAAGCTGCGCCACCCTGACCAGCCGTAGAATCTTCGCAATGGACCTGGAAATAAAAATATGGGCTTATTAGAGTCATGAATGCCAATACCCAAGTGGGTGGACGACCTACAAAAGATCACGGGGAAGACAAAGCTGCCTGTCGGAAAAGCTATGATTCCCGAGGGACATTAAGAAAATAGTTGTACTGTTCCAATACGGCTATTGATTGACTGCCTCTTTAGTCTACTCGCAAGCGCCAGTAGTGCTGATCATGACATCGCAAATGTGGGTGTAGGTACACCTCTGCCTATCCCCCCAGGGAAACGAGTACCCTAATTGCGTAATACACGATCAATCAAAATTTTAATCGTTTTGAAACAGATTGCTAATCCATTGCTTCATAAGTTCGAAAAAAAATCTCATAAACAACGTAAATAACGCAATGAATGTTGTTGAACTGTCAAAATGAAACAGATTCGTTGCAGTGGCGGACTAACAGGGGGGCGGAAGGGGCGGCCCGTCCCGGGCCTCCGGTCTTGGGGGGCCCCCAAATGCCTCCGCGTTCCCTTGATCATGGGGTCTCAACTCGAACAAATTATAATTAGTCTTGAAAAAAATTCAATAGATGGCAGCATAGATAACAATTATGAAATTAACATTAATTAAAAGCGTTAAACGGCAGATTATAGCTGAATACTAAAGCTCCGGCGAGATTTTTTCCAACATCTCCAACAATCATCGCCATAGATTTTCTAAGTATGCAATGACATGTTCCAGCCACGATTTCAATTGCAAATTGACTAGTAATATGTGATCAACAACAACTTATTCTAAGCTAAACACGTTTTAGAGAAAAACCCAGAGGCGGCTTTACCTATGGTGCAGGGTGTGCAGCGCACACGGACGCAGGGTCTTAGGGGGCGCCGAGCGCTGCTCGAGACAACTTTTTAATCAAATTCCAAACAAGACCAAAACATATTCTGTATAAAGGCAGTTTGTAGTTGGAGGCCCCCAACGCTAAATATAAACGTAAGGTGTTAAAATTTCGAGCTCGCTTCGCTCGTTCTTGCAACCTAACATTTATTTTTATCCTATTTTTTTCTGATCCTCTAGCTTTGCGGTTATTGACAAAGTATCCTCTATTTCTGTATCAATGGTCAACAGAAAACCTAATCTTTTCGATGCAGTGTGCTAAACGGGCCCCCCCGTTTAGCACACTGCATCGAAAAGATTAGGTTTTCTGTCCTTTTTTCCCCCGCCCAGGAATGAACGTTTTTATTTAGTTTTGCCGCCCCAGGCCCCCGACAGGCTTAAGTCCGCCACTGATTAGTTGCAATCTTTTACGAAAATGTATTGCTTAATCAGGTAACTGTTACACACACACACACACTCGTGTCGACATTTGTCCTCAGATACAGAGACGAAACTTACCGTGCGTTTGCACTGGCGAAACATTCACAAGAAAACATTTTCAATGAAATCTTTACTTTCTGTCAATGTTCCATAATAACGTTTGACAGAAACTAGAGATTTCATTATGTTTTGTTGTGAATGTTTGGCCAGTGCAAACGTACAATTAGCGTACCTATCTAAACATACTCTTAAATTTCTCAAAATTACGCCAATATGTACTAAGTTAAGTGCTAAGTTTCGTTTCTGTATCTGAGGCCTGAGCTCATGTTTTGAGTCGTGAAGTGTGTGTGAAGGTACCCTCTGTGTACAGACACAGAGGCTACAGTTCGATTCAAAGTTTATATATATATATATATAAATATATCGCGGCTCGGAAGTGCGCTACTCGCTGCGCAGTACCCCACCTCTCACCCCCGCTGACCCATGAATTCGGTACTGCGCAGCGACTCCGGCCGAGCCGTCATTAAGTTTGAATCGGGGCGACAATTGGTACAGACCTATTGTCCCTTGTATCCTTACCATTGACATGAAAGACTCCCATTAGACTTATTCCCATAAGAATGCAGTAGAAGGGTCTTTCTAGCGCGGTGTAAGCCGCATTGAAGAGAGCAGAGTGTTGTCCACGCGCAAACATGCCTGTTAAAGCCCACACGAATAGTAGAGGGAAGCATGTGTAATGGAGGTAGACGAACCACTGCAACAAATAAAATAGAAGTAAGTTGAGCAGTTAGCGATCAATTCACAGAATACGGTAAATGGATGGGAACAGTGGGGTATTGGGTTTTTCTAAAGTAGCTGCCCGGAGTTTGGATCTGTGCTCGGTTGATGACAATAGGCTCGCCCCCCATTATATATCTATCTGGAAAAATGTGGGTGTACTATAGAGAGTTCTAGTTACACCTCTACCCAACCCTTCAGGGAAACAGCCGTGATGTTATGTTATGCAGTCTTTAGTAGTCGAGCAATTGACTCTACGCAACGGGATGCCGAAACAATATTTGGCGAGGTATAGGGCGAGGTTCAAGTATTTGGCGATGGCCTACAAAGTCTAGATGTAATTTTTTGTGCATTTGGTTGTGAGCCCAGGGTATGCCTGCGAGCACTAAGGGGGAGATTTGGACCGACGTCATTATTTTTTTATGTCCTTGCTCAAAACGCTGCCCCATTTACATGGGTTTGGGCATGTCATGCCGGATGCACCAACTTTCCTAATAGCACAGAACTGGTTCCTTGTGACAGTGGGACGAGGTCGCGGCAGGCCATGAAGGAGATGGTTGAAGAAGTTCCGTCAATACTGGAAGGAGGAAGCGCGGTCTCGCGAAAGAGAGTAACAAACAATGTCATGCATTTTTGTCTGTTTCCGTATGACGAACACGTACACGAATGTCCCTAAATAAATACGTATACATTGATCTAAAAGTCAAGGTAGGGTTCACTCCATTTTATTAACAATTTTAATTAGGTAGGTAGCACTTTACCTATTGAAATGAAGTAGCGAGCAATGAGCTGACCCTTGTGCCCTTTATTTACGTAATAGTAGTTTAATAACAGTAGGTATTATAATATTATAAAATGTAAACAGATACCTAAATAAAATAAACAGTATAGTATTTTCATTCTGAAAACAAAAAAATCTTGAATCAGAAAAAAGACGGATGCACAAAATGGAGCAGTGAAATTATGATAGGTCTACATAAGTAGAATATGTATTATGTGTATAAGTGCACTAGTTGCGCCCCGTGGTTTCACCCGCATAAGTCTTGATCACGTGGAAATATCGGAATAAAAATTATCCTTTGTCCTAACCCAAGTCGTGGTCTACCTATGTGGCAAATTTCATTCAAATCCGTTCAGCCGTTTTAGCGTGAAGCGTAAGAACCAACGCATTTATAATATTAGTTACGATACCTAAACGACTCATTATGAAAGAGTCGATTATTTCACATAATGTACGAACTACTATTACTTACGAATAAGAATTATTTTACAAAGGAGTTTTGAAAGTCACTTTTGTACAATGGATTTTGATGCGGTTTTCACCATAATTTACAGATTTTTTTCTGAAATATTTATATATTACATTAATATTTTTAACTGTAATATAAAAAAGAAATCTCGATGTTTTGTCAAGTTGTAAAAACCGTGCAAGCGCCGCGTGCGTGTACGGCTCGCTAGTACAGGCATAATGGCAGGGACATCGACGCGAAAACTGTTACCATGGATTCTGATTCTGAAATCCTGAGTTGAAATTTTTCGTCGTTAATTACCTAAACCTATGGAGTATAGGTACTTACGTGTTCACAAAGTTACAGTTACACTTACTTTATACTCAGAAAGCTTGATTTTTCTCTCGTCCAGCTCAAATTGTACGTGAGCCAGTATCAGACCCAGGAAGCAAGCAGGCAGAGCCCCCCAGGAGGAGATGTAGAATTCCGCAAACGAGGGAGTTTCTCGAAATATCCTACGTATTTGTCTAAATAACATAATAAAATGTGCTACAGTTACAGTAGGTACCAATATTACGATACAAGTGAGCAAAGTCATAGCACATCCCGAGCCGTAGGCAAGGGCGTGATGGAATGGAACCGACTTGAACCGAGAGCAAAAGAGTGTATATTACAAATGCTCATGCGTATCAATCGACGTTTTTCTAACTTGTGTGAAAAAAAACAAACAAAATTTCAGAAACATATTTTGTAACAATTAATGGCTTGTGGTATTTTATTCATATACGGCACTCGAATCTGCCAAACAGCCTAATTTATAAAATATAGGTAATAAAACTGTTTTTTCTTAATGGTCGCACACAAAATTAATATTTTGATGAAATAAGTCGGTACCTACAATGTTTATTTAACGACATAATTATTTTGTGGTGTGTTGAAGTGTCGTTTGAGACACGTCCACTTAGTAAAATGTAGATAAGTACAGTACAACTTGTCCCTCGGGAATCATCACACATTTCCGAATAAAAACGAATTCTAATTTCCATGTCCATCAAAATTATTTTATAATTTGAATTCAGAACTAAGTACTTTAACTCTATATAGTTCACACGGAAATCAAAACAAAACAACAATAAAGTAGGTACTTACTTAGTTCTGAATTCAAATTAATATACACGATTAATCTAATAATTGATGGACATGGAAAATAGCATTCGTTTGTACTCGGAAAAGCGATGATTCCCGAGGGACATTAAGAAAATAGTTGTGCACACGGCTACACATCAAGCTATACAATTCCAATTTAATTTGACCTCACATTGTACGGAAATCCTGTAGAATACGAGATCAGCTTATACTGGAAATGTATAGCTTGATGTGTAGCCGTGTGTACCTACTTACTGTACTATTATGGCTATTGACAGCCTCTTTGGTCTAGTCGCCAGCGCTACTACTGATCATGACATGGACATCCCAAATGTGGATGTGGGTACACCTCTGCCTATTCTTAAGGGGAAACCAGTACCCTAATTGCGTAATACACACTCAATCAGAATCTGAATCGAGTTGAAACAGATTACTAGTCCATTACTTCAAAGGTTCGAAAAAAAATCTGCTCAACAACGTAAATACCGCAATGAATGTTTTTGAACTGTCAAAATGAAACAGATTAATCGTAATGGTTTACGAAAATGTGTAACGTAAGTAGGGTACAGGTTATTTTATGTTATTACCTCCTCTGAATACTCACTCAGGCATCGCGAGGTTTATCATTGCTGTATAATCCTTTGTGTACACAACAATGGCAGTCAGCAGACATGATGCAACGAACAGAACTGCATAAAGACTGACAGCCAAACAACGGCGGCGCCAGAGCAGGAGGGTGAAGGTACATGCCAGGATATACATGTGCATGTTTACGGCCAGGAACCTGAGGTTTATGAAAGTATGTATCTATTAGGGGCGTCCATAAATCAGGCGATGTTTCTTAGCAACTTGTTAACCCCCCCTCCCTCCTGGTGATACGTGGTGAGGTTTTAGACTAACCCTTGACCAAAGTCACGTGTATTTTTTTCATGCAAAGTATCTTAAAAAAACAGTATATTTTATCTTAAATAGAAAGAAAGAAATAAAAATATTTTATTTGGGGGACCGCTTTTCGATTTTGAAGTTTCCGACCGTTTCGAGCGTCACGTGATTAATGGACGCTCCCTTACTTAGAACCCTTTTGATAAGCTGACGTTTTATGGCGTGGTCATTCTAAGGCTGCCTGTCCACTGGAGCGGACAGGAGAGGAGCGGAGCGGCGGTGCGCCAATATTAACCAATGGAATTGCATAAAACCTCCGCTCCGCTTCAATGGACAGGGATTTGCAGACTAGTTTAAAAATTCATACAAAACCGGGAAGCGGAGCGGGGAAGCGGAACGGGGAAGCGGAGCGGGGAAGCGGAGCGGGGAAGCGGAGCGGAGATGCGGAGAGGGTAAGCGGAGCGGGGTAACGGAGCGGAGAAGCGGAGAGGGGAAGCGGAGTGGGGAAACGGAGCGGAGAAGTGGAGCGGGGAACCGGAGCAGGGAAGCGGAGAGGCGATGCGGAAAAATACGTGAACTCGGTCTAGCTCCGCTACCTCGCTCCGCACAGTCCGTAACTCCGCTCCGATACCTCGCTCCGCATCAATGAACAGACACTGTCCGCAACTCCGCTCCACTCCGCTGCCTCGCTCCGTTTCAATGGACAGGCAGCCTTAGTAGTCCATTTTAAACATTTATACCTACTTAGTAATCCCAGAAGGCAAACAAATACATTATAAATCTTTGTGCAAAAATAATTGTTAGGAAACTTAGCTATTTACGATAGTGCGCAATGTAACGCAAGCAAAACAACGTGCTTAGGGGTGCATGCAAGTGCAGCGGTAAAGTGATAGTGCGAGATAAACATAGAACCAGTTTTCTTAAAAAAACGTAAAAAAAAAAACTTTTTTTCACTTCCAATATCTCCGTACTTATCCAGAAGGTTATCATAATGACCGGACAAGTGACTTTGGCTTCCGTAGATCGGATCTAATGGTAAAATATTTTATTGAATAATGAATAAATTACCAATAACTACGACCACTCGTGACAAACAGTAATAGATGAAGAATGTTCATGGTAAAAGTTTACCATCTAGCTCGATAGATGGTGTTGGCGTCGAATTAGAAGTCGCTATGGTTTCGTTACACGGGCTACTATATAATCTCGGGGGAAAAACACATTAACGTTTTATTACGACTAAAAGTTTTTAGTCATATTTTTGAGACAAAGGCTCCTTATTTGGTTCAGCCTTTGTAATATAACAACGTAGTGCCGAATTTTCAATCTAGAAATAAAATAAAAATATCGAATAGCGTTTATTTCATAAACATACTTACATAGTAATAAACATACTTACATAGATTACATGATTCTGGATTTTTGTATAGTCAGTATCTGACGAACAAATGCCGTAACTTAGCCATAGTGATGGGTAACTCATCATTTTTATATGAGGTTGAGGGAGTACCTCATTTTACCTCGCGAGGTCCTCAAGAGGTACCCCTCATTTGAGGCGAGGAGTCGTACGTCGATGTATTCACCTCACGAGCCGAACTCATTCTATAAATTCTGTACAATTATGAAAGTCGGTTCATTCACTCACTAAGCTCACTCAATACTCACCCGCGAGTACTTGCGTCAATAATGTCAATGTCAATTTTTAAGTGAGGACGCGTGAACGAGTGAGTTGGTTCAATGTTGAAATTCGAGTAACTCTTTCAATTTGCGATCACGAGTACCTCAAACGAGGCACCTTATGAGTGAGGGACACATCTCTACTGTCCCTTCAAGCCTCAGTTGGTACTATATTCTAGGGAATAAATAATATTTTGACGTTTGTTTTGTTTGAGTTTTAAACTTTGAATGTGCTTTGCCTCTGCATGTTTTCATGCTCTTGTATTTTTGAAAACATGGATGTTTTTGATTCAATTGACGATAGTTTTTTAAATGTCTCCAAATATATCTCTTTTCTTACGTTTTTGAGACGACATTATTTATAACCACGCTCAACTTTTAGTAATTACCAAGTTGAAAACACAGTTCACACAGAAAATTTGTTTGTAACTGATGTTTTTAGGGTTCCGTAGTAAAAAAGGCACCCTTATAGTTTCGCCAAGTCCGTCTGTCTGTCTGTCCGTGGCTTAGCTCAGAGACGGTTGTACTAGAAATCTGTAATTTGGCATGGGTATACACATTAATCACGCCGACAAAGGGGTAAAATAAAATCAAGAAAAATATATTTTTTAGGGTACCTTCCCTACACGTAAACTGGGGATGTTTTTTTTTCTCGTCTATCGTCGTCGTATAACAAACCATGAACACTCGGAATCCACGGCCCTAGTGTTTCAACCCCAAACGGCTCGAAAATATACGGATAAAAATATTAAGTCAATAGCGCCTGGGGGTTTTGACCTCGGTTACAGTTACAGTGAACAAGTGTGAGTGTTACAGTGAATGGATTTTTAAGATCGATGTGGTTTTTTGTTTTTTAAACTATAAATTGCAATGTTTACCAATTTTTTTTTTGTGCTTTTGATTTTTAGCATTGGAAATGCTTTTTCGATGGCTTCAGTAACCCTACTGAAGCCATCGAAAAAGATAGATGTTTACCCCTTTCGGAGACACCTTTTCAAGGTGCCTAAAGGTGCCTTTTTGGTACCTAATAGGAGATTAAAAAAAAAAAAAACATTTTACAATTTTTGTTTTCCAGTTTTGTGGCCCTTGCAGTAATGCATCTGTTGACAACATTTTCATTTAATTGAGAAGGCACCCCGCTATCTAATTACGCAACACATTTTCGATTTGCAATTGAGTCAAATTGGTTTCGTTTGACTAGAATTGCTTTCAAAAGTTGTAAATTGAAAGCAATTCTAGTCAAACGAAACCAATTTGACTCAATTGCAAATCGAAAATGTGTTGCGTAATTAGATAGCTGGTCGCACTTTTCTTGAAAACGAGTGATGATGATGATGCGATCGAAAAAGCATATTCAATCCTGTCGAAACCAGAATCAGAATGGTATCAATTTGAAGCCCTATACATGCTCCAGGATTGTCTTTTTTTATTTTTTCGATATCCTTTTAGTTTATCTTTTATTTGAGTTTAATATTCTTTGAAAACGGTCCCAAAAGTAACGGTAAAAAAATGGTGTTATTTTTTAATTAAAAATTATATTTAAATATTTTACAAAAAAAAATGTGGTATTGTAATCGTTCAGTAACACTTCTTTTGATACCATTTTCATTTCTCTATCTTAATAATTGAGGACGCTAGCTAGAAATATTTGTTTCAAAACTATCATTCAAAAAAATGAAGTCGAAGAAAATATTTGTTAAAGACAATGATAACACAATCACATCGTTGTCTATATCAAATATTTTCTCGATTGTTTAAATGAACAAATATGTATTTTATTAATCATTTTCTTCTTTATTGAATTTTCCTTAATTAACTTATTTTTCTCGATTACTATCTCTGTACCTACATATTAGCTAGGTTAATTTAATTTTGATATACTTACAAAAATATTCTACAGCCTGATAAACTACTTGAATTGATCCAATTTTTTTTTTCAAATCAACATCTCAATTTTTTTATAGGTAAACTTTTTTATATATGTTATTAGCTAAACATTCCATTTTGAATTTCATTCACTGTAACAGAAATCCGAGGTTTTCATGTTTTTAACGCTCCAGGCACTCCACTACAATAGCTTTTGAGTTAAAGGATATTTTCGGTTACATCGGCAGAAATAAGTTTATTTTAATAATATAAAAAACAAACAGATACTGTGCATGCGTAAACATTCATCCTAACATTCCCAATTGCTACGAAATCCTTCACTGTGCGTGTCCGAAACCGAAACGCCGGTTTTTTCTGTCATTTAGGTATGGAACCGTAAAAATCGGCCAATCGTCAGTCGGGCTCACTGACCTTAAGTTCCTTACACGAAAACTTTTATGGTTGGTTTACCATCTTGTTCTAAGTTCTGGCTATGTTCCTTTTTCGGTTAAAGGTGAAAGACAGATGGACCGGATAGACGAATTAAGCTTAGTAATAGGATCACAGAAATATAAATAACAGAATAGGATCATGTTGGCATCCTTTGGGTACGAAGTAATTCATGCCCAAAGGATGACAACAGGACCCTATAAAAATCGTGTTTTCTTACCAGGTCGGTACAACGCAGTAATTATTGGCGTCCACAATGTTGTTCAGGAAGAAAACATGAGACCAGAACTTCGTCTTACAGGCTTCGCTCTCCAGGCCTATCGTGGTAGGCACAAGAGGGCCATCCCGGGAATTCAACCACCAGGTCGCTCCATAGCCCACGATCAGAAGGTGCACTGGAGTTATTCTAGAATTTAAGTTTAAAACACGATTGAGAAAAAATATGTCTTGCCGTTCGGTTAACCGCACGTCAGCGTCAGATGTAAGACTTGAACAGCGGAAATAAGGATTACTGCGATGAAATACGTTAGCAAAGTTAAACTGTTACCATGGAAGTGCTGTTTACTGTACCTAGTATTATTTTTAATACAAAAGTACTGGAGCCACGGCAGTATTTTATCCATTGCTTGCGAACAAGAAACCAGTGCAAGTAAAGCGCCTGCTACACGGTCGCCAACAGCGTCAGAGGTGACCTTGGTGGTTTCGGTTTAAAGACATTTATTTCTCAAAAAAAAAGAACGTTACAGTTCACTTAACATATTGAGAAAAGTAAGATAATAATAAAAGGAAGTGCGATTCACTGTGTGTGTGTTACAACCATGTAGATGATGGTTTACGACCAAATTTCGTTCGACCTTCCAACGACCTTGGTTTAAAGAGCTGCACTAGCGACCAAGGGCAAATAGAGGAGGTTGAGTCGGCGGTTGCCAACCGAGTACGTCAGTCGCTCGCTGTCAATCGTCACGCGAGGCACACGTTTTACGAGCGCAAGTTTTACAAGTTAACCTATCTATTAAAAAGTGCAAAATGCCGGAAGAAAAATAAATTGTTACTGAGTTGATCAAGCTGTACAGACCTACCATGTCTGTGGGATCTCAGCTGCGAACAGTACAAAGACAACAATCAAAAACGCCTATAGCTTGGGAGGTTTTGGTTTCTAAATGGAAAACAATAGATCCAAACGCCAATGAGGCTTCGGTCAAAATAAAAAGCGGCTAAGTGCGAGTCGGACTCGCCCATGAAGGGTTCCGTAGCAGCAAGTATTGCGGTTTACGATTTATGACGCTATGCTTTATATGCGCGCTATGATTTATACGCTTGAATTTAAAAATAAAACTACTTACAAGATCTCGTTCAAACCAATTTTCGGTGGAAGTTTACATGGTAATGTACATCATATATTTTTTTTAGTTTTATCATTCTCTTATTTTAGAAATTACAGGGACACACATTTTACCACTTTGGAAGTGTCTCTTGCGCAAACTATTCAGTTTAGGAAAAAAATGATATTAGAAACCTCTATATCATTTTTGAAGACCTATACATAGATACCCCACACGGGTTTGATGAAAAAAAAAAGTGAAATCAGTTCTAAGTATGGCGAACCCCCAAAATTTATTGCTTTTTTTCTATTTTTGTGTGAAAATCTAAATGCAGTTCACAGAATGCATCTACTTACCAAGTTTCAACAGTATAGTTCTTGTAGTTTCGGAAAAAAGTGGCTGTGACATACGGACGGACAGACAGACAGACATGACGAATCCAATAGGGCTCCGTCTTTTGCCATTTGGCTACGGAACCCTAAAAATCGCCATGACGTCTTTACTCCTCGAATATCACGACAGAATGGCATGTTGGCGTCGTTGGCGACCATGTAGTTGAAACAGCTCTACCGATCGCCGACCAAGGTCGCCTCTGTCTGGGACGCGGGTGGCAACCGTGTAGCAGGCACTTTAGTGTACTTAGAAAGTTCAAACCGTGCTGCGTTTTTATAGACAAAGTAATACCGTTTATTAATTTTAGAAGGCACTATATTTTTGGCAAAAGAATCGCGAATCGAATCTCGTAGCACTTCTGAGGTCAAAGATTATATACCTATACGCACCTTATTACTCGTTTAATAATACATAGCGGCAGCATATGCAGGCCGAGCTCTTGTTTTTGAGAGTATATCAGGAGGTTGTAACCGGTAAGAAAGCAGGACATCATCACGAAAGCTTGGATCAGCGAAGTTCCGTTCGCAAAAAACACTCCGTCAAATCTTTGAGTCATCTGCATGGATGAAGATTTACATATCACATACACGAGTTTCGGTTGGTACTTTTACTTATTATGGATTCAGTACATGATTCTGAACTCCATCATTATTTTTTTAATAAACGACGAATAATTTCAACACAAGAGGGCTCAGAATCATGTACTGAATCCAAGGCAAAAGTTTTCGCGTCAATGTCCCTGCCACCCTGTATATTGTAAATATTGACACAGCTCGAAAAGCAGATGGTGGGATGAATTACACTGAAAACTCTAAGGTAAGTCTAAAACTACTAACTAATGTGGTGGTGACTCGTAACAGATGAAAGAGAGAGACTAGCAGTGGATCGAGGTCGAGGCCTATACAAGGTCCAATTAAATTAGCTTATTGTAATCTTGTGGGAGGCCTTCCAGCGCTTCATCTTCCGATACGCGGTCGCCACTCCAGAACGATTCGGCCCCATCAGCCATTTCTTCTACGAGCAATGTGCCCTACCCATTGCCATTTAAGTTTGGCAATTCTTCGGAATATGTCGGTTACTTTGGTTCTCCTACGGATCTCTTCATTTCTGATTCGATCATGTAGGGAAACTCCAAGCATAGCTTTCTCCATTGCTCTTTGGGTGACTTTTAGACTTCTGATAAGGCCCATCGTGAAGGCCGCAGGAATCCGCTGGATGCGGGAAGCACAGAAACGGTCGAAGTGGCGGTGCTTGGGGGAGGCCTATGTCCAGCCAAAATGATGAGTATAATAGTCAGTTTTCTGTTTTTATAGTTATATGGTGTATTTTTCTACTGTAACGCCAAAACACCCATTTTTTCTTAATCCGATGGGTATTGATATGTAAACGCGATACCTGTCAATCATTTTTGTGAAGTTTACACACAAAAAAACGAGCGATTCTTACAGTAGTCGCATAGGATGTGTAACTTCTGACATCTTGGCTGATGTATATATGATAAAACAATATTATATTCATCATCATCACCATCACCATCACCGTCATTATCACCATTACCATTACCGTCACCATCACCGTCACCATCACCGTCACCGTCATCGTCATCATCATAATCATTAACCTGCATGTCGATTCTGTAAAAATATCACCGTGAAAACTTGCGTGGAGTGAGCTGTCAGTGAAAACTCACTGATGCTAGGGATTGACCAAGCATTACATTTACAATCGTAATCGAGATTTAAATTATATTTTTTATGTTAATTCTATTGATCATTTTATATTAAGCTAGTATTTAAATGTCTAAACATTACTATATAGGGGGGGGGGGGGGAGGTTCAATAAAATAGCAAAACAGATCTCCAATCAGAAACTCAATTTTGTTTTATTCTATTTTGTTCCTAGACTAGTCCCTTAATATAAATAGCCTGAGGCGCGACACGTTATGCACGTAGGTACCTACCAATAATAAATAAAATAGAACGTACCTACATAGGTATCTACACGTTGCTGCTACTTAAGTACTAAAGAAAATGCTCATCCACATAGTTTGTTATTATGAACCCATTGTTAACTTATATTATAAACGCAATCGAGTGTTAATAGTGTGTAATTTAACCCCTCACAAACTATGTGGGAACCTACCTAAATGATGTAAGTAGTCATATAGATAAAAAGATGTTTATATTATTACCTTACCTTATTATATATGATTTAGACATTGAATTATCTAAAAGTATTGAAATAAATAGGTACTCATTATTGTCTCTGAATTCGTATAGGCTTATGATCATGGCCGTCAAAGAGGGGAAAAAAAAACAAAGTGCGTAACAGCGCGCCTGCGCGGCGTGATCACTTCATCCGATTCTTTAAGAATCGGGTGAAGTGATCACGCGGGTGGTCACCATGGTAACGCGTGTTATTTCCTCGGCAACAACACTTCGGTTATGTAATGTGCGCGCGCTACAATTGTCAGTTTTACTTGGGTTATATATGATGATGATGAATAAAACATTGTAGGTACTTATTGGACGTTGGTATTTAGTGCGAAAGTACGTGACGCGTTACAAGTTAAATAAGTATGTAGGTACGTAGTAAGTAAAAAAACCCCAATGTGATAGTGTCTATCTACCTAGCGCGCAAGCGCGATTCTTACCGCTTCAACGTGGTGAAGTGATTCGGTGTGCGCGCGCTGCAAGAGTGTCAGCTGTTGAACTTAAGAATTTTGTAATGATTTGATGAATATGATTTTATTCAACGCGTAGGTAGGTTACTCCAATAAAATATTCGGTAGGTAGGTACAAATAATATACACATCTTTTTATCAATATGACTACTTGCATCGTTTAGGTAGGTTCCCACATAGTTTGTGTGGGGTTAAATTATACACTATTAACACTCGATTGCGTTTATAATCAGTGGCGGATTTGCCCTAAGGCCCAGTAGGCCCAGGCCTAGGGCGGCCAGATATTAGGGGCGGCCAATCTTGACAAAAAAATCACAGATGATAACAAGAAATAACTCAAAGTACCTATATATTCTAAACGTTCGCGCACTTTATGGCGAGCCGCACTGCACCGCATCTTATAACAATAATGACTTAAAAATATGTCCAAATAACTAATTGAAACGTGTCAAAGAATTTCGCGGCGCCAAACCGACTCATAGTTAACTTTTCTGAACCGATTTCGATATAAGTTGGCAATAAAGTAAATTCATTATGTTAGTCTATATGATGGGTGCTGAGAAAGGGGCGGCCATGGCCTGGGGCCTAGGGCGGCCAAGACTGCAAATCCGCCACTGTTTATAATATAAGTTAACAATGGGTTCATAATAACAAACTATGTCGATGAGCATTTTCTTTAGTACTTAAGTAGCAGCAACGTGTAGATACCTATGTAGGTACGTTCTATTTTATTTATTGTGGGTAGGTACCTACGTGCGTAAAGGCTTGTGCAGACCAGTGCGACTTGTCGCACGACGCGACTCAAACAATGCAATTTCTAGGAAAACTGTACGGTATAACAATAACCGGCGTCGCGTCGCGCGACAAGTCGCGCTGGTCTGCACAAGCCTTAACGCGTCGCGCCTCAGGCTATTTATATTAAGGGACTAGTCTAGGAACAAAATAGAATAAAACAAAATTGAGTTTCTGATTGGATATCTGTTTTGCTATTTTATTAAAACCCCCCCTAATGTAATGTTTAGACATTTAAATACTAGCTTTAGAATACTTAATATAAAATGATCAATAGAATTAACATAAAAAATATAATTTAAATCTCGATTACGATTGTAAATTTAATGCTTGGTCATCCCTAGTATCGGGTGGGGTGACACTGACAGCTCACTGCACGATCACTTCCCCTAAGTTTTCACGGTGAGATGGTTACAGAATAGCACAGCTCGGAAAATGGGTTGGTAGTACCATCTGATAGCCAACTCTAGCACCGCGCGCGCTCATTGGTCAAATCAAATAGCGCGCGCTTTCCCAGCTTCCTGTTACATACTTCCGTCCCTTTTCACGAAATCACTCCCACAGATTTGATTATTTAGAATTAGATTTAGATTTTGAGTGCAGGTAAGAGAGAGGAAAAATTTTACACATGAAAAACTTATTTTTTAAGCTGTTATTTAAAGTGACGAGATGACCTCACATAAAAATCATTTAATTTGACCCTGTAGATTGCCATAAATGTCCCAAATTAAATTAGGTAGCCAGTGGATAAGAGTATGCATCTATGCAAGCATGTTATATTACATACCTAATGGAAAAACCCAATAACACTCTGCCCAACCTGGGAATCGAACCCAGGAACCCACGCTCAGCAGTCGCGCTTGCGACCACGAGACCGCGATTTTTTTTCTTGCACTGTATTTTCAACGCTCTGCTCATCGCCGAGAGTAGATAATCCAACAGTGTGATTTTTCAACGCGCAGGGATGGTGGAGAGTGCGTCCCAGAGTATTGGATTCTCAAAGCTCGGCTCAACACCGAGAGTTGAAAATCCAAGGCGCGATAAAATCCCGCCGCGATATTTTTACGTTCGTGCGACAGCCCGGAGTCATAGATGAATCGGAGTTTAGAAGTGTGAGACCCCCGTGCCTTGAAAAGCACGTTAAGCCTTAAGCCGTTGTTCCTCCGGTTGTGTCGGATTGCCGTCCTATCGGACTATGAGATTGAGGGAAGAGAGAGTGCACAGACCTGTATCTGCGCTCTCACTTGTGCACTGTATAGCAGTGATAGCCTAGTGGTGTGACCGTCGGACTGCCAAGTCATAGTTCTCGAGTTCGAACCCAAGGCACGCACCTCTGACTTTTAGGATTCATGTGCGTATTGTATAATTATCACTTGCTTTAAAAACGGTGAAGGAAAACATCGTGAGGAAAACGGCATGTCTGTGAAATATTTATCGACGGCATGTGAAGCCAAGTCAGAGGCCCATGGGCGGCTTTAAAACTCTGACACCAGGTTAGTCACTAACCACACGAAAACAAGAAGAAGACTTGTGCACTATATCTCCCGCGCCAAAAGCTAGTCACTGCTGAGATTGGCCGCCATGGCCGAAATTCGCATTACATACCCGTTCTAAAAATTCTGGATTTATTGTATGGAACATGTAATGCAACACGCTCGCGTGAGCATATGTTGTGAAGCCCAGTGCCATGACCCTGAAATAACGCAATACTTATAATTATAAACATTTTCAATTGGAAACTTTGTAATTATGATTGAAGTTATTAATTTTTCAGTAGCAGCTCGGAGTCTGGATTTGTGCCTGGTTGATGGCAATTGGCTCGCCCCCTATTACATGGCGAAATGTAGGTTTATTATAATAATAATAATAAAAATCTTTATTGCAGACCACATGATCCATAAAAACACGACAAAAAAAAAAATTACACATACAAATTGAAAATAACAAAAATTCAAATCAAAATTCAATTCTAACTTCACCCTAAAATTCAAATTCAAATCAAAAACAAAATAAAATCAGAATTCAAATAAAAACATTTACGTAGCTAATTCAATCAAAATTTAAATTAAAATTTAAATTCAAATCAAAAACAAAATTAAACCAGAATTAAAATTAAAACATTTACGTAGCTATTTGTAGCCACCGTTTGTAGGTCTCGGTAGAATACATCCTATCAGCAAGCTCCTTAACTATACTGGTTCTACACGTACTAACCCTTTTTTTTTTTTTTTGAGGATGGGAAATCATCAAATGACTTCTCCCGCTCTGGGCGGAGCGAGAGGGTGTGTCAGACTTTTACTGACTAAAACCCACCCGTGTTCCTTCCGTTGCCTGTGTGCCGGGGCCGCGATATCTCTTTCCGACAAACTCGCAACGTACTAACTCTGGAAATGAATGATGCAATTCTGTTTCTCTGAATGGCATTGAACTCTAGAGAAGCGCTTCAACTCCATTAGGTGTCTGTAGATGTTATTGTACTGAACACGTATGCCATCCCAAGACTTCCTCATATACTTAGTCTAGAGCTGGCACGTATAAAAACTTTGACAATACGTTCTGAATAGGTGCACTTTAGTCTGCACGTTAGCCTTAAAAAATCTTCTGGCAAGCATGTTTCCCACAACCGATAGGGCACGGCGCTATAGGTAGGTACACCTCTGTCTAACCCTTCAGGATTAAAGTCGTGATTTTATGAACAGTATTTAAATATTAATCCTATATTGTTAAACGAGCAATATTTGTATAAATATATATTTATAATCACGTTCTCGAAAACGGCTCTAACGATTTCGATGAAAGTTGCAATATAGGGGTTTACGGGGGCGAAAAATCGATCTAGGTAGGTCTTATATCTGGGATAATTCATTTTCTCCGTATTTTCAACTGAGCAGAGCTTTGTACTTAAATATGGCTCGGTAGCCCACAGTTTAAAACAAGATGGCTACCTTAGAATAACATGGACATCGCAGCATGGAATTAGTAAGTACCTACTATCACAGCAGCATGGAATTAGTAAGTACTTACTACCATGGCAGCATGGAATTAAATTAATTAAATGAGAGAATCAGAGGTCGGTCGCCCAGGTACTCTTAGATAATAAGATAATTCATTTTCGTTTATTGCATTGACTAACAAGTCCGTAGCTGACTGCAGACAGCAGCAGGAGACGTGTCGCCGCGGCACTCTGGTTTCTATCTGGTATCTATGTATTTCTATGAAATCGAATCGAATTTCTATGGAGTCGCCTGCTGCTGTTGCCTGCAATCGGCAACGGAATTGTACTATTCTTCCCTTGAACACCTCATGTAATGGGGGGATTACAATGAAGACAATTATGAAATAGGTACCTGACACCTTCCATAGGTTCCAGGGCAGTCTGTCGAGGATCACCACCTTTACGAATAAAGGTCAGCCGGCGCCAGTTCGCTGGTATTGAGAAGGCAGATAGCAACTTGTTTTCTGAAAGAGAAGAAAATACATTAATACCTATCTGAATGCTTTCATGTTTGTGAAACTTTTGATATAGGAGTTATTAGTTCGGCGAGTGCGTCAACCCGAACCGCCTCTACGAACTTTGCCGACTGACGCACGAAAAAATAAGAAGGTCTTGACTTACTATTAGGCGTGTCTTCAGCATAGTTATCATAAATAGTCCCAACAATATTGGCTACGAGCAAAGCATAAATAGCCAGTTTAAATATGTGCTCTGCGGTCGTTGGGGGTTGTATAGTGATGGAATCAGCGTGTGTGCGGCAGTAGTGAAGCGTGTGGAGGGAGGCACGGAGTTCGCTCCGTTGCGCGTAGTGGTCAGCACAGCGTTCGAACAAGAGCGAAGCGTTGCTTTCGATGGCAGGCCAGGGTTTTTCCGACGTGGCCAAGGTCGCACAGCGTATGCTTACGCAGTAGCCGCGATGTATGCGCGTACGGTTGAAATACCGGTACGATTCATCCGAGTATGCCTGGAAAACGTACATTACAGTTAAGGTTGCACCAGTCGATATTTTTTCCATAGTTTCGAAAGGGTATTACTCCACTGTTTGACGTTGTACATGATATCGTTTTGTCTCATTATTAGTTTTGTCTGTGCAGAAACAGAATAGTAAAATAAAAAGGCATTAAAAAGTTATAAGCCAACAAAGATTTGATTTTCTTGCATATTTTAACGAAACTTGTGGCGTAAATAAGTAATAAAAGAAGTGTAAAATCTCCAAAACAAAGTCCGCACTGACAAAGCTCAATTATCGAAGAGGTCAATAAATATTTGTAAGTAATTGATTTATGCAGTGGTTTTTTCATAATGCTCGATTTTCAAAAATAACTTTTCGTAATTTTTTACGCACTTGTTTTACTAAGAATAGTTCGGAACGGTATTTGTGTGCGTGCGAACTGGACTTTGTGCTTGTAGACTAGTATTTAAATTGTTCATCACTGATAGGTATTTTACCGGGTTAGTTTTCAATGACCGGCCAAATTTTCACAGGGTGTTCTTCCCATGAATATGAACAACTTTCACTATGGAACCAACTCTGAAATCACGAAAAAAATATCAGCTGTTTCATACATTTTGGTTTAGTAGGTATTGAACTTTTGTATGACACAGCTGATATTTTTTCGTGATTTCAGAGTTGGTTGCATAGTGAAAGTTGTTAGAACACCCTGTGAAAATTTGGCCGGTCATTGAAAACTAACCCCGTATCTGTCAGACACGATGCCAGCCCGGTGAGACAGCGTGCTTTTTGTCCACGCCCACCAGTGAGTTCGAGCCCGCGACTAGTTCAACCTTAAGGTATTAATCTTAACAAAGGAAACGCAATGATTGACCTGCACCCTGATTGCGTAACACACGATCAATCATAATCTGAATCATTTTGAAGGATATTGCTAAACCATTGCTTCACAAGTTCGAAAAATATGCTCAGACTCAAATATGAAAAGTAAACACCTACCTTCATCAGCTCGTAGGTAGGGTGTGGCTGTTTTGCCGGAGTGAGCTCGAAGGTCCCGAGGCAGTAGACCCCATCGACCCTCGTGAGACATCGCTCATATTCGTCCAGATGGAACAATTTCGGAAAATTGGCTCTGTCTTCATCTGGAATTAAGACTTGTCACTATTTAATAGTCCTGGGTCAACAGAAAATGTCTCTACACCATGAATCAGAAAGGTGTGGTCATGTTAAAGGGCTGCCCCTTTATCAATTTTTATTATTTATCATGAAACTGAACAACTTACTCCATGGGATCAGTATCGTAATCGTAACAATCAATCGTCCCTTACATTTGTATGGGACAGTTGATAATTGTTTCGCGATTACGATATTGGTCCTATAGAGCAGGGATGTAACGGATATCCGTATCCGCAAAAATTTAGACATCCGCAAAAAATCCGCATCCTCAACTTTTGATTTTAAAAGTTCCGCATCCTCATAATTTCTATGGGGATGTGACCCTACGTTGTTCGCTCAAATAGTGTTTTTTTTTTTAAACTCGCGCCGATCCCGGAGTGTGAGTTACGCGTTCCTATTGGCTGAATTCGCAGTGTCCCTGTCCTAGGACAGACGATCGGCCGTACATGACATACACTCGGCAGTGGTGGCGGATTGTGGTGTCTAGCGATGGGTCGTTGAAGGTTTTTCCGTTAACGAAACGTCAACGTTGATTTACGTTCGTCAACTAGTTGATCAACTAGTTAAATTCATCAACGAGTTAACGTGCACTAATGTCAACTTACAAAGTAAACCGTTAATTCATTCAACGGTTTTTATTCAACGCCGCGACGTTCAACGAGTTGAACTAGTCTCTGAGCTACATCTACTGACTTGTTATAATGCTAATTTTGAAACATTTTGATTCAATTATGAAACATTTCATTGTCAAACCAGTATGAACCGGTTTCTCTCAGGCGGCACCAGCGCGCGCCAGTCCACCAATATCGTCATACTTTTTCAAAAATCCACTCTTTTATGCGTTACTTAGGCCGCTTTCCGAATAAGAACGTAAATGCTCACAGCGCTGACATCAATATTTGACGTTCCGAGTTAGATATCACGATTATGACAGCTGAGGGCTGTCATCAATTCGGAACGCCCGTGAACGTTCTCACGGCGCTCGCTCAACGTCAAAACTTGCATATCATATTTCTTTGTTTTTATACTACACATTTCTTCTTCTTCGTTGGTTAGGTGACCACGGTAGCCAGAAGCACAATTTCGAAGATGCCACGTTTGTCTAAAGTTATGATGCGACTCAAAACAAAACAGCACAACTGTCATCTTTGACAGCGCTCACGGTGATATTAGTGAAAGGCATGGTCAGCGTTATCGCAAGATGGCGCATGTCATGACGTCATCTATGACGATTCACAATACATCGTAATCGCGCTAAGGCTTATACGGAACGGCCGTTCAAATCGCTCAAATCGATAACAGCCTAACTCGGAATAATAGTCGCTCGCAATGTATGATGTCATTTTCAACGGAAGGTTTTTTAATTTGCTCAGTTCGTTGCGTTTGCGTTCTCGAATTTAGTTGAATAATAAACGAGTTAAATTCATAAACATCGTTCACGAATTTAACTAGTTGATTCATAAACAGTTAACGTTAATACGTTGACAGTAGATCAACGGTTGATTCAACTAGTTCATTGATTCAACGCCCATCAGTAGTGGTGTCAGGTGTCAAAAACAAGGGCTATTTTTTTGTATTCCTCATCCGCATCCTCAAAACCAATTAACTCGATATTCTCATCCGATATACGTTATACGACATCCGTTATAACCCTGCTATGGAGATAGTTGTAGTTTGATGTCCGTAACGCACTCTTAAATATGACCACATATTTCTGATACATGTACTGTTTAATGACCTAAGAATAGCTTTTTATTGTCACGCTAGCGTGTTTGCTACCGGAGAGTAAAATAATCATGATCATTCCTTAGGTGCTGATAGACTTGAGGATTCATTTTGTAATAGAACATCGAGCATTCGCCGTTTTTAAATTTGTCGAACTGGAACAACGAATAGAGCCAAGCATAGACCCCAACATCGCTATGAACATTCTCACGATCATTCTAGCGAAAGCTCTAGTCAATGCTCGTCAAATTCTAGCTGACAGCGACAGGGGTGCCGGAGGCATAGAGGGATGGCGGCGGAACAATGATAGAATGACTCGGCTGTCGGCTCGGCAAAAAGCTCGAAGCAAATTTACTGTCCTTTCGCTAGAATGCTCGCTGGAACGCTCTAGAATGCTCACTAAAACGCTCCCGTTTAATAACCAGCGTCGCGTCGCACGACAAGTCGCACTGGTCTGCACAAGCCTTAAGTCTTCCGGAGCTAGGTAGACAACTGCCTATTGGTTCGGAACGCCCGAATTGCTCTTCGCCGGTTTTTTGAGAACACGGCTGGTCCCTAAGCTTAGCGCCCGATAGTAAAAAATCCAACAGTGCGCTTTTTTGATGCGCTGGAGTGCGCTCTGTTGGATTCTCAATGCTCAGCTTACTATCGAGAGTTGAAAATTCAGGGCGCGATAAAAATCGTCGCGTAATATTCACTCCCGCGTTCGATGGCTTTCAAGGAACGGGTGTGTCGCTCAGAGACTTTTATAATGTATGTAATTTATCTAGCTTTTATTGTCCCCCTGCATGCAGGGCAAAGGGGATCTACCACCTAGTGCGGACCAGTCCTATCGGTATGAGTACAGCTCATCTCGCCATTTTCGCTCTGGCCTATATCTCTATATTATTTTTAATGTATTTGTATTTTGAGTTTATTTACGACGTACAGTGCCCTCCAAAAGTTAGTTGATATTTTTACCATAAAATAAATTTAGATATGCTTTTACACTTGCCTTGACGTGGTGCTGCCGACAAACGGTAGAAGGGGCGTTGGCAGACCAATAGCCAGATGAGACTCGCACAGACCAGGGAATCATGGCACAAAAGAGAGGAGTCCTATACTCAGTAGTGTGTGGAACAATGCTGCCAATGATGATAATGGTGATGAATGTAATGATGATGCTTTTACCCAGGCACTTGAACTGCACAACAACAAGACAAACTTCTTACCCGTGTATTCTCTAGCTACAACGGACGCCACCAAAAATAACAATGTTATAAGTGTCATAGTTGCTTCAATACTGAATAATTGAAAATTGAATATGTCGGGGTCAACACTGAACTGAAATCGTGCATATTTTACAGTATATTATTTTTAATGTATTTGTATTTTGAGTTTATTTATGAAGTAGGTACAGTGCCCTCCAAAAGTTAGTTGATTTTTTTCCGCTTAAGCTGTAATGCCACATTATGATTCCAAATTCTAGTTTCGAATGTTTGAACTGTACTGTACACTGTAACGGTTTTAGGGTTCCGTAGTAAACAAGGAACCCTTATAGTTTCGCCATGTCCATCTGTCTGTCTGTCTGTCCGCGGCTTAGCTCAGTTACGGTTAGTACTAGAAAGCTGTAATTTGGCATGGGTATACATATTACTCACGCCGACAAAGTGGTAAAATAAAATCAATATTTTTTTTGGGTACCTCCCCTACACGTAAAGTGGGGATGTTCAACTACAATGTTAAGTTTGTTCTTAGGATAAATTCATCCCAACTACGGAACACTTCATTGTGCGTGGCCCGACACACAGTTGGACGGTTTTTTTTATTATTGACTAATTTAACTACCTATGTTATGGAATAACCTAATATATTTGTCAAATACTTGAATGCCAGCAGCCAAAGTTTCTTGAATTTTATAATTTCTGTGGATTTACAATATTTAAGAGTGTTTACGCCATCCGTGCGCTGTTTGGCTCAAAAACTGTACTTTTCGATCCAGTTAATATACAACAAATATTATAAAAAATTAACTAATCATTTTAGTAAATAATATATTGTTGTCTAAATACTAAGTAAGGTGTTTTTTTTAATTGAGTTGTTGTGAATTCTATCAAGATAACTGAACAAAGATTTTGATAATTTCACTTCGAGCGTAAATTTTGAAGTTTAAAATTTATTAAATCACTGATGATCACCGAACTAACAATATTTTTTTCAACACACTTGCTCGTAAAGTAGCTCTTATTGAACCATTTTAGGGTCATAATTCAGTGTATTAAAAACGCGTGCTTTTTACTTTATATTATCGGACTAGTGCTGTAATGCCACAGATAACTAACCAGGATTTGGTTGCGACTCGCTAAAAACAATAACATTGGACTTGCCTGGGACGCGATATCTACGTGTCACTGATTAAATACGCACTAATTAGGATACACGTATTATCACACCCACTTTAACATCCTATGCGTGTTTCTATTATTTTAATTAAACTATTTTAATTAACAATAAAAGCGAAAACTGGAATCAATTTTGAATTTTTACAAAAGTCAAACAACCGACCATAGGCAACCGACATCTTTTTTAACTGGTCTAAATTTATCTTGTCATTGGATAGTTAGTGATTGACATAATAAATATCGACTATTTGTTCAAGGAGTATTTTATTAATCCTTTATTGAAAACTATTTTAATGTATTTATAATTATTATACTGACAACAATTGTGTTTTTCGGCTAGGATTTTCAAGATACTAATGGAGCTAACCCGCGTTTGAAGATGCGGTCCTATTTCCTTATTAAATAATGTAGTAGGTCTATTATGTATTATGGGGAAACCTCAAGTTTTAGAATATTATACTGCTTTAACACTGAATTTGTTACGAATCATAACGAATACCTTCAAAAAGAACACGGGTTGCCCGCAATTCAATACCGAATGTCAAAAGGAAGACTGTTCCTGGAAATTGAAACTCCAATCATGTCCCCTTCAAGTGATCTTAAATCCTCCGAGCTAACGAGACGAATACAATATACGTATATCGTTACTGTTAGAAATATTATAAAATGTTTTTGACATTCGACATTTCCGACGGAAGTACGAGCAGAGAATATATTCACCAATTCAGTACGAGCATATTCACCAATTAGTTTTATTTAGGGTCTATATAAAAAATTAATATGACTCGCGGTCCGTTTGGAAGACGTTACCTACTAGCAACCACGATTAAAAGATGTTCAAGGACGTTGCGTATTTTTGTGTTTTTTGGAAATCGATCATTTCGATTTGTATAGTACCTCACCCAGCTAGCTCTATTACTCCCGAAAACATTTGCAGCTTCATGCGGCTTGCGTCAGCGTCGTCCGTTGTTGTGTCGACGGCACAAAATATAAAGCGTGGGCTTAATTCAATTACTTAATTAATTAATTTAACTGTTTACTGAAAGTCCGTACTAAATAGGTCGGCGGTCCGGATTCGGACCGCGGTCCGCCATTTGGTGACTCCTGAGTTACACCACATCTCTATGTAGTCTGTGAGCTACACCATCTGTAAGCTCGTCTCTTATTATTTGTCAGGTAGGTATTTGGTTACTATTTTTTTTTAAACCTTTGACATACCAAACGTACGTAAGTACCCGTGCTATCTTGTTCGTTTTCACGGTTTTAACTTCGAACATATTTCAATGGATTTGTTTTTTATGTGAAAGTTACTCAATATAAAAAATACTGATGAAACACTACCTACAAAAAAAATCGTAACATCGAAAGTACCAAAACGAAAAGATCATACTACCACATCACTAAAACCATAGACAATTTCTAGCGGCCATTGTTGTTTGACAAATTTTGAAACGCGACATGGCAGTATGGAATCAGTAAGTACTATCATTGCAGCTTGGAATTTGTATAAAGAAATTGACTTTGAATACATGGAACTAGTATGAACTATCATATATTATTAAATGAGCATTCTCTATTTTAACCCGCGCAGATATTTGTGCTTTTTTTAATCTCATCAAAGAGACTTCTTGCCTTCTATGTTCTATGTTATGGGGTATGGTTTCCTTCAGGTGGACTATTGGGCCACGCTCAATAGTCCACCTGAAGCCTAATACTTCTTGCCTTTTTTATGCCTACTGTGTAAATAAATAAAATGTGATACATTAACATAATATTTCATCAAATTATATATTTTTCACTACATATTAATCTTAATTTGCGAATTCAAATTATTATTTTGTGTTTATTACATTTTTATATAGGCTGTTCAGCGGTGCCTTTATTTACAACTGCGCGCATCGCTAGCAGAAAAAAATAAGAAAACCAGCGCGCCATTTTCCGTAAATATTTGTTATCGTTTTTGTTTTGTTGTTATAAAAAATACGAAAATCTAAAGTATTGTCACCAACCGACGTACAACAGTTTTTAAAAGAAGCTCCGATTGACAGTACCTGGCAAGAAAGGTCAGTTGAACGTTATATGTATATCTAAATTATCATCTCTATAGTTACGTTATTCCAGCATAAGTTCTTACAAGAAGTCTGTTTTTTTCCTCGCAAGTTTGTTGAAAAACGTCGTATGAAACGCGTGTGCATTGATTGACCCACTCGGCTAAATTATCGCGCTCGCCTATGACTCGCGCGTCAATGCCGCCTTTTGGGTAATGACCAATACAGCACACTCGTATCATAATGTACTATTATCTAACTACAAAGATCCTTAGGAAAACACTAAGGTAAAAAAAAAAAAACATTTAGGTTCTCTACATGAGAAATAAACATTCAATTATTCACTGAAAACAGTGAATAAAAAGCACTTTTGTTTGAATTTAGAACACATCACTATATTTGACCTCCATGTCAATACTATTAAACAACCTCCTTGCGAAAAAATACTCGATACACAGGAAATAAATATCGCTTCACAAGTTGACCATCCTAATAATAATAATAATAAGGGTCAAGGATCTGTCGGCATGCTGGATAGACTATAAGAAGGCGTACGACTCGGTGCCACATACATGGCTCATGAGGGTGCTGGAATTGTACAAGATAGATGGAACTCTGCGCACCTTCCTGATGTCGTGTATGGGGTAATGGTGGACTGTCCTTCGGTACTCAGGATGTCAACAGATCCAGGGGAATGATGAACCTGTATGGATTAAATGGGGAATATTTCAGGGCGACAGTTTGAGTCCACTTTGGTTCTGCTTAGCCCTGAATCCTCTAAGCACACTGCTAGAGGATAAAGGTATGGGCTATCGGTTAAAGAGAGGTGGTCAGGTCATATCTCTCTTCCTCTACATGGATGACTTGAAACTCTTTGCCCCTAAGAAATTGCGACTGAATGAGTGTATTAGCGGAAGTGCGGGGGTCGAGGCTTTTTAAACTCCAAACCCCCATAACCGCGAGGTGTGCAGCCTCAGGGATTATTTTTTTTAAAGCCGAAGTGGGTATGCACCGTGATATGGTCGCAGTGGACAAGGGACTCACTCCGCTCTCCATGGCTAAAGAGAACTGGCGCAAACCTGTAGTACTTACTACAGATGACCGCAAAGAGGTATGGCAGAGCAAGGCGCTTCACAGGCGCTACTATCGGGCTCTTCATGAGCCCGGTGTAGATTTCTAGCGTCCGTATCCTGGAAACGTTTCGGTGACTTTTTCGGGGAAGCTGAAGGTTTTGGCTGTGCAATTATGGACGAAGTTATCTTGACGAATAACTACCGGAGACATATTATGAAGGACGGGACGGTTGACGTGTGTCGGGCATGCCATCGTCCGGGTGAGTCCATCAGACATATTATCTCTGGTTGTTCGCGTCTGGCTAGCGGCGAGTACTTACACAGGCATAACCAAGTGGCCAGGATTATTCACCAGCAACTTGCTCTTGCTTTGAAATATAAACTTGTTGACTCTGAGGTACCGTATTATAAGTATGTGCCCGACCCAGTTCTCGAAAATGACCATGTCACGTTGTACTGGGATCGGTCTATCATTACTGACAGCGACAGGACTATTGTAGCCAATAAGCCTGATAAAGTGGTGATAGACCGTTCAACGCGCCGCGCAATGATAGTCGATGTTACCATTCCACATGACGAGAACCTCGTGAAAGCTGAGAAAGAGAAACAAATAAAATATCTCGACTTAGCACACGAGGTTGTTGACATGTGGAATGTGAGCTCGGCTATCATTGTGCCGATTGTCGTAACGGCCAATGGCCTGATGGCCGAAAGCCTCGACCAACATCTCTCGAGGCTCTCGTTAGGCGGTTGGATCAAGGGCCTGATTCAGAAGGCAGTACTCCTCGATACGGCTCGCATTGTGAGGAGGTTCCTGACCTGTCTCTGCAACCCTAACCACCGGTTGCTTGGTTGCTTGCTTGGACCCTGCTCCCGACACAGGCTGACCTCTATTTTTTTAAATGTTTTTTTTGTATAGTGTAAGAAATATTTAAAAATGTAATTTTATATGAAAGAAAATAAATAAACGACGTAATAATAAGATTTATTATTATTATTGTACTATCAACTCTTGAATAAAGCGGATTTATATCGAGGGCCATGAATCACTCGCGTCGCTCAGGATTCTAACACTTGAATCACTCGCTACGCTCGTGATTAAATCATTATGAATCACTCCCTACGGTCGTGATTCAGTCGTTACAATCCTTCACTTGCTCGTGATTCATCTACGGCCCTCACTTTAAATCCGTCCTTTATTCACTAATTGTATAATATACATTTTTTACTAATATATCATAATGGGTTACTGAAATAGAAAAACATCTGCATTTAAACTTGCAATTTCAAATTTTAACTAAATCAGTTCTATTATTTTTTTCTTTCTGATATCTATGAGTCCTGACACTCACAGCGGATTAATTTGCCTTCTAGAAAGTGAACGTGTCGCTCGTCGCTCTGCCTGACCGTAACCTTTGTCGTGCGTAAATGATATTGCACGAGTATAGTATGATCGCCAAATCTTAGTGCTTTAGTAAGTAAAACATTTTATTTGAAAACTAATTTAGATTTTTTAAATGTGAATCCAAGATCGTGGCTGCGAAAACTTAGTTTTTTGTTTAAGAAGGAAGAAGAGAACGTGAGAAGGAACTTTGTTCCCGAGCGCACACCTCTTTTTTTAAAGTGAAAACTTATTTAGAGGTCGCGTTGAGCTATTTTTGATAGAGGAAATATTTATGGGCTCGTGTCACCGACATGCTAATGATAACAATATCCATAATGTAGCTATGAGTATGACGCGTTGCGCTTGTTGTTGCTCGGAGTAATAATAAGATAAGATGAACATAAAGAAATAATATGATTAATCAAATTGTTACGCCTAATCTTTACATAGTATAAAATGAAGTCGCTCCCGCTGTCTGTTCACTTAGATCTTTTAAACTCCTCAACGAATTTTAATGCAGTTTTCAGCAATAGATATAGTGATTCAAGAGGAGGGTTTATATGTATAATACATACCCGTGCGAAGCCGGGGCGGGGCGCTAGTTTAAATATAAAAGTATTTTAAAACAATTTAAACTCGCGCCGTTATCTTACTCTGTCAGTGAATTATTACGAACTGCATTTGCGTTGACACCTCGTAACTCGCGCACTAGTGAGCTCAAGTTGATACCTGTTAATTGTGAGTTGTATTACTTTTTTTTTTTTTTTTTTTATTAGGTTCACCAACAATTGATTACACTGATACACACACATAATACATTCAAAAACGTAAAATACCAGTGCATCAGTTACTTATAGGTAAACACCACATGCATAAAACAATGAATCATACAAATAAGCTAACTTACTTAGTAATAAGCGCTACTAAAGAAAATTTGGTAACATCGATAAAAAGTAAAAATATTATAAAATATATAAATATTAAAAAAGTTGAAATATTATAAAATTGGTAAGGGTAAAATTGACATTCTTCGACATTGGTAAAACTGATACTGATTGTGCATTAAGAGTTATCAATGGAAAGATTTGGTGCTTAGTTTATTTATTTATTTATATATACTTTATTGTACACCAGAAAATACATAGTAAATCATAAATTTAACACTACAAAACATACAATGGGCGGCCTTATCGCTTTCTGCGATCTCTTCCAGGCAGCCTTGAATTTAAAAACTATAGCAATTATTGCTCCAAATTGAACGGATCAAAGTGGTTTAGTCTGACTATAAACAGAGCGAACGCGCCAACTCTACACACACACATGTACGCGTGCTTCTATGTGAGTGATTTTTGCAAAGAATTTTCCTAAACTAGATGCAACTTTACACTGCTAGATGTAAACTTTACGCTCGTTGTACTACTTGTAGATAGGTAATATACCTTATATGTAACCTACGAATAATAACATTTATTATTCGTAATATCATCTACATTTTTAGTAAAAATACTTTCAATATTTTTCAAATTAGATTGGAATTCTTTCTTTTTTTCAAAACAAATCAAACGAGTCCAAATGCTACCAAATATTCATAAAAATACAGGGTGGGAGGGACATCGACGTGAAAACTGATACCATGGATTCAGTAGGTACGTGATTCAGAACCCCTCAGCGTTGAAATTTTTCGTCGGGTATTTTAAAAAAAATCTGCTGTTCCGTACATTTTGATCACGTAGGTAACCGACGAAAAATTTGTAACAGTTTTCGCGTTGATGTCCCTGCCACCCTGTAAACACCGTGACATTTTAGTTGTTTTACAAAGGGCTACTCAATGTACCCGACATAAAATACCAGTAGGACCAATTTTTATTTTTTACAATAAATCAATTTTTATTTTAATGAATGTTTAGTAGTTGAATATATTATGAAGTGGACTGCTTTTGTAAGACCACTAAAATGTCTCGGTGTATTAGTAGATCGTATGTCAATACGTGTCGTAATGGCCCAGAGGTTAAGTCCGGGCAAGTACCAATGTGATGTTTTCAATTTATGTACTTACTCTTGAGTTTATTTAGGATATTATTGACATAGGTGAACGAAAATATCGTTTATTTAAAGTCTGAAATCGCCAACCCGTCTTGAGCAAGGGTGGTGATCAATGCTGGTTCCTTCTCTGTATGAGAAGAGGCCTTATTTGCCCTGCAGTGGGAGAATAATAAAGTAAAAAAAAACAAAACAGGAAAAAAAATTGTATATAAATAATAATAGGCTGGTATTAGTATACAACATGTAAAAAAGCCCTGTCCGATCGGTGAGGCCATTGTTAAGTATCGTACTGAGAGTCTATACATATAAGTGGTAATCTTCTTTTTAAAATTAATAATTTAAATAAAATCACAACGGGGGTTTAACCGGGTTGTTACATGGGGCGTGGGCGGCCGTCGTTTATCTACAAGTCATAACTGACCCCTGTTGAAAATTTGTTAGTTTTTAATGGATTTGGGGTAATTTAGGTACCAAAAATGTAAATTTTAAATAGCAATAACTTTTTTGTTTAAAAAAATTATAAGACTTTTTGTTACTTTTTGGTAATGTTAGTGCAGTACTTACCTATGTCCCCTTTCGGATCGATCACATCAGATCGTTTTTTTTTTACATATTGTATAATAATTGTATCCATCCGCCCGGGCGACTGCGACTGCCTGGTTGGTCAAGTGAACGCACGTCCGAGATGCTGAAACAGTACAGAATGTTCCCACAACACCGAAGCAATATTTTCTTCCTCTTCATGCAATAAGCCCGTCTCGTGCGCCCGACAATTGTAAACAAGTCTGAATGACATAAAGGAAGCGGAAGAAAGTAACATCGCAATATTCACACCAACCAGACTAGACACAGCATTTAATGTCTTGATCACACATGACAAGTTTAGGGGCAGAATGTCACTAGTAACTCACTAGGCAGGGAGATGGTGAGTGAGTGTTTTACACACTTAACCACACACATAACCACGTCACGTCTTGTTTTCCCGGAGGCGTAGGCAGAGGTGTAGGTACCTATAGTACACCCACATTTCACCAGTTATTTTTAACACGTGCAGTGCCGGGAGTACTCCTGGAGGGTTCACCTAGTCTCATATATGGAATGCCGCGAGCCCTCGCGAAGGGCTCATTTTAAATGTAAATTTTTCATAGCGAATTCAGCATTATAAACCGTGAAAATAAATTCTGATATATGTATATATTTTAACAAGATTTATTAGTTTATGCGTTGGTTTTAAAATCCAAGTATTTTAATTGTTTTTATTTTTTACAAATACATATTCACAAAAAAATTTAAAGGTTGGAAACTACGTAAGCGACAAGACCCCCTGAAAACACAATTTTACTTCGTTAGTGTTTTATAACTCGGCTTTAAACCTAATGCCGATGACCGTCCGCGATGGTTAACTTTAGCGCAAACGTAATACCGGTAACCCTCCCAGAGGGTTCACTTCCAATATGTAAGGCGGCATGGCGTATGAGTTCTATGAAAAGTGGGTGAAGTCGAAAGTGTTAAGTCCCATGTAATAGTAGACAGGCAAGCCTATTTATTGCCATCAATCACACTGTCAAATTCCTGATGGAAAATCCAATAAATGGTCAAATGTTGTAAGAATAAAGGCCTGTTCAGATATATGCGATATCGCTGTCGCGCTCGGTAGCGATACCGAATCGGTACGCGATACCGGCTCGGTACGATTAGGTCTCATGCTAGATAATGGCCAATGGATCATAAGATCTCATTAATTAACCATCCTCTTTATTAAAAAACAAAAAGAATATTAATTAATTTCCATAAAATTTGTTATGTTTAACCGGTAGCCATTACATTTCTGTTCATATTATTTATTTATAACCATTAAGTACCTACCTAATGTCAAATAAAAACAGTTTTTTTTGTTGTTTTTTTTTCCAAAATCTAGCGCGTGCGCGCATTGTATGATATGTCAAAAAATGCAGGAAATAATAATATTCGTGCCAAAGGAAATTACGAAACTTGTCACTTGTACGAACATCGAAATATATCCTTTTTTTAAACCAAGTGCTATAAATAAAGTAAAGAAAAACGTTTATTGAAAAACTGAAATAGCATAAAGGTTTGTGCAGACCAGCGCGACTTGTCGCGCGACGCGACACCGGTTATTGTTATACTGTGAAGTTTTCTTATAAATTGTATTGTTCGTGTCGCGTCGCGCGACAAGTCGCGCTGGTCTGCACAAGCCTTTAAATTGTTCAATATACGATACCTAAACCCATTTCTGCCTAAAAATAAAAGATTTACTAAGTTGATCCCAAGTCTATGAAGCTCGATTTTCAGCCTACTGCGCCGCGCGGCATGCATACCGCTTGCAGGCGTTTCTTCGCCGGGGAGCGGACTACTCGCTTGAAGCTTGAAGCGCGCTGTTGGCGTGTGAAGACTCGTGGGCCGCGCACTGCCCGCGAGCTGTCGGTCGATTCTGTAAAAATATTAAAGTGAAGCTTAGGTGAAGTGAGCGTGAAGTGAGCTGTCACTGCCACAGAATCGACCGGCAGGATGCTAGGGATTAACACTACGACAGTTCACTTCACGCTCACTTCACCTAAGTTTCACGGTGATATTTTTACAGAATCGAACGGCTGTTCACTATTCCGCATAGCCATCGTAAAATAGACTATAATGTATTTGATTTAAAATGCTAACTTCAATGACAAGTTATTTGCGTGATAGTTTGGTAGCTATAATTATTGATAAACAAAAGATCCTTCTAGCAGTGTACGTACCATTTTTTTTAAATATATATTTATTCAGATTTTTATAGTAATCCATTGCTTCATAAGTTCGAAAAAGAATTCTGCTTGACAACGTAAATAACGCAATGAATGTTGTTGAACTGTCAAAATGAAACACATTAGTCGTAATCGTTTACGAAAATGTGTTGCGTTATTAGATAAATGGATCACTCGGACGAGTTGTTCTACCTTTATTTCACATGAAACAGTAGAGTAGCGACAGCAAGATTGTCGAGTGCTCAGTGTCTTGGCACTGTCTCGCTTGTTACTTGTTACGTGTAATCAAGGCATTATCAAAGCACAATCAAGGCTAGCAATACAAAATCTGTGGGAAAACGAGCAGTTCTACCGTAAACATGAAGATAACGTAAACAGTTACAGCCAATATCTACTCAGTGCTTCCTCGCGATTGTACTGTTCAATTTTACCGGTAAATCGATGGTGTCTGTAATGGCTTAGTGAAAAAATAGACACGATTATTTATTATCATTGCAACATGGTGGACTTTAGGAAACACATAGCATTAATGTTGCTGGCAATTCATAGTAAGTTATCAACATTTTCGTATTAAGTGCAGTCTTTATTTGTGTCATAACCTCGTATTCACTAGGGTACAAATGACCCGCGACACGGTCGTGTTGCTAAAGATGTCGGGCGAAGTCGGGCAGCGTCGGGCGATGTCGACTTCCCTGATGAAGCAGGGTAATTTACCTACGTTCAAATGAAATTCCACAAAATAAGATCTCATAATGCGTTGTCGAGTCGTCTCATCGTATGTCACGAAGTACCTACTATTTATCTCATCTGAAAAAGCGCGACTCACAGTCATCCTACTAAATATTATATCGGAATCTCATCCTAACCAATATTATAAATGTGAAAGTGAGTTTGTTTGTTAAGCTTTCACGCTAAAACTGCTGGCACATGGGTAGACCATGACCTGGATTAGGACACAGAATACTTTTTATAATGATATTCCCACGGAATCGACACATATGCGGGTGAAACCGTGGGACGCAGCTAGTCTCATATAAAACCCAACTACGACAAAAAAGTCAAAATCCACAACATCACAAGACATCGCATACAGACTAAGTCAAAATCCGGAGTCACACTGTCACACGTAATCTATTTGATTTATGCCCTAACACGTGTGACTTCGGAATTTTAACGGTTTTAGTTATTATTTTTATTTAAATTATTTTGGCGTTATAATTAATGTATATAATTATATTTATGCTCGTCAAGCACTTTCATTTGATACCCAAGAAGGCATAGTTATTACAAAAAACACATTTCAAATATATAAGTAACCCCAAAATAATCCGTATTATTAGGGCATAATGAACAAACTACTTGTGACTCCGGATTTTTAATTTTGTCTCTCTGTGATGTCTTGTTTATACCTATTTAGATGACTTTTTTGTCGCTGTTGGGTTTTAGTTTTATAACTTTTATTTTTATTTCTAGTAAATAGCATCGTGTGTGTGCAGTGGGAGCACCTGCACTGCTCATCTGATTCTTCACAGGATATGCCTGAAGGTTCTGTGGCGAACATAGGACGGTTCCCCTGGCTGGGCATTGTGCAACACAGCTTCTGTTAGTATTTAATAAAAGAAATCTCTTTAAGCTTCGTGCTGACTAGCGCGACGAGACACCGGTTATTGTTATATCGTGAAGTTTTCTTAGAAATTGTATCGTTCGAGTCGCGTCGCGCTAGTCTGCACGAGGCTTTATTCGTGTATTCCCGTTCGTCCCACCAGTGGGACGACGGCAGATACAGAACAGACAGATAGAAGATACATAGATTAGTTATGGTGAATAAGTGTTTTCTACCATTGAACAGCCAGACTCAATTTATTTATAGGGACCAATTTATTATAGGGAAATAAAAAATTAAATTACTAAATTATTCCGGGACAGGGGATAGCTTTAAGTAATATTATTGATTACACGGCTTTATTTGCACATTTTTTTTTCTCTTGGCATCTGAGCCGTTGTCGTATTTGCACATGAATGAGGATTTCATTCGTATTTTTATGTTTTTTAGTTGTAGACACGTGCGGTTAATAAAATCAAATTGCTTAGATATTATACGTAGCTGTATGAGGATCAGGGTGTTAAGTTCACTCATCCTCATTAGAAAAGGGAGGATCCTCCGACCAGACGGGTGTCGTGTCTGGCGGGCAACTGCCCAATGGTTGAAGTCGGGAGCTCGAGTCGATGACGCGGTAAACTCTATTTGCGCGATGCAGGATTTGTGTGACGTCAGGATGTTGTGTGACGTCAGTTCTTTGATGCGTTGTTCGCATGTGGCGATGTAGATGCCGCCATAACCTATAAAACAAAGTCGCTTTTCGTGGCTGTATATGTGTGACAACTTAGATGGAAAGAAATCAACATTTAGAGTATTTATCCTCGAAGGTTTATAAACTTACAATTTATGTAAATAAAACCCAGTCTGATCCGAAAGGGGTAAATAGGTAGGTACTTACTGCAATAACATTACCAAGAAGTAATAAAACATCTTATTAATTTTGAAAATAAATAATAATTTGTACATTGACCCCATAAGAGGATGCCCATGAATTAAATTTCATTCCATTGTATACTTAGGAGTGTGTGTGTGTGCGTGAGACTATCGCGTAAGGAACTTCGTACCTGACGGGGTTCCCCCGACCGCACAGGTTTTTTTTAAATAAGATTTATTTCCAGGAACAACACAAAGTTGATACTTTGGGGCGCCATGTCAAAGAAATACGTGTTAGACGTAAAGGATTATATCCTACATCCCGAGTACCATGTCGGGAGCTCGAGTCGATGACGCGGTAAACTCTATTTGCGCGATGCAGGATTTGTGTGACGTCAGGATGTTGTGTGACGTCAGTTCTTTGATGCGTTGTTCGCATGTGGCGATGTAGATGCCGCCATAACCTATAAAACAAAGTCGCTTTTCGTGGCTGTATATGTGTGACAACTTAGATGGAAAGAAATCAACATTTAGAGTATTTATCCTCGAAGGTTTATAAACTTACAATTTATGTAAATAAAACCCAGTCTGATCCGAAAGGGGTAAATAGGTAGGTACTTACTGCAATAACATTACCAAGAAGTAATAAAACATCTTATTAATTTTGAAAATAAAAAATCTTATAATTTTTGAAAAAAAAAAACAATTGCTATTTAAAATTCACATTTTTAGTAAGTACCTAAATTACTCCAAATCAATAAAGAATTATGACCCGCTAAGCGACGCCACGCACAGCCGTCCGCGCGCTATTACATGGCGCGCGCGCGGCTGTGCGTCCCGGAAAAATTCCTCATGGAAAAAAATGCGGTGCTTTTTTTTTTTCTGAAAATTATCACATAAATAGATTGTCAGTACGATACTAAACAATACCCTCACGGATCGTACGGGGTTTTTCTTGCAAGTTTTATATAATGCATTATAATTAAACTTAAGCAGGGGTGGATCGCTAGTATTTAATACGTGGAAATTTTAAATATAATCTCCCATGCGTCAACCTTTTATTTTTAGACATAGGCGGTAAGTCTCACTACGCTGTCACCGGGGCGGTACTCATTCACCCTGTATATGCTATAGCCGCAGCTGAAGACATTGCAAAGATAACCACAGAACAGCTCGTGTAAGTCATGTTAAATGTTCGATTACTACGTCCATTTAGAATACTTCAAAACTTTTTTTTGTAAGTCATTATGTACTTACTTATAGATATGTTGGGGTAAGGTCGGCGTTGGTAGAAGACCGAAGAATAAAAAAAATTGTCAGCCTTAAAAAATATAACGGTCTTATCCCAGCGCCGAACTTTCCCCAACATACTCTAATTCTTTACTAACTTTGCTTACGCGATCTAGACCAACATCAACAACATCATCACTATAGGACCAACCTTGATATCGCAAAAAAAATACAGCTGTTCCCTACATTTATGTTCGCAAAGCATGTCAAAATGTAGGGAACAGCTGATTTTTTTTCGTGTTTTCAGTTTTGGTGCCGTAGTGAAAGTTGTTCATAATAATTTGTACATTGACCCCATAAGAGGATGCCCATGAATTAAATTTCATTCCATTGTATACTTAGGAGTGTGTGTGTGTGCGTGAGACTATCGCGTAAGGAACTTCGTACCTGACGGGGTTCCCCCGACCGCACAGGTTTTTTTTAAATAAGATTTATTTCCAGGAACAACACAAAGTTGATACTTTGGGGCGCCATGTCAAAGAAATACGTGTTAGACGTAAAGGATTATATCCTACATCCCGAGTACCATGATCAAGTAACTTTCGCTACCATTGCGCTATTGGACCTCATCGCATGGGGCGAATCACCACTGTTTTACGAATGGAAAGGTGATGTATTTTTTATTTTGAATGGTTTCGAAGTTATAACAATGTAGATTGCACATTTCTAGTACTTACCTATATCTGAAGGTCAATTCCCGATCATTTCGCGAAAATCGATGTCAAAAACTTGTTGGATATTCGATGTATTTTTAACAGATCAAAACTGTTATTGGAATGCAAGTAGAGATGTGTCCCTCACTCATGAGGTGCCTCGTTTGAGGTACTCGTGATCGCAAATTGAAAGAGTTACTCGAATTTCAACAATTAACCAACTCACTCGTTCACGCGTCCTCACTTAAAAATTGACATTGACATTATTGACGCGAGTACTCACGAGTGAGTATTGAGTGAGCTTAGTGAGTGAATGAACCGACTTTCATAATTGTACATACATCGACGTACGACTCCTCGCCTCAAATGAGGGGTACCTCTTGAGGACCTCGCGAGGTAAAATGAGGTACTCCCTCAACCTCATATAAAAATGATGAGTTACCCATCACTAAATGCAAGCATCTCAGAGCGCTCAACTTAATAGTTGGCAACGTTGCAAATAACTGTCAAATATTTACCTGTTTTGATTAATTTTACATTATTACTGTATGGGATTAAGAAATGTAGCTAACTAGTGAACTAAAATATTGATTACTTATGAAATTCAATCATTATTATTGTAACCAAATATTTAGTTTTAGATGTAAAAAAAGTATTTGGAAATTTTACAAAATGCCTTTTTTACACCTAAAACAGTTACAAAATCAAATTCAGTGTTATACTTGCAATTCATTATTAATAGTCTAGTTAGCCACATATTTCCATACAGTAATATTGCCAAATTAATCAAAACAGCTAAATATTTGCGACGTTGCCCACTTTCAGAATAAACGCTTTTAAAAATACCAGAATTCCCCTTCTGATAAAATCTCGAACAGCCTATTTGGGTAACACACGATCGATCACAGTCTGTTTCATTTTGACATTTCAACAATATTCATTGCGTTATTTACGTTGTTGAGCAGACAAATTTTTCGAATATGGGAAGCAATGGATTAGCAATATCCTTCAAAAGTTCTTGTAATCGTGTGTTGTAACGCAATTAGGGTGAAGATCTAATTGAATTAATAAATGATTACCTACTCACGTATATACTGTATTTTGGAATAGTTTGAAAGTTTTAGGATTGCAATTAAAAGAAAAGATGGATGAAGGTCTCGCAGTTCATTTAGTCTTACCAGTATGGCTAACATGACAAGCGCGAGAACGCTAACGCTATCTTGTTTTGTCGAAATTTGTCTACGATTCTACCGTCATTCTAACCCCTCACATGACCGTAAACGATGAGTAAAGTCGAAAAATGCACTTTGTCACTTCTATATCTCGCGACGAGAAACCGATGTTGCAAATTATTAAAAACAAATTATTTTTATGATAGCAACATCGGCTTGAGATTCCGTTTCATTCATTCAATGGTGCCGATTCTCTTGTCACAAATGCCTATATCCTCGACTAAAAATCACTGAAATTGTGTTTATTCCTGTCAAACGACGATTACCCACTAATATGGCACTGAGTTATTAATTTTGTGAAAGTGGAAATTTTGCTATTCTGAATTTGACGTTTTTCATCTAAAATTTTGATTGTTTATCTAAATCTGACTATTTTTAATGGCGATTAAAAAGGTGTGGATTTAAATGAGTTGTCATGAACCAAAATTCACACCAACACTTCGACGGTGCAAAAACAGTACTTACTGTATCTTTTTTTTTCTCTTTTTTTGCTTATATCTCGAAAATGGTGTGTCCTATCGCAAAAATAATGAAAATTTCTACCCCCTTTATAAAATCCTAACCCATAAAACGCAACCAGTAGGTAATTTTTTTTTTCCCATACTAAAAGCGAAAAATTCCATATAAAACATGTAGTTCGAATTTAAAATAGTAGTTTAAAACTAAGTATTTTTATTATTAATATATTCTTGGAAACTAGATGGCAAGTTATCTTTTTTAAAAACAAAATACACAGCTACAACACAAATTTAATCAATCAAGCAAAAATTTGGCAACAATATTTAAGAAAAATAAATGTCGGTCGCTACGACGACGTGTTGATGGTCCGATGGTTCTCGAGCGAAAAGGGACGCGCGGTGCGATCGCGTTTCCGCCATACGGATTAATTACTTGAGTGCTTCTGATTCACAACAATATTGTAAAAAAAAATATGGCTAAAATAAGTACAATTGTGAAACTGCCATGCTATTTGGAAGTTTTTTTTTGTATCATTATTTTGTCTACTCTTCTCGTCGTCAAAATCGAGGACGAGTAAATACGACAAAATGACAGAAAAATCGCAGATTATCTCGAGTTGAATTTTCAAAAATCGAGATAACTAAGGTGTCATGTTAGGGTTTGTCGAAAAAAGATCAAGTTTGACAGATCGAGTCGACTATTTTGTATGGCAGCGCTGTCAGAAAACGAGAAAAGTGACAGAAATAGACGACAATTACTCACGCGATAGTGAGTAATTGTCGCGTGTGTCATGTACAGGAGTGGTCAGCAGTGACAGTGAGCAGAGATGTAAAAATACAGTCCCATGTATAGGGGTACAGGACGCGGACCTATCGCTATGTTCAGGCAGCCGGACACAAATCCGGAGTCCATGCTCCGAGAAAACCAATTTTAAAAAGAATTGCACAGGTATCTACATAATGAACCTATAACGACGAAAGTACTTGTATTGTATTCATCTGTGGTATTGCTGGCTCACTGGCTCGTGCAAATCAGCGCGACGCGACTCGAACAATAAAATTTCTAAGAAAACTTGTATAACAATAGCCGGTGTCGTGTCGCGCTAGTCTGCAGGAAGCTTTAAGCCTCTATCACTAATTACAATTTTATTTTATTTTTTTGTATGCAGCGCCGGTACTACCAGTTTGCTTGCCTATCAAGGGGTCGGGAACGTTTGAAAACAAAATGTATGCAGTAAAAATGAGTGACGGTAAGCAGTATTAAGCTATGGCCAAACTGAAGCGACTCCCGCGCGGGATGCCGGACGAAATTCGCTCGCGCCGATTGTGCTAACTAAAGCCGTTTGTCCAACGCACCGTGAACGGCGTCAACGAGAACGAGATGACGACGCCGAAGTAGCGACTGTACATCCTATACAATGCGAGATCAGCATAAACTGGAAATGTATAGCTTGATGTGTAGCCGTGTGTACACATCATCATCATTTACAGTTTATGCAGATCTCGAATAGTATAGGATTTCCGTACAATGCGAGGTCAGTTTATACTGGAAATGTATGCTTGCTGCGTAATGTCGTTTCTCGTTGACGTCCCTTTCACGGTACGGTGGACAAACAGTGTAACTTTATGAAGTCGTTCAAACTGGCGCGGTAGTTGCTTGACTTCGCGTGTAATCGCGTCCAGCACAGGATTCGCCTCAGTGAGGCCAGAACTTTAAAACATAGCACACAGCTCTTTTGTATTGGAATTTATTCTCTTTCTATTCCAGCGTTTGGCACACTGGAAAAAGAGATTTTAAAAATGACTTTTGTTGAAAATCAAGTTTGCGAAGAGTTTTACTATAAAAACCATGTAAGTTATCTGTTAACTATCATAGCCGTGCTCTTATCCTAAGTAAGTTGGTGCCGGTACAGCATGACTATCTCGTTCTTTTTAAATAGATCTGTACAGGCACTATATGTACCTACATTGTCTATATTTTATCAGTTGTTATTTCAGTGATAACTTCCTTCCGAGCTTCCGTCAAATCAAATTAAATCAGTTTTATAAGTTTCAAACATGCACCATGTAAGGGCACTGCAAAACAAAACAAAATCAAAAAATTTCATTACAATACATTACCTACCTACATTTTTCATTGTAATTTGTACAAAAAAATAAAATAAAAAAGTCAGTGTATAGAGTGTCAATTGCGGCACTCTATCCCTATCGGATAAAGTACCGTTAGCAGCATTATAAGTGCGCTGCCTCGGCCCGCTAAAGTGCCGTAAGCATTGCATTGTCATTGTCACTGTCACTGAGTCACTGACACTGGTTATTTTGTTTGATTGTTGACATAGGTATAAGAAAGAAGTTATTTATATTTCTATGATTGTTGAGGTTAGTTCGTTGTAAAACACTACATTCCCAAAACATTACATTCTCTTATGCGTAAACGGACCCCGTTGTGTGGGCACAGTTCTAACCTAACCTACCTTTCAGCCATCTTCATTTGCTACTTCATTTTTCGTAAATTCAGTCATTGTAGTGACTTGATATACTTAATTAAAAAAAAAAAAAAAAAAAAAAAAAATATATCTAAAACAAATACGATCACTCAATACAAAGGGCAGCGAACTAACCCCAACTATCAAATAAAATAATAAGTGACAATGACAATGATACTTACCTAATGCAATTGCACTATTATGCTGCAAATAGCGGCACTTCATTCGATAGGGATAAAGTGCCTCCTGCTGGGGTTGCGGGTTTGTCTGAAAGGGATATCGCGGCCCCGGCACACAGGCAACGGAAGGAACACGGGAGGGTTTTAGTCAGTAAAAGTCTGACACTCCCTCTCGCTCTGCCCAGAGCGGGAGAAGTCGTTTGATGGTTTCCCATCCTCAAAAAAAAATGAAAAAAAGGATAAAGTGCCGCTAGTGGCATTCTATGCAGTTCCATTATAAAATACATGGTTCAAAACAATATAATATAATAATTATTGTATAATGTTACTGTAACTTCTCAATCTGGAGGGTTGTAGTTATTTGTCCACCTATCCACATTCATTTTCTTTCTCATGACATGTTTATCATTTTGGAAGGGAAAACTTTAGGCGCGTTGAGCGATTTTTTGTAGGGGCTAAACTTATGGATTTATACCATTCCCCCTCTAAAAAGCTTATGTCTCTGTATTCTTTTAGTCACTGTTTTGGTGTTTGAATTTAGAACACACCAATATATTGGACCTCCATCTCAATGCTATACAACCTCCTTGTGAAAAAATACTCGATACACAGGACATGAATATCGCTTCACAAGTTGACCATCCTAATTATAATAAGAAAATTACCCTGAATTTTAGTAATTGTTCTAATTATCATGTGCATTTTAATTAATTTGACCTTCCTTCTTTCTTCATTTAGTATATTTTCGCTTAAATCTTTCTTTTTCTCGTAGTCATGGTATAAAGTATAGTATGCAACTCTTGAATAAAACGGATTTATATCGAGGGCCATGAATCACTCGCGTCGCTCAGGATTCTAACACTCGAATCACTCGCTATCACTCCTTACGTTCGTGATTCAGTCTTTAGAATCCTTCACTTGCTCATGATTCATCTATGGCCCTCGCTTTAAATCCGTCCTTTATTCACTAATTGCATAATATACTATTGCGTCACCGCGCGCCGTAGTACTGTAACCTAAAATATAGATGGCGCTAATACCATTTTTAAGTTTTCAGTTCTGTTGGCAGTCCCCAACATTGGTTAGATTACAGACTACAATTATATACATGATGAATTGATGATCCATGCATATAAAATAAAGGCACTATGTCAGCATTTCTGATGATATTCATTCCTAACACAGTTGACATTCAAAAAAATGAACCCGGTAAACCCGCTGTGCGCAGTATCGGAGTTTTCCAAAACTGCTTGCGTTTGGGACGCCGGCACCGCCCTAATCACCAGACAATCGTGGGGGTTCTGGAAACTGGTGAGTTGGTTCGTCTAGCTACACGGATGATATGTTACGCATCATAGAATAACCAACAAGCTTAAAGCCTAGCCTACCCTTTACTTACCCTTAGTTAAAATTACCTATGTATACCTTCCTAAAGAATAAGTTTCTTTCTTTCAAGTGGCGTAAAGTGCGTTTTTATGTATTAGGTATAGTCGAGCGAAGATACAAACGTAAATAAATATTTTAATATACTTACTACTTACTTACTTATATTCTTGATGTTATACATTTAGTTGGGTTTCGCTGTACGAGGCCCCGGCTGTGGTGCTCCGACCAGGTTCCTGAACATTCACGACTACGTACCTTGGATAAATGACATCATCTCTCAGATCCCTTACGACGATGCTGCGGATACATTCAGGATAGGACTGCGTAGGGTGTCACCGATCCAACTTTTCATGTACAATGGTAAAATCTTGGTACTCTAATTTACATAAATAATTTATTTCACTCTATGCTGCACCGGTTGACGTCATCAAGTCAACGTCGGCTGACGCTGAAAACCAGCGCTGGGGCTCTGTCTCGCATAGGGTCGCATCATTATGCTGAGCGATGGCCGTTTTGCGTGGATGTGACGCATACTTTCCCCCAAATTGTTATTTTCGTGTTTTGTTCTTTTCTTGCGTCATGTGTAGCGCAAATAAACGTATTTTCTTTCTTTTCTTCTTTGTTTCTTAGTATATTCGTTGTATTTTAGACTTATCTATTAGGGAAAACCGGGAGACTGTCTTGCATTGGGGAGATTTGAAGAACAAATCGATGTTTTTAAAAAACATTTTTTAGTTTTCTAATGTCAAAATTATCTCATGCCACCGGAAGGTTGCTGAGAATATGAGTGGTATGAGTTAATTTTGACATTAGAAAGCTCGAAACTCAGAAGCATTTATTTCAAATAATCAATTACAGGTACTTCTGAAAGGTCAAGGGATCGATCAGTCAGAAAGACCAAGCTAAAGTGGGGGTCACGAGAAGCTATAAATTTTGTAAATAAAGAACTTTTACTAAGTTACGTAGCGACAATTCAATCAACAACAAATAATCCCACTACTGGAACTCAGATACGTTCAGTACCACAAAATATTAGACGACAGCGCTTTGTGTCGCTAAAATATAACACGACTAAGTACAATTGCTCTTATGTTTCGTATTACACGTATGTTACTTTGAGTTGATTGAATTTAGGATTATTTATTTCGCTACGTAACTTAGTAGAAGTTCTTTGTTTACAAAATTTATAGCGTTACGGGAATTTAGTTTTAGTCGGTGGTTCCCACGTAGCATTGGGGGTTCTATAGCGGTTGACAAATGGTACACATTTATTCTTTTAGCAATTTAAGTAAGCTTTAAAGAGCTCTATAGCATGCTAAACAGCCTTTATACCACCGGTTTGGGCACAAATTATTCAGCCTTAAGTTCACAAAAGGTACACAGTAGCACTTTTATGGTAGTTTAAGACAGAACAGTGGTCTTAAAAGTGATAAACGGCACTATATAAGAATCCTTGTGGTTCTTCATACAGACAAGAGAGGTATAAGAAGTAACGAGTGAACAATTACACCGCCTCTATAGTAATAAAAAATCACAAGTGTATCCTAAACAGTCCTAGTAGGCTGCTTTATCTCCAAATTATCACTACAGTACCACATTTTGTAATAAATATTTATTTTGATGTCGTGTCGTGCGAGTGACTTTATCAAAAATTTGATTTTATTATGACTGTTACTTGTGTTTATTATATTCTACTAACTTTTGCCCGCGGCTTGGCCCGCATGGATGTCGGAAAATATCACACGGGAACGTACTACCGGGATTACATACCTAATAGTCGAGGAAAAGGTCATTGACTCCTACCGCTGCACCCGCGTTACCATCAATCATAATTATTTTGTAACGCGTAATATTTTTGTTAATCTGTGATATCTTTTAAAATATTCATTTAAATGACATCAAGGTATATTTTAATCTAATTTAAATAACATATTTTATTGGATAAGGATTAATTTTAATATAATACCGGTCAAAATAGCTTCGGAAATAACAATGAATTTTTTATCAAATTCCGAAAGATAATAATGGTTACTATGGGTTATCCATAACACTATCCGGTGTCGCGTCGCGATAGTCCGCACGAAGCTTTTAGCAAATTTTTGTATGTTGTGGTGTCGTACGACTTCCACGCGAACGAAGTCGATGCCAGTAATAATAAGAACCCGACTTGGGCATCTACAAAAAGTCACAAACGTCCCCATAGTACTATCTGCAACAGGAGTAATACCCAAACAGCTTCATTAGTCCTCAACCTGCCATCCACCTGCTGCAGAAGGCAGTCATTCTCATAATCCATCAATAATAAGGCATTTTGCCCCTACTGTTTTGAAATGGCGGCCATTTAATATTTTTTTTACTAAGTACGGTTGGGTTAATTTATTTTACAATCTACCGATGTAGAGTTCCTGCAGGCATAAAAGTGTTTCAGTTTCATTTGACAGCTACGAACGTAGGCAATAAGTAAACACTAAAAGGTTTATCAAACACTCCTATTCAAACCCTAAAAAAATACTTGAAACGTAAAAAGTGTGACAAAATTTGGATGTTTTTTTTTACTTTTTGAATGTTTAAAAAAAAACTAGACTAACATACCTTTTTTTTAGTTCTTAGATGTACTAATATATGATGACCTAAAAACTGATGTCTGAGAACTAAACTCGAAGATAAATAGTTTAGGAGTTGTGACTATTTGAATATGACCCTTTCTTTACTTTTAAGATCCTAACAAGTAGAAGGAAAATAACACTTTTAATGGTGTTTAATTTAAAAAGGTACATAAATGATACTCAATAATTGTTCAAAATGACCGCCGCGATTTTGCAAACAAGAAATAAAAAAGTGTCTTATTATTTTGGATTTGGCGTTAAAATGGATAATATTACTTCGCCTTAACGGGTCGAACACCGGTGACCAGACACTGTATAATTATATAATTTATATATTTATGGGCAGATTTTACAAACTTGGGATAACTTTTATCTAAAGCTTAAAAATTGGTGGTTGAAAATTTTTGTATAGAAAATACCGCAAATATCAATTAGATAAAAAAATCTGACTATTTAATTTTATCTTTTAATTGTAAACGAATAATATCAAATGCTTTTTAAAATTACAGCTCAAACCGAAATTCAGAAAAGATATGGGCAATGCGACAGGCAATACCGCGGTAATATCTTGTATCGGGATAGCTCAGAATTTGTGGCTAATAAGCCCTTCACGCAAGCATTCTATTATGTAAGTATTTCACACTATTTCAACGACTTTAATCTTTTGGCCACGGAATACTGCCGCTCCTCATTATGGTCTTCCCTCACTAAGGTTACAGAACGTTCCTCAAGTCCAGTTTGATCTTCAATCAGTTGATCACTGTTTAAGTATAGAATCAGTACTTGAGCATCGGTCTTATTCCAGAACGGTAATCAATCTATACTCAGCTGAATCGAGACTTAAAAATCGAGCCTCAAGCAGAGATGTGCATCAGCCTGTTTTCGTTTACGAATTATTTTATTTACCAACTTGGTTCTGATTAAAGTATACCATAAAAGCCCAATTATTTAAGGAAATCAGCGTTATTATTTTGGTCCCGAATAGTACAATCCCCCATTTATCGAAGTAAAGCTCTTTGAAGTAAAGTTTAGTAATTTTGTAAGCAAGATTGTCAAACTAAAAAGATTTGTATCTATTATTGAATAATTTAATGGCAACATTTTATATTTTAATAATACCGTGTGGCAACACAATTCAAGGGTTCGTCTCTGTTTTCCGGTTATAGAAATAATCTCCATTAGTGATGGGTAACTCATCATTTTTATATGAGGTTGAGGGAGTACCTCATTTTACGTCGCGAGGTCCTCAAGAGGTACCCCTCATTTGAGGCGAGGAGTCGTACGTCGATGTATGTACAATTATGAAAGTCGGTTCATTCACTCACTAAGCTCACTCAATACTCACTCGCGAGTACTCGCGTCAATCATGTCAATGTCAATTTTTAAGTGAGGACGCGTGAACGAGTGAGTTGGTTCATTGTTGAAATTCGAGTAACTCTTTCAATTTGCGATCACGAGTACCTCAAATGAGGCACCTCATGAGTAGTGATGGGTAACTCGTCATTTTTATATGAGGTTGAGGGAGTACCTCATTTTACCTCGCGAGGTCCTCAAGACGTACCCCTCATTTGAGGCGAGGAGTCGTACGTCGATGTATGTACAATTATGAAAGTCGGTTCATTCACTCACTAAGCTCACTCAATACTCACTCGCGAGTACTCGCGTCAATAATGTCAATGTCAATTTTTAAGTGAGGACGAGTGAACGAGTGAGTTGGTTCAATGTTGAAATTCGAGTAACTCTTTCAATTTGCGATCACGAGTACCTCAAACGAGGCACCTCATGAGTGAGGGACACATCTCTACTCATGAGTGAGGGACACATCTCTAATCTCCATCTTGTGCACGTAAAATTAAACAAGCAATAATCTATTCTTTCGTTTATTTCGCTCCAATCCACTGCATAAAATTAACTTGAACATCTATGGCCTTAAATAGGTACAAGTATTTTATTTAAAATGTCAGTATGTCAATTATGTGAAAACATCACTTTGTTGAAGCCGTCGTTGCATAAAAACGTAAACACACAAAAAATTGCAATTCTGGGGCTATGGGATGCCCACGGTTCTGTGATTGTCTTAAATCGTGGTATAGCATATGTAGAATTTAATATTACACATCTTGTGATCTGTACCTCTTTTTATTAAAGTTTATATGGGTCCTCTTAAAAATCTGAGAGGAACGCTAAAGTTCAGCCGTCTGTTTGAATGATCATTGAATTAATTATTATAATGATCTACCTCTTTAATTATATCCATTTTGATAGTAATAATTAAAAAAAAACAACAATAAAAAAAGTCGACAACGCATGAACAGAACAAAAATTAACAATTTGTCATGAAAATCTATGCTCAAGCGAGGTCTCGACCACACTTGGGTGATGATTATAGATCAAATCACTGCTTGGGTTCGATTCGCGAACTGAGTAACGATCTAAAATAAAGCCAAACTCAGTTGAACGATGATCAATGAATCTATGCTTGAGGAACGTTCTAAAATTAAAACTCGTCTCAAAACTAGTTTTAAACGGAGATCAATGCTTGAGTTTCCTTCTGTAATACGGACCTAAGAACGTTCTATTACAGCGTTTGGCAAACTCGTTAATAGTAAAAAGAGCCAAATATAATAACTAAAATGTCATAAGAGCGTCCTTTCTGAATGTCAAAACTGGCTCAATTCTTAATCCTTGAAACTCCCTTTCTAAGAAGTTGGATGCCTTCATCATCTTATCATATCTGCCGAATATATTTCTATGGGGCTAGGTGAACCCTCCAGGAGGGCTCCCGGCACTGAACGTGTAAGAAATAATATATTGATGATTTCTATTCTCAGTTGACGATATCGACGTTGTCAGAGTTCACGTGCCTTATAATTGATCTCACAGTAGCTGAGCAGACTAACGCCGCCGTGTGGGTGGAACACGATTGTCACAAAGATGTACATGGGTTACATAATTATGGAACTTTAAGACCGATGAGAGAAAAGTAAGTCTAATAATGCAAACATTCAACTTTACCAGAATGCACGTAGGGATTGCAATCCCGCAGCTCATTTAATCCCGCGGGGTTGATATGCGGGATTACTCAATCCCGCGCGGGATCACGCGGGATCCCGCATCTTTGAAATGATGTTATAAAATCAAATTGAATCTATAGATTTTTGTGTAAAAATCAACGGCCTCGTTCCGGACGCATTCCATCAGTAGGTACTTATATGGTAAGTGTCTTCCACTATATTACACTCTGGACAATTTGGTGAAGTAACTCTACGCATGGGAAATGCGAAACTGTTCATTGGAATGTGTCCCGATCGAAGTCGAAGAGCCATTGCAATTTCCGGACGACTCATGTTTGCTTGGTCGAACCATGAACAACGAGAAAGTGAAGGCTGGATTGTCTGATACCAGATTCCCTTGCAATGCTCAGTGACCTCAGATCGAAGTATTTGGTGCACATTTTACTGCATTCTTCTTTAACTACACACAAATAATACAATAGGGATGATGCCCGGGTAAAAAAAATGAAATTCTAATTAGTCCGTCAGTTAGATAATAAAAAAATATTAGACACGTATTTTTTGCTTTATCATATTAATAAAAAATTACTTAGATAAAACGCATTTTAAGTTGGGGAGTGGGGGTCGCTACGTCACTAGTACGTATAAAATCTACATACTCGTGACGTCATGGCACATTTTGCCTCAATGTATCGCCGTAATCTTGAGATTACGCAAAAAAAGAAAAAATACGTGTCCAATATTTTTTATAATTTCAAAGACTGACAAAAACAATTTTTTAGTCATCTTATAGTACACGGGAAAATGTGGACAGACCAATACATCATCACAAGCATCCTTCGCCTTCACTAACCGATCGTACTTCTACTTCAGTATCTTCCAAGCCAACATGATCACGCTGCAGGCAATCGGAGTACCCCGTAAACTCGAGGTACACCGAGCCATATGTTGAAGAGCACCGAGATAAATGGGTCTTCGTCTTAGGCGAGCTTGAATCTCTCGCTTCGCTCAGGAATAAAACTCTGAGCCCTATAATCCTTCGTTGCGTTCGGGATTCAAAATAGCGCCTATGACAAAAAAAAACACTGCCTTATCCCCTTAGTGAACAATCGACTATATGTATACTAAACTAATTGTAATGTTATTTTGTATGTCCACAGAATGTCGTGCTTTTTGTACTTCAGAAGTGCTATTTTTCTCGAGTTTCGGTTTGTTTTTACCTTCAAAGGAACATTGGAAGTATCAATTTTCAGTCATGATCGCACCAAAATAACTATTCCGAATCCATTCAAGTCATCGCAGTTTACGGAATCTTGGTGGCCTACCGGAGGCCGCATTTTGTTTCAATGGTGGGCACCTGCAAATCTGTGGTGGTGGCACCTGTAAATAAAAATGCACTTTATAAAAGCTTACTAAGTTTTATTATTCCTGTGTGAACTATCAAGCATGAACTTGCAAAAGTCTGAAAAAAAAAAGGTTTATTATTTTTACAAGTAAATACCTTAACAGCTAGTGATTGGAGTCTCCTTTTAAGCAAATAAGCCTGTGTTAGGAAACTCCGCTCTTCCAATATCATAAATACGTACAATTTACTTGTTTTATTTTTGAATCTATACAAGTTAAGATGCTAAATGAAATAACATTATAAAGAAAAGAGAATTAAAACTAAAAATTAAACACGCAGCCCGTATGCAGGCATGCAAGTGTGTGAGTGACAGTGAGAGTGCGTGAATGTGAGTGTGAAGGTGTGTGAATGTGAATGCATTAGTATGTATGCGTGAGGTTCAAAGGGGTGCGGGCATTAGGTGTGGGGTTACTTTTTATTCCAGCAGCGCCTCCGTGTCATCATAGGTCAGCGGTTTTATCCAAGTAGAAAGTCTAAAGTAGGTAGTGTACCTTTATAGAATTGTTACCATGTCCAAAATCTTCAAGACTTCGAATTCAAGAGTTTTTTTTTTTAAAGTCCAGTTTTCCCCCTCAGGGACACTTTCAGGGGGGATCTGTGAAATAAGTATTTTTTCGTACCACTTGCTCAAAAAAGTGACATTCTATGCCACAAAAAGCGAACATAACAATAGTCATTTTTAATCTGTTAAAAACAGGGAAAGAAAATTGTACTGAATTTCATTCATCCTCTAGGGGGAGAATGTGATTTAAAAGTATATTCCCGTAGTCCCCGTATGCCATATCCCCGTCACGGGGACAGTGGGACGTGATTAAATTTATTTCCCGTTGTCCCCATAACGTACATTCGGCTAACGGGGACAATCGAAACATTTAGGTTAGGTTAGGTTAGAACTGTAACCACACAACGCACGAGCCGAGCGAGCGTAGCGAGCGGTGCCGCGGCAGCGGCCGGCGAGTGCCAGAAACATATTTTTGAATGTAAAATCAAACCACGGGGACAACGGGAAATATTTTTACAAATTTAATTGAAGTACCGCTGTCCCCGTAGGACGGGGACACGGTGTACGGGGACAACGGGAATAAACGGATTTAAATTTGGAATACTTACCGAAATTTATACTGAACTACATCTGTGTTTACACCATTGAGTTTGTATATAAAGTATTATAGAGCATTATACATATTTTTGAAAAAGGAATACGCATTTATTATGCAGTTATGATTATTAAATAAAATTACGAAAACCGACGAGGCCGTATGAGCTTGATGCCATTGCTTTTCCGACAAAAAAATATTAGTCTAGGAATTTGCCGCGGTTTTGTTATAGTATGTTAAGTTTATTTTAATTTATTTTTATAAATAAGTTAATGTTCTAAAAATACGTTACGATGTTAAATCAAAGCGACAGTGACAGTGAATTGTCGGATTCCATCAGTGCAAAAGCTGCCGAAATTATAAATAATTTGCTTCCAACAAAATCCAAGGAAAATTATTTAAAAACTTATGAAGAATTTTCAACGTGGAGAAGTGCGAAAGGCCTATCAATTTCAGAATCAGTACTTCTTTCTATTTTGATTATTTATCCAAGACAAAGAATCCGAATACACTTTGGTGCATATACTCAAAACTGAAAGCTACAATAAGCATCAAACACATCATTGAAATAAATAGATTCACGAAATTACTGGCTTTTTAAAAAAGAAAATTAGAAGGGCATTGCGCAAAGAAGTCTAAAATTTTTACGACTCAAAATGTGGAAAAATTTCGTAATGAAGCTCCTGACTAAATTTTTCTGGCCACAAAAGTAAGTATACATGATTTAACTATGAATATTTCGTATCTTAGTAATGGTAATAATTCTACATATTTACCTGTTTTTTATCTTTGTTATAGGTGGCCTTAATTTTTGGACTCAGTGGTGCTTGCCGCGGATGTGAACTTGTAAACTTAAAGGTGGAGGACTTTGAAAATCATTCCAATGAGTTGCTGCTGATTAATATAAAGGAAACTAAGACAAAGAAAAATCGGTCATTCATTGTACAAGGACAATATACTAAAATCATTCATAAATACCAAGCATTACGTCCCACAAACATGGAAAACAATAGATTTTTTATAAACTATCGGAATGGGAAATGTACTCGACAAGCCATCGGCAAAAATAAAATTAGCAATATGCCAAAGGAAATTGCTAAATATTTAAAACTTAAAGATGTTGAACTCTACACCGGTCACTGCTTTAGAAGAACTTCGGCGACTTTCTTGGCGGATTCAGGGGCGGATATTACGTCAATAAAAAGACACGGTGGTTGGAGCTCTGATGGAGTAACTGAGGGTTATATCGAAAGCTCAATGGCGAATAAAACCATATTAAGCAGTCAAATTAACAAAAATATAAAACTTAATCCATCAGAGCCACAACCATCCACTTCTTCATCTTATCTTCGTCCGTAACTCACGATGCACCACCACCACTATCTCCGACGTATACTATCTACAATGAAACGCAAGTTCCTCAGACGCAAGAACAGAGAAATACTTAAATCAACTCATCAACAATAAATGTACCGAACAAAAATGTAACTCTATCAATAATTGGACCAATGTTTCGAATGTTAACTTTTACTTTTAATTGTCATTATTTTTATTAAATGCTTATCTCATATTATTATTGTGTTAATTTTTTCGCAAATGGTACGAAAAGTAGAGTATTTTCCTCGGTGATAAAGCTGTCTTAGTCTTGGGTGAACTTAAATCCCTCGCTACACTCAGGACTCGTCTTAAATCCCTTGCTTCGCTCGTGATATAAGTTTTTAACACCCTCGCTTCGCTCGGGAGTAAACCTCGAGTCCTTCGTTACGCTCGCGATTTAAATCGTCACCCGCGACAGAAGACACTGCTTTATCCCCTTGGTTAATAATCTACTATTTTCGATTTCAGTTCTCCCCCCTAGGGGGGATTATCAGGGGGGCATTCCACACTTTTTCATTATAGATTAAATTTTTCCCCCTAAAGGGGATTTTCAGGGTAGATTTGTGGAATACGCCGATTTTGTCACCGTTGTCATGCCTCGACGGCAGGTGGTAATTTTTTGCTGAATACGGTGCATTTACCGTAATTACAGTGTACACACGGCTACACATCAAGCTATTCAAATCCAGTTAATGCTGATCTCCGATTGTATAGGATTTCCGTATAAAACGAGGTCAGCTTATACTGGAAATGTATAACTTGATGTGTAGCCGTGTGTACATGGCAACACTACTATATAGTATGTTCGGAGTCGATGTGATGGTTATGTTAAAGGTATTTACAGACACTAACACCCCTCTTAGGGCTCCGTACCAAAATACTTATTTCATAATCAATATTTTAGTTCACTAGTTAGCCACATTCCTTAAAATTACATACAGTATTGTTGCCAAATTAATGAAAACAGGTACATATTTGACAGCTATTTGCGACGTTGCCAATTTTTAGGATGTGCCCCCCTAAACGCATTATTTTTCGATTTATATTCCATTTTTATAATCTAATAGAAATAATACCGACAAATTGTGAACTGCAGTCTAATTACGCAACACATTTTATTTCTGTTTACAATTCTGAATCGAAAGCAAGTCCAATTTTAAACGCATGCCATAATTCGAATTACGCTACACATTTTTTACCAGTCGACCGAAATTGGATAAGGTTGTTTTATGGGAAATAAAATCTTGAACATTTTTTTATATTACAACGAAAGTCTACAATTAATTGTACAGTCTCATTGTAATAGCAAAATATGTGGAGGGTCTTATTTCCCATAAGAAAACCGTATTTTTATTTTCTGGAAAATGTACGCGACCGACCGTTAGTAGATTATTGCTCGTTAACTTGTAGAACCTACTTAGCTGTGATAGTTTTCCTTTTAATTACGTTTTACAGGGTGGCAGGGACATGGGACATGGGCCTGTTACCGTCGAAATTATTCGTCGGCGATAAAAAAAAAGCTGTTCAATACATTTTGACCGCGTAGGTATTGCACTTTTCTATGAAACAGCAGTTTTTTTTTGAATAACCGACGAAAATTTTCAACACAGGAGTGTTCAGAATTGGGCACGCCACAATTGTGGCGATAAGTCCCCTCTTTGAGAAGTGGCTAGAGAGGCGCCACGACGTCCTCACCTTCCACCTGACGCAGGTCCTCACCGGACACGGCTGTTTCGGGAGGTTCCTGTTCCGCATAAGGCGGGAGGAAACGCCCGGGTGTCACCACTGTGTGGATCGCCCAGAGGACACGGTGGAGCATACGGTGGAGGTCTGCCCTGCCTGGGCAGAGCACCGCCGTGTCCTCACGGAGGCGATCGGCGGCGGCGATCTCTCGCGTCCGGCCCTGGTTCAGGCCATGGTCCGGAGCGAGAGTGCATGGGAGGCCGTCACTTCCTTCTGCGAAGCAGTAATGCTCGCGAAGGAGGAGGCAGAGCGCGCGAGGGAGAGGCAAGATTCGCGCCCCTAGTCGCCGCAGGAGACGGCCCGGGCGTCGGGAGTCGCGAGCCGACTTCCGGCCACCGGCCTCTTCTCATACAGAGAAGGCACGATCATTGATCTCCACGCTTGCTCAAGACGGGTTGGCGATTGCAGACTTATATTAACTATAAGTCCAGGTTTCCTCACGATGTTTTCCTTCACCGATGTCAGTAATGTCCAAGATAAACTCAGAAAGTACATATGAATTGAAAAAGTCACATTGGTACTTGCCCGGATTTGAACCCACAACCTCGTACATGAGAGGCGAGGCCTTCACCACTGGGCCACCATGACATATAGTCGCAGAACTTGGATAGAATTAATTGACAAACCGGACTTCGCAATACCAGAAACGAAAAGAAGATCGCATTTTGTGTGTTCACTACATTTTTAACCTGTGATTAAATATAAACCACAACTGCACTATCAATTAAAAATGCTAAAACATTAAAACGCATTTTATTTTATTTCATAAAATGTATTTAAAAATACCTACTGACATCTTTATCGAAAGAGGCAGCCAGGCAATTCACAATAACCACGCGGCGGCGGCGGCGCACAGCCACGCGCAGCTACAAAGCAAAACACACTACGCTTGTAAGGTTAGGTACATTTTCGTTTGCAGCGTCTAACGGCTCGAAGGTGTAGGCTATTATAGCAGTAGGTATCGACAATTTTGTATGGAGTGCATCATCTGGTAATCTGTGATACTACTTACACTTCCTAGAAGAGCAAACAATCCGCCCTCCTTGGTTCCAGGAAAGTATTTAAGAGCGTTTACGTCTAGCGCGGGAAGTCAAGTTTAGGTAAATTCATTGCAAAAATCACTCACACAGAAGCACGTGTACATGTGTGCGTAGAGTTGGTGCGTTCGCTCTGGTTATAGTCAGACTAACCCACTTTGATCCATTCAGCTCAACACGTCGTACTTATAGCTACATTATGGGTACTGTTAACATTAAACCCCTCGAAAACGAATGCCTCTAAATACTGCCATAGTCGGATCGAGAGAAAGTGTGTCCACATACTGCCCTACCACTCACATCGTTTTCGACTTTCGGCAATGGCAGACGTCGAAATAACAACAGCGTCCGCGCCGTATCTTTTTGCAACACAAAAGTATGTTCAGTATTTAGAAAGATAACAAATTACAAAAAAGAAAATTCGTCTTCGTAGAAGACGGTGGATCCTCTCCATAACATCGAATGCAAACCATATCGGATGAAATATATCGTCTGTACCTGCTCCAGCTATCTAATTACGCAACACATTTTCGATTTACAATTGAGTCAAATTTGTTTCGTTTCGACTAGAATTGCTTTCAGTTTACAACTTTCGAATTACGTAACTCTAAAATCTGTGATATCAACTGCACTCTGTTTCAGACGCTAAAGAGTGAACGATAATCGTCTAAAAAGGCTATTATTCGAATTACGTAACCATTTTGACAGTTGAAAATTTGTTTCAATACAAAGAAAATTGGTTTCGTCCTGTCAATTGAACCAGAAGGCAGCTTCCTAGTCGCAATCAATTTTCTTTTCAATATTTTCGGGATTTACTCGTATAATCTCCTTAATTATTACAAAATTATGTAAGTGAACGTCGTCTTCATAAATTGTGAATGTGTTTTTGTGTGAAACCTCAATGATAGATCAATATTAGTGGTCTGTAAAATATCGAAGCAGCGAGGTCGATTTTTTATAATAATTGTGAAAGTTTTCTTCTGTTACAAGTGCTTACATCCTAAACTAAAGATATATATTATGATATTTCAGAAACGAGGTATTTTGGTGGCATTTTAAAGGAAAGACAAATTCGTACCTCGTACCGTATCAAACTTATCATAAGCCACAAGCTTAACAACCCAGTTGAACTTGAACTTCATTGGAAAAGCAAATATAATAGAGGAAGAACAAATATTATAATATAGTTTGAAGCATTTTATGTCAATGAATTCTGGAAGGACATCGATGAACATACTCACCACACCATACATAGATCTATTTCCACATCATTGTCTGTTTAAGGTACCTACTTAATATCAATATTATTTTCTTTCTTAGAGTTGAACATTGATTGTGTGTTTAGCACAGCAACAATTTTACACACAATCTTATTATTCGTTGGTGAATACGAAATGCACCATCAAACGTAAACTTACCATACATTTAAATAAAGTCATTTGTAGGCACCTAATTGTTGTATATAGCAGAATATTGCTGTTCTATAAAGTAGATAGATTGTGCATGGAAGTGTTTAAGGACAGGCGTATTAGACTTTGTGGATGGATGTAATGGTTCATGGAATATATTGAGCATTTACTTAAATTATTATTTTTATATTTCAGGTGTCAGGCTCAACTACATTATTCAGGAAAAAATTAAACTCTCATGAGTGCTTACAGCAAGAATTAGCAAGCAGTACATACTTATTCCATGATGACTGCCACAGAAAGACAATCCCAAATTCCACTAATCCTTACAGTATATTTCTTCCAATTTCTTTTTGCCCCATGTCCAAATATTTCATAATAATGTGAATAAATGCTATTGAAGATATAATAAAAGTCGTTTTTGTTTACCATAATTTATTTCTCTCTATTTACTGTTACCTAATGAATGACAGTTAATTTAGGTAAATAGGTACCTCTAAATAGTATCATTATAATAATCAATTGGCTGTGTTTATAAAAAGTATTGAATTCTTAAATATTTCATAACAAGTTATTTTTATTCGTACTTCTATAGTTCATAATTAAAACACTTTATTAAAGTTTACACTGTTATCAATTAACAAAATATGAACACACATTTATATCGCTGTTGTACAAGACTGAACAGTTTAAAAAAAAAAGATTCATTAACAATCTTCAGTTTTTACTTTAGTTCTTGAGAAGTTTGAAAACTGAAGTAGCAGAGCAACGCAGCATGGGCGACATCATGCTGCCTTTATGTCTTCATAGGTGAAACGCCCCACGAACTCTACAGTTTTAAAACAAAATCTTATTATTTTCTGCTCAAATAAAGTACTGAAACATTCTGTGGTAAAGTAAAGGAGGCATATCAACTAGGCCTTCATTAGGCCCATGCCTGGACAAAAGCCATCAGCCTAGTCACTGCTGCAGGTTGTATAATTTCTTCTTTATTTAGGGCTGATATTGCAGTCTCCAGATATTTATTAATACTAAATTATAATAGTAAACATTAGTTAGGTTTCACAAAATATATGATGTGTCTATGTAGTAAGTTCAGCCAAGGAAATATATTCATAATCTTATAATTAGGTGACTTGCTACGCTTGATTCTTAATCATGTGTGTCAAAAAGCTTACCTTCAATGATTACAGAAGATTGGTTATCCAATCCATGTTTGCTCAACAAGATTGGTTTTGGGTAGCGTTCCATTCTTGTATTTTCAGCTCTAGCACCATCTGTGAAAATATTATAAATATGTTTTGTAGTTAGTTATTTGGTTAGAGGTTATAATAGTTTATTTCAACATCTACATAAGTACATAAATATCAAACAATTTTATTTCAGTTCGAATGTGAGGTTGACGGACATAGTAACTATAATTAATAATTATTTTAACCACAATAAATAGTTGTAGGATAGTAGGATGCTTGTGTCTACGCAACAAAGGAATGATTGTCCATAGGCAGATTCACAAATAATGTACCTAAAGCTACAATAATCTAATGAGATACGAAGGTACTCTCTTACACACGATAATCCTATTTATATTGACTTACTTACTTGTAGTGATAATATCAACTTAGGTACTTTTCGCTATTGAGCAAAACAGCCTAAGTAAGTCTTAGTGCAGCCAGTAGAAAACGTAAACAGAGTACGCACTGTCTTGAACGAGAGAATTTTCCAAAGTTTTTCCGACGAGCCACAAGAAAAATGTTCCAAAACTGCTTAGCATGGGCCCATGTTTCTGTAAGAGAATAGTAAATTTAATGTTGAATGTTGAAAAATATAAAGCATTCAAGGCAAAACAATGCTTGAACAAAAACATTACCGAAATTAATGAAACCAAAATGTAAACAAAGCATCGCCATGATTGATAGCGTATCCTCCACAGACATCAAATAATGATCATTCCAGCGCAGATTATTTCCAATGTTTAACATGGGATGTTATGCCTTTCCTGTTCTTTTCCCTACACACTGATAAAGTTAGAGCAGCAAAGGTATAGTTTAGACACGCAATATTTCGCATTAAATTCGATTAAACACGTAACGTTATTTCAACTTTTACTCAGTGCTGCCAATTTTTTTCCCTGAGTCCACTATAGACATGCGTCAGATACATCAAACCAAATTATAAAATCCGATTTCAATCAGAAATCGATTAGTGTTAAAGTATCGATTATCCGAACTAGACAAAGCGATTTCACAAAACCACGGCAAGGGTAGCTTTGCGTAAGCAAGTATTTGTTTATATTTGAATAGTTTTGATCGATGCATATATAACCGAATAATATTACTAGAGACGATCGAAACTGCGAGCCGGAGCCTCTCCTGAAATCGATTTCTAAAAACAGAATTTGAGAACGATTTCAATATCTGAAATAGGATATTTAACCGTTTGCGTAAAAATCCAAAACGCCAATGTCTAGTCCACTAGCGACAGTTCTTTAAACCACCAGAAATAAACTATACTGTATTATAAAATAAGATTAGACTCAAACTTAAAACTCAAACTCAAAGCATTTATTTCAATTAAACCATTTACAGGCACTTTTGAATTGTCAAATAGTCGCGTCAGTTAGTCAGAAAGTTGAAGCTAGTTGCCCATTCCAAAACGTAGATCTTATGGAGAAGAACGGGCAAGAAACTCCAAGGACACTCTTTTAAATATAGAAAATTACAAAATCCTGGGTACATTATTCTTGTTACTTCTATATGTGAGAACAATGTACAAAAAAATAATCAAAACAATTCAACATATAAGATTAAAAATAAGCCATGGCAGATAAGAGATGACCAGTCACAACTGACGGCGCCCGTTCACGAACATGACGCGTGGATCAGCACCATTCAGCTCAACCATTTTGTAGGGAACCGAATGATCCAACACACTCGCCACCATCAGCGAGACATTTAAGTGAGCATGACATAGTGATGTGAACCGATTACAATTTTTAACACCGGTATATACCGATTAGTTATTTTTAAAAACCGGTTTTTTAAGGTTTTTTTTAGGTTTTTTTAAGAAACATAATTTATAGCAAAGTTTTTATTTTTCTTTACATAATCACGATTAAAATACAAAAAGGAATTGGTCATCAATTAAAAAAAAATAAGCAGGAAATTCAATTATTATACAAAAAAAGGAATTGGTCATCAATCAGTAGGAGATATTATAGTTCGGTTTCCAACAAATCGCAGTTTTGATTTATGAAGCAATTTTGATCCACTGCATCTGCTTGTAGCCTGCTTCTTCTAGAGGACAATATATATCCAGATTTTGAGAACATCCTCTCTGATGGGACCGACGTAGCTGGTATAGCCAAATACTTAAGTGCTATAGCATTTAAAGGTGCCAAATGTTTATTATTGGACCAAAAAACTCCCGCACTTTTAGCTGCTTTTGTGATCTCGGCTTCTTCGTTTCGTGGATCTGTGTCCATATACATGCGTAAAATATTAATTACTGAAGCAGTTGAGCCAGTATTGGGTCTTCTTTGTTTTAAGAAGTCCAGCAGTCCAGTTTTTTTCTGTCCTGGCTGCTCCGAAGTCCCTGGCTGCTCCGAAGTATCTGGTTGTCCCGAAGTCGAAGGTGCAGAGCTATCGGCGGAATCTTTTAAGTAATGGGATAGTTCTTTTCTTACCAACTCTTTTGCTCTCAACATGTTTTCTGGGTGACGAAATCCTGTTCTTAATGCTGGATGTAAATATGTAGATATTTGCGATATAGTTCTTGTCTCATATGCCAGGAGTCTGCTACTTATGTTTCGCCTTACTGATGAGTGAAACATCTTGCCTATATCGGTTGTGAGGGAATATTCAATAGTATTCAATTTTTCATACAGTCCACATATTATTGGGATGACTAGTGAACTAGTCGGATACTGATCACCGCTAACGAGTTTTGTTGCTTCCTCGAATATTTCCAAAATGTTGATAACTTCCCTAGCTGCTTCTTCTTCGGAAGCAGTTAAGTAGTCTGGCGCCTGAACCAATTTCCTACATACCAATGCGAGAACGTCACTTAACTCCAGTATTCTCTTCATCATGTAGAATGTACTGTTCCATCGTGTAGAAACTTCTTGTATCATCTTCAAAGGCGTAGAATCGGGTTTTCTTTCTTTCTGAGCTAATTTAAGCGCTCGCCAACCTACAGATGACTTTTTGAAAAATTTTACAATTGCTTTACATTTGTTAGTTATGTCCTCCACCTGAGAAAGCTTCATGGAATCATCCAAAGTTAAATTAAGTGTATGGGCAAAACACGGCATGTGCCTTATTCCCAGCAAATCACACATCTTTACCATGTTAGCACCATTATCAGTGACAATAGCAGAAACTTTTCCTAATATTTTCCATTCCGTTAGTAAGTTAGTCATAATTTCAGCTAGATTTTCGCCTGTGTGCGAAGTTGGAACATCACATGTAGCTAACACGTAGCTTTTTAAAATATTTTGGTTAAAAAAATGTATTGTGACAGTAAGGAAACAATCCATGTTTTGATTCGACCACATATCAGCGGTAAGTGCAACATTTTTTATATTTTCAAGCATTCTAGCAAGCTGTGACTTCGCGCACTGGTAAAGCTCTGGCATTAGTTCATACCTTATCTTTTGTCTCGTCGGAAGTTTATAGCTTGGATTCAAAACTTCAACCAGCTTCCTAAAACCCTTGTCTTCAACTATAGAGTACGGCTGATAGTCCGTAGCTATCATCATTGTTAAATATTTATCAATTTTCTTTTTGTTACTTGCTGCGGTCATTTTCAGAGTAGTCTGAAAAATGGGGCGCGGTGTCTCCGTTGGTTTTTCTTGTGCTGTGCTAGTAGATGTTCTCTGTGTATCAACTGGCTGATCACCCACTTCACCTCGATCCACCTCCACTGTAGCCTGAGGATGATTCCTCTTAATATGTGCCAACATATTCGAGGTTCCACCTCCAACTTTGATCACTTTAGCGCATAGCTTACACTTTGCACTATCGTTGTCAATTTTCTCAAAATAATTTCTGGTAATTGATTTACCTTTTACTTTAGGCATTGTTCGCAAACAAATCTATCACCTCCAAAGAATTCACAAGCAAAACTGAAATATTTTTGTATAGTGAGGTTCGTCGCGTACGAAAACGAGGTATCGGGGATTCCCCTAACATAGACAACATTTTAAACGGAACGAAACTTATGTTCGGATACACATCTAAGACTCGGATTGTCTCGGATACATGTTTTATGATTGTAATCGGTTTTTTAAGGTGAACCGGTAATTATCGGTTTAAAGAAAAACCGGTTTTTTTTAGGTTTTTATGAAACCGGTTCACATCACTAGCATGACATACTCTCAGCTACCATGATCTTTCAAGTCAACATACATCTTAATAAAATTAAAAAAAAAAATACAAACGGCTCCATGGTACTCACATTTACAAAAATTTTAAAAAAATGCTTCTAAATTATACAAAACTAATTTGCAATGTATTTGAGAGATTAATAGAATGTTACTACCAAAAAGAAAGAAAATCATTATCCATTAGAGTATTCAACAATTAAAACTAGTTTAAATAAAAAATAAACATTAAGTTTGCAATGTCAGAAAAAATTAAAAGGGGAAGCAACTCTTCCAAACATTAAAATTTTTGACTAATGAGCCCAAGTGGCTGTGGAGCAGGACCAGCATTAAGCCAAGCATTTTTATCTATGATATAATCATCCAACTTATAATTTGCTTGTCTACATAGTGTGCGTTTAATGCATGTTTTAAATTTCTTCTCATTCAGTTCAAGAATATCGAGTGGTATTTTATTATAACATTTTACACAGTACCCCATAAAAAAAGTGTGCACTTTAGACAATCTGAAACGTGGTTGATCTAATTTGTTCCTATTTCTAGTGTTAAAAGTATGCCTGTCACTTATCTTACTAAAAAGATGAAGATTTTTCCGAACATACATGTTTTCATATATATACTTACAAGGTACCGTCATGATGTTAATTTTCTTAAACAGTTCCCTTAGAGCTTCGCGTCTGCGGAGGTTATATATGGCTCTGACAGCCCTCTTTTGCAGAATAAAGATATAGTTAATATCTGCAGCCCGTCCCCACAGCAAAATACCGTAAGACACGATGCTATGAAAGTAACTAAAATAGACCAGTCTCGCGGTATCCACGTCTGTTAGTTGGCGGATTTTCCAAACAGCGTAAGCGGCTGAACTTAGCCGCCCATCAAGTGATGTTAAGTGAGGACCCCACTGCAGTTTTGAGTCAAGCGTATTAGACATTTAAATAGACGTTTTTTACAGTCCGTTCAACCGATTTTGACTTTTATAGCGATGGATTTTTTTTTTGAAATGATGTTGTTTCTCGATCTCCACTCGGGCGGAGCCTCTATGTGGCTGCAATATATTCGTCATGCTGTGTCAGTCTTTCCAAATCAGCGTTCGAATCCACAGTGGTTTCGGCATTTGAAAGAAATAAACGGAAAAATCACTGACACAGGTTTAACAAACAATGAAACATGCCATTATCGTATTATTTTAATATTTTCTCGAGTCAAAGTTTTAGTAATTGATTGTATTGTTTTCTACAAATTTAATTTATTTAACCACTAGACAAAACCACCGGCCACAGAAAGCAATTTTTTTCGCCTGTAGGGGTGTCCAAACCCCCAGGTTTAGTGGAAATCCCACTAAGTTGACAACACTGCTTTTCTACGATTCTGACATTAGCCACAGATAACAAAAACGTGAAAAGAAAAACGTTTTGTTACGTATTTCAATTATGGTAGTTTTTGGTAGAAAGTGTTTTAAAAATTGGTTTTAAATATTTTCGGCAATCATTGTACATTTTCATTTATAAGCACTAGTAGAGCATCAGTTGTAATAAAAAAAAAACAATTATAGCACAATAATTTGGAAATAAATCATTCCTATATGATGTAACAAAACACATCATCCAAATAAATTATAGCCAATTTTTTAGAACAACCCTATCCAATCTCGGTCGACTGATAAAAAATGTTTATCGTAATTCGAAATATGGTATGCGTTTAAAACTGGACTTGCTTTCGATTCAGAATTGTAAACCGAAATAATTTTTTTTTTTTTTTTTTTTTTTTTTTATTTACCATTAAAAAAAATTATTACAAAGTGTTTCAGCAGAATAGCATTTTTAAACCACTAAGGTTTGTACTTAATGTGTTGCGTAATTAGACTGCAGGTCGAAAGATGAATTTCTTCTAAAGCTTCACTATTCCAGACGTCGTGGAAGTGAGCGGAATGTAAACGGGGTGAAAACGACAGCCATATCGAAAAATGTGAACATTTTCGCAGCCGCCATCTTGAATTTATATTTTGACCTCACTGGTGCCGATTCTCTTGTACACCGAACTATCACAAAAACTCCATACTTTTGGCTATGAGAATCATAAAGCTGTTCTCCAAAAAAAATCTCTAAATTTAAAAATAGTTTTGACACAACTAAAATCGAATTTGACAATCGCGACTCCACGTGGTACTTTTTTGCCCCCGTGAATTTTTTTTGAGCCGGAGGCGCATGGGGGGGGCAGCCTCGACGTGTTTATATGGATTTTTTCACTTTGACTATGGATAAAATAAAAATGATTACCTACTTGTTGAGTTTTAGGGGTTTTAGGGTTTCCTAAAGGGGGTCGAAATTTTCATTATTTTTGCGATAGTACACACCATTTTCGAGGTATAAGCAAAAGAAAAAAGCGTCAGACATTAATTCAATCATTTTGTCTGGCATTAATGCTGAAATGAACCTTTTTGGCGCAGTCGTGAGGCACACTTATTGTTAAAATAGAACTATCAATTTTACTTTGTTTGTATTTTGTGTTTCACGAACTGTGTCCATATAAACGTCTTCTTTCTTTCTTTAAAAAAAAAAAGATAAAGTACTGTTTTTGCACCTGAAGTCGAGCTGTTAGTGTGGATTTTAGTTGACTGAATTTGACGTTTTCACCTAAAATTTTGATTGTAAGAAACCAAACCAGACTAAACCTGACAATTTTTAATCGCGATTAAAAGGTGTGGGATGTCATGAACTAAAATTCACAACAACATCTCGTCTTCACGTGCAAAAACAGTACCTACTGTATTTATTTTTTCTTTTGCTCATATCTCGAAAATGGTGCGTCCTATCGCAAAAATAATGAAAATTTCGAACCCCTCTCTATAGAACCTCTAAACCCCCTAAACCACAACATGTAGGTAATATTTTTTCATATTTTCCATACAAAAAGTAAAAAATTCCATATAAAACACCTCGAGACTGCAAGCCATGCACGCCTCCGGCACTAAAAAAAAATCACGGGGTAGGGCAAACCACGTGTACCGCGTGGAGTCGCGATTGTCAAATTCTAGTGGAATTTTAGTGATAGTTTAGTAAGTTTAGTTCGGTGTAAAAGAGAATCGGCACCACTATCGACTTTAGCACCCTAAATTAGTTTTCACTTCAATAAAATGTTTTACTTACTAAAGTACTAAGATTTGGCGATCATACTATAATCGTGCAATATCGTTTACTCTCTGGAAGGCCTCACGGCCGACTAAATTGAAATGGTATTTTTTTTTTGTAGGGCATCTCGTAGCTGACCACTGAGGTCATGACTACTTAACCGGTCAATCCTGTGGCTGCCTTAAGCTTCTACACTCAAAGCCTCCAGCCAGGGGCAAAACTATGCTAATGAAAACTAGGCGAACGCTCGCTAAGGGCACCCCCTGTGGGGTACGAACCTCGGCTTAGGGCGTTCGCTGCGGGGAGGACCGGCTGGATCAAAAGTATTTCATTATTATTAATCGGGGAATTTAAAGCTACAGGCTCAGCATCGACGCGGGCTGGCGCATCGTCGAGCAAGGGTCGGGGGGGAGTATCGTTTACTCGGGAGGGTCGCGATCGCGGACCTCTGCGGCGAGGTCGGAAAGTGTGTCGGTGTGTGTGTTTTCTCACTATACTGGTTTCCCTAATGCTCTCCTGGAGGAGGGTTATGGGGTCGTCTGGGTCGGAAAGGATTAGCCTCGGGCGGCGGGTCTTACTGATTTGAATTGGGACATAACTGGTGGCCTCGACATCCAGAGGGTTGCGATGGGTGGCGGCGGAATCAAAGAAACGCTTGGAATTGCGTATGAGAAACTGGTGGATTGTGGGGAGTCTAAAGTCGAGATGCAGGGTCTTGTTCCTACAGAACCAAGGGCTCCCGTGGCCTTACGAAGGAATCTGTTCTGTATCACCTGCAATGTATGGATTTGTTGGGGCTTAGCTTGGGCAAAGACGGCGCCCGCATAGGTAATGATGGGGCGAATGCACGTTGTGTAGATTCGCAATTTGCACCTAAGTGACAATTTGCTACGTGCATTTAATATGGAGTGGAGTCTACCGAGAGCGAAAGCGGCTCGCGCGCGGGCCTGCTTTAAGGCTTGTGCAGACCAGCGCGACATGTCGCGCGACGCGACACGAACAATACAATTTCTAAGAAAACTTCACAGTACAACAATATCCGGTGTCGCGTCGCGCGACAAGTCGCGCTGGTCTGCACAAGCCTTTATGTGGTCTGCGAAAGTGAGAGTTTCGTCGAGGACCACACCTAGATACTTGGCTCACCTCTCCCAAGGGATCGGCTTGCCGAGCATGGTGATGGGTCGGGGCAGGGGGGGTCTGTAACGTACGTGAATTTTTTAAAATAAAACCGCTTGACTTTTGTCGGGGTTTACTTCGATCCTCCTTTTTCTAAACCAGGCGCCGAGTTTATCGACTGCGGTTTGGAGAATGCGGGCTATCGAATCGGGCCCAGCGTCCTTGTAGTAAATGGCCGTATCGTCTGCGAACAGAGCCAACTGCGCCTTTTTACTCTTTGGGATGTCGCTGGTGAATAGAGTGAATATGAGGGGGGCAAGCACAGAGCCCTGAGGGACGCCTGCGCGGATGGGACGGGGAGAGGATATTGCACCTTCGATGCGATAGCGGAATGTGCGGTTCAACAAAAAGTCTCGTAAGAAGAAAAATATAATTTTGTTAAAAATGTTAGATTATTTCTGACCTCGTGGCCTCTTGGGCCCGGGCCGTCTTGGGTCAGGGGCCCGTGGCATTTTGCCAGCCCTACCACCCTATAGTTACGCCACTGTCCGAAATGGTACACCAAAGAAATTATTCATTACATAAAATTAAAATATTTTAATTTAAAGAAATTTAAATGTCATGGTTTATTTAGAGTTTAATAAGGAACTTTTAAAAAACTATAGGGCTAAAGTGAAAGAGCTCAATAATGCAGCATTTAAAAAAAAAATTGTAAAGGTTGAAAACAATATAAGTTTAGATCCGTCAAGTTTTTGGCAATATGTGAAGGAAAAACGTAAAAATAGGCAACACATAAAAACATATAATGGTCAGTCCGTAGAAGGACAGAATGCCATTGACTCGTTTGCTGAATATTTTAGCTCAGTGTTCCATGATACGGATACCCCTCCGTCATTAGATGTGAAGGCGGCGGAGGACGAGGCAAATCGTTCAGGCTGCCTGTCTACAGCTGCGTTGCCGTTAGCGTACATTTTACACATTTGATGTACCTCCATGTGTAATGTGTTATGGGGTCTATTTTACGTCCCTTTTCAATTTAACATCCGAAATCATGTGTAACATCGTGGTTTAAGACTATTTTACGCACCTTTTTTGAAACCGCTGCCAAAACGAGTAAATGAGATAGCATCTTCGGGCCTATGTACTGGTGGCCTGTGAAGTCACAGACCTACGTAATGTAGGAATAGGAAATAGCTTTACCCAGAGTGGGAAAAGTTATTGGGTTCAGAATCATGTACTGAAACCATGGTAAAAGTTTTCGCGTTGATGCCACCCTGTATATGCTCGAAAATAAATAAAAATGTGGGTACTTATCCTGTTTTTTCATACTTACTCCATAAATATTTTTCTTAAAAAAATTATTGGTCCCCAGTTTTCAAGTCAAATTAATTTATGTGACATATTTTTTTGACCATAATAATGTCGCAGGCAGATTGTATGATTCGTCATTTTACAAACGGCACCATCGTTTGAAAAATGCCTAACTGGGTGAAATAGGTTAGGGCATAGACTGTGAGAAATATGCGAACTCACGCATACAAGTAAATGGAGGTGGGTGGCTACTGCATACAGCGTGGCTGATGACGCGACGCGATCAGGAATGACACAGATCGAGCAAGACAGTAGATGATTCCTGGGCCCGCTCTTCCTACACGGACCAGAAAAAACCCGGTCATTGCAGATCGAGCAGGGAGAGTGTACAGAGGAGATCGTCACACACACAGTGCACTGACTGGCCCACTTAAGTCTAAGCAAGCCTTCTGTTGAATAATTTCTCATTAGCCACTCCACATTTAGAACTGTAGGTACTCGCTCCTTACTACTTATTCGCCCAAAAAAAATAATCGTAGAAGGTAGAACCAGAGGCTAGTAGGGTGGAACTCTGCCTACCCTTTGAGAGGCGGGAGTCGAATTGCCATCATAAAAAAATAAAAAGCCACAATTTTGACAACACATGACATTCAGACATTTTGACATTGACAAAAAACCATGACATTTTATTTCAAAACTGAAATTAGTATTTTTAACAACGGTGATGTCTACCAAAATTTTGTGAACACATTAACAGCAAAAACCACGTGATTTCGAATAAAATTATTCAAAACTGTTGATCGGCGCATCATTGCCGTAGTCAATTTTTATTAATAGAAAATATAACCTATTGCTGATATGCAGGTGGTAGCGAAAGTTCGTCTTTTTCGTAGTCCCTACACAATATTTTTCATTACTGAAGACCTGAGTGTCTTGCCTAATGAACAATATTACAAATCTATTGGTGTGAAGACAGGAGACTGTTGTGAGTTGGAGATAGATGGCGAAGACGAAGTTAAAAAGAAGCTGAGTATCAGAACCAACGCGTTATTCTTGCAACCATTCGTAAAGGAGTGTGTGAATTCAGATGTGTACAGATCCAATGTGGTATCACATTTGAATCGGCTTGGCGGGTATCCTGAATGTGGGACAGTATTTTTGAAGTTGATATTGGAACCTCCAGACACAGAAATCATTGATTTTGCATGGTAAATATTACAAGAAATACCAACCTATTACATTAAATTTAACTTAGTTTATGTTCGTCTCAAACAAATATCAGGAAAGGATACCCTTTCCAGGTATTTGTTTGAGACGAACATAAACAAATTTTGTACAGTATCAAGGATGATTTGTGCTAGAATGTGTGCGGCGTCCATACCGTTTATGAGACACTGATCCAAAACTTCACAATCATTTTATATGAAACAGTTCATGCTACACCATGCTGCATCCATGTCCCGTCTGAGTCTAAGGCCCGTATTACAGAACCTTGCTCAAGACTCAAGCGTTACTTAAAACTAGTTGCAACCAATCAAAAGGTTTAAATGAGTTTTAAGTAATGCTTGAGTTTTGAGTGAGGTTTTGTAATGCGGGCCTGAGCTAATAATGATAACTTTTTTATTTTTATATATTTATTTTATGGCTCAAATAATATTGCTCCCTTGAAATCAGTTTTGATAATGTTTCAGGAATGAAAGGATTCTGCGATTGATTTGGACCAGAGTAGAAATAGAGAATGCATTTTCATGGCTATCAACTCTTGGAGGTGCTTATTCTGCTCTAGGAGATTATTTCGATCATTGTGTAAGTAAGCTTGGTATTATAAAATAGTTTCAAAGATATTTATTTAAAAGGAAGAAAATAATGTATTTTTCTTTAAATAAGACTTGAATAACTAGTACAAATTCAGCCACATGTCTTATAACTAAGGTTATCTTTAACTTCCTCAATAAAATAATACTCAAAAGATAATTTAATCTATTGGCTTGTATGTCATTCTTCATAACCATGAAGCAACTGTATTAATCAATTGTAAATTTTAACTACTAAATATTTTCCAGGCCGAGGAAGCAGGCAGGATATCGTTGAGGCAGTACAAGCTGTCACAAATGCTTGGTGACGATGGCTTAGCAGCGAGAAGCCGTCTTTACTCCGCACTGTCACAAGCTCAGAAAGGGAACCTTCACACATCCAGGAACATCGTAAGAAACGTAGCAGCCTTCGCAAGAGTCACGCATGATAAACGGTTGATACGTATGTGCCAAGGAGTTTGGGCCAAACTCAAATATTTGAGATCTTTAAAACATAATTCCACAGAGCAGGATAAAGACTATGATATCAAAAATGGAACAGTACTGAATGCTGTGACAATTTAACTAAATATTAATAGTTGTTTGAAGTTCGCTATGTCTAAGCTACATCCCCTTCATGTGATCTACCGAGAGATTGTTTACTCTCTTCAACCAGCAATAAGTGCATTATTTTCTAAGACATGTCCCATTGGTAAAGGAATTATATATATTTCCAGTAATATTGTGTAAAATAGGAATTATACTGCCATATTGAAACTGAACAAGGGTTGCTATATGTGGTCAAAATAAGAATATGGATTGATCTTTTTGTGCCGTGTTACATTTCATTTTGCTGCGTATCAGGGGGCCTACTCCCTAAGCGCCATCCGTAGTTCCGGCCGTCGTTACGGGCGCTTCGCTCTCCTTCTCACTTACGGTATGTCTGGTCTGTAAGTGAGACGGAGAAAGAAGCGCCCGTAACGACGGCCGAAACTACGGATGGCGCTTAGGGAGTAGGCCCCCAGATACAGTTCGTATCAATATTTTCATTGTTCCGTTAACAAGGAGGTAGCTGCGTTAATGCGAAGCCGAAGCGTCAGGGTAGGCCGGGAAATTCAAATTTTCTTACGTTTTTTGCAATTTGCAGGTCAGTATCAGGTTGTATGTCGTCAGTTTTTCATACATGTGCGTTGCCCACATGTATAAAAACTGGCGAGCTAAAACAAACTAACTTTGTTTAGCTGGCTGTGGACAGCTCGCTATACTGTATGGAAATAAGAAATATGGCTCACTAGTGAACTAGAATAAATTGAATGAATTGGTTCAGGCCATGGTCCGGAGCGAGAGTGCATGGGAGGCCGTCACTTCCTTCTGCGAAGCAGTAATGCTCGCGAAGGAGGAGGCAGAGCGCGCGAGGGAGAGGCAAGATTCGCGCCCCTAGTCGCCGCAGGAGACGGCCCGGGCGTCGGGAGTCGCGAGCCGACTTCCGGCCACCGGCCTCTTCTCATACAGAGAAGGCACGAGCATTGATCACCACGCTTGCTCAAGACGGGTTGGCGATTTGAGACTTATAATATTAACTACAAGTCCAGGTTTCCTCACGATGTTTTTCCTTCACCGATGTCAGTAATGTCCAAGATAAACTCAGAAAGTACATATGAACAGGTACTTTAATATATAATTTAGTCAAATCCGCAATTTTAGTTTCAGAACGACTAGAAACGCAATAAAAACATACTCTCGGTTTTAGTCATACATACATAATATCACGGCTGTATTCTCGGAAAGTTTAGGCAGAGGTGTACCTATGGTACACCCACATTTCGCCAGTTATGTTAATAGGGGGCGAGCCATCAACCGGGCACAAATCCAGATTCCGGGCTGCTACTGAGAAATTCCTGATGGAAAAACCCAACAACACTGCCCGACCTGGGAATAGAACCCAGGACCTCATGCTCAGCAGTAACGCTTGCGACAAGTTCTTAAACTAAAATCTCCAGATTTTACAAAATTATATGCTACCCCTGAATTAATATTCAGAGCAATATTTTCGTATGTTAGCCAGTAAGAATTAAAACTAAGGTATGGGCTGGGTATTATTCAGACGCAGCCCTGAGGCAGACTCCCCATCAAATTTCTGCTTACATCGATCGCACTTTACACTTTTTATTTGTTTTTTTTTATCTGCTGCGTAATTATATTTTGTGTGTTTTAGTCTGTGCTAAATAAATGTATTTTCTTTCTTTCTTCTTCACCAGGTACCTATGTAATTTTTTTTAAACTTATTTTTAGCTATAATTTGAGATACTTCTCTTTGCTGGCAGACGTGGGGGATTTTTGAGACTTCTCCTTTATTTAGGTCCTTTTTTATTACAAATGGTCAAATCAACTTAGACTACATTAGACAAGCGCGAATCTGCATAAACTTTTATACCTAGTAATAAGTTAACGCTAAGGCTCGACTCTTAACGTTACATTACAGGCGAATGCTCCCGGTGAGGGTGCACTTTAAGATTCTGAATTAAAGCATAGTCTGTTTAATTTTTATTAAGTACCTTATGTATCTTTATGCTAAGGGGATGCGCTGAGATAGCCCGCGAAATTCAAATTTTCGCGGGCGAGTAAGGAATGTGTATTTATAAAATCATTAAACTCATCGATAACACTCTATAAGTAAGAATAGATCTGTGTCACGATGTCATGAAATATTCATTCAATAGAGTAATTTGAACTTAAGAGCACTCATGGCCCAGTGATAACGGCCGCGACTTACAAGCTTGTAGGTCGTAGGTTCGAACTCAGACAGGCGCTTTACTTTGTGTAAATTATGTATTTCATCACCACTGCTCTCAAAACGGTGAAAGAAAACATCTTATGGAATACGGCAAGTCCTAGAGCCAAAAAATTAGAAGACTTGTAACAGCCCGATTGCCAACCCGCACCAACCCGCACTGGGCCCGCGTGGTGGATTAAGGCCCACTCCCTCTAACCGAGAGGAGGTCCTTGTCCCAACAGTGGGACCATTATTGGCTGATTATATTTATGAATTCTGTAAATATATATTTGTTACGGCCGCGAATCATACTTTGATCAACATACAATCTGATACTAACCTGAAAATTGCGCCAACCCGCACCAACCCGCACTGGGCCCGCGTGGTGGATTAAGGCCCACTCCCTCTAACCGAGAGGAGGTCCTTGTCCCAACAGTGGGACCATTATTGGCTGATTATATTTATGAATTCTGTAAATATATATTTGTTACGGCCGCGAATCATACTTTGATCAACATACAATCTGATACTAACCTGAAAATTGCAAAAAATCGTTGAATTTCGCGGGTTACCCTGCAGCGTTTAGGCCACATTATGTTCTTATGACGCTTAAGATAGGGATTTCGAACAACATGTTAATTCGTTTCCTACATTATGTACAATCTGCCTATTAGAATCGTAATTGTGATAATTTCCTTTGTTAATTTTCTTGGTGCTGTAAATACATTTTATTTATTTCATTATTTGTTTGCTATTGCATAATTATTATGAATCTCTTTAAAGGCGCGATGCGACACCAATTTCCGTGAAGTTTTCATAGAAATTGTTCCACCAGACGCGTCGCGCCTGTCTGCAGGAGCCTTAACGCGGGCACTCCGATACGTGAAGCTGATTTGTGTGCGACGACCTTAATACTATTTTGAGACATAATTTTCGAGTCACGTTATACCTAGGTACTTACATAAAAGCAAGTAATTCTGAATAAATTATCGGACCGTCCATGCTAATTTCAATTTACTTGTAAATGCAAAGTCGGAGTCACGACTCTCGACGTAATAATGCTATTATTAGCTACCTACAATTCTGGAATTGTTATTCAAAAGTATAATAAGTCAAAACTGAGTATCCAATTGAGCTGACTCGAGTTAATCTTCTATAGCACGCGGCTCTGCATGATAGGTACTCCTTTGAGCGTGACAAAGATCCCATTCAAAATATAGGTTTTCCATAGGCGACTAAATTTGCCTCATGGTGCGGCGTGCTTCAGGTTGAGGCAAATCTCTTCATTTGAGCAGCCTTCAAACCTCCGTTTGATTCCGATGCTGTCTTTTGTGGTAAAGTATTTTTTAACCGACAAACTCAGAACATAGAACCTCTTTTATATGTAAGCAGCGTGTTTAAAATCGTATGTATCTATGTATGTCCACCGATTTCTTCGTCAATTGTGGACCGATTTTGAAAATTCTTTTGTTGTTGAAAGGGTATGCTTTCAAGGTGGTCCCATATAAATTTTTATTAACTTTGCTTGGGTAGTTTTTGAGTTAGCTTTAATAATAAGTATTTTTCCCACTTAGTCTATGTGGATGATTTATGGTGATAAATTCGTGTCACTGTTTTACATAGCAGCTAGTGGTATTCGAATTTGTGTGGGGTAGGTACCACAACTAAAAAGAGAAAAATATAAAAATTTTACAAAAAGGAAACAACCGACTTAAAAAAAAAAACTACAACGTGAAAAATAACTTTAATTTCGGAAGTCGGTGGCAAAAAACGGAAATTCAAAACCAAAGACACCGACTTCCTAATTTAAATTATTTTTCCCTTAGTAGTGTTTTTTTTTTTGTATTTTTTTAGGGTTATAACTTAGGCTGCTCTGCTAGAAGCTTCCTATAAGGTGGAATAGGAATAATAAGTAGGCAAATCAGTATTATTTACGATGAACAAGCACGTCATTAGTAACACGAACTTCGGAGATCGCCCTATAGCCTGGGACTACGGACACACCGTAAGTCAGACGGGGAACGAAGAGCCAGTAACTTCGGTCGATACTACGGTTTTAGTTAAGTACAATAAAAAAAAAAACAGTATGGCACTTGACTAAATTAATAATATAGTCCGAACCAGCGTGTCGATTCTGTAAAAATATCACCCTTAAACTTAGGTGAAGTGAGCGTGAAGTGAGCTGTCAATAGTGTTAATCCCTAGCATCCTGCCGGTCGCTTCTGTGGCAGTGACAGCTCACTTCACGCTCACTTCACCTAAGTTTAAGGGTGATATTTTTACAGAATCGACCGACAGGAGATTTACTCCCTAATCACGAAAACCGTAGCCGGCGAAAAACCGGCCAAAAAAAAAACAAAGTTGTTTATTGGTACCAGAAAATCTTTCACAATATTATTATAAATCTAGATAAAAAGGTACATTAGTCTCAGGAGTTGGTGATACTGGTTCCCAAACTAAGCTATCGTTTGTATTTTGGGGCAGTGTTCAGTCGTGGATTTTGTTACAATTTGGTTTCTTTCGGGAACATTTGTTGTGAATGTGAATATTTTTTTACTTATTAATTTACTTTTATTTTTCTTTTATATATAATTTTAAGGGGTTATATTAAGGTGAAGAGGTGATTGCGTGTGAGTGATTATGTGTGGGTGACAGAGGTCATGGATTACACTGTGACTTTTAGTAAATGTTCAGTCTTTTGATAGTCCATTTTGAGTCGAAGTAGCCAATCAGTAACTTATTCTTTTACCTTGTGTTTCTTTAGTCCTACAATTTTTAGTTCCTTATTGATACAGTCGTACAGTTTGCAACTTAGACTGTTGAATTGTCCTCTGGCAAAGGCAGTCTTAGTAGGGGAACGTACGTATGCCTTCATCCTTCTACGGGTGTTCGGGGTAGTAGGTGGGACTAAACGATGTCTTCTGAAGGTGGATTTCAGTACATAGAGCTGCGTGACAGTCAGGATCGCAACTTTCTACCCCCGTAGAGAGTTGCGGTGGGGTACCTGTATGGTTTTTTATTCATTACTTTAAGAACAGCTCTTTGCGCCCTCTCCAACCTGAGAAGGATCGTTTTACCAGCCCCGCCCCAGTCAGGGATGCAGTATTGAATAACAGACTGACACAAGCGCAAAGTCACGAGCGTGTACTAATCCGTATCACATACGGACATAAGATTTTTTTTTTTTTCCCAAAAAAATTACAGATAATTTTACTTCAGTTTACAATTTGTGGTAGAGGACATTTACACTAAACATATGATTGATTAGAGTGAAGCCCGACCTAAGAATGAATGACAACACGATTTAACAAGTGTCCTTATTCCCGATGTGTTGTTGCCCGTCCAAAAAAATTAATTAATCAGGAGTAAGGTTCATTCAGAAGTATCGAACTACTTTTGAACGAGCCCATAGAATTAATATTTATCTTCGTTGACGAGAGTGGGCCTCCAGGCATTAGTGCTACAAAATAAAGGTGCTGTCAAACTGTGACCTCTAGGTTCGTAGTTTCGTCGACAAATTTTTTTCGCAGGTCAATGTCAGTTTCGAGGATTCTTTAACATATTCAAGTGTCGGGAGCCCTCCTGGAGGGCTTTCTCCTTTCTCTAGTCGTTTGGGATGCCGGGGAAACATAGCGGAGGGCTCATTTGAAATGTAGGTTAGTCTTAGCAAATACAGCGTTATACAATTTGAAAATAAGATCAGTTGTGGGTATATTTTAACAAGATATAATAGCTCTTTGACTGTCCCAAGAAATTGGTAATCCCACTTATCACCATCCGTCCAATTTTGATTGAATTTTTTTGATGTTTTTTAAGGCAATTTACTAATTCTAAGATAACAGAAATTCGTCTATCGCCCTCAGATAACCATTACATATCATTTTCAAAAATGCATTACATGCCATGCACGGACGTTATATACCCCATTTTCACTCAGCTCACTTCCACCTCCACGGCAGTGAGCAGGGAAGTAGGCAGGGAAGTGGGGAGGACGAGAATGTAAACAAAATACTTCTCTCGATCCTGCTACAGTTCGCGTCAAATAACTTTGCCACTCTGAAGTAAGCTACAAATGACTGCGCAGTAGTCGATCTTCCTTATAAAACAGTGGCGTGCATGCGCAACCTAACTTCAGAGCGGCAAAGTTATTTGACGCGAACTGTACGGCAGTATGCAGTATTTAGGGAATTATTGCCGGCAGCACGAGGAGTAGTGGCAGGGACTGAATGTAAATGAGGTAATAAATACAGCCATTCACGAAGACGCGCCCCACTCTTTTTCCTAAACTCTTACAGTACAAGTGTGCAAAATACCGCTAGTGTTTTAGTATTGTCAATACACACTATACCTATGAGTGGGTAATTAGTTAACACGACAAAACTAAAACACTAAGTAGCGTTATGTTGCACACTTGTGCTGTAAGCGATTAGGGAGAAGAGTGGGGCGCGTCTACGTGGATGGCACTATCTGTATAGGGCTGTTTTCAGTGCATTACATGTAATGCATGGACAGTAAAAGTGTTAGTATACGCATTGGTTTTAAAGTACAAGCATTTTTACTTTCAACGTCGTGGAGGGGGTCGGACGAACTGTAATTCAGGGGTGGAAAACCATAATTACACGGTTTACGAAAGTACCTATTCACGGAAAATATTTGTTTTGGGATTATTAGACATGAGGATGAATTTAACAATCTAGGCTTTTCAGGCATCCGTATCAAAATAGTTAAAAATGAACTTCTAAAATCTTAAATTAACTATATTCATTCACTGACAAAAAATGCACAATCGCTGGGCTAGAAGCATGTTTTTGTACACGAGTTCCTTTTGTAACGAAAGTGAGGATTTTCCAAGATTCACCCCCTAAAGGGGCTAACAGGCAGGCGGGGTTTTGAATGTGGACGTAGCGTAACAAGTGGTGTAGCGGCGCGTAGTTTTAAATTCAACGATCAATTTATGTTGTGTATACTTTTTGATTGAGGGTCTGTTTCACCACCCACGATTAAGTTCCTATTAACTTACTTGGCAGAAACTTCATACAAATTCTGTTCCATTTTTGAATTTATTCGGTAAGTAGTAGCTATTCGGACATCGTCAAATAGGACATAGGCCAGACAATGTCAAGGACATAAATAATTAAAATAACAGAAAGAATTTTTCAAACATTTATTTATCAAATATTATATTTTATTCGCATTACCTAACGACGATACCGTCTAAAATTGACAGCAATAATCGATAGAAAAAACGAATATGGCAATACAAAAATAAAGAAATTAATATTTTTCTCTACAAATAATAGCAACATGGTTTTGGTAACATACTGAACACAATTGTAATACAAATTGGTAAAAATATAAATTCATTTATTTCCATCTCCATTTATGTGTTTAATTTTATATAGAATATAGTAGAATTTGATTTAAGTAGGATGTACGTCACTGGTGTTGCCAGACGTTAGATTTACTGTTTGCGGCTCACCATGAATAAAAAAATTACATGAGGAAGGGCAAATAAATACAACTTTGGTATGATATATAATTGGGTGATTTCCCAATTTTTAAGAGATTCGTTATCAGTATCACTTTCTGTTTTTTTTTTCAAATAATAAAGGAGAAGTCTCATCTCCCAGCGAAAATTACCCTACGTCTGACAGCAAAGAGACGTATCAAATCACAAAAAAAACATAAAAAAATTAAAAAATACTGCCAGCTTTAATCCTTACTGGCTAACTACGAAAAAAATGCTCTGAATATTTGTTCAGGGGTTTTGAAATTTTGTCAAATCTGCAGATTTAATTTTAGAACGTCTGGAAATGCAATATGAACATACTTTACTATACGAAAAAATGAATATTAATTCAGGGGTAATATTTAATGTAAGATCTGCAGATTTTAGTTTTACATTTCTACAAGTAAAACAAGCTTGTTTTATTTCTAAAAATGTCAGTAAGACACCTGCTGTTCTAAAACAAAACCTTGTCAATTTTTACTAAATTATTGCATTTTTTTCGTATGTAGCCAGTAAGGATTGAAACCGAAACAGCTTTTTTTTTTTGTGATTCGCTGCGATACTTGTTTTTGCTGTCAGACGTGGGGTAATTTTGAGCCTTCTCCTTTAAAAATCAATCTTATTTGAGCCTTATTACTAAACTCTAAAGTTGCAAATTAGACGCACCTGATATATACCTGGCTGTCAAATATTTATAATGTGACTTGTCAGCTATTTACCTCTTCCCGGCTTTTAGGTAATGGCAACACGAGATAACTCACCATATTAGCATTGCACGTGCAAAAAAGAATTAAAATGGAGATGAATTATATTTCAGCTAGTAAAATTATAGATCTAAGTGTTAATTAACTACAGTTAGCTCAGAGAAGCGTAACTCAATATAGACATGATTAATAGCAACTTTGTAACAAATAAAAATGCCGATTGCTTCAGTAGAAAATGCTTATATCAGTTATATGTTCCTATTTCGAGAAATTACATATCTGTGGATTTTTTTTTTATGCAAGGCGTGTACGCACTACAGCGTTCAAGAAAAAGGTTATAATAAAATCAATTTATTTCACAATACGATCCATTTTACAATGGAAAATTAAATACGTATTAAAAAAAAGAGCTTTTGTTTAACATTTTACCCTTTTTAATGCAGAAACTGACCCGTTTGATTGATAATGTGTTCTCTCACTTCAACTCTTTAATTAATGGCTTTATGGCGGAGCGTCACAGTCTGAGCCCTTTCAACCTATTGAAGAAAAACTCTTTTGAGAAGTCAAGTTTTTAGTAAAGGGGTAAGTTTATCAGCCGCAGTGCGTACTGCACCCGTTATTAAACAATTAATTTATTCATTTCTCACTTCTATTACTGACTTAATTTGGTGAGTGCCGGATGTAGGTACTATTCACCGCCGCGACAGATAACCATTAATTAGTTTCCTACCACATAAAAAATCTTGAGCTATAATTGAGATCTTTAATGTCATCTAGAGGAGGTTATCTATGACCTCTGCCCAACCATCAGGGAATACATTCGATAAAATGCAACAAGGATCTTTTAGCGTTTGACTGACATTGACAGGAGGGCGCTGTTCGTAAACATTTGTAAAAATGTTTTGCGAAATTGAATTTAAACAATGAGATGACTTGATATTTCATCAAAGACCATAAATTAATAGTGACAAATATGTCATCTCCCCTTTGTTGGACACATACACTTGTTACCTACTTATTATATCGGAGCGCTATTCTTTGTCACAGTAAGGGCAAGCGAGCGTACCCATGGGGTCCCATGCAGGCAACACTTTGGGCTCCTGTTTGAATACTTGTAACACTTCCTCTGGTACGTATTTTTTGTCGACTACCACCTGTGGGGAGATAAATAGGTATAGTAATTTGATTAGACATTCTTTTTGCCTCAAGAAATTTTTGTTTTTGCAAAAGAACAGTTACGATAAAACTCGTATCATTAATTCACTGGAGTAAACTGACAGGTTCCAGTTGTTACTTTGTTTTGTGATCGTTTAGTACATAATTACATTATGGCCGATAATCTTGGCCGGTCTGAACTTTGCGCAGAAAGGTAAACTAACATTTTTTAGGAACCAAATGCATGAGGTGAGTGTATGCCATGCCTTGTGAAAACCATAAAACTTGACATTTTGATTATTCATCACACTATACCAGTTTTATATACACATTGACATTGTTGAAAATTATATTCAAAATGACACGATTACTTATTAAAGTATTTTATTATTGTAAATGTGAGGACGATGTGGATATTTTTTTATACTTTCATTTATTTTTTCTTTCTCAGTTAGTTTTAATGAGGGTCTGGCAGTTTGAGTAGTTGATGCGGCCTACCCAAAATATCCTTTCTTTGGTATTGTTCGTCGAGTTGAGCTCCACGATTACTGATAAATGCTTGCGCTGACTGGACAGCAGGTCCACTCAAATCTGTGTGGTTCTTTCCTCAAAAGACCATTTCAGACACTGATCTACATGGTCCTCATATGGCTTGACCAAGATTATGTCGGACGTTAAAAGAGACTGCGACCTCTGAGTTTGTTTCGGCCTTTCTTCTCAGAGTGAGATAGGAAACACCGACCTCATTTAGCTTATTTTAATATTTTTTTTATTTGACGTGTAAAAGTGATTCCGATATCCTATTTACAGAATAAACAATTTCATTTCATTTTGTACATGCGCGAAAGTTCGTATTGTAGTTAGTTTAATTGATGTATATTAAGCATCATTACAATCAGCCTATGATGTTCATTATAGGCTGACAGGCCACAGGCCTCCTCTCTCCGAGGAGTGGGCTGTAATCTGCCACGCGAGCCCAGTGCAGGTTGATAGATGTCACAACGAAGGTGTCGCGTCGATATTAAGTGTAAAATGTGTATGTATAAATAATGAATAATTAAAAAGTATAAAATAAAATAAATATTATGTTACAAAGTGACAGCTTAAACCTGTCAGTTCTCTCCAGTGAATAAAAAATACGTAAGTATCGAAGAACTTTATATATAAGCAGTTTGAAAATAAAATCCCGTGAACACGATAACCACATCTGTTACCGCCCCGGTTCTATAGCCGCCGAGTGCTGCAAGCAGAAATAGTTCTTAGCATCTATGATATGAAGTTCTTCGATGATATATGCCGAATCAGAAATGTTCTAAGAAAACCGGATGCCGTGGTATGGGGATGTGATGCGGAGGAATGAGGAACATGTCATGACAAAGAGTAAGTCCCGTTAACACGTTGATTCGCCGTGTCACGGTCGTCAGTTTTATATGGGTCACTATAGAAGCTTGTTGACATACCCGGCGGCACTACGGCACTGCATTGTCGCGCTCACACAATTATTCTACCGTAAACAAACTGTGCCGTGTACAACAGGCCTTAGATTAGGAGCAAAGAAACGTTGGATGGGTTGTGTGAATAGATAAGTATGGCTAGAGGGTGACTGCTGAGATGTCGGCTAAAGGTCAGCGCGCAATATAACAGCACCGCTCCGACACGGTATATAACTTGTCATTCAAGTTTGGATTTTAAATCAAATGCGTTAAAGTCTATTTTACGACGACTATACAGAATAGTGGACGGCCCGCGGGTAGTGAGCGACCCGTGAGCCGTCACACGTAAAATAGACTTTTATCAGGTTAAGCTACGCTTGCCGGGGTTGGTCCGTGGATAGGTGACCATCTTTACATACCAAGACTCCTCAGTGGCTCGGAAAGCACGTTAAGCCGTTGGTCCCGACTGTCATTCGTGGATCTTTGTTACGGGTCGTCAGAAGCCCGAAAGTCTGACAACCAGTTACCAAGGCGTATCGTATTACCCAGTTACAGGATTGTGGAGGTCAGATAGGCAGTCGCTCCATGTAAAATTACCAGTATTTTACATGGAGCGACTGCCAGCCTGCCAGCTGCATCCGGTTAGACGGGAAGCCGACCCCAACATAGTCAACATAGTTGGGAAAATGCTAGGCAGATTGATTGGTTTAAAATCCTAACTTGAATGACAAGTTATTAGCCGTGTCGGAGCAGTGCTGTTATAATGAACGATGACCTTATTAGAGATGTATGGTACTTACCTCAAAGACGAATTCTCTGAACCAGGGCTCCGTGAGCAGCAAGTAACCCTTATCATACTCCTTGTCGCTGTAAGAGTTCTCTACGCGAAACTTCAACGGGTTGCCTTTGTCCTGTTCAAGTTAAAAGCAACAAATTACTAAGGGCCGGATAACCACAAAATCTTAATTTAATAATTTGGATGAAATTATCTTCCAAATAAGTTGATCAGAACTTATCAGGTGCTAAAATAGGCCAGTATTCTTCTACTTATTCCTAATGTCTGTCCAATTCCATTTCTACGAGTTCAGTATAATAATGCACTGAGAGTACTGCTGCGGCTGCCGTGGCGTTGAGGTGCGTCAGGGATGTTTACGGATAATAACATTGATGGTTTGCCGCGATTATTCGAAAAAGATGTGCATCCCTGATGTCACGAGTTCACGGCAGCATCAATAGTATTCTCAGTGTCTTCGCAGATCGGTGGGATTCCTCGATGTTGCGGAGGTGGATGCAGCTCCACGCTGAATTTTAATTTTAATTTTTATCCGTGTCTGTACGTACTAACACTAGATGTTAAGTAGAATTGTTACTAACCCTATGGGCTCTGTCCGAAATAAAATGATTATATTCTATTCTATTTCATACAGAGTTCCCTCCGTACCTCGAATAGCAAGTAAAGCCGATGGTTCTTGCAGATCTTTGACAGTCACTACAGGTAGCCAGGAACCCAAAAGTCTGACGACCACTCTTGCCAAGGGGCATTGTGTTACTTAGTAACTGGGTTGTGGAGGTCAGAGAGACAGTCGCTCCATGTAAAATAGCTATAGCTAGACTGGAAGCCGACCCCAACAAACAGCTTTCCAAAAAAAAGTATGCGTTTCGATAAACTTCGTGTTTCCGAATCAGCACGAACCTCGTGCCTTTGCGTAACCCCCTACAAAGGCAATGCTTCTAAGTACAGCCACGCTTTGTAGAAACACTCAGGTTAAGCGTATGCTCAGACGCAGGTCAGCACAGTACAGATTTTGCAGGGTAGGGAGGCGAGGCAGACATAGGCCGCGAGCGTATGCTGCGACGCAGCTACACAGACACATTCGCGTCCTAGCTAGTACAAACAATCTGTCATTGAAAAATAAATGAATCAGTGGTAAAAAACAAGTGACGACCTGCATGCGTCACGCAGAAATCTGTGCCGGCTCTACGAGACGCAGAGCAGGACGCACACATGTCTGCGTCCCACGTGCCTGTGCCGCAGCTGTCAGTACGTTCATAAATTACAAAATCTGCTCTGCCCTGCGCAGCGTCGACCTGCGTCCCAGCATACGCTTAGCCTTATCATTGCGCGTTTGTGTGAAGTTTTCTCTATATGGGGTTACCTACTCTGGTCTGAGATCGTCATTTGTTACTCAAAAAGTTTTATGGAATTGCATAGAATTGTAAATCTACAAATTTTTAAAGATGGTAATACTAAATAAGCCAGTACTTCCATGGTTGTAACAGTTCTATATTAGATCTTAACATCGCGTGTGCGCGTACTTACATCAGTGCCGACAGCGGTGAAGACCATAGCGTGAGTCATCCAAGAGTCACTGTACATCAGCCGGTCTGCCTTGCTCAGTCCGATCTGAACCTCCGTGTTGAATAATAGACGGTAGTCTTGACTGTGGGTGAAAACATACATATTCATGTCAAAAAAAATTGTTTTCAATACTTTTTGAATGTTGGTCTAAGCCTGTCGGGGGCCCGGGGCGGCAAAACTAAATGGGGACCCCCTACCCAGGAATGAACGTAGAAATATTTATCACGCTGCCTCGAAACGGTTAGGTTTTCTTTTGACAATTGATACAGAAATATGAGATACTTTGAGGACAACAGAAAAGTTCTCTCATCAGGCGAATAGAGGATGTTAGAGCAAGCGAAGCGAGCTCGAAAATTTTAGCACCCCATCCCGGATAGGTGAGGTTTTCTTTTGACTATTCGTATATAAATAGGAGTTTCTTTGTCGACTATACGCAGAGAAGTTTGGGAGAAAAGAGAATGTAGGTTGGTCGAAAATTTTAGCACCCTACGTTAAGATTTAGCATGCGTGGAGCCCCCCCAACTAAAAACTGCCTTTTACTTACTGAACATATTTTGGTCTTGTTTGGGATTTGATTAAAAAGTATTTCTGGGTTTTGCTTCCCCCAGGACCGGGCCCGCCTGTGGTCCATCGTCCACATAGCTACTCAAAAGTAACGTGTCACAAATCACCAATGAGTAACCAGAATGTCACAGCAGTAGTATTTGAATGGCGGCCCGAACACGACGCAACCAAAATCGTTAACTAGTTAGTAATGCGTTAGTAAAACGCTGCCCGACTGAATCGAACCTAGAAAGGCCAGGACCCTGTGCTCAACAGTCACTTTCAGAGTTATTTTTTTTACAGTTGCAGTGAGTGTTTCAAAGAGTAAAGAGAGCTTCATATGGGAGGAAAGACACAATGTCAGTGCACTTCCATAGCCATTCTCTGAGAGTGGGAGTGGGCCGTAATCCACCACGCAGGCCCACTGCAGATTGGTGGATGTCATAAAATGCCTTCGATATTTTATATTCTAGGTCATGTCGGTTTCCAGCCCATGTTTTGTTGCACTATTTGATTTCTATGAGGAGCATCTCAAGACCCACTTGCACCACAAATCGCTAAGGCAATGTGTTATAAAACCAAGTACAATAGTGTTTTCAGGGGGTTTTGTGTCTATACGTAGTTTCCAACCTTTTAATTTTTTTTGTGAATATTTTGTAACTGTGAATAGCAAAATAAAAAATGCTTGGATTTTAAAACCAACGCTTATACTAACAAATCTTGTTAAAATATACATCAAATTTTATTTTTTCGGTTTATAATATTGTATTCGCTAAGAAAAACCTACATTTAAAATGAGCCCGGCGAGGGTCTCGGCATCCCGTATGCTACTAGGTGAACCCTCCAGGAGGGTACTGAACGTGTTAAAGTATGAGTTGAGAAAATCTGCCTTGCTAGCATTAAACGCCTCAAAAGTGTTTATACGGGTTGTCCGGGACATTGACGTGAAGCCGGTTACCATGGATTCAGTACATGATTCTGAACACCCCTGCGTTGAAATATTTCGTCGGTTATTTAAAAAAAAAACAGCAGCTCCATACATTTTGACCGCGTAGGCACTTTTCTATGAAACAGCAGATTTTTCCAACGAAAAATTTCAACGCAGGGGGGTTCAGAATCATGTACTGAATCCATGGAAGCCGGCTTCGCGTCGATGTCCCTGCCACCGTGTATAGTAAGCCCCAAGTACTCACGCATCCAAGTCTTCGAACCCGTTCTTCCGTTCGAATCTCTTGGAGACCTCGCACCCGAACCACACAGCTTCACCGCCGGCGATGCTCTCTTTGACCACCCTGAAACAGATAACAGTATGAAATGAAATACAATATGTAAAAAAACCTGTCCGATCCGAAAGCGGCACATAGGTAGGTACTGCAATAACATTACCTAAAAGTAATAAAAAATCTTATTATTATTGAAAATAAAAAAGTTATTGTATTTAAAATTCACATTTTTAGTACCAAAATTACCCCAAATCCATAAAAACATTGCAAATTTTCAACAGGGGCATTATGTATGACATCCGCTAAACGACGGCCGTCCGCTCCCCATGTAATAACAGAATTGCGTTAATAATGGCAAATAATGTTCTGTTCAATTTAATGTAGGCCTTAAAAAAAAAAACATTGTTTTCCCCCCCATAAATTTAAACATTTTTATCAATAAATAACTGAAAAAACATTTTTGCATTTTGTTAAAGATTATGATCATTTACAAATTAATGTGGATTTTTTTTTTGATCCCTTAATTTTTTCTACTATTGTATACTCTCAGTACTATATACCTAACAAAACCCTCAATGATCGGACAGGGCTTTTTATTATATGTTGTATAAAAGTCTATGTCTCTTAGTAATCCTAAACTACTTACTGGATTTTGATGCAGTTAACACCGTCATTTAGATAGAATTTCCACTTGTTACTGTACAGAATTTCTTGAGGAAGGTTTTAGTATAGAGCTCATTCAACGAAAATAATCGTTTAAAACGTGATATAATTTTGTAAATTAAATATTTTAATAATTTGTCTGTATTACTGTTCAAACTACTATCGTTTTGGTACCGTTTTCGATTAAAAAATGCTTGCTGATATGATATGAAGTGTGTAATGATCGCAGCGTGTCTACCAAAGAGGAAATTGCGTGAATTGATGTATTGACAGGTAAATTAATTGTAAAAAATTGACACCCCACGTCAATTTGCCGAGATATAGCCATTTGATACAACTGTCAAAGAATGACAGTTGTAATTTGAATATACGCTCAATTTAATGGTAATCAATTTGTTTTACAATTAATTACTAACTTCATGAGAGTCTCGATGGGCTGGTTGTTATAGGCGGTCTGTCGGCCTCCGACGACGTTGCCGAGACAATGCAACGTGTACAACTGACCAAACGGGTTCGACTGACGAGGATCCGACACTAGGCACACCTGCAAATTATTAATAATAATAGTTATTTAATAATAATGTAATAATGTCATGATGGCCCAGTGGTTAAGGCCTCGCTTCTCATGTACGAGGTTGTGGGTTCAAATCCGGGCAAGTACCAATGTGACTTTTTCAAATTCATAGGCTTTCTGAGTCCATCTTGGACATTACGGACATCGGTGAAGGAAAACATCGTGAGGAAACCTGGACTTATAGTTAATATAAGTCTGCAATCGCCAACCCGTCTTGAGCAAGCGTGGTGATCAATGCTCGTGCCTTCTCTGTATGAGAAGAAGCCTTTGCCCTGCAGTGGGACAATAACAGGCTGGTATTATTATTATATTAATAGTTATTTACAGAGCTTCGTTGGTCCAAACTTGAATTCTGAATCTTACGATAATTATCAAATTTGGGGAGCACAAACTCAATGACCTACATGATAATGTTCAAATTACAATGCAACCAATTATTTTAGGACTGTTTTATAACAAAACTGGATGTTGCCTGCGATCCAGGATGAAAAGTAGCCAGGACATGGTCTACCCATGTGCCAAATTTCATTAAAATCCGTTCAGCGGTTTTAGCGAGAAAGCATAACAAATAAACTCAAATTCACTTTCGCATTTATAATCTTAGTGAGGATGGTCAAACTAGAGTACATAACGCCACTTGGCTCACTTCAGAGGGGCTATTCCCGTGTTTTTAAGAACGTTCACATTGTCATGTCATTTGCAATCTGTCAAAAATACAATCAATTTACCAAGATTTTTGACAAGTTTGAGAGATTGCGACATCAATGTGAACGTTATGAGAAATTACGAGAATTGACCTTCAGAAGTCACTATTCCCGAGTGTTCAGTAACTTTTTTTTTTTTTTTTTTTTTTTTTTTTTTTTTTTTTTTTTTTTTTTTGGATGGGAAATCATCAAATGACTTCTCCCGCTCTGGGCAGAGCGAGAGGGTGTGTCAGACTTTTACTGACTAAAACCCACCCGTGTTCCTTCCGTTGCCTGTGTGCCGGGGCCGCGATATCCCTTTCAGACAAACCCGCAACCCCAGCAGGTGTTCAGTAACTTAATGTAAGAATCGAATGCCCGTTTTCACTAACACTTACTGACACCTAAATTTATGTGTAAATAAAAGGGCGCTGTTGGATGTTCAACGCCCGTCTTTGCGACGAAAGTTGAAAATTGTTTTTTTTTGTATTCATTTGTGTGTCGCCAAGTGTGAGTAAAAACCTGCATAAGATTCTGGGGATCTACTCCCTAAGCGAAATCCGTAGTATCAGCCAAAGTTACGAGCGCTTTGCTCTCCGTCTCACATGTAGTATGTCCGTAAGTTAGACGCAGAGCGAAGCGCCCATGAATAGGGATGATGCCTGGGTAAAAAAAATGAAATTCTAATTAGTCCGTCAGTCAGATAATAAAAAAATATTAGACACGTATTTTTTGCTTTATCATATTAATAAAAAAATACTTAGATAAAACGCATTTTAAGTTGGGGAGTGGGGGTCGATACGTCACTAGTACGTATAAAATCTGCATACTCGTGACGTCATGGCACATTTTACCTCAATGTATCGCCATAATCTTTAGATTACGTAAAAAAAGAAAAAATACGTGTCCAATATTTTTTTATAATCTCAAAGACGGACTAAAAAATTTTTTTTTGTGATCATCCCTATTGAAGCAAATTAAATTTTTCCTCAATATCGGATATTCAATCAGCGCGGAACTTGTTGACGCTGAAAAGTATGATGTTTTCATAGCTACCTTGTCGTTAACATCGAACAGGGGCCGGACATGCTTCTCGTAAAACTCTTGCGGGCTCAGCAGACCAAAGCTCTTGTAAGCCTTCTCTTTGTTGTAGTACTCGAAGTTGAACTTTTCTGGTGGGGTACCTGTCAAATAATTTTATCCATACTAATATTATAAATGCGAAAGTAGCGGTCAAATATTTACCTTTGTGATTAATTTGGCAATATTACTGTATGGAAATATGAAATATTGCTAACTAGTGAACTAAAATATGAATAATGAATTGAAATTATAACACTGAATTTGATTTTAGGTGTTTTTACACCATTTGAGGTGTAAAAAAGGCGTTTGGAAAGTTTCCAAATCCTTTTTTTTACATATAAAATGAAATACTCGGTGTTACGATATTAATGATTGAATTTCATAATAAATATTTTAGTTCACTAGTTAGCCATATTTCATAATTCCATAAAGTAATATTGACAAATTAATCAAAACAGCGAAATATTTGACAGCTATTTGCTAAGTAGCCCACTTTCAGAATGCACGCTCTTAACGTTTGAACGGATTTCCGATTTAGACCACGACTTGGGTTAGGACAGTGGTCGGCAAACTCATTAATCAATAGAGCCAATTATCAGTATTATAACGACTAAGATCTTTTATGAGAGCCAATCCTTTCTGTTTGTCGAAAATGTCTCAATACACTTGTCTTAATCCTTAAAACTCCCATCCTCTTTCACTCCACAACGCTTCCTAAAATTAACTTGCTAAGAAGTAGGATGTCTTTATCATCATCATATTGGCTGGTAATAATACCCCTGCGCATATCTTTTGTTTGCTCACACTCATCGATATTTGGCTCTTTGGCCTATGGAGTGCGGCTCTGTGCACTCTATAGGCCAAAGAGCCGCAGTTTGTCGACCACTGGTTTAGGACATAGCATAGATAATGGTGCCGATTCTCTTGTCACAAATGCGTCTAAACTAGACTAAAAATGACAAAAATTTAGTTTATTGCTGTCAAACGACGATTTTCCATTCTGAAATAGACTAAAGTGACACAACTTAACTATATTTTATTTTGACAGCACTAAGATAGTACTGAGTTTTTAGTTTAGTGAAAATGGCAATTTTGCTATTCTGAATTTGACATTTTTCACCTAAAATTTTGATTGTAAAATACCAAACCTTGCGACTACCTACCTTCGACCCCCTTTATAAAACCCTTATACCCCTAAACCTGAACATATAGGTAATATTTTATCATGTTTTCCTTACAAAAAGTGAAAAATTCCATATAAAACACGTCGAGGCGGCACGCCCTGCGCGCCTCCGGCTCTAAAAAAAATCACGGGTTAGGGCAAACCACGGGTACCACGTGGATTCGCGATTGTCAAATTCTATTTTAGTTGTGTCAAAATTATTTTTTAGGTTAGAGAATTTTATTTGCAGAATAGCTCTAAGATTCTCATAGCCAAAAGTAAGGACTTTTAGTGATAGTTTAGTTCGGTGTACAATAGAATCGGCACCAATATAGAACTAGTTTGTTAGTTACAAGCCTCCACAGATAATAAGACAGTTACCTAAGCAAGTGGCGACGATGTTGTATATTACGGCCATCTGCACCTTGATAGTACATTGAATCTCCTCGTCCGACGCGTTGCATGCCACCTTATCGCGCAGTTCCTTGGCGTACTCGCGAAGCTGTAATATCATAACAGATAGTAACAAAGGGTCAAATTGAAGTCGCTAGCAAAACTCCGCAGACATGTAGCTTTTAACACGATAGTACAAAAATAAATAAATTTGCTGAGTTTGTTTTTGGGGTCACCGACAGCTAGTAGTGTAGTCACTTGCAATATCAGTTTTCTTTTTGTGTAAACTTCACAGACGTTTTGAGTATCGATAAAACAAAAAAGAAAATTTCTTAACTCATTCTTCAAGTTACAACAATACCAATTTTCTGTGGTTCTAACCACTAGACCACAGATCTCAGACCCAGAGGTCCCGGGTTCGATTCCCAGTTGGGACATACTTTTCTGCTCGGTTTGGTTGGTGGGCTTGTTCTTAGTCCGCCTGGCTAGCTACCACCATCTTATCTAACTCTGTCGCCATAACAACAATGTTAACAGCATTGTTGTGGTTCGGCAGTTAGAGGTAAGATAGCCAGTTCCTTTGTGGTTGAGGATTCCGGGTGAAGCTCGCTTTCACCTTCGGCCGGTTCATCACTTACCTGGTGGATTTATTTACAAGAAACAAATGATGCACCCCAACAAACGCGTCGGATCCTGTCACCAATTTTTTCGCTCCCATTGGTCATTGTCACTGTGCGAACGGCACGCGCGATACGCCGGCCCCGCCCAATTTCTTTCTTCTCCAAATCTATACGGAAGCTCCGCATTTGCGGATGCGGATGCGAATATTCTCAACATCCCTAGTTCAAATAGGTTTTTATTTTTATTTATCTTTTATATAGATTATTTTCTTTTAGATTATGTGAACTAGCCTACACTGTCCTCTCATACCTTTTAACACTGTAATTTGAAAACATTGTAAAAACCATTTACTTTTAAAAGAGTAACTGTGGAGTTTCCTGCCGGCTCTTCTCCATAGGAAACGACCAATTGGAACCGTGCACTTAGCTTCTGACGTTTTATAAGTGCCCTTGTAGGTTTATGTGAAATAAAATATTTTGATTTTTAATATGGAAAACACAGGTCCAGTTGACATGGCGATGCTTGGGCGAAATCTATGTGCAGCAGTGGACGACTTTCGGCTGAAAAGGGTTGATGACAAAAAAAAAAAAATTGTCCGTCTTTGAGATTATAAAAAAATATTGGACACGTATTTTTTCTTTTTTTACGGAATTACGGCGATACATTGAAGTAAAATGTGCCATGACGTCACGAGTATGTAGATTTTATACAGACTAGTGATGTAGCGACCCCCACTCCGCAACCTAAAATGCGTTATATCTAAGTAATTTTTTATTAATATGATAAAGCAAAACATACGTGTCTAATATTTTTTTATTGTCTGACTGACGGACTAATTAGAATTTCATTTTTTTACCCAGGCATCATCCCTATTATGCTGACCCTTCTTCTGCCCTGGTAAAACACTACGAAGTGGCGAGGGCTGGGCGTTTTGGGGGCTGCCTTTGTAATTTAGACGTTCAAAAAGTGTTGATTTTCATCCTAATTTTAATAAACGATTTTTGACGGGATTGATTGGATAGACCCCTCACAAGGTGGATCGATGACATGGTGAAAGTCGCGAGAAACCGCTGGATACAGAAATCGCAGGGCCGGTCTTTTTGGCAAGCCGTGCGGGAGGTCTATGTCCAGCAGTGGCTCGCTGTAATCGAGTTCAATGGCGTGCAATAGGAGAGGCCTATATCCAGCAGTGGCCCGCTGTTATCGAGTTCAATGGCGTGCAATAGGAGAGGCTTATGTCCAACAGTGGCTCGCTGTAATCAAGTTCAATGGCGTGCAATAGGAGAGGCCTGTGTCCAGTGACTGCTAAGGCTGGTGATGCTGATAAGCAGATTATAATGATTTTTACCTTAGTCTTGATAAGTGCGTTCATATGCAAACTGCGTCTCGAACTGAACGACTCAGCGAAACACTTCTTCGGGATGACGCCATATTTGTTGACCAAGTTCACTATCATGTCCCATTGGCCGCCATCGTTGATTGGGTCCTAAAAATAAAATAACAACTACTGTAATTTACGGTAGCTAGGGTAGTATTTATATCTGGTATAAAACAAAGTCGCGTTTTGTGTCTGCCTGTCAGACCGCGTCGTTCTTCCAAGGGCGCCATCACAAAACTGCGATATGATGCGATACGACGCCGCATCGCAAGTTTTTAGAAGAGCTTTGTTTTTAGGTGGTCGAAGATTTTTGCATTGCGATGAGTATTCGCAGTATTGTGTGGCTCCCACACAATATTGCGAACACTAAAAAATGCGCCACGGATTTTGATGCGGTTCCATCATTTAGAGTCATAACCCGCATCAACCTCCCGGAATAAATGGTCTAAATTTTAGAGTATTTATTCTGGAAGATTAATGTGTATAATATATTAATATTAAATTTAGATGCAAAGAAGAAATCTCGATGTTTTGTCAGGTTCGGTAGTATTTTATTTAATAAAATAAACCGAAGAAACTTAACTTGAGTATTAGGGGCACTAATGCCTTAATTTTATTTTTTAAATAACCTAAAAGTATAAAGGAGATTATAAGGTTCCATTACGCCATCACAAATTACAAGTTACACATTGTATATTATTTGCATTGATACGCCTTATCAACGCAAATAAACCTACTCAGATAAGAGTCAATGCATTATTAAATAAGCCCTACATATTATGATAAATGATTTTTGTATAATTATTTATTTTGTAAAGTGGTTTAGGTACGTGGCAGACTCGACTTGTCGACCTGACCAAGGAGCTCATATGGCCTGACCAAGATTATGTTTGGAATTTAACAGAGACTGCGATCTCTGAGTTTGTTTCCGCCTTTCTTCTCAGAGTAGTCAGATAGGAAACGCCGAACTCATCTAGCCTATTTTTAATATGACGTGTAAAAGTGATTCCGTTATCCCATTTACAGAATAAACAATTTCATTTCATCAGCCACCTGCTAGACACTCCTTTTGCTATGACTTAAATTAGAGAACGGTTAATTAAATAATAATATGTCAAGTACAAGTTTTATGGCATGATTTTGATGGCCAAGCAATGCAATAGCATAATTAGGTCCGGTTAAAATAATAATTATTAACTGCTTAGTAATAAACTCCACGCTCAAACAAATAATAGGTTTTAATGCGATTTTTACGATGCAGTTGAGGTAATAAGAAACTATTAATTTTATAACTAACTCGTGTATTGTTGGTATAAACTTCAGTATGGGATCAAACTAAGAACGGTGAGAGGCGATATTAGATATTTAAATACATAAATGTATTTCCGTTGTAAAATGCAGTGGGCAACAAACCCCGCAATCACCAGGAAATGACCTATTCCGATATCGAAACTTGAATCTAATTCTCCAATCTCACCGTGTATACTTTCACGAAAGACGTCCACTGCTGGACATAGGCCTCCCCAGAATGGGGGGGTTTGCCATAATCGCCACGCTTGACAGGCGGGTTGGCGATTGCAGTATGGTGTTAAATGCGTAGAGAACGCCGTAGGGGAGCCGTCGTTAAGCGGGTGTCTACAAGCCATAACATATTATTATAGCATTAACTTATTTATTTTAAATAATAAAAATATTTTTTATTACTTTTAGGTGATTTTATTGCAGTACCTATGTGCCCCTTTCGGATCTGACAGGTTTTTTTTTTTACTTTTTGTATGTGAAAGTAACTGTATGTCTGTTACCTTTAGACAGCTTTTAATGGAAATTTGGCGCATAGGTAGACCATAACCTGGGCACCACGACATAGGAGACTTTTTATCCTGGTACCAGTATGTTCTCGTGGGACAATATTTCTGAGATCCACGCAGGCTTCTGTTCTGTTCAAGTTCTTATAACTGAACAGACAACTGTGCTGCAGGGAGTTTGTTCCGCCACTTCTTCTTCCCAGCTAAAGCACTAGGAAGTGGTGACGGGCGGGCGTTTTGGGGGACTGTCTTATGTAATTTTGACGTTCAAAAAGCGCAAATTTTCACCATAGTTCGAATACATGACTTTTGATTTTGCAAAACCGCGGGAAAAAAGCTAGTATAAAAAATTTAATATTGTATACCTTCAACAAAAAGTTGACAAGTCTTCCTTCGAGTTCCTCTCCTTGCTTGGCGGTGGCGACGATGTTGTTCAACCAGTAGTGCGCGCGCTCGATCTTGTCCCAGAAGAAGAGGTAGCTGTAGAAATAACAATAGGGATGATGAATAAGAAAATTTTTTAGTCCTTCATGGAGATTATAAAAAAAAAATTGGACACGTATTTTTTCATTTTTTACGTTATCTAAAGATTACGGCGATACATGGAGTTAAAATGTCCCATGAAGTCACGAGTATGTAGATTTTATACTTAAGTACTTAATTGTGACGTAGTGACCCCCAATCCTCAACTTAAATTGCGTTTTATCTAAGTATTTTGTTATTATTATGTTAAAGCATCATCATTACATATAGTTCCTTGATCTTGTTTCATGTTTATTATTGTATATATATAGATAAGTGTATGCTTTATGAATGTATGTATTTATTGTGTATGTAAATGGTACACCACTGACTACCTGCAGTATTGTCTCTCCTTCTTACTTTAATCCATCCAAAGGTTGTCTGTAAAAGATCGCTTTTAGCGACAAGACCGCCCATTGTGTCACCCTATGTAAAATATCTACATTCATAACTGTATTTTTTATGGTGTACGAGGTATAAAGAATATTCTATCTATCTATCTAAAACAAAAAATACGTTTTTTTATTATCTGACTTACGGACTTGTTTTTTTTTTTATCCAGGCATCATTCCTATGCATTAGGAAGAACAGCTGGCTAGCAAAATTGCACATTGAGTTTTAGAAAAAGTTCCGTTTTGTAAGTATTGTCTCCTACACTCATAAATATTCTGTAAGTAGATTTTTACAAACAGTTTTACACTGTTTGTGCACCGCACCACGTCAACGGGAAGTCAACGAGAAACGAGATTATTCGAACCTATGAATTAATATGGTTTTGTGGTTATGAATATATGGTTAAATAAATAAATAAGTATCATTAATTTCGACACGTATTCATGAAATCATCATAAGGAAGACTGTTTTAATCTCGGAAGGTGTTCGTTTGGTGGGCAATAGGCAATAGGTGAGCAATCATATTGGATTATTACAAAGTATTTATAGCTAAACCTTAATATGATAATTAATTATCATTGATTTCAGAGCTGGTCGTGTTTTATTTATAACTAGCGACCCACTCCTGCTTCGCACGGTTTTTACGACTTGACAAAACATCGAGATTTCTTATATGTATATATAGCTTTATTAAAGATTCCGCAATAAATTCTCTAAACGATGGTGAAAACTCATCAAAATCTGTGGCGTGGTTTAGAAGAACAACGCGGACATACAGACAAACACGAAAAGCGACTTTAATTTATAATATGTATGGATAGATACTTAGATACAGACATACAGTCCGGCCGTCAAGAGAATCCGTTCCTGACATCTGTCAGTTGGACAATTTCTAGTAGTAAATAAGTCACCTGTCAGTTTTATGAAACTGGTGTCAAGAACGCATTCTTTCGATGGCCGGAGGCCGGAGTGTAGTAGGTAAAATTGAAGAGGAATCAACAAAGGAACTGAATTATGATCTTAGTTAGTTATGGTAGACATAACAAGATAATGCCAAGTACCAACACGTTTCGTGTAACGTGACTTCTTGAGCACAGGCGGTAAAGTTATCGTTAGAGCCTTTTCACACGGGCGATTTTCGAGCGTATGATTATGTTTCACCTTTCAATATAACATACCATTACGTCTGTAATCCCAGAAGGGTTAGGCTATGGTGTGTTGGGATTGGGTTTTTTCCATAAGGAAATTCTCAGTAGATTTGTGCTCGGTTAAGACGCAGATATATGCCAGTGACCTTGAGTGATTTAAGGCTTGTGCAGACCAGCGCGACTTGTCGCGCGACACGACGCCGGTTATTGTTATTCCGTACAGTTTTCTTAGAAATTGCATTGTTTGAGTCGCGTCGCGCTGGTCGTATGGACATGCGACGCCCAAGGAGCACTTTCCCAAATTAGACGCTTTATTCATTTATTATACATAAAACAAAAGGTATTTTAATAAAACACGTACTAAAATATACTAAAATATCAATAATTAAATTATCTTTCAAATGGTGAAGGTTTAGAACGCTTGCTAGATTTTGCGGGATTCTTAGTTTTTTATCCGCGTTAGACATAACTTTACAAATAAATTTCACTATGTACCTATATACATATACAGGGCGTCCCACGGATATGCCACATGGAGGGAAAGTACCTTGAATATTGTAGATCGAACATTTTACTGAAAGAAGACATTATTTGAATAAAAAAAAACAATTTAAACTGCATTCCTATGAATGCAGTTTAAATTGTTTTTTATATTTAAATAATTATATGGTTGAACCGGGAATCGAACCCGTTACATGAGAAAAATAATCAGCTTGCCCCTGTAGCTTTAGGGAACCGATCACTTTTCCGAATTGTTTTTGTTCGAATTTCATTTTACCGAAAATTATTGACCGACGTCTCTTTTGCTATATGCATTTATTGACATATTTTTAGATCATCGAAATATCATAGGTATTATTTTACCGAACTATATTTCGCCGATTTACAAAATAACTTTTTGCTATTGGCCGAAGTCTCTTTTGAACTTTTTTCATTTGCCAAATAAATTTTGGTCCAAAAAATGTTTACCATATTTTCACCACACCGAAACAATATTTTTCAATATTAAATTAAAATAGTGTCATAAAAATTCAATATGTTGTGCTACAAAATTTAGTGACAGAAACGAATCGCCGCAAAACCAACTCCACGTAGTCTTGTATGCCCTACCCCTAGAGTGTAATTTAAGCCCGCGTAGGCGCGGAGCAGCTGGCCAGCAAGCCGAAGCTGCGGTGGTGAGCTTTAAACCATCTGCAACGATAAGCTCGCGTAGGGCCGCCCAAACCCAGCAGCGCCGGAGCCGTGACAGAAACAATGTTTGCTACATTTTGCACGCCTGCGTGCATGTTGCATGCTTGTTTGCACGCTGCATGCTTGCTTGCATGCTGGATTGCCTGCTTGCATGCTGTATGCCTGCTGGACGCTTGAACCAAGCATCCTTTCTTCACCCATCCATACCTCGTGGTATAATAAATGTTCGGAAATATAATACTTCGAACAAATGTTATTTTGGCTAAGTGTAACTTCGGTAAAAAGCTTTTCGACCAAATAAAACGTCGGAGTAACTAAAAAAATCGAATTGATCAACTGCTACAGTGGCAGACGTGACTTCGATGAAGTAAAAAAAAAACGAAACGATAACAGTTGAAAAGTTTTAGGGGAAATGAAATTCGGGCAAATATTTTTCGAACTTTCATAAGTTCGAAAAATATTTGCCCGAATATCTAAAAATTTCTTAAATTTTAGTTACTCCGACGTTTTATTTGGTCGAAAAGCTTTTTACCGAAGATACACTTAGCCGAAATAACATTTGTTCGAAGTATTATATTTCCGAACATTTATTATACCACGAGGTATGGATGGGTGAAGAAAGGATGCTTGCTTCAAGCATCCAGCAGGCATACAGCATGCAAGCAGGCAATCCAGCATGCAAGCAAGCACTTGCCCGAATTTCAACAGGTAACCGTAGCTTTATCATACCGATCTTGAATTTGAATTTGAAATAAAAGGAAGACCATGAATTTTAACATTTTGACATTGCGATGGACAAAATAATTTACGCGTCTTTCGGCTCAGGATACGGCTCGATTTGTTGCATACAACCAGTTACCTAATTACGTATCATTTTATCATGCACTTAAATCATAATAGGGAAATGATGCGTACTTCTCAAGTGGGTACATTTATTTCAGTTGTATCTGCGTTCGCAATTCAGTTGCCAAACACGTAAACAAACACGAGTTTTCGGAAAAACAATTGTAATGCCTGCATATAAGGTTCAGTTTGCGCCATAACTTCATATTTTTTATGACTTGTTCAACAGTACTAGTCAGTCTAAAATCAACTTTATTTACACTTCCATAAAGTTGATGTTTAAGTGGAAATAACATCAATTGGAAAAACAGATTTCAATAGACCTTAGATGCGAAAATAAGATACATACCTCTGTGAGAACTCAAACTCCTCAATGGCATACTTCTTCATGAATGGCAAACGCATAACATTGAGGGCTGCAAACAGCCAGCAGCGTCCTGAGTTCTCTTGGTTCGTCACCGGCTTGGCTTCAGAATCAACCTGTTAATTGAAAATGAACTTAACAATCTAGAGTAGACAGTTTATTTTTGTTCATTTTAATAAATAAATAATAATAAAAAACTTTATTGCACATCACATGATTCATAAAAAAAACATGATTAAGACAATAATAGCTCAATTTTTTTTTAACCAAATCAAAATTAGGATTAAAACATTTAAGTGGCTATTTGTAGCCACCGTTTGTAGGTCTCAGTAGCATACATCCTATCAGCAAGGTCAACGCAGTGGGGAACTAACCATGCCCAATCAGAGCAAACAGCATCCTGTTTTGACAATAACATACTGCAATGAATAACCTATTTGTGAGAAAGTACCTGCTCAACGGTTATTGTAGTACAGGCTTAGTTGGGGTTTCATATGGCTATAGCATAATGATTATCCTTTAATATTCCCACTGCTGGGACACAGGCCTCCTCTCTGTGGGAGGGAGTGGGCCGTAATACAACACGCGGACATTAGTAGTAGACGTCACATGTATTCGAATTCTTGGTTCTAGGACATGCCGGTTTCCTCAGAATGCTTTCCGACACCGTTTTGAGAGCAGTGGTGATGAAATAATTTACCCAAATAAAGTGCCTGTCAGGGTTTGAACAACTACAACTCGTAAGACGCAGTGTTTACCACTGGGCCAAGCAACAATTAAAAAATTGATTGAGTAAAACAATCAAGTAAAAGAATATTGCCACGGTTGGTTATTGGAATAATGACTTACTTTGATGTTGTAGACATGTAGGGTAGTCTCAGTCTTCTTTCTACTGATAGCAACCTCAAATGGGTCAAATCTTGTGCAAGCATTCTGTGCGAGTTCATTTTTGGGGTCCGAATAGAAGTCACTGCGGAACTTGGATATAGTGTCCAAGGTCAACGGAACTGAAAGAAAATGATGTTTTATATTAGTTTATTACTAATTATTATAACTTTGTTTTAATATTTAATCATTTGTAATCAAAAGACTATAGTATTTTGAAGTAGGTTAGTAATTCAAGAACTAAATTTATGCTTTTATTTTTTTTCAACTGAAAACTCATGGTTTTTCAGTATGTTGCAACTGAAAAAATGTTGTAAATGATGCATACACAGAACATTTTTCCTGTAGTAATATTCAAGTTGAATCCTATGTTTAAATCTATACTCATAAAGGTACAAAACAAAATAGATGAACAAACAAATATCATAAATTTTAATGTGATATTATAAAATGTAATGATATTTGATTTTTGAATGATAATAAATACTACTACTCATATTCTATAAAAAATTTGTGCCTGATAGGGTGGGTCCATGTGTACTTGACCTTGAAAAGACATGTGATATGCAATAAATATTTGAATTTAGAAAAAAAAATAGATAATAACTGGGGCAATTAAACTTAAACATCAACACTCTCATTTTGTTTAGTGTGGACCGTACTTTATCATCTCTTAAAAGATAGTTTGATAGTTTGTGGGGACTCATTCAAACAGCGGTCAAACTTATAAGCCTGTTTGTTACCTACTCTTTCCATAATTACTGGGCATATATCACACCTTCATCTTGGCAACCAGCCTCTCCAATCCAATCACCAGTCTCTTTGATTGACTCCCATCATTAAAAATTTCCATGGTAAAAGTTTAGTTACAACATTTTTGACAAGAAAAACTCACCTTTATGGTCTATTTGAGTGCTGTATCTTAACAATTTTACGATTACACCATTATTTACCGGTAACTTGATTATATTATTCATTTCATGGTGAGAGGATTATTGTAAAAATTACATAATTTTGAATTAACACGAAATTGTACAGGAATTTGGCAAATCAGTTGACATATTTTATTATTTTTAATCGGTATTCGACCTTACATGAGGGTGTTTCTGAAAAAAACTGCCTATGGTTTTAAAAGACTTATTACTTACTTTTTTAAACTGACGTAATGTAAATTAAGCTTTGTAACCAACCTATAATGAAATCTAAAGATTATACAGTTAACTAAAGTAAAGCACTATTGTAGATAGCTTTAATTTCCAGTTTATCTGTGTATGTGGCATTCAGAAAATGACACAGCAATTTTACGTTTACTTATTTATAACATTTACAAGTACGAAATAAAAAGTAAACGCACGGTAAGCAAAATAAACACCGTTACAAAGAAAAAATAAGAAATACTTCTATTTGAAACCCAAATTATTGACTACATGAAGGAGGTTAAGTTTGAGTTTCTAAGTTTCAAATTAAAAACTATGGTTCAGGTACCTGTAGACATGGCAGCAGAAGTAATTCGTAACAAATGATGCGTCCGACACCTGATTAGCACTGTAGAAAGTGATTTTACAAGCATTTATTTTGAAATGATTTAAAAGATAACCACAGAGTACAAGTTACAACGAAAAAAAATAACAAGGGATTTCCATTTTCCCGATGCCGGGTAGCAGCAGCAAAACATAAACAATATAATCTTTATGTCTGCTGTGATAAGAGTCATGACAGTTCGGCCGAGTAGCAAAATATTGCTATCTCCTTTCAAACCCAATCATTAAAATGTCCCAAAGTGGTTCAAAAGTTCATTCTTTCGGTTATTGACCCTACGAGCAGCTGATTTGCAGAAGTCTGTGATCTTCCTTAACTGTTTTTCTGCTTATAGATTGTACATTACTAATATTTTTTAGTTACAGAAATAGCTTTTCATTACAGTCTGTTTTACTTAAAATCTCGAAAATGTTTATTTTTCAAATGGTCTTTATTGAGTATAATTTAAAATTTTCAGCTCTAGCAACATTGATATTTTTGCGCGAAATTCGAAATCTGTTCTGTTAATAAAAATGTATCTTAATAAAAACATTGGCCACCTACGTAATTATAAAAGTTGATAATGCTAATTTTAATAAATATATTTGTACTTTTACATTCCGTATTAGTATTTGATCAAAACAAGCCAAGTTAAATGTTATTAGCTGTACCTTGAAAAATCAATAACTCCAACAAACCGAAGGTCTAGTTCGACTGAAGGTCGACACTTGCGCCAAAAGCGTGTTCATGTCATAGTGTTCTTCTTCCCTCAGATAATTTATACATTTAAACAACATTTTTCTTCTAAAAAGTGCCTATTTTTTATCTTTAGTGTATCAATCATGTCGTTAAAGGCGTATGAAGATGCTTGTACCAGAGCTGAATTATTCGGCCAACCTTTGCCTGATAGGGAAGACTTTTTATCAAAACATAAACATTTAGATGTCGTAGAATTTGAGGAAGTGGAAATTCGGACGGCGGAGGTACCTTTTTTTCTTAAAATAGATCTATATTTAAAAAATAATTTCTGTGTGCTTTAAAATTCTTTCTGATTATTGATAAACTTATTTTTTAATGGTAGTTGTAAGTAAATGAGGGCCTAATACGTCAAGGATTTTTATCTAATAAGTTGGTGAACTTACTTATTTATTTTTATTAGAATCCTTGACATCTCAACTGCAGAAAAAAAAGCCAATCACTTTTCCTGTGTTTCTTTTTTTAAAATTGTATTTCAAATTGAATGAGTTGCCTAACTAAAATGTAAATTTTTGTCACCTACTTAGATAAGATTATTGTTTTTTTCAGAATACTGCTATGCTAGATGACCAGCTAAGGGAAGGCAATGGTGGCCTCACAGAATTAAACACAATTTTGGATTCCACACAGACTAAAATAAATAAATTGAAGGTAATTAAGACAAGACCACAATCATTTAGGTCCTTTTTTGACTTTCTCTTAAGTAGGTATGGACCTAAGTTCTGCTTAAGTTTCAGGTTCTGCCAGATTTCATAGATACCAACTAACCTGTAGGTACATGAATCTAGTTGAAATGAGAGATGGGACGCTTACGTTAGCTTAGCAAAAATTAACAAACCTAATCAATTGGTATTATCATCAACACATTGATTTTGATAATATACGTACCGATACTGATACATTTGTACACACTGTATATTTTCAGGGTGTTTGCGGAACTATCACAAACTTCTTTCGCGTGAAAATGTCTGCAAAAGACAACTTATCTTATTCAAGTGAACCTAGCTACGTGGGACAGACAAATTATGACAAAGATTATATCCCACCAACATCAGAAATAGGCTCTATAAACCAAGGCCTTGGTCCCGATGACAATGAGATGACACCGCGCGCGGGAAAATCAAAACAACATGGCGGCGACATTAACAGCGCTTTGGACGAATTAAAAAAGATGGAAGATCGGGAAAATACGTCGTTGTTGGGTAAAGCGGCTGCTAAAGATATTGGGAAGCAGGTAACGACGCAAATGAGTAAGTTGGATCACTTGATTATTAAGGCAGATAGGGCTCAGACGTCCTTGAATAACCAGAATAAGCAAATGCGGACTTTCTTACGATAAATTTGTTTTGTATTTTGTATTATCATGTCTCATGCGATCGTGGCTGCACCTCGTTCAAGACTGCATAGTGTCTCGTGTAATCTTCCTCTGGTGATAGCTTTGACTCGCTTTTTATATCAAAGGGCTTGAGTGTTGCGTAATTCTTGATATTTAGAATAAAATAAGTTTAACTTTGAGAAGAACTGGTGTGCAGTGACAGTACGCTGTCACTGCACACCAGTTCTTCTCAAATGTGTTAAGATTTGCAATATCAATGAAAATGTGTAGCTACAAATGCCAAACAGATTCTAAAAGTTTTATGAATTAGAAATAGCACGGACTGCTAACCCAGAACTCGAATTGTAACCGCCTGAAGAATATCACAGAGCAAGGTTGGAAAGGAGCAGCTTAATTGGTAACATAACATGTAGGCTGTTTTGTTACATCGGCTGTTCTTCTTCTTACTACAAATCGCGAATAACCAAGTCACAGTTTAGCAAATGCATGCACTATAATATGTGGGATGTGTACTGTAAGGTTTTATGCGATAATCAACCTTATGTTGTACAGGCTGTTAAGAAAATAGCATTAGAACAATCTGACTCTTCCTGACAATGCGTATAAAAAAAAAAGACGTAACGATGGAAACTAGGAGTACATAGTGAGGTCTTTCTCATGCAAGAGAAGGCTAGTAATTAGTAATACAGTAATTTTTCTATTGTTAGGTAATTTTTTCTTATAGGCATAGGCAGGAAGGGTCCGATTGTTAGAATGCTATTTTCCTAACAGCCTTTATAACATACGGTTGATTATCGCCTAAAACCTTCCCAGGGTTATAGTCCCTGATTAGTACATAACTCTACCCTTTTAATCATTCTAGCGGCTTTCTTTGGTAACCAAAATACCAATGACCAGTTTGCTTCCATACGATAACTCGCTGTCACGCAATGGACATATACAGGATTGCAGGGACCTCGACGCGAAAACTGGTACCATGGATTCAGTACATGATTTTGAATTAAGAAAAAAAAACAATTGTTTCATACAAAAGTGGAATAATAATAATATCTTTTATTTCGGACCCATAACTAGTGCATTTGGTTAGTATACACACGACTTAAAAACTAGTGTTAGTACTTACATCTACCAGAATAAGAATTAGGAATAGCTACGCGGTCAAAAGGTACGGAACAGCTATTTATAATATAAAAAAAACTACGTAAAATTTCGCAGGGGGGTTCAGGGGTCTACTCCCTAAGCGATATCCGTAGTTTCAGCCGTCGTTACGGGCGCTTTGTTCTGCGTCTCACTTATGGACATACCGTAAGTGAGAAAGAGAGCGTTGCGCCGTAACTACGGCCGAACGTATAGATTTCGCTTAGGGAGTAGGCCCCCAGGATCATGTACTGAATCCATGGTTACAGTTTTCGCGTCGATGTCCTTGCCACCCTGTATACACTGGACAAGAGAAAGAGCAAGAATGTCGCGTTTGATAGTAGGAATTTTAGGAATTTCGGTATAAAATCGTGAGAAGATCGTGTACCTATAGATAATATATAGGCTGGTAATCTTGGGAACAGAGATGGTCTGACTAGATTTAGCACGAAATAGTGCTGCAGTACATTATAATTATCAGGAAGTCGATCGATCTTGACGATAATAAAAGCGTGTTTTATCGCAATAAGATAGCCGGTTTGTAAATAGGCTATCCAAAATAATTCGGCCATTTTTATAAATTGTTTTATAAATGGTCCGCTCTTGACCTCAAGCTTGCAAGAAGAAGATGGATGCTGACAATTTTTTTTTTTAAACCGTCATGTATGTTATTAGAAAATATTGGACACGTATTTTTTCTTTTTTTACGTACTTAATATAAAGATTAGGGCGATTAACATGTGCCATGACGTCACGATTAAGTAGATTTTATACTTACTTGTGACGTAGCGACCTTAAAATGCGTTTTATCTAAGTATTTTTTTTATTAATATGATAAAGCAAAAAATACGTGTCTAATATTTTTTTATAAGCTGACTGACGGATTAATTAGAATCTCTTTTTTTTACCCAGGCATCACTTATTTGGTATATTGGGCTATTATTATGTATTTTGTTGCTTATAAGAATTGATTATGGTCGCTTGCCCTTGCTTGGCCTTATCCCAATATCCCAATTTATTAGTGGTCAGCGAACATGTCTTCCATACTTCTCTAATAGTCATAATCTCGGTAGTCACCCGTTTCTATACTCGATTTGAAATAAGATTAGACATATAAACAAACTTGTTTTATAGTCCATTCAACCGTTTCTGACTTCTTTACCGTAGGCTTATAAGGATGGCATTAAAAGCAAAGAAGTGGTTAAAATACCAACTGTTTAGAGCGGGTCCATTTGTCATACCACCAATGCAATAGAAGTCAAAATCGGTTGAACGGCCTGTAAAAAACGCTTAGTTACATTTCTAATCTTATTTCAAGTGAATTATAGTCATAATATCATCTTTTACACAGTCATAGAAATATAAATAACAATAACTTCTTCATTCTTATATCTATGCAGACAGTTCTTTCATTGTTTCTTTGGTCTTCCCCTACTCTAATAGCCATCCACGTATCTACTCAAAACTTTGCTCACGACATTTTAATCACTCCTCCACATTACATGCCTATACCATGAGTCCATGACAACTGATGTGGATGATGGTAATGATTTTACCATCTGGGGGCCTAAAACGGCCACTTTATCAATTCTGCTAAAAGCGTTTCATTTCCTCCAATATGGCAATATTTACAAGAAATATGATTGAGATATGAATTGAATTGAGATATTATTCAGCTAACATGTGTCACCATCTCACGAAAATTAGAATTGCTGGGAATTCAGGAAATTAATTGTTTTAGCAGAATTGCTAAAGTGGCCGTTTTAGGCTTCCAGATCTTGACCGCAGAAATCATTAATCGTTCTGCACGCGTAGCGTGACCACAATAGAAACGGGTTTTGTCGACGGAAGAATAGACGTAATGACCGATAAACAATCACAATCTGTCATTTTGTCTATTCTTCCGTAGAAACCCCGTTTCTATGTTTAGCTAGCGCTCCCAAGGCAAATAAAGAAAACAGCTTCGGTTGAATTATTTTTGCAATTTAGCTGCATTGTTTGAGTCCACTTTTGTGAACTAGTATTCTTGAGGAAGTGTAGCGGTGGGTGACGACGGGAAATGACGTCCGTGTCACTCCGACTTTGGAATTCCGACTCCATAGTCGAAGTGAGATTTTTATAGAGTCATCACCTGTATGCTCAGGATGTGTTCGGTTTTGAAGGCTCTAGAGTACCTACTACTACCACGGGAAAGAGATGGATTAATTCGTCCTGTATAGCTTCATCTCTTTCCCACACTGAAGAAGATTAAAAGAATACTGCTATAAGGAGGTGGTGCCATGGCCCCATGTCCTGGTGTTGGTTGACGTCTCAATGACGCTGCTCTTGCGTCGTCGCGTAGACATGATTGTATGAAAGTAAACGTCACGCTGTCTAGGTACAGTCTGGGAAATTAATTGTTTATCAAATTGACACACTATGTCAATTCGCAGAGTCATAGCCATTTCAAACAACGGTCGCAGCATGACTGTTGTGATTGTAGTTGGCAGTCAATTTGCTAAACAAATAATTTCCCTGACTTTACACTTAATTATGTAGGTTGTAATTGTCTGAGTTTTATCCTGCGGAGTAATTGCGTAACACACATAAAATGACAATTGATCGCAATGGGTTTCATTTTGACAGTTCACCCACGTCCATTGCGTTATTTACGTTGTTGAGCAGACGATTCTTTTTCAAACCTATGAAGCAATGGACTAGCAATATCCTACAAAACTCTCGGATTGTGATTCAAAATATGTTACGCAATTAGGGAGCTGTGTTGGTGAGATCTCTCGTAAATGTAATGCTCAAGTATTGTTGATATTAAAGTAAAAACACTTTGCTTGTTCTGGTTTGATCACGTGTATATTGTAACATGTATATCCCTTTTATGATAATGTTTAGTCATTTGTGTCCTCATTATCTTTAGTAAACTGTTAGTATATACCAGGGATGGTGCGGATATCCGCATCTGTATCCGCAATTGCAGAGCTTTCGGTTTTTTTTTAGACGTCCGCATCGTCATTCATTAGTGCGGAGCCCATGCGGATGCAGATGTGGGTGGAAAACGCAAAATATAAGTAAATCATAATCAACAAAATGGAAATTATAATTATTTATATAGCCCTAAATCACATTTTCACGTAATAGTCTTATACACGATTATTTTTAAATCGTTCTGGAGCCAAAACACAGTGACTCCAGACGATTAATAGGTACTATTAGCATTGTTATTGTTTTTTTAAGACATCTAATATAGAAGTTAGAAATTTATCACTTTTATTCTGTCATTCGAGTTAAATCTTAGTAGCGCTTACACTATTTCATTCATAAACGCAAGATCGTACGCGATCCGCTCGGGGATGACGTAGCGCGGCACAGCTGTGCGTGTGCGAGTCCGGCTGCAAGTAAGTACCTGCAAGTAGGTATTTCATTTCTGGTACGATAGGTTGGTGTAAGTTCATTCACCTCGTTATCTCTCGTTTGTATCGGAAGCACGACACGGTGTTTACCACTATCACATCTCCTCGTAAACGAGAGAAACTAATTGAAATTTCATTCACCACTCTCGCATCACGAAATCACTAGTACTCGTACCTTTTCAACTAGACACGACGAGTACGCTTGGGAGTTGTATTTAAGGCCTTGAATCGAGTGTCGACCAATCGAGCTAATAGGTACTTAATAAGCATACCTACCTACCATATTTATGATAAATAAAAAGAATACTGCCTAAACCAATTTTTATTCGACAATGCTTGCTTGCGAGTAGCTACGCGGCTTCTACAAAGGCAGGCAATGTAAACAGAAAAAATGAATCGTTTTATCTGTCCAATAGAGTTCATTATAAGATGGTGGTGCCCTTTTCTATGATAATATTGGACGGAATTAAGACCTTATTTTTATACACTTAACCGCGGAATTCGGTTGTGCATTCTTTTGAAGTCCGGTCGGACACTTCTCAGAATAATTTTACTAAACTGCGTACCTACTTACCTAGTACCTAGTTTGGTGAATTTTCTATTTGTTACCGTTTACGGTTAAGAAATAAAGTCTGAATTCGCTTTTCGTATTTTTATTTGTGTACCTATTTATCTAATGCGTATGTGTTTTTATGCTGTCTGATCGATGAATGGATTTTTCAATGGGTACCGTTCGCAAGTGTTGTCGTTCGTCGATACGTTTTACACACATATGCATTGATCGCAGTTACTTCGAGTTCTCATTATTTCACAAAAAAAACAAAAAATTAGATTTTTCGTGTCTTTTTTAAATTGTAATTTATTGAAAATAATAGTCCCAATCGTTTCGAGTTCGATGATCGAGTTTATGGCTTTTCGTTCCAGAACGAGCTAAAATTAACCGTGTATATTGATGTTTAAATGATTATAATTTAACATAAAACGAAACAGCGCTGCAATTTGCAATAAACTTAAGATTTTTTGAATTTCGCCTTACCAGGGGGTAAGGCGCCTTACCCCCTTGACGGATCCCTTAGAAAAACTTGAGATCCGCATCCGCGGATGTGAGCCACTACAAACCGGCATCCGCATCCGCAGATGTCAAAAAAAAGCATCCGCAACATCCCAACCTACACATACCTACATTAAATTAAGTACCTACCTAATTGATTCACAATTAACTTCCTAGGTTCAGCAGTAAGTGTTCCATTTATATATAAGTTAAAAGATGCCAAAATGAAATTCATATAATTACCTCAAAATGGAAGGGTCTGTTTCACAGCTTTTGACAAACATTAGCCACCAAATAAATTATTGTAAAAAAATGAAAAAGAATTCGTGTGATCTGTCAGATTAATGAGGTGGTGGAACAGCCCTTACATTTATTTAATGAAGAGAAGTACAGATTTTACTTTACTTAAATAATATTTATTTCTGCCCATAAATGTTAAATATCTTTCCATTATTTTGGACAGTGGTGGATCCAGGATTGTCGTTTGTGGGGGCTTGCCCCCTGAGGGTAGGTTTTAGCAAAATAAACACTACAAGAGCTCACAACATTTTACGAGAATACTGGGATTACTTTTCGCAAATTCCTCAATGACTTCGTTAGGTTGTAGACTACCAGCGATATTTTGGTGAATATACATGGCGGCCAAACCGGGGCGTGAGTGGCAGAATTACTGACGCGCGGATTCAAAATTAGTCCCGTAAACAAAACATCATAAAGAAAAAATCTTGATAACATAATACTTACTCATGTTGAGTAATTGATGAAATGATGACAAGGTAGTGTAATATTTGCTAAGAAGTTTAATTAGAATAATATCCAGTTCCCTTAAAGATTTGTGACGGCAGAACTCAGACTCTTTTGGGGGGGGGGGGGGGGGGGGGGCTTAGCCCCGCCCTGGATCCACTACTGATGTAGTGTGCTGTAATTTTTTCTATAAATCACTCGTATTTCGAATGAAAAAAAAAACGAAATTAAATATTAAGAAATTGGTGCTTTTAATGTGAGTGTGATTGTAATAAAAATCATGAATTTGCATTAGTTGACAATATTATATTATCTGTATTTAATGTAAACCCTTTATAAAGGTAAATGGTAACCGATAAATTAATTCTAACTAATCCTATTCAATGTTGTAATGTCAAAATCGTGGGACACAGGCTTATGTGGAGCAATTATTTATGTAGGTCTGAACGTGGTTATAATAGGAATGACTTGATTAACCTTTTCTATAAATACATTACATAAATCGTTTTAATCTGGACTTAAATAACTGTTTGATCCGGGCCTGTTTTTCTTTGAGTCAATGTACTACTAAGGGAGAATTTCATCAATGTAACTGAACACGATCAGCACGACTTAAATGCGTTCAAGAGTCGTCATTTTCAATATTGTTGTGGAATATTGACACCAAAAGCTCTTAAACATACATATGTGTTCAGTTTCATTGATGAAATTGGCACTAAGACCAACTTGCACCACAAATCACTAAATCTGTGAGCGTTCGCAGACATGGTAGTATGCAATCGGTGGCCGATGTTTTGAACAAATGTATCAACGCACACGTCCTACAAAACGTAGGTCAAGTAACGTAGGGTGAAATAATTTGGCCGATTGTAGGACCGACAAAAAGTATGCGGTGTGCGAGCAGGAATGGAACGATGCTTTAAATTAATTTAGCGCTAAGCGTATTTAGTGATTTTTGGTGCAAGTGGGCCTTGCTGTTAATGAATCTAGCGGGTACATTGCACCTTGGTGATGCGGTGACAAATCATGAAAAAAATAGCTTATGTCAGAGAATTTATCTTCAATCGTTTCTTGGTGCATTATGTATACATTTACACCTTCGGTTTAAAGACATTTATTTCTCAAAAAAAAAAAAAGTAAAAATTAAAGTAAGTGCGATTCTCTGTGTTCACAATAAGAGAATTAAGACATAAAGGTGACAATCGGTATTGTTAGTGTTGTTTTCTAACGTGTTCTTCTAGGGCTTTTTTAAATGTATACATGGTGTCACTTGTCTTACTTCGTCATACCCTGCATACCCAAGTCACAGGCTCAGACCAAATAAAAAACCAAGACATAGTGCTGTCAACAGTGATGTGAAGCCGGTTTCGTAAACATGTGTACTTAGTGGGGTGTAGTTTGATTGTAAAAGGTAGTAAATGCGTGCGTGTGAGCGTGTATTCACAGAGCGTCGGTGTAGTTTTGGCATGCTTCACTGTATTGTTCGCCGCGTTCTGTCTTGGTTTTTTATTTGGTCTGAGGTCACAGGTATAAACCTTTTTTTTTTTTTTTTTTTTTTTTTTTTTTTTTTTTTTTTTTTTTTTTTGGATGGGAAATCATCAAATGACTTCTCCCGCTCTGGGCAGAGCGAGAGGGTGTGTCAGACTTTTACTGACTAAAACCCACCCGTGTTCCTTCCGTTGCCTGTGTGCCGGGGCCGCGATATCCCTTTCAGACAAACCCGCAACCCCAGCAGGCATTGGTCTTTCGACCCCGTCGGTTGATGCTGACATCTCTTTGAGGCGCGCGTGGAACACAACGCGCCGTCGACACGGGCCTGGTCCTGATCGGACGGCGAGCTGCCCATTGCTCACCGTCCGCAGGCCCGCGCCTACGGTGGCCGGAAGTCGGCTCTTGACTCCCGACGCCCGGGGCGTCTCCTGCGGCGACTAGGGCCGCGAGGGCGTGCAGCTTGCATCTCCCTCGCGCGCTCCGCCTCCTCCTTCGCGAGCATAACTGCTTCGCAGAAGGAGGTGACGGCCTCCCATGCACTCTCGCTCCGAACCATGGCCTGAACCAGGGCTGGACGCGAGAGATCGCCGCCGCCGATCGCCTCCGTGAGGACACGGCGGTGCTCCGCCCAAGCCGGGCAGACCTCCACCGTATGCTCCACCGTGTCCTCCGGGCGATCCACACAGTGGTGACACCCGGGCGTTTCCTCCCGCCTTACGCGGAACAGGAACCTCCCGAAACAACCGTGTCCGGTGAGGACCTGCGTCAGGCGGAAGGTGAGGACGCCATGGCGCCTCTCAAGCCACTCCTCAAAGAGGGGACTTATCGCCGCAATTGTGGCGTGCCCAGCGCTGGGTTGCGACAATCGCACACTCCATGCCGCCATGAGATCCCGCCGGAGCTCCGTCCGCTGTGCCGTGATCTCTCGCGGCAGCGGAGTTACACCCCGGCGTTTCGCCTCCTCGCGCAACTCCCACATCTGCGCGAGGACTTTCGCCTCCAGATCCCATGGCGGTAGTCCGGCAAGGAGGCTCGCCGCCTCACGGGAGACCGTGCGGTATCCCCGGACCAGCCTGATGGCCACACGTATAAACCTAGTTTGAGAACCATTGGTATGTTTAAGACACTACTTCTGTGTGTTGTAATTAGTTGTAAATGTGATATTTTTATTACATATTTATTTCTTTATTTAAAAAAAGTTTTTTTTTTTTTAATGTATTTATACCTACCAATTTGTCTAATAGCCTTGTACTCACGATTTTGACAAATACCTACCTACCCATTAAGAATTTCTTCTTGTTACCCTATTTAGCTTGATTGATTCAAATCTGTCCTGTTCGCAGAATTCTTAGCATTGTGATAAATTATTTGTGTCAGACACGAAAGATGTAATATTTTTATGATTTATAGCATTATTGAAAGAAACCAAGCTGTGATTAATTTGTCTTTTATTTCTGTCCGTTTAAAAATACGATATAGTCACAATATTTTTCGTAAATGTCCACTTTGAGAATATTTGCGTCAGTACTCACAAGGGTGATAATAAAGTGATATAGTAGTTTAAAATTAAATACATTCTTTCTTCCTCTTTTCTTTCTTGGTTCCTGTCCTACACAAAAAGGCTATAAGTATCTACCTAATAATGCTTTTAGAGCTCAGCCTTTTCCCAACTATGTTGGGGTCGGTTTCCAGTCTAACTGGATGCAGCTGAATACGAGTATTTTACATGGAGCGATTGCCTATCTGAACTACCCCAGTTACCTAAACACTACGTACGTACTGTACGATACCCCTTGGTAAGACATATTTTTCTGCTTTTGCTTTTCTTCTTTTGGGCTCGATGCTAATAAATAACCTAGAAGTAGTCCATAAAATTATATTTCTTGATTGTCCTGTATGGCTGCTAAAGTCGATAGAAAAAGGATTGGTAATAAATAGGTACACCCGAAACTTAACAACTTTTGGTTACACGTGTTCATAAGTAAGGAGAAATGGGAGCCCTCTCGGACGGCTCATTTTAAATGTCGTTTTTTCTTAGCGAATACAGCATTAAAATCCGTGAAAATAAAATCTGATGTATATTTTAACAATATTTATTATAGGTATATTGTGTTGGTTTTAAAATCCAAGCATTTTTTTTTTGTTCACGGTTACAAATATTCATAAAACATTTAAGAGGTTGGAAACTACATATCTACAAGACACCCTGAAAACACTATTTTAGTTCGTTTTACAGTGTTTTATAACACGGTTTACCTAATGCCGTTGACCGTCCGCGATGGTTAACTTTAGCGCAAACGTATAGCCGGTGACCCTCCCGGAGGGTTCACTTCCAATATTTATGGAGGCATGGCGTATGAGTTCTATGAAAAGTGGGTGGAGTTGAAAGTGTTAAGGGCATGCGCAGCAATGATTATGGTTATTATTAATGATGAATTTAGTGAGGTGGCTAATGGAGTTCAGTGGTGTACCACTGAGCTCCACCAGCCACCTCGCTAAGAACCTAACACACGCGCCCCTCAATTAGGTGGGTTCACTCCAATGGTAGGGTAGGGTACCTAATTGAGAGGCGCGTGTTTAGGAAACTACGCTATAGGCTGGTGATGATACCGATGAGGAGGATAGTTAGCATAGATAAATACTAATATAGGTACAATTCTGCCTAACCCTTCGGGTGATGTCAATCAGGCGTGATGTGATGTTATGATACTAAATATTCTGGAAATTAATTGAGTAAACTTTAGCCTGTGTAAAGTCTAGTCTTCTGAATCCTTCAAGTAATTTTAATTTAATTTAATTACATATCATATAAATTTAATTTAATTTAATTTAAAGTCAATTATTTTCGTCAATAAAATATGTTAATTTTATTACTTCTTCTTAACAAATAAAAGTACCAACAGCATCCTGATAATTGGAAAAACTTTTTCCTGATTCCAATTATTGAAGATACCTACAGTTGACATTGGACGCGTCACGCTTCAATCAGGGCCACACAAAAACAGAGCTGAATCAACCGTGAAACAGAGTTATATAAGAATCTGATTATCGTACCATGACCTAACATTATAGCTCAAACAGTCGAGATGCTACTTGCACTTATCATTTGTCAACTGTCAGTACTTGTCGTCGCGAGCCCGTTCCACAAATATCCCACTGTGTTCCTACTTGATGTCGGTAATGAAGAACTGGAGAAAACAAATACTGAACAGATTAGACTATCCGTTCCCGGAGGATCTGTAGCTTTGAGATATCCAGCGATTGGCGATGGAAACACAATAGGACATCTTCGAGTAAGTAGCATAGACTTTGGAACGGCTTTTAAAGCGAATATAGTTGACGGTGGACCTGGTTACAAATACGCTGTCTTAGTATTGATGGGTAACCCAGGCGTTCCATACGATGCCGTAGTGACAGTGCAAACAGTGAATGACCAGACTTTCGATATACCGAATATTGGATATGTTCCAAACAGTGGCGGTGGTGCTGTTGAAGTTGAAGAAGATGCCAACAATAGCGCAGAAGATATGAGTGAAGATGGTCCACAATCCAACAATTATCAAAGTGAAAATGATGTACAGAGCAATAACGCTGAATTGATGCAGTCATCTGTTAACGTATATAAATACGCTGAGAACGAAGTGATGAAACAAAGTGATAATTACGATGAAAACAGCAATCCTGGTGATAACAACGATGAACCGAGTGATGAAGTAGATGTCGAAGAAGATGATAAAGAGGAATCAGAAAGTGGCGTATATGGTACTGATAACCAAAGTGGTGAAAGAGACTTACACAAAGAGTATACTGATGATATAGATGAAATTGATGATTCAAACGTCCAAGTTAAAGGTATGGACACCGATGATGAAAATAATGACAGAGAAATAAGTCCAGAATTGGCGCAATCTGAACCAAATGATTACGAAGAAGATAATGATGGTTCAGCTGTTATTCTTAGTAGAATCAACTCAAACTATGATGGCTTAAGACCCTATTTAAGTGGTGGAGAAGTTTATTATGAAGACGCTGATCAAAAGAATAATAGGCCTGATTATCAGCAAGCTCCGCTGGATTATGGAAGTCCAGATGAAATGCAGCAGATTTTTAATGATGGCGAAATACATAATGATGGTGATAAATATAGAGATTCAAATAATAACAATTATATAGATTCTGATGATAATCATGCAGTAGCATATTAGAGACTATAGTTTGTAAATAGTCATCATTTGTAATTAAGTCATAGAAATTATAATTAGTGAAAGTATACATTATAAAATAATTGGTAGTATAAGAATTATTAATAAGTAAAGATTCGAAATTGTTTTTTTAGATTTTATTTTATCTTCTAATCTAGTAGTTTTTAATTGTTTAGTTAATCCCAAATAAATTGGGATACGGGCAGGAGCATATACGGGCAGGAAGCAGGAGATTCATTCTTCCATTCTCTTGAAATTTCGCTCACCTCTAGTCGTCAGTCCCGCTATCATTTTGCTAACTGGCTAATATTTTTATTTATACGAGTACAACATCTGCCTAGCTTTTTCCCAACTATGTTTGGGTTGGCTTCCAGACTAACCGGATGCAGCTAAATATAAGTACTTTACATGGAGTGGCTGCCTATCTGACCTCTTCAACGCAGTTACTGGGTAACACGCTACCCTTCAGACTTTCGGGCTTCTAACTACCCGTAATGACTGTCAAAAATCGGTACTAACGGAAGCACGGAGGGGGCACAAGCCCCTCATACACTTAAGTATTTGGCTTATTGATTGATTCGCACGAATTTACTCGTCCGAAACGGGCGAATCGACACGTTTAAATAATTTAACTTTTTCTTGAGGCAATCTGCACGTAGTTAATTTATTTGTGGGCGAATCGACAACTCCAGAAATACGTACGTACACACGTGCACATTTAGAATTTTTATGCAGTGAAGTTAGTGTAGATAGTTTTTAAAAGTGTCGATTCGGCCGTTTCAGGCGAGTAAATTCGTGCGATTCAACCAATAAGCCAAGTATTTGCGTGAATAAAAAAATCTTACTGATACTTGAGAAGTGACAAAGTAAGATTATATTATTTATTCTGAAAAATAACGAAATTTGGCATGAGTTTCAGGTAAACATGATGAAGTCCATCTCTCACTACAAATCTTGATGTTGATTAAATATTTATGTCTGCCACGCCCCAACGAAATATGCTTTTGCGTTTTATTTTAGAATGTTGCTTACGTACATGTCGTCAAGAGATGCACTGCGATGACGACAGACCTTTTAAGAAAGTTTTTACTGTAACTGTTTTCAGGATTGATATATCGCAGACTTTTAAATTTTTTGAATAACCATTTTTTTAAGTTATTTGGTTTACAACGTGCTGTTATTAAGACGTGTTAGATTTAATTATAATAAAAATATTTAGGTAGGTCTGTTGGTTTCATAAATTAATTTCAAACTTTTGAAAGGTTTCATGTGTTGAGTGTTTGTTAATTGACTTTATACCTACTGTTAAAGTCTTCATAAAATTAGGATTTCAAACACTAGAAAACTTTTGTAAATTACATTTTAAGAGCGTTTATACAGAAAGTGGGCAACGTCGTTAAAAGCTATCAAATATTTCGCTGTTTTGATTAATATGGCAATATTACTGTATGGAAATGAGAAATATAGCTAATTAGTGAACTAAAATATTGATTAGTAAATGCAATAATTAATATCGTAACAACAAATTTTATTTTTGATGAAATCAAGTATTTGGAAATTTTCTAAATGTTTCTTTTTTAGACCAAAATCGGTTACAACATCAAAATCAGTGTTATAATTGCAATTCATTATTAATATTCTAGTATTACCAAATTGATCAAAAGAGGTAAATATTTGACAGCTATTTGCGACGTTGCCAACTTTTTGGATGAACGCTCTTACAGGTTCTTTTAAAATTAGCGTCATTACACACTAAAACTACAAAGGCTAACAATGCTATCAATTTGGCATTATAAAGCAATACCAACAAACAAAAAACACTGTTCCAAAGAAAATTGCGTACATTAATTTTTCATAACAATTTAATGGCACACACGAGCATAAGGATCTCGTGTCCTTTTCCACGTGGATCGTCTCAAGGTTCACCCTCATCAGCACAGCAGGTGGCTGATTGATATAAAAATAATTTAACCACAAAGTCGTTCTGCCCTCAATTTTTGCACGCGCCGCCTTTATAGTAGGATGGTTTTTCTCTTTCTGTTAAATCCTCTTTGGATAACGCCTTTGGAAGTTATGGTGTTCTTTTTTAAAAAGTAATGGAGAGATTTGAATTAAGAATCTTTTGTTTCATGACAGTATTTTTGCAATGAGGATCTGTACTGCCATTTTATCACGATAGGTGGCGCATCGTCGACATGGCCATTGAAAGCTGTCAATTCCATACATTTTGTAACCTATCATTCAGTAAATTTAATTTTTCTCGTAATATGCTTAAGTATGCTGTACCAGGATGTACTAAACTACTAACCCCGGTGTTCATTTATTTCCTAAAGATACTACGCAAAAAAAGTGGGAAACTAAAAGATTACAACTAAAAGTAACTTTCAATATGTTGATTGGTAAACTTCGGCAATATGGTGGAGTTCTGGTGGAGCTATTAACGTTTTGGTGAAGTACTACAGCAGGAACGTCAAGCACTTGTATTTCAGAAGCTTGAGAGCTTTGATTGCCGAAATTAAAATGTCGGTCATAGATAATCTAAAAACTAAAGAATACCATTTATAATTAAAGTAAGGTTCTCTCAATTTTCGTAAATTTTCCTACCATGAGTCAAGTGAGGATTAACACGTTCCAACTAAAAAATTATCCAAATCTAGAGCCTAGCACTGATAAAAAATAAACCTAACCTAAAAATTAAAGAATACCATCTATGATTAAAGTAGTGTTCTCTCAATTTTCGTAAATTTTCCTACCATGAGTCAAGTAAGAATTAACACGTTACAACAAAAAAATATATCCAAATGTAGAGCCTAACACTGATGAAAAATATTTTATTAGATAGAAGTCTACTTCTCATTATGATCTGATTTCTTTCCAGTAATCCTTGCTTCTCGTTAGTTTAGTTCGTCTTTCAATTCTTTATGCTTCCAGGAACAATACATGTTAGCAATAACGATGGTGGATCTGTTTCAACACAAAAAATAACAAAAAACACTGATGTAAACAAAGCGAAAATGATTTGGCAGCGGCCATCCCGCCGCTGGCGACATCTGCGTTGAGCTTTGCGCGTGGATCCCCATTCGATTTCGATTTCCTAAATTATAGTAAGACAGACAATGGTTTATACATACTAAAAGCAGATGGTAGTGTAAATATTTGTTTCATTATCCGATTTGCTTTGCAACAAAATACTTAAATTTCTAGGTACGCACATAATAACTTTCAAAATTCAAAGAAAATATATATCTAATTGTTTTCCTCTTTAGGTATAAAACAAACAATAACAGGATTGAAAACTTTTCCTCCTTATACTTCTTATTACTCATTAAACTGTTTGCTTTTAAAGTTTAACGATTTGCAGAGTTTCTCAAAACAATATTCAATCGCAAATATTTTTTATGCATCAACGGCGTGACCTGACGAAGATGTATTAACCATGTTTATAGACTAACAATGTACACAAAAAATATTATTAATGGAATCAATCCGTTTTATTGAAAAACTTCATGATTCATTCAACTTTTAGAAGTGGATTTTGAGAGTAAATAACTGGGTAATTTGCTGTGAGAGGATTTATAATTGGCTTGGCATCAATCGATGGAACGAATTTCTAGAATTTTCATGGGAAAACTTTATTGTAAACAGTAATATTTATTTGTTTGATATTTTCATAGTCCATTGCTAGAGTGCTATTCTCTTCTGCATCTATCTTGTCTCTAGCATCTTCTTCTTCATCAATGTAGAGTTTACTTTTAGCCCGGGGAAGTTACGCCAAATTTTAGGCCAATTTTGCATTAATTTAAAACAGCTATTTTTTTCATTTAACGTGTAGGGTATGTTCAAGGGAGTATATTAAACTGTATACCGCGAAAAGTTCACCACCGTGTGTAGGTTTTTTTAAAGAAAACATATAATTTTAATTTTACGTGGTAGAAAAAAATATTAACAGATATGTTTGTATGGAGTGTTTATCGAAGAGATTAGGTATCACAAGTAGATAAAAAAAAATAACATTTTCGTCCACGGAAATATCCATAATTTTTTTTTAATTTTTTTTTTTTAATTGTACTTCGAGCAAAAATATTAACAGCAGTTTTTTTGCATTAAATTATTTAATTAAATATTTTAATACGCTATTCAACAAAATTAAACATATTGTACTAGCGCAAGTTATTAAAAAAAGTTAAAAAATGTTTAATTCTGAAATAATATATTAGTTTTACGAATTTTTTACATAATATAATCAAAATTTTCCTGTTAACTATTTTGCCTCAATTTTTATTCATAAAAAATCGTTTTTGTTTTTTTTTACCTTGATGCGGTCCTGGAAAATGTTAATTATTTTTATATTATTTGAAGAGCTAAGTTCAAAAACACGATTCAGGTCGAAAAAAATCGCTGTTAGGATTTAGTGCAGGGTACAAACCTAATTTCCCCGGCCTATTTTAATGAAGTCAAGTTTTAATTTGTCAGTCGAGAACATGTTGCATTTTCACCAGTTATAATCTTGATTCGTCCCTGGTTCCGCATCTTAGTAGGGTGTCTTTGACTGCATGTCATTTTCTTCTGGCCCTATACTAATTTATTTGTGGTCGGCGCATTTTGTTTTTTTTCTTTCATACTTGTCTATCAGCTGCCATCTTAATGTTCTCTTCTCTTCGGCCTACTTTACTACCTACCTACTTACCTTCTTTGATTGCATGAAATCATTTGCCCTTCTATTATCCGTGACCATAATCGCGCGACCAAACGCTACTGAGGACAATGTCTTGTAGGTAATTGTCCCTCGTTTTAAATATCAACACAATGCATTTGAGCTGTTTTTTTCAACAAACTCAATATCAAACGACGTAAGTTTGTCGACATCCATACCCATGCTCAATATTTATGCAAAATAAAACACTGAAGTGCTTGAACCCTCGATATTTGTGTTTAATTGTTGTTATTAAAATTACCCTGTCCAGACTAGCGCATACAGTTTGTTTAGAGGACGTCAATCATTGATGGAAAATATTTTGGGAAATCGTTATTTTGTACTGTTATTGTTTTATCAGTAATAACCTGTTAAAGATGGGTTTTCGGGTCAAATAGTCGATGGTTTGTTAGTAGAACAATGTCTTCCGCTGATGTTTACGTTACGACATTATATGGCTGATTATTATTGAGTACATTATTGACGAGTGTGTAAAAGTTAATGCTTTTATTTTTCACACTTTGAGAAAGAGCTTTAACATTGTGCCTTAAAGTAGGAGCATTATAAATAAACTTTTTTAACCTTAACTCTCTCTGGTTTGAAGAATCAATCTATAATTGTTTTTTCGTACCACTTGCTCAAAAAAGTGACATTCTATGCCACAAAAAGCGAACATAACAATAGTCATTTTTAATCTGTTAAAAACAGGGAAAGAAAATTGTACTGAATTTCATTCATCCTGTAGGGGGAGAATGTGATTTAAATTTGGAATACTTACCGAAATTTATACTGAACTACATCTGTGTTTACACTAGTGATGGGTAACTCATCATTTTTATATGAGGTTGAGGGAGTACCTCATTTTACCTCGCGAGGTCCTCAAGAGGTACCCCTCATTTGAGGCGAGGAGTCGTACATGGATGTATTCAAATTATGAAAGTCGGTTCATTCACTCACTAAGCTCACTCAATACTCACTCGCGAGTACTCGCGTCACTAATGTCAATGTCAATTTTTAAGTGAGGACGCGTGAACGAGTGTGTTGGTTCAATGTTGAAATTCGAGTAACTCTTTCAATTTGCGATCACTAGTACCTCAAACGAGGCACCTCATGAGTGAGGGACACATCTCTAGTTTACACCATTGAGTTTGTATATAAAGCATTATACATCTCTTTGAAAAAGGAATACGCATTTATTATGCAGTTATGATTATTAAATAAAATTACGAAAACCGACGAGGCCGTATGAGCTTGATACCTTTATTTTTCCGACAAAAAAATATTAGTCTAGAAATTAGCCGCGTTTTTGTTTTCTTCAAATACATAAACGTTAAGTTTATTTTAAATTTATTTTTATAAATAAGTTAATGTTCTAAAAATACGTTACGATGTTAAATCGAAGCTACAGTGACAGTGAATTGTCGGATTCCATCAGTGCAAATGCTGCCGCAATTATAAATAATTTGCTTCCAACAAAATACAAGGAAAATTATTTAAAAACTTATGAAGAATTTTCAACGTGGAGAAGTGCGAAAGGCTTATCAATTTCAGAATCAGTACTTCTTGTCTATTTTGATTATTTTTCCAAGACAAAGAATCCGAATACACTTTGGTGCATATACTCAAAACTTAAAGCTACAATAAGCATCAAACACAGCATTGAAATAAGTAGATTCACGAAATAACTGGCTTTTTTTAAAAGAAAATCAGAAGGGCATTGCGCAAAGAAGTCTAAAATTTTTACGACTCAAAATGTGGAAAAATTTCTTAATGAACCTCGTGACGAAATTTTTCTGGCCACAAAAGTAAGTATACATGATTTAACTATGAATATTTCGTATCTTAGTAATGGTAATTATTCTATATATTTACCTGTTTTTTATCTTTGTTATAGGTGGCCTTAATTTTAGGACTCAATGGTGCTTGCCGCGGATGTGAACTTGTAAACTTAAAGGTGGAGGACGTTGAAAATCATTCCAATGAGTTGCTGCTGATTAATGTAAAGGAAACTAAGACAAAGAAAAATCGGTAATTCATTGTACAAGGACAATATACTAAAATCATTCGTAAATACCAAGCATTACGTCCCACCAACATGGAAAACAATAGATTTTTTATAAACTATCGGAATGGGAAATGTACTCGACAAGCCATCGGCAAAAATAAAATTAGCAATATGCCAAAGGAAATTGCTAAATATTTAAAACTTAAAGATGTTGAACTCTACACCGGTCACTGCTTTAGAAGAACTTCGGCGACTTTCTTGGCGGATTCAGGGGCGGATATTACGTCAATAAAAAGACACGGTGGTTGGAGCTCTGATGGAGTAGCTGAGGGTTATATCGAAAGCTTAATGGCGAATAAAACCATATTAAGCAGTCAAACTAACAAAAATATAAAACTTAATCCATCAGAGCCACAACCATCAACTTCCGGCATCTTATCTTCGTCCGTAACTCACGATGCACCACCACCACTATCTCCGACGTATACTATCTACAATGAAACGCAAGTTCCTCAGACGCAAGAACAGAGAAATACTCAAATCAACTCATCAACAATAAATGTACCAAACAAAAATGTAACTCTCTCTATCAATAATTGGACCAATGTTTCGAATGTTAACTTTTACTTTTAATTGTCATTATTTTTAATAAATGCTTATCTCATATTATTATTGTGTACATTTTTTCGCAAATGGTACGAAAAGTAGAGTATTTTCCTCGGTGATAAAGCTGTCTTAGTCTTGGGTGAACTTAAATCCCTCGCTACACTCAGGACTCGTCTTAAATCCCTCGTTTCGCTCATGATTTAAGTTAGACCTCGAGTCCTTCGTTACGCTCGTGATTTAAATCGTCACCCGCGACAGAAGACACTGCTTTATCCCCATGGTTAATAATCTACTAATACCCTTTGACCTTTAAGAACATAAATGACGTAAAAGGAGTATGTAATGATCGTAGCAGGTGGTTCTGTAGTCTCTGCCTGAATGCAGTTTATCATATAAAGAACCATATGGTTAACACAGGAAAACGTTCGAAATTATATAGAACTACGGAAATATCCTCAATGTCATGTTGAGGAAACAGTTTCAACCCCATAAATAAAAAAACTGGCCAAGTGCGTGTCGGAACACGCACAATGAAGGGTTCCGTAATTGGGATGAATTGCTTAACATTACAACAACAATATTGAGAGATTTACTATGTAATTTAAGACCATAAACTTCGTATGAACCATTCTCTGATTTTTTTTCAAAATGTTTAATATCTTAAAAAAATATCTTTAAAAGTACTTACAAGTGATTTAAAAAAATATATAGATTCTTTCAACAAGTCCTTTCATTTGATATGTTTGTATGTTCAGTTTGCAAAAGTTTTTATTTTTATTTCTTATTTGCCCCCCAAAAGTAACCCCAAATTTCAAAATTCTCTTTATTAACGTTACACGTCCGTGTTTGCGTCACATGAATACATATGTGTACCAAATTTCAACTAAATCGGTCTAATAGATTTGGAGCAAATTGGCTGTGACAGACGGACAGACAGACTGACACACGAGTGATCCGAGAGAGAGGGAGAAAGAGAGCGAGGGAGAAAAAGAGAGAGAGAGGGAGACAGAGAGAGAGTGAGGGAGAAAAGGAGAGGGAGAGAGTGAGAGAGATAAAGAGAGGGAGAAAGAGAGATAGGATAGGAGAGAGAGAGAGAGTTGTCTCTCTCACTCAATCCATGTATCACAGTTTCTTTCTTAAGGGGGATACGCCAGGTAGCCAGGCTTGGGTAGCCAAAAAAATCTCGAAATCTTACGTTTTTTGCATTTGCGGGTCAGTGTCAGGGTAAATGTTGATTAAAATATGATCCGTGACAGCCGTCATTCTGGCAAATCTAGTTTTAGTGCCAATTTATAGAGAGGGAGAAGAGAGGGACAGAGAGATAGAGAGGGAGAAAGAGAGAGAAAGAGAAAGAGAGAGAGAGAGAGGGAGAAAGAGAGGGAGAGAGAGGGAGAAAGAGAGGGAGAAAGAAAGGGAGAAAGAGAGGGAGAAAGAGAGGGAGAAAGAGAGAGAGGGAGAAAGAGATAGGGAGAAACAGAGAGAGGGAGAAAGAGATAGGGAGAAACAGAGAGAGTGAGGGAGAAACAGAGAGAGTGAGGGAGAAACAGAGAGAGTGAGGGAGAAAGGGACGGAGAGAGAGAGGGAGAAAGTTTTTCCTTTTCAGGTACGGAACCCTAAAAACATGGATAAAGGAAGGATAACAAGACGCCTCCATAAATAAACGATTCCTAGTAGGGGTTTTGTCACAACAATTATGGCGAAGTGAAAGAGTTCCTAATATGAGTTTGTGTGGGAAGCAGGCATAAATAATGCTTTTGTTACTATTTTGACAAGCACGTGTAAGGAGTCAGGTGCCTTCAGTATAGAGCAGGATTGATATAAAAAGTAACTAAAGCTTCGATTGTGTCTTTAGTTTTGTGTTTCTACGCAGTTATTTATTTTATTTACAACAACAAAGTCAATCAATCAACTCAGCCTATCGCAGTCACAACACCCTGTCCTCCGCCTTCCGCATCCAGTCATTCCCACGCACCTTTCTAAGGTCGTCTCGCATCGGTCCATCTAGCTGGGGGCGTTCCATACTACGCTTGCTGATACGCGGTCTCCACTCCAGGACTCGTCTGCACCACCAGCAATCGTTTCTTCGACAATCATGGCCAGCCCACTGGGACTTCAGCTTGCTTACTCTGCAAGCTCTGTCGGTAACTCCGGTCCTTTTCCGGATAATTTCACATCTGATTTCAATAATGTGTAATAACATATTAATTTTTTCGTACCACTTGCTCAAAAAAGTGACATTCTATGCCACAAAAAGCGAACATAACAATAGTCATTTTTGATCTGTTAAAAACAGGGAAAGAAAATTGTACTGAATTTCATTCATCCTCTAGGGGGAGAATGTGATTTAAATTTGGAATACTTACCGAAATTTATACTGAACTACATCTGTGTTTACACCATTGAGTTTGTATATAAAGCATTATACATCTTTATGAAAAAGGAATACGCATTTATTATGAAGTTATGATTATTAAATAAAATTACGAAAACCGACGAGGCCGTATGAGCTTGATGCCTTTGCTTTTCCGACAAAAAAATATTAGTCTAGGAATTTGCCGCGTTTTTGTTTTCTTCAAATACATAAACGTTAAGTTTATTTTAATTTATTTTTATAAATAAGTTAATGTTCTAAAAATACGTTACGATGTTAAACCAAAGCGACAGTGACAATGAATTGTCGGATTCCATCAGTGCAAATGCTGCCGTAATTATAAATAATTTGCTTCCAACAGAATCCAAGGAAAATTATTTAAAAACTTATGAAGAATTTTCAACGTGGAGAAGTGCGAAAGGCCTATCAATTTCAGAATCAGTACTTCTTATCTATTTTGATTATTTATCCAAGACAAAGAATCCGAATACACTTTGGTGCATAATATACTCAAAACTGAAAGCCACAATAAGCATCAAACACAGCATTGAAATAAATAGATTCACGAAATTACTGGCTTTTTTAAAAAGAAAATCAGAAGGGCATTGCGCAAAGAAGTCTAAAATTTTTACGACTCAAAATGTGGAAATTTTTTCTTAATGAAACTCCTGACGAAATTTTTCCGGCCACAAAAGTAAGTATACATGATTTAACTATGAATATTTCGTATCTTAGTAATGGTAATTATTCTATATATTTACCTGTTTTTTATCTTTGTTATAGGTGGCCCTAATTTTTGGACTCAATGGTGCTAGCCGCGGATGTGAACATGTAAACTTAAAGGTGGAGGACGTTGAAAATCATTCCAATGAGTTGTTGTTGATTAATGTAATGGAAACTAAGACAAAGAAAAATCGGTAATTCATTGTACAAGGACAATATGCTAAAATCATTCATAAATACCAAGCATTACGTCCCACCAACATGGAAAACAATAGATTTTTTATAAACTATCGGAATGGTAAATGTACTCGACAAGCCATCGGCAAAAATAAAATTAGTAATATGCCAAAGGAAATTGCTAAATATTTAAAATTTAAAGATGTTGAACTCTACACCGGTCACTGCTTTAGAAGAACTTCGGCGACTTTCTTGGCGGATTCAGGGGCGGATATTACGTCAGTAAAAAGACACGGTGGTTGGAGCTCTGATGGAGTAGCTGAGGGTTATATCGAAAGCTCAATGGCGAATAAAACCATATTAAGCAGTCAAATTAACAAAAATATAAAACTTTATCCCTATCCCTATCCTTAAGACCAATGTTTCGAATGTTAACTTTTACTTTTAATTGTTATTATTTTTAATAAATGCTTATCTCATATTATTACTGTGTTATTTTTTTCGCAAATGGTACGAAAAGTAGAGTATTTTCCTCGGTGATAAAGCTGTCTTAGTCTTGGGTGAACTTAAATCCCTCGCTACACTCAGGACTCGTCTTAAATCCCTCGCTTCGCTCGTGATTTAAGTTTTTAACACCCTCGCTACGCTCGGGAGTAAACCTCGAGTCCTTCGTTACGCTCGCGATTTAAATCGTCACCCGCGACAGAAGACACTGCTTTATCCCCTTGGTTAATAATCTACTATTCTACACTTTTGTCTCAGGGTCGTAAAAACTTAAGTGTCATACGTAGTTCGTAGTTCTCTCTAATGAAAGATTGTCTTATTTCTTATTACTTTTCATGGCAACTATACTACGGCAATGCTTATTTGTTAATCTATTTCTTTCATTCGGCGTCTTTCACTTGAAGTGAAACGTCGGTCGTAACACAAAATGAATCAATATTGAAAAAATTATGCATTAGTGAACCGATCCAATTTCGGCATTCAGCATTTTTCACTCGCACTTAAAAAGTTCGAATGATCAAGAAATTAAATAAAATGAGCCTAATTTCTAGGTATGTAATTTTGTAAAAGTCGTGTGAACGTGGAATGATACAAAAATTTACCATCACTCGAGTGAAGTATCTGGTATCAGCTTTAGGATTAAGCTGCATAATCTAACAGTAAACATTATTGACTTTATAAAGCATAGTCTGTTTAAAAATTATAATAAGTCTCCAAACATGTTATTGGTATTCTAAAAAGCTTTAAAGAAAATACTGGCTGCTAGTATGTAAGTCGACCAAAAATTGCATCTAAGGAGTACAGTTAACGGTTACTAGAAATTCAAATATGGAATTTTCAAGCGAACATGGCGCCGCTCTACAATTCTAAATTCGAATAGTCCGTGAAACTGTTTCCAGTAGCGCGTTCATGTCTTGTTCCAAATACATTTTGATCCTGTTATAAAGGATGCGTTCTTTTTTATTGATGGGTATTATTACTCTTTGGGTTGGGTACAAGGTTGTTGGGGGGCGTCAAGTTCGGGCAAGTACCAATGTGAATTTTTCAATTCTTATGTACTCTCTGAGTTTATCTTGGACATTACTGACATCGTTGAAGGAAAACATCGTGAGGAAACCTGGACATTTAGTTAATATAAGACTGAAATCATCAACCCGTCTTGAGCAAGCGTGGTGATCAATGCTCGTGCTATCTGTGAGAAGTGGCCTTTGAGCAGCAGTGGGACAGTACTAGGTTGATATTAATAAACAAGCCAACACCCACTCTCAAAAAACAAAAACTGTTAGTCACTAACCACACGAAAAGAAGAAGATTATTAAATTTTATTATTATATACTATTAACCTTGTATCTCATATGAATCTAAATATTAAATTAATTGACGCGATCACGGTTGCACTTAGTTACCTACTAGAATCTCTGAGAAATTATAATTTACATTTATCTTGATCTCAAACAATATGTAGGTAAGTTATAACGATGCTTTATCAGGATCAAATATAATACCTACAGTAAACTGCAAAACAAAAGAACCGTTATTACTGATCTACGATATTGGACAGTGATTCACCTTCATTTGAATTATGCAAAGTCTGAATAAACTGTTATTTTGATAAAATATATACAACCTCATTGTATGTTTCCTACAATATCATAAATGACCTGGTGTTATAAAAATGACCAATAAGTAGGTATTCAGGTTATTTTTTAGGTTGTATCATCCTACGCTCACATTTATTAGGCTTGCCCTAGGCAGTTACCTATTTTTTTTAAATCTGTGGCTTCTTGACTACGTCATCGATAATGTTCTGAACCCACGCTATAGTGGAACCTAATTCAGAACACTGCAGCTTATTTTTATACCGTTTTTAGCCTTTTTTATAGACTTATTTTTAGATATCATTTTGATAAGATACCTACTACTGAAACTAGCGTTTTCTGATTGATTTTGCTACCCATCAATACGATTGCTTGTATTCATTGTCGACAAAAGCCTTTTTGTATAGTCAAAGTTCAAATAGCTTATTTTTACTGAACTTACGAATATAAAAAGAGTTAATTTTAATGTATTTTTAAAGAAAACGACTTGATCGTTGATTTTCTTCCCCCGCATTTTCATAATACTTGATGAGGACCACCCGGTACGGTCCACGAGCGAATGATGAATGAAAACAATTTATTCTATAAATGAAAGTCGTAGTAAAGACTGGTAAACTTGACACGTGTAAGAGTAGCAATTTAAGAACGTTTTATGCATATTATTTAAATTTTTAAAGGACTTTTAATAACGCTCATTTTCAGATGAGCGTACTCTACCACTGACTGGACTCGTAAGTCAATCGCTAAGAAACCAGAAATTGGTTCTCTTTTATTTAAGTTTCGCACAGATATATGTATAGGGTCAAATTAAATTAGTTAGAAAAACTCCGCAGATGTGATGGGTATCGATACCTAACGATGATAAACCAAAAATAATTTTATTTTTGTTTTTGGGGTCATCAACCGTATATGGTTTGATCGAAATTGACTGGAAATATCAGTTTAAAACATCGGTAGAAAAATCATCAAATCATATTTTTTTGTTTTATTAATTTTGGATATAATGTATATCGAAACTCACGTTTGCTGAGTTTCGCTAGCTAATTTAACACCGTATAAATTTGACCCTGGTATGCATTGCGGGGAACATAATTTATTCCAAGATTTCCTCATAATAATGTAGAAAAATAATAACAGATCCTGCTGTACATCAAAATAACAGAACAACACCTAGTTAACATCTGCTAAATAATACAAACGAAAACTTTTTGAATTCATTTATACCTGGCCATTGCATATTTAGCACAAAAACGGTCGCCGTGGATCAATTCGAAATTCAAATTCGTACTTCAAAAATAGAACGTCGCTGTGCGTTCGGGAACCGCTAACTGAATAAATTGACTCATAATTTAATGGTACCGTTATCGAGTTACCTCATTGCATGGAATGAGCAATCGGTATTTTGACATTTTAAATTTATTTCTAGTTTCCACATAAATATAAAAATTGGCGCAGCTGATGTTGTCTTTCAAAAATTGCAGTCTGAAACCAGCACGTTACAAAATATTCATTATTCGTTTAGAATCTGGGAATTTGAGTATCTTTCGACCATCATTCGACTTGACTTAGTCATCATGATCGATATTAAAAGCCTAATGATTCAGAAAATCCTAGACTGGCCTAAATCATTAGGTAATCCCAGTAGGTAATTATACCTTTAAACGACATTCATAAATGATAGAATTGTGAATTATTATTATGTATTTTTATGTATTTGTATGTTGTATTGTAATTGTTTATGACTTTTTCTTTTCTTTTTTTTAATACTGGGAAATGAATTTGATAAGTTGAATGGAATGTTGGCGTTTGTTTAATTTATTGTTACTGAATTATTGACATAAAATTATTTTTAGTATTAGTGATAATGATATATTTTAAATGCGTAATGAATTTTAAATATAAATGTTATTTTTATTATTTTACTTATCATCACTGAAATATTTTCAACTGTATTTTGTTATGAAATAAATGACTTATGACTTATATTTTGTATGTAAAAATTCTCGCAAAAAATGGGTACCTACTGACTTCCAGTCAAACCGGATGCAGCTGAATACCAGTATTTTAATGGAGCGACTACCTATCTGACCTCCACAACCCAGTCAGTAACTGGGTAATACGATGCCCCTTGGTAAGACTGGTTGTCAAACTTTCGGGCTTCTGACGACCTGTAACGACTGTCAAAGATCCACGAATGACAGCCGGGACCAACGTGTTAACGTGCTTTCCGAGGTACGGAGGAGTCTCGGTATGTAAAGATGGTCACCCGGCAAGGGCAGGTACTACTTAGCCACGAGCTCCTCCCATTTTATGACGAAGCTTAAAAAGCATTTTGTAGATGTTCCAAAACTAGGTTAGTTTAAAGATGATATCATGGTTTCCTGAATGACTGTGTGCTAAAACTAGGTTAGTTTAAAGATGATATGATGGTTTCCTGAATGACTGTTTGCAATTGGTTGAATGAGGTTAAAAGCGGCTCTTAGTCAGATCAACTTTGTTGGTGTTTACTAATAATGGCTTTTGAGGTTATAATCGTTAATGCTATGACTAAATCTGAGCAGTACGGTCGGAAAAAAGTTTGTTGACATTTGCACTTCAAATGTCCACTAGTAATTCTCGTTGGAGATGATCAGTTAAACAAAAAAATCTATAGAATTTTGTTTATGGCAAAATTGTAACGGAAAACAGGGTAGGTACCTATTGTTATTTTAATTTTCATAGGTACCTTTGTTTATTCATTTAATGAATGGTAAATATTTTTTTTATAAATAATTTATCTTGGACATTATCGATGTCATCGATGAAGGAAAAACATCGTGAGGAAACCTGTGCTTATCTACACTAATAAGATTATAAACAGAAAATATTTGTATTTTTGTTTGTAATTAATAAACTCAAAAATTACTGGACCGATTAATAATGCTATATTATCACTGACAGTGTAACTGCCAATCTGACCTCCACAACCCAGTAACTGTGTAATACGATAACCCTTGGTAAGACTGGTTGTCAGACTTTCGGGCTTCTGACGACCCGTAACGACTATCAAAGATCCACGAATGACAGCCGAGACCAACGGCTTAACGTGCTTTCCGAGGCACGGAGGAGTCTCGGTATGTAAAGATGGTCATCCATCCATGGACCAACCCCGGCAATCGTAGCTTAACCTGATGGATCAACCCGTGCGGCTGTTATTACTTAGCCAAAAGCTAGTAGTTAATCTAAGTCTGAAATAGCCAAGCCGTTTATTTAGGAATAGTTTGGTCTCTGCCGAACACGACCAGTCCTTCCGCCATCTCTTTTTCTCCCTATCTGTACTTCAGTACAATGCTCCAGTACCCTTGACATTTGGAGCACCATTAATATGAGTTCAATCCAGATTTTACGGCGACGCGTGCGCACGAGTTCGAACAAACTCTTAAACACGGCCAATTAACCAGCTCTTGTTGGTTAAACAATTGGACGCAGGTGGGCCATGAATGAGAAGACTATTAAAAGTAGTAATAAAACCAGAGTATTTTAGAACTCTGCATAGGAATAGCACCCTAGTAAGAGTTCTTTGTTAAGGGTGCACTAGTCGACGCTCGAACTCGTTGGTTGTGACTAATATGCAGCTGGCTCGTTGGGCGTGACTAATATGCATTCTAATTAGTCTAATTATTTATTTATTTATTTGGTATTTATTTATCAAGTTTTTATTTATTTAGTGAAATAGACGATGATTTATAACGAAAACGAGCACATCAAATTTCATGAACAGACCCTTGGGCTTATAGATATTATGGTAAAACTACTGGATGTATTTACTCAAAATAATATTATTTGAGCTTTTGAATAAACTATCTATCCCTGTATGGTTTCTATTTTGCCATTTATTTACGCCCAAAGACGAGTTAAAATATGGAAGTTTCGACTCTCATAACTTCCAAAACAATGCTTTTTTCCAATTCTGTTTCCATACAGGGCTAGATAATGACAAGACAAATTTATATGATTTTTAGTTTTGAACGTACACCGTCAAACAGACGAGTAATCACCAGACTACGTTTGTATAGAAGAATGACCGACTAGCATACCCTTAAAAGGAAACGGGGTCACGTGGTCGTTGGCATTAATTCAACACAAACGTATTCCTCTGTTTTCTCCCTAGGTCCAAATGTTTTTCTACGATATAATGTATTAAAAAAACGAGCGAGCCTAATAGAAGTCGCTTATGATGTGTAACATCCGACATCTCACCTTGGGAATAAGCAAAATGAAGGTAACAGCAACATTAGAGGAGTCCCCGGCCTCATCAAGGTCGTTTCTGACGGCCAACTCTCTCTGTGCGCGCTCATTGGTCAAATCAAATAACGAGCGCTTCCCCAGCTTCCTGTGACACACTTCCGTCCCTTTTCACGAAATCACTCCCACAGATTTGATTATTAACATTTTTTTAGATTTAGATTTTGATTGCAGGAAAGCGAGAGGAAGTTGTTACACATCAAAATGTAAACTTTTCATGACATTGCGATCTCAGACCAAAAAAAAAAGCAAGACATAGTGCTGCGAACAGTAAAGCATGCCAAAACTACACCTGTGCATACACGCTCACACGCATACATTTACAACCTTTTACAATGACACTACAATCAAACTACACCACACAAAGTGCACACATGTTTACAAAACCTGCTTCACTTCACTGTTGACAGCGCTCTGTCTTGGTTTTTTATTTGGTCTGAGATTGTAATAGCTGATCTAACCGACCCAATATTCCTCACATTCAAATCTATCAATCAATGTTATGGTAAGTCTGTCACAGAGATGTCACCGGTTAGCGTCTGTTGACCCGAAATATTAATACAAGTCTACACGCGCACCTGAACGCCCTATTTATCTATATCTGAATCATCTGACCTGATTTGTTAATATGACACTTTTGTTGTTGGCGGAAAATAGTTGTGGTGCTCATTCGGGACATTGATTGATCACGCGTGTATAGTGTTTACGATTGTACCATGGATTCAGTAAATGAGCCTGAACAGCCCTGCATTTTAATTTTTGTCGGTTTTTTTTTTTTTATTCTGCTGTTCTATACGTTTTGACCGCGTAGGTATTACACTTTTCTATGAAAAACTTGAAACCATGGTATCAGTTTTCGCGTCGATGAATGCCACCCTCTAAAACGTCAAATTTTCACGAAATAGTCAAACATAAAATTTCGAGGGAAAATACTTAGAGATTTTGATTGATTATAATTTAGTAATTATTTTATTATATGTAGCTGCGAATTCAATTATGATCAACATTTAGCGAAACCGCGCTATAATTTGCGAAAACGTAAGAAATTTTGAATTTCGTCATGTCGCCTTGACGGTTCCCTTAAAAAAACTTGCATCCGCATCCGCGCTTGTGAGCCATCAAAAATCCGCATCCGCGTCAGCGGTTGTTAAAAAATCTACATTCGCTACATCCTTGGTCTGTACTACACCCTTAAATATAACTATATACTTCCTGATACATCTATAAATATATCTTTACATAGTATAAAATGAAGTCGCTTCAGCAGTCTGTTCGCTTAGATCTGTTAAACTCCTCAACGGATTTTAGCAATAGACAGAGCGATTCAAGAGGAAGGTTTATGTGTATATAACATACTCGTGCGAAGCCGGGGCGGGTCGCTAGTATATTATAAAACAAAGTCACTTGTCGCGTTTGTCTGTATGTCCGCGTTGTTCTTCTAAACCACGCAACAGATTTGATGAGGTTTTCACCATAGTTTAGAGAATTTATTCCGGAAGGTTATGTGTGTAACACGTAAATATTAAAATTACGTAAAACTAAGAAATCTTGATGTTTTGTCATGTCACAAAAACCGTGCTGTTTAAAGCGATTAAAAAGTATGCAAACATTCAGGCATATAATTTTATTATTAGCCCGTCTGTACACCTCACGAGTGAAAAACGCCTTGCGTTCTGCCAGGGCTCTTGTTTACCGGCTCTTCAAGGCGAAAACATACATATTATTACAAATTCATCGCACTGTAGTATTCCCGTTAAAGAAAAGGCTACTTTATTTTTCTTCTAATTTTCATTGCGGGTTTGAAGATGGTTGAATCATTATTCTGAGACTCACCGAGCCTCATTGTCAGCTGGGCTCCACTGTAGATTTCAAGATTTCAAATACTGGTAGGACTTATAAAATGATTGATCATAAAATGGGATAACGCTGGTTTGCAGACAGATCAATGACCGTCCTCAGCTCTGCCGTTTATTCTCCCAAATATTGCAATGTTAACGTGTATGACATCTCAAAACCATAATATAAAGAAATTACTCTAATGATCAGACAAAACGCATGTTTTAACATGATTTGCGATATTTGCTTCTTACTATCAGGGACAAGGCTGTTCTAAATATAATAACTATTTAGTTCACCAGTCATTTCGTTCATTCAAATTAATTTATGGCTTCACTGAATGACCTGATTTTAATGTTAATTATAGGAAGTGTATAGACCCTTTGGAAGTGTCGCTAAAGTGCCGTAAGCATTGCATTGTCATTGTTACTGTCAGTTGTTATTTTACTTGATTGTTGAGGTTAGTTCGCCGCCCTTTGTATCGATTGCTCGTGTTTGTTATAGATAATTATATCAAAACTTACTACAGTGACTGATTTTACGAAAAACGAAGTAGTAAATGAATATGGCTGAAAGGTAGGTTAGGTCAAAACTGTGACGACACAAAGCCAGGGTCCGTTTAGGCAAAACAGAATTTTGGGTATGTGGTGTTTTATAGCGAACTAACCTCAACAATCAAACAAAATAACAAGTGACAGTGACTCAGTGACAATGCAATGCTTACGGCACTTTAGCCGGGTCATGGCAACGCCACTACTGTGCTGCTAGCGGCACTTTATCCAATAGGCATAGAGTACCGCTAGCGGCACTCTATACACACCTAAATTTTACAGGGTGGCAGGGACATCGACGCGAAGCCTGTTACCTTGGGATTCAGTACATGATTCTGAACCCCCATGCGTTGAAATTTATAGTCGGTTATTTAAAAAAAAACGACCGAAACCATGGTAACAGTTTTCGCGTCGATGTCCCTGACACCCTGTATACAGGCTGGATTTTTGAGATGGGGCAGTAAGGTTAGCTACCTTAAACGTTATAGCTACAGGAAAATGGTCTTAAGAGACTGTCCTTAACTTTTTGAAAGATTTCGATCCGCATTCACAGATTTTGAAAAAAATGTACAGTCAGCAAGGAAATGGGCACTTGTCACAAAAACTTTTTTGATGCCAATCGATCCTGTTTCTTATAGGAATCAAAAAACTCTTCTAGACCAACTGAGCTTTGAGTACTAGAAAAGCCAGAAATCGCAAAAAACTATTCCCTTACATTTCATAGGAAATGTGACTCCAACTTACTATTTTACGATGATAGACTGGCCGAAACTAAACTAAATCAAATTGAACTTCAAATTTCGAACGAATAGAGAACAAGGTTTAGAACCTGAAAAAACTTTTTACATGGGTAGTTTGTTTTTTTGCAATTCCTGTCTTTGTAGAGGACAGCCTTTTTTAACGTTTTCCAAACAAGTCTGAAAGTTATAAATAGTTTGAGGTCATTTTTAGAGTTCCGTACCTCAAAAGGAAAATACGGAACCCTTTTAAGATCACATCGTTGTCCGTCCATCGGTTTCTCAAACCCTTTTTCTCAGGAACGAGTGGAGGTAGGTATCAAGTTAAAATAACATCAAATACGTAGGTCTGTGGTACCTTGAAGTTTAAAAAAAATCAAGCTTCTAAGTCAACGCAATAAAAAATACGGCCATTTATACGACATACTTATTTTGATACTCGCAAATAAATCAAAACCTACAGGATACTTCCTGCTAACCTAGAATGATGAAATTAGGCAAGCAGCAAGGTCTCATGACACAAGTAAAGGGAAAAGGCTGAAAATAGGTAATTTGTATTTATACCACACAAAAAAAAAATCATTTACAAACTTACACTTGCAGAGAACTGACCGTAACGTATTTCGATGTATGGGAGAACATGATTTTCAACTACAATGTTACAGGTTTGTTTTTGAGATAAATTCATCCCAACTACGGAACCCTTTATTGTGCGTGGTCCGACACACACTTAGCTGGTGTTTTTTTTCAGAATGTCGGACATCACAAGCAACAAACTATCTTGTTCATAGAGTAAATAAAATTATAACGCATGTTCGTTCGAAGTTTAAATGTTTTGTTTCTGTTTGGCTAGTCTGTCTATCTTAACAAAGTATGTTGGAGTTTCTTTCTTACGAAATGTATGGGAATAGTTTTTTGCGATTTCTGACTTTTCTAGTACCTACTCAAACCTCAGTTGGTCTAGTAGAGTTTTTTGATCCTTATAAGAAACAGGATCGATTGGTATCAAAAAAGTTTTTGTGAAAACTCCCCATTTTCTTGCTGACTGTAATTTTTTTTCAAAATCTGTGAATGCAGATCAAAATGTCTCAAAAAGTTAAGGACAGTCTCCTAAGACCGTTTTTTTCTAGCGACAACGGTTAAGGTAGCTGTCCTTACTGCCCCATCTCAAAAATCCACCGTGTATATCGTGAAATTATGATTAGGTACGGTAGCGCTCCTCCAGCGCTGACAGTACCTGGATAAATAAAACACATGTTTGTGATATAACTCGAATACTTATTTAGAATCTTTTAGTTATTATTATTATATTTTATATTTAAAACATGCGGTTGTCAGCTCGACGCACTATGGGACCAAACAGTATTTTCCATCTCAAAAATGGTTTTGTCGAAAGTCGTAAATCCATAGATTGTTTTATGGTTTTATACTCTCAAAAGATGGAACTTACGAATAAATTACAAAATATAAAAAAATATAAAGTTTTACGTTTATAAAATGAACCTCAAACATTGGGCATAAATATTTTCATGCCAATTAAATTACCGTTAAGGGAGTTCAACACATAATTATTCGGAAGTTTTCCAAGGAAACATATTAGTGTTATACATCATTAGATAGCTTAGAATATACACTTTGCAACCACGTTCAGTTTTTGTAAAAAAAATATTTTTATTTAATTTTTTAATATTTTTTTAGTGAAGTAAAGAAAATTTAGTTTTTGTTAATTTCAATTGGAGTTTTCGTTGTTGCCGAAAGCAGCCGGTGTCAAGTTAATTACTCTATTAGAGACCTTATCTACTCAGTAATATGAGGATTTAAAAAAAACTTGCGCGTTTTTTGCGCCAGAGGTGATTTTGAAGCAATAATGTCAATCGGGGAAAAATCCTCGAAAATTACGGTTCTTCTTTTTTATTATGAAATATTATATTTAGTTATTATCCTTTGATGTCTATATTGTTTTTTTCTATTTCTATGATAAAAACATACATTTGCAAATTAAAAAACTGCTATTATATTTGAAAGAATCTTCCCATGGCAATTTTGTTTGGGGTGGTCACCTTAACCACAAGTATGATAAACTATATTGCTGCGGAAGTTCTATTTATCTGTTGTGGTAAATAATTACAATCAGTACTGATTACACTATTTCGATGAGAACTGTTATAATCAATTGTCCCATGGTTTTTGCACAAGGCACTAAAATATTAGTCCTTTAAATACCCGTGTATGTTCAGCATACGATTCATCAAAGTGTTCAGATACTTCTTTTCAATAACAATTAACGCATAAAAAACATTATTATCTAACAATGAGTGAATTCGTTTGTGTTCGACGCGATCTTTGTGATCAAATAATAAAAGGGAAAAGTACTTCAGACCTCAAAAAATATTTATTGGAAAATTTTCAACTATCAGAAACTGACGTTAATACTGTAATAGAGAGTATTCAAAAAAATCTAACATCGAGTTGCAACCAGAAATGGACCAAAGCTCAAAGAAAGCCGGACCGGTTAGAGAGCCTATACTCAAATTGGTTAAATGGTGAGTTTAAAGTATCATTGAATTCTTGCAGTACCTCAACCACTGTAAATTCTGGTTTGAATACTTCTGGTGAACGTGGAAGACCAACAAAACAATATGACGAGTGCTCGGAAAACACAAAGAAACGAAAAAATATGGAGCTGGTCCAGGAGTATGGAATGGGACATGTCCGTAACGCTTATGTGCAAGGTTTAAGATCCATGGGGGAAAATGACGAAGCGTCGATTGTGACTATTATCAGAAATAAGGAAAAAGAAGAGAAAAAAGTTATTCTACAAAACATACTCAATCCAGATAACGCACTTTCCTTTACAAAAGAGGAAGCATTGAGTATATGCATTGAAACTGATTTAACCAAAGCACAATATGCGTACCTAAGAAAAAGGCTCGTTGATAAGAATTTAAGTTCTGTATTGCCTTCGTATCAAACACTAAGTGAAGCAAAAAAGGCTTGCTATCCGCCTGCATCCAGCATTACGGTGACAAATATAAGCGCAAAAATCAACCTGCAAGATCTCTTAGACCATACAGTCTGCCGTATTATAAGGATAAAGTCAGGATCGACTTACAATCGTCTCAAGCTTTTCACTAAATGGGGATGTGATGGATCCTCCGGGCAAAGTGAGTATAAACAAACTCTACCGGAAGAAAACGAACAAATATCGGACGCTAATTTGTTTATAGTGTCCCTTGTACCACTGCGACTAGTAGACGAAGAAACTTCTACGGTCATATGGAAAAAACCCTACTTGCTCATCAGATATTGCAGACCAATTTCATTAGAATTTGCAAAAGAAACTCCCGAAAAAACTACAGCGGTTGTCAGTGAAATTGAAGCCAAAATTAATCAATTGATTCCAACTCTTGTGTCAATAGAAGACAAAGTCATCGAAGTTAAACATCAACTGTTTATGACAATGATTGATGGGAAAGTTGCTCAAGTGTTGACAAACACATCATCCAGTGCTACCTGCACTGTTTGTGGAGCAACTCCCAGACAAATGAATGATCTTTTAAAAGTTACAACGAGAGTTGAAAATGAAAATGCGTTTAAATACGGATTGTCGACGCTACACGCATGGATAAGATTTATGGAAATGATCCTCCATATTTCTTACAATTTAGGTTTTGAGAAGTGGTCTGCAACAACTCCAGAAAACAAGCAACTTAAAGAAGACAAGAAAAAATTTGTCCAAAAACGTTTCCGAGAAGTGCTTGGCTTGCATATTGATAAACCGCGTCAAGGTTCCGGTAATAGCAATGACGGTAATACGGCAAGGAGATTTTTCCAAAATTACCAATGTTCTGCAGAGATAACCGGAATTGATGAAGAATTAATCAAGAGACTATATGTAATTCTTCAAACTATGTCATCGGGATTTCCTATAAACGCAGAAAAATTTGGTCAGTATACATTGGTAACCGCGCAATTATATGTAAGCAAATATAACTGGTACTACATGCCATCTTCGGTCCATAAAGTACTTATACATGGTGCTAAAATAATAGAGCATTATGCAGTTTTGCCTATAGGACAATTATCCGAAGCTGCCCAGGAAGCTCGAAATAAAGATTATAAGAAATATAGGTTACATCACGCTAGGAAGTGTTCCAGATCAGCAACAAACGAAGACGTTCTGCATATTTTGTTATATACATCTGATCCTTATATATCTAGCTTAAATAAACCAAGTTTTCTAATATCCAAAGAATTATTTGACGAAGCTAAAGAATTGTTGGAAATAGAAAGTGATGAGTAGGATAAGTTTAAGTAATATTTTTTTTTTGTCATGTAACTGTTTGTTTAATAATAATAATTTAGTTTTAAACTTATTTTAAGCATAAGTGTAACTTTTATTGCTATTTTAATATAACTGTATGATTTTTTGTATGAAATTTCGTATAACTTTATCTTTGACATTTTTTTTCGGAAAAAATATTTTTTTTAGAATGATGATGTTTGATTTCTTTTATTGCCTAGATATTCACAAATACGTGAAAAAAAAATCAAGGAGATAAATCACAAAACAACAGAGTTATCGATTTTTGAGATGGAAAATACCGGTTGGTCCCATAGTGCGACGGGCAGACTGTCTAAACTTCTCTTTTAGTCTTTATTTGTATCAACGTTTATCTTATAATTGCATGCTGTTATTATAATAACTAGAGAAGGTTGTATAATAATTAAACAAGATAAGATCTCTACAGTACCTATGCTGTGATATAATCTACCCACAAAATTGGGTACACAAATATCTGTTATGTACTTACGATTTTGAGGGTGTATTTTTTATGATTTCTTCTATATTTGGAATTAATTGGAAAGTATTGTCTGGAAATAGAAACGAATTAATGGTAGAATAGTAGAAACCAATTAATGTATACCTACGCAACGTTTTTTCTAGCTTCGTGAAGAACAAAGGTGTTTTGTAATGTTTTGCTTCCACTAACTAGCACCACTATAAACAATCATTGAGGTCGATGGCGATGTTTGTCGGCATCTCAACGGCTAAAGAAAATACGTTTATTTACGTTAAACATGACGCAAAGAACAAAAACACGAAAATTACAATTTGGGGGCAAATATGCGTCACATCCACGCGCATCAGCATAATGCTGCGACCCTATGCGAGACAGAGTCCCAGCGCTGGTTTTCAACGTCAGCCGGCGTTGACGGCTAAGGGCGAATTTCATCAATGAAACTGACCGCGATCAGCACATCTAAGCCACGTTTAAGAACTGTCAGTGTTATCATTATTGTTTGAGCATTCGATGGATACATTATGGATGGATGGATTTAAAGGCGGCTTTCGCCGAGAGCAGCAAACACTGCGATGAACTGAATGGAAACGAGGAACTGATAGAGGCTAGTGATGGCGCCATACACGTAGCCGAATTTTGGTTCGAGTCCAGTTAGATTGCCATCGACATGCTAGGAAGATCATTGTTGTGGAATATTGACACTGACAGCTCTTGAACGCCGTTAAGATATGCTGTTCACGTTCAGTTTCATTTGTGAAATTAGCCCTAAACCTAACCGGTGGTCGTCCTCAGCGTATGCTGAGTCCAGCTTCGGGAGGCCAGTGGGGTATTTGCGTAACACACTGGTACCGCACTTACATTTTGGCAATTCAACAACATTCATTGCGTGATTTGCGTTGTCGAGCAGATGATTTGTTTAAACATGGAGCTATTATTTAGCAATTTCTTTCAAAAGCGGTTGGATTGTAATTGAATGTGTGTTACGTAAATGGGGTGCAGGATTTCAGTGAAAACAAATCGAACAAGGCTGCTGTCAAAAGACACGGTATCAATAGGCTTGCCGGCATTGGGGTTTATAACATAAAGGCTCCTCCGGACCGCGACGCGATGGCACGACGCGACTCGAACAATACAATTTCTAAGCAAACTTCAAGGTATAACAATAACCGGTGTCGCGTCGCGCTAGTCTGCACGAAGCTTCACTTTAGGTAGAATCTGCTTACACGCGTGATGTTATCTTAGGTTCAGACTGGAAGCTGCTGTAGACATGGGCGTACCCAGCACGAAACGAAGAAGAAGGCCAGGGGGGCAGCAGAAATTTCTTAAGCCGGGTCACCCGCACAATGTTTACCTACACACTACTTTCACGTAACATGAATATAATATGTAGGGGAAACACTCGCAGGAGATCCTGCTTCATAGGGACCTAGTAAAATTAATAAACTGTGTGCTTGTCTGCTGCGTTCGCGTATTTTGCGTGATACAACATGACCGGCCACGCACTACGTTTTAAATCAGCTGCTCCATAGAAAAGTGCAATACCTACGCGGTCAAAATGTATGGACCAGCAGATTAAAAAAAAAAACGAAGATAAATTTTAACGCAGGGTGTTCAGAATCATGTACTGAATCCATGGTACCAGTTTTCGCGTCGATGTCCCTGCCACCCTGTATTGTAATTGTAAAGTAAGTCTTAACGTGACTCTAACATAACTTTTATCCAGTAGGTACTTAGGCATCAAAATCCAGGGGGGGAGCTGCCCTCCCCTGTCCCCCTCTGAGTACGCCCATGGCTGTAGACATTTAGGAGCTATGACTAGTAGAAGAGGTGCCATGAGCAAGAGTTGAGAAGTGTTCAACAACTGGATACCAAGCAATCTTTAAATGTCTTACGACTTATTTTCTTAGAAAATATCATAAACTATTTTCAACAGTTTCTAGGGCAAGGTTATGAAAAACATTATAAATAATAAAACTTTTCAGCCTAGTTTCCATTTTATTTCGGCTAGAAAGTGGTAACGTGACATTTCTGACATTAATAGCAGTTTTATTAGGCTGAATGAATAGTAGTTCAAAGAAGAATTACTAATAAAATAATATAGGAATGTCATATGTAGTATTTCGCAGAATGATAATATTTTTACAAATTACCTACAGTTGTTTTTTTGATAATAATGACAAAATACAGGTAATCAGTTTCACCTACGCGGGTCATCGGAAGCCATTCCTCTCGGAAGATGGTTATTCGTTTCCACACAGTGGCCTACATTGTCCATTACTCGACGCCCACTATGAACAGTTTTTTTGATATTTTTTCAACTCTATAATTAACTTAATAATAACAGCCACACGGGTCGATCTTCAAGGTTAGGCAATGCTTGCCGAGGTCGGTCCGTGGATGGGTGACCATCCATTACATACCGAGACTCCTCCGTGCCACGGAAAGCACGTTAAGCCGTTGGTCCCGGCTGTCATTTGTAGATCTTTGACAGTCGTTACGGGTCGTCAGAAGCCCGAAAGTCTGACAACCAGGCTTACCACGGGGTATCGTGTTACCCAGTAACTGGGTTGTGCAGGTCCGATAGGCAGTCGCTCCATGTAAAATACTGATCTAGGGGTATGAGGAACAGGGTGTAAAGTTTACTCATTCACCATAGAAAAGGGAGGATCCTCCGACCAGGCGGGTGTCGTGTCTGGCGGGCAACTGCCCAGAGGTTGAAGTCGGGAGCTTGTATTTATGTCCATCTCGCGGAAACTCTAATTGCGCGATTCAGGATTTGTGTGAAGTCAGGTCTTTGATGCGTAGTTCGCATGTGGCGATGTAGATGTCGCCACATTCAGCGGCATCCGGTTAGACTGGAAGCCGACCCCAACATTGTTGGGAAAAGGCAAGGCAGTTGATGATGATGAACTCTTTAAAACACAACTACCTACAATTGTGCCTTCTCATAGAGAGAATTAACAAGGCCAGGGTTCCTTCACGATGTTTGGTTACACAGTAAGTCAATGGTGTCTTATTTAATAAACAAAGATTAGAAATTAGTTTTCTCCTGAAAACATTTTCTGTAGGTACCTATGCCATTTAGGGGAAGGGTTACGAGTTAGAACCGCCACGCGGTTTTAGTACATGCGGTGGGATTCCAGCCCCTACTGTGTAGCATAAGAATCCTATAATTTTCCCACTGCTGGGACACAGGCCTCGTCTATTCGAGAGGGAGTGGGCTGTAATCTACCACGCGGGCCCAGTGCGGGTTGGTAGATGTCACATATCTGTTTTTTTTTGTTCAAGGACCTCTGCCGGTTTCGTCACAATGTTTTCCTTCACCGTTTCGTGAGCAGTGGTGATGAAATTAGTTACACAAAGTAAAGCGCCTGTCTTGGTTTGAACCCACGACCAAGATACACTCGTAAGTCGGGGCCTTTACCATACTGGGCCACCACTGTTTTCTCTACTGTGTGCTGTGCCAAAAAGCTTATAGCAGTATATAACCATTAAAATGCTTCCATCATTAGCAATTATCAGCACCGTAACTAAAATAACGTAATTCAATAGTCCGTTTCCTAAAATAATGCGTCTCTTAAATCCTCCATTTGAAAAGACAAAATTGTCTCGGGGGAAAACCAGTGTCAGTCTGTAGCACATGATAAATTAGATGCTTTATTACATTAGCAACGGACTGTAGGTGTGAGAACCCGGTTAATTGTAGTGTACTAGGGAAAACTCCTGATTTCGATCATGTAGAGAATTAACTCTCATAGGTATAGTTAGTTAAAAAGGTAGCCAAAAAAAACCGGCCAAGTGCGTGTCGGACCACGCATAATGAAGGATTCCGCAGTTGGGATGAATTTATCCCAAGAACAAACTTAACATTGTAGTTGAAAACCATGTTCTCCCATACGGAATGTATGGGAGATCATGTTTTTCAAACCGCAAATTTAAGTTGGTCAATTATTACTCCTTAACCTGTAGAGCTTACTTAGCTCTGATAGTTTTCCTTTTAATTTCGTTATATATACTACTTGTGTGAATTTTTTCACAAGTCCAAGTACAACCATTTAGCTAGAAGGACACTTGACTCTAACAAAAAAAAGCGCTTAATATTTCGCAAACAGATCCCTGAGTCCACAAATGGTTTCGATAATCTCACAATATTTTTTAAAGACCTTTCTAACGATACCCCACAACATGGGGAGGATGAGGAAAAAAAAACATCCCCACTTTACGTGTAGGGGAGGTTCCCTAAAAAAATATTTTTCTTGATTTTATTTTACCACTTTGTCGGCATGTTTAATATGTACACATATGCCAAATTACAGCTTTCTAGTACTAACCGTCTCTGAGCTAAGCCGCGGACAGACAGATGGACAGACAGGCAGACTGACGGACATGGCGAAACTATAAGGCTTCGTTGTTTACTACGGAACCCTAAAAAACGACGTGACGAGACAGCTGTCAAGTAACCGACTAAACGTAATACCTGTCACTTCAGTTGTCATGCTACGTCACAGTTGTACTCTTCAATTTAGCAACGTTATAATTCGTTTGAGTTGTGACTTTTTACAATAGACAGGTTACAAAATATTATTTTACTATTATAAATCTAAAAAAAAATTGTGCTTAAGCAGTTACATCTACGAAGAGTAGTTTAAGAATAAACGATAAAGATTAAAAGAGGAAACTATTATAAAAATCTAAAATAAATTTGATTTGGTCAAAAGAAGAAATAAAGTGTCATCTATAAAAACCTTTTTTACGATTTATTTACCTTTATCTACCTACACCTATGGAGTTTAAGTAGTTAGTAATGTATTTATATTAGTACAAAATTGTATGGACCTACTGTTTTGATTGGATACAATAGAAAATGACTTAAAAATCATGGGACAAGAATCCTCTTAGTTGGGAGAAAAAAGGAGTGTCCATCGAGTATCTTGGCCGTTCTTCTCCATAGGTACCTACTACGCTTTGGAATGAGCAACTAGCTTCAGTTTTCTGACGGACCGACTCCTTGACAATTCAAAGAAAACATAAAAAGCTTTCGAGTTTTGTTTGATAACTAAAAGGTAAAGACAAGATTAATAAATATTATAAAATGATAAGCAATGTCCGTCTATTCTACTCGTATAATACAATCATCAATCTTGAAACTCTTGTTTTTGGCATGCGTTGGAAGATCCATGATCATTTTATTAAAATTAACATTATCAGGCTAGAAAAAAAAAAACACTTTTTTGTAATTTTTTCTGACAATAACCCGACTGTTCTGAGTGTACTTAGGTACACTCAGAACAGTCGGGTTGTGGAGGTCAGATAGGCAGTCGCTTCATGTAAAATACTGCTATTCAAGAAAATTCAAGAAAGAGAATTTGCCGTTTTGAGAATTTGCCCTTTAGCGAATAAAGGATTCAGCTGCATTCGGTTAGACTGGAAGCCGACCCCAACATATTTGGGAAAAGGCTAGGCAGATTATTTTTACATATTCTTCCATTTCAGTTATAATCAATTCGCAAACACCAGAAAAACAATTCACAATTTACGTGTGTTTTCTCTTTATCTTTCCTCAAATTTTCAATAAACAAACATTACAATCTTATTTCACAATACATTATGCGTGCAATATATTTAGCTGGCAACACATTAGTTCAGTGACGTATTTAGTTCAGAAGGATAAGGAAAATTCGAGCGTTTATCTTCTAAATAGGCTAAAACGTCTTAAAACTGACCTGGCACTGAGGGAGTTATTTAGTAAGGTTTGCACCTGTTACGATAATAATAATAATCATCCTCAACATCATTTCATCCGAAAGTCGTCCACTGCTGGACTTGGGCCTCACATTTCTGCGGCCTTCATAAGTTCATCGGTCTATCTTGTGGATGTTGTTTTTATTCAGATTTACTACGTAACAATTTACTTGCGCAAATTTAGGCTTGTGCAAGTATATCGTAACGTGTTTTGGAAGAAATTTGCGCAAAAATCTTCCAACACACGTAACGTATTACTTGCGCAAGTGAATCGTTACGTATGTGGGGCACCATCAGTTGTAATGGCAATTATGTCATACTTTTTGAAAGGCCTACACTGTCCTCGCATACTTATTAACAATGTTATTTGAAAATATTGTAAAAGCCAATTATTTTTAAAAGAGTTATCGTGGAGTTCCTTTCCGGCTCTTCTCCATAGGAAACAACGAATTGGAACAGTGCACCTAGCTTCCAAAGTGTCGTCCCCAAGTAGGCTTACGTGAAAAAAGAATTGAATTAAGAATATTTTGAATTTTGGCGGCCTTCCAACACTACGACTTCCGGTACGCGGTTGCCAATCCGGAACCTTTCGGCCCCATCGGTCATCTGTTTTGCGAGCAATGTTCCCTGCGCATTGCCACTTACGTTTAGCAATATTTTGGACTCGTACGATAATAATAATGTTGTGGAAATCCTTTGGAGAGAAAGAAAGTTTAATGTTATACATTCATCTTGAATTTCATAATTTGTGAATACTTAATGTAATAATTTATTATGACTTTGAATTTAATTTTAATATTATTTTACCTACCTACCGTAATTATAAAATTTGTACGCCAAAGGCAAAACATAGAGAGCCAACTGAATTTTAACTGTAGACCAAATGTATGTACCTGTGTTTAACAAATAAATAATCATTCATTCATTCATTCATCCATCATCATCATCATCACACATCATTACTTGCCTAGCTCTTTCCCAGCTATGCTAGGATCGGCGTCCAGCCTAACCGGATGCCGTTGAATGCCAGTATTTTACATGGAGCGACTGCCTATCTGACTTCCACCACCCAGTTACTGGGTAAAACGGTACCCGTTGGTAAGACTGGTTGTCAGACTTTTGGCTTCTGAATTCCCGTAACGACTGGCATAAATCTATGAATGACAGCCGGGACCAACTGCATAACGTACTTTCCGAGGCATGGAGGAGTCTTGATATGTAATGGATGGACCCATCCACGAGCCGACCGCGGCAAGTATATCTTAACCACCTATTCGCTATTGTTTTGCCAAGTATTCATATGACAATGAACAATAAACAGCCCATCAATGATGGGATATTAAATGGATGAACATAACTTACTTACTTTTAGTTTACTTACTTTACTTTAACTTTTTTTTTTACTTACTTTTTTATCATCGGCAATAATTATGCCGAGGCGTAGTTTTTTTCAGAGCTTTATTATACAGGGTGGCATACATCAACGCGGAAAGTGATACCGTGGTGAATCCACGGTACATGTACATGATTCTGAACGAAAAATGTCAACGCAGGGGGCGTTGAAATTTTTCGTCGGTTATTTAAAAAATAGTCTGCTGTTTCATAGAAAAGTGATTGTACCTACGCGGTCCAAATGTATGGAACAGCTGTTTTTTTTTAATAACCGACAAAAAAATTAAACTTCAGAATCCATGGTGTCAGTTTTCGCGTCGATGCCCTGCCACCCTGTAGAAGACTCTTTCATGCTTAGAAGTTTCTAAGTCGAGATTACGAAACGAGATACGTCTCGAAGAGTAATAATAGCATAGCATAACATTACATCACGCTTTAAATTCCCGAAGGGTTAAGCAGGTATCCACAGTAGGTATTATCGAAGAACTTCATTTATAAGCAGTTTGAAACCAAAATCCCGTGAACACGATGACCACATCTGTTACCGCCCTTTTTCTATAACCGCCGAGTGCTGCAAGCAGAAATAGTCCCTACGATGTATAGATATGAACTTCTTCAATGGTACATGTTTAAGTCCCATGTAATAGGGGACGAGTCTATTGCCGTCAACCGGGCTCAAATCCAGACTCCGAGCTGCTACTGAGAAATTTTAGATGATAAACCCAATAACACACTGGACACTATACCAACGATGCAGGCAGACAAGAGATATTTTTCAGGATAAATTTTAAGTTAATGTACACAAAACTGATAGCCTAGTTCAGCCCTAAAAGCCGATCCCTTTAGGTTACAAATAAATATGGTACAGTCTGATTCAAAGTTAATGGCGGCTCGGAAGTGCGCTACTCGCTGCAGTACCGCGCCCCTCACCCCCGCTGAGCCATGCATTCGTTACTGCGCAGCGACTCGCCTCATGTTCCAAGCCTCCATTAATATGTAATGCAAATCCTTCCATTGTTGGCCATTAGTCAGTGTTTCAATAAAAGAACTTTGAGTACGTTTATTCTCGTAGTGTTGACATTAAAATCTCTCAACCTGTAAATAATCTTTTTCACTCTGGAAATACTGCTTTTTTTTTCTTGTTTTGCTGTTTCGAGAAAGAAATCGGAACGTGTCGACGTATCTCAGTTGTTCTCACATTATTTTTAAGGATTTATTCATCTCTCACCGTATTTGTGGATTTAAGGTACCTATTTAGATATTGTAATGCACAATAAATCGCCTGGAAGACAAAACAATAATTGCGTCGGTTGCTGAAAAAACTGTTTACGACTTTTTACGTCAAAGATTTTAATTTTAAATTCTCTTGAACGATTTTAATTTGTTTTATGTGTGATTGTCAGCTTGGTAAATAGTCAATTTAAGGGACAATTCCGTAGCCGACCGCAGGCGGCAACTGCAGGCGACGTGTCGCCGCGACACGACTGGTTTCTATGTAAAAGAAAAGAAAGAAAAATACGTTTATTGGAATTACAGCAGAAAAATACACCTTAAAACTATAAAAGCCGGACACAATGATTATAATGCCAAAAGGGTCTCAGCTCAGTATAATGTCAGATGACAAGACAAAGTGCCACCTGACGCTGATGTTCAGCTGCAACCCACGAGGAAAGTGCGCGTCCGTACTTATGGTCGCGGACTTTTTAACACTAACTGTTCCCCTCTACCCAAAGCCACGTGTATTTTTTTGGTGCAAAGTGTATTAAAATATTACAAAATATTTTATCTTCAAATATAAAGAAAGAAAGAAAAATCGTTTATTTGGGGGCCGTTTAAAAAAAAAAATACACGTGATATCTCACGAACCCCACGAACCTCTTGTGATATTTCGTGACTTTTTCCGACCCCGCCTCACCCCTTTCAAGCCTCGCGTGATTTATGAACGGCCCCAATAAGATCGAATCCTTGAAGAACACATGGTTCATTGAGGAACACTGTTTGTTTATAATTATCGTGACTTTCTGTTTCAGGTGGTTTTCCGCAGATTATGACATCGTTAAAGTTATAATTACTCTGAGCCGTAAACCGACACTAACCTCGCTGATCACCTTGCCTCCCAGTTCATTCACCACGCTAAAAGCAGTTAAAATATTATTAACTGTAGGTATAGTTTTTATTAAAACGACCCATCCGTTTAAGAGCGTTTATTCTGAAGGTGGGCAACGTCGCAAATAGATGTCAATTATTTCACTGTTTTGATTATTTTAGCAATATTACTGTGTGGAAATAAAAAATGTGGCTAACTAGTGAACTAGAATATTGATTATGAAATGCAATAATTAATATCGTAACACCAAATGTTTTGTTTTAGATGTAAAAAAACTATTTGGAAACTTTCTAAATGCGTTTTTTACACCTAAAATGGGTACAACATCACATTCAGTGTTATAATTGCAATTCATTATTAATATTCTAGTTCGCTAGTTAGCCATATTTCTTATTTCTATTCAGTAATATTACTTTATGAATCAAAACAGTTAATATTTGACAGTTATTTGCGACGTTGCCAACTTTAAGGATAAACCCTCTTAATTGCGAACTTGGGAATTATGAGGCTAACCAACTTAAAGTTCTTGTAGTAAACCTTTGGTATGTTTTTTGGTTAGCTAGTTGTTTTATATTGCGATATTAAGGTGCTGATAGACTTGAGCATTCACTTGTAACAGAACATCCAGCATTCGTCGAACGAACGAACAGACCCAAGCATAGAGGCAAACATAGCTACGAACATTTTCACGATCATTCTAGCGAACGCTCGAGGCATAGAAGGACGGCGGTGGAACAATGACAGAATGGCTCGGCTCAGCAAAAAGCTTGAAGCAAATTTACTGTCCTTTCGCTAGAATGCTCGCTAGGACGCTCGCTAGAATGCTCGCTAACGCTCCCGTTTATTTTTCTGTAATGTAACATTCGCTAGAATGCTCAATACAAGTGAATGCTAAAGTATTTCAACACCTTTAGGTACTTATTAAGATACTGAAGACTTTTTGGTAAGAAAGTAAAGTAAGACTCGCGTTATGTTTAGATAATTGCAGAAGTTTTCGAGTGTGATTAATTAGTTTTGTTTCTTGTTATCTCAAACTTTCTTTTAGTTTACAAAGTGTGAGGTAATAAATTTAACGTGTAAAACGATTGATGATTTTACTGATTGTTGTTCGGTAAATACTGAAAAAAAAAAACACCGTGAGGAAACCAGCACCCTAATTACTTAATACACAATTAATCACAATGTGAATCGTTTTGAAAGAGTTTGCTAATACATAACTTTATAAGTTCGAAAAAACAATCTGCCGTTCGATTCTGTAAAAATGTGAATGTGAATGTGAAGTGAGCTGTCAATAGTGTTAATCCCTAGCATCATGCCGGTCGATTCTGTGGCAGTGACTTCACGCTCATTTCACCTAAGCTTCACGTTAATATTTTTATAGAATCGACCGACTTCTTAGCAACTTAAATAACGTAATGAATGTTGTTGAACTGTCAAAATGAAACATTAGTCGTAATCGTTTACGAAAATGTGTTGCGTAATGAGATAGCTGGTACAGACATTTATGGAATATCTATGCAAAATTTGAACTGAGTCTATCCGGTAGTAGGTATTTGCGTGATGCTGGCACATATACATTCAGACAAACAGATACCTAAATAGACAAAAAATCAAAAAAACAATATTTTTGGCATGTGAATCGTTCCCACACTTCGTATTTTTTATTTAATTTTCGTTATTATATTCAATGTACAGTTTTGACTGCGCTACGATACGATAAATCCATATAAAAAATCAGTGCATTAGTCTCGCATAAACTCGTAAATGGCTCGACCGATTAGAATAATATTTTTTGTTTTCTTCGCTACAATACATGGGTGGTTTAGAAAAAATAAAAAGTTTAGTAAAAACTTAAAGGAATAGCCGAAAAATCGAAATTGTAATTTTGACAGGACAACGTCTGACGGGTCAGCTAGTATAGAATAGATTATAGATTGTTATGACTGTTCCAGGCTAGATTCAGACATTTCATAAACAACGTGTACTTGACAGCTGGTATGACGCAAATGGAGGAGGGTAAATTGACTAGCACGCCGACTATTTTAAGAGGGAGACAATATTTTATAGCTTTGTTTAAAAAAAAATACCGCCGCGTTGGTTAGTTGGTGGGTTTTCCATCTGGAATTGCTCAGTAGCAGCCCGGCGTTTGGATTTCTGCCCGGTTGATGGCAATAGGCTCGCCCCCTACTACAAGGTACTTAAATATAACTGGCGAAATGTAACGTGGGTTTACTATAGGTACATCTCTCTAGGGCGGGAAAATGTGTTCCGTGTGGTGCCGGACGTAAAGAATAGTACCATCCCATTTCTTCCCGTGGGTGTCGTAAAAGGCGACTAAGGGACTCACGAGAGAATGGGCAGCAGCGTTCTCTACGCAATTTAACACCATACTGCGATCGCCACTCCGCCTGCCAAGCGTGGCGATTATTGCAAATCCTCCCAATTGGGGGAGGCCTGTGTCCGGCAGTGGACGTCTTTCGGCTGAAATGATGATGCTGATGGTACAAGCGTGATAATAATGATGTTATGTTTATAAAACTAGGGCATGAGTCTAGTGGCTAGGTACAAGTGCGGTTGTGGAGCTTGGTTTATCGTAAGTTTCATCAAGAGTAAAATTTGGATTGTATCAAGAAAAATTCAATGGCAATATGACTTACTTACTCGTATATACCTACAGTATTTTGGTTAACTTTTTTATTTGTTTTGAGCGTCGGACATTATCAAATAACTTCTCCCGCTCCGGGCGGTGCGGGAGGGCGTTCTTACTGACTAAAACCCACCCGACTTCCTTCCGTTGCCTGTGTGCCGGGGCCACGATATCCCTTCGGACAAACTCGCAACCCAACGACAAATTCGGCAGGCATTGGCCCTAACGGACCCCGTCAATTTTTTTTGGTTAATTTATAATTAAGTATAACAGTTTAGTTTGTATGGTAGGCCACACATCAGTGGTAAAAATATAACCTTGATCTGACCTAGCGTAGTAGCGAGTTTCAGTAGAATAAGTGGCCAACTTATTCTGGTTTTCTTACCACCGGTGTTCGGCTTACCGTACTTCTGACTTACGCTCGGAAGAAAAACTGTGTAGTTTGCAGATGCCACATTTGATAAATCTAGTTTGATCGAGACCGCTTTACCGCCCCTTAGGAATGCGCGGCAAGGCGGGGGCGGGGCGCAGTGAGGGTTGACGAATGAGCGGCTTTCACTGCCCTCCGTCTGTCCGCGGACATACCTAAGGCGTGTTACAGCGGTTTCGGTCAAACTATAGCACTCATTGAATGTCTTTCTTACGTTATGGTGAGCATACTCGGTTTGTAAATAATATATTTATTTATATTTATAAATACATTATTGTACACCAGAAAATACATAGTAAATCGTAAATTTAACACTACAAAACATACAATGGGTGGCCTTATAATAATAAGAGTAGAAGCTCTTCCTTCGACATACTTAAGTAGAATATAAAAAGTATAGTTGACTTCCCCTTAAATAATTTCTGTCTATGTCCTAACCGCTTTATTTTATCTAAGAGGATGCTCAACAATAAATAACCTTTACATTGTAATATTTCTGATGAAATATTATGAGAAAAATGTCTAATAGATAATAAGGAAGACAATTTCATAGACACCCAACTTGTCTCATAAAATACCTGCCTATTATAGTCCCTCTGCAGGGCAAATACCTCTTCTCACACAGAGAAGCCACGAGCATTGATCACTACGCTTGCTCACGATGGGTTGGCGATTTCAGACTTGTCTCTTAAACCAACTTTGTTATAATTATCCTTGGATTTTTTTCTTCATCTATACTTATTGACCGAGCGAGAGCGAAGCGATGAAAGCGATCAAAGCGTCTCTGCTTCAAGTCTGGCAAAATTTGCTTTCGTCAGTTTGTTGGTACTCCTCTACAGGTTGTATTTTCCAACCGTTCTAGACGAATCTTGGTAACAGATTTTATAGAAATTCGTTAAAAAAAAAAAAATAGTGTGGTACTTCCTCAAAAAAGGGGCAAAAACGCGGGTACTGCATATCTCCTACCTTATGAGATCCGATTTCGATGGTTCTTTTTTTATTTGAAAGATAGTAATTATAAGTTGGTCTCATATAAATTTGGTGAAGATCTGATGAGGATCTTCGGCGTGATGAGAAGAATAGCTCCTCAATATGTAGTTAATTGTTCACTTTTAGATTTCTACCAGTGGAATCGGCCCTTACGAGGTAGGGATTGATGGAGCACCACAAAACTAGAGATCTAAAAAAAAAACTGAATTTCCCGTTTTAAATACTTAATTTTAATAATATATTAATTGTTGCAAAAAAGTTTGTACTCGCGAGGTCTACTGTTCGCAGAATGATTAGTGTTATAGAGAGGTAAAATTTGTTTGTTTGTATGTAGGGGTTAATCTCCGGAACTAATGGTCCAATCAAAAATATTAAAAAAATCTATTATTGTCTAGCAAGTCGCAAAGAAATACCTCATAAAACAGAATTATTTGCATACTACACATATTTCTGTCTTTTATATTTAAAAAAAGTATTATTTACTGTACTTGCGTTTGGATGATTATTTAAATAGCAAAATATGAATTCTTATTAAAAAATCAATAAAAATTATCATAATATCTAGAGATATGATTTGCCCTTTACAGTATGTCAATTATTCATAGAGTTTCGGAGTTATTATGAAATTACTAAAATGCAAAATGCCGCTAAAACATAAAAACCAAGCTTGTATTCTCGACTTCTCATCGATCCCATAAACAATGACAATTACTTTTTGCAACTAACCCGGATTCTGTCAAGTTCTCAAGTAATCTCGAACATATCTTTTTAAATAAGGAAGACACTTAATTTTGAGTATATCATACTTTAAATACAACCTCTTTTCCGCCACTCGAAAATTAATGGATATGTTTTAAAAGGTTTATTTACCGCTTCGCACTTATCAAGAGAATGATGCATTGTTGTTTATTTTTGTGTGACAGTCTTAATGTTGAATTATAAGGTTTTGATTTTAAATTGAATTTATTAACTGTTTTCAATTATATTTATTATTTTTGCGACTGTTTGGGCTATCTTTATACTTAGTGTATACCTTAAAAGGTTTCGGGTAAAGTCAAGAATATTTAAGAGGAATAAGTGTCATCTTGTTGTCATCTGATATGCCTAAAATATTAAAAGTCCAAGTAAAAACTATAACTAGGTATTGTCAGAAGTAAGTAAAGAAAAGGATTAAAAATAGACTTCAGAAAAACCATATTTTTCCCCTATTTTGGAAGGGATTTTAACTAAAATAGTTATTTCGGCAGACGTCACTTTTACGAATTATTAATCTTAATTAGATAAATTGAATTGTGACCCAAAAGATTTGATAAACAAATAATATTTTATTTCGATAAAAGTTTAATTACGTAATTTTCTTATTTTCACATTCACAAGTGAAAAGAAAGGAAGTGAAACGTTTTAATGTAGCTGTAAAATATGTGCAAATACATTAAAATAAAATATGTTTTTTTTTAAATAATGTTTAAAAAAAAAACAATATGTATTGAAAATGAAATAAAGGTTATAATTAAATAAAAAGCTCATGATATTAAATCATTTCACTTCCTGCCACAAATCATTTCTTTATTCCCATTTCTATTGACGCCAGTAAAAACTATTTACGCACAAACTTCTTTTGTCATCATTAATTTGACGTAAAAAGCGATCAAGGGCTGCTTAAAAAACCTGATCAATAGACTTTTTGTCTATGTTCGCTAATGCGGCTCGTGTACTGTTTGACCGTGACGACCTTGCCAGTCTTCCTGAAGATACGAGATGGATAGACAATATGGAGTATTTTAGGCCTTCCCGTTAAAGATTTTTTGTTTAGGAGGTAGTTGTAGGTGAAATTGATTTGTTTAATTTGCCGCAACATTTCGTTTCACGGTTGGATTGGTTTGAGATTGATTGATTGAGTTTTCTGTTGTCTAATTGACACAGGAAACTAACTAACTAAATAACAGACACACGATGGTTGTTGAGAATTAGAATTTTGTTTATTTTTTGCTTACCTATTATTTAGATCTTCTTTTTTGGTGCACTCTTGACAGAGCGGTTGTGGTCATGACGTTGAAGTGAGATTTCGGACAGACGTGATTTGCCTCACGATGCAACGCCTCGCATGTGTGTATTCGTGTATATGGGCCGCCCACTGCGGATTTAATCTTGTCGGTCCATCGCATGGCCGACCTGCCGCGTGCTCTCGTTCCTTCGACCTTTCCCTGCACTACAAAACGTTCTATTAAATCTTTTCCCCGGCGCCCTCTTTAGATATAATCATATCATAAATATAAATAAATAAATATTAAATTATAAACATTTGTATATATATACCGTTTTCGAGAACGTTAATACAATTATATCCTATACTATTAAACGAGCAATGTTTGTATATATATATTTGTAATCACGATCTCAAAAACGGCTCTAACGATTTCGATGAAAGTTGCATTATAGGGGTTTACGGGGGCGAAAAATCGATTTTCCTAGGTCTCATATCTGGGAAAATTCGTTTTTTCCGCATTTTCACCCGAGCAGACCTCGGTCGCCCAAAGTTTTATAACAACATGAATAATGACACCTTAGAATAATGACATGGCAGCATGGAATTGGTAAGTACCTACTATCATGGCAGCATGGAATTAGTATGAACTGTCCTATATTATTAATGAGCATTTTAAATTTTCACCAGAGCAGAGCTCGGTCGCCCAGGTACTACGTATATATATATTTGTAATCACGTTCTCGAAAACGGCTCTAACGATTTCGATGAAAGTTGCAATATAGGGGTTTACAGGGCGAAAATTCGATCTAGTTTAGTCTCATATCTAGGAAAAAATTAATAAATAAACAAGAAATGCCAGCATGGAATAAGTCAGTACTATCATGGCAGCATGGAATTAGTATGTACTATACAAGGAATTAGTATGCACTATCCTGTAATATTAAATGAGCATTCTCTATTTTCACCCGAGCAGAGCTTGGCCGACCCGGTACTATATTAAATGCTAGCTTTGCAAAGTGCTTAACTTTTTCTCATTTTTTCTTGTACTCAAGAACAACGCCCTTGTCGTTGCAACACCTTCAAGTTCTCATAACGGGGATCATTGAACTCCTTCCATGATCAGAAGAAAACAAACTATTAAAAAGTAGCAATAGACACGTCTGAAAATTCGTCCCTGAGCTGTCAAATTATTTATGAATTATGGCGAAAGTAAAAATCACAGATAACTACTGTTTTATTCGTTTCATCATAAATCATCTCTAATCATAACACCGAAGATGGTTTCACAATTCATTAAAGCTCAAACTCCAAGGTTTTCATTTTATAACTCAAAGTCTTGGAAACTATACCTACCGCGACTATCAGCGATTAACTATGCTCATATGATACTTATTGCTCAAATAATGATGCGGCCACGAGTTTATGGATGTTGGCAGAGCATCTCTTCCTGAGAGATTATCTTCATTGTTTACATCGTAATAATTATTATTATAGCCTATATGTCTGCGGATTTAAGAATCCGCTGCTCCGAAATATGGACATTATCATGTTTATATCTATAAACATGATAATTTCTAGAAGATTTTCATGGCAGAAATTACCTATTTACAATAATTTGGACGTGTGTTGGAACTTTAAGAATGTTTTACAAAAAATTGGAAACGTCGCAAATAGCTCTCAAATATTTCGCTGTTTTGATTAATTTGGCAATATATTGTATGGATATCAGAAATATGGCTAGCTAGTGAACTAACATATTGATTAGGAAATGCAATAATAAATATTGTAACACCGAATACTATTTTAGTTTTAGATATATAAAAAGTATTTGCAAACTTTCCAAATGCCTTTTTTACACCTAAAATGGCTACAACATCAAATTCAGTGTTATAGGTAATTGCAATTCATTATTAATATTCTAGTTCACTAGTTAGCCATATTTCATATTTCCGTAGTAATATTGGCAAATTAATCAAAATAGGTAAATATTTGACAGATATTTGCGACGTTGCCAACTTTTTGGATGGACGCTTTTATAAGTAGTTTGGTGTGGCAGTGCAAAGTTAACAATCTAGTTTCGTTTATAAAAACAACGAAAAACACACATTAGTTATGATGGAAGTAAAAATACGTTTAAAAAAACCACAACTTCAGCTAACTATCTTCGTTACGGTGACTCAAAAATTCAGTTCCAGTTATACAAAATACTTTTAGTTAGTGATTTATTTATTTATAGTTAATTAGCTTTCGGCCGCGGCTTCGCCCGCGTGGAGTTTGGGTATTTATTATCCCACGGGAACGTACAACCGGGATAAAAAGTACCCTATATGTTAATCCAGGTTATAAACTATCCATGAGCCAAATTTCATCCATATCCGTTGAGCCGTTATTGCGTGATTGTGTAACAAACATCCAAGCATACAAACTTTCACATTTATAATATTATATAGTAGGATTAAAACGGTACAACAACACACATTAACACTTTAGACTCCACCCAATTTTCATAGAACTCATACGCCATGCCATACATTTGTAAGGGAACCCTCCGGGAGGGTTGCCAGCAGTACTTTTGCGCTAAAGTTAACCATCGCGGACGGTCAATGGCTTTAGGTTTAAAACCGTGTACTAAAACATTGTAAAACGAAGTAAAATAGTGTTTTCAGGGGGTCTTGTCGCTATACGTAGTAACCAACCTTAAAAATTTTTGAGAATATTTGTAACCGTGAACAAAAAATGAAGAAAAAATTTAAATCTTAGGATTTTAGTTAGTTTAATTTACTTAGTTCAATAAGATTGGGTTAATAAATCTTGTTAAAATATACATCAGATTTTATTTTCACGGTTTATAATGAAGTATTCGCTACGAAAAACCTATATTTGAAATGAGCCCTCCGCGAGGGCTCCCGGCACTGAACGTGTTAATTAACATAGAAACAATTATAACGTTGACAATAATTTATAATGGTGATGTCGAGTGCGTATTTCATAAAAACAAAAGTACATTTCATATAAAATTATACGTATTTTTGAATTACTCGCTCATAACATTATAAATGACTGATGTTATTATCGAGGAAATAGCCTACTGATGGTTTTTATTTCGGGAACTCAAGCGCATACCGAAAGATCGATGACCATGGCGCGGAACAGGCCAGTGTTGCAAATTTTAAAATATTTAATTTAGTGTTGCAACCTTTTTAACGTTATTTTATAATTACCTATACCTACGCATGAAACTCTTTATTTCATCATACAACCAGAAATATGAAGACACACTTTATTTTAATCAATATGTAGGTACCTATTTTTGGCTGTACATTTCAAGACAGGTAAATATGTATTACAACAATACATAATTTCACAAGTAATTATAAGTCGTAATTTTCGCTAAACAAACTTAACCCCTGGCAATTACTTCTCAAAGTCATTTACTTCTGTGGAAGACCCACAAAAAGTTAAATGAAAAGAATTCAAAACAAAACCACAACATTAAATCACATTGAACCATGTTGATATTGAATTCGTGAAACAAGTTGTAAAACATTTTTCTTAAACGAAAAAAAAACGAGTGAACTTTAAAAAGATGGAAACAAGATGACTTATTTCTGTCTCCAATCCCATTTAAGGCTCCATACACGAAGAAAACCCTTTTTCGTCAATAACTTATCTAATTGTAAGAAACGTTGAAATAATTAAAACATTAAGTCTGTAAGTATAAAAGTATAGTTTTTGTGGTGCTACACCATTTGTATCAGTCACAGCACCTGTTAATAGTTGCATCATTTTTGCGCTCTAGTAAATATGGGTTATTTCGCCTTTGGTTTATTACTTAATGAAGATATTATACAGGGTGGCAGGGACATGGATGCGAAAACTGGTGCCATGGATTCGATCCATGATTCTGAACCCTACTAAAAAAAATCAGCTGTTCCATACATTTTGACCGCGTAGGTATTGCAGTTTTCTATGGAACAGTTGATTAAAGTGGGGTTCAGAATTATGTACTGACTCCATGGTATCAGTTTTCGCGTCGATATGTGCCACCCTGTATAATCATAAAATAAAATTTTGATTTTATTTCAAGGATAGCTGAAGACTAATGTGTGATTTTTAAATTTCTTGATGTTTTGCTAAATAATAGAAAAAAAATATTACTGACATTTTTCTGCTATATTTTGTATCGAAGTTGAAAAAAGTGCATCAGCCACATGCATGTAGACCATATAAAAATGTTAATGAAATTTTTAAATGTTCAAAATCAAAATTAGTTTCTTGTAATAAAGTGTTTGATCACTTTATTACAAGAAACTAATTTTGGAGTCGCGTCATTTTTCGGAAAACTTATTGCGAATATTTGTGACTTCCATGAATACTTAACTTATTTGCAAAATCCCTTTTAACAACATGCAAAGCAAAGAACTCGACTTTTCAAATCACAAATAGTTTTGTTTAAATTGTTTTTCCCTTTCTCACAACTAATGAACAAAATTTATCAAAATCAGACGATTTCGTGCACGGCCTCTTAAAACTATATACTTACTTATACTTATAAACAATCTCATGCAGTTTCAGGTCTTTATTGTTTAATTTAAGATGCCTCAGACTGCATGAGATTGTTTATAGTTTTGAGTGAATGTTTATTAAGTGGGATTGGAGACACAAATAGGTCTTCTTTTTGATTTTCAAAATATACTTTGTTTTTTTTTACTTTTTAGCATAAGAATTAGTTTAAATATGGATTCTATCACCTTAACTTGTAAAGTACTTGTTAAGATAAATCTAAATGGCCGAAACACAACAAGGCTATCTTGTTTGTTTGAGTTCCAATGGCCACCGCTCCATCATCAAACCTTGTACACCACCTAGTGTAATAGCCCTTGTCAATACACATCCAATGAGTCCAGTAAGTGAGAGAGTAGATAATTATTTCAAGGTCACTGCCGAGACGTAATACTGTTACTTTATTATACTGTGACAGGGTGTTCTTTCAGAAACTGCAATAAAGAGCGCAAGTAGGTATACTTTTATTTTATTGCCTTTGTGAAATAATATCATACGTAAATAGGTATTATATTTTTCTTTTATTATCCGATTTGCAATATTGTGTGTTTTTATTGTTTAACGTTTTCATACCAGACTTGTGTTATGTGAGAGGTAGGACGCGGAGGCTCATGGGCTCAGATACAATGATAAGAAAAGTGAGGAGTCCTAAGGCAGGCAATAAAACTTACCGGATCCTCAGTTGAACACAACTTTCAAGTATCTGGGCCACTGGGTTTCCGAGGATTTAAAATACTGTCAGTGTACTGAGCGTGAGCGCAGGGCGTTGGTTGTCCGCTGCAATATGGCTCGCAGATTTGCAAAATGCACGACTGAAGTAAAGGTACACTATTTGATGCGACAGTACCTTTCGTCGTTCTATTCCATACATGCAGTCTGTGGGTCAATTACACGCAGAGGGCATACAGTGCTCTGTGCGTAAAATAATGCATTCAGGGTGTTGATGGGGTTGCCGCGCTACTGCAGATGCGCGAATAGATGGCCTTCACGCCATCATGCGCAAGCGATGCCCCTCCATCATGCGCTGTGTACGTGCCAGCCCCAACAGCATTCTGAAAACGTAGTAATAATTAATCTGTGTTGTTTTCCTGGTAAGGAGATATAATGTACACACGGCCTCATATCAAGCTGTACATTCCCAGTTTAAGCTGACCTCTTACTAATCCGTTCAGCCGTTAAGCGTAACAAATAAACAAACTCACTTTCGATTTTATAATAATTAGTTAGGATTGGCACCCACCCCCATGTCCTTAATTATTTTTACAACGTCCCAATCCAATTTGTCTCCTAGAATCGTGATTCTTCGTGTCTTTTCGTCTAGATATAAGTGAGCCATTTATACAGGTTGTAAGAAACTCGCATGTGACACACAGTATGGATCGGTCATCTCTAAAATATCCATTGATTTAGGGATGACTGCTCCATACTGATCGGAACAAACCAGGTAGTATGATGATAGTTCATTATTGAGGCATTCTTGCAATGTCCGTTAGTATTATAGTTTGACCGAGACCACTGTACCGTGCGTTAGATGTGCGCGGCCAGACAGTGGGGGCAGTGCAGACCGCTCATTCGTCAACACTTACAGCGTCCCGCCGCTCATTCGTCAACACTTACAGCGTCCCGCCGCTCATTCGTCAATAGTTACAGCGTCCCGCCGCTCATTCGTCAACACTTACAGCGTCCCGCCGCTCATTCGTCAACAGTTACAGCGTCTCGCCGCTCATTCGTCAACACTTACAGCGTCCCGCCGCTCATTCGTCAAAACTTACAGTGTCCCGCCGCTCATTCGTAAGACGCGGTACAGTGGTCTCGGTCAAACTCTGGTTTGTTCCGATCTGTATGGATCAGTCATCCTTAAATCAATGGATATTTGAACTTATGTGTGCCGGTCAAACTATAGTAGCAGTAGTCCTCCATTCTGCTGGAACTACTCTCAGCAGAATGGAGGACTACTGCTGCTGTATTTATAGGGATTGGGATCCAAGTCACGTATTATTTTGGGCCTAAATTGACCGTAGGACTTTAGAAGCTGGTAGACGACCATTTTGACTCACGCCCCACGCTCACTTCAATTTCATTAATCGTTTTTTACTGTTGAACTTCTGCTTAAGCTGTTTTATGTCAGTACCTACCTGTATAGTTGGAACGCTGTACCGCGCTTTAGGAATGACCGGCGGGTCGCCGTGAGCGTTGACGAATGAGCGGCATGCACTGCCCCCTGTCTGACCGCGCACATACCTACAGCGATATCGGTCGAACTATAGCTTGAAGCCTTTGTAGTAATTTTCATTATAATTCATTAATTACGGGCCTCTTATCAATAAGTATTTGAGACTGTTTATAAATTTTACGATTGTGCTATGCGGCGGTAGCTACGCCCCTGGAACATGATTGCAGACATATTTGAAGGATATATTTTGTTTTATGTAATTATATGTCCGTTCTTTTAAACATTACAGATATAAAAAGCCGGTCGTCTGTGTTGGTCTCCCAAATCGTTGATAATTAAGTATAATAATTTTGTGAAAAATACACCATAAAATAACCAGATACCAAGTACAATGCGTGGGTAAGAAAACTATTAGTATTTTCGTTCATACCTTTTGTTTTTGTGTAGGTGCAAAAAGCAAATAAAGGAGAACAACTTTATTTATTTAATTGCAGTAAGCCGAGCATTACCGCTGACTCGGCGGAATATAGCAGTTTCAACAATAACACGGGACACGAAGGCAAAGAGGTGGTGCTAGCACCACATCCAAGGAAACGGGATATAGTGTGGAGGGAAGTGGCGATCTTTTCCAGCATGCACACCGGTGCTATTTATGGTCTTTATCTATTCTTTATGGCGGCAAAGTGGCAGACGTGTCTGTTCGGTAAGCATTGATAAGTTTATGGAATAAAAATGAGAGGAATTTTTCCCCATTTACATTAACATAAATTACTACTGGCATCTGGGACAAGCTCTTACTGGCTCTTACAGTCTGGGTAATCAAATGTTAAACAAATCGACACCCCATGTCAATTTTCCATGTTCGGCCATTTATAGCTTGTTTTTTAATCTCAGAGACTAATTTGAAATTTTTTAAGAGCGTTTATTCTGAAAGTGGGCAACATCGCAAATAGATGTCAAATGTTTTGATTAATTCGGCAATGTTACTATATGGAAATATGAAATATGGCTAACTAGCGAACTAAAATATTAATAATGAATTGCAATTATAACACAAAATTTGATGTTGTAACCGTTTTAAGTGCATATATATTTGGAAAGTTTCCAAATACTTTTTTACATCTAAAACTAAATATTCGGTGTAACGATATTAATTATTGCATTTCAACATCAATACTTTAGTTAGTTAATTAGCCACATTTCATAATGCCAAATTAATCAAAACATGTAAATACGTATAAATTTTCGAAAAATTTTCATTAAATCTTCATTGTATCTCGAATGTTAACAAAGTAATTTATTTTAAGTAATAGTAGTATACTTAATGTTTTTTTGATGTGTAACATCTTTATATTTCGTGAAAAGGGACGGAAGTGTGTAACAGGAAGCCGGGGAAGCGCGTGCTATTTTTTTGACCAATGAACGCGCGTGGTGCTAGAGTTGGCCGTCAGATGGTACCAACCCCTTTTCCGAGAGGTTGGTACTGTCAGCCCAGATGTCAGATGTTACACATCATATGCGGCTACTGTAAAGGTGTGTCCAAACATTGCTGGACACATTTGTGCCGCGCTCTAGTTAGAACCAAACCGACGCATGTTTGCGCGGCAGTACTGCGCGGCACATCCGAGACACGCCGCGCACTTCAGTTGTCCAATATCAATCTGCCTAGCCTTTAAGACGCAGATATATGCCAGTTACCTTGAGTGGTTAGCTTGCGTGTTCTGTACTGAGCTTACGCAACGCGTCGTACGCACAGCTACACATCAAGCTATACATTTCCAGTATAAGCTGACCTCGCATTGTACTGAAATCCTATACAATGCGAGATCAGCATAAACTGGAAATGTATAGCTTGATGTGTAGCCGTGTGTACGTCCAGCTAGTAATAGGACTCGTCCATCAAGGAGCTTTGCCCCAAATTAGACGCATTATTAATTTATTATACATAAAACAAAAGGTATTTTAATAAAACACGTATACTAAAAGACAGGTTTTGCGTGATTTAGGTTTTTATCCGCGTTAGACATAAATTTACAAATGAATTTCACGATGTAATATAAACATAATCTAAAACATTCCTGTATTAAGTTATTAAGAAAACGCTCTAATTTAACATATATTTTTTCCAAATCATTAACAGTACTTGATTTAGCCGCACACAAACATTTTTATTCTTAAAAATGTTTGTGCGATAAGGTGAACAGAATAACACAGTGCGGCAGCCGCGCACGATTTTCACTCAATGTTTGGACATTAAGGCTCGCTCGTTTTTTCTGCAGCATATCTGTTGTACCTAGCGACGGCACTGGGCGTAATAGCTGGTGCGCACAGACTATGGGCACACAAAGCATACAAAGCCAAGCTGCCGCTGCGTCTCTTACTCCTGTCGTTCTTCACTATGGCGTTTCAGGTGAGTACCTTTTTTTTTTTGAGGTTGGGAATTTATCAAATAACTTCTTTCGCTCTGGGCGGAGCGGGAGGGTGTGTCAGACTTTTACTGACTAAAATCCACCCGTGTTCCTTCCGTTGCCTGTGTTCCGGGGCCGCGATATCCCTTTCGGACAAACCCGCAACCCCAGCAGTTGCGGTCCAGCAGGTGAGTACCTGTAGATACACACATTATTGACGAGTTATAAAGACATGAATATTTCGGTGACTGAGCCTCATCATCACAGTGATAGCCTAGTGTTGTGACCGTCAGACTGCCAAGTTATAGGTCTCGAGTTCTAATCCAAGGCACGCAACTCTGACTTTTCGAATTCATGTATTTATATTCATTGTATAATTATCAATCACTTCAAAAACGGTGAAGGAAAACATCGTGAGGAAACCGGCTTGTCTGAGAGATATTTCTCGACGGCATGTGAAGCCAAGTCAGAGGCCCCTGGGTAGCTTTAAAACTCTGACACCAGGTTAGTCACTAACCACACGAAAGGAAGAAGAAGCACACAAACTCAGACCAACTGCGAACAATACAGTGAAGCATGAAAAACTACACCTCCGCTCTACGCAGACACGCTCACACGCACACATTTATAACCATTTACAATCAAACTACACCTTAATAAGTGCACACATGTTTAAGAAACCGGCCTCACGTTACAGTTGACAGCGCTATGTCTTGGTTTTTTATTTGGTCTGAGCACACAAGATCAAATCGCGCCTATCCTAACTGAGCATTCAGAAAGAAGAGTGGTATCAAAATGTGCTCAATGGAATTTGCGGCAACGTCCTCGTCTAAATATATGCTCGTAATCGTAATCGTGTCCTTGCATGATAGATTCATCTAATTAAATAAAGACTCGTGCAGACTAGCGCGACGCAACTCTAACAAAACAATTTCTAAGGAAACTTCACAGTAGTACAATTACCGGTATCGCGTCGCGGCGTCGCGTCGCACCAGTCTGCACGAGGCTCTAGTATATTTAAGTTTAAATATATTTAAAAAAAACACCATAAAGACTTTATATGGGAACAATGTTTCTAAGCTACGACGATTGTGACGGACTTCCTATTTAGATAAATTCTGAATAGGAAGTATATAGAATTTATCTAAATAGGAAGTTCGTCACAATCGTCAGTGCATCAATTTATTATGATAGCATGACCATCCAATACATTTAATTCTTAGGAAGGTGATACGTCTTAGTGCTTGGCGACACGACGTCATCGCCGCGCCGCCACCGCGCCGCCATCGCCACCGCGTCGCCGCCCGTCGCGCCTGTAAGCTGTGTATATGCAACGTCGCCATGTTGCCCACCGCCGCCGCGGATTGTAGAGTGATATGGCAAAATTAAGAGGCGACGACGCGGCGGCGGCGCGGTGGCGGTGCGATGCTGGCTCAATCTACGTGGTTACGCGGCGCGGCGACAGCGCGGTCGCGACGCGGCGATGAAGTCATATCGCCGAGCACTTATTCTATTTCTCTCATAGTATTCCTTGGTCTCCTGGGTGCGATCACATCGCATGCACCACAAGTACTGCGACACGGATGCAGACCCTCACAACGCGAAGAGGGGCTTCTTCTTCTCTCACATGGGGTGGATGTTGATCAGAAAACATCCTCAAGTCAGAGCACACACTGTTGATTTGAGCGATCTCATGAACGACCCGATGCTGCGCTTCCAGCACAAGTAGGTTTTCACTTACAAGAAGATTTATACAACATACCTTAACACTTTCGACTCCACCCACTTTTCATAGTACTCATACGCCATGCCGCGATACATATTGAAAGTCCGAACCCTCCGGTAGGGTTTCCGGCATTACGGTTGCGCTAAAGTTAACCATGGCGTACGATCAACGGCATTAGGCTTAAAACCGTGTTATAAAACACTGTAAAACGAAGTAAAACAGTGTTTTCAGGGGGTCTTGTGTCTACATATATGTAGTTTCCAACCTTTTAATTTTTTTGTTAATATTTGCAATCATGAACAAAAAAAAAATGCTTTGTTTTTAAAACCAACGCATATACTAATCATTCTTGTTAAAATATACATCTGATTTTATTTTCACGGTTTATAATGCTGTATTCGCTAAGAAAAACCTACATTTAAAATGAGCCCCCCGCGAGGGCTCCTGGCATCCCTTTTGCAACTAGGTGAACCCTCCAGGAGGGCTCCCGGCACTGAACGTGTTAAATCGTAAAACGAAATATTAAATTCCGTACTTATTTTTTTTAAATTTCAGGAATTACTGGTATCTGCTAATAATCGCGTGTTTCATAGTGCCCACTTATATCCCTACTCTTTGGGGAGAAGAAGCAAAGATTGCATTTTACGTTTGTGTCTGCTTACGATACATATATACACTGCACATGATTTGGTTAGTGAACTCAGCAGCACACATGTGGGGCACCAAGCCATACGATAAACACATCGAACCAGTTGAAACGAAGATAGTATCATTCTTGGCAGTTGGAGCCGGCTTTCACAACTTCCACCACGCTTTTCCTTGGGACTACAAAGCAGCTGAATTAGGCGGCTATTCTCTTAATTTAGCCAAGTTGTTTATTGATATCATGTCAAAAATTGGATGGGCGTATGATTTGAAGTTCGTAACGGATGAATTTATAGAGAGACGGGTGAAGAGAACCGGTGACGGAACTCATCCAGTGTGGGGATGGGGTGACTCAGACTTACCTGAAGAAGGCAAAACAGCTTCAATAATAAGTAATAATTAAGAGGAGTACGGATGGTGACAAAAATATTAGTTAGCTATAAAAAAGCATAATTGCTAAGCAATTGTTACAAAAACAAACTGTTGTTTTATTCGATTCGATTGGAAACCTCTTCAGTTGATTAAATAATCTTATAAGAATGAATCATTTCGGTAATACAAAACTCAAAGCATCAATTAAACCATTTACAGGCACTTTTGAATTGTCAAAGAATCGGTCAGGTAGTCAGAACGTTGAAGCTAGTTGCCCATTCTAAAACGTAGATCTTTATGGAGAAGAACGGGCAAAAAAACTCCAAGGACACTTCTTTTAAATAGGTATAAAATGTACATAACCCTGGATACATTATTCTTCTTGCTTCTGTATGTGAGAACAATGTAATAGAATAATCAAAAACAATTCAAAATATAAATTTAAAAATATGCCCTGGCAGATAACAGATGACCAGTCTCAACTGACGGCGCTCGTTCACGAACATGACGCGTGGATCAATATAATTTTAATATTACTTTAGTGTGGGAAAGAGATGAAGCTCTACAGGACGTATAGCTCCACCACCACTTGTTCCAAACCTCAAACTTGGCGAATTGAATAGACTAGGGCGAGAAACTCCTGCTTCTGCCTCGAGTCGGTAGTGACTTAGACGCCATCTTTAATTATTAATTTGCTCTCATGCGTAACATATATTGTACAATATTTTTTTTGGCGGTTTTCAGGGTTCCGTCAATCAACAAGGAAGGAACCCTTATAGTTTCGCCATGTCCGTCTGTCTGTCTGTCTGTTGGCATGGTATACATATGACGAAAAAAGTGGTAAAATAAAATCATGAAAAATAGTTATTTGTTATGCCAGGCAACAAAGTTGTTTATTGATGCGAGTACTTGTATTGCAACATAAGCAAGCGAAGAATTCAAAGGTACGAGACGCAGAATAACTTCAACTTAACTACACTAAAGCGAGGAAAATGCTTGGTGCAAGAAAAACAGCTTATAAGTTAGTGTTCATTTATTTTACAAATTAATATTAATTGCTTGTGTTTGTTACTGGTATACTATTACTAGGTAAATTATTTGGCATATTTGCGGAAAATTGCTCAATTTCTTTGAATTCCATTTTGATTGTTGGAGACACAAACTGGCAGGCGATTGAAAACGATTTTCTATCGTGTTGTCTTTGGAAGTTGAAGAACGAGTCCAGGGATCTGGGCAAGACTGTTCTAAAGTTATACCTCCAACGGTGCCGTTGCATATTTTATTATTTTTGACTTGTTTAAGAGGGTTTATTCTAAAAGTTGGCAACGTCGCAAATAACTGTCAAATATTTATCTGTTTTGATTCTTATAGCAATATTATTGAATATAAATAAGAAATGTGGCTAACTAGCGAACTGGAATATTAATAATGAATTGCAATTATAACATTAAATTTTTATTTATTTATTTATTTTTATTTAACAGTTTATGTACACACATTATAAACAGACAAGAAGAAAGGAACAGAAAAAAACGTACAAAGGTGATGCTGATGTTTAATTTGATGTTGTACCCATTTTAGGTGTAAAAAACGCATTTGGAAAGTTTCCAATTAGTTTTTTTACATCTAAAACTAAATATTCGGTGTTACGATATTAATTATTGCATTTCATAATCAATATTCTAGTTCGCTAGTTAGCCACATTTTTTATTTTCACACAGTAATATTACCAAATTAATCAAAACAGTGAAATATTTGACATCTATTTGCGACGTTGCCAACCTTCAGAATAAATGCTCTTAATATAGCGTCCTCTATGTATCCTTCTGCCACGGTACTGGACTTCCAGCCGCCGCCGTGACGCTAAGGCGTGGTCAGACCAGGGCCCGAGTCAGCCAAAAGTGTGGCCAACGAACGTCCTCCTAAAACAATGCCCAATGTATTGCCCTGGTTCCTGTAGTCCAAGGAACGTAACAATTTCACGTGGCAACCCACCAATTTTTAGTACTTCCTTGGCTGTCTAAAACATTTTCCTTTGCGATATTGCAATAAAAATCGATCGATTCGTGTATTAGCAGGGCGCGAGTCTTGATATTTTTTACATATTCGTCACGAATCACTAAGTTTCTATCAATATTGGTATTCGTGTTTGATAAGTTAACTAACAGCAACTTTTCTGAATGCTTGTCAATGTTTTTCGTTGTAGGATACGTGAGTAAAATGACAGTCACTAATGCCAATAATGAGGACAACCTGTAACGCAAAGAAATAAAATATTATAAAGTAGATAATAGTACATTATGATACGAGTGTGCTGTATTGGTCATTACCAGTGATCGGAGTAGGTAGATTGAACTGGGGTCATTGATCCGAAACGTATATATTACTATGGACATTCCTCCGGAATTGGTGGATTATTAAAAAAAAACCGGGACTTATGTAGGAATTGTATTCTGCAAGAGTGGAAGGAGTCATTTGATGATTTGCCATCCTCAAAAAAAAGGTAGGAATTGTAATAAAATGAGCAATTTTATTCTTTATTATTCTTCCAATTTTTTTTTTTTTTCACGATTTGACAAAACCCAACGACCAATCAGAACAAAGGATCATGGGTGGTACAGTAGTAATAATATCACTACCAACATTAACAATATTTAATTGAATCCGGAAATACCGGAATTACTTTCCGGAAAAATGGCTTATCCATGTTATTCTTTCTGTGTATGATACAAGTACTAAAAATCAATCTACCTACTCCGATCACTGGTCATTACCCAAAAGGCGGCATTGGCGCGCGAGCCATAGGCGAGTGCGATAATTTAGCCGAGTGGTTAATGATCAATGCACACGCGTTTCATACGACGTTTTTCAACAAACTTGCGAGGAAAAACACAGACTTGTTGTAAGAACTTATGCTGGAATATCGTAACTATCGAGATAATAATTTAGATTTATAAAGTTCAACTGACCTTTGTTGCCAGGTACTGTCAATCGGAGCTTCTTTTAAAAACTGTTGTACGTCGGTTGGTGACATTTCTTTAGATTTTCGTATTTTTTATAACAACAAAACAAAAACGATAACAAATATTTACGGAAAATGGCGCGCTGATTTTTTTTTTCTGCTAAGGATGCGCGCGCAGTTGTAAATAAAGGCATAGGCAAAACCGCTGAACAGCCTATATAAAAATATAATAAACACAAAATAATAATTTGAATACGCAAATTAAATTTAATATGTAGTGAAAAATATATAATATGATGAAATATTGTGTTAATGTATCACATTTTCCCCCCATTTAAACCCCATAACATAGAAGGCAAAAAGTCTGTTTGATGAGATTACAAAAAGCACAAATCTCTGCTCGGGTTAAAATAGAGAATGCTCATTTAATAGTATATGATAGTTCATACTAGTTCCATGTATTCAAAGTCAATTTCTTTATACAAATTCCATGCTGCAATGATAGTACTTACTAATTCCATACTGCCATGTCGCGTTTCAAAATTAGTCAAACAACAATGGCCGCTAGAAATTGTCTATGGTTTTAGTGATGTGGTAGTATGATCTTTTCGTTTTGGTACTTTCGATGTTACGATTTTTTTTGTAGGTAGTGTTTCATCAGTATTTTTTATATTGAGTAACTTTCACATAAAAAACAAATCCATTGAAATATGTTTGAAGTTAAAACCGTGAAAACGAGCACGGGTACTTACGTACGTTTGGTATGTCAAAGATTAAAAAAAAATACGATCACTTGAAGGCGATTTGATTGGAGTTTCAATTTCCAGAAACAGTCTTCCTTTTGACATTCGGTATTGAATGGCGGGCAACCCGTGCTCTTTTTGAAGGTATTCGTTATGATTCGTGACAAATTCAGTGTTAAAGCAGTATAATAATCTAAAACTTGAGGGGTCCCCATAATACATATAGACCTACGACATTATTTAATAAGGAAATAGGTCGGTTGTTTGACTTTTGTAAAAAATTCAAAATTTATTCTAGTTTTCGCTTTTATTGTTAATTAAAAGATAAGAAACACGCATAGGATGTTAAAATGGGTGTGATAATACGTGTATCCTAATTAGTGCGTATTTAATCAGTGACACGTAGAGATCGCGTTCAATTCCCAGGCAAGTCCAATGTTATTGTTTTTAGCGAGTTGCAACCAAATCCTGATTAGTTATCTGTGGCATTACAGCACTAGTCCGATAATATAAAGTAAAAAGCATGCGTTTTTAATACACTGAATTATGACCCTAAAAACGGTTCAATAAGAGCTACTTTACAAGCAAGTGTGTTGAAAATATAGTTTTACAGCAGATACTAAAACAGTACATACTTTCACATAAAAGTACCTACTTTGAACAAAGATATTATATTTTAAAAGCGTAATACTTACCTACTTTTGTAGCAAGAAATTCGGAGTCAGGCGCTTCGTTGAGAAATTGCTCAATGTTAGAAGTGGTGAAAATCTCTGATTTTTTCGGTTTGGATCCGTTTGACTTTTTCTTTAAAAACGCAATAGTTTTGAATATTTTTCTATGTGTATATATTTTTTTTGTTTTGATCGTGGCTTTAAGGATCGAATAAATGCTCGAAACTGTGCTTGATTTCCTTGTTTTATTTTTTTCAATATAGTATGTTAGCATTATAGTCTCTGTTAACGTTTTTGCGCCTTTATTGTCTCCATGCATTGAACAAATTGTACGCTTTTATGTACTTTTTGCGCGATTTTTCCGGAAGAAAACTCAATTCGGCATTATGTACCGTTTGCACTAACTCTGCAGGTGTTAAAATTATACCTTCGTCGCTGCTGTTTTATAATTTCTTAGTATTTTATCAAAAGACAAATCACAATGATACAAATTGAATTGAATAATTCACTTACTTGAAGATTTTTTTTCTTTTTTACCTGCTGTCGTGCTGGCCATTGCGATTATTCTAAAAATGAAATAAGTATTAATACAGTTTCAGTCAGTTCATTATACTAGCGGTATAGAATTATATTGAATAGAAAGGTTCGAACTTTAAAAACTCTTTCCACGCTACCGGATAAAATGCACTTTTGCACTCAGATTTCGTATGACAAACAGAATCTTTCCGAGGTTATGAGGTGAAAAAGATTTTTTCAAAACAAAAAAATATCCGTACTTTACGTTTAGGTAGGTTTTTTAGGTACCCACCTCCCCACATACATAAAAATATAGGCTGATAAACATTTTACCCTGCTTTGCGTCGCTGAGTCGGGTAAAAAACAACAAAAAATAAGTTGAAAGTTGAAATTATTCCCGAAAACATACCATATACGTAACATCCAAGATTGGTTCATTTTCTTCGCAATGAAGTTCCACGACAACATTAGATTACACAACATCGACTAGGCAATATTCTCCGAAAAAAAAAAGAAGGAAATTGTAAAATAATTTCGTCAGCGTAAGTCAGCCATTTTTAGTGTTCCGTACCCAAAGGGTGCCAACGGACCCTATTACTAAGTCTCCGTTGTTCGTCCTGTCCGTATGTTACAAGGCTGTATAATTATTTTAAACCGTAATGGGTAGACACTTGATATTACCGAGTGAAAGTTTAACAAGATACAAGAACAACAAAATACGGGTCTACGTACGGGGGCGACAAATCTATCTAACTAGGTCTCATATCTGGGAAAATTGGTTTTCTCCGTATTTTCACTCAAGCACCCCAAGTTTAGAAAAAGATGGCTTAAGACCTTAGAATTATGACATGGCAGCATGGAATTAGTAAGTACCTACTATCATTGCAGCATGGAAATAGTAAGTACCTATTATCATATGATGGCAACACACATTTGTATACATGGAATTAGTATGAACTATCCTGTACTATTAAATGAGCATTCTCTATTTTATACCAGGTACTTTAAAATTAAAGGGGGTCCCCATACAAGAACATCTCGTTGTCGTCGTTTTTTTTCATTACAGTATTTAAAAAAAAAAATGTTCTGATAATATTGTATGGTGGTACGGAACCCTTCGTTTGCAAGTCCGACTCAGTCTTAGCCGCTTTTTCTAGAAAATCCATGGTGTTCCCGATTACATAACTTACATGTTACTCCATCGGTTCGACCCGATTACATTCTGAGTGGGAATATAATACTTGAAAAGAGCAATGAGACCGGTCCTGAACTTTGATGTTATATTATTAGAATATTGTAAATAGCTTCGCGTTTAAGTGTGAGGGTCATATTTTACTGATGCTGTGAAAAGAATTGGAGATAATAATAGTTAGAACGGGACAAGATGGTAAATGATAATCGCTACATGGGTCGATCGAAGGTATAGCTTCACTTGCTGCGGTCGGATCGTTGATGGGTGAACTCCGTGCCTCGGAAAGCACGTCAAGCCATTGGTTCTGGTTGTCATTCTTAGATCATAATTATAATCATTTATTAATTTGTAATGGCTCCTACACACTATGCCGGCGGCATAGGCTGCCGGCTTTTGCCGCGCGGCAGGTACCCCCGGCTTTTCAGCCTTCATTTCCTTTGCGATCCTTTGTGCGGCATGGCCAGGCGCACCGCGGGTTGCCCGACGGCAGGGGCGGCAGCAGTGCCGGCGGCATAGTGTGTAGGAGCTAGGTATTGCTACAGTGCTGGTCTTAAAGTCAGTCGTCAATAAGGGGGATGCGCTAAAGTAGCCCGCGAAATTCAAATTTTCTTTCGTTTTTTGCATTTTGCAGATCAGTGTTAGGTTGTATCTTGATTAAAATATGATTCGTGTAAAGTCGTTCCCTATACCAGGGTGCTACTATTTTTTATATTTTAAAATGTTTTTATATTCTTTTATTCTAATATTTAAAAATATAATGTATATGTATATAATGAAATAAAGGAAATAATAATATCATCCTATCTGCAAGACAAAGGCCGCTTCTCATACATCATCATGCTTGCTCAAGACGGGTTGGCGATTTCAGACTTATTTTAACTATACCTAAGTCCAGGTTTACTTCAAAAATACTTTTCATAAAAGTAAGTGCAAAAACTCAAACCCGACTACTCAAATCACGCTCTAAAAATTTCATTATTTTTAGAGCGTGATTTTTCAGTAGTCAAACAAGACAAGAAAATATTCTCTTCTGAAATTGTTATGTACAAACTATTCAATATTTATCGTCTATTAAATAAACAAGTTACACGCAATATGTTTTGTTTGTGTTTTTGTCCAGAGCATAGCCGTGATCATATGCCACTTTGCCCTAAAGCTTATGATCACTTACTACTGTTAGAAATGTATTGGTTCTAGGTAAGTGGCATACAATCACGGCTATCCTCTGCTATTTAATGTGACGTCACATTGCCTATAACCAGTGGACGATCAGGACGCTTCCAAAGATACTTTATTTATCAAATGGTTTAGAAGTTATGAGGGAACATATGAACATACATACATACCGGTCAAAATCATAACCCTCCTTTTTGTTTTGACGTAGTCGGGTAAAAAATGTAACTCTAATATTAGTGTACATACATTCCCGTCACGCTAATGCTCCAATAACTTAACAAAAGGTATACTTTCAGCCTTGCACCTCCAAGATGGTAAATATGTCAAAGAGTGACTTTGACATTTATTTACCTTGTTGGAGGTTGCTAGGAACTGATCAGATAATGTCCCAGATAGATCTTCAATGTCAAATGGGTGGAGTAACATCAGGCTCTTAAGAAGCTTAGGAACACGGGCCACAACTCTTAAGTACTAAGAGGTTTACCTAAGTGCCAGGTTTAAGATCACGAGTGTTAGAAAAATATTTTATGACGGAAAAAATATTTTGAGAAGATTTTGGTATTTTTGAAATGTTAGTGGGCGAAAGTAGTGGGTGGCTTACTAGAACATTCCTAAGGCACCTATCCCACGACTAGAGAACGAGTTGGCGAACAACGAGCAGTAAGTGCGTAGCGGCGACGAGCAATTACTCGCTGTGCGCGCTGCTATATACGTTGCGTATGCAGTATGATGTTTGTTTTTATTTTTATCTATTGGTTGAATACAAGGCGTTTGGCTACTTTTGTATGTGTATATTTTATTTTGCCTTTATATGTGCGTTTTGTTTGTGCAGAATAAACTATTTTTCTTTCTTTCTTCTTTCTTTATGCAGGTTACCAAGCGCAAGTCTCTCAGCGAGTGTTCTGCCCGCCAAGCGAGCGTCGATGAGCAAGTACTCTCTTTGATAGCTCTTGTCGTAGCGACAAACAAGTACGTAGTCGCCAGTGGTGTGAACAGTCAGCGATCAATTATTATTATTGGAACGAAATTCTTTAACGCGGCTTGCGGTAGGAGTATAACTGGCAGGTATTTTCACGTAACGAAAAAGCGTCATGACCAAAAAAGTCCCATAAGATAGAGAATCAAAAACTTTTGACACTTGAAACTTGAGACCATACTAGATGGCTCAGTATTAATACATAATATACAGCGATAAGGAATTTCGTTCGAACCACGACTCCTCCCGACTTTTTTGTATCTCTTTAACTTAAATCTCTTTGACCTACAATCTTTAGTACGTTTCTTGAACGAGAAAATCGTTGATATCTAGTCGCTGCCTCGTCGGCGGTGGGACAGGAGCTTAAAGAGTAAACTTTTAATGTCTTCGTTGACTTAGGTGCAGAAATAGATTGAGCAAGATGACATTAGAAGGGATTTTAAGGAGCTTAAGACATAAACTAAGGTGTCGTAGGATATAGGAAAAGCCAGCTTAGCGGTCCTGTAGAATTTAAAGATAAGTTTTTAAGACTTAAGGTAAAAATAAGTTAAGTTCTACAAATCTAATTCATCTTTAAAATAGCACCCGTGATGTAAAACACTGCTTTTCCCCTTAGTGAATAATCTACTATAAGTATTCATATTCACTGACAGACAATACACAGCCAAAACCGCTGTGTCTAGAAGCATGCAATTTTGGACGAGAGGTCCTTATGTTGTATAAGGACCTCTCGTCCAAAATCGTCGTGCCGCTACAATGGCGACATTAATTTAACACAGGGCTAGGGATATTTGGCCAGTAATCATAAAATATAATAAGTCATCCTTAATCCGTATACGAGTGTTAAATTAATGTCACCATTAGGCCGCCTGCCCAATGGAGCGGAGAGGAGAGAAGCGGAGCGGCGCGGCGGTGTGCCAATATTAACCAATGAAATTGTATAAAACCTCCGCTCCGCTTCAGTCGACAGGGATTTGCGAACTAGTTTAAAAATTCATACAAAACCGGGAAGCGGAGTGGAGAAACGGAGAGGGGAAGCGGAGCGGGGAAACGGAGCGGGGAACCGGAGCGGAGAATTATTACTGATCGCGTGAACTCGGCCTAGCTCCGCACAGTCCGCAACACCGCTCTGCTACCTCGCTCCGCACAGTCCGTAACTCCACTCCGCTGCTACGCTCCTCTCCGCTGCCTCGCTCCGCTTCAATGGACAGGCAGCCTTAAAGTGCCACGCTGTATAACGAAAGTGAGCACTAAGGAAGGTTTTCTGAACATGCATCTCATAAAGCCCTTTAGGATATGCATTTTCAGAAAAGGGGATGTAAGTTTGAATGTAATTTCGTCATTTTTGCCGATGGGAAATTTCATCAAACACATGGTTTTTTTGTCAATAATTTACTTGTTATATTTATGAATAACTGCAAACATATGGAATTTGAGAGGCTCGTGGCTAAATGATAACAATCGCATGCGTCGATGGATGGTTAAGCTACGATTGCCGCGGTCGGTTCGAGGATGGGTGACCTACATATCGAGACCCCTCCAGTTGGACAGTACGTCATGCCGTTGGTCCTAAGATCCTAAGATCTTTGACAGTCGTTATGGGTAGTCAGAATCCTGAAAGTTTGACGAGCAGTCTTGCCATGAGGTATCCTGTTACCCAGTAACTGGGTTGTGGAAGTTAGGTAGGCAACCGCTTCATGTAAAATACTGGTATTCAGCAGCATCCGGCTGGACTGGCAGCCGACCCCAACGTTGAGTGTACTCACGTGTATTTTGCAACGAGCATGGCAATAGATTTGCAAAGTTAAAATCTTGCATATTTTCTTACTCAGATTAGGTTTTAGAGAATCAGTTATGTACTAGATGAACTGCGTCAATTGTATTGGATTCGTTTAGATGGTCACGATGCAGTATGCAAATTTTTGTTAAAATTTTATGAACTTTGATGAAATCCTCTAAAGAACAAACAATTCGACAGGTGTCTTAAGAGCTTTTTATTATGTTTGTACTATGTATTTATTCTTTAGCCCGTTTTTGTGCTAAAGCTAATATTTTTTGTTTCACTGAAATTGGATTATCTTTTTTCGAATATTTGATAGTTTTGAACTTTATTTTTAATTTCAAATCAATATTTTAAGCCTGTATGATGGAGAAACTTGCTATTTTATATCCCTGGTGCTTAATAAACTCACAATCAGCGTACAAGTTAAAACTTTCATAAAACAGCCACACCTCACTAAAATCCAAAGTTTAGTGAAACATGAGTCTACAACGTACAAATATTCAACAATGTGCATGTCGAAATATGTAGGTCAGGAGCTATCACGCGCGCCTTGATCAAGTAATCCAACCTCGGTCCGCCACGAGACGAGTGTCATAGAACAGAGAACACACCTCACAGGGTGGGTACCTCCTGTCGTTGACAACATCACTATGTTTAGACATGTCTCACGTTTTCAATAAATACATGTTTTTCCAAAGGTAGGTATTCCACACTAGAGTGCTACAAGGATCCTTGGCGCCTGAATGACATTGACATTGGGTGGCCTTATTAGATTTTTAATTAGAAATTGTATTGACTAAATAAAATGGCGGCGTTAGTTCAGATTTTGGCCACGTGCCAAAATATCCCTACAGTTGTTAATTTCAAGCTTAGACCAAATAAAAAATCACGTGAGGGGGTTTCGTAAACATGTGTGCTCTTAGTGTGGTGTAGTTTGATTGTAAATAGTTGTAAATGTTTGCGTGTGAGCGTGTATGCACAGAGCGGAGGTGTAGTTTCGGCATGCTTCACTGTATTGTTCGCAGCGCTATGTCTTGGTTTTTTATTTGGTCTGAGATGTTACGTAAGTATTTGAATAACACGTGTTGTTCTATTTTATTATGTTACAATTCCGTTTATTAATATTAAATGGTAGTTTAGTTTGACGTCAGTAGCAAACGGAAGTGGTAATAATAATACCCGCCTGTTACTGTCCCACTGCAGGGCAAACGCTTCTTCTCATACAGAGAAGGCACGAGCATTGATCACCACGCTTGCTCAAGACGGGTTGTTTTTTTTTTTTTTTTTAATAGGGCATTTTCCAGTTGACCTCTGAGGAGGTCGTATCTGCTTAACCGGACTTTCCTGTGGCTTCCTTAAGCTTCTACACTTAAAGCCTCCAGCCAGGGGCATAAACTATTCTAATTAAAACTAGGCAAACGCTCGCTAAGGGCTGTGGGGTACGGACCTCGGCTTAGGGCGTCGCTACGGGGGAACGACAGCAAGATGGGACAGACTGGATCAAACATTGATTATTATTATTCGGGGAATTTAAAACTACGGGCTCAGCTTCGACGCGGGCTGGCGCATCGTCGAGCAAGGGTCGGGGGAGACGGGTTGGTGTTTTCAAACTTATATTAACTATAAGTCCAGGTTTCCTCACGGTGTTTTCCTTCACCGATGTCAGTAATTTCCAAGATAAACTCAGAAAGTACATCAAACAAACAGCAAACGGAACGGAAGTACGCAGCATTATTTTGCTATGATTAAAGTATCTCAATTGAGTAATGTCAGAATTATAAGATTGAAGTTGCGGACGGCATTCGGGTTCCAACCGTCAAGTCGTACAGACGTTCATCATATTAAGTAGGTACCGGTCTGGTCCCGGTGCGGCCTCGGAGCCGCATCAAACGCGACATCCTTCAAACCCCACTGCGGCCATATGGCCGACCCATGTATAGTCACCAGCACCGATATGTATACACTTAGCAACTTTAAAAAGTGATTTTCTCCTACTGTGGTGATTGTAATTTTATGTTGTTACGAACATAGTATTTTGGAACACACACTAATATGAAATAGGTCTTATCTCAAAGTTGCAGTCGTTATTCCATGCGAAAATCGCTTTTGAATTTACACGTTGCTTAAATCGCTATTTTTACTGCTAAATAATGGCTAATATCGTCTGAGGCCGTTTCACTCTATGGCCTGACGGATATTCACGTCAACTAGACCTAAAAGAATCAAAAAATGACAGGTTACACCAACAATTTCTGAAAAATGTCGATAGTGACGTAAAGCGCACGTCAATGTCAAACCGCGGGGCTTGAATATTTGAACCTTTCTTATTTTGGAGGAAAGACAGGTTAAAACTATGCTGAGTAATCATGTGCTATGAATGTTTATGTTGAACGAAGAAAATATATAAAAGTGACGTATTATTACTAGTTTGGTAGAAGTGAAATGTTAATGGTTTTGCACGTTTATCTGAATAGGCCTTTATAATGGGCACTTCATAACATTGCGGGTTTGCAAACCTTTTGGAACAATTTGTTTCCATAACCATTATACATATTGTGTTTTGTTTTTGAGCAGCTTTTTTATTACTTTTATTTATAACTGCAATAATTTTATCGATAAACCAATCACGTTTTTTTCTTGTTAAAAATGTTATGTCGCAAGATTTGTTTGAAGACTTTTATGGGTTCGGGTTTTTATAGAAACGCTTTTCTTGGAACAGAAGAAAAACTGATTATGTCTGCATTTATATGGTGGTTGAGGTAGAGGCAGTTCGAACAGGTATTGTTTATATATTTAAAAATAACTTTTGTTTATTATTTAGGGTTCCATACCTCAAAAGGACAAAACTGAACCCTTGTCACATTATCTCATTAAATACTATCATTTAAATAAAGAGCGACTCTTGCTACGGCACAATAAAGTGCAATTCAGGTCGCACAGCGCTAATTACCTACAGTTATATTCACCTTGAAGTTGCCTCTCTTTCTACCGCGGAACTTCTTCTGACTACGTTACGCCCACTGAATTCGACAAGTCGAGCCTGCCGCGTACTTAGCTACTTGTAGCTTCATACCTAAAATGTGGGGTGAACCATCTGTAATTCTTGATTCATCTATGCTTGAAACGCACTTACTTATACTGCGTTCGCAATTGATTTGCCAAACATGTAAACAAACACCAATTTTCCACTTAGACAAACATCAACTTTATATGAGTGTTCATAAAGTTGATTTTAGACCGACTAGTACTGTAAAAATATGAAGTTCTATCGCAAACTGAACCTTATGTGCAGGCATTTTTTTGGTTGGGAAATTATCAAATAACTTCTCCCGCTCTGGGCGTAGCGGGAGGGCGTGTCAGACTTTTACTGAGTAAAACCCATCCGTGTTCCTTACGTTGCCTATGTGCCGGGGCCACGATATCCCTTTCAGACAAACTCGCAACCCCGGCAGGCTTTGGCCCTAACCGACTCCGTCAGCTGGTGCTGACATCTCTTTGGGGCGCGCGTAGAACACAACGCGCCGTCGACCTGGGCTTGGTCCCTATCGGACGGCGATCTACCCTTCGCTCACCGTCCGCAAGCCCGCGCCTGTCGCGCCGCGGTAGCCGGAAATCGGCTTGCGATTCCCGACGCCCGGGGCGTCTCCTGCGGCGACTAGGGGCGCGAGGGCGCGAATAGTGCCTCTCCCTCACGCGTTCCACCTCCTCCTTCGCGAGCATTACTGCTTCGCAGAAGGAAGTGACGGCCTTCCATGCTTGTGCAGGCATTACAGTTGTTTTTCCTAAAATTCGTGTTTGTTTACATGTTTCGCAAATGAATTGCGAATTCAGATTAAATCTTGTTGATATAAAAATTGGTGTTGAAGCTAAGTAAAATATATATATTTCAGTTTATTAATATCGAGTCATCCTCTAAGAATTATTCATAGGGACTTCTTACATGAATATTAAATGGTTCGGAGTGGACTTCAAAAATTTATTATATAAAGCTTCATTACGTTTGTATTATTTAAAAACGTTCTTCATTTAGAATAAATAAAATATTTTTTTCTGAAAAATTTCAGCAAGCTAACCAGATCAGATTTTAATATTCAATGTAACATGAAAAAAAACTGATCATTTACTGATAATCACGATATCATTCTACAAGCAGCCATTATTTCAGAAGATTTTAATATCTTTAACTTCAAACATCATTGAACTCGATATTAGAAATATTCGACAAAAGATATTAGTAGTTAAAAATATCTTAAGGGGTGTCAATTTCCGAAGGATGTCAATGTATTTTTGGTAATTTCCAAAAAAAAACATGTTTATTTTTTCATTATTTTTTTCGGTGTTTTTTGGCGGTTTTGTCGGTCCACCGTCTGGTGCCCGCTTATCGTTGAATTTTGGGACACGTTGTATAAACTGACGGGCAATATAAAAAAGCCACTAACTTATCATGAAATATTTCCGAAACCACGCAAGATGTCTTCTTGAAGTAAAAAGCAACATTCAAATGTATTAGCGCATAAAAATCCCTATAAAACTGTTTACAAGATGTTTTTACTTCATGTAGCTAACTTGTATGGTTACAGTGGTATTTAGTATTTTTTGGCAATTTGGAGGTAGCTTTTTTATATTACTCGTCATTAAGAAGGTACATATCTGCCGTTTACAGGCGTTATGTTACGTGTATATGAAATAATAATATTATCCTTAAGCTTTTTGTATTCTCTTGTACTTACAACAAAGAGGTCAAATTATTACCATTATCGAAATATATGTCAATGCCATTTCTTCACGTTTGTATTCCGATCTCTGCTTCAATTGTCTATGGTAATGCAACAGATGTGGCTTTATGGTAAATTTTTGATAGCGAGTGTTTGTTTTGTTGCCTTCTTAAGTTAATCTAAGTACAGTTTATTTATTTATGTGAATATATGTTTCGATTATGACCTGCTTATTTTATTGTAAATACTCCTTTTTATTTACAGTAACCCTTTTTATCTCTCAGAATTTGATAAAAATTTCATTGTTATTTCCGAAGATATTTTGACTAAAACAGGAACTAATACAACTAATACAACTTTTTTCGATAAAATATGTTATTTGGGAATTTAATTTAGATTAAAATTTTCCTTGATATCATATCATTAAAATTAATACTTTAAAAGATATCACAGATTCAATTACGCGTAACAAAATAATTATGGTTGATGACAACGCGGGCGCAGCGGTAGGAGTCAATGACCTTTTCCTCAGATATTAGGTATCTAATCCCGGTAGTCCGTACCCGTGAGATATTTACCGACATCCACGCGGGCGAAGCCGCGGGCAAAAGCTAGTAACTCATAAAGTTTAAAATTTCGTGGTGGCAACGAGCCCAACGATGACTGTTATTATCCGCCATTATTTCCTACAAACATTTATTTCATATAAACGTGTCCTCGGCTATGTCCAGAGATTTAAAATCGTTCGTATCCAGACTATTGACTATTGGAACTGCAAACAGACATAATGTTAGTCCAAATCAGTTGAATATTGACTTTTAGTGTACTGTTACATATTTCGCCCTGTCTCAACCTCGAGGCTGAGTGCTGGCCGATTATTGGTATAGTGTTGTGATTCAAATGTATCGATGTTTTTATTTTGTTGAAAAATTAATTGTATTAATGTCTATGCTAGAGGAAATTCAGTTATAATATAATTAAAAGGTAACATTTTTCAATAACTTTATTTTTACTACCTATTCATAATTTTTTTCTTTTTTTTTCTTTTTTTGTAGTGATGTCACTTCATTTCTTGAATTACTTATGTTTTTATTTTTTGTATAGTGGCATCATGTTTTTATGTATATTCATGTAATTTTTTATCTTTTAATTGTGCTTTTGTGTGTCCTTTGTATGCACTGAATAAATGTTTTATCTATCTATCTATCTATCTATCTATAAGGTCACCATTTTATTTTGTTGATCGATGGCTCGCCAATTTACTATAATTTTAACATAAAAAATAGAATTAGCAAAACAGCCAAATTCTCTTTACAGAACTATTCACAATTTGAAAGAAATTTGACAAACATTTTACTTCTCCACATAAATGTCAAAATATATCGACAGTATAATGGCCATCACTAGTCGATAAAAGCGCCATTACAGACGACGTTGTCGATAGTCGATGTCGGCCAAATGTCGAGTGTTTCAGCAGTCGGTCGTAATATTCTGTTTGTCTAAACTATGTCGCTCAGTTCTCGTCGGCAAAACATTAATGTTTGGACAGCACATCAAGGAATAAATTGTGGTTTGAGCAATGTTTTGAAAATTTACAGAATCTAAACATTTATTTTCTCAGATGTTTATGGAAATGCAGTAGAAGTAAGTACAAAATTTTCTCAAAGGGGTTTACTTAGGTAGTTTTTCCATAATTCAACTCCATCGATTTCTATCTAATTATTTGTATTGTATTGACTTTTATTGTGCTGCTGGGGAGTTTGTTGCGCCACTTCTTCTTCCCAGCTAAAGCACTAGGAAGTGGTGAAGGGTAGGCGTTTTTGGGGACTGTCTTTTGACGTTCGAAAAGTGCTGATTCTCAGCCTAGTTTGAATAAATGACATTTGAATTTCGAATTTTTTCTTCAGCTGTTTTGTTTTATTTTCTGATCGCCGCTTTCACGATTCGATTTGTGAAAACAGCTGATGTAAAAAAAAATATAATTTCTTTAAGCTCCTCCCGGTCAATCGGGGTCGAATTATAAAAAATTGAATTAGGTAAGTATTTATTTTGTACATAAGAGATATCCCAGTTTTAGTTCATAAGATACAATGTAAGTAGTCTATGATATGAGTAAGTACAGTCACGAGCATAAATACGCTATACTCCAGAATCAAAATTAAAAAACCGGTAAAGTACGAGTCGGACTCGTACAATCTGTGCTCGCACACGAATGGTTACCGCCACCTTACAATATTTGATAAAAAAAACACCGAAAAAAGAACATGTTTCTTGTATGGATTAAAGTTAAAGGGGGTCCTATGATTTTATTTTATTTGTTTTTTTTTTGTTTCGTTATAGCGGCAATAGAAATACACTATCACTAAAAATTTCAACTGTTTACCTATTACGGTTCATGAGATACAAGCCTGCTGACAGACGGACGGACGGACGAACGGACAGCGGACACTTAGTATTAGGGTTCTTTTTGGTTCGTTTTTTTTTTTTGAGGATGGGAAATCATCAAATCACTTCTCCCGCTCTGGGCGGAGCGAGAGGGCGTGTCAGACTTTTACTGACTAAAAGCCACCCGTTTTCCTTCCGTTGCCCGTGTGCCGGGGCCGCGATATCCCTTTCGGACAAACCCGCAACCCCAGCAGGCATTGGTCCTTACGGACCCCGTCAGTTGGTGCTGACATATCTTTGAGTCGCGCGTGGAACACAACGCACCGTCGACCCGGGCCTGGTCCTTATCGGACGGCGAGCTACCCATTGCTCACCGTCCGCAAGCCCGCGCTTACGGTGGCCGGAAGTCGGCTAGTGATTCCTGCTTTGCAGAAGGAGGTGACGGCCTCCCATGCACTCTCGCTCCGAACCATGGCCTGAACCAGAGCCGGACGCGAGAGATCGCCACCGCCAATCGCCTCCGTGAGGACATGGCGGTGCTCCGCCCATGCAGGGCAGACCTCCACCGTATGCTCCACCGTGTCCTCCGGGCGATCCACACAGTGGTGACACCCGGGCGTTTCCTCCCGCCTTATACGGAACAGGAACCTCCCGAAACAGCCGTGTCCGGTGAGGACCTGCGTCAGGCGGAAGGCTAGGACGCCGTGGCGCCTCTCTAGCCACTCCTCAAAGAGGGGACTTATCGCCACAATTGTGGCGTGCCCATCCGTTTGGCACGCTTCGGTGCGGAACGCTAAAAAGGAATTTCTCGTGAAATAACGATTGCAACTTAGAGAACAGGCTTATTTCATAACAGTATCGTAACACTATGAAATTTCTATCAATACTTAAGGAGATAATAAAATTGCTTTTGAATCTTGCGTAAGTGTAAGGTGAAGGGGTGACTGTCCCGTTGGTCTCGTGGTCGCAAGCACGACTACCGAGTGTGGTCCTGGGTTCAATTCCCGAGACCACCAACCAACCAACAACCACCAACTGTGTCTGCGCACACAGTTGTACACTATAACATCTTCCGCGCCGAAGGCTGGTCTCCGTTGAGATTGCGATTCTGGCCGAAATTCGATCTGGAGGACCGAATTATTATAAAGTGTAAGGTATATTTCTGTTCGTGACTGTACGATGTTAGACATTGTTGATATCATCGGAAAGTCATATCAATACCAAAAGGCTGGCTCCGGTTCCAACTACGCGTTACTGAAGTGATTCGTAATCATCCGGTAGACTGGAATTAATGACTTTCAGACATTATTCCTAAAATATTACTTAGATACATAAGTTTTCTAGAAAAATCCGAATGTGAAAAGAATATTCAACGAATACTTTTATTTTCGTACGTGTATTTACACGTATATAATTTCGACGTGATTATCAGATCACCTTTGAAAGCGCCTTAAAATTAACGGAACTAAAAGAGAACATCTAAGTATTCCTCAGCACGCTGTCAACGTGCTTGAAGACTGGCAGTGCTCGGGCACTGCCAGTCGGGCACTGTTACCTAGTCGGCAACTCTTCACACACAAAATTCTTCCCACTCCGCACGCTTGTCAAAGAACTATTATTGTGTATACTCTATAAAATTTATGGTGCTACTCTATTTTTATCTATGGTTCTAATTTTAAAATTTTGTGTTCTATTTGTGTTGGCGGAATTCTTCGAGCTTTTGTATAAAGCTTGATTACATCATTAGGTACGACAGACAACCATTTTATTTAAACCAATCCCTAGGTGGAATGGAATTTCACTTCAAGTTCATTTCCTTTTTTAATTTATTTATTTAGCTGCAACGATTGTGTTACAACAAATTACAGTAACTAAAATTATAAAAATAATAAAACACATAAAAAAAAAACAATCTATCTGCCTAGTCCTTTCCCAACTATATTGGGGTCGGCTTCCAGTCTCACCGGATGCAGCTGAATACCAGTATTTTACTTGGAGCGACTACCTATCTGGGTAATACAATACCCCTTGGTAAGACTGGTGTCAGACTTTCGGGCTTCTGACGACTCTTAACGACTGTCAAAGACCCACGAATGACAGCCGGGACCAACAGCTTAACGTGCTTTCCGAGGCACGGAAGAGTCTTGGTATGTAAAGATGGTCACCCATCCACGGACCAACCCCGGTAAGCGTAGCTTAAACTGAAGGATCGACCCATGCGGCTGTTATTACTTAGCTACGAGCTCCTCTCTTATATTTAAATTAACAGTACCTAAAAACTTCAATGGAGTATTATCTTAACAGGCAAAATTTTAACATTGGATGGTAATGCCTGCCATCTATCCTGCATTCCTGTATTTGAATTCTTTTTCAAACAGTAATAAATAAAAGACACATTTATTTCTCCCACAGGGCATCGTAACGTTAATGAATTCTGTTCACGCCTGGTTGTCACGTCCACTCCTTGATTTAATCTATTAGTAGAATTTTATGGAGCACCTGGGAAGACATGGGTTCGGTCTTCGGCGTAATCGAAAATCACGCCATTCAGTCTCGTACAGACTAGCACGACGCGACTCGAACAATACAATTTCTAAGAAAACGGTATGACAATTTAACCGGTGTCGCGTCGCACTGTCGCGTCGCGCTAGTCTGCACGAAGCTTTCCACGGAATACAGCTAATATACCTCAATGTATGTATGCATAGTCGGTTACGTAGAAAAAGCCAGATCTTGGGAATGCGATTGTATTAGTAAAATGTTGATCTAACATTCTTTTGAACTTTCCTGCAAAATGTTTTTTTAACTCTATAAATTGCGTCCCGCTGCTGGACCCCCTTTTCCTCCCGAACCTTGCTATGATTAATTGTTTATTATATAGTTCAAATGAACATATTGAATTTACTTAAATAACCTGTCTATAATATCTATTAATTAGTTGAAATAATCAATGGTGTAAGTAATTCATCCTTGACCATATATTTTTGCTTTTTGTACTTAGTCGAGATATATTATTTCTTAATAAAAAGTAAATGTTTTTGTACTGAACTTATGTAGCAATATCCTTTCAAAATGATTGAGATTATAACTGATCGTATGTTACGCAATTATGGTGCAGAATACGGTCACAGCCAGACATCGATGAGATCAATACACCCTAATCGCGTAATACACGATCAATCACAATCTGAATCGTTTTGAAACAGATTGCTAATCCATTGCTTCATAAGTAAAAAAAATCAGCTCAACAACGTAAATAACGCAATGAATGTTATTGAACTGTCAAAATGAAACAGATTAGTCGTAATCGTTTACGAAAATGTGTTACGTAATAAGATAGCTGTTCTTGAAAGCATAGCGCCTGATAGCACACTGCACCAAGGGTATTCCCTGCACCATATATCAAATGATGGTGAAAACATAACACCTTAAAAGTGGAGGGTGGAGTCTGGATTTGTGACCGGTTGAAGGCAATAGGCTCGCCCCCTGTAACATGAGAATTCAGCATAACTGGCGAAATGTGGGTGTACTTTAGGTACGCCTCTGCCTGACCCATCGGGAATACAGGGGTGATGTTCTTATGTTATATGTAAGAGTAAGGTGTATAACAAGCGTGTTTTTATGTTTTGATATGGTTTGGTTATATTGACGTCTTCATTTTAACGGGAATGCATTATTGATCGAAGGGAAAACCGCTACCACACAGCTGTCTATTTCTGGAACTTCAATTTCACAAAAAAAGATAGCAAAACAGACGATTATGTCAAGATCTGTCGATGTATTCTGTTAGTTGGATCTAGAACCGCATTATTTAAGAAAAGCATTTTTTTAATGGCTCCAAAAGTGTATAATAAATTACCAAAATGCATAAGAAGTGTAGAAAATGTTGGCCAATTTAAAAGTAAATTATTCTTATTTCTAGTAGAGAAGGCCTATTACTCCATAGAAGATTTCATTTTAAATGATAATTTATGACATTGACATTTTTTTAAATTTTATTAACGGCTATTGACATTTTTTGACATTATAATATAAGTAACTGACTTAAGACTTTTGAAATCATTTAAATTAATCTTCTTCAATCTAATTATTATTATTGCATGTTCCAAATCATTAGACCTACATATTAAAATGATATAACACATTATTTGTATACCAATTGCATTGGTAGAACATAGAGATCTCGCGAAAATGTATATTTTAAGACCTTTTATGTACTATGTTCACAAATAAAGTTTGATTTGATTTGATTTGAAAAATCTTACCATTAATAATTACAATTACTGCCGTAGCAGAAGGCACAGGCTGTTTGCCGTGCCTCCATGTCGTACTGTTGCACGTGCTAAGTCACCAATTCCTCGCACCCTGGTCGCGCTGTTTGCGGATGGATGGACGAAGATTTTATTGGTATTGCGTGAGTACTGTGAGAGGAATTTATGAAAGTGATGTTAACCTTCTTTTTTTATTTAAGTAATATATCTTAATGTGTGCTTATGTGTGGTGAGGGTGAGGAGAACGTGGCTAAGGAATCACAGCCGCACGGGTCGATCCATCAGGTTAAGCTACTCTTGCCGGGGTTGGTCTGTGTATGAGTGACCATCTTTACATACCGAGACTCATCCGTGCCTCGGAAAGCACGATAAACCGATTGTCCCGGCTGTCATTCGTGGATCTTTGACAGTCGTTACGGGTCGTCAGAAACCCGAAAGTCACTTGACGTGTTGTAGTCTTGAGTTGTTTGACAACCAGTCTTACCAAGGGGTATCGTATTACCCAGATACTGCGTTGTGGAGGTCAGAAAGGTAGTCGCTCCATGTAAAATACTGATATTTAGCTGCATCCGGTTAGACTGGAAGCCGACCCCAATATAGTTGGGAAAGGGCTAGGTAGATTGATTGATTTTTTTAATGTGTGTTATAATTGTATCTTTTATTTTTATAATTTTAGTTACTGTAATTTGTTGTAACACCATCGTTGCAGCTAAATAAATAAATAAAAAAAGGATGTGAAATTTCATTCCACCTGATGCTAGGGATCGGCATTATTAATAGTTCACTTCAACTAAGTATTCACGGTAAGATCGGTGATCATGAAATAAGACCAAAATAATTAAAACTAAAAAAAAGAGAGAGATAATAACACTCAAAGCACAGACAAGGCTAAATGTTTGTTTGAGCTGTTCAAGAGCAGTATACCTATTTTTAAACGAGGAAGATCAAATTTATTATGCATCAAGGATCCAGAATGAAATTAGATAGACATGTACATCTACATAAATGTATAATCTACACCAAATCAATTTATGAATGTCGGAAATACGTCACTGATTTGACTAATCGGGGCACTAGCGCCGCCTAGCGAAGCTCGACAGAGTCTAGAACATAACGCTTGACCGGAGTTAATTTAATAAGAGTTGGTCGGTGGCGGTCAAGCTGTGAACACCTTTCGAAACTGTCGCGCGTTCCGTATAGTTGTGTCGTGTATCTACAGTGTGTGAATTGCTAGTGTGATTAATTTGATCGTAAATTACAATTTGATCTGAAATGCAAACGGTTATTTTATTGCGCAATAACCAAAATGCGAGAGAGACGTACATTCTCCGTCATGTATATTAAATTCCTTCGCATTGCATTTTAGTAAAGTTTTCCTCAACTATTTATATAAATCTCAAGTGGTGCAGAGATGAATCAGATTGATGGCTCAAATTATAACAAAAATTGTTATATAGTACTGACAGTACGATGCATTTGATGTTGCTATTATTGGAAGATAAAACCGCTGGGTTTTCCCTGACGTGGTATTATTTATGTCTACAAGAAGCCAGACTGAACACAAATATGTTTGGGGAACGCAAATATTGGGATGACCTATTAATCCGAGTCAAAATCAAATCTTGTGGTAAAGGATAAATGATTAATGTTGATTTTTGATAGTTTTCCTTTCTTTCTCGTCTTTTGGCACGAGGCAATGAACTAGTAGCCCTACTTGGATAAGTAGAAATTACGAAATATAAGGAAAGAGTTATTCCACTCAGAGCATTGATTTCAACGGCGCATGACCGAACGGCACCTAAGCTGAGCTACTAACCGCAAATAAACTTTTGATAAGTGCCGTTCGGTGGAACTACATATAAACATCATATAACGGTCCCACTGCTGGGACTCAGGCCTACTGTTTGTGAGTGGGAGCAGGCCGTAATCCACCGCGCGGGCCCAGCGCGGGTTGGTTGGTGAGATGGCCTTGCAAACCGGTATTTCCAATGATTTCGAAACAAATCCACCCAAGATTGATTTAGCTAGTTCATTGAAGAACACTATGATAACATTCCCATCACTCATGGACTTCCGTTTCAAACGGTTAGTCACGATCTATTTTTCATTTACAAATCGGTTAAAAAACAGTTAACCGTATTTATATCGTTGTTTGGATGTTCGTTTTCAGTTAATTTCGTTTGGTGATTCATTCTTAAGGATTGTCTGCATAAGCTTCATTATCTCGGTTCCGAAATGTTTTGAAATGTATCGTGTAAGAGATTTAAATGGGCCGACGGAATTGTGTATTCATTTAAATTTGGTCTTATTTGGGAGTTAACATAATATAACATCACGCCTTATTCTCCCGATGTGTTAGGCAGGGCGGTACCTATATACGAAGTGTCTACACTCAAATTTCGCCAGTTATGTTTACGTCCCTTGTATTAAGGGGCGAGCATATTGCCATTTTGAAGGCTAAGGTCGTCAACCAGTGCGTCCTGCCCGTTATGACATACGGTGCCAAAATGTGGACACTGACAGTCGGGCTAGCCCACAAATTGTCACTCAGCGCGCTAAGGAGCGGGCTATGCTCTGAGTTTCTCGGAAGGATAAGATCAGAAATGAAGTTATCCGGAAAAGAAACAAAGCTACCTACATAGCCTGCAAAGTAAGCAAGCTGAAGTGGCAGTGGGCTGGCCATGATAGTCGAACGACCGATGGTCGGTGGAGCAGACGAGTCCTAGAGAGGAGACCGCGTATCGGCAAGCGTAGTGTGGGACGCCCCCCAGCTAGATGGACCGACGACCTTAAAAAGACAGGGTGTTGTGGCGCAGCCTGGGAGATTCTTACGTCCAGCAGTGGACTGCGATAGGCATGAGTTAATTGATTGCTATTGCCATAAGCCGGGCACAAATCCAGACTCCGCGCTATAAGTATATAAATTCCAGATGCAAAAACTACTGCTCCTTCTATTGCTGTAGTTTTTTCCTTATAGAATTCTGTGTGCGATCAAGTCCTCTTCATCCGATCAATGTAATCAACATAACTGCTTAGCCTTTTCCTAACTATGTTGGAATCAGCTTCCAGTCTAACCAGATGCAGCTGAATAGATAGGTACCAGTATTTGACATGAAGCGACTGCCTTTCTGATCTTATGTTAGATGTATGTATGTAACAAATTCTTTATGAATCTCATTTCGTTGTTGTAGAAACCAATTTGTGCTTAAAATGTGACACAGAACGATAAAAACGGCCTTCAAACTTTTGAGTCTTGTTTTGGCTTTTGGCGGAGTCACTGTTTTTCTGCCCCTTGTTTTCTGTTAACTATTCGAACTTAAGTCTCATGTAGCTAGCGTGTGCACGTGTATATATCGTAATAATTCGTATGCTAAAGTGTATAATCTAAAGTGTCGATACGTAGTGGTCTCTGACAGTAAACAATGAGTGCGTTCAATACTTTGTATTATTTGTCCGACCCTCTTGCCTACCCCTGTAGGAGGTGTCCTCTCCGATTCCAAATTAACTTTATTCACGTGGCGTAAAATGTCAGGTATACACGTACACAAGAGAGACTTCCGACGCCAAGCGGCGTAACGCCAGACGACGTAACCTTCCGGGAGAGGACTCCGCCGTCACGGTTGACGCTGACGCGGTCCTCCCGCGAGCGTGAGGAGCCACAACGCGCCTCCACTATTTAAAAACTCTCACGCCCTCCTCTCCGTTCGACAGGGTAGATAAATCTGCTCCGGTTGCGCCGCAACCCACCTCCTCCATGTTGCCTGCCTGCCTAACTGCCTACCTGTCCGACTACCTGGCTGCCCGTCTGCCTGTTACTGCCTCCCGTCTATCCCGAGCATTCCGTGTCCTGTGAAACGGTCCTTTAACGTCCTAAATCTACCTTTAATCTTCTAACTTTAACCTTTAATCTTAATATGTTTATTTATTGTTATTTTTATTGTGACCTACGTTTAACTCCTCCACGGAGCTAAACGCAACGTTACAGTTGGTAAGATTTCAGGCCATAACAAAAACTAAAAACATTTAATACTGCTGCACCTAGTATAGATGTATGAGGAACAGGGTGTAAAGTTCACTCATACTCTATAGAAAAGGGAGGATCCTCCGACCAGTCGAGTGATGTGTCTGGTGGGCAACTGCCCGACGATTAATGTCGGAAATTTATCTATATGCTGATCGCGCGGTAAGTTCTGCTGATTAGTGTCAGGCCTTTGATGCGTAATTCGCATGTGGCATTGAAGATGCACAGAAGAGGCACACTAGTATTCGTTTTCATGACAAAAATTATAATTTATTAACGCCATTTACTGCGCCATTAAAGGTGAATTATAAAATGTATGGGCACAATATTTCTTTATCAGTCATTGTTGATATTGATATCGTTACAGCTGCCAGCCGTCTGCGAACCTAATAAAGAAACGACTAAAATGAAGTTCATCGAACTGCAACAATACTTTGACCGTGATAGCATAAAATATTGATTTTTTATTTTTTTATTAGTCAATCGTGTCGATATAACCATACGATCGAGTACGCATCCATGCCTTTACAGTTCGCGTCAAATAACTTTGCCACTCTGAAGTTAGGTTGCGCATGCGCGCTGCCATGCGCGCTACTGTTTTATAACTAAGATTGACTACTGCGCAGTCATTTGTAGACTATTTCAGAGCGGCAAAGTTATTTGACGCGAACTGTACTAACGTCGATAGTATCTTAGTATGATCGATGATTGATTCGAAAGACAGTCGATGAACCTGTGCTAGTATCGATCAATATATACCAAAGCACAGATAAATAAAGATGGGATACTTCGTATTTTAGCTACAAGTAGGTACGCGGCGGGCTCGACTTGTCGAATTCAGTGGGCGTAACATAGTCAGAAGATATAAGAGTTACGCTATAGAAAGAGAGGCAACTTCTAGGTGATGAATGAAATTACCGCTGTGCGACATGAATTGCACTTTATTGTGTCGTAGCTAGAGTCGCTTTTTATTTAAATGATTTTGCGGAGTGTCCCATCTGTTTTAATCTGTGACCAAAGTCGAATGTTTTTATTGATCAATCTAACAGAGTACGATTGACATCGGAGAGAAATAATCGAAATAGATCATCATCATTATAACATTAGAGAGGACACAACGGGCACTGATCAAGGTTGCACTAAAAAAACCTTTCAGATTCCCTACAGATCTTCTTTACCATGAGTTTCAAGTTCTCAGGGTACGACAAATATTTGTACTCCAAGCTACGCTTAAATATCACGATTTAATAAAAAAACGGCCCGACTATAGCGACATAATAAACAAGCGTGTCTTCAGAGTACCCATACCAAAAGCCAAATCCGAACTAGCTAGACGCTGTACCTATTTCTCCCATCCCAACACTTACAACAAAGTTTTGAAAATCTGCGACTTAAAAGGCTGCTCAACCACGACCTGTAAAAAAACCCTAACGTCAGCTCTTTTAAAATTATCATACGATGACACCGAAGTCTTGATATAGCACCCACACACACACACACGCATGCACACACACACACACACAAGCACACACACACATATACATACATGCACACACAATAACACACCACAGCGCAAGTCAAACGACAACACTTGCTCTTTTACTATGTGTTCAGATTCACACGAATGTTCTATTTTATTTTCATTCATCTTTTGTTTATGGAAAATGTGTAATAATTATCAAACATTCTATAATTGTAATGTAACTTTTATAACTTTGAAAAATTTCGCACTCCAGAGCCACAAGATACAAGCGACGCTTAGTTTGTGGCTCACCGAATATGTCACTTTGTATTGTTACTTTTTGATTAATAAACTTTATTATTATTATTATTATTATTATTATATCCAACTATGTTGGGGTCGGCTTCCAGTCTAACCGGATGCAGCTGAATACCATAGTACCATAGTATTTTATTTATTTATTTATTTATCATGAGCACACCAACAGCACAGTCACTTACAATTCAAATTAAATAACATCTAAAATTAACATTTCAGTAACCATGCAAATGACAGGTATGCATGACATTCACATATGAAAATTAGAGACAAAGGAGAACAATATAAAATGTGTCACTCACAGGCACTCATCACACTGTTTAAATAGGGAGCGCCTGTATGAAGCGAAAATCATGAAGAAAATATCAATAGGGTAATCCGTCAAATTAGACCTTTCATTATATTGCCTTGCCATACGTGTAAGAGGACTATTAAATGTAGTATTCAAGGTGGATGTAGGTAATTAAAAATACGATGATGACGCTTACTACGTTGGCTAGGCCTAAAGTTAAAATAGTTAATTAATTGTGCTTCAATGGAACCGTTTATAATTTTATGAAGTATTAGTAAGTCCGAATGTTTACGTCTTTCGTTTAAGCTAATTATATTAAAGTGCCTTAACCTGTCATTGTAATCAGGTATAGCTTTTCGAATCCCATTCTTCATACATAAATACCGAACAAAACGGGCCTGAACAGATTCTACATTATTATTATAAGTTGAGTAATAGGGATACCAAATAGTGGAACAATATTCCAAGGAGCTCCTTAAAGTAAAATAACGTATAACGTTGTTAAGTAATATTATATGGAGCGACAGCCAATCTGACCTCTACGAAATATATAAAAAAGTCTCGGGACTTCGAGACACGAGACGTCCCAGGACTCAAACCCTAACTGTGACACTATAAAAGTCTTACACATAAACATCACACCGTAACCCCCAAAGCAGAGGTGAGCCTGTGTGGAGGTCTACCCTGCATGGGTGGGGGCACCGCCGAGTCCTCGTGGAGGTGATTGGCGGCATTGATCTCTCGCGTCAGGGCGTGGGAAGCCGTCACCTCCTTCTGGGAAGCAGTAATGCTCGCGAAGGAGGAGGCGGAACGCATGACGGAGAGGCAAATTTCGCGCCCTCACGCTCCGTACCATGGCCTGGACCAGGGCCGGACGCGAGAGATCAATGCCGCCAATCACCTCCACGAGGACTCGGCGGTGCCCCCACCCATGCCGGGTAGACCTCCACACAGGCTCACCTCTGCTTTGGGGGTTACGGTGTGATGTTTATGTGTAAGACTTTTATAGTGTCACAGTTAGGGTTTGAGTACGACCACCGCAAGAGACGCCCTGCGCGTCGGTAATCGCAGGCCGTTTGCCGGCCACCGTAGGCGCAGGCTTACGGACGGTGAGGATTGGTAGGTCGCCGTCCGATAAGTACCAGGACCGGGTCGACGGCGCGTTGTCTTCCACGCGCGCCTCAAAGAGATGTCAGCACAACTGACGGGATCCGTTAGGACCGATGCCTGCCTAACTTCAGGGTTGCGAATTTGTCCGAAAGGGATATCGTGGCTGCCGGGGCCACGATATCCCTTTTCCCACGGGCAACGGAAGGAACACCGGTGAGTTTTAGGCACCAAAAGTCTGACACGCCCTCCCGCTCTGCCCAGAGCGGGAGAAGTTATTTAATAATACTTTTTTATTTTCTCACCACAATATCCTTACAAAATAATAACAAAAACAATATTGTCCAGCTATGGGCATATAGAAAAATATTGTGGGAGACTGGTGCCTAAGCTAATCCGAAGCCTGTATTTCAGGCCACCAGGTCTCCCCCCAAATACATAATTATGGTTTCCCGAAAACTAAAACTAGACAACAATTTCCATTCTACTTATAGGATAGTGTTTGTGTGGAGTGTTAGGTGTGTAAGTATGTGGGTGTCTAAGTGTGTGGGTCTGTGAGTGTGAGTGATGAAGAAGTAGGTGGGTGTTAAACTGTTTGCTGAAATTTGACGGAATGCGTTGACTATTTTGGAATAGAAAGCAGATTTTCGGTTGAGTCATAGTCCAGAGTCATAAGCCATGCATTAAGTTTTTTCTTGCACCGGTGTTTTGTGAGTGGGAAGATGTTGTGAACTATGTTTATTTTTTTATAGAGGTAGCCTCCCAGAAAACAGAAGAATCGGTCAGAGAAACAAGTTGCAAGTCTACCAACGAACCGGTCGACGGGGTCGTAGCGCCTTTTGCCGAGCATAGGTGCGCCACCCCATGTTGTTATACAATAGGTTAGCAAAGACTGACAAAGTGCGTAATAGACCGTCTTCCTAAGGCTTTCACTCGCCACGTGTCTTAGGGTCTTAAATACATAAATTAATTTGCGCAATCTAGAGGTAAGTGTGGCGATGTGTGGATGGAAGCCCAGATAAGAATCCAGCATCACCCCAAGGTATTTTATAGCGTTTGTTCTCTCAAGGCAAGTGCACGTGCAGGTCGTACTGTAGGGGATGGGGCATTTATGCGCGGTGGTATTTGATAATTTTCCACCCAAAAAAAAAGAGGTGAGCCTGTAGTACATCCACAATTCGCTAGTTATGTTTAAGTCCCTTGTAATAGAAGGCGAGCGTATTGCCATCAACCGGGCACAAATCCAGACTCCGGGCTGCTACTGAGAAATTACTGATGGAAAAACTCAATACCAAGAGAACTAAGAAGGTAAAGTCTTATCAACTCTCTACGATCCAATGGATTGATAGTTATAAGAACAAGAAATCGTAGAAAAAAAGTGCCTGTAACTAACCACAGACAATTTACTTCAAATTCCCTCTAGCAACTACAACTAATTTCTAAATGCCAGTACAAACTGCATTTCCTTAAGATTTTTTGCTTTAAACAATCTCTTTAATGATTACACTTCAGTACAATCTGACAGTAATTGAATCGGAAAAAATACGGAAAAACTAGCCTATTGTCTTGTTGAAGAAACTGGTCTGATGGGTGTTTTTCTCACTGTATTTGTTGATAAACTAGGGATTTTTAAAGTCCACGATGCAAAAACAATTATGGAAAAAGGTTTTTCTTTTAATTTAGTTCTAGATTTTGCCAGTGTGATTTCAGGATGACTTATCTTCATTATTTTGTTGACTTCTTTTCATTGACGGTGTTATAATTAAATAATTTGCTGTGTTAATACAGGCGTTTCCTTTAAAAATTGGTCATGCCGTTGTAAAAATGTTAGCCTCAGTTCAATCTGTCTGTCTAGCCTTTTCTCAACAATGTTGGGGTCGGCTTCCAGTCTAACCGGATGCAGGTAAATACCAGTAGTTTACATGTAGCGACTGCTTATTCATTGAGTTCCACAACCCAGTTAGGGTAACACGATATCCCTTGGTGTGCCTGGTTGTCAGACTTTTGGGCTTCTAGCCAGTCGGCTGTCGGCAGTCGGGACCAACGGCTTAACGTGCTTTCCGAGGTACCGACGTGTTTCGGTATGCAATGATGGTTACCCATCCACGAACCAACCGCAGTGAGCGTATCTTCGATCGACCCGTGCGGCCGTTATTATTTAGCCATGCACGAGCCCCAAAAAATGTTATCGACACTCAAAAACAATTCAAAGTGCAAAACTTCAAAAGTCATTTATACAAACTAGGCTGAGAAACAGCACTTTTCGAATGTCAAATTTACATAAGACAGTCCCCCAAAACGCCCGCCCTTCACCACTTCCTAGTGCTTTAGCTGGGGAGAACAAGTGGCGCAAAAAATTCACCAGCAGCACAGTTGTCTGTTCAGTTAGAAAAAGTAATGGCGCTGCTTCTATAAAAAACTAGAGATGACGTGTTTCTGTGTTTTTGCGTGTGTGCATTTTAATTGATAACACGTGATTGTAAAACTTGCGTGTTTGTCATACTGCAGATCTGTAGGATAAAAATAAAAATCCATTAGGAAGTTATCTAATCCGAGCGTGCATATAAATAGCCACTCAATTAATACTAACATAATAAGGTCGACATTTCTTTAATTTTTTGGAGAGGTCCGATAACCAAATATGGATAACCTGCAATACTATATGCTGCGTTCGTGATTTTAGTTTCCAAACAAGTAAACAAATATGTGTTTTTGGAAAAACAACTTTTATTCCCACTCATAAAGTTTAGTTTGCGCTACAATCTCATTTTTTTTTATGAATTGTCAATAGTGGGTCATACTATTAAACTTAATTAATACTTTCACAAAGTCTATTATCGCTTAAGCCGAAATAACACCAATTGGAAAAAAGGATTTGAATAGACAGTAGGTATCGATTCTATCAATGTATTCGCATCTAACGGTACTAGGAATTGAATTTTATCTGAACGTTTGGCAGTTCGCCCTGATCGTGGCGTGCATTAGGTGCAGTAGATAAGGCATCTGTTCTGACCAAATTGGCATTTATTAGGGTCCAATCTATGTCAATCAATCTGCCTAGCCTTTTCCCAACTATGTTGGGATCGACGTCCGGTCTAATCGGATGCAGCTGAATATTTTACATGGAGCGACTGCCTATCTGACCTCCACAACCCAGTAACTGGGTAATACGATACCCCTTGGTAAGACCGGTGTCAGACTTTCGGGCGTCTGACGATTCGTAACGACTGTCAAAGATCCACGAATGACAGCAGGGACCAACGGCTTAGCGTGCTTTCCGAGGCACGGAGGATTCTCGGTATGTAAAGATGGTCACCCATCCACTGACCAACGCGGGCAAGCGTAACTTAACCTGATGGATCGACCCGTGCGGCTGTTGTTACTTAGCAACGAGCTCCTCAATCCAATCTATGTACATAATATATATAACCTCAGGCCTTTTTCCGATAAGCAGAAAGTACAAAACGCCAGTTGCTACAATCCTTACGTACTCATTTATTTCGTTTAAGTTCATACTCCTACAATGACGCCGGTTGCGAGTATACGTACCGGACCTTTCTGAAGAACTTCACCAATAAGGTCCACTAGGGTGGCCCCACGGCGGTTCCACTCACATTTGCCGTGTAAATACTTTTACTCGTCCGTAAATGTGGTTTAAGATTTTAAATTCGGTTTAAAAAGGGACTGTGATAGAGGTATCAGCGACAAAGACAACGCCCTACCACGCTGTTCTTTAGTAAATTGATTCAGGCGTGACTTTGCGGAAATCCATTATAAAATACAATAGACGACGTATACAATGTCGCCCATGGGCACATGCCCATGAAAAATCATCACATCCGAAAAATTATCGAAAATTAACTTTAAAAAAAATATGTATAAACAATCGAATTGATAACCTCCTCCTTTTGGAAGTCGGTTAAAAAGGGGGGAATCTTTAATATTTTTCATGTTACTCAATTTTTTTCTTTTTTGTAGCGTTTGCCATATCTCCTATGTTATTGGGCTCGATTTGGATTCTGTTTATTATTTCTACAAGCTTATGACTTATTTTATTGGATTAACTAATTTTTTTTAATAAAATTTGTCGACTATGAAAAAAAAACCGAGGAGAAGACATGTTTTTCTAAAACAACTTTAAAAAAAACGACTTGTTTTTTTTAGAAAAACATGTCTTCTCGGTTTTTAAGTTTATTTTCGATCATTTGTCATGAATATTCCGAAAAATACGGGCGGGCACATGCCCATGGGTGACATTGTACTTTATAACATAACGTATCCACACGTCGGTTCCGGGTTCGCAACAAGTCAATCGTCATCCTGAGGATGCCTCGTTAAGAGGTGAAACAAGTGTCGATTTCTTATAGTGTTCTTTATGCCTCTTTAAGAACATTTAAGCGGATTAGGTTACTAAACATACGTCGTCTATTGTATTTTAAGCTGTTCTTTGTCTAAGTCAAAAGTCAAGTCAAAGTCAAACAATTTATTTCAATTAGGCACATAAAAGGCACTTTTGAACGTCAATTTTACAAAAAATTAATTGATTCTAGTCACCCCTTCCAAAAGGTAGTTTTCGTATGGAGAAGAATGGGCAAGAAACTCCACCGTTACTCTTTTAAAATGTTTTTACAATATTTTGTATACATTAATTATATAATTATATGTGAAGACGATGCATCTAGAATAAGATTACTTTACCACTATAGGTAAAAAAGAATGAAAAATAAATGAAAAATAAAGCAATTACAGATAAATTAATTTTGTGATAGATACATGGTGCTCACATATTTACAAACATTGTAAAATTATACGATATTCCTAACATTTTAACAAGTAATACTAATAAGTCAGTGTGTGAGTTCAAGAAATCACAGAATGTAAAATCAGAGTTATAAAAAATAACAAATACATAGTTAAAAAAGCAACCAGTTTGATTTTGTCTAGACTCTAATTTGTCCTATGGAGCAGGACCAGCAGGGCTATTGGCTATCTTTTTCATGGCCAGTGACTATCAGGCTTCAGTTGTACACCGAACTTTGATGACAACTGAGAATTTCATAACATTGGTATTGCGTATCAACGTAGGTGGATATCACGTTACGGTGACAAACAGACGGGGAACGGTGCTCTTCATCCCAGCGGTTGACACCTCTATTTCTTATCGACTATTATGCGGCTAAGTTGAGTAATGCCTTTTGAGCATTATAATACTTAATTTTAGGGACCATTTTAAAACTTTGACTACCTTATTATTTTATAAGTACATCATATTATTTACTGTTTTTTTTATTTTTTTCACAAAACAAATATAGTTGTATGTATCACTTAAAATAATCTTTAAAAAAATATTATTACAAGAATATAATTTTTGATTATTATGACCAATATTACACACAATAGAATATTATAAATTATCTAGCATATTTTGGACTTTAGTCACATAAATTCATCAACAAAAAAAAACTATTATTATTAAGTGCAAGAAAATAAGAATTTTCGATTATTATGAGCAATATTACACACAATAGAATATTATGTATAAATTATCACTAGCACTCTGGCAACTGCAATGGGTTACTAACGTCACGTACGTGGCGTCTCTCAATTAGCAGACGTCTTTTTTTCGCTCTTCTTCAGCAAATCCCAGTAATAATAGACGTGCTATTCTTCTACTACTAACAAAAATCACAATAAAACAACAAAAGTCGTAATTCTTTCCTAAAAACCTTCGGTGCTCATCACAAGAACTTCTAAAACACTACCTTTGAATAGTGTCTTTCACGAAAGCCACGAATAACAAAATTACTATCAAGACTCGATATGCCTTATTTACGTCCTATTACTGTACCAACCCTAGTCTTCGAAGGTTAAGCTACGGTTCCTGCGGTCGGTTCGTAGATGGGTGACCTTGACAACCATTTCATATAGAGACCCCTCCGTGCCTCTGAAAAAACGCTAAGCCGTTGGCCCCGGCTGTAATTCGTAGATCTTTGACAGTTGTAATGGGTAGTTAGAAGCCCGAAAGTCCAACAATGGGTGCCGTGTTACCCAGTCACTGGGTTAGATGGATTTCATCTATTGGATGCCGACCCCAACATAGTTGAGAAAAGGCTAGGCAGAGAGAGACTGTACCTACCCATGGTGTCCTTCAGAAAATTGGAAGTGTTAATTCTTCACGCAATACCCACCAATCATTATACTACGAGGACAGGCCCTATACAAATAGAGCATTTAATAAATTCCTACTGACTTCTGCGGATGAAGGACAACACTCACTATCACAGCACCGCTCCGACCCGGCAAATAACTGGTCATTCAAGTTAGGGTTTTAAATCAAATGTATTAAAATCTATTTTACGTGTGACGGCTCGCGGGCATTGAGCGGCCGGCGAGCCGTCCACTATTCTGTATAGCCATCGTAAAATAGACGAATGCATTTGATTTAAAATCGTAACTTGAATGACAAGTTATTTGCCGGGTCGGAGCGGTGCTGTAAAGGTGTGTCCAAACATTGAGCGGCAGCAATACGCGGCGTTTGCAGGACACTTTTCTGCCGCGCTCTAGCTAGGGCCGAACCGACGAACATTTGCACGGCGGTACTTCGCGGCACATCCGAGACACGCCGCACACTTCAGTTGGCAATATCAATCTGCCACTAACCTTTGATACGTCAGCAGAAATACGTCCAGACACAATTAGTGACGAATGTTTCGGGTTGCGGGTTTGTCCGAAAGGGATATCGCGGCCCCGGCACACAGGCAACGGAAGGAACATGGGTGGGTTTTAGTCAGTAAAAGTCTGACACACCCTCTTGCTCTGCCCAGAGCGGAGAAGTCATTTGATGATAACCCAACCTCAAAAAAAAAAAAAAAAGTGTTTGTGCGCGGCAGGTAGACAGAAGCGTTCGCGTTATGAGCGACGTCCTTTAGTCGTTGCAAGGTGAACGAAGAAAACCCATTGATTAGGTGTCATTGTGTTGAAGTCATCTATTGTCATCTTTTCTCTCACCGTATTATTACGGGATTATTTCTTTAATTACTGCATCCGAGATTCTTTCTAAGAAAATTCATTTCAAGGATATAACAATGTTAAAGTTATGAATAACAATTTTTAAAAGTGTTTGCTTAACGATTAGGTTAATTAATAACAGTCCCGTGTTATGTTAGTTGAGCTGCACGGTCACCGACAAAGCGTGCACTGACTGGACAGGTCCTCTCCATCTGTGTGGTTCTTTCCTCAAAAAACCATCTCAGACACCAATCTACATGATCTTCACATGATCTGACCAAGATTATGTCTGGACTTTAAAAGAGACTGTGATCTCTGAGTTTGTTTCGGCCTTTCTTCTCGGAGTAGTCAGCTAGGAAACGCCGACCTCATCTAGTTTAAAAAAATATGATTGCCGTGTAAAAGTGTTTTGTTCAAACCTATTTACAGAAATAAAATCATTGATAATTTATCATTGTTATGTCTCATTAGCAGCTAGGTGTGTTGGATTTGTTTTTATGCCTCTGCTTCCCTTCAAGTATTATAGGCTAATGTTATATGTTATGTGTGTTTAATTATGAGTTTTTTTGTTTAAGAAAATACTCTTTTTCTATACGGAATTTCTCAGTACCTGAACAGTTATCTAATTACGTAACATATTTTCGTAAACGATTACGACTAATCTGTTTCATTTTGACAGTTCAACAACATTCATTGCTAGTTACGTTGTTGAGCACATTGTTTTTCGAGCTTTTGAAGCAATGGATTATCAATCTGTTTCAAAACGATTCAGATTTTGATTGATCGTGCATTACGCAATTAGGGTACTTGTTTTCCTTGCTTCGGCTAAACTGGGTTCCATATGAATTAGGAAACAAAGTTGAGCAACATTGATTCTGTCGTTCTGTTTTTTTTTGTGAAAAACGTGTTTAGCCATCGCCTGAACCTTGATTGCCTCGTCAGTGTAGTGGTCACAAAGGATACTGTTGAACATAAGGTCCTGGGTTCGGTTCCCGGGTCGGGTAAAGTGTTATTGGGTTTTTCCATCTGGAATTTCTCAGTAACAGCCCGGAGTTTGGAGTTTGGTTTAGTTCAAAAAAATCTGCTGTTCCCTATATTTATGTTCGCATAACTCGTCAAAATGTAGGGAACAACTGATCTTTTTTTCATGATTTCAGGTTTGGTCCCATAGTAAAAGTGGTTCATAATGAGGAATACAATGACCCTTTATAAGGTTGTTGGTGTTTTACCAATAATCCTGTATAGACATACTTGAGTATTTAGGAATCGTATGAACTCGTTCGGACTCGATGTGAAGAAGAATCGGTATAATAAACGTTCCGATTTAGGTTCTTGTTCCGATTCGGGTTCTAGTAACGGTACCACTAAATACCGGTTCTTTACCGGTATTTTAGGACAGTTACATCTGTGACCTGGTTTTGGCGCGCAGAGTTGTATTTCTTTACGAAAGTTAATTTGTGTAGAGTAAAATGGTTTTTGTTAATTACATTATTATACATAACACTCCTGAAAATGTTATCGTTTCTAACCGCCGTTATTGCGAGGTATCGTGTAGGCGATCCCACTTCAAAAGCACTTAAGACGCTCTGCATAGCTACCCAAATCTAATGAAAATATTACATAAAATGGCTCCTCTAGGTCGTTTATAAAATTATAGGTCGGGAACCTTTACAAAGAATTATAGGCCGACCCCTCAAGTCGGCCTGTGAGAGTCTAAGTAAGCATGGACATCATATCTATGACTAGGCAATGTCCTTTGAAAATTTGATAAGTACGTTGTTATTAGAATGACGTTTGGTTTTGACTGCCATAAATCATAATATTTTGAAAATTAAAATTTAAAATGGAGTTTTTTTTTTCAAATAAACCTCCAAGGGCACTTATGGCATCAAAAGCTAGGTGCACGGTTCAGATTGGTCGTTTCCTATGGAGAAGAGCCGGAAAGAAACTCCTCGGTTACTCTTTTGAAAATAATTGGCTTTCACTATGTTTTCAAATTACACTGTAAATAGGTGTGGCAGGAAAGGTTATCAATCGCTCTACATACACGGTGGAACATCGTAATATAAACTTTTACCTTGGATTCAGTGCATAACTACCGAGCAGTGATAACTTAACATAGGTCTCGAGTTCGAAACCAAGGCACGCACCTCTGACTTTTCGGATTCATGTGTGTATTGTATAATTATCACTTGCTTCAAAAACGGTGAAGGAAAACATCGTGAGGAAACGCCATGCCTGAGAGATATTTCTCGACTTCATGTGAAGCCAAGTCAGAGGCTCATGGGCGGCTTTAAAACTCTGACACCAGGTTAGCCACTAACCACACGAAAAGAGGAAGAAGAAGTACCTATATAATTTTAGACACATTAGCCTTGAAATTTTTTGCCAGTTATTTAAAAACAAAACTTGCTTGCATGCAAGCTACGCGGTGTAAATACATAGAATACCAGCTATCTAATTACGCAACATATTTTCGATTTGCAATTGAGTCAAATTGGTTTCGTTTGTCTAGAATTGCTTTCAAAAGTTGTAAATTGAAAGCTATTCTAGTCAAACGAAACCAATTTGACTCAATTGCAAATCGAAAATGTTTGATGTTTTATGTAGATAGTAGAACGCCATTCACGTTCATAAAAAAACGTTCACATTCAAGTCGCAATCTGTCAAACTTGTCAAAAATGTTAATAAATTGATTGTATTTTTGACAGATTACGAATGTGAGCGTTCTTCAAAATTACGGGAATTGTCCCTCAGATTTGTTTCAATAATAAAGGATTTTGATGTGGTTTTACTATCATTTAGATTTTGAGAATTTATTCCATAAGCTTACTTAAGAAATTTCGATGTTTTTTCAAAACGTTATAAGACTCCAGCGGGCAGGGGCAACGCGACACCGGTAGAATTTCCGTGCAGTTTTCATAGAAATTGTTCCACCAGAGTCGCGTCGCGCTTGTCAGCTGGAATCTTTAACCGTGTGAAGCAGGGGCGGAACACTAGTTTTAAATAAGATCTTCTAAGAGAAAGCACTTATTAGTGTGCAGGTACAGCTACCCATCTCCATGAAATAATCTCGGTTATTTCAGACATCAGTAAACCCTGGAACTAGGGCGCGGTACAGTTGCAACACCGCTGATACCTGAGTACCTGGTGGTATTTCACCTTGAGTTATAGGAAGATAATATATTGGTATGTCGAGCTGTGCATCCTGGCAAAGGTGACCAGAAGTTTGTTGTTTATTGGACTGTCTGATTTTCACGGTAGTGTGGTAAAACAAAACTGCTGTAAGAGACGACCTATCTGTGATTAATAAAGCTAAATTTATCATGGTCATTAGTGATAAGCCGTGTTGCGCCATTATGGTGCATTGGGTGCATGAACCAGGTGCGTCTGGTGAGTGCAACAGATTCATGAATTAAAATTTAGTATTACATTTGTTACTAACATAGCTTTATTACCAACTTTTTTTTTGTTTTGTTTAATCCTATGCAGCTGATTACGATTTTGAATTCTAACCATGCCCTTGTGTTCAGTAAAATACTCCTATGTTATGTAAGTTAGGGCAGTCGTGTCAAAATGTCTTAAAATATTTTCCAAAAAAAAAAACAATTGAACGTGCAAAATAACTTTAATTTCGGAAGTCGGTGTCTTTGGATCTGTATTTTGTTTTCTGAAAAAATAAAATAAATGGTCCCAGCCCCACACCGATTCGTATTGCACTACAATACTTGATATGTAATCAACAGTGACAGGAAGTATTATAACATATTAACATACACAAAGTGGATTAAATACGTATTATCGAAGCTAACTCAAAAACTGCCCAAGCAAAGTTAATAAAATTCAACACCCACTTCCGAAATTAAAGTAATTTTTTACTTTGTTTTTTTTATTTTTTTTGCAAAATCAGTCTAAACATCATCGCCTGTAATTTCCATCAAACACTATCCTCACGTTCCCGCCATCATATTCCCTGTAGCACTACGTATAAAGCGGCGCAAGCGCATACTTGACAGAGTGCCAGCTGTGTCACGGCGCAGCTCTATTTCAACGTGGCTTGCGAAAATGTATCAATGGCTCAATGGCTGCCACTGCGCCGGTTTACGTTGTAACGTAGTAATGGGCTTGAGTTCATTTTGTGGGCGAATAGATATGGTCTGTTCAAAAAGAATCTGATTAAAATGTAAACAAATGTATCAGAAAATGTACCTGTGATTGCTAATTTGTAGTGCCACTTACTTTAGTGATTTGTTTATTTGAATATTTTAAACCGAAATTCTAATTTTAAATCACCTTAAAGATGGTTTTCATTTGACAATTTAGGTTTATTTATAACCTCAATTTTCTTCCATGATTTTTTTATTACAATTTAATAATGCTATTCAAACAATAATTGTTGGAAAAGGTGGTGAAATATAACGTTGAAATTTAAATACAGATACTATGATGATGTTAATAATTCCCTTTAGTGAGTGATTGTGTAAGAATTTTACCTGAAGAATTGTTACACTTTTATCAGATACTTTTTGAACAGACAGTAATTCTGTTGCTCGAGTAAATAAAACCGCAAATACACATGCGTGTAACTTGCACAAAACTATACAAGTCGTTTGCATGCCTTTAGGCTAGCTTCTAATTGGTGAAAGTCACATTGGCATGCCAGTTACTTGCATAGTTTAGTGCAAGCTACAGGCATGTCTATTACGTGCGTAAAGGGAATTTTATTGCTGTTGTAAATAGTGGAATCTAGGATGAAGCCTTAGTTTGTGAGTACCTATATGCTCTGATGAAGAATCTGTTTTGTATACTGTTTATGGAGGATATCGAAAACAGCTTATAACTAAGGACTCAGATGCCATCACAGCCCTTGTAACTCTTTAAGAAATCCTGCACCTAATTACGTAACACACTTTCAATCACAATCTGAATGATTTTCAAGGATATTCATTGCTTCATATATTCGAAAAATTTGTCTGCTCAACAATGTAAGTAACGCAATGAATGTTGTTGAACTGACAACATGAAAACCATTGCTACTGTAAGTGTGTTACGCGATTACCTTGATGAAATCCTTTAAGAAAGTTTGGTAACCAGCATCTTGCCCTAATATTGATGGTGACTTTTAACGTGGTTGTCATGGTAGTTAATTGACTCAGGCGTGACATTAACTCAGGCGTGACTTTGACTTATTGCGATCGATGTGGCTCACACTGCGTTCGGCGCTTGACGTAGCAACACGTCGTGTCCGGGTTCGCAACAAGTCAATCGTCATCACGAGGATGCCTCGTTGAGAGGTGAAACACGTGTAAATTTCTTACAGGGTTCTTTATCTCTGTTAAGCGGACTCTTTAAGCGAATAAGGTTACTAAATATAAATCGTCTATTGTATTTTTTGTGGTTGTCATGGCATGTACGACCAGAAACGAAGAGGTTGTGATGAATTATCAGCTGGCTGCAATCTTTGTCAGTTTCATGATTCTTGAAGGACATGACAGCATAATGTGTTAGCAGTTCATCATTTTGTGCCAGTTTGTAGGTAAATGCCGTGAGAAACAGGATGTTAGCGTAGGCGAGACATGTGCAATGGTACCTATGTATCTGCATACTCACGAGTGATCAATATCAAGGCTGTTATGATATCTATGTATTATTTACGGGCATGAAGGTACTAGGTGACGAATACCTTACATATATGTCGGAGGAAGGTATGTGTTTATTTCGTTATCAGGCATATTTTAACTACTGTGGGCGTACAGGGTAGTGTTGGTTATTGCGCAATAGAAAAACCGTTGCGCTTCAGATCAAATTATAATTTACGATAACATTAATCACAGTAGCATTTCGCACACTGTAGGTATACGACACAACTATTCGAAACGCGCGACAGTTTCTAAAAGTCTTCACCGCTTGACCGCCATCCATCAAGTCTGCAGCAGAGTAGAGCCCGGCTGGGGGCCGGACCGAGCGTTATGTTGTAGACTTTGTCGAGCGCCGCCGCCTGGTGGCGCTGGCGTCCCGATCAGTCAACTCAGTAACGTATTTCCGACATATACATAACATAATCAGCTTATAATATAATATTCCCAGACACAAACCTCCTCTCAGTAAGAGGGAGTTGGATGATACCCACCAAGCAGGCCCAGTGCGGGTTGGTAGATGTCACATGTCTTCGAATTTTTGGTTCTATGACATGCCGGTTTCCTCACGATGTTTTCCTTCACCGTTTTGAGAGCAGTGGTGATGAAATAATTTACACAAAGTAAAGCTACTGACTGGGTTCGAACCTACAACTCGGAAGCCACTGCTTTACGGGGTCACCACTGCTCCCGACGAATACGTACAAAAACGTAATCTTGAACTTCTTTGTATTGGTTTTTAAGACCTTATCAATGTCACTATATGACTTACAGTATTTTTATCTCACGAAGCGCCGCGCGCTTTACTTGTGGTAAAATAGTATTCAAACACGCTGTGAATGTGTGCGTGAAGACAAGTAGCGTCAGCATATAACACTCACACACGTAAACACACTTCCTACTTCGCCTTTGTTTCGGATGGTACCGTGAGCTCCTGCGCTTACACACACATTCACAGCATGTTTGAACACTAGGTAACCACCAGTAAAATGCGCGTCATGCTATATCGATTGCTTCACCACAATTGCATATATATATATATATATAGCTTATTTCATTTAATCAACAATTGAAAATCCTTTGACTTCCAATGTCCTTAACGTGTGAGTGTATGAAGTGAAATGTGTACTTGTAAAGCACTTGTATAATTCTTATCACACTTCAGGAATGTGGAAACGTCAACACATACGTCATCAATATAACACGACGGTCTCAGATGACCATCAGTACCAGCTGATATCTGTGGAAACAATTGAAACCGTATGTTTCCATAATCCTATACTATAATATAAATAAGCAATATGTGCATATTGCTCGTTTGTATACATATATTTGTAATCACGTTCTCGAAAACGGCTCTAACGATTTCGACGAAAATTGCATTAGAGGGGTTTACATGGGCGAAAAATCGATCTAGCTGGGTCTTATATCTGGGAAAATTCATTTTCTCCGTATTTTCACCCGAGCAGAGCTCGGTCGCCCAAACTTTAGAACAAGATGGCTTACCATAGAATAATGACATGGCAGCATGGAATTAGTAAGTACCTACTATCATGGCAGCATGAAATTAGTAAGTACCTACTATCATACCAGCATGGAATTAGTATGTAGTATACATGGAATTAGTATGAGAATAATCCTATACTATAAATGAGCATTCTCTATTATCACCCGAGCAGAACTCGGTAGACCGACCAGGTACTGTAAACAAAAATACTGATGACTACCACTGACTTGTATAGGTAGGTAGATAGCTGTTGGTCCTGCGCCTGATCTCTCTCCGGTCGTGTCGGATTGCCGTCTCATCGGACTGTGACAGTGAGGGAAGAGAGAGTGCATGTGTCTGCGCGCACACTTGTGCAATATAACATCTGTCGCGCCGAAGGCTGGTGGAAGGCCTCCGCTGAGATTGGTCGCCATGGCCGAAATTCAGTCTGGAGGACTTATTATGGACGAGCACCTACTGACAACACTATGTGCTCGTCTTCTAAGGGTCGTTACGTGATTTTCGCGAAACGTAACGTAACGTAACTAGTGACTTCGAACTAGTTATTTTTTCAAATTCTTTTGGGTGATGCAGCATGGTGGTTTTAACGAAGTATTACAGCAGCAGTATTACGCTTAGCATGACGCTTTCTATTTCTACGAAGAATAGACACAGTTCTTTCTATACAAAGTAATCGCACCGTGGAAATCCTTCTACAATTTGTCATTTTGTCTTTCGTTTGTATCGATCTTTGTCTAGGTCCTTTTCTATGTAGACTATTTCAGAAGAAAGTTTTCTATCCCAAACTGTCAAAATCACACTGACAATTGACAGTTGTCTAAGGTAGTGAAGAGATTTTTATTTTGTAATCGCCATGCTTAAAGTCAAAGTCAGACACGGAACGTCATTTTTGTGTACTCTTCCGTCGACAAAACGGTGCTCATGCTCAGTTATTTGCGAAACGAAAATATAAATTACTACTTGTAATACGTTACTTTTCACAAGTTTTAAGTTTTGAACGGAACTTTTGGAACGAATGACTTTTGTGCTGCAGTTACATCAATAACGTATTACTAACACAAAAAAACTTCTCTTCATACTTTATTCAGGTTTAGGACTGACTGTATGGAAAATGTAACAACTTACAAAATAACGTGTTTACAGTTTGACTCGAAACTACCTATTCGGCTACATGCCCTGTAGCCAGTTATTGTAACTAGTGACGTGAAATGACGCCCATACCTACTAGCCCGGGGAAGTTACGTCAAATAGGTTAACTTTGCATTAATTTAAAACATTGTTTTTTTCATTTAATGTGTAGGGTATGGTCAAGGGAGTATATTAAACTGTATACCGCGAAAAGTTCATCCCCGCGTGTACGTTTTTTTAAAGAAAACATCTAATTTCAATTTTACGCGGTAGAAATAAATATTAACAGATATGTTTGTATGGAGTGTTTGTCGAAGAGATTAGGTATCACAAGTAGGTCAAAAAAATTAACATCTTTGTCAACGGAGATTTCCATTAAAAAAATACGACTTTTTTAAAATGTTTAATTCTGAAATAATATATTAGTTTTACGATTTTTTTACATAATCTAACTGTTGTGGACTCCTACTCCATTAACGCACATCAGGGACTAATAGCGACATCTCGAGGCAAGAAATTATACCATACGCTACGTCATACCTATCGCTCGACTGTGATTGGGCTTCATTTAAAATATTGTTCCCACGCCCCCCTCCTTGAATGTTGTAAAACCAAAATGGCCAATATACAGATTGTTCGTTAAAAGCATAGCATCGTTTTTCATTGAAACTCCTCAACGCTATCTAGAAACCACCTTAAGTTTTCACAAACCTCATCGCTGCTGCTACAATTTTGTCTCAATTTTTATTCACAAAAATGCGTTTTTTTTTTTTTTTTACCTGAATCTGAATGCGGTCCTGGAATAAGTTATTTTTTTTATATTATTTAAAGAGCTAAGTTCACAAACACGATTCAGGAAAAAAATCGCTGTTAGGATTTAGTGCAGGGTTAAAACCTAATTTCCCCGGCCTATACCTAGGGTTTGTAATAATGAGAATAATACCGATAGATTTTAAACTAAGGAAGTGCAAATACGGAGCTATACTATACGGTGACATACACACAGTAACCGTCATAGCCCGAAGAATTACCAAACTTAAGTGGCAATGGGCAGGGCACATTGCTCGTAGAACAGATGGCCGATGGGGCCGAAAGGTTCTGTAGTGGCGACCGCGTACCGGAAGACGAAGCGTTGGAAGGCCTCCCACAAGATGGACCGATGACCTTGTGAAGGCCGCAGGAGTCCGCTGAATGCGGGCAGCATAGAATCGGTCGAAGTGACGGTGCTTGGGGGAGGCCTATGTTCAGCAGTGGACGTCTTTTGGCTGAAATGATGATACTTACATACAATATAATATAAGTAACGAAATGTCCGTACTATAAATTTCTGCTTACGGGGAATACAATACAATCCTTGCTTACAGAATAAGGTGAAACACTCACGACTCAAGTGTTAGAACAATCAGTTAGCAAACAATGCGATAGATTGTCTAAGAGATAACTACAAGTGGATAAATGAAATCCCGAGGTCTAAAATGGAAAATATGATACATAGGTGTCTGGAGATTGAACGATTTTACAATTCAAAATATTATTATCTTATCATCTTCTTCTTCTTGTCGTGTGGTTAGTGACTAACCTGGTGTCAGAGTTTTAAAGTCGCCCATGGGCCTCTGACTTTGTTTCACATGCCGTCGAGAAATATCTCTCAAGTTTCCTCACGATGTTTTTTTCTTACTACTAATGCGAAAGTGAGTTTGTTTGTTACGCTTTCACTCTAAAACGGCTGAACGGATTTGGATTAATTTTGGCACATGGGTAGACCTGGGTAAGGACAAAGGTTACTTCTAACTTGGATGGCGGACGAAGTCGCAGGTAACAGCTAGTAAAATAATAAAAATACTCTATTCAATAATCATAGCTCGAATTTAAGTAGGTAAGGCTTTATTTCCAATAGAATACAGTATTTTGAGAGGATGTTCGGTTTTGCTGTAGTTTCTTGTGGTGTCTTGTTTTGTAATGAAATACTATATGCTCTTAAAAGAAGACAATATATATTTGCTCCGTTCTATTGACATCTAGCTAAACTAAATAAATCATTCAATCATTTTTCGTGAGGAAACCGGCATTCTTGAGAGATATTTCTCGACGGCATGTGAAGCCAAGTCAGAGGCCCATGGGCGGCTTTAAAACTCTGACACCAGGTTAGTCACTAACCATATGAAAAGAAGAAGAAGATTCAATCAACTCAGCCTATCGCAGTCCACTGCTGGATATAGGCCTCCCTCAGGCTGCGCCACAACACCCTGTCCTCTGCCTTCCGCATCCAGTCTCTGGTTAAGGACGTTGATCCATCTAGCTGGGGGCCGTCCCACACTACGCTTGCCGATACGCGGTCTCCACTCCAGGACTCATTTGCTCCATCGGTCCTTCGAGAATTCCGCATCCAGTCTCTGGTTAAGGACGTTGGTCCATCTAGCTGGGGGCCGTCCCACACTACGCTTGCCGATACGCGGTCTCCACTCCAGGACTCATTTGCTCCATCTGCCATCGGTCCTTCGACAAACATGGCCAGCTCACTGCTATTTCAGTTTGCTATGTCGGTTGCTCCGGTTCTTTTCCGGATAACTTCATTTCTGATTTTATCCTTCAAAGAAACTCCGAGCATAGCCCGCTTCATGGCGCGCTGACCGACTTTAAATTGTGGACCAGTCCGACTATCAGTGTTCACGCTTCGGCACCGTATGTCATAACGGGCAGGACGCACTGGTTGAAGACCTTAGTCTTCAAACATTGCGGGATAGGCGACGAAAAAAAGCTAAAATAACCCTCACAAATAACTTGCATTACGAATGAAAAGATAGTCAAAAATCTTATTCTATCGCTCAACATTTGAAGATCATGAGTCGCCACACGTGAAAGACACGTGAGTGTCCTACCCTCCTCACAGCTTCCAAAAATACCTAACTATTAATAAAAGACACCCTGTGTTTAAGCATGTGCGGCATTCCCAAATAGATCGCCTTTTGTGGAGACGTGCCATCTCGGACTGGTCGCGCGAGGAAGTGTTGGTTATGCGAAGCGATCAATCATTCGATGTTGATATAACCTAACCTAACACACGTTCACATTCCTTTGATCGATTCTGGAATCGATTTTCGGATGTTAGCAAATTCTGCAGTGCGCTTAGTGTTTTTGGATTCTTCGTTTGACATTATTTTGTAAGCTACATTCTGCTTCTGATAGTTAACTTCCGGTTCCTCAGATAAAGGATTTTAATATTAATTTTTGAGCTGTGCAATGAATGAAAAGTAACCTTTTCCTTCTTCAGGTTCCGGTATCTTTCATAACGATCGGTTCAATGATCGGTTGCGTAAAGGACCTTTTTTTTTTTTTTTTTTTTTTTTTTGAGGGTGGGAAATCATCAAATGACTTCTCCCGCTCTGGGCAGAGCGAGAGGGTGTGTCAGACTTTTACTGACTAAAACCCACCCGTGTTCCTTCCGTTGCCTGTGTGCCGGGGCCGCGTTATCCCTTTCGGACAAACCCGCAACCCCAGCAGGCATTGGTCTTTCGACCCCGTCGGTTGGTGCTGACTTCTCTTTGAGGCGCGCGTGGAACACAACGCGCCGTCGACACGGGCCTGGTCCTTATCGGACGGCGAGCTGCCCATTGCTCACCGTCCGCAAGCCCGCGCCTACGGTGGCCGGAAGTCGGCTCTGGACTCCCGACGCCCGGGGCGTCTCCTGCGGCGACTAGGGCCGCGAGGGCGTGCAGCTTGCATCTCCCTCGCGCGCTCCGCCTCCTCCTTCGCGAGCATAACTGCTTCGCAGAAGGAGGTGACGGCCTCCCATGCACTCTCGCTCCGAACCATGGCCTGAACCAGGGCCGGACGCGAGAGATCGCCGCCGCCGATCGCCTCCGTGAGGACACGGCGGTGCTCCGCCCAAGCTGGGCAGACCTCCACCGTATGCTCCACCGTGTCCTCCGGGCGATCCACACAGTGGTGACACCCGGGCGTTTCCTCCCGCCCTACGCGGAACAGGAACCTCCCGAAACAACCGTGTCCGGTGAGGACCTGCGTCAGGCGGAAGGTGAGGACGCCATGGCGCCTCTCAAGCCACTCCTCAAAGAGGGGACTTATCGCCGCAATTGTGGCGTGCCCAGCGCTGGGTTGCGACAATCGTACACTCCATGCCGCCATGAGATCCCGCCGGAGCTCTGTCCGCTGTGCCGTGATTTCTCGCGGCAGCGGAGTTACACCCCGGCGTTTCGCCTCCTCGCGCAACTCCCACATGTGCGCGAGGACTTTCGCCTCCAGATCCCATGGCGGTAGTCCGGCAAGGAGGCTCGCCGCCTCACGGGAGACCGTGCGGTATCCCCGGACCAGCCTGATGGCCATGACCCTTTGGGACGCGTTCAACCGCCGGTGCGTAAAGGACCTGATAGACAGATTGATCAGATTGAGATTGATCTGATAGACAGACAGCAACTTTCGCATTTTTTATATTAGTAGTATGGAGACACTTTCTGGAAAGACAGGATCTTAACTATAAATTACAAAGGCACACTGTTAAAAGTACTAGGACCGCATAACAGTCCAGGTATGCCACCAATACAACGCTGAGTTTGTGTTGGTTCAGTACAGAAGTAGCCACAGTTTGTAAACCGTGAATCAAACGTGGATACAAGCGTGAGACAACACAATTTGTCTTAGCCGATTTGATCGGTTGGCTTTTTGGCTATTTTTAGTAGGTCATGTCTAAGAACAGCCCGCGTTTGGGGGATGCCATAAGTGGCGATTGTGGAAGTGTGTATAAGTACGCTTGATTTAGAACTACAGTTAAGTGTGGTCCATACCGAAAGCAACATACTTGGCAGTTCCTATTTCCAGACTTCTTTTGGCTGTAATGATGATGATGATGCTGTTGATGGTTATCTGATGAGGGCATTTAATTTGGTTATTGACAAACTGTCAACAATATGTAATCCCCGTTCGCAATTCATTTGCCAAACATGTAAACAAACACGAGTTTTAGGAAAAACAACTGTAATAAAAACATAAGGTTCAGTTTGCACTGTACTAGTCGGTCTAAAATCAACTGTATTTACACTCTCATAAAGTTGGTGTTTGTCTAAGTGGAAAATACATGTTTGGAAAATAAATTGCGAACGCAAATTAGGCAGCTATTAGGTTTTTTTCAATGTTTACATATTAATGTAATGTAATTGTGTTGAAGTGTTATAATTTACTATAAATAAAAAAAATGAGCCCCATAACACAACTAAATGGCGCAGTATGGCGCAGAGAGAGGAATCAGTAAGATGATGCAAGGCTTGCCTCGGTCTCTCCTATACGATCAAAGGCTGAGATTTATTTCATTTACACATTGAGAGACCCACAACGCTCGCCCACACTACACTTTCAGTTTAGTTCATACGTGCAGCTATGAAATCCCGAAAGTTTAACGTTCAACCAATCCAGCGTAGTATCTGTCGGATAGATAGAACGGTTCAATCCTAGCCCAGATCTAGATCAATCGATCAGCGCTTACTATTTTGCCATAAACCAGACATTGAACTCCTCTACTTCCGTATAAAAAATTAATAGCTTTCCATTCCCATAGTAAACACCATGATAAGGTCAAGTAAATAAACCATTAGTTATGCCCAATATTGCTTTCTTACAATTAATTAGTTTTTCTCTTTGTAGGCCTTGAAGGAGGAAACGTTTCGGATAAATTAATATTTTTCACGTGTTTTGTATGACAGATCAAAATACGTGCAAAATATGTTCAAGGATCACCATAAAGACAGGCCCACATGGAACAGAAGTGTGGAAAAGGAAGAGAGAGGCTCTTGCTTGCGACAAAAATTAATAAGTACATAAGAATGAATGAATGAATGAAATGCACCGATCCCAGCGTGGTTCAACCAGACTCGATAAATCGAATGAACCCCAAGATTTGCACTAGCCTCCAGGGCTAGTGCAAATGCCTCATGTTTCATGGAGCTACAGAGGCCATTGCATATCAAGGAGTAGACCGGGTGGCGCGGCAATCGTCGGGCAGTTGCCCGCCAGACATGATACCCGGTTCTGCTCGGAGGATCGTCCCTTTTCTAAAGAGGATGAGAGAACTTTACACCCTGTTCCCCATATATCTAAAAAGCCAATCAGTGCCAAAATGTTATATGAAGAATCATTCGTTCACAAAATAGACATGTCTAGCAATCTACAAGGTTTCCCATTCAAGTTTATACTATAGTAACGACTTACTACCTACGTTTATAATAATAATAATAATAACCCGCCGCCGTATCTCTACGTTGACGTCGTGGTGGGGCTTGCGCGGTCCAAACTCTGGGTCTGCGCCGGTATAGTTTACTTTGCCGGAACAGGTCTAGGATAAGGAGCCAGACCAAGAAAGATACAGAAACCCGCAGGGCAGCATGTGGCGAGCTGTTGGGCAGTAGCGACCCCACGGACCCTACCTCCCGGGAGAAATCATCTCTGGCTTGCCTTTATTGGCTGGCTGGGGTGAACACTGACGAGGAACAGAGCTCCCACCTCATACTTGCCTTAATTGGCCGGCTTGAGTGGAGATTCGCAAGAGCAAACGTGCTAGGAGGAAGGAAGTATTCCAGTAAGTGCTCGTAGGGATATTGACCATCTTCCGGGCTGTGGGATTGTTCTGAAAGCCGTGGAATACCTCTCCACTCCTCAAGCACCTCTTGACATGTTGCCCCCTTGTCGCTACGTCACTATGTGCTAGCGACAGTTTTCGGAGGCCCATTATTGAGTGTGCAAGTCACCCCCTGCCATTTTATCCGTGTACATATAAAACATTGATCAGGCAGGGGCCATAGTCCTTCCATAGTTCCAGGTCACCAGTCAACTTAAGCGACCCAAACCCATAGTCCAATATCTTTGTTTCCATATCCTGTAATAGTCCTACACCAACCGGGGGTTGTCCTTGGATGTACTTGCATAGTACACACAGGGATAATCGTCGGTTCGTGCCTCATATCATTAAAAACGTCTAACGGGCCTCTGCGAGTTGGCTTTGGCCCCTCGTTCGCCTTAAAAAGGTCCGGGACCCCAAGGTCCCGAGAAATGTCAAGAGACGTAAAAATAATAATAATAATAGTACCATTTATTTCAGGCGACACAGGCCCATAGAAAAATACCCTAACCTATAAACATACATATTTTAATATAAGCAAAAAACTTGTTAATAAATAAGGCTTAGACTATGTTAGTAGCATTTCACTTTGCACTAGGTTGAATTTGTGCTGTCGTGTGGAGCTTGTCCGCGGAAGCGACGGAACACCACGTCCTGCGGCCAAAAGTCTTTTTCCATGACGATGGGCAGATAACAGTTCGGTACACGCACGACGAACGCCTTAAAGTTGACGTTCCGGTGCGATTCTAGTATCTGCACCCTCGGCGTGTACCTCGTCTTTTGGCGCACGTACTCCACGATGTCCTCCACCTTAGTGGTGTAATGCAGGCGGGAGATGTACACCGGTGTGTTCGGCTTTGCGGCACGCAGGCTCACTTGGTTTATAACTAAGAATGCCAGCAGTTGTGGGTTTCTTCAAGAAAATTATAGGTACTCAGTTTAAAACCTGTCAATAGTTATGTTCTCATAAACTGTTGTTTTTAGTACCCGTGATGTTAATAAAAGCCGGAGTAATTTTCAGTCTGGCTAGGAATCAAAACGTTCCGGGTGCAAAGAACGGGCTAGTCACTCTCTAAGGCCCTTTTTTACCTAAAAAGGAGACAACACTTGTCCTATCATTGTAAAAGTTTTCTCTTAAGAGCGTTTATCCAGAAAGTTGGCAACGTCGCAAATAGCTGTCAAATATTTCGGTGTTTAGATTAATTTGGTAATATTACTGTATGGAAATAAGAAATATGGCTAACTAGTGAACTAAAATATTGATTATGAAATGCAATAATTAATATCGTAACACCGAATATTTAGTTTTAAAGGTTAAAAAAAGTATTAGGAAACTTTCCAATTGCCTTTTTTACACCTAAAACGGTTACAACATCAAATTCAATGTTGTAATTGCAATTCATTGTTATTATTCTAGTTCACTAGTTAGCCATATTTCTTATTTCCATACAGCAATGTTGCTAAATTAATTAAAACAGGTAAACATTTGATGGCTATTTGCGACGTTGCCAACTTTTTAGAAGAACGCTCTTAATAGGGAAAACATCAATAAAGAGCTATACAGGGTCAAATTAAACTAGCTAGTGAAACTCCGCAGACGTGATTAGTATATCGATATATTTAAACACGATAAAACAAGAGAAAACAGATTTTCTAAATTCATATTTCGAGTAACAACACCACCAGCGGCAGCGGTCGTTGACCCCCCATAAAACTTATTTTATTTGGTTTAGCGTGCTTAGATATCGATTTCCATCACGTCTGCCGCGTTTTGCTAGATAATTTTATTTGACCCTGTATTGATGTTTTCTCCATTATGAGAAATCGATCGAAATCGAAAATATGTTATTAGAAATAGGACTATTTCGTGAAAATATGACGATATCCAGCAAATATAATTTCATGAGTTTTTTTATTTATGTATAAATTATTTTTTTATGTTTATAATTTTATCATAATTGCCGCAAATTTAATTTTAATCAAGATTTACGAGTATCGTGAAACAGCTCCGCAGTTTGCAAAAAAACTTTATTGGCTTTCGCGGGCTACATAGAAACAATTCAGACCACTTTGGAAATATGTAGTCTCAAATTTTTTAAGTTTTTAATTTTGAGCCACAAACATAAATGAATGAAAGAAATTTCATGTAGGTGATATGTTGCGTGTCTGCATCCATCGTCACGGAGCAATGAGCTGAAGTTTCATAAATAGGAAGAAGTTTGAAGTGTAATTACTTAACAACTTCTGAATTACGGTTTTCCCGAAGTATCTATGCTAAGTTGGAGGTACTTTCCATCCAAGATAGGTATTCGCAGACGATGAGGGTGGGTCCAGTTCAGTGTGCCTGCCCTCATTCATATTGACGTCACGGCATAATACGGTAGAGTAAACTGTTTGCAATTATACACTCCTGGTACTTACGGCTTGTTTACGTTTACTGTAAACTGGATTTTACTCATGTAGAATTTCTAAGGTACAAACAAACACGTTTTTCTTGCAATACCATACTATATGGAGGGGCTTGTGGCTAACTAATAACAGCCGCACAGGTCACGGGTACGCTTGCCGCGGTTGGTCCGTAGACGGATGACCATCTTTATCTCTTAGTTAGGTTTTAGTCAGTAAAAGTCTTAGTAGTAGCCCTTTCGGACAAACTCGCAACCCCGGCAGGCATTGGCCCTTACGGACTCCGTCAGTTGGTGCTAACATCTGTTTGAGGCGCGCGTGGAACACAACGCGCCGTCAACCCGGGCCTGGTCCTTATCGGACGGCGAGCTACCCATTGCTCACCGTCCGCAAGCCCGCGCCTACGGTGGCTGGAAGTCGGCTCGCGACTCCCAACACCCGGGGCGTCTCCTGCGGCGACTAGAGGCGGGAGGGCGCGAATCTTGCCTCTCCCTTCGCGCGCTCCGCCTCCACCTTCGCGAGCATTACTGCTTCGCAGAAGGAAGTGACGGCCTCCCATGCACTCTCGCTCCGGACCATGGCCTGAACCAGGGCCGGACGCGAGAGATCGCCGCCGCTGATCGCCTCCGTGAGGACACGGCGGTGCTCCGCCCAAGCAGGGCAGACCTCCACCGTGTCCTCCGGGCGATTCAAACAGTGGTGACACCCGGGCATTTCCTCCCGACTTATACGGAACAGGAACCTCCCGAGAATATCTGCGTCAGGTATACCTGACGCTGATATTCTGCTGGATCCCTGCAGTGACATACGGACGTCGAGCAGACGAGATAAATTGGTGATGTGACAAAGTGTTATGCGCAGAGTGAAAATGTATTCTACAGCAAAGTTTTGCATTGGGAAACGTTCTGTTTCTGAAGAAAATTACCAATAATGGTAACTATAATCTAGGTACATAATAATATACGTATATAGGTACACTGACGAGCAATATAAAAAAGCCACTTCAAAAGTGCCAAAAAAATCTAAATATCTCCAAAGCCGCACAAGCTAGCTAGCTATAAAGTAAAACAAAATCTTGAAAACAATTTTATATGTGTTTTTATGCACTATTAAATAACCTTGAATGTTGCTTTTTACTTCAGGAAGCTATTTTGCGTGGTTTCGGAAATATTTCATGCACAGCTGAATTTTCAGTAAACTGTATCCTGTAATTTGCCGTCAGAAAGTCACTTACACGCGAAATCGCCTAACTTACTCACATACTTATGTAATCTTAGTTACCTCGTGTCATTTATTTAACTGGTCTCAAAGATTAAAATGCGATTGTTGGTTATTTATTATTTCCTGAAATTGCAAGCTATATTAAAATACTACACCATTGTACAAGGTGGACGCGACCTTACAACAAAAACACTACTTTTAACTTACTAGCGACCCGCTCCTGCTACTTCGAACGGTTTTTACGACTTGACAAAACATCGAGATTTTTTAGGTAAACGTAACTTTAATATTAACGTATTATACACATAAAACTTCCGCATACGAAAATTCAATCAAATTATATTTAATAGCAATATACAATACATTGGCAAAACTATCACTACTATTTAGTTTGTTAGAAAAATCACTTTTTTAATTTGGATCCTAGAATTTAATTCATAGTTCCAAAATATTCTTATGCATGAGTATTGCCAGTTCTTTTTTTTTTTGTTGTACTAGCTGTGACCCACGGTTTCATCCACATAAGTCTTGCTCCCGTAAAAATATCGGGATAAAAAGTATACTACGTCCTAATCCAAGTCATCGTCTACCTATGTGCCAAATTTCATCCAAATCTGTTCTACCGTTTTAAACTCACTTTCGCATTTATAATATTAGTTAGAATTAATGTCCCCACATTGTATACATCTATCGCATCATCTCCTATGTCCATATTTAGATTTATCTCAAATAAATACTCTTCACCTTGACCGTTCAAATGCTTGCAAAGCGTGGCAGTCATATATCTTATGAGCAGATTCTAATTGGACAAGTAGCATCGTGTGCAATGTAACGTCACCTTTCTTGTGCCAGGAATAGAAATATAGTGCATTGTCTGCCTATAAATGAGGTGTTACTTTATTAGGTGTATTTTCAGGGCGGTGACACGTCATGAGGTTAATAAATTCTACGTAAATACTTCTACTTTTAGGGTTCTTTAACACCTTGCGCAACAGTAAACGCATATAGACGAAAATCAATCTCCGTCGCCTTTATCCCACCAAACTATGTTGGTTTCGGTTTCCAGTCTAACTGGATGCAGCTGAATACCAGTACTATACATGGAGCGATTGTCTATCTAAGCTCCACAACCCAGTGTCTTTTTTGTGTCAATCTGTGTTGTCCGAGGACAAATGTAGAGACATTTGCCCTCGGACAACACATGGCGTTTGCGATGATAAAAATCGGTTTAAATTGGCGATGAGAAAAATCGACTTAAGGAAGACCTGGTCTGTTTGGCTTCGTCAGGGTTCCAATCCTGTAATGTAGTTTGACCGGGAACGCTGTTCCGCGGTACCTTAAGTGTGCGCGCGGCGAGATGGGGAGGCACTGTATGTCGCTCATTGGTCAACGCTGCCCCCCGCCTCACCGCGCATTCTTAAGGCACACAACAGAGGTCCCGGTCAAACTATAGGTAATAGGTACCAACCGATTACTGTCCCACTGCAAGCCTCTGCTCATACAGAGAAAGCATGAGCATTGACGGTCCTATTTTCAGTAGCATAAGTAAAGATAAAGATGCAATAATGTAAACAGTACTAAAAATAACCACACTTAATAACGTGACACCATATATACACAAATCTTATTCGGTGAAATGACAATGTACAATTAGAGCTGATAATAATAGATTGGTGATGAATATGTTTTAAGTGGTATTTATCATTGCAAGCTTGGCTACAGTGGTTTTTTTATTCAATCAGTTGTGATGGGTACCGGCGGTGTATACCGGCTGCTTTAATGTAATGAAATCAGAATCTACGGCGGTGACATTAATATTTATTAATGGAACAATGTATTTGGAGTTCAGATAAATTAGGGGTGATAATCATTTTTTTATTGTATTTTTGGAATGAAGTTCCTTAACACGTTCAGTACCGGGTACCGGGAGGACCCTCCTGGAGGGTTCACATAGTTGCATGTGGGATGCCGGGAGCCCTCGCGGAGGTCTTATTTTAAATGTAGTTATTTCTTAGTGAATACAGCATTATAAACCGTAGAAATAAAATCTGATGTATATTGTAACAAGATTTATTAGTAAATATATAAGCGTTGGTTTTAAAATCCAGGTATTTTTTTTTTTGTTCGCAGTTACTAATATTCACAAAAAATTTAAAAGGTTGAAAACTAAGTATAGCGACAAGACCCCCTGAAACCACTATGTTACTTCGTTTTACAGTGTTTTATAAAACGGTAAACCTAATGCCGTTGACCGTCCGCGATGGTTAATTTTAGCGCATACGTAATGCCGGTAACCCTCACGGAGGGTTCACTTCCAATATGTATGACGACATGGCGTATGAGTTCTATGAAAAGTGGGTGGAGTCGAAAGTGTTAAGGTGGCACTACTTGATATGTTTTCCATACAAATAGGGGGGTTAATTCCACTGTGTGACATTGTTCATCCAAAATTAAACATAATATATTTTGTCTCATTATTAATTTTGTCTGTGCGGAAACAGACTAGTAAAATAATTATTTTCCATTAAAAAGTTAGGAGCCAACAAAGATTCCTTTTTCTTGTTATTTTAACGCAACTTCGGGCGTAATTAAGTAATAAAAGAAGTGTAAAACTTCAAAAGCAAAGTCAGCACCGACAAAGCTCAATAATCGAAGAGTTCAATAAACTTTATAATTTGTAATTGATTTATTCAGTGTTTTTTTCATAAAACTCGATTATCCAAAGGACTTTTCGTATTTTTTTACGCGCTCGTTTTACTAAAATTGTTTGGAACGAATCAAAATTTCTTACTTTTTTGCAAAGAAGATTTAATTTCACGGGCTTTCTTATTGATACCTCATTTCATTAAAAACGTTTAACGGGCCTCTGCGAGTTGAATTTGGCCCCTCGTAAGCCTTTCAAAGGTCCTGGACCCCTGGGTCCCGAGAAATGTCAAAGACGAAATAATAATAATCGTCTGTTTTGCCTGAAAAAACATACCAGAAGCACTACAGAGTCTAGGAAGCCTCAGCAACGCTCTGAGCGCGTTGTTGTACTGAATACACAACACAATAGAGGCTTTTTGAATAAAATTTACCCACAACCTTCTGGCGTAAAAAGTTTGTCAGATTTATGAGCGTTTATTCAAAAAGTGGGCAACGTCGAAAATAGATTTCAAATATTTCGTTGTTTTGATTAATTTGGCAATATTACTGTATGGAAATATTAAATGTGGTTAACTAGCGAACTAGAATGTTAATAATGAATTGAAATATAACACTGAATTTGATGTTGTAATCGTTTTAGGAGTAAAAAAGGCATTTGGAAAGTTTCCAAACATTTTTTTTTTACATCTAAAACTAAATATTCGCTGTTCGGTGTTACGGGCAAGTTAGCTTCATATTTCTGACTGACCGACGCCTTGACAATTCAAAAGTACCTGTAATTGGTTTATTTGAAATAAATGCTTTGAGTTTTTTTTTTTGACGATATTAATTATTGCATTTCATAATGAATATTTTAGTTCACTAGTTAGCCATATTCCTTATTTCCTTACAGTAGTATTGAGAAATTAATCAAAACAGGTAAATATTTGACAGCTATTTGCGACGTTGCCATCGTTTAGGATATGCGCTCTAAGGCCTTGAATGAAGTGACTATAACATCAACTGAGCACTTTCGGCTGAAAAATATTATGAGCACTTAGCAAACCTGCGAGCCAACATGCTATCCCTTACAGTTAACGACCTGCATTTTCTTTGAATATACATATCACCTTTAAAATCTGCAGTGGCTATATGACTGAAGTAAGTTTAAAAAAACAACAAAACAAAATATAAACAGAAACATCACAAAAAGCTCAATAGGTTCGACAGTGGAAAAAAAAACTTACCTTGTCTAGTCAAGCATTTTAAGAGAATGAAGGGAAGCAAGACCCTTCATTCTCTTAAAATGCTTGACTCTTGTCTATGGCTATAGTAGATCTACATACTGTCAACTTCAAATTCTCAATTCACAAACCGGGTACGGAAACGCCCGGGTGTGACCACTGTGTGGATCGCCCGGAGGACACGGTGGAGCATACGGTGGAGGTCTGCCCTGCTTGGGCGGAGCACCGCCGTGTCCTCACGGAGGCGATCGGCGGCGTCGATCTCTCGCGTCCGGCCCTGGTTCTGGTCCGGAGTGAGAGTGCATGGGAGGCCGTCACTTCCTTCTGCGAAGCAGTAATGCTCGCGATGGAGGAGGCGGAGCGCGCGAGGGAGAGGCATGATTCGCGCCCTCGCGCCCCTAGTCGCCGCAGGAGACGCCTCGGGCGTCGGGAGTCGCGAGTCGACTTCCGGCCACCGTAGGCGCGGGCTTGCGGACGGTGAGCAATGGGTAGCTCGCCATCCGATTAGGTCCAGGCCCGGGTCGACGGCGCGTTGTGTTCCACGCGCGCCTCAAAGAGATGTCAGCACCAACTGACGGGCTCCGTAAGGGCCAATGCCTGCCAGGGTTGCGAGTTTGTCCGAAAGGGATATCGCGGCCCCGGCACACAGGCAACGGAAGGAACACGGGTGGGTTTTAGTCAGTAAAAGTCTGACACACCCGCCCGCTCCACCCAGAGCGGGAGAAGTTATTTGATAATTTCCCTCCCTCCCAAAAAAAAAGAAAAAAAAGGGGTACGCTAAGATAACATTTTCAGTCAATGTGCCTAGCCTTTTCCCAACTATGTTGGGGTCAGGTACCGTTCTAACCGGATGCAGCTGAATACCAGTATTTTAAATGGAGCGACTGCCTATCTGACCTCCACAAGCCAGAAACTGGTAATTTCATACCCCTTAGTAAGACTAGTTGTCAGACTTTTGGGCTTCAAATATCCACAAATGACAGCCGGGACCAACGGCTCAATGTGCTTTCCGAGGCACGGAGGAGTCTCGGTATGTAAAGATGATCACCCATCCACGGACCAACCCCGGCAAGCATAGCTTAACCTGATGGATCAACCCGTGCGCTTCCAAGTTTTCCAGTGCAGTGCAGTCTTAAAATTTTCCCATTCTAATAATACCTTCGTAAGTACACAAGGTAAGTTTTCCACAGGGCTCTGCGGACGCGCCGCGCATCGCCCGGTCATTCCACCCAGACAATCATATGCCACTATTTATTATACGTGCTTATATGAACTCGTGGATATTAAGGGAAAGGTTTTTTTTAATAAAGACGGCGATATATATAAGTACGGTGATCTGACAGTCAAGACATAGGTAGAGGTCATGTAAACTCAAGAATTTGTGCATAACAGTGTTGAGTTGGGTTCAGTGGCAGATTTCAGGCGTTTTTTTTATTTTTTTGTGCTGAAATGGTATCTGAAAAGGAAAGTGGAAGGGTTTTAAGTTTTTTGTAATCTACCCGTTTTTTGAACTTTGCAATCCTGAATAGTAGCCAAGTTCAATGATCTACAGTGTAGGTAAGTGAACGTCTGATAAATTCTTCAGCAATTTTCAAAATACAGATACTTAATATATATGCCTTCGTTCACGTGGAATTCGATTAAATACTCGCTGATAATGTAGCTTTCTCTAGGTGAAAGAAATTTTTCTATCGGTTAAGTATTTTTTGAGTTTATCCATTCAAAACAATCATACAAAAAATCTGTTTATATTGGTTTAGATTACATGCTGGCCTCTAAACTTAGCTGTTTTGTTACTCTGAAGCAAATCAGAAATGAAACCCACCTATTAAAGTAACAGTATTATACCTCGACAGTGCCCTTGAAATAATAACCTACGGCCGCTCGGTAGATAAACCTTCCGAGTCCGTGAGGAATTGCCGCGCACTCGATACTGTTGCGTACTGATATACACTGAGATTTTGAAGCGCGTCATTTCAGCTGTTTAATATATTATACTGTTACTTATTTCTACTTGGACCACAAATCACTAAATGCATTTAACGCTAAACGTATTTAAAACATCGTCAATCGTTTGAAGGTGACAGAGACAGAACAATGATTTGTCGTGGTTTTGTGTTTTTTCTCCAACTTGTTCTTTTTAAAGGTTACGTACCCAAAGGGTGCCAAACTGGACCCTATTACAAAGCCTCCGCTGTCCGTCTGTCTGTCAGCGGGCCATATCTCATGAACCGTAATACACAGTTGAAATTTTATTTCTATTGCCGTTATGTACAAATAATAAAAATTAAATCAAAAACAAAAGTGTTTTTTTAAGTAAAAAAAAATAAAAAATAAATGTTTTGTTAAATATTTTACGGTGGTACGGAACCCTTTGTGTGCGAGTCCAACTCGCACTTGGCCGGTTTTTGTGTTTGTGTTTTTCTTTGCGTCATGTTTTAATGCGAATTATCGTATTTTCATTCTTTCTAAAAACGTTTAGCGCTAATTGCAATTAGTGAGTTGTGGTACGACCGGGCCTAAATACAGGATCAAAGTCAACCACAAACAGTACAAGCTACGTCCATCATAGGTCAGTGTTGTTTACTAATTGAATAGCGGTACCAATTGATCGGTCATTCCTCCCGTTAATCGCTCACAAACAATGATTATGTACTTACCGATATCTTTGTACACACTTATTCCTGGATGACACGTGTTCGAGGAATCGGTAGTGCAGTGACCTTTTTAGGGTTCCCTACCTCAATAGGAAAAGTTACGACGTCGTGTCACCGCGCACTTTTAGGATCACTCCGTTGTCCGTCTGTCTGTCAGTCGGTCAAGACCGCACGGAGGTATCAAGTTCAAATTAATATCAAATACATAGGACTGTGCTGCTCTTCTAAGCCGAAATGCGCTATCTCAATCGGAGTAAGTTTTGAGAAAATTTACTTTTTGTAAATTGTAATTTAAGGATATAAAAATCTGGGCATGCCACAATTGCGGCGATAAGTCCCCTCTTTGAGGAGTGGCTAGAGAGCCACGGCGTCCTCACCTTCCGCCTGACGCAAGTTCTCACCGGACACGGCTGTTTCGGGAGGTTCCTGTTCCGTATAAGGCGGGAGGAAACGCCCGTGTGTCACCACTGTGTGGATCGCCCGGAGGACACGGTGGAGCATACGGTGGAGGTCTGCTCTGCTTGGGCAGAGCACTGCCGTGTCCTCGCGGAAGCGATCGGCAGCGGCGATCTCTCGCGTCTGGCATGATGTTCCTGTTTATATTTTGTGTTGGCCCTTATTTTTTTTTTTGTAAACTTACTTCGGTCATATAGCCACTGAAGATTTGAAAGATAATATGGATATTGAAAGAGAAAGCAGGGCGCTAACTGTAAGGGATAGCATGTTGGCTCGCAGGTTTGCTAAATGCTCATCATTTTTTCAGCCGAAAGTGCTCAGTTGATGTTATAGTCACTTCATTCAAGGCCTTAGAGCGCTTATCCTAAAAGATGGCAACGTCGCCAATAGATGTCAAATATTTCACTGTTTTGATTAATTTAGCAATATTAATGTGTGAAAATAAAAAATGTGGCTAACTAGCGAACTAGAATATTGATTATGAAATGCAATAACAAATTAATATCGTAACACCGAATGTTTAGTTTTAGATGTAAAAAAACTATTTGGAAACTTTCAAAATGCGTTTTTTACACCTAAAATGGGTACAACATCAAATTCAATGTTATAATTGCAATTCATTATTATTATGCTAGTTCGCTAGTTAGCCACATTTGTTATTTCTATTCAGTAATATTGCTTTATGAATCAAAACAGGTAAATATTTGACAGTTATTTGCGCTGTTGCCAACTTTTAGGATAAACCCTCTTAAAACAATTTCTACGGAATAACTCCAGAGAAGTTATACATACAGAACGGTTTAGCATATGCGTTGTGGCTTTGACGAGTAACTACGTATGTTTTTTCTTTATCTAAAAGTCAAGGTACAGAATATGCAATCACTCAACGCTCACTTAAGTGACTTCGAACCATTTCTTGTGAAGGGTCATCTTTTATTTACAAATATGGAAGCCCTTTGGATACTTCCGCCTCTAAGATAAATTGAAAGATAACATAATGTTATTAAAATTCATAATGATACGCAGGAACTCCAACTTGATGAAGATTTTTAATTGTGTAAAGTCTTGGCAAGTGCTTCAATAAATCACGTCACCTTTTAATAACATAGAAAAGATCTGTCATTCATTCTATCTGAGTCTCTTTCTGTACAATATGATAGCTTATATTCTGGAGCAAAATGCGGGATAGTGTATTCATTAATTCAGAAAACATTATGGGCTTCCTCCGGATTCGCCTAAGTTCTTTACTATTTTGTAAATATTTAAGGTTTTGCTGACATAATAATGCGCAGCCCACTTATAAAATAGTCATCATCATCATCATTAGTATAAGATACATAGGTAATAATTAGGTCAGTCCAATAAAGGATAGAAGTAAAGATCACGAGCACGATCTGTTTAAGGCAACGACTTTTAATGATTTTATACTGATGATCACGTCTAAACGAGTAGTGTTAATGATTTAGAAAAAATATATATTAAATTAGAGCATTTTCTTAATAACTTAATATAGGAATATTTTAGATGATGTTTATATTTCGTAGTGAAATTAATTTGTAAAGTTATGTCTAACGCGGACAAAAAACTGAGAATCACACAAAAATTTTCGAACGTATTTTTCTGAAACCGTCACTATTTTAAATATAATTTAATTATTGATCTTTTAGTATACCTATTTTATTAAAATACCTTTTGTTTTATGTATAATAAATTAATAATGCGTCTAATTTGGGACAGCGCTCCTTGATGGGCGAGTCCTATTACTGGCTGGACGTAGGACTCGTTGCGTGAGTTCAGTACAGAACACGCAAGCTAACCACTCAAGGTCACTGGCATATGTCTGCGTCTTAAGGCATTCTGCTAAACTTTCTACACATGCAACCTGTGGGTCAACTACACGCAGCAGGCCATCAACGCTCTCCGAATACAGTATAATAACGCGTTCAGGGTGTTGGTGGGGCTCCCACGCTACTGTCTGCGAAGTTTGCGCACGCGCACTAAGGTGCGGCACCGCATCGCTTCGCTGATATTCGGCACGCGTGGGAGCGTGCTCAGCCACTAGCTGGACAGCCCCCTTCTGGGGCACTGGGTTCAAGCACAAGTGCGTGTGCCCGGGGCCCCAGAGGGCGGCAAATACTTAAATTAATTAATTATTAAAATAGTTTGTAAGTTGTACTACTAACATATTATGGGCCAAATGTGTCAGAAATAAAAAGCAATCAACAATATCAACAATCCACCTTCAAAACACTGAACATTGTGAGGAAACCGGCATGTCATAGAGATTACATAGTGGAGATTACAGCCCATTCGCGCAAGAGAGGAGGCATGTATCTCAGTAGTGGGAACATTATAGGCTGGGTATGCTTAGGCTTCCAAACACAGGGTCCACGTCACTGCACGATTAATGATGACACTCTGACACTATTAACTGGAAGTGTACTGACAGTAGGCATTACTGTCCGTATATTTACCAACGAATCGTAAACAAAGTCAATTAGTCTAGCAACCAGCGAACGCTTACTACTCGTATTTATAAACGATTGGCCAGCGGGTGAACGCACGCGACTTAAGACTGGTTGCCACTAGCCGAATGTCTTGTGACATGGAAGAAAATTGATATGAAAACAAGTCTTTATGTTTGGCTGTAAACATACATACAAAATTGCTGATAGACTTGAGCATTTGTCGAACTGAACAACGAACAGAGCTTAGCAAAGAGCCAAACATCGCTACGAACATTTTCACGATCATTCTAGCTCGCTCGCTCTACGAACGCTCTAGTCAATGCTCGTCAAAAAACTATTATGCGGGAGGCATAGAGGGACGGCGGCGGAACAATGATAGAATGGCTCGGCTCGGCAAAAAACTCGAAGCAAATTTACTGTCCTTTCGCTAGAATGCTCATTAGAACGTTCGCAAGAATGCTCGCTAAAATGATCCCGTTTATTTTTCTGTAATGTAACATTCGCTAGAATGCTCATTACGAGTGAATGCTCAAGTCTATCAGCACCTTTAGACGAACAGCATCTTATAAGCTCTGGAGGGTTTGGAGCTCATGAAAAATCGACGCTATTTAAATTAGCTCGGAGCAGGCATTAGTTTGACAAAGAAGACCATTGCCCTCCTTCTCAGCAACAGTTTAAAGAAAGTCACAGAACTAGAGGAACCGCACTCTAATTTGTTACAAATTCCAATGTTCCAACTTTAAGAGGTTAATGGATGTCAATTAATACCGAACAGACAAATTGACTCCCATAATGAGTTTAAGGACACCAGTTTTACGAAAAAATGTTTGGTTTGTTTGATATGGCTGATGTCATTAGTGTGTAGTCTTGGCTTTGTTCTTGTGATGAGAAGATAACTGAATATATCCATAAATTGAATTTCTGTCGATTTTCAACTTATGTTGTAATGTTGCTAATTATTTAAGGTATGATTCCGAATAAAGGCTTGTGCAGACCAGCGCGACTTGTCGCGCGACGCGACACCGATTGTTGTTATACTGTGAAGTTTTCTTAGAAATTGTATTGTTCGTGTCGCGTCGCGCGACAAGTCGCGCTGGCATGCACAAGCCTTAACGCTTCATTGCATTGCATCCGCGGCACTACTGTTGTGTGACGCGTCACTACTGGGCCCCATACATTTTCTATAGGTTTATATTTATTACATTCCGAGCACGGCATTGCTGCGCGTTATTGCTCCCGTGCTCCTCATCTCATATAAACCTAAAAAAGTATGGGGACCAGTAGTGACGCATTAAGGCTTGTGCAGACCAACGCGACTTGTCGCGCGACGTACCGGTTATTGTTATACTGTGAAGTTTTCTTTGAAATTGTATTGTTCGTGTCGCGTCGCGCGTTAAGTCGCGCTGGTCTGCACAAGCCTTTACACAATAGTAGTGCCGCGGCAGCAATGCCGCGTGTGCCGTTGTTCGGAATCATACCTTTATACAACTTTTTGAGGCATTTCGGTCTGATAATTATAATGATTACTGTGAAGGTCAATCTTTAAGCATACACAAACATTGGTTAGAAATAGGGCAATAGATAGTTCTTTGACTGTCCCCCCTTTCTGCCATCAACGCTATCATAAAGGTCGGGCTATGTACTCAAGGAAGTCCATTAAATAACAAGTTTTAGACCAAAGAAAACATAAATGACCAAAAAATAGGGGAACTTGCATTATGAAAGCCGAGCCGAATTCAAAGTTGTTAATTGGAGAATCAGATAAAGAGATGGTTAAAACACAAGGTCATTTTGCCCCAGTCTGGAGTTCAATATCCTGGACATTCCGACCTTCTAACCTCCAGTAGGAACTGAAAAATTGGCACATGAATAAGAAAAAACTTCGGCAATAATAATTGATCAAAAATATTTACTCGTCAACAGCTTTCTTGTGTTTTGTTTACCCACGAAGAAATGATGAATCATATCAATCAAAAATCTTGAATGAAAATGCAAAAAAATAAACAGACCTAGTCCATTTAATGTTTTCTAATTTTAGCTCGTGTAATTTGTAAAAGTCATCTCAAGAATTTGGGGCATTGTGCTATTTGAAGTCGATAACCCTTTGGAGCTTCTTCATTTTAAGATAGTACTAATTGTTCTTGACTTGTTGACTACTTTCTGTATGATTTTGGGAATATGAATGAAGAGAAATACTGTCGAGGAGAAAATAAGAAAACAGCAAATAAATTGGATTGCGGACAAAACAGGTGATAGTGACAGCCTTAACTAAAAAGAAAAAGAAATTACTGGCACTGGAAGCCAATAAAGCATTGTAAAACAGAAGAAGAGCAGGCACCGCGGAAAACCTTCAAAATGCGCCCGAGCTTTAGGGATAAGACCGTGGAGTGTGGGATTCCTACTTCACAAAAATCTCCCCGGTGGTCATGATCTGCACATGGAAGAGACACCGTTACCTCTCAAAAAACACGTGCAACGCCTTTTAGGGCACACACGGTATATCTAAGGAGACTATACTTGGAAAGAAGATAATCAGATGACGCTTTCTTTGTAAAAGATCTAATGATAATGGTAAAGCTGGAAAAAGCGCAGAAAGACACCGTTCAGTTTGGAAGGATACTAAATCAACCTATGATTTCCCACTGCTGGGACACAGGCCTCCTCTCTGTGAGAGGGAGTGGGCCATAATCCACCACGCGCGGGCCCAGTGCGGGTTGATAAACGTCACATGTCTTCGGTTTTTTTTGGTTCTAGGACATGCCGGTTCCCTCGCGATGTTTACCTTCACCGTTTTGGGAGCAGCGTTGATGAAAATAATTTACTCAAAGTAAAGTGCCTGCTAGAGTTCGAACCCACGAAAGTCGAAGTTTAGAAGCGCTGGCACTTAATTACTAAAGGTAAGTAGAAAAATTCTCCAAGTAGAAAATATAAAAAGATGATCTAAAACTAGATCCAAATAACTTAGAGTGATGACAACAAACCATCTAGCGCCGGACGTCGCGCCATGCAACGATACAGCCAACAATAATATTGAGTTAATAAATTAATATTCTATGATAACACATAACGTTTTATTTATACTGCAGTGCAATCGTGCAAAAGTGACGGGACAGTCGCCCACGCATGCTGGAGAACAGAATTGTGGGGGAAATCTACTTGGCAACAATATATATTTTGTAATTATTAATCATACGTAGCAGGTGTTACTCAACCTCAAACTCAAAGCATTTATTTCAATTAAACCATTTACAGGCATTTTTGAATTGTCAAGGAATCGGTCAGTGAGAAATATGAAGCTAGTTGCCCATTCCAAAGCGTAGTAGGTACCTATGGAGAAGAACGGGCAAGAAACTCCACGGACACTCTTTTAAATAAATTGTTACAAAATATTGGTTACATCATTCATGTTGAAATTAAACAATTGAGAACAATGTAGAAAGACGTGCACGTTAGAAACGACCGTAACAAAAAGATAAAATAAGGAACAATTCAAAAAAATTAATTAGCCAAGGCAGCTAACAGTTGACCAGTCCCAACTGACGGCGCCCGTTCACGAACATGACGCATGGATTAGCACCATTCAGCTCAACCATTTTGAAGGGAGCTAAATTACGTCTACAGACTGTGGTCAACTATACTACGCACCTTGCTGTCTGAGTAATTATCATGGCGCTAATTATCATGGCGCTAATTATAACAAAACACCTGTGTTCCCTTAAGGATTAAGCTGGGGTGTAACATGAAAGAAGTTCATAAATAACCATCGTAAGGACTATTCTTGCTTGCAGCGCTCGGCGGCTATCAAACCGGGTCGGTAACAGATGTGGTCCAGATGAGGTCAGCGTGTTCATGGGATTTTGTTTTCAAATTGGTTAGATATGAACTTCTCGGATGGTACCAATAGTACACCCACATTTCGCCAGAGTTTTAGTACCATGTAATAGGGGGTGAGCCTATTGCCATCAACCAGGCTGACAAATCCAGACTGCGGGGTGCTACTGAGAAATTCCAGATGAAAAAACCCAATAACACTTTGCCCGACTCGGGAATCGAACCCAGGACCTCATGCTCAGCAGTAGCACTTGCGACCACTACACCAACGTGGAAGACAAAAGATAATGAAAGGAGCTTATCAATGAAAACGTACCGGATGGATATGGAAATTGTCGATATAGTTAGATAAGAATCGGGTATCACCACTCTTGGTTGATTGTTGGTAGTCACAATAATAATCATCACCATCATTTCAGCCAAAAGACGTCCACTGCTGAACATAGGCCTCCCCCAAGCACCATGACTTCGACCGATTCTGTGCTTCCCGCATCCAGTGGATTCCTGCGGCCTTCACAAGGTCACAATAGTTAATTGACTCAGGCGTGACTTTGCGGAAATCCATTATAAAATACAATAGATGACGTATATTTAGTAACCTAATACGCCTAACTTTTCTTAAAGAGTCATAAAGAACCCTGTAAGAAATCGACACGTGTTTCACCTCTCAACGAGGCATCTTCAGGATGATGATTGACTTCTTGCGAACCCGGACCCAACGTGTTGACACGTCAAGCGTCGAGAGCAGAGTGACAATAGTAATGGGTTCAATCATTGCAGTTCAATTATTTGGAAATTAGAGATATCGTTCATTGTTTAAATGTTCGAAGTACAACAAGAAGGCTACGTGACGGGGGACGACCTCAAAAATAAGGAAAAGGACAAAAGTAAGCGTAACACGATACCCCTTGGTAAGACTGGTTGTCAGACTTTCGGGCTTCTGACGACCCGTAACGACTGTCAAAGATCCACGAATGACAGCCGGGACCAACGGCTTAACGTGCTTTCCGCGGCACGGAGGAGTCTCGGTATGTAAAGATGGTCACCCATCCACGGACCAACCCGGCAAGCGTAGCTTAACCTGATGAATCGACCCATGCGGCTGTTATTACTTAGCCACGAGCTCTTCACAGAAGTAGCTCGTGACAGAGATGAGAGGAAGAAACTACGAGGCCTATGTTGAAGGACAACCTGACCAACAAACTGATTGCTGAAGAGTGTGTATACTTGCTTAATCAAATTAAGTTATTTTAAAAACTAAATTTATAAAGTTAAAACAATACTGTATTTGGTCAGTGAATAAAGTCTTTAATTATTTATATCTTTTATTAGTGCAACAAAAACGGAAAACACTCATAAATTCTGGGTGCCTTAAATACTTTATTAACAAAATCCTCTAAGTACCAGCGTATTAGTTAAAAATGATTAAATACCGGTCAGTAAGTATATAGTCATAAAAGCGTTGAGAGATTTTCTTGTATACGAGTACATTTCAGATAATAACAAGCTCAACCGATACCATGCCATTTCTAGAACTCCACCGAACCGTTACCACGATGACAGGAACAGTCTCACTCCTACGCAACATGACCGATAAAAACAATCGTTATATTCAATTGTATTGAGAGTTAAGTCGACCGTCCACTGCTACGTAGGATGCGCATTGAGAGGCTTGCCACGTCACCTGCGCAGTTCATTAGTTTGCCGCCATCCGTGCGTAGCGTAGCCTCGCTTCGCAGTGAACGATCCTACCTGCATTTTCATACAGAGCGAAACTAAGTACACGTGTTTAGCTTAGCCGTGGACTGCTGTGGAGCGGTGCCTTAAAGATAATGCCTTACCACCGAACCAGTATAATAAAGTAACAGTATTGTCTCGGCAGTGACCTTGAAATAAGTACCTACGGCCGTTCGGTAGACCGTGCGTAACTGCCGCGCACTCGAGACTTGCGTACTGATATAGACTGAGATTTCGAAGCGCGTCGTTTCGGCCGTTTTCTATGAAGACTACTGTTACTTATTTATACTGTGTCACTGACATCCGTTTTATCGTTTACGAGTGAATAGTAATAAATGCCTCTTAGTTTTATGATTGTGTGGAACGGGTAAGGGGTTCTATTGAGTTAGCTACTATGTGTCATGGCGCGTGTAACGTTAAAAAATTCTTGCTGAAGAGAAGATTCTGCAATGTCATCAATTGATATGAAGCTACCAGTACGCAGTGGGCTCGTCAGTCGGGCCTTTCGGGCAACTCAGTGAGCGCAACGTAGTCAGAATTCCATTTTTCCCATTCTGAAATAGACTAAAGTGACACAAGTTAAATATATTTATGTTTTATACTAAGATGGCACTGAGTTATTAATTTAGTGAAAATGGAAGCTATTCCGAATTTGACTTTTTTCACATAAAATTTTGGTTTTCTAACTAAATAGTAAAGTAGTAGTAAAGTGTAATATTTATTTCTGTACAATTGATTATGTAATCTTTAGAAATAAATGAATTCAAACCGTAAATGTGACTAATTTTAATAGCGATAAAAAATGGTGTGGAATAGGTACAATTAGTTGTCATGAACTAAAAAAACTCACACCAACACCTCGACTTCGGGTGCAAAAACAAAACTGTATCTTTTTTTTCTTTTCTTTTGCTTATATCATATCGAAAATGGTGTGTCCTATCGCAACAATATTGAAAATTTCGACCCCCTCTATATAACACGTAAACCCCTACACCCAACATGAAGGTAATAATTTTTCATATATTCCATACAAAAAGTGAAAAATTCAAAATAAAACACGTCGAGTTGCGACGAAGTACCACGTGGAGTTGCGATTGTCAAATTCGATTTTACTTGTCAATTTTTTTTTTTAATTTACACTTTTTTTTGCAGAATGGCTTTAAAATTCTCATAGTCAAAAATAAAGAATTTTCTTGATAGATAAAAATTTAAAAATTAAAGGAGGGTACCTACTTCAGATGTTTCAGAACTAAATATTAAGCATGCTGTAACGTATCCTATCCTACTTCCTGCTAATATTATAAATATGAAAGTTTTTCTGTTTGCGGATGTTTGTTAATCAATCACACAAAACAGGCTGAACGGGTTTGGATGATATTTGGCCACAGAATATTTTTTTGTACGTTCTCGTGGAATAATTTCAGAACTCCACGCGGGTGAAAGCTAGTAACACAATAAGCAAAAGTGGGACTTAAACAACTAGTAGCTATATTTAGCCAAGGGTGATTGAGCAGCTAGCAACCATACCACGCAGGTCATTGGTTCAGACGTAGTGACCCAATGAGCCACGTTTAATTAACACAATCGGGTTTACTATAAATCCTAGATCAATAAGGCAACGAACAGAAATAATCAGAATTCGTGGGCATTCTGATTAGTTCTCTCCACTCTCCATCTCCACAGATGGAGAGTGGCCTGAATATCTACAATAGAAGGTCGAAAACCATTGCCGAGCGATTGGAACTTGAACTGCAATGAATAGATTTGACTTCATTATTATTATTTTATATATGTTATTTAAAAAAACCGGCCAAGTGCGTGTCAGAACACGCACAATGAAGCGATCCGTATTTGGGTTGTATAACCTGTTAATGTTAACCCATTAACAAACTTAACATTTTGTTGAAAAACATGTTCTCCCATACATTCCAACTGCAAATGTAAGTTTGTAAGCACAACATTGAGAGATTTGCCATGTTATTTTAAAACCATAGACTTTTTAGATGTTTTCCTGTAAACTATAAGTATAGAACTATGTATTAAAAAAAAAAAAAATTCAATAGTTTGTTTTAGAGATAAGGTCGAGAATGGGCAATTATCATCTTTTTCTTAAATAATAATATAACTATTCATTTTAAAATTATAAAAAAAATACCTAGTTTGTCTTTGGGTCACAGAAATTCAAATGTGTACCAACTTAATCGGTCAATTCGATTTGGAGCAAATTGGCTGTGACAGAGGTACAGACAGACACTCGAGTGATCCTATAAGGGTTCTGTTTTTTCATTTGGACGTACGGAACCCTAAAAAGGGTAGTTTCTACTTCTTTGGTTGGAAAGATCAGACCCTAAACCGTGTAGGTGCAACAGCATAGGTGTCTATCTACAGGGTAGACAGCATCTTCCTTTGGTGGCTTCCAAATTGCATTTCCCAATCCAATTTCGGGGTGTTAGTCCGGTCAAAATAGACATTCAAGGTTACATTAATTTGCATAAAGCTGAATCTTGGTTTGATTTTGAACCTATCATCAATTTAAAAGAATTGTCAAAAGTCTCCATCGATCGCCTACGTGCAAAAAAAAAATTCTAAGTCAAAGTTCGCTAAAATTGGTTTTTTGCATTTTTCAGCTAAACGGTAAGTTTTATCATAGATCAGATAAAAATTCAAGAGCATGCAATTATCTCCAAAATTGTGCTTACGCTTTTTTTCCTAAGAATCATCGTTTTTGAGATATAATGATTCAAAAGTTTTGTTTATTTATTTATTTATTTATTTATTTTTTACTTTAACATAAAACGGCCAAAGGCCAATTACATTAGTTAAAGACACAAGTTGCAATCTCCGTGTGGTGTGGTTAGTATTACATCATTAACTACGTTACGAGCTTGTTTTTGTAGGAATGTAGGGTAGGAGACTGATGGTTAGGAGTCAATATCTACCGGATAGTATGATGACGACGAAGATTACGTTCTACAAGATTAAGGGCCGATTTTTCAATCCTCAGTTAAATCGTTGAATAGTTATCTACCGTATAAAATTATCTGGCTGTTTATCAGGCGAATAAATATTTTCAATTTTTCAATCGTATAATAACTGAAGAATAGTTATCCGTGGTCTTTCTTAACCAACCTCACACTATCATGTGCAAGCGAGGTGCACAGATACAGTATTCAACATGTTAGACAAGAATAGAAACAAAACGTATGTTGGACATTTTGACGAGATTTCTTATCTTTTGTTTAGATCCACAGATGGTCAGCAATAATGGTGACCTTTTTTTGGCCCTTAAACTACATAATTACGTTTCGTCATTAGTGCTGTGGTTTGTTTAGAATGAACCTTCTAAATCTGTACTTTCTTGTTTCGATTACTTTGTAAAGTTTACGTCCAATATAATAAAGTCCAGAACTTTATGGACAATCATAACTGAGGAATTAGGTCCGTAGTCTTCTGTTACAACAAACCATTGGTTATTGTCTCTAACATTATTTGTTTTTCTTTTTAGCTTAATGGGTTTGAAGAGAGGCTTGTCTTCTGACCTGAATAAATTTCCGTAATTATTCTTTCTTTATTAAAATAGGGGCTAGACAGTAGACACTTCGTGCACAGTATAACTAAGTACAGTATTCTATCTTCATAGAAAACAGCCGAAATCACGCAATTTAAAATCTCAGTGTATATCAATCAGTACGCAACAGTGTCGAGTGCGCGGCAGTTACAATCGGACGCGGAAGGTTTATCTACCGAGCGGCCATAGGTAAATATTTCAAGGTCACTGCCAAGATATATTACTGCTTCTTATTTATTCTGTGCTTCGCGTAAAGAATTGGTAAGCAACGGGTCTTGTGGGTGCTGACTGTAACATTTGGAGCCTAAAACTAAATGTTATTGATGAATAAACTGTTTCTTTGAATACCCTTTCAGATGTTTTTTCAGTCGTAGCGTGGGACTGCCAATGACAGACGATAAATGAATACCAGGGAAGTCGTCAAGTGAATGTCAAGGACGAATGAAGGATGACTTTGGTTGTAGGGTTACAGCATCAAAGTGTTCGTTAAGCGATCCAAATCGACTCAAGATTCAACAGAAGGACTTTGTTTTCTTGTGTCTGATTAACTCTTGCTCTAGTAATAAACCGGCTAAGTGCGTGTCGGACCACGCACAATGAAGGGTAGCTGGGATAATTTAACATTGTAGTTGAAAACACCATAAATCGATATAAGTCACGGTCAATTCTTCAACTTCAAATGTAAGATAGTAATTGCAAAAAAATATAAAACTACAAATTAACGATTTTTTAACCTTTTCCTTGACCTTGCCTCTTGTCGCATAAATGGCCGTATTTTTTTATTGCAATGACTTAGAAGCTTGATTTTTTTAGAGCTCCAAGGAACTATAGTATTTGATATTAATTTCAACTTGTTATCTCATCGCGTTCCTGAGAAGACGGGTCTTAACAGATTGACAGACATTTATTCCATTCCGTTTTTTCCTTATGAGGTACGGAACCATGATAAAAAGAATAGCCCATCAGCAAGGTAGGTAATGGTACCAACCGTATCTCCTCCGGTCTTTTAGCCCCACCAAAATTATGCAAACCATAAGTGTTATAAATTAATCATGTTACTGGTTAACATTATTTAAGCAACTGCTTTTCGTGATGAGATGACAGTACAAAATAAACCAAGATGATAAAACGTTACATGCTCTAAAATAATTTCTGAAGTTCATTTTCCGACCACTTAACGTGTGCTAGTCATTAATACCGAGTGAATCAGCGCGGATGTTTGAAGGAAACGGGCTTGACGCCATACTGTCTGACGCGAGGACCTAATATGAACACAACAAAATGTAGCATCGGTTTTTTTTTAGTTTTTAGTGCTCTGAAGTCATAGAGAATTGGCGTCTAGATCATTCACCAAAAAGCTTGGCGGTACCTGTCTATTACTCCGTGTTTATACCAGGGTATAAAACATGTAATCTACATGTTGTCTACTATTTTTGTTTATCGTATAACTAACTAACTCCTAAAACAAGTTGAAGAGACTAGTTCGGCAATTGCCGTTACTTTTAAACACGTTCGCATTCGCATCTCACTCGCAATGTGTCAGACTCTTACTGACTACAGCCCACCCGAGTTCCTTCAGTTGCCTTTTCGTTGCTAGGGGCCACGGTATCCCTTTCGGACTTTCCCGCAACCCCGGCAGGCATCGGTCCTAGGGGACCCGTCAGTTGTGCTGATATATCTTTGAGGCGCGCGAGGAACACAACGTGCCGTCAACCCGGGCCTGGTCCTTATCGGACGGCGAGCTACCCATTGCTCACCGTCCGCAAGCCCGCGCCTACGGTGGCCGGGAATCGCCCTGCAATTCCCGATGCAAGGCGTCTCCTGCGGCGGCTAGGGGCGTGAGGGCGCGAATTTTGCCTCTCCCTCGCGCGCTCCGCCTCCTCCTTCGCGAACATAACTGCTTCGCAGAAGGAGGTAACGGCCTCCCATGCTCTCTCGTTCCGTACCATGGCCTGGACCAGGGCCGGACGCGAGGGATTACCGCCACCTATCGCCCCCACGAGGACACGGCGATGCTCCGCCCAAGCCGGGCAGACTTCCAGCGTATGCTCCATCGTGTCCTCCAGACGATCCACACAATGATGACAGCCGGACGTTTCCTCCCGCCTTATCCGGAACAGGAACCTCCCGAAACAACCGTGTCCGGTGAGGACCTGCGTCAGGCGGAAGGTGAGGACGCCATGGCGCCTCTCTAGCCACTCATCAAAGATCTCACAAGACTCATCACTTATTGCCGCAATTGTGGCCTTCAGTTACAACTCGAATTACCAATGAGTTTGCAACACGTTTCTGTTGACTAGCGTCGTGGACGATCGGTTACTAGTTTACAAATTATTTAAATGTATTGCACTGAAGGTTTATGATTCGCTTTAATGATAGATTTTGTAAGCTAGCACGGAAAGGAAAGTACTACCTATCTAATTTCATTAGTTTGCACGTGTGTAAAGTCGTATCTTTGGTCTAGATTTGAAATCGTTAAATAGTTTAGACATTGTCACCAAGTGCAATAAATATGGGGATAGTTTTTGATTGAGTCTCTTACTCTTTTATCACAATTGACAATTCTATAACAATTCTTGCGGGGCGGCTAAGCTCGGCCGCTTATGCTGTTAGAAAGATACGACAGTTAACAGATGTAGAAACCGCGCGTTTGGTCTATTTTAGCTACTTCCACAGTATTATTTTGTATAGCATTTTACTGTGGGGTGGGTCTGCTGACATTGAATCCATCTTTATTTTACAAAAGAGAGCTGTCAGAGCCATTTATAATCTACATCGTCGCGAATCTCTCAAGGAACTATTTAAAAAGATTAATATTATGACGGTACCTTGCCAATTCATTTATGAAAATATTATGTATGTAAGAAAAAATCTACGTATACATATCTTTAATAAAATAAGTGATAGACATAATTTTAATACTAGCAATAAAGATAAAATAGATCAACCATTTTTCAGATTATCTAAAGTACATACATCTTATAAGGGGTACTGTGTTAAATGTTACAATAAAATACCTACCTTGTGATATATTACAATTAAATGAAAGAAAATTTAAAACTCATATTAAAAGTACACTCTGTAAACAAGCATATTACAAATTAAAGGATTATATCCAAGATAAGAATGCTTGGAAACCTGCTGCTCCTGCTCCATAGGACAATTTAGAGTCTAGACAAAATCAAACTGGTTGCTTATTTAATTATGTATTTGTTATTTTTTATAACACTGATTTTACATTCTGTGATTTCTTGAACTCACACACTGACTTATTAGTATTACTTGTTAAAATGTTAGGAATATCGTATAATTTTACAATGTTTGTAAATATGTGAGCACCATGTATCTATCACATAATTAATTTATCTGTAATTGCTTTATTTTTCATTCTTTTTTACCTATCGCGGTATAGTAATCTTATTCTAGATGCATCGTCTTCACATATAATTATATAATTAATGTATACAAAATATTGTAAAAACATTTTAAAAGAGTAACGGTGGAGTTTCTTGCCCATTCTTCTCCATATGAAAACTACCTTTTGGAAGGGGTGACTAGAATCAATTCTATTTTTTGTAAACTTGACGTTCATAAGTGCCTTTTATGTGCCTGATTGAAATAAATTGTTAAACTTTGACTTTGACTTTTTAAACCTTGACTTTTCTTTTATTATCTTCTGAACCATTGCTCAGGAAAAATTATATAAACCCTCCCATTTTTTTTTTTTAATATACGTACTTACCTACCTTTACTTTAGACCGGTCAATGTGGTGATATTTGAGGGACTATTTACAGCAGTGGATGGATGTCTTTCGGCTGTGATAAATTGAGAATTATAATTATTGTACGAGTATTAATCATTTCCTGAAAAACTCCTTAGATACATGCATTATGTAATGATTACCTAAATTACATAAAGATCCAGTTGTAGAAAGGAACACGTAAGTAGATGTGTGAGTGAATGATAGATATGAGTAGATGCTAATATCTCATGAGTAGGAAGACTTGAAGTTTTGATGTATTTGTCTATCTACGCCGCTTGCCAAGTAAATGCGTCGTAGACTGAAATATTGGGTTCTAGTGTTCTCTTCACCATTCATTACTATGTATGTTTTGGCATTGCATGCACTGAAACTAGCCTGTCACGCAGTTTTGGTTCTCATTAGAAATCAGTTTTGGTAGGCAGAGAAACTGTTGTTTAAGTGTTTTTGTAATGATAGGTACCTGTTTGAAATTGAAAAGACGGATGAATTGTGTGAGGAATTATATGAAAGAGAAGGGGGTGAGTGATAGCGTGACGGTTGACAGGGGAGAAAGGAAGCACAAAACGCGTGCGCCAACCCCACGTAACATGGAAGGCATGGTAGGAAGATGATCTGCCAGGGTTGCGAGTTTGTCTGAAAGGGATATCGCGGCCCCGGCACACAGGCAACGGAAGGATCACGGGTGGGTTTTATTCAGTAAAAGTCTGACCACGCTCCGCTCCGCCCAGAGCGGGAGAAGTTATTTGATAAAAAAATCTGTCCTTTAGATAGATTATTAAAAAATATTAGACACGTATTTTTTCTTTTTTTACTTAATCAAAACGGCAATACATTGAGTTAAAATGTGGCATAACGTCACTGTCCGATAGATTATAAACTGACTTGTGACGCAGCGAGCCCCCCACGTCCTAACTTTAATGCATTTTATAAAAAAAAAAATAAGCAAGCATTACGTGTCTTATATTTTTTTATTATCTGAATGACAGACTAAATAGTCTTTTTTTTACCCAGTCAATATCCCTATTGTTCAATCCATCAGTTTAAGCTACGCTTGCGGGGGTTGGTCTGTAGATGGGTGACCATCTTTATATACCGAGCCTCCTCCGTGCCTCGGAAAGCACGTTAAGCCGTTGGTTTCGGCTGTCATTCGTGGATCTTTGACAGTCGTTACGGGTCGTCAGAAGCCCGAAAGCCTGAAAACCAGTCTTACCGAGGGGTATCGTATTACCCAGTTACTGGGTTGTGGAGGTCAGATAGGCAATCGCTCCTTGTAACATACTGGTATTCGGCTGCATCCGGTGAGACTGGAAGCCGACCCCACTATAGTTAGGAAAAGGCTAGGCAGATTGCTTTACTTCTAGTCTGATCCAGTCCTTCCTAATTTTTACAGTATTTTTTAGACTTGCAATGCCCTACGCATGTCCTTTCTGGATTAGACATTTTTTAAATTATTTTTTTTGATGGTGGGAAATTATCAAATAACTTCTCCCCCTCTGGGCGGAGCAGGAGGGCGTGTCAGATTTTTACTGACTAAAACCCACCCGTGTTCCTTCCGTTGCCTGTGTGCCGGGGCCGCGATATCCCTTTCGGACAAACTAGCAACCCTGGCAGGTTCTGGATTAGATATGAACTAACTACTTGTTGATTCTGCAATATGTTACAAAAATACACATAGTTACGTTAAATAAATTTGATTCGAAGCTCGATGACCGACGTAGATTCATAGCATAGAAAAGCCAATTTGTCAGTCATCACGTTTCGGCAACGATAGGTCAGTGCAAGGTCAAAGTCAGAGAAAATGCAAAATTTTCGCTCGACTTGATTTAAAAGTTAAACTGTATTAAAAAGCCTTTTTTTTCTTTTCGTGTGGTTAGTGACTGGTTTAAAAGCCGTCCATGGGCCTCTGACTTGGCTTCACATGCCGTCGAGAAATATATCTCAGGCATGCCGGTTTCCTCAGGATGTTTCCCTTCACCAATTTTGAAGCAAGTGATAATTATACAACACGCACATGCTCTTTTCATGAATCTTTTGATTACGTTAAAAAAGAAAAAATACGTGTCCAATATTTTTTAATAATCTATCTGAGGGACAATTTTTTTTTGTCATCATCCCTAATGACCGATACTTCTCTGTCTTCGTTTTTTATTTGGTCTGAACTCATTAGGTAGGTAAAACCTACTAGGTTGGTTGTCATTTATGGTTCATCACGACAAAACAAAATAGGTACAGAAAGAGACTTCAGATTAAATACATTTCATTTTATATCTTAGAAATTATTACTGTTAGATGAATTTGATACCATAAATCTAATGTCACATTCAGCCTCGTGCAAAAACATAAATGAACTATTCTGAGATTAAAGACGTTTCATGGTCTAAAGATAAAGGAAATTGTCGCTTACCGTGGTTCGAGAAACGTCTGCTGATGGCATCCATGAATGTAATGTCATTAGACTTGTGGACAGATGTAGATGATAGATATGTTTCTCGTCAATCAGTGCACTTCGAGGTAAGTACAAAGATCTGGCGACAAAGCGGCAATGCGCATCGTTTGGTACATAGCTTCGCTCGATATTCAGTTTTCTACTTATTGTTATAGCAATCTTTTAAAACAGGAGGCTTGTAAGGCCCCTAAGACGACCCATTGACCGTTTTTTCTTTTTACTACAATCCAGTGTTTTTCATTCTGACTGTAAAAAAGTCTAGTCTTGTGTAAAAGATTTAAAATTATTCTATTAAAAATGTTTAAACTGTAAAAGTATATAGGGGATTTCAAGATAACTTTTTGGTTAAAGTCGATGGCGGTCAGTGTAACAAGTACTTTTACAGGTTTTGACAAGTTACCTATAACATAAAATAGGGTTGGTTAACCTTGATGAGGAACGTATACCAAAGTATATCAAACGTTAGGTTACATACGAGTATAACAACGTTTCCGTGACAAATTTGTAACTGACGAAGTAAATTATTAAAAGTAGGTTGAAATATGATGTGGTAACAGTTTTACTGGAACTTGGCACTGGATCTAAAAGCATTGTGGGGAACGTGAATATGATGAACCCGGTAAATCTTGAGGTAACTGAAGCCTAGAAGTTTCTTAACAAAACAGGTTAAAGTAAATCTTGTTGTTTGTGTATTGTCGTGCACGACGATGCTATCCTTGACCATATATAATAATATATATATCAGCCTGTTACTGTCCCACTGCAGGGCAAAGGCCTCTTCTCATAGAGAGAAGGCACGAGCATTGATCACCACGCTTGCTCAAGACGGGCTGGCGATTTCAGAATTATATTAACTATAAGTCCAGGTTTCCTCACGATGTTTTCCTTCACCGTATCAGTAATGTCCAAGACAAAGTCAGAAAGTACATATGAATTGAAAAAGTCACATTGGTACTTGCCCGGATTTGAACCCACAACCTCGTGCATGAGAGGCGAGGCCTTAACCACTGGGCCATCACGACATCCTTGACCATGAACTACGAATATATTAGTGTAGGTACATCGTTGAAAGGGTGATTAATTTTGCAAGTGCTACGTCTGAACTTCTGAATATCACATAGGCTGTATTGCAATAGAAAGCGTTTTATTTAACTTATTTTGAATAATTCCACTTAGCCCCACCAAAGCTGGCCCACTGGTGGGGCAAAGTGGAATGCCTAAAATTTGCAGTGGAATTTGTCCCAGTATTTCGGTTTGGTGGGGCATTTTCGCTTTACTTTTTCGTGACCTGGCTTAAAAGCAGGCTGAAGAAACGCTCAGGTCGGGCAGTGTTATTGGGTTTTTCTATCTGGAATTTCTTGGTAGCAGCTTGGAGTCTGAATTTGTGCCCGGTTGATGGTAATAGGCTCGCCCCGTATTACATGGGACTTAAACATAACTGGCGAAATGTGGGTGTACTATAGGTACACCTCTGCCTAATCCTTCGGGAACACAGGCGTGATGTTATGAAGAAACGCTTAAAATGATAAATTAAGAGGGACAAAACTATACAATAAATATATTAAGTCAATTTCCAAAACTACGTAGACCACTACAGACACCCCTCGACTCTTGCAGGAGCCGCTGGGCCTGGTTCTTTAAATGAGGATGACGACTCCAGAAAAAAATACTATTTAGTCCGTTAGTCAGATAATAAAAAAACATTGAACACGTATTTTTTTGTTTCTCATATTAATAAAAAAAAATGATAAAGCGCATTAAAGTTGGGGAGTGGGGGCTCGCTACGTCACAAGGCGGTATTAGATCTACCGAAAAGTGAAGTCTTGTTACATTTTAACTCAATGTATTGCCGTTATCGTTTGATTATCTAAAAAAAGAAAAAATACGTGTCCAATATTTTTTTATAATCTGTGTCTCAAAATAATCCCAATCCGCTCCAGCCAACCCTTTGCTATCCTGCTAGCAGCGACGTCCTAAGTCGAGATCCCTCAGGGATGTCATTTCATTTGTATGTTTATGCCCTGGGCGAACATCTTAATTTGTTAAGACACCACAGGCCCACAACATCATGGAGGAACTGCGAGATGCCAATAAAGAACTAAAAAGAAATAACAAAAATATTTCTCGTAACCAAATTACATCGATTATCAAGACACGCGCTACAAACCGATGTTTTCACCACCATAATATAATTGAAATAACATTCATAGATATTACTAAAGAGGGCGAACCGACTCTCGTTAAGATCGTCACGTGAATATCCTCCACGTGTAACGATCCACTTTATGGCAATTTTATGGGTATTAAACGGTTGTGGTTGTCTGTAACTGAACTGGGTTGAAATAAGGTCTGGATTGGATAGGAAACTTGTGCAGAAGTAGATATGCCTATTATGATTTTGTTGGAAAACAGGGGGGGGGGTTGGTCTAAAAAAATAAAATAATAGATGACAAGTAAACTGCAACTATAGCTATTAGCGCATACTCTGGCAGCTTTAGGGACGCAGTTGAAATATCTCTTCGACACTAATATTATACAGAAAAAAGATCTGTATTTTTGTTTGTAATTAATAAACTAAAAAAACTACTGGACCGATTTTAAAAATTGTTTCTCCAGAAGAATGCTATGTTATCAGTGACTGAGGTTATTTTATCACCAGATTTTAGAGTTTTTTTTTGTAGATATCACGCGGGCGGTTCCGCTGGCAGAAGCTAGTATGTTTATAATCACTGCTGGGCTGTCTTTTAGGAGGCAAAAAGGAAAACTCTCCTGTATTTTCCAAAAAAGAACACAGAGTTTTTGGTGAAAATAGCCTAATCAGAGTGAAAATAAACAAAACGAATTAGGTGCTTCAGAGTTCAAACTAAGGTCACTCGCCGTTTAGGAGAGCATTTGCGACCGTCATTTGTTTTTATTTTTTATTATTATTGATATTAGAGTCATTTAAAGTAGTCTAAGATTTCTCTACGGTTAAATTTTGCGAAGTTTCGGTATTTAATATAATTTTATAGCCGGGAAAACCGGTACACTCGTGTAGTGTACCGGTTTTCCCGGCTATAAAATGATGACATTTGGTAAGCAGCAATACTCGTATTATCTTTGAATCTGCCATTAAGAAATTAAACACTTCACAATATTATGCTTGATTCATATAATATTGAAATATGATTTTCTAACAGTTGCCCGCGACTTCGTCTGCAATCAGGGATGAAAAGTAGCCTAAAAGGTCCACCTTCAGGTCATAGTCTACCTATGTGCCCAATTTCATCCAAATCCGTACAGCCGTTTTAGCGTGAAAGCGTAACAAACAAATAAGCAAACACACTTACTTTCGCATTTATAATATTAATATATTAAGTTAGGATTAGTTAGGATTACCTAGCTACAGATAAATAAATGTATAACAGAAATAGAACTCCAAGATTTGTTTAAAAGACAAAAGAGTTGTTTTTTTTTTGAGAACGATTACGGCAAACGGTAAATATTATTCAATAATAAAATTGAAACTGTAAAAGTATGGGGATTACAAGATAACTTTTTGGTAAATAGTCGATGGCGGTCAGTGTTTACAGTTCCTAAAAAATGAAGATTAACAAGTTTTTGTACAGGTTTTGACTAGTTAAGTTTTACCAGAACTTGGCACTGGATCTAAAAGCCTTGGACAAATAAACAAACAAACTTGCTTTTTTATTAGTTAGGATTACCTAGCTACAGATAAATAAATGTATAACAGAAATAGAACTCCAAGATTTGTTTAAAAGACAAAACAGTTTTTTTTTTTTGAGAACAATTACGGCAAACGGTAATTTTCACAAAAGAAAGTGTAATCTGGCTCCCTTCTAAATTATGTACCTCAGAATGTAGGTCAGGATTTAAGTGAAAGTTTCTAATAAAAGAAAAATAACATTTCTACTGAAAACATAAATTACAGTGCGCCTTGTGCCTAAGTACGGAGCCAATAAATTGTTGCGTCGGCCAATAGAATTTTATTACAAGCTCCTTGTGACCAAATAAAGCAAACTTTACCAACCATTGAGCTAATAAGAAAAGTTTGGTAAGCAGAAATATAGGCCGGCCAATGGTGAAGAAAATTGAGTGCTTTGACCTTTGACCTTTGACCTATGTCCTTTGTTAGTGAGATATTCTGTATTGAATTTTCCAGCCGAGGGAAACCCGTAAGGGTAGTAAAATAGCATCACCCCTGTAATATTCAAACTCAAACTCAAACTTAAAGCATTTATTTCAATTAAACCATTTACATCCATTTACTTTTGAATTGTCAAATAGTTGCGTCAGTTAGTCAGAAAGTTGAAGCTAGTTGCTCATTCCAAAACGTAGATCTTTATGGAGAAGAACGGGCAAGAAACTCCAAGGACACACTTTTAAATATTTTTGTTGCTTCTATATGTGAGAACAATGTCCAAAAAATAATCAAAACAATTAAAAATATAAGATTAAAAATAAGCCATGGCAGATAAAAGAAGAGTCACAACTGACGGCGCCCGATCACGAACATGACGCGTGGATCAGCACCATTCAGCTCAACCATTTTGTAGGGCTATTCGAAGGGTAAGGCAGAGATGTACCTGTAGTACGCCCACATTTCGGCCATTGCGGTCTATTTGCCCGACCTGGGAATCGAACCCAGGACCTCATGCTTATCAGTAGCGCCCACTGCACCAACGAGGCTGTCAAAGATAATCATGGTCATTATCAGTTCTTTGAAAGAAAACATCGAATTAAGAGAAATTTCTGAAATTTATGTCCTTTCGAAATTCTACTATGATGAACAGTCTATAAGAGTTTCTAAAACTACTGGGAAGTCTTTGCCACACTCTCTTTATTTAATTAAGGGACTGAAAATCCGGAACAAATTTTAGACAAAAAGTGTTTCCCTTTGAGCTAAGTTTTCTTCTGAACTATAAATAATCACTAAATACAATATGCACACGGTATCTCGGAGAGCCCTGGGAGAGCCCTCGGAGAGAGGGTAACAAAAAATTGTTTTAATCCAATCAATTAACAATTAACTACTGACCCGCTTACAGTAAGCGGGTCAGTAGTTAATTGAGTTGAAAGAGTGTCCGTGGAGTTTCTTGCCCGTTCTTCTCCATAGGAACCTACTACGCTTTGGAATGGGCAACTAGCTTCATCTTTCTGACTGACCGACCCCTTGACAATTCAAAAGTGCCTGTTATTGGTTTATTTGAAATAAATGCTTTGGAAGCCAGATGGAAAACCGAAAAACTCTACACCTGATCCGTGAAAATCTTACTTCAGTGGGGAAAGAGATGGAGAGCTTCATCTCTTTCGTACTCTAAAGTACTTAATATTAAAATAAAGACTGTTTTAGAGGTTGTAATAGGCCCCCAAGACTTACGTGCTAATATTATTGTCAGTACTAACAAGCTATAATAATATTTATTTTGTTGAAATCTCTTCCTACCATGTTACGTAATAGGCGGAATAATCAGGAAATTGCCAATTCGCAGGCGGATATTTGGGCAATAAAAGGCCATGTAGCTATTTACTTCAACATGTTAACGTGAAGGCGAAAGCGTCAAGGTAGCCCGCGAAATTCAAATTTCCTTACGTTTTTTGCAATTTGCAGGTCAGTATCATGTTGTATGTTGATCTAAATATGATTCGCGGCCGTATCAAATGTTTATTTATCGAATTATAATCATAAAAATTATCAATACAACTGTCTAAGTTCATGTAATCCTATTGAATGACTATTTCATGAAAGCATGACATTTTAGGAGTATTCTAACATAAGGAGTTGAATGTGGATGCCTGATGACGGACTTCGCCACCAGGGCAGGCCGCGCCCTGCTGGCAAAGCGCTGGCGTGACGATTTGGACTCGTTCCTGACCGATTTGCCGGAGATGGCAAAACACAAGGAATACTGGAAAAATATGGGGGAGACCTTTGCTCAGCAGTGGGTCAGCACAGGTTATAAAAAAAAGGAGTTGTATTGCTGATTCTAATGAAAATAATTCTGTAAAGCCATATTTGATACGGTCGCGAATCATATTTAAATCAAGATACTACTTAACACTGCCCTTTTTTTTTTTTTTTTTTTGGATGGGAAATCATCAAATGACTTCTCCCGCTCTGGGCAGAGCGAGAGGGTGTGTCAGACTTTTACTGACTAAAACCCACCCGTGTTCCTTCCGTTGCCTGTGTGCTGGGGCCGCGTTATCCCTTTCGGACAAACCCGCAACCCCAGCAGGCATTGGTCTTTCGACCCCGTCGGTTGGTGCTGACATCTCTTTGAGGCGCGCGTGGAACACAACGCGCCGTCGACATGGGCCTGGTCCTTATCGGACGGCGAGCTGCCCATTGCTCACCGTCCGCAAGCCCGCGCCTACGGTGGCCGGAAGTCGGCTCTCGACTCCCGACGCCCGGGGCGTCTCCTGCGGTGACTAGGGCCGCGAGGGCGTGCAGCTTGCATCTCCCTCGCGCGCTCCGCCTCCTCCTTCGCGAACATAACTGCTTCGCAGAAGGAGGTGATGGCCTCCCATGCACTCTCGCTCCGAACCATGGCCTGAACCAGGGCCGGACGCGAGAGATCGCCGCCGCCGATCGCCTCCGTGAGGACACGGCGGTGCTCCGCCCAAGCTGGGCAGACCTCCACCGTATGCTCCACCGTGTCCTCCGGGCGATCCACACAGTGGTGACACCAGGGCGTTTCCTCCCGCCTTACGCGGAAACTTAACACTGCCCTGTAAATTGAATTGAAAAAAACGTAAGAAAATTTGAATATATATATGTAATTATTTTGTATTATTTTCTCATTTATCAGTATTATATTTAATGCAATAAGTGTAAATTACCTGGAATAAATTAATTTATTATAAACCAAACCAACCAAAAAGTTGTCCATTGCTGGACATAGGCCTCCCCCAAATGGGGGGTTTTGCCATAATCGTCACGCTTGGCAGGCGGGTTAGCGATCGCAGCAAGTTGTTAAAATTCATAGAGAATGCTGCTGCCAATTCTCACGTGAGTCCCTTAGTCGCCTTTTACGACACCCACGGGAAGAAATGGGATGGTAATATTCTTTACGTCCGGCACCACACGGAGGATTATTATTTACCTAGTTATTACAGTGGTCGCAAGCGCTACTGCTGAGCATGAGGTACTGGGTTCGATTCCCAGGACAGGCAAAATGTCATTTGTTTTTTCCACCAGGAATAATTCGGTAGCAGCCTAGAGTCTGGATTCGTGCCCGGTTGATGGCAATAGGCTTGCAGTGTGGGTGAACTTGGTGGATCATTTCCCAGCACAGCATAAAAAATGTGATTTCTATTGGTATGCGAGTGAGTTCTAGAATTACATATACTTAAAAAAAAATTGTTCCAGCTTTTCCAGCCTGAAAAAAGTCGATTGAAAATATGCTCTACTAACTTCCACTAGCTGATAATTTTTTCCAAAATTGAAATTTTATAACTGATTTAGGTGCACAGTGGTGAGCTCTATAGTTTCTTATACTTTTCCGAAAGAGTACTGCTGAGCTAAATCAAAAAAAAAAAAAAAAGATCTGTTCTAAGAAAAATACTTTAATTTTGGTAAAATTGCCGTGCATGACGTACTTTTTCGTAGATTCTTCTGACTATGGTTAGTAACCAAGATCCCAGTAACAGAAAAATAACTAAATGAAAGCAGAACTCTCACAAAATTATCAGCAGAGCCTTGTGAAAAAGAAAGGTTAGGAGAAATCGAGATTTCATTCAGTGTTTAAGTTAGTAGGATTAAAAATGAATTTGATTAGGACTGAGGACCAGGAAGTCTTCAGTTTCTGATGCAGCTATAACAGAACTATCCGACAACAAGAAATAGGAACCCAGAAAACTCACTGTTTTATCAGCAGAGCGTGGTTGAAAAGTTACATTAGTGGAAATCGAGATTCAAATCAGTGTATTAATAGGATCATAAAAAAAAATTGTAGCACTGAGGAACCGGAACTCCTCGTTTCCTGACGCATCTATATACGAACTATCAATAATAATCCAGAAATATGTCTCAGGTATCAGCAGAGCATGGGTGAAAAGTTAGATTAGAAGAAATCAAGAATTCATAGTTTCAGTAAGGATTTTACAAAAATGTGTAGTCTCGCCCCCTATTACATGGGACTTAAAACATAAGTTCTGGCTAAATGTGGGTGTACTATAGGGTACAACCTCTGCCTTACCCTTCGAGGATAACAGGCTGTTATGTGTTATTATTTGATTTAAATCTGTAAATTTAATAATAGATCATATTTTACTGTCGTACTTATTATCTAAGAATCAATTAATTATCACAGTATTGTGTTGAACCTATATATACTTCTTCCGAAGGAAGTCAGAGCAACAGGTATTGGTTCTCTAACTTTTTTTTTTCGGTGGGTGTTTATCTAATAATTTGTCCCGCTCTGGGCGGAGCGGGAGGAGACGTGTCAGACTCATACTGACTAAAACCCACCCGTGTTCCTTCAGTTGCCTGCACGTTGCCAGGGGCCACGATATACCTTTCGGACTTTCCCGCAACCCCGGACTTTCCCGCGACCATCACCACCTCCAACTTCAAAGTCCTTTCTGCCCCCTTCCCCTTTTACAGGTTGTCTGACAATAAATGCCATGAAAAGTAGTCGCAAAATCTGCGATTAAATTTAATTTCTATGGAACACGTGTTGACTTCGACAGTTAGAAGTAATTGGCACTGCGATTAATTAATCAATTAATTTATTACGATTAACATTAATTTATTACGATTAACATCAATTAATCCATTAATTTATTACGATTAACATTAATTAATCAATTAATTTATTACGATTAACATTAATTAATCAATTAATTTATTACGATTAACATTAATTAATCAATTAATTTATTACGATTAATTATTAATTGATTTATTACGATTAATTAATCAATTTAATTTATCAAGAAATTAAACGTTTTTTTTTAACTTAAATTGTTCACTTTGGCAGTTAGAAGTTATTGTCCCTTCGGCATTCTATAATTTTTCCACTGACTTCAAACCTACATAAGACCACAACAACGCCCAGGCTTTACATTGAATGCCTCAAAAAACACGTGTAAACAAAAGAAGAGCACAGTTCATTGACTTGACCTAAGCACGTGTATCTGAATGCACTGCCCACGCCCTAGGGAGGGGAAAAGTTATGATTAGTGTTAGAAAAACGACCCAGTCGATGATTGCCTAGGGTGGCCTGCAGTAGTTTTATAATTTGTTAGTTTTTTGTAGAACTGGGTCAGATGAGGTCTTGATGTGGCTCGTATGTATACTGTATATGGATGACAGATACAATTTGAAGTTGGTTTAAATATGAGTTTGGTAGGTTTTGGTAAACATTGTAACATCTACATTAGGTAGGTACTCGAAAAACGGTGATTTGGAAAATGTAGTTGGTACCCTGACTTACCCATAGTTGGCACTAGGTAATTATTGTTTATTCGCAGTTAGCCTATATTGGCATTTATGTAAAGCCCATATCAGAAGCTTCACTTTTCGTTAATTTTTGTCTTTCTTTCGACATCTTTCACTCGAAGTGATACGTCTGAACCCAAATGAGTGAAAAGTGAAAAATGAATTCATTGATTAGTGAACCGATTCAAAGATGACAACAAGATGTAATATCTTTTATACACATTAAGTATGCAAATAAATGAAATGCAATGATGTTGGGTTTCGACACTCGGCATCTTTCACTCGCCCATAGAATAACTGAAAAAGGAAAAGAAAGGAGCAGATGAACCGTTTATTCCTATACTAGCTTCAGACAAACAGACATTCTAAAAACGATATTTTCGGCATTAGAATCCTTCCCAGACCTCGTGGCAAATATTTTTTTCAGAAATATTCATTGTACAGTTTTGTCTTCGCTACGATTTTAATATATGTATAGATAATTTTGTCGGTGTGTATGTGTGTTGTGTGGGTAGCGTGAACGTGAAATGAGCTATTAATTCGAGTGAATTATCTGATATCCGCATAAACAAAGTTAGGTCTTTTTTGTGTCAAACAAGCGAGACGATACATCACTTTTAAATATTCAATGTTTTATAGCATATCATTGAATATAACCTCTAAACAGGATACCCTGTTTAGAGCCCCTATGATTTTGTCGGCAAACAGAATTATAATAATGAAGTCACCTTTAAAATTCCGACAAACGTTGGTCAAACTCATACATTATAATTCCGGCTCCAATTTTTCATCATCCTGTTTCACGTGTTCCCCTGAGACACGGTCAAGGTCATCGGAATATAGACCGTGTTAAATATTAATATCATTAACAGTAAGCAGGAATACCACTAAAGAATTATTGGTCTTAGTGGCGATGTTTGGAGCGCACTGAGACGCCAAGTTATTGCATATAATTTTGTGTTCTGATAGCCCTTAGATCTGCACCACAGAGGATATCAGCCATTATTAGGCATTTATATTTACACTATAAGGGAATCTTTTACTTTCGTCTCTGTCTGACCGCGGCTCAACTCAGAGACTCTTAGAACTAGAAAGCTCTTAGAACTTGATTTCTTACAGGGTCCTTTATGACTCTTTAAGAACAGTTAAGCGGAGGTTACTAAATATACGTCGTCTATTGTATTTTATAATGGATTTCCGCAAAGTCACGCCTGAGTCAATTAACTAACTAGAAAGCTGTAATTTGGCATGGGTGGTAAAACAAAATCATTAAAAAAATCACGGCAGTAGTATATAGAACGAAGTTAAAGGAAAACTATCACAGTTATGTAGGCTCGAGTAATTGCAGTTGCAAAAACATGTTCTCCCATACATTCCGTATAGGAGAATGTTTTTCAACTGCAATATTAAGTTTATTCTTGGGATAAATCATCCCAACTACGGAACACTTCGTTGTAGGCCTTTTTTTGTGTGGGATATTATCAAATAACTTCTCCCTTTCTGGCCGGAGCGGGAGGACGTGTCAGACTCTTACTGACTAAAACCCACCCGTGTTCCTTCAGTTGCCTGTACGTTGTCAGGGGCCACGTTATCCCTTTCGGACTTCCCCGCGACCCCAGCAGGCATCGGTCCTTATTTCTATGGTCCTAGCGGACCACTGCCGTTGTGCTGAGATGTCAGGCATTGGCCCTTACGGACCCCATCAGTTGGTGCTGACATCTCATTGAGGCGCGCGTGGAACACTATGCGCCGTCGACCCGGGCCTGGTCCTTATCGGACAGCAAGCTACCCATTACTCACCGTCCGCAAGCCCGCGCCTACGGTGGCCGGGAATCGGCCTGCGATTCCCGACGCCCAGGGCGTCTTCTGCGGCGGCAAGGGGCGTGAAGGCGCGACGTTTGCCTCTCCCTTACGCGCTCCGCCTCCTCCTTCGCGAGCATTACTGCTTCGCAGAAGGAGGTGACGGATTCCGACGCCCTCTCGCTCCGTACCATGGCCGGACGCGAGAGATCGCCGCCGCCGATGGCCTCTGTGAGGACATTCGTTGTAGGCCTGTGATTATTAAAATGAGTTTTGCGGAGTGAACCATCTGTATTAATCTGTCACATAGGTAATTGGCGAAATCTGAGTGTAATATAGATACTACACTGACCAACCCTTCGGATACATGTTATGTTTATGTTGTGCTATCTTCTAAGTTAATCTTAGACATCACGGACGGGTGGTGAAGAAATACAAAACGGTCCGAAATCGCGATCAATGAGCCAGCATGGTACTCAATGCTCGTAACGTTTTCCACCGGGTGTCAAGCTATGCTGGTGGCTCTGTAGGTCTGTGTGTCTCGATATGCATAGATTATTCTACGTTTGGGGTGAATAGTTATGGGATCACGTTTTTTAAACGTATGTACGACTGTTTCTATGCTAGGATTGGAGGTGAAATATTTATTTTATAATCCTACTATAATAATATTATAAGCGCGAACATTTGTGGGGATGGATGGATGGATGTTTGTTACTCTTTCACGCAAAAACTACTGAACGGATTTGGAAAAAATTTAGCACATTTTATTTCTCTTCGACAAAGGCGCCTTAAAAATGTAAAGATTACAACATCTGATAAATCCTTTAGAATGGTATCTGCACTAAGAAAACAGATTACTAGCGAATATGAGTATTAATTACCCACATTTGTCGAACCTAAATCTAATAACGCTTATGGAGCGCGGACGTGGGAATGCATGCTACCATCGTATATGAACGATTTACCTAAGGAAATCGGCAATGTATTAAATGCGAAGAACTGCTCAAAAATATTAAAAAGATACTTTCTAGATAGCAGTGCGATCTATGAAAAATCTATGAACCTACCAAATTGTTCAATAATTATCTTCTTCTTATCTTTTTTTAAAAACGTTGCCCCACACTAAGAATTTCTTCTTGTATCGTGGGTGCGTTTACAAACATAGAAACTCACATACACTAACACCCAGACCCGGAACAACTACTTGCAGATCATACAAATATTTGTTCCGTGCGGGGATCGAACCCGCGACACGTTGCGCAGCAGTCGATCGCTCAGCCACTGCGCCAACCGTGTTGTGTGAATTAATATGTAGTGGCACCGAGTTGCCGTGTCTGGCCACACCACTGTTAAACCCGCGATGGTTTTTGTGGTGTGTTTAACCAAATGTCTGTTTTTTTGTTCTAATTTTGATTAATAAAAAAAAAAAAAAAAAAAAATTACCTAAAAGAGTTTAACAAATTATTTTAACCTTTGATACATACAGTAAACAAAAATAAAAGAAGAGAACAAGATACAAAATTAAAAGTTATTTAATTTGAAGAGTATGGTGTGGTGTGCTATGGTGTAGTGTAGTGTCGTGTGGTGTGGTTGAGTGTGATGTCGTGTAGTTTGGAGCAATGTGATGTAGTGTAGTGTGGTATGGTGAGGTGCGGTGTAGTGTGGTGTGATGAGAGAGAGAAGTTTTCATAGAAATTTTCAATTTTCTTTCTTTCTTTTTTCTTTTACAGTTAACTGTGTACTAATAAGACTGCCTCGTTGGTCTAGTGGTTGCAAGCGCTACTGCTGATTATGAGGTCCTGGGTTCGATTCCCAGGTCAGAAAAGTATTGTTGGGTTTTTCAATGTGGAATTTCTCAGGAGTAGCCCGAAGTCTGGGTCTGTGCCCGGTTGATGGCAATAGGCTCACCACCTATTATATGGGACTTAACATACGGTGAAATGTGGGTGTACTATAGGTGCACCTCTGTCTAAGCCTTCGAGAAATAGAGCCATGATGTTATGTTATGTGTATTAATGTAGTAATAGCCTGCAATAGATTGAGTGATTGTTTGAATTATCAAGAGGCAGATATAAGCCAGTGACCTTGAGTGGTTAGCTTGCATGTTCTGTACTGAGCTCACGCAACGCGTCGTACGTCCAGCCAGTAATAGGACTCGCCCATCAAGGAGCGCTGTCCCAAATTAGACGCATTATTAATTTATTATACATAAAACAAAAGGTATTTTAATAAAACACGTATACTAACAGATTGGGTTTTTAGGTTTCAAGAAAATACGCTTGATAGATTTTGCGTGATTCTCAAATTTTATCCGTGTTAGACATAACTTTACAAATTAATTTCACTATGTAATATAAACATAATCTAAAATATTCCTGTATTAAGTTATTAAGAAAATGCTCTAATTTAACATATATTATTTCTTCAGTATAAAATCATTAAAAGTCGGCCTTAATGAATTTGTCGCAATTTTCGCTACCTTTCCGTTACCTTATCAGTTTCAAATAAAATTCGCAATGGAACTTTTTATTGATTAATCTTTATAGTTTGTATATTATGTAAACAATATTACAAAAGATAACATTTTGCAATCACATACCTTTTGTTAATCCTAAAGGAAAAACACTTATGAATTGTTCTACTAGTATTTAATATCTTTATCAATATAATTTTAATCCGTTACTCGAGATTACGTGAATGCAAAAAAAAACTTTTTACTAATTGTTTTTAGGATTCCGTACCCGGAGGGTGCCAAGCGGAACCCTATTACTAAGCCTCTGCTGTCCGTCCGTCTGTCTGTCTGCCAGCGGGCTGTATCAACAAAATATAATAACGTTAATTATTAAAGAGGGACCCCCTAAAATTATTAACGTATTATTTAATTTTGTTACCCATACAAGAAACTTGATTTTTTCGGCGTTTTTTGCTCGATCTCAACACGTTAACTGTTCCCATACAACATTTTTCGATAACCCTATATGTCCAAATTTTTGTTTGTAATATTCAATCTCAAAGACCTTTTGACCAGTCCCGACAAATAGAGCAACTTAACTCACAAGTCCATGAAGTTAGAGCTCATAGAAAGAGACGGGCGCGTGTACCATTTACGGTACACGGACACGAAGGACCCACGCGGTGTGTACTGTATTCGGTACACTGGACATTTATCGTGTTGTAGCGGCATCTACATCGCTACATGCGAACTACGCATCAAAGACCTGACGTCACACAACATCCTGACGTCACACAAATCCTGCTTCGCGCAATTAGAGTTTACCACGCGATAAACATATATATAAGCTTCCCGACTTCTACCTCTGGGCAGTTGCCCGCCAGACATCACACCCGTCTGGTCGGAGGATCCTCCCTCTTCTATGGGGGATGAGTGAACTTTACACCCTGTTCCTCATACCCCTAAAGTGTTATTACGGTACGGAACACATAAGTCTGACTTGAACTTGGCCGGTTTTTTTTTAACATGAGAAACAACTTTGAATATTGGCTGGGACACATACAGTCTAATTGAGAGTACCGGGTGTAGCACGACTTGTCCAGCAGTGGAGTGCTTTAGGCTGAGTTGATTAATTTATTCCTTTTTCTAGTACAGTAATATATGTAATATCTTTTTAGAAGAACATCGCTTACTTTTGTCCTTTTCCTTATTTTTGGGGTCGTCTCCCTGTCACGTAGCCTTCTTGTTGCACTACGAACATTTAAACAATTGACGATAACTCCAATTTCCAAATAATTGAACTGCAATAATTGAACCCATTACTATTGTCACCCTGCTCTCGACGCTTGACGTGTCAACACGTTGGGTCCGGGTTCGCAAGAAGTCAATCATCTTTCTGAAGATGCCTCGTTGAGAGGTGAAACACGTGTCGATTTCTTACAGGGTTCTTTATGACTCCTAAAGAATAGTTAAGCGGATTAGGGTACTAAATATACGTCGTCTATTGTATTTTAAAATGGATTTTCGCAAAGTCACGCTTGAGTCAATTAACCATCTGGAATTTCTCAGTAGCAGCCCGGAGTCTGGATTTATGCCCGGTTGAGGGCAATAGGGTTGCCCCTGGTTTGCCTTGGGTTGGTTGGTTGGGTTGTTGGCTGTTACATGGAAGCGGCATGAGAGCCTGGCGGTTTAGACGTGCTGTTCGCGTTCAGTTTCATTGGTGAAATTCAACCTAAGAGACGCATTTACAATGGGTGGATAAAAACAATGGCCAATGAGATAGGGATTCAAGTGCATTCAATCCAACGATTAAAAGTTCAAAGTCAAATCTGTGACTTTGATCCGTATTTATCACCGTTAATCCGTTTGACAGACGGCCAATGCACTCTTATGTTTTGTCATATCCATACTTAACAATTAATTCATTAATACCTAATGTATGTAGCCTACTAATATTATAAATGTCAAAGTTTTTACGTTTTTTCCCCCTCAAGCAATAAAGGTTTTGGTTGGTGGTAGGGCTTGTTCTAAGTCCGCCTGGCTAGGTACCACCATCTTATCTAAGTCTGTCGCCATAACAACAATGTTAACAGCATTGTGGTGTTTCGGCAGTTATGCGGGCCAAGAGGTACCCGTTGAGGATAAAAAAAAAAAACTACGGATTTATATGAAATTTAGCACAAAGATAGATTTATAACCTAGATTAGTACATAGGATACTTTAAATCCTGGTAGTACGTTTCCGTGGGTCCGTAACTTAACTTCGAGAGTCATTTGTTCGACTAATGAAAAGTCGACTGAACTATTGTTCGAATGGACTTTATTGCGAAACAACCTTTTATCGCCAAACGCTACTTCGACTGAACGATTCATCAAATTTTGCTGAAAAAGCTTGACTTCATGAGCACGATGGCTTACATTTGCCACTTTAAAAAATAAAGCAATGTTTAAATTGTTTAATTTGATGATGAGTGATCATTATTTGATGTTTGGATTATTAGTGGAGTTCTCATGGCGTTAAAGAACCCTAATCTACCGAAAAGGTTTTTGATTAATTACCTTAATTTGGTGCGAAAATCTAAACGTAAATGGTTTTTTTTATAATAAACAATTTTCCCTTCATTTGTGCTTTATTATCTTCCTTTTCACCAAATTTCATGTTTCCAAATCTACGGGAAGAACGTACGATATCTTAAAAGTGTTTGATTTCCTCGATTATGTATGAAATAATATGTGACTGTTTTTTTTTTTTTTAATGTTTTTTCAATTATTACACTAGATAATAATTAAAACTCATTCGAAAGAGTAGTCCATCGGTTAATAAATATTCGATTAATCGTTCAGTCGAAGTAGCGTTTGGCGATAAAAGGTTGTTTCGCAATAAAGTCCATTCGAACAATAGTTCAGTCGACTTTTCATTAGTCGAACAAATGACTCTCGAAGTTAAGTTACGGACCCCGTTTCCGTGGGATTTTTCCGACGCGGGTAAAGCCACTGGCAAAATCTAGTTTGCTTATAACAATACAACAATTAGAAGACATAATGACGAGCACGCATGGTGAGCGTGCTTCAATGATAATACTCTTTACTATTAATCTGTCAATTAATCATTGCTAAGTATGTACCTACTTTGGCGAAAATAAGTGATGTTAATAACCTATTGTTATTACTTAAGTCTTGTTAGAAAAAAGGCAAGTACCTTTTATGTAAAAGTCGCATTTTTATTAAAATTTGTTTTCTGTGATCTTGATATACAGTCCTTTTATAGTTATTACACGACTGCCCAAAAAAGGAGTGTAATGTTTTCAGGGTTCGTGTATGTGAGTTTCTTTTACACCATAACACTTTTAAATGCCTGAACAGATTTGGATGTATGGGCTATCGTTAGGATCTTTACATCCTCCCGAATAACATTGGCAATAAATGGCGGCAGTGTGGCTCCATTTTCAAATGTGAAAAAAAATGGTAGGAGATAGTCGTGTTGTTTTGTAATTTTTTTTTTTTTTTTTTTTTTAACCTTGATTTTGCATCACAGTGATATTAATCCTCGAGAAAAAAAACTTACAGATTGTTTAGAACAGTTTGTTGTTTTTTGCTGTCAGAGGTAAAATAATTCGAAGCGGACTGTATCATAATTTTTTTCTAAAGAATGCCAAAAGTTCAGCTCTCTAACATAATACAAATATGTACCCAAAATGTTGAAATAAGAGATTTTATTAAAATAATTAAATATAAATACCACAACTGGGCCAACCATAGAGAACACATAACATAACATCACGCTTTGTTTTCCCGCAGGTTTAGGCAGAAGTATACCCATAGTACACCCACATTTCGTCAGTTATGTTCATAGAAATATACATAACATGCCCATGTTTTAGTCCTAAGTAATAGGGGGCGAGCCCAGGGCTCGGAAACGTTATTTAAAACGTTACAACAGTTCTCGTTCTTCTTTGTACAACATTTTATCCGGAACGAAAACGAAATGAAAACGTTTTCAAAAAAAGCGTTTTTTTCGCAGGACGCAGCCGTGCACGGTGCGTGCGCCGACAAGCATTAACTTGTTTAGTTGAAATTAAGTTATGGTACAACTGCACCTTATCTTTATTTCAACTTTCATTTCATCATTGATTCCAATGCGCTTGCCGCTTACGTATTGATTCGGTTTGTGTTGCGAGTTTCCTATCGATCAACCCAAAACTGGTTAAAGACGGTTAAAAGCGGTAAAAGATGGTTAAAAACGGTTAAAACGGTTAAACACGATTAAAAACGTATTATTAAAAGAGAAACATTTAAATTTTGTTCTTCTTCAAAAACGTTTTATATGTTCGTTCCTTAAGTTTTTAAGACGAAACCGTTTCGAAAAATATACTTTTATCCGAGCCGTGGGCGAGCCTATTGCCACCATCGGGCTCACATTCCAGACTCGGGCTGCTAATGAGAAATTCAAGATGGAAAAGCTCAGTAACACCAGCCAAAGAGAACAAAATAAAAAAGGTGAAAGATCGCATTACAGATCTGGAAATAGGCCTGTCATATCAAAACCCACTCCCTACGTCCTAACAAAGTTCAATACACCTATTGCCCTTAAAATAGCCCATTTACTGTCCACTCGTGGCTCTTGTTAAATTTTATGTTTCGTCAGTGGAAATCTACGACATTTTCTTTTGTTTGTCCATTCGGGCATTTGTATGCAGCGAGAGACGTGACTATACAAACATATAAATATTTATTACGTGTTTCGTAGAATAGTTTTACCGCAGCATAAATAAATAACAGTATTACGTGTTCATAGACAAACGGCCGGAACGACGCGCTTCGAAATCTTAGTGTTTACTGTTAGGTCTTGAAATTAAATAATGAGTGCTGTATAATAATTATATTTTATACAAAAGGAACAACACGTTACTCTCCCGCGCACTTTCGAATATTAGTATCGTCTATCGACCAGTTCGTGCCGATCGCTAGTGCTGTCCGGCCATATGGTTGGAACAACGATGCCCATAGGGTTGGAACAACCACTGGATTATCATTATCAATACTAAGTACGGAACAGTCTCGAGTGCGCAGCATTCGCATGGACGCCGAAGGTTTATCTATTGAGCGGCCGTAGGTAATTATTTCAAGGTCACTGCCGGGATGTAATACTGTTACTTTATTATACTGTGGTTTTACGAATGAGTGGATTAATGTGGCCGTAAGTGTACGAGGTGTCTTTCAAGGACGTTGTCGAATTGTGGGGTATTTTGGGCAGAGGTGATAACCATATTAAGTATCTATCTGTAATATGTATTTCCTGATCAATATTGTGGCTCCTTTAAAAACAGCTACGGAGGAGACATGCCAAATCACATTTTTTTGGATTTCAGTATAGGAGTATTAAGGACATTGCACCGCTCCGACACGGCAAATAACTTGTCATTCAAGTTAGGATTTTAAATCAAATGCTTTAAAGTCTTAATTTTACGATGGCTGTACAGAATAGTGGACGTCTCGCCAGCCGCTCACTGCCCGTGAGCCGTCACTCGTAAAATAGACTTTAAAGCATTTGATTTAAAATCCTAACTTGAATGACAAGTTATTTGCCGTGTCGGAGCGGTGCTGTTTAAGGTGAAAACGTCAAGGTAGCCCGCGAAATTCGAATTTTCTTACGTTTTTTGCAATTTGCAGGTCAGTATCATGTTGTATGTTGATCTAAATATGATTCGTGGCCGTATCAAATGTTTATTTATAGAATTATAATCATAAAAATGATCAATACAACTCTCTAAGTTCATATAATCACATTGAATGACTACTTATTTCATGAAATGATGACATTTGACGATTGTGCTTGCATAAGGAGATGTATTGCTGATTGTAATGATTATAATTGTGTAAAGGCATATTTGTTACGGTCGAAAATCATATATTAATCAACATAAAACCTCGCACTGACCAGCAAAATGTAAAAAACTAAAGAAAATTTGAATTTCGCGAGCTACCTTAGCGCATGCCTCTTAAAAAGGGCACACAAAACAAAATACCGTTCTAAGGATTTCAATAATACGTATCTTATGCTTTTCTTTAAATAATGGAAGATGTGTTTTATTAATATTACGTGAGACGTGTGATGTACAACAAGGCTAAGAGTGCGTTTAGACGGAGACGGCCGAAGCTGAGCGAAGCCCTGCAGGAATCGACCAATTACAATGGATGAAATCCTCATCGCGTCTCTCGTCTCGCCTATAATTGGACGATTCCTGTACGTCCCCGCTCAGCTCCGCTCGTCTCCGCTTCAGTGAAAATGCACCCTAAAATAATAGTACAGTCACTATGAGAAAATAAGGATTTCAGTCTAGTGGTTAAGGGTGGGCTCGTATAGTATTTTTTTTTTTTAATACGGCGCATTATTCATTTATAATACATAAAACAAAAGGTAGTTGAATAAAACCGCTATTTTAAAAGATCATTAATTAAATTTGTTTTAAAATGGTGAAGATTTTAGAAAAATAATGATAGATTTTGCGTGATTCTCATTTTTTTATCCGCGTTATACATATATTTACAAATTAATTTTACTATGTAATATAAACATAATCTAAAATATTCATATAATAAGTAATTAAGAAAATGCTCTTATTTAACATATATTTTTTCCAAATCATTAACACTACTCGTTTAGACGTGATTTTCAGTATAAAATCATTAAAAGTCGGTTATCGTCGCCTTAATCAGATTGTCTGATACCAGTCTGGCATCGAGGTAATAAGACTGAATAGTACTATAATTGTTATAAAACAGTCGTTGATATCAATCTTAATACCAATACAGACAATAGAAAGTAGGTAACGTATGAAATCAAAAGGAATGTCCTGAGCGTGATACCACGTCCTACGCGAGTGTGTGATAGAGATAGCTGATGTCTAAGTAGCACGGACGTGACAACAATTAATGGACGGTAGTTTTTGGATCATTTGATGAAAGGCACAGAATATTGTCACAATATGCATAGGTTCAGTGGTGGCTTAGTGTAGAGGTGGGCAAAGTGTATCATTGTTGCGATTGGATCATTTGCATCTGGATCACTGTAATGATCCGAATCATTGATATGTTTCATTTGGATCATTTGGATCATTTTAATCGTCGACTCAAAGGATATAAAAATGCATAAAGACAAAGAAAAACTGTGAGAGTATGAGTGATACACATCTTATTTGGTATCTCTTTCTGACTTAAATAGTAAGTAAAGTAAAATAGATTGTAATGTGCCACCCGCTTACTCGCGACTCGCGAGTCAGTTCGGTAGTACTGACACTAAAGTAACGTAACTCAGCGTCTCAGGGTTTTCTCTTGCTCACTCACTCAGTCGCCTCGCAAGCGACGGTTGCGCCGAAAGACACAGATACAAAGTAATGATTCAGATTCAAATGATGCCTTTGACACGTTGTTACTAACCAATCTTTTGGAACACTTCAATGATCCGGATCAGTGAGTCGGTTCTGTAAAGAGTTACACACGCCTAGCCCAGTGGTAACGGACCGGAGTTTCGAGTTGAAGGTCGTGGGTTCGAGCCTAGGCAGGCACTTTACTTAGCGTAATTTTTGCTCTCAAAACGCTGAAGGAAAACATGGTGAGGAAATTGGAATTTTCTAGGATCATAAATTTTAAAACATTATGGGACATCCACCAACCCGCACTGGGTCCTCGTTGTGGATTAGCCCACAGAGAGGGCAGCGAATTATATGTGATATTATATTATATAATTATAAAATGTTACTAACGCTGGATTTAAGCACACGACGCGACACCGGTAGAACAATTTGAAGATTTCATAGAAATTGTTCCACCAGAGTCACGTCGCACCTAACTGCGAGAGCCTTTATTCTCACGCTTGCGTCGGTCGCGAACCGTCGGTCACGCGTACCAAGTCGCTGACGCTGGACACATACATATAGTGTAGCCCGGACGGTCAGCGAGCATGTGCGAGTCCATGTAGATCAGTACGCGACCGATGTCGAGCACTAAATTCTATAATTATATGCTAGCAGAGAGAAAGATAACAAAGGAGTTCGTTTTTATCGAACTAGTTTTAAGAAGGCAATATTATGATGATTTTTAATTAACTTGACGGCAGTCACAACTACTCACAATAACAACACAACAACGGGACACAAACAACTGTCGTCAAGATAATTAAAAATTGCATCATGTCTATCGATATCATGATTCATCACACGTTTTTTGGATCATACGAGTACATTGACAACAAGGAAAACCCCAAAAGTGATTTTATTAAGTCATCCAATGTATTTGCCATTGGTTTTCCTTTATAATTCGGAGATAAAGATTATGATTGCATTGAAAATCAAGTGATTAGTATTCTGTCCTGATGATTAGATTCAAATGACGGAAAAGACTATTGAAATGTGTACATACATACAGTATCTCTAAACCAAGAAGATATAATAGGCATAGAGGAGGTCGGAAAAAATCCCACGGAAACGTACCACCGGAATAAAAGTATCCTATGTGCTTATCCAGGTAAACTACCTATCAGTATGCCAAATTTCAGCCCTATCCGATCAGTGGTTTCAGCTATGTATGTTGATAGATCAGTCAGTATCGGTTTCCTTTTATAAACCATACAGAAGATCGCGGGAAAGATCTGGATGAGACTCGCACAGACCAGGAAAGCATGGCACATGATCCCAGGAGGCCTATACTCAGCAGTGTGTGGAACAAGAAAGAAGTGTGTATGCAGCTGCATCCAGTTAGACTGGAAGCCGACCCCAATATAGTTGGGAAAAGGCTAGGTAGATTATTGATTGTTGTATGCATTTGCTTTTCTAAAATATGGGATTAACCATTCATTAGTTAACCTACTTCAAAAATCTAGAAAAATAAAATCATTTGGGATCCAGAACTAGGAAGGTCAAGGTTGGAACGAAAAGCAACAACACAATTTTATTATACAATTCGCCCCAAAAAATTAAAGTTTCATATACTTTTTCTAACGTTTTCAAAATATCGTTTACAAATTCAATTCGAAAAACAGTGCATAACATTATCCATGATTTAAATTCAACACATTATATAAAATAATGTATGAATAGGAGTTTTCTATCAAATACTTGAAGGTCACGTTTCTAAAGATGTTTTTTTATTCATACAGATTCGAGAAAGGTGCACGTGACAATTGTGATCGAAGGAAGTGCAGAAGGCTTGTTCAGTTAATTTGGCGAAATGGTCGAATTCTTACTTTTAAGGCGACGATAATGGACATTTAATGATTTTATACTGAAGACCACGTCTAAACAAGTAGTGTATAATATTCATAAGACATAATGATTTGGAAAAAATATATGGCTAAATTAGAGCATTTTCTTAATAACTTAATGTATGAATATTTTAGATACTGAAATTAATTTAGTTATGTCTAACGCGGATTAAAAACTGATAATCACGCATAATCTAACAAGCGTATTTTTCAGAAACTTTCACCATTTTAAAGATGATTGTTTTTTTTTTTTTTTTTCGAGGCTCCCGGTAAATTATCAAATAACTTCTCCCGCTCTAGGCGGAGCGGGAGAGTGTGTGAGACTTTTACTGACTAATCACCCGTGTTCCTTCCGTTGCCTGTGTGCCGGGGCCGCGATATCCCTTTCGGACAAACTCGCAACCCTGGCAGGCATTGGCCCTTACGGACCCCGTCAATTGGTGCTGAAATCTCTTTGAGGCGCGCGTGGAACACAACGCGCCGTCGACCCTTGCCTGGTCCTTATCGGATGGCGAGCTACCCATTGCTCACCGTCAGTAAGCCCGCGCCTACGGTGGCCGGAAGTCGGCTCGCGACTCCCGACGCCCGGGGCGTCTCCTGCGGATGAAGTTATGTCTGACGCGGATAAAAAACTGAGAGTCACCCAAAATCTATTTTTTTGAAACCTTCACCATTTTAAAGATAATTTCATTATTGATCTTTCAGTATACGTGTTTTATTAAAATACCTTTTGTTTTATGCATAATAAATTAATGCGTCTAATTTGGGACACCGCTCCTGGATGGGCGAGTCCTATTACTGGCTGGACATGTAATGTGTGGCCTGAGCTCAGAACAGAACACGCAAGCTATCCACTCAAGGTCACTGGCATACATCTGCGTCTTAAGGTTTAAAGTTCATAGGTCAGAAGTGTAAAAAGTTCAAACTCGTTGCATGGCGCAGCTAGTTTGAACTTTATAATAAGCATTCATAAGATAATAAAGAGACCTTTAGGGGGTTTTAATAGTTGCGTGCGATTGTGCAAAGTTCCCCTCTGACTCTCACTCAAGCACATAACTAGAGAGTGAACTGGAATAGTAACGAAAGGAATGTTGGTCTCCGTAGCAGTTCCTACCTGTTCCTACTATTATAAGGATTTCAAGCACAAGGGTTTTCTAGGGCGCTCACTAGGCGGCAGGACGCGGCATACCACGACTTCCCGCGGCATGCTCACTTCATCCTACCGCAAGAGGAGTTTCGTTTCCCACGTGAAGAAACAAAAAAAAAAAAACGAAAATATGATTCATCAATTCAGCCGAAAGACGTCCACTGCTGGACATAGGCCTCCCCAAAATGGGGGGGGCATAATCGCCACGCTTGGCGCCGGGTTGGCGATCGCAGTATGGCGTTAAATGCATAGAGAACGCTGCTGCCCATTCTCTAGTAAGTCCCTTAGTCGCCTTTTACGACACCCACAGGAAGAAATGGGTTGATACTATTGTTTACGTCCGGCACCACACGGATACATGTGATTGCTAAAGGTATGAAAATAAGATTCAAAATCATTTCCGTTTATGGACATGAGGATAATTTTTCTATTTACTTAAAGTGAACCTTTTTAAAAACAATCTTCTATATGTCCCAGTCAATCAAAAGCTGAGAGGAATATTTTATCTAGAAATTTTCCGATTCGGTGTGAAAATGGAAGTCAAGAGTGAGTTGTTTGTCTTTCGGTAGCACGTGCAGACGGTCAGACAAACTGTTCTATCAATGGATCGTTTCGGCACGTGCCTAAATGTTAATAGTGAAACGGGAGAAGTTGTAAGAGTTTGTGGGGAAGACTGAAAGGTCAAGTGCGTATTACTTGCAACCGGGCGTGCGTGTATGACCAGGGGGCCTACATTAAGCAATTCCTCTAAAAGCAATTCATTTTCTGAATTCCCAGCAATTCCTCTATGCCATAGAGGAATTGCTGGGAATTCAGAAAATGAATTGTGGAAATGAAAATTCAGAAAATGTGTCACCATAGAGTCTATGGTGACACATTCAATTCAATTCATATCAGATAATTTTTCTTTACAGTTTGTATTAATCAAATGAGATTAATTTTTTTTACTTCTACAGTTTAAATATTATTTCATTATAATATAAAACTTTCAAACAGATGAATTGCGTAATATGAATTAAACGCAGTTATTAATATGAATTGTCAGTTTGTGTGATTATTGTTTTATAATCTTATAATGGATTCTGCCAAATCGGTCGTTTTAAGCCCACAGATGTATGAACGTAGGTAATCGAAGCAAAAGGAGTATGTAAGGATTTAGCATACATCCATAGGATCCATGGGATGCCTGTCCATGGGAAGAAGACGTGAATTTATGTATGAAAAAAGCAATATTTTACTTTTGGAAAAAAATATTAAAAAAAATTTGCTATATAAATAGGTAAATGGATTGCTTGCCTCATGGAGGCCTCGGGAACCCGCGGAGGCCTACGTCCATTGCCCATCAGTGGGGCTTTTGGCTGAAATGATGAACTAAGCTCATTTGAAAATCGTCTCCAAAAAAATATCTATAATAATAGTAAACATCCATCAAGTTCGTGGCTAAGTAATAACAGCCGTACGGGTTGATCCATCAGGCTAAGCACGCTTGCCGGGGTTGGTCTGTGGATGGGTGACCATCTTTACATATAGAGATTCCTCCGTGCCTCGGAAAGCAGGTTAAGCCGTTGGTCCCGGCTGTCATTCGTGGATCTTTGACAGTCGTTACGGGCCGTCAGAAGCCCGAAAGTCTGGCAACCAGTCTTACCAAGGTGTATCGTATTACCCAGTTACTGGGTTGTGGAGGTTAGATAGGCAGTCGCTCCATGTAAAATACTGGTATTCAGGTGCATCCGGTTAGACTGGAAGCCGCCCCAATATAGTTGGGAAAAGGCTAGCAGATTAATTGATCCATCAAACCGTGTGCCTAGGTAGTGAAGAAGCACTATATGTGCATATTATACATGTACAAACGAATTTGTTTCATACTTTTTTGAACCAGGGCCCGATCACACGCACAACCACACCACAACCACCCCACAACGTCAACACGTGGACGCACGCTAATTTGTATAAAAATAAATAGTTTATTTACACTGACCACATTTGGCCGTCGAAATCAACCATGTAGGCGATACCAACCACATCAAGGCCACATCGCAGCCACAAGCAACGCAACCACCAGCGAGACTGCGCACTTTCGGCCGGCCACATCGCAAACACAATGTTGCGTCGACCATTTCATATGATTTTGTGGTTACCACACCACAACTACAAGAAGGTGCAGCGACACTATTCACACGTAACCACTGCTTGCCCATATTTTGTCGCTGCGAGCGATGTGGTGTGGTTGTGGTTCGTGTGATCGGGCCCTTAGGGAAACCTAAAAATTTCATTGTTCAAAACGAAACAAATAAGGTTTATGTAATCCTATTTGTTTATTCAAGACAAAATAAGTCTGTTTAAGAATATCGACAAATAGGTTATTCAATTAGATAACAATATAATAACTATTCACAATCTTATTATTCTTGGTACTATTGTATTCATCTCATTATTATGTCATCACTCGATTCGTTCGAAGAAAACGTATTTACCGTAGAGTAACAGACTGATAATAGCTATTGATACAAATTTTGATACACAATGGATAATCCACCCAAGAAACAGAAATACCTACCTACTTGATTCAGCAGACATGATTGAAAAACGTATTAATACGCAATACATTTATTGCTTAACCATTATGTGTACTTAGGTGGAAACTATATAATTTTGATTATTTTTATTTTTAGCAAGTTTTAAATTACATAAAATCAAATTTAGGAGATCGCGAATAAAATACTAACATTTCGCTTAGCTATTATTTATGTATTATTTTATCTGCAATAATAATAATATTTCAAGACTACCGAAACTGAATTTCGACAAACCGTAATACGACAAGATTTTATTTCGACATTATGGAATTCCGACACGTCTTCATTTCGACAATAGTTTAGTTTGTTTCGGCCGTCCCATCGGAGTATGAGAGTGAGGGAAGAGAGAGTGCACCCGTGACTGCGCGCACACTTGTGCACTATACATGGGGGTACCCAGGGGGGGGGAGGTTAGCGCCCCCCCCCCCCCTTAGATTTTGTATGCCTATTAGTACCTACTGTTGTCGATAAAAGTTATGTTAGTCAGGTTAAGACTTGACTTTACAATTACAATAAATGCATTAATTTTAGAAAAAAATATATAATCGGCCGTATTAGAAAAATAGACTTTACTGTGTGTACTTAAATAATAAAATAATAGAAATATAAAAAAATCGTATAGTAATAGTATCTATGAAACCTTATTACTCAGCCTCCGCTGTCTGTCCGTCTGACCGTCTGTTTATCAGCGGGCTGTATCTCATGAACCTGATGTCTACTTATTTCATAGATTGTGTATTTCTATTACTGCTATAAAAAATAAAAAAATAGAGTTAAAAATTAACGTCTAAAAATTACCATACAAGAAACGTGTTTTTTGCTAATAAAAAAGACATTGTTTATTGCCACTGCGAAAAATAAGTCTAAATACGTTCAAAAACAAGAAATTCATTTCGAAACCCTTCGTGTGCGAGTCCAACTTGCACTTGGCCGGTTTATTATTTCCATGTTTGTTTTAGAAAACAAATACCTTAAAACAAATTCGTAATTAAATATTGACAATAATTCGTCTTCATTAAAATGCTCCACGTGGAGGCTAATTTGCAAGAAATGTCTGGAAACCGTGCTGAGCTGAAATCGACCGTAATGTTTAATAATAAGGTTTGAATTAGCTTGAGGGCTATTTCAAATCTAATGGTAAATGTTTTAACTATTCATAACACTAGTAGAAAACAAGTGTTTAATTGATTTAAAAGTGAAATTGTGATACAGTTGGTGACGGAATCTGCTTTGGTAACTTCCATCAATGCCTTCAATTATTTATATTTTTCTTCGAATTTAGTTTGTCAACCGTCAACGTCCATAGACGGATATTGGTTGATTCGCACGAATTTACTCGCCTGAAACGGGCGAATCAACACTTTTTAATGTATGTCCGCCGATTTCTTCGTCAATTGAGGACCGATTCTGAAAATTCTTTTTGTGTGTGAAAGGGTAAGCTCTCAAGTTGATCCCATATAAAATTTATCAACGTTGCTTAGATAGTTTTTGAGTTAGCTTCAATTAATGCCTACGTATTTTTCCACATAGTATATGTGGATGATATGATGATAACTTACAGGAAGTTATAACACCACAAAGTGAAAAATAACTTTAATTTCGGAAGTCGGACCAAAGACACCGACTTCTGAATTCAAAACCTATGACTTGACAGTCCGACGGTCACACCAGTAGGCTACCACTTCGGTACCACTGAAGTGCGGAGTGACCTAGCGTACTACTAAAACTACGGATGTAGTTTGTAATGGACTGTACCTGTTCTATCACATCGATCGATCGTGGAAAGAATTGACAATGGAACATAAATATTAAAATTCAAAATTCAAAAGTCATTTATTCAAACTAGGCTGAGAATCAGCACTTTTCGAACGTCAAAATTACATAAGACAGTCCCCCAAAACGCCCACCCTTCACCACTTCCTAGTGCATTAGCTGGGAAGAAGAAGTGGCGCAACAAACTCCCCAGCATTAATACATGATATATTATTGTAATATAAAGTACATAGTACTCATATTTGATCTACATAGGTAAATATTCGCTGTTGCTAAGTTATTATGTAACTTTATTTACATTTGATTAATATGTGCATTGCATAATGTATTTGTCTATTTATATTTATTTTATAAGTATGAATATCCATACGGATCTAAGCTGATCGGGATTTTACATAGGAACTATAGCTGTAACGCATTAACATATAAAGCGTCGTGCAGACTAGCGCGACGCGACGGCAAGACGCGACACCGGTAATTGTTTTACCGTGAAGTTTTCTTAGAAATTGTATTGTTAGAGTCGCGTCGCGCTAGTCTGCATGACTTTTAATGATTTTATACTGAAGATCACGCCTAAACGAGTAATGTTAATGATTTGGAAACAATATATGTTAAATTAGAGCATTTGCTTAATAATTTAATATAGGAATATTTTAGATTATTTTTGTATCGCATAGTGAAATTAATTTGTAAAGTTATGTCTAACACGGATAAAAACTGAGAATCACGCAAAATCTATCAAGCGGATTTTTCTGTCACCATTTTAAAGATAATTTAATTATTGATCTCTTAGTATACGTTTTATTAAAATACCTTTTGTTTTATTTATAATACATTGATAATGCGTCTAATTGGAGACAGCGCTCTTTGATGGGCGAGTCCTATTACTGGCTAGACGTACGATGCGTTGCGTGAGCTCAGTACAGAACACGCAAGCTAATCACTCTAGGTCACTAGCAAATATCTGCGTCTTAAGTCGTGCCATTAAAGTTGAGACTTGACGCACCACATGGTTTGACTTGCGCGGTAGACGATTTATGGGTCTCTTTAGCGGTATGAGGTCCCCGCTGGGGCGTCATCGGGGCGAGGCAAAGAGCGGCGGGAGGGGCGGTCAAGTCTAAAGCTTATGACACGAGCTGTACCTCACTGAAACATAGTCCGCATCTAGATTTAATGCCGGTTGTCCAACATAACACATCACGCCCTGTATTGCCCGAAGGGTTAAGCAGAGGTGCACCTAAAGTACACCCACACTTCGCCAGTTATGTTTAAGTCCCATGTAATAGGGGGCGACCCTATTGCCATCTACCGGGCACAAATCCAGACTCCGAGCTGCTATTGAGAAATCCAGATGAAAAACCCAGATCCGGTTGTCCATATATTGATGAAAACTTTTTATCTTAGTCTCCATTACCCTTGTATTAATATAACAACTGTAGGATTTATTTGTAAGCATTATTAGAATGCTAATCCTAACTATCTCAATTTTAACTCTTAATCAAACTAATATTATAAATGCGAAAGCGAGTTTGTTTGTTACGCTTTCATGATAAAACGGCTGTACGGATTTGGATGAAATTTGGCACATGGGTAGACCATGACCTGGGTTACGACATAGAATACTTTTTATCCCGATATTCCCCCGGGATCGAGACTTATGCGGGTGAAACCGCGGGGCGCAGTTAGTTATCCGATAAATATATCAACAGGAAGGTTTCGTTGAGATATCAAAGAAACTATGTAGGTAATCTGCAAAACTAGTTATCAGTTAATCCAGGTTCACGCTAATCTTATAAGCTAACTTCGAAAATACTTCGATAATTTCAGTGGGTTTAAAAGTAACTTCAGATAATATCTCGAGAGGATAGTAGCATTTCTAGAGCTAAAACCAATCGAACTTCAAACAAGAATGCACATAAAGTTTTTTTGTTGTTATAAATTGCCTACGCGTTTAGCCTTGAATTGAGACCACCTGGCGAACTGCCCACCCCCAGATAAAACGTGCGTGAATTGAAAACAGTATCGGTGTCAAAATTCACAAAGAGTTCCATGGTACGGAAACGAACAAAAGGCTCACTTCACATAACGCTTTTAAGTACAGCGTTTCCTGAGAACGCTGAAACACTCCCGAAAAATGGAGGTGTATTGTGTAATGCTTGATGCCAACTGGAATGAAGTTGTGGGCTGAGTAACAAAATATCACCCTTTTATGGTATTATTAGGTAACCTATATGTAAAAGACTAAATTCTATGTCAAAGTCAATTAGTATATTTCGATTAGATTTTTACAAAGCACTTTTTTGTGTGAAAATTTACAAGAAAAAGAAGGATATAATCTAGTTGCCACTTCCAAAAGGTAGCCGCAAATGAAATTAAATTGTTTATTCTGTAAAGAAGATATCGGAATCACTTTTACACGTCATATTAAAAATAAGCTAGATGAGTTCGACGTTGCCTATCGAAAAAAACACAGAGGTCACAGTCTCTTTTAAAGTCCAGAAATAATCTTGGTCAGGCCTCATAATAGGCCCTGAATATCATGTATTAATGTCTGATATGTTCTTTTGAGAAAAGAACCACACAGATTTGAGTGGACCTGTCCAGTCAGTGCAAGCATTTGTCAGTAATCATGGAGTTCAACTCCGATATCCATAGCCGCAGGTGACGTTTACAGAGGTGGCATGCAGTAATTATATTCGCGCCTTAATGGGCCAGTCGGGGGTGCGGCGAATGTACAAGTATCTCCCAGGCCCCTGACTCATCACTGTTCCTTCTAGTACAGAAGGAACTGTGGGGTTGTATCCGGTAGGAGTCCGACATAACCCCTTCGATCCTCACAGTCGGAGGGTATCCATGACAGAGGATTTCTCTACGGAAAAAAATAAAAATAAAAATTGACGAAAAGTCAAGTCCACTGCTGGGAAAGAGATGGCTTAGTCATTGCTGGGAAACACACATAATGGTTTACGTTGTACCGTATTCCTATTTCCGACGTTAATAGGGATGTTGACTGAGAAAAAAAAAAACTATTTAGTCCGTCAGTCAGGTAATATTAAAAAAATAGACACGTATTTTTTTCTTTATCAAATTAATAAAAAATGGTTTTTTTAAAGTGCGGCGGGGACTCGCTACATCACACGCACAAGTCAGTAAAAAATCTACCGGTCAGTGAAGTTATACTACATTTTAACGCATTCCCTACTCAATGTATTGCCGTAATCTTTTGATTACGTAAAAAAAGAAAAAATACGTGTCCAGTACTTTTTAATAATCTACCTGACTGACATAAAAAGTCAACTTCCCTATTATTGATTACTAGCTTCAGCCCGCGAATTCGTCCGTGAGCCTATAATCTTCCTCAAGAATGGGTTATCCAACGCAAAAATATTTTTTCAAATCCGGTTGGTAGTTCCGGAGATTACCCCCATACAAATACAAACTTACAAACAAACACTCTATAGATTATTAAGTAAAGATAAATATGAACCTTCTGTCCATTTTATCCTGTGACACAAGTCTCAAAGTCCATTCTGATACTCATGTCATCTCAACTCTCATTGTCATTACCTAACGATGATACAACTTATCAACTATTGTAATTCTACTCGTCTCACTTACAAAAGGGACTTACTATGAAGAACTTATATTATTGTATAACGTAATGGGTATAAGAATAATAAGTACATATAATTACTTTTTAGGGTTCCGTATTTGAAGGGTTCCCTATTACTAAGCCTCCGGTGTCAGTCTGTCAGCGGGCTGTATCTCATAAACCGTAATAAGTAGACAGCTGAAATTTTCACAGGTTGTGTATTTCTTTTGCCACTATAACCACAAATTCAATAAAGTTAATAATTAATGGGGTCGGTGTTTTTTGCTCGATCTTAATCCGGCCAAGTCCGACTTGCACTTGGCTGATTTTTTATTTTTTTCGTAATTAAATGTAATGGACACGTGACTGTTAGAGCCAAGCTTGCTAATTTTTTGTTGGCTCGGGCTAATAATTTGTCCCTATAAAATGTAGGTTGAAAAAGCGAATGGGGGTGACCAAAGTTTAGAACAAGATGGCTACCTACCTCAAAATAATGACATGGCAGCATGTAATTAGTAAGTACCTACTATCATGACAGCATGGTAGTATGAACTATCCTATACTATTAAATGAGCATTCTCTCTATTTTCACCAGAGCAGAGCTCGGTCGCCCAAGTACTTATACAAATAAACCAGCTGATTATTAGTAAAAGGAGCTAGCAACCGATTCTTGATAGAAACTTGACAGTTACTTGAGTCTGACATTATGACGGGAGGTAGGCCACCGGAGACGGACATCAGACACTTCACAGCCTTGGGAGAATAGGATTGATGAAGCAGGTGTTACAGAAGTTTCAGTATGTCGTGGGCCTTGTTAAATATAAGTCACATTATTGTTAAAAAAAAAACTGGCCAAGTGCGTGTCGGACCACGCTCAATGAAGGTTTCCGTAGTTGGGATGAATTTATCCCGAGAATAAATTAAACATTTTTTTTAATTATAAAAAAAAAATATTTGGGGTCCTCGCAACAAGCCCATTCATTTGATATGTCACACGGTACTGCCCGCAATACTTTTTTTTAAAATTTTCTTATTTGCCTCCCAAAAGTGACCCCCATGTTCAAAATTCATGTATTTACGTTACACGTCCATGTTTGGGTCACAGAAATACATATGTGTACCAAATTTCAGAGCAAATTGGCTGTGACAGACGGACAGATAGACAGACAGACACAGACACACGAGTAATCCTATAAGGATTCCGTTTTTTCCTTTTGAGGTACGGTACCGTCAAAACAAATCGTTTTGTCATTTGTCGATAAAGCAGAAAATGTATGAAAGAAACTTGAAATTTATTTTGGATTATCGCCTGTCCCCTGCGTAGACTAGATGCCTGGGACCATGGTATAATAAGTATATTATTATACCATGGTCCCAGGCTCGCCAAGTATAGCATTCCGAGACACATTGGTCACGTGGGTGACACAAGTCTACGTCATCACATCTGTGTTACCAGAAGTTTGTCAATCATAATCTGAATCATTTTGAAGGTTATTGCTAATTCATTGCTTGTTAGATTCGAAAAATGTGTCTGCTCGACAACGTAAATTACGCAATGAATGTTGTTGAACTGTCAAATTGAAACAGATTATGATTGATCGCGTGTTAGACATTTAGGGTGCTGGACTTTGAGTATTTTTATACTAAACAACATTACAAAGTCAACCTTCTTATATTCACTTGTATTGTCTTTCTCCACGAACGTTATATAATGTGTATGTTACTTAACAATGTGTAGGTACGAGTACTTGAAATGGAAAACGATTAGTATTTTTTTGCAGAAAGTGAACTAATACGAATAGGTACTTCATTAATATCATATTACTAGGTATTTAATAAATAGGTATTTAGGTAATATTTACACGTGTAGAAATAATTTGATATTGTTTGTAGGTACGGTAGGTTATTACTCCGAACACTATACAACATATTAAAAAAAACCCTGTCCCATGCGTGTCGTTCTTTATTGTACTGAGAGTCTATTTATGTGGTTATTTTCAGTAAAAAAGAAAAAACAATCTTAATGTTTCTTTATAATTGGGGAATTTTGTCGGTTTAATACATGGGGCGCGGGGAGCCGTTAATTACCGGATGTCTACGTACAATTAATAATTTATCACTCCTGTTGAAAATTTGCAAATTTTTTATGGATTTTTGGTAATTTTGATACTAAAAATGTGAATTTTAAATAGCAATAACTTTTTTATTTTCAATAATAATAAGATTTTTTATTACTTTTAGGTAATGTTATTGCAGTACCTATATAATGAGGAGGAGCTCGTGGCTAAGTAATAACAGCCGCACGGCTCGATCCATCAGGTTAAGCTACGTTTGCCCAGGTTGGGTGACCATCTTTACATACCGAGACTCCTCCGTGCCTCGAAAAGCTATTTAAGCCGTTGGTTCCGGCTGTCATTCGTGGATCGTTGACAGTCGTTACGGGTCGTCAGAAGCCCGAAAGTCTGACAACCAGTTTTACCAAGGGGTATCGTATTACCCAGCTACTGAGAAAGAAGAAGTAATAAAAAGTATTTATTGAGACTCGCACAGGAAATCACAAATTAAACTAAAAACACACTTAACAATAATAAAAAAGAAAAAAACAATAAAAAACAAAGTAAAATTTAAATTTAAAGCAGTCCTGTACGAGGCCAAAAGGCTCCTATCTCAGCATGACGCTGTAACATTTAAAAAATAAATTTCGCAACGCTGGTATTCTGTTAGGGCCCGCAGTGATGTCATGGAAAGATAGATACAGAATATAAATACTGGGTTGTGGAGGTCAGTTAGGCAGTCAGTCCATGTAAAATACTGGTATTCAGCTGCATCCGGTGAGACTGGAAGCCGACCCCAACATAGTTGAGAAAAAGGCTAGGCAGATAGATTTTTATTGCAGTACCTATGTGCCGCTTTCGGATCGGACACGGGTTTTTTACATATTGTATTGGTAACCATTTTTTGGGGTGGCAGAAACATCGACGCGCAACCTGTTACCATAGATTCAGTACATGATTCTGGACCTCCATTGCAATTTGTCGTCGGATATTAAAATAAATTGCCGCTGCGTTCATTTTGACCGCGTAGGTATTTCACTTTTGTAACAGCCTCAGACCAAATAAAAAACCAAGACAGCGCTGCGAACAATACAGTGAGACATGCCAAAACTACACTTCCGCTTTATGCATACACGCTCACACGCACACACTTACAACAATTTACAATCAAACTACACCTCACTAAGTGCACACATGTTTACGAAACCGGGCTCACGTCACTGTTAACAGCGCTATGACTTGGTTTTTATTTGGTCTGGGAAACAGCAGACAAAAAAAAATACCGATTAAAAATGTCAACGCAGTGGAGTCCAAAACCATGTATTGATGTGCGTAGATGTCCTGCCAGCCTGTATAACCTGACTGAGTCGCTGACTCCTAAGTAATAAGTGTTGGTCTCGTGACTGCGGATCGTGGGCCCTGGATTCAATTCAGTATTAGGTTTCCCATTAGGAATTTCTAAGTAGCAGTCCGGAGTTTGAAAGTTGGTGGTGTGAAGCCGCCGTGCTTCGGAAAACACGTAAAGTCCTTGGTCTTGCGCTTGATCTCTCTCGAATCGTGTCGGATTGCCGTCTCATCAGACAATGAGAGTAACGGAATAGATAGTGCACTTGTGTGTGTGTGCGCATACACTTGTGCACTGTATTATCTTCTGCGTATTTGGCTAATCTCCTTGGAGGATGGCCGCCGTGACCGAAATTCGTGCGGGAGGATAATATTATTAATAAGTGTTCCATGTTGGAAAGCAATGGTGGCCTAGTGGTAACGGCCCCGACTTATGAGTTGTTGGTAGTGGCGTCGTGGGTTCGAACCCAGGCAGGCGCTTTACTTTGTGTAAATAATTTCATCACCACTGCTCTCAAAATGGTGAAGGAAGACATCGTGAGGGAACCGGCATGTCCTAGAACCAGAAATTCTAAGACATGTGACATTTACCAACCCGCACTGGGCCCGCGCGTGGTGAATTACGGCCCACTCCCTCTCACAGAGAGGAGGCTTGTGGCCCAGTAGTGGGAACATTATGCGTGGCGTGTAATAGCGCGCCGCTGGCCGCGAGGCCTAGTCTGATGCCGTAATGATGACTTATCTCGACTATTAGCTAGCGGGGCTCTCGCGGCGAATGTTGACACGTTCCGCTGCGTCACACTGTGGACTGAAAAAGGGCTCTCGCAGACATTTAAGCAAAAATTTTAAAGTGTCGGTGTTTTGCTTGAAATGGCTTCTAATAGCCAATTTTATTATTTTCTCTGTTCCGGAGATATAAGCATTAGCTCCATACATTAAAAAAAAAAAAAACATGAGTTGTCAATTTGCCTACCAGATTGCATCCTATGATGCATTCCATTATTTTTTTCTTCCCTCATTTTTAAAATCAAACGTCAGTTAGTCAACTTTGAACAAGTCAACGATGCACTCTCTAAAGTTGTGCATTGGTTTAATGTAAATAATCTTCTCCTGAACGAAAAAAAGACTAAACTCATTAAATTTACAACGCCAAATGTCAGGCAGCTAACTACCAATGTTCAAGTTAATGGAATACAGTTGGACCCTGTTGAGTCAACAGTTTTTCTTGGAATAACTATTGTCGGTAAATTACAATGGGGCCCACACATAGAAAAATAGCCAGGAAGGCTTAGTTCGGCCGCCTATGCTGTTAAAAAAATTAGACAGATAACTGACGTAGATACAGCCAGAATTGTTTATTTTAGTTATTTTCATAGTCTTATGTCATATGGGATTCTTCTCTGGGGAACCTGTGCGGACATTAATACTATCTTTGTTCTACAGAAAAGGGCTGTTCGAGCCGTTTACAACCTAGGTCCAAGAGATTCCCTTCGAGAGAAATTCAGAGAAATAAATATTCTGACTGTAGCCTTACAATATATTTTTGAAAACCTATTGTATGTACACAAAATATATCAAATTTTAAGAAAATGTCCGATATTCATAGTTTAAACACCAGGAATAAACACAACCTTGCTGTGCATCGCACGCGTCTCCACAGAGTAAGCAACTCGTTCATGGGTCAATGTATACGCTTTTACAACAACGTTCCCATTGACATTCGAAACTTACCCATTAAACGATTTAAAAGCTGTATTAAAACCAAGTTTTGTAAAAAAGGGTACTATAAAATTTCTGATTATTTAGAAGATAGAAAAGCTTGGGATTGAGCTGCTCGCTCTGCTAAGCCTTGTGAAAACCATAAAATTTGACATTTTAATTATTCATCACAATAAACCAGTTTTATATACACATTGACATTGTTGAAATTTATATTCAAAATGACACGATTACTTTGTAAAGTACTATATTATTTTAATTATTGTGAATGTGAGGACTAAGTGGATATTTTTTTAATTTCTTTTTTTCGTTTTCATTTATTTTTTCTTTCTCAGTTAGTTTTAATGATGGTCTGGCAGTTTGAGTAGTTGATGCGGCCTACCCAAATATCCTGTCTTTGGTATTGTTCGTCGAGTTGAGCTCCTTAAGTTCTGAGTTGAGCTCCACGATTACTGACAAATGCTTGCACTGACTGGACAGGTCCACTCGAATCTGTGTGGTTCTTTCCTCAAAATACCATTTCAGACACTAATCTACATGGTCCTCACATGGTTTGACCTAGATTATGTCTGGACTTTAAAAGAGACTGCGACCTCTGAGTTTGTTTCGGCCTTTCTTCTCAGAGTAGTCAGATAGGAAACACCGACCTCATCTAGCTTATTTTTTAAATAATTTTTATATGACGTGTAAAAGTGATTCCGATATCCTATTTACAGAATAAACAATTTCATTTCAATTTCATTTCATTTCATTTCATTTCATTATGCATTATATTGGCTATTAGAAGTCATTTCAAGCAAAAAACCTACACTTTAATATTTAAAATTTAATGTCTTCGGAAGCCTTCTTTCGTACCATAGTGCGCCGCGCGGCGTCTCACTGCACCGCGCTGTGTGTCGTTGCACAGCGAGGTGTCGCGGTGCCAGCGACTTCACGATGCGCCTCGCAACATCTCGATACGTTTCGCGTCACCGCGCTGTGCAGCGCGAAACCATTGGCCTCTTCAAGTCTCGTCGCGTCGCGTTGCGTCTCGTTGTGAACTGACCTTAACCAATCGTTTCGACTGTATACATAATATTTACATAAAAAGAGTGAAAAGAATCTGTCAGTCTGTTGTAACACACCTACGAATTGCGTGGTACCCCGGATAGGTTAAAAATAAACGCTATTTTTAATTTCGTCTGTAAGTTTATAACAAGTGATGTCAGGAACATCTGGAATAATAATAGATGAAAAGTTCTGTGAAAGTCTGTGGTATTCTAAAATTGTAGTTTTAAATAGAAGAAAAGTTAAATATACATAACATAACATCACGTTTGTAATCCTCGAAGGGTTAGGCAGAGGCGTAAGAGTAAGTATTCCGATACCGTCGTCGGGGACGCCCTAAAAGAACATAATAGTGATCTTATTGGTGATGGTCAGGTCCGTAGTGCTCGCAACCGGCGCACTGAGAATGGAAAAAAGGCTCTGGAAGACATTGGAGCTTAAAATTTAAAGTGTCAGTGTGTTTAAAATTTAAGCTCCAATGTCTTCGAGAGCCTCTCTTCGATCCACAGTGCGGCGTGCGTGTATGACCAGTACCATAATTGCATAATACACGATCAATCAGAATCTGAATCGTTTTGACAGATTGCTAATCCATTGCTGCATAAGTTCGATTTTTATTTCTGCTCAACAACGTAAATAACGCAATGAATGTTGTTGAACTGTCAAAATGAAACAGATTAGTTGTAATGGTTTACGAAAATATGTTACGTAATTATATATGTAATCGTAAACGAAACAAAATGAGTATGTAAGAATAGTCGTAGGTGGCGTTCTGTAATTTCTGCCTACACCCCACTGGCAAGATGGCGTGATTTTATGTATGTACCATCAAGGAAGTTCATATCTAACCAGTTTCAAAACAAAATGCCATGAACATGATAACCACATCTGTTACCGGCCGGTTCTATAGCTGCCGAGCGCTGCAAGCAAGAATAGTCCTTACGGTGGTTCAATATGAACTTCTTCCATGGTATGTATTCCAGGTACTGTACTAATCAGGTCTCTGCCAACAATCCAGCAATCAAGATCTCGTACCACTCAACACGGAAATCGCGAAACAGTACACTTGAGCTAAACATGACGCAATCAACGAAAGTCGGGCGGCCAGAGCTCTGGGAACTAAGATAACAATGTACCATGTGCTGAGAATGAATGCAACGCGCCATGAATTATTTATTTGTAGTGTATATTGCTTAGAGGAATGTGGTAAGCTATGTCTTGAAGTGCAAATATTTATGAGAGTTTAATGGTCTTCCATAACATGGTGTGGGTAAAACTTAAGTTTGTTTAAACATCTCGCAGGGTAAGGCAGATATTTACCTATAGTACACCCACATTTCGCCAGTTATGTTAAGTCCCATGTAATAGGGGGCGAGCCTATTGCCATCAACTGGGCACAAATCAAGACTCCTGACTGAGAAATTTCTGATGGAAAAACCTTTGCCCGACCTGGGAATCGAACCCAGAACCTCATGTTCAGCAGTAGTGTTTGCGAGCACGAGACAAACTAGGTATAAGTTTTAACAAAAACATCCTTAATCAAAGTAGGTTCATACGCGAACTATAACTGGATTCCAATGAGTCTGAAAGCTGCTTAATGAGACAAGCTTTGTGTTACGGATGGTATGGTTCTGTGCAGTACCTACGACATAGTAAAACAAACAATCTGCTTAGCCGGATGCCGACACGCGGACTACATATATTTTACTTTTTATTGTATTTCACACATCAATTTAATTTTTTGTTTTTTTATTTAATATATAATTCTGTATCTATCTTTCCGTGACATCACTGCGGGCCCTATCAGAATACCAGCACTGCGACATTAATTTTTTAAATGTTGTTGTTATTTGTCTGTAAGTACAATTTTTTCTAATATGTGTTCGTTGCTTTTTAATCTTTATTTTTATTCAATTTAAATTCAGATTACCAAATTTAGTAATGTAATAATGTACTAGTATAATACTATATCATTTTAACTTTCAGGGCTACTTCCATTTTTACTGTTTGCTTGTTTTTATTGCATCATGTGGTCTCCTATAATTGAGGGAGCACATATATTGTTGTTCTTGTCTTTATATTATAGCATGTAAGGTGTATTCTTTGTTGGAGATCCTAATAAAATAAAATAAATAAATAAAATAAATGTTGCAGCATCATGCTGAGATAGCAGCCTTTTGGCCTCGTACAGGACTGCTTTACATTTAAATTTTACTTTGTTTTTTTCTTTTTTATCTGTGTTTAGTGTGTTTTTGGTTAAATTTGTGATTTTCTGTGCGAGTCTTAATAAATACTTTTTCAATATTTCTTTCTTTTAGCCTTTTCCCAAAAATGTTGTGGTCAGCTCGCAGCAGTCGCTCCATGTAAAATGCTGGTATTCAGCTGCAACCTTTTTCCCGACTCGACAAAACGTCAAGTTTCCGTAATAGGTTTACGTTTAATATAAAATAATTATATATGTAAACCTTCCGGAATACATTCTCTAAATGATGTTGAAAACCTCATCAAAATTCGTTGCGTATTTTAAAAGAACAACGCGGTCTTGTAGACATACGTGAAAAGCGATTTTATTTTATAATATTTAGAGATTAGAGAAGAAATTAGAGATAGAGATTAGAGAAAGAGAAGTGTATATAATATCAGGTTTGAAGTTTTTTACGAGGTTCTGTTAAATATTTCACGTTTGGAATTGGGTTCGTTACAAAGAATTACCGAATATCGTCAACCTCAAAATGTGTTGTAACTTGTGACCATTTTGCAATCTACTGCAACTTCCAGGAAAAACGATTGCGTTATACGAGTATTAATGAATACGTAAAAAGGATACATAAGTTATAATTTTAGTTACCTAGGTAATCAACTATTATAAATGACGACCAAGTGCGAGACGCGCGAAAAAGGTGTTGTCTGTGCTAAGAGCTACAGTATTTTTATCTCCTGAAGCGACGCGCACTTTACTTGTGGTAACGAAGTGTACAAAACACGCTGTGAATGTGTGCGTGAAGACGATTAGCGTCAGCACATAACGCACACGCACTGCCGACGTCGCCCGTGTCTTGGACGGTACCAAGGCTGATCCTGCGCTTACACACACATTCACAGCGTGTTTGTACAGTTGGTTACCACAAGTAAAGCGCGCGGCGCTTCGTGAGATAAAAATACTGTAATAATGCAAGGTTTTTGTGTATGGAGATGGGTCAAGACTTTTTTCTTTAATGTTCAATGATACAGGACATACCAATCCATTTGAGTTTTTTATATTGTTTTAATCTTTGACATTTTTATTATATATATTTTTTTCTTATTTGAATTGAATATTGTCAACCAGTCTTACCAAGGAGTATTGTATTACCCAGTTACTGGGTTGTGTGTGTAAAATACTGGTATGCAGCTGCATCCGGTTAGACTGGAAGCCGACCCCAATAAAGTAGGGAAAAGGCTAGGCAGATTGATTTGAATTGAATATTGAATGATACCTGTTATTGCTATGTTATGTATTTACTTCTAATTAATTAAATGTTTAATAGTATAATTTGTAATGACGTAATTACTAAATTATGATGTTATTTATTCAAATAGATTTGTTTTTTAATAATAACTGTACACTTATATCCTATTTTAAAATTATGACGTGATCTATTTACTTAATTATTTTAAAGCATGCTACTTTTCATATTACACTAAAGTGTTGTGCCCCAGGACAGGGTCCATGTGAACTTTATAACTATTATTTTAAGATCTTGCACAGACATGAGATATGTAATAAAGATTTGAATTGAATTAAACACCAATAGGCATGTCATATTCTGTGTTTTTTTTTTACCTGATTTCTACTCTAAGTGACATTTTATCAGCGATAGCGTTGATGGAAAAGTATCGACCAGAAACATTATGTCAATCCTGTTGAGTCTTTGTAAAAAAAATTGATACGAACCGCTTTGAAAGCGATTGCCATTTCTCTACGCCCTCTGGTGGCGTCTACCAATTATTAGTAACCCTGTGATAGAACGATCGGCACAGATAGAGAGACGAGGCGACAAAGGCTTAGTAATAGGACATCATTTTGGGTTTTTTGGTTAGGAATAACTTCTCTCGTTCTGGACGGAGCGGGAGGGCGTGTCAGACTCTGACTGACTAAAACCCACACGTGTTCCTTCAGTTGCCTGTATGTTGCCAGGAGCCACGGTATCCCTTTCGGACTTTCCCGCAACCCCGGCAGGTATCGGTCCTAGGGGACCCCGTCAGTTAAGCTGACATCTCTTAGAGGCGCGCGTGGAACACAACGCACCGTCGACCCGGGCCAGGGAGCCTACTCCCTAAGCGAAATCCGTAGTTTCGGCCGTTGTTATGGGCGCGTCGCTCTGCTTCTGACTTACGGTACGTCTGTAAGTGAGACGGAGAAAGAAGCACCCGTAACGACGGCCGAAACTACGGATTTTGCTTAGGGAGCAGGCCCCCTGGTCCTTATCGGACGGCGAGCTACCCATTGCTCACCGTCCGCAAGCCCGCGCCAACGGAACCCTAAGAGCATATTGATTGACGTATTCGCATATACATAGCTAGGTATTATTATTAGTATTTCCCAGACAAATTTTCAATTGAAATGGAACAACCTACATAGTTAACAATATTAATAATTTGCTTGTTTTGATGTTAATTTTCCGCGAACATGTAAGATTTCTTCCATATTAAACGATGACAAGCGGAAAACCAAAACGTTAGGACAAAACATTATTACAGTAATAGTTATTTAAATAAAACTGAGTAAGTAACGTAATAATATTCAGAGAGGTAAGTTGCACTGATTTATTAGATGGCTATGAATCGAGGAAGACCGAAAAACGATGGATGGACTATGTGAAAGATGATATGGATAGAAAGAGGGTGACTACCGAAATGACGACTAATAGCACAAATGCATACAGATGCTTCATTCCGTATTTTAGGTACGAAGCGTCTTGTCGGGCCAATTCAGTGAGCGTAACGTAGTCGGAAGATATAAGAGTCAGGCGATAGAGAGGCAACTTCTAGATGAATATAACTGTAGGTAATTAGCGCTGTGCGACCTGAATTGCACTTTATTGTGTCGTAGCAAGAGTCGCTTTTTATTTAAATGATTTTTCGGAGTGAACCATCTGTATTCATTTAAGCAAGTACGGAAAAAAAAAAAATTTTGCTCTAACCCGAAATAATTTGTGATACGGGCAGGAAAATTATGCTGATATTGGACGGCGAGCTACCCATTGCTCACCGCCCGCAAGCCCGCGCCTACGGTGGCCGGGAATCGGCCTGCGATTCCCGACGCCCAGGACGTGTCCTGCGGCGGCTTGGATCGTGAGGGCGCAACATTTGCCTCTCCCTCACGCGATCCGTCTCCTCCTTCGCGAGCATTACTGCTTCGCAGAAGGAGGTGACGACTTCCCACGCCCTCTCGCTCCGTACCATGGCATGGAACAGGGCCGGACGCGAGAGATCACTGCCGCCGATTGCCTCTGTGAGAACACGGCAGTGCTCCGCCCAAGCCGGGCAGACCTCCACCGTGTCCTCCGGGCGATCCACACAGTGATGGCACCCGGGCGTTTCCTTCCACCTTATGCGAAACAGGAACCTCCCGAAACAACCATGTTCGGTGAGGACCTGCGTCAGGCGAAAGGTGAGGACGCCGTAGCGCCCCTCAAGTCACTCCTCAAAGAGGGGACTTATCGCCGCAATTGTGGCGTGCCCAGCACGTGGTTGCGACAATCGCACTCTCCATGACGCCATGAGATCCTGCCGGAGCTCTGTCCGCTGTACCGTGATTTCTCGCGGCAGCGGAGTTACGCCCCGGCGTTTCGCCTCCTCGCGCCACTCCCAAATGTGTATAGTCAACCAGTACCCTAATTTCGTAATACACGAACAATCACAATCTGAATCGTTTTGAAACAGATTACCATTGCTTCTTAAGTTAAAAAAAAAAACTACTCAACAGCGTAAATCACACAATGAATGTTGTTGGACTGTCAAAATGAAACAGATTAAGTCGTAATCGTTTACGAAAATGTGTTGCGTAATTAGACTGCTTGTAATTGATTTACAACTTTTGACAATTCCAACACCTTAATATTTATGTTGGTTTTCACACTATGAGATTACGCATGAGGAAATCAAATCTACAGACTTCTTAACGCTTTTGAATTTTGCGTTACTGTAAGATATTTATGCCTGTGACTTCTTGGTGAATTAGAATTATGAGATTGCTTTTCCATCGGAAAATCTATTTTAAACTTATTCTTAATGCCACGCGATCAGGGTCCCCAGGGAGACACCCCCTTTTAATTCGTAAAAGGTGAACAGACATGTTTCTCTAAAAATACCAATAATTATCATTAGCACGTGCATTAATCTAAGTTTAAAATCCAATCTGTTATAATCATTAGATGTCTAAAGGTTGCCACGGAGAAAGCTTTATATATTAATACAGAACCCCTATTTCGTTCATTTGCTAATAATGATAAATTCGTTATTTTTATGGTTTTGATTAACGGTACGCTAGTCGGTCATTCTTCCCTACAAACGTAGTATGGTGATTACTCGTCTGTTTGACGGTGTACGTTGAAAACTAAAAATAATATCAATTTGTCTTGCCATTATCTAGCCCTGTATGTAAGCAGAATTGGAAAAAATAATATTGGTTTGCAAGTTATGAACGTCGAAACTTCCATATTTCAACACTAATTTTAATTCGTCTTTGGACGTAAATAAATAACTTATGTAGTAAGAAAATGGCAATATAGAAACCGTACAGGAATAGATAATTTATTCAAAAGTTCAAATTATTTTATTTTGGGTAAATACATCCAGGAGTTTTTCAATAATATCTATGCGCCCAAAGATCTGTTCATGAAATTTTTCGTTATAATTTAATCGTCTATTTCACTAAATAAATAGATGAATACATACTAAATAAATAAAACTAAATAAATAATTAGACTAATTAGCATGCATATTAGTCACGCCCACCAACGAGTTCGAGCCGTCGACTTAAAATATAGCATTATTTATTCGACCCTATAATAATTCCCATTTTGATATCAGCTCCTCAAAATATTATTGAACACTCTAATAAAAGGATTGCGCTTCTTTTTGTGAACCTCAAATAATTCCTATTTTAGTGTCCTAAAAATACTAAATAGCGTAACTGCTACCAACTGTGAGGACAGGCGAGAAAGTGAAAAAGAGGCTCAATTATTTAAAAAATGTTCATCATTAGAAGCGCAAAAAGCGTTTAGAGGATCAGTTAAATATTGCTCACCCTTATCCTACCTTATCATCATTAACATATTATTATAAAACAAGGTCCCCCGCCGCGTCTGTCTGTCTGAACGCGATAAACTCGAAAACTACCGAACAGATTTTCACCATTCAGTGATTCATAAGAATGGTTTAGGTGTATAATTCACTAAGGCGGTAAATTGGCTGAAATATGACGTTGATTGTTGAAGATGTCGGAAAAAAATCAAGCCGACTGAGAGCTTTACTGGCGTTCGCCGCGTTAACCAATAGAGTTATATGAAAATAATGCATTACAGAATCAATACATTATTTACCTGGATTGACACGTAGCGTACTTTAATATCGGTAGTACGTTCCCGTGGGGTATTTTCCGACAACCACGCGGGTGACGCCGCGGGCAAAAGCTAGTTAAGTACTTATAAAACATATGCACAAATAATTTTAAAAGCTAATTGTTTGCAGTACCGAAATTGAACTGCTAGCCATTGAACGAGCACTTATCTGTACGCTTGCTAAGATGCTGGCCAGACTATTATCAGACCAACTTTCCTCATCTTCCTCTTAGCATATCGGTGGCAAAAAGTTCAAACATGTTCGGCCCAAAATTGACCTTCGCGAACTCCGCTAACTTTCCTCACTGAAAATGGGGAAAAAAAAAAAAAAAAAACTAAAAATCTTTGTATTTAACTACCATTTTATTCCCAGCAAAAAAAAACGCTTAAAAAGTTAATTTAATTCCGTAACGCTTCGTTTATTCGGTAAACAACAGTAAAACCTTTTAAGAGCCTATACAACCTCAGCTCAAATTCAAATTTCGCCCCCACTTCCCCGCGCCACCTCACTATTTATCTCGCTCGCACACTACTGCTCGCGCTCACGCGGTCACACGAGGTCGAAGCGATTTTATTAGAGTAGGTACTACCCTATTGTCGGACGAGTAGGTACTAAGTAATAACATTATCAATCAATTTAATTTGTTATTCAATGAACATACAATTTCATATCGCAAATTTTCAATGTTTATTTATTTATTTATTTTATTCAACCATTTATGCACACACATATAAACATACAAGAAAAATACGTACAAAGGCAATACTTATTTCTAAAGAAAATCTCTTCCAGCATGCCTGCTCGAATGTTCTTAGTAACGGCTACTTGTCAAGCTTTATTTTCCAGTATAAGCTGACCTCTCATTGTACAGAAAGCCTATACAATGCGAGATCAGCCTATACTGGAACGTACAGATTGATGTGTAGCCGTGTGCACTATTTTACCTACTGCTATAAAATACTAGTCAAGTTCGAGCTAACTTTGCACTGAGGGTTCTGCACATTGGTTTAGTAGTTGTTTGCGTTTTATAGTTTTCGTCGTGTATGTATGTAATGTGACAGCCGTTTGCATATGTAATTATGTAGGTAGTAGGTCTATGCAAGTACCTACATATACCTACTTACATACCTATATGTTAGAAATTTTACAAAACAGATTCTGAACCACTGCATAAATTCTACTGCTCCAAAAAACTAGTCAAGTGCAAGTCACCATTACACTGAGGGTTCTGTACATTGGTTTAGGAGTAGTAAGTTTACGCTTTGCCATTTTACAATCTTTTAATATAGTATAGTTTTCGCCTTGTATTATTAACTTATTATGCATACGTATATAATTATCAATTTTACATACTTGTCACAATCAAAATAATGACAATGCAAATTATGGTAACAGAGAATGAAACAGTCAACAATAATCAAGGTAGGTAGGTAAGTAGGTGTAGGTAGGTTGTGTAGAGTAGGGTAGGGTAGGTAGGTAGGTCGGGTAGGGTATATTATAGGGGTAGGGTAAATTATACCCTGCTGGGGTTGCGGGTTTGTCCTGCTGGGGTTGCGGGTTTGTCCGAAAGGGATATCACGGCCCCGGCACACAGGCAATGGAAGGAACACGGGTGGGTTTTAGTCAGTAAAAGTCTGACACACCCTCTCGCTCTGCCCAGAGCGGGAGAAGCCATTTGATGATTTCCCATCCCGAAAAAAAAAAAACAAAAAAAAGGGTAAATTATACAACATTTATTTCAATTCGCTTAAATCTCTAATTGGCATATTTCGAACATGTCTGGGATCACATAGCTCAGGCAACATGCATTTTACATAAAAATGTTCTAATTTAGGTTCCATTTGTTCCCAATATTGATCATCTCTCTCTATTATTTCAACTTTGATCTCTTTGTCGCATCCAGACCATACTCCGAAAATACACTGTCGCCTACCGGTGATATGTAATTGTCCCTGCACTTGTATGTACCAAGGGTGTTTTTTATTTAGGACAAGTCCGTTTTTAGTTTTTTTCCAAAAAATCACTTTTTTCTTATCTATAGCTTCATGCAAAGATGTTTTAAATGCCGTAATTGGACACTTGATTTCAACGATTGTGTCTTCTCCCACTATTCCGTCTGGAGTTGCACCTAGAAAAGGCAACTTTTTATCGATGAAGAGACCACAAGGCTCTATTTTAATGTTTAGTTGTGATGCTATCTGTTCTGTAGCTGTTGCTTCATGTTCTATACCATGTTTCAAAGATGGCACATGGCTTAGATTCTTTGGATATATAAGATTCTTTACCAAATTTCTCACACTCGTACCTTGACGCCTATTCACTACTTTGGCGAAATTAGACGCGGTTAAAAGTTTCCTTCTAAGTTCTAGCCACTCGCTCGAATCTCTTTGCAGAATAGTTGATTTTTCTACTAGTCTTCTGTCTTCTTCTGAACTTGGTAAATTTTTCAAAAAGTCGTCTTTGCACCGATTGTACTCCAAAGTTGTCATATCTGGCTTTTGGCAATTTTCTCCATAATCTTTATCGTTTTCTTTGGTTTTCAGAAACAGTTTCCTACATTTCCTTGAGTATTTAGATCCACTCTCTCGTTGTTTAAATCGCTTCTCCTCCAATTTCTTCACTAGTGACGAGGGACTTTTCCCCAAAATAGCTCTATGTAACGTGGTAAGTGGGCGCTTTGTATTAAATGATACCACAGCAGCGTTGCATCGTGAATCATAGCCCCGACGTAAGGAAAAGTTTATGCGTTTCCCGCCAACAAATTTGGCAATAATGCTGTTAAAAGATTCTACTTTATTGCTATCACTATTGTGCATCAGGCTTCGAGCTTTAGCTGCTACAGTGTTTACTATAAACTTAATTCTGTACCATATAGCACACGTCTTCAAAGTTAAAGTAAGATCTTCACTGTTGTTCTGGCTAGTACAATAATATGGTTGGCAGTTTCCGTGGTTTCCGAATGCATGATTGTAAGAATTCATGATATCTGTGAATAGGCTATTAACTTTAGTGTCGAAGTTTGCGTCTTTAGAAATGTGTTCAGTTATGGATGAGCAAATGACTTTACGGATAGCTAGGACTCTTTGAGTAGTAATTTTTTTTCTTAAATTGGAAGGATATTTAGTTTCTGTAGTTATGTTCTTTAGCTTTTTGCACATGTTTCTGAAAATGTGATTTTTGCATTCTACCTTTTCGACGGTGCAATTGGGATATGGACGACCTTCCAAAATTTTTTTATATGTGCTTGAGTCACCGTCCGCCACCATCCGTTCGTACATAAGGTTATGCATGCGAATGGACTGTTTAAATCCTTCTAACAATATTTCAGACTCCATACCCGTAGAAGAACCGCTATAATTTTTATAGCATACATGGTCGCCTGGACTGATACCTTTACTTTCAGCTCGCGCACATATACAGCAATATTTGTTCTTTACCCCGATAAATAATACCTCACCGAACCTTTTTCCAATTATAGCGGCAGCTCCAGACAGTGCTGAAAAATTTGTGTTGAAGGAACGTTTACTCCAGACACCATCTGCAATGACATCTATGCAAGCAATGCCGTTTTTTACTCGCCCTTCTGCAATAGCTGCTTCTCGTTCCCGTGCTGCAGCTGCCTCCATCGCAATTATAGCTGTTTTTCGCCAGTCCTCATATGTCTCATTCTGAACTTTAGCGTAGTGTTTTTGAGAGAAAGACGGACAATCCATTGATGCACATAATTCGCTAAATTGGGAATAGCCAATTCCAGAAGATATAATACCAGATGTTGCAGCTTTGTTAAGTCTAGGTTCGATTTAGATGCAGACTCAAGATAAAATGTCAGGTTACACATATTGCAGAGTAATTTGTATTTGGAAAGTAGACCTTTTCTTTTTTCTGATACAATGTGAACGTTGCTCAATGTACATCCGAATGATTATGATTGCATATTTCTTGAAGTCTTCTATAAAAATATTCAATATAAATTATTCTTCGTCCTTGTACACAAAAACAGCTTTTCCCTTCTACAGGATTATCATAACTCACTTCGTATCTGAAATGACCAGAATAAAAATATTTGATGAATTATTGAAAAACTGCATAAGCTACAACCTTTTCATATAAAAATATAGCAATTACCAATTAGTATCATTATCACGTTCATCATCTGATGTATCGTACTGCGGAAGGTTGTGTGAACATCTGAAAAAAAAGGTAATTTTGGTATATGTATTTGGTGTAAGAAATTATAATTACTAATAAAAGCAAGAAGTATTATTATAAAAGCTTACGCATCCAATATTCTTTCGTTACTATGTGTATTTAGTGAACAGCTTATGTCCTCAGGTGATTGTGATCTGCAAGAAAATGCAACATTCATTATAAAAGTACACCTGGAAGCGTAATTTTGTCAACATGAATAAATAATACGGAACCCTAAAAAGTCCAACATTATGAAAAGTTTCATCGTGAACTCGCCAATTTCGTAATAGTAACGTTACACGTTAGTACCAAGCGGTAGTACCACAAACAACATCAAACACGTATAATACTTACAATTCTATATTTTGTAATATATGAAGATTTGTTTCGTCCGAACTTATTTCTATATCTGTCGAAGGTACTTGAGTCCTGTAACAATCACACGTGGTAAGTTAATAATACCTACCTAGAACTTACTTATTTTTATTTATCATTTGGATATGGAACCCTAAAAATAGACAAAAGAAGATGAAATCTATATACGTATATAAAAATGAATTGCTGTTCGTTAGTCTCGCTAAAACTCGAGAACGGTTGGACCGCCGCGGCGCCGCACTGTGGATCGAAAATCCCCTCTAGAAGACTTAGGGATTTCAATTTGCAAGTGTCGGATTTTTATTTTATTTGATTTATTTTTTTTCTATTTTTTAAAATATTCATCGCGTTTTATATGTTCTTAATATTTGGGTCAGTAAAATTCTTCATAATTAACAATGATCTTAATTTAGTCACTAAAAGGAACCGTTTCATATGTAAAAATAAATAAAAATATTTTGACGATTTTTTAAAAAAAATCAGCAGTGATAACCGTTATATGACATATGTCAGAAAATCATAAATAATTAGTACTATAACCACCTGTGAGGATATTACGGTTTTCCCGGCTGTTTACGAGATAATTAACTTTTTCATACTAGCTTCATACAATTTTTTCGTAAAAAAATTATAAGTCCTTCGTTTTTGTGCAGAATTAACTCGGGTGTCATTTTTGAATAAAGTAATAACTAATAGAAGCGATAACCGGCAAAAAAACCGGCACTTGCAAATTGAAATCCCTAAGTCTTCTAGAGGCGATTTTCGATCCACAGTGCGCCGCGGCGGCGGGGCGCGCCGCCGCGCGCCGCCGCCGATTTGGGTAATTCTTATTTTGCTGTGTTCGTTATTCTCAAGACAAGGTTTGTAGGATAAGTAGGTGTAGTTAGGGTAGGTAGGTTGGTATGGTAAGTAGGTAGGTATATAAGTAGCTAGTTTTCTAGTTAGGATAGGTATGAAGGTAGGTAGGTAGGGTAGATAGGTAGGTAGGAGACGGTAGGTTGCTAGGGTGGGTAGGTAGGTGCACCGTAGATAAGTAATAAGTGCTACCCGTGCGAAGCCGGGTCGGGCAGCTAGTCGTGCATAAAAGCAGACTTTCCTACGTTTGTAAGACCCCTAGAGTACCCTAAAAACAGCAGAATGAATAACAACATGAATAATTTACCTACCTACGTTTATTATGGAAACACCAATTTGGTGTGGGTACATATCAAGCTATACTATTCCAGTATAAGCTGACCTCTCATTGTAGGGAAAGCCTATACAATGTGAGATCAGCTTATACTGGAAATGTATAGCATGATTATGTAGCCGTGTGTACTATTATCTGATCAGTTGCATGTTTAGGTAGGTACTTAGAAGATACTCACGAATTTACCGGAATATTCTCTTTATCACCATCGACTTCAGCACTGTGTAATAATAGACGTCTTCTGGAAAGATACGTCAGTAGGTTCATAATTTGTATGTAGGTGGTAGGTGGTACTACAGTCGGATAAGTAAATTACAGGTTTGTTTCTTGTACTTAGATAGGTAGGTACTTACCGAACATTTTTTTTATTTCTATCTATACGCTTGGCGGCTGCTTTACGGTTCGCGGGTTCGATTCCACGGAACAAATTTTGTATGTCCTACAGATAGTTCTGGGGCTGGGCGTTTGCAAATGTATAGATTTATGTTTGTAATCGCACCGTCCCCGATTCAGGAGAAAAATTCCTAGAATCCCCGGGGGGCAACGTTATAAAAATAAAAAACAATTACTACATAGATACCTATTTATTGATTTTAGTCAAAACAAAAACAAACCTATTTAGGTAGCTTTGTATCTTATTTATTTATATAAACTTTATTGTACACCACAAAAACACAAAAAAATATATAATATATCTTTTCTTTTTTATAAAAGTTGCCCCACACCAAGATTTCTCCTGAATCATGGACGGTGCGTTTACAAACACAAATCTTCACATGTGCAAACACCTGCGACTCCTATGGCAGCAGCCAATCGCTTAGCTACTGCACCAAACGCGTCGCATACTATCCACATAATTGTAATCACTAATACTGTAAGTAGATAGGTCGGTAGGTACTTACTTCTTTACGTCAATCATATGTTTGCCTGTTTCTTTACGCCAACCCAGTCTTTTCTTATTTTTATTACGCTTATTTCCCATTGCGCCTATCACTATAAACCTAATTAATTGAATATTTAAATTTTACGTCGTCCTGTTGCGTAATTGTGTGTGCTGACCGCAAGCGATACAGCTCTCCCGTTCGAAAGCCGAAGCGAGACTGAGCGGGGTGTAGGGCGGCATGGCGAAAGCTTCAAGCCGCCGATATTTTAGGTAATTTCTTTTTACGGTGAAAAAAATAGTAATTTAAAAAAAATAAGAAACATAGTCGCTGCTTTATAGCTAGTTTAGTTATTATGTAAAGTTTCACGATATAATTTGAAGTATTTTTTGAATACCAGCGGTTTATTGTTCAGTTTGGAGGTAACTTTGTGATTTTTTTCTATCGAGAAAACTTTATGGAATCGTGTTTTCGTCAAACATAGTACTTAGCATTAATCCTCAACTTTACCATATATTTATTTCAAAATTAATGCTCCTGTATCTTCGGCATAACGAAGGATCATGCTAAGCAATTTGAGGTAATATAGGCTCTTAAGGCAACTATCCCACTGGCAGCGACTAACTATCAACGATATTCTCGCTCAAGAAACGATTGTAGGTCCCGTGTACGTAAAGGTATGATTCCAATCAATGCTGCACGCGGCGGTGCAGCCGCGTCACTACCGGTCCCCATAATGATTTATAGGTTTATATTATATGAGACTAGCTTATGCCCGCAACTTCGTCCGCGAGCCTATAAGCCAGCGTAGTGCGCCAGTTATTCAACTGGCACACTACGGTTTGTCAAGTAGGTATCTTAGTTACTCTGATAACAAATTTATCCTATTTATATAACTCCAATCCAATTTCATCTATTTTCATTCTAATTTCATTAATTTTAATAGTAATAAAATCCAATACAATCTCCCTGATAAATACAATTATTCTGCACTTACCATTGATCTCATATAACATGTCAACAAGCTTGTCATCTACACCTTCACACTTTCACAAACATTATTTACAATAAACATAGCTACACAATCACCCAATGCATCCTTTGATAATATTATTATGCATTGCATCACAACATTAATTACATAATGCGCCATGTTATATTTATTACGTATCCAATATGTCAAAACGTCAAACAAAAAGCATAAACGACAGCTGCGCGCACAGACTGTCTGTGGCGCGTGAGTCGCCGATGGTACGAAATGTTACCATTTTAAATATTATATTTTTTATAAACATTTAGGACTTGTGTATTGTATTTATTGATTTTATTTTTTATTATTTTTCTCTGCTGCACCGATTGACGTCATAACGTCAACGCCGGCTGTCGCTGAAAACCAGCGCTGGGGCTCTGTCTCGCATAGGGTCGCAGCTTTATGCTGAGCGATGGCCGTTTTGCGTGGATGTGACGCATGTTTTCCCCCAAACTGTTTAGTTCTTACCTTACGTCATGTGAACCGCAAATAAACGTATTTTTTTTCTTTTTCTTTCTTATAACCTTCCTCAAGAATTGGGCTATCCAATGCAAAAAAAAAATCTAAACCGAATGGTAGTTCCGAAGATTATCCCCTACATACAAACTTACAAATAAACAAACAAGAGTACGGCAGCCACGCTGCGCGACATTGCTGCAATGAAATGAAATGAAATGAAATTGTTTATTCTGTAAATAGGATATAGGAATCACTTTTACACGTCATAATAAAAATATATTAAATTTAGCTAGATGAGTTCAGCGTTTCCTACCCGACTACTCTGAGAAGAATGGCCGAAACAAACTCAGAGGTCGCAGTCTCTTTTAAAGTCCAGACATAATCTTGGTCAAGCCATATGAGGACCATGTAGATTAGTGTCTGAAATGGTCTTTTGAGAAAAGAACCACACAGATTTGAGTGGACCTGTCCAGTCAGTGCAAGCATTTGTCAGTAATCGTGGAGCTCAACTCAGAACATAAGGAGCTTAACTCGACGAACAATACCAAAGAAAGGACATTTGGGTAGACCGCATAAACTACTCAAACTGCCAGATCATCATTAAAACTAACTGAGAAAGGAAAAAAAAGGAGTAATGAAAAAAAAAATCCACATAGTCCTCACATTCACAATAGGTAATTAAAATAATATTATACTTTACAAAGTAATCATGTAATTTTGTTTTAATGTTTAAATAAAACTGGTATATTTTGCTGCGACGGCTTTGCTGCGCGGCAGTGTCGCCCTGCCGCTGCGGCAGACCAGTAGTGCGGCGTTAATCACAGCGATAACACGTGGATGTTGACAAATGTTGAGAAGTAAACTACGAACAGCAGTGCGGCGCAGCGGTGCTTGGAATCATACCGTAAAAGAAATACCTATATGTAGTGTAAAGGCTTGCGCAGACCAGCGCGACTTGTCGCGCGACGCGACGCCGGTTATTGTTATACCGTACAGTTTTCTTAGAAATTGCATTGATTAAGTCACGTCGCGCGACAAGTCGCGCTGGTCTGCCTTTAGTAAGCCTTTGGTTGATCGCTGACTGTGTTTACATCGCCGACGGGTAGGGACTCGTTTTTCGATCAGTGACGCTCGCTTGGCCGGCAAAACACTCGCTGACAGACTCGTGCTTGGTACATATCTACGCATGCCAGGCAGAGAGTAATCACTCGTCGTCGATGTCGTGCTCTCGCTGCGCGTTGCTCGCTCTACTCGCGTTTCGTTTATCGCCGGAGGTGGGACAGGACCCTAAAGGGCACTGGGTACTTTGGGTGACCTTAATCCGACAGGTAAAAAGGGACAACACAATACCTTTTAAGGGTATGACAGTTAAATTAAGGTTTTTTTAATTGTTCGAGTGAAACAATTTTGTTGAGGAAGTAGATGTTTTGTTCGTCAAGACTAGTCTTTTTGTGGGTTTGCTTTTTATAGTTTGAATGTTCTACATTGTTTGAGGTTTTTAAAATGAGTTTTACGTAACATAACATCACGCCTGTTTTCCTCAAGGGGTCGGCAGAGGTACACCTATAGTACACCCACATTTCGCTAGTTATGTTTAAGTCCCATGTAATTGGGACGAGCCTATTGCCATCACCGGGCATAAATTTAGACTCCGGGCTGCTACTGAGAAATTCCAGATTGAAAACCTAATAACACTGTCTGACATCGGGATCGGACTCTGGGCCTCATGCTTAGCAGTAGTGCTTGTGATCTAGTAGTCACCAATGAGGCTGTCAATGCCCTATACATCTCTACCTATTAGAAGGGTATGATTTATTTGTTTAAATAGGGAAATGTGAGTTTTAATGATGGTCTGGCAGTTTGAGTAGTTGATGCGGCCTACCCAAATATCCTTTCTTTGGTATAGTTCGTTGAGTTGAGCTCCTCAAGTTCTGAGTTGAGCTCCACGATTACTGACAAATGCTTGCACTGACTGGACAGGTCCACTCAAATCTGTGTGGTTCTTTCCTCAAAAAACCATTTCAGACCATCTACATGGTCCTCATATGGCTTGACCAAGATTATGTCTGGACTTTAAAAGAGTCTGCGACCTCTGAGTTTGTTTCGGCCTTTCTTCTCAGAGTGAGATAGGAAACACCGACCTCATTTACCTTATTTTTAATATTTTTTTAATATGACGTGTAAAAGTGATTCCGTTATCCTATTTACAGAATAAACAATTTCATTTCATTTTATTTGAAAAACGAATGGATAAAATGTGTATGAATAAATTTTTGGTTGGTGTTAGGTCAATGAAGAAAGCATATTTTTGCTAAAACAAATGGTTTTCATCTGGTAACTTACGGGTCAGTGACAGCTCGGCCCGAGTCAACTGGACCCGAATTTACTACCTAAGATACAGTCAAATGTTTTTTTTGACACACTTATTTAGATTCATTATAATTTCAGAAAATTACAAAGCTGTCACCATTCTTTGTCATAAAGTTAAGGAAAACTAAGAGGTTATGATAATGAAAATAAATTACGAAACCAAACGACGAACAAACAGACAGAAATCATTCAAAAACCCTTATTTAAATTCTTGTCTCGACCGGAACATTATTATGCCCCATTAATTTATTTCCCATATACGACTTATTTGGCCAGTGTCGATATTGATCACTCATCGTAGGTATGTAAATTTTTCGTCATTCATTAAGATTCTCAATTTTAAACCCTGCTGTGAAGCAATAAGAGTCATTTTTATTTGGATGTCTTAGTAAATGAATGACGTTTGTAGACTGCGCGCACGCACTATCTTAAATTGACGTATTATGTACACAAATGTCTGAAATATTTTCTGTTGTATTGTTTTCTGATTCCGCATAGTTTCATAATTAATGTTAATTCAAAAAACTATTTGGTTTGTGGTTTCAGTTTCATGTTAAGAATAAAGGCGATCGCTTTTTTTTTTTGGTTTATGATTCGGGAAAAGCCTATCCATTCTAGCCGATGAAAGTGTTAGGTAGACTTTCGTCTGCCAGTGTTGCGAGTTTGTCCGAAAGGGATATCACGGCCCCGGAACACAGGTTACGGAAGGAACACGGGTGGGTTTTAGTCAGTAAAAGTCTGACACACCCTCCCGCTCCGTTCAGAGCGGGAGAAGTTATTTGATAATTTCACAACCTCAAAAAAAAAAAAGAAAAGGCATACACTTTCGTATAACAATATTGGTTGATTTGCACGAATTTACGCGCCCGAAACGGGCGAATCGACACTTTCAAATAATATTGTTTTTTCTTGAGGCTATTCGCACGAAGTTAATTTATTTGTGGGCGAATCGATAACTCCAGAAATCAATTCGTCTTAGGCAATTGGCTCATCATAATTTAATGCGGTAGTGTTAGTGTACTCTTTCCTTAACTTAAAAAATAATATTAGTTAAAGGTGTCGATTTGTCCGTTTCAGGGATTATCATTATCATCACACAGACTTTTCCCAACTATGCTGGGGTCAGCTTCCAGTCTATCTGGATGCAGCTGAATACCAGTATTATACATGGCGCGACTAACTATCTGACTTCCACAAAGCAGTTACTAGGTAACACGATACCACTAGCTAAGACTTACAGATATTTATTATATCAAGGTAAAAACATTAGTCAGTCACTAACGCGGGTAGTGACTACTTAACTGTCCGATGCTAGTTCCTCGGACGTGGGTCGGTAGGTACCTGCTTCAAACTTCAACTGCTTGAATACGAAGCTTTTGGCTGCTTTGTATGTATATATTTTATGTCATTTTGTTGTAATGTGCGTTTTATTTGTGCAGAATAATCTATTTTTCTTTCTTCTTTTTCTTTTCCTTTTTTTTTTCTTTTTCTTTCTTTTTCTTTTATTTTTCTTTTATTTTTCTTTTCTTTTTATATTTCTATGGTTTCTATAGAATTTGATGGCACAGCAAGACTATCACCGCGACTTACTCACCCGTGGAGATGACGCCTTAGTACCTTCTTTATCAAGGAAATGTTGTTTTTTTAATTGATACATTTTAATTCATTAAAGTTGTATACTTTCGCAAGAAGGGCGACTGTTGCGCCACTGTGCCATCTGTTATACATGTGGTTCTAACTATCTGTACAACGTGCTATAATATCCAATGCCAAGAATTTGCCAATACCGCGTTTGGTATTAATATAGTTAATCAATATTATTGAAAGCGAAATAAATACACGTGGTTGAGAAACCGATATCATCACAGTTTAATTATACTTATTTCTGTATATTATAACGAAATTCCGTGTGGTGCCGGACATAAAGAATAGTACCATCCCATTTCTCCCCGAGGGCGTCGTAAAAGGCGACTAAGGGACTTACTAGAGAATGGGCAGCAGCGTTCTCTACGCATTTCAACACCATACTGCGATCGCCAACCCGCCTGCCAAGCGTGGCGATTATGGCAAACCCCCACATTTGGGGGAGGCCTATGTCCAGCAGTGGACGTCAAATGATGATGATGATGATCAACGAAATACTGCCTCGTTGGTGTAGTGGCCGCAAGTGCTACTGCTGAGCATGAGATCCTGGGTTCGATTCCCAAGTCGGGCATAGTGTTATTGGGTATTTTCAACAGGTATTTCAAACTAGCAGCCCGGAGTCTGGATTTGTGCTCGGTTTATGGCAATAGGCTCGCTCCTTTTAGGTGGGACTTCAACATAAATAAAGTTTACTATATTAGGTACACCTCTGCCTAACCTTCCGGGGCAAACAGGTGTGATGTTATGTCAGTTTATGGCAACAGTATACATAACCGCGTCTGTGGTTTTGTGGTTAGACCACCTGTCTCAGACTCACAGGTCCCGGGTTCGATTCCCACTGGAGACAAATTTTCTACTCGGTTTTGTTGGTGACAGTGCTTGTTCTAAGCCCCCTGGCTAGCTACCACCATCTTATCTAAGTCTGTCGCCATAACAACAATGTTAACAGCATGTTTGTATACGGCAGTTGGAGATAGCAAGTTCATCTGTTTTTGGGGATTCCGGGTGAAATTCGCTTCCACCTTCGGCCTGATCATCAGGTGAGATGCAGGCCAAGAGATTCCCCGCTGTGAATAAAAAAATAAAATTAAAATCTTCCTGGTTTCAGACCAAATAAAAAACCAAGACAGAGCGCAACAGTCAACAGTAAAGTGAAGCCGGTTCCGTAAACTAAGTGCACTTTGTGCGGTGTAGTTTGATTGTAGTGTCATTGTAAAAATGGTTTTAAATGCGTGCGTGTGAGCGTGTATGCACAGAGCGGCGGTGTAGTTTTGGCATGCTTCACTGTATTGTTCGCAGCGCTCTGTCTGGGTTTTTATTTGGGCCGAGCTCCTGGTATATGGGACTTAAACATTAATGGCAACCTCTGTCTACATTTTCGGGGAATACAAGTATATAGGCACGAAATTCTCATAAGCGTCCTCTACAGCGTATAATTTCCCTGAAGCAATTTATCTTAAACCACATTACGCTTCGTTGAAATAATTATTCTTGTTATTGTATACATTTTGTGAGGTTTTATGGGTTTAATGGTTTAACGTTCTTTACTTTCTTCCCTTTTTAGGAAATCACGATGATCACCTACTATGCCAATAAATGACATAAGTATTGCATCGTTTACCGCAAATACATAATTAATTTTATTGCAATTAAAACCACAAATCAATAAACTGTTTTATGATTGTTGACCTCTACCATATTCTTAAAGTGTGTTTTTAATATCCATGAAATTAGCTACTATAAAGCCATGTTGTAGCTAATTTATTATCAAATATTATAAATTTTAATGATCTGTCAATTAAAGTCAATGAGTATGGTAGATCCCTTATTTATTGGCTTATATTTGGCAGATAATTTGATGGCATTCATTTTTTAATTATGATTTCAGGCTTGTGGCCGCCGCGGCTGACGCTAAAAGCACCAGAATCCTACCAAATATTATAAATGCGAGAGTGAGTTTGAGCCATATATGTAATAATGATATAATTAATATATGAATATATGTGATAATTTAATATCAAACATTCCAAATCAAAATTATCTGTCAAATAGAGCCAAATAAAAATAATATATCAAATAATATGGCGTTAATGTTTGAATTATGATTTCGGGTATGTGGCCGCCCCGGCTGACGCTATTATCCCCAGAATCCTAACTAATATTATAAATGCGAGAGTGACTTAAACGGCTAAAACAGCTGGAGGGATTTGCATGAAATTTGGCACATGTGTAGACCATGATCTGGGTTAGGACATAAGATACTTTTTATCCCGGTATTCCTACGGGGTCGAGAATTATGCGGTAACCGCGGGGCGCACCTAGTCACTTATAAATTTATTTGTAAATTTTGAGAATATTATGATAATCAAATCACCATACTTTGTCGGAGATAGATAATCGCCCTTTATAATATTTTGCTACTCAAGCATTTCACCGAATTCAATTTTATTTGTATTTGAATTCGATCCAGCCTGTCCCATCTTGCTGTCTTCCCCCAGCGACGTCCTAAGCTCGTACCCCGCAGGGGGTGCCCTTAGCGAGCGCCTAGTATATAAGTTAGTATTACGCCCCTAGGGGGCTGGAGGCTTTAAGTTTGCAGCTTAAGGCAGCTACAGGATAGCCCGGTTACGTAGACATGACCACAGAGTTCACCTACGAAATTTCGTATATAAAATGAAATGAAAGAGATGGAAAAGTGCGGCAAGATGGCGGATTATGTCGCCATCAAATATATCACCGCCGCCGGCATAATAGACAACAAAATGTTGTTATACGGAGTTACGAAGTACCTGCAAGATAAGATAAAACTTTAAGACGTTAGAGGTGAAGACAGAAAATAAAAATACAGTAATTAAGAAGCAATCGGCAGTTTTGTTGAAGTAAAATTGAGTTATCTCACAACTGCCTACTACGTCGAGTTTAAAACTGATAATGTATTATAAGGATGACTAACCCTTTTCCGCCTTCTGTAACTTGAACCTAACCCAGGATGACAAATACCCGATAAAAAAATTAAAAACATGTTTGTTTAGCAATACCCAGAAAACATAAAACAAATATTATTATCAGTGATCGGAGTAGGTAGATTGAACTGGGGTCATTGATCCGAAACGTATATATACTATGGACATTCCTCCGGAATTGGTGGATTATTAAAAAAAACCGGAACTTATGTAGGAATTGTATTCTGCCAGAGTGGAAGGAGTCATTTGATGATTTGCCATCCTCAAAAAAAAGGTAGGAAAAAAGAAGGAAGAAAAAATAAATATTAAAGCTTCGATCGGAATTCGATTGTTTTTATTATTCAACAGATAAATAATGAATTAATTTAGTTTTGATACCTTCCTTTAAATTTTGAATTGAGTAGTAATAATATCACTACCAACATTAACAATATTTAATTGAATCCGGAAATACCGGAATTACTTTCCGGAAAAATGGCTTATCCATGTTATTCTTTCTGTGTGCATTTATGATACAAGTACTAAAAATCAATCTACCTACTCCGATCACTGATTATTATACTAGCTTCTGCCCGACTTCATCCGTGTGAAATTTTGGGGCACGATCCATCGCGTTGCGTCGCATCGCCCGCCCACTTCGTTTTCGCTTAACGTTCTTTCTGACTTTTTTTCGTTTTGCTCGGCTCCAAGCTACGACCCTTAGTCGTAGCTTGATGTTGAATAGCCTATAACAGAGGTTCCCAAAGTGTGCGGCACCTTGGTGCGCCGTAGGGAGTAAAGAGTTGCGCCGGGAGGCAATCCAGTTTACCGTTTTCCGGAAATAAAACTTAGGTATTCGCGGGTACAAAATAAAAGCTCTAAGAATTCTCATTCCCTTTGCAACATCTTATTTATGTGAATTGGATTTTCAGCTGTAGCTGTAATAAAGAGCAAATAAGATTAATGTGGAGCAAGAAATGAGAGCAGCGGTGTCAAGTCTTATCCAACGCCTTGAAAAAATGTGTGGACATCACCAAGCTCTTGCCTCACATTCACTAAGTTGCCATTGTATTTTACTTCCCATTTTTCTTAAATAATAATTGTATTCTTATGTCAATATAAATATAAATACTCAGCTTCATATCGTGAATGTTTTAATGTCTATGCCTATCTACCCTATTTCGACTAGGAAGGGCGCCGAGACAAAATACTAAACTTGCAAGTGCGTCGCGAACTGTAAAAGTTTGGGAACCCCTGGCCTGACCTTCCTCAAGAATTGTGCTATCAAATGCAAAAATAATTTCAAATCCAACTTGTAGTTCCAGAGATTAGCGCGTTCATACAAACAAACAAATTTATATATATATTTTACGTTGTTACACACAAATTAGATGTTGTGTAAACTGATAGCTGGTAAGCACTGATCGAAATGTCAATCGCATACGCAGTTGAATTTTATGAAATTCCGACAGGCAATATAATATGATAGACGCCCACTTCCTGCTAATAATACGCCTCTTATTATTACGCATTGGGATGTTCAACAGGAAAATAATACGATATAATATCTGAAGTAATTTGAGAAGGAATTGTCATCTTTCTTTTGCCCCAAATTTATTTTGGAATCGGTGGAACATGATGTCTTTTTCATCCATATGTACTTCTCTATTCGAGGAGCTCATGGTTAAGTTATAACAGCTGCACGGGTCGATACATCAGCTTAAGCTACGCTTGCCGGGGATGGTCCGTGGGTGACCATCTTTACATACCGAGACTCCTCCGTGCCTCAGAAAGCACGTTAAGCCGTTGGGCCCGGCTGCCACTCGTGGATCTTTGACAGTCGTTACGGGTCGTCAGAAGTTCGATAGTCTGACAACCAGTCTTACCAAGAAATATTGTGTTATCCAGTAACTGGCTTGTGGAGGTTAGATAGGCAGTCGCTCCATGTAAAATACTAGTATTCGGCTGCATTCGGTTAGACTGGAAGCCGACCCCAACAACGGCCAGGCAGATTGATTGCTGTACTTCTCTATTCGTCGTTATCTCGATAGTCACCCCCTTCGTAGCCATATGATCTTTCACTCAGTCCATCCATAATTTATTTTGTCTTCTCCTACTCTTATTATATATATTATTATAGCCATCCAGATTTGTACTCAAATCTCTCCCCAAGACATTTTCCTCATTACTCCGCATTACATCCCTGAAAACCGATTTCAACACAACTTTTCACTCCACGGTGCCACTGCGTATGCTGAGACGCAGGTGACGCAGGTCAGTACAGTACAGATTTTGCAAGGTAGGACAGATGACGCAGACATAGGCCGCGAGCGCATGCTGCGACGCAGATACACAGATACATTCGCTTCCTAGCTAGTACAAACAATAAACGTGCGGTGTAAAAACTCGTGAGGCCAGCACGCGTCACGCAGAAATCTGTGCCGGCTCTACAACGAGACGAAGAGCAAGACAGACACATGTCTGCGTGGCACGTGCCTGCGTCGCAGCGTACGCAGCTCTCAGTACGTTCATGCATAAAAAAATCTGCTCTGCCCTGCACTGCGTGGACCTGCGTGAACTGCGTCTCAGCATACGCTTAGCCTCAGACTTCCTGATATATACTCATTTCTTATTCTATCTATTCATGTAACACCACACATCCCTCTTAGCATCTCATCTCACCTGTTGCCTTTAATTTGATCCTTTTTGTGACCCAACATTCTGATCCATAAAAGACAGCAGGTCTCACCATAGTTTTGCACAAATTGTATGCTCTTGAAATAACTCTTCTTTTACAGTATTTTGAAATAATATCAATCAATCTGCGTAGCCTTTTCTGTACACTGGGGTCAGCTTTCATTCTAACTGGATGCAACTGAATACCAGTATGTTACAAGGGGCGACTGCCGTCTAACCTCTTCAAACCAGTTACTGCGGGTAACCCCTTGGTAAGACTGGTTGTCAGACTTTTGGGACCCGTAACGACTGTCAAAGATCTACGAATGCCAGCCGTGACTAACTGCTTAATATGCTTTGCGAGGCACGGAGGAGTTTCGATATGTAATACATAGATGTTCACCCGTCCACGGACCGACCTCAACAAGCGTTACTTGTAGATCGACCCGTGCGGCTGTTATTATTTAGCCACGATCCCGCTCGAGTCAGTTTTGAAAATAATTTATAGACTACTTATCTGAATACCAATTTTTTTTAAAGTAAATATACCTTTGCTTGTTTGATGTCAAATCTTTGAGTTAGGTTATATTTTCTTCAAACAAAAGTTGCTACTTATTTTTAGATACCTACGTAATAACAATAACATCTAACTCCTGGCCACTTTTTCAATAATTCTAAACATTGTGATGATAATTGAATCATTAAAATCTACCTCAATGTGGCCCAAGGCGAAGACCTTGTTTCGTAATTGCAAACCTTTTCATCGTAATCGCGTTTATTTAATACGAAATACCTCAGTATATTATTATTATTGTCATATCCAACTGGGAGCACCCATTGAAGAACCTCACAAACGCAATTTTCATTAATAATGAGCTTGCTCGTTCCATCATAGACCTCATCTATCGCTTTCCATCGGGCGAGATCGGGGTCAAGACCTGGCCCATATTTATATCTATACTTCTATACTAATAATTATATAATAATAATAAATAATTCAAAATAAATAATAATATTATAGGCTTAGGCTATCGGCTGAGGAGAGGTGGTCAGGTTATATCTCACAGGTTATATAATAATTATAACCGGGTAAAATTTGTTTGTTTGTATGTTTGTATGTACGAGTATGAGGTAATCTCCGGAGCTGCCAGTCGGAATTGTAAAAATATTTTTCCATTGGACAGATCAATTCTTGGAGAAGGTTAGGCTCGCGGACAAAGTCGCGGGCAGGAGCTATTAATGCAATAAAACTAAAAGACAATTCCCAAAGAAAAACAATATTCTACTTACACATCGAACTAACGAATGAACCAAAACGAACAACGAACGAACGTAAACAAATCCACAATACATTTCGAAGTTACCCGAAATCCCTTTCAAAAACTGAATTAAAACTACAGGATTTTCCAACGGTTTTTGAAGTCCCTTCATTCAGCTTAGTGCACTCTCAAAGTGTGGAACTCCTTGCCAGCGTCTCTTACCTCTCGTAGTCCGGCAAGATCATCGTCAACCATCTTCTGGGTGCGTTCATTCCATTTCGTTTGCCACCAGGAAAAATTGAGGTCACATTTTATCAACAAAAATTTGAAAAGGGGTATTTAATATTTTACAAGATGGCACGACTCGCACACGTGATAAGGTAACACGCGCCGGTATTGGGCAATAAATCGTAACAACGTGTAATCAATTAATGTTTGTTATACAAATTTACATGTGATTGATAAAGTGCAGCATTGCACTCGGATAACGGTAAAAGTGTGTCGGAACGGTTATGTGTGTAGGATGTGTCATAGGTTTAGTTAAAACGTATGCACTTAGTCTCACGATAGAATTTTCTTGAACCTCTTTAGAGATAGGAAGCTAATAGGTTGTAGAAATGTACTAGTCTCTGTAACATCTCTACTACCTCTTAACAGTAGAGATAGTTAGAGAGAAGTGATATTTTATTTTTTGGATCGTAACATCTTTCCTCTGGTTTTCCTGCAATCTGTGGGAGTGATTTTGTGAAAAGGACGGAAGTGTGAACAGGAATCCGGGGAAGCGCGCGGTAATTGATTTGACCAATTAGCGCGAGCAGTGGTAAAGTTGGCAGTCAGACGGTACCAACCCATTTTCCATGAGGTTGGTACTGCCAGCCAAGATGTCTGATGACAGACATCATATGCGACTACTGTAAGGGTCGCTAGTTTTTTTTCCTAACCTGCGCTCTCTCACTCCTGGGCAAAGCCTCACTCCACTATTTCCATCTTTCGCGAGTTCGCGGGTCCTCCTTCCAGTTTTGACGGAACCTATCCAGCTCGTCCCGCCATATTCTCCTACGTGACCCCGCCTCACTGCCTCAGGGCACCAGTTCTGTGCTATTTGGGCCCACAGTTTGTCTGTGGTACGTCAAGTGTACGTACAATAGTAAATTTCTAGATAGAAAACCGTCTCCTCGGCTTGAGCCTCATTAAATAGAACCACACACACATACATAACATAACGTCATGCCTAGGTCCCCGAAAGTATAGGCAGAGGCAACAATATATAATTTAAAAGGGCGTCCGTGGAGTTTCTTGCTCGTTCTTTTTCATAGGAACCTACTACGCTTAAGAAAAGGGCAACTAGCTTCATCTTTCTGACTGACGACTCCTTGACAATTCAAAAATGCCTGCCATTGGTTTATCCTTCCTACTATCCAACTTCTTATTTTCGTGTGGTTAGTGACAAAGCCGCCCATGGGCCTCGGACTTGGCTTCACATGCCGTCGAGAAATATCTCTCAGTCCTGCCGGTTTCCTCACGATGTTTTCCTTCACAGTTTTTTAACCAAGTGATAATTTTACAATACGCACATGAATCCGGAAACTCAGAGGTGCGTGCCTTGGGTTCGAACTCGAGACCCATGAGATTACCGGCAGTCTGACGGTCACACCACTAGGCTATCACTGCTACACTATCCTACTAATCCTATACTACTATATTACGTAGTATAATTTATAAATAATTATAAATGTGAAAGTTTGTATGTTTGGATATTTCTTACTCAATCAAGCAATAACGGCTGAACGGATTTAGATGAAATTTGGCACACAGATACTTTATAACCTGGATTAACACATAGGATACTTTTTATCCCGGTAATACGTCCCCGTGGGACGACAATGTACGACCGCCACGCGGGTGACGCCGCGGGCGAAAGCCAGTTAGAAATAAATGCTTTGTGTTTGAGACCTTGCGAAATGTGGGAAGAAACACAACTAAACAGAATATATGGGCCACACATTCATAATATTTAGGCCACAAACAGTCTATTGTTGTCAGTAACTAGGTAGGTACTTAATTTAAGATTAAATTTTTCAGTTTAGCTGGAAAAAGAAACAAACCAATAAACACTATTTTATTTCTATTCATTTGTCTGTTGGAAAACTGCGGTAACCGTCTTCAAAACTGACCTTTTTACTGTTTGCATACAGCTTATTCAGTCTATAATGTTCCCACTGCTGGGACCCAGGCCTCCCTCTGTGAGAGAAAGTGGGCTGTAATCCACCGCGCGAGCCCAGTGCGGGTTGGTAGATGTCACATGTCTTCGAATTTTTGGTTCTAGGACATGCTGGTTTCCTCACGATGTTTTCCTTCACCGTTTTGAGAGCAGTGGTGATGAAATTATTTACTCAAAGTAAAGCGCCTGCCTGGGTTCGAACCGACGACCTTAAAACTCGTAAGTCGGGGCCGTAACCACTGCGCCATTACTGCTCGTGTATCTGTTTAAGATCTGATAAGTCTTAAGATTATTGTAACAGCTGATGAAACGCGTTTTTACACGTTTTGTAACATACGTGTATCGCGTTTGTTTACAATTTAACGGTACAGCCGTTCGATTCTGTAAAAATATCACCGTGAAACTTAGGTGAAGTGAGCGTGAAGTGAGCTGTCAAGAGTGTTAATCCCTAGCATCCTGCCGGTCGATTCTGTGGCAGTGACAGCTGACTTCACGCTCACTTCACCTAAGCTTCACGTTAATATTTTTACAGAATCGACCGACAGTTATTGCAACATTAGTCATTACGTGAATGAAGGACAAGGCTGCACTAAGGTCGGCTAAAAGGTGCAAGAATGGATATATATTATGTTTAATGGTGCAGTCCTGTCCTGTGTCCTGTGTGTATTAAGAACGAAAGATTTAGAAGAATGTTCTTTGAAAATAAATAACTAGTACACACATTGTTACTACTGTAGGCTCTTTTGGTATACAGGTTCAATTTAATTCTAGTGGATCGATACATAAGATGTCTTCGAAACATGTCTGGAGTACCTGTGTGTCTATCGCCAGGGTGGTATCAAGGGTTGGACAGAAAATGCAATTGGGGTGATTTAAAAAAGATGATTACAATATCGTGTAAATAGTACAAGGTCAATAGAATGTGTTTTAATGTTCGGAATACCTACTAAGTTTAAAAATAAAGAGATTTTCCCTTAAATTTGAAAAAGCCACAAGCAATTAATATTTCCCAAAACCCGCTATAAATTAATTAAATTAAATTCATTTATTATCAGGTAAATAACACCCATAGCCACACATAAATTAACAAATTAATAAAATAAATTAAAATGCCATGCTATAACGTAAATTGTTTAATTTCGGACGTAGTATAAAAGACTACCTACTGCATACCTACCTCATTAATGAATGAATTTATTAAAGAAGTCTGTAATACATATTTGCGGTTACTGTAAAAGTATCCTTTAGCATACCTACATACCTAATAAAATAATTTAATTACCCATTACTGTGACGCAATGGTTTATTCATTCTTCTCCCAGTTTTGTTTGTAAACATTATGATGACGTATTTTGGTCTAATTTACCTTGAAACCATCAATGGGATTTTGGCCACAATAATTAGGTAACGTTTGATTCTGCTAACTTCTCTCACGGGAAAACAGTAAATAACATTTACAGAAGTGATAGCCTAGTCGTGTGACGTGACCATCAGAGTACCAAGTCTTAGGTCTCGAGTTCGAACCACACGCACACACTTCTGACTTTTCGGATTCAAGTGCGTATTGTACAATTATCACTTGGTTCAATAACGGTGAAGGAATACATCGTGAGGGAACAAGCCTGAGATATATTTTGTCGACGGCATGTGAAGACAAGTCAGAGGCCTATGGGCGGCATAAACACTCTAACACCAGATTAGTCACTAACCACATGAAAAAGAAAAGTATATAATAATATCAACACGAAAAACAATGAAACACATTATACAGAATCTAACTAAGAATAGCTATATTGTTGTCATAAAATTTTCCTTTTTTCGCCGACTACAGAAAAGGAAGGGTAAGGAGTATAATTTAAGAAGGTTATTTCACAAACAATAACTCTCACCAAGAGTTTAAGGCATTAGGAATGCTGATATTTTACTAACTAATAGCCCCACGATATTCCTACAACTGCTTTATATTGAGGATCAGAGGAACGGAGGAGTGTCCGTGGAGTTTCTAACCCGTTCTTCTCCATAAGAACCTACTATGCTTTGGAATGAGCGATTATCTTCATCTTTCTGATTGACCGAACACTTTTTTTTTTGGGTGAGAAATTATCAAATAACTTCTCGCGCTCTATGTGGAGCGGAAGGGCGTGTCAGACTCTTACTGACTAAAACCCACCCGTGTTCCCTCAGTTGCCTGAACGTTGCCAAGGGCCACGGTATTCCTTTCGGACTTTCCCGCGACTGACCGACCCCTTGATAGTTCAAAAGTGCCTGTTATTGGTTTAATAAATGTCTTGAGTTTGAGTTTGAGAATGGGATAAGTAAGCTCTATGAAGGCATAATTATCAAAATCATTTCAGTCAAAAGACGTCCTGGAAAGCATACTAAAAATAAACTACTCTGTAGATAATGTGGTGAACCTAACAAAGTTGTTTACACAACAGTACGGTCAAAAGGTCAAATAAAATGAATTACGCTCGGCCAACTATATTTCACTGCAGTCGCTTCCTTATGTCAAGGAAACAATTGCATCCACAATTCATTGTTCACACAGTTAAATTTAATAAAATTAATATAAATCTCAATCTGCCTCCTATCCGTGTTGTGATCGGAACATAAATATGTAAATAAATATTTATGTCTTTCTGTTTATTTATTGGTGATTGTAAATTTTAAATATTCCATTAACAACCGTGTTACTAATTGATGTTGTTTCCGTTTATTGTCAAATACCTATACATAATTTACTGTGTGCCAATAAATGTATGTGTGATAGAAAATAACTTAAGTTGGTGTCATACAAAATATTAAATTATTGGAATGCATCAAAAGGGCCTCTAAGATTGCCTCACCGTGAACAGCCGGCCCTGGTTCTTTTGGACTGGGTAAACTTTTCACCACAGTGTAAGCTATTATTTCTAAGGAAAAAAGTCAGAATTAAAATAGGTAGGTATTATTAGAATTCACACACAAAATACTTACCATATTTTGCCCCACCAGAGAGCACATGCAAGAGCAGCATATTATCGAAGCTTCTAACCACCATCCGATCTGGATAGCATCAGCTCATCCCAAGAAACAAAACAAAAACGAAAAACAACAACTATTGGCACGTACAATTCGCCAATTCTTTTCTAATCAACTTCCGTAAAAAGTAATAGATAGATGATAAGTCATTGAACGATACCGTTCGACGGTCAACCATTGAGGATTCGAGGCCTTTGATAAAGCAATTTATTTATTTTTCCCGGTAGCAATGTAACTCATTTAGTTTTGTTATAGTTAGCTGTCTACTTTTTTGCAATATCATGGCGATAAAAGAGATAGTAAGGCCTGATTTTGTTTTTTTTTTCCATATTATAAACCATTATATTCCAAAGATGCATGCAAGGAGCATTATAAGCTTGCGGGAAAATTTTATTGGGTTTTTACATCTGGGATTTCTCTGGCTGGATGGCAATAGGCTCGCCCCCTATTATAAAGAAAGGACTTAAAACATAACTAGCGAAATGTTGGTTACAATTAGTAAACCTTTGCCTAACCTTTCCTGGGGGGTACAGGGCGTAATGTTATGTTATGTCATGTCATGTTATATTCCAAATAGCACTTTTTTGTGTTGGAAACTGCTCGAGAAGCTCACTTTTGCCCTTGGAGTTTGGTTATGCAAATCAAACTTTTAGCCGAATAAAACCCAAGTCAATTACCGTGATTAAAAACGTTCAAAATCGCAATATCATCTCAGCGACAATCAATATCAATATTTTTTATAAAATGTATAATTGTATTTTTGATAGATTGAATGCGAAAATTCTTAAAAATACGGAAATTGCCCCCTCTAATCCTCAGAGTCAAAGCGAAATCATTTATTTCAAGTAGACACATAAAAGGCCCTTTTGAACTTAAAATCTCCTAAATTATCTTACTTTGGCATCTTTTGAATTTAACGGGCCCATGGCCTTGCGCTCCTCCTCACTCCGGTCCTGTCGCCCCATCTAACATGGAGATATTTTTCTAAGCATTTAAAAATTATTTTTCTCACTTACTTCCGTGAATTCTTTGTGTACTTAACTGTAGTTATGCGTATGAATGTACTCATTAGTACGATAGGAATTATAAGTGACCGAGTGGCTACACAAAGAGTGCGATGTCACAGTACGGACACGTGTGAAAGGTTCATTCAGGGGCGCTACAGACATGCTCGGGTCGGCATGATTCGGCACAGGTCGGGCGGCAAAATCGAATGTTTATTATGCCGCTCGGCTGTGCCGAATCATGCCGACTGTGTAGCATGCTTCAGAAATAATGCGTGATTGTAGGATCACAGATGAAGTTAGGTTATCCCCTTGATCTTTCATTGCCTAGCCAAAGATAAAAAGCGGCAATCCGTGCCGCCAATTCGTCCCATTGGTCTTCTGCTATGCAGACAGTGATTTGGCCGCGTGAACTAATGTACACTTGGACAGGGATCTTTAGCGCGTGGCTAAAATCGGAACTAACACTTGTAGCATTCTAGTTTAGCGCATTTGTACCTTCTGCATCTATAAATTTTGTGTCAATACGTTTTTCCTTCACACGGCGTGAATCATTATTTTATTTTGTTTTTTTTATTAAAAATTAACATCTTGTTATATATTTTCCTGGCGCTTCTTTACGAACGATTTTTATGGTTATAAAATAATTTACAACAATCTTAGGCTAATGGTTCGGGCTTGCGGACGGTGAGCAGTGGGTAGCTCGCCGTCCGATTAGGACCAGGCCCGGGTCGACGGCGCGTTGTGTTCTACGCGCGCCTCAAAGAGATGTCAGCACCAACTGACGGGGCCCGTAAGGGCCAATGCCTGCCAGGGTTGCGAGTTTGTCCGAAAGGGATATCGCGGCCCCGGCAAACAGGCAACGGAAGGAACACGGGTGGGTTTTAGTCAGTAAAAGTCTGACACACCCTCCCGCTCCGCCCAGAGCGGGAGAAGTTATTTGATAATTTCCCAAACTCAAAAAAAAAAAAAGGCATGCATGTCTAATGGTTCTTAACATATTTGTATTTAGTCTGGCATAACAAGTGGTATCGATTTTAAACTTTGGTAGCCTAGTCATCTGGTGACTTTTTTTTTTTTTTTTTTTTATGCCAGCCATGGGCCTATGACTTGGCTTCACATGCCGTCGAGAAAATGTTTCTTTGGAATGCCGGTTTCCTCACGATATTTTCCATCACCGTTTTTGAAGCAACTGATAATTATACAATACGCACATGAATCAGAAAAGTCAGAGGTGTGTGCCTTGGGTTCGAACTCGAAATCTATGACTTGGCAGTCCGACGGTCACACCACTAGGTTATCACTGTTATTATTGCACAAATTCAACCTAGACGAGGTAGCTGCTATTTTACAACCGTTTATCCCGATATATCGGGGATCATCATCCCGATGTATCCCGTCATAAAATCGATCATCAACTCCTCAGTTCACAGGTGGATATCGCGTGACAATACGCACGTCAATAAACTACACCTAAAGATAGAGATGTAATCGGAATTACCTCGAATCTCCTTATGACGTCAAAATCTTAGAATGCGCACACGCCAACAAAAATTCGCCACGAAAAAATTAAATGCAAGAACAGCGTCATTCTTGTGCATAGTATTATATGAATGGCGGTAAAGTGACGTATTAATGTAATGCTACCATCTCTGTATGTTTGCGTGTGTGTGTATATGTGTGCTTGCAAAATCTTGTCCTTTTTATACACGTGCCATGACGTGTCTTTATTGTCCTTGATTAGGACCACGCGCTATAACGGATGAATGAATGAAGAAAATAAATAATGTTCATGCATTCTTGATATCATCTGATCATCATCATTAGAAGCCAGGAGTCATCCACTGCTGGGTTGTCTTCTTTCTGCCACTGTCCTTCGGCCGGTGTAACCAGCAACTTTGACGATGTCGTCAGCCCAACAAATCTTTTAGCGCTCTTCTTATTTCGAAGATACAGTGTTTAAAAGGACGGGATAATTGAATGGCGTTTTTTAGGAAGCGTATAGTTTCTGTGATACTGGCCCACTATTTATGTATTTTGCACACTACATAAACTGTATCATCCAGATTTCAGATAAATAAAGCAAAATCTTGTCAAGTCATGATTTTATCAAGCCGAGTGCGAGTTAGCGCCTCCATGATTATGTGCGCGCGCGTGACGAGGTCTTGTGAAATCTTGTCCTTTATTTTACAAGCAGAAAGCACGTGTTCGTGTCATGTTTACAAAATAATGTCTGCTTGATGGCAATTACTCACATTGTCCATCAGAATGTAATTAGAAAAAGGTTGTTTTTCTTATAATCATAATTAAATTGACATGTGCGTGCAGACGCAGCGTCGGCGCACGCATCCACACGTGAACCCTGATTATGGTTTTACTAAATCGTATCCTTTTAAAACACATGTATTTTGCGATTGGGATTAGACGACCACTACACTGAGGTCTGTTTCCTGAAAATATTTTCCTATTTATAGGTACCTGTTTTCCACACCTGTACCAGTCCTTAATCAAGATATTCATTTTTTTACATAGGACTTCAATGACGTGCCCATGGGCGGCATAAAAACTCTGAAAAAGAAAGAATGACGTCAATGGAAAGAAGACGTCAATGGAGAGAAGGTAAAGGATGTGACTAACGAATACTTGCGTCCCGTTCGAGGAACAACCAATAAAAATTTATAAGAAATTATGCAAATCTCGCTGCTTCTATATGGTTGTATTAAAACATTGATGATATCATAATAATTTGGGGATATGAAGATTACCTAATCTATATGTTATTCATTTCCAAACGTGACCGGCTGGAAGTCCTTCCACTCTTGATTTACAGTGATAACCAAGAGTAGGTATTATTGTGATTGCATCAATTAGGTACTTAAAACGTTTGCCCACCAGAATCTATCTTCTTTTCGTGTGGTTAGTGACTAACCTGGTGTCAGAGTTTTAAAGCCACCCATGGGTCTCTGACTTGGCTTCCCATGCCGTCGAGATATACGTATACATATCTCTCAAGCATGTTGGTTCCCTCACGATGGATGTGAAATCATCAAATGACTTCTCCCGCTCTGGGCAGAGCGAGAGGGTGTGTCAGACTTTTACTGACTAAAACCCACCCGTGTTCCTTCCGTTGCCTGTGTGCCGGGGCCGCGATATCCCTTTCGGACAAACCCGCAACCCCAGACAGGTGCGTGCCTTGGGTTCGAACTCGAGACCTATGAACCAGAATCGATTAATTGTCTTAAACCAGATTATGCCAACAGGTTATGCACGTCTCTTCACAAATAAAATAATTTAATAATAATTTTGTTGACAACAGTCGATTCCATAGATTGATGAATGATTTATCGAACATCGAATATTTGATTAACTCGATCATCGAAACGACCTAATGAACTACGGATCAATTGGACGGCTTTGATAATAATTTGGGCACCGCTAGCAATGCGTACGCGCCGAATATCGACGTGTTTTTGGACACGTGTCTCAAGATGCGCCTGAAAAATTTTGTCTGATTGGGGCCAAGATGAATGAGTTGAGTAATAGAAGTAATTTGAGAAAGGCTCGGCTGATTGCTGCTTGTTGGTACTGATCTTTTCACTTTTATATTGATGAATATCTTACCATGATTGTTAGCCATACAATTCTTAATTCTGTACACATTATAAGAAAAAAAAAACAGTGATTGCCTAGTGGTGTGACCGTCGGACTGTCAAGTCATAGGTCTCGACTTCGACCCCAAGGCACGCAGCTCTGACTTTTTGGTTTCATGTACGTATTGCATATTTGTCACTTGCTTCAAAAACGGTGAAGGAAAACATCGTGAGGAAAGCGGCACACCTGAGAGATATTTCTCGACAGCCTGTGAAGCCAAGTCAGAGGCCCATGGGCGGCTGTAAAACTCTGACACAAGGTTAGTAAATATCAACACGAAAAACAAAAATTGCGTTCGTACAGTAATTGTAAAACGGCCATATAGAAAAACGAGCTTAACTTAAAATTTTGTGTTCCCAAACCTTTGAGGGAAACATTGAAAAAATTTAACATATTTAAATTACTATTCTCTCCCAAAACGGGACGACAATGAAGTGCCGTATATGCGTCAGTGGATCAATGGGCTGGTGCCCGCAGATGCACGAGCAGCAAAACTACACTGGTCTAAGGCATACCAACCGAAGTTACTAGGTGATACATCTTGAGCCAAAGAGACGTGTGTCTACAAACATGTTGACCGAGATCACCCGATGTCTCTCGAAGTTGCGCGATGTTGCAAGCGACCCAAGTTGTGGAAAAGTCACTTAATAAATCCCATCAAAAATGTCGGCTCATGTTTGACGTTAAGGGATGGTGAATATCGTCATAGTGATAAACAAATAAAAATTACAAAGACTTGTAAAAGTAATAAAGGAAGTAGCGTAACTGTAATAAAAGAACCACGTTCTCTTGCGCCGGCGCCGCTTCGACCTCGCATTATTGAAGTTAACAGCTCATTAATTCATTCGACGCACGCCAATCTCTGTTTGTTTTGTTTTTATTGTGTCAATTGTTTTTTTCTTTGCTTTTATTGTCTTACTTGGCTTTGTTAGCTCTATTAATTTAGAAATAATTAAAATGCATGCGCGGCGGTTTCAAAATTGACAAGTCTTTTGGTAAGGTTTCTATTAGGTAAGGGAACGATTAATAAGTCATTGCAATGTAACTCATAAGTCGGTAAGATAAGGTATAAATTAGATAAGAGATATATTGCAATGACTTACTAATGGTTTGTGAATGCGCTGCTTAAGATATTCCCTTGTTCATTTCGCGTTTACAGGCCTTGGCTAGCCTCTTCATCTAGTGGGCCCAGTGGCTCGCTTTACAATACGGCTGCACTATTCTCTAGATCAGTGGGTCCAAAACATGACCGTAACCCGCCTAACAAAAACTTCAATTTTCGGGACTGACCTCTTGGCTGTCATGGTAAAAAAAGGGGAATGAATGTAGGACTGTCCAAAAAAGAAAAAACCATTCAGTTACTTTTAATAGGTACTTAATTAAATACAAGGAGTAGTTTTAGCATCAACTTCAATTTTAATAACTTTTAATTTAATCATGGCGATTAAATTAAAAGTTATTAAAATTGAAGTTGATGAAATTGATTTTGATACGTCCAATTTATTTCGCTTCAGTATTTAGTTTTAATATTAATCATAAATGAAAATCAATTTTTCAAAGCCCACCCAATATTCAGACTATAGTTCCATAGTTTGGAATCACTGCTCTAGATAGTGCCAGAATCTACCCAGGATTTCGAGACTGTCATGATCGATAGGTCGTTTAAATCTTTTCTGAATAACAGTGGATACAACAGAAACTTTTTTAAATACACGTCTTCTTTTCGAGTCGCTGGCATAAGTAAAAATATCACCCATAATGTTAGATGAGTAGGGTTAGTGACCACGCCAATCGCTGGATCAGTGGCGTTTTTTAGGTCCTCGGAAGTGCAGATGTGAGGACACTCTATGGTGTATGTAAAACATCCTGAAGAATATTAATGTAGCCTACAGCCAGTTTTAAATCTAAAGCATTAACTATTCAAATACTTACAAAGAATTATTGTAAGATAGCTTAATACTCATGACTAGACAAATTGATATTGGGTTCCCATTTATGAAATTGGCGTTGTTTTTCTCACAAATAGAGAAGAACCTCGTCACTCTATGATTTAAAATATTCATCAATTGCTTGGTATTATGTCGAATAATGACCATCATAGACAACAACTAATAGTAAAAAAACCTTATTACTCATAGTTGTATAAACATAAAAAATACCATGAAAATTACTCCTCATTTTGTTAGCAGAAATTACCATTATTAGTTTTGACTTAGCCAAAACTTATTTTTGTCGCTTAATCTAAGTGGCATATTATGTTATCTTAGTTTTTAAACATTAGTGCATAAAAGTTTTAAAACATTTGTGTTCATGATTGTTATATAAATTAAGAAAATGTTAGTATGAAAAATGCAACTTCTTTAAAAGTCTCCATACAAATTGCTGATTTCATAGGTACCTAATAGTAACAGGGATGCCCGGATGATGCCTAGGTAAAAAAATTAAATTCTAATTAGTCCGTCAGTCAGATAATAAAAAAATATTAGACACGTATTTTTTTCTTTATCATATTAATAAAAAATTACTTAGATAAAACGCATTTTAAGTTGGGGAGTGGGGGTCGCTACGTCACTAGTATGTATAAAATCTACATACTCGCCTTAATATTTAGATTACGTAAGAAAAGAAAAAATACGTGTCTAATATTTTTTTATATTCTCAAAGACGGACTAAAAATTTTTGTCGTCATTCCTACAAAGATATATTTACGAAGCAATTTGTCTTACAATTCTAAATTGTCATAATAGATAAGTAGCTGGATAGAAACTGGGAGATTAGAAAGCGTAACAGTATGGCATCCTTATTAAACTAAATGACTCGGACATTCCAGTCGCTTCTGTGAAAATAAAAAGTTATTCGGGACGAAAACAAGTCCATTTTTATTAGTTCCACTCAAGTTGCTTCTTACATAATACAAAGTGAGTCCATTTTGAAAATAGGTCGAGCACAATTGTTAATTTTCCACTTAGTTTACCTTTCAAACGTAGAAAGAGAGAATTTTCGAAATAGGTTTACATAAATATTTTACTCCGGGCTTTTCAGACGCAAAATAAACAGAAAAAAAGTGTAATTTCATATATATTTTCTTACGAATATTGAACGAAGAAACAGCACTTTTCCTGTACCTGAAATTATCCAGTCAGTTTAGTGAGTTTGAAACGAGAAGGGAAAACTTATTATGACGAAACAATATTGAAAAACCTCGTTATCATATCGAGTAGGTACTACAACCCTTTTTTTTTCAAGCAAGTTCTTACCAAAGTGTCATCAACTCTGAAATATTATCTAGCAATAGAAAAAACTAACATTTATTTTATTTATTTATATTTAATTAACAAGTAACAAGAGTCGATATGTTAGTAACAATACTTCTTAACAACTAATGTTAGTAAACCTAACCTATACACTTAAGGAATCCCTGCTACACGCACAACTGGGGCTGAGCTGATGGGGCTGGCCCGCACCCGGCGCACTAAGGACGCGCATTTTTTCGCATCGTAGCATAAAAACAATCGACACGAGCATCAGCAAACATTCCTGATGAACTACAGAAACGGAACAGCCCCATCAATACCCGGAACGTATTATTATGTTAAAATGACATAACTGTATATTTTTCTCGTCATCTTATAAGGGCTCTCGAGAAAAAATTGTCACAAGTCGTAGATATAGCTACAATTTTTCTGCCGCGGTAGAACTTAGGACTTAAAAACATGACTCAATCAACAACTCAGCCTATCGCAGTCCACTGCTGAACATAGGCCTCTCCCAGGCTGCGTCACAACACCTGGTCCTCCGCCTTCCGCATCCAGTCTGTCCCAGCTACCTTTTTAAGGACGTCGATCCATCTAGCTGGGGGGCGTCCCACACTACGCTTGCCGATACACGGTCTCCACTCTAGGACTCGTCTGCTCCACCAGCCATCGGTCGACAAACATGGCCACCCCACCGCCACTTCAGCTTGCTTACTCCGCAAGCTATGTAAACATGACCGTACCAATTTAATCAATGCAAGACATGTCCCACAGAATCATTTATTTACTTAATTGTTTATTTTATTTTTAATTTAACATTCACGGTTCCTATTGTAGTTGAAACCATAAGTGACCTCAAAATAACATAGAGTGGTACAAGATAATGTAAACTTCCTTTGTAGGTCATTTGGCGTGGAAATTATGTTATTGTTAGGTATGTGAATGTTATTAAATAAAGTGTAGCACATGAGGCAACGGATGTTTGGGATTTGACTTCGATTCTCAAGGCAAAATAACATGGCAAATGTAAGGAGGTAGACAGGCAGGAAAATTCTTGATGGAAAACGATTGAATCTTTGTATTATTTAATTATTTATCCTCGTGGTTTATTGTTATGATTAATATAAAAGTTTTCACCAAAACAAGACCGCATTTTCACCCACTACAACTCTTTTAAGCCAGAGCACAGAATAATACAGTATGAAGCCAGATGATGATGATTGCCAGATGTCGTGATGGCCCAGTGGTTAAGGCCTCGCCTCTCATGCACGAGATTGTGGGTTCAAATCCGGGCAAGAACCAATGTGACTTTTTCAATTCATATGTAGTTTCTGAGTTTATCTTGGACATTACTGACATCCGTGAAGTAAAACACCGTGAGGAAACCAGGACTTAAAGTTAATATAAGTCTGAAATCGCCAACCCGTCTTGAGCAAGCGTGGTGATCAATACTTGTGCCTTCTCTGTATGAGAAGAGGCCTTTGTCCTGCAGTGGGACAGTAACAGGCTGGTATTATTATTTAATTCCCAGAAGAAGCTTGACTACTACCCCTGAAAATATACTTCGTCTCTGTTGGATGAAACAGGTCGCTATAACATAATACTTATTAAGTCCTGAGTAATTCCCTGAGGGCGTAGCCCTAACGTCTACTTTGTTTTGTAAAAGGTAATTACGGGATTATGTCAAAGGATATCTTGACATAATACCCTCTTCACCTATTGCGTCCTCCTTTTCACTAAACATACAAATAGGTACTGTGCCAGTATGGGAATTGGGAGTCCGCTGAATTTGGGAACAACGGGATCGACCGTTGGTTGTTGCGGTGTTTGGGGGAGGCCTATGTCCAGCAATAAACGTATTGATTTTTATTGTTATTTATTATGGGACAAAAAACAGCTACAATACAAAATATATACAAATAACAATAATATAGGCTCATAAATAGTATTAACAATATTGCAGCCCACTCCATTATCCGCATGTAACCATAAAATTACCATAAATTAAAAAGTGCCACTAGATTCGCATTACTCAGTTATATATAATAAAAAACATAATTGATTATTAAAATACAATAATAATAGGGGGCGAGCCTATTGCCATCAATCGGGCAGAAATCCAGACTCCGGGTGGCTACTGAGAACTTCCTGATGGAAAAATCCAATGACACTGTCCGACCTGGAAATCAAACCCAAGACCTCATGCTTACCAGTAGCGCTTGCGTAATAGGCATTTAGGCTCCGTGCCCGAAAAAAACCGGTTCAAAATCGGTTAGAAAGCTTGAAATAATTGAAACATTAAGTCTGTGTAAGTATAATAGTACAGTTTTCGTGGTGCTAAACTATTCGTGTCAGTCACAGCAATATTAACTAATAGTTGCATCACTTTTGCGCTCTCGAAAATATGGTTTATTTCGCCTTTGTTTTTCTGAAGATATATTAAAATCATAAAATAAAATTTGTTTTTTTTTTTAAGAATAGCTGAAGAATAATGTGTGATTTTTAAATTTCTTGATATGGTTTGCTAAATAATAGGAAAAAATACATTACTTATTGACAGGCTTTAAAAAAAAAATGGTTTTTCAACATTATTTTTCTGCTATATTTTGTATGGAAGTTGAAAAAACTGGTTCAGCCACATGCAAGTAGACCATATAAAGATGTTGATGATATTTTTAAATGTTCAAAATTTTAAGTAGTTTCTTGTAATAAAGGTATCAAACGTCAGTCTCGCGTAATTTTTCGGACAACTTGTTGTAAATACTCGTATTTGTGATTTTCCATGAATAAAGTAACATATTTGAAAAATCCCTTTCAGCCACATGCAAAACAAAGAACTCCACTTTTCAAATCACAAATGGTTTTGTTTAAATTCTTTTGATTTTATTTTGATTCTTTTGATTTGACAAAATTGATCAATATAAAGAAAGAAAGAAAGAAAGAAAATACGTTTATTTGCGGTACACATGACGCAAGGTAAGAACAAAACACGAAAATAAACAGTTTGGGGGAAAACACATCCACGTCCACGCAAAACGGCCATCGCTCAGCATAAAGCTGCGACCCTATGCGAGACAGAGCCCCAGCGCTGGTTTAATATCTGTCGATTTCGTGCACGGCCTCTTAACATACCAATTGGTACTGTGCTAGTATGGGAATTTGGAATCCGATGGATGAGGGAAGCACAAGACCGACCGCGGTATTATCGGTATTAAGTAGAAGATACACCAGTCTTGTACCTATAAGGTCTGCTTCCGTAAAAACCCAAATCCATTCATAATCGTCCATAGTAATTGATAACCTAAATTATCTAAGAATTATGATAAAAACAAAAGGCCTATTTGTAACAGTTATCTTTCGACTGATAAGTGTAAATTAGCAATTTTGCAATCTTACTAGAATAATTTGTGTGTCACGCACTGTTGGTATGATACTATGATCTAGTCCAGTCTGTTCGAAAAACAGTATAAATTCCCATTTTCTGTATCCAAAAAGAGAAAAGTTTTGTATAACAATATTAACTTTGCAGGTCATTGAATATAGTCCAAAATTTTTACATAGATACGAGAGCAAAGCGTAGTATGTATTAATATTCATAATTACTTTTTATATCTTTATTTGCATTCCATAATGTTTAAAGATCAAGGTTGAATTACGGATCCTGGACACAGGAAAATTTATAAAATTGGAAACATTAACAATGTAGGTAGGGCCCTTATATAAATGACAGCGATGCAGACCAGTACTTTGACGCCGGGCCTGCGTAGACTGGCGGATGGGACGGCAGAGAATTTTCAATGTATCAATAGAATTTAATACTTATACAATCGAAATAAGGTACCTATACATTAAAATGCTCGGTGATCGACCTTGGAGTATCGTAGCGCAGTTTTCTCTGGAACATCGCAGAACACGCTGGAGGATACTGCGGCCGGAGGTGGTCGTATGCGCCAGTATGCGCTGGCGCTTTTCGACTGTGTAGTCGCTAGTGGAATAATCAAATCTCGGCGAGCGGTAGCTACTGGACGGATTGTCCGGTAATCTGGCGGACGCTCGCGGTATCGCAGAGGATTTTTCTTGTCAATGTGTGGTGGCGGATAGAGGAATCCTCCTCGATGCTCACCCCTGCCGTCCGCCTGTGTGCGCAGGCCCTATAGTGTATAGGCCTTTTGTTTTTGTATTTATTTGTATAGTTAGTCGTTTAATTTAGTGTTAGATTGTATATTGTATATAGCTTTGTCATCTATGGTTATATTAAATGTAAAACGCAGGTAACCCATAAATTGGTTATAGATTACGTGGGTTCTCAAAATTTACTTTGTAACTAAATAAAAAAATAAACAAGCATTTTCTTCTCACTATTATACCTACTCGTATAATATATGATCTACGTTCCTTCACATATCACTTGGCGTAAAAACAAACTCGTAAACATTATCAATTGATTCCTAAACAACTGGGCTTGACGTCAATATGTTATCGCTATCACAAAACGTAGTGCGGCAGTAACGATGATTAATTCACGAATTATTTCGATTCAAACCAAGGCGAAAATAACATACTGAATCATAATATCGGGAATTCCGATTTATTTAAAGTAATAACAAAAGTATTTATCTTTTTAAGCAGTTGGGTCAAGGGAATTTAGAAAGCGGAACTCAGCCTGTATTCTTAAGGCGACGATCATTTTATACTGAAGATCACGTCTAAACGAGTAGTGTTAATGATTTGGAAAAATATTATGTTAAATTAAAGCATTTTCTTAATAACTTAATATATGAATATTTTAGATTATATTTATATTACATAGTGAAATTAATTTGTAAAGTTGGTAACGCGGATAAAAAACTGATAATCACGCAAAATTTATCAAGCGTATTTTTCTGAAACCTTCGCCATTTTAAAGATAATATAATTATTGATCTTTTAGTATACGTATTTATAAATTAAACACATTATTAATTAATTATACATAAAACAAAAGGTATTTTCTTTTGTTTTATGTATAATTCATTAATAATGTGTCTGATTTAGGCCAGCGCTCATTGATGGGCAAGTCCTATTTCTGGCTGGACGTATGATGCGTTGCGTGAGCTCAGTCCAGGACACGCAAGCTAACCACTCAACATCACTGGCATATATCTGAGTCTTAAAGGTGGTTCCTCTCGAGAAGTACTTTAAACTGATGTTTCTGGTTGTCATACTAATTTGTGCATGGAGGTCAGAAGTGACCACCTATGAAATCAGCGTTTTGTATGGAGAATTTTAAAGAAGTTGCATTTTTCATACTACCATTTTCTTAATTTATATAACAACCATGAACACGAATGTTTTAAAACTTTTATGCACTAATGTTTAAAAACTAAGTTAACGAATATGCCACTTAGATTAAGCGACTAAAATAAGTTTTGGCTAAGTTAAAACAAATAGTGGTCATTTCTGCTAACAAAATGAGGAGTTATTTCTAAGGTATTTTTTATGTTTATATAACTATAAGCAATAAGGTTTTTTTTACTATTTTTAGTGGTCTATGATGGTCATTATTCGATACAATACCAAGCTATTGATAAATATTTTAAATCATAGAAGTGACGAGGTTCTCTATTTGTGAGAAAAACAACGCCAATTTCATAGGTGGGAAACCAAAATATTTTTGACATAGTCACGATGACAGAGGAGCAGTTAGATAAGTACTTAAAAGCCAGTCATTGTAAACAAATAATCAAGAATCTTGATTTTTGACTACATTGGCAGATAATGTTCATACTTGCATTGAATTGCATCAATGCAAGTATGAACATAAATGATGCAATGATATTTTTTTTTAATGGTTTTTAGATCTTACTCAGCACACTACGTAGAGAGGAGGAGGTGAAGAGAAAAATTGCAATTTCTTATGATTTAATACCATAGAATTTGTCATTAAAAGATTGCTTCCTTATTATCAATTGAAGTTGTATACAGGGTGGATAAAAATCATCAAAACTGAAAGCTGACTTTGACAATCCTTCTCTATTTTTAAAACGTAACTTTTTATTGGTTACACCAATTAATTTGTCAGTGAATTTATCAAAACAATGTTATTAATCAATTAACAAACATAATTTTTAGACCGATTCCCACAGGAGCAAGATAACACAAAACAGTATGGGAGCACAGTGATTTTCACAATGTTAACACTAGAAATAAGGACAAACTACGAGCTCCCTTTCACGGGCTTCATAAGGTTCATAACTCATTTGTTGGTCTTGGTATAACCTTTTATAACAAGCTACCCTCTTCTTTGCTAGATTTGCCTTTTGATGCGTTTAAAACGAAAGTAAAATCCAAGCTTTGTTCAAAGGCATACTATTCTATAAACGACTACTTAAATGATAAAAATAGTTGGTCGCTGTGATTAACTCAAGACAGTGTTTATGTTCTTTCTCCAGATTACCTACTGACAAGTTATATGAGTTTATATAATTGTATTTTTTTATTTATTTTTAATGACTTTATAAGTCAAGCTATTTTTAATTTTATTTCAATTTATTGTTGACATAATCTACTCATTACAATGTTTTTTCTAATGAGTTGTATTGCAATATGTGGTTAGCTAGTGACCTCGACAATTGATCATATTAGTTATTGTTATTAGTAATTAACTGTTTGTTTTATTGATTTTATCTCGATGGTCCTAGTTTATCATTTATAACTTCCAGTTACAAATACATGTAAGCGGGCACGCCCTTTATGCCTGGAGGCTTTTATTTAGATATTAAGTTCTGTTTACGTTTAGTTTTTATTTCTGCCTGAGTATAGTTCTCGATGAATTTGTGTGGTATATTGGCATGTGCTACCTAACATATGGCTAATAATTTAAATTATGTTTTGTGTTGCGTAATCTAAATTATTTTGAATACTATTATATAGAATCTTATTTTTTTGTTCTTCTAACTGAACAGACAGCTGTGCTGCTGGGGAGTTTGTTGCGCCACTTCTTCTTCCCAGCTAATGCACTAGGAAGTGGTGAAGGGTGGGCGTTTTGGGGGACTGTCTTATGTAATTTTGACGTTCGAAAAGTGCTGATTCTCAGCCTAGTTTGAATAAATGACTTTTGAATTTTGAATTGACTCACTTTGATTCAGAAAATACATATTAGAAAAACACAGTACCTGATTTCAAGGGTTTGAATCCGAATTTTGACAGTGAGATATTTTTTATGATACTCATATAATATTATAATGATGACTCGTTTCAAATATGTCATTGCTAAACTAACAGAAAGTATCGACCAAATCGTAGAAAAAAATATTTTCAAATTTAAAGATTGAACATCAATATTTTTAAAACTTGCACTAAACTTAGCTTTAGCTGCATATACAGCTAATTTTGTCATACTTTTCTTATATTATCTTAAATCCCAGTCACTTGCTTGCCACCATTATGTTTATCTCATTATTCTGAAAAGATGCATTCACACATCAGTCCACATCGCCGAAAAACAAAAGAAGATTATAAAGTCTTCTTTGGTTTTTCGTTGATGTAGATTTATACTTACGTAGGTTTGAATTGTTTACAATATAACTATGTGCAGCTTGATTTCTTTCCATAAGTAACGTCAATGCGTACAAATACAATAGAGAAAAAAACGGCATTTTAATAAAACAGTGTTAAAATTTTCCGAAGAATCACTCTTTGATTGTTTCTGTTGAAAAAACTGTCCTTAGGCAATGTTTTGAAAATCACACAGAGAAAGATTTCCTTGCAGATTCTGTTCTCCTGGTACCTTCGACGCTTCACTATCAAACGGAAGATCTTACCGGAGATATGTGACATCTTGATTCGGCTCACAAAGCTGTCGATATGGGCGATTTTATCTTTGCTTACTAGTTAAATGTTCATTTTTGATTTGGTGCTGGTCGAGGGTCTTGAACATAAGGTCAAGCAAGAGCCTCGATCAGCACCAGAAGCTCTCGTTGTATGACGGAATCAAGTACCTGATACGGGAATTCTTCGTCCTGTAGTCAGGTAAGTAATATAACGAATATTTCATCTCTTTGAGGAAGCTTGATCTGACGCACGAACTAGGAAACTTATCGTTTTCACACTCATTGATGAACAATTAGGAAATTTTAATTATTTTTTGTGGTATCCTCTGACGTCATCAATAGGAACTAATGGTGTGGTCAGTCCATTGACTAACTACATATCAAGTGCATAATTAATGATTAAAGATGTCATCAACGAATAATTCAATTGAAATGTATCCGGTATCAGGGCGCCCGGTCGTTTATGAATTGTGTTTTGTAAATAAAATTCTTGGAATTACAGAATTGAATGCAATCCAGTATCTACAGGTAACAGTCATCGGTAACGCATTGTTGTATATGTAGATTTAGTAGACTGATGTCTTTATAGAATATAATTATAGAGGAAAATTATTGATGACTACTCTTGAGTTCTAGACAATAGTTATTTTACAATGCGCGGAACTGAGCCAAGACTATTTTCATTCAGACTACAACTCTATGAAAACCATTATGGTGCGTACATTCCCTACAAAACAGACTCATAATCAATATTGTGTTAAATGATAATCATCTGCCAAGCCTTTTCCAAACGGTGGTGGAGTCGGCTGCCTATCCCTCCACAACCCAGCTACTAGGGAACACGATACCGTTTGGTAAGACTGGTCTTCATAATCATCGTCTATCTTCCTAGCATTTTCCCAACTATGTTGGGTTCGTCTTCCAGAGTAACCGGATGCAGCTGAATACCAGTATTCTAGGTACATGGAGCGATTGCCTATCCGACCTCCACAATCCAGTTGCTGGGTAACGCGATACCCCTTAGTAAGACTAGCTGTCAAAAATAGCTACAGACAATACTGTTTTTACTCAAGTGTGCACTGCCTTAGACAATATAATAGGGATAATGCCTCGGTAAAATAAAAATATTTTAATTAGTCCGTCAGTCAGATAATAAAAAAAATATTAGACACGTATTTTTTGCTTTATTATATTAATAAAAAATTACTTAGATAAAACGCATTTTAAGTTGGGGAGTGGGGGTTGCTACATCACTAGTATGTATAAAATCTACATACTCGTGACGACATGGCACATTTTACCTCAATGTATCGCTGTAATCTTTAGATTACGTAAAAAAAGAAAAATACGTGTCCAATATTTTTTTATAATCTCAAAAACAGACAAAAAATGTTTTTCTTCATCCCTAATAAAAGAGATAGCCGTACTTTTTGGTAGCCATCGCCAGGAAGGCTGATTCAGTATTCGGTGGGTTGCCTTATGTCAAAGCTACACATGATAAGAATGATGGAAAAGTATAACGATGGAAGTAAATCACAATATATATAATTTAGCTCCTGAACCGGCCGATGAATATCGTCAGTTTTTTTAATGTTCACATAAGTACTGGCATAGATGGTACTGCGCATACTTGTATCAGCCTTTTCATTGATCATTCATTTTTTATGGCTTCGTACGGCTATCTCTTATACGAATATTATTGAAAATATAGCCTAAATTTTACCAACGGCAGGGAAAACAAACTTTTCTTTTTTCATTATTGTTGAAACATTAAACTTCTATAATTATATATTTTTTTACTCAAAATTTTTCTTTGCAAGTTCAACGTTCGATAGTCGATACGGTTGTTAAGAATTGGTGTCGAAAGTGATCGTTTCAGTTTCGCGAGTTTATCACAAAAAGTTTCATCAAAAATATTTTGTGATAAAGGGGCTTTTAATTAATAGGATTGATCGATGAAGTTCACACAATGACCTCTTCTTTCCTCGGAGAGCGAGGTTAAGTTTGTCATATGAATTCCTATGATAGTTGAAAAGGCTTGCTAATAGGTTGAAAGTCAGAAATTATCTTTGCCATTCAATGTGGCAATGCTGCCAGTCTATTGGGCACGTTTCCGGATGACAGCGACGCGTAAGTAAATGTCCTATTTTTATTAAAAAATGTACTTGTATAGTTAGTTAGTTAGTCAGTCATTTAATTTAGTACCTAGTGTAAATAGTTAGTTGTGTTAAATATTGTAAAAATTTGGTTTTTTATAATTAATTATAAAAAAAAATAAAAAAAAATATATATATATAATGTAAATTATAATTTTTAAATCCTACTAATATTATAAATGTGAAAGTTTGTATGTTTGTTACTCAATCACACAATAACGGCTGAACGGATTTGGATGAAATTTGGCACACAGGTAGTTTATTACCTGGATTAATATATAGACTTTTTATCCCGGTAGTACGTATAAAAGTTTCATCATCACCCTACAGCATCCATCCATTCTACGTACGGGCTGAGTGCAAGACCCCTTACTCAATCCTGCACTACCTACGCAAGCTAGCAATGGCCTGCCCTACCTGCGGCCTACTGCCGTAAGCTAACTGCGGCCTACTGCCGCAAGCTACCTGCGGCCTACCGCCGCAAGCTACCTGCGCGAGCCTGTGCTGACAGGCAACCGCGTGCTACCGATGCACACTACCTGTCGGTCTTAGGAAGGCCATCCGGCCTACCACTAAGCCTGTGCTGACAGGCCTCCACGTTTGCCACGTGCTACCAAGGACGGTACCCTTCCTATTCTAAATGTGCGAGTGCTCAAGACTCAGTGTGTAGGACCTTACCCGCGACCTAGCTTAAGAGTTTATACCTACTCATAATAATTATATGTATGTACGGATCCTAGTGTTTCAATCTTCTACTACCTATCTACCTACCTATTTGTTAGCGGCCTGCGCAGTCTACCTGCAAAGCCCTAGCCGTTACAGCGTCCACTGCTGGACATAGGCCTCTCCAATCGCACGCCATTCAGCTCGATTCTCGGCAACTCTCATCCTGCCGCTACCTGCCACCCTGCGAAGATACCCTATCCTACCTTACCACTCAACTCCACTCAAGAACACTTCTACGGTCACCGGTTCTACGGCTAATATGGCCGGCCCACTGCCACTTTAGCTTGCTTATTCTGTGAGCTATGTCAACAACTTTGATTCTCTGCCGGATTACCTCGTTCGGGACTCGATCCCTCAAAGAGACTCCACTCCAAGCATAGCCAGCTCCATAGATCGCTAACGACCTTGAATTTATGGACCAGCTGTACCGTGAGTGTCCATGTTTAGGCTCCGTAAGTCATAACAGGCAACGCACTGATTGAAGATCTTCGTCTTTAGGCTTTGTGGAATACGCGATGAGAAGACTGTGGAATACTGCAACAAATGGGTCATATTAATAGTGGATGTCATTAAGGGTTAGCAATGGTTAAAAATATATGCAATTGTGCACCATTTGCCAAGTAATACTCGTATATATATTTTTTTAAATAGCTACAATTTTTAGGAGCAGTGATCACCCAGTGAGGAGCAATGGAGGCTCAGTTAGAAGCACTGGTGATAACGATTGTAGGTCGTGGATTCGAAGCCAGGTTTCTCAGCCAATTTCATCAGCACTGCTCTCAAAACGTTGAAGGAAAAATCGTGAGGAAAGCGGCGCGTCCTATAACCAAAAGTTCGAAGACATGTGACATCTACCTGCCTATGTCCCAGCAGTGGGAGAATTATAGGGTGCTTATGCTATAATTGTTACAGTAGCGGAGGTCAGTTTCAGTGAATCGGAAAATAAATATTTAAAAATCTCAAATTCTCAAAGAGGAAATTAGATTGAGTTTGCTTTTTGAGCAGAATGTTACGTAGCTAGTACGTAGAAGTCTAGACTGTGATTAATTTGTAATATTCCATACAAATATTTAGTTATGAATAAATTGATTCCCATGTTTTTCAGCGTGTAACTGTGTAGTATCACTGATTAACACTTATTGTACTAATGTTTATTGATATCACTGAAGTGCATTGAAACGTGTATGATGAACGTAAACATGCGTAGTTGCGTTGTTCAATCTGTTTATACAATTCAAATCTGCGTACCCTAATACACTAGGGTACGCAGATTTGAATTGAATAAATTTAAGTGTTTTAAAGTACTAGGTAGGTACGCTTTGGTAGCATTGAACGTCTTGCTCCGTTCATTAATTTGTAATGGTAAACTATTACAATATTAGTGTACGCAGATTTGAATTGTAATAAATGTGAGTGTTTTAAATAATAGCTAGGTACTCTTTAGTAGCATTGAACGTCTTAATAGGGATGATGCCTGGGTAAAAAAAAAGAAATTCTAGTTAGTCCGTCAGTCAGATAATAAAAAAAATATTAGACACGTATTTTTTGCTTTATATCATATTAATAAAAAATTACTTAGAGAAAACGCATTTTAATTTGGGGGGAGTGGAGGTCGCTACGTCACAAGTAGGTATAAAATCTGCATACTCGTGACGTCATGGCACATTTTAACTTGATATATCGCCGTAATTTTAAGATTAAGTAAAAAAAGAAAACATACATGTCCAATAATTTTTAATAAACTCCATGACGGACTAAAAATAATTTTTGTTATCATCCCTATTTTTGCGTTTTTAATTTGTGTAATTAATGTAAATTATTTATTCTTGGTGTACAGTACCTATAAGAGAATAGGCGGTCATACCAAAATTATAAAGCCATGGAAAGTAACCAACTGTTTTTAATCCTGTCTCAAGGCTAATTTTATCGTAAGTAATTAAACATTTTGTAAATCAATGATTAACAATATTGTACCTACTTTTAATTTGGAACATACCGTTCCGATATTCTTTCCAAAGAACATTTATTTTCTTGCAACCAGTTTTTCTCTATCTAAGTAAATAAATTGTATTCTGTTTTTGAGAAATTTATGTGAAAAACAAAAAAAAAATATGTCCGGAAGCTAATCACATAAAATGTAACAATACTCGTAGATTATGATTAAATTGAAATAATTCAAATTTATCATCATTGTTTATAAAAAACATGCATACAACATTTATAACAAAACAATTATTACAAAACATTGACATATTACAAAACAAAATTGATAATATAATATATATCCCTATAATAACCTCTTACATAAGTATATCTATCCATACAAATAAATAAAATTGAATTGTCTCTTTGTAATTTCAAAATAACAGCTTTTTAATAAATGCATAAATACGGAAGTATATAAGGCACACAATTATAACAAAAAAAAAAAAAAACTGTCTGCCTATTCCAACTAATCTCCGAAACCGCTTGACAGATTTTGACGGAACTTTCATTGGCAGATAGCTGATGTTATAAGGAGTAACTAAGGCTACTTTTATTTTTGAAATAGAGCCCACGCTAGCGAAACTGCAAGCAGCAGCAATTATAATAAATTGTCCTCAAACACAATGATTTATAACCTTCGTAGACTGATAAGAAATTACATTCATTGATGTTACTTACGTACATTTTTTCAATTGTCCGACTTCATTGATGATTTCATTCTATATGTTGAAGGTAATATATTAGTCATTTGTTGGATTTCAATTGGTGGTTATCACAATACAGCCGTCGAGAGCACGTCGAGAGAATGCGTTTTTGACAGCTGTCAGGTTCATACTAAAGTATTGTTTTGCGAATTTAATCCTTTTTTACAAAAAAAATACCAACTGACAGGTGTCAGAAACGCATTCTCTCGACGGTCGGACTGTAGTGTAATGTCCAGGGGGACTACAATCACCTCTAAAGCAGTATTATTTTCATCTTACTTCAGTGGGGGAAAGGGATGGAGCTATACGTCCTGTTGTCCTTCATCTCTTTCCCACACTAAAGTAATATTAAAACAATACTGCTTTAGAGGTGGTGGTAGGCCCCCTGAAAGCGAGACGGCTGTCGCGATAGATCACGAAAGCTTTGGGAGGACGAGTTTGATGTCATCCTTGTGAATAGGCAAGAAGTAGTGCAGAATCGTGAAAATAATGGTGGGAGGCCTTTGCCCAGCAGTGGGACAGTAGTAATCAAAATAAAAAGTCACTTTATTTAAATTAGGCTGAGAATCAGCACTTTTCGATCGTCAAAATTACATACGCCCCCAAAACGCCCGCCCGTCCTTCCCCACTTCCTAATAGCTTTAGCTGGGTAGAAGTAGTACGAGGAATAAGTAGTTACTTTAAATTCGTTTATTCTTTTGATACATAATAATATTTTTTTACGGTGTCACAGTTAAAAACTTAAAACAAAATATATACCAGAATAACCGAGGAGGGCACCTCTTTAGGTCATGAGCTTCCGAATAGGTAAGGTCTTATGTGGGAGCTCGGGAGGCGTGAAAATTGATTCGTTGTTACAATGTTTATTAGATTAGGTACATCAGAGGCGCAATTCCCGTGATTTTAAGAACGTTCGCATTTGCATCTCATTCGCAATCTGTCAAAAATACAATCTACATATTTACTAACATTTTTGACAAGTTTGCCAGATTGCGACTTCAAAGACAAAGACAAAGACAAAGACATTTATTCGTCGGATATGGTACGTACAAGTTGACTTGAATGTGAACTTTTTTTAAGTACGAGAATTGGCCTTCTGTCTTAGTCAAATAGTTTCCAAATTCAAACGGAGTTTTAACAGTTAAGAACATAAAGCATCGAATAAGCTTTTGCTTAAAGGAAAGTCTGTTTTCCTGGGTGTTAACTTTCCAACTAATCTCGTTTGTTCCAAGCACGGAAATTTATGGACCAGCGCACAGCCTATAAAGGTAGTCGATGGCGCTAATAGTGCTTTAAGACGAATAGTTAAAGGTAACAATCACACATTGAGTTGCTCAGAGTTCAAAGACCCGTCTTACCTACCCTTTCGTAGGTAATGGGTGTAATTAAGTAGTTTCGCTGTGTTTGAATTAATTGCTATGTGCGTGCTTTTGTTTTGGTATTCCGTTTAGGTACTTGATGGAAAAGTAAAAAACATTTTTTTAGGTGTACTGCCAAGTTGGTCTGGACGCAAGTGCTACTGCTGAGCACGAGGTCCTGGGTTCGATTCCCGGATAGGGCAAATGTTATTGAGTTTTTCCATCTGGAATTTCTCAGTAATAACAGCCAGACGGGTCGATCGATCAGGTTAAGCTACGCTTGCTGCGGTTGGTCCGTGAATGGGTGCCCATCTTTACTTACCAAGACCCCTCCGTACCTCGGAAAGTACGTTAAGCCGTCGGTCCCGGCTGTCATATGTAGGTCTTTGACAGTCGTTACGGGTAGTTAGAAGCCCAAAATTCTGACAACTACTCTTACCAACGGGTATCGTGTTACCTAGCAACTAGGTTGTGGAGGTCAGATAGGCAGTCGCTCCATGTATAATACTGGTATTCAGCTGCATCCGGTTAGACTGGAAGCCGACCCCAACATAGGTGGGAAAAGGCTAGGTAAATGATGAATTCCTCAGTAGCAGCCGGAGTCTGGATTTGTGCCCGGTTGATGGCAATAAGCTCGCCCCCTATAACATGGGAATTAAAATAGCTGGCGAAATGTGGGTGTACTATAAGGACACCTCTGCCTAACCCTTCGTCAATACAGGCGTGAAGTTATTGTTATGTTTTTGTAGGTACTCGTCTACAAGTTGTATGTAACTAAAATAACTGAAAATGTGTAATTGTGCAGGAGTACAATGACCCATTTCCAGGAACAGATTTTATTACTCCGTGTTTCCTTGCAAACAGAGAGAAAAAATTTCACTTCCAAAAAGGGCAATAGTTATTTATGCTATAAGTGCGGAAGGTAGGTGATTTCCGACGAGTGGCATTTTTATTCACGACCGAGCGTAGCGAGCGAGTGTATAAGTCGACACGAGTCGAAAATCATCTTACGCACGTGTATCATACAACGTTTTACTATGCATTGTGCGAGGAAAAAAATAATAATAACGAGCGAGCTTTACGGTAGTCGCCTGTGATGTGTAACATCTAACATACCACGACGTATATAAATGATAAAAACAAAATTCATGACTTTGACTTTTGGCTTTGATTTTTACTTTGACTTCGACTTCGACTTCGCCTTCGACTTCTACTTCTACTTCTACTTCGACTTCGACTTCGACTTCGACTTCAATTTCGACTTCGACTTTGACTTTGACTTTGACTTTGTTGACTTTGACTTTGACTTTGACTTTGACTTTGACTTTGACTTCGACTTTGACTTTGACTTTGACTTTGACTTTGACTTCTACTTTGACTTTGACTTCGACTTCGACTTCTACTTTGACTTTGACTTCGACTTTTTGATTTTGACCATCGTCATAATCATCGTTATCGTCATCATCATCATCTGATTTGTAAATACAAATTTGTGAAAAACTTTTCTCAAATAATAAAATCTCTGAGACGAGACGGGCTGACGACGGCCTCAAAAATTTAAAAAAAACAGAAAAGTAAAAAGCACTAGTGAAAAAAAGTGACACTTTCCGCACAAATTGACTGCTTGGAAAACGTTATTTTCGAGCAAATGCATTGTAAATTTGTTATTATTACATAAAATTATTCGAGAACATCAGTATCATGATCTTCCTACACAACTTTAAACTTACTAATAAAAGAAGAACATAAACGCGTTCAAGAGCTGTCAGTGTCAAAATTGTTATGGAATATTGTACAGTGACAGCTCTTGAACGCGTTTAGATGTTCTGAACGCGTTCAATTTTATAAGTGAAATTCACACTTAGTATGACAGAACTTATACAGAACCTTCTTTCAATTAACTTTAAAAGGCCCTCAAGGCTCGCATGTTTCTCATTTCTTCTAAAAATAGTACACAATAATCTGAAACTAAATACCTGTGAACTCAAGTATTTTTACTACTTATTATAAAATTCCAAGATTTTGCTAATATAATAAGTTCAGACTTCGCCCACATAACTTAATACCTAATTAGTTTAGAGTTACTAAATATTGATCATTTTTTAAATGGACTGCTATTTTTAGTTTCTAATAAAATGTTGGAAATTGTCTAGACTCGAAATAAATATAATACAGTATGTTAACTAATACAGGGCGTCCCATTAACCCGCAATAATGGAGCGTCCATACATGCTAAACAAAAGAAAAACATTTTTTTTTTTTTTTTTTACTAATAAATATTTAAAACACTCTGTACACACGCACTTGTCGCACTTATTTTTCCACGTTGATATACAAGTGGTCGAGAAGGCAAAGACGCGGGCAGTAGCTAGTTTTACAATAAATAAATGAAATATTCGGAGCTTGGATGTTTGTTTAGTTATTTGATTATAATTTAGAGCACTTACGACTTAGGGAATTCCTTAATGAGTTTTTCTGCGGAATGTGTTAAAGATTATGTGTTTGCCATGTGGTACCAATATTATTTATGTTTTGAATTATTGACCACAAGACTGTGTTTGTATACCAACATGAATAATATGCAAAAAATTCGCGGGTGCGGATATCTGAGTGTCCCACTTCATAATATTATGATGAAATAAATATTATCAATTTATAAGCTAAGATTTCAATTGTATCTTCGTTTGTTTTAAGAGTTAATTTCATCGTTCAAGGATGATGGAAAATGAACTCTTGAACTTTTGGTGTTTTTAACTGTTTTGTTGGTAAACATTGCTTTTAGACATATTTGTCGACATAAATGTCGTCGGTACAAGTTGAAAACAATATAACATTTAACAAAGAGAAAATGTGATAAATTTGATCAAAATCGCGGCCCGCCGGGATGTGTGCCAGCGGGATCAGGGCCCTCAGATAAAACATTATCTGACATTTTATTAGATCAAATCTGCTCCTCAGCACGCGTTGCATGGCCACTTCTTTAACTACTCTACGAAGAATTTATAGAATAGGTCTATGGTTTATTAAATAGATCAATAAAGACCTATCTGTTTCTATTCTTGACAAAATGACTATTCTTTTCTTCAGTTTTGACATTGTGCCGTAGAAATTTTAATAGAATCTGTTATTTTGTTTTTCGGTTTTTCTGCTTCTACAGTGGTCATGGTACGCTTGCTGCATGGAGCCATTGTAAAGTCGGAGCAATAAATTATTAAATTGTCCATATATTCAAATCTCAATTGTATGAAATAGCCGATACCGATATTCGTGATAATTTGGTAAACAATTTATTCGCTGACTTTAGGAACACGAGAAACAATTTTCCGTTTTTGACGTGAGCTTCTTCAGGTGATTTGAGCGATTTTAGGTAGGGGATAAACTTATGGATTCGCGTCACGGACATGCTCGCGCCATCGAGCTGTATTAGCCGGGGCCTATAGAAGCGCATCTAGTGTGACGCCGTGAGCGTTGACGAATCAGCGGACTGCACTGTCCCCCCTTCTCGCCGCGCACATACCTAAGGCGCATTACAGCGGTCTCGGTCAAACTATAGCAGTAACCTTGAAGGTCGCGAGTGCGTGCTCCTGAGATTTTATCGAAAACTAAGTATTTTTGTATGTAATTGACAGTAACTGGATAAATTCATTTGTAAGTACACATCCCATCATATTTTCATTAATAAATAAACTATATGAAAATGTTTATAATAATTAGTCGGATTGCCAATAGATGGGAAACGAGCTATCTAATTACGCAACACATTTTCATAAACGATTACGACTAATCTGTTTCATTTTGACAATACAACAGCATTCATTGCGTTATTTACCTACGTTGTTGAATAGTTTTTTTTTCGAACTTATGAAGCAATGGATTGGCAATCTGTTTCAAAACGATTCAGATTCCGAATGATCGTGTATTACGCAATTAGGGTACTGATTAATGTTAATAATTTCAATTTACAATTATTTTAATTTTTTATTATTCATGCTACTTATAAGTTATTTATAAATAAAAAAACAGTTATTCCAAAGTTTTAAGTTTTTTTTAATTACAATCGGTGGGTACTTATCACATTGTTTTTTCGGATGATGAGAGTAATGACGCAGGCCTAAACTATCATAATTTTCAACCTGTAAACACAGACAGTTTCTAGAACCAAAAAATCTCCGCTTACTATAGTAAAATCTTTCCAAGACCTAATCCTTCTGTTATCAGTGACCAGTTGATGAGTAAACCTGATAAGTTGATAGCTGCAGTCTGACTAATGCCTAGGATTAAAGAACTAGGTCTAGGGTGAGGCTAGATTACGGCTGGAAAACACTGAGTGAGTAATTTAATGAACAAAAAATTATCGTATTTTTTTTAAATCATGGGAAAGTTCGAGATAAGGCCCTTCTTGCACCACAAATCACTACTAATAACTAACAAACACAAAAATCAAATCACTACACTACAAACACTACTAATACGTTTAGCGTTAAACGTTTTTAAAACCCCATTCTATTCGTTTGTTTGAAGATGACAGAGAGAATGATGCGATGTTTTAAAGTTATGTAGCGTTTAAAGTACACCCAGTACACCTTGGGCGGGCCTGTTGTTAGCCAACGTATACTGGGCCTTTTTGCGTGATTTGCCGTTTGATTTGCGTGTATTTTGCGTTGGCCGGGCGCGCTCGGGCTCGCCCAACGTGTACTGGTGGCTTAAAGGCTGCAGTCAGGCACGACGCGACAGCGTGACACGACTCTAGTCTTGTGATACAAGTGGGCCTCAATGTAGGGACAAATAAGTGTGATAATTACATTAAAACAAATCACTTGAGACTTTTCAATTTTGTCTAAGATACTTTTTCTTATGCTTTGTTATAAATAATACATAAATAAATTAAAAAAATATTCCGTTCAGAAAAAAACACGGTACAGTATAAAAAATAATAGTAACAGATTACATAGGAGCTAGGATATCGCTCAATATAGCAGCACGGCTCCGACACGGCAAATAACTTCTCATTCAAGTTAGGATTTTAAGTCAAATGTTTTAAAGTCTATTTTACGATGGCTATACAGAATAGTGGACGGCTCGCAGGCCACTCGCGGGCCACTAGCTGTCCGCGCGGTGAATACTCGCCGTCCTCGCGGTGACGCCTTGCCGGCCGCGCAGTGACGCCTTGCCGGCCGCGCGGTGACGCCTCGCCGGCCGCGCGGTGACGCCTCGCCGGCCGCGCGGTGACGCCTCGATCGCAACAAGCTGTCACCTCATCGGTAGCGGTGCTTTTATAAGGGGCGATGTGCTTTAGGTGCTAGTTTTTTACAAATTCCCTGAACCCATTAGGATTCCCTGTGTCGTGGAGTTCTTATTTAGATAATTGCACTACGCCTACTGATCTAGGCGTTGTAGGTGTAGGTGTAACGCAATGACACGTAGTGCAGGATTAATAACAAATGGCTTTAAATAATCCGATTAGTGAAAGCAATAATAGTATACATATTATGTACATAATAAGCCTTTAATGTTCCCACTGCTGGGACACAGGCCCCCTCTCTGTGAGACGGCGTGGGCCGCCTCACCACCACGCGGGCCCAGTGCGGGTTGGTAGATGTCACATGTCTTCGAATGTTTGATTCTACATGCCGGTTTGCTCACGATGTTTTCCTTCACCGTTTTGAGAGCAGTGGTGATGAAATTATTTACACAAAGTAAAGCGCCTGCTTCGGTTCGAACCCACGACCTACTCGTAAGTCGGGGCCGTTACTATATATATTATTTACCTAAGAGCAATATAGCTATCATGCAATCCAATTAGGTATTTGATTAAAATAGAAAATATGTTTAACCTAATTACACGCAAGAAATTCTCACGTAACTATGTAAAACACATCAAGCCGCAATCTAACTATTTTTAAAGCATTAACATCTGTTTACTATTTTAATACAAACTTATCAGATTTTGTTATCCCTTGCACGTGTTCTACTGCCAAATTTCCTATAGCTTCTAACGTAACCAGCGATGGATGATGTCTCAAGCGATTTGATACAAATTATAGAAATATTTGCTAAGTTAGATTGTCGGCGTTGATAGTAATACCTTCTTCAAGGTTTAACTTAAGTGTTACTTGTTTGGAATAAGCAATATACCTACGTTCATTCAACTTGATAAGTTGTGGAGGAGTTCGCAGATTCGTAGGTGACTTAATTTACTTTTTATGAGGATTTAAGTGGTTCTGAAAAATGGCAGTTTAGTATTAGTCGACTGTATGTATATACATATGTATACACTCTAGGGTTTTCGAGATTAGAAACAAAGTCATAATCCTAACTATAATATTATAAAGGCAGTGTATAGAGTGCCACTGGCGGCACTTTTTCCCTATTGGATAAAGTGTCGCTAGCGGCAAAATCTCGGTCCGGCTAAAGTGCCGTAAGCATAGTAAAAATGGGAGAAGATGCATATCAACCGTCGCACTGCCAAGTCATAGGTCTCGAGCTCGAACCCAAGGCACGCACCTCTGACATTTCGGATTCATGTGCGTATTGTATAATTATCACTTGCTTCAAAAACAGTGAAGGAAAACATTGTGAGGAAACCGGCATGCCTGAGAGATATTTCTCGACGGCATGTGAAGCCAAGTCAGAGGCCCATGGGCGGCGACACCAGGTTAGTCACTAACCATACGAAAAAGAAAGAAAGACTATAGTGTTAAGTTTGTTTTTAGGATAAATTCATCCTAAACTCAAACTCAAAGCATTTATTTCAATTAAACCATTTACAGGCACTTTTGAATTGTCAAATAGTCGCGTCAGTTAGTCAGAAAGTTGAAGCTAGTTGCCCATTCTAAAACGTAGATCTTATGGAGAAGAACGGGCAAGAAACTCCAAGGACACTCTTTTAAATATAGAAAATTCAAAAATCCTGGGTACATTATTCTTGTTGCTTCTATATGTGAGAACAATTTACAAAAAAATAATCAAAACAATTCAAAGTATAAGATTAAAAATAAGCCATGGCAGATAAGAGATGACCAGTCACAACTGACGGCACCCGTTCACGAACATGACGCGTGGATCAGCACCATCCAGCTCAACCATTTTGTAGGGAACCGAATGATCCAACACACTCGCCACCATCAGCGAGACATTTAAGTTAGCATGACATACTCTCAGCTACCATGATCTTTTAAGTCAACATACATCTTAATAAATTTAAAATAAATACAAACGGCTCCATGGTGCTTCTAATTACGGAACCCTTCATTGTGCGTGGTGCGACACACATTTGGCCGGTTTTTTTTTAATCTAACACGATTACTTAGTACAAATTTTGTAAGTTTACTGTTCTAGTCACCTATAAAGAACCGTAACTAAAGATAGTACAAGTATGTTAAGTGTCCTACAAAGATTTTGATCGGGTTCATTTATTTTAATAGTACTACAAATAGATATCTAATGATATCGAATATCTATGTTTGTTTGTTTGCAAAAGCGTGTATGTTCTTAATTTATTGTTGCAGATGGCTATCAATGTTTTGATATTTCGTATTACTTATTAATAACAGAGTTACGCTATCTAAGATATCTATAATAAGACTGTACGTTTCAGGTAATGAGCACTATCGATTGATCAGAATAAAAATATTTTTCTAGATAGTGATTTCTTTTTAGCTCCTCTAAAAATAAATCACTAAGTATCTAGAATAATATTTTTAGAATCAATAATATGTTTTTCTTGTTATCATAGCGAGATAAATTTATTTATTTTAATAAAATAAAAAAAAAAATATTATTGTATCTGAAACAATTTGCAAACATTTCTAAAAATATTTTTGAACCAAAATTTAAGTTGAATTAGACGATTTAGCAAATTTTTGGACACAACAGCTTTGGAATAGAATATTTTTATTAAATAGTACAATAATGGTCCTATTATTAGGATGTCTCGCCAGCGATGATGTTATGTTTTGATTTAATTTAAACCGTTACGGTTCATGCACACACGTCAGTCACGTCAACGTCATGTCGCCGATCAGTCACATATAAATATATAAGTAGTCACTTAGATGTTGTAGAAAGTTCAACACACATCAGTCACGTTACTACTGACGCGTCCCAGTCGACTACGCGTCACCCTCACCTCTTTACGGAACCGACTCACTGATCCGGATCATTGAAGTGTTCCAATAGATTGGTTCAGTAACAACGTTTCAAACGCATCATTTTTATCTGAATTATTACTTTGCCTCTGTGCTCTTTCCGCGCGACCGTCGCTTGCAAGGCGACTGAGCAGCAGTGAGCGAAAGAGAAAGACTGAGACGCTGAGTTACATTACTTTAGTCAGTACTACTGAACTGAGTCGCGAGTCGCGAGTGTGCGGCTGACACATTACAATCTATTTAAGTCAGAAAGAGATACCAAAAGAGATGTATATCACATAAACTCTCACAGTTTTTCGTTGTCGTTATCCATTTTTATATGCGTTGAGTCGATGATTCAAAAGATCCAAATGAAACATATCAATGATTCGGATCATTTCAGTGATCCAGAGGCAAATGTTCCAATCGCAAAAATGATACACTTTGCCCACCTCTAATTGCTAGGAACGCAACATGAAAATAAATTTGTAACCGAGGCGTTGCTATGAGTGCTATGACTGACTCACTGACTATCTGCTCACACACGTCCCTGAATTGACGTAACTGATCGACGACTTGAAGTTGACGTGTGTGCATAAACCTTAAAACGAGTCCCTGTGACAATTGAATATTTAAGTATTTGATGTTCGGCACGCAACGTTTCAGCAAAGCTTCTGTTGTTAGTGTCTAATAGAAGGCAGTACTTAACCATAATGTTAAAGTACTGCCGTCAGTGAGGCCATCCATCTGTTTGCCAACTCACAATAACATAAAAACAATTAAATGCGTAAGACTTACTACATACATGTCGTTGTGTCACCTATAACGACTCTAGACCAATATGGCACCTACTACATTAAAATTTTATCGCAGGTGTCAAAACTGTTAATAAATACGACATCCAAAAGTAATTATGATTCTGGTCTGGCAGTATAAAATATCGATTTGAACGACCAAATTTATGATAGGGCCCAGCCTGATGGCAACGTTAAAAAAACCTATCTACATGAGTGCAAATATTTATTACCGATTCGAGGGCATCCTGGGCTGTCTGTGCCTTTAGCATCCTTGCTGACCTGTCAATCTTTAATACCACGACAAGTACTTTACTAGTAGAGGCAGCAATGATAGCCTAGTGGTGTGACCGTCAGACTGCCAAGTCATAGGTCCCGAGTTCAAACCCAAGGCACGACCTCTGACTTTTCGGATTCATGTGCGTATTGTATAATTATCACTTGCTTAAAAAACGTTGAAAGAAAACATGGTGAGAAAACCGGCATGCCTGAGAGATATTTCTCGATGGCATGTGAAGCCAAGTCAGAACCCATGGGCGGTATAAAAACTCTGACACCAGGACAGTCACTAACAACACGAAAAAGAAAGAAATAGAGGCTGAAAAAGAATATAATGTAGTTATAGAAGGTTGAAACCACGAGTTATTGGTTAATAGGAAGGCTCAAGTCTACGAACAAAACATGGTGAACACCAACATCGAACACGGCACATTTGGTCCGTACGTGTGGACATTTATTAGCAAAGCGAATACATACACCATAGGAACACAGTTCGATTTGTGTTTGTGCTCAACCGCTCCGCTCTCTTTAGTAGCCATGGATTCGAAATTGGATCACCACTCGGACACGCCTATATCAAGTGGTTTCTGAAGAGCAATACTTCACCATGGGTCACATAAAAGGCGACTAACAGGGTTTTAACAAAAGGTTGGGCACCAGTATTCCCCGGTTTGCTGCTACGGCTAGCTAATTATACTGAGTTCATTGCAGTTTTTTGTGTGTGGATTTTTTTTCTAAAGGTTAGGTACTTAGGTCATCATCAGCCGAAAGACGGCCACTGCTGGACATATGCCTCCCGCAAGCACTGCCACTTTGATGGGTTCTGTGCTTCCTGCGTCCAGCGGATTCCTGCGGCCTTCACAAGGTCATCGGTCCACCTTGTGGGAGGCGTTCTACCGCTACGTCTACCGGTTCGCAGTCGCTACTCCAGACTCCAGAACCTTTCGGCCTCATCGGCCATTTCTTCTGCGAGCAACGTGCCCTGCCCACTGCACTACTTAGGTACTACCAAGTATTGCCATAATGACTTCGAATAATTTCCTCAGTAGATGTTGGGAGGCTCCTTTATCACCAACAAACGCCTTTTTCGTATGAAAATTATGTCTTATTCAAACGAAAATTATCTCTACTATCTCATTCAGACAAAATAATATACAAAAACATTGTTTTGATGTACAGGATTACGTATGACGTCACATTATTGTTGTTGTTTCCAAAACATGATTGAGTGTATACTGTGTGTATCGCGTATCTTATAATTGCCTAGTATCCGTATCATGGATTACTGAATGACAAAGTAATACTCGGTATTGCTAAGCAAAACTTGGTAAAAGTATGTCTGCCTTTGTAAATGAATTCGTCCAGGAAATTGCTAAGGCCAATATCTGTTGCTAAGCGGCGTGGTTGTAGGCATAAGAGATTTTTTCATGTAGTCTCTCCGGTTGACAACTCACCGACAACCATACTACAGGTGTGCATTTTAGTCGAAATACGTCCACTGCTGGAGTACAAGTGTCGCCACATCGACCAGTGCTGTGTTTCTTGCATCCAACAGATTTCCGCTGGCTTCACCACGCGTAGCGTGACAACCATAAAAACAGGTTTTGTAGGGGTTTTGTTGACGGAAGAATAGACAAAATGACAGATTGTGATTGTTTATCTGTCATTTTGTCTATTCTTCCGTCGACAAAATCCGTTTCTATTGGCGTATGGCTCTTGTGATACAGGAACTCCTAGTACAAGAGCCAGGCCTATACAGATGTTTGTGACTTTGAAGTGTAAATAAAAAATATATTATTATATTATATTATTATTGTGGTCCCACTTAGCGTTCAGGTCATCGCTCTTCCTTGTGGCAGGCCAACGAACGCTATTACGCTATGGTCATTACTTTTTACAAGGTTTATGTTAACTTGATTTGTTCGTATGCGTTTCCTCTGGATGGCTCTCTTCGTCATCCATTTTGCAAGCACATCCTGGCAATTATCTGGTGTATATGCTTGTGCTAATAGTGGTTTCTCATCAAAAGTACAAAGTGAAGTAGTTCAAACTCCTTACCATTGACCTGACAGTCTGACGCCTTTTTTTTTTTTTTTTTTTTGAGTATTTGTAATCATCAAATGACTTCTCCCGCTCTGGGCGGAGCGAGAGGGCGTGTCAGACTTTACTGACTAAAATCCACCCGTGTTCCTTCCTTTGCCCGTGTGCCGGGGCCGCGATATCCCTTTCGGACAAACCCGCAACCCCAGCAGGCATTGGTCCTTTCGGACCCCGTCAGTTGGTGCTGACATCTCTATGAGACGCGCGTGGAACACAACGCGCCGTCGACCCGGGCCTGGTAGTCTGACGCCTTAGTGCCAATTTCGCCAATGAAACCGAACCTGATCGGCACATTTATACTGCATTCAAGAGCTGTCATTGTCAATATTCCACAACAATGATGATGTCAGTTTTATTGGTGACTTTAACTTAGTTAAACTTATCACCACGGCATGGCCTATTCTCGTAAATCTCGTGTCGATACGAGAAACTAAGAATGTAAACAAGTAAACCATTACAGTCATGTTTCTACAGTGACAAGACACACGTAATAATATTACTTTGTAGTTATTTCTAGCTTTGTTTTTCCCCGTATATGGAAGCCACACCCTCTGCTTTGTTGATACGTCATTAAACACTACGTCATGAATAGTCAGTCAGTTAACAGTGTTGTGACGTCATCAATGGTCAGGAAGCAGGTCTTTGATCTTGGCAACGTATTGGTTGGAACTCCTTAGTTTATAGGGTTCCGTACCCGAAGGATGCCAAACGGAACCTTATTACTAAGACTCCGTTGTCCGGCCGTCCGCCTGTTTGTCAACGGGCTGTGTCTCATGAACCGTAAACAGTTGAAATTTTCATATCTCTATTGCCGCTATAACAAAAAAATATAAAAATTTAATAATATTAATAATTAAAGGTCATTATTATTATTAGTCCATACAAGAAGCATGTTTTTTTAATAAAAAAAATGAGTTGTTAGATATTATGCGGTGGTACGGAACCCATCGTGTGTCACTCACAATCTGTTTCATTTGGCAGTTCAACAACATTCATTGCGTTATTTACGTTGTTGAGCATAAATAAAAATCGAAGTTATGAAGCAATGGATTAGCAATCTGTTTCAAAACGATTCGGATTCTGATTGATCGTGTAATACATAATTAGGGTACTGGTCTTCCCCACGATCATATCAATAATATTTATAAATTCATGACTCAATAGTCAGAGGAGCTCGTGGCTAAGTAACAACAGCCGCACTGGTCGATCCATCAGGTTAAGCTACGCTTGCCGGGGTTGGTCAGTGGATGGGTGACCATCTTTACATACCGAGAATCCTCCGTGCCTCGGAAAGCACGTTAAGCCGTTGGTCCCGGTTGTCATTCGTGGATCTTTGACAGTCGTTACGAGTCGTCAGAACCCCGAAAGTCTGACACCAGTCTTACCAAGGGGTATCGTATTACCCAGTTACTGGGTTGTGGAGGTCAGATAGGCAGTCGCTCCATGTAAAATACTGGTATTCAGCTGCATCCGGTTAGACTGGAAGCCGACCCCAACATAGTTGGGAAAAGGCTATGCAGATAGATGACTCAATAGTCATTACTAAACATAAGAAGAAACAAAAAATACTCGTAGTTTGTTATTCGTTGATATTGTATGTTTATAAATAGGTACAAGAAAAATACATACCAAAGGTGAAAAAAAAAAAAAAACTGACTGAGGGAAAATACAACATCAATTAAGTAATACAAATTATTGTTTTTCCTTAAGGTAGAAACCAATCCTTGCAACGGTATCCGTTTTTAGAATTAGAAGAACACAGAAATGACACACGCAAGGAAAATGAGTTTAATGACTTACAAGTTCATTAAGGAGTTACGAAGAATAAGCTACAATAAAATAATAATACCAGCCTGTTGCTGTCCCACTACAGGGTAAAGACCTCTTCTCATACAGAGAAGGCACGAGCATTAATCACCACGCTTGCTCAAGACGGGTTGGCGATTTCAGACTTATATTAACTTTAAGTCCTGGTTTCCTCACGATCACCGTAGGCGCGGGCTTGCGGACGGTGAGCAATGGGCAGCTCGCCGTCCGATAAGGACCAGGCCCGTGTCGACGGCGCGTTGTGTTCCACGCGCGCCTCAAAGAGATGTCAGCACCAACCGACGGGGTCGAAAGACCAATGCCTGCTGGGGTTGCGGGTTTGTCCGAAAGGGATATCGCGGCCCCGGCACACAGGCAACGGAAGGAACACGGGTGGATTTTAGTCAGTAAAAGTATGACACACCCTCTCGCTCTGCCCAGAGCGGGAGAAGTCATTTGATGATTTCCCATCCTGAAAAAAAAAGGTTTCCTCACGATGTTTTCCTTCACCTATGTCAGTAATGCCCAAGATAAACTCAGAAAGTACATATGAATTGAAAAAGTCACATTGGTACTTGCCCGGATTTGAACCCACGAGCAAAAAATTTCTACGTCATAGGTTCGTTGAGAGTACAAAGTTCATGTTTATGTGGTAAATAGGTAATATGTTAGTCAGGTTAGTTTGGGTAATTGAATGGGCATATTCACAAATCTAGAGCAGCGGCTCTCAAACTTTTTTGGCCACGGAACCCTTTTGGCAAAAGGAAATATTTGACAGAGCTCTAAAATAATAAAAAATTGCGTTTTAAGGATTATTCCACTATGCCCCACCAGTGGAACAGTAATTCACAGTTTTGTCGGCCACTGTGTCCCACTAATTAATTTTGGTGGGGCAAATAAAGACGGGTGCAGACTGGCGCGACTCGTCCCGCGACGCGACACTGGTACTTAAATTGTTCTACCGTGAAGTTGTCTTAGAAATTGTTTTATTAGCGTCGCGTCGTCGCGTCTGTTTGCGGGAGCTTTAACACTTGTTTCGTCACTCGTCACTCGTTAAAATTAACCAATAACATCGGTTCACTGTCATAGTTGAGCTAAGCTAGCGTTGTTATTGGTTAGTTTCACACACATCCCTCGCTACGCATCCTCGCTCATTTCTGGTGGAAACGCAGCCTAAACGCTGAGTTCACTTTTTCCCACTACGGCTGGCACTCTTGAATTTTAATATTATGGCGAAAATTAAAACAGTTTTATAATCATAATAAAAAATTGAAACTATTCTTACGATATTAGGAGGATTCTGAAGCAGCTAAAATACCACGAAGCAATGACGTCCACACAACATACGCCATAGGCTAAGCGAGGCGGAGCCCCCTCAGACGCTTTGCGGATCCTACGGTTCCGCAAAGGACACTTTGAGTATGGCTGCCCAGAGACACTGGAATGAACACCAAAATAAAAGCGCGCCGCTGAATTTTCAACTTTCGGCGCAGAGCGTACCGTTGAAAATCCAACATCGCATTTAGGTGTCGCCTAGTTAGTGAAAACCGGCACATGTGTTTGCGTCAAGAAATGTCAGACCGGGTAGGTATAGTCGCCTCAGGTTCATGAGTTACTGAGAAAACAGCAACAGCACGAGCACACAATACTTATAACATAAGATTGTTGAAAATACAAAGTCCATGTTTTCCTGCAAGTTTCAATATTCTTCGGTATTTACTAGAGATGCCGCGGATACTCCGTATTATTAGGTATTCAGCATTACTCGATTATTTTTTTGTTGTCGTTTACCGAATAATAGTGTCTATTATTCGACATTCGGCGAATAGTTGTCTAAATAAAAATAAACTTTTAATGAACGGAGAAACTATAAACTTAAAAATGATTAAACTTTTATTAAAACTAGTTTTTCTGCACGATTGGGATCAAGTCGATTGCGCTTTTTTTCAAAAACCAAACCTGCCTCAAAAAATAAATAAACTATATTACTATTTGAGAGTAAATAAACTTTTTTTGTCGAGTATTCGAATATTCGCCATAGGGAATGGCGATTAATTGGTATTCGACTATTCGGTATAACAACTATTCGCGGCATCTCTACTATTTACCTAAGAAGTTGGGAACGGACCGCGAATAGCTTGTTTGGTATCAGTATTGTGTGTAGAAAACCATAAAATATTTGACATATATCATAATCTCACGCCTTCCTTCTATGGGGTAAGGCAGAAACTACAGAACGCCACCTGCTACGATCCTTACATACTCCTTGTGCTGTGGTCATACACGCACCTTTCGAGTATTACGCACCTGACCTTTTTGAAGAACATCACCAATCGCTATGGTCATATAACTTTCTTTCCCGGCATTTCCACTCGCCATTTTCATTTTATTTTGTTGGCTTTTACCTTCTTTCCTATATCAAGGTTTTTACCATCATTTAGAAAATGTATTCCGGAAGGTTTCTGTGTCCAACAAATTAATAACTCGTCTATACTCAAAAAAAAAGTTATAGTAAGAGTTATGAATGTTGAGGACATAGCTAATGTCATTATGCGTCCCAAATTTCACAAAGAAGAGGACATAACGAAAACCCTCTTTTTAGAAAAGGGAAATTACTGTGAGGCTTCTGTAATGCACACTACATCTATTTTCCCTCCTTCGTAACAAAACTTTCGATTTATAATTAAAAATAAATAAATAGTGTTTTATTGCAGGCAAAATACCCTTAAACAAAAATTTTATAAATAGTAAAAACAGTAAAAAAAACAAAACATGGAGGTATGTATGTATGTATATTCTTTCGTTATTTTTTTTTCTCGTTTAGGTGAACAGAAATCTAGTGCACAAATATGGGACTTGCTAGGTTGCACGAGAGAACCCTCAAAATGCTGTTACTGGAGCGTCTCAAACTTTACCAAAAGGACGCGACCCTCAACCTCTCTTAATGTCTCACGTGACTAAATTTCTTTATAAACAAGGAACTTTATAGAAAAGTAATAGCTGTTTTAGTTTTCAGTTTTAATGAAATAAAAATATCTACGGAATTGGTATGAAAATATCTGCTTTAAAGGTAACCGGAACTTATCCAGATGTAAGTACTGAAAACATTGAAAGATTTATGTTTATCCGCGGAAACACGGGACAATTCCATTTAATTCCCGACGAATCATGAATGCATGATGCATCAAAATTCAGTGTTAAAATCGCGAAAGTTAAAAAACAAGATAAGCTGACTTACTAAAGAATGTCTGATAAGATCGGATGAAACAGTTACTCTTAAGAGCAAAGACAAACTATCTTACTTTTGCAACGAACAAGATACTTTCATCCAGGCAGTAGGCACATTGCGTTGTTGCTACGCGCGAAAGTTTATTTACATTCAGACGCTATGACATAACTCCTTGGACTCATGGGCTCCTGGTGCGACCAAACTGAAAACAAGTGGAGAAATGTGACGTCACACAATTTTTTTCTTTTTAAATATAAACTTTGAGGTTCCCGAACTTTTACGAGATCGGAAAATGTTGAAAGTCAAATTTTTTAATTAATTTATCTACTCTCATAACGTAATATTCGAATTATAAACTTCAAAACGAGTTTACATTGACAGACTATATAAACACAATATCGAAATTTAAAAATTTATTCATAATAAAACATTTCTCTAACAAAATAATGCTTCAAAATATTTTTAGGGTTCCGTACCTCAAAAGGAAAAAACGGAACCCTTATAGGATCACTCGTGTGTCTGTCTGTCTGTCTGTCCGTCAGTCACAGCTAATTTGCTTCGAATCTAATTAACAGATTAGGTTGAAATTTGGTACATATATGTATTTCTGCGACCCAAACACGGACGTGTAACGAAAATAAATGAATTTTGAATATGGGGGTCAGTTTTGGGGGGAAAATAAGAAAATTAAGAAAAAAAGTTTTGCAAATTGTATCGTGTCACATATCAAATGAAAGGAATTGTTATGAGAATCTTCAATATATTTATTTTATAATTATAAAATAAATAGTTTTAAAGATATTTAAGTAAATAGATGAAAATTTACCATTCCCCCTTATCTCCGAAATTACTGAGCCTAATATTATGAAAAAAAAAAAACTGAGAATGGTTCTTTACTCATAGATTACAGGAAACCTATAAGAAGTCTATGGTCTTAAAATAAAATAGTAAGTCTCTCAATATTGTGAGGGCCTTTGCGATTATGGTTACAGTTTGATAGGAATGTCGGCATTGCGACAAGGAATAAATTTGAAGTTCATACTCGAAATCACCATGCATATATAGAATCGCAGTGGACACCGCTAGAAACCTCTACGTATACTGTTAAGCAATGGAAGTCGTCAAACCTAAAAGTACATCGGTCTCAATTTCCAGTAGTACCAGCTGAAGGAATGATGATTAATAAATCTCAAGGCTCTACTCTGGAAAAAGTATTTGTTCATTTAAGTATATATCTGACACGCTCTCCCGCTCCGCCCAGAGCGGGAGAAGTTATTCGATAATTTCTCACCCTAATAAAAAAAGCATTTGGTGTTTAATATGTATCCACTTAGCAACATTCAAAAGCGATTTTTGCATGGAATAACGACTGCAACTTTGAGTTAAGACCTATTTCATATTAGTGTGTGTTCCAAAATACTATGTTCGTAACAACATAAAATTACAATCACCACACTAGGAGAAAATCACTTTTTAAAGTTGCTAATTGTATTTTATTAATTCTTAACCGTATACAAATCACCAAAATGTCTTCCGAAAATTGCCGTCGAATGAATTAAGAATTCTATCAGTGCGCACGAAAAGATTATCATAGCAGGAGAGTTCAATATTAATTTTAAGGACAAATTAAAAAATGAAATATCGGAATACCTTCTGTCACTCGGTCTTAGTCCACGTATTCAAGAATACACAACAATACAGAATTCAATAATAGACAATATATTCAGCAATTTCCCTCTACAATCCGGTACCATACATACTTTTTTTAGTTACCACAAACAAATTTGGGTCAGATTTAATAAACCATGGTAAAAACGTATAACGTATAATACTTTTATATATGAAACATATTCATCGTACGGAACCCTCTCCACGCGAGTTCAACTCGCACTTGACTGGTTTTTTTTTCTATTATGATACAAGGTAAATAATCCAAGCAGTTAATATCACCAAGAAGTTTCCATCATCTTTTGTGATGGAACGTTAGCCGGACAGCAGCACCGCTCTAGCGCATGCGCGGTGATGTGCTGGTTGCAGTCGCCATTCATACGTGAAGTTGTACTGAATTTCGTAGGAATTTTTAATCCTGGTTCATAACTTTGATCTTTTATTTAGTAGGTTCAATCCCAATGTATGAGAGTAGATAAAGTAGTGTATGAAACTGCACATAACTAGGTATTGAAACACTCGTGTGATAATATTAAAAACCTCGCCTATGGCTCGGGTTTTTAAACGCACACTAGTATTTTAATACCTCTCATTATGCAACAGTTTCATAAACTGCTATTATGTCTCTTTCCACTTTTAAAGAAAAATGCACTTAGGTTTTTTGTAGCGATCACACGATTAATTAATTACAAACTAACAAGGCTCACCTATTTATAAAGCACTTTCGGAGAGTGTTCGTATTAAAAAAACTGTCTAAATGTAATGTCAAAATGTAATGTGCTTCATTTCAAAATCAAAAACACTCACACAACAGAAGCAGAAGTTATGATTTGTATGAAGATTTGTATATTCTCTACTATCTTTTACCCGGGACTTCGCCCGCGTATAGCTCTTACCGGAATAAAATGTATCTCATGTTTGAATCCAGGTTATAAACTACCTGTTTTCTAAATTTCATCCAAATCCGTTTAGCCGTATTTGCGTGATTGAGTAACAAACATCTTAACATCTAAAATTCTAAACATATAAACTTTGACTTTATAATATTATATTTATATTTAATTGATAGGTATATAATAAGTAAGAGTAAATAAGTAAGTATCTTTCTTTATTTTCCTTGCTTCAGTCATGGATTAATGTTTTTATCGTATTTTTTTTTTTCTCTTTAAGGAGTTATCATTCCATAAAATCTTCCCTAATCTTCCTTTGAACCTTTGTAAGTTCATCAGATAACTATTTCTAACATTCAAACACTGAAACTATCACGTCTTAGCAACACTCCAGACTATTTTATATTAGTCTTGTTACTATGCTACGTAGTGTCTAACTATATCGTACTTTTGAGCTATCCGACACCCAGGTATATTCCCAAGACCATTAAGATCAGCTTTCAGCTCCACCTAATGCTATTGGATACAGTATAATTATTTTAGTATACAATGAACTGTGAGATCTGTCCTCACGTTCCTAAGGAAATCGATCAGTCCATTGTTGTCCGGATTATATATTATATCTTGGATTACAGCAGAATATTGGAAGCGTATAACAATATTCAAACAGTATTCCATAGTTCCAATACGATGATAATTATTGTGAAAATTCTGGATTACATGTTTTACGAGAGACTCACAATTTCGAAAGACTATAAGTTTTCGAGAAGTTTTCATCTCAGCTACGAGAAAATAATCGCAAAAGAAAAGCGGTTTACTTACAAAAGTGTTTTCCTTAAACAAAACTACGTATATTTATTGTAGGTCTTTTGTTAAGTTACCTAACATGAAATCATAGCACTTTCTTTACAAATCTTCATATAACTGAAACTCGGTTTTACCGTCTCGTTCCTTTGTTTACAAAATGACAACAACAGGTTATTTTTATACCGGTTACCGACGGTTATGGTTACGTGAAGATTTCATGAATACAGTTCATAACACATTTCTGGAATACATTACGTTATGAATTGCTTTTGCTTGGTATTGATCCAATTCTACTACATATTAACGATATGGTAAGTAGTAAGTTTATGACTAATGCAAATCTAATGGTCAAACTCAAACTCAAAGCATTTGTTTTAATTAAACCAATTACAGCTGTCAAGGGGTCGGTCATTCAGAAAGATGAAGCTAGTTACCCATTCCAAAGCGTAGTAGGTTCCTATGGAGAAGAACGGGCAGGAAACTCCACGGATCGGACATGCTTTTATAAAATCTTTATGTCGAGAATAATAGTGGCCACTTCATAAGAGCTTAACTTGTAAAACTATCTTCTTAGGAGATAGTTACAAAAAAAAGAATAATTAATTTACCCAATAACGATATCGACAGTTTTGATGGATCACATGTAACAATTAATGAAGCCACAGTTATTGTAGTAAATGTTTTGTAACAGATGTAGGTAATAGGTGCATAGGAACTGTAACGACATAATTTCCTCACCCGTCTTACGACTTCCTTCTGAAGATAAGAAACAACTATGAAATCTAAATTTCCACCACATTACCAATATATACTTAGGTACGAATGTACGATAAATATACACGTTTCAGGTAAATTCTAAGTTATGCTCCTTGAAGCCGGTACAACAGAATCATTAGTGACTAATAAAGAATTGATTGTAGATTCTGCTAAAGATTCTCATGACGAGCTTAAAACTTCTAATAATTATTAAAACATTGAGCAGGAACTTAAATTAATAGCCATCCAGAAATAACTATTGAGAATAACGATAAGGAAAGAAAGATCAATGACGTGACTTTTGTATTAAATAATATTACGAAATTGAATCATCATTCATTGGCAAAAAAATAAAAAATGTAAGATAAGATTATTTGATGATTCAGACATATTTCGGGAATACTTAGTTCAGTACGAAAGTATAATAATTATGTAGTAAAGTTCTCAAAACACCTAAGAATCAATTACAAAATCCCTGAAATAGTTTTATTCCAATTACCTACTACATGTAAAATAAACCAATCAGTCACGTACACATCTAAAACAGTTACTGTTTTCTATTCAAACATTGATTCAATCAGCTGAATACCTGGCTTCTTATTTATGTTTTAATCATTAAATCAATCAATCAATTTGCTGTAGTATTAAATTAACCTTCGGTGCAATCCATATTGGCTTCTCAGGACATTCATGCAATCTATTGTCCCAACATAATATATCTTTTGTCGCAATCACTAAAGACTCATGATTACGACACGGTTGGCGCAGTGGCTGAGCGATTGACTGCTGCGCAACGTGTCGCGGGTTCGATCCCCGCACGGAACAAATATTTGTATGATCTCCAAGTAGTTGTTCCGGGTCTGGGTGTTAGTGTATGTGAGTTTCTATGTTTGTAAACGCACCCACGATACAGGAAGAAATTCTTAGTGTGGGGCAACGTTTTTAGAAAAAAAACAAAACAAACAAACAAATTACAAAATTTTTGAACAGTACTCTTTTTTATGGGACTGCCAATGATTTGTTGCTGGTAATCAATCCGAAATTTGAAATGAAAATAATGACTAATTCATTTGAAATCAATATCGAGTGGGCTTATCCAATGATGATTGGGATAGGTCCAATAATTGTATATATAAATAATATTAGAACTGTTAACATTTTTTACTCTAATCCAGTCTACAAATGTAGATGAGCTATGAGCTACACTTTCAATCGGCAGCATCTTCAAAACAAAAAATTATGCGAACGAATCTCAAAACAAACCGCACACCGCAAATTTCACAAGCGATAAAACAAAAACCCAGGATGTTGACCGACATTAGTTGTAGATTTATATGTACTGTCGCCAGTGAAGTACTCGCGCCGGTGACTGGTGGGGGCCGCCACGCGCCGGCCGCGGCGGCAGCTCCGGCGAACGGAGCAGCCAGTTGTCACACGACAGCCGAGCGAGAAAGACGCGGCCTAAACGACCAGCGTGTTCTCAAAACTTTACGCGACTAACAACTGCAGGATACAAAAACATTATTGACTGAGAGTGTTCAGTTGCAAGTTAAAGTGTTGTGATAGTGATGACATTGTCTCGGAATATTCGGTTCTCATGTCTCCTGGACAAGCTTTGATGTCAGGGATGGATTTGAGAGACCGACTAGTGGAGGAGATTGTACTCCTAGCGCTGTTCCTGGTTTCAACTGCGGCCAACTCGTTGGCATTACTTGTCTTCTGCCGTCGACCGGGACTAAGGACTATATCAAATCGGTAAGTTCACCTTTACTTTTATGTCACCTTAGAATCTTAGAATATCACCTGTGTAAACTTTAATAGAAAAAAAGGCATCAGAATTCAAGGTCAACATGTTCCCAAATACAAGACCGTTAAATATTAATGTCGTTACTTAAACTTGAAGTTTCAAAAGTTTCGATGGCCTATCGAAAACTGTTGAACAAATACAAGAGAGAGTTGTGGATGTCGTAAATAATATTTATTAAATAGATTAAACATGAACGTTACTGGCGAAAGCAATAGATAATCGACTTTCGACATGTCAGATAATGTCGATGATGCAAAAGCTAGGGTTGGTAGTTTGGAAATAGTTGGACTTGTTGTACAAGAATAAAAAGAACATAAAGCAATGCAATGAAACTTCAAACGAGTGGTATTTTGAAATGAGAAGTGTACTTTGTTTAATGAGAACCATCCCTAAGTTGGGCCATCAGCCAAAACCAACAGTATTATTAGACTTAGTGCTGTAGTCTCTCTACCTGATGCTATACCTCTTTTAATTTATTTTGTGGTCACTACGCATGATTTATGATCCGTAAAGACAATTTTTGACGTATTGCAAAACAAAATTCACAATATCATCGTAACACTGATTGATGTCAATCATTAATCTTTTAGTATTGTAAAATCTATTATCGAGATGGTTAAGTAAGATATTATTATTAAATTCCATCACGTATATAATTTATAGCATAATCAATTTCATCAATATATTGCGAAGCTCATCATTGAAAAAATCATAATATAAATAGTATTAAGAATATAGGTGCCTCATTTTATTAAGTGAGTCGAGATGGCTTCGGCTCCTGGTACGCCTTCCAAAACTCCGGGATCCCAAGGTCTCGAAATATGTCAAAGTAATTTTTATATAATAAGAATATTCATCCAAAATAATTAAAATTCATAATATGCGCAGTTTCTAGATATTTTAGAACTGTGAGAAGCGTTAAAAAGACCAAGTGCATGACAAACAAAGAACTGAATACAGTAATTCCCACATTAACTTTTTACGACTTGGATTTTTTAAAACCCAGTTTTAAATTCTCTTGAAAAACTTGTTTGAACATTTACCACATTTAAATCTAGACTAATCTGGATCAATACTTATTGTTCCACATTACAAAAGGAATACTAAATATATTTGGTCACGAACCGCTTATTTAATTTATAAATACAAAACTTCTTCTTTGCAACATTCGAAACAATGATGTGGCCCACTGCTCTGTCCTGGAAGTCTGGTACAAAAGTTTTTTGCTCAACTACTTAACTTCCCACGAGTAGCCAAGAAGTTTCGACAGACACGACACGCCAAATACGAATTAAAAAGCCAAAACTAAGTCTTTGCATCGTTTGGGGATCCATCAAAATCGCCCAAACTTGAGGTGTTTTTGTCAGTTGTGTGTTTTCGCTTTTTTGTTTATGTTTTTTGTATAATTAAATTATGTAACAGCCGTTAGTAGTATAATTATGCGAATTGACATCACGTGTACAACAAGTGGCCAGTTGCAGTTAATTTTGATCAATCGTCCAAGTGTTTGTTCAATGCAACAAAATAAGGACGAAATACTGGATCAAAATGTTGGGAAAACAGTTAAATCTCGGAAAAGCCGCTACGTAAACTTAACCGCCAATACTTGTTACAGAAGTCCCAAACAACGTTTTCTGATATAGAAGTAATTTTAAATAAACTTTTCCTCAAACACATTAAAATAATCGTTATTTCGCAACATTATTATCAGAATACTTGAAAACTAAAATTCCCAAACTGATTACTTGGGTAATAAAATTGGCCTTTGGTTCCGGTTAAGGCCGTTACTCAGTTCAAGTTCTGGCTGATATGAAAGATAAGACAAACCCAATAGATAGAATCGCACGATAGGAAAGCAACTACAAACTCTAATCCATTAGAACCATACTTCAAGAGCCTAAGTGAGAAATGGACATAGAATAGTAATTGGTGCAGTTTATCAAAACGTCAATTCCATATTTACAGTAGCAGGGCGTATCAAGGCAAAACAATGCTTATTTGCTCAAGCCGATAAGGAATCATTGGCCTATGAAGATAATTAGGACGATAGTTGTATTGGTTGTTTAGAACATAAACTTGAAATTGTATATGTTTTTCAAGCATGTCATTATTTCAAGAGTAAAATGGGACATGACGAAATATGAAAATGATTCATTTACTTAGATCAAACGAAATAATTCTGGGCAGGACGTAAAAATCATTAACACTGGTAAACATTCCCACATTTCAGATAGCACAGAAGACGAAAAATTTGTGCTCTAAGTAGATTTTGGGATATTATAAAAGATGAAATAAAACAAATAAGATAAACACAATGCACTACCTGATGATAATGAAAACGAAAAATATCTGTTCGCATTGTTTACTATACCTATTATTTACGTCTCGAGAATTGTTAGTCTATAAAAGTCTTAAGTAATCTTATTTGCACCTATTTATCAGTTTGTTAAACTCCAATGCACTTCTTGGTTCAAGATTTGAGTATACACTGGTATAGGTAGGAATTATAGGAAAAAAATCTTTGTTTGCTTCAGATATATTTACAGATTTGGTGGCAGAAATCGAATTTTCACAATCTAAATAGATGTCTGATTACATCTCGACTTACGATTTTACACCAGAAATAAAAATGAAGTGCTACCGCGCTTAAGCACACAAAATGTCGTGTTTTTATCTACTAGATTATTGTTTTCAACATCAAACTTGCCGAGCTAATTGTTCCTGATTGTCTGAATCGCTTTTAATCGTCTTTTTAATTAGGATTCCTAGCTAATTTAAGACATCATTTAATAATGCCGATTATTTCAGTCTAAACGGCGTGAATGTCTAAAATCCCATCCGACCATGACTCCGATTTGCATCACGGTAAAGATTAATCTAGAATACAAAATGGAATCCCGAAGATCTAATCGAGATTACAGTGAAACACTTGGTACTGACCTCAGTACGTGCGCAGTGTTACAAACCCGAACACTAATCAAAAGAACAAATGACTACTGCCATTACTAAAGAACTCATTAACGATCCCCTTGTTTATACCTAAACAAACAATTCTTTTAAAAGTAATCATAATGATTCTGCTCAATTTAGTGTCAAATGATTTAACGGTCGAATAGAGAACTTGAAAAAATAAGCCAATCAACACTCAGAGCTGGATCACGCTATCTGAACATAGATTTGATTTATTAAACCAGTAGAATCTTTCTTCTTCTTTTAGCTTCTGCTTAAATAGTCATAACTGGAAATCGCGCCTTCAATACTATGGCACTATAATCACTTGTATTTATATTTACTATTAACTTTGCTATGCTAACGTTTACTAACATCATCAAACAATGCATCTACCTCATTAACTACTTCGATTACCTCTTTAGATACCTATTCAAGTACTTCACATCTATTAATATCCCATAGTAACATCGGTTGTTCCAAAACAGTTTCTCGTGAACCGTCACCATGATTCATCCAATCCTGACCCCTAGTGGTTAACCAGCCAATTGTAAATGGCTCAACAGGCGTGGGTACCTCAAACATTGGTTGTCGTTTCGCAATTTGTCCGGGTACCACGCAATCTAAAGGTTCAAATGCAATAAACATACTGTCGCTCTCTTGTGCAGTCGTAACAGACTTTTCCTCATCAATAATAATTAATAATGATAGCATTGGATCTGATGGAAAATCACAGCATCTTTTGATCGTGGGAATCGAAACAAACAACGGAATTTCATTCTCGTTTCCGTAAATCTTGTACATCATAATAATGTTTCCGAAAATTTTTATGCGCTCAATATCTCGAGTACTGATCTAAATTTATAGCAATCCGTGGCACGTGCCTGTGCATTGATCGTGCATTCAAAGTTTGATACTAAAATAATACGAAGTTTCGGCTACTTATCCTTTATTAATCTAATATCATGTTTCATCTGATTCCTAATGTAGCAAATCGTAATCGCTATTAGATTTTACTTCATATTTCCTTACTTTGATTTTTATTCCTTATCAGTTTCAAACAAATTGTTTTGAAACTATGTAAGTATTTTTAAAGAGGAATTAGGTTTAATATTATTTTATTGTCAAATCACGACTAAAGAATTTCAAGTCGTGTGTAAACTAAATTAACAAAAAATGGTTCTGTTTGGTTAGAGAGAAAAAAAACGGCTTACCTTACCTTTGATTTTGTACCTGGAGAGTCGTTTAGAACTTTAAAAGGTCTCTCCTTTCTCCCTAAGTGAAGGCTTCCGCAGACAGGCACGACGCGACAGTGCGACGCGATGGCGGTATAGTATCATTATTTCTATGAAAACTTAAAGAGCCATGCACAAAAGCAGCGTTGTTTTAGATATTGCTTCATCACTATCCCAAAACCAGTTCCGATTTAATGGAATCCCTAATTACACACGTAATTAGATTAATTCTGACATAGTAACCTGTATCCATCCATTACGGATATTGATTACAAATAAATGTAAAATTCATTACTATTGTAATTTCCTCGATGTCATTTGGTACTTCAATAGTATTACAATTTATTGTATTTAATCATTTGGTAATCGGAAGAACTGGATTGAGTTTATCTACACTAAAAATTATCGATAAAAATGTAAAGTATGATATAATACCTATATGTTTGGATGTAGGAGCCAGGTCTGGAAGATTCTGATTTCGAAAATTATTTCACTGTCAGAAAGTTACTCTATTACCGAATGCTATAGGGTATGTTTTAAAGTATAGTGTTTTATAGTATAGTTGACTACAACGCGATCAAAGTCGCGAGCAGAAGCTCGTTATAAATTATCTATCATCGGTTCTAGGTTCAAGGTTTACATATGTTTTTTGTTATTGCGGAATACAGCACATGCTTTGAAGAAACTACTCGTAGTGCATACAATGATATCACTTAGTGCATAATGGTATTATTAGTTCATGTAACTTTATATTAATAGTTCATAGTGGTATTATTAGTTCACATGACCTCACGCGGGTCACATTGAACTCTGCTTACACCACACCAGATAAGTGTGATAATATTTATCACTTGCATAATAGATAATGGCTTTAAACTGTAATAACAATAGTATTTAGTATTGAAAGGTCGAGGTGATTAGTTCTGGCTCTGTGCCATTAGATTTTAGACTTAAAATGATTCTTATTAAATTTTGTCTATAGGTAAAAAATGACAACTGCAAATTATAGGTAATCACTAGGGGCGAATTTCACCAATGAAACTAAACGCAATCAGCACATCTAATCCGCGTTCAAAACCTGTCAGTGTCAATATTCCACAACAATAATGACACTAACAGCTCTTACTACATTTTTTGCAAACTCACTATCATTTACAAATAAAACCTCAGCGTTTTCCAGTAAGATTACACTTCTATGCAAACTGACCGTTCGTTCCACAATTATCAATTTATCTTACGCCGTCTACAAATAAAGCGAGTATACCGAATGACTCAGGCGCAATATTGTAAATCAATGCAACGCATAGCCGGATAACTGTTATTATTGAATGGAAGAAACCAAGTAACCGCCGACGTACGGTTTAACACGATAATCTTACTCTTGTTTACAGTATAATCTTAATTAATGGCACCTAGATTTTGTTTGGTGGAACTTGACGATGAAATCAGGCAGACGGCCATTGTTTTAAAAGGTGCAGCTTTTGAATTTGGAACGGGAAGAATAAATAAGAAAAAACAGTACCTAATTGTTTTAATTATTATAAGGTGAAGTTGAACTTGGAACAGGTAACTTTTAAATAGGACATGTGATAGAAAACGTGTAACAAGGTTATAATATGGCAAGAATTATCGATTACATAAATCTAGTCTTTTGTAAAAATAACAATGCCAGGATATGATATTATTTAGTTACTTTTTTACAATAACAATATTTTTAACCTTAGGTTCATTTTGTAACAGAGTTTCCTAACATTTTACCCTTGGTAGATCAACAGATAGTGAATCGCGCTTCAGTTTATAAGACAGCCTAAAAAAAGAGTGCAACTTACGTTCATTCTCACATATTTCACAAGTTTGTACTTGACCTCTTATTTTGGCTGTGTCAAAATTAGTGCCGAGCAATTTTAGCGCGAAAACTGGCCATAGTCAAACTTTAAAAACATGAAGGCTTCCGTAGACAGCCGTGACGCGAAAAACGCGACGCGACTGGTTGTTCGTGGTTCTACTAAAGTAGCTTCGCGCTGTTGCGTCGCACCTGTCCGCGGGAGCCTTTACGTTGTCTTTGGAAGGTAACTTTTTAAAGTTAAATCAAAGCGATTAACTTAATCAATTAACTATTTAGGAAATATTATCCAATGATTACAATACCGGTAATTTTTATAAATACACTAGCATGTCAGTTTTAATAGTATCTGTTTGATCAACCATAATAAAACTGTAATTAAAAACAGTTTACGTCAACCGTTACGTACGTTACGTTACGTTTTGATTCAAAACGAATAATATTTATTCAATTGGCAATGTTCAATTGAAAAATAGTATCTTTGATCACGCTTTGTTCCCTTTACCTAGTAACTTGAATCATTTTAATAAAGAACTTACCTGCATTGCTTGGTTGCTACATGAAAAACAAAGGAAAATGTCACCTGCGTACTGAAACAATTTTTGACACATGTCATCCCGCCTAGTCCAATTTACTTCTAAATGAAACAGTAAATTTATCAGTACTCAGACTGCCCAGTTTACGTCTAGTAAATGGCCTGATGGAAATACATAGTCGTTGGTTGTTGCCAAAATGTTTAATTCAAAATGTTAGTCAGGATTTTTAATCCGGTTGTCAGCGGATCTTTCGAAAACACTAATTTGTTGTCTATGGTTCACACTTGTTTTTTTTTTAATGATACCTTTCCATAGATTACCACTAGTGATGATACAATCCATATTTCTCGCATTAGATTAATATCAGACGTTATTAGAGTAGTTTTGAAATCGATCGACTGACATTTTGCAGAGCGCATGGATTGACTGTATGTAAACTATGTCAAGTGCTAAACTATGGAGTAACCATTGGAAGTGCTGCCAAGTTCAATAAAAACTTATAAACATACTTCTTATTTAATAAATTGAATGATTAATCAGGAGAATTAATTATTAAATGGCGTATTATTAATATGAGTGAAGGAGATCTAAATACTATTTTTTGGCAGCTCCCGGTCACTATGACTAATCGCAAAATTACTGTTGACCTTACAATAATATGAATGAGGCCAGAGACTATCAATAATCTAGATTTACAGCTGGTTTACATTATTTTTTTGATTAGTTTTAACTATGATTTTGATATCGTTGAAGTGAAATATGAATGTCAATGTCAAAGATTGTTCCAACGGAATTTGTAAGATGAATGACGTTTATTTATGACTTACAAAATTGGGCTAATTCAAAGTTTGCATTTTAATTATAATATACTATTTTTGTTTTCTTTTTGATATTTTACTGCTAATATATTTTATTTAAATAATCAGTATTAAAATTCGTTGATAACCAATTGACTCATGGGAGAATACGTCAAAAAATATGTATGTCCCCAAATGGAGATTAAGATTCGTAATTCATTTTATTGGACTATAATTAACATAATATTATAATTAATATTTTACTCCTATTAGCTCACTTGAACCCGAAAGCATTTTATAATTCTTAAACAGCCGATGATTTACGAAACTAAATTAAAATTTCTTCTTCCCTACATTAAATCTGTTAAGCGGGACTTGGCACGATATTTTATTACCTATGCGCTTATAGTTTTAAAACATTAAAAGAGACCGTAGGAAATAATTTTAAATTCCTTCTATCCAGCAAATAAAGAACCCGTAAAATGTATGTAAACAACTTAAGTGCAGCCGTAACGTTGGGCAACACTAATGTCGTTATCAACTATAGTGACTTTCTAAGACATTTTCACCTTTTTTACTATCTAAATGGGTACCGCGTAGAACGCAGTTAGTGATATACTAGCTGGAAGCATTTATGTAAATGACTACTACATTTTTTTTTCAAAAGTGGAACGCGTTGTGTGCTCGCCGGAAACAAAAACAGACAATCGAAAAAGAAAATCCATGCGACAGCTAAAAAGGCGGGAAGGTAATGTACCTATCATAGATATTATAGAGTTAGGTACTGTCACCTATCAACTGTAGGCATTGTACATATATATCAATGAGTGTAGATAATTTTTAACTGAACTTTAACTTCTGCGTTTTAGCTGCTGCATTAACATTTTATGCAAATCGTTGCTGGTTTGGTCTAGAAACAGCTTACATAATCCACTTTAAAATCCACTTTGACTGGAAAGGTTCACGAAGTTCGAATAAATCATGAAAATTTACACTAAAACAAAACTTTACATACCACAGACGTCACAGGTGATCTCTTTCAAACCTGCTCATGTATGGGCATGAGGTAGGTATTTATAAATTTGCTGGATGATTAACGACACCGTGACGCGTAACTCGTCTAGATCATAAAGTTGAAACGTGGGCGCCTACCTCTCGATTGACTGAGCAAAAACAAACGTAGAATATATTCCGTTCCCTACGTGCGGAATCTCATTAATCATTATATTCATAATAATAATGATCTCCTTGTTTTCAAAGGAAATAGCACGCGTAAACTAAATGGGAACGCTGAACTAGAGGATATCGCGTTCGCTTTACAAATCCGCATTAAATAACCTTCAGTGTATTCCAAGGAACGTTTTCTTCGATAAAAAACAGAATTTATTTTGATCGATTATTCATCGATTAAGATAAATTAATCGATTCGTCAGCAGTGAAACTAGTGGTTTGACAAATGAGTGATGTAGCTTTCATTAGTTAGCCACTTTCCATTCCTTAGAATTCGACTGTATTGTTTTAGCCTTGATTGGTAGATTAATTACCAACTCTTACTGATGAAATAGAATTAATGTGTCTCAAATTCCTTGTTGCGAACGTAGATTTATTACGTCAGAGGTAATTAATATTACTTATTATGTAAAACTACTCAAACATTCAATTGTACTTATGTCAAAATGTCATCAATGACAACTTTATATACTATTGTAATTAAAAATCGATGAAAAACATATTCACACAGACCTCGTGCCAGGTTCAAAGAACTTGGTGAATTGTTTTACAATTAAAATTTATTTGACTTGTGACTTCTACCGTATAAGTAGGTACCTAAATTTCACGAGAAAGCCCTTTCTTACTAAGATATAACGTAAAGTGTATTTTCCTAACTTATCCCATTTAGTTAATAAAAATACGGCGTAGGTACCTACTTAAATTTCGTTGGTTGAAAATAAATGTGTTCGAATATTAAATCCAAGCAGTTTCTTACAAAATTGCCCCAAATCTCCTGATTCTCGAATCGTGATTGTTTACTAAACTGGACATGTAAAGACGAATAAACTGTAACGTGATATCGATAGTAACTACTTGTAAGTAGTTGTAACGTCATGCTCTTATTGTTTACTGGGTAGGCAGAAGTCCCAGGCCTCTATAATTACGTACGATGTAGGCACCGTTCCCTTGGTTACATTAAGGTAACCTTGCTTCACGAGATTACTGCAACTGTTAGTGTGTAACTCTGACCAATCTTCGTAAACCAAAGTGATTTTTGCAATCTGACATTGCATAGAATTACCACGTGAACCTAACTGTCAACATTTTGACAGTTGACTTTTACTTCTTTCGCTCGCCTATGAAATAATATTTTACGACTAATGCATTCATCCACACTATGACTAACACTTCAATCGAAATTATTTTCGTACTATGCAGGATGCTTTGATTAACGTAGGAACGGAAATGCTAGAGCCATATTTTCGGAATGCATGAAGGTAAAATACAGACTTTGTGTTCAAGAATTATCGTTATACTTACTTTGCCTGCAATTAAGGTAATTACGACCCTGAGTCAGAAAAAAATATGTTTTGTTTATGCATAGGTAATGAAAAAGGTTATGTCAGTTGGTATTTTGTCTATGGAAACTGTTGTAAGAATTGGCTATTTAAGAATCGTGTTGTTTGATTGGGGAAAAGCTAAGGATTTTGCTAAACAAATATGTTAAATAAATCGAAGTTTCTTACAGCTATACAATTATTTTTGAAATATTTTAATTAATTCTTAAGAACTTTGTCTAGAACAAAGCAGTCTAACAGATGGCATTGAAATGTCTGTTAAATTCAAACATTTGGGTCATCATAAAACAAGGAATAAAATATTTGGGTCGCAGCTCGCTTTACATCTAAAAGAGTCCTCATTAATAAATCTCTTTACTTATTTTAATGGAGTCCTAAAATATCTCTTTTGAAAAAGCTTTGTGTTTCGTAAAATAAAACTGTGGCTAACATAACCCACATTATTTTCCACAAGAATATAATTATCACCATATCATCGTTAGTAAGCATGTCTAAAAATATCCAGTTTTTGGTTTATTAAACCATGCCGTGAATAGACAGTATCATTAGTTTTTTAGGTGACTTCTTGTGCCAGTACTGTACCCAGTATAATTTGACAGCTCAAAATGGCGCTGTCTGTAAAGACAAACGTCAAATATGTTTTGAACACAGAACATTTAAATGTCGTTGCTTAAATTACCGTGTATCAAGATACTATGGTCAGTTAAGTTCTAATTTTAACTTTACTTACCATAGTAACTGTCTGTTATCTTATAAAGGTGGGCAACTTTTTTGGACTTTGTCCCTATTTTATTCAATGCGTGGGCGCATACATTTGGTCGAGGCAATTACATTTCTCATATTATAAATTGTTATTCGATTTTAACTATGACAAGATGCAATAATAGCTTGAGAATACAAAAAAAGATCGATTGAAATACACAACCAAGGTATTTCACAGTTCATTTGTTTTATAAAAGAATAAGTATCAAACATAGTCTTGTAGTACTAAACAGACTAGACTTATGTTGAGCATTTTAATGACATCAAATGCAGTGATTACTTAATCCATTTAGGATGCGTAGGAGTCTCAATTTCAAGTAAACAAGCTTCTCCATCTTATGCCTCCAAACATAAAGGATATTCTTAGCTAAGATCAATCAGTATAACAAGCCACTTATCTTGGTGAATGAAAAAGTAATCCATATTATTTTTTTCCAAAAGAAACCATTTAAATTGATTACAGTAATTAATATCGACTGACAATAAGCTACAAGGCTATTAGTTGCTGATTGCACGGTCAAGCCGCCATTGTTGTAAAAAAGATTATTTTTCGCTTGCTCATCGAGTTCAAATTGAAACCTCGGAAAGTTTTCCAGTTATTTGAATACAGTATTCAAATAACTATTCGATTACATTAAAAGTACGCGTTGTTATGTCGATTATTATTTTTATATATAATACATTATGTATGAGTCTGTAATACGATTATAAAGCCTACTTGAAGCCAAAAGGTCATGAACTTGGCCGACATTGAAAGCTTTATCTATTTGATATTACCATGATATACTTTTATAGTAATTTCTCATGTCAATCTTCAATATCCTGAGTCTACAAAATTTTGCAATAATCGCCTTTTGTCGCATCTAATGCCATAAAAAACCTAAAATAAACGTCAATAAAACCAACGAAAGTATGGCAACTGCTATTCCAAATTCGAATATGGAGGCAATGAATCAAGATGGCGGGTGCAGTCACGAACTTTAGTCTAAATCGGGGTTTGCATGGCATATAGTCGTAAAACTGTCATTCAATAAATCGCTAGTTCGCGTCGATAGTTTTGAGGTTCGTCTTTTATAGTACTTTCTCTAGTGGTGCTGTGCCAAAAACTTGCATGGTATAATGTCTAGAATACTTAATTAGAAACGAAATACACAATTATAGAAACTAGAAACGTCAAAATTATGACGTAAAATGTTCATGATGATACTTTTACAGAACGGTCTTTCCTGACATTTCCTAATTCTTTTTTCAAATAACTATTGCAAAGTTCGTCTCACGCTTAACCAATTTCCTTTTACACCACTGCCGTACCGTGCGGCCTTTAAACTTACATTATATTGCTAGATTCGCTTTCATATAGCCTTTGGCTGACATTGCGAACGCAATTAAATAATTTTGTAGTCTATGTAATTGCACAATTTGAAGGGAGCGGTTTAAATCGTTTCCTATTTGTTGTTCAACTGTAATTAGACAAAGGCAACATAATAGTTTAATATTTTCTTTCTTGACAGTTGACAACGGTACTAGGAATTATTAAGTATCTACTGTTATTACAGAAAATAATGACTTATATTATTGCAATTCTCGCCGTAAACATTATCTGTACAAGTAATTTTGCGAAAAAATGAAAAAAAATGATTATTTACTTATTGTTAAAATTAAAGCAATTCAGCTAACTCTCTATAAAATTGATATTCAAATATATTAATCAAACACTTATCAAAATTCTAATAATGAATGTCACTGTAATCACAGTCGTCTTTCAAATAATCTAACCGCAAGTTCCTAACCATAATGTATTTTTGACAACGAACTGTCAAACACGGAGCGTATGCTCAGGTTCTACTAATTAGATTAGTCAGGAGTTGTTCGTGTCACACATTATCATTGCTGAATTATTTAGCAGCAGTGGAAACACTTGTTGCTTCACTTGCTATTCTACCTATATTATTTTTGGTCCTACTCGTTCTCATCTTTCGCACAATGTTCGAAAATTCGGCCATCTTTACCATAGACAAAAAAAATACGGTAAAAAATGTTCAGGGGTTGTCAATCTTAACTTCACTTCAATCTTTGATAGATGTCTTATAGACAAGACGTTTTACAGGAAAAAAAAAAACTCGTGAGAAAAATTACATTATAATCGATCTACCTTCATTCACAGTACAACATTCTGTACTTATATTATTATTACAAATTATCTTTGACGCAATAAAATCTCTGGACATGTAAGTTTGACGTCATAAATAAATCCGGCTGTTACGATTATTATTTATGGTCCAATCTTCGTCACGTAATCTTTCTCTTCTTAGGTTATCTAATCGCTGGGTAATTCTCTCGTAGGACAGTCAGTAAGAAACAATTCATTTTAATTGCCATATTGTTTTAACAATTTCTATGGCGACTTAGATGATAATCTTTAGAATATTATTGAGAGTTAAGGATAATTTAAACAGGAAAATTTTCCAAGCTAATTAATTCATTAGCTAATTAATTTGTGAGGATAAAAAATATTTTAACAGTAACTGCTAATAACTTTATGTAAAATAAGGAAAACGCAATTAATTTATATTTTAAATGGTTAACATAAATTAATATATCATTAAGTCTAATAAAATAATAAAGTTAAATTTTTGTCCTTCTTAGCAATAGACAATATAGATAATTAATAAAAATAACGTTCCTCTTGTCAAAATCATAGTTGAAATAAGAAGTGAAATTAATACGATTGCAAAAAAACACTACTTGTGTTTGTATAGATACTTTGATAGAAAACGGAAATACACTAGTTTTTGTAAATGCGTATCATTTTTTGTAGACTATGGTTTATCATTGAAAGCTAGCAGGCACGCGACTCTGGTGGAACAATTTCTGTGAAAACTTCAAATTGTTCTACCGGTAGTGCCGCGTCGCATCTGTCGCGGGAGCTTCGATTTGTTGTATTCTTCCTTATCATCTGCCACTGGTTTTATACGAAGGTGCGCCGGAATTTAAGTATGTATGTAGCTGCCATTAAAGCTAATAAAAGCTGTTTACTGCTTAGGTACTTAACTGCTAGATATCAAAATCACAAAATATGACTGCGAATCAGTCGCCAAGTAATTACCAGCACTCACTATTATGTAACAAATAATCTAGCTTCAAGTAATTTCCTAAACACTATTGTTTCTCGGAGACATCTGAATAATCAAACTAAAATTCCAATTAAATCTAACTTCCAACACTTCTAATGGCGAATGCCTATGGTTGACAATAGTAATTACTAATTTACTCAATCAACCTTTTTTCGAGCGTGAGCACGTAGCACAATGGAACCGATCACGTGTCGTCTAAACGGTGACAATTGGAATTACTATTACAATTGCCATTATGTTGTCAACGGCTGACACGCTTCTCTTTATAGGTAATTTTTGTATAATTATTAACACGTTTAAAACATAATCATCAGCCTAGCCTTTTCCCAATTATGTTGGGTCGGCGTCCAGTCTAACCGGATGCAGCTGAATACCAGTATTTAACATGGAGCGACTGCCTATCTGACCTCCACAACCCAGTTACTGGATAGTACGACAAAACACAAAACCATTTCAAGTAAAATCAAGCTTTCGAAAAAAAAAATAGATTTATACCATTAGAGGTACACTAGAACTAGTAAATAAAAGAATTTTCCTACCTCACTAATGAATGACACTAAAACCTTTTTCACACTAAACGGCTCCACCGCTTAAACCAACGATCCAGAAAAAAACTCATTAAGTTCTATTACTCTATTCCACGTGTACAGCGGAACGAGGTCTCGTGCACCAGGTAGATGTAGGTTTTGCCTTGATAGCCGCTTCCATTGACCCATTTAACTGCTATGTGCATTAAGTTAGTGGCTTTTGCAAATGCTTGTTACGGTTTTTGGGTTAAGTGATAGGAACTTAACTAGCTAGCCAGTTTTGCGTGAAAAAACAGAAGTTTTCACTTAGAAATCTATCATCACAGCTTTGTTTTTATTATAAATTATAATTCATGCCATTCAAGAGGCAGTACTTATAAATAAATGTCACAACCTATTATAAGTCAAGTGCTCACCATAGATTCTAGAAGTTTGCATTTACGCGCCAATAAATTCATATGACATTAAAGTATTCCAACGAAGAATAGAGAATACAGACTTCTTTGTTTTGTTTTTAAAATGGCTCAGGCAAGTTTTTGTATAAGGCATCTTGGAATGGATATACAACCCACAGGCATGCGGTCACCAATGTGTATAGACTTGTTGCTAACCACAGTAACCTTGATACAATAATCGGGTTTTTCACATATTTGCCGACGGAGCTGATATTATTTCCAATAATAAATTAGTTTGTACGAAAATCTCACGTAAATGCCTTGCCGAATGAAAGCTAGCTTTCTAGAAAGTCTGCTATTATAATAAATTGTTATTATTGCAAAATGACTTATTAGAATTGGTTATAAATTCTTAATTTTGTTTCTAAATAAAAATAAATAAGTAGCTCAAGTTTTCGCCGCAAAACTGACTGTTACTTTATAACACAAAGAAAGATAGATGGACCTTTTAGATGAAATTACGCATAAATGGCTATTGAGCAAAATGTTTATGATCACTCAAATTTGGTATGAGAGGAAAATTCCCCGTAAAGCCGTCTATTTAGAAAATATTTCACTTTGCTTTAATAGCTTCGTGAATACGGTATAAAAGAAAAACTCAAGTTTACATTACAAACTTGTAGATAGGGCTGGCAAAAACGGAAAGATAACTTGTCAAATATTTGTAAAAAATAAAAATGTTTTGCCTTAAAATATTCCCGGGTGGACGGCACAATTGAAGATCTTAACACCACTGAATAACTTAGAATATTAAAATAAAAAGTTCAGTATGATTATGTTCGAAAAATTAAACGTCTTTTAAGACTCCTCATGTTTTTGATCCCCTTAGCGCCTTACTTTACTTCTTGCCATAGCTAATAACACCAGTCTATTTTCCAACCTGTCTTCAACAGTTTCAACCCTATATCCTCAGAATTAGGTCAGCTCCTATAGCTGGTATTCATGTTAGCAGGTGAAGGTGAATGCAACGTATATAAAACAATAACAATTATTATAGAGAAACCTTTGATGTATGCAGTTGTTCAATTTAATGGGACAACACTTTTGAAGAGTTTCAGGGCTTTTTTGATGTTGCTAATGATTTTTAATTTATCACTAAAGTAGATACAAGAATAGTTTTCTAACACGTCGCTGAGTGCGAGAATGTGATGAGAGCGCTCGTCCCGCCTCGGTGGGTCTTCGGTTCCTCACTCGCTCTCCGTCCCGTGTCGGTTTTTTTTTGTGACCGGGTCAAAGGATCTCGAGGCAATTGCGAGTGTGTTGCTGTACACTCTCGTGTCTCCAATATTGCTTGCGCCGATTGACAGAGAAGCTAGTTCATTGTCTGCGTCCATCCTCTCGGAGTTCACTAACTTCAACTGAACTAGGCGAGATTGTACATGGCCGCACTCGGGCTAAAGCCCCTCGCTCGAGACTTTTTCACGAGACCTAGTGAGAGCACATTAGACTTTCGAATCCTTCATTACAACAAAGAGGAAACTCTAAAACTGGCCTTTTAGATTATTTAAGGTTCCAATTTACATTTTATCCTCAAAACATTCCAGACTGCAACTCACTCAAATATCACCACGATCAGTTTCAAAATTGACATCCATGACATTGGACACAATGGGGGTAAAAATAGTGCCTGTTTTGATTTTTTTTATCCTTCATCGTCGTCGGCCATCTTGAAGCGGCTGCGCATAACAATGGCGGTTTCCGTTCACGCATGCGCATTGTAGGAACCATGTAGTAACACGTTGAGGTGGAATGATACCTGGGATTGTCAGTATCTCAGAATGTTATTGGTTGATGTCGACAAGTCTTCACTGTACTTTGCACCGTGTTTAATGCTTGAACATTTTGATTGTCCATTGTTTCAGTAAATATATTAAAATTTTCTCGGAAAATTATGTAAACAATTTATGAAGATTAAACATACTGCAGAAGCAGTTGGGTAGAAACCCGTTTCACAGTGGGCACCTCTTTCTGAAATACTGTTCCTTTTTTGAGAGATTTTTTTATGATTTTATTTTTGTATCTGCTAATGACATTGTCACAGATAATAAAGCGAGTGGGCCAGTTAGTGACAGTTCGGCTTGTAGCCAGAACTTTGGTCACAGCACAGCGAAATTGTATGGGACATAAATAATAATGAACAAACGACAATGTTTTTAAGACTATAGAGATGTTAGTATTATGGTTTAATTTAATTAACATTTATGATGTAACCAGGTAATGTTCTTTTCCAAAACATTGTAAACACCAGATTAGTTGTTGTTTTGTTAAAGATAAGTACTTAACTTGTTTTAAAGGTCTGAGTAAATACAATAATATACGTTGTTGTTGTTATAATCAAAGGACTAAGTCGTTTTTTTTTTTTTAATAAATAACATCCGTATCCGTCTCTGAAATTAAACCTGCTAAACAGAGAACTTGTACAAAGTTCCTTTCACTCTGATGTTAATAAAAAATCCTTTGTCCATACCTCATATAGGACCCGAGTCTCGAAACTTAATATTTCCTCAATTCTTTTTTTTTATTAATTTGTATCTACGAAGGTTGATAACCCTTTTTAATTATAAGAACATAGTAGAATGTAAGCGTTCGACATTGATCCTGGCAGGTTTTCGAACGAATAGATTGAAATTTTAAACGCGCTATTTTTAATCTGCGAAACTTCTAAATGTCAGATTGATTTTTTGAATTGAGAATAATGTTGCATTATTGTTTATGAAACAACTATTGCAACCCTTAATTGCACCCAATACTGCGAAGTTATAATTATGGGAACTAAAAAAAAGAATGTTCATCTTTATATAAAGTCTAAGATTTAAGGTCAAACCGTCACCTTGACTGATCAACATGTAGAAACTGATTGCAATCTTTTTTTAGACCGAAAATTGAACTTGCAAGAGGAAAACGTATACTAAATCGGTATTCCCCACTACAATTGCTTCTGTGTAGACATTCTCAGCACCACTGAATACCTACTCAATACTGTATTCTTATAGATAGGTTGATAAGATCGGAGGTGCATTATTATTAGTCGTGTTCGCAGTGCTGCCAGTGTTCTTAATTGAAAAGTTATCAATAGACTTTTCAATCACGTTTCCGTGCAGCTCTTAGTGGCAAATAAAAAAGATAATAATTGTCTTTGAAGATCATAGATAAGTTTATAATTTTATTAAATGCAAGAAGTTGCGTTGCGGATTTTGCAATTTGGAATTTTATTTAATCGTGATACGTTATTATAAATATTCGTTTGGTTTGTTTGAATGTAATAATAACTTTTAATAAATATGAATTGACACATTAGAACACGGCTTGTTACTCTTTGAAGTAAAATTTTTCATTCGTTAGATTTCTTACTTACGATAAAAATCCAATAGAACGATACTACATGATATTATTTATTGACTCACATAATTTTTGCATTATATATTTCATAAAAAAACACAATAAACGTTGTAGTTTATAAATAGTTGGTAGATATGATGTGTAACAAACAGTGACACAACAGAGATCCTTATTTTTTTTTTGCAAAAGAAAGTAAATTTATATATTAAAAAAATGGTTTCTTCTTTTAAAATAGAGCAAATCATTTCAAAGGCGGCTTTCAAGTAATTTGAGATAATATTGATAGACATGCTTATTTGTCTAGAAAGCCTTATCATGCATGGGGCACGTAATGCTTTGTCTTCAAACGTTAGATAGTAAAAAATCTCAGTATTCAACGTAGAACCCGCTGAAGGTCTCACGTAGGTCCACAACGATATGTAACACGTTTGAAATTATTTGTATTCGATGGCTGTACGTTTAATTTCAAACAAAGATCGTTGACTACAAAAGGTTTCTGATATTCCATGAATATGTTTATTATTATTGTGTTGAAAGAAGAATAAAAATGTAGGCTGTTTTTATGCGTCGTGCGTATGCACGTGGCAATTTATTGTTATTTTTACTGTAACATTTCATAAAAAAAACGAAAATGAATTGTTCCAAAATCAAAACTACAAATTACCGCTACTTTACATTTTGACATTTCGGAGAGAATTATTGTCGTAAATTTTTCACTTTCACTACGACCTCTTTTCACGCATAACCTTCAATGAGTTTACGTACTTGTGTAGAGGATTCGTTCATTAGCGTTTTGTGTCAAAATATAAACATGACGGCATTATTAGTACGTTAACAAATAAGGTTGCAAGTTCACGAAATCATGTAATAAGTAGTTGAGAAAAACAAGTGTAAACTGTTATGAAAATTATACTTACAAGCTTTTCTGAAGATTTTCAGATTCAAGTATTTTAAGAGCATGACGTAATTCATTATTTCATTACCTATTGACATCAAGTACCCATAATCTTATTTCAGCATACTAAGGAATGGATATTTAACTATGACGATTAACGTTCATTCTAAATGTTACCATTAAGTTTATTAACCCACAGTTCGTTCAAGAGAGAGTGCAGTTTCTAGTGTGGACTTGCGACGCAAGATTCTAAACAGGTTTTAACATAAGCATCTACGTAAGCATTCGAAGCTCGAAGTCAAAAAAAAAAAAACAAACAGTACACTTTTTTAAGGACTACGCAACAATGCAAAAGTCTGAACGTCATTATGTTAGCTATAAAATCTTTGATCCATAATTTAAGATAAAGAATAAAATGTCTGCAAAAGAAAAGCGTGGTGAAGCTATCGTGGAAAATTAAATTAATTATGTAGACAAATACAATGTTAATAGTAGATATGTTTTTAAGAATAGTGACGTATATAGGACCATTTGATTGTTTTGTCACTGGTTTTTACGTTCTCTAATTTTTGTTTTAATTAATCGCCGTTAAGTTTCATGCTGTGTGAGTTACATTTTTAAAAACGTCAGTCTCTTGAGTGTCGAGAGTAAAGCTGGTTAATGTCCCTACTCGTAAAATATATTAAAGGCATAGACAAAAACATTCCACTCTCACTATAAACATGGCTGCCAAAATTCGCCAAATAATTCTGCCATTACTAGCAAGACATTTGGCTCATAATGACATATTACCGCCAAATCGGTTGGCAATTACACTTCATGACACCATAGCAAAGTTAATTGGCCATTTAGCTTTCGGCAAGCGTTTGGAGGGCTCCATATTATTTATTGCTTTTTTTATGAATGTGTGTATGACTATGGTGGTATTTGCATACAAGGTTGACTCGGCTATCAATTATGTTTTATGGATTAGTGGCACCAAAATCGGAGATAGTGTCGTGACGTACGATCCTAGGCATAAGAATGAAATATTTTTAATTTTTTGATAATCTCATCACGTAGGCAAAAGCTATTAAACAAAGCTGTCCTCATTTAATTCTAAATAATAAAATTCAAGAAAAATTGCTTTTCAGTTTCTTGGCACAACACTAATTTCAGTACGTAGATAATTTCTAGATATTAGGAACAAAACAGACGAGTCCAACAAAGAATAAGTGAGTGGTTGCCAGCTATAACTTTTTAAACGTTTAAGCCATTTCTCCTTCAAATAATTAACGAGACTAAAGTCTCACTAAATTATTTTCTTCAGTTTAATTTCGTCTGTGGACCATTTTTCTCTGCCTTTGAAAGTTTTGACCGATTTTGGCACAATTTCAATGAGTTTTGATAGATTGCTTGCTATTTTAATGTAGGCCTTGTCTATGAATAGAGCAACGAACTTTTCTTAATTTGGAAAAGGCTTATTACTTTTATGTTATCTCGATTAATTTCGTTTGATTCATCGAAATGTATGGGCATGAACTGTGTAAAGGCTTGTGCAGACCAGCGCGACTTGTCGCGCGACGCGACACCGGTTATTGTTATACTGTGAAGTTTTCTTAGAAATTGTATTGTTCGTGTCGCGTCGCGCGACAAGTCGCGCTGGTCTGCACAAGCCTTAATAGTGGCAGTTTACATATTTGATGTTCTTTTTTTGAATTTAGTTTTATTCATAAATGCATGGAAAATACGGATATGCATAAACGGAAAATCCTTACGACCCACATCCACGAGATGTTTATCTAAACAAGTACTATTAATTAACTGGTTTGCGACATCGTTATTGTTTGCAAAGTGTATGTTTATTGTGGGCTGTAACCTACTGAAACTGCTTCCTAGTTCCTAGGTATTAGTAGTTTATGTACTATAAGTGCCTGCATTAAGTTCCGACGATCAAAGTTCTTTTACAATTTATTGTGTCGTTAATAAGGATTAAAAACATAATTAATTTCAGTTATGGCAGTTTAAGACCTATAATTAAGTTAAGCTATTAATAAAAAGTATTTCTGGATAAATACAGGTTAACCGATTTTGTATTGAAAACAGTGGATCGTAAACCTGATCCAATTCTTCCCAAAAAAAATATGCGATCTCTTCCGATTCAGATGCACAAATTGTTTTTAGTTGCCAGCACGTTGATCTCGAATGTTTACTCAGAGCTTTATAGTAAAAGTTTTAAATGACGTCACGGAACATTCAAAATTGCAAACTCGTGTACCGTGGCTAATTTGAAAAGTAGTACAATCTCTTTTACGTAGACAGATGTGCCTACTTCTGAATTTGACCGGGTAACGCCTAATAAAGCTGAGTGGCTTGGAAGTACCACTTTTACTAGTGACACAGTTTAGGGTAATGTTAACGGGTTAGTTATCTAATGATGGTCAAAGAGTGTTTGAAAAAGTTTTTATTAATGAGACGAAGAAGGGTTTTGATGAGCAAGTCGGTTAGTCGGTTAGTCGGACTAATTCAAAACTTAATCCGGTAATTTCAGCACTGTTGCTTATATATCGTAAAATTCATAAATATTATCCTTCCGTAACTTATCAGTATTGGCATTAAGGCTTGTGCAGACCAGCGCGACTTGTCACGCGACGCGACACCGGTTATTGTTATACTGTGAAGTTTTCTTAGAAATTGCATTGTTCGTGTCGCGTCGCGCGACAAGTCGCGCTGGTCTGCACAAGCCTTTAATAGGGAAGTTTCTAGTTTTATACAGGTGCGGTATGAAAAAAAAAATGCCTTCCATTCTTCATGCAATGCGGAAATAATCCTGATGTGTGTTAGAGCAGGTTTATTTGCTTATCACAAATGGAACTGTCACTTCCGAATATTATATCTGTTGTTATTGCTACACTGACGTCAAATTTAAAAAGTAATAAACCATTCGACACACAATCCATTTATAATATAATAAATGTTTACAAACAAAATATGAGCGCGGAGGAACAAAACACAAAATAATAATGTAAAGTTTACTTCAGGGTAATTTAATTGTAAACTACTGTGATTGTGGAGTTATTTGATTGTTTGATAAAATTGTTTTATACTATTGCTTCTACACAAAATCTGTCAAGCTAGCCACTCACTGTTTTCCATTAATCATTAGTAATTATCTACTAAAATATTCTACTTGCGAATAATTTACAACCGTTCAAGTGTTCACTCAACATTTTTTTACAAAGTAAAAAAGAACTTGTCAAAGTCGAATTCCGGACATTTTGCGCCACAAAAACACAGACAGATTAATATCAAAACATTTGTAAACAAAAATCTTAAATTCGCGTAATGTCATCTAACTTCCTCAAACAAGTCAAGGTTCGCCGCCTCATCCATCATAATCAGTTCAACAACTGTTTTCGAGATTCGGGGACAGAAACGTGTTGGTATTGCATCATTTGTGGCGTAACGGGCAAATGATTTGTGAGTAGTGTGTCTACCTCTTAACATCATTATCATCATCATCGCCTTGTTCCACACACTGCTGAGTAGTGGCCTCCTTCCTTGTGGGCCATGTGTCCCTGGTCTGTGCGAGTCTCATCCAGGTCTTCCCCGTGATCTTCTGTAGGTCTTCCACCCACCTACCTCTTATATAAAATGTAATATCAATAATGTATTTTGATATACAAACGATCGCGCGTCACTAAGTGGCATAAAATATATTTCTTATTTCTAACCCTCCTCATGTATAGCATCTATCTATCTTCCGGTATAATTTATGAATATTAAATTTTCTTAGAAATTTTGTGTTTGTTTATAACATATTGGCACTCGGAAAGAATTATGGTCCGCTATTTATAGACCTGTTGCCGCGAGAAAGTTGCGAATCACGGCTAACGTTAATCAAAATAATTGTGGAAAACAACAGGTGAACTGCACTGGAAATCTGGAATTAACCGGTTGAGGAACGATGTTTTTACATCACATCCCCTTTAGGGGGACCTCTGATCTAGCAATCATCAAACTCAAACTCAAACTCAAAGCATTTATTTCAAATAAACCAATTACAGGTACTTTTGAATTGTCAAGGGGTCGGTCAGTCAGAAATATGAAGCTAGTTGCCCATTCCAACGCGTAGTAGGTTCCTATGGAGAAGAACTGGCAAGAAACTCCACGGACACTCTTTTCAATCAGAATATTTTTACAAAATATTGGTTACATCATCCATTTTGTAATTATACATGTGAGAACAATGTAAAAAGACGTGCACGTTAAAAGCGTCATAACACCACGCCCGACATGCATGATCTAGTCAAAGAAATCTAAAAGGATGCTGTTAACGATACACGGGACTCCACTTCTCCATTCATTGAGCTAATAGTTCCGTTCCATAATCAAATCATTTTTCTCTAAAACGCAATAGACAGGGTACTATTAAAATATCACATTTCAAAATTATGTAATAGCGCAGTAATCGTCTCCGGTTGACGTTTGAAAGCGCTCGAAAACGTCACTTGTCTATTTCGAAGTTTGTGCACGACCTTCATTCGTGTCAAACGATTACAAGCTTTTTAGTTTCACTGTATTTTTTTTATAAATCCGGTGTTGATTTTATAGTCTGCTTCCTGGAATATTTAGTTACATGATGATGAAAATTTAATAGGAAAAATGCTATAAATATAGCAGAAAGAGCTAGTGTCATTGTCTTGCAAACATTAATTTGTTTTGGAAAGGACGCGGTACGAGTAGTGTGGACAAAAGATTCGTAATATAAAGTCGTTCAAGATTTTAATTTGCAATAATATAATTCCATTCTTGCAACCACACGAGGTCTAAAATTAACTGGCTAGGTACTGCAGCAAGTAATGGACAAATAACTTCAACAGGTTCAGTAGATTGTATCTCACATCGGGGTTTCCCCGACCTTGTGCTTTTATTTTTGGCAATATCGACCTTAAACCACAAATAAATCTTCATGTTTACGAAATTGTGGCTTATACGCACGCTTATTTTACATCTTAACACTTATTTTTATAAGCCACGTTGAAATCTAAATAGTTTTCAAGTAAATAATAATGAAAGGTCACTGTAACAAGGTAAACGGAATGAAAATGTTACTGCCGGCTTGTAGCTTCAGAGAAAACATAACGATGAGGAAAAACAAATATCGATAGATGAAGCTGTCATTGGTAGAAGAAATAATAATGAAAAATAAATTTCATTGCCGTCATAAAAACTTGATGATCTAAGGAAAACAAATGTTGATATTTCACTTGACATACATTTTCGCACATCCCCGGATGTAAAGTTTAAATATCGTTTTGAAGTCTGGGAAATGACATTGAGTGATCTTTAATATTCATATATGATTTCAAGGATTTTATAGAGCTACAGTACAAACTTCCGGCTCGAGTGATTACATCGCAATGGTAGGAAAGTTCCTACATTAGTTTGGTTGCAGGACCGTTAGGTACCTAATTATTTCCATGTGTTTTTTGGATACTTCAGACTCGTTATTTGGACTGGTTTCTGCTTCAAACTTTCATATCCCATCAAGTAATTTAAAAGTTCCATAAAAAGACTTGATTACTTTTTTAATTTGTTTACATCTATCATTTCTATATATTCCATCATTGAATATATATTCTTTAAGTCCAGTTAAAACTAATTTACATTATACTTATTACTTCAATGCGCATCCGACCATTAAATTAAATTGCGCTTGCTTCCAAAATTTTTGCAAATCTGAGATAATACTTTACATTGAGTACGTTTTGTACGTAATTGGCCTCGACACAATAAAGAATAGCCTTTTGTTGTTAAAATAGCAAAACGGTTTCACCTCTGTTATGGTCATACGCCATTAGGACCACCTTCACGTCCCACATAATTCATACATTAGATTTATATCTATGGGAATTAAGGCTATTGAGCTAGCTTACTGTAACTCCTGATCTCGTCTCTTTTATATGTAATTATAATGCTTTTCCCTTTTAAAATCAGCTCAATGTATGTTCTAGAGACAATCAAGAATCCTTCGGTAGAATCATTTATCATTTTCTGATTACTAACAACAATCAAGCTGAACTAAGAACAGAAGTAAGACTGCCTTTGTCTTCAGAACCAATGCTTTTATTTGCTTCTTCTATAGAAAGGAATTATCCCTTGAAGCTATTCTAGAGTACTCTTAATCCTTGGATACACAATCAGACCTTCTTTAATCAATGATGTATCCATTTTCAATATCGTATACGCCTTACCTGAGAAAAATAACATTAATAATTGTATCTTTCAGTTGATTTGTTTTTCAAATGTCAATTCTCTTGCATTCGAATGCCATTAAGACAATGTCATGCTTTATATAATCTGCAAGGGCATTGTTTAACATTTGTGTAAATAAAGGAACCATCTGGACGATCGATAAATAAAGATCGGTCTACAAGGCTATAGAGATAGGGGTTGCAATAGTCATGTCAGTATATCCAATCTGTTTTCTACCACAATCTCATTGCCAAAACATGAACTCTGATCCTAATTATGACAATGAAGTGATACCCGAAACAAATGGCGCATCAACATTTTTTATGAACGGAATCGAAATCTTTTAGATGAATCAAAACATATAAACCCTTGGACAAGTTTGAAAATCCCAACAAAACTATTAGTTGTGTTATTCCACATGGTGATGTAGAAACAATTCCAAGACTCGAGATTTTTTGCCTCTTTACAACAGATATCTTTCAAAACGTGTGTGTTAATGATAATAAAGATGAACATGTTTGAGACCAAGTCTCTAGTGAATCAGACCGCGACTGGTTTTACAATATTATACTAACGACGTCAAATCGAATAATAATGAGTTCGAATACGATCTTGAATCGATTCGGTTTACCGCTAATTCTAGGATATTAGACCTCCTTGGTTACACTCACAATTATATATTCTCGAACAGATAAACATATTGTTCAAAGAATATCCTGAGAATTAAGAAATGGATAAATGGCACGGATGAAATATTTCAATTGGTTTTTCCATGTTTTCGGGCGTTTCCTAAAATAATTCCGATTATAGATTCCATGTTTTATCAAGAACCAGTTACAAAATGATTCAACCTGCTTTTTTATGTATTCAACAGAGATATTCAAGCACGAAAGTTTCACGTGGAATCTAAAGTCGATAAAACTACTTCCCGAATATTTGGGAGTGACTAACTGTTTATTACACCTTAGTCAATCTTTTCATGTGTTTGTTTGTTAATATTAAAGACAACCTTCCCTTGAAAACTGTTGAAATATGGAGTGATATACTGTTGATGTTCGTTTGAGCAGCACTCTTCATTGACTATTTTTATATTAAGTAGTTTACGAAGAGTTGAGTCAATGTCTTATTTTTACGAGCTGTTTAGTAGTAACCCTAAGGCTAACAAATAATTTTTATTATTAAATATTTACATCATTACAATTAAATGTTATGCATCAATATTTATACGATCTATTTGCTTTATAATAACAAATAATTCAGGCAAATAAAATAACTGCACTGTAAATAGATATAATTTACTTAATACATAAACTTGCAAATAATAATAAATTGTGGTTTCAAGATTTACAATCTGCGATAATTAATTAAATAAAAAGTTACCTCCTACAGTTAACTACGGATGTGCTTGCGAATTAATTTTATTAAGTTGTTTTAGTCAATTCGCTAAACTTGTCTCGAAAATCTTGTCTAGACGGAGTCATCAGAACAATGGTATAATATTATACGCAAACTAACAGAAATCTCTGTTTACGTCGGGAACTACAAGCTGTGTTACTAATTGAATATGCTAAGTTAAGTCTATTTGCTATTCAAATTCATTTTAATCTGCCGTAGAAGCATAATAATTAATAATGTTTTGAAGTCAAAAATATATATGTAAATTAGGAAATATTCAAGTCCCTATCCGAATCTACTTGATGATTTCATGTTCAAAGTTTAGAAGCTAGTGCCATTTATCACATTTTTTATTATGAAATGTTTTATGTACAAACTCACTACAAGCTATTAATTGTCTGACATTAACATTATTAGTACTAACAATAGTAATTATAAGTTTGTTATCAAATAATTCGTGAACATTGTAACTCGGTCGGATTGCGCATTCGTTGCGGTGGTGGCCAGTTTACGAAAGTTCTTGCACTCTCAAAATGTTCAACATAATCTACCAACACATCTATTTCTTGCGAAAGTTCGAATCACCAGGATTAATGGAGACTTATGTAAGTCAAGGGGGCTTGGTGTGTTGTCATTGCGTGCTAATCAATATCTATCCGCGGAATCGCTTTATTTAGCCGCTTCCTTGTCGAAATACGAGGTTCATGACCATTTCATACAGAGTTCATGGGTTACTATTTTTGTTAACAATATCGCATGACGTGGCAAACGCAATGCTTATAAACAATACCACCGACCTCATCGGTTCCGAATGTTATCGTTTGAAGCGAACGTCAAATTAATTGCTCTTGAATCGAATCCGTAAAACGTACGAAATATGGCCTTTCTGATGCAACCTTGGTGCGCCAACGTTCAAACGTGAGGGGCCGCGTAAACATGACCCGACTGCCGCATTATTTGGACGTTGTACCGAAGTATGCTAACGTAGACTTTTTCATTGTTACAGGTTCGTTATCAACCTACTTGCGACGAATCTTTTGACGACCTCCCTGCTGGCGCCCGCGCTGTTCGGCGAGCACTCGGCGAGGGAGGACATTCGGTCGTGGGTGGAGGCCGGCGACGCGGCCGCGGCGGCTTGCAGCTTGTCCTCGCTGCTGTCCATCATGTTGATCGCACTGGACCAGCATCACGCGGTCACGGACCCGCTCCGCTGCCACACGCGGCTGCTGCAGCGCCGCCCGGCCGCTCTATGCGCTGCCACGTGGCTTGCAGCCGCTAGCGCAGCCGCCATTCGCGCTGCCATCGCCGTGGTGCGCCACTACTACCCAGTCGAGCCCATTGTTCAAGGGGTCGAGCTGGCGTACTACATTGTGTACTTAATACTTGGAGTTATGACACCCATCGCAATCGTGTGCTTCATGTACGCGAGGATTTACCGTGCGGCGCGCTCCTCTGGACTACGAGCGCGAGCGCACGGCGCCAGCGCACTGCAGCTACACGAACCTCCCACGATCCTACCCGATCTTGCTGAGGAAGGGGAGGGACTTACTCTTAAGATAGACGGGCCTGAGTGCTCCGTAACTGTGGAGAGCGACAGGAAATTCGGGCCATTCCTATTACCGCCTGAACGACCAGTTCGTTGCCCATCGGTTGCCAGTTTACGCAATTCCCGTAAGGAAGGAAAGTCTAACGAGGATCTGAGGAAAGGGCTACCGGCTGTGAGTTCGGCACCTTCGCTAGCTGCACCACTGCTAGCCGTACAGCCGCGCACGCCGCTGCCTAGCCACAATGGATCCAGAATCACATCAATCAGATGCCGCATATCAAACGCGTCACTGTTTAGATATAGAGAAGAATCTCGCGCGGCCCGAGTGGGACTGCTGACGGGCGCGCTGGTGATGCTGCACGTGCCGCACGCCGTGGCGGCCGTGGTGTCGGCGGCGGCACCGGGGCTGGCGGACTGCGCGCGGACGCCGTCGCTGGCGCTGTTGTTACTGGCGTCGGCATTGTCACCGTTCCTGTTCGCGCTGCGCTCACGGCGCGTGCAGAGAGAGGCGCGTAGACTTCTTCTACCGGAGAAGAGTGCGTGGGAGAGAGCGTCGGGGGTCGCATCTGCGGCGGCGGCGGACGGACAGCGCGCGCGGGCTGCTCTTGAACTGTTGCGCACGCTGTCCCCGGGTAGCTCAGCGCCCGAGTCCTGCGTGACGGTTGGCAGCGAGGTCTGCCGCAGCTCGTTCAGCTCGGGCGGCAGCACGCAGCTGTCCTCCGCGTCGGACGAGTGACCGCCACCTCGCGCGCCCGCGCACCTCTCCTCGCGGGTGCGCTTCGCCCCGCGTCCCACCGCTCTACTCATCTGTGATACTAGGCTAAGCCGCAACGCGCTCGGCGCGACCGTTAGACTGATTTAGTATTAAGTTAATTTATTAATGTGTCCATGTACCTTTCCGCTGAGCGGAACCAATTTTTATTACCTGATAAATGTAAGAAAATAAAACAAAATAAAATCGTATTAAAGTGAAAATAAATTGTCGTTTTGATTGCACATGACCCTAATAGTCGTCGCGGTTTGGTGGCGAACCGCAACGAGCAGAGTTTACACACGAATGAAATAGAAATGTGAAGGTTGAGACCAAGTCTAGTGAGACAGTGACTCATTACATACTAGGTTACAAACATAAGATTATTTTACACAACTCAGACGAGTTAAAGATCGAAACCAACAGCAAATATAAAAGGAACAAAGTATTACACAAAAACATAACAACACAAACATTACTACACAAAGTAAATTAAAGACACAAGACCTTCCATTACAATTATTACAAATAGGCTAGTAACAGTGAAAGACGCTGATAACGAAATTGTAGCACAGACAATTTATTGCAGTTTACTGAAATAAATGATAGACTATCACTAAATTGACCTGAAAGTAATGAAAACAACGATAAAACACAAACACCAAATAGGAACGATACATGAGTACTACAAATGCTGCAGCCACAGATAACCATGGAGATGAAGATAGTAAGTATAGAAAGCAAGTACAATTTTACAAAATTGTATAGTAACATAGAAAAAAACTAATAACAAAATAGAATTGTAACACACAATTGCCAACTAGTCTGTAACAAATGACAGACGATACCGACTAGAAAGTAAAAATAGTGACTGAAATAACCGTAATACATTAATAATATGATAAAAACACTTGAAACAATAAGTACTACCTACAAAAGTTGCTGATGTTAAAGACAACGATCGAGATGAAGATAGTAAGTATAATCAAAAATCGTAAGTATAGAGAAAGAAAGACAAAAATAAACCTGAAAAATAGAGACAAAGATAGTAAGATGAAAAAGAAAGGGGCAGTAATAAATCAATGTAAACAACCTATGAGTAGGAAAGAGATAAACAACAAAGAATCAGAATCTAATCACGCTACATGCAAGCAGATTCATGATCGAATCACGTTATCACCATACAAGTGCATGCTTATCTCACTGATAATTGTAATCCCTTAATACCCTCTTATAGCTCGTACATGGGAAAAGAGTGGCATATTAACGGCTGACATACAAACAGGGTAAATCTCGTGGCATGGTTTATATAAAAGTAAATCACGGATTTAGGAAAAGCCATCGTACTGTCTTGTCGTGTGTCTTGTCTTACCCTCGAAATGGTGGTTAGAGGTTTTGATTATTTACGTCTAGATTGATTGTCGCGCTGCAAAAAAGTAAAACAAAAAGGCGAGTGCAGCTACGTCTTAAGGCTTGTGCAGACCAGCGCGACACGAACAATACAATTTCTAAGAAAACTTCACAGTATAACAATAACCGGTGTCGCGTCGCGTGACAAGTCGCGCTGGTCTGCACAAGCCTTTATACTCGCGCCACGTCCTTGTGCTGTCATCGTCCTTTCTAGTGTGGGTAGGTGCATTTAGCGGCCAACAGTTGGACGCAATTTATTCGACGACTTCACAGCTTTCTTTGGCTGTATCTAGACATATAATTTATATCTTTGGGCAGAGGTTTATCACACCCGAGTTTCAATAGTTCAGCAATTGCCTCAAACCGACACAAAACCAAATTCCGGGCTGCAACTGAGAATTTCTCAAATCTTCAGAAAATTATGTCAAACGAACACTACACCGCACGCCGGTGGTAACACTTTGACCTTGAGCTGGTCTAGTGTAGTATGGAGTTTTAATAGAATGCGGGGCCAGCTTATACCGGTTCGTTTAGCATTGACATGCAGCAAGTCACTTGTTTTTTTTTTTTTTTGTGTAACCTTCACATACATGATTTATATCGATACTTAAACCTTATAAAACAAAAGAAAACAGATTTCTCAACTTCTACTTCAAGCAAAAACTAAACTAAGAACTGTTGTGGACCCCCCAAAAAAAAAACACCAAATCTTTTTTTATCTGAATCGTTTTGAAGCGATGGATTAGCAATCTATTTCAGATTGCTAATCCATCGCTTCATAAGTTCGAAAAAATAAATCTGCTCACAATGTAAATAACGCAATGAATGTTGTTGAAGAACACTTGAAAATGTGGAGTAACTCCGTATAACATAACACAACATCACACCTATATTCCCAGAAGGGTAGGTAGGTGGGAAGGCAGAGGTGCACGTACACCCACATTTCGCCAGTTATGTTTATGTCCCATGTAATAGGGGGCGAGCCTATTGCCATCAACCGTGCACAAATCCAGAATCCGGGCTACTACTGAGAAATACCAGATAGAAAAACTCAATAACACTTTGCCCAACCTGGGAAGTGATCCCAGGACCTCATGCTCAGCAGTAGCGCTAGCGACCAGTAGACCAAAGAGGTCTTCGTATACTATCAGACTAATAGTTTTCTCGTTGTTCATCCTCTAACAAGACCACTTTCCATATGACTAAAGGAAGATTTCCACCAAACGGCTCGCATCGCATCGGATCGGAAAGTATACCAACGGATGCGGCGACAGCCGATCGCGTCCGGCAGGATATCGACGCATACGATCGGCACGGTACCGTCGCTTGCGAACGTATCCGTTTCTGCGCCTAGTCAAATAGTTTCATTCCTACCGTGTTGACGTGTTCTAATTTTTGAAAATGGTTGAAGTTGACGTTTCGTTTTGAAAGGGTTCAATCGTCGGATACGACGACAGTCGAACGGAGCCGATCGCGCATCGTAGCATTGGTACTTTCGGCTACGATCGCGTGTCGCGGAAGACGCCCGCGGTCAAGCTGTTGGTAATATAGACTTTAAATACTGTGTACACGAATTAATATCGTTTAAAGATTGTTAAATCCGTTCCAATCCGATGCGATGCGAGCCGTTTGGTGGAAATCATCCTTAAGTTGTAATCCAATATTACATTAATGCTCTTGAAGCTATAACAATAAAACTGTACAACACAGAGTGCATTTACTATGCACTTAAGTATTTAATATGGACATCACCCATCTGTTATTACCCACGTGTCTTTCACGTACTTACTTTTGATATCGTCTGTAAAATGAGTTTAAAGATACTACACTCACAGGCACAATTAACCGCCGGGCACCTTGTTTTTCTTTTACTTTGCAGAACTCGACAAATTTAGACCGCATTTTTTACAGTCACAAACAATAAGCGAATACTATAAAGTCAAATTAAACAATATTTATATACTATGGCAGAAAATAACAGGTTAAACACGGTAACGCAACGGCAAAAATGTCGAATAACGACTAAATTCCAAAAACCCGTCGGTGACACAAATTTAGGAAACGAAATAAGGGTACAAGTGTTTAATTTATTGCTAAAGGACCCACTAGACAAAAATAAAGCACTAGATAAGCCATACTTAACTTAAACAAACAGAATGATATAGGTGGGCGTTAATTGTGGCTGTGAGTGTATGTTTGTATGAGTAGGTAACTTGGTACTTTTGCCCACGACTTAGGTATTTTGTATACTTGCATTATCTTTCTAATCTCAGGGTAACCGGTTATGGTTGACGATCCTCTTTTTTTGTGCATCTCTCATTGATTTATGATTTTCCACATAAAACGTACGTCGAACGGCCATCAGGTGACAGTTGTTGAGTACGAATTTAAATATAGAACTTTATTTGAATTTTTTAAATTAAGAACGTAGGTAGTTCAGTTATCCTGCTGGGGTTGCGGGTTTGTCCGAAAGGGATAACGCGGCCCCGGCACACAGGCAACGGAAGGAACACGGGTGGGTTGATGATTTCCCATCCTCAAAAAAAAAAAAAAAAAAAAGGTAGTTCAGTTATAACATGACTTTTCTAACAGTGCGCCTATCAACGCCAAAATATTGTCTATGTAGGTTTAAATAATAACAGTAACATTATAGTGACATAACATAAGACAGAAATATGAAGACGACACGAGTTGTGTAGCCGGCGGCGGGGGCATTCAATACTAACAAACAAAACAAGCTTTTTTTTTTTTTTTTCGTGTGGATACCTTGGAATAGCGCCCGGGCTCTGGGGAAAAGACCGGGGAGTGTGGGATTCCTACCTCACTAAAACCACCCCGGTGGTCACCATCTACACATAGAAGGGGCACCGTTACCTCTCTAACAAACAACCTACGCTACGACTTTAACAGCTTCAAGCTCACAGTTAGAAACATCGAATCATAGAAAGAATACGTCTCCTTGACTACACTGCAATTTCTGAGCCTCAGTTTTTCTTCTACACGTTCAATTTGGAGAACCCAAAATCAATCGAAAATTCAAAAGTCATTTACTCAAACTCGGTTGAGAATCAGCACTTTTCGAACGTCAAAATTACATAAGACGGTCCCCCAAAAACACCCACCCTTCACCACTTCCTAGTGCTTAAGCTGGGAAGAAGAAGTGGCGCAACAAACTCCCCAGCAGTACAGCTGTCTGTTCAGTTGGATAAACTTGATTCTATTTATTAGTGCTTATGCAAAAATAACAATACCACAATCATCTTAGGAACTCAAACTCAAATCAAACTCAAAGCATTTATTTCAAATAAATCAATTACAGGTACTTTTGAATTGTCAAGGGGTCGGTCAGTCAGAAATATGAAGCTAGTTGCCTATTCCAACGCGTAGTAGGTTCCTATGGAGAAGAACGGGCAAGAAACTCCACGGACACTCTTTTAAAGCATAATATTTTTTACAAAATATTGGTTACATCATTCATGTTGTAATTATGCATGTGAGAACAATGTAGAAAGTTGTGCACATTAAAAGCGTCCGTAATAAAACATAAAAACAATTCAAAAATTAAAATAAGCCGTGGCAGCTAAGAGATGACCAGTCCCCACTGACGGCGCCCGTTCACGAACATGACGCATGGATCAGCACCATTTAGCTATGATCCAACACACACGCCACCACCAGCGAGACATTTGAGTGAGCATGACATACTCTCAGCTGCCAGGGCTCATTCAAGTCAATCAAAGACGTACCCAGTAAATGGTAGCTGTAAAGTAGGTACATAGTGCTCACACATGTGCTATGCAATTATATAATACTAAAAGACTGAATTTATACAATCTAAACATAGTTTTATAGCGGCATCTACATCGCTACATGCGAACTACGCATCAAAGACCTGACGTCACACAACATCCTGACGTCACACAAATCCTGCATCGCGCAATTAGAGTTTACCGCGCGATAAACATATATCCAATCTTCCCGACTTCAACCTCTGGGCAGTTGCCCGCCAGACACGACACCCGTCTGGTCGGAGGATCCTCCCTTTTCTATGGGGGATGAGTGAACTTTACGCCCTGTTCCTCATACCCCCAAAGTTTTACAATCTTCAGCAGCTGCAACAATATTTTGAATGCTAATCACCTCATAATAAGAACCGAATCCTATAATAAGAACCTCTTAAGAACATATTTTCTAAATTCCATATTGTAGGTTTGCATAACATAACATCACGCATGTAATCCGCGAAGGGCTAAGCAGAGGAGGTACCTATAGCACACCCACATTTCCTCAGTTATGTTTAAGTCCCATGGAATGGAGGCGAGCCTATTGCCATCAACCAGTCAACCGGGCACAAATCCAGACCCCGGCTTGCTACTGGGAAATTGTAGATGGCAAAACCCGATAACACTTTGCCCGACCCGGGAATCGAACCCAGGACCTCATGCTCAGCAATAGCGGTTGCGACCACAGGACCAAGAGGCATCCCGGCCACCGTAGGCGCGGGCTTGCGGACGGTGAGCAATGCGTAGCTCGCCGTCCGATAAGGACCAGGCCCAGGTCGACGGCGCGTTGTGTTCCACGCGCGCCTCAAAGAGATGTCAGCACCAACTGACGGGGTCCGTAAGGACCAATGCCTGCTGGGGTTGCGGGTTTGTCCGAAAGGGATATCACGGCCCTGGCACACAGGCAACGGAAGGAACACGGGTGGGTTTTAGTCAGTAAAAGTCTGAAACACCCTCCCGCTCCGCGCAGAGCGGGAGGAGTTATTTGATAATTTCCCACCATCAAAAAAAAATAAAAAAAAGGACCAAGAGGCATTCATCTACACTGGTTAGTCCATACAATATCAGTTAATCAGTCTAAAAACTGCTGTAAAAATTATGATGTAGTAAACACACGTTAACAAAGCCTGTTAAGTTCATTCGTTGTATACACCAATCCAATCTCTTCCAATTCTCCATTCCATTTTCTTAAATAAATAATAATTTTTTTCTTATTTCAATTTTTTTTTATTTGATTTTTTATTGATTTTGTTTTAATATTAAGTTAAATTATTACGATTAATATTAAAACTAACAATGTTGTGACCAATGTGGAATGTAGTGTTTTTTTTATTTTTATTCTGGATTAATTTTGAATTTAAATACAATGTTGGTGATTATTTAAATTTTTGGTACAAAATTATTGACATAGAATTATATCTTAGTGATATTGATACATTTTAACTTTAAATATAAATGTAATGTTTTTTTTTTTAATTGTTATATTTTATTTATTATCACTGTAATATTTTCAATACAATGTATTTTGTTATGGAATAAATGACTTATGACTTGATTAATAATTGTAGGTTGACTAATCAACTGGATTAAGAAACACGTTCAGGCGACTGGAAAATAATTAAAAACGGTTGGTAGACTCTTCACGTGACCCGAGGGCTGGCCTGGCTGGCCAAAGAATCAGCATAGCTATTCAACGTGGCAATGCTGCCAGCAGTGCCTGCCTTTCGGGCACTTTTCCGTTTACATCGACGCGAAATCTCATACTGAGGATTCAGTACATGATTCTGAACGCCCCGTATCCATGGTAACAGTTTTAGCGTCGATGGCCCTGTATATTATTATCTCCTTCATTTCATATAAAAACTTATACTTTTATTATTAAAAAAGAAAAAAACACAACAAAAATACAGTTATCGGGAATTGGGTCCAAGCTACCGTCGGGAGGTCAGGCCTCAAGAGAGAAGAGCCTTCTAACAATGCAATTACTTTTATTTTTATCCCATTTAATCAAAAAGAGCTGCTTTATTCAAATAGCTTTTTAATCCCTAGGGACTAAAAGTGATTTGAATTTGGAATGTGGTTATTGTTAGTAAAAGTTCTAATCACCAAAGAGATCAATCACGAACATTGTATGAACAAGTAACAGGCTGGCAAGAGAGAGAAAAAGTGTGAGTCAAAACGAAAATGCAAAATGGCGGATGAGAAATTTTTCAAATTTTTCGTCATTGGTGTCGTTTTCATAGTTTTCGATGGTGCTAAAGTCGATAGTGAGGTCAAAATTAAAATCCATGATGGCGGCTCTAATTTTTTTTATGTATCGTCATGGGTATCGTTTTCATGGTTTTCGATGGTGCTAAAGTGATAGTGAGGTCAAAATGTAAATCCAAGATGGCGGCTGCGAAACGTTGGCGGCTGTTTTTGTTTTAAATCATTCGTGAGAAGGAACTTCGTTCCTGACGGGGGTCGGACCGCACACACTTTTTTCTCATAGACCTTGAGTGACGTACTTTGAATCCCTCGCTGTGCTCTAGATTTAAAGAAATACTCTCACCTTAAAAATTGTTGTTTGCTCCCTAAGCAAACAATTTACTATTTTTAAACAGTTTGCAAGTTCAAAGTTAAGTATTTTAGTTACGGTAATAATTGCAGGTAAATTATAGGGTAAAAGGTATGGGGTAAAATCCATCAGGAAATATTTACCTACATTGTACATATCTACTTTTAATTGTATAATGGATTTGGACACGGTAAGATGGAAAATGGTTTAACCATTAAATGGCCAATGTCTATGACCAATTACATGGGGAATTGTCATTAGAAAACCAAGTTGGAAGCTGCGTATATCCTACCTATACATTTTTGCCTACCTTTTCGAGAAAAACATTAAAAGTTACTTACCTACCTACGTAAACAATGCGAAATTTTAAACTACCATATTATATTAATACGTGTAGCAAAAACTTTGTACCCCTTTTTACGAAAATTACGCGGACGGAAGAGTATGAAATTTGGCGCAGTTAAAGTTTATATGGAGAAGGAGTGCTGAAAGCTTATATTTTTATATAATATACATACGAAATAAATTAAATTAATAAAATAAAAAAATTACACACACTACCATGCGTTTGACACAAGATGGCTACCTTAGAATCATGACATGGCAGCATGGAATTAGTATGTACATACAACTTAAAATTTAAATGAATTATGGTCGAATTTCGACCTCTGGGCGACCACTAGTAATAGTTATTGAGTGAGGAGCTCGTGGGTAAGTAAATAACAGCCGCACGGGTTGATCCATCAGGTTAAGCTACGCTTGCCGGGGTTGGTCCGTGGATGGGTGACCATCTTTACATACCGAGATTCCTCCGTGCTTCGGAAAGCACGTTAAGACATTGGTCCCGGCTGTCATTCTTGGATCATTGACAGTCGTTACAGGTAGTCAGAAGCCCGAAAGTCTGACAACCATTCTTACCAAGGGGTATTGTGTTACCCAGTAACTGGGTTGTGGAGGTCAGATAGGCACTCGCTCCATGTAAAATACTGGTATTCAGCTGCATGCGGTTAGACTGGAAGCCGACCCCAACATATTTGAGAAAAGGCTGAACAGATTGATGTAGTAATAAGTTATTGCGAGTAAATTGTTATTGTTAATAAAGTACTGAAGGTAGTCCAGTTGATGTCCCTTGGCAAACTTCGTGTTTCGTCAGTCGTCGGATTTGTATCAGTTGCTCTTTGTACTTGGTGCTTGTACGACTTGATTCCTACCGCTGCACCCGCGTTGGCGTCAACCATAATTACCAAGTGCAAAGGGCAACTGATAGAAATCCGACGAGTGACGAAACACGAAGTCTTCCGATGGACATACAATAGAAAAAAGTCGTACCGTACGTTGCTACGTGTTACTAATATTTATTCCTGTATCCAAATTAAGGCTTGTGCAGACCAGCGCGACTGGTCGCGCGACGCGACACCGGTTATTGTTATACTGTGAAGTTTTCTTAGAAATTGTATTGTTCGTGTCGCGTCGCGCGACAAGTCGCGCTGGTCTGCACAAGCCTTTACTTTCAACCCGAGAATTATTCAAGCATCACATAACACCACGCCTCTATTTCCCGAAGGGCTAGGCAGAGGTGTACTTATACTACACCCACATTTTACCAGATATGTTTAAGTCACATGTAATAGAGGGCGAGCCCATTGCCATCAACCGGGCACCAATCAATGCAGACTCCGGGCTTGATTGAGTTTTTTTTTAAACTAAAGTAGACAAACGTGTAGGATTGGTTAGCTTTACGTAGACCCTAGGATCGTGCTGGGCTTACTCAAATATATGTCTACCTAGGTGTCTTAACACGTTCAGTGTCGAGAGCCCTCCTGGGGGATTTACTTTAGTGCAAGCGAAATGTTGGTGACCCCTCTGGAGGGTCCACTATATATGGCACATATGAATGGCATGGCATATGAGCTCTATGAAAAGTGGGTAAACTCGAATGTGTAAAGTGGGTAACAATACCTTGTCCCCAGTTCAATGACCGACCTTGAAAACATGTAATACCCAGGTTCTTAGAGGATTTGATGAATTGAACGTTGTATTGTAATATTGTTAACAATGGTGAATCGGTTTATACATAATGGCTGAATGCTTGAGTGATGTAAAGGGATGTTTTTCAATGTGATCATGTATACAATTTAGCCCCCACGAGCTGGGCCATTGACCTGCTGAAGGCCGCAGGAAACCGTTGGATGCGGGAATCTCGAACCGAATATCTATGAAAACGCGATTATTTCCAGCATCCGGTCCATTCCCCGACAGGCATTTCTAGACAAAATAAAACAGTCAAATTTTAAATCAGTTTTGATTTGACAATTTTTTTTTTTGGTTGTGTAAAATTATCTAATAACTTCTCCCGCTCTGGGCGGAGCGGGAGGGCCGGCGGGTGTCAGACTCTCTGACTAAAACCCACCCGAGTTCCTTCAGTTGCCTGTAAGTTGCTAGGGGCCAGAGTATCCCATTCGGACTTTCCCACGACCCTGGTAGGCATCGGCTCTGGCGGACCTCGTCAGTTGTGCTGACATCTCTTCGAGGCGCGCGTGAAACACAACGCGCCGTAGACCCGGGCCTGGTCCTTACCGGACGGCGGCGTACTACCCATTGCTCACAGTCCGCAGGCCCGCGCCTACGGTGGCCGGGAAGCGACCTGGGATTCCCAACGCCCAGGGCGTCTACTGCGGCCCAGGGCTTTTCCTGCGGATAGCCATCCTTATGGTATGAAATTATGAATATTCATCTGAGTCGTACTTACAAGCCCAACGAGCAAAATATTAGATACCTGAAACACAATTTTATTCCGCTTTCGTTTCGCGCGCATTATGAAAACCAAACAAACGCTTGGATTACAAACTTTAGAACAATGAGCATTGTCTGTGGTGCAGTGTCGAGCACTCGTGGTAATGACAGCGCATTTGACCTTTTTTGTCAGACAATATTGTAATCCTTAACAAATCGGTATTTATGCATTTACCTAATCTTCATCTTAAGGCTCGAAGACAGGAGAGATGCGACGGCGCGATGCGACTCTGGTGGAACAATTTCTATGAAAACTCCTCTGAAATTGTTATATCAGTGTCCAGTGTGTAAAAACTTCATATAACATCTTTGACCCAAAATTTAACTACGTGAATTGCACTCACTGACGAAGTCATAAGGTCATCAAGTGCAGAAACTCAGTAATAGCTCCAAGTGTAGAATTTTCACAATACAAGATTTGCATAAATGGCATAACATAAATGACGGATGAATCTATTTTAATTGCAAATACTCATTTTCAGAATACTTTCTTGCCAGTGTGGCATACAATAAGATTAAAGCAGCAAATGACTTGTATCGTCTAAACGCTTTTTAGACGATGTTACTTTTATTATTGCTTAAACATAATTGTATGCTGTGTAAATCAGTCCTAAGGCATTAAAAAAACCGGTCAAGTGCGAGTCGGACTTGCACACGAAGGGTTTCGTACCGCACCGTATGAAGATCGAGCAAAAAACGCAAAAAATACACATTTCTTGTATGAGGACCCCCTTTAATTATTAAATTTATTAAAATTTTATTATTTGTTGTTATAGCAATAGAAATACACAATCTGTGAAAATTTCAACAGTCTACCTATTATGATTCATGACATACAGCCCGCTGGCAGACAGATAGACGGACAGCGGAGGCTTAGTAATAGGGTTCTGTTTGGCACCCTACTGGTATGGAATTCAAAAATTACCACATGATCCGGAATCTATGAACACAGTTTCGAATCATAACATAACGCTTGCTGGATTGCCAAATTAACTTAGTATAATAATCCCCGGTTTCCTGAAAGCCCATTTTATCTAACCCGTTAATAAATCGAGGTAATTACAATTGATCTAATCGACTGTTGTTATTCCGTTCAAGTAATCAAATCCACACCAGTTATAAATCAAGAATTTGACAAACTGTTGGACATATTATAATGAACATATTGGTGAGGTTCTTCAGAAAGGTCAGGTGCGGAATACTCGAAACCGGCGTGATTGTATGACCAGATATATGAATACGAACCAAAAGGAATATGTAAGGATTGCAGCGTCATGTCCAAGTATAAAAATTTCGAAGACATGTGACATCTACCAACTCGGCTCGCGTGGTAGATTACAGCCCACTCCCTCTCACAGAGAGAAGGCCTGTGTCCCAGGAGTGGGAATATTATTGGGTGATTATTCTGTGAGTATGTACATATGTCGGTAAAATGTGTTGATTTGCTTGCCAGCAAGCGGGTGCAAGAAACACAACACACATTCGTGAAAAATAAAAACAGTGGCTGATTTTCCGCATGCCTGAACCAGGTTTGGTTTGACAACTAGTCGCATTAAACTACGATTGATTTTGCACATGATTTCGAAGTTATTTAGTACCTACATTTCTGATGTATTTTGAGCCACTAATATAACGCTAACTGCTTGCTGTATATTGAAAAGTGTCTAAGTAATGGGGCTACTAAACTGTTCTATTGACATAACTCTTGCAATGGAATGCGAGTTCCCGTTTCGTCTGGACTTTGGTCTTACCTAAGTTAGTAAGAAAGAGAAAACTATAGTGTTTGGAACACTCCTTTTCCTTTGTATTTAGAGCATACCTGGGAGAGAAAGAGGATGTGTATTTTCAGACTCTCATCGCAGAGATTTCAAGAAATGTATATCGTTGTGTTTACTACCTAGAAAGATCGACTAATGAAAAACCAGAAAGAAAGCCATGCAGTCCTATTCCTTTATTTGATTTCCTGAAACTATAATGTTACCTATGTCAAAGCAATTGACACCCTAAAATATGTTTTTCACAGAGACTGTTTGTCGTTTGTCCCTTTTGGCGGCACAGTCGTCAATGGTATTTAGAACACATAATTGACCATAATATTATGTTTTAGCGAGACAATGGTGACGTTTAAAGTTTGCCGAGCTTCAAAAGGTTTAACCTTCGGAGTTTCGGACTGAATTAAAGTACTGTCAAACTCCTAAGTGATATTCACGAAGCTGTCAAAATGAAACGTCAACTTAACTTGATACACACGTCGACTAAAGAAGCGTTTAATGAATCGGTACATAAGTTATTACTTACACTAGGTACCTACTCAATTGAAAATCTCTTACTCTTGATTAGCTTAATAAATCGAGCCTAATCCAAGCATAAACTGAATTAGGATTACATAATCTTCGTTTAAAATAACATGTAGTAGTTATTGACTTATAAAAAAAAAAACTCTAAAGGAAGTTATGACCATTCTAACATAAAAAAATATTCCATTGAAACATTCGTAGCATGTAAAACTGGAGAAAGTGGTCTTCTAAGTTATAAAAACATAAACTTGTAAACAAAATATTTAAATCATATAAAGTGCATGAGTCGGCACTTAAGTTTTATGTGATCCTGGTACAAATATTTAAATGAATAATATGTTTTAACCGATTTTGGCGTAGAGGACAGACAGGTTATGATTTTAAAGTTTATGAATTGCAAAGCTGACATTTACAGATGTAAAAGTTTCCTCAATAAAGATTTTATGTCCTAGATATTAATTGGCAGTTATGGTCACTGTTGCTACTTTTTTGTTTATGTTTCCAAATTCTAGTCCTACGCTGATACCGTCTTTTACCAAATACTTACACAAACATGTTTGTTTACTAGTGTGGTGAATTTCTAATACCTATTTACTTTTCTCGTGCCCGGTTGATGGAAATATGCTCGCATGGGACTTCGACATATTATCTGGCGGAATGTATGTGTAATAATAAAATAATGTATGTGTCTTCGGAGATTAAAAAAATAAGCCCACGGGAACGTACTACCGTCCGGGATAAAAACCGGCCAAGTGCGAGTTGGACTCGCACACGAAGGGTTCCGTACCACCGTACAATATTTGCAAATATGATGTATTAAAAAAAAAACTACTTCCTAGATCTCGTTCAAACCAATTTTCGGTGGAAGTTTACATGGTAATGTACATCATATATTTTTTTTAGTTTTATCATTCTCTTATTTTAGAAGTTACAGGGGGGACACACATTTTACCACTTTGGAAGTGTTTCAAAAAATTATATTAGAAACCTCAATATCATTTTTGAAGACCTATCCATAGATGCCCCACACGTATGGGTTTGATGAAAAAAAAAAATGAGTTTCAGTTCTAAGTATGGGGATACCCCCAAAATTGATTGTTTTTTTTCTATTTTTGTGTGAAAATCTTAATGCGGTTCACAGAATACATCTACTTACCAAGTTTCAACAGTATAGTTCTTATAGTTTCGGAAAAAAGTGGCTGTAACATACGGACGGACAGACAGACATGACGAATCTATAAGGGTTCCGTTTTTGCCATTTGGCTACGGAACCCTAAAAAGTATCCTATGTCCGTGAAAGCGTAACAAACAAACAAACTCACTTTCGCATTTACAATATTATTTATTTATTTATTTTATTTTATTTTACAAAAAACTTACAGACTAATAACACCATTAAAATCATTCATAGGTAGGAAAATTTGCTAATTACAAGCTTCCACATGTATAGTTATTATTATTAGTTATTAATATATAGGTGTTAGTTTGAATACAAACGTTATGTTGTTACTTTTTTCGTTAAAAAGAACTCCCTTGCGTATTTGGCTTTCTCCTATGCATTTTGCTCTGCGAAAATGTGCAACGAAGACGAAGAAGACGAAGTTTAAAAAAAGATATAATTTTCGAAACTGTTACAGATTCGACATTCAAATCTGACGAACTTATTCTTGCATCAAAAACAATAAACTACGAAAGTGGTTCGACATTTATTGCATTTGAGCTTTTAGCATAACTTCAATATTTTCTGAAAACTTACATATTTCTAATGTTGGCAAAAGCGAAAATCTGTCACTCACTTTTCGTGAAAATATTTTCCAGACTATAAAGCTTTTAAATAATAATAATGTTTAACAGGTAAAGTCAACCTCAGGTCAGTAGTAACACGTCAACTACGAAAATCGGTACGAAAAGGCACAGGGCACAGTCTAAATAAAATTGTTGCCATGGAATCGCATTTGTTTGTACTTACATTCTTAGTTTCTGTCGTGTCGTGTCGTGACGCCTTCAGACGCAGTGTTAGCCAATCAAAACTCGTTATCATTTGATGTAGTCCTAATCGGATTCGTATGATTAGTGTACGCGTCACGACTCGCGTCACGACTCGTGTCGCGACTCGCGTCATGACTCAATACGACACAGTAATGTGTCGGTGGCTTCATTCATTTATGTCACATCATCATCATAATTCTCGTGGCGTTATCTCAATTTATTTACGGTCAGCGCAACATATCTTTTTCTTCTACACTTCTCTATTAGTCGTCATCTCGGTAGGCACCTTCTTTCTAGCCATATCATCTTTCACACAGTCCATCCATCACACACTCAAATAAGTCACAATGTTTTACTTATGCTTTTGTAAAATTGCCTTCAACTTTACTTTTTGAATTCAAGGGTAAGAAGCTATTTTTAACTCCATTCGATGGTTGACAATCGCGGAATACAGATGTATATATGTCGCACTAAGATGGTCATAGCCGTGATATAGTTATATCCCTAGGGATATATCTATATACCGTAATATAGTTATATTCAAGCGGTTTATAACCGTTAAATTTCGAGTTAGCGCTTGTTGGGCTCGCGTGTAGTTGGTCATTGTTATAACCTAATATAACCTATTTGGTTGGAGTGCCCAAATAGTTACGTTAATAGATCGTGCTCGTATCATAGTCATATTCGAAAGAAAGAAAAAATAATGTTTATTAGACACAGTTCGTGAAACACAAAATACAAAAAAAAAAAATGAAAATAATATTTTAACAACAATAGTGTGTCTCACGGCTGCGCCAAAAAGGTTCATATCAGCATTAATGCTAAACAAATGCTGTCTGACGCTTGTTTTCTAATGAACATATATTCCTAGTAAGATAGTTATGAACCGCTTTCATTTAACTATAGGTATTACGGTTATAACCATCTTCCTACATCTTATTCATATATCTATATCACGGCTATAACCATCTTACTAGGACATAAATACTCAACATAATTTGTGCATGCAAATGAGATAAGTTACAAATAGCGCAGTCTTAAATAAAGGCGGAGCAAAAACATTTGCTTGGATCTAAATTTAGACATAACGAAACTACCATTTTGACCTCTATTTATAATCATGTTATTAAGCTATGTGTTTTAGAAATATGTTTCTTAGCTTTTAAATGAATTGGATACTTTTTATTCTAAGGTATTTACAAAATAATGCATGCCTATAAGCATTCTTTTTGTTTTTTTTTTTAATTTAATTTAATATAATTGAATCCACATTTGTACCTTTCGTATATCCGTCGGGAAAAATGCAGGGAATATTCATAACCAAACAGAATAAAAAAAATATTTACAATCAAGCTCAAAGTCAGCTATTTATTACGCAACACATTTTCGTAAACGATTACGACTAATCTGTTTCATTTTGACAGTTCAACAACATTCATTGCGCTATTTACATTGTTGAGCAGATTTTTTTTTCGAACTTATCAAGCAATGGATTAGCAATCCGTTTCAAAACGATTCAGATTCTGATTGATCGTGTATTATTCAAATAGGGTACAGGTCTCCAGAACAGTTTTTGGTCTGCAAATTAATTTTGCTCATCCTCTGTTTGTCCTAGGACTTAATATTACATCTGTCATTTCTAAACATAAAGATCGTTCTAGAATATCGTCGTAAACGTGTTTATACCCAATATTTAAGTTGATTAAAAGGTATTTGGATTAAAAAACTCGTGTTTTGTCCCAAATTATTGTTTATTACGCCGACCTTGAATTAAAATAAATAACTCTAAAAATAAGTGCTTTTAGAGCCATTTATTAAATGTTTTGTATGGATTTTTAATATGTTGTAATACTTTTTGTTATGGTGTTATTTACCAAATTAATGAACTATGAATTAATACGCAGTAGTTACATGTTTTGTTCCTACATAGTATATTTTATTTTGTTTATGTTGTGTGGTCTCTACTTAGCAAAAGTTAAATGATAAATAATGATATATTATATTTATTTCTGTAAATTGGTTCAAGAAAACACTTTTATATGGCAAAAATCTGGGGTTGCGGGTTTGTCCGAAATATCGCGGCACCGGCACACAGGCAACGGAAGGAACACGGGTGGGTTTTAGTCAGTAAAAGTCTGACACACCTTCTCGCTCTGCCCAGAGCGGGAGAAGTCATTTGATGATTTAACACCCTCAAAAAAAAAAAAAACTACATAAGTTCGGTGCCTCTTATCTGACTATTCCGAAAAAAACAGAGGTAATAAAAAAAATTGTCTTTTACATTTAAATTAAAAAGATAAAAAATAATATTTTAGTTATTATTTTTATTTATGTAGACGATAGCCCGCAGTCAGTAAATGTGATGATCTTGACTTGCACATCGGTTTCAGTTCGGGTTCAGTATCAAAAATGCCTAATGCTTCAGAATATTCCACTTTACCTATAGCTTCAGAATTTTCCGTACTAAATCAACGAATTAAATTACCCTATAATAAATATACTATCGACACCTATGTAACAATACTCCATAGGTGTAGGTAGGTAGTTAAATGAAGGTGAACAAAAAAACCACGTGACGTGACAGCTGTCAAGTAACCGACTAAACGTAATACCTGTCACTTCAGTTGTCATGCTACGTCACAGTTGTACTCTTCAATTTAGCCACGTTATAATTCGTTGACGTTTGGGGTCTTTACAATAGACAGGTACAAAATATTATTATAAATCTAACAAAAATATTGTGCTCAAGCAGTTTCACTATGATAAAAGTTTAACATAAATTAATAAAAGAGGAACCCAATGTAAAATATTTTAAAATATTTTTAATGTATTTTTATCATATTTTTAAACAAGAAAGTGTCATCTTTAAAAATCCTTTTTACGATTTGTTTACCTTTATTTATCTACCTAAACCTATGGAGTATAAGATAATAATTATGTAATTTTCCACTGATTACAATTCGGTCAACCAAACTTTTTATTTTAAGCAAAGTCATGCAAAAAGCTGACGGATATAGCTTTCCTTTTTATGTGCAATTAGATTTGATAAATTAATAGAAATCTAATAATAATAGTTGGTATTTCAAAGTTTTTTTTTTGTTTTTTTCCTTATTCCTCAGGTGATTAAGTTTTTATTCAAATTAATGTTAAAAATGTAGATTTCGTATGTTTGTGATTTAGTCTGCGTAAATATTAACAGGTTCCCGTTGTGAAAAAAAAAATTCTTACTGTTGTCATGATATCAAATCAAATCAAATCAAATCATTTATTTGATTGAATATGGGTAGGTACATGAGGTGACACATAAAACTGAAGATCTTTAACCATATCCTACCTTATTATAGGTGTGCAAATATTAATCATACATTTATCTATAGAAATTATAATTATTGGGGTATTTACGACATTCATTTATAATATAATTTTATTATTATTTCTTAACTTAAAATTTAATTACATTTATCATTCAAATAATCATTAACGTTATAATAAGCTTTATTAATTAAATAAGTATTTAATCTATTCTTAAATGATATAAAATTATTTACTTCTTTTATATTATCAAGTAATTTATTATATATTTTAGGGCCCATACAAAATGCACTCTTGTCAAACATAACCGTTCTATGGCGTATTGCACGAAGCGTACTGGCAAGTCTTGTACTTTTTAGCGTCTCATATTTGTTTATATTATTTCTAATGTCTAGTGCTAGTTCATAGATATACAGCGATGGGAATGTCAATATTTTTAAATTTATAAAATGTGGTTTACAAGTATCTGTATGTTTTAAAGCACATATTGCCCTGATACATTTCTTTTGAGCTTTGAAGACAGTTTCTCTCTCAGTGGCATTCCCCCAAAACATTATACCATATCTTAGTGTCGAACCAACGGTATATATCGGTTTGGTTTATATCGGTTTTGTCTGCCAGTCCGCCAAAATTTGAAACTGATGAACGTACGGGCACGAAAATATTAAAATTTAATGGTAATGCTAGGTAGGTATGTTTTGTATACATAAATATAAATTTAAAATTAAATGGTAATGGTAGGTAGGTATGTTTTGTATACATAAATATAAATTTAAAAAATAATGTATCAATGACTTCTTTAAGGCTCGTGCAGACCAGCGCGACGTGACGGCGCGACGCGACTCGACTCAAACAATGCAATTTCTAAGAAAACTGTACGGTATAATCATAACCGGCGTCGCCTCCCGCGACAAGTCGCGCTGGTCTGCACAAGCCTTTAATCCTAGCGTATAATTGGTACTAATAACTGAATTCTCATACAATTAATAATGAGTGATAAACAGAATCCTTTCACACCTAAAAAATCAATAAAAAATGGGTTTCTTCACCTCATTTGCTTTAGGTTTTTATAGATGAAAATCTAATAATAGATAATTTTACTGAGAATAACCTGTATTATAAAACATGTTGAGTCGCCGTTTAATTATCTAAAGAACCTTCTAGAAAATATAAATAGATACCTAATTATATTTGCGGTATAGACAACTTATAAAGTAGGATTTATTTATAATAACATAATTTAAAAATATATTAGCCTTTAATTTGTGGAAACTGTTTCAGATACTTGGTTTTACCAGTAGGTAACTACTTATATGGTACACTTCTTAACTTATTGATAATAATAATACCAGACTGCTACTGGCCCACTACAGGGCAAAGGCCTCTTCTCATACAGAGAAGGCCACCACACTTGCTCAAGACGGGTTGGCGATTTCAGACTTATATTAACTGTATAAGTCCAGGTTTCCTCACGATGTTTTCCTTCACCGATGTCAGTAATGTCCAAGATAAACTCAGAAACTACATATGAATTGAAAAAGTCACGCTGGTACTTGCGCGGATTTGAACCCACAACCTCGTGCATGAGAGGTGAGGTCTTAACCACTGGGCCATCACGACATAAACTTATTGATGTTGTTCTTTTTTTATGCCTGCCTTCTTATTTTTATAAGATACAATAGACGACGTATATTTAGTAACCTAATCCGCTTAACAATTCTTAAAGAGTCATAGAAAACCCTGTAAGAATTCGACACGTGTTTCACCTCTCAACGAGGCATCAGGATGACGATTGACTTGTTGCGAACCCGGACACGACATGTGGACACGTCAAGCGCTTGACGTGGTGACGTGGTCGATTATATTTTATAATGGATTTCCGCAAAGTCACGCCTGAGTCAATTAATTTAAAAAAAATTGTTACAATAATAATCGCCTGGACTACCAAAATTTAAAAAAGGAAATTAAGTTGACAGTATTATGTTTCTAGGTACTTTTAATTAAGGATTGATTTTTCCGACAACATATAATCTTTTACCGAGAAATAATTTTGAATGTTTGACAGTTTTTCCATTCAAAAGCTGTCAGACGTCAATTTATGGCACGGAGATTACCCGACGAAAGTAAAATCAACCCAAAAGGCAAAAAGAGAAAAAGAATGACTACTGAAAAGAAAAAAACATCATTTTTTCGGTTCCTGAAGAAAATACTGAAGTTTTAGAAAATACTGCGAATTTCACATAAAATTATGAGTACTTATATGACTGCGCCAGGACAGGGCGCAAACCACCGACGCCTAAAAAACGCCTGCAGTACATTTTCTAAGCATAATTATTACTTACATGCTATCTACTTTGTAAAATTCACCAATATTAGATTTGGAGTAAACTTGTCATCATAAATCTCATGATGTTATCTTTTGTCAATTAGTAAAAGTTGTGAAACGATAACTTGGTCCTTTCCCACAGCAGTCCATAGCCATAAATCTAACATCTTTATTACCTCTCATGTTGTTTTTGTAAACTTTAATTTTAGAAATACATGCAAGTGGCGCCTTTTGCTGCCGATCGTGTGCCACGGGGCAGGGCGGGTGGTATAGAGCCCTAGGCTCGAACAATGGAATGGAATTTGGACATTCTATATTTGAGAAGTGAACGATACAGTCGCGAGATATTATATTTTTGGCACGTGAACCATACGGTCGCGAGACGAACTATTAGCTGACGCGGGTGTGACTCCTGATTGCCGGAGTCCCCGTGAACTTGTGAACGACCCTTGAGCTCTTGTCACATTAACGTAACTGAAACTCAAAATCAATCTGCCTAGCCTTTTCCTAACTATGTTGAGGCGGCTTCCAGTCTAACCGGATACAGCTGAATACCAGTATTTCACATCAAACGATTGCCTATCTGACCTGCACAACCCAGTAACTGGTTAATATGATACCCCTTGGTAACACTGGTGTCAGACTTTCGGGCTTCTGACGACTCTTAACGACTGTCAAAGATCCATGAATGACAGCCGGGACTTAACATGCTTTCCGAGGCACGGAGAAGTCTCGGAAGCGTAGCTTAATCTGATGGGTCGACCCATGCGGCTGTTATTACTTAGCCACGAGCTCCTAACGTAACTAAAAGTCAATCTGCCTAGCCTTTTCCCAACTATATTGGGGTCGGCTTCCAGGCTAACCGGATACAGCTGAATACCAGTATTTTACATGGAGCGACTGCCTATCTGACCTCCACAACCCAGTAACTGAGTAATACGATACCCCTTGGTAAGACTGGTGTCAGACTTTCGGGCTTCTGACGACTCGTAACGACTGTCAAAGATCCACGAATGACAGCCGGGACCAACGGCTTAACGTGCTTTCCGAGGCACGGAGGATTCTCGGTATGTAAAGATGGTCACCCATCCACTGACCACCCCCGGCAAGCGTAGCTTAACCTGATGGATCGACCAGTGCGGCTGTTGTTACTTAGCCACGAGCTCCTAACGTAACTAAAAGTAATTGTGTTAATTCATGTAAGACTTAAAACTTTTAAGGCTGTAAATTATGTTATCCATCTTACTGGTGCTTGTTAGTTTCGCCTACACAAGTGTTTTCCCTGATAACCAGACAATGAAAACTCGTAGAAAACCGCTCAAGCCATCTCACAATATACAGTGTATCTGGTCAACGGTGTCCGACCCGTTAAGGCGAAGCAAATAAGGCTTTTTCCCCCTTCTGTTTTAAAAAGGCACCATTTTTTTTTTCACAGTACGGTTTGATTAATTTACTTTGCCATATCTACCGATGTAGAAGTCCTACAGGCATGAATGTGGTTTCGTTTGATAGCTACAAAAGTAGGCAATAATTTCAAACTAAAAAAATATCAAAAACTCCCACTAAAACCATACTTAATAAAAAATACTTGAAACTTAAAAAGTGTGAAAAAATTTGGTTGTTTTTTTTTACTTTTTAATTGTTTTCCAAAAAACTAGCCTAATAACATACCTTTTTTTACTTTTTAGATAGCAAGACCTAAGCTTTAAGTCAAATAGTTTAACAGTTGTGACAAATTGAATATTTACTTACAAGTAGAAGGAAAATTACAAATAAAATAACAATTTATTGGTGTTTAACTTAAAATAAATTTAAATTTAAAATGCTTTATTATGGTGAATTTGTCGATAAAATTTATTATATTGCTTCGCTTTAACGGTTCAGACACTGGTGACCAGACTCACTGTATATTTTTATCTACAACTAACTTCTACCTGCGACTTCTGGAAGTCGTAAGAAGAGACAAATTAAACAAAAATAACAGCTTCATATCATAAAACTCACTCGGCCCCCGACCCAACGCGTCGAATCGCATCGCCCGCCCGCGCTATTACTTGTTTTTTCTTTTTGCTCGACTCCTAAGGGTCGCAGCGTGATGGTTAAATAACCTTTCTCAAGAATTGGGGTCTCAAATTCAAAAGGATTTTTTCAAAACCGACTGGTAGTTTCAGAGATTAGCGTGTTCAAACAAAAAAAACCAAACACTCCTCGGATTTATTATTAGTATAAATAGATAACCATATTAAACATTGTATACTACCTCTATTAATTATAAAAACTCAATAAAACATTAAAAAAATTATCAACGCACAACTTACACTCATAAAATTATTAATTAGTATCCAACACGCCGTCACTACCGCGAACTCCTTAATTTATATGACTGTCACGCCCGGCCGTGTCATGAAGTGTCAAACATCATTATGCATGATACAGACAGAGGTAAAGTAGTCGCGGAGTGATGTAATACTATTATTAGTTAAAAATAATTAATTATAATTATCCATTCATAGATACCTAATTTTACAGCAAAAAAGTATATGACGCCGGGGATTCAAATGTGGCAAACCACACTCTTATTTTGCTACAAAATTGGGGCTCGAACAATGGATGGATAATTATAATTAATATTATTACTTTCGCATTTATAATATTAGTTAGGATTAGTAGGTACCTACTAAAACAGTGTTTGTAATGCATTCACGCTAAACCGGCTGAACGGATTTGGATGAAATTTTGCACATGGGTACGCCATGACCCGGCGAAGGACATAGGCTACTTTTCATCCTGGATCAAAGACGAAGTCGCGAGCTACAACTAGTAATATCATAAGTGCCGTGTCGTATGCTTTGGTCCGTGGCCTTGACAGCAACCAATGAAAAACATTGTTTTACTTTTTATATTTTTATTTATTGGATGAACACGAGGCTTTTGGCTACTTTTATAAATGTGTATTTTATGTGTTTTTATCTTTATATGTGCGTTTTGTTTGTGCAGAATAAACAACTTTTCTTTCTTTTATTTTTCTTTTTTTAAGTGCGAAAGAAGAATCTGTTTGAATTTTGTTATAAATGCGAAATGGCCTGACTGTTCGTTTGGTACCTACGTTTTTATTGCTAAACCATGGAAATAATTTTGATTGGGTATAGAAATAGCAATTCGACTGAGAGGCGTCCGCCGCTGGACATAGGGCTCACCCACGATGAAAAAGAAAGAACGAGTAAATTCTTAAAAATATACGATTTCCAAATTGGTGTAATGGGATGCTCAAGATTGTAAAGGAAAATTCAAAATCCACTGAGATGAAGTCGCGGGAAAAAAACTAGTTTTTAAGATAAATTAGACACGCTTTGATAAGGCAATTACTCCGGTATTGTAAGATTGTGTTTAATTAAGTAGTAATTTTTATATTTCATGAAATTATGTAATTTATAAAACAAAAGATAGGGCTGTCTTATTTTTAAGTCGTGACGTGACGGCACGACGCGACACGAGTAGAACAAATTTTCTAAGTCTGCGAGAACCTTAATTTATGAGCTTGTGTTGAAGCTCGTAACCAACACGTAACAACAAGAAACATAATTATTTTGGGCGTTAAATAATTGGCAGAAATTAAATATCCACTACCGAACATACACCTCATTAAAACCACAATAATTAATTAATTATGACCCTTTTTTAAATCCGAATATACGTACATTACAACCCTAAATACGCAAAAACACGAAAACCCGTATCACTGGACTTCCCAGAAAACCTTGAACTCTAGATTATTTAATAATAGTCCGAGAGGAGGTCGTGGCTAAGTAATAACAGCCGCACGGGTTGATCCAACAGGTTAAGCTATGCTTGCCGGGTTGGTTCGTGGATGGGTGACCATCTTTACACGGCTTCTGACGAACCGTAACCTCTACCTATCCTTTCGGGGCATACAGGCGTGATATTATGTACGTAATTTGCGTTTGCAATTTATTTTCCAAACATGTAAATAAACACGAGTTTTAGGAAAAATAACTGTAATGCCTACACATAAGGTTCAGTTTGCGCTACAACTTCATATTTTTAAGACTCTTTCAACAGTACTAGTCAGTATAAAATCAACTTTATTTATACTAACATAAAGTTGATGTTTGATTAAGTGGAAATAACATCAATTGGAAACAAGGATTTAAATAGACCTTATGTATGTTTCGAAATTCAAGATAACAGAAAAGATTAACTTTTAATTATGCACTAAAAAGTAAAAAGCATACTACCATGCCGCGTGTAGAACGACTAAACCATCACAATATTAATAAACAACAATTTATTGAAACAATTCACCGCCATATGTACTTGTTGTAAATGTAACAAATCCATAAACAGCCGTTCGATTCTGTGAAAATATCACCGTGAAACTTAGGTGAAGTGAGCGTGAAGTGAGCTGTCAATAGTGTTAATCCTAGCATCCTGCCGGTCGATTCTGTGGCAGTGACAGTTCACTTCACGCTCACTTCACCTAAGCTTCACGTTAATATTTTTACAGAATCGACCGACTGTAGCGTTATGATCCACACGTCATTAGATGTAAAGATCATAAGTACGTTGTAACAGCTGTTCTGTCTGACGTAAGCGACGCGAATCCATTCAACTGTATATAGTAAATGTAACGTGTTTATGATAACGAACGTTTACGCTGACTTGGTAATAAGTTATTATTAAAGCGGTTAAGGAAATCTGTCATACATGTATTCATTTGAGCTGGCAAAGTCTCGGGCTAGGAACAACAGGCGTGTCATCTTAGGTGAGAAATTTTCAGACACGAACACAGGTTTAGCGGGCCCGCTTCTCAGATGATCGGTAGATCATTTCCTATTTTCCTTATTGTATACGTACTTTGTATACATCACGGGACTTTAAACGGCCGCTTTGGCAGAATCATAATATGATAATATTATGAATCACACAAACTGGCAATTCATGATCTTATCTGCGATCAATTCATCTGTTTGACAGTTTGATTTTATAATGAAATAACATTTAAACTGTAGAAATAAAATAAAAAATCTCATTTGATGAATAAAAACTGTAAAGAAAAATTATCTGCTAAACTTATGGTCTTAATTTTTTCATGCGGCAATATATACACCACCAATAGTTATTTATGCTACAAGTGCGGAATATAGGTGATTTCCGACGAGTGGCATTTCCATTCACGAGCTAGTGAAGCGAGCGAGTGTATAAGTCACACGAGTCGACACGAGTCGGTAATCATCTTACGTACGTGTATCATAAGTACAACGTTTTACTATGAATTGTGCGAGGAAAAAAAAAAAAACGAGCGAGCCTTACGGTAGTCGCCTATGATGTGTAACATCTAAGACGGCTTATATAAATGATATAAATAACATTCATGACTTTGACTTTTGACTTTGATTTTTTACTTTGACTTCGACTTCGTTTTCTACTTCGACTTCGACTTCGACTTCGACTTTGACTTCGACTTTGACTTTGACTTTGAGTTTTTGATTTTGAACATCGTCAGAATCATCTCCATCGCCATCGCCATCGTCATCGTCATCGTTATCATCATCATCTGATTTGTAAAACTTATCTCAAATAATAAAATCTCTGAGACGGGTTGACGACGGCCTCAAAAATTTAAAAAAAAAACAAAAGTAAAAAGCACTAATGAAAAAAAAAAAAAACTTTCCGCACAAATTAACTGCTTGGAAAACGATCTTTTCGAGCAAATGTATTGTATGTTTCTGATAAGAATTTAATTGAATATGATCCAGCTAAAATATGTGTCACCATAGAGGAATTGCTGGGAATTCAGAAAATGAATTGCAATCTGAGGAATTGCTTCATGTGGCTGAATAAACTTTTTCTTCAGAAGATTGCTAGTAAAATCCAATATGATAGTCCTATTATCCGAGTCCTTAGTGTCGATTCGAAAATGTCTTTAAAGAAAAAAATTTTTTTTTTTCTTTTATGTGGGTGTCTTGACAAGAGGGTTTATCCTTTGGGGACTGGGGTCTAAGCTAAGCAGAAATGGGAGAAGCGACTGATCTGACCTTAGCAGCTGATCAACTTGGGAAGAAGGCCAAAAAAGAACTGCGGGGTGTAATTGGGTTTTTCTATCAGGAATTTCTTAGTAGCAGCCCGGAGTCTGGATTTAATATCCCAGTTGATGGTAATAGGTTCGCCCCTGGCGGAATGTGGGTGAACTTTAGGCTCAATACTCAATATCTTTATTGCTTCCACATGTGAGGTAGGTAGAAAACAGTGTACTCAGATTAGCCAAGTCAACATCAAGTCAAAAACTGAAACAATATACTCCTCAAGTACGAGAACAATTTCGTATGGTGTTCCACAGGGGACTGTGTTAGGTCCATTATTTTTTATCTGCTATATAAATGATTTCCCCAATGTAACTAGTCATCAGATGTGCTTATTTGCAGACCATAGCACTATTGTTTTCGACAAGGGTAACTTGAAAGAAATTGAATCAGATATAAACACCGACCTGGTGTCAGTCATAGAATGGTTAAATGACAACAACCCTAAAATCAATTTAACTAAAACTAAAATAATGGACTTTAAACTTCGACAAAGAGAACCAACACAGTACCAAATCGGATACAAAGGTGACACAGTACTGGAAACAAACACTACTAAGTTTTTAGGATTGCACATTGACAATGATATGACATGGAAAACTCAAGTTGATAATGTTTGTTTCAGACTTTACCGGTTTTCTTATGCCCTTTATATGTTAGGTAAAGTTGCAAATAAAACTGCCCTCCTAACGGCATACCACGGGTATGTAGCCTCCACATTAAGGTATGGACTCATATTTTGGGGTAATGCTACAAATATATCCTCCGTACTTTTGGCACAAAAAAGATGCATCCGAGCCATCTGCAAATTAAGAACAACAGATACATGTAAGCCACACTTTAAGGATTTAAATATTCTGACAGTACCGTCGCTGTATATCTATGAGGTTTTGATGTTTGTAAAAACCAATGTGCATTTGTTTAATAATGTAGAAAGTCAACGTCGCTCAGATAACTTAAAAACAATAACCACCAGAACTGCTTTTGCTTATAAAAGTGTCTATGCAATGGCACCAAAATTGTATAATAAATTACCTTGTCATATTAGAAATGGTAAGAATTATAATGAATTCAAAAGTAATCTTTTTAAGCTCCTAAATGACAAAGTATATATTATTCAGTCAAAGAGTATCTGGATGACAAATTTTGATCAATATATTTTATAATTTATATTTTTGACTATAATTTTGTGTTTGTGTTTTGCAATCTTTTGGTGTTATGTATTTTTTTATTTTTTTGATCTTTTCCTATTTTCATGACATTTTTCCTATAATAATATGACAATTGTATAATTTGACCTTGTGTAACTTTGACATTGTTCATAATAATCAAATTTTGTATGCCTATCGGCGGGACATGGTTTGTACATTTATATTGGAAAACACCTGTAATCACCTATGTTTCACAAAATGAATAAATGAAATGAAATGAAATGAAATGAAGTGAACCCACATACCTATACATCACACCTCTGCTTAGCTCTTTGGAGATTACAGGGGTGATGTGAACCAAATTAAAAACGTTAGTGTTTCATTTAGTTCAGTTTAACTAAAATTTTCAATACAAAGTCAACCACCAGCCACAATTCATCAGGGCATTTATGTTCATACAAATGGACGTACAGCTTATTTATAAGCTGTCAAACCCGATATTCACTGAAGTAATATATGGTGGAAATGAGTCCATGGTAAATAGCTAACTGTTGTAGCGGAATAAACCTAGAAACTTCATTATTCACGTTTGATAGATATTACTATACTCATCTCGGAGATTTCCATACTGATTACTGATTGGCGGATACCAGGAATGCAGTAGACATGCGGTGCATGCATGATGGAATATACAAAGCTGACCTATAGTAGCGGTATACGATGGATGGGGTCGTGCCTCCAGCAATTTGGGATGGTATTTCTGCCGAAAATCTAGGTTTTTATACATGCAACTTTTCTCGAAAAATACTACGCTGCCAGAGAAGTAAAGGAGTTAACAATGTGCAGATAGAGGTGGAATTTGGTACACAGACTGATGGACTAGTACGCACAGGATAAACTTGAGGAAGCAGTGCACTTAGGGCAGGAAAATATGGTCATTGATTCAGATGTTGAGCTAAAACAATAATGTGCTTTGATAATGCCCAGTTTCATGTCGTTGTAAAAATCAGATAGCCGGTTGATAGCGGGAACAAGAACAGCTGTTGTTTAATTAAGCGAAACAGCTCTACCGATATTAACAGATTTATCAAAGACAAATGCGTTAATCAATTAGTAAGTTCAATCAGAAATAAACCACAAATTACATTAACGATAATAATCAATGATACAGGATAAGATATGGATTCTAATTATAAAACAGCTTCCATGAATAAAACGAGGGTAAATTGTAAACAATCTATTGTGGAAATTTGTAGTAAACAAACAATCTTATTGATAGTGGAATACACCAAGATTTACATCGCAGGTATCTTTCTAGACTGATAGTCGCAGTATTGATTATATTCACATCGATATTAATCATTGAAAATGACAGCCAGTCTTACCAAGGGGTATCGCGTTACCCAATAACATTGTTGTGGAGGTCAGATAGGCAGTCGCTCCATGTAAAATACTGGTTTTCAGCTGCATCCGGTTAGACTGGAAGCCGACCTCAACATGGTTGTGAAAAGGCTAGATAGAAGAACATACTTGGTACCTACGCAATGTATACGTATTTTTCAAGGACATTACCTATAAGGTTAACCTGAGTCCTTCCGAAGGACATCTACGAAGACGTGTTTTTAAGAGGCGACCACGAAGCGGCAAAATTAGAAGTGTAGGATTCTATTAGGCAAATGAAAATGATAACTCTTTGAAAATATTTAAAGGATTAAGCAGAGAATTTAATTTGGAAATACTGATTTTACGAACTGACCGATTCCCGGGTCTAGAACAGAACGACATTCTCAGTAGCAGCCTGGATTCTGGATGCGTTAGTGGCAAACTCGCCACCCTGTTACAGTATTTTTAGTTCACGAAGCGCCACGCGCTTTACTTGTGGTAACGAACTTGTGTACAAACACGCTATGAATGTGTGCGTGAAGACGAGTAGCGTCAGCACGTAACACATACATACACTCACACACACACACTTCCGACTTCACTAATACCTAATCTGCGTTCGGAATTCATTTGCCAAACATGTAAACAAAAACAACTGTAATGCCTACACATATGGTTCACTTTGCGCTACAACTCCATATTTTATATGACTTTATCAACAGTACTAGTCAGTCTAAAGTCAACTTTATTTACACATACATAAAGTTGAGGTTTGTCTAAGTGGAAAACTCGTGTTTGTTTACATGTTTGGCAAATACATTGCGAACGCAGATTAGAGCTCCTGCGCTTACACACATTCACAGCGTGTCACACTTGGTTACCACAAGTAAAGCGCGCGTCTCTTCATGAGATAAAAATACGATAAGTATATGAAACTTATTGACACAGAACTGCGGGAGCAATCCGGAGTCTGGATTTGTGCCCAGTTGATGGCTGGTGGATAGGCCTTATTGTGCCATCAAATGTGGGTGTAATATAGGCACAGATGGTTCACTCCGCAAAATCATATAAATAAAAAGCAACTCTTGTTACGACACAATAAAGTGTAATTCAGGTCGTACAGCGCTTGGGCACGCCACAATTGTGGCGATAAGTCCCCTCTTTAAGGAGTGGCTAGAGAGGCGCCACGGCGCCCTGCTTGGGCGGAGCACCGCCGTGTCCTCGCGGAGGCGATCGGCGGCGGCGATCTCTCGCGTCCGGCCCTGGTTCAGGCCATGGTTCGGAACGAGAGTGCATGGGAGGCCATCACCTCCTTCTGCGAAGCAGTTATGCACGCGAAGGAGGAGGCGGAGCGTGCGAGGGCGATTCAAGCTGCACGCCCTCGCGCCCCTAGTTGCCGCAGGAAACGCCCCGGGCGTCGGGAGTCACAAGCTGACTTCCGGCCACCGTAGGCGCAGGCTTGCAGACGGTGAGCAATGGGTAGCTCGCCGTCCGATAAGGACCAGGCCCGGGTCGACGGTGCGTTGTGTCCCACGCGCGCCTTAAAGAGATGTCAGCACCAACTGACGGGGTCCGTAAGGACCAACGCCTGCTGGGGTTGCGGGTTTGTCCGAAAGGGATACCGCGGCCCCGGCACACGGGCAACGGAAAGAACACGGGTGGGTTTTAGTCAGTAAAAGTCGGACACGCCCTCTCGCTTCGCCCAGAGCGGGAGAAGTCATTTGATAAAAAAAAAGGTCGCACAGCGCTAATTACCTAGAAGTTGGCTCTCTTTCTATCGCGTAACTCTTATATCTTCTGACTACGTTACTTTCACTGAATTGGCCCATCTGTGCTATAGGTACACCCTGCCTAGCCCTTCGGCGAATATAGCCGTCTTACTATGTTATTTTAGTGAAATCAAAGTTAAAGAACACATAATACATACACATACATATACATAGTACATAATATCTACTTGCATGTACAGTGCACAAGTTAAAGCTCAGCAAAGAGGCACGACGCGACTGTAATAAAACAATTTCTAAGGAAACTTCACGGTAGAACAATTACCGGTGTCACGTTGCGCTTGTCGCGCCAGTCTGTAGGAGCCTACGTACTGGTAATTAGGAGGTGCCGATGAAATTAGACGACACTTTACCTCTAACGCTGAAAACGCATTGGCAAAAACGTGTTGCAAAAGCCGACCAGCAGTTATCACTCTCCATCAGGTAATCGGAACACAAGCATATTTATCTGACCATTGACTATCAGCCTTTACCATTCTCACTGCTGGGACACAAGATGCAGCGCGCCCTGGACGACCTCCCCGACTGGCTCAGCAAATGGAGGCTGTCGGTGAACGCAGGTAAGACGCAGGCGATCATAGTTACGGCACGCGGCCGTATGCACCCACCGAGCCTCGAGCTCATGGGGACCGAGGTCAAGTGGACCAAGACCGCCAAGTACCTGGGGGTCACACTCGACAGCCGGCTCTCCATGGGCCCGCACGTCTGCAACACCGTCGCGCGGGTAAAGGTGACTCGACACCTCCTCCGCCCGGTGCTCTCGTCACGCCTCCCGTTGTGAACCAAGCTGGGGATCTACAAGACCTACGTGCGACCGCAACTCACTTACGCCGCCCCGGCTTGGCTCGCCCTCACGGCCGAGACGCACAAGAAGAAGCTCCAGACGCAGCAAAACATCACGCTGCGTCAGATAACTAAAGCTCCTCGGTTCGTGAGAAACTCTGTAATCCACAGGGACCTGCGTGTCGAGAGCATCGAAGAGTTCTGCACCAACCTAACGCGGAGGATGTTCGCGCTTGCCGACGTCTCTGAATTGCACCACATCAGAGACATAGCACCGTGGCACGCGCGCTCACCAGACTACAAGCGCTTCCCGCGCGACACCATCGCAGACGTAGCGCAACCACCGGATTGACCCTTCTGAGTAAGTCGCCCCCAGCCTACACGCGGCTTACCCATGACATAAAGAACTCCACAATCGCTACACGACACCCGCAGCGCGCAAAGCGACCTAGGTTAATATAGGCCCATAAAGCATTCAATGACGGGCCCCCGATTTCGTGGGCCGAGAGCAAAATTCCTCGGGCAAGGGGCCAACAAAGCCCCAAAACCGATTCCTCGCGCCCCCTGCGGGGGCGCATAGACAACTACACGCCGTGACTCGCTGTGCTCTCGACGCTTGACGTGTCTACACGTCGGGTCCTGGCTCTCAACGAGGCATCCTCAGGATGACGATCCTGAGGATGCCTCGTTGAGAGGTGAAACACGTGTCGATTTCTTACAGGGTTCTTTATGACTCTTTAAGAACAGTAAAGTGGAATTTGATATTTTAACCATAACAATTATTCAACCTAAATTATGTATGTGTATGTAATTAGTAAGTTCACCATGATCGATATATTGCGCGTTTAAGTCCATTGACACCGAAGCCACGACCAGCTGTAATGTGATAATGACTAATGATAAAATATTACAAAATATTGATTTACTCGTACGAAATAATGTGGTACGCATCCCTCCCCTAAATATTGTTCAATGAGTAATATTTACTTTAGTTATTATTACTGTGAAATAATATATTATGAAACTCCTTTATTATTATTGTGTGCCTACAAGGTAAACTCGAGTATTACGACGTTTAAAAAGTAACTGTTTGAGTCCTCCATATTGGAGATTCCATTCATCGTCTTCAATTCTTCGTCATCAACAAACAATTAATATCCTAGTGCTGGTTATTTTATAAGATTCTCCTAAATAATGACCTTGTCTTAGTTCAACAGTGGGTCATACATAGGAATCCACTATTTATGTATGACGTGGAAAAAAAAACAGAAAAAAACAATAAAAAAAAGATTATGTTATGTTTTTGAAGACTATGGGTACCTATACATACATCCATGTATTAATTATTAATGTTTTCACCGTTTTTATTATTTATAAAAAAAACATATTTTGCCTGCAATAAAACACTATTTATTTATTTATTTTATTTCGGACCTCTTTATCCTGGGGTAGGGGAAGGACTATGCCTAAACTCGGTTTGCCCTGTATAGGGATGATGACAAAAAAAAAATTGTCCGTCGGGTAGATTATAAAAAAATATTGGACCAGTATTTTTTATTTTTTTACGGAATCAAAAGATTACCGCAATTGCTCAATGTAAGCAGGCAATGCGTTAAAATGTGGTATGACGTCACTGGCCGGTAGATTTCATACTGACTTGTGACGTAGCGAGCCCCCACTCCCCAACTTTAATGCGTTTTAACTAAACCATTTTTAATTAATATGTTAAAGCAAAAAATAAGTATCTAATATTTTTTTTTATATCTAACTGACGGACTAAATAGTTTTTTTTTCCCCAGTTAACATATATAACACTATTCCTGCTGCATATTTAATTTATTGTAGACATTTGTACATCAAGTCGAGTCTTACTTGCCTGAAACTCAATGCATTGGTCTGAAAGTTGAAGCTAGTTTTTTTTATCCCCAACTGTTTATCAAGTTACAATGCGTATCGTTTTCTATGGCAGAATCAAAACACGTAAACATAGTTTATATATCATGTTTATGTTGTCAAGTCGACAACACATAACATGCGCAATAGTTGCACATAGTAAACGTGTTTACTGATGTTGTTATGATACTCAACTTTATAAGTGACAGCTCATACATATAGACACGTGAGTTTCTTCAGAAAATTCACAGGATTTAAAAAAGATTGTCATTCTTCTTGAATTAAAAAAAAAATACTTAAGAAATAGGCTCGCCCCTTATTACGTGGGATTAACGCCATCAGCACACCTCCGCCGCGAAACAATAGCAGCGAAACCGCAATAGTTCAATTCAACTGGCTCACGTCATGTTTCGTTACTCGAGTTCCGCTGCTCGAATTTCGCGTAGCGGCCCATGACGCAAGTCAGTTCTGCTACGGTTTCGCGGCGGAGGTCTGCTACTGGCGTTTACCATAACCGGCGAAATGTGGGTTTACTATAGGACTACCTCTACCTAACCCTTCGGGGAATACAGGCGTGGTATTATGAAATGTTTCTGTACCAAAAAAATAAGTAAATGTATGTTACATAGTTTAAGGAAAAAATCACGATGAGTATAGACCTAGCAAGACATTAAGCGCTCACTGGCGGACGGCAGGAGAGAGCATCGAGGAGGATTCCTCTATCCGCCAGCGCACACTGACAATAAAAATCCTCTGCGATACCCCGAGCGTCCGCCCGCTTACCGGGACATCCGCCGGTATGCCGCGGCATCCGCCGAGTAGCCACCGCTCGCCGGGATTTGATTATTCCACTAGCGGCTGCATTGAAGCGGAGCGAGGCAGCGGGGAGGAGCGTGGCAGCGGAAAGGAGCGGAGCTGCGGATAGTGTCTGTGTCATTGACGCGGAGCGAGGTAGCGGAGCGGAGTTGCGGACTGTGCGGAGCGAGGTAGCAGGGCGGTGTTGCGGACTGAACGGAGCTAGACCGAGTTCACGCGACGATTAATAATTCCCCGCTCCGGTTCGCCGCTCCACTTTTCCGCTCCATTTCTCCGCTCCGCTTCCCCTCTCCGCTTCTCCGCTCCGTTTCCCCGCTCCGCTTCCCGGTTTTGTATGAATTTTTAAACTAGTTTGCAAATCCCTGTCCACTGAAGCGGAGCGGAGGTTTTATGCAATTCCATTGGTTAATATTGGCACACCGCCCGCCGCTCCGCTCCTCTCTTCTCCGCTCCAGTGGACAGGCAGCCTTAAAGTATCGTTAGAATCAAAATAAGTTTCTAATAAAATAAAATAAAACTTTTTTTTTATGGATTTTATAATCTGCATGAGTTTTTTTGGGAAAAAATAATGTTAGTATTTCGTTTATTTGCCTTTTTAGACTATTTCTTGTCCGACATGGGTAGACAGTTCATCGTAAAAAAAATTCAAATAAGAAGTTCTGATGTATTTACAACACATATACTGTAGATCTGTGGACCATTTTCTATATTGCTAATTACCTGGTACTCATTGATAGGCCTACACTGTCCTCTCATACTTATTAACCCTGTACTTTCAAACCATTTATTTTTAAAAGAGTAACCGTGGAGCTTCCTGCCGGATCTTCACCATTGGGAAGGACTAATTGGAACCTTGCTTCTGACGTTTCATAAGTGCCCTTGGAGGTTTATAAATATTTTGAATTTTGTTAGATGGTGGGATCTAATCTTAACCTCAGCCTTTTCCAAAGTAGCATAAATCTTCCACTCACAGTATTCCTACAGTATTATTTCAATGTTGTTTCCTAATTTAGTGTCAGTTCCCATTTACTGACCCACTAAGATAGCCCCGCGACCTCTGTCGGTCCCAGTGAGGAGTTATACTTCACATATAAATGGACCAGTGACGTATGAGGATAATCGTGATTTATTTATTAATAATATAATAATAATTAATATAATAATTCCTTTATTTCGCAAAAAAGTGAACAATAACACTAGTAACGCTAAGAGGTGTGTTACTAGTTTATTTTTCATTACTAGCGTAATTTGAACTCTGGTACTCAAAGTAAGATCTAACTTGTGTTATGAGTACCAGTGTTCCAACAAAAGTTATTACACAAAGGTACACTGGTTCCCACGAGGGACAGCAGGGGCATTAGTGCAGTTTCATTGTCACAGAGAAATGAAGTAAAAAATATAAAACAGTAAAAATTATACAGAAAATAAAGTGGACAACGTATGTAAGTGTATATTACATATTACATTTACTATATTCACGGCTTTTTCCAGGTGGGGAAAAAGTGGCGGAAACAACTGGAGGCTGCTTTCATTTATTTATTTCTTTCTTTCTTTATTTATTCCTTTCTTTATTGATAATTTTCGCACTCAAAAAAGGTACAAAGGCGGACTCAATGCCTTAGGCATTCTCTACAGGGTTGCGAGTTTATCCAAAAGCTATCGGGGCCCCGGCACACAGGCAATGGAAGGAACACAGGTGTGTTTTAGTCAGTAAAAGTCTGACACGCCCTCCCGCTCCGCCCAGAGCGGGAGAAGTTATGTGATAACTATCAGACAATGGTAGAGAATGACTTTTTTTTTTGGGTGGGCCAAAAAAGAAAAGGCATTCTCTACCATTGTCTGAAGAGATTAGACGTCAGGTGCTGTGTTTGAGATGAAAAATGGTAAAAAAAAACATTATGAATTATAAATAAAATAGATACTCAAGTGAACAAATAGGTTAGAAACTTATAATACACATACATACATAATTTACTATAATATATACCTATATTATATACACCGTGACATTTTAGTTGTCTTACTTATGCAGCTCACTTCATGTATCCAATGACTACTAAACATTCATAAAAAAATATGCATATCGTAACAATTTTAAATTTATTAATCTATCTCTTATTTACTCGTATTAATAATTTTGTTTATCTATCCTAGTTATTTTATGTCGGATACATTGAGTGGTCCTCTGTAAGACGATTAAAGACCATCGCCCATTATAACAGCATCACTCCAGCGCAGTAACGCCCCGGCTCTGCCTCGAAAAATCTAGCCGGCAACGTGCCGTACTTAAGGAAGGCGACCGCTAGTCGCCAACGAGTCGTAAGCAAGGCGACCGCTAATCGCCAATGCGCCGTCAGCAAGGCGACCGCTCGCTGCCGGCATGTCACTGGTGAGGTGACAGCTTGTTGTTCATTCTCAAGCGAGGTGTCACCGCGCGGCCGGCGCGCGGCGGGGCGTCACCGCGCGGACCGTGAGACGCCCGCATGCATACCGCCTGCAGCAGTTTCTTCGCCGGGGAGCGGGCTCGTCACTTGAAGCGTGCTGTCGGCGCGACGTGTGATGGTTCGCGGGCCGCTTACTGCCCGCAAGTAGTCCAGTATTCTGTATAGCCATCGTAAAATAGACTTTAATGAAGAAATAAAAGAAATCAGAAGCCCGAAAGTCTGATAACCAGTCTTACCAAGGGGTATCGTATTACCCAGTTACTGGGTTGTGGAGGTCAGATAGGCAGTCGCTCCATGTAAGATACTGTTATTCAGCTGCATCCGGTTAGACTGGAAGCCGATTCCAATATAGTTGGGAAAGGGCTAGGCAGATTGAGTTTGTCAAAAAATTACATTTGTAAAGGCCATTTTAAATAGATAGTGAATATGGTAATTAGGAATTAATTTTCCTGCCTTGACATCTGACTATTCACGGGCACCGATTGTGGATACGTATCTGACCTTTTTAAAGGTCTTTAGCGATAAGATTGGTGTAGGTCTCTATGCCCTTCTAGGACGTCCCGGACGTCTCCAATAACGTCCTCTTTTTAATCGCCAATATTATGAATATTGTAATTTATTGAAAGTTGGTAGGTTCAGGTTTTGAAAAGTATTTATTTCATTTCTTTCTTTGAAGTTCCTCGTTGGTCTAGTGGTGGCAAGCAGACTGCTGAGCATGAGGTCCGGGGTTCGATTCCCAGGTCGGGCAAAGTGTTTTTGGTTTTTCCATCTGGTATTTCTCAGTAGCAGCTCGGAGTCTGGATTTGTGCCCGGTTGATGGCAATAGGCTCGCCCCCTATTACATGGGACTTAAACATAACTGGCGAAATGTGGGTGTATTATAAGTAGGTACACATCTGCCTAACCCTTTCAGGGTAACTAGGCGTGATATTTATGTGTTCTTTTTTTTAAGTAAAAATATTGGACATAGGTACTTACTTGACATAGTATTTGATTTATATTGAAAAGAGATGTCGAGTATCCTGAGAAAGAGATATCGCTACACAGTTTAAGTTCTCTCCCTAGAGATAAAACAACAACATTGCAATTTTTATGACTTGGCGCCTCAGCGATAATGTTTGAACTTTGAACTAAAAAGAGGCGTATGTTGTTATGAGAAGGAGATATCTATTAACAAGTAACATGTCTATATCGATTGCCCGGGATACAAGGGGGTTCTTTTGAAGCTAGGATAGGTTAGTAAGTTAGCAAGTTAGTAACTCTGGCTTCGTGTATACAATGTCGCCCATGGGCATGTGACCGCCCGTATTTTTCTGAATATTCATGAAAAATTATAGAAAATTAACTTTAAAAGGGGGGTCTATCTTTAATATTTTTCATGTAATTCAATTTTTTATGTTTTTAGTAGCGTTTGCCATATCTTCTATGTTATTGGCTCGATTTGTATTCTGTTTATTATTTCTAATAGCTTACGAGTTATTTTATCGGATTAACTAAAAAAATTTCGACTATGAAAAAAAAACGGAGGTGAAGATTTTTTTTTCCAAAAAAACAGTATTTATTTTAAAAAACATAAGTGAAATTATGTTAATTATACATAAAATTATAGCGGGATACTGAAAAAAAAAAATAAGAAAAAATGAAAAAAAAAACAATTAAAGATAGACCCCCCTTTTTAAGTTTATTATCGATAATTTGTCATGAATATTCAAAAAAATACGGGCGGTCACATGCCCATGGGCGACATTGTATACAGTGGCGGATTTGCAGTCTTGGCCGCCCTAGGCCCCAGGCCATGTAGTCGTATCAGCCGCCCTTTTCTAATAATTTACTTTATTGCTAACTTTGTTCGAAATCGGTTCAGAAATTTGGTTAACTATTGAGTCGAGTTGGCGCCGCGAAATTCTATTCTATTTCAAATAGTTATTTGGACATATTTTTAAATGGTTTTAAGTTATTATTGTTATACGAAGAGGTGCAGTGCGGCCGCCATAATGTGCGCGAACGTTTAGAATATATGGGAACTTTCGAGTTATTTCTTGTTATCATCAGTGAATTTTTTGTCACGATTGGCCACCGTTAATATCTGGCCGCCCTAGGCCCGGGCCTTCTGGGCCTTAGGCCAAATCCGCCACTGTGTATATAGAACTGGCGAAATGTGTGTACAGTACAATAGGTACACCTCAGCTCAATTGGGAGTGAAATAACTGGTATTATTATTCGGGTTCAGTTGACTCGGGCCGAGCTGTCACTGACCCTCGGGGAGTAAAGGCGTGACGTTATCCCCTCACCTGGTGAGCACCTAAATGACATGTGTTAGGTTATCTTTAATACGTAAGTACGCATGATAGATAAATGATCATGTATCTCTCACTCTTGCGTCTGTAGGAATTGTAGGTAATGGTAAGAGCTACATGTACTATCACGGACACTGGCGCCTGACCACTTTTCGACCTTATTGTCTGAGCATTAAGGTCAGGTATAAGAAAAAATAATTAAAAAGTCCTAGAACACGTGTTCCAAAAATAGACAGTTTCGAAGATAGCAACACTGTCTTCTCAATGTGTGTATAATAAGGTTCATTGATAAGTCAATCTGCCTAGCCTTTTCCCAACTATGTTGGGGTCGGCTTCCAGTCTAACCGGATGCAGCTGAATACCAGTATTTTACATAAAGCGACTGCCTATCTGACCTCCACAACCCAGTAACTGGGTAATACGATACCCCTTGTTAAGACTGGTTGTCAGACTTTCGGGCTTCTGACGACCCGTAACGACTGTCTAAGATCCACGAATGACAGCTGGGATCAACGGCTTAACGTGTTTTCCGAGGCATGGAGGAGTCTCGGTATGTAAAGATGGTCACCCATCCACGGACCAACCCCGGCAAGCATACCTGTTGGATTAACCCGTGCGGCTGTTATTACTTAGCCTCGAGGTCCTCAAGGTTCATTGATAAGTACGAGTGCCTAAACCATTTCATTCAAACCAATAATTCATATGAAAAGCTAAGAAAATGCGATGTTTTCATTTTCTTTATACGACAAAAATTTACAGAATTTTAAATATTTATTTTTTCTTATCATGAAAGTGTGTTTTAAGAGGAGCTCGTGGCTAAGTCATAACAGCCGCACAAGTCGATCCATCAGGCTAAAACCAGTAAAATACTGGTATTCAGCTGCATCCGGTTAGACTGGAAACCGACCCCAACATAGTTGGGAAAAGGCTGGGCAGATTGAAAGTGTTTCACATAAATAATCGTGACTGTGTCGAATTATTTTGAATGAAAAATGAAAACAAAAGAAAGAAAAAGAAAGAAAGAAAGAAAGAAGAGTGAAAGAACACTATCTGTCCACTTCGTCATAGTTGCATATTTTGCATTTATTATTTTATACTACATTATAATTAAGTATATATATTTTAGGGTTATTTATTTTAGAAGTATGTATGTAAGTTTATTCTCATATTGTATGTTTATAGTTAAATTAGCGAATAATTAAGTGTTTTTATTTTATGTATATTATTTTCTCTTCTAATCTTACACACGTTGTCTACATCTCTTTAACTACTTTCCTATCGCAGGTATGCTGGAAGAGATTTCTTTAGAAATAAGCATCACCTTTGTACGTTTTTTTCTGTTCCTTTCTTCTTGTCTATTTATAATGTGTGTACATAAACTGTTAAATAAATAAATAAATAAACAAATAGAAATTGAAAAATAATTCAGCGCCTAACCAGTTTAAAAATAACCTCGCGATGAGTAAATCAATCTATAAATGTAAATAACGCCACAAATGTACAAATAGTATGACATTATTATCATTGGTTTCTTTCCTCTGCTGATAAACACATGCTCAGAGTAATATTTATACTAATTGCATCAGAATTTATTGGGTGGTTCCCGCTTAAAGATGGATCACATCTGTCTGGCAGAGATTTTCATGAAAAACTGATTAAAGCTTCGTGCAGACCGGTGCGACGAGACGCTAACAAAACTATTTCTAAAAAAAAACACGGTAGAACAATTACCGGTGTCGCCTCGCTCGGCAAGTCACGCTAGTCTCGTGGAGCGCCCGGTTTGCCAAACAAAGGGGCCGCCAAACAAAGGAGTCGGCAAAAGCCGGAGGTCCGAAAAGTTGATTATTGTGATTAGCATTAGATATGCTAATGTCAAGCGGATGAATGAAGGTATAGGAGGTGCTACCGTATTTCCGCAGTTCTATTTTTTGTTTCAGTCTATAGCGTTCGTTAATCATCATTTCAGCCGAAGGACGTCCACTGCTGGACATAGGCCTCCGTCAAGCACCGTCACTTCGACCGGTTCAGTGTTTCCTGCATCCAGCAGATTTCTGCGGCCTTCACAAGGCCATCGGTCCACTTTGTGGGAGGTCGTCCAACGCTACGTCTGAGAGACACAATAAATTTTCTATTGTTGACTTTTATCCTCATGGATACCATCAAAATACCAGAAAACCGCAAAACCAAATTCAAGAAAGAATCACGCTGGTAATGACACTATTATAAGAGAACTCTGATAGAGAAACCTCCAGGATTTACGTCGTCATACAATTCCGATGACGAATTCTCGACACCTCCACCAGAACCAAAAACTCACACTTAAGTTAGCACTTCGTTATTAAATAGAGGCGGTAATTTACCGTGTCACGAATACCTACCTACATGAGTGCATGCCTACTCGTGATAAACAGGGGGCTTGGCCTTACGTCACGCCATTCATGAGATAACCGAGTACCTACATACTAACGTAGTAAGATACAAAGTGTTTACATTAAATGGAATAGGAATGATGCCTAGGTAAAAAAAAAGAAATTCCATTTAATCCATCAGACAGATAATACAAAATATTAGACACACATTTTTTGGTTTGTCATATTAATACAAAATTCGAGAGCTCGTGGCTAAGTAATAACAGCCTCATGGGTCGATCCATCAGGTTAAGCTACGCTTCCCGTGGTCCTACGTTGGTCCGTGGATGGTTGACCATCTTTACATACCGAGACTCCTCTGTGCATTGGAACGCACGTTAAGCCGTTGGTTCCGGCTGTCATTCGTGGATTTTTGACAGTCGTTAAGAGTCGTCAGAAGCCCGAAAGTCTGACACCAGTCTTACCAAGGGGTATCGTATTACCCAGTTACTGGGTAGTGGAGGTCAGATAGGCAGTCGCTCCATGTAAAATACTGGTATTCAGCTGCATCCAGTTAGACTGGAAGCCGACCCCAACGTAGTTGAGAAAAGGCTAGGCAGATTGATTGGTAAAAATAAAAAATTACTGAGATAAAACGCAATAAATTTGGGGAGTGGGGGCTCGCTACATCACAAGTAAGTATAAAATCTACATACAAGTTTAGGGATATGATGGAACAGAGTGTAAAGTTCACTCATCCCCCATAGAAAAGGGAGGATCCTCCGACCAGACGGGTGTGATGTCTGGCGGGCAACTGCCCAGAGGTTGAAGTTGGGAGATTGTATATATGTCCATCGCGCGGTAAACTCTAATTGCGCGATGCAGGATTTGTGTGACGTCAGGATGTTGTGTGACGTCAGGTCTTTGATGCGTAGTTCGCATGTGGCGATTGTAGATACCACACAAGTGACGTCATGCCAAATTGTAACTCAATGTATCGCCGTAATCTATAAATTACATAAAAAAAAGAAATACGTGTCCAATATTTTTTTATAATCTAACGGACAATCTATAATACGCGGGAAAAAAAATAGTCATCTTCCTTATTGGTCAGTTGCTTAGTTTGTTTTGTGCTGGAGATAGGATCATGTGTAGAATTGTGCTAAGGTATGTCCAGTAAGAAAAGTAAAAGGAATAATTATGTAGGGATCGTAGTAGGTGGCGTTCTGTAGTTTCTGCCTAGCCCCATGAGAAGAAGGAGTGAGTTTATGTACTTAAGTATGTACGTATATCCAGTTGTGCGCTTAGAAAAACAGGTTGAAAAGTATGATGTAAAGTTAGGAAATACATTGTCAAGCATATTGGGAACCAATTTAAATTGTCCATATAATCGAATCGCAACTGGCATTCTACGACAGTTGTAGAAAATGACAATAAGGGCCACAGCAGACTAGCTACTTTTAGCATCCGAGATCGGCGATGTAGCCGCTTTTTAGGGTTCCGTAGTAAACAAGGAACCCTTATAGTTTCGTTATGTCCGTCTGTCTGCTCGCGGCTTAGCTCAGAGACGGTTAGTACTACTAAGCTGTAATTTGGCATATGTATACATATTAACCATGCCAACATAATGGTAAAATAAAATCAAGTTTTATTTTTATTTTTTATTCTGGGATATTTTATTTTTGGATCCGTTTGTGAAATATTAAGCTTTGAACAGATTTTTTTTGTTAGAGTCAAGTTCCCCCCCCCCCCTCTCTGCCAGCTAAATGGTTGTACTTGAATTTGTGAAAAAATTTACAGTAGTAGTATATATAACAAAATTAAAAGGAAAACTATCAGAGCTAAGTAAGCTGTACAGGTTAACGAGTAATAATCAACTAACTTAAATTTGCAGATTGAAAAATATGATCTCCCATACATTCCATATGAAACAACATGTTTTTCAACTACAATGTTAAATTTGTTCTTGGGATAAATTCATCGCAACTACGGAACCCTTCATTGTGCGTGGTCCGACACGCACTTGGCCGGTTTTTAATAGCTAAATGAGTCGATGCAGTCACAAAATCTCCGATCGGCTATGCTAAAAGTATGCTGTGGCTTTAACCAGATTTTTATAACTGTGCGCATGTTAACGTCAAAATTTTCCAGAGTGTGTGGTTTAATAATAACAATAACAAATAAACGAATAATAATACAGAACTGTGTAGACGACACGAGTTGTGTAGACCGTACTAAGACGCGTCGGGGCACTGAGGAGGTAGGCGGGCGGGTGGATTCTATGCTAACAACCTACGATTTTGACAGCTCCAAGCGCACATTTATAAAAATCGAGTCATACAACAATTAATTTCTGTCTGTACACGTAAAGTTAGTAGAAGGTTGGCACCAGGAGGATATCAATATACTCGTATAGCAGGTCAACATTTTGTCAAAAAGTGAAGTGGTTTGCAATATACCTACCAGACGAATTGGCGGCTATCAAGTGTCACCTTGGTTCACCCTGCACTTCAACTGTCCTGCAAATGATAATGGTGTGGGCCCAACTTATCTATTTAAATCCAGGCTACTATCATTGTGAATATTTGGCTACTTTTAATGTCATTCCTAAGTGAACCAATGATATTACTGACTTACAGTAATAAATATTATGATAAAGAAACAATAGTGTTTTAAAATCAGTAACAGCTGTAAGCAACTTTGGTGAGCATCCATTCTCCCTAAGAGAGAAAGCATTGGCAGCAAAGGAATTGTTTAGGATATTCAACAAAGATATACACAGTACATGACACATATACGAGTATAATAAGCATCAAGTATTAAGGAGGTATACGTGTTGGACTATGAACTTATCCGGAAAAGAACCGGAGAACCGGTTAAGTGGCAGTGGGCTGACGATGTTTACTTAAGGACCGATAGCCGGTGGAGCAAACGAGTCCAGTGGAGACCGCGTATCGACAAGCGTAGTGTGGGACGCCCCCCAGCTAGATGGATCGACGACCTTAAAAAAAGCTGGGACAGACTGGATTCGGAAGGCGGAGGATGGGGTGTTGTGGCACAGCCTGGGAGAGACTTATATCCAGCAGTGGACTGCGATAGGCTGAGTTGGTTTTTTATCGTGTTGCACTTATAGAGGCTGTGCAGTGATGCCTTTGATAAGGGTCAAATGGCCAAAGAGGATGTTACTGTAGACAATACCTACTAAAACAATTATGTATGTATATTGTATATTCAAGTACTTACATTCAAGTAGGTCACTGCTTGTTAGCGGAATTTAAAAACAATAAGTGCATACCTACATACAATGCAATTTTTTTGGTTTTTTCATTTTACAATAAAAGGAAAACAGAAAGGATTGATGTTTCTACATTGTTGCAGTTTTGGTGTCATATCACGCAGTAATATTATATTTAAAAAATGTTTGTCCGTCAGATAGATTATTAAAAAATATTGGACACGTATTATTTTTCTTTTTTTAGGTAATCAAAAGATTAAGATTTTACACTGACTTGTGACGTAGCGAGCCCCCACTCCCCAACTTTAATGCATTTTATCTAAACCAATTTTCCAAAAAGGAACCCTTATTGTTTTGCCATGGCCGTCTGTCTATCTGGCTTAGCTCAGAGACTGTTGACTGTGAGTACTATAAAGTTGTAATTTGGTATGGGTATTATTAATATGATACAAGCAAAAAATACGAGTCTAATATTTTTTTGTTATCTGTCTGGACTAAATTGTTTTTTTTTTCTTCCCCAAGTGTACTTACATCCCATTTAACTAAATGTCTTTGGCAAACGGCTACTCGAGAATCTGCGAAAGTTCTGGAAGATTACTGCCGGAAAGTGGTGAGAGATATGATCAAATTAACAACATAACAGAAATTAACGTTAAAACAGGTGTATCACTGTAGACATCTTAATTAATTAAACCTATACATGTACGCAGTTTATCAAAGTCAGTAGTTATTTACACAAGAATGAGTTTGAAACTAGAAAAACAGAAGATCCATTAATATAAAACAGCAATAATTACTTAACATGTCACGCTGTGGTTGCCAGAGGCCGTGCGTCGTCACCGAGGGAGGCTCAGGCCGATTGTCCACCGTCACGTCAACGGTACGTCAACGAGATCGAGATGACAGCGCCGAACTAGCGATGCATACCATCGAAGAACTTCACATCTATACACCGTAAGGTCTATTTCTGCTTGCAGTGCAGCACTCGGCGGCTATAAAACTGGGGCGGTAACAGATATGGTCAGCATGTTCACGGGATTTTGCTTTCAAACTACCTAGACTTCGATAGTACATTTACTATGGCGCGTGTCCACCGCACACCACTACGGGATGTCACGCTCGGTCCGAATAAACTCGTTTCTCGGTTACGTCTCGTTGACGTTGTGCAGTGCAGGTGATTACTTAGTCCAGGCACGCACGTGTAATTTTTTAACGTGACGATTTTTTTTCGTACACGTGTTATTGAGCCGACCATTGCAAATTCAACAGAGCGCATCCCAGTGCGTCAAATAGCAGTGATATCCTAGTGGCCCTTTGGACTTCCTAGTTATAGGTCTGAGTTCGAACCCAAGGCTCGCACCTCTAACTTTTCGGATACATGAGCGTATTGTGTAACTATCAATTATCACATGCTTCAAAAACGGCGAATGTTAACATCGTTAGGAAACCGGCATGCCCGAGAGATATTTCTCGACGGCATGTGAAGAGGAGGCGGCGAGCCTCCTTGCCGGACTACCGCCATGAGATCTGGAGGCAAAAGTCCTCGCGCACATATGGGAGTGTCGCAAGGAGGCGAAACGCCGGGGCGTAACTCCGCTGCCGCGAGAAATCACGGCACAGCGGACAGAGCTCCGGCGGGATCTCATGGCGGCATGGAGAGTGCGATTGGCGCAACCCAGCGCTGGGCACGCGACAATTGCGGCCCTCTTTGAGAAGTGGCTTGAGAGGTGCCATGGCGTCCTCACCTTCCGCCTGACGGTGGTCCTCACGGGACACGGTTGTTTCGGGAGGTTCCTGTTCCGCATAAGGCGGGAGGAAACGCCCGGGTGTCACCACTGTGTGGATCGCGAGTCACGAGCCGACTTCCGGCCACCGTAGGCGCGGGCTTGCGGACGGTGAGCAATGGGTAGCTCGCCGTCCGATAAGGACCAGGCCCGGGTCGACGGCGACGGCGCGTTGTTTTCCACGCGCGCCTCAAAGAGATGTCAGCACCAACTGACGGGGTCCGTAAGGACCAATGCCTGCTGGGGTTGCGGGTTTGTCCGAAAGGGATATCGCGGCCCCGGCACACAGGCAACGGAAGGAACACGGGTGGGTTATAGTCAGTAAAAGTTTGACACACTCTCCCGCTCCGCCCAGAGCGGGAGAAGTTATTTGATAATTTCCCACCCAAAAAAAAAAAGGCATTCTCTACCATTGTCTGAGATTAGACGGCAGGTGCTGTGTTTGAGATGAAAAATGGTAAAAAAAAAAACATTATGAATTATAAATAAAATAGTTACTCCAGTAAACAAATAGGTTCGAAACTTATAATACACATACAGACATAATTTACTATAATATATACATATATTATATACACCGTGACATTTTAGTTGTCTTACTTATGCAGCTCACTTCATGTATCCAATGACTACTAAACATTCATAAAAAAATATGATTTATTGATGCCAAATCACAAGCCCATGGGCGGAATAAAAACTCTGACACCAGGTTAGTCACTGACCACACGAAAACGATGAAGTACGTCAAAAAATACACTTGTATTTTCAACTCCCGGCGCTAAGCAGAGCATCAAATTAATCGCCCATGGGTCGAGGGCTCATAGGCGATTGGAGCTTGCCCGGAAAAAGCAACATACAGCGAAAAGCGGAAAGCTGGGGTAAAACTTTGCCCAGCAGTGGGATAATGAAGGTTGCAATCTATCCTGCCGCTTATTCGTTAATGCTGCCTCGCCGCGCAGTCCTAAGGCACGGTATAGAGATCTCGGTCAAACTATAACAAAACGGAGTGGACCTTCTGGATGTGGATAGTTATTCTATGATTAAACGATTGCATTTAATGTATATAGGTGGTGGACTAGGGAAAACTTGGCTCTCACACGTTGTTATTATCTCAAGATAATAATTATGCAAGTCAGAATTCTTGTATTTAATTTATTTGATGTGCATATTTGGATGACTAACGATTCAGATATTAGAGGTTGTAATGTTGCCACTAAGTTACAAATACCAGATTTGGGATACACGGCTTGAAACGGAACCAAGACCTACGTGGGTAGAATAGAATATACATACATATACTCATGCATTCCCATCAAATGTCTACTTACATCGCACTTTACACTTTTTATCAGAATTTTTTGTTATTTATCCTCTGTGTAATTATTTTGTGTGTTTTAGTCTGTGCTAAATAAATGTATTTTCTTTCTTTCTTTTCTTTCATTCTTCCCATGGGGCTGGGTAGGCCTAAGCAGAAACTATAGAACGCCGCCTGCTACGGCCCTTACAGACTCCTTTTCTCTCGTTTACGTTCATACATCTGGTCATACACGCAACGCCGGTTTCGAGTACTACGCACCTGACCTTTCTGAAGAACCCGGTCGTAGTTGTCTCTGCGCCCCCGAGCAACGGGGGCGCGAGGAATCGGTTTTGGGGCTTTATTGACTCCTAGCCCGAGAAAGTTTTCTCTCGGCCCACGAAATTGGGGGCCCGTCATTGGATTCCCCTCCCAGCTCCTAGGAGGGGTGGCAGTGCTTTATTGCACAAATATTCGCAAAAGGGGGGAGGGGGCTTGCCTCCCCTCAGCGCTTTGGGGTGTGTTTCTGGGGTGTATCTGTAGGAGCGCCCTAAGTGCTTCACGACGGCCATGCGACTGGCCCCTGCCGGGTGACATCCCTAGTTCTCTAGGGAAGGTCCACCAAAGGCCGGTCTAGCAACGAGGGCGTCGGTTTTGGTTTGCGCTCCTCACAGTGGGTGTCTTCCCCGCCCCCCGCAGCGTGAACCAGATCTAGCCCGTAGCGCTGCAAGGCGCGGAGCGTTGTAGTGTGTGTCGAGCAACTTGAGTTGTGTGTGCGTGGCTCGTGTGGTACTTTTTTGGGTTTTTCTGCGAGTGTGGAGTCATCTGTGTGTGGGCCGCGTACATGGCGCCTATGTTAACCTAGGTCGCTTTGCGCGCGGCGGGTGTCGTGTTGCGATTGTGGAGTTCTTTTTGTCATGGGTATGGTTCTGAAGAACATCACCAGTTAAGTGACTATATGTCCTGTTAGGGTATCAGGGTAGCGTTAAAAGAGTGTCCGTGGAGTTTCTTGCCCGTTCTTCTCCTTAGGAACCTACTACGCGTTGGAATGGGCAACTAGCTTCATATTTCTGACTGACCGACCCCTTGACAATTCAAAAGTACTTGTAATTGGTTTATTTGAAATAAATGCTTTGAGTTTGAGTTTGAGTTTATCCCCTCCCAGCGTATCACGTATCGTAGAATATAAGAATATCATATTCTTTATTACGACAACATACGAATTACAAATATAAATATAATATTCCATGGGCGACACAATGGGCGGTCTTATTAATATAATAATAATAATACATTTATTTCAGACCATAAGTCCATAAACAACACACATTACAATTTTATACACAAAACATACATATATACATGAAAACACATACCTACACAAAAAATACAATAAAACAACTTATTTTAAATAATGGAATGACGCACGATGAGTGGTCATCCATTGCCACATAATTGGACTGTCCATCCTGTCGGCTACTATAGCTACCAAGTTGTTGGAGCTGTCGCGCACTCGCCGCATCAGGGATGCTATCCGTGTCCGCATCAGTGCGTAAAAATCTGGCACGCCATTCTCCGCGAACAGCGATCTTTTAAAGATAACCTTCGTATGGATTTAAAGGGAGCAGGAGAGACAATACTGAAAAGTCTATTCAAATCCTTGTTTCTAATTGAAGTTTTTTCTCTAACACAAATACCAACTTTATGCTACTTAGTGTAAATTAAGTTTATTTCAGAGTGACTAGTATAAATGAAAAAGTCATCAAAAAGTTTAAGTTTTAGCGCAAACTGAACTTTATATGTAGGTTTTAAAGTTGTTTTTCCAAAAGCACATATTTGTTTACATGTTTGGAAACTAGACCTCGAACGCAGCTTAGGTAGTCTGTATCACCTGCTGGGGTTGCGGGTTTGACCGAAAGGGATAACGCGGCCCCGGCACACAGGCAACGGAAGGAACACGGGTGGGTTTTAGTCAGTAAAAGTCTGACACACCCTCTCGCTCTGCCCAGAGCGGGAGAAGTCATTTGATGATTTCCCATCCTGAAAAAAAAAAAATGGTAGTCTGTATCTGTAGTGTAGTCTTTGTGAAAAAAATTGGAGTCTTTAAATCTTTGCTGCAAGTTAACTACTAACAAAGTAGTTATTTATGTGGTCTAAATATTCCTGATTGAATGATTCATGATTAAGTACCTACCTACATTTTGTTTCGTGATTGACTGAAATGTAGTGACGGAACGACCAACCTTTTGGATTCGAGTTACAATAGGAATTCAACAAAATAGTGTAAGCAAAAACAAAAAGCCAACTTGTTTATCTTGAGTAGAACTAAGTTCAACTCATATATATACGTAGATATATTAAAAAACATATTGAGTGCACACGAAAATCACACATAAGCACAATTAAATCATAAAAATTTCCGTGAATATATAAAAACAAGATGCCAATATACAAAAAAAAAAAGACAAAACACAGGTATTTAAAGAAATGGAGTGACATTATGACATACTTCAACTAAAATATACAAGGTGCGGTGTGGCCTTTCAAGGTTGCACCAAATGGGAGTCCAGCTCATCATATGTGTCAGGCAAATATACCTGACGCTGATATTCATATAGATAGTATTCAAACTTGATAGTATATTTTAGTTTGCAATTATTTCATCATCTTTCTGGCCTTGTGCCATGTTGGCCCTACGTGGGGTTGGCGCAACACATTTTTCCTTCCATTCTCCCCTGTCAACCATCAGGCCATCATTCACTCCCTGCTCTTTCATATCGTTCCTCACAAAATCATCCCTCTTTTCTTTGCCTTCTTGTCCCTCTTCATTCATCAACATTTATATAAACTAACAACTAAGTAGTTTACACTATAGAGAGAGGTTATGTTTGTAAGGAGGTAATCTCTGGAAGTACTGATCCGATTTCGAAACACACACTTACACTTGCCATAGAGTCTGCCAGGGTGGCATTTCGCATAGGCGCGAAAACTGCTATCTTGGAAGTACATGATTATATACAGTAGATACATTTTACTGAACCTGGGTTTAGAAAAAAAAAAACTACTTTGCCATACATTTTGACGGCGTATGTTTTTACGTTTTGTATGTTTTCACTTTTCAATGAAACAGCAGATTTTTTTTTAAATAACCGAAAAAATAATCTACGCAGGGGGGTTTAGAATCATGTACTGAATACATGGTAACAGTTTTCGCGTCGATGTCCCTGCCACCCTGTATAGTATAGTTGACTATCCCGTGGGCGAAATCACGGGCTGTAGCTAGTTAAAAGTAAAGGAAAGAAGAAAGGGAAAGGAACAAATTCTGGTAGAAAGTTCTACCGGAGTTTATTCAATATTTTTTTTGCCATTTGATTATGCTGGACTCACCTATACCTGATTATCGGCGCGGGACTCCAAATTTTTGTTTCCAACCGCCCCAAAAGTTCACAATCTCTGAAATAGTATTTGTACCAGCTGCTTTTACTCCAAGAAGTACTAAAAGTCAGCAAAAGTGGTTATAGGTAAAAATAAGCCCGTTTTACTCAGTTTTACTATCCATTAACAGGTGTAGTAGTAAAATTAGTAACTCAATTAATTAGTCTGTTTACTTTAAAGATAAACATAGTATACAAACTATTTTGTATCCTACGCAAAAAATCTGCTTGTAAATATTGAGCTGGCAAGCTTTAATAACTTCCTCAGTTATTATAACTCTCAGACCAAATAAAAAATCAAGACAGAGCGCTATCATCATTGAAGTGAAGCCGGTTTGGTAAATATGTGTGCACTTTGTGTGGTGTAGTTTTATTGTAGTGTCATTGTAAAAGGTTGTAAATGTACAGAGCGGCGGCGGTGTAGTTTTGGCATTCATCACTGTATTGTTCGCAGCGCTCCGTCTTGGTATTTTATTTGGTCTGAGGTATAAGTTTGTAAAATTCCACTGCTAAATATGGGGTTTTCCTGGGAGTCACTAAAAACAAAAGTTAGGGACATTACCGTAATAACCACGCTTTGTAGATATGAATTAGTGATGAAATAGAAATAAGTTCAAAAGCGGAACATGGGATGTTTTAAGGCCTACGCACGAAACCTGAGGGAAATGAAGTAGCCCGTTCTTCTTGAACCTTATTTCGTATATTAGAAGTCAAAAACGATCAGCTGATTAAAAATGCATCTATCTATTAGACGCCAACATCCTTATGTGTGCCTACGAGCGTTTATTCTGAAAGTGGGCAACGTCGCAAATAGATGTCAAATATTTCGCTGTTTTGTATTAATTTGGCAATATTACTGTATGGAAATATGAAATGTGGCTAGCGAACTAGAATATTAATATTGAATTACAATATTATAACATTGAATTTGATGTTGTAACCGTTATAGGTGTAAAAACGGCGTTTGGAAAGTTTCCAAATATATTTTTTCATATAAAACTAAATATTCGGTGTTACAATATCAATTATTGCATTTCATAATCAATATTTTAGTTCACTATTTAGCCACATTTCGTATTTAAATACAGTATTATTGCCAAATTAATCAAAACAGGTAATTATTTCACAGCTATTTGCGACGTTGCCAACTTTTAGAATAAGTCCTTTTAATGCAATTATGGCATTATCTTATGGCTTGCTTAATATGGCGCTTTCCCATAAGCCTAAGACCGACATACGAACTTCAAAAAAATTACAGTACATTCCTTTCAAAGGAAACAGCATTAGCAATCCAAAATCCAGGAAACAATCCCATCAGAGCATGCTTTATTATCATCACACTAATAATAATTATTAATAATAACTCTTTGATTCCCCGAAGCACACTGACCAATGAGTCAAAAGTACCAACATTATAATTTGTCAACATGAGGTCACATCATACACGGTATTAATTTTACGATGCAACATGACGCAAAATCTTCCACTAACTAGTTAATTATAAGTGCATACAATAGCTATTTATATCTTCCACGTTGACTGGCAACTAGGAAAACCCAAAGGTTTTACTTTGCTTAGGTACTATTTTGTTCATATCGATTTTGATGTTTTTTCATGTTCTGGATACAGTTAGTCATTTTCCTTGTTATTCTTATTTGATTTTGTAAACTATATGATGCCTCACCTCATTTTGAGTAGGTATCATCCTCGCGCCATCCCATTTTTCTAACACGGCGGGCTGTGCTGGGGTGGTTGCTGCAGGTGTGGAAAACCTCAAACGGCGCAAATATAACAACCTTATTGGGAGGTACTTATATGTTTGAGCCGTTTGGGGTTGAAATACTAGGGCCGTGGGGTTCGAGTGTTCAACGAGTACTTGTTTCGGGATATTGCTAAGCGGTTGGACGACTCTTCACGTGACTAGAGGGCTGGCCTTTTTTTAGGCCAAAGAATCAGCATTGCTATCTAACGTGGCAATGCTGCCAGCCTTTTAGGCACTTTTCCCGCTGACAGCGATGCGGACGAATTTTTTTATGTCCTACCACTTTTTTTTGAAGCTCTTTCCTTTTTGGTTCCTTCATAAATAAAAAATATTTTAGCGTTAGATTGTAGATTGTATTTAATACAATTTTTGACAACAGAATAAATAAATTTTGAGTTTGAGAATTTCCATTCAAAAGTATATAACAGTCCTCGTCCTGATCATCATCAGCCTGTATCACATGTACGTACTTAGTAGTTAACTGCTGACCATAGGCCTGTCCAATCGTGGGCCATTTAAGTTGATCTTCGGCTAACTGCTACCAGCCATCGAAGATCGTCGCTCCACCTAGCCTGAGGGAATCCTACACTTCTAATTTTGCCGTTTCGTGGTCGCCTCTTAAAAACACGTCTTCGCCGTTGTCCTTCGATAGGACTCAGACTAATCATATAGGTGATGTCCTTCAAAAAGACATTGCGTAGGTAGGTATCTTCTTCTGTTTAGCCTTTTCCCAACTATGTTGGGGTCAGCTTCTACTAGTCTAACCGGATCCAGCTGAATACCACTATTTTACATGGGGCGACTGCCTATCTGAGCTCCAGAACCCAGTTACTGGGTAACACGATACCCCTTGGTAAGAATAGTTGTCAGACTTTCGGGCTCCGACTACCCGTAACGACTGTCAAAGCTCTACGTATGACAGCCGGGACCAACGGCTCAACGTACTTTCCGAGGCATGGAAGTGTCTCGGTATGAAATGGATGGTCACCCATCCAAGGACCGACTTTGGCAAGCGTTGCTTAATGTAGAAGATCGACCCGTGCGGCTGTTATTATTTAGCCACGAGCCCCTCCCGAGAGTAGGTACCAAATATGAACGTGGAAAATATAAGGAATAGGAATAATAATATAACGCCCGTTTTTACTATATTACGGATCATACACTTTTTATTTGATTTTTAATTTTTAATATAAATTAAAAATCAGATAAAAATGTAGAATTGTCCTGTGTAAATTGTGTGCTTTTTAGTAAAAAAAAAATATTTCCTTTTTTCTTTCTTTTCTTTTCTTTCTTTCTTACTAACGTCAAGTTTAGCAACGCCTAGTTTGGTAATGTGAATGTCTAACGTAAGCCGATCTGTAAGCAACCACTCCTGTTTCACTATTAATTTTTAAGTAGGCAACTCGTGAGCTCTTGAGTAAATTAATCACCAACCCCGTAGTACCCCATAAAAATGTAAAACTGTAGATATTTAAGATCGCATTTTCTAACAATTTGAGGATGCTGCCCATCCTAAGACCAGTGTTGGCCCAGTGGTAACGGCCGAGATTTACGAGTAAGGATGTAGGACGTAGGTTCGAACCCAATACAAGCGCTTTAATTTTTGTAAATTATTTCATCACCACTGCTCTCAAAACGGTGAAGGAAAACATCGTGAGGAAACCGGCATGTACTAGAACCAAAAATTCGAAGACATGTGACATCTACCAACCCGCACCGGGCCCGTGTGGTAGATTGGGCTCACTCCCTCTCACAGACAGAAGGCCTATGTCCAAGCAGTGGGAACGTTATACCTAGGCTAATTATGCTGTGCCCATCCTCCACTTAACCTATAATGGCACTTTCAGAGGTCAGAGGTCAATTCTCTACCAAGAAACACCACAATTAAAATATCTCACATGTTTTATTTTATGAATAGTCATCCTAACGCAGCAAGAAAATGGAGAATCCTCGGTCTTTACGTAACAGTTGTAAGTGATAATTATTTTAGTACTTTATTAGTGTTTACTCACGTGAGCAATGCGGTACATAATTAACTTCTTGTCAATCATCTTGGATTTGCATGTTTATTAAACGTACGTATGTAAATCCACGAACACTTCCTTTGGGTTGACGCAAAGAATTCCTTTCACCCGATACCCATTGAATACCGGTATTTACATCATCTAATTTTCTATGTAACCACTGCAAATAATAGGGGAATGCTGTAGGGTACTATGGGATACATAAGGTAACATACTTAGATTGTTTAATTAATTATATACATACTTTTTTGTTTAGGCCTGTAAGAAGTTTACTAAGTATGTGGTTTCCATGGTAATTAAGTTTGTTGATTGTCAAAACGTCAGAGAAGAGAAAATAACTTTTCTCAAACATGCCTGGAATTTCGACCATTATTTGGACAACCTTCTTCGAGATAAATCGAAATTGCTGTACTGGTCGAATACGTCCGAGCGCCCGGCCGGCAATGTTAGTATGAAAATCCATATCTTTCGTATTTAGCGGCCGAAATATTACTATGAAAACTCATTATACAGACGTATTATTTAAAAATGGAACGAACTGTTTACCTCAACATGGCAACCAAGGAGGTAACTTATCAAAGATTTTATTTAAATTTCGATTTGGTTTGCAAATAGAGCTGTTTTTAAAGTAAAGATGAAACAATAGAACATATTGGCGCGTGAAAAATTATCGTTGTACGTCATTGATTCTAGAACTTATTTTGAATTTACTTAGTTTAAATTTCCGCGCATTATTTTAGAAAATTACTATACTGATGGACTCACGTATGTGTGCCTCGGCTTCGCTTCGGCCAACATTTTCATGATCCATAGATGCCCTTGTTGCAGGCCGCGACAGTAATGTACTAATAATAATTATCACCACTAAGTAGCCTAATCTGCTACTCTTCATTTTGTATAATATCGGAAGATATTAACAAATATTGACATAAAAACTAAATTATCTAGAAACATTTTTGATACTGTGACCGCCTCGTTGGTCTAGTGGTCGCAAGTGCTACTGCTGAGCATGAGGTCCTGGGTTCGATTTCCAGGTCGGGCAGTGTTATTGGGTTATTTCATCTGGAATTTCTCAGAGCAGATTGTAGCTGAATTTGTGCCCGGTTGATGGCAATAGATTCGCCCCCTGTTACATGGCACTCAAACATAACTGGCGAAGGCTTCTTCTTTTCGTGTGGTTAGTGTCTAACCTGGTGTCAGAGTTTTAAAGCCGGCCATGGGCTTCTGACTTGGCTTCACATGACGTCGAGAAATATTTCTCAGGCATGCCGGTTTCCTCACGATGTTTTCGTTCACCATTTTTGAAGCAAGCACCATACAATAAGCACATGATTCCAAAAAGTTAGAGGTGCGTGCCTTGGGTTAGAACTGATTTGGTCTCCTCTGAGAAGAAACTTTTGAACGTCAAGAAAAGAAAAATCTAATTGATTCTAGTCACCCCTTCCAAATGGTATTATCGTATGGAGAAGAATGGGCAAGAAACTCCACCGTTACTCTTTTAAAAATGTTAATATATAATTATATGTGAAGATGATGCTCCTAGAATAAAATAACTCCATCACAGTATAAATATCACAGATAAATTAAGTATCTATCTCTATCTTCGAATGACAGCCAACGGCTTAACGTGCTTTCCGAGGCACTGTAATGGATGGGCACCCATCCACGAACCGGCCGCGGAAAGCGTAGCATAAACTTCAATCGACCTGCACGCGTAGCATGACAACAATAGAAACGAGTTTTCTACTACGGATTCTGTCTACGGAAGAATAGACAAAATTACAGATTGTGATTGTTTATCTGTAATTTTCTCTATTCTTCCGTCGACAAAACCCATTTCTATTGTGGTCATGCTACGCTGTGCGACTATTATCATTTAACTACGAGTCAAAAGGAGTTAACAACAAAAGCTCTATAAAGTACTAGCGAATTCAATGACAAAGGAAGACACTAGAACAAAACGACATACTCAGGCAATGATTATAGCCAAGTTATCGTTATTAAACTCATCTTTACAGCGTAGTGAGAGATTGTTTAAGTCATTACGCAATCATTTTCATTAGGTACTATAGGTAGGAATGATTATCATTTTAATTATACGTATTAGCTGCTATACAATGGACACGTGAGTAATCAATAGGGTTGCCATTTTATTCATTAAAACTTGTATCAAGGTAAGCACTTGCTAGCTTTTCTTCTCTGAATTTAGCATTCAGTGTTGGGAGATAGAAATCAGATATAGAAGTCGTGCCAATTGGCGGAAATTGTACCAAATTTTAACCTTTAGTATGCGATCGGGTCTGTCAGACCCTCCTTTGAACATAGACCGTTGTTTTTCATTCAAATTTGAATTTTTTGCCTAAAAGCACTCTGGCCGTTATGAATCGCTAGACGCTCTCCGCCCGCCACCTCAGTCCGACAAGTCCGAAGCACGCTCCCGTAGTATTTAGTAAAAGCTTGTGCAGACCAGCGCGACACGAACAATACAATTTCTAAGAAAACTTCACAGTATAACAATAACCGGTGTCGCGCCGCGCGACAAGTCGCGCTGGTCTGCACAAGCCTTTACTAAATACTACGGGAGCGTGCTTCGGACTTGTCGGACTGAGGTGGCAGGCGGAGAGCGTCTAGCGATTCATAACGGCCAGAGTGCTTTTAGGCAAAAAAATCAAATTTGAATGAAAAACAACGGTCTATGTTCAAAGGAGGGTCTGACAGACCCCTTGACCCCTGACAGCCTTAAGACGTGCGTATAGTTCGCGCGGGTTTTTCTATAATACGTAATGTTTTTAAGTCTTTTTGTTTGTTAAAAAACTCTACCTGAGTTTAATTAGAAAAAAAAAATGTTGATTTTTAATATTTTTATTTTGATTCCTAATAAACACCCCTATGAAAACATTAGTACATTATAATAACTTATTATCAAAAAATATTTGAGAAGTAACAAGTTAAAAAACCGGGTCTGGCAGACCCACCAGGCATACCGTGTAAGTATTTGCCACCAGGCATGCCGAGGGTTAAAAGAACAAAATACAAATGAAAATAAAACAAAAATGTAGATATTTTAAGAAAGTCTAAGTTCAAACATACTTTTAGAAGTTAATTCTCTTTCATTATAAGCTATGGTGATTCAACCATAAATTACAGAATTATAATTTTTTCGAAGTGTTTATTCTCATATTTTTTTTATGATTATAGCCCAGCCCTATCAATGATAGCAAGATGTTATCATTGCATGCTCATCTTAACCAATTAAATGCTTATACAATGGGATCTTTAAAGTAGATACCTACCTACTAATCATCCTTTGCCAAGACAGTACTTATATCAATCGCTCAGCAAGAGGGTTGAAATTGACAAGGGGTGAACTTATCAATTTCAACCCTCTACAACATTATACATATTGATTTCTTTAACCATCGCAAATAATTGATGCATTTTGCTTGTTACTCAAAAAAAACGTTTCATGGTGTTGGGCGCCAAAACGGTAACTAGGTACGTTTTTATCTTATTTTGAAATGTGAATAAATAAAACAACTCACATTGCATACTAACTATTTACTTCAGGGTAACTGACTACAAAAACAAAATCACATCACTACACACTAGGTGCACGTACTGCAATTTCGACTTCGGTCTACTCATCAGCTGGTGGCGCCTCCTGTATTGTTGTTGCTCCTGCTTTATCGCCTGGTTGCTGACGAAACTCCCTAATGGCGGTCATAGCTACCTCTCGAGGAATCAGCTTCGCCATAGCAATATGTGCTTCCTTAAGGGTGATCTTCCTATGACGACGAGCCACTAACTCACAAGCCATCTTGATCATCCTGCGATACGTCTTGTAAATCAGATGCACAGAATCATGCGTGTTAGCACGCCTCTTCAGCACCTTTTTCAACAATTTATTTATGTAGGCTCTGGAGTATTGTTTATCTCCCTTCGATTTCCTTATTTTTGCCATCGGGTTATCACCAGGTTTCCTTATTGATTTCACACGCCGCTTCGGCTCTATTACAGGCGCCATTTTTTGGCTCACTTTACTCAAATACACCTGGTCAAAATTGGATTTTAGGGAAATTAATCGGAACAAGATGTCGATGATAATATTTTCCTCCGACGTATGACTCATCAGAAACGCACTGTCGACGTTTAGCGCATGCGCGATTCGTCATCCCTTTCACCCCTGTATCTCTACCCCTTTTCAGCGTTACGTTCCATTTTGCCCAAATTAATATTATTTTATGGAACAATTTATGTGTTATTAATTAAATAAGTAACAATTTAGTCGAATAAACAAATCTGAATAATAATTAAATTTTATTTGACGAAAGTTTATTGAAACTTGGTCGTTGGTGAAACAAGAAAACCGAATGTAAATGCCGTGTTTTTGACACTACTTGTTGAACGTTTATCCTTTACGAGCAGCGCCCCTATGAACCGGCGAGAAATACTGGATGCGCTGTAAGTACTAGGTGTGCATAAATGCGAGAAAGTGACAAATATAGAATTTCCACTGCATACAATCAGCGCCTCTATGAACTGGCGAGAAATACTACACGCGCTATCGGTACCAGGGTCGCATAGATGTGAGAAATTACCGCAAAAACAAGTTTTCCCATACCATCAGCGCCTCTATGAAATGTCGAGGAATACTGAACGCTGTTGTAGCTACTAGGCGGGCATAGATGCAAGGAAGTTTTAATAGTGTTGTCTGAGTCTTCAGAAAATTTTAGGTAGTTATTATGTAGTTTAGGGAATTACTGAGTCCCTATTATTTCAACCGCTTTTATGAAGGAAGTGAATTCAAAGATAATACGTATGGAAAAAAGTCGGTCAAAAATAATTGGTATCTACTCCATTTGAAATAAGATTAGACATTTAACTAAACCTTTTTTACAGTCCGTTCAACCGATTTTGACTTCTATGTCGTTGGTGGCATGACAAATGGCAGCTGCAGTAAGCAGTTGGTATTGCAACCACTTTTTTTCCTTTTAATGCCATCCTTATGCCTACGGTATAGAAGTCAGAATCGGTTGAACGGACTGTAAAAAAGGTTTGTTTAAATATCTAATTTTATTTGAAATGAAGTATAAATAAGTAGACAAAATGATGATGTCATTGATGACACAATCATATGGTGATAATTGACTAAAAAGGACTAATGAAACGTTACGTCGCCTTAGAAGACTAAGGCGACAGCGAAGTTGAATTGTTAAATACGATTTATAAATGATTAATCGTATAACAATTCAACTTCGCGGTGGAATACTTAAGTAATACTGGGAGGTGCAAACTGCAAACGTCCATAGAAGAGTTCAATTACAAAACTATTGTCATATTCATTACTATTACGTTTGTAACCTTTATGTTTCCGCTACAATTTCAATAGCTTATGAAGAGCTACCATAGTTCGTGATTTTACTTATATCTACTTTCAACATAGCTCTGCTCGGTAGCTCTAGGCAAGTTCAAGATATAAAGTATAGTCTAATTTCAGCTTAAAAACGTCCACTGCTGCACTGATTTTGCCTTCGTTCACCTGAAAAATAGGGCAGAACATTTAAACATTTCATATTTTTATTGCTGCCAGTGTTAATTCATAATTGATTGAATTAGCTAATTATAAGTATATGATCTACATATACTAATCTTATAAAGAGGTAACATTTTTGAAACTACTGATCGGATTCCAAAAATTATTTCATTATTTGGAAGCTATTGCCGAGTGTTAAAGGATTTATTTTATGTTAAAAGAAGAAATTCGACGCGGACGAACGCGACGTCGCCGGCAGAAGCAAGTCATGTTCAACAACATGTCAACTGTCAAACCAAAACATTATGATGTATAAACATAATTGTATCTATATAACTTTTCCTTTGCTAATAAAACTTTTTGATTTATTGTAAGTATATTCCTCAAATTCTGATCTCTGTCTTAAAGCAGTACTCTAATTGCGTAATACACGATCAATCAGAATCTGAATCGTTTTGAAACAGATTGCTAAGCCATTGCTTCATAAGTTCGAAAAATAAATCTGCGCAACAACGTAAATAACGCAATGAATGTTGTTGAACTGTCAAAATGAAACAGATTAGTCGTAATCGTTTACGAAAATATGTTGCGTAATTAGATAGCTGGTCTTCTTTATAGTACCAGAGCGATTTTTAGAACTTTTCCTTAAAAAATAAGATCAACACCCAAAAAAAAAATACTGATCACACTTATTTAAAATTAAAGTTGCTTAATTTTCGAGTTCGTCTGTGTGACCGTGTATTCTAAACTACGCAACAGATTTTCGTGCGGTTCTCACCATCACATAGAGAATTTATTCCGGAAGGGTTATGTGTGATATTAAATGAATAAATAAATTTCGATATTTTGTCAAGTCGTAAAAACCAAGCGTAGCAGGGGCGGGTTACTAGTTTTAAGGCTTGTGCAGACCAGCGCGACGCGACACCGGTTATTGTTATACTGTGAAGTTTTATTAGAAATTGTATTGTTCGTGTCGCGTCGCGCGAAAAGTCGCGCTGGTCTGCACAAGCCTTTAAATGGACAAATGACAGTTTACCAAGTTTACCATGTTAACTTTATCTTAATTGGGACCATACATTTTAATTCAATAAAATAAAATTCAATTAGTACATGTTGACAATGAATTTGTCAATACCATTTTTATTCACGTCAATCTTGTATGGCTCATATCATTCCACCTGTCTCTACATATAGGGTTAGTTTGCCTTACTAACATTACTAATTAATTTATACATACAGGTAATTTGCACACAATCATCCCGCTATTTCCCGCGGTTTATTGTAAGGAGTCAGAGAAGTATGGTTCGCAAAAAAAGTCGCTAAATAGGTATGAATGTAAAAAATTAAAAGTGAAATGGCTACAATTTTGTGGACAGTTATTAAGTTTGTATTTTTTTTTATTTACCAAAGAAAAAAAAGGAAGAGGTTTCAAGTCGACCCGAAAATACATATTTTTTTTTTTTTTTTTTTTTATGTATGACCACGCATAACTTTTTACTGAGTGTTCCGATTTGAACAATTCTTGTTTTATTTGTAAAAAAAATTGGGGTTGATTGATTTTTCACTCACTGAATTTTCAACTGTGAACCGATTCTGTTGTAATTTCGCACACATGTAGTTCTGATGACACAATCACATAACAAAGACCTGGAGTTGGGCAGCTACAACCTGATGATGGAGACGGAAGACAGTCGCGAGAGCTCCTCAGCAATTTACAGCAGCTACATCGTGTTTGGGCTTATTCTATTATCCTTAATGAGAACTTAAAACCTAGCTGGGGTATGACTGTCATCGAAGGTCTGACGATGGAGACGGAAGGCTGTTGAGGGAATTCCTTACTTGAGAAAAATAATAAATGGTAACACAAAAGTGAAAAAAAAACGTTTTTACAAAAAATAAAACCCGACGAAAAAAAAACTAAAAAGCGACAAATAAGAAATAACATTTTAGTGTAACCTAAGCTCCTAAATTAAATTTTGAGGCGGCGCCAAACACAAATTCGTTGAAGATCCATCAAGCTACCATTTTACGCTTTGAATAATTACTTTTTTTGTTCGGTGCCGACACAATTTTTTTATACTTAAATTCGTTTAGAAGCTTAGTTACACTAAAATGTAATTTTTTATTTTTCGCTTTCCATTTTTTTTTTCGACGATTTTTTTTTAAATATTCTATGTCCTAGAATTTGCGGGAGGTATTTGGCAAACAGTGGCCTAAAGTAGGTTTAAAAATTAAACAAAAATGTTGGTCCTTTCAGAGAACTTGAGCATACATACTATTTACTAGTCGTGGTAACAACTAGTAGATAGTATGTGTACTCTCATGCTAAAAACAAAATGTACGCAGCTCTCTTTGGTCAGTAACCTTTTGAAATTGAAGATAATAGCGACAAACTCAAAACTCAAACTCAAAGCATTTATTTCAAATAAACCAATTACATGTACTTTTGAATCGTCCAGACATATAGTTTAACCCTTTCCCGAACTCATGGCGGGGCAAAAATCCGTTTTACAGTAGTTCAGTATCCTAGAAGGTACCTATAATAAAGTATAATATGTTCAGACTTCACCCACTTACGTTGCTGACGGCCCACAGTCCCTGTACAAGGTTGCCTCGAGGTTGACGACCGTTGTCCACGATGCAGCGATGACGACAAATGAGGGTTTTACGATAGTGGGTTGTAAACAAATGATTTCGTCATTAGAGTTTGCTGGATAATTTAAAAATAATATTCAAATTAAATAAAACTTTATTTCAGACTATAAGGTCCATATTTTTGTTAGTATTTTGGTGTTAGTAACAATGATGCTTGTAGGTTAGTATTGTTAGTTTTCACGAATTATATTTAATTATGTAGTCCCAGCGAAAATTCTTAGAATGCTGTACTACCATGCAGGCGCTGTAGTAAGAAGGCCGCTTTCTTTCTTTCTGACATGAAAACCATCGGTGCGAGCCTCCGCGAACATTCCCGAAGCGCTACAACGCCATGGCAGTCCCAAAAGCATCCTAAAAGCATTATTAAATTGAACACGCAGGACGTTGTAGGCTCGGCGCGTGTATGACACCCAAAGGCCACTCGTGTAAAAGGATTGACAGCACGCCTTGAACAGGGTTACGTTGACGTTAGTAGTACAACGAGCGAACCTGCGGGCAAGCATATTGCTCCTGTCAGACAACGCCCTGCGCTCCCTCTTTATATCTACTTTGTCGTCATCAGTATTTATTTCCAGACAGTATTGGTGAGTTCTGGTATGAAGGTGTAAGTTTGTGCTGGATGAAATATTGGTGGTGATGGACCATTTTGTTTCCATCAGGTAGACCTCAGTACGCTTAGCATGACCACAATAGAAATGGGTTTTGTCGACGGAAGAATAGAAAAAATGACAGATTGTCAATCACAATCTGTCATTTTGTCTATTCTTCCGTCGACAAAATCCGTTGTCATGCATGATATGCGTGCTGCCCTCTTTGTGAATCATAGCAGGCAATCACGCACAACATTAATAACGTCACCAGTAAAAGCCAGCATTGCACTTGGCTTATTAATGCATAAATAATTATTATGATGCACCATATCTAACTTCTCGTCTTCATAATGTTCAAAAGAACTTATTTACCAAATTGTATCGCTTAATTGCTTTTAGAAATCTCGAAATCTTTTAAGGCTTTAATAAGAAAATAACTATAACCAATATATACCACTCTGCTAATGTAAAATTGTTCATCTTTCCGTCGTCATCTCCGTAGAAGGGTGACCATTGACGTCAATAAAAACCGGTGTTCAGACCACACTTGCCAAATCCGAACTGAGCCGAACCACCCAAGGCTATTTTAAAAGAAATGTTTAAAAATAAACTAACTGGAAATTTTTCCAAATCGATTTATGCAGTGGGGAACTTTATTGTACCAAAAAAACATGTGACTCATAAAAATAACTTGTAGTTATTTAAATCAATGGGTGATTTGTATTTTCCCACGGAGATAAAGTTCCCTGTGGAAATTAAAATTCAATTAGGTATTCTATTTCTGCCCCGTTGGACTCCTGGTCGCACTGCTAAGTGTGGGGTCCTGGGTTTTATTCCCAGGTCAGGCAGTGTTATTGGGTTTTTCCATTAGGAATTCCTTAGTACCAGCCCGTAGTTTGTAAGTTGGCTGAAAGCACGTTAAGCCGTTGGTCTTGCGCCTGATCTCTCTCCGGTCGTGTCGGATTACCGTCCCATCGGACTATGAGAGTGAGAGGAAGAGAGAGTGCCCGTCTGCACACACTTGTGCACAATTATTATCTCTCGCGCCGAATGCTGGTGTCCGCTGAGATTGACCGCCATGGCCGAAATTCAGTCTGGAGGACTATTTGTATTCGCACTAGGTCCAAACTGTGTCCGTCCGAATTTAGAATATTCCCAATTCGGATTGATTTCGGATTCGGATCGGATGTTGTAAACGCTCTAATTAGTGAGTATAATCTATGTCGTTTACATTCGAGGGTTCTAAAATAGGGATGGTGACTACGTAAAAAAAAAAAATTTAGTCCGTCAGTCAGATAATAAAAAAATATTATACACGTATTTTTTGCTTTAAAAAATAATTATATAAAACCCATTAAAGTTGGGGAGTGGGGGCTCGCTACGTCACAATTCAGTATGAAATCTACCGGAGCCTACACGCCACATTTTAACTCAATGTAAAAGAAAAATACGTCTCCAATATTTTTTTATAATCTATCTGACTGACGAACATAACATTTCAACATCCCTATTGTATATCCCAACTACAGATTATAATTCAATTTCGATAATATTGTATAACATGGACCTCGTCTAGCTTGCCCAAAACAAATTTTTAAATCAATTGTCTTCACATTGCTGGTTCGAAATTCTCCATAACATTTTTAGAGAGTGATGCACCGCTGTCCACACTGAACATTCGATTGTCCTTGTGTATTAGAATTAATAACATGACCGAATTCTTGAAGAAACTATTCGTTTGTTGATAAAAAAAGGTTGAAAAGGTCAAGTACCTACCGGACAATTTGCTTATTAAAAGTAGAGATGCGATGGCGAAATGTGGCTGTAAATACCCTACTATAAGTACACCTCTGCCTTACCCTTGGGAGATAACAGGCAGCATGATATTATTTTATGTTATTCAGAACTGGCAACACCGTGCCTCGGAAAGCACGTTAAGCCGTTGGTCCCGGCTGTCATTCGTGGATCTTCGACAGTCGTTACGAGTCGTCAGAAGCCCGAAAGTCTGACACCAGTCTTACCAAGGGTATCGTATTACCCAGTTACTGGGTCGTGGAGGTCAGATAGGCAGTCGCTCCATGTAAAATACTGGTATTCAGCTGCATCCGGTTAAACTGGAAGCCGACCCCAACATAGTTGGGAAAAGGCTAGGCAGAGAGAGAACTGGCAACACATAGAAATGCTGCCGTGTATGCAATGCCGCCCATGAGCATGTGACCGCCCGTATTTATCTGAATATTCATGTTTTTTTTTAAAGACTACCGGGTAATTTCATTCAGTCGGTTATACCACCCCTCCACTTTTCCACTGGTAAGCGTCACTGATATACTGTCCCATTGAATAATCCTAACTATCCCAATCCTAACTAATATTAAAAATGCGATAGTGAGTTTGTTTGTTTGTTTCGCTTTCACGCTAAAACGGCTGAACGGATTTGGATGAAATTCGGCACATGGGTAGACCATGACCTGGAAAAGGACATAGAAAGGCTACTTTTCATCCTGGGTCGCAGTTTCCTATAAATGCCCATTATTATGAGCTTTGTTGACGAATGGATTATAGCATTCTGGCAGCTTACTGCCATGATCTGCGAGGAGGATCTGCTGCACTTATTCTTGACGCTATTCCTTAGTCGGCATTAGACACTAGCAGAGACCGGGTTGACTGATTTATTTATTTATTTACTACTTCAAGCACAGCAATTTCTTCCTGCTGGGGTTGCGGGTTTGTCCGAAAGGGATATCGCGGCCCCGGCACACAGGCAACGGAAGGAACACGGGTGGGTTTTAGTCAGTAAAAGTCTGACACACTCTGATTTCCCATCCACAAAAAAAAAAGCTCAGAAATGTACAGAGGCGGACTTAGGCCTCGTGCAAACTGGCGCGACGAGACTCTGACAAAACAAATACCAAGAAACTATTACTACTTGACGGTAGAACAATAACGCGCGTCGCATCGCGCCGTCGCGTCGCGCCTGTCTGCATGAGGCTTTATCGCTGTAGGTATTTTCTACCAATCAGACAGTCGTAGGTGCAATTACAAAAAAATTAAGAATAAATATTAATGTTAAAATAACCTCAAAAACCAATTATAATATCGAAAGTTTTATTTTATTTTATTTCATTTTTTATTGAGAGGAACAGCAAACAGTTACATTATGAGGACTTACAACTAACTAGGTACTAACTTAACAAAATAACAATTTGGTTATAAAGTAACCCACAACGCTGTCCACAAGTACGTTTGGAAATTTAAGGAACAAAAAGAGCTAATCTCTATACTAAAAAAAAAAAAAAAGTGTTAAAGTTTATTATTGTTATATTATTCATACAAATTAATTACAGTACGACACAACTTAGATGTAGAATAAATTTGAAAATTGCCATTCCAAATTTAAATTTTACGAATATAGTTGGTTATTTGACTTTACAAGTTATTGTGTTTTCGTAAAGATCATTTTCACCTAAAGCAGTAATAAAGATTGGTGATTTTAAAGACACACTCAGTTCGGATGGTGAACGGTTTTACGAATTTTGCCGATGCTACATCTAAATTGTGTACGTACTGTATCATCTTGGAACACTTCCACTGTCAGCGAAAGTGTCAAACTCCCTGACGTCAGATCTATTCATAAATATCCAAATATGAACATGATTGTCATCGAAATAGTAATTCACGGTGACAGACAGCCGGACAGACAAAAACTTAATACATCATCGTATCACCTACTTCTGAGGTCGCTGACCCGACAGGTGAGTCAATGAGCGTGGGCGGGGCCAGTCTGCAATTTTATGAAGAATGGTTGCCTGGCGATGATTTTTGCCCTAACGTGCGGTTTTGCGGGCTAGATATTTTTTACCCGTTATTTAGGTACCTGCGTTGTATTTTTGGAGGGCAAGAAGGCTTTTTATAGGCAAGTTATTTTTGCGGTTTTACTCCGAAAATAGCCTGTTAACGATCTGCTGGACTTAGGTTTTTCCATGTTTTGCATGTTCTAAAAATAAATAAGAAGCCATCTGCAATACATTGATCCTTTAAAGGAATATTTTAAAGTCTAATGCCCGTTTTCGATAACACTAATAAAACCGTTGACGCAGTTACAAATTTTGTTGTGCGCGTTTATTACCCGACTGCGGCGAAGCCAAAAAAGGAGGGTTATGTGTTTGACCTGTATGTATGTATGTTGTACTAAACGACTGTAACTACTAAACCTGCTGCTAAAACTGCTACTAAAACGGCTGAACCGATTTTGATGAATGATATGTCGTTAGATTCGTCTTTATTGCGTGACTGTCACTGGGTATTTTAACTGCGGACTTTGACGCAAAAAGTACGTATGTTCAAAAAAAAAACACATATAAAGTTCACTTTCTACTTTTTTTTTGACATTCGTATTTGTGTTGCCTAGTGAGATTGGGCATTAAAATGTATTCAAATAACTTATTCCTTTGGTTCTAAGCTACTAAACACCTTAAGTTCACTAACATGAGTGAGTCGTCTCCTCTGCGTGATTAACAGTGAAAGCACTTAATCTTTGCGCTCCGTGATTCGGCTGCAGCCTACCTACGCCTGACCTTGGACGGTGCAGAGCGCGCGAAAGAAACGGGGCTCGGTGATTGGCTGCTTTTTAGCAGACTGTGAACGCCTTTTTATTGTGTTACTTATTTCTGGTAGTTTTTGGGGGTAAATGTCATGTGTAGGAATACACTGACAGCTTTTTTCTGTGTCCTTTTCTTGTATACATTTACATAATATTATTATGATTTTAAGTCTGTTAGCTTATACAGGGTGTCAGGGACATCGACACGAAAACTTATAGGGATTCAGTACATAATTCTGAAACACGTGCGTTGAAATTTTGCGTCTGTTATTTTTTTTAAATCTGCTGTTTCATAGAAAAGTGCAATACCTACGCGGTCTAAATGTATGGAAAAGCAGTTTTTTTTTAAATAACCAACGAATAATTTCAGGGGGTTCAGAATTATGTACTGAATCCATGGTATCAGTTTTCGCGTCGATGTCCCTGCCACCCTGTATATTATGTTAATTAATTGAAATATATATTAAAAAAATATATTTTATACTCGTATAAATATATTGATAGTAGACTTTGGGCAGTTAGTTCAGTAAACAAACTTGCTGATCTGGTAATGTTCTTATCATTACACGAATCGTGCTCGTTTCGATGCGACTGAAGAAATTTGTATATCTCATATATTAAGTGAACTGTCTTGTGTTCTTTATGAGAATAAATTCTTTAAACCGAGATTTTCGCAGATAAAAAATCATATTCAAAAGCTTTTGTTTCACATAAACCTCCATGGGCAATTATAGAACGTCAGAACCGAGACGCACGGTTCCAATTGGTCGTTTTCTATGGAGAAGAGCCGGCTTTTCCAAAAATAACGGCATGTAAGAAGGAGTGCTGTTCGTCATACTCAATATTATGGATATCCACTCTTCAATATTATGGCTTTTCCCCAAAAGAAGGCGTTGCCCTTAATCACCATAGTGGGTAGTCAGGTTGCTGACCGCACAGTTCTCTCATTCTGAGAAAAAGACGTCTGTTTAAAACCGGACTGAGTACTTACCTAAATGAATATTACTAATTGTATTCCAAGATTATTTTTATAATGAGTCACAGACTCATTGTGTTGCTTGGGTCACAGTATAAATAAGTAACAGTATTATATCTTCATAGAAAACGGCCGAAACGACGCGGTTCGAAATCTCAGTGTATCTTAGTGTACGCAACAGTATCGAGTGCGCGGCAGTTACGCACGGACGCGGACACGGTTTATCTATCGAGCGGCCGTAGGTAATTATATCAAAGTCACTGCCAAGACATTATACTGTTACTTATTTATACTGTGCTTGGAATCTTGTTGCATCGCTCCTTTTTCACTAGCTAAAACAAAGATAGCGATCACTAGATATCGAACAAGTTTTGCCTTGGCTCGACTTAGCCCGATTTATGTATAAGTATTCAAAAAGTACTAATTTATAGTCCATAAATAAGTATTTTAGGACTATAATGTTCTACGCAGACTGGTGGACGGGACGGCAGAGGATTTTAAATTTATCAATTGACGTTAATACTTATCCAATCGAAATAAGGTATATACTTCAATGCTCGGTGATCAACCTTGGAGCATCGCAGCGCAGTTTTCTCCGGAGCATCGAAGAGCACACTGGAGAATACCGCGGCGGGAGGCGGCATGCGCCGGTATGCCCTGGAGTCTGTCAGGTCTACTTATCCAATCGAAATAAAGTTCCTATATTTATATTTCAATGCTTAGTGACTAACTATGGAGCATACCGGCGCGTGCCACGGCATACCGGCGGATGCTCCGGTAAGCTGACGGACGCGGTACGGTCGCGGTATCGTAGAGGATTTTTCTTGTGCGCTGGCGAATAGAGGAATCCCCCTTGATGCTCTCTGCTGTCTTCCAGTGTGCGCAGGCCCAAAAACGGTACTACTAAGCATGAGGCTTCGGGTTCGATTACCAGGTCGGGCAAAGTGTTATTGGGTTTTACTAATTTTCAGTAGCAGCCCGGAGTCTGGATTTGTGCCCGGTTGATGGCAATAGGCTCGCCCCCTATTACACGGGACTTAAACATAACTGGCGAAATGTGGGGGTACTATAGGGACACCTCTGCCTAATCCTTGTATGAAAAAAGGCGTGATGTTTTTTTATGTAAATATTTATTTCGCTCTAATTACAATTACTTAAAAAGACACATGATTAAACGCGAAGCCTACCCCAACATGCCATAGAAATAGCGATACTGATGATTAAAAATAACCAGTTGCGCTTACGCACAATTTAGGTGGATTCGAATCAATAAACTCTTCCGTTTATTCCCGTTGTCCCCGTACACCGTGTCCCCGTCCTACGGGGACAGCGGTACTTCAATTAAATATGTAAAAATACTTCCCTTTGTCCCCGTGGTTTGGTTTTACATTCAAAAATATGTTTCTGGCACTCGCCGGCCGCTGCCGCGGCACCGCTCGCTACGCTCGCTCGGCTCGTGCGTTGTGTGGTTACAGTTCTAACCTAACCTAACCTAAATGTTTCGATTTAAAAAGTTAGCCGAATGTACGTTATGGGGACAGCGGGAAATAAATTTAATCACGTCCCACTGTCCCCGTGACGGGGATATGGCATACGGGGACTACGGGAATAAACTAACTCTTCGACCAATTATTATTGATTTTCAATGATTGCGCCATTATGTTTTTTTTTTGTCTAAAACGGATCTTAGAAATAGGCGAGGAAATAATTACAGCAATGACTGAATGACTTGTAATTTCAAAAACCCATTTTAATTTCCTCTATGATTTTTACAATTTATTTCTATTTTAAGGGCGGCCAACCCGCCATACTTTTCATATAAACGCTCGTACATGATTATGGCGTTGTAACCCATCTTTCTTTGAAATTTTTAAATTAATATGTATCTTGTGCACTATAACTAGGTTTCTATGAAAGCAAAAAATATGAAAATTTAGAAACAAAATCAGTATAAGCCTCCGAAAATCTGCTTTTTTGCACAAATTTTACCCGAACTTTTGCCGGTCATAATATACTCAAAATTGGTAAAAGTAAAGAAAACATCTGCATAGAAACCTCGCACATGTAATGGAAATTCTAAACATATAAAAAAAACACAAACTTGTAAGGTTTACTCAAAAACACGTATTTCCTGATACAACTTTTTACACACAATTTTTCGTACAATGTTATCGCGTTCTCGCTTGTTTGTTAGCAGTTCTCACTTGCGCTCGATGAAACAACAAGCTTTTCGACCATGCTCGCGTTGAAGATAGACGGACCGGGAAGGGCCCTCTTAAGAGGTTTATACGAGTAGATTACCCATTTTAAGACACAAAAGGAAGGTAGAAATAACAAGAAACAGCAAAATTAACCAAAAAAAACTTACATATAATTTGCATCTTCTTTTTCAGAGAACACAAAATGCTTTGTGACCTTTCCTTCGATGATTCAAGCGTTTAAAACCCAGGTGTTGCAGCCAATAATAGCCTAGGTACAATATTAATTATATTTTTAGTTGAAACTGATAGACATGAATTGTTACAGAATATTTTTGGCTCTTACCTCCTAGGTTGAATGCCAAAATACCTGGATCTATTGTAAAGTAATATTTTTTTAACAAGATGTTGAAGGACCGTTTATGAAGTTTTTAAAAATAGGAGTTAGTTTTTTATAATCCCCTACATTTTCATGCATTTATGAACCGTGCCGCTATTGCCCAATAACGTTCCTCTCCCTCTTCATTTATACATGGATACGTTGGACCTACGTCAGGAGCATATAGCAGCCTATAACTGTACTAAGTATACTTTTTGTTTATAGTTTATTTTTAACTTCTACTCCGAAAATTATAATAACTTAAGTTTAGTCTTAAATCTCCTTATCTAACCTTAGATTGTAATATCATTTTTTTTTATGTAAAAGTTTCTGTTCTTCCGTGGGGTGGGACCTGGTGATTTGTAATACAGGCATTTTACGCCTAACTCAGACACCAGCTCCTCACATTGCTAATAAACAAAACAAATAATAACTATGTGAACTGAATAAGCTTGTCATTGTGAGGAGAAATAAATAAATAAATAATAATAGTTCCCACTGCTGGGACACAGGCCTCCTCTCTGTGAGAGGGAGAGGGCCGTAATCCACCACGCGGGCCAAGTGCGGGTTGGTAGATGTCACATGTCTTCGAATTTTTGGTTCCAGGACATGCCGGTTTCCTCACGATGTTTTCCTTCACCGTTTTGAGAGCAGTGGTAATGAAATAATTTACACTAAGTAAAGTGCCCGTAACTTAAAACTCGTATGTCGCGCCCGTTACCACGGCCCACCACTGCTTTTACGTCAAGAGACTACATTGGAAATAGGAACATACATATTTTCGATCGTAGTAGGTATACTACGTTCACAAAATTGGACCTATCGCCCAAACCCTGGCCGTTGCTGGTCTGATGACGCTGTATCCGTTTGAAAGCCGATGTATGGTGATCTGTAGAATTATGGTTTGTTGATACATGTTCATCATAATCATTTATTTAGTCCGCTACTGGGAATACTACAACCTCCACTTCCTTGTGTCAATCCCGTGATATGTTTTTGTCTGGCAAACATACATTCTTGCCTCAGTTTTCAGTCCGTCAGAATTCAAATCCACCTAGTAAAGTATCCCACTATCTTATTAATCCAACTTCCAACTAATATTATAAATGTGAAAGTTTGTATGTTTGGATGTTTGTTACTCAATCATGCAGAAACGGTTAAACGGATTCGGATGAAATTTGCTACACAGATAGTATTATGAGCTGAATTGACACATAGGATACCTTTATCCTGATATTACGTTCCCGTGATATAATGATGACCTCCACGCGGGTGATCCCGCGGGCACAAACTGGTATTATAAATGTGAAAGTTTGCATGTTTGTGAGTTTGGATGTTTGTTACTCAATCACGCAAAAACGGCTGAATGGATGGGAATGATATTTGGCACACTGATAGTTTACAACCCGGCTTAACACATAGGATTTTTATCCCGGTAGTGCGTTCCCGTGGTATAATTTCCGCGGGCGAAGCCCCGGTCAAAAGCTAGTACGCTATAAGGCACTAAAGTATACTAACCTGCGTATGGCTACGCTTATAGAGTAATATTCATAGTCGGCACAACGTCATCCATGTCCGATTAGTAATAGTTAATCAATGGATGTTGAACCATTGACGTAAGGATAAAAAAACAGTTAGATATTCATTCAAGAATACGTCACGGCTTGTATATTTTTGCATACTTATGTGAAAAAAAATGTAAATAATGGATTTGTATCCGTCCATAAATTGATGAATGGTAAACATGAAGACGCTGATATCCAACTGGCTGTATTGAAATAGATTCGCGATGTCGATAAATATAGGTTCGTGTGCCCCGTGGTTGTCGGATAAAAAATAGCCACAAGTCTTTCACGTGAGAAACGGAACTACACGATAGATCTGCAAAAAGAATTACGTGCTTAAAATAATGTACACACGGCTACACATCAAGCTAAATTTTTCCAGTTTATGCTGATCTCGCATTGTATAGGATTTCCATACAATGCGAGGTCAACTTATACTGGAAATGTATAGCTTGATGTGTAGCCGTGAGTACTATCTATTTCCATTCAGTGCCAAGATTTATGTTTGAAAAGCATGGCCTGAAATGACGTGGACTAGGAATCAATGGCCTGTCCGAAAACTTCCAAAAGGCTATGGTCAAACGGATATTCAGAGACAAAGTTTCACCATCAGCTTATACGTTTTCAAAACAAAGTACTATGGGATATACTCAACGCGTCCTGGTACACTAGAAATAGTGCCCTTGACCGGGACCTGAAGATGGATGTCGTAAACATAGTTATACAAAAATATGCAGAAGCTCATGAACACAGACTCCATCATCACGTGAAAGTTGAGGCGATCCAACTCCTTGACAACACTAAATTAGAGCGAAGGCTAAAAAGGGTAAAACCTTTTGAGTTAGTTTAGTGTAGTGTAAGTGAACTTAAACTGTAGTGCAAGTGCTGACTTTTATAAAGAACACGTGGATATATAAGAAACCCTTAACTTATAGTGAATAAGAAAGACGTTATTGGACGACTTCTTAATTTTATAGTTACTTAGCGGTTTAAGTTCTATTTAAATTACTTATTAGCTAATAGGCTAGATTGTAAAGTGAATAAAGTATCACTAATTGTATAACAATGTAAGAAAAAAAAAACATTTCTTCGTTATGAAACTTTTCTACATTGTAACAGGAATAAAAATTAGTCTGGGTCGCTGTCGCCGGATACGGTAAAGACACATACTCAATACTATACTGTGCTATACTATACTATCCTATACTATACTATCCTATACTATCCTATACTATCCTATACTATACTATACTGTGCCATCCTATACTATCCTATACTATCCTATACTATCCTATCCTATCCTATACTATACTATACTATACTATACTATACTATACTATACTGTGCTATCCTATACTATCCTATACTATCCTATACTATCCTATACTATCCTATACTATCCTATACTATCCTATACCATCCTATACTATCCTATACTATACTATACTATACTGTGCTAAACTGTTTTATACCATACTACACTGCCCTATACTATACTATATTTATTTATTTATTTATATATACTTTATTGTGCACCAGAAAATACATAGTAAATCATAAATTGAACACAACAAAACTTACAATGGGCGGCCTTATCGCTTTCTGCGATCTCTTCCAGGCAACCTTGATGTTTAAACTATACTATACTGTGCTACACTGTACTATACCATACTATCCTATACTATAATATAGTATAGTATAGTATAGAACAGCATAGTATACTATGCTGTTCTATACTATACTAAACTATATTATCCTATACTATACTATTCTATACTATACTGTCCTATACTATAACGTACTATATTCTGCATTGTTACATCGTTTCTTCCATGACTTCATACAAACACTTTAAATTCTACCTTCGCGTGATCCTTTCCAGTCATCGGCGAGACTATTAACATTTTTCTCGGAAGGAGCTGAACTGATTTGGATGCAACTTTTTTCTGTAAACTCGTATTTCAATCAGGTTTTGAAACTTACACATGAGAAGGTTATTTCGTCATCCTTTAATTTAACTTGGTAGTTTAGTCCAGCGGGGTAATTACAATAGCAATGACATTCATTTTGGCAGTTCAACAACAATCAGTTTAAGAATGAGCAGACGAATTTTTCGAACGTCACGAAGCAATGGATAAGAAATATCCTTCAAAATCCTTAGGATTGTGTTTGAAAGTGTGTTACGCAATCGGGGTGCAGCTTTATGTCCAACAGTAAAATATTATGTGAACGATTAAATTGAGTGACTGAATGAATGAATGACTGATTTATTCAACCTTGACGTAAGAGACCAAGTGCTGATGACCGATATCCGTACAATAGACTATTGACTGCAGTGAAGGTACCAGCAACAGTTCGGATTATTTGTCTTGTATTCGTGTATTTATGTTTAATTATTTGTGCTTATATTTATATATAATTAGTTATATATATTATATTTATATATAATTAGTTATATATATTATATTTATAGTTTGAAATAGATAGTTATAGTACGACACAACTTATATGTAGCATGAATTAAAAAAATTGCATTAATTCATTTCAATTTTACGAATGTATTTGGTTATATGACTTCACAAGTTGTTGCGTTTGCGAAAAGATCATTTTCACCTAAAGCAGTAATAAATATTGGTGATTTTGAAAGTGCACTCAGTTCAGATGGTGATCAGTTTTACGTATTATATAAGTGTATCATTATATTTAAATAATGTTTGATGTATAAAATCTTTCCTGTTTCTTTCCTCCAATCAAAATCAAAATCTAAAAAAATCTAAACAATAAAATCTGTGGGAGTGATTTATTTAAAAGGGACAGAATTGTATCACAGGAAGCTGGGGAAGCGCTCGCTATTTGATTTGACCAATGAATGCGCGCGATGTTAGAGTTGGTCGTCAGAAACGACCTTGACGAGGTCCTGACTCTTTAATTTTGCTTACTACCAATATCAGATGTTACACATCATATGCGACTACTGTAAGGGTCGCTCGTTTTTATTATTCCAAAAAAAAAAAAAAAAGGAAGTAAAGAAAAAGAAAAAAAGAAAGAAAGTAGTTATTCAGCACAGACTAAAAAGCACACAATATAATTACATACATGTTTATCACTACGTATCCGCTTTTATTTTTATAACCCTCTATAAGTGAGAGAGGCCTCTCATGTACCTCTATAAGCGAAAAACAGATCGCGGTCCCTTGAACTCTCCCTTATCCAGGTTCGACTGTATACAATGTCACCCATGGGCATGTGACCGCCCGTATTTTTCTGAATATTCATGATAAATTATCGATAATAAACTTAAAAAGGGGGGTATATCTTTAATTGTTTTTTTTTTCATTTTTTCTTATTTTTTTTTTCAGTATCCCGCTATAATTTTATGTATAATTAACATAATTTCACTTATGTTTTTTAAAATAAATACTGTTTTTTTGGAAAAAAAAATCTTCAGCTCCGTTTTTTTTTCATAGTCGACAAATTTTACTAAACATTTTTAGTTAATCCGATAAAATAACTCGTAAGCTATTAGAAATAATAAACAGAATACAAATCGAGCCAATAACATAGAAGATATGGCAAACGCTACTAAAAACATAAAAAATTGAATAACATGAAAAATATTAAAGATAGACCCCCCTTTTAAAGTTAATTTTCGATAATTTTTCATGAATATTCAGAAAAATACGGGCGGTCACATGCCCATGGGCGACATTGTATAGAAAAAACAAAAAAAAATGCCTTTTTGCGTGGATGTGACGCATATTATCCCGTTGTTGCTCTTGTTCTTTTTTTGTTTCGTGTTCTTTCTTTGCATCATGTTTACTGCAAAAAAACGTTTATTTTTTCATTCTAAAAAGTATCCAAAAATCCAATTAAACCAAATATCCTTTCAACGGACGCTATCAATATAGTATGGAGTTGTATTGTTATCACAACAATGGGTAGTTTCCACAATACCCGTTCAATTGTTTCTTTATCCGTCATGTCAAATCCAGAAATATTCCATATCCTATCGGTTCGATAGCAAATTACTTTGATAGCTCATTTATTGCTTGCTGTATGGCCTAGATACAGTGATGGAGTAACGTTATGTAATCCAAGATTAGAGAAAATGATGGATGTGATTTATATATAGAATTGGAAAGCTCGTTGTGTTGCTGAGGCGATAGTAGTAACGATGATGCTTTGCGTATCTTTCGTACTTTCTGTAAATACATTGGTCGTGATGTGCCCATTTTAAAGAACCAGGTTCATACAGTGGAGTCACATATGGGACACTCCAAAAAATCATTAAAATAAAAAGCGACTCTTGCTACGACACAATAAAGTGCAATTCAGGACGCACAGCGCTAATTACCTACAGTTATATTCACCTAGAAGTTGCCTTTCTTTCTATCGCGTAACTCAGATCTTCTGACTGCGTTACACTCACTGAATTGGCCCAACAAGACGGGCCCGCCGCGTACTTGTAGCTTCATTCCTAAACTGTAGAGTGTTCCATCTGTATTCATTTGTGGTGGAGTTGTAATTTTCTAAAAAAAATATCTCATAAGCACTTCAGTCCTTTTATGTTTTCTGGTTTTGTGTTTCTGCTGGGTTTTGTATCCTTCTTCTTCAGATGTGCAATTTAAAGTCTAGGAAGACGGTTGTAAGTTTGACGAAAACAGTTTCTTTTGCTATTGATACTCAGAAGGCCAAAAAAAAAGTGTAAGCCAAAGTCTTTCTTGCGATTTTCTTTAGAAACTTCAAAGGCTTTCTGGATTTTGTCATTGAGTTGAGAAAAGACTAAGTACCGTCATCTGTAAAACGTGGTTGTAACTAAATGGTGTGTTCTAATGGCATATCGCTGTACTTTCTCAGATCGATGATACCAACGGTTTGGGTGTAGTAACGTGTAATAATAAAACACCGTTTCTTTAAGTGTCACTATCATATTGATGTCTTTATCTGAATTATGTCATCCGGAAGACTACTGTCAGTAGACCGTTAATATATTAGTTTGTTACAATAATGCCAACTGTTATTGTTTTAAAGTAAATAGTTGAGTATAGATTTGACAAATAAAAAGAGGTACTTATGTAGCAGAATGACTTTGGGCTGATTTTTGAATCAGTTATAAGAAACGTTTCTCTGAAAATAAATATGGCAGTTTGACTGCTTTATGTATAAGGCTTCGCCAAATAGAATGCGTACTTAGCGCGCGTTAGAGTGCTAGCGTAACGCCGGGCTATAAGCGCCGAACTGTGTTGCACTATGGTCTATGTTAAGGGGTGTGCTTTCCGCACTCAGTCCGTCAGGTGGACCAATGTGCGTGGGCCTTAGCGGCCGTTTGGAGGTTATTCCAACCAGCCCACCTCCCTCCAGGAGATTATTAAGTCTCCTGGTCTGTTCAGAACATCTGTCTAGGATCTGGGTGACCCGAGGGTTTCTGTTCTAATCTGGGTGACGCCCGTGCATTCAAAGAGCACGTGCGCAACGGTTTCCTCAGCCTCCATGCACGCCCTGCACAGAGGACTGTCCGTTATGCCTATTATGTGGAAGTGTTTGTTTAGCGAGCAGTGTCCCATGATGGTCCCGTCACCAGGCGCAGGCTGTTCCTACCGGTCCGGACCGTCAACCTGCTATCCAAGGATGGTATAGCTTCCTTTGACTGCCTGCAGCCCGGTGTCGAGGTCCACCAGTACTCCGCTTGTGTGTGGGTGAACTCCTGTAGCCACCTGCGTATTTGGTTGAAGGGGATGGGTACGATAGGCTCGGCTCCAGACTGCGGTGTTGGATCCTCGTCTAGCTAATTCGTCCGCTGCGTCGTTACCTATCCGCTGTGTCCTTTTATCCATTGCTGTGTCACCGTGTTGCGACTAGATACCGTTATTTGTTCTAGAGCATTGTGACATTCTAGTGTTATCTTCGAGGCAGCGTATTTTTTTTTTGTAAGGCTTGGAGAACTGAGGCGCTGTCGGAGAGTATACGTATGTGAGTGTCCATAACCGTGGCTTCTAGGGCGTGGACCGCTTATATGATGCCCACACACTCCGCCTGATAGACGGTATTGAACATTCCCAGCGGTCTAGATATATTTACGTTGAGGTCATGTGAAAAGACTCCGACTCCGGTACCGGAGTCGTTCTTCGATCCGTCGGTGTATACTCTCATCTCTTTCAAGCCTGAGGAGTCACACTGTTCTTCTGTAAGTATTATGTTGTAGTGCCTTTGAAAGTGGTTTTTTCTTGGGGCTTTGTCGCAAGGTGATGCCATCATTGCTTAACTCTGGAGTCATTGCTTAGGGTTCCTGATAAATGCAGCCTAAGGGCGGCCAGGGCCGCCTCCTCCCGCACAATGAGGTGCAGAGGCGGCAGTCCCAGCATTGCCTGAAGGGCGGTGGTAGGTGCAATTCTCATACGACACAAGCAAATCGCTGCAGTTTTTCGAGATCTTTTTGGGCTGTGCTCAGGTCTGTCCTGGGCCACCAGATCAAACAACACGGAATGTACCGATCGTGTTTTTCAAACTGTTAATTTAAGTTGGTTGATTATTACTCGTTAACCTGTACAGTCTACTTAGCTCTCATAGTTTTCCTTTTAATTTCGTTATATATCCTACTATTGTTGTGATTTTGTTCACAAATTCAAGTACAACCATTTAGCTGGCAGGGGGAGGGGGACACTTGACTCTAACAAAAATTTTCAGGTAAAAGCTTAATATTTCGCCAAAAATGGTTTTCAGAAACTCAATAATTAAACTATTTTTGAACGACATTTCTAACGATACCCCACACTATGGGATAGACGAGAAAAAAAATCCCCACTTTACGAGTACAGGAGGTACCCTAATAAAAACAAATATTATTCTTGATTTTATTTTACCACTTTATCGACATATTTAATATGTATACATATGCCAAATTACAGCTTTATAGTACTAACCGTCTCTGAGCTAAGCCGTGGACAGACAGACGGACAGACAGACAGACAGACGAAACTATAAGGACGGACGGACATGGCGAAACTATAAGGGTTCCTTGTTTACTACGGAACCCTAAAAAAATGATGACTGCCTCGACGGTCTAGTGGTCGCAAGCGCTACTGCTCAGCATGAAGTCCTTGGTTCGATTCCCAGGTCGGGCAAAGCGTTATTTGCGTTCCATCAGAAATTTCTCAATATCAGCCCGGAATCTGGATTTGTGCCCGGTTGATGGCAATAGGCTGGCCCCCTATTATATGGGACTTAAACATAACTAGTGAAATGTGGGCGTACTATAGGTACATCTCTGCCTAACCCTTCGGGGATTACAGGCGTGATGTTATGTAATGTAAAAAAAGGGGGAAAAGAATCTCAGTGCATCAAAAATTCGTTCGCGCATCGCTGTCAGGGAAAGTGCCTAAAAGGCTGGCAGCATTGCCACGTTGTATAGCGATGCTGATTGTTTGGCCATAAAATGGGCCACCCATCTGGTCATGTGAAGAGTCGACCAACCGCTTGGCGATGTCACGGAAAACCAAGTGGGCACTCAGACTCCATCACCCTAGTATTTCAACCCCAAACGGAATCGAACATAATAAAGGTGCTCCCTCACCGGGAGAACTTGCCTGTAATGTATCGTTACAGATTCGATTTTGAGCATTACGTTACAATACTGCCTCCCTGACTGACGAGCATTCGCCTGTAATGTAACGAGTGGTGTGCACTGATGTTACAAGTTGTATCAAAATGTTACAAAAATTGCGCCTTGTAATGCTTGGTTCTCCTCCCTCACTGATGTAGTGCTCGAATTGTATCATTACAGGTTGCGCACTGTAGTGCTCTGTTCTCCTCCCTCACTGATGAGTGCTCGAATTGTATCATTACAGGTTGCGCACTATAATGCTCGGTTCCCCTCCCTCACTGATGTAGTGCTCGAATTGTATCATTACAGGTTGCGCGCTGTAGTGCTCAGTTCTCCTTCCTCACTGATGTAGTGCTGGAATTGTATTATTACAAGATGCGCACTGTAATGCTATGTTCTCCTCCCTCACTGATTAGTGCTCGAATTGTATCATTACAGGTTGCGCACTATAATGCTCGGTTCCTCTCCCTCACTGATGTAGTGCTCGAATTGTATGATTACAGGTTGCGCACTGTAAGTTCTCCTCCCTCACTGATGTAGTGCTCGAATTATATCATTACAGGTTGCGCACTGTAGTGCTCAGTTCTCCTTCCTCACTGATGTAGTGCTCGAATTGTATTATTACAGGTTGCGCACTGTAATGTTCGGTTCGCCTCCCTCACTGATGAATGCTCGACTCTGTTACAAGTTACATTATAGGCGAATGCTCCCGGTAAGGGAGCACCTTAGCAATAATGTACGAAATACAAAACCAGTCTAGACTAAAATAGTCATTTAAGTTTATGAGCATGTTGTGGCTAAAATATAGATAATCATACACCCGGGGCCAATTTTCTAAATACGTTTATAACCACCATGATTGATATCCCATTATAATTCTACCAGACCCGTTTATTTTGATTTATTTGCTAATAAATTGTGATACAAAGTTATTATACAGTTTTTTCGGCATTTTTTCATCATCCTTTTTCTTAAAACACGTTACATGCACATAATTTGAAGACAACGTGACAGATCGAATTCTGAACCAAAACGTGATTTTCAACTTTTATTTTTTGATCATTCAAATTTTTATTCAATAAACAATTTGTTATTTATAGTATGCCAAATTGTATTACCTTGACTTATACTTTTCATGTTTTGAAAGTGAAAACCAATGGCCCTTTAATATGTATTACTTCTGACAGCCAAAATGGCGGACGAGACAATGTGACCTCTGGCATTCGTGAAATACACCGTCTTAAAACAAATTTACCTACTTACCGGTACATGAAATCATAATAATATGTTAAGACGCAGATATATGCCAGTTGCCTTGAGCTTGCTTGTTCTGTGCTGAGCTCACGCAACACGTCATACGTCCAGCCAATAATAGGACTCGCCCATCCAGGAGCACTGTCCCAAATTAGACGCATTATTAATTTATTATACGTAAAATAAAAGGTGTTCTTATAAAACACGTATATTAAAAGATATATATTAAATTATTTTTTAAATGGTGAAGTTACAGAAAATATGCTTGATATTTTTTGCGTGATTCTCAGTTTTTTATCCGCGTTAGACATAAAGGCGGAGCCCTACCGCTGCGCATGGAGAGGCTACGCACGTGTGGTTCACTTTGCAAGAAAATGTATGTGATAACGTCCAGTGCAACCCACGAACACGCTACGCACGAATACAAGATAAATGACGTCATTGCTACACGCGTGGCTTGCTCGAATAAGGCGCCCGCGCAACTCAACGCTGTCAACGCTATGCACGCGGTACACGGGAGCGTGCGTCTGCGTAGCTTCACTGCGGGAAATGGGACGTGGTGACTTAGTCTTGGGTTAATATTCGTGTATAGTGTGTGCTGCAGTGGAAACGTAGACTCAACTTGTCAAACAAATAAACCCACGCAGCTAAAATGCGCCGCGTGCCCGTGCATTGCGTGCACCACGGTGGACCAGCGCCTTAACTTTACAAATTAATTACACTATGTAATTATTAATAAATATTATTATTAAATATTCACAGATTAAGTTTAAGAAAATGCTCTAATTTAACATACATTTTTTCCAAATCATTAACACTACTCGTTTAGACGTGATGTTAAGTATAGAATCATTAAAAGTCGGTTAGTGTCGCCTTAAGGGTCGGGTAAATGCCGGTGACCTTGGCCATACAAATGCGATCGCGCTTACGCCGCTTCGCCGCCGGCGCCGTTCGGTTTCATAGGTACTTAATATTTATTTTTAGTAACTATGAAAATATGAATATTTAAAAAAAAATAACAGATATAATTAATAGATAATAAATTAGTCTGTTCATACAAGAAAAAAACATCAAAATATCTTAAGTAGTTTGAAAGTAATATACATTTTTAGGCTTTGGGTAGATATTACTTCCGGAATTTATTTCATAAAGTATTTTACTACAATGCTTACTTAAATATTCACATATAGAACTGATGTGTATGCGTTCTAGTTCAACATATTTTTTTTGCATAACTTGCATTGTTTGAAGGTGTATTAACAGATTTAAAAGTCACTAAAATGATATATTCGGCACCTTAGGCTAGCGATTTATACATAAGTTACAGATCCAAACATAGCTTCTAGAGGCGGTATTTTTTAACAATTTCTATACAAACCAAGCGTGTTACCGTTTACTTACACCACGACACAAATGACGTACTGTACAATCTGACGGCTTTGAAGTCGATTCGTGACATCAACAACGCACGTTTTGCGTCACGAATTTTATTAGCACTGTCTTCTCTAGACGCTGCCGGCGCCGACGACGCGGCGATTCCGTACTCTATGGGCCATTGGTATAGTTAACGCTCGGGCAGACAGGCGCGACGGCGCTACGCGACACCGATAGAACAATTTCCGTGAAGTTTTTATGAATTTCAGTCGCGTCGTTGCTCCGTCGTGTCGCGCCGTCGTTTTACCTACCCTATGTTGCATTAAATGTGAAGTCTCACATACATATGTATTCAATCATTCGTCGAGGTTTTGCGCCATAAAACGTACTTAAATCTGTTTAACTATCATTATAAACATTTTCGATAGTATTGTGGTTGAAAAAAATAAAATAGTGTGAGTAATTTTCATTCGTGTGTGAACGTTCGTGTGTTTTCATTTCGTTGCCAAGTTCTTGAAAAAAAACTAAAACTAAGATCACGTTACTACGAGTATATTGAAAAAGGGATATTATGTTACCCAGGTAGTGGCGAGGTAGGCAGACACTCCATGGCAAATACTATTTCAGCTGCATAAGGTTAGACCCAAAACCGATACCAAGAGAGTAGGAACATGTTAGAAAAAAAAAAACTGCACTAGTAACGGGTACGCCTACGCATGGCTTAAATACGGTATCATCTTATGGGGCAACAGCACTGACGCGCCCACGCTATTTACCCTTTTTTTTTTTTGGGTGGTAATTTATCAAATAACTTCTCCCGCTCTGGCCGGAGCGGGAGGGTGTCTCAAACTTTTACTGACTAAAACCCACCCGTGTTCCTTCAGTGTTGCCTGTACGTTGTCAGGGGCCACGGTATCCCTTTCGGACTTTCCCGCGATCCCGGCAGGCATCGGTCATAGCAGACCCCTTTTGTTGTGCTGACATCTCTTTGAGGCGCGCGTGGAACACAACGCGCCGTCGACCCGGGCCTGGTCCTTATCGGACGGCGAGCTACCCATCGCTCACCATCCGCAAGCCCGCGTTTACGGTGGCGCTCGTGACTCCCGACGCCCGGGGCGTCTCCTGCGGCGACTAGGGGCGCGAAGGCGCGAATCTTGCCTCTACCTCGCGCGTTCCGCCTCCTCCTTCGCGAGCATTACTGCTTCGCAGAAGGAAGTGACGGCCTCCCATGCACTCTCGCTCCGAACCAGGGCCGGACGCGAGAGATCGCCGCCGCCGATCGCTATTTACCCTACAAAAAAAACTAATTAGAAAAACCCCACTTTTAGGACCTTAAGATTAGAATTAGAATAAATAAATGTGTATAATTTCTAAAACGATACTTATAATTCTTAAATTCAGTTGTAAAAAATAATAAAAGAGTATAACTTACTAACTATTTAACTAATAATAAAATTTATCACATTAAACGCCCAGAGCTCTTCCTCCTCTCGTGAGCCCGACAGGGTCCACAATTGTGACTAATATAATTATTTCCTTACCAACTATATACATGAACATATACACGCAATAAAGAATTGAGAATCTGTAGCTGTCGATTGCTGGACATAGTCCTCCGCCATACTCTCCGCAAGATGGTAATGAGATCATCCGCCTAGTAATTTCCCAACTATGTTGGGGTCCGCTTCCAGTCTAACCAGATGCAGCTGAATACCAGTATTTTACATGGAGGGACTGCCTAACTGCCCTCCACAACCCAGTTAGGTCCTGGGTAATACGATACCCTGAGTAATCTTACCTGTTCTTCTACATGGCGCAGAAATATGGTGCCTCTACAAACCAGACATAAGGAAACTGGACATATTTCATCTACGTTGTCTCAGATCGATCTTGAACATTAAGTGGCAGGACCATGTTCCTAATACGGAGGTCCTGCACCGTTCCGGTTGGTATGGCATGGAAGCCCTACTCATGGAGCGACAACTCAGGTGGTGTGGACACGTCCTTCGCATGAAGGACAACTACCCAAAGTGGTCCTTTACTCTGATATGGCAGAAGGTAAACGGAAGCATGGCGGTCAACATCATCATTATTATCGTCATCTGCTATAAGGATGTCAAGAGGCATTTTGCTTGTGCTATTGATATTACATGTCGGGAGACGCTCGCTTTACACACGTCGTTTTGGCGCTCAACTATTCACAAGAGTATTAAATCTTTCGAAAAAAAGCGACTTGAAGCTATTTCCGAGGAGCGACAAATAGGTACGCAAAGAGAAACCTAAGCCCTCATACACGTATACATACAACACGGCAGGCTAATTTTATTGCTCTAGTTGTGACCGGGTGTTGAAACCAAATTCCGTCTAGCGAGCCATCTAAGGGCACCCTCAAGGAGGTGATTTCGAAGTGTCGCCGTTATCAAAATCGATAAGGAGGACTATATAATACGATACCCCATGGCAAAACTGGATAATATTAGACTTTCGGGACACGTAACGACTGTCAAAGATCTACAAATGACGGCTTAACGTGCTTTCTGAGGAAAAGAGGATTCTCGAGATGTAATGAATGGTCATCCATCCACGGATCGACCTCGGCAAGCGTAGCTCGACCCGTGCAGCTGTCATTATAATAGCCACGATCCTCCCCCAGATGGTAATGAGATACCCAGTGATAATCTAGGTCTTATTCTAAAATTATCTCGCTAGTCACTGACTTTGATATCAATTCGTATTCATCTCTCATCAAAGGAAACTGCTATTGTTTATCGTCTAGAATTTTCTGGATCAGGATTACTATCATTTGAGAAAAATGGATCGTGTTTTTTTTGTGCAAACTTGATTGGCATCAAAGACTTATTGATCTAGTTTTTCTGCGTATAAGTCATGTTTAAACTGAGAAAATTATATTAAACGGATGCCTAGAGCTGCCGCGCGCTGTGTTCATGAGATGACCATGAGACATTCCACCAATGTGTCTCTGAAATGTCTATCTGGATATTGTAGATATCCATTGCCCCCCATGGTCAGAGGCGCTGCTGCTACTGCTGGGCATGAGGTCCTGGGTTCAATTCCCGTTCGGTTTTTCCAACTGGATTTTTTTAGTAGCAGCCCGTCTGGATTTGTGCCCAGTTGATGGCAATAGGCTGACCCCTTATTACATGGGACTTAGACATAATTTGTGCCCGATTGATGACAATAGGCTCGCCCCCTATTACATGGAACTTAAACATAACTGGCGGAATGTGGGTGTACTATAGGTGCACCTCTGCCTAACCCCGGGGAATACAGGCGTGGTGTTATGTATATCCATTGGCTTTGGTAAGCGCTAGCCATTAGTTGGACCGCCTGCTTGTTTGTCACTCAATACCTAACGTGACAAAATTCAAAATTCATAAGTCATTTATTCAAAATAGGCTGAGAATCAGCACTTTTCGAAAGTCAAAATTACATAAGACGGTCCCTCAAAAACGCCCACCTTCACCACTTCCTAGTGCTTTAGCTGAGAAGAAGAAGTGGCGCAAAAAACCCCCCAGCAGCCAGCTCTCTGTTCAGTTAGAAAAACTTGATTCTATACAATAGTACTTATGCAAAATAATGTAAGTTACGCAACACAAAACGTTAAATTAAATTATTTGCTTTTTTGTCAGCTAGCACACGCCAATATACCAACAAAAATCATCGAAATCTATACTGAAGCGAAAATAAAAAGTAAACAGAACTTAATACTCGAATGAAAGCCTCTAGGCTAGGTGTAAAGGGCGTACCTTATAGCTTTTAAAGCTGTAACTCGAAGTCACAAACGATAAAGTGGGAAGTAAAAATAAATAATATAAATATACAGTTAATTAAAACTGAATGTTTTGATTATTATTATTTTAATTATCTAATTAAATATAGAGTTACTTTAAAGAATTTCACACCTTCATTCTGTTTACTTATTTAGACCTGTTTTTGCTACTTACATTTAACATAAAATTCAAAATTCAAAATTCAAAAGTCATTTATTCAAACTAGGCTGAGAATCAGCACTTTTCGAACGTCAAAATTACATAAGACAGTCCCCCAAAACGCCCACCCTTCACCACTTCCTAGTGCATTAGCTGGGAAGAAGAAGTGGCGCAACAAACTCCCCAGCAGCACAGCTGTCTGTTCAGTTAGAAGAACAAAAAAATAAGATTCTATATAATAGTATTCAAAATAATTTAGATAATTTAGATTACGCAACACAAAACATAATTTAAATTATTAGCCATATCTTAGCTAGCACACGCCAATATACCACACAACATCATCGAGAACTATACTCAGGCAGAAATAAAAACTAAACGTAAACAGAACTTATCTAAATAAAAGCCACCAGGCATAAAGGGCGTGCCCGCTTACATATAGTTGTAACTGGAAGTTATAAATGATAAACTAGGACCATCGAGATAAAATAAATAAAACAAACAGTTAATTACTAATAACAATAACTAATATGATCAATTGTCGAGGTCATAAATTAGTCAAAGTACTTAAGAGTCGAAACAGGAAGCAATAGAGCGACCGGTTGTAATAACTTATCAATTGAGGAGCTGCCCTAAAACTTGATATATTGAAAAACAAAAAAATTAGAAACAAAAGTTCAATCATCATTATACTCGTATTTTAATCACATCACGCTGCTGAATAAGAATGAGTTTTAAATACACTACAAAAAACGTAGGCCGATATTGAATTGAGTCTATTTAAAATCAATGCTTATCCATACTTTTATACTAATATTAATATACTTCATACTAATATTAATATACTTCATACTAATATTGATATACTTCATACTAATATTAACGAAACCCTCGTGGGGTTCGACCCCCCCGACCCGAGTGCTCACGATCTGTGCAACGAATTCTCCAAACGGCTGTTTGACACTTCCCATGACCTGGCCAGAGGCTACATACGCATTGCCATGCAACGTGGCAATGTCGCCAGTCTCTTGGTTACATAACCAGTCGACAGCGATGTGGAGGATTTTTTCGACGCCATATTTTAGTTAGGTTTGGATGATATTTTAATAGTTTGTTAGTTAATTGGATGTAAATAGTTATAAAAATCAAAAGAATAAAATAAAAGTAACTGTATCTATCAGTCTGTCTGTCTGTCATCTGTCTGCCACCTTTTTACGCCGTAACGTCTGAACGGATTTCGATTAAATTTGGCACACAGAAAGACCTGAGTTACATAGGATACTTTTATCCCAATAGGTCCCAGATCTCAAGCGGTCGAAGCCGCGGGAAAAAGCTAGTTATTTCATAATAGATCCAAAGTCAGGGCACTTTGAAAGACAAACATACAGAAGAAAGCCTTTGAATAACCCTTTTTGGATCTTTATACAGGCCGTTGTGAGGAGGCGTTCTTGACACCTGTCAGTTTCATACTAACGAAGATGTGTTTAGCGAATTTGATCGTTATTACTGCTAGAAATTGTCCAACTGAAAGGTGTCAGGAACGCTTTCTCTAAACGGCCTGACTGTAGTAAATATTGTTCTTTTAGTTCTATGAATCTTGAAAGTCCGACATTTCAGGATATCGAAGTCCTCTGTAATTCATAAAAATACAAATATGAATGAGGGAAGTTGAGACTCGCACATACCAGGCAAGCATGGCACAAAAGGAAGGAGGCTAGCAGTGGTTGGAACAAGGCTTCCAATGATTATGATTATGTCGGAAATATTAAAACGCATTCACGCGCGAATTCATTTTCACAAACAGCCTGGTCCTTCGGCACAAACATTATTAAGAGCAGCCAACCCGTCATACTTTTCACACAAACGCTCGTACTTGATTATGGCGTTGTAACCCATCTTTCTTTGAAATTGTTAAACTAATTTGTATCTTGTGCACTATATCTAGGTTTCTATGAAAGCAAAAAATAAAAAAAATGAGAAACAAATTTGGTATCAGCCTCCAAAAATCTGCATTTTTGCACAAATTTTAGCCGAACTTTGGCCGGTCATAATATACTCATTATTGGTAAAAGTAAAGAAAACATCTGCATAGAAACCTCGCACATGTAATGGAAATTCTAAATATCAAACATTTTTATCACAAACTTGTAAAGTTTACTTAAAAACACGTATTTCCTGATACAAATTTTTATACACTATTTTTCGTACAATGTTATCGCGTTCTCGCTTGTTTGTTAGCAGTTCTCACTTGCGCTCGATGAAACAACAAGCTTTTCGACCATGCTCGCGTTGACGATAGACGGCCCGGGAAGGGCCCTCTTAAGTATTACTACTAATTAAAATTGCACACGTTTATTCTAGAATCTTTTTAAAACTCCTTCATATTTGTGTGTTTGCCAGAAAATATTTTAAAATGCCGAGTTTGTTACTGAATAGTGACGTGCCAGCATTGTCTTTTGGCAATCAATCTTTTTTAAATATACAAAGGATTTTACACCTTGTTGCGTCAACATACAACCCATCGTAATTTTGAAAATAGACACGGAAATGAACTCGTGAATTTGTTTTTTAATTTTGTGTTTTCATTTACTTTTTTACCACCCACTGTAAAATGGTCCTATTGTCTGAATAGTGAATTCTATTCTTGACAAGTATTGTCTCATCATTTCTCCCACCCGCTGTGTTTTATCCCGGCTAATACCAGATTGGCTTCCGGCTCTTAAAATTACTAATGAGACTTATTAATAACAATAGAAATATAAGAACAGCAGTCGCTCCAAAAACTAGCCATTTAAGGAATACAATGAGAACGTGTGGAGAATACTGACGATATAATAATATGTATAGCTAAACTCAAATACGCTAAAAAGATATTTAACAAGCATACCCGGCTGAGAGGGGCATGTGGCTAAATAATAATAGCCCTACAGTCAATTGAAAGTGAAGCTACGCTTGCCACGGCGGTGGGTTCATGGATGGGTGATTGCATGAGTTCATGGATGGGTGGGTTAAGCCGTTGGTCCCAGCTGATCTTTGACAGTCGTTACGGGTTTCAGAAGCCCAAAAGCCGGACAACCAGTTTTACCAAGGGGTATCGTATTACCCAGTAACTGGGTTGTGGAGGTCAGATAGACAGTCGCTCCATGTAAAATACTGGTATTCAGCTGCATCCGGTTAAACTGGAAGCCAACCGCAACAAAGTTGAGAAAAGACTAGGCAGATTGTTTGATTGATAACTACTGGCTTACTTCTTGTAATTTCAAAAGCCATTATTATAAGATTTTTTCAATAGGTTCCTATTTTAGGAGCCGTTAACCCCTTTACCATCTTACTTACTAGCTAAACTTTATTTCATCTTGACTTAACCTATTTTCGTTTCACGTCAGTTATTCTTCTTTCTTCTTTTTCGTGTGGTTAGTGGCTAACCTGGTGTCAGAGTATTCATGCCGCCCATTGGCCTCTGACTTGGCTTCACATGCCATCGAAAAATATCTCTCAAGCATGCCGGTTTCCTCACGCTGTTTTCCTTCACCGGCCAGCACCAGTCAGGAAGATCAGAGGGGCAGTGCCCGTATTAAAAAAAAAAAAACTCTGTCCCTACATTTTTGACAAGTTTTTACGTTTATTGTCACTGAGATAAGAATGCGACTTTCATTTGAACGAAAAGTACCAGAATTGGCCTTCAGGCCTAGACAGAGATTATCATAAATAAACCTACGTCACGTACGTACGTTCGTTAGGAAAAGTGTTTATTTCTTGTGTCAAACAACAGATGACGGAAAGAGCAACCAAATACCCAAAAACGTCGTCTGGTCGTTTGGTCAAGAGCGTCACAGTTTATTTAAAAATAGAATTGGACGCCGCCATATTGTGAAAACTGATGCAACAGTTACGTCATACTGGCCCTGACATCTGTCAAAATCGTGAGTCAATGTCATCGGAACACCTTTGATGCTGGTCGGTCAAGGTGCTGTGCGGAGGCAAACCGGGCCAATGAACTGTGGAGGTGCTAGAACAATAACCGAAATGGTAAAAAAAAAATTATAAAGCTTGTGTTGTCAAAACACTGGTACTTACTAGCAATACTTACTGTGTGTCGTAGTGAGACTGTGCTCCAGGCTTTTAATGATTCCCGGCCACCGTAGGCGCGGGCTTGCGGACGGTGAGCAATGGGTAGCTCGCCGTCCGATAAGGACTAGGCCCGGGTCGACGGCGCGACGTGTTCCACGCGTGCCTCAAAGAGATGTCAGCACAACAGAAGGGGTCTGCTAGGACCGATGCCGGCCGGGGTCGCGGGAAAGTCCGAAAGGGATACCGTGGCCCCTGGCAACGTACAGGCAACACTGAAGGAACACGGGTGGGTTTTAGTCAGTAAGAGTCTGACACGCCCTCCCGCTCCGGCCAGAGCGGGATAAGTTACTTAGTTTCCCAAATAAAAAAAATTAAAAGGCTTTTAATAATTCTGTAATTATTAAAAGCCTTTTACTTTTTTTTATTAAGAAGTAGTATGAAGAATTTTTAGTTAATAGTATACGTTAAAAATAGGGGTGGTCCAGTAGTAACCGCCGTGACTTACAAAATTTGGGTCGTAGGTACGAACCTAAACAGGCGCTTTATTTTGTATAGTTTATTTCATCACCACTACTCTCGAAACGGTAAAGGAAAACATCGTGAGGAAACCGGCATGTCCTAGAACGAACAATTCGAACACATGTGACGTCTACCACCCCGCACTGGGCCCGCATGGTGGTTTATAACCCATTCTCCCTCACAGAGAGGAAGCCTGTCTCCCAGCAGTGAGAAATTTATAGGCTAATTATGCTTATGCTTATGTAACTTATTAAGTCAAAGTGAGCGATGGATTCTGCAGTTCCCAGGACTTCTTTACGCAATAATCTAAATCCTAAATCTTACTCGTCCAGGGTCTAATTTCTTCCTGCTGGGGTTGCGGGTTTGTCCGAAAGGGATATCGTGGCCCCAGCACACGGGCAACGGAAGGAACACGGGTGGGTTTTAGTCAATAAAACTGTGACACACCCTCAAGTTATTTGATAATTTAAAAAAAAGGGTCTAAATTCTTAAATGAGTATAAATAGTTTTCGGAATAGATTTACTTGATACATTATAATTCATTATTTTAATTATGTCTGATCCGACTAATTGACTGACACTAATATTTGTAAATCTCCTGAAAACTCCTCAACAAATTTTGTTAATAACATATCTAATATTAATTACTCCTTTTAAGTTACTTATAATATTACGAAGCTAGGATAGTATTACGCAAGTTACAATATTAAATTATGAATACCTAATTAAGTAAATCTCGTGAAAATTTCGTTGTTTTGATTTGTAATTTTTGATAGTAAAATGATGATTATGAGTGGGAAGCAATGCCGGAGTAATTATTGATAGTTATTATGCCAGATACTTATAAATAGTCATTTGATCATTGAAGTCGATTTTTTCATTGAATTCGATTTGTGAAGTGGCTAAAAGAAAAGTCACAATTAAATACTTGAGGTTCCTGAAAGAAACAAAAAGAAAGAAAGAAAAATATTGTATTTGGGACACGCTCAGGAAATACAAACAGTAATAACAAATTTAACATTTAATAACCCAACCTAAATTCCTCTTTCTTCAGAGATAAGATATGTTTATGAACTCAAACATTAATTATGCCTGGCTGATGATCCCATTGTTGAGATGGTGAAGGTGGCGAGAATCCTGGGTTTTTATCCGGTCGGTCTGGAACACTTGGGGGAGGTAGGATATGTGCGGATGTAATTTTACTGAAATGATGATGATAAAGATCTGTTCTACAATGTAATTTTCGATGAAAAATTTCGAATTTAAGTTTATTTCTTACCAATCCTGTAAGTGTACATGGGTACAAAATAAATAAATATTAATATCTTATTTAAAACCACATCGATCGTAGACGCGACATCTCGATATTGTATCTGTGCGACTCCACCGCTCAAGGTTATATTATTTCTTGTGAAGTATGAATACTTATTAATTTCTTGTAATCGATTTATTTATGGACCGTATTGTTAAAAGAACGAATGATATGAAAGGCAAGGGAGTTAATGATAGCGTGACGGTTGACAAGAGAGAATGAAAGAAGAAAACGTGTTGCGCCAACCCCACGTACCATGGCGGGCAGGAAGATGATTATTGTTAAAGGCGTGAGCTGGTCTTGACTGCCAAAGATGTTGAAGCAGATGAGAACTTGTGTCGAGAATTTAGACCGGTAAAAGTAGATTGGCACGACCTATGGACAGGTGGATCGCGGAAACGTGATACATAAGTCGTACATTAAGAGTTATATGTAATACCTTTGTGGCAAACCAAACTAATTAGCTATGGTTCCTACTGTTAGTCGGCAAACTCATAAATCAATAGAGCCAAACATCAATACTTTAACGACTAAGATTACTTATGAGAGCCAATCCTTTCTGTGTGTCCAAACTATCTCTATACGCTTAAAACTCCCATCCTCTTTCACTCCACAACGCTTCCTTAAATTTAATTTGCTAAGAATTAGGATGCCTTCATCACCATCATCATATCGGATGATAATAATATGATGAAGGCATTTTACTTATTAACAAGTTAACCTTGGAAAACTGAAAGGTACGTAAATTATTAATTTTCGATGTCAATTAAATTTTTGGTGAAAATTCTTCAGAAATAAATCTTCTAATTAGAGTTTGAATTTTGAATTAAACTTGGTATCTTCTCCCCGACCTCCACGCGTATCTACGCTCTCACTCATCGGCATTTCTACAGAGCCGCACTCTATAGGCCAAAGAGCCGCATGCGGCTCGCGAGCCGCGGTTTGCCGACCACTGGTCTAGAGAAGTTAATCTATGGTCCTTCACCGTTTTGAGAGCAGTGGTGACGACATAATTTACACAAAGTAAAGCGCCTCCAGTGGCCCAATGGCCACCACTGCTAAAAGCAAAGTGAATAATTAAAAATGTAATGAGAATTTTGGGTCATTAGCAGACATTACGTAGGCGTTGGGTAGCATGTATTACTTAGTTTTATATAATTACAGTTTCTATACCTGACACTTTACCGCTATTTCCTTCGAGCAGTAATAATATGTGGTAAAAGAAAGTGTGCTGTTATACCTTTTCATAGGCTACACGTGTTTCTAATCATTTTCCCCCAAGGAATCAACATGTTATCCCAACAAAATAAGGAAAATGCTTTCCATAGATAAGTAGAAGCGATGATCCGAGCTGTATTACACTAAGTCCCTAATACATAAGTACAGTAAGTTTCTATAAATAGCCTACTTAACTAATGCTCGGTTCCTATAAACAATAAAGGATTGTGCAGACCAGCGCGACTTGTCGCGCGACGCGACACCGGTTATTGTTATACTGTGAAGTTTTCTTAGAAATTGTATTGTTCGTGTCGCGTCGCGCGACAAGTCGCGCTGGTTTGCACAAGCCTTAACGAATCGTTTTGCCTACCAATGGTTACTTTTTTATTACCAAACTGGACATTTAAATAGATTCGTAAGCTAATTTAACCTTTTTTTTTTTTTTTGATGGTGGGAAATCATCAAATGACTTCTCCCGCTCTGGGCAGAGCGAGAGGGTGTGTCAGACTTTTACTGACTAAAACCCACCCATGTTCCTTCTGTTGCCTGTGTGCCGGGGCCGCGATATCCCTTTCGGACAAACCCGCAACCCCAGCAGGCATTGGTCTTTCGACCCCGTCAGTTGGTGCCGACATCTCTTTGAGGCGCGCGTGGAACACAACGCGCCGTCGACACGGGCCTGGTCCTTATCGGACGGCGAGCTGCCCATTGCTCACCGTCCGCAAGCCCGCGCCTACGGTGGCCGGAAGTCGGCTCTCGACTCCCGACGCCCGGGGCGTCTCCTGAGGCGACTAGGGCCGCGAGGGCGTGCAGCTTGCATCTTCCTCGCGCACTCCGCCTCCTCCTTCGCGAACATAACTGCTTCGCAGAAGGAGGTGATAGCCTCCCATGCACTCTCGCTCCGAACCATGGCCTCAACCAGGGCCGGACGTGAGAGATCGCCGACGCCGATCGCCTCCGTGAGGACACGGCGGTGCTCCGCCCAAGCCGGGCAGACCTCCACCGTATGCTCCACCGTGTCCTCCGGGCGATCCACACAGCGGTGACACCCGGGCGTTTCCTCCCGCCTTATGCGGAACAGGAACCTCCCGAAACAGCCGTGTCCGGTGAGGACCTGCGTCAGGCGGAAGGTGAGGACGCCGTGGCGCCTCTCAAACCACTCCTCAAAGAGGGGACTTATCGCCACAATTATGGCGTGCCCAAAGCTAATTTTACCTGTGATAGCTATTTCTACAATGCAAAGCTTGTCTTTGCTTCATTATTGGTAAAGATACAAAAGTCATAATTTTAACCAATAATGATCTTTTAATTATAATGTTTGTAAATATGTGAGGACCATGTTTCTATCACATAATTAATTTATCTGTCATTTCTTCATTTTTAATTATTTTTACCTATTGTGGTATAGAAATTGTATTCTAAGTGCATCGTCTTCACATAAAATTATATATCTAATGTACTCGTAGGTACCGGTGGTGGTTTCTTGCCCATTCTTCTCCATACGAAAACTACCTTTTGAAAGGGGCGACTAGAATCAATTCAATTTTTTTGTACCAAATTACCATATACAATGTACCTATATTCTGGCAAATAAAGAATTCATTCATTCATTCATTCATTCATTCATTCATTCATTCATACATTTTGACGTTCAAAAGTGCCTTACAAGGGCCTATTTGAAATAAATGATTTGACTTTGACTTTATATGAATCAGCCATTAACCACTTACTGTCTTAACACAATGTTGCAGTGGGTTGATGTTAAGGGTGGCCAGTATAGATATAAGCTATTTATATTTCTATGGTGGCCAGTCATTTCAACTGTTAAATAACAAATTAGAACATTAACAATAATAATGATAATCATTTATTTGCAATAGGTATCTATGATTTCTATCATTATTAACGAGAATGCTGTAATGCCGTGTCTAACATGGTTGGTTATTCTTATTGTTCCCTTAAAGGTACTTATCAAAAAGAAAAATAGGAGAGCCCTGCACGCGTGGTATGACAACCATAGAAATGGGTTTTGTCGACGGAAGAAGAGACAGAATGACAGATAGTGATTCTTCCATCGCCAAAACCCGTTTCTACTGTGGTCATGCTAAGCGGGTAGAGAGTGTCTGTGAGTTTTGACCTCTGCTCCGCCAAAATAACAGTTTAATCTTCTTTGAGTGTCAATGATTATAAATCAAAGAGTTTATATAACCTTTTAACTTTTACTTTCTGGAAAACGAGCTATCGTTGACCACTTTGTCGCTTAACATCGGTCCAATTTCTTTAACTCAAGTACCAATTAAAGATCGCAGCGCTAGAAAACAATAAAACTAAACTATATACGTATAGCTGAAACTTCTTTTCCAGCGGTACATCTATGTTGCTGTTTGGGCCCATTAGGTGGCCGCGCTTATTATGGCGTCCGAGGCATTTATTTATTTATTTATTTATATATACTTTATTGTTCATTGTTTAGAGTCCGTGTGGTGCCGGACGTAAAGAATAGTACCATCCTATTTCTTGCCGTGGGTGTCGTAAAAGGCGACTATGGGACTCACTAGAGAATGGTCAGCAGTGTTCTCTACGCATTTTAACACCATACTGCGATCGCCAACCCGCCTGCCAAGCGTGGCGATTATGGTAAACCACCCATTTGGGGGAGGCCTATCTCCAGCAGTGGACGTCTTTCGGCAGAAATGATGATGATGATTGTATTGTTCACCAGATTATTACAATAACAATCTATCTCTAATCGATCTCTTCTAGGCAACCTTGGAAAGGACAGTAGTGATTTGGTGGACATAAAATGGGGTGTCTTTGTTGCAATTACAAAGTATCGATTATAATTGTAACAGCGAATAAATTTTCACGTCTCCCCTTAAGACCTAGACCAAATATTTGAATCGATATTCGGATAGCATAAAGAACAAGAAAAAACAATAAAAAACTCGATATTACGCGGGTTAAAGCTAGTATAATATACTTAATACACAAATATAAAAAATAAATGACGAGAACAAAATCACAACGACAAAGTAATGTCCATCATCATCTCAAATAAAAACAGGCAAAACGAAAACAAAGAAAACACCAATTCTAAACCTATAAATCATTAACCTATCAACACATTTCGCAATCTCAATCACTATAGTCAATAACTACACTATAATCTAATCTAAACTATGATTTAACGATGCATTGTAACGCTATATCCTGTTAATTAACTACACTTCCGGTGTCATGGCGAACGGTTTTTATTTTAATTGTTACTATTATCTTCAAGGCTTCAATAAGAGGTAAATGGTGCATGAAGATAAGTGAATAATTTAAATTGTATATTGCTTTAATTAATTGATGGATTGGGGTCGAACCGGATAAATTATGGAAACAGCTTGACCTAAATTATTATATTCAATCTGCCACCTTTTTCTGATAGATTGATAAGTCCACGCTCTTCCTTGGATTAGTAAGTCCAAGTAGCACGGGCGATTTTTTCCGTGCACTAGATTTTCAACGCTCTGCTTAGCGCCGAGGGTTGAAAATCCAGTGCGCGATAAAATCCCGGCGTGATATTTTTACGTCAGTGCGAGTAAGGCAGTATTTTCGGCGGCAGACTGTCCTCGCTCCCCGCGCCGTTGCGATCGAGAACAGTTCCATAAACAACTATGACAACTATAACATTTGAACGCGCCGCTCTAGCGCCTTTGCGCTGCCGCCGAGAATACAGCCTAATAGGTAAGTAACTTAGAGCTCAAAAAAATCCCAAGATGAGTAGCTCAACATTTTTAATTAACACATTTGGTTTAACGTCAAATTGTATCATGAATGTGCTACTTTAAGTGGCCACTACGTATTATGGCCATCTGCAATACCAGGCAGAACAGCTTAAGTAAGACCGAGAGGCGGCAAGTGAGATGCCATCCCAAAGACAAAACTGAAATGTCTCATGTACCTGTAATGATAACGGCACCCATCCATACCAAACCGTAGCAAACCAACGTTGCTTGCCGGTAGAAATAGTGCTAAAAGGTAATAAAGTCTATTAAAAACATAACAACACACCTTGTTTCGCCGAAGATTTAAGCAGAGGTGTACCCATACATAATAGGGACACCAATAATTCGCCAGATACGGCGGCAACCCTATTGCCATCAACCGGGCATAAATCCAGACTCTGGCTCCTACTGAGAAATTACTAATGGAAAACTTAATAACACACCGGTATATTTGTAAATCATTTTATACTTACGAATTGAATATCCTTAACCAGTGATAGCCTAGTGGTTTGACCGTCAGACTGCCAATTCATAGGTCTCGAGTTCGAACCCAAGGCATGCACCTCTGACTTTTCGGATTCATCTGCGTATTGTAAAATTATCCCTTGCTTAAAAAACGGTGAAGGAAAACATCGGGAGGAAACCGGCATGCCTGAGAGATATTTCTCGACGGCATGTGAAGCCAAGTCAGAGGCCCATGGGCGGCTTTAAAACTCTGACACCAGGTTAGTCACTAACCATACGAAAAGAAGTAGATATCCTTAAAATGGCATTATCTTAAAATTAATAAAAGTTTAAAGCGTTATGTATTTATTTAAGTATATGTTAATTTATTACGTGTAGGTTTATTTCAATATATTAGTTTAAGACTTCGCATATTTATATTTTTCTCTACTTGTCCTCACACACTATTGTCTACATTTCTTTCTCATTTCTCCTTTCGCAGGTCTGCTGGAAGAAATTTCTTAAGAAATAAGCAGTACCTTTGTACTCATAAATATGATTATTTCGTATCTCTATCTATTTTACTGTGTGTACATAAATAATAAAATAAAATAAATAATTTATAAAAAGTCATGTATCATTCAACATAGAGGAGCTCGTGGCTAAGTAACAACAGCCGCACTGGTGGATCCATCAGGTTAAGCTACGCTTGCCGGAGTTGGTCAGTGGATGGGTGACCATCTTTACATACCGAGAATCCTCCGTGCCTCGGAAAGCACGTTAAGCCGTTGGTCCCGGCTGTCATTCGTGGATCTTTGACAGTCGTTACGAGTCGTCAGAAGCCCGAAAGTCTGACACCAGGCTCACCAAGGGGTATCGTATTACCCAATTACTGGGTTGTGGAGGTCAGATAGGCAGTCGCTCCATGTAAAATACTGGTATTCAGCTGCATCCGGTTAGACTGGAAGCCGACCCCAACATAGTTGGGAAAAGGCTAGGCAGATTGATTGTATCATTCAACATAGGTCATCGACCTTTTACATTTTAGTTTATTATACAGGCTTCTAAAAATAACACCTAACACAAAGTCACACGTCAAGTAAATTGGTAACACATTTGAAGCTATGTAATAACAGATTTCAGGTGTACACGTTGTATACAAATTGCTCCGAAACAAAATGTATTAGAATCTGTTTTTAGATCGGGAGTCGTGACACTAACATAATATTCAAAGTTGTAATACGATAAAATGTAAGTGAAAGTAGTTTTTAGTGTTTATTTTCTTACTATATAATGTTTACTTGAAGTATCAATAAACAATTTACTTATTTTACATAATATCACGACTGTATTCCCAGAAGGGTTAGGCAGAGGTGTACGTATATTACCCCCACATTTCGCCAGTTATGTTTACGTCCCATGTAATAGGGGGGCGAACCTATTGCTATCAACCGGGCTCAAATCCAGACTCTGCTCCACTGCTACTGAGCAATTCCAGGTGGAAAAACTCAATAACACTTTGACCGACCGTGGAATCGAACCCAGGAACTCATGCTCAGCAGAAGCGTTAGTTATTTTTACGTCATACATGTCTTATCTTTACAGATCTTAGACCTATGTCGATCAACTATTATAAATAATTATTTATTTCAGATATATTTGAAACGGAATATGTAAGTACGCTAACAGGTATTTATATCCTAGAAGCTAGTAAATTTGTGAGAAAATACCCATCGCTTTTTCCGCTAGCGAAACAGCAACGCCCACAACAACGCAGTCTTAGAGACCGATATCTAAACGAATTAGCGGTACCAACTTCAAGACTAGCTATGTTTCGTTCTGGGCCTCTGGCCATGTGCGTTAAAATCTATAATAAACTCCCGAATTCAGTTAAGGATACAGAGTATGACAACAAATTCAAAAATGACCTACAAAACTACTTAAACTTAAAATCATACTATAGCCTAAAATAATTTTTAACTGAGAAATAAATAAATTACAATCGACTCGAACACATTACCCATACATAACTAGGTACTCTATAAGACATCAGTCAGAAAATGATTATTTATTTATTTAGTTTGTAAGAATGACATAATGTATAATAATAATTAATAATTTTTAAATTAATCTATATCAACAAATTGTATTTATAATGAATAATGATAGCATGTTAAATTAATTAAAACCTGTCGCCTATACATTGCTGTGCCCTAGCAGGGTTCATTGTTTGGAACTATCATAATGTAACAACCTGTAAACAACATGAAATGCAATAAATGAATATGAATATGAATAAGTACATTCTAAATCTACTACTTAAACAGCAATACCTACTCAACTAAAATTAAACAAAAAGTATTGCTTACATTTCATTTAGCAGGAAAGCAAAAAATAATATTTTGTAGCTCTGGAAAATAGGTCGTCTCATATTTTTCTGTGGACATTCCATAATTCGTAATAGGGAAGCATTGCATTTTCTGATAGGCAATTAAAAAGGACATTCTCGTTTCTGCCTGGTCAATGTTAATGTACTTATTTTTACCAAATTACCGACATCAATACCACCACATAAGAACTACAATGATGTATCCTACATCGCGATACCGGAGTTATTCGCGCGTTAAGGGCATATACTACCTCAAATTGCTTAGCACGATCCTTCGGGCCGTTATATCGGAATTACTGCAGCATTAGTTTTGAATTAAAAGTTGAGGATTAATGGTTTGTAAGTACTATGTTTGACGAAAATAAGATTCTATAAAAGGTACTCGATTAAAAAAAAAAAGGAGAAAGTTACCTCCAAACCGAACAATAAACTGGTGGTATAATATTCAAAAAATACTTCAAATTATATCATGAAACTTTGCATAATAACTGAACGAACTATTAAGCGGATACAATTATTTTTTATTACTTACATTTATTTTCGCTGTAAATAGAAATTACGTAAACTATATTGGCGTCTTGGAGCCGCGAGTTCCCCACTCAGTCTCGCTCTCACTCAGTCCGCGAGCGAAATAAAAAGTGAATTTGAGCTGAGGTACTATGGGCTCTTAACACATACATAAACTAACGCTATCTTCCTATGGGTGTAGGCAAAAACAACAGAACGTCACCACTAGACACAACAACCGTCCGTTTGAAGGATTCTCTCTTTTCTATGGAGAATGAGAAACGTTCTATCCTGTTCCTCATACCTCTAAAATGTATTAGAAAGAAAGGAAGAAAACTTCTTTTTTTTAAACCGACTTCCAAAAACACACTACAAGGTGAAAAATAACTTTAAAGTTGAAATGTGTGACATTAAAGTAATTTTTGAGTTTGTAGTGTTGTTTTTGGAAGTCGTTTTTTTGTGAAATGTATTTATTTTTTGCTTTTTAGTTGTGGTTCCTACCCCACACAAATTCGAATACCACCTATGTAAATAACAGTTTCAGGAGCTTATCATTTCATCCATATGTGGGAAAAATACGTATTATTCAAGCTAACTCAAAAACTATTCAAGCAAAGTTAATAAAATTTATATGGGACCACCTCGAGAGCATACCCTTTAAAACAAAAAAAAAAACATTCAAAATCGGTCCACAATTGATGGAGAAATCGGTGGATAAAAAAACATACCTCCTCCTTTTTGGAAGTCGGTTAAAAAGTAGGTTTATTTGTCACAGAAACACGTGCATACAAAAGGATCAGTTAACTCGAAAAAACAAATAAAAAAAAATCAATATATATTTACGAGTATAGAACAGTCGTGGGACAAGAAGGCTTCCACTCAGCATGAACCTGTGCTATGGGGAAGCCACAGCGCTGTAACGGTTTTTTATCAATTCGTTTCTCAGAATACAATGCTCATTTAAAATGTCAAGTGTACAGCGCCATAGCTCACACTAGGTTAAGTGTCTCTTTCCTACTTATTTCAGTTATTTCACTTTCCTGGTTAGTAAGACACTTGAACATTAGAGCTACTTAGCTATTTGCCTACATTGGCCCGTGTTGGTGGAAGAATTATGGTCATTGGTCCCTTTGTACGTATGTTTACATAGTTAGTAATTTTTCAATTGCTATTTGAATGGCCAATGTTGGGGCCATTCCACAGGCCAAGATTTGGCGGTGAATTATGTTGGTCCATTAGGTTGGTAATTATGTTGAGTGTAGAAAATTGGTTTTTTATTAGGGCATTCATTAAAATGTTTTTGCTTTTGGTAACATTTATGTATTAGTTATCTGGCGATCGATGTAGATAGAGATGGATATATTCCAACAAAAAATCAAGAAAGTATTTTCCCTAATAGTTGGGGGTTTCAATTTTAAGGCTATTTTTTTTTTTGTAGTTATAAATTATAAGCATCCGTTTTCCTCATAAATAAGAGTGAGACGCAATTATTTCTAAGTACTTAGATGTGTATTTTTCTTTTTAATGTAAATGTTGACATAATTAGCATAACATCGGTAACTAATAGCATAGTTAACGCATTAACCATTCTTTATCTTGTCAGTATACAGAAATTTTTCTGATTTATTTTGTTCCGGTTAATTGTAAGTAAATCTACAGCATGTATCAGAAAGGTGTGGTAACTTTATCCATGGGACCAAAATCGTACACGCGAAAAAAATATCAACTGTTCCATACAAAATTTCAATAGAGAAAAAAGAAAAAGTATTTACTGAGACTCACACAGGAAATCACAAAACTAAAAATACACTAAACATAAATAAAAAACAAAAAACAAAGTAAAATTAGCCAAAAAAATTTTTTCGCCTTTACGATATTGGTCCCACGGAGAAAATGGTTCGGTTTGATAGTCTGTACCACCACATCCTTAAGGGGCACTCAATGGTCCACTCCTTTATAAAAATATTATCTCGCAACCGAGAAGGAATTATGAATAACGGCTAGTAAGGACCCTCGATAAGTTTGTCTAGAATTTTCTAATACCTTTTATAAAGTTTCATATTGAGACACGAAGCAACAAAATTCGATCTAAAGAAAAGCGGCCACATTACTGTAGATCGTATTTTGTTGTGACACTCCCGGCCTATAAAGACGATGCCACGAGCCCACGAGAGTTATTAAGGTACACACGGCTACACATTAAGCTATACATTTCCAGTTTATGCTGATCTCGCATTGTATAGGATTTCTGTATCTATAGTGTGCAAAATGTATGTATAATGTTTCAGTGAAAGTGACATATGTCGTCACGTGCTGGAAGTCGGATTACAGAGGTTTCAAAATGATTTTCTTAAAAAAAAAAAACTTTGCTTCCCTACTTAATAATATAATTCTAATATATTTTGTCCTTTTAAATATGACTTTACACCGATAATACCGTCTGTTTACTCTTAGATTCACTTCTCAGATTATTAGAAACTACCTTCCGCCAGCGACTTAACAAAACAAACTCAAACAAACTTAAACATGCTCAAACTAAAACTTTTTTTTTATAGGTTAAATACGAGGCTTTTGGCTACTTTTGTATGTGTGTATTTTATGTATTTTTTCTTTAAATGTTCGTTTTTTTTTGTGCAGAATAAACAAATTTTCGTTCTTTTTTTTTTCTTTGATATCTTTATAAATTATAGCTTTCTAGCTTCTGCCCGCGGCTTTGCTTGCGTTTTCGTATTCCTTGGGAAAAGCAGGTACCTATGTCCTTTTCTGTACTCCTGACAACGTGTATGCAAAATTGTGAAAGCGTAAAAAACAAACAAACTCACTTTCGCATTTATAATATTATTATTAAAAGTTACGATTAGGATGTTACTCAGTGATATTATAGCATACTACGGTGATATAATTTTAAAATCGGTTCAGTAGTTTTTGAGTATATAAACAAAAAAATAAACACAAAAATACATACAAATATTTTCTTTTATTATCAGTGTAGATTAGTGTAGATAAACAATAGAGTTTTAAGTTTGTTTCTAATAATCTGAAACCCGAAACACTTAATGAAACTGTTTGATCCTGAAAAATCATATACTTACAGTTTAGTTTGTCACGTTTTTTCGTTTAAAATGGCAAAGTGGTACTTCACCTAGAATCTGAAAAACTGCTAAAGGTCAAATTCATCACCGAAAAATAAACAAAAATCATTAGTGTCAGATACCATGAAATAACGTTTTTATTTTGTAAAAAATCTAGTGTTACAAATTTTAGGTAGTTACCACGTCCTATTACAGCGGTATCAATAATAGCACGTGTCAACAATGGCCACGCGCCACTATAAGTACCTAGGCACTTCTAGTGTCAGATCAGTTCAATGTCACTGAACGAGTGAGCACACTGACACATAACTATGTAATACGTCAACCTACTGAATAGACTGTTTCGTTTGCGGATGAAATAGTTCTAAAGAGGAACTTCTCACATGAATTATTTGAGAACGAATATCAACACGAGGAGCTCGTGGCTAAGTAATAACAGCCGCACGGGTCGATCCATCAGCTATCTAATTACGCAACACATTTTCTTAAACGATTAAGACTAATTTGTTTAATTTTGACAGTTCAACAACATTCATTGCGTTATAAATAACGCAAAAAAAACTGCTCAGTTTTTTTTTTTCGAACTTGTGAAACTATGGATTAGCAATTTGTTTCAAAACAAATCAGATTGTGATTGACCCTAATTGCATAATACCCGATGGTATTACGCAATTAGGGTACAGGTTAAGCTACGCTTGCTGGGCTTGGTCTGTGGATGGGTGCCCATCTTTACATATCGAGACTCCTCCGTGCTTCGGAACGTCCCGGCTGTCATTCGTGGATTTGACAGTCGTTACGGGTCGTCAGAAGCCCGAAAATCTGACAACCAGGCTTACCAAGGGGTATCTTATTATCAGTTACTGAGTTGTGGAGCTCAGATAGGTAGCTGCTCCATGTAAAATACTAGTTTTCAGCGGCATTTTTCTGACTGAACGACTCTTTGGCAATTCAAAAGTGTCTGTAATTGTTTTAATTAAGATAAATGCTTTGAGTTTGAGTTTGAAAGGACTGCGGACCAATGGAACAGCTGTACTATAATATGCGATAAACGATCCACTAGCAGGTTAAGCATAACCAGTCTATAACGTTCCCACTGCTGGGACATAGGCCGGAGTGGGACGTAATCCAGCACGCGATGACACATATCGTCGAATTTTTGGTAAGGTTCTACCAATTCTAGGTTCAAATCCTTTAAATAGGGTTATTGGTAAAACACTAACATCCTCTTAAGGGGTCATTGTACTCATCATTATGAACAACTTTTACTATAGGACCAAACCTGAAATCGCGAAATAAAAATCAGCTGTTCCCTACATTTATGCTCGCATAGCTCGTCAAATGTAGGGATTTTTTTCGCGATTTCATGTTAGTGGTCCTTAGTGTTTTACCAATAACCTTATATATTACTAGTGTGATATTATTATGTGGCTTTTACATGCTAACACGTGTTAGTATAAATGAAAACGTTTAGGAATTAAACTGTAACATAGGCCGACCCGGTATCCCACGCAATCATCATTTTAAAGTACATAATTAAATTTTCGTCTCTAATCAAGACATGCTACAACAGCTATCAAAACGTGCTTTTACCACATTACGTAGAAATCAAACATTTTTTCCGTATTTACAATACAAACCCAGATTACCTTTAAACCAGCCTCGTGTAACCTAGAAATGAATATGATCAAATCTTCGTCATCATTATGATAATTACGCCATTGCAAACGGACGAATATCACAGGTGATGGGCACGATAGCGACATTCGATCTGAAGCATCGAGTGTCGATCACTCATCTGTAAAGGTCCTATTCCACTTGGCAAAATTTAGTCTAGACTAACCTAACGCCCGAAATTAATATTCATCATTTTCATCATTTCAGCCAAAAGACGTCCACTGCTGAACATAGGCCTCCCCCGGTCATCGGTCCATCTTGTTGGAGGCCTTCAAACGCTTCGCCTTCCGGTACGCGGTCGCCACTCCAGAACCTTTCAGCCCCATCGGCCATCTGTTCTACGAGCAATGTGCCCTGCCCATTGCCACTTAAGTTTGGCAATTCTTCGGGCTATGTCGGTTACGTCGGGTACCGGAAATTAATATTAATTTATCTCAATCCCAATTTTGATAACGATCTTTATCTGTAACCAAGCAACGGCAAGGCGCAGGCCACACAGAAGAGACGTGAGACGAGGACGCGACGCAGACGCGGAAAACGGTATGCAGATGGAAAAGTGAGGCGCCTGCGTCTTGTCCTCTCGGTATGTTTTGTGCCCGATCGCGTTAATACATGGCGGATCACAAGCAGCCGTCAAAGACCGTGGATCAAGATTGGGACCAATATACAAATATCAATTTTGGGCGTAAACGGTAGAGTTACTGAATTCAGACAAGTGTAATCGCATTTAATCGCAATAAAAAGCTCAACTCGAGCAACTCTGACACACAATCGGAACAAAATGAACATGACGACCACAAAAATGATACCAGCAACAGCACGTTGCTACTCAATACCCCATCCGCTGCATCGGACTCCGGTAGCCTGTCTCAACTAACGTCTGAAATAAAACTACTACGAGAAGACGTAGGCGATCTCAAATATCACCTCAAAACGCTTACAGAACACCTAACACTGTGTAACCAACGTCTTGAAGTGTCCGAAGCTAGCTTGGCCTGCGCAGAAGCCAAAATTCAAGCGCTTGAGCAACAAGTATGTGAAATCCCCTACTTAAAGGCCACAATTCAACAACTCAGTGAACAAGTACAATCACACGCCCAAGCTAACTTGAAAAACCAAGTCGAAATATTAGGCGTAAACGAAACTGCCAACGAAAACCCGGTTCACATCATTCTCACAGCGGCAGTAAAAATTGGCATAAATCTCGAAGACACAGATCTAGAATTCGTTACTAGAGCTGGGCCACGCCACAGCAGCAACATTGAGAACACCACTAGCGCCCCCGTGGAAAATCACCCCCGTCCGCTGGTAGTTAAGTTTCTGCGTCGAAACAAACGTAACGAATTTCTACGTGCAGGAAAAACAAGACGCAACCTCTCTAGTGAGGATCTAGACATACCCGGTACCCTCAGGACTGTATACTTCAACGAGCGACTAACAAAAGAAAACCGGCAGTTATTTCGAGCAGCAAAGCCAAGAGCTAAGGAATGCGGATACAAGTATTGCTGGATCAAAAATGGAACCGTCAATATTCGCAAGCAAGAAGGAAACCCCGCCATCGCTATTAAGAACCAGCATGACTTATCGTGCCACTGCCCGATCTCAACTGTACAAACAGAAGTTCAGCGAGCGAGAGCTGTCCTCATGTAAGCACCTGATACGTTTCTTTTTGAATTTTATATTTCCTAAATATTTTTATTATTTGTTGTTTACCTATCTATACCTAGAAAGGCTTACAATCAAGCACCTATTATGTTTCTCTAACTTAATAATATTTAAATATTCACTATGTTTGTTTACGGTTAATTTCCTCAAATGCAAACAAGGACTTGTACAAAAGCACCCGCTATGTTTCTCTATAAAAATAAGTTCAAAATATTCTTACTGCCTGTTTACTATGTTTAAACTCAAATACACAAGAAGACTGGGATTTAAGCACCTGTTAAATCTATTTTTAAGTTTAACAACAATTTTAATTATTTTTAATATGTTATTTAAAATATTTTTAGTCAAATACCTACAAGAGCTAGTTCCCTTTCACCTGGTATGTTTCACTTCAATTTTTTTACTTTATAAATATATTTATTGCTTGTTTATTGTACTGAATTTGGTAAAATTGTTACAAGAGCTTGTACTCAAATACACACATCTTAACTATCCAATTTTCACACTCACATCAACGCACACTCCCCCACAAAGGTACTCGCACAATTACATACTACATAATTTGTCTTTTGGAAGATTTTTCTGTGACATAAAAGTAATGAAATCTCTTGCAACAAACTTTCTACATAAAATCACCTCACTGAATTTCGGTTTTCATCTTTATATTATAACACTTAAAAATGGCTTTACTTAGCGTATCCAACGATCTAGATGAAACCTTTAATATAGAATGTCGCACAGTAGAATCTCTTGAAAACTGCAAGAGTATCTTAAATTCTTCCAAAGACAATATTAAGGTGCTAACATATAACATCAGAAGTTATCAGAAAAATTTTGACGACTTTGCAATTGCTCTAAATCGGTTAGACTCGAATATCGACGTGGTCGTACTCACTGAGTGTTGGTTAACTGATGGCTCCATTATAGAGGACTTACAGGGATATAGCGCACACAGAACAACTAAACAAGTAAATAAAAACGGGGGAATTGTTATTTATACAAGAACAGCCTGGAGCAGCAGTATTGTTACTGTAGAATCTAACCTTGCAGACGCCGACAGTATATTAATAAAAACCAACAACAAATTAAGCCTCCTAGCTATTTACCGGTCTCCCTCTTTTACAAACACAGAGCAATTTCTTAATTCCCTTGACGCCACCCTGTTTGATCTTAATAACCAACAAACACTAATTGTGGCCGGCGACATTAACTTAAACATAAACGATCCAAGTAATTACCAAGTATCTAACTACGCTTGTCTCATGGCCTCACACGGTTTATCCCCTGCTATCACTCTCCCAACAAGGTGCGGGGCCTGTATTGACCACATATTTATAAAATCACCTGCAATACCTTTTGGTCTCATTTGTAGCTTATCCATTACCGATCACGACCTAGCCTTGTGTAGTGTCCCTATTAACCCGGAACGCCCTAAAAACACTAAGCGCTGGAGAGTCAGAACTGACTGGACTGGTGTAGCTGGTGAGATCACTAATACAAACTGGGATCCAGTTATTAGCTCATCATGTGTAAACACTGCTTTAAACTACTTCAACAACATTATCTCACGCGCCGCTGACAAACACACAAAAAGAATTAAAATTAGCCGCAGAATGGCCAACATCCAACCCTGGGTCACTCCTGGTTTAATTAGATGCATGAGACAACGCGATAAACTTCATCTTGAATGTAAAGCCGACCCTGAAGATATCACAAAACAACTAATTTACACCAGATACAGAAACTTCGTGACAACGCTTCTTCGGAAACTCAGAAACTTACATAACAGACAGGAAATTGAAGGGAACCAGAAAAACCCAAAAAAGCTCTGGACGGTTATAAAAGATATATGTGGAACTAAAACTCTTCAAAATTCATCATCGCACCTAATTGCTTCCAGTATTTCCCCAACTTCAGCACTTGACAATTGCAATCGACACTTCGTCTCTGTTGGGGAAAACCATGCAGCCAAGATCCTATACAAACTTTCAACCGCTCACCACTCACTAATAGAATCAAACATAGCTCCAAGCTCTATCTCACAATCTCTCTATCTGCATCCGACCGACGAAGAAGAAGTGTCCAACATAATACGCAACTTGAAAATAGACAGCGCACCAGGGCCAGACCAACTAACCGCTCCATTACTAATAAATTCCCGAGAAAGCATAATCAAGCCACTTACGCACATCTTTAATTTAAGTTTAGAATCAGGTGTCTTTCCCGATTCCTGGAAAATTGCTGCAGTGTCCCCTATCTACAAAAGTGGTCCCAAAGACTTGCCGGAAAACTATAGACCCATCGCCCTGTTGAGTATAGTCTCTAAAATTTTAGAAAAAATTGTAAACAAGAGATTGGTAAATTTTATAGAGAAGCACAACATTGTCTCAGATATGCAGTTCGGATTTCGCCGGGGAAAATCCACCGAAGACGCGGTGTCACTTTTGACAAATCAAGTCTCGCACCACATAGAAAATGGAGAATGCTGTGTTGGTGTCTTTCTTGATTTGGCAAAAGCATTTGATACCGTGTCACCTGGTCTGCTTTTGAAGAAACTCGAGGCAACAGGCATAAGAGGAATACCTCTAGAATGGTTTCGCAGCTACTTAACATCGCGGTATCAATATTGTAAAATAGGCAGTCACCAAAGCAGGGCACTCCCGATCACTTTTGGCGTTCCGCAGGGAAGTACCCTTGGCCCAACGCTGTTTATGCTGTATATTAATGACGTAGTAAATCTTCCTCTCAGAAACGCTACAGTGATATCCTACGCTGACGACACAGCCATCGTTTTCCACGACAAGTCATGGGACCGAGTGTATCAACTGGCGGAACAAGGCCTCACTCAGATAGCGCAATCCCTAGACACTAACCTACTGACACTAAACGCTAGTAAAAGTAAATATATTGCTTTCTCCAAAACAAGCTCCTCCAGTGCCTCTCAGACTAAGTCCTTAAAAATACACACCTGCCCACAGAAATACAATATTGCCTCACACCTGACACACCATCCCTGCGCATGCATAGTCCTTGAACGTACTGACACGATTAAATATCTCGGGGTAACCATAGACAGCAACTTAACATACAAAGCCCACATTTATGCCCTTTCTTCCAGAGTACGTAAACTAATACACGTCTTGAAAAAACTCCGCGACTGTACTTCTATCGATATTTTGAGAATGGTCTACTTCGCACTCTGCCAGTCAATCATGCAGTACTGTATCTGCATTTGGGGTCGTGCTGGTAAAAGCACATTTATAACATTAGAGAGGACACAACGGGCACTGATCAAGGTTGCACTAAAAAAACCTTTCAGATTCCCTACAGATCTTCTTTACCATGAGTTTCAAGTTCTCAGGGTACGACAAATATTTGTACTCCAAGCTACGCTTAAATATCACGATTTAATAAAAAAACGGCCCGACTATAGCGACATAATAAACAAGCGTGTCTTCAGAGTACCCATACCAAAAGCCAAATCCGAACTAGCTAGACGCTGTACCTATTTTTCCCATCCCAACACTTACAACAAAGTTTTGAAAATCTGCGACTTAAAAGGCTGCTCAACCACGACCTGTAAAAAAACCCTAACGTCAGCTCTTTTAAAATTATCATACGATGACACCGAAGTCTTGATATAGCACCCACACACACACACACGCATGCACACACACACCCACACAAGCACACACACACATATACATACATGCACACACAAAAACACACCACAGCGCAAGTCAAACGACAACACTTGCTCTTTTGCTATGTGTTCAGATTCACACGAATGTTCTATTTTATTTTCATTCATCTTTTGTTTATGGAAAATGTGTAATAATTATCAAACATTCCATAATTGTAATGTAACTTTTATAACTTTGAAAAATTTCGCACTCCAGAGCCACAAGATACAAGCGACGCTTAGTTTGTGGCTCACCGAATATGTCACTTTGTATTGTTACTTTTTGATTAATAAACTTTATTATTATTATTATTATTATTATTATTATTTAGCAAGTTAACCTCCTAAAAAGTAGGTATCCTAATTAGAAAGAAGAAAGGTCGCGATACATCCATCGTAACTAATTCAGTGTAGTACGTACAGAAGCTTTCTAAATATCTCCTAAAAAGACGACTAAATTTAGGTAAGTGGAATAGCCCCTTTATACTTAATCGATCCTGCACGTGAATCCGCACGCGCTTCTGTCACGAGGTTGCGACTGCGCATAGAATGTTAAACTTGTGTATGTATAGTGGAATTTAATGATTGAGCTTAGAGGTGATTTTTTTTCTAAAATTTGATTTATAATCGGGTTTGGGTTCCAAGTTAATTAATCTATGTTGGGTATTCATAATTTTTAAGCCTTCATTAAATAGATAAAGGTAGATGATAGGTAGCGCCCACTTCCATAAATACATCATATACATGCTAATTTCTGAATTTAATGGAGACTCGGACTAGAATAAAGACAAAGACTATTTTATTTAGAGGCGATCACGTCGGTGTCACCAATTTAGAGATATGATGATCACGTCGGGGTCACCAATTTAGAGGCATGATGATGACGTCGGGGTCGCCAATTTAGAGGCATGATGATGACGTCGGGGTCGCCAATTTAGAGGCATGACGATCACGTCGGGATCACCAATTTAGAGGCATGATGATCCGAAGCCGTGGGTGCTGACTGGCTATGTGACTCGCCTCACGAAAGCTTGCGGGAGTGATGATGATGATGACGTCACGCTGAAGTAGTTGCACGAAGGCTGCGTTGACGTTCATGTTCGGGGTCACCAATTTAGGGGTATGAGGAACAGGGTGTAAAGTTCACTCATCCTCGATAGAAAAGGGAGAATCGTCCGACCAGACGGGTGTCGTGTCTGGCGGGCAACTGCCCAACGATTGATGTCGGGGAAATTATGCTGTTCGCGCGGTAAACTCTAATTGCGCGATGCAGGACGGTGACGTCAGGATTTTGTGTGACGTCAGGTCTTTGATGCGTAGTTCGTATGTAGCGATGTAGATGCCGCCACAACTACCTACATCAAAAACTGTTATTAGGTTATTATGGTATTGTCCATTCAATGGAGAAAGATTCGTTAAAAACGAAATGTAAAAAAGGTCCATAAAAAAATATAAATTCCTAAATATAGAAGAAATACCGAGCCATATTGTAATATGTCAAATATGTAATTATAATAAATCTCAGTAGTGAAATTAATTACCCAATGACCCTCGTAAGGCTAAACAAAGTGATTTTAACCAAATGGTTTGTATTTATAGAAGCACCGTCGTATGATTCACCTCATTTAGAGTTGAATCAAGATTTGTATCGCCGGCCGAAGTTAAGTTCGGCACAAAGCCAGAAATACACCTGCGAGTAACTTGCACACGACGTTACGTAAGCAAGTAGCTTGCATATAGTCCTCCGGACTGAATTTTGGCCATAGCGGCCAATCTCATCGGAGACTAGCCATCGGCGCGGGAGATATTATAGTGTACAAGTTTGCGCGCAGACACAGGTGCACTCTCTTCCCTAGTCCGACGGGACGGCAATGTGATATGACCGAAGGGAGATCAGGCGCAAGATCAACGGCTTAACGTGCTTTTCAAGGCACGGGGGGGTATCACACCCACACCGCCAATTTCCAAACTCCGGGCTGTTTGTGAGAAATTCCTAATGGCTGGTAATTCCTAGTAGCGCATGCCATTGTGCCATAACAAATTCTGATTTATGATAAAATGAAATGTCCAAAATCTTCTATTCACGTCAATGTTTTGGTGAATATTTAAACCAAAATGGCGCCGGCATTTATTTACATAACTGAGCCCTGAGAAGAAATGGTGAAACACTTCCGAGGTCATGGTCTCTTTTAAAGCCCAAACAGTATAATTATTACGATGGCGCTCGAAAGGGGCTTGTAGGTTAATAATAACAGCCGCACGGGTCGATCTTCCAGGTTAAGCAACGCTTGCCGAGGTTGGTCCGTGGATGGATGGCGATGTTTACATACTGAGACCCCTCCGTGTCTCAAAAAGGACGTTACGTCGTTAATCCCGACTGTCATTCAAAATTAGATAGTCAGAAGCCCGAAAGTCTGACAACCAGTCTCAATGTATCTATGTAACTGGGTTGTGGAGGTCAGGAAGGCAGTCGCTCCATGTAAAATACTGGTATTCAGCTGCGTCCGGTTAGTCCAGTCTAACCTCAATAAAGTTGGAAAAAGGCTAGATAGATGATGAGGAGTATAATATTATTAAGATGGCCATGATATTGAGATGACCATGGCCATATTGGCCATGTGTATGTCACATTAGCATGCAAATTACTACTCTTGTGCAAGTTACTGGCACGTTTATTTGCGGCTTAACTTTTGCTAGACGCATGTTCGATAATTTTCGGCAAATGAAATGAAATGAAAAGAAATTAAATTGTTTATTCTGTAAATAGGATATCGGAATCACTTTTACACGTCATATAAAAAATATTAAAAATAAGCTAGGTGAGGTCGGTATTTCCTATCTAACTACTCTGAGAAGAAAGGCCGAAACAAACTCTGAGGTCGCGGTCTCTTTTAAAGTCCAAACATAATCTTGGTTAAGCCATGTGAGGACCATGTAGATTAGTGTTTGAAATGGTCTTTTGAGGAAAGAACCACACAGATTTGAGTGGACCTGTCCAGTCAGGGCAAGCATTTGTCAGTAATCGTGGAGCTCAACTCAGAACTTAAGCAGCTCAACTCAACGAACAATACCAAAGAAAGGATATTTGGGTAGGCCGCATCAACTACTCAAACTGCCAGACCATCATTAAAACTAACTGAGAAGGAAAAAATAAATGAAAAAGAAGAAATAAAATAAAAAAATATCCACATAGTCCTCATATTCACAATAATTAAAATAATATAATACTTTACAAAGTAATCATGTCATTTTGAATATAGTTTTCAACAATGTCATGTGTGGGCTTTATAAAAAGTTCAAGGCCGCGGTTTTAGGGTGACCTACTTTTTGATGCTACGCCATTAAGACGTGATCTGCTAAATGTAACTATTCGATATCCTAATTGATTGTAATGTCTTGCTACATGTAGGTACTTGACCTCCACATGTACGATTCTATTTTCTTTCGTCCAGTGTGTTAAAAAGGCAAATATAATGCCTAGAAGATGCTCAATAAATAAAATAATTTGCCCATGACAGTTTCAAAAAGTGATACTGTGCCCATGTTTCGCTGTACTTTTAGTTTTACAGTCAGATGGAGACTTGCCAAGAAACTTTAATAGGTAATAAGCCTTCGAGATCATCAACCAAAATCGGCCATTTTGTCGCCAAAGCCGAAAATTACCGAACCTTACCGAAAGACAAGCCGAAGCGCAAAGCTCCGCTCTATCATTACTCAAGCAAAACATAATCGTTAATTAATGAATCAATAAACAATGCGATCAGGGATGCATTGTTAAACTTATTTACCGCTCCTTTGAAGTCGGTATGCAGTACACAACGTTTTATTTTTAGAACTTTTGAGATTTTAATGTGTGGTTGCGTTTAAAACTTTTTTATGAGTATTTTTGTGTAAAGTTTTTTGTGTTTATTACTTTCTTTTTTATTTTTTTATTGTTTATTTATGTTTCAGTTTTTGAACCTTACAAAACTTCCATGATTCAGTGATTAGAGGATTCTAAAATACACTTTATCTAGTTTCCTTATGGTACTGGTTATTTCTAAATTTGCTGTAACCACAACCGATGATAAACTACCAATATGTTTGACAATGCAACATTCAATAAAAACTTATGTAACCACTGAAATCTATCACAATAAATTCTTCTTAAAGTCACCGTGGGCTATTGAAAATTTATACATACAGGGTCAAATGAAATTAGCTAGCAAAACTCCGCATATGTGATGGGTATCAATATATAAACAATGTCACAGATGAATACAGATGGGACACTCCGTAGTTTAGGTATGAAGCTACAAGTACGCGGCGGGCCCGTCTTGTCGGGCCAATTCAGTGAGTGTAACGTAGTCAGAAGATATAAGAGTTACGCGATAGAAAGAGAGGCAACTTCTAGGTGAACATAACTGTAGGTGATTAGCGCTGTGCGACCTGAATTGCACTTTATTGGGTCGTAGCAAGAGTCGCTTTTTATTTAAATGATTTTGCGGAGTGTCCTATCTGTATTAATCTGTGATAATATGATAAAACAAAAAATAAATATATTGACCAAAAATTTTTTTTTTTCGGGGTTCTCAACCCCGTGTAGAGTTGTTAAAATATCAGTTTAAAAATCTTTTTTTTAATATATTAACACGATAAAACAGATTTTAACAACTCTCACTTCAAGTAAACAAAACTGACAGCGGTTGACGCATTTTTTTAAATATTTTTTTGTCTATTTTAGAGATTTCGATTCCATCACTCCTGCGAAGTTTTGTTAGCCAATTTTATTGGACCCTGTATAATTTAGTTAATGACTGGCAGCACACGACAACACTCGCGTAATAACCGTCCCTTAGATTCCTGTGGACGTAAAAAATTTAACATCAACCACAAGGTTTTATCCTGTAGCAGCTTTAACCTTCACTATTACTAGCATTTAATTTTAGTAAATTGTGATGCCTCAAATATTGCTCCACGATTACTGACAAATGTTTGCAGTGACTGGACAAGTCCGCTCAAATCTGTGTGGTTCTTTTCTCAAAAGACCATTTCAGACACTAATCTACATGGTCCTCATATGGCCTGACCAAGATTATGTCTAGACTTTAAAAGAGACTGCGACCTCTGAGTTTGTTTCTGCCTTTCTTCTCGGAGTAGTCAGATAGGAAACGCCGAACTCATCTAGCTAGTTTTAATATATTTTTTATATGACGTGCCAATCTCCTATTTATAGAATAAACAATTTAATATCATTTATTTAAAACACAGTCATAAACACAATAATTTATGGCACATTACATCAATACATAGACATCATACGATTATCAAGTTTTCCCAACCAATGATGGCCCGACCTATTAAACCCCAATACCAGTTAGGAGCCCGTGCCTGAGAGTGGTTCAACACGTGTTTATTTTAACACCAATAAAAGGCACATACACAAGGCGAGGTTTATTTTATTAATTTTAGCAAACAATAAATTATATTATTATGATAGCACGTGTATTGACATTCCTTTTGAATTTATGTCTCTGCGATGTGGAGGTCAATGTTCGCTGTGTTAGTGAGCGTTGGTTTTGAAATTGAACGAATGTTTTTTTTCGAGTTCTTTCTTTGAATCATGTTTACCGCAAATAAACGTATTTTCTTTCTTTCTTTTCTTTTTTTTTCTATCAATTGCACGGATTAACAAAGAAATAAAAAATGTTATCGTTCTTTTAAGAAGGGATCGTGGCTTACTAACGGTCGATCGAACGTAAAGCTACGCTTACCGCAGCTGGTTCGCGGATGGGTAATCCATTAGGTACCATTGAAGAAGTTGATATCTAACCACCTTAAGGACTATTCTTGCTTGCAGCGCTCGGCGGCTATAGAACTGGGTCGGTAACAGATGTGGTCATCGTGTTCACGGGATTTGTTTTTAAACTGGTTAGATACTCGTATGAACTTCTTGGATGGTACATGTCGATCCCTCTTCGTGCCTAGGGTTACCATCCGACAGGCATTTGCCGCATTTGATAGGCATTCTACGGTCAAGACCAGAGATGTAACGGAGCTTCGATTCCGGTTCCGTTAAGTCGGAACTTCCGATTATTATTACACTTTCGGTTCCGACTTCGGTTCCGATACTTTTGTATCGGATGTTAATCGGAGGTCGAACGAAACAAAGCGGGCGGCGCGCGACGGCCTGTGCCGAACAGGTTCATACATGTCGCGCGGTGAATCCCCCGACCCCCACTACGTGCACTCTAGGTTAGGTCCCTTTGTTAAGTAGTGATGAAGACGATGATGATACAACATCTGGAAGATATGCAGTTTTTGACAAATTTGTTGTAATGAAAAGTATGCTAAATGAATACAATAAAGAAAAACGTATAAGTATTAGTGATGATCCGTTATTGTGGTGGAAAGTAAATGGAAATACAAAATTCCAGCCCCTACAATCAATTGCCCGGCAATATTTGTCATGTCCACCGGGCTCGGTAGCTAGCGAACAACTTTTTAGTGGTGCTGGCCTAATTTACGACTCTTTAAGAAATAGATTGGATGGGGACAAAGCATCAAAGCTTTTGTTCATAAAGTACAATACATTACTTTTGGAGTCCATTTTGATTTAATTTGTTTTAGCTTTTGTTCATTTATTGTAATGTAACCAAATGTAACACGCTACTTTGGGTTTTAATTTTTAATTTTAATTAAACTTTAAATTCATTAATTTTATCTTTTGTTTATTTGGAATTATGCCAATTTTTTTTCACAGTTGTTTTTTATTTTATAATAAAAAATAAAAATGAAAAGAATTGACTATAAATCATGTTTTATTTGTCCTTAAACAAACTGACCCTGCCTCCGATTTCGATTCCGATTTCGATTCCGATTCCGATAAATCAAATTTGAAAACTCCGATTCCGATTTCGGTTCCGATAAAACTACCTCCGTTACATCCCTAGTCAAGACAGGCGTGCGTCCGGCGCGGGCGCTAAGGTTAGACAGGCATTTTTGAATATCCCTCATAAATGCACTGTTGAGTAAAGAAAGGAATCGCCTGACAATAGAGTCGGTAAAAGCGTTATTAGTAACCCAAGAAAGCTTTATATTATTATTTTTAGCAACAATTTTAGTAGTTTCATTGCTGGGAAATAAAGATCAATCTTGTTAACTAAATAACTCCAAGAATCTGAACCATTACCTACAGGCTATTCACATTTTTGCGAGAATCCTACCTGCGATGTGCAGTTCAGCTGTGAAGGCGTAGGAGACATACTTTCATATTACTAATTTTTGTGTATTAAAGTGCATGTAAAGGAACGGTCCTTTGGTACGGTCCTTTGGTACGGTCCTTTTTGGTACGGTCAGCCAGTGCCCGCAGCACGACAGTATTAACAACATTGAACTTCATAAACGCTTAGGGCTCGATCATTAACACGTGATGTTTTTTAGCAACTTTTCAAACAGGGTGATACATAGTAAGGTTTTAGACATGTGTGACATTCACCAACCCGGACTGGACCTGCGTGGTGGATGGTCCACTCCCTTTCACATAAAGACGAGGCCTGTTTCCCACCAGTGGGAACATTATAGGATAATTATTGACTTTGAAGTCAAACTGTTATCATCGTCGTGGTTGACCGTCTGTCTTTATCTACTATCAAGTCACTGTACAAAGGAAATAGGTACGTTGACAATTTTTTTTTATTTTTTTTAATAATAATATATAATATCAGCCTATTATTGTCCCACTGGAGGGTAAAGGCCTCTTCTCATACAGAGAAGGTACGAGCATTGATCACCACGCTTGCTCAAGACGGGTTGGTGATTGCAGACTTATATTAACTACAAGTCCAGGCTTCCTCACGGTGGTTTTTCCTTCACCGATGTCAGTAATGTCCAAGATAAACTCAGAAAGTACATATGAATTGAAAAAGTCACATTGGTACTTGCCCGGATTTGAACCCACAACCTCGTACATGAGAGGCGAGGCCGTAACCACTGGGCCATCATGACACCTACGTATTCTTATTATCAATTTTTATTAAGATTATTAAATGAATGCCTAAGGCATTAAGTCCGCCTTTGTACTTTTTTGAGTGTGAAAAGATTAAATAAATAAATTAAAATATATTGGACACGTATTTTTTCTTTTTATGTGTAATCAAAAGATCGGTAGATTTTATACTGAATTGTGACGCAGTGAGCCCCCCCCCCCCCCCAACTTTAATGCGTTTTATCTAAATATTTTGTTATTAATATGATAGGTACCTAAAGCATAAAATACGCGTCTCATACTTTTTTATTATCTGACTGACGGACTAAATAGTTTTTTTTCCCCCAGTCAACATCCCTATTCTCTCCAATTGTTACCCGACATTCCATAGCAAATAGGAATGCGTATGTTTATATCAGTTCAGCTGTGTGTCCTATTAAAAAAACTAGGTTTCTAGGGCTCGTCAGTGGTACGGACACAATGAGTTATTGCATAAACTATTCTTTGTCTCGAGAGAAATGCTGGAATTTTGTTAAAATGAATGCTATTTTAACCGAGTTCTTTTGAACTATTGTAGGAGTAACGCAAGTATTTAAGAGAAGTCTCTGAAGTACCTGATTGTGGGTTCTAATCCAGGTAAATAGGTTCTAATAACATATTGATAATACATACTCTAATAACATGACGAGAACCTCGTGAAATCAACAAACATGATAAACAGATTAAGGCGAATCCGCAGTCGCAGCCCGAGAAATTAAAACCTTACGTTTTTTGCTATTTGCAGGTCAGTGTCAGATTGAATCTTGATCAAAACATGATTCGCGACTTTATCAGGTATGTATTTACAGAATTATAATCATTGGAATCATTCATAATATACAGGGTGGCATCATCGACGCGAAAACTGTTACCATGGATTTGGTCCATGATTCTGAACCCCCTGAGTTGACATTTTTCGTCGGTAATTTTTTTTAAATCTGCTGTTCCGTACATTTTCAGCGCGTAGGTATTGCACTTTTCTATGGAACAGCATATTTAAAATTAAAAAAATCGACGAAAAATTTCAACGCAGGGGTTCAGAGCCATGTAGGTACTGAATCCATGGTATCAGTTTCGCGTCGATGTCCCTGACACCCTGTATATATTAAATTCTCTCTAAGTTAGACTTGTTACATAAGAACAAATTTCTTGTGGAAATGTTCATATTTATCAAATCTAACTTAGAGAAAGGTATTAATATTGATTCGAAAGAAATTTGGGTTCGAGCGCGGTACCTATGACTTGACAGTCCGACGATCGCACCACTAGGCCTATACCTAGCTACAAAGATGACGCTGGTAAACATTCAACCTTGTAACTTACTCAGATGTATCCGACATAGCTATAGAAAACGGCCACTGTACGAGAATAAGTATCTAACGCTAGAAATGGTTCATCACATGGAAATGTTCCTCCAGCAGTGACGATACTGAAATATGTCCGCCTTATCCTAGGCAATAAGCCTCGCAACCAACCTTGCAAGCTGGCGAATCTTATGTTAGTACTCGTCACTCGCGGTTTATTAGTTACTTTAAGCTAAAATGTCTAACATTTGTTTCCTTGCATTTATTGAAAGGTGTAGATGACGCAACAAAAAAGCGATTAATCAATTAAATTAATCAGCAAATAGATAAAATGACCCGGATATGGATTGTAACTGTGTTACACGAGTCATCTAAATGCTGACTTCCGTTTATTTATTATAACTTAGTTATGTTGCTAACTGCGGGAATACTGCAGATTTGTGTGTTGAGGCACTTGTACACTCGGCGAAGGAATATTATTTTTTTGTTGAGGAAGGTGCGCCCTCAGACCAAGGAAAGAACGCTGCGAACAATATAGTGAAGCATGCCAAAACAACACCTCCACTCTGTGCATACACGCTCACACGCACACATTTACAAACAAACTACACCTCACTAAGTGCACATATGTTTACGAAAACCGGCCTCACGTCACTGATGATAGCGCTGTCTTGGTTTTTTATTTGGTCTGAGGGTGCGCCAAGCTCATTCAATAGTTTTGAAAGTTTATGAGGCTAAGACTGAAATAAATGTAAGATAATTCTTGAAATGTAAGAAAGTTCTTGTTTAAACATTATTAACCTCTGACGGATTCATGTACGCACATGAATCCGAAGAGTCAGAGGTCTTGGTATAATTATCACTTGCTTCAAAAACGGTGAAGGAAAACATCGTGAGGTAACCGACATGCCTGAGAGATATTTTTCGACAATGGGCAGCTCGCCGTCCGATAAGGACCAGGCCCGTGTCGACGGCGCGTTGTGTTCCACGCGCGCTTCAAAGAGATGTCAGCACCAACCGACGGGGTCGAAAGACCAATGCCTGCTGGGGTTGCGGGTTTGTCCGAAAGGGATATCGCGGGCCCCGGCACACAGGCAACGGAAGGAACACGGGTGGGTTTTAGTCAGTAAAAGTCTGACACACCCTCTCGCTCTGCCCAGAGCGGGAGAAGTCATTTGATGATTTCCCATCCGGAAAAAAAAAAAGGTTAGTCACTAACCACACGAAAATAAGAAGAAGAAGGAACAAGCTTGAATTTTACTCAAAGCGCCATTGTTTTTGTATGGGGATTGTAAAAGAACGATGTATAAACATCAAAAGCCATCAAATAGACGTCGGGTTAACGTGAGCAATGCATGAAATTAGCAAGTTATATACCTAACTGCTCTGGTAGATGGACTATAAAGTGAAAACAAATGATGGAATAGCGGAAACATTGACAACTTGCACATATTTCAACGGAAGCTAAAGGAATTTCTAACTGATATGTAAAGTGTTATATGGTGTGAAGGAGTATCTAAAAGGGAATCCTTATAGCCAATAATATTGGTTTATTCCCATCTCGGCACCCATGAATTTATTTATCTTGTCTACGAAAAATTCCCATCTCGGCACCCTCTCATGAATCATTTTAAGGTACACAAAAAGAAACGGAAACACAGTATCAGTATAGTAAGTAAATCAACTTTATTATTTATTAAATCAACTCAACTCAAAGCATTTATTTCAAATAAACCAATTACAGGTACTTTTGAATAGTCAAGGGGTCGGTCAGTCAGAAATATGAAGCTAGTTGCCCATTCCAACGCGTAGTAGGTTCCTATGGAGAAGAACGGGCAAGAAACTCCACGGACACTCTTTTCAATCAAAATATTTTCACAAAATATTGGTTACATCATCCATTTTTGTAATTATACATGTGAGAACAATGTAAAAAGACGTGCACGTTAAAAGCGTCAGTAATAAAAATAAAATAAAAAACAATTCAAAAATTAAAATAAATTCAAATAAGCCGTGGCAGCTGCTAAGAGATGACCAGTCCCCACTGACGGCGCCCGTTCACGAACATGACGCATGCATCAGCACCATTTAGCTCAACCATTTTGAAGGGAACTTAACGATCCAACACACACGCCACCACCAGCGAGACATTTGAGTGAGCATGACACACTCACAACCGCCAGGGCAAACTCAAGTCAATGAAAGACGTACCCAGTAAATGGTAACTGTAAAGTAGGGACATAGTGCTCACACATGTGCTATGCAATTATATAATACTAAGAGATTGAATTTATACAATCTAAAGATAGTTTTACAATCTTCAGCAGCTGCAACAATATTTTGAATGCTAATCAATTAGTTTATGCGCCCTTGTGGAGCTGGACCAGCGCTGAGCCAAGCATTTTTGTCGTCGATGTAATCCCCCAACTTATAATATGCTTGGCAGCATAGTGTGCGTTTTATACAAGATTTAAATTTCGTTTCGTTCAATTGGAGTATGTGGGGAGGTATTTTATTGTAACATTTCAAACAGTACACCATGAAGGATGAGTCTACTTTAGCCAGTCTGAAACCCGGTTGAATCAATTGGTCCCTATTTCTAGTCCTATAATTGTGTCTATCACCTCTTTTACTGAAAAGACTTAGATTTTTCCTAACGTACATGATGTTTTCATAGATATATTGACAAGGTACCGTCATGATATTAATATCTTTAAACAGTTCCCTTAGAGAATCGCCTCTGCGGAGGCCATATATTGCTCTGATGGCTCTTTTCTGCAGAATAAAAATAGAGTCGATATCTGCAGCCCGTCCCCATAGTAAAATACCGTAAGACATAATACTATGAAAATAACTGAAATAGACTAGCCTCGCGGTATCTACATCAGTAAATTGACGGATTTTTCTCACGGCATATGCTGCTGAACTTAGGCGTCCTGCAAGAGATGTTAAATGAGGACCCCATTGCAGCTTGGAGTCGAGCGTGATCCCCAAGAAAACAGTTTTATCGATGAATTCCAATTTCTCCCCATTCAATACTATGTCACAATCACTACTTTTAACATTCGGTAAAGCAAATCTAATGCATTTAGTTTTTTTCCCATTTAATACTAAATTATTAGCAGTGAACCAATTTTGGACCTGCAGTAGGGCGTTATTTACGTCGTCAAGATTTGATGAATCATTTTTGTTTCTTTGTAAATTACCATTTTCACAGACAAGCCCTTGAATCGCTTTTTAGAGGCTCCATTATCTCTGCCTTGGCAGTAACATGACAAATCTTAAAATATATGAAAAAGGAATAATCGTTTTAAAATCTTTACAGCAATTATGTAAAAACATATTACAAAAAATCAACAGTTATTATGTACAATTAAAGTTTAATCAGTATAACCGGGACGTAGGCAAAAGGGCGTCCATACTTTGAGGACTTTCATACTGGTACTGAATGATACGAGTAGGCTTGATTACGCGTTCACTGTACAGTCAGATATAGCAATTAGCTGATCCCCCTTTGCATAAATGGTTGAGATTTATTGAAATACGTCTCAATAGAATGTTATAATTCTTTTATATTTTATTTACTTCGCTCAAATAAATAAAATATAAAATAATTGCAAAGGGGGCCAGCTAATTGCTATAACTGGCTGTACATTCATTCTCAGTCTTAATTATCACATAAATCGGAATTGTATATTTTCATACCTACATAATAAAAATCTATATATATATATAAAAAATATAAAAAAAATATTAGTCTTAAAAATATCTGAAATAATAAAATCTCCCATTACTTGGTCCTGCACTCATTATTACATATTTCGTAACTCACATGAACTTATAACGTGACCATCCGTTTATCTCGAAAAAACTAGAAATACTGATAAAACATGCATAACGAATGTAATTGTACATTAAACTGGTTTGGCATCGGCCGAATTGCTAATTGTCTCTATCTCGCTCTTTCTTTTGTTAGTTTGCGCTATTGTCTTATTATACTATCTGGACTGAGCACTTCTAATTTTGTATTACACAAAAATGAACCATAATGATCAGTCGTTAGTTTTACTTTGGTTTGACTGTCTTAACCGAGGCGAAAGAGATAGCCAGAAAATATGACACTTACTTGCTTACTTATTACTTGCGTATTTTAAGTCCCATGAAAATATATTTTACTTTGTCCACTAAACACTAAAAATTTAAAATTAAACTCATTTACGTACTTTTTTTTCTGTGTACATTGTTTAGTTTTGAGTCAATTTGATTTACTCACTATACTGATACAGTGTATCCATTTTTTGATGACTGTGTACTTAGCAACGACTAATGACGGAGTGCCGAGATGGGAATTTCACGTAGACATGATAAATAAATTCATGGGTGCCGAGATGGGAAGGTGCCGAGATGGGACTAAATCATAATATTAATCAGTCAATAATAGAAATGACATGTGTAACTCACAATTATTATTTATCTAGGACTTTTATTATTTATTCACAATTTACTATGAAATTTATTTAATTATTTATATATTTATTCACTATTTACTATGACCTTTATTTAATTATCTTCTATCTCTTCTCCATAGGAAACGACCAATTGGAACCGTGCACCTAGCTTCTGACGTTTCATAAGTGCCCTTGTAGGATTATGTGAAATAAAATATTATGAATTTTGTTTTTTTTTAATTTTGCCCAGCGAAGTTAATAAAAGAATAACAACACGCAATGTATAAGGATTAAAATTCCAAGGTCATTAACAATGGGTAGAGATATAAAAATAAACCAATAGTAGGTACCTATATCTACAAAATTTATTGTAAGAAACTATTATGATGTTTTAAAGGCAGAGGTCAACTTATGTCTAAACTTCCATAATGACATGACAGATGCCCTCTTCATTTCAAGAATATAATAACATAATATTAGTTACATACTAGCTGACCCGACAGACGTTGTCCTATCTTGAGTTGTTCCAAAAGTCCCATAGAGAAAAGGACAGTTTTTCCCGGATTCGAAAAGTTTCCGGGAAACTTTAGAACCTTTCTTTCCGTAAAAACCTAATTCAGATTATTAGCATAATTATTCATTAGTTTTCCCACTGCTGCGACACATATCCTCTCTGTGAGAGGGAGTGGGCCGTAATCCACCACGCGGGTCCAGTGCAAGTTGGTACTTAGATCTTATGTTGTCTTCATGAGTTTTTGGTTCTGGGACATGCCGGTTTCATTCACCGTTTTGAGAGCAGTGGTGATGAAATTATTTACACAAAGTAAAGCGCCTGCTTCGGTTCGAACCTGCGACCAAGAACTTGTAAATCGCGGCAGTAACCAGTGGGTCACCACTGCTCTCTAATACGAACATTTTTCAAACAAAAAAATGACTAAATCGTTTCAGCCCTTCCAGTGAAGCGCTTTCCGAACAGCATTTTATATTTATATGGAAGATTATCAATCAATCAATCTGCCTAGCCTTTTCCCAACTATGATGGGGTCGGCTTCCATTCTAACCGGATGCAGCTGAATACCAGTATTTTACATGGAGCGACTGCTTATCTGACCTCCACAACCCAGTTACTGGGTAACACCCCTTGGTAAGACAGGTTGTCAGACTTTCAAATATGAGTCTTATATGCAAGATTATATCTACAAATTTATTAAAGTACCTAGTGGTAGAGCTCTTCATTAAAGACGTCCAGGTACGTACTACCACTGCTGTACTGATTTCTGACGTTGACGTCAGAAATCAGTTAGCAACGTTACTTGAGTAACGTTGCTGTATTCTGGTTTAAAAGGTATAGGTATTGGTAGAGTGAAGATGGGCGAGCCATCTGGCGCGATCAGAAGACGATAGATCCCTCCCATCACAACAACTGCTTGGAGACCCACAGGGAAGGAAAAGAAGAGGCAGACCAGCAGAACGTTGGCAAGAAAAGATAGTGGAATAGGGCTGAACTGATATAAACATACGCATTCCTATTTGTTATGGCATGTCGGGTAACAATTGGAGAGAATAGGGATATTGACTGGGGAAAAAAACACTATTTAGTCCGTCAGTCAGATATAAAAAAAATATTAGACACGCGTCAAAAAAAATAAAAATATCTTGTTGGTAAAAAAAAAGATATAGCGCATTAGAGTTGGGGAATGGAGGCTCGATACGTCACAAGTCAGTATAAAATCTAACGGAGAGTGACGTCATGATACATTTTAACTCAATGTTTTGCCATAATCTTTTGATTACTTACGTAAAAAAAGAAAAAATACGTTTCCAATATTTTTTAATAATCTGACGGAATTGGTTAAAGAAAAGAAAGAAAAGAAAGAAAAGAAAGAAAAGAAAGAAAAGAAAGAAAAGAAAGAAAAGAAAGAAAAGAAAGAAAAGAAAGAAAAGAAAGAAAAGAAAGAAAAGAAAGAAAAGAAAGAAAAGAAAGAAGAGAAAGAAAAGAAAGAAAAGAAAGAAAAGAAAGAAAAGAAAGAAAAGAAAGAAAAGAAAGAAAAGAAAGAAAAGAAAGAAAAGAAAGAAAAGAAAGAAAAGAAAGAAAAGAAAGAAAGAAAGAATATACGTTTATTTGTGGTACACATGACGCAAGGTAAGAACAAAACACGAAAATAAACAGTTTGGGGGAAAACATGCGTCACATCCACGCAAAACGGCCATCGCTCAGCATAAAGCTGCGACCCTATGCGAGACAGAGCCCCAGCGCTGGTTTTCAGCGACAGCCGTCCGGGCCGGCGCAGCGGCGAGCCGGTTGGTAAATCGTGGGTTGTGAAAGCACAAAACAGAAAAAACGGAACATTACTAGAGGAACCCTATAACCATCGAGGGGTCCTTAACTCATCTATATTCTATACTTTTGTGCAACTTTGAGCATGAGTTTTATTTATTAATCTATAGCAATATTTGTAAAAAAAATCACTTATCTGGTTCAGATAAGACGACAGATGCGTTACTTTTGTCACTTGACATACGAGGGGAGAAAGTCGTGTTAGTTACACCATACTCAAGAACGGCTGAACCGAATTTCTATGATTTTTTATGGTTTGTCTCCGCCCCGAATAGCAGAACAACTATTAAAACATTGGAGAAATTCACGAAAAAAAAGGTATGTAGAAAAATCATGTTTTTATCAATTTCCCGTGACCAAGGGGCTGGTTTTTACCTTGGGCAGAGGCTAAGCATTGCTATACAACGTGGCAATGCGGCCAGTCTCTTGGGTACACTACCAGTCGACAGCGATGCGGATGAATTTTTCGATGCTATATTTTAGTTTGTAAATAGTTTTAGTTAAGTTAGTATATAATTTTGCTACTTTTATTAATTAATTAATTAGTTATAAATTGTTTGTACCCATTTAAATAAATTAAAATTTTGCACTTATGAATATAAATGTACAAATGCCTGAAATCCTAACAAAAACTACTAGGCTTGCATGAATTCACGATAGTATTCAATCATTACGTTATGCTACTAATAGGATTTGGATGAGGCAGATAGTTTATAACCTGGATTAACACATAGGATATATACTTTTTATCCCGGTAGTACGCTTCCATAAAAATAAAAATAAAAAATCCAGTTAATTAATATTATTGACTCGAATTAAGAAATTTCTCCTCTCCCTTTATTTTTTTTAAATTAAAAAATAGTAGAGGCTTTTTTTTGGTGTCCCTACAGGCACATGAGTTACTTCAACATTTTCTGGGTTGACATACGATGCCTCCCTCCGGTATCCGTTTTTTCCTAGCCAATAAGATACTAAGTACTTCATATTTTTTCTTTTAGAAATGTTCACCGTTCTAAAAAGGTTGTTGAACCCTCTGAGAAGTATTCGTTACAAATCTGATATGTAGTCAGGAATTCCGGTCTTGAATTCTCGATCCGTTTTCCGGAGGAAAAACCAAGAAATGTTATTTAGATTCGCCCGTAAGAGCACGTTTCTTTTGACATAAAGGGGCCATCAATATTACCCGACAACCTAGATAAGTAATAAAATGGAAACTTGGTATTTTAAAGGACTCTGTAGAAAAAATATAACATTTCTAAAACGTGTTTTTTTTTTAAAGCCGAAAATTACCAACATCATCTCCAACACCACCTGAAGTAACTACGCAATATACTTACAGTACAACTATTTTAACGTCCCTCGGCAAACTTCGTGTTTCGTCAGTCGTCGGATTTCAATCAGTTGCCCTTTGCACTTGGTAATTATGGTTGACGGCAACGCGGGTGCAGCGGGAGGAGTCAATACGTACAACCACCAAGTGCAAAGGGCAACTCATAGAAATCCGACGACTGACGGAACACGAAGTTTGCCGAGGGACATTAAGAAGATAGTTGCACTGTAGTTTCCAAGATTTCTTTCAATCGATTTTATGACCATTACAATTTGTCAAGTATTCTTGTAGTACTTGCTGAATCGGTTATTTTTAACCGACTTCCAAAAAAAACCACTACGAAGTGAAAAATAACTTTAATTTCGGAAGTCGGTGGCAAAAAACGAAAATTCAAAACCAAAGACACTGACTTCCGAAATTGAAGTATTTTTTCACTTAGTAGTGTTTTTTTTTATCGATATGAGAGTAGATAAAGTTATTTTTAGTTCGCCGATATCAGAATGGTTGTATATTATGGCGCTGATCAGCTGACCCCAAACCCCTTTTCACCATAATTTATAACCATTTCCTTTAATTTATAAATGAGAGCGATGTGATAAAGACAAAGCGTTCTACTTGACTTCTAGATCAAAACCATAAACCTGTAGTCTCTTTGTGTTTGGTTTCGAGGTTAACAGCAAAAAATATCAATATTGTCATGTTGGGATTAGATTAGATGCCTCATATGCTAACTCTTGCAGAACTGATGAAAGTTATAAATCATAATCTGCAAAAAATATATTTACGTAAATAGAGCCTAAGTGTGGACTAGTTCTAGATTAACTTAGTTCCTATACAGGGTGGCAGGGCCATCGACGCGAAAACTGTTACCATGGATTCAGTATATAATTCTGAACCCCGCTGCGTTGAAATTGTCGGTTATTTAAAAAAAAAGTCTGCTGTTTCATAGAAAAGTGCAATAGCTACGCGGTCAAAATGTATGGAACAGCAGTTTTTTTTTTAATAATCGTCAAAACATTTCAAAGCCCTGTTCAGAATCATGTACTAAATCCATGGTATCAGTTTTAGCGTCGATGTCTCTGCCACCCTGTATACATTTTGACAATTCAACAATATCCATTGAGTTGTCTACGTTGTCAAGCAGACCAATGTTTCGAACTTATGGAGCACTGGATTACCAATGTTCTTCAAAATTCTTCGGATTGTGATAGACAGTGTGCTAGGCACGCAATTGGGGTGCCGGACTAAGTACCTCATCATTATCTTCATTTCAGTCGAAAGATGTCCACTGCTGGACATAGGCCTCCCTCAAGTAGGTACCGATTCACCATGTGGGAGGAGGCCTTCCAACGCCACGTCTTCCGATACGCGGTAAATGATGGAGCCGAATGATTCTGGAGTGGTTAAAAAATCTAGGAAGTGGTGAAGGGTGGGCGTTTTGGGGGACTGTCTTATGTAATTTTGACGTTCGAAAAATGCTGTCCCCATAATTTGAATAAATGACTTTTCGATTTTTTAATTTTTCGGACCCATCGACCAGCTGTTCTGTAAGTAAGTAAGTAAGTACGTATTCGTTAAAATTATTACGTTTTTTATTTCTCAACAATCAATATTGTATAGTGTATAATGCTCTCTTACATTGTAATATTTGCAGCCTAGAAGTGATTATTTTTTGACAAATTATTAATCTATATTTTATTAACTATTTCGTTATTAATTGAAATAAAATTGTTATAACTCCTGCGTTACTATTTTAAGACTCTGTAATGTAGGTTAATTAAGTATTTCACAGAGTTATGTATTTGAAAATAGATAATGCTCATTTAATAGTATAGTATTGTTCATACTAATTCCATGCTGCCATATTATGATAGTAGATACCTACGAATTCCATGCTGCCATGTCATTATTCTAAGGTAGCCATCTTGTTCTAAACTTCGGTTGACCGAGCTCTGCTCGGGTGGAAATACAGAGAAAACGAATTTTCCCAGATATAAAACATAACTAGATCGATTTATCGCGCCCGTAAACCCCCATATTGCTACGTTCATCGAAATCATTAGAGCCGTTTTCGAGAACGTGATTAAACTACTACTACAAACTACCAAAATAAAAACAGTGGTTAAAAAAAAAATAAACACGAATTAAATACTTACAAGAAAAATAAATTAGCTAACGAAAATACATTGAAAATGTCGTTTACCGAATGCCATTTATTATTTTAGGGTCGAAATAAAATCACTTTAACTAATAACATCAGTTATTTTTACTCGGGTATCTTTGGTTAGACGTACTGAAGGCTGTGATAAAATTTGTCCATCTATTTTAATGGGACTTTGTACACAATGTAGACCATAGGCATGTGTCCCCCGTATTTTTCTGAATGTTCATGAAAAATTATCCAAAGTTAACTTAAAAAGGGGGTTTAACTTTTTTAAATTTTCTCCTAATTTTTTTAGTATAGGATGTGTATTTTTACTACAAGGCTTACTTACTCCGTACCGTGCCTACGTACTAAAGTAACCTAAAACTGTCAATAAAAAATTACCCCTATAATTTTCCCACTGCAGGGCAACGACCTTTTTTCTTACGGAGATAACACGATCATCTACTATTACGATTGCTCACTGTGTGTAGATCGATTCTGAGGATTCGGCTGAAATCCTACACCAGGGAGCACTCATCCCAACTGCCGGACTATTGCCAACGAAAATAACTCAATAAATATTGTGTAACTATCGAAATTAAAGGTATTCTGATTATGAACTTGTCACGAAATTTGAAAGGAACATTTATAGTACAGAATTAAGTGTTATTCTGTAAAAATCTCACCATGGAAACTAAGGTAAAGTGAGCTGTAAATAGACTAAATCCTTATCATCATGTGGAATGACAGCTATCTTCAAGCTTACTTTTACACTTTGACACCGTTTATTTACAAAAAAAATGATGCATCTTTCCTCTGGCTTTCCTGCAATCTGTGGGAGCGATTTCGAGAAAAGGGACGGAAGTATGTAACAGGAAGTGGGGGAAGCGCTCGGTAATTGCGCGCGCGCTGGTGCTAGAGTTGTCCATCAGATGGCACTGTCACTCAAGATGACAGATGTTACACTTCTTATGCGACTACTGTATTATACTATGTTGCTTTATCACAAAAAAAATATAGATAGGTGGGTCTGGTCCTGGTTCTAGTTGCGACCTTGTTTGGTATCATCTACTAATTTTGCCGGTGCTAGAGTTGGCCATAAGATGGTACCAACCTATTTTTCGAGAGGTTGGTACTATCAACCATGATGACAGATGTTACACTTCTTATGCGACTACTGTATTATACTATGTAATTTAATGTAATTTTTTTTTAAAGATAGGCGGGTCTGGTTCAGGTTCTAGTTGCGACCTTGTTTGGTATCATCTACTCATTTTTCCGCATGATATCCTACTTGTCTCTTATATTTTCTCGGTCACTTCGTCATGATTTTGCTCCATCTACCATCTTCTTTTCTAGAAAAATCTACTTGAGCGTAGTATATTATGTAACATTCGTAAGTAGCAATGATATCATTCTTTCATTATCTCCTGATGATTTGAAGTCATTAGTAAAACTATTTAATAAGTACACTGTTCATTAATGATAATCGTGTTCATTCATCACTTTTTTATTTACATTCAATTCATTGTTTTTACGTAAACAAATTTATTATGTAACATGTTTTACATGTATCTAGATCTATGATGATGTCATGGATCTGTTTCATGTATCATGTACCTGCAAATAAATCACAATTTTTTGGCACTTTTTCAGAATTGACTGAATCACATTATGGCTCCTATTTTCTTCGTAATTGTCACTCTGCCTTCCCCCAGAGGTAATGTTCGTAAATCCTCGTATACTTTTAATTCGTCGTGGTACCATAAAGGTACCATTTCGTAACCGACCGCAGGCAGCACGCCACGACTGGTTTCCATGAAATACCTTCCGTCCGACACGTCTCACACGTCGTTTTCAGCTACAGGCGAGCGACAGACGCCAACGCTCGAGCGATAATACGTTTTTCTGCCGCCTGCTGTCGGGTTCGGAATCATGACTGCAGTAAGTTGCCGTCTGCGGTCATGCAAGACATAGGCCTCTCCCAAGAGATAGATAGGTATATTATGATCTGATGGCTATCTGAAAAGTAAAGTAAAGACACATACAACATATATATGCAATAGGTATACGAGTGTTTGTGATATAATACCTTCTGACCGCGACTTCGTCCGCGTGAATTTTCTTGTTCCCCCACCGATCCACCGCGTCGCATCGCATCGCCTGCCCGTGCTATTACTCTGTTTCTTTTTTCTTTTTGCTTTTTGCTCGGCTCCTAAAGGATCTTAGCGTGATGTTAAATAGAATTGAGCTATCAAATAAAATAAAATAAATCGAATCCGACTGGTAGTTCCAGAGATTAGCGCGTTCAAACAAACAAAAAAATAAACTCTTTATTATCAGTATAGTCTATCTGAATCCGGTTAGACTGGAAGCTGAACCCAACTTAGTTGGGAAAGGAAAAGGTATAGGCAGATGGTTATAATTAGTACATATAGATCGACATGCCTACTTAAACCAAAATGTAATTTTATTAATTCTACACGCGCGCGCGTTTAGTACGTATAGTTAATTTTTATTTACTTTTAATGATTTTATGCTACTATTCATACTGTATAACATTTCTGTGTAAGATAGGGAACTTTGTAACTGTTATTAAGAGTATCTGGTCGACCGAGTTCTGCTCGGATGAAAATAGACATATCGTCGAGGTATACCAACTTTGTATCACATTCCGAGGCTGTGAAAAAAGAAAAAAAGAATTTTCCCAGATAAGAGACCTAGCTATGTATGTGTATATTTTATGTCTTTTTGCTTTTTTATGTGCGTTTGTTTGTGCAGAATAAACAATTTTTCTTTCTTTTTCTTTCTTTCTTTTCTTTAGCTAGATCGATTTTTCGCCCCCGTAAACCCCTATATTGCAAATTTCATCGAAATCGTTAGAGCCGTTTTTGAGAACGTAGTTACAAATATATATGAACAGTACATACAACTATTTTCTTAATGTCCCTCGGCATAGTTCGTGTACGTCAGTCCTCGGACTTGTAACATTTGCCATTTGCACTTGGTGCTTGTACGTATTGACTCCTCCCGCTGCACCCGCGTTGCCGTCAACCATAATTACCAAGTGCAAAGGGCAACTGATAGAAATCCGACGAGTGACGAAACACGAAGTTTGCCGAGGGACATTAAGAAAATAGTTGCACTGTGTACAAATATTGCTCATTTAATAGTGCAAGAGGATTATATATACATAAGAATCATAATGTGTTTTACAATAGGGATGATGCCTGGGTAAAAAAAAAAAACTAATTAGTCCGTCAGTCAGAAAAAAAAAAAAATTAGACATGTATTTTTTGCTTTATTATCAGTGATCGGAGTAGGTAGATTGAACTGGGGTCATTGATCCGAAACGTATATATTACTATGGACATTCCTCCGGAATTGGTGGATTATTAAAAAAAAACCGGAACTTATGTAGGAATTGTATTCTGCCAGAGTGGAAGGAGTCATTTGATGATTTGCCATCCTCAAAAAAAAGGTAGGAATTGTAATAAAATGAGCAATTTTATTCTTTATTATTCTTCCTATTTTTTTTTTTTCAACAGATAAATAATGAATTAATTTAGTTTTGATACCTTCCTTTAAATTTTGAATTGAGTAGTAATAATATCACTACCAACATTAACAATATTTAATTGAATCCGGAAATACCGGAATTACTTTCCGGAAAAATGGCTTATCCATGTTATTCTTTCTGTGTGCATTTATGATACAAGTACTAAAAATCAATCTACCTACTCCGATCACTGTTTATTATATTAATAAAAAAATACTTAGATAAAACGCATTTTAAGTTGGGGAGTGGGGGTCGATACGTCACTAGTATGTATAAAATCTACATACTCGTGACGTCACGGCACATTTTACCTCAATGTATCGCCGTAATCTTTAGATTACATAAAAAAAGTGACAAAAAGTGTCCAATATTTTTTTATAATCTCAAAGACGACGGAGAAAAAAAACTTTAGTCATCATCCCTATTAAACACAGTATGATTCTTATGCAATAAAGAATTGTATTGTATTGAAATCTTAAAAAAATACTTATTACAACATCCACGTGAACATGCTCTTTAGTGTAGTGATGACATCTTATTAACTAAGCTATAATTTTGCAAATCCCTTGGAAATTTTCCTCTGCAGTGTCAACAGAGAGGCTGGTATGGAAAATTTTGTAACAAACAACGGAAGGGTATCATTACCAAAACCTCTCATTATACCTTGCATGTGTGTTTTTAAGTTAATACTGGTTAGTAGGTATTTTAATTTTTGCCTCTTGGAGTATGTTGAGGTCACACACACAATGGGCTTGAATGCTGTTTCTATTGTTGGTACAAAGGAAATCCGCTTGGATACCTCCTATCGTTTAAGAGATTTATTTCTTTTTACAATATGTACACAAACCTGTCCGATCCGAAAGGGACACAAAGGTACTTCAATAACATTACCAAAAAGTTAAAAAAAATGTTATTGCTATTTAAAATTCACATTTTTGTACCAAAATTACATTAAAAAGACATAAAAAATGAGCAAATTTTCAACAAGGGTCATAAATTATGACTTTTGTAGACACCCACTAAACGACGGCCAACCGCGCCCCATGTAGACACGGCTACACATCAGTAAAAGCTGACCTCGCATTGTACGGAAATCCTATACAATGCGAGATCAGCATAAACTGGAAACCTATAGCTTGATGTGTAGCCGTGTGTACTAACCCGGTAATAATCCCCATTGAAAAAAAAGTGGCGAATAATTTTATGTTTTTTTCCCGAAAATTACCTCATAAATGGACACTCGGTACGATACCTAACGGATCTGACAGGGTATTTTTTACATGTTGATATCGATACCCATAACGTTTGCGGAGTTTTGCTAACTAATTTAATTTGACCCTGTTTACTTTATTGGCCATACACCAGAAAATATATAACAAAAAATAAATGCCAATAAAGAATTGAAAAAGAAAAAAGATTAAAAAAGAGAAAAGAAAGAGAAGAAAAAGAGAGTGATTATAAAAATAGATTTCAGTCTATCATTTAGTGGAGCCATCAAGTCAGGTTGCGTCATTTATCTACTAGAAAACTTAAAATTCTGAAATGGTGTAAGTGCACTGACCAGCATCAACAATTGGCTACAGCCCCAACTACCCCACTGGCATTACTGTCAGGCCCGTTTTACGATTTATTTTTCCTACAATTCCCGTATTGTATAATATCCCTGCGATTAGCGATTATTGTGAAGCTTGTTATAATAATTTTAATACATATTTAAAATATGAAAAGCCTCGAACAACACCTGAGGAGGCTCTCGTTGGGTAGCTGGATTAAAGGGAGTAATAAAAGGCAGAAAGCGGTACTTCTGGAAACGGCTCGCATTGTCAGGAGGTTCCTCTCTCTGGAGCCCTGACCGCCGGTAGCTTGGACCCTGTTCCCGATACCGATGGACTACTATTTTTTATATGTTTAAACGTCATTATATTTTTATCAAGAAAGTCGGTTTAGTAACACCATTTATAACCCAGGAACGGCTGGACCGATTTTTATGATCTTTAATTTGTTGGATTTTTCTCCACTCCGAATAGCAGAATTGCACATTGGAATATTTCACGAAAAAAAAAGGTTTGCAGAAAATTCATGTTTTCATCCATTTTGCATTTATGATATCCTGGTAGATAGTTAGGTAAATATGTATGAAGTAATCTGAAAAACTTATTAATGAGTAGTTCCGGTGGCCATCTGTGTTCAGTATCATCAGTTCCACTTTACAAAATGGTGCTTTCCGAAAGCAAATGCACGAGTAACTATAAAAACCCGGCCAAAAGCGTGTCGGACCACACACAATGAAGGGTTCCGTAGTGGAGTAGTTGGGATGAATTTATCGCAAGAACAAACTTAACTTTGAAGTTGAAAAACATGGTCTCCCCGGAATATATGGGGGAACATGTTTTTACAACCGCAAATGTAAGTTGGTCAATTATTACTCGTTGACTTATAAAGCCTACTTAGCTATGATAGTTTTCCAGTTTTCCTTTTAATATCGCTATATACTACTGCCATGATTTTTTTCACATATCTAAAACCAACCATTGATCTGGCAGGGGGATACTTTCTTTTAACGACACTCCACACTATGGTATAGATGAGAAAAAAAAACATCCCCACTTTACGTGTAGGGGAGGTACCCTAAAAAAAAAATTGTTTTCATGATTTAATTTTACCACTTTGTCGGCGTGATTAATATGTATACCCCTGCCAAATTACTGGTTTCTTATACAAAGAGTCTCTGAGCTAAGCCGGGGACATACAGACAGACGGATATGGTGAAACTACTCGTATAAGGGATCCTTGTTTACTACGGAACCCTAAAAATGCCCAAATCGCTACAGGTGTGTCTATAATATTTTAAGAGTTCCCTCGATTTCTCCTGGATTTCATCATCAGATCCTGACTTACTCACCTAGGAATTATACCCTTTCAAACAAAAAAAGAATTATAGTAAACAAAAAAAAAATAATTAAGATTCCGACGAACTTAAAACCTCCTCCTTTTTTTGAAATTGTTTAAAAATCGGATGATGCAAAAAAATGTTTGACGGTAGGTCTGTAAGACGGTACCTATTCTGTTTTGGCACACCAATTGCTGCCCCCAGTGTCCTGGGGGCCTCCAAAACTCAGAAATACTTTTAAATCGCACATGGCACGGTTCGTTCAAGGACAGGTAATAAGAATACAACTAAAATATCTCGAGTTGGCGGAATAGTTTCATTTCTGTGTGAGTGAGCTAGCAATTTTCACGCTGCTGCGAATGCTTCTTTATGGGTTTTTTGCATTTCAATGCTTAAATCTAGATTTTCTTACCTACCTATTGCTAAAACCCTAAAACTGAAAACACGCCTTCTTCGTCCGAACTCATTAATATAGTAAATGTTTTTAAAAACATAGGTTGGAACTATTCTACAAAAAAAGCTCAACATACAAAAATAATTTTGACACAATTAAAATCGAATTTGACAATCGCGACTGCACGTGTACTTGTTTCTGCTGGGGTTGCGGGTTTGTCCGAAAGGGCACAGGCAACGGAAGGAACACGGGTGGGTTTTAATCAGTAAAAGTCTGACACACCCTCCCGCTCGGCCCAGAGCGGGAAAAGCTATTTGATAATTTCCCACACTCAACTCAAAAAAAAAAAAAAAACTTGTACTTGTTTGCCCTAACCCAAGATCTTTTTTAGAGCCGGAGGAGCGCAAGGTGGACTGCCTCGACGTGTTTTATATGGATGTTTTCACTTTTTGTATGGAAAACATGAAAAAATATTACGTACATGTTCAAGGTTAGGGGTTTAAGGGTTTCATATAGGGGGTCGAAATTTTCATTATTTTTGCGATAGGCACCATTTTCGAAAAATAAGGAAATGAAAAAAAAAAAAATACAGTACTGTTTTTGCACGTGAAGTCGAGATTTTGTTGTGAATTTTAGTTCTTATTTTACCCCACAACTTTTTAAAGCGATTAAAAATTGTCAGGTTTAGTCTGGTTTGGTTTTTTTACAATCAAAATTTTGGTGAAAAACGTCAAATTCAGAATAGCAAAATTGCCATTTACACTAAATTAAAAACTCAGTACTATCTTAGTGCTGTCAAACTAAAATATAATTAAGTTGTGTCACGTAGGTCTATTTCAGAATGGGAAATCGTCGTTTGACAGGAATAAATTAAATTTTAGTCTAGTTTAGAGGCATTAGTGACAAGAGAATCGGCACCATTGACAGACAGAATAGCTATCTACTTTTAAACGTTTTTTGCAATCCTTTTTAGGGTTTCGTACCTCAAAAGGAAAAAACGGAACCGTGGTGTGTCGTGTCTGTCTGTCCGTCTGTCACAGTCAATTTGCTCCGAATCTAATGGACCAATTTAGTTGAAATTTGGTACACATATGTATGTATGTGACCCAAACACGGACGTGTAACGTAACTAAATGAATTTAGAATTTTGGGGTTACATTTGGGGGCAAATAAGAAAATAAAAATAAAAAGTTTTGCAAACTGAACCGTGTGACATATCAAATGAAAGGACTTGTTGCGGAGATCTCAAATATTTTTGTATAATTTTCATCTAAATATTTTTAAAGATATTTAAGATAATTGATGAAAATTGACCAAAATTTTTGAAGAGAATGCAGAGAATGGTTCTTTACTCTTTACTTTAGATTACAGAAAAACCTATAAGAAGTCTATGGTCTTAAAATAACATAGTAAACTTCTCAATATTGTTGTTGTAGTGTTAAGTTTGTTCTTGGGATTAATGCATTTTAACTACGGAACCCTTCATTGTGCGTGGTCCGACACGCACTTGGCCAGTTTTTTTTAAAATATTAAGCTTAGTAGATCAGCTAAATGAAAAAAAAAGTAGGTAGGTAGGTACTAGCCAAAAACATGTTGATAGTTTTCTTTCAATTCTTTTAATTCTATGTAACGTAGGTACTTGATAAAAAAAATGATTGAATTTCCTACTAAACGTGATGACAAATTGAGTAAAACGCCATCTATTGCGAAGAGCTCTACACAAAATGATTAACAGATGGCTACTTTATTATTAAGTTTCATTTATCTTTTTTGTTGAAAATACGAGATTTATGAGTTTGAATAGATAAATCAGCATTAAGCAAGGAAGTTTTGATTTTTTATAATCTTACTTCAGCCAAAATCTGCCGTTTATCGCTTTTTAGTGATTTTTAATTTCATAATTGTTACCTATGCTGCCATCTATGATTATTTTTCAAGACTAATTATAATTTGTTCTAGTTGAGACCCCATGCCAATATTCAAAAGAGATAATCAATATACGCTTGAATTATCAGAATGGTAAATGTTAAAAAAAAATCTGCGAATGCTAAAGAAGCTTAAAAGGATTAGTTATAGTTATATTGGTCAACCAAATAAAAACTGGTGCTAAATACTGAGATATATAATATTAGAAATGCATAAAAGAAATAGTATGCTGCGCCGCCCTCAAATAGCCTGGGATAAAGGTGGATGTTTAATCAGCTGCTATCTAATTGCGTAACACTTTATAGTAAATGATTATGACCTGTCTGTTTCATTTTGACAGTTCAACAACATTCATTGCGATATTTACGTTGTTGAGCAGATTTTTTTTTCGAACTATGAAGCTCTTTCAAAATTATTCAGATTGTGATTGATCGTGTATTACGCAATAAGGGTGCAGGCAATCAGAAATCAAATGAGAGCTAAAAATTGCGAAGCTGATGATGATTTTACAAAATCTTTATCTTAAGAGGGTTTTCCACACGTTAACGTCTCCTCGTTGATTAATGGATATGTTTTACTAAACAAACAACATATTTACCTGTTACCAACTATTAGTAACACTATACTTTATGAAGACACCACATGATGACTTGGAGATTGCTTTGGACGATACAGCCTTGATGGATGGAAAAAATTACTTTATTATTACGTAAAAGTGCCTAGGTGATTATGGCTAAAACTACGGTCCTAAGGCTCATATTCAAATGATGGTCAGCGAAAATGCTAAAACCAAACTCCAAAACAGTATTACCAAAAAAAAAATTGCAATTTTTATTAATTAATTAGATTTATGTTGTCATGTACCCACTTGCAAATAATAGCCATTAAATATACTTTTATGCTTGGATAAAAAAATAAAAAATAAAGAACAATGCAAACCTAGTCGTGCCATGATAGATCTCATTAATTCCATGGGTTCCTAGTAGCTTAGTTTTAGAAAAGCATGGCGGACAGAAATTAACTACTCTCAAAGATTGTTGAGGTATCCTATCCAGAACTATGGAATGTCAATCACCTACCACTTTCTGCATTCCTGGTACTCCCGGATACAGAGTAACCATCGCACTTTACACTCTGTTTTTCCTTCGCGAGCCAACAAAGCAATGTTTGAGAATAATGAAGGATATAATTTCATTGTTCATTTTCCTAGTAAACGTTGTTTGGTCAATTATTTGCACGAAGCCCGCTTCTGAGATGCCCACTCGATACGGATAGGTACTGAGAAATAGTGATGATGACCCCTGGTTGGTAAATATTATCATGGATGAGTTCCGGAAAAACAGGGTAACGGATTCTTTGGGGGTGCTACTTGAGGTGTTTTACCCAATCTATGACAATATTTTTGAATATCTTATTTTAATAAAACCCAAAAGTCTGCCAACCAGTCTTAACAAGGAGTATCGTGTTACCCAGTAACTAAGTTGCGAAGGTCAGATAGGCAGTCGCTCAATTGACAATTGGTATTCAGCTGCATCTGGTAAGACTGGACGCCGACGGATGATGTTGATGACTCGGTGATTGTAGACATAGGTACTATCTAAATACAAATTTTGAAAAAAAAACTGTTTTTGTTTTTGCCACCACAATACCTATGCGATAGCCCTGTGATAGTACCTGTGCTGTACGTTGACATGAAAATATTTGCAAATCCTTGACAAAACTACGGCTTACTAAGTCAACGGAGGCATCACACCAAATAACTCCGAGAATCAGAGCTTGCTGTCAAACAGAGGCATAATGTCAATGTTTTGTTCAAGACGATTAAACGTATGAGTCATCTAAAAACATAGCAGAAAAACACAAATAGAAAACAGTTATCATTTTGGGGGTATGAGGAACAGGGTGTAAAGTTCACTCATCCCCCATAGAAAAGGGAGGATCCTCCGACCAGACGGGTGTGATGTCTGGCGGGCAACTGCCCAGAGGTTGAAGTCGGGAAGCTTGTATATATGTTTATCGCGCGGTAAACTCAAATTGCGCGATGCAGGATTTGTGTGACGTCAGGATGTTGTGTGACGTCAGGTCTTTGATGCATAGTTCGCATGTAGCGATGTAGATGCCGCTACATCACTCCCCTCCGGAGACCGGAGGTCGATAGTGGGCTGAGTCTTGAATCTTGCGATGCTTCACAGTGCCAGCTGTGGTTCCAGTGAGTCGGAACCGGGTGCCGCATAGTTCGCGGTGAGTCGGGACTGTCTGCGGTGATTCCCCAGTGAGTCGGGGTGGCGCTGCGTCTTGATCCAGTGGGTCGGATGTGGTTCAGCGCCGGGTTGTGGCTGAGGGTGATGACCAGCCGTTCGATTCTGTAAAAATATCACCGTGAAACTTAGGTGAAGTGAGCGTGAAGTGAGCTGTCAATTGTGTTAATCCCTAGCATCCTGCCGGTCGATTCTGTGGCAGTGACAGCTCACTTCACGCTCACTTCACCTAAGCTTCACGTTAATATTTTTACAGAATCGACCGACAGGAATGCGCGTTCGCTGCATGCTGGTGGTCAGGATACCCGTTGAAGCCGTGGGTGCTGACTGGCTATGTGACTCGCCTCACGAAAGCTTGCGGGAGTGATGATGATGATGACGTCACGCTGAAGTAGTTGCACGAAGGCTGCGTTGACGTTCATGTTCGGGGTCACCAATTTGGAGGTATGAGGAACGGGGTGAAAAGTTCACTCATCCACCATAGAAAAGGGAGGATCCTCCGACCAGACGGGTGTGATGTCTGGCGGGCAACTGCCCAGAGGTTGAAGTCGGGAAGCTTGTATATATGTTTATCGCGCGGTAAACTCAAATTGCGCGATGTAGGATTTGTGTGACGTCAGGATGTTGTGTGACGTCAGGTCTTTGATGCATAGTTCGCATGTAGCGATGTAGATGCCGCTACATCATCACCATCATTTTTAGTCTGGTTATAACCAAGCTTTCGAATATGTTTTTCACTCAATTACTTAATAACTTCTCAAGGACCAGGAGACATCACATGAGGCCATAGTCAACAAACATACTCAGCGTCTTGTAATTAGCGTTATGGCCATTAGAACTTAATGTACACAACTTGTAGGCGTGTCTGTACTCTTAGTATATTTCCATGAGATTTTTTTTATTTAAACCATCCTGGATTTTGAGAAAGAAAATGGCAATTTCTTTCTATTTCATGGATGTTGCGGTAAAAGGTCGAAAGTAAGGAATATGGCCAGTTTGTCACTTTGTTCACTAACTTCACCAACTTTATTTAGAAATAAACAATTTGTTAATTTGTATGGAACACGCAAAACACAGACAGGTCAAAAGATTACCGCCATGATATCATCAGAGTGATTATTTATTATCGATCATGCATACTGAAACGATCGATTGTCAGTCCGTTATCTTAATAATTTGTTGATAATGTTGGATAAGGGTCGGCGGATTACGAATATCCATTATTGGTAGTAATTCTTTCTCTTTTATGTAAAAAGTAGGTAAAGAGAAAGAAAAAAAAAAAAATTGGTTCTCGCACAGAAAATACAAACTGTAAAGGAGCCTTTAAAACGAACATATTTTTTTTGAAAAGCGCCGGCTGGAGAGCACGGCACGCCAGCATTAATGACATCATCCGTCGTGCTCTTGTCACCGCCGGGGTGCCAGCTGTTCTAGAACCCAACGGCTTGGCACGCGACGATGGGAAGAGACCAGACGGAATGACCATAATGCCTTGGAAGGTAGGTAGGCCTTTGGTGTGGGATGCAACGTGTGTCGACACCGTTGCGCCATCCCATCTTCCTAGCACGGTGGGCTGTGCTGGGGCTGCTGCTGCAGGTGCGGAAAACCTCAAACGGCGCAAATAACTCCAATCTTATTGGGACTTATATGTTTGAGCCGTTTGGGGTTGAAACACTAGGGCCATGGGGTCCGAGTGCCCACTTAGTCTTTCAAGACTTCTCAAAGCGGTTGGTCGACTCTTCATGTTACCAGAAGGCTGGCCTATTCTTCGGCCAGCATTGCCATACAACGTGGCAATGCTGCCAGCCTTTTGGGTACTTTTCCTGTTGACAGCGATGCGGACGAATTTTTTGATGCCCTATGATTGTTCCACCCCTTTCTTATATACTTGTACATATTATTATTATTATTTTACGTCTGTACGTTTTAAAAATGTTTCTGGTAAAAAAAAAAAATAATTAACGAACGAAAAAAATATACATGTCGTCGTCAGATCTTAGAATTGATCATTTCATGAAATGAACATCGACCGCTGATCACATCATGATGTCTGGACAGATCATTGAATACTCAACGATTGACGATAGTGAACAGTTAAACGCACGACTACTTCATGATGTGGCCAAACATTAGTGATCATATTGTAAAATATTTAGATTATCCACCGGCAGAAGCGTTGATGTCGCTTTGTTTTTGTTGTGGATCATGGCGGCGGCGGCGGCATACAACAAATCAAACAAAGTAGGGTGACCACGCAAAAGAAGCCGATGGACTTTTATTGGGTTTCCAAATATTATATTATGGAAAGCAATCAACTTGGAAGAAGGGGTCGTCGGCCGCTGCCGCGGCTTGAAATGCAACATAGCACTTAAAATTAGTAAAAAAAATACGCTGCTTGGCACCCCGATCAAATGGGTTAGGTTAGAACTGTGAACAACCGAGCGCAAACCGGGCGAGCGTTACTTCCAAGTTGGTCACAGTTACTTGGCTATTTTTCCTACACCTTAAACCATGGATAACCCTACATTAATGATATGGTCAAACGTCGACTGACATAAATATCATTAAACGTTGACTTTTAAACAATATGGTAAATTTTAGCTGGCCATTTCACGAAATGGTCAATTCTAAGATCTGACCACGACTTATAATGTATACCCCGTTGGCTCGTTTAATAGAAAGCGGTTGCTGCGACCACTACTGGTTTCTGAAAGCCTGGTCTTTGATCAGTAATTCTACTGCCAAATCTCAAATATCCCCAGCTGGCACGCAAGCTGATTCAGTTCGATGGTAGCAATAAAAATTATATTGTTTCTCGTTAGTGACAGTTAAGTAGTATACCGTAAGTTGTGATCGGTTGAAGACAGAAAAAAACACCAATGAAATAACAAATTAAATTGTACTAAGGTAGAAATATATATGAATAATCAATAAGTATAGTATATAGTATATATTTACCTGGGCCAGCTAGTTTCCTTCCACAACAGACAGGACAAAGAGATCGACCGTCGAGTCGAAAATGCCTGGAGGAGCTACTGGTCCATGAAGGCGCTAATGACGGGCGACCTTCCAATCTCATTAAAGCGCAGGCTCGTCGACATATGTATCTTGCCTATCCTAACCTACGGTGCTCAGACTTAGTCTTTGACCGAGGGTCAGAAGTCCAAACTCAAGGTTTGCCAAAGAGCAATGGAGCGTAGCATTTTAAAAATCAAACTCACTGACAAAATTCGTAACACCATAATACGCTCCAAGACAGGTGTCGCCGATGTTGGCGATAAGTCTGCGAGGCTAAAATGGCACTGGGCAGGTCACACCTATAGGATGCATCAAGACAGATGGGCCATCATCGTTACACAATGGGTGCCTGATGACGGACGTCGCCACCGGGACAGGCCTAGAAAACGCTGGCGCGACGATTTGGACTCATTCCTGACCAATTGGCTGGAGAAGGCACAACACAAGGAGGTCTGGAAAAATATGAGGGAGACCTTTGCCCAGCAGTGGGACAATATAGGTTAACAAAAAAAAAAAAAAAAACAATAAGTAAATAAATAATAAATAAAGCGTTTATTTATAAAAAGGGACACATTTACAATATATAACTTAATCATTAAAATAGAGCACAGTTGCTTATTTGCCTGAACTAGACATAAATACTTAATGTAATTAATTAACAATGAGTATAAAGTATAAACTAAATTAAAATTAGGTTAGTAAATATTCAAGTATAATTTTTTAACAGCTAAAGTAATTTAATTTATAAATACTAAGTTTTCTATTTAATTTATTGTACAAAAATGGGTCTAAAAATGTAAAAAATCTTTCCACAAAGACATGTTTTGAGGTTGTATTAGATGTGCATAATATATCATTCCGTCTCTTCTTAGTATTGTCAGCAGTGTAGGTAAGCATGGTGTGCTGTTTTAATACTAAGTGCATAATGAAAAGTTGGCGAACAGTCAGCACGTTGCAGGATTTATATAGCAGATCTGTGGGGAAAAATTGGATGGAAGTTTGCTACCTTTAAAATTTCTCTCTGAGGTATTTCAAGAAGAAGTAGATTGTTTGGTACTTCATGTGATGCAGTATTGAATTATATATTGACATAGGATCAAAAAAACCTTGTGTGATTAATTATGAATCTGCAAATGTTCGCAATTTTTTTTGAACATTGTATTAATTTGCGCACTCTTTTAACTACGAGTACACTTTCAATATGTTTTTTGAAAGACAGCGTGTCCAAGTGAATCTTTCCCGAAGCTAATTTGCAATAAGTTTATCCTTACCAACTCCAATAATACTTACTGCGTAGAAAATGTAGCGAAAATAAATCAGTATGCATGCTAACCTATGCAAACGGACATAAACCAAAACTGTGGAGACAGATGTTTTACTAAATCAAGTAAAATAAATGTTTAGTAAAAAAGGAATTAGATGGATTGCTCACGTTTTTGGCAGTTAGCCACAGACTCAGGTAGCAGTATCTATCAATAAAACTTGGTATCACGTGTTTGCAGAGTGTATCTCTGCTGATTATATAATAATAAATATTGAATGGTAACTAATTCGGGGAAGCGTGACGGCCACGCGTGTATTTTAAGATTAATTATTATAGCATTTAAAAACACAAAAATTTACAGAGGATCATAAATTTCAAATACAACAGAAAAAAAAGAAAGGAAAGTAATATCAATAATTAATCTAAAAATTTAAATGAAATATTAAATAAAAAATTATTTATTTTATTTTATTATTTATGTACACACAGTAAAATACATACAGATACGACATAATTATAAATTGAGTACAAAGGTACTGCTTATTTCTTAAGAAATTTCTTCCAGCAGACCTGCGAAAGGAGAAATGAGAAAGAAATGTAGACAATAGTGTGTGAGAACAAAAAGAGAAAAATATGAATTTGCGAAGTCTTATACTAAAACATATCAAATATACCTACACGTATAACGTAATAAATTAACATATACTTAAATAAATACATAAAGCTTAAATAAATAAACATACATATTATAGGTATATAAATACTCACAGTAGAGAGGAAAGATAATGCTCTTTTACTCGATATTTAAATTGTGAAACAGTTTTTAAATCACGAATGCTAGGCGGAAGTGAGTTCCACAGTCTTACTGCGTGCACAGAGAAGGAATAAGAATAGTAGCTTGTCTTATGAGGATGAGATTTAAGGAGGGATCTAAGGTGTGATCTACACGGAGCGTCGCTAGGGCGAGCGTAAGAAAAACGCTCACGCAGGTAGGAAGGATAAAACGGGTTGTGTAAGATGTTGAAAACGAGACATAAAATCCGAGTGTTCCTGCGAAGGCGGATTGGGAGCCACTTGAGTTCCTTGCGAAGGTGAGAAACATGGTCATACTTTCGTAGACCGAAAACAAAGCGAATGCACAAGTTTTGCAAGCGCTCAAGCTTATTTAATAGCTCCTCGGTAGCATCCAGGTAGCAGGCGTCGGCATAATCTATAATCGGCTGAATAAGTGTTTGTGCCAAAGAAATTTTAGTCTTCAAGGGCAGAAGACTTTGAAGGCTTTTCAATGAATGAAAGGAGAAATGTACCTTTCGACTGACCTCATTATATTAATACTTGTCAGTTAAAAACTCGAAAATATTATTATAACTTTTCTTTATCGTAAGTATAATAGTAGAGTAATCAGAACGAGGTAAATCTATCCAAGGTTAGGAAAGCCGAAAAACTAGGAAGAGAACGATGGCGGATAGAATAACAAATTACGTTTATTACTTGCTAAACACGGTAGCTCAAGCTAGTGGAACTTCAAAACATTGATAATGATGAGACCGTATCACCTAGGGATGGGAAACATACAACATAAACATTATACTATTAAATGAGCAATATTTATAATTATATTGTATATATATTTGTAATCACGTTCTCGAAAACGGCTCTAGCGATTTCGATGAAAGTTGCAACATAGGGGTTTACGGGGGTGAAAAATTGATCTAGTTAGTGCAACATGGAATTAGTAAGTAACTACTATCATGGCAGCATGGAATTAATATGTAGGTACTATACTTGGAATTAGTATGAACTAAACTATACTATTAAATGAACATTCTCTATTTTCACCAAAGCAGAGCTCGGTCGCCCAGGTACTTAATTATTAAGTATGTATGTAGGTATTATAAAAATACAAATCAAAATCAATCTGCCTAGCCTTTTCCCAATTATGTTGGGGTCGGGTTCCAGTCTAACCGGATGCAGCTGAATACCTGAATTTTACATGGAGCGACTGCTTCACTGACCTCCACAACCCAGTAACTGGGTAATACGATACCTCTTGGTAAGACTGGTTGGCAGACTTTCGGGCTTCTGACGACCCGTAACGTCTGTCAAAGATCCACGAATGACAGCCGGGATATACCGATCCACCCCAGCTCCTCAAGGAATACCAGCAATTATTAACTAATGAATGTTTCAAATTTCGTTGAACAGAGTATATAAAAAAACTTCATATTTTTCTAATGTTTGGTATTTTTTGCACTAAAAACACTGTTTTTAGGCAACCCTAAACCATCGAACAGCCTTCGAAAATAAATCTGAAATAACCCCCTTATCTAATTAATTTGAGCTTATCTCTACAATATTGAAGTAACGTTAATGTGAGTGTTCTAGGTCTCACACTATTGTGCACTGGATTGGAGGGCACTATTACGTTGTTCGGTGAATAAAACTCTCGGTGACTTGACGTATATCATTTACTTGTTCAATATAAGATCTGGATACAAACTGAACACTGAATATTATTTGAGGTATATTGAGTCGCGCACTAAAATACACTAGGGTTTTACATTTTGGTTTGAGCTTAAGTAGTATTCTACTATGGTACAAGTAGCGAGTGGTTTGAGTATTAAAAATAAATGATTTACAATTCTTAACCAATGATAGGTAGGTGAGGCCTGGATATTTTAGTCAAGCATGAACTTGATTCTCGACAGGTTGTAACCTGCTCCCTGAATGATACCTTTTTACGTAGTTTATTTTCGACAAGTTGCAACTTGTTCTTGGGCGATGCCATCTGGCTAGTTTCTCGTCGACAAGTTGCGACTTGTTCGTGAGTGATGCTAATATTCTGTTTATGTGTGTTCTTGTCAAGTTAGGAACTGCTTGGTGTGTAGTACAATTATCGCTTGTTTAAATATTATTATTTACAACATTGATCTATGTGATTTACGTTACATAATCAAACCGTACTATTGTTTGAGTGGGCGTCCTGCACATTCCTCCCGCCGTGCGTCGTCCGTCGCTGACGTCGCAGTCGTAGAAGCCGGTGCAGTGTCGCCGTGGTCTATTGATAGTACCACTATCTTTTTCACTGGACGTCGCAGGATACCTCCCTTCGTAGACACGTCCACTGTGCGGACGACTCCATCTGGGCCAGGGAATGTAGCGCAGATGCGTCCTCTGATCCACATGTTTCTTGGGAGGTTACCATCTACGATGAACACTAGATCGCCTACCCTGGGGATCACGCCTCTAGTGTGTGGTTCTCTACGGTTCCGTAGTTCTGGGAGATATTCTTTCAGCCATCTGGCCCAGAATATATCGGTAAGCCTCTGAGCTGCACGCCAACTGGCTCGTAAGCGTAAATCGCTGTCGTTGAATTCTCCTGGTGCTGCGATGCGACCTGGACCGCCCAAAATGAAATGATTGGGTGTCAATGCTTCAGGATCCTCGTGGTTCACGGCGATCGAGTGTTGACGGAAGCGCATGATCACTCCTGGTAATGACTGTAGAAGATCTGGACCGGTGAGTATTTGGTCGTTTAGAGAGACCCCTCGGGTCTTAGCTGCAGCGTCACAGACAATTCTCAATTTGTCCGGTTTCATCGGGTTGTAAACTGCGAAGTGAGGCAAGTACCAGGTTCTATGTTTTGAGGTGGTCGTTGGAGCTGGTTCAGCGTATCCCTTTGATACTAGTGCTTCCATCAGTTCAGAGTACCTCTTCTTTAGTTCTGGATCTTTATCAATTTTCTTTTCCACACTGATGAGTCTGTTCAAAGCGCTGTCGTAGTTGTCTGGCATTTTTATATTTTCATCTCGCCATAATAGAGCGGTTTGATACCGTCCTTCCTCAGTTCTCTTCGTGTGCTGCTGCAGGATACGAAGTGCCTTTTCATCAGGATCATTGATGGGTTTCTTTGGATTGACTTGCATATTGTCTATTGTGATCTATTCTTTCACCAGTTCATGAAGGTCGTCATCTGTGTTAGCATGTCTGATGAAGTTCACTCTGTGGCCTAGTGCTCGTGTGTGGCTGCCGTGCAGGACCCAACCGAGTGGCGTTAGTGATGCCACTGGTTGGTTCTTCTTTCCTGTTTTGATTTCTATTGTAATGAGGAGATCCCAGTTGTCTTGGCCGATCAGGAGTCTGGGTCTCGCATCTTCAGTTACTATGTCTTTGGTTATGTCTCGAAGATGTTCACAGTCCCTGATTGCATCTCCAGGTATCCTCTGTGCAGCCAACTCTAGCTGCTTGACAGTTCTCGCTTGTAACTTCCGTTCAGGTGTGTGAAGTCCTCTGATGAAGAAGTTCACTCGTCGAGATGTCATGTCAATCGTAGGTTCACTGTCGAAGGCAGCTATACGTAGTGGTTCACAGGATCCTTCTGCTCCGATTTGATTGGCTAGGCTCTCGTCGATTATGGTTACCGTAGAGCCGTCATCTAGGAGTGCGTAGGTATCTACAGCTCCCGCCGGTCCAGAAAGGTGCACAGGTATTATTTTCAAAAACGATACCTTAGGTGTCCATGCTGAATGAACTTTCTCTTGTTCTTCTTTGGAGCATTCGGGTTCTTCTTTCTTCTTGTTCGCTGCACTGTTGGCGTGTAACATCTTGTGATGTAAATGTACACAGTCTTTTATTTCGCATTTCTTTGGTTTACGGCTGTGTTGCTTTGTTCTGTATTTGAGGCAACGAAAACACAAGCGATACTTCTTGGCTATATCCCATCTAGCATCAGTAGTTGCTTTCTTGAATCGTTCACATTCCATGATGCTGTGCCCCTGACGTTCACATAAACTACACTTTGGTTTGCTCGTTTCTTGCGTGGTATGTACTCGTTGCTGGCGTCGCTGCGTGTTTTGGGAGTTTTGTGTTGTTGCAGCGATATTTTCAGGCAATGCATTCGGACTGCATATTTCAGCTTCAATCTTGATGAATCGGGTGAACTTTATGAGATCAGGTTCTGTTCTGGGCTGCATTGCTGAGAACTGGTACCACTGTCTCTTCAAGGTTGGCGTGAGCTTCTCAACGATAGCTTTCGTTACTTCTGGATTGAAGAGATAATGTCCACAGTTGAGTGCTTGCAGAGTCCCAACTATGCTTTCTACTTTGGTGGCGAATGTACTAACTTCACGCGGAGATTCAGTGAGGCGCGGCAGAGTTCGTAGACGCTCTATTTCGGCCATTGCGATTGAGTCTGAGCGTCCGAAGCGTAGCTCGAGTGATTTCATAACTTCATTCGGGTCGGCGTTCACTATTAATAGACCCAGTACAGCTTCCTTGGCTAGACCTCGAAGGCTTCTTCTAAGTCTAGACATGTTCTCCACTGCTGATAGTCGGTGTGCCGTCTCACAGTAGGCGGCGCGAAACGTGAGCCAATCTTGATGAGCTCCGTTGAAGCAGGGTAGTTCAGTATGTCTTGTTGGCTGCTGGTAATGCGTGGCTTGCACAGCGTGTGTGATCGCAGCAGCAAGTTCTTTCATGTCCGCCCTTGGTTCTTGGACGGCTAATGTTGTAGGCTGTTGCTCGACGTGCGCTGATGGCATAGACTGCGGCACCCGGGACTCGGCGGCATACCTCGGATTGTAGCTGTGATGTGGTGCCGTAGTGTATATCGGTTGCCACGATGTGTTCGTTGTCGCGTATGTCGAGTTCTGTGGCCAGGGTACGACGGGTTCTGTCGGCACTGGCATTGGTTGCGGCTGAGTAGGCACGTATTTCGGTTGCCAGTACGTGGATGTGATCACTAGCTGCTGGTTCGGGTATGGCTGCGAGGGCGCAGAGTTCTGTTGCCAGGCAGCGATTACTGGCGGCGGGTTCAGGTGCGGCTGTTCAGGCGCGAAGTTCGGCTGCCAGGAGGCGGCGGTGCTCACTGGCGGCATGTTCGGGTGCGACTGTACAGTCGCAAAGTTCGGGTGCGACTGTTCAGTCGCGAGGTTCGGCTGCCAGGAGGCGGTGGTGCTCACTGGCGGCATGTTCAGGTGCGACTGTTCAGTCGCAATGTTCGGGTGCGATTGTTCAATCGCGAAGTTCGGCTGCCAGGAGGCGGCGGTGCTCACTGGCGGCATGTTCGGGTGCGACTGTACAGTCGCAAAGTTCGGCTGCGATTGTTCAGTCGCAAAGTTCGGCTGCCAGGAGGCGGCGGTGCTCACTGGCGGCAAGTTCGGGTGCGACTGTTCAGTCGCAAAGTTCGGCTGCCAGGAGGCGGCGGTGCTCACTGGCGGCATGTTCGGGTGCGAGTGTTCAGTCGCAAAGTTCGGGTGCGATTGTTCAGTCGCGAAGTTCGGCTGCCAGGAGGCGGCGGTGCTCACTGGCGGCATGTTCGGGTGCGACTGTACAGTCGCAAAGTTCGGGTGCGATTGTTCAGTCGCGAAGTTCGGCTGCCAGGAGGCGGCGGTGCTCACTGGCGGCATGTTCGGGTGCGATTGTTCAGTCGCGAAGTTCGGCTGCGATTGTTCAATCGCAAAGTTCGGCTGCCAGGAGGCGGCGGTGCTCACTGGCAGCGTGTTCTTAGGTTCGGTGTTCAGGTTTTCAGGCGGTGGGTGCATGGTGCTGACTCCCGCCGGTAAGGTCGCCGGGATGTACCAGGACACGGCGGCGGTCACTGGAACTGCAGGTTCGGTCGGCGACTTTACTTCGGATTGATGTGGTCGGTCGGCGATAGCGAGTACTTGAGTTGATTGTAGCCAAGTAGTCACTCGTTGATCATTTCCAGTTTCCGAGGCCATTGCGGATGAGTCTTCATCCGTAGATTCAGTTTCGACTTCGGCGAGGCGCGCGGTTGCTAATTCCACTAACCTTTGTGCTAGCTCCGCTTTGGCCTTGGCTATGCGACGCGCTTTAGACACTTTTTCACTCTTTTGCGACGTAAGTTTGCTGCGGCGACCACTTTCTTTATTTTCAGGTTCAGATTCTTGTTGTGTGGCGGCGACTTTGATTGTAGATTCGGTCGCGGTGGGTGCTTCTGACGTATCAGCGGTCGTTCTCGTAGCCTCCGTACTGACTGTCTCAGTCGTAGTTTCTGTAGCGGTTTCAGTAGCGGTTTCAGTCGTGGTTTCAGTCGCGGTTTCAGTCGCAGTTTCAGTCGTGGTTGACGCTTGTCGGCCTCTTCTACCTGTAGACCTCGTAACTGGCATTGTTCTTGATAAATTCTTCTACTCGTAAATAATATTCTTCAAGAAGTTCGGGAGAGTCTTCTCAATAGTGTTTTCCTCAGATCCGGCTAACGAAGGACCAGACAATGTGAGTGTTCTAGGTCTCACACTATTGTGCACTGGATTGGAGGGCACTATTACGTTGTTCGGTGAATAAAACTCTCGGTGACTTGACGTATATCATTTACTTGTTCAATATAAGATCTGGATACAAACTGAACACTGAATATTATTTGAGGTATATTGAGTCGCGCACTAAAATACACTAGGGTTTTACTTTTTTTTTTTTTTTTTTTTTTTTATATAGGGCATCTCGTAGCTGACCTCTGAGGTCATGACTACTTAACCGGTCAATCCTGTGGTTGCCTTAAGCTTCTACACTTAAAGCCTCCAGCCAGGGGCAAAACTATGCTAATTAAAACTAGGCGAACGCTCGCTAAGGGCACCCCCTGTGGGGTACGAACCTCGGCTTAGGGCGTTCGCTGGGGGGAGGACAGCAAGAGGGACAGGCTGGATCAAGAGTATTTCATTATTATTAGTCGGGGAATTTAAAGCTACAGGCTCAGCATCGACGCGGGCTGGCGCATCTTCGAGCAAGGGTCGGGGGGGAGTATCATTTACTCGGGAGGGTCGCGATCGCGGACCTCTGCAGCGAGGTCGGAAAGTGTGTCGGTGTGTGTGTTTTCTCACTGTACTGGTTTCCCTATTGCTCTCCTGGAGGAGGGTTATGGGGTCGTCTGGGTCGGAAAGGATTAGCCTCGGGCGGCGGGTCTTACTGATTTTACTTGGGACATAACTGGCGGCCTCGACAACCAGAGGGTTGCGGTGGGTGGCGGCGGAATCAAAGAAACGCTTGGAATTGCGTTTGAGAAACTGGTGGATCGTGGGGAGTTTAAAATCGAGATGGAGGGTTTCGTTCCTACAGAACCAAGGGGCTCCCGTGGCCTTACGAAGGAATCTGTTCTGCATCACCTGCAGTCTGTGAATTTGTCGGGGCTTAGCTTGGGCAAAGACGACGCCCGCATAGGTCATGATGGGGCGAATGCATGTTGTGTAGATTCGCAATTTGCACCTAAGTGACAATTTGCTACGTGCATTTAGCATGGAATGGAGTCTTCCGAGAGCGAAAGCGGCCCGCGCGCGGGCCTGCTTTATATGGTCTGCGAAAGTGAGTTTTTCGTCGAGGACCACACCTAGATACTTGGCTCGCTTCTCCCAAGGGATCGGCTTGCCGAGCATGGTGATGGGTCGGGGCAGGGGGGGTCTAAATCTTACGTGCAGTTTTGAAAATAAAACCGCTTGACTTTTGTCGGGGTTTACTTCGATCCTCCATTTCCTAAACCAAGCGCCGAGTTTATCGACTGCGGTTTGGAGAATGCGAGCTATCGAATCGGGCCCAGCGCCCTTGTAGTAAATGGCCGTATCGTCTGCGAACAGAGCCAACTGCGCCTTTTTACTCTTCGGGATGTCGCTGGTGAATAGAGTGAATATGAGGGGGGCAAGCACAGAGCCCTGAGGGACGCCTGCGTGGATGGGACGGGGAGAGGATATTGCGCCTTCGATGCGATAGCGGAATGTGCGGTTCGACAAAAAGTCTCGTAAGATGAGCACGAGACGATCTGGCACGCCGAGTTGGTACAGCTTATATATTAAGCCGTTGTGCCAGACTTTGTCGAACGCTTTCGCTACATCGAAGAATACTGCACCGGTATACAAACCGCGCTGGAAGCCAGCGCTTATGTGTTCGATTATCCGGTGGGCCTGATGCACGCTAGAGTGCTGGGTGCGGAACCCAAACTGTTCGTTGGGGATGAGGCCCTTTGTCTCAGCGTAGTCTCTGAGACGCTTATAAATAAGCCTCTCGTAGACCTTGCCGAGGACTTTGAGCAAACTGATGGGGCGGTAACTCGAAGGCTCGGTTTTGGGTTTGCCGGGCTTCGGGATACCGATGACGGTGGCTTCTTTCCACATTTGTGGAAAGAAATTGTTGCTTAAGGCACCATTGAAGATGGTAGTCAGTAGCATTATTAGGTGGGCAGGGAATAGCTGAATCACCCTATTAGTGATTCCATCTGAGCCGGGGGCTTTACGGATTTTCAGACCCTTGATGATGTCGTGCACTTCGTCTGGTGTGACGGGGGGCAGAGGACTTTCAGGGTCTTCAACGGGAGGGAGGGAGGTTCTACGTTCGACTTCAGCGTCGACCTCTAAGAGGTGAGCTTGGTCTACTGGTAGAGTGCTGGGTGAGCATTGTGCCTCTAGACTATCGGCTAGGCATTCAGCCTTGTCGATGTCGTCGAAGGCTATGGTCTTGTCGGGGCGGATTAGGGGTGGTGTGGACGCGACTTGCTGGGACTTGAGTTTCCTCTGAAGTTCCCAGAAGGCTAGGTGGGTTGGCTCTAGTTCGCTCAGCATCTTGTCCCAGCCCGTGTCACGCAGCTCCTGTATGCGTGTCTTTACAGATCTCTGTAAATAGCGCATATGGGCTTTGTTTGCGGCGCAGGGAAAGTTACTGTATGCACGAATGGCTGCGTTCTTCTCAGTCAATAGGTCACGCACATCGTCAGGTAGTTTCCAGCGGGGGTCTTCCCCCACTGGGACTTCCTTTGAGCAGTCGCTCACGACGGATTGTACGTGATCAGTGAGTGAGTCGATCGCGGCCGTTGTTGCTGCGATAGAGTGGAATTGGTCGGGGATGGAGTCCAATTGGGGGGACGTGTTGGATTTCAGCTGGGTGCTTACTTTCCTCCAGTCCGTTACCCTTTTGTTGGTCGGGGGGCGATTGGGGTCAGGGAGACCTATGCGGGGGTCGAGTTTTAGTATTACAGGACGGTGATCAGAGTGAAGCTCGTCCACCGTCTCTATTGAGTCTAGTCTTAGATTGACGTTCTTAAGGATCGCCAAGTCTAGTACGTCAGGGATATGGCCTACTGTATGGGGATAGTGGGTATAATTCATCGGAGCGATGATGTCGATATTAAGGGAGTTTGAGAGGTCGAACAAGTCTCGCCCTCTTATGGAGGATCTGGAACTATTCCAGGAGGGATGTTTGGCGTTGAGGTCGCCCGCTATGATAACGGAGTCGCTCAAGGCTAGTAGGGATGTGAGATCGTTAGCGAAGGGTTGAAAGTCCTCCGCACCTCTAGAGGGAGTTGCGTAGGCTGATACTAATATGATCGGCTGATGGCCTGTCATGCCTAGGCGGCAGACTGAGACTTCTAGTCGTGAAAGAGGAGGAGGGTCCATAGGGATGCAGTACAGATCCTTTTTATAATATATTAAAGTGCCTCCCTTGTGACAGTGAACCCTGTCATTGCGAACTACACGATAGTTGGCAATGCCGGGGTCACGATTACAGGGTTTAAGGAAGGTTTCCTGAATGAGAAGGATGTCAATTTGATGAGCGCGGAGGAAAACCGCGATCTCATCGCGTTGATTTTGGATGCCATCGGCATTGAAAAAACCTAACGTGAGGGATCGGGGTTTGAACCTAGCTATGACGGTGTTAGACATTGGGGGTTCCTTGAGTGGCGGACGATATCAGGGCTTGCGTAATGTCGGGGTACGCATTGTATATAGCCTGGATCCTAACTATGTCGAGGGCATTTTGGGCGGCAATGAGTTCGCGACCCATTTGGTAAGCGCGAGGGGACAGGAACATCATGATTCCGGATTGGATCATGTTGTAGGGCGTGTTGGGGAGGGCCACGGGAGTGTTTGTGGGTTTGGGTTGGGAACGCGGTGCTACGGGAGCAGGTGCGGACCTGACTGGGGGGGCGGGGGCGCGAGTAAGGGACGCGGGGGCTCCCATAAGGGGCGCGGGGGGGCCCATAAGGGGCACGGGGGTGCCCATAAGGGGCATGGGGGTGCCCATAAGGGGCGCGGGGCCGCGAGTACGGGGGTCCGTTTGGCGGGGGGTGGTGGTGGGTGGGGGAGGGGGTGGGGGTTGGAAGTGACCCAGGGCTGGGAAAGCCTGCTGGTGTTGGAGGTAATTCCACGGACTGGGCCTCTGGGGGCTAAGTCTCTGTGGCATTTGGGATGAAGGGAGAGTGTAGGTGGAGGGAGCTTCCCTCTGCTGGCGGGCGTCGAAACGCTTGGCCAGTTTGGGAGAAGAGGACTTTGGGGCTTTCGGGCAGCCGCGGTAGTTAGCCGGGTGACCTACTTGCCCGCATAGTACGCAACTAGGTGGGTCAGGGCATAGACTACGGTCCTTGGGACGGGTGCAGTCGGAAGTGCCATGCTCGCCCAGGCACTTGACGCACCTGGGTTTTGCGTGACAGTTCCTCTGCGAGTGACCGTATAATTGGCAATTGTGACATTGCCCTATGGCGCCATTTTTCCATGGCTTCTCTATTTGGAAGCCCGTGAGTGAACACAGGGACTTCAACTGAAAAATGGGGTGATGCCCCTCGACGGGAGAGCATACGACGAGTATCATGTCGTATGCTTCCCCGCGTTTTGCGCGGTGCATACGGTGGACTTCGTCAACCGGGACGTTTTGCGACTGAAGGTCGGCTAAGATGTCTGAGGGGGCAATTTCTTTGGGGATCCGTTTGATCACCACTCGGATTTGACGCTCCTCTGAGAGAGTGTACGTGTGGAATGACACACGTCGCTCTCTCAGGAGTTTAACTAATTCCCTATAGTCGTGGGAGGTAGGGGTTTGGACTTTTATACCCTGTTGGGTATTACGGGCGCTGGTGTATGCAATCCTTTGATCGCAACACCATTTGGATATTTCCGTCCACTTTCCCTTGTCCTGAATGAACATGGGTGGTGGCGGAGAGACCTTCTTAGGGTCAGAAGTAGGTGGGGTGGGGGCAACCTGTGAGGAGGGTGACGCGGTCGGGCGGGGGGTGAGGGAGGGGGTAACCAGCGAAGAGGTTGACGCGATCGGGTGGGGGGCGGGGGAGGGGGTAGCGACGGGGGTGCAAGTAGCGGGTAGAGGGGATTGTGAGAACGTGTCTCGGTCCTCGAAGGCTACGACCTTGTTGGCCTGGGTGGAGGATTGCTTCCTGTTCTTCCGTTTTTTCCCCTTTCCTTGGACGGGGACGAATCCATCGTCTTCGGAGTGGGACGAAGCGGAAGAGCCGGTGTGGATTGGCTCTAAATCTGACGCGGTATAGGGGGATTGGGGGCGCTTTGAAGAAGCGGCTAGCGGTGCGCTAGTGTCCATTTGCTCAGGCGGACTGGGCGGACTGACTAGCTCGACTGCTGGGAGCGAGCACTCCAGTGCGTCACTGAATTCAGTGACGCTGGCGACTGAAGGTCCTAGTTGGGGAGTGGGAGTGGGAGTAGGAGTGGGAGTGGGAGTAGGCCGTCGTAGTTGAGTTATTTCCGGGCCATACACATCTCTGAGTCCGGGGGAGTCGGACAATATCCTTTTCAGGATATTAACTAGGTTAGCGTTGTCGCTTTTGAGTGACCTTATGTCGTCTTGAAGAGACTTTAATAAGGACTCCATTTTAGTAATTTCTAGTGGTACCTATTTCTCCTAACAATCCTAACACTAACTCCCCGGGCGGATTGGCCGGGGATGTGTAAACCCTCCCTGTCGGGTATAGACAGGGAGGTTGTGTACTTATAGTGAGCCCTAAGCTTGCTTTTGCCCGTTGCCTATCTTATTTGTGCAACGGGGTCCTAACCAGTCTAGTGCGCCGGGGTAGACACACCCGACCGACACTAGGTGTGTGGCTGTGAAGGCAAAACTGTCACCAATGTCGACTAGGAGATCCCCCAAGGCCGAACACTGGGACCCGTCCAACTGATTGCCTAGCCCTGAAGGGGTTTCGGCGGGTGTAATTGGGGCAACACCCTCTCGGTTTCGTTGGCACCGTATGGTTTCCACCGAGAACCACGAAACTGTGGATTTTACCCAGAAGGGGCCAAAGTACGCGACGGTTTGTTTTTGACTGACAACTCTGAAGAGAAATATTTATTAATTGTGTCTTGAAAAAGACAAACAATTAATAGGTCGATGATAGTCAACAGACTATAGAAGACTCGTCGCAGGGCGCGACGATAGAGGGCTCGGGAACCACAGCGGGAGCCACAGAGCCGGGAGCAGGAATCTCGTACACACAGCGCAGCACGTGCGTCCGCGAGCGGTGTCGAGCGTAGAGTGTGCTAGGGTTTTACATTTTGGTTTGAGCTTAAGTAGTATTCTACTATGGTACAAGTAGCGAGTGGTTTGAGTATTAAAAATAAATGATTTACAATTCTTAACCAATGATAGGTAGGTGAGGCCTGGATATTTTAGTCAAGCATGAACTTGATTCTCGACAGGTTGTAACCTGCTCCCTGAATGATACCTTTTTACGTAGTTTATTTTCGACAAGTTGCAACTTGTTCTTGGGCGATGCCATCTGGCTAGTTTCTCGTCGACAAGTTGCGACTTGTTCGTGAGTGATGCTAATATTCTGTTTATGTGTGTTCTTGTCAAGTTAGGAACTGCTTGGTGTGTAGTACAATTATCGCTTGTTTAAATATTATTATTTACAACATTGATCTATGTGATTTACGTTACATAATCAAACCGTACTATTGTTTGAGTGGGCGTCCTGCACAGTTAAGTTATCAATTTTGTAATAACCCTTATCTCAGTATTATTACAGAGGTTTAGTGCTAATGTACTTGATACACTAAGTATGGACTGACGGCATTTGTAAAGTTACAACAACATCTACACTAATATTATTAAGAGGTAAAATTTGTGAGTTTGTATGTAGGAGTTAATCTTCAGAACTACTGGTCCGATTCCGAAAATTATTCACTTTACTTATAGGAGGCTACAGTATTTGCCGAGTGTCATAATACAGGGTGGGGCAAGTTATGTAGTAATGGGAAATGGCTGCCATTTAGTTGAAAATGAAAAAATATTACCTTGTTTCCACGGAAAGATTATTTAAAGGTTTAAAATTATGACATTAAGGGCTGATTTCACCAAAGAAACTGAACGCGATTAGCATTTCTAAAACACGTGCATGAACTGTCAGTGTCAAAATTGTTATGGAATATTGTACATTGACAGCTCTTAAACGCGTTTAGATGTGCTGAACGTGTTCAATTTCATTGGTGAAATCCGCACTAAGTAAAAAAAAAATCGGTCGAATTACCACCTTCTGAGTTGATGTTTAGGGGTGTGAGGAACAGGGTGTAAAGTTCTTTCATCCACCATAGAAAAGGGAGGATCCTCCGACCAGACGGGTGTCGTGTCTGGCAGGCAACTGCCCAGAGGTTGAAGTCGGGAAGCTTGTATATATGTTTATCGCGCGGTAAACTCTAATTGCGCGATGCAGGATTTGTGTGACGTCAGGATGTTGTGTGACGTTAGGTCTTTGATGCGCAGTTTTTGCATGTAGCGATGTAGATGCCGCTACATCACTCCCCTCCGGAGACCGGAGGTCGATAGTGGGCTGAGTCTTGAATCTTGCGATGCTTCACAGTGCCAGCTATGGTTCCAGTGAGTTGGAACCGGGTGCCGTATAGTTCGCGGTGAGTCGGAACTGTCTGCGGTGGTTTCCCAGTGGGTCGAGGTAGCGCTGCGTTATGATCCAGTGGGTCGGATGTGGTACAGCGCTGGGTTGTGGCTTAGGGTGATGACCAGGAATGCGCGTTCGCTGCATGCTGGTGGTCAGGATACCCGTTGAAGCCGTGGGTGCTGACTGGCTGTGTGACTCGCCCCACGAAAGCTTGCGGGACTGATGATGATGATGACGTCACGCTGAAGTAGTTGCACGAAGGCTGCGTTGACGTTCATACTCGGGGTCACCAATTTAGGGGTGTGAGGAACAGGGTGTAAAGTTCTTTCATCCACCATAGAAAAGGGAGGATCCTCCGACCAGACGGGTGTCGTGTCTGGCGGGCAACTGCCCAGAGGTTGGAGTCGGGAAGCTTGTATATATGTTTATCGCGCGGTAAACTCTAATTGCGCGATGCAGGATTTGTGTGACGTCAGGATGTTGTGTGACGTTAGGTCTTTGATGCGTAGTTTTTGCATGTAGCGATGTAGATGCCGCTACAGATGCACATTTCTGCTGATTTCTTGTTCAATGTTGGCTTTCAAGACTTGGCAGCTTGTGGTTTATGTTGATGTTGATAAACGCAAGATTTAAAAAATCCCCAAAGCAAGAAGTCTGTATCAAATCGCCAAAACGAGAGATTATACGGCCCAGAAAATGGTGTTTCAAAATCCGTCATTGCTTTGGGCTCCTGAGCTGTGTGTATGGCTCCCCGCTCCATTGTATTGTCAACTAATTCTCCATCTATCTATTATTTAAATGTCAAAGCACAGTGACATTTGACGCCATTTGCAAAATGTATGGCACATTCACATTGTGATATTACTTTTGCCCCACCTTGTATTTTAAGTTAATACAAGAAATTTCACGCCAACCAAGTCGCGGACAGAGGCTATTTTATTATAAGACTAGCAGTAACCCGCGACTTCAAGCTATAACCTTCTCTAGGGCCCAGGTTACAAACCTATCTGTCAAATTTAATAACAATCACTTCTGTGATTTAGGCGTGAAAAAGTAACAGACAGACAGACAGGCTGAATTTCGTATTTATAATATTACTAGCGAGCGATCCATAAGGATTGGTCGCTAGTAATATTATAAATCCGAAGTCGTAAAAACCGTGCGAAGCCCGTGCTTCGCACGGTTTTTACGACTTGACAAAACATCAAGTACGTATTTTTTATTATTATGCAGTTTAATATTAATGTGGTATGCACATAAAACTTCTGGAATAAATGATCTAAATGATGATGAAAACCGCATTAAAATCCGTGGCGCAGATTAGAAGAAAAACGCTGTGACACAGACAGACACGAAAACTGACTTAGTTAGAGTACAAAATCCTCTGATGAAAAATATCATTATTTAAATTAGCCAACATAGATATTGGTAAAAATTTAAAATCTGGGGGTTATTTAAATTAAAACAAATATAACTACATAGGTATCTACAGTATTTTTATCTCACGAAGCGACGCGCGCTTTACTTGTGGTAAACAAGTGTACAAATACGCTGTGAATGTGTGTTCACGAGCTGCGGTTGTGAGTATTAACACCGCACCGGAATTTTCGAAGATGAATTCATGATTTACTTTTAGTTGTAATCTCTTGAATGACCTAGGAATTTAATAATACATCGGATGTTTTAACAAATACATTGTTTTATTTCCGATACCCGTGGAGATAGAGGTCAATGTACTATTATAATGTATTAGTAATTTACTATTATTGTAATTGCGTTTAATACTATTGTTGAACTTGATAATCTTTGTAGATCATTTGTATACAGCGTGGTGATATGTTGATGATCAATTAGTTTTTGCTTAACAGTACGGGGATAGTAAGAGTTACTTATTGTTATTAAAATAAATTACTTGCAGTTTAATAGTACGCGACTTACAGGTCATGGGTTCGATCCAAACTTTGCTTTGTATAATAAAATAAAAATAATAACCACTGCTCTCAAAACGGTGAAGGAAAACATCGTGAGGAAACCGGCATGTACTAGAATCAAAAAATCGAAGACATGTGACATCTACCAACCCGCACTGGGCCCGCGTGTGGATTATGGCCCACTCCCTCTCACAGAGAGGAGGCATGTGTTCCAGTAGTGGGAATATTATAGGCTGGTTATACTTGTTTACAGTTATTATAATTATATTCATTTTTGGTTCGTGGAATGTGGCAGTGTCGAGAAACGTACGGTATCGCATTCTAGGCAAAGTCAGGGAAATTATTTTTTTATCAAAATTACTACCAACTAAAATTTCCCGTATATTCAAATCACAGATATAATTCTTTTCGCGGGAAAGTCCGAAAGGGATACCGTGGCCCCTGGCAACGTACAGGCAACACTGAAGGAACACGGGTAGGTTTTAGGCTCTGCGCAGAGCGGGACAAGTTATTTGATAATATCCCACCTATTGTCATTCTTTGACAGTTTATAGTATATATATACTTTTACCATATTATGTCAAAATGTAAACAATTTCATGAAGCCATGCTAGCCTCAACAACTGAAGTTAGAATCAAGCAGAAGACAATATTTCTTAGAACGCGTAGCTAAAGCATTTTTTGGAATTTTAAGTCCCGGTACCTACACCTCTAATGGGGGATATTGAAATTTATCGAACAATGCCTGTAACAATTTACTGTGGGCAACAGCATAAAAGATACAGCCTGGAAAATTTCTTGTTTATCAAATTGACATACCAAACCAATTTGCCATGATAATTATAGCCATTTTATACAATTATCAAAAAATTACAGTTGTGATTTTAATATACGTGCAATTTAAGTTGGTTATCAATTTACTAAACAATTAATTTCCCTGAAATTAATTTTAAGAAAATGTTAAAATAAAATCATATAAGTAGTCTGTTGCTAAAAAAAGTCTTCTAAACTGCAACAAGCTACCTTACCATAGGTAACATCAATTCTTTCAGATTATAATGATGGTAACTCTGGCATCGATGACCTTGAGTTCCGACAATTGACAGAAAAGTCGATATTTACCATGGCAGGTTCAATAAAAAGTCAACTCGCTCTGTGCACATAGTTTCTAACTGAAGCACACAATTTATTGGATAGATACTTAGGACCACATCGGACTTAGTGCTTTTACACACGAGTGGCACGCGGCAACTGCAGCCGTCGAAAACGTGCCGTATTTGAGCACCGAGGCCTTAGTGTGAGTTTCTTTTAACCATCTCGACTTTACGCATCCACCGCGTTCGGCGCTCCGTTTGGCCCTTCACTGGTGAAAGCCGAGATGGTGAGTGGTGGTTTAAAGAAACTCATACTAGGGTCTCTGAACTCGAAAACACGAGCGGTACGTTGTCGACGGCAGCATGCGCTGGCTGCAGCTGCCACTGCCCTTGACGCGTTCCGCTCGTGTGTAGGAGCACTTACTGTCAGTCAGAAAGTGATCGTCTTTTGCCTGCTTTATGATTTTTCTTTCAGCATATTGCCATGAACTTTAGGAATTGCTCATGCCGAGTGCCGTAGAAAAAATATTGACCAGTCAGCAAAGTGGTATAGGTTAGGAGGGCTGAGTGCCCAAAATACAGGATGTATCAGAAATCTGTGGTTATATTAAAGGTGGTGGTGCAGACCATCCGACCCGACAACTTTCTCCATGAGACTAACATTATTGTAATCGCAAAAAAAAAATCTGCTCTCTCATACATTTGGGTCGAGTAGGTATTGAAGTTTTGTATGGAATAGCTGTTATTTTTCTCGATTACGATGTTCGTCCCATGGAGAAACTTGTTAAGTTTGATGCTCTGTACCACCATAAATATGACTACACATTTCTGATACACAATGTCGTAGGCATATTGTATTATTTGTTATTTATTATACAAATGCTCGCAGTTATGAAAAACACTTTTTAGTGCACCTCATGGTGATGGTGGTGCCATTACAATTATGTGAACAACTTAAGGCGACACTGAGCGACTTTAAATGATATTATACTGAAGATCACGTGAAAACAAGTAGTGTTAATGATTTGGAAAATATATATGTTAAATAAGAGCATTTTCTTAATAACTTAGTCTGTGAATATTTTAGATTATGTTTATATTACATAGTGTAATTAATTTTTAAAGTTACGTCTAACGCGGATAAAAAATTGAGAATCGCGCAAAAACTATCAAGCGTATTTTTCTGATACCTTCACCATTTTAAAGATAATTGAAATATTTATCTTTTAGTATAAGTTTTTTATTTAAAATATTGACCAGTCAGCAAAGTGGTAAAGGTTAGGAGGGCTGAGTGCCCAAAATACAGGGTGTATCAGAAATCTGTGGTTATATTAAAGGTGGTGGTGCAGACCATCCGACCGGACAACTTTCTCCATGAGACTAACATTATTGTAATCGCAAAAAAAAACTGCTCTCTCATACATTTGGGTCGAGTAGGTATTGAAGTTTTGTATGGAATAGCTGTTGTTTTTCTCGATTACGATGTTCGTGCCATGGAGAAACTTGTTCTGTTTGATGCTCTGTACCACCATAAATATGACCACACATTTTTGATACACAATGTCGTAGGCATATTGTATTATTTGTTATTATAAGTAAGGGGAAGCAGAAAATTGTAGGAAATGGCTCCCCCTTTATCTTCAGAAGCAAAAACATAGCAAACAGGCACGACGCAACAGCGCGATGCGACTCTAATAAAACAATTTCTAATAAAATTTCACGGTAGAACAATAGGGCTGATGACAAAATTTTTTTTTAGTCCGTCTTAGAGATCATAAAAAAATATTGGACACGTATTTTTTCTTTTTTTACGTAATCTAAAGATCACGGCGATACATTGAGGTAAAATGTGCCATGACGTCACGAGTATGTAGATTTTATACATACTAGTGACGTATCGACCCCCACTCCCCAACTTAAAATGCGTTTTATGTAAGTATTTTTTTATTAATATGATTAAGCAAAAAATACGTGTCTAATATTTTTTTATTATCTGACTGACGGACTAATTAGAATTTCATTTTTTTACCCAGGCATCATCCCTATTACCGGTGTCGCGCGACAAGTCGCGCCAGTCTGTATGAGCCTTAAGCCTTTTAACATAATGATAAGTATTAGCCTTATCAATAGCAAAAGTTTTTAGCTCATTTTGACAGTTCAATTACCTATATGAATTTCTTTGAAGTCAATTTTTACAAATACATACATCAATCATACTTGATGGAAGTATGGATTTGTTATTGACCTACTCCCAAAATCCATTACATAAATATCTCACCTACTTCCTAAATTAGGCGCCAAAAATATTCCGACCTACCGTTTATTATCACAATAATTGTGCGCAAAATAAATAACACCAAATCCCCAGTGACATAATCTGGTTGAAGTGTTGAACGCGATGACCGTAATAGGAGAACACCCGTCAAATACGTGCTGTGTGTCTGTGCTCCTGGTACAAAGATAGCCTTGCATAGGTCGACCACGAGTTTTGGTCTAAGTGTCAGTTCACAATGAGACGTCGACGCGACGCTGCGCGCACTTCTTAGGATAGTGTTACAAAATATAACTTTATTTACTACACAAAAAGATACACATTTACTTTAAATAATTCGAAAACTACCCGCGGCACCGTGATACTCCGCGCTGCGCCTCGAGGTGCCTCGCGGCGTAGCGCGACGCATCACGACGCAGCGGACGCCCGGAGTCCGGATTTGAGCCGGGTTGATGGCAATGGCTTGCCCCCTATTACATAGGATTCCTCTTTTATTTCTTAGTTCTTAATTAGTTAATTTAAAAACTATCACAGTAAAACTACTTCCTACTCATAAGCGAGCATAAACAACAAATTTCTTTTTCCCCGACCCACCGCGTCGCGTCGCATCGCCCGCCCGCGCCATTACTTCGTTTTTGCTTAGTGATCTTTCTGACTTTCGTTGTTTTTGCTCCGCTCCCAAGGGCCTTAGCATGATGTTAAATAGTCTATAACCTTCCTCGAGAATTGAGCTATCAAATGCAAAAAAATAATTGTATAAATCCGACTGGCAGTTCCAGAGATTAACCTGTTCAAACAAAAAAACAAACAAACTCTTCAGCTTTATGAACTAGCGATCTAGCCAGACCAAATCGGCAAAACGAGAGATTATACGGCCCAGAAATTGGTGTTTCAAAATCTCCGTCATTGCCAGAGGCTCCTGAGTTTTGTGTCTGGCTCCATTGCATTGTCAACTAATTCTCCATCTGTCTAATAACTAAATGTCAAAGCACAATGACATTTGACGCCATTTGCAAAAATTATGGCACATTCACATTGTGACATTACTTTTGCCCCACCTTGTATATATATGCTTTTACATTACAATACAATATTATTATATTCCCCGAAAACATTTTATCTTTCTCTCGACGTATATAAATAAACATTAGGTATCAAGATTACGAAGTTATTTATATAAGAAACCGTTATTGTTTGGCATAAAAACTATTTTTAAACTTGAGGCCGTTTTTTGTAGGCATAAAAACTGTGTGATGATAACCAAATCAAAGGCTTGTGTGTGTGTGACTTGTCGCGCGACGCGACACCGGTTATTGTTATACTGTGAAGTTTTCTTAGAAATTATATTGTTCGTGTCGCGTCGCGCGACAAGTCGAGCTGGTCTGTACGAGCCTTAAAGCGTTTCGTAACATATATCAGTGTGAGTTATTGAGCAAGTAATAGCTCGTTTTGATGTGAGAAATGTGTAAAGGCTCATGTAACCCAGCGCGACGCGACTCGAACAATACAATTTCTAAGAAAGAAAATACGTTTATTTGCGGTAAACATGACGGAAAGAAGGAACACAAAACAAAAAAGTACAAGTTGAGTGAAAATATGCGTCACATCGCGCAAAACTTAACGGTATAACAATAACCGGTGTCGCGTCGCGCTGGTCTGCACAAAGCTTTATGTTGATTTATTTAAATGCTTTAAAATATATATTTACTGTACCAATAATAATGATTGTCTTGTAGACACCTAAGGAGGCTCTCGTTGGGCAGCTGGATCAAGGGTTTGATTCAGAAAGCGGTACTCTTAGACACGGCTCACATTGTTCGGCGGTTCCTCTCTCTGGAGCCCTGACCGCCGCCGGTAGCTTGGACCCTGTTCCTGATACCGGTGGGCTATTTTTTTTAAATATTTTATATTTTAGTATTTAAAAACGATGATATTTATGTGTATTTATATTTGTATGTAGTACCTACAGTGTAGAAAAGTTCAGCTTGAGTAGATTTGGGTAACTGCCCTTCGATTCTGTAAAAATATCACCGTGAAACTTAGGTGAAGTGAGCTGTCAATAGTGTTAATCCCTAGCATCCTGCCGGTCGATTCTGTGGCAGTGACAGCTCACTTCACGCTCACTTCACCTAAGCTTCACGTTAATATTTTTACAGAATCGACCGGCTGTTCACGTCAAAGCCGTGGATAACAGCGCAAGCAATATTGTTACTACGGCTCGCAAATTCTTCCATATCCTGAGGGTACGTCTTCCCTACCACTACCGCGCCCCCCGGTCTACTTCTTGATATGCAATGGCCTCTGTAGCCCCATGAAGCATGAAGCTCCAGGGGCTAGTGCAAATCTTGGGGCTCATTCGGTTTATCGAGTCTGGTTAAACCATGCTGGGGTCGGTGCATTTAATTTATTCATTCAGTGATCATAAGCATCATCTCAAAGAAAGGCATGAATTTATCTATGCGTATCTGGTTAGGTTACTTCGTGGAATTGAGCATAGCCCAGGAGTACTGCACCGAATGAGTATATGTGTACCAGACCGCTATGTGTGGAGGCGGCGCCGCCCGCTGCTGCTGGCCGTTCCGGTTGCCAGGACCAACCTGCTAGCCAAAAAACCATTAATCTGCGCAATTCGAGGTATTAACGATCTTCACGTGAAGATCGATGTATTTACATGCCATTTGAGTGAACTCGCACAAATACTGTTGTTTATTTTATATTATAGTGTAGATTAGAGTAGGCTATACTTAATTATGTTGTTGTTTTTTATTTTCATTTTATAGGGAATTTAGTAATGTAGTTATTATTTTTAAATGTTTAAGTACTACTAGTTTTTGAATTTTTCAGTTTTTAATTGTAATTTAGTTAATTTTAAGACCTCGCTATCGCATTAGGTTTACACCTGTAATGATAGTTGTAAGGGAGATATAAATAAATAAATAAAATAAAATAAATTTCATTTATTAGGTGCATAGCCTTCTCCGGGTGTCACCACTGTGTGGATCGCCCGGAGGACACGGTGGAGCATACGGTGGAGGTCTGCCCGGCTTGGGCGGAGCACCGCCGTGTCCTCACGGAGGCGATCGGCGGCGGCGATCTCTCGCGTCCGGCCCTGGTTGAGGCCATGGTTGAGGCCATGGTTGCGCGAGGGAGATGCAAGCTTTACGCCCTCGCGGCCCTAGTCGCCTCAGGAGACGCCCCGGGCGTCGGGAGTAGAGAGCCGACTTCCGGCCACAGTAGGCGCGGGCTTGCGGACGGTGAGCAATGGGCAGCTTGCCGTCCGATAAGGACCAGGCCCGTGTCGACGGCGCGTTGTGTTCCACGCGCGCCTCAAAGAGATGTCAGCACCAACCGACGGAGTCGAAAGACCAATGCCTGCTGGGGTTGCGGGTTTGTCCGAAAGGGATATCGCGGCCCCGGCACACAGGCAATGGAAGGAACACGGGTGGGTTTTAGTCAGTAAAAGTCTGACACACCCTCTCGCTCTGCCCAGAGCGGGAGAAGTTATTTGATGATTTCCCAACCTGAAAAAAAAAAAAAAAATGTGCTTAGCCTTCTAGTTTTTCCTCGTAAGACCTGGCATCAATCTATGGCAGAATATTTTTCCTTAGCAATTAACGTACCCCTCATAAGCAAAAGCTTACTTCTAAAAACAGATGTCACAAGCATTCAAATATAAATTAGTCTTAAACAAGCATCTAAACAGCTGATCACATATTAACTCATCTAACAAGTATTAAGTTAAACGATTAGATACATAATTTACGTGAAAATAATCGATGGGGTCACAAACTGCATGAAAATTGAGAGGTCACTGACCTGATGTCCTCCGTTCTACTCGTAAACTGTGAACTTTAGAGTTCAGTTGACTCTTGAACCTTTTTATGAGATCATAAGTAGTTTAGTGCTTGTAAATAGGAACTCATCTCGCTAAGCGAAAAATGTATTGAAAGATGGCATACGTATATATTGGGTCATGAAGTTATGATAAGTAGATTGTAGATCCTCTCGCCCTCGCAACTTTTAGTAGTCGGACGAAAAAATAAAAATAATCTATTTGAGAAAACAAAACATTTTTTTTTCTCTCTAGGCTTTCGTCCAACGCGTATTGGGGAAGCCATACTACCACAAAGTCAAAGTTAAACAATTTATTTCAATTAAGCACATAAAAGGCACTTATGAACGTCAATTTTACAAAAAAATAGAATTGATTCTAGTCGCCCCTTCCAAAAGGTAGTTTTCGCATGGAGAAGAATGGGCAAGAAACTCCACCGTTACTCTTTGAAAATGTTTTTACAATATTTTGTATACATTAATTATACAATTATATGTGAAGACGATGCATCTAGAATAAGATTACTATACCGCGATTGGTAAAAAAGAACGAAAAATAAAGCAATTACAGAAAAATTAATTATGTGATAGATACACGGTGTTCACATATTTACAAACATTGTAAAATTATACGATATTCCTAACATTTTAACTAGTAATACTAATAAGTCAGTGTGTGAGTTCAAGAAATCATAGAATGTAAAATCAGTGTTGTAAAAAATATCAAATACATAATTAAATAAGCAACCAGTTTGATTTTGGCTAGACTCTAAATTGTCCTATGGAGCAGGACCAGCAGGTTTCCAAGCATTTTTATCTTGGATATAATCCTCTAATTTGTAATATGCTTGTTTACAGAGTGTACTTTTATTAAGAGTTTTAAATTTTCTTTAATTTAATTGTAAAATATCACAAGTATTTTATTGTAACATTTAACACAGTACCCCATAAAAGATGTATGAACTTTAGATAATCCGTATTTTATCTTTATTTCTAGTATTAAAATTATGTCTATCACTTATTTTATTAAAAATATTTAGTTTTTTTCTTACATACATAATATTTTCATAAATTAATTGGCAAGGTACCGTCATAATTTTAATCTTTTATAAATAGTTCCCTGAGAGATTCGCGACGATGTAGATTATAAATGGCTCTGTCAGCTATATTTTGTAAAATAAAGATAGATTCAATGTCAGCAGCCCGACCCCACAGTAAAATGCTATACGACATAATACTGTGGAAGTAGCTAAAATAGACCAAACGCGCGGTTTCTACATCTGTTAACTGTCGTATCTTTCTAACAGCATAAGCGGCCGAACTTAGCCGCCCTGCAAGAATTGTTATATGAGGTCCCCATTGTAATTTCTCATCTAGCGTGATTCCTAGGAAAACCGTTTGATGAATAAATTCTAGTTTTTCCTCCACCTCGCTGAATAGCTAACACTTTTACCATGACATCACTTCTATCATGATATGACATCGTGTGTCATGTCCTAGAACCAAATATTCGAAGACATGTGACATCTACCAACCCAACTGAGCCCGCGTGGTAGATTACAGCTAGGGTTGCCATCCGTCCGGATTTTCCAGGATTTGTCCTAGTTTAGAGGGCATCCGGGGAGCGTCCGAACGGGGCTTCATTTGTAGTCCGGGTTTAATAAATTTAAAGTCTTGGGCTGCCCGCGACACACGCACACCGACTAAATAATTCTAACAATTTGTAACAAACTGTAATAAAATTCTGTTTTGTTAGATACATTTAAAATGATGACAAACGATGACTAAATTTGATTTTAAGGTCTGAAAATAAATAAAAAGGTGATTTATGACATTTTCAACTGTTTTTATTACACTGACCATGTTTAAAAAGACCTGTTGACATGTTCGGGTTCTGGGCTCTAAAATCCGGAGTTTTCACGCGTCTCGTCCTGGTTGCCAAATTTTTGAGATGGCAACTACAGCTCACTCCCTCTCGAAGAGTGGCGGCCTGTGTCTCTGCAGTGGCAAGATTATAGACTGATTTAGCTATGACTTACTTTCATTGTACTATTGCGGACACTGGCGCCTGACCACTTTTCGACCTTATTGTCACAGCAATAAGGTCAGAAAGTGGTCAGGTGCCAGTGTCCGCGATGATACCTAGGTGGTTCATGTCTCGTTCCGGTACAAGAGAAGTAGAACTGAGTAAACACTTTATTATATCACTCAAATAGGCTGATATATTGGCTCAACCCTTAGTGGTCGTCCATAAATCACGTGAGGCTCGAAAGGGGGGGAGGGGGTTCGGAAAAAATCACGAAATATCAGGGGAGGGTGTAGTGAGATATCACGTGTATTTATTTGTTCGATTAATGCGCATTTCTAAACCGAAAAGCGAACCTCCAAATAAAATATTTTTCTTTCTATTTAAAATATTCTGTACTTATACCATACTTTGAACCAAAAAATAAACGTGATTGTGGGTAGGGGGGGAGGGGGTATTCTAAAACAACACCACGTATCACCAGGGGGGAGGGGGAATGGTTATAAAGTTGTTAAAAAACATCATTAGATTAATGGACGACCCCTAAGGCATTTTGTACACGGCACGGTTTCGTTAAGGTACGTCATAAAAACCGCGCCATAAAAAAAACGTTTCTGTCAATATTCCATAGTGATCCATACAACACTGATGACCGTGTCTACACACGGCGTGTAAAAGGTAGTAAGTACTTCACGGCAAGAAAACGTATTATAAAAAGAGCCTTAAGGCTTGTGAAGACCAGCGCGACAGCGGTTATTGTTATACTGTGAAGTTTTCTTAGAAATTATATTGTTCGTGTCGCGTCGCGCGACAAGTCGCGCTGGTCTGTACGAGCCTTAAAGCGTTTCGTAACATATATCAGTGTGAGTTATTGAGCAAGTAAAGCTCGTTTCGATGTGAGAAATGTGTAAAAGCTCATGTAACCCAGCGCGACGCGACTCGAACAAATACTGTGAAGTTTTCTTAGAAATTGTATTGTCCGTGTCGCGTCGCGCGACAAGTCGCGCTGGTCTGCACAAGCCTTTATTCACTCTATATAAAATGTAAAAACCCCTGACCGATTCGAAAGGGGCATATCGGTACTGCAATAACATTAACAATTGTTTTTTTGAATTGTTATTGAAAATTAAAAAAGTTATTGTTATTTAAATTAAATTCACATTTTTTGTACAAAAATATCCATTAAAAATTATCAAATTTTCAACAAGGGTCTTTAGATAAGACTTTTAGACACCCGCTAAATGGCGGCCGCCCGCGCCTAATGTAGGTAAATAAGCCGGTAAAATTCCCCATTGAAAAAAAAATTGTAGACTTTTTTTTCCTGAAATTCACCTCATAAATAGACTCTCAGTACGATACTTAATAATACCCTCAAGGATCAGACAGGTTTTTTTATATAACCATTTCCTAAGCGCCCAAATTTTAAAGTTACTGTTAACACCTACTAATTCGGACGGTGAGCAATGGGTAGCTCGCCGTCCGATAAGGACCAGGCCCGGGTCGACGGCGCGTTGTGTTCCACGCGCGCCTCATAGAGATGTCAGCACCAACTGAAGGGGTCTGCTGGGACCGATGCCTGCCGGGCTCGCGGTAAAGTCCGAAAGGGATACCGTGGGCCCCTGGCAACGTACAAGCAACTGAAAGTACAAGAGTGGGTTTTAGTCAGTAAGAGTCTGACACGCCCTCCCGCTTCGCGCAGAGCGGGAGAAGTTATTTGATAATTTCCCAGACAAACAAAAAAAGACCAATTAATTTGTACTTTGCAAGAATTACAATTAATTCAAATAAAGCCCAAAGTATCTTGCTGATTCTTGATAGATACATAATTCGTTTATCAATATCCCCTAAACATCAAAACTAAAAAGCATATAACAGAAAACAGTAAACACAAGTGAACTGCGGAAAATGCCAAGACAAACAGCTAAGCTGTTATAACCCTCGCTGAGTGTAAGACCGTGTTGTGCAGTAACCTTGTACAGGGGTAACCTCAGCACCCGGGGTCAACTGTAACGTTTGAATTATTTGCTAAAAGGTCGCTGTTACACCGTCGTTGAACGTCTGAATTTATTGACTTACGAGTTGTATGTCATAAGTTTGAATCTAGTCAGGCGCTTTACTTTGTGTAAATTATTTCATCACCGCTGCTCTCAAAACGGTGAAGGAAAATATTGTGAGAAAACCAGCATGTCCTAAAACCAAGAATTCGAAAACATGTGACATCTACCAATCCGCACTGGGCTCGCGTGGTAGATTACAGCCCAGCAGTGGGAACACTATAGAATGATTATGCTATGCTATGTTGAGAATGTTAAGCCATAAGATGAAAGTTAAACAATAGAATAAGTACTTAACTGGATTCAATACTTGGAAACACGATGAGTGATTTCAGAATTCCAAGTTAATTTTTTTAAATAACTATAATTTCCCCATATTATTTCTCTGTTACGCGACGGTGTGACGAAGGAATATCTATAGCCTCGAATGTCGTTTAGCTTTATCGGGTGCTCACACGACCTCAGCATAAGGGGGTGGACACAAGGTGAACCCATCGGTATATTGTCATAATGAGCATTGTGTGAATTGAGCCTTAATAATAACTGAACTTTATGAGGATGAAATAGGTACTTATAGCTAACAGTGGGTGAAAATGGGTTGAAGATGAAAAAGGACAGCTTAGCTTTACTCACTGCCTTATCTTGATCCAACAGTCTCGATGGTCTTGTGGTCGCAACCGCTATTTCTGAGTACGAGCTCCTGGGTTCCATTCCCAATTCGAGCTGTATTGGTTTTTCCATCTGGAAATTCTAAATTGCCTGGAGTCTGAATTTGTGCCCAGATGATGGCAATAGGCTAGTCCTCTATTACAGTGGACTAAAACATAATTGGCGAAATGTCTCCAAATTATTACGTATTACGTTTTTTATGTAGATAAATACACCCTGAAAATAATAAGCTCTTGATACAATATGTCATCTCATTAAACTGCATGGGGTGTTCACAAGGTGAAAGTATCTTGTTTATGGAGTAAACTTACCATAGATAATATAATGTAGGTACGATTATTATGACGATCGACGCCATTTTTTAACATCAAAGCAATAGATAAGGTCATGGGTTTATTGAGGCCATGGTTAGCTCATTAAGTCCTATTATTATAATTTGCTTACAATATTTTTGATTAACTTTTTCCAGCTATCTTTTGTCGCCCCAATCATTGAGATTTTTGAGATAATGTAAGTGAAAAACGTTGGTTACTATTCTGTCAAAATAACCAAAATATTCTGTCAAAGCACGTAGAAACGCAGAAAGTTTTTTTTTTGTGTCAATATTTGTATCGTTGATAGTGATTGATTGATCATGCGAGTGCTCGAACTATTGCATTTTCCGACTTTCAAGTCAACGACCATCAAGTCCTGCTGAGTCTTGCAGCAAAAGTAACCGTTATTTTCGGATACAATACGACCTGTACCACAGTATAATAAAATAACAGTATTATATCACGGGCAGTGACCTTGAAATAATTACGGCCGTTCGGTAGATAAACTTTCCGCGTCCGTGCGTAACTGCCGCGCACTCGATACTGTTGCGTACTGATAAAACACGGAGATATCGAAGCGCGTCGACTCGGCCGTTTTGTATGAAGATATAATACCGTTCCTTATTTATACTATGCCTGTACTGATAAAATAGTAAATAATCCGAACTCCCTAAGGTTGGTGTCAAGCGACAGACGTTACAACCAATAATTTGCACTATCTGAGGGTGAAGAAACTCATTGTTTGTCGCTTGTAAAGTTTTATAAGAAAAGCGGTGTGAATGTACGAGAGAACCCTCAACACTGTCGTAAACAAGGCTGTTTTCGAAAGGCATCTAAATCACTGTTGTTGAAGAAATATTAATTTTGTTTATAGTACCTAGCTAGTCTAAGTATCCTTGAAAAACATAATATAACCTGTCATAATGCCGCCCGGCCGGAGAAATTTAACAGTAGGAGAACAGACGGCTATAGGAGTAAACCATAATTGAAATCATTTTGGTGCAAATTTCATAATATTATTATGTCAATCATTTCGAAATGGACGGCTTTTAAATCCAATTTAGATGTAATGTATGAAAGGGAGACTCACTACAAGATAAATCTATATAATAAAAATGAATCGCTAAACGTGTTGCTAAGCGCAACTCGAGTCTGAGTCGCGCTGGTCGCGCGACGCGCCACCATTTATTGTTATACTGTGAAGTTTTCTTAGAAATTGTATTGTTCATGTCGCGTCGCGCGACAAGTCGCGCTGGTCTGCACAAGCCTAAACTCGAGAACGGCTGGACCAAGTTCGCTAATTCATTTTTTGTTGTGTTTGTTATTGTACGGAGAAGGTTCTTAAGGAAAAAAAAAAGAAGAAAATTGCGCAGAAAATTGGAAAATTTCAGAAAACTTAACGACTATTTTAACTTCGTGCGTTGGACAGTTACCGCGTTTGATGAATGTGAATTTAGCAGAGTAATAGGTTCGTAGGTATGTAGGCAGGTAGGTAGGATGGGTAAGTAGGTAGGTAGGTAGGTAGGGTAGGTAGGGTAAGTAGGTAGGGTAGGTATGTAGGTAAGCATTAGATAAGTACATAGTGCTACCCGAGCGAAGCCGAAGCGCAGCTAGTCTTCTATAAAATAAAAATGAATAGGTAAATGCTAAATGTGTTGCTAAGCGCTAAACTCGAGAACGGCTGCACCAAATTGAATAATTCTTCTTTTGTTGTGTTCATTATTCTCAGGACAAGGTAATAGGCAATTGTATAAAAGATAGGTAGGTATGCCATTGCCCGCGGCCTCGGCACACAGGCAACGGAAGGAACACGGGTGGGTTTTAGTCAGTAAAAGTCTGACACACCCTCCCGCTCCGCCCAGAGCGGGAGAAGTTATTTGATAATTTCCCACCCTCAAGTTCAAAAGTTAGGTTGGGTAGGACAGGTAGGTAGGTATGTGTAGGTAGGGTAGGTAGGTAGGTAGGTGTAGGTAGGGTAGGCAGTTAAGTAGGTAGGTAGGTAGGTAGTAGATATGCAGGTAGGTAGGTAGGTTAGGTAGGTACGGTATCGAGGGTAGGTAGGTGCGCCGTAGATAAGTACTTAGTGCTACCCGTGCAAAGCGGGGGCGGGCAGCTAGTTCTAAAATAAAAGAGAATAAGGAAAAATCTTCCCTTAGTATATTTTTCTACAGTTAAGACACGATGACGAAACAAGCCATTACTGTTCTTGAGTGACAGCTTCCTCTGTCATTGTTCTACTTCACATAGGTAGTGTGTACCTACTTTAGAGTCTATTACAAAACAATGCCTAATACAGACTTTATGATGAGCTATTAAATTATGTAACAAATCATTGTCAACCGACAGCGGTTTCACTACAATGAGACCTTGTACTTTTCCACGCCGGCTGCCGAAATTATGGGACTATTTGGAAGTTTTATTACTTTAAGGAATGTATAAAAGTTAAATAGCATGATGGTCGTCTATTTCCACGTGAAATAGGCTATTAAAACCACGTAATTTAAGATCTAATTGCCGTCAAGCAGACAAATTCTACAGAAGATCGCGAAAACTACGGCCATGATGTCCCAATCATCCATTAGCCAAATTTCACCATAGCCACATCTTCCCACGTTCTGTGGTTATTGACAGTAATGTCAGTACGGGCATTATAAAACATTATTAGTGGTTTTTATCCATTCACATTGCTCCACAGCTTGAGTTTTTAATTAATTGATGAGAGGAAAATTTTAGACAGTACATTGTTAACATTTTGACGTTTAGGAAAAGTACAGCATTAAAAAAAACCTATTTTAATGTGTTTTGTTGTTGTTGTTATTGTTTTGCCGAGAAACGGAAGAAATAGCGTTGGAAGACCCAATACCCAAGTGGATAACGACCTACAGGAGATTGCGAGGAAAACCTGGATGAGACTCGCACAGACCAGGGAAGCATGGCACAAAAGGTAAGAGGCACTCAGCAGTGTGTGGAACAAGGCTGGTAATGATGATGATGATAATGAGACGAATCTACGAATGCAGTCAGTGAATCTTTCACGTAGATGGAACGAACGCTTAAAGAAAGCAGATGTGTTTGATTAGATATTATGGATGGCCGGAACTGCGGTATATTATATTTCAATTTGGGAGCAGCCTATGTCCAGCAGCAGATTGCGATAAGGCTTAGCCTTAATTGACTTATTCCAATAAAAAATACGATAAAACATCACCACGTGGCAGCCCATGTAACCAGGTTAACAGAAACAATAGAAGCATTATTCAACCATACCAATTTAATAAGTGTTCCTATTATAATCCTCGCATTGTAAACCACTTTTCCACTACATAATTACATATAGCATCCAAACAATCACATAACCAAACCATTGTTGAGTTTAGAAGCCAAATAAACAGACGTACTACTTGGTCAAGGTTTGCAAATATATACCAAGGCAGCAGTGGTAAAAGGTAGTATCATACCTAAATCTTTAAAATGCGGAAATAGGCCTTGACCCAAAACAGGATGGGCAGAGACAATGTGGACAAACGTCACTTGAGACAAACTTATACAACACCTTTTACGTAGATCCTTGAGGACTTACATGGTGTTGCGAATTGGTAAGGTTTGACACACGTGATGACAGAATTGGCGATGATCCATTTCCGTGAGGAATAATTTTTGATAACGCCATAGTAAGCCCTTGTACGCGCGGGCGATTTTTTACGCGCACTGGATTTTCAACTCTTGGTGTTGAGGCGAGCATTGAGAATCCAACGGAGTGCATCACAGCGGGGCAAAAAAACACTGTTGGATTTTCAACTCTCGGTGCTAAGCAGTGCGTTGATAATCCAGTGCGCGTTGTATGAGGGCTAATAGAAAAGCTCTTTGTAAAGTAGCTGTGTTCCGGTATGAAGTGTATAGCTGCTGGTGTTATTACACTCACATTTACTTTTGCCCGTGGCTTGGAGGGAAATTACGGGAACGTATTGTCTGGATAAAATGTATCCTATGACCTAACCCAGGTCTGGTCTACCAGTGTGCCAATTTTTATCAAAATCCATTCAGTCGCTAAGGCGTAAAAGGTAACAATCAGACACACACAGAGTAATTTTCGCATTTTTATAATATTATAGTATGGATTAGTATTGGATAAGATTTTTCAGGTTTGCCTCTAGGATGGCAACACACCAGCTATGCCTCTGGTTGAGCAGATGTCCTTAGACAGCGGTTTATTGGCCGATCTGATGTTGATGAAGCAGCAAAAGCAAAGAGACCTTTTTTTTTGGGTGGGAAATTATCAAATAACTTCTCCCGCTTTGGACGGAGCAGGAGGGCGTGTCAGACTCTTACTGACTAAACCCCACCCGTGTTCCTTCAGTTGCCTGTACATTTCCAGGGGCCACGGTATCCCTTTCGGACTTTCCCGCGACCCCGGCAGGCATCGTTCTTAGCAGACCCCTTCCGTTGTGCGGACATCTTTTTGAAGCGCGCGTGGAACACAACGCGCCGTCAACCCGGGCCTGGTCCTTATCGGACGGCGAGCTACTTATTGTTCACTGTCCGCAAGCCCGCGCCTACGGTGGCCGAGAATCGTCCTACGATCCCCGAAAAGAGACAACCCTCATAACTATTCTTACGGCGAAATAATGAATGTGAATCAATCAAACTTCGCAGTTTCGCCAGGTCCGACTATCAAGCATTTTTTTTCAAACAACTCAGACTATCTCAGCCTACTGCTGGTCATAGGGCTCTCCTAGGCTGCGCACCCTATCCTCCGCCTTCCGCATCCAGTCTGTCCCAGCCATCTTTTTAAGGTAGTCGGTAGTATCCAACTAACCTGGGGCGTCCCCTACTCCGTTTTAAGGTAGTCGATCCATCTAGCTTGGGGCGTTCCATACTACGTTTTAAGGTAGTCGATCCATCTAGCCTGGGGCGTCCCATACTACGTTATAAGGTAGTCGATCCATCTAGCCTGGGGCGTCCCATACTACGTTATAAGGTAGTCGATCCATCTAGCCTGGGGCGTCCCATACTACGTTTTAAGGTAGTCGATCCATCTAGCCTGGGGCGTCCCATACTACGTTATAAGGTAGTCGATCCATCTAGCCTGGGGCGTCCCATACTACGTTATAAGGTAGTCGATGCATCTAGCCTGGGGCGTCCCATACTACGTTATAAGGTAGTCGATCCATCTAGCCTGGGGCGGGGATACTACGTTTGCCGATACGCGAGCATTGTTTTTTCAAAGGTCTAATTACAGTATTTTCTTTAACAATATTTTTTGAAGACAATAGGTAGAATTAGTCACCTAAGTACGTATAATTATTTGTTACACCACCTTATAAGAACATCCTTGGATACTAACATGGAACTACGAATCCGTCTTTAGGCGCGGTATTGGCAGAAGTGTAGGCCTATCCAGGCTTATCGGAGTTCGATTTATAGGTCTTCAATGACATTTATTAATAGACGGTATGACTCAAACTGCGTACCAAAACGAGGATCCTAGACGTAGGCAAAAAGGCTGCCAAGTAAAAGGGGATAGGGCGGGTCACGTTTTCTATATGCACAGGGACCCCTGGGCAACAGTTTACACACAGTACGCCGTCCGTGAGGATGGACGGCGTAAGAGGTGGTGATCCAAACGCGTACCGCAAGGGTTGGTTCGAAGTGGCCCTGGAAAAGGATGCTTGGTAGGATATAGGGGAGGCCTTTGCTCAGCGGTGGGATAGCCTAGATTAACATAAAAAAAAACTCATAGTTGAGCTTTTCCTGGGTATCGTCATGAGTTGTGGTTTTCCGTAACTTGTGCAGGAACGTATGTCACGTGAAGTGCCTGTAACAGCCAAGTGTTAACTTAGTTCACACTGCCATACACACACACTGTATATTAAGTCAAATTAAACTTAATTAAGTTGTATAAACAACAATCACAATTCCTTAATATCAATCTATACTAATATAATAAAGGTGAAGATTTTGTTTGCTTGAACGCGTTGATCTCTGTGAGAAATATATTATATACCAATAGGATATGATTTTTTTTTATGGCAGAATGATAGCCCACTCATTGAGGAAGGGTATACGATATGGAGACAAGCAAAAATAAAAATATCAGAGAACGTTAAGCTAAAACGAAGTAATAGAGCGGGCGGGCGATGCAATGCGACGCGGTGGGACCGGGCCGAGAGGGTTTTATAAAAATGTGGCAGTTATTTTAGTATATTGTATATCTTATGAATTTCTAAGTAAGTGGCTAAGTAATAACAGCCGCACGGGTCGATCCATCACGTTAAGCTTACGCTTGTCGGGGTGATCTGTGGATGGTTGACCATCTTCACATACCGAGACTCCTCCATGCCTCGGAAAGCACGTTAAGCTGTTGGTACCCGGCTGTCATTCGTGTATCGTTGATAGTCGTTACGGGTCGTCAGAAGCCCGAAAGTCTGACAACCAGTCTTATCAAGGGGTATTAATTACCCAGTCAGATAGGCAGTCGCTCCATGTAAAATACTGGTATTCAGCTGCATCCGGTTAGACTGGAAGCCGACCCCAACATAGTTGGGAAAAGGCTAGGCAGATTGATTGATTATACAACGTGTCACAAAATTCAACGATAAACGGGCACCAGACGGTGGACCTGCTCATCACTACCCGAGAAAAAAATATGAAAAAATAATTTTTTTTTTTTTAAATTTAATAAAAATCCTTAAAATTTTCAAAGTTTTTTACTTTCAGTCCACTAGTTTTTAACATTCTGTCATAGTGGTGTAAAAAAGTATGAACACTACTACAGCAAATTTACAGGCATTCTGGGATTTTTAAGGGTTGTGGTGGATAGCAGTGCTACTTAGGTGGCCGATATAAAAAAAAAACAGAAATATTAGAAAAATTGTGGTCATGCTAGTTAAAAATAAGAGAGTGTCAATTTCCGAAGGATTTCAATGCAAAATTCTGTAAATTCAAAAAACAAACAAAAGAGTCCGCAGATGCTAGTTTATTATAAGTCAACCAATGTCAAGAAACATAACTTTTTCGCAGTTCTATAATATCAAATTCGACACGCCAAAAAAGCTCCATAAAATTCCGAGAATTTCAGTCTTATTCACACATCACATCATGACCTAATTTGCTAAATACATTTTCTAGGAATGTATTTGGAACATTTAGTTCACGAAACTAATTGGACATTGATTGGATTAAGTTTGTCTAGTGATTTAGTCTGGATTAGCTCGTCAATTATTATTTTTAGATCCTGAGCTAAATTTTCAACATGATTTTAGACGGAAATATTTATTTACTTGACTATCTTATTATTATTATTTATTGTACTACTGTGACTTTTAATTTATTACTAAATACCTACTTACGAAACCTTATTATTTAATTTTTTTGTTCCCTTCATTATACTAATATGTAAATGTACTTATAATTATGTGTTCATAAATTAATCTCTTAGAAAATTAACACGCTTACACAAGTCACAGTTTTTGCAACATTAAATAATTATTTAAACTGAATCCTTCATAAACAAAATAGTTTGAGTAATGAGTTCAAACAAAAAAGAAATTAGCTTTGCTAATATTTTTTCGTCACGTCAAATAGAGGATCATTGACACTTATCTTTTGGATAATAACTTCATTATACTTGAGATGACCTATGAATAGTGCCACTGGCAGTATAGTGTTGCTTTTAAACTTCTCAATCGATCAATGTTGCATACACTTGCACCACAAATTTCACAAATCACGAAATACGTTTACGGTCATTCTAAAAGTTGCCAGATATTTACCTGTTTTGGTTAATTTGGCAATATTACTGTATGAAAATATGAAATATCGCTAACTAGTAACCTAAAATGTTAATAATGAATTGCAATTATAACACTGAATTTGATGTTGTAACCGTTTTAGTTGTATGTAAGTATACTTTTTTTACATCTAAAACTAAATATTCCTGTTACAGTATTAATTATTGCATTTCATAATCAATATTTTAGTTCACTGGTTAGCTACATTTCATATTTCCATACAGTAATAATTATTACCAAATTAATGAAAACAGGTAAATATTTGACACCTATTTGCGACGTTGCCCATTTTCAGAATAAACGCTCCGAAAGGAATTTAAAACATTATATTTTATTACTGTCTTCAAATGATTGACAGAAACAGAACGATGTTTTAAGTACCTTTAGCGCTATAGGGATTTAGTGAACTGATGGATCAAGATTTTGTTTGGCTCGTTTTCAACCATAGCGCGACAAATTAGATCACCTACTGATATGACCACGGATGTCTATAGATATGACTAAAATAATTTTAGACTACCGAAAGTCTTCTCTGATCCTAGTCCGTGAAAATGTGTGGGTGAAACCACGGGTCAAGCGAGTTTATTCTAATGCAGAATAAATCTGGTAATTTTGTTGGTATTGCCGAGACTAAGGAAAAGGTTGGTGACTTATGAATTTATGATTGATTGTTCTTTTATGATATCCTAATAGCTTTTAATGTATCGACAGCTTTGAGCGGAAGGATCGGTTTTCCAGTACAAGGAAGGTTGTCAAAGCCCTCACCCACATACAGACCTACTAAAATGTTGTGGACTGATTCTCTGAGTTCGCTTTATCCAGAGTGCTACAAAGATGTTTTGGCGGCTAATTCAGGCGGCCTGAATGAAATTGTGAATTTTGCACAGAGATTCTATTGACAAAACAAGATGGCGGCGTTAGTTCTGACTTTGGCCACGCCCCAAAAGAACGCTGCAGCGTTGTAAGTCTTTAAAAAAAAAATTATACTACACACTGGCAGACATAATAATAACCCTTTTTTGTTAGCCTACTGCATATTACCTATCAAACCTCTCTATCGTTGCCAATATCTGCCCAAGTCTGCCCTGCAAACCTATCCCTAATCGTCACATCACCTTTGCCGGAATAGATCTCAACGACTAACTCAGGCGTCCAGTGAGTAACGATCTTTCTAAAAACTTAAAAACTCACGGGATTTGATTTCACATTTTCGGTTAAAACTTATGAATGCGTTTATGAAACCTACCGTGTATATTTATATAAAGATAATTATTGACTTGCCTCCGAAAAATAAACAAAAAATTATGACGCGACATTGAAATTCTATATTTATTTCGCATTCCAAAAGTTTATTACAATCGCTCAACCACTTATTCAAAACATTTTATTGTTGAGTGTAAACAAGAAACACCCCTGACTAATTTATTGCAAAAGTTATTTTAATATGCGGAAAATAATACAACAGAATTCCAATTATTGATCAAAGTGACAAACATTGACAGAAATAAAATAACTAAACAAAACTTAATAACAACGGGTGGAGACGCTTACTTACATTTTCTTAATATTTACTTCCATTCATTAGTAGCAAAAAAAATAACAAACAAAACGCATTCATTGAAACTAAAAACAAAAGGGTCCACAGGACCGTAACGACCACGGAACGAAAACATATGACCGAGATACTAGGGACACAGAATACAGCAAGCGATGCCGTATTGGACCCAGCGCGCGAGAGAACGGAACACAAGCCAACGTGATCCTTATTCTATGTGTATAAAGTGTATTCAATACAGCACGATGTAACAGCTGTTAACCGCAGGTACACTAACTATAAAATGATTCTTATTGCACAAGACATAAGGTTTCCTGCATAGAGAATGACGTTTGCTGGTGTATTCAGTGACACGTAGCAGATTGTACGTGAGCTCCTTTGTATGTCTGACTGCCTGGTACCGTACGGTGGGAAGAGGGTCGGGATACGGGATGGGCAGTCCGTGGGAATAATCGCGGAACTCCTTATCAATTGGTTCAAGGAACAACTCTAGTTAGTCATAATTTTATTGATAGTATTTTTATAATATATGATTCATAAATTAGAAGTGCTATTACCAAGTGTCAGTTTGATCTTTAGTGATTTATTGTTACCTCTTGAATAATGTTAATAAGTAATAACTTTTATTTGAAGTTCACTCATACATACATGAATCAAATGAATGTCACATAATCATGCTTTTAACATGCATATTAATGTCTTTACCTGAACTTTTTTTAGCACGTTTATAAAGACAAGTGCAATTTCCTATTTCTACGAATTTTATGTACTTCAATGTAAAGTTCCAAAATAATTCCGCTGTACTCTGGATTTTGTCCACCTTCATATTGTAATATTATTGACACTATTTCGAACTATAAACCAACATAATTATAATAACATAATATCTTTAATAATATGTGCTGCGATAACCTTACTTATAGAGCACGTGCTATTTTATTCATAATACATAATAACGTATTTCCCGTTCCTTATAAAATTCGCGGAATTAATTGCCCGGCCTCTAATGTCAAATTAAACTAAAATAATCCAATTAAAATTGCGACTAGCAACTAAAGTTATCAATTAAATTGTTTCTTGATTGTTTGGTTATCTCAAATGTTTAGTAAACATGCTTTTTTAGCACCCATAAAGTCTACCCCATTAATTTGAACTTTTATAGTTATAACACTAACTACTACTTTTCTTGGCACATAAGATTATTTTGTTTGGAGGAGCTCGTGGCTAAGTAATAACAGCCGCATGGGTCGATCCATCAGGTTAAGCTACGCTTGCCGGGGTTGGTCCGTGGATCGGTGATCATCTTTACATACCTAGACTCCTCCGTGCCTCGGAAAGCACGTTAAGCCATTGGTCCGGCTGTCATTAGTGGATCTTTGAGTCGTTAAGAGTCGTCAGAAGCCCGAAAGTCTGATACCAGTCTTACCAAGAGGTATCGTATTACCCAGTTAGTGGGTTGTGGAGGTCAGATAGGCAGTCGCTCCATGTAAAATACTGGTATTCAGCTGCATCCGGTTAGACTGGAAGCCGATCCCAACATATTGGGAAAAGGCTAGGCAGATTGATATAAGATTATTTTGTTTCCAAAAATTTGGGATGGTGTGCATCTCAATTAAAATAGTCTTGTTGTCCTTGTCTTGTTGTTATTTTTAGTTTTTGAGTGTAAATATAAATATATTAAATCTTGGGGTTTTATTAACGCCTGTAAACTTTTAAGGCTTGTGCAGACAAGCGCGACTTGTCGCGCGACGCGACACCGGTTATTGTTATACTGTGAAGTTTTCTTAGAAATTGTATTGTTCGTGTCGCGTCGCGCGACAAGTCGCGCTGGTCTGCACAAGCCTTTATTCTTCTGTTATTTCATTCATTAGGATCTGTTTTTCAGGAAAGTTTTTAATATACTCGTATTTCCAGGACAGGAAAACTATTTTAACAAGTTCTGTATTTGCATCTATTCCAGCCATAATTTTTGTTGTTGTTTTTAAATAATATAGTGTCAAGTGTACCCGATGTGTAGTGAGAGTAAACTGGGTTAAGAGAACCCTGGCCCTGCAGTCTCGACAAAGTCCTAAAGGCGTTCCTAGACGCGCGATTTTTTCGTGCTTATCAAGCAATTTTGACTGTGTAGGGACGCCATTAGGGCTTTGCGACCGAATTCGGTCGTATAGCGATCGCTCTCTATGTCGAGACTGCAGGGCCTGGATATTTATGAGAAACCTCTAATACTGATAATTACAATAAGTTCCCGACACTTTTGCATTGGGTATAAACCTTTATAATTGAGAATGCATTTGTTAGATTTTTTCGATTATACTTATTAATTAATATATGTATATTTAAGTGTGTGGTGGGTACCTTTTTTTTTTTCAGGAAGGGAAATCATCAAATGACTTCTCCCGCTCTGGGCAGAGCGAGAGGGTGTGTCAGACTTTTACTGACTAAAACCCACCCGTGTTCCTTCCGTTGCCTGTGTGCCGGGGCCGCGATATCCCTTTCGGACAAACCCGCAACCCCAGCAGGCATTCGTCTTTCGACCCCGTCGGTTGGTGCTGACATCTCTTTGAAGCGCGCGTGGAACACAACGCGCCGTCGACACGGGCCTGGTCCTTATCGGACGCTGCTGATCTGCCCATTGCTCACCATCCGCAGGCCCGCGCCTACGGTGGCCGGAAGTCGGCTCTCGACTCCCGACGCCCGGGGCGTCTCCTGCGGCGACTAGGGCCGCGAGGGCGTGCAGCTTGCATCTCCCTCGCGCGCCCCGCCTCCTCCTTCGCGTGGTGGGTACCTAAACTATCAAACTGAGCAACTTTCTCATTGGAATCAACATCGTAATCACGAAAAAAATATCTGCTGTTCTATACAAAACTTCAATACCTGCTTGACCCAAATCCCATACATTTATTTGGGTAGCGCGGCAGATTATTATTATTTGAGATTAAACTAATTTAATTGTAAAAGCAGAAGATCGCTAGATTCTGTAGGAAGAGCTGGATGAGACTCGCATAGACCAGGGAAGCATGGCACAAAAGGGCCTATAGTCATTAGTGGGTGTTACAAGGCGATGACGATAAATTGTGAAAACAAGGGGTACAAAGAAATATAATATTTGCGTTTGAACAAAGTTTTAGCTAGTATTGCGGAATCTTAAATGAGACTCTTGACCTGTCCGTGATAAGAAAATGAGTATATTAGTAGTACTAGTCAGTTGTCCCAGGTTCGTATGAAATATTATTATTTATTTATTAAAACTTTTAAGTACAAAAAACACAGGTATTTATAAAGTTTTTTTTTTGTGGTACCTACCTAGCTCACACAAATTCGAATACCACTACCTGCTATGTAAATAACAGTGACGTGACAGGAGCTTATCATATCATCCGTATAGACTAACTGGGGAAAAAAATTATTATTGAAGCTAACTCAAAAACTATCCAAACAAAGTTGATAAAATTTATGTGGGCCCAACTTGAAAGCATACCCTTTCATACAAAAAAAAAAACATAATTGGTCCACAATTGACGCAGAAATCGGCGGAAATACATAAAATATAAACATAAACATACATACGCTACGAACCGACTTCCAAAAAGGAGGACGTTCCTCCTTTTTGGAAGTTAAAATAGTCGGTTAAAATAATCATAACAGCATGACCGCAGGCCGGAAACAATATTATGGAACTTTTCTATCACAAAAAAAAATACCTAATAACATTTCGGCCGGCACAAAGACAGGAAAGCTAGGATCAAAATGAAGTCTGAATGTAAAAGCAACAGACAAACACCCAAACAGATACCTACAGCGAACAGCGATAACAATGTGTCGTGTAATCTGTTACTACCAACTATTTGCGTTTTATGATAACTTGCCACAACTATATACAACGTTATCTCTTACTTACTTACTGACATTTTAATCTGAGAAACAGCTGTTTTATAACACCTCAATGAATAGAACAAAAAACATATATTTTTCAGGATATCGTCATTATCATGAGTATTTTGGACGACCTACAGAAGATCGCGGGCAAGAGCTGTGCCATAATTGCATAACACACGATCAATCACAATATGTTTCATTTTGACAGTTCAACAACATTCATTGTGTTATATAAGTTGTTGAGCAGATACATTTTTCGAATATATGAAGAAATGGAAAGAAATGCCTTATCCTTCAAAATGATTCAGATTATGATTGAATCGCAATTATGGTGCTGGATGACACTGGCACAGACCAGGCACGCATGGCACAAAAGGGAGGAGGTCTATACTCAGCAGTGGGTGGAACAAGGCTACCAATGATCATTATGATGATTAGCATTTCAGCCGCAAGACGTCAACTCCTCCACCAGGACTGCTGGAAAGCTTGATACAGGTGTATTGTCTCACCGGATCCAGCGAATTCCCGCGACCTTCATAAGGTCATTGGTCCTCCTTGTGGGGCTAATATTATATGCTGTACTTTGCGGCACTCCATAACTTTCCGAGTACGTTGATCCCGGGTTGATCATATTTTGATATTAACAGATCAAAATATGATTAGGGAGAGCCTTTTAAGGGTTTGCGTGTCATCTGGGATGCGGCCACATCAAGGCGAAGTTCGAACGATGGGGTCATTTGAACTTGATGTTACCGTATCCAAAGGATACCCAGATTTTCACTCTGACCAACCCTATACTTATTTTGATCGCCTGGCCTGATTTTATGAACATTTGCACGTGTTTTGAATAATTTTTAGTCTTCTTTTTTATACGCGACACGGGTAATCAATAACCAGTATTAAATACTTATATTATGGTACTTACATTTCATCGACATCATCACCCAGCTCTTTCAAGTTATATTTAACTGGACCGAGACAAACAACAATAGGAATATTCCTTTGGCCGGGAAATCTTTAGGTTATCAGCGGTCCTTGGGTGGTACACACTGACTAATTGAGGAATGCCACCTGATAACAGATAATGAATGCAATTATTATTGCACAGTTATTGCATTAAAAAACATGTTTTCTTCACGATAAGACGTTTTTGCATTGATTTGTATAAAGCGGAACCATCTTTATGCACTTTTTAGCATTTAGAGAATGAGCACTGGTTTCAATTTGTACTAGGGCATCAGGAATCTCAGGGAGCAAGTGCAAGCATGAATGAACATTTCGAGTAACTGAGTTTTACGTTATCGTTCCCTTTTCAAAGCATACTTAGTTATGATTGTGATTGTCCCCATCACATCACATTATTTTATTAAGTTATTTTGACCCATAAAATCGCAGCAATATAGGTAAGTACCTACCTAAATTAGTGGAGGACCCAACTTGACCCAATTTAATTTCCTGAACTCATAGAATGAATAGAATTTTCTTGTCTCAATGTTTTTCTTTTCTGAAGTCAGGTGGAAAAGCTAAATCATTTAAACCTTAACTTCTAAAACAAATTCAAGGTACTTCAAAAGTTTGTTCTAACAAGTAACAAAACTTAGACAAAATCATTCTTCAATACTTGTCAAGAAGGATCCAAAAGATATAAAAGTAAATTAAATTATGAATTAAATTTAATTTAATTTGAATTGTTATCATTATCTGCAACTGTAAGAGGGTTTTTACATTAGATGAGGACTTAATTCACTGACTTTTTTATTTTAACTTTTCGCTAAATCCGAAAGACGTAAAAAACGAGAAGTACGACACGGTTGGCGCAGTGGCTGAGCGATCGACTGCTGCGCAACGTGTCGCGGGTTCGATCCCCGCACGGAACAAATATTTGTATGATCTGCAAGTAGTTGTTCCGGGTCTGGGTGTTAGTGTATGTGAGTTTCCATGTTTGTAAACGCACCCACGATACAAGAAGAAATTCTTAGTGTGGGGCAACGTTTTAAAAAAAAAAAAAAAAAAACAAAAAAAAAAAAAAAAAGACTAATTTAAATAAAATGACGTAGGAAAATATTTTATTCTTGATTTAATTTTAATTTTCTGTTTGCATGCCTATTGGTAAAATATGGTGACACCAAGTGGTATACCGCTGTATAAAATTAATAATAATTAGGTACATATTAATATACTGACACCTTTTCGAATAAATAATTTAACATTGGCTTTGAAATTTTTTATAATAACTAGCTGTTGATGCATGATTATGTCTGGGGTTGCGGGAAAGTCCGAAAGGGATACCGTGGCCCCTGGCAACGTACAGGCAACTGAAGAAACACGGGTGGGTTTCAGTCCGTAAGAGTCTGACACCCCCTCCCATTCCGCCCAGAGCGGGAGAAGTTATTTGATCATTTTTTTAAATGGGTTGATTATGTACGTACATTGGACTCAACGAGTTACTTGACTTTGTTCGTTTTTAGGGTTCCGTAGCCAAATGGCAAAAAACGGAACCCTTATAGATTCGTCATGTCTGTCCGTCCGTCCGTATGTCACAGCCACTTTTTTCCGAAACTATAAGAAGTATACTGTTGAAACTTGGTAAGTAGATGTATTCTGTGAACCGCATAAAGATTTTTACACAAAAATAGAAATAAAACAATAAATTTTGGGGGTTCCCCATACTTAGAACTGAAACTCAATCCCATACGTGTGGGGGTATCTATGGATAGGTCTTCAAAAATGATATTGAGGTTTCTAATATATTTTTTTTCTAAACTGAATAGTTTGCGCAAGAGACACTTCCAAAGTGGTAAAATGTGTGTAACCCCCCCCCCCCTGTAACTTCTAAAATAAGAGAATGAAAAAACAAAAAAAAATATATGATGTACATTACCATGTAAACTTCCACCGTAAATTGGTTTGAACGAGATCTAGTAAGTAGTTTTTTTTTAATACGTCAAATTTGCTCTTTATTGTACGGTGGTACGGAACCCTTCGTGTGCGAGTCCAACTCGCACTTGGCCGGTTTTTAGTTTTTGTAGTATCCACAAAAAACTATAACTAAATCCTATTAACCTTTACCATACAAAATCACACACAATACATACATGCCCAAGTATAATGACACGAGAAATCCATTCATATAATTAGTTTTGCCTAAAAAGCGTCAGTCACAAATTTTCTACGCGTGAATCGATTCGTCGAGTTCCTTCGTTCGTCCTCTACAATACGATTTATCTTTTATTCAGGAGGTACAATGGCGCATTTTGGACGAATATTCTCAATTTTGCACCTCTTTTGTCAACTGAGCTCACTCAATATTTCAATTGCTGCTAAAAGTTTCCACACGTAAATGGTAATTGACGGAAACAACTGGAAACAATTAACACAAGCATGATTGAAAGATTGAGCTCGCGTTGTTCTTTAGTTAATTTCTAATTCTGCCGTAGAATACCAATACTATCTACCTATACTAGGTAGGTATCTACTAGAGGAGCACGTGGGTACAATGATAACAGCCGCATGGTTCGACTTAAAGTTAAGATACGCTTGGTGCGGTCAAAGTCAAAGTCAAAGTCAAACAATTTATTTCAATTAGGCACATAAAAGGCACTTATGAACGTCAAGTTTACAAAAAATAGAATTGATTCTAGTCGCCCCTTCCAAAAGGTAGTTTTCGTATGGAGAAGAATGGGCAAGAAACTCCACCGTTACTCTTTTAAAATGTTTTTACAATATTTTGCATACATTAATTATATAATTATATGTGAAGACGATGCATCTAGAATAAGATTACTATACCGCGATAGGTAAAAAAGAATGAAAAATAAAGCAATTACAGATAAATTAAATATGTGACAGATACATGGTGCTCACATATTTACAAACATTGTAAAATTATACGATATTCCTAACATTTTAACAAGTAATACTAATAAGTCAGTGTGTGAGTTCAAGAAATCACAGAATGTAAAATCAGTGTTATAAAAAATAACAAATACATAATTAAATAAGCAACCAGTTTGATTTTGTCTAGACTCTAAATTGTCCTATGGAGCAGGACCAGCATGTTTCCAAGCATTCTTATCTTGGATATAATCCTCTAATTTGTAATATGCTTGTTTACAGAGTGTACTTTTAATATGCGTTTTAAATTTTCTTTCATTTAATTGTAATATATCACAAGGTATTTTATTGTAACATTTAACACAGTACCCCATAAAAGATGTATGTACTTTAGATAATCTGAAAAATGGTTGATCTATTTTATCTTTATTTCTAGTATTAAAATTATGTCTATCACTTATTATTATCGGTCGATTCGTGGATGGGTGACCACCCATTGAGAAAATGGAGATCCCTCCGTGCCTCGAAATGTCGACGAAAACACGTTGAGCCGTTGGTCCCGGCTCACATTCATAGATCTTTGACAGCCGTTACGGGTCGTCAGAAGCCCAAAAGCACAACCACAGGTTACCAAGAGGTATCGTGTTCCCCAGTAACTGGGATGTGGAGGTCAGATAGGCAGTCGCTCCATGTAAAATACTTGTATTCAGCTGCATCCGGTTAGACTGGAAGCCGACCCCAAAATAGATGGGAAAAGGCTTGATAGATTGTATACTGTACCTCCTAGTTAATGTCTTTGAAACTGTAATTAGAATTTTCCGTAGCTTTCCCTACATCCATTAGATTACACTTTAAATCTAATTAACAAACACTTCAATCAATCAAAATGACACCAACAACTTCTTAAGTGCAAATAAACACAACTTATGCACACTAATCAACTGCACCCACGGCAAAAGTGTGCAAACTTCCTAACAATAAATTGAGACCGATAGGAAATTTCCTCTGCTATAAACATTTACATTTAACTCAATGGCTATAAATAACATAAATATGATCATACGTCATCTTATTTGTTGGTCAATAACCACTTTTATATTTCTTTATTTCGAAGAGCAAATAAAAAAACTGATTGCGCCGCGACTTGCGCTTGTATTATTCAATTGTGTGATTTGTTTATAGATTTATTGTGTTAACTTTTTTATCGTAATGTTTATATTTAGAATAGAGTGCAAGATTAATTGAAATGATTTATAATATTATTGACACTCTTGACGCTTTTTATAATACATCAGTTTCCAAATTCAAATATTTTAAACGGGAACAATGCTTATCATCCTACGACCTATGTATGCCTAGTAGTGCCTAGATTAATAACCGAATACTTCAACTCTTTGGCGCTACGTGGACGACGACATGATGGGTCGATGAACGAAATAAAACAGCAGGGATACAAAAGGTACAAAATCTAGTATTCTGCGGCAAATTAAGATAGGATTATTTCCAGAAGTAGACTACGGAAAGGATGAGGTCACAAGGACGAGGCGCCTAGCATCTAATTCGCATTTTATATCCCTACGTTGTTTTTTCTAAAGAGATTCAACTCTTTACCCTTTGAAATTGATTTGCATAAACGACGATCTTTCTAATCTAAACGGACAAACAAATTGACCTATTTCGTACTGGACACATTGCGTGGGACGATAACTGTTTTACTTTCTTTCCGAGGTCAAACGCAAAACCAGTGACATAGATGATTATTTCATTAATTGCCAATGATGCCAATGAATGATTAAGCTGTTGAATCATACTATCTAGGTCATTTGTGATTAGCAGTAATGTGCTAATAATCCGTCATATAAATCACAAAAAAATTTAGATAAGTTTAAACCCAGGGGAGAGCTGCCCTCCCCTGCTCTCCCCTGGGGCGGCCCCCCTGGCCAATCCAGGCCAATCCAGGGGGGGGGGGCTGGATTTTTTATGCCTAAGTACTTACCTATGTTGTCGATAAAAGTTATGTTAGAGTCACGTTAAAACTTATTTTGCAATTACAATATATTTTGCATTAATTTTAGAAAAAACCGCGCTGCAGCGCTGCCTTTGTAAATTTTATTAGCAATCTACGGCTACAATTGAATGGTTATTCAGTACACTCAAACGCGTAAAAACATGGCTGAGATCAACAATGATCAAAGTCAAACTTTGCTCTGTCAGTCTTTGGTCAGCGTTATGTTGTAATCGTGATCAAAACACGACTCTCGATCATAACAAATATGTATTTACTGAATTGTAATCATTGGAATCATTAATACATCTCTTTAAGGTAGATTTGTTCCATTTAATTACTTTTTCATGAAATCATGACATTTCAGAACAAATCTTACTTACAGAGATGTATTAATGATTTGAAAGATTATAATTCTGTAAACATACAGGGTGGCATACATCGACGCGAAGCCTGCTACCATGGATTCAATACATGATTCTGAACTCCCCTGCGTTGAAATTTTTCGTCGGTTATTTTAAAAAAAACTGCTGTTCCATACATTTTGACCGCGTAGCTATTGCACTTTTCTATGAAACAGCAGATATTTTTTTAAATAACCGACGAAAAATTTCAACGCAGGGGTTTCAGAATCATGTACTGAATCCATGGTATCAGTTTTCGCGTCGATGTGCGTGGCACCCTGTATATTTGTTATGATGGCGAATCATATTTTAATCAAGATACAATCTGACACTGATTTGCAAATTGCAAGAAACGTAAGGAAATTTGAACTTCGCGGGCTTCCTTTTGCGGATACACCTAAAATTTTGTTGTTTTATTAGTTGGCGACCTGACCTTGCCTTGTTACTTAGTGACCTGTCGGTTGATTCTGTAAAAATATTAACGTGAAGCTTAGGTGAAGTGAGCGTGAAGTGAGCTGTCACTGCCACAGAATCGACCGGCAGGATGCTAGGGATTAACACTATTGAGTTTTTGTTTTGTTTGTATATAATGGCACCAATAACCCTTGCCAATGAGTGGACGACTCGAGTCGACTCACACATATCTACTGCGTGCATGCTTGCGCCTACGATCTACGCTCGCAGCGAGTTGACTCGACTCGGTGCCTGAAGCGAGCGGCTCGCTTCAGGCACCGAGTCGAGTCAACTCGAGTTGCGACTCGAGTCAGTTGCTATATCAACTCGAGTAACTCGAGTTCAAAAAAATCCGACTCGTCACATCGCTACTGCAGTGGGATAATAAAAACATGAAAATTTTCTATTCATTCATTGTCATATTATAACATCACACCTCTAATTCCTGTATGTGTATAGTAAACCCCCATTTCGCCAGTTATGTTTAAGGGTGCCTTTCCACGTTGATGATCGTGAAGTGCTATGTTCCGTTTGATACCCACCAATCATATTCATTGGTCCCATATTGGTTCACAAATCCAAGCTTCAGCTCTCTCTTCATTGTTCAGGTAACATTTTCCAGAGGTGCATATTAATACGTAGTGCGAAATGAAAAGTGATTTTCGCAGGGTGGCTGGTACCAGCTGGATTACGGTAGCCGTGAATCAGTGCTGTAGTCTACTTTAGGCTAATGATGCAGTTATGTATTGGCATCACTTTTATCCACTGTTGAAGAGTTTGTGTGTTTGAACGTGCTAAACTCTGTTCTGGAACTACCAGTCTGATATTTAAAATAAAAAATCAAATAGCCCAATTCTTGAGGAAGGCTATTTAACATCATGCTGCGACCCTTAAGAGTCGAGCAAAAATAAAAAAGTCTGAAATAAAGCTAAGCGAAAATAAAGCTTTAGCGCGCGCGGGCGATGCAATGCGACGCGGTGGGTCGGGAACAAGAAATTTCACAAAGACGAAGAAGCGGGCAGAAGCTATTATTTCTTATGCCTAAGGCTAAACCCACAGTAGTTACCGACAATAGGTAAAACCACACCATTGTTCCTCAATTTATGAGAATTTGACGTTTCCGGGCCAATACAGTATGGAGAACGCGGCTTCTGAGTATCAAATAAACAAACATGTGAACTGAATCATACAGTCAGCGACCGGACAGGTTTTTTAATATTAAATTCACGTCTGCATGACGTAACATTGTAAAGCGTGCGTACGTAGTTGTACGATAAGTGATGTTATGAGTTGATGACACATAGGTACTTGTAAACGAGATTTCGCAATCACAATATTTTGAACGTTGCTGTCGTTGTTTCAAAGTCACGTCGTATTGACTGTTAGACATAAATTATAAAGGTATAACAAAGATGAATTTAAGGAATTTAGTCCGATATTGCGTGTCAAACAGAAGTTAAGTTTATAATAAACACATAAAAGATCAGGTTTTTTTATCGTTATTGTGGTTATGATAACAGGAAGTGGTCTAAATACAACCATTTACTCACGTTGTTATCGTTCAAATAAAATGTTGCTAGAACAATAGTTTTTCTCATAGTATACAGCAATTAGGGATAATGCTGAGATTGAGTGGCAATCAAGTGTTATTATGTAGGTACAGAAAATAGCTACTGCCTATTTGTTAGATCACAATCTTAAATGACACGGCTTTTGAAGAAAATTCGCTACTTCGTTTACCAGATAAAATCTTAAAATTGAGCTAGTACCAAAATTTTTTTTATGGCTTTTAAACAGGCAGGTATTTTCGACCACCCGTCATTATGGTTTTCCCTAAAGAGGCCACAAGCAGTAAACAGTTTTTGGCTGAAATCATTATGATCAGCCTATAGTTCGTTCGTCGCTGGACATAGGCCCCTCCAATCCCACGCTGTTTAACTCCATCCTCGCCTCCTCTCATCCAGATGTTACCAGGCGCCCAGAGAAGATCGTCGCTCTTCCTAGTCTGAGGCCGTAGTAGGTACTACGAGTACCCTACGTTTGTCGATTTGCGTTCTCCATTCAAGATAATGTCTACACCAACGGTCTTCGTTTCTACAGTTAATATGAACGGTCCATATCTTACACTCAATCAATCTGCCCAGCCTTTTCCCAACTATGTTGGGGTCGGCTTCCAGTCTAACCGGATGCAGCTGAGTAGGTACCTAACAATATTTTACATGGAGCGACTGCTTATCTGACCTCCGCAACCCAGTAACTGGGTAACACAATACCCCATGATATGACTGGTTGTCAGACTTTCGGGCTTCTGACGACCCGTAACGACTGTCAAAGATCCACGAATGACAGCCGGGACCGACGGCTTAACATGCTGTCCGAGGCACGGAGGAGTCTCGGTATGTAAAGATGGTCACCCATCCACGGACCAACCCCGGCAAGCGTAGCTTAACCTGATGGATCGACCCATGCGGCTGTTATTTCTTATCCACGAGCTCCTCTATTTCCTAAACCGATGATAATAATAGTACCACACTTGTCAAAACCTCAAAATGAGTCATAAACGGTCCCTATCCCCAGATACAATTGATTACCATAAAACAATGAAGCAACTAGCGGAATAAATAATACTGTCATGCCGAACGAACGTAATAGACCTATGTATTATTAATATGTCAAGTACCATTGTGTTCATGTAACGTATGCACATAGGGAATGGGTAATAAACCGGTGATGTCATTGTTATTTCGTCAACCGTCTCATAAGGCCTGTTTGACTCACTTGCTCATAAATCATTCTTATTTGAGAGCTCTCGAACTCAAAGCATTCTTTCAATTAAGCCAATCACAGGCACTTTTGAATTGTCAAGGGGTCGGTCAGTCAGAAAGATGAAGCTAGTTGCCCATTCCAAAGCGTAGTAGGTTCCTATGGAGAAGAACGGGGAGGAAACTCCACGGACACGCTTTTAAATTAAAATGTTGTTACAAAATATTACTAATATCATTCAAGTTGAAATTATACATGTGGGAATGATGTAGGAAGACGTGTACGTTAAAAGCGGTCACATTAAAAAAAATAAAGAACAAATACGCCTGGCAGCTAAGAAGCTCTCTTACACTTCGTTTTTTGATCCCAGAGACTAATCTGACAGGTGCAAATGTCAAACTCCAAATTGAAAAAACAAACAACAATCACTTGAAACGTCAAATTAGTCTCTGGGATTACTAAGCGAACCTTAGTAAGTATATAGTATATCTCCCTAAGTGTGGGTTTTATCTGTGGAGGAGCTCATGGCTTAGTAATAACAGCCGCACAGTTTGATCCATCAGGTTAAGCTACGCTTGCTGGGGTTGTTCCGCGGATGGGTAACCATCTTTACATACTGAGACTTCTCCGTGCTTCGGGAAGCACGTTAAGCCGTTGGTCCCGGCTGTCATTCTGGGATCTTTGAAAGTCGTTACGGGTCGTCAGAAGCCCGAAAGTCTGACATCAGTCTTACCAAGGGGTATCGTATTACCCAGATACTGGGTTGTGGAGGTCAGATAGGCAGTCGCTCCATGTAAAATACTGGTATTCAGCTGCATCCAATTACACTGGAAACCAACCCAACATAGTTGGGAAAAAAGTCGTAGGTTCGAATCTTGACAGTCACTAATTTGTGTAAATTATTTCATCACCACTGCTCTCAAAACGATGAAGGAAAACATCGTGAGGAAATCGGCATGTACTAGAATCAAACATTCGAAAACATATGACATCCACCAACACGCACTGCACTCGTAGCATGACAACCATAGAAACGGGTTTTCTACGGGTTTTGTCGACGGAAGACTAGACAAAATGACAGATTGTGATTGACTATTCTTCCGTCGACAAAACCTGTTTCTGTTGTGGTCATGCTAAGCGTGCTGGGCCTGCGTGGTGCTTTACGGCCCACTCCCTCTCACCGAGAAGAGGCCTGGATGCCTACCACGAGCTCTTAGCGCGATCCATTTTAGGACCTAAACTGAAATGCCTTGCTTTTGAATCGTTTTTAATAAGATCATGGTAGGCATCCTGTATCCCAGCCGTGGGAATATTATAGGATGATTAGATTATGCTATGTGGATACATTTTGATAAGCGTATACTGCATACTGTATACGTGGAAAAGTCGAAGAAGAAGAAGTCATCTCTAAATAAAGAGGATGAAAGATTAAATCCTCTCTCGACTGCCTCCCTGGTCTAGTGGCCGCAAAAGCTACTGCTTAGCGTCCTGGGTTCGTTTCCCAGGTCGGGCAACCGTGCTATATTTTTTTGCATTTCTCAGTAGCATCCCGGAGTCTGGATTTGTGCCCGGTTGATGGCAAAGCTCGCCTTCTTTTACATGGGACTGGCAAAATGTGGGTGTACCTACTATTCGTATACCTCTGCCTAAGATATTATGATTGTTATCTCTGACCGTAGTCACGCGCTGAACGAGATTTAATTTGTTAGTCTCTTTTCAAATACTATGTTTTACGAATTTGTAGATAATAACACCTTGTAATTATGATACATACCTAGAACATTTTTGTGTTTTTTGCCTTCAAAATACAGGTATAAGAAACTAGTTTTTAATTGTCTGACATTCAATTAATGCAACAATGACGGCGGAAAAAATGGTTTGGATTATCAATTAAATTACTATGCAGTATACGCTTATCAAAATGTTGTTTGAGGCTATCCCACGGTAATGTACTATCCGTATGCCAAATTTCATCCAAATCCATTCAGCCAGTTTTGTGAGATTGAGTAACAAACATCCAAACATACCATCTGTCACATTTATACTCGTAATATTATATATATATATATATAAATATATATCTAGTAGGATTAGTAGTAGGATAGTAGGATTATCATTATCACATTATTTCTCAGCACCACATCTCATTACTATTAATGATCTCACTAGGTAGGTACCTATTTATTTTATAGTAAACAGGCGAACACATTATAAAGATATATACTTACCTACTTCTGTCTACGCCTTTTTGAATAACAAGCGTAATGGTCTTCAAGCGTGTTTCTAGCCAAATGTAGGTATTGCACAAGTAAATAGGTATATTATCTCTTTGATGTTATTTAATTCAAACAAATCACATTGTACATAAGGGTAAAAATTAATAATTCGTGTCTACTACAGCTTACTTCAGAATTGATGGCAATTGAAAATACTAACAAAACCCGTAAGTGAAGTAATTCAAGTACCTACTTCAAACAATTAATTTAATCTATCGCAAAATCGATTAATTCTTCAAAATCAATTACAATGCTAATGACTTTCCTTACATTGAGCTATTAATAGATTTTCCCAACAATAATCTTGTTTTATATAAACAGTACAAACAATTATAATTTATTTAACCTTGTGAAAATATCTGTGCATGTCATACGTTAGTAAATAAACATACGTTCGTGAAATGAGAATGAAAACGAAATTATCGGAAAACTCTAAGTACGGCACGGAGGCCGGGCGGGGTGAACGACCTTGTGACGTCATCCGTGACGTAGCGCATAGGAGGCTCGCGTAGCCGTACATGATGACCTATTTCGCATTATAACTCAGCGACCGTGTGGCCTAATGGATAAGGCGTCGGACTTCGGATCCGAAGATTGCAGGTTCGAGTCCTGTCACGGTCGAAAAATTACATTTTGGATTTTTAGTTTTACGTTTTTTTTTCAATACTATTTTTTGGGTTTAGTCCGTTTTCCACTGAATTTCAAGGCTTTAAAGGTTTAATAAAAAAAAATCACGTCTTTACAGTTTGGCAATAAATATAAGCTACTTCGGAAAGCAATTTTCATGCACGTGTAAATAATCAGAATATTTTTTCTATAAATCGAAAATATTCAGTATCATCTCTAAATTTAATTGTTTTAACAAATAATTAATCATCTTAAATTCAAGTAAAAAATTTGTAAAACAGATTTAATTTTAAAATATTCTAAGAACAGATAGCCTTCAAATGTTCACAATATTGCACCTGAGCCTATCCACGGGTCATTGGCCTTTAAACTGTAGATTGATTGAACGTCTCAACTCTCTGAACTTTGCAAAGAAAACACGTTTATCAAAATCTTAAAGATCAAAATAATAAAAATAAATAGTGTACGATGGAACTTTAAGAATATTTAAACATGTGGTTACGATTTTTCTTTTTATTCAGCCTATTAAATACAATAAAAATTTTCGATAAAAGGGATCGTTAATAAAAGGGAATTTAAAAAAGCATAAAGGCTCCCAATGACTATGAAAACTTCATGGCAATCTACCAGACGCACGCAAGCCCGCGTTGTGTCGCGCCTGCCTCCCGAAGTCTTTAGTTAAAATATATCGGACACATGAGTAGTCCATGACCTGGACCAGGACATAGGATACTTTTTTATCCCGGTATTCTCACGAGATCGAGACTTATGACCCGATAAAATAAAAGTTAATTAGTAGGTAAGTAACTAGTGTAACTACTGAGTAAAGATTTAAGTTCAGCTCGATTCATAAAGTATGTATCTAAATGTTAATATTTTGGAGGTCAATCAAAGAGTAAAGTTCAAAAGTGTCTAATCTTTAGAGTACTTATCAAAGATAGTGCTTGGATTTAGATTGATCATGTTTAGTTGTCTAGTATCGAATTTTCATTTAAAACTGATAAAACTCATGAAACCCACAGGATGATAAACAAAATTGCGGTTCTAGATACAAGATGTCATTGAAATAACTGCATGAAAACCTTTTATGGGGTACTCATCATTAAAAGAAACACTTTTGCTATGGGGGCGAACCCATTTTTTTTTTTTTTCAGAATTGGAAATCATCAAATGACTTCTCCCGCTCTGGGCAGAGCGAGAGGGTGTGTCAGACTTTTACTGACTAAAACCCACCCGTGTTCCTTCCGTTGCCTGTGTGCCGGGGCCGCGTTATCCCTTTCGGACAAACCCGCTACCCCAGCAGGCATTGGTCTTTCGACCCCGTCGGTTGGTGCTGACATCTCTTTGAGGCGCGCGTGGAACACAACGCGCCGTCGACACGGACCTGGTCCTTATCGGACGGCGAGCTGATGGGGGCGAACCCTGAAACAGCGAAAAAAATTATATGCTGCTCCATCTATTTTCTGTTCGTATAACTCGACAACTAAAGCACTTTGGTCCCGGGTGTAATTCGTGGATCTTAAGAAAAATATTTAAGAAAATCGCGGAGCTCGTGGCTAAGTAATAACAGCCGCAGGGGTCGATCCATCTAACCTGATGGACCGACCCCTGCGGTTGTGAAATAGCTATGTTTGCCGAGGTTGGTACGTGGATGGGTGACCATCTTTACAGTCGACTCTCCTCCGTGCCTCGGAAAGAACTGCTGTCAATCGTGGATGACAGACGTTATTGGTCGACAGAACCCTGAAAGTCTGACAACCAGTCTTACCAAGGGGTATCGTATTACCCAATAACTGGGTTGTCGAAGTCAGATAGACAGTCGCTCCATGTAAAATACTGTTATCCAGCTGCATCCGTTCAGACTGAAACCCGACCCCAACATAGTTGGGAAAAGGCTAGGCAGATTGATATATATCTCGACAATAGATTTTTGTAGTGGTCCGAATAAAGAAGATAATTTTGTATTGCTACGTAGTACACCTTTAGATTAATTTTGGAGATTTAAAAAAATAAATTATCCTGGTTTCAAAAAGTGTTACTTAAACATTCAAATCACTATCAAACACCAAAAATTTCCTGTATCAGGTTCTTTACCGACTATTTACATAATATATACAGCGATAAATACATGTATTTGTAAGGAAAACCTCTGCTGAACATGTTTGTAATAAGTAATGATGCATTAAAATTCGGCAAACATATAAAATTATTAATAACTATTATGTGAATAGGTAAAACAAAGACAATTATTATATACCTGCCTACTAGGAATACATGTCTACGAACGTATTGCAAAAAAAAACCATCAAATTGGAGAGACCATTTGTTGGAAAGACTAGCGATAATGTTCTAAAACGACCCACCGCATCGCGTCGCATCGGCCGGCCACCTGAGTTTTTAGGGTTCCGTACGTCCAAAAGAAAAAACGGAACCCTTATAGGATCACTCGTGTGTCTGTCTGTCCGTCTGTCACAGGCAATTTGCTCCGAATCTAATGAACCGATTAAGTACACAAATGTATTTCTGTGACCCAAACACGGACGTGTAACGTAAATAAATGAATTTTGAGGTCACTTTTGGGCAAATAAGAAAAAAATAAAAGTGTTGCATACTGTACCGTGTGATATAATCAAAAGAAGACTTTTATGGGTCTCAAAAATATTGTTTATTTTTTTAATAAATAGTTTTATTATTATATAAGAAAATAGATGTCAATCGACCATTCCTCCCCACATTTATCTCCGAAACTACTGAGCCTAAAATTTTGAAAAAGTACTGAAAATAGTTCTATGCTTATAGATTACAGGAAAACCAATAAAAATTATATCGTTTTAACATAGTCAATCTCTCAATATTTAACTTACATGTGCAGTTGGAATGTATAGGAGAACATGTTTTTCAACTACAATGTTAAGTTTGTTCCTAGCATAAATTCAACCCAACTACGGAAACCTACAATGTGTGTGGTCCCCTAGGCACTTGGCAGTTTTTATTTTATTTCGGCTCCTAATGGCTGTAGCGTGATGTATGTGAGCTATGACCTTCCTCAAGAATAATTAGGCTATCAAAATGCAAAAAGACTTTCTAAATGCGAGTATGCGATGCGGTAGTTCCAGAGATTAGCGTGTTCAAACAAAAAACTCTTCAGCTTTATGATAATATAGAAAAGTGATGATTGAAAAAGTGTTGAATTTTCAGAAAATGCCGCGGGACAGGACTGAACAAAGCAAAGAATTGCTGAAGATACGTTCTAAAACATTCAATGCAAAACAGAGTATGATGTCAATGGTCACCATACGCATCCAAATCTGTTTTGTGGTCAAACTAATGTGGTTTTCAAGTACAAAAATATACAATTTATTACTACATTACTCGTAATGTAACAAGGAAAACGCCTTACCTAAAACTAATACGTGTGTTCTAAAATGTAACGTGCCGATGTCCTGAGACCGGCCGGGCTAGACGCGACACCTCCTGAGTAATCATGATTTACTGGTACAAAGGAGTTAGAAAATCACACCTTTGGGGGCAAGGTGTATCTTTCCCTGACATTTAAGGGGCTACTGACCGAGGATTGTACATAGGAATCCTGTTGAAGTTTATCTGTCGATTCTCGCCGTAAGTAGGACCAACTTTTTGGTTATAATAACCTCCAAGTTGGCTCCTCAGCTTATAGTTAGTCTTAAGAACTAAGATTATGAAAGTTTTATGAACTTTCAGTACCTATCTAATAAATAATAACTATGTTGTTATACTTATCCTCCGCTATATGAAAGGGATTAATAAAAGACTCTTTCTATCTTCCGAAGAAAATATTAAGACATATTGTGTGTTCAATGTATTCTCTTAAACGAGAGTTGCACTTATCAAGCTAAGCACAAAAGGTGTCTATTCAAATTCAATTCAATTCAAATCTTTTTATTGCATATCACATGTGTTTACAAGGTCTTAATAATAATAATAAAGTTCACATGGACCCTGTCGGGCACAACAATTTTATAAAAATATGAGTAGTAACATTATCTTTAAAAAAACAATCAAATACAATTACATTATATAATATCACATTTAAATATGTGACATACGTCTTTACAAATTCTCACTAGCTCTAGAAATCATGAAAAAGAATTAATTAATTTCAAATAAAAATCACACAAATTAAATTATTCAAAGATTAATTCATTAGAAATAAATTATGTCACAGATTAAATTAATATAAAAAGTCAAATCAAAAAGTCAAATAAAAATGCAATAAAAAATAAACAATTCATTCAAAATAAATAAACAATGTCACAGATTAAAATAGTATTAAAGAATCGAATAAACGTCAAGTAAAAATAAATGTCTAAAGCTGAATAAATGCTGAATAAATGGTGGAAGTCATTCTCTCTCTCTCTCTTTTTTGTCTCTTTCACCTAGTCTAGTTATTCATGATGAAATCTTTTATATTTTAGTTTCATAATCGTTATGGAAAGTAACGCAAACCAACGAGACCATAGAGAAATATTTCTAAGAATATCTACTTTCAATAGTTTTAAGTCGTTCATCGATTGTTTTTCACTACGTCTTGATTATAGTTAGCTCATCAGCATTGTAATGGACTTCTTTTGTATTTCTGAGTTCCTGGTAGTCTTACGCCGTCATTCCGCGGCGTTACGCCCTCTAGTCTGTCTGCTCAGAAGCAAAATCTATAATAGATGATGATAATAAAACTGGCTAGTAGATTATTGTCTTGTGTTAGATTTAATAGTATTTCATCAAAGGCAGCTATTAAAAGTTTACCAATCATTCCCTTTTTAGTTTTACTATAAGGAAAATACAAACACTACCTAAATAAACTCCAACTCGTGAATGGATGACCTGTCGAACTGATGTTATGTTATCGCAATCTTTGTAACAATGACATGTACTTACCTCAACTAACAATAGCAATTTGGTAGATCGAAATCTGTGACTGACTTTTTTATTATTTGAAATGTTAGGGGGAGAACCGAGTTTAGTGCGGTGCAATTGAAAAGGTCTTCAGGTCAACCAGTCAATAAGGAAGAGTCCAAAGTTTTTCTTAGATACTCCATCTCTTCCTAGAAAAAGATAATGTTTCGCTTGTGACAATTTTTATTTGAAACAAGATCGAACTGCAAGATCTTCATCACAAAATCCTGTCACCCCAGTCGTATCAAACATCAAACCTATCAGTTATCATTGCCAATATCACAATAAATTTTACAATGCATTTGCTCGAAAAGAGCGTTTTCCAAGCAGTCAATTTGTGCGGAAAGTGTCACTTTTTTTCACTAGTGCTTTTTACTTATCTGTTTTTTTTTAATTTTTGAAGCCGTCGCCGTCGTCAGCCCGTCTCAGAGATTTTATTATATCACAATGCATAGTAAAACGTTGTATGATACGCGTGCGTAAGAAGATTCACCTACCTTCCGCACTTTTAGCATAAATAACTAATAGGCAATGGCAATGTTGTTTGTCTTAAAAATAATCTTAAGAATTTCGTTCGTTCTTTCGAATTCGAATTTCGAATTTTTTGCTGTCTGCCCCTTTGACTCTTGGAAGAAAACAACCACATTGAGGATAGTACGAACATTATTTTGTATCTGCTTTTCTCCATTGAACCACCGTCCTTGTCATACATTTTATGTGCGCAAATATCCCAAATGTCATTGAGATCTTAATGCGTCTTTTGTTAGTTTTCCTTTGAAGTTGGTAGCCATAAAATTTCACGACTTTTATTCAAGGTGTTTAGCAGTGAAGTATAAATAGGTCGAGTGCATTGAGTGACATCACTTTTACCTATAGTTAATTTCATCAAAAGTTCCATCACTGATTAGCGGGCGAGACGACTGTCTGACCTTCCTGTTTTATGGTAGCCTGGTACTCCCAGCATGATCTACACGTGGCCGGTATTAATCGTCTGTCTGACAAAACCATTTTTTGTATCTGATTTTGGATCTACAAGGCCAAATAAGTCTAGACTTAAAATATTTATAGTACTTTATTACCCCTACTTATCAAAGTGGTTCGTGTATCATCTATTTATATCGATCGATGATTGCACAGTGGGTCAAACGCCAATATTATCGGGAAAAAACTTGTGAATGGCTGTGTGGGCATGATTGAATTTAAATTAGATGTTGCCAGAACACGAGTCTACTTTCTTTTTTTTTTGGCGTGTCATGGGTCATGCTTCTGGGAATAAATTCATATCATCAATCAATGTTTGACGAAAAGTGCCAGGACCGAAATTATGGAATGATTTTGAAATCGAATATCGAAATATTTCTTGGTAAAAAACATGATGTAGGTGGCAAAAAGCTGTCGATAAAGGTAAGTTTCTTTGCCAGAATTTTAATTTATCTTACGGGTGTTTATTTTTGCTCTTATAGCCTTTTTATAATTATGTTCCTATTTTAGAAAACTTTAACATACGTATACTTTTAAACGTGTGGTGTCCGCTAAAAACAGACCCAAAGTGGGAGAGATTGGGGGCTATGGAATTATGTATAGAGTACTTATGGTAACAGGTTTATCATTTGTGGTAATAAATAACACCGCTTATTTTTCCCTGTATCAAGCATGGTAGCGGCCGTATCATAAGGTTATGTGTAATCTCTCCTAAACTCCTGATCATCCATTGTAGCTATCATCAAGTGGACTTCAACAGTACTGTTATAGAATTTGGGAATACTCAGCATTTTTTTAACCATTTTGTTTATCACCCCTCATAATAATGACACCATCCGCCATCGCTTCAACATCCAAATGTGGAGCACTGGACCCACATAGGTTTCTCCAATAATAACGAGGGTATGGCCCGACGTGATGACTAAGATTGACAACTCGTTATGTATTTATACAATACTTACTTACTAACATAATGACGAGATTGCTAACTTTGTAGGTAATGCCCCTCGTAGGATTTTGAATGTTAAAATATTCATAGCAATTATTTAACAGACATAAAGTTTGCTAATAACATTTGCTTGTAACATTAGCACATTGATGTCAAACTAAATGATTTTTTGTCTTGCTCTGTGAAATTCCATCATCAGCCATTTTGCGAGCCACAAACATCCCTTTCTTTGAATAATAATAATGAAAAAAAAAAACAACACGCCGTCTAAAGGCATACTAATTTAATTACCGGTAAGTCTGACTAATAATAAATTAACAAAAGCCAATCAAATCATATTTTATTGACAACAGATAAAATTCAATACTAGGCTTTCAGAAACCAGGTAGAAGGTACTGGTAACTGTCACTTCCAACTATATTACATAAGGTTACGCAACCCTATATAACTTTTTTCGTACCACTTGCTCAAAAAAGTGACATTCTATGCCACAAAAAGCGAACATAACAATAGTCATTTTTAATCTGTTAAAAACAGGGAAAGAAAATTGTACTGAATGAATGTAATTTAAATTTGGAATACTCACCGAAATTTATACTGAACTACATCTGTGTTTACACCATTGAGTTTGTATATAAAGCATTATACATCTTTTTGAAAAAGGAATACGCATTTATTATGCAGTTATGATTATTAAATAAAATTACGAAAACCGACGAGGCCGTATGAGCTTGATGCCTTTGCTTTTCCGACAAAAAAATATTAGTCTAGGAATTTGCCGCGTTTTTGTTTTCTTCAAATACATAAACGTTAAGTTTATTTTAATATATTTTTATAAATAAGTTAATGTTCTAAAAATACGTTACGATATTAAATCAAAGCGACAGTGACAGTGAATTGTCGGATTCCATCAGTTCAAATGCTGCCGCAATTATAAATAATTTGCTTAACAAAATCCAAGGAAAATTATTTAAAAACTTATGAACAGTTTTCAACGTGGAGTAGTGCGAAAGGCCTATCAATTTCAGAATCAGTACTTCTTGTCTATTTTGATTATTTATCCAAGACAAAGAATCCGAAATTGAAATAAATAGATTCACGAAATTACTGGCTTTTTTAAAAAGAAAATCAGAAGGGCATTGCGCAAAGTAGTCTAAAATTTTTACGACTCAAAATGTGGAAAAATTTCTTAATGAAGCTCCTGACGAAATTTTTCTGGCCACAAAAGTAAGTATACATGAGTTTACTATGAATATTTCGTATCTTAGTAATGGTAATTATTCTATATATTTACCTGTTTTTTATCTTTGTTATAGGTGGCCTTAATTTTTGGACTCAATGGTGCTTGCCGCGGATGTGAACTTGTAAACTTAAAGGTGGAGGACGTTGAAAATCATTCCAATGAGTTGCTGCTGATTAATGTAGAGGAAACTAAGACAAAGAAAAATCGGTCATTCATTGTACAAGGACAATATACTAAAATCATTCATAAATACCAAGCATTACGTCCCACCAACATGGAAAACAATAGATTTTTTCTAAACTATCGGAATGGGAAATGTACTCGACAAGCCATCGGCAAAAGTAAAATTAGTAATATGCCAAAGGAAATTGCTAAATATTTAAAACTTAAAAATGTTGAACTCTACACCGGTCACTGCTTTAGAAGAACTTCGGCGACTTTCTTGGCGGATTCAGGGGCGGATATTACGTCAATAAAAAGACACGGTGGTAGGAGCTCTGATGGAGTAGCTGAGGGTTATATCGAAAGCTCAATGGCGAATAAAACCGTATTAAGCAGTCAAATTAACAAAAATATAAAACTTAATCCATCAGAGCCACAACCATCAACTTCCGGCATCTTATCTTCGTCCGTAACTCACGATGCACCACCACCACTATCTCCGACGTATACTATCTACAATGAAACGCAAGTTCCTCAGACGCAAGAACAGAGAAATACTCAAATCAACTCATCAACAATAAATGTACCAAACAAAAATGTAACTCTCTCTATCAATAATTGGACCAATGTTTCGAATGTTAACTTTTACTTTTAATTGACATTATTTTTAATAAATGCTTATCTCATATTATTATTGTGTTAATTTTTTCGCAAATGGTACGAAAAGTAGAGTATTTTCCTCGGTGATAAAGCTGTCTTAGTCTTGGGTGAACTTAAATCCCTCGCTACACTCAGGACTCGTCTTAAATCCCTCGCTTCGCTCGTGATTTAAGTTTTTAAAACCCTCGCTACGCTCGGGAGTAAACCTCGAGTCCTTCGTTACGCTCGCGATTTAAATTGTCACCCACGACAGAAGACACTGCTTTATCCCCTTGGTTAATAATCTACTATTATCTTACTAATTAAACGGTTATCAGAACTAATTCACTTATTGCCCCGGCTAATCAAAGTGCCCTTGACCCTTGATACCGATACCAATACCGATACCGATCGATACTGACCACTGTTAATAATGGTTTATAGATTTGTGTGTGTCCATTGTTAATGACGATACGTTAACCTACAAACTCAAAGCATTTATTTCTAATAAACCAATTACAGGTACTTTTGAATTGTCAAGGGGTCGGTCAGTCAGAAATATGAAGCTAGTTGCCCATTCCAACGCGTAGTAGGTTCCTATGGAGAAGAACGGGCAAGAAACTCCACGGACACTCTTTTCAATCAGAATATTTTTACAAAATATTGGTTACATCATCCATTTTTGTAATTATACATGTGAGAACAATGTAAAAAGACGTGCACGTTAAAAGCGTCAGTAATAAAAATAAAATCAAAAACAATTCAAAAATTAAAATAAATTCAAATAAGCCGTGGCAGCTAAGAGATGACCAGTCACCACTGACGGCGCCCGTTCACGAACATGACGCATGCATCAGCACCATTTAGCTCAACCATTTTGAAGGGAACTTAACGATCCAACACACACGCCACCACCAGCGAGACATTTGAGTGAGCATGACATACTCTCAACCGCCAGGGCACACTCAAGTCAATGAAAGACGTACCCAGTAAATGGTAACTGTAAAGTAGGGACATAGTGCTCACACATGTGCTATGCAATTATATAATACTAAGAGATTGAATTTATACAATCTAAAGATAGTTTTACAATCTTCAGCAGCTGCAACAATATTTTGAATGCTAATCAATTAGTTTATGCGCCCTTGTGGAGCTGGACCAGCGCTGAGCCAAGCATTTTTGTCGTTGATATAATCCCCCAACTTATAATATGCTTGGCAGCATAGTGTGCGTTTTATACAAGATTTAAATTTCGTTTCGTTTAATTGGAGTATGTGGGGAGGTATTTTATTGTAACATTTCAAAGAGTACCCCATGAAGGATGAGTCTACTTTAGCCAGTCTGAAACCCGGTTGAATCAATTGGTCCCGATTTCTAGTCCTATAATTGTGTCTATCACCTCTTTTACTGAAAAGACTTAGATTTTTCCTAACGTCATATGCCTACATCATATTATGACGGACCGTGAACTGGTCTGGCCTTGTACGTTGCAGTGGACGTCATTCGTCTGAAATGGCGATGATGTTGGCAGTATCCAAGAATTAAATTCTGATGGAAATTATCTTCTTCATACAAAGCAATCCTTCAGTCTCCAAGTTCGTTTGCCCAAAAAACTTGTTATTTGATTTGAACACATCACCCATCTTCGCTCCAACAACACTAACAAGAAGAAATATTTTAGCTATAGAAAACCGTTACATTGAGGCCAACTCGAAACAAAGACTTCATACTCACATCGCCTATTACATACAACAGTTGAAGCGGGCAGCTCATGGTCATAATTACGGCAAAACCTTCATTAGAAATCTTCTAATCCCCACAATGGAAACGCATCCTACACGTGGGTATTTCCTCGAAGTACCCATTGATATATATTCTTCGTACGAGTGTTCTACTCAGAAACAATTAACTTTATGGTAAACAGTGGTAACTGTTATACGCCATCTTTTTACGTTATTACTTAACCTCACGCTGCCTTCTCGGAAGGGATGGGCAGAATGTAGGGTATCTGGGAAACTAGATCAATTAGTTAATCTATCTAACCTATTATTCGTTCTTTGGAGAGCGTAACATTTGGTTGTGGGTTGCAATTCTGAAAACAGTGTCAGATTGACAGTCCCCACGTTTAATTGTGACTCCCATGACTATGCTGAGTTCCTGGTCAAATGGTCACCAATCCTTGTCATGATTATGGCAATATTCTTCTTCACTACTATGATTCGGACTTCGTTATCATCTCTAAATAACGGAAATAAAAAACGTCCCAAAAGGTATATTTACAATATATTACCCGCATTTGCCTAAGCGATTACTGTTCAAGTTTATCGAGGTCCTCAAAAGGTCGTAACACATCGTCCTAAATCGCGGGTCTAACAATAAAAAGTAACCCTTTCTATCGTTGCTTTCCTGGTAATTTCCTCGGAAAGTAGGTCGATGGCCACTTTAAGGGTTTCCTCAGTTTAGGGCTGGGCTAAGATAGCTCGTTTATGAAGAAGCCTGATAGTCCGTACTACATTATTGCCGGAACGGTGTTCCACATTCTTGAATATGTTTGGGGTGGTGAAAAAATGGAGGCGAAAAGAAACAATCAGACGAAAACAATCAAAGCATGAAACGTTTCTAATGGCTGGCCGTTTTTTACCGATGCAATTTTTGGATAATTTTACTTATTTCTATTTAATCCCAGATAAATTAAGTCATCAGGTGCACTCAATAGGGCCCTATGGTCAAGAAGGAGACTTCCTTGAGTGACAATACACTGTAGTAGATACGTATGTCTAGCGCATAGTGGGCAATCAATCCTGCTTCCAATCTTGCTGGCTGGAGCGGCTGACAAATCTTATTACCACATGCTATCCGCGTAGAACTCGTGCCGACATAACATTCATGCATTAGGTACCTACATATGTAGCAACCAAAGCCAGTCAGCAATGTGGCATCAGGACTGACTGTCTAGAATTTGGCGGAGGCTACTTTAAGGGAGATGACCACACTTATCGATGCGTAATCGGCTTGGGAGCAGCGTAGATATAATTGACGTTGTAAGTGTTTATATATTTTTGGTTAGATGTTTGTATAGAAATTATTGACAAACATCTGTTCAGATATTAATAAAGTAATGAATGTTCAGATATTAATGGTAATTTGTAGTGTATGGAACTTATTGACATTTTAATTTGTTCAGAAATATTTGGTCACCTTGTCTGCTACAATAAATATCCGACGGTGACTGTACTATATGGACATAAACCTCTTCTTGACCGGCTCAAGCCAAGACAAGTGTGGTCATCTCCCTTATGCACGTACCTATTTAGAGTGAACACTTTCGGCTTTTACTTGAAGCGCGGTTAAAGGCTTTCCTTTCTGCTGGGTTTGAGGGTTTGTCTGAAAGGGATATCGCGGCCCCGGCACACAGGCAACGGAAGGAACACGGGTGGGTTTTAGTCAGTAAAAGTCTGACACACCCTCTCGCTCTGCCCAGAGCGGGAGAAGTTATTTGATGATTACCCTGAAAAAAAAAAAAGGCTTTCCTTGTACAAAAAAAGTCGGGTGGTGTCGGTGGACAGCCGGTTGGATTGCAACGAAGTTCCTTTCGCTGTATTTGTTATCCCGTTCTAGAAAACGAAAAATCGGTCTACCTAGGTTTCATATCCAGGAAAATTCGTTTACCACGTATTTTCAACCGAACAGAGCTCGGTCGCCCAAAGTTTAGAAAAAGATGACTACCTTAGAATTGACATGGGAGCATGGAATTAGTATGAACTTTCCTATATTATTCAATGAGCATTCTCTATTTTTACCGGAGCAGAGCTCAGTCGACCAGGTATTATGTATTAATATAGAGCCATCTAGTACGGTCTCAAGACTCTCAAGTTTCAAGTGTCAATAGTTATTGTTTTTTGATGCAGAGTCATGTAGAATGCATTTTTAGAACTTGAACTCTCAGACTAATTGTTTCTAGTTGTTTTATTTTTTTCTGTTTTTATAATTATTATTAGTGTAACTGTCATGCATGAACACTTCACCTCCTAGTGATTTTAAGTGGGCAACGTTATTTATGTTTTTCTGTTTGTAATATTGCATAATGTAGCTATCTGTTGTTCCTGTTTTATAAAATAAAATAAAAATAATGCTTTTTCATTATGTGACGATTTCGTTATCAGGCAATTAAAAAAGTACTAGAAGGTACTGGTAAACATGAAACCATACTGGAAAAAACCCCCTAATATGGTACTGTTTGCCTTGTACTCTCAAAAGGATGTGTCCTACATTTGATAAGTACTTTTCGTCCTACGATTACCCTCATATGCAAAAAGGATTGATGGATAAAGTTGTTTGCCAACGCTTCGAGATCAGGTTAAGCAAATCTTTCCTGAAAACGTATCCTGAACAAATATTTTGAACCGAAAGGAGCGAATTCTTCAATGACCTGTAAAAATTTCGAGAACGTCGGGTGGAAAATTTATTGTTAAGCCAATTTAAATAAAGGACCAATAAATCTAACTGCTAATGGCCCTCATAATCATTGACCGAAAAATGTTTGCAGTGGAGTAATGAATTTTCTAGATGAAATGCATTGCGGTACCCCCATGTTCTGTCTCAAACCATATTTCATTTGCCAAACTAGAGTGTTTTAGGTAACTGTCCTACGCCTACATTTTTGACGATGTGTAAAACGCGACTGATACCGGGTTTAGGTACTAGGGCAACAAAGAGGGGAAGTGAAACAATGATTTAAGTTTTATTTTGTTTCGTAAATAAAATTTATTGATGAGTTGGGCATTTTTTTGACAGAAAGCATTAGGTAGATAGGTATGAAAACCTATAAAAGTAATATGGTAAGAAAAACAAAAAGTAAAAGAACTTATAATAGTAGTTTATGCAACTGTTGCATAAAGAAGGGTTCTACACTAGTAGTACTTTGTACGTACTTTTAAAAACGTCGCCTAGCTACAGCTCGATTTTTAAACACACACTCGTATTTTAATACCTAGTTATGAGCAGTTTTATACACTACTTTATCTACTCTCATACATTGGGATTGAACCTACTAAATAAAATATCAAAGTTAAAGATCAAGAATTAAAAAATCCCACGAAATTCAGTACAACTTCACGTATGAATGGCGCCTGCAACCAGCACATCACCGCGCATGCGCTAGAGCGGTGCTGCTGTCGCCTATATTAACTTCTTGGATTTGGCTTGTATCGTAATAGAAAAAAAAATGTTTTATAACATTATTGTGTTTATAAAGTATGTCAATATAAACTCGTTTTGAAGTTTATATTTCGAATATTACTATATGAGAGTAGATAAAGGTATATTTTTGTAGTTGGTTACTAAGATAGTAGTGAACCAAACCAACAAACATAAGTAGGTATACAGTAATATTATAACCAACAGATCTGCCTAGCCTTTTCCCAACTTTAATAGGGTCGGCTTTCAGTGTAAACGGATGCAGCTGAATACCAGTATTTTACATGGAGTGACAGCTTATCTGACCTCCACAACCCAGTTACTGGATAATACGATACCTCTTGGTAAGAGTGGCTGTCAGACTTTAGGGCTTGAGACTACCCGTAAGGGCTGTCAAAGATCAACAAATGACAGCTGGGACCATCGCGTGCTTTCCGAGGCACAGAGTGTCTCGATATGTAATTGATGGTTACCCATCCACGGACCGACCTCGGCAAGCGTAGCTTAATCTTCTATCAACCCGTGTGGCTGTTATTATTTAGCCACGAGGCCCTATATTTCCCAACAGGTGTGCCCCGTTAAAAAGTAGATTCTCTCATCAAATCACACCCTTAACAAACATCGAAAACAAAACAAATAATTGAAAACAGTCTTGTAAAATAAAAATATCTTAATTATAACTGTCTAGCGAATAAAATTTCACAAATTAAAGTTGTTTACTTAACTTGCGGCAGATTGCCACGAGGATAAACAAAACCTTAATGAAATTGCTAACAAGAAACTTAGTAATGCAGGACGTCTCAGTTCACTTCACCTGAGATAACAAAATTGCACTATGAATACGGGAAACACCCGAATTAAGCGGACGTTCGCCCTCTGCCTTCCCTGTCCCTCCATACAACCCCTCTCGCTCACTGCAGTTCCATATCCTGCTTCCTATACAAGCCTGGTATGCGAAGTCATGGCGCGGGGAGATTTTTCCGTGAAGGTGGAGATTATTGTATGGGAGGCAGATTAGAAAGAGACAAGAGACGACAGGTATATATTTCGTCATAAGAACCGATTGATGGATCGTCTGCTGTCGGGAAAGTAGTGAGGAAAATGTAGCTCTGACTTTATCTTCGCCCCCTTTTCGCTACAAGGCGAGCAGCAATCGATGGTGTTTCCACACTACCACTACACACTACCTAACGTGTGAAAGTGATAACAGATAGTTTATCAATGGATGCTTGTAGGCTCCGCCCCATTACTACGACTTCCGTAGAGCGTAGCAAGCGTAGCACACACACACTGTCATTTCGATGTCATTTATAAAAGGTAAAAAAGGTAGATGCTCCGTTAATAGGTAGGAACTGAAAAATAAAATATAAAATAGATATCGACACAAAATAAACTATAAAAGCGCAACACTGGTAGATGAATTTCCGTGAAGTTTTCATAGTAATTGTTCTACCCGAGTCGCGTCGTGTCGCGCCGTCTCGCTTTGCGCCTGTCTGCCCGCTTTAAAGCATCCTTATTTTCTTTTATCTTGTACTTCAAAATAATTGCTTTTCCCTGGCACAGTAGATGTTTACAAATAAAACAACAGTAGAAAGATAAGGAACTGCAAAAACGCAATTTGAAACGGATGAATTAACATGTTAATTGCTTATTTCCTTAAATGAGTCGGTAATCGGTACAATCTAAAATAAAACAAAAAAAAAAAGAGGTTTCTGCGTTCGTGTTAACAATCGCACTTCGATACCTAAATTCAGGTCGCTTTTTGTTTCTGTCTGTGTGACCGCGTTATTCTTTATGGCTCCTACACACTATGCCACTGCCGGTGGCATGGCCGGCCGGCTTTTGCCGAGCGGCACGTACGCCCGGCTTTTGCGCCTTCATTTCTTTTGCGATCCTTTGTGCGGCTTTGTGCGGCAGGGCCCGGCGGCAATGCATAGTACGTAGGAGCTATTAAAGTAGGTAGTTTAGAACACCAACGATTTTTATTAGATTTACTTTTAGGAATCGTTTTTACCATTCCCACTCGAAAAAGGGCATTTTTTTATTCATCGATAACAGTGAATAAAACTCTCCTTTACTCACTGAGTGAATAAAAACATTTTGAATATGGAACAAGCACGAATTACAAGAATTGTGTACAAAAATAGTAGATTACACAACAAGTGAACAAAAAAAAAATTAATTGGAGGGACTAAGTTGGCTCCCGAGAGTAGGGAGCAGGGACTGAAAGCGGTTACGGTTAAAGGTTAAGATACCTTAAAAATATACCGGGATCGGTTTAAAATAAGGGTTGAACTATACCGATACATTTTTAAACCGTTATTTAAACCTTTACACGATTTCGGTACCGAAAAACAAGACGGCGCGGCGTGGGTGCACGGGTGGGTCGAACTTGTGTATTTAAGTACTTCTATCGAAATATACCGGTATGCATTTCCAACCTCAAAATATTTAGGTAACCCTTATTTAACGGTATGACGTCATACCGAAACTTAAAGGTACCTTAATTTTTGGGTAATTCAGTCGCAGGTAGCGAGGGATACGGGTACCGAGATGTTTTTTTTTTCACGCGTTGTGTACTCTAGTTTTTAATTGACTGCGAGAAAATAAATACTAAATTGGTAATAATAGAACAAAGGAAAATAGCCGCACGGGTTGATCCATCTGGTTAAGCTACGCTTGCCGGGGTTAGTCAGTAGATGGGCTCCTCCGTGGCTCGGAAAAAAAACGTTAAGCCGTTGGTGCCGGTTGTCATCCGTGGATCTTTGATAGTCGTTACGGGTCGTCAGAAGCCCGAAAGTCGGACCACCAGTCTAACCATGGAGTATCGTATTACCCAGTTAATGGCTTGTGGAGGTCAGAAAGGCAGTCGCTACATGTAATATACTGGAATTCAGCTGCATCCGGTTAGACTGGAAGCCGACTTCAACATGGTTCGGAAAAGGCTAGGCAGGTTTAAGAGAACAAAGGATTCAATATACTTGTTCCATATTCAAAATGTTTTTATTCACTCAGTGAGTAAAAGAGCGTTTAATTCACTGTAATGGCTCCTACACCTATGGGCGGCATGGCCGCCGGCTTTTGCCGCGCGGCACGTAGCCCCGGCTTTTGCCCCTTCATTTGTGCGGCAGGGCCGGGCGCGCCGCGGCTTGCCCGGCGGCAGGGCCGGCGGCTGCCCGGCATAGTGTGTAGCAGCTATTATCGATGAATAAAATGCTCTTTTTCGATTGGTAATGCTAAAAATAAATTAAACGTGCTGAAATTACCTATACTGACTGGCTAAATGGAGCTATTCCATAGAACTAAACAATTTTTTTTATTTTTATATCCAGCTAGTTTTAGTTAGGTTCTTTTCTATCTGTTATCGTGGAAATTAATTCCGGAAGGTCTATGTTTATAATAAATTTATATTAAACTTACATAGGTATTTTTAATTTTTAATTAAAGAAATCTCGAAGTATTGTCCAGTCGTAAAACCGTTCGCTAGTCGTTTATAAATATGTACATGGCACATTGTATAATGTATTATTTTAAAACGATTTACTGTAAATTAAAATTAATTTACAGTAAAATAAATAAATTAATTAAATTATTAATTTATTATTATTTTTATTTAAGTAAAGTAATTTTTTTATTTTTTTATTTTTTTATTATTTTTTTTTAATTTTTTTTAACTTTTTTTTTTTTAATCTGTTTTAATTAATCAAATTTATTATTATATCCAGTCTTAAGATGGTGATTAGTATCTAAGATTTTAATTACTATCATTCGCATAGCCTACACATTCGTCACACGTCGCAAACCTCTTGCCCGTATTCACCTAAACAAAAGTGCAGTATTGGATTTTCAACGCTAAGCTTAGCGTCGAGAGTTGAAAATCCAACGTCGCATTACATTCAGGTGTCGCAAAGTGTTAATGAAAACGGGGATTTGTTTTCCAATTAGGAAATTCTCAATGAATTGGATTTGTGCCCAGTTGTCGGCAATATACTAAGTACTTAGGGGAATACAGGTGTGATATTAAGTTATTAATTGTTTATTTAGCTATCCGATTAATTTCTCACAATAATTAAAACAGTTGCATCCGACAGGAGCGTTAGCAGACCAAAAAGCCAGGGTGGACGACCACCTACACAAGATCGCGGGAAGACTGGTCTGGATGAGACTCGCACGGACCAGGGAAGCATGACACAAAAGAGAGGAGGCCTTTAATTACTCAGCAGTGGCTGGAACAAGGTGGCCAATGATGATGGTGATGATGACGACATCCGAAATCCACTACCAATGTATTGCTTAGGTAAATGGTTACTGTTTTGATAAACATGGCATAAGTCGAAGTTGATATTTCATTAGATCCGAACTTTTCCGAGGTCAATAACCCGCCTTAACTTTACCAGTTGCATGTAGGTATCACCCAAAAGTTCACTTCAGTTCAAGTCGAGCGTAATAAGATTAAATTGAAACTTAACACAATTAGAGAAATTAAGTGATTTAGCAGCTTCTCGGAAGTTTCGGGTAATTTCGTATGTAAGTAATCAAATTATTACCTCCTATGGGGTATACGATACGGAGGCTCGTATTTAAACAGTTCCCGTAATCTCATTTGTACCTAACCCATAGAAGGCAAAAGGGTATATTTAGCGACCATATTTTACAGCGCATAACTGGGGAAATGTGGGTGTACCATAGGTACACCTCTACCATACCATTCGAGGTGTTATGTTATTTAACAGCGCAAAAATAAAAATAAAATGCTTTCCCAGTAGGTAAGTGTTCTATTGTTTTACAAAGGTTATTTATTAAGAAGACTTATAGACTTATTGCTCATTAAATACTCAAAGCGGATAAAGAAAGATAAACATTGGTACCTAATGAGTTTTCTACCAATCATTTATGACGTATTAAGTATGGTTTTTTAGGGTTCCGTATTTTTCTTCAAATTGCTTACTTCAGCCGTTTGTTTAGCAGTTTTATTTTGTAACAGTTACTTCATTCATTCGTAACAATTATTTCCGAGTTACCAGGGCAACATAACACCAAGGTAATCTTATTCCGTCCTTCGGGATATTTTGATTGGGAAAGAAAAGACTTATTATTTTTCTGCCGAGGCGGCGAACTGCGACCAAATTGGACTCTTTTGGATTGTAGGTTAATAAAATACGTTCAGGGTTAAGAATTTGGGTTTTCCCGTCGAGGATAACATGCTTTTGTTTTCCTTTGTTTATTAGGAGAATCTATTTTCGTCAAATAATGGATATTTATAGGTTGTAATGGATAGGAAAATACAAGTTTTGTCGACTAAGGGTGCTTGCATAAAGAAACAGGTTTCCGGCAAGGATAAACCCGTGCGGGTCGGTACCGATCGGTGCAGGACGGTGCTTATATAAAGAAACAGGTTTCCGGCACAGACAACATCCATTAAAACACACCCTACACCGGCAAACGCTTAAAACCGTATGGTGATTGGTGGTAGTTATGGTTGGATAAGTTTAAAAAACCTTTATAAGTGAGCGCATAAGATACCGTGGGAATATTATGCCTGCACCGATCGGTACAGACCCGCACAGACCCGCCTGCACCGGAGACCTGTTTCTTTATGTAAGCACCCTAATGTGTCACTAGAAAAAACTTGACATGTGAAGGTTTATAGGTACAGTAAGTATCTAATGGTAATAAATGTCTTGCAATCATTCAAGGATTACACGAAATTGGATCAGGTAACTAGTTAACTACTAGGCTCCTTACTAGATAAAGAATTAACAAACCTGTCTCCATTTTTATGTTATTGAGGCCAGTAAGCGGTCCACCTGATGATAAGTTAACTTGTCGTCAATCCGATTCAACATTAACTAAGGCATCGCAGTGCGTAACTATCCCCAGACCAGACTCCCAGAGACAAACCCTAAAATGTCTCATTTGAATGTTAAATTAAATACACAGTCATTCATATCCCTAAATCGGATCACAGTCAAAACTGCTTGCAGGCAATATCGGTATTCAGCCGAAAGACGTTCACTGCTGGACATAGGCCTTCCCCAAGCACCGCCACTTCAACCGATTCTATGCTACTCGCATCCGGCGGATTCCTGTAGCCTTCGCAAGGTCATCGCTCCACCAGGCCATGCTACCACCAGGCCTAGCCAGGCCACGCTACAAAGAAGAAGAATATTTCTAGCCAAAACGGATGCTTATCTACTTTATAGAACTACATAAAAGCTACTGCCTTTCTTAAATAAATAGGTACACGTAGAGATTAGTCGTCCTCATCAAGTACGGCCATGATGTCACAATCAGCCATTAGCCACATTTCACCATAGCCATATTTTCCCACGTTCTGTGGTTATTGACATAGCAATATTAATTATGACAATGTCAGTCTGGGCAATAGAACATTATGAGTGGTTTTTATTGCCATTTACAGATTCTTACTTCTTTATGATATTGATGAGAGGAAATTTTTTTACCGGCCATTTTGTGGCTTGGGAAACTCGTAGGTTATTTTTTTTGAATTTTTACTATAATAATGTACGCGTTTTTGCCGCGAAACGGTAGAAGGAGCATTAGTAGACCCATAATAGTCAAGGTGGACGACCTACAGAAGTTCGCGGGGAAGACCTGGATGAGACTCGCATAGACCAGGGAAGCATGGCACATAAGAGAGGAGATTAATACTCAGCAGTGTGTGGAACAAGGCTGTCAATGATAATGTTGATGATGAATGAGTTTTTTATCGGAAAACAAAAGCGTTTAAATAAATTTCCGAACAGCAGACAGCTGCTCAAATCTTTCTTTTTATCGGACCTACAAACTTATCAATATTAGAAATCCTTCAAGTTCTACTATAACTATCTCCGACTATGTCTATACCAAAATATTACAGCTTAATAGTTTTGGCAGGCATTATTTTACGGGTCATAAATTTGTTTTATTACAAAAGCTGCCCTTGACATTCCTAAGAGGAAACGTCGTAAAACATTTAATGGGATTAGATCGACCATTATTATTGCACTATGACAAAATGGTGCTTTTATTAAGCTGAGTATCCACTATATTTGCGCACCAACTGCTGTGCTTCGCGCATCTGTTTTGTATTTGCATGCAATGGCCACCAAGATACAGCAGATGCTATGAGCACAGTCGTAGGTTAATTCGTGCGTGAATATGTGTATGCTTTACAATTTCATTGTAAACAAAGTATGTTTTTATGGGAATGATGTAAAGCGTTTAGTTGTAAAATACGGTATTTGGAGTATGTGTTACGAGACGTTAATTTCCTTTGGACTTGGTTTAAATGTATGAACATTTGAATAAATGATGATAAGGGAAAGCTTCAATCCCATTGGAAAGCGAATTTCATTAGAAATAATTGAATTGCATCAAGAAATTTTCAATCACTATTAAATAAACCATTTGTAAATGGAATTCTATGATTAGATCTTTAAAAGTTTTCTTATGCATGGAAAGCTGAATAATAAGAATTTATATTGGTTTTGATTCCCGTCGGTTCCACAACACAACAAATAGGTAACTATTTTCTGATTATCTATTATGACCTTTGTTTATTGAGAAGCTACAAACAACCAATGGACCAGAGAATGAGCAATTATTGGCACATGATTAGCTTGTCGGTGTCTTGGGTACTAGGCGTACATGAATGTGGAGTAAGTTAATCGAATTTCTTATTTTTATGCGACCTTGAAAATGCAATACACACCCTTTTGTTCTGAAAACAATCAAAATAGTAAATATTCTAGAAACTCACAATCCCACAATTTATTATGCTTCCATAAAATACATAGATTTGATTAAAATCTTGCATTGAATTTGTATTGCTTCTGTTTAATCAAAATGCGAATCAATTTCATTTACTTAATAATTAAAGATTTCCCATTCTACTTAAATCATTCTAACATCATTCATGGCGTATGTATAGGTATCTACAGGATATAATAACTATTAGAAGCCACTCAATATCCCAGTAATAATATTTTCCCATTCATAAGAAGTCACGAGCTGTTTAGCAAAGTAAACATGACCTTGGACTCCTTTTTAGGGCTCCGTACGTCCGAATAAAAAAAACGGAACCCATAAAGGATCATTCGTGTCTCTGTCTGGCTGGCTGGCTGGAGTCCGTCTGTCACAGCCAATTTGTTCCGAATCTACTAGACCAATTTATTTGAAATTTGGTACACATGAATTTGTGACCCAACACATTTTTTTTTCCAAATTTTTGTCTCAGTAGTTTCGGAGATAAAGGGGTATGGTAAATTTTCAATCAATCTACGTAGCCTTTTCACAACTGTGCTGGTATCGGTTTCGAGTCTAACCGGATGCAGCTGAATACCAGTATTTTACATGGAGCGACTGCCTATCTGACCTCCACAAACCAGTATCTGGGTAATACGATAGGTACCCCTTGGTAAGACTTGTTGTCAGACTTTCGGGAGTCTGACGACCCGTGACGACTGTCAAAGATCCACGATTGACAGCCGGGACTAACGGCTTAACGTGCTTTCCGAGGCACAGAGGAGTGTCGACTGTAAAGATGGTCACCCATTCACGGACCAAACGCGGCAAACATAGTCGATCTATCAGCTAGTCGATGGATCGAACCCTGCGGCTGTTATTACTTAGCCACGAGCTCCGCGATTTTCTTAAATATCTTATATTTCCTCACAAGAAGCCCTTCCATTTGCAATGTCACACGGTACAGTTTGCAAAACTTAAAAAAACAAACTATTTGCCCCCGATAAGTGCCCCCCATATTCAAAATTCATTTATTTACGTTAGTCGTCCGTGTTTGGGTCACAGAAATACATAAGTGTACCAAATTTCAACTTAATCGGTCTATTAGATTCGGAGCAAATTGCTTGTGACAGACGGACAGACAGACAGACACACGAGTGATCCTATAAGGGTTCCATTTTTTCCTTTTGAGGTACGGAACCCTAAAAATACAGATAATGTTTCTTTAGTCATAGATTATAGGAAAACCTATAAAGTCTATGGTCTTAAAATAACATGGTAAATCTCTCAATATTGTGCGTATACAAATACTTTTGCAGTTGGAATGTATCGGAGAACACGTTTTTCAGCTACAATGTTAAGTATGTTCTTGGGATAAATTAATTCCAACTACGGAACCCTTCATTGTGCGTGGTCCGACAGGTACGTGGCCGGTTTAAAAAAAAAAAGAACCGTCAGAAGATGGTCGTGAAGAAGCATAAACAATCTGAAACTAGGACTTCAGAAGTAATCAGACACCTTTATCACTAACTTGAAACGACATCTACTTATGACAACAAATGATGAATAATAGTATTCGTAACTTCGTAAATATAGTTCTCGTGTTAAATGTGTCACTTAACTATAACTTATGGACAATCATAACTGGGTCAGAATTTGGCCTTGCGTTTCGGATTTCGTGGAATTTTCCATGTCAAATGTCGCAGATATTGTCCTTGTGCTAAGGGCTCGTATGTCATTCGGGGAAATTCTAACACACACACGTATGACAATGAATGATGTCTTACGGGTCTTATTGGAGATATATCTTACGATTATCATATTCTACGATTATGATGCCTTGGTAAAACTAAACTCGGACACGTGTTCTAAAACGATGCTTAAGTGTAGATTTGAGTTTAGATTAATATGGAAACTGCTGAAATTTTGTGTATTCAAGCAAGATTCATTCTTGAGCATCGTTGTACGAACCGGCGGCGTGTTTTCATCATATGCCACAAAATATGCGTAATAATAAAGTTTTTATTTAAGCTTTGTTGAACTCCGTTTGATTTCCCATCGTTTGTGATGACAAGAAATTACTAGACACAAAAGTTTCCTCGTTCCCTTTATCTCTGAATCCTAAACAATAATAATCCCTTGTCCTTGATTCCTAACACCTTCTGCTATCCTGCTACTCCTTGGGTAAATTTAGATAAACAGCTGTCACACATGTGACTTTCGATGGGTAAATATTGAGCGTCCTATTTACCCCAATGTCCAGTGGAACAAAATGTGTCACCTTTATAATAACATCGTTTTCTTGGTATTGTATTGAATCGAGGTCAAGACTTGTTTACGATCTTCTGATAATGTTATCTCAAGGTTAGCCCACTGCTGGGCAAAATTTTAGCTTTGATATAAAATACTCGACGTACTTTGTACTTTACGCGTCGTACTTCGTGCGGCCTAGGGCAGAAAAATACCTAGTACGCATACCTGTAGTAAATATGTCTCATGTTTTTAATACAATAATATTTTACATCTACAAATGAGGTGACTACGTAAATTAAGCTCCTATTTAACAAAAAGATACATTTTTCGAGTAGACCGCGAATTTTTTCAATAAATGTACCAAATGAAGGGACGCCTTAAGGCAGACAAATCAACGACCTGACAAAGGCTTGGTTTTTTTAAGGAGAACATTAACAAAGGCTGGGAACACAATGAAAGAAAAGAAAACATTTTTGATATTACAAAATTTAAACGTAGAAGATGTAATTTCGAAATAAAGAAAAATAAACCGGCCAAGTGCGTGTTGGACCACGCACAATGAAGGATTCCATAGTTGGGATAAATTATTATCACAAAAACAAACGTAACATTGTAGTTGAAAAACATGTTCTCCCATACATACGGAATGTATGGGGTAGGTTGATCGATTATTACTCTTTAACTTGTAGAGCCTACTTAGCTGTGATAGTTTCCCTTTCAATTTTAAATCCAAAACCAACCATTTAGCTGGCAGAGGAGGGGGCACTTGACTCTAACAAAAAATTGCACTTTAAAGCTTAATATTTCGCAAACGCATGCCTGAATCCAAAATGGTTTTCTCGAACTCACAATATTTTTGAACGACCTATCCAAGGACGCCCCATATCATGGGATAGGTGAGAAAAAAAACCATCCCCACTTTAGGTGTAGGGGATGGACCCTAAAAAAAAATGTTTTAAAATTTTAATTTACGACTGTCGGGCGGCGTGATTATACACCCATGCCAAATAACAGCTTTCTACTACTAAGTATCACTGAGATAAGCCGCGGGCAGACGGACAGACAGACGGACATGGCGAAACTATAAGGGTTCCTTGTTGACTACGGAACCCTCAAAATTTTAACCACTTTGTTTTACTATAGAGAAATACGTATGCTATTTACTTTTAACACCTGCATATTATTCCCAAAAGTAAAATCTTTTTTTTTAAATTGAATTCTTTTGTAGCACTCCTATTTCTAAACACGCTTGTAATTAAAGTTCAACAGCCTAGTTGAACTTTGAAATAAAACAATTATCTTAAAGACCTTTACGACTGTATACCCTAGAGAGATGAGCAGAAATGTATCTTATAGTTAGGGCCAAGAACAGCAAAGGGTAAGGACCTTTTCCCATGGGTGTTGTTAGTAACAGGTGACTGGGCACCGGCCGTGCTTAAACAGCAATCTCCTACCCATCTGCTCCCCTGGTGATTATAGAATAATTTCCCATAAGCCTCCATGGGAAAGCATGGGCTTTTGTGTGTGTAAAGAATCAACATCCCGGAAAATTTCAACGATTCCTATTAATGTATTCCCACGTGCCTCTTACTGGTAGAATTTGGAGACTATCGAGGCCGTTGCCATAGAAACCCCATGATTCCAATGGGTACAACCTTGATAGAAACCTTCAAAGATTTGACGCGGACTTGTTACACGTTTTGTTTGATTTACGAAGCCCTATAAATGACGATAAAATAAATCGTTAGGGAGGGTGACGAATTAATTTTAACGCATTAAAAGCGAGTCTCTTTAAACAATGCATCCAAACTTCACTGTTCGGCGGTTCGGCGCAAACCGAACTTGACTATCCATTCCCGATCGCACGCACACAAACGCAAAGTCAATTGTATCGGTATGCACCCGGCCACCTGTCGAATTGTCTATGTGTGAACAGGATGGGGGAGAGCAGGGGATATTGGTAATATTGATCGGTTCGGAAGAGCTCCTCTCATATCATGTAAGCCTAGTACTTTCCGATCAGTTGTCCATTATCGGTAATCGCCGATACGCTACCAATACGATTCGGTTGAACCGTTTTCATTCGATTGTTGATCAATGGGATGTAGGCTAGTTTATATCTTGTAAAGTTTAATAGATTGGTACTAAACAAGTAGAATATTAATTAATAATCAGTAATCATTTTAGTTTTTTGTCAAATAAAACATTTATATTTTCATTGAACGAATTAATGGAATCGATGATAGTTCGAATTTGGTATTCAATTTGTCAAGGAAAATTACTATTCTTTTTTAGGGTTCCGTACTTGAAGGTGCCAAACGGAAACCTATTACTAAGCCTCCGCTGTCCGTCTGTCTGTCTGTCAGCGATCTCATGAACCGCAGACAGTTGAAACTTTCACAGCTTGTGTATTTCTATTGCCGTTATAAATAATAAAAATGAAATAAAATAAAAAATTAAAGTGGGGTCTCCATACAATAAACATTTGATTATAGAAAAAAAAAACCGGCCAAGTGCGTGTCGGACCACGAACAATGAAGGGTTCCGTAGTTGGAATGAATTTATCCCAAGAACAAATTTAACATTGTACGTAGTTGAAAAACATGAGATCATGTTTTTCAAACCGCAAATTTAAGTTGGTTGATTATTTCTCGTTAACCTGTACAGCCTACTTAGCTCTCATAGTTTTCCTTTTAATTTCGTATGTAATATACTACTGCTGTGAATTTTTTCACAAATCCAAGTACAACCATTTAGCTAGAAGGGGGGGGGGGGGGGGGGACACTTGACTCTAACAAAAAAAATCAGTTTAAAGCTTAATATTTCGCAAACGGATTTCTGAATCCAAAAATGGTTTGTACAAACTCACAATATTTCTGAAAGACCTTTCTAACGGTACCCCACTACATGGGGAAAAAAAAAACATCCCCACTTCACGTGTAGGGAAGGTACTTACCCTAAAAAAAAATATTTTTCTTGATTTTATTTTATTACTTTGTCGACATGATTAATATGTATACATATGCCAAACTACAGCTTTCTAGTAGCAACCGTCTCTGAGCTAAGCCGCGGACAGACAGACGGACAGACAGACAGACAGACGGACATGGCGAAACTATAAGGGTTCCTTGTTTACTACGGAACCCTAAAAAGCGAACATAGAACATAATACTCCTTTTTGCGAGTTGGTTGAAAATAAGATCTTTTTTTTAAACGGTTGGGTAGGTATCCTTTCGTGGCATACCACGGCAACGAAAGGATACCTACCCAACCGTTTTGTTCAACTTACAGGTTCCAGACATTTAAATAAACAAATCTTTATTATTCGAAGATACTCGGTAAGTAACACATGTATATGTTACGTATTTTCCAATAATTAGGTATGATAACGTGTTATTAAATAATTAAAAAAACCACAGTTTGAATTTGTTGCTTAGATCAAACTTTGTGGATTATGTAAAAAAAATATTGGTGGCCTGAAATTAATTAATTATTTTAAAAGTTAACTTCTTCATAATTATTATTATTAGTAATCTATACAATCGAAATAAACTTTGTATTTGCGGATACATTGTTATAACATTACATGCAAGTTTTACATAAACAATATTATGCCAATATTAGCTTCTGTCCGCGGCTTCTCCCGCGTGGATGTCGGAAGGCGAAGGAGGCTATAAAAACCCTGTCAGCAAAATTTCATCCAAATCCGATCAGCTGTTTTTGCGTGATTGAGTAACAAACATCCAAACGTACAAATTTTCTCATTTATATTATAATAGGATATCGCGCAGGAGCAGTATACCAAGAACTAGTTTTCCACTAGCATCAGAGCAATCCGTCTCAGTCAATTGACTTCTAGTACCAGGGCCTAATAAATAACAGCTGATTGCTTTTACTCTCCGGAAAATTGTCAAGAAGAAAAGCCTAGGTTCCAGGAAAATAAAAGTAGATAAGTGCCGGGTTCCGAAAGCCTATTATAATCTTATCTGTTGCCAAATACATGACAACACTTTTATTATGTACCTTAGCATTGACGGCAGATTTACTAATTAGCGGGGTAATTGCGTAAAACAACAAACATAAAATGACAATTGATCTTAATGGGTTTCATTTTGACAGTTCACACACGTCCATTGCGTTATTTACGTTGTTGAGCAGACAAATTTTTCAAACCTATGAAGCTTTAGCAATATATATATTATATTGGAAGTGTGTTACGCACTTTAGGTGTCAACGGAAAGTGGATGAATAAATGTAGGTACATAGTTATTACATTTTTGTAGATTATTGAGTTAGCCAATCAAGTGTTCATTTCGGAAGAGGATTCTCATGTAAGCTTTCGATTAACAAGGTTTGTTTACTTACAGCTAGGACTACTCAAATCTACATTCCTTCAAAACAATGAATTATAGGGTTGTCCCATGCGTGTTTACAAACAAAACACAAGAAAACACAGGGTGTGCACTTGAGCAAAACACTTTTATGTAAACAAGTCTATCGATTACCCATGAAAGCTACAGGTTTGTTCAAGACGTGGGGCGTTCGAGAAATGAGTTAATATTACTCGTATGTAGGTGGAACCGAGGTAAGGTGTATTTTTATTATGATCGCCTTAATGTTTTCGTTTGGAACCCAATTCAATTATGAATCTACATCGTTTCTGGAAAGGACTGTTTTCGCTATGTTAAAGCAGCGTTTTATTTCATGTTCACGCAACTAAATTGTATTCTTTTTGCAGAAGTTTAAAGATTTTTTTTGGTATATTAGGTATTTTGCAAATACAAATTATAAATTGCTTTGCTTCCCTATGCTGTCATTGTTCGCGAATACTTTCATTCACGCTGATACGTGAGTACTAGGCTAACATAAAATGACAGCTGTTGATCATTTCGCCGCATGCCGACTGCGTGAATTGGTTGTTTGGGTACTAGAACATAAGTAATGAGCTGGTGGTATTGCTACACTGGCCAATTGCAACATTCTCGTAGATAAAATAATTAAAATATGGAGAAAACTTAGTGGAAAAGTAGAATGGTGAATTTTTTCAAAAATTATACTTACTCAGATAAATTGTCTACCTAATTATTACAAAATTTATTTATGTATAAAAAAAAATATGTACATAAATTACTAGCTGCAAACGTTGTATTGCCACTTTTTCATATCGATTTTTTGGCCCAGAAACCCTAGCGGGCATCCTCAGGACACCCTACCAAAGTTTCATCAAAATCGGTCCAGTTTCGGAGTCCATAGCGGAGAAACAAACATTGATTTTTATTTATATAGATAAAAATAATATTTTTATGTCAGTCAGTAGGAATAAAAATGTAGAGCACCATTACTAGTAAAATCAAAAAATGGATACCTACAATCTATGTATATTCATGAGACAAAAATTGTTTTAACAAGAGCTTACAAACTTAATTAATTTTCTAATTTCTGAAACTTACAAAACAAATTGGTCGGATCTTCCAAGAAAATTGACTTTTCTTGAACCCCTAACTAAACCTTACACAATTATTTTAATCACTTTCGTCTTCAAAAAACACCTAGTAGGGTTAATAATAACAACGTTCTGTTACGTAACTTGCAATTAATATTAATACAATATTACACAAATTATGGTAGCAAATAGAAAATGGGGTAAGGCGAGGTGATACTGAAAGCGATCGCGATACTCATAACCTTTTTTTCTGAATAAAAGCACGTGTAGGTCCACATTAAGAAATCAGAGGTACCTATTACCTATTTAAAATCGCCGTGCGTATAAATGTTTAAGAACAACAAAACAAAGTTAAAATTTGAATGATGTAAAACCAATTTTGAAAGACGTACAGCCACAAGGATTGCACGTGAGCGTCAAATCATGAAGTAAAACTTTGGTGTCACGCATAACCACGGAATCGGGTGAATTCAATGCAAATCAATGAATAGAAATAGAAATAGAAAGTAAACAAATAAATCTATTTTACCCAGTTTAAACAATATAAATCGCCGTGTGGTCAAGTCAATCAAGACCTGGGTCCCGGGGTTCGATTCCCATTCTTTCTTCTTTCCGGTGGTTTGTGACTGACCTGGTGTCAGAGTTTTTTGCAAGCCGCCTATGAGCCTCTGACTTGGCTTCACATGCCGTCGAGAAATATCTCTTAAGCATTGCGGTTTCCTCACGATGTTTTCCTTCACCGTATTTGAAGCAAGAGATAATTATACAATACGCACATGAATCCGAAAACTCAGAGTGCCTTGGGTTCGAACTCGAGACCAATGACTTGGCAGTCCGACGGTCATACCACTAGGCTATCACTGCTACCCCCCCTATAAAAAATATAATATATAATATTATATTAAATATTCTGCTCGGTTTGGTTGGAGGTAGGGCTTGTTTTAAGTCCGCCTGGCTAGGCTGTCTCTTATCTACAATGTTATCAGCATTGTGTGTTTCGGCAGTTGGAGGTAAGATAGCCAGGTCCTCTGTGGTTCAGGATTCCGGGTGAAGTTCGCTTCCATCTTCGGCCTGATCATCACTTACCATCAGGTAAGATGTAGGTCAGGAGCAACCACGCTATGAAATAAAAAATAAAAAACGTTGGAACAGTATATTGTGTGCCTCACGGCTGCGCCAAATAGGCCGTTCAACAAGTGCCTGAAGCTGGTCTTCAACTGGACCTTATGTTACGCAAAACTACGACCTAAGCAATACCCATCATTACAATGTGACTCTTAGGACCATCATTCGTCCTTACAAGTCAAATAAAACGAAGTCCTTGATAAAAACGGCTTTACAATGCTATAAACATAAAAATGACGATGTTCCCAATCAAAGCGTTCTAGGTATATTTCTTTGTTATTCGCATCGACAGATTTTTACAAACAAAATCTTGCGTATTGGGTACTGTAAAAATGTTGGTACCTTCATGTACTCCTTCGGCGGACCTAGTAAGGCTCCTAGTTAAAGCTACTTACTGGTTATTCCTCATCATCATTATTGGCAGCCTTGTTCCACCCACCGCTGCTGCTTTTGTGACATGCTTCCCTAGTCTGTGCGAGTTTCATCCAGGTCTTCCCCGCGATTTTCTGTAGGTCGTCTGGGTACCTGGCTAGATCTCCAAACGCTCCTTCTCTCGGCAACCATTCCGTTAGGGCTCTGCTATTATTTTCTTTTCTTTATTATAATAGCCTAGTACCATCCAGCTCTATTTCCAGTTTTTCACCAGAGTATTGCTTTTTAGGCAAATCTTCATCTAGTAATCTTACATTGTCTGAAGGCTCTCGCATTGTTGTATCCTGCTATCCGGATACGTTTTTCTACGTTCATAGTAACTTTATCTTCGTACTTGTTGACAAGCTTAAATTGTCCTCCATACCTAATAACAGTGTAATTTTTAAAATTGTTAAAGTTTATTATAAAAAAAATATGAAAATGTTGAGTTTTGTGCCGGCTCTTCTCCATAGGAAAGACCAATTGGAACCGTGCGCCTAGCTTCTGACATTTCATAACTGCCCATGTGAAATAAAATGTTTTGAACTTGGAAAAACTTTCTCGCTTGCTATCTTACCCCCAGCTAATAGAGTCTCCAAAGGGGAAACCATATTAGTTGAAAGTAACCTATTAACTTATTATTTGTCGCCACAGTATTCTTGTTTCCTCGTTGAGAATTATGTATATTAGAAATGTTTACCTATTCGTTCTGTTTTGAAGATTTTCGGGAGCATTCGCATCAACAATCTTTAGGTAGGTAATGCAAAACTAGGTTAGGCACTAGATTTCGAATATAATGTGAACGAAAAGATGAAACGAAACTGATGAAAGCACTTACTATATCTAGCGCAATAAAAATTGACATTGAATAATTCCGTTTCAGAAATTCAATAAATTGAAATCATCCACTTGAGCCGGGCTTAAAGTGGTACATTAGCTAAGAATAAAAGAACTCACATATAGGTGGATATGGTGCAAAGTTCCCATGTGAATGCCCGGCGAAATGGTACAGCGGTAGCTCTTGTTGGTTATGTGAGCCTGGTATGTCCCACAGGTGTGCGGAGATTTATTCACCTGTGTGCTCTTTTTACCCTAGGTTTTCGTGGCGTTTTGCCAAAATCTGTGCTTAATTCCTTGCACTTTTAAAATAATGACGCTTTAGAGAGGTAATAAAGATAAGTAGACTTTCACAGCAAAAATCGAGTCCTGAAATCTGAAACATCAGAAGGAAAGCGTAAAAAACTGGCCAAGTGCGTGTCGGAAGACGCACAATGAAGGGTTCCGTAGTTGGGATTAATTTATTCCAAGAACAAACTTAACATTGTAGTTGAAAAACATGTTCTCCCATACGGAATGTATCATGAGATCATGTTTTTCAAACCGCAAATTTAAATTGGTTGATTATTACTCGTTAACCTGTACAGCCTACTTAGCTCTGATAATTTTCCTTTTAATTTCGTTATATATACTACTACTGTGATTTTTTTCACAAATCCAAGTACAACCATTCAGCTGGCATGGGGAGGGGGACACTTGACCCTAACAAAAAATTTCAGTTAAAAGCTTCATATTTCGCAAACAGATCCCTGAATCCAAAAATGGTTTTCACAAACTCGCAATATTTTTGAACGACCTTTCTAATACCCCACAGCATGGGGTAGACGAGAAAAAAAAACATACCCACTTTATGTGTAGAGGAGGTATCCTAAAAATATTTTTCTTGATTTTATTTTACCATTTTGTCGGCATGCTTAATACCAAATTACAGCTTTCTAGTACTAATAAATTACTTCCGTCTCTGAGCTAAGCCGCGGACAGACAGACGGACATGGCGAAACTATAAGGGTTCCTTGTTTACTACGGAACCCTAAAAAGTAGCCAAACGCCATATTTCAGAAATAAATAAACAGAATTTATCACAGAAATAAATTCGCCAACAATAGTAGTTTATGAAACTGTTGCTTAATGACGGGTATTAAAAACCGAGTGTGTTTAAAAACCGAGCCGTACCGAGCGAAGTTTTTAATAGTATCACACGAGTGTTTTAATACCTAGTTATGTGTAGTTTCATACACTACTTTATCTTCTCATACATTGGGATTAAACCCACTAAATAAAAGATCTCTTTTGCAAAACATAACACTATTTACGATTCCCACCTGCCAACATTTTATGCTTTATCTACAAACTATCAAGACCAAGACGTGTCTCGTCTCCGAGTCAAAGTTCTCATTACGACATGATTACCCCGCTGTATTTGCCTGAGATAAAAACGGCCAATGACCTTCTATATTTTAGGATTAGAACTACGCAGCAATTTGTCTAGGATGATCTATGAAGAGTTATGAGGGCCGAGGAATTTGGCGAAGGAAATCAGTGATTCCTTTTTTGAATCGCCAATCTCCATCTCATTCCTCACTTGTCCTGGAATTTAGAGAAAAAGATTATATTATTGAGAATTTAAAACCAGTGATGACAACAATCAAATTTTAATAGTGCATATTATTTTTAATATTTCGGCTTTAAAGTTTTTCCTGAATATAAAAGTCTTCGCAACTGTAGCTAAAAAAAAATTCTTACGTAGCAGATGCCTCGTAGGCGATCAAGATGCTACACGTAGAAAATTGCATTGTCGATGTTGCGGACTACGAAAAATAGATAATTTACGGAAGATGATTGTAAAGCAAAGCATTTCTTTTCAATTCAAATGTTATTCAGTTGTACTGTAGGTTCATCCACATTTTGCTAGTTACCTATGTGTGTGTAGAAATTTAATTTTACTTTAAAAAATAAAACTCTTTCAATGCTCTGAAAAATAGTTTTCGTTTAACGATCATCACTCATCACATCAGGAAATTAGGAATACATGCAGTCAAGTGTAAAATTACTTGTAACTTTGACAATGATAGATTTGTTTACTTCCTGCAACGTACCTATTTCCTCTGTTAATTTATTTTTGATTTAAACCAGGTTCGTCGAACTATTTGAAAGCCGTACCGCCCCCAATTACAAGGCTTCCGATTTAATTGGTAAGTAAATGCCCTAATTATTTTCTTTGTTCTCTCTCTCCTTTTAAGTTTAATTTATGATTCGCCAAAAATTAACAACAATGGGTGGTGGTGAATGACCCTAGTTTTTACTTAACTGCATAAAAGGATCGTATGTACTTTTCAAGCATCAACAAATTCCTTTTAAAGGTATGCACAAACTTAAAAATAATATTTAAAAAAAACAAATTTGGAATATTTAGATCCCTTTGACTCCTGGAAAGGATTGCCTGCTTATTTCATAATTAATGTTGACAAGGATTGTAATGAACGGAAAAGGACAGAATAATGAATGAAACCTAATCGGCGATAATGTGAGGGCAAAATTTTTCTCTCCATTTGTCGTTAAAACGGAGTCGAGTCAAAACAGAGTGGAGTCAAAACTCCGCATCAGAGCTCCAAAACTCCAAAAGTACCAGGCAACTAGGTCCAACAAGCAGGTAACCCGCATTCCATTGCCACGACCTATCCTTCCCGACTACGGATGCGCTAGTCGTGTCGGTCAATGAACCAATTTACAGAGAAGGACGGAAACGGGACGTCTATTTCTATCTCCCTTTCGGATATTTTATTTAACGTTATTCAAAATTAAGTTGTATCTCAACGGCGATAAAGGTGAAAGTTTGGTTTGCATGGGACAGGATGCAGGTAAAATTTATAAGAAAAGATCAGATGATTTCCTGTTGCGGACAATAAAGACCGAAGTCTCGTATAATAGGATGGAATTAGAGCCTTATTTTTAAAAGAGTAAAGTTTACATTGTCCGTGTTTACTTATTTTGGTTTTGTTAAAAATGGGGGATAGAGCGTGAGAAATTCGGGAAGAAACTTCTTCGGAGCTACTAGGCAAACATGACGTGGAAGGATACGTTTTTCCCACGTCGATCCTGTGAACGTTCTCACGGTACATTTGTGTTGGGTTCGTAGACAATGCATGTGTTGGTAACTGATGCGAACCATTGAACGATTTTGAACTTCGGTTTAGCTGATTAGGTGCTCATTACTTTGCAGGTTGGCTTTTATTCAGTTAAAAAAAATTAAACAAGCTTTAAAAAATATTAAAATTTGTGTTGGAAAATAAAAACAATTTGAATGGTCTAAAACTTTGCTTCGTTCTGAAAATGTAATTTAAAATTATGATCAATTTGCCTAATCTCCTGAAGTTTAATTAAGTAAATAATTAGAGTTTTGTTACTGATTAAGATTTTGAAAGAAATTACCCTCCAAACAATCAAAATCGTCAGGTTTTGATTTAATAACGTCCCGAAATCCACATGTCGACCGCGCGGGTCTTGGCGTTCGAGATCAAACAGTATTGGAAGTATCGCCAATCGCCAATAATGGAGGACCGTTCGGAAATGTACTAGGTCGACATGAACGAGGAGAGGTGTATCGAACCGATCAATATACCGATATCGTATGGCTATCTATCTATGGCTCGCACACATGGGGTGTAATGACGGTGTGTGTAACCGTGTGAACGGTTCTGCCTCCCCCCCTTTCATGATTGCTTCGTACACGATATTGGTGAATTTTGTGTAACGAAAAAAAAAGAACGAATACTTAATACTCAATACTATTGAATTCCACATATAGGTATTCTTAGGTGGTAAACTTATAATTAGATCACATGGATCCTGACGGGCACAGCAAAATAAGTGAGTTAGGAGAAAGGAAGCATTTGTTAATTGTTGGCAAACTAGTATATTATAATAATAATATCTATTGAGAGATGTAATAATAATTAATAAATAAAAAGTCTCAGGTACTTAAGTAATGACTTTAAGTCTATCACTTAGGTATTTGTTTACCGAGTAGTAGCTTTTATTTAGCAAGAATTGACTGTTTTTTTTTTTAAATATTTTAGTTTTCTCTTTGTTTTTTATTGGTGCGAGTAGTTTATGTAGGGACTTGTAGAGTGTATTTTTAATCAAGAAATTGGTTAGTTTAGCCTATGGGTGCCTGAGTAGATAGCGTGTCTGAATGTCTTGAACGTTTTGAATAAAAATGCATGTTTCTAAAATGTATACACAGGGAAGGGTTAAAATATTATATTTTTGAAAGAAAGGTTTGCAACACAATTAAAAAACTCAATTTTACACTTTAATTACACTTATTTTACTTTACTTTACTTTTGGCACTTTTTATTTTTAGTAGGTATCGAAGAAGAGTAGGACCTGCGCGAGGTAAATTAAACTGTGTGTTGAAAATAGGTTAAGTAATGTTTTACTGTAAACGTTTTAAGTTCTCTGACGCATATGGTACGGAGCCCGTGGCTAAATAATAACAGCCGCACGGGTCGATCTTTAAAGTAAAGCACCGCTCGGCGAGGTCGGTCTGTGGATGGGTGACCATCCAATACATATCGAGGTTCCTCCGAAAAGCACGTAAAGTCATTGGTCCCGGCTGCCATTTCATTTTGCAGACCTTTGGCAGTCGTTACGGGTAGTCAGAAGTCCGAAAGTCTGGCAATCAGTCTTAACAAGAGTCGTATCGTATCGTATTACCCAGTAACGGGGTTGTGGAGGCCAGATAGGCAGTCGCTCCATGTAGAATAATTGTATTCAGCTGCATCCGGCTAGACTGGTAACCGACCCCAACATAGCTGGGAAAAGGTTAGGTAGAACGTTAATGTATATGGTGCCTATAGCGGAATAAATAAAATATTTTTTATTTATTCTGTGATGCCTATAGATGCCCATTTAACAAAACAACTCAATAAAACTCTTTTCAGATGGACATTGAACTTGTATTTTCCTTATTTACACGTTCAAAAGAAAAACCGAAGTATTCTAAAAATATAATATTTCTCAATTTATTATTATTTTCAAAGGGTGGGTTCGAATCCCTGCAATCGGTCATCGACTTTATCCGAGAGGGCGCACAAAATATTTGAATGGAAAATAATGCGATTGTCAATCTAACTTTGTACGTAAAACTCTTCAACTTTTTGTAAAGGATTGGATTTATAAACGATTATCTTGAGTAATAATTCTCGCAACTTGTGTTTTTTATTAGCTATTCTTCAGTAAAAGAATAAGTATTAACGAGTTTGTTTTGTTATGGGGGTGACTAAATATGAAATTTAGGGAAGAAACTGCACCTACCCCAAACAATTTGTGATAAGAACAGGTAAGTAGATAGACAGACGGGTTCATCTATCTTGTTTTTTTACAAACTCATTATAAAATGCTAAACATTTATTAGGCACTCATTAAATCGTATGGTAACGTAAATATTGATATTGTCGTTTCCCGACTGTTATGTATGAAGTGCTATGAAGATTATTATAGGTATTAATTAAAGGTTTAGAAGCCAGCACCTATTCCCAAAAATAAAAGAATATTAAGGATATCATGCATGAATGTCATGTAAATACAAAAAAATATTATGTATCAACTACGCAATTACGGAATGTCAAGCTACAAAACAGATTACACTAATTCGGGCCATCGTAACCGGTAAACCGGGCAACAGCTAATTAGGGGAATGGATACAAATACTATTATGGGTGTCACACTTACTAAACATTTATGGGGTCACAGTCAGTGACTTAATCAAAACGTAATAACCGTTTGAGCGCCTGCTTTAATTGATTGCTACAGCATGCTTGCGGAATTGCTGTTAGTAATTCAACAGGCGCCTAAATGTTTCAGAGATGATTACCTACGGGATTTAGAGGATTTTGTAAAAAAACAATAAAAATATTATTTTGTAAAAGAATCTACGCCGCAGAAGTTTCCTTAGTTCTTTAATTAGAACCAATATCTAAAAATCATGTTACTCGATTGAGGCCTGAAAAGAAAACTGACCTTTGTTTGAACAATAAAAGTTGGTGGTGCTGGTCAGATATCTTCGAAGTCATATTTCCCCGGTGGAGGGGTAATAAAATAAAATACAATTGTGTTGGTGTTAGTTCATGGGTTCCATAGCTTTAAAGCATATTCGCCACGTAACATGGATAAGACCAGCTATCGAATTACGCAACACATTTTCGATTTGCAATTGAGTCAAATTGGTTTCGTTTGACTAGAATTGCTTTCAATTTACAACTTTTGAAAGCAATTCTAGTCAAACGAAACCAATTTGACTCAATTGCAAATCGAAAATGTGTTGCGTAATTAGATAGCGGGTTTTATAATTATTCGAACTTGCAGAGCTTGCGTTTAGATGTTAAATTAATTATTTGAATTCTTTCATTTCGCTAAAATAATATTTGGTTCTTCGAGTTTTTAACGATTGTTTTAACTTTTTGATTCTCATAAAGTTAAGATTTCTCATGTTCTACGTGCGCGCAATCTACAATCCAATGTCCAAAACGGTCGTAGAGTCTTTAAGTTACCAAGTGAAAAGTTATTTTTGAAGAGTACTCTGGGGCACCTTAGTAAATAGTAATAAAATAAATATGCCACGGTTTACTGCGAGAAGATTTTCTTTGTTTTTCACAACTTTATTACTCCTGTTTTATGCCCTCCCCCCTGGTCTGTGTTTTGATCAAATGAGCTAAGAAATATAGTTTAGTTGGCTTCTTAAAAGTTTAAGTTATGCGGTAAATGTCTTATTTTGATTTTAAGAATACCTACCAATTTATGAGACATTGCAATACTAAAGGCTTGTGCAGACCAGCACGCGTAGCATGACGCTTTCTATTTCTACGAAGAATAGACATAGCTCTTTCTATACAAACTGACATTTCGTTTCTCCATTTTTGACATCGCACCGTAGAAATCTTTCAACAATCTGTCATTTTGTCTTACCGTTTTTGAAAATCTTTGTCTAGGTCCTTCTACATGTAGACTATTTCAGAAGAAAGTTTTCTATGCCAAACTGTCAAAATCACACTACAACTGACTGTTGTCTAAGGTAGTAAAGACAATTTTTTTTTTGTAATCGCCATGCTAAAGACAGTAGAAAACTTTCTACTCGACGGCCACAAAGTATATACGGTTATCTACAAAATCATGATTTTACAGAAGAACGTTTTGAATGCAAAATTGTGATAATTAATAGAAGAACAAAGCTATCTTCTATTTTACATCATTTAGTTAATGCCAATATATACCAAGGAAATGGTTAAGGCCAATATTACTGTAATATTTTTTGTTCCAAAACACAGTACTTCGTCATTTTAAGAATAAATGTTGTGTGTGTTCAAAACGAAAAAAAGTCCTATGACAAAACAAAGAATTCCGAGTCGAATTATGTCAAAGAGTGAATTTCGTAAAAAGTGCAGTTGACTCTTTCTACTTTGTTGCCGTCGTACTGTCTACACGGAACGTCATTTTTGTCTACTCTTCCGTCGACAAAAAGTTGCTCATGCTACGCGTGCTGGTCTGCACAAGCTTTTATTAAGGTGCTCCCTAACCGAGAGAATTCGCCTGTAATGTACCTAACGTTACGGATTCGATTTTGAGCATTACGTTACAATACTGCCTCCCTGACTGACGAGCATTCGCTTGTAATGTAACATTTCAGATTAAATATTACAGACACTGCGCACTGTAATGCTCGAATTGTATCATTCAGGTTACGCACTGTAATGCTCGGTTCTCCTCCCTCACTGATGTAATGCTCGAATTGTATCATTATAGGTTGCGCACTGTAATGCTTAGTTCTCCTCCCTCAGTGATGTAATGCTCTAATTCTATCATTCAGGTTGCGCACTGTAATGCTCGGTTCTCCTCCCTCACTGATGTAATGCTCGTATTGTATCATTACAGGTTGTGCACTGACATCCTCGGTTCTCCTCCCTCATTGATGCAATATTCGACTCTGAACGTTACATTACAGGCGAATGCACCCGGTGAGGGAGCACCTTTATGAAGATGCTTAAGCGCGATAAGGGCCTGCGATAATAAAATCTGACTGCATATTTCGTTCATTTAAAATTGAATATTGTTCTGCGAAATCGGGTTTTGTTTGTATCTGAAAAGAAAGAGATTGAAATAAATAAAGATATGATTTCGAAAGCGTACTTACTGCCAAGCAATAGTCCTTTATTGGTTTATCAAACCAATATTAGGTCTTGAAAGTTACTTACTGTTCTCCGAAGCTATAACTTATACACAAATAAAACACAAAGTTAATCATAATGTCGAGTATATATTTTTCTTACAGACGATAAAAACAGGTAAAAAAAATATGCCTAATAAATATGAACGTGAACATAAAAATAAAATTAAAATCTTAGAAGATATATCAGCATTAAATCTTTATCTTGTGTTAGTATTAAAATTCATTTCATCCTGAAACAAGAAAAGTTGGGGTAAGAAAGTAGAACTATTTCTTTGTTTAAAAGAGCGTTTATCCAAAAGGTTGGCAACGTTGCAAATAACCGTCAAATATTTACCTGTTTTTTTTTGGCAAAATTACTTTATGTAATTAAGAAATATGGCTAACAAGTGAACTAGAATATTAATAATGAATTGCAATTATAACACTGAATTTGATGTTGTAACCGTTTTAGGTGTTTGGAAAATGTCCACATACTTACTTTTTTTAAATATAAAACTAAATATTCGGTGTTACTATATTAATGATTGCATTTCATATCAATATTTTACATTTAGTTGACTAATTTAGCCATATTTCTTATTTCCATACAATAATATTGCTAAATTAATCAAAACTGCGAAATATTTCACAGCTATTTGCGACGTTGTCTACTTCCTTGTTGTTTTTGCAATTTGCAGGTTGGATGAGGATGTTGATCTAAATATTATTCGTGGTCGTATAGAATTAAAACCATAAAAATCATCAATATAACTTTCTAAGTTCATATTACCCTATTGAATGACTATTTCTTGAAATCATGACATTTGAGGCCAATTCTAACATAAGGGTTGCGGGTTTGTCTGAAAGGGATATCGCGGCCCCGGCACACAGGCAACGGAAGGAACACGGGTGGGTTTTAGTCAGTAAAAGTCTGACACCCTCTCGCTCTGCCTACAGCGGGAGAAGTCATTTGATGATTTCCCATAGTCAAAAAAAAAAAAAAAAGGAAGTTGTATTGCTGATTCTAATGATTATAATTCTGATTCTAATTCCATATTTGTTACGGTCGCGAATCATATTTATAATCGACATGGTTTTTATATTTAAAAGTAAATTATAATCTATGTGTATTTGAGTAGATACTTGTGTTCCCGTTTCTATAATGTGCTAGAAGATGCATCGCCTACGATGAAACAATAATAGGTATATAGCTGTGAGATTAAACCAAGATCTTTTTTAGGTTTTTCTTCTTGAGATGTGTCATGTCAACGAGTTATTGAAAACTTTCTCATAAATGATAGTCAAAGGATTTCTGTTTAGAGGTGACTTTAGGATTTCACTTGTAGAGATTTCGTCTACAAGTACCTATTTAATACAAAACAATTATTCGAGTGCCTTGATGAACAATCATAATTAATACCTATATTCTCAGAATTACTCTAAACTTAAGTCTGTCTTAATGCCGCGGTCCCAGCCACGGCCTGTCGAGACCTGTCGCGGCCTCGCCCGTCGAACTTTATGCCCAGCATTCCCACCACAGGCCTCATCGGATCGACAGTTCCCACGGCCCGTCGGCCTGACCTGGCACGATCTGGCCAGTGAGAAAATGGGCCTTGACAGGGCGTGGGACTGCACTTTAGACAGACCGAACAAAGCTGTTTGTCGCGGCTTACCTATCTACGATGTTGTTTAAAGGGCATATCTATTTATACAACTATTACTCTGCTTACATACTACAAGCAAGGTACTTAAAGTATTCCTGTTTACTGTTACTGTGGATCAGATTCTATCGACACTATAGGTAAGCAGTTGAAGATCTTTCGCAAAACATATAATTGCGAAAGTTCTTCTACTACTGACTAGCAATGTTCCAACATTGAGAACTAAGGATAACTAAGTTTTTTTTTGTATTGGTTACAAGTACCTGTATAGTTAAATCTCTCTTTTAGTGGTGTTATTCTGTAAAAATCTTATCGTAAAAAAAAAAAACTAACGTTGATGCGAGCTGTCATTTCACCCGATTCTACGAATTGACACTATTTGACAGCTCACATCACCAAAATTTTCGCGGCGCAATTTTATGAAATCGGCAGTAGCTTTAGTGTGGGGAGAAGTGACCACAAAAATAGTTGACACCATGGTAAATAGATTAAACTGTTTAGCTTTCTAATGCCCTTTTGCACCTTCAATAAGTGACACTTAAATGAATCCCTAAATAAAGGTGCATTGTTGGATTTTCAACTAGGTTAAGCGCTGAAAGTAGTGAACAGTTGAAAATCCAACAGTACACTTTTATTTAGGGATTCATTTAAGTGTCACTTAGTGTTGGTGAAAAAGGGCATAAGTTAAGCTATGAGTAACTAAGGGCCATATCACATTGACGATTTACCAGCGTGTTACCAGCGAGGCGATTGTTTAAAGGTGTGTCTAAACATTGAGCGGCAAGAGCGCAGCAGCAACACGCGGCGTATGCAGGTCACATTTCTGTCTTTCTCACCTATTCTAGTTAGGACTAAACCGACGAATGTTTGCGTTTAACAGAAGCGATAGCGCGCGGCAGGCTGCGCGCGACAGCCGCACACGATTGTCGCTTTATGTTTGGATACACCTTAATGATTCACCGAGAGCAATTCACGTGAGTGTACAAGAGAGAGCGAGACAAGCGAGTGTACAATATTGTGAAACCGCAGAGAACACGTCGCATGACCGCGGCTAGCTCGCTTCGCAACCGCGGAGAGCACGTTCACAAATCACCTCGCGGTAAAGACGCCAGTTCTTAGATGACTGTTGGATTAGTAAATGGTTTCAGGCGTGACCTTGCGGAAATCCATTATAAAATACAATACACGAATATTTAGTAACCTATTCCGCTTAACTATTCCTAAAGAGTCATAAAAAACCTTGTAACAAATCGACGTGTTTCACCTTTCAACGAGGCATCCTCAGGATGACGATTGACTTGTCACGAACCCGAACACGGCGTGTTGTCACGCCGACCGCCGGATGCTGGGACTGATGGATTGGTTGTATTTTGTTTGTTGACTATGTTTGTAGCAGGGTTTACAACCCAGGGTAAACAGCTCATAGGCGAGACAATACACTAGATTATAGGACTTTTCCTGCCGCCGACGATTATGGAAAAGCGAGTAGAACTAGCAACTAGAAAGCAGCGAGTGTGTAGTTTTGTCGGTTGGGCTATGAGCGAGTGCTATCCAGTCACTTGCTGGTATGCGTGTGTACTATTTACCAAGTGAGAGTCTCTCAGCAAGTATTCTGCCCCCAAGCGAGCGATGCTGAGTGAGTATTTTCTCTGATAGCTGGCGCTGCGACAAACTAGTGGAGAGAGATAGTTCTCGGCAGCAGTGTGAACAGTCAGCGATCAACTATAAATATATGTATCTCTTTTACTGACACGGGAACAACATCTTTTGTATGTTCTTTGAACGAGAATATAGTCGATAGCTAGTCGCTTTCTCGTTGGCGATGGGACAGGTACCTATAGCCATGGACGCCGGGAGGGGGGTGCACGGGGGTGCCACCTGCCTAGCTTCAAAGATATATCTGAAAACGCCTAATACAATAACAGAGAACTTAAACTTTTCGAGGCGACATCCTAAATTTTTAGAACTTGCTTCGCTCGCTCTTGCATTGTGTAATCTTTGAATTAAGTCAAGAAAACCGTCTATGGATTAATTGACAAAGTACCGAACTTCCATTTCCGAAAATCGAATCGGCCCTAGCAATAAGCGGGGTGCTAACATTATCGAGCTTGCTTCGCTCACTCTTGCATCGTACTCTATCTTAATTCTTAAACTTCTTTGTAGTCGACATATTCCTCTTTCTCTATGAATGGACAAAATAAAATCTATCCCATTCGAGGCGAAGGAAAAACCTTTTATTTTAAAGCTTTTGTACATAAGTCTACAAACTTACTCCTTGTATGAAAGGACAATCGATAACCCAACATAACCGAGGTGAGCGGCTAAAATGATCGAGCTCGATTCGTGGAGCTGAAGATGAACCCCTCTGAAAATAATTCTGCCGGCACCAGCACCGGCCTATTGCTTTAAATATTTCCATTCAACCAGGATACCTGGACCAACCTAAGTATAGCCACGTTTCTAGGCAAAAACAGTCCAAAACGCCACAAAACTCAGACATAAGCTTCAAAACGAAAACAAAACATGATGGAATTAACTTATTATCTGTCGAAAGAGACTGGATCCTGCGACACAGGGTATCCTAGTGCGGATCCCAATGTCATACCTTAATATTGTAACTTTTGTTTAAGAATCAATAAACTTTTTTTTTTTCTTTTTTTTTACTGCCTTAAGCCAAGCTTTTCGTTACGTATATAAGTGAAAATAGTATCAGCGTCATAAGCCCCTGTGCCGGTACAACAAATCCCTTTAATTGAGGGCGGGTAGAAGGCGCAATTAAGGCCACTGGCACGGACATTAGCACATATTGTTTTTAACATACGTGCGTAGTAATCTACGTGGCATAATATTCTAGATGGATGGAAAAGTAACAAGAGCGATGTGAAACTACGTTGTAAACTCCTTAATGTTTAGATATCATTTGCGGGGCATTTTAAGTGCAGCGCAAGTCGAGGTGGCTGTTAATAGTTGCACCATTAGGTTGCAGTTTGCATGGTAAAAAATAGCTTGAATCTTCACTTTTTAATGCCTACTATTAAGCTGCTATGATGATAAATTGGTATACCTTCCCGCAGTTCCTTTTCTGACTGACGGACAATGCATAGTAACTGTTTAGACTAAATAGCGTTGAAAAACACCAATAAAACATTTGTTGAATCCTCATCGTAAATAAGGCGCCTTTCTTTCAAATGCCCATATAATTCAAACCATTTACCAAGACATCTCACTCACAGCTAACCACATTTTTCTCAAAAACTAGTCCGCTTGACCGATAAATCACTTTTTCACAGCCTACAACAGGTACATCTACCCTGCTATAAATCTGCCGGCTTAATCCCATTGTACAGATAAATCCGGACAGAAGCGGTCGTAACCGGTCAGTCGCCTACATACAAAGCCTACATGACGGATAAGAGGTGGACGGGTGGAACAAAAAGTGATTGAAGACTTGATAGGGGATGAGAATAGGTTTACCCTAGAGAGGGATCAAGGTATAATAATTAGAAAAATCTCTGTGACAGACGGATAAAAAACATATCATAAGAAGATTCCGTTTTTCCTAAAAAAACTTAATTATATTTGTGATCGACTTTCTTAAAAGCCCTAACAAAATCTTTTCTATGTATACATATTATATTGAAAGTTTTACACAGAAATACTGAGTAAGCCGAACCAACTACGTTACAGTTTAAGAGTGTTTATCCTAAAAGTTGGCAACGTCGCAAATAGCTGTCAAATATTTACCTGTTTTGATTATTTTGGCAACATTACTTTATGTAAATGAATTGAAGTTGTAACCGTTTTAGGTGTAAAAAAGGCATTTGGAAAGATTCCAAATACTTTTTTACATCTAAAACTAAATATTCGGTGCTAAAGATATTTGTTATTGCATTTCATAATCAATATTTTAGTTCACTAGTTAGCCACATTTCATATTTCCATACAGTAATATTGCCAAATTAATCAAAACAGGTAAATATTTAACAGCTATTTGCGAAGTTGCCAACTTTTAGGATAAACGCTCTTAAGTACCAATAAGTTATTGGCAGTGTATCTAGTGCCGCTTCGCTCGCTCGGCTCGTGCGTTGTGTGGTCACAGTTCTAACCTAACCTAACCTACCTTTCAGCCATCTTCATTTGCTACTTAATTTTTCGTAAATTATCTAAACAAATAACGATCAATCAATACGTACAAAGGGCGGCGAACTAACTTCAACCATCAAACAAAATTACAAGTGACAGTGACAATAACAATGCAATGCTTACGGCACTTTAGCCGGGCCGAGGCAGCGCCACTATTATGCCGCAAATAGCGGCACTTTATCCGATAGGTCTTGCCACTAGCGGCACTCTATACAATTCACAAGTCATTATAAGCTAGTTATAGTTGTTTGAAAGTAGTAATGAAACCGATTTTGTCACACGCGTTCGCTTTACTCCAAGCAACTAAGGCATCAAACACGATCTATAATAATCCCATTCGAAATCATGAAGCTAGGAGTGCCATCATCCTGCTGGGGTTGCGGGTTTGTCCGAAAGGGATAACGCGGCCCCGGCACACAGGCAACGGAAGGAACACGGGTGGGTTTTAGTCAGTAAAAGTCTGACACACCCTCTCGCTCTGCCCAGAGCGGGAGAAGTCATTTGATGATTTCCCACCCTCAAAAAAAAAAAAAAAAAAAAAAAAAAGGAGTGCCATCATGCTAACAAAGAAAGGTTTTATGCAAAGATCCAACACTCTTCGGCAGATAATTCATACACAAATCAGAAACCTGAACACCACGAAAAGGCAAAATCATCCAGTTCCCTAGCCTCACATTTCACTCCGCTCAAACGCCTACCAAACCTTTCTCGGCAATTTTTCTCCGATTTTTCCACAAACCACGTGAATTCAGAGCGTATGCAAATGCTGGGGCATTGACTCGATCACTTTCAACCTCGCAGGTGGGTGAAATGGGGACAAACACCTATAATTGTTGTGTTGTGAATGATCGAGCTTAGTTTTGAAGATGAAATTGGCCGAAACGCACCTGTAGCAATTTATTTCAGATTAAAATGTTATCAATGTCTGTAGGATCTGATAATTTATTACGTAGGGTGAAAAGCTTTTCGTTTATTTTCACTTAGCTGATTACAAAACGCTATGACTTATTTCTTAGCTTTATACATCCTTATGGTTCTATTAGACTGGTATGAGAGTGAGATGCTACTGTGAAAGAGGCCAAGTATCCAACAGCTGTAGACTTAAAGCCAGAAATTGTTAGTTTGCTTCACAAATACAATATAGAAGGAACACGTATCCGACCCGAGATTTTATAAATATCATATTTCGACCGTATCCAAAAGTAATTGTCAAAGGATATTGTCAGTGTTTATTACTTATTGTTTTCTTTTGTACTGCATATAAATAGACTAGGTATCCATTGTATTGACAGTGTTATACTAATAAGTAAGCGAAGCGTGGTTGACATCAAATGAGTGGGCAACGTATGAATAGTTTCTATATTACTTAGTTTCGAAGGGTACTGTAGTCGTATTTCTATCCATAGTAGAAGATTTTCAAACCTAGCCTTAACTAAATAAAAACTGGCCAAGTGCGTGTCGGACCACGCACAATGAAAGGTTCCGTAGTTGGGATGAATTTATCCCAAGAATAAACTTAACATTGTTGTTGAAAAACATGGAATGTATGGGAGATCATGTTTTTCAAACTGCAAATTTAAGTTGGTCGATTATTTCATAAATCCAAGTACTACTACTATATACTAGTAATATATCTGGCAGGGGGGGACACTTTATTCTGACAAAAATTTGCAAAAAAAGAACATGCCCACTTTACGTGTAGGGTGGGTAGGTACCCTAAATTTTTTTTTGGTTTTATTTTCTTGATGTTATGTTGTTAGCACTTTGTCGGCATGATTAATATGTATACCCATGCCAAATTACAGCTTTCTAGTACCAACCGTCTCTGAGCTAAGCCGCGGACAGACAGACAGACAGACGGACTAACGGACATGGCGAAACTATAAGGGTTCCTTGTTTACTACGGAATCCTAAAAATGCCTTGATTCCTAGCGAATCTCATAGAATGATTACAATTTTATGACATTGCCTCTATTCAGTGGAAGATTAGTAAGTACCTAACTACCTACCTATTCGTACCTAATAATATTGTGATTCATCCCTCACAAACGACTAAGGCTACATAGACGTACTGAAAGACTGACTTTGTTTATGAAGATAATTATGAGTAAGATCAGAATCACTAGCCTGCTATTTTCAGCATGGCACCTTTAAAAGAAAGAAGACTGGGGCGGTCCTAAAAACAGATCTGTTGTATATTTTACCAAAACTAATTGTATTCTCGCTATAGTCCGTGTGCGACTGCTAGTCACCGTCGAAGATTTAAGAGCGGTGAGACGTGGGAGGGCGCCATTCACAAGATTGGCGGAGTGAGTTAGCTTGGCCTTTGTCTACCTCCCCGTCTCACCGCTCACATACCTCAGGTGGTGACTACCAGTCGCGCAGGGACTATAGTGAGAATACAATTAGTTTTGTTACGATATACACTGAAGGTTAGGTACATGTCTGGGTGAACTGCGTTTTTATCAGAAATGGGCTAATAGGGCGGGTGTTTGTGACCTTAAGGTACTTGAATTCTTGGAAGGTTTATTGAACTTAAGGCTTTACCTAACATTCTTCGGGTCAGCTATTAGAATTTTGGAATTTTGGGTAAGTATTACTTGTGACTATGTAGGTGTGGTAGATATTTTACATTCCACATATACCTACTCTATACCCAAAAACCTCTTCACTAGTAACGAATGGTAAGGTACACGGTTCCGTTAGTACATAGCTTACCTACCTACCTATGGCACCCCCTTCGTAATACTTATTTACTACAGGAGATTTTGCATGCATTTTAGAACCTGCTACGGAGGTATAAACACGTTTACCATTCGACTTTGGACATTCGGCTTGATTTTTAATAAAAATCAATTTTATCCGACTTTTTTTTTTCTGTTTTAGTACTTAAATTTTTAGCTATGCCAGAGATTCTCTCACGAACAAATCAATAAATGTTCAATTACAAACTTAAAGTATCCAGTCCATAACATATTTATCTCCTTTATGGAAAATTGTGCCGAAACCCGTAGATTTTTTTTGCACAAGACATGGGGACGGAGCGTTGATAGCGCTCCCACTGGATAAGACGCTGTACTCCATAATTTTAGGCAGAATAAAGGTCAACAAATCGAAAAAAAGGTTTTTATACATCACACTTTCTTGGTTAAAAATATGATAAACCTAGTTAAATTTATTTTAGATTACAATAGTTAGTTTCCTCTTTTATTAATGTATGTATGTTACACTTTATTATTTATTCATAAACTACTCTTCGTAGCTGTAACTGCTTGAGCACAATTTTGTTTAATTTATAACAATAATAATACCATATTTTGTAAACTGTCTATTTTTTATTATTTTTTTATTTTAAACGTCAGCGAATTATAACGTTACTAAATTGAAAAGTACAACTAACGTATTTTGTCAACTGAAATTTATTACGTTTAATTTCGCGACAATCTAAGAAGCCCGATTTGACAGCTATCAAAATACTTTGTGTAGTGATGGGAAAAATAAAATCGGTTACTTTAAAAACCGATTCTCGAGACATATCGATTTATCATACTTAGAGTTTGTAATCGAAAATTTATCCGTCATTATCATCAGCATACAGCAGTCCACGGCTGGACGTAGGCCTCTCCAATTGCACGCCATTCAGCTCGATTCTCGGCAACTCTCATCTATGTAGCTCCTGCGAAGATCGTCGCTCCACCTAGCCTGAGCGCGTCCCGACCTTACGTTTGCCAGTTCGCGGTTCCCACTCAAGAACACGAGAATAACATTAACTAATTAATAAGTGTGGTCCGGTAAATAAATAAATTCACTAAATTTGTAACATTTTTAATCACTTTCGTCACTGGACGATCCAGTATATTTTCTCGTTTCTAAATGTAATGTTTGTAAAAGTATAGATTTTTCAGAACATCGATTGTATTCGGTCAAAAAACGAACCCAAAGACATGAAATTCTAATAACGTCCTGTGAAACATTAACCAACGATTAATTCGTGTTTTTGAGTGCATTTTTCCAATATAAAGTGAAACTTTGTGCTTACGAATGTTCCTCGTTATTGTTATAGTGTATGGATAACATAGTAAGTACTTAATTAATTAGGATTATGAATTTGATTTATCGATTTCTTACGTAGACGTTCATACAAAGTTAATGTTTCATGTCAAATTGGGCTTCTTTAAGATTGTCGTGAGATTAGTCGTTTTCTTTTTTTTGTTTATCTTTATTCAACTAGGTACCTAAACCTATGGAGTGTAGGACACTAGTGGACGCTACGGAGGAAAATTAGACGTAAAAAAATAAAGATAAAATCATTTATTCCTTAGAACGTATTTCGCAATAGCACATTGACAATGAAGTTTTTTGAACTTGGGACTGCATTTTTACCGCAAAAGAATGCTGGAACCAAAGTCTGGAACCAAGAAATTTTAACATTATTGCCAGGAAGCGGATTTAAAATTGCCACAATTAACAATTTTAGCTTTTATTTTTAAGATTCCTTAGGGAAACACCGGCTAACATCAATAGGTTATACGGGCTGGTATCCGCAAGTCCACGTCAAAGCGCGTAGGCATTTTGCGTACGGGTGGGAAAATCGGATATGGGCTTAATCGGCTAACATCCATAGGGTTAATAGGCTTTATAAGGTGCAGAAAGATACTTGTCCTTCTGTTTCTACAGGCCGTTCGAGGCAAACAGATTGAGGGGCCCGTATTAGCGGGCCACTGTGTTGCTTCCGCGGGCGAGGGGCGAAGCCCTGACCCCGCTCGCCACGCCCCCTTGCGGGGGCGTCGCGACATCTGAATTGTATGTCCTTCTGCACCAAAGCCTATTACACATTTTTATTTATGTAGGCTGGACATGACATATAATTATGAATAAGAAGTGACAATGCGTCTTTTTCGTCTAGCATATAAAATAACATACAAAATAAATAAATATAGTACCCGCATAATTGAGGGCAAGGCCTACGGATAGCAGGCGAAGGCAAAGTTTTGGATAGATATGATGAAAAAATAGAGAAGTTCTTTAATTTTACTTGATTTTTCATTTGACTTCGTTTCTCTCCCTAAAATGATGTCTGTTTACATGTAGCAGACGCGAGAATGATGTTGTCTAAGAGCCAAAAAAGTAAAAAAAACGCCTGCTATGCTCACGTTCGCACGGACGTAAAAATATCGCGGCGGGATTTTATCGCGCACTGAATTTACTAAGAATAACTCTCGGTGTTGAGCCGAGCGTTGAGAATTCAGCGCGCTGAGACGAGAGTGCGTCCCAGCGCGTTGATAAAATACACTGTTGGATTTTCAACTCTCGCTGCTTAGCAGATCGTTGAATATCCAGTGCCCGAAAAAAAATCGCCTGTGCGTACCTGGGCTAAGAGTAAGGCGTTTTTGCTAGCCCGTTATTTTTTTATTGGTAAAGTCACCAATAATAAAATTACGGCCTTTGAAAAAGTCGGGTAAAAATACGTAGCGAATCCGCCAATGAGTCCTCGACCCTACTCGTCTAGCTAGTGACTGTCTCGACTCTCGAGTATAGTTCAATTATACGGTTCATCAAGCAATATAGTTTGTCTGCATACTAATTTTATTATGTTCAAGTGTTGGAAAAACTTTCCATCAGTGTCGAGACAGTTTAGACATAAACTATGATTCTTAGATTTTGCTACAGGTGCTCTTAATAGGGGCATTTGTGTCAAAAGTTGAATAAACTGCTAGGTCCCATAGCAGAAAATGTGTTTAATAGTCTGTTACAATTCTTACAAGTTGATCGCTGCGAACCTTGGTAAGACATTTTTTGGATTAGACGATATTCTTCATTTTGTAATAGAGGTATAAATATGAAATGGCCGTTTTAACGAACTGGCCACTTTAAATTAAAATTAAACCGGCATCGTGTGAGATTCCAGAGGGAATTTTTTTTCCAAGATAGCAATAAAATTCTGAATTTGAAAAATCTGCAAGATTCGATTGTTTGACTTTCAATTGTTTTTCATTCAGTTTCTAAAGTAAAGATGAATAACAATGAAAATTAGAGTAATTTTTTAATAAGAGTTCCGACGAGGAACTAACGCAGCAGAAGCAGCTCGCAATATCAATGTTGTGTTTGGAGAGGATACTGCTAATGAACGCACCGTGCGTCTTTGGTTTAATCGCTTTCGTAGTCGAAACTTCGACTTGAAGAATTAACCCCGAGGAAGACCAGCCACTTAGGTAAATAACGATGAATTGAATGCCGGTGGAAGCCGATCCGTATCAAACTACCAAGGAATTAGCGGCATGGTTTGATGTTAGCATTCCCACAATATTGACCCATTTGCATCAAATCGGAAACATAAAAAAGCACGAAAAATGGGTGCCCCATGATTTGACTGATCTGCAGAGAGAAGTGCGCGTTGAAGCTTGCCTTACCTTGTTGAACCGGTAGGTACAGATAAACGAATTTTGGGGGAAATGTGACGTGTGATGAAAAGTGGATTCTTTACGATAATCGCAAGCGAACAACGCTTTGGCTGACTCTTGGTCAAACGCCGCAACAATACTCATCCCAGGATGCAATCTAAAATGCCTTCACACAGTTTGTTGAGTCCAGGTCCTCAGAGTTGTACCGCAAAGGCATAAATGACCTTCCCATGAGATGGCAGATAAGTATAGACAATGAGAGTAAATACTTTGATGATTAAATATGTTTGACCTTGGAAAAAAAAAAGTTTGATTTTTACAGTACAAAACGGCAATTTCATATTTAACCCCCTAAAATATTAAAAGGATTAGGATATGGGCCAAGGGTTATGTACAATTCAAACGTCTTGCCGAGTCCAATCCACATTAAAGGTTCGCTTCTCAAAGTCGTGAAAGAGCATGTCTACCTAGGGCAAGTCATCCAGCTCTATAGCACAACTTTGCGAAAGAAATCGAGAGAAGAATCCAGTTGGGTTGGGCAGCGTTTGTAAAACTTCGGTCAAGTCTTCTCGTAACCTATCCTCCTACAGAGTAAGCTAGTTGAAGTTGCAGTGTGTTGGCCATGTTTGCCGAAGGACTGATGACCGGTGGAGCAGACGAGTCCTGGACTGGCGTCCGCGTATCGCCAAGCGTAGTGTGGGACGACCCCCAGCTAGATGGACCGACGACTTTAAAAAGGTGGCTGGGAGAGAATGGATGCGGGAGACGGAGGACAGGGTGTGGTGGTGCAGCCTGGGACAGGCTTATGTCCAGCAGTGGACTGCGATAGGCTGAGTTAGTTTATTGATATTGCCATCAACCGGGCAGAAATCCAGACTCCGAGCTGGTACTTATAAATTGCAGATGGAACAACAACTGCTCCTGCTACTTCTGTAGTTTAGTGTAGACCTGTGGAAGAGTCCAGCAGTGGACTAGCATAGGCAGAGTTGATTGATGGATGGAATGAATGGATTGACACACCTTCAGTCGTCCCGCGTAAGTTTAGATACAAACAAATTGTTTTTTTCCCCGACATACGACAATATAAATGCGGTAGGTAGTGACAACTTTCTGCATTGATGCAAGTTGTCAATACCGCATTTATTTGTCTATATCTAGGTTCTGCAGCTTGTTTGTGAGCAAAGGAAGATAGGTATTACTTAATCTCGCGACAATCTAAGAAGCCCGATTTGACGTTTCTCGTTATACATGCTGCGATAACTTTGTATGAACGGTTCGTAAGAAATCTAAAAATCAAATTCATAATCTTAATTAATTACTACGTTATCCATACACTATAACAATGAGTATCATTCGTCAGCATCAATTTTCACTTTATATCGGAAAAATGCACTCAAAAACACAAAGTAATTGTCGATTAATATTCCGACAGGACGTTTTTACAATGTCATGTCTTTGGGTTCGTTGCCGTAGTGTTGACCGTTTTAAGCCGCTATTGGGCCGAATAAAATCGATGTTCTGAAAAATCTATTATTTTACAAACATTAAATTTATAAAAGAGAGATACGTATAATTACTGTATTATTAAATGTTTAAACATACAGGATGGCAGGGACATCTGCACGAAGCCTGTTACCATGGATTCAGTACCTACATGATTCTGAACTCCCCCTTTTTTTTGTGGAAAATTATCAAATTACTTCTCCCGCTCTGGGCGGAGCGGGAGGGTGTGTCAGACTTTTACTGACTAAAACCCACCCGTGTTCCTTCCGTTGCCTGTGTGCCGGGGCCGCGATATCCCTTTCGGACAAACCCGCAACCTCAGCAGGATTCAATACTCAATACTCAATACTCAATACGTTTATTGCATTCCACAATGTGAACTTAGGTGGTAGGTACATAAAGACATACATTAGTTTTGGAGCATTGTGGGCCCTGTCGGGCATAACAACATAAAAATTAGGAGGAGGGAACCCCCCTGCGTTAATTTTTCGTCGGTTATTAAAAAGAAAATCTGCTGTTTCATAGATAAGTGCAAAACCTACGCGGTCAAAATGTATGGAACAGCTGTTTTTTATTTAATAACCGACGAAAAATTTCAGAGAAACGCAGAGAGTTTCAGAATCATGTACTGAATCCATGGTATCAGGCTTCGCGTTGATGTCCCTGCCACCCTGTATATAAACAAAATCTGATGACATCTGAAGATAATTGATACAAATTTAGTGAATTTATTTATTTACCCGATGATGATGTGTAATAAAACGATATGCCTCGAGAATCAGTTTAAAGCATTGATGTAAATCAAGGATACGCCCTCACCATACTAACGTCGCGCGAAAAGTGTCACTTCTGAAATGAGCGAATTCGCTCATTTCGAACATCATTTCCTCATTCGTCATAGTTCGTGACACATCGGAGTAACTTTCTCGTTTTTAATACATAGAGATGTACAAAGATGCCTTGTTGTGCCTTCAGGAAATGTACCAACAACTCCAAAAATAGAAACAAAGCTAAAGGTAGGTATTACTTTTCATGCGTAAGTAATTTTTAAATATGCCACTGGGATTTTCCAGCTTTCGTTCACGCATACTAATATTAGTCCATGTAGTTTGGTGGTGAAGAGCCATCTCGTCAGCAATTAACGTGCAAAATATTCATTGATCACATTTTTTTTTTCCTAAAACCTCTAGCGCTTGCTTATTAAAGCCAAGATCACCCGAACTGTTATCGTACCATTTTCGTATGTCGCGAGGGTGTGGCAAAGATCCATTAAATATTTTTCTTGATTTTTTTTAATCAGCCTGTTAATAAACTCTACCGCTTCTGCTTTCAAATTCAATTCAATTATACTATCATTGATAAAGACTATAAAAACAAACATTGTATTATTTCAAAACAACTTCGTTTTAAAATTAAGTACCCTTTTTAAAACGAGTATGCTGACGGTACAGCGACAATTCTCTACGTCATTGTGTGACAGATGACAACTTAAGCACAAATGCCGTCATCTTTTGATGCAGTAAGGCGTATCTTTCGATATAAATCGAAGGTTTAAAGCAATGTAGATGTCGATTACAAACTAAGTATGATACATCGATATGTCTCGAGAATCGGTTTTTAAAGCTACCAATTATTTTTCCCACCACTGCACAAATCATTTTGATAGGTGTCAAATCCGGCTTCTTAGATTGTCGCGAGATTAGCGACCATTTTTCTGGGTTATCAAAATTAAAATTCCTGATGGTGGCCATGGCAGTGTCAATCACACTGTTATTTCGGAATGCGACAGATTTCATAAAAACTATTTAACTCACGTCTGTCAGAGGAGCCTTTGAGAAAGGAGTTGAAACGTTTCGGGCAAGTAGGTAGGGTAGACATTTTAATATTTCAACAATACCTACACTTTGCATAGCAAACGATCAATCATAATCTGAACCATTTTGAAGGATATTGCTAATCCATTGCTTCATAAGTTTAAAAAAAAAGTCTGCTCAGCAATGAATGTTGTTGAACTGTCAAAATGAAACCGTTAAGCAATTAGGGTTAAGGTCCCCATTCAATATCTCCAATCTCAATGCGTCCCCGAATCTGGACAGGTTGGAGGATGGTTCAATGCATGGTTAAATAACAAATATGGTTCCACTTGTAAATTTACAATACCTATGTATTTAAGTAGACTTTAATCACAAAACATTCATCTGTGACCAAACTAGACATTCGACCGATAAACGAGGGCAACGACAACAACCCTGAATAGAAACATTCTGTGTTATCCTCTCCGTCTTTACTACACCAGACAACGAAAAGAGAATAAGTTTTGAAAACTTGCATCGTGGTCAGCTTTATAGAACAGTGGAGAACATCAGAAACAAAGTCTTCAAACATTATTTTTTTTTTGATTTCATAAATGTTTCATCAAGTCAAATGACATAATTATCATCTTCTTTATGGGGTTTGCTAGGTCTACTAATTTACATCTAATGAAATGAAACAAAACTAAGTACCTGATCAAAGATTAATATAATTTTATACTCTTAAAAATATCAAAATAGCAAGTATACAAACTAAAAATGATATTTAAAAAATCAATAGATACAAAATTAAGTTACACAATGGTCTGATTTTAAAAATAACATTTATATACCATGTTGCGTTGCTGTAAATAAATTAATATAAAAATCTAATAATTTCTGTCATAACAGCACAATAACAACATTTATTTGTCAACCACTACAGTTAATGCGACTATTAAATACAATTTTCTAGATGTTTCCAATAAATAACTTCAAATCTAGGTCTAATTTAATTACAAATACGTATGCTTAAACATACAAGAAGCAATTTGAGAATATAGTGTTGTCTCTTAAAATTAACATTTTGCTTATAACCTCTTAAAACCTTTCGCGCCACTTTTTAAACTTCAAAAATGGAACTTCATTCTCGGCGCGAAGACCGAACAATTGTAACTTAAGGGTGACATTCTCGGTTGAACAACAGACGTGAAATAAATCGCCTGTTATAATTTGTCGCGATAACCGATACAAAATAATGCTAGCGTGTTATAGTTTTGTCTACTCTGTGGCGCTCGGCGGATATTCTCGTAGCGACGATCGATGTGTACTACTGTTTCTAGCGACATAGTGTAGTGAATGTTTGTGTTGTGCGTTTAGTACGCGTGGTTTGCTACAAAAAGACCGGCTTCGGCGCCCACACCTGTTACTGATCCCGCCACGTATTTGCCTTGCGACGCCTGGCCGTTACCCTGGAAAGAACAGAAAAACATGTTAATGTTGAATTATCAATTAAGGCAACTTTGGAAGTTATGAATGTCAGAAAAACAGTGGCGTACAGATTCCTAAAATAAGAAGGCCACAGTTTCAGGAGCTGCCAACAATTATTTCGGTACTCATTCATATAATAGCCGACACATTCGCCTTTATTCTCGACCATTCATACTTTCCCTTTCACTTATCTTAGATAATTATAGCGAATTGACCTAAAACGAACCACAGGTTAAAAAAAAACACTTCGACCAGTAGGAATTAAAATGGATTTGTCTAATTTAGTAAAACATGTATATATTATGTTATATGAAAAAAATAAAAAAATAAAGATGAACTAAATAGAACAACATTCAAGATTGTTTTTTTAGAAACTGGCAACATAACCATTTTTAACGTTTGACAAATATTTAAAAGGTCAAGGTCGAGTTGATTAGACACAAAATGAACACCTTAATAAAATATATTTAAATTATTATGTATTGTTGATAGATTCGTTTGTTTAGTTTATCAACCACTAGCTGCACCCCGCGGTTTCTCCCGCGTAAGTGTCGATCCCGTGGGAATATCGGGATAAAAAATATCCTATGTCCTAATCCTGGTCATGGTCTACCCATGTGCCAAATTTCATCCAAATCCGTTCAGCCGTTTTAGCGAGACAGCGTAACAAACAAAATCACTTTCGCATTTATAATATTAGTTATTTTACGGCTAGTCTAGGTTTTGAAGCTCCAATGGGTTAGGTAGATGAGAGTGACCAATTAAACTGGCATGTTTTATAACAAAATGGAATGCGTTTGATTCCGATGCATAGGAAAACGCTGTACAACATCTTGGATTACTCTAATCTCTTATGCTGTGGTTAAATGCACAACATAATAGATTAGAGTACTTCAATAAATAGGAGTTTTTTATTTGTTTCGGAGGCCAACGGGAGTTCCTAGTGTGAGGTGGTACTTTGGGACCAAAAATTCTGATAATAGAGGACACGACCGGGGCACTGTATCACAGTACCGTTTCAGAGTTAATAATAATATTATAGGTCCTTGCATCAAATTATAGTCAAATACTAAATGTCGTTTCTGAATGCTTGTTTATTTTCTTATGAGTTGTTAAATAATATGACAACTAATTTCATTTATATATTGGTCAACCAATCACGAAAGCTAACACAAGATTCAACAGGAGGACCAAAAATCTCAACGACAAGAAATGATGATTTTTGACATCGTCGACGTCTGAGAGACGTTATTGCCTACCAAGGATATATCCGTACCGGATGCATATCAGGTACGGCTCGCAAATCTTTCCTTATCCGAAGGGCACGTCTTCCCTACCACTACCGCGCCCCCCGGTCTACTCCTTGATATACAAAGGCCTCTGTAGCCCCATGAAGCATGAAGCTCCAGGGGCTAGTGCTAATCTTGGGGTTTATTCGATTTATCGAGTCTGGTTAAACCATGCTGGGGTCGGTGAATTTCTTTCATTCAACTAGTCTGAGACGTTGAATCACAGAGCACGGAATAGCCGCTCCGGCAGTGTATAGAAACGGCAGTACTTGTAATGTTAAAATTCGTTGGGCCAAAAGTGCGTTGAGCACACAACCTCTGTCAAAGATGCGAAAAACGGTGAAACGTTTTGGTTTGTATGGAAAATTTTGTCAATGCCGCCTCATAGCAGCGGCCGTTAATGCGCCCGTATGCTCTGTGCGTTAAATAAAGTCAAGTTTTTCAACAAACATATACGGTTAGAGGACTAGGCTTCCAGAAACTGGCAGTAGGTGCTTCTATTTCAGCAATGCTACTAAAATGAAAGCTACTATACTGCTATGTGTTACTTTTACTGCGCAACTACAACTAAAAGGTGAAATAAACACAAACGCAAACGATATTATTATTTATTTCAACAATATCAAGCACACAAAGCGATTAGTGTTGGTACTACACACTATTCAGGCATTCTAGAAATTAGATACATTTACATGCAAACTATCAATACGTTTAAATATAGAATAACAAATGGCGGTTCCACTATTTGTTCTTCCCTCTAGCTTGCACATATTCGGAAGAGCGAGAGGTGAATAGTTAGACGGCCATTTCTTGCTCCATTTTTAAACGTGCTGCTTATGTATAGGGTGTTGTTAAGATTCAGTTGTATTATTTGTGTGACTTCATACCATTGTATAAACTTGCTTTTTTAACGAACATTGCAGCTTTAAAAAAAAAATTGAGGTGATTAATATGAACGTTTTACAAATAGTACAACTGTGAAAATTGTCAATTGATTGTTAAGTTTTTGTAACAACGTGGTTTTTATTTAATAATTTTTTGAAAAAACAACTTAGTTTACGAACTAACTATAGTAAAAATATTGTAAATACTTATAGAATAAAAAATAAATGCCATTTCATGGATCACAATTCGAGTTTATTCGAATATTATTTATTTTGTGATATAATGAAATAATAACTTCAGTGATTTAATTAAAATTCTCATAAAAAAACTTTCTTTTTAAACTTTTGTGGAATGTAAAAAGTCCAAACTAAAAAATATAAGTAACAATAGCAAATAATAATAAAATTCTAACGACATTCAAACCAATTCATTTTGTCGCAAAAAAAGATGTTTAGTTAAAATGTTTATTTAGTATAAAAATTCTTCAGACTTAGATTTTGGAATAGGCAGTACAGCATAAAAAACACACAATAAAGTAATGACTGATCTGACTTGTAATGTTTTTTTATAGGTGCAATATCTGCCAAATTCAAAATCCATCCAGATAACAAATAAAGCCGACCATACACCAGAATTAAATTGTCAATCGATTGGAACACATAATTATTAAAAAAATACATGTAGGTATTGCATGCATCAGAAAGGTGTCATATTTAAGGGTGTGGTATAGATATACTATCAAACTGAACAAGTTTCTCCGTGGGACCAACATCGTAATTGCAAAAAAAAAAAATCAACTGTCCCATACAAAACTTTAACACCTAATGTATTCAGATGGTCCCATAGAGAAAGTTGTTCATTTTGATGGTCTGTACCGTGTGGTACAAATATGACCACACCTTTCTATACATGCTGTATATCTAAGAAAATCTGACGATATTATATTAGACAGTAAACAGGTGTATGGTTTACTTCAAGATATTCTAGTACGCATGTGACTTGACGAAGTTAGACTTAGATGCGGCTAACGATGGTATTGACCCGGCCTCGTAGTTGCCAACGCAAGCCAGACCGTTGGCCTGTGACGTCACATTTGGCAAGAGAACACATTCGTCCAGATTTAGATGTTTGAATTTAGAATCATCGAGCCACGACACGTGATTGGTGGGTAAAGATGCGCAGTGCAGCGTCGTTGGTGCAATGTTGAATTGTGAGGATTGGAGAAAAAAAACATTGATTAGTACTACTTTTAGTATTTAAAATGGTTTTTATGTGCGGCTAGTGTAAAACAATAAATCCATGGCAATAAAACAAATTAATTATTAAAAACAAAAGTAAATTATAAGAATTTTCTGTTGAGATTATTTAAGGTTATATTTGACACTAACCGCATATGAAATCACTACATTCTAAGCAAATTAGTCACATATAAGACAGATACAGGACAACACAAATGTACATGCATAACTATAATGAAGTAAGTAGGTACTTCAGGCAACAGGCAACAGTTAGTTGCGTTGTTTCAGCCTGAAGTGTTTTATTAAAACTTTAACATTAGTACCTACAGCCCCGAAAACGTGTCATTTGTAAACTTACCTTCCTACTTGAACTGAAAAAAATAAGCTATGGTATGGTAACGTAACAAGGTCCTAACTCCTAACTACCAACATTCTTTACGTCATAAACTCCTGGTAAAAGCAAGTCACTTCAGCACAGTCATTGACATCGTCAACTTTTGATTGGAGTTCTCTAAAGAGACCTCTAATCTCTATGAGTTGCAAACATCCTTCATCTCTTATACTCCTGGTACAATCAAGTCATTTTAAACACTTGCAATGCTTAGTTAAAAAAATATCAGCAGCACGATTTTATAGACTCCTCCCAAACTATCTCATGTGAAAACCATATCCTTCATCTCATAACCTCCTAATGCAATCAAGTCACCTTAGCGCGCTTGATGAGCTCCAGTTGACCAGCGAGCACGTTCTCAGGCTTGCCAGCCCAAGCGCGGAGCACGGAGGCCTGGAGGGCGCGTCCGTAGCTGAAGGTAAGTGCCCACGGCCTCTTCAAGTCAACCGTGTTGATGGCGTTCAGGTGCACTGACGCCTCCTCTTCGGACTGGCCTCCAGACAGGAATGTGATGCCTGGGAATGATTTGGTTAGAAGATGTTAAAGACTGAGAAAAGAACTTGACAGCCTGTTATGTTGCTATTGGCTTGAAGAAAAGAAAAGGTGTAGGTATAGTTGTTACATACCGGGAACGGCAGCGGGTACAGTTCTGAGCAGAGCGGTGACCGTGGCGCGGCCGATGTCCAAGGGAGTGTAAGTCTTCTTGCAGCTCTGGCCAGCGGTCACCTGAGGGAGCAATGGACAAGACGCATTAGAAAAACTCTTCTAAATATTATTCAACCCAGTCTTATGAAATTTTTGATCATAGCTGCAAGGGCATGCCATACCAGGGCGTCAGTTATTCAAAAGAGTTTTAAAGCACAAGAAACGAGAATACTAACCATGTTGGGCTTGAGGAGGGTGCCCTCAAGGTAGACGTGATGGTCACTAAGCGCCTTGTAGCAGGCGGCCAGTACTACTTCTGTCACCTTCTGGGCGCGGTCAAGATCGTGTTCACCTAGAAAACAATTTTTTATCCATAAAAATTTATGCACTATCAGCACATTACAAAGAAGAGCTCATTAATTATTTGCCAAGAGGTGACTTTGGTAGATTCTAAAATAATATCAAAAGAGGAAAAAAAAATACTAGGGTCACATAATTTAAAAGAATTAACTCACCATCAGGCAGCACCTCGGGCTCAACAATGGGCACGATACGCTGGCTCTGGCAGATAGAGGCATAGCGAGCCAAGACGTTCGCGTTCTCCATGATCGCCTGATAGGAAGGAGTGAAGCGGCCGATCTTGAGCACGCAACGCCATTTGGCGAAGTGGCAGCCGTCCTTCTTGTACTGGGCGCAACGCTGGGCAAGGTCATCGAGACCTGGGGAAGGACATTAAATAATTGTTAAATGCTATATGGTATACAGTAAGATAATAAATTAATGTGAGGGTGGATTTCTGACAACAGTTCGTAAAAGACCTAGAAGTTGGCGAGCCTAAGCAATATTTTCCTAAGATTTGTCTTGAACGAGTTCTTTTTTAGGTAAACCGAAACAAGTAGAAAGATTATTTTTAATGATTAAATCTAATCCGAAGAGTTTCGCCTTGTCATCAACAATTGCATTTGATTGCCTAGTGACACCTCCACTGTAGCTATGTTTTTTCATAATATAATCAAATGTGTGACACAGTGACACACCCCCCAGTGTGTCACTAAGCTGATGAAATTAATAATATCAGTAGGAAAATGCGTCACTATCGATGACAAAAAGAACGACTGCTGATCATGTGGCGAAAAAACAATTGCTAAATTCAATAATTAATAATTATTCTGAATACAATCATATTAAAAACAGCATGATAACTTGTGGTGGCTATCTTAAGTCACTTTTGGAAAACATAACAATTTTAATATCTAGTGTTTCTGTATGAAAATATCTACTCTAGGTTTTCGACCATCAATCTGTACCCTACTCTAACTTTTAGATTGAGTGTAATGAACTCAACAAGCTTGATACTAAAGCGAGTATTATCAATTGAGTGTGATATCATTTTTATTAACACACGACGTACTTACTAATAAAAACGAATACTGCTGGGGAGTTTGCTGCGCCACTTTTTCTTCCCAGCTAAAACACTAGGAAGTGGTGAAGGGCGGGCGTTTTTGGGGAGACTGTCTTATGTAATTTTGACGTTCGAAAAGTGCTGATTCTAGCTTGAATACATCAATTTTGAATAAGCGAACAGTTGATAAGTTTTTCACTGCTTTACCGGGTAACCATTTGAAGTCTTCAGATATTAAAATTCTTAATGATCTAAAAATAACATTTGTTTGAAGCAATTTAATAATTTTCCTAATGATGTTCGGATGGGTGCTTACGCATGTCAATACCAGGGCGACATAACGACCTTTGTCTATGTCATTATTTCAATATCAATTACATACGATACCTACTCTCATTAAGGAATCAGTTGTTTACGAACTTTTGTACCTAAGAGATAAGAGGAGATAACAGAGTCGAGCCCCTCGGCCTCATTGCGTAGCATGATCAATTGATCACAATCTATTTTTTGTACAGTTAGGTAAATTATTTTGGAGCAGTGCCACACTTCACAAAATAATTTGGTGTGAAAATAACAGGGTGTTTAGAAAATCATTTTTTTACTAATTAGGAACCACTATAAATCAACAATATTGTCGATTCTTGTAATAAGAAAAATATTGATCGTGTCTGCGATTTTAAACGCAATCTGGGAGCTGTTTGACTCGTTTTCTCTAAAGATAGGGGGTCCAAAAGGTCAGCGTCGTCGATAAAAATATTTATTCGCGATTAAAGTGAGGCATTTTGTATCGAATATCTTGTTTTATTTTAAGAAGATATAGTTTCCAACCTAGCAGCTGCTGAATTGCTATCATTTCTGCATAAACGTGACTCTTAAAATAAGTGACCCTTAAAGTAACTTACTATAACATTGATACACTTCAATGGAAATAAACTGGAATTAATATTCTGATTATCTTTCAATTATGCTCCCGTTTGGAAGATTACTCTTGGCTAAAATATGAGAGAAATCAAATACCTATTCTACCGGAATAGAACAGAAAACTAAATAAGGACTAGGGTGGCATAATACAGGAAGAAGTAGTAGTGTTATTACTGCAATCTACCAGCTCTATTTATTTATCCTACAAAGCATAAGTACTCGTACAGCGGAAAATCATCAAAGAGTATAAATATAAGTGCTGTCATCCGCTCAAATCCCTATTCTGTAGATGTCATAACAATCACAGTCGGTGGTACTAAAGTTGATAACAATTATCTTACCTAGTGCCTGAGCTAAACAATAAAATAAGACATTATTATGTGCATTTAAAACGAAATGTCGAAGTTAAGGAAGTGTAATTATCACATATATACCATACTTAAATAACCGGTCATTGGCTAAGAGGCTTGCGTTTTAAATTCTGTGGAGGACGTAAGACCGGTTATGACATCCATAATAATATATCGTTAATTTCTGGTTACAAATGGAGCGACTGTTGTCAGAACTGCGCAATTTATAAAGCCGTATCCAAGCGGTAGAATATCCAGGCGATATCGGTTATACAGCTAAGTTTTCATTCATTTATGCATGGTAATATCGATCGCGGACGGGCAAAGTTCATCAACGTCGGTTGATGTAACAGGCAACACAATTTGCGAGACATGTGACGTCCATTCAACACAATTTGTAAAAAAAAAAAAATAACAATAAGGTCGAAGTCTCGTCAAACCATAACCGACTGCATGCAGCGTCTTGCACTCTTGTCGCATAGGGATGCTCGTATTTAACAAACTATTTACCCTCAGTTTTGTGTTTCAGACATTTTGAGTACAGTCCAGCAAGGACACAGTGACGCTGCAGGCTTTACGAATTTCGAGACAGTGGAAAATCCTGAAAATAAACATCACAAAATTCTTATATTCAGACTTACCCTGAGTGGTGCACTCATCTTCAGAGCCGAATAGGGGCACAACACCCTTGTCGACCTTAATGCCGGGGATGATGCCACGCTTCTCCAGCAGACCCACCAGGGGTGTGCCGTCATCAGCCTTCTGGTACAGGGTCTCGTGGAACAGGATCACGCCGGAGATGTTCTCGGAGAGGGCCTGGAAGAGGTATAAAGTTTTAGGACTTGGAAGTAAAGAGCTTTTGGCGGTGAGGAATACTGCTGAGGTCCATATAGAGACTTAAATGACAGATAGGTATGGACCTCATAAAAGATACAGAACAAGTTATATTTGAGCTGTGAGGACCTATGCTTAAAACATTATATAAGTTATTTCGTATAAAGTTTTTAAAGAACTTTAGGATCATAAGATTCCCATGATTGCTTACCACATCAGGCCAGAACCTATACTTCTGAAAAGTTGCCACACATGCGATTATTTGCGATCGATTGGGCAAACCTTTTTGAAAACCTAGTAGAGGCCCCACGACCCTTGCTCAATGAAGCGCCAGCCCACGCCGAAGCTGAGCCTGTAGCTTTAAACTCCCCTATTAATTATAATAATCCATTTATGATCCAGCCTGTCCTCCCCCCAGCGACGCCCTAAGTCGAGATTCGTACCCCACTGGGGGTGCCCTTAGCAAGCAGTCGCTTAGTTCATAAGATTTTATGCCCTGGCTGGAGGCTTTAAGTCAGTAGCTTAAGGCAGCCACAGGATAGCCCGGTTAAGTAGCCAGGATCTCAGAAGTCAACTACGAGATGCCATATAGAAAAAAATAAAAATCCTAGTAGAATATTCTCCGTTATTATCACTTTCGATTATAACATGAAAAGTCACAGTAAAACCAATCAGTTTCCCAGTACACTTATTTACCACCTCACCTATATATTTAATGTCGGGTACTTTCTAATCAGTCAACAGTTTAGTTATCACCAATTTTGCACTCCTTCGAGAACTCTGATAAGCAAGTTTTTTTTTACGATAGTGTACATTTCGTGTGTAATTGCAGACGTATCTAATAGTTTTTGTATGGATCGTAACTAATCTATTTAGGATATTCAACTTCCAAGTACCGATAATGGCCAAAATTATGATAATAAAACCAAAATGTATGAGGTATCGATGAACACCTCGTGTATCAAAATCTCTCCAGCCCTTCGAGGGTTAGAGAATCCCACATAAAAAGATACATATATACTGCGTTCGCAATTTATTTGTCAAACATGTAAACAAACACGAATTTTAGGAAAAACAACCATAATGCCTACATATAAGGTTCAGTTTGCGCTACAAGTTCATATTTTTATATGACTTTTTCAACAGTAGGTACTAGTTACTCTAAAATCAACTATTTTTACACTAGCATAAAGTTGATGTTTGTTTAAGTGGAAATAACATCAATTGGAAACAAGGAAAATAGATAAGCGAGAATAAAAACCCTGTCTTTGCTGTCGAGCAAAATGCAATGCCTGAAGCCGGTTTGACCTTCAGGACTAGTTTAGAAATAGCAGCCTGATGATCAGACTATCCAGATTCCATTCGAGAGAAAAGATTACCCTCTTTCTGGGTCGGGTAAAAACATGGACAACCAAATAGGACAAAATTAATGACTCTGAAAGAGTACCTATATCTATAAATTGAGTTTATATCTATTTCTTATCATGAACAGCTTTCAACGTCGACCGGAAATTCAAGATAGAAAGTAATGTATTTCTCTCCTATCGTACCATATATGGCGCGACCAGTCTAGATGAAAGCAGATAAATGAAGCGTCAAGAGGCGCCATGACACTAACATAATATGCCATCAGTGTTCAAAGAATCTGCTATTTTCATTATCTGTGAATAGACATTGTATACTATGACAAATTGCCAAGAACTAAACTATTTTGACGCACGGATTGCACAAAATACTCAGTATGTTTTGGAACAAATTTAAAATATTGGAAGCAAAATGGTTCTTATTACAAAGGACTAAGAGACATATCTTGAAAAACGGTAATGCCAAGGCACGAGAAAAATCATGTCACTTGAATATGCAAGACATTTTAGGTCGTCTATCAGTTTCATTTCACATGTTTATTTATTTTTACTTTCAGGATGCACGAGAATACCAGACAAAACGTTTTATAGGATAAAAATAACTAAGTGCATACTTTTTAGGTCAAACATCAACATATAATAAGGTCACTTTCATAATAACGTTTTCTCCAGGGGCGTAGCTGCCGCGGTATCAGCCGTATCAATGATACGGGGCCCTCGGGCTACAGGGTCCCCCGAATGAAAATTCGTAAAATGTTATCCACAACCTCAAATTCTTATGAATAAAGGATCGGAATTAATGAAAATATTAAAAATAACGTAATTTGTTTATGACTTACAAAGGGCTTCAAGATACAAGCGCGGTCTTATTCTCCAGTTCTTGCATTAATTTAGTAAAATCACAATAACTGCTTTACCTATCCAAGTCAGTTTCTCCAGGTTTGTAGCTGGCTTCGCCCGCTTTTATATTCCCTTAATAAGATCACAATGACAGCTTAAACTACTGAGACAGAATGCTGTTTTATTTATTTTGCTAAACAAACTCCAACTAATCGGGTAAAAAAGCCGCCATTTTTTTATAAGTACAGGGCCCCTTTAGATCTGGCTACGGCACTGGTTTTCCCTTTTCTACGTTCACAGGATATCCTTAATAGTTAGTTGAGTCATACCACAAGCATGACGCTTGCAATAGCGTCAAAAACCAAGAGCTCCATTTGACAAAAAATCGGGGAATATTATGATGTAATTTATGTAACGATACTTAAATCTACATAAGTCTACCTTCCTATCCATGCTTTTAAGGAGGAATATTTTGTGGCGAATACATAATTATGGCGACAGGGAACTCAGGTGTAATTTGTGTGATTGTCGCTGGAAAGCGTCAGCTATGTGTAAATATTGCACTTTCCCAACACGTTATTGTTTACTTATTTTAGCCAGTGAGCGTCTCATGGCTAACCGGTAAGGAAACGGGTATTTCAGCTGACATTTGAAGTCTGTAAGACGTCGAGTGTCATAACGACGCTTAAATATAGAAAGTGTCAGTTATTAGTTACACAACGGTGTACCTAATTACCCATATTAGACCAACGTGGTCTGCTAACAATATTTTTTGTATAAGAGCGGTTATCCTAAAAGTTGGCAACTTCGCAAATAGCTGTTAAGTATTTACCTGTTTTGATTAATTTGGCAATATTACTGTATGGAAATATGAAATGTGGCTAACTAGTGAACTTAAATATTGATTATGAAATGCAATAACTAATATCTTAACACCGAATATTTCGTTTTAGATGTAAAAAAAGTATTTGGCATCTTTCCAAATGCCTTTTTTACACTTTAAACGGTTACAATACATCGAATTCAGTGTTATAATTGGACCCTGTTCTGCAGAAAAGATCCAACCAACGTTTAATTACACTATGCGTGGATCTTTTCTGCTTAACAGGGTCCAATTGCAATTCATTATTAATATTCTAGTTCGCTAGTTAGCCACATTTCTTATTTCCATACAGTAATATTGCCAAATTAATCAAAACAGGTAAATATTTGATGGCTATTTGCGACGATGCCCACTTTCAGAATAAACGCTCATAAATAATTAACTGTGGAAGCAGAAACTACACAAGACAAAATCAAACTGGTTGCTAATTTAAGTTGTATAAATTATTATATTTTATTATATGACATTGATTTTACATTCTGTGATTACTTCCTCACACACTGCCTTATTAATTGTAACTTTTTTTTGGAAAATCGTCTCCTTTTACAATGTTTATAAATATGTGAGTACCATGTATCTATCACATAAGTAATTAATTTATCTGTTGTTGCTCTTTTTAAAATTCTTTTTACCTATTGTGGTATAGTAATTATTTTTTTTATTTTTAGATGCATGGTCTTCACAATTATATAACTAATGTACCTACCTACATATACAAAATATTGTAAAACATTTTAAAAGAGTTACGGTGGAGTTTCTTGCCCATTCTTCTCCATACAAAAACTACCTTTTGGAAGGGGCAAATAGAATCAATTCAATTTTTTGTAATTTTTGACGTTCAAAAGTGTCTTGCAGGGCCTATTGGAAATAAATGATTTGACTTTTTTTTTGACAAACATGAAAATTTTGATCAAAATTTCTGGGTTATACCCAGAAATTAAAATTTCATCTGTTTACCTACTGTACCTAGATAGCGCAGTAATTGTTGTATTGCAAGGGAAAATAACATAATAAAATGTTTCTCAACACCTGTAAACGTGACTCTAACCATGCAAGCAACACGTCATTACATACTGTACAAAGTCGATCTCATACCAAAGCAATATATTCAAATGAGTTGGCAAAAGTAACCGGTTTTTCTGGGGGCACGACTGCCACGCCTCGAAATATTCGTAAACAATCTACGTAACAGAATTTGATTAACATTTGATACGGACTCGATTTCCTTGACGACAAACTACTTTTTTTATTTCTACACTAGTTTCCTGGACCAGTCAAAGGTCAGGTAGATAATTAGTTAAACACTTTTTGGTTTAGGTAGGTATTGTGAAATGATGAAATATATCATTGTCTGTAGCCAAGAGTGATTGTAATAAATTGAACCCATACTTTTCAATTGCTGTAAAATGGCCCCACTCTTATTTAGGTCTAATCAAATCCTTATTTCCAATTGATGTTATTTCCACTTAAACAAACATCAACTTTATGCAACTGTAAATAAAGTTGATTTTAGACTGACTAGTACTGGTAAAACCGGCCAAGTGCGTGTCGGACCACACACAATCAAGGGTTCCGTAGTTGGGATGAATTTATCCCATGAACAAACTTAAAATTGTAGTTGAAAAACATGTTCTCGGATACGGAATGTATGGAAGATCATGTTTTTCAAACCGCAAATTTAAGTTGGTTGATTATTACTCTTTAACTTGTACAGCCTACTTAGCTGATAGTTTTCCTTTTAATTTCGTTTTATATACTACTGCTGTGAATTTTTTCACAAATCGCAAGTACAACCATTTAGCTGGTGGGGGGGGGGGGGGGGGGGAAATCAGTTAAAAGCTTATTATTTTGCAAATGGATCCCTGAATTCAAAAATGGTTTTCACAAACTCCCTATATTTTTGAACGACCTTTCTAACGATACCCCACAGCAAGGGGTAGACGAGAAAAAAAAAACCATCCCCAGTTAACGTGTAGGGGAAGTACCCTAAAAAAAAAAAACTTGTTTTTATTTTACCACTTTGTCGGCATGATTAATATGTACACATATGCCGAATTACAGCTTTCTAGTACTAACCGTCTCTGAACTAAGCCCCGGCCAGACAGACAGACAGGCAAACAGACGGACATGGGGAAACTATAAGGGTTCCTTGTTTACTGCGGAACCCTAAAAAAGTCATAAACAATATGAAGTTGTAGCGCAAACTGAACCCTATGTGTTGCATTGCAGTTGTTTTTTCAAAAAAAAAAAAAAAAATTGTCTATTTTATGATAAAGTTGAGTTTACATCTTATTTTTAAGGTAATTTTGTCGATAATTTTAAGCTTGTTGTGGCATCCTGTAATTAAAGGAGTGCACTATACTAAAACTTTAATATCTCTATAGTGTTTTTTTTGTACCTAAGTACCTACATCTTTTGTTGTAGGTCTTCAATAAATAAATAGTAAGTAAATAAAATCAGAAGATATGTGGTCAATTGTACGAACACAAACCTATCAGCAGGTATATAGCACCAGGACAGCATATCCTACCACACACTCGCAGTCATTGGTCTCTCGAACTCCAAAAAAACAAAGGAAGTCTGTCTGACTCACCGCGTCAGAGCTGAAGAGCAGCTGGCGGTACTTGCGGCGGTTCTCCTCTGTGTTCTCCACTCCAATGTCCTGGAGACGCTTGCCCATAGTGCCTGTGAGACATACCCTCATTAAAGTCATAATTTAGGAAATAGCCATATTCGAATTTAAAGTTTATCATATTGCAGGATGTCAGTGGGTGCCTAGAAAAGTATCAATATCCGGACAATACTGAATCTGCCACTTGGTGAATTGAATACAGTATTGTCAAAGAAAACCAAATTTTTAAAACCTATTAAATGATATAAATTAGAAAAATAAAATGTATTTATTTATTATTAAAATAGACTTGTAAACATATCCCACGGCAGGACAAAGAGTTTCCTTCCCTCTGCAGTAGTATGAGCCCAAAATGCTAACAAAAAAAACTAAAAAGTCTTCTTTCGGTTGAAATGTTGGGTAAAAACCAAATGGCTATAGATACTTGAATACCCAATCCATCTTAGATAACTTTCTTTTATTCCCTACTTAATCAACTAAGTATCTTTTAAGTGGATTTTTTATTAACAGTTTGTAAAAAAAGGTCTTATGTAAATTGCGAATGCAATGGCATTTGAACTTTATAATGTATGAAATTGAGTTTGTATTCCCAAAACATTCTGAACTTACCAGTGGATTCATCAGCGGCAAGAATACCCTTGCCGGGAGCTACGATCGCTTGGGCGATCTTCCTCAGCTCCTCCTGCAGCTCGGGAGTAGGGTACTGGAAGTAGGTACTCATAGTGGCTGAAACAAGAGAATGACGTTATTATGACTGTTATGTGTGATGTCCTGGTAACTATTGGCGAAATCATCCAATAGACTGGTAGTCATAGATCCCCTTTCCTGTTTCCAGCTATATCTTTCCTGCCTACTGAATTATGCGGTAAGCTTTAGACAGGACCAATTTTATAAAACAAGAGCATTTAGGACAAAATATCAATATACTCGTATAAAAAAGAAAGTCGTGTTAGGTACACTATTTATAACTCAAGAACGGCTGAACCGATTTGGCTGAAAATTAGGATACTTTTTAGTAGGGTAGGTATGGTAGGTAGGGTAGGTAGGGAGGGTAGGTATGGTAGGGTAGGGTAGGTAGTTTAGGTAGTGTAGGTAGTGTAGGCAGTGTAGGCAGTGTAGGTAGTGTAGGTAGTGTAGGCAGTGTAGGCAGTGTAGGTAGTGTAGGCAGTGTAGGTAGTGTAGGCAGTGTAGGTAGTGTAGGTAGTGTAGGTAGTGTAGGTAGTGTAGGTAGTGTAGGTAGTGTAGGTAGTGTAGGTAGTGTAGGCAGTGTAGGTAGTGTAGGCAGTGTAGGTAGTGTAGGCAGTGTAGGTAGTGTAGGTAGTGTAGGTGGTGTAGGCAGTGTAGGTAGTGTAGGCAGTGTAGGTAGTGTAGGCAGTGTAGGTAGTGTAGGTAGTGTAGGTAGTGTAGGTAGTGTAGGTAGTGTAGGTAGTGTAGGTGGTGTAGGCAGTGTAGGTAGTGTAGGCAGTGTAGGTAGTGTAGGTAGTGTAGGTAGTGTAGGTATGTAGGTGGTGTAGGTGGTGTAGGTAGTGTAGGTGGTGTAGGTAGTGTAGGTAGTGTAGGTAGTGTAGGTAGTGTAGGTAGTGTAGGTAGTGTAGGTAGTGTAGGTAGTGTAGGCAGTGTAGGTAGTGTAGGTAGTGTAGGCAGTGTAGGTAGTGTAGGTAGTGTAGGCAGTGTAGGTAGTGTAGGCAGTGTAGGTAGTGTAGGTAGTGTAGGTAGTGTAGGTAGTGTAGGTAGTGTAGATAGTGTAGGTAGTGTAGGTAGTGTAGGCAGTGTAGGTAGTGTAGGCAGTGTAGGTAGTGTAGGCAGTGTAGGTAGTGTAGGTAGTGTAGGCAGTGTAGGTAGTGTAGGCAGTGTAGGTAGTGTAGGTAGTGTAGGTAGTGTAGGCAGTGTAGGTAGTGTAGGTAGTGTAGGTAGTGTAGGTAGTGTAGGTAGTGTAGGCAGTGTAGGTAGTGTAGGTAGTGTAGGCAGTGTAGGTAGTGTAGGTAGTGTAGGTAGTGTAGGCAGTGTAGGTAGTGTAGGTAGTGTAGGTAGTGTAGGTGGTGTAGGTAGTGTAGGTGGTGTAGGTAGTGTAGGTAGTGTAGGTAGTGTAGGTAGTGTAGGTAGTGTAGGTAGTGTAGGCAGTGTAGGTAGTGTAGGTAGTGTAGGTAGTGTAGGTGGTGTAGGTAGTGTAGGTAGTGTAGGTAGTGTAGGTAGTGTAGGTGGTGTAGGTAGTGTAGGTAGTGTAGGTAGTGTAGGCAGTGTAGGTAGTGTAGGTAGTGTAGGTAGTGTAGGTAGTGTAGGTAGTGTAGGCAGTGTAGGTAGTGTAGGTAGTGTAGGTAGTGTAGGCAGTGTAGGTAGTGTAGGCAGTGTAGGTAGTGTAGGTAGTGTAGGTAGTGTAGGTAGTGTAGATAGTGTAGATAGTGTAGGTAGTGTAGGTAGTGTAGGCAGTGTAGGTAGTGTAGGTAGTGTAGGTAGTGTAGGTAGTGTAGGTAGTGTAGGCAGTGTAGGAGTGTAGGTAGTGTAGGCAGTGTAGGTAGTGTAGGCAGTGTAGGTAGTGTAGGTAGTGTAGGCAGTGTAGGTAGTGTAGGTAGTGTAGGTAGTGTAGGTAGTGTAGGTAGTGTAGGTAGTGTAGGCAGTGTAGGTAGTGTAGGTAGTGTAGGCAGTGTAGGTAGTGTAGGTAGTGTAGGTAGTGTAGGTAGTGTAGGTAGTGTAGGCAGTGTAGGTAGTGTAGGTAGTGTAGGCAGTGTAGGTGGTGTAGGTAGTGTAGGTAGTGTAGGTAGTGTAGGTAGTGTAGGTGGTGTAGGTGGTGTAGGTGGTGTAGGTAGTTTAGGTAGTGTAGGTAGTGTAGGTAGTGTAGGTAGTGTAGGTAGTGTAGGTAGTGTAGGTAGTGTAGGTAGTGTAGGTGGTGTAGGTGGTGTAGGTAGTGTAGGTAGTGTAGGTAGTGTAGGTAGTGTAGGCAGTGTAGGCAGTGTAGGGGTAGTGTAGGTAGTGTAGGCAGTGTAGGCAGTGTAGGTAGTGTAGGTAGTGTAGGTAGTGTAGGTAGTGTAGGTAGGGTAGGGTGGCGGACATAGGATACTTTTTAGTAGGTTAGGTATTGTAGGTAGGGTAAGTAGGGTTGGGAGTGTAGATAGATAGGGTAGGGTAGGTAGGTGCGCCGTAGATAAGTACTTAGTGCTACCCGAGCGAAGCCTGGTCCGGAAGCTACTAAGTATAAATTAAGGATGAAACACTTCACCGTTGGAATTTTCCTAGAATTTTTCCATTTGATTACTTATAATATGTATAATAGGTGTTAGAACAGCTGTTCAGTTTTTTTCCTTAAATTATGTTTTTCACTTTGATCTACCGATAGGGTAGATCATAACTGAAAACGTTAAACATAATTCTCAGGTAAGGCAGACATGAAGTTATTAAAAAAAAACTGAACAGGCTAACACCTGATAAAAATATTATAAGTAATCCATCATAATCTATATTATTATTAATAATAAAGCTGAAGAGTTTGTTTGTTTGTTTGAACACGCTAATCTCTGGAACTACCAGTCGGATTTAAAATAATTATTTTTGCATGTGATAGCCCAATTCTTGAGGAAGGCTATATAGGCTATTTAACATCACACTAGGAGCCGAGCAAAAAGAAAGAACGCAACGTGAAAACGAAGTTATAGCACGGGCAGGCGATGTGATGCGATGCACCGGAGTGGAACGGGCAACAATAAATTTCACGCGGAAGTTGCGGGCAGAGTCTAGTTTATGTTTATTTATGACCCCTAATAACAAAATTATAAATCAAACTGATAAAACCAACGCATAGTTACTGTCTTACCTACTTATTGATAATTTATATTTGCTTAAAACCTAATGATAAGATTAAAAGTCAAATATTATTTTATACCAACTGTGGCAAGTAAGCAAGCATGTGTGAAGCTGTGAGAAATGTCACAGATAGAATAGAATAGAATATATTATATTATGTACAGATATAAATGTAGAAATTTTACATAGGGTGAAATAATGGGCGGTCTTATCGTTAAAAGCATCTTTAAAAGACAATCTTTGGATGGATATAGCGGGAATAGGGACAAAAATGGTCAAATCTATCATTAATATTATTCTGCTAAGTTTGTGACAATATGTGTCTTGTCACAGTGTACATACTGTGTCTGGGTATTTATTGGAAATCTTCCAGAAATCAGGCCTAAATCTTTACTTTTTATCTAATTGACGTGGAAATAGAAATATGTTGAAAGTTTCCATATATACAATAATGTATCAATAAATCTGCCTAGCCTTTTCCAACTATGTTGGGGTCGGCTTCCAGTCTAACCAGATGCAGCTGAATACCAGTATTTTACATGGAGTGACTACCTGTCTGACCTTCACAACACAAAATAATAAAAGTATTTTCTGATTATTTCTTTTCATAGTCTGATAAAGTGAATAATAGTGCATTAAGCTAACGGTTGACTGGGCTTGGGAAACTGAATTATTCAGGGAAAACTTGAAGTTATGAAGAAATTAAATGAACATTCTTGTGTTGATAATTAATTATAAATACTGACCTCTCATTTAACTTGTTTGACTACTAATTACTTTTAACTTTGGAGTTCCTATTAACAGCTCTGATAAAATCTATGGACAAATCATTAGTCTGTGTGGTTTTGAATCTACTTGGAATGTTTTACATACAGATTGTTATAGATAATTAAGTTCAATAGAACATTATCATGAAGATAATTAATGTTTATTTTCTTTTCTTACAAACTGATGTAGTTCCTATGTTACATTAGGATAAGTTTATGGAGAGCCATATTATTTTATAGTCCCCATGTATTGAAATAAATAGAAATAATTATTTGTTTATAAAGTAGGTAGGTATACATATAAGATGGAATTTTTAGCATGCAAAATTTCAAATAATCGAATTTATATAGATCATAGAATTAAATTAAATTTCTTAATACAATATTATTATTTACTATTGGTAATAAAATTTTGAGAGTCCACTTATTAATCAGTTCTTTTGAGAAACTTCTGGGCTAAACATGACCTTCTTATGACCACACTATAATAAGATTGTGTATCTTATTTCCGTTATAATCACGGCACTTGGCAACTGTATTGGTAATTAATAAAATTGAATGCATTTATATTTTGTTATTCGGAAAGAACAGAAAACATATTTATAAATTGAAATGAAATATAAAATCACAAGGTTTAATGCTGACTGCACAATTATTTACCCAAGTTTATTTCTAGATTCATTAACCCAAATGCTTAGACCAAATAAAAAGCGACAGGGCTGTCAACAGAGGCGTGCGGACTGTTTTGTAAACAAGTGTGCACTTAGTGAGGTGTAGTTTGATTGTAAATGTGTGCATGTGAGCATGTATGCACAGACTGGAGGTGTGGTTTTGGCATGCTTCACTGTATTGTTTGCAGCGCGATGTCTTGGTTTTTAATTTGGTCTGCGCCCAAATGTTTCAATTTCAAAAGCTGGTTACACGGTGTACTAAGGTGAAAGATTCTACAGATTATTGCATTTACAGGATGTGTCAGATCCATATCTAAGATTATAGCATTAAGGAAGTTGTCATTACATTGATTGTTTTAGGAATTGTCTTTGATAACGACGTGAGGTAGATTCATAAAAATACAGCCACACTCATAACCATCATTTTCATTTTTTGTTAAGACAAAGTAAACTGAGTGTGTACTTCTTATCGCTTATGTTTGCCTGGTCATATACACTAAGATTGCAAGGTAATAATAATGGCAGCCTACCCTTTGTTCCAAATCCTGGCCACCATCCTGATTCCGGTGGTCCCTTTTTTTTCTTCCCTTTTTTACCTTTGGCACCCATTGTGATTTATTTATAAAATTTTGATGAAGTATATAAATTTACTTAGAAATAAATTAAACTTAAAAATAATATACTCGACATTATAAAATGATGTTCTATCAAAAACTCACCCTGACAACCATTTCTGCTGTCCGCGTTATTCATTTGTTTGTAAATTAAATTACGAAGCCCACTTGATCACGTTTTATGTCATTAGCAAACTTCAATTAATTTGACAATTGACATTTTCCATTTTTTTACAAAATCAAAACCCGGTAGTGATGTGTATGACGGTAAGAGTAATAAATAAAAATAATTTTGATATTGATTATATTTATTATTAGGACCTACAACGTTTTGTTTAAAATAAAATAATCTTACTTATTAACTGATTAAATATAAATTTTATCATTTCATGGTATACTTAATTAATTACAGACATGCTTTAGTTTTTTTTGTAAATTATATAATTACTAAAATAAATTACACTTATTTAATAAATGCTTGTTTTATTCTTCGCATTATCTAATTTATATACAATTCATTTGACTTTGTACAATATTAGCTTCCCCAAAGGTGACCTTGAAAGGTCATTGAAAACAATACACCTACTCAACTTTTCACTAGAAAAATATGCAGTGACAATATGGGAATAATTGAATGTATTGATAAAATCCTAAAAAACTTTCTGAAATCGTCCTAATTGCTCAAAATTTTAAATTTATAATTAAGACGAATGTTGGTCAAACGTTAAGTTATACCTTACCACATCTCCACGTTATAGGTTCACTCATGATCAATTTAACGGTATTGATTTATTTTTTCCTTAAATAAAGGTAATAGGTACATGAAATATGAGCAATAGCCTACAAATATGACGCCACAGTTTCGTCAAGATTGAACAATGTTTTTTAATAAGAAATCAGAAATTGAGTTTCCTGGAAATATGGCACGATGATAAAATATAAAAATATAATAAAAAAATCCAATACGTAATTCCATAGATTTTTTATACTTAATAACCTTAAATAAAATACTAACCAAGCCGTAAATTATGTAATTTTCTAAACATTCTTGATCATTTTAGCCGAAATGATACATGAAAGTAATAATTTGTAAATAATTGAATAAACTTACTTTTTTATAAATTTTTATCCGGTGAAACACAGACACTCCCGTACTGCTACGTTGGTAGTACTGTCAAATAATAAGTCGTCGAGAGGACACACACAAAAGGTCATTTGAAGGTCTAGTGATAGCGTGGTGCGCGAAACAGTTTTACCTACCGATCGGAGCGCTATCTCGCGGTAGATATCTGAACTTCCAGAATAACGTCTCTTATTTTAGTTGCGCTGCGTGCAACGGTCATCGGCATGGCATGGTACGTAATTACTCATTACCACACTAGATAGCGCTATTTACAGCATCTAAAATTTACTAACAAAGGAATAGATAGGTACGTAAAAAAAGTGAACTATGTAATTATTATTTCACGGGAAAGATAAGCAAAATGAAAAAAAATGCGAATTTTCTTAAATTTATTGGAAAACATCTATCATCCAGACTGCATTCCGAGTTAGGCTGTAATCGATTTGAGCGTGCTAACGACCGTACCGAATAAGTCTTAGCGTGATAACGTACATCGTTATCGCGCTAAGGCTTATTCGGTACGGATTGTGAATCGTCATAGATGACGTCATGACATGCGCCATCTTGCGATAACGCCGACCATGCCTTTTACTAATGTCACCGTGAGCGCTGTCAAAGATGACAGTTGTGCTGTTTTGTTTTGAATCGCATGATAACTTTAGACAAACGTGGCGTCTTCGAAATTGTGCTTCTGGCTACCGTGGCCACCTAACCAATTAAGAAGAAGAAATGTGTAGTTTAAACACCAAGAAATATGTTATGCAAGTTTTGATGTTGAGCGAGCACCTGCACCGTGAGAGCGTTCAAGAGCGTTCCGAATTGTTGACAGCCCTCAGCTGTCATAATCGTGATATCTAACTCGGAACGCCAATTATTAATGTCAGTGCTGTGAGCGATTACGTTCATAATCGGAAAGCGGCCACAGTGTGGAGCATCACTACGTAGTTGTTGACACCTGTCAGTTTCATACTTGTTTTGCGAATTTGATCCCTATTGCTACTAGAAATTGTGGTGTGGAAAAGGTGTCAGGATCGCATTCTCTCGACGGCCGGATTTATTTTATTTGTATTCATTTACTTTTTTTTTACTTGGGACGCACCTAACATTACTTAATTTTCTATACATAGATATAGGTAAACCTTCTTTACAGGAATAGGTACCTACTTACTTATCTAATTAGTTTTGATGATTTATTTGCTATAATTGTTAGGAAATAAAGCCGAATCATTCGGGGACACAAGGCGTGATTATGTCATGTTACGTTTGTTACGATTTTAGGAATAAAATAAAAATAAAAAGGTTTATTGCAGAAACTTTTACAACTTTTTCAGTAAATCTTACCTCCTTGTATGTAAAAGACAACACAGTACAAGTATATTGTGCTAGGAGAAAGGTATGTAGGAAGGAATAACTCACAGTATCCACATTTATAAGGTTTTCTTTGAATATAAACACAAGCTGCTGTGAAAGGGTGACTTGTGAAACAGCTTCCACTCTGTCGTCATCTTCAAAACTTCACTCACCACACACAAAATGGAGCCTCGCTTGTGGCAGTTGTGGAAGTCAGTTATCTGATGATGGTTTTCGCTACGCTATCAACCTAAGGTGGGTTAGGTTCGCGGCCCTAGTCGCCGCAGGAGACGCCCCGGGCGTCGGAAGTCAAGAGCCGACTTCCGGCCACCGTAGGCGCGGGCCTGCGGACGGTGAGCAATGGGCAGCTCGCCGTCCGATAAGGACCAGGCCCGTGTCGACGGCGCGTTGTGTTCCACGCGCGCCTCAAGGAGATGTCAGCACCAACCGACGGGGTCGAAAGACCAATGCCTGCTGGGGTTGCGGGTTTGTCTGAAAGGGATATCGCGGCCCCGGCACACAGGCAACGGAAGGAAAACGGGTGGGTTTTAGTCAGTAAAAGTCTGACACACCCTCTCGCTCTGCCCAGAGCGGGAGAAGTCATTTGATGATTTCCCATACTGGAAAAAAAAAAAAAAAAAGGTGGGGTAGGTAACTACAAGTCGTGCCATTAAAGTTGAGACTTGACGCACCACGTGGTTTGACTTGCGCGGTAGAAGATTTATGGGTCTCTATAGCGGTATGAGGTCCCCGCCGCACTATGTGGAGGCGCCTAAGAGAGCCTGGCCATAAATACATTTTGTAAAAATCAGCGTAGGAACTTGTATTATACCTCAAACTGTAGCTAAGAAGTTAATCTACTATTTTATACATAAATTATGTATGTGGCTGGTACTGGTTTATATTAAAAAGCATCTAAATACGATGATTCAAAAATTATCACAAGAACATCTTAATTTTATTTTTTTCAGACTTATTTTCTTGTGAGCTAGCAATGAAAACTACCTATACAAGTATTATACTATTCCAGAAAGCTTATAATATATACTTTCGTCTGGTATGCATAAATATGCTATATGTTTGTTAATATATTTACTAGAAATATTTATTTCATGACATATCATTTTTGCGTATTTGAAACTTTCAATTAGAGTTTTGACAGTTGCCGAAATTTGCCGAAGGTCTGTAAATGATGGTATTTGATAGGAAATTTAATATTATTATGCAGGAAGAAAAAAAAAGTTGCAACTTCATTGTGCAACATATGTTAATCTATTATAACATGAAATAGTAAAAAATTCTCATAAATACGTAGGTGATGCTATTTGATTTATTAGTTGATATAGGTTATACTTGTGGTATTTTTTAGTTGCAGTTTATGTTTAGATAACGTATCGAGTATTTTCTCACCATATTTTAGTTCACACGCACAATAAATTATCAATAAAACATACCGGAAACCTCATAACCACTTAATGATAATTCGTTCTTTCTACCACATTTTGCTCACGTTTCAGATCAATTATTTTGTATTAAATAGGGCCTCTGCATACTCAATAATTACGTACATACTGTTTTTCGTTCGTCATTGTCGTTACTAAAAGTGTACCTAACCAACTACCTTCTCGCAATGAGTGAATTCAAGTGTACCAGACGCGACCTATGTCTTGTTTTAATTGAAAGTGACGGGAATTATGTTGATGCTTTAACATGTTATATACGCAATAATTTTATCAACGGTTCCGAGGCAAACATCGCTAAAATTGTCGCAAGTGTACAAAAAAATCTTATTACTAACTTTCGTCAACGCTACAGTAAATCTGGCAGAAACAAGGAAACATTTTTAAATCAGAATAGCGTGTGGTTGAACGTCATATTCACTGTAAATCTGGAAGATCCTACTTGTGAATCTGAACCTTCGACATCGACGGGGAAGCGAGGACGCCCTTCTAAAACCTACGAAGACAGTTCTGATAGAACACAAAGACGAAAAAACAAGGCGTTGCTTGAAACATGTGGCCTTGATTTTATACTGAATTCATATCTTCAGGGATTGAGATCTCAAGGAGAAACAGAAGAAGCATTCACTGTCGAAATTTTACGAGCATTGCCCATAGAAAAAAACGGGAAATACGTCAAAATCTTTTAAATGAACCGGGACATTTAACAGCGTACTCTAAAGATGAAGCTCTCAGTATTTTCATAGAGTTGAACCTTAATATGGCACAGTATGAAAACATGAGGAATTACTTAATCGCGAAGAATTGCTTATTATTTCCATCATATAAGTCAATTCAGGAAGCTAAAGGAAAGTGCTACCTACCAAGATCAAACATAGAAATTAATAATATTAAAGCAAAAGTAAAACTTCAAGATCTGCTGGATCACACTATTGCAAGAATTTTACAAATCAATGGTGTATTAAAAGTTGGTATTTAATGCTGTATTCTAAGTGGGGCTGTGATGGCTCAAGTGGACAAAGTGAATACAAACAAGTCTTAGCTGAAGAGAGTGAGTTAATTTCTGACACAAATTTATTTATATCTTCATTAGTGCCTCTGAAACTAGTAAATATAAATACAAATGAAACTGTGCGGGAAAACCCTGCTCCATCTTCAGTAAGATTTTGTAGGCCCATTTTAATAGAATTTTCACAAGAGACACCTGAGAAGACTACAAGTGTAGTTAATGAAATTAAAGCTCAAAAAGACGCTCTTACACCAAGCTTAATCAATATAAATGGTGAAGGTATTGAAATCAAACATACATTATTTTTAACAATGGTTGACGGGAAAGTGGCTCAAGTTTTGTCAGAAACTTCATCAGGTGCTGTATGCACTATTTGTGGTGCATGACCTACAGAAATTAACAATTTAGAAAAAGTGCAAAATAAACCGGTTAATGAAAATTCTTATCAATATGGACTTTCGACTTTGCATTGCTGGATTAGATTTATGGAACTAATTTTACATATATCTTATAATCTAGACTTCGAAAAATGGTCTGCTACAACAACAGAAAATAAAGACTTAAAAAAACAAAAGAAGACATACGTACAAAGAAGGTTCAGAGAAGAACTTGGTTTAAATATAGATAAACCTAAGCAAGGTATTGGTAACAGCAATGACGGTAATACAGCTAGACGTTTTTTTCAAAATCATCACTGCAGTGCAGAAATTACTGGTGTGGATGAGGAATTGATAAAACGATTTTATGTTTTACTTCAAGTTATGTCAAGCGCAAAAGTAATGAATGCCACGAAATTCGGACAGTATGCTTTCGATACAGTACAACGATATGTTAATAAATATATGTGGTATTATATGCCATCATCTGTCCATAAAGTCCTAATTCATGGGGATCGTCATTCGGCATTATTCAGTGTTACCTCTTGGACAGCTCTCCGAAGATGCTCAGGAATCAAGGAACAAAGATTATAAACGATTCAGACTTCATCATGCTAGAAAATGCTCTAGAGTAGCTACAAATGAAGATGTTCTACATACACTTTTGTACACTTCGGACCCTTACATAACAAGTTTAAGAAAACCTACCAATAAAAATCTATGGAAGTTATAGATGAAGCTTTGGAGCTAGTAGAATAATACATTGAAATGTTTAAAAAAAAAATATTTTATTAATTAATAACAGTAATTTTAAGAGTTTATTTTGTATTAATTATAACATTTTAGGTCACATTATTTAAAGATAGTCGTAAATTTCTGACCATTTTTCAATATTTCATATTTTGTTTTTTTTTATGACTATTCAATATTTATTTATATCCATAAACTGTATATTATTTTAAAGTATATTTATTATAGATTATCTAAAAAATAAATCTGCTGTTTAACTATCAAAACATGGAAGTTATGGATTTATGACCCGAAACCGACTCAATCTCCACATAGTGCGCCGGGGCGTCATCGGGGCGGCGGTGGGAAGCGCGGTCAAATCTCAACGTTAATGGCACGAGCTGTACCTCTTTGCCGGAGGCTGTACGTGGGCATCGTGCGGTCCATTGCCCTTTACGGGGCACCCGTGTAGGCGGATATTCGGACACCCTGGCGGCCCGCAACGTCGCAATATTGTGAAGGCCGCAGAGGGCGATGGCTGTTAGGGTGATATGGGGATACTGTACGATCTCAGAGGCAGCAAGTCTAGAGATACTATCATATGGCAACACTAACAATTCTAATAAAAAAGTTCAACTTAATCTGCGTTCGAAATTCATTTGCCAAACATGTAAACAAACACGAGTTTTAGGAAAAACAACTGTAATACCTAAACATAAGGTTCAGTTTGCGCTACAACTTGAACTATTTCTGTGACGTTTTCACAGAAATTGTTCCACCAGAGTCGCGTCGTGCCGTGGCCGTCGCGTCGCTCTTGTCTGCGGGAACCTTAAACCTGTGACTCCACTGTTAAAAGGCGTGCGCACAGTACAGCCGCACGCTTTTTTTTTTGTTTTTCGGAGCGTTCTGTCAGACTTCTACTGAGTAAAACCAGCCCATGTACCCTCGCACACTTGCACCGTGGGCTACGGGGGCACTTAAGCACTCTTCAACGCAGCCCCCGACAAATGCCAGCCCGTCTCTGCGGGCACCGTCTGGTCAACTGGGGGGATTGAGGTGTCTTTGGACTTTGGGTCAGGTAAGGTTAGGTTAACTTTGGACTAACCTAACCCATGAACGCGCAAGTGGACCTTAGATGGTACAGTTAAAAACACCGTTACAATTTGATGTTTGCGTCAAGTTGTAGCGGTGATTTTAACCAACTGCCAAAAAGGAGGAGGTTCTATGTTCGTAGCGCATGTACGTTTTAAAAATTAATATTTATTATATTTCCACCAATTTCTCCATCAATTGTGGAGCGATTTTGAAAAATCATTTTTTTGTATGAAAGGGTTTGCTCTCAAGTTGGTCCCATAATTTTTTTATTAACTTTGTTTTGATCGTTTTTGAGTTAGCTTCAATAATACGTATTTTTCCCACATAATGTATGTGGATGATATGATGATAACCTCCTGTCACTGTAATTTACATAGCAGGTAGTGGTATTCGCGTTTGTGTAGGGTGGGTACCACAACTAAAGTCGTATTTTTGTTTTTTTGTAAATGTTTTTTACTTTCATATCAGTTTTTATTAGGTAGGAAGGTGTTTTATTTAAGTATTTATTTTTGTTTTGAACAAAAAGTTAACCATACAATATTAAATTTTTTAATACGTTTCATAAGTGTGCTTACCATTTGAAAGTTTTGAAAGTTTTTTATTTCTTATTCAACAGGTTAACAAATAAGTTGTAGAGACCTTCTTTTAAGTATATAGATACCTGTGACAGAAGACCTCCCTCTTCCAAAACTATGTGTACACATAAAAAGCCTGTTAATAACAGAATTAAAAAAAAGTATAGGCTATACCTTCCTACCTAATAAAAACTGTAATGTAGGTACTACTGCCTATACCGTTTATGCAGTACATTACAATAGGGATGATGCCTGGGTAAAAAAAATGAAATTCTAATTAGTCCGTCAGTCAGATAATAAAAAAATATTAGTAACGTATATTTTGTTTTATCATATTAATAAAAAAATACTTAGATAAAACGCATTTTAAGTTGGGGAGTGGGGGTCGATACGTCACTAGTACGTATAAAATCTACATACTCGTGACGTCATGGCACATTTTACCTCAATGTATCGCCGTAATCTTTAGATTACGTAAAAAAAGAAAAAATACGTATCCAATATTTTTTTATAATCTCAAAGGACTAAAAAAAAATTTTTGTCATCATCCCTATTACATAACTTATCTATTGGGGGTCAAAAGTTTATCGCTTTAATTACCTATTTATAAATTGTGTGTGTATAGTTGAGCATGAGATAAGAATATACAGCATGATTCTAAATAAATCCGGCTAAATGTGGGGTGAACAAGGCATATCATATTGTATGGGGCGTACCTCGTGAGGCGAATGCGGAACAAATTACAAAATTTGAGTTAGGTAGGTAGGTACTCAGACTTACTGCTTTTAATAAATCATCCATTCGGTTGATTTTAAGGCCGAGGTCACAGTGACAAGGTGATCGACAGAAACAAGAAAACAAAATAAAAATGATATACCTGGTTAAGGCAAAGGGCAATGGAGAGGGATGGAGTTTGAAGTTTCCCTTTTTTTTATTTTTGAGGGTGGGAAATTATCAAATAACTTCTCCCGCTCTGATCGGAGCGGGAGGGTGTGTCAGACTCTTACTGACTAAAACCCACCCGTGTTCCTTCCGTTGCCTGTGTGCCGGGGCCGCGATATCCCTTTCGGACAAACTCGCAACCCTGGCAGGCATTGGCCCTTACGGACCCCAACAGTTGGTGCTGACATCTCTTTGAGGCCCGCGTGGAACACAACGCGCCGTCGACCCGGGCCTGGTCCTAATCGAACGGCGAGCTACCCATTGCTCATCGTACGCAAGCCCGCGCCTATAGGCGCGGACGCAACTTGCACCGTATACGGTGGCCGGAAGTCGGCTCGCGACTCCCGAAGCCCGGGGCGTCTCCTGCGGCGACTAGGGGCGCGAGGGCGCGTATCTTGCCTCTCCGTCACGCGCTCCGCCTCCTCCTTCGTGAGTATTACTGCTTCGCAGAAGTAAGTGACGGCATCCCATGCACTCTCGCTCCGGACCATGGCCTGAACCAGGGCCGTAGGCGTAGCCGTAGGCGTAGCCGTAGGCGTAGCCGTAGGCGTAGCCGTAGGCGTAGCCGTAGACGTAGGCCGAAGAATTGCCAAACTTAAATGTGGCAATGGGCAGGGCACATCATTGCTCGCAGAACAGATGGCTGATGGGGTCACAAAGGGGGTACACAAGGTACACAAGGTGGACCGATGACCTTGTGCAGACCACAGGAATCCGCTGGATATGGGAAGCACAGAACCGGTCGAAGTGACGGTGCTTCGGGGAGGCCTATGTCCAGCAATTTTCGGCTGAATTGATGACCTTGTTTAGACTAAGAGATAAATATTATTTCAATTAATAACAACAAGTGCAATTTAATTAATAATAATAAGCCCATGATTTGGCCAAGAGACGTTAAAAACATTAAACGTCAAAAAAAAATAGTTAAGCCGGCGTTAATCCTTGCAGCGACGTTTATAATTAAACCCCAATAATTATGTTTAGTATAAACATTGGCCTGTGGATTTTTTGCGGTGTGAGGAACAGGGTGTAAAGTTCATTCATCCACCACAGAAAAGGGAGGATCGTTCGACCAGACGGGTGTCGTGTCTGGCGGGCAAGTGCCCGAAAGTTGATGTCGATAGTGTTATTATGTCGTTCGCGCGGTAAAATTTAATTGCGCGATGCAGGATTTGTGTGACGTCAGGTCTTTGATGCGTATCGTATGTGGCGATGTAACCGCTACAGATTCTAGCCCATGGGTTGACGTGGGTTTAGAGGCTTGTGACCAAATAATACCAGCCGTACTGATCGAGCGAAGGTTAAAAGCTACGCTTGCCGCGGTCGGTTTGTGGGTGGCTGACCATCCATTAGGTATATATAGATATCCACATATATCGAAATCCCTCCGTGCCTCGGAAAGCACGTTAAGCCGTTGGTACCGGCTGTCAGAAGTAAACTAGACTTTAAGTAGCGTGTTACCCAGTAACTGGGTTGTAGATGTCAGATCGACAGTCGCTTCATGTAAAATACTGCTATTCAGCTGCATCCGATTAGACTGGAAGCCGACCCCAGCATAGTTGGGAAAAGGCTAGCCAGCTGTAAGTTTGGGTTGATGTGATCGCTATAAGCTACCGCTTTACAACTGAGTCGTAGCCTAACAATTTACAGTACTCATACTCGTACAGCTGATGCGATTCAATGTTCTTATTTTTTAGTGTACATATTTTTAAAGTGGTCAAGTATTGTGTCATTATTCTTAGTGAAGAGTGGTATTGAAGCAAGGTACGAATAAAGCTCCTCGTATATTTTATTGTTCAAAGAAAGAAGGGGTACCCTTAGCCAGTTCCTGCTTCCCTAGTAGACCTAGTGCTAAGAATAATGATTTGCTAATAAATCATTAATGGCCCGGGTTACATGAGGCTAGTTTTTGAAGCTAGGATATCAAGATTGTGCTAGAAGCTAGCAAGCTAGTCACTCTGGCCTTCACGCGTAGTATGACAACCATAAAAACGGATTTTGGCGACGGAAGAATAGACAAAATGACAGATTATGATTGTTTATCTGTAATTTTGTCTTTTCTTCCGTCGACAAAACTCGTATATATAATATATAGAACTAGCCCCATTTTTAGGCTAGTAAGCTAGTGAGAAAGAGAGTAAGCTAGTGAGATAGTTTAATAGGATGGGGTTCTATTTTCGAGCTAGTAGCGCCCCCTACCACTGATTTTATTAGCCTGGCTTGTTTACTAGCCTTGTGTGACCGGGAAGCTAGTATCCAATCGGATCATTTTACTCTATGGATAAGTTACTGCAATGCTAATGGCTTAAAATTTCCTAGCATCGTGTTTACAGTTCTAGCATGTGTTAGCACATGCTAGAACTGTAAACACGGTGCTAGGAAATTTTTAATTAATTATCCTGGCTTAGGCCAAGATAATTAAATCAGGATATTACTTGCTTGCTATCCTAGCTTCAAACACTAGCCTCGTGTAACCCTGGGGCAAGGTAATAATTGGACTGCCTGCCCACAGAGCACGCAATCGCCGCGACGATGAGTTTGCGCATAGAGACGACAGTAGCTATATATACTACTAGCTTTTGCCCGCGACTTCGTCAGCGTAGAAGTCGAAAATGGTTCTAACAGGATTTTTTATTGGTTTTTACGTTAATTTTGTTATAACATATACGAAATCGAAAAACTACACCTAACGCAGCATTTGTTTGTAAACAATATTTTTTGTTTTGCCTTCGGGTGCTAGAATCACCAGGCTACTCTGTGCGCTTACTCTGGAGCACAGACTAGTTAACTTCTCTGGAGCATGCCACATACAACTGGCCGTGGGAGAAGCCGCTTTCCCTCAACTCTACTCCCGCTACCTTAAGAGTTTGACCTTAAGCTTTGTTTATGGTCATTGCGAAGCATACTTTGATGGGAAACTGCACTCTCTTGAATTCGAAGGGGTATTTTGATAAGGGATTCATAGGAATAAATACAAACCTCTGTAAAGCTTAGAATCCTTCAAATGCGGTACTAATACTCGTATAGTACGGTGATTTTCAAGACATTCCAATTTTAAAGAGTATTTGCATTGCACCAAGCTTTTAATTTTTTAAAATTCTTGAAGTAGTTTGGACCAAGGAATCACGTTGTCCCATATAAACTTTGCCCCCCTTTTTCACCCCCTTAGGGGTAGAATTTCAGAAAATCCTTTCTTATCGGATGCCTACATCATACAAAGAACACACTCTCCAAGTTTTAGGTCTCTACGATCAGCGGTTTGGGCTGTGCGTTGATCCGTCAGTCAGTCATTCAGGACAAAGCATTTTATATGTATAGATTGCTATAGGCCTGGCCTACCATATAACTGAGTCGTTTTCTGAGGTAGCTGCGCGGTGCGGGAGGGGTGACAGTTGTCACAAGTTAACGAATCATTGAGCTTTCGTATCACGTCACCACACCCCGTGGGCCCGGAAGTGCGTTGAGCGCACTACTTCTGACACGGACCACCCTCAAAGTCGTCAGTTCCTACTCGTCATTGTTGTCGTAGTGCTAGTAAACGGTGACAAACTTGTTCGTTTTTTTGTGCTTTGCGAGGGTGTCCATGTTACGTCATCATCATCATGATTTCAGCCGAAAGACGTCCACTGCTGAACATAGGCCTCCCCCAAATGGGGGGGGGGTTGCCATAATCGCCATGCTTGGCAGGCGGGTTGGCGATCGCTGTATGGTGTTAAAATGCATAGAGAACGCTGCTACCCATTTTCTAGTGAGTCCCTTAGTCGCTTCCACATCCACGGGATGAAATAGTACCATGTTACGTCAGACGAAGGCAAATCGTAAGCTAATTAAAAATATATAATTATATAAAAATATTCCACGAGCAAATTGTCAGAAATTAATCAGTATAATAAAACAACCGCCCGTATCATATGATAACAGCGGTTTATCTAAATCATCACAGAAACAAATAAGTGTGTTTTGTTCATTCGAAGTTAAGTGCTCTTACAAGACAAGGTAATTTCTCATTATTTCCTTTAAAACTTGGGTGTTTTTCTGTAAAAATCTCACCCTGTCGTTCCATTCTGTAAAAATATCACCGTGAAACTTAGGTGAAGTGAGCGTGAAGTGAGCTGTCAATAGTGTTAATCCCTAGCATCCTGCCGGTCGATTCTGTGGCAGTGACAGCTCACTTCACGCTCACTTCACCTAAGCTTCTCGTTAATATTTTTACAGAATCGACCGACAGAACACTTGGGTGAAGTGATTTTAAAGTGAGCTGTCAATCCCTAGCCTCCAGTTCACTTCACCTTAGTTTTCACTATAAACTTTGAACATAATTAGGGTGCAATTAAAGCAGTATTTCACTTTACGTGGGTGAACAATATTCCTTAGCAGTATAAGTGCTAATTTCTCCAATGAAACTAAACGCGATCAGCACATCTAAAGTGCGTTCAAGAGCTGTCAGTGTCATCACTGTTGGTGAATATTGACACTGACAGCTCTTGAACAAGATGTGTTGATCGCGTTCAGTTGCATCGGTGAAATACGCCCTTAAGTAGATTGCGTTAGTTAAGATTAGCAAACAATTTGAAAAAAAAAAAAAAACTCGTATATACTATCATCAATAGACTGACTATTTAGAAAGACTTACTTACGTTTAGTAATCATAAACATTAACTCGACGCTCTCGATAGTTGTGTGTAAATTAATTCAATTATTCTCATATACAGTTTTCAATTTAATTGTGACAAAATGTTTCACTAACAGACAAGCTGAATTTCGTAACTTTTTATCCGGCTCCAAAATGTAAAAGGTTTTTGAATCCATTCCTTGCATTTTTTAGTTTATTTTACTGTTTGGTAGGTAGATAGGAGGTTTCGTGAAAATACCGTATTTTTAATTACTTTGTTCATTGAATTTTATTTCGACTGTCGGTTTTTTCGAATAATTGAAATGATTAACTGAAAATTGTGGAGTCGAATTCAGGAATTAATTACTATAAATGAGGAAGCCCCTCCATTTATTTGCGTGGCCAAATGATAACAGCCGCATGGGTCGATCGCAGACTAAGCTACGCTTGCCGCGGTCGGTTCGTGGATGGGTAAACATCCATTACATAACTAAACCCCGTCGTGCCTCGGAAAGCATGTTAGTTGTTACGGTTAGCCAGAAGGCAAAAATCTGACAACCAGACTTATCCAAGGGGTATCGTATTATCCAGTAACTGGGTTGTGGATGTCAGATAGGCAGTCGCTCCATAATTATAAAATATAGATAATCAGCTGCATTCAGTTAGATTGGAAGCCGGCTCCAACATAGTTCGTAAACGGCTAAGCCGGTTGGATTGGCTTTTAATGCAAATTAATACCATAAAAACAGGAGCATTCATGTTTATTTTATGCATTTAAATTCTTCTTCTTTTCGTGTGGTCAGTGACTAACCTGCACACTTAGTATGACCACAATAGAAACGGGTTTTCACGACGGAAGAATAGACAAAATGACAGATAAACAATCACAATCTGTCATTTTGTCTACTTTTCCGTTGACAAAACCCGCAGAAAACCGGTTTCTATGGTTGTCATGCTACGCGTGCTGGTGTCAGAGTTTTAAAGCCGCCCACGGGCCTCTGACTTGGCTTCACAGCCGTCGAGAAATATATCTCAGGCATGAGGCATGTTTCCTCACGACGTTTCGTTCACCGTTTTTGAAGCAAGTGATAAGTATACAATACGCACATGATTTGAAAAGTCAGAGGTGCATATTTAAATTGGAGCTATATTATTCATACCTAATCTCTTACACAAACTAAGTCCATTACTAAATATCTATTATCTGATGAATAATATAAACTTCATTATGGAAATTGCTGCCTGCTACATTAGGTATTATTGTAAAATTAATTATTCAATATTCCTCGATATTTCGTCTCTTAGGCTTAGTTGTCGAAAACCCGACTGTTACACGTAGGATTTAGTTTTGATCCCTGCGTAGGGAAAAAAACAAAATACCAAAATTAATTATTGCTTTCATAAATGATGATAAATGATTTTATTTCTGTAAGTAGATTTGTACCAACACTTTTACACGTCAATCATATTTTAAAAACTAGATGAGGTCGGTGTTTCCTCTGACTATTCTGAGAAAAAAACCGAAACCAACTCCTTTGAGTTTGTGGTTTTTTGTGGTTTCGGTTTTTTGTCACAGTCTGTTTTAAAGTCCAGACATAATCTTGGTCAGTTCATGGGAAAACCATGTAGATTGGTGTCTGTAATGATCTTTTGAGGAAAGAAGCACACAGACAGAGTGTACCTGTTCAGCCAGTGCATGCACGCATTTGTCAGTAATCGTGGTGCTCAACTCAGAACCTAAGAAGCTCAACGATTTCGAGCTCATAAGATAATAACGGTGCCAAATTATTGTCATAGAGGTCATGATTATGTTGTTTTGTTTTCTATATGTCAATGTTTTTAAAACCATAGGTATGGAAAAAAACATGGTGGGAATCATTCCCACTCCCAGGGGTAACTTTTTTTGAGAAGATCATTCAATAATCCACCTCGCACATTCCCAAGTTCTCTTACGAGTGCTTACGAAAATCTTGAGTATAGAGTAGCCATATTCGGCTTATTCCGATCAAATCCCACAATCCGATCCCACTTTGTGGAATTTGTTAGGAATGTGGATAAAATTAACATTTTGTTGCAATTCTATCCCATTTTGTCGAATTCGTTAGGAATGGGAATGAAATTATATATTTTATTCCGAACCGATCCCGGTACGAAAATATGATCCCGAGGTCCATGAGGCGTCGCAAGGCAACGCATCGTGTGGCGTCACTTTTAGAATGTTGTAAGAGTAGTATTTATTTTAATTTTTAATTTTCCCATATTTTTATTCCCATTTACTTTTCTATATTATTCTGTACTCTTAATTTTCATCGTTTCACAGCGGGGATCATTTCGTATTGGAATTGGTTCGGAACAAAATAAAAAATTTATCCATATTCGTAACGAATCCTACAAAGTGGGATCGGATTTTGGGATCCGATCGGAATAAGCCCCATATTCATAGTCGGGCTTCCATTGACTAAAGTTACTAATCAATCAGCTCGGACTACGCGGCCCACTGCTGCACTATGCATAAAGGCCCATTCTAAGTTACAACATATTATCAATATTCCTATCTATCTATGTCTCCACAGGATGACCACATATTTCTCATACCCTGAGCCTGCGCTCCAGAAAGAGCTGAAGAGCACAGCTGAAGCCATAGTGGCTCCAGGGAAGGGCATCCTCGCTGTAGATGAGACCAATGGTACGTAACAGGATCGTCAATATTATTCTTTAGTTACAATCTGCGAGAGGTTACAATCATAAAGAGACGAGATTTAACGGCATTCCTTATCCAATAAAGACATCCGTGAAATCCATCCTGCCTGAAAAGCGGAGTTTGAGTAGCAAAATATTTCTCTAGCACAGGTCATTATAGCTCCTTCAGAGATAATTTTATTCATTGTATATAATTGTTCAAAACAGCAGACATAATACTGTAAAGCTAACTTATATCCGAAATTTAACTGTGGTCCAAGTTAACAACAAAACATTAAGTAATGCATTCAATTAAAAAAAATAACACCATGTATACAAATAAAAACCGTTCGCTATCCCCGCAGGACCGTTTACCGAGAAAAAGGAAATAGGTAACAAAGTCGTTTGGTTCCATAAAATAATAGCCTTCGTTCTTTGATGTTTTCTAAGCTTCAATTCAATAAAAATGCCATTAAAATTCGATCAGTGGTTTCATTCTTATAATAAAACTTAAAGAACACATTGAAACTACAGTTTACATGACTACTTACATTACAACATACAGGATGATAGGCTGACGGTTGGCCCCACGGATCTGCTATTTTCGTATGTTCAATCGACTGCCTAACATCCTGTATATTCTAGCAACGTTTTGAGCTTTTTCAAGAATCAAGAATTAAGAATAATTTATTTGCAGAAAATACAGGTGTTAAGTACCATTTGTTAAAGTAGGTGGTTCATTAGGCACAGTCCATATTTTGCCTGTCTTTTTAATATGCTTTTATTCTGCTCTTTTTTGCCTTTTTCTGATAACGTTGAACAAGCCATCCTAAATCAACAACTTCCGCCAGTAAAAAATGCCGCAAAATGGCGTTTGGTGACCACTCACTTTACGGATGATTACGGTTGCTTAAAATAAGCTCTTCTTGGTGTTTTCCAGAGGGCATCGGCAATCTGCTGGCAGCCATTGGACAGCAGAACACAGAGAACAACAGAAGAAGATACCGCCAGCTGCTTTTTACGACTGAGGTGAGTGCAGTTACCAAGGAGCCTACCACCACCTCCGCCATTTCGGAAGTTGGTGTTTTTTTTTTGTTTTTTGGAACGGACTTCCGATATTGAAGTTATTTTTTAACTTTGTGGTACTATCTTTTTTTAGTAGTATCTTTTTTTTTCTATATGAAAAAAAAAGATAGACCCGCTATATTTTGTTTCTTTTCACAATCCCTCTATTATTTTGTGGACTTACACTTGTGTTTTTTAAATAAATATGTATTATTTTTTAAATTTCATTACCTCCGTTTTTTATTCATAGAAATTTTAATAAAAAATATTAGTTAATCCGATGAAATAACTTATAAGCTTTTAGAAATAATAAACAGAATCTAAATCGACCCAATAACATAGGAGATATGGCAAACGTTACTCAAAAAATTAAAAATTGAATAACATGAAAAATATTAAAGATAGACCCCCTTTTAATGTTGATTTTCGTAAAAAAAACATGAATATTCAGAAAAATACGGGCGGCCACATGCCCATGGGTGACTTTGTACATTCAATTATAATTTAATTATACAATTGTTTTTTAGTACGTCTTTGAGATTATAAAAAAATATTGGACACGTAGTTTTTTTTTTTACGTAATCTAAAGATTACGGCGATACATTGAGGTAAAATGTGCCGTGACGTCACGAGTACGTAGATTTTATACATACTAGTGAGGTAGCGACCCCCACTCCCCAACTTAAAATGCGTTTTATCTAAGTAATTTTTGATTAATATGATAAAGCAAAAAATACGTGTCTAATATTTTTTTATTATCTGACTGACGGACTAATTAGATTTTTTTTTTTTTACCCGGGCATCATCCCTATTGTAAGAAACGCTTTCACGTTGATGAAATGCCACTAAATATCAAAACAAAAGAACTATTCTGTCACGAAGCAAGGAAACATCGTTTGGGTTTCCACCTATTAGAAGTTTCCTCACGTGCCCTAAGGGACACAACAGGCTTTGTTTTGTCATACAAATGTCTCACAAGGGATGCCTGTACTTTTTGCTGATTAATGTTTCACGCTTCAGGTGGAAGTAAAAAACGTTTGTATGCTTCAGAAACTTTTAATTCTTTTGGAAGTTGTCCGTGGGTATTCCCTTGTGTTCGGCTTTGGATCGATCCGTCGCTGAAGATTGGAAAGCTATTACTTCGTTTCGGAAGTTGAATGCTACTCCATCTTTACATATTATAAAACAAAGTCCCCTGCCGCGTCTATTTGTCTGTCTGAACGCGATAAACTCAAAAACTACCAAACGGATTTTACCAATAGACCGTTTTCACCAATAGACGGAGTAATTCATGAGAAAGGTTTTAGTGTATAATTCATTATGGTTTTGTGTAAATTGGCTGCAATATGACGATTATTGTTGAAGATGTCGGAAAAAATCATGCCGACTGGGAGTTTTACTGGAGTGCGCCGTGTAAACCGTGAGAGATAAATAAAATGTATGTTAGACAGGATTTTGTATCCTAAAAAGTCCGCGCATAAGTCTATCTTCTAAGGATGACCCACAATAACCATTTTTATCTTTCAGAATTTGATAAAAATTTCATTGTTATTACCGGTATTAGTTTGACCGATATTATATTTATCCTTATCCAATTAAATTGGACATTTAATTTAGATTAAAATATGCCTTGACATCCTATCATTTAAATGCATAGTTTAAAAGATATCACATATTCAAAATTACGCGAAACGGATGACGGCAACGCGGGCGCAGCAGCAGGAGTCAATGACCTTTTCCTCAACTATTAGGTATGTTATCCCGGTAGTACGTTCCCGTGTGATATTTTCCGACATCCACGCGGGCGAAGCTGCAGGCAAAAGCTAGTGTAAGATATTTTTGTTCAGCGGCATCTAGTTAGTATTAAAGCCTATGCTAAAATTACTGGCTGTGCTGGCTAACATCACCAAAACAACCTCAAAAGTATGTTCCCAAATAGGTTTATTATACCGTCTTGATGTTGTCGGTTCTTGAGACAGTCACCTCCTGTTGCCAACCTCGCTGGTTGCCTGAAGAATTGTCTTTTATGTCATTCCGAGACGAGGGTGGAAGAAAAGTGTCCGTATGGATTGAGGATTTTGTAAGTAAAGATTGATATTATATCTTTATAATATAAACCATCTGATATCATTTTATAGAATCTCTCCGAGCACGTTTCAGCAACAATTCTCTTTGACGAGACGGTCTACCAGAAGACTGATGATGGCAAATCTTTCATTGAGCTTCTGAAGAAGAAGAACATCATTCCTGGCATCAAGCTGGACCTGGATGCAGTTCCTCTGTTTTTGACGCAAGATGAGGTCACTACTCAAGGTATTTTCTTTTCCTCAGAACTAACTGTACTTGGTAAAAATGAGGATCTTGCAAGTCCGATGTCCCTACTATATTCGTAGGCTATTGTCATGTTTTCTTATAGGAAAGTTCACTATTAGATTTATTGTAAAGGTACCTACTGGTATTTCATAGTGATTCAAATTTCCATCAAAATTGAATCAGTTCGCCTGAAAAATTACACCAGCAAAAGCTGGTGTAATTTTTCGGGTGCACGCTGGCTGTTTTTAACCGACTGCGTCGAAGTCAAAAAAGCAGGGTTATGTGTGACCTGTATGTATATGTGTACGTATGTCCGTCTCTGTGTTCCCTCGTAAGCAACTGAACCGATTTATATACTCGTATATATGTATTGTATGTTTAAAAAAATCTTTCCAACCTCCATAGGTTGGAAAGATTTTTTTCTCACTCCATAGTGGGGTATCAAAATGAAGGGTTTTAAAAGGTGAGTACAAAAATATATTATAAACTTTATATGTGATGTAATTTGGAATGAGAAATGATAAAAAACTAAAATTAAAAAAGTTATAAAAAATACAAAAATACCCGACTGCAAAAACACATAACTGAAAAGAGAAAAACAAGCATTATAATCTATAGAATTTTGGTGTTGCAGGCCGAAAAATAAAAGTTACACCATATTTCACGGTTTTATTGATTATAATGCTTGTTTTTACTCTCTTTTCAGTTACCTATGAGTTTTTGTAGTCGGGTTATTTTTTTGATATTTTTAATATTTTTTTTTTTCCTTTATTCACTTTTTATTATTATTATAAAGCCTTATTTACCCCCCTATAGGGCAAACTGCTCCCTCCCCTCTTTGCACTTTTCCAGGTTTTCACATAAAAAAAAAAAAATATTAGTCATTTGCAAGGAGTTCTGAAAATGCTCTTCTAAAATCCATTTTCAACGTAATCTCCTTCTTGTTCAGGTCTGGACAACCTAGCAACCCGTTGCGCCGAGTACAAGAAGCAAGGCTGCAAGTTCGCAAAATGGCGGTGCCCCCTCAAGATTGGGGAGAACATTCCATCAGTCCAGGCTTTCAACGACACGGCTCAGGTCCTCGCGAGGTACGCCTCCATCTGTCAGAGCCAGGGTTTAATGCCGATTGTCGAACCTGATGTGCTGTTGGATGGTGAGTAGAAGTCAAAACTGTTCTATACTCGTACTTCTTTTAGGAGCATCTGATTATTTCAAGAATGTCCTTCACAGGAATAGTTTCCTATTTACTCAATTACGGCAAAGCCAAAAGAGTTTATATTTTTATAAACTTCTGGCAAATCTTGGCAAGGCAGATATCTTTTCACAACATTCGTATCTAATAGCTACATATTTTTTATTCCGGCCCGTCCACATGTCCTGCGATATTCATCGTGGCAAGCGGTTCGCGCGCACGCCTCTCTAAATGGACATGTCTGTAGGTTCTTCGCGACTTCAAACTCATCCCGACATGGAGAAAAAGAAGCAGTGAATGGCATATACCTATTTTGGCATGTTCAGCAGATTTAGGCAGGTCTATTATAATATTCTCCTCAATAAATTTTATTAATAACTAGCTTTTGCCCGCGGCTTCGCCCTTGAGGATGTCGGTAATTATCCCACGGGTACGTACTACCGGGATGTAAAGTATCCTATATGTTAATCCTTATCCAAATAGTAAGTACTCATAGGAAATAGGGAAATAGCATAACATAATGATTGAATACTATCGCGAATTCATGCAAGCCTAGTACTTTTTGTTAGGTTATGCCAAGATTTAAGTTTATTAACTCAAGGAATGAGATTTTTCATACAAACAAAATTCCCCCTTTTCACCCCCTTAAAAGTCGAATTTCCAAAAACCTTTTCTTAGTGCTGCCCTATACTATATATAACAAGGAAGCCGTGTATGAAAGTTAATTTTCGAGAATTTTTCATGAATATTCAGAAAACTACGGGCGTCACATGCCCATGGGCGACATTGTATAATAAAGTAGTAATTATTTTGCCCAGTGCTTACCAACCCTGTGCGCATTTTGTATTTTTGTTTTATACAATCCCACTGGGGCTCGTTTTACGGTTGGAATGTAAAATATGGTGGAGTTGCATAAAAGCTCGTATCGAATTCATATTGCAATTGACAGACGCTGGCTTGTGAGAATACGCGAAAAGGAACCTTGAAATATAGCGTCCTCGTAAGCGCGTATTCATAAACGAGCCTAAAACGCATAGGTCTGTTACCATCCCGTTATAAATCCCTCTGGTTTAGAAATCCAGATTTAAAGAAGAACCACGTGTTACACACGTGGGTGATCGTCACGATAATAATGTCAGTTTTTGTTCGGTGAACCGGAACGCGTGGTCGCGACGACAGACGATGCCTTTCGGTTTTGCGAACAAAGAGTGACATCCGTTTGCGACGATCGCGTAGTGGCGCGACGATCGCTTTTGGTTAGGACGCGGGGTAAGAGTATTTCTAATTAAATGGGACCTCTTCCTCGAAACATATTTGGTTTCGACGTGCTGGGTTGTTAGTATTGACAGGTTAAATACGAGTAAGTACACAGTTAATTGAATAGGTTCCAATTTCCCTTATCTCAATGTTTGATTTCCTTTGTGTTACTGAGAGAACCCGTCTCGAGTCGAGTGTACTAAGAAGCTATTTTGATAACAATTTGTCTTCTTTCCTTTTAAACCCCCGACGCGAAAAGAGGGGTGTTGTAAGTTTGACAGCTGGGTGTGTGTCTGTCTGTGGCACCGTAGCTCTTAAACAGGTGAATTTAAATGCGGTTTTTTTATTTGAAAGCTGGTTTTCTAGCGATGGTTCTTAGACATGTTTTATCAAAATCGGTTCAGCCTTTTGAAGATTACCAGCTCTTTTCTAGTTGATGAATGGATGTGAGCGTCTTCCACAGGTCTGATCGATTTGAAATTTGATGTTCTGTTACTTAAATGATATTAGAAGAACATAGTAACCTTGAACTGATGCTGGAGCATAACCTGGAATTTGCAGTATACCCAACTCCCTTACCAACTTACAGCACAGGTATGGTGTTTGGGCTCATTGGAATGTTCTCAATGAATAGGTTATAGATAGATGAACAGGGTCTGGTGATGGAGTAGGAAAGAGAAATGAGGAAATGTTTGTGTCGGGAGCTTTTTAAAATTTAATCTAATTTCACTTTTCATAACATTCATAAATCTCAGAAACCAATATGTTGTTACCAGGTGATCATGACATTGCAAGAAATCAGAAGGTGACAGAGACTGCACTCGCTGCGGTGTACAAGGCGTTGAACGACCACCACGTCTTCCTAGAAGGAACGCTGTTGAAACCTAACATGGTTAGTACAAATGATTTAAAAAAAACATAAATATAGCGGTGAGTTTCTCGAAGACAGCATTTTAGAGAATATGCACACTGATCGAAAAATCTTTAAATCAAGATTGGAACACGACCCTTGAAGCTGGACACAATATTTTCAAAAACCGGCCAAGTGCGTGTCGGACAACGCACAATGAAGGGTTCCGTAGTTGGGATGAATTTATCCCAAAAACAAACTTAGCATTGTAGTTGAAAAAAAACATCCTCTTTATATATATATATATATATATACGTATATATATATATTCATTCCATACATGGTAAGTTTGTAATCCCAATTTTTTTAATGATAAAACTACAAATTAACGATTTTCGGTCTTTTTCCTTTACTCGTACACGTGCTGTGAGACCTTGCTTCCGGTCGAATTTAATGATTCTAGGTCTACGGGAAGTACCCTGTAGGTTTTGATTTATTTGCGAGTACCTATCAAAATTTATCGCATATATGACCGTATTTTTTTATTGCGTTGACTTAGAAGCTTGATTTTTTGTTGAGCTCCAAGGGACCATAGATCTACGTATTTGATATTAAATTCAACTTGATACCTCTATGCGTTAGTGAGAAAAAGGGTCGCGACAAACTAACAGACAGACGGACGTACAACGAAGTGAACCTAAACTAACTAAATAGGGGTTCCGTTTGTTCCTTTTGAGGTACGATACCCTAAAAAACTGCCAATAGTGCTTCATCTTCCAATACTGATTCACCATTATTAATTTGTTTGGCATAATAATGTATGTACTTATCTACTATTCTTTGTATAATCTTTTTATCAAGCGTTGCCCTAATTTAGCGTGATAACACGATCACAGTTCGCGCGAACATCAGGCTTAGCGCACGAACTCAAAGCGAAATAGGTCGGTCTTAACGTTCGGATTAAAAACCATATTGAAGGCGAACGGGCTTAGCACCCCTTTGCCCTATTTACACCCCCTTTCCCCTATTTACACCCCTTTCAGGGGAACTAAAGCTCTCATCTCTTTATTCCTAGCGAACGTGATCTCGCATAATTAGTGTTCCCGATCTACTCGTATAAAGTTTTATCTGCTTTTTTTATGAGATTTTTTCTAAGGAAAATGTAGTTTATTTCTGATATTATGAATATAATATTATAAATTACTGTGAGTAGGATAATTCCATGCTGCCATGGCACTGAATTAGTAGGACAGCTTGTCTTTCTAAAAAGTCGTCTTTGACTGCAGTCATTGGAATACCAAATGTGAGTTTTGTGTGTGTTAAAACTACATCTAAGTTATTATGAACACAGATTAATACAGTAAAAGGGACACTCCGCAAAATTATTTAAATAAAAAGCGACTCTTGCTACGACACAATAAAGTGCAATTCGTGTCACACAGCGCTAATTAGCTACAGTTATATTCACCTGGAAGTTGTCTCTCTTCCTATCGCGTAACTCTTATATCTTCTGACTACGTTACACTCACTGAATTGGCCCAACAAGACGGGCCCGCCGCGTAATTGTAGCTTCATACCTAAACTGCGGAGTGTCCCATCTGTATTCATGGGATATACAAATGTAGAAGTTTACGTTGTGTTAATAAGATCGCTAATCCTACTAATATTAAAAACGCGAAAGTTTGTGAGTATGGATGGATGTATGGATGTTTGTTACTCTTTCACGCAAAAACAACTGAACGGATTCGGATGAAATTTGGTAAACAGATAGTTTATAACCTGGATTAACACATAATAGTACATTATGATACGAGTGTGCTGTATTGGTCATTACCCAAAAGGCGGCATTGGCGCGCGAGCCATAGGCGAGTGCGATAATTTAGCCGAGTGGGTAATGATCAATGCACACGCGTTTCATACGACGTTTTTCAACAAACTTGCGAGGAAAAAAACAGACTTGCTGTAAGAACTTATGCTGGAATAACGTAACTATAGAGATGATAATTTAGATTTATAACGTTCAACTGACTTTTGTTGCCAGGTACTGTCGATCGGAGCTTCTTTTAAAAACTGTTGTACGTCGGTTGGTGACATTACTTTAGATTTTCGTATTTTTTATAACAACAAAACAAAAATGATAACAAATATTTACGGAAAATGGCGCGCTGGTTTTTTTTTTCTGCTAGCGATGCGCGCAGTTGTAAACAAAGGCGCAGACAAAACCGCTGAACAGCCTATATAAAAATATAATAAACACAAAATAATAATTTGAATACGCAAATTAAGATTAATATGTAGTGAAAAATATATAATTTGATGAAATATTATGTTAATGTATCACATTTTATTTATTTACACAGTAGGCATAAAAAAGGCAAGAGTACCCACGCACAATGGTCCACCTGAAGGAAACCATACCTACCCCCAGAAGACAAGAAGTTTCTTTGATGAGATTAAAAAAAGCACAAATCTCTGCTCGGGTTAAAGTAGAGAATGCTCATTTAATGGTATAGGATAGTTCATACTAGTTCCATGTATTCAAAGTCAATTTCTTTATACAAATTCCATGCAGCATTGATAGTACTTACTAATTCCATACTGCCATGTCGCGTTTCAAAATTTGTCAAACAACAATGGCCGCTACAAATTGTCTATGGTTTTAGTGATGTGGTAGTATGATCTTTTCGTTTTGGTACTTTTGATGTTACGATTTTTTTTGTAGGACCTACCTACTTTCATCAGTATTTTTTATATTGAGTAACTTTCACATAAAAAACAAATCCGTTGAAATATGTTCGAAGTTAAAACCGTGAAAACGAACAAGATAGCACGGGTACTTACGTACGTTTGGTATGTCAAAGATTAAAAAAAAAATACTTATGTTAACCAAATACCTATCTGACAAATAATACGAGACGAGCTTACAGATGGTGTAGCTCACAGACTACTTAGAGATATGGTGTAGCTCAGGAGTCACCAAATGGCGGACCGCGGTCTGGATCCGGACCGTCGACCTATTTTGTATGGACTTTAAGTAAACAGATTTTATAACAAAAACCTAATCAATTTTTTTTGAGTAACTGAATTAAGCCCACGCTTTATATTTTGTGCCGTCGACACAACAACGGACGACGCTGACGCAAGTCGCATGACGCAGCAAATGTTTTCGGGAGTAATAGAGCTAGCTGGGTGAGGTACTATACAAATCGAAATGATCGATTTCCAAAAAACACAAAAATACTTATTAATCTTGGTTGCTAGTAGGTAACGTCTTCCAAACGGACCGCGAGTCATATTATTTTTTTATATAGACCCTAAATAAAACTAATTGGTGATCCCTGGGGTACCTCATATTCTCTGCTCGTACTTCCGTCGGACATGTCGAATGTCAAAGACAAAAACATTTCATAATATTTCTAACAGTAACGATATATTGTATTCGTCTAGTTAGCTCGGAGGATTTAAGATCACTTGAAGGGGATATGATTGGAGTTTCAATTTCCAGAAACAGTCTTCTTTTTGACATTTAGTATTGAATGGCGGGCAACCCGTGGTCTTTTTGAAGGTATTCGTTATGATTCGTAACAAATTTAGTGTTAAAGCAGTATAATATTCCAAAACTTGAGGGGTCCCCATAATACATATAGACCTACGACATAATTTAATAAGGAAATAGGACCGCATCTTTAAACGTGGGGTAGCTCCAACAGCATCTTGAAAATCCTAGCCGAAAAACACAATTGTTGTCAGTATAATAATTATAAATACATTAAAATAGTTTTTTTTTCAATAAAGATTTATAAAATACTCCTTGAACAAATAGTCGATATTTATTATGTCAATCACTAACTTTTCAATGACAAGATAAATTTAGAGCTGTTAAAAAGGATGTCGGTTGCATATGGTCGGTTGTTTGACATTTGTAAAAATTCGAAATTTATTCCAGTTTTCGCTTATATTGTTAATTAAAATAGTTTAATTAAAAGATAAGAAACACGCATAGGATGTTAAAGTGGGTGTGATAATACGTGTATCCTAATTAGTGCGTATTTAATCAGTGACACATAGATATCGCGTTCAATTCCCAGGCACGTCCAATGTTATTGTTTTTAGCGAATCGCAACCAAATCCTGATTAGTTATCTGTGGCATTACAGCACTAGTCCGATAATATAAAGTAAAAAGCATGCGTTTTTAATACACTGAATTATGACCCTAAAAACGGTTCAATAAGAGCTACTTTACGAGCAAGTGTGTTGAAAAATACTTTTTATCCCGATATTCCCACGGGATCGAGAGTTATGCGGGTGAAACCGCGGGGCGCAGCTAGTACGAAATAAAAGTACTACCAATCAACGCTCTGAACGAGTAAAGGCCTTATTTTTTTCAGTTAGTGATGTTTTTTGTTTCAGGTGACACCAGGTCACGGATGTTCAAAGAAGAACACTCCGCAGGAGATCGCTACTGCTACTGTTACTGCTTTACGGAGGACTGTGCCAGCTGCTGTTCCAGGTAAGAAGCGAAGCATTTATTAACTTATGAGATTAAAATAGAATATTGCAAAAATCCAGTTTCAAGATGAGAGTTTTTTGTCCAGCATAATTATCTATTACTTTTGTGATGAATTAAAACTTGTCGAGTAATATATCAAAGCTCATGCAGACGGGACCCGTTATTTACGATTCGCCAAAAAAACCATACGTCATGATGGATGCACGCACGTTCACATTGCATACGGAAACGAGTTTTTTCGGTGTTCACATTTGATTCGTGATTCAGACTTCAGTCTTGGACGAGCGCTTCAGCGGATCTGTCAAAAAAAAAAAAACACGATTCCTGTGTTTTGCCGAACGCGATTTTCAAAAGACGATACGTGATTTAAGACGGGTCCGTAATTTTTCACGATTAGCAATGCGTGTGAACACGAACATTTAAAAAACATTGCCGCCGTCAAAAAACACGAATCGTCCTCGTGTGAATGAACCCTAAGCTCGATTTGGCGGGGGCACTGCCATGCCCCCAGATAACCTGCACTACAAAGCAAATGAAAAACATTACCATTTGCTGGTTATTACTATAATAATCTCCAAAGTCTGCTCATTTATATATTTTTTCAGGAATCGCTTTCCTCTCCGGAGGCCTGACTGAAGAAGAAGCCACAGTATATCTGAACGCTATCAACCAGGTGACCCTGAAGAAACCCTGGGCTTTGACCTTCAGCTACGGCAGGGCTCTGCAGGCATCAGTGTGGAAGACCTGGGCTGGCAAGGATGCTAACACCAGGGTTGCTCAACTTGAACTATTGAAGAGGACAAAGGTAATTAACTTTAACCCCTAATACCATAAAATCTATACCTTTTAAATGAACTTTAACTAAGGTATGATCGAAATTCGGCAGTTGTACAACTTTTTTTTTTAGTTTTTATATCCAGGAAAGTACTATCACAATATTGCCATATCGGGCGTTTAGCGGCGTATATTCAAAGGTTGGCATGGAATGATAAACTCTTTGATTCTGTCGCCATCGGCTAAAATCGTCAATCGGAGATGACGAAGATTAAGAATTGGCTTCATTTTGTACAGGGTCAAATAAAAAAGTAGGCTTTAATAAAAATGAAAAAGATTTCAAGTCATACTTAAAAAATGTCATCAAATCTTTTTAGTTTTGTTTTATCGTGTCTGCGGAGTTTTGCTAGTTAATTAAATTTGAACCTGTAGTTTATTTTAACAGCAAGTGAAAGCTTGATGATTGTCGCAGCGGCTGTCATTAAGAGGTCCATGTTAAGCTGTTCTTGAGGCAGGCCTATGTTACATTAAAATATTTGACCCTGTATGCTATTTTAACAGCAAGTCAAAGCTTGGTGTTTGTGGGAACATACCATGATTATTTTGGGAGCGGCAACTTGCAGCTGTCATTAAGAGGCCCATGTTAAGCTCTTCTTATTTAGAGGCATGAGGAACAGGGTGTCAAGTTCACTCATCCTCTATAGAAAAGGGAGGATCCTCCGACCAGGCGGGTGTCGTGTCTGGCGGGCAACTGCCCAACGATTGATGTCGGATAGTCTTATATATGTCGTTCGCGCGGTAAACTCTAATTGCGCGATGCAGGATTTGTGTGATGTCAGGATTTTTGTGTGACGTCAGGTCTTTGATGCGTAGTTCGCTTTTCGCGATGTAGATGGCGCTACACTTGAAGCAGGCCTATGTCCAGCTTTTTCTTGTAGTTGAAATGATGATGTTAATATCTTGGTTTCTGTTCCCAGGCTAACGGATTAGCTTCTCAGGGTAAATATGGCGGAGGCGCCGAGTCTTCTGCCGGCTCCAAATCAAACTATGCTGCGAACCATAAATATTAATAATCTGAAGTGCTAAAGATATTTTGTACAAAAAAAATATTATAACAATGATGAATGTTTTATTTTGTACTTTCTGCGCCCCAAGATTTCACCCGCATAAGTCTCGATCCCGTGGGAATATTGGGATAAAGGGTATCCTGTCCTTCTCCAGGTCAGGGTCTACCCATGTGCCAAATTTCAATAATTTCCTCACCACTGCTCTCGAAACGGTGAAGTAACATCGTAAGGAAACCGGCATGTCCTAGAACCAAAAAATTCGAAGACATGTGATATCTACCAACCCGCACTGGGCCCGCGTGGTAGATTACGGCCCACACCTTCTTACAGAGAGGAGGCCTGCGTCCCATCAGTGGGAAAATTACAGGCTGATTATGAATTAATATTTCTCCAACATTTCTATTGATCTCACAAAAAAAAATTGTGGGCCGTCTTTTTCAACTAATTTTAATGTGTCCGTCTGGATTGAGGAGCCATGTCTCATATTTGAACGAGGGACTACCAATATTTAGTAGTCAATTTGCCGATTTTGTAGGCAGGATCCTGGAATTTCTAGTAAAACCCTTAAAAAGTTATACGGCATTAAAGGTGGCTCCTCAATCCAGACGTCTGAATTGAGGAGCCACCTTAGAACTCGAAAACTAGCCAACGGATATTTTTGAAAATTTTGTAGGATTTAGTAGTACTTATGCCTGTACAAAAAAAATGGGTTTTGTAGGGTTGAATTTGAGATAGCTACAATGCTTTGATTTTTCATAAAAATCCATAAATTTCACCGCGCTGTTTCTCGGAAAGTAATCAACCAATTACAACAGATTTTTAGTATAATTTAGTAGCAACAGTTGTTTTCAGACATTTTGCGTGTCACATGTGGACTGAGACCATAAATAATTCAAACTATGATCATAAACAGAGTTTTATTTACACATGAATAATTCTTCATCAATCAGCACTTAAATAATGAGCACTATACAGGGTGTTAAAGAAATTGCTTGCTATAGCTTAGGGGTAGGTTCAGTATCTATAAAGGAACCAAATTAAATCACATTTGCTACTAAATTATACTAAAAATCTGTTGTAATTGGTTGATTACTTTCCGAGAAACAGCGCGGTGAAATTTATGGATTTTTATGAAAAATCAAAGCATTGTAGCTATCTTAAATTCAGCCCTACAAAACCCATTATTTTGTACAGGCTACGCATAAGTACTACTAAATCCTACAAAATTTTCAAAAATATCCGTTGGCTAGTTTTCGAGTTCTAAGGTGGCTCCTCAATTCAGACGTCTCGATTGAGGAGCCACCTTTAATGTCGTATAACTTTTTAAGGGTTTTACTACAAATTCCAGGATCCTGCCTACTAAATCGGCAAATTTACTACAAAATATTGGTAGTCCCTCGTTCAAATATGAGACATGGCTCCTCAATCCAGACGGACACATTTTAATACCACGCCACAAGCCCCAAAATCTTTTCAATATCAGCTAACTCCAAGATTTTGCCTGAACTCATTACGAACACATCCTGTACAACCCAACTTGATCCATAGCGACCAAAGCTAAGCCATGTTCAGCTAATAACGGGCACAATGGTGTGAGATCTACTAACATGGTTAGCTGACCAAGTTCTGTTCTTTGAGGACCAAGAGCCAGCCCGAGTCGACGGCGCGTTGTGTTCCACGCGCGCATCACAGAGATGTCAGCACAACTGACGGGATCCGTTAGGACCGATGCCTGCCGGGGTCGCGGGAACGTCGGAAAGGGATACCGTGGCCCTTGGCAATGTACAGGCAACACTGAAGGAACACAGGTGGGTTTTAGTCAGTAAGAGTCTGACACGCCCTAGCTCAGCCCAGAGCGGGAGAAGTTATTTGATAATTTCCCACACAAAAAAAAAATGGGCCATGAGCCACGTAGCCTACTTAAAAAGGCAACATAACCCTTTGTCTATCCCAACGGAAGCGTAATCTTTTAGATTTCTTCATGGCAAACTAAGATGGAGCTTAGTCCTACTTACACATAACTTATCACAACATCAAGCCATCAGCATCACGCATCGATGTTGGGGTTAGGCAGAGGTGTACCTATATAGTACCGAGATTTCACCAGTTGTGTCCTACTTACTTATTAAATAATAAAGAAAAAGTTTTAGAGTCGATGATTCAATCATTGACTCCACACTAAAACTTTATTTTTTTTGAACTCATGAAGAATCCTTAACCTTTTTAATGCACTATCCCTTGAACTAATATTTCTGACCCATCCGTTTCTAATATTTCAGAGCATAGTAACGGACTTCTATTAATTTTCCCAACATTTTTCCTACTCAACTCTTTAGACACTATCCCAATGATCTTTCGATTAAGCTGAGATGTGGAGGAAGTGTTTAGGGGAAGAAAAGTGTAAACTGTTCAGTTAACAAAGGGCACAATAGTGTGAGTTCTGTGTGAAATGGCCAGCTGACCCAGTTCTGTTCTTTGAGGGCGAAGAGGCGTGAATAATAGAATCGTGAAAATACGCGGATTTTATGAGGGAATGCGAATGCAAGGGTATTTTTGTTTGTGTATGAAAAGTTGTTGGCACCGATATTGTAATTGATGGAAACCTTTCTGTAATCCTGGTGTGACCAATTGTGCTTAACATATTAAAAATGGAAGAAAAGAAAGAAAATATATATCTCTATTCAGCACAGATTAAAAATCATACATTTTGTAAAATAAAAATTCTGTCTAAGAACAGTCGATATTCTATCCCTCACGGCTGCTCTGGGCCATAGGGCCCTGACGAAGAGGATGTGATTCAATTGTAGGTAGGTACAAATCCTTTTTAAATTATTTTATTTTTATCTTGCAACTGTAGCAAGAAAGAAAAGAAAGAAAGAAAAAAAAGAAAGAAAAAGTGTTTATTCAGCCCAAACTAAACTAAAGCAATATGCAGTTTGAACATCAAGTAAGGCAATACATGTACAACAATTTGTACAATAGAAATGGGTACAATTTATTTCAGGCGACCTTATACTCGCATATAAAGTGATTTGAACAAAAATATGGATCTTAAGATATTTTTTTGTATAATATTTTATTCGTAGTCTGTACATTCACCTACCACTATTTTCTTCTTATATTTTTTTTTTTTAAATCAAATTTAGCCCATTTTCAATAACGTTATCTACGCTAACTTGCTTTTCATATAATTGTCCTGTTAAGGTAGGTATACATTTATACTTATACACCGAATTCCATTTCACAAATAAAAGGTAGCGGTTCATCGCAGTTCCGTGTTTCAGTGTATAGATTGCCCCGATTACTAACAATCCCACAGTCAGTACTTGGTTTTACGCGGACGTTGACACAGTAGCGACCGTCCGGGTATTGGCCGTTTTCGTCCGGAAGTTCGCCGTTTTCGTCCGGGTAATTGCAGTCGTCATTATGTTGTTGCTCGTTGTTGTGCGGGAATTTGCCGTAGTATTTGTATGGATATGGGCCGGGATTGTGCATGTACATGTCACTGATTTTTTGACCTGTAAATGAAAATAAGTAAAGTATGAATCTCAGTAACTACAATGAAAATCTGAATAATAGACCACACATACCCAATTAAATAAAATAAAAACACAGATAACTTATATATTCTGTCTAAGGTTTTTCCATCAACATCTTAAACATTATTTTGAAAATAATGTTTAAGATCAATCTAAATAAACCAGGATATCTAGTTAGAACTTATAAAACTGTTATACCCCATAATTTTATGGAAGATTAAATATAATATTGTTTGTTTACCTTTTACCGTGTAATAATCAGCGCCAGGAATGACTTTCTTAACTCCGACAAAATATGTTTCACTTTGCTCTAACATATTTCTAATTTCTTCCGCCTGATCACTGTTTTCTATAACTGCTAATACTCCTCCCTCTATGAAGCAGGTCTTCATAGCTTCCTGCCACTTTAGTGGCTTTTTACTTATTTTGTAACATTTTTTTGATTTCTTTAAGAATTTGTAACCTGAAATTATAATTTGATTCGAATTTACATACATAAACATATATACATTCACGTGTTCTTACTAGTGATGTAACGAATATTCTCATTCGCATTCGCGAATATTCGCATATTTTTGCATATTCGCATTCGCATTCGCGAAGTTATTGCGAATGTTTTTGCGTGTATAATTTTTTTAAGTAGGTAATAATAGTTGGTTAATATAAGAAAATCCAATTCCATTAATTTCTTATGTTTTTTAATGCAATAAAAAGTAACTTAACTTCGTAATCACATTATCAGTCTTCTCTTTATCATTTCGTATCATTTATTTATTTAAATTTGGACAATGAAGCTTAACAATCAAACTTTCATAACAATTTAAAAAACAAACTATATACTAAATGGTCTAAATGCAATGTAAATAAACAAAAATAATCTTCTATGAATTTTTACCAAAGTTTAATGATAACATTAAAGATTTTTGGCTTTATCTAAAATTAATAATCTACAAATACTTCTACAATAAATAAACTATAATTAAAATCACATAAAAGTTTAACATGAGTTGCTGTCATCATAATCACAAAGTGTTTATAGTATATCTATATTATATAGTTTATAGTATTTCTAGTATAAATATAATCATTTACCATAAGAGTTAACAGTTAACACTTTAAGCAAACAAAAATAAAATGAAGTCTTTTACTTTAATAAAGCTAAAAAAAAAAAATGTTAGAACTTGTGACACAAAATTTTAATGCAATTGAAACTAATAAAATAAAATTCTTCTATTAAACTTTTCTCAGTCTTTAGATATATTTTTAATATTTAGATAATCAAACAAAAATTATATTCTTCTACAGTAGACCATTAAATAGTCTAACTCTAAAAAAATAGATTCTCAAACAAAAATACTTCTCTCCCTTAAAAAAATACCAGTTAATTATATATATTTTTCATATTAATAATTGAACTTCAGTAGGGGAATATTAAACTTTAAAAATAGTAGTTTTGATGCCTTGTCTCCGTCTGTTTCGATGTGGCGTGTAAATAAGTCCAGCGCCACTAAATATGCGCTCGCTGGGGACACTTGTTGGTGGTGTAACTAAATAATTCCGAACTACAGGAAGCAGAAGAACGTATCTTTCTTTGTTCACTTTCCACTAAGTTAAAGGGCTAACGTCATTTGCCACACGTTTTTCCGATAAGTATTCTGTGATCATTTTACGGATTAAAAGGTGAACAGGGTTTTGATTAAGCGGCATGCCCTCTTCTTCACTGTCGCTCGCATCCATTAATGAATTCATTGTTTCTTTCAAAGAAACACATTTATTTGTTTGGGTATCTTCGGTTTCATTTAACCTGACATGCTTTGCATTCGGTCTACGTGAATTGAAAGATATGTCGTTTTGACTGTCTCCAACCAAATCCAAAATATGTTCTATGATGCGTTCTGTAGTAGACGTATTTTGAAAGAACTTGCTTCTGTATCTTGGGTCAATGAAGGTCGCCATGGCAAAGAAAAGGTCATTCTCTAAACCAGAAAACTTTTGAATTAGCCCTTCTTTTAAAATTGTAATTGTATCACCAATGTGTTCATCAGATGCATCAAGATCACTAATATTTTTTTCTAGGGTAGTGATTAAAGGAATCAAAGAAGATATAGAACCATCTGCAGCACTTAACTCTTTAGTTAGTTCTTCAAATGGTTTTAGTACATCGATAAGCTTTTTAATAGTCATCCACTCTTCAGACGTTAATAGGGGAATTTTATTATTTGTTGATGCATAAATACATAAAGACTCTTTGACTTGCAAAATACGTTCAAGCATATAAAAAGTGCTGTTCCACCTAGTTGCACATTCTTGTTTAATCATAAGGGATTTTTGATTTAGCCTTTTCCGTTCCGTTAGCAAGCTCTCCTAGAGCAGAAGTTGAATGATGAAAATGAGTTGCTATCTTTTTGCATTTTGCTATGGCGTCGTGACAGTTTCTTGAGCTTTCATCCCTTCTTTTAACACATTTTGAATCTTATGTGAAGCACAATATGTTTAACATTTAACAAGCTAACACCTTTTTTCATGTTAGCACCTGCGTCGCGAACTACACATTTCACTTTTTCTTTAGGTATCTCCCATAACGATAAGATTTCTTCAAGTTTATGAGCAATATTTTCTCCGGTGTGGCGGCTATCATTGAACACTTCTGATTTTAACACAACCATTTTTATTTCAAATCCTTCTGTAATCCCATGACAAGTTAAACTCAGCAGTGAAACTCCAGAACAAGTGTCAGACCATATATCGCTAGTAAATGACAATTTTTCTAAGGATTTCAGCAATTCAAGTATTTTCTGACTTACTTTGTTATATAACTTATCGCAGATAAATGAAGTGAAATACTGGCGTGACTTTAAATCATAGGAAGGACACAAGTGCTTCATCAGTAAAGTCAAATCCAACACTTTCCACGAAACTAAATGGCAAGTCTTCCAACGCTACCATTTCACTTATAAAATTATCAACAGCCAATGACTTCAATGATTTATTATCCCATTGTTTCGTTTTATCGACACATTCTAGAAGCGATGTCTGTTTCATGTCGGATTTTGTACTTTGATGGGATGATGATGCCAGTTCAAGTGTTTTAGAGGCTTCGTGTTTCCGTTTTTCAAATTTTTATAATTCGCAAAACTCGGTTTTATGCATTGCTTTCAAATGATTTCTCATTCAAAGTCAAAGTCAAAACAATTTATTTCAATTAGGCACATAAAAGGCACTTATGAACGTCAAGTTTACAAAAAATAGAATTGATTCTAGTCGCCCCTTCCAAAAGGTAGTTTTCGTATGGAGAAGAATGGGCAAGAAACTCCACCGTTACTCTTTTAAAATGTTTTTACAATATTTTGCATACATTAATTATATAATTATATGTGAAGACGATGCATCTAGAATAAGATTACTATACCGCGATAGGTAAAAAAGAATGAAAAATAAAGCAATTACAGATAAATTAAATATGTGACAGATACATGGTGCTCACATATTTACAAACATTGTAAAATTATACGATATTCCTAACATTTTAACAAGTAATACTAATAAGTCAGTGTGTGAGTTCAAGAAATCACAGAATGTAAAATCAGTGTTATAAAAAATAACAAATACATAATTAAATAAGAAACCAGTTTGATTTTGTCTAGACTCTAAATTGTCCTATGGAGCAGGACCAGCATGTTTCCAAGCATTCTTATCTTGGATATAATCCTCTAATTTGTAATATGCTTGTTTACAGAGTGTACTTTTAATATGAGTTTTAAATTTTCTTTCATTTAATTGTAATATATCACAAGGTATTTTATTGTAACATTTAACACAGTACCCCATAAAAGATGTATGGACTTTAGATAATCTGAAAAATGGTTGATCTATTTTATCTTTATTTCTAGTATTAAAATTATGTCTATCGCTTATTTTATTAAAGATATGTAGATTTTTTCTTACATACATAATATTTTCATAAATGAATTGGCAAGATACCGTCATAATATTAATCTTTTTAAATAGTTCCCTGAGAGATTCGCGACGATGTAGATTATAAATGGCTCTGACAGCTCTCTTTTGTAAAATAAAGATGGATTCAATGTCAGCAGCCCGACCCCACAGTAAAATGCCATACGACATAATACTGTGGAAGTAGCTAAAATAGACCAGACGCGCGGTTTCTACATCTGTTAACTGTCGTATCTTTCTAACAGCATAAGCGGCCGAGCTTAGCCGCCCCGCAAGAATTGTTATATGAGGTCCCCATTGTAATTTCTCGTTTAGCGTGATTCCTAGGAAAACGGTTTGATTAATAAATTCTAGTTTTTCTCCATTCAATATGATGTCACATTCGCTACTTCTAACATTAGGTAATTTAAATCTACTGCATTTGGTTTTTTTTTTATTTAGTACCAAATTATTTACCGTAAACCAATCTTGGACTTGAAGAATAGAGCTGTTAACGTCGTCAAGATTTTGTGACCGTCGGTTTATTTTAAATATCAACGATGTGTCATCTGCAAATAACACCATCTTAGGTTGATTTTGAAGTAATTGTGGTAAATCATTAATATAAACTAAAAAGAGGAATGGACCCAATATCGAACCCTGAGGAACGCCCATTGCCATTTCAGACCCCAATGAGTTTACGCCGTTTACTTGAATTTTAACTTTTCTATCTTTCAGGTATGATCTTAGTAAATCAAGAGCTGTATTCCTAATCCCATAGTGCTCAAGTTTCAGCAGAAGTGTTTCATGGTCTACGCAATCGAACGCCTTCGAGAGGTCGCAAAAGATTCCAATGGCATCGTGTGCTTCTTCCCAGGCGTTAAAAATGTTCTTTATGAGGGTGACACCAGCGTCAGTGGTACAACGCCCTTTGGTGAAACCGTACTGTTGTTCATGAAAGATGGAATTCTTATTAAAGTGACGTAACATTTGATTGAGCATCAACCTTTCAAACACCTTGCTGAGAACTGGCAGAATTGACACAGGCCTATAATTGTTGGGTTCCTTACTATCACCGGATTTGAACAAAGGAATTACTTTACTGTGTTTCATGAGATCCGGAAAGACTCCTTGGTCTACACTGGTGTTAAATATGAAAGCTAAATAAGGCGCAATGGTTTCTATGATAGATCTACAGACTTTTACAGACATTCCCCATAGATCTTCTGTTGATTTAATTTTAAGATCTTTAAAAGCTTTTATAACAGCCTGGGGGTTTGTATGCTGAAACCTCAGCTCGAAAGGGCATGACTTTACATTTTTCCTAAGTAAGGCAGCAGAAAGCGTGGGTGAGGAATTTAAAGTTTCCGTAGTTTTAAGAGGAATATTAGCAAAAAAGTTTTCAAATTCCTGAGCTATTTCTACATCTGAGTTGATAGGGCCATGTGTAGTCTGTAAATTGCAGTTGCAGTTGCTTTGCAGTTGTAGTCCTTCCTTTTCTTGAATACTCCTTATCACAAAGCTTGTATTTCGCTCGCTGAGCATCGCAATGTGTAAAATAAGCCCATATTTCACTAGAATTTGATTTACTCATGTTTATAATCACTATTCATACTGTAACCTCAAAATTAACTTGTTTTGTGTACGAAAACACCGGCGCGAGCGGAATTACACTTCAATCGTATGCGTTTGTATTAACTCGGCTATTCTCGGAATCTCTCGGAAAAACAGACGGAACGTGCTTCGTTCGAACGGGACTGCCGCTAAAGTCACCAAAAACTGAATATTCGCATTCGCGAATGTTGGCAGCAGATATTCGCATTCGCATTCGCATTCGCGAATGTCCAAAATATGACATTCGTTACATCACTAGTTCTTACAATGTACTAACTTACAACTGTGGTAGGCAGAAACTTGATTCGCATTTATTATACGAGTACCTATACATGGTACAAGTAATGGAGTATGGATTGAGTAATGGTTTGGACCCAGTTTAGACACTTTTTGCCGGTTTTTTTAAATCAGCTGTTCCATTCATTTGCATCGTGTAGCTTTTGCACGTTTGTATGAAACAGCATATTTTTCAAACTGACGAAAATCTAGAATTACTTACTGAATCCCTGGTAAAAGTTTATGTCACGATCACAATGTATTCCACCGTGTATATCTTTGAACAGTTTCACTCTACAAAATCCCGACGTCAAAAGGAATCTGAACCTTTGAACTTGAGGACCTTAAGACTGCCTCAGAATTGGCCAAGCATAATTATTTGAACGATATTCGCATTACTTTTTCTAATCGATACACTAACAAGTAGACCACTTACCATGGTCAACAGTTGGACACGACTCCTCATCATCAACTTTCTTGCAGACAAACGGTAACGGAGTATTCGATGCTGCCAAACAACTTTCCACCTTGAACTTTCCAGTATCGATGTTCATAGCTATGCAATGGTCGGCATGTGTTGATAGACTCCTGTCAGCAGGCAGTGGATATGGCGTTGAGTGTCCTGAAAAGTGGAGATTTTTTAATAAACTAAGTCACTATTAGCTGCGATTACAGGTCGCCCGTTTTTTAGATGACTTCAGAAAAAAAATCTAACATCTATGATCAAGTGTGCGCCAGCAAGCAAGAATAGGAGTTACCATTCGGGTTATGTATGAGATAATTCGTCTGCCGTGTCTAGGCGCTGCTTATTATCATGTCCAAAATCGGTGATTCAAATACTCTGCTCAAATATAACATTTTACTTTTCAACTTTATCTATTAAAGGCTGGCGAAGATTTGGGTGGGCCGCACTGCATTGCAAAAATCCTACAGCGTCACTTTCGAAAATTGACAATGAACCATCGGACACTACAGGCGAGCCGCACCGCACTTTTTGTATGAAAATGCGTTGCGCTACGGTCCGATGCGGCTGTAACATGTGCTTAGCTTTAGTGTCAGTTTTTCGTATTATTATTTTTTGTATTTCGTTTATTTGTTTACTAATTTATTTATTTATTTAGAAGTATTATAATTATGTACAAGGTATGTTGAAACTGTTTCTACTCCCCGTCACTTGTCCATAAGGGTTCATTAGAAAACCAGCGTCAGGCAGAATTTGTCTGGCATTAATGCTGAAATTAACCTTTTTGGCGCAGCCGTGAGGCACACACTCATTGCCAAAAGATTACTTCTACTTTTAGTTTGTTTTTTTATTTTGTGTTTCACGAACTGTGTCCAAATATACGTTTTCTTTCTTTCTTTCTTTCTTTAGTGAACAGTGCATGGACAATCCCTTTGTGTAGCCTTTTGTCCCCAAAGGATTGTCATGGGATTGCTGTGTGGCAAGTGGGTTAGCCTTGTATTACACGAAACATTAAAGCAAAAGGCGAGATGACAATCACTGTAAATTGTCATCTCGCCTAATTGTGAATACTTACCGTCAACAGTGATAAACTCTCCCAACTTAAATTGGTCGTGCAATCCTACAAAAATGTCTGTCACATTAGGAGCTTCTGTCATTTTATCTGTTAAGTTCTTCACTAAAGTCCACTCTTCCTGGGCTTCTGGGTAGAACAGGGTAGCTCCTTCATCGTCACAAGTCAAAAAGGCGGTGTTCCAAGCTGATCCACTCACGTCCCAGTGAACTTTATAAAACGCATCGAACTCCTCAATGAACATATAATCTTTTCTATAAAATTGTACATGGCGAGAGTATGTCGAAGGCAGAACTATACCTGCGGAGGTAAAATTGCGTTTAATATCGACGAACTTACAGAAAGGAATGGTTTTAAGAGCGTTTATACAGAAACTGGCCAACGTAGCAAATAGCTGTCAAATATTTCGCTGTTTTGATAAGGTTTGAGAAATTAAACAAAAGGAGCTATAAAACTCTAAACTGGTTAATCATTCGTATCACGAAAGTCATCAAGACAAATAGGTATTTACCAACAATGCTTAATAAGAAAACTAGAGCCGTTTTTGCCATATTAAATCAGCCTATTGTCCCACAGCTGGGTAAAGGTCTCTTCTCTTACAGAGAAGGCATTGATCACCACGCCAAGGTGTTTGCGATTTCAGACTTATAATAACTTATATACTGACTTCACCAAACAGCACCAAGACAGACAGAACCAAGGTAACCGACAAAGCCCGAAGAATCGCCAAACTTAAGTGGCAATGGGCAGGGCATATTGCTCGCAGAACAGATGGCCGATGGGGCCGAAAGGTTCTGGAGTAGCGACCGCGTACCGGAAGACGTAGCGTTGGAAGGCCTCCCACAAGGTGGACCGATGACCTTGTGAAGGCCGCAAGAATCCGCTGGATGCGGAAGGCACACACCGGTCGACGTGGCGGTGCTGAGGGAAGGCCTATGTCCAGCAGTGGACGTCTTTCAGCTGAACAATGATGACCTTCCTAAGCACTTTCTTCCTCCTGACTTCACTGACGTCAGTGATGTTCAAGATAAACTAAGAAAATACATAATAATATAAAAAAAGTACTCACATAACAGAAAGACAGTGAAAATAAGGCACTTCATCTTTGTACAAGATGTCACCATATACTAAATGAACTTGATCAGCCCACATGACATTTATACCTTACTAAGTAAAAAAATTTTTTTGTTTATGGTCGGGTAAAAACCTGGCATAAAGCATACGTAGATACTTTTGTTATACAGGTTGGTCTCATGTTTAATTGCATGATTGCTCAAAAATATTAAGAAGTAATCTTTAAAGCAAATAATTAATTCGTATATAAAAAACACTGACTGAGTTAAAAAATAATAGCGAGTGAGCGAACCTAGCGAAAACAACAACCATGCACCAGGCCCCGTGGAAATAACTGATGTGGTGTTTGGGATGCTACCCACACACCGCGGCGAAAAGCGAGCAGCAGAATGTCGCTTAGCTACGCTGAATGTGCAGGGAGGCAACAAAGATGGACGAGGTGTGTGAGATGGTGAAGGATAAAAGGATAGATGTGTGAATGAGACGAAAAGGAGTGGACATATCCAAACAATGTACTCTCACGGCTATCTGGACCGGTGTTCAAGATACACATAGGGCCTGTCAGGCGGAGGTGGTTGTCCTCTCCGAGCGGATGATGAAATGTGTGACTACCAGGTTTCTATGGCTAAGAACCAAGGTGGGCTTAAACTCCATCTTTATTTTGTGTGTTTATGCACCCGTTATGGGAAGCTCACCTTCGGAGAGGGACGAATTTTAGGGCAGTATAAGGGATTTAGTGAATGGATGTAGGTCAAAGGAGAAGATCGTTATGCTTAGAGACTTTAATGGTTGGGTTGGTGTGAAGAGGAATGGGTACGAAAAGGTATTAGGTGCATTTGAGAATGATAGAGTGAATGAGAATGGGTTGGATTTACTAGAGCTATGTGAGAGAAGAGATTTGTCTGTTATGAACACTATGTTTAATCATAGAAAGGTTCACAGGTATAGGTGGGAAAGGCAGTATAAGACAGTAGAAGTATGATAGACCTTGTGATTGTGGATGAAAGATTAAAGAGTAAAGTAACAGATACTAAAGCATATCGGGGTGTTAATGTAGAGACTGATCGTTATCTGGTAATGTGTCGGGTGGATGGTCTGTTCGAATACCTGTGACTGCTCTAAAAAGAATCAAAGTAGAAGAAAAGAAATATATTATAAGAGGGAAGTAAAAGTGAAGACGGATAAAATATTTGATGCTACGAATGATTACGCCACAAAAGTATGTGGTCTGGCGCAGAGGAAATATAAAAGTAGAACAAATGATTCTTGGGTAGATGGTGAAGTAAAAGTTGTTGAGAGGAAGATGAAAGAGACCTGGCTTAATGTGTTAGCCTATAAAGCCCAAAATAAGACTCAAAATAGGATTAATCAGGCAACAAAAGTGACAAATGATTTGGAAAGAGTGAAGAAGACATACTCCGAAATGAAAATGAAAGAGATTTAAAAATGAAAAAGTTATCTGATAACTTCAAGGCCAATATTAAGTTTTTATAAAAACAGGTAAGACTTGCTCGCGGGAGTGACAGGATCATCGAGTATAACAAGAGTAGAGCAGAGAGTGTTATACGAGCAGTAGATGGATGCTTACTAAGCGAAGCATCTTGGAACGCTAGAAGGGATACTTTGCAAGTGTATTTAGTTATCAGGATAGTGTGCAGTGGGTAACTGGGTAGACTCCAGTTTTGAAGACCCAAGCTGAGATGTACATGAAGAGAATGAAATAGAAATATATGTGATTGTAAGAGCAATGAAAAGTATGAAAGTTGAGAAAGCTGCAGGGTACGAGTACGACAGAGTGTCTGCGGAAATGCTGAAGGGTGATGACGGGATGGTAGCAAGCCTGTTGTGCCGGATCTTTAATATGTGTTGGAGTTATGGCCGTGCGCCGGGATCATCGGTGCAAGGTAATTGTACCACTATATAGGTTAAAAAGCTTTCAGCAGGAGTATAAAAACTACCGCGGCTTTAGTCCTTTGAGTGTTGTCGGAAAACTGTATGCGAATGTTTTAATAAGTATAGTAATAAAAATGACAGATAAGAAAATATGGGATGTGCGTGCAGGATTTAGAGAGGGAATGGGCTGTATGGATCAGATTTTCTCCCTAAGGTGCATAGACAAAAAAACATTTGGCAAAGCACAAGAAAGTCTACTGTGCTTTCGTTGACTTGAAGAAGGCCTATGACAGTGTGTGGAGGGAAGAACTGTGGAAACTATCCATGTACTGTGTGGGCTGGCACGTGATACGAGCACTAAAATCTTTATACAAGGATTCCTGTGCTTGTGTTAGGATAAATGGAGCATATACGAATTGGTTCTGCATTTCGAGAGGTGTTAGACAGGGTTGTGTAGCATCACCGTGGCTGTCAACTTGTACATGGATAGTTGTCTGACAGATTAGAAAGAGGGTGAGTAGGATTGATTATGATCAACCAGTTGATGACCAGAAAGGGTCGACTGGCTGTTCAGAATGGTGTGCTAGTGCCTACGCTTATGTATGCATGTGTATGTTGGGTGTGACGAAAGAAGCATGAAAGAAGAATAAATGCTGTGAAAGTGCGTTCTTTGCGAAGCATGTGTGGTGTGACTATGAATGATAGGCTGAGGAATGATGTGAGAAGGTAACAACAGTACGGTTTAAAAGAAGAAGTAGTGACAAAAATTAGAAAGAGTATGCTTACATGGTTTGGTCATGTTGAGAGGATGAATGAAAGGCGACTTACAAAAGATATTTACAAGGCATATTATGTGAGTGGCAACGTCGTGACGGGACCCCTAGGAGGACATTTAGTAACCTTATTAGTGATGTTCTTAAGAAAGGTCAGGTGCGTAGTGCTCCCAACTGTCGAGCGTGTATGACCAGATGTATTATCGTAAACGAAGAAAAAGGAGTATGTAAGGATCGTAGCAGGTGGCGTTCTGTAGTTTCTGCCTGCCCCATAGTAAGAAGGCGTAAGTTTATGTATATACACACATGAAGCTAAGTACTCTTTAATGTTGGAGCGTGTTCAGAACAAGTTCACGCGCCATTTGTACAGGAAATTATATGGGGTATATCCGTTTTACCCACTGATGTATTCCACTCTGATTGTCCTGGGCATGGTTGGCTGTAATCAACTGTATGTCCGATGGGAGTTTACGCTGGTCGCCTACTTGGTGAAGGTGCTTCGTGGAGTGGAGAGCCACCCCGGAGTATTGCAGTGCTTGAGTCTGTGTACCGGACCGCTACGTGTGGAGGCGGCGCAGCCCGCCACTGCTACTGGTACCTACAGCCAGAAGTAACCTGCTTGCCAAGGCACCTCTTGCTATCCGTACCATCAACGACCTTCAAACTCAGATTGATGTGTTTACATGTTGTTTTAGTGAATTCGCAAGGGTATTTCTATTTATATTATGCTACAAGCAAAATAATACTTAATTTTAAGTTTTTTTTTTTTTTTTTTTACTATGTTTTGTTAGTAATTATGTAATGCTATGTTTTTGTGTTTTAATTTTTTAATTTAATTTTTATAATGTTCTTAGGTTTAATTTTTTCTAATTTGGTTGTAAGTATATAGTTTAGTTTATTAGTTTAGGTTCTTAGCTGTCGCATTGGGGCAAACCCTGTAATGATAGTTTAAGCTGTTCTAAAGAGCTGAGCAAAATAGGCACATTTATAATTTAAATATGTTAATTTATAATAGGACATGTCGTCACAGTGACGCTAATTATATATTTTGATTGTAATCAATTAATTACTGATTATAAATTGACAAATTATACAATGTATTTGCCACCTAGTTCTAGGAGACAAATTGCTAATCTCTTAGCATACAATATACAGTGTGACACAGGCACCTGTAGTGTACCACCGATTACTGTTAGTAGTGGTACTAACACTACTTTTGATACGCCTTATAGTTTAAACTATTAGGAGCGACAACGGGTGAGCCGCATATTTTGAATGTTGTTCATCAAAATATGCAGGGTCTGTCCGGCAAAGAGCTAGAGTTAAGTTTATTTATAGAGAACTATGATGTTCAGGTGTTATGTTTGACTGAACACTGGTTGAAAGAACATGAAGTAGTGTTTACCAATGATGATAATTTTACTGTACAAAGTGCGTTTGTAAGGAAAAGCGCCATTCGCGGTGGATCTTTAGTTCTTGTTTCAAACAAGTTGAAATGTAAACAACGTTTAGATTTAGTTAATCTTTCCATCGAGCGCACTATTGAGTTGTCTTGTGTTGAATTCGAGCGATACGTTATAATTTGCCCCCTCTGGTGATTTTATTAGTTTCGAATCGGTAATGGAGGATTCACTCGGTTCAATAGGTTAAAATTAATTAATAAAAGTATAATTTTATGTGGAGATTTTAATATTAATATTTTAGATGTTACTCCATTAAGTATTAGACTCCTTAATCTGTTTAGGTCTTATAATTTAATAAACTTGTTTTTTGAACCTACTAGGATCACAGCATCTTCTTCAACTTGTCTAGATAATATATTTAGTGATTGTGATGCCAAAAATAAAATAGTGTTAAGTGACTTAACGTCTGACCACTGTGGTTTATTAGCTAGCTTCCCCATGCCATTACATAAAAAGCCGCATAAAATAGAATGCAGGCCTTATACAGCTAGTCGTTGCAATAAGTTTAAAAATAATATAGCTCATAGAATTACGCCATCTATAGTAGAACACGAGAATCCCAATGAAATCTATGGAGCCCTTTTTGATGTTGTGCAAAAAGAGTACCAATCTACTTTCAAGGCCAAAACTATTCAAATTAATGGCACCTCCGTTGGCTTTAACCAATGGGCCACTCCAGGAATTTATAAAAGTAGAGCGAGACTATACGAGTTATATGGTTTGAAAAAAATCAGGTTTGATACTCCTTTCCTAGAGCATGTAAAAAATTATTCAAAATTATTTAAAAAGGTTTGTATTTTTGCTAAATCTAAATTTTTAAGCGATACAATTAAAAAATCCAATAATAAAGTAAAAACCACTTAGAAAATTATTAACAATGAAACGGGTAAGTCGGTTAAACAAGATAAACAACTTGAGATTATGGTCGACAATAAATTAGTTAATAAAGCAGCTGACGTAGCCGAGGCGTTTAATGAGTTTTTTGCCAACATACCTGTAACTACGACTCGCTCCTTAAATTCATCCCCGTCTAAAGCTGAAAACCTTTTGCTTAGTAGTGTATCTAAAAATAGTCCCTTATTTAGCTTCGAACATGTAACGCCTCGTGATATAGTTAATGTTTTTAACACACTCAAGTCTAAAAACACTGTTGATTACTGGGGCATCTCCATTAAACTTTTAAGTAATATAATAGACATCGTAGCCCCCTATCTAGCTTTTACTTTTAATAAATGTGTTGATTTAGGAACTTTTCCTGACCTCATGAAGAATAGTAAAGTCATACCACTATTTAAATCAGGTAATAAAAACGACGTTGGAAATTTCAGGCCTATTTCTATCTTACCAGCATTTAGCAAAATATTTGAAAAGTTAATACTCAAGCAGTTACTTAGACATTTTAATTTAAATAACCTCCTTCATAATGAACAATATGGCTTTACAAAAGGTCGTTCGACTACAGATGCGGGTGTTGCTCTGCTGAAACACATCATCATCATATTAGTTATTGTTACTAGTAATTAACTGTTTGGTTTATTTATTTTATCTCGATGGCCCTAGTTTATCATTTATAACTTCCAGTTACAACTATATGTAAGCGGGCACGCCCTTTATGCCTGGAGGCTTTTATTTAGATATTAAGTTCTGTTTACGATTAGTTTTTATTTCTGCCTGAGTATAGTTCTCAATGATGTTGTGTAGTATATTGGCGTGTGCTAGCTAACATATGGCTTATAATTTAAATTATGTTTTGTGTTGCGTAATCTAAATTATCTAAATTATTTTGAATACTATTATATAGAATCTAATTTTTTTGTTCTTCTAACTTAACAGACAGCTGTGCTGCTGGGGAGTTTGTTGCGCCACTTCTTCTTCCCAGCTAATGCACTAGGAAGTGGTGAAGGGTGGGCGTTTTGGGGGACTGTCTTATGTAATTTTGACGTTCGAAAAGTGCTGATTCTCAGCCTAGTTTGAAAAAATGACTTTTGAATTTGAATTTGAATTTGAATTTCTAAATAAATAAATAAATAATAAATGTATGTACATTCGAATGCCACCGTTCTTAAAAATAAGGGAATTGCAATAAACTAAGAACCTACTAAAAAGCTTAAGAACTTTTTATTGGAAATGCACGATAACAGAAACAACCCTAGAACTCAATATCGACTCTCTCAAAAAATCGAACATGCTGTATGTACATAATATATTATTTTATCGCCGGATGTCAGAAGTTCATCTGCAAAGATAGTACATACAGTAAAGTTTGTTTTGTCTCTGACAATTCCCTATTGTGTACATTTGTTCTTATGTAGGTTTGTTTGTTGTGGTGACTGGTTGTCTTGCTGACCATGGTTTTGTTATTGTTATTAGTAATTAACTGTTTCTTTATATTATTATTTATTTTTACTTCGATGGTCCTAGTTTATCATTTGTGACTTTGAGTTACAGCTTTGATAGCTATATGTAAACGGGCATGTCCTATAAGCCTGGAGGCTTTCATTCGGGTATTAAGTTCTGTTTACTTTTTATTTTCGCTTGAGTATAGATTTCGATGATTTTTTGTTGGTACGAGTATATTGGCGTGTGCTAGCTGACATTTAGCAACTAATTTAATTTAATTAATGTTTTATGTTGCATAATGTACATTATTTTGCAAAAGTTCTATTGTATAGAATAAAGTTTTTTTATATAAAAAGACAGCTGTACTGCTGTGGAGTTTGTACCGCCACTTCTTCTTCTCAGCTAAACATTAGGAAGTTGTGAAGAGCGGACGTTTTTAGGAGACTGTCTTATGTAATTTTGACGTTCGAAAAGTGTTCATCCTGTTTGTAGACATCCTGTCATTTTATTGTTTTGTAGAAAAAAATTACTTATCAGCATATGTAGGACCCGCTTATGATAAAAAAACGAGGGAGGCTTACCGTAGTCGCATATGATGTGTAACATCTTTTGATCTTTTCTCTCGCTTTCCTGAAGTCGGTGGGTAGTGATTTCATGAAAAGGGACGGAAGTGTGTAACAGGAAGCCGGGGAAGCGCGCGCTATATAACAAATAGTAGATGTAGACTTGTTGTATAAACAAGCGGCAAAAAGGAATTTAATTCGAGCGACTAAGTTAGATCCCGAGAGCAGCGAAGGATTCTTAATTTGAATCCTGAGCAGAGCGTGGGATACAAGGACCGCGACAAAACTTTTTTTTCACAATCTGTGTACTTTTTATAATTGACTGCGAGAAAATAAATTATTGGTATTTATATTTATCTATCGTAGTTTTAGTATTTATATGACTGCCTCGTTGGTCTAGTGGTCGCAAGCGCTACTGTTGGGCATGGTCCTGGGTTTCGATTCCCAGGTCAGGTAAAGTATTATTGGGTTTTTCCATCCGGAATTTCTCAGTAGCATTCCGGAGTCTGGATTTGTGCCCCGTTGATGGGAATAGGCGCGCCCGCTATTACATGAGACTTAAATATAATTTGCGTAACGTGGGTGTACTACAGATACACCTCTCCCTAACCCTTCGGGGAAATCCGGCGTGATTATTATCCCGCGTTTTTGTAGCGCTTCGGGGATGTTTGCTGAGGCGACGATTGACGGCTTTCATGCCATCATCCGAAACCGCACCGTCTCGATCCTTCGTAGAATGCGGGCCAGCTCCCAGCAACCGGAGTACGTTGTGCGGTAGGTGGAATTGTCCGATGCTGCGTCACTGGATCGGACTTCATACGTCTGATGGTATGAACTACTTATTACGTGGATAATGTGGGGTCCGGCTCCAGACTTAGGATTAGGATACTAACATTAGATGTAGTTTTTCTTTACTAACACTGTATGGATCTCCGTGGTCTGATAATAAAGGTTTTAATAATTATGTTATGTAAAAAGTCATGTAAACCTCACTGAGTAACAGAGTAGGTACTATTTATTGGCTATTGATACGTAGATTTTAAGCCAAAATTACATTACGAAATTATTGACATGAAATGACATAAAATTATAGGGCGACTTTTTCGTTTGTGACAGTCTCACGGTTGACACTTGTACGAGATAGTCGCACTATCATTTTATGTCACTAATTTTATAATGTAATTTTGGCTGTAAAGATAAGAATTAACGATCTCATCAAGCAGTTTTAATACATAATAATGGGCAGAGCTGCGGTCACAGCTAGTATATTAATTTAAAAATAGATTGTTATGAAACTCACTAGATCAATAGTCAATTATAATTGCTGAAGTAATTAGTTCAAGAAAGATAAGTTGATACAATGTTGTAATCATACACCAGGAGAATCAGTGTATTATGTAAGCCATACATGCTCTCAAAATGGTGAAGGAAAACATTGTGAGCATACTGACATGACATAGTACCGAAAGTTTTAATACATACACCAACCCGGACTGGGCCCGCATTGGTTACGGATGACACTCTCTCTTACAGAGAGGAGGCATATGCGTGTTACAGCAGTGGATAAATTATTGGCTGATTATGATATGCATGCTACGGGTCCTGTGGGTCGTGTGCATGTCCCTAATCTTCTATATTTATAAAAATTAATCCCTATTTTTCTGGTCACGCCGTAACTTGAGAACGGCTGCCCCAAATTGGATAATTCTTTTTTTGTTGTGTTCGTCATTCTCAGGACAAGGTTCTTAGGATAGGTAGGGTATGCAAGTAGGTAGGTAGGTATGTATGTAAGTAGGTATATAACCTCGTAAAATGTAGATTTTAACCAATTTGCACATGCCAGACTTCCTTACAGTGGGTCAACGCGAACGTTTTCGCAAGGCGACGTGCACGGTCGGGTTGCAAGACGAAGTATGAAATTCAAAAAAAAAAAACAAAAGTCATTTATTCAAACTAGGCTGAAAATCAGCACTTTTCGAACGTCAAAATTACATAAGACAGTCCCCCAAAACGCCCGCCCTTCACCACTTCCTAGTGCATTAGCTGGGAAGAAGAAGTGGCGCAACAAACTCCCCAGCAGCACAGCTGTCTCTTCAGTTAGAAGAACAAAAAAAAAAAAAAAAATTACATTACGCAACACAAAACATAATTTCAATTATTAGCCATATGTTAGCTAGCACACGCCAATATACCGAACAAAATCATCGAGAACTATACTCAGGCCGAAATAACTAAACTATGCACTGCTTATGCTCCTAAACTATGTTCAGTTAACAAAGGGCACAATAAAGTGAGATCTGTCGAAATGACACGCTGATTTTTTGAAGGAATTATGATTCAAGTATAGGGAAAAATTGTTGGCATAGTAAAAGGTACTTAGATGTATCTAATTGTTGAAAATCCGTTATGTAATTCAGTTTGAAGGAGCGCAACTTTATAATAAGTTACAGAAAGAAATAAAAGATTCTTCATCAGTGAACATACAATAATACTTCTTGTATGTACTCGTTAGATCAAACGACAATTATGTTGATATCCTGTTTAGTTTCTTTCTGATCTATGTAAGTATGTTCTTTTTGAGAAATAAATTTCCGAATTCTGATGTGATCAATTGTATTGAATAAATTGAATAAGGAAAAAAAAAGGTAGAAAAAGTACATATTTTTATTTTGAATAGGGTAAAAGCCACACTACATTTTGTAAATTACATATTACATAAACGGTATATATACCTTTTATTGTTTTTATGTTTTTATTTTATCTTGCAACTGTAACAACCAATACACAGTTTGATTATCATGTATACACGTGCGAAACTGTCTTTAGAAATAGGTACTATTTATTCCAGGCAACCCTAAAATGGAATGTAATTTGGACAAAAATTTGAATATTACATTTTTTTTGTGTTTTTACATCATTATTACACAATAAAAATAATCTGTAATGTCTGTTCCAAAAGTACAGTATAACAATTTTCTTAATGTCTCTCGGCAAACTTCGTGTTTCGTCAGTCCTCGGACTTCTAACAGTTGCCCTTTGCACTTGGTGCTTGTAAGTATTGACTCCTAACGATGCACCCGCGTTGCCGTCAACCATAGTTACCAAGTGCAAAGGGCAACTGATAGAAATCCGAAGACAGACGAAACACAAAGTTTGCCCAGGGTTATAAAGAAAATATTTGTAATGTAAATATCTGATTAAAGTGTGAACAACCCTGTTCATGTTAAATTCTTGCTCAATCACTGACTAAAGGGTATTTAGACAGGTTTCTATTTTATATTTCACTTCTTTTTCTAACAATTATTGTTTGAAAATCATTATTAAATAGTAATTGAAAAATGATCGAAGAAAATTGGGGTTATAAAATAAACCTAAATTGTCAAAAATCTATCAGGTGATTTAAATTTATAATTTCGGTTTAAGAATTCAAATAAAAGCACTCTACTTATAAGTGGCACTACAAATTGGCATCCACGGGTAAGTTTTCTGATCCATTTGTTTACATTTTCATGAGATACTTTTCTAACAGACCATACGCTAACTTGCTTTTCCGCATATCTTAGGTTATACTTAGTTTTGCTCCTGCTTATACACTTTATACACCAACGTCCATTTCACAAATGAAAGGTAGACTTTCGTTACAGTCTCGTGTTTCAGTGTACAGATTGTTATTGTTCCGATTACAAACAGTCCCACAGTCAGCACTTAGGTCCGGGAATTGTCCGTTTTCATCCGGGTATAAGCCGTTTGCGTTCGGGTAAAATCCGTATTGATTCGGGCCGTTGTTGTACAGGTTTAGGTCGCTTTCGTACGGATTTCGGCCGTTGTTGTAAGGGTTTTGGTACATTTCACTGAATGTTTGACCTGTAAATGAAAATAAGTGTATAAGTAAAGCACCTACCTAATAATCTCATTATTGAGTTCATGAAAATCAAAAAAATGTTTTCGCAGTACCTGCAATGAAAATCGGAATAACAACACATACAATATTTTTTATTCCGATATTCCTACGGGATCGAGACTTATGCGGGTGAAACCGCGGGGCGCAGCTAGTAAAAAATAATTTTGTTTCTTTACCTTTTACTGTGTAATAATCACCGCGAGGTAAAAGCTTTCTAACACCGACAAAATATGTTTCTCTTTCGTTTAGAATATCTTTAATTTCTTGCGCCTGAGCACTGTTTTCTATAACTGCCAGTATTCCTCCCTCCATAAAGCAGGTTTTGATAGCTTCCTCCCACTTTTGTACCTTTTTATGTATTTTGTAACATTTTCTTGATGTCTTTAATAATTTGTAACCTGAAATTATAATAAGATTCGTATTTACATACATAAACATACAGGGAGGCAGGGACATCGACGCGAGAACTGATAACTTGGATTCAGTACATAATTCTGAACCCTGGTTTGAAATTTTTCGTCGGTTATTTAAAAAAAAATCTGCTGTTTCATAGAAAAGTGCACTACCTTCGCGGTCAAAATGTTTGGAATATCTGATAAAAAAAAAACTAACGTTCAATTTCAACGCAGGGGGGTTCAGAAGCATGTACTGACATGGTTTCGCGTCGATGTCCCTGCCACCCTGTATATATATGTTAATGCCTTCTTCCCATGGGGGAAGGCAGAAACTTGAGTCGTATTTGTTATTTGTTGTACCAGTACACGGTACAAGTAATGAAGTATGGATTCAGTAATGGTTTGGACCCCAGTATAGAAACATTTTTTAAATCAGGTGTTCCACTAATTTCGATCGTGTAGGTTTTGCATTAAGGAACAGCATATTTTTTAGACTGACGAAAATCTAGAATCATAAATTTACTGAATCCCTGGTAAAAGTTTATGTCACGATCACAATGTATTCCACCGTGTATATCTTTGAACAGTTTCACTCTACAAAATCCCGACGTCAAAAGGAATCTGAACCTTTGAACTTGAGGACCTTAAGACTGCCTCAGTGAGCGGAGATCGCGCAGCAAAATTTTAGGCCAAGCATATTTGATCGTAATTAGCATTACTTTTTCTAATCCATACAATAAGAAGTACATCACTTACCGTGGTCAACAGTTGGACACGACTCCTCATCATCAACTTTCTTGCAGACAAATGGTAACGGCGTATTCGATGCTGCCAAACAACTTTCCACCTTGAACTTTCCAGTATCGATGTTCATAGCTATGCAATGGTCGGCATGCGGTGATAGACTCCTGTCAGCAGGCAGTGGATATGGTGTTGAGTGTCCTGAAAAGTGGAGATTTTTTATTTAATGATGTACCATACAACACAACGCGTTGTTGTTAAATATCTGGGCATAAAACTTGATCGAAAACTCACATGGAACGTTCATATTCAGGCTAAAATAGATCAACTTAACAAGAAGCACAGAAGTCTGCAAATGCTCCTGGGTAGAAACTCTACACTGAGCATTATAACAAGCTTCTCCTGTACAATGCCATACTAAAGCCAATTTGGACATATGGGATCCAGCTTTGGGGCACAGCAAGTGTCTCTAACTTAAACATACTCCAGAAGGCACAAAAAAGCATCCTAAAAGGCATATCAAATGCTCCATGGTTCATCAGAAACACAGAGTTACACGACATCCTAAAAATTAACACTGTGCAGGAGGAGATAAAAACTATTGCTGCACGCTATAAGACAAGACTTGAGAAGCATCCAAACCCACTAGCAGTAGCTCTAACCAAGTCTGACCACAAACGAAGACTTAAAACGCTTGCAATAACAGACCAATAAAGATATTGAGTATTGTCCTATCAAGCTAGACTATGCCCTGCAAGTCTAATGCAAATAAAGATAATTCTTAATTAAGAAATTACTCTGAAAAGCCCTACCTACTCCACATCTGCCCATAGTTGACTGACTGATTGCAGATCAAAAGAGAAAAAAAAAACAGGTACCAATTTAGTGACTATTGGCCGCAAATAGAAGTCGCCAGTTTTTGAGATAACTTCAGAAAAAAATCTGACGTCTATGATCAAGTCTGCGCCAGAGAGACTAGGACTTACCATTCGGACTTTGTATGAGACAATTCGTCTGCCGTGTCTACGCGCAGTTCATTATCATGTCTAAAACTACTACTTGAAATGCTGGAAATGCTCAAATATAACATTTTACTTTTCAACTTTATCTAGCTGGCGAAGATTTGGGTGGGTCGCACTGCATTGCAAAAATCCTACAGCGTCACTTTCGTACATTGTCTATGAACGATCGGACACTACAGGCAAGCCGCAACGCACTTTTTTATATGAAAATGCGTTGCTGTATAGCTTTAGTTGGCAGTGCATGGACAATCCCTTTGTCTTGCAGGTTTATAGGTCGTGGTACCCACTTCCCATAAGGTGGCCTTGTATTACACAAAATATTAAAACAAAAGGCGAGACGACAATTTACAATTGCGAATACTTACCGTCAACAGTAATAAACTCTCCTAACTTAAATACGTCGTGTAATCCTACAAAGATGTCTGTCACATTAGGAACTTCTGTCATTTTATCTGTCAAGTTCTTCACTAAAGTCCACTCTTTCTGGACTTCTGGGTAGAATAGAGTAGCTCCTTCATCTTCACAAGTTAAAAAGGCGGTGTTCCAAGCTGATCCACTCACATCCCAGTGAACTTTATAAAAGGCGTCGAACTCCTGAATGTACGTATAGTCTTTTCTATAAAACTGTGCATGCCGAGAGTATGCCGAAGGCAGAAATATACCTGCGGAGTTAAAATTGCGTTTAATATCGACTAAGTTTTGTGTCAAGTCGTGTAATTAATCTATGATTTACAATCCGATTTCTTCTAGAAACAAATAGTAAATAAAAGTTTCCAAACAATTATTTATGTACTTTTATTTAAAAACACATCTGTGTACTAAGTCCAACGTTGATCCCTAGTTGCATTTTACTAAGACATTACATTTCTTTCTTTAACAAACAAAATATAAAATACGAGCATTCCTGCCTACACATTTTCTAAGGTTGGCACCCGAATGGGGCAGAATCCACAAGATTTTAGACTCGTGGAATCTGCCCCACCACTTCCAACCAGTGGGGCAAATTCCAGTGCAAAAACTATTTTTTGGAAACATGCCTTGTTTACACCTAAAACAAACTGGACCCGTTTTTGTTATAATAATACCAGCTTATTGTCCCCCCAGGGCGAAGGCCTCTTCTCATACAGAGAAGGCATTGATCACCACGCTTGCTCAAGGTCGATCGGCGATTTCAGACTTATATTAACTTATACTGACTTCACCCATGACAGTGATGTCCAAGTCCAAGATAAAGTAAGAAAAAACATTATAATAAATGGAAAAATTGTACTCACATAACAGAAAGACAGCGAAAATAAGGCACTTCATGTTTGTGTAAGATAGCACCCTAAAAAACTACTAAATGATCTTGATCAGCAAACATTACATTTATACCCTAGGTACAAAGTTTTTTTTTTTTCACTCTTTTCATATACAGGTTAGGTTGGTCTCATGTTAAATTGCATGCTCGCTTTAAAATACTCGGATAAAAAATCAATCTGCCTAGCCTTTTCCCAACTATGTTGGCATCAGCTTCCAGTCTAACCGGATGCAGCTGAATAGTATTTTATATGGAGCGACTGCCTATCTAACCTCCACAACCCAGTAACTGGGTTATACGATATACCTCTTGGTAAGACTGGTGTCAGAGTTTCGGGCTTCTGACGACTCTTAACGTCTGTCAAAGATCCACGAATGACAGCCGGGACAAACGGCTTAACGTGCTTTCCGAGGCACGGAGGAGTCTCGGTATGTAAAGATGGTCACCCATCCACGGACCAACCCCGGCAAGCGTAGCTTAACTTGATGGATCAACCCATGCGGCTGTTATTACTTAGCCACGAGCTCCTCATTAAAATACTGGGATAGACGGATAAAATAAGTGAGTGAGAGAACCTTCTGAAAAAAAAATAATCCTGACAATAAAAATCGTCAAACTATTGACAATATAACACAGTGGCTCACAAACGCCTCGGCCATGTCGCTGTTTACTAAAATCAAGATCGGCTAAATCTCAAACTAAGAACATACCTACCTAAAATAAAACATACACCGGAAGGCCAATTCCCATAATTCCCATAATTAAATACGTTGAAAATCCAGTCACAATCTCATCTCAGCGACATTTAATGAATCCTACACAATCTTTGACAAATTGAGACTGGGATTGTCCGCTTTTATAATTTCTAATGTGACGATATTATTATGTCCACGTTCATTAAATGCATGGAAATACGTTCACATTATAACGTTATTGTGGGCCGAAATTTAAAAGCGATTTCATATATTTTCATACATTTTACTTACTTTTTTTTCCTTTTTTTCCTTCCGTTATCGTGATGCCGTGACGCGGACGTGGACGTCACATTAGAATGCGACCGTACTTAAAAATACAGGAATTGCAATAAACTAAGAACCTACAAAAAACATAGGAAATGCACAATAACAGATACAACCCCAGACAATTTCCGTAATTTTCAAGAATGTTGGCATTTGCATCTTATTCGCAATCTGTCAAAAATCCTATCAAAAATGTTGGTAAATTGATAGTACTTTTGACAAGCTTGACAGATTGCTACTAGAATGTGAACTTTTTTTAAGTACGAGAATTGGCTTTCAGAACGCATCATCGACTCTCTCAAACAAAAATCAAACATGCTGTATGGAATACAATATATTTATCGCCGGATGTGAAAAGTTCTGAAGAGATAGTAAATTAGTAAATACAGTAAAGTTTGTGTTGTTTCGGACAATGCGCTATTCTGTACCATTCGTTGTTATGTTGGTCTGTTTGTTGTACACATAATAACGACTATCAATGTCTGCAGACATCCTGTCATTTTACTGTTTCGTCGAAACATGGTATCATTACATATGCATCAAGATATGTAGGACCCGACTATAATAAGCTGGTACGATGCGGCCGATGAATCAACATTATAGGCTTATTAGACCTGCGCGTCTACCTGCGCAGGTCACTACATTCGTATGTTCCCAGAACTGCACAGATTAATTCCAGTACACTTAGCATAGGAGATTTTTTGGCCCCCCATGGGTCCATTTCTTGATTATTGATTTATTTTGTTAGCTTTAATGTACCATATTTTTTATTGTTTGTATTTTCTGTGCGTGTCCTGAATCCTAACTATAAAATTATAAATGCGAAAGTGAGATTGTTTGTTTGGTTATATCACGACATCGTCTTCATAAAAGAAGTTCGCCGTGGGTATACCATAGTGTTTGTAGAGAGGTAAAGTCATTAATCAATCTGCCTAGCCTTTTCCCAACTATATTGGAGTCGGCTTCCAGTCTAACCGGATGCAGCTGAATACCAGTATTTTACATGGAGCGACTATCTATCTGACCTCCACAACCCAATAACTGGGTAATACGATACCCCTTGGTAAACCTGGTTGTCAGACTTTCGGGCTTCTGACGACCCGTAAAGACTGTCAAAGATCAAATTCTGACAAAGATCCACGAATGACAGCCGGCACCAACGGCTTAACGTGCTTTCCGAGGCACGGAGGAGTCTCGATATGTAAAGATTGTCACCAATCCACGGACCAACCCCGACAAGCGTAGTTAACCTGATGGATCGACCCGTGCGGCTGTTATTACTTAGCCACGAGCTCCAGTCATCAATAATAACAAAAAAGCCAATATTTTTTAACCTCTAAAAACCACCTGAATTTACCATTCATGTCATCCCTGATTCAAAAGATCTTTCAAAATCACGACCTGCGACGATCCAATCCAATTGCAAAAATAATTAACACCAATTCGCCCGACCGACGTTTAAATTCTCTAGTCAGTGTTAAATTAATTACTTGTCCGGATAGCGGACAGCGCTATTTGCAGCGTCCGGCCGGTCGGTGGACCGGACAGCCGTCCGGGCGTGTATTAAATATGCGGTTTCTCTGATTTAAATTGTAGTGTTGGACTTACATAGGGTTGATGGGTTCGGGCGAACTTTATTTAATTTTCTTTGAGCAGTTCTGTACGAGGAATACCTTGAATAATTGTGTTGGCAACCCTCAAAGGTACGGTTAGTGGTTTGTGTAATAGTATTAGATAGTTTAACTTTGACAGGGAATAGCTAAATAGCTAAAGGTCTGACTTATTATTAAAGTAAGCTACCATTTACGAATTGAACTTAATTTTACCTCAGTTTTATATTAAAAAGTAGAGAAAACAAGGGTTTAATTGAAGTCAACGAGATTTTATTCTTATTGCAAATCGTAAAACCTGAACAAATAAGATTTTGAAAGAGAAACGGATGACTTCGCGTTAAAACATGGACTAGTTAACGAAATGCTTAATTCGATAAACAAAGTCAACCCAAGCACAAAATCAAACGAAAAAAAAACAGCAAAAAGTAGCAAAAGAATGTATTTACTTACGGAAGACTTCGCCTTTTCGAATTGTATGCATCACTTAAAATTGTTGACTTCGAAGTCGAAAAGTTGTAAAACTTAAATGGCAAGTTGGCACGCGGCAGATTTCTGCCTGAAAAGTTTCAAACAAAACAAAAACCCTGCTTAACCCGACCTGAAACCTTGGTCCATAATCACTTCGCCATTATTTTTGCGAAAAAATATAAACCTCATGGCGTAAAAAAATTACCTCAGTACAATTCGCTAAGGAAAAAATTACCCTCAAGCGAAAAAGGCTTAAAATAAAACTTCTTAGAAAATTCTGGTTGCCTAGTACTTTAAGTTTTGTTTTCTGAGGAACCTCTCTAAATAATCTTCTTCACTTTAGTATTTTATTTTATCTTGTATATTATGTTTTTATACATTATATAACATCACGCTTGTATTCCTCAAAGGAGTCAGGCAGAACCTAAGTACATGCACGTGCGTACCTTAGTACATGCACGTGTATTTATCCAGTAACTTACTTATTTAATAAGGGGAAGGCATAAACCGGACACAAATCCAGGCTCCGGGCTGCTACTGAAAAACTTTTGGCTAACCCAAGTAAAACCTCTCAAATCTTCCTGGTAGCCTAGTACTTTAAAATTTTGTTCTAGTACAGTCCATTCGAATTGAACATTTTGCTAAACTGTCCTGTCTCAAACTTTTGCATTAAAACTGTGAACAAGTTGGTCTGGGACCAGCATTAGCTATTCGCACAAGTTTCCATAATAAAATACTCTGCGTTTTGTGAATACAAAACACTTAGGTGAAGTTCTGGAGTTTGCGCCATGAGAGTTCAGAAACGGAAGATAGCGGAGCTATTTTTATAAGCTAGAATAAGAATATATTTCAAAGAGGTAGTGCAGGAATTCAATACTAACTCGGTTTTTTTTAGATGTGCTTCTTTTGTGGATCTAAACATGTGAATGATGAAATGATGTTTCAATAAATCCGTTTAGTTAAGTAGGTAAACTCGGTATTTTGGTCGGAGTCTTGACTTTGAGGCTTTCAGGTACAAAGCAGAGGTTATACTTGCTAAAATAATTTAGAAATAATCCGCTTATTCCAGGGCCCATCACCCACGCTCTACGTCACATCTCCCGATTCTTTTAAAACAATATTTTAAACGAAACTTGAGTACAGTTTCTAACTTCAAAGCAAGCAGCCTAAATATTATATAGTACCTACATACTAATTCCATGCTTCAAAGAGCAGCACGCGTAGCATGAGCAACTTTTTGTCGACGGAAGAGTAGACAAAAATGACGTTCCGTGTAGACAGTACGACGGCAGCAAAGTAGAAAGAGTCAACTGCACTTTGTACGAAATTCACTCTTTGACATAATTCGACTCAGAATTCTTTGTTTTGTCATAGGATTAAAATCATGATTTTGTAGATAACCGTATATACTTTGTGGCCGTCGAGTAGAAAGTTATCTACTGTCTTTAGCATGGCGATTACAAAATCAAATTGTCTTTACTACCTTAGACAACAGTCAGTTGCCAGTGTGATTTTGACAGTTTGGCATAGAAAACTTTCTTCTGAAATAGTCTACATGTAGAAGGACCTAGTCAAAGATTGTTAGAAACGTAAGACATAATGACAGATTGTAGAAAGATTTCTACGGTGCGATGTCAAAAATGGAGAAACGAAATGTCAGTTTGTATAGAAAGAGCTATGTCTATTTTTCGTAGAAATAGAAAGCGTCATGCTACGCGTGCTGTAGAGACCGCGCCACCACTCAAGTGCGATAGAAGCGGCGCTAATGTCAATGTCATTTTATCAAAATGCATTAAAAAAATGTAGTTCCACAATTCTCCGCCGGACTTCCGTGGTGGCGCGGATTCTAAGTAATCTTGCACTGTCAGTGCGAGTCAAAATGTCAAACGGGTACGGAATTTCGGTTTTTTAAAGCACTATACTAGTTTAGGTATATTAAATTATTTGAGGAAAGGACTTAGGTACAGCGCTTTGAAGGACCTATCCTTTTTTTATAAATTTGAACGAAGGAAAATCTTGAAGTTATCATAATATCACGCCTGTTATCCCGAAGAGTTAGGCATACGAGTACCCGCTTCTCGCCATCAACTAATTCAGACTCCAGGCTGCTACTGAGAAATTCCTGATGGGAAAACACAATAATACTTTGCCCGACCTGGGAATCGAACCCAGGATCTCATTCTCAGTAGTGGCGGTTGCGAGCACTAGACCAACGAGGCGGCATAATAAAGATATTGTATAAATATATCTTCTGTATGTAATAGGTCCCCACCTATGAAATCAGCGTTTTGTATGGAGAATTTTAAAGAAGTTGCATTTTTCATACTAACATTTTCTTAATTTAAATAACAACCATGAACACAAATGTTTTAAAACTTTTATGCACTAATGTTTAAAAACTCAGTTAACGAATTAGATTAAGCGACATAAATAAGTTGTGGCTAAGTTAAAACAAATAGTGGTCATTTCTGCTAGCAAAATGAGGAGTTATTTTTTAGGTATTTTTTGTGTTTATAAAACTATAAGTAATATGGTTTTTCTACTATTGGTAGTTGTCTATGATGGTCATTATTCGACATAATACCAAGCAATTGATGAATATTTTAAATCATAGAAGTGACGAGGTTCTCTATTTGTGAGAAAAAAATGCCAATAGGTGGGGGGACCCAATATAAAAAACAATTGCCGTGCGTTAGTCTCTCAAAAACTCGAAAATGGCTCGACCGATTGTTACTTTGGTAAGTTGTCATGTGCGCGCCGAAAAAGGTTCCTAACAAAAAAAAATGGCATTACAATGCATTAGCTAGTTACGTATACAAATAAATAGGGTATTCATCATGCAAACATTTCATCATCCCCTAGTAAAATCATCTTTATGCTACGTTATAATTCCTCTAAAATAACAGCTGTTATTAAAATCTCAGCTGCTTTCGACATTTAGCCGCATACGCAGCTGGTTAAACCAACTACCGCTTGATCGGATTTTAATTGTACCACAGCTATAGAGAAACACTAATTAATGGAAATAGAATCAGTGCTAAGTATCCATTTGAATGTGTCAGCGGGCTGTAGGTTTACTGTAGGACAGAGACCACTCTAATTTTAACGCAGTAAGCAAAAGAGGCGTACGTGCGCAAAAAATCTTCTTAATCATCCACAACTTTGTTGCTAATAATATATCTGGCCCTTTAACTCATATTATTAACGTAATCATATCATCAGAAATATTTCCTGACAACTTTAAAACTGTATTTGTAAAGAACAGTAAAGACGATGCATAGGAAAATGGTAGACATTTGCAAAGGAGTCAAATGGGGTCATTAAGTTGCAAATGACTTCTCCTACATCCCGTTAATGGATTGCTGACATTACCGATAACCTTGTATAAAAAAGATCATTGAAACATACGATTGAAATCCTGCCGGTCTATTCCGGAAAATCGTGAAACTTAAGTCAATTTGACACTATTGACAGCTCGCGCCAGCTCACTTCATCTAAGTTTTTACAGTGAGATTTTTACTGATTATATCGGCTGGTATGTCCATGGATCGTGGGTGGACTACTATCTGAATTCTTAAGTCACTTCTACTCTTTGATTTGTCAGTTCTCACGTTGGCTCTTCTCTTTGAGATTCAATGTAAACTAGAGAAGCTATTACAAAAAAAAAATGTGTCCCCGCGGATGTCAAATGTGACAACCGCGGTGTATGCGTATCCAGGCTAAGACGTTGTCCCGGAGAACAAAATGTTGCACAAAAATTTTGTTCGCGGTGTCTGCTCTAGTTTACATTGAACCTCAGTAGCTCTTCTAGTAAAATCTAGTCAGGGTTGCATGTAGTTTGAAATTGAAGCTAGCGTACACAGTCCGTGTCACCAAATCACACGAATGTCAAACGCAATGCGCAACGCAAAGCTACGATTTAACAATGGCGATTTGATGGGGAACCTATCCATACATTTATACCTAGCAATACAAAAGTTTTGTATTAATATGGGAAAGGTAAGGCAAATAGGAGTCAGCATTCAATTTTAAATTATATATTATTTGAAAATAATAAAATCGTAAAGTAAAAGACACAACCGACTGAGGCCCGGACTCAACCAAAGCGGAGATCTGTGGAGATGTCCGGAACGGGGATGAGAAGAGATGTCTTTCAGCTAGGGTGTATCTACCGAAGCTGTGAGGAGTTGCACACTGGTTGGACTGGAGCGCAGATGTGCGCTGGCTAGAGCGGAACTGAGCTGCGTGCAGCGAGCGTTGGATGTTAACGAAATTACGGTGCCGCTCACTGCACGCCGCTCACATCTCTTCTCATCTCCGCTACGCTCCGTCGCCAGGTAGTGAGGCACAGCTCACATCTCCGTTTTGTACCGCCGCCCAGCTCAATCTCGGTGAGGCACAGCTCACATTTACGCTTCGATCGCGCCATACAAATATGATACATCTCCGCTCACTGGTATCCACTGAAACTGAGTGGAGACGAGATGTGTGAATAATGAAACTCTATTAATACACATCTCTGGTCTCGTCTCGTCTCCGCAATTCGACATATATCATAGGACTTATATCATAGGATGCAATCTGGTAACTTATATTCTTTTTGCAAAACAAATGTATTGAGCTAATGCTTATATCTCCAGAACGGAGAGAATAACCGTTATATCCTTGTACACGGTGATGTAACTATTTATTTATGTTTTTTTTTAAATACTTCATAAAACGAGATTTAGTGCGGTTTTTTTTTTTAAACCGCGCCTTCGTAACGCCACGTAAGTCAAAAAAGCATATCATATCATTTTCGTTACATAGTGAGGCGCGTCTAGAGGTTTTGCGACGCTAAACTCAGAGTTGCGAATTTGACAGCTGTCAACTTGACGTAAAGCTTGGTATTGAAGCGGCGGCCCGCCAAAATGAAAAACAAACGAAGATCGAGGAGATTGATCGAAAAGCGGCATTAATTTATTGTGACTGTGTTATTGGTGATCATTGTGACTAAGTACCCTGACAGTGTAGTAAGTAATTGATTTGCGTACGTGCCTCACGTATTAGATGGAACGTCGTTTACATTATTTTGAATTCCCTAATATGATCGGAGACTTGCAATTATACAAATATTATTGACTTTCATTTACTTAGACCTTCGCCCGTATACCCACGGTCGACGTTTTGCCTTTCTGTACATTCATTTTGCGGTACGCACTTGAAATGTACAGCTTTTGTATAGAAAATATGTCAAACCGCCATATTTATTCCTCAGACAAAGGTTATCTGACGATTGAAAAATCATGTTCAAAATGGTTGATTACAAATTGGACAACAAGAAAAAGGAATACCCTGCTAAAAATGACTACAAAAGAAACATAAGCAGTCTGTGCTTTTCTGTAACATTCTGAGTTCTTAATATAAAATTAGTGTAACATTTTTCTCATTCTGAGTTCTTAATATAAAATTACGTGTAACGTTTCTGTCATTTACGCACAGAAATAAGCTTCATTACCTTACTCAGCAAATCTTACGTTACAAAAGGGAGAATTAAATATACTTAGTACAGTAAACACTGAAATGAACGCTTGTATTGTATGTATAACAGACTTGCTCTGTATCGCCCGAATATTCTTTGTGAAGCGTATTCTAATATCGGAACCCCGAGGGTGTTACAGTGTGGGGTGCTAGTGATAGTGATATTTTTGATGTGTAACATATTTCCTCTAGCTTTCCTGAAATCTGTGGGAGTCATTTCGTGGAAAGGGACGGAAGTGTGTAGCAGAAAGGCGTGGCAGCGCTATTTGATTTGACCAATTAGCACGCGCGGTGCTAGAGTTGGCCGTTAGATGGTACCAATCCATTTTCCGAGAGATTGGTACTGTCAGCCAAGACGTCAGATGTTACACATCATATACGACTGCTGTAGGACTCGCTCGTTTTTTATATATTTGATATCGTCGCTCGTTTAAAGTGGCTTTTTTTATAAAATTTTCACCTAAAATATTTTGGAGATGGCCATAGAATGGCCGACGTGACGCAGCTATCCTTAGAAATAAAATAAAAAATCTGTCACTTGATCGAAACTCGTTCAACAAACTGAACTGTTTTGTTTACTGCTTGGTATGAATAACGCAATGAATGTCGTTGAATTGTCAAAATGAAAGCCATTGCTAGTAAGTATGTTACGCAATTACTCCGCTGGTTTAGGCGTAGGATACTTTTTATCCCGGTAGTACATCTCGTGGAATAATTTCCGAACTCTTAAATCTAGTATTAGGTGGTTTATTATTATGTCGCGCCAAGTACTGAAGTACTCGTAGAATGTAGATTTTATAAAAGTTTTCTCCTTTCCTTTTTAATTTATTTCTTTCCGTACCTATGTCGTAATAGCCCAGTCGGGCCCTGTGGTTAAGGCCTAGCCTCTCATGCATGAGTTTGTGTTTTTTTTTCAATTCATATGTACTTTCTGCGTTCATCTTGGACATAATTGCTTGAACTTGAAATAACAACCGTGATGATCAATGCCCGTACCTTCTCTATGTGCGAAGAAGCCTTTAACGTTTTTCTTATTTCTTTCCGTGAGGAAATCCTGATAGATACCCTCCGTCTTGGGAGAACGGAGGGTTGTATCGGACTCCTACCGACTAAAACCCCCACTGTTCTTACTACTACCATGAGTCGGGGGCGCGGAGGATACTTGTACATTCCCCGCACCTTCGACTGGTACCAGCCCGCCATGACTACCAGTGGGGCAGTAATAGGCTGGTATTATTTATTGTCTTTTTTATATCCGCTGTAAAAGAGACCTCACCTTTACCCTCAAAAGGAAACGTTCTCTTTATACTACGACACACATTTTGTGTCGAAAAATCGAATTCCATTTCTTTAGAGCTTATTTCGCGCCAATGTTAGCTCGTGTCCGATATTTTATTGAATACTATCTACCCGCCCCGGCTTCGTACGGGTTGCACTAGGTACTTTATCTACGGCGCCTATCTATCTACCTACCCTATCCTACCTACATACCCTACCTTACTCTCCTACCTACTCTACCTGCCTTACCTAACATACCTACCTACACCGACCTACCTTCATGCCTTACCTAACATACCTACCTACACCTACCTACACCTACCTACACCTACCCACACCTACCTACACCTACCTACACCTACCTACACCTACCTACACCTACCTACACCTACCTACACCTACCTACACCTACCTACACCTACCTACACCTACCTACACCTACCTACACCTACCTACACCTACCTACACCTACCTACACCTACCCACACCTACCTACACCTACCTACACCTACCTACACCTACCTACACCTACCTACACCTACCTACACCTACCTACACCTACCTACACTTACCTACACCTACCTACACCTACCTACACCTACCTACACCTACCTACACCTACCTACACCTACCTACACCTACCTACACCTACCTACACCTACCTACACCTACTTACACCTACCTACACCTACCTACACCTACCTACACCTACCTACACCTACCTACACCTACCTACACCTACCTACACCTACCTACACCAACCTACACCTACCTACACCTACCTACACCTACCTACACCTACCTACACCTACCTACACCTACCTACACCTACCTACACCTACCTTCACCTACCTACACCTATCTACACCTACCTACACCTACCTACACCTACCTACACCTACCTACACCTACCTACACCTACCTACACCTACCTACACCTACCTACACCTACCTACACCTACCTACACCTACCTACACCTACCTACACCTACCTACACCTTCCTACCTATCTACCTATCTATCGTAACTACATACTTACATACCTACCTACCCTACCATTACCTACCTATCCTAAGAACCTTCTCCTGATAATAACGAACACAACAAATAAAGAATTAGTAACACACTTTCAATCACAATCTGATTGAATCCATTGCTTCATATGTTCGAAAAATTTGACTGCTCCACAACGTAAATAACCCAATGAATGTTGTTGAATTGTCAAAATGAAAGCTATTGCTAGTAAGTATGTTACACAATTACTCCGCTGGTTTAGGCGTAGGATACTTTTTATCCCGGTAGTACATCCCGTGGAATAATTTCCGACCTCTTAAATGTATTATTAGAATTTATTCCTTTGGGTGGTTTATTATTATGTCGCGCCAAGTTCTGCAGTAGAATGTAGATTTTGTAAAAGTTTTCTCCTTTCTTTCTTTCTTTCCGTACCTATGTCGTAATGGTCCAGTCAGGCCAAATTCGCGTTTTGAGTTATTGTTTATATATGACGAATTAAGTTTTCCGATTTAATTTTTCTCATTTTGATTACAAAATTGATATCAGAAATTTCTTAGTAACAACTTATTTGCCTATATCATCGACTGTATTTTATTATTCTTTTTATATTCCTTAGGGAAAAATAACAGTCTACAAAACGTTTTAATTATATTTACATACCTAATGTAATTATGTAAGTACATGAGCCCACCCACATGCATTTACATAATACTTTTTTCAAGGAATATGTGTGTGTAATATAAATATTTCATTTTGGCGAAAAGCGGCTTATTTTTCGCGAAGCAATTTGGATGGATTACTGAAAATATGTGTTTAGCTTTTTCCATAGAAAAATTCATTTCATTCATTCATTTTTTTTTTTTTTGGAGTAGTTTATTTTCGCGAATGTTGTTGCAAGCTACCAGGGGATTATCAGTTCATAGGAGATGGGATTTACGGTTACTGAATAATTTACGGATAAAACTTATTCCCTTTTTTTCCTGAAATCCTGTTTTGAAATTTTCTTGTTTCTAGTGGTGTGGTGATACTAGTATCGATGTTATTAGATTGAAAACACTTCCATCTACTAGAACTATGCAAGACATCACCTCCATCCTAACCTTTAATATAATTACGAAAGTGAGTTTGTTTTTTACGCTTTCACTCTAAAATGTTTGAACGGATTTGGATAAAATTTTGCGCACAAATAGACCATGACCTGGGTAAAGATATAGGTTACTTTTCATCCTGGATCACAGACGAAGTCGCGGGAAATAGCTAGTAGAATGATAAAGCTATTTTGTGCGTCGGAAATAAAAAACGAAGTATCTATACCTTTCATTTACTTAACATAACATTATCAGCCTAAACGTAACTAACACTGCGGCAACACATGCCTTCTCTCTCTCGGGCGTGGGCCTTAATCCACGCGGGCCCAGTGCGTTTTGGTAGATGTCACATGTTTTAGAATATGTCGATTTCCTTACGATGTTTTCCTTCACCGTTTTGAGAGCAGTAGTGTTGAAAAAAATAATACAAAGTAAAAAGCCTACCTGGGTTCGAACCCACGAAAGACGAAGTCGGGGTTCTTATCACTGGACCACCATTGCTCTGCACTCTTTTTTGTTTTGACTGATTACAAGATTTAGATGTGCTTTTGTTTTCAGTAACTTGTGGTATACCAGTAACCTTTACGTGTAACTGGCAGGTTGCAGAATAATGGTTTTTATTCCCAAATTATATGAGATCAACTCATAAGTTTTTGTTTTTTCTTTCAGCAAAATCCGTATTCCAGACGATGTCAAACAGCCTTAACAGCACTTGTTCTTTTGAAACTTTCATAATTTCGGATCCTATTTCTGGTTTATGGTTTAAGTTTGCGAAATAAAAACAAACAGATTTAAATTTCTACAGGACGTTGGTAATAAATCCTAGGGTTGGTCATAAAACCTAGAGTAGCTGGGGTTCATCGTAAAAATGTGAGGGTCGAGTCCGATGTAGGTGATGTCAGTCGTTTTACGAGAGGCATATAAATGTGGAGTTAGGTGCTTGGGTATGTGAGAATAATTAGTAGGTTTTTATTTCATAAAATACAATAGATGACGTATATTTAGTAACCTAAACACAGTTCAACGTTCAACAGTGTAACGTTCTCTGTATTACGAATTAAATACGTCAAACTTACGTAAAGAACTGAATAACCCTCCATATGGTAATATTTTTTTATAATATTAGTCATGAAATTTATTGAAATTCAAAATCCTAACCTCATAATACATTTCGATTCAACCATGATTTAACATAAAACATGGCATGAATCGAGTATTTCCCTCACATTGCTTCTGTGACGTCACCGAGTCTCATTACATTTCATGTTCATAAAGATCAAAATACTTTTCTTGCGCATTACGTAATTAATATACGTCAAATCAGCAAAATTTACATGCATCTGACATGCATTTTTTTTGTCCTTTAGTCAAAATTATAGCGAGACTACCGTAGGGTTGAAGTCTGAAACCCTCTGGTTTGGAACCAAAATTGACATATCGATAATTTCTTAAAAATAATTAAGTACTTAGTCATTATTTTTGTTAATTTTTTTTTCTTGTTCAAACTTTTTCCATGTCCATTGAAATGGTTTTATATATTTATTTATTTTACTTGTCCTATTTTATTATTTAGATTATTACAAATTTAGTTACTTTTATTTATTTGTATTTATTTTCTCTTCTTATTTAAATTTAACTATTTTATGCAACATCTGTTTTATTTCATGGTTTCAAGCAAAATTCCGAATGAGAATCGATATCGATAAAAATATAATGGTACTTACGGACTTCTCTTTCCGGGCGAGTGGCTTTTGTTTTTTTTTTGTAGTAGCTACCACTTTTCCCGCCAAAAGTGACAGACTTTTTTGTTCGCTTAGAGCTTTTCCAGTGTTATATACTCTTAGGCTAGATAGGATTATCTAGTTTTTAATTCTTCCCATGTTTTAACTGTTTAATTGTCGCCACTAAATACGAGTATAAACAGAAAATTATGTTATAAAATTACATAATTAAGATATAAAATTATGTTATATTGTTAACAGTCACAAGAATAAACACACACACACGTCTAAATACCTATTCAACACTAATTGTATTAAATAATTACTTAACTTTAATTACTTTATTTTATAACTTTAATAATTATGTTTACAGAAAAGGTTAGTAGTTTTGTAAACTACTAACCTTTTCTGTAAATATAATTATTTAAATCACGTAAATTTCATCGCACCGATTTGCAAAAAAGTTACATAGATTCATTGTCGATGAGCCCCACCGGGCGACTTATCTATGGATTGATTTATGAATGAACGAGAGTGATGACATTACTTTTGACACGCAAAAGAAAGGATGGCGGTAATGTGTGTGCGCTCGAAATAAAACAACGTATGTGCCAAATCTAATTGCCGTCTTTTATAAATAAAAAGTATTATTAAAACTAAAACTGCTTTTCAAAACCTTGATACGATTACTCTTAATGTTTCAAAGAAAACTCCATTGAGAAAAAGGTAAGCGTTACGCCTTGATACTCACAGGAGATAAAAATAGATGAAACTTTGCAATTTTTTTGCATCGAGAAAATTTTATTGTATCGTGTATTCCTTTTTCAGGATACTAGGCACCATATAGTCAAAAAAAATACACCAAAATATTGAATACCTATTCCATAAACTTAATAAGGTACACGATAAAGAAAAAGTATTTTTTTTCAATATATCAACTTAATCGTTTAACCTTCAAAGTATTAATAATCCTCAAAGAGAAAATAACTTCAAAAGACTCCACAAATAAAATATTGGAATTTTCTCTTTGTACTGGAGCTTATTATAATTTACTGTTACAATGAAATTAAACTCATTATTTTGTGCAAAGAAACCTTGGAGGTATTATGAACAACGGTTTTGTATGAAAACATAATATAGGAGAAAATTTTAAGCCTTTTGTCGATATTAAAGCTACCCCGCACATTATGCGACATGCGTCTGCGACGACTAGACGCAAGGACAGGCTACTTTTCTAATTTTCATACATTTTGTTTCGCACAGTTGGCGTCGAGTTGCAGAGTCGCAATGACGTTCTCGCTACTTGTCGCAGCGACTAGACGTACGGTGCACGTGTTCACCTGATGACAGTCGCATGCGGCAGGGCAGCGCACAGACTACAATATATCACATAAAAAAAAAAAAAAAAAACTACAATATATGCGGCAATCTTGTTGTGAGCGCTGAGGAAGGTGGACGTGTCTTGAAATAAAAAATCCTTAGCCCATTTCTAACACTTATTAAGTACATCATAAAAGGCAGTCCATTCTCCGACCATTACTAGTTTCTTCCATACAAAGTCACTTTTCCTGTTGAGATTGGACGAGAGTTCCAATTCAATTACTTTAATTCCTTCCTGCGGAGTTAAGGGTGGAAGAAATGTGATTACGTTTTTGCCCATCCTAAGCAGTGTCCGCCCCTGACTTCCACGCATGTAGCTGAGTGTTGAGGTATAAGCGAGGAGCGTTTTGGAGAGAAACTAAGTGACTTTTTCTAATTTGAAATGACGGGCTTTTTAAGTACCGGTATCAATCCCAGTCATCCAGTAAGAAACACTAACGATAAACCAATGCACGTACGCGTTAAAATCGTATCAATAGCATAGTTATTTTAATTTTTAATGTTAAATAAACCTCAAATTTGCGATACCTGGAAAAGGCCGCTAAGTTGTAAGTACCTAAATTATAGAAAAACACCAAAATGTACACTTAGTTTGCAAATACATCTTTGGCTTTGACTTTACTTTAACTAACGCTTTAGACATTATAAAATGTCTAAAGGAAGGGAGCATAGACGCTGGCAGAGAGTTCCACACTTTGGCTGTGCGCATAATAAACGTGTAGAAGATAAAATACTACTTCTGCGCGGTCTTGTTTTTCATGGAGTACGTAATTTCTTTCAAAAACGCCTTCTGTTTTTTAAAAACGCTATTCTCTTCCGACTTACACCACACCTTATCCCTACGAAGTTATCGATGCTTCACACGTGTGCACAAGTCTCGTAAGAATGTATAGTAAGGCATACGTGACTCTCCTGCATAACTGCTTCCCTGGTAGCCGGTCCCCGGCTCTGCTGTTTACGACAAGTAATTTATTTCATATGTTGCAATTGATAAAGAATGAATGTGGTAGTGTTTCTCACTGTTTCGAGTTTATTTGCGCCTAGTACTTTGCTCGTATTTTTACTTGCAAAATAGTGTGATGTGCTAAATATGAGCCGGACTCTTGAACCGGACTCTTGAATCGGGCTCTTGAACCGGACTTGAACCGGAATCTTGAACCGGGCTCTTGAACCGGGCTCGTGAACCTGATTCTTGAACCGTAGACTCTTAGACCGGACTCTTGGACCGGACTCTTGAACCGGGCTCATGAACCTGACTCTTGAACCGTAGGCTCTCGGACCGGACTCTTGAACCGGATTCTTAGACCGGACTCTTAGACCGGACTCTTGGACCGGACTCTACAATCGGGCTCTTATGTCGGGGCTCTTGAACCGGGCTCTTGAACCGGACTTGAACCGGACTCTTGAACCGGCACCAAGCATCAGGTGAAATGATGCAAACATTTCATTTCAACATTTCAAGTATCTATATCTGATTACATGGTTAACGGCCGCTGTTTTTTTAATCATCATTAGATATCGGTACCAACAGGTCTGTGAAGTTTCACCAATCAATTTAATTTGACCTTGTATTATTATTGCTAGCTGCGCTTTACGGTTTCACCCGCATAAGGCTGCCCGTCCATTGAAGCGGGGCGAGACAGCGGAGCGGAGCGAGGCAGCGGAGTGGAGCGGAGTTGCGGACAGTGTCTGTCCATTGATGCGGAGTGAGGAGGAGTTATGGACTGTGCGGAGTGAGATAGCGGAGTGGTGTTGTGGACTGTGCGGAGCTAGACCGACTTCACGCGACGAGTAATTTGTGTGTGTCAAAGTACAAAGTGTTACTTTTGTACCCGGTCTCCCCTAAGTCGAAACAAAGAGGCCACTTATATACTCGTACAAGCCCAGTCGGGGCATCCACGCACTGGCCGAATATCGGTGGCACACTGCTCCCCCTCTCCTGGGCCTGGCGGCCACACACTTCATGGGCATACTTCGCGGCCGGTTTTTATCCGCATTCCCTTTCCGCTTCCCCGCTCAGCTTTTCCACTCCGCTTCCCGGATTTGTATGAATTTTTAAACTATCCCTGTCCACTGAAGCGGAGCGGAGATTTTATGCAATTCCATTGGTTAATATTGGCACAGCTCCGCTCCGCTCCTCTCCTCTCCGATCCAGTGGATAGGCAGCCTAAATCTCGATCCCGTGGGAATATCGGGATTAAAGGGAAATGTGCCAAATTTCAGCCAAATCCGTTTAGCCGTTTTAGCGTGAAAGCGTAACAAATAAACAAAACAACAAACAAATATTTTCTTTGTGGAGTCTTTTGCCCGCGACTTCGTCCGCGTAAAAGTCGAAAATGGTTTTAATAGGATTTTTTATTGGTTTTTGAGTTTGACTTAGAACTTTGTTTATGGTCATTGCGAAGCAGACTTTGATGGGAAACTGCACTCTCTTGAATTCGAAGGGGTAGTTTGAAGGTGTTAGGGGAATCCTAGGAATAAATACAGACATCTGTAAAGCTTAGAAACCTTCAAATGCGGTACTAATATAGCACGGTGACTTTCGAGACATTCCAATTTTAAAGAGTATTTGCATTGCACCAAGCTTTTATATGAGTTCAACCTTTTCCGGTTCAAAATTGGATTGAGTTTTCAAACATGTGCCAAAATAAAATGTAATTTAATCAAAAGCACTAAGGAGTATTGATATCAACTTCGAAGCAAATCACTCCCAAAATAACTTTCTACCCCTATTTAACCCCGTTAGGGGATGAATTACAATAAAATACGAAACACGACTTCCATCAATTCTGTTAAAGAATGTTTATGCAAAATTTGAAGTAGATTGGGCCAAGGAATCACGTTGTCCCATACAAACTTTGTCCCTCTTTTTCACCCCCTTAGCGGTAGAATTTCGGAAAATCCTTTCTTATCGGATGCCTACGTCATACAAAGAACACACCCTTCCAGTTTCAGGTCTCTACGACCAGCGGTTTAGGCTGTGCGTTGATCCGTCAGTCAGTCATCAGGACAAAGCATTTTATATGTATAGATGACAGACACAGGATAATTATCACCCTAATCATGACGTTTGAATTATTCTTGTGTGGTCAAACATTGTTTGCCCAAGTGCGATCGATCAAATGACAATTTAAATTAGCAGGTTATTATAAAATAACCTGCTAATTTAAATTCACTTCGTACGAAGGTGCCTTCATGAAAAATTATGAAAAGGTAATTACATATGTACACGTTTACCCAACGAGATTTTGATTGATTGATATTTATTTACCTAAGATGCTATTTAAACTGTGCGTTTACATTGGCAAAACATTAATACATGTTGAATTTTTTAAATTTTTTTTGTTACTTTTTTCTGCCAAATTGTTTTCTGTCAACACACGTTCGTATTGTTGACGCGAAACATGTTTGTTGTTTCATTTCACTTGACACGTTTAATAGAAAAATTGCGAAAATATTTCTATAAGAATCTTGCAACATGTTTCACTACTTGTTTCGATGTTTACCGTCTCATTTGGAAAACATTACCTTGAGATCTGTCATAAAACTCACTCATGTTGCTTGTAGTGCGAACGCAAATTAAACATGACAAGTTAAGAGATGCCATTTTGTTTCAAGTGACAAGTTTCGAAACATCTACACGTAGAATGTTTTTTGGTGCAAACGCATAGTTACAGCATTATTTTGTAGTCTAGATAGTGCCTAAGTTAATTAACTGAATGACAATGTAAAATCCTTTTTGTATAGAACAGAAAGTGATTTATTTTCATTAATCAGTGCGATGTTCGGATCTGAATTAATTAACGTTCTTGTAAATCTAGATAAATTAACATTCCGTCCTTGAAATTAATCGCAACCTATCAAACTATTAAGGGACTTTTTTGACAGTTAATGGAAAATCAAATTATTTTATAAAATGTCCTTGGGATTCAATGAAATTGAGTTTTAGTGCTCTAAATGACGTTTTGTGTGCCCTAACCTAAAGCGACTGTCACGCGAATATGCGATTTCACGATCGTTTAAATGAATTATGATAAAAAAAATAGTCGACGTATATTTAGTAACCAGAGAGAGCAGAGACTCTGCTCTCGACGCTTGACGTATCCACACGTCGGGTCCGGTTTTGTAACAAGTCAATAGTCATCCTGAAGATGCCTCGTTGAGAGGTGAAACACGTGTCGATTTCTTACTTTCTTACTAAATATACGTCGTCTATTGTATTTTATATTGGATTTCCACAAAGTCACGCCTGAGTCAATTAACTATCCTGAATTATGACGTACACCTACACGCGAATAATATTGATCATGCGAGAACATCGTAACGTACACGAGCGCGACGAACGAGTTCTAGCGCAACAATCGCGTTTGGTTAGGACGCGGCCTAAACTGTGGTAAAGATATAATTATATAAAAAGTAAGGTATAATCCGCGCGCGACTGGTAGTCACCGCCTCAGGTTTGTAAGCGGTGAGACGGGGGAGGGCGCCGTTGGCAAAATTGACAGACTGAGTTAGCTTGGCCTTTGTCAACCTCCCCCGTCTCATCCCTCACATACCTCAGGCGGTGACTAGCAGTCGCGCGTGGACTTCTTTTTCTTTTCGTGTGGTTTGTGATTAACCTTCTGACAGAGTTTTAAAGCCGCCCATGGGCCTCTGACTTGACATCACATGCCGTTGAGAAATATCTCTCGGGCATGTCGATTTCCTCACGATGTTTTCCTTCACCGTTTTTAAAGCAAATGATAAATATTAATACGCACATGAATCCGAAAATTCAGAGGTCCGTGGCTTGGATTCGAACTCGAGAGCTATGACTTGGAAGTCCGACGGTTACACCTCTAGGCTATAACTGCTATACAAGGTGTCCCTTTTGATGTACCATACCTCTAGGAGACCATGTCAAAGAATCAACTGGCATATGATTTTTGTATGAATGAAAATGATTTATTCGTGCTTATCAAGAGAGTGTTAAAATATTTTCGAAACTGTGTATTTTTGGAAGACGTGTTCTGTGACTGTGACTTTTTATATTATTTTTACTTAGAATTATGGGACATCAAAAGGAACACGTTGTCAATAAGTTGCTTTTTAATTCAGCTCAACCGTTCCCGAGATGAAGTTACTCATGATTATGAGCAACTTTTACTATGAGAACACCTACGAAATAGCAAGCAAAAAAACATGTTTCTTATCATGCATATATCATGTTATTTTCATCGGGTAAATATTGTATTTTTGTATGAAATAACTGTTTTTTTTTTCGATATTTCAGAGTTGGTCTCATAATGAAAGTTGGTCATAATCATGTACTTTCACGTCCTGAACGTTTAAAAGTGAGCTAAAAATCACCGTGTTTAGCAAATTTATTATCTAATCAAAAATTTTGAATAGCTACATCTTTCTAACATTTATAAAAGTTCTTTAACAAAAATATTACTATTCTCGCCAGCTACAGAAGAGTTTCTACAGTAAGAAAACAAAAGAATGTGGCCCGAGTCGCACAAGCCGCTAAGTTAACAGTTTATGTGTTAAGTGTTCTCTCGACATCTGGAGTGAGCGCATAGTGACGAGCGGAGCGATCTAAGAAACAGGAAGGGTGCAAGCTGTCAAGTCGTTTTCTGTTTTGGTATATTTAGTTGGGCCCAGTAAGTGGCTGTGTTAGTCGCGGCATCACTGGCGTTTTTCAGGTCCTCAGACGTACAGGTAAGTGTAACATGATCAAAGCTGTGAAAAACAAAGTCATTTTTCCAATGAATAATAATAATAATAAAAAAAATATTACGTGATTCAATTTTGAGGCCTGTTCTGACCGAAATTCTTGAATAGAATATGCGATCATTACAGATGGCTTTTGAAAATACCAAAAGAATAAAATTTTACTGAAGATATAAAATGAAATCAAATTGTTTATATTGTAAATAGGATATCGGAATCACTGTTACTCTTCATATGAATAAATATTAATAATAAGCTAGATGAGGTGGGCGTTTCCTATCTGACTACTCTGAGAAGAAAAGCCGAAACAAACTCAGAGGTCACAGTCTCTTGTAAAGTACAGACATCATCTTGGTGGAAGGAGGCCATATGAGGATAATGTAGACTAGTGTCTGAAATGGTCTTTTGAGGAAAGAACCACACAGATTTGAGTGGACCTGTCCAGTCAGTAACGCATTCGTCAGTAATCGTGGAGCTCAACTCAGAACTTAAGGAGCTCAACGACTCGACGAACAATACCAAAGAAATGACATTTGAGTAGGCCGCATAAAGTACTCAAACTGCCAGACCATCATTAAAACTAACTGAGAAAGAAAAAAAAAAGAAAAAAGAATGATCCACATTGTCCTCAAATTCACAATAATTAAAATAATACTTTACAAAGTAATCAAGGCAAGGTATGGTATGTGAAGGTATCCGTATCATCCTTGGTAAGGCTTTGGACTGAGGCACCATCAAATATAGTAATTTGGGCTTCAAGCAACCCACACTCTCTACACAGTTCAAAAAGCTCGGTAACGAAAAATATTGGTACGTAAGCATTATCACTAAATCCGTGGTGCAGTCCACGCTTTCATGGAGATACACTTCCCAATACTTAAAAAAAAAAAAATTGTAGTTTTTTTTTTAGCCTGATCCAATTTTCTTCGCTGTCCCACTAAGTTCAGACCCTAACTCTTTACCCTTGCTAAGTGCTGACTCCAATAAGTGGATAGCGAGCAAACTGTACAGTTTAACTATTAAATACTTTATGTTTCAGAATAAACTAGATTACTGAAGTATTAGGAAGTTGGAGTTGGGTACTGTTCTTACTTGTTAACGATTGATCGTTAACGTAGATGTTGTTATTGTTAGAAAATTGCGAAAAACGCGCTTAAAGAAGTTTTCACTTCAAAAAATTTTTGAAGTGAAAACTTCTTTAAGCGCGTTGAGCACTTTTTGGGTGAACAAAATGCGTGAAACTCGCGTCATCCTGACCGCACGCTTCCCATGAGCTATATGTATACTGTGTTTATATTCACATAGATTTATACAATTCACAAGTTACATACTGAGTTTTCACTTCTATCGGCAGTCCCCAAAGACTGCCCTGCATGTTTTTCCTGTGAAGAAAAACAAGGAAGAAGGCAATGCACACAGCAACTCTCGACCCAGCCGCATGGTACAGCCGCTTTTAGAGGTAGCTTCCGTTATGCGGCTTCCAAAGTGTGGAATAACCTGCCACAACCTATCGATGTCCGATCTATTAACACGATCGAGACAATTAGAAGACGCCTGCGGCAGTATCTCGTGGATGCCCAACGGAAGCTAGACATGATTAATTTAAATGTTTCATTGCTATGAATCCATGATTATATCTATTATTGATTGACGACCGTCCATTGTTTCTTGTGCAACCATACCATTTTATTTCAATCCATATAAAGCGCTTTATAATTATTTGTAAACAATTATCTAATCGAGTTTAATTTTATTTGCTACACATATCTATCTACTTTTACTTAAATATAGAACACATACACACTTTAAAACTGTCATGAAATTTACATCCGTAAGACGTCCTCGTAACAGAAGGTCCAGTTGAAAACCAGCGTCATTCACTAGTTGTCTGGCATTTATGCAGATATTATTTTAAGTTATCTGTATTTTTTCTGTTTTTTTTTTGTTTTTATGTGAATATTGTGTGCCTTAGCCTGAGTCAAATAAATTTATTTTCTTCTTTCTTCTTCTGGGTGGCTTTCATAGGCATGTATTTAATCGAACCTCAAATAATAACCATTTTGCCTTCCTAAAAATATCATTGAACACTAATAAAATTAATGTGCCCCTCAAATAAATTATATTTTGGGGCCCTAAAAATACTAAATAGCCATTTAACTGTGGCCAACTTGGATATAGCAGTCGTTGGCCGCTGCCACGTTCGTTGGCAGCGCTCGCTTTCCTCGTTGGGCTCGCGCGTGGTTGGTCACAGTTCTAACCTAACCTAACCTAACCCATTAGGTTGGGGTGTCCTAGGGTTACTGCGACTAATCGGCTCGCGCGTGGTTAGTCACAGTTCTAACCCAACCTCACCCGTTTATTCCGGGTACCTTAGCTTAGTTACTGTGACCAACTCTGAGAAAAGGCCTAAAAGTTAAAAAGAGGTTCATTTATTTTATAAAGCGTGCATCATTAGAAGCCCAAGAGGTTTTTAGATGTTCATTAATTAAAAAAGGGGTAAATCGTTAGAAGGTTTTTTTTTGCAACAAATAATGATTTACGATGATGCAAACAATTATGCATGGTTTCGTCTAACCTGCATAGTCTTTGCATTTAGTAAAAGCCTCATGGGCATCCTCAATCTTTGGATGGCAAAAGGTCTACGGGTATTCTACCAGTAGCTTTTCACAACTAAATGGAAGCCCAACAAAATCACCATTGGAACACAAGAATGCCTGTTTCAGGATCAGAACCTTAGGAAAACAAAATCTGCTCCCCAATTCAACTCTTAAACATGCTGAGAACAGGTCTTTTTGATCGCTACTAGTATTGGTCATTATAATACTTACCAAACGCATTTATGATAACAATAAGCTCTTATTACAACACATGGGAGAAATAACACAGTTCAGTCCCAGACAACGTTAATAGAATAATAAAATGTAATGAAACTCTTACTACGGAGAAACAGGACTAACTTATTACAGACATATGACCCACATGGGAAATAACATTATTTTTACTGAACTACATACTAAACTGTATTTAGGATTAGTTATTTGGGTACTATGACCGTATAAGTGCGTTGTGGAGGTCAGATACGGAGTCGGTCAATGTAAAATACTAGTATTCAGTTGCTTTAGGTTAGACTGAAAGCTGACACTAACATAGTAAGGAAAAGGCTTCGTAGATGATGATTTACTATGACCCAGTAAGTGAGTTGTGGAGGTCAGACAGGCAGTTCATCCATGTAAAATACCGGTATTCAGTAGCATCAGGTAAGACTGAAAGCCGATCCTAACATAGTTGGAAAACGGAAGGCAGATGATTTGCGTTCCGGAAGACCTTGTGAAGGCCACAGGCAGGATAGGAGAAGCACAGAACCGGTCATAGAGGCGGTGCTTGGAAGGCCTATGTCCAGCAGTGGAGGCTTTCGGCTGAAATCATGATGAGGCAGATGATTTACTATGGCTGTCTATTTGTAAGGAAAACTGTAGTATCCTTCGTTTCCACTAGTTCCGTTAACTGTTCCATGTCCCAAGACTTTTCGGATTCTTGTGCGTATTGTATAATTAACACTTGCTTCAAAAACGGTGAAGGAGACCATCGTGAGGAAACCGGCATCCCTTTTTTATTTTTTTTTGAGGATGGGAAATCATCAAATGACTTCTCCCGCTCTGGGCAGAGTGAGAGGGTGTGTCAGACTTTTACTGACTAAAACCCACCCGTGTTCCTTCCGTTGCATGTGTGCCGGGGCCGCGTTATCCCTTTCGGACAAACCCGCAACCCCAGCAGGAAACCGGCATGCCTGAGAGATATTTTTCGACGGCATGTGAAGCCAAGTCAGAGGCCCATTGGCGGCTTTAAAACTCTGACACCAGGTTAGTCACTAACCACACGACAAGAAGAAGTTCCATTATGGAACTTCTGATGTTTCTTTCTAAGCACTAGTTCCATTTTAAAAGAATCTTATAATAATGGAATTATTGTTGAATTTTGAATCACTACCACCACGTTATTATTTTAGGCACTTGTGCAATTTTTTAAGGGTGTAAAAACAATAGAGGTAAAAACACTTAGTTTTTATAATAATTATAGTCAATAAAATCATTAAGTTCAGGCAAGGAAAGCTTACTGCCACCTAAAGTATCGGTAAAGTACTGTTTTGCATAATGTAATCTATACGAAAACTACGAGAGTTTCAAGTTTTGATGAGTAGATCCTCTTGTAACTTCCACGAAAGGTGAGCTAAGGTTTCTGAAGTTCATCATAGTTGAAGCTCTACCGGTATTATGATGCCCTAGTAAGTTTGTAAGTACGTTAACTACTAATGCTAGTTTTTCTGTGTCTGTAGGAGGCATCTTAATATCGTCTTACTATTATATTTTACTAGCTTTTCGTGCCCGGCGTCGTCCGGGTGAATTTCATGTCTCTCTATCCAGTGTTTCAAGCTGTGCGGTATCTGTCATGAGTTGGTCGTTGGTTGATTGAATGAGAGATTTACTTAAACAAAAATACTTTTAAAATTTCCGAGTTTTCCGGTTTAAAAAAAAATACTTTCATACAAACTTTGTCCTGATAATTACGAACACAACAAAAAAATAATGCCAAATCGGTCGAGCCGTTCTCAAGTAATGATCTTTCATACATGCGGCAATTTTTTTTTTTTATATATAGGTTATAACGCCCTGGATGTAATCTATATTTACAAAAAAACATCGTTTCGAAGTTTTAGTTAAACCCTAATTTAACATCGTTCTCATGTTTTCTAATTTTTCCTTGTTCCTTTTATAAATAGAGCAATAGGTTTTTATTAAGGCACTTGTTGTTTTTCCCTCCCATAAAAATCTGATGTGAATAATTACGTAAAATTTATTCATTCTTCCCCTTCAAAACATCCCTTAGTTAAACCAGGACGCGAAATAATCTCTCATATTAGTCAAAAATATTTAATTTGGCGTGAAAATATGACGGTCGGATTACTGAGCTGAAAAATAATTACGTCGGCGTTACGTCGTGTCGCGTCGACAACTGTCAGTCGCCTTAAAATTATGATCACGTAGAAGCACTAATCTTGGGGTGAAAATATGGAAAGTATACACGAAGGCAGTCGTCGGACGACATAGCTTTACAACACACCTGAATTCCTGGTAGACGGAGGTGTAAAGGTCACACAGAATTAGCCTGTATTCCACGAAGGGTTGGGCAGAGGTGTACTTATAGTATACCCACACATTTCGGCAGTTATGTTGTAGTTCTTAGTTAGGTATAAGTCCCATATAATAGGGGTCGAGAGTATCTTTATTAACCAGGCACAGATAAAGACCCCTCTGTGCCTCGGAAAGCACGTTAAGCAGTTGGTCCCGGCTGTCATTCGTTGATCTTTGACAGTCGTTACGGGACGTCTGAAATACTGTCTTGAATTCATGCAATCCTAGTACTTATTGTTATGTTACTGCTCAGTAATACCTTTCCTAAATGCTTAATTAAGAGGGTTTATCCTAAAAGTTGGCAACGTCGCAAATTACTGTCAAATATTTACCTGTTTTGATTCAATGCAATGTTACTGAATAGAAATAACAAATGTGGCTAACTAGCGAACTAGAATATTAACAATGAATTGCAATTATAACATTGAATTTGATGTTGTACCCATTTTAGGTGTAATAAACGCATTTGGAAAGTTTCCAAATAGTTTTTTTACAACTAAAACTAAACATTCGGTGTTACGATATTAATTATTGCGTTTCATAATCGATATTCTAGTTCACTAGTTAGCCATATTTTTTATTTCCACACAGTAATATTGCTAAATTAATCAAAACAGTGAAATATTTGACATCTATTTGCGACGTTGTCCACCTTCAGAATAAACAATCTTAAGTGTCAGTGTTGAATGAATAATTATAAATAACGCTGGTGTTCAGATTTTATGGCATTCTGCACATTTAACCTCGCTATTTAACTTCGCAATTTTCAAAGACAAAGTTTCTCAAAACATTTGCATAAACGTTTCTCACTTTCACAGTTTAACGCGTCCCGTGACTCCCGCTATTTCGCGCACACGCGGTCGCCATTCTCACATTATTATCTCTTTTATTCTTTCCCTCTTTCCTCCCACAGATTATAATAAAATAGAAACCCTTGGGAGAATAATAAAAGAAAATTCTTCATTGTTAGAAAAAAATGCCGTTGCGAAAGTCGTAAACGGCTGAGTTTCATCAAAAACCGTTTTTTATCGGGATGCAGATAAAATTGGGATGTGTATGATAAAGTTTATTGAAGGAGGTTTGATGTATCATCTCATAAATATTGGTTCTCGAAAACATGACTGAGTAACTTACGCGGTCGGTTCGGGCGACAAGAATGTTCTTCGTTGATGAAAGTTTTATTACATAGAGCCATGAACTACAGATACACAGACACAGAACAGCCTGAACTCCTAATGCCCGATTGATTTTCTGAAGTGAAACAAAAATCCACTAAATGTATAAAGAATCAAGATCCATTGCTTTGCAAAACTTTACGTGTACAGTTTACCCCAATAATCTTTGAGTAGGACCTGCCAACACTTCATTTTAAGAGTTCAAAATACTCATCGACTTTTCCATGGCTCTGAATAAAACCCTCTTATTTTTTTAACATTTTCTTTTCAGCACTCGTGTCCTTACAATCTTATGTTATCTTGAAGGTACAAACAGAGAAGCGTGACTTTACGGCAGTCATTACTTCATCGTAAAAACATTACGACTTTTACTTTTCTTATGATGTCTCGCATGGGGTAGTAAACGGAGTGCTAACCGGGGTTGACCATGTCGCTGTGATCGAAGAAGAGTTCTTAATAATAATCATGAGAATGTAAAAATAACTACGTATATATACGTATAGGTATCAGGATGTAAACTTCACTCATCCTCTATAGAAAAGGAAGGATACGCGGACCAGACCAGTGTTGTGTCTGGTGGACAACCGCCCAATGACTGATGTCGGGACGTTGTATATGAATATGCCAGTCGCGCGGTAAACCATGCTTGCGCGATGCAGGATTTTGCGTTACGTCAGTCATAGTTCGCAAGAGGCGATGTAAATGCCGCCACATAACTTATTTTTATACATACTGTGCAGTGCTGAAGCTATGGAGAAATCATGAAGTAATTTTTTCGGATAATACCTGCCTAGTCCAATTTCCATTGACTAATGCTTGGTCTCTATAAACATGCTATTGCCAAACTGGGCATATGAATAGATTCATATCCTAATTTTACCTGTGATAGCTATTTCCATATGGGAGGGTCTACTATGCAAAGCTATGAGATATTTGTTTCATTATTGGTCACAACAAAAGAGTCTTAATTTTATCCAATAACAGTACGTAAATTATAGAAATCGGCCATGACACATTCAGCGCTGTGAAAAAGGGTTTACCAGCATATTAGCGCTCCATTTATTCTTACTCCATGTTCACGGGCTATGGAGCGTGTCACAGAGGTTTGTGACATTTACAAATATCTGTGTAAGATCAAAATAATGTTTTTGTTGTTTTACGGTTTTTTGTTATGGTTCTTCAAGCGCCCATCAAATCAAACTTGCTGGCTTGATAATGTTTTACCACGAGATCCGCCATTCTCCAATTTTATCAAGATATCTATATGACGGAAAAGGGTGTGTCTCATATTTTAACTACTGTGGGCGTACTGTATGTATTGTTAGTTATTGCGCAATAGAAAAACCGTTTACAGTTCAGATCAAATTATAATTCACTATCAAATTAATCACACTAGCAATACATACACTGTAGATACACTACACAACTATTCGAAATGCGCGACAGTTGCTAAATGTGTTCATTACTCGACCGCCACTCTCAACTCTGCTTAGCACCGGCTGGTCCGAGCGTTATGTTGTGGACTCGGTCGAGCGCCGCTAGGCAGCGCTGGCATCCCGATTAGTCAACTCAGTAACGGATTTCCGACATTATATCTATACTTAATATAATATAGCTGTTTGCTGCTGATAGTTTGTTTGTTTGGTTGATCGCGCTAATCTCTGGAACTAACAGTCGAATTTGATTGATTGATGATTTTTACCATTTGATAGCTCAATTCTTGTGAAAGGTTTTAGGCTATTAAACATCACGCTATGACCTTAAGGAGCCGAGCAAAAATGTCAGAAAGAACGCTAAGCGAAAACGAAGTAATAACGTGGGCGGGCGATGCGATGCAACGAGTTAGGTTGAGGGAACAAGAAATTTTACGCAGACGAACTCGCGGGCAGAAGCTAGTTCTATATAATTGTGAAGATATTATAGAAAAGCCTATAATATTCCCACTGCTAGGACATAAACCTACTCTCGGTGACAGGGAGTGGGCCGTAATCCACCACGCGGGCCCAGTGCGGATTGGTAGATGTCACATGTCTTTGTATTTTTAGTTCTGGGACATGCCGGTTTCCTCACGATGTTTTCCTTCACCGTTTTGAGAGCAGTGGTGATGAAATTATTTACACAAAGCAAAACGCCTGTCTGGGTTAGAACCGACCTTACAACTCGTAAGTCGCGGCCGTTACCACTGGGCCACCACAATTCTCAAAGAAAAGTATAAAAAAGTAGTTACCTACTCGAAGTTTTTTCCTCTAAAAACTACGTATAGAGAGACACAAGACAGTACTGATGTGTGATTGATTAACACTGAAATACAATACAATAGACGACGTATATTTAGTAACTTAATCTACTTAACTGTTCTTAAAGAGTCATAAAGAACCCTGTTAGAAATCGACACGTGTTTCACCTCTCACCGAGGCATCCTCAGGATGACCGTTGACTTGTTGCGAGCCCGGACCCGACGTGTCCTGAGAATGCCTCGTTGAGAGGTGAAATGCGTGTCAATTTCTTACAGGGTTCTTTGTGGCTGTTTAAGAACAGTTAAGCGGGTAAGGTTACTAAATATACGTCGTCTATTGTATTTTATAATGGATTTCCGCAAAGTCACGCCTGAGTAAATTAACTATCCCACTGAAATACAAAACATATCGCAGAAAACAAATTAATATTATGCGGCCCTGAACCTTTCTATTTCTCAGAAAATACTGTAATACAAGAAGCCTCCATTAGTTATGGAGGAACCAGATATTTATCAAATTATTCTGCGTCTGCTTATTCAGAGAGCAGTGAACAGTTAAATGGAGGTAATCGTGCGTAAAACTACGTTCGATAAATATTATTCTGCGAATAGGAATCGAATCTACAGTGAGTAATATTATTGGGGAAATAATATTTCTTGTTATTGGTTATGTGGTTTCTCGAATTGAATGAAACGTTGCAAGTAGATAGTCTATTAGGTACCTATATTGTGAAGTTTTAGAGTTCTAAGAGTTTCCACCTACCCCTACGGGAAGTAGGTGTGAGGGTATATCTATTAACAATATTTATCTTCTTTCGTTGTTCAATATTAGAGGAATAAACATATTCGTTCCCCTAAATATACGCTCGCTGTCTGTTGACACTTTTATATTTGCATTTGATCCATTTACGCTTCCAGTGAATTCAAATTTTTAGTTGCTACTGAAGCTTTCTGAAATTCCTTTTGCGATGTGAGAGTGGAAAAAAGTAGAGTGCTCTGCTATGAAACCTAGGTTTGCTTTCAAAGTGGGCAGACTGTTCGGGTCTAATTTTATCTCATATCTCTGTTAAGGCTTGTGCAAACCAGCGCGACTTGTCGCGCGCAGCGACACGAACAATACAATTTCTAAGAAAACTTCACAGTATAACAATAACCGGTGTCGCGCTGGTCTGCACAAGCCTTTATGTCAGTCATAGACGTATAGAGGTATGAGGAACAGGGTGTAAAGTTCACACGTCCTGGTCCTCCCATCAGACGGGTCTTGTGTCTTGAATCGCAGGCCGATTCCCGGCCACCATAGGCGCGGGCTTGCGGACGGTGAGCAATGGGTAGCTCGCCGTCCAATAAGGACCGGGCCCACGCGCGCCTCAAAGAGATGTCAGCAGAACTGACGGGGTCCGCTAGGACCGATGCCTGGCGGGGTCGCGGGAAAGTCCGAAAGGGATACCGTGGCACCTGGCAATGTACAGGCAACTGAAGGAACACGGGTGGGTTTCTGATTCGAAGTTCGTATGTGGCGTTGTCGATGCCGCCACAGACGCTACGGTCTACCTAAACGGTTTACCTGTGCAGATAGATAGACCGGAGCGTGTATTGGAACAGACCTGTGCAGTTCTTGGAATATTTGACATGTCGATCGACCTGCACGGGTAAACTGACGTACACTCCTACCAACTTATCTGTGAAATGGCGAAAATTGGAACTACGGCCGTCATGTTGAAATGTCATTCGATTGTCAGTGTCTACTACATTCGGGTTCTCTGGTTGTTTTGTCGTGATATTGCTGAATTTATAAAGTTAAATATGCCGAAAGCTGTTAAAAGTGATGCTCGAAACATTATTCTAAAAGTTAAAACCTTTTTTGAAGAAGAAGCTCGGGCGGGGTGTCCGATTATTCCATTTAATCAAATATAAAAACGAATTTCGGCAGCGACAGGTTAGTGTTGTCAACTTTCTTGTTATAAATTACCCGATAATTAACTAATTATTTAAGTCCACGAAATATTCGTTTCTATTCTTGCTGCAGGTTAGCGTAACGGTAACGTACATCTATTAGGTAACCTGCTATGTGAGTGAGCCAACTAACCTGCCAGATTTCAAATTTCTACTAACATTTATTTTATTATCTTATATTTCAGGTGTGAGTCAAGGACTAATTTCAAGAATAGTTAAGGAAGGGCACGCAGCAGAATCAACTGGTACAAAAATTCGGACACCAGGCAAGGAGAGTAAACGTAAAAGTGGATTTGGGCATGTTGATGATTTTGACATGGGAGTTATACGGAGGAAAGTACATGAATTTTATTCTGCTAAAAAAGAGGTCCTACTGTTAAAAAGCTTCTAGAGGTCTTAAAGACAGATATAAATTACACAGGAAAGCGAGAGAGTTTGCGAAAGCTGCTTCACAAGGTGGGATTTCGTTTTAAAATCAAAAAATCTCAATCCAATCGGAAGGTTCTTATGGAGCGTATGAAATATCAGCTTGGAGAGATAAGTACTTGCATGCAGTGGATAAAAATATAAAAAAATGTAAATAAAAAGTAGCACAATGAAAAGAAAAGTTGCTGATGTTAATATTGAGCACAAAAATGCTGAAATTCCCCGCCTAGTTAACGAAGCTTTTGACGCTATTACAGTTCATGAGTGGGCACAGCATTGTAAACACGGTCGCAGGTTAGAAGGAGCATACTTAAAACATAATTTGTATTTAGATAAACCTTTTATTATAGAAGTGGTAAGTGACACTGAAACCGAAAGCGATAGTGATAATGATGATAGTGGTACGGAAATAAGCGGAATATGGCCTCACAACCAGGATGAAGTTGTGTATGCAGGTTCATCTAAAGATCACAATTACTGTAAACGTGGTTTTCAATAAATGATTGTAAAGCAATTTGTTTTTTTTTATTACACTACACTACCACTAGGTACGCCTGCTAATATTATAATTAGTCAAATCTGGTGTTAAGGGTTAGGTACGGTCATAACTAAACGATAGACATCCAGGTACCTCTTGCAGGGTAGGTACCTACTTAATTTTGCATTAAATGAAAGTTGTGTCCCCCCCGTGGAACATTTTATCTGCTGAATTTCCACTTAATTGGATTACTTTTTAGATAAAACCATTGTTTATTGCTGAGAGACTAAACTGTTAGCGTACCTACGTAACTGTAAATTATCAAATTCTTTTTATTTATTTTATCATTTTTATATAGGTATCATTGTTTTTAATTTGTAAAAACTGTAATTCTTATTAAACGATCATGTCTAATGTGAGATTTCGTTCTTGAAAACTTACTCAATTTTGGGCACCTTATATTAATTAGCAACACTGAATCGATGGTGCCGTCCTCTTTCAGTTCACAGATAAGTTGGTAAGACTGTACGGTAGACCGTAGCGTGTTTGGCCTATATTATAAACAAATTTTATTTTTTTACTTTTGGTGCACTGATATAGTTTACAGTGTTGCTAAGATATACATAGCATACTAAATTTTTGCCTAAAATTAATTTATTTCACAGCTAAATCAATACTACTGCCTAGCCTTCTCCCAACTATATTGGGGTCAGCTTCCAGTCTAACCGGACGCAGCTGCATACCAGTTTTTTACATGGAGCGACTGCCTATCTGACCTTCACAACCCAGTAACTGGGTAATACCATACCCCTTGGTAAGACTGGTTGTCAGACTTTCGGGTTCCGACCCGTAACCACTGTCAAAGATCCACGAATGACAACCGGGACCAACGGCTTAATGTGGTTTCCGAGGGACGAAGGAGTCTCGGTATGTAAAGATGGTCACCCATTCACAGGCCAATCCCGGCAAGCGTAGCTTAACCTGATGGATCGAACCGTGCGGCAGTTATTACTTATCCACGAGCTCCTCATAGCTAACTCAATAATTAATTAAAATTACAATAATTATATAATACCAGCCTGTTACTATCCCACTGCAGTCTCATACAGTGAAGGCACGAGCATTGATCACTACGCTTGCTCAAGACGGGTTGGTGATTTCAGACTTATAGTTAATAATTATATACAATGTGTAAACTACTTATATCTACTTAATTTTTAACTAACTATTTATAGCGTAAGCGTAGCAAAGTTAATTATTATTAAGGCCATTAAAATTACTAGAACCCAATCTATGAAGAAACTAAGACAGGCATTCTAACTAATATTACAAATGCGAAAGAGAGTTTGTTTGTTACGCTTTCACGTAAAAACGGCTGAACGGATTTTGATGAAATTTGGCACATGAGTAGACCATGACCTGTAGACATAGGATACATTTTGTCCCTATATTCCCACGGAATCGAGACTTATGCGGGTGAAAGCGTGGGGCGCAGATAGTAAAATACAAATTAAATATTTATCTATAAAACATTGGAGATTGAAAGTAGCTCGCTGGCGAAACATTGAATATTTTATGAAGACAGATTAAAACTTCAATGTAAGTAACGTCTATTAAATATTAATAGCAGAAAACGTAGGCGCAGAACAATTATTATTCTCGTCGATATTTTTTTTCTCAAAACATTTCTAAAAACTTTATCTATTCCTTGATATTAATAAACAGTGTTTTTGACGGATAAAAAACTTTCAGGGATGATTATAGGTTATTTTAATAAAGGAATGTAATTATCAAGACGTTTGGAATTAATTAAATAGTAATATTATTCGGTAGGTAGATAATGATTGATCATGTCCGATGTCAATTTTGACATGGTCGCCATCTTTGTTAGAGCGAACAAGAAGTATAAAAACTCTTTTTATAGTTTTACTTTTCTTTATTTTAAATATTTTACTTCTTCTTTTGTTTTCACTTCTACATACATCTTATGTATGCACTTAGAACGCTAAGACACTGGGATACCATGGCGACGTCGCTGGCTATGTAGCCATGGCTACCTCTGGCTACCTACCATAGCCAAATGAGGTTTCAAATAAGTAGCCAGTAACACGCGGGCCAACTGATCGCCAGGACGGTCACTGGCGATCAGTTGGCCTGCACTGAGTGATGGAGGCGTAACTTACTTGTGGAGAAAATACTGGCAACTTGGCTACGCGTCGCCAGGTCACCAGAGTATCCAGTCTCCACGTAGGGGCCGGTCGGTGATGGCTATGCTTCCAAATTGGCGACGTCGCCAGACCGTAGCCAAGTGAGTTAACTGTCATATATTTCGATACGAATTGTTTGAATACGTAGCCGGCGAAGTCGCCATGGAGTCCCAGTGTGTTGACGCTCTTATGTTTAATAAATTCCGTGCCGAAACCAGGGAAAATACCGTATAACATCCATTCTGTTTAGCAAAATGTCTAACAAATTTGTTACTGGAAACAATTCAATATAATAAAATGATAGGTCTTCAGAATGAGGCCACCAAGTAGATTGAATGTGGTTTATTCACTAAATAATAGAGAATACATAAAACAATACACAATGGTGTAAACCATTTATAAATTATATACATATATTGTACAAAGGAGTGTACCTAACTACGTAATGCATTGTTAGTGAGCATACATAGACTTCACTGCGATGGAATTATTGGATACCTAATGACCGAATATTCTACGGTTATTTCTTCAGTTGTCCCGAAAGTTTGGCAACCTGCCTTACCAAGGGGCATCGTGTTACCCAGTAATTGGGTTGTAAGGCTCAAAAAGGCAGTCGCTCCATGTAAAACCACCCCCACAGTAATTTTTTTGCATGTCTTAAAACTAAATAGTAGTCGGTGAATCTGTCCGCCGCAGTTGGCGGCCTGCCGTTCGATTCTGTAAAAATATCACCGTGAAACTTAGGGAGCTGTCAATAGTGTTAATCCCTAGCATCCTGCCGGTCGATTCTGTGGCAGTGACAGCTCACTTCACGCTCACTTCAGCTAAGCTTCACGTTAATATTTTTACAGAATCGACCGACTGTTGCGCTTTGTGAGTGCACGAATCAATCTAGTCTAGCTAATCGTTAAGAACAGGTTTTACATGGACAGTTCCTGTTGTTTTAATATTTTTTACTTTTGTTTTTGTAATTTAGATTTGATTACTAGTTTATTTATATATTTAGAAGTATACAAATTATGTATTAGGTATGTTGAAACTGTTTTGTACTCGCCGTCACTTGTCCCTACATATAGGTTCATTAGAAAACCAGCGCCAGACAGCATCTGCTTGGCATTAATGCTGAAATGAACCTTTTTGGCGCAGCCGTGAGGCACACACTATTATTGTTAATATATTATTTTCACTTTTTTTATTTTGTATTTAGTGTTTCACAAACTGTGTCCAAATAAACATTATTCTTTCTTTCTTCTTCTTTCTTAAAATACTGGCATTCACCTGCAGCCGGTTAGACTCGAAGCCGACCCTAACATAGTTAGGAGGTGCTAGGTAGATGATGATTTGCCTAACCCAGGGGTTCCCAAAGTGTGCGCCGCGGTGCCCTGGTGCACCGTAGAGGGTAAAGAGGTGCGCCGGGAGGCGTTCCTGTTTACCGTCACCGCTCCGGAAATAGAACTTAGGTACTCGCGGGTACAAAATAAATGCTCTAAGAATTCTCGTTCCCTTTGCAACATCTTATTTATGTGAAGCCGGACTTTCAGCTGTAGTTGCAATTAAGAGCAAATATCGCTCAAAGCTTAATATGGATCAAGAAATGAGAGCAGCGGTGTCAGGCTTTATCCCACGCCTTAAAAAAATGTGTGGACATCACCGAGCTCACGCCTCACATTGACTTTCATTTAAGTTGCCATTGTATTTTAGTTCCTATTTTTCTTAAATAATAAACATATTCTTGTGTCAATAAAAATATAAAATCTCAGCTTCATATCGTGAATGTTTAAATTTTTGTGCCTATCTACCCTGTTTCGACTAGAAAGGGCGCCGAGACAAAATACTAAACTTGCAAGTGCGTCGCGAACTGTAAAAGTTTGGGAACCCCTGGCCTAGCCATTTTTTTTTTCCTTTTGTCTAATTATGATCAAACGTTATAAGGCCCAAATGGTTTATAAAATCTCTGAAGCCAGGTGGGCAGCAGGTGGTAGGTACAACATAGTCGGATGGAGAGCTTTATCACAGATGACACATGCTTTCCTGGTAATTGTGTGTTGTGTTACCTTTTCTATTTCGACCAGACTTATAGGGAATATCTGTGCAAAATTTTGACAGAATCTATTCAGTAGAATTTGCGTGATCTTGGAACATACACACATCAAAAAAAGTTTGTGATCACTAGCAAAATCTGATATATTTTTTAAATTTAACTTTATCAAGAAAAAGTGTTTACGTTATATCTTTTTAAAATAGCATAAATAGCTCTTTTTTAATTTAATAGCACTGGTCGAAATTATAAAAATAAACTTTTTTTAATTTTTTAATAAAAAATTGAATAATTCAATCCTAATGTAATTGTAATAGAAATTTGATGGAAACAAAAAGGTCCTTTAACCAAACTTATACAACAAATTATTAATAGAAGGTTTTTATTTAATACAAAATAACTCTTCCACTGGCTCGCACACATGTGGAGATCCTCTTGGGCATGCTGAGAATCAAGTTATCCAGCATTTCTTGCGTTAACCTGTCCCATTCTTGAATAGCGGCTTCCTTGAATAGCGGCTTGTTTTTAGCATCATAATGCAGTGTATTAAATACACGTGCTTTTACTTTATATTATCGGACTAGTGCTGTAATGCCACAGATAACTAATCTGGATTTGGTTGCGACTCGATAAAAACAATAACATTGAACTTGCCTGGGAATTGAACGCGATATCTACGTGTCACTGATTAAATACGCACTAAATAGGATACACGTAGGTATTATCACACCCACTTTAACATCCTATGCGTGTGTTTGATTCTTATTATCGAATTGAGGGTAGTTAGTAAATCATCACCGAACCTGCTCACTACCTACATCGCGGCGATATGCATCCATGGCGGGCAGTACGATTTTGCGCCCTGAGCTGGATGAACGTTTCTTCTTCTCTTGTTGTGATCGTGTTTCAAGCTAAACGTTTTAGCATCTGTAGTGTTTGTGGACTACCGTGTGGTGTGCGATCTTCAAGACCTTTGAAGTCAGAGTACATCTAAACTGCCTATCTGAGAAGTGCCGTGCACGCTGAAGCTCTCCTGCTGACCCAGGTGTTGAGACAAGGTAGGTGGTGTTCAATTGCCTTCTTGGAGATAGTAGGAACGAACGATTTATCTTGTCATTGATATGCCAGAATGATTGACATAATTAATATCGACTATTTGTTCAAGGAGTATTTTATTACTCCGTTATTGAGAAAAAAAAAACAATTTAATGTATTTATAATATTATACTGACAACAATCGTGTTTTTCGGCTAGAATTTCCAAGATGCTGTTGGAGCTAGCCCGCGTTTAAAGATGCGGTCCTATTTCCTTATTAAATAATGTCCATAGGTCTATAGGTAATACAAATAAAAAAAACGGACTTGTTGTTCGGAAACGGACTGGGCAGATTGTTAATGTACTTGTCCAATTTGAAAACCTGCCCGTAAAACTAAAAGTTAAAATTTTGTTGCGATTCGTTTTGACTAAGTTCTTACAACAAGTATGTTTTTTTCCTCGCAAGTTTGTTGAAAATCGTCGTATGCAACGCGTGTGCATTGATCATTACCCACTCGGCCTAAATTATGACCAACACAGCACACTTGTATCATAATGTACTAATATAAGGAAAAACTTGAATTTGTTTTTTTAGGGTTCCGTAGTAAAGAAAGAACCCTTATAGTTTCGCTATGTCCGTTTGTCTGTCCCTCTGTCTGTCCGTCTTTCTGTCCACGGCTTAGCTCAGAGACGGTTAGTACTAGAAGGCTGTAATTTGGCATATGTATACATATTAATCATGCCGACAAAGTGGTAAAATAAAAATAAATACGTAAAGTGAGGATGTTTTTTTTCCCTCATCTACACCATGTTGTGGGTATCGTTAGAAAGGTCTTTCAAAAATATTGCGAGTATGTGAAAACCATTTTTGAATTCAGGGATCCGTTTGCGAAATATTAAGCTTTTAACTGAAATTGTTTGTTAGAGTCAAGTGTCCCCCACCCTCTTCTAGCTAAATGGTTGTACTTGGACTTGTGAAGAGAGCTAAGTAGGCTGTACAGGTTAACGAGAAATAATCAACCAACTTAAATTTGCAGTTTGAAAAACATGATCTCCGATACATTCCGTATGGGAGAACACGTTTTTCAACTACAATGTTAAGTTTGTTATTGGGATACTTTTTTCGATTTGTGTTTAAACAGACAAATAGAAGTTCTAAAAACTATATTTTCGGCATTTAGGCCGGGGAAATTAGGTTTGAACCCTGCACTAAATCGATTAGCGATTAGCGATTTTTTTCTTGAATCTTTTTTTGAACTCTTGAAATAATATTTAAAAAAAAACATTTTCCAGCGCTGGGCACGCCACGATTGTGGCGATAAGTCCCCACTTTGAGGAGTGACTAGAGAGGCGCCACGGCGTCCTCACCGGACATGGTTGTTTCGGGAGGTTCCTGTTCAGAATAAAGCGGGAGGAAACGCCCGGGTGTCCTCACTGTGTGGATCGCCCGGAGGACACGGTGGAGCATACGGTGGAGGTCTGCCCTGCTTGGGCAGAGCACCGCCGTGTCCTCACGGAGGCGATTGGTGGCGGCGATCTCTCGCGTCCGGCCCTGGTTCAGGCCATGGTCCGGAGCGAGAGTGCATGGGAGGCCGTCACTTCCTTCTGCGAAGCAGTAATGCTCGCGAAGGAGGAGGCGGGACGCGAGAGGGTGAGGCAAGATTCGCGCCCTCGCGCCCCTAGTCGCCGCAGGAGACGCCCCGGGCGTCGGGAGTCGCAAGCCGATTTCCGGCCACCGTAGGTGCGGGCTTGCGGACGGTGAACAATAAATAGGTAGCTCGCCGTCCGATAAGGGCCAAGCCAAGCCAACCAAAAAAAAAAAAATTGAGGCAAAATAGTTAACAGGAAAAAATTGGTTGCATTATGTAAAAAATTGGTAAAACTCATATATTAATTCTGAATTAAACATTTTCCTCCATGGACAGTTAAATAAAAATAAAATTACGAAATTTTTAAATTGTACTTCAACGAGACTTAAAAGACTAAATGTTAACAGCAGTTTTTGCATTTAATTACTAATACGCTATCCAACAAAATAAAACGTTTTGTACTAGCGCAAGATATTTAATCAAAGTTTTAACGCAAAAATTTTACAGGGTCAAATTTTGTTTAAAAATACTAAAGCATTTATTTTTTATTTTTGTATAACATTTGGTTTAATGTGTTTAATTTTCTTAAGAACATAAAAAAAAATCGTATTTTTTTTATCATAATTTCCGTGGAGGAGAATGTTCAATTTTTTTACCTACTTGTAATACCATAATACTCTGCGACAAACACTTTATACAAACATGTCTATTAATATTTTTTTGTACAGCGTAAAATTGAAATTAGATATTTTCTTTAAAAAAAAGTGCACGCGGGTGTGAAATTTTTGCGTCATACATTTTAACATACTCCCTTGTCCTTGAAAAAAATCACCGTTTTAAATTAATGCAGTTGGCCTAAAATTCGGTGTAAAATTCAGGCTAATAAAATCGATCCCAGACCTCGTAGCAATTACTTTTTTTCAAAAATCTTCTATCTACAGTTTTGACTTCGCTACGATTTTATTATAATAATATGTATAGATTCGTACTGGTGTGAATAGTTGCGTGACTTCCCAATCATTAAAACAATCAACGCGCGTCCCGCGTCTCGTGCGGGATACGCCTCAGTTCGACCAGAGCTTTACAAACAAATCATTATTCAAATTAGTAGAACCCACACATCTAAAATAGAATACGGTTATGTTAATGTACTAGGGTAACAGAAGTTAGCAAACATGACTATTATAGGGCGTACAATAACATCCTAACTTAAATATGTAAAGTCTAACAGACGGCTAGGTACGCTTGTTCAGAATATGGAGCGTTTAAACTTTAGACTGAACTAATTTTGAAATGTTCTATATGGGTCAGAGAAGTAAAGCCAGTAGCAAGTAGCAGGACTTGACTGCGGCGGCCGGTAACCTGCAGCACCAGTCCGGCGTATATTTTCTTTTTTTTTGGCTGCTTAACCGGACTTTCCTGTGCCTGCCTCAAAAGATTAAGGCCTCCAGCCAGGGCATCAATTCTGTAACCTAATTTGTATCTATTTTAATTGCATTGACATTTTATACTATTGTGTTGCAGTATTGTGAAATTTTATTTTATGGGCGTTGCCTGAATTTAATGATTTTATTTTATTTATTAAACTTAGAAATTAAGCGACTATACATTAAGGGCGCCCCTTGTGGGGTACGGAGCTCGGCTTAGGGCGTCGCTGGGGGACGACAGCAAGGGATACGCTGGATCGGATTAATATTATTATGAGTTTTATATTTCTTTGGTCTTTCTAATTAAAATAAAATAAGTAGGCACAGTAATCCGTGAACAATAAAGGCATCACAGGATAATTATATACTATAGGTTCTCAAATATTTTGTTCTATAGGTTTATATAGGTTGGTTCTCTAAGTTTAGTAGAAAATAATTTAATACTGGTAATGAAGGCCAGTAGCAGCTGCCTACGTCAGTTGTCAAACAGAACACAGTTAATGTTAATTGCTAACGGTAGTTCCTACACATGCCGCCGGCATAGTTTGTAGGAGCTACTAGTGACAACTGGTTTGGTTTGAAACTGTTAGAGAAACTTATCTGTTTTATTTCCGCATTAAATACTTTTTGTAGAATGAGAAATAAAAATGTTACTTTTTAATAAGTTGGCAGAAGTATCCGGCTCGTTTTTCAGAGATAATTCGTAAAAAATCTGAAGTTAATTAGCTGAAGAATATTTTAGTCTTTTTGTACTTCGTACCTACAATATTCATTTTCTTAGTCTATGGGATAGGACTTAGCATTTGCATTATGCAGTTAGTATTTAAACTCTGGCCATATTGAGTAGAATCCCGCGCGACTTGGGATACGCACGTTTATTGTTTTAATGAGGGAGTCAAAGAAAAAAGAAAGAAAGAGAGGAAGAAAGAAGGAAAGACACGAGTGAATTTCGTCTCACATCCGGGATTCGCTTCAATTTGGCCAGAGCTTTAATTCAGTTTTTCTGTAGTTTCAGTGTCCTCGATAAAAGTGCTGGCTTGGTCTTCATCAATTTGAACGACAAGACATTTTATTTTGGTTTTAAGTAGACAGAATATTCTTACCCTCTGATGTTAGCTCTCAACTCCATAACATTGTAAAACAAAGTTACTTATATTTCGCAAACTCAGCTCGTTGAGTTCAGTTGAGAGGCTCTCAAGACTCGACACCCTCATTATAGCTGCCCTCTGGCAGGTCGCACTCAAGTGACAGGTAGACAGTGAAAAGGGCAAATCTCGGATATTTTTGGTTTTTCAAAAGGTTATTGTCATATTTTGATTCAGAATAATAATCCTTGTCTTGTGACAGTAGGTTATAGTTTAGTAGTATTAGTCGGCAATTTTCCAACAATTCAAAAGTGTGTAATGGGTTTTAGGAAGATACGTGTTGTTATTTTTTATTATTATTGCGAAGCTAAATAAAGTCGTTGACATGGGACAACTTCTGACCTCGTCGTCGCGCGATTTCATGACCGTTCGTACTTTTTGTTCGGTGAACCTGAACGCGTGGTCGCACCGACAGAGGGCGCTTTCCGGTATTCCGAAGAAAAAGTGAGTAAAACACGCAAAAATTGCTTATCGCGCGACAATCGCTTTTAAATAGGACGAGGCCGACAATTCTAAAAACAACCGGCCGCGGTACAATATTTAGCAAAAGACGCTGAAAAAAATACAATTCTTGTATGTAAGTACTTTTATTTTTATTATTTTTTCTCATTATAACGGCTATATAAATACACAATCTGTGAAAATTTCAACTGTCTACCTATTACGGTTCATGAGATAATGCCCACTGACAGACGGACAGCGGAGGTTTAGTAATAGGATTTCGTTCGGGTACGGAACCCTAAAAAAGTGAACTAGTACGTAATCTTGGAAATATCTTTTGTAGTGTATCTATTGAATAGATATGTTAACACTGCCACACGAGAGTGAGGTAGTTGCTGTCCGTCACGAGAAATGGCTGTGAAAGGTACAAAGTGAAGCAGGCCTGCAGGCTAGGGCTTGGTATGGTAAAGAAAGAAAGAAAGAAAAGAAAGAAAAAATGTTTATTCTACACAAACAAAACGCACATTTAAAGACATACGATACACACACACAAAAGTAGCTAAACACCTCGTATTCAACCAATAAATAAAAATTTGACAATGTTGTTCATTGGTTGATGTCAAGTGTCAAGGCCACGGACCAGAGACAATATTGCGTAATTACTCTTGCGACATTAGCAAATGATAACAAAAACATAACAAAAACAAAATGCCGATAGCAGAGTTAACTAGTAACAAACGGTAGTGACCAAGCCCAGTAATCACCGGATTTCCAAAGGCGATAACTTTTTGTAAATAAGAGTAATCGTTCTGGTTAATAATGTATTGTTTAATCGGACTTATAATTTTGTTCTGTTTAGGTCGAAAAAATTATATCTGATAAATGCGTTTTAGAGCATTTTGAATTACTTTTCTCAGTACTTCTAGTGATAGATTCACCACTTCTTCAACGATGTTCTTTTGTTGTTGAGTATAGCGCACCATGATTTTACGATGTGTATTTTACATTTGTGTACTTCACCAATGTCGAAGTCGCAATGAAATACAAATAAATACGGAATCAATAGGATTCTACCTTTGATAGCAAGCAATTTGGTCAAATAATTTAACCTGATTTCCTTGACTCTTTTATGAAAGATCTAAAAATAATAATATCCTCCTTTCTAATTTAAATTTTAATTATATTCCGAAACATTTGTACATTTCACAGTCTTCTCAATATTAAGGGCCTTTCACAGAAATTACTCATTATACTACGGCAGAACCTTTTGTATTACAATACAGCTATAATGTAAACAAATACTTCATTATTGTACATGAAATAATTACTTTGTTTTAAAATATTTTTGTTAGGTACTGAGAAATGTGAGAAGCTACTCATTATTTTTTACATAAAAATCTGCCAAAGGTGATCGGCAGATTTTTATGTAAAAAATAATGAGTCTAATTACGTAACATATTTTTGTAAAAGATTACGACTAATCTGTTTCATTTTGACAGTTCAACAACATTCATTGCGTTATTTACGTTGTTGAGCAGATGTTTTTTTTCGTACTTATGAAGTAGTGGATTAGCAATCTGTTTCAGTTCGATTCAGATTCTGATTGATCGTGCATTACGCAATTAGGGTACTTTTCTATGAAAATGTTACCATGAAGTTTAGGTGAAGGCACAGCGGGCCCTAAGAATACCAGCGCTGCGGTACCTATTTTATTTATCAATTATCGTATCATCATGCAAAGAAGACCTGTGCGCGGCCAAAATGACTCCTATCTCATAGGAATGGCTCCTTTGAAATAGGAGCCACTTTGGCCTCGCACAGGTCTTCTTTAATGTTTTCACTATTTTGTTAGTTTAAATCTTCTTTCTTGTATTGTTATTGCTTTCATGATTTTGTTAGTTTTATTGTTATTTTATGTTAGTTTATACTTATGGATTTATATTTTTTTATTGTTGTATTTCCTGTGCGTATCGCAAATAAAATATTTTTCTTTCCTTTTTTTTGAAGTGAGCTGTCAATAGTGTCAATCCCTAATATCAGGTGGAATGGCAGCTGACTACAAGCTCACTTTCCCAAAGTTTTCACGGTAAGATTTTTACAGAATAGACCGGGTGGTAACAACCAAAAAACAAGCTTCTAAAACAACGCAATAAAAAATACGGCCATATATACGATTTATTTTGATACTAGCAAATAAATCACGACCTATGGGTACTTCCCGTTGACAAAAAACAAATTCGTATTTTCGTAGTTTGATAAAAAACAAATTAACGATTATCATGATTCAAAAAAGATTTTTTTTGCGATTACGAACTCACATGTGCAGTTGGAGAATTGACCGTGACGTATGTATATCGATGTATGGAGAACATGTTTTTCAACTACAATGTTAAGTTTATTTTTGGGACAAATTCATCCCAATAATGGAAAATTTCATTGTGCGTGATCCGACACGCACTCGGCCGGTTTTTTTTTAAGTTGGTTAGGCAGCCCCAACAATTATAAAACAAGTGAAGTTCATAGGAGTGTTGCAGATAGGTAATCTGGATTTGGTCGCGATTTGCAAAAAGCAATAACATTGTACTTGCCTGGGTATTGAACGCGATATCTGCGTGTCACTGATTAAATACGCAATAAATAGGATACACGTATCACACTCACTTTTACATTCTGTGCGTGTTTCAAAACTTGTAAATATACTATTATATTTAAAAATAAAACTGAAAACTGGGATCGGTTTTGAATTATTACAAACTTCAAAGGACCGACATCCTTTATTACTCGCCTAAATTTATCGAAATGCCAGTGATTGACATAATAAATATCGCCTATTTTTTCACGGAGTATTTAATACTCATAATTAAATAATATCCAATTTAATGTATTTATAATTATTATACTAACAGCAATCGTGTTTTTCGGCTAGGATTTTCAAGATGCTGTTGGAGCTAGTCCGCGGTAAAAGATGCGGTCTTTTTTCCTCATTAAATAATGTCGTAGGTTAATGGGTAATTGTAGATCGTATTGGTGTTGAAGATAGGAACATATTTCAATGGAATGGCTTTTAATTTGAAAGTTACTCAAAATAAAAAAAACACTGAGGAAACTACAAAAAAATTGTATAATCGATAGCAGCGAAACTTTAACTTAAACTACCGCATCACTAAACCATAGACAATTTTGAGCGGCCATTGTTGTTTACATCTTTTGAAATGCCGGACCTTAAACACCTTAGATTATAGACCACGTAAACACATGCCTACTTTAGCAAACAAACTCCGAACATCGATCCATTCGTTAATCAAATATTTTTGGTTGTTGTGGTTGGTTGTTACACCGACAGATAAATGCCTTTAGGGAAGGCTTCATGAACAGTTAATGTCTAGAGGCTATTAATTTCTGTAACAATATTTATAATTATTCCTTGCTTAGTTCGATAACTAAATTACGTAATTTTCTGGTTATGCTACTGGGAGCGTTTATTATAGTTTAGGTTATATTTACGTGCTATCCTAACTTCCTAACTATACATATATACTATAAAATATTATGAACGCGAAAGGAAGTTAATTGTTTGTTTGTTTGTTATGCTTTCACGCTAAAACGGCTGAACGGATTCGTATGAAATTTGGCACATGGGTAGACCATGGCTTGGAGAAGGACATCGACTTTACTTGTCATCCTAGATCGCAAACGAAGTTGCGGAAAACGGTCTAAGTAGTATAATTTTGGATCAAAAGTTTAGTAATAAAAAGAACGGCTGCATGTTTCGCCCTATTTCTGAGTACGGATGTGTTTTTCAACGTCTTCGATATAACTCTTCTGTAAGCAAACCATCAATTGTAAAAAATAATTTCAATATTGCATAACTTAATAAACCAAAAAATATACGAAAGGTTGCAACTGTAGCATAATAATAACTGAAAACCCAAAACAATTTTAAAACTTGTATCACAAAGGAATCTCATAATTTTGCTGTTCCAGGATATATGAGGTCAATAAGAGGAGAGAGGCCCTCAACAGACCTTTATAACGAGCCCTCCACAGAGGTAGAGCACTCTTTACAATTCAAACACAAAATAATGAATGTCCTTGTATAAGTGGATATAGAATAATGGATGTATAACAAAACATTACAATTCTTTTTCCACCTGGGAATACCTGATAATCTATTAATACAGGTGGGTGGGTGGACGACCACAGAAGATCGCAGAGAAAACCTGGATAAGACTCGCATAGACCAGGGAAGCATGGCGCAAAAGGGAGAAGGCCTATAATAAGCAGTGGCTGAACAACGCTGATGTTGACGATGATACTGAATTTAGTTCTATGAGAAAGGGTCAAACCAAACTTGTCATTAATAGGTGAGGTTCTAAGTATTACTGTGACTTAATTGATGTGATGATCTTAAAAGCGTGAAGCGCGCAGAAAGTGGGCAACGTCGCAAATTGCTGTCAAACATTTCGCTGTTTTGATTTATTCGGCATAAAATACTGTATGGAAATAAAAAATATGGCTAACCAATGAACTAAAATATTGATTATGAAATGCAATAATTAATATCGTAACACCGAATATTGAGTTTTAGATGCAAAAAAGTATTTGGAACCTTTCCAAATGCCTTTTTTACACGTAAAACGGTAACAACATCAAATTCAGTGCTATAATTGCAATCCATTATTAAATTAATCAAAACAGGTAAATATTTGACGGCTGTTTGCGCAGTTGCCAACTTTTTGGATGAACGCACTTATTGCTCGGCGACACGACGCCGCGCCGTCCGCGTCGCCGCGGTGGCGGCGCGGTAGCGGCACGCTGATGGCACGGTGGCAGCGAGGTGCAGTGGTCGCACGGTGGTGGCGCGGCGATAGCGTCGTTTCACCGAGCACTTAATAAAGCTGTGGACCATAGCAAGGGCTTTCTTTCAATACTACGCGCTTTGAAGAATTAATTAGGGGACTGACACAGTATGAATTGAATGCAAGACCCACAAGTGTCCAAATGTATGAGACTTCATGACAAAACGTTATATAAATTAAAATCTTATGATAAAAGGAAAGAAAGGCCTTTGCCCTGCAGCCTGTGTTGTCCGACTGATTTATATTATATCGCATAACATAAAAAGTTGTCCTAAAACAACATGAACCATTTCAGACTAAACACAACATTTTATTAACGTCTAAATATACGTTGACCCCAGAAAGGGAAGAAATTAAATTATATCAACTTCTTACGCACCCTCAACGACCCTAAAATTGGGGTGGAATGTGTTTCGTAGAAAATGTGCAAAATAACATAAAACATTATTAGGGTACTTCAGTTTTTTTCCGGGAAATACCCTCGAGGGAGGGACCTCTTGCCGTGCTGTTGCCCTCTGAGTAAGGAGGCGTAATTACTCAAGCTACTTTATGTAAAAGTATAATTACGCTTTTGGCTTAAAAGGTTGGGTAGAAGTGCAAAAGATTCTTGATTAAGATGGTTTTTGCTTTGTGTGAAGCTAATTTTCTCTTTTATTTACTTGAAAAAAAAAGCCAGCTGTTTCGCTCCAGAAATAGGATGTGCCAGAAACAACAAAAAAATCCATGTATAAATACTCCTAGCTTATAATGTTGAAAAGCAAAACAATAAGGCTGAAAAAATATATTAAGTGTGATTTCGTTTTCAGAGAAATTGCCAAATCTAGAAAATGTACCAACAAATAATGTTAGTCTAATCTAACCTTCACTTCATTTGTATATAGGTAGGTACAGGGTGGATTTTTGAGAGGGGGCAGTAAGGGCTATAGCTACAGGAAAACGGTCTTAGGAGACTGTCCTTAACTTTTTGAGACATATTGGTTGCATTCACAGATTTTGAAAAAAAAAATTACAGTCAGCAAGAAAATGGACAAACTTTGTTTGATGCCAATCGATCCTGTTTCTTATAAGGATCAAAAAACTCTATTAGACCAACTGGGGTTTGAGTATTAGAAAAGTCAGAAATCGCAAAAAACTTTTCCACTACATTTTATATGAAATGCGATTCTGGACATGGATAGACGATTTTTGAAAATCTGTGAATGCAGATCAAAATGTCTCCAAAAGTTAAGGACAGTCTCCTAAGACCGTTTTTCTATAGCTACAACGGTTAAGGTAGCTTACCTGCTCTTACTGCCCCATCTCAAAAATCCACCATGTATACTAATACTCACTTCGCCCCGCGGTTTCATCCCCATAAGTCTCGGTCCCGTGAGAATATCGGGATAAAAAGTATTGTATATCCTATTCCAGGTCATGGTCTAGCCGTGTGCGAAATTTCATCCAAATGCGTTCAGCCGTTTTAGCGTGAAAGCGTTACAAACAAACTCAATTTCGTATTAGTATTATTAGTTAGGATTATGAAGAAGTGAGTTTGTAAATAGGTGTAAATCTTAGAAACTTTCACTCCTATTCAGAAAATTCTTTCACTAATGAGAAGCTACACTATTGCCGAGTATCATAGGAAATATTTTTTGTTAAAACGAGACGCGAACAAAGTCACGGGCAGAAGCTAATCTTCTATACATATAATAAAATAGTAGAATCCGGCGTCTGTCTGTCTGTCTGTTTATTTGTTCACGCACATCTCCGGAACTAGTGAATGGATATAAATGTAATTTTCACAGGTACAGTCAGCATCAAAAGTTGATGACCACATTTAGATTCAAAATCGCTGTATAGTGAAGTGCTAATAGTGAATATGGTGTACAGCGATTTTGAAAATCTAAATGTGATCATCAACTTTTGATGCTGACTGTACATAGAGATTACTTTGGACCAGAATATAAGCTTGTTTAATTAAAATCGGTTTTTGCAAAAAAAAACATACACGACAGTATTCTTTCTGTTCAGGACACGTTGTGCACAATCTCTGAGAGTAAGGTATCAAAAAGTACTAGGCTTGCATGAATTCAAGATAGTATTACAATCATTAGGTATTATCCCACTAATAAATAGGATTTGGATGTTTGGCACAAAATTGTTTATAAATAACAAAATGTAGTAGTTTTGCATGAATTCAAAAATGTCATCTCTACGGTTCGACAGAATTGTTTTTTTTTTTTCTTGGTTTCCTTAGTAATTGTCTAGACAAGGAAATACACCCGGGCGACGCCGGGCACGAACAGCTAGTCGTAAATATAAACTTATGAACTAAAGGCGTTTTTCCTTCAAAAGCCAAGGGTAACCCAGTACAGCTGTATCGACCGTCGCCAAGTTAATAATTAATATGAACTGCCACCATGGTACACGTGTAGGCTCCCATATTCGCTACTCATTATTTAATTACTAACCTATAAATTAATTATTTAAGAAGGCAATGAGTTATTATTACGATTTCAGTCTTATTTTATGTAAACTTCAGGTGTGAATAATTTCGATTTTTAAAGATGGGGTCGTGAAAAGGGACCAGGCGTTCATAATTCAATAGGAGGAATGACATCTATGAAGGCATTTTAAATACGTGTGTCCTTGTTGTTTTCATACAATGACGTGAGAGGTCAATAGGTTATTAGTTATTACACTTTCAAAGTTATTAAACTTTATGAACATACAGGTTTATTTCATTTAAGGCGTTGCTTGCAGTTTAAGGTGAAGTGGGTTCCAAAGCAGATGTTTCGACTTCACGCAAAATCAATGTTACTCTTAAAACAACAACGAATTTGCATATATTTTTTATGATTACGAAAATTGAAGACTGCCGTTAGTGAATTATGAGGCCCGAAACACGATTGACAACACTTTCCTCGATAGAAAAAAGCGGCAAAATCTGCTTTTTTTGTTACAACCACTAAGAGAAAAACCTATTCCATTCGATTGTTATCAAAGCAATTGTATTAAAATTTTGTCTACGTGTTCAATATTAAATACTTTAAGGAATTATGGACTTATTTTTCTATATCAATAAAAGTAAAAAATTTGAATTAAATATTTGTAAACAAAGTGCAATAGAATTGCGCGGCCGGAATGCTACCGCCACTCCCGGGATGCTACCACGATACCATTTTGCCTTAAGAGACGTTCATCCAAAAAGTTGGCAACGTTGCAAATAGCTGTCAAATATTTACCTGTTTCGATTGATTTGGCAATATTACTGTATGGACATATGAAATATGGCTCACGAGTGAACTAGAATTTTAATAATGAATTGCTATTATGTGTTCACATGTATTTGATGTTGTAATAATTTTAGATGTAAATTTGTTTTCTTTTTTTACATTTAAAACTAAATATTTGGCGTTACAACATTAATGATTACATTTTATATTCAATTTCAAGTTCACTAGTTGGCCATATTTCTTATTTCCATACAGTTATATCGCCAAACTAATAAAAACAGCGAAATATTTGACAGCTATTTGCGACGTTGCCCACTATAAATACTCTTAAACGTTTTTTTTTTCGTAAAATCACGTTAATCATTACTTGACTTTAAGCAATTTACATTGCGTTTTACATTGAAATGCTTTTTTAAGTAAACATGAATTCCATTTTTTTTATGTTGCCAAAAAATGCTCTATATTTGGACAGCCGTTATTATGTGACTGTTGTCTGCTTTCAGGAAACCGAAGATTAACAAAACACAAAAACACTGCTTGACATAAAACAAAAAAGGCATCCCGGAAGCTCAGACCAAATAAAACAACGAAGACATAGCGCTGCGAACAATACAGTGAAGCATGCCAAAACTACACCTCCGCTCTGTGCATATACGCTCACACGCACACATTTACAACCATTTACAATCAAATCACACCTCACTAAGTGCACACATGTTTACAAAACCGGCTTCACGTTACTGTTAACAGCGCCACAGAACAGATATTTATCTGTTCTGTGGACAGCGCTATGTCTTGGTTTTTTATTTTTGATCTGAGCCCGTAAGACACGCAAAGGATTCTGCACCTAAAAGGTTACAGCAGAAGAACGAATTTACATGTAAATTCGGAATATTGCTCATATACGTATGGTGCGTCTCGATAGCATGACGTGATATTTTATATTTTTGACGACACGGTTGGCGCAGTGGCTGAGCGATCGACTGCTGCGCAACGTGTCGCGGGTTCGATCCCCGCACGGAACAAATATTTGTATGATCTGCAAGTAGTTGTTCCGGGTCTGGGTGTTAGTGTATGTGAGTTTCTATGTTTGTAAACGCACCCACGATACAGGAAGAAATTCTTAGTGTGGGGCAACGTTTTTTTTTTAAAAAAAAAAAAAAAAAAAAAAAAAAAAAAAAAAAAATATTTAAATTTGTTATACATGAGTATGAAGTCAAAGGAAGAACATATTGGTTTATTTTCAAGCTTGTATAACTTGGTTGGGAGGTGGTTGTGTGTGTGTGAAGATGACTTTCTGTCTCCTAGGACGTGCTCAAAACTGGACCGGTGTATACCAACGGAGATTTTGATGTAACCTTCTGCAACGTGTAACAGAATTGCAGGACCACAGATACCTCAAATACAATATTAAATTATAAGACTAAAGTAACATAATATGTAATTTAATTTAGTTTAATCAAACCATGTAACCAAGTTTTTAAACAATAGTTGTCCTAACTAAATGTAAAACAGTACAGAATGTCAAACGGTCGTGCATTTATTGAGCGACTTATTTTATTGAGGTCAAATAAACGATTATTATTTAAGAAGGCTTTATTATTCTGAGACACTGCATACATTTCGTTAAATTAAATATTTTATTAACTTGTTTGACGTGGTGGTCTAAGTTATAATTATGTATATAAGAATTTTTCTGGAAAACTTATCATGTTATAAATTTATTAATGACAGAAATCGAGCCGATTCTGAACAAACCACTTACAGGTGTTGCGGTGATTCTTTTACACTTTGTAGATACAGAGGACTGTCATCGTTTCTGTTAATCTGTAGTGGTTCAACAATGCTCCTCTCTTTACCCAAATTATATATTATTAATTATATAAATAATATATGTAACAAACGTTACACTTATTATTATTTACTATTTACGCATCCTGACATGTAATAGATTCATTAGAAGCAGTGGTTCAACAATCATGCAAAAGTTCTTTGTAAGAGTTCCGCGGACCACAAATAGATGGCGTTGTGCATTTACGTCACGTTTCTGAATCGCGGTGTCAAGAGTCTCCAATGTTTAATGACCCTCGATGAATATTGTAAATTAATTAAGCTAAATCCCAACTAGCAGTAAGGTGCATCTGTGGATCCTCGTCCTAATTGGAAAGGTCACACAGAACTCCCCTGATAGTTGGTAACTAGTACGAACGATCCTGAGGGAATATAATTTTTGAATTAGAGGACTACGCCCCCCCGCCTTCGTCTTAGCTGACTTGGCTGTACGGGACTGCGCCTATATAAATATCCATTAAACTATATCGCCACAACCTGTAAACCTGTAAACTTCATCTGCTGAAATAAACGCCTGAAAAGCAGCCACGTGTTTTCTTCATTCGTGTGACGTCATTGGCAACACCTCCTACATATATATTTTTTAAATTATATAATAATATTAATAAAATATTTCTGGTAAAAAATTGTCCACGATGTACTGATTAGAAGTAAAGATGGCATCAATTGGTAAAAATTATACTTATATTTTGAATCGCACAGTACATTTATCTGCACGTTATTTAAATGCTACTGCACTAATAGATACACCCTTGTGTGTGATGTTTCTGTTTTGAAGTGAGTGATGCATCCATTGATATATGAATAAAACATCTATGGATGCGACGCTTGCAGATGTGGATTTGAATGTGATGTCATGCAGCACACGTATCTATTTTGTCGAGGGTGTGTGTTGCACCTAATTATAAAGCACGCAAAGTCTGTTTCAAAAGTATCCGATGAAAGTATAAACAAAAGAACGAAAGAAAATACATTTATTTCGCACAGACTAAAAGGCAGACAACACAACAAAATTCAAAAAGAAAGAAAACAAATAAATGGATGGATGGATGGATGTTTGTTACTCTTTCACACAATAACTACTGAACGGATTTGGATGAAATTTGGTACACAGATAGTTTATAATGTGAATTAGCACATAGGATTTCCATGTACGTAACGTTCTTATGAATGCTCGGCGCTGCGTTCTGCGTAATGCTCACGGCGAGTAAACATTTACCTGTAACATTTTTTTCTACCTTGCGTTCATTGTAACAACCTGCCCTCGGCCCGCACACCTCGCTCCGCGTCACCCGTCGTGCCTCAAACATTGAAGTCAAAGTCAAATCATTTATTTCAAAAAGGCCCTTGCAAGGCACTTTTGCGCGTCAAAAATTACAAAAAAATTGAATTGATTCTAGTCGCCCCTTCAAAAAGGCAGTTTTCGTATGGAGAAGAATGGGCAAGACACTCCACCGTTACTCTTTTAAAATGTTTTACAATATTTTGTATATGTAGGTACATTAGTAATATAATTATATGTGAAGACGATGCATAAAAAAATAAAAAAATAAACTACTATACCACAATATAGGTAAAAATAATTTTTAATAGAGAGCTTTAGGGGTATGAGAAACAGGTTGTAAAGTTCATCCACCATAGAAAAGGGAGGATCCTCCGACCAGACGGGTGTGATGTCTGGCGAGCAACTGCCCAGAGGTTGAATTCGGGAAGCTTGTATATATATTCATCGCGCGGTAAACTCTAATTGCGCGATGCAGGATTTGTGTGACGTCAGGTCTTTGATGCGTAGTTTGCATGTAGCGATGTAGATGCCGCTACAAGCAACAACAGATAAATTAATTACTTATGTGATAGATACATGCTTCTCACATATTTACAAACATTGTAAAAGTAGACGATTTTCCAGAAAAAAAAGTTACGAGTACAATTAATAAGTCAGTGTGTGAGGAAGTAATCACAGAATGTAAAATCAATGTCATATAATAATTTATACAACTTAAATTAGCAACCAGTTTGATTTTGTCTAGATTCTAGATTATCCTATGGAGCTGGACCAGCATGTTTCCAAGCATTCTTATCTTGGATATAAGCGTTTGGTATTGAGCGTCGTGTTCGAAGTGCAGTTCGTGGCCTACCTTCCATTAAAAAGCTTTCGAATAAAAAAATACTATCAACAACCATTGAATAATCCGCTTTACCGACTAAGCCCCAAAGTAAATCTCACTTGTTAACCTTTCTGATTATAAATGGAGAGAGTCGATTGATTAATCGTTGAGGGCAGAAAATGGAGAGAATCCCCCTGTCCGATTAATTTTAGTAATTGGGTTATTTATTCTAGGGATTAACAATACAATATCACAAAGCTTGATTTAGAATTCCTGGTTTATACTATACTACAGCAGCGCCCCGTGGTTTTACCCGCATAAGTCTCGGTCCCTTGAAAATATCGGGCAGGTATTCTACGCCCTTCTCGAAGTCATAGGTATACCATCCATCTGCCTAGCCTTTTCCCAACTTTGTTGGGGTTGGCTTCCAGTCTAACCGGATGCAGCTGAATACCAGTATTTTACATGGAGCGACTGCCTATATGACCTTCACAACCCAGTTACTGGGTACCACGATACCCCTTGGTAAGACTGGTTGTGACTAACGGGCTTCTGACAACCCATAACGACTGTCAAAGATCCACGAATGACAGCCGGGACCAACGGCTTAACGTGCTTTCCGAGGCATGGAGGAGTCTCGGTATGTACAGACCCATCCACGGACCAACCCCGGCAAGCGTAACTTAATTTGATAGACCGACGCGTGCGGCTATTATTACTTAGCCACGAGCTCCTATGCCTATTCTCCTAGTCATGGTCTACCCAAGTGCTAAACTTCATCGAAATCGGTTGAGCCGTTTTAGCGTGAAAGCGTAACAAACAAAGAAACAAACCAACAAAAGGATAAAGTTAGGATTAACTATCATTAAAGCTTGTTAAAGTTTGTATACTTAATACATCTTAGATGATATCAAAATTGATAGGTAGTCTAGCATCTGATCCTTTATCATTGTACAGTCTAATAAAGCTGTCATCAGATACACTCGTTTGTAGGGTTTTATCGGGACTATCTCACGTAAGTGTTACCGTTGTGTTTCGTCCTATATAAATCGATTATAATATTATACTATCATAAAATGTAGGTTCGATATTGGAAAATTGTGTCGTGGACAGTGCTTTCATTGAGGACGGTTTATTTGATGCTTTTTACAGTAAGTGTACAGCGTTTATTAGAAGTGCTCGTGGCTAAATAATAACTGCCACGATCGCAGGTTAAGCTACGCTAGCCAAGGTTGGTCCGTGTATGGATGACCATTCATAACTTATCGAGACCTCTCGGAAAGCACGAAGCCGTTGGTCCCGGCTGTCATTCGATCTTTGACAGTCGTTACATGGTGAGATACCCGAAAGTCTGACAAGCAGTCTTACCAACGGGTATCGTGTTAGCTAGTAACGGGTTGGGGAGGTCAGATAGGCAGTCGCTTCATGTTAAATACTGGTGCATCCAGTTATACTGGAAGCCGACCCCAACACAGTTGGGGGAAAAGGCTTGGCAGATTTTGATACATTCATAAACGTCATTCTTTAATACAATAACAGGTTCAGGATGTTGATGGAGCTGCCCCGTTTCTGCAGTGCATCAAGTATGTTTGCACAAGCACACGTCGATGGCTTCCACGCCATCTTCAGACAGAAGTCTGCCTCTATGCTCTGCAGAGTACGGGAAAGCTCCAACTCCATCCTGAAGACCATACCGGGGAGGTATGATACTCCTTTGTTAGGTGGTGTTGTTCTAAGATGCATTTTGATCTGAACAGCCTTGTTTCCAAATAGATAATAAGTTACCTAATATAGATAAAAGTAATATTTTTGTTTACTAATCCATATGGATGGGGTGTTTAGTCTGAACGGCCCAAAGCAAATGGACGGTGGGCCATAATCGACCATAAAAAAAAATCGTCTTCGTTCCAAAGGGCCGATGATAAAATGATTTCAATATTAATTTACAGGGACAGTATAGATATTCGCATAGTTTATGAATTTTAACTCTTGAAATATTTACTTATCATAAATCATCTTAATGTACAGAATACATCTTCATAACCAGTTTGTTGATTTGTTTCTTTAAAATAAGACAGTTTTTACTAAATCTTATTGTTTAATTGAAATTCATTTATATAATTTTTTATTTAATTATAATACAAATCTAAGAAAAAAATTAAAACTTTTATTTCATCGTTTAACTTTTGCACCCAAATGTAGTTTATGACATTGAATTTGTTTACAAATTTTTATCGCAGGTCCTTTGGAACGAAGACGATTTTTGTTTACGGTCGAATAGCCCGAGAGCCATTTGGTTTGGACCGTTCAGACTAAATACCCATGGATGTTAAATAAATAAAATAAAATAGCCTTTTATTTCTTGCTGTTTGAATTACAAAAAAATAATATAAATACTGCATGCAATAATAATTTAAGTTTTTAACATTCCAATTCGCATACATTTTTTACCTAATATTTAACACAATAAAAAAGTAAAAATAGAAACACATTTCTTTTTGCTATTCATAAATAATCATTGATTGATATTTAAAATTTATTATGATTAATTATTTTTATTGTTACATTTTAGTTTTTATAATTATTATAATTATTTTGGGGTAATATTTACAAGTGGGTCCATAACAACTTATGACTAAATAAAAATAGCAAAATTATATATTATACTCTAACTTAACTAAAACTATTCAAAAACTAAAATACAGCATCGTAAAATTCATCCGCATCGCTGTCGACTGGTAATGTACCCAAGAGACTGGCCGCATTGCCACGTTGTATGGCAATGCTTAGCCTCTGCCCAAAGTAAAAACCAGCTCTTGGGTCACGGGAAGTGTCAAATAGCCGTTTTGAAATTTCATTAAACAGGCCATGAGCACTCGGACCCCACGGCCCGAGGGTTTCGACCCCAAACGGCTCGAAAATATAATTACCTGTAAGGTTATTATACTTACGCCGCTTGAGGTTTTCTGCAGCCGCAGCAGCAGCACCAGCACAGCACGCCGAGCCAGGAAGATGGGATGGCGCAAGAGTGTCGACACAGGTTGCATCCCACACTAAAGGCCTACCCACCTTCCATGGAGATAAAGACATACCGTCCGGTCTCTTGCCATCGTCGCGTGCCAAGCCATTGGGTTCTAATATAGCTGGAACGCCGGCGGTGACAAGAGCTCGTCGGATGATGTCGTTAATGTTCGCGTGCCGCGCTAAGTGACCTGCACTTCGGCTGCAAGACAGGCCGTGATGTCCGAGACTGTTGACAACTTCGCCACAGTGACAGCGATGAGGAGAACAACAAGGAGCTCCTAGTCGTAGGGAAGCAGCGAGGCGGAAGGTATTGTCGTCGAACAGAGTGCCTATGTTCGACGACGGTAGTACGTGAAGCCACAGACCCGATTCCCACTTACCCACAGCCAGCAAGCGCGCACGCTCCACAGTGGTAGTAGACGTATTGAGTAAATTGTTCTGTACTACTCTGCAGAGCGGCTCATCCCACCGTCTTTGGGAAGATGGATGATCGGGTAGATCTGTTTTCGGGCAAGCGAGTCTCCAGGCATCCATAGCCTCGGTGAAGCACGGCACATCAAAATCAATCAGTGTGGAGGCTAGAATTTTCCTGATTAATTTTTCAGTGCCGTGAACCGAGGATATGAAAGCCGGTAAACTAATACTAGAAATTTTGCGGACGCCGAGGCCTCCCATACGGATGGGAAGAGTAGATTGCGCCCAAGCTCGGTCGTCCATGGCCATATTTAGAATTGAAGTTAATGTGTGTCTGATAATTTGGTCCATTTTTTCTAAAACGGGAGTATGCTTCCATAAATGGGAAGCGCGAAGAAAATATATTAATTTAGGGCCGAAACAGCAGTAACGAATTAGGGTGATGGCCGAATGCATATTAATTTGTAACAATCTTTCCGAAACATCGTTGAAATTTTGTATTTTTTCCTCAATAAAAACGGGAAAGGAATTCTCGAAGATTGGAGACCCAAGGAGACGAAGAGAGCTTTTTTCAATAATTTTGATTTCTGGAGCTACGGCATTAAATTTGGGGAGTGTCAGTTGTCTGTCAGTACTGTCCGCTAGGTATAGTTCACATTTCGAAAGGTTGAGATCAAGGCCAATGGAATGAAGTTCGTTTTTAAGGAATTTTAGGTCATTTAAAACAGTTTCTACATCGCCTCCCAAGGTTCCATCATCAAGATACCAAACGTTAAATTTGGAATTTAGCTGTCGAATAATTGGGTGAATGGCTAAACTAAAAATCACTGGCCCGAGGGGGTCACCTTGTTGGCAGCCAACAGCAGATTCCAAAAGGTTGTCTCGATACAGTAATTTAGAAGGGTGTCTGTAACATTGCCAAAGGAAACTATAGATTTGGGGTATTTCTTTTTTAGTTTCTGCCAGCAAGGTGTCCCTATTAACAGAATTGAAGGCATTCTTTATGTCAACTTTCAGGATGACCTCTCCTTTACCAGAATTTAGTTAGGTCGACAAGGCGTGTACGGCAGCCTCACAGCCCCCTTTGGAGCCATAACCTAGCTGCAGGGGCTGGAATTTTTCCGAAACGGCCTCACCATAAAATTTACAACAAATCTTGGCTGCCATACGACGGTAAGTAGAGCCCACGGCAATAGGACGAATGCCACCATCCTTCTTACGCAGGGCGCATAGATTGGCCCCGTATAAAACGTCTATGACGGACTCGTTCACCTTGCCAGAGAGCATGAGGTTGATCAGAGCCGTAAGCTCCTTCAAGAGCAACTCACCAGCTGTCCCGGCGCCTGAACAAATAAGGTCCTTAAGATGCTGAGGACTCAGGCCGTCGAGGCCGCCGGCGGACCCGCTCCGGAAGGAGCAGACGGCTGTGACCAGCTCTCGACCTGTAATGGTAAGGGAGTGAGTATCCGGATCAGGAGGGTCGGGAAAAGAAAGACCATCCACTGGGGCAGGGTGTTTGCTCTCCAGAGCTGCGAGTGTGTCTGGAGAACATGGTGCCACCACATCACTGCTGAAAAGAATCCTGGCTGCTCCACTTATGTCACCTTCTCCTAACTTAGATTGTACCAGATGGGATATACCTCTAGAGGAGGTATATCTTTGCGTCGGTAATTTTGAATCTAAATGAAGAGCCGAAATATTACAGTTTTCTTTAATTTGTGCAGTTAAGGTCTTTTTGGTTGCCAAATTCTTCTGTACATGTAGAATCCTGTAAGGGAAGGTGAGCAGCTGTTCCCAAGCACTTTGTGAGTTCTCCCGGGCGGCAAGATGAACGCAACTTGCTAGGTGTTGTGCCACTAGAGGTCTAGCGCCGCGGGGAACTCGCTTTAATACAGGAATAGAGTTTTTGAATTTGGAAAGGGTTTTCCAAAACGAGTCAAAAGTGGGTGTAGCTGGTGTTGTTGAGACAGGGTCTGAGAAGGGTGCATTTGGTGGCCTGTGCACCTTTCCCATATGCACATTCAGACCCCGCTTACCTTTAAAAAACCGTGCCTGGGTACACAGCGGACATCTCTCCAGGGTGCTCTGCAGCGTTGACGAAGGTTGACAAGCACTACCACTATCATTCACAACGTCGCTGCTGCCACTAAGCATGAATATATAATTTAAAACTTAAAGATTAACTTAAATAAAAATAATAACAATATAAACTAAATTACGAAAAAAAATAACACTAAAACGTCTATGTGACACCGATGACAACTGACGGGGGCGACGCAGTCGCGCTGGTGGCCCAGGGCGCCGTACCTCCGATCCATTCCGACGCAGCCCTGGCAAACGATGCCGGGTGACACTGATTGTCGTCGCGTCCTCGTTTAGTTAGGGTCTTATTTCGGCAATCAATATTCTACATGTTCCTCTCTTGTTTGATTAGAAACTATTAAAAGTCTTGAACAAGTAGTGTATTATACTCCACACGGCGCGTATCGCAGTCGCCAAAGTTAAAAAATGTACAGCCAGTAACAGCCTGTAGGTAGGTCATATCAAACTGGTTTTATGTGCGTCAACCAGTCCACGAATTTATCCTATCCTGATTTTATTAGTTCAATTCTAAAGTATTTATAGCCACTGCATCAGATAAATCGGCAAGAGAACATCAAAAATTAATAAAATTATTATTATTGTTTTTCACAAGTGACATTGTTGCCAAGCCGATGACATTTTTGACGATTTATAGTTTTATTAAAGCAAGAACCCCTCTTATTAAAGGTGAAGGCCTCCTCCAGAGATGACCAACGGTCTCTATCTTCTGCCGTGCGCATCCAGCGAGTACCAGCGACTCCATGGATGTTACTTATCAGAAATAAAGATTTTTTAAATGTATTATATTATAAATATAAAATTTTCGCTCATTTCTTGAGTGATTGGCTAAACGTTCCAGGTCTTAAGCTTCAGGCAATAACTGTGCAGGTTTAGACCTCGTAACCATTTAACAGTTTTAATGGATTTAATAAGATTTATAGTTTTCAAACATTATAAAAGTACCTACTTAGAATTTATTATTTCATCAATTTTGAAACTAATTTTAAAAAAACAGTGACAATAGTATACAGAGATTCCAAGCACCATACCTTTACGGAAACACCACAAAACGCTTAAGAAATATTAAAAGGCTGGTATCGTTTCAAGAGACAGGTATTAAATTCCACGTTCGTGTGGACTTACCTACGTGACATACATTGGTTCCAACCAATTTGTTCAATATATCGGACTTTTTAAAGAAAAATACTTTACAATGCATTTGCTCGAAAAGAGCGTTTTCCAAGCAGTCAATTTGTGCGGAAAGTGTCACTTTTTTTCACAAGTGCTTTTTACTTTTCTGTTTTTTTTTTTAATTTTTAAGGCCGTCGTCAGTCCGTCTCGTCTCAGAGATTTTATTATTTGAGAATGATGATGATGACGATGGCGATGATTATGACGATGGTCTAAATCAAAAAGTCGAAGTCGAAGTCGAAGTCAAAGTCGAAGTCAAAGTCAAAGTCGAAGTCGAAGTCAAAGTCAAAGTCAAAGTCGAAGTCGAAGTTGAAGTCGAAGTCGAAGTCGAAGTCGAAGTTGAAGTCGAAGTTGAAGTCGAAGTCAAAATCAAAGTCAAAAGTCAAAGTCATGAATTTTGTTTTTATCATTTATATACGTCGTCGTATGTTAGATGTTACACATCACAGGCGACTACCGTAAGGCTCGCTCGTTTTTTTTTTTTCCTCGCACAATGCATAGTAAAACGTTGTATGATACAAGTGCGTAAGATGATTTCCGACGAGTGTATAAGTCGACACGAGTCGAAAATCATCTATCATCACCTACTTTCGGCACTTGTAGCATAAATAACTATTAACTACTTCACTGCCTCGTTGGTCTAGTGGACGGAAGTGCTACTGCTGAGCATGAGGTCCTGGGTTCGATTCCCAGGTCAAGCAAAGTGTTATTTGGTTTTTTGAATTTTTGATTTGTGCCCGGTTGATGGCATATAAACTCGCTCCCTATTATGGGACTTAATCATAACTAGCGAAATTTGAGTGTACTATAGGAGCACCTCTGCCTTACCATACAGGGGTGATGTTATGTTCTACTTGAAACAAGCCTCTAATGCGGTGTATGTAGTGGGACTGTGGGTGAACGAAATTGTGTTGTAATGTCATTAATAATGCTATGATGTTATCTTAAGAGATATCTTGTGATTAAAAAATATTGATATTCTTAGTAGAATATTACTGTAGAGAATTTGGAACATATTAAGGTTAATTTATTAAAATTCAAGAAGCTATGTAAATTTTACTTAATAATAAAAATCTTCCTAATATTTTGCCTATGCCAACTAAATTTGCCAAGAATTTCATTCAGAAAATTGTAATTGGTCTAATTGGAATTATGTTGTGGCTGTGGAACGTAGGAGTATGCTACGATACGATACGCTTTGCTTACTGCAGCATGCTACGATGCCTACGCCACGCTACGCTGACTGCTACGCCATGACGATTTAGCTTCATAATTGGTAACAGCTGCTCGAAACGTGTTTTCAACATTAGATTTTATGTATAGTCTGTCCTAAAACTATCTGAATAAAATGTAAACAAATGAATCGGAAAATGTACTTGCGGGATGCCAGTTTGTAGTCATAATAGAGTAATTTGATTTGATTATTCGAATACTTAAACCTGAAATTCTATTTTTGAATCACCTTACAGATGTTATGCATTTGACAATATTTAAGGTTCATTTTGTTATCTCAATTTTTATCGATGGAATTTCAATTACAATTGAATAATGTTATTCAAACTATAATTGTTGAAAATAGTAGCGGGTTATAAAGTTGAAATACAGATGAAAGACTGTGTTACTAATTCCCTTTAGTGAGTGATTACCAGTGATCGGAGTAGGTAGATTGATTTTTAGTACTTGTATCATAAATGCACACAGAAAGAATAACATGGATAAGCCATTTTTCCGGAAAGTAATTCCGGTATTTCCGGATTCAATTAAATATTGTTAATGTTGGTAGTGATATTATTACTACTGTACCACCCATGATCCTTTGTTCTGATTGGTCGCTGGGTTTTGTCAAATCGTGACAAAAAAAAAAAATAGGAAGAATAATAAAGAATAAAATTGCTCATTTTATTACAATTCCTACCTTTTTTTTGAGAATGGCAAATCATCAAATGACTCCTTCCACTCTGGCAGAATACCATTCCTACATAAGTTCCGGTTTTTTTTTAGTAATCCACCAATTCCGTAGGAATGTCCATAGTAATATATACGTTTCGGATCAATGACCCCAGTTCAATCTACCTACTCCGATCACTGGTGATTACGTATCTAATAGCCAACCTAGAGACGATCTTCACCCATCTGTTTAATGGAAGAAAAGAAAAGTATTTTATATCAAATTTAGTATATTAATAATTTATTGTGAGGGAAAAAATCCTGGATAGACTATGAATAATAAAAAAATAAAAAATTACTTTTATTATTATTGCACTCACTCGTTTAACAATTACTTCGTTTCACTAACAAACGGTTCTTTTAAAAAGCACTATCCATTGATCACTTATGGTTATTGGGCGCCAAGAACTAAACATAGGTGGCCAAGTAGTCTCCTATTTAGGTAATTAACTCCGAATTAACTAACAATTGGCGAAAGTCGAGGTAGCAGCAAAGGTTTTTCTTGAAAAGGTCTTTCCATTGGGGTATAAGAGTTGAGTTGTACTCCCATTTGGTGCAACCTTGAGACGCACACCGCACCTTGTTTTTTTCATTATTTTAAAATGTCATAGCCAATAGTGTCATCATAAAGACTTGTTTTCTACTTTGGATATTGGTTCTTGTAGCAATATTCATGTATTTAGTTATTATTTAATCGTGTTTTTGTATGTTATGCTATGTCTTTTGTGTGCACCAAATAAATCTATATATCTATCTATATGTATCTTGCAATATCTAAAAAAAAGTAATTTTCGTAAGTTTTTTTTTTATTAATCACCGTCTGGCCAGGATTTTTTTAGTGAACCCACTCGCGATATATTTTCTTATGATTTAACATACTTTTCATCCATTAAATATCTGGGTCAAGGTCGTTTCTAGCTCGGATCCTCTACTATAAGGATAAGTAAACAAACCCTTTGTTTACATTTTCACTCACAAAAGTATCCAGTAAGTACTTTTGGTAGACAGACTTTGCAGACTATGATATATGTAGTGATGTGATGTATATAAACAAATCAGACACACACACACACACACAGAGACAGTTTATAATATCAACCAAATCCTTATAATACTATTTTTATGAGATAAATTGTCTGGAGAACAACATCGACGGAAAATTATGGAACAAAATGGAACAATTTTATTTCTTAGCTCTAGAAAAACAGCTTAGAAGATAACGTTTTTTAATTTACCTAAACGAGATTTCTTACAGAAAAACCGCCCAAACCTATTATTCAGCTTACCTTAGATTTAATAAACCTCCGCGCATATAAGAAAAAAAACACACATATCTTGTTTATACGGGCCTAAAATATCCGTGACATGGGTTCGACACTTACGTCTCAGCAAATCTTGTTTTTGTTATACAAATAACAAAAGATTTTCTTATATTTATGAAACACTAGCGACCCGCCCTTGCTTCACACAATATTTACGACTTGGCAAAACATCGAGATAAAGAAGTATTTTTATTTTTTATAAATTTTAATAAATATATTATAATTATAAAAAAAATACTTTAATTAATACCTTAATCCTTATGATGCGTTAGTAATATACACTACTTAAAAGCAATCTTTGTAACAAATGTAATACAAAATTTAAATTCAAGTATCTGTTGCACTCACTTGACGCACCGGGAAGTTTAATATGGGTAAATGTTTTATACACATAAACCTTCCAGAATAAATTATCTAAATGATGATGAAGACGCATCAAAATCCGTTGCGTAGTTTAGAAGAACAACGCGGTCACACAGACAGACACGAAAAGCGATTTTATTATGTGATTTTATAAATACAATATGTACTAGCATTTGCCAGCAGCTTCGCCCACGTGACTGTCAAATTATCCTACAGGAACTATAGCGAAAAAAAAGGATGTTTCGCCACATTATATTTATCAGTCACGGGGAATCGAACCCACGGCCAGCCGTCGACGCTGCTAGCTCAGGATGGCTGGTGGGGCCACGCGGAGGCGTGGAATTGGGATCTCGCACGGGTAGGTGGCGGCAGACTGCGCACCTCCGTCGCTATTGCCTCGGCTGAAGTCGGGTAGACCCAAGACCTCAACGAGGCCTTTTCTGTACCGATCCGAAACAAATACTATTTTAGACCCGATAGATAGGCGAAATTACGTAGGGGGGGTGGATTATAGACTAACTGGAATACTCACGCGTAAATATGGAACTTCCTCCTGGATACACCAAAAAAAACACCAACAGGCTATTATATATATGGTAAGATTTTTAAAGTTAAGGCGTCGAGACGTCTGGAGATTTCGTGTGATAATCAGAAAATATTATTTGTTCGAGTTCGTATGCTTGCCACGACACCAATGACTCTTCAAAATGACCACTCCACTAAACAAAAACTGACCTTTTTTCGATTTGAATCGAAAAAAAAAGTCAGTTTTTTTTTTTCGATTTCAAAAATGTGTCAAGCGTAACATTATTTTAAGAAAAAATACATGTTAAGCCTTCTTCGCGAATAAAGAGGTTCACTTGGCAGCGGAATGCTGCAGAACGTACTACCAGGTCAAAAAGTATATTATGTCGTAATCCAGGTTGATGGTCTACCCATGTGCCAATTTTCATCCAAATCCGTTCAGCCGTTTTTGCGTGATTGAGTAACAAACACCCATACGTCCAAAAAACAATCTTTCACATTTATATAGCTGTGCTCCGCGGTTTCACCCACATAAGTCTCGATCCCTTGGGAATATCGGGATTAAAAGTATTCTATGTCCTAACTCAGGTCATGGGCTACTCACGTGCCAAATTTCATCCACATCCGTTTATCCGTTTTAGCGTGAAAGCGTAATAAACGAACAAACTTACTTTCACATTTATAATATTAGGATTAGTAGGATAGAAGCCGGGATTTTATTAAACAAGCTTGTGGATTGTATGCGTTGGACCTTGGAAGAAGAAAAGAAGGGTAGGGGGAGGGGGGAGGATATTATTAGTGCATATTTCATGTTTTTCTTTGTAGTTTTTTTTTGCGTGGCTTATATAAAGTACTAGCTTCTGCCCGCGACTTCATTTGTGTGGAAGTCGTAAGATGATACACAGTATACTAAAATAACAGCCACGTTTTTACAAATTTCCAGCGGCTCCCGATCCACCGGTTATCACAGCGTCCGCCCGCGCTATTACTTCGTTTTTGCTTAGCGTTTATTCTTTTAGCTCGGCTTCTTAGAGTCATCGCGTGATGTTAAATAACGTTTAAGTTTTTCAAGAATTGGACTATCAAATGCATATTAAAGATTTTTCAAATCCAACTTTATTCCATTTGAAATAAGATTAGACATTTATCTAAACCTTTTTTAAAGTCCGTTCAATTGATTTTCAGTTCTATTGCGCTGGTGGTATGATATATGGCAGCTGCAGTTAACAGTTGGTATTGTAACCACTTTTTTGCTTTTAATGCCATCCTTATGCCTACTGTATAGAAGTCAGAATCGGTTGGAAGGGCTTTAAAAAAGGTTTGTTTAAATGTCTAATCTTATTTCAAATGGAGTGTAGTTGGATTTGATGATTTTGCATTTGATAGTCCAATTCTTGAGGAAGCTTAAGCGCAGTAGTTCCAAGATTAGCGCGTTCGAACAAAAAAAATAATAAAAAATATATTATTATGTATATATTTATAGATATAGTATATAAAGCTGATTTTCGCCCTCTACTTGTGACACTATTAGTAAGTTGTTTTTTGTACAAAATAAAGTTTTGGCTCGTTAATTCAGCTAAAAGATTTAGGGTAGACTGTAGTTTGACTCAGAAAAATGCTACCTTGTTCCTATATTTAAGTCCTATATCTATCTTTTTCAAAGGATGTAAAAATATTTGCTGTTGTTACAAACATTATAAAATAAACGCGGCATTATTTAAAATAAGTTTTTTTTTTCCGATATTAATAATATTTTTACGAAAATGATCAAAAAATTAATGGTATTCGATTACCCTGGCATTTCCCATCCCAAAAAATATCTGAAAAAAGAAGAGAAGAGAGAGAGAGGAATCACACAGACGAATCGCTCATTTAAAATTAAGCACAATTTTAAATTATTGTTACACTTGTACGAAGCGTCACGAACAAAACAAAATAATAAAGTTCATTAAAAAATCATCTTTTTCTACGTAATCAAAATAATTATTACGGCGAAACTTTTGGCACATTTTACATTGAGGTAAAATGTGCCATGATGTCACGAGTATGTAGATTTTATACATACTTAAAATGCGTTTTATATAAGTAATTTTGTATTAATATGATAAAGCAAAAAATACGTGTCCAATATTTTTTTATTATCTGACTGACGGACTAATTAGAATTTCCCTATTGTGAAAGAGATTTCCAACACACTTTCTGTGTTACGTTACGCAATTGGGGGCTCTCTATAATCCGTCGAAGAAACATACTCATAACTAAATTACCCCACTAATTACCCTTTCCACCTCTCTGCAATGTTTTTATTAATATCTTCTCAATATCAATAAAGATCGTCGAACCAGTGTAAGAAGACCTCTTTGTTACCGCCGTCAAAAGGTGAAGTTTCAGTGTCACTAACATGTGAGGGCTCAAGAAATGCTGGTGGTTTATGTTTTACGTATACTATACTAGCGAAGTAAGACTTTGCCAGATAGCTGAAGGATTCTGAGGTACAAGGGTATATGGAGTTAATAAACGAATGGTGTAAGTCTTAGGAGAAGCGACGAAAATCCAATTTTTGACTGCTCATGAATTCATCGTGCTTGAAAATACTATACAGGGTCAACAGCGCGTTGTGTTCCACGCGCCTCAAAGAGATGTCAGCACCAACTGACGGGGTCCGTTAGGGCCAATGCCTGCCAGGGTTGCGAGTTTGTCCGAAAGGGATATCGTGGCCCCGGCACACAGGTGACGGAAGGAACACGGTTGGGGTTTAGTCAGTAAAAGTCTGACACGCCCTCCCGCTCCGGCCAGAGCGGGAGAAGTTATTTCATAATTTCCCACACTCAAAAAAAAAAGGCCTCCCTAGACAAGCGTGATGCGACGGCGCGATGCGTCTCTGGTGGAAAAATTTATATGAAAACTTCTCTGATAAAATAGTAGTGTCCAGTGTGTAAAAACTTCATATAACATCTTTGGCCCAAATTCCACTACGTGAATTGCACTCACTGACGAAGTCATAAGGTCATCAAGTGCAGAAACTCAGTATAGGTCCAAGTGTAGAATTTTCACATTACAAGATTTGCATAAATGGCAGGGGCATCGACGCGAAAACGGTTACCATGGATTCAGAAAACGTGATACAGAATATTAATAATTAATTGCAATTATAACATTGAATTTGATGTTGCACCCGTTTTAGCTGTAAAAAGGCATTTGGAATGTTTCAAATACTTTTTTTAATTATTGCATTTCATAATCTATATTCTAGTTCGCTAGTTAGCCACATTTCTTATTTCCATACAGTAATATTGCCAAATTAATCAAAACAGCGAAATATTTGACATCTATTTGCGACGTTGGTCACGTGCGAAAGTCATTTTAAAATACGTAGGAAGGGCCTGGCCTTTCTAGTTCAGTATGGTATAAGTAAGCAACTAGTGTCGTAAACACTCTTTTACCTGTATAGTTTTTGAAAAAGTTCGTTTTTAGGGTTCCGTAGTAAATAAGGACCCTTATAGTTTCGCCATGTCCGTCTGTCTGTCCGCGGCTTAGTACTAAAAAGCCGTAATTAAGCATGTGTATACAAAATAATCGCGCAAAAACAAGATTGAATTTTGAATTCTGAATTCTAATTTTCCTCATGTGCCTCCCCCGGCCAGCTAAACGGCTGTACTTGGATTTGTAAAAAAAGCACAGCAGTATATACAGGCTGTTTGGCAGAAGGTTGAACATACGTAAGTGCCGGATCCGTGGGGCCGTCTACTACGTGTTTAGGTCCAATAACAAGACCCAGGCCACGAGGATTTTTTAAATGATTTTTTTAAATTTAAAGGAAATTCGTGGTTGCTCAAATTTCAAACGTCAATAATTTCATATAAAATAACAAAACTGGCAATTATTTGTAATTTTTTTCTACGATAATTGTAGAATCTATTATGTAAAAAAAGTTTGGTTCGTATATTAATTAATTTCACTTTTCGCAAATTTCCTTCGCAATCCTTTCGGTAAAAAAAGTCCCAGGCAGTTAAAATTGGCGAATTGTTCTAGTTGTTTTAAAAGAAATTGTGCATATTGCATACCGTTAGACTGGGCATGAATCAAAGATGTTTTCCTAAAATTAGAACTGCTATACTATACTATCACTGTTAGTTTTTTTTTTAACGCAATTCAAAGTCGGGCTTTTGGTATTTATTTATGATTTGTTTGTAGTTTAAGGGCTCGTATTTACTTTTCTAGGAATTTTATAAGATTCTCCAGTTACTTTAGATGAAAATAAAAATAAAATGTTGCCAGTTTTGTTGTTTTTAAATGAAATTATTGACGTTTGAAGTTTCGGCAAAGACAAATTCCGAAAAAAAAAATCCTTGTGGCCTGGGTCTTGTTATTGGGCCTAAAAACGTAGTAGACGGCCCCACGGATCCGCCATTTTCGTATTTTCAACCTTCTGCCGAACACCCTGTATAACGAAGTTAAAAGGAAAACTATCACAGCTATTAGTATGTAGGCTTTACAGGTTAACGAGTAATAATCGACCAACTTAAGCAGTTTGAAAAATATGTTCTCCCCCTATATGTTCCGCATGGGAGAACATGTTTTTCAAATACAATTTAAAGTTTGTTCTTGGGATACATTCTATGGAACTCTTCATTGTGCGTGGTCCGACACGCACTTGGCCGGTTTTTATTTATAAAATCAATTCGGATTCGAAGAAAAGTTTGAGAAAGGATCCACGGCAGATGGCGATCTAGTTGGTACATTTGAGGCTTTACAAGTTCGACATCAGAGGCTCGTACAGATTGGTAACCAGAAAGATATATCTGCTGCATCTGCATAGCTATCCACTTAACCCTTGCACCCTGAACTAAGAATATCTTCATTAAACGCGGAGTGGTACTATAACCCGTGTTATCACAGTTAATTCCAGGCGATAATGAAAAGTTTCACGACTCCCCAAGTTTTGATGAAGCTACCCTAGCTAGGATAACGTTATGATAATCTTAATTAACCATTCGGTTTCATATCTTTACGTATTATCGTTCATTACGTTGACTATTAGGTTAATCCTGGTGATCAGTTTTTATATAACTTATTCTGTGGGAGTTAATCCAGCGTGGTATAGATATTGTCTAACAGACTCTAACACAAAAACACTGATATATTTCACTTCACAAATATATAATTATGTATGTAAGTAAATAAATATCTGGGCAAAAAAACCGGCTTAGTGCGTGTCAGACCACACACAATGAAGGGATCCGTAGTTGGGATGAATTTATCCCAAGAACATACTTTTAGGGGTATGAGGAACAGGGTGTAAAGTTCACTCATCCACCAAGAAAAGGGAGGATCCTCCGAAAAGACGGGTGTCGTGTCTGGCTGGCAACTGCCCAGAGGTTGAAGTCGGGAAGCTTGTATATATGTTTATCGCGCGGTAAACTCTAATTGCGCGATGCAGGATTTGTGTGACGTCAGGATGCTGTGTGACGTCAGGTCTTTGATGCATAGTTTGCATGTAGCGATGTAGATGCCGCTACATCACTCCGCTCCGGAGACCTGAGGTCGATAGTGGGCTGAATCTTGAATCTTGCGATGCTTCACAGTGCCAGCTGTGGTTCTAGTGAGTTGGAACCGGGTGCCGCATAGTTCGCGGTGAGTCGGAACTGTCTGCGGTGGTTCCCCAGTGAGTCAGGGTAGCGCTGCGTTATGATCCAGTGGGTCGGATGTGGTACAGCGCTGGGTTGTGGCGGAGGGTGATGACCAGGAATGCGCGTTCGCTGCATGCTGGTGGTCAGGATACCCGTTGAAGCCGTGGGTGCTGACTGGCTGTGTGACTCGCCTCACGAAAGCTTGCGGGAGTGATGATGATGATGACGTCACGCTGAAGTAGTTGCACGAAGGCTGCGTTGACGTTCATATTCGGGGTCACCAATTTAGGGGTATGAGGAACAGGGTGTAAAGTTCACTCATCCCCCATAGAAAAGGGAGGATCCTCCGACCAGACGGGTGTCGTGTCTGGCTGGCAACTGCCCAGAGGTTGAAGTCGGGAAGCTTGTATACAATGTCGCCCATGGGCATGTGACCGCCCGTATTTTTCTGAATATTCATGACAAATTATCGATAATAAACTTAAAAAGGGGGGTTTAATAACTTTAAAAGTATTTATTTAAAAAAATTGTGAACCTCACAACAAGCCATTTGATGTCACACGGTACAGTTTGCATTTTTTAAGCTTTTATTTTCCAATTTGCCCCCGAAAAGTAAAATATAAGTAAATAAGTAATAAAAGTAATATTCAAAATTCATATATTACACATTACACATCCGTGTTTGAGATACAAAAATTCATATCTGTACCTACCAAATATCAACTAAATTGGTCCAGTAGATTCGGAGCAAATTGGCTGTGACAGACGGCCGGCCAGCCAGCCACCCAGACAGACAGACAGACACACGAGTGAACCTATAAGTGTTCCGTTTTTTCCTTTTGATACCTCAAAAGAACCCTAAAAACCCGCCGAATGCATAATCTCCTCCTTTTTTTTAAGTCTTTGTAAAAACAATATAGAATGAACCCATTCCGGCAAGACTTTGAACCCTTAGTGCTCAGCGACACGACGCCGCGACGACGCCGCGCCGCCATCGTGCCTCTAAGCTGTGTATATGCAACGTTGCCAGACCGTGACGGAGCGGCAACGGCGCGGCGGCGGTACCGTGTACACGACCCCTAACTCCCTGTACCCTCACGAGGCTCACAACCTGGTTACAGCCCCTGTACCTTGGTTGACAATTTAATTTAAAAATGAAGGACAAAAAAAAGTACAAACGAAATTCATTTATCGAAAATCCGGAACAGCTTTGAATTGCATTTTGTAATATAAAAGGAATCTCTCATATTGAATGTTCTATTGGGCATAGTTCGTATTGTGATGACCAGGCAGAAAGCTTAGCTCAGCTTGGTGACCTAAAATGGTCTGCTCGGATTTGAAAAATGGTAATAAATATGGTTCGAATGTGTATGATTTTTTAAATCAATGTCCTGTATTTATGTATTTATTACTTACATCTTGCGTTATGGTGTTCCTCAAATGGTTTTTACGGATGACTCCCGATTTCATCGATGAATCATGATTAATAAATTATGTGGTACATTTTCGTAGTTCGTTAACTTCGTTATTTGGGGAATTGGTACAAATTTTTCTTTACCAAAACTTTCCTGTGAAGTTACAGTTGGAACCCATGTTTTTTTTTTGTACTTTTGCTAAAATGGTTTGTTAGCCATAATTGAAAGGACACGATTTCTGATTGTAATGTGAATAAATCTCTTTTCTGTGAGTTCTTAAAATCTGTTCACGTACTAACGAATAATAAGCAAACGAAGGTACTTGTAAACTATTTTTTTTTTATCAGCGCTCGGCACTGGCCCTATCTAGCTGCATGTGTCAGAGGCTCAGGAGTAATGGCTACTTTGCTTAAATGACCCTGATACTAGTCGGTGACTATCTGAAACTAGTCGTGACTACTCCCTTCGTTTTCGGGACCGTTCAGTCGAGGTGGCTGGCTGTGGTCGGGGTACCTCGGCCTCGTCTCTTCTCTTTTTAGCCGCTTCCTGCTGTTAATGGTACGTCTAGGAGGCACCATAGCTGACGTATTCAGAATTTTCAATAAAATAAATATTCCACTATAACTATTGATAGGCACTTATACGACAGTCACCGTTTACACAAAACTCATGCACCTTTTAAAAGCCAAAAACTGAAAGAAGTCCAAAGTTCGAGGTTTTTCCAGCATCACGCAGTCAGTACAGGTCTTTCAAAGCTGCAATTTTGGTTTTACAATATTGGTATCTACGCTAACAACATCCCAAAAATCAGAACATTGTAATTTTTTGCCACCTACAATGTTTAAATGATTGGCCTATATTTTTTTTTTTATGTGTTCACGTTTAATTATTTCTTACACGTAATATAACTGATCCACTCACACGTGTAATGATAGCATACTATAAAAAACAGTCGAGTCTTACGTCCTGGATAGTACACTATCCAAAGCGAGGAGTCGTCTTAAATTCCATCTAGTGATAAAATGCGGTATTATTTCGATAGTTTGACAGATTATATGGATAGCTGATGAAATAGTTCGACTAAAAAACATGAGATAATAATATAACAAGTTTTGAAAATAGGGTGAGAATTTTTTTTCTGCAGTTGATATAGGTGACGCGTGTGTCATGTAGTGGTTTTGAGAGTGTCTGCGAATATGTCGCGAGGACTGTTGTTTGTTTTATTTATCTAACGAGTGTTATACATCCAAATAAACTAGAAGATTTTGTGCTTTGCAATGATGGTTACATAGCAGTTTTATTTGATAAATCGAGTCTATTGAAAATTTATATGTTTTCTTTTCCCCCTAATTACAAGTTTAACCTCATTTTGAGTATCATAGATTTTAGTTAACGCTTTAAAAAAATAGATATGTTTGAGCTTTAGTTTTAATTTTTTTTTTCGTATTTTTACTTTACTACTTTACTTTAGCATTTACGGATATATATAGAGGTTTTAGTTACGACGGAGCAGGCGAGGTCGCCTGCGAGTTGGCGGCAGCGCGCGGAGGACGTTGGAGACTATACACAGTCGCGCGGGCTGGACGTGTGACAATTTTTAACACAACTAACTATTTAAACTAGGTACAAAATTAAGCCTTGTGCAGACTTGCGCGACGCGACACTAGTAATTATTCTCCCGTGAAGTTTTCTTAGAAATTGTTTTGGTAGAGTCACGTCGCCCGTCTGCACAAAGCTTTAAAATACGAATTAACTAACTGTACAAATAAATACAAAAACAAAAGGATACCTATTCGTCGGCATCGCTGTCATCTTCATAATTATTTATATTCCTGAAATAAAAGTCACAGAAATCCACCCCATTTTAAAGCCCACAAACTATAAATCCTTAAAAGTACCTACTTCTCTTTCAAAGAAGATTAAACTGTGAACCTCGTTAATCATTACGTCACGGGTCACCAGGGCCCCAGAAACTAGATTTAGTAATTTTGAAGTTTTATTTTTAGAAGCATTCACTCTAAGGTCGAGAACAGGCAGTTGAGTCACTTCAGATAATTCATGTTAGCTTAGTTACTTTATTCTAAGCTTTTTATCCTCTGAAATGGAATGTTTTTTAACGTAAAAAAATTAACTTAAGAGGGCGCTTCCGTTAAATAAATACTTTTAGACTTCTTGACTTGTCTTTCAGTAAACCACAAAAGATAATAGACCTCGTTTTCTTTAAAAAAATAAGTTGTGCGTACCCTTTGTTTAACTTTTTCGACTCCACTCACTTTTCATAGAACACATACGTCATGTCGCCATTCAAACTGGAAGTAAACCCCCTGGGAACTCGTTGACTATCGCGGACGGTCAACGGCATTAGGTTCAAAACCGTGTTACAAAACACTGTAAAACGAAATAAAATTGTGTTTTCAGGGGGTCTTCTAGCAGTTCGTAGTTTCCAACCTTTTAAATTTTTTGTGAATATTTGTTACAAAAAAAAAAAAAATATTAGGATTTTAAAACCAACCCCATATACTTACTTATAAATCTTGTAATATACATCAGATTTTATTTTCAAAGATTATAATGCTGTATTCGCGTACAAAAACCTACATTTAAACTGCGGCCTCCGCGAGGGCTCCCGGCACTGAACGTGATTCTACCTATCAAACTATACAACTTTCGCTATGAAACACATATTATATGATTCATAAAAAATTTATAAACTTATAATATGTGCATAAATCGAAATAGTCTGTCTACTGTTGTACAGGTTTTTTTTTTCAGGAATCGGTTGTGAGGTTCATGGTGGAAATTGTTGCATGACGGGTAGTTTTGAGGTATGAGGAACAGGGTGTAAAGTTAACTTATTCTCTATAGAAAAGGGAGGATCCTCCGACCAGACAGGTGTGTCTGGCGAGCAACTGCCCAACGATGATGTCGGAAAACTATATATATGTTGATCGCGCGGTAAACTTTACTTGCGCGATGCAGGATTTGTGTAACGTTAGGTTTTTGATGCGTAGTTCGCATGGCGATGTAGATGCCGCCACAGTAGAACCACCTCCTTGACGGATGCAGGTGTCTAAATCACCATCCTGTATAAGCATAACATCAAACATTCGGGCTTGGACGTGGAGTTGCGGACACCACCCTTAACATATTCATAATTATTTATTTGTCAGAATAAGGTACATTATTAAGGTCATAATATTAGTCAATGATCTCATGAATCATCACAGATATTCTACCAAGTGTGGCGTGCAAATATTAGGTACATAATTATATATTATTTAATATAGGACAGAGATTATTAGGTTAGTATTAACATTATTAATTGCACAATTACGAATTAAAATTACAATTAGAAATAATAACATAAACACACAATTTATTTGGGATGACATAGTATCATTTAATGTCAGAGTATTAGATGTTAAAGATTACATTTCAATAAGGATGTCAAAATATCATTTAAATAATCTTTTAAATTGTAATAACATTTGCTACGTAGCAACTCTTTAAATTTCTTATTAAAACCTTTATTTTTAGTCTTCGATAGATTTTGGAATTTTGGTAAAAACTTGCAGAATATGCTTTTCCACATTAATTAAGGCTGTTTTTGCTCTCCGTCCGGATAACATATCATTCCACCTGTTACGTGTAACAATATCTGATAGAATGGAAACAAGTGTGCATTTTACTTAACAATTTTTTTTTCATTTTTCATAAACAAACAAAGCCGGTAGAGTCAGAATTATGTATTTTTTTAAATTATGGCTCACAACAGGGATGATGACTAAAAATTTTTTTTAGTCTGTCTTTGAGATAATAAAAAAATATTGGACACGTATTTTTTCATTTTTTACGTAATCTAAAGATTACGGCGATACATTGAGGTAAAATGTGCCATGACGTCACGAGTATGTAGATTTTATACGTACTAGTGACGTAGCGACCCCCACTCCCCAACCTATAATGCGTTTTATCTAAGTATTTTTTTATTAATATGATAAAGCATAAAATACGTGTCTAATATTTTTTTATTATCTGACTGACGGACTAATTAGTTTTTTTTTTTTTTTACCCAGGCATCATCCCTACTTGTAGTTCAAACATGGCTCTGATGGATCGCTTTTGCGCTTTAAGCGGCTTCTCTGTTTGTAGAGTCACCCTTAAATATAATACCGTATCCTAATACAGATGCCGCAAGACCATGATTAGCTGTGAGTAGTGCATCTGTGTTAACTGTTGGAGCAAATTTATACAGGACATAATATTAACTACTAATTTTCTTACATAGCGCATCAATTTGATCCTACCAGTTGAGCTGCCTGTCAATCAAGCCTAGATTTTTTTTACTATCTACGTCGTGTTTGTTACTTTGATAATAGGACCTCCATTTTCGAACGGGTTTTTTTTATGGCCGAAGTGGGTTTTTCCAAGATTAATTCTAGTTATACTATACTTTACTAACATCAGTTATTAAGCTTTTAAGCAAGCATAACTGCTGTTATGCAGCATTGCCAATGGAATGATGTCTAGAATAATCATTTGTTTAGAGCACCCTCAATACCAATTAACAAAACTTCTGCTTAATGAAGCACAAATATTTATGATTTCATTCCCCTTGTCAGAAACAGCGAGGCTATTGTATAAACTTGTGTGGATTGGTATTCGACAGTTACTCTTATACAGGGTGTATCAGAAAGGTGTGGTCAAATTTAAGACTGTGGTACATATGATCAAACTGAGGAACTTTCTCCATCGAGAAATATTTATGACCCGTCCCAAAAATTTGGATCGAGTAGGTATTGAAGCTTTGTACGGGACAACAATATTTTTTTCCTCGATTACGATTTGAGAAAATTTCGAAGAAAACACATTTATTTGTGTTTCCTTTGAAATTTTATAATAATTATAAACGAATATTTAAGGAATGCTTGAATTTTTATGTGTATTATTACGATATACATAGTTTTACCTAATTAGATCCTCATTAATCTCGATCTTAATTGGGTACTTATTGATTAATTTTGTACGAGATAACATTTTACTATTATTATATTTTATTACAGATTCAGAGTATTTCTTTCTTTCGTCTGTGTAATCGCTGGAACAAGTGCAAATATAGCTCTCAAATTCGTTTTTGTTCAAGTCACCACAACTTGAACAAAACGCATTTAACAACTTTGAAAAAAAAAAGTTGTATTCTCATGTAAGTGTAAATTATAACATTCATTCTATAGTTTTCACCAAGACTTTTATTACAGTTAGGATAATAAATTGTTAAGTAAATTGGCAGACAATGACAATTTTCTGTATTTTATACAACTATCAAAGAAGTTGTGATGACTTGAATATACAGACAGTTTAGTGGGTAGTTAATTTGCTTAACAATACATTTCCCTGCTGTACCTACCGCTAGAACCACGTACAGTACTCCTACCCTTTCTAAAACAATAGAGGTGCCAGTCCTAATCTACGTCCCTTTACTACTGCGAGATAACGCGACCAGGGTCATAGAGGTACCAAAATGTCTGAATAGTGTGATTAAAGTAACCTTGTGACCTTACTCCGTAGATCTAAAGGGCTTTGTAGTTCAAGTTATTAATTTAAATATCATTTGGTGAATTAAGAAGAAGTTCTTGTCAGTATAGCGTAATATGTATTTCGTGTGGTTGCAGTAAAGTATACTTAAAGCCAGCAAGTCAGTTGAGACGGGTTCTCTTATCTGCCATGGCTTATTTTTAATCTTATATTTTCAACTGTTTTGATTATTTTTTGTACATTGTTCTCACATATAGAAGCAACAAGAATAACGCACCCAGGATTTTGTAATATCTATATTTAAAAGAGTGTCCTTGGAGTTTCTTGCCCGTTATTCTCCATTGAGATCTATTTTTGGAATGGGCAACTAGCTTCAACTTTCTGACTAACTGACCGACTATTTTACAATATTCAAAAGTGCCTTTAAATGGTTTAATTGAAATAAATGCTTTGAGTTTGAGTTTTGAGTTTGAAAGCCGAAATTACATTATAATATTAGTTGCATGCATGGCAAAATTAATTTCAAGAAACTTGTTTCAAAAACAATGCAACTTGTTTCGTAAAATAATTACTATCGTGAAATCTATAGTATCACCGAAATCATGGCCCTTTCAGCATCAAAGCTTTATTTTGCAATGTTCAATAATTTATCGTACACATGTGCTCTCGCGACACTAGCTTCACGTTGCATTTGACCGTGAAATTTGTTGCGCGAGTTTACTTTTATCTTAAATCGCGCTTTATGCAAGGTGGGGCAAAAGTAATATCACAATGTGAATGTGCCATAATTTTTGCAAATGGCATCAAATGTCATTCTGCTTTGTCATTTAGTTATGAGGCAGATGGTGAATTACTTAAAAATGCAGTGGAGCCATACACATAGATCAGGAGCCTCAGGCAATGACGGAGATTTTGACACACCAATTTCTGGGCCGTATAATCTCTCGTTTTGGCGATTTGATCTGGCTGGCCAGATCGCCAGTTCTGATGGTACCAGACTTCTTCCTTTGGGGCTTTTTGAAATCTTGCATTTACCAACATAACCGACAACGTTGCAAGTATTGAAAGTCATCATTAGATAAAAAAAACACCAATATAGAGCCATATTAATTCAAAATGCCGTAAAACGAGCAGAAATGTTCATACATTTTTAAATAATGTTTCCATGAAATTACAGCCCAGTTTTTCTTTATTTTCAACAAAATGGCAGCCAATTCACATTATGACATTACATTTGCAGCTAGAGGAGGCATTTGCCAAGAAGCATGATGAACTGAGAGATATGCTTTAACATACAAAAACCAATCAGAATGTAGAGGCTTATAAATAAATAAATAAAAATTACTATTGCCCCAGCCTGTATTATGCCAAAATTACATTACGAAATTAAGTGACACAAAATTAGTTTCATAACACTAATTTAATTAAATGAAAATACTTTCGTACCAACCGCGATTTTTTAACTGTTAAGAAAACGAAAGGACATCATTCTCCACTCAAACGCATATTCGGCGTCTTCCTAAACCTAGATTACCATGGCTTACCTCTCATAATTCTGGATTACGCACTTCCATCATTCTAGTCCCATAGGACCAAAGTTATGTAGGGACCGGGCCTAAACTTAATCATGGACTGAGGGAGAGTGGGCCTTACACGAACGCGCGAAATGAACGTAGCTCAAATTCCACCGATTTTTTAATTGGAAATAGTCGTTTCGCATCAACATTTATTTATATAGTTTGAAGACTTCATTTTAATTTTCTATCATAATCATCATCAGCCTACAGCAGTCCAGTGCTGAACATAGGCCTCTCTCATTGCATCCCACTCTACTCGATTCTCGGCAATTCTTATCCAGCTGCACGCCCTTTATGCCTGGGGGGTTTTATTTAGATATTAAGTTCTGTTTACGTAATTTTTATTTTATTTCTGTTCTCGATGATTTTGTCTCGTATATTGGCGTGTGTTAGCTAACATATGGCTAATAATTTAAATAATGTTTTGTGTTGCGTAATGTAAATTATTTTGAATATATATAGAATCTTATTTTTTTGTTCTTCTAACTGAACAGACAGCTGTGCTGCTGGGGAGTTTGTTGCGCCACTTCTTCCCAGCTAATGCACTAGGAAGTGGTGAAGGGTGGGCGTTTTGGGGGACTGTCTTATGTAATTGACGTTCGAAAAGTGATGATTCTCAGCCTAGTTTGAATAAATGACTTTTTGATTTTGATTTTTGATTTGCTGCTACCAGCCACCCTTTTTGTTTTTTTGTGTGGCGAATTATCAAATAATTTCTCTCGCTCTGGACGGAGCGGGAAGGCGTGTCTAACTCTTACTGACTAAAACGCACACGTGTTCCTTCAGTTGCCTGTACGTTGCCAGGGGCTACGGTATCCCCTTCGAAGTTTCCCGCGACCCCGGCAGTCATTGGTATTAGCAGACCCCTTCAGTTGTGCTGACATCTCTTTGAAGCGCGCGTGGCAGACAACGCACCGTCGACCCGCGCCCGGTCCTTATCGGACGGCGAACTAACCATTGCATCGTCGCTCTACCTAGCTTAAGTGCATCCTACCTGAAGTTTGCCGATTCACAGTCTCCTCTCGGGAACACGTTTACCCGAACGATGATCGGCCAGTATGGCCGCCCATTGCCACTTCAGCTTACTTGTTCTGTGAGATATGTCGGCAACTTTGGTTCTCATTTCGGTTGATTTTAGACAAATAGATAAGTGAGATATAAATTGTGCTTGCAAAAACCAAAATTCTTTATGGCGTCGATTCTCCAATTAAAAAAAAACGTTCTTTACGCTTCGCATGTTCGTGCGAGGCCTCATATTCCATGAAAACATTTGTATGTTTAGTTCTCAAGAGACTATGCAGAGTAGTTTGAAATTGTGTTCCGGTGTTTCTACCTTCAAAGGGATTTTGAGGGCACTTGTAATAAATATTACCGTTTGAAAGTGTGTTTTATTCTTTGTGTATTGGTAGGGTTGGGGTCAGGATTTTGTTCGGTCAGTTTGGGACGATTTACACTTAGCTTACGGATCCGCTCGTATGAGAAGTATTTAATTTTCCGGTAGGAAAAGTCTTTACATAATATACCTTTAATATTCCCACTGCTGGGACGCATGCCTCCTTTGTGTGACAGGGAAAGGCCTATAATCCGCGCGGGCCCAGTGCGGGATGGTAGATGTCACATGTCTTCGAAATTTTGGTTCTAGGACATGCCGGTTTCCTCACGCTGTTTTCCTTCACTGTTTTGAGAGCAGTGGTGATGAAATAAATTACACAAGTAAAGTGCCTGTCAGGGTTCGAACATAGAACTCGTAACCTACAACTCGTAAGTCGCAGCCGTTACCACTAAGCCACCACTGCTCTCTGATGGCAAAATCTTTGCCATGTATCAAAATAGGTTCTGATGCACACATTGATTATGAGTTATGATTTTACTAGCTGCGCCCCGCGGTTTCATCCGCATAAGTCTCGATCTAGTGGGTATATCAGAATAAAAAGTGATAAAATCGGGATAAAACGTATCCTTTGTTCTAATCCAGGTCATGGTCTACCCATGTGCCAAATTTCATCCAAAACTATTCAGCATCCAAACTTTCACATTAATAATAATATACAGGGTGGCAAGGTCATCGACGCAAAAACTGTTACCATGGGTTCATTACATTATTCTGAACCCCCCTTCATTGAAAATTTTCGCCGGTTATTTTAAAAAAAATCTGCTGTTTCATAGAAAATTACAATACCTACGCGGTCAAAATGTATGAAACAGCAGATTTAAAAAAAAAAACCGATGAAAAATTTCAGGGCGTTCAGAATCATGTACATGATTCTGAACTCCCCTACGTTGGAATTTACCACCATACCATGGGGTATCAGTTTTTGCGTCGATGTCCCTGACAGCCTGTATATATATATAAGATATATATAGTAGGATTATATAGTTAGGAATTAAACATAGAACTATAACATAGGACTCAAACATAATTGACGAATTGTGAGTGTCGTCTCTGCACAGCCCTTTGGGGAATACAGGGGTGATGTTATCCTGCCGAGGTTGCGAGTTTGTCCAAAAGGGATATCGCGGCCCCGGCACACAGGCAACGGAAGGCACACGGGTGGGTTATAGTCAGTAAAAGTCTGACACGCCCTCCCGCTCCGCCCAGAGCTCCCCAGCTCCCCCTCAAAAAATAAATAAATAGGTTGATTTTATGTTTTATGATGGTTTATTAAACCTCTCAGTCAGATGAAGTGGTAAGATTCTGTCTCTAATTTCCTAAAATAGTCCAACTATGTTGTATTCCTATTGAAAGGGTTCCAGTAGCGATTAAAATTTTTCAAACTCCTTTAGTTACTCTCATCATCACTATCATTTCAGCCGAAAGACGTCCACTGCTGGACTAGCACCGCCACTTTGACTGGTTCTGAATTTCCCGCATCCAGCGGATTCCTGCGGCTTTCACAAGGCCATAGGTTCACCTTGTGGGGGTCTTCCAACGCTACCTCTTCCGGTAGGTACGTGTTCGTCACTCCAGCACGTTCCGGCCCCATCGATCATTTGTTCTGCGAGCAATGTTCCCTGCCCACTGCCACTTAAGTTTGGCAATTCTTCGGGCTAGATATAGCCCGGAGAATTGCCAAATTAGGTTCCTATCCGACAAGTTACCTTGGTTCTCCTACGTATCTCTTCATTTCTGATTCGATCACATAAGGAAACTCTAACATGGCCTCTCCATCGCCCTCTGTGTGACTCTCAGCCTTCTAATGAGGCCCATTAGTTGTTGCTATACCCAAATATAATCTGATTATTTACCGAAATTCACTAAAGACAAATTAGAGCGCCGTAACAATCTTGTCACATTGCTAGTTTAATATCTATTAATAACAAAGGATTAATATGTTTAAGCCTATCGCTTTTTGATTAAATTAATAAATTCATTATTCTGTAAATTAATTTAGCAAGAATGTAAGATACGTGTACTGTTCATCAATTTGATATAAATTTATTTACCGCTTGGGTACACAGACAACTCAATTACGCGATACTAATTAAAATTGATAATTTGGACCCGAATTTACTGATCAGCGAACCGGAACTGAGCGTAAAATAACAGAAAGTAATGAAAGGAGAAAAACAACAACACAATTTGTAATCTTTACACCTTTTTCTGGTCGATTTGAAAAGTCGATCTTCTTCTTTTCGTGTGGTTAGTCACTAACCTGGTGTCAGAGTTTTAAAGCCGCCCATGGGCCTGTGATTTGGCTTCACATGTCGTCAAGAAATACGAGTATATCTTAGGCATTCCGGTTTCCTCACGATGTTTTCCTTCACCGTTTTTGAAGCAAATGATAATAATACAATACGCACATGAATCCGAAAAGGCAGAGGTGCGTACCTTGGGTTCGAACTCGAGACTTATGACTTGGTAGTCTGATGGTCGATTTAACGGAGACTGTTTTTATGGATTGTAACTGCAGCGTAGACTTCTCAAAAGAACAATATGCTCTGGAGTGGATCTTGAAAATAATAACAACAATTTTCGGAGTGGGATACAATTAACGTCAATTTGACTAGATCAAGAACAGCTTCAGACAAATTTCTCGTCGACCAGGATCGTAAGGTATAGCAGGCCAGAATTTGGTACATCGCATTGTTACCAACTGATGGTATGTGGAATATAGAATGTGTATACTATGTTTACTATGGTCTATAGAATCTTTCAACACCATGTGTGTATGTCATTAATTTAGAAATTCAATAATTTAAATTTTCATCCTACTAATAATATTAAAAATGTGATACTTTGTATGTTTGGATATTTGGTTGTTTGTTACTCAATCACACAAAAATGGCTCCACAGATTTGGATGAAATTTTGTACACTGATTATTTATTACTTGGATTATCACATAGAATACATTTTATCCCGGTTAGTATGTTGCATATGTACACAAGACGGTATTCGGTTCACGACAGGTTGTGCACACATTCTTGAGCAGCAACCTTACAAAAAGTACTAGGCTTGCATGCATTCTATTTCAATTGTATTAGGTATAATAGGATTTGGTTGAAATTTGGCATACAGATAATTTATAACTTGGATTAACACATAGGATACTTTTGATCCCAGTAGTATGTTCCCGTGGGATAATTTCCGATCCACATGCGGGCGAAGCCACGGGCAATGGTTGGAAGAATTCGACCATATGTTGGGGTCGGTTTCCAGTCTAACCGGATGCATGGAAGGACTACCCATCTTTTTTTTTTTTTTTTTTTGAGGATGGGAAATCATCAAATGACTTCTCCCGCTCTGGGCAGAGCGAGAGGGTGTGTCAGACTTTTACTGACTAAAACCCACCCGTGTTCCTTCCGCTGCCTGTGTGCCGGGGCCGCGATATCCCTTTCAGACAAACCCGCAACCCCAGCAGGCATTGGTCTTTCGACCCCGTCGGTTGGTGCTGACATCTCTTTGAGGCGCGCGTGGAACACAACGCGCCGTCGACACGGGCCTGGTCCTTATCGGACGGCGAGCTGCCCATTGCTCACCGTCCGCAGGCCCGCGCCTACGGTGGCCGGAAGTCGGGGTCTTGACTCCCGACGCCCGGGGCGTCTCCTGCGGCGACTAGGGCCGCGAGGGCGTGCAGCTTGCATCTCCCTCGCGCGCCCCGCCTCCTCCTTCGCGAGCATAACTGCTTCGCAGAAGGAGGTGACGGCCTCCCATGCACTCTCGCGCCGAACCATGGCCTGAACCAGGGCCGGACGCGAGAGATCGCCGCCGCCGATCGCCTCCGTGAGGACACGGCGTTGCTCCGCCCAAGCCGGGCAGACCTCCACCGTATGCTCCACCGTGTCCTCCGGGCGATCCACACAGTGGTGACACCCGGGCGTTTCCTCCCGCCTAATTCGGAACAGGAGCCTCCCGAAACAACCGTGTCCGGTGAGGACCTGCGTCAGGCGGAAGGTGAGGACGCCATGGCGCCTCTCAAGCCACTCCTCAAAGAGGGGACTTATCGCCGCAATTGTGGCGTGCCCAGCGCTGGGTTGCGACAATCGCACAATCCATGCCGCCATGAGATCCCGCCGGAGCTCTGTCCGCTGTGCCGTGATCTCCCGCGGCAGCGGAGTTATACCCCGGCGTTTCGCCTCCTCGCGCAACTCCCACATCTGCGCGAGGACTTTCGCCTCCAGATCCCATGGCGGTAGTCCGGCAAGGAGGCTCGCCGCCTCACAGGAGACCATGCGGTATCCCCGGACCAGCCTGATGGCCATGACCCTTTGGGACGCGTTCAACCGCTGGGCCGGTCGCAGCCTCAGTGAACGCGCCCACACCGATGCCCCGTAAAGGGCCATGGACCGCACGACCCCCGCGTAAAGCCTCCGGCAGGAGGCGTTTGGACCCCCTAGGTTGGGCAGAAGCCGCTTCAAAGAGAATTACCCATCTGACAACCATAATCTAGTTATTAGGTAAACAAGATACCCTGCCAGGGTTGCGAGTCCTGCCAGGGTTGCGAGTTTGTCCGAAAGGGATATCGTGGCCCCGGAACACAGGAAGGAAGACGGGTGGGTTTTATTCAGTAAAAGTCTGACACGCCCTGAAACGCTGAAATTATCAAATAACTTCTCCCACTCTGTGCGAAGCGGGAGAAGTTATTTGATAATTCCCCATCGAAAAAAAAAAACAAAACGAGATACCCCTTTGCTGGAAGCATCCATCCCGAAAAAACATCTTTGAAGACCGACTTTTATCATCAAAATCTCTTAATGAAGCCTCATCTAGTTTGAAATTCCCGGAACACGGATCGTACATTAATCATTGGACGAAGTAACAAACTTCTTATCAGATCTAACTTTAAGTGGAACTAAGTTTGCGTCGTTATCTAACTTAATGAAATTAGTGGAAGTTTCAGTTGGAGATTACGCATATTGCGTTTATCGTTACGGCAACTTTTGGGACGGGATAAGCGGAATTTTAAGTAGTTAGTAGGTAATAGTTCAACCTTTGGGTAACTATGTTGAGGTTGGTTTCAGTCTTATCAGATATAACTAATAACAGACGCAGGTACATAGCACCAGGCATGTACCAGGCAGGTAGAAATGCAGAGAGCACCCTGTTTTTTCAACTTTTAAACGTTTACGTTTAAGCGCTATACTGCTAATAACATAACACAAATTCAAACAACCGGCTCATCATTCATCATCTTCATTTCAGCCAAAAGACGTCCACTGCTGAACATAGGCCTCCCCCAAGCACTGCCACTTCGACCGATTCTGTCCTTCGCATCCGTTTACCTTGTGGGAAGCCTTCCAATGCTACGTCTTCCGGTACGCGGTCGCCACTCCAAAACTTTTCGGCCCCATCGGCCATCTGTTCTCCGAGCAATGTGCCCTGCTCATTGCCGCTTAAGTTTGGCAATTCTTTGGGCTATGTCGGTCACCTTGGTTCTCCTGCCAACCGGCTACTTTTGTGAAAATCCAAAAACACTTCGTCCAGTACACGACCTCATGTTAAGCATTCGTAGATCACTAGAGTGACGAGACAGTTTACCAGATGCTGCTAAATATCGGTATTTAGCCTTGGTTGTGGTGGTCACAACCAAATTACAGCAGAAAACCAATAAACTGTGGTTAGACTGGTTGTCACACTTTCAGGCTACTGACAACCAGTAACGACTGTGACGATATTTGACGGCAAAATTAGGACTGCTGCTGAGGCACGGAAGGGTCCCGATATCAATGTGTTAATTAAAGATTAGGTATCACCCTTCATGGTCCGCCGTGAGGGTCCCATTTCCACATCGATCAATTAACATAGATTGGAGCCCCAAAATATTACAAAACAAGTTATATCCTACCTTTTCCAACAAAAACGAAATACTCAATAATTTATCTAAATGCCATTAACTTCGACATAACACTTTCCCATAAATAAAAACTGAACACCATAAACATTAAGGTTATGGCTCACTATATCGAGCGCCGCTTACAGGATATTACTTCATAAATCCACTCATTTCTCTATGGTCGTTACGTGAGAATCGGGCTTTATGGCTAACAGACGCCCGTTTGTGGTGGCGAATAGTCTGAATACATGTTATTTGGTGTGATATAAGATTAATAAACATTATATGGTATAATTTTTGGAGTTGACTGGTAGAATACCGACCTTGGGATTTGGGAGTTCAATTTTGGAATAGTCTTAATTAGGTTTTCTATAATAACACTCTGGTAGTTAATCCGTACCATCTAAAAAGCTCCTAGTATCTGGAATCGCGACCGACATTGGTACATAGGTACTGAGTTACTACGCTTTAGTAGTAAGAAGTACACCAATAATCCAGGTGAGCTGTTTCAGATTGCATTAGTGCTCACGGCGACGACGCCGTTGCCGCGCCGCCACCGCGCCGCTGCCGCGCTGCCGCCGCACCAAAACCTTCTTACTTTGATTTTGCCACTTTCTGTAGTTACATATAATACGCAAACACAAACTTCTTTTTTTTAGTTAAAGCCAACATGTTTACGCGTGTGATGTTTGTGGCTAGCAATCTATTAATACAAGTATTGTGATATGGCAAAATACAACCCCACAACCCGACATCCCGGCAGAGTTTCGTCCTACTTCGTTTTGAATATTGATGATTTAACATTTCCAATCACATTTTCGGACATAGATCTTGATTAGCGAAGCCGTGACGGCGCGACTGCGCTGCGCTCTAGGCTAACTCTTTCGAATATCAATCACTATCATACTAGCAATAAAATTAATTTGTTTCTACCGCTATGCTGCGTTACTTTGGTCTTGTTTTAATGGTATGGGTGCCGGTGAAATCTATACTATAATTAAAAAGAGAGAGTGGATTTTGTGAGTATGTGTATATGTGGAGTCGGGTAATTTCGAGAACAGCTCCTATTTGAAAAATTCATTCACTATTTGAAAAGTACGTAATACCAGATGGGCATAGGCTATATCAGCAAAATTAGTATGAACACAATATAAACTGGTTTTGTCGACGGAAGAATAGACAAAAGGACAGATAAACAATCACAATGTGTCATTTTATCTATTCTTCCGTCGACAAAACCCATAGAAAAGGAACCTGTTTCTATGGTTCTCATGCTACGCGTGCAGGTATCATCAATTAGTTTCAGTGGGGGTCCGTTTAAAAAAAGAGAAGCATCTATAATAATAATAATGGAATATTATCTTGAATTCATGCAAGCCTAGTACTTTTTGTTAAGTTATTGCTCCGAACTTGTGCACAACGTGCCGTGAACGGAATACCGTCTTTACATGTAAATAGCACCCGTGCGAAGCCAGGGCGGGTAGCTAGTTACAGATACATGAGACATTAATTTGTCTCTGGGATAGCTACGTAGCTGCAATGTCTCTGGTATTATAGATGCCCAACGAACCGGTGACCAGCACTCCAACCTTTTTTTTTTTTGGAAGGTTGTAAATTATCAAATAACTTGACGTGAGGGTGTGTCAGACTTTTACTGACTAAACTAAAACCCACCCGTGTTCCTTCCGTTGCCTGTGTACCGGGGCCGCGATGTCCAGCACCCCACCCTAATTGAGTAACAACTCCGAAGGATTTTGAAAGAGATTCCTCATCCATTGCTTCATATGTTTAAGAAAATAGCTTGCTTGAGAACGAAATTTACGCAGTGAATGTTGCTGTACTGTCAAAATGAAAGGTATCGCAATTGTTTGTGTGTTACGCAATAACTCCGCAGTTATCATCAGGTGGGAAAGATACTAAAGTACTTATAGCTCGATACGTAACATACACCCAATTATAACGAAGTTTCCTACGCCTAGATACAAAACTAGATCTAGAACTTATGTCCCGTAGTTCCCAACTTTAGCTTTGTTTCTGAAGTAAATTAATAAACTTCAAACTGGTCTATTGTGTGGAAGTTGAAGCCGCGATGTGACTAACTTTCGACTCGTCTGCATTTTATTGAAAACGCCACAAACGGACTTTATGGTAAATTGTTTCTTTTTCCGATTTTTTTTTCTTTCTGTGATGAATACTATAAAGAAGTTGAAGTTTGTTTGGTTGTTTGTTTGGTTGGTTGTTTGTTTGTTTGTAAGTTTGTATGTAGGGGTAATCTCCGGAACTACCACTCGGATTGAAAAAATATTTTTGCATTGGGTAGCCCAATTCTTGAGGAAGGTTATAAGCTATGAAACATCACGCTACGACCCTTAGGACCCGAGAAAAAAGTTCAGAAAGAACGCTAAGCGAAAACGAATTTATAGCGCTGGAGGGCGATGCAATGCGACGCGTAGGGTCGGGAGCCGAAATTTCACACGGACGAAGTCCCATGCAGAATCTAGTAATTAATAAAATTGAGTTTGTGTCAATAGGTGATAGTAATTTATTTGCCACCTAATAACAGCAAAAAGCCGGTATGTGCGAGTCGTACTCGCGCACTGAATGAATTATATCACCAAAGCGAACAAACACGCCTATTTTCTAGATTCTAACAAGAATTTGTTGTATGACAACACAATGGTTAATAGACGTAAAGGGACACTTAATAACAACGGCATGAGAACTATTTTTCAAGACCTAAAGGACCTTATGCATGATATAAATCAATATAGTTCAGAATTTGTAGAAGCAGACATAACTACCAATACACAAGAATATGAAAATAAAACCCACTTCCATAGCACAGACCATTTTATTCTATGATAAACATCTTTATATTATGCATCAGAATATTGCAGGTCTCATTGGAAAGTCTGATGCACTGACGGTATGTATAGAAGATTTAATTGCAAAGAAGATAAACATTGACGTCATTTGTATAACTGAGCATTTCATTATGTCTGGATATGAACAGTTCTTATCAATAGCTAAAGCTTTCGCAAAAGAGGGGGTTCTTGTATATTGGTAAAAAAGGGCTATCAATGGAAGGAAATTACAGATATTAGCAAATTCTCAATTAGCAACATGTTCGAGTGTTGTGTTGTTGAAATGACTCAAAGTAATACCATTATAGTATGTATCTATAGAATTCCAAATTCAAAGAATCTGTTTACTTTTTTTGAGCAGTTAGAAAAATTGCTAAACTTTATAAATAAACAAAAAAAAAAAACTGTGGCATGTGGGGATTTTAATATTGACATGTTAAAGCGAGATAGCACTATATTAGAGTTAGAATGTCTACTACTTAAATCGAATCTTAAACTGCAATTAGATCAGCCTACTATCCTGAAAAGTGGTACATGTATTGATAATTTTGCACACAATCTGGGAAAGAAATGTAAATCTGAAGTCGTAGACCCTTTCCGATCATACCTACCAAATACTAAAGGGTACAGTTAAAAAAAAAGTTTGATTAACCAATGGCACATTTATCGTAGGGATTACAATTATGAAAATGTGGATAAATTTAGAGACTGCATAAAAAATATTAGCTTCTCTGAAGTTTATGAAATCAATGATCCAAATAGAGCATTAAATGTTTTTATGGAGTCATTCTTGTGTTTCTATGAACTATGTTTTACAATCAAAAGAGTCTTGGTTAAATCTTATAGGAAACCACAATGGGTGTCACGTGGAATAAGACATTGTAGCAAAAAGAAAAGGACACTCCTATGGCGGTATACATTGTACCCAAGTGACGCAAGTAGAGATAAATTTAAAAAATACTCTACAACGTACAAAAAAATTATTAAACTGACCCAACGCGCACAAAATACACATAAAATCAAAACATCAATAAACAAAATGAAAACTATATGGGAAATTATTAACAGTTCCAAAGTGAATGTACTGAAGGAGGGTATACCGCAAATTCAAGTAGGCGACAAAACAGAAACTAATCCAACTGAAATAGCAAAAGCATTCAATATTTTTTTTTTATATCTAAAAACAACAACTCCATGTTTATGCCACCAAGTAGACACCATGACATGACAAAAATGGTTAAATCACTAAAAAATACAAAGAGTGTAGGACACGACGGTATTTCCACACATATAATCAAAGAAGTCGGTGACATCATTAGTAAACCTCTAAGCCATATTCTAAACCTATGCATAACTGAAGGTGTGTATACCCAGAACATCTCAAAATTGCCGTTATAAAACCGCTTCTGAAAAAAACCAATAAGATGTCACTGGAGTCTTATAGACCAATAGCGCTTGTGATACTTTTGATAATATGGGTATATTATCAAAAGTATTTAAAAATATCTGCATGTACAATATATATTTTTTTTTAATGAACTATCTGACAGATGACCAGAAAGGTTTTAGAAAAAGTAAGACAATAAATATGGCAATTTATGATTTCCTTAACAATGTAGTAGAAAATGTTGATAAAAGGCGTCCAGTATGTTCAGTGTGTGTGTGTTCGACTACGTGGACCATAAAATATTACTAGATAAACTGGATTCTTACGGAATCAGGGGAAACGTTTTACAGTTGATTGAATCATACCTTAGAAATTGGAAGCAGTATGTTGAAATAAGTCAATGCAATCATGTAACTAAAGAAGAGGAGATATTTACATCCAAACGCAAATCAGTCATGTATGGCGTTCCACAGGGGAGTGTCCTTGGCCCTCTAATATTTATAATTTATATTAATAATCTACCGAATGTAACAAATAACCCAATGTCACGTTTTGCTGATGAAAGCACCGTAACAATTAAATGCACTGATAATCAATATTATGAAGATGAAATAAATAATACAGTTAATTCCATTAATACCTGGCTAAGTAATAATAATCTTAAAATAAATATTGATAGCATAAATTAATGTTATTTAATCAGCGTTTAAATATTAATAATAACCTGAATATACATAGCAATAACAAACAGATATATGAAGTGGATGTAAGTAAGTTCTTGGGGATCACAATAGATAAAAAATTAAACTGAAAACCACATTTAGAGGAGTTAAGAAAGTGACTGAGTAAATCCGCCTATATGCTCTACAAAATCGCTCCTGTTGTAGGTGAAGATGCTAAGCTTACGGGGTATCATGGCGTAGTTGGTCATCTTCTAAGATTTGGTGTTATTTTATGGGCGAACTCAACCCTCAAAGAGTTAATATTCAGGTTACAAAAGAGATGCATTAGAGCCATGTTCGGTTTAAAAACAACCGACTCATGCAAGCAATTCTTTTTAAAATATAAAATTTTAACCCTCCCATCACTCTATATCTTTGAAATTGCGGTGTTCGTAAAATCAAACCCGCATTTGTTTAAAAAAACTATCCGATATGGATAACCGCAACCGTCGCGATAAATATAAGCACAGATTGCGTGTGAGACCATCCAATACAGCACTAATGCGTAAAAGTGTTTTCTGTATGGCACCACGTATATTTAACCATCTACCACAAGCACTCAGAGATATAATTGTAACTAACATATTTAAGAAAAAACGAAAAGAGTATTTGGCAGCCAAATGTTTTTATAGTATTGCTGAGTTTCTAATGGAGAAGACATAATCATTCTAATGTAGGGGCGAAGTTTGGTTCTGTTAATTATTGTAAGTAATTTATTTTATTTGATTTGTGCTATACCTACATTATATGTGAATTTAATTTAATTGTAATCTATTATTATTCATTTATTTCATTTTAATTACTCATTATTTACATTTTTAAATATTTTCATAAAAACAATACAAAATCATTAAAAATATATATATATATATTATTATTAAAATAACTATTCAAATGTTATTATAATACATATTTGTACTCCGTTAAGGTAAAACATGACTGTCTTTCTGCAATGTACATTACATCTTGCATACTTTGTGTGTGCATACTCATGTTTCGGACCAATAAATGATCATTCATTCATTCATTCATTCAAAGCTATTATAAGTTGACAAACCGTAGGCTTCGTAATAGGGTTCTGTTCATGGTTCTGCTGGCCTTTGCTACCAAAAATTATATTCGTTTAAAAATAAAACTTATCTTTCTTTCAGTTTCCTATCCCTCTGTGTAGTATCTGCAAACCTATCGATTAACGTCAGGTGAGTGAGAATGATCGTCAGAAATAGAAATAGTTTCTTTACTGTTGTTTGATTTTTTTTTTTTGCGCAGAGAAAAAATAAAATCGGACAAGTGCGAGTCGGACTCGCACACGAAGGATTCCGTACCACCGTATATTATTGAGCAAGTAAATGAAAATACTAAACGAAGCATATTATTATTTTTCTTCTTAAATTAAAAAAATCGCAAAGTTAAATTTGTATTTCATAATGATACTATGAATTACAAAGTTATTATTACAGTTGCAGAAAATCACCCATATTTAAACAAAATACTTTTCAATCGGCCTTTTTAGTATTTGTTGATTATATACAGAATACGGTACATGATATACAGAAGATTCAAATACCTAACTTGTTTAGTTGTTGACATAGAGCTCGTCAAAAAATGGTCTAAAACTGACAACTTTTACGGCTCCCTATTTCATCATTTTTGAAGATAAAAAAAAACAAAAACTACATTTGTTGTCTAATTGATGAGTTCTAGATAATGACAGACATGCCAGGGTTGGATTTTATTTCAATTTAATTTTATTTTTATTATTTGTTGTTACAGCGTTAATAGAAATGCATAATCTGTAAAATTTTCAACTGTCTACCTATTACGGTTCATGATATACAGCTTGCTGACGGACAGACGGACAGACAGACAGACGGACAGCGGAGGTTTAGTCATAGGGTTCCGTTTGGCATCCTTCGGGTACGGAATCCTAAAAAGATGTAACTTTTTACTTTTATGGGGAATGATTGCCACATTTTAATAGCCTTTTATCTCAAAATCTAACTCACATTAAATACCCGCAAACATACACACAAATTGATTACACATTCAATAAAAACAGCATAAGCATACAGAAAAACCTGCATTTCGAAGAACAAACAACCAAATCAAACGTTGAAAAACAATTAAACTTGAAACAAACATGAGTTAAAACTAACATTGACCGATATGAAACTATCGACCAATCGATAGACAAGAACGTAATTGTAAAGAAACGAATACAAACGGACAATCATTTATAATTAAGAAGAAGAAAACACCGGGTGTTGCAGCACCTGGTAGTTCCCATAAGCCAAGCGACGCCATTGGAGGGAAGAATAATACACGTCACCGAAGAAAATTCTGATGACAATGAATTTTTTAAATCAATCATTTGCTTCATAGAAAGTGTGAAAGTAACACGTGTACCTGTATTTTTTTCGGAAAATGGGATATATATTTTCGCAATTTTAATTGAAGGATAATTTTATTTTTTGGAAAGGATATATTGGAAATAATTCAAGGTAAAGTAGTATTTCAAATTAATTATCATTTTTTTTTATAACAATTTTTAAGTATGATTTAGCAGCAGGTGCAGGATTGAAAACAGTTTTTTTTAAATGAGTTAAAGTTGGGTTTAATAAAAATGATAAACCAGAAAAAGGAGATAGTAATGGAACGTAAAATGTTAATAATCTTAATGAGTCAATCGATTATTTTATTGCAAGGTTGCGACATTGCGTTGCTTTCAATGAAAATTTGCAATGACAGCTTTCTAGAAAATACTTGTCAGTTCTAACTAGGCAGAAACACAAGTGCTTCGATATTTACAATTGTTTTCGAAACAAGACTTAGCGATTGTCAAGAAAGGTAAATGCTGTTTTTCCATCTTTTGGGTTTTCCGAAGTGTTCTTTTTGTGATGGTGAAAAATTGCTTTAAATTGTGAATTCTAGAAAATCTCTAGATACTACAGTTTCTGCTTTAAGACTATTGTTATCATTAAAGTGATCCAATTTCCTCAGTGTAATATTATTACTGCGAAGACTGAATTAGAAGCGAATGAAGATGAAGCCGTTATTAAAGATGTAACTAATAATAACAATATGAAGTAGAATTTTGAAACGTCATATTATGTTTCAGATGATGACCAAAATGAAGGCCCAGGGCCTGGTGTCAGACTTGATGCCCAACATCAAGCTGATGCAGGCGGCCGGGCACTTCCTGTTCAACTACCACTCCGGTAAGATTTGTATACTATTCCTAATGTACTGGCAGCAGTGGTGGTGATCCAGTGGTAAAGGCTGCGATTTACGAGTTGTAGGTCATAGGTTCTCAAGCAGGCAATTTACTTTGTGTAAATTGATTCCTCACCAATGCTCTCAAAAAGGTGAAAGAAAACAACGTGAGAAAGCCGCATGTAAATGATCTAAAATCGCAAATTCGACGACATGTGACATCCATCACCACGCGAGTTGGTACCCGCGTGGTGAATTACGGCCCCCTCCATCTCGCACAGAGGAGGCCTGTGAGCATTGGGAATATAATAGGCTGATTATACTTTTATTATTTTTGCCTAATCTTCTTCTTAGTGTCAATAAAGAATATCTAATGATCTATCAACTAAAAGAAAACGTAATGATGCGAATCACGGCAAATACAAAGGAGATCCAACAGAACGTGATTCCAAATGAAATGACGATGATGATCAAAAAGAAAGACGAGAGAGCTAGTGTAAGAACGTGGAAGACTTCGATAGGCGAAGTCCAATGTATAGTAAGATGATTAAGACGTTGGTAACTGTAGATATTTTTGGAAGAGGTTTTTTACGACAGTACAAGGTGGCTGGCAGACGAAAACGACACGAAAACTGTAACCATGAATTCAACAGATGATTCTAGAGCCTCAGCTCAAATCAGCTGTTACACAGAAAAGTGCAATATCTAACCAGTCAAAATGTATGAAATAGCAATTTGTTTTTAAATAACCGACGTAAAATTTCAACGAAGGGGGGTTTTAGAATCATGTACTGAATCCATGGTAACAGGTTGCATACATAAAAAAAGGAATACTAAATAATTTATGTTAAACAATGAAACGTAACATCTAAATAGTTATAAGATTTCACTCTCCTTGAAACAGCTGACAAAGAAATAAAAAAGTAGAAATGAAGGTCTCATAGAAAATAATATAACAGTATTTTGCCAAGATCGTTTTACGTCTATCTGTGTCATAACAAGATCATAAAAAGTTATTATCGAAGGCAACATTTGAAAATAATGCTCACAGTTCCTTTGGGAGTTTCGTTCTCAAAACCTTCGATACTTTTAGCTGAATTTTGTTTAGTGGATTATATTAGGTTTCTTTTTGTCAACGAAAACTTCTGAAATATTTTCAATGTGTTCTATGAATTGATTTTATTTTTACTTCATATTTTCATCGAAAGACACGATTCAAGATTTCATTTTTACTAAGGCTTTTCTTTATAATACTATATAATATACAATAGTATCTCTAGGTCAAGAACATCTCTTTCTTTAATATTAATTTTATATTTGAAAAAGTTTCTTCTACAAGACTTTAAAATTGACTTCATCGTCATTTCCACCAAGAACATTAAGGGAATTGAATGCGATCAGCGCTTCTAAGCCCGCTGCACTGCTGTCAGTGTCAATACTCCACAGCAATGATGAAACTAACAGTTCTTGAACGTGGTTAGATGTGCTGATCGCGTTGAATTTCATTGGTGAAATTCGATCTAACTTTATTATATTTTATTTACTAACTTTCTCTTCTATGCAGAAAATGCGGGCATGTCAAACCTCCTCCGCAAGATCTACGCCAGTGTCCATGCCATCCTCATCGTTATCCACTTCGCGTGCATGGGTGTCAACATGGCGCAGTACTCCGATGAGGTCAATGAGCTGACAGCTAACACCATCACCGTGCTCTTTTTCACCCATACCGTCATCAAGCTGGCGTTCTTTGCTTTGAATTCTAAGAGCTTTTACAGGTAAGTCTTTTATTGATTTACTAGCTGCGCCCCGCGGTTTCGCCTGGATAAGTTTCGATCGCGTAATAATATCGGGATACAAAGTATCCTTTGTTCTAATCCAGGTCATGGTTTACCTATATGCAAAATTTCATCCAAATCTGTTTAGCTGTTTTGGCGTGAAAGCGTAACAAACAAACAAACTCACTTTCACATTTATAATATTAGTTAGGATTTGCTGTGGCCTGGTTTTTGTTGCGTCCTAAGGGAACTAACTATACACTGTGGCAGGGACATGATTCTGAACGCGTAAAAAAATCTGCTGTTTCATAGAAAAGTGCAGTACCGTCGCAGTCAAAATGTCGTAGTCAAGAATTCCAATCATTGAACGAGTCAAATCAATTTTCACAAAGAATTTTGGGTTTCTCTTGCTATCACTTAAACGTAACCGAAATGATAATTTATTACAAATTTTTCTTTTACCTTTTTTAAGTGTATTTAGAGTGCTATTTACGCGCGAACTTTAATAAAACAAGTGAGACTGTTCGTTAATAGAAAATCATTTTCATTTTGAGCTCCATTGCAAAGGAGCAGGCTCAAAATTACCCCACGTTTGACAGCAAAGAGAAGTATCTCAAAAAAATACGGAACATGAATTTAAAAAAATACATTGCTCGGTTTCAATCCTTACTGGCTAACACACGATTTTTTTTTTCTAAATATGAATTCAAGGGTAGTGTATAATTTAGTAAAATCGGCAGATTGTAGTTTTAGAACAGCAGGTGTCTTACTGATATTCCATCACCACTCCTCTCAAAACGGTGAAGGAAAACATCGTGAGGAAACGGGTAAGTCCTAGAACCAAAAATTCGAAGACGTGACATTACCAACCCCCACTGGGCCGAGAGGAGGCCTGTGTCCCAGCAGTGGGAAGATATAGGCTGATTATGCTTACTTTGCGTGATATATGAGCATCCAAAGTATGATTTCTAAACTCTAATGGGCTGGCACACAATTTTAATTTAACAAGCCAAACAAAGGATTTGTAAACAGGAATGATTTTAATTTGTAATTTCATTCTCTTTTATTACGAGAACAATTTTTAATAAAAATTGTTGGCAATAGGCAATTGTTTGTTTTGTTTTTTTCAATTTCATTGTTTTTATTGCTACGTGAAAATGAATGTTTTTTGTGTAAATAACACTATACCTACATACAGACTGATGTTCCATCGAAGTTCTATTTGTTCTGTTTATTAATTACGAATTTTATTTGATGTTGGTTAATGCATACAAAGCTATGATTATAATTTATTATTTTTGATGTGAAACATTTATTGGGGCCTTGGGGGTAAGACCGACGAGTTAAGACGCCGTTTGTTTGTCATGTTTACAAACAAACGGCGTCTTATGGTGCGAACATTTTCAATGATTCACCACATCTGCCCGAGCGTACCGTGACGGCCATATTATATTTTTTGTTGTCTTTTATGTTATTTTATAGGAGTTTGTATTTATATTAAATACCTACCTAAACCAAACACATTAAATTTAACAAATAGACAATTTGTGATGAGATTTAATGTGTTTGGTCTCCGATTCGTTCAACAGTTTCGTCTTTCTCAAAATTAAAGTCTTTGAATGTAAACACAAATTATCTGCTGTTGAAAACTGAATTAACGAAAAACTACAAAAGAGAGTGAATTGAATGTTAGGTGGTACAACACTCATTGTTATTAGAGTGTCCGAGTCCGAGTGGCCGACTTACTCCCCTGTAATACCGTATCTCAATAAAATTATACAATTTGTAACCTACTGGTGGATTTTATATTTCATACAGACCGCGACAGCGATATCGCTTATATCTGAGCAGGCCTTTATACTAAACATTTATAACAAAATCTGAAACTTATTACCTAACTGAAAACCTAATGATCTTTATAAGGAGGTCAAACTCAAATCGCAGACCTTTTTAAAATACTGAGTACTGGAAATTCAAAGATTGAAAATGGAACGCAGCTCGAGATTTGAAAAAAAAAAACCTCTTAAGATTCCTTTTGTATTGAAATGGAATATTTTAAACAGACTTCCATCTGAACGTTTGAATTTTCTTTTAGAAGATTGAAATGTTCTCTTTTCAAATATTTTCTATTAAAATTTACTCACGGCAAGCGAAGTCATGTTTTGAAGTAATTTCTTTTAGCGGTCAGTTAGGAATACAATTGCCTGGGAACCACCTACTGACGAACTTGATTGGTTCGAATTGTTTTAAATAATTTCCGTGTACAGAATAGAGGGGCAATTCCTGTATTTTTAACAATGTTCACATTCCAATCTCAGTCTTACAAAAATACATCTAATTTGCATTCATTTTTGTAAATTTTTTGACATCGAACTGACGTAAAAATAACGCGCGTCGAAACAATGTCATACGAATCTTCATATCACTCCCTCCAATGAAATAAAAATGCGACTAGTTTTTGAACGTTTATGATTAGCCTTCAGTTCTTTTCATTTAAAAAATACGATAGGGATGTGGACTGGGGAAAAAAAAACGATTTAGTCCGTCAGTCAGATAATAAAAAAAATATTAGACACGTATTTTTTGCTTTATAATATTAATTTAAAAAAAAATAGATAACACGCATTAATGTAGGGGAGTGGGGACTCGCTACGTCACGATCTAGGATTAAATCTAAACGCTAGACGAAGAGGGACGCCATGACACATTTTAGCTCAATGTATTGCCGTCATCTTTTAATTACGTAAAAAAAAGAAAAAATACGTGTTCAGTATTTTTTGATAATCTGACGGACAAAACATTTTTTTTTTGTCACCATCCCTGGTTGGAGCAGCAATAACCCAACTATAAAGGCGTGAATTGTAATTATGTTACCCAAAAAGGTGAAAAAAAAAGAACATTGAATAGTAAAGTTCCTAAGTAAGAGTTATGCAATCAATGTTTCGAAGAACTTGTTATTGTAATTACGTATAAAAGTTACGGGTATTGACAAGTTAATTTTCAGTATCGCGTGTCTTGTGTATTACATAATAACAAGTAGGTTAGTCAGCTGTTAGTTTCTACGTAAGCTGTCGAATGAAGACCTAATAGTGGCCTCATCATTTATTTACAATATTAATTCTGAATTGACCGGAATATTAAAGTAGAAGGTTCTGACTATTGTCTACAAGAGCCGACCTATTTTGTAAAGATCTCATCGTGAAAACAGGTGAGTAGTGACAATCCCTAACATCTGAGGGGGAATCCCGAAATTTTTAAGAACGCTCGCATTCGCATCTCATTCACAATCTGTCAAAAATACAATCAATTTACCAACACTTTTGACAAGTTTGACAGATTGCGACTAGATTGTGAACGTTTTTAGGGTTCCGTAGTAAACAAGGAACCCTTATAGTTTCGCCATGACCGTCTGTCTGTCCGCGGCTTAGCTCAGAGACGGGTAGTACTAGAAAGCTGAAAATTGGCATATGTATACATATTAATCATGCCGACAAAGTGGTAAAATATAATCAAGAAAAATATATTTTTTTTAGGCTACCTCCCCTACACGTAAAATAGGGATGTTTTTTTTTGTTTTTCTTATCTACCCCATGTTATGGGGTATCGTTAGAAAGTTCGTTCAAAAATATTGTGACTTTGTGACAACCATTTTTGGATTCAGGGATCCGTTTGCGAAATATTAAACTTTTCACAGATTTTTTTTGTTAGAGTCAAGTGCTTCCCACCCCTGCCAGCTAAATGGTAGTACTTGTTTTTTTTTTAATTCGTCATATTTACTAAATATTGTACGGTGGTACGGAACTCTTCGTGTACGAGTCCAACTCGCACTTGGCCGGTTTTTTAAGTAAGAGAATAGGCCTTCAGGTAGAATGACAGATCACTTCAAGCTCACTTCACCTTTGTTTTCAGGTTTTTACAGAATAGTCTGGCTGTCATTTATAATCTAGGCCACTTTTTACGGCCATTAGAAGCCAGATCAGGAGAATTCTGACTGTCACTTTTTTATGAATATCTCCTCAGAAAAGTCCGAAAATAAACCCTGTGTGTAAATTTATCTGTTGTGAAATCTCATATGCTTATATATAATGCTTTTCATTGGATTTTGTTATTTACCAAACACTGCCTCTGATATAAAATTTACGTACTTTTAAGAGTTATAAAGACATCGTTTCTTTTGCAGCAGCGATATTGCATATTTCCATACAGTTGTATTGCTAAATTAATCAAAACAGGTAAATATTTGACAGCTATTTGCGACGTTGCCAACTTTAAGAATGAACGCTCTTAAGCTATGTGTCTTAAAATCTGCTTTTCAATACTCTAATCTGTGGCGAGGAGATGCTAGCTTGGTACTTTCGGTGCTCACAAAGCCGGGAATAACATAACTTTACCAATATCCTTTAATTTTCTTCACCCCAGGACCCTGGCAGTATGGAACCAGTCAAACAGTCACCCTCTCTTCACGGAGTCGGATGCCCGCTACCACCAGATTGCGCTCACCAAGATGAGGAGGCTCTTGTACTTCATCTGTGGAACGACTTGCTTAGCTGTTGTCAGTAAGTTGAACTTTTGGAGTTAGGTACCAAACTATTGTAAATGGAATTTATCATTATAACATTAAAAGTCTGAAAGGGTCTTAGGAATCTGAAGAAAAATGTAGGTAGGTATTATGTTAGAGGAAAAATGTTTACGGTTCCCAGAATTGTTACATTGGAAAGCTTTTGGAGAGATCCAGAAAGTTAGGTTTAAAATCTGTGTGGCATATTACCACCATCCCTTTATACGCTGATAGCATCATACTGCAATAACCAACCATCCATTTATCCAATCACGGTGATGTCATAATATTGGTTTATGAGTGAGTTCTCAAATTAAGAGCTCAAAGATAATAGTGGACATTAATGGCAGAAATAGGAAAGTCAACGTCAGAACACTTAACAAGGAAATTACCGAATGCCTAAGCTGCAGCAAGTTTCCTATATAGTACACAATTCAAACAATAATACCAGGGAAGCATAGATGCAAACGACATTACCGCAACCAAGCAAGCAATGTCAAGCTCTAATGTAGCCGTTATCGCCTCACTCCGTCGACTTTGTTACATTACCTAGACACAGACTGTTATGTACTAGGCAAACATAGTGCGGTCAGAGCTTGTTTACTTGCATACCACCCTTAGTCTAATTTAGTAGCCATTCAAGCCTTTAGACCAAGAATGCGGAACCACAATGCGGTAGGCAATATAGTGTCCGAGTTACAGCGTGGTAGGCGAAATGGTGTGTGTTTATATTTGAATGTCAGTGAGCTGGAATGTTTTGCTCATACTTGATTCTGGTCTTGTAAAGGGATTATTAAGCGCAAATATAATCGAATGAATGGCCAATATAAAAAAAAATTGGTTACGAAGTCGATTTTGTTTTATTACGAAAAAAGAAATTGTCAATAATTGAAAACCAGAGAGCTTACTGCCGGAAGACACAGACAATTCAATTTATTTTGTCTGTCAAGGTTACTAATAAATCAATACAAGCAGTCCTTCACAACTTGAGCCCCTATAGACAAATATAAAACCAGCGTCACTTTTGTCCCACGGTGGGCGCCATTGCCACTTACATACATCAATTTCAAAACACACGTTTTGTACTTAACTGATCAAATGCTATATCTAGAGACTTAAAATTGATACCCCTACCAAAAATACATAAACGCAAAGTATTGATTCTTGTCCCACGTCGGGCGCCCAAATAATGAACAGTATGTATAAACTGTCCCAATATTATTTTTGCTTTCCCGAGTATAAACTTTTTTATCAAAGTATTTTACCAAGGTATTATGTCCAAAATGTGAAAAAGCTCCTCCACCTGCCGTCTTACTGTTTAATGTATGGTCCTCCTGAGAATAGCATCTGTCTTGCGCTATGAAAAGTAAATGTATTTCCCTTCTTTAAACATTTAAAAAGACCTCCTGCTTTTCCTTGGATCTTAATAACCGTTATGCGCAAGGTATGTTTTATCTGGAAGCAGGCGTAACTTTACCGTTAAATATGAATAAGTAAGAGATTATGGTGGTTTTAAAATGACCGTTGTATTTTGGAAACATAAAAGCTTACAAGACTGTAGGAACTTAGTATATCGAACTATGTATCTACTTAACACAAATCAGAATATTGTTCCGAAACCAAATTATACGTCTGTTCCTGTGATAAATGACCCACTAAGATCATCATCTGCCAAATACATTGGGGATGGCTTCTAGTCTAACCGTCGGCAGCTAAATGAATGAAACACTAAGAACCTTGCTAATATTCAGTTCATCCTTCCTTAGGCTGGATTACTCTAACATTCTTTGGAGAGTCGGTCCGCTTGATCACAAACAAGGAAACGAACGAGACTCTGACAGAGGTAGCCCCGCGTCTTCCTCTGAAAGCCTGGTACCCCTTCAACGCCATGGGAGGCACAATGTATATTATCGCCTTCGCTTTCCAGGTACGTATGCAGTAGAAATTGCATTACATCACCCAGTGGCCAGTTACAAAATTCCTTCTGTATTTTGATATATTTCTATGGGTATAATTACTTGCGGGGTAATACTACTCAGCGATAGTAACATGGCGGTTCATATAACTTACATTTACGTGCTCTTTGTTTGAGTTCGGTTTTTTGTGATAATAAAAAAATCGACTGACATTTTTATTTCTACTTCCAATTAGGTCTACTGGCTCCTCTTTTCAATGGCCATAGCGAACCTGATGGACGTGATGTTCTGTTCCTGGTTGATCTTCGCGTGTGAGCAGCTGCAGCATCTAAAGGCCATCATGAAACCACTTATGGAACTGAGTGCTTCATTGGATACTTATAGGCCAAATACTGCAGAGCTGTTTCGAGCTTCTTCTACTGGTAAGACTGTTATGAGGTAATAAAAGGTAGTATAAGTAGATTCAAGCTGTATTAATAGATTATGGACCGGTTTTAGTGACTATACCAACGATTCGCATTGTTTATAAAACTACATATTTTTAGTTTTTGGGAAACGTAATACAAGAAGAGGGTATTATTCAAATTCACAAAACGTTACACGGAATCTATTTGTACGTGTATGACGTTTTGACGTCACATTCATAACAATTACTGGTCTCTATGATCTTCAAGTGTTGTTTATGGGACTCCATCTAATATTTTATTAGCTAATAATAACAAAAATAAAATTACTTTGCTCATCTCATATAAATACACTCGAAAGCTCTATTCGTGAGGAAACCAACATGTCCTAGAACCAAAAATTTAAAGACATGTGACATGTACCAACCCGCACTGCGCTCGCGTGTTGGACTATATCCCACTCCCTCTCACAGAGAGTAGGCCTATATCCCAGCAGTGGGAACGTTATTGGATATTTTTAGAATTTTTTCAACAGAGAAGTCGGAAAAGATCCCAGATGCTGTAGACATGGACATTCGCGGTATATACTCCACGCAGCAGGACTTCGGCATGACCCTGCGAGGTGCTGGAGGGAGACTACAGAACTTTGGACAGCAGAACGCGAATCCCAACGGATTGACCCCGAAACAAGAGATGCTGGCCAGGTCTGCTATCAAGTACTGGGTTGAGAGGCATAAGCACGTTGTCAGGTAAGATTTGCTGGAAGTTTTTCTTCTTATATAGTTTGGTTGAAATCTTGAACACATACTTTACATTTACGCAAGATACAAAAACGATTGACTCCTAAAGTAGTGATAATTTTGTTGTTACAGACATAGAACAATTTTCGAAAAGTCCCAGGCAGTAAAAATTGGCGAATTATTCTAGTTGTTTTAAAAGAAATTGTGCATATTGCATACCGTTACATTGGGCATGAACCAAAGATGTTTTCTTATAATTAGAACTGCTCTATCACTGTTAGTTTTTTTTTTAACGTAGTTCAAAGTCGGGCTTTCGGTATTTATTTTTGATTTGCTTGTAGTTTAAGGGCTCGTATTTACTTTTCTAGCAATCATCTGCGTCAAATACGACAACTAAAAAAAAAATTTAAAAAAATTGGCAACGACAAATTCCGAAAAAAAAAATTAAAAAATCCTTGTGGCCTGGGTCTTGTTATTGGGCCTAAAAACGGAATAAACGGCCCCACGGATCCGCCATTTTCGTATGTTCAACCTTCAGCCTCAACACTCTGTATAATAGGTCTTTTCTCAAACTTTTGATCGTTATTCCACGAGAAGATCGTTTTTTAATTTCGCATAAGTGTTAGCTAGTTATAGTCGTGTCTGTACCTGTTTTGAAAAAAAAAAAAAAACTACGACGATAATTTGCAATTTTTAAACTACACTGTATCTCACTACCTTGATTTTGGACAATGTGTTAATAGTTCTTGCAAAATCATAATCTCGTCAATTATACTTGATAACTACTTGAATACTTCCCAAAGACAAAACAGTACAGTCAGAATCTATTTGTAAGTGTTACTTTATACTTTGAAATAAATGTATTAACTTTGTAGAAATCGATAGCGACTTTCACAAGGGCGAGGCTAACTTGCAATTCATTATGTGAGAACTAACATCTGATTTAAAAACGTTCAGTCGATAAACATGGTCAATACTCAATAACTATTTATTAATTGTAATTAAGCTTTTGAACTTTAAAATGTTTGATGTTGGTTTGAAAACTGCAGTCAAACATGTATGATATCTTCGCATACAATTATAGAGAGGGTATTTTTCATCATCATCGTCATAACCAAACCTTTTTCCAACTATGTTGGGGTCAGCTTTCAGTCTAACCACATGCAGCTGAATACTAGAATGTGACATGGAGTGACTTCCTCCATCTGGCCTCCACAATCTATCATCTCCAGAAAGTAGTTTTCATTCATTATAAAAGTTACAAGAAATGAAATGAAATTGTTTATTCTGTAAATAGGATATCGGAATCACTTTTATTAAAAATAAGCTAGATGAAGTCGGCGTTTCCTATCAGATTACTCTAAGAAGAAAGTCCAGACATAATCTTGGTCAAGCCATATGAGAACCATGTAGATTAGTGTCTGGAATGGTCTTTTGAGGAAAGAACCACACAGACTTCACAAAGGATCTGTTTTTTTTTCAGGAACTGGGAATTTTGAATATTTTAAGTACTGACGAGTTCATTTTCGTTACTAGAAAACACAGGACTCACATTAGGGATGTTGACTGGGGAAAAAAAAAACTATATAGTCCGTCAGTCAGTTATTAAGAAAATATTAGACACAATACATATTTTTTGGTTTTGATATTAATAAAAAACGGTTTAGATAAAACGCATTAAAGTTGGGGAGTGGGGGTTCGCTACGTCATAAGTCAGTATAAAATCTACCGGGGAGTGACGTCATGCCACATTTTCACGTATTGCTTTACTCAATATATTGCCATATTCTTTTGATTACGTAAAAAAAGAAAAAATACGTGTCCAATACTTTATAATAAAATACCCGACCGAAAAAAAAAATTGTCAACATCCCTTTTATTTTATAAGGCCAAAAATATGATCAATCAAACAATCAACTCTGCCAATCGCAGTCCACTGCTGGACATAGGCCTCTCACAGGCGGCATCACAATACCCTCCACCTTCCACATCGAGTCTGTTCCAGCCACCTTTTGTAGGACGCCGATCCATGTAGCTGGGCGCGTCACACGCTACGCAAAAAGATGATGGTTACTAGGAATTCCCTATTCAAAAAACTGTCACAACCATAAACAAAATTTCGACATGGTACTGACATCACAAATTACCAGCTATATCGAATATTCGAGTATGTTTCCTCTCACTGAACTTAATTGACCTCCGGTGACCACAGACACGCAAACTATTCTCCCGAGACCTATAATCTGTGGTCGGAACTCCTCCCTACTTCAGCAAACTTCGGCTAACATCGTGTTTGAAGTTACGAACTTAGGATTTGCGTTTCGACTACATAGTTCGGAATATGAAATTATGTTTTGAAATCGTTAGTGGATTTAATTGAATGTTTGCATACAATTTTCAGTTGAATTACTGTAGGTACTCGTAGTTATTAACTTGAAAAGGTTGTGGTTTCAGTGGCCCTTTTGTCTATAGTACGTCTGTCGGCATTGCTTTTTTAGAGTTTCGTAGTCAACAAGGGACCCTTATGAAAGCTATTTTTGAATTCAAGGATCCGTTTGCGAAATTGCGAAAGCTTTAAAGTGCTAATTTTTGTTAGAGACATTTGAAGAGATAAGTAGGGGGGAGCTACCAGGTAAATGGTTGTTTTTGGGTATGTGAAAAAATTCTCGGCAGTAGTATATTCCAAGTTAAAAGGAAACCTATCACAGCTAAGTAGGCTCTATAAGTTAACGAGTAATAATCGACTATCTTAAATTTGCAGTAGGAATGTATGGTAGAACATGTTATTCAACTACAATGTAAAGTTTTGTTAAATTCATCCCAACTACGGAACCCTTCATTGTGCGTGGTTCGATACGCACTCGTTAATTATATTGTTTGCGTGTTGCAAACACCTTCGATAAAATCATATTATTTCCTTTCCTTTATTTGAGGTGCTGCCAATATCCAAGTAGAATAAATAAATATATATAACCTAAATATATCTTTTCAGGTTGGTGGCCTCCATTGGTGACACTTATGGTACTGCTCTACTGTTCCACATGTTGGTGTCGACGATCACTCTCACTCTGCTGGCTTACCAAGCTACCAAGGTATACTGATTCTATATATTAGCTAGTTTTTAGGGTTCCGTAGCATACAAGGAACCCTTATAGTTTCTTCATATCCATCTGTCTGTCTGTCTGTCCGGGGTTTAGCTCAGAGACGGTGAGTACTAAAAAGCTGTAATTTGGCATGGGTGTACATATTAATCACGCCGACAAAGTGGTGTTAGAGTCAAGTGTCCCCCCCCCCCCTGCCAGCTAAATGGTTGGTTTTGGATATGTGAAAAAATTCACGGCAGTAGTATATATAACGAAATGAAAAGGAAAACTATCACAGCTAAGTAGGCTTTACAAGTTAACGAGGAATAATCGATTAACTTAGATTTGCGTTTACAAAAACAAGGAATGTATGCGACAACATGTGTTTCAACTACAAAGTTAACGTTGTTCTTGCGAAAAATCCATCACAACTACGGAACCCTTCATTGTGAGTGGTCCGACCCACACATGGCCGGTTTTTTTTTAAATTACTGTCACCTTGCATGCATTAGGTATCGTTTATACTCGTATATTACTAGCGAGGTTCAAAAGTATGTAAGGTTTGACGACAGAAACCCAAGCATCGTAAGATTCATCAATCTTTTGATAATGGCAGCAATTTTAGGGTCTTCAACCTTTTCCTCTACAACATTATAAGAATAAGAATTGTTTGACAAATGTATAAACATTCTGTGTAATGGTCCGTCATTGGTCCGACCCCGGGTCTTACGTCGCTTGATCGGTTTCAGACCGACTTCAAAATGTCATTACTCAATCCTTTTGCAAAGGAATGGCGGTATGTACTTATTCGTCGAATTCGAATTGCAAAATAAAGTACTTTACTTCGTATGCTCGATCAGTTTAGAAGGTTTCTTTGTTGCCTTTTCCATAACTAGGTATTATCACACGCAACGTCTCTCTTTCTGCTGGTTTATTAGCGTGCTTAAAACTTGAAACCACTAAGCAGATTCATCATTATTATCATCTTTCGGGCCTTGTCCATTGTTACGTGGGGTTGGCGCAACACCTTTTGTCTTCCATTTTCCCCTGTCAACCGTCACGCTATCATAAGCAGAATCATCATCATTATTATCTTCCTGGCCTTGTCCATTGGTACGTAGGGTTGGTGCAACACGTTTTTTTCTTCCATTTTCCCCTGTCAACCGTCACGCTATCATTAGCAGATTCATCATCATTATCATCTTCCTGGCCTTTTCTATTGTTACGTAGGGTTGGCGCAACACGTTTTTTTCTTCCATTTTCCCCTGTCAACCGTCACGCTATCATAAGCAGATTCATCATCATTATCATCTTCCTGGCGTTGTCCATTGTTACGTAGGGTTGGCGCAACACGTTTTTTTCTTCCATTTTCCCCTGTCAACCGTCACGCTATCATAAGCAGATTCATCATCATTATCATCTTCCTGGCGTTGTCCATTGTTACGTAGGGTTGGAGCAACACGTTTTTTTCTTCTATTCTCCCCTGTCAACCGTCACGCTATCCTTCCTTTTCATTCATAATCATTCCTCACACAATCCATCCATCTTCTCTCTCCCTCTCCATCCATTAACATTTATATTCGTCATTCCTTTAGTCACATGCCTACAACTAAGCATAATTATTAATACGGATGCTGACTGGGAAAAAAAAAACTATTTAGTCCGTCAGTCAGACAATAAACAAATATTAGACATGTATTTTTTGCTTTATCATATTAATAAAAAAATGGTTTAGATAAAATTCATTGAAGTTGGTGAGTGGGGGTTTGCTATGTCACAATTCAGTGTCAAATCTACCGGAGAGTGACGTCATGCCACATTTTAACTCAATGTATTGCCGTAATCTTTAGATTACGTAAAAAATGAAAAACATACGTGTCCAATATTTTTTATAATCTACTTGACGGACAATGTTTTTTTTTTCTACATTTTTCATTTTTTGTTACGTCAGATACCATTTGTTAGTATGTCAAAATGGGCTGAAAATGAACCGGTTAGTAACAAATTTTTCTTTGTTACTTTTTTCAGATCAACGGAATAAATGTATACGCTTTCAGTACAATCGGCTACCTGAGCTACACTCTTGGTCAAGTGTTCCACTTCTGCATCTTCGGAAATAGACTTATTGAAGAGGTAAGTTTTCAAAGTAAAACTGTTATTGATAAAATAGTTTCTGGAAAAATATACATATTTCTAGAGAGACAGTGAAAGCTGTTAATTCGTCGAAAAAATTGCTTCTAACTGTTGACCGCTAATTGCACGCACACTAGAAAAGCACAATGACGTGACGCGAGTGTAAGACAGCTGTCACGCTCACCAACATAATAATGTTGGCCTGTTTCTTTAAGTTCTTTTGCTGCGCGACTCTCTATTTAGACATATAAATAATCAAAGGTTTCTGGCTGATATAACCAAGAAACAGTAGCCTCGTTTCAGTACAGATGACCATGATCAAGGCCCTTCTCAAGTGTGTGGTTGTTGCGGTGAGCAGCCACAAACTTTGTTATACGTGTCACCTATTATCCTGTCCCTTTTGCACTCCAACACTTGGAACCTGAGCGAATTCTACGCTGTCAAGGACAACGTCCTAAAATTGGAAAAGTTTTGGGTCCATAAAATATAACAACAGCGTAAAATCGACACAAAGAAGACGAAAGTCCTTATCCTTATCCCTAAAAACTCGAATGTCTTGTAACAGTACTTGGCGCTTGAAAAAAAAGGTTAGAATATGTGGTACTGATGACTTTTTCTGAAACTATCCAGAGCTCATCAGTAATGGAAGCAGCCTACTCCTGCCAGTGGTACGACGGCTCCGAGGAGGCGAAGACATTTGTGCAGATCGTGTGCCAGCAGTGCCAGAAGGCCATGAGCATCTCCGGGGCCAAGTTCTTTACGGTGTCACTTGATTTGTTCGCTTCGGTACGTACAGTCCGACAAAGTCCATTTACCACTTTTTTTTTTTTTTTTTTTTTTTTTTTTTTTTTTTTTTTTTTTTTTTTTTTTTTTTTTTTGGATGGGAAATCATCAAATGACTTCTCCCGCTCTGGGCAGAGCGAGAGGGTGTGTCAGACTTTTACTGACTAAAACCCACCCGTGTTCCTTCCGTTGCCTGTGTGCCGGGGCCGCGATATCCCTTTCAGACAAACCCGCAACCCCAGCAGGCATTTACCACTTTACTTCAATCGGAACTGAAGTGTAAAAGTAGCAGTGTTAATCGACTTTTGTCGCTTATATCAATATGTCTTCTTTCTTTTTTGTGTGGTTATTGACTAACCTGGTGTCAGAGTTCTTAGGCCACCCATGGGCCTCTAACTTGACTTAGATGCCGTCGAGAAATATCTCTCAGTCATCTATGGTTTCCTCACGATGTTTTCCTTCACCGTTTTTGAAGCAAGTAATAATAATACAATACGCACATGAATCCGAAAAGTCTGAGGTGCGTGCCTTGCTGGGTTCGAACTCGAGACCTGTGACTTGACAATCAAACCACTAGGCTATCACTGCTGTGTCAGTATGATTAACCATCTTTACAAGGATCTCAAAATTGGAATCAATAATTTTGCATGATTCAAAAGGATATTGTTATTGTGCTTTACCCAAAAACCAGTGCTAATCAAGAAAAACACAGTTATTATCATCTGTGCAGGTCTTTCGAACAATTTAATAATGACATCGAGATTTCTTGCACTGGGTATTAGTCTTCCAGTGCTCTATGATCCTTTCGAGCAACTTGTACTATTGCCTTAAGAAAATATAAACCTAGCATTGAAAACCAACTTCTTTTTCCAGGTGCTCGGTGCTGTAGTAACATACTTCATGGTGTTGGTGCAACTGAAGTAAAATGGATACAACAAGAATCGCTACTGTATGACTTACTTACAAAATTAATTTAAGTTTGAAATTTTTATTTGTACCTTTAAAAAAATGATACTTCGCTCCAACAGCCTACAATTTTTTTTTATTAAAAACAACTCACAACACTTAAAAAAAAACAGTGGAGTAATTGCCTACAACATTCATTGCGTTATTTACGTTGTTGAGGAGAGAAATTTCCTTCAAAATCCTGTGTGTTACGCAGTTAGGGTGCTAGATGTTTGAACAGTGAGCTCCAGAGAAACCTCACCCCCTAGCAATGTAAAAAACAATGCAAGGGGGTGAAGTTTCTCTGGAGCCCACTGTATCTATTTGTTAAAACTTTACGTTTTTTTATCGTGATTAAAAATATGTAGCGATCTTCTTAAAATTAGTTGCGCAAGATTCAATCTAATACTTAAGGTTTCGTTATGTGATAGTTAGGTAAATAATTATATATTAGATTTTATAAAAATAATTTTGTTTGATATCAGCACTTGATTTTAAAATGCATGTGCAAATTATTTTGTTATTGTCATAGGTTCTCTATAGGATCTCAAAGTTTTACATATTGTAATTATATATTTTGTATAATACCTTTAACCTACTGTTTCTTTTAAATTGAAAGATTATTTTTAGAGCAAAATGTTACAAATTTCTTACATGTTTTAACCATAATGTTTGTAATTGTTGAACTAGTCATCACCCTGGTAGGTGTAAACTTGTATTTGTTTTATTCCAATAAACTATTTAAAAAAAATTAACCCCATATGTTGTATTATCACTGTCTGGCTGTCGCTAAAAACCAGCGCTGTGGCTCTGTCTTGCATAGTAGTCGCATGCTGCATTATGCTGAGCGTGTGACCCACACACGCTCAGCATAATTAAGTGACGCATATTATCCCCCAACTTGTTCTTTTTTGTGTTTTCATATATGAAGATTAAGTGCATGTCGGACCGCACACAATGAAGGGTTCCGTAGTTGGGATGAATTTGTTTTTGTTTTTTTTTTATCCCAAGAATAAACTTAACATTGTAGTTGAAAAACATGGTCCGCCATACATTTCAACTGCAAATATAAGTTTGTACATACAATATTGATAGATTTACCATGTAATGTTAAGACCATAGACTTTTAAAAGGTTTTCCTATAATTTATGAGAAAATAACCTTTTTTTTCATAACTTTAGTTTGAGTTATTCGGAGATAAGGGCGAGAATGGAAAATTTTCATCTATTTTATTAAATAACTGTAATAGCATTTATTTTAAAATTATAAAAAAAGATAATTTCAGATCCTCGCAACAAGCCATTTCATTTCATATGTCACATGATACAGTTAGCGAAAAAAAAATGCCCCCGAAAAGTTCCATATTCAAATTTTTTATTCATTATTCATATTATTATATCATCACATATTCATTTATTCTTACACGTCCGTGTTGCGGTCACAGAAGTTCATCAACTAAATTGGTCCAGTAGATTCGGAGCAACCGCTGTGACAGTCGGACAGACAGACACCCAGTCAGCCAGACAGACACACGAGTGATCCTATAAAGGTGCTGTTTTTTCCTTTTGACGTACGGAACCCTAAAAATCGAGAGAAAAATTCAACTAAAAGGTTGGTTTTACCAAGAATTATTTCATGGCAATAAATGAATTTACGAAGGTAGTTTCCAGATAGGCATTAGTTCGGCCTTTAACTAAAATGGAAAAAACAATTTATTCTGTAAATGGGTTTATAGAACTAATTTGTAAGAACAACAACAACAGTAGAAAGGAAGAACGCCAATCCATTCAAAATAAATGTTTCTTTCAAAATCTAGTTGGTGTAAAAAACATTGCGAAAAACAAAATAACTAAAAATAACAGTGAAATATGTAATCATAATTTATAAGCTAACATTACTTAAAATAATAACATAACGTATTATCAAGCTTGTATTCCCGGAAGGGTTAGACAGAGGTAGAGGTAGAGGTCCAGGTTTGCTACTGAAAAATTCCAGATGGAAAAATACCCAATAACATTTTTCCCTACCCTGGAATCGAATCCAGGGCCTCACATTCAGCAGTAAACAACAACGACATCGCGGCAGGCCCAGACGAAGATGGCGGGATGAGCTGGACTCCTTTAGTAAAGGAGTCCAGCTCATCCCGCCATCTCATCTATCCCATCATCTTTCCAGACCAGACAGGTCTTGAGAGAGAGATATAAAAAAATAAAACTTATAAAAATGGAGGAAGGTATGGATTCCAGCCTACTGGGGCCACAGCCACTTTTCCTGTTAACAGCGAAGCGCAATTTTTTTTTGATGCCTTGATATTCCTTCCGCTCCTTTTGAAGTGAAAACTTCTTTAGGCGTGCTTTGCGCTCTTTCTGAACAATGAACGAGACTGACCAGTCACGCTCAGTTCGGTGATGCTGAATCGGGTATACTCGGCTCCAGTCGGTCGATGACCCTAAATCGCGTATCCTCGGTTCTGAATCGCGTATGCTCGGCGCGGAATCGCGTATACTCGGCTCCAGATGTAAGTTTTCACTTCTATCGTGTCGTCATAACCACACACTCTTTGTTTACATGTACGTCAGTTCAGTCTAATAAAAACTTATTTTGAACGTGCCGGTACGAACACGGTAAGAACATTTTGTTCAAAGTCCAGGTACGCGAATTCCCCGTAATTAACGCAGTCATACATATTATACACATAAACTCATACCTTCTTCCCATGCCTTACATCCTTCTCTTGCTTCGTTTACGTCCATACATCTGGTCATACACGCACGCCGGTTGCAAGTACTACGCACCGGACCTTGATGAAGAACACCACCAATAAGATCAATATATGTCCTTCTAGTGTGTTTCCAGTCACATCTTCCTAGTAAATTCCATTTGTCAGGCATAGTAACACAGTAATTACCAACAAAATCTTCAGTATACATTCCCATGCATTATACTCAGTACGAATGCGCCACTCAACAAGTCTGGTCTAAATGTCTAAGCCGAGAACCGGTTCGCAACACGAAGTCATTCCCAAGGGAATCATTCTCATTTCGTTTCGCCAACGCAACGTTGAGAAAGGGCAGGGAATGAAGAAACGGAGACAAGCCTAACCAGAAAGTTTAATTTGTTTTTTCATACTATATATCTCTACCACCTCTGCCTAACCCTTCGGGAATTACGTGCCTTATGATACGTGTTGTTTATGTTGATACATCTTATATTGTATGTATTCATAGGCCCTTTTTTTTTGAGTGTGGGATATCATCAAATGACTTCTCCCGCTCTGGGCAGAGCGAGAGGGTGTGCCACAATTTTTCTGACTAAAACCCACCCATGTTCCTTCCGTTGCCTGTGTGCCGGGGCCACGATATCCCTTTCGGACAAACCCGCAATCCCAGCAGGCATTGGTCTTTCGACCCCGTCAGTTGGTGCTGACATCTCTTTGAGGCGCGCGTGGAACACAACGCGCCGTCGACACGTGCCTGGTCCTTATCGGACGGCGAGCTGCCCATTGCTCACCGTCCGCAAGCCCGCGTCTACGGTGGCCGGAAGTCGGCTATCGACTCCCGACGCCCGGGGCGTCTCCTGCGGCGACTAGGGCCGCGAGGGTGTGCAGCTTGCATCTCCCTCGCGCGCTCCGCCTCCTCCTTCGCGAACATAACTGCTTTGCAGAAGGAGGTGACGGCCTCCCATGCACTCTCGCTCCGAACCATGGCCTGAACCAGGGCCGGACGCGAGAGATCGCCGCCGCCGATCGCCTCCGTGAGGACACGGCGGTGCTCCGCCCAAGCCGGGCAGACCTCCACCATATGCTCTACCGTGCCCTCCGGGCGATCCACACAGTGGTGACACCCGGTCGTTTCCTCCCTCCTTATGCGGAACAGGAACCTCCCGAAACAACCGTGTCCGGTGAGGACCTGCGTCAGGCGGAAGGTGAGGACGCCATGGCGCCTCTCAAGCCACTCCTCAAAGAGGGGACTTATCGCCGCAATTGTGGCGTGCCCAGTATTCATAGGCCCTTGGGTTAGAGTTCTTCACCATATCATATCTGCTGCCAAGAAGGAATGCTATTATCCGATGTATAGGGCCAATCAAATATGAATGATGACTATTTTTTTTCATCCGACATGTAGATTACTGAAAAATGGCACGACGTATTCGACACGTATTTTTTATTTTTTTACGTAATCAAAAGATTACGGCGATACATTTAGTTAAAATGTGGCATGACGTCACGCCTTGGTAGATTTTATACTGAGTTGTGACGTAGCGAGACCCCACTCCCCAACTTGAATGCGTTTTATGTAAGTCTTTATTATTATGATAAAGGAAAAAATACGTGTCTAATATTCTTTGTTATCTAACTAAACTAAATAGTTTTTTTTTTTACGCAAGTGTCGTCCCTATTAGGCTTGTGAGAATTTCAACTTTGTCCAAAAAATTCAAATTTAAAAATTCAAAGGTCGTTTATCCAAACTAGGCTGAGAATCAGCACTTTTCGAACCTCAAAATTACATAATACAGTCTCCCAAAACGCCCCCACCCAGAAGTGGCGCAACAAACTCCCCAGCAGCACAGCTGTCTGTTCAGTTAGAGAAAAAAAACTTGATTCTATACAATAGTATGCAAAATAATTTACATTACTCAACACAAAACAGTAAATAATTTGATTTGCCATAATGGTAGCTAAGCATACGCCAACATAATGGTAGCTAAGCACACGCCAACATATACGAACAAAACAATCGAAATCTATATTCAAGCTAAAATTAAAACTCAAAATTAGATTTCATTATTAGGTACATTGATCACTAATCATTTATAAGGAATCAGATAAGAAGCAGTAAATTTCAAGTTTGCTGCAAAGACAGCATGCCTTATCCACATTTTTACAATCTTGGTAGAAAGCGCATTCTGTAACGAGCTTTTAAAAATCTTTTATATTTCTGTTTAGGACTAGAACGGGCTTTGTACGACACAATACTCATGTGTGACTTTGTTACAGGAGACAAAAGGTATTACCTTCAGTTACGTCATAGCTGCTTTGATGCTGAGTTTTATAGGTACAATTTTGTGTCTGATTCTTATAACTTACTTGGTAAGTGGACGTGCAGGTATGACTCTGTAATTTTCTCATACTGGGTAAAAAGTAATTCTGATAAAATATAGAAGTGGCAATGCTGACAGTCTTCTAAGCACGTTTCCGGATGACAGCCATGTGGAGGAGTATATCGACGACTAATTGTTTTTTGTATGTAAGTATATGTATAGGTCATGGTGTCGATTCTCTTGTCACAAATGCCTCTAAACTAGACAAAAAATCACTAAAATTTAGTTTATTCCTGTCAAACGACGATTTCCCATTGTGAAATAGACTAAAGTGACATAACTTAACTATATTTTAGTTTGACAGCACTAAGATAGTACCTACTGAGTTTTTAATTTAGTGAAAATGGCAATTTTGCTATTCTGAATTTTACGTTTTTCACCTAAAATTTTGATTGTAAAATCCAAACCAGACTAAACCTGACAAATAATCTCGATTAAAAAGGTGTGGGATAAAATACGTTGTCATGAACTAAAATTCACACCAATATCTCGACTTCACGTGCAAAAACAGTACTGTATTTATTTTTTCTTTTGCTCATATCTCGAATGGTGCGTCCTATTGCAAAAATAATGAAAATTTCGACCCCCTTTATAAAACACATAAATCCCTAAAACTCAATATGTAGGTAATATTTTTTAATATTTTCCATTCAAAAAATGTAAAATTCCATATAAAACACGTCGAGGCTACACACCCTGCGCGCCTCTGGCGGATGAGGTACGTAGCGTGTGCGAGTACCTATATCTCGCGCTCCCGATCATGATAGCAGCAGGAACACCGTAGAGTTTTAATTGGTAGGAAGTTACCCTCGGTTCTTCCCCTTTCTACATCACTAGAAAAAAACATGACTAATATACAAAATCACAAAATTATTGTCTTTGAAAGGTTTCATATTTTCACTGTGATATCTATGCAAAAATGTATAAACATACAGACAATTTAAATCAAATCGTAGCGCATCTAAAATCTGACGAGGCAGCTGGATTTTGCCTCCAATCCCCACAGCCAGTTTCAGCCAGAGCGCCTAACTTAGTTACGTTATGCTACCTCCCATTACGTTCACTCCGGCCTGTACGGCCCGGATTCTAATGCAGTTATCGAATCCGGACTCGATACGGATCGAAAGCAATTTCGGATGGCAAGTTACCTTTGACGTTTTTGAAATGGACCTGTATTTTGAAACATAGTTAGAATTTAAAAATTGACCGATGTACGAGTAGCTAGCACACTGATCAAACGAATATGAATTTTTATTTTATATCTAGTCACAAGCCGTGCATCCGATGGTACTTCCCATCGGCCAAAATTACGAACTTCCATACAATCTTTCATCTTCTAGGTATTCTTTTTGTTATCATTATCTTACACTTATTTTAATTAAGTATACACACACGCACATTGCAGTATAAAACTGTATGTCGGTGAATTTACATCCGTCACCTCACACTTCAGGTTTAGTTGAAAACCAGCGTCAGGCACTAGTTGTCTGACATTTTTGCTGAACTGCCGCGAGGCACAATTTCCTGTTAATTTATTGCTTACATTTTTTATTTATTTCCCTTTTTCATTTCTTTTTTAATTGTAGTACAATTATGTTATACTGTGTGACTTTTAGTCTGTGATAAATAAATGTAATTTAATAAGAGATGAAAGAAAGAAAGAAATTTAAAAGAAGCTCTTGTGTAAAGGCTAAAAGCTTCTAGACCCAGTGGCTTAGGTTGTGCGTTGTCAGAGTATGAATGAATGAATGAATTTTAGATTTTTATTAAGTACAAGATAATAATTTAGGAATTATATTTTAGTATCAATTTCAACCTTTAGCCGTTGTGTAAGGTCCAAGAAAAGAACTAGGTATTTATTTATTTATTTAATACTTCAAGCTCATTAAAAGAGGTGGGTTTTAATGCCATAGGCATTTTCTACCAGTCAACCTTTGGGTGATGCAGAGACAAACAGTGGTAGGTGCAATAGCGAGAATTAAGGAATAAATATTTATTTAAATATGTATAAAGATACATATACCTATTAAAAATTATAAATATAATATAGGTATGTACATCACATCATACCAATATCTATCAACAAGCTACTTCGCTTTGTTCCAGTTTTAAAAGTGAATGGACGGTGAAATTACGTGCTCGTGAAACGTTTCAACCTTGTCTAATGTATTGGCAACCTAATTGATGTTTCAGGTATTTAATATGTTCATACTTTCATATGCCCTTTGCAGTTAGTGGAGCATTGGAAAAAACTAAACATAGCAATCATAATAAGCCTGTAATGTTCCCACTTCTGGGATACAGTCCTCTTCTCTAAGAGAAGGAGGAGGATGTAATCTACCACCCTAAAACCAAACGCTAATTACAGGGGCAACGGTCTGCAGTGAAACGAATTTTCAACAACAAAAAGTGCGTCTGAAATACGTAGGTAAGTGATGCAAGACAATTTTTGCAAAACGTTGCACTGCAGTGCGGGGTCCGCTCAAACTCATTTTGCCTTAACTGTACCTTGCAACAAGCAATTTTATAATGATGACGAATCAGGAATATCAATATTAAATAAAAATTCCGTTGTTTTTAATGATGACGAGTCGGGACTTTTTGTATGGAGCCAAATTTTGGTGACAATCGGAATATTGACGAGTCAGCCGCTGGATAACTAATTTAAATCTACCATACATTATCGTAATCAGAAAAAACATTTTTTTTCTTCATATCGGCGTTATTTTCTATGTTCGTATTAGGTCGGTTAACTTTTCATTTCCGTGTGCTATTAAATAAATTATTAAAGGAGAACTGGGCGAGTTTTACGAGTGGCTCAGTGGCCACGGTCACACAATAACAGCTTCATTTTTAATAGTCGCTTGACATATTTCTCTGGTTTTACTCGGAAAATTGTAGAATTTCCGGTGGTTGGTGGTACTGGTAGAAACGTTCATGGTTGAGAATTTATGTATTTAGAAGAGTTTTCGGTTCAGTTATTAAATGGTTGATACGGAAACCTTCTATTTTATGTTCGTTTGTGTGTTTGTTTCTGCTTTAGTGGTATTTCTGTATTCTTTCTTTATTTTATTTTTTTGAGGGTGGGAAATTATCATATAACTTCTTCCGCTCTGGCCGGAGCGGGAGGGCGTGTCCGACTTTTACTGACTAAAACCCACCCGTGTTCCTTCCGTAGCCTGTGTGCCGGGGCCGCGATATCGCTTTCGGACAAACTCGCAACCTGGTAGGGTGTTAGTTAACGCGAGATTTGAAAAAGCCCGAAAGGTAGAAGTCTGGCGCCGTCAGAACTGGCGCTCTGGCCAGCCAGATCAAATCGCCGAAACGAGAGATTATACGGCCCAAAAATTGGTGCATGAAAATCATCATTGCCTGAGGCTCCTGAGCTCTGTGTATGGCTCTATTGCATTGCCAATTAATTCTTCATATGTCTATTATCTAAATGTCAAAGAAGAATGACATTTGACGCCATCACTCCTACCAACTTATCTGTGAAATGGCGAAAGGGTTTTTCATCTAGAATTTGTCAGTAGCAGCCCGGAGTCTGGATTTGTGCCCGGTTGATGGCAATTGGCGAAATGTGAGTGTACTGTAGTTGCACCACTGCCTAACCCTTTTGAGATCACAGGTGTGATGTTATGTTGTTTTGTTTCTTTATTTTAAAGTATAACTTTTAATAACTCAGTAACGGTACCTCCTTGATCAGTAAGAACTGTCAAATCTGGAAACTAACAGCTGCTTTTTGCTGTTCGATTTATTATATGGACTATCATCATCATCACCATTGTCTACACCTTGACTTCACCCACTGGTAAGCATAGGCCCCTCTTTTCGTATGCCAATACCCACGCTTAAGGCGACGATAACTGACTTTTAATGATTTTATACTGAAGATCACGTCTAAACGAGTAGTGTTAATGATTTGGAAAAAATATATGTTAAATTAGAGCATTTTTTTTATAACTTAATATATGAACATTTTAGATTATGTTTATATTACATTGTGAAATTAATTTGTAAAGTTATGTCTAACGCGGATAAAAAACTGAGAATCCCGTAAACTCAATCATGCATATTTTTTTAAAACCTCCACCATTTTAAATGTAATTTAATTATTGATCTTTTAATATACAAGTTTTATAAAAATATATTTTGTTCTTTGTATAATGAATTAGTAATGCGTCTAATTTGGGACAGCGCTCCTTGATGGGCCAGTACTATTATTGGCTGGACGTACGACGCGTTGCGTGTCAGAGCACGCAAGCTAACCACTCAAGGTCACTGGCATATATCTGCGTCTTAAATGGTAATAGTACCTACTAATACAGGGTGGGGCAAAAGTATTGTCATAATGTGAAATGGCAGCCATTTTGTTGAAAATGAAAAAAAATCACGGAAAGATTATTAATGGTGTAAAATTTATGACATTAAGTAAAAAAAAAAATCGGTCTTACCAGCTTTTGGATTGATACATATTTCTGCTCGTTTTACGGCATTTTGAATAAATCTGGTTACATTTAGGTGATTTCTTGTCCAATGTTGGCTTTCAAGACTTCGACAAAGATCCACGAATGACAGCCGGGACCAACGGCTTAACGTGCTTTCCGAGGCACGGAGGAGTCTCGGAATGTAAAGATGGTCACCCATCCACAGGCCAACCCTGGCAAGCGTAGCTTACCCTGATGGTTCGACCCATTCGGCTGTTATTACTTTGCCACGAGCTCCTCCTGTATCTTTTAAACACGGAACCGTAAATTCCACGTTAAGTTTTGCCTTCTAATTAACATTTTTACAAACTGTATTACATAAAATGCCTATCTCAAATATCAAAGCAATTTTGTACCAAACGCTTGGCTAAATTAATTCACAAAATATTAACCATTTTCTATTTCCTGTGAAACGTTATTTGAAACTTGGAGTTGCCAATTCAATATCCGGGTCCTAAGGGCCACTGCACACGACCGAGGAACGCTTCAGCGACTCGACGACTGATCGAGCGATTCCTTCAAGCGTGGCAAGTCGTAGGAACGGTTGGATTGTTTGACGAATATCGGGTACTAGCTAAATTGGTTTGAGACTTCACAGTTTTTACAGTGGGTATGGGGGGAAATTGTTCAGGACAATTTGTTGTGCATTACTCTATTTTGCTAAATAATTATATTTCTAAATAAACTTGCGGGTTATTCATTAAAATTCAGCTTGCTGTGGGGGGGGGGGGATATTAATAATGAATTGCAATTATAACATTGAATTTGATGTTGTAACCGTTTTAGGTATAAAAAAGGCATTTGGAAAGTTTCCAAATACTTTTTTTTATATTTAAAACTAAATATTCGGTGTTACGATATTAATTATTGCATTTCATGATCAATATTTTAGTTCACTGGTTAGCCACATTTCAAATTTACATACAGTTATATTTCCAAATGAATTAAAACAGGTAAATATTTGACAGTTATTTGCGACGTTGCCAACTTTTAAGATAAAAGTTGGCAACTCTTAAACTTAAAATAAAATAAAGTAGTCCTATCTACACTATATTTATTCATTTACTTTATCTATTATACATTGTAACAGCGAATCAGTTTTCACGCCTACCTCTTAAGACCCAGGCCAAATGTTTTTTGATATTCAGATAGCTCATGACCTAAAGAGGTAACAAAAGAATATGAATTAAAATCGAATAAAAAATTAAAACCGCGAAATTTCGCGGGTATTCTGATTTTAAACAAAGAAATCATTTTGGTATAATAAAATCATAAAGATTGTATCAGTCTCAGCTGGTCACGTACAAAAACCCTTATTTTTAATAACGCTTCGAGCTTAGCCCATAATTTTATAGAAGTTAATTAGCGAAAATGATACGCTACTAAATTGTGCTTTTAATTATTTGAATCGGGGCTAATATTCAAGTAATGTTTGACCTATTTGAGTATTAGCAGGTGTATCATATTATTTAATTTGGCTACTAATTTAAATGGGAGAACAGTTTCCACTTTCATATTCATTCAATACCGAAATTCGTGTGTGCAGGCGCGAGTAATAGGAGGCCAGTCACAAAATTGCGTAAGCATGTAGTAATTTGGCAGTTGTAATTACGTTTATTTGTTCTATTTTTATTTTTTTTAAGTATGACATTTTAATTTCTTATGAACTAACATTTATTCTGGTATACATTTTACTTAATAATATTAATCGAACCAGGGACCAACATCACAAACTATGGTTGGATCAAGGTTCAACCTGCAGGCAGGCTCAGGAGGCACTCCCTAAAATCGCTGGCCGCCTCACGAAACAGGTTCTCCGTCTAACGAAACAACAGCTGCGTACAGTTACAGCAGCTATAACTGACCATGGATCATTTAATAAACACGTCTTTGTCATAGGAGTCACAGATGACCCGCTGTGCAAGGCTTGCATAGAGAACAACGAGACAGCAGCTCATGTGCTGCTAAACTGCCCCGGCGGTCACCACATACAAGGCAAAGTACTTCGGTAACCCAGGTACCCTACGTGAGATTGTCAGTGATACCAAGGCGTTGCTGGCCTTCTTTGAGGAGCTGGGGTGGATCGAATAACCGATTTTCCCACCCGTTCGTAAAATACGCGCTTTGACGTGGAGTTACGGATTCCATCCCATAATACCTATTACCTAGGTGTAGAGCTGTCAATAATGTCAATCGTGCAATGACAGCTCAACTCGAGCTCACTTCACGATGAGATTTTTACAGAATGGACTTACTGGTTTAGTGCCACAGACTCTTTAACATTCAAAAATTCAAAAGTCAAAAGTCATTCATTATAACAACTGAGAATCAGCACTTTTCGAACGTCAAAATTACATAAGACAGTCCCTCAAAACGCCCACCCTTCATCACTTCCTAGTGCATTAGCTGGGAAGAAGAAGTGGCGCAACAAACTCCCCAGCAGCAGTATTCAAAGGCGAAGATTTTTCCTCTTGGATGGCTGGATTGGCACCAATGTAAACTGAGATGGATATTTCGGCTTATACAAAACGACATGTGATGTGCTAGCAGTGGTCATCCAGTGGTAAAAGCCGTGAGTTACGAGTTGTAAGTGGTACGTTCGAACTCTGACAGGCGCTTTACTTTGTGTAAATTATTTCATCAGCACTGCTCTCAAAACGGTAAAGGAAAACATCGTGTGGAAACCGGCATGTCCTAGAACCAAAAATATAAACACTAGCCATGTGATATCTACTAACCCGCACTGGGCCCGCGTGGTAGATTAAGGGCCACTCCCTCTCACAGAGAGTAGGCCTGCGTCTCAGCAGTGGGAACATAATAGGCTGATTATATTATGTGATGTGATACCTAACTCTCTTATTTTGGCTATCATAATATTGTAGAATTTTAGCCTTTAATATTTTCTGACGGTAAATATATTTCCTGTTTCTTTTTTGCTGTTAAAATAAACAACCTTAAAAGAGATAGATAGTACATAACGATTGAAAGATTAATAACTGTTGGAAACTCGCATAACCATGATTTATGAAGCCTGTCGGTCGATTTTGTAAAAATATTAACGTGAAGCTTAGGTGAAGTAAGCGTGAAGTGAGCTGTCACTGCCACTGAATCGAACGGCAGGATGCTAGCTAGGGATTAACACTATTGACAGCTCACTTCACGCTCACTTCACCTAAGTTTCACGGTGATATTTTTGCAGAATCGAACGGCTGAGGCTCCCTTAGGTTACTCTTAATAATTACTTTAATCTTATTCATTCTAATATTATTTTAAATAAATAGAATCTGTGTTAGGAGATTACCTGTCGTTGTTTTACACATCGTGCTATAAATCTAGATGCTGTTGAAACACGAATGTTGAGCACCTCTGTCTTAAGCTCCAGATCACCTCTAGTCGCGTGGAACTCGACACGATTTGCAACGCCGAGTCGTTTACTGCTATTGTTAGTACAAGTCCTATGTGTAAAGCTCGCAACGTCGCATCTAGACTAGATCGTAGGCAAACAATAGATAGATTCAGAAGGCCAGCTCCATACAACGTGCAAAAACAAGCGCACGAACTCATAGACGCGTACGCACAGTTCGCGTCAAATAACTTTGCCGCTCTGAAGTAGGCTACAAATGACTGCGCAGTAGTCAATCTTCCTTATAAAACAGTAGCGCGCATGCCAGCGCGCATGCGCAACCTAAATTCAGAGCGGCCAAATTATTTGACGCGAACTTTACAGGGATCTCGGCCTTAGGTGATGCGTCTTGCGTCAAGCGAAACGCGCTTGCGTCACCTATTTCCCAGCTGGGCCATGTCTTTTGGCTAAGCGGGATGCAGCGCGATAAGCGGCGTGATAAGCGGCGCGGTGTCGGTAGACGGGGCATTGTCTACGCCACGCCACGTGCTGCTCAGTAGCGGTAGCGGCAGCAACCGAGGTGGACGTAATCCAATCTTGGTACGTATTACTCTATTGGCAAGTTTTCTATCGACCTATATTAACGTATTAGTATGTTAGCGGCAAGTTCGTGCCCGGGCCGTAAAGGACATCGCTCATTATAGCAGCACGGCTCCGACACGGCAAATAACTTGTCATTTAAGTTAGGACTTTAAGTCAAATGTATAAAAGTCTATTTTACGATGGGTATTCAGAATAGTGGATGGCTCGCGGGCAGTGAGTGGACAGCAAGTTTTCACGCGTCGCGCCGCATCCACGCTTCAAGCAAGGAGCCCACTCCCCGGAACCTCGCTATCCGTGCGGTGACGGCTCGCCGTCCGCTCGGTGATGCCTCGCCGTCCGCGCGGTGACGCGTCGCAGTCCGCGCGGTGACGCCTCGCCGTCCGCGCGGTGAAACCTCGCTTGTGAATGAACAACAATCTCACCGGTGGCGTGTCGGCAGCGAGTGGCCGCCTTGTTGACGGCGCGTTGGCGCCTAGCGGTCGCCTTGCTTACGGCGTGTTGGCGACTAGCGGCCGCCTTTCTTACGGCGCGTTGGAGTATAGCGATCGCCTTGCTTACGGCGTGTTGGCGACTAGTGGTCGCCTTCCTTACGGCGCGTTGACGACTAGATTTTTCCAGGTGGTACCGGTGCGTTACTGTGCTGGAGTGGCGCTGTTATAATGGGCGATGAACTTAAGTCAGAGTCGCGGGACTCGTGGCACGCTCTTAACGCCTTATTTCATTTGTTTTCTTCGCAGTCGCAAGACGCGTGTCGCTTGAGCATGTAGCTCGTGGTCAAGGGGTAACTCGGTCGAATGCTAGTCACGAGTGCGATTATACTCACTGCACGTGAAGCGTGTCTATGTGTGCGTGCGTTTTTGTTTGTTGTATGGAACCGACTTTCTTTACCTATCTATTCTGTGTCCTCGGTGTCGAGGTGTCTAGGTGCACTGTGTTCGGCTGTACCTACGTTCTAAACGGATTGAATCCGACTGAATGGCGATAGTCGAATATGGTGTCGAAATGTGCTGGGATCGAGAGTTGAAACAGATTTTGTTAATTATCATCATTTCAGCTGAAAGACGTCCACTGCTGGATATAGGTCCCAAGCACCGTGACTTCGACCGGTTCTGTGCTTCCCGCATCCAATGGTTTCCGATTTTGATAATGGTGCCTTTTATTAGAAAACCTTTTGAAGTTTCTAATTACGACAGGTTTTGTATACATGACGTGTCGCAACGAGTTCCATTACATCACTACTCATGCCCATGTAGGTGACTTCACAATTCCCATTAATCTCTAAATACTTATTACTTTAGAAAATGATAATTTAATTACAACAGAAACCCCATTTTAACTCAAAATGTACAATATCGTTGAAACAATAACAAGTATAGCAATCTCAATCAAAATTAATCAAAGTTTCGAAACTCCGGAAAACCGTTTGGTGTTTCAAAACGTTGAAAAATTATCCTTGTACAGTTTAATTCCTAATAAAATTAGATTAATTAACAAATTCTCTGTCTGTATTTTAATTAAAACTTGAAAGTCTTGGACGGCTTATAAGTAAGGCGTGGATTACATTGTCGCACTGAGGAAACAGCAGATCAATTTTTGATTTAATCGGCTGATTAAATATTTTGATTCTGTCCTACGTAAGTTATTGTTTGTTACATAGGTGTTTAAACAATTAAAATAAGTCAAATACAATGAGTAATATGTCATAAGTACATATTAGATCCAGGCTACATAAATATTTTCCATTTTTCTATGGGCCTGTGTCGCCTGAAATAAATGGTATTATTATTATTATTATTATAAATAAACTTTACTTTCCCTAAGGCCTATTTTTATTGAAAACCTTATTTTTTACTTAAAGGTGCAAATAAACTATTATTATTTTATTTTAATATTAACATAATATATATTATACTAGCACCCACTCCTGCTTCGCACGGTTTTTACGACTTGACAAAACATCGAGATTTCTTAAGTAAACGTAACTTTAATATTAACGTATTATACACATAAACCTTCCGGAATCAATTCTCTAAACGATGGTGAAAACCTGATCAAAATCTGTTGCGTGGTTTAGAAGAACAACGCGGGCATACAGACAAACGCGAAAAGAGACTTTGTTTTATAATATGTAAAGATATTTCTGCCTATGAATTATACAACTACCAAATTTATAGGCCCTAGTCAAACGGTACGTAAGGGAATTTAAAGAAAGGTAAGTAATTGGGAAGATGAGCTATTAGTCTGCTTGTTGATACAGCAAACTGCGATCACAAATCTGTCAGCCGACTTATAAGTACCATTCCCCTTCGATCTTTCTTAATATTACTCTATGCTAATAGGTAAACCAATATTCAACAATGGACAATATGGATATTGTGTTTGAACTGATGAAAATTATAAAGAAAAGTAGGAAAACTAATTCAGCTGTGTCTCCTAGGTTTTTACTATATTCTTAGACTACCTATAACTTTTTTTTTTCCGGAGGGAAATTCTCATGGATACCCTCCGTCTGAAAAAAAGAACGGAAGATTATGTCGGATCGACTAAAACCCCATTGTCCCTTCAAGTCCGGCGGATTCCACGACCGCTTTCTCTCCCATAAAAAGGCGCGTGGAACACTGCATCCCACCTCTTTGGGCCTGACTATCCTAGACCCCTATCCTAGACTGCCTAGACCTAGTAATATCTCGCCGGTGTGTCCTGGAGCTTAAGGGCCTCTAATGGATGTAATTGATTGCTTCCAAAAAGTTTAAATCTCCACTTTGGGTGAGATGAACTACTTTTGATTTTATATAACGCTTTGTTCATTATTCTTGTATAACGGTTACTTGCGAAGTTTTATTTAATTAATTCTGTATCAAAGTTACGTTTAATTTGTGTTAAGTTTCAAAGGAGCATCGTCTGAAGTTTGCTGTTGAAAATGGTTTTTTTTTTGGTTCTATAAATCAATCGGGTAGGTTCTTCTGATAAAATTGGCAAATTAGAAGATGGCTGACTTGCTTCTTGCTGCAATAGAACAATTTGGTATAAAAAATACTTTTATGTAGTTTTGTTATTTATTTAAAGATTCGTTGGTCTACTGGTCGAAAGTGTTACTACTGAGCATGAGGACTTGGGTTCGTTTCCCAGGTCCGGCAAAGTGTTACTGAGTTTTTCCATCAGAAAGTTCTTAACAGCAGCTCCGAGTCTCGATTTGTAACCAGTTGATGGCAATAGGCTTTTAGGGGTATGAGGAATAGGGTGTAAAGTTCATTCATCCCTCATAGAAAAGGGAGGATACTCCGACCAGACGGGTGTCGTGTCTGGCGGGCAACTGCCCAGAGGTTGAAGTTGGGAAGCTTGTATATATGTTTATCGCGCGGTAAACTCCAATTGCGCGATGCAGGATTTTGTGTGACGTCAGGATGTTGTGTGACGTCAGATCTTTGATGCGTAGTTCGCATATAGCGATGTAGATGCCGCTACATCACTCCCCTCCGGAGACCGGAGGTCGATAGTGGGCTGAGTCTTGAATCTTGCGATGCTTCACAGTGCCAGCTGTGGTTCCAGTGAGTCGGAACCAGGTCCCGCATAGTTCGCGGTGAGTCGGAACTGTCTGCGGTGATTCACCAGTGAATCGGGGTGGCGCTGCGTCTTGATCCAGTGGGTCGGATATGGTACAGCGCCGGGTTGTGGCTGAGGGTGATGACCAGGAATCCGCGTTCGCTGCATGCTGGTGGTCAGGATACCCGTTGAAGCCGTGGGTGCTGACTGGCTGTGTGACTCGCCTCACGAAAGCTTGCGGGAGTGATGATGATGATGACATCATGCTGAAGTAGTTGCACGAAGGCTGCGTTGACGTTCATATTCGGGGTCACCAATTTAGGGATATGAGGAACCGGGTGTGAAGTACATTCATCCCCCATAGAAAAGGGAGGATCCTCCGACCAGACGGGTGTCGTGTCTGGCGGGCAACTGTCCAGAGGTTGAATTTGGGAAGCTTGTATATATGTTTATCGCGCGGTAAACTCTAATTGCGCGATGCAGGATTTTGTGTGACGTCAGGATGTTGTGTGACGTCAGGTTTTTGATGCGTAGTTCGCATATAGCGACGTAGATGCCGCTACAGGCGCACCCCCTATTACATGGGACTTAAACATATAACTGGCGAAATTTTGCGTGTACTATAGGATCTCTGCCTAACCCTTCGGGAATTGCAGCCGTGATGTCAGTAGGTATGTATGTGGATATTTTATTTTATTTCTTTAGAGGAAAAGAGATACAAAATCTTGTCTTTTCCGATAACAACCAGAGCATACAATACACCATTACACGTTTAATATCAATCACCTACATTTCACGAGATATTAGTAAAACTACGTTAGTGTAACCCAATCTTAAATAAGTCAGCTCTAATGGATGGCAACCCACAAAGACTATAGAGTGTTGAAAGCTTTTAGCTAACCAACCATGGTTTACACGTTGCCAATAATTTCATTAACGTGAATAAGTTATACCTCCGTGTTTTTGTGTTTTTGTGTAGAATAATAGAAAGTGTAAGAAAAATCCTGTTTGATCCGAAAAGGGCACATAGGTATTGCGATAAAATTACCAAAAAGTTATAAAAAAACTTATTATAATTGAAAATAGAAATGTTATTACTATTTCAAATTCACGTTTTTAGTACCAAAATGATCCCAATTCATTTAAAAATTTGTAAATTTTCAACAGGGTTCATAAGTTATGACTATTTGTAGACACTCGCTAAACGACGGTCGCCCGCGCCCCATGTCAATAAATTCCCCATTGAAAAAAAAGAGGCGTTTTTTTTTTTTTTTTTCAGACAGTTACCACATTAATACTTTTTGTTACACGCTGTATTTTTAAGATTAAAATGAGAGTTAACTTGATTAACATTCGGTAATGTTTCGATTCAAAACGAAACTTTCGTTGGCTATCACTCAGAGAGCTTTGACAATCGTTACGGGTCGTCAGAAGCACGAAAGTCTGACAACCAGTCTTACTAAGGGGGTATCGTGTTACCCAGTTACTGGTTGGTGTTAAACATTATAATTTAAGTTAGTTAGCTTTTTTATTTCGATGTACTATTATATTATTTGTTGAACTTAATTATGCATTTTTCTTTTATTTTTTCATATTAATTTGCTTAATACTTCACCTAAATAAATGGAAATGTTTGCCTGACTTCAAACCACTACTTAAACACTACACTACTTAAACACTACTTAAATACTACTACACACTACTTAAATTCTTTTAATTCTGAAACACTGTCTACACAGATAAACTCGTTTGTTCTTTTGGATACGGATACCGAATAAGTCGATGGGGTCTTGATGAGCCTAAAGTCTGACAGTGCACCCGGCTGGGACAACGTGTCCACAAGATTTTTAAAACATATTAGACAAGATATTGTTCCCATAATAACCCACTTGGTCAATCTTTGCTTTGCAAAGGGCAGCTTCCCTGCACCACTTAAGCAATCTATAATCACTCCTGTTCACAAGGGTGGGGACAGAGACGGTGTCAACAATTACAGACCTATATCCATCTTGCCAGCCATATCGAAAATAATTGAAAAGCTTATAAATAAGAGGCTCTTAAAATTTCTACACAAATTTAACATCTTAAGCAGCTCGCAATTTGGATTCAGGCCGGGATTATCAACCGAGGATGCAGTTACTGCTCTTAGCTCCCTAGTGGCTGGTAATCTGGATAGAGGTAACAAATGTCTGACGGTTTTTCTGGACCGAAAAAAAGCGTTTGACACCGTCTCTGTTCCTGTCCTCTTGAACAAATTAGAAGCGTCAGGTATAAGAGGAATTCCACTTAAAATGTTTACCGACTACCTCTCGAACCGGAAACAAAGAGTTAAGGTGGGAGAATACGTTAGTAACGATGCAAAAGTCACTTTCGGTGTGCCTCAGGGAAGTGTGCTAGGCCCTACATTATTCCTACTTTATATTAATGACCTCTGCAACCTTAACATAAATAATGCTAGAGTTTTTTCCTACGCTGACGATACTGCAGTAGTGTTTTCTGGGAAGTCTTGGGACGATGTTGCTAGAAGTGCTGAAGCTGGTACGACTCAAATTGCTAAATGGCTCTCAAATAACTTACTTACACTTAACACAGCTAAAACAAATTACATATGTTTTAGCATATCACACAGGACACAACCAAACCCCGACTTTATTATAAAGGTACACGAGTGTGACAATCCAATTAACTGCCTATGTCCAACATTAGTCAAAGTTTCTCAAACCAAATATCTTGGTATTGTTGTTGACCAAAGATTATCTTGGTACTCCCATCTAGAACAAGTTACCAACAGGATTAGAAAACTGAGTTGGATTTTCAAAAATTTAAGGCATATCGTGCCAAATAAAATAACCACTAACACAAATAAACCCAGAAATCTACTCAATGAAATATACATAGCTATAGTCCAGTCTGTCTTGGTATATTGCATACCCATTTGGGGTGGGGCGGCTAAGACTAAGTTCATAGACCTGGAGCGGGGACAACGGGCTCTAATAAAATTAATGTACTTCAAAAACCTAAGGTACCCTACACAAAGTCTTTATCAAATAAGTAATTTACACTCTGTTCGCAAACTATATATAATCAAAACTATTCTAAGGAAACATAAAACTCTTAATTTTGATCCCAGCTTAACTTTGAAAAGAAGAAAGGATATAATAGTTGAAGTTCCTAAAACTAAAACCAAGCTCGCCCGTATTCAATACGACAAACGCTCAGCTCAGCTGTACAATCGAGTAAACAAAGAGATCTATATATACAATAAACGATTAACGGATAGTAAAAAATAGTAACTAATTGGATAACACCACTTACTTATGATGACACGGAGAAGCTACTGGAATAAAATAAAACCTTACACTTAATGCTCTTATCTTTCGTACTTGTCGTATACAGTCTGATTTCATTCATTGCCACTTACACTCACTCTGTATTTTACATTAAATTTAACAAACCCTAACACTATCACTTAGCTTTCATACACACAGATGCTCACATTCAACATTCAAATTCACATTTACACACCTTTATACTCACAGTAACACTCCTTAGTATTAACACTCACACACCGCCATTATCACATTTAGACACACCTTCATATTCATACTCACATTCACACACCCTTACTCTCACTCACACATTTGCATGCTTCTTGTCTAGTTTTAATTTTCTATTTTATTTTAAATCGCCTGTTTTTATAACACTTTAAACAAGTAATTTTATGTTAATATTTTAAGTTTTGGAAGAGCGGAGTCTCCTAACACAGGCTTTTGCTTAAAAGGAGGCTCCAATCACTAGTTGTTAAATTTACTTGTAAAACAAATAAAACATTTTTCATTTTTTCATTTTCATTTTTGACTTGGTAAGAGACTAAACCCCACGGCACGGGGAATGCGAGTATGGAGACCAGACAAATTTATAAAAATTTAAACAAAATTCTAATAATATTCTTTTATGAAAACAAATTAATCTTTAAGCCCATAAATTACTGTATTAATTTCCTAATTCCACGAAAAAATGTAGCTGTTCGTTAAGAACCGAAAAGTTTCTTCAACAAACTCGCGGCTACGCACTTTTTAAATTAAAAACAAATTATGAAAGTCAAAGGAAGTGAGTAACGAAAAATAAGTGCCTTCTTAGGAAGATTTGCGAAGTTTAATAAAATATTTTAACGGGAAGTGAAGCAAAAGTAGAATAGTTAGTAAGACAAAGACAGTATATTCGATATCTATAGGTCGCTTTTCATGTCTGTCAATCTGTGACCGCGTTGTTCTTCTAAACTACGCCACCGATTTTGATGCGGTTTTCACCATCATTTAAAGAATTATTTTCTGAAGGTTTATGTGTATATTGAATTTATATGACACTTATATTTAATGACGAAAACTCGTTGTTTCGTCAAGTCTCTTAAAAATCGCGTGCGAAGGGACGGGTCGCCAGTAATAGATAAGTAAAAAAAATCACATTGGCCTTTGTAATAATAAAGTACAATCATGTGAGTTTTTCATTAAAGGTTCGCAAACACGCCGAACCTGATGGAAAAGGTAATTAAGTCCAAACTGGCAATTGGTATGAACAAACTTTGGCATTCGGTTGGAACGCAACACTAAATGAAAAGAATTGACATACAAATAAAACATTTAAACAAGAGCAATAACACCAACACAAACAAACAACTAACCAACAACAACAGCAATAAACTTACTATGTCCAAATAAATCAAACTCAAACTCAAAACTCAAACTCAAAGCATTTATTTCAAATAAACCAATTACAGGTACTTTTGAATTGTCAAGGGGTCGGTCAGTCAGAAATATGAAGCTAGTTGCCCATTCCAACGCGTAGTAGGTTCCTATGGAGAAGAACGGGCAAGAAACTCCACGGACACTCTTTTCAATCAGAATATTTTCACAAAATATTGGTTACATCATCTATTTTTGTAATTATACATGTGAGAACAATGTAAAAAGACGTGCACGTTAAAAGCGTCAGTAATAAAAATAAAATCAAAAACAATTAAAAAATTAAAATAAATTCAAATAAGCCGTGGCAGCTAAGAGATGACCAGTCCCCACTGACGGCGCCCGTTCACGAACATGACGCATGCATCAGCACCATTTAGCTCAACCATTTTGAAGGGAACTTAACGATCCAACACACACGCCACCACCAGCGAGACAAAAATAACATTCTTTCTTTCTTTGAATATCTAACAAAAACAGCAGTAACAATTTATGTAATTATTTTATTTTGAACTGCGCAAAACCAAGATTTTCACTTGACTGTTTACCAATCGGTAAACCTCATCCATTTTTCGAGCCGACCGCCACGCGCCACCGCAGCCGCCGCGCCGGCTTATCGTATATCTCGATTTTTATAACTGTGCGCTTGGAGCTGTCAAAATCGTAGGTTGTTAGTATAGAATCCACCCGCCCGCCTACCTCCTCAGTGCCCCGACGCGTCTTAGTACGGTCTACACAACTCGTGTCGTCTACACAGTTCTGTATTATTATTCGTTTATTTGTTATTGTTATTATTAAACTACATATTCTGGAAAATTTTGAGGTTGACATGCGCACAGTTACTTACAGTCAGGGTTCAATTTTATTGCTAAACAGCTTCCAAAACATTCAAGAAAAATAATTACGCTTATGATATTTTTGCCGGTTGCAATGAAGCGAGCTCTAGACACTACCCAGTATATACCTAGCAACGAAGGGCTGTAGCTAAACAAAGAGCTTTCAGTGTGCGGCAGTAACAGAGTATCGACGGTACAGGACGTTACAGTGAAAGATAGGAGCCATTATAGCCATTACACCTGGATAGGAGTTGAACTGAGAGAGACTATAGTCACAAAACTATACTTTTGTTATAGTCCTGGATAATCCCTGATGGTTTTGGAAAAAAAACCGTTTTGCGTCCATCGTCGCTCCGCAAGTCGTGACGCGGTGACTCGAGGCACGTTCTAAACAACTTCTTTCATTTGTTTTCTTCGCAGTCGCTGACGCAAGACGCGTGTTACTTGAGCATGTAGCTTGTGGCCACTGGGTAAGGGACGTTTTGGTAGTAGATTATTATTTATATTATCAGTGACCTCTGAGCACTTAAAACGCCAGTTCTTTTACCTTGGACTACCGTCAACAAGTGGTCGCTTCAAGTTATCTGAAAGAACGTAACACGCATTAATTCTGAGCCTACCCCCCGTTTCACTAACGGTCAGGCGTTAGTGCCCCTCCAAATTGCCGAGGCACTCAAACTTCTACTTAAATAACATGGAACACCTGAGGCTTTGTAGGTAGTTGCTGTTAATGGGATCCTCTTTTGTTACTATTCTCACTTACTTTGAGACAATTTTAGCTATCCTAAATAGACAGATTAGGCAGTTTCATTGAGCATTTGCTTGGCAGAGCACGTAATGATTGATTTTAAAAACGGTAAACAAGACCAGCTGAAAGAAAAAATTAAGTCCGAAAAGTATTAGAAGGTCCATAGCGTTATATTCAGCGCAGATATGTCAAAAATACTAGATCCATAAGAGAACCAAGGTACCATAGCCCGAAGAATTGCCAAAAAATTGTCAAAGAATCCCTTCAAAGACGATCGTCCAGAACAAAATTGTGTGAAACAGGACAAAGTCGCTCACAATGGGCCTTATCAGAAGGCTAAAAGTCCCCCAAAGGTTAATGGAGAGGGTTATGCTTGGAGCTTCCCAACGTGATCGAATAAAAATGAAGAGATCCGTAGGAGAACAAAGGTAACCGACGTAGCCCGAAGAATTGCCAAAGTGGCAATGGGCAGGGCACATTGCTCGTAGAACAGATGGCCGATGGGGCCGAAAGGTTCTGGAGTGGCGACCGCGTACCGGAAGACGAAGCGTTGGAACACAAGATGATCCCACAAGATGGACCGATGACCTTGTGAAGGCCGCAGGAATCCGCTGGATGTGGGAAGCACAGAATCGGTCGAAGTAGCGGTGCTTGGGGGAGGCTTATGTTCAGCAGTGGACGTCTTTTGGCTGAAATGATGATGATGATGAAGTCAAAAATACTACACTGAATAAGTAAAAAATCCCGTACTAATAAATGATATATGATTTTATTTCTGTAAGTACGTTAGTACAAACACTTTTACACGTCAATCATGTTTTAAATACAAGATGAGGACGGTGATTTCTATCCGACTACTCTGAGAAGAAAGGCCGAAACAAACTCAGAGGTCTGAGTTTGTTTTAAAGTCCAGATATAAATCTTGGTCAGATTATTATACTGACATCACAATTTGTAGATAAATGAGTTGAGAAGTTCAATGGACGTTACACGTGTAGCCTGTGTGGTTGAAATGAGAGCTTATATTGGAGGAGATCAGAAGCTCAACAAGCTTTCAATTAATAGCTTAAATGAATACAGCTTTCCCTCAGTAACCGAAGCAATAATGAAAGCTCCCGTTACAGATGACAATATAATCCAAAACTACAACCCACCATCCCTTCACAGGTTCCCAAAACCATCTAACACAAACAAATTCTTAATCTTACCCTACCTTTCGTCATTCCAAACACAATGGTCAGATGGCAAATATATTACGTTTTCTACCTGAACACAAACATAGGTCACACGAACAGGGAACATCGAAAGAAAGCCCTTTCATCCTTCAGGCCATTTGTCTGCACACCGGGGACATAGGCAGGTGTCCTCATAAATATATAGGGAGAATTTATATCTGGGTGTTCCCTAATATCGGCGTTCGATTTACCTATTCATTTTGTGGTTTAGACTTATATCGGTTGGAGGGATACAAGTAAAATTGGAAATGGTTCAGGGGCTTATTATGAATTGTTTTTACAAAATAGTTAATTGACTCAGGCGTGACTGCGGAAATCCATTATAAAATACAATAGACGACGTATATTTAGTAACCAAAGAAATCAAACAGATTTCAAACAAACGGATTTCTTACGGGTTTCTTTATGACTCTTGAACAGTTAAGCGAATTAGATTAATAAATATACTTCGTCTGTTTTATTTTGTTTTTACAAAGTAAATTGGAATAGATTTGCAGATTGTAAAGAACTGTGTGGTTTTGTCGATCATGAGGATAAGCTGTGGTTGTTACGTTTAGTTTGTGGATGGGTGACTATTTTTATTTTGAGATAGTTTTGTGCTTCGGAATGCCTGTGAAACTGTCGATCCCAATTTTTTTACGAATACTTATCATGGCAGCTAGAAAGTTTGAAGCCAACCAACCTTAGCATATCACAATTTTCCAGTAATTAGGTTGTGGGCTTCTAATCCTACACAGACGTCGAATCCTACAGATTAATTAACGTTATTCTCAGAGAATATAGCCTCTTTTGGTACATACATAATGTTACGAGAAAACTTTATTCAAACAAACTACGTAGTACCTCGTTACAAAACTCTCTAATGAATTCACTAATCCGAAGCATTGTCAAAGGGTAGTCCTGTCCAAATAGCCATCCATCCGGTCACAATCCGGCTAACTCAAATATTGGAGTCTGTATGTAACTTTGTACGATTACCGAACCGTTTCGAACCTTTCTGAGAATTTGAAAATAGTGCACAAATGGTTGGGGTATTGATATTTATGGAGTACTACCCACATAAGTCTCGATCCCGTTGGAATATCGGGATAGAAAGTATCCTTTGTCCTAATCCAGGTCATGGTGTATCCATGTGCTAAATTTGATCCAAATCCGTTCAGCACTTTTGTATGAAACAGCAGATTTTTATTTTTTATAACCGACGAAAAATTTTTCGGTAACAGTTTTCCGCGTCAATGTCCCTGCCACCCTGTATATAGTTTAGAGTACATGATAAACAGAAGTTTCAAATTCCTAACTTGTTTATTTGTTGCGATAGAGCTCGAACAAAAATGGTCTAAAACTTAAAACTTTTACGGCCCCGTACTTCATCATTTTTGAAGAACAAAGAAAATGAAAAATAATTATTGTTCTCTACTCGATGAGCTCTAGACAATGACATTGACACCCCACATGCTAAGGTGAGAATTATTTTTTTCAAAATCAAAAGTTTATTTTATGGGGTCTCCTTTGTAATAAAACTTTTGATTTTGAATAAAATAATTTTACCCTTTAATTTTAAATTTTATTAGTTTTTGTTATAGCCGCAATAGAAATGCATACAATGAGAAATTTTCAACTGTCTACCTATTACAGTTCATGAGATACTGCTCGCTGACAGATAGCGGAGGCTTAGTTAGGGTTCCGTTTGGCACCCTTCGAGTACGGAACCCTAAAAAGGTTTTATTGTATCTCCACACTAGCAAATAATAACACTGGCGAGCAGCCAAAGAACACCGTTACCAATTTTAGAAAAGCTGAAAATAAACAGTCTGGCCACACATAATATTAAAAGCTATAGCTGCTGTTTCACTCAGTATCCAAACTTTTTTCATTTAAAATTTTAGGGTAGCTTCATACAAAATACGGTGTTCCAAACAACTGTTTCATGAAAGTTATATTGACAGACTGACGTTAATGTTGCTTGAAGCTGAAGTTATTGAAGGGTGAGCAGAGATAAATTCACACTCATCTTAACGGTAATTATTTTTTAGACCTTTTAACATTTTAATTATTACAAGTAATCATCAATAAACATTACGTTAAGATATTATTACAAATCAAAAAAGAAAAAAAATGAAAATTATTTAAAAATAATACAAATAACCAAAGTTATAGTTTAAACAAAAGTCAAATAATAATCGAACAGAAACAATTAAATGAAAGAAATAAATAAGTCTGAAATAAATAATTCACTTATTAATACGTCAAACTCAACGTCAGTAGGCCCATTTTCGTCCGTAATGTTCAAAATCCAGTTTCGATCTAAACTCAATCAGTTTCAAAATTAAATTAAATTGTATTTACTGTGCCCAGGCGTCAAGTCACGTCAAGTAAAATAATAAAAATCAGCACTAAAAGCAAGGTTGAAAAAAAAACTAAGAGCTCTCAAGAAAATCTAGCACCTAACCCAACATATCATCTCCTGCCGTACTAAATCTTTTCTACGGAGAATTTGAGGGGGCTCCCTATCTGAAGCCCCGCAGATAAAGAGGGGGTATAATTTCTATAAACTTTTCCTGGAAACGAAAGGGAATTACAGTGAGGGAACTATTGATTTGTGTTATCAAACTTATTCTATTGGTTTTACCGTATTTTTCTTTTCTCTTGGGAATGTGATCTGTTGGCGACATCGCGGAAAAACAAAAAATGAACTTAGCGAAAAAGTTTTAGGTTAGGTACTTAATTTTTTACGGACGGTATACATTTTGCAAGAGTTTTTGTGATTGCTACCGAAATAATTTAAAATCGTAGTATGTTGGTACATACTCTCCCTATCTTGATACTTATTGTAGTAGTAAATACGGTAATTTTACATGCTAAAAAAATATAATATTAAAAAACAAACTTTTTATTTTAAGGTTTATATTTTTTTGCATTTATGGACGCTGTATTATTGTGGGTTGACGGGAACGCCCTTCGTTAGTTAACACACTGTATAATTAATGTATACAAAATATCGTAAAATATTTTAAAAGAGTTACAATAGGGTTTACGGCTACCTTTTTGGAAGGGGCAGCTATGTAGAATCAATTCTATTTTTTCTTGTAAATTTTGACGTTCTAAATTGCCTTATATGAATGATGACTTTGACTTGAGACTTAAAATTGTTTAAAAAGTTAATGCGTAAAAAGTTCACCACGATTTGCAGTTATTTGAATATATGTTTATCACGCAGCTTTTAGCACGAGAATCGATAATGTATTCCCTCGATACATGGATTTGTACTGTCTCCAAGATAAAAGCAACACGTGTTGATGTAAGATCTGATTTATTATTTCGATCATTTTCGAAGAAGGAAAGTCTGCATTGATTTTATATTTTTCTCTTAACAAATATTTCGAAGAATATAGGTACCTACCGATTTTCTTCAATAACACGTTACAGCAGAATTCAATTTCAGTGTCCCGCAGTACAGTAGAAACATGTGTATTGTTGCCAGTGCAAAATTCAATAGAATTTTATGAAATAGTTGGAACACAATAATGCCAAGTGCTGGCAATCGAAATTCACATTAAAGAATCTCCCAATGGAGGTTCGGAATTTGAAATACTGAGGGGATATCTGTGGAAATACAAGGATTTGTAATGCGGACTTTTGTGCTGATTTCCTGGAAGAGGTAATATAGTTTTAATTTTCGCATAAAGAAAACTGCCTCGTTGGTTAAGTGGTCGCAAGCACTACTGCTGAGCTCATGCTCAGCAGTAGTGCTTGCGACCACTGGGTTCTGGGTTCGATTCGCGGGTCGGGCAAAGCCTACATTTGTACCGGGTTGGTGTCAATAGGCTCGCTCCCTGTTATATTGGACTTAAACATTACTGGCGAAATTTGGGTGTACTATAGGTGCACCTCTGACTAACCCTTCAGGGAATGCAGGCGTGTTGTTATGTTATGATGTGTAAACTAAAACAATGTGTTCAGTAAAATATATTGGAAATGATAATAGTCTCTTAATCTGTGCAGATTTGGTAGAACAATCACCGTTTTTAGAATACCAATTTCTAATAGTTTTGAGAGTACCGTGCCTTACAGACAAACGAGTCTTGTGTTTATTTAATGGTTCTGTTTGGTTCATCTGTCTGTAGGTATGTCATGACCTGACTTTTTCTTTGGTTGGCAACTGTTTGGAAATATTGAAAAGCAAGGCACACCATGCATTTGGGTCCTTTTAAAAGTAGTGAAAAAATCGTTCTGTTATAAATAATTTCCAAATCAATCATTTAAAATAGCTGATTTGAAAATTCACGTACTTACACTTATACACCACTAATTTTGAATTAGTACAAATGCTTAAAGGGCTCATTGTAGAAGGTCTTTTTATTATATATGTAAAGTCTCAATAAATAATATTCATAAACAGCAAAGTTATTAGCGTTTGTTTGTACTCAAAAATGTCACTCAATTTATGGAAATATTGTACAGGCTATTCATAGTAGTATTCATTAATCATATTCTCTCGCTCTGGTGCTCGCGTGTTCTCCCTCGAACTTGCCCCGCCCCCAGCAGCTGTTATCGTAATTGCAGTTAACTAAAACGCATCTTTATGCTTTACGATTACAAACTAAGATAAAATAACATAAATTCATTTCTAACCTTTCCTTCATACTTTATTCGGGCTTAGGACCAACAAAATGACCAACTTTTTTTTAATTATTAAGAAAACAATTAGGTACTTAACTAAAGTAAAAATAAATTAAATGAAAGCTTCAAAACTTGAAAAAAAAAGAAATTTTGGCGTATTTAAAAAGTTTGAATCAGCTGATATTTACAATAATTTACGTTTTTACAAAACTTAAAAAAAAAACTTACAAGTATTTTAACTGTCCTTCAAAATGTCCAACACCATTATCAATACAAAGACGTGCACGTTTAATAAAATTGTTTTTTAACGATAAAAGTATGCTTCGCTCACTTCTCACTTCGTCAAATGCGTCCAATCGCGCTGTTTTAATTGTTGTACACTTGTTGGCTCACTAACGTACCCTCGTCGCTTAACTTTACTCCACAAAAAAAAGTCCAATGGCGTGAGATCAGGAGATCGTGGAGGCTATGCCACGGGGCCGCCTCGACCGATCCACTGACTCCCGAACTCCTCCGTCAGGTATTCACGCACTGCGCTATGGTAGTGAGGCGGCGCGCCGTCTTGCTGAAACCAGAGGCCTCTTAAATTGGCCAATGGAATGTCATCTAGCATTGAAGACACCATAGTCCGAAGCAAAGTTAAATAACTTTCTCCAGTAAGGCCCTTCAATGAAATAACGGCCAACGATGTTATCGTTCAGGATTCCTGCCTAGACATTAACAGAAAACCTGTGTTGGAAAGAGTTCTCCTTTGTTATAATTGGATTGCTTATTGACCACCAGTGTTCATTCCGTTGATTGAACAATCCGATACGAGTAAACAAGCACTCATCCGAGAATAGCACATTAGCTTCAATGTTGTTCAGTATCCACCTGTAGAACGCCATCCTTGGTTCATTATCCACATTGGTCAATTCTTGACCCTTCCTGTAGTGGTATGGGTGAAATCCAGACGAACTAATGATCGTCCATGCACAGTACTGGCTAATATTAAAACGACGAGCTTTCGCCGGGGATCTTCTTCAAAGTAGTCCACTATATCGTCGTACAGGTTTTGCGAATACCCCGGTCTTCCACGTCCTTGGCTATGAGCCGGTGCCCGGAATGATCCATGGTCGAGTAAACGCTGGTAAACATTTACCACAGTCCGAAACATGTCCGAACGTTCGGCTGGCGAGCGTTTGGGTACTCTTCTCTGTACATAAGTACAGCGGCACTCGCGTTTTCACCAGACAAAAAGTACGCACGTATTATAGCCGAATACTCCCGAGATGAGAATGGTAAGCCATCGCGACCGTAAAAACGTAAACAAAGAATTGGTTAAAAAAGCGCGCGCGCACTTCGATAATAAATTGGCACTGTGTTTGTTTTACTCGCTCGAAAAGGGATCACTGCGCAGCCTAAGAAAGGGACGGGCTTGAGCTTCGACGCGAGTTTGCCGGGACCTATGAATGGCGATAGAAAAGGAAAAGTACTGCGCGTAGTATTTTGTAGTAGCAATGGTTATGAATGATTGATTCTATTAAGAATTTACCAATTATGACAAAATTTCGTGGACAATTTTGGAATTTTGTTTTTTTTTACTTTTGACTACACAAATATGATCAGTAACGGGTACAGATAGAGCCCCATTTTTTTGTACTAATAAAAAAATAGTGGTGTATATAATATGTAAAAAAAAAACAGTCCGATCCGAAAGGGGCACACAGGTACTGCAATAACATTACCAAGAAGTAGTAAAAAATCTTATTTTTATTTTATTATTGAAAATAAAAAAGTAATTCTATTTAAAATTCACATTTTTTGTACCAAACCCCAAATCCATAAAAATTTTCAACAGGTGTTATGACTTGTAGACCCGATAAACGAGGGCCGGCCGCGCCCTATGTACTAGCCCGGTGATACTCCCCATTGAAAAAAAAATAAGCATCTTTTTTCCTGATAATTTCCGCATAAATAGACTCTCAGTACGACAGTATACTCTCAGTATACCTAACAACACCCTCACGGGTCGGACAGGGAGATTCGTCATTTTTTTACATGTTGTATAAAACTGCATGCTCGCTATACAAGCAGCGCAGTCAACCCATATAAAATTCTGTCCAATATTATTTTTTTTCCGATTTTTTGTGTCCGGCCCCACAGGCCGCCATCCTAACAGTTCGAAGCAGGCACGTCCGAAATATATTTCTCTGTATTTTCAAGCTCTTAATGTCGTTTAAAATATGTACCTACAGCTGAGTGGATCCGCATTGCTGTGAAATTGACAATTGTCAGGGATATTGGGCTGTCGCTGTCCGATTAGATTTATTATAGGGTCTACGGATTCGTATGACAAATTGAATGGGCTGTTTGGTAAGTAATTTTTCAAACTTAAAACTCATTGCATTTATTTCAAATAAACCAATTACAGGCACTTTTGAATTTGTCAAGGGGTCGGTCAGTCAGAAAGATGAAGCTAGTTGCCCTTTACAAAGTATAGTGTCCACTGTAGGCTTCTTTTTTTTTTTTTAAACGTAGCCCCACACTATGAATTTTTTCCTGTATCGTGGGTGCGTTTACAAACATAGAAACTCACATACACTAACACCCACACCCGGAACAACTAATTGCAGATCATACAAATATTTGTTCCGTGCGGGGATCGAACCCGCGACACGTTGCGCAGCAGTCGATCGCTCAGCCACTGCGCCAACCGTGTCGTCAAAACCGCCGCACAGTGGGCTGGGATTACAAGGTTGGGTCTTAAGAGATCAAATGTATTTTTTTGGTATCTAGGCATAAATTTAAAACGTTTTTATTCTTTGACTTTTTTAATTTAACGAGTACTTTCGGAGCTATAGCCATATCAAATCTGTATGAAGAGTCATGTTATTTTACTTAAGCAATTTATTCCATTTAAATTGAAATTGAAAATAATGTATACTAAACGGCCTGAAAACCTCAATACCTACTTAGTTCTTTAAAAAAAAAACAATGTTCGACATTTTCCACCACCATAGGTAGGTATGACGTAATTTGTTTTGAGACTTATTTCCGGGAATCAAGGGATAAGAGTGCGCGAGCGCAACAACAAGTTATGACGTGTCGTAACGTGATTGGTGCAACGATAGGGTATCTACGGAATGTTCGGTTGCATTCAAACGTACTTCAGTGTTCTATTACCCACCATAATAGACGCACTACCCCCACACATTCATTACTTACTTATTTGTTATTTTGTATTTGTGAAAATGTTTGAAAATTTAGTGACAAACCTTGATCTTTTCGTTATTTTAAAAAACAGTGGCAGTATTAAAAATAATGACAGTTTGTGTAGTGAGATAAGGTCTAAATTTTTAGTCGAATTAAGTGATGATCACGAAAAGACCTTAAAGTTGTTTTGTGCAAAATTTTGTTATAATTTAAATAGAAGATGGGAAAACGCTTATCGTAAAGAATATATATTCAGAACTAAAAATAGTGAATGGTTACAAGAAAACATAATATGGCCAGACTTTATTAAGTGTTTAATAGGCAGTAATGAAGATCAACCAGCACCGAGTACATCAACTCAGTATGAATCACCATCAAAAGTTTCTGTCGGTGTCTCCACCGAACAAAGCCCAAGAAAACCTACACCTACCTACATATCTCCAGTTAACATGTCCATGTTATTTAAAAAACCTACCGTCCGTAATATATCAACTATTATAAAAAAATCTTAATATTAATAAATCACCTGGCATTGATGGCATTCGAAGTATAGACGTGAAAGTTCTAAGTGATAAGATAGTCAAGGTGATCGTTAAGCTAATAGTCACTAGTATACAAGTTGGGAAATATCCTCAAGAATTAAAATCAGGTATCGTGCGACCAATTTACAAAAATGGATCTCATAGTAACTATGACAGCTACAGGCCCATTACAATATTACCAGTCATAGACAAGGTAGTAGAAAAATACGTGTGTCAACAAATTCAGAATTTTTACATTAAAAACGATGTCTTATCGGGTTCTCAGTTTGGCTTTCAACCTAATAAATCAACTTCAATTCTGCTTTCTAAATTCACAGATGAAATAAACCATCACCTCAATGATAAAAAACATGTCATCCTGTTATTCATTGATTTCAGCAAAGCCTTTGATACCCTCAGGCATGATACACTTATAGACAAGCTCGATAATACAGGGGTTCGAGGCCCAATACTAAACTGGTGCAAAGATTATCTAAAAAACAGAACATGCCGTGTAAAAATCAGCAATGAACTCAGTGACGAGGTTGTAGTAGATACGGGAACAGCACAAGGCTCAGTTATAGGACCCTTGCATTATTTAGCCTACGTCAATGACATGGAGAATGTTATAAGCAATTGCTCAGTATATCAGTACGCGGACGACACCTGTCTTGTAGCAGCTGATAAAAACTTATCTAAGGCTGAGCAATCGATTCAAAATGATTTTGATAACTTGTGCAAGTGGTCTCATGATGCTGGACTGGTGCTTAATGCTGGTAAAACTAAGACTATCCACGTTCGGTCCAATCACTTGCTCAACTCTGACAAGCCAGTTAAAATAGTTGCGCACGGTCACCAATGTTTGCATGAAGTGCAATTATCTAGGCTTGGTTGCAAATGTGAACCACTGGAGCAGGTTACCAACTACAAATATTTGGGTTTAGTCGTTGATAACAGATTTAACTGGGGCTATCACATAAACTCCATTTGTGATAAACTGCGAGCAATGCTAGCCAAATTTGCAATAATTAAATACAAAGTACCTTTTAAAATATTACTTAACCGTTATAATACACTCGCGGAGTCAATAATTTCTTATGGAGTTACTAGCTATGGCAGAACATTTAAAACTTACCTAGAAAAAATATATAATCTACAACTTCGTTTATTAAAAATAATAATACCAAATAAAATAAAAAAAACACTGTATGATGGTGATGACGTAACAGGTTTCTTTAAATATTGTAAAATCTTACCAATACACACTAAAATACGAAAGTGGCTATTGATAGAACAGTTCACCAACAAAGAACTGCAAATAAAATTCCCCCATAGCATAGCAACGAGATTGGCAGCCCAATCAAAACTGGTAGTACCCAGATGTAACAACTATTACGGGAAACGAACTAATGCTTATTTAATACCTACTCTAATTAATGATGTTCCAACAAAAATTCAATCGCAAATAACAAATAATAATTATAAAAATAAATACAAAAAATTCTTTGATTCTCTTTGAAAATGCATCATCCTGTTTAAATTTCATTCAATTTGTAATTAGCATCGACGGGCTGTCTGACCCGCACCGTCGTCGTTTTTGTGCCTTTTTAGTTATTATTATAAACTACCTCACAATGTCTTATAAACTATGTTTTTTACCATAAATTATATATTTCGTTAGTATTAAGATCGCTTAAAAGTGTTTCAACATCCGGACAAACCTATTGAGGTTTTTGTGATGTTTCTGTTTATATTTTATTTTATTCCTTAATTAATAAAAAAAAAAAAAAAAAAAAAAAAAAAAACCTTTTTGTGAATTAGCGCCTAAACAGAAAAAAAGACGTGCAGAAAACTTTCATTTATCTTCGGACGAAATAAAATATACATATTTTGAGCAGTTGAAAGCGGATGGGAATGAGGAGGTTGCTAAAATACTAGAACATTTACTAAAGAATCCCCAAGATGTAAAAATAGTTAAAAAGTGCATATCTGTTAAAGAAACAAAACCTGTGTTTTCTCCGGATGAGGCTTTAGGGTTATTTTTATAAAAAGTGTTAACGAAAAAGACAGTAATATATTTCCATCTTATTATCAAGTGCAACATGCGAAACAGAAATGCTATCCACCAAAAGATGCTATTACAGTGACAGAAACCTCAGCTAAAATAAAGTTACAAGCTCTATTGGATATAACGACAACAAGAATAATGACGTCACTCGTCATAGATAGTGGTTGTAAAGAATTTACACTAATCAGTAAGTGGGGATTTGACGGTGCTTCTAATCAAGCCAATTACAAACAAAAAATGCAAACAGACGATGAACAAGAAAGTCAACTTGACGATTCAAGCATATTTATGGGTAGTTTAGTGCCAATAAAATTAGTGTGCGGCGAACAAGTTATCTGGCAAAACGATTCATCTTACTGGTATCGTCCAATCTTTTTCGAATTTGTGAAAGAAAATAAAATAACGATATTGCGGGAAAAAAGTGCTATTGAGGAAGAGATTGTAAATTTAGTGAAAACAGAAGTTGGAGAAATAAAAATTTCACACTCTTTATTAATGACTATGATAAACGGAAAAGCAACATCAATTTTATGTGATACTTCATCTCAGAGATGCGACATTTGTAAAGCCACTCCAACAGAGATGAATAATTTGCCCTTAATTGCATCAAAACCGACTGATCCAGATCTCTGTAAATACAGAATGTCATCATTGCATACCTGGATACGAATGATGGAATGCATTCTGCATATAGCCTACAGATTAACGATACAGACATGGACAGTAAAGGGAGACAACAAGTGCATCATGGAAAGAAGAAAGAAAGACATACAAGACGCTTTTAAAAATAGAATGGGACTTCTGATTGATGTTGTTAAACAAGGGCACGGCTCCACGAATGACGGAAATACTGCTAGAAGATTTTTTGCAAATCCAAACATGACTGCTGAGATAACTGGTGTTAGTGAAGAATTAATAAGGCGATTTGCAATCATTTTAGAGGCAATTTCATCAGGTTACCACATTGACACAGTGAAATTTCACGAATATGCTCAAGTGACCATGCAACTGTATTTGGAATTATATAGCTGGTATTATATGCCTTCAAGTGTTCATAAAGTTCTTATGCATGGTGCAGCTATTATTGAAAGTTTTGGTCTAATACCAATTGGACAGCTATCTGAAGAAGCTGCTGAAGCTAGAAATAAAGACTTTCGTAGGTACCGCCAACACCATTCCAGGAAATGCAGTAGAAAAACTACAAATGAATACATTTTAAATAATTTATTGACCAGCTCTGATCCACTCATCTCAGCGAAACGTCACAAACTTCGCAGAAAACATAAAACTTTGTCAGTAGAAGCACAAAGTTTATTAGTAATTGAACAAGCGAAACATTTGATGATGACGAATACGAAAATTTTGCATTCGTTAATGTGGATACCCTTGACAGTGATTAAATTAAAATTTGATTGTGATTTTTACTTATTTATTTATTTATTTTATTAGTCCTTAGTGGATTAGGCCTAAAGGGGAGACCACTACATAAAAAAAAACGCGCCTAGTTCTTAACCTCTATGGTGGTGTGGAATAGAGAACAAAATTTGAAATTGCGACCAAATCGCAGAAAATCGCAACCCGAGAATAGGCGCTAAAATAGGACAAATATACGTACTATGCATACGTAGAGTCAATTCTTTGAGAAAATTTGAGAATTTAGAGATTTTCACATTTTTTTCTTTTGCTTCATACAAAAATTACTTTGGATATTTATAACTCTGAAAATACTAAGTTATCTGAACGACCCTCATAGAAATAATTACTTATAATCGATAGATAAATCCAACACAATATTTAAAAAAAAAAAGAAACTTTTTTTTTTTAAATGCTAAGTCCTTTATCGGCCCGTTTCAGCCCACTGTGCGCCGCCGCGCTGTCGCCGTGTCTTTGAGAGCCTATGGTACCGGTTCTATATCAAATAAAAGACTTCTTGCAGTAAAACCGATAGCCATATCGTGTTTAAGAATTCAGTTATATAAGTACATATAAATAAGTACATTTATATAAGTACATTAACATTTTATATAAGTATTATTCGCACCATTCTGACAAGCCGAGGGCCGAGCGTCGCACAGTGGATCGTCCCCATACAAGAGGTCGGACATAGAATTAAAAATTGAAAAAGTATTTAATTGAAAAAAATTAAATATACAGTTGCATTACTCTATTATGGAACTACAAAAAATGTTACTACAATTTTTTTATTTGACCAGTACTTTATGAGCAATTCGATGAAAACTGTTATTTTTCTATGGAAATGGTCGCAAAAATGTCTGTATCTAATGATTCCCTCCTTGTTTCGATTTGCGGTTTTCACTACTGTTATTTACCCATTTTATGCCACATTTTCTTCAAGGACACATGGTGCCCCCAGCGACCCCCTTCCGAGATATTTTGCTTTTAGTAACTATACTTTTTATTGTATAACTGATGAAATGGAGGTACATTAAGTATATTCATTACTGAGAATAAGTCATCCCTAAGTAGTTCCTTAAATAACAGGTGCATTTGCGATTACTTTAATGACTTATGAACGCTTCTGTTGCCATACAACAAAAGCGTTAATGAGTCCTTAAGTAAAGATTACCAGTACTTGCTTAATCTAATTAGTTATTGTAATTACTATGTTAACAGCCCTTAATCTCTGCATTGTGATTGGATAATGTCATCATTAGCTTAGTAATGACTGAGTCGAATTTACAATAACACATCGAAAAGAAATAGAGTTTTATGATCAATAAGAAAATATGTAGGTATAAAAATATTTTTTATTTAAATAATATAACACTGTAAAAATAATTTAAAAATAAAACAACTATGTACCCTAAAACAAACTAAAAAATTAAACAACTACTAAGAACTAAATTATAATAGGAAATTAATTAATTAACACGACCATTTAGTTACTAAAAACAATAGAAAAAAAAAAAAAACATTTATTGGCCGATGGGTGGCATAACACAAAACAAAAAAAGAAAAGAATAAAAAAAAAATACACAAAAACAAGAAATTAACAAAGAAACTGCTTGTTAATAATAATATTAGGTACTATAAGACTTAAACTATATTTTCTTCATCTTCATCAATAACGACATCATGATCATTATTATCGTCATCATCTTCTTCAACGTCACTACATGCAGCAAGTGTATCAGTTGAAACGTCAATGAACTCCAATTCACTCTGATCAACTATGAGTAAATCGTCTAGTTCACTAAATGAAGACTTTTTGGCTTTATTTGTCATCTTCGGTCGTAAGCTGGTGAGAAGAGGATCGGAAGATAATAGCAGATTATGAAGAATGTCTTCATTAGTGGCGATGCTACTATGCTTTCGTGTATGATATTCTCTAAATTTACGAAAATCCTTGTTTCTTGCTACAGATGCTTCTTCAGACAAAAAACCTATAGGTACTACTGATAAGTGGTCCACTATCTGTGATCCATGAATCAGCAATTTGTGTAAACTTGCTGGCATGTTATACCATGGATATAATTCCACGAATAAATTTGCTGTTTCATCACAATATAATTTAAATTTTTGGACTTGAATTTTTTCGCCTGAGGAAATGCATTGCAAAATAACGGCGAGTCTTCTAATTAAATTAACGTCTAATTTAGTAATTTCCGCAGTCGTTTCAGGGTTTGCAAAAAACCTTCTTGTAGCATTTCCAGTGTTTGTATTGCCACTACCCTGCTTAACAACGTCTGGAAGTAAGCCTGTGCTTCTTCGGAAAGCTTCTTGAATGGCTTCTTTCTTATCTTTAACCTTTTTTTTATTTTCGTCACCTTTTGCTTGCCATGATTTTATGTCCATTCTGTAAGCAATGTGTAATAAACACTCCATAGACCGAATCCAAGCATGCAATGAACTAAATCCATGCTTGTATAAATCTGTATTCACGGGTTTAGCTCTCACTTCTTCCAAGTTATTCATTTCGCTTGGGCGAGCTTTGCACAAATCACACACTGCTGCCGATGTACCAGATATGATTGAATGTACCTTACCATCAATCATGGTTAGCCATAGATTGTGAGTAACAGTAGCATTGCCGCAATCAGTCGGGTTCAGTTCACGAATCTCGGTCTCAAATATTTCCATTTCAGCCTTAACATTCGCTTCCGTTTCTTTCATAAATGTAAATGAAATCGGGCGACAATATGTGGTTGACGATGGCCGATCATTCTGCCACACTATACTTCCACTAGAAGTCACTAACTTAAGCGGTACATACTTGCCATAAATACACTGGATAAGTCTTGTTCACTTGTTGTTGTCGTTTGATGGTAAATGCTTTGACTTGAAGCTCCATCAAAACCCCATTTACTGTGAAGCACAAGTGGTTCACCAGCATCAAAATTTGATTCAAGTGAATCGATCAGCCTCCTAACTGTGAGATCAAGGAGGGCTTGGATCCGTATCTTTGCGGAAGTTTCAGTCACAGTTATGTCTTCTTTTGCCGGGTAGCATTTAAGCTTTTCTTTAACTAACAAGTAGTAGCTTGGGTATTTCGCATGACCTTCTTTTAAACTAAAGTCCCGAAGTGTGATGTAACGCCACTTGGATAACTGCAAGTAAACGTAAAGAGCAAGTGCTTTGTGAGTAGGAACTTCACGAAGCGAAGGATTCTGCTTAGTTTCCAGGACATTTAAAACTGTTGAGACGTGTTCAGGATTTTCCAGCAAATTTTTCATTATTCTGGCCATATCATTTTTTCCGGCAGACTTAAGTATACTTTCAACAGTATGCAAAAGCTCATCCGGACGACTGCAACTAGCAAAATTTTCATTAACACGTCTTCTTTTGTGTCTAGTCGATAAATCTTCAAAGCGTTTGCGAGGAGATGTATATGTTGAAGTTGATGCATCTGATTTTGATGGACTGACTACCTCTTCTGCCTCATTTTCATTTGCTTCTTCAGTGTCAACAACATTTTCTTTAAAGCAATCTGGCCAAACGATATCGGAATTTAACCACTCTCCGTTCTTGTTAATGAACCTGTCGACTGTCCTTCTTGATTGCACCCATTTGGTGTAAACCCAATAGCAAAATCGTCGACACCAGTTCTTGAGATCCCTCACATCACTTTCACTTAACTGGACGTTAGTACTCTACTTCAATGTGTTAAATAAACTGTCATAGTCACGAAGATCTTTATGATTACGAAGAGCAACGTAAAGATCTAGATAAGTAGAAAACCCACGGAAAGCCATGATGACAACACTTGATAGAAGTTATTTACAACTGAATTACATTTGCTAAACACACTCAAATATAGGCAGCAAGTAGGCAACTAGCAATGAATTTGATAAGCTAATAATGACATTAGACAATCACAATGCAGAGATTAAGGGCTGTTAACATAGTAATTACAATAACTAATTAGATTAAGCAAGTACTGGTAATCTTTACTTAAGGACTCATTAACGCTTTTGTTGTATGGCAACAGAAGCGTTCATAAGTCATTAAAGTAATCGCAAATGCACCTGTTATTTAAGGAACTACTTAGGGATGACTTATTCTCAGTAATGAATATACTTAATGTACCTCCATTTCATCAGTTATACAATAAAAAGTATAGTTACTAAAAGCAAAATATCTCGGAAGGGGGTCGCTGGGGGCACCATGTGTCCTTGAAGAAAATGTGGCATAAAATGGGTAAATAACAGTAGTGAAAACCGCAAATCGAAACAAGGAGGGAATCATGAGATACAGACATTTTTGTGACCATTTCCATAGAAAAATAACAGTTTTCATCGAATTGCTCATAAAGTACTGGTCAAATAAAAAAATTGTAGTAACATTTTTTGTAGTTCCATAATAGAGTAATGCAACTGTATATTTCATTTTTTTCAATTAAATACTTTTTCAATTTTTAATTCTATGTCCGACCTCTTGTATGGGGACGATCCACTGTGCGTCGTGTCAACAAAAATCACATTCCTTTTTTATTTAAATACAAATCACTAGAATGTTTGAATGTAGCCATGGCTGTGTTCTTAACATCCTCCACATAAGGTTGCTTATCGCATAAAAACTTGCAGTACCTATGGAGAACAACGGGCAAGAAACTCCACGGAGTCAGTTAGTTAGACTGTAGCTATCCAAGTAGGTAATGATAAATTTCTCCTTCACCATTTTTCGATACTATACTACATAAGGACATCTGAAATATTAGAGGCATGAAAGGCACCTTGACATCCCAGAGATTAAGAGTGTTTATTCTGAAAATGGGCAATGTCGCAAATATATATAAAATATGTCGCTGTTTTGATTAATTTGGCAATATTACTGTATGGAAATATGAAATGGGGCTAACTAGCGAACTAGAATATTAATAATGAATTGCAATTATAACACTGAATTTGATGTTGTAACAGTTTTAGGTGAAAAAAACCGGCCAAGTGCGTGTCGGACCACGCACAATGAAGGGTTCCGTAGTTGGGATGAATTTATCCCAAGAACAAACTTAACATTGTAGTTGAAAAACATGTTCTCCCACACGGAATGTATGGGAGAACATGTTTTTCAAACTGCAAATTTAAGTTGGTTGATTATTACTCGTTAACCTGTACAGCCTACTTAGCTCTCATAGTTTTCCGTTTAATTTCGTTATATATACTACTACTGTGAATTTTTTTACAAGCCCAAGTACAACCATTTAGCTGGCAGGGGGGGGGGGGACACTTGACTCTAACAAGCGTTAAAAGCTTAATATTTCGCAAACGGATCCCTGAATCCAGAAATAGTGCTAACAAACTCGCAACATTTTTGAACGACCTTTCTAACGATACCCCACAACATTTTTTCTTGATTTTATTTTACCACTTTGTCGGCATGAGTAATATGTATACATATGCCAAATTACAGCTTTTTTATTACGGACAGACAGACAGACAGACAGACAGACGGACATGGCGAAACTATAAGGGCTCCTTGTTTACTACGGAATCCTAAAAAGGCTTTTGGAAAGATTCCAAATACTTTTTTTAAATATTTAAAACGAAATATTCGATGTTACGATATTAATTATTGCATTTTCATAATCAATATTTTAGTTCACTAGTTAGCCAAATTTAATATTTCCATACACTAATATTGCCAAATCAATCAAACCAGGTAAATATTTGACAGCTATTTGCGACGTTGCCAACTTTTACGATAAACGCTCATACGCTAAAGTACGAGTATATCTCATGCACCTGTTAATAAGTGGACATTCTTATTACCTATCTCTATAGTAATTTTATTCTAGGTGCATCGTCTTCAAATGTTATTATATAATTAATGCAGGTATACAAAATATTGTAAAATATTTTATAACAGTTACGGTGTATTTCTTGCCCATTCTTCTCCATATGAAAACATACTTTTTGGAAGGGGCAACTAGAATAAATTGTATATTTTTTTTGTAAATTTTGACGTTCAGATGTGCCTTTTATGTGTATATTTGAAATAAATTATTTGACTTTGACACAAATTTGGACCTAGATTTAGTATTTAATATTTCAATGACCTAATTTTTTTATTATGTATTTATACTTGTCAAATTTTAAATATAATATACGATTTAACACTAAAATATATATATATATATATAACATATACAAATATTTTAAGGAAAAAATAATAATAAAGCGAAGAGCTCATTGGGCATCAATAAATTCGTCCGCATCGCTGTCAGTGGGAAAAGTGCCCAAAAGGCTGGCAGCGTTGCCACATTGGATGGCAATACTTTAGTATTTCGATGTTGCCGAATCGTCAACTTTGTAGACGCCTCTCGTTTCAAAGTAACTCTTCCATTCCCTACTGCATCATAAAAATAAAACTTTTGAACGAACTAAATAAATCCTTTTTAGATGCAAAAGATAAACATTCCTACTACCTAGTCGTACGGCAGTGGTGAAAGAAGTTAATTCCGCCCCGGGCATGGCAGCTAGCACCAATAAATATTACATGCGACGACTGTAGTAGTGCTGTCAAGAAAATGCCCCGGGATTCAAGAGGGATGTCGACGGTAGTTTGTATCGAAGAGTGTTGGGTTGCTCGTGGAAGATTTAATGAATAAAATTATGTGGTTGGAGAAAGGTATTCTTGAAAATCTCTGTATAAATAAATTTCCAAGAATAATGATTACCTTTCTCATTGATGACAGTTCTGATCGTAATACTGTTGTATTGATGACGACACTGCACTCTTAAGCATTTTGTATTATAGTCTCTACTCATTTGGAGTAAATGTGAGTTTGCTTGAGTCCTCTGACACCTATATCTGACGAGTGTTTAAACATTACGAGCTACAGAAAGTAGCTACCATTATGTGTCAAAAAAGTAGGTACTTATGGTACATCTACACTCATTATAGCTAGGGTTTCCTATGAACTGTATCTCAAGGTCAATGCCAAAAATTGGTTTCAATTCTGAATACCGAATTACTGAATTGTAACAAATGTGTGTATCTGTGAAATTTTAGTATCACTACAAATATTAAAAAATATTGACCCAATATTTAAAATCCCGGCCGTCCGGGACTGCGTGTGTCGTACAACACTAGTTGAGAGCTCATCAAGTATTCAATCAGCCACCGATTAGTCGGTGTGCTTTGATCCGGGACGCAATCATGTGCAGTCAGAGTGCGCGGAGTGAAATATAATCCCAGGGGATAGAACTTTGTTGTATTAGATGCAAGTAAAACAAAACAACATCGCGTTCTATATTCTCATTTGAATCTTAACTCTTTTGTTTTACAAAATTATCATTATTTGTATTTTATTACAAGGTGACTGTAAATTTGGAGTTAAGATATTTTTCGGATCTACTCAAAAGGACCAAGTAGAGATATTTATTATAGTCCAGTCAAATTAGCGTTTCACCTCGGAATGAGGGATAATAAGCTGGAAACTCATATACACCTTTGTTTTGAATTGAATTGAATTTGTCTCGAAAAGTCTCATGAAATTTCCTGTCTATGTCATAAGTTATTCAAGGTCACAAAAATCGTTTTTTCGCGATTATCTAGGTTTCTATAGCTCCAACAACAACAACTATTATAAAATTGTAGGGCATAAAATTTGCGATAATTTTCTTTGAAACAGTTTTTCATGCGCTCAGCCGTTTTTGAGATATAAGGCGGAGAGCACGAGCATAAAATATGCGTCAATTTTTTTTTTACATTTTTTCTTGCTCTCAACCGTTTTTGTGATAGAAGGCAGAGAGCGCGCTCGCTCAGCTATACATACTGTAATGCAAGGTCAACTGTGAATCTCGGTGAATAATACCTTATCTGTAGGCTTAAATGGCTGGACTATTACTTAAGCTTAGGATGTCTGCTGACTTCTGTCTATACATGTGCCACTATCGAATCAGAAACGGTAAGTGATGTAAAGAGGGAGAAGTTTAACTTAACCAAGACTCATACTTGAATTTGTGAATGCAAGTATGAACTGCTCTCAACAACTTTTCTGGAGAATCCTTATCTTGTCAAATTGGGAATATAACTAAAATTGTATATCAACCGTAGATTCTAGGAAGGACGGATAAAACGCCTCGCTTCAAACTTTCTCAAAACATCAAAATCATCCCCCGTAGAACCAAGTTTCGGATACCCAAAACTTCAAACTTACTTGAAACTTAGAACACGATACAGTAATACAGAACCGATCCTCAACTTTTGTGCCGATCACATCAGTCTCAACTTACGACAGCGAAACTTAATTATAGTTATAATGTTAACACCATAACTCACTTATATGGGTCCCCTTAGTCGCATAATTGTATGGCAAACATGACAACGAAATGTGCGTCACATTTATTAGCAGAATATTAAGTAGACTTGATTGGATTGTTTGGGGTCACTCTTGGTCATTTGGCTTGTCGCAGACTTTTGCTGGGTAATTGGCTTGCCCTAAAACGAAAGGTAGATAGATATAACAGCATTTTGCAAATTGAAGTGATGCTTAGAAAATATTTTATTTATTTTGTGTACACACATATAAACACACAAGAAGAAAGGAACAGAAAACTACGTACAAAGGTGAAGCTTATTTCTAAAGAAATCTTTCCCAGCATACCTGCGATAGGAAAGTAGTTAAAGAGATGTAGACAACGTGCTACAACGTGTGTAAGAGTAGAAGAGAAAATAAAATAAAATAAAAACTTAACTATCATACCACGCGCACCTCAAAGAGATGTCAGCACGGACTGACGAAACGTTTACCTCCGTGGAGGAAAACGTAGGTCACAAATTAAATTATAATAAAAAAAAAAAAGTTTAAATTAGCAAAGGTAAAGGTAAGTTTAGGACACAGGACAGGCTCGGGTTAGGCGGGAGGCAGGAACAGGCAGGCAGTCGGACAGATGGGCAGGTAGGTAGGTAGGCAGGCAGGCAGGCCGCAGGCAGCTGGCAGAGGCTGGGTTGAGGATTATCCACCCCACCCTGTGGAACGGAGAGGAGGTAGTGAGAGTTTGTAGATATCGAAGGCGCTTTGAGGCGCCTCATCTAGCGGGAGGACCGCGCTAGCGTCGCAGATGACGGCGGAGGTGTCTCTCGGAGAGTAACGTCGTCTAGCGTCGGAGGCCTTTGTGTGCGTGTACTCGCGGCGTTTCACGCCGCGTGATTAGAGTTCGTTTGAAGTGAGCACCTCCTACAGGGCTAGGCAGGAGGGCCGAGCGAATTAAACACAGTATTACACAGGTAGAATGTTTATTGTCATAGACCACTCAGTATCGATAGTTTAAATTACACAGTATGATTAGAACACCCGCGCACGTTAGTTATGCTTGTTACATGAGACTAATATTCGAGTAGCTAACTGTAAAACAAATAAGACTTAAAGGCAGAAAAACAGCGACTCCGTCTCAAGCTGAAAATACAACTCTCCGAAGCTAAGACAAGACTAGACTGAAAATTTTGAAGGCCGTTTTTATTGTTCTGTGTCATATTTTAAACATTTTAAAAACATATTCAAGTTATTTCTTAATTTAGATATGACCAGAACTAATAAAAACGGCTTACAGAGGAGAAATCTTAGATCTGCCTTATTGCGAAGGTTCAGTGTGTACACCCACTTTATGAGAGAAGATAGAGAGTACCATGAGTGTACTTATCTATGGTGTGTTCTGTCTATGGTTTAGAAAAGTAAATTACGACAGATGACAGTTTAAGATGAAAACGTCAGAATATAAATATTCTAAAGTTTTTACAAAAGGGAAAGTTAATAATATAAAATCGATTTGGATGCTAAAACAATCAAGAGATAATTAAAAGTATGCTTTACAGAGGTAAACAATGCTACAGAATATAAAAGTGAGTAAAGTACATGTGTCATAGAATATCAATAGGTAAATAAATCAAAAGGTTGTTTGTTTAGTATAATAACATAAAGAAAGACTAAAGATCGTGGATTCTGCACGGCAGAATACCACAGGGGTCCGTTAGGGCCAATGCCTGCCAAGGTTGCGAGTTTGTCTGAAATGGATATCGCGGCCCCCCGGCACACAGGCAAAAGAAGAAACATGGGTGGGTTTTAGTCAATAAAAGTCTGACCCCGTTCCGCCCAGAGCGGGAGAAGTTATTTGATAATTTCCCACCCAAAAAAAAGAGGTTTCAGAATCATGTGCTGAATCCATGGTAACAGATTTCGCGTCGATGTCCCTGCCATCCTGTATACTTAATTTGAATGTAGTATAAAATAAATACAAAATTTGCAACTATGGTGAAGTGGAACGATAGTGTTCTTTCACACTTCTTTTAAAAACTGCAACAGTTTGGCAGTCCCTTATATCAGGCGGAAGTGATTTCCAGAACCGAACCGCGTGCACGCTGAATGAGTAGGAGTAGAAGTCGGTTGAGTGGGGAGGGGATTTAAGGAGATTTCTAAGATGTGACCTGCAAGGTGTATCAGAAGGACGCGTAGGAAAAGCGTTCCCGCAGATCGGATTTTATTAGTGATTTACAAGAGCTAGCAAAAACTAAGAGTAAAATAATAGGTAGGTAGTAACAAAAATTGATCCTTGGCTGCTCTTGACACTGAGAGGGTGAGGCATTTGCTCAACAGTGGGAGAATATGAACAAATAAAAAAAACAGATATCTGATCATCATTTTAATGTCACCAGGTATTGTGATAGCGCCTTTATCATGTAAAGCAGTAATAGTTTGACAAAGAACTACTTAACGTATATATAAACTGAAATGTGTGGGGATCTTTTCTTGAACGAGAGGGCTTGTGGCTTAGTGATAACAGCGGTCGGTCCATCGATCAGGTTAATTTGAGCTTGCCGCGGTAGGTCCGTGGATGGGTGAAAACACGTTAAGCCGTCGGTCCGGGCTGTCATTCGTGGATCTTTGACAGTCGTTACGGGTCGTCAGAAGCCCGAAAGTCTGACAACCAGCCAAACGGTATCGTATTTCCCAATAATTGGGTTGTGGAGGTCTGATAGGCAGTCGCTCTATGTAGAATACTGGTATTCAGCTGCATCCGGTTAGACTGGAAGCTGACCCCAACATAGTTGGGAAAAGGCTAGGCAGATAATGATCTTTTCTTGAACTAAACCTACAGAGTAGAGTTACACACAGCTACACATCAAGCTATACATTTCCAGTTTATGCTGATCTCGCATTGTATAGGATTTCCGTACAATGCGAGGTTAGCTTATACTGGAAATTTATAGCTTGATGTGTAGCCGTCTGTACTACAGCTATCTAAAAACACTTCACAATATCGGAACCTATTAGCTAGGTTTGCCTTTAAGGTACAGCACAAGTCATCTGCAATTTGCTATAATTCTATATTTATTATATATTTTCCAAAACCATACGAGCTCAAACATTTATTTAAGGCGCACACTCCCGAAACGAAATGGCCGAACTAGCACAAAGAGAAACTTTTAATTAAATTAAATAAATGATTCGCGACAGGCTGTAATTAATTCTGTATAATACGCTTTTACTGTACTTAATTAGTTACTTAATTAACTGATATTTTCAGAAACAAAGAGAGTTTATCACAAACATTTGGATAGGTAAAGTTGAATAGTAATTTCAATACAGTACAACTATTTTCTTAATATTCAAACTTCGTGTTTCGTCAGTCGTCGGATTTCTATTGCACTTGGTGCAGACCGGACGCTCTCAATCGACTGGGAAGTATATAGAGCTGTTAATACTCTTTAACTTATTTTAACTTAATGTTATTTATTTAAAAAATAGCCTATTTTTGCCCCAATGCATGACAAAGGCCTCTTCTCATACAGAGAAAGCACGAGCATTGATCACCACGCTTGCTCAAGACGGGTTCGATTTTCAGAGTTTTAAACTATTCTAACTAATATTATAAATGCGAAAGTGAGTTTGTTAGTTTGTTACACTTTCACTCTAAAACGGGTGAACAAATTTGGATAAAACTTGGCACATGGATAGACCATGATTTGGATTCGGACTTAGGATACTTTTTATCCCGATATTCTTAAGGGATCGAGACTTATGTGGGTGAAACCGCGGGGCGCAGCTAGTTAACTATAAGTGCAGGTTTCCTCACGATGTTCTTCCTTCACCTATGTCAGTAATGTCCAAGATAAATTCAGAAAATACATAATTATGAATTGAAAAATCACATTGGTAGGTTACTTGCCTTTTTTTTTTTTCAGGATGGGAAATCATCAAATTACTTCTCTTGCTCTGGGCAGAGTGAAAGGGTGTGTCAGACTTTTACTGACTAAAACCCACCCGTGTTCCTTCCGTTGCCTGTGTGCCGGGGCCGCGATATCCCTTTCGGACAAACCCGCAACCCCAGCAGGCATTGGTCTTTCGACCCCGTCGGTGGGTGCTGACATCTCTTTGAGGCGCGCGTGGAACACAACGCGCCGTCGACACGGGCCTGGTCCTTATCGAACGGTGAGCTGCCCATTGCTCACCGTAGGTTACTTGCCTGGATTTGAAATCACAAACTTGTGCTTGTGAGACATTAACCACTGGGCCTCGCAGGAAAGTCCGAAAGGGATACCGTGGCCCCTGACAACGTACAGGCAATACTGAAGGAACACGGGTAAGTTTTAGTCAGTAAGAGTCTGACACGCCCTCCTGCTCCGCCCAGAGCGGGAGTACTTGTATTGAAACCTGAACAAGCGACGGATACTAGAATTCTTTGGAAAGGAAATAAACAATCTTGAGCGTAGCGAGGGTTTCAAAGGTCCAGACGCAGAATAACCTTGCTGCCGAGCGAAATACACAACATTTCAACTCACTAAAGGGAGGAAAATGTTAGGTGCAAGAAAAACAGCTTAAATAATAATTATATTAAATTACATAACTCAATTCGGCATTATGTACCACTTGTACTATCTCAGCAGGGGTTAAATTTATGTCATCGGCGCTGCTGGAGTCATATTTTATGATTACTTTCGATGTTATCAAAAAACAGACCAAAACAATTAAAATTCTTGCAATTCCTCGTTCAACCCTTCAATTTTAAATCAATTCCTTCCTCCATCATAATGCTTTTACAATGTGCATTAGCATCACACAGAACGTAGGATATCTAAGTGTCACTCATTCTCTTTTATTGGAGACCAGTTCAGTCGAGACATGACCTAATTTCACTCTAAGATTGAAGGCTGTGGTGCAAGTGGTGTGAAAAACCTTGTATCATCAGCCTATAATACACAGGCCTCCTCTCTGAGAGAGGGACTGGGCTGTAAGCTGGCACCACGCGAGCCCAGTGCGGGTTGGTAGATGTCACATGTCTTCGAAATTTTGGTTCTAGGACATGCCGGTTTCCTCACGATGTTTTCCTTCACCGTTTTGAGAGCAGTGGTGATGAAATTATTTACCTCCAACTCACCACCGTTTAGCCGGTACCACCACTGCTCTCTAAAAAACAAAAAGAGAAATATAATAATAGGTGTATCAATTTTTTTTTTTCTTTTAAATGAGGGTTTGAAGCAGTTCTGAATATAATGCTGAATTGGTGATTCCAGACCACGAATTTCCAATCACGATGCATTTCCTTCATAGTTTAATTTCAGAGCATACAATTCAAATTGTACCCGCATTAAGTGCTAAGTACAGCATTACTTGACAAAATAATAAAATACCTGTGATAGCCTAGTGGTGTGACCGTCGGACTGCCAAGTCATAGGTCTCGAGTTCGAACCCAAGGCACGGACCTGTAACTTTTAGGATTCATGTATGTATTGTATAATTATCGGGATCCCTTCTTTTCGCATAATGTTCTTTGTCCTAATATACTTCGGCATAACGATTTTGGCACAATTTGTTCAGGCATAATAATACTTCGGCATAATTTTTTTAGGCATACATTTTATGTTGGTAAACGATTTTTCAATCGCGAGATAACTTTTATCTGAAGAATATATTAGATGTTTTGACAGTTTTTGTATAAAAAATATGTCAATCAGTTAACTTCTATTATGAGAAATAAATATGGCGGTTATTCCTCAGACAGAAGTTAACTGATTGAAACAGTGGTCCTTAATTATGTATAAATATTTATTTTAGGTGTATTGTTTTAGCAATTGCTTGTAAATATGCTTGTTTAGAAGTATACTCATCTTTTTTACTAATAATTTTTTCAATTCTTTTGGTTTTGACCGTGTATTTTTTCTTTTTTTTTGGTATAAGTGATGTTCCGACATCCAGTTTATCTATTTCAATGGTTTGATGTTTTATTTCTTGAACGATCTTTTTTGCTAAAAAATAAAATCCAGGATGGTGTTTTCCCACAAAATGTGCAAATCTATTGTGCCATGCCTCTGCATGATTTTGTGTCCTAGGTATATTTTCCTGTTCTAGTAGATACGGACTCCAGACTTTGGGTGGAAATGGTGGTGGTGAACTTGTAGTGCCCCATACATAATTCAGATCAAACCAATTTGCTATAGTTTCGGTAACAATTAAATAATATTGTTGGTTAAAAATTTAATATGCTGTGCAACAAAAGTTAGTGACAGAACCGAATTGCTGCAAAACCGACTCCACGTAGTCTTGTTTGTCCTACCCCTAGAGTGTAATATAAAATCGCGTAGGCGCGTGGGGCCGCCGGAGGCCCGCAGCGCCGGAGTCGTGACAGAAACCCTACCTGCTGCATGCTTGCTTATTTGCTGCATGCTTGCTTGCATGCTGTATGCTTGCTTGCATGCTGTATGCTTGCTTGAATGCTGTATGCTTGCTTGCATGCTGCATTCTTGCTTGCATGCTGCATGCTTGCTTGTTTGCTGCATGCTTGCTTGTTTGCTGCATGCTTGCTTGCATGCTGTATGCTTGCTTGCTTCATGCTTCCTACAGCGAAAAAAAACCCACAAAATTGTTCAATACGTTATATTATATTAATATGTTATATATTACCTGATTCAGGAGATATGGCTTTTTTCCAATCGTCGAAATAAATTGGTATATCCTCTTCGGGCAAAAAAGCTAGGGCGTATAAACATTTAATTTCCATTAGGATATTATGCTTAAAAAAGTTATGCTTTAGAACTTTATGCTTAATAAATTTATGCTTTAGAATATTATGCTTAATCATTATTATGGTTAGAGAAATTATGCTTAAAAAAATTATGCGTAAGCTGTTATGCGTAATTATATTATGCGAAAATATAATTATGCCAAACAAAATTATGCTAAGTTATATTAGGTCTTAAAATTTTATGCAAATGGATAGGGAACCATAATTATCACTTGTTTAAAAAACGGTGAAAGAAAACATCGTGAGGAAACATGTCTCTCAGGCATGCCTGAGAGACATTTCCTGACGGCATGTAAAGCCGTTATGTCAGAGGTCCACGGGCGGCATAAAAACTCTGACACCAGGTTAGAAAATAACCAAACGTAAAAAAAAATATGACAGAAGCCTGTGTGTTGTTGATGGGACATTAATGTTCCATAGGTGAGAAACCAACATGCTGTGGAAGGAAGTTCACACTGAAATTACGACTGATAGAAATGATTATGGACGAAACGGAAGAACTGCGCTGGTCCTAAATCAATTGGGACAGGTCAGGAATGATTATCAGAACATGATGAAGTTTCACGTCAGTGCATAATAATATTCGTCTCCCAAAACTTTGTTGATAAAAACATTTTTACAAAAAAAAACAACCGACTTCCAAAAAACACTACAAAGTGAAAAATTACAGAAGTCGGTGTCTTTGGTTTTGTGTTTTCGTTATTTGCCACCGACTTCCGAAATTTAAGTTATTTTTCACTTTGTAGTGTTTTTTTGGAAGTAGTTTTTTTTTTTTTTTTGTATAAAAGTTTTTATTTTTCGCTTTTGAGTGGGTCAGTTTGTAATTTATCTAAGTTACAATAACCTAATGTCGACTACTCATCACCTTTTACAAAATATTGCCTTTCCCGAAGCAGGGACGTTAATCGTTGAGGAGTTCCCCTGGTACTTCACCATAAGTACTGGATAAGTGGAGCTGACCACTTATCCATATACATTGTGACGAGCATAAATTGCTTGGTATTCATATTAATGTAATCGAATCGCAACTCGTGAAATACTTATTATTGAGTAGTTCCGGTGGTCTTCATCATCAGTTCCACTTCACCAAATGGTGCTTTCCGAGAGCAACTGCACGTGTTATTATAAAAAATACCCAAATCGCTATAGGTGTGCCTATAATATTTGAAGAGTTCCCTCAATTTCTCCATGATCTCATCATCAGATCCTGACCTAATGACAATGGGACCATTTCGTAAGTATACCCTTTCAAACAAAAAAAGAATTTTGCAAATCCGTTTATAAATTACAGAGTTATGCCCGAATATACATAAAAAATATATATATATAAACAATTGAATTGATAACCTCCTCCTTCTTTTAGAAGTCGGTTAAAAAATACTTCAGTCAAACTTAAAATTAATATGCAAAGTTCTCACTCACAACCCCGCAGCACCTTACAAATTGGGCCATACACATCTGAAGCCCCAGGCGAAAGCAGTTATCACCAATATGGCGGCCAGTACCCACCGGGATTACCTGCAACGCTATCGAATAGTACGACGGCCATTAATTTATATGACAACACGAATTGCGTTTGATTTACTATCTTTAGTATTTGCTCTGGTATTGGTGGGTTTGAATAACGTTTATGTAGGTATTATATTTTGATTATATTTGATTTAAGTGCTAGAAACTAAGAAAATACCTTAGGTATACGTAGCAACATATGTACTTACTTAGTGTTAAATAACCATAGTGATTGTCTAATTAGCCTTTAGCATAATCCAATGCCCTTGATTACATCATTACTTTCTCAACATTTTTTACTAGATTTAAAGAAAGCTTGTTTTCCTTATTTTATTTATTTATTTATTATAACTTGCACAAGTAAAAATTCTGTACCAAGGCGGACTTAATGCCCGAGGCATTGTCTAACAGTCAACCTTAGGGTGATGCAGAGACAAAACATGGCAGGTGCAACTTAAGGGATAGATAACTTGAAAATTAATTTATACACACTAATACATAGATACACACATACATAGATACATACATACAAAGATACATACATACATATATCCTTATCTTACAATCTGAATCATTTGTACACTAACAAAGCATCGGAAATCCACATGAAAATCCAATTTTCCTTCAGATTCAAGTTTCAAAGATAAATCAATGAAGGTAGCCTTCTGAACAGCTCGCCGTCCGATAAGGACCAGGCCCGTGTCGACGGCGCGTTGTGTTCCACGCGCGCCTCAAAGAGATGTCAGCACCAACCGACGGGGTCGAAAGACCAATGCCTGCTGGGGTTGCGGGTTTGTCCGAAAGGGATAACGCGGCCCCGGCACACAGGCAACGGAAGGAACACGGGTGGGTTTTAGTCAGTAAAAGTCTGACACACCCTCTCGCTCTGCCCAGAGCGGGAGAAGTCATTTGATGATTTCCCATCCAAAAAAAAAAAAAAAAAAAAAAAAAAAGCCTTCTGAAAGAATGGCCAGTATAATAAATGATACAAGTTTATAAAAGGAGATTATCTACGTGTAATACGTGCAACTTTACCTCCCCATTTTCCTCCAATATTCCAATTTGTCAACAATGACCCACCGTGCCAACAAATCCTATGAAGACGAATCAATTTGTTGCTCGACAGTGTATTAGCCAAATTCACTATCGGAAACAGAGAGAATTGGGACGACCACCGTTACACCGGCCCTGTTCGCCGTTTGCAAATTGCAATTCCGGCATTTTCAATTGCGCGCCTTTTCGTGTCCGACAGTGTAATAAAGACGAAATCTGCCAAGACTAAAATTAGCTCTACTTTTATGGATATAAGGTTGAATTTCGATTGTCGGGTTAAGCTTTCAATTTGATAAAGTGAAAACATTTTAGGTCCATGTTGATGCGGCATAGGCGGTTCTTTTGATTGCTTTACTGTACTTCATTTCAATGTGGTTGGATCAGCTGTTTTGTATCCGTTGACGGACAGGTAAAATGCTCAATTTATTTGAATAGCTGATATATTTTTTATGACGTGCGAATGTGAATGATAAAAGTAGATTTTGCATTTTATTCATACCTACCATTTTATGTAGGGCCATGGGCATTTTTTGTGGGTTTTTGTTTTGTATAAGTAATAGATTTTTAAATATGTGAGTAACTACAAACAAAATTACTTATAAAGTCAAAGTTCGTAACCGATTTCTTTGATTCAAAATCAAAGACAATCTTAACATCAGAGTATGAAGATTAAATCTTCTTTACTCAATTTATTGCTGTATTTTTTTTGTAGGTACTCATTTACTGCTTTTTCAAAATAATATTGGGTAGAAACAAGATTATCTCTTTGGCCGTTGCAGACGAGCGTTGAACACTTCTTTTGGCCATGACAATTAATTTGAGACGTTTATAAACGCTTGCGATAAACTGTCTACTATGACAAGTAGTACTTTCTGAGTTTGTCTTGGACATCACTGACATCGTTGAAGAAAAACACCGTGAGGAACCCTGGACTTATAGTTAATATAAATCTGAAATCGCCAACCCGTCTTGAGCAAGCGTGGTGATCAATGCTCGTGCCTTCTCTGTGTGAGAAGAGGCCTTTACCCTCCAGTGGGATAGTAACAGAATGGTATTATGCTATATTACAAGTAGATAGTTTATCGCTAGCATTTAAAAGACATCTACGCTACCATAATCTAAACAATAATATTATAAGGAGAAAATATTTTCGTACGTTTATATGTTTGTTTGTTACACGCAAAAACGACGGAACGGTTTTAATGAAACTTGGCACACAGATAGTTTATAACCTGAATTAACACATAGAATACTTTTCATCCCGATATTCCCACGGGATTGAGACTTATGTGGGTGAACCCGCGGGGCGCAGCACGTATAAAATATTTTGACACAATTTAATCAGCATTCATGAAAAGAAGGATAGCAGTGACAAACCACATCACCACTTTATTCAAAATATCTCTTGCTTTTTCTTCACTAAAAGAACTCAAGATGATGAAAAGTTTATTGCGAGTTAACAACAAATAGGTGACCCGAAAGACGTTGTTCTGTCCTAATTTCTATAATTCGTACAAAAATTGCATAGAAAAAAGTACTTCCAGTTTCTCCAGATTTTTCCAATTTTTTCCTAAAAACCTAGACAGCCAAATCGGTTAAGCCTTTGTCAAGTCATGAACAACGAACAGCATTAAATTTTTATTTATATAGATTAACACACTTTGATCTTCCAGTAATTTAAAACAATAATCACTTTCACGTTTAAGCACCTGAAACTTGAACGCTTAAGTATCAGATAAAGTTAACCGAACAACTTAAAACAATCAACTAAGTTCCTCTGTAATCTTTGACGTCATTCCCACGTTACAGCTTATCGCAAAGTTTAGAGATTTGTTTTTTGAAAAGATGTCAGAAAATACGTTTCATTAATTATTTACTTAAAGCTGAAAGAAAATGAATAGAGATTTGTAATAAAAATACCTGAACATTTCACGGGAAATTTACAATTTCAATCAATATTTTTTAAACATAAGGTTTGAATGCGACGGGCGGAGGTTCTCGCCTTATTAGGGTTCCGTACCCGAAGGGTGCCCACGGGAACCTATTACTAAGGCTTCGCTGTAGTCCGTCTGTCACAGGGCTGAACCGTAATAAGTAGAAATTTTCAATTTTCAAATTTAAGAGGGCCATTACAAGAAAAGTATTTTAAAAAAACCGGCCAAGTGCATGTCGGACCACGCACAATGAAGGGTTCCGTAGTTGGAATGAATTTATCCCAAGAACAAACTTAACATTGTAATTGAAAAACATGTTCTCCCATACCAAATGTATTGGAGATCATGTTTTTCAAACCGCAAATTTAAGTTGGTTGATTATTTCTCGTTAACCTATACAGCCTACTTAGCTCTCATAGTTTTCCTTTTAATTTCATTATATATACTACTGCTGTGAATTTTTTCAAGCACAACCATTTAGCTAGAAGGGGGGGGGGACACTTGACTCTAACAAAAAAAATCAGTTAAAAGCTTAATATTTCGTAAACGGATCCCTAAATCTAAAAATGGTTTCGACAAACTCACAATATTTTTGTAAGACCTTTCTAACGATACCCCACAACCACCCACCCACAACATGGGGTAGATGAGGAAAAAAACACCGTTACATGTAGGGAAGGAACACTAAAAAAAAATATTTTTCTTGATTTTAGTTTACCACTTTGTCGGCATGATTAATATGTATATATATATGCCAAATTACAGCTTTCTAGTACTAACCGTCTCTGAGCTAAGCCGAGGACAGACAGACGGACAGACAGACAGACAGACGGACAGACAGACAGACAGACGGACATAGCGAGACTATAAGGGTTCCTTGTTTACTACGGAACCCCAAAAAGGTAGTTTTAAATGTTGTACGGTGGTACGAAAATTTCGTGTGCGAGTCCGACTCGCACTTGGCCGCTTTTTATTTAGAGTCGGTAAAAAACATGAGTTTCTCGCCCGTCTGCCCTCCCCGACGATAAATAGCAAATTTAAAAAGACATCAATTCAAAGATTTGTTTTATCCGTAGTCCCGACTTCGAGTCGGGACCGACAGATTATTAATCCTCCTAGATTATAGGGGATCGACAGAAATGTCGGCTTACACTGGTGTTGCTAGCTATACCATTTTGCACAAAATGAAGGTCCAATTTGGGGGCTATGTACTTCCAATAGGAAATCCTTATTGATTATTATTTTTATGGTTTTGTGGTTGTTAACTAGTTTATAGCCAACGGAAAAAGTGGGCTAAGGACCTTTATACATACACTCATTATACTTGACGTGAAAAACTTCAGTTTATTCCCTGTGTGTAAGCACGGTCGTCAGTGTTGAAGCTTGTTGACACGTTTTTTCTACGGCGCGGTATATACGCCGTACCGTAACGAAACCGTGCCGTGTCCAAAGGGCCTTAGGCTTTGAATGAAGACAGCCTCTATTCAAAACTCAAAGCATTTATTTCAAATAAACCAATTACAAGCAATTTGAATATTCAAGGGGTCGGTCAGTCCCAGTCCAAAGCGTTGGAGCAGAACGGGCAAGAAACTCCACGGATACTAGTTTAAATCAAAATATGGTTACATCATTCATGTTGAAGTTATACATGTGAGAACGATATTGAACGTTAAAAGCGTCCGTAACAAAAAAAAATAAAAAATATAATAAAATAAAATTTATATAAGCTAGGAACTATTTTATTTAATATACAATTAGCCATACAATGCTTAAAAAAATATCACCTATTCGTCTACCAAGAGTTGTGACGTGGTAAAATCTATTGGCAGTCCCATGTAGCAGACAATTTGACATGATGATTCAACGTCATTATTACCCGACTGCGTCGAAGTCCAAAAGGTGGTACCAACAAACAAATTGCCCCTTTTTTTGTGTAGGTAATTATCAAATAGTTAACTTCTCCCGCTCTGGCCGGAGCGGGAGGGCTTGTCAGACTCTTACTGACTAAAAACCCGTGTTCCATCAATTGCCTGTACGTTGGCAGGGCCCACGGTATCCCTTTCGGACTTTCCCGCGACCCCGGCAGGCATCGGTCCTAGCGGACCCCATCAGTTGTGCCGACATCTCTATGAGGCACGCGTGGAACACAACGAGTCGTCGACCTGGGCCTGGTCCTTATCAGACGGCGAGCTACCCATTGCTCGACGTCCGCAAACCCGCTCCTACGGTGGTCGGGAATCGGCCTGCGATTCCCGATGCCCAGGGCGTCTCCTACGGCGACTAGGGGCGTGAGGGCGCGTAATTTGCCTATGCCTCACGCGTTCCGCCTCCTCATTCGCGAGTATTACTGCTTCGCAGAAGGAGGTGACGGCTTCCCATGCCCTCTCGCTCCGTACCATGGCCTGGACCAGGACTGGACGCGTGAAATCACTGCCACCGATCGTCTCCACAAGGACACGACGGTACCCCGCCCAAGCCGGGCAGACCTCCACCTTATGCTCCACCGTTTCCTCCCGCCTTATCCGGAAAAGGAACCTCCCGAAACAAACGTGCCCGGTGAGGACCTAAAGGCGTCAGGCGAAAGGTGAGGATGCCGTGGCACCTCTCTAGCCACTCCTCAAAGAGGGGACTTATCGGCGCAACTGTGGCGTGCCCAGCACTGAGTTGAAACAATCGCAAAACAAATTGCCCTCGTGTCTGCCAATCGTAGTGATTATGGTCAAATCTAGTTTCATTTAACGTAAAGTTTTCTGTAATGATCATTCAACGTCATTCTTACCTGACTGCGGCGAAGTCCAAAAGGAAAGTAATGTTACACTTCAGGTCCAGTTGAAAACCAGCGTCAGGTACTAGTTGCCTGGCATTTTTTGTGCACTGGTCCTATTTGGCGCAGCCGTGAGGCATAATTTCCCGCTAATTTCTTACATCGTACTTCACACTTTTTATTAAGTAGGTTTAGTTTCATTGTAGTATATAAGTTGTGCCTTTGAGTCTGTGCTAAATAAATGTATTTTCTTTTTGTACGTGCCAAGGTAAACATGAAAAGGAGAAGTTCTCCCAACGTTGTCGTTAGTAGAAGTTTCTTTGCTTCCTGTTCCACAAACTCTTCGCCAGCGCTCATCTGGCGAGGCGCAGCGCAGTGGATTCGTTACTGCCAAACAAATATCGACCTTGCATAAGTTGAAAGTAAATAAACTTCCATTAGCTTGAGAGCGCGTGTAAGCGGAAAGGGGCGCGCGTCTCAGGTTATTTATACTCAACTTTATTTATAGGCACGAAACGTTGATATTTGTTTGGCAGTGATAACCGCACCGCGCTGCGCCTCGCCAGGTGTGCGCCGGCCCTTATAGAAAATACTTTGTACTGAATGAACGATTCATTGGGTTCAAATGTACCAAAGTTTGCCATCCATAAACCTCGGCTGACTTACAACTTTGCCCGATAATATGACAAACTATGTTTAAAGCTGTGAAACAGAAACTATCACAGGATTATGAACTTTATTCAAAAGGACCAAGTGTGGAAGTTGCTTGTTAAATACCGTTGAAAAGAGGTTTCTTAACGTTAGAGAAAAATGAAGTTATGAAATGGTCTTACATTTATGTGGTTAGTAGAACATGTTTACTGGCAAATTGATTTTGTAAAGTTACTGTTTTCGTTCGTTAGTGGAACTTCAATCCCTTTTTAGATAGGTAAAAAGCACCACTTCATATCAAGCTATACATTTCCAGTATAAGCTGACCTCTCATTGTACGGAAATCCTATACTATGCGAGATCAGCTTATACTGGAAAGGCATAGATTGATATGTCGTGCCGTGTGTACCTAAATAATTATTCAAACCATAGGTTGTGTATAAAAATAATCAGCACGAGAGTCTGGCAACTAGTCTTGCCAAGGGGTATGGTGTTACCAGTAACTGGATTGTGGAGGTCAGATGCCTACCTGACCTCCACAATCCAGTTACTGCCTAGTTACTGCCTAGTTAGTGACTGCCTAGTCACTTCATGTAAAATTATGGTATTCAGCTGCATCCGGTTAGACTGGAAGACCGACCCCAACATAGTTGGGAAAAGGCGAGGTAGATGATAATGTGGTGTAGGACGTCCTCAGGTTAGATGGAGCGATGATTTTTGTAGGGTGGCTGGTAGCAGCTAGATGAGGTGAATTTAGATTGCACAAATAATAGTCTCGTTAAACCAGCACAAATGTAAGTGCCTACCTACTAAGCTAGTTATAGTGTTGTTAAGAGCCCATACTACCTCAGCTCAAATTCACTTTTTATTTTGCTCGCACCGTACCTACTGCTCGCGGACGAGTGAGAGCGAGACTGAGTAGGGTGCTGGCGGCTCCAAGGCGCCAATAATTAAGGTAATTTATTTTTACAGTGAATAAAGAAATACATGGTATCTGCTTTATATTAAGTTCAGGTATTAAAGTTTCACTATCTAATTTGAAGTATTTTTCGGATAACAGCGGTTTATTGTTCGGTTTGGAAGTAACTTTGTAATTATTTCTATAGAGATTTTTTTTATGGAATCGTGTTTTCGCCCAACATTATACTTTACATTAATCCTTAACTTTCACATAATTATATACGATATGATATAACTTGGATGTAGCATTGGCTAAAAAAGTAAAACCGGTCACGATCTGAACTGAGTGCGTCTTCAAAATCACCAATATTTATTACTGCTTTAGGTAAAAATGATCTTTACGCAAACGCAATAACTTGTTAAGTCATATAACCAAATACATTCGTAAAATTGAAATGAATGTATGTACATTTTGAAAATGCTCTAAGTTGTGTCGTACTGTATTTATTGAAAGTTAATGCTGCAGTATTTTCGATACAACGGAGGATCATGCTAAGCAATTTGAGGTATAATAGACTCTTAATGGATTCACGTCCCTGCTGGGGTTGCGGGTTTGTCTGAAAGGGATATCGCGGCCCCGGCACACAGGCAACGGAAGGGACACGGGTGGGTTTTAGTCAGTAAAAGTCTGACACACCCTCTCGCTCTGCCCAGAGCGGGAGAAGTCATTTGATGATTTCCCATCCTGAAAAAAAAAAAAAAAAAAAAAAAAAATGGATTCACGTTCAAAACACTACGGATACATGACTGCTAAGTCGTTGGACTATCACCGCTTTTGCATTTCCCAACACAAAAGAAATCAATCAAAAAACCATCTTCACCGAAAAAACCATCTTCACCGAAAAAAATAGAATTCCGAAAGACGATATATCAAAGGAACTCTATTTGCATACAATAGTAAATGGGGAGTACCTTCTTAACCTTGGGAACGGAATGCTGATCGCAAATTCAATCCGGAACCTCGCTCTTTGATGTTGGTTACACTGCTAGCTGCTATGCTACAGTTAGATATAACTATAATTGTTATTAATGCAGATAGTGAAAGGAATTTTAAAGGAATCTTGTTTGAGAATAAAGGGTCAAATTAAATTAGCTAGCGAAACTGCAGACGTGTTGGGTATCGTTCTATAAACACGATAAAATAAAATAAAAAAGATTTGATGTTTTTTTATAGGGTCAACGACCGACTAAACCAACTACGGTCCTGTTCTACGGTTTATCCTAAAATTTGGCAACGTCGCAAATAACTGTCACATATTTACCTGTGTTAATTCTTATAGCAATATTACTGAATAGAAATAAGAAATGTGGCTAACTAGCGAACTAAAATATTAATAATGAATTGCGATTATAACATTGAATTTGATGTTGTACCCATTTTAGGTGTAAAAAACGCATTTGAAAAGTTTCCAAATAATTTTTATACATCTAAAACTAAACATTCGGTGTTACGATATTAAATATTGCATTTCATAATCAATATTCTAGTTCGGTAGTTAGCCACATTTTTTATTTCCACACAGTGATATTGCCAAATTAATCAAAACAGTGAAATATTTGACATCTATTTGCAACATTAAAAAAATATTAAGAGCGTTTATTCTGAAGGTGGGCGACGTTGCCCACCTTCAGAATAAACGCTCTTAATATTTTTTTGTTTTATCATGTTTAGATATGTACACCCATCACGTCTGTGGAGTTTCGCTGGCTAATTTAATTTGAGCCTGTAGAAAGTCGTATAGTTTTGTCTTCACAATTTTAATAGTTATAACGGCGCGTCTAAAGGTTTTACGACCCTAAACTTTTTTATTTTTTATTTTTGGCAACTGATCCGATGTCAACTAATCTGCCAGTGTCGACGGAAAACTTACGGAGTTGATTTTTGAACAATTTTGACAGCCGTCAACTTGACGTAACCCCGAGTACTAAGAAGCTGGCTGTCAGAAGAAAAGATCGTGAACTTGGATCGAAGCCGGCATTGATTAATAATGACTGTGCTAAGGCGACTTTTACAATTAAATGAAAGAAAATTTAAAACTCATATTAAAAGTACACTTTGTAGACAAGCATATTGCAAATTAGAGGATTATATCCAAGATAAGAATGCTTGGAAACATGCTGGTCCAGCTCCATAGGATAATCTAGAATCTAGACAAAATCAAACTAGTTGCTAATTTAAGTTGTATAAATGATTATATTTTATTATATGACATTGATTTTTACATTTTGTGATTACTTCCTCACACACTGACTTATTAATTGTAACGTTTTTTTTGGAAATTCGTCTACTTTTACAATGTTTGTAAATATGTGAGAACCATGTATCTATCACATAAGTAATTAATTTATCTGTTGTTGCTCTCTTTAAAAATATCTTTTTACCTATATTGTGGTATAGTAATTTTTATTTTTTATTTTTAGATGCCTCGTCTTCACATATAATTATATAACTAGTGTACCTACATATACAAAATATTGTAAAACATTTTAAAATAGTAACGGTGGAGTTTCTTGCCCATTCTTCTCCATACGAAAACTACCTTTTGGAAGGGGCGACTAGAACCATTTTTTTTTTTTTGTAATTTCTGACTTTCAAAAGTGCCTTGCGAGGGCCTATTTGAAATAAATGATTTGACTTTGACTTTGACTTTGACTGGAATAATGGTGATCATGGTGATTGGTGACTAGACTACTCTTGCAGTGCAGTGAGTTGATTGATGTGCGCTCGCGTCTTAGGTACTCTGGGTATTTCGTTTAAATTATTGTTCATTATACGTTAATGTAATCAGAGAGAGTGATTTGTGATTATTCAGAATATTATTGTGTTTCATTTAATTACATCTCCTAGCCCGCAAACCCACACATAAGAGACAATAACACCTCTTCTGATAAAGACGAGGTATTGCCTTTAGATACTACTATGGCCGCTAACAACAATTATCAAAAATATTATCGGGGGTTCCCATACAAGAATTGTGTTTAAAAAAAAAATGTTATGGGTAAGTATTGTATGGTGGTACGAAATCCTTCGTGTGTGAGTCCGATTCAGACTTGGCCGTGTTTTATCATTCTTTTGAAGTATTTTTAACTATATACTTGCTTAGATAATTGATTATAGTTATTTACAAGGGGATCCTATCCTGGTAAGGTAAACTTCTCATTCTCGCATAGCTTGCTATAGAGCTCTGACTTCACATTGTATCCTAGCGATACCTGGTTGTAACTGTATCCCTTTTAATCCGGTTGATCTAGCGTTGTACGCGTAAACGTGAGTCGAGTCGCGAAACATGCATTTTGGAGGAAACGTTTTGTCTACCACATTTGTGACTTCGCGTTCCTTGACGTAGGTACTAAAGTTATTTATTTTTTCGCAAACATGCTTGGAAATTCAAGCATTATTTGGATAACCTTCTTCGAGATAAAACTAAAATGCCGTAGGTCAAATACAAGCGAGTGGCCGGCAATGTTACTATGAAAATCCATATCTGTCGTGTTTAACGGCTGAACAAATTACTATGAAACTCGAAAACTCATAAATGTCGTGTAATCTAAAAATGGTAGGAACTTTTTACTTCGACACGTGGCAACCAAAGATTTTATTTAAATTTCGATTTAGCTTGCAAATAGAACTGTTTAAATAAAGATAAAACAAATGAAGATAATAAAATAAGTGAACGTGAAAACTTATAGTTGTTCGTTTTTGATTCTGGAATATGTAATTAATTTAAGTACTTAGTTTGAATTTCCGCGCATTATTTGAGAAAAGTACCTACTATAAAAACCTTGGTCGCAACCAGGCATTGATGGACTCACGTAGGTATGTGTGCCTCGGCTTTTCACGATCATCCGTCAATGCCCCTGCTGCAAGCCGTGACAATAATGTTAGGTGTCCTCTTTGAGGTCCCTAAATAACTAAATCCCTAACAATATATTAAACAGCTACGATTTAATATTATAAGATAAGAAAATTATTATAAGTAAGCTCTAATGTTTATTACGCATGGATCACACTCATAATAAATTCATCACAAATATAATTTTACAATAACAGATTTGGTAGATTCAAAGAGAAGAGGAATAGACAATGCAGTAACATCCTAAATTTCACCGTTACAAAAAAAAATGCAAAAAAAAAAACCAACAGCGATACTATAAGTACTGTGGTAGTATTTTCCGGACGAGTCCCGTCACTAGGAGCTTTACTCATGTATCATCTACCTGCATTTCAAATAACAAAATAACTATCTCCTATTCAAATCACAACCACACACCAGATCCTATCTTTGTGCTCAATACTCAACAGTGACCACAAATAGACACAATAATCCATTATCGCTATCATTTCCAATCCAACCACAGAACATTAAAGCCAGGAGTACACAAGCCAGTAACTTGCACAAAACTATGCAAGTACATAGCCTACAGCTTGCATGTCATTGTGCCACAACAACTTCTGAGTGGTGAAAACATGGGTATATCTACCCACATGATCGCTTTCCACCAGGTTAGTTTAGCCTACATACTATAGAGGTATGTGGAACAGGGTAGAAACTTGTTCATACTCCATAGAAAAAGGAGGATCCTCCGACCAGACGGGTGTTGTGTCTGGTGAGTTACTGCCCGACGATTGTTTTTTTTTTAATGTCTTCTCGCTGGTCAACCTAGGAGGTTTAGCCCGGCTATGTGTGAATGCCTTAATAATTTAAGGCCAGGGCATTAAGCTTAGAAACTAAGCGACTACACGCTAAGGGCACCTCCTGTGCGGACCTCGGCTTAGGGCGTCGCTGGGGCAGCTAGGGACAGGTGGGATCAGATCAATTGATGTCAAGACGTTAGTTGCGCGTCCAACTTTATTTGCATGATGCAGGATTTTACGTGACGGCAGTGTGTTTGTAGTTCGCTTAAGGTGTTGACAGCTGCTGCCACGACACGACAACGGCTCACGGCTTTAAAACTCTGACACCAAGTTTGTCACTAACCACACGAAAAGAAGAATATACGCCTAACAAAATGTGAGGTCTATGAGAATTTGAATGTTTAATATTAATCAATCTCGCTTAATCGGCTGAACGGCGAATTTGGCATACTGGTAGACCATGACCTGGATAAGGACATGGGATAATTATTTCTTATTTCGGTAGTACGTTCCCATGGAAAAAAAACATTACGAGACGTTTATGCGGGCAAAAGCCAATCATCTAAAACTTGCATAATGTTGTGCAAGTTTCTGGGAGTGTATCCCTGGCTTTAGTTCAAATTGACAGCCACACAAATGCATCCACGTGTGATTCAAACACGTTTATGTGTGTTGAAAACTATTTTAGAGGAATGTGTTAGGGAACGTGTGTTTATTCATGCGAACAATACCTGTTTCAACGTGTTGAGATATACTGAAATATTTGTTTGGATATGTAAACGTGATAACTGTATACTTAGTATCTTTTACCTTGTTGTTTAAGTAAATACACACTGACACCACTGATTACCTGCAGTATTGTCTCTCATTTTTCTCGTAATCCAGCAAAAGTTGCCTTTAAAACATCGGTTTTAACGAAGACTATGAAGACTTCTACTTTTATATCTATAATTTTTATGGTGTACCTCCATAATAAAGAGTATTCTATTTCATTCTACTATACTTTCTATTTTTCTAGAAATACCCATGGTATAATAATATACTTCGCCAGGTATGCCATTCCGGGACACAGTGGTCACGTGGGTGACACAAGTCTACGTCATCACATCTGTGTTACCAGAACTTTGTAATAATAACTCCCCAACCACCTTTATTACCTGTGCGGATCCGATAAAACAATGAGGTTTTAATTAACAATTACGTTTGTTTATGTTTAAATTGAATTGTTTCGTTTGATTAGACAGACGAAACGACAATTTAAATGCTTTGTACATATTTTTTAACAGAATGGTGACTGAAAATCTTTCCTTAATTCCTGTTTTGTTGTAATAAAGTGGCAACTAGATAGTGACGTAAGCATGTGTCACTCCCGGAATGCCAGACCTTGTTTTACTGTCCTTCTTTTTTATGAGTTCTAGTACAATCTTCCTCTTTCTTTTTCGTTTGGTTAGTGACTAACCTGGTGTCAGTGTTTTTAATCTGTCCATGGGCCTCTGACTTGGCTTCACGTGCCGTCAAGAAATATCTCACAGGCATGCCGGTTTCCTCACGATGTTTTCCTTCATCGTTTTTGACGCAAGTGATAATTATACAATACGCACATGTATTCGAAAAGTCAGAGATGCGTGCTTTGGTTTCGAACTCGAGACCTATGACTTGGCAGTTCGACGGCCACACCACTAGGCTATCGAACTGAGAAGAAAAGAAGTACAATCTTAATTTTGATACAATTCGATGATTAGTTGACGAATAGCGTAATGCGCAGGGGTTAAAGGATATGTCTGGTGGGGTAATGGCCGATTGCCTAGGTAGTCAAAACCAATGTTCAGTAATGATTGTTATGTTATTATAATCTTCATATTTTATAGTTTATCAATTAATAAGGTTCAGGAGCCAGGAACTTGCGTGGGAGTCAGAAACTGCTCAAAATAAAGTTTATGTACCGGGGATATTTCTTAGTTTTTTTATTATAACGCCATCTGATTGCGTAATGAGGTGTGTTTAGGAAGGTGTAAGGTGGATTCGAAACCCGCTCTGTACTGGTACTTTCAAAAATAATCTACGATATCATCATCTGCCTAGCCTTTCCCCACTATATTGGGGTCATCTTCCAGTCTTACCGGATGCAGTTGAATACCAGTATTTTACATGGAGCGACTGCCTCCAAAACACAGTCACTGGGTAACACGATACCCCTTGGGAAAACTAGTTGCCAGACTTTCGTGCTGATTAATTTTATAAACTACTTAAGGTTTGAATAATTATGCAGGCGCCTATCTAAAAACGATTGAAGTTCCATTAGCGAACGGGAATAGTAATTTATCGAAATCAATTTGCCAGTAAATAAGAGTTCTACTAGCTACATAAACGTAAGACCATTTTATAAGTTTATTTTTCTCCTAAGTCCAATAGAAACCACATTTCAACGGTATTCAACAAGCAACTTCCAAACTTGATCTCTTTGAATAAAGTTCATAATGCTGTGATAGTTTCACAGCTTACATTCCATTTGAACCCAATGCTATCCAATACCACGTATTTTCTAGAGGAGTTTCTGTAACAGGAAGAAAATAAAGTTCTCATAACGACAACGTTCTTAGAACGTTTGCTTTTGTAGGTTTCACGTACAAAACAATTTAGGAGTGTGTAAAATACATTACCCTCCTTTTGGACTTCGCTGGAGTCATGTAGTACTATAGCTTTGCATTGTAGGTAGGTACTGCAGCGTTGTGAGCGGTCTCAACTAAAAATAATCGAGTGATACTAAAATATCACAATTAGCAAGTTCCTAACCACATCACAAAAAACGTGGTATAACACTAACTTTCCGGAGATGCTCTGTCATTTCGTTTCCTCTTGCTGAATCTGCTCAGAATTCTATGTGCCCCGACCTAGGGTGAGTTCTGCATTATATTATATTATTATGTACTGTGTGTTATAAGTTATTTAGTGTGCCAACTGCTATGATCCTTGTTATCTTGTGTTTTATGCTCGCGTGTCGCATACTTGACCTCATTTACATCTGTCATGGTGCCGCGCTGTCTATGCACTCTCTCTCTCTACCTGTATGCTGCTGCCATGTGTTAAGCTACCGCCTACTCTGCCTGCCATACCGTATCTTGGTAGCTGAAAAGGGGAAGAAGCTGGCACACCGCATGCGGCCTGCTGCTACTCGTACTGCATCTAACATACGTGGTCTAACGCGCCTTCCAGAGTTCTTCGTACGGGCTGAGGGCAGGACCCCTTGACCAATCCTGCACGCTACCGAGATCTAATGAAGGCCTGTCCTACATGTGTCCTACCGCCGTAAGCTACCTGCTGAGCTGACAGGCCTACACGTGCTACCGACGGTCACTATCAGCGGTCTTACGAAGACCGTTCGGCCTATTGCCGAGCCTGTGCTGAGCAGCCTCGTCTACCACGTGCTACCAAGGACGCTACCTTCATATTCTGAGTGTGCGAGTGCTCAAGAGTCCATCTAAATTACGTATATATGTATTAATCTGTCCAGCTGTTTATATTTCTATCTAACTACCTACCTATCAGTTAACGGCCTGCGCAGCCTACCCTGTGCTACATTTGTAATGGTTTAACGAGGCTCCTCCTCAGACCAAATAAAAAACCACGACAGAGCGCTGCGAACAATACAGTGAAGCATGCCAAAACTACACCTCCGCTCTGTGCATACACGCTCACACACACAAATTTACAACCATTTACAATCAAACTACACCCCACTAAGTGCACACATGCTTACGAAACCGGCCTCACGTCACTGTTGACAGCGCTATGTCTTGGTTTTTTAATTGGTCTGAAGCTACTACATACAAATTTGTGCAGCCTAAATTGTTTTAACTGGATTCTCAACCCCTCTCATCCAACTGCTACCAGCCACAATACAAAACCATCGCTCCATCTAACCTGAGGGCGTCCTACACCACAAAATTATCATCATCATCTTGCCATCCCAGCCTTTTCCCCATGGAGCAATTGCCTATCTTACCTCCACATCCCAGTTACTGGGCAACACTATACCTCTTGTTAAGACTGGGTGACAGACTTCGGGCTTTCAGACTACCCGTAACGACTGTCAAAGATCTACGAATGACGGCCGGGACCACCGGCTTAACGTGCTTTCCGAGGCACCGAGGGGTCACGGTATGTAATGGGTGATCAGCCATCCACGGACCGACCTCGGCAAGCATTGATTAATCTTAAAGATGGACCCTTGTCGCTTTTGTTACTTAGAATTAAAGACATAACGGATGTTAAACATATTGAGCAAAACCTAGAAATGATCTCTGTATATCAAAAGGTTATTGCCCTGCAGTAGAACAATTAGAAGCATAATTAACAAAACCAAACTATTCTCAAACGAACGCTTAACCAGACATCTACCCTCTACAGGCTAAACCTAGGAATATCGGGCAGCAATACAGTTTGATTAGATCGCGCGAGCACCGCGCATACAAACAGTTCATTACTCGAGATTAACGGCTGTGCTGTTAGGAAACCAGGTCTCGTTTGATGAAAGCTTTTAGTGGCTATTATAGCCTGCGGGTTTCAGAGGTTCTAAATTCCCTTTTTAAATGAGTACAGTAACGCCAATGAAGCTTCGCCATGCCAGACGAAGTGGCGATGTTTGATGGGAGGCTTATGTCGAACAGTGGACATCTTTCGGCTGAAATAGTGACGATGATGATGAGTAACGTTAATAGGGTTATGAAAGTCAAGTCTATTTAGTTTAAAGCAGAAGACATAGAAACTAAAAGGGTTATGAAACTAAACAATAGTCTAGTTTAAAAAAACTTTTTTCCAACTATAGTAAGTAAAGTCGATATGGCTTATTAATCTGACAGCCAAAAAGGTTTTAAATATCACGGGCTATGTTTCTATGGTAAATATCAGAAGGTGTAACAATTTGGATGACGATTCTGCAAATTAGCATTCTGTTGTTATTTCCAAAGAGAATGCTGAACTTGATTATCTTATCTTATAAATCCAATAGAATAGAAATCGTAACTATAATAATATTATAAATGTGAAAGTGAGATTGTATGTTTGTTTGTAACGCTTTCACGCTAAAACAGCTAAAAGCATTTGGAAGAAATTTGCCACATGAGTAGACCATGACCTCGAGAAGGACATAGGATACCTTTTATCCCGATATTCCCACGGAATCGATATTTATGCGGGAAAAATCGCGGGTGCTACTCAAGCTCTTTTATTAGTCGCGTCTTCATTACTGAAGGTCGTGTCCCTGAAAGACCTTCGTGGCTTTATGTACAATGTTCTTCTACTTCGTTCGGTTCTCCGCTTCTCTTAGGGTGTTCGAAACAGAGAGGGTCCAATGAGGGCGGTTACTTGGTCTGACCAGCGGTTAGGTGACCGACCGCGAGGTCTTTTCCCATCTACCTTGCCTATCACCACCAACTTTTTAAGGTTATCTGGATCCTGACGGGCAACATGACGAAAGTAACCGAGAATCCTTTGGTAACATACCGTGGATAATCTGTCTCTTATGCGTAGTTGTTCGAGAATAGATTTGTTCATTCTCTTGGTGGTCCGTGGTATGCGGAGCATTCTTTACTAACACCACATCTCAAAAGCTTCTATCTTTTTCTGTTATATTGGCCGAATCGTCCACGATTCTGAGCTATAAAGGAATATCGAGAAAAACAGTGTCCGGACTAGTCTCATCTTGATGATATTGGAGACCTTTCAGTCCTGCTAAATACGTGTCAGCTTACTAATCACAGTTTTGGCCATTGAGACTCTCTCTTTCGCTTCCTCTCTGCACGCGCAGCATGACCACCGTAAAAACGGGTTTTGTCGACGGAAGTTTAGACAAAATGTGGTCAGTAAGTAGCGATCCCAGGTTCATAAAATCGCTGAGAAATTCTAGATCTGCGAGTTTTAAATATAATCCAATCTAGCATACTTGTAATTAACGAAAATTGGTTTTAGTCGATTACTTTTCTCAGTACCTGCTTACCTAAGGCTTTAATTAAATCTTGGAAAGCACAGGTTGGTTTAATAGAACTTTGAGATTAAGAAATAAATTGTTTAAAGGCTTACTGCTTACTTCAGTAATGAAAGTCTGAAAGAAAAATACGCCTAAAATAAAACTTATAAATTTTCATCAGAGTAGCGATTATTAGATATTCAAAATTCAAATCGTGTACCTAGTGGATGGTTAAAATTGAAATCATAACCAGTTTATTTGTTAGTGAGTCGGTTATATGATTTAATTTTGCTCTAATTAATAAACCGGCCAAGTGCGAGTCGAATTCGCACACAAAGGGTTCCGTACCACCGTACAATATTTAACAAAAATCGTCGGAAAAAAACTTGTTTCTTGTATGGTTTCTTTTTATTATTTGTTAATATAGCGGCAATAAAAATGCACAATCTGTGAAATATTCAGCTGTCTACTTATTACGGTTCATGAGATACAGCCCGCTGACAGACAGACAGCTGAAACTTAGTAATAGCGTTCCGTTTATCACCCTTCGGGTACGGAACCCTAAAAATGACTTTTAAAAATGTTACTAGAAGTTTGCTTTTCTGTGGGATTTACGCGGAGCTGACTGCAAGAAGTATTGTCTCTGGAGGTTCTTTTACTGTATCCCTGCATAAATTATTATTCTGATTAGGTTATAAAGAGCTATTTTAAACTGCCGTGTTGCTCTAGCGGTCAGAAGCTCAATTGCTGAGCATAAGGTCCTGGGTTCGGTTCCCAGGTTGGGCAAAGTGTTATTGGGATTTTCCATCAGTAATTTCTCAGTAGCAGCTTGGAGTCTGGATTTGTGTCCGGTTCATGGCAATAGGCTCGCCCTCTATACATGGGTCTTTAAATATAACTGGATGTGAGTGCACCTCTGCCGAACCCTTTGGGATACAGGCGTGATCTTTTGTTATTAGACTAGTTTTTCAGTAGGATTCGCGCGGAGGAGTCTGCCACGGGAGTGATATTAAGATTTGCGCGGAAGAGTCTGCCACGGGAGTGATATTAAGATTTGCGCGGAAGAGTCTGCCACGGGAGTGTTATTAAGATTTGCGCGGAAGAGTCTGCCACGGGAGTGATATTAAGATTTGCGCGGAAGAGTCTGCCACGGGAGTGATATTAAGATTTGAGCGGAAAAGTCTGCCACGGGAGTGATACTAAGATTCGAATGACGTTGTTTCGACGCACGCTTATTGTTTCTCATTGCTCTTGTTCCCTAAATCGCGGTAACGAGGTAACGAGGTCGTGTGTTCGATTCCTAGACAAATTATCGCAACATTGAATTTCGATACTAGCGTACCATTCGAAAAGTTTTTCGCATCAGCGTGTTCGCGATAACGCCATCCGATTTAACTGGCCTACCACTCGCAATTTTTTTCGAAATAGCTTGCGTCGAAGCTGCGTCATTCGAATCTTCATATCACTCCCGTGGTAGACTCAGCCACAGCAAGTAAGTATGGTCCTGCGGAGGATTTTTCATTGCATCTCTACTTTAATTTCGTAACCCTGATTAATTGACAAGGAGGCATTTTTCAATTGAATGAGTGACAAACATAAGTCAATCAATTAAAAAAAGGGTAGATGGGTAGTAGTCGCAATCAACATGAGTGTATGACCACATGTATGAACGTAAACGAGGGAAAAGGAGTATGTAAGGATCGTAGCAGGTGACGTTCTGTAGCTTCTGCCTACCGTCGAAGAAGGCGTGTATTTATGTATAAATGTATGTAAAACGAAAACAACCATCAAACGCATTTTACAAGGCATAATAAATACAAATCAATCAACCTAACTTCATAAGAAAAACAGCACAGTTACAAACTGCAGGCCATGTTCCACGTAATCCCGGGCAAAGTACTTGTACAACAGTTGGAGTTGACATAACCCGGGGAAATCTACAATGTGCATACCTAGCTACCAGTAAGTCCACTGCGATGTTTAATTTGAAAGTTCGACCGGGTATACAGAACAAAGTCGGTGCATTGCTTATTTTGTATTTGCCGTTGCTTTGAGTCAACATCATTAGTAAAGTCTGTTAGTTGCTTAATAAACTTAAACAAAGAAAGAAAGAAAAGTATTTTTATTGGCATTACTGCAGAAAAAAAATCCTTAAAACTATAAAAACAGAAAACAATGATTATATTGCCAAAAGGGCCTCAGCTCAGTATAATGTCCGGCGGCGGTGCCGTGGACACGAGCCCTAATAGTATTTGTTCTACCTAGAGGACAAGTTTTTCTCATAGTAGCAACATGTGACTACGCTATAGTTAAGTTTTTTTTTGGGTGACTAAAGTACCTAACAGGACTATGTCCTCGTCTAGTTGAAATGGTTTCTAACATTTTTTATAACAGGTACAGTCAGCTACAGAGAAATCTCACCCCCTAGCAAGGTATAAATAGGCTAGGGGGTGAGATGTCTCTGCAGCTGACTGTACTACGCAGACAGATAGACTATTTACTTAATTCATGAATTGATTTGATTAGAATCGCTCAATAGCTATAAGCAAAAATCCACAGAGCTCATGGTCCCATGACCTTCCAGCGCATAGAAAATCACTTTATTTCATTAAGGCACTTAAAAGTCAGTCAGTTAAAAAAGGTGTCTCCAAATGCGGTAACCCTTTTTTTTTTCTTTTTTTTTTGAGGATGGGAAATCATCAAATGACTTCTCCCGCTCTGGGCAGAGCGAGAGGGTGTGTCAGACTTTTACTGACTAAAACCCACCCGTGTTCCTTCCGTTGCCTGTGTGCCAGGGCCGCGATATCCCTTTCGGACAAACCCGCAACCCCAGCAGGCATTGGTCTTTCGACCCCGTCGGTTGGTGCTGACATCTCTTTGAGGCGCGCGTGGAACACAACGCGCCGTCGACCCGGGCCTGGTCCTTATCGGACGGCGAGCTGCCCATTGCTCACCGTCCGCAAGCCCGCGCCTACGGTGGCCGGAAGTCGGCTCTCGACTCCCGACGCCCGGGGCGTCTCCTGCGGCGACTAGGGCCGCGAGGGCGTGCAGCTTGCATCTCCCTCGCACGCTCCGCCTCCTCCTTCACGAACATAACTGCTTCGCAGAAGGAGGTGACGGCCTCCCATGCACTCTCGCTCCGAACCATGGCCTGAACCAGGGCTGGACGCGAGAGATCGCCGCCGCCGATCGCCTCGGTGAGGACACGGCGGTGCTCCGCCCAAGCCGGGCAGACCTCCACCATATGCTCCACCGTGTCCTCCCGGCGATCCACACAGTGGTGACACCCGGGCATTTCTTCCCGCCTTATGCGGAACAGGAACCTCCCGAAACAGTCGTGTCCAGTGTGGACCTGCGTCAGGCGGAAGGTGATCCCGCCGGAGCTCTGTCCGCTGTGCCGTGATGTCTCGCAGCGGAGTTACACCCCGGCGTTTCACCTCCTCGCGCAACTCCCATATGTGCGCGAGGACTTTCGCCTCCAGATCCCATGGCGGTAGTCCGGCAAGGAGGCTCGCCGCCTCACGGGAGACCGTGCGGTATCCCCGGACCAGCCTGATGGCCATGACCCTTTGGGACGCGTTCAACCGCCGGGCCGGTCGCAGTCTCAATGAACGCGCCCACACCGGTGCGCCGTAAAGGGCCATGGACCGCACGATCCCCGCGTAGAGCCTCCGACAAAATACGGTAACCCTTAATTATAATGTTATCGAAACCAGAATGGTATCATTTTAAAGCCCTTTAAATTCTCCAGGATTTTTATTATTTTGTTTTTTCGATATAGTTCGGAGTTTCTATAAAAAAAAAAAAAAAAATGAACATTTTACAAAAAATTAAATTGCAGTATTGTAGCCCTTTCAGTAACACATATTTTGATACCATATTTATTTCTTAATGTTAATAATCCAGGACGCTAGCCCCCGGTCGCAATTGTCTGGAAAAGGGGTAACCTTACTGAAGCGATCGAAAAAGCATTTTCATTGCCAAAAATATTCCCGAGGCGTTCAGGGGCGCGTTGCTAGTAATTATTTTATTGCCTTAACGGTTTGGCTCTTGGCTTTCATCTCACCTGGTGGTAAGTGATGATCAGGCTGAAGATGGAAACGAGCTTACCCCGGAATCCTCAACCACAGAGGAACTGGCTATCTTACCTCTAAGTGCCGAAACACAAAAATGCTGTTAACATTGTTGTTATAACTTAGATAAGATGGTGGGTGGTAGCTAGCCAGGTAGACTTAGAACTAGCCCTACCACCAACCATACTGAGCAGAAAATGTTGCTCCCGCTGGTAAGTACTTAAATAAAGTAGGAAACTCTATTCAAGTACTAGCAACCCGCCCCAGCTTCGCACGGTTTTTACGACTCGACAAACTATGACGATTTCTTTATTTTATGTAACTTTAATGTGAATGTAACAAACACACCTCCCGGAATAAATTATCTAAATGATGGTAATAAATGCAAGTTTAGATGAACAACGCGGTCAAGGTCATACAGACCGACACGATAAGCGACTTTAATTTATAATTATATTAACATCGAAAATAGAAAGTTTTCTTAGTTTTTTATAATAAAAGATATAATAAAAAAAACATAAAAGAAACACTCTGTACACGTGCTCTTGACGCACTTGTCTTTTCACGTTGAAAGACATGTGGGCGTGTACAGGGTGTTTCTTTTACGTATCAATTTTTTTTTTTTTTTTTTTCGATGTTTTTTTTTTGTATCTTCGGGCGCTATACTATTGCGGGTAAACGGGAACGTCCTCTGTAAGTTAAAATACTGCATAATATAATTAATATAGATGTACAAAGTTGCTTCAGACAAAATTTCAATAGGTTTCCAATAGGGAAAATCCTAGCTCTCCGCATGGGCCACCTTGCACATTTTGTGAATGTAGGTATTTTTTCTGCGTGTTACCTCAATGCCTGTTTCTGCTCGATCATAAAAACGTATGATTCTAAAAACGCGTTTACCTAGAAATCTGCCTATATCCCCATCGCTTTTCTTAATCAACGCTGACAATATCCGCAGGAAATGTCCCTATTTTCAGTCGAGACCACGCGGCAAGATTATCCGATAACTGGTTCTGAATAGACTATTAAGGTCGTGGTATACCTTCCTATATATAGGTATGTACAGTTTATATATAGGGATGTATAGACAGATATCATGGCTGTGATGGGCGGAATCAAACGTAATTGTGTTACGCATGATTAGGGTGTATGTTGCTAGGCTTTGTTATGTTATGGTACCTATATTAAATACATTTCTGCTCACGACTTCGTGCGCGTGGAAGTCGGTAAGTTACACAATAGATACAAAAAAAAAAACTAATATTTTTTTTATAAAACTCCCTCGGCCACTGACCCACTGCGTCGCAACGCATCGCCCGCCCGCATAGCTTAGCGTTCTTTCTGACATTTTTTAAATTTTTGGTCGGCTCCTAAAGGTCGTAGCGTGACGTTAAATAGCCTATAGCCTCCCTCAAGAATTTGGCTACCAAATACAAAAAACGAGCGAGCCTTACAGTAGTCGCGTAAGCGCGTTGGAACGCCTCAGCGCAGCGTTCAAAGAAAAAAAAAAAACAATCTCTTCAGGTGTATCAGATACATATTATTATATAAGTATAGATAAATGAGATGTCGTAGACGTAGGATCAATGATTGATCAGGCATTTGTCTACAAGAATTAATAGAATATAAGGACGTAATTTTTGTTATTCCTGATTGTATAGTTCATTACGTATCTATTGTTAACATAAACATTTTATTTTTTAATGGATGCCGATTGCTGATCGCGTGGGTCTTTCAGCTTTTTAATCATAAATAAATAATATGAAAACATTGTTAAGGTTAGCAGCAAAATTGTTAATTAGTAAGTAGGTTAAAGACGATTAAGGTCAAGAAGATAATATGGCATCATCTGCACGATAGTATCATAAATCAGCATTGAATGTGCGATCGCTAATCACTTTACCAACGTAGTGATTACCTAAAATATATCGTGTACGTGTTCACGTATGTCAAGGCGTATACTGTTCATCTGCGGTTAGGTAATCATCAGTCTAGCCTTTTCCCAACTATGTTGGGGTCTGCTTGCAGTCTAACCGAATACAACTGAATACTAGTATTTTACATGGAGCGACTTCCTATCTGAAGTCCACAATCCAGTTACTCGGTAATACGATACTCCTTGGTAAGGTTTTCTGATTTTCGGGGTTCTGAATATCCGTGATGACTATCAAAGATCTACAAATGACAGCCGGGACCAAAGGCTTAACGTGCTTTCCGAGGCAGTACGGAGAGGTGTCTCGATATGTCCACCCACCCATGGACCGAAATCGGCAGTTCGATCGACCCGTGCCCGTGTCGTTGACCCGTGGTATTATTTAGCCACGAGCGTTATGATATGACAGTATTATTAGAAAAGCACGGTATATCCAAGCCGACATTATCCACAAAACACATGTCATATTAGTTGTGACACAATACAGCCAAGAGGAAACAACATGGCTGACAATTTGATTTAATGAACACGTCTCCGAGAGGAGCTCTTGATTAGGTTGACAATATTGCAAACAGAGACACACAAGTACCCAGTACCTGTACCTAGAATTATATTCTGTAAAGTTCTCCATACCGTACCGTCTGAAGCTAGTCGTGAATCGTGATTATTCCGACAAATGGAGGGCTCTAACCTAGGCGTAACTAGTCGTGATTTGTTCGAAAGGAGTCGTGACTACTCCGAAAGTCATAGAGACTATTGCGAAACTAGTCGTGGCTAGTCCGAAGCTAGTCGTGATTAGTCCGAAGCTAGTCCTGACTAGACCGAAGCTAGTCGTGGCTAGTCCGAAGCTAGTCGTGATTAGTCCGAAGCTAGTCGTGACTAGTTCGAAGCTAATCGTGGCTAGTCCAAAGCTAGTCGTGAATAATTTGAAGGTATTCGTGGCTAATCCGAAGCTAGTCATGATTAGTCCGAAGCTAGTCGTGATTAGTCCGAAGCTAGTCGTGATTAGTCCGAAGCTAGTCGTGATTAGTCCGAAGCTAGTCGTGACTAGTTCGAAGCTAATCGTGGCTAGTCCGAAGTTAGTCGTGACTAATCTGTAGCTAGTCGTGGCTAATCCGAAGCTAGTCGTAATTAGTCCGAAGCTAATCGTGGCTAGTCCGAAGCTAGTCGTGACTAGTTCGAAGATAGTCTTGGCTAGTCGAAAGCTAGTCGTGATTAGTCCGAAGCACGTCGTGACTAGTCCGAAGCTAGTCGTGATTAGTTCGAAGGTAGTCGTGGCTAGTCCAAAGCTAGTCGTGGCTAGTCCAAAGCTAGTCGTGATTAGTCCGAAGCACGTCGTGACTAGTCCGAAGCTAGAGCAAGTCACGAGCTGTTGGCTTCTTTTTCTCGCTAAATGGCTCTCTTCGATTAAAGTTTGTTGGATAAAATTCGGTTACCAACCAAAATCTGAAGGATAGTAGGTAGGTTTGTATGCCTAATTAATTGAAGGATTTTACGTCACTTCTAGTTTAATGAAGGGCTTGTAAACAAACTTTATCTTCCGTAAGTTGTTACTTCAATTACTTACTGAAGGACGAAGGGGGCGCACTACGGGAACAAAAACAGAGAAGTACTAACAGTAATTAATTGTAAGGTTTGACCACACGGTCAGAATAAGCGATTTGGTAAATACTTTTGTGCATTTATATCGGACAGTGATGGAATATATCTGGTTCAGATAAAAAAGTCCTTTATTATTCATTTATTATGAGTACGTAATAATACAGCTATTTATATGGACAAATGAAGGCATTTCTAGTTTATTAGAAAGGCTGTAATTATTCTTTTAAAGCTGGATGTCTATGGACCCAACTTTTAAAGACAGCTGAATTTCCTACAAAGCTACAATTATTAAAATCTGGTATTTATTACCATGCATAAACAGACAAACCCTACACTGCCTTACTGTCAGACGGACTGCTCAATTCTGAATAATTACCTTGTTATGTATGTGAGGTAAATGTCGTGAGTAAAGTTTTGAGTATAAATTAGGATGACTAGAAGAGTAGAAGAAGACATAGTACCTCACTTACATTCAGTCCCTGGCACTGCTCCTCGCGCGGCAATAATTCCCGGCTAAATACTGCCGTACAGTTCGCGTCAAATAAATTTGCCGCTCTGAAGTTAGGTTGCGCATGCGCGCTGGCATGCGCGCCACTATTTTATAAGGAAGATTGACTACTGCGCAGTCATTTGTAGCCTACTTCAGAGCGGCAAAGTTATTTGACGCCTACTGTAGCAGGATCGAGAGAAGTATCGTGTTTACATTCTTCACTTCCCTGCTCACTGCCGTGGAAGTGAGCCGAGTGTAAATGGGGTGTAAGACACGACGGATGGACTGTGTGAAAGACGATAATATGGCTAAAAAGTAGGTGATTACCATGATGACGACTAATAGAGAAGTTTGGAAGAAAAAAACAAATTACGGCGACCCCAAATATATTGAAACAAAGGCAGGAAAATGATACGTTATTATGTAGATTTCTATGTTAAGGCGACTGTATAACCGACTTTTAATGATTTTATACTGAAGATCACGCCTAAACGAGTAGTGTTAATAATTTGGAACAAATATATGTTAAATTAGAGCATTTTTTTAATAACTTAATATATGAATATTTTAGATTATGTTTATATTACATAGTGAAATTATATTGTACAGTTATATCTAACGCGAATAAAAAACGGAGAATCACTAAAAATCTATGAAGCATATTGTTCTGAAACCTTGACCATTTTAAAGATAATTTAATTTTTAGGTCAAAGAATCAGCATTGCCATCCAACGTGGCAATATATTTCACTTTTCCCACTGACAGCGATGCGGACGAATTTTTTAATGCCCAATGAGCTCTTCCTTTATTGTGTCTTTTTTTTCCTCTGTATACTTATACATAATTTATATAGTTTAGTGTTAGATTTATATTATAATAATATTTAAATAAAAAGTGAAACAATAAAGAAATATATATATATATATATCATTGATCTTTTATTATAATAAATAAATAACGCGTCTAATTTGGAACAGCGCTCCTGGATGGGCGAGTCCTATTACTGGCTGGACGTGCTACGCGTTGCGTGCGCTCAGTAAGTCAGTATAGAACACGCAAGCTAACCACTCAAGGTCACTGGCATATATCTGCGTCTTAAAATCTAGCTGCACACGAACCGTAATAATTTTATTGCGGACAGAATGCAGTGCCGTCTGAATCAGTCCTTAAAGAAAAACAACAAAAAAAATATCTTATTCCGAATTCAAAACGCGTCGCCACTCACAGTACATTCCTCACCAGTACAGTGAAATGAAATGAAATGAAATGAAATTGTTTATTCTGTAAATAGGATATAGGAATCACTTTTACACGTCATATTAAAGATATATTAAATTTTGCTAGATGAGTTCGGCGTTTCCTATCCGACTACTCTGAGAAGAAAGGCCAAAACAAACTCAGAGGTCACAGTCTCTTTTAAAGTCCAGACATAATCTTGGTCAAGCCATATGAGGACCATGTAGATTCATGTCTGAAATGGTCTTTTGAGAAAAGAACCACACAGATTTGAGTGGACCTGTCCAGTCAGTGCAAGCATTTGTCAGTAATCGTGGAGCTCAACTCAGAACAAAAGGAGCTCAACTCGACGAACAATACCAAAGAAAGGACATTTGGGTAGGCCGCATAAACTACTCAAACTGCCAGACCATCATTAAAACTAACTGAGAGAGGATAAAAAAGGAGTAATGAGAAAAAAAAAATTAAATTAAAAAAATATCCACATAGTCCTCACATTCACAATAGGTAATTAAAATAATATTATACTTTACAAAGTAATCATGTCATTTTGTTTTAATGTTTAAATAAAACTGGTATATTTTAATGATTTTACTAAATAATTCTAATGTCAAGTTTTATGGTTTTATCACAAGGTTTAGCAGAGCGAGCAGCTCAATCCCAAGCTTTTTTATCTTCTAAATAATCTGAAATTTTATAGTACCCTTTTTTACAAAGTTTGGTTTTAATACAAATTTTAAATCGTTTAATGGGTAAGTTTCGAATGTCAATGGGAAGTTTGTTGTAAAAGCGTATACATTGACCCATGAACGAGTTGCCTACTCTGTGGAGACGAGTGCGATGTACAGCAAGGTTGTGTTTATTCCTGGTATTTAAACTATGAATATCAGACATTTTCTTAAAATTTGATATATTTTTGTGTACATACATTAGGTTTTCAAAAATATATTGTGAGGCTAGAGTTAGAATATTTACTTCTTTGAATTTTCCTCGAAGGGAATCTCTCGGACCTAGGTTGTAAATGGCTCGAACAGCCCTTTTCTGTAGAACAAAGATAGTATTAATGTCCGCACAGGTTCCCCAGAGAAGAATCCCATATGACATAAGACTATGAAAATAACTAAAATAAACAATTCTGGCTGTATCTACGTCAGTTATCTGTCTAATTTTTTTAACAGCATAGGCGGCCGAACTAAGCTTTCCTGATAATTTTTCTATGTGTGGGCCCCATTGTAATTTACTATCAATAGTGATTCCAAGAAAAACTGTCGAGTCAACAGGGTCCAGTTCTATTCCATTAACTTGAACATTGGTAGTTAGCTGCCTGACATTTGGCGTTGAAAATTTTAGTAGTAGTGTCAGGGGGCTTTTTATTCCAGATAAACAATGTAGGTTCTACCTCCCACGGGGTCCATTAGCCGGACCTCACGTCCCACTATTGTCCTGAGTCGCTTTTGTTGCCAAACTTTGGTAAAAGCTGAACATTTTGGAATGGGTATTAAAGTTAAAATATTTTTGTGTGTCGTAAACATGTGTTTATACGGGGTGTATTTTTGAGAAGGGGCAGTAAGGGCAGCTACCTGAACCATTGTAGCTACAGTAAACCGGTCTTTATGAGACTGTCCTTGTCTTTTTGATCTGCGTTCACAGATTTGAAAAAAATGTTCAGACAGCAAGAAAATGGGCAGTTTTCACAAAAACTTTTTTTCAATATATATATATACATGTTTTTTTACTACTATGTTAAGTTTGTTCTTGGGATAAATTTATCCCAACTACGGATTCCTTGATTGTGCGTGATCCGACACGCACCTGGCCAGTTTTTATAATTTGTGAGAATATTTCTCTCGACACGCCGCTTGTTGCAATGAGAATTAAAATGTAAATTAGAATTAATACCTACAAATAAATAGGAGCTAAAAAGCGTTTAAATATGAAATTAAAATTGCTTCCAAGGTATGGGTCAGATAAGGTTTCAGGAAAATGTCAATTGGCGTCAAAACGATGCGTTAAAAAATATTAAGAAGTGCTCCTCTTCAAACTGTAATATCTTATTAAAACATTTTTATCTCTCCACAAGAACAATTGCAATGTAAATAACACAGCTGCTTACGCTTATGACAACACAAGGAACATGCAAAGGGTCTCCCTTCACGGATATAAGGACCCAAATAACAAAGATACCGTTCTTTGCAGCCCAACCTTTTGTATGTAAAGATCCACTTACTTCCTAGGTATGGCCTTAACGATATTGTCACTGCATGTATTTGTGTGTTGTGGGTTCACTATGATCTCATTATGGTAGTATTAACTTTTTTATCGAGTCGAGTCTTGTTGTCCTAGAATTTGCTGTAATAATACTCTTAGAATTTGGCGTTCTGTAGGCCCTGTTTTTAAGTCGATAAATAACTCCAATTAGCAAGCACGTTTAGTTTTAGAAGGAATCTGTTTCACAGTGTCCAGATTGACATTATCTACAAGATATCTGTTAAATAGTTAACCTGAACTTATCTGTATTTCTAAAGCGCGATATACCAGGAATACAAAAATAACAAGATAGTTTTTTCTTCAGGATTCCAAATAAATTAAAGGAACCAATCGCCTGATGTAGCGGGTTTTAAAAGTTCTGGTGCTGAAATCCAATGCTTTGTAAGAAAATGATACCTCAATTAAAATCAGTAAAATCATTATTTCAGTTATCTTGCAAAAATATTATGCCAGAAATCCAAACATCCTAGTACTTATTTACAGTATCAATTCCCAGCAAAACCACAATAACAAACAATCCTCATTTCCGAGTACCAGGAACGCAGGAACTACAGGAGGTATCGATTGAACAAGCCGTGTAAACAAAGAGTTCTGTTGTGCTCGCGAATGACGGAGGTGTTGGAGCGAGCACCGGATATTGCGTTGTTCTGCGCCGGAAACGGGCCTCCTTCTGCCATTGTTTCGTTTTGTTACTAGGGGAACTCGATACAGAAAAAGCTGTAAAAATTAAGAAATTATAGACGATGCGCTTTGCTTATGGACGATTTATTAAATTAGACCACAATCTCTTATTTGTATTCCCCGAAGTAGAAAGTAGTAGTAAATACCTATTTACTACTACTTTCTACTTCGGGGAATTCAATAAAAAAAAGAAAATAACGGTTAGGGTACCTACCCTAACCGTTATTTTATTGGATAAACCCAATAACCCTTTACCCGATTAAGAAATCAAAGCCGATTGCGTTTAGAAACACACAACTTTTTAGTCTTCTAAAATCACTCACACTCTCAGTTTAAATGTTACATTGAGTGATTACCATATTGTCTAGAAACAATATTCTCGTTACGTAAAATGAAGAGCCACGCTGCAGACCGTAAGGAAACCAATCTTGTCTAGCAAAAGCTTAAGTACCGCGCCTCAAAGAGATGTCAGCACCAACTGACGGGGTCCGTAAGGGCCAGTGCCTGCCAGGGTTGCGAGTTTGTCCGAAAGGGATATCGCGGCCCCGGCACACGGGCAACGGAAGGAACACGGGTGGGTTTTAGTCAGTAAAAGTCTGACACACCCTCCCGCTCCGCCTAGAGCGGGAGAAGTTATTTGATCATTTCACACCCTCAAAAAAAAAAAAAAAAAAATACAATTTTAAAGGTAGGTAACAGCAATATTTTTCAAAACATAGCGATTCATCAATTTCATTTCTGAAACAAAATCCATCAACCCCCAAGAATTCAAGATTGCCAACAAAACTTGAAAGATACTGATTATATATGTACACACGATACTGTCACAAACAAACCAGCCAAGTTTTGCGGAAGCATCGATACAACAAATGTTTACTCTCATAGGGTAAGGGTAAACACAGCGTAAGGGTAAACAATGAGTTAACTGATAATGTTGCTCTTCAAACAGGGTATGAAAACAGTGAGGTAAGTGGTTTATATCAGTGATGTTTATGATATACTCGTATATGCAATGTATCAGGAATTTTGATCGATAGTGCTAAGTGTTGATTTTATTGAAAAACCTATTATTTTTGTACCAATATACCAACATGCACTGGCCCTGCGTGGTAGATCACACTCCACTCACAGAGAAGAGGTCTGAGTCCCAGCAGTGGGAACGTTATAGGCTGCTTGAGGTATGTATTGTTGAATTCTACAATGTTTTACAAGCTATGAGTTAAATTTTTTTGGACCCTGTCTGTGACAGCAATTTCCTCCTTGTCGTCATTATTGGCAGCCTTGTTCCACCTACTGCTGAGTATAGACCTCCTCCTCTTTTGTGCCATGCTTCCCTGGTCTATGCGAGCCTTATCAAGCACACCATTAAACGCAAATTTTCTTGGCTGAGACAGGCGTGATGCTGTTATATTATTTATTTACAAAATGAATTTATTTCGATTTTTATTTGAGTTATGATCTATGGGATGTATCTCATCATAAATAAAATAAAATAAGATAAAATAAAATAAAATAAATAAACAAATAAAATAAATAAAATAAATAAAATAAATAAAATAAATAAAATAAATAAAATAAATAAAATAAATAAAATAAAATAAAATAAATAAATAAATAAATAAAATAAAATAAAATAAATACATAAAATAAAATAAATACATAAATAATCAGCATGTCCCACGTGGATGTAGTATTGGCAGTGTCTTTAAAAATGGTTCTGATGAAAATAAAAATAAAATATACCATTCTGATAAACCTCTAAAAGCGAATCTATATATATAAAAATCAATTGCTGTTCGTTTGTCTCGCTAAAACTCGAGAACAGCTGGGCCGATTTAGCTGATTTTGGTTTTGAAATGTTTGTCATAGTCCAGGGCAGGTTTAAACGGTGAGAAAATTAGGGAAGGTAGGGTAGGTAGGGTAGGTACAGGTAGGGTTTAGTGCTGCAGCATCTGCCTGGCATTAATGCTGAAATGAACCTTTTTGGCGCAGCCGTGAGGCACACACTATTATTGCTAAAATATTATTTTCACTTTTTTTATTTTGTATTTAGTGTTTCACAAACTGTGTCCAAATAAACATTATTCTTTCTTTCTTTCTTTCTACCCGTGCGAAGTCGGGGCAGGTAAAGCTAGTAGTATATAAAACATTTTCATAAGCTCTCCTATATGAGAGAGCTTTCATGTTTCAATAAAACTTTTATTTATATTGGAAAGTTGCACGGATGGAGCTGGTAGTACCATAGCTTATGAAATACATGCATACTTGAAGTTAGAGCTTTGAAAAGTTGAAGGATTATCTGAGTGATACAAACCGTAGGATCTGTATGAGTTAGCCAGATAGTAGGTAGTTTCTAGTCAAGAGTCTTTCCAAGGAAAAAGATGGTGGCTGATGTAACAGTGAATGCTAGAGGGTATATATTTTTAACCTACTGCAAAACAGCAGGAGGTTCTATGTTTCATTTCACTTTCAAGTACCTACTCTGTGCTTCTCAGATATATATTACGTCATAATGTTCTATGTTCTATGAGTATCAAAATATTTATTTATTTAACAAGCCATGTTTCCTTTGCCATTACAGATAATAATAAATCTAATGCGACAATAGTTATTTATGCTATAAGTGCGGAAATCATCTTACACACGTGTATCATACCACGTTTTACTATGCATTGTGCGAGGAAAAAAAAAAAAAAACGAGCGAACTTTACGGCAGTTGCCTGTGATGTGTAACATCTAACATACGACGACGTATATAAATGATAAAAACAACATTCATGACTTTGACTTCGACTTCGACTTCGACTTTGACTTTGACTTTGACTTCGACTTCGACCTTTTGATTTTCACCATCGCCATAATCATCGCCATCGTTATCATCATCATCTGATTTGTAAATACAAATTAGTGAAAAAAAATCTCAAATAATAAAATCTCTCGGGACGAGACGGGCTGACGACGGCCTCAAAAATTAAAAAAAACAGAAAAGTAAAAAGCACTAGTGAACAAAAGTGACACTTTCCGCACAAATTGACTGCTTGGAAAACGCTCTTTTCGAGCAAATGCATTGTAAAGTAACTTAAAATATACTTAACTATACCTTACATGCTACACAGTACGTGGCCCTTGTGAACTCACCCAGTGTACAGGTGAATATGTCTATGGCATCCGCCCCCGTGTTGAGAGTGCAGCGCACGAGTCAGCGGTGCGCGCCCCAGCAGGTAAGTGCGCGCACTCGGCACCACCAGCAGCTGTGGCTTGCACCGCCGCGCCACGTACCTATCCGCAAAATTAAACCCTATTTCTGATAGTATACCTGAGTTTTGTATACTACCTCTTAAAACTTTGAAAATATACGTCGCCAGTGTCACTTAAATGCGTCTTATACTCGTACTTTATATGTGTATGTATGTCGCATAAATGGCTGTATTTTTTTATTGCATTGACTAGAGCTCCAAAAGAACAAAGATGTAATTACGTATTTGATATTAATTTCAACTTGATATTTCTACGCGGTCCTAAGAAAATGGGTCTTGACAGACTGACGGACCGACAACGAAGTGATCCTATCCGTTTTTTCCTTTTGAGGCGCGGAACCCAAAAATACTTGAATATCAAAGAACTAAAGAAATTAATACTGCGTAGTCAACCAAATCTTACGAAATCTGATAACAAATATTAAAAAAACCGGGCAAGTGCGTGTTGGGCCACGCAAAAAGAAGGGTTCCGTAGTAAAGATGAATTTATCCCAAAAATAAACTTAACTTTGTAGTTGGGAAACATGTTTTCCCATAGGTATACGTCATGGTCAATTCTCCAACTAAAAATTACATTAGAAATGGCAAAAAAAATGTGGTAAAACTGCAAATTAACAATTTTCGGACCTTTTCCTTTACTAGTGCCGTGAGATCCGGCTTCCTCCCAAATTTCATGATTCTAGGTCAACTGCAAGTACCCTGTAGGTTTCGATTTTTTTGCGAGTATCAAAATATGTCACATAAATAGCCGTATTTTTTTATTGTCTTGACTTAGAAGCTGGATTTTATTAGAGCTCTAAGGGAACATAGATTTACGTATTTGATATTATTTTCAACTTGATACCTCCACGCGTTCCGGAGATAATAAGATATTTTAAGGGTTCCGCTGTTTCTTTTTGAGGTACGGAAACCTAAAAATCCTCTTCTTTTCGTGTGGTTAGTGACTAACCTGGTGTCAGAGTTTTAAAGCTGCCCATGGGCCTCTGACTTGGCTTCACATGCCGTCGAGAAATATACCTGTTTCCACGAAAAAAAAATATATCATAAGGAAACAATCCCATATTACTTTCCACGAAAAATGCCAGAATGCGTTGCTTTATATAAACCCGATATAAAAAATCCCAGCTAAACGGAAAAACCATATGCATCCAGCATTCGAAGAATGTTGGAGTGCTATTTTCCCAACAATTTTTATTTTAAATAAAAGAGGAATGTGATTTTTGCTTGATAGGAAGAGAGTGGCTCCCTAAGCGGTCAAGCGGGCGAATAAAACACTAACAATTTATGATAATGATTGAATTCTTTAATATAATTTAGTTATCGGTTTTACCGCAAAAAGATTCGATCTTTCATTTTATAACGCTCAGTATAGTAAACTCGGGGAGTGTCTACAGTACCTACCAAAGACTAATGAAAGTCATAATTACACCCTAAATGAGTATCGGATCTTACAGCCGCACATCATTATGAGCTAGATCAAATTTTGAAGCTAAAACCGAGCTGTCTGCTACAAATTAGCTCTTTGATTGTTGTAATAGACGTTAATTTGTCATTTAAAGATAATATTTCGCCAGAGCGAGTAATTATTATTACTTATTAGTTAAGCGTCGAAGACTGTACCATTATAGCTGACACTTATGTCAGTTAGAAATCTTATTAGTATTGCTACTAAGTAGGTAAGGCCTACTGCACTGCAAAATGTCACGCGATTTTTATTCGCGCAGTTTTATTCAGTGTTTGGAATTTAATTTCAGCGCAAATTTTAAATCACTAGTCCATGTACATACATGAGTTACTCGTAACTTTTAATGATTTTATACTGAAGATCATCTGAACGAGTAGTGTTAATGATTTGGAAAAAAATATATGTTAATTAGAGCATTTTTTAAATAACTTAATATACGGATATTTTAGACTATGTTTAAATTACATAAAGAAATTAATTTGTAAAATTATGTCTACCGCGGATAAAAAACTGCGAATCACGAAAAATCTATCAAGCGTATTTTACTGAGACCAATTTTAATTATTTAGTATACGTGCTTTATTAAAATACCTTTTTTTTATGTTTAATAAATTAATAATGTGTTAAATTGGGGACAGCGCTCTTTGAAGGGCGAGTCCTATAATTACTGGCTGGACGTACGACGCGCCACTCAAGGTGACTGGCATATATCTGCGTCTTAAAAATTGCGTAAAAATTTCGCGCGATTTTTTATCATAGTGCGGGCTAGGCCTATGTGTTTAAACCCTTTTGCTTATTTAGGGCTTCAATCATTTATGATGAACCGACACATGTGTATAATACCCGCCTATTTTTGTCCTACTGCAGACAAAGAACTCTTCTCATACAGAGAAGGCACGAGCATTGATGACCACGCTTGCTCAAGACGGGTTGGTGATTTCAGACTTATGTTAACTATACATCTAAGTTCCCTCACGATCTTTTCCATCACCGATGTCAGTAAAGTCCAAGATAAACTTAGAAAGTACATATTTATGAATTTAAAAATTGTCATTGGTATTTGCCCAGATTTGAACTCACATTCTCGTGCATGAGATGTGAGGCCTTAACCACTGGGCTAATTCGTGGTTCTAAAGAACACTGCAAAAACATGTTACCCAGAATAGATCGACATTTTCGCAATAATAAAATGCTTCACGGTAACAGAATATGAATGTACATAAGTCAAATGAATTGAAATTCAACTTCAACCTTGTGTACAAATATCTCAAATTAACTATATTTGAGTAATTACTCTGGCTGAGCATCCCTCGTTAGAATGGAGACCGTGCCAATTATGAACTACCCTGTAACTGCACTAATTATAATTAATTAAATTAACAAGTTACCAGTTGGTTACCAGTTGGTTACCGGAGGAACTTTGCTGTGGTTCATGTTATAAGATAAGTTGAAGTGGACTCACATTTCTGAAGGTACAGTCAGTCTATGAGATAAGTTTCCGGGCTACTAATTTTAACCAAACTTGATTCATGTCAAGTTTTCAACATTGTTTTTCTTGAATGTGTTTTTTTTTTAGTTTTGATCTGTATAAATCTATAAACCTGACTTGGTTTCCGTATGTCGCTTCCGTCGCACAGTTGCTGTGGGTCCCCCATAGCCCAGCATCAAGCTAAGTTGGAAGCTTCATGTCACAGTCACGAAAAGCAGCTGTCGACTATTTTTGTTCCATGTTGTATTAAGTATCATATTTTTATTCCAGTTTTATCTTTTATGTTATACTAGTTTTCGCCCGCGGCTTCACCCTCGTGGAGGTCGGAAATTATCCCGCGGGAACGTACTACCGGCATAAAAAGTATACTATATGTTAATCCAGGTTATAAACTATCTGTGTGTCAAATTTCATCCAAATCCATTCAGCCGTTTTTGCGTGATTGAGTAACAAACATCCAAGCATACAAACTTTCACACTTATAATATTAGTATTAAGTAAGTATTAAGTATTACTCGTATATTACGTGTTTCAGTGGCAATTTACCAATGTTTCTTTCTTTCCTTCTTATAATGAATCCAAAAGTAATTTTGAATGTAATTAATCCTGCATGGTGTTTATTACTTGCCTGGATATTGATGTACCTACCTATTTCTGTTGTCAGCAGGCAGAAAATTTCAAACTTTTTATTACGATGCTCGGTTCCGTACTGAACGCTCAGTAACGGCTCCCAAACTCCCAAACTTAATAAAAATAAACTCGACGCTTCAATGACACTTTCAATTATAAACGTCGATAAAATTGTTTTATGGCCAGATGAAATACCTATATTTAAATATTACTAAGAACTTAATTAAAATGTCCATTAAATAGAGCTGCTTTGTTTTCTACTAAATTAGTAAACAACACTGAAAGAAAGTAAAGTGCAAACTAAAAAAGTAAAATAAAATTCCTTAATTAAGTGCCTTTCGGGGCACTGAACTAAAAACCCAACCATTTACTTAACCGTTTATAAATGGACTCTTTCAAGAATTAAAATAAAAGTAGTGAACCCATTATTCACACGACACAAAAACAAAATGTGAAAACAGAAATGTAAAAACAGCTTACTTAAATTAATGAATGTGGAGACAAAAAGCTGGAAGCGCAGACTTTTTTTTAGTCCTAGTAAAAAATGGCGGGGAGGCGTTTATTAGACTTAATTTATACGACCCTGGTCTGAGGTGATAAGGGTATAAAGTTGGTAAAAAAGTTACGGGTATATGTGTATTTGTTAAAAAGGCTTTCTTTCTTTTACCTTTACGTGTTGAGCTTAGGGTAAAAGATAATCTTGTAGAGTACCTTTTTTTGAGTAATTCTTTGAAGAATTGGTCTGAGTGAAAGGCTTTTGCAGAAATAAGTAGCGGCCTCGCAGAAGATTTTTCTTTTTTATGCGTGACACGTTTTGTTTGAGATTAATCTTTTGAAAAAGTCTAGAAACAAGTAAAAATACCTGTTTTGCAATTTCGTTATGGACTGAAAAATCAGAGAGATCGTTCATTGCCACATGATTGTAATAGGTAGGCAGTAATTTGGAAATACGGGAAGAAATTAATTTGTTTAAGTATACGAGTATATTGACTAACACACTAAAATCATTAAAATATTCATTATATTTGTCCTTACCATCTCTTACCATCTGCCCGCTGACATAATCTAGTTTTTAAGAAGATGTAAAGGTTTCCATGGACTGTCTCGGTGGTTGCAAGAGGTACTGCTAGAGCTAGGGCAGTGATAGCCTATTGGTGTGATCGTCGGACTGCCAAGTCATAGGTCTCGAGTTCGAACCCAAACACCTCTGACTTTTCGGATTCATGTGCGTATTGTATAATTATCATTTGCTTCAAAAACGGTGAAGAAAAACATCGTGAGGAAATCGGCGTGCCTGAGAGATATTTCTCGACGGCATGTGAAGCTAAGTCAGAGGCCCATGGGCGGCTTTAAAACTCTGACACCAGGTTAGTCACTAACCAAACGAAAAGAAGAAGAGGTACTGCTGAGCATGAGGTCCTGGGTTCGATTCTCGGGTTGGGCAAACTGATATTGGGGTTTTCCGGCAGGAATTTCTCAGTAGCAGCCTCACCCTCTATTACATGGAACTGACAGAACTGGCGAAATATGGGTTTAGGTACTAAAGGTGCACCTCTGCTTCACCCTTTTTTTTTTTTTTTTCAGTATTGGTAATCATCAAATGACTTCTCCCGCTCTGGGCAGAGCGAGAGGGTGTGACAGACTTTTACTGACTAAAACCCACCCGTGTTCCTTCCGTTGCCTGTGTGCCGGGGCCGCGATATCCCTTTCGGACAAACCCGCAACCCCAGCAGTGCCTCACCCTTAGAGGTAAACAAGCGTGATGTTATGTTATGTTTACCTACTACTTACCATCTGCCCGCTGTCATAGCCTAGTTTTCAGTTAGATGTAAAGGTTTCAGTAAAATGAGGAGACACATTAAAATCGTTCACAACGTGTTTATTGCACCGTGTAACAATTGTATAACGATACCTAGAGTTACTTACTTTTTATGAGTCACACTGCAATCATTTACAATTTGGCCACTATGAACATTCATGAAATTATTTTTAATTTTATCGAAACTTAGCTAAAAGCAAAGATTTCAATCGTTAGATTTGCCCTCACTGTACTTAGATATCGCGAAAATGTGTCCATATTTAAAAGAGTGAGCTCACACATCCCAAATGAAACGATGGATATGATTTGTCTATGAATGAGCGATACACTACTCAAATGTCATTGTCAATGAAAGAGAAATATGACCATCTTTTGACGCGGTCGGGTGAATCTAACGATTTAAATAATTGATCAAAACTGACTAGATGATACCAAAAATATTATGTCAGTTAAAATTTTATATTATAAACTCAAATCTAACCAAATCCCTATAAAATTTTAAAGCAATACGTTTGTTTTAGACATGAAAAATCTAAATAACTAACTCAGACAATGTTTACATTCTGTTTCTAATTCTTTACTTTTCTAATAATTTGTAATAGTTAACAATAAATAACTAGTTACTATCTAGCCTATAATTCTCACACAGCAATTTTATACAATATCTGGTAATAAAAATGATATTTTAAAGTTATTATAAAAATGAGAAACGCTAGATTTTAATTTACGATTATCACAATTCCGATTTAGTGAGCATAGCAGTTGATTCATTTCAGAAGTGTTCTTATATGACCGATTTTTTTAAATATTAAAACATCAAAGAACACAAAAAAAAACTATTTTTATCACTATTTTTTTTCTGCCTAATATTATTTTATATTATAGAATTCTTTTTTATTTTATTTGTATAATTATTAAAAATAAAAACATGACTTCCAACTAAACTAAAGCCATATTAATAAACTAAAATATAGAGTTGAAATATTCCTCCTTATCGCTTGCGACTGGTAATGTAACCAAGAGACTGGCGGCATTGCCACGTATTATGGCAATGCTTAGCCTCCGGCCAAGGTAGAAGCCAGCCCTTGTTAGGTCTTGTCTTTTATTAAAATTATACTCGAAGCATTTTTCTGTAAAATTTCAAAGATACAAATTTCAAATAACGTTTCTCATTTTAACATCAACTCGAACATTTGATAAAATTGTACAAAATATTCTAACAACTATAAAATGCAACGAATTGTAAATAGATTCTTTATACAAACTTTGAATTGGTACTAATATTAATAAAGAAATATCTATAAACAACGACAGGAAGCACGTAGGTAAGAAGCACAACACAGAGTAAGTTACTAGATCTAGGAAAATTGGGGATAAGAAGTAGACTGAAATATTCAAACTAGTGGAATGCTATTTTTCATGTAAAAAAAAGGTACATAATGTGCGGTTTTATAATTTATAATGTGATAATAATAACATGGTTGTCACGGCCGCAGCATCACGATACCACAGGGAAGTAAAATATATGGAAACATAAAGACACTTTAAAATTTCCGTACACGATAACGTTATAACGTGCACGTATTTCTATACATTTAATGGACGTGGACGTCCACGATAATATTGTTACGTTAGAAATTATAAAAGCGCACATGTGGATAACACAAATGGAAAATCAGATGTAGAAACAAGCAATCGTAAATACAGTCAAAATAATGAATCTCTCTTTTTCTCAATGAGTCTGTTAAACATTATTAAATCTATCAAATTGTACACTCATTATTCACAACTTACAGGTATGCCGAGATTCTAATCAGTAACTAGACGTAGAACTGTTAGTAGAAAAGTGTAAAAGTACCCTGAAATAAATTTAATACACGAATATAAGTTTAAAGCTTACATATTGTTTGAAGGGCGAATTGTGGGCTGGTGAAATTTTGTTACAAAAATATCGTGGAGATAATTTTGGGACACAAGAGAATTTTATTACAAGAAGTGGAGCAATTTTCAATTTATATTTTGTCACGCTATCAAAATATAAAGATACTTTTTTTGTAGGAGTAATAGCTATAACGAGCAGGGCAAAATACATTTCTGTAACAATAGAATTCAATGATGAATGTACACTCATTTCAACAAACACAGAGCTGTAGGCAAAAGCAAATAATTAAAACACTGTTTGATCTGTTTTACCAATAGCAATTTCGTTTCATGATATAATTACAGCGGTGACACTATTTACTGTTAAGCCCGAATAATTGGAATTTTCTGATAGTGAATCAATCAATTCAATGACACTGTGGAGACAGAATGACCTTTTAAAGACTGATAATAATCATGCAATTATAATCCTTAGCTATGTGTGAGTAGCTGATAATAAATATGACTTCTGTTTGAAAAGTATTGATGAGAAGATAATTGAAGCCCTAGTCCTTTTTGCGGAAGTAAAAGGAATATAAATAGCGATATAATAACGGCAATCAATTTCCTTATAAGCTTTATTCCGCAAAAAAAGTTATATTCATTCCTCTAATGTTTGCTGGCATGATTTGGCTTTGTTCAATACGAAATTCTTCGTGAAAGTGGTTGTTTCTCTAATATATAGAATTTATTACGGTTTCATTAAATCTGTATTGGTTGCGGAGCGGATACATGTGCTATTATTAATCATTTATGTTTGTATGATCATTATTTAGGAATTGTCCAACAATTCCAGGAATTACTGATTAATACTGTTTCATTTACTATTATATCATCAGAATAGATTATTGAACGGATTTCTGCAATGTGAACACGGAATACGGAATTACACAACATTATTAACTACAACCATTTGGAAACATTAAACATTCGCATATTAACAGCATTCATTAACTCCTAAATTCTGTGCGTTTTGACGTAAAATGTACTTGATTATTTTAATTGAACCGTTAATAAAGAACAAATCTTACAGAGATTTTTTTCCACTAAATATGAATCCTATGAAAGGTTTTCTAATAAAATTGTAAGTACTCGTCAAGTTTGCTCAAGTATCTAAACTTGAAGATACAAAACAAAGTAAGAATAAGTAAGCAAGGAATGAAAAATCCGAATAAGAAACCGTAAAAGAGAAGAGAAACTTGGCTTTCAAATTTAGTCGAAGTTGCATGAAATATGGACCAATTTACGAGTTTGATTGGATTTTGCATAAACGTAGCTCGTCAACCGAACTTTTACAAGTGCAAGTTTCTGAACTGATGAATCTTCAGAATGTTCTGATAGCACAAGAAGTGAATGGTCAATTAGAAAACCTTAAAATAGATATAAGCCCGGCTGGGTCTCGTAGCCCCTGTTGCTTAATTAAATCGGATTAGATAAACAAAGATTCATGGGACAAAGTAATCTCGTAAAGATTTCGTTGAGGATTATTTCGGTTCTTTTAAAATAATCTAAGTTAGGTCGAAGTAATTAATAGTGCTAAGCAATCACGCACCGAGTCTCTTGTGTACTTCCACCTGCCGATGAGTCTGGAGGAGGTTCCGAGCTCCTTCCACCTCCACTCCATTCAAGAGCATCAATCATCTCCATCAGCTCTTTGAACACAGCTATGACCCTCCAATTATACTTAGCCGAACACTCCACGTACCCACACTTCCAGTGTTTACGAACTAAGTTCACGATATTTCTTCTCTTCTCTCTTGAATCTCCGCAAGCACTTTCTGCTATAGCAAGTTGCTGAAGTCCACTAGCCGCGGATGGAGTGTTACTACAAAGTAGATCCTGTTTATTGCCGACAACTAACACTGGAACGTTCCTCATGTCCCGACTTTCAACCATTTGGTCTCTCAAAGTTCGTATATACTGGAAAGTTTCCACGTTAGATAAATCGAAGACTAGAATGTAGGCAGTAGCACTTCTGAGTCCGTAGAAGCGGTAGTGAGCCCATTCGTAATACGAGTTTATTGGAAAGTAAGGTATTACTGGTACATCTGTGATTTTGACTTCATAAAGGTGCTCATTGATGATCACCGAAGGGTAGAACGTGTGTTTACGGTCTGTTGGCACATATTCCTCTGAGAAATCGCTCCAGACGAATTGCTGCGAACAAAGAAACGGCATTTTATAAAAGGGGTTTTGTAAAGTGACTAAGATGGATTTGGGTAGGATTCATTAATCACCGTATAAGCTATGCCTCACCTTGCCCGGATATGTCGTTAACAGGGTGACGACCCGCCATGAACGGTGTGACACGGGCTATAACTTTGGCAGTTAGGTAGGCAAGATGCTCACTATTGGTCCTTAGGGAGGCACAAGGCGTAAAAGCTGCTGTTTTGTCAGAGCTATTTGTTTACCTTAAGTTATTGGTCGTGTTTGCAAGAAACCTTCAAATATAATAGGGGATCGTAAAATGTGGAGTTTATAAATAATAATATCATATTCTGGAGAGATAAAAACTAAAAGGCTTTCGATATAGAACAAGAGTTGGATATATAATTACCTGCCTGTTTATATCTAGGTTTTAAAATAGTCTATTGTGAAAATATGTCGAATAAAATTTGTCAGAAGCATATTATTCAAATATCACATAATAAGAATGAGTTCGTAGATATTGTTACAAAATTAATTTATGCTTTATGCAAAATATTTATTGCTTTCTCATAACAAACTTAATAAGTAGTTATACATTTCAGGTTCATAAATTTCTTCAAGTTCAACAATTTCTTAGAATAAAATTAATGAAATATGAGCGTTATTTTCAGAGATTTTTTATTGGTTCGTTTCATCCTACTCTCCAGTTGTTTTACCTACAGGTCTGCTGTTTATGATAAAATGAACAATATCTTTGAGCTTATCTACTTTTATTATTTATCTACTAGCTGTGCCCGTGAATTCTTTACCGTGGATGTCGAAAACAATAAGGGAGAAGTGGTACCTTCACCTTCTGAAGATACCACTCCTCCATTAAAAAGGAAGAATCTTCCGACCAGGCCTGGTGGGAACAGATTCTACAGATTTATTATTTGTATTATAGATCATAGTAGATATAGAAGATGAAGTATGTACATAAATAAATAAATAAAGAGAAAAGATTTTTCAACTTTCTAATTTCAAACAATTCATTCCACTGAGACCCATTCAATCGGAACAATTTTCTTCTACGAATGGAATTCTCGACAACTTCGCGAATTCTAAAGCAAAATTCCGCTTTGTAACAAACAGCTCGCAACACAACAAAGTTATTCATAGCAAAACCAACACCAATGCTATCAACCAGGCGTGCAGGTGCTGTGGAGGTAAATAGAACTGGAGTTGTAATACAACTTTCATGACATACAGTTCGGGAATATAAACATGCTGCATTTTATGCCGCCTTAGTACCTGTGTGGTGAAGTTACTTTGTCAGGTAATATAAGTACAGACTTTGTTACTATGACAAATAAAGTCACGTTGTATTGTTAGATCCCGTTTAACTAGGTGACATCTAAATAGTTTTCTGAATGCTTGTTGCGAAAGTAAAGTAGAAACTAAGGATGTTTGTAAACTACGATTATATTTAGTATCTAGTGTAAATAGTTAGTTGAATATTTCACCGTATAATTATGAACTTCGTTAATTTATAATCTATCAGTATTATTTCCAGTTTCAGTATTTTTTTTATTTGTTTTATAAACTGTCGAAAAATTGTGAACTGCAACAAACCATTTACAATACGAGTATAACGCATTATTTTTGAAATGTTTTTAATATATCCATGCGAAACCGAAAAATTGTGAACTGGTATCAAATTTGCTTGTGACGTAATACTAAATAGCCTGCCTAGCTGCGAGCACCTTGGAAGTAGGTTTTGCGGCGCGATTTTGTCACAGTTATAACTTAACCTAACCCATTTCACCTAGTTCACAATTTTTCGACAGTTTATAATCTAATGGAAATAATACCGATAAATTATAAACTAATCACTCACAATCTAGTTTATACTATTTTTCATTGATTGTATTATACTTTCATGCACGAAAGTTACATGAGGTTCGAGGATTAAAATGGGTGATAAATATTTTCCTTACTCGCAACCCATTCAAAGCCAAACTAAGACATATGTAGCACTTGTATAACCAGTTCAACAGAGTGCTAAAGGTTTATAGTTTAAGTTATAATAGTGGTACAGGAGTATTTGTCAAAACTCAATTACGCAGACACGGGAAAACTACTAGAAATTTAAAAATAATATCTCTATCAACCTACTCTCATAAAAGTCTCTTCCTTTACCTAATTAATAATAGTGTCCACTTTATCTACTTTAATATTATTTGTTAATTTATTTAAACATAATATATCTTACATAATCTAGTTTTAAAATAATATACCCAAATAGTTACTCTTTAAGTCATAAAAAATATCATGTGTTCTTTTTAATATACCTTATTAATAAACCTATTGTTGTCTTCTTTTTAAATGTCTGATGTAAATTGCTGGCCTGAAACACAGGTTTTTCATGAACCTAAATCAGGCAGGACTAAATTTCAGTTAGATTTAAATTTTCCTCGATTGTAATTAATCTAAATTATAATTTTACTTTTTAATTGAATAAATTTAATTTAATTTATTTTATAACCGGTTTGCGGGTATGGCTAGATGTACATGTAAACGTAAAAGAAGCAAAATAAGTATGTTAGGATCGCACCAGTGAGTTCTTTAGGTTCTGGCTGCTCCCATAGAAAAAAGGTGTCCGTTTATTGTATGTATGTTTTAAGTATTTAATTAAATTCAAATCATTTGAAAACCAGAACAAAGATTTTGATAACATTCTGAGAAATAAAACACAACCCATATGTAACCCTAAAATATAGAAATATATCGATTATTATTATTTGTAATGAAAAATAAAATTATGTATTAAATAAAATAATTATTTCCAATTTTAATTTTTTTCGCGAGCGAACGAGTTTCACTCAGTTTTAATATTAACCGAATTCACCGATATCCATTTATCATTCACTATAAATCGAATTCATCAAATATCTTGTGCAAAGTTAATTAAAAATAACCCGAGCGCTGCCCTATACATACGGTAGTCTCAAGTTTATCGTGAAGTAAATATTCATAGAATAACTGATGAGCTGTTACGAATGTACATATCTGATAATGTCATATTGCATTACGTGAGGATTCAGGAACATTTTGAAAAAGAAGTAAAATGTCGTCGTTGGGAAACTGAAACCTAAACTTCCTGATAGATTTTCCCGCTAAGGAAAATCTGAGGTGTGAAAAGATATACTATAGTCGAACCTATTGCGACTAGTATTTGAATTCATTCTCTTGTCATGTTATGTTAAGGTATGATCGAATATTGAACTGGCTTAACCAGAATAATTTGCATAACGGAACCATAATAATAGGGTTTTGAAATATCCACAAAATATACTTCTAAACTTCAATTTAACACCAACTTTTATACCGAACAAACCCCTATTCAATAGCTCACTTACACACGCCATTTGAAGCCACACGAAGGAAAGGTTAAAAGTTTTGAACATAACTTTACCCTCCGATAGTAAATGCTAGTCGATCGTTTATGGCTCGACAATAACCTCTTTACTTCCATCCCCTTTCACAGCTCCTGGTGGATTTTCTCGCCATTTTAAAAGTGGAGGAGGTTAACAATCCTCGTTATCGTAGCGTAGTGCAATATTGGAACTCGTCACATTTTAAGCGCCTGTAGCACGTGTTGAGTGAAAATGCATTAAAGCTGTAACGTGTTCATTTTCTCTTAGTACGTCGTCTCTTATATTTTTAAACGAACTTTAAAGTAATTTATAGTTTTAGTAGTTAGTGTGTAGTTTTAGTGTAGTAGTTTATTCAATTGAAATGGGGCGTGAAAGTTTTTGTTTCTCGATCTCCATTAGTTTTTATGGAAAAGATGGTTTTCAATATTTTTTTAATGCTAATGTGACAAAACATTAGTCTTGACAAATTACAAATGACACGCAAAAACATGACATTGTAACAAAAAGATTGAAACACGTGAATAACGATACATTAACAACGTCGCATGGGCACATAATTCGAGAAAAACTAATGTTAGATACACAATCAATCACTTTGACGTATTGTTTTCTGCTCCCCTGTTGAGTGAGCTCCATATGTTGCATGTTTATTTTATACAAAGGACAGTTATACAAACAAATGGAAAATGGTTGAAAATCTATCAATGTGTTGACGTAAAATACAGCATGGAATATTTCGTTTTTGATTTAGATCGTGGATCATATGGAGTGAAAAGTGTTTTCGGGAAAGTAAAACTGTGTTGAATGTTTTCAATGAAAGTATCTTATAGCTCCATAGCTGTTACTAAGTTATAATATTATTATACATATAATATTGAAGCCTACTTCTATGAAATAAGAAAAGATAAGCTTGTACTCATATATCATGCTACATAAAAGATATCCCAGAATTTATTATATACGTCACGCAACCCAAAAACGTTATTCATTTTACTCCCGACAACTATCATATCATCTAGATAAACTACTAACAAAAACTTATCATATCACACAAAACACAACCCAAATATCAAATAATGTAATTACACATTCCATTTCCCGACGTATTACACCTGGCCCCAGATAGTTAACGATCTACCCTCCCATACAATATGAGTAATATAACCCCACTACCGAAGCTAATTTGGTAGAACGCGCCAGATAGATCAAGTGTCACGGTATACCCTTAACGTTTATGAAAGACGACGTTGTGATATGGCCGTAATATCTTATCTGTCATTGTGGAATTGTATTTGATCAAGATGTATTCGTATTTTATATAATGAAGAGTGAGTGGGATGATTAATAGAAGCCATTTGTTGGTATAAAAAATTAAATTCTGTAAAAGAGAAATGTAATTTTTTGTAGTCCTTGAATATGAAAGTCCGTTTTTTATATAAGCTAGTACTTTTGACATAAGCTGGTTTTGTATGTGTCTGCATCAAATAAAATAAAAATCTCTAAAAAAAAATCGATAAAGTGAGACAAAATAGACATTCTCGAATTGCAGATTTTGGGCGTAGGTATCAAAAACTACATTTGACCTCAGTCATTTTCGTCTATCTACAATGAATAGAAAAATATCATGTGAGAAATAATAAAATATGCAAATAAAAACGCGTTCATCTAGATAAAATCCATTCAGTAATTACTACCGACACATCCCACATCCCCAGACTTCATATTTATGAAAGCTACATCATGGAAATTGCCCTAATGCGGGATCCGTTTTTCACGCCTCAAATCCTAAAATCATACGCATAACGAATGAATCGGAAAATACGGCGAGTCATCCGAATGTGAGCTCCATTGACGACAGTAAATCATTTATTCGGGCATTTTCGTGTTCCCAAAATATGATGGTATTATTGTGTGAAAGTATTTTTTTGTATTGTATTGTCGCTGGAACGAATATGAGGAGTATTAGCTCCCCGTTCTGTTCAAAGGTGTTGAATATACGGTTCTGGCGGAGAAACTTTCTGCGTTTTACACTCGATGGCAAGACAGTTATACTAATGTAATGAGAAAACGTCTTTTGTTGTTCTGTCTGACGTTTTAAATCCTAGCTTTTGCCTTGGTGTAACTTTGTGCACCTAGCATGAAAATAACAACAGAACATAATATTCAGGAATGATAAGATTGCATCGTATAAAGCTAACATGATTTGAACAGTATATGATTGAAATCTAGCAAAAGCGATTTTTCGTCAAAGAATGCAGTACTCAAATTACTTTGTGTAACCTTGTATTATTATAATAGTAACATTTTTAGTTTGTAGTACGTTTCTATCTCTAACAAAGTGCAAAACTGTCTGAGCCCGCATGAGTCTCTCAATGCGTGTTTGTCTTAGTTTCTAGGATACAAAGAGTGTCATGTTGTCAACAAAATCACAGAGGAAAATAAACTACCAGCATCTATTTTGCTAATGAACAAGCATTATTATATTACTGTATATATCATCAACAACAAAGGTAACTTGACAAAGTAATTCTGTTGGTCCATCTGCCACCCAACCAAAAACTTTTAACTAGCCAACATTTTGATAAATAAATAATACTTAAATTATTATCAGTTGGTTTTGTATTGTAAAAATGGAAAGTTTAAAACGTAGAAATGTTTCATCGCCAGACAGTATCATAGCTACACAGCGTTACGAAAGGTTCGTCAATTAGATACCTTAACAAACGGATATAATTATGTGTGTTAGCCGAAAAAAAAGCCTTGGTTGAGAAACATTCGCAAATGGACCGGAGTCACGAGTGCTCTTGAGCTGTTTCACCTCGCAAAGGACAAAGAGAAATATTTAGATTTGCTGGCCAACCGTCTGGCACCAAATGAAGAAGAAGTCAAAATAAAGAATTCGTATTACCTGTATAATGCTAGTCTTCCCAACAGCTGGGGCACCAAGTAGCACCACTTTGACGAGGTCGAGGCTATCAGGACTTGGCTCCAGGCTTGGAGCCCCGCCCACTGTCAGGGTACCCCCTCCACCCCTCTCCAGGTAGTCCAAATCCAATTCTACGACAAAGAGAAAGAAACATTAGGGTAGTATTAATTTTAAAGTTAGCATAAGCATAATTAGCCTATACCGTTCCCACTGCTGGGACCAAGGTCTCCTCCCTATGTGAGCCAGTGCGGGCCCGAGCACATTCGTAAGAAGGTAATGGTTTCCCATTGTTTGTCTTATTTGTTTTAGTATATTCGTGTATTTATGTGTATTTATCTGTTCTTGTATTTATTTATATTATATTATATATATAGGTATATGTATCCTTATATTTAAATAAATATTTATTCCACAATTTTCGCCCACCACTGATTATCTCTGCATCACCCAAAGGTTAACTGGTAGAAGTAGAAAATGCCTATGGCATTCAGTCCGCCTCTATACATTTGTGTGCTTAAAGTGTTAAATAAATAAATATGTCTGATTTGTTAATTCCATCACATGTCATTATGACATTTACTTTCATCGTTTTAAGAGCAGTGGTAATGGAATAAATTACGTATGTTGAAGTTGTATCGTCGAAATTACCTTGCAGTTTCATAACTTCGATGCAGCTAAAGCAACCTGCAGGTACTGTAAAACTCATCGAGTTAACCTAATAGGTAAGTGCTTATTATAATAATAATGACTGCGTTATTTTGTTGTTTGTTAACAACAACAACAACATTGAATTTCGTACAGTTGCTTCTTTTTCTATTTTAACCGATAATATAACATTCGTCTAGTTAACCAGATTACTTTGTCACTACTCCTGTGCATTTGAGGACGTAAAGAACGCTAATGAAGACGCGATCAGCGTGGCCACCTGCCGGGCCAAAGTAAGTAAATAAAATTAGTACTCAAGTAGTCTACCTGTGCCTCGAGGTCAAAGAGGAAAATACGTTACGTGGAAGTAAATATAAATTTCTTCTTTCAGTTGCCAAACTACCTCTATTTCGAATTACATTATAATCGACTTGGTATGCAGTTCTTCATAATTAAATTGATGCAGTCAACGCAAAAGCAGCCTAACCCACATTCCCTGACCGTCGCAAAGATGAAATTTCAAAACAAAAATGGCCCAACCACGATTTTTTGTTCTTCATAATAGATGGCGTTACTAAATTTGTTTTTGCATTGTAATTTTTTAATCCCTCCAAAATGCAAAACTGGCCTAAGGAATGTTTAATATCTCTATAGTGATTGTCTCATGGTTAAGCCACTTTTGCGCTGACGGCCTCAATTGTAATTTTAGTTAATCAATCTTTATATTGACATTGATTATCTTTATTATTATGTACTTAGCATCTCAGGTGTGTATTTTGTACTTTTGCATGCCTTCTGGTTAAATATGGCTGTTGAATTATATTTATTTTTATGTCACCGTGTCTGTGTCTGTACCCATATTTGCAAAATAAATATCTTATCTTATGCATTCTTTTAGCTGTGAAATGTAGATAACAAATAGGCAGAGCTAAACTCTGCTTAGGTTTTTTAGCTAGGTAACAATTGTAATAAGGCATACTATCCAACACAACTAGATAATATAGTAAGTCATGAAAAAGATACCGTTTTTGACGACTGACAGTAGGTCTTGACTACTTTTACTAACGGAACTGTGCGTGGTAATAAAATATTATCACACATACAAAGAAATAATAAAAGAAATAGGTTTATAACATTATGTAACAAAACTTGCTTACGTTCACAAAATAAAGACGATCAAAAATATACGCCATCACAAAAATCAGCAATGCATGAAAAATGGTGTATGGGCCGCCAGTTACTACCTATAGACGGTCCATTGAATGAAAAACACAACAAAGAGATGATCCAAAGTGATATATGACCCGTAATAATGGCCATATCGGTTCATCTACGTTTTATTGTAGATATAAATATTTCGGAACAAAAGACTGGTATTATGTGGATAGCAATAGTAATAAACAAAATGGGTTTTAGGAGAAGAATTAATACCGTAATACCGTACTCGAATTTATTAATTTGGTCATCAGTGCAAAAAAAAGGCTGGGATGAAATAAATATTTCCAACAAAATTAAAAAAGGGAACAAATTTGTCAGGTGTTAAAAATAAAATAATTTCCTTTGGTACTCGTAAAGTTGTAGTGATACAAATAAAAAAAAGTACAATTTGTAATTTTTTAGGACATAATAAACAACTATATTGTTCATATTCATAATGAAGGGTAAAATGCGACCGATACAGGTTAAATTAAAAATCAATAAAAAGGGAAAATAAGAAAATCTTAACCATGTCATAATATTACAGCTACAAGATTCAAAAACAGTAGCAATTATATTTTAGTAGTAAAAAATAATTAAGTTTTCCTTAAGGTCATTGATCTTTCACAAAAAAATAACATTTCTCTAAAAGTATACAGAAACTAACTTTAACAATTTTTATCAATTGTTTGCCATATCAAGCTCTTTCGAGTAAACACATAAACTAAGCGTGGCCGCAGCCGGGCCGAATTTACACACTATGCCTTGGCCGCAACCAGTTATTGATGGACTCACGTATGTGAGCCTCGGTTTCGCCTCGGCCCACATTTATACGGTGGTCCATCAATACCCCTTTTGCAGGATGCGGCAGTAATGAACTAATAATAGGTATCTACTTTCGGAACTATTAAACTCCGAGCTGAAGAAAAATCTCAAATGACAATCCAGCATTATCAAGAACTAGCTGTGCTCCGCGGTTTCATCCGCATAAGTCTCAATCCCGTGGGAATATCGGGTTAAAAAGCATTCTATGTCCTAATCCAGGTCATTGCTTACGCATGTGCAAATCTTCATGAAAATCCGTTCGGCCGGTTTAGCGTGAAAGCGTAACAAACAAACTCACTTTCATATTTATTATATTAGTTAGGATTTTGTCGAGACGATAAGCGGCATCTATAATAACTGCACAACGATTGCTAATATAGTCGTTGAAATGCTCATAACAACACCAATAAACCTACACAAGTCACTATTAATTATGCAATATAGGATTGCAAATTATACACATCTAATACTGTACGTACATGGCGAAGCAAATAGCTAGAATTCACCGGAGCTACTCTAATCTAATATTAATTGAAATTCCATTCGAAACGCAAGCTTCAGAATCAAAAGACGACAAGAAAATTCTTTGAGAATGACTTTCAAGATACGCCAAGGAATAATGCAAAATTCTTTTATTGTCTGTCGTGAACAGTCACCAGCATGTACCTTAACAATTACGCGATTTTTCGCGTGAAATAACAATAGCAACTTTGAGTAAAGATCCATTCCTTAATAGTATGGTTTCGAAATCCCTATGATCGTATCAATTTAAAAAATCTAGTAATACTTAATGCGAAAATCGCTTTTTAACCTTGCAGTGGATTTTCAACTCTCGGTGTTGAGCCGAGCATTGACCCAACAGAGTGCATCCCAGTCCCAGCGTCGAAAAAACACAGTGTTGGATTTTCAACTCTCGGCGCTAAGTAGAGCGTTGATAATCCAGTGCGCGAAAAAAAATCGCCACGGGAAAAATAGCTCGTGGGAACCTGGGTTAAGTGTAACTTATTTATGATCGTGACTGCACAGTCAACCAAAGAGTCAGATGTATGGGTAAAAATATTCAAATGTCCACTTCCTACCCTATCCACGGGAGTAGGCAGAAACTATAGAACGCCACCTGCAACGATCCTTAGGCTGCCTGTCCACTGGAGCGGAGAGGAGAGGAGCGGAGTAGCGGTGTGCCAATATTAACCAATGGAATTGCATAAAACCTCCGCTCCACTTCAGTGGACAGGGATTTGCGAACTAGTTTAAAAATTCATACAAAACCGGGAAGAGGAGCAGGGAAACGTAGCGGAGAAGCGGAGATGGGAAGCGGAGCGGGGAAGTGGAGTGAGGAACCCGACCGGGGAAGCGGAGAGGCGATGCGGAAAAATACATGAATTCGGTCTAGCTCCGCACAGTCCGCAACACCGCTCTGCTACCTCGCTCCGCACAGTCCGTAACTCCGCTCCGCTACCTCGCTCCGCATCAATGGACAGACACTGTCCGCAACTCCGCTCCACTCCGCTGCCATTCTCCTCTCCGCTGCCTCGCTCCGCTTTTATGGACAGGCAGCCTTGCAGACTCCTTTTCCTTCGTATACGTTCATACATCAGGTCATACACGCACGCCGGTTGCGAGTACTACGTACCTGACCTTTCTCAATTTAATTTATTTTATTTTATATATTCATGACACAAAACACTTAAAATAAAGAAAAAACAAAAAAGTTATAAGAGCAAAAAGGCATTGCTTATTTCAATATAAGATTAGATTATTAATTTAATTTTAGGCATATTATTATATAGGCAATATTTTTTAAGCAAGACTGACTCCTGACAAAACATTATTTCCTTTTTTCTTACAACAACGGTGAAACTCTTGGCCTGCATCTCACCTGATGGTAAGTGATGATCAGGCCGAAGGTGGAAGCGAGCTTCACCCGGAATCCTCAACCACAGAGAATCTGGCTATCTTACCTCTAAATGCCGAGACACAACAATGCTGTTAACATTGTTGTTATGGCGACAGACTTGGATAAGACGGTGGTAGCTAACCAGGCGGTTAGAACAAGCCCTACCACCAACCAAACCGAGCAGAAAATGGTGCCCCCACTAGGAATCGGACCCCCGGACCTCTGGGTCTGAGACAGGTGGTCTAACCACTAGACCACAGAGCTGGGTAATTTGAAAACATTGTAGAAACCATTTACTTTTAAAAGAATAACCGTGGAGTTTCTTGCCGGCTCTTCTCCATAGGAAATTACCAATTGGAACCGTGCACCTAGCTTCTGACGTTTCATAAGTTCCTTTGTAGGTTTATGAGAAATATATTGAATTTGGGTTTTAAAATACTTTCAAGTTAGCTGCCTGTATCGATACCTAATTTTTTTTTAAACTGTACCTACTCTTGCACTATCTACTAATCCTTTCAAAGTACCCTTTCTTTCGCCAAGAAAATGAATTTCAAGTTTGCGCGGGATTTTCGAGCTAAAAACTGTTCAGTAGTTGTTTGGAAAGAAAACAAGTGAAACCATGTTCCTGACAGTTTTAGTTAGCTGGAGTTTTTACCGAGGTGTTTATCAACGATAAGCCTTTGAAATACTTACTGTGATTTTGTTTGGTTTGAAGAAACTGAGTTAGGTAGCTGTTCCTCTACTTCTTGGGAAGCGGAAGTTCTAATAAACACAGTTAAGTTGCTTGTTTAGTTCCGGATTGTGTATGCAATGAGGAAAAGGCTTTTGTATTTCAGATTAGTTTTTGTCTCTCGTGTTCTAACTATTTCATCTGCCTAGCCTTATCCCAACTATGTTGGGGTCGGCTTCCAGTCTAATCAAAGGCCGCTGAATACCAGTATTTTACATGGAGCGACTGCTTATCTGACCTCCACAACCCAGTAACTGGGTAATACGATACCCCTTGGGAAGACTGATTGTCAAACTTTCGGGCTTCTGACTACCCATAACGACTGTCAAAGATTCACGAATGACACCCAGGACCAACGGCTTAACGTGCTTTCCGAGGCACGGAGGAGTCCTTAAGTGTGAGTAAAAATAGTCGCCGATTCAACCCCGGCAAGCGTAAGTTAACCTGATAGATTGACCCGTGCGGCTATTATACTTAGTCACAATTTAACAATTGTTAAACAGTAATACCGGCCCCACTAAATGCGTTTAGCGCTAAACATATTTAATCATCATTCTGTCTCTTTCAAACGATTGGTGCTAAGCATACCTATTTAGTGAAATGTGTGCGAGCGATCTTAAGTGCTGAGTAAATTAGATATTTGAAATTACTTTTTAGTAACTTAAAACACGAAAATACTTGAAATTTTCTTAACCTTTGAAATTTTATACTCCAATCCAATTCCCAAATGAAAGATTTAGATTCAACAGTTGACCAGAACATTATAATAAAATCAATAATTCAACGAATTATGTAAGACCAATCTCAAGTAAAAATATTTACTATAAAGAATTTGTAAGTGTCTTTATATTACGACCAAACCAAATATTTAAAACATCTTCAGACTTTAAAAATGAAAACGCTTAATTTAGAGCTCCTAAATTCTAGGTTTCGGTTACAAGAAGAATGCCTGACAGTAACGACTAAGATAAAATATTCATGAGCTGCGCTAGTAAAACAGCTCTCTTTTGAACCGAGAACAATAAAACTAGACCTAATTGCTCGTTAGTGGGATCTGGGAATTAGAATGTGAGACCAATTAAGGGGGATTTTGTTTTGAAACTAAAAAGCTGAAAATAGGCAATTGGACCCTCTTTAGGAGGAAAAGCTCCTGATTCTGGATCTGGTAAGGTCTACCTCGATGTAACAGCAGCAGGGCGTGGATGTGGAGCTGTGTCGCAAACTATGTTCCACCTCGTATCGTGCCCTCTGTGTCCCAAAAAATGCAGTGAATCAGTGATTTCACCGCTGCTAGTGCTGCCAACAACGACGCTGTGGAAGTGGCGAAGTTCTGGGCCAACAAGATTTGAAATACTGTCGTGCCAGCGACACAAAGAAAAAGGATTTTCCTTTGTTAAGCAGATATTAACGCCCATTGTATTACCCAAGAGTCCACGCCACCACCCTGCTAGTGTTTATATATCATAGCATCAAATTGCTTTTAAAAAAATCTGTTCCACCTCTTTTCCGCCGAACTTCAGTGGCGGACACTATATAAAATTTCAAAATTTACGTCTTTTTTTGATGGTGTACATAATAATGAGTATTGTGTCTAACTATCTATTTTTCCACATACAAAATCCTAAAGATTCCGTTGATTATGATCCGTTGCGAATTACATTAGAAAAAAGAAAGAAAAAGTGACTGCAAAAACACTGTCAATCACAAAATAGTCTGAACCAAACATGAGACGAAAAAATTCAAACATGTTAAAGAAAAAACAAAACACAAGCAATTCCTGAATATTAATTGGACTATTTCGCTCGCCATTTACAAGAATATTGGCGGTTGATTTTATAGACCAGCAACTGAAAACAATAGTACCATGAAATTTACTGTAGAGTAAGTTACAGAACAACAATAAAATGACTTATTCTACAGTAGACTCACCTGATTTATTGCCACTTCGAACTTCAATTCTCACAGAACGAAAATGCAACAAACATTTATATTTCCACCATTAAAATTTCACAAACACATTCTTTGTTCAATTTCCGAAATATGCGCAATAAATTCAATTTCAGGGTGAATTTATTGTATACAGTAAACATAATTCAAGGATACTTTCGCCAAAAATAATGGCAAATATTTTAAATCGTGTTGTGGAAATGGTAACAAGTAAAAATGCGGGCCTATTAGGGGGAAACTCAGGTATAAATCAGGGATGTTTCCCCTTAAATCTCGGTTCACGACAGTTTTACCTTTGGCTGACGTGAAGATGTGTCGAGGGATTGCGTCATATTGGGCCCGAGGTTTAGGACAAAGTATAGAAGACAGGGGTATTTGTCAAAAGGATTACTAGCAGGATTTCCTTTGTCAGGTGAACAAGTAAATGCAAGATACAGTGAGAACTGAGATCCTTTTCTGCGAGGTAATATTTACTTTCACTTAAATTTGTATTGAGATATTTATGGGTGGATAAAAGTTAGTGTACCTAGTTTCATATAATAGGAACGAACACAGACCAAGTTATGCAATAATCACGCTTTTCAATTTAAGCTACAGATGGCAAATTTGTTATGCATGGGACATTTTAGACACAATTTAGCTACAGATGGCAAATTTGTTATGCATGGGACATTTTAGACACAATTTAGTACCTAGGTACTTTAATTTATCAGCTGGTGTGTTTTCCTTTTCACGTATTTCCAAGATCTCCTTACATTACACTGATAATAATCTAAAATGGCCGGTCTAGTACCCCATTTCTACCGAACGTGTGTAGGTACATTTTGTAAATATTCGCGTTATGGGTGCGCATTTTCCCCCGATACCCTGATACTCCCTATAAAATTTCCATACTGAGTTGGTATTTTTGATCATAACATTCAAAAGAAATAAGTGGATTAAAATGGAATCCTCAAAATAAGAAGGTTAGGTTAGTTATTTAGCAAGTATGATGAGAATGTACAAAATATGTAAGTAAGTCAAGTACAAGCCATTAAACTTACAGAAAAGCTTGACTTGGCAGCCTTGTTACATATTTTCCGGCTTAAGTAGGATAAAACTATAAAGATTTTGAGGATTTCGCTTTTGTCTTCATTGGATTTAATATTGTTATGAACGATGAAGCTAAGTCGTAAAGAAACGACTTAAAAAAAACGAATTACAGACCGGAAAACAATAAAGATGATAGAAGAAAGATGAAAAAGATATTTGAGACTAGGATAATGCTATAAAGGTTACAGTACCTGGTCGAACGAGCTCTGCTCGAATGAAAATAGAGAATGCGCATTTAATAGTAGGTATAGGATAGTTCATACTAATTCTGTGTATAGTACATACTAATTATATTCTGCCATGTAATGACATGCTAATGACATTCTATGGTAGCCACCTTGTTCTAAACTTTGGGCGACCGAGCTCTGCTCGGGTGAAAATACAGAGAAAACGAATTTTCCCAGATATATTATGAGACTTAGCTTGATCGATTTTTCACCCCGTAAACCCCTATATTGAAACTTTCATCGAAATCGTTAGAACCGTTTTCGAGAACGTGATTACAAATTATATAGGTATATATACAAATATTGCTCGTTTAATAGTATAGGATAAGCAGACAAAAGTAAACATCAAAATTAAAATGACCAGCAAATATCAAAAACAAAATGGCGGTAAATTCAAAGCCAGTCGCGACAAGCCCAAACTTGTCACGACAAGACAATGCAGCACCAATGCCATAATTCACTATAATAATTCAATTACCGGACATCAAAGGGCAAAATGGAGAATAGATTCCATTAGTGCTCTCTGCTAGTTAATTTCAACATTAGATAGGGTCACAAAGAGGTCTCGCGAATTGTACAAAGAGATGATAGTGAAGAGGAAACAAAGCATTTTGGGAGATTGTGTCATACTAAGTACTATAAAGGATTGTGGAGCTGTAGGCTACTAGAGGATTAAACTCGTATTTGATATTAATATAGGATGATTACTCTTGTTAAAAACGAATTATTGTATATCAAGACGGGCGCTGTAAGCTATCCGAGTTCACTCTTTACTTTTTTTTCTATCCTTTTAAAAAAGGAATAGTGTTTATCTCTTATTATACTTAAGCCATTATAATATCGAACATTCGTGGAGATCACTTGGCAATGCCATCTCTCTGCATTACACACCCAGCGACTTAAGTTGTCGGGGACTCACTGGCGATTTCCAAACCCCCACATCCACATAGACTTTGACAGCCGATTTGTCGCTAGCGATGTTAAAATCTGTGTGTGGACGTGAAATTTTGAAATCGCTAGTGAGTCGCCGACGACTAGTACCTAGCATTAAGCGATCCTAAGGTCATAGCCACACATTAAAGGATGCTACAGACTTTCTTGTTCGGATCGGCATGATTTGGTACAGCCCGGCTGTGCTGTGGCTGTGCGGTTACCGGTGAGTGCTACGCTGCGTAATAGGTGGCATGCTCATAACGAATCAATACATGGTTTTACTATAGCAAAGGCCTTACTGACGCTTGGTACCACGGTGCAGGACTGACATTCGTTTAAGGTACGCTTCTCAACAGGCGTGCCACCAAGCGAAGTTCCTAATTGTGTGGCTTAGGCTTCACATTTTCTTTTACTTATTATTAAGAATAGGAATGAGAGAAGAGTAATGATGACACGGAGATAAATGAGGTAAGAGAAGGTATAGTTCTGACTACGAATTGTTTTCCCAATTATCAAGGGTCAGTTAATCTATTAAAATAATAAAGAACGATTGTACAAGGTACTTATGTTACTATTGTAGCCGATACAATAGGAACATCATATAACTTATTTTCTGAACAGTTAGGCATTCTCTTTAAAGGAAGAAAGTTAAGTTTATGTTAGCACTGTTTTGTATGGTCCCAAAAGGTGATATTTACATCAAGTTAAGAAGATGGATAGCAAAATAACTTTTTCTATAGAATAAGCAATTTTCTATAGGTAGTGGGATCATCAATCCATCCCAAAAACATGGTAATTATCTCATATCAACAAACAGAAAACCCGTATCGAACAGTGGGGGGAAATGTCAAAACTTTTATCAATACATCATTTCACATACGTACAGATGGGAGAAGGAACTTTTTTCATTGAGCTTTTCATTGAACTGCACAGAATGTGGGAAAATGGAAGACGTTCTACACATCATGGTGGAGTGTGCCCGGAACGAAGATCTCAATGCTGGGTTATTAATACACTCTGGTGTTGTTGATGTTACAGAGGTGGAAAGATGCAATAATATTCTAGCAGGTGCAATAATATTGTGTAGATTGGTATTCGTAGAAGATATCTACCCATATACATACATATATGATCTATATTATGTTAAAATTATGTAGAATATTATAAGAAAGCCTTACGGAGTGATTTAGTTTTGTTGACCAACCTCCTTAAATGAAAATTTCGAAAAAAACATTTCAACTACGTGACATGTTACGTATCTAATCCCCTACTATTCATTCATACTTTGTAGTACACTGGAGAGTTCCGTACAGTTTGTGAAAGGGAATAACATGAATCAGAAATGTAACATTTCGCGAAACTGGATTCATGTGTGAGCATATGGAATTATATGTTTAGCGTGACCTTTATTGAACGCAGGAAATGCTGGTACTGTTTGTTTTGGGTGTTTGGTGGGAAAATAGTTATACTTCTATAATAATACTAATAATGTAGACTGGTATATAGGCTAGAAGTTCCTGGTACCTAATATTCTTCTTCTTCTTCGTAGCACTCTTGACAGAGCGGTCGTGGTCTTCATGTAGTTTCTTGTCCAGGGGCTGATGTAATTCGTCTCACGATTTTTCGCGATCTACTCCGATTTTTGGTGTTTTTAGTGCATGGGTTCGCCCACTGCGGATTTAATTTGGTCAGTACATCTTATGGGTGAGCGTCCGCGTGGGCTAATGTCCTCCACTCTACCCACAAGGCAAGGCGCTCTTAGAGTCACCCTTACGCCTCGAGACGTGTCCGAAGAATTTGAGGATGCGCGTTTGGGCCAGAACAGAAATACTCTTTTTGATGCCGATACCTAATATTACAATTGCAAAAAATATGGTTTAGAAATTGCGGTTTTTAAGTAGTTGCTACAGCTTTCTAAGTAGCCTGCTAAATTAATAAAACTGAGACTCAGTACTTTTTAAACATCAAACGTTTTTTTAATACTTCCAAGTGTAGGTACTAATCCAAACCAATGTTTTGAACAATATCCAGAAACAAAAAAGCAATTATTCATAATTATATATTTAATTTATTAATTATTATGAAAACCGAACATAAAGGCCATGAGAACACCTTTTATATTCCGTTCGACCAAACAAATCCAAACAATATCCAGAAATAAAATTGTAATTTCTTATTCTTAATTATATAATATCTCAACTATTAATTATCATGAAAACCGATCATATAGTCCATGAGAAAACCTATTCCATTCATCTTTTATATTACGTTCGACCAAATCTTCTCGATCCACAGACGTAATCTCTAAGTAATTACGGGTACAGTGGTCAGGTGTAAGCTCTATACATAGACAAAAAGCTTGGGATCGCCATTCGAGGCGGAAAAGTAATTAATTCTGTAAAGGTTGTTGTATCTACAATGAAAGGTAATCTTGTAAACGAAGGGATATATTAACTGTACATAGTTTGTGCTTCGATTGTTTTGGAAACTGGTGGTAGGTTGGTAAATGAAAGCACACTAACGGAACGGCTTGAATACGAGGCTTTTGGATACTTTGTATGTATGTAATATAGAAATAGAAATATCATTTATTTGCTAAAAACATGGTGTAAAAGATGGTAATGTTAATAATGTGAACAAACATGTTTTGCTTAATACATAATAGCATGCAAATTTTACATGCATAGCGAAACAATCAGTCATCATGCGATTTTTGTTCCAGGAACTCCCTAACACTGTAAAAACTATTGGCAGATAGCCATTTGTATAATTCAATTTTGAATAATCTCGATTTAATGTTTTTAATTAATTTTTTTATACGCTGTTTGTGCAGATTTTTTTTTTCTTTCTTTCTTTTTTCTATCTTTCCTTCTTTATTTCTTTCTTCTTTTTAGGATTCCGTAGTCAACAAGGAATCCTTATAGTTTCGCCATGTCCGTCTGTCCGGCTTAGCTCAGATACTCTTAGTTCTAGAAAGCTGTTATTTGGCCTGGGTATACATATTTATCACGCCCACAAAGTGGTAAAATAAAATCATGTTCTTTTTTGGGTACCTCCCCTACTCGTAAAGTGGGAATGTCTTTTTTTTCCTTCTTTCCCATGGTGTCGTTAAAAAGATCATTGAAAGATATTATGTGTGAAAACCTTTTTAGGATTCAGTGATCCGTTTGCGAAATTAAGCTTTGAAGTGTTAGAGCCAAGTGTCGCCCCCTGCCAGCTAAATGGTTGGTTTTGGATGTGTGAAAAAATTCACGGCAGTAGTATATATAACGAAATTAAAAGGAAAACTATCACAGCTAAGTAGGCTTTACAAGTTAACGAGGAATAATCGACCTACTTACATTTGCAGTTACAAAAACACTCATGTTAAAATACAATGTTAAGTTTGTTCTTTGGATAAATTCGTCCCAACTACGGAACCCTTAATTGTGCGTGGTCCGAGACGCACTTCGGTTTTTATTTAATAATTAACGGGAATAATGATTGGTGGAGATGTTAGTCACTCAGTCACAAATGAACGCCTGAACGGAGTTGATTGAAAGTCGCAGAGACAGACTAAGCTGTCATAGAATAATGTCTGTAATTAACGTTTTTTGTTAGGGCAGGTACCTACATGTCGTAGTACCTCTAGATTATGTGTGAAAGGGCTGGCAAAAGGTATAGTGTAAGAATAATGATCAGCCACAGCAACTAACTACAAGCCACTAACTTATCATGAAATATTTCCGAAAGCACGCAAGAAAGTTTCTTAAAGTAAAAATCGACATTCAAGTGTATTTAATAGCGCATAAAAAACAACTATAAAACTGTTTTCAAGATTATTTTTACTTCATGTAGCTAACTTGTGTGGTTTAGGAGATATTTAGAGTTTTTTGGCACTTTGCAAGTGGCTAATATAGAATTTCCACAATAATGCACAACACATATCTCATTCCCATGAGACACAAAAAGTTTAAATGTTACAAAACAAAAGTTTTAATGTTATAATGCTACTTTGTTTTTTATTTATGTTTAATGTTTTTTTTAGTTTAATGTGTGATTTCCTGTGCGAGTCTCAATAAATATTTTTTCTTTCTTTCTTTCTTTTCTTACACACATGACAGTGTCCCCCTTGTTATCAAAATATTAACGTCATCCTCAAATTCAGTATCTATACCTAATATGCTTTACCTATCGAGAAGCACAGAGCTATCGGCGCGACCAACAGAGTAGTAAACAAATTTAATTACCTTTCCAATAGTACAACTTAGGGTGAATCAACTGAAATCACCATGAAAATGGAACGCGATCTGCACATTTAAAACGCGTTCAAGAGCCGTCAGTGTCATGATCATAGATATAATATACGATAATATACGCTTCTTCTAAATAATACATCTATGATCATCATTCCATTGTTGTGGAAATTCACCCTTAGTTTCAAACTTACCCAATATTTTATTTTGCTTAGTACAGTTTCCTCGAGCATCGATATCATCCTCTTTATCCAGTTTCGACGTATTGTCAAATCTATTCATTTCAGTAACACACACTGGTCTATCACATTTCTAATTTTCAACATCTTTTGATACTTTGTTTTTCACTTTGAAATGTTTTAGTAAGTTTATGATCATGGTTGAGTTCAGGTTTGTCACTTAAGTCTCATATTGTTTCTATTATTATATATTCATAGTGAGTAATTCCTATTTATTAACTTAACACACACTCACTTCGTCATTAAAGTCACAGTATTGTTTTACGTATATTAAGTTTAATATACGTAAAAATCATTTATCATGAAAAATCATCTGCGTCATATTTAATGACATAATAAATTATCACTAATCATATTATTATCGCAAATTTTAATGAATCCATCAGCTATTTCTAATCCAAGTTAAGTCCAGTTTAATACTTTAAGATTTTCACCAACTCTGAGCTCGTAATTGGCAATTTTACCATCGTAAAATTGGCGGCAAAATCTGTAAAGGGCAGCGCGACCGTCCCCGATGACGCGACGGGATCTACTGAAGCAGCCACGCGAACCTGAAAGCGGGAGCCGTTCATTACAGGATTTATATCATCCCCAGGTTTTTTTATGCTGGTTGAATGTTTTAAATGCCACCTTTGCCAAATGTCGGAAAATTTTCATTTTCATTTCTGACTTTGAAATGTCGTGTTCCAAATTAAAACGGGATTTATAAATGAGGATTACATTAATTCTGCGAGAATTTCCTTAGTATTAATGCTATGTTAATCTATGCTTAATGGTAGCTTATGCCAATAAAGGTGAAATTAATATTAACGACCAACTTACTAACTCATCAATTCTACTGGATCAAAGAAACGAGTAGTGCCGCTGAATAATGTATTCATTTGTTTTATTTATATAGCAGAAAGATGCGTGAAATATCTCCATTTTAATACTAATATCGAAGTGACTTATTAATATGTGTTTATGGGTATGAGGAACAGGGTTTAAAGTTCACTCATCCACCATAGAAAAGGGAGGATCCTCAGACCAGACGGGTGTCGTGTCTGGCGGGCAACTAACTGCCCATCGCGCGGTAAACTCTAATTGCGCGATACAGGATTTGTGTGACGTCAGGATGTTGTGTGACGTCTTTTGATGCGTAGTTCGCATGTGGCGATTGTAGATGCCGCCACATGTGTATATTCATAGCCGTGACTAAATCCTAAATGAGCAATATTTGTATATTTGTAATCACGTTCTCGAAAACGGCTCTAACGATTTCGATGAAAGTTGCAATAAAGGGGTTCACGGGGGTGAAAAATCGATCTAGCTAAGTCTCATATTCGTTTTCTCCGTATTTTCACCCGAGCAGAGCTCGGTCACCCAAAGTTTAGAACAAGAATAGTAACACCTTAAAATATTGACATGCCAGCATGGAATAAGTAAGTACCTAGTAACATGGCAGCATGGAATTAGTATGTTCTATCATGTTAGCATGGAATTAGTATGAACTTTCCTATACTATTATATATATACACAAGAACAGAGCTCGGTCGTCGTGGTATTTACTTTCAAAAGAAAGAGGTTCATGACGAAAAAATATGCGTCACTCATAAAGTTAATAAGTTATTTACCTATAACTTTCTTATTTATTTACATCGAAGTAAAGGTTCAGAATAAACAAAAGGCCCTCTTAGCAAATCCTTATCCTTATTCAAAGCTGCTATAGCTTCAAAATTCAAAAGGAATTGTTCATCTCGACGTTATATCACTTTGAGAAACATTAATCCCTTTGAATTGTATTTCCTGAAAGGTTTATTTAAAGAAGGTATGAACACAAAACTGTTTAATGCTTGCCGCAGAGCTTACGTCTTAAAACTGCATTACTGAGGAACGTTGTTTGAAATGTTCTCAGGTTTGGAGGAATTAAGAGGAAACTCATCACGAGGTTTTTGGCGTTCAGTCTCCTTTGTTTTCTCCCTGATTAATGATAATAGTACAAATATTTTGGCAAAAAATAACTAAAAAAATACGCCAATAAACAAAACATAGGGATATGTCAGTGGTAGATATATTATAAATATTCGGACTAGTATCATTAACCAAGGAGGAAACAGAGGAATACATTAGCACAGTATAAATAGTAGCAGTATTATCTTCATAGAAAACGGCCGAAACGACGCGCTTCAAATCTCATTGTAGGTATATCGGTACAGTATCAAGTGCGTGGCAGTTACGCACGGACTCCGTGTCCGTGCGTAACTGCCGCGCACTCGATACTGTTTAGGTTTATCTACCAACAGGTCATAAGTAATTACTTCAAAGTTCACTGCCGAGATATAGTACTGTTACTTATTTATACTGTAAAATTAGTATGGAATGAACCGCGTTTCCTCTTAACGAATTTAGCATGAACACTCGAGAGAAACACGGAAAACAGGCGTTTTATTTCGAAGAATATTTCGTCGAAAATTGCGCGAATGGTATTGTCGAATGAGACGTAAAATTCTTCGCAGCCAATTTAGCAGTTGAGTCAGTGAGAGAATGTTTTTGTTACAAATATAACTTCAAAGGTTTTTGCGCAGTAGGTAGATATTGTTATTTCTTTGTCAACGTGATATGTTACTGCGTCGGCACTCTACGATAATATGAATTCTGGTTGAAGCGAAAACACAAAGCAAAAAAAAAATACATTATGTTGGCGAGATTTTCATGCGTAAGGGGGTGACAATTCCCTGAAGCACGTCGTGTGACGACAGGAAAGTTGTCTCTCCGTCGTAAATCTTTGTAGTTTTGTAGCTATGTTTTGTATCCAGTCACACAACTCTGAAATTGGATAAAACAATAAATTAATATCTCAGCTTCATTAAATTAACGTAATTTCGGGAAGTGATAATATCAATCAACTGAGTACTTTCTTAATTCAGTAAAGGCATCCATTAATCACTCTCAATTTAAATAAAATTTTCTAATTTCAACAACTTTTTATCGATAAATATCATCAACAACAATTTTACTTATCCTCAAGATCATTACTTAATCTCCAGCAAATTAAAATTTCAACAAAGTAGGTGTCGTCGACATCGGTATTACTTGCCATAGAGAAAAATAGATATTCTGTATTTATTTCCATAAAAAACACTTTATTCTACAGCGCATAAAATAAAAAGGTGTCTACTTACATACATTCCATCGCATTTGTCGGAGAAAATGACCTAGGGCATCCAAGGTCATTTTCTCCGACAAATGCCAATTTTATCAAAGTAGGTAGGTACAACAAAATGATTGCTTTTTGGCCCTACAGTCAGGTAGAAACCGCACCGCATTTTCCTTTCCTTTAAATATGCATTGATGGGTCTCACCAGTGTCTTAAAGATGAAAGAAAATAATCGAAAGGTGAACAGCAGATGTTAGTTCTTAAATAAAAGTTTGTTCTGTTAGGGTGCAGTATGACGGTGAGGCGGCGAGCCTCCTTTCCGAATTGCCGCCATGGGATCTGGAGGCATAAGTCCTCGCGCACATTTGAGATTGGCGCGAAGAGGCGAAACGCCAGGGCGTAACTCCGCTGCCGCGAGAAATCACGGCACAGTGGACAGAGCTGCGGCGGGATCTCATGGCGTCATGGAGAGTGCGATTGTGATTGCAACCCAGTGCTGGGCACGCCACAATTGCGGCGATAAGTCCCCTCTTTGAGGTGTGGCTAGAGAGGCGCCACGGCGTCCTCACCTTCCACCTGACGCAGGTCCTCACTTGGTCCCTTATTATTTCGGGAGGTTCCTGTTCCGCATAAGGCAGGAGGAAACGCCCTGGTGTCACCACTGTGTAGATCACCCGGAGGACACGGTGGAGGTTTGCCCGGCTTGAGCGGAGCACCGCCGTGTAATTGTGTAGGCGATCGGCGACAGTGATCTCTCGCGTCCGGCCCTGGTCTAGACCATGGTACAAAGAGAGAGGGCGTGGGAAGCCGTCACCTCCTTCTGCGAAGCAGTATTGCTGCGAAGGAGGAGGTGGAACGCGTGAGAGAGAGACAAATTTCGCGCCTCTAGCCGCCGCAGGAGACGCCCTGGGCATCGAGAATCGCAGGCCGATTCCCGGCCTCCGTAAGCACGGGCTTGTGGACGGTGAGCAATGGGTAGCTCGCCGTCCGATAAGGACCAGGCCCGGGTCAACGGCGAGTTGTGTTCCACGCGCCCCTCAAAGAGATGACAGCACAACAGAAGGGGTCTGCTAGGGCCGATGCCTCTCGGGGTCGCGGGAAAGTCCGGAAGGGATACCGTGGCCCCTGGCAACAACGTACAGGCAACTGATGGAACACGGGTGGGTTTTAGTCAGAAAGAGTCAGACACGCCGTTATTTGATAAATTACAAACCTAAAAAAAAAAAAAGTATGCAGTATGAAAACAGACCAAAATTGCTAATCTATTGCTTCATAATATGTTAGAAAAATTTGACTGCTCAACAACGTAAATATCGCAATGAATGTTGTTGAACTGTCAAAATGAAACAGATTGTGATTGATCGAGGCATGTTATAAGTAAAGTCAGAGAAATAAGCTGTTGAGAAAATTAACCACGAACTTAAACTGTCCGTATATTCAAATCACAATGTTATTCATTGACAGTTGTATAAAGTGGCTATAACACGGCAAATTGACGTAAGGCGCTAATTTGGTTTACAATTAATTTCTATGACTGTATTTCAAAAGCAGGTAAGGTACTAAGCGGCGTTCGGTTACCTACATAGAAATGGTTATGGACAGCAAATAAATCAAAGTATGAGGTGGCTCCTTCCCATTATGTCATAAGAATCAAACAAAATCCACTATGGACAGAAATTGTCCAACTTTTATTGTTTGAATACGAGGCTTTTGGCTACTTTGTGTGTATTTTATATATGTAATGTGCTTTTTGTTTATGCAGAATTTAGAAAAAAACTTTATTTTTTTCTTTTATTTATATTTTTTTGTCGACTTCAAAGAAAGAAGAGGTTATACATTCGAAGAGTTTTTTATTGACAGCACATTTTCACTGCCCCAAATGCCAACATAGGTTTTGATTTCTTGATTTTAAAAAACAAGTTCGTGTCGGACCACGCGCAATGAAGGGTTTCGTAGTTGGGATGATTTTATCACAAGAACAAACTCAACATTGTAGTTGCAAAACATGTTTTCTCATACATTCCAACTGCAGATGTAAGTTTTTACGCACAATATTGAGAGATTTGCCATGTTATTTTAAAACCATAGACTTCTTATAGGTTTTCTTGTTATCTTTTAGTATAGAACAGGTCCCTGTATTTTTTTAAAATTTAAAATTATAAAAAATATATTTTTGTGACCCTCAGTAAGCCCTTTCATTTGATATGCCACACGGTACAGTTTGCAAAACATTTTTTTAAATATTCTTATGTTTGGGTCACAGAAATTCATAATATGTATAGCAAATATCAACTTAATCGGTCCATTAGATTCGGAGCAATTTGGATGTGACAGACGGATAGACAGGCACACACACGAGTGATCCTATAAAGGTTCCTGATGCACGGAACCCTAACAAAACAATATTTTTTTACATTATAACCATCGCTTTCCTTTTCTTGTTTTTATAATAATACCATGCTATTATTGCCCCACTGCAGGGCAAAGGCCTCGTCTCATACAGAGAAGGCTGGAGCAATGATCACCACGCTTGCTCAAGACGGGTTGGCAATTTCAGACTTATATTAACTGTAAGTCACGGTTTTCTCACGATGTTTTTCCTTCACCGATGACAGTAATGTCCAAGATAAACTCAGAAAGGACAAAAATGAATTAAAAAAGTCACATTGGTACTTGCCCAGATCTGGAACCACAACCTCGACCCTCGAACTTGTTTGCCTCAAACAAATAACAATGCTAGTGCAACTTTATTCAAGCCTATGTCATATGAAATGCCAGTACAGTACGACACAACTTTAAAAAAGCATACATTTGAAAATTTGCATTCATTCATTTCAATTTTACGAATGTATTTGGTTAAATGAGTTCACAAGTTATTGCGTTAGCGTGAAGATCATTTTCACCTAAAGCAGTAATAGATATTGGTGATTTTGAAGGCGTACTCAGTTCAGATGGTGATCGGTTCTACGAATTTTGCCGATGCTACATCTAAGTTGTGTCGTAATGTACACTTATGAGAGACTGTTTGGTAGACACGAGTGTAGTTAGTGCAGTGAAAAGTGATTAATTTTAATTAATTAAATGCTCTCTTGTGAGTGGTCGTTAGGTTGTTTGTTGATGTCTGTGATGCAGTGGTAATTATATCTTTGAAATGTACTGTTTGTAGTACAAGTACGTATTTTATCATCTCATCTATGTCACTAGTTTTTGCCAGCGGCTTCGCCCGCTTGGTTATCGGAAATAATCCCACGGGACCGGAATAAAAAGTATCCTATACAGGTTAATAAGTATGTGTTGCATTAAATTTCATTCAAATCCGTTCAACCGTTTTAGCATGAAAGCGTAACGAACAAACAGTCACTTTCACATTTATTACAATATATTCTAACCAATATTATAAATGCGAAAGTGAGTTTGTTTGTTACACTTTCACGCTAAAACGGCTGAACGGATTTAGATGATATTTGGCACATTGGTAGACTATGACTATGACTATTATCAGCTAAATAATGTTGCTGAAATGTTGCTCCCTTATTCTTTATTATTATTATTATTTTTAAATTTAATTTATTATTGTATACGAGATTGTGGCTGAATACCTATTTGTCTGTGTGCAGTCTTAATTTATTGACATTTTATTATTATTGTTAACTATTAATGTTTGACATTAAATTGTGACATGTAATTACCTTTTTTTTTTTGAGGATGGGAAATCAACAAATGACTTCTCCCGCTCTGGGCAGAGCGAGAGGGTGTGTCAGACTTTTACTGACTAAAACCCACCTGTGTTCCTTCCGTTGCCTGTGTGCCGGGGCCGCGATATCCCTTTCGGACAAACCCGCAACCCCAGCAGGACATGTAATTAATTACCTTGATTTTATATTTTTATTTTCATTTTGTTAATGTGACATTTTATACCTAAACAATTTTGTATGCCTTCTGGTGGGACATACGAGTAGTGTGGACCGACATTTATTTGTAAAACATCTGTATATATATTTTTTCTACCCTATGTTCAGAAAAATAATAAATGAATTGAATTGAAAATGACCTGGGTTAGGACATAGGGTACTTTTGATCCCGATATTCCCACGGGGTCGAGACTTATGCAAGTGAAACCACGAGGAGCTAATAGTTATTATGCTGGGTGGCAGGGACATCGACGCGCAAACTGTTACCATCGATTAAGTATATGATAACAGTTGACAATTCAAAAGTGCCCGTAAATGGTTTAATTGAAATAAATGCTTTGAGTTTGAGTTTGAAGTTTTCGCGTCGCCACCCTGTATAGTTAGGATTAAAGTGGAAATTCTAATGAAAAAGCCAGATGCTCTAATAACTTCCTGTAGTTATTAGAGCATCTTCCTTTTTTTTTATATTTCTTTGTGAATATGGACAGCAGAATAATTATCAAAATAGAATGTCAGCAAAGCTAACTTATGTAGCACACAATTTATTATACCGAAATTAACCCGAAATATCGCTACAGAATATACATTCAGTTTTCGACTTCCAAAGCTAATCACAAACTAAATAAACTCTCAAAAGTTAAACATAAACACGTCTAAAACTGACTTCTGACAAAGCAGGTTGCTTCCAGCAAAATATAAAGGTGTTTTTTTGACAGATTTAATAGACATTTTTATGTCTTAGGCAGGCGAGACCCCCTTTTAACCTAAAGCTGACCATCCACCGCTACATAGGATATGCACGGAGAGCTTTGCTACTTTAGCTGACCGGTTCATTTTGTTTTCCCGCCACACATTCCAGCGTAGCGTGGCTGTAGACCGCCGCGCTGAGCTAAGTACAAATGCGTAGCTTAGCCATAGACTGCTTTGGAGCGTCGACTTCATAGTTACGATGTTACGGTGGAAACTGAGACATTTTATTACAAGAGGATCCTTCGATATTTGGAGTCCTTGCAGGTCAGCGAGTTTTATTATCTTTCTTTATTTATTGGAATATGAAATAGGAGGTGTCTTTATTGTTTTTAATAACAAAAGGGACAGGATTTAAGACATTTTGTGGTGCTGTATACCTGAAAGATACAATAACTGAACGGAAACTTCACAGACGTGAGGTATCGCCATCTTATTATGCATACGAGTATTTAAATACTTGACGGCGCAGAAAGTGGCGCCGTCACGTTTTATTACAAAGTTACCGAAAAGGTCGGATTCGAGTGTCACTGGCTGATTACTGTCACTATATAGCAGAGCGTCGAGTCAATGGTTGCGTGGTAGCTGTCTTCTAATGGTGATGACAGAGATGATGTTAGACTGCGTTTCATCAAATAGTTCCTATGCCATAATTAACTCCTAATTGGTCTGTTGTTAAAGTTCAACAGTGGAGCCAACATTACGATAAAGAACTATTTGATGAAACGCACTCTAACATCATCTCCGTCACTGCCGCTGTTGTACTACGTCCAGGACGAACTGTTATATTCCGGCACAATCCTAATGATATTTGAAACTGAGAAACTTAATACGATGACCACTTCTGGTAAGGGCTATCCTGCGTCATTATACAAAAGAATATCCATAAGTTATAAGAAATAAACATACTTAAGGGTTCTACAAAAAAACATTTTTCATCATAAAACTTAAGAAAACGTAGATAATCATTCTCATAGGTAGGTAGATGAATCCAGACCACATCGAAACCTTTCCACCTCTAATTGTGGACCTATTGTCTGTAGATAATGTAACTGAGGAAGTCTTTTGTTCCACTAAATACTGTCGCTAGTCTGTTTCTACCTTTAAATCGTCGTATTTTTTTCCTAGCTATGTTGATAGTCTTAATAGTTAGTAAACCTAGCACTTCTTATTTTTACAGGTCAACCAACTATTTGGAAATTATTGGATAGTCTATCAAAGATGGGCAGATTTTTCGTATAAAACCTAGCGTCGCTAGTTGTATAAGCCCGAGAATTCTAAAATCCAATATCTGTCTCTGTCAAACGTTTCGCTTTATTCAATTGTTTATTTTCGTGATCGAGTAACTAATATCTTCACAATTTTTCAATAAGTAAGTATCATCATTGTCTTGCCGTTACTTATCCTAATTTATCTGCGGACTGCGTAACATGTATTTCTCTTCCATACTTCTCTATTAGTCGTCATATCAGCACGCGTAGCATGAGCACCGTTTTGTCGACGGAAGAGTAGACAAAAATGACGTTCCTTGTAGACAGTACGACGGCAGCAAAGTGGAAAGAGTCAACTGCACTTTTTACGAAATTCACTCTGACATAATTCGACTCAGAATTCTTTGTTTTGTCATAGGACTTTTTCTGTTTGATTCTCTATTTTTACTTATATAAAGACAACTACAACAATTATTCTTAACATGACGAAGTTCCGTGTTTTGGAACAAAAAATATTACAGTAATATTGGCCCTAACCATTTCCTTGGTAATGCCCTATTAACTAAATGATGTAAAATAGGAGAAGATAGCTTTGTTCTTCTATTAATTATCACAATTTTGCATTCAAAACGTTCTTCTGTAAAATCATGATTTTAAGATTTTGTAGATAACTGTATATACTTTGCGGCCGTCGAGTAGAATGTTTCAAAAAGTGATTCCAAAATCAAATTGTCTTCACTACTTTGGACAACTGTCAGTTCTCAGTGTGATTTTGACAGTTTGGGATAGAAAACTTTCTTCTGAAATAGTCTACGTATAAAAGGACCAAGACAAAGATTGTTCGAAACGTAAGACAAAATGACAGATTGTAGAAAGATTTCTACGGTGCGATGTCAAAAATGGAGAAACGAAATGTCAGTTTGTATAGAAAGAGCTATGTCTATTCTTCTTAGACATAGTCATGCTACGCGTGCAGTAGTCACTCCGTTTCTAGCCATATCATCTTCCACACAGTCCATCAATCGTTTCTTTGGTCTTCCCCTACTTACATACATATGCAAAACTTTTCTCACAACATTTTCCTCATTGCTCCGCGTCGTGATAACCGATTTCCACTCAATTTTTCAGTTACCACTTCCACAGTTCCTCTTAAAACGTTTAGTTATTTCTTATTCTATCTATTCGCGAGACACCCATCCCTCTAAGCAATCTCATCACACCTGCATGCAATTGCCTTTCATTCAGCCTTTTGTGGCCAAACAGTCTGATCCATACAAGAGAGTAGATCTCACCATTGTTTAATAAATCTTCCCCCTAAGTTTAACTTGTTAGGGAGTACAACCAGGATATGGGCAGCCGACCCCTCCGGGCGCCACTGGTTTACGTGGATTTTTTATTATAGAAAAAATGTTAGTTGTAAAGCTTAAAAATCACATCTTGCCCATATTCTCCCAGAGTAACATGTTTTATACTAAATACAAATTTGGTCAACGACATCTAACTTAAAGTTACGTACGGCACTCTCTCGAAGCATTTTCCTGATACCAAAAACAAATTTCCGGTAGAGCGTTAAGTGAGTCGGTATCCCTTGAGGCAAAGCAATTTTTACGAAAATATTTATGAACAACATTCCGTTTCCCGTCATAAATTAATTTACTTTAGTAATTTATTCGACGGTATATTGCATTCATTAAGTACGGGTATGAGTTATGCAAATGAGATTCTGGTAAATAAAATTATGTCGAACCTTATAATGTAAGGTAATTAAAAAATATAATACTGACTTCACAAAGTAATAAGACTTGGCATTTACTATACCCAGGTCTCCAATTATTATGTTTGATTGTCCTTTAATACTCAAACCAGCAAATATTATAGTCTTCAATTAATGTAAGCTAAACCTTCATAAAATTCTTTAAAAAAACAAACAAATCAGCCTATCGCAGTCCACTGTTAGACATAGGCCTCTAACAGGCTGCGCCACAACACCCAGTCCTCCGTCTTCTGCATCCAGTCTGTCCCAGCTACTTTCTTAAGGTCGACGGTCAATCTAGCTGGGGGGCGTCCCACACTACGCTTGCCAATACGCGGTCTCCACTCCAGAACTCGTCTGACCACCGGCCATCGGTCCTTCGACAAACATGACCAGCTTACTACCACTATCAGCTTGCTTACTCTGCAAGCTATGTCGGTAACTCAATCAATATGCCTAACGTTTTCCCAACTATGTTGTGGTAGGTTTCCAGTCTAACCGGATGCAGCTGAATACCTGTATTTTACATGGAGCGACTGCCTATCTGATCTCCACAACCCAGTATAATACGATACCCCTTGGTAAGACTGACAAAGATGGTCATGATGTGACCCATCCACAGACCAACCCCGGCAAGCATAACTTAACCCGATAGATCAAACCGTGCAGTTGTTATTACTTAGCCACCAGCTATGTGGGTAACTCAAGTTCATAATCAATCTTAGAAGTCACTATTTCAATACGATTACCTACCAATTTTTTCAAAATGAAGTTCACAATTAACAATAAAAAAATATCAACCCTTTTCGTTACCTTCTACAGAATATCCTTTTAAATGAACTAAATACTATTTTAAAGGTACGTGTAATTATTTAAGGAAATGAAAATGGTCCAAGATGCCTTTGTACCTTTATTAATAAATCCTAAAGATGCCTTGTCTACTTTCTGTAGAACATCTACTAATTTATCCGTGTTGCCCCAAACTCTTTGTGTTCGTAACGTAATTGAGGGACGATAGTATTTCTGTTGTTTGGTAGAAATATTCAGGAGAACAATGAACCACGTAGAGGATTTTCTTTTCTAGTTTACAGTAATATTATTTATTTAACTTTGTTAGCTTAGTTGTTAACTGTATTGTGCATGTTGTGATCTCGTATAAGCGAAGGAGTACACCTAGTGCTGGCCTTTATTTATGTGTCATGATTGATATATTTTGTCATGATAATATTTTTCGTTAGAAAAACCTTAATAAATAAATAATTTTCCTTAACCGCAGTTGTGAAAACACATGGATTAGCAGTGGGGCAAATAAATATGTCGTATGTACGACATCATGTTAATTTTGGTGTATTCAAATAGCTTGAGACGAATCGGTCATTCAGTCTATCTCCCTGTGGAATGCGCTACCCCAGGAAATCAGGATGGCAACCAACCCGTTTTCAGCTGGCAGTATCATCACAACGGTAATGTTTTCGACGGGGTCGAAAGACCAATGCCTGCTGGGGTTGTCTGAAAGGGATATCGCGGCCCCGGCACACAGGCAACGGAAGGAACACGGGTGGGTTTTAGTCAGTAAAAGTCTGACACACCCTCTCGCTCTGCCCAGAGCGGGAGAAGTCATTTGATGATTTGATTTCCCATCTGGAAAAAAAAAAGAAAAAAAAAAAAAAAAAAAAAAAAAAAACGGTAATATTTTCCCATTGTTTGTCTTATTTGTTTTAGTATATTCGCGTATTTATGTATATTTATTTGTGCTTTTTTTGAATTACTCACACTACTCGCACTTTTTTTTTTTTGGAAAATCGTCTACTTTTACAATGTTTGTAAATATGTGAGAACCATGTATTTATCACATAAGTAATTAATTTATCTGTCGTTGCTCTCTTTAAAAAATTCTTTTTACCTATATTGTGGTATAGGATTTTTTTTTTTTTTTTTTAGATGCATCGTCTTCACATATAATTATATAACTAATGTACCTACATTTACAAAATATTGTAAAACATTTTAAAAGAGTAACAGTAGAGTTTCTTGCCCATTCTTCACCATACGAAAACTACCTTTCGGAAGGGGCGACTAGAATCATTATTTTTTTTTTGTAATTGTTGACGTTCAAAGTGTATTTATTGCAAGGGCCTATTTGAAATAAATGATTTGACTTTGACTCTGACTTTGACTTTATATAATTAGGCATATATATTATATATTTTATAGTTTCTAATAGGTATATGTGTATCTTCATATATTACTTAAATATTATTTTTTTATTCCTTAATGTTTCGTAATTGCACCTGGTTGTCTCTGCATCACTCAAAGGTTGACTGGTAGAAAATGCCTATGGCATTAAGTCAGCTTCTTTACTGTACATTTCTGTGCTTGCAGTAAATAAATAAATATATAGGTAGATATAATACTTTTTATTATATATATGTTACTCAGTGATAATACAGCAGTGGCTTTTCAGTTTATTATTTACAACCAAAAATACAAATATTTTCTCTTTAAAATATTTGTGTAGAAAATTACAAATATAAATGTAGTTTTACAGAGGGTGACACAATGGATGGTCTTGTCACTTAAAGTTATCTTTTAAAGACAACCTTTGGATGAATAATGTTCAGCTCCCTTGCACCTATTTGGTCTGCAAAACTAAAGCTACCAAAACAGTTCATATTCTTTCCCCTTTAAACCCATACCTATTAATACTGTTATTTGAAAATATTGTAAAGGCCAATTATTTTTAAAAGAGTAACCGTGGAGTTTCTTGCCGGCTCTTCTCTATAGGAAACGACCAATTGGAACTGTGCACCTAGCTTCTGACGTTTCATAAGTGCCCTTGTAGGTTTATATGCAATATTTTTTTATTGTCTAGCAAAAAAATAAACGATCAATACCTGCAAAAGGCCTACAATATTGTAATTTCCAGCCGCATATAGCCTTTGTTTTTCCCATACATTAACTGGCTGAAAAAGCGCTGAAATAGCAACTGAAGCAAATCAGGTCAGTGCTGTTTCAGTGCAAACATGATATTTTGGATCGTTGCCAAATGCCTGAATGTTTTTTTGGAAGAGATTTTTATGTGAGAACCTTATATTTGATGGTACCCCTGTAAATATGTGGATTCATAACATGGCGCCTGTATTCCTCGCCGGTAGGCAGAGGTGAATATACAATTTTGGGACGACAATACGAGAATAAATAAATACAGTATGATACAACTTTAAATTTTACGAATGTATTTGGTTATACGACAGTACAAGTTATTGCGTTTGCGTAAAGATCATTTTCACCTAAAGCAGTAATAAATATTGGTGCTTTTGAAGGCGCACTCAGTTCGGATGGTGATCGGTTTTACGAATTTTGCCGATGCTACATCTAAGTTGTGTCGTGCTGTAATAGTAATGTAAAGGAGTACAGGAATATTTTTAAAATATCGAATATAGTCCAATATCGAAATAAAAATAAACGAGCGAGCCTTACAGTAGTCGGATATGATGTGGAACATCTGACATCTCAACTTGGTAATAAGCAACATTAAAGGGGCGGGGCCTCGTTAAGGCCAACTCTAGCACCGCGCGCGCTCATTGGACAAATCAAAAAGCTTCCCCGGCTTCCTGTTACACACTTCCGTCCCTTTTCACGCAATCACTACCACAGATTGCAGGAAAGCGAGAGGAAAGATGTTACACATCAAAAAGTGTTTCTTTTTATCTATGGGTTTTTTAAATTTTTGACAAGCTAGCATTAGTTACTAAACTATTGGATATGACTGAGTTTTTGTAACTAAGACTGGAAACGTCATACGAAGTAATTTACATTTAAAACCCACATTTTGCCATTTATATAGCCCCTGTAACAAAGGGCGAGCCTATTTCACTCGCATCAAACCATCATCCGGGTAAAAGTATTCTGTCTTTTTCTGGGCCATAATTTAAATGTTCCGTGTTGAGAATGCAAGAAGAAACAAAACTTTTATTTATTTATTTATACTAGCCTTTGCCCGCGGCTTCACCCGCGTGGTTGTCGGAAAACATCCTACGAGAACCTACTACCGGGATTAAAAGTACCGTATGTGTTAATTCAGGTTTTAAAATATCTCTGTACCAAATTTTATCCACATCCGTTGAGCCGTTTTTGCGCGAATCCGGAACATACATCCAGACAAACGGACAAAAATTCTAAAAACTACATTTGCGGCATCAGACTCGTTCCCATCTAGTAGCAATAACTTTTTTTCAAAAATATTCAATGTTCAGTTTCGACTTCATTACTATGCATTTTAATATAATTAGTATATTATATACATTTTCATAAAACATGAGTAATTCATAAGATCAAGTCCCTTAATCAGTTGTAAACAATCTTTACTTTCGTTGCATTTACTTGACGGCGCGTCTAAAGGTTTTAAGATTGCAAACTTACGAATTTGATATTAGAACGATTCTGACGTAACCCCGAGTACTAGGAAGGCGGCCCCCTGTCAGAAGAAAAGATCGCGAAGATGGATCGAAGGCGGCATTAATTGATAATACTGTGATATGGCGACTGCAGTGCAGTGAGTTGATTAATGTGCGCTCGCGTCTTACGTACCCAGGGGAATGTCGTTTACATTATTGTTCATTCCCTAATGTGATCAGAAATATGTGATTATTCAGAATATTATTGTTTCATTTACTTACACCTCCTAGCCGCAAACCCTCGCATAACAGACAATAAGACCTCTTCTGATAAAGACGACGTATTGCCTTTATGATTGTAATTAATATGTTATTTATCTTTTCTGTCTCCATAAATAAAAACTAGAGTTGGTACACGAGCTGTGTCCCTTTAATTATTATTAAGGACTAATTAACCAAAATGATCCGTCTGTTGCTGTCTCAGGAGAGCAATTTCGTTCAGGAGTCGCTGACTTTACAGCAGGGATAAACCTTTCTTTATTGAAGGTTGAATAAATTATAAGACAACGCGAGTAAGACTGTACGGAGTATTCGGAACATTGTTTCAGTTCGGAGGTAGATGAGATATCCATACAAAAGTACATGAATCTTTATTTGTAATTGAACAGAGAACTAAGTAAAAAATATACCAACAAGATAATATCTACAAAATATATAAGCACATCATCATCATCGCCCAGCTTTTTTCTAACTATGTTGGGGTCGGCTTCCAGTTTAACGGATGCAGCTGAATACCAGTATTTTACATGGAGCAACGGCCTATCTGACCTTCACAACCCAAGGTATTACGATACCCCTTGGTAAAACTGGTTGTCAGATTTTCGGGCTTCTGATGGCCGGTAACGACTGTCAAAGATCCACGAATGACAGTCGGGACCAACGGCTTAACGTGCTCTCCGAGGTACGGAGGGGTCTTGATACATAATGTATAGGTAAGCTGGCAGTCTTAAAATAATAATAACAATATGAAAATCTCAAAACGGCACAAATATTTAAATCTCATTGGGTATTATTTGTTCGAAACATTGGGTATTATTTGTTCGAAACATTGGGTATTATTTGTTCGAAACATTGGGTATTATTTGTTCGAAACATTTGGGGTTTCCATTTAGTTTTTCGAGAAATTGTCAAGCGGTTGGTCTGTCACGGACTCTTCACGTTGCCATAGGGTTGGCCTATTTTTTGGCCTAGGAAAGGTCATTGCCACACAACGTTTCCACTCACACGCCTTGTAAATTCCATTTGTTAGTCGCCTTTCACTCATCCTCTCAACATCTTCCATTTTTAGGGTTCCGTAGTAAACAAGGAACCCTTATAGTTTCGCTATGTCCGTCTGTCTGTCCGCGGCTTGGTTCGGAGATGGTTAGTACTAGAAAGCTGTAATTTGGTATATGTATACATATTAATCATGCCAACAAAGTGGTAAAATTAAATCAAGATTTTTTTTTTAGGGTACCTCCCCTACAGACAAAATCAAACTGGTTGCTTATTTAATTATGTATTTGTTATTTTTTATAACACTGATTTTACATTCTGTGATTTCTTGAACTCACACACTGACTTATTAGTATTACTTGTTAAAATGTTAGGAATATCGTATAATTTTACAATGTTTGTAAATATGTGAGCACCATGTATCTATCACATATTTAATTTATCTGTAATTGCTTTATTTTTCATTCTTTTTTACCTATCGCGGTATAGTAATCTTATTCTAGATGCATCGTATTCACATATAATTATATAATTAATGTATACAAAATATTGTAAAAACATTTTAAAAGAGTAACGGTGGAGTTTCTTGCCCATTCTTCTCCATACGAAAACTACCTTTTGGAAGGGGCGACTAGAATCAATTCTATTTTTTGTAAACTTGACGTTCATAAGTGCCTTTTATGTGCCTAATTGAAATAAATTGTTTGACTTTGACTTGGACTTTGACTTACACGTAAAGTGGGGATGTTTTTTTTTTCTCGTCTACCCCATGTTGTGGGGTATCGTTAGAAAGGTCGTTCAAAAATACTATTAGTATGTGAAAACCATTTTTGGATTCAGGGATCCGTTTGCGAAATATTAAGCTTTTAACTGAAATTTTTGGTTAGAGTCAAGTGTCTCCCCCCCTGCCAGCTAAATGGTTGTACTTGGATTTTTGGAAAAATTCACAGCAGTAGTATATATAACGAAATTAAAAGAAAAATTATCAGAGTTAAGTAGGCTGTACAGGTTAACGAGTAATAATTAACCAACCTAAATTTGCGGTTCGAAAAACATGTTCTCCCATACGGAACGTATGGGAGAACATGTTTTTCAACAACAATGTTAAGTTTGTTCTTGGAATAAATTTATCCCAACTACGGAACCCTTCATTGTGCGTGGTCCGACACGCACTTGGCCAGTTTTTTATTCTTCTCTGGCAAAATATGGCTGGCAGTGATGCCTCAATCGAGGTCGTATCATTATTTTGGCGAAAGTAAAGACCAACTTTAAATAAATGCTTTTAAAAACAAATATCATGACATCACGCCTGTAATCCCCGAACGGATAGGCAGAGCTGTACCTATAGTACACCCTCATTTCGCAAATTATGTTTAAGTCCCGTGTCCCGTGCCATCAACCGCGCACAAATCTACACTCCGGATTGGAAATATGCCTTTCCTTGATCATAATAAAAATAATAGGTTTATGTTGGAAAAACTAAGGTTAGTAATGATGTTGCATTGTTGCCAACGTAAGTTTTCCAGGAAAGCATAACGAAGTATTTACATAAGTTTAAGTTGGTTTATTTAAATTTTGTTGGCTGGCAAGATTCAGGCAGTGTTTGAATTTTGTATGAAGAGTTGTTTTTCAGTTTGCTTAACGGGGGAGTTTTTAATTTATTTAAATGGGTACATAAAATTTATAACTAATTAATTAATAATAGTAGCAAAATTATATACTAACTTAACTAAAACTATTTACAAACTAAAATATAGCATCGAAAAATTCATCCGCATCGCTGTCGACTGGTAGTGTACCCAAGAGACTGGCCGCATTGCCACGTTGTATGGCAAAGCTTAGCCTCTGCTCAAGGTAAAAACCAGCCCTTGGGTCACGGGAAGTGTCAAATAGCCGTTTGGAGATTTCTTTAAAGAGGCCGTGAGCACTCGGACCCCACGGCCCGAGGGTTTCAACCCCAAACGGCTCGAAAATATAATTACCAACGAGGTTATTAGTTTGCTTAACTAATTTTGATGTAAGTAAGTTTTTTTTGTAAATAGTTTTTAACTTCCATAACGAATGGCATGAGACCTAACAGCTTGGCAGTATGCTGTTGTAGCTATGAATAATTATTCCAATTTATAAAATGATAACCTTTAAAATTACTTATTAAACGGTGGAAAGATTTGATTAATTTTAATTAGATTGTTTGAGTATTGCTCTATTCTGTCGGTGGTCCCACTGATAGCATATATCATAGTTTTGTAAAATTTTATGATGTTACTACAAAATCTCCTCGACATCAGGACAAAAGCGTCACCAGGAAAAAAAAAATAAAGAGTAAGTATGAAAAAAGTTATTCTCATCCGTAGCTCACTGGATGAGTTCAGACAAGTTCCCAGCTAGTCTGTGTTACGCGATAAATGAGCGAGATTCTTTGACAATGGTCTGACGTTACTACGGATTACGGATAGATTTTCCTTTTTAGTTACTCGTACGTAGTCCCATATTTAAAATTCAATTGACAAAAGTTACAGTTCAATACTACCGTTTGGGTGCTACAAAACTTCATTTAAGTATTTTATTTTTCTACTAACAATAATGATTCTGAGTAACTGTATCAGCGAGAAATTCTGTGATAGGATACAAGGAGTTACTGCTGTGGGACGATACTTATCAATGGCGCGGTCAACTACCCGACAGCAAAAAAAAAAAAAAAAAATATTCAAAGTTTTAAATTAATCTTGGTTTTCATCAAAATCTACAGTTATTGACCAACTGTTATTCATGAAATTTACTGGAAGGAGAGGAGAGAACAAAATTAATGACTAGCAATCACAAGGTAATGAGCCGTGTATGATCACTTACATCTAGAATTTAATAATTGATGTACATAGATTGTAGGTATGAAGACGACATAACGTCAGAAAACATATACTAATAACATAATCATTATTTAAAGGGCTTTGGCGGCATCTACGTCACCACACGCAAACTACGCATCAAAGACATGACGTCACTCAAATCATATGTAATATAATAATATACAATAAAAATAATGTTTATTTATCCAAAAATAATACATAGACACATATTACATACATAATTGTTTGTACAAACGTTGAAAGGCTACAAAAATCTTTATGACAAAATATAAACTCTGTCTCTCAAACTAGGAGGCCTGTATCCTGTAAGAGACAGAACCCTGCATCGCGCAAGCAGTGTTTACCGCGCGATCAACATATATATAATTTTTTCCGGCATCAATCGTTGGGCAGTTGCCCGCCAGACATGACACTCGTCTCTCCTATAGGATGAGTGAACACTACACCCTGTTCCTCATTCCTCTAAGGGGCTACCATGCTACAATACCAAGCTTAGGGACTTAGATAACTTGGCAAAGAAGTATACGGCCCACCTACTGACTTGACAAATGAGGTATCGTTGGAGGCATCTTGATCGTCTGCTGGTGACGCTGGCTATGTGACGTCCGGACTCCTGATTTTTAATTTGTTTGTTTTAAAACTTTTTTTTTATCATCTATTTTTGTGTCACTACATACATGAAAAAAAATAGTCCTTGCGGCATAAGCCTGAGGTCCCGAACCAATTTACCACTCCTGTTGCAGCAACCGGAAATCCAGAACATAAAACGTCCAGATTTATTACGTCACTAATTGATGTTGGTAGTAAAGGAACATACTGGGACATGATTGGATTAATGATTAGATTTTTAAGATAAAGGGGGTGAACATCAACAAAATAATTATGTCATTTAATACTTCATTTTGGTGAAGGAAGAAAAGAAAAGAAAAGATACGTTTTTGAAAGCATAACTCTGCAGCAGCACATACTGGATCATTATTTGGGACCCGTTATGTCCCAAAACCAAAAAAATCGACGACATTTGCCATATATATACCCGCACTGGGCCCGCTTGGTGGATAATTCCTTCTTACAGGGAGAAGGTTTGCGTCCCAATAGTGGAAACGTTTTTGGCTGATTATGCATTGTGGGACTATAAATATGACAGTAATAATAGAGGTCTTGTTTTTGGAATCCATCTAAATCAGTGGTACCTAACAGTTTAACATACGTGGGGCAACTTTCTTTTAAAATCACTACGCCCCTGAGTTATTTTGTCGACATTTGCAGAAAAGCATAAGAATATAAAGCGACCGAAACTGAGGTCGAAAATGTTTGCACCCCCTTGGATAGGTTAGATTTTTTTTGATTATTCAAACAGAAATACAAGTTACTTTGTCGAGTTTTGCAGAAAAACTCAAGAATTATGAGAATGCATAACGTAAGAGCGAGCAAAGCGAGCTCGGAAAAAGTTGTACAATTTCGAATTCGGTACATTTATCTTTTGACCATTCGAAGAAGTAGGAAAACTTATTTTGTCAACTCATGCAGAAAGCTGAAGGTAATTTTACAGTGGGTACATACTTACTTCATACAATATTATGAAACTTACGGGTTTTAAAAACTAGCCCTAACCGTTTCTAAATCAAGAACATATAATTTAATAAATTTATAGTTTATTATTAGAGCCGCCACGCCACCCCATTGGTCACTCTACGCCCTACCAGTTGGGCATCCCTGATCTAAATAATGCTCTTTAAAAATGACGTTATGCATAACATAATGCCGTTGCTTGTCGCTTCATACATAAGCATTCTCAGCTAGTTTCATTATTTTCTCATCTAGCTCTCAAAGGGCGGCATTAAAAGTAGATTAGAACCGCAGCTTCGTACACGACTTCTTTGTGCTTCGTAATAAAATGTGACTCTCAAACGGAAATTGTTTTTAGGTGAAATTGCTGTGATGTTGAGATTTTCAAACGACATTCATCAAATTCTTTACAAGACTGTATGTTGTAGTAAATTATATTATAATTTAAAAGATTCGTATCAAAACATGAAAATATGACGCGTCAATTCCCTAAAGGGGCTGGCAGATGTGCTGGAATAGCTGCATAGTAACTACACCCACATTTGGCCAGTTATGTTCTAAGTTCCATTTAATATGACGAGAACCTAAAAAAAATCCAAAGCCAAAATTTTATCCCAGATACAACTCTCCAAAGAGTAGGTATATTTATTTGTTTGATGTACTCGTAGTTATTTCGATAATAAAAGAACTCATGTCGATATCCCAATATCCTTTTCTGGGCGCAAATATTCGAAACACAAACAGACCGTCTTCGGCTCGGCACTGAGTAACAAAAGTTTTCCTGTTCTATATTTACATAAATTCTCAAAGCAATACGCGGAAAGCCTCCCATTGGAGATAAAACAAAATGTATGTATACTCGCTGTGAAATTCTAACTAGAATTTCCTGCTAGACGGGCCACAACTAAAAAACCGCAGCGGCAAAAATGTGGCCGGGCACAGATTGTATGCAAAAGTGAAGTTCCATGCACACGCACTACAATTTGCTGTCGCGTTCAATGGATGTCGCTTACATTTGATAAATACAAAACATATTGCGACCAAATGCAACCACCGACAGTACTCATACACAAGCATGCACAATTATACACAAACAAAGCATACAACAAGGTAGGATTTATAATATTATTTACTATTTTGAGCGCATCATGGCCTCTGAGAATTTTTATTTGGCACAACGAATTCAAGCAGATGCCGTGGCAACAACTCACACAAATAGTGCTTGGCGACATTATTGCCTCAGTGGTGTGGCACGTCGGAACAGATCCTTTTAACAAATGGAAATGTGTGAAATTCCACTACTTGGTATGTTCTTCCTTCTCCAATTTGACAAGCAATTTGTAGTTTCTGACCTGTTCTACTTTGGCGACCGTTTTACATCGTAAAGATTTTTTATTACTTATTGAGGCTTTCTTTCCCGGTCATCTTTGTTAGTAAATCGCATTTGGGAGTTGTTTTTTGGGACATTATCACAAAATGTTTGGGCTTGGAACTGCTGTCAGATTTTATCAGTTTATATGCCGTTACCCTGGTCTGTGGGTCAAACCTTATATAAAAACATTTGCCATTTCTTGTTAATCATGCTGATTTATAGAACCAGTGATTAAAATCACTGTTAATCATATTTAACGTGATAATAATTATTTTCCATCATAAACCTCAAAACTGTGTGCTCATTAAAATCGTTTATCGGTATGCGTTATTCAAATGACCTCATTAACGAAATCTATGTTAATTGTATGTCGCCTCGGTACGGTCGGTAAATTTTCATTGTTATGAGAACTGAAATATATGGGAATTTTTATTTATAACTGGAAACAGGTGGACTTTAGGTTACATCGTAACAATCAGTTCGTTTTATACTGCTAACTTATGATCACCACCTATTTCTCTTTTTTCCAAGAATCTTCTTTGATTAAAGGAAAACATCGAGAGGAACCCGGTTAGCCCAAGAGATATTTCTCGACGGCATGTAAAGCCAAGTCAGAGGCCCATGGGCGGCTTTAAAACTCTGACACCAGTACCCTAATTGCGTAATCCACGATCAATCAAAATCTGAATCGTTTTGAAACAGATTGCTAATACATTGCTTCATAAGATCGAAAAAAAATATCTGCTCAACAACGTAAATAACACAATGAATGTTGTTGAACTGTCAGAATAAAACAGATTAATCGTAATCGTTTATGAAAATGAGTTGCGTAATTAGATAGCAGGTTAGTTACTAATCACACGAAAAGAAGAAGACTGTTATTTATATTTGGTGACGCGTTATGAGGCATATGTCCGTCGTCTTGCAGCGAACGTGTTTCTGATAAAATGAAAATGATAACATTTGCTGATTCTCTGTCATCCTCAGTAGACTGACATTCCATACTCATATCTTATTTCAGCTCTACAGTATTCTGTTCAATCCTACAACCCCCTCTTATCTTAAAAAACGTTTCAAGTTCCTTCATGACACCCATAATAGATATCTAAGGTCATCGAAAACTTGAGACTAGAGATGCCGATGCATTCCACCAGCTTTTATGACAAGTCTTTTACAGTTCAAGCAGTACGGTTATGGGTGTCGATAAGGCGTGCTCAATCTTTCTCCACTTTTAAAATTCTGATAAAAAACACTTCCTCTCTCCTTAAACATCATCATTACATATAGTTCCTTGATCTTGTTTCATGTTTATTATTGTATATATATATATATATATTAATTATAATTATATTATATTATAATTATATATATATATATATATATATATATAATGTTATGCTTTATGAATGTATGTATTTATTGTGTATGTAAATGATACACCACTGACTACCTGCAGTATTGTCCCTCCTTCTTAGTTTAATCCATCCAAAGGTTGTCTGTAAAAGATCGCTTTTAGCGATAGGTCTTATCGCTAAAAGCGATCTTTTGCCCATTGTGTCACCCTATGTAAAATGTCTACATTTATATCTGTATTTGTTATGGTGTACATAATAAAGAATATTCTATATTCCTCAATGTCACTACTAGACTCACATTCCTCAATGTCACTTTCGCTTCTACAACAAGTAGCAGTCCCTTCCTACTTGTTCATCTGACTGTACTTTTCAGTAATGAAGCTTTCCTTTTTAATTAATTATAGGAATAGTTTTCCTTTTAGATAAAACATTTATAAATATCAGTCCGATCAGTTTGACGCTGGTCATTTTCATATGTTTGTGATGTTTTCTACACGAGTTCTGCTGCTCCTAGTTCTTATAAGTTTCGCATATGGCCATAAAAAAGTCAAAAGTAAGTGTTTATAATAACTGATTTTACTGGTTTGTTTATAACTGTATCTTTTCTCTGTTTAAAGCATCCGCAAAAAAAAAACTTGTTTCAATACCAAAAACGAATTAAACAAATTAGAATATAGCTTTAAATTAGCTTTTCGATGTCAATTTCCTAAATGTATATTTATTTACAAGGAAAGCAGGTAATGATATAACCTATACAAAGTGGCAGGGACATCAACGCGAAAACTCTTACCATGAATTCAGTACATGTTTCTGAACCACATTGTTTTGAAATTTTTCATGGGTTATTAAAAAAAAATCTGCTGTTTCATAGAAAAGTGCAATACCTACGCGGTCAAAATGTATAGAACAGCTGATTTTCTCTCTAGAATACATTTTAAACAAAATAGGTATCTACATTGTTGCAATATAGTTGGTTTTAGCTTCAAAAAGCTGATTGTCCGAGCTTGTGTATTCTACTTTGTATGAAACTGGGGTAAACTAAGATCAAGCAGGTTTTAGTACTGTGCCAATTTTTCAGAGATATTTTAAGCAACGTGGAATTCTCATTCGCTCTGCGATAGCAAGCATTAATTTCGATATTATATAACGCAGTTTCATTTATTTGTTATATAATATAATACCAGCCTGTTATTGTCCCACTGCAGGGCAAAGGCCTCTTCTCATACAGAGACGGCACGAGCATTGATTTTATTTTTAAGCAGTTTCATTTGGGGAAGTGTTATTTTCAGCTTTAGCTGTTTTCTTATGATATTTGTTAAGTCGACATTTTGTGACATTTACTTTAAGGAATTTTTAGTTTTCTCTTGTTTTATTATTATTAATACAAGCTTATTAAGTCTATATTTCTCTCTGCCAGAAACTTGATCATTACAGATGTACTTTTTACGATATATTTTTATTTCTCTTTTCGTGTTGTCTGTGTAAGCACTTAGTTCTGCTAAAGTACACAATGGATTTTGATGCGGCTTTCACCTATCATTTCTTAAACGTATTCCAGAAGGTTTATAAATAAACTATCTACTTATACTGGGGAACAGCCGATCGATTATGTAAAAATATCACCATGAAACTTAGATGAAGTGAATGTGAAGTGAGCTGTCAATAGTGTTAATCCCCAGCATCCTGCCGGTCGATTCTGTGGCAGTGACAGCTCACTTCACGCTCACTTCACCTAAGCTTCACGTTAATACAGGTGGACTTAACGTTACTACTATAGTTTGACCGAAAGCGCTGTACTGCGCTTTAGGTATTTGCTTTGCGAGACGGGGGGCAGTGCAGGCCGCTCATTCATCAACGCTCACAAGAGTCCACAGCTAATTCGTCAACGCTGCCCTCTCACCTCGCTGAGCATTCGTAATGCGCGGTACAGTGGTCTCGGTCAAACTATAACATTTATATTTAATTTACATAGAAGCACGATATTTTGACATGTCACCGCATTAGTAGATTGCACCCATGCGAAGCCAGGGTGGGTGACTAGTTAAAAGTTATATTTCTAATTCAAGCTCAGGTTCCTTGATTTCTTTAACCTATTATTTTTAGCTAACTCACCTATTTTTATTTTACCAGAGGACAAGAAACACCACGACCACAATGTGGGTATCATCGGTGGGCACAAGATCTCCATCGAACAAGTACCATTCATAGTGTCAGTCCGCCTTAATAGTACCTTCCACTGGTGTGGCGGATCTATTATACATGAGCGGTTCATCCTGAGTGCTGCTCATTGTATTGTGCCGTAAGTGATTTTGGTACTGGTATTTAAACGTTTAGATAGTATAGAGATGTAGGTAGCTTAAAACTGTAGTTCTATTACGGCCCGCCCAGCTTTGCTTCGTATGGTACCTAACCTCGTATAGACCTTTTGCATAGCACTTAAAGCAAATAAATGAATTTGAGCAATGGTGGCCCAGTGGTACCGGCCGCGACTTATGGGTTTCACGTCATAGGCTCGAACCCAGTCAGGCGCTTTACTTTGTGTAAATTATTTCATCACCACTGCTCTTAAAACGGTGAAGGAAACCTAGAACCAAAAATTCGAAGACAAGTGACATCTACCAACCCGCACTGGGCCAGCGTGGTGGATTATGGCCCACTCAGTACCTCTCGTAGAAAGGAGGCCTGTGTCCCAGAAATGGGAACTTTATAGCTGATTTTGCAAATTTATTTGAATTTGGAAATGTAGGCAATTCCACGCTACGAACGGATGCGTTGCTGGCAACGCATCCCTTCGCAGTTGACGTGTGTAACCGCTCCGTGCACATCCTACGCAGCGGTGGAATTAATGTCTGAAGAAATTATAGCGATGATGATGATAAAAGTTAGACGTTAACAAATGTTCGATAAAGGCGTAAATATTTAGTTGAAAAACCTGAGAAAAAATGCACAAGGAAGCAAGGTCTGAATAACAAAGCGTTTTACTGCATGCTGGTAGATCAAAGTAAAGAAACCACAAAGCCGAGGCTACTTTGTCAAATATTACGGGCTAGTGTATATTTTATCACAGTTTTGCACCCTTTGCAAAATCCTTTCGCTGTAGGCACTTGATTTAAGCAAGTTGGTAAAGGCAATGTTAATAAAATTATGTAACTGACTTGTGAAAATAATAATATCATAACTAATAATAGCATTATTTTTAATTAGTTATAACATATTTTTCATATATTATATGTTTTTGTTAGTATATGTATATGACTATTTTTTTTTATAATTAAGGTGATAAAATTTCAAACACTTTACCAAGAAATCAAAATAGAAAACAATCAAATATCACAAGAATATACTTCTAACGAAGCGAGGCTCAATTTATTTCCTTTGATTTGTCAAAAGACAGAAGAATTCATTCCACAAATAATTTTGTTTTGTTCTTTTTATTTCTGTTTGAGTAATCATTCCAATATTTTCTCTTTTATTATATCAGTGGCCTGCTTAGAAATATTTACGTCCATAATAATTTTTCTTGATTACATAAAATATATGAGGCGTCTCTGACCTCTATTTTCGTCTTTTACGTTGCGTAACACTGTCTAGAAATAAAAGTCCGAATTGATTTATAGAACCCAAAATTTTGAGGTGCAAAAAAGGCTTATACTCAATGAATTGATTGAGAGCTGAATAGGCTGAAATTTACTATGAATCCAGCATGATTTACCTTTCCAATTCAAGCATTTATCTTTGAAAGCAGAAAAATAAACTTTTTCGATGGATATTCCTAGAAAATGCCTATCACGTAGGTATCTTGAATCGTTTACCAGTACCTACTTTTCGTTTTATAATGACATCTTTTTCTATCTACTTTTGGACGTCAATGACTGATTTGGGTAGGTAGTTGTAATTATTTTTCCTTTGGTGAGAAATGATGAATAGCAAACATAAATTTGACACGATATCGCTATAATTATGTTAGCTTCTATTTAATTAATATTATGAGCAACATGACATATGTCGTGATGGCCCAGTATATGTCGTGATAGCCCAGTATATGTCGTGATGGCCCAGTGTGTCGTGATGGCCAAGTATATGTCATGATGGCCCAGTGGTTAAGGACTCGCCTCTCATGCACGAGGTTTTAGATTCAAATCCGGGCAAGTACCAATCTGACTTTTTCAATTCATATGTACTTTCTGAGTTTATCTTGGACATTACTGACATCGGTGAAGGAAAACATCGTGAGGAAACCTGGACTTATAAGTTTGATATCGCCTACCGTGGTGATTAATGCTCGTGCCTTCTCTATATGAGAAGAGGCCTTTCCCCTGTAGTAGGACTGTAACATCCTGGTATTATTATTAGCAGCACGTTTAGCATGACCGCAATAGAAACGGATTTTGTCGACGGAAGAATAGAGGAAATGACAGATAAACAATCACAATCTGTCATTTTGTCTATTCTTCCGTGGACAAAACCTGTAGAAAACCCGTTTCTATGGTTGTCATGCTACGCGTGTAGGGAGTATACTAATAAATAAAAATATAATTTCCTTCAGAGGTAATATTAATTAATTTTGTCGTCAGAAATAACTTACAGCATTGTTTTAAGCTACAAATACTTATTCAGAAAAAGGTCTCTACGAGCAAATTAGTCAATAGGTATTCAATATTCAATTTCCTGGGAAGGTCTTTTAATATATTATTCCCTTCTGTATTTACGATTGTATTGCGTCATCTAAAGGAAACTCCTCTCAGATGATTCTCAATTTTATTTCCAGGAACAGAGAGTTCAAAGTTCTTGTTGGCACCGATAAGATTGACGAAGGGGGAAAGCTATACGATGTTGAAAAAATTATAATACATGAAAATTATTCAAATAAAACCAATGACTATGATATTTCCATCCTCAAATTGAATGAATCCTTGACTTTTGGGCCTACAGTTGCGAAAGTTCTACTGACTGGGAATATTGTAAAGTTGAAGAAAGGCACACAACTTAATACAACCGGCTGGGGATATACGCATGTAAGTTTAGAAATTCAATATTATTGAGTTCATTTCAGTGTTTGGATAGGGACTTTGCAAGAGATAAATTCAAATGGAACAGAATTTGTATAGAATTAAGTGCCAGGTAAGTTAATTGTAATTTATTCGGAGGTGATTACAATGGGCTAGTAATATATTATGCGCATCCAATAAAATAAAAAAAGAAGAATCATATAGCCCATTTGACTCAGTTAAATATCTGGGTCAGAATAATTTCTAAAATCACGACACTTATTATCGTGGACATTCCCTTCCACATCCATAAAATGTATGAAAATACATCCCCGGTATAACGTTATCGTTGACGGAAATTTATAAGTGTCGTCATTTATTTCCATACATTTTACTTCCCCGCGTTATCGTGATGCTGTGCCGTGGTCGTGGACGACCACGATAATATCGTGACGTTAGAAATTATAAATGCGCACAATATCTTCACAACTAGCTAGGTTCAAAAAAAAAAAGAATGAATCACCTTTCTCGTTGACAACTGAAGTTGACAAAAGATCACTATGCTTATCACCTGATGATTAAATCTGAGATAACTATTAATCCTATCCACGCGAAAGACTTAAATAACAAAGAAAATAATGTAACAACAGACGATGACAAAATAGATTGAGTTAAGTGATCCAAGCGAAATCAACTTGTAGAAAATCAATATTAATATTGACACTCAAGTCTAGACAGAAATTAATTATCATGTCGCATTAGATGCGACACTATACTTTAATATTAAAATGACGAGCCTGAAACATTAAATAGATATAGCTGCAGAAGGCCGGCTCCATACAACGAGCGACAACAGGCGCACGCACACATAGACGCGTACATACGTACTTACAACTACCTATTCGGCTCGGCATGATTCGGTACAGCCATGTTGCAAAATCGGATATGCAGAGATATGTTCGGAAAATGCAGCTTGGTTTAGCTCGAAGTGTGTCAAACTGACCCAGACATGATTCAGCGAGGGTTGACGCCGAACGGAGTTTGTCCAGCCGAATAAAACACGAATATGTGTAGTAATTGCTTCGGGTCGGCTTTGTTGAAGAAATCGAGTAGAATGTGCCGATTCGAACTATTCAATGTGTAGTACCTCTCCGAATACCGTCGTAGTGCGCTTGCACTCGCTCCGCTCGAGCAGTGTCTATGTGTGCGTGCGTTTATGTTGTATGGAGACGATCTTCTGTACCTTTCTATTTTGAGCCTGAAATATTATGATCTGTCACACCATTTAATATCTCCACTGACAATGAATAATATAAGAGTCTTATTAGATTTGAGTGGGTGTTACAAGGGTACCTAGTTGTCATTTATTTCAAAGGAAGAAATGGGAACGATTTATGAACATGATAGAAAAGGTTGAATTATTTAATTAAAGGCTTGAAATAGAAATGGAACAGAATCTTTAGTTAATTAACTGGTACAGTAATAGTAAAATCACTCGTGAAACGGGAAATCTAAATAACTAATATGACATAACATCACGCCTGTACCCTTTTAAGGATAGAGTTGTACACTGTACAGGCCTTAGTACAGCACCCACATTTCCCCAGTAAGGTCTTAGTTATAACTGGCGCCCGAAGCGCGCGTCTTATACGCTGCGTTTAGGGTGCTCAATACAATTTTATGAATTTCTATGCAACGAATTACATGACGCGCACCTTTGGAAGACAGCGCTTTCTGAAATTCTTTAGGCTGCGTACAGTTATGTTCTTATGTCGATCGCGTCGCGATCCAAGAACGCTAGTTTGGACGCCCGTTCGGTACGGTATGGTTGTACGGCGTCTCACCGTCGGGCGTTCATGTAATTCGTTGCATAGAAATTGAGTGCCCTTGTAACATTTATCCTTATTTAAGTAATCTCTTATTAATATCAAGGAACTACTCCCGCTCTGGGCGGAGCGTAAGGGCGTGTCAGACTCTTACTAACTAAAACCCACCCGTGCTTCTTCAGTGTTGCCTGTGCGTTTCCAGGGGCCACGGTATCCCTTTCGGATTTTCCCGCGATTGTTTACTCTCTTGTCACTAAGGATTTACGCCACATCCATGATAAAAATAGAAGACTTAGTTGATTACTCTCTTGTCACTAAGTCTTCTATTTTTTATCATGGATGTCATGTGGTGTAAATCCTGCGAGAAGAACACCGCACCGTAGGGTTTACGTTGGGAGAAGTGCGACATAACCCTTCCCCCTAGATGGAGGGTATCCATGAAGATATCCAAGCGAGAAAAAAATGATGGTAACTAATTTGACAAAGACCATCGTATAATTCACGAAGGTTATTTCTCAAATTACCATCCTTGTACGTTTTCAAACAAAAACAATCAAAACGTTTCCTGACACAAAATTTCTCCTGTATGTACATTATTATCATAATTTTATAAGTATTCTAATGTATCATTGTTGTAACTAACATTTTTGTAAAATTTAATTGAACGACTCGCACCACAAAGCACTAAGATAAACCCTGAGAATTTTTAGTTGTGTGTCTAAAACCAACTGTAAAATAGGCTAAGTGCTTTAGAAAGAGAGAAATAATAATAATGTTTGTTTTATGTCTTTTTCAGCCTGAAGGTCATATCTCCAACCAGCTTCTACAAACAACAGTACCACTAGTACCTAGGTTACATTGTCAGCTGTATTACGGTAAGCAGAGACAGATAACACGTAGGATGCTGTGTGCTGGGGGGCCTGGAAAGGATTCCTGTCTGGTAAGAATCATTTTTTCACTATACTGCCCAAACTAGTATTTAAGAAAGAGAAATTGAAATACTGCTTAGAGAGCCTATTTTGATTTTGCTAGTCATCAGAGATCTCACTGAAGGAAAGAAAAATAGTCTAGGTCGCTTTCACTAGATACGGTGAAAAAGACTTTAAAGTGCCTATCGAACTCCGTATAAACCTTTACTTTCCATAATCAGATCCTATAAAAACAGCTCTCCCTCAGAAAACCTGTAGCGGCATCTACATCGCCACATGCGAACTACGCATCACACTGACGTCGCTCAAAATTCTGCATCACGCAAGCAGAGATTACCGCGCGATCAGCATATATATAAAACTTCCCGACATCAATCGTCGGGCAGTTACCCACCAGACACAACACCCGTCTGGTCGGAGGATCCTCCCTTTTCTATGAAGGATGAGTGAACTTTACACCCTGCTCCTCATATCTCTATAAACCCGTGGTTGCACCAGATCAAGTCTTTGATTTTATGCTGTCGAGCCTAATGTGATATAACATCGACTACAAAACCAAAAGAAGTTTGCAGAAATATAGGGAAAGACTATGGATAGCTTGCAGAAACTGAGGGAAAGACTATACTATGGAGTATTTCCTCTTGATTGTACGTTTAATTGCAGTCTCATAACGACGCTTTTCCTAAATTAGTTTAAGGTTGCATTACTGTCTGCCCAGAATCGGTTAAAACTGCCTATTGTCTTACCGATATTACAAAAAGAGTGCGTGCCACAAAAGAAGGCCCGCGAAAAATTGTGGAACCTCCTTTTTATGCAATGTGATGCAATGACATAGGTCCTACACTAGCGCCGCGTCAAAGGGGCTTAGGTGGTCGCTGACTTTAAACATAATATCACACCTTGTTTCCCCGAAAGGTTAGGCAGAGGTGTAGCCATAGTAGTTACACCCACATTTCGCCAGTTATATTCACCTAGAAGTTGCCTCTCTGACTATCGCGTAACTCTTAGATTTTCTGACTACGTTACACTCACTGAACTGGCCCAACAAGACGGGCCCGCCGCGTACTTGTAGCTTCATATCTAAACTGCAGAGCGTCCTATCTGTACTCATCTGTGCTGCTACTGAGAAATTCCTATTGGAAAAACCCAAAAATAATTTGCTCGTCCTGCGAATGGAACCCCCAGGACCTCATGCTTAGCAGTAGCGCTTGCGACCACAAAGCCAACGAGGCAGTCCCAGGTCCCTTACTTCTTAGATACCTATCTATATGAGGATCTACCTACGTCTCAGGAAAGATGCTCAGTAAATTTCTGAAGACCAGGAGATTGAACAAGTTTTATTTCCAGGGTGACAGTGGAGGTCCGCTTACTTGGAACAACGTGCAAGTTGGTATAACATCCTTCGGAGCTGGTTGTGGAATAGTTCCTGGAGTCTACACCAAGATATCCGTCGTAAAACAATGGATTGAAGATACCGTGAAAAATAATCACAAGAAGGAAGAAAAGAGAGAGAAGAGCAAGACTACTAAAAGAATCTTCAAGCGTGCTCTGCAGTAAACTTTTCAGATTAATTGTATTTAATGCTTTATCTTCAATAAATGCAATGTAAAAGAACGTTGCATTGTATTTTTAGTGTCGCAGTTCCAAAAATCCTTTGCTTGGCTGAATCCCTAGAGATCTTGGTAAATAATGTGTATTTATTTATTGAGGACCTGCAACAAAAGAGGAACACAAAAAAAAAAATATGCCGAAAATATTTTTAACTCCTGACGCAAAAAGAGGGGTGTTATAAGTTTGACCGCTGTGAGTGTCTGTCTGTGGCACCGGAGCTCTTAAACGGGTGAACCGATTTGAATGCGGTTTTTTTAAATTTGAAAGCAGTTTTTCTAGCGATGATTCGTAGAGATGTTTTTATCAAAATCGGTTCAGCCATTTGAAGATTATCAGCTCTTTTCTAGTTGATGAATGGATGTGAGCATCTTCCACATATATATTATAGGTATTCTGTTACTTCAATGATATGAGAAGAACAAAGGAGACCTTGAGCTGAAGCTGCAGCATGACCTGGAATTTGCAGGATACCCAACTCCTTTACCAACTTACAGCGCAGGTATCGTGTTTGGACTCATTGGAATGGTCTCAATGAATAGTTTATAGATAGATGATGAACAGGGTCTGGTGATGGAGTAGGAAAGAGAAATGAGGAAATGTTTGTGTTGGGGTTTTTTAAATTTTAATATAATTTCTCTTGTTTTGTCCTGTGCACTCCTTCAATACAGGAGGCCTCCTGTAACATGTGAATGATGATGTCTGTGGCCTCAGTCATCATCATTCTTCTGTCCAAATCCCAATTTATTTCTGGTCAGCGCAACAGGTATTTTTCTTCCACACTTCTCTATTAGTCGCCATCTCGGTAGTCACCCCCTGTCTAGCCATAACATCTTCCACACAGTCCATCCATCGTTTCTTTGGTCTTCCTGCCATAGACATTCATACTCAAAACTTTCCTCACGACATTGTTCTCATTCCTCCGCATCACATACCGATACCATTGTAGCGGCATCTACATCGCTACATGCGAACTACGCATCAAAGACCTGACGTCACACAACATCCTGATGTCACACAAATCCTGCATCGCGCAGTAAGAGTTTACCGCGCGATAAACATATATACAAGCTTCCCGACTTCAACCTCTGGGCAGTTGCCCGCCAGACACGACACCCGTCTGGTCGGAGGATCCTCCCTTTTCTATGGTGGATGAGAGAACTTTACACCCTGTTCTTCATACCCCTAAACCATGACAACCGATTTCCGCACAACTTTTCACTCACCGGTGCTAATTTCAGACTTCCTCTTATGTACTCATTTCTTATTCTATCTATTTGTGTCACGCCACACACGCTTCAGTATGCTTCACAATATGTATTCCGTAACGTATCTATCGAAAACTACGACTTATTTTCTTTGTCGTTATTTTTGCATAAAGTTTTTTAAGCTAAGTGTTGTTGTTGGCTTGTTGCACGCTTTGGTGTTAACTGTAAGTGCAGCAAGCAATTGTTATATGTATAAATAAATACCTGAATAGACTTAGGTATTTATTTAAAACTCAATCCTAAACCAACGTGTTGTCAATTTAAAAAACCATTTACGAGTTTCCATATCAAGAGAAAAAGATGAAAGAACACGAGATTTTATCTATGCTTAAAAATATTCAAATCTGTATAGCATAGTACAAAAATAGAACGCCTTTTCACTCGACTCGTGCATCATCCACAATACCCCTTTTATATTCATTCCTACTTCATGCTCTCAAAAACGACTGAATCCTTTCATTCCTTTCATAATTCAGCCAAAACGAGTCAACGAACTCATTCAATCTCCCGGAATCCATTGAAATATATCGTTCCTTAAATGCAAAAGTCACACATTTCAAAAAATATCAAAAATTATTTTTTTGCATAAAATGCATCTTAAACGATGAAACTTTAATGTTTCGCTAAAACAGCCGTCGTTTTATGATCAAAAACACCCAAACACGCACACACGTTAGTTTTGTTTTGTACCGTTTCAGTAACTGAGTTCCGCGCAAAAGTACCATATTGTCAGTTGTCAACAGTCATTTTGCACGAGCACACACATTTTTTGTGAAAAACTACCACATTCCAAAAAACTGCTATAAAACAGGTGAAATTATATATTCAAAAGTGCCACATTGTAAAATATATTCGTATTGCAGATCACATTCACGTAAGTATCTTATCATTTTTATGTGCAATAGTACAATATTTCGAAATAGGTTGGTTTTGCATTTATAAATTCAATATTTTCTCTTATTTTTGTATGCAATACTACCATATTTTGAATTATGTTAGTTTTGCAAAAATTTATTAGAATTATTTTCTTATTTCTTTATGCTAAAGTACCATATTTCGAAATAGGTTAGTTTTGCATTTATTAATCTGATATTTTCTCTTATTTTTGTTTGCAATACTACCATATTTTGAATTAAGTTAGTTTTGCAAAAAAATAATTAGAATTATTTTCTTATTTCTTTATGCTAAAGTAACATTGTATTTCGAAATATGGTGTCTTTGTATTTGAAAGTGATCTCTAAATAGATTTCATTTTACATTAAAAAGCAATGTTTAGTTTTAATGTTGTTTTGTCTGAAAGTTTTTGTAGTTTTTGGAGTAATCTTATGGGTTAAACAAATTAATTTAGAAGAGCTATTAAAACCAATTAAATTTTACTTACCCACATAGATACAATATAACGCCTATTTACGAGAAAGTAAATTGGTTGATACAGGTAGGTACTTATTTTTTTACGAGAGCATTAAAATCATCTCCAATTTACGTTCCAGACCAATATATCACTCTAATTAAAACAGCAAAGAAAACTGGAAAGCCTTATACTGTTGAAGAACTGACACATAAGATTTTTTTTTACCTCAAACCTCTGTGTACAGGAAACTACAATATAGATGACGATGGCAATAAATTCAAATGGACCGATATAAAGATTCTGAAGGCGGATAAAGTAAGCAATGACATATTTTTCTTTAAAACATCCTACGAAGAGGAAGAGTTCAGGTCAGTATCTACGTTGAGAAAACGCCGCACCAAGTCGAAGACAGTGCCTGATAATAATTTGACTCTAAACCAACTTTACACTGAAAAGCTTACAGTTCCTGAAGCAAAGAAGCAAGGCATTCTAAAGCTAATCCAAAAAAACGTCGTGCCACGATTTTATGAATATTTTTATGCTAATCTCTAAATTAGTACATAAGTTACTGTTGGGAACTGATTTTTAATGTTTTAGTTTAAGTTTTTTGTTAATACTTTTACGAGCATTACGCTCAATGTAGTTTTAAGTAAACGTTTGATAAAAATATTTTTGTAAGAACACTATATACACCACTTTTATGAGCTTTATACGGTTGTGATTAGTGTAGATGACGGAAATAGTTAATTTTGAAGGTGTCTCACTCCTTAAGTGTCTTATTTTATAAAACCATAACTGTTAATACTATTTTAAAATAAAGTTACCTCTGTTTCTGAAACGTAATGTTATGGACCAAGTCCAAGATTAACTTAGCTTTAATATTTCATTTAAATTGTAGAAAAGGAGTAATGATCTTATCGTAACTCAGTGGCGAAACAAGGTTTTATTTAACTGCGAGGTGTCTCGCAGAAATGAAATAGTGTTATTTAGATACGAGTCATTATAGTTTAGACAGCTTAATATTGTATTTTTCATTATTGAACTGCATTCCACACACCTGTGATAAGTAACCTAATACAGCTTTTAAGAGAAGATACTCAATGTTTATTGTGTTAATGTAGGGCGTGTCTACCCGGCACATTACAAAACATAGGTTTAAGTGTAACGTATAAATTTGTCTAGTTGTTTTAGGTATGGTAAAACAATACAAAATAGTAAGTGTTATTCTGTTTAAAAAGTCTGATTTGATCGTGATTATCAATGATATTATAAGTAAAAAAGAGGTAGATAGGTACACGCTTCGCAAGAGGCACGTCAAAATTTGGCTAAATAGCCACATTTTCTTCGTCTTGTCTCTTTTTCGCTCCCGATAATTACGACATGCTGTCCTACTTACACGTGTCATCTAATAGCGTGACATTGTGCCGTTTTTGAAGAACGAATGTACGGTAGGTAACCTATCTACGTCTTTTTACTTAAAATATCATTGGTGATTTAGCTTAAAAAATTTAATTATTAAGGTATAGTTATTTTTTAGTTATTGTTTATTTAATCACTTGTCCAAAAAGGTTTCAGTGAACGTTAGCTCAATGTGAGAATAATTATAAGTACCTATATTGTTGTAACTGAGAGCTGTTATCTTTTAGGGAGCCAGCGATATACCTAGTTAGTGTATTTATTTTTACAATAATTCTTGTTTGTTTTGTTCATTCTATGCAAAAGTTTTATGCATCTTTGTTTTTATAGCTTAAAAGGTTTGTTTCGTTTTTAACTTAAATTTATTACTCTTACCTACTAATATAGGTAATATTAATTTTAGACTTAATTGATGATCTCATGATAAGATTTAACTATTTGTTTTCCCTTAGCAAGTTTACTATGTAGTAAGTTAGTATGTGCCATTTTTTTCTTAAATTTACGTTTTGTGCGGTTGACAACTGAAATAAAACTCAAATTTTCCTAATCAAATCAATCTGCCTAGCCTTTTCCCAACTATGTTGGGGTCGGCTTCCAGTCTAACCGGATGCAGCTGAATACCAGTATTTTACATGGAACGACTGGCTATCTGACCTCCACAACCCAGTAACAGGGTACGATACCCCTTGGTAAGACTGGTGTCAGACTTTCGGGCTTCTGACGACTCGTAACGACTGTCAAAGATGCACGAATGACAGCCGGGACCAACGGCTTAACGTGCTTTCCGAGGCACGGAGGATTCTGGGTATGTAAAGATGGTCACCCATCCACTGGCCAACCCCGGCAAGCGTAGCTTAACCTGATGGATCGACCACTGCGGCTGTTGTTACTTAGCCACGAGCTCCTCAAAACTCAAATTTTCCTAATAATGGTGGTTTAATTTTTAAAATTTTAATGTTCTCGAAGTCTAAGTCTATATACAAAACTAACTTATTTGCATTTTTTCCAGAGTCCATTCGAGGTATGGTTAAGATTGCTTTATAGAAAAATAGGCTATTTAATTACGCATCTTTTGATACAAAAAAAGTCTACGTAATACACATAGTTTATACAAAAAACATAAAATAATCCAAATTATTTTTGCAAATGCCGCTCCTGTATAATTTGCTTATTTTGACTTGTGGTGCTTTTGTATTTAAGGAGCGATATAACTGAACAAGTTTGTCGTATAAAAATGTGAAGAAAACCTCGTAATTTACAAGAAAATACGTTATTAACTGAAAAATACTTTATCCTAATAAATCTATTTTTTCCGCAAATTGCCGGTCTGAAACAGACTGTTAGGCTGCTAATGTGAGTATAGGAGGCGCGGGATGATCATAAGCGGCGCGACAAGAGGAACGGCGTGACAAGCGGAGCGGCGCGACGAGTGGGGCGGCGCGACTTTTTAAGACCTAGGTGGGCAAATAGGTCAGAAGCGCATGTGAAGGAAAGAAGTTACTGCTGCGACAATAGTGCAAAACAAATAGGCACTATTGTTTCAATGTGTTGCTAACCATAAAATTAAGTTATGGTGAAATGTGTATGACCTTGTAATGTAAAGACAGTCTGTCCATTAATATTTGGAAACGAGCACAAGCGAAATAAATGTTCTGCCGATATGTACGACTTACAACAAGTAAATGTGGTAGCTAGCTCATCGCCCACTCTTGCTGTGCCCGCAACCTTATATTTTTACATCGCTTTCAGGTCCACCATAATTACATATTTTTGCAAATAATAACGGTGCCAGTAATAGAGTTTGAGCTCCAAGATGGCCTCTTAACAAGATTTTTTTACTCAAACTAGACTGAAATAAGACTAAAAATCTTTTGTAAATAAATAACTCCGCGACTTCAGCGTTCCTTTTGATAAATTAGCTCCGATCTTTCGTTAAGCTGATAACAGACGTTTCAGTTTTTGTTAATTTTTGTTTCTTATTCAAAGTGAAACGCCTGTACAGAAAATGAATCAAAAGTGTAAAACTAATTCCTTAGTGAATCAATCCAATATTCTCGTGAGTACATTACCAGTCGACAGCAATACGGAGGAATTTTTCGAAGCCATATTTTAGTTTGTTAATAGGTTTATTTATTTAGTTAGTTTCAGTTATTATATTTTAATTTTAAAAGTTTGTTAGTTCATTTATTTTATTAAATATCCTATGATGTTGGCGTTCGGCATCTTTCACCCGTGTTTCGAATGATCGAAAATTTTATTAAATGAGCAGATGAGCGTTCATCTCTATGTTATTTTGTCGGTGTCGTGTGAACGTGGAATGAAATAAAATTGAACTCGAATGAAGCGCCTGAGATCAGCTTTACCTACTTTACATTGTATTATTCAGAAGAATTTCTTGTAAAGGGTTCTTGAAATAAAAGGGTTTTTCTTTGTTTATTTCATCCGTTAGTAGCTACAGGCCTAATTTCTCGTACCTTTTAGCGTTTCGTCTTTTTTTGTTTTACTGAGTTGTGTATTTAGGATTCCTGTTATAAATAAAGCTTATTTGCATACCCTTTTAGATAACAGAGAAACAATTTAGAGATTACTTATTCCCGTAGAATATTTAAAAAAGAAACACAATTGTCGTTAAAAAATAAATAAATGTCTGAATAATATCTTATATAAATTTGCGGCTTTCGCCGCTAGTGAAAACCCTTCCTTTGTAGTTTTTTCCAACACAAAACCTACGTATTCTTGGGATTATAATTCGCTAACAGTAATTCACCCCAAGCGTTAATATAATTAGCTGGTCATTCAGTTAATTATCTTTTAATTAGCTCTTCTACCTGTAATACTTTTAAAAATCTTTCTCATATTCATTTAAAATCCAAGCCGAAGGCCCAAAAAAAAAAAAAAAAAAAACTGGCATGTCCTAGAATAAAAAAATCGAGGACATGTGACATCTACCAACCCACACTGGGCCCGCGTGGTAGATTACTCTCCCTCTCGAAGAGAGGAGGCCTGTGTCTCAGCAGTGGGAACATTATTGATTATGCTTATGAAAGCAGCCTTAAAATCTTCATTCCAATTCCTATTCTTTTACATTCACCTCAAAACAATCCACACACATACCACAATAACAGAAACGAAGATCATAAAAAAAACTGTTTTATTTAACATCGCAAAGTTCAGTAACTGCTATAAAACAAGGTTTCGGTTTCAAACGAATATCATTTCGTATACTCCACGTAGCTTCTACGTGACTTACTCGTCACCAGCCCTTAATGTCTTTTTTACTTTACTTTACCGCGTAAACTTGAACATGTCGGGAAAGTTGAAGGAAGGAGCGCCTAATTTAGATGCTGTGGAAACGATACGGTTATCTTTCTGGAAGGATCTTTTGGTATCACGTCTTTTGCGGAGTTTCCGGGGTAAAAGTTATGAGGTAATCTAGTTGTAGGCTGCTTAATGTTACTTTTATTATGTACTTTGATTTTAACTAAAGTTAAAGAATTTGTTTGAATTATTCACTAATGCTAATAATTCTGTTTCTGTTTTCAAAATACAAACAAACTTCTGTGTTCTAAAAATAATGCGTAGCATGTTTCTGCTACGACTGCGTAGCCAGCGGTCTTCACGTGTGCTACGCCGTAGCAAGAATACAAACTTTGAGCTAGCCAGTACCCGAAAATACTCACATCTAGAAGATATACTATTATTTTTTATTCCGGAGAAACTCCCATAGTGCATACAGTCTCATAGCATAAATAATGGACTTCCCGATTCTTAATTTTAGTGTTTTAATCCTCATTACGTCCCCTTCTATAATTTTATAAATCTCATGAAAGTTTCAGAATCGTCACCAAGCATTACGTGCTCCGACTCTTAAATATTTACGCCAAAACCTTGGCAATACAACCACGTCATTTTTCATTTTTACGACGTAACCTCATAGTATTTGAGCTATTCAAGACTTCATATTTTATTATCTTTCGAAGTTTTTTTGCCAGCACTTACTTAAAAAAAAAGATCATTTATTCGACTTATTCTATTACAGCAAAGTTTTGTGTGACTGATGTGTTTTTAACAACAGTTTCGACTTAAAAAATAAGGAGAATGGGAGCAAGGGACTGTAATTTTTTTTTGTTCCAATCTGTAACTTTTGATCTTCTCGTCCTAATTGTTACAGAAATTAGAATTGAATTTAATTCGATATAGCCCTACAGCTTCATTCATAGGTACTTTTAACCTTTTAAATGTGTCATAATTATCAGAGTAAACATTTCCAAAAACTCATTGAAATAAAGAAGGAAAAGAAAGACAAGTAAGTTTATTTGTCACAGAAACACGTGCATACAAAAAGATAATTAACTCGAGTAACAGAACAATAAAACAAAATAGATCGAAATATAATCACGAGCACAAACTAGAAAAAGTCGGCAGCTGCTGCCACGTCATGGCTGTGACGAAGGCTTCCACTCAGTATCTGCTATGGGGACCCACAGCGCATACGCTGATGCTGTTATACTTCCGTTACTATTATTATATCACCCCTTACTGTCCCACTGTTGGGAAAAGGGGGCGAAGGCCTCCCTGCACACTTCTCTTCCTATACCCAATGAGGCACTCTGTATTTACGGTTGTTGTAATGGTAATATTTTGGTGTCAATAAATTTATATTATTTAATTTTTTATAAAAATATATATATAATTGAAATTAAAAACCCTACGCGACATTTTTTAAACGATTATTTCCTGAAAAAATAATAATGTTTGATTATTATCTTTTCAGGAAGTAGATGTGAGAATCATCCTATAATGTGTTCCACTACTGGGACACAGACCTCCTCACAGTGAGAGGGAGTGGGCCGTAATCTACCTGTCAAAGCGCCTCTTAGGGTTCGATCCCTTTTTTTTTTGAGGGTGGGGAATTTTCAAATAACTTCTCCCGCTCTGGGCGGAGCGGGATGGTGTGTCAGACTTTTACTGACTAAAACCCACCCGTGTTCCTTCCGTTGCCTGTGTGCCGGGGCCGCGATATCCCTTTCGGACAAACTCGCAACCCTGGCAGGCATTGGCCCTTACGGACCCCGTCAGTTGGTGCTGGTACTCTTTGAGGCGCGCGTGGGAGACAACGCGCCGTCGACCCGGGCCTGGTCCTTATCGGATGGCGAGCTACCCATTGCTCACCGTCCGCAGGGTTCGATCCTACGACCTAAAACTTGTAAGTCACAGCCGTTCCCACTGCCAAATAAATGAAGCTTTGTTCGTAAACAAATCGAATTATGGAACCTCCTTTCAACATTATCACAGACAAAGCCCTCATATTTTGCCAACATCACACAGTCGAGTCTGGAGCACGACCATACTTATCAAACACGGCGGTCACGTACGAACAGCTCACTTGCAGCCCTAATTAACGAGCCAATCACGTGACAGAGTCGCTGGGACCTCGGCCAGTCTCCGCAGAGATCGGCAAATCTCGTTACAAGTCGTATTTGGTGAGATTTTGTTTATTATTGTGATTAGGTCTTGTTAGTGCAAGTGTGGGCGGAATAGTTGAAACAAATATTATTTATAGTGAGTCCTGTGATTAATAAAGTAGGACAATAATTACTAAAAGCGATATTGAGAGTAATTAAGACTATAAATACGTATAAAAAATACTATATCCGAGTAGGTCACTTTTAATTACAAAACATCGAATTTTTCGTTAAAAACGGTGTCAGTTACAAAACTCCATGTACATGAACATTAAAAATAACACCAGAAATTTCGCTGCAGCTAAAAAAAATAAAGTCCTTAAAAATACGTTGAAACATACACGAAACACGGGAAAAACTAACGAATATTAAATACCGAAACTGCAGCGAAAACCGTAGTAAAATAAAGCTCGTAGGTGGCCAGACGTAATTAAAACGTAATTACCAAAAGTCTGGCAAAATAAAGCATAGAGATATAGAATAAAAAAACGGCCAAGTGCGTGTCGGACCACGCGCAATGTTTCCATAGTTCGAAAGAATTTATCCTAAGAACAAACTCAACATGTAGTTGAAAAACGTGTTCTCCCATACGGAATCTATGGGAGATCATGTTTTTCAAACTGAAAATTTAAGTTGGTTGATTTTTTCTCGTTAACCTGTACAGCCTACTTAGCTCTCATAGTTTTCCTTTTAATTTCGTTATATATACTACTGCTGTGAATTTTTTCACAAGTTCAAGTACAACCATTTAGCTAGAAGGGGGGGAATTTCAGTTAAAAGCTTAATATTCCGCAAACGGATCCCTGAATCCAAAAATGGTTTGTACAGACTCATAATATTTTTGAAAGACCTTTCTGATGATACCCCACAACATAGGGTAGATGAGGAAAGAAAAAACATCCCCACTTTACGTGTAGGGGAGGTACCCTAAACGACGGACATGACGAAACTATAAGGGTTCCTTGTTTACTACGGAACCCTAAAAACGTGCGAAATTTTTACGCAATTTTTAAGACGCTGATATTATGTATATGCTTCACGCAACGCGTCGTACGTCCAGCCAGTAATTATAGGACTCGCACTTCAAGGAGCGCTGTCCCCAATTTGACGCATTATTAATTTAATAAACTTATAACAAAAGGTATTTTAATAAAACGCGTATACTAAACGATTAATGTCCAAGTTCGTGTCGGACCACGCACAATGAAGGGTTCCGTAGTTGGGATGAGTTTATCCCAAGAACAAACTTAACATTGTAGTTGAAAAACATGTTCTCCCATACGGAATGTATGGGAGATCATGTTTTTTAAACCAAAAATTAAAGTTGGTTGATTATTACTCGTTAACCTGTACAGTCTACTTAGCTCTGATAGTTTTCCTTTTAATTTCGTTATATATACTACTGCTGTGAATTTTTTCACAAGTCCAAGTACAACCATTTAGGTAGAAGTGGGGGGGGGGACACTTGCTCTAACAAAAAAATTCAGTGAAAAGCTTAATATTTCGCAAACGGATCCCTGAATCCAAAAATAGTTTTAACAAACTCACAATATTTTTAAAAGACCTTTCTAACGATACCCCACAACATGGGGTTAGATGAGGAAAAAAAAACATCCCCACTTTACGTGTAGAGGAGGTACCGTAAAAAAAAAAAAAACTTGATTTTATTTTACCACTTTGTACATATGTATACATATGCCAAATTACAGCTTTCTAGTACTAACCGTCTCTGAGCTAAGCCGCGGACAGACAGACGGACAGACAGACAGACACAGAGACAGTCAGACAGACAGACGGACATGGCGAAACTATAAGGGTTCCTTGTTTACTACGGAACCCTAAAAATGGCGTATAATTACGGTCTGAATTACGGTGCACAGATAGTTAAGTATTCATCCGACAGAGGCGCTAGTGAGCAGAACACATATAAAAAGAATCGGTCGTTGTGAAGCTTGCTGTGTAAAAAGTTACGGGTGAAAGGAGTTTATGAAACACTTTTTTAAATATGGATATGAAAGCCCGGACGTGATATTTTTTTAGAGCATTTTCGCCGATAATTTGTATGAAAATGTAGCGTGTTTTGTGTTAGGGTTTTGGCCTCTAAAAGTTATGGGAATTGAGGTTTTACTAGCACTGCAGTGAAAGGTCACAGTTAAAGGTAGGCAGTCTGTTAAAGGTAACAGACTTGAAGAAAGTCATCTTGTGTATCTTAAATACACAGAAGATAGACCCTCACTTCCTAGATGGACACTCCACATAATACCTAGTTAGGAGATGTGTTCGTGAGGATATAAATATTTTATGACTGATCAGCTTACAAACTGACTAAGATTTTACTCTGGTAGCAGCAGGTGCGTTTAGAACATTTCAAGTCATTGAAGACCAAATTTTTGAAAACACCGTGACTTTGTGCCCTTTATTTTAATTTCTCATAGATAGTCTCTTTAATAGTGAACCCTTTTCCAATAATAAAGTTGATATTTTTTTTTTACTATCTACGTTGCTATAAGGCCTAATTTTATAGATTTACATATTTTGAAACGACAAATAAAAAAACAAAACAACAAAAACGAAACAGCAACGTGTTTTTTTTTTTTTAGTTTGCTGTTTTCTCACTACGACGATTTGGTTTTGGGGACCGAAGGACCAGAAGTTTTCAGTAATGACTGTCTAAATTTGTAAGCCGTTTGTAATTGCAAGCACAAATAACTCAATTATTCTAGTACCTTATATTTGTGCATAACGCCTAATTTTATAGATTTCATAAAACTCGGTTATCTCTAAAAGAAAAATATGTAAATCATATTAAAGCGACAGTTACCTTACAAAAAAAAATACTATTGAGGAAACTCAACTCATAAAACTGTCTTCATCATCGAATACATTTCCCATATTATACTCAATTTTCCTGTTTTTCCTCTTACTAAGCTATATTCGAAGTTTATTCAAAAATGTAGCCGTATTTTTATTTATATTCGTGACGTATCGTATGAATATTTTTTGGGTTTCATCCGACATATTTATGATGCATGCAACCGAATGCTGTTTTATGATCAAACTCGCGGCGAAATAGATCCGATGTTTTATAGACTAGCATCATAAATGTCCACTGTTTAATATGAGCCTTCGTAATGGAGCCTTATGTGAAGCAGCTCATCCGGAGAGATAACTGTCTCACCGTCAGCGAGAAAGCGATTAGCTATAGTCCGCGCGCGACTGGTACTCATCGCCTGAGGTATGTGAGGGGTGAGACAGGGGAGGTAAACAAAGGCCAATTTTATCAATTTTATTTGCTAATTTTGTCAATGGCGCCCTGCCCTGTCTCACCGCTCTTATAAGAGCGGTGCGACCTAGACTGAGGTATACCTCAGGCGGTGACTAGCAGTCGCGCGCGAACTATAAAAACGATTTTCTCGCACTTTTGTGCGAGAAAATCCACCACTACCTACCTAACGGTTATTTTCTCCAACTTTTGATGGAGAAAATAGCCGTTAGGTAGGTAGTGGCGCAACGAGAAAAAATAGTAAAGAGTCAAATGCAAGCTGAACTTAAGTATACCTAATATACTTAAGTTTAACTTGTATGTAACTCTTCCTTATCAAAGGCTTATTTTTCAATCGTAAGGCGCGGGACATTCACAAGTGGCGAGTGGTGCGGGCGTGGCGCGGGCGCTTCTCCGCATATACATACAAAATGTATAGAAACGAGAAGCGCAACGCCCGCGCCACGCCCGCACCACTCGCCACTTGTGTACCTATGTCGCGCGTCGTAGATAACTTTTTTTAGCTTTAATCTATGTACATAGAATTATGCCAAATCCATATATAAATTTTTCAGATAAAAATAATTGAAAATCTAACGATTGAAATGAAATAATTTAGGATAAAATAATTAAATTACGTGACAAGAAGTAAGTTAATAGCAAATTAAAAACATGCCAATTTTATAAAACAACTAGCTTTTGCCCGTGGCTTCGCCCGCGTGGATGTCGGAAAATATCCCATGGGTACGTATGTACCGGGATTCAAAGTACTCTATCTATTAATCCAGGTTATAAACTATCTGTGTGCCAAATTTCATCCAAATCCATTCGACCGTTTTTGCACCAATCCGTAACATACATCCAGACAAACAAACAAACGGACAATAATTCTTCATTATTATTTTATTTATGTATGATAGATTACTCCATAAGTATAATTTTGAAATCCCACATTTAGAACATTTTAATGAACTCTATTTTCAGTAGGAACTGAAAATTCAGAGTTGAAATGTATTACATATTTCAATTTGCACGCAACCACTGCTGAAATCTGCAATTTGCAGTGTAGAAACTCGTGAAGTTCGGTTAAAATATTTTGCTTTTCAGTATTAAATTGTAATGTCATTATTCATGGAAATATAAAATATTGTACACTACTGTACAATACGTAGAAAACCCACCCGTGTTCCTTCCGTTGCCTGTGTGCCGGGGCCGCGATATCCCTTTCGGACAAACTCGCAACCCTGGCAGGCATTGGCCCTTACGGACCCCGTCAGTTGGTGCTGACATCTCTTTGAGGCGCGCGTGGAACACAACGCGCCGTCGACCGGGCCTGGTCCTTATCGGACGGCGAGCTACCCATTGCTCACCGTCCGCAAGCCCGCGCCTACGGTGGCCGGAAGTCGGCTCGCGACTCCAGACGCCCGGGGCGTCTCCTGCGGCGACTAGGGGCGCGAGGGCGCGAATCTTGCCTCTCCCTCGCGCGCTCCGCTTCCTTCTTCGCGAGCATTACTGCTACGCAGAAGGAAGTGACGGCCTCCCATGCACTCTCGCTCCGAACCATGGCCTGAACCAGGGCCGGACGCGAGAGATTGCCGCCGCCGATCGTCTCCGTGAGGACACGGCGGTGCTCCGCCCAAGCAGAGCAGACCTCCACCGTATGCTCCACCATGTCCTCCAGGCAATCCAAACAGTGGTGACACCCGGGCGTTTCCTCCCGCCTTGTACGGAACAGGAACCTCCCGAAACAGCCGTGTCCGGTGAGGACCTGCGTCAGGCGGAAGGTGAGGACGTCGTGGCGCCTCTCTAGCCACTCCTCAAAGAGGGGACTTATCGCCACAATTGTGGCGTGCCCAAGAGAATTTAACCTGACATCTGTAGCATGTAACCTCTGCGAGTCTGTTATAAGTTGGTGGCATAATTCCGAGACAAATATTGATATGTATTGAGAATAGAAAAAAACAAGTACAAAATATATAATATTATACATTAATTTAAAGATTCCAATAATTATCCAAGTTGTTCTATAAACAGGCATTTTATTTATTCAGATAAGAGAATGTATGCCAATAACAGTACACCCATATTAGCTGTTCACATCTGTTCTAACCTAAGTATATCGGTATTGCTGAACAATTCGGGCTGGAACTCAGATGCCACTCGATGTAATATAAAAAGTCTAGGAGCCCACCTCTACAAAATTTAAATAATGCTTGGCGAAATAAAAGTGCCAATATACCCAAATCAGTCGCTACCAGAACCTTGATGTAACTTACCCTGTATTTATAAAAAAGGGTGCCCACAAAATATTCCTTTGCTCTCGGCACCAGGTGCACGATAAGGCAATCTAGCCTCCACTACCTTATGGCGCCCTGTTCCATTTGCCTTGCCTCTTCAAGTTTTATTAAAAAGTTAGTCAACCTGAAAGGAATTGATGGAAGTTTTAATTAAGTTTTGATAGTATATGGACGTTTCATTCGATAAAACTGTTGAGAGCTTCGTTTTTTGATGGAAGAGGTGAATTTTAGTTAAGTCAGTTTAGTTAGCACAGTCGACCGAATGTCGATATTAACACTTTGACTTTGAGCTGGCCAGTAGTCCGCCGGGTTTGTTATGACTGACGAGCGGCCTACTAATAATGTCGAGTTTTTCAAAGGTAATCTTCAAACAAACGCTTCTGAAAAGCGAATATTTCAAATAAAATAAAATAAGAAAAAATCGAGCGAGCCTTACAATAGTCACATAAATGATGTAGAACGTCTGACATCTTGGCTGTCATCATCATCCTGTTTACAACCTCTCGGAAAATGGGTTGGTACTATCTGACAACTGTAGCACCGCGCGCGCTCATTGGTCAAATCAAAATCAAGCGCGCTTCTCCGCCTTCATGTCACTTCCGTCCCTTTTCACGAAATCACTCCCACAGATTGCAGGATCCCACAGATTGCATATTACAGGAAAGCAAGAGGAAAGATGTTGTTACACATAAAAAATAAACGAACTCAAACAGATGTGCAATCAAAACAAAATGGCTGGCAAAGTGCGACAAATTGGAGGGATGCGGAACGCTCAATCAATGAATAAAAATGTTAATGTTTTTGCGGACGACCGCAAAGCAATCGCCACGATCGTTTTTCAATTTAACGCAGGCGTGTTTTTTAAAGAAAATCAATTTAAAATACGTTGTTGGTTTAACATTTCAGTTTTCAAGAGTCGTGTTGTTTTTGCACAGACTTCTGAAGATCGGGAATTGTCTCATAATAAAAGTCTTTTAGATGTAAGATGCATGCATCGCTAAGCTGTTTGCAATTATCCCACATCTTGACACCGTATTATAAATTTTCTGTAACAGTCGATTGGAATCCTATGGGTTGTATCACACATGTAACAGCAGAAGCCACAGGTACGAAAATACCTAGCTGATTAATGGTTGCGGATGCACGGATGTATTCCCATTCGTTATTATTAAAATGCCCTTGAAGCTCTGAGATCCTGGTAGCTGTCACAACAATATGCAAAGTTACTCAGAACCGATAACCGTTAAACTAAAACTAAAATAAGAAGAGAGAGAGAGAAACTGCAAAAACATTCACATTTTCCCAGCGGTGAACACAATGAAAATAAACCAGCATTTTCAATTTCCCATTGGCGAACGCACACGTGTTTTTAGAAAACCCAATCAAAATTTTACCTAGCGGAGAAGTAGTTTACCTATAAAACGAAAAATGTGAAATGTTCAAGCTATTTTTGCTGGAATGTTTTTCTGATCGGAATTAAATGCATTGAAGCTTTTTTCGATGGTAAAATATTGAAAGTACGTTGTAGATAACAATTATGTACCTTACCTCATTGATCCGCTCGTGGTGGGTTGCCATCCCGCCAGACTATGAGAGTGAGGATATGGAGATTCCTCACCTGCTCATGCATGTCGAGGGAATCCAGGGCAAGAAGCGCGAATAAAGGCGCAGTGCAAAATTTCATCGTTCAGCCTTAACGCGTGAAAAGGTAAAAGACAGACAGATTAAAAATATTAAATAAATGTACTTTAATCACTATTTGTATTTAACTGTTAGGTTCCCACAAGAACCGGGTGTTAAAGAAAAATGGATTAAAATAATCCAAGAAGAACAAAGAGACGATGAATGGTTGCCAACCAAATACAGTCGCATTTGTTCAGCACATTTTAATGATGATATGTTCTACTTGACACAAGCTGGTCGGAGAAAATTAAAAAAAAATGTTGTACCATCTTTTAGGTATGAATGTATGATTTAGCTAATTGCCAACATCTGTCCGTGTAGTAAGATCAATCTAGATCGATCTTTAAGTTTTTAAATCTGACTGCCTCAGAAAGTTCCCTACATACTATTTTATTAATTACAGATATCATTTGTACAACCCACATATGAAATGATGGGTTCACCACTTGAGAATGTTTATATTTCTGATAATGACTCTATATTTGATTCGCCAAGAAAAATCCACTTAAGACAACAATTAAAAAAAGAGGTTTTAAAGAAAATAAGATATAGATCTGAATATTATTAATATTATTATAGGGGATACCCGTTTTTTTGTAGTTTCACTAAATTTTTCAACAACTGCCAACGAATCTCCCTTCTAAACCCATCATAAATAAGCCTTTGGATTCGAAGGAATTCTGAACCAGTTTAATCATGTGACAAGCATCATGATAGCTACTTCTAAATGACATACAGGATTTTTGAATGTTGTTTTTAGATGTGATGGTTGTTTTAGATCACAACCTAGTAAATTGGCTGCAGTTATGTTAGCTGCACAGCCATCAAAAGTTATGGCAACAATATCAACCCCCACATGGTAGCATTCACTCAAACATGTTTTCAATAAATTTGCCCGAGTTTCAGCTGATAGTCCGTTACCTAAAAATATGCCACTGGGATTTTCCAGCTTTCGTTCATGCATACTAATATTAATACATACGCCTGAGTCGCTATTTCGCACGATTTTGCCGAGCCAGCACCGAAATTTACGACGCCTGCAGTCTTCTTTCCAGTCCACGTAGTTTGGTGGCGAAGAGTCATCTCGTCAGCAATTAACGTGCAGAATATTCGCGGATCACATTTTTTTTTTTTTTTTCTAAAACCTCTATCGCTTCCTTATTAAAGCCAAGACGACCCGAACTGTTATCGTACCATTTTCCTATGTCGCGAGGGTGTGGCAAAGATCCATTAAATATTTTTATTGATTTTTTTTATCAGCCTGTTAATAAACTCTACCGCTTCTGCTTTCAAATTCAATTCAATTATAATATCATTGATAAAGACAAACATTTTATTATTTCAAAACAACCTTGTTTTAAAATTAAGTACCCTTTTTAAAACTAGTATGCTGACGGTACAGCGACAATTCCCTACGTCATTGTGTGACAGATGACAACTTAAGCACAAATGCGGTCATTTTTTGATGCTGAAGGCGTATCTTTGATTTACATCAATGCCTTACCTTTATGCACTCATATAAGAACCACGAGAAAATTCAACCTGCAAACCTCCACATAGCTGTCGGCGGTTTGTATAGGGCGCAGCGCTTTCAGTGCGATTTTTGTTTTGTTCCTTCTGCTGTTTTTCATATAAATTGAAAAGAAAAATCGCAGTTGCCGCACTGCGTCCAAAACCAAACAAAAGCACATCGGTGAAACCGCAGAGAACCACGCCGCACTTGGTGTGAAGATTTCCACAGACCACATCATGTTACAATGTTACGGTCTTCTGCTGTGGGGCAAAGCTGCTGATATTCAAAATATATTTGTCCTTCAAAAACGAGCTGTTCGAGCTATTTACCAGCTAGGTGCCAGAGTTTCTCTGAGAGATTTTTTCAAAGATATTGGTATCCTCACGGTGGCGTCCCAATTCATCTTCGCCAACATCTTATATATTAGGCAAAATATACACTTATACACTAAAAACAGTGATTTTCACAATGTTAACACTAGAAATAAGGACAAACTACGAGCTCCCTTTCACCGGCTTCATAAGGTTCATAACTCATTTGTTGGGCTTGGTATAACCTTTTATAACAAGCTACCCTCTTCTTTGCTAGATTTGCCTTTTGATGCGTTTAAAACGAAAGTAAAATCCAAGCTTTGTTCAAAGGCATACTATTCTATAAACGACTACTTAAATGATAAGAATAGTTGGTCGCTGTGATTAACTCAAGACAATGTTTATGTTCTTTCTCCAGATTACCTACTGACAAGTTATATGAGTTTATATAATTGTATTTTTTTTAAATTTTTTTTTATTCGACTTTATAAGTCAAGCTATTTTTAATTTTATTTCAATTTATTGTTGACATAATCTACTCATTACAATGTTTTTTCTAATGAGTTGTATTGCAATATGTGGTTAGCTAGTGACCTCGACAATTGATCATATTAGTTATTGTTATTAGTAATTAACTGTTTGTTTTATTTATTTTATCTCGATGGTCCTAGTTTATCATTTATAACTTCCAGTTACAACTATATGTAAGCGGGCACGCCCTTTATGCCTGGAGGCTTTTATTTAGATAAGTTCTGTTTACGTTTAGTTTTTATTTCTGCCTGAGTATAGTTCTCGATGATGTTGTGTGGTATATTGGCGTGTGCTAGCTAACATATGGCTAATAATTTAAATTATGTTTTGTGTTGCGTAATCTAAATTATCTAAATTATTTTGAATACTATTATATAGAATCTTATTTTTTTGTTCTTCTAACTGAACAGACAGCTGTGCTGCTGGGGAGTTTGTTGCGCCACTTCTTCTTCCCAGCTAATGCACTAGGAAGTGGTGAAGGGTGGGCGTTTTGGGGGACTGTCTTATGTAATTTTGACGTTCGAAAAGTGCTGATTCTCAGCCTAGTTTGAATAAATGACTTTTGAATTTTGAATTTTGAATTTTGAATAAACAACTATCAGCATAAATTGTGACGAAAAACACCTTTTGCAGTAGGTAGGTAGTTAAATCTCATATTTACCTTCACCATGCAGAGCCATACAATTTCGAATTTCGAGTTCAATTAAAGATTAAATATTCTTCTTTATACTGGTGGAAAATCAAATACAAGAATATCTTGATGGCTTCGACGATGATTGCAGGAGTAAAATTTGTTCGAGAATTCGAGCTGAAAAGCATAGTTCAATACGCGCCACGAAAGATGAGACTTGACCGCACCTCCCGCGCTCTTTCCGCCGCCCCGATGACGCCCATTCTCATACTTCATACCGCTAAAGAGACCTATAAATCGTCTACTGCGCAAGTCAAACAACGTGGTGTGTCAAGTCTCATCTTTAGTGGCATAATATTGTACTCGTCAATATAATGCATTACTTGAATTATACCATTACTTGAATATAACAAATTTAAGATAGTTATTTGACTCAGGCGTGGCGTTGCGTGGCGTGGCATCAAGCGGATAAGGTTACTAAATATACGTGGTTTATTGTATTTTATAACAAATTCATAAATCTGCTAGTTATTACATCGTCTGTCTGGCATGCCAAGTGCCTAGACTCAATAGATTCGGGTTCCGTGTCCGAAGGGTGGCAAACGGAATCCTATATTACTAAGCCTCCGTCTGTCTGGCTTTCTGTCAGCGGGCTGTATCTCACGAACCGTAATAGATATACAGTTAAAACTTTCACAGATTGTGTATTTCCATTGCTGCTATAACAAAAAAAACCGGCCAAGTGCGTGTCGGACCACACACAATGAAGGGTTCCGTAGTTGGGATGAATTTATCGCAAGAACAAACTTAACATTCTAGTTGAATAGCATGTCCCCCCATACATTCCAACTTTGTTTCAAATTCAAAATATTTTATTTCACACAAACCTACAAGGGGCATTTATGAAATATCAGAAGGTGCAAGGGACCAATTGGTCGTTTCCTATGGAGAAGAGCCGGCAAGAAACTCCACGGTTACTCTTTTAAAAGTAAATAGTTTTTACAATGTTTTTAAATTACAGTGTTAAAAGGTATGAGAGGATTGTGTAGGCCTATCAACAAGTACCAGGTACTTAGCAAAATATAAAATGGTCCACAGATCTATCGTTTTTTAATCCTACAACGTTCTCACATTCACTAAATCCAAAACATACAGCCGCAATGTATATAACTATTTTTGCCGGTGTCGGCGTCTGCGTCTCTTTACTTGTCACAACGATGCCATAGAGTACCACAGATACTAAAGGCATAGACAAGTAACTGATGTTACGTCGGATGCAGACACGCGGATTACATATACGAGTATTTTACTGTTTATTGTATTTCACGCACCTATTTTTTTTATTTTTTTATTATATTAATTCTGTATCTATCTATCCGTGAAATCACTGCGAGCCCTATCAGAATACCAGCATTGCGACACTTTTTTTCAATGTCTCAGCATCATGCTGAGATAGGAGCCTTTTGGCCTCGTACAGGACTTCCTTCTTTGAATTTTAATGTTTTTTTTTTTTTTATTGATTTTTTTTTTATTTTTTTTGTGTGTGTTTTTAGTTTAATGTGTGATTTCCTGTGCGAGTCTCAATAAATACTTTTTTCTTTTTTTCTTTCTTTCTAAAAAAAGAGAAATAAAATATGAAAAAATAAAGACCTATTTTAAACTAAATTCCATGATTGCCACTACAGCTGTAACAAATCTTATTTAATAAAAAAATATAGAATATTGTAGGTATATAATGTCAAATAATGATAAGATTCTGTCAAGGCAGTATGTAAAAAAAAAAGGTAAATACGGTAATTTGGGAGCAGTTAATAAACATTTACATAGTTATGCCGTTAATGAGGTACCAGGGAAACCACATGTGGAGATGGAATTCTTGTCAAACTTCCTTGTCTTCAACGTAATCTTTAATCGTATAATAAGCTTTCTTGATAAAGACACGTTTGATGTGGGTTTTGACCTTTCCATCGGTAAGTTCTGTAACCGACTTTGGCAACTTGTTATAAACGCGAATAATGTTTATAAAAAAATTAGTTACTAGTTTTAGTTAATCTAAATTTGGGTATCAAAATTTCATGTTTACTACGTGTGTTTATATTATGGAAATCACTTCTTATTTTCAAAAGTCCTAAGTTTTTGTGAACATACAAAATACTTTCTAAAATATTAAGAGAAGGCTAAGTTAGTATATCAATTTCTTTGAATTTATTTGTATGGGACTCACGAGGACCCATTTGCGTGAATTGCCCACTTTTGTAAAATGAAAATTGAATCTATGTCAGCTGCCGATCCCCACAACAGAATGTTGAAGTATACTAACCTAGCTGTGGCTACATCAGTCAACTGCCTTATTTGTCTTACTGCTTATGCAGCTGAATTTAATGTTCCTGAAAGAGCTCTAATGTGGGCGCCCCATTGCAATCTCGAATCTAAAGTAATTCCTAGAAAAACAGTTCCCGTAATAGAATTTAGTTTCTTGTCATCTAGTTTTAAATTTAGCCGTACTTGAACTAAATCTCTTAACACAACATTTGGTAATAAGAACTTAAGAGATTTCGTTTTGTTCACATTAAGTAAAAGATTAACTGCAAAAGTGTAAGTTTGTTCGCACAATATTGAGTGATTTACCATGTTTTTTAAGACCATAGACTTCTTACATGTTTTCCTGTAATCTATAAGCATAGAACTATTCTCTGCATTTGTTTCAAAATTTTAGACTCAGTAGTTTCGGAGATAAGGGGGGGAATGGTAAATTTTCATCTACTTTCTTAAATATCTTCAAAAGTATTTATTTTAAAATTATAAAAAAAATGTATTTGAGATCCACGCCATAAGCCTTTTCATTTGATATGTCACACGGTACAGAACGCAAAACTTTCGTTTTAATTTTTATTATTTACCCCCCAAAAGTGACATCCATATTCAAAATTCTTTTATACACGTTATACGTTCGCGTTTGGGTCATAGAAATATATAACTGTACCAAATTTCAACTAAATTGGTTCGGAGCAAATTGGCTGTGACAGACAGACAGACAGACAGACACACGAGTGATCCTATAAGGGTTCCGTTTTTTCCTATTGATGTACGGAACCCTAAAAATATTAAAAATAAAATAAAGATAAAAATTAAAAGAGGTCCTTATACAAAAAACGTGTTTTTTTCGGCGTTTTTGGCTTGATCTTAATACGGTACGGAAATTTTCGTGTATGAGTCCGACTCGCACTTGGCTGGTGCATTTTTGATGAAATACTAACAAAGTAAGCCAAGTAGAGATACAATTCCTTTAGCAAAAAGGTCATACTTGCTCATAATACCCAACTGTAGCTGGCAACTTTTTTTTATTTATTTAAAAGAGTGTCCGTGGACTTTCTTGCCCGTTCTTCTCCATAGGTACCTACTACGCTTTGGGATGGGCAACTAGCTTCATATTTCTGACTGAGCGATTCCTTGGCAATTCAAAAGTGTCTGTAAATGGTTTAATTGAAATAAATGCTTTGAGTTTGAGTTTGAACCGTAATCTCTGTTGAAGTGATTTGCTTCCTTTGATGCAATTTCATACCGCTTTGAATCAATTTTCAAAGAAAATGTTATTACCAAGAGCAATTTTTAATGGCTTTTCAAGAGAGCCATTAAAAAACGATCAAACCAGCAAGGCATTTGACGTACTTTTTTATTAGATTACGCCTGGTAATGGGGTTTCAACCCCTAGACACCCCCTCTGGTCTACTCGTCTGTGTTTATATGTAGCTGCTTATGTTTATTGCACGCCTCATAACGCAATAATACGTCGCCGACTCAACGTACTAACTAGATTTTGTAGTGATGTTTTTTTTATTATGTATTAGTTTATTATTATCTATGATTATTTTGTGTATTTTGTCTATGGGCCTTAGTTGCCTGAAAATAAAGCAATTATTAATTATTATTATTATAACGCGAAGCGTTTGAGATAGTGCATTACTCTCAACTTGCCAAAAACAAGTGCTGTCTTGAGCTTTGATTGCCTCTTATGCAAATCGCACTTATACTTAGAAAAACTAACCTTTTAACACAATTATAATAACAAATTAACATTTATTTCATATTATACAGGGTGACTTCTAATTTGAAGTACTCGTATTCCTTCAAGGACGTGATAGTTTGACCCATTCGCAACAATTGAGTACCTCATAACGCCTAAGCGAAAATTCATAGGATTCGAGAAAACGCAATATTTATGTATTTTTGAAAATTTCCCGGAGTTTGTCACTAAATATCACTTTTCTCCAAACTCTCATATTGAATGTTCTTCATTGCAAATTTATTTGAAAGCTAATACATTGATTGACAAAGCTTCCACAGTAAACAAAAAAAATGAAGGGCCCATAGCCGGTGACGGTGAAAAAAGAAAGAATTAGCAATTGTTGAAATAATTTAAAACCTGAACTTGATTGCTGTTGGTTATCACTCCTGATGATATTACCTACTTATAGTCTTAGTACTTTTACTATATATACATATATATAGTAAAAGTCGTGGGACACAAGTTCTTTTCGCTGTTTAATATTTATGTATTTACTATGCAAACAGAGCCATCTAGTAAGGTGTCAAAAGTTTTTGTTTTTAAGTATTTCAGTAAAGTTAGCCATATAAGTATGTTTTTAGCAAAAAACTTGGTGGCTCTGTATTACACACTTTTCTTTCTTTTCTTTATTAAAAACTGTTGGCACCTGAAACTGACTTTTTCGGGCATAACGCTTTTTCGTTACGTGACGATTTCTGTCAGTTTACTCCTACTGCAAGCAGCGTTAAAGAACTTCGTTTTAATAGCTTAAGTAATAAAACAAGACAGCTTCCAAAATGTTGGTAAATATTTTATTATATTGCACACATATTATAAATTAGTACCTGAGCGACCGAGCTCTGGTTTGGTGAAAATAGAGAATACTTATTTAATAGTATAGGATAGTTCATACTAATACCATGCTGCCATCTTAGGTAGCCATCTTGTTTTAAACTTTGGGCGACCGAGCTCTGCTAGGGTGAAAATACGGAGAAAACGAATTTTCCCAGATAAGAGACGAGAACGTAATTACAAATATTGCTCATTTAATAGTATATATAGGATTAGCTACTTATTATTTACGGTAATACAAAAAGCTTGTCATCGAAATCAAAGTAGGTAGGCTTTCAAAAACTGGACAAGTGCGAGTTGAACTCACGTGTAGAGAGTCTTGTATAATACCTAGCATCAATAATTTATCCCAAGAACTAACATTAACATTGTAGTTGAAAAACATGTTCTCCTATTATATTTCAACTACATAATTATGTAAGTTTCTACGCACAATATTGAGAGATTTACCATGTTATTATAAGACAATAGTCTTCTTATAGGTTTCCTGTAATCTATAAGTAAAGAACGAATGGTCAATGTTCATCTATTTTCTAAGTTCGAAATATTTGTAATCCTCACAACAAGTCCTTTCATTTGATAATTATGTCACACGGTACAGTTTGTAAATTTTTTACTTTAATTTTATAATTTGCCCGCTAAACGTGAACCCCATATTCAAAATTCATTTATTTACGTTACATGATCTTGTACGTGTTGGCGTCAGAGAAACTCTCATGTGTTCCAAATTTCAACTTAATCGGTCCAGTAGATTGGAGGCAAATTGTCTATTACAGATGGACAGCCAATTGGACAGACACACAAATGATCCTATAAGGGTTCCGTTTATTTATTCGACCGTACGGAAAAGCATCTTGCTCACATAACTTTCCGTATTTCGTTCCAATTTTCCTTTTAAAACTTTTCTAAAAGAAATGTAAGCATACCGACAAAAATTAAAAACACATTGCTGGCAAGAAAATTTCAATTCGCTGAATTTGAAAGTTGGCAACGATCCCGAATTTCGGGCACTTCTCTAGATTGGCCGATACATAGCCAGGCTCACAATCTATTCCCTAGACGAAAACGTTTCATACATATTTTATTTTTGCTACTTACAGCCTGCAGGTTACTGGCAAATAATTTTTTTGTGAATTGGCAATTTACAAAAAAAATCTGCCGAAGATTTTTATGAGAAAATATTTTTAAACGAAACTCGGCTCGAAGTTGGTAGTTTGCGGTGGTGTTCTTAAATTAGAAACTTGACCTATTTATCAGCTCTAGACGGAATCAATTATGTAAGCCATTTAGCCTAGCTCACCACAGAAAGATGGTGCATTTTGCAATTCTCGACTTTAAAACTGCCAGGCGACAGTTCCTACTATGTCAAACTTAAACCGTTTATTTCAAATAAACCAATTACAGGTACTTTTGAAATTTCAAGGAGTCGGTAAAAAAAAAGATGAAGCTAATTGCCTATTCCAGAGCGTGGTAGGTCCCTTTGGAGAACTCTTTTAAATCAAAATACCGTTACAAAATATTGGTGACATCATTCACTTTGAAATTATACATGTGAGGACGATGTAGACAGACATGTTCGTTAAAAACGTTCATCCATAGTCAGCAAAAAAATAAATAATAATAAGCCGTGGCAGCTAAGAGAAGAGAGTTCCTATTGACGGCCCCGTTTACAAACATGACGTATGATTATGGCGACGATATCCGGAAAGCGCCCTCTGTTGGCGCGACCACGCGTTCAGGTTCACCAAGTTCAACGAGTTCCAAGTTCGAACGACCGCGATGATCGCTTTTAACGCAACGATAACCGAATTTTAATGATCACGTCTAAACGAGTAGTGTTAATGATTAGGATAAAAAAAAAATTGAGCATTTTCCAAGCGTTTTTTCTGAAACCTTCACCATTATAAATATAATTTAATTATTGATCTTTTAGTGTATCTGTACGTGTTTTATTAAAATACCTTTTGTTAAAAGTATAATTCATTAATAACGCGTCAAATTGGGGACAGCGTTCCTTGATGGGCGAGTCCTGTTACTGGCAGGACGTACGACGCGTTGCGTGAGCTCAGTACAGAACACGCAAGCTAACCACTCAAGGTCACTGGCATATATCTGCGTCTTAAGTAATTATCTACTGGCTAAATTAGATATTGAAATAAAATGTGCATAAAATGTCCGCCAGATCAGTTTATCAGGAAACAGGTAATAGTAGGTAGGTACCTTTTTAACCGACTTACAAAAAGGACGAGGTTCTATGTTCAAAGCCTATGTATTTTTTTTTTATGTATGTCCTTCGAGTTCTCCATCAATTGTGGACCGATATAAAAAAAAATTTTTTTGTAGGAAAGGGTATACTCTCAAATTGGTCCTATATAAATTTTATCAACTTGGCTTGGATAGTTTTTGAGTTAGCTTCAATAATACGTACTTTTTCCACTTAGTATATGTGGATGATATGATGATAAATTCCTGTCACTGTTATTTACATAGCAGTTAATGGTATTCAAATTTGTGTGGCGTAGGTACCACGAACTAAAAAGAGAAAAAAAAAAACTTTTTACAAAAAAACAACCGACGTTTTTTGTTATAATGTCGAACGAACAGCTAAAAAATTAAAATACACAAAGCATTATAAAATATGAAAGCGGTAAAAGCTTCGAACAACGATTCCATCTTTCTAAAGTTAGTTCTAAGAAAGTTAGTTGTTTGAAACTTGACGCCGCGTCTTCAAAGCGTCTGAACTGTCTACGTCAAGTTCTTGGTAATTAGTTAACTTTACCTCTTGTTCACTTTATTCCAATAGAGTATGTTGTTTCTACAAAGGATGAAACCACTTATTTAATTTAATTTGTAAAAGTAAAGGAATCACATTGCTTACTTTATTTTCACAACTTTAAATGGTAGGCACGGTCAAGGAGTGAGAATGGGCGCTTGTCATATTGAATTATCTATCCTTTTCATAAATGCAAAAATAATAAGGTGCAACTGAAATTTAACCTTAAGAGTGTTTATCCTAAAAGTTGGCAACGTCGCAAATAGCTATCAAATATTTAACTGTTTTGATTAATTTGGCAATATTACTGTATAGAAAAATCAAATATTGCTAACTAGCGAACTAAAATATGGATTATGAAATGCAATAATTAATATCGTAACACCGAATATTTAGTTTTAGATGTAAAAAAAGTGTTTTGAAACTTTCTAAATGCCTTTTTTACACCTAAAACGGTTACAACATCAAAGTCAGTGTTTTAATATTGCAATTCATTATTAATATAGTTAGTTCACTAGTTAGCCATATTTCCTATTTTCATACAGTAATATAGCCAAATTAATCAAAACAGCAAAATATTTGACATCTATTTGCGACGTTGCCAACTTTCAGAATAAACGCTCTTATTATAATACTGGTTTGTTACATAAAAATTTGCTTTTCACAAATAATTAAGTAGGAGGTTTTTTATATGTAAGGGCACGCTCTGAAAAAAATAGCAAAAGAATCTCTTTAGTAGTTTCAAGTTTTTCTATCATTATTCGAATCAATGTTTTGGTTTTCCTAGATCGTGACCGAGTTTCTATCTGACCAGCACGCCAAAAGAGACAAAACAAACTTAGATTTCAAGAGGGCTTCGACAAGTGAGAATAGCTTTCAAAGCGTTTTGTATTTTTGCAACGAATTTCAAGAGGATTAGTATAAGTTTTTCGATAGCTTATGTCCATCCAATCGACTTTTGACTTTTTTGTCATCGTTATCGCTGATAGGACGAGCTCGTGGCTAAGTAATAATAGCTGCACGGGTCGATCCATCAGGTTAAGCTACGCTTGCCGGGGTTGGTCCGTGGATGGGTGACCATCTTTACATACCGAGACTCCTCCGTGCTTCGGAAAGCATGTTAAGTCGTTGGTCCCGGCTGTCATTCGTGGATCTTTGACAGTCGCTACGGGTCGTCAAAAGCCCGAAACTCTGACAATCAGTCTTACCAAGGGGTATTGTGTTACCCAGTAGTTACTGGGTAACACAATACCCCTTGGTAACCCCCTTTCTGACCTCCAAAACCCAGTTGGGTTTTGGAGGTCAGAAAGGCAGTCGCTCCATGTGAAATACTGGTACTCAGCTGCATCGGGTTAGATTGGAAGCCGACCCCAACATAGTTCGGAAAAGGCTAGGCAGATTGATTGTTATCGCTGATAGAGTGTCACAGCTTCGAGGCCCTCTAAGGTCTTTTTTCAAGTCACCGAATAAGTGAAAAACAATCATTTATCTTTCTAAAACCATAGTAACTCCACCAATATTTCTTCGTCAGTACTTGTAATTGACTTGGCAATTTGGAAGCGACAAGATGAAAACTTTTAATAACTCCCACAGACTATCCGAGTTCGTAAACAATTGGAAATTAATTGTAGTTACTTGGCACCAAATTGGCTATGCTGTTTATTTGTCAGATTTTGTGGGAAACAGGGAACATGGAAACTTTGTGATGATAGGGACGTTGGAATGAAAGTATTAAAGATTAATTAGTTTGGAACTTCAAATAAGTTTGACACTGTTGGGATGGTTGTAACAGAAAAGTTGTAAAAAGACGAGGTTTGACAGAAAAGTCAAATTATTTGAGGCGGTAAAAGAATTCATGTTCCTACAATCAGCGGTAAAAGTTGGTTATCACCAGTCCATTATTTATTAAGATTTTTAGCATAGTTTTTTTTAAAATATTATTTTCCTTTATTACATTTTCATACATATAAATTACATTTTTAAATATTTTTAAGAAAAAGAAATAAAAAAACATTAAAAGTTATATATAAAAAATAGTGGCCTATTGGCATCAGGAACAGGGTCCAAGTTGCCGGTGGTCAGGGCTCTAGAGAGAGGAACCTTCGCACGAAGCGTGCCGTGTCTAGGAGTACTGCTTTCTGAATCAAGCCCTTGACCCAGCCGCGCAATGAGAGCCTCCTGAGGTGTTGGTCGAGGCTTTTCGCTATTGGGCCATAAACCGTTACTATTTTCGGTACAATGATTGCAGAGTCCACGTCCCACATGTCGAGAACCTCGTGTGCTAAGTCAAGATACTTGATTTTTTTATCTTTCTCAGCTTTCACGAGATTCTCGTCATGAGAGACAGCGATATCAACAATCATTGCAAGGCGCTCTCGTCGATCTATCACCACAATATCAGGCTACAATAGTCCTGTCAATGATGATAGATCGATCCTAATACAATGTGGTGTGGTACATTCTCGAGAACTAGGTCGGGCACATACCCGTGGTATGGTACTTCTGATTCCACAAGGTTTTATTGCAAGGCAAGTTGCTGGTGGAAAATCCTAGCCCCTAGATTGTGTCTATGCAAGTACTCGCCATTAGAAAGACGCTACCGTCACTATTTTATTATTGTTAGTTGCTTTGTTTCGCTTGTAATAATAAAAATCCTATAAAGAGTCCTTTGCAGACCATAACTTGTTCCAAAAGTCAATCTGTCTAACCTTTTCCCAACTATGTTGGGGTTGGCTTTCAGTCTAACCGGATGCAGCTGAATTCCATTAAGCGACAGCTTACCTGCCTTGTTCAAAAAGGATCTGATGAAATTTTTATAAGTTTTATAAAACTCTAAAGCGCCTGTCTGGGTTCGAACCTTCAGCCCAACTCGTAAATCGCGGCCGTTACCACTGAACCACCACTGCTCTTACCTGTTAAACCTTGCTTCCTGCGAAGTTCCATGATTCTAGGTCAACGGCAAGTATCCTGTAGGTTTTGATTTATTTGCGAGTGTCAAAATTCGTCCCATAAATGGCCGTATTTTTTTATTGCATTGACTTAGAAGTTTGATCTTTTTAGAGCTCCAAGAGACCGCAGACTTACGTATTTGATATTAATTTCAAATTGATACCTCTACGCGTTCCTGAGAAAAAGGGTCTTGACAGACTGACAGACAAACAGATGGACAGACGGACAACGAAGTGATCCTATAAGGGTTCTGTTATTACCTTTTGTGGTACGGAACCCTAAAAATTAAATAAAGCAACAAAAACAAGTACGAGCCACTATATCAGTTTCCACACGTCCTTTCTTCCCTGCACGGATACTTTGTTTGAATTTTATACTTTATTTTCAAGTTCTTTTCCAACTCCTGAAGCGTAACGTCGCCGCGTCAGTATCGTACTCCAAAGACAAGATTTAAAGAGCAAAGCTCTGTAACGCACCGGTAAAAATAAAACAACATTGGACTGGATATTCTTGCTAGGAAAACTTTTGCTAAAAGCTCCTCTTTGCTCTGCACTCTTGGTACTCGTAGAATTAAAAAGATCAATTTTCTTCATAACTTTTTGTTTTTTTTATACAAAAAAAAAACAACCGACTTCCGAAATTAAAGTTATTTTTTACTTCGTAGTGTTTTTTTGGGAAGTCGGTTGTTTTTTTTTTAAAGTTTTTTATTTTTAGTTGTGGTACCACTACCTGTTATGTAAATAAAAGTGACAGGAAGTTATCATCATATCATCCACATATACTAAGTGGGAAAAATACGTATTATTAAAGCTTACTCAAAAACTATAAAAGCAGAGTTAATAAAATTTATATGAGACCAACTTGGGAGCATACCCTTTCATACAAAAAAATAATTTTCATAAGCGGTCCACAATTGATGGAGATATCGGCGGGCATACATAAAAAAAACACATTTTCGCGACGAACATAATAACCTACTCCTTTTTGGAAGTCAATAATCTAGGAACTAGGAACAAGGCAATAATTTTCTTGCTACAGTAAGTAGCTGTGATTATTGTAATAATGAGGTACAGTCAGTGCTCTGCATAACCCGACCCCTCTTGTCCTCTTCGTTTTTGTAAGAGCACTGACCGTACCATTTGAATCTGCATCGTTTTGAAACAGATTGCTAATCCATTGCTTCAAAAGTTCGAAAAAGAAATCTACTCAACAACGTAAATAACGCAATGATTGTTGTTGAACTGTCAAAATGAAACAAATTAGTTGTAATCGTTTACGAAAATGTGTTGCGTAATATGATAGCTGCGTAACTGTAATTATTTTTGCGTTTTTTTTAAAATACGTAATAATTAATTATTATAAGTGTTAATGTGGGGAATTTTCATTTCTAATTCGCTACTCTTTGCAGTCGGTAACAGTAAGAGCAAACTGACCTAAATGTGTTCATTATTTTTATTCCACAACTGTTTTATATAACAACATAAATCATTAGAAAAGCACAATAAAAAACAAAGCCCTTTTAACTTTGTAAAACAAAAAACGGAACTTCAAACAATATCGGAACGGGTGTGTAAATTGCGGGGGGCGTTTTTTCTTAACTTTGAAATAACTGTGATAAATCAGGAACAAGTAAACAAACCTAATGAATTGTTACTGAACTTACCTATGTACTCCAAAACTTAAACGTGTGCGTTAAAAACATAAGGCAGTTCTTTTTAAGGCAAAAGCGTCAGGTTATCCCCCGAAATTCAATTTTTTCTTACATTTTTGCAATTTCAAAATTCTAAAATTATTCAAAACAAAATTCAAAATTCTAAAATTATTCAAAAGTCATTTATTCAAACTAGGCTGAGAAACAGCACTTTTCGAACGTCAAAATTACATAAGACAGTCCCCCAAAACGCCCACCATTCACCACTTGCTAGTGCGTTAACTAATCAAAATATGATTCGCGTTCGTACCAAATATGTATTTACAGAATTATAATAATTAAAATCATCAATCAATACTAATATCTAGGTTAGAATTTACCCCAAATGTCATGATTTCATGAAATAGTTATTCAACAGGGTAATTTGAACTAAGAGAGTTGTAATAATTATGATTTTAATTATTATAATTTTGTAAATACATCTATGTTACGGTATCGCGAATCTTATCAACAAACAAGCTGACACTGACCTGCAAATTGCAAAACCGCAAGAGAAGAAATTCGCGAGCTACCTTAGCGCATTCCCCTTAAGAGCGGCCAACCCGTCATACTTTTCATACAAACGCTCGTAAGTGATTATAGCGTTGTAACACATCTTTCTTTCAAATTTTTTAACTTATATGTATGCACTTACTTGTATGTTGTGCACTATAGCTAGGTTTCTATGAAAGGAAAAAATAATAAAATTGAGAAACAAATTCAGTATAAGCCTCCTAAAATCTGCTTTTTTGCACAAATTTTACCCGAACTTTGGCCGGTCATAATATACTCATATTTTTGGTAAAATTAAAGAGAACATCTGCATAGAAACCTCGTACATGTAATGGAAATTCTAAATATCAAACATTTTTTTCACAAACTTGTAAGGTTTACTCACAAAAACGTATTTCCTGATACAACTTTTTACACACTTTTTTTTGTACAATGTTATCGCGTTTGCCCAAACAAGCGAGCTTGTTTGTTAGCAGTTCTCACTTGCGCTCGATGAAATACCAAGCTTTTCGACCATGCTCGCGTTGACGATAGACGGACCGGGAAGGGCCCTCTTAAGAACTTTTTTATTAAATTTTCGTCTGAAGATAAATTTTGGGTGGACGAACAGAGTTCTGAACCCTCGTCCTTTAAAGTTTGACTAGGGCTCGGCATAATGGTGTGGTAATCAGTAATAATTTTCTGCTCAGCTTTCAATGATTTGATATTATACTGGGTGAGGTTTTAAAATTGAACAGGGTAAAATCAGTGACAATAAGAAAAAAAAAATGTAGGTAATGTCGACAAAAATGGCAACAGCAGTTTTCAGCTCGATTTTAGAGTAAACCAAAAAGCAGTTTTATTATTTTGAAAAACTCCTTCCTGTATCTGGCAGTTCAAAACGAATTAAAAAAGATAGTGTATTGTGCTGCACAAATCAATAGTGTTGAAAAATTTATATATCATAAATAAATTATGCAAAAGTATCAAATCATAACAATAAACAAAGTCGTATGAAAACTTGATATTTTCCGTTCCCCTATCTTTTTTATTCTCCAAACTATGTCTATTAACATAACTACCCTAATTCTGCGAGTTCAAACCCATTTCCTACTCAAATCTGTAGAGCAACGTATCGGCACTACATAACATTGCTCAAATATTGCCCCCAGGCGCCGTAGAGACTAGTCCATTCTGGCGCGAATCCAATAGATATAATGTTCGTGAAATTCCCCCAATACTCGTAGAGAAACGATTGTCATATAGAATCATAGGATACAGAGCTACAGAAGGTTGAGATTTGTTCGCAAATATTCACTTTGCACCGGCTCTGCCCTTTCTGCCTGGCTCTTGTGTCAAATTCAAATCACTACTGTCATTTATTCTGTGTTTTATATGTGTGGGATGTAAGGATGTCACACTTACCATCGCAGTGCCCCAAGTCAACCTCACCTGCTGAATAACAAACGAGGCTCTGACTAACCGAAAAATGGCCCCCAGTTCCCGCCCGCCTTGCTATCCCTGATTACGATCTTCGCATCGGTGGCTGGTAGCAGCTGGATGAGAGTTGCCGAGAATCGAGCTGGATGAGAGTTACCGAGAATCGAGCTGAATGGCGTACATGGAGACGCCTATGTCCAGCAGTGGACTGCTGTAGGCTGGTGACGGGTGTGTGTGTGCTCTTCTGTTGTGTTTCTGTCTCTTCTTCCTCTTCCCGTGAGTTTATGTTTTTGTATTTGTATGCCATTTTATTGTATTGTATTTTTTTTTGCTTTTTTAATGATGATCATAAATCATTTATGAGGTGGCTTTATCACGGCAAATAGACGTTGTGTAGTATGTAGATCTGGATAACAGTCAAGTTCCCTGACAGCACATAAACTTACTAGACACAAAAAAAAAAAATGAGTTATTCGAGGGTTAAAATTAACTTGAGAGTTCGTTTAGGTAATTTAACATGTGATGTGGCCCGTGCTTCAACCTTTATATCTCGAACTTGGCTTGACTTTGATGTATTATACCTACGATTATACCTATAGAAGATTGTAAGTACCTATATTTTACCTTTTTTTTACGGTCTGAAGTTATCAAATAACTTCTCCCGCTCTGCGCGAAGCGGGAGAGCGTGTCAGACTCTTACTGACTAAAACCCACCCGTGTTCCTTCAGTTGCCTGTACGTTGCCAGGGGCCACGGTATCCCTTTTGGACTTTCCCGCGACCCACCTATGTTTCACCTAATACCTATCATGACAATGACATTGTCGTGTGTTGAGCCTTCTGTTCCCATTTTGTTTCTCTTTGCACTAAAATGAATACGTAATCGTGATCGTAAAAGTTAAATAGGCAGTTAACACTGTAATAACGTGGGTACCTACTGTTTGAGATGTGTGGTATATAACTAAGAGGTAGTTTGGTATCAAGTATGTTTGTTACGGTGCTGTCATTAAGAGCGTTTATCCTAAAAGTTGGCAACGTCGCAAATAGCTGTCAAAAATGTACCTGTTTTTAATAATTTGGTTATCTTTATGTTTGTTTCAGTCCAATACTAACCCTACAAGATCTATATTTCAACAATTCATCATTGAAGATTCTTAACAATCGACATATTAATTTTTTATTTTATCCCAATACACACTTGCTTTTCCAACTCACTTTAGACATTGGCAGAATGGTCGACATCGGCTTTGCTTACCATATTAAAGAATAGAATAGAATAGAATAATTTGGCAACATTACTGTATGGAAAAAAAAGGGCCAACTAGCGAATTAGAATGTTAATAATGAATTGCAATTATAGCATTGAATTTAATGTTGTACCCGTTTTAGGTATAAAAAAGGCATTAGGAAAGTTTCTAAATACTTTATTTACATTTAAAACTAAATATTCGGTGTTACGATAATCATTATTGCATTTCATAGTCAATATTCTAGTTATTTATTTATTTATTTTGTTAGGTTCACCAACAATTGATTACACTGATACAAACACATAATACATTTAAAAAAGTAAAATAACAGTGCATCAGTTACTTATAGGTAAATCCATAAGACAATGAATCAGACAAATAAGCTAACTTACTTAGTAATAAGTAGCGCTTATTACTAAGTAAGTCAGATCATGATCGTGAGATCATGGTCGCTGTCGAATTCGTTAGTCTGTCAAAACTAATAAGTATCGGGACATATTGAAATAGGGGGCAGCCGCCTCACCCTAGAGATCCAAAAAAAAATTGTCAAATACAAGGCATCTTAACGTAAAGAAATTACATATTTATAAATTTTATTTATTTGGACGACGCTTATTTGGTTTTTAAAGTTCCATATCTCCTAACAGGGTCGAATCCGGAGTCCGGGAACGTAATTCGTATCTATGTGTTGGTGGTATGCCCAGCCATAATACCTATTAGGTTTCAGCTCTACAGTTCTAAATAGTTTTGGGAAAAACGACCCGAAAGGTCCGTTTCCAATCCATACATTGAAAATAGTTTTTTTTTTTTTTCAGTTCTCTCCGAGGTGAAACTGATTTGTCAAAAATCAAATGTCCACCAGTGTCGATTTTGGCCCCATTGTGCGCCGTAGAGGTAAGATTTGCACTACAAGTGTAAAGCTTCATGTGCTCTTGTCTGTACCTACAAATCATACTTTTCCCATCCTCCCTATATCAACTTGCCCCCCCCTGGGCCATCGGCTGGCGACGCCCTTGTATCGCACTCTACAGGCGAGCCGCACCGCAATTTCTAGGGTTCCGTACCCGAAAGGTGCCAAACGGAACCCTATTACTAAGCCTCCGCTGTCCGTCTGTCTGTTAGCGGGCCGTATTTCATGATCCGTAATAGCTAGACAGTTAAAATTTTCACAGATTGTGTATTTCTATTGCCGCTATAACAAAAAATAATAAAAATAAAATAAAGTAAAAAATTAATTAATTAATTTCGCATACCCATACAAAAAACGTGTTGTTTTTTTTACTAAAATAAAAAAAAAATTGTATGTGTATTTATATTGTACGGTGGTACGGACGTGAGTCGGACCGGTGCGAGTCCGACTCGCACTTAGCCAATTTTTGTATTGAAATGCGTTGTGCTGCTGCATTAATGTGCGGCAGCCTTTAAACATGTTTTTTTTTATAAGTACTAAAAATACAGACAGAAGTGAAAACAAAACTGGTATTAGCGCCATCTATATTCTTAACCCAGCACTACGCGAATCGATTAGTTTACCCCCTGCCAAAAACCAGTCAATGCGCCTAAAGAAGTTTTCACTTCAATTATTTTTATGTTTTCAACGAAAATTTCCTGTGGGTATCATTATTAAGAACGACAGAGGGATGCGCATTTTCCTCTTTTTGTGCGAAAATATTTTATTCATTTGTTTACAGCAAATGCAAATGAAAGGAACAGCAGCTATTTAATTAACGTTTTGTCGTGAAACGTGGAGGCTCGTGACATTGGGACATTTACTAAATTAACTTTGTAAGTGTCAGTTACAGCTGTTTGAACAATACAGGAAAACAACAGATTCTATTGTCATTACTTTATAGAAGGCATTTGACTTTTTTGGTGCCCCAATTAAAGTAGGTAGTTTTTATATTGATCCACGCGCGTATTCCGTACATATTGCACGCGGATTCCGCGCGTAAGGCCTTGAAAATAAATAGTACCTTGATGGCCGTCGGCTATTTCCCCCGCACGCGGGGAGTGGCGCTTCCATCTTCCGTGGTCGACCGCTACGTCGCCTTCACAAACTTATCTGAACCAGTGGCCAAAAATCGAACTAACGAAATCACTGACCGGAATTTAAAAACGTTACTTAGCATGGTAATAAAGTACACGATAAATAAAAAGGACATTGTTTCAATATATCACCTTAAAACGCGTGCATTTGAACGGAATGTAGTTTTCTATCGCTTTATCTCTCTTTTTTATCTTTTTGATGTGTAACATCTTTCCTCTCGCTTTCCTGCAACCAAAATCTATAACTGAAATCTGTGAGAGTGATTTCGTGAAAAGGGACGGAAGTGTGTTATAACAGGAAGCCGGGGAGTTGCGCGCTATTTGGTTTGACCAATGAGCGCGCGCGGTGCTAGATTTGGTCGTCAGAAACGACCTTGACGAGACCCCGCCGCTTTAATGTTGCTTATTACCTACCAAGGTGAGATGTCAGATGTTACACATCATGTGGGACTACTGTAAGGCCCCCTCGTTTTTTTTTTATTTACACTATAACTGGACAAGTAATTGTTTGTATTCTAAATTACGCGCTTACTTTCCCCGAATTCAATGTAATCCATTACTTGGCTAGACAAAAGACCTTCCATAGACACAGCACTAAACCCCTTACTACCAACGATAACAAACTAATAACAATAAATTATCGTAGCTACAATATCTCACAGGACCTCTATAATCCGGCGTCTCACAGTCTGCAGACGGCAGTTTGGATCCTGTCCAGTAGGAATCAACTGTTTCTGAAGCAGCCAATTGTCTCGACGCCGACGTGACAAACATTGGAATGCTTTGTCGAAATTGAACTGAGACTTTGGGATTTATCTTGACCAATATCTGGAGTGTTTTGGGTATCCCTTGGATGGGTGCATTGTATGCCATCTAGTGTTGAGTCAACAAAATTTAATACACAAACGACGACCTATAGACGAAGATCCAAATCGTACTCATTTCACGATCTATATGTAACACGTTCTGTCCTGGTCATAAATAATGGTGATAAAAATAAAATTAATAGACAGCCCTTTTAATGACAGTAATTTACCTGGTTCAACCAAATGGAACTTTGATCTAAAGGGTTTTATATGCTTCAGCTATATTACGTGATTTAATTCGAGTTCCAGCATACGGCTAGCGTGAACCACCTACGCTTCATGGTTTCCTAGTACCTGCTCACAATCTCATAGTCCCATTTCAAATGGTTTCAGAATACTAGATTTTCAGAATGACCTATTCCTAGAGTGTCCAGCTCTTGGAAAAACCGGATATAATTGGACGTTCTAGGTGTTGGGTAATTGGTTAAGTGGACATTTTGAATCCACTGAAAATTCGAATGAATGCAGATAATATTCATTTCAAAGAGGTTTTGCATCCTATGGATGTCAACTTTTAGAAAAACTGAACTTAGGTAGAAATGGTAATTAAGTGACCTATCGATCTACCGAATTCAGCTCTACTGAAAATTTATCATGCAGCTGCACCCCAATTGCGTAACTTTATGTTAGAAAAATTCGTCTGCTCAACAACGTTAATATGGCAATAAATATTGTTGAATTGTCCAAATAAATAGCATTATAATTTTAAGCCAATAACCTGCTAATATTAAACTAGGTACGGAAACTTATAACCCTCTTTTGCAACCTAAAGGAGACCAGTGACCACTTAACAATCCGGAATATAGAAAAAATAATTGTAAAGAACATAGAAGGCATACTAAAACCCAAGTACAAGTACACTAGTGGTTGGCCACTTTTCGACCTTATTGCCTAAGCAATAAGGTCGGAAGGTCAACACCAGTTTTCGCGATGATGCCTAGCATCGCTTATTGATTAACTAAAAACATATGACCCCATTTCCATTTTCACGACTCCAATTTTTCACACAGTACCTACCAAATCCGACAAGCCTGAAATAAAATATGTCGAATTGCTGAATTTCAAAAGGCCATACATCCATGTATTGTGAATACAGATTATACAGAAACACGACATGGTCATAAATCACGGAGCTAAATATGGATGAGCACCTGTGCGGGGCTGTTGATTAATTATTATCGGACTAAGTTGTGTCCTTCCCTATAGCGGCAGTTACGGTGGTATTAATGTAGGCGTTTGAGAGTCTATAATACCTCAAATTGCTAAGCATGAGCCTCTGTTATACGAAAATACTGCAGCATTCATTTTGAAATAAATATATGGTAAAGTTGAGGATTAATGTTAAGTACTGTGTGATGAAAACACGATTCCATAAAAATTTCTCGACAGAAAAAAATACAATTTAGATCATGAAACTGCATAATAATTGAACTAAATATAAAGAGGACAGAATGCTTTTTTTTTATCACTTTTATTTTCTTATTAAACTATCGGCGCCTTGGAGCCTTCTCACCGCCGCTCAGTCTCGCTCTCACTCAGTCCGCGAGCAGTAGTGTGTGAGCAAGATAAAGAGTGAATGAGCTGAGGCATTATGGACTCTTAGTGGGTACAGCTTGACTTATTATACGAGTACTCTTATGACGCGGCCTCGCCATCTTGATAAATGTTAAAGATACTGGTTTAATTACAGGAACTGGAGAGTTTTCAGATGAAATCTTAGGGCATAGGTTTATAACTCATACGGTGAAAAATTCGCAGTAAGTCTACAAGGACGAATACTACGAATAGCCTCAAGTTATGGTGGCACTTCACATTGCTATTCGTGTTCGCCTATTCGTAATAATTGCCCAAATACGACTATGTGAAGATACTCAATTCGCTTATATTTGGCTATTTTGCACAAATATGCAAATACACAAACACTCGTATCCGCCGGTTGTCGGTTTTTTGTCATATCAAAGAATTGCGAGTGTGGACGGTAACGAACTTATTCGGTAAATTACCGAATACGTTCGTTACCGTCCACACATGGCTTGCTCAGCAGTAGAGTGCGGTGTTTTATGTACGCTTAACATGTATTGGTAACGAACACAAAGGAAATAATAAGTCACTGCTGCCGTCGACACGTCCATCTTTCCGCTCAAATTTGCAAAAATAAAGCAAAAACATTCTTGAATGTTCGGCATATTCGCTGTTCATGACGATGTGTGGACGGTGTGTTCGAATTATTCGGACTTCTACACTTTATAGCCGAATAACACACTGTAACAAACGCGAATACCGAATGGCGATGTGAAGTGCCACCATTACAGTTGAAGAATAGGTAGTGGTAAAGATCGGCAAAATGGAGGATGGAGGTTTTGTACCACCTGGTAATCAAGTGAGGGGGTAATGTCGTGCAGGTGAATAAAGTATTCCATAATACGCTCCTTTACTGAGGTGTTGCCCTCATAAACTACACGACAATTTATCAGTACCCCATTGAAAAATACGCCAAAATATAGAACATCTTCTTCGACAGACAACCTAAGCAATTTTAGTGTCCTTTTTTGGCAATTTTGAAACGGATAACTGATAAAAGACCACGATGTATTTACATTCAATTTATCATTATATTCAAATCAGGGCTGTCAATGATTTTTTTTAAATATAATACGGCCAAAAGGGACACGTTCCCGCCCTTTCCGTGTTGGTTCTGAAGACTACGCTGTCGTCTAACGATCAAAGCCATTAGGGATTGGGATATAATATAATAAAATACGTCATTTTAATATTTTAGGCATTCATACTTACGGAGTTTATTTATTACAGATATTAAATTATCCCAAACATATCATATTATACACGCACACACTACAAATATGATAATTATGACACTCTCTGATTTTTCATATTTTTCTGTGTAATTCGTAATAATTGGCGTAATGTTTAGGATAATTTTAATGTTATGCTAACTGTCAGCTGTGAAGCTACCTTATAATAAATAAATAAAATATTACTAACCAAATTAATAACTCTGTAAAGTCACTACATTTTGTTTAGCAGAAAACGTTTATATAACCCCAGTCAAGAATAGCTGACCCTACTCCAAAACTTAAGTAAAGTATCTACTTATTTAGCAACTTTGTTCAGCAATAAAATTCTCCGTGAAGCTGTTATGTATTACATTTTAAAGTCCAATAAAGGCTTGTAATGGCCGCGTTGCATCAAAGGCTACCCCGAATACAACCCGTTTTATGACTCGCAGTTAAAACCGTTTAAGTGTTCAGTTAGAAATAGTTTTGTGTGTACCTAACTTCATATTATTACACTTTACTTTGTGTAATTTATTTCATTACCAATGCTCTCAAAATGGGAAAAGAAGACCCTGAGGAAAGCGGCATGTCAATTAATCTGCCTAGCCTTTTCCCACATTTATTGGGGTTGGCTTCCAGTCTAACCGGATTCAGCTGAATACCTGTATTTTACATGGAGCGACAGCCTATTTGACCTCCACAACCCCTAATAATACTAAACTATTACTAAGGTAATACGATACCCCTTGGTAAGACTGATTGTCAGACTTCCGGGCTTCTGACAACCCGTAACGACTGTCAAAGATCAACGAATGACAGCCGGGACCAACAGTTTAATGTGCTTTCCGAAGCACGGAGAAATCTCGGTATGTAAAGATGGTCACCCATCCACAGACCAACCGCGGCAAACGTCGCTTAACCGGACGGATCGACCCGTGCAGCAGTTATTACTTAGCCACGAGGTCCTCGAGGAAAGCGGCATATCATAGAACCAAAAATTTGAAGACATAACGTGACATCCAACAACCAGCATGCTCATGACAACCATAGAAACGGGTTTTCTATACATTTTGTCGACGGAAGAATAGACAAAATGACAGATTGTGATTGTTTATCTGTCATTTTCTATTCTTCTGTAGACAAAACCCGTTTCTATTGTGGTCATGCTAAGCGTGCTGCACTAAGCCCGCGTGGTGGATTATGGCCCTCTCACAGAGAGGAGGCCTATGTCCCAGCAGTGGGAATGTTATATGCTTATTATACTTGAATGAATACTTGCTATGAATGTCATACTATAATGTTAGTATGTATATCATATTTGTGTTGTGTATTTAAAATCTATTTGTTTTTTCTTGAAAGCTAAACTGCTAGCTTGCTTTGAAGCCTGGGTACAAAGGGGCGAGTTTGGTTCAGTGGATAGATAAATACACAGGATACCTATACAGAGGGAAAGATTTCTACAGATAAATAATTATTTAAGGCTTCACCTAATGAAAGCAATTTGTTTATTTAGTCAACCAACTCAGTCGTAGTTATATCGTAGTTCACTGCTGGACATAGGCCTCTCCCAGGCTGCGTCACAACACCCTGTATTCTGCCTCTGACATTATTTAGTGCGATAAAATAATTTATTAGAGAGGGGCTAAGTAATAACAGCCGCACGGGTCGATCGATCAGGTTAAGCTACGCTGGTTGTTTTCGTTGGTGGGTGTCCATCTTTACATACCAAGACCCCTCCGTGTCTCGGAAAGCACGTTAAGCCGTTGGTCCCGGTTGCCATTCGTAGATCTTTGACAGTCATTACGGGTCGTCAGAAGCCCGAAAGACTGAAAACCAGTCTTACCAAGGGGTATCGTATTACCCAATAACTGGGTTCTGGAGGTCAGATAAGCAGTCGCTCCATGTAAAATACTGGTATTCAGCAGCATCCGGTTAGACTAGAAGCCGACCCCAATAGAGTTGGGAAAAGGCGAGGTAGATGATGATAAAATAATTTATTACGAAAGTGATCACTTTACCATTAAGACCATTTATGTTATTTAGTTTTCCGCTTCTTCGTTCGACCTAATCAGTATAGATCAAGTAGGCACTTCAAGAACATACAAGTAGGTCAAGGACCAGTCAAGCTTATTGAGGGTAGGAATAGATATTCATAATAATTAATGGATACAATACTCAATAAACTATTTACACTAGGTACTAAATTAAATGATTAACTAACTAAGTATTATTATTAGGTATAAAAATACGTGTAGCAAAAACTTTGTACCCCATTTTACGAAAATTACGCGGACGGAGGAGTATGAAATTTGGCGCAGTTAAAGTTTATATGGAGAAGGAATGCAGAAAGTTAATATTTTTATATAATATACATTAGAAATAAACATTACACTTACTACCATGCCTTTGACTCAAGATGGCTACCTTAGAGTCATGACATTTAAACGAATTATGGTCGAATTTCGACCTCAAGGCGACCACTAGTACAAATAAATACAAAACAAAAGGACAGTTAGCGTCGAAGTATTCGTCCGCATCGCTGTCATCTGGAAATGTGCCTGGCGTATATACGTGGCAATACTGCCAGTCTTCTACTGACAGCATTGCCACGTTGAATGGCAATGCTAATTCATTGGCCAAAGAACGAGCCAACCCTCAGCGCATTTCGACCCTTAAATGGCTCAAAAGGTTACAGTATTTGCGTCGCTTAAGGTTCTCAGCAGCTGCAGCAGCGGCACCAGCACAGCCCGCCGTGCTAGGAACATGAGATGGCGTAATATATTCAATACTACATTACATGCTCATTATATAACTTGCCTATCCAAATTCAATGAGTACCTTATGATAATTTAATTACTGCTCATTGGAAGCTTAATGCCAGAATAATAAAATATAGTAATACAATAACAATAGTACATATAGCTATTAAGTCTAGATTACTTTTTAACTGACTCGTTGGTCTAGTGATTGCAAGCGGTAATGCTGAGCATGAGGTTCTGGATTCGATTCCCAGGTCGGGCAGTGTTATTGGGCTTTTTCATCTGGAATTTCTCAGTAGCAGCCCGCAGTCTGGATTTGTGCCCGGTTGATGGCAATAGGTTCGCCGCCTATTACTTGCGCCTAAAGGTGACATATAAAAAAAAATGCTTTTTCTTTATCGTGTACCGGATTAAGTTTATGGAATAGGGATTCAATATTTTGGTGTATTTTTTTTTACTATATGGCCTAGTATCCTGAAGCAGGAATACACGATACAAGGAATTTTTTTTGATACAAAAGAATTGCAAAGTTTCATCCATTTTTATGTTTTTTTGAGTATCAAGGCGTAACGCGTAGGTGTTATTCAATGGAGTTTTCTTTAAAACAAAGAAGCGAAATGTGCCGTATACCTAGGTACCTACACCTCTGCCGATCCCTTCGAGGTAGAGCGTGATAATATGTTACTTTTCCGTGAGATTTTAGATTTGAAAAAACGTTACCTCTTGTCAACACTATAAAAATAAGTTTCAATTAGTTAGTCTTTTAATTAGTTATTGTAAATAATTATGTAGTTCAATAAGTTAAAAATTGTAAAATTTATATAATAAAAATAAAAATAAAGAGTTTTATTTTATTACAAAAGAACCAGACATGGAATTTCGTCATTAATAGGATGATGTAGAAATAAATATCATTAGTCACTAATTAACAATGTACTCGTATGTTGGTTAAAAACTGTAGAAACACATTGTTATTAGGAAATTATAAAACCTTACGTTCTATCCGACTAGTGGAAATCAAGGTCGTATTGCACAATATTTCCAACCTAATAACGGTTTTAATTTCATTCATCACAATCGGAAAACGTGATTTTATCACGTTTTAAGTGAGTAAGAAAATAATATTAGTATCTAAAATATTAGGTACCAGGATTTTTTATTTTTTTTTGAGGTTGGGAAGTCATCAAATGACTTCTCCCGCTCTGGGCGGAGCGAGAGGGCGTGTCAGACTTTTACTGACTAAAACCCACCCGTGTTCCTTCCGTAGCCCGTGTGCCGGGGCCGCGATATCCCTATCGGACAAACCCGCAACCCCAGCAGGCATTGGTCCTTACGGACCCCGCCAGTTGGTGCTGACATCTATTTGAGGCGCGCGTGGAACACAACGCGCCGTCGACCCGGGCCTGGTCCTTATCGGACGGCGAGCTACCCATTGCTCACCGTCCGCAAGCCCGCGCCTACGGTGGCCGGAAGTCGCCTCGCGACTCCCGACGTCCGGGGCGTCTCCTGCGGCGACTAGGGCCGCGAGGGCGCGCATCTTGCATCTCCCTCGCGCGCTCCGCCTCCTCCTTCGCGAGCATAACTGCTTCGCAGAAGGAGGTGACGGCCTCCAATGCACTCTCGCTCCGAACCAAGGCCTGAACCAGGGCCGGATGCAAGAGATCATCGCCGCCGATCGCCTCCGTGAGGACACGGTGGTGCTCCGCCCAAGCCGGGCAGATCTCCACCGTATGCTCCACCGTGTCCTCCGGGCGATCCACACAGTGCTGACACCCGGGCGTTTCCTCCCGCCTTATGCGGTACAGGAACCTCCCGAAACAACCGTGTCCGGTGAGGACCTGCGGCAGGCGGAAGGTGAGGACGCCATGGCGCCTCTCAAGCCACTCCTCAAAGAGGGGACTTATCGCCGCAATTGTGGCGTGCCCAAGGTACCAGGATAACAGTGACATTCTAAACTCTAAAGCGTAGATTGTCTTTGGTACCTGGCCCTGACATCAAGCAATAGATAAAATTGTCAAACTTCTACTGCTTGAATACGAGGCTTTTGGCTACTCTGTATGTGTGTTTTTTTTTTTGTAATGTGCGTTTTGTTTGTGCAGAATCAACAATTTTTCTTTTTTTTTTTCTTTAGAGTAAATTTTACGTAAGTTCGAGCGATTTATAATTCAAGACTTTATTTATGCATATGTATGGGTGATATTAAGAGGAGGCTCCCTAAATTGTATGTTAATTTGCATTAATATTCTGAAAAATCAAAATGGAACTTAGGTATACGATTTATTCGATCTTTTTCTTTCCATGTACACACGGATACACATCAACCTATACATTTCCAGTATAAGCTGATCTCGCATTGTATAGGTTTTCCGTACAATGCGAGGTCAGCGTAAACTGGAATTGTATAGCTTGATGTGTAGCCGTGTGTACAATACAGTTAAGTACATAATTGTAACATTTTCTAACATTTGTTTTTTGAATTTCATGTCCTTTTTTATAATATTGAAATAAAATCAAGATTACTCGGCTTTTATGTCTAAAATAAGTATTCACAGTAAGAAAACTCCAGCATTTTTTTTTTTTTTCTGTAGCTCAAATATTACTTTAGATATAAAAAGAAAAATTGAGACTTTCCCCATTTAGTTTCGTATTCGAACACGATCAAAGAGCGCACGCGATATTCAACTTTATTACTGACTAACGCGTGGAATTCTATACATCAATTTTATTTCAGATACAGATTCCATGGGTTTTAATTTTTTTTTATTGAAACTCTGATTCAGTGCTTAGCTTAAGTTACTCCTTATAACAACAGTTATATGCCGGTCAAAATCGGTCGAGCCGTTTCGGAGATTAGCCGGAACAAACAGACAGACAGACAACTTTTTTTTAAATTGTGTTTTTGTTGTATGTCCCGTATATACTGTCATATGCATTTAGTCAAAAGCTGTTATTTTGACATTTATACAAAACACTACAATTTTATTTATTTGGATATGTACTTATGTATATTTAAGTATGTATGTATAGTTGTGTTAGGGCTTAGCACATATTGGAGTGGCGGGGTGCATGGGGACTGAACTTGGTTGACAATTGTATATAGAGTGCGTGGTCTTAATTGTGCTTGTCGCTTAAATGTTAACCAATATGCTTTTGTATAGTTATATTTTCGACACCAAAATCGTTCTCCGTTACGTTTACTTTGCGTGTTCTTGCAGGGTCTCTGATGCTCAAAGGATGTTGTTCTCACTACTATGTACGTTTTGTAGACAAGGACGATCATTAATACCAAAATCCTATATGCTAGAACTATACCCAAGGCTGATGATTCGTTTCTGATATAATCAAATAATGTTGGTCCATATACTCGTATTAGCTTGTATAGTACTTTTCTCAAATACTGCACGGAAATTTAAACTAAGGAAATCTAATCTCTAATCTTTAAATCTCTAAATATTATAAAACAAAGTAGCTTTTCGCGTTTTGTCTGTATGTCCGCGTTGTTCTTTAAAATACGCAATGGATTTTGACGAAATTTTCAAAATCATTTAGTTAATGTTTTCCGGAAGGTATATACATATATAATTTGTCTTTAAACGTAAACGTAATACTGAAATTTGACGTTTTATCAAGTCGTGAAAAAGGCACTTTTTTGAGCGCTTACATGGCGTGCGCTGACTAAACCGTTACAGATAGATAAAATGTATATTCTACTGGATTGTATATCTTAACAAAATCAACAGAAACGTCCGCGATAGTATAAGTCTTATCTTCTAAAAATGACCCACAATAACTATTTTTATCTTTCAGAATTTCATGTTATTTCCGAAGCTATTTGGACCAGTATAATTATTATTAATCCTTATCCGACAAAATATGTTATTAAAATTTGCGTTTTATTCAAGATTTAAATATGCCTGGACGTCACATCATTTAAATGAATTCTATAAAAGATATCACAGATTAAAAATTACGCGCAGTAAAATAATTATGGCTGACGGCGGCGCGTCTTGGCGCCATGACTGACAGGGGTCAATGACCTTTCTTCGGCTATCAAGGAACTGCGAGTTTTGAAATCAATTTATGAATTGAATTAATAAAGTTTGATGACAATGTAGTGGTGGTTGGGGCTGACAAACATTAATAATTAAGTATTTGGACGTCCACTCCACAAATGGAGGACTCACCATTTTTTTTCATTTAACCAGTTCAAGGAAACAGTGGAACCATCCGTAGATAATAAACCACTTTTGTTTTTTTAATTGTAAAGCCCGTTCACACGGCGATGATCAGAACGATATTTTGTTACTGTATAATTTGGGATCATCCGGCAGTTTCATGGCAGTTTCATACTGCATTTTGTTTTTAACCGTATGATCTTTGGGCTGTTGACGTGTGCACCAGTATTTTACACCCGTGAGAAGCAGGGGCGAGTCGTTAGTTAATATACATTCCATAATAAATGACGAACACCGATAATTTTTCCGCGCGCGATAAGTTACACCTTGGTTGCCATTTGTCGAAATAAAAAGTTCATTCCATTTTTAAATAACACGACAGATATGAGTGTTTATAGTAATTTATTTGGCCGCTAAACACGACAGATATTGATTTTCGTACAAACATTGCTGGCCGGGCGCATGTATTCGGCCAGTACGGCAATTTCGATTTATATCAAAGAAGGTTGTCAAAATAATGCTCGAATTTCCAAGCATGTTTGAGAAAAGCCATTAAAGTTTCAAAGAAATAAAACTTCATCTTCAGTATTTCATTTATTTGAATCTACGTTCTTTCTTATACTTTTTTCTGAAGAGGTTTCATTCGATTCATGAATAAAACCGTTTTCAACCAGACGTCTATAAATTTATTGGCTACGTAATAATTCATGACAGTTACCAAAGGGAAATCACAGTGAAAGTATTCCTAATTTCTCCTGAGAATATTTTCTTGGATTTTTTTATTTTTCTGAAACTTTTATGGAATACAATAGTTCGAGAAAAAGCCGATCGGCTTAAATCGAATGTTGCCGAGCCGACCCGAACATGAGTCAGCAAGGATAGATGGCGCAATGAGTTTCCGATTAGCACGAGCCCAATGAAAGTCGAATATGACATGTAGTGTAATGTTTTTCTAAAAATGCATATTTTTTTGAGAAATCGCTAGTGCTGAAAAAAAATGGATTACGAGTGACGAGACGCATAAACCGGCTGAAATGTTTTACCGTCTCGAGAATAATATGGTGTGTTGTGTAAGTGGAACAGAAGCCATACCCGGGAATATTTGCTTAGTAGCGTTGACCACGTGGGCGAGCGGGGATGCGCGAGCGGCAAGTGCGGCGACTACCTATCGGCCGCTAAGAAAAGCTACGAATTCATTGATAAATTCCGCGCATTGAGTAGGGTGCGTATGATTTGAATTTCGATATTTTTTATCGTTTAAAAAAAAAAAACTTATTCGTTCACCTATTATACCCTATTTTTTTCGAGACGGTAAGAAAAAGCATGCGGTATAGCTTAATTCCACCAATCCGCACTGGGCCCGCGTGTTGGATTACGGCCCACTCCCTCACTAACATTAAAGGCTAATTATGCATATGCTAAGCAAATTTTTAAGCTGTCGGTCTATGACAGTTATATGAAATGGCTATAATATAACACGGAAATCGTCATAGGGTGTCAATTTGCTTAACAAATAATTTGCGTAATGCAGGTACAATACGGCCTATATAACTTGGCAGCTCCGAACTTCGCGCAGAAGGCTGCGCAATAACATATTTTAGAAACCAAATGGTGACATGAGGCGAGTGTGAGTGAGAAAGCATGCGCGGAAGTTCGTAGAGCCTATGTTCAGACCTGCCAGGTTATATCGGCCGTATTGTACGTAGTCTGGTCATAAGTTTTGTCACATATGGAAAGCTAAATAAATGACACAATGAGTTACGCACTACAACCACTTATATATCAAATAAAAGGGTATAAAATACAGATTTAAACCACATTAAAATTATTTGAAATGTCCTCCTCTTGCTTCGATACAAGCCTTCAATCTGCAAGGCCAGTCATCAATCGAAGCACGCACGACATTCATGTTAATGTCGGCGACTGCTTCAATCAGGGATGCTTTAAGTGACTCCAAGTTGCGATGGGGTTTAGCGCAGACCTTCTCTAAGTGCCGCCATATTTTGTAATCCAAGGGATTCAAGTCTGGACTGGATGAGGGCCAATCTTCATGCCTGATAAAGTCGATACCACGGGTCGTGAGCCAGTTTTGGGTACTTTTCGCCTTATGAGCCGGCGCAGAATCCTGCTGGAATACCCAGTGCCTGTTTTCGAACATTGTTTGTGAAAGAGGTTCCACAATGTTTGTTAGGACTGTGTTTTGATATACGAGGGCACTGGTTTTCACTCCTTTTTCACAAAAAAACACCTCCGTTGGACCCAAATAGGACACCGCAAGCCAAACCATGAATGCCGAAGGGTTATGACCACGCTGAACACGTGGCACACGTTTGTTCGCTACTTCACTAGAGTGTGCATACACTTTATCATTTTGTTTATTGAAACTCTCCTCAACATTAAAAAAAAAATCATCCAAAAAAAGTATTTCGCGGTATTTTTTTCCCGCGTACCGCCTTAACAAACCCCGGCTTCTGTCGAGTCTGATTTTCTTGAGCCGTGCGTTAAGAAGATGTGCTGTTTTTTTTCTATAAGCACGCAGTCCTAGGTCTTCATTTAACACCCTTTTAACAGTAGTTCTGCTTAGTCCCATCTGCAGAGCCAACATTTTTTGCTTGCGGACAGGATTTCGTTGGATTCGCGCCTTCATTGCTTTGATGACCGCTGGAGTCCGAACAGTACGAGGTCGACCGCTCCTTTGTTTATCTTCTAATCTTGAATCTTCCCTGAATCGTTTGATAGTACGATAAATAAATCTCAGTGGTTTTTTTTTTTTGCAGTTTGAAAATCTCAGTTGGCGCGTGACCGCAACGATGCAATGCAATTACTGCGACTCTGTCTTCTTTGCGCGTCCACTCCATTTTAGAAAATGAACAAAATTCTAGAAACCCTTTGTTTTTATTTTCTTTTAATATTCAAATTTCGAATGCCCATAATATTTTCCTCGGCTTGCATTCTAAATTCGAAATTTTACCTAAGTGACAGAACTTATGGCCCGACTACGTATATGTAAGTGAAAATACAATTATGATCATTTTATTACGGGCCACGGTAAACTGCTGTTAAAATAAACAATTCTAACTACACAGGCATATATTCACAAATCAACAATCAAACACGCGTCGTCCTAACCAATGTTTGTGACCCACACGTCAGCTTAACATGCTCTGCAAACAGCTACAATGGGTTGTGACCAATATTGTTAATTGTAACAATATTGGTCACAACCCATTGTAGCTGTCTGCCAAGCCTGGTGCAATCACCAGGCTTGGCAGACAGCTACAATTTGTTTGCTACAATTTGCTGAGTTTGAAATTGCTGACCAATGATTACGAAATACGAACTTTTTTGTGTAAAAAGTTTTGCTGTTTATTCTAACAACGGCGATAAAGCTGAGCAATTGCAGCTAAAAACGCCAATATTAAACAATATTTTGAGTGGTTCCTTAATTACATTCAGAAAATCTTAACAGCTGAATGGATTTAGATGAAATTCGGCACGCGGCTAGATCATGGACTACACCTGGGTCTGGATAAGTAAGATATTTTTTTACTTCGGTAGTATGTTCCCATGCGATACTTTCCGACCTTCAAGCGGACGAAGATGCTATCAATAGCTAGTTATTTTAATTTCTAAAGTTCTACGGAAAGAGAGAAAAAATAGTAAAATCATTTATCATTTTCGTACTTTCGTTATAGCGTATTATATTCCTTGAACCACACTAAATTATATTTTCTATCAATCTCCAATAGATATTTCTTGTTAAATAAAATATATCACAGAACATTTTTATACTGTTGAATGCATCGCAGATTCGCAGCCACAGAGTACTTGCAGTGCGCCCGCGTCCCTTCGCTTGTCACCATAGATAATAAATAGTCTATACTATGGACAAGTGATGTTGGAACGTCGGGCGTGTATAGATTAATTTATTTATTACTTAGTTTCAGTTTTTAAATGTACTATTTTATTTCTTATTATTTTTAATGCCTTATTATTTGGCTATCCCTTAATGGGATTTATCTATGTCCGTAGGTGTGTCCGTGACACAGATTAATAAGGTCCGTGACATCACAGTGGGCCCTATCAGAATACCAGCGCTGCGGTATTTATTTTTAAATATCGCCGCATTATGCTGAGATAGTGGCCTTTTTGGCCTCGCACAGGTCTTTACTTTTCTGTTTGTATTTTAATTTTATATTTTTATTTTTTATTATTACTTACTGTTTGTATTTCCTGTGCGTGTCCCAAATAAAATATTTTTCTTTCTTTCTTTCTTTCTATCATTTATCAAAAAAGATGCATTCGAGCGATGTTTAAACTTAAACCCAGTGATAGTTGTGAACCGTACTTAAAAAATTACAAAATATTAACATTACCTTGTCTGTACATATTAGAAGTAGCTGTGTTTGTAAAGACAAATCCGAGTCGTTTTAGACGTCTATCAGATGTAGTACCCCGCAATAGACGCGATAATAATGTGCTATGTCTGGAGTCAGCCAAGACAGCACTTATGCGCAAAAGTGTCTACTGCATGGCTCCAGTCATTTATAACAAATTGCCAAAGACATGGAAAGAGCTTCCACTTTCATTATTTAAAAAGAGACTCCGAAGCTTTTTAGTGGCGAAAGCATATTACAATATTAAGGAGTTCCTAATTGAGAAAGAATTTTTAAGCTAGTGTTTATATATTAATTTTTTGTGAAATAGTTTTGTAGTTCATTGTGTAATATTTTAGAATTGTATTTAACTATTTAGTTATAAGTTGAATGTTTTAAATTCTTTGCATGCCTACGTGGTAAAATATAGCTGAACTTTTAAATTTTTGTCATCATTTGCTGTTACCCATATTTGCAAAATAAAATAAAATTATCTTATGTTATCTTCCTGTAGAAGTACATAAAGCCTAGCTGCGTACAAAAAAATAGACTTTAGATATCTTTGGTAAACCTATTTTTATTTCTCTTATGAGAACAAGAATTTCAACGCGCTTAGGTATTATACGTTTTCACAATTTTCACCTGGAAAATACCTATAAATTCAGTAAAGCAAAGCTTTTCAATATAAAAGTAAATAAAGAAGAGGGCATTGAGCAAAGCCTCACCGGTCGGCACAAACTTTCTTTGACTCCTCAATGCCATAGTTTGACTCGAATGTGCATCGCTCCACGGAAGTTTGTCAAAGTTTCTTACTCTTCAATTTACTCACGGCTCTTCAATTTTCTTGAGAATCATAAGCTACGAAAATGGATGTTGAAGGATAAAATTACGTTGGTAATTTAAAAGTTTTGTTGTTAAAACTATGACAAGGTATTTACTTAAAATTAAAAATATGTATCAAGATTATTGTTCTGGAAAACCAACTGGATACTTAGCATACATAAAAAAATAAATAAAAAATAAACAGGATAGAAATCGAAACTCATGTCAACCCAACAACAACAACAACAACTCAACTCAACAACAACTCAACAACTCATTGTGTGTGTGTGCTTAAGATAAAAATTTAAACTAAGAACAATGTATAGTAATATGTAGTATATTGTTTCTGAGGGGAAACGGTGCTGTTAGCTGAGATACAGGCTCACGCCTAGTTCAGCTGCGGATGCTCATTCTCTTATCTATAATTAAACTGTAACCCTTATATTTGTAAGAATGTACTGTATCTACCTACTGTTTTTGAGTAAATAAATATTTTTATTATTATTATTATTAATGTACTTTGTTTTTTTTTCCGAAATATAAGGCTATTTTTTAAATATTTTATTATTTAATAAAAGAAGAAGTGTTCAGAAATTGCGTAGCAGTATACAACGTGTCCCAAAATTAACAAATAACTTCTCCCGCTCAGGGCGGACCGGGAGGGTGTGTCAGACTTTTACTGACTAAAATCCACCCGTGTTCCTTCCGTTGCCTGTGTGGGGCCGCGATATCCCTTTCAGACAAACCCGCAACCCCAGTAAGAAACTGACACCCCTTAAGATATTTTTGACCTTGACCACAATTTTTCAAATATTTCTGTTTTTTTTTAAAATCGGCAACCTAAGTAGCACTGCTATCCACCACAACCCTTAAAAATCCCAGAATGCCTGTAGGTTTTACACATAAATCAATAAAAAATATTATTTTCCTTAAAATTTTCAAAGCTTTCTACTTTCAGTCCACTGTCAGTGTCATTGTGGTGTAAAAAAAAAGTATGGACACTACTACGGCAAGTTTAAAAAAAAATTGGCGCAACTAATCAAGATTCCAAAATGGTATATTACTCTAGGCAAAATAGCTACAAAAAAATGCGTACTATTTATAAACAAGATTCCCCCCGCCTTGCCTGTAGATTTTTGTGTAAAAACTACAGGCATTCTGGGATTTTTAAGTGTTTTGTCGTTTCCAAAAAAAAAATTTTATTTTTTCATTATTTTTTCTCGGGTAGTGCTGAGCAGGTCCACCGTCTGGTGCCCGCTTATCGTTGAATTTTGGGACACGTTGTATATACTTACTGAAGGAATAATCTGTAATCTAGCCACGGAACTTTATTTAAATCAATTTTATAAGATAATGACGTAAATACTTAATTAGTTTTCGAGTACTTAGCCAGTACAATACGCAATAACTCAGTGACAGAGTGAGACGTTATGTTTTAAAATTATATTATACTAGAAAACTTCACTAACTAGTCAAAAATTCAATATGGTCTTGAGTTTATGCAAAATTCCCAAAGAAAATGCACTTTCAGTTTTCCCGAATTTTCCAAATTTCCCGGCAACGTTACAAATTTTTCTTTCCGTAAAAACATGATTCGGACTATTACAAACACAAAAAAAAAAATCTAAAAAATTACTATATAGGTCCAGCCGTTCTGAAGTGTGGCGCTTACCGACGAACAGCAATTCATTTTTATTTGAAGAGTATTCTATTCTAAATTCTAAATATAGCATAACATAACATTCTGCATTCATCGAAGGTAGGTGCAGGATGGTACTGATGTACACCCAGATTTCGCCAGTTATGTTTAAGTCCCATTTCAGTCTACTACTGAGAAATTCCATAAATGGAAAAGCAAAATAACCAAACGAATAATAAACCGGTATTTAAAGTTATTTCAAAAGACTTTTAGAGCTTACATTTTGTAGCTAGAAACCGTACAGGCTTTGAAGTAAGCACAGCACTAAGAAATACCTAGGGATTTGTTTGTTGGATTCAATTTAACGTTTACAAAGAAAACTCTTTTCCTTTTTCCTTCAGTTACTAACAGAAGTATTGCAAACGTACCTAATTCCATATCTAGGAATAAAAGGTCTTGATATGTGTAGTGTAGATCGATTTTCTAATAATAGAACACGCAATACTCAAGCTATAATTACTACGAGTAACATTAATTGGTTAAGAGAGGATATTATGAGTATCAAAACACTCAACGATTTATTTTCTGGGAGGCGGTTTCACTGTTATACTTACATTAATTTACACTGTGGCTTAGGTAACTTTAATACTGAAGCATAAACGTGATAAACGAGCACAAAAAACAAGGTTTTACGGCCAACGACGTTCTTCATTCCCAATGAAATTTTAAGGCTGAGACTAACTTGCAACGTTTGTTTGTAATTAGAGGCAAGCTTGATTCTTCTTCTTCTTCTTAATCTGACACCAGGTTAGTCACTAGCCACATGAAAAGAAGAAAGACGAAGATTCGAAGCGATCTTGGTTACAAAACGGCGATACACTGAACGTGGCGAACGGTCGCTTCGAGACTTTGTCTCAAGCGTGCACGATTTTTGCTTTTACTCCATTGTAAACTTGCGCTCGCAATGCTCCCATCGAGTGGCTCAGCTCGCTGCACTGACTACTGTAACGGTTTACAAAAACTCGATACATTATAAACAAACGTTGCAAGTCAGTCTCCGCCTTTATGTACTGGATAATGTTCTTTAATTAAAAGAAAAACAGAAGACAATCAATATACTCACGAACTCGCGACAACTTCCAAAAAAAAAATGAGAAAAATTTTCAAAAGTTATAATTTGCATGACGGGCTTTTGACCGACACATCGCTAAAACAGCCTTAAATATTAGGTACTTACGAATAGTATATTTCTTGTCAGAATGACGAGAAGTCCTCGTGGTTTGCGACGTACGCCTCTTGTAGCGCATTATGCAACCTGTGGCAAAGAAATGAACTAAAAATAATTTAGGTAAATAATGGAGTTTATCAATTTGAGAGAATAGTAAAATATTGGCTCGATATTTAGTTTATTTAATACTTCACACACACTAATTCTTCGGAAAGTGTGATAAACCGTTGGTCCCGGCTGTCATTCGTGGATCTTTGACAGTTGTTACAGGTCATCAGAAGTCCGAAAATGTGACAACCAGTCTTACTGAGGGGTACCGTATTACCCAGTAACTGGGTGTGGATGTCAGATAGGCATTCGCTCCATGTAAAATACTGGTATTCAGCTGCATCCGATTAGACTAGAAGTAGTCTTTGAATAATTGCTAATTATTGTTTTAAATTTTATTTTTATAATTTATATTTGCGTTATGGATTGTGTTACATTTAATTTGTGTGATTTTATTTATTTGAAATGAATTAATTCTTTTTCATGATCGAGAATTTGCAAAGACGTATATCACATATTTAAATGTGATATTATATAATGTAATTTCATTGGTTTTTTGAACGATAATGCTACTCATATTTTATGACATTGTTGTGTCCGGCAGTGTCCATGTGAACTAATATTATTATCATTAAGACCTTGTAAACACAAATGAAAGTGATATGCAATAAAGATTTGAATTTGAAATTTGCCCAACATAGTTGAGAAAAGACTAGGCAGATGATGAAGCACACTGATGTACAAAGGCGGATAGGCATTTTCTATCCGCCTCTACATCAGTGTGCAAAAAGTGACAAAAAATTGGAATAAAGATCTCAGTATATCTTTTGTTGCTGAATCTGAACATTTAATTAAGGAAGAATTTTGTTAAATGAATTACTATTACACTTAAAGTAGCTTCAGATTTCTGACTGACCGACCACTTCTTTCATTCTTTTTCGTGTGGTTAGTGACTAACCTGGTATCAGAGTTTTTATGCCGCCCATGGGCCTCTGACTTAGCTTCACATGCCGTCAAGAAATATCTCTCAGGCATGCCGGTTTCCACACAAAGTTTTCCTTCACCATTTTTGAAGCAAGTGATAACTATACGTACAATATGCACATGAATCCGAAACTCAGAGGTGCGTGCCTTGGGTTCGAACTTGATAATTCAAAAGTGCCTGTAATTGGTTTATTTGAAACAAATGCTTTGAGTTGAGTTGAGTTTTAGTTTGAGTTGAGTTTGAGTTGAGCTTGAGTGGAGTTTGAGTTGAGTTTGAGTTGAGTTGAGTTGAGTTTGAGTTTGAGTTGAGTTTGAGTTGAGTTTGAGTTGAGTTTGAGTTGAGTTTGAGTTGAGTTTGAGTTGAGTTTGAGTTGAGTTTGAGTTGAGTTTGAGTTGAGTTTGAGTTGAGTTTGAGTTGAGTTTGAGTTGAGTTTGAGTTGAGTTTGAGTTGAGTTTGAGTCGAGTTTGAGTTGAGTTTGAGTTGTGTTTGAGTGTTATTTGAGGACCTCATAATGGGGCATAACTTAAACGAACTAGGCCAATTTGGTAAAAGTTGTTACGTAGTGGGTCCCATAGGAGGAGCGATGTCGTGACCATCAGAGAAGTGAATACTTACATAAGACGCCTCACCATAATCATCTTCCTGCCCTTGTACCATGTTACTAGGGGCGGGTGCAACACGTTTTTTTCTACATCCATTAATCCTACTATCCTAATAATATTATAAATGTGAAAGTTTGTATGTTTGTTACTCAATCACGTAAAAACGGCTGACAGGATTTGGATGAAATTTGGCACACATATATAACCTGGATTAACATGAAGGATACTTCTCATCCCGGTAGTAGGTTCTCATGGGATAATAAATTTCTGCCCTCCACGCGGGCGAAGCCGCGGGCACAAGCTAGTTATTCTAATACTTCTGAAACACACGACTAAATCCTACCTAAACTATGTTTTTTAGGGTTCCGTACCCGGGGCCAAACGGAAACCTATTACTAAACCTCTGCTGTCCGTCCGTCCGTCTGTCTGTCAGCGGGCTGTATTTCATGAACCGTAATAGGTACACAGTTGAAATTATTACAGGTTGTGTATTTCTAGTGCCGCTTTACCAACATACAAGGAACGTGTTTTTTTTCGGCGTTTTTTAACGGAAACCTTCGTGTGCGATTCGGACTCGTACTTGGCCGGATTTTTTTGATAATATAAAATATATTGTATTGTAATGTAAATTATTTATTTTGTTTTATTTAGTGCCCTTACGGGTACCTAAGTAACCTCTGAGCAACATGTTTGCAATTAATTGATTTGAATTGATAAAAATAAATATTTTCTGTGTGAATCCAATTTTGTCGATTTCCGAACAGAACGCATTCCTTTACACTATTTGCTACAGAAGTTTCGAAATTGAATTTCGACTTCAAATTCCTACAATAACATTTCTATTGAGACACATTCGACCTTTAGTAAGTCGTAAAGAATAACAGTAAGATTTTGTGCACCTTACAAACGAGATTCGATAAAATTTTGTGAGTGCGAGAGTCTTTACCTCAAGAGTACGAACATAGTTAGTATCTATAGAAGTAAATAAAATTGAAGTGTCTATTTGTAATATCAAAATAAGCAATATTTGTATAGATTTATTTATATATATATTTGTAATTTGTTCTTCTAACTGAACAGACAGCTGTGCTGCTGGGGAGTTTGTTGCGCCACTTCTTCTTCCCAGCTAATGCACTAGGAAGTGGTGAAGGGCGGGCGTTTTGGGGGACTGTCTTATGTAATTTTGACGTTCGAAAAGTGCTGATTCTCAGCCTAGTTTGAATAAATGACTTTTGAATTTTGAATTGAATCACGTTCTCGAAAACGGCTCTAACGATTTCGATGAAAGTTGCAATATAAGGGTTTACGGGAATCGGTCTCATATCTAGGAAAATTCGTTTTCTCCGTATTTTTACACGAGCAGAGCTTTGTCGCCCAAAGTTTAGAACAAGATGGCTACCTTAGAATAATGACATGGCAGCATGGAATTAGTAAGTATCTACCTAATATCATGGCAGCATGGAATTAGTATGTACTATGTAGTTAGTCGTGATGGCCCAGTGGTTAAGGCCACGCCCCTCATGCACGAGGTTGTGGGTTCAAATCCGGGCAAGTACCAATGTGACTTTTTCAATTCATATGTACTTTCTGAGTTTATCTTGGACATTACTGACATCGGTGAAGGAAAACATCGTGAGAAAACCTGGACTTATAGTTAATATTAGTCTGAAATCGCCAACCCGTCTTGAGCAAGTGTGGTGATCAATGCTCGTGCGTTCTCTGTTTGAGAAGAGGCCTTTGCCCTGCAGTGGGACAGTAACAGGCTGGTATATATATGTAGTTAGTGTGAAGTTTCCTATATTATTAAATCAGCATTCTCTATTTTCACCAGAGCGGAGCTCGGTCACCCAGGTACCGAAAGTATACACCTGGTACGGTACTTATGACAAAAAAGCATTTAATTTATTGTCTGCCTGTTTGTTCCGGCTAATCTCCGAAACGGCTGGGTCGATTTCGACGGGACTTTCAGTGGCAGATAGCTGATATTATAAAGGAGTACTTTTTTTTTTTAAGAATTAGGGTCCATGTGGCAGCAACGACAGAAGGGTAACAGTTAGTCTACAATATAGGTTATAGAATCTTATCTCCAGCTCAAAGTCCTTTTCAAAATGAACTACTTAGTACTTATAATTATTATGTTGTTGCGCCATACCTTCCTATAGTTTCCCATTGCTTCCATAGGAAATATCGACTCCATGTAGCTAATTTTTAGGGTTCCATACCTAAAGGGTGCCAACGGAACCGTATTACTAAGGGACCGCTGTCCGCCCATCCGTCTGTCACAGAGGCGTATCTTTTGAACTGTAATAAGTAGACAATTTCAGTGTTTGATACTATCATAGCCATAGTAAAAATAAATTAAAAGTACTAGCTATTGCCCGCGACTTCGTCCGCGATCTAGGATGAAAATTTGCATATGTCGATATCCAGATCATGGTCAACCAATGAACCAAATTCCATCCAAATCCGTTCAGGCATTTTAGAGTGAAAGCGTAACAAACAATCAAACAAATAAACAAACAAACTCACTTTTGCATTTGTAATATTACTAGCGACCCGCCCGGCTTTGCACGGGTATGTATAATACATATAAACCTTCCTCTTGAATCACTCTATCTAGTGCTGAAAACTGCATTAAAATCCGTTGAGTAGTTTAAAAGATCTAAGTGAAGAGACAGCGGAAGTGACTTCATTTTATACTATGTAATAAAGATTATTAAGTAAGGATTTTTTTAAATATACCTACGTATTGTTAAATCTTGTAAGGTGGTACGGAATTTATTTATATATATACTTAATTGTACACCAAAAAATACATAGTGAATAATAAATTCAACACTACAAAACAGACTGGGCGGCCTTATCGCTTTCTGCGATCTCTTCCAGACAACCATGGAAGCCTTAGTGGGCGAGTCGAACCCACAATTGGCATCTTTTTGTTAATTATGACGTTTAAAAATGATTCTGCCATCGGATTTTTCTAACAGGAATTTCTTACTAACAGATCGAAGTCTGAATTTGTGCCCGGTTGATGGCAATAGGCTCGCCCCCTATTACATGGGACTTAAACATAACTGGCGAAATGTCGGTGTACACCTCTGCCTAACACTTTGGGATTCCCCAAAGGGCTACAGGCGTGATGTTATGTTAGTCGTCATCAGAAACCTTTTATTGATGGCTTTAATGATCTTTGCAGATGCTTTGAGCTATCATTGTTTTGAGATATCATCTTTCTATATTGGGGTCGACTTCCAGTCTAACCGGATTCAGCTGAATACTAGTATCTCCTATCCTATCTGACCTCCACAACCCAGTTACTCGATACCCCTAGGTAAGACTGGTTGTCAGACCTTCGGGCTTTTGACGACCCGTAACGACTGTCAAAGATCCACGAATGACAGCCGGGATCAACGGCTTAATGTGCTTTCTCTCTTCTCTCTCTTTTATAAAGCCCCTACTCTCAAGCTCACGCTATCATTATGAAAGCCAAAAATTATTCAAAGAAAAAAAGACCTCAGATTTACTTCGATTGGTGGGACAAAAGGTGTGAATAAGTGCTCGTATAGGTTACCAAATAAAGGGCAAAGCTAACAATTACACCGTGAGCGAGCGTAGCAATCAATGTTCGATCCCTCTCTCCTCTCAAAAGAGGCCTTTGCTTTATCTAAATAACAAAGGGTGACGATAAAACAATTTTGTCCGGTTTCTGATGTCCTCAGATTAGCTCTCACTCCTAACTTCCTAACTATCCCTAACTAACATTATAAATGCGAAAGTGAGTTTGTTTGTTACGGTTTCACGCTAAAACAGCTGAACGAATTTGGATGAAATTTGGCACATGGGTAGACTATGACCTGGGTTAGGACATAGAATACTTTTCATCTCGATATTCCCCCGGGATCGAGACTTATGCGGATGAAACCGCGGGGCACAGCTAGTGTATATAATCCTATCCTACTAATATTATAAATGTGAAAGTTTGTATGTTTGGATGTTTGTTACTCAATCACGCAAAAACGGCTAAACAAATTTGGATGAAATTTGGCACACAGATAGTTTATAACCTGGATTAACATATAGAATACTTTTCATCAGTAAATGACCGTGTGTGTGATGCGCTTAATTACCAACGAATTTTATTTATACGCATAGGTCCCACCAAACTCAGACACTAGCGAAAGACAGAATTGTGTGGAAAAGGGAGAGGGGACCCTTGCCCTGCCGTGTGGCAAATATAGGTTAGTTCGATAGATCAGATCAGGGGTTCCCAACCTTTTAACACACGGCCCCCCCTAACTTTCTTTTAAAATCACTACGCTCCTGATTTATTTTGTCGACTTATGCAGAAAAGCATACCTAAGCATGTAAAGTGAACGAAAGTAAAGGTCGAAAGTGTTTGCACCCCTTTGGATAGGTAAGATTTTCTTTTGATCATTCGAACAGAAATAGACTAACTTTGTCGAGTTTTGCAGAAAAACTTAAGAATTATGAGAATACTTAATGTAAGAATGAGCAAAGCGAACTCGAAAGTTGTAGCAATTCGCCTCGGATAGGTTCCATTTTCTTTAGTCTTATGCAGAAAAGCTGAACCTCATTTTAAAGCACCTAAGTATTATGAAACGTCTGAGTTTCGGTCAAACTAGTCTAAACCTTTTCTAATACCAAGAACATAAAATTTAATAAATCATTATTTGAGCCACCGCGACCCCCCATTGGTCACTCTACACCCCCGAGGGGGGCGATACCCAAACAGTGGGGCTGTTTGGGTATCCCTAGATTAGATAGAGACACCTGTCTCTCCTGTGTGTCCTGTGTCACTGCAGGGCAAACTCCTCATACAGAAGGCACGAGCATTGATCACCACGCTTGCTCAAGAGGGGTTGGCGATGTCAGTATCTGCATAGCATAATTAGCCTGTAATGTTCCCACTCCTCCTCAGTGAGAGGGAGTGGGCTGTTATCCACCACGCGGGCCCAGTGCGGGTTGGTAAATGTCACATGTCTTTAAATTTTTAGTTCTAGAACAGGACATGCCGATTTCCTCACGATGTTTTCCTTTACCGTTTTGGGAGCAGTGGTGATGAAATAATTTACACAAAGTATAGCGCCTGACTGGGTTCGAATTGACGACCTACAACTCGTAAGTCGGGGCCGTTATCACTGGGCCACCACTGTATAGCTATTGATTAATTAGGTATGTAGGTAGAGTCATGTGGGGTAAACGTACGCGGCGAATAACTGTCCGCAGTGAATATCGTGGGTATGCCACGGATGACAGCAGGTCGAGACCTGTCACGTTTAGTTCGCGTTTGACCACCGAGCCAAAATACTACGTCACAGGTTTGCCGCACAATGCTATGAAAACTTGCGCGACAATATTGCTTTTGCACGGATTTGTTATTTATTTCTTTGAATTTGATTTGCATGCTAAAAGCATATTATTAGTCTGATTGAATAACAAAGTGACTGGGAACAGGAAAAATTAATCAATATTTTGTGTGAATCTACGTATTTTGTCTAAGTTATATTTCGAAATTTTATTATTTTTATTTGCTTTGATGGGATGGGATAAGTATCCGGAGGTAAGTGTCCGCAGTAATTTAAAAAGAGAAACACAAAGAAATAGAAGAAAAAGCTAAGGAAACTAGAAAACCAAAGATGAATATGGACACCAAAAGCAAGCCAAAGAAGAAAAATGATATTAGGAAAGATAAAACTACCGACAACGGAAAAAAAAATCTTCAGACTAAGATTACTACTGTCCGTTATGTTGAGAAAAGTAAGGAGAGACGACTGAGGAGTGGATTGAGTGTTCAATTTGTAAGTCCCGGTGGCACGACGCCTGTACCAGTTACGAGGAGGGATACATATGATGTGTAAAAGTAAATTAAATTTACGGGCGTAAGCTTTGTCGACGTTGCGTCAAGGCGTGCGGACACTTTCCCACCGATGCGGGTAAAAACCCGCATTTCCCTTGCTAATAAAGAAACAATTATTGTTAGAATTGAAATTTTATGTTTTCTTTTCCTTCACAAATGTTTATAACATTAGAGTAAAATTTTTTTTCTTTTCAATTAACAAAATCTTTTATTCTGGAATAAATTAACTAAAAAATGCGTTCGTTTACCCCACATGACCGTTTCAGTTTTTTTTTAAACTAAAATTCTTAACAAAAAAACTTTTTTCATAAATTGAGGCAATGTAATTATCGAAATACATAAACTCCAGTTAAGAATGAGTGAATTACTTAGGCCAACCTTTTTTTTTTTTTGATGTTGGGAAATCATCAAATGACTTCTCCCGCTCTGGGCGGAGCGAGAGGGCGTGTCAGACTTTTACTGACTAAAACCCACCCGTGTTCCTTCCGTTGCCTGCGTGCCGGGGCCGCGATATCTCTTTCGGACAAACCCACAACCCCAGCAGGCATTGGTCCTTACGGACCCCATCAGTTGGTGCTGACATCTCTTGAGGCGCGCGTGGAACACAACGCGCCGTTGACCCGGGCTTGGTCCTTATTGGACGGCGAGCTACCCATTGCTCACCATCCGCAAGCCCGCGCCTGCGGTGGCCGGAAGTCAGCGCGTGACTTCCGACGCCCGGGGCGTCTCCTGCGGCGACTAGGGGCGCGAGGGCGTGCAGCTTGCATCTCCTTCGCACGCTCCGCCTCCTCCTTCGCGAGCATAACTGCTTCGCAGAAGGAGGTGACGGCCTTCCATGCACTCTCGCTCCGAACTATGGCCTGAACCAGGGCCGGACGCAAGAGATCGCCGCCGCCGATCGCCTCCGTGAGGACACGGCGGTGCTCCGCCCAAGCAGGGCAAACCTCCACCATATGCCCCACCGTGTCCTCCAGGCGATCCACACAGTGGTGACACCCGGGCGTTTTCTCCCGCCTTATATGAAACAGGAACCTCCCGAAATAGCCGTGTCCGGAGAGGACCTGCGTCAGGCAGAAGGTGAGGACGCCGTGGCGCCTCTCTAGCCACTCCTCAAATAAGGGACTTATCGCCAACTACAATTGTGACTACTTATCGACAATTGTGGCGTGCCCAAATTAGGCCAACCTGTGTCCTACATTCATCTGTGGTCCTATTTATGTCTATAACAATTTTCTTTAACTTTCAACAACATTTAATAAGGTAAACACAAACAAGGGATTCTGAAACAATATCAGAAGGACAAAGAACAAACAGTATCAAAGGATGGCATCAAGTTCTCAAAGATATTCTAACTAGACGTTGCCATGGCAACAAGCCATTACTGAACAAGAGACATCTCGGATTTATTATCTTCAAGTTGAAGGGTAGTTACAGTTGTAATGTATGTTTGGTATGTTTTTCTCGTAAATTACTGTACTGGAATTAATGAGGCTGTTATTTCTTGTTAGCTTTGACTTGGCTGTGGTTTTCGGAGTCTAACAAAGACAAATAATTATTTTCGGTATTATATTAAAGCTATGCTACACATAGCTTTGTAAGGTTCAATGGGCTCAGTTGTTTGCTATAATCAGGCAGAAACTACTCTCCCTGCATTAAAGAAAAAAGAAAAAGATTCTCAGTTTCAGTTTTTCCATTGACATTTTCGGCTCCACGCACTTTTCCTAGAACTCATACGCCATGCCGCCATACATATTGGAAGTGCACCCTCCGGGAGGGTTGCCGGCATAACGTTTGCGCTAAAGTTAAACTTCGTGGATGGTCAACGGCATTAGGTTTAAAACACTGTAAAACAAAGCAAAGTTGTGTTTTCAGGGGGTCTGGTCGCTTTACGTAGTTTCTAATCTTTAATTTTTTTTGTGATTATAAGTAAACGTGAAAAAAAAAATGCTTGTATTTTAAAACCAACGCATAATATTAATACATCTTGTTAAAATATACGTCAGATTTTATTTTCACGGTTTATAATGCTGTGTTCGCTAAGAAAAACCTAAATTTAAAATGAGCTCTCCGCGAGGGCTCCCGGCATTCCATATGCGACTAGGTCAACCCTCCAGGAGGGTTTCGGTACGGAACGTGTTAAAAAATTCAGCAGGATCTAGTTTGAAAATTTCTACAGATCATTATTTATTTTTAGTATAAGAGAGCCAAGTCTAGAACGGTACGTTTAATTGATTGATTTCAAGGTCGCTAAGGTCTTTTCGCGCAGTCGTAGGTGTTGGCATCATTAGGTATTTACCAAGCTATATAACTAGCCATAAAGATACGATATCGATAGTATACATCAATTCCATCGAATAGATTTCAAGGTTACAGGATACTTTGTCGATGTTATGAGTTGTTGGCAATACCGAAGGAAAGAGAGCACGAGGCCGGTCGCCAACACGATGGTCCGACTGAGTAAAAGAAGCTATGTCCGCAAGCAAATTTCAGCAGATGGTGATGGCAACTTTGGACCGGAACCGATGGAGGCAGGTTGTCCATTTAAAGGGGTCCAGTGACCACGATCCTCAATAATGAGGGACCGATTGAAGAAGAAGATGAGTCGGTAATATGTATAAGCTACAAAAAAATTATATACTCGTACCTACAAAGCTTTTGGGAAAAATACACCTAATGAATTAACTAAGTATTAATAATACCAGCGTGTTACTGTCCCATTTCAGGGCAAAGACCACTTCTCATACAGAGAAGGCACGAGCATTGATCACCACGCTTACTCAAGACGGGTTGGCGATTTTAGATTTATATTGACTATAAGTTCAGGTTTCCTCACAATGTTTTCCTTCACCGATGTCAGTAATGTCCAAGAAAGTACCTACACATGAATTAAAAAAGTAACATTGTAATTATAACAAAAAAAAATGGAGAGTTCGTAGTAAAAACCCTAGACAGCGCTGTCAACAGTAACGTGAGGCCGGATTCGTAAACATGTGTGCAGTTAGTGAGGTGTAGTTTCTTTGTAAATGGTTGTAATGTTGTGCGTGTGAGCGTGTATGCACAGAGCGGAGGTGTAGTTTTGACATGCTTCACTGTATTGTCCGCAGCGCTCTGTCTTGGTTTTTTTTATTTGGTCTGAGGTGGTAATATCCTAACCTTACCTTTGACAGTATCAGTGATGTCTTCAATCTTATTTAACACAACCAGGTCCACAACTATTTGACAACAAACTAACGATATGTACAACAACAACTAGAAGGAAGACTATTTTAACAACAATCTATAACATCAACAACATTATCATAAATTTATTATCTGAACACATACACGATACTACACACATTATTGTTTCACTTAACAACAAGGGTTTCAACCCCAAAAATTTTATATAAACATTTAATATGTCCATAAAAATCGTTTTTAATTTATAATTTTCGCATTTTCATTCATTATTATTGGTAAAAACGTTAATTTGACTAGTTTCGCTCCAGATTTTTTGGTTTGACGTTTTACGTGGGGTTGCCACCAATTGAAACTAAATCTGCAATATGTGTCATTATTAACTTCACTTATTTACTTACGTAGAAGACTTTATATACGCAGAGTTTTCTTTTTATAATATGGCATCTGTTTCAAAATCTTTATGTAATTGTGTGTGCGTAAGACATAATCTAGATTTTCGTCTGTAAGTGTGTGTGCGTAAAAAAATTGTCTAGTTTTTTGTTTGCGCGCAGTCTCTTTTCACCGATCATAATCGAATAAGAAAGAGCAGCTTTCCCATAACTACTTCAATAATTTGCAAGTTTAGGAAAAGAAGGAAGGAAGTGTAACACGAAACAAAATTAATTTCCCACAATATCCCGGATAAGCCTTACCTTTAACCTGGCAACACAAGTCCACGCATGCGCGCAATTTCCCCGGGTTCGCGCCAGATGTTCTCAGAGTTTTGGTAGTTTTATTGATCTGCGTGGCTCAGTAATGCGAGCATCATTACCTTTGATAGATTGACCTCAGTATCGCAATAGATCTCTCACTATCTATGTCGCCAAACCTTTGACCTCGTTAAGATTGGACTGGCTGGACAGTTTGTCTAGAAGCGTTGGCGGCAGCATTTAAATTTAGAATTAGGTTAGGCGTTCGTTTCGTAGTCTTTTCATTTGACGTTGGTTTAGTATCGATGCTCGTTAAAGCTGGAGTTGACAGTTGTTCGAAGATATTTTCAGTTTTTCTGAGAATTTGATAAAGATCCTTTTAAATAAAGAAGAAAAGAATTCGCAGACATGTGACATCCACCAACCCGTAGTGGGCCAGCGTGGTGGGATACGGCCCACTCCCTCTTACAGAGCGGAGGCCTGTATCCTAGCAGTGGGAACATAATACGCCTTTCAAAGACATATTTGTTTTTCTGTAATCGTAATGGCTTTAATTCAAGGCATGTAATAATTAGCATATTTTATAATAATTTTCCATGAAAATGGTATATATTAGAAAAAATATCTGACTTAGTTATTAATTCGTATAGGTAGCCATTATATGAATATATTAAACAATAGAAGAGAGTATGTTTCGTCTAGTTTAATATAGAAAAGAATAATTAATAAACAAGATGTTCAACAAATAATCTCAGAACAATAAGTTTTTAAGTTTTCACAACCACAAAATTGATCTGGTTTTCCTTTATGAGAAAATCTAAACTCTTTATTCATGAAAATTGTATAGAGTCGGTACTTCCTTATTTTTTTTTCCTTTATTTGTTTTCCTTAATTTAAAATGATGATCACAATCAAACCGCAGAACACAGGGCTTTCCACCAGATAGAGAATTAGGTCTTTCCAGAGGATTCCATTCACGGTAGTCACTGGCAGGTAACAGAGTGGTGCAAATCAGTCGCAAACTCGGGATATTCCAACTAAAATTCAATCTTTAGCGGTATGGAGGACCTCAGCGAGCTTGGAGGAAAGGTAATACAGCAGTAAAAAATAATGACAGTAAGGTTGGTTCCACGGCTGACCGCCCAGTTTTTATGGGACGTTAAGACACCTACTTATTGGGTATCCCTCCGCAAACCACACCAACCCTTAGGGCCGGCGCTCACTTAGCGAGGCGCAGCGCATCGCAGTTGTCACTACAAACAAATATCAACCTTGAATCAGTTGAAATAAAGTCGAGAATGAAAAAACTTTCATAAGCTCGAAAGCGTATCTAAGCGGAAAAAGGTGCGCGTATCAGGTTATTTATTTTCGACTTTATTTTAAGGGAGGTAATGTTGATATTTGTTTGACAGTGACAAACGCGCTGCGCTGCGCCTCGCCAAGTGAGCGTTTGGCCATTAGGCGCCATCTCCACGAGCGAGAAAATCGCGGCGAAAGTCTCGCCGTTCAATAGAAAATAGAGTAAACAATTAATTTAGGCGTCTATACAGAATCCCATCACTTATGCGACCACACATCATCAAAACGTAGTTTCTTTCAACTATCAACCCTTATCTCACACCCACCCTTTCGGAGATGGATGATAGTTTAACAACAGTAGGGACCATGGCTCTTAAAATAGTAAGGAACTGACCTAGTTGAACTATTTCGGACGTTAGAAGTTAGTTAGAGCTAAGGGAATATTTATAGCTCGGCCATTTATCGTGAATAAGGTCGAGATTATAACAGCCTGTTAATTCTAATGAGTTGTGAAATAGAAAATAATTACCTAGAAGAATGGTGTATAAGTTAGTAACACAACATAATCACAACTGGAATATCACTTAGCCACGAGACTAAGCAGACGTGTTTTTTGTGTTGATTATAACGATATTAAGTAATTACGAATAATGTTATTGCAATAATTTGCGGAGTCAGTTTACTGTGGAAGTGACGAGTGTGACTAACAACTTTTTTGTTGTGAAAGATGAACTAAATAGTTTATAAACAATCAACGTTTTCGGTGTTAGTAGTATGTCTAACCCAGGAGATAGCCCCTTCGGCCGCAGTCAATTGGTACGACAAAGTCCCCCACCGACGCCATCACCTGCCCATCAAAACCAGACAAGGGAACCAGCGCCGCCAGCAGCCACAGAGAACGAATTACCGACTGAAGTCGTCTCTACGGCGGAGCTTCAGAGGTCGTCAGGATTGGGTCCATCGACTCAAGTTTGACCGAAATTTGCTCAATTGTGGCGGACGGAAAAATGAATTCCGACCAAAAACTCCGTGTCACCAATATCTGTCGAAAAGTAAACCATGGGACGTCTCAGATGGCCGTGCTGTACCAATCCCTGAAGCAGAAGTCCATCCAGGTGCACATAACCATCCGGCACCTTCAAGTGCAGCAGAATCTTGCGGAATCCCTTTGCCAGTTCAAAGAGGTCGTGGAAACGAAGATAAGCCGAACCGAAGCAGAAAGTACTTCCTATGCTAATATGGTGAAGACAAGCTCTGATAAGTTTATTCGCCCAGCAAATCTCAGTTCGGTCGCTATATATCCCAGCGATAAAACCAAAACCAGTGACGAAACCAAGTCGTTGGTACAAAAAATTGTCTCGCCAGAGGAATTAAAACTCCATGTTCGTGGTCTAAGGAAAATTAGAAACGGAGGAGTCTTCATTAGGACGGATAACAAAGACGACATTAATAAATTAAAAAGCTCACAGAAGCTAGTTTCCTCAGGCCTTACAGTTGAAGAACCATCCAAACGCCGTCCCAGGATTGCTGTCATTGGTGTCCCCGTAGTCCTAACTGAAAAAGAGGTATTTGATTGCATTTACGTCCAAAACTTGACAGATAAATTGCCGAACACTACTCGTGAGTCCTTTTTAGAAAGTATAAAATTGAGCCATAAGTCAGGAAAGAAAGATCGTCCTACTTGTAATTATATATTGGAAGTTCCTGCTAATATCAGGAAAATTATGATAAACCAAGGCCGAATTTTTATAAATTGGACATCATGTCCAGTGAAAGATTTCACTATTGTGACCAGGTGTTTTAACTGCCAGCAATTCGGACACGGAGCCAAATTTTGCAGAGAAACGAGCCCTACCTGCAACCTCTGTGGCAAAACAGGACATTCTTGCAAGGACTGCAATAATAAAGGTTCTCCGCTTCAATGTGCGACCTGCAAACGCTTCAAGAGGAAAGATGATCATCCAACTGGTGATGTAAATTACCCAGCACGTAAATATGCAGAAGACAACTATATTAATTCCATTGACTATGAAGGCGCCTAGGAGCGCCGCCGACTACCTAGTCAATTCAGCACATAGATAGTAGGTTAACTTCTACATATATTTTTACTTTTTTATGACCAATCAGCTAATCTGTGATCTAGATGAGTTTTCCGTGTCTGAAGCTAAAATCTCTAATGTTGAGGAGTGCAAAAACATAGTCTATACTGGAGATAAAACATTGACTCTACTTACACAAAATATACGCAGTATAACCCAAAATTTTTAAAAGTTCCCATGTTTTGTTACAAAATCTTGATATAGGCTGCGACATTATCGTCCTAACAGAATGTTGGTTCTCCAAACAAACGGCCAATATACCCTCTCTCGATGGCTTTACTCTTCACAAAAGCGTTAGAACATTCAAACAGAATGATGGCATAGTGGTTTATATTAAAAATAATTTAAGAACATTAGTAGATGAACCCCATTTTCTAGACTGCAACTGCTTAGTAATTACAATTATTCCTGATACAGTAATTATGGCTATTTATAGGCCTCCATCCCAAAGTATTGATGGGTTTTTGGATTCGCTTAACAGTAACTTAGGAAAATTATCTTCGTTTAAAAATATTATACTGATAGGTGATATCAACATAAACATTGCTGCCACAAAAATCCATACTCATTCACATAATTACCTCAATATCTGCTCATTTCATGGACTATTACCAGCTCATTATCACCCTACCCACCAGAGCGGCTCTTGTCTAGACCATATCCTTATAAAATCGAAAAGTCCATCCAAAACATTGGTTACTAATTCGTCACTAACCGTTCATCAAGCTGTTTTACTAACATTACAAATATCCTCACCTAGAAATAACTGCATGCGCAGCTATACTAAACTCAATATGACGAGTCTTGAAACCGACTTACGCGGTATTAATTTTGACCCCGTTTACGATTCACATGATCCAAATGTTTCTCTATAATATTTTGTCGATTTGTTACAATCTACAATAAGGAAAAATACGTTTACTAAAGTAATACCTAGAAAGTATAGTAATATTAAACCATGGATTACGCCAGGACTTGTTCGCTGTATTAGATATAGAGACAACCTTCACCAAAAATCGAAAAACGCACCGGATAGTGAACTACTATCAACTACTTACAAACGTTATAGGAATTTCTGTAATAATCTGTTGAAAAAGCTTAAAAACCAATATGATCAAAGTCAACTTCAGAAAGCAGGTAAAAACAGTAAACTTATATGGAAATTCATAAAAACTAACACTTTTAGGTGCAGAAATCCCGAAACGACGCTTGATCTTTTATCTTCTGAGCTAAGCCCTATCGAAGTGGCAAATAAAGCTAACAACTTCTTCATTAACGTAGGAAAAAACTTAGCAGAAAAAAACCTATTATCTAATAGATGTTTTTCCATTCAAAGCCAAACTAAGACATATGCAGCACGAAACTCTTTTGTCTTATTAGATACTGATGTTAATGAGGCTGTAAGTATAATAAATGGATTAAAGGAAATTTGTGACGTTGGATGTGACGACACGACATACCTAATAGCATACTCAAAAGATTTAAATACGTCATTGCCCCTCCTTTGACTCACATTTTTCAGTTATGTTTAACAAAAGGAATATTTCCTAAATTGCTTAAAAAAGCCGTCGTCACCCCTGTGCTTAAAGCTGGAGACAAAAATTGTTTAAATAACTACAGACCAATTTCAGTTTTAACAGGCCTCTCCAAGATTTTGGAAAAAATTATAAACAGCAGATTAGTAAACTATCTTGAAAGTAGTAAATTACTCTCTGATCATCAATTTGGTTTTAGGCCTAAAAGATCAACAAGCCAAGCTGTTCACCATCTGACAAATTTTATAAGCACAAACTTGGATAACGGCATGCATACCATATGGATATTTTTAGACCTTGCCAAGGCTTTTGACACAATTTTTTGTACTTTGCTTTTATACAAGCTGGGAATTCTGGGAATACGGGGAATACAATTGCAACTATTATCTGATTACCTTACCGACCGCTATCAGTGTGTAAAAATAGGTCAATGTTAGTTCTGAACTTAAGAATAGCTGTTATGGAATCCCACAAGGCAGTATTTTGGGTCCAACTTTTTTTTTTTTTTTTTTCGGGATGGGAAATCATCAAATGACTTCTCCCGCTCTGGGCAGAGCGAGAGGGTGTGTCAGACTTTTACTGATTAAAACCCACCCGTGTTCCTTCCGTTGCCTGTGTGCCGGGGCCGCGATATCCCTTTCGGACAAACCCGCAACCCCAGCAGGCATTGGTCTTTCGACCCCGTCGGTTGGTGCTGACATCTCTTTGAGGCGCGCGTGGAACACAACGCGCCGTCGTCACGGGCCTGGTCCTTATCGGACGGCGAGCTGCCCATTGCTCACCGTCCGCAGGCCCGCGCCTACGGTGGCCGGAAGTCGGCTCTTGACTCCCGACGCCCGGGGCGTCTCCTGCGGCGACTAGGGCCGCAAGGGCGTGCAGCTTGCATCTCCCTCGCGCGCCCCGTTTGGGTCCTACTTTATTTTTAATCTATATAAATGACCTGTGCAATTTGACACTGCAAAAGGGTGTAATTATAGCATATGCAGATGACACAGCTCTACTGTTTGCAGCTGAATCAAAGGCCGAGGTCTATGAGGTAGCACATAATGGCTTTAATACTGTGTCTAATTGGCTTCATAAAAATCTCTTAACTTTAAATACAGATAAAACCAAGTACCTATTATTTACAATGAGAAACACTAATCCAACGCTTACTAATCTAAACATTCAAGCGCATAACAATTATAATTTACATTATGCTGACATTGCATGCACTTGTCCCGCTTTAGCTAAAACCGATCATATCAAATATCTAGGCGTCACGATTGACACAAACCTGAATTTCCGCAAACACATCGATGTATTATGCACCAGGGTACGTAAACTAATATACATTTTTTTTAAATTTTCGTAAAATTGCCGACTTTAAATTAATTAGGCAGATTTATTTGGCGTTGTGTCAATCTATTATTACCAGTAGGTAATAATAGATTGACCATATTGCATAACCTCCTGGGGTGGGGCCGCTAAATCAATTTTAAAGGTGCAGTTTTAAAGGTTGCCACTTTTCGTCCATTTAGATTTCCTACACGCCAGCTTTATATGGCATGTAAGGTGCTAACAGTAATTTGTTTTGAATGTAGTTTTATTCCAACACACTGAACTCTATTTTAACCCAGTACCTTCAGATAAGAGAAGAAAAGATTTGGTTTGTACTAACTCTCAGACTAAACATGCTTTTGCTAATCGATTTTATTTATTTTTAGGGCCCTACTTGTATAACCAGCTTAACAGAGTGCTAAAGATTTATAGTTTAAGTGTACTAGTAAGTTACACCTATTATGTGTAACTTACTAGTACAGGAATGTTTGTCAAAACTCAATTACGCAGACACGGAAAAACTACTAGAAATTTTAAAATAATTTCTCTATCTATCTACTCTATATTAAGTCTCTTCCTTTACCTAATTAATAACAGTGTCCAGTTTATGTACTTTAATATTATTTGTTAATTTATTAAAACATAATAATTATATCTTAAATAATCTAGTCTTAAAAAAATATACCCAAATAAATAGTTACTCTTTAAGTCATTGAAAATATCATGTCTTCTTTTAATTTAGCTTAGTAATAAACCTATTGTTGTCTTCTTTTTAAATGTTTGATGTAAATTGATGACCTGAAACACAGGTTTTTCATAAACCTGGATCAGGCAGGTCTACATTACAGTTAGAATTGAATTTTCCTCGATTGTAATTAATCTATATAATAATTTTACTTTATACTTATACTTGAATAAATTTTTATTATTTATATTTATTTATTTATTTAATTATCCAATTAATATTAAACTTTCAACTTTCACAACGCTACAAGGTTATTTTAGCGTGTGACCAAAATCGGAACTAACGGCGCCATCTTGTTTTGTCAATTACAATTTTACAAATGTACCAACAACAGTTTCCTTGTCAATATCATTCAGGCGCCAAAATATGCTTGTAGCACATTATTTATGCAACCCGCAGTGGGCCCGCGTGGTGGATTACGGCCCACTCCCTCTCACTGAGAGGAGGCCTGTGTCCCAGTACTGGGAATATTATAGGATGATTATGACACTATCTATTAAAAAAATAAAGAAAGAAAACGTTTATTTGGACACAGTTCGTGAAACACAAAATACAAACAAAATAAAAAAGTAAAAATAATATTTTGACAATAATGTGTGTGCCTCACGGCTCCGCCAAAAAGGTTTAAGGTTTTTTGCAAATGCGGTCTAACGCTGAACATTGCAATTTGTTGTTTTTTTTTTTTTTAATTCTTTATCATCAGTAAAGAAGTAAAGTATCAAATAATTTAATACCAAGTAACTCAGACCAAATAAAGAACCAAGTCATAGCGCAGCGAACAATAACAATTGCCAAAGCTCTCCTCCGCTCTGTGCATACACATTCACACGCACACATTTACAACCATTTACAATCAAACTACACCTCACGAAGCCGGCCTCACGTCGCTGTTAACAGCGCTATGTCTTGGTTGTTTATTTGGTCTGAGCCCAATAAGGAAATGGTTCGAAGTGACGAACAAAGGTAATGTCATCATTCACAAATATTGGGTTAACTAAAAATTCGATTAGAAATGACGTCAAAAAGAGAGTAAGATCAACTTATCTTTGGAAGAAGAACAGCGAACAGTTATTGGAACAATAGCACTAGCTGATAGGCATCATCATTATAACCCAAAACATTATGTAACATAGGTCGCGCCCTATGATGACATTAAGTGTCATTGTCATTGTGCTTACCACGCAATTACATACATTGTAGAAGATTCACACGAACTGCCATCGACCTACAATGTCACAGGCATTCCTTTCAACCAGGACACAGCAATGTTGTTTGGTAACAAAAGAATATGGTGTTAAAACTTCCCCATACGCAGTCATTCACAAGGAGCTCTACCGAAACTACAATTTTGCCGTCTTTACTAGTTTTAATCTATTTAAACAATACAATACATACAAAACAAATAAATAACATTGAAGGGTATGTCAAAATAACATTTTTTTGAAAGCATACAGGGTGACCCCTCTCGGAAAGTTACCGGCATTATGTTTGCGCTAAAGTTAACCATCGCTGTCAGTCAACGGCATTCGGTTTAAACCCTGTAAAACGAAGTAAAATTTTGTCTTGTCGCTATACGTAGTTTCCAACCTTTTAAATTTTTTGTGAATATTTGTAACCGTGAATAAAAAACTAAAAAAAAAATGCTTGTATTATAAAACCATATACTAATAAATCTTATTAAAATTTACATCAGATTTTATTTTAACGGTTTATAATGCTGTATTCGCTAAGAAAACGAGCGTGCCGGGAGCCCTCCCGGCACACGGTGGATCGAAAATCGGCTGTAGAAGACATAGGATCTCGATGTCTTAAATGTTATTTTTTTTGCTGGAAATGACTTCTGCCGCTCATTACTCTTCTATAAAATGTCATATGAAGTAATTGTGTGCACAAATGGAAGAGTTATAATTTTTATAAGAAAAAAATGTATGGAGCTGACATGGAAAATGAGGATATCTCTGGAATGGCTAGGATAACCATTATATCCTTGCACACTGTTATAGTACTATTTATTTGTGAATTTTTGACATACTTAATGTTGCGTCATCTCTTGTGCTTTTTTTTTTAAAATCGTCAAAATTAAATAATAAAAAATGTTTATGATATGTACATTTTAATGCTTAAATATGGCTATACCAAGTGTAATTTACAATATTTTTTATGCTTAGACCAAAACATTCTAAGAAATCACAAAGTCGTATTACCTACTTTGTGATTTTCATTTGAAATGACATGGTAATTATGAATTACGTAATACGTAATCTTGTCTAATGCCTCAAGTCCACATTAGCTAATGATTAATAAAACTTAATACCTATATACCTAGTTAAAAGGATACGTACCAAAATAATTTGGGGTACTCGCTAATTTAGCAATTAGTGCAGGATTAACTTAATGAAAGTAATTAGAAAAATGTGATACCATCATCAATAACAATAAATAGTCAAACATTGGATTCACAACTTCAGTTCATTTAGAGCATTTCTAATACTAACATCTATCCTACCGTGTCTTTTTACTCAGTGATCGTGAATAACGGAAAGCATTATTACAAATTTGGATTTGTTTGTTATTCTGAGCAATCAGGATGCTTCGTCTTTCGATCATGAACTATTGTTCAACACACTTGTTATTCGACTGGGCTCTAGCCTTTCAGATGAACACAGTGTTACCGTGAAAGAATTTTGTCGAAGATTTACACGGGCAGTTCAAAAGAGATGGTTACGATCCCACAGGAAAAGTGAAGTTTTTAGACGTGATTACAGTAATTGGCTTGAGGCAAATATTGACTGGCCAAACTGCGTGCAAACCAATTTGCTCATTCAAGAATCAACAAGTGAAAATATTTCTACTGAACCTGTACCTGAACCTGTACCATCAACTTCAACAATGAAATCAACTTCAACGATGACAAAAAGATCTCGAAAGCCGTTTGAAGATCTAAGTAACAAGCAGAAGAAGAGACGATCTGATGAACATATAGGCGATGACCCTAATGAAGTAGCTTATTCAGCTGCAGCACTTTTGAAAGGAGATGGTCGTGAGGATATTGCATCTGTTATTGAACATATGCTCCAAAATCCAGAAGCAGCAGAAAAAATCAAGGAAATGTTGAACAAACCAGCTCCTTCAACAATATTTTCACCAGAAAAAGCACTGGGTTTGCTACTTTCATTAAAACTATCGAAATGGCAATATATCACATTAAGGGAAACGACTATTCGAGAAGGTTCAAAGGAGATATATCCGTCTTACTATAAAGTGCAAAAAGCTAAGCTACAGTGCTACCCTCCGAAGACATTTGTGACTGTAACGGATTCATCTGCTAAGATTGCACTACAAGCGTTACTAGATTTAACCGTGAACAGAATTTTTGAAACTATTCGTAGTCCTGATGCGATACAAGATAAACAATTGATATTAATATCAAAGTGGGGATTTGACGGTGCATCTAACCAAAGTAGATATAAGCAAAACATAGAGAGTGGTCAAGATGATTCCAGCATATTTATGACCTCTTTGGTTCCATTAAAGTTGACAGCAGACGGTGATACCGTATGGGTGAATCCAAAACCCTGTTCACCTAGGTATTGCCGTCCAGTCCAGTTTAGTTTTGTGAAAGAAACCAAAGACGTTGTCATAAATGAAAAAACTGCAATGAATAACGAAATTGAAGCTCTCGTTCCCTCAAAATGTCAAGGACATGAAATTAGTCACAAATTAATGATGACCATGATTGACGGCAAAATTTGTACATATCTGTCTGAAGCTAAGTCAAATGCGGCCTGCTACCTGTGTTTGGCTAAGTCTACAGAAATGAATAAGTTAGATGTCATTGCGTCAAAAACCATTTCTTCTGGTGTGTATGAGTTCGGATTATCATCACTTCATGCCCGCATTAATGTGATGGAATGTCTTCTACACATAGCGTATCGTCTCGACTTCAAAAAGTGGTCTGCAAGAGGAGAAGGTCATCAAGAGTTATTGCATTCACGAAAAAAACTCATTCAAGATCGATTCAAAGATGATCTCAACCTTTTGATTGACATCGTTAAGCAAGGATCAGGCACAACTAACGACGGGAACACAGCAAGGCGGTTTTTTGAATTTCCTGATAAAACTGCAGCGATCACTGAATTAGATGAAGACCTAATACGCAGATTTGCTGTGATTCTGCAAGCTATCACATCTGGAGAGATTGTAGACGTGCCGAAATTTAAAGAATACGCTAGAACAACCGCTGAAAAATACGTGGAACTGTACGATTGGTACTACATGTCATCAACCGTCCACAAATTGTTGATTCACGGAGGGGACATAATTGCAGAAAATGCTATTGTACCAATTGGAAGTCTTTCGGAAGAAGCTTCAGAGGCCCGAAACAAAGACTTTAGGAGGTTCAGAGAACCCCATTCTAGGAAAAAGAGTAGACAAGCATCAAACGAGGATATCCTCAATATGCTTATCGTCTCTTCTGATCCTCTAATTTCTTCCACAAGACCAAAATTAAATGCCCACAAGAGGCAGACATACTTTAAGGAAACAGTAGAACTACTGAAACTAGAAGTTATATCTATTGTAGAGCCTGATTCTGAAGTGGATTCTGATGGTGACGAAGTATAAAATAAGTTAACTTTTATTGTTTATGTTAGGTTAGGTTAAGTTAATTTTTTTTTTAAATAATTTGCTTTTATTTTTAATCATACAATAGTTTACCATTTATTGTTATTGACTAATAATCACCGTTTATCTAATTACCCTCATTATGGTACATATCCTTTTAACAGGTATATAGGTATTAAGTTTTATTAATCATTAGCTAATGTGGACTTGAGGCGTTAGACAAGATTACATATTATGTAATTCATAATTACCATGTCATTTCAAATAAGTAGGTAATACGACTTTGTGATTTCTTAGAATGTTTTCGTCTAAGCATAAAAAATATTGTAAATTACACTTGGTATAGCCATATTTAAGCATTAAAATGTACATATCATAAACATTTTTTATTATTTAATTTTGACGATTTAAAAAAAAAAAACACAAGAGATGACGCAACATTAAGTATGTCAAAAATTCACAAATAAATAGTACTATAACAGTGTGCAAGGATATAATGGTTATCCTAGCCATTCCAGAGATATCCTCATTTTTCATCTCAGCTCCATACATTTTTTTCTTATAAAAATTATAACTCTTCCATTTGTGCACACAGTTACTTCATATGACATTTTATAGAACAGTAATGAGCGGCAGAAGTCATTTCCAGCAAAAAAAATAACATTTAAGACATCGAGATCCTATGTCTTCTACAGCCGATTTTCGATCCACCGTGCGGCATCCCAAATACGACTAGGTGAACCCTCCAGGAGGGCTCCCGGCACAGAACGTGTTAATGCCATCAACCGTTTACAAATGTAGACCCGGGGCTGCTACTGAGAAATTCCTGAAAGAAATACACAATAACAGTTTATCCACGACCTGGGAATCGAATCTAGGACCCCGTCCTTAGCCTGCACTGCCTCAACAAAGCTGTTTTATTCGTATTCATTTATAAGATTGTTGTGAGTGAAAAATAAAATGGCAAGTTTGTACTCTAAACCGTGTGAAACGCGCGTGCGCAAGTCAACGTCCTTACACAATAATAATGCTTGTCATTCGCCAATCAATATAAATTATAGTTAGTGTAAAATCGATTGCTAACGGAAAGTAAATGGTGGTTTAGCAACACCAATATACATTTACAAATAAAGAAGAAATAGTAATTTAAGCTCACTATAGTTTTTGATTTTTTGTGTTTGAAGTATCTTAAAAACAGATGGGGTAAAAGATGGTATGGCAGAAAATGAAGTAAATACTCAGATACTGACGACGATGTTTGAAAGATATGCATGAAAGAAGAGAGAAGAAAAGCGAAGAGAAGAGTGGAGTAGAGAAGAGAGCTGAAGAGAAGAGACGAGAAGAGAGGAAAGTAGAAGAGTTCAGAAAAGAGGGGAAGAGAGGAGAAGAGGGGAGAAGAGAGGAGAAGAGAGGAGAAGAGAGGAGATAAGGGGGGAAAGAGAAGAAAAGTGAAGAAGAGGGGACAAAAGAGAAGGAGAGAAGAGGAAAGAGGAGAATAGAGGACAGGAAAAGAGAAAATAGGAGAATAGAGGAGACTAGAGGAGAAAAGAGGAAAAGAGAGGACAAGAGAGGAGGAGAGGGGAGAAGATAGGAGAAGAGAGGAGGAGATAAGAGAAGAGAAGAGAGGAGAAGAGAAGATAAGAGAGAAATTGTCCACTGAATTTCGTCTGAAAATTTTCGGTCATAAATGCCAATACTCGTAAAACTGCTCAACCGTAGAAGAACATACAACAGCATAGGCATTGGCTTAAACACTACTAGAACAGAGGAAGTAGGCACGCAAACTCACTACTTAATTAAGTAATTAAACATTTTACAAGCAGCCACATCAAGGGACTTTTCCTTGCCAATAATAGAATACTAATTGCCCTTAAGGCTATTGTATTAATTAAATAAGATCACAGGACTGATAGCTATAATTACTTTGAAGTTTACTTATTGAAGTAAAAAAAAAAACAATGAGGAAGTGTCAAACATTCTTCGATTACAACACTTAGGACACTGCGAAGAAGGATGAATGGCTCAGAACCATGTTCTCCGCTATTGGGAATCTGCCTAGCTCTCTAGGTGGGGCTAGGCTCTGCTAGGTGGAGACCTGTCCACCTTTTTAATGTAATTTAAATCTCACCGTGAATACTTAGGTGAAGTGGTGCTTGGGATTGACACTATTAACAGCACGATTGACACGGTTTATTTTTAAATATTTTGACATAATAGACAGGCACGGCTCATCTAATCCACTGCCCATCGGTACTTCGACAAGAAGGACCAACTCACTGCCAATTCAGCTTGCTTACTCTGCAATTCTGCAAGCGATGTAGTTGTAGGTAACTCCAGTTAACTTTTGGATTTGGATTCCTCGATTGATATAACTCCATGTTTAGAGTTAACGAACTTTCGACCTGAACATGAACTGAACCGAAGGTAATAAATATACTCTTTGAAAAGGTTATCAATAGTACATTACTGTCGCAGTCAGCAACAAGGGCATTGATAAACGATCGTGAAAATGTGAGCCGAGACGAAGCCGAGGTGCGATCTTTCATCCATTTTTTTTAAGTTAAACAACTTTTGTACATGAAAAAACAACTGACTTCCAAAAAAACACTACAATGTGAAAACTTTATTATCAGAATTCTTTGGGTCTGTATTTAGTTTTTGCCATCGACTTCCGAAATTGATGTAATTTTTCACATAGTCGGTTGTATTTTTTTTGTTTTTTTTCTTCACTTTTTTTACCTACCCCACACCAATTCCTATCCACAACTTGATATGTAAACAACAGTGACAGGATTTATTATAATACTTCCATCTTCAAGATACACAAGGCGGATTAAAAAGAGTGGAGTGGAGTGTGGAGTGGTTTAGTGTTTTATTGAAACTAACTCAAAAAAAAAACCGGCCGAATCCGTGTCGGACCACGCACAATGAAGGGTTCCGTAATTGGGATGAATTTAGTCCAAGAACAAAATTAACATTGTAGTTGAAAAGCATGTTCTCCCATACGGAATGTATGGGAGATCATGTTTTTCAAACCGCAAATTTAAGTTGGTTGATTATTACTCGTTAACCTGTACAGCCTACTTAGCTCTGATAGTTTTCCTTTTAATTTCGTTATATATAACTACTGCTGTGAATTTTTTCAAAAATCCAAGTACGACCATTTAGCTTTTTTGAACGACCTTTCTAACGATACCCCACAACATGGGGAAGACGAGAAAAAAAACATCCCCACTATACGTGTAGGGGAGGTACCTACATTAATAAAAAAAAAACTTGATTTTATTTTACCACTACTTTGTCGGCATGATTAATATGTATACATATGCCAAATTACAGCTTTCTTGTACTAACGGTCTCTGAGCTAAGCCGCGGACAGACAGACAGACAGATGGACATGGCGAAACTATAAGGGTTCCTTGTTTATTACGGAACCCTAACTAGCCGCGCAAGCTTCCTACAAGACTTGGAAGAATAATTTAAAAAATCGGTCCCCAATTATGATGAAAAATTTTTTTTTTTAAACACAGTTGAACATATTATAGCCTCCTCAATTTTTGAAGTCCGTTAAAAATATAAGTGATCAATAGTTATCATACTGCCTTACTGTATTAGTGGAGCACTTTCTGAAGGAACTCAAAAATGAAAGCATTCATCCTAGATTATTAATTGAAGAAAAAACTATTCATTTATGTAAAGAAGTTTGATTTAATCCTCCAATAGCTCCACTAATAATATTTATTAAAATAATAATAATGTTATTTTTTTAATTTAAATAATGAGATAAGATAATTTATACTTAAACATAGATTTAAATATTACCAACATAATTTCTACTGCCGAACAACGTTGCTCTGTTGATGTTCTGGTTTGATGACAATAAAAAGCTGCGTTCTGAACTTTGAGCGTTTGTTCGCGCGGTAATTGAAAACACTTGAGCGAGCGAACATGTTTGTTCAGTGATAATCTGTGGGACTCGGCGAACGAATGCTCACTCGCTCATTCTTTCAGTGAAATCGACGTCACGGCGAGCGAGTATTTGGTGTCTGCTTGTAGTGAAAACACATGTCTTCTGTTTTGAGCGAACATCGGCAGAACAGCAAACATTAATTTGCTCTGTACAAAATATTCGCTCGGCAGAGTAGTAAAAACGCGGCTTTATACATTAAATAAAATCATACATATATAATGATATTCGTATGGTAATAATGTTATAAATTGACAGGAAGGCAATAAGGAATATGACGTATTTTTATTTAGGTATACAAAACAATATTCGGTTAATTTTACCTTATCAATGTGTTACGTCAATCTGACTTAAATTCTCCGTACTTAACGCAAAAGTAAAGGCAAAGGAAAGCAAAACTGTTTTATGAGTGAATTTTATGAGTTATGCTCATTTTTATAATTACCTACCTTTATGAAAATACCATGATACGTCAATGACACCAGCTGATACAACAGTACGATTGAGCACAGCAAAAGGCCTGCTTTACGAGTTGCGAATTTTAAACTCACACGCACATAAACAAGAAAAAAATATTATGCCATAACCTTTCCTGTCTTCATGGTTTAGGTTTTAGGACACCCACATAAAATATTATACATGGTGAAAGGTTGGGGATTTTCTGGGCTGTTCTTTAACAGGGAAGTTGACAAAATTTACAGAAAATATTGGACACGTATTTTTTCTTTTATTACGCAGTCTAAAGATTACGGCCATACATTGAGTAGGCAATGCGTTAAAATGTGGCATGACGTTACTGGCCGGTAAATTTTATACTGAATTGTGACGTGGCGAGCCCCCACTCCGTCAGATAGATAATAAAAAAATATTAGATACGTATATTTTGCTTTATCATATTAATAAAAAAATATTTAGATAAAACGCATTTTACGTTGGGGTCGCTACGTCACAAGTAAGTATAAAATCTACATAGTCGTGACGTCATGGCACATTTTAACTCAATGTATCGCCGTTATCTTTAGATTACGTAAAAAAAGAAAAAATACGTGTCTAATATTTTTTAATAATCTCCATGACGGACTAAAAAAACATTTTTGTCATCATCACTATTGTATGGAAAAGGGAGAGGAAGGCCTTTGCTCTGCAGTGAAACAGGACAATACACGCTAGTTAGATTAGATGTAATTTTATTTCATGAATATATACGTATTATCAAATTAATTTAGGTACTTACGTGTTCGTAAACCATAAAGTTTGCTATGAGACATGATGATAATTTCATACATATAATTACTTAATGTATACAAAATATTGTGTTTTTTTTTTATAGAGTAACACCCATTCTTCTCTATACGAAAACTACCTTTTGGAAGGGGCGACTAGAATCAATTAAAGTTTTTGTAAATATTGACGTTCAAAATTGCCTTTTATTTATTTATTTATATTTATTTATATATATGACGGCGCATTGCTAGCGCCATCTGTTGAGATACGTCGGAACGAGATTTGACAACTGTCAGTCTGGCGGAGCGTCGAAGCGATGGTCAGCGCGGCCATATTGAACGTCAGTTTTTACCGACGTCAACGCAAGCGCACCACGTATCCGACGAATCGCTTTTGTTCCGCGTAATCTTATCCCTTTTTTGTTTAAACAATAATTAAAACCGATTGATTTAGTGATTTCCTAATTATTAGTGAATAGATTTTAGTGAAATTCTGTAAGGAACATATTTTGTGCGATTAAACAACTTTGATTGTGACTCAAGTGATTCTTTGTTGGTTCCTACCCACATTACCACTTATTGAAGACATGGCCGATTCTGATAATGACGGGCACCAGCCCATATCAGAAGTGGGATCCCATGTGCTACCGACCGAGGAAAAACGACCGCCTGACGAAAATAGCGCCTTGCGGTTGTTGAGTAATATGGAAACCCTTCTTACTCGTATATTAGCAACGTCGCAACCGCCAGTGGCAAGTGCTAGCGCCCAGTCCAGTGCAGTGCAGCTCGTACAGTTTAATCCAGAAGATGCCGACGCGGATATAGAAGGTTGGTGCAAGATTACAGAACTTATAGTCATGAGTAGACATCTAAAAGGTGTGGACTTGCTTCTCGCCCTTACTGGTGCACTAAAAGGCCGCGCAGCCTCTTGCTTGACCAAGTTAAATTTGAATGAGCTTACATGGGAGGCTGTAAAACAAAGTTTATTGGCCAGATTTTGTAGACCGAAATTATTTCAAGACTACTTTGATGAAGTATTAAGGTTTCAAATTGGAGCAAAGGAAACCGCATCAGAAACTGGCCTACGCTTGTGGAATATGATCGAATCTATACCTAAGACCCGAATGCCAGAAGATGTTATAACCGGATTTGTCATATCGGTCTTATGTCAGAAGGATGGTTTGATACGCCGCGAGTTAAATGCACATGCTGTCACTACCAAAGCTCAGCTATTTAGAATCTTGAGTGGCATTTCACTAAAGCGAAGATCGGAGGTTACTGAAATCCAAGAACCTGATTTCAAGCGACCTAGAATTGCGGACGCAAGATTTCCCGGTAAATGTCATTGGTGTGGAATCCCTGGACATCGGCAAGCCGACTGTAGAAAGCGACGAGAAGATTCTTCTGTGAAGACTAAACAGCAAGATCCCTCAACTGCCGCACGTGCTCCCGAGAAGACTTCGACTGTAACCTGCTATATTTGCGGTAATCCAGGACACATAGCAACGAATTGTCAAGAAAAGGGGAAAGGTGGTGGAGCTGCTGCAAGGAAAGAGGTCAATCTCTGCGAGAAACGGTTGTCGATGGGTACCTTGAGGACGTCATCTGGTGAGCCAGTCTCCTTTTTATTTGATAGCGGATCGTCTTGCTCTTTGATAAAAGAAAGCTTTTCTAGTAAGTTCCCAGGTACTGTGCACAATAATCTCGTGTATCTTACAGGCATTGGCGGCGATGAAATAAAATGTACGTCACAAATTGTGAGTGAGGTAAATCTTGGAGAAATTTTACAAATCTTGACATTTCATGTAGTACCAGACTCTTGTCTTATAGACCCTGTTATAATAGGTAGGGACATTTTAGAAAAAGGTGTGAGCGTCAAAATTAATAATGATAACTTAACATTTCACTTGGAGGAACAAGCTAATGTTTGTGAGTTGATTGCTACCCAGCCAGACTTTACCCAGATAGATACGGATTTGACAGGTGATGATAGAGACGCCCTTATTAAACTATTGAACCAATATGCTAGCTGCTTCGTAGAAGGTGTTCCCCATAGGCGCGTGAACAGTGGAGAGTTGGAAATTGTTTTAGTAGACCCACATAAAACTGTACAAAGACGCCCATATAGGTTAGCACCAATTGAAAAGCAAATTGTTAGGGAAAAGGTTCAAGAGCTCCTCGATGCGGGTATAATTCGGGAAAGCTCATCACCATTCGCCAGTCCAATTCTCTTGGTGAAGAAAAAAGATAACACCGAGAGAATGTGTGTCGATTATCGGGAGCTTAACTCAGATACACGACCTGAACACTACCCCCTCCCTCGTATTGAGGAACAAATAGATCAGCTCAGTGGTGCCCATTATTTCACATCCTTAGATATGGCATCAGGATTTCATCAAACTGTTATACACCATGACTCAGTAGAAAAGACAGCGTTTGTCACACCCGAGGGGCAGTACGAATATCTCGCGATGCCCTTCGGGTTACGCAATGCCCCTTCAGTTTATCAACGCTGCATCACAAGGGCTGTCCATCAGCTGAAGGATAAGCCTTTGATTTACATGGACGACGTATTGTGCTATTCTGATGACATAACCGAGGGTCTTAAACGTCTAAATGAAACCTTAAATGCTCTCTCTACCGCTGGTTTCTCATTAAACCTTAAAAAATGTAAGTTTATGAAAAAGAAAATTGATTTCTTGGGTTATTCTCTCCAGTGCGGAGAGGTGGGACCAAACTCGCGCAAGATACAGGCTCTAATAGACTCTCCTCAGCCTAAAACTGCGACGCAAGTACGTCAATTTTTAGGTCTTGCGTCATATTTCCGAAAATTCATCCCTGGATTTACAAACATTGTTGGCCCGTTGTATCCCTTAACAAAACTGAAAGGTCCTGTAAAATGGGAAGAGAAACATGAAAAGATCCGTAATACCGTTATAGAGATACTTACCTCCGAACCAGTTCTGATGATTTTTAACCCGGACTTACCCGTTGAGTTGCATTGCGACGCCAGCTCCGAAGGCTATGGGGCAATCCTAATGCAAAAAAAGAAAGACCTGCCTCATGTTATAGAATACTTTAGCCGACGTACATCTGAAGTAGAGTCCCGCTACCATTCGTACGAACTAGAAACACTGGCAGTCGTACGAGCGGTAGAACACTTTCGGCATTATTTATACGGCCGACGTTTCAAGGTTTTCACGGACTGCAACTCACTGAAAGCATCGAAATCTAAAACTGATCTAACCCCACGTGTTCATCGCTGGTGGGCGTTTTTACAAGCCTACGATTTCGACATCGTATATCGCGAAGGTCGTGGCATGGAACACGCGGATTACCTCTCTAGAAATCCCTTGCCAGACCCCAATAGCTTAGCTTCCACATTGCAAGTTTCTTCAAAACCCACAGCCAAGACAATACATTTTGTAGAATTGCATCAGGGTTGGCTTTCTGTAGAACAAAAACGTGATGCAGAGATCCAAGATTTGATCAACAAGCATAATAATAACGATTTTCCTGAAACGGTTGGTCAGACATATGACGTTAGGGATGGCATTCTTTATAGGAAGGTTGTAAGAAACAAGATCATTTCATGGCTGCCAGTTGTCCCTCGTTCCTTAGTATGGACCTTGATCAATCACGTTCATAATGAATTACAACATCTGGGTAATGATAAAACACTGGACAAACTGTATGAACAGTACTGGTTCCCTCAGATGTCCAAGTGCGTTAGGAAATTTATTGACTCTTGCATTGTCTGCAAGGCATCAAAAGGTCCCTCAGGTGCTCAGCCTATGCAGCTACATTCCATTCCAAAAGTTGCGGTACCATGGCACACGATTCATATAGACTTCACCGGGAAACTAAGTGGAAAGAGTGACCGTAAGGAATATTGTTCGGTAATTATTGACGCGTTCACTAAATACGTGTTATTAGAGCATACCTCTTCATTGGACGCAGCCAGTGCAGTCCAAGCCCTTAAAAATGCCGTTTGCCTTTTTGGAGCACCTAAGCGCATTATAGCCGATCAGGGCAGGTGTTACATTAGCCAGGATTTTAAGCACTTTTGTTCAGAATATAATATTAAGCTGCATTTTATAGCAACGGGGTCCAGCAGGGCAAACGGACAAGTAGAACGCGTGATGCGCACCTTGAAAAGTTTGCTAACGATTATCGAGAACGATCCCAATAAAGCGTGGCGTGACGAGTTAGGAAATGTTCAGTTAGCGCTTAATAGTACTAAGTCTACAGTCACCAAATTTACGCCAACAGAACTCATGTTCGGTATCCGTTCCCAATCGCTAGGTATGTCGAAAATTAGGTCTTCCAGTCCAGATCCAGAACAAGAACAACGAATCGACCTTGACTCAGCTAGGCAAGATGCGTCTAATAACATACAAAGGGCAGCCGCATCCGATACTATACGATTTAACCAAGGTCGAGCCACCATCAAGCCGTTTTCTAAAGGCGATTTCGTATTTATCAAAAGTAGCGAACGAAACCAAACCAAATTAGATAGGAAGTTTAGGGGTCCTTATGTAATAACCGCAGTATTAGACAATGACCGTTACGAGTTAAAAAGCATAATTGGTTCACATCGTACTTTTAAATACGCGCATGAGAACTTGCGTGCAGTACCTCGGGGCCATGACGGGTTAGTTGAAATATCTACTAGTTTGATGATTGAGGAGGAGGCCATGACGGCGCCGGAAAACGTTGAACTCAATAACGGTCACCTCGACAGACTAAGTAGTTCTGAAACATTAACAGCAAGCTCCGATACCCTTTCCGCAGGATCAGACACACTTACAGCAGAGTCTGATACCCTTAGTAACATCCCAGATCATGAAATCATTGAGCATGAAGTCCAATTTCACGCAGAGCAAGACAGTCCATAACTTATAGGTATGTGTAATCTCTAATCATTATTTGCTATGTTGACTATGTTGGGACGTTGGGAGCAGTTATCGAATAACGTGAAGGTGGTCGAAGGGATAATGTCGTCCGGGCCATGCAGCTGATAGCGGCTGGTCGAGGGGACACATTCATCCGGTCCAACCTTAAGTGTTCACTGGTCGAAGGGACAGTGTCGTCCGGGCCATGCACGAGTGGCTGGTCGAAAGGACACACCCGTCCAGTCCAGGTTAATATTGTGTGGAAAGTTGATCGCAACACGACGGTATCGTCCGGGCCAGACCTGAGGGTTGGTTGATAGGACATGCTGATCGAGTTTTGAGTGCATTGCGTGTTAACTGTTTAGAGAAAGGTGCCGTCCGGTCTATAAATGGTCGAAGGGACACACGCTTTCTTTTATTCTGAGACATTTACAGTCAGTATGAGAGTAATGTTATGTTTAGCAGTCATAGTTTGTCAGGTTGGGCGAGCGGGTAGATTTACTGACACTCGTTCGATTGATTGTGTGATTGTTACAGGACTGCAATCTGATCCGCCCGAGGACGGTCGAAAGTCAGTCCGGCCGTGACGGCGCATTGCTAGCGCCATCTGTTGAGATACGTCGGAACGAGATTTGACAACTGTCAGTCTGGCGGAGCGTCGAAGCGATGGTCAGCGCGGCCATATTGAACGTCAGTTTTTACCGACGTCAACGCAAGCGCACCACGTATCCGACGAATCGCTTTTGTTCCGCGTAATCTTATCCCTTTTTTGTTTAAACAATAATTAAAACCGATTGATTTAGTGATTTCCTAATTATTAGTGAATAGATTTTAGTGAAATTCTGTAAGGAACATATTTTGTGCGATTAAACAACTTTGATTGTGACTCAAGTGATTCTTTGTTGGTTCCTACCCACATTACCACTTATTGAAGACATGGCCGATTCTGATAATGACGGGCACCAGCCCATATATACTTTACTGTACACCACAAAAATACATAACAAAAAAATACTAATCAAGCACTACAAAATATACAATGGGCGGCCTTATCGCTTTCCGCGATCTCTTCCAGGTAACCTAATGACCTAACCTTTATGAGCCTAATTGAAATATATTGTTTGACTTATTAAGTGTCCCAGTAAGCAGACAAACTTTGACGTAACGAATTTAAGTGCGAACCATATTTGTTCGAAGTAAACCTACTGATCGTATTTGGTGCGCACACACATAAACATTCGAACGTTAGGGTCAAGGCGATCCGCAAGGAAGACTGCGTTTGAGTCAGTGTAGTGCCAACGGCTACAGTCGCTTGCTGCCTATACAGGGTACGATTATTTTTATATATTTTTTAATTGTTTATTACGTGCTGGCAACCTTGTTTGTTTATTTTTTTTTCTATTGTCTGTGACAGCTGTTTTTCGTTTTGTTTGAGTGACTGTTTGTTATTGTGGTTGTTTTGTTTTTATCATCGTTTATTGTTTGATACGGCTTTTTATTTGTGACGACGTGACCCAATGACATAAGCTGAGCAGTGCATTGTTTTTTATTTGTACTTTTTTTTTTCTTCTGTGTTTTAGGCTATCATTATCATTCCCAGCCATTATCTGAATTTATTTGAGGTCGGCGTAACATGGTCTTTTTTTCCATACTTCTCTATCAATCCTCATCTCAGTAGACATAATTTCAAATATCTTATCATTTTGATTTAAGCTATGTAGAGGTTTATTGTTAATCATCCTGCATTTTATTATATAATTTTTTATTAGCCTATATTATGTCCCACTGCTGGGCAAAGGCCTCCCCGTTTTCCTTCCAAATCTCTCTGTTTTGCGCGATTTCAGGCCATTTTGGCCCCCCAAACATGATTAGATCGTCACACCACCTTTGATAGTGTGGTGTGACGTCCTGTTATAATGAATTAATTCCTTATCTACTCATGTGCGTCTAATGGATCGTTCAACCATGTTACCATACGATTCCATTATCCCAACATAAGTTAACGAAGTTAAATGATCTGAAAGGGTTCTCTAATAGTGTTGGGAACAATTACCAACTACTCCGTCAGTACAAAACTATTAACTATAAATCTTCGTGAGACTGGACTTAGGAGTTACTGTGTCTAAGTACAATGTAGTTAGCCAGATTCTGGATAACAGGGTCTACAGGAGGATATTATAGGATTGTCTATAAAAATATAAACTTTACGTATATTTTTTCCGGTGTTTAAGTTCTTTTCTTGATGTAAGTATCTGTATATATTTTAATCAAGAAAATAAGTTGAGGTACACTCTCCTGCTAATTTCTTACATCGCATTTTACACCTTTTTTTATCTTCTGTATAAATTGTGTGCTTTTTAGTCTGTTAAATAAATGTATTATTTTTGTTTGTTTCTTTCTTTAAACACCGGAAAAAATATACGTAAAGCTTAGATTTTTATCGAGAAACACAGTTAACGAGCGTAAAAATAAGCTATTACTCCTGTCAGTAGTGCCAAGAAGCTGACACATAAATAAAAACGTTTAAAAAAAAAAAGCAAACATACCCAAATGGTCAACCAAAGAGTTGAGGAAAACCACAAAATTTGTAGTTAATTATTTTCCTGAAAAGTAGCCAATTATTGTTTCCCCATGTTACCCAGTAACAAAGTACAAAAATTGCATATTTTTCAATGTGAGGAAATAAATAGTAATCCACCAGACGGTAAACCGTATAACTGGGAGAAGTGGGTACTTATACAGAGTGGAGAAATAATCAGCTGTCCCATAAAAAACATTAATACCTACAAATCGACCCAAATGTCCCATACATTTGGGTCTCATACAGAAAGTTGGTGTCATAGAGAAAGTTGTGCAGTTTGATGGCGTTGTACCACACATTTCTAATACACGCTGTATACAAGAATCAGTCCATAATGTTCCCACTGCTGATACACAGGCCTCCTCTCTGTGAGAAGGAATGGGCCGTAATGGACCACGCGGGTCCAGTGCGGGTTGGTAATGTCAAATGTTTTTGAATTTTGGTTCTAGAACATGCCGGTTTCCTTATGTCGTTTTCCATCACCGTTTTGAGCTAACTGACGTTAACTGTTACGTATTCAGTACCTACCACAACAGATATTATTTAACAGTTACTAATTAACACTAACCTATTTAGGAGTGTTTTGTTCACTAATTCGTGGCAAATTTGGCACATTATGATACAATGGAAACTTTGTTTGGAAAAGGTTGACTGTGAGTTGAGTGTGGGAATACTAACAAAGCCTTTTTTGGGGAACCAAGTCTCTCTCAGAGGGGTCTCTTTTAAGAGTCAAGGGGTTTGCTTATACTGAACTTGAATTTACAATTGTATACCATAATTTAGTCATCATCACGCCTGTAGGTATTCCCCGAAGGAATAAGCAGAGGTGTACCTATTAGTACACCCACATTTTGCCAGCTATGTTTAATTTTGATATAAGGCCCCCGGTTTATAAATTTTATGCGGAGTGAAATTAAAAAAAGAGAAAGTTTAAACAACACGAATTGTTTAAACACGTGTCTTTTTTTTTTTAGGAGATGCGTTTATTTGCCTCTTTGCCTATTAAGGAGTGAAACTCCAGTCGTCAAACACTTTTTTTTTCCAGCATTTTAAGTGATTACTAAAAAAAATATTAATTTCGTACATGATAGCCTAGAATAGATTAGTCATAATTAATTATTGCATGCACAATTGCACATTCATCGTCAACATTTTTATATCAAACGAGCTATCAATGTTATCAATGTCATCACCCCGTAACAAACTAAATGCAGCCATGACTACCAGTTACTGACCCCTGCAATCTTTACGAATACCAAGTTTTACAAGTATGATGTTATCAGTAAATATTTCTTACAAAGAAGAAGGTACATGCCAAAATCACAATCAATAATACTACACACTACACAATATTCTATTTAGCTATAAGCAACTCTTTTTTAGGGTTCCGTACCCTAGTATTTGGCCAACGCCGGCCGACCGCGTCTAACTATCTGTTTTAATCGTAATAGGTATCCGAACGAATTTTTGGTCGCCATATATAGCCCACCACAGACGTAGCTATGATATAACATAACTATATTTATTATATAACAAGACATATTACGATATATTTTCCATAGTCATCTTCGAGTGACCTCAGACGGAGCTATATATATATTTCAAGTACCTACGCACCAAAAACTACGCAAAAAAAGCTACTTATAGCAATCAATCTGCCTAGCCTTTTTCCATCTATATATTGGGGTCAGCTTCCAGTCTAACCAGATGCAGCTGAATACCAGTATTTCACATGGAGCGACTGCCTATCTGACCTCTACAACCCAGTAACTGGGTAATACGATACCCCTTGGTAAGACTGGCTGTCAGACTTTCGGCCTTCTGACGGCCCGTAACGACTGTCAAAGATCCACGAATGACAGCCGAGACCAACGGCTTTACGTGCTTTCAAAAGCACGGAGGAGTCCCGGAATATAAAGATGGTCACCCATCCACAGACCAACCCCGGCAAGCGTAGCTTAACCTGATGGATCGATCCGTGCGGCAGTTATTACTTAATCACGAGCTCCTCCCAAAAAAAGCTATAGCAAAGTATATTAATATACGTATATATTATAGCTACATTTGTAACGGCCTTTAGCCGTAGAACCGATAACTGTTGGGGTAGACTTTTGAATGGAGACCGCTAATCGGCAAATGTAAGGTCCTGGATAGGTAAAGCGACGATCTTCACAGGGTGGCTGGTAAAAGCTGGGTGATAGTTGCTGAGAATTGAGTAGAATGGCGTGTGAATGGAGAGGCCTACGTCCAGTAGTCGACTGATATAGGCGAATGATGGTGGTCTTCTTTCTTTTCGTGTGGTTAGTCACTAACCTGATGTCAGAGTTTTAAAGCCGCCCATAGGCCTCTGACTTACCTTCACGTGCCGTCGAGAAATATCTCTCAGGCATGCCGGTACCTTTTTTTTTTTTTTTTTTTTTTTTTTCAGTATGGGAAATCATCAAATGACTTCTCCCGCTCTGGGCAGAGTGAGAGGGTGTGTCAGACTTTTACTGACTAAAACCCACCCGTGTTCCTTCCGTTGCCTGTGTGCCGGGGCCGCGATATCCCTTTCAGACAAACCCGCAACCCCAGCAGGCATTGGTGTTTCGACCCCGTTGGTTGGTGCTGACATCGCACGATGTTTTCCTACACCGTTTTTGAAGCAAGTGATAATTATATAATACGCATATGAGTCCGAAAAGTCAGAGGCTCGTGCTTTGGGTTCGAACTCGAGACCTTTGACTTGGCAGTCCGACGGGCACACCACTAGGATATCACTGCCACTGCCATGGTGGTGATCCAGATAAATTATTGAAAACAACATGTTACTATGGTTGGTTGTTGGTTATCGTTGGTTTCTATTGGCTAGTTTTGCTGTTACGGAGCCCTTAGTGCATAGTCCGGCTCGTATTTTTTTAACCTATACTGAGTTTGGCTGTGTAGTTGATTCTTTGACATTGTTTTAGAATGATAACTTATAAGTTTTTGCATAAAAGATTAAATAAGATGACAACAGAATGAGCAAGACGTTTTTTTGTCGTTTTTTCGATTTAGCTGAATGTTTTTTACTTTTATGTTTAAAAATTAAATGAGACAATATCATCATCATCTGCCTTCCCTTTTAGGGTCAGCTTCCAGTCTACCGAAATACCGGTATTTCACATGGAGCGACGGGCTATCTGACTTGCATAATCCAGTCAGTAACCTAGGCTGGTTTTGGAGGTTAGATATGCCGTCGTAACACGATTCCTCTTGGTTAGAGTAGTTGTCAGACTTCATAGTGCAATAAAGATGTTTATTTCTCTTACATTTGTTATTCTATTGTTACCTGCACATACATTCTAAAACCCAAAAATATCAAGGTCTAATTTTTGCGGAGCGAATGATAACTATGTAATATCATTCGATATCCTAGTTTCAATTACTTACATACATTTAGATACTGTGACTAATCCGCCAAACGATTTAAATGGTTTTGAATTTCTTTACACAATCCAACACAATAATAACTGTTGAAAGTAAGTATTATGCTTTAGAATTAAGTATAGTTTTCTAATGCTACTAAGTATTTCAAAAGTTTAATAGTTGTTTTAAAAAAGAATATCTGTTATATTGTCCAATTATCAGCAATCAAAATGTTGTTTTTCAATAAAAACAGATAATTGCATGTTAAAATATAGTTACAACTATTATCGATAGTGAACTCCTCATAACTCAAACACAACATTAACATATCGAAATAATAAATCAAAACAATTATTATCATAACAGTTATCGATAAATCTTTTCCCAACACTGGCAACAGGAAGTCACCTCGCTTTAGCCGCTACTTCCGCAATAGTATGGCGGACGTACGATTTTGGTGGACCTGTATTTTAAATGTATGCGCGTGAGTTGATGGATGACGTTTCGAGTTATGGGGTCAGCAGGGCTGTGTGTCTGTGGTGTAGGTTAATATCAGCATGGATTAAAAATTAATCTGGATGTACTCTACACCTCTGCCCAACGCCTCGGGAAATACAGGCGTGGTGTTATGTTGCTTGAACCTAAACCTGTTATAAATATATTAAAGAAAGACTTCGTAGTTCTCGAAAACAGAGCACGACAAGCCAAGACGTAGTTCATGAATACACGACAAGCTAAAACAAAATCGTTTCAAGTGCCACGCAAAAATAACTTTTATGGCAGGCGTACCGCTTCTTTCATAATATCCATTTTACTAAATCAAATACCTGTAGACATTAGAGACTCAATGAATAGAAACAAAACATTTTAAAGCGTAAGCTGAAAGAACATTACTTCAACTCGGTTTTATCATAACTATTGCGCGTTGATCAAATCGCAGGCCATGGTATGCTAAGTTAGACCCCAGTGGTCTAATTGTGTGCTTTGTTTCAGTGTAAGGAACATGTAATTTATAAAATAAAATAAATAAACATTTTGGCGAAGAGAAGAGTACGATTTTAATGAATATTTTTCAAGTTATTAATAGGAAAAACGTAGTAGTATCATATTTAAATTCAAGGTTACGGGCTTAGGCAGTTTGTAAAGAAACTCGAAAGTAATGACCCACTGCTTCATAGCCTAGATCCAATGAAGATCAGTCTTATCACTAAGATTTAGATTAGCCAACAGACATACATAATCTGATAAATATCACCTATGTAAAAAATTACTCATCAGCTGTTTTCTGTCCCTCGCTTGTTTACCGTCCGTAAAGTTGATAATTTTATGGCCGATTCCTATAGTTTCCGGACAGTTTATTGGTTAAAATTCGTCCAGAGTAACACAAAAACGTATCTCGATTTTGATCAATTTTTTGTTAAGTATACCATCTATCTCAAAATAACAGGTTCTATTTAGTCACAGAGACACGTATCTCACTCACACTTTATTCCTAAAATGGTGGTTGACGTATCTATATTATGCGTAAAACAGAAACAAACACAGAAACTTATCTAAAGATACGTCTTTCTGTAACTTAGTGAATGCAGACATAAACAAAGCGTATGCGTGTGCGCACGTGTTTGTTGTTTGGCGCGTCAGTAGCATGGTATTTTTATAACAATACGTTGTTTATGTGTGGGTTAGTGTGCCGTTTTTGAATATATTGGGTTCTCACCTATGAAATTGGCGTTTTTTTCTGACAAATAGAGAACCTCGTCACTTCTATGATTTAAAATATTCATCAATTGCTTGGTATTATATTGAATAATGACCATCATAGACAACTACCAATAGTAAAAAAACCTTATTACCTACTTATAGTTTTATAATCATAAAAAATACCTTAAAAATTACTCCTCATTTTGTTAGCAGAAATTACCACTACTTGTTTTAACTTTTCCAAAACTTATTTTTGTCGCTAAATCTAAGTGGCATATTACGTTAACTTAGTTTTAAAACATTCGTGTTCATGGTTGTTATATAAATTAAGAAAATGTTAGTATGAAAAATGCAATATCTTTAAAGTTCTCCATACAAAACGCTGATTTCATACGTGGGGACCTATTATATTGTTTAGGTAACTTATCTACACCTTTTTACTTCATTGGGTAAAACAATAACGTAATTATCTAAATTATCTTTAAAATTATTTAGTGTGACAAAAACGTATCTCAAAACGTTTTACTCAAGGTTTTTGCAGATTTGAACTTGCATGCATGATTACTGGATAAAAAACAAAGAAACTGAGGTAAAAAACCAAAATACTTAATAACAAGAATACATGCTATTTTAGTTTTTGGTATTTTAAAAAGAAGAAAGAACGTGATTTTGGATCTTCTATGTACACTTGTGTTTTTTAATATTGGATCCTCTTAATAACCTTAGTAAACATCTTTGATGCCCCTAAAGTATCTTATTTTAAATAAATTTAATATTTTACAAAAAAAATATCAACACAAACACGTATCTAGAAACTTATTCCGAACAATTGAATTTGAAACATAAAATAAAACCTTTAAAAATATCACTTAATTGCTTTGCGGCCCTAAATATGACTATAAACGTATTCCATGCTTTAAGCATTGTATCGTGTCGCGATTTTTCATCTGTTTTATCGATTTTCTCAAATTGGATAGAATCGAAATACGTTTTTGTGATAATAGGGGGACGAATTAAGACTCTTGTATCTTTACCAATAATGAAGCAAAGACCTCATCATAGCTTTGCACAGTAGACCCTCCCGTATGGAAGTAGCTAACACAGGTAAAATTTCCTTACGAATCTATTTATACGCCCAGCTTGGCAATAAAAAATGCTACCATTGCTAAGAAAAACGATTCGTTTTTGAAATAGGAACAGCACGCTTAGCATAACCACAAGAGAACGGGTTTTGTCGACGGAAGAATAGACTAAATGATAGATAAACAATCGGAATCCCCCTCACTCACATTCACACTCACTCTCCACAGAACGCAGTATTAAATTAAACTTTTTTTATAATTATTTCTTTCATAATTTTTTCTCTTGTATATTTGTAAACCTTCCGTCAATGCATGCCATAACTGTAATTTATTATTTCATTTTTGTCCATCGCTTCTGTACCATATTCCCTGTAAATCGAGAGGTCTGGCTCTGTGATACAGGAACTCCTAGTACAAGAGCCAGAGCTACACAGATGTTTGTGACGTTGAAGTGAAAATAGAGAAAAAAAAACTGTAATTTTGTCTATTCTTCCGTCGACAAACGTAACTCCCGTAGAAAATGTAATTCTATGGTTGTCATGCTACACGTGCTGAGCATTAACAAATTGAGGCTTAGTCGTGTCCTTCAATTAAGGCCTTTTAGTCCTTTAATGAAGTCGTCTGTTCAGTGATTGTTTGTCTAGTCTCAGTGGGTCAACATTTTGTGAATGTTATTCAAATTATTTTTAATATTGTGGTAAAAAACATGTAGTCCAATTGAAGCCTCGCGCAGAATGGCGCGATGCGGCTCTAACAAAACAGTTTATAAGAAAACATCACGATAGAACAGTTACCGGTGTCGCGTCGCGCCGTCATCGCGTCGTGCCAGTCTGCACGAAGCTTTAGACCGGAGTCAAAGATAATTTTATTTTGTTTGTATTGAATAATTTTGTAGGTAACAATAACAGCCTGGCAGTCCAACGCTGGACAGAAACGGCATCAATTGCTAATGTGGAAATGTAGGACACTGTTGGTCACAATCAGATCGATCCTCAGATTTCTAATTCATATGTTATCAGCCAACCAGGAAAGTCTACCCCTTCATTAAGTCTTGAAACTTCTACACTACATTTGCCGGTTCTTTCCAAATTATAAACACCGTAATGAAAAATACTCGTGAGCTTTTGGCTAAGTAATAACAGCCGCACGGGACAATCGACCAGGTTAAGTTACGTTTGCCACGGTTGGTCCGTGGATGGGTGACCATCTTCAGGCCTCCGTGTCTCGGAGAAAACGTTAAGCCGTTGATCCCGGCTGTCATTCGTGGATCTTCGAAGGAAGCCGCCAAAATTCTGACAACCAGTCTTACCAAATGGTTACCTACCTATTGTGTTACCCAGTAACTGGGTTGTGATTCATTAGCATTCACTCCATGTAAAAATACTGGTATTCAGCTGCATCCGGTTACACTGGAAGCCGACCCCAACATAGTTTGGAAAAGGCTAGGCAGATTATGTAATGAAAAATACTCGTAAATAGGATATGCTAGACTAGCTCTGACATCCGTGTTAACGGCCGGTACCGTGTCGCATCGCGTAGCCGTGAGATCTAGCTCAAAGATAAGATCAGGTCAAGTCTCTCCTCGGTCATGGAAGGAAGCTATTTATTTCAAGTAGAATATGGACGATAGCACTGCCGGGCAATGAATGAACGCAGTAAGTCACAAAATAATAGTTTGGAAAAATTGGCCTACGCTTTATTTTAGTGTTTTTAGCACCACTCGTCTCTTTCGATATTATATATATTATATATTCTCTTTCACATGATCTGACCAAGATTTATGTCTGGACTTTAAAAGAGATTGCGACCTCTGAGTTTATTGCGGCTCGGGTTTTCGATTTATTCCAGAAATCCCCACCGAAAAATCCCCACCAATGGGGATTTGTCAATGAAACCCCACTATACTGAGTTTATTTAACTAGTGGGGATTCCTGGAAAAAAAAAAACAATAAACTGGTGGGGATTTTTCCTTGGGGATTTCTGGAATAAATCGTCTTTTCTTCTCAGAGTAGTCAGATAGGAAACGCCGACCCCATCTACCTTTTTTTTAAATGTCAGTTGTATAAGTGATTCCGATATCCTACTGGATACTGTCTAAGTGTCGAAATTAAATGAAATGAATTTGTTTATTCTGTAATAAACAAAATTATTTCATTTGTTTTCGACAGTATCCAGTTAGTTTCGAACAAAGAAATAAGACGCAGTTTTGAATATGGTATATTTATTCTCTTCTGTGAAAGTATTTGATACTTCAAATTAGTGAAAACATTTTATTCTAAGCATTTTTAATGTCTACGCTATTGGTTCATGCGATCCATGAAAGCAGTAACTATGTTACTTACTGCTTTTATATGTACGAAAATATAAATTCATTAACTTACTGCATTTTTGCCTAGGAGAGAACCTCTTGATTCTAGGAGTAGATTCATTTTGCGCAGTAAAATTGTTTGGTACTGCATTTATTACTAAAATCGGAATCTAAAATAGGTATGTGACCCAATACCTAAACGCATATTTTTTTTGCCACTACGTTGAAGCTCTTGTCCTGCATCTCACCTGATGGTAAGTGATGATCAGGCCGAAGGTGGAAACCTGCTACTGGCTATCTTACCTTATCTCTAACTGCCGAAACACAGCAATGCTGTTAACATTGTTGTTATGGCGACAGATTTCGATAAGATGGTGGTAGCTAGCCAGGCGAACTTAGAACAAGCCCTACCACCAACCGACTATAAATTATAATTTGTGAACAAACTAAAACTATTGGGAGTTTGATTCCAAGTAGCTCCTTAAGTTGGTTTGTAAGTGCAGGATTGTCTGATGACTGGCGCTGATTGTAGCTTTCAAACATAAGGGAACTGTCGTTTAAGGTAGGCAGATAGTTTTTTCGATATATACTTCCATCAATATCTATACATATTACTAGCTGCCCGCCCCGGCTTCGCACGGGTAGCACTATGTACTCATCTACGGTGCAACTACCTACCTACCTACCCTACCTACCCTACCTACCCTACCTACCCTACCTACCCTACCTACCCTACCTACCCTACCTACCCTACCTACCCTACCTACCCTACCTACCCTACCTACCCTACCTACCCTACCTACCCTACCTACCCTACCTACCCGGAGGAGTACGGGAACGAACATTGTGACACGAGAATTTTATATATAAGATAAAACAAAGTCGCTTTTCGCGTTAGTCTGTATGTCCACGTTGTTCTTCTAAACCACGCAACAGATTTTGATCAGGTTTTCACCATCGTTTAGAGAATTTAAGGAAAGTTTATGTGTGTAATACATTAACATTAAAGTTACGTGTACCTAAGAAATCTCGATGTTTTGTCAAGACGTAAAAATCGTGCGAAGCAGGAGCGGGTCGCTAGTAAGCTATTAAACGATTACAAACGAAATAGATACAACACCAAAATTACGACAATACGACACCGACGCAGTTTGTAGTATTCACTGCGTTTAAATGTAGTAATGCTTAATGTCACCCCGAAATATATCACGAACAGTTTGTTAGGTACCTACCTACCTAATGTTTCTTACTGCAGTCATATTATGCAACACCTATCAGCTGCCAAAAAAGATTCTTCTTAGAGTACAGTACAATAATTGACACGGCTCGCATTGTTAGGAGGTTCCTCTCTCTGGAGCCCTGACCGCCGGTAGCTTGGACCCTGTTCCCGATACCGGTAGGCAACTATTTTTTTATTAATATTTAAAAATATAATTCATATGTATAAAATGAAATAAGGGAAATAATAATCTTACTACAAATGAACTACTTAAGTATATTTTAAAACCAATTCATAAGTTTACTTGTAAGACAAGCCAGTACTAGCGTGCTTACGTATGTGTTATGTTTCCCCTAAACATGCACAAAATAATGTATTTGCTGTTTTAATGATTTTGAGAAGGTAATGAACAAAATAATAAAGTAATTACCTAATTAGTTATTAATGTGTAAAATAGATTTTGAACTTTGTGTATATATATGAAATCGACTTTATTTACACTTGCATAAATTTGAGGTTTGTCTAAGTGGAAAATTCATGTTTGTTTACATGTTTGACAAATAAATTGCGAACACAAATTACAAACAACAGTTTTTATTACTCACCTAAAAGTATATTAGTCAACGATTACTTTGAAATTATACTAATACACTACCCAAATTAATTATGACAAAAAAATCTAGGTAATTTAACATCACTGTTAAAATCTAAAGATTAATACTTAATATTTATGTAATTCGCAAAACCGTGCGTCAATTTGACGTAATGCATTTATTTCAGTGTATTACATAATAAACATACATAATCATATTATTGCATTGTTATTTTTATTAACACAAGTGTAATTACAATGTAAGAATAAAGTAAAACAGTGTATTTTTGACCTCAAAAACACACGGTGTCAAAATATAACATTACTTCACAATGTTGCTTTATTATTTGTTTTTATTTTATTATACGAAATTAACATACAATTGTATACATTTAAAACAAATTGTAATAACTAAGTTAATAGAAATGGGGATTTATTATCATAAACTAGAAGTCAGAGATTCCCACACGTTTCATGATTGTTATTTTTTTTTGTACTTTATCTATAAAAAAAATACGTTTTGTTTTCTTTTTCACTACATTTTTTAATAATCAACGACATACGTAACGACTTTTATAATGGAAGAATAAATAAATAAATAAATAATAAATGTATTCTTTATTTTACCAAAAAGCCCTTCACAATATCCTCATGACTAAAACATAAAAAGGCTTAATACAAAAGCCAATATTTAAATACCCTACTCCTAAACTAGGTTCCTGTGACTTAGGAGTCAGTGATTTTCTGTAGCAACAAAGGCTTTTTTTTTTTTGAGGATGGGAAATCATCAAATGACTTCTCCCGCTCTGGGCAGAGCGAGAGGGTGTGTCAGACTTTTACTGACTAAAACCCACCCGTGTTCCTTCCGTTGCCTGTGTGCCGGGGCCGCGATATCCCTTTCGGACAAACCCGCAACCCCAGCAAGCCTTATAATACAATTTGAGTAGGTAATTTGGAAATATTTTACAATTAATGGTGGAAAAGAGAACTATAATTTCTATAAAGATAAAGAAAAAAACACAAATGAAAAATGTTTATGCGTATGTGTAGTGTGTAAGTGTAGGGTGTGTGTGTGAATAGTGTACGTGTAGGGTGTGTGTGTAGGTGTAGGGTGTGGGTGTGAATGAATAGATATATAATTAAATATCACTGTAGATAACCAAGTGGAAGATCCTCAGTAATATCATAAGGTAATAAATAATGTTTGGAGAGAATCCTTAAGTACCTAAGTTTTGACATTGAGTAAGAATAAATTCAAGTCACAGGTATAAACCTAGTTTGGGAGCCAGGGGACCTATGTTTATGACACTTCTTCTGTATGTTGTAAATGTAATGTCTCTAACAATGTTGGCACTTTTTTTTTACAAAAAAAATATATTTTAAATAGCTTACACCAGAAAATAACCAATAAAATAAAATTACTATAGACAATTTATATAACCTAATAGTGTTCAGGGTGACTGTATTAATAAAAATATGCCTGGGCTATACAAAAGGGATGATGCCTGGGTAAAAAAATGAAATTCTAATTAGTCGGTCAGTCAGATAATAAAAAATATTAGACACGTATTTTTTGCTTTATCATATTAATAAAAAAATACTTTTATCGCATTTTAAGTTGGGGGTTGGGGATCGTTACGTCACTTGTATGTATAAAATCTACATACTCGTGACGTCATGGCACATTTTAACTTAATGTATCGCCGTAATCTCTAGATTACGTAAAAAAAGAAAAAATACGTGTCAAATATTTTTTTATAATCTTGAGAGACGGACTTAAGAACATTTTTTTGTCATCATACCTATCAAGGTTTGTGCAGACCAGTGCGACTTGTCGCGCGACGCGACTCAAACAATGCAATTTCTAAGAAAACTGTATGGTATAACAATAACCGGCGTCGCGTCGCGCGACAAGTCGCGTTGGTCTGCACAAGCCTTTACCCCGCTGGTCTATTAATTGTAATTTTATAAGTGTTACGTAATCGTGATACACAAAATGACAATTGATCGCAATGGGTCTTGTTTTGACAGTTCAGTTCACCCACGTCCATTGTGTTATTTACGTTTTTGAGCAAACGAATTTTTCAAACCTTATAAGCAATGGATTAGCAATATTCTTCAGAACTTTCGGATTGTAATTGAAAGTGTGTTAAGCAATAAGGTGGCTGGTCTTTTAAACATTACTCGTAAAGTCGGGGAAATGAATTACTAAGAAAAATTACTACCAATTTACATCGTCCGTATATTCAAATCACAATTATCATTCTTTGACAATTGTAAGAAATGACTATAACACGGCGAATTGTGGTAAGGTCTCAATTTTCATAACAATTCATTTTCCCGACGGTAGATAAAAAAAAAACACAAAAATAAACGCATAATCAGAATTTTAATAAAGATCAAATATTAATTAAGAAAGAGAAGAAATTTAATAAAGATCTGCACGCGTGACTCCCGCGAGTACTGTAAGCATAATCAGTAAAATTCCTTTAATAAAGTTCCCACTGCTGGGACTCAGGCCTCCTCTCTATGGCAGGGAGTGGGCCGACCACGCGGGTCTAGTGCTTGTTCGTACAATAACATAACATCACGCCTGTATGTCCTGAAGGGTTAGACAGAGGTGTACCTATAGTACACCCACATTTCACCAGCTATGTTTAAGTCCCATATAACTGCGTTTGCACTGGCGAAACGTTCACAACAAAACATGTTGAAATCTCAATTTTCTGTCAATGTTCCATACAATGTTTGACAGGAACTAGAGATTTCAATATGTTTTGTCGTGAATTTTTCGCCAGTGTAAACGCACAGTTATATCGGACTTAAGCATAACTGGCGAAATGTGGGCAAACGCACAGTAATAGGGGGCGAGCCTATTGCCATCAATCGGGCACAGATCCAGACTTCGGGCTGTTACGGCAAAATTCCTGATGAAAAAATCCAATAACACTTTGCCCAACATGGGAATCGAATCTACGATCTCATGCTCAGCAGCCCTTGCGACCACTAGTCCAACGAGGCTGGTAACAATAGATGATTAATTGTGAACAATTAGTCAAGACTTCGACAGGCCCTGACATGCCCTTTACTTTGTGTAAATTATTTCATCACCACTGCTCTCAAAACGGTGAAGGAAAACATCGTGAGGAAACCGGCATGCCCTAGAACCAAGAATTCAAAGACATGGGACATCTTACCAACCCGCACTGGGCCCACGTGTTGCATTACAGCCCACTCCCTTTCACAAAGAGGAGGCCTTTGTCCCAGCAGTGGGAATATTATAGGATAATTATAACATAATAATATAATTATAATTAATATTGACAAGTTAATGTAATATGAGATAATTATAAGATAGAATAGATCAAGCTCATTACAAAAAGGTCGGCATCGTTTGAGTGTGACCTTTATCAAGACGCTATGGGAAGTTCCGTGACTTACTCTTGAGATAGACACATGGTGCATGAGAGGTAGCGGATTTAACGTTGTAGCACTTCTGCTATGCAAGGTCCCGTGCCTCAGAAAGCACGTTTAGCCGTTGGTTTTGGTTTTGGGCCTGAACTCCCACCGGCCGTGTCGGAGTGCCGTCCCATTCGACTATGAGAGAAAAGGAAGAGAACGTGCAACTGTGTCTACGCACGCACTTGTGCACTGCATAGCTCCCGCGTCGATGGCTAGTCTCCGATGAGATTGGCCGCCACGGTCTAAATTCGGTCTGGAGGACTTTTATTACTATGTTTAGATGTCAACAGTCTATTACTCATTATTATATATATTACTTATTACCTACACTGCTTCAACACAAGACTTTCAAGCATTGAATAAATACTGCTATACTCCATTGGTTTAGGTAGTTAAATAAAGGTAAATAAATCGTAAAACGGGTTTTATAGATGACACTTTCTTGTCTAAAAATACGATAAAACCAAATGACATTTATTTTAAATTTTTACAATAGTTTCCTCTTTTATTAATGTGTTAAACTTTATCATTTATTCTTAAACTACTCTTCGTAGGTGTAACTGCTTGAGCACAATTTTTTTTTGTTAGATTTTTAAAAATAATATAATATTTTGTAATCGGTCTATTGTAAAGAGCCCAAATTCTAAACTTCAACGAAATATAAGGCTGGTAAATTGAAGAGTTAAACTGTGACGTAGCATGACAACTGAAGTGACAGGTATTACGTTTAGTCGGTTACTTGACAGCTGTCTCGTCACGTGGTTTTTTTTGTTTACCTTTATTTAACTACCTAAATCTATGGAGTATAGTATTATTTTTACCCTACATTATGTATTAAATTTTTTTTTTGCTTCTGTTCATTAGGACATTAGCTTAGAAGAAGGTAGGAAAAAAAAAATACTCCACAATGTCACCAAAATTCCAACTACACTTTTCCTATTAAGTATAAAAAACTTTTTTTCTGCTATGAAAACTCATCAAGTTTTCGCTATTCGAATGCCAGTAAGACCGCACCCTGAAACATTTCAATATCGACGGTAAAGAGGGCGTAGGCGTGAGAAACCTTCGGAGGACTGTGTGATTGTGAACTTTTACATTTTATGCATAAATTCCTAGTACTTAAACCTACTTATAATGACATCATTATCTTTCATTCGTTTTATCTGAATAGATAAATCTCGTCTGTTTTATTCTTCATGCTTTTATTTTTGTCCCTTATCTCGGTCTAACACGCAATATGTAAAAATTTTTTTTTTTTTTTTACTTAAACCTACATGGGCACTTATGAAACGTCACAAGCTAGGTGAACAATTCCAATTGGTCGTTTCCTATGGAGAAGAGCCGGCAAGAAACTCCACGGTTACTCTTTTAAAAATAGTTGGCCTTTCCAATATTTTTAAATAACAGTATTAATAGGTATGGGAGGACAGTGTTGGTCTTTCAACAAGTATCAGGTACTTAACAAAATAGAAGATGGTCAATAAATCTACTGTCCACTACGCCTACAGCGTTCTCACATTCACAAAATAGAAAAGAATCTGTATAAAATATAAATAAAATAATAAAAATAAAAACCTATTTTAAACGAAATGACATCACTTCTATTACAACTGTATCAAATCTGAATAATTATCATGTACACAAAAGCCAATAATAAAGTGTTGAAATAAAATAAAATAGTACAAAAACTCCTACAACAAGAGTTCGAAGTAAAATAGTTTCGAAGATAACATAACACTAGGCTCTCGATGGGTGTATCTAAGTTACAATCATTGATAAGTACGAGTAGAATCATTTTCATGCAAACCAATCATTCATATTTATAGCCTCTCGATTAATACCCTTAAGTTATAGGATATTAATACACATTGAGGTTGAAGGATGTCATACATCCTTCAACCTCAATGCGCTTGATAACATATGACACATTCTAAACAACTTAGTGCGGATTTCACCAATGAAATGGAACGCAATCAGCACATCTAAACATGTTCAAGAGCTGTCAGTGCACAATTCTATTCTATTTTTCTTTATGGCAATGGTGCCGATGTCGACAATTCTGCCAATGTCAATGTGTGGAGAAAACGTGCGGTGGGAAACAAAATAAAAAATAAAAATTGATAGAAGCTAAAATTAAATACCAATAAGATTCCATAACAATTTTGACACTGACAGCTCTTGAATGCATTTTAGAAATGCTAATCGCGTTCAGTTTCATTGGTGAAATCCGCACTTAGTGTATTCAAACTGGCAGAAAGAAATTGAAGCCTTAATAAAGCCTGGTTTATATACGATGGCAGTGACTGGACCCAGTAACTCAGAGTTCATGGTACCCAGTGGGTGCATGTAGACGAGATCGGCAGCAATTCAGTAAGTCAGGCGGGGGAAGCTACTGGGCCCGAAAATAGACGGGTACGTTAGTCAACTGGACTGACTTGAGGGCGTGAAGTCATCACTAGACTTGGTTGAAACTTGAAACTAGTGTCTACGCGAGCCCAGTTGCAAGTCAGCGCTGGACCGATTTACTGTACTGTCACATTACTGGACTCGTGTAAACCTTGTGTGAGGGATAATAATAATTCTTCATATCGTGTGGTTAGTGACTAAGCGATGTCAGAGTTTTAAAGCCGCCCATGGGCCTCTGACTTGGCTTCACATGCCGTCGAGAAACATCTCTCAAGCATGCCGGTTTCCTCACGATGTTTTCGTTCACCGTTTTTGAAGCAAGTGATAATTATACAATACGCACATGAATCCGAAAAGTCAGAGGTGCGTGCCTTGGGTTCGAACTCGAGACATATGACTTTTTTTTTTAAATAATAACAAAAAATTATGAAAGATAAGGAGGGATTGATAAAGTGGCGACAATTAATGGAAGTATAAAACGTGTTTGGCTGACCCAACTATCATGGCACAAGCGCAGGAAGATGTCAAGAACTGAACCAGTACTGAACCGAAGCAGTACTTTATAATAATGAGCTTCATCCGGAACCGTCCGAATAGACACGCTCTTCCATAAATCATTATTTTAATGATGCAAGTCCACTAACCGAGAAGTTAACAGCTCGTTTCTCGTCTAATAGAATATTTTACTAGTTTGTCGTCTTTTTACGGCTATTCGCCACACTACCGATTCCTTCGTCGTCAAAAGCATCTTAAACCTCATTAATCTACTTCTATTACCTTCTGCCGTGTCGATGGCAATTTATATACAAACAGCCCAGAATTTGGCTACGAGTTTGGCACCTTCTGTACCGTCCATCAGCTCCTGCATATATATATATCTGCCTAGCCTTTGCCCAACTATGTTGGGGTCGGCTTCCAGTCTAACCGAATGTAGCTAAATACCAGTATTTTACACGGACGACTGCCTATCTGATCTCCACAACCCAGTTAGTGCGTAAGACTGGTTGTCAGACTTTCGGGCTTCTGACGACCCGTAACGACTGTCAAAGATCTACGACTGACGGGACCAACGGTTTCAGCTCCTGCATCGTGCGGGCAACCGGACACGCTGGAGACGATATTAACACGGTGCTCAATTGTTTTTGGGCCAGCACCACATTTGCAATACAGCCAATCAGTGGAGTCATCTGTGAATCTCTAGCTGAGCAGATGGAGATTATTACTTAACTAACGATATTGATAAGGGCTGTGTTACATTTTTGGTGTAGGTACAAGAAATTAATTAATTATATACTCTAAGTATCTATTCACCTCTAAAGGTACTATTCTATAGTCGACCGCAGGCGGCAACTGCCGGCGACGTGTCGGCGCGACACGACTGGTTTCTATGAGTTTTTATGACATACCTTCCATAGCTAGCGACACGTCGTTGGCAGCTACGGGCGAGTGACAGACGACACGCGCAGCCCGACCGCAGACCAGTAGTGCCACCAACGCTTGAGTGATGACACGTTTTTCTATCTTCTACCTACGGACTGGAATACGGGCTGATGCCGGCTGCGGTCGTGTTCGAAATCATGACTGCAGCAACATGACGCCGCGACGTGTCGCCGCGACATGACATCGTGACATGTCGCCTGCGGTCGTGGTACCTTTACTTACCTTACCTTCTTTGACACTGTAACAATCTTTTTTTTTTGTTGCTACGGGGAATCTGTTGGCCTGCATCTCACCTGATGGTAAGTGATGATCAGGCCGAAGATGGAAGCGTGCTTTACCCGGAATCCTCAACCACAGAGGAACTGGCTATCTTACCTTTAACTACCGAAACACAACAATGCTGTTAAAATTGTTATTATAGCGATAGACAAACGATGGTGATAGTTAGCCAGGCGGACTTAAAACAAGCCCTTACACCAACCAAACCGAGCAGAAAATACGACTTCGGCTGTCATTCAACTGTCGGTGAGACTTTCACGGGACTTTCGTGTTTTTCTTTCGTAACTTTAAAAGTTTTTGAACTGAATGGCTTTGATCATTCATTGCCATTTACACGAAATCCGTTTTATGATTGTGAGAACAACGAGGTAAATTCTGTGCGTGACAAATGTAACGTAACCTGTAATGGAGCTCTATTACCGGTAACTGCTTCAAAGCAGTCGATCTTGCAAGACTAGCAGCCTTCGTAATCGGATAAGCTTTCATTTTGATAGTACTGTGGCGGCAACTACATCGCTACATGCGAATCACGCATCTCACTGACGTTACGCGAAATCCTGCATCGCTCAAGCAGTGTTTACCGCGCGATTATATATCTTCCCGACATCAATCGTCGGGCAGTTGCCCACCAGACACAATACCCGTCTGGTCGGAGGATCCTCCCTTTTCTATGAAGGATGAGTGAACTATACACCCTGTTCCTCATACCTCTATTAGTACAATCGTTATTTTTCCTCCGGTATGTTTTGGCCCACATCATCATCATCCATATGCAGCAGTGATAGCCTAGTGCTGAGACCGTCCTACTGCCAAGTCTCGAGGTCAAACCCAAGGCAGCCACCGCTGACTTTTCGGATTCATGTGCGTGTTGTATAATTATCACTTGCTTCAAAAACGGTGAAGGAAAACATCGTTAGGAAACCGGCCATGCCTGAGAGATATTTCTCGACGGCATATGAAGCCAAGTCGGGTCTCCCTTGTTTAATCGAAAAGAAATTGCCAAATTATCACTTCGCAAACAATTTCCCGCATAATTTAATTTGCCAAATTATTACTTAGCAAAAAATCTCTTCCCAAATAATTGTAACGCAAGTCTAATGTTTTGCAAGTGAACGTTTAGGCAATAACTTTTTTACCAACTAGTACTTTTACCAATTTTTATTTAGTCAAATATTTCAGTTGGAGTTCATTTTACGCAAAATAAAAACGTTTTATTACAAGGGTGTTTTTTGCACTTGGGATAAATTCTAAACAGGTAATAATAATATTAATTTTAATTTAATTAATTTTAATTTTATATTAATTTAATATATATATATATTAAATTAATATATATATTAATTTAATATATATATTAGTTTCGGGTAGCCTGTTTTTTTCCATATTTTTTTCTATATAATCTAGTCGTTTCTGGCACTCGCCGGCCGCTACCGCGGCACCGCTCGCTTCGCTCGCTCGGCTCGTGCGTAGGAGCTCGCAGTTTTAACCTAACCTAACCTACCCATTTTTTTAAAATAATTAATCTACTCTAACTAGTTCCATAACTAACTGACCAAACGTTTATTGCCTAAATACTGTTTGCTGTAATAAATCATTTGATTAAAGACCAAATGGCTAAATGACATTATCCTTGATAATATTCCGCCAAGTAAAAATTTTATCAAATGAAAATGTGCGTACTAAAATCATTCCAAACATTGCATTGGTATAAAAAAAGGTTGCTAAAATTTGTTTGGGTAGTGACATTTTGGCAAAATCTTTTCGGTAAAACGGCGGTATCCCAGCCAAGTCAGAGGCCCATGAGCGACATAAAACTCTGATACCAGGGTAGTCACTAACCCACAGTCGGGCCCTATCAGAATACCAGCGCTGTGACATTTATTTTTTAAATGTCTCTGCATTATGCTGAGATAGGAGCCTTTTGGCCTCGTACAGGACTGCTTTAATTTTTAATTTTACTTTGTTTTTTTATTGTTTTTTCTTTTTTATTTATGTTTCCTGTGCGAGTCTCAATAAATACTTTTTCTTTCATTCTTTCAGTCCAACTCCATCCACTGTTAGGCATAGGCGTTTCTTTATCTGGGTCTATCTCCACACTTCTATGCCAGCCTCATGCAGGTTCAATCAATCAACTCAGCCTATCGCAGTCCACTGCTGGACATAGGCCTCTCCCAGGCTGCGTCACAACACCCTGTCCTCAGCCTTCCACATCCAGTCTGTCCCAGCCTCCTTCTTAAGGTCGTCGGTCCATCTAGCTGGTGGGCGTCCCAAGTTCGCCACATAGCAATCTCTGAGCCGATTTTAAATGTAGAAAGAAGCAATCTCAATCAGTAAAAGGAGCTAGACTTACAAAGGGGTTCAGCCACTGTACTCGTATTTGTGCTCGATTTCCCGAGCAAACTTCCAACCAACAGCTTGTCATTATGTCAAAATAACTAATTTATTGATGGATCGCTCGGAACGCAGATGTGGTCCGTAAATTACGAAAACATTATACTTGCATCAATATTATGACGTATCACTGGTTTAAAAGCAGATTATGCGACTACGCAAATAATGCCTATGTCATACGTATGTCATATAATACAAAATTATGTTAAAACTGCCGACTGAAGTTTCATGCTCCTAATCGATTAAGACGCGGACTGACTTGCTATATGTCTTAAATTCAATTCCTACTAGTTGTACTATTGTACTGAACGTACTAGTCTTATGACACTAATATAATCTACCCACAAAACATAATAAAAAAACCACTTTGCCAAAATTACACACAACATCGACACATAAAAGAATGAAAATTTCATAAAACACACAAATAAAATAAACACAAAATACACGTAAAATCTACACCCACCTTTTTAGGGTTCCGTAGTAAACAAGGAACCCTTATAGTTTCGCCATGTCCGTCTGTCTGTCCGTCTGTCTGTCCGCGGCTTAGCTCAGAGACGGTTAGTACTAGAAAGCTGTAATTTGGCATATGTATACATATTAATCATGCCGAAAAAGTGGTAAAATAAAATTAAGAAAAATATATTTTTTTAGGGTACCTGCGCTACACGTAAAGTGGGGATGTTTTTTTTTTCTCGTCTACCCCATGTTGTGGGGTATCGTTAGAAAGGTCGTTCAAAAATATTGAGTTTGTGAAAACCATTTTTAGATTCAAGGATCCGTTTGCGAAATATTAAGCTTTTAACTGAATTTTTTGTTAGAGTCAAGTGTGTGTGTCCCCCCCCTTCTAACTAAATGGTTGTACTTGAACTTGTGAAAAAAATCACAGCAGTAGTATATATAATGAAATTAAAAGGAAAACTATCAGAGCTAAGTAGGCTTTACAGGTTAACGAGTAATCATCATCCAACTTAAATTTGCGGTTTGAAAAACATGGGAGAACATGTTTTTCAACTACAATGTTAAGTTTGGTCTTGGGATAAATTCATCCCAACTACGGAACCCTTCATTGTGCGTGGTTCGACACGCACTTGGCCGGTTTTTCTTAATAAATTGTCCTGAAAACAATGACACATCTACCATAATATCAATACAGCATGTACCAGAAACATCTGGACATATTTTCGAGTCATTTGACATTTTATATTTTTATTACATACATTTTAAAATATAGATTTTCAGTCACCATTCTATAAAAAAATATGTAAAAAGCATTTAAACTGTCGTTTCGTTTGTAGAAATAATTCAATTTAAACATAAACCAACGTATTGTTAATTAAAACCACATTGTTTTATCGGATTCGCACAGGTAATAAAGGTGGTTGGGGAGTTATTATTACAAACTTCTGGTAACACAGATGTGATGACGTAGACTTGTGTCACCCACGTGACCACTGTGTCTCGGAATGCTGTACCTGGCGAAGTATATTATTATACCATGGTACAAACCATCAAACTGAACTATTTTCTTCAAGGGAACAATATCGTGATCGAGCAAAAATTTTCAGCTGTCCCATACATTTGGGTCGAGTAGCTATTGAAGTTTTGTATGGAACTGTTGATAAATGGAGAAAGTTGTTTAGTTTGTATGTACCACAACCTCAAATATGACCACATCATTCTGATACAAGAAAATGAAATAATGGTTTATGTTTTTTACAAGTAAATAACTTAACAACTAGTGATTCTAAATAAATAATCCTGTGTTAGCAGAATCCGCTCGTTCAATATCATAAATACGTACAATTTACTTGTTTTATTATTGATTCTATGTTTTGTTTATACATGCTGTATAAACAAAAATGTCACGAATGTCATCCACCCAATTTGACATTAGAGAGGCGAATCGAATAGTTTATCGTGTAATGTCAAGGGAACTACGTGATAGGATACGCTGGTATTTTAGACTATTGTTCTTTAAATGTTTCTTACTATCTACTTCATATGTTTTGAAATTCGGCCTGACTTTTATAGGAATTTGATAGTGATTTGATTTTGTTCATGGTCGCTGGGTTTAATGCTTAAAAATAGGCGAAGGGAATGGATTGTAGTAAGTAATGTAAAGTATTTAGAAGAAGGTTAGATAGAATGTTGCGCTTTTCCGGCGTAAAAGGTTACGGGTGTTTCCTTTGTGTCGCAAGAGGTGGTCAAGGGAATTATTAGTATTATGAGCCATTTGTGTCCGCACAGGCCTCCTTTCCTTCCTTATGCCTCTGAATTTACATTCAGCTTCTGCCACTGCTCCTCGCGCTGCCGGATATAATTCCCTAAATACTGCAAAACAATTCCGTCAAATAACTTTGCCGCTCTGAAGCTAAGTTGCGCATGTGCGCTGGCATGCGCGCCACTGTTTTATAAGGAAGATTGACTACTGTGCAGTCATTTGTAGCCTACTTCAGAGCGGCAAAGTTATATGACGCGAACTGTAGCAGGATCGAGAGAAGTGTCGTGTATACATTCTCGTCTTGCCCACTTCCCAGGCTACTTCCCTGCTCACTGCCGTGGAAGTGAGCAGAGTGTAAATGGGGTATTAGACTTATCCTTATCTAATGCTGTTTGTTGCCAATGCTTATGAAAAAAGTCGAGATCGTCCCGCCATCTCTGCTGGGCCTGCCGCGTTGCCGTTTGCTCTTGTTTGGGAGCCTAGGGAATACCTTTGCCAAATAGTTTAAGCTTCCTTCGTTGTGAAAGCAACACAGCGAGATCTTTTTTTCGTGTGGTTAGTAACTAACCTGGTTTAGGAGTTTTAAAACCGCCCATAGGCCTCTGACTTGGCTTCACATGCTGCCGATAAATATATCTCAGGCATGCCGTTTGCAGGTGCAGACAAGCGGTTTCCGCACGATGTTTTCCTGCACCGTTTTTGAAGTATGTAAGTGATAATAATACAATACGCACATGTTTCTGAAAAGTCAGAGGTACGAGCCTTGGGTACGAAATTGAAACTTATGACTTGGAAGTCTGACGGTCACACCACTAGGCTATCACTGCTGCTCTAGACAGTGCAATCATAAATTCGTTTGAAAAACATGGTCAGTAAGAAGTAGGTAGGTTATATTAATATCTCAAAATAAACTTTGGCATTAAAAAATCTCAGGTTTAAATTAAAACCTATATTTTATTAAATTTGCGCCAATAAAGGAAACAAAAGAAAACCATCTTCCATAATAACTCTCATAAACAATGAATCATTCATTCATTTTGATGTTCATTGATAAATTCCTTACAACTTTGAGTGACATCTTCTAAACAAACGGAGCAATGCTTTTTGAACCTGTCATTATTGTCTTTCAAAAGAAATCATTTTCTTAGTCCATCTCTGACTCATAAGGTCAATGTGCCTTCAATGTATCTCATTATGGACATCATTATATACTTCAAAATACATAACGGACATTGTTCACGGTTCTAACACCGTTAAGTGGTGTATGTTAAGGAAAAACATTAGAAAACAATAAGATCTTTTGTTGTAAAGAAGGCCTCTATATCATTGAGTTAACGATTTGTATGGCATATTGAAAGCTTGGTAACTAATGTGATTACGCAGTTAATTAACACGTGGTTCATATATGATGTTATGTTTATGAAATAGTGTGTTCCTGTTCTGTTCTAGGATTAAATTAGCATTTTAGGAAATACTATTTAATAGATCTTTCCGTGTGGTGCCGGACGTAAAGAATAGCACTAGCCTATTTCTTCCTGTGGGTGTCGTAAAAGGCGACTAAGGGACTTAATAGAGAATGGGCAGCAATGCGTTCTCTACGCATTTTAACGCCATACTGCGATCGCCAACCCGCCTGCCAGCGTGGCGATTATGGCAAAGCCTCCCCCATTTGGGGGAGGCCTATGTCCAGCAGTGGACGTCCTTCGACTGAAATGATGATGATTTAATAGATTGTCTACAAGCTCGATCTTAGCTTGAAAATAAATCATTTTCATCATAAATTCAGTAGTTTACGCTGAGAGGTTTGCGGATAAGTAATATCCGCATGGGTCAATCGATCAGGTTGAGCTATGCTTCCCGCGGTTGGTCCATGGATGGGTGATCTTTACATACCAAGACGCCTCCGTGCTTCGGTAAGCATGTTAAGACTTTGGTCCCGGCTGTCATTCGTGGATCTTTGACGTCGTTACAGAAGACCGAAAGTCTGACAACCAGTCTTACCAAGGGGTATCGCATTACCCAGTAACGGCATGTGGAGGTGAGATCCATGAAAAAGATAGGTACTGGTATTCAGCTGCATCCGGTTACACTGGAAGCTGACCCCAACATAGTTGTTAAAAGGCTAAGTATATGATGAGTAGTTCACGCTGTCTGTGTTTTAACAAAATTTTAAATACAGCAAAAATAAAATTTTTGATGTAGGATAGTTATACTAAAATTATTGTTTAGTAGTGGAGGTTCTTGCAATAAAGTTTGTCAGTAGTATTATTAAATATAGCAATTTTTAATAATAATTTTCATCACATTATTGACTTCACAAAGTTCACAAGAGATATTACATACCTAACTTAGTTTTCATTTCTTTACCTCGTTTGATTAATAAGTATACCAAATGAATAAAACAGCTTTGAAACAGCGACATTACTCTATTTGTTTAATTTAAAAGTCGTATATTTCGCACCAATCATCAGAGCGTGTACTTTTAAATTATATATTTTTTGTTCGACCATTTGGTGAGGTTTTAACTTTGCCCTTGACACTGTAACTTAATTTTTTACATTGTTTTTATGTGACAAAGCAAGGACAGTGTCGTGAGCAGTTGATCATTGTAATATTTTGTGTCGACGAAATGAAAAAAAGTCCCTGAATATAGCCATGAGCTTTGCATTTTTGTTGGTGATCGACAAATGGTACGTAGTGGTAGAGAAAGGATGAATTTTATACGCGCAAAAACGTCTTACGTTTAAAAAGTTCTCTTACAAGTTTTGCTTGAATAAAATGAATGGCATGGCCCAGACTAACACCCGGTTTCTGAGAGACTTATCAAAATCCCAATTAGCTGTCTGTACTGTCAAGTAATTTGATTTGTAAGAGCTTTTGCGCATCTTAGGTCAAAAGTAGACGTAATATTTATGATGGTTTGCACACTGGATCCGAGTTTCATCAAGCCGAATTTAGAACATTTCCAATTCGGATGGAGCTCGGATGTTGAACTCGGACTAGTGAGCGATGGGTTATGAAGTCTATCAACATTTTTATGTATGTGGCTCTGTGTGACTTTGTTAACATTGATACCTAACTTCGTTTTTCTCTTCATTCCAGGTCAAGGATGTCACCAGCAGCGTCGTTCGCTCAACGATGGGCCCGTGACAACCTAACCAGGAAACCATCTTCTGAGGAGTTAGTGGTGCTCGGTCTCTTCCCTATCACCTGTGAGGGGAACGAGGCTGAAGCAGCCAAGAGAGCAAGGAGGTATTATACGGCGAGAGGTCCGGGAGGACTGACGGAGTTGTGGCATAAGAGGCACCCCGATGATGAGGAGATTCTCTCTAGCTGTCAGGATGTGTGAGTATTTTTTTCATACTTTTTGTCTTGTAAGGTACTTGATTTAGGGGGTTTAATTATCATATCATCGTGTGTAGTGTTAAGGTACACAACATGGCTAACCATGTTGTATACCTTAACACTACACACGAAGAAAAACGTGTGTGTTGCAAAGGCCCTTAGTACTAATACTAAGGGCCTTTGCAACACACACGTTTTTCTTACCGTGAAAAACTACGGTTTATTCGCCGTGAGTAAGCACGGTCGTCAGTGTTGAATGGATCACTATGGAAGCTTGTTGACAGACATGTTTTTTCTACAGCTCGATTTATACGCCGTGTGTAGGCACGATCGTCAGTATTGTATGGACCACTATGGAGGCTTGTTGACAGACCCTTTTTCTCTACGGCACGGTTTATACGCCGTATGTAGGCACGGTCGTCAGTGTTGTATGGATCACTATGGAAGCTTGTTGACAGACATGTTTTTTCTACAGCTCGATTTATACGCCGTGTGTATGCACGATCGTCAGTATTGTATGGATCACTATGGAAGCTTGTTGACAGACACGTTTTTTCTACAGCTCGATTTATACGCCGTGTGTATGCACGATCGTCAGTATTGTATGGATCACTATGGAAGCTTGTTGACGGACACGTTTTTTCTACAGCTCGATTTATACGCCGTGTGTAGGCACGATCGTCAGTATTGTATGGATCACTATGGAAGCTTGTTGACAGACACGTTTTTTCTACAGCTCGATTTATACGCCGTGTGTATGCACGATCGTCAGTATTGTATGGATCACTATGGAAGCTTGTTGACAGACACGTTTTTTCTACAGCACGATTTATACGCCGTGTGTAGGCACGGTCGTCAGTGTTGTATGGATCACTATGGAAGCTTGTTGACAGACATGTTTTTTCTACAGCTCCATTTATACGCCGTGTGTAGGCACGATCGTCAGTATTGTATGGATCACTATGGAAGCTTGTTGACAGACACGTTTTTTCTACAGCTCGATTTATACGCCGTGTGTATGCACGATCGTCAGTATTGTATGGATCACTATGGAAGCTTGTTGACAGACACGTTTTTTCTACAGCACGATTTATACGCCGTGTGTAGGCACGGTCGTCAGTGTTGTATGGATCACTATGGAAGCTTGTTGACAGACATGTTTTTTCTACAGCTCGATTTATACGCCGTGTGTATGCACGATCGTCAGTATTGTATGGATCACTATGGAAGCTTGTTGACAGACACGTTTTTTCTACAGCACGATTTATACGCCGTGTGTAGGCACGGTCGTCAGTGTTGTATGGATCACTATGGAAGCTTGTTGACAGACATGTTTTTTCTACAGCTCGATTTATACGCCGTGTGTATGCACGATCGTCAGTATTGTATGGATCACTATGGAAGCTTGTTGACAGACACATTTTTTCTACAGCTCGATTTATACGCCGTGTGTAGGCACGATCGTCAGTATTGTATGGATCACTATGGAAGCTTGTTGACAGACACGTTTTTTCTACAGCACGATTTATACGCCGTGTGTAGGCACGATCGTCAGTATTGTATGGATCACTATGGAGGCTTGTTGACAGACCCTTTTTCTCTACGGCACGGTTTATACGCCGTATGTAGGCACGGTCGTCAGTGTTGTATGGATCACTATGGAAGCTTGTTGACAGACATGTTTTTTCTACAGCTCGATTTATACGCCGTGTGTATGCACGATCGTCAGTATTGTATGGATCACTATGGAAGCTTGTTGACAGACACGTTTTTTCTACAGCTCGATTTATACGCCGCATGTCGGCACGATCGTCAATAATGGATGGATCACTATGGAAGCTTGTTGAAAGACACGTTTTTTCTACGGCACGATTTATACGCCATGTGTAGGCACGTTCGTGAGTGTTGTATGGATCACTATGGAAGCTTGTTGACAGACACGTTTTTGCTACAGCACGATTTATACGCCGTGTGTAGGCACGATCGTCAGTATTGTATGGACCACTATGGAGGCTTGTTGACAGACCCTTTTTCTCTACGGCACGGTTTATACGCCGTATGTAGGCACGGTCGTCAGTATTGTATGGACCACTAAGGAGGCTTGTTGACAGACCCTTTTTCTCTACGGCACGGTGTATACGCCGTATGTAGGCACGGTCGTCAGTGTTGTATGGATCACTATGGAAGCTTGTTGACAGACACGTTTTTTCTACGGCGCGGATTATACACCGTACCGTAAAGACGCCCCGTGACGTATACAATGGGCCTTAAGTTACCAACAGCGAGAGATGCCCTGAAATAAGTCATCTAGTACCTATATAGGGAGAATTAACTGTCAATCTTCAGATATCCCTTTTGAGGCAAAGGATTACTTCACTTATTTTATGTCGTGCTTAAGCTCTCTCAGCCTCTGAGAAATTCGAATGACAAATCATAGTAAGGATCCGCCGAGGAACGACTTTCAGCCATCTGTTTAATGGATGAAAAGTATTTTAAATCTTTAGTATATTAGAAAATATATAGCGAATGGGTTGGCAAAAAAAATCCTGGCTAGAATTTGATTAATAAAAAATTCTAAAATTACTTCTTTTTTTATTGCAGTCATTCGGGGGGAGGGTTTTCCTCTGCGGATCTTAGACGATGAGTGTCTACCTAAGTTGTAACCAATAACATAACATCACGCCTTATTTCCCCGAAGAGTTGGTCAGAGGTGTACCTGTAGTGCACCCATATTTCGCCAGTTATGTTATAAGTCCTATGTAATAGGAGGCCTATTGCCATCAACCGGGCATAAATCCATAATCTGGGCTGCTACTGCGAAATTTCTGTTAGAAAAACCCAATAATACTTTCCCCGACCGGGGATCGAACCCAACACCTCATGCTCAGCAGTAACGCTAACGACCACTAGACCAACGAGGCAGTCTATGCTGCATTCGCAATTCATTTCCAAACATGTAAACAAACACGAGTTTTAAGAAAAACAACTGTAATGGCTACACATAAGGTTCAGTTTGCGCTACAACTTCATATTTTTTATGACTTTTTCAGCAGTACTAGTCGGTCTAAAATCAACCTTATTTACACGTGCATAAATTTAAAGCGACATAATGGTTAACCTTCATTATCCTTAGTTTTAAGTAGGTACAGTACATGTACAGATTAACTAGGAAATCAATCAAATATACACATACACGTTATGACAACGTAGTTTGCATTAGATTTATCGAGTGCTTCCGCTACTAATTTGTATTCTTCAGGGGATCGATTTGAACGTGTTGAACAGGAAAAACTCTCTGATTAGGTAGTTAATGTTGTTGTCTAGAAATGTATCCTTATCTGTGAATCGAAGAAAAACTATTAATCAACAATGACTCTTCTTCTTTTTTGCCTATAAAACGAACTGAGTACACTGCGCTCACTGGATATGTTTTTCTCTGTCAAAAAGATAGTGTTCCGGTGATATCGCATTGAACGACGAAAAATCCCAACAAGTTTGGATTCTTTCGGACGTCAGAACTGTCCCAGTCTGCGCGCTCCCTCTGTTCTTGGAAGTTATCGTTCGTGCGTGTGAAACTGAGGGAAACTTAATACTGAAACAAATAACTTATGTTTTAACGTTGGTACAAGTTTGCTCCAATTAAATAAACTGTATGAACTAAGCTTTAGAACTGGCAAAGAGAAATAAAATGCACAAGATATTATAGACTTTCTCAAATGTACACACAGTCATATATACTTAAATACAAATCAAACATGTTGTAATGTAATACATATGTCATTGTTGAACTATCACGCTTGGTAGCCGCAGAGTGAGCAGAGATGAGTATTTCTTCTTTCTTTTTCTCAGGTACTGTTGAAGTCATCATCGTTAACCTAGCCTTTTCCAAACTGGAGGCCGACCCTTTGGCCGGCCTGTCTAACTAACCTAGTATAGACTGGAGTCTATAATGGGTTAGTTAGACAGGCCGGCCGCTCTCACGAAGGTTTGAATCTGCCTGTAACTTAGATAACATGTACCAAATTTGTACCTTTTTATTATTATATTATATTATATTATACTATGACATAGCCCGAGGAGGAGCTCGTGGCTAAGTAACAACAGCCACACTGGTCGATCCATCAGGTTAAGCTACGCTTGCCGGGGTTGGTCAGTGGATGGGTGATCATCTTTACATACCGAGAATCCTCCGTGGCTCGGAAAGCACGTTAAGCCGTTGGTTCCGGCAGTCATTCGTGGATCTTTAACAGTCGTTACGAGTCGTCAGAAGCCCGAAAGTCTGACACCAGTCTTACCAAGGGGTATCGTATTACCCAGTTACTGGGTTGTGGAGGTCAGATAGGCAGTCGCTCCATGTAAAATACTGGTATTCAGCTGCATCCGGTTAGACTGGAAGATGACCCCAACATAGTTGGGAAAAGGCTAGGCAGATTGATTGACTATGACATAGCCCAATTGCCTATCTTACCGTTAACAATATGAGCCTATAATTTTTCAACCGCAAAGACGATATTGTGTAATGACTTAGTTTTGTCCTCCTGACTATTTTTATTGATTCTTCTACATAATTACCCGACTGCCAAGGACGGGTTATGTTTTTTCGCGCGTATCTTGTATGTCTGTATATTTGTATTTCTTTGTATTACCTTGTATCTTCCAAACGGCTGGATGGATTAAGGTATCGTTATATTTGTCTTAAAAACGCAAGTGTCCTTAGATAAATAATTTATAAAAATCAAAAACCCGACTGCAAAATCACATAACTGAAAAGAATAAAATAAGCCAATAACCTGAAAATATGGTGTTACTTTTGTTAAACCCTCTTTCCAAACCATAAAATTCTATAGATTATATTTTTTATCATCAAATATTTTACTAATATCAACAAACAAACCGTTTCCAGATACATCGTGCCACTTCGGTCACGCAGCATTGGAGGCAGGCGAGTGACCCTGGTGCGGCTACCAGCTCCATCAGCACAGGACAGACCTCTATCAGCTAAGGCGTTACTTGCACGATGGCTTATGATATTGGACATTAGGTACTTACCTACCCATCTATTATTGTTGCTATTGAATATGAAATCTACATAACATATGACTTCTTACTTTTGGACAACCCTAATTACATTTTTTTCTTCTTCTTTGTTTGTCTTTGTTGCTATCAAATTGCTTAAACTATGGTCAAAAGATCAGCCCGTCAGCAAATCAACAGCGAGGCTAACTGAAGGCTTCCAGGGGCACTCTGTTATATTGATAACAGTACCATAGCTACCAAACCAAACCATCTTTACATACCGGGACCCTCCGTGCTGTCATTCATGGACCTTTGACAGTCGTTACGGGTACTCAGAAGCCCGAAACTCTGACAACCAGTATTACTAAGAGGTATCGTATTACACAGTAACTGAGTTGTGAAGGTCAGATAGGCAGTCGCTCCATGTAATATACTGGTATTCAGCTGCATTCATTTAGACTGGAAGCCGACCCCAATATACTTGAGAAAAAGGCTGGATGTAATGATGATGACTTGTTGGTACCTAGTTGTCACAAGCAAACGTGACAAAAACCTAAAGTTCTTTGTAAGGACCTGGTTCTAAAAAGATCATGTACTTACTTTCAAATTATATGTATAGGTATAAAATATGGACGTGCGTGTCCCAGGAACGTGCCCTAAACTCTGACACCAATAGCACATAAAACAAAGTCGATATATCCCAAAATTACCAACATTAGAGCGTGCATTCTGAAACTGAGCAAAGTCGCAATTAGGTGTCAAATATTTCGCTGTTTTGATTAATTTGGCAATGTTACTTTATGGAAATATGAAATATTTAACTAGTGAACTAAAATATTGATTATGAAATGCAGTAATTAATATTTTAGTTTTAGATGTAGAAAAGTATTTGGAATCTTTCCAAAATTTCCTTTTTACACCTAAAACGGCTCCAACATAAAATTCAGTGATAAATTTGCAATTCATTAATAATATTCTAGCTCACTAGATCGAACTCGATATTTTATATTTCCATACAGAAATATTGCCAAATTAATCAAAACAGATAAATATTTGACAGCTATTTGCGACGTTGCCAACTTTTAGAATAAACGATCTTCATTTAAAACAAGAGTCTCACATAACCTTATCGACAACAACTCACAACTAAGTAAACACAGATAAATAAATTCTACATAATACTGGAATATAATCAGTTTAAAGAGACAAAGAGCCAGTGTCAGGACTAACAAAGACTGTGAATGTTACAATAGGCTCTTTGTTAGGCCCAGACTGTTTGCATATCGTTTCGTCTCGTCATCGTGAACCTTTGGCACGAACGCTTAGGTTTACTTTTTGAAATAATTTAGCTGTTACGTCAATTATTCAGCCAGTATTACGAAAAATAAAAGATAATTTTACAGGAGTTAAATCCTTTTCACTAACCCTTCTTGACGGATCGCCAGAGGTTTCGTTGATGTAGTTTTTCAAACTTATTAGAATTGTTTTGTGTACAGACTGTTCTAAAGAAGAGATTTCTTGAGCCCATAGACAGTGAGAAATTAAGGGTGTCGACGGCTCGAACACGTTGGTGGGCGTGACTAATATACATGCAAATTATTTAGTTTTATTTATTTAATATTTATTTATCTAGTTTTTATTTGTTTACGATTTCTATACATTTATTTAGTGAAATAGACGATGATTTATAACGAAAACGAGCGCGGAGAATTCATTAACAGACCTTTGGACGTATAAATATTATGGAAAAACTACTGGATCAATTTACAAAAAAAAAAAAAAATATTGAATAGATTTTCTATCCCTGTAGGACTTCTATTTTGAATTTTTTTTACTACATAAGTTATTTATTTACGCCAAAAGACGAGTTAAAATTAGTGTTGAAATATGGAAATTTCGACGCTTATAACATCCATACCAATTTTTTTTTTCATTTCTGCTTCCATACAGTTCTAAATAACGACAACAAAAATGTTTGATATTTTTTTTAATTTTGAACGTACACTGTCAAACAGACGAGTAATCACAATACTACGTCTGTATGGAAGAATGACCGACCAGCGCGCCCTTAAGATTCAATGAGTAAGGAGCATAGATATAAGAAAGAAGGAGATATGCCCGGTAGTTGAAAATGTATTGAAACCCAATGTCTTCACTACACCCCCTCTACCTTGCCACGGTTGCCACAACTACACATGCAGATCAGTAAACCCAATAAATACAAGGTCGCGCACACACTTGCAATTTATAAATCAGAACGTACTACACAATCAATTATAAACCTTATCCCATCAAACACAACGTGCATTTACCATATACCGTTCAACTCACTCACACGAAAACATCGATCGCTATCGTTGTGCTGTGCAAAAGCCATTTATTCTACATATACGCTAGTGATTGACTATTGATTGACATCGGAAAGTTATCGATTCTCCCTTTTATTATTATACTAAATTTTTTGGGAGTATCTGAAAAAATTATAAATTTAAACGATATGTAACATATACTAAGATGATATAAATAAACAATAAGTAACTAAAAAAAAGAAATATTAAGTAAATCAAACTAATTCAACATTATGAAAAAATTTAATTGAGTATAAAACAAGATTTCACATCGGTCTTCCAATCAGGCCATAACTGTTGACAAATTGAAGAATAAACTTTAATAGTAATATAAATTCATACGACAATCGAAATTATTGTCGATAGCCTACGTTAGTGGATCTGCACAACCACATCACTAACCCGTCGCAAGACGCTGCGGCCGTAATAACGATGCAACCGCTTAAAGAAAATATCGTTTTGTGATTTTTACATTGCTTGTCCAGTCACTTAGCAACATAGTAGTGGTGGTAGTGGTAAAGAAGCAATGTATTTACTACAATAATAGTACAGTCGCTGTGATATATGAAAACAAAAATAACGTAGTAAAAGTTAAGTAAGATTTGTGGTTTTTCATGATTTTCAACACAAATATAGTAAAATACTTGTGCTGATATATATTAAGCGGTTCTATCATTTATAAAGTTTCTAGTTTAGCTTAGGTTTTTACAAGAAACTACTGAACAACACGGTATTCTTAAATGTTATCACGATTGCGTTCGAAAGCGCACTAGTTACCGGAGACGGCCATTTGCCTGAGGCATGATCATTGTGATCAGAAAGCGCGGACACAGACACGCCCCCATGCCACTTCTCCTGTTATTTATATTTCTATGGTAAGAAGCAAAAGTGTAAAAAATTAAAATTTCCAAAACTGAAACCTTGGAAGCAACTATAGGATGAATATATTTTTTAAATAACTTTATGGTTCACCTGTTTCAGACTCCGTGAGGACCCCACTCCCGGCGAGGAGGTAATCTTCATAGATGTAAGCGATCTTCAGCCAGCACATATCAAGAACCACTTCAGAGGCACCTACTGGAAGGACTTCGTTTGGTGCATGAAGGTAATATTAACATTATTGACTGAGCGAGCGAAGTGTCTCTGGTTCAAGGTTGGCAAAATTTGCTTTCGTGTGTCAGTTTGTTGGTACGCCTATACAGGCCGTAATTTACAACTGATCTGGGTAAAACTTGGTATACAGGCTTGACGACTATATAGCTGATGTTTTTTGTCGTCGGGTGTTTTTATTGTAGGGGTACTTCCTCCAAAAAGGGGTATGAGGAGGGGGCATAAATAAGTTATTTTACACTTACACGAGACTAACAAATACTGATCAGCAAAAGAAAATTATGATAATAAATGACGCTTACCTTCTTTTATTAACAGTGTACTTATTTCATCTATTGTTATAATATACTTCACTTTGTTATTATACTTTCTTTACTATTTTATTATTATTTATAACTATTCATATGTTTTATTCAAACACCCCACAGTTTTTTTGCCTGACTTAAAACTAAATAGCAGTCGGTGTATCTGTCCGCCGCGATTGGCGGCCTATTGCGCTTTGTGAGTGCACGAATCAATCTAGTCTAGCTAATCGCTAAGAACAGGTTTTGCGGGGACAGTTTCTGTTGTGACAGCATCTGTTTGGCATTAATGCAGAAATGAACCTTTTTGGCGCAGCCATGAGGCACACACTACTCGTATTATTGTTAAAATATTATATTCACTTTTTTTATATTGTATTTTGTGTTTCACGAACTGTGTCCAAATAAACAATATTCTTTCTTTCTTTCTTTCTAAAGACAGAAAAGTCTGACTCAATCTGCCAATCTGCCTAGCCTTTTCCCAACTATATTGGGGTCAGCTTCCAGTTTAACAGGATGCAGCTGAGTAGCAGTATTTTACATGGAGCGACTGCCTATCTGACATCCACAACCCAGTAACTGGGTACGATCCCCCTTGGTAAGACTGGTTGTCAGACTTTCGGGCTTCTGACGACCCGTAACGACTGTCAAAGACCCACGAATGACCGCCGGGACCAACGGCTTATCGTGCTTTCCGAGGCACGGAGGAGTCTCGGTAGGTAAAGATGGTCACCCATCCACAGACTAACCCCGGCAAGCATAGTTTAACCTGATGGATCGACCTGTGCGGCAGTCATTGCTTAGCCACGAGCTCCTCCGTCAGACAGAAAAGTCTAAATGATCGAAATTATTTGTCTCCAAAATATCTAAATCTAAGCCAAAATCCATCTCCATCACAAAATTTAGATTTTATTTTTTATTTATAGATGTTTAATTCATTTAAAAAATTAAAAACCGCGTATTTTCGTGGGTAATCTAGTAAGTTTAAATCTTTTCCTCATGAAATTTTAACTTTTAACGTGTGGTTATTCTTTTTCCAGACCGCCTACCCCCTTCGTATCACAGAGGTCCACATTATAAACACACAGCGTCTGAAGACCATGTCCCTCCTGCTACTCCACATAGGCCTGTACCCCTGGAGACGTAAGGTGGTCCAGCTGCATGGGACATCCGACAGCATTGAGGAGGCGCTGGGATCTGACAGGTTTCCGGTAGATGGACTGCCGTATGAATATGGAGGAAGAGCTGGGATGATGAAGGATCTTAATGGTATGGTTCTTATTTTAATCAATGTTTTGGTTCATATTTTCACAACTAAGCCAAAAAGCCACCACGAAAGTGACCAAACCGAAGTCCTCACTTGGGACGAACCCTACTACCAATGTAACCTGGTTCACTGGCTTTAAATTTACTAAGTCTTCAAACGACGCTTGGGAGAGGCCTATGTCCAATACTGGGCGTCTTTCGGCTGATCAACCTCATCATCTGCCTGAATTTTCCCAACTATGTCGGGGTTGGCTTCCAGTCTAACCGGATGCAGCTGAACACCAGTATTTTACATGGAGTGACTGCCTATCTGACCTCTACAACCCAATTACCGGGTAACACGATACCCCTTTGTAAGACTGGTTGTCAGACTTTTGGGCTTCTAACTACCCGTAAAGATTGTCAAAGATTTACGAATGATAGCCGGGACCAACGGCTTAGCGTGCTTTCCGCGGCACGGACGGGCCTCGACATTGTAATGGATGGTTACCCATCCACAAACCGACCGCGGCTAGCGTAACTTACCCTCCGCTCGTCCCGTGGGTCTGTTATGATTTTGCCACGAGCCCCTCGATGATGATCAATCTATTTGATTTAAATGGTTTGGTTCAGTTTTCAATTAATTGGCCTTGGTCTTTTGCTAGATTTTCGAAAGGTTATTTTAATACATGATTTTATTTGAGCTCTGACAAAGCAAAATAACCTCAGATACGAGTATCCTCAAATATTTAGCTTTTCGAAGTATGCTAAAACAAAACAACATTTAGTAACCAGTTATCACTGCTTACGGAGCGACGTAATTAGCTAAAGTAATTCCCTAAGCTTATTCTCAGTTCTTAGTGATAGCCTTGTCGTGTGACCGTCGGACTTTTCGGATTTATGTGCCTATTGTATAATTAAATTTTCCTTCAAAAACGGTGAAGGAAAAGAAGATATTTTTCGACGGCATGTAAAGCCATTTCCGAGGCCCATGGGCTTCATAAAAACTCTGGGACTAGGTTAGTAACCAAACGAAAAAGAAAGAAGTAACCCAAAGACAGGACGACCATTTACATTCGACTAAAATTATTTTCACCTCTTTTTACAGACGAATGGACAAAAAAACTCCTATCAAACTCAAAATGGCTTCAACGAGAAGAGCGCAAGTTCTACGAGACAGATTTAAAACCCGAAGTAAAAGCGCGAATGCGTCACCGAAGCGCGGTCCGCATGCTGCGCGGAAGCAACGGGTCTTACGACACCGTGACAAGGACGCACTCGTGTCGATCCTTGCATCGACATGACGACCTGGATAATGGCATCCATGGTGCTTATAGGACATTAAAAGTGACGAGTGACAGAGTTTATGAAGTTAATATGTCATAAAATTACGATGTGATTGTTTTCAAGTGAGAAAAAACACTATGGTATATAACTATACTCCATTGGTTTAGGTAGGTAATTAATGAAGGTAAACAAATCGTAAAAAGGGTTTTTATAGATGACTCTTTCTTGTTTAAAAATACGTTTTAACCAAATTAAATTTCTGTTCGATTTTTACGATCGTTTCCTCTTTTATTAATGATGTAAAACTTTATTATTTATTCTTAAACTACTCTTCGTAAACTACGTAACTGGCTGAGCACATTTTTTTTGTTAGATTTATAATAATAATATACTTACCTAATATTTTGTAATCTTTCTATTGTTAAGAGCCCAACAAAACAGGTTCAATAAACGTCAATGAATTATAGCGTTGCTAAATTGAACAGTACAACTGTGACGTAGCATGACAACTGAAGTGACAGGTATTACGTTTAGTCGGTCACTTGACAGCTCTCTCGTCACGTGGTTTTTTTGTTTACCTTTATTTAACTACCTAAACCAACGGAGTATAGGTGCCTATAGTCGGTTCCAAAACTATCCGATGACAGTGTAAGCAGACCCTGTTCAAGTTTTAATTCTAACGCAATCAGTCACTAAACTGAATGAATATCACATTAACCTGTATTTAGAAGGTCTCAACTTTATAGTTTACCACGTTTTTCCAATGATTAAAATAACATTATTACATTGTTAATGAAAAATCATCAACGAAAATTGAGGTTATACAATTAACCTCAAGTGACAAATGAAAAACATCTTCAAGGTGATATAAAAGTAGAATTTCGGGTCTAATAATCATATCAAAGTACTCAATTTGTAAGTGGCACTACAAATTGTCATCCACAGGTACGTTTATGCCATTTGTTTACATTTTCGTCAGATACTTTTGAAACATACAGAACACCTTAAATGTCACTTATCCCGTTAGTGACATTTTAAGTATAGTTATAAACCTCAACTCAACCACTTCAATATTAAATCATAAAAGATACCTAGTAAGTGACAAATTATAATTAAAACTTTTACTTTTTGTAAAACTATTGTGATTGTAAATAGTTAAATTGTAATGTGACAGATGATGTTTGGTTTAGTTAAATACTATGCTTTATTGTATATTGAATGTGATCCATGTCTACTCTTACAGAATTAAAATCAAAAAGAAATGAGCAATATTTTTTTTTTTTAATGTGAACAATTTAATTATAATCAATCAATAATTTTTCAGTATCAATGTTTAGTGTTCTGGCTTTAGTGTTGTAGAAAGTTTATTTTTAATTTTATTGTAATTTTAATAACATTATTTTCAATACTCAAATATAATAATTATTATGACACTGTGAAATGGTTTGTTTCGAAATTATAATGAAAATACCTTTTTTAAATATGTACAATATGTGCATACACCTACTGTGATTAATTAAATAAAAACACTATGCTTACCCGACTGCTCCAGAAGGAGTGTGATGTTTTTATATTATTTATATTCTTTGCTTGGTTATTAACATTCTTATGTACACACTGCAAAGGTCAGCCTGTTATTCTAGAAACTCAGAAACAAAAAGAAGAAATTAGACTACGCCATTTTTTTCTTTTTTTTTGTGGTTTGGAAATTATCAAATAACTCCTCCCGCTCTGGGCGGAGCGGGAGGGTGTCAGACTCTTACTGACTAAAATCCACCCGTGTTCCTTCAGTTGCATGTATGTTGCCAGGGTCCAAGGTATCCCTTTCAGACTTTCCCGCGACCCCGGCAGGCATCGGCCCTAGCGGACCCCGTCAGTTGTGCTACCATCAAAGTCAAAGTCAAAGTCAAACAATTTATTTCAATTAGGCACATAAAAGGCACTTATGAACGTCAAGTTTACAGAAAATAGAATTGATTCTAGTCGCCCCTTCCAAAAGATAGTTTTCGTATGGAGAAGAATGGGCAAGAAACTCCACCGTTACTCTTTTAAAATGTTTTTACGATATTTTGCATACATTAATTATATAATTATATGTGAAGACGATGCATCTAGAATAAGATTACTATACCGCGATAGGTAAAAAAGAATGAAAAATAAAGCAATTACAGATAAATTAAATATGTGACAGATACATGGTGCTCACATATTTACAAACATTGTAAAATTATACGATATTCCTAACATTTTAACAAGTAATACTAATAAGTCAGTGTGTGAGTTCATCTCCTTTATCTCGATATTCCTACGGGATCGAGACTTATGCGGGTAAAACCGCGAGGCGCTGCTGCACAGTGCGCAGTATGTCATTAAGTAAAATGTGGAGATTTTAGTTTTAGAACGACTAGAAATACTATGTCCTAACCCAGGTCCTGGTCTACCCATGTGCCAAATTTCATCCAAATCCGTTCAGCCGTTTTAGCGTGAAAGTGCGGGTAACAAACAAATTCAGTTTCATATTTATAATAGTTAGGATTTACAAAATTAACAAAAGGTTTTGTTTTTTTGAGTAACTTAAAATTCAGCTTGGTTTTTGTGCAAAAACCAGTCTGAAATATTTTAGGTACCTACTGTTTTCAAAGCAAAAGAAAAGAAATCCAAGCTTTCAACAACATGAACTCTGGTATTGTTTGCTTGCATACAGTTGTAAATAAAAAATATGGCCACCATTTTTCATGTTCAGTCGCCTATAAAATATTTTTTTTAGTTTATTTTAGGAGCGAATTGAGACGAGTTAATGAAATCTTTGTCTCACGTTTTGAGACTTATAAAGAGTGGCCGTATCTATACTTATTACAAAACAAAGTCGCTTTTCGCGTTTGTCTGTATGTCCTCGTTGTTCTTCTAAACCACGCAACAGATTCTGATGAGGTTTTCACCATCGTTTAGAGAATTTATTCCAGAAGGTTTATAAGTATAATTCGTTAATAATAAAGTTAGTTTACCTCAGAAATCTCGATGTTTTGTCAAGTTGTAAAAACCGAAGCAGGAGCGGGTCACTAGTTCAAAATAAACCACCCCTTTCAGTTTTAAGGCCGTGCGCACTTTGAACGCGTGTTCGTCACGAGTGAAATCGTACGAACTGCGTTTTGGTACGATTTACTCGTGACGAACACGCACGAACGATCCCGATCTTCCAAGTACAAAGGGAGCGCGCAGACTGAGTGCGAGTTAGTCGTACGTATACGTACGTATAGTTCCGACGTCCGAAAACAATCCTAGCTTGTTGGGATTTTTCGTGTGTTCAATGTAATATCACCGGAACACTGCCTATTTGACCACGGTCGTACGTTTACGTTCGATGCAAATTCGTGTCCAAAATGCGCGCGAACTTAGGATGTCTTAATCCTGAGTAAGGCACTACGGTTACTCAGTGCTTATGCCAGCAACATTGGTGTTAAGACCTGTGACTACTAGCTGCTGCCCGCCACTTTACCCGCGTGCTAGAAGTCTTACTTACTCCTTAAAACATCAGCTATCTGCATCTGCCAGTTAAAGTCCCGTCAGAATCGGTCCAGCCGTTTCGTAGATTACCTGGAACAGACAGACAATTTTTATTTTTTTTCTAGTTACCGTATATACTCTCATAATTATGCATTTAGTAAAAAGCTGTTATTTTGAAATTACAGACAGACTTAAATTTTCATATAGATATCTATAGATGTATAGCTGATCCTGATTCATCCTAACGTTTGCAAACAAATGTTTTATGCCAGTATACTTTTGCCACCGTTCAATGCAGAGATGCCCTAATTAAAACAATCTCATGTTTAGGCCTAGTTATTTCTTCCATGATGTACTGAGTCAACTCTTAACAGAAACCTTAAAATTGCAAAATATTTAACTGATTCTCTAAAAACTTAACATAACATCACGCCTGTATTTCTCCGAAGGGCTAGACAGAGGTACACCTATAGTACACTCACATTTCGCCAGTTATGTTTAAGTCCCATGTAATAGGGGGCGAGCCTATTGCCATCAATCGGGCACGAATCCAGACTCCGGGCAGCTTCGTAGAAATTCCAGATGAAAAACCCAATAACACTTTGCCCGACCTGGGAATCGAACCCAGGACCTCATGCTCAGCAGTAGCACTTACGACCACTAGACCAACGAGGCAGTCTAAAAACTTATTGATCTTCGAATGATGGACACTTTTTTAAAATAATGAACCTTTAAAATCTTTTAAGATACTTTGTGATTTAGTATTTTTAGGAGCTCAAAATGGAAATTATTAGAGGTTCGATTTAAACACTAGCCCCTTTAAATTATGTTGCATCTTTATCGTAAACCATTTTCCCACCTAAAAGTGGGAACTACAAGAATAATTAATTAGGCAGGCAATTCAAGCCCAGCTTGCATGGCTCAGCAAGCGCACGCGACTTCAAAGCCACAAGCAATTTAGAACCCCGCTTGGATTCATTTCACCCGAATGAATGCAGAAAGGGGTTTAATAATTTCGCACCCGGAACGTTTTGGGGAGAAATGTAGATGTATGTTTGTGGCCAGAAAGCCGCATGCCGGTAGAATTTATGGCGAACCTTGCTATTGTACCTATTATTCTCAGTTTTAGAGTTTGCGGAACTGAAAACAACAAATATACATACATAAAGCATTTAGTAGCAGGTTGGAGTCAGGATTTGTGCCCGGTTGATGGCAATTGGCTCGCCCTCTACTTATTAAATGGGACTCAGACGCGGGACATACAAAAATGGCGAGTGGAGCCGGCGCGCGTGGCGACGGTGTGGCCCAGGAAAAACACACAACGCCCGCGCCTCACCGTCACCTCGCTCGCGCCACGCCTCTTGTGTATGTTCCGCGCCATGTCGTTCCTATACATTTTGTATGAAATATGAAACGGGCTGCGCAACGCCCTCGCCATACCGGCGCGGCGCCGCGTCGCCACGCCCGCACCCCTCGCCACTTGTGTATGTCCCGCGGCATGACGTTCCTATACATTTTGTGTGAAATATGAAACGGGCTGCGCAACGCCCTCGCCATACCGGCGCGGCGCCGCGTCGCCACGCCCGCACCCCTCGCCACTTGTGTATGTCCCGCGGCATGTCGTTCCTATACATTTTGTGTGAAATATGAAACGGGCTGCGCAACGCCCTCGCCATACCGGCGCGGCGCCGCGTCGCCACGCCCGCACCCCTCGCCACTTGTGTATGTCCCGCGCCATGTCGTTCCTATACATTTTGTATGAAATATGAAACGGGCTGCGCAACGCCCTCGCCATACCGGCGCGGCGCCGCGTCGCCACGCCCGCACCCCTCGCCACTTGTGTATGTCCCACGGCATGTCGTTCCTATACATTTTGTGTGAAATATGAAACGGGCTGCGCAACGCCCTCGCCATACAGGCGCGGCGCCGCGTCGCCACGCCCGCACCCCTCGCCACTTGTGTATGTCCCGCGGCATGTCGTTCCTATACATTTTGTGTGAAATATGAAACGGGCTGCGCAACGCCCTCGCCATACCGGCGCGGCGCCGCGTCGCCACGCCCGCACCCCTCGCCACTTGTGTATGTCCCGCGCCATGTCGTTCCTATACATTTTGTATGAAATATGAAACGGGCTGCGCAACGCCCTCGCCATACCGGCGCGGCGCCGCGTCGCCACGCCCGCACCCCTCGCCACTTGTGTATGTCCCGCGGCATGTCGTTCCTATACATTTTGTATGAAATATGAAACGGGCTGCGCAACGCCTGCGTCACACCGTCACCGCGTCGCTACGGCCGCGCCCCTCGCCACTTGTGTATGTCCCGCGCCTTCAAAACATAATAAGCGAAATGTGGGTGCAATATAGGTACACCTCTGCCTAACCCTTCGGGGAAACAAGGAGTGCTGTTATATACCATCAAATAAGTTCATATCTAACCAGTTTTAAAACAAAATCCCGTGAACACGATGACCACATCTGTTACCGTCTTGGTTCTGTAGCCGCCGAGCGCTGCAAGCAGGAATAGTCCTCACGATGGTTAGATATGAACTTCATGATGGTACATACATAAACTCACTCCTTCTTTCCATGGGGGTAAGCAGAAACTACAGAAAGCCAACGGCTATAATCCGTACACACTCCTTTTTTTGTGTTTAACCTCATAGATCTGGAACCTAACCTTTCTGAAACAAGAAATATGCGTACCGCATACATTCCTTTTTAAAGAGCATGTTTTTAAATCGAACCTCTAATAACTTCCATGTTGCGCTCCTAAAAATACTTAATAGCCAAGTAACCTAAAAGATTTTAGAGGTTCATTAATTTATAAAAGTGTCCATCATTAGAAGGTTAATGCCAATTTGCTCCGAATCTACTAGACCAATTGAGTAGAAATTTGGTACACATATGAACTCCAATCCAAACACGGACGTGGAAAAGAAATAAATGATTTTACCCACCAACCAACCTACCCAATAACCAACCTACCCACAATGCAGCCTTCCCAACAACCAATCTGCCACCCACCAACCTACCCACCAACCAACCCGGCAACCAACCTACCCAGCAACCAACCTACCCAGCAACCAACCTACCCAGCAACCAACCTACCCACCAACCAACCCAGCAACCAACCTACCCAGTAACCAACCTACTCACCAAACAACCTACCCACCAACCTACCCAGCAACCAACCTACCCACCAACCTACCCAGCAACCAACCTACCCACCAACCTACCCAGCAACCAACCTACCCACCAACTTACCCAGCAACCAACCTACCCAACCTATCCACCAACCAACCAACCTACCCAGCAACCAACCTACCCACCAACCTACCCAGCAACCAACCTACCCACCAACTTACCCAGCAACCAACCTACCCAACCTATCTACCAACCAACCCAGCCAGCAACCAACCTATCCAGAAACGAACCTACCCAGCAACCAACCTACCCAGCAACCAACCTACCCAGCAACCATCCTACCCACCAACCAACCTACCCACCAACCAACCTACCCACCAACCAACCTATCCAGCAACCATCCTACCCACCAACCAACCTACCCACCAACCAACCTACCCACCAACCAACCTACCCAGCAACCAACCTACCCACCAACCAACCTACCCACCAACCAACCTACCCAGCAACCAACCCACCCACCAACCAACCTACTCACCAACCAACCTACTCACCATCCTACCCATCAACCAACCTACCCATCAACCAACCTACCCATCAACCAACCTACCCACCAACCAACCTACTCACCAACCAACCTACTCAGCAACCAACCTACTTACCAACCTACCCATCAACCAAACTACTCACCAACCTACCCATCAACCAACCTACCCATCAACCAACCTACCCACCAACCAACCTACCCACCAACCAACCTACCCAGTAACCAACCTACTCACCAACCAACCTACCCACCAACCTATCCAGCAACCAACCTACCCACCAACCTACCCAGCAACCAACCTACCCACCAACCTACCCAGCAACCAACCTACCCACCAACTTACCCAGCAACCAACCTACCCAACCTATCCACCAACCAACCCAGCCAGCAACCAACCTACCCAGAAACGAACCTACCCAGCAACCAACCTACCCAGCAACCAACCTACTCAGCAACCATCCTACCCACCAACCAACCTACCCACCAACCAACCTACCCACCAACCAACCTATCCAGCAACCATCCTACCCACCAACCAACCTACCCACCAACCAACCTACCCAGCAACCAACCTACCCACCAACTAACCTACCCAGCAACCAACCTACCCACCAACCAACCTACTCACCATCCTACCCATCAACCAACCTACCCATCAACCAACCTACCCATCAACCAACCTACCCACCAACCAACCTACTCACCAACCAACCTACTCAGCAACCAACCTACTTACCAACCTACCCATCAACCAAACTACTCACCAACCTACCCATCAACCAACCTACCCACCAACCAACCTACCCACCAACCAACCTACCCACAAACCAGCCTTCCCATCAACCATCTACCCACCCACCAGCCTACCCACCCACCAACCTACCCACCAACAACCTACCCACCAATCAACCTACCCACCAACCTTAAAACAGTCGTTAAGTTTTCTGAAATTTTCCAATGTTCTGCGCAATTTTCTTAATTTTTCTTTCCGTTAGAACTTTCTATAAAGTACTAGAAAACTTTAAAAAAAAGATGAATGAAATCGTTAAAATTGTTGTCAAGTTATGGCGTGACCAAGGGACATAGGGATTCATTTTTATATACAGGGTGTCCCACGGATATGCCACATGGAGGGAAAGTACCTTGAATATTGTAGATGGAACATTTTACTGAAAGAAGACATTATTTGTATTTAAAAACAATTTAAACTGCATTCATAGATATTTAAATAATTACATGATTGAACCGGAAATCGAACCCGTTACACGAGAAACATAATCACCCTGTAGCTTTATCATACCGATCTAAAGGCTTCATCATAAGGATTATTTTTTGCTAAATAACATGGTGTCAAATATAAAAGGAAGACCATGAATTTTAACATTTTTAATACAAAATTAATCAATTTATCAAATGCTCAAAATGAGTCCCTTCCTGTTGAATACAAAGTCGCACTCTTTTGATTATTTCGCTTCCTGTCGATTTTTTGATCTTGTTGTGGTGGATATTTAAAATATTACGTCTAAGTTCTGCTTGTAGCTCGTGGACACTTTCATACTGGTTCTTGTAAACTAATTTTTTTACAAAACCCCATAAAAATAAATCTAACGGAGTTAGATCTGGGGACCTCGGCAGCCATCTTTTTCTGAACAAAATTTCACATCAAATACCCTGGACTTCCACAAATATTTCAAAACCAAAATTAGCCACATTGGTCCAGCGTTTCTCGAGTTTTAACGAGACTAACGAATAGCAATTCATTGTTATTATATAGAGATGTAGATAATAAATTGCAAATACACATAAAAACCAGTTCAAGGACCTCTAAGAACTTATATTTATTTTACTTCTGAAAATTTAAGCAAATAGGATGTCGTGGATGAACTTCCTCATAGAATTTTCCTAAATTCTAAAGGGTCTAACCGGTGGAAGTAATTTTAAAGGACACAGAACATCAATGTACCAACCTACCATCCAAGCACAACTTCTCTTTTATAAAACCAGTAAAGAAATCACGCGAGCGCGATTTCACTAAAATCAAGCGGCTAACGGTGTACAGCAGCTGAAATGTGCGAAATAAAACCAAGATGGCTGCAATTTGGACAAGTACCTCTCTGATTGCAGACAGTGAAAGGCATGTTCAGATGGAACTGTGTTCATGTGGGCGGAATGACAGCTGTAATGTCTTTCATACGTGACGATTACATTGTAAGTTATGCTGGGAATATAAAAAGATATATGCAAAAATGGGTGTATTTTTTTTGGGATAACTGCAAATAAGCAAGTATCTTCAGTGGCGACTAACCAGAAAAGTTCTGAGACAGTGAAACTTGATGAGAGTAGTCGGATAAGAACCACCGAACTCAACTAGTTTTAAAACATTATGATTTTTGACGGTACCTAAATAAAATAATATCATTAAACAGCCTGTTACAATATCTTGTATTTTTTTTCTTCTTATAATTTTATAATTAATGTATACAAAATATTGTAAAACATTTTAAAAGAGTAACGGTGGAGTTTCTTGCCCATTATTCTCCATAAGAAAACTACCTTTTGGAAGGGGCGACTACAATCATTTGTATTATTTTTGTAAATTGTGACGTCCAAAAATGCTTTTTATGTGCTTATTTGAAATAAATTATTTGAAACTCAAATAATTTGACTTTGAAAACTACTACGCTTGCCAGAATGCGCAACTAGCTTCATTATTCTGACTGCCTGACCGACTCGACTCCTTGACTAAAATTATAAATGGTTTTATTGAAATAAATACTTTTGCGTTCAGTATTTTACTTTAGTGTGGGAAAGAGATGAAGCTCTACAGGACGTATAGGTCCATGTCTTTCCCCCACTGAAGTAAGATTAAAATAATACTGCTTTAGAGGTTGTGGTAGGCCCCCTGAAAACTGTTATAATAAGATCTAAGGGATTGTTTCAACAAGTAATAATTAAATAAGTCCTATCTAATGTATTGTTTTATACAAAAACTGAGCCTTTACTATCTCCAAGTTCCATGTTTTTGTTACAAAAATGCCTGTCTATTTTGACGGTAGCACAGTGTAAAATAAAGCAAAATGCCTGCAATTTATATGAGTGCATCTCATTATATCCAGTGAAAGGAGACTTTGGACGAGCAGCAAGCGCTGTAAATGCTGCAAATATTTGAGGAGCTGATTTACACGACCCGACTACGATACGATTTAGGGTAACGTTGTGGGTTGAACGTGTGGTTGGTATAAAGAACTCTATTTGGAGGTAAAGCTTGTCCACTCTGAAATGACGCGCCTCACTACCGCATTTTCACACCCGGTAATGTGGTAAGGCGATAGTGGGGCGCGTCATTACAGAATGGACAAGCTATAACAGGGATAGTCTAATGCGTGACGTACCTATCGTATTCGTTGCTGGTTTTAAGTCAGTGAAAGTCTTAAGACAGGAAGCTTGAATAAACATTCGTAGAACTTTTCTAAATGGTAGCCTCTGTAGATTTGCCTAGTAATAAAATTATGAGCTATCCTATTAATAGTAGCGTCTAATCGCTTGAAAAACATAAAGTACGTTTTTTCGACAAATCGTAAATCGTACATTTTATAACCTCAATGACACTTTATTTTTGATGTGTTACATCTTTCCTCTCGCTTTCCTGCGATCTTTGGGAGTGATTTCGTGAAAAGGGACGGAAGTGTGTAACAGGAAGCCGGGAAAGCGCGCGCTATTTTATTTGACCAATAAGTGCGCGCGGTGCTAGAATTGGCCGTCAGATGGTACCAACCCATTTTCTAAGAGGTTGGTACAGTCAGGCAAGACGTCAGATGTTACAAAAAATGTTATGTTAAAAGATTATATAAATGACTTTTTGAATAACACTACTATGTACTTGGACTGAAATGCCTTTAGTAATTTAGTTTTTATTTTATTTTTGTAGTTTTTTTATAAATTTGAACGCCTTACGAGTGAAACATAATATATACATGAACGAAATATTGTGACATCCTACATGGTTAATTTGCATGTATACGACTCTACTGTAAGACTCACTTGTTTTTTTATCAGAACACCTAGTCGTATAGTGTAAAGAATTGTTAGCACAAATTCATCGTTTATAAAAAGAAACAGTTGAGGTAATGAGCGCTGATCCACGAGGCAAGCGCGCTTACGTACTTTCTAATCTGAGAGTAGAGGCACTAACAAAAATGCTAACGTTATAAAATTCATACTCAGTCGTCACGCTTGTGATTGCCGAAAAATATTTACTTGTATTTTTGGCAAGTCTATTGTACTGTTCGAATCATGTGCATAGCATATTCAACAAGGGATATCGTGTAATCCAGTTGCTGGGTTGTGGAGGTCAGATAAGCAGTCGCTCCATGTAAAATATAATATATTATATAACTGTAACCTTTTGGGTAACTACAGTTTTGAGCCGTTTGGGGTTCGAAACGCTCGGGTCGTGGGGTCCGAGTGCGCGTCTCCTTTTTAAGGAAATTTCTCGCCGACAAGTCGACACTTCACGCGACCAGAGGGCTGGCTCGTTCTTTGGCCAAAGAATTAGCATTGCCATTCAACGTGGCAATGCTGCCAGTCTTCTGGGCACGTTTCTGGATGACAGCGATGTGGACGAATACGTTGACACCTTTTTTTTTTTTTTATAGTGTGAAATTATCAAATAATTTCTCCCGCTCTGGGCGGAGCGGGAGAAATTATTGTTACCCCAACTAGAGGGGGCAGCGCACCACTATGACTCACCTCTATTAGACACTTTCTGAGCATTACGGTCTCGGAATTTACCACTGGTTTTATTGTGCTCATGGTGAAATAAAAATGACTTGTAGTTGTAACATTTTAAGTCATTGTTTTGTTAACAAAGTAGGTGAATTATGCTTATGAGTGAAAAAGATGACAATATTAATTCATCATTAGCATTTTAACCTATAGGCTAATAAGCCTGTAATATTCCCACTGCTGGGATATGGGATATGCCTCCTTTCTTCGAGAGGAAGTGGGCCGTAATCTACCACGCGGGCCCGGTACGGGTTAGTAGATGTCACATGTCTTCGAATTTTTGGTTCTAGGACATGCCAGTTTCCTCACGATGTTTTCCTTCACCGTTTTAGAGCAATGGTGTTGAAATAATTATCATAAAGTAAAGCGCCTGTCTGAGTTCGAACCTACGACGTACACACCTCGTAAGGCGCGGCCGTTACCGCTGGGCTTCCACTGCTCTCTTTTAAACCTATGCGTTGTTTCAATTGGTTGGCATGATACGATATAATGCATTTCTTTTCAAACCTTTTTGAGTTTATCTTGGACATTTTAACATCGGTGAAGGCAAAACATCGTGAGGAAATCTGGTTTTTAGAGTTAAATATTAATCCTTCTACATTATATATATACACGGTGGCAGGAACGTCGACGCGAAAACTATTACCATGGATTCAATACATGATTCTGATTTTGAGATAACTACTGTTACAGGTGGAACAATATACAAGATGTTACATAAATAACGCACAACCTCTCAAAGGATCATTGGGCTCATCATTCTGAACTACTTTTACTATGGGACCAATAAAAACAGCTGTTCCCTAGATTTTGAAGAATTATGAGAACATAAATGTAGGGAACAGCAGATATTTTTTTCGTAATCTCTGGCTTAATCCCATAGTAAAAGTTATTCATAATGATAAGTACAATGACCCCTTAAGACGTTGTGCGTGAGTTACAGCTTGCCCACTCTGAAATGACGCGTCCCATTACCGCATTACTCATAGAAATCCGCATTACCGTGTGCATAAACGCGGTTGTGAGGCGCGTCATTTCAAAGTGGACAAGCTATATATCTTATAGTTAAGCGTACCCATAAATTCATAATCAACTTAGACGATACTTACTTCGTCGATAGGAAGTTGACAACGGTACGTTATGTTGGTACCTATTTCGACTGTTGGCAATAGTCAACCGTTTAAAACATTTAAAGCACTTCTCCGTCTCACTGTATCCTTATTATCAACTTGTTAGAGCATTCACCACGACAATTTGCCAGGCATTTACATCATTTAATAGATGGATACGTCAACAAAATGGGGTATGCTGTGCAAGAAAATTGCTAGACTTTGGTAACGCAATTTATTTACCGATACGCCGGCCAATAAATTAACTTATTCATTCACGACATACACTGGGCTCGCGCGGTGGATTACGACCCACTCCCTCTTACTAAGAGGAGGCCTCTGTCTCAGCAGTGGGAACATAATAGGGTAGTTATGCTATGCTATTCACGAAATTGCATTAATTAAGTTTTTAAGTAACAGGAACAAAATCCGTCTCTTTCATACTTATTATTTGCAGCAACGACAGCCTCATTTTATGTCCTGGAAACCACTGTCCATTCCAAGGTTGCCTGGAAGAGATCGCGGATAGTGGCCGCCCATTGTATATTTTGTAGTTTATAATTTATTTTTTTGTTATGTATTTTTGTGGTGTACAATAAATTATATATAAATAAATAAATAATAGTGCGCGTCACGTGGCGTAAGCAAGATAAAGGTCGCGGGAATCCGCTGGAGGCGAAAAGAACTGGACCGGTCGATGTGGCGACGCTTGGGGGAGGCGTATGTCCAGCAGTGGACTATTTTCAGCTGAATTTAAAGTTAAAAGTTAACACATTACATAACGCCTGAATTCCCCGAAAGGTTGGGCAGACTTGTACCTATAGTACACGCAAATTTCTCCAAGTTAAAAGTTACTTAATACAAAAGAAATCTGAGTCTCTGTTTTAATTAAGCCCACGTACCTAATTAGTAAACCTCGTGAATATAAGTCTGCATAATTTCAATTACGAAACTATGCCTAAATAACGTTCTCAAAGCAATATTTTTCTGCAAAAAATCTGAAATTCGTAAGCGTAAAAATATAATTGCTTCTACTTAGCCACGCCAATCTAAATATAATCTAATCAGATAGGTACACACTTTGCAAAAAATATATATATATATAGTAATCACAATAACTAGATTCAATTAATTAAAAATAAATAAAATTCTCTGCAATCATATCATTACCCAATACTGAATAGATAACAAAATCTTACCGAATCAGTAATAGGTACTGTAGTAAAGATCAACCCTTTCTTCTTAAGCTCCTATTACAACGGCATAAGGTTTCAAATCCACTGGCAAATGTTGTTTTAAATTCATATCTAAAGTCCTTATTTCAGTGGAGCAAGGTTGATATTCTTATAGCAAATAGGTTTTAGAGGTAAACAGAGGAATAGAAGTATAAACAAGTAGCAAATCGGTAAATGTTGCGCACGCAACGCTTCACGCACTAGTAAACAAAAGAAGGACGACCATGAGATCATACGCATAGAGGAATTGGAGTGTTTTTACTTTAAATTCTCAAGGAGCAATGCGAAACATTATGTTCAGTTTGACAGGATAATTTTGTAAATTCTAATCCTAACTTAATATTATAAATTGCGAAAGTGAGTTTGTTTCTTGGTTATGCTTTCACGCTGAAAAGGCTGAACGGATTTGTATTATTTTGGCAGGGCATAGGATACTTTTTATCCCGATATTCCCTCGGGATCTAGAGTTTTGAGGGCGAAACCACGGGGCGCGGCTAGCAAATAAATAAATCGAAAATATCCCTTCGCCTATTGAGCAACATTTCACGTATAGTTTCAGGACGTAGTTTCCAGCAAAACACATGGCCTTCCCTTCTTCGTGTATAGTATTGAAATTAGTATTACCCTCTATACTTACAACAAAAATCCACGAGCACTAAATCGATTGACAAATATGGTGATTTTAGCAATTTTCTCTTCGACACAACATAGAAAGCTGAAGTTTACTTTTTCTACTCGCATCCGAGCACTTTCGAACCCTTTAACAATACTGGTGCACATCCGTGGCAGTGATCACAACACTCAGATGAACATTCAAGTGTTTGTCAATCCCCAGCTTGGATATTAGGTCAGGAGTCAGGACTATCCCACTTACACCAAACTCATGGCAACCCAAATGAAAAACTGTAATCCGTAGTTTATTGCACCGCCGCCAAATTTAGCAACGATTACGTCATGTGCATCCGTCTTGTACACGCGTACTCATAAACCGGCGCATTAGAAATCGCGATACCAAGTTTTGTTATAACAATTAAGAAATAAATGTAAATATAAGCAATAATCGTTTAAAAAATAAATAATTATTTTGAAGAGAAAGTTTATGTTTAATCTTTAAACTGCAAAGTTTTCAAAAGTAGTAGGTAGTAGTGTAACTGATTTTGAAGTAGCTCGTCCGGGGAAGCAGCATAAGTATAATATAATCTACCAATAATGTTCCCACTGTTGGGACACATGCCTCCTCTCTTCGAGAGGGAGTAGGCGTAATCAAACTCAAACTCAAAGCATTTATTTCAATTAAACCATTTACAGGCACTTTTGAATTGTCAAATAGTTGCGTCAGTTAGTCAGAAAGTTGAAGCTAGTTGCCCATTCCAAAACGTAGATCTTTATGGAGAAGAACGGGCAAGAAACTCCAAGGACACTCTTTTAAATATAGAAAATTACAAAATCCTGGGTACATTATTTTTGTTGGTTCTATATGTGAGAACAATGTACAAAAAATAATCAAAATATAAGATTAAAAATAAGCCATGGCAGATAAGAGATGACCAGTCACAACTGACGGCGCCCGTTCACGAACATGACGCGTGGATCAGCACCATCCAGCTCAACCATTTTGTAGGGAACCGAATGATCCAACACACTCGCCACCAACAGCGAGACATTTAAGTGAGCATGACATACTCTCAACTGCCATGCTCTTTCTAGTCAACATACATATTAATAACATTAAAAAAAAACGGCTCCATGGTATTATTTATAAAAAAATAAAAAATGCTTCTAAATTATACAAAACTAATTTGCAATGTATTTTTAATCTGCGACACGGACCCAGTGCGGGTTGATAGATGGTCACGTGCCGTCGAATTTTTGGTTCTACGACATGCCGGTTTCCTCACGATGATTTACTTCACCGTTTGAGAGCACTGGTGATGAAATCATTTAGACAAAGTAAAGCGTCTGCCTGGGTTCGAACCTTCGATCTAAAACTCGAAAGTCGGGGCTGTTACCACTGAGCCACCACTGCTCTCGTCCGGGGAAGTAATAATACCAAGTTACCAAGATAATATTGGGTCCTTACCTATGAAATTGGCGTTTTTTTCTCACAAATAGACAACCTCGTCACTTCTATGATTAAAATATTCATCAATTGCTTGGTATTAAACCGAATAATGACCATCATAGACAACTACCAATAGTAAAAAAACCTTATTACTTAAAGTTTTATAAACATAAAATATACCTTAAAAATGACTCGTCATTTTGTTAACAGAAATGACCACTATTTGTTTTAACTTAGCCAAAACGTATTTTTGTCGTTTAATTTAATAATATTAGTGCATAAAAGTTTTAAAACATTCGCGTTCATGGTTGATAAACAAATTAAGAAAAAGGTAGTATGAAAAATGCAACTTCTTTAAAATTCTCCATACAAAACGCTAATTTCATAGGTAAGGACCTATTATTTCTGTCTGCTGCTTGGATTGCCTCGTTGGTCTAGTGGTAACAAGCGCTACTACTGAGCATGAGGTCCTGGGTTCGACTCTCAGGTCGGGCAAAGTGTTAAGGCGTTTTTCCATCAGAAATTTCTCAGTAGCAGTCCGGAGCCTGGTTTGTGCCCGATTGATGGCTATAGGCTCGCCCCTATTACATGGGACTTCAACATAACTGGCGAAATGTGGATGTTATAGGTACACCTCTGCTTAACCCTTCGGGGATTACAAGCGTGATGGTATGTTATGTTATAAATACACTAATATTAAATAATTATAAAGAGAAAATATTTGTATTTTTGTTCGTAATTAATAAACTCAAAAACTACTGGAGCGATTTAAAAAATTCCTTCACGAGTCTATTGCTTAATGATCACTGAGTAACATAGGCTATAATTTGTAAAGATAACACGCGAGCGAAGCCGCATGCGGAATTTAGTGTACTATATTTCTGACGCCAGACAGCGATGTTTCAGCTTGAAGGGTGTGGATAGTAATTATAGGCACTTGAGACATTTCAGTTTTGTAGCACTAATACTTGCATTAAGGCTGAAAAGGAAATAATTAAAAGAATGTAACAGTAAAAAAATGGCGAATGAGCATGTATGTTACACGTAATTACTCTCACTGGTAAATTAAAGAATTAAACACATATTTAGCTAATTAGATAGACTGAGCATAACGCTTCATTTTTTAATTGCAAATAATTTAGTTATACAGAATGAAGCGAAAGTCCGATTTTTTTCGAAAAACGCTTTGACGATTAGGTTCTCTTGTTTTCCCATTATGGCACTTGTCCCACCGCCGATGAGCTATCGACTATTTTACTGCTGAAGAAACGTACAATAGATTTAGGTCCCGTGTCAGTACAAGAGATACATAATTATATTATTCATTTATCGCTGGCTGTTCACACCGCCGCCGGCGAGTACTCGTTTCTCGCAGCGACAAGAGCTATCAAAGAAAATACTTGATCAGCACCACTCGGTTGGCAGCAGAACACTTGCGCAGAGACTCTCGCTTGATACAGTGGGCTCCAGAGAAACCGCACCCCCTTGCATTGTTTTTTGTGAGGTTTATCTGGAGCCCACTGTACATAAGCATAACAGCAAGTGACTTGGCAGTCATTCAACTCGTCACACTTGCGCACTCGCTCATAGCCCAGCGACAAAACTATCCTAACTGCACACCCGCTGCTCGATGCCCACTGACTCTCTTCTAGAGGCTAGCACTACCAGCTTTTCGCTTATCGTCGGCGGTGGAACAGATGTCTTACCTTCTAACTCACTGACAAAAATGACAGGTTTCCAAAGCAACAAATCAAAACTCAACATATTTTACTTCACATAAATTTACTGGGGCACTTTTGAAACATAAGTATGAAACTATCATCTGAGCTTCGAAATTATTACTGTGAGATAATATTAATCAATTTCACCTATCAATATTTTAGGTTCTGACCACTAATAGCTCCTACCTGGTGGAATTTTCTTATCAACTGTTAGTATTCATGTGATTCAATAGACATAGTTCTATTCGATGTCTCCGAATCCCAGTCGTGACAAATAAAGGCTACTAGATACATGCTCTGGAAGTCCAAATCAAAATCCAAAGTCATTTATTCAAACTAGGTTGAACGTCAAAATTGCATAAAACAGTCCCCCAAAACACCCACCCTTCACCACATCCTAGGCCTTTAGCTGGGAAGAAGAAGTGGCGCAAGAAACTCCTTACCAATATTAAAAAAAACCCTTTTATTTCTTCCAGAAAATGCTAGTTTACAAGTTAATTGAATTTTGGACGTGTTATTATCGTAGTTTTAGTAAATACCTATTTTATTTTTATTTTTTAAATATCTGTAAGAACCCCTATGCAGGTAAAGGCCTCCTCCAAATTGAGCCTGTTTTCTCTGGATTGTGCTGTTTGTGTCCAGTTTGAACCCGCTATGCGTTTGATTTCGTCCTCCCATCTGATGGAAGGTCTCCCTTTCTATCTTTTGCCATCTGGCCCTCTCCATTCTGTCACTCTTATTGTCCACCTTTGATCTTGCAGGCGAGCTATGTGTACGGCCCACTTCCATTTTAATGTAAGAGCTTGTGCTAAATCGTCTGTTACTTTTATGATGTTGCGTATTTTTGTATGCCTTATTTTATTTATTCTTTTTTATGTTTAGCATACTCCGCTCCATTCCTCGCTGGCACGTTATAATTTTATTTTTAATATTTTTGATAAACTTCCATGTCTGACAAGCATAGGTCAGGGCATGGTATAAGGTAAGAATTCATAACCTTTGTCTTCAGTTTGATTGGCATGTTGCTCTTAAATATTTATTTAAGGCTCCAATACTTATTCCATGTTAACTGGGCTTTGCGCTCAATCTCTTGGTAGTTGTTTAATCTGTCGAAGCTTATTTGCTTGCCTAGATAAATATATTTATCAGTGTATTGGAGAGGTTCGTTGTCAACGTATATTTGTACGTTGGTGTTGTTGGTTATTACCATTTAGACATCTGTAAATATTTTCCGTCATAACATAATAATAATCCTAGCCAAAACCGCCTCTGTGGACGAGTGGTTAGACTACCTGTTTCAGACCCAGAGGTCCCGGTTTTCTGCTCAGTTTGGTTGGTGGGTAGGGCTTGTTATAAGTCCGCCTGGCTAGCTGCCACTATCTTATCTAAGTCGGTCGCCATAACAACAATGTTAACAGCATTGTTGCAGATATTGGGTATTTATTTATTTTAGTTTCTCATTCACAACACACCACACACACTGATGTATGTTACAACATTTTATTTGATTTTGTGAGCTTTTCATGTTATCCTATCTTTTACTACTTACCTTTAATTTATTAAAACGGACATACACTTCCCTGTCGTTGTTATTCTAGCGTATGGTACTGCCATCTGACATTTATGCTGAGCTGAGGCCCTATTGGAATTATAATCATTGTTTCCTGTTTTTTTTTTTAGTTATAAGGTGTATTTTTCTGCTTTAATACCAATAAAAGCATTTTTCTTTCTTTCTTTATTTCTGTTGTGTTACGGCAGTTAGAGATAAGATAGCCAGTTCCTCTGTGGTTGAGGATTCCGAGTGAAGCTCGCTTCCAATTTCGGCCTGATCATCACTTACCATCATGTGAGATGCAAGCCAAGAACTTCCCCGTTGTGGTTTAAAAAAAAAATCGTTTCCTTACTATCAGCAATTTGATAGGTAGAACAAGTCCCCATGCAATCAAAGGTTTTCAACCATCTTCGGTCTTAATCGCCAACTTACACCTACCTACCTCTATGACTACCTCATTTCAATTTCCCTGAACTTCAGTCCCGTCCCATAGTAATGATAATTTAGCCAAATACCCACATTAGGTAGCCGCAATAAACTTGATGCGGTTTCGGTGCGGTTCAGTGCGGGACAAGTGCGTCGTACGCAACGCGAATCTAACATTAGTGGCGAACGATATTTCGACAGAGTGTAATCATTAGGTGGTAACTGTTTCCATTTGCTTACGACACGATTATCATATACCTAGCCTTTTCCCAACTATGTTGGGGATTACTTCCAGTATAACTGGAAGCAGCTGAATACCAGTATTTTACATGGAGCGACTGTCAATCTAAACTTTACCTACAACCATTACTGAGTAACACGATATCCCCTGGTAAGACTGGTTGTCAGACTTTTCGGCTTCTGACTACCCGTAACGACTGTCAGCCGACGACCAACGGCTTACGTGCCGAGGCACGGTTGGCTCTCGACATGTAATGGATGGTCACCCACCCACGAACTGATCGCGGCAAGCATAGCTTACCCTTCGATCGCCCCGTGATGTTGTTATTATTTAGCAGTAATATCATCCCCATAAAGCAAACAATGTTCTGCGAATACAATATAATAATACCTTTAGGGTGCTGTTGAGGCTTCCACCCTATTGTAGTGCGTCAGGTATGTTCGCTGATGCGCACACTGACGACTATTTTGCAATAATGCGTAAGAAGGTGGCGTCGGTTGGTAGCACGCAAGGTGAGAGGAAGCACCAACAGTATCTTGAAGGTGATTGCTGAAAGGCTGGATGGGCTTACCATGGGTAGGTTTATCAAGCTTCGTGTATTGCATGGGGCTTGGTGAAACAATCTGCGGTCGATATATTATCAATTTATCACCTTCGTCCTAAGTATATATCATAGTTTATAAGATAAATTAGACACTAACACAATGTGGTCCTATGTAGTCTGTAAATAAAAGTTTTTTTTTAAATATTAAATTGAGCCTGTACAGTCTCACTGCAACGCAAAGATCTGTTTCCATGAAGGTTCTATTGAACTAGTATTCTTCTTCTTGTCGTGTGGTTAGCGACTTATCTAGTTTCAGAGTTATAAAGCCGCCCATGGGCCTCTGGCTTGACTTCAGATGCCGCCTAGAAATATCTCTCAGGCATGCCGGTTTCCTGCCGGGATTGCAAGTTTGTCCGAAAGGGATATCGCGGCCCCGGCACACAGGCCACGGAAGAAACACGGGTAGGTTTTAGTCAGTAAAAGTCTGACACGCCCTCCCGTTCCGCCCAGAGCGGGAGAAGTTATTTGATAATTTCCCACCCAAAAAAATAAAATAAAAAATTCATGCCGGTTTCCTCACTATGTTTTTCTTCACCGTTTTTGAAGCAAGTGATAATTATACAATACGCACATAAATCCGAAAAGTCAGAGGTGCGTGTTTTGGGTTCGAACTATGACTTGGCAATCCGACGGTCATACCACTAGGCTATCATTGCATCGGCGGCGATCTCTCGCGTCCGGCCCTGGTTCAGGCCATGGTTCGGAGCGAGAGTGCATGGGAGGCCGTCACCTCCTTCTGCGAAGCAGTTATGTTCGCGAAGGAGGAGGCGGAGCGCGCGAGGGAGATGCAAGCTGCACGCCCTCGAGGCCCTTGTCGCCGCAGGAGACGCCCCGGGCGTCGGGAGTCGAGAGCCGACTTCCGGCCACCGTAGGCGCGGGCTTGCGCACGGTGAGCAATGGGCAACTCGCCGTCCGATAAGGACCAGGCCCGTGTCGACGGCGCCTTGTGTTCCACGCGCGCCTCAAAGAGATGTCAGCACCAACCGACGGGGTCGAAAGACCAATGCCTGCTGGGGTTGCGGGTTTGTCCGAAAGGGATATCACGGCCCCGGCACACAGGCAACGGAAGGAACACGGGTGGGTTTTAGACAGTAAAAGTCTGACACACCCTCTCGCTCTGCCCAGGGCGTGAGAAATCATTTGATGATTTCCCACCCCGAAAAAAAAAAAAAAAGGCTATCATTGCATCGAACTAGTATTCATAACCACGTATGCTTACTGCGTGCTCATGACTTTAGATTCATGTCCTAGGCCTGCGTCTCTCCACGATGAATTCCTGCACTGCTCATATCTGTCTTACTGCTGTTTTCCCTTGTAACGTGGGGTTGGCGCACCACGTTTTTTCCCTTGTAACGTGGGATTGGCGCACCACGTTTTTTCCCTTGTAACGTGCGGTTGGCGCACCACGTTTTTTCCCTTGTAACGTGGGGTTGGCGCACCACGTTTTTTCTTTCAATGCTTGTCAACCATCATGCTATCATTCAATCCCTTCTCTTTCATATAATTCCTCACACAATTCATCACTGCTCATATAGAAAAATAAATATCATTGACTTGGTATTAGGTACTCAATCATCATCTGCCTTAGCCTTTTCCCAATTATGTTGGGGTCAGCTACCAGTCTAACTGGATTCAGCAAACGTTGATGTATTACCTAATCATATTAGGTACGAAGTAAAACTTATTAAGTTAGTTAACATTAAAGAGTTGCCGATATGTTGCCGACGCCAGCAAATATATTTATTTATTTAGGTTAGCCAACAATGGTTTACACAATACTTTTAAAATAAATTCCATAATAGTACATTTATAAGCGCAATCATTACTTACAGGCTAACACAACATGCACCATTTATGGTTTTACATAATATTTACAAAGCCAAAAAGGAAATTTACATTTAATGTTATTCAATAATTTTTGGTGATTCATGTATAGCAATAAAAATAACATAAATTGCATTCTTAATATAAAAAAATAATAAAACAGATGATAACAATAACATTAAACAATTAAAATAATAATAAAAATCTCAAAATTCAACGAAAATGCATAGAATCTAAAAAAAATATTTGTAATAATATTAAATTAAATAAAGCACTCAGTAGCGACATCGTTGATTGTGAGAATAGTGCTCAATAATTATTTAATTTTTTATACTGAAAATCCTCTTCGATTTCTTCGATCTTTATCTTTCTAACAAATATTTCGACACCCAATCTCTTAATCAAAAAACTCTTTAAACAAGTGCACAGTATAAAATATTCGACACTACAATCACGTATGTCAATGGAAACTAACTCCCAACTAGAGGGGGGACAGCGCACCACTATGACTCACCTCTATTAGACACTTTCTGAGCATTACGGTCTCGGAATTTACCACTCGTTTTGTTGTGCTCATGGTGAAATAAAAATGACTTGTAGTTGTAACATTTTAAGTCATTGTATTGTTAACAAAGTAGGTGAATTATGCTTATGAGTGAAAAAGATAAGAAAAGGGAATTAATTCATCATTAGCATTTTAGCCTATAGGCTAATTCAAAATTCAAAAATTCAAAATTCAAAAATCATTTATTCAAACTAGGCTGAGAATCAGCACTTTTTGAACGTCAAAATTACATAAGACAGTCCCCCAAAACGCCCACCCTTCACCACTTCCTAGTACATTAGCTGGGAAGAAGAAGTGGCGCAACAAACTCCCCAGCAGCACAGCTGTCTGCTCAGTTAGAAGAACAAAAAAAAAGATTCTATATAATAGTATTCAAAATAATTTACATTACGCAACACAAAACATAATTTAAATAACCCTATAATGTTCCCACTGCTAGGACACATGCCTCCTTTCTTTGAGAGGAAGTGGGCCATAATCTACCACGCGGACCCAGTACGGGTTAGTAGATGTCACATGTCTTCGAATTTTTGGTTCTAGAACATGCCGGTTTCCTCACGATGTTTTCCTTCACCGTTTTAGAGCAGTGGTGATGAAATAATGTACAGAAAGTAAAGTGTCTGTCTGGGCTCGAACCTACCACCTCATAAGGTGCGGCCGTTACCGCTGGGCTTCCACTGCTCTCTTTTAAACCTATGCGTTGTTTTAATTGGTTGCATGATACGAAATAATGTATTTCTTTTCAAATCTTTCATAGCTTATCTTGGACAATACTGTAATCGGTGAAGGCAAAATATCGTGAGCAAATCTGGTTTTTAGAGTTAAATATTAATCCTTCTACATTATTTACAGATTTATATACGTATATATACAAGGTGGCAGGAACGTCGACGCGAAACTGTTACCATGGATTCAGTACATGATTCTGAACGCCCTTGCGTTATCATATGAATCCATGGTAACAGTTTTCGCGTCGTTGTCCCTTTTTTTTTTTTTTCAGTGTGGGAATTGTCACATAACTTCTCCCGCTCTGGCCGGAGCGGGAGAGTGCGTCAGACTTTTACTGACTAAAACCCACCCGTGTTCCTTCCGTTGCCTGTGTGCCGGGGCCACGATATCCCTTTCGGAAGAACCAGGGCCGGACGCGAGAGATCGTCACCGCCGATCGCCTCCGTGAGGACTCGGCGGTGCTCCACCCAAGCCGGGCAGATCTCCACCGTATGCTCCACCGTGTTCTCCGGACGATCCACACAATGGTAACACCCGGGCGTTTCCTCCCGCCTTATACGGCACAGGAACCTCCCGAAACAACCGTGTCCGCCGAGGACCTGCGTCAGGCGGAAGGTGAGGACGCCATGGCGCCTCTCAAGCCACTCCTCAAAGAGGGGACTTATCTCCGCAATTGTGGCGTGCCCATCGTCGTAGTCCCTGCCACCCTGTATTAATAAATGTGAAAGTGTGTATATTTGGATGTTTGTAAGTCAATCACGCGAAAACAGCTGTACGGATTTGGATGAAATTTGGCACACAGATAGTTTATAACCTGGATTAACGGAGCAGTGGTGGTCCAATAGTATTGGCCCCGACTTACGAGTTGTAGGTTAAAAGTTCGAACCTAGGCAGGCAATTTACTTTTTGTATTGAATTTCATCACCATTGCTCTCAAAACGGTGAAGGAAAACATCGTGAGGAAACCGGCATCACCGGCATGTCCTAGAACTAAAAATCCGAAGACATTCAAATTCAAATTAAAAAGTCATTTATTCGAAATAGACTTAGAATCAGCACTTTTCAAACGTCAAAATTACATAAGACAGTCCCTCAAAAACGCCCACCCTTCACCACTTCCTAGTGCTTAGCTGGGAAGAAGTGGCGCAACAAACTCCCCAGCAGCACAGCTGTCTGTTCAGTATAACACATATAACATCCACCAAACCGCACTGGGCCCGCGTGGTGGATTATGGCTGACTATCTCTCACAGAGAGGAGGCCTGTGTCCCAATAATGAGAACATTTTAAGCTGATTATGCTATGCTTATGCTAAATAATGAAGTTTGACAAGTATATAAGTAACAGCCAGGCATGCCTATTTATGCAATATTTGCACGGACAGTAATTTAAAATAATATGCGCTTTCACATTTTTTTACACGTTACGCTGCCATGATATTAAAAATATTATAATAGATAGCTGCTTGAATTACAAACAAGACTCCATGTATTTTATTTATTTTAACGAGGAGCTATTTGAATCAAAAACATTATTGGTTGTCAACTTCGCTGGCCCGGACACGGACGTGGGTGAACGAGTTCATATAAATGGACACACCGATATTTTTTTGAGCCCTGACGGAGCTACCTCCGTCCACGTCCCGGGCACGGCCCTGATATGTGAGGATAGAACTTATCTAACCGTTATCGTGTAGCCATTTATTTTGAAGTTGCAATAACTCAAACTAATCTTATTTGGCACAAATCTTGACGAATAACGAAAGTAGATAATAATGAAATAACAAATGATAAACGCCTTCCATAATGTCGTCACTGATACTTTCATTTTATCCCTTATTACCATCGTTGGAACAGTAGGCACGAAGCGAGTCTCGACTACTAAATTAAAAACTCATTTTTACTTTCAAAAACTTCCTAAATACCTACAAGGGAAATATAGACAGGAAAAAACAATCATTATTATTTTCAAACAAGCCTGTTATAAAAACGCGTTGATGTCTTTGGTATTGTATGCTTTTGCTGTACAATTTTGAAAATTCATTTAAAAGTACTGAACAACACATTATTAGGTTCATACGGTGACGATGAGATTGCCAAGTTTACTCATTTACAAACGTTGCATATATAATAATCATAATAATAATCTAATCATAATCTCTCAATTGTGAATTATTGACAGATTTGCCATAAAAAAATCTGTCAAAAACTCACAGTGACGAGACCATTGCAACGTTTGTAAATTAATAGACTTAGGGCCCAGTACTATATTTTACGTTAAAAAGTTGGGACCACTCGTCAAAATCCCACTGTTCAGATTAACAAGAAATGCAGTATAAGTATAATAATTTATTTCTTTCTCCACAAGAGTTGGCTTAGAATTAACATCTTATGAAAAAAAAAAATGTAGACAAAAGTTCCTTTGCGAGAGACAGGAGTCCGTACTAGGGAAACCTTTTTTTTTTTTTGAGGATGGGAAATCATCAAAAGACTTCTCCCGCTCTGGGCGGGGCGAGAGGGCGTGTCAGACTTTGACTGACTAAAACCCACCCATGTTCCTTCCGTTGCCCGTGTGCCGGGGCCGCGATATCCCTTTCGGACAAACCCGCAACCCCAGCAGGCATTGGTCCTTACGGACCCCGTCAGTTGGTGCTGACATCTCTTTGAGGCGCGCGTGGAACACAATGCGCCGTCGACCCGGGCCTGGTCCTTATCGGACGGCGAGCTACCGTCCGCAAGCCCGCGCCTACGGTGGCCGGAAGTCGGCTCGCGACTCCCGACGCCCGGGGCGTCTCTTGCGGCGACTAGGGGCGCGAGGGCGCGCATCTTGCATCTCCTTCTTGCCTCTCCGCCTCCTCCTTCGCGAGCATAACTGCTTCGCAGAAGGAGGTGACGGCCTCCCATGCACTCTCGCTCCGGACCATGGTCTGAACCAGGGCCGGACGCGTGAGATCGCCGCCGCCGATTACCTCCGTGAGGACACGGCGGTACTCCGCCCAAGCAGGGCAGACCTCCACCGTATGCTCCACCGTGTCCTCCGGGCGATCCACACAGTGGTGACACCCTGGCTTGAGGAAGCGCCTTATACGGAACAGGAACCTCCCGAAACAGCCGTGTCCGGTGAGGACCTTCGTCAGGCGGAAGGTGAGGATGCCGTGGCGCCTCTCTAGCCACTCCTCAAAGAGGGGACTTATTGCCACAATTGTTGTGTGCCCATACTAGGGAAACCCTGTGCTACGGATCTTCAGGCTCCTAGTATTTAGGTCTCATCTTATGATACATTGCAGAAGTTTAAAGTACAAGCACAAGCATTTGAATATTCTATGAAAGAGAAGCGAAGGAAGGAAATTACAAAAAAAAAAAATGTTTAACAAATAAAAAGAAAAAACAATTTAAAAAAAATTGTTTTGGGTTGGCTTATATGTAATGAGGTGCATGTTCATGTGTGGAGTGTGGCGTTGTGTGTGTGGTGTGGGATGTACGGTGTAAAGTATGAAACTGCCTTGTAATCCCAAACTTATGCAGTTAAAAATGTCTTATTGATGGTCACTGCAGTGAGCACAGGGCCTTATCTTTACAGCATAACCAAAACCACTAACTGTGTGACTACAAAAGGCTCTTAAATGTTCTAGTATTAGAAGTATTAGACGTTTGCATGTTGTTAAATTGCTGACTTCAACTGAAATATTTTATGTAACGAAAACGATTGCTAGAAATTGAACATTTATAAGTTTGGATGTTCAACGTTTATAAGTCTGACACACACATTACTCGCCTAATTACTCATTGCTAAATTGGTTGTATACAATCATGATTCAAGGAACGCAGTAGTAATTCCAAATATTTATAACCGACAAGTAACCTAACTTAAATTATGTGTGTTTTGCAATAACCGGCGAAAATTAGATCATATGAAATACGGTCAAAACAATTTACAATGTTTTAGAGATGAAGTCGTAGGTGGTATTTGTGTTGGTATAAGCAGTCAGAGGGATAATACTGCATATTTTCTTGACTTAAGCCATGCTCCACAAATGTTTGATTCAGCAATATCTGTTGAATAACAAAGCAATTAAGTACTACACATATTCGGCTTTCTTACGGCTCGTGCCGATCGGTAATCTTCGTTCGACATCTACTCTAACTTAATAATGTTCGGCTTGACTCGGCACAAGTCGAGCTAAGAAGAACGGCGTTTTCTCGAAAAAAAAAATCTACATTCTATTTTGCCACCCGGCTTTACCAAATCATGTCAACACGAATATGTGAGTAGCACCCCTAAACCTAAAATAATAAACTCTTTAATAGCGTAAGAGTAGCCAAAGACCACTCTCTTAAGATTATGTAATTCATCAGCCTAACAAATTCCTTCAATATTGTGTGGGCGTCCAGACCAACCAGACACAACTAAGAATAAAGCTGAAGAGTATGTTTGGTTGTTTGAACGCGCTAATTTCTGGAAGTACCATCGCGGAAAGCCATAACTAACCACCGTAAGGACTTTCTTGCTTGCCGCGCTCGGCCGCTACAGAACCGGGCCGGTAACAGATGTGGTCATTGGGTTCACAGGATTTTGTTTTCAAACTGGTTAGATATGAGTTTCTTTGATAGTAACAATCGGATTTGATAGCCCATTCCTTGAGAAAGGTTATACGCTATTTGATTTGACATCACGCTACGACCTTTAGCAAAAAGAAAAAATGTCAGAAAGAACGATAAGTGAAAACAAAGTGATAGCGCGTGCGAGCGGGCGATGCGATCCGACGCGACGGGTTGAGAGAACAAGAAATTCCACGCGGATGAAGTCGCGGGCAGAAGCTAGTAGATAAATAACACAAGCAGCCATCTGCATTCTTCCAACTACAATCGAATTACTGGACATTAAGGCCACAGCGATTCTTTGTAGCGATGCTGTCGCGCGTTTACAAAACGCGCGACAGCATCGCTACTATCACGCGTTAGTCGCGTTTGCAACGTGCGACAGAAACGATACAAACGCGCGGCTGTATCGATGCAAACGCACGACCGTTTCTGACGACATAGGGGGAACGAAGGGTGGTAGACGTAGGGAGGAGCGCTGGCGAATGTGCCTTGAAGCGCGACAGCATCGCGATAGTAGCGATACAGAATCAGGGCGAAGGTACACATCTAGCGACAGCATCGCGGCTGTATCGATGCACATGCGCGACAGCATCGCTACTGCATCGCTACAAAAAGTCGCCGTGGGCGAGGCCTTTAAGGGGTGTATTTATTTATTTTATTATTTATGTACACGTAGTAAAATACATAGAGATACGACATAATCATATTTATGAGTACAAAGGTACTGCTTATTTCTGACGAAATTTCTTCCAGCAGACCTGCGAAAGAAAGACACGTTTGAATGTCAAAAATCTTATGGTAAAGGTAAAAACGTAACTTTAAGCAACGTTTATAAATAAATCCCTAATTGATTCTAAGGTAGTCTCTCAGGTACCTGACTATCGATTGGATATTGTGAGTTTATCGTAATCTCCAAGGCCAGCAGACGTCTCAATGAGCAAAAAATGGTCACCCATCCACCGGAGTGACCACAATCTTCTTCTTCTTTTCGTGTGGTTAATGACTAACCTGGTGTCAGAGTTTTAAAGCCACCCATAGGCCTCTGACTTGGCTTCACATGCTGTCGAGAAATTATCTCTCAGGCATGCCGGTTTCCTCACGATGTTTTCGTTCACCGTTTTTGAAGCAAGTGATAATTATACAATACGCACATGAATCCGAAAAGTCAGAGGTGCGTGCCTTACGTTTGAACTCTAGACCTATAACTTGGCAGTCTGACGGTCACACCACTAGGCTATCACTGCCTAAAGGAGAAGACGAAGACCGTTCCAGGCACGTGGCTACTATTCAGACCCTTTTTTTTTTTTTTTGGTTTGGGAATTATCAAATAACTTCTCTCGCTCTGGGCGGAGCGGGAGGGCCTGCCAGACTCTTACTGACTAAAACCCACCCGAGTTCCTTCAGTTATCTGTACGTTTCCAGGGGCCACGGTATCCCTTTTGGACTTTCCCGCGACCCCGGCAGGCATCAGCTCTAGCGGGCCCCGTCAGTTGTGCTGACATCTCTTTGACACGCGCGTGGAACATAACGCGCCGTCGACCCGGGCCTGTCGGTCGGTTCTGTAAAAATATTAACGTGAAGCTTAGGTGAAGTGAGCGTGAAGTGAGCTGTCACTGCCACAGAATCGACCGGCAGGATGCTAGGGATTAACACTATTGACAGCTCACTTCACGCTCACTTCACCTAAGTTTCACGGTGATATTTTTACAGAATCGAACGGCTGGTCTTTATCGGACGGTGACCTACAAATTGCAACTATTCATCCCCTTAAGGAACTACAATGGAATTTATACAACTACAACTTATTGTAAGCAACTCTTAGATAAAAGTCACGCGACTGCTTTACTTTTCTTTTGAGTATCTCCGACACGATGACTCATAGTTTCTCGGTCACTCTGGTTAAGCTGTGGTCAAACTGACCGCGATTTTATTACCGCTGGGTTTTTCAGCAAACCGCTTTAAATGTTAGTGACAAAACCCTTCATAGATGAGACTATGAGTGTGTTAAATGTGAGTTAAATTGGAACAAAGTTCCTTTGAGGCTCGTTGTATTCTGCTCATTTGGCGAATGAGAAAAGTGTAACATTTCGACCGTCTCAACACTTTTGTTACGTTCTATATGCACTTTGAATGTCGATTTGCATTTTGAAAATTTGGGAAAATTGAGAGCCAATTTTTTAAGTATCTTCCTAAATAGATGAACCTTTCATTATATACATATAAGCATTAGCTGGTATAAGTATAGTATGATGTTATATTAATGATTACTGTTGCTGTTGCTTGCTGATACTATTATATAGAATCTTTTTTATCTGTTCTTCTAACTGAACTGAGCTGTGCTGTTGGAGAGTTTGTTGCGCCACTTCTTCTTCCCAGCTAATGCACTAGGAAGTGGTGAAGGGTGGGCGTTTTGGGGGACTGTCTTATGTAATTGACGTTCGAAAAGTGCTGATTCTCAGCCTAGTTTGAATAAATGACTTTTGAATTTGAATTTCATTAAGACTTTTGTATAAGTAATTTAATTTAAAACTAGATTAATTTATTGTTAATCATTGTACAACTTCTATATGCATGCGGAGTTTACCTGTAAGTGATTTTTGCACTTTTGAATATACATTTTTGCATGTTACCCATTAGCATTAAACCAGTGTAAACAATTGTTGCTGAACGTATAAAATAAAATGTAACAAAAGCGTTGTGACGGTCATAATGTTACAAATGTTTCGGTCTAGCACTCAATCGCCAAGTGTGCAATTTCGTTCCAACCGCCTGTCCCAAGACACCTCTCACTTCTTAGTTACTTTCAGTTTCATATCCTACATGTCTGTAGAATTTTTTTTATTAATCGCGATATATTATCATATATCAGAGAGGCTCGTGGCTAAATAATAACAGCCGCACGGGTCGAATTAAAGCCGCGAACCATCCAGTATATATTGAGACCCCTCCATGCCTAAAGCGCGTTAAACCTTTGAAACCAGCAGCTGTCATTCATAGATCTATGACCGTCGTTACGTGTAGTCAGAAGCCGAAAAGTTTGACAATCAATCTTACCAGGGTGTATTGTGTTACCCAATATCTAGATTGTGGATGTCAGATAGGCAGTTGCTCTATGAAAAATACTGGTATTCAACTGTATCCTGTTAAACTTAAAGCCAACCCCAACTATAGTACGGAAATCAAGGGGGACAACAAGAAGATTTTGCGATGTATTCTGACCCAGCTAACCATCAGAGCTTACTGAGCCATGTCTAAATATGAACTGAGTGAGCTGAATTATTAGTGTATCATTTCTTGCAGTCCCTTGTCCCCACTAAAATACCTAAATATCCTTGAAAGGGATCCTCACAAAAAACTGGAGCCCTATCGCTTTATCGATCACCTTTATTCGTCTCCTTTCATTCACAGCCCGCTACGACTCGCACCAATTCCTCACTATCAAAACAGCGAAGCCATCCCTCCTAACAACATCTTGCTCACGCCCCGTAACGAAATAATAAAACCTGCGCCCGCGCAAGTCCCGCTCCATTCGGGTTAGCGCGAGTGCCGCGCTTGCAAGTACAAACTTTTTGGTACCAAAAGTGACACGAAAGCCTTAAACACGTTACGACAACGTGCCAGTGTTTTTATAGTAGAGACTTTGGCTTGTGACTTAATTTTCCAGTTCCAAGGTGATTCTTTTTTATTTATAAAAATTCTTAAAAAAAAAAAACTAGATTTATTTTTGGAGTGTGTGCGCTTTTTTGTGTCTGGATGTGGCTGCGGTAAGGTGGTCTGTGGTTTAAGAAAGTAGGGTATTTGATTGTAACAGAAGAAATCACTATTCTGTCGAGCTTTACGAGTACGTATATAACACTATCGGTTTAATGTAGTCATATTTTTTTAATTAAAATTGGATCAATCGAAAAGGATGAAAAAGTTTTACAACACGTAACAACAATAGACGTTACATTTCTCTTTAAATACTACTATCCATTTCTCATTATTTTCAACTGATGGATTTTACTTAAATTGAAATTGGATCATCTTAACATAATTCTTAAGTGGATCCACAAAAAAATATTTTCTACCACCTTTACAAATTTCATAAATGAAATAAAGTTGCAAAACAAAATCATCATAAAAAAAATATAAACCTAGCTAGCATCAGAAATGTACACCCACATTTCGCCAGTTGTGTTAACACCCATGTAATAAATAAATAACCAAAAAATTAAGTTCAAGTTTTTTTTTTGTATTTACAACAATGTGGACTAAACCCCAAAAATACTCAAGTAACAGTGCTGTTACTTGAGTATTTTTGGAGTCACGATGAAATCATACAACAAATTATCTTACAAATTCATAAGAATTTCTTATTATTTTGAATTGCAGCTAAACCTAATTATATAAAACAAACAGTTTATCCAGTTTTATAGTAAACGCAGATGAAAATCTCGCAGTTGCCGTGCAGTACTTACCTGTTACCGTACGGTCAATGCCTTCGCGGAGAAATTGCATTAAAGCCGAGCGTACACCGGATGATCGGACTTACTGTTATTTATTTATTGTATTTGTATTTTATTACGGTATCATTCATTTTGTTAACGATTGATTGAATGTTTTTAGTACCTAAGACCACGGCGAAAGTGGTGTGACGATCTGATAATATTTGCAGGGCCAATTTGGCCCGAGATCGCATAAGGCATGTTTGGATGAAAAAAGGGGAGGTCTTTGCCCGCAGTGTGCCGCAATATAGGCTAACACAAAAAAAAAAAAAAAAAATCTTCTTAATTTTAATGATATTTTAAGTATAATAATGAATGAAAATTCGAATAATTTTTTTTTTTCTCATTCATTATTTTTGCCTATATAAAATATAATTATTTATCTATGTATCAGCAAAATTAATACGATTAGTGTCATCGCATTAATACAAAAATAGATTGGTGTCCTCGTTGAAAACCCAAATAAATCCATAAAATAATAATTTACATAAAGTGAAATAAATGACTTAGGTTTTTTTCTGTTGATACAGGTTTGCTCCAATTACAATTGGAGCAAACTGTATGAACTAAGCTTTAGAACTGTAAAGAGAAATGAAATGCACAAGATATTATTGACTTTCTCAAATGTGCACACAATCAAATACATAACAATCAAACATGTTGTAATGTGATACATTCGACATTCTTCAACTATCACGCTTGGTCGCCGCAGAGTGAGCAGAGATGACTATTTCTCAGGTACCTATGTTGGGGTCAGCTTCCAGTCTAACCAGATGCAGACCGCCTATCTGACCTCCAAAATTCGGTTACTGGGATCACTCAGTAACCGAAACTGAAACGAACCAAAGACAAAAACTGCCTGAGGCAGTTTTTGTCTTTAAACACATCGTTGAAGCTCTTGGCCTTCATCATACCTGATGGTAAGTGATGATCAGGTCGGAGGTGGTAGCGAGCTGCACCCGGAATCCCCAACCACAAAGGAACTGGTTTTCCTTACCTTATCTCTAACTGCCGAAATACAACAATGCTGTTAACACTGTTGTTATGGCGACAGACTTAGATAAGATGATGGTACCTAGCCAGATGGACTTAGAACAAGCCCTACCACCAACCAAACCGAGTAGAAAATTTTGCTCCTGCTGGGAATTGTACCCGGGACCTCAGAGTCTGAGACAGGTGGTCTTACCAATTGACCAGAGGTGGTTAAAAAACTATTGTAGTATAAACGCGTATTTTGCTGATTACTGTTTCTTTTATCCCGCCTAGTTATTCCCACGGGTCACATCTTGGTTCTCCCCATCGCTCTATCTCTCTGGTGTTGTTAGAAACTTAAACGAATAAAAACCTATACTTCTTGTAGGTATAGAGTAAAATTTTGGTGACCAATCGGAACAGTGACGAGTCGGGTATAACTCCCAAATACTAACTAGACCTTGATTCTCACAATCCACACTAAAGACCATCACTAAAGTATTTATAAAAAAAAACAACCGACTTCCAAAAAAACACTACAGAGTGGAAAATTACTTTAATTTCGGAAGTCGGTGTCTTCGGTTTTGTATTTTCGTGTTTTACCATCGACAACAGAATTTAGAAGCTCCTCCTTTTTTTTATCAGTTAAGAACAGGTAAAATTTCTAAGTTTGGATGTAGGAGTTTATCTCCGAAACTACTAATCCGATTTCAAAAAATCTTTCACTAATAGAAAGTCACTATTGCCAAGTTCCATAGGATTTATTGTATGGTATGGTTGTCATCTATTGGACAGAGTCGCGGGCAGAAGCTAGTAAACTATAGAGTTGTCCTAACCTCGTTTTATTTCTTGCCCAGTTGAGGTTGCTTCCAGTTCAACCAGATCAACAAAATCAAGCTTACTGTCTTCTGCAATTAGCGAGTTAACTTCTTTAGGTTTGCCTTCGTTAGAAAGCACATACTTCATTTTAACCGTTTGGCTCATAATTTGGTGAAAAAGAAAAGTAAGATAATGATTACAGTGTATGAGGAAGTGTTAATGTAACTGAGAACAAAAGTAGGCTACGAGATTACTATCTTGTTGTAGTTATTAGCTACACGCTCATACATTATTTCGGAAGACTAAGTATTTTGTAGTAGGTTAGTGAAAACCAAGAGAGGAGAATCAAGGTAACCGACATAGCCCGAAAGATTACCAAACTTAAGTGGCAATGGGTAAGGCACAGTGACGGTGCTTGGGGAGGCCTATCTCCAGCAGTGGACGTCTTCCGACTGAAATGATGATGATACAGTAAAAAATTAAGCAATAAATTCAGATTTTTTGAGTTTGTGTGTTACTGATATATCTAAAGGAGTACATAGACAAGAGTTTGGATATTATGGTATGTAGCGCCCTCCCTTTCCTTCTTGTTTATTACCTTGTTGTGTCTTTCATTGAGTCTTCCTGGCTGTCATGCGTGGATCTTTGACAGTCGTTACGGGTCGTCAGAAGCCCGACAGTCTGACAACCAGTCTTACGAAGGGGTATCGTATTACCCAGTTACTGGGTTGTGGAGGTCAGATACGCAGTCGCTCCATGTAAAATACTGGTATTCAGCTGCATCCGGTTAGACTGGAAGCCGAACCCGATATAGTTGGGAAAAGACAAGGCAGATTTGTGAGTGTCCTCCCTTTCCGCAAATAACAACTTTTCTGTACAATTTCCACCTGACCATGCATCAAACCTTCAAAAAAAGACATTATGAATTCTTAGCTTAAATTATTAGGATCCATTTTTGCTAAACGAATAAAAGGCGTGTGTTTAACCTTTCGGGTCTTATTGGCAGTCTTTATTACGAAACTTAAATAATCTTTTTACCCGACAACGGTAAAGCAAAACGGAGGGTTATGATAACGGTTTAGGGGCATGAGGAACAGGGTGTAAAGTTCACTCATCCACCATAGAAAACGGAGGATCCTCCGACCAGACGGGAGTCGTGTCTGGCCGGCAACTGCCCAGAGGTTGAAGTCGGGAAGCTTGTATATATGTTCATCGCGCGGTAAACTCTAATTTCGCGATGCAGGATTTGTGTGACGTCAGGATGTTGTGTGACGTCAGGTCTTTGATGCGTAGTTCGCATGTGGCGATGTAGATGCCGCCACAACATGCCACGCCATGGTTTTTGTCGTAGTTAGGTTTTCATTTTTATAGCTTTTATTTTGTCTTTTTGATTAATAAATAATCATTAGCCCAAACTATTCATTCAACCTTGTACTTAGTTGCGTTATTGTACAAATACTCGTAATTTATCAAAATTTAATCAATCGATCATTGAACATTTTTCAAGTCACTGGTGGACATTATAAATTGCTCGGAAATTTTACCTTTCGCAAGTAGTCACTCACAAACACACACATAACATAATCTACCAATAATGTTCCCACAGCTAGGATTCAGGCCTCCTCTCGATGAGAGGGAACGGGCTGTAATCCACCGCAGAACCATAGTGCGGGTTGGTAGTTGTCACACGTCTTCGAATTTTTGGTTCCAGTACATGCCGGTTTCCTCACGATGTTTTCCTTTACCATTTTGAGAGCAGTGGTGATGAAATAATTTAAAAAAAATAAAGGTTTGTGCTGACTGGCGCGATTTTTCGCACGACGCGACACTGGTAATTGTTCTGCCGTGAAGTTTTCTTAGAAATTGTTTTATTAGAGTCGCATCGTGCCTGTGCGGGAGCCTTAAAGCGCTTGTCTGGGTTCGAACCTACGACCGACAACATAAACACCTAGGTATAAAATATGAAAGAATATCCCATCTTATCAAAATCAAATTCGAAACGAAGCTAACAAAAAATCATAACCAACAAAAAGTCAAGATACAGTTAGCAAAAAAATCTTTCACCGTTTCAATTTTAAACAAAAAATAAACCTCAAACATCCAGCTATTTACATTGTAGAATCGTATAATAGTTGGGTGCTGACTCCATCATCCAATCATCACGCTTCCAATAAAAACTAAACGAATGAAGCGAAGCGCACGTGACTTCCGCGCATCCCGCCATTGAAATAGCTGCATAGTTGGTATCTCGATAGGGCTGCCTCTGAAAATTAAGGCCAGGCTGTCTGGAAAAAAATATAAATATTTAGGTACTTAACACAAGAAATCATTTTATGAATAAATTGAAAGTAATTATCGAGTTCAAGTCGATAATTATTTTAATTTTGGGTATAAAAATTAGACTTTTAAAATACGCATCCCTCATCTAAGCAATTACACACACAATTTACTACTAAAGATCATTCTAGGTACTTGAAGATGGATGCAATTTCAAAAAGAACTAAAATAGAGGCGGAAACCACGTTGGAAACTAACGATCTGCAAACAAAATATCAAAAACACAAAACTTAACTTTGAGAAAAATAATTCCAAGTGGCAACCCTAACCACAGGCACTTGTCTACAATGGTGTTGCCAACGGTACTTACACCGTTAGTGAATTTACTGATGCCTGCAATTATTTTGAAAGTCGAAGAGTTTGAAAGAAATCATCTGAAAGGCAATATGTAGCTTATGATGCGTATAGCTCTTTGCCTATTTTTGTACACTTTGGTATTTCCAAGAAACTACTTATAATAATGTGATAGTGTATTTTCAATTTCTAAACTCTAATCTCTAAACTACGAACATATCATCATCATCATTTCAGCTGAAAGTCGCCCCCACACGTCACTGCTGGACATAGGCCTCCCCAAGCACCGCCACTTCGACCGGTTCTGTGCTTCCCGCATCCGCTATATTTACAGATAACAATTAATTTTACTGTTTAGTCAAGATACGAGTAGGTATCTAGTTAGCCAATTACGATAATGACCATGACACTAAAAGTTCATTAAACTTTGCAAAAAGTCTCCAATTCATTGCCAAGTTCGATTTAAACGGTTTTGTCATCATTTGGCTATGCTTTGTTATGATTTAAATCAATTCTAACGTTGCAAGATCTGTTTTTTGACTAACCGTGAGTTATGGGTAGCACTACGTTTTTCGGGGTAAGTAATATAATATTATATAATTACAAAATCTTTGATAATAATAAATGTGATATAATGATCAGTTAATATAATAAACGATTGATATAATTTTTGAATCACTAATTTTTATAAGCATAACATACATTGAATATAAAATCGTTTGATATACTACTCAAAAGACATAAAACCTATTTAGTCTAATATGATAGAAACGCCTAGTTAAACACAAAGCAAAATTGCAAATATACACATTATAACTTAGTCTAATTATTGATAAGTTTGTAGCCTGTAGGTAGCTTAACAAATATCATTGTTAGTTGTCACTTTGTGTGCATAATCTTGCTCAGTTAAATAATAATTTCTTACAAGTGTGAGCCATACATAAGTTCAGTCCTTCGCGCGTTAATGGTCACTGTTCTAACTCACCCTAATCAAACTGTTTGGATCGATGCTTTTTTAGGTGCTGGTGCAATTAAACGTCCGCACGTGTGTATAACTTTCTACCAGTGGATATGCAGCGACCGTAATATTTCGTCATAATCATAATTAAAAAGAACCTTGTGTCATAATAATGATTGAATTGTGTAGTTGATATTATATACAGCGCCATCTTTTATTTATATGTAGAACTACAACCACCTACATCTCCCGAAAGTTCAATCCACTTTTGAACTCAGTTTACAATATGTACAATAGATGGCATTATCGCCAAAATTTTAACTTGAGAAGTAAAATGCGCTTTTTATTAATTAATTAGGGTTGCATGTCAGTATGTGCATGGTAATTACCAATTACAAAGAAGAAACAGAGCGGCACATCGTGACCACACGAGAAGCGAGGGCATTGCTCAACCAAACGGTGAAAGTTTGTTAAAAACTCATTAAATTGCTTTTTTCGTAACATGAAAACCGTTACGGTACATATAACGCAGTTATAGAACACTAAAGACTTTTTTACAAAGTAAAAGTTATACTTTACCTATTTTGTTTTCACGAAAACGGGTTTAGAAATTTTTATGTTGCGGTGTTGAATGTCGTTGTATTACTTTCTTGCTCACTTTTTCATGGGGCTGTGGTTTCTTTTTATGACATAAACTGTAATAGATGTTTCCGGTTTTAGATACGTTTTCAAGTCATTTGTGTTTGCGGTTGATCTCAAACCCCAATTTCTTAGACTACTAGAGATTTTTACATGATAGGTAGTTTGTCTATGAAATGGATTTCGAATTGCATCAACATAAACAGCAGAAAGGAAAGATTTGTCTTGCAGTCAGTTGTTTTGAGACGCCGATGTATGCCAGTGACCTTGAGTAGCTTACGTGTTCCGTACTGACCTCACGCAACGCGTCGTATAGGAGTCGCCCATCAAGGACGCTGTCCCAAATGAGACGCATTATTTATTTATTATACATAAAACAAAAGGTATTTTAATAAACCACGTACACTAAAAAATCATGAATTAAATTATCTTCAAAATGGTGAAGGTTTCAGAAAAATACGCTTGATAGATTTTGTGTGATTCTCAGTTTTTTATCCTCGTTAGACATAACTTTACAAATTAATTTCACCATGTAATATAAACATAAACTAAAATATTCATATATTAAGGTTATTAATAAAATGCTCTAATTTAACACATATTTTTTCCAAATTATTAATGCTTCGCGTTTAGACGTGATCTTCAGTATAAAATCATTAAAAGTCGGTTATCGTCGCCTTAACCTCAAAATTACTATCTAAGCTTTACTCCAGTATAGATAGTGCCATCCACGAAGGCGCCCCTCTCCGCTCCGCTCAGTATAGCTTACAGTACAGTAATCGCGGACTCGGGCGCGTCTTCGTAGATTGCACAATCTGTATCTACCTACTCTAAAACGGTGCTATAGCTAAGATATTGAGCTAAAACCGACAGATTTCAATACAACAAGATCAGAATAAGAAAGTAATTATCATGAAAAATTTGGCAACACTTGCTCTACGAAAATCACCATTACAGCTACGACATAAAGGCGCTGTCAATATAACTTTTACCACTAATGTACGCTTGTGTCTACATTTCACTACTTTGACTGTACACTCGACCTTGCTAATTACAACATGCGGTCTAAACTAAGACCTTGTACCACAACAAAGTAGTGACAGGGCCATGTGACCATACAAAAAGAGACTAATTGCTCATTGTATTGGGCAATTATGTATGTCGATGACCCCTGGTGACATGAGGTTATTGTGGTAGGCTTGAAAACTGACGTAAGCTGTTTTTTTAGTTTAACTCATTCCAAAGATGGTAATCGTAAAAAAAACTATCACAGAACGGTAACTCCAAGCTTCCTAAATAATAACATCATATTAATGCTGGAACAAATTCGTACCTAAACATTTTTCAATAGAAAAATCTCTCTGAAAAAAATTTCAAACCTCTGTTTCTTTTGTAGAAAGTAGGCAAAATCCCATAACCCCAATCTAATCTAGAAAGAAAGAAAGAAAGAAAATAAGTTCGCGTCACATCCACGCAAAACGGCCATCGCTCAGCATAATGCTGCGTCCCTATGCGAGACAGAGTCCCAGCCCTGTTTTTCAGTGACAGCCGGCGTTGACGTTATGACGTCAACCGGTGCAGCATAATATAGTGAAATAAAAAAATTAAATTAATAAATACAATACTCAGTCCTAAATGTTTATATAAAATATAATATTAAAAATTGTAACATTTCGTACGTATCTAGATTAAAACGAACATTCATAACTTTGCAAAGTGCGCACATTGACAAAACCAAACAGTAAAAGATCACGTCACAGAAAGGCGTCACTAGAAACAAAGCACAACACTTCTATCAATTAAATTACAAAATTATTCTCCATATTAGGATTACTGACGTCGTTAATTGTTATAATGCTGCACGTGGTCTTATTAATCGACTACTTAAATTGACACTAAGAGATATCATGGACACTTAAATATGAGCTCATGAATTAATAACGTTGATAGAAATAGGATAAACTAATATGCTCACTGCACAGTGACGACCATAAGACAATGCAGTTATTGGGTCCAAAGATCTTCTTGTTTCAAAATTCCTATCTTGCTGAAGTGATCTGAAATGAAATTGATGATAAAACGGCGGGCACAGCTAGAACGTCTGAACATTCTAGAATTTTGTCTATCGGAATATGAGTGACGTCAGTCTGTCCCATGTTACATTGAAACTTATCTGTTGGGTTTTAACATTTTACTAAACCTTGGAACTTTTTAATCCTCAGGACCAGTCGAAGCAGCCGAGATGACGCTAGAACAGCCAGCAGGAGAGATGTGGCAGAAGATCCGCGAGGAGCTGAATGAGAAGGCGGACACCAAGGAGGCTGACCTGGCACACATCAAGGAGTGGCTGAAGAAGGAGCCTCATCTACCTGATGAGTTTGGTAAGCCACACTTTCTTAATAAAGCAAGTTATTCCTCAAGCAGAATTTAATGTTTTGGAAGTAGTTCTTAAATCCAATCATATCATCATGTCAGGCGGAAGATGTCTGGGCACGCCACAATTGTGACGATCAGTCCCCTCTTTAAGGAGTGGCTAGAGAGGCGCCACGGCGTCCTCACCTTCCGCCTGACGCAGGTCCCCACCGGACACGGCTGTTTCGGGAGGTTCCTGTTCCGCATAAGGTGGGAGGAAACGCCCGGGTGTCACCACTGTGTGGATCGCCCGGAGGACACGGTGGAGCATACGGTGGAGGTCTGCCCAGCTTGGGCGGAGCACCGCCATGTCCTCACGGAGGCGATGGGCGGCGGCGATCTCTCGCGTCCGGCCCTGGTTCAGGCCATGGTCCGGAGCGAGAGTGCATGGGAGGCCGTTACTTCCTTCTGCGAAGCAGTAATGCTCGCGAAGGAGAGGCAAGATTCGCGCCCTCGCATCCCTAGTCGCCGCAGGAGTCGCCCAAGGCGTCGGGAGTCGCGAACCGACTTCCGGCCACCGTAGGCACGGGCTTGCGGACGGTGAGCAATGGGTAGCTCGCCGTCCGATTAGGACCAGGCCCGCGTCTACGGCGCGTTGTGTTCCACGCGCGCCTCAAAGAGATGTCAGCACCAACTGATGGGGTCCGTAAGGGCCAATGCCTGCCAGGGTTGCGAGTTTGTCCGAAAAGGATATCGTGGCCCCGGCACACAGGTGACGGAAGGAACACGGGTGGGTTTTAGTCAGTAAAAGTCTGACACGCCCTCCCGCTCCGCCTAGAGCGGGAGAAGTTATTTGATAATTTCCCACACTCAAAAAAAAAAAGGCGGGAGATGTCCACTGCTGGACAAAGCCCTCCCTCCGCCAAACGTCACCTAAATTTTTTGATAACTTGGAATAATACAGACAAAAAAATGGTATCCAATAGAATATTCATGCACCATTCACTAGAATTAGCTTCCACTACCTGTGTATGTGTGTATATAGTGTGTGTGTGTAATTTAACCGGTATTCAAACCAAATAATACTCACATTTATATCGTTTATTTGCATTTCATATATATTTCATATACGTTCCAACGTTGGCATTTAAATTTCATGATTGCATAATAAGGAAAGAATTAGAGAACCGCCTCAGCTATATTGATTTTTTTAATAAAATAGATTAGTAACATTGTGGTAACATTGCATTTTAACATCCTAGGACATTTTTATGTTTCATCTATCGAAAGTTTGGTGCTTCTCTAATTTTCCTTCTACTCTTTCCGCCAGATGACCAGCGTATCATGACTTTCCTCCGAGGTTGCAAGTTCTCCCTGGAGAAGACCAAGCGTAAGCTGGACATGTACTTTACCATGCGAGCTGCTGTCCCAGAGTTTTTCAACGACCGTGATGTCAACCGCCCCGAACTGCAGGAGATTTTAAATATTGTGTAAGTATTGCATTAACAAGAAATATTTACGGACATCTTTTCAAACGAAATGGAGGCTCAAGGTATAAACACAAAAAACGTGGCTTTGGAGCCGATATCAGTAGAAAACTATATATAATTTTTGATTTTCCACAACATTTGATTTCATTCCGTTCCTTATTCTATTTTCTCTCTCAAGCTCTGTCTAGATAACGGATCACCTAACTGTTTTAGTTTTTTCCATTTATAAAATAATCCTTGACATCGAAATCTACTTCAAAATCCTTAACCCCAGGGCTATCACTCCTCATAGAGGAAACATTAATTTGAATAATGCAAGAATCTAATTACTACCTACGTAGGAACCCACTGAAAACTTATAATTTGTTTCATCTTCATGACGGCTAAAGCAAATTACGCACTAGGCAGTTCGACTATAGCGGCTTATTTAATGAATCCGGATCCAATCGAGTATATGCGTAAACAGCTCACAAAATAATTGAATCTTGGGATTTTAAAGGCTTAACGTAGGTAAAAAGGGTACTTACTAAACAAATAAAACCAGTCTTCAGACACCCTGTCAAATAAAACAAAACTCAAATTAAAGCTGGCTTATTCACCCTTGGGCTTTTTAATCTGCCATCTACCCTTATCGATGTCCGTCGCGTCTAATTTTTGCAGTTTCATAGCCCAGTGCGTGCCTTTTTAATTAGACATCATCTCACAAAATTACAGTAATAAACTTAAATATTATAATATCCTCTAAGACAAGTGTGGAAAAAATGTGCAACAATGAAAAGGTGTGCTTATTATTTCATCCATGACGTTGTAATAACATGAAATTATAAGTTTTCTTAGGTTTTTTGAGGAGCAAGAGTGTTCGCTTGTATAATAAATGTGGTTTTACGGAAATCACTTCGGAAGTTCAAATTGTGAGAATAAATGCTGAAATAATTAGAGGTACCTGCTTGTTTGCAAATGACGTAAGTAATAAATATGCAAAACCAGAACTTAAATCAGACAAAACTTAAATGTCAGGCAATCACCTCGGATTATGAACTCTAATATAACTGATGTCATTATCAAGAAAAGAAACAAAGACATAGATTGTTGCTTACGATCCGTTTAAATAATAACGTGTTTCATATATTTTTTTAACAGCAAAAATTTATAAGGAGTTTTTACTCCAAGATTTGGTTACTTCCAGGGAATTAACATGTACTATCGTCTCATTTGGGAGATTCTTATGACCAAACAGGCAAACAGTAACAGAGTCTTAAAAAAAGGACAAAAATGACATACATGTACCGTAAATCAAAATTTATGTGCTATTGTTTATTCACAGTCAAATGCCGCCGCTGCCAGGCCTAACACCAGAAGGAAGACGTGTTATTGTTATGAGAGGTCAGTAACTGAAGTAATTAAAATTCCTTATTGACAAAAACTTGAGCATCGTTCTGACGCAGATTCCTCTGCGTATGATATTTCTTATGCATGCCATTATACAAAAATTCAGTGGTCAAGTTTATCGTCATCAAGTCATTTCGGATAAATTAGTAAAAATTTGTTAAATTTGAATTGCATTATCAGCTGTATATGTTCCCATTACTGGGACACAGGCACTTCCTCTCCTCTATGCTATGTGCAGAAAGGGAGTACCTTTGCTTCATTTAAATGAGAACATTAAACACCATAACACATAGTTGACAGCCATCATAAGGTCTTCTTGGACACAGAAACATGGACGCATATTGAACTATCTCCACCATCATTCTTAAATCTTCCCTTTATCTCCTACAGGTGTCGACAAAGACATCCAGACTCCCAACGTGGCAGATGCATTCAAGCTGGCCCTCATGCTGGGTGACGTCAGACTGGCAGAAGAGAAGGAGGGAGTGGCAGGAGACGTGTATGTTCTGGACGCTTCTGTGGCAACCCCGACGCACTTCGCCAAGTTCACACCTACGCTTGTCAAGAAATTCCTAGTCTGTGTACAGGTTAGTAAGGCTTTGAGTCCTTTTGTAGTTTTAACGCTAGTTGAATTAACTTCGAAGGCTACAGAGATAGTTACGAGGAATAATTTATATGGATGCGTTTTTGTCATAAAGATTTAACAATGAGTACCACATTTTTAATTAAACTTAAAATATATGGTTCCAAATTTTAATACGACCTACTTTTAACGCAATTTTATTTAAATAATGGCGCAAACATAATGTTCCGTTAACGATAAAGTTAAACAACTTACAGGTACCTACCGAGTTAGTTTTCAAGTAGTAAAATATGTTACCCCGATAAAAAAGCAACTATAAATAATCTTATTATAAAAGGTTACTCAGAATTCCAACCTTAACAAAATCTTGTTTATTGTTTTCAGGAGGCTTATCCCGTCAAGCTGAAGGAAGTCCATGTCATCAACGTTTCACCTCTTGTTGACAAGATCGTCAACTTCGTCAAACCTTTCATCAAGGACAAGATCAAAGAAAGGGTAAGTTGCAACCAAAACTAGTTTAATTTACCTTACTTGCCATTTCTTCTGGTTCTACAAAACGATTGAACAAGAATGACATGATAATTGAAATCCTTACTATAATATTAGACAATGTGGTACACAGAAGATCACAATGTGATTTTATTAGGCCACTGAGTAATCAATATAATAGTGATTTAGTCTTAATATATCGACATCTAAAGAAAAGTGAAATCGTTCTCGTACGGTAACTTTGGTATTTTTCAGTAAAACTTTATTTAACATTAAGCATTTTTCTAAAAAAACCTTTTTATTTTAGATCTTCCTGCACACTGACACCAATGATCTCTACAAATACGTTCCTAAGGAAATGCTGCCCTCAGAATACGGTGGTAATGCTGGACCCATGAACGACTTTCACAGTAAGTATCAGATCGTCAACAACGAATCCAACACCGTGCATGTCTATAAAAGTCCTTGATTAATTTAATCGGACAATTTTTTTGTTAAACTAACCCCATTCAAGGTTATCAAAACCAATAATAAACAAGAACACCAACAAGACCTTATAATAATTAATTTTCTTTCAGATGCGTGGGTCAAGAAGCTAGATGAATACAAAGACTGGTTCGCGGAACAGGAGAACCTTAAAGCCAACGAGGCCCTCAGACCAGGAAAGCCTACCAACTACGATGAGCTCTTTGGCATTGACGGCTCCTTCCGCCAGCTGGTTATAGACTAAGCTACTCTCTCCAATTATTACCCCATCAAGTTTAAAAGACCTTAAGTATTTTAATTCGGATTTTAATTATCGCTTTGATGGCCTTTTCAACTTAATCGGGTATCAGCGTCTCTTTACTGTCGCTTGTTTCAGTTACCATTTTTAAAGTTCTAGCATATATATCATATTGACGATATGATTGTTTCTTGTGACTGCTTGCTGAACAGCTAGTGCAATTTTTTTATCTATTTCGATTGGGTTGAGGTATAAAATTGTTTGATTGAGTTCAGTTTGCATTCTCATGAAGTTAATGTTTTGTTTGTCAACCAAAGTTTTGCTCAATTTATCGTATCTTTGTTATTATGACGTGTGTATTATGTCTTTAATGTTAGGTATTTGATTATAAACATTTTCTTTAAAACAATCTGGTTTTTATTTTCTTATATAATTTTCACCCCCTTTTATCGTTCAAAAATGTTAGACTCAACCCATACCTATTTGAACAATAATGTGGTCCATTGCTAGAAATTACAAGCAATCAACAACAAGCTCCATTCTCACTTAATATGCCTTTGTGATAGCTAGAAGTAATACCTATTATGTTCGGTCAGTACAGATATTCATTAAAAAGATAATAAATCCTACTTCGATAGAAAACACCAATATGAAATGAATCAACTATTTAGAAATCTTCCAAAATTACCAAATACTTAAATAGCTTAGCACAGACAGATGACAAAGTATGGCTATGTAACTTACTCTATAAAAAAACATATAAAAAAAGTTGTTAACCTATTACAAATCTATACTTTTATGCACAGCTATTCTTAGAAGCTTTGAATTATTTAATACACAAATGACATTGACATTCAACTATCCATGCATTTAACATAAAATACCCATTGGTTTTTATTGTTTTGATAAAATCAAAAATCACCTAATCAAACTAGGCTGAGAATCAGCAATTGTCGAACGTCAAATTTACATAAGACAGTCCCCCAAAAGTACAATATACTGAATGAAACTTAGGAGACAGTAAAGCCCAAAAGGTGCACGAAAAAACCTAACTTTTTTACTTGTCAATGGACATTATAGTACTCGTATTTTAACGCCTCCCCACATCAAAACGACAGAAGATTAAAACTGTCTTTCAAACAGTTAATGAAGCCCCCATTCTTTGTTTTTTATTAAAACCAAATCAATTACATTTATATTAAACTACGTTTTGCTCGCGGTTTCACCCGCGTGGATGTCGGAAAATATATCACTTCTTTTCTTTTTCTTGTCGTTATTCACTAACCTGGTGTCAGATTTTTAAAGCCGCCCACGGGCCTCTGATTTGGCTTCATATGCCGTCGAGAAAATTTAATATCTCAGGCATGCCGGTTTCCTCACGATGTTTTCCTTCACCTTCTTCCAAGTGATAACTATACAATACGCACAAGAATCGCGAAAAGTTAGAGATGCGTGTCTTGGGTTCGACCTCGAGACCTATGACTTGGCAGTCTGACGGTCACACCACTAGGCTATCAATGCTTTATGATAGGAAAATATCCCACGGGAACATACTACCGGGATTAAAGTACCCTATGTGTTAATCCAGGTAAACAATGTAATTGTTTTACGAGGTACACGCTAGTAAAGGCTTGTGCAGACCAGCGTGACTTGTTGCGCGACGCGACACCGGTTATTGTAATACTGTGAAATTTTCTTAGAAATTGTAGTGTTCGTGTCGCGTCGCGCGAAAAGTCGCGCTGGTCTGCAGAAGCCTTAAAGCTCCCAGTCGCCATGATTTTTTCCGAGAACTTCAACAACCATCGTCGTATTTCAGCCAATTTACAAATAATTTTAATGAAAACTTAAAGCTTCCTCATGAATCACTCGTATTAGTTTTTGAGTTTATCGCATTCAGGCACACAGACGCTGCTTTGTATAGTGAAGAATCTAAGAAACACCATACCACAACACAAATCGTTCGCTTTTCCCTTCGCCTTCCCATTACATTCATCATCATCATTATTTCAGCTGAAAGACGTCCCCTGCTGGACATAGGCCTCCCCAAGCACCGCCACTTCAACGGGTTTTGTGCTTCCCGCATATAGTGGATTCCTGTGGCCTTCACAAGGTCATCGGTCCACCTTGTGGGAGGCCTTCCAACGCTACGTCTTCCGGTACGCGGTCGCTACTCCAGAAACTTTCGGCCCCATCGGCCATCTGTTCTGCGAGCAATGTGCCCTGTCCATTGCCACTTAAGTTTGACAATTCTTCGGACTATGCACTCTGGTTCTCCTGTGGATCTCCTCATTCCTAATTCGAACACGTAGGGAAACTCCATGCATAGCCCTCTCCATTGCCCCATCCCTTTACATTGTATATTTCAAATAACAACTGACAACGCTGTTGAAAAGCTAAAATTTCCTGTTAGTAAACCTTGGCAACGACACTGATCGGTTGATCACAGCTGTTAATGCAATGTTATTTTTTACTAACAGAAAATATTTTACTACTGATTACTCTCTAAATGCCGCAATTAATAATAATTATGTCATTTAGGAGACAAACTATTGCTTTTTATATCAAAATGGTAGCATGTCTTTTAATCATTCCGAACGTTTAGTAATTGGCAAATTAATTAATTTATAAATCTAAAACTTCGATTTAAATGTACAGCCTCGACTTCCGGGTAAGTATTTCTGTCGAAATTGAAGTAAGCAGATTGAGAAATTTATTTAAATAGATTGCTCACGAGGAGCAGTGGTGGTATTGGCTCGGACTTACAAATTGAAGGTCGTGGGTTCGAACTCAGGACCGTGGTTCGCCCGTTATACTTTGTCTAAACAATTTCATCACCACTGCTCGCAAAACGGTGAAGGAAAACATCGTGAGGAAACCGGCATGTCCTAGAACCAAAAATTCGAAGACATGTGACATCTACCAATCCGCACTGAGCCCGCGTGTAGGATTACGGCCCACTCCCTCTCACTGAAAGGAAGCCTGTGTCTCAGCAGTGGGAACATCAAACTAAATCAAATCAAATCTTTTTATTGTGGGCATAGGTTATACAGACAGATGTTAGGTATATTACAGTTCCATTATGTCCTGCCTAATAGGCATACAATAATTATGTCAACATGCAGTATAAATAAAACAATTCTTACAAAATAACAATTAGGTGTATGGTGACCGACTGTAGTAGGTACTAATTATTTAAAAAATCTTGGATCGTGTCGTAAGCTTTGTCAATTAAAAAATTATGCAATTTATATTTGAATAGTAGTTGTTATACGCTGGTTATGTTATGTAAGATTGCTCATTGTATCATGAGCCTGAATAGCTTGAAGTCCACTTAACTTCCTTCGTACAAAAAAAAAACTACATAATTTAACTCATAACACAACGTAACATCAGACCTGTAATCCCCGAAGGGTTAGACAGAGGTGTACCTAATAGTACACCCACATTTCACCAGTTATGTTTAAGTCCCATGGATTAGGGATCGGGAATACCTAATATTTTACTCTTCATTGTATTTCACACACCTTTTTATTTTTATTTTTTATTATATTTATTTGTCTGTATCTATCTATCCGTGACATCACTGCGGGCCCTATCAGGATACCAGCGCTGCGATATTTTTATTTATTTTTAAATTTCGCGGCATCATGCTGAGATAGGAGCCTTTTGGCCTCGTACAGGACTTCCTTGTTTAAATATTTTAATGTTACTTTGTTTTTTATTTATGTTTAATGTGTTTTTAGTTTAATGTGTGATTACCTGTGCGAGTCTCAATAAATACTTTTTCTTTCTTTCTTTCTTTCTAGGGATCGGGAATGTTCACCCTGTTTCGCACTAGGGGCCTAACACCAGCTCATAAGGCAGTATTTTTTTAATAATACTTCAATGTAAGAAAGAGATGAAGTCGAAACTGAAACTGAGTGTTGAAACTGTTTGTACTCCCAGTCACTTGTCCTTAAGGGTTCATTAGAAAACCAGCGTCAGACAGCATTTGTCGGGCATTAATGCTGAAATGTTCCTTTTTGGCGCAACCGTGAGGCACTCACTTATTGTCAAAAGATTACTATCACTTTTAGTTCGTTTGTATTTTGTGTTTCACGAACTATGTCCAAATAAACGTTTTCTTTCTTTCTTTCATATAGATCCATCTCTTTCTCCAGCTGAAGTATAATTAATAATACTGCTATAACAGCTGTGGTAGGGCCACTGCCATTATTTGCAAGAGGACGGTATTCCTGATCTGCAGAATGCGTGGCAGCCGCAACGAAATCTTGATGACAGTAGCTGATAGGATCTCATCCCCGCTGTGGAGGTTACTTGTTAAGTCAGTTATCTGACTTACTTTGACTGATACAGATTTTCATATTTTTTGATTATTTATGTTTTTTTTATGAATTTCTAGATTTTTATAGACATTAATTTTAATGAATTTAAATAACATAAATGTTTTTATTAAATATTTTAATGAATTGAAAAAGATGCGATTATCTTATTAATTTATTTTACAATTTGATTTTATGTACCTATTTTTATCGAGACATTCATTTTAAATTTAAAAAAATGAGTGTCGTGATGGCCGAGTGGTTAAGGCCTCGCCTCTCATGTACGAGGTTGTGGGTTCAAATCCGGGCAAGTACCAATGTGAATTTTTCAATTCATATGTACTTTCTGAATTTATCTTGGACATTACTGACACCGGTGAAGGAAAAACATCGTGAGGAAACCTGGACTTATAGTTAGTATAAGTCTGAAGTCACCAACCCGTCTTGAGCAAGCGTGGTGATCAATGCTCGTGCCTTCTCTATATGAGAAGAGGCCTTTGCCCTGCAGTGGGACAGTAACAGGCTGGTATTATTATCCTTTATTTCATTTTAAATATAAGAATATAAAAATTAAAACATTTAAAAATATAAAAAATAAAAGTCCACCGGTATCGGGAACAGGGTCCAAGCTACCGGCGGTCAGGGCTCCAGAGAGAGGAACCTCCTGACAATGCGAGCCGTGTCCAAGAGTACCGCTTTCCGAATCAAGCCTTTGATCCAGCTGCCCAACGAGAGCCTCCTTAGGTGTTGGTCGAGGCTCTTGGCAACTAAGCCATTGGCTGATACGACTATCGGCACAATGATCGCTGAGTCCACATCCCACATGTCGACAACCTCGTGAGCCAAGTCAAGATACTTGATTTGTTTATCTTTCTCAGCTTTCACGAGGTTCCCGTCATGCGGGACCGTTATGTCAATAATCATTGTGCGCCGGTCTACTCGATCCACTACCACTATATCAGGTTTATTGGCAACAATAGTCCATTATTATTAATTTTAGTTTTTATAGTATTATTGTGGCATGTATGTATTTTAATCTTTGATTACTGACTTATTTTTTAAGTTGGTATAATAACATAAATATGGATCACTTTAGCTGATTTAAATAAATAAATAAATTCATATTAAATTAGGTGGCGAGCCTATTGCCATCAACCGGGCACAAATCCAGACGCAAAAGTTATAACGAACAGGATGCCTACCACGAGCTCTTAGCGCGATCCATTTTAGGACCTAAACTGAACTGTTCTTCTAATTCGTACCATGACGTTAGTTTAACGATTCAATTTAGGCCATGCCATCTGACAGCGATTGTCCCAAACTGAGTCGCAAGTTTTGGTTTCATTCATTCTTGTTTGGTACCATGACGTCCATATAGCAGCTCAACTGAAACGCTCAACTGTCAAAATAAGCGATTCAATAAAAGTTACTATTTCTCTAACATAAACTGAAACGTTTGGTGAATTATTGACGAAAATAAAGTTTTTTAGTGCTATTTTAGTGGCATTTTACAAAAACCAATGTAAGTGAGCTTTAATCTTTCTTTTAAAGTCTAAAATACCTATTTTATATGCCTTTTTGTCTTATGACTTATGACTAAGAATTATTTTAACAATAGTTACCGTATTAACGTGGAATCTTAAAAAAACTGTTGAGTGTCTGTTTTACTTTAAAGTAATGATACTGAGTTAAGAACAAATAAAATTTTACTTGCTTCTGAACGTGTCTGACACTAAATAATGTGCGCGAAACAAACTTATTTGACAATAATAGCGTTGTCTCGTTTTCACCAAAAACGTTCCAAACGCGGCCGCGCGGTTCAGCCACAGATTGCGATCTTTCATTCACTTTTAACGATCCAAATGCCGCTGAGTATATTGGACGTCATGGTACGACTTTGAAGCGATGCAGTTTAAGAACCTAAACTGAAATGCCTTGCTTTTGAATCGTTTTTAATTAGATCATGGTAGGCATCCAGTACAATCTGTTATTTTGTCTTTTATTTCTTCTGTATCTACGGTGGGCATGCTTCACTTGCTATTGTCAGTTCAGTGACATTTTTCATCAATGGTAAACCGAAAGACGGCCCCCTGTTGGAGATTAGTCTCCCTTAAGCATCACCATCATGTGACATCTTTCATCATAATCTTCCTGCAACTGTTCCATGTTTTTGGAGTCGACGCAACACGTTTTCCACTCTCCCATGTCAACCGTCATGGATGCATTCACTGCCTTTTCTTTCATATCATCCACCCATCTTTTCTTGTGGCGTGTGTGTTGGATCGTTAAGAAGTTGCCTTCAAAATGGTTGAGCTGAATGGTGCTGATCCATGCGTCATGTTCGTGAACGGGCGCCGTCAGTTGAGACTGATCATCTCTTAGCTGCCACGGCTTATTTTAATGTTTTAATTGTTTTAATTTTTTTATTACGGACGCATTTAACGTACACGTCTTTCTACTCAAACTCAAAGCATTTATTTCAATTAAACCATTTACAGGCACTTTTGAATTGGCAAGGACTACATTGTTCTCACATGTATAATTTCAACATGAATGATGTAACCAATATTTTCATTTAAGAGTGTCCGTGGAGTTTCTTGCCCGTTCTTCTCCATAGGATCCTACTACGCTTTGGAATGTGCAACTAGCTTCATCTTTCTGACTGACTGATCCCTTGACAATTCAAAAGTGCCTGTAATTGGTTTATTTGAAATAAATGCTTTGTGTTTGAGTTTGAATTCTTTGACCTTCGATTATGTGACATCTTTACCAGCATAAAATAGGTCACTACATAGAACAGTTACGTTGACCGACAACCGTCAGTCGCGTGCTATACGTTCCGTTCTATTTACTGCCGGCGCCCGCGCAATAGGATGGGTGTAATCTGGGCTACTTCAGTTGCATTGCGCTACTCAAGCAAGACCGAGATGTGGGTCGTGACTATTGTTAATCCTTAATTGGCGAGTGAATTTGTGACCGAAGTTACGTAAATTGTCTGCGAATTTGTTTATGCGAAAACTAGTTGGTGTTGCGCGAGTCTTCGGGTTTTTAGGGTCCGTGTCCAAAAATTGATAACGGGACCTTAAGTAAAAAAAAACCGGCCTAGTGCATGTCGGACCACGCACAGTGAAAGGTTCCGTAGTTGGGATGAATTTATCCCAAGAACAAACTTAACAAAAAACTGATGTAAACAAAGCAGTAACGTGCCATTGATGTCACATCCTGACCGCGACAGAAATTAACGTTTGAAATGTAGTAGAAAATTGAGTTACATAATTTTTTTGATCCACAAACAGTAGTTGAATTTAACTTTTAATACATTTTTTAGGTTTATATTAATGTCGTTTATTAATTTAGTGAAAAAATGCATGCATATTTCCTATTGGTTTAATGTAAATTAATACTTTGAGCTTGAGTTTGAGTTTATAAAATGAGTATTACAGTGGTTCAGCGATTGGTTTTTGCGCTTCCAGTCGTATATTCGATTACTACTGGAATAGATTATGAATTAATTATAAATGCCGCAATAGAATGGATAGTTTTTCTGACTCTAGATATATTATATTTGTAAACGTGCGTCAGTTAACACTTGGTTATACGATAAATTTACTCTTATAATCGTTATGGGGAAAAATAAAAAATGAACCTCCTAAGGTAGCTTCGTCCACCTAGACCAGTGTTTCTCAAAGTGGGCGATAACGCCCCTTGTGGGCGCTGACCGAGTAGAGGGGGCGGTAACAGGCACAGAAAAAATTGGGGGCTGTTGAAGTGGTTTATAAGGGCGATGGCTGATTTGTAATTTCATCTACTTAATATTTTAAAATTCACTGAAACTAAAACCTACCTACTACACAACATCGACTATTTAGTACATATTTCTGTCCTGTTTGATTGTATAAAAGCTAAAAATATTTAACACAGCTTTCGTAGGATAGCCCGTGAGCAATCAAGTTTTAACAAGTTTCTGTTAAATAACGCGATTTGTGCAATTCTGTATCAATCGGCTGGTTTATCGATACTTGTTCTTACTTGCTAACTACGATTGAGCGTCGAATGAGATAAACAAGTTTGCGTTCTAGTTTATTGCTCTCACTGGTAAAAAAGTCTCTTTTAGAATATAAGTTTAAACTCCAGACCCAGACTAACATAGCACACTATAATTAAATGAATTAAAGTAATGAATGTCATTGTGGTTTTAAAATGTGGTTAGGTAAAAAAAATGGGGGGCGCTGAAAAATAATTGATTTTAAAGTGGGCGGGAGATGAAATAAGTTTGAGAACCTCTGACTTAGACCAAGTCTGGAGAATGATGTTATCCGATCTGTGAACCTGAATTCCTTAGATGACCCTGGTTTCCAGATCGTCACGGTCAGCAGTTAAATGCTACACATGTATGCATAACGCTTTGTTCCGAATTTTAATTGTCCTTGGAGTTTTCATTGGAGTCTAAAGTTTCAATAGTGGTGGTAGAACGATTAGCACGCCGCGCAATGATAGTCGATGTTATCATACCACATGACGGGAACCTCGTGAAAGCTGAGAAAGAGAAACAAATAAAATACTTGAATAAAAATAAGGTACAAAAAAAAAAAAAAAAAAAAATATATATATATATATATATACAGGGTGTTTGGCAGAACGTTGAACATACGAAAATGGTGGATAGGTGGGGTCATCTGCTACTTACTCAGCCCTAATTTATTTGGCCCTGGCCCACGGGATATTTTTTTAATTTTTTTTTGTCTTTCTTCTTGTTTCACCACTTTCTTAACTTTAAAGTGTAATTTTTATTAAAAATGGGTAAAACAGGCAATATTTAGTATTTTTTTTAAATCTTTTATGTTGACAGATTCTTATAAAATTATTGCTTTATTCAGATGTTAGCTAGAAAAAAAGTTATGAGTCCTCAAACTTACAGAAAGATGTAAAAAATACTTAAATCTTAATTTCAACTTGCATTTAAAAAAAAACAAAAAATGATTGAGGAGTTCCAATTCTAGCAAAACATCCCTAGTGTGTGAGCTTTCTAATGGTATGTAATTTGCTTTTATAAAAAAAAAACTTTAAGAGTTATGTCATAATTTTTTCAAGTAGGACATTTTTGACGAAACTCTACCTTTACGGAAAGTGAAATGTTTTACGAAATTTAATACTGCAAAGTTGGTGAAAATTAAATGATCGATTGAAATTATACTAAATATTGCCTGTTTTACCCATTTTTAATAAAAATTACACTTTAAAGTTAAGAAAGTGGTGAAACAAGAAGAAAGACAAAAAAAATTAAAAAAATATCCCGTGGGCCAGGGCCAAATAAATTAGGGCTGAGTAAGTAGCAGATGACCCCACCTATCCACCATTTTCGTATGTTCAACGTTCTGCCAAACACCCTGTATATATATGTATATATATTTATTTATTTATTTATTTATACAACCCTTAAATCTATCTTTACAGGTTGCACTAATGCGATAGTTACGTACAAAAAAATTACTATTATAAAATAAATTCCCGATAGAAGAACAAACATAACACTTAAAATTAACTTAATTGTAACATATAACCATAGAGGTCGCTAGAGTAAAGTCGCTCAGTGTACAAGAAAACATCTACTAATATCTCGACTTAGCACACGAGGTTGTCGACTTGTGGAATGTGAGCTCGGCTATCATAGTTCCAAATGTCGTAACGGCCAATGGCCTGGCCGAAAGCCTTGACATACATCTCTCGAAGCTCTCGTTATGCGGTCGGATCAAGGGCCTGATTCAGAAGGCAGTACTGCTCGATATGGTTCGCATTCTGAGGAGGTTCCTGTCTCTACAGCCCTAACCACCGGTAGCTGGGACCCTGCTCCCGACACCGAACACAATTTTTTTATATTTTAAATGTTAAAAGGTTTAATTAACGAAGAGGACGGAGCCTTCGGAACTACTGATTCTTCCGAAAATTCTTTCACTAATACGAAGCTACTGTATTGCCGAGTGTTATAACTAGGATATAATTACCTATATGTTAAAATTCTATTAGAATTCCGGCGCTGCGGTATTTATTTTTTTAAAGATCACCGCTTTATGCCTCGCACAGATCGTTATTATTCTGTTTGTTTGTAAATGCTCCTTTTTTGTTTTTTATTTTATAATTTTTTATTGTACTTACTGTTTGTATTTCCTGTGCGTGTCCCAATTAAATATTTTTCTCCTTTCTATACAATTAAATAAAGTTAATAATTAAAGGGGATTCCCATACAAAGGTTTTTTTCGGCATTTTCTAGTAATAACTTAGATAAGTAACTACCTAAATTCAGTAAAATAAAAGACAATGTTTCTAATTAAAATTGTAAACCATCACCTTTGTACGTATTGTTCTGTTCTTTTCTTCTTGTCTGTTTATGTGTCTTGTATGTGTGTACCTACATAAATGGTTAAATAAATAAATAAATAATAGTAAATAGGTATGTCAATATGTCTAAAATTATCATGGCCATGGCCATCACGGCGAGACGTAGGCAAAATGTTTAGGGGAAGGATCAACTTTTCAGCCTTAGCACCGTAAAAAGTATGTTTCTTCTCTAATAATACAATGCGTGATGATGATTGTGATCGAACTTTTTAATAAGTACTTACCTATACAACACCACACTTTACGCCACGTCTGCCACATGCCCAATCAGTTGTGGTCCTAAATAAATACCATGTGGAACCCTGACACAGCTAGACGATGGCGGGAGGAGCTGGACAAAACAAACGACCAGTTGTCCACATTAGCACTGGATAGCAAGCACTGGAAGTTATGGGGAGAGGCCCTTGCCCAGCAGTGGGATGATACAGGCTAACAGTAACAGTTACCTATAGAAAGTCTTATAGAAAACAAAAAGGGAACGGCATTCCTTCTGATCAATCATGCATAGGTCAATCTGCCTAGCCTTTTCCCAACTTTATTGAGGTTGGCTTCCAGTCTAACCGGATTCACCTGAATACCAGTATTTTACATGGAGCGACTGCCTATCTGACGTCAGACTTTCGGGCTTCTGACGCCCCGTAACGACTGTCAGAGATCTATTAATGACAGCCGGTTAACGTGCTTTCCGAGGCACGGAGGAGTCTCGGTATGTAAAGATGATCACCCATCCACAGACCAACCCCGGCAAGCGTAACTTAGCTGACGGTTTACCTGTGCAGCAGTTATTACTTAGCCACGACCTCCTCGATCATGCATAGGTACAACCCTAAAATTCAAAGCCCTTTTAAATGATGTGAACACAGTTAGTGCTGCTACTTTATTCAGTAAACTTTAAAGTTCAATAACCGCGGAAAATAGGCGTCAAGATACGGTTAATACAGTTACAACATTCATGATCTTTTAAATCTTAATATCAATCTTTTAATTGCGTCAGCAGAAAGAAAATTCGTGACATTGGAACCTTTAAACAAATAGTGGATGAATGGATACGGGATTATCCTCTTTTTGTGAAACCCAAATAAATACTATTTTGGGGTCCTAAAAATACTTCTTCTTTCTTTTTCGAGGAAATCGTTAGAGGTCTAACGATTTCCATTGCACTCTGTCTTTTGCAACTCTTCTCCAGTTTGGCCCTGCTGTGAGATTGAGTTCGTCCACCCATCTTTCCCGTTGTCGACATCTATTTCGTTTAACATCTCTAGGGTGTCAACCACTCTGTCAGGATTTGACTCAATTTATCCTGGAGCTCCGTAACATGTGACCCGCCCATCTCCATTTCATTTGGTCTATCTCGAACACGAAAGACATTGATAATAAAACACGAGATGCTACTAACACTTTAAACGACCAAACGAACGCATGGTAGCCGAATGTTACTTTGGATGTTGCAAAAAAAATGGCGAAAAATCATAAACATTGCGTTTTTTTTTTTTTTTTGCTCGAATTAATAATTAATGAATTTAATGTAATTTTTATCAAAACCAATAAATAATGAAGAACCAAACATATTTTTTTTTATTTTAAAAAAATTGTGTCGCGACCGTCGCGGTCGGATGTTTTTGTATTTAGTTAGTATCAATTGGTATTTTTTTTATTATTGTTATTTAAGTGTTTGTTTATGGTTAGCTACATTCTTAAACTTGCAACATAACTCTCAACATAAACAGCTATGACATGTTTACGATCATTACAGACCGTTGACTTAGTCGGGTTGTCGCCGCGAAATTCTATGACGTGTTTCAATCCGTTATTTGGATATATTTTTAAGTGGTTTTAAGATTTTAAAGTTATATTATTGTTCCATCTTATTGACAGGTTAAAAAACTTCGTAGAAAAATGATATTATAACGAAAAATATGCATAATTTTGTTGTATTAATTCTTGATTGAAAAAAATTGGTGATAATAACAAAACTTGTTTTTAGTGTAGGAACATCATGCTCGTTTTATTGTAAACCAAATTCTTATAAGAACCAAGAGGAAATATTGTACAGATTACGAAACAGTTACAGTTTTATATGGGTTTCATAGTAATATAGCGAGAAATCGGGGTTAAAACCCAATCAGTCCGAAAAGGGATAGGTCCGCGCCAGGACCAAACTTGACCGTTTTGACATTTCGGGCCCACCAGTTGAGGGGAAGCAGGGTTAGAATTTCGCGCTTTACCTTGATAAACATCAAATGTTATCAAATAACCATCAGGAGTACATAAACTTCATAACTTATAACCGAATCGGATGGGTTTCCCTCTGATGAATTGCTTACGAGAATTATTCATGAAATGAAACGCGCAACGCGACTCTAGTGGAACAATTTCAATGAAAACTTCATGAAAATTGTTCTACCATAACCGCGTCGCACCACCGCATCGCGTCGGTCAGCGGGAGCCTTAAGTGACTTTGTGATTTAGGGCAAATTTTACCAATGAAACTGAACGCGATCAATACCTACACCCAAACTGCGTTCAAGATCTGTCAATGTCAATATTCCCCAAAATGATGACACTGACAGCTCTTAAACGCGGCTAAGAAGTGCTGATCGCGTTCAGTGTCTTTGGTGAAATCCGCACTTAATCAGCCAAAAAATCGGTTTATTATTCTTACCATGACAAGTATTTTATCGTACTCAAAAACAAATATTACGTAAAACCCGATTACTTACAGATAAACTATTGTTCTATGAGAACTGACTTATTGCCTCACACCCTTTGCGGTCCGAGACCAATTATATTAGTTAAATGAACTTACAGTTTAGTTTAACCACGTTCAAAGGTTCCATCGTTTATCCTTGGAGTAACCATCGCCCCATGTAAAATACTGGTATTTAGCTGCATCCGGTTGAGCTGGAAGCTGACCCTAACAAAGACTAGGCAGATGATGATATATCGAGGAACCGAAAGGCGAATAAAATATACTGCTGTCGACTAATAGAATAGATGCAGTAGAATAAAAAGTCTCCTAAACAGAAACATAGTCTTTTGGTACACGTCATCAGCAAAAGTGCATTATCGCATCAGTTTTTTCAATCTTAATTTTTATTAATAAAATTGAACAGAATTAAAATTAAATTAGAATATTAACTCTTACCTTAGAACTAACAGACCGGGCTAGGAATACGACCATCCGTTCCATTACAAAGATAACTGATGTCACTTGGAAAGCTGCCACGCTAAAATGGAATTGGGCTGGACATATCGGTCGCATGTCAAACGACCAATGGGCCAAGCTTATGACCCAATGGGTCCTTTTTAATGGCAAGCGATATCGTGGCCCAGACGGAGATGGCGGGCTGAGCTGAACTGCGTCAACAAGGACTGGTCCTTAGCAGCATTACACAGAGAGAAGTGGTAAGAGAGTAGGGAGGCCTTTGCCCTGCAGTGGGACGGCACAGGCTTTTTAATCATAATAAATGCTGCTGACCCTGGTCCCGGTACCCGCGGACCTCTATTTATTAATATTTTTAAATGTAAATGTATAAAAATCAAAACGAATAAACGAAATAATAAATAACTCTTAGCTTTTAGGTTTAAACAAAAGAAATAAAGAATAACGTTTATTTGGACACAGTTTTTGGAACAAAAACAACAATACGTAGTGTGTGCCTCACGGCTGCGCCAAAAAGGTTCTTTACAGCATATAATTCAGCACAGATGCTGTCTGATGCTGGTTCACTGACGAACCTATCCACAGATATACTTATAACTCGAATCGTGACAAGTGCCGTGATGACCCAATGGTCAAGAACTTGCCTTTCATGAACGAATTTGTGGACTTCAATATATACGTAGTTTCTGAGTTTATCTTGGATATTACTGACATCGGTGAAGGGAAACATAGTGAGGAAGCCTGACTTATGGTTAATAGAAGTCTGAAATCGCTAACCCGTCTTGAGCAAGCGTGGTGATTAATGGTCTTGCCTGCTTTGTATGAGAAGAGGCCTATGCCCTGCAGCGGGATAATTATGGGCTGGTATTATTATTATTAGGAATGTGAAATACTGAATAATTTTGTGTAAATGTTTAGAGGTATGAAGAACAGGGTGTCAAGTTCACTCATCCTCATTAGAAAAGGGGGGATCCTCCGACCAGACAGGTGTCGTGGCTGGCGGGCAACTGCCCAACGAATGATTTATCGTCTTATACGGATTGTCCGGGACATCGACGCGAAGCCGGTTACCATGGATTCAATACATGATTCTGAACCCTCCTGCGTTGAAATTACTCGACGGTTATAAAAAAAAAACCGCTGCTCCATACATTTTGACCGCGTAGGTATTGCAATTTTCTACGAAACAGCTGATTTATTTTTAATAACCGACGAATAATTTCAACGCAGGGGGGTTCAGAATCATGTACTGAATCCATGGTAGCCGACTTCGCGTCGATGTCCCTGCCACCCTGTATATTATGTCATTCGCGCGGTAAACCCTAATTGCGCGATGCAGGATTTGTGTGACGTCAGGATTTTTTGTGTGACTTTGATGCATAGTTCGCATGTGGCGATGTAGATGCCGCCAAAAATGTTTGTTAAGTGACTTTTGTCGCTGACCGTACCGCAGTAGTGACCCAGAGGTAAAGGCCGCGACTTACAAGTTGTTAGTAGGTTGCGAGTTCGATCCCAAGCAGGCACTTAACTTTGTGTAAATTATTTCATCACCACTGCTCTCAAGCGGTGAAGGAAAACATGGTGAGGAAACCGACATGTCCTGGAAACAAAAATTCGAAGACATTTGACATTTACCAACCTGGCATCTTGCGGGCCAATAGGATGTTGAGTGGGGAAAAAAAACTATTTAGTCCATCAGTCAGAGAATAAAAAAATATCATCAATCAGACATCTACCAATCCGCTTGGTGGAGTACGGCCCACTCCCTCTCACCGAGAGGTGGCATGAGACATTATAAGCTAATTAAGCTTATATATAGCATTGTATATAGCTTATAGATAACATTATGAAATGCTGAACAATATTGTGTAAATTTAGATGTTGTGTAAAAGTACCAGCGTTCATCGACTTTTGTCGCTAACCTTACAAAAGCTCATTGCTAAATAATAAAAAACACAAAGTTCAATGAACTGTCTGCTAAATAATTTCATAAATAATAACCAGTTTTTAATAAATGCGTCTACAAACACTTGTTTATGTCTCAATAATAATATTATTCGTTGATTTTGCGGTTTCGATGAGATAGAATTATAGCGTTATTAATAGCGCGGAAGAAGTTAGTTGTTTCCTAGCTATTTTTTACGCTCTAAAGTGTCCCAACTATGTTGGCGTCCAGTCTAACCGGATACAGCTGGATACTGGTATTTTAGATGGAGTGACTGCCTATCTGAACTCCATAACAGGGTAACTATACGATACCCCTTGGTAAGACTGGTTGTCAGACTTTCGGGCTTCTGACGACCCGTAACGACTGTCAAAGATCCACGAATGACAGCCGGGACCAACGGCTTAACTTGCTTTCCGAGGCACGGAGGAGTCTCGCTATGCAAATATGGTCACCCATCCCACGGACCCACCCCGGCAAGCGTAGCATAACCTGATAAATCGACCCGTGCGGGTGTTATTACTTAGCCACGAGATCCTATTCCAAGAAATATAGTCATAGTACGTTTTTTATTTTTTATTACTAACTAACTTCTGCCCGCGACTTCATCCGGAGCCTATAACTTTCCTCAAGAATTGGGCTATCCAATGAAAAAAGAATTTTTCAGATCCGAATGATAGTTCCGGAGATTACCCCATAAATACAAACTTAAAAAAAAAACTTTAGAGGTATGAGGAACAGGGTGTAAAGTTCACTCATCCTCATTAGAAAAGGGAGGATCCTCCCAGACAGGTATCATGTCTGACGGGCAACTGCCCGAAGGTTGATGTCGGATAGTGTAATATGTATGTCGTTCGCGCGGCAACCTCTAATTGCGCGATGCAGGATTTGTGTGACGTCAGGATGTTGTGTGACGTCAGGTCTTTGATGCGTAGTTCACGTGTGGCGATGCAGATGCCGCCACAAAATAAACAAACAAACAAATACATTTTACCTCTTTATGACCACTGCTGACAAAGTCCTTCCAGGAACTCTTTTCCCGCGCCAGCTCGAACCAGCCCTCAAGGTACGCTTCCAGGTCATCTCGCCACGTCTCTCTAAGCCGGCCTTGAAGACACAAGTCAAATAATATCAAGTGAAGCACAATCAGCCTATAATGTTCCCACTGCATGGCCACAGGCCTCCTCTCGGCGAGAGGGATGGGGATGTTGAAATTTAGGCACGTATTTTTTCATTTTCTACGTAATCAAAAGATTACAGCAATACATTGAGTTAAAATGTAGCATGACGTCACCCTCCGGCATGAGCGGACTTGTGACGCAGCGAACCCCCAATCCCCAACTTTAATGCGTTTTATCTAAATATTTTTTTATTAATATGATAAAGCAAAAAATACGTGTCTAATATTTTTTTATTATCTGACTGATGGACTAAATAGTTTTTTTTCCCCAGTCAACATCCTATTGGCCCGCAAGATGCCAGGTTGGTAAATGTCACATGTCTTCAAACTTTTGGTTCTAAGACATGCCGGTTTCCTCACGATGTCTTCCTTCACCGCTTTGAGAGCAGTGGACATGAAATAATTTTAACAAAGTAAACCACCTGTCTGGGTTTGACCCTACGAGCTACAATTAATAAGTTGCGGCCATTACCACTGGGCTACCGCTGCTCAGTGAAGATTCAAGTGAACAACAAAATAAATACAATGTCTACACATTCAACACTAATGGAAGCCTTTTGTTCAGTAGACCATTATTTTTTTTTCGTAGGAAGGAAACACTTAGTATGCTTTAAAATGTTTTCCTTTGCCTGGTTCTCCCTCCTCTTGACGTAACTGTCCATAAACAAGATCTCGTCTAAGAGATTTACTCTCGGCAAACAAATAAGGTCTCATTGTCAATCGTGACGCGATAGACTGCGCGCGCGCCGGTTGTTGCGAAATAAGTTTACATATTTAGTGATTTTTTTATACACGGATTTTTTTAGAACTGTAAGTAGTCATATATAAATATTATTTTATTGGTGTGGTTAATTTGAATTTTACGAGTATGTTATATTTATTTTGTGTTCAAAAGGTATTAATGTTAACCTAACCTTTAACTTATGAAGAGGTTTTTTGAAAATATAACTAGGTTTTTTTTTTTACATAACTATAAACTGAGTTTTATACCAATTAGCTCAGGTTATAAGGTACTTAAGTTATCGAAATGGAATTAATAACCAGAAACATAAAAGAACTTTGAACGGAGCAAATATTTTTATACCACAGCTATGTCCAAATATTTTATTACATTTTATTCATAACTTATCAGACATTCTAAACAAGATTATTCCGACATGAACTACGTACTTACTTAAAAATTACGCCATTTAAAATTACCTATAAATTTTTAACTCGTCTCATCTGCTTAGCCTAAGATTTTCCCAACCATGTTGGGGTCGGTTTCCAGTCTAACCAGAGGCAGCTAAATACCGGTATTTTACATGGAGCGACTGTCTATCTGACTTCCACAACCCAGTTACTGGATAATACGATACCCCTTGGTAAGACTGGTTGTCAGACTTTCGGGCTTCTGACGACCCGTAACGACTGTCAAAGATCTACGAATGACAGCCGGGACCAACGTGCTTTCCGAGGCACAGAGGGGTCTCGGTATGTAAAGATGATCACCCATCCACGAACCAACTGCGGCAAGCATAGCTTAACCTGATCGATTGACCCGTGCGGCTGTTATAACTAAGCCACAAGCCCCACCCTCTATCAATTTTTAACCATTACAACAAAATTACTATCAGGGAAAACGCAGATAAAACAATGTCATGTGTGATTTATTTGCAGGTTTTCCTTACATAAGAAAATAAATTGGAAGGCACCACTATCTAGGTTACATTTTGCTTCGTGAATATTCGCACGAATATTTTAAGGCGAATACGAGCAAACATGGACATGTACACAAATCGAACTGGGTTCGTATTGCGTTTACGTTCGCTTTGCAAATTTACGTCCACACGTTCGAACCAAATATTCCGTGATCAATGTTGTTGTTCTCGGCTTTATAGGTACCTATATAGTTTATGTCAGTTTCTTGTATATTATACACGAGTTTCAGTTTTAAATACATACTCTACGTGCATAACAAAACACATGGCGTCCACTAACACGCGGTGTACAAGATAAGATAAATCAACGGAAATGAATGAGGCCCGTATTGTTTGTGGTTTTCTATCGTCCTTCATACATTCTGAAAGTATTATTTTCTATCTATTATTATTATCTGGTATGGCGTGTGGCTAAGTAATAACAGCCGCACGGGTCGATCGATCAGAGGGCGCCCAATGGTCAACAAGCGCCACTCTTTTAAAATAAATATTATCTCGTGACTGAGAAGGAATTATGAACAACGGCTAGTAAGGACCCTCGGTAAGCGTGTCTAGAATTTTCTAATACCTTTATAAAGTTTCATATTCTTCTTCTTTTCGTGTGGTTAGTGACTAACCTGGTGTCAGAGTTTTAAAGCCGCCCATGGGCCTCAAACTTGGCTGAACATGCCGTCAAGAAATATCGCTCAGGCATACCGGTTCCCTCACGATGTTTTCCTTCACCGTTTTTGAAGCAAGTGATAATCAAAGGTCACACCACTAGGCTATCACTGCATCACTGTTTCCTATTGAGACACGAAGCAACAAAATAAGACCCATGGTCTAATAAAATAAGGTCTGGCATTCCGGTAGTGTCACATGCTTACGTCACTATCCAGTTGCCACTATATTGCAACAAAACACGAATTAAGGCAAGATTTTCAGTCACCATTCTGTTAAAAAAATATGTACAAAGCATTAAATTGTCGTTTCGTTTGTTTAATCAAACGAAACAATTCAATTTAAACATAAACCAACGCAGTTGTTAATTAAAACCTCATGGTTTTATCGGATCCGCACAGGTAATAAAGGTGGTTGGGGAGGTATTATTACAAAGTTCTGGTAACACAGATGTGATGACGTAGACTTGTGTCACCCACGTGACCACTGTGTCTCGGAATGCTATACCTGGCGAAGTATATTATTATACCATGATCCGATCTAGAGGAATGTGGCCGCTTTTCTTAATATCGGATTTTGTTGCTTCATAATTCCTTCTGGCCGCGGTATGGCTCTTTGGATCTTTGACGTCGTTAGAAGCCCGAAAGTCTGCCAGCCAGTCTTACCAAGGGGTATCGTAATACCCCGTAACTGGGTTGTGGATGGTCAGATAGGTAGTCGCTCCATGTAAAATTCTGATATTCCACTGTATACGGTTAGGCAGCCAGGCTATGCAGAATATGAGGAAAATAGAACCTTTGTTAGATCACTTTCTGCGTTCCATCTAACTTTCGTTCAGCATAATTTTATCATAAATCCCGTCATATTAGAAGTAAAATAAATAACCCGGGACGCTCAGCTATCAAGTTACGGCAAAATCATCACAATTACAGCTCAAACGATACGGCATGACGGATGTACGTTGATCATGCGGAAACAAGTTTATTCTGTATAGATCTCCACACTTGATTCGTGATTCAGAATTCAGTCTTGGACGAACGTGTTAGAAAGTGGATTAAAACTACATTTATAGGAATTGATATCCATTTAAGTATTAAGTTTTGATTGTCGGGATGGTTTAGTACCCACTAGTTATTTACTTTATATGTAGGTACTTCCTATGAATATGGTGTTTAGTGATTTTATGAAGAAAAGCACAGAAAGACAAGACCAGGCATATATTTAAATTAGGCTTGTTAATACATAGGTATCGTTAATGAGAAAGCTAGTTGTCCGTTCCTAATCTAGGTCATCACGGAGAAGAAGGACAAGAAACTCCGTGGCAGCTTCTTTTATATTATTGGATCAACACATTATTACATTAGCATAAATCATTATAATATCACATTAATCTCTTGGACCATTTCTCCAAGCTAGCAATATTAGGCTTATTAAAACACATACAGAACAACATAGTTATCAGCAATAATCAAGATATAATAACCATCAATAACTTACATGAACATTGTAGTCGGTCGACCTTTCACAATAATCCATTTTACAATAATGGCAGAGCTTCTGCTATGCAACATGATTTATTCTTACATTGGCTTTTAGCATATTTATATTACGGACATGGACACCACTCAGCGTCTGTCCTGTAAAAGTCGGAGGTCCTGTATCATCCAACAGTTTAACTCAAGTTCCTTTTTAAGATTGGCGGGCACCCCAACTTAAAACCTCTCAATCTTACCAGTCCCTCAAACATTGCCGCCCATTCTCCCGCCAGTTTAGATGAATCATAGATGACAATACATAAATGTTAAATAACTTCGAAACAAAGTAATAATTAACAAATCTTATGTAGTAGAACAATCTTAAAGCTGAATAACATTATTTCGCTATTTATTATGTATTTATTTGTAATCTTTATGGAAAATGTCATAATATAATAACATCAACTGGATGTTCCAAAACTCGTTTTAAACACCATGTTACTTTAAAATTGCATTATAAAATCGTGATAAATATTATTAGTATCATATTAATTATTACTTATTCAATATTAATTATTTATTGTACTGTTATGTTAATAAATTTTGATATTCATAAAACCACAAATCATGACTCGTTCGAAAACTCTAGAATCGTTCCATTAATTAAAAACTATTTTTAAAATACATCTGTTTATCAAATATTAATTATAGAAATGCAAATCAAATATTTCAATCTTTAAATTCACATAACATTAATTTATGTATATTAAAATATTGTTGAAATGGAACGTTTCCATACGTCAGTGTCATCTATCATTCTGACAGCTGACATAAACACTGTGATTTAATGTTGTAAACAATCAATAATGTAATCAATACAATTAGTTAATCTCTTATAAAGATTAATAATCTCACAAGCGCTTCAGCGGATTCGTCACAAAAAAAACACGATTCATGTTTTTTGACGAAGGTGATTCGTGATGCGTGTGAATTAAAAAGCTTTGGCATTAAAAAAGCATTGGCTTTTAAAAAGAATTGCTGTCGTCAAAAAAAAAAACCAATCATGAAAAAAGACGATTCAGTAAAAAACACGAATCGTCCTCGTGTGCACGAGCCCTTACATAAGGTAAACATCTATGATTTTCAGAATCAAACCAATTTTATGAACTGCAATAAAAACATAAATAAATTAAGTATTTAAGTGACTGTTAATCTAACCCATACCAACATTATTAATAATATTATTTCATTGTCATATAAAAACCTATTAAATTATTGTTATTGTTCTGTTTTTATCTTCGTGACTCAACGCGTCAATTCAATGAAACGTGCGCAATGTACTAGGTAAATGATTTAATCAATCACGAAATCTTACCGATAAGTTACACATAGCATCATTCCTCGTCCTCAAAAAGATTTTTATATGAGTAATCAGTTAATCAGTAACGTTTGGTAGGTATGTGGAGCCTTCCTCATTGGAAAAGTTCAACATTTTAGGCTACATTAGAAGCCATTTCAAGCAAAATAACGACACTTTAAAATGTAGGCTCCAATGTCAGCTGCCTCTGCCCAACCCTTCGGGGAAACAGAGTGTCATGTTATGTTATGAGGTTTTTTTTTTTTTTTACATAATTTGTGACAGTTAGTCATGGAAAATACTTTGCTAAGAACGTGACTCAGTTCAAAAATATAGGTACAGATGTGTTAAAAGTTGTTTAGGTACAGGACGTAAGGCACATAAAATTAAGACCCTACCTACACATTCACTACAAGGAATTTACCTAACGCTTGCGACATTTTCACGGATATAAAAAAATAGACCAGCCGCTAGATATGGCGACCTATTAATTCGAGTATTTGGTGGCGCAACTTAAATACTAGTTCCGCTCACTTGGGTAAGTTCTTGTGAAACTCTGAAGTATATTAATCACCATAAGTACTAAGAATTGGAGTGAATAGTCTGCACGTAGAAAAGAGTTATTTGTCGTGTAATTGCAACTTAGAATTTAACCTTTTTTTCTGAATGGCCAGGTATTCAATAGGTGATGAAGAAAAGTGAATTTTGACATTGGAACGGATCTGTCATCAGCACTTTGTCGGAAAGTGGAACAAACTAAATCACTATAAAAGGGCTAACATTTTTTCGCAAGCGCATGAGGTCCTGAGTTCAATCCCCGGCTCGGGCAAAGTGTTATTGGTTAACCACCGGGAAATTCTCAGTAGCATTCCGGAGACTGGATTTGGCAATAGGCTCGCCCCCTATTACATGGAACTTAAACATAACTGGCGAAATATCGGTGTACTATAGGTACACCTCTGCTCAACCATTCGGGGATTACAGGCGTGATGTTATTGTATTACGTCATGTTATTTTATTACGTCATGTTTTTTTTTTTCACCGACACTGCTGGTGTGCTTATAATGGGATAGACGTCATAGTGTTGGGACTGTAAAAAGCCTTGTAATACCCGAGGAACTTATCAATTCGACGTTTATATTATTATTAATTTTATTTGACACTAGCTGCGCCCCGCGGTTTCACCCGCGTAAGTCTCGATCCCGTGGGTATTAAATCAATTATTAATTATAAAATTTATTATATCATATCGGTATTAAAAGTACCCTACGTCCTAACAGGTCCTGTTCAACCGTTTTAGCGTGAAAGCGTAACAAACAAACTCACTTTCGCATTTATAATACAAATTATCATACCAGAGAAAACCTCTATTACCATATTACTATACAAGAGATGAACCATTTTCGAATTTTTTTTTTAGGTCATGCGACACTCAACGGGTATACATGAGATAAAAAAAGAAGATTAAATAAAATTAGGAGGGGCTCCCGGCTAAATCATAACAGCCGCACGATCCCATCGAAGGTTAAGCTATACCTGCCGAGGTCGGTCCGTGGATGGGCGACCATGCATTACATATCGAGACCCTCCTTGCCTCGGAAAGCACGTTAAACCCGTTGGCTCTTGCTGTCATTTGTCATTTGTATCGGTAACGACGGTCAAAGATCTACAAATGACAGCCGGGACCAACGGCTTAACGTGCTTTCCGAGGCTCGGAGTAAATTATAACATAGCAAAATATTAGCTAACTAAATATCTAGGAATAAAAAAGGGAAAAGTTACCTAGATGATAATGATAGACTTTAACATGTAGGTATGAGGAACAGGGTGTAAAGTTCACTCATTCTCCATGTCCAACATCCTCCTTGTGACGTCAGAGTGATGCGTAGTTTACATGGTGGCGATGTGGATTCCGTCAAAAAAACGTCATCAATGGCTTACTCAGTCATTAAAAAGCCCGCAGAAGAAGAAATACCTAATAGATACTTAACAACTTTTTGCACTACACACGGAAATCAAGTATTCATTAAAAGTTTTTTCTGGCAACACAAATTCTCTTACAAATAAAAATAATATAATGTAAATCCATCTATTCATTTCCATAACTTGTGCATTATAAAAACAGCACGAGGATTTTACCAATACCTACGTAGACAAGACATTAAGTATTCAATATTTTTAGGGATGTACGAAAGCGTTTTTTGTAGTAGATATTTACAATATATTCTTTAAAAATTTAAGCAACACACGGAAAATACGACAAGAAGAAAAAAAAATAGAAGACAATGGCAAATTGTTTTATGAATTTTCTTTCAGTGATTAAATATCGAACTCAGACACGTCAATCATAACTTATCACTTTTTAATGTGATATTATTATCTTAGCAGTTGTCAACCCAATTGGAATGTTTTCAATCTATCGAATCTGTCATATTTTTGACTGACAGGCTGTGCTGACGATGTTCGAATTGTCAATAACCCCCTCACACGTTTCTTCATATCACATCTGACCTTGGCAGAATTATCGTCTTCCGCACAATTGCCATAAATAAAAACACTATTTACAAAAAAAAACAACCAACTCCCATAACAAACGATACAAAGTGAAAAATAGCTTTAATTTCGGAAGTCTTTGGTTTTGTATTTTCGTGTTTTGCCACTATGAAGTGAATGAATTTGTCGACTATGAAAAAAACAACAGTATTTATTTAAAAAACACAAGCTTAAGTTAGTTTTGGTCCACAAAATCATAGGGGGGTATAGAAAAAGTAAATAAGAATAGATGAAAAAATAAAGATAGACCTCCATTTTAAAGTAAATTTTCGGCATTGTAAGTACGAGTATATCTTATAGTGAAAATTCAGCGTACCTATGTATCGACTCTTGAGTACCAAGGTAAGAGTAGGAATAAAATTAGGTACCTATGCACATTGCACAATGCGTAACTGCTATTTATCCCCTCCGCTATGGTACGTGCGATAATACAATTTGAAATGTTTACCTACGTTGGTTAGTTCAATGTTTATAGTTTACCAAAACAAGTTCAATGTCATATTAATGGTGTCGGCTTACTTTGCATAATACTAACGCAGGCAACGCTAATTGCCTATTACGTGAATTGTTTACGTCATTTTACGCTTATTTGCATATTTTACTTGTCAAACAACTAATCTGAAGTCTAGACTCTTGTTGGCAAAAAAAAATTATAAAAAGTATCAGTTGGAATGCGATGCTGCTAATAATTTTGTTACAGTTAGCGCGGGGTGACGGCAATTCAACCTAAAATGGTTGGCAATGGTCGTTGCCAACTTCGATGCAACTGGTGGTTCACATGGCGCAACTCAAGTTGTATTTTAACGCCATGACCCACGATAACGCGGCAATTTTGTGAAAATGGCAACAACCTACCAGTCGCGTGTGACTAGTTGCGCCGCCGTTGACAACTAGTTTTCGACAAGTTGCGTCGTGTGAGAACCGCCATAGAAATGTGCTAACGCGATTGGTTGCGTCGGCGTTGTAAACTGGTTTTATTTTGGTCACCTCGTGTGAGAATGGCCTTGTCATAAAAAGCACAATTTATTTATTATTCTCGTTACCCAATTTTAGGTTTTGGAGGTGCGTTCAAAGTTAGATATAGGTAAATAGGTAAAATACAAAAAGCACATGCTAGTTTTTTTCACTTAACCTTTACCTAACTCTTTATTGTTGAAATTCAACTTTTAACATACAACGACAGTTTGGGCAATGTGTTTAAATTAATAAAAATAAAAAAATAAAAATCTCTCCTATGTCTATAACTTACCTTTTAAGTCTGAGTATGCAAGTCAAAATAAAAAAATATATAATTTTTCCTCAACTCAATCTCCCGTAATCCAGCGGCAAACTAAAATTTGCTTTTGAAAACCCACGCAAAAATTTTTGTAACTTAAAATTAAGTGTGTTTACCTTTACTTGCCTTATTTTGGTAAACAAATACGGCGAATTTAATTTTTTGCTTAAATAAATGTGGTAGGTATTAATGCTTAGTTATTCTTACCATTATTATGTTTTTCTAATTAATATCAAATCATTCATAATGTGAACGTGTTTGTTTGCCAAATGTGATATTTAAGCAAATATAAACATTAGGTAAGTATGCAATAGTCAGTAATTTTTATTAAACATATGACGTAGGTACACACAGCTACATATCAAGCTTATCCAGTTTATGGTGACCTCGCATTGTACGAAAATCCTCTACAATTCGAGATCAGCTTATACTGGAGATGTATAGCCTGATGTCTAGCCGTGTGTACATACATTGATGTGTAGTATGTACATTATACATATCGGATCAAAGATCGTAAAACGTACTGGGAGCGTAATTATTGTATTGTTCATAAGTTATGAACAACATAGTTTAACTACGTCACATAAAATCCTTGAGTCATATATAACAGTCATATAATAACAGTTTTATTGTAATTAAATCATCCAACTTAAATAATGTAGCCTAAGAATGCCTCCGGCGTTTTTCGATATCCGTTGACGAGAGACTTCTTAAAATAATTTTGAACCGAACATCCTGTACATAAACATATACATATGTAATTATATCGTTCATCACCATTATTCACTGGATGAGCCACTTTCCTGATGATGATTTCAATATTTTCTGTGTGAACCGCAACGCAGACCAGTTGTGGTAAATTATAGTAATAATATCTTTATTTTGTGCAAATTAAGGTACATAAAAGGTCCTTATATATAAGAAGTCCAAATATTTCGCTTAGTTATTTCAGCATGCAAAAAAATACCATAAAATAAAGTTACAATTGTTACCACTGACATCACGTGATAAAAAAAAATCTTAAAATGATAAAATGTACGATTTTTTTAAAGAACACCTGAATAAACCTGGACATAACTAGTAATGGTCTGAAGTATACAACAGTGTGTGGACTAAGCATGCTAGATTATTCTCCGTAATCAAGAGGCCTTTGCCCTGCACTGGGATAATTGTTATTATCCTGGTATTATTTTAATTACAATGATAATTATATTAATTTCTTTAGTCATTAGTCGGGTGCCTTGAAAACGTCGCGCGAGTCGACAATTAGATATTACTGGTTAAAGGATTTCGCGGAAAAGTCTTATCTCTTTCAATACCTGTATATACCTACATTACAATTAAATGAAAGAAAATTTACAGCTCATATAACAAGTACACTTTATAAACAAGCATATTACAAATTAGAGGATTATTTCCGAGATAAGAATGCTTGGAAACATGCTGGTCCTACTCCATACGACAATTTAGAGTTTAGATAAAATCAAACTGTACCCTAATTTTGTATTACACGATCAATCAGAATCTGAATCGTTTTGAAACAGATTGCTAATCCATTGCTTCATAAGTTCGAAAAAAGATCTGCTCAACAACGTAAATATCGCAATGAATGTTGTTGAACTGTCAAAATTAAACAGATTAGTCGTTATTGTTTACGACAATGTGTTGCGTAATTAGATAGCTGGTTGCTAATTTTATAATTTATAATTTTTTACAAACATTGACTTATTGTATTACTTGTTAAAATGTTTGAAATATCGTATAATTTTACAATGTTTATAAATATGTGAGCACAATGTACCTCTTACGTAATTAAATCATCTGTCGTTGCTTTATGTTTCATTAAAATTCAATTCAAAATTCAAAATTCAAAAGTCATTTATTCAAACTAGGCTGAGAATCAGCACTTTTCGAACGTCAATTACATAAGACAGTCCCCCAAAACGCCCACCCTTCACCACTTCCTAGTGCATTAGCTGGGAAGAAGAAGTGGCGCAACAAACTCCCCAGCAGCACAGCTGTCTGTTCAGTTAGAAGAACAAATAAAAAAAGATTCTATATAATAGTATTCAAAATAATTTACATTACACAACACAAAACATAATTTAAATTATTAGCCATATGTTAGCTAGCACGTTATTTTTACTTATCTTGGTTAGTAATCTTATTCCAGGTGCATCGTCTTCATATATAATTATATAATTAATGTACTTATACAAAATATTGTGAAAACATTTTAAAAGAGTAACGGTGGAGTTTCTTGCCCATGTTTCTCCATACGAAAACTACCTTTTGGAAGGGGCGACTAGAATCAATTCTCTTTTTTGTAAATTTTTACGTTTAAGAGTGTCTTTTATGTTCCTTATTGAAATAAATTATTTGACTTTGACTTTACAAGCTGGGCTTATTGGTCGATACACACGAATTTACTGGCCTGAAACGGGCGAATCAACACTTAATTTTTTTTTTTTTTCTGTAAGCGATTTGCACGAAGATAATTTATTTGTGGGCAACTCGACAACTCCAGAAATACGTTGCAGACAATTGGCATATTTTGAATATAATATTACATTTACTCATAAACATTGCTACTTATAATAATATATTTTCTCTTTTGGCTTGCGTCCATATCGGATAAAGCCAGTGGCGAAAAGCATTGTGCCGGTACATGTAAAAGCTTTTGTAGATACTAATCTATCCACTTGTCCATTGAGTACCCGACATGCACTACCCTGCAGCTGAAACACGTTAAAAGGCTCTTAACCACCAAAACATCACAACAGCTACATATATTACATAGATCGTAGCCGCCAGTAATTTCGGAAGTGACACAGCAATCCCATTAACTTTTATCAGCTTAGATAATACTGCAATACTAATTCAAATGCAGTACAAGTACCTGTTGATATGTGATAACGGGTACTTTCGGCAGATATGATAGATGAGTACGGTGGATCAGTATTAAGTTGATAAGCAGAGGGATTACATCGTGGGGGTCTGTCACGGAAAATGTAAGCGTTTTTTTTAAAATTAATTATAAATGTAATAATTATTCTTCCTATATTCTAATAATTATATAGTATATTATTTATTTTCTCTTCGCAAGTGTACAGTGATAGTGCTTAACGATAAGTTTATATTGTGAGAGAATGGTGCTTGAAATAGGATTACCATGCAACGTCTGTCGTTATAAGTCCCCAGGGCCCCACGACGCTACATCTACAAGCTTTACATTGGGTCCTTTCATGAGACTGAAGAGAATTAATAATGTAAGAACAAAAACAATGGCACATAAATTGAATAAAAGTAAAAATAATGCAAACTTGCTATCAACAAAAATGGATTTGACTGTGTGCAATGTGCTTGTTTGTGCAAGTGAGTAGATTTATGCTGCGATAGTATTGCAGTAATTGCTTCCTTCCTATAAAGTAAGTGCTATGGTTTTCTTAAATATGATGACGATAGATACAGTACCTACATCTGCGTCGCCCTGATTAGTCAGCATTATGACCAAACTTGCTAACTGACTAATAATCTTACCTCGACTGAGCAGCTTTTCTATTGCTCGCTTCATTATGAGAGAAGATTTTTTTGTACAATTAAGTTTAATATCTCATTGTTCTCCAAATATTTTATACGTATATGTGAAATTGAATAGTGTATCAAAAAACAAATTCCATGTTCCGGAACTCCAATTCAATTTTATTGTAAGGATTTTTTTTAGACATACATTTCACCTTGTTCTCTGTTTTTTTTGTGGGGAATCCTCATGGATATCTACCTCCGTCTGGGGAGATTAACGTTGAGCTATGTCGATCTCCTACAAAACTCCACAGTTCTCACCCACTACGACCATGCTTCGCCGGGCCTGAGAGATACACGAAAATTCGCCAACACACCCCCTAAAACAACTGACAAATAATTTTCCATATTTCCAGAATTCAAAATGGCGTCAGCTTCCGTGATGCTGGTGCAGCCCGAAGGCGAGATGTGGGAGAAGATCAGAGTGGAGCTGAACGAGAACGTGAACACACGGGACCAGGACCTGGCAGCCATCAAGGACTGGCTGAGGAAGCAGCCACATCTGCCTGATGAGTGGGGTGAGTTGGTGGTAGTCCTTTTAAAAGATGATAAAGTGCAGTTACCAACCTTTTGCTCGACACAGTGACTAATATAGCCAAATTCTGCCCAGAAAATTACGCTCGCAGTTCTACTTAAAGGGTATGAGCAAATTCAAAACAAAGTTGTTTTTTTTTTTAGAGTTGCTGGACATAAATGGAACCATTTCAATTGAGCAAAGGACGTCTATGCAAAAAAGTTATTATGTCTGGGTGGTAGTGTTTTCGAAGATATACGTATTACCAATTGACTATGGAAAGTGCCATTTTTTTAAGTCACTGTTCACTGACTAGATCGATACATTTGTGGTCCCTAATATCCCAAGTAGGTTCAGTTCAGATTTGTGTGTGATCACATGAGTGAGGTTCGAAGTGAAGAACTTTATTAAATATACTAATACAACTGCTGTGAAAAAACCGAAACAGGAACTAAATAATCAATTTTTAATTAACGACTCCCCAGAGGACCGCTGCTTGATGACCTTCCTACGAGGATGCAACTTCTCCCTAGAGAAGTGCAAGAGGAAGTTGGACATGTTCTTCACGATGAGGGCAGCCTGCCCTGAGTTCTTCACAAACAGGGACATCACGAGGCCGGAACTTCTGGACCTTATGTCTAGAGCGTAAGTATCCTTTTTGTATTATCTAAACTTGCGAACGAAGTACCTAGGTATTTAGATGAATCAAAGTTATATTATGATTGAATAAAACAGGAAGTAATGGATATCTGATTTACGAAATATTTTGGGGAATTTGGAATCACATATGATGTTGTATCAAAAAAAGTAAATTTTACACTGCTATCAAAATACAAAAAAAAAATCTGTAAACATACAACGAAGATAAACAACATTGGTAAAATAAATAGTAAAATAGTTTTTATTTTCATGGTTTCAGGCAAGGCCCCACTATGCCAGGACTGACTCCCTCAGGAAGAAGAGTCACAATTTGCAGAGGTAAGATCTTTTTTAATCATTTTCAGAATCATAGCAGGCATTCATGAGCTTTCAAAATCGAAAGAAAGATTTTACTTGCCAATACTACTGCTTTGAAAGACAAACATTAAGTACAGCATCTGTTTGCAAAAAGATAGGAACAGACTGTGACATGATAGTTTAAGCAATGTATTCAAGTGTTGATATTTAAAGTTACAATGACAAAAAATAAATTTTGAATGGAACAACCTCTTGAACAATTTCCCTTCCTAATGAATCATCATTATAATTATTTTCCTTAACAATGCAACACTTTATATCGATCGCATGACAAGAGTTATTAGCAGGCAATACCGCTTGACTCAGTGAAACTTAGTCCATTCGCGATATATTCCACTTTTTATATTTCCCGGCGTACCTAATAAACGTTGCAACAATCGTGGGAAATCCTATGTGAACAAATTTGATATTTAAATTTGATGAACTAGTTTCTTTTACAGCTAACTTCCTCTAATTACTTAGAGGAAGTTAGATGAATGAAATATAAAATGAAATCATATTTTAGTACGTCCATGCATTAAGTTTGTAGCAATATTTTTAATTATGATAATAACTGTCTTTACACACTTGAACCTTATCATCAGCCAATCTAAGTTACATGGCATGTGATTCACGTGGCAATTAGCGAAATGCTGCAGTAATATTTTTCTATATGAAAGAGAAGAATAAATCGTTATCTAAATAGAAATAAATCAAATGACAGCTGGTGAACATATTACAGTTGCAACAGAAAACTTCAAATCTATGCAAAATTCAGCCGAAGAACTAGAAAAAGTAATAGAACTAGAAGACGAACTAGAAACAGCACCATGCAACTACGTAGCGCCTTTACGGAATAATTGAGTTACAAAATTCCACTTATAAGCACTTTAAGGGTAAAGTTCTCAGACAGACCTTTGACTTTATTTTGCTAAGTATGTATTTCATACGAATGTGAACATTAATGTGAAACGAATGAAGGTCTCATTCCTATGAGACGCTTATTTTACTAACCAAAGTAAACAAGTCATAGTATGGCCTGTGAATTTTCCCCTAAGTCTCGTTACCGCTTACCATCTGAGGCCTCACAATTGTCTTATAAATAACCATATTACAACTGACAGCGTTGTCTGTCCAATGTTTTCTAGCAACCAAACGTTCCTAATAAAAATATTAATAGTAACAATCCAGAGACAAACAATCATTTAGACACTTAAATCCACAGGCCTCGACAAGAACCTCGACACGAACCAGCTAAACGACGCGTTCAAGATCGCAATGATGATCGGTGACGTCAGATTGATGGAGGAGATAGAAGGAGTCGCAGGAGACGTGTACATTCTAGACGCTTCCATCGTCGCACCCAGCCATCTCGGAAAGATATCACCGTCAGCATTGAAGAAGTTCTTTATTTGTATCCAGGTAATCATTCTGGCAAAATTTCAGGGTTGAAATAGACGCAATTGGTGAAAGGCCTCGCTAGGCATGACGAGCTGATAACAGTCGGGGGTGCGCGTGAATGTACGTGTTTCTCCTGGGCCCCCAACTCTTGTTAGTGGAGGTAACCGTGGAGTTTTATTCAATAGTTTTCCGACATAACCCACCATTCTCCCCAGACACGAGAGTCCTTATGAAGATTTCCCCACAGAAAAAGAAAAGAAAAAGAAACTGTGGCAAAATCTAGAGGGATAAAAAATGTATTATACAACTTTGTTTTGAAAGGAATAAGGCCTCTTGATTCATCATCTACCTAGTAAATGTACCTACCATTAGGTATCAACTTATTCGAGCACTATTATGTCCAAGCGGGTGGGTGGGCAACTTCATAGTTCTGAACTATGAAGTTGCTCTATGGTCGCTTTCAGGCACTACATTTGATATTAGTTTAATTTTTGTGTGTTTGTTTTTTTCATTTTAGTTTATTGTATCTCCTAACGAATCTGTATGTATCCACACAGCATCTAAAATCCAGAGAAATATAATTGCCATGTATTTCCTATCTAAGAGGTGTTGTAAATATGAATATTGATGAAATAGATCAACGAAAACTGTGTTTTCTTTTCTTGAACTTGTTTATTTATATAAAAGCTTACCAACTAAATACATACACAACATTACCCCAAAAAATAAATCCAATTCCTAAATTTAAAAAAATATTTTATAGTAACGTATACACACAAAATTCTGCTACTGCAATCTAATGAAAGCCATTGTATTCAATTTCAGGAGGCGTATCCAATCAAGTTGAAAGAGGTGCACGTAGTCAACTCGACACCTCTGATAGATGCTCTCTTCAATATTATCAAACCTTTCCTCAAGGAAAAGATGAGGAAAAGAGTAAGTATTAACAGATTTTTTGTAATAATAGTATTATGAATCTCTAAGTCAGCCTCTCATGTATTTTTTTCTACGATGAGTTGTCTGATTCTGATAAAGAAAAAGTTTGGGAACTAGAGTATGATAGTGCATGTTTACCATTATTGCATTAACAGCAGTGATATTCCAGTGGTGTGACTGTCGGACTGCCAAGTCATAGGTCTTGAGTTCGAACCCAAGGCACGCATGTCAGACTTTTCGGATTCATCTACATATTGTATAAATGTATGTTTCAAAAACGGTGAAGGAAAACATCGTGAGAAAACGCCGCATGCCTGAGAGATATTTCTCGACGGCATGTGAAGCTAAGTCAGAGGACTATGGGCGGCATAAAAACTCTGACACCAAGTTAGTCACTAACCACATGAAAAAGAAGAAGAAAGAAGAAACCAATTTTGCATTAATTTGTATTCTTATTAAGTACTGGCTGCAGATAAATATTAATGCACTCTCAAAAGCACCAAGGTAAAGGTAGTTATGATGTTTCCTTACAGATCCTCTTCCACAGCAGCTTCAACGCTCTTCACGAGCACGTGCCCAAGGAACTGCTGCCGACAGAATATGGTGGCACTGGATACTCTCTCGATGAGATAAACAGTATGTATCCATTTTCACATTATTATGATTAGTAATCGCAGCACGGACCAAGTGCGCATTTCAACGTCTGTCCCCAACATTTTGCGCATACGCTTGGTTTCTGTGAAATTCGTAATCGAGCATACGCGTGACTCCGTCTATAGCCCTGCTTATAACATTTACATTACATTCAAAACTGAACTGTAATCTACGATTGAATATAGTTCAATTTTGAACGTAGATTTTATTTTTCTTAATTCGGAAATCGCTGCTCAATCCACACCAATCTCTGCTGTCACTTGAGTTTTCGTCATGCCTTGCTGTGGAGATCGACTGTGTATCGTATTTTAGCATTTCTGATTCCGTAGCTGTAAATTCTAACATCACTCCACTTTACTTCCAGCCGCCTGGGTAAAGAAGTTGGAGGAATACAGAGACTGGTTCCAGAAGCAGGATTCCCTGAAAGCTGAGGAGTCACTCCGACCTGGCAAACCCACCAACTATGATGAACTCTTCGGAATCGATGGCTCCTTCCGACAGTTAGCTATTGATTAGGCTAGTTTTAATACTTACTTATATAAGATAGTTAATTGATTCAGGTTTGACCGGAAATCCATTATAAAATACAATAGACGTTCCGTAGTTCCGCTTAACGATTCCTTAGAAGCCATAAAAAATTCTGTAAGAAATCGATGCGTTCACCTGCCAACGCGAAATCCTCAGGATGACGATTGACATGTTGCGAACTCGAACGCCAGATTTCTTACAAGGTTTTTTGTGACTCTTTAGGAATAGTTAAGCGAAAGCGTATATTGTATTTTACTTATATAATTTCTCTTGGTTCTAAGATAAAATGTTTGTGATCTAACAAAATATTGCCTGCTATAGTATAGAATCGTGATAGTTAGGAATGTTGTGAACTACAGGGTCAAATTTAAATAGCTAGCGACACTTCGCAGACATGATGGGTATATGTGAACAGGTATAAAAAAAAAAAGTTTTATTTCGAGTCAACGCCCGTTTTTTGTGAAGTTACTTGAGTTGAGAAAATATTATTATTTTTGTTGTATCGTCTGTGAAGTTTACACAAAAAAAAAAACTGATTTTTTAACTGATATTTTAAGTGACAACACTATCGGCAGTTGATGATCTCAAAGAAAAACATCATAAATTTATTTTTTCTCAAACTCAAACTCAAAGCATTTATTTCAAATAAACCAATTACAGGCACTTTTGAGTTGTCAAGGGGTCGGTCAGTCGGAAAGATGAAGCTAGATGTTTCTCGTTATTTAGGTCGCGATACCCATTACGTCTGCGGAGTTTTTCCAGCTAATTTATTTTGACCTATAATTCGCTTGCTTAGTTATAAGATAAAACGTTTGTGACCTTACTAACTATTTCCTGCTATAAAGAATCCTAATAGTAAGGAATCATTAGAACCATAATGCCCGTTTTCATTACTAAAGCGACCACTCTAATGCTCGGTTCCTATAAACTAAAACAAATCATCTTACTTACCAATGGTATCTTTTTTTTTGCCAAACTGAGCATATAAATAGATTCGTAAGCTAATTTTACCTGTGATAACTACTTCCAGAGGGTCTACTATGTAAAATTCAAAATTCAAAAGTCATTTATTCAAACTAGGCTGAGAATCAGCACTTTTCGAACGTCAAAATTACATAAGACAGTCCCCCAAAACGCCCACCCTTCACCACTTCCTAGTGCATTAGCTGGGAAGAAGAAGTGGCGCAACAAACTCCCCAGCAGCACAGCTGTCTGTTCAGTTAGAAGAACAAAAAAAAAAAGATTCTATATAATAGTATTCAAAATAATTTACATTACGCAACACAAAACATAATTTAAATTATTAGCCATATGTTAGCTAGCACATGCCAATATACCACACAAAATCATCGAGAACTATACTCAGGCAGAAATAAAAACTAAACGTAAACAGAACTTAATATCTAAATAAAAGCCTCCAGGTATAAAGGGCGTGCCCGCTTACATATAGTTGTAACTGGAAGTTATAAATGATAAACTAGGACCATCGAGATAAAATAAATAAAACAAACAGTTAATTACTAATAACAATAAATAATATGATCAATTGTCGAGGTCACTAGCTAACCACATATTGCAATACAACTCATTAAAAAAAACATTGTAATGAGTAGATTATGTCAACAATGTAATGAGTACATTATGTCAAAGCTATGAGGTCTTCGCTACATTATTGGTAAAGATACAAGATAGATACTTAATATTATACCGTCAACGGTTCGGAAGAATAGGAATCGGCCATAAATGAATGCGTAAAAAAAGCAAGCCGTTGAATTTTCAAGTTTTGGCACTAAGCTTAAGGTGGACAATCCAATAGCGCGCTTTGATTTAGTCATTCATTTAGGTGTCACCTATTGTTAACGAAAAAGGGATAAATAATGCGTGATGACGCATTGACTGTTTTGTTTAATCACATGATCAATAATGATAGTTCTCCTGTCAGTCCTGTAGGTTTTTAGTCATAAACCTTTTAGCAGTTTAAAAACCCTTAGGTATTCTGAAATGTAGTGGGTTTACAATTACAGTCCGGCCGTTGAGAGAATGCGTTGCTGACATCTGTCAGTTGGACAATTTCTAGTAGTAACAAGGATCGAATTCGCAAAACTCATATTCGTTAGTATGAAACTGACAGGTGTCAGATCGCACTCTTGACGGCAGGACTGTAAGAGTTATTTTACAGTTTAGTCAGTCCTCAATCATTATGAATGCTTTTGCAATATAAAACATGTCCCACTAGGTGCTATCTCATTATAATTAACCATAATGATAATAATAATATACCACCCTATTTCACTAGCCTATTATTGTCCCACTGCAGGGCAAAGGCCTCTTCTCATACACAGAAGGCACGAGCATTAATCACCACGCTTGCTCAAGACGGGTTGGTGATTTCAGACTTATATCCTAATCCTAACTAATATGAGTGAAAGTGAGTAATATAGCGAATGAAAGTGAGTTTGCTTGTTTGTTACGCTTTCACGCTAAAATGTCTGAACAGATTTGGATGAAATTTGGCGCATGGGTACACCATGACCTGGAGAAGGACATAGGCTACTTTTCATTCTGGGCCATAGACGAAGTCGCTAGCAACAGTTAGTTAACTATAAGTCCACGTTTCATCACAAATTTTTCCTTCACCGAAGTCAGTAATGTCCAAGATAAACTCGAAAAACATGTAAAACTAAAAATCTCATTGGTACTTGCCCGGATTCGTACGCACAACCTCGTGCATGAGAGACGGGGCCATCACGACACTAATGAACTTATTAGCGTTAAAAATATTAGCTTGTGAAAATCATTATTAGCTTTAGCTATGCTTCTGATCTGTCTTAGAAATCTCGCGCACTAGACGGCCACGACCACGACCAGTGGCCGCAGCGACCAGGTAAACTATAGAAACCGATACGAATCGCGCACTTGGTCGCAAAGGCCAGCTAGCCGCACACCATACAATACAACTAGATGGCCACGACTGACCGGAGACGTGGCCGTCTAGTGCGCGAGATCCCTTAATTATGTTAACGGTACTGTAAACATAGTAAACATTTTGAGGGACACTTGAATGGCCATAAGCGTTATATATAAAAATATAATTTCTATATCTCGTTCAGTGTCTTTGAATGCGTCAATAACACCAGCTAAAACATTTTTTATAAAAATGTTAAAAAAAACACAATTTCCTCTAAATGTAATTAAGTATATAGTTATAATTAAGAATTATGTATAAATATTATATTAATGGTGTTTGTCTGTGATAAATTAAATGATTTTTTGGTTATATGAGTTGTTATTTTTGCCTACAAAATATACTTGACAATATTTGGCCATGGTCTTTTAGGGTATACGGGACAGCCAATTACCACGAATCAGGGTGCAGTAGCTGGATAAGAGTTGCCGAGAATCGAGATGAATAGCGTGTGAGAGGCCTATGTCTAGCTGGGAGCTGTTGGTATGATGATGATGGGCATGAATAGAGACTCCGGGCTGTATCATAGAATCTCAAAAAAAAAAACATTTTCACTAAACCGACGACGCACTCCACCGTTTTCAGTATTGATAATAACCAGTGATCGGAGTAGGTAGATTGATTTTTAGTACTTGTATCATAAATGCACACAGAAAGAATAACATGGATAAGCCATTTTTCCGGAAAGTAATTCCGGTATTTCCGGATTCAATTAAATATTGTTAATGTTGGTAGTGATATTATTACTAGTGGTATTATTATTAGTGGTAGTCGTTGGGTTTTGTCAAATCGTGACAAAAAAAAAAATAGGAAGAATAATAAAGAATAAAATTGCTCATTTTATTACAATTCCTACCTTTTTTTTGAGGATGGCAAATCATCAAATGACTCCTTCCACTCTGGCAGAATACAATTCCTACATAAGTTCCGGTTTTTTTTTAATAATCCACTTATTCCGGAGGAATGTCCATAGTAATATATACGTTTCGGATCAATGACCCCAGTTCAATCTACCTACTCCGATCACTGATAATAACATAACGCCTTGTTTCCCCAAAGGGTTGGGCAGAGGCGTACTTACCTATAGTACACCCACATTTCGCCTTAAGTCCCATATAATAGGGGGTTAGCCTATTGCCATCAACCGAGCACAAATCCAGACTCTGGGCTGGTACTGAGTAATACCAGATAGAAAAATCATAAGTTCGAAAAAATATTCTGCTCAACAACGCAACGAAAGTTATTGAACAATCAAAATGAAACAAATTAGTCGTAATCGATTACGAAAATATGTTACGTAATTAGATGATTTACATTAAGGTGATATATTGAAAAAAAAAAACTTTTTGTATATCGTGTAGGTACCGTATTAAATATATGGAATAGGGATTCAATATTTTGGTGTATGGTTTTTGACTATATGGCCTTGTTTCCTGAAAAAAGAATACATGATACAATTATTTAATTCCGTGAAAAAATGGTAGTAATAAATTATTATTTATGATACAATTAAATTTTACCACACGAAAACGAAGAAGAAGAAGCTAATATTTCCTAAAAGAGCGGTGGCCGCCACATAGCGTCTGAAAATTACCGGCGAATGACGTCACTGAGACCCCGCTGCCATTTTCATGACGGCCGTCACCGCTGCCGGCTGTTATGTGACGGCCGTTTTATGGCGGGCGTTATATGGCGGCCGTTATTTAGCGGACGTTATGTGGCGGCCGTTATATGGCGGCCGTTATTAAGCAGCCGTTATGTGGTGGCCGTTATGTGGCGGCCGTTATGCGGCAGTTGTTGTTACTTTTTGTTACATCTAGGTAGAGAAAATGTATGCATATGATGAAAAATACAACATAACCTCGCTTCACAATTTCAAAACAAAATCGCGTCTGTTTAAGTCAGTTGAGTGAAACCACGAGCGGACCCGATTCACCACGAAGTTAGCCGAACATCACCTGATATTGCCGTGTTTTACGAAGTAGGCCGAATGACGCGCGACAATTCACGAACTTCTGATTTTCGGCTTGGTCGAAGCGTAGGCTGGTTTAAGGCCGAATCATGATTTTTTGGCCTAAAATTTCCGATAAAGAACACGCACTTGGCCGATAAAAAAAAAAAAAATATACATACAAGATTAAATAATGTTTTTTAATTTAATATAGTAATAAAATTTATAAATATTTTAGTTGTTACTAAAATATTTTGTATATTTTGTCTACTCTACTCCATAGTTCGCTATACAGTGCAAAAATTTCATAGACCGAGATAAATTAACGTCTCACGCACTTTTTTCTTAGATATGTTACGGTCTTTATCTTGCACTTTTAGTTTGACAGTAGTACGACAGTGACAAGAATCAGCCAAAGTCCATGTTATGTAAGTAACGTTTTTATATTTCGTTAGTTCGACTTTTAGCTACTGGTTCAGATAAGTTTGTGGCGGCGACGTAGCGGCTGACCGCGGAAGACGGAACCGCCACTCCCCGCGTGCAGCGGAAATAAGCCACGCCCATCAAGCTACCATTTATTTTCAAGTTAGGGCCTTAATTAAACACAAGACTTTGATTTTTCCTACATACCTATATTTTCAGAAGTTTTGGCTAAATAAATAGCCTCACGGGTCGATCGAAGATAAGCTAAGCTTACGGCCCGGTTTGTCGATGGGTGACCATCCGTAACATATTGAGACCCCTCCGTGCCTCGGAAAGCACGTTACGCCATTGGTGTTGGCTGTCATTAGTGAATCTTTGGCAGTCGTCACGGGTAGTCAGAAGCCCGAAAGTCTGACAACAAGTCTTGCCAAGGGGTATCGTGTTACCCAGTAATACTTATCTGTATGTATGTGTGTGTACTGCTTATTTGGAGGTCAGATAAGCAGTAACTCCATGTAAAATACTAGTATTTCAGCTGCATCCAGTTAGACTGGAAGCTTTTTTTTTTAAGGGTGGGATATTATCAAATAACTTCTCCCGCTCTGGACGGAGCGGGAGGGCGTGTCAGACTCTTACTGATTCAAACCCACCCGTGTTCCTTCAGTTACCTGTACATTGCCGGGGGCATGGTATACCTTTCGGACTTTCCCGCGACCCCGGCAGGCATCGGCTCTAGCGGACCCCGTCAGTTGTGATGACATCTCTTTGAGGCGCGCGTGGAACACAACGCGCCGTTGACCCGGGCCTGGTCCTTATCGAAGACGACAAGCTACCCATTGCTCACCGTCCGCAAGCCCGCTAGACTGGAAGCCTAACATACTAAGTTGGGTAAAGGCTAAGCAAATGATGGCCTCTTGTCCATCAAAGGCGCAAAAACTTACCGACCGTACTTTGTAGCTATACTTACACAATAGGTACATACGTAGAAAATGTATTACAATAAATAATCAACGTATTGTGTTCTCACTGCTGAGATTCATGAAGTCAGTAAGATGAATATATTCAACATTTGGCAGTACTTACATGTTCTTCCGGCTCACCAGTCAACCCTACTGCCGCTTTCCAAACAAGTTTTTTTTTACTGGGCTAATTAAAAATCAGATGGCCGATGGGGCCAAAAGATTCTGGAGTGGCGACCGCGTACTGGAAGACGTAGCGTTGGAAGGTGTCCCACAAGGTGGACCGATGACCTTGTGAATGCCGCAGGAATCCGCTGGATGCGGGAAGCACAGTACCGGTCGAAGTGGCGGTGCTTGGGGAGGTCTATTCCCAGCCGTGGACGTCTTTCGGCTAAAATGATGAATGATGATGAAACAAAAATCAGACCAGTAGGTAAGAAACTGAACATAGCTCATAATACATAGATGGTGTCTGACCTACGCATTGAAGAGGTGAACTTTGAAACATAACAATTGTTTATATGATACATAAGTACGCATTACGTATGTTATATTGTATGTACTTGAACTGTGTTTCCTTATGCGACGTCTCATAAAGGTGCGGCTACATTAGCAGACATTTGTTGCTTAGCAGAGACTCAAGCACGAGCGCAAGATCCAAAAGAAACGTATATGAGAACGATTTTTGACATCGAAAATACAACCATCATATAGCATTTGGGTTTACATTATTGCGACAAGCAAAATAAATATAACACAAAGAAATGAATACAAAATTTCATACACCTATATAAAAAAAAAAAACATATAAATTTAGGCTCAACAGACTGTAGATCTGTGGACCATTTTATGTTTTGCTAAGTACCTGGTACTTGTTGGTAGGCCTACACTGTCCTCTCAGACCTTTTAACACTGTAATTTGAAAACATTGTGAAAACAATTTACTTTTAAGAGTAACCGTGAAGTTTCTTGCCGGCTCTTCTCCATAGGAAACGACCAATTGGAACCGTGCACCTAGCTTCTGACATTTCATAAGTGCATGTAGGTTTATGTGAAATAGAATATTTTGAATTGAATTGAATAAAGTGAGGGGCTCGTGGCAAAATAATGACAGCCGTACGGGTCGATCAAAGTTAAACTACGCTTGCCGAGGTCAGTCCGTGGATGGGTGAGGATCCATTATATATCTAGACCCCTCTCCGTGCCTCGGAAAGCACGTTATGCCGTTGGTCCCGGCTGTCATTTGTAGATCTTTGACAGTCGTTACGGGTCGGAAGCCCGAAAGTCTCATATCCAGTCTTGCCATGGTATCTTATTACCTAGTAACTGGGTTGTGGAGGTCAGATAGGCAGTCGGTCCATGTACAATACTGGAATTCAGCTGCATCCGGTTAGACGGGAACCCGACCCCAACATAGTCAACAATTCCAGTCCAAATCCTTAAAGATGCTTTATTGACATTACCACACAAAATCGCTTTCCGCTCCCGCTCATCTCCCGCCTCGCTCCGCTCATCTAACACAGCTCATAAACGAGACTTGAATACATAATGTTATCAGTACAAAGACGCCATAAGTACGTGACTAAGTTCAGAACTACCGTCTTTTGTATAAAGTGCTGCCTCCGAAAATTTAGAACAATGCCGCTTGGTATCAGCGATTTTTTATCAGATGAAACAGATAGTAGGTAGCAGATTGATGGTAAAGCGATCCTAATCAATGGAAATTCTGAGCCTTGCTATCCCATCCCACTTATAAAACTCATCATATTCCTTCTTCGGCCTTGATCCTGATTAAAAAAAAAACAAAATTCAAAAGTCTTTTATTCAAACTAGGCTGAGACTCAGTACTTTTCGAACGTAAAAATTCAGACAGTCCACGAAAACGCCCACCCTTCACCACTTCCTAGTGCGTTAGCTGGGAAGAAGAAATACCGCAACAAACTCCCCAGCAGCACAGCTGTCTGTTCAGTTAGTTTATTTTTATTTTATATAATGGTAGCCGCAGCATGTCATCTTCCGTGTTTAAAATAATACATGTCCAAATGTTTTGATAGTTTTGTTTCAAAATCAAAATTATAATATTTTATTTCACATAATCCTACAAGGGCACTTAGGAAACGTCAGAAGCTAGGTGCACGGTTCCAATCGGTCGTTTCCTATCGAGAAGAGCCGGCAAGAAACTCCAGTTACTCTTTTAAAAATAATTGGTATTATCAATGTTTTAAATTACAGTGATAATATCTGGACAGTGTAGGCCTGTCAACAAGTACCAGGTACTCAAAATAGAAAATGGTCTACAAATCTACAGTCTATTATGCCTACAACACATTCACAAAATATAAAAGAGTCTTAAAAGATAATTAAAATAATTAAAAGTTTAGTCTTGTACCTACTCTTATTTTGTTTTTACACACTTTTACAGAAGGCCTTCGGTAAAGGCCTTCTCCATTCCCATAATTTTCATTTCCAATTCTATTCCAATAAAAATTTCTTATTTGAGAAACACTTCATTCATTATATTCCGTTATTTCGATTATACTTTTAGACTAGGTAACCTTTTCGTTACCTAACCTTACCTTCTCTTCCCCTTCAAACTCAAACTCAAAGCATTCATTTCAATTAAACCATATATAGGCACTTTGAATTGTCAAGGAGTCGGTCAGTCAGAAAGATGAAGCTAGTTGCCCATTCAAAAGCGTAGTGTACCTATGGAGAAGAAGTGTTCCTTTAGAGTGAAGTCCATCTTCCTCCCATCATGTATCTCGTTATGAAATACAGGGTTTCAGGGACATCGAGGTACAACCTGTTAGCATGGACTCAGTACATGATTCTGGACACGCACTGGAAAAAAATATCTGCTGTTTTTTTACAAAAGTGTACACCTACGCGGCAAAATAGAACAGCATTGGTTTTTCAAATTAAATTTTCTATATATTTTTTTTTCGAAATTTTCGTCTGTTACGACGAAAAATTTCAACGCTGTGGGTTAGAATCATGTACTGAGTCCATGGTAAGTTGCACGTCGATGTCCCTGCGGCCCTGTATTGTTAATTTAAACTTTTCATAATTCTCGAAGGGGCAAAGGTTGAAAGGCTTGTCTTGTCAACACCTGGAGTAAACAATTACTTACGGATTATTTACTTAGCAATCCTTTATTATTTACTTTTACTATTACCGTCTAGTGGACTGTAAATATGTATTTATTGCGTGGAAAAAAATACTCGCAACATTTACCATATTTTTCTCCTTTAGGTTCGCTTGCCGTATTAAAAATATGGTTCAGTAAGGTGCTATGTAGTGGGGCTGAATGTACAGGTTGTGGCCAACAAACATTAAAAGTAAATACCTATCACTACTTGCCGTGTCTCTTCATTGTCCCCAAAGTAATCAATTCTAGTTTGAATCTGTAAGATTCTGAGATGAGATAAGTCCAATTGGGTAAATCTACCTATTCAAAGACAGCTTCGAAATCTCAGTGTATATCAGTACGCAACAGTATCGAGTGCTCGGCAGTTACGCACGGACACGGAAGGTTTATCTACCGAGCGGCCGTAAGTAATTCTTTCAAGGTCACTGCTGAGATATATTACTGCTACTTAATTATTTTGTGATTTTGTAGTGGAAGTTGAAATACTGTATAATTCGACGACCACGATATGATATTATATGTGTTTTGCGAATTTGATCCTTATTAGTACTACAAATTGTCCAACTGGTGTCAGGAACGCATTCTTTCAACGGCTGAACTGTACGATCCATGGGATATGTCTAATTATAACTTCTCGTCCTGCCAGTCTAGGTAAATGCACTTTCGAGGCCCTTCAAAGTTACGTTAACCCTTAGGATCTTGTTCATGTAATTGCATGCCTTCGTAAAGGACTTTTAAGATAGGGTTAAAAACTTGACAGTGTCTAGATAAATTGTTGTAGTTGAGTATTCTGAATGGGTTGATTTGAAGAAACAGTGTTCACATGTAGGACAAAAAAAATGTTAGAAAAAATTTATCCAATCCGTTGTTTTGAACTACCAACACAAAAAAATTATACAAGAAAAATTTAAATCCTATTATTGTTGTGGACTTTTGTCCTCTGTCAAAATGATTCTCTAAGAGCCTCTCAAATTACTGACTGATATATTGGGGGCCATGATTCTCAAGGATATACGCTTATAGAATCCTAAGTAGACCTACAACTACGTAGAACAAACTTAAGAAATACTGACAAACTAAATGAGCACTTTGCTAAAAGTCTCACTTGAATTTTCTTCTCCTTTTTAGGGAGAAAATGCAAGAAAGACTTTTTAAACGGAACCCTATTACGAAGCCTCCACTGTCCGTCCGTCCGTCTGTCTGTCAGTGGGCTGTATCTCATAAACCGTAATAGGTACCTACACGCCTGTAATCCCCGTAGGGCTAAGGTGCACCTATAGGTCACCTACATTTCGCCAGATATGTAAAAAAACTAACAGGTTGTAGCGTTGGCGAGACCGTGTATACCACAAATTCCCTACAATTACCAGTTTAAGCGCGTGCAGTTCCCTGTGAGCGTATGCTTTGCGATGATTATCAACAAGTCACAGGAGCTGACACTGAAGGCTGAAGGCTACGGGTGTCGACCGCAGGACAAGCCGCTTCTCACACGGACAACCGTACGTCGCTTGGTCCCGAGTCACCAGTCCTGACTCTCTGTATATTTTGGCTGCTGAGAACAAAACTACAAACGTAGTATACAGGGAAGTTTTATAAAAATGTGCTGTTATTGTAGTATATTATGGTGTCTTCCACGCGAACGAAGACGCACGGAGAAGCTAGTTAAAAAATAAAATCGTCTTGTAAATCGTCGTTGTAGAGGGTTCAGAAGACCCTCTAGGACCCCCAAATACATTATTTTTAGCGAGGCGGCACGTTTCTAAACTTTAACCCAATTGAACTCATATGATATTATGAAGGTAGTAGTACTGATAATGCAATGGAGTATGTAGGTACAGTTTACCCCCATTTAAGAAACTTTCGATACGTAGGACCTAGGCTGATACATACGGGTAAGTAATTGAACTGACTGGACTAAAAGATTTTTAATTCTGGCTTCCATGTCTTCGGAACTTCGACCATAAATAAACCTACAAAAAGGGTTTTCTTTTGTATCACTCTTAATTAAGAGCGTATATACAGAAAGTGGGTAACGTCGCAAATAGCTGTCATAAATTTCGCTGTTTTGTTAAACTTGGCAATATTACTTGTATGGAAATAAGAAATATGGAAAACTAGTGAACTAAAATATTGATTATGAAATGCAATAATTAATATCGTAACACCGAATATTTCGTTTTAGATGTAAAAAAAGTATTTCGAAACTTTCCAAATGCCTTTTTTTACACCTAAAACGGTCAAATTCAGTGTTATAGTTGCAATTCATTATTAATATTCTTAACAAATTAATCAAAACAGGTAAATATTTGACAGCAATTTGCGACGTTGCCAACTTTTTGGATGAACGCGCTCAATAAGAAACTTTGGTATGTTCGTTTAGTTTTTGTGATAATTTAAATTGAAAATAAATAGGACTAAAATTACGAACATGGATCATTTCTTCCCATCAATATTCTGACAACATTACCACTTACAAAACATTTTAAAATGACATACACACAGTAAAGCGAATCACGTCCTCGATGTCTTAATAAAAATCAATGAATAAATATTAAATAAATCATGATCACTAGATTATCGCCTCAACTATTGGTCCGTATGTGTTCACACACTTTGAATGCATTTCTCAACATCACTGCAGAGAGAGGTTAGTTCCTCTCAGTAGCCGCCGAGCCTTGTACCTTGGCTGACGCGACATACCTTTGCCATACAAAAAAAGTTGCGGAATAAGTGATCTCAGTGGCTGTGTGGGACTTAACATGTGAGTTTGAATATTGTTCTAATTTATAAAAAAAAGTATTGGTTATGTGGTTTCTTTTTTTGAATCTTGAATGACGTTCCGAAATTTTCTTTTGATTGTCATTACAAAGTTGACATTTTGTTTTTTAATGTGCAAGCTTTTTGTCTCATCATTGTTTCGATACGATGTACTAATTAGTTTCGTATTTTATGCGTTAATTAGAGCACTTGATTAATTACAATAGAACTTAGGTTCTTAAAGAGAGAAGAGATAATATTATTAATAGATAAGTAATTCTAGTTCCCTGTTTTGGTAGCTACCCTGTATTAAGCTCTCTTGTAACTATTTTACAAGTCTCAAATTAAGTTAACAAGATGCCATCGCAAAAGAACTAATTAATGTCGGCAATAAAATTAAAATACTTACAAGAAAAATATAATTTTCATCCTTCATCATTAAAATTAATGAGACCATAAACAAACAACATTGGTGTCAGAACTCCTCACACATTTTTGTAACTGAAAACTCACTGGCACACTTTCTTTAGCCGGCACATTTATTATGATAACCTGTAAGTGTGTGTAAGTTAAATTTAGCCACAATTTATTTCCAACTAATTTTTTATAGAAGAAAATAACCAATAATATGTTTCATCTTTACTTTCCATGAGTACTTTACCTATGACCACTGTATTTATAATAATATAATATATTATTATAAATACAGTTTCGGACCTTTAAAAGAATTTTAGTAATCAAGTTATTATCTTGATTACTAAAATTCTTTTAAAGGTCCGAAACGATAAATTGCAACTGTAAATTTTTACGTCATTGATCGTCTACCAAATGCAACAATAGAAATATGTTTTAGTTCTTTTTTTAACCTTGTTACTTCAAAAAACGGAGGAGGGTCTCAGCTCGTCGGATATTTTTTAAATATTTTTTTTATGCACGTTCCCTGATTACTCAAGTCGTCTGGACAGATTTGGAAAATTATTTTTTGATTGATAGAGGAAGCATGTGCGGTAGTTCCATATAAATTGTCTTAACTTTCTTTAGGTAGTTTTTGAGTTAGCTTCAATAATACGTACTCGTATTTAATTCACTTCGTGTATCTTGATGATGTTATAATACTTCCTGTCACTGTTGTTTACATATCAAGTATGGTATACGAATTGGTGTGGGGTAGGTACCATAACTAAAAAGTGAAAAATAAAAAACTTTGGTGGCAAAAAACTAAAATACAGATCCAAAGAAACCGACTTCCAAAATTAAAGTTATTTTTAACTGTGTAGTGTTATTTTTGAAAGTCGGTTGTTTTTTCTATGCAATAAAGATTTTTTCATTGAGAAGCAAAGATGTCAAAAGAAATTGCCATAACTTTTCCAAAGCCTGTAGTACACACGGCTACACATCAAGCTATAGATTTCCAATTTATGCTGATCTCGCATTGTATAGGATTTCCGTATAAATGTGAGGTCAGCTTATACTGGAAATGTATAGCTTGATGTGTAGCTGTGCGTACCATCACCACCAGCTTAGCCCCATCTAGTATATCAGATCTGTATTCATTTAATAAAGCTGAAGTTTTTAGAGTTTGTTGTTTTGTTTGAACGCGCTTATCTCTGGAACTACCAGTCAGATTTGTTTTTTTTTTTTGCATTTGATAGCCAAATTCTTAAGGAAGTTTATAGGTTTTGAATTTATTTTAATTTTTGAATTGTTTTTTATTTTATTTTTATTACTGACGCTTTTAACGTGCACGTCTTTTTACATTGTTCTCACATGTATAATTACAAAAATGGATGATGTAACCAATATTTTGTGAAAATATTCTGATTGAAAAGAGTGTCCGTGGAGTTTCTTGCCCGTTCTTCTCCATAGGAACCTACTACGCGTTGGAATGGGCAACTAGCTTCATATTTCTGACTGACCGACCCCTTGACAATTCAAAAGTACCTGTAATTGGTTTATTTGAAATAAATGCTTTGAGTTTGAGTTTGAGTTTGAGTTATTTAACATCACGCTAGGACTCTTAAGAGCTGAGCGAGGCGAGTGAAACCACGGTGCACAGCTATTAGTCATAAAATCGTTCAAATAAAAGTGTGGTTCCGATCAAGGTCAATCATATTCATTAATTGGTTTTATATTTAGTCTATACAAGATGTGCTTGCAAAACATGTCGTGGATTGGGTAATGGTCAGTGTATGAGAGCAGTGGTGGCCCAGGGGTAACAGCCCAACTTATACGGTCGTGGGTTTCAGACTCAAACAGCCACTTTACATTGTGTAAATTATTTCATCACCACTGCTCTCAAAACGGTGGAGGAAAACTTCGTGAGGAAACCAGCATGTCCTAGAACCAAAAATTCAAAGACATGTGACATGTACCAACCCGCACTGGGCCCGCGTGGTGGATCATAGCCCACTACCTCTCACAGAGAGGAGGCTTGTGTCCCAGCAGTGGGAACATTATACGAGTTAAATTAAGTGCTAACAACCTAAATCACTGAATATTATTCGAAACTCGAGTAAGGTAAGGTTGACCACAGAAGTAGAGGTGTAAGGAATAAAATTTTCATGCCTCTGAGGGTCAAATTACGGGTCAAACACTTATCGTCAACATACGTACCTACTTATACGTGGTGGCAGGGACATCAACGCGAAAACTGTTACCATGGATTCAGAACATGATTCTGAATCCCTCTACGTTGAAATTTTTCGTCGGTTATTTAAGAAAAAATCAGCTGTTCCATACATTTTAACCGCGTAGGTATTGCACTTTTCTATGGAAAAGCAATTTTTTTTTAGAATTCGGGGGTCAGTTTTCGCGTCGAGATCCCTGCAACCCTGTCTACAGAAATCATGTAAGTATATTTTTCCATAGCTTGACAAAAACTTCAGAACTGATATTCTCTTGTTTTTGTCGCCATACCACGACACGGGTCGTGACCCTCGCGGCATACCTACCTCCCTGATGACCTTCTCTTGTTTCTTCGTTTTTATACACACACACATTCCATAACATAATCAGTTTAAACGTTCCCACTGGTTGGACACAGGCCTCCGATCTGCGAGATCCAGCGCGGCGTAATCCACCTCACAGACTCTGGTGCGGATGACACATCAATGTCATCAAATTGTTGACTCTAGGACATGCGGGTTTTCTCACGATTTGTTTTCCTTTACAATTTTCAGAGCGAATGCTATAAATAAGTGGGTGTTATTCTAAATCAATATTTTGATGAAACTTCGGAGACGTGACATTTTGCAAGAACTAATTTGTAATAACTTCACTAAACTATTTAATGTTTTATCTTATCTCCGATCCGTGATAATAATTATATTTTTACTGCCTCGTTGATGTAGTCGTCGTAAGCACTACTGCTGAGGATGAGGTCCTGGATTTGATTGCCAGGTCGGGCAGTGTTATTGGGATTTTCCATCCGGAATTTCTCAGTAGCACCCCGGAATCTGGAATGTTACTTGCCCGACGATGGCAAAAGCCTCGCCCCCTATTACATGGAACACAAACATAACTGGCAAAATGAGGGTGTACTATAGGTACACCTCTGCCTAACCCTTCCGGGAAACAGGGCGTGATGTTATGTGTGTGTGTGTTTTATCTACTCGATTATTCTGATTAAATTTTTCTATAGAAGCTGTAGTCAGCGAATTGTGACGTAGTTACAAGTACATAATGATGTAAATGACACGTCTAGTTCAATAGTTCATGCATATACTTAAATATTGTTTTATAACTATAAATATCTACTAATACGTAATAATTGTAAACAGTAGGTGCTCTCCGGACGTGGTATTACGACTCATATAATGTAATTTGGTATAATTATTATGTAAATGAATGATTACATGGTGTATATTTATTAAGTAAGTACCTGGGCGACCAAGCTCTGCTCTTAGTACCTACTTACTAATTCCACGCTGCCATCATAGTAGGTACTTACTAATTCCACGCTGACATCATAGTAGGTACTTACTAATTCCTTGTTGTCATTGTAATGACATTCTTGAGACGTCCTGTTCTAAAGTTTGGGCGACTGACCTCTGTTCGGGTGAAAATACGGAGAAAACAAATTTTCCCAGATAAGAGACTTAGCTAGATCGATTTTTCGCCCCCGTCAAACCCCTTAGTGCAACTTTCATCAAAAACCATCGGTAACCGGTCCATAATTTTATGACATAAATAGATACTCAGATTATAAAACAGTACCCTAATTGCGTAATACTCGATCAATCAGAATCTGAATCGTTTTGAAACAGATTGCAAATCCATTGCTTCATAAATTCGAAAAAGAAACTGCTCAATAACTTAAATAACGCAATGAATGTTGTTGAACTGTCAAAATGAAAGAGATGAGTTTACGACAATGTGTTGCGTAATTAGATATCAGGTTTTATAATCTGAGCTTAAATTAATAATATAAATCAGCCATCTTTACTTTCGATTATAAAATGAATCTCATAGTTTGACTACCGTGTCTTCATTATAACTTGTCCCGTGACGCGATTGCAGCACTGTTCTGTCAGTCGCCATATTGAACTCTATTTGTATTGAAACTAAGCTTGATAAGCAATGGTGCTAACATAACGGCAAGGGACAAGTAAAGTAAACGTTCAGTAATCTTCTACTTTTATTCAATCTTAAAAAAAAAGATTTCCATAGATAATCTAATTTCAAAATCAATTTCAATGCCGAACATGACCTGAAGCAATCCCATTCAATATTTTTCATCAAAAGAAACCTCAAAAGCCTGACCTCGTTATTTAATATCATCAGTATTGTTACAACAATTCTTTAGAAAATAATCACAATAATCAAAATGCCACATGTAACCTTACATCAAATAATTATCATTATAAAATACAAGGTCGGCCATTTTATTGTCTAAAACAATTATTTCATAATAATTTGGTAACTCTTCTATCACTCGTGAGTTAAGGCTGTGATCATATTGATAAGCGGTAGCGTTGAGTGGGATACACTACAAACTACGGGGTTCTTTTGGCCCGTGGCCAAAATCGGAACTAACGCCGCCATCTTGTTTTGTCAATAGAATTTCTATGACAATTTCACAAATGTTTACCAACACCGCCCCCCTGTTATTGTCATTCAGGCGCCAAAACTCCTTATAGCACTCTACTTTACACGGACCTGGCAATGCCAAGTTAAAAGGACGTTTGTTTTATTATTGGTTGCTGCCGCTTGACAGTATAATCGTAGTCTTATGTGCAGCCTGAGAGAATTTATGTTCAACTGTACCAAACCCAAGTGTTGCAAAACAAAAAGTTCAAGTTGTGAGATTTAAGAGATAAAAAGATTAAAAGTTATGTTTTGATTTACTTATTTGAACGTCTACATTATTGTTAGCGGTTGTATGTATTAAATTCTAATCGACATTTGGCTCAATTGAAAAACTTAAAAAAATATTTCCCGAAGTTTTCAAAAAAACAATCAGGTCATTCCAACACTTATCCCGTGAAAATCTGGTAATTATGCCAGATTTTCACGGAATAAGTGTTAAGTAAGAAAACGCTCTAAAAACCTTTCTTGACTATACTTAGTTGTTCTACAGGTTGCTTCACTTCCATACCTTGCTAACCACCACCATTTACTAAGTACCTATCTTGTTTTCTTCACTTGACAAGTGAAGACAAATCTTAAATTTATGTTCCTCTTAGATCTGAGTTAGCTAACTCTATGGTACACACGGCTAGACATCAAGCTATACATTTCTAGTATAAGCTGACCTCGCATTGTACAGAAATCAAAAAAAATGCGAGATCAGCATAAACTGGAAATGTATAGCTTGACGTGTAGCCATGTGTATAGCCATGTGTACTACCTATCTAAATATGCCTGCTGTTTTGTTCCAGTGGTCTAGTCTCGAAGAAACGAAAGTATAAAATTAAAGCAAGTCATTTATTTAAATTGGGCTGAAAATCAGCACTTTTTGAACGAAAACATTACATTAACACAGTCCCCCAAAACGCTCGCCTTTCACCACATCCTAGTGCTTTAGCTGGAAAGAAGAAATGGCGCAAAAAAATCCCCAGCACCCAAACCTTCCTAGAGAAATCCGTAGATTTTGCTCATCTTCTTCATTCCCAAAATAATCATGTTACAAAAAAAACATGTCCCATAGATATCCCCCTCCTATAACCCCACAAGGGCGAACGCCAATGCTATAGCGACACTCAGTCAAGGTTAAGCCATTGCCTCATGCGCTCAAAGACATTTACATTTGGCTAATATTAACCGTAGTATGGGTCAATGCGGATCTGCAGGTTTCGAAAGACGTATCGTATGATGTTGAAAAGTTTTAGACGATGGAAAGTAATGATTGTAGGTAGACAAGGTCTTCCTGGGCTTAGAGTCGATTGGGGTGATTGGGAAAGAAATGTCATTGTGGAAATGAGTGTGCTAGGGTTGTGCTGATAGTGGTACTTTTTTTTTAAACGAAGGAGTAAAAAATTGTAATGGAAGTTTCGGTTATTTGGAGTTGAAGAACAAAATAATTGTTTAGAATTTTAAAACATAACGTTAAGATAATTTAAAAGGATTGTTAACATTAGAAACAATACTGCAGTGTTCAAAATAATTAACTAACAAAATATTATCAAATTGTTATCAACTTAAAAAGTTCAGGAGAAACTATAGAAAAAACGTCATTAAAACTATAATTCCGTCAAGAAAATTCAAGATGTAATTTATTAAAATCTGAATAAAAATAGAATTGAAAAAACACTGAACTCCTACTCCTCTATTCCTCCTTTTCCTCCAGAACAGAATTACCTAACCGGCGTAAAAGTCTAAAATATAAATACATAAACTAATAACAATTCACACAACATCCGGATTTATATTATTATTATTTTATGTTAAAAGATAAATATTAATTTTAAAATAATCATATACTTATACCCAATAATCATAAGTATGCTTCTAATCAAAATTATTTAGTGTGAGTGATAAATAGTTTTTTTTTTTATAGGTTTATTCGGTTTAGGTATAATTCCTACATTACCTAATCAATGTTTTGCCAAACAAACGACAAAAATTAAGACATTCCGTTTAGAGCAAACATAAATTAAGAAATCATTACGGACACCATTCCAATCCAATTCAAGGTCAAAAATGTTTACCAACAACTCTTCTTAAATAAAAAAGAAACAGTATTTCATCAAAAAGCTAAATATTAACCTAACTGAATATAACATTTATATCGGCAACTAGTTAAACTGTTCCGTTGCACTCTGCCAGAGAACAGTTAGGTGCATTTACCTCGCTGCATTGAACATCAGCCTAACTGAGTAACTGGCTTGCGCACGCGACTTATTTCGTGTGCGAAAAAAGTCAGGCAATTGTGTTAAATGATCCATAATTATTTTCTTATGATCTCAAAACTGTTTTCGTTCAAAATATTAGGAATAATTTCGTTTTTAAATCCTTTCTTTTTGTCTATACAAAATTACTTTTAAACTCAGACCAAATAAAAAACCAAGACAGAGCGCTGTCAACAGTGACGTGAGGCCGGTTTCGTAACCATGTGTGCACTTAGTGAGGTGTAGTTTGTTTGTAAATGCATGCGAGTCAACGTGTATGCACAGAGCGGAGGTGCAGCTTTGGCATGCTTCACTGTATTGTTCGCAGCGCTATGTCCTTTCTTTTTTTTTTTGCGTGGGAAATTATCAAATAACTTCTCCAGCTCTGGCCGGAGCGGGAGGGCGTGTCAGACTCTTACTGATTAAAATCCACCCGTGTTCCTTCAGTTGCCTGTACGTTGCCAGGGGCCACGGTATTCCTTTCAGATTTTCCCGCGACCCCGGCAGGCATCGGTCCTAGCGGACCCCATTAGTTGTGCTGACATCTCTTTGAGGCGCGCGTAGAACACAACGCGCCATCGACTCGGGCATGGCCCTTATCGGACGGCGAGCTACCCATGGTTTTAGATTTGGTCTGAGCTGTTAGAGAAAATTAATCCATTCCTATTCTTACTAATGAGTAAATGGAAAAGTCCCTGTTTGTTATGTTTTTACGGCTAAACCGCTGAACAGATTTTCATGGAACTTGGAACACAAATAACTTGATCTCTGAGAAACATCAAAGCTATAATATTAAAGAGAAACAACCACAAGCTATCTAATTACGCAACACATTTTCGATTTGCAATTGAGTCAAATTGGTTTCGTTTGACTAGAATTGCTTTCAAAAGTTGTAAATTGAAAGCAATTCTAGTCAAACGAAACCAAGATAGCTGAAGTGTAAAATTGTGTTGAAGTTTATAATACGGGATAAACCGAAATACACGCCAGCGAGTTCGCGGTCAGAGCGCAGATTACCTATTATAATTTATAAAAGTGCAAATCTCAGATCAACAAATTAGAAAATGCATAAAAATAATGACTATGAAGATTGCGTAGTTAGGTATTCAATGTATGTAAATTAAATCTAGGTTCTAGATAGTTGCATTTTATGCAATATATTGTAACCATGCACTGAGAAATAAGGTGTTTTTCCGTGTCGATGTCATATGGAAAAAAATACAAGTGTCAATCTTAGCAGAATATAAATCATAGTTATTATATTTATCAGAATGTCAGTGGAGAATAGAATAGAATAGAATAGAATATTCTTTATTATGTACACCATAGAAAGTACAGATATAAATGTACACATTTTACATAGGGTGACACAATGGGCGGTCTTATCGCTAAAAGCGATCTTTTACAGACAACCTTTGGATGGATTAAAGGAAGAAGGAGAGACAATACTGCAGGTAGTCAGTGGTGTACCATTTACATACACAATAAATACATACATACATAAAGCATACACTTATCTATATATATATATATATACATTAACAAACATGAAACAAGATCAAGGAACTATATGTAATGATGATGATTAAGGAGACAGGAAGTGGAGTTGTGTACTTAACATCAAAAAGATCATTTATGTATAGATATTTTCAGTAGATAATAATTATGGTCTTTTAGATCTTAGAAGGCTTCATCCTGCAAGAGCTGTCAAAGCTCACACTAGGTGGAAGTTGTTGAGCGTATGCGCACGTAAATTCCATATTATTTGATGTCTGTGATCAGTTGTTTTGATCGAAGCGGAACTTGGCAATTTGCCAAGATAATCGTCGGTAAACGATGAATTGTTTAGAAGCTACATTTATAGGTATGGAAGTAAGTACCTAGGTAACGTTTTCGAAGAGATTATAGACAACAGAAGGGTTCATTAACAACGAGAATTACCTAAGTCCGCACAATACAAACTTGTTAATAGAAATAATGTTATACTATTAAATGATTAGATGTTACAGGAAACAGTTTTCTTTCATTTTCGCGGTTAGGTTGATACTACGCTGCGTGATGAAAAGCCCGTATTGGACAAGTAGACCGCAAATACTTTGTTTGAATAAGTACCTATTGCTTTTTAAAAATTAATAACGTAGGTTGGGTATTTAGGGGTCGCGGGAAAGTCCGAACGGGATACCGTGGCCCCTGGCTACGTACAGGTAACTGAAGGAAGACGGTTAGGTTTTAGTCAGTAAGAGTCTGACACGCCCTCCCGCTCCGCCCAGAGCGGGAGAAATTATTTGATAATTTCTTATCCTAAAAAACAAAAACAAAAAAAATTAAAAAGAGTGTATTGAATTTTTTTATCTGTTAATATTTCTAACAAACACATAAGTATGTCTAACTAGAAAGTCAACGCTGTAAATTCATCGAAAAAAATAGCGTCCAACTGCTAGCCGCTAAATGCACGCACAGTAGGAAAGCACAATGACAGCACAATGACGTGACGCGAGTGTAAGACGTAGCTGTCAGGCACACCAACAGAACAAAGATGGCTTGTTTGTTTTAGTTATTTTGCAGCCCGACACTCTATCTAGACATAAAAGTAATCGAAGGTTTGTGATAAGATCAACGTAAGATTACAGTCTGTTAAATTAAGTCACATTTGAGCTTCTGCGAAGTCTTAAAGAGCCCCGACTAGGGCGGTAGTGGCTCAGTGGTAACAGCCCCGACAGCGTTCTACTTTGTATAAATAATTTCATCACCACTGCTCTCAAAACGGTGAAAGAAAACATTGTGGGGAAACCGGCATGTCCTAGAATCAAACATTCGAAGACATGTGACATCTACCAACCCGCACTGGGCCCGCGTGGTAGATTACAGCCCGCTCCCTCTGGAAGAGAGGAGACCTGTATCTCAGCAGTGGGAACATTTTATAATGATTATTATGTTAGTCATATCATCTTCCACATTCTTCATCCATCGACATCTTCATTGTATTTCACGTACCTTTTTATTTTTTAGTATATTTATTTGTCTGTATCTATCTATCCGTGACGTCACTGCGGGCCCTATCAGAATACCAGCGCTGCGACATTTTTATTTATTTTATATTATTTAAATGTCGCGGCATCATGCTGAGATAGGAGCCTTTTGGCCTTGTACAGGACTTCCTTCTTTAAATTTTAATGTCACTTTTTTTTTGAGGAGCTCGTGGCTAAGTAACAACAGCCGCACTGGTCGATCCATCAGGTTAAGCTACGCTTGCCGGGGTTGGTCAGTGGATGGGTGACCATCTTTACATACCGAGAATCCTCCGTGCCTCGGAAAGCACGTTAAGCCGTTGGTCCCGGCTGTCATTCGTGGATCTTTGACAGTCGTTACGAGTCATCAGAAGCCCGAAAGTCTGACACCAGTCTTACCAAGGGGTATCGTATTACCCAGTTACTGGGTTGTGGAGGTCAGATAGGCAGTCGCTCCATGTAAAATACTGGTATTCAGCTGCATCCGGTTAGACTGGAAGCCGACCCCAACATAGTTGGGAAAAGGCTAGGCAGATTGTTACTTTTTTTTTAAATTGTTTTTATTTATGTTTAATGTGTTTTTAGTTTAATGTGTGATTTCCTGTGCGAGTCACAATAAATACTTTTTCTTTCTTTCTTTCATCGTCCTCTACTCTTATCTTTCCTCAAGTTTCCCCCACGTCATAAATCACAAATGGAAGATGAAGAGATATCTTCATGTTTCTTCAAAACGTTACTTACATAGTCTACAATGTAATGACTAGAATAACATTTAGCACACTATTCAATTAAGTACGTACTTAGAACATTACAAGATTTACAAGTACCTACCTAAGTGTTTAGCAATGGTTAATTTTATTAGTGATCGTAGTGGCGAAGGTCAAGCGTCTGTAACATTTGGTTTACGATAATCTTTAATGGTTCATAATTTACTACAAGTTCATGGATCATGAATAATCATGTTGCTTTTACTAAGGAATGTTGGTACCTATTTAACTGTGCTATTTTTTTAGTCTATATTGTGTCCCACTGCTGAGCAAAGACCTCCCCTCTTTCCCACCACACCTCTCTATGTTGTGCGATCTCTGGCCATGTTGGTTCCGCAAACATGATCATCAGAATCTGAATCTGAATCGTTTTGAAACAGATTGCTAATCCATTGCTTCATAAGTTAAAAAAAAAATCAGTTCAACAACGTAAATAACGCAATGAATGTTGTTGAACTGTCAAAATGAAACAGATTAGTCGTAATCGTTTACGAAAATGTGTTACTTAATTAGATAGCTGGGCTCTTTTTGCTCTTAAAAACTATATTGTGGAGAGATACAAAAAACGGTATTTATTTTTCATCTCGTCATACGTGGGGTTTTCCTAATCACTTTTAATATAAATTACATAAAAAAGATATTACAAAATTATATTATTAATTATTACATACGAAAGATTCCGATCATCACTTCTATACAAAGATTGTATACAATACAATGGTTGATGATTAATGGAAGTAATGACTGACGTCAAGATAAGACGTATAAAATGCATTCAATTTATAATAATATAACAATTATTATTACATAACTTATCATTAAGGCAGTTTTCCCCGAAGGGTTCGGCAGAAGTGTATCTACAGAGTACATACACCCACAATACTGAACGCAGGCAATGTCGCAAATAGATGTCAAATATTTCGCTGTTTTGATATTTATTTTGGCAATATTACTGTATGGAATTATGAAATATAGCGAACTAGTGAACAATATATTCTTTTTCAATTTATTTATCATCTTACATTTACCATTACAGGTTATCCCAATGCGATAAATGCGCTTATCCTAACATAACATCTATAACAAATTACAAACAATGCATTCCTTGTGAATTCACTCAGAGAAGAACAGAATAAGTCCGTCTCACTCGCTATGAAGTTGAGCGTAAAATAAAAAAAGCGTAAAATATTGATTGTGAAATGCGATAATTAATATCGTAACACCGAATATTTATAGATGTAAAAAAGTATTCGGAAACTTTCCTAATACCTTTTGTACACCAAAAACGGTTACAACATCAAATTCATTATTAATATTCTAGTTCACTAGTAATATTGGCAAATTAATCAAAACAGCGAAATATTTGACAGCTATTTGCGACGTTGCCCAATTTCTCTATAAACGCTCTTAAGTCCCATGTCCAATAGGGGTGAGCAAAGATATAAAAAATGTCTAGATAGACAGTCCAAGCTGTGAACTTATCGAAAAAAAATAACGTCCAGCTGTTGGCCGCTCATGGCACGCACACTAGAAAAGCAATGACAGCACAATGACGTGGCGCGAGTGTAAGATGGAAATAATCAAAGGAGGAACAGGGTGTAAAGTTCACTCATCCTCTATAGAAAAGGGAGGATCGTCCGACCAGACGGGTGTCGTGTCTGGCGGGGTTAGGGGTCATTCGGCCCACTATGGAACTGGGCCCACGGACCAGTTACCCCTTTTAAAATTTGATAATGGTAAACTGGACCCACATCTGTTTTGCTTTCAATCAAGCGAAGGGTGGCTTAAAATGGTTTATCGGGCAATCGCCCAAAGATTGATGTCTTGTATAGTATGTATAAAGTATAATATGTTTTTCGCGCGGTGCAGGAATATGCAGGATTTTTTGTTGCGTAGTTCGCATGTGGCGATGTAGATGCCGCCACAGGGCCAAGCCAATTCAAATCCAGACTCCGGGCTGCTACTGGGAAATTCCTGATGGAAAAACCCAATAACACTTTGACCTACCTATTAGCGCTAGACCACGAGACTAACGAGCCAGTATTATAATTATGTGATATTAAACGCATAAATTAAGCTTAAGGTAAGGAGTCTCTTAATATACTATTGTTTTCATCGTCTACAGTAGAAGTAATAATGAAAACTATAAAGTACAATATGACTTTATTAATAATGGGAAGAAAATAGAACAGACTCCATAAATCTTAATTAGTACTTAGTATTTTTTATGTACATTTTATTATAATGTGCTTGAGAAATCAAATCACCCACTTACCATCACGTGAGACGTCTTGTTTGCGAACAAATCAAATAATAAACGATAATATTGATTAATATGAAACACAAACCTAAGGATTTCCATAGCTTGGTTACCTAGATGCTCCAATGAAATACAACCTACATAAAATCCTACATAATTAAACCTGCCTTATTTATGTTAGTTACAAAAATAGCGAAAACATCGGATGAGAAACCCTAATATTAACATTAGATCTTATTCAGAAGTCTGATTTTCTTCGTTTCGTGTGGTTAGAGTGACTAACCTGGTGTCAGAGTTTTAAAGCCACCCGTGGGCCTCTGACTTAGCTTCAAATGCCGTCGAGAAATATCTCTCAGGCACGCCGGTTTCCTCACGATGTTTTCCTTTACCGATTTTGAAGCAAGTGATAATTATACAATACGCACATGAATCCGAAAAGTCAGGGAGACTTATGACATGGCAGTCTGACGGCCACACCACTAGGCTATCACCGCTAATATTATTACTTACTTACTTTACTGATAATTTAAGTTTTTAAAGCTTACTCTCTCCCACAATTTTGCTGTGCCCGACGGGGTCCATAACGATCACATACATTTTTAAGCTACCCCCTAAGTACACATAGGACACTAAATATCGTGTCCTTGCTTGTCCAGTCGTGTCGTCTGCACGTTACAGGAACTGAATGACGCTAGTGATGGCGCCAAACACATTCAGGGGCCGAGTCCGAGTCATTTAGATTGCCATCGAACCGCTAAGAAAAAGTACACATTGTGCAATGCAATAAACTAAAGCATTGATGACAGTCTAGCCAAAATCATGCTATTAATAAACTATGTCTTCTAAAGTTGCGAAGCCTTTTCCCCCATCTGCTAAGACTTTCGAAAACCAGTCGTAGTTTGAAGAAAGAAACAAAATACATTTATTTAGCACAGATTAAAAGGCACACATTATAATATTTTGTTGTAGCGAAATTGCAACAGAAGTTGTTAGCTGGTTGCAACACAGTGTGTCGATAGTGTGATGGCAAACAACAAACATTGCCAGTGACCTTAGAGCCTTTCCACCACGCGAGATTGGGAAACAATGACGAATTTACACGGATATGTTGGTTTCTTTGCGATCGATTGTGAATTTGTCGGTTGTTCGATTTAGTTGTGTTAAGGATGCATTCAAATGTTGGATATCCTGCAATAAATAATTTTAACAATCAGCCTGTATCCCTGACAGCAGTAACTGCATCGGCATTTGATCATAGAAAGAAGGAAAAAGAGCATTCATCACCACGTTTGCTTCTTGGGAGTCTGAAAATTTGATTGGTTTTCTTGAGATTCTGAAGACTGCTGAACGTAAATTCGGGTGGTCCGTTTGTGTTTATTTTATCGGAAGTCGAAGGAAATCCCAGATATAGGAGTCCAAGGAAACAACAGAATTCTTAAAAATTATAAAAAAATCGTGTCTTCTGCACAAACTCCTTTTTTTAAACTTGGTTGTCGACGGAAGAATAGACAAAATTACAGATTCACAATCACAATCTGTCATTTTGTCTTACGTCGACAAAACCCGTAGAAAACCCGTTTCTATGGTTGTCATGCTACACGTGCTGTACCATGCACCAATTTCCCATATGTCTGTAAACATACTTAGTTTAATACGTCCATATAAATAAATAGGTATACTCAAAATCCAATTTTCCTCAGTTCCAGATAAAAAATGAAGTTAAAACAGGAGCTGCTGGAGCAGCCTTCTGGCGAGCTGTGGAAGAACATCCGAGTCGAGCTGAAGGAAGATGTGACGACTAGAGACAGAGACGTGACTGCCATCAGGGACTGGCTCAAGAAGCAGCCCCATCTGCCGGATGATTGGGGTACGAATATACAGGGTGGCAGAATATCGACGCGAAGCCTATTTATTACCATGGATTCAGTACTTACATGATTCTGAACCCGCCTTTGGTCGGTTAAAAAAAAAACAGCTGTTCCATAAATGTTGACCGCAAAAAAAACGAAATAAAATGTTTTATATTCATAAAATATTCACAAAAAGTATTAAATTGATACGTTAAAGAAACACTCTGTACACGCGTACTTGTCTTTCAACGGGGAAAGACAAGTGTAATAAGTGCGCGTGTACAGAATGTTTCTTTTACGTATCAGTTTAATATTTTTTGTGAATATTTTATAATAAAAAATAAAAACGATCTTATTTTTTTTTTGCTCGCTGTACTATTGCGGGTTAACGGGAACACCCTCTGTTAGGTAACATACTGTATATCTTTCGTGTTTTTACGCTTAGATTAGACGTACTACGTTCTTTACTTACTCCTTTCGTTGGGCCCAAATTCATCAATGCAAGTACTACGCACATTTTTGAAGGAGACTCGGACAGCATAACAACAATCTTATCTTGGAACAGAAGATCAAAAACTAACAAGAAACCTTTCTTTACAGAGGTCCCTCCAATTATGACCTTCCTGCGAGGTAGCAGCTTTTCCTTGGAGAAGTGCAAGAGGAAGCTGGACATGTACTTCACGATGAGAGCAGCCTGCCCCGAGTTCTTCACAAAGCGAGATGCCAACAGACCCGAGCTTGAGGAAGTTATGAACAATAAAGTGTAAGTTTCTGTCGAAAACCAACTATCTCTATTTCTTTTTAACCGACTTTCGAAAAGGAGGAGGTTCTGTGTTCGTATTGCATATATGTATGTCTCTTTTTTTTATGTATGTTCACCGATCTCTCCGTCAGTTGTGAACGAAAGGATGTGTACATGTGTGTGGGGTATGCTCTCAAGTTGGTCCCATATACTCGTACATATTTTAATCTATGCTTGGATAGTTTTTGAGAAACCTTAATAATAGGTATTTTTCCCACTTAGTGTGGATTTCACAAGGTGGCAAAAAAACCAAAGACACCGACTTCCGAAATAAAAATTATTTTTCACTTTGTATTTATTTATTTTTTTGTCGTTTTTTTTTTAAGTTTTTATTACCAAGTATATTAATTTTATTTAAATAATGTAAATTCGTTTAAATAATGATGAGTCTTGGAAAGAGGCTGATCTTTTCCAGTACCACAGATTAGTACAGATGGTTAACTCCGCAAAAACATTTAAATAAAAAGCGACTCTTACTTGGACACAATAAAGTGCAATTCAGTTCGCACAGCGCTAATTGCCTATAGTTGTATACACTTAGTGCGGATTTCACCAATGAAACTGAACGCGTTCAGCACATCTCAACGCGTTCAAGAGCTGTCAGTATCAAAATTGTTATGGAATATTGTGCACTGACAGCTCTTGAAAAAGCGGAAAAGCTCTCGAAAAAGCTCTCGGGAAAGCGGCACTAAGAAGTTGCCTCTCTTTCTATCGCGTAACTCTTATATCTTCTGACTAGGTTACGCCCACTTAATTCGACAAGTCGAACCCGCCGCGTACCTGTACCTGTATTCATCTGTACCAGAACTCAATGTGTCGTATTATATTGTATTATATATGTTCTGACTAAGCTCGAGAGAAACCTTATTAAATAAAACATTTTATTTATTTCAGTCAAGGACCAACGCTACCGGGCGTCACACCAAATGGCAGACGAGTCACTATATGCAGAGGTAAGAAAAATTTCCTGAATTAAGATCGTCCCTAAAGTGTCTTACTGAATGGCAAAGATCTATTTTTTATGTTATATACCCAGTTCTGTTCGTTGCTTATTACGGGCCAGTCCAGTAAGAGACAAGCTTTTGCCGCCGTCTTTGCCTTGGTCCTAAATAAGGCACTTTTTGACCATCGAGAGGCGAGAATGTCCTTTCGAGAACCACCATGCTATTTAAGAGCCCGCATTCTGAAAGTGGGGGACGTGGCAAATAGATATTTCACTGTAATTAATTTGGCAATATTACTCGAAAATATGAAATATGGCTTTTTTTTTTGGTGGAAATGATCAAATAACTTCTCCCGCTCTAGGCGGAGCGGGACGTGTCAGGCTTTTACTGACTAAAACCCACCCGTGTTCCTTCCGTTGCCTGTGTGCCGGGGCCACGATATCCCTTTCGGACAAACTCGCAACCCCGGCAGGCATTGGCCCTTACGGACCCCGTCAGTTGGTGCTGACATCTCTTTGAAATATTGCTAACCAGTGAAGTAAAACATTGATTATGAAATGCAATAATTAATAATATCGTAACACCGAATATTTAGTTTTAGATGTGAAAAAAAATGGAATCTTTCCAAATGCCTTTTTTACACCTAAAACGGTTACAATATCAAATTCAATGTTATAATTGCAATTCGTTATTAATATTCTAGTTCACTAGTTAGCGATATTTCACATTTCCATACAGACCCCAAATTAATCAAAACAGGTAAATATTTGACAACTATTTGCGACGTTGCCAATTTTTACGTTGACGTTGCCACTTTCGTGGAGTTTCTTGCCGGCTCTTCTCCATATAAAACGACTAAATGGAACCGTGCACCTAGCGTCTGACGTTTCATAAGTGCCCATGTAGGTTTATGTGAAATAAAATATTTTGAATAGATTTTTAGAATAAACGCTCTTGATTCACTCATGAACCTAAGCATCGTTCATACAATGAGAGTCAGTAATCGATTGAACACCATTTATTTCTCGTATTTCCAGGAGTACATCCCGACTTAAGCTCCCAGCAGATCACAGACGCCCTTAAGCTGGCTCTCATGATGGGAGACGTGCGACTAACAGAAGAAACAGAAGGAGTAGCAGGAGACATCTATGTGCTAGACGCAGCTATACTCGGACCCAGCATGCTGGCTAAACTGTCAGCTGCTACTATTAAAAAGTTTATGATTTGTGTTCAGGTTTGTATATTCGTCATTATTATTTCAGTGGAAAGATGTCCACTGTTGGACATAGGACTCTAGGGAAAAAGTTTATACAGGTTTGTCCGGTAACGAATGGATGACCTTGAAATAGCATAATATAATAGAACTTATGGCCGTCCTAATAAAATACAAAAATAAATGAATCCCAAGTAGTAACTAACTTTCTTTAATTTCATTTATATTCTTCTTCACCACGACTACAAATGAATGAATTCCATCGATTATTTGTTGTTGTTTTTTAGTACGTTGACTATACCAAAAGAAAAGCAGTAAATAATGTGACTATAAATTGCAGTATTTAAAAAAAGAAATCGTATCTTAAGTACTACCCGTAGTACTACTAGTACTCCTCTACCTATCGTTATTTCCCCTGACAAAGTTTATTCGGTTTATATGTATGTATGTATGTATCTATATATTAGTGTGTATTAATTTTCAAGTTATCTATGCCTTATGTTCCACCTGCTATGTTTTGTCTCTGCATCACCCTAAGGTTGACTGGTAGAAAATGCCTCAGGCATTAAGTCCGCCTTTGTACAGATTTTTTACTTGTGCATGAAGTTTTAATAAATAAATAATAAATAAATACTACTTGGGATATTTTATTATTTATTTTTTTATATGCGGCCATACGGGCTATTATATGCTACTTCAAGGTTATCCATTCTTTACCGGACACCCTGTATACGTATGTAGAAATGACCCATAATCATCACGTCTGATCATGACTATGTTTTGCCGTTAGTGATTTAAAACTGTTCCTCAAGGTTTCTTTAATCGTTACTTTAGAAGTTAGAAGTATCATTCGTAATTTAAATTAATCCTGGTCTACATCTGTTTGACCATAGTTTAACCGTTGTGTAGTTGAGAAAAGCCTCGTAATTGAGTCAATCCGCTATCAGTCAGGGCCGAAAGTACAGTTACTCGCTGTTTTAATAATACTACACACTGTAAAGTTCTTTATTTAATTCTTGTATTTACATGATATACTCGCTAACAGACATTAAATAATAATATGTACATTTTATAAAATAAAGGAAGAGGAAACAATAATCATAGGGCATCAAAAAAATCGTCCGCATCGCTGTCAACAGGAAAAGTACCCAACAGGCTGACAGAATTGGCCCGTTTTAAGGCGATGCTGATTCTTTGACCAAAAATACTACACTTAGTTAAATAAAATACCGTTGTCTTTAACGTTTACATTTATTCTCTCAGGAGGCCTATCCCATAAAGCTGAAAGAAGTCCACATCGTGAACACTTCGCCGCTGGTCGAGCGATTTGTTAACTTCGTCAAACCTTTCCTCAAGGAGAAGATCAGGAAAAGGGTAAGATTTTACATAAATAATTATATTGCTACAAGGATCATTTGGCGATCGAATGACAGAAACCAAAAACGAAAAAAAAAAAACATGATTGGCTGTCGTTGACAGCGAGGCGCTGCTGTTTTTAAACATTGGGTTCCGGACCCGAAGGGTGCCAAACCGAACCCTATTACTAAGCCTCCACTGTCCATTCGTCCGTCTGTCTGTCAGTTGGTTGTTTCTCATGAACCGTAATAGGTAGCCAGTTGTAAATCACAACAAAATCGAAATACATACAGAAAGTGGGCAACGTCGCAAATAACTGTCAAATATTTCGCTGTTTTGATTAATTTGGCAATATTACTGTAGAAATATGGCTAACTAGTGAACAAAAATATTGATTATGAAATGCAATAATTACTATCGTAACATTGAATATTTAGTTTTAGATGTCAAAAAAGTATTTGGAAACTGTCCAAATACCTTTTTTACACTTAAAACGTCAACATCAAATTCTATGTTATATTGTAATTTAATACACATATAGATGTTATGATTGACACATTTTTCTTTTGAAATTAACTTCGTTGCGGGTTTCAAGACAGTGGACTCATTTCTCCGGGATTCCTCGAGCTACATTGCGCTTTCTGTTCGTTGCCTCTGTAGATTATGGCTCTGAGAAGTTGGTCATGGTGTGGCGAGCTTGGCACACGTTGTGATTAGTCAAGTAATCATGGTCTTTCCTTACAGATCTACATCCACAAGGAGGTAAAGGACCTCTACAAGTACGTTCCTCAGGAGATGCTGCCCACTGAGTACGGCGGACAATGCGGCAGTATGGCGTCACTACAAGGTTAATATTCTAAGTATTTTATAGTTATTATTAGATATTATGAACTTCCTCGTTGGTCTTGGCTTCGCAAACAGACTAGCGACCCTGGGTTCGATTCCCTGGTTAGGCAAAAGTATATATGGGTTTACTCATCAGGAATTTGTCAGACTCGCCCGAACTCTGAATTTGTGCCCCCGCATTACATGGGACTAGTAAACATAACTGGCGAAATGTACAGACGAACCATCTATTTGGTATAGGTACAGACAGGTTACTTGTAACTACTTTTAAACATGGTTGCCGAGTGTGCTGGGTAGTCAATTCTTTTCATCACTCTCTTAAGGGTGCCATAAGCTTTTAAGAGTCTATAATACCAATTGCTTAGCATAATCCTCCATTAACATTGAAAATACTGCAGCATTAATATGAAAAAAATATATGGTAAAGTTTAGGATTAATGTTAAGTACTATGTTTGACGAAAACACGATTCCATAAAAAGTTCTCCATAGAAAAATATTACAACCTCTAAACTGAACAATGAACTGCTAGTATTATTATGAAACTTTACATAATAACTGAACTGAATATAAAGGAGATACTATGTTAATTATCATTATTTTCGACGTAAAAAGAAATTACCTAAACTGTCGGCGCCTTGGAGCCTTGTCCCCGCCGCCCATGCGAGCGAGATAAAGAGTGAATTTGAGCTGAGGTATAATGGACTCTTAAAAGTTATTACACACAGTAAGAAATAATATTGGCCGAGCAGAAGAAATACCAATATTAACTACTAAATGATACCTTGTGCTGTTATGATTGTTTTATTCTTACCAACACATTTCTCTCTAACAGAACAATGGAAGCTGAAACTCCAAGAGTACCATGACTGGTTCAAGCGACAAGACAGCATCATTGCCAACGAGGCCCTCCGGCCAGGCAGACCCACTAACTACGACGAACTATTTGGAATCGATGGCTCCTTCAGACAACTCGCAATCGATTGATGTAGAATCGATTCCAACAGTTTGACAACGATGCGTCACTAATTTTGCTCAAGTGTCAAATTGACATCACGCTGTAGTAACGTTAGGTTGTCAAACTAACGTTGTAGTGTAGTAATGTTGGTTTGTCAAACTGACGTCATTTTGTAGGATTGAAATTAAAAAAAGCTGTATAAAAATATTTTTCTATGTAGATTTTTCTGAGGCAGTTTATGTATTGGTACAAAATTGATAATTTATGTGTACGTACGGTCAGCAACGATAGTAGAAACTTTTTTTCTGAAGATAGCCGTTTGACATTTTTGTTTTTTTATACAATAGCTGTCAAATAGCAAAATTTATTCTTTGAAAAGTCATCTGATCATAAAAAATCGGCCCTAACACTGTTTCTTTTAATATATAAATTGGTTCAAAATTGATTTCGATTTCTTTCAGCAGTTCATGTAATAGTAGATAAAGGTACATTAGAAAAATAATTATCAAAATAATCTGTCATATATTTCGCCTCGTTTACACAATACTTTGGAATATGTTAAACTAAAGAGGGTAGCTATAAGTATTTAGATCAGTATGTTTTATGTTAGACTCTAAAATAGATTATTTAGTCGCAATTATAATTTTATTTCAAGAAGTTCATAATAATTTTCAGTTTGCTTTGCTTAATTATTTTTAATCGAATTTGTAAAACATTTGAATGAATAATGGAATCTAATATAAATTGAGACAATTAGGAATTTTAATTATTGACAAATCAATCTTAGTCATTTAAAATGTAAAATATTGAAAGAAGCTAGCAATCAAATTGCAATTAACTGTGGTATTTTAATTATAATTTCTAAATTTTTAAAAGTCATTTGTTTTATTTACCTCTTTCTGGAAGCATTTATATCATCATTTATCAAGTACGTACAGAATGTTTTTTTCAAATAAAAGCCTCGGATCTTTGGTCATGACAATTGATCGCAATGGGTTTCATTTTGACAGTTCACCCACGTTCATTGCGATAAGTACGTTGTTGAGCAGACTAATTTTTCAAACCTATGAAGCAACGGACTAGCAATATTGTTAAAAACTCTCAGATGGTCATTGAAAGTGTGTTACGCAAGAAGGGTGCTGGGTTCGATTCCTAGATCAGGTAAAGTTTTACTGGGTTTTTTCATGAGGATTTTTCCCAGTAACAGCCCAGTCTTGGCTATTACATAAACATAACTGAATGTGGATGTATTCTATAGGTATGCCTTTGCCTACCCCTTCACGTCATGCTCCCCAGCAACGCCATCCCCAGTTTTTAGGGTTCCATAGTAAACAAGGAACCCTTATAGTTTCGCCTTGTTCGTCTGTCTGTCTGTCTGTCTGTCCGTCTGTCTGTCCGCGGCTTAGCTCAGAGATGGTTAGTACTAGAAAGCTGTAATTTGGCATATGTATACAAATTAATTATCTCAACAAAGAGGTAAAATAAAATCAAGGAAAAAAAATTTTTAGAGTACCTCCCCTACACGTAAAGTGGGAGGTTTTTTTTTCTCGTCTACCCCTTGTTGTGGGGTATTGTTAAAAAGGTCGTTCAAAAATATTGTGAGTTTGTGAAAACTATTTTTGGATTCAGGGATCCGTTTGCGAAATATTAAGCTTTTAACTGAATTTATTTTGTTAGACTCAAGTGTGTCCCTCTCCTGCCAGCTAAATGGTCTCACTTGGATTTATGAAAACATTCACAACAGTAGTATATAGTATAACGAAATTAAAAGGAAAACTATCACAGCTAAGGAGGATTCACAGGTTAACGAGTAATAATCGGCCAACTTAAATTTGCAGTTTGAAAAACATATTTTCCCATACATTCTGTATGGGAGAACATGTTTTTCAACTACAATGTTAAGTTTGTTCTTGGGATAAATTTGTGCCAACTACGAAACCCTTCATTGTGCGTGGTCCGACACGCACTTGGCCGGTTTTTTCATTTATTAATTTATAATACGTTTGTACCCAATATGTACTCAATTTGTACATACTTTAAAAAAAGTACCATGAAAGGTTAAGAGTACAGACACTTAATTTTCATGTTGCTGTAGAGCATATCTCCAGCAACCCCAAGTAAAAAAATGAAGGCACTTAGGTAGATGCTTATTGTATTAACAAAGAAGTGTCTGAAAATAATTGTACTGTTGTTCTTTGTGTTTTTTACCGTTAAATATGCAAGCTGTGACTAGTTACGTCAATTTTAAAATTCTCGGGCTATTGATATAAGCGCCTGAACAAAATACATAGCAAAGTGTAAATATAAGCTTTGCACACATTAAATTGTCAGGCGTTGTAAAGTAAATAATTATAAAAACACGTTGTAATAATAATTACGCAGTACCGGGATAAAGTTACTAAAAAGAAAAGAAAAAAACGAATTAATTGTCACTCATGGGTTTTTGGAACGAAGTTCCTCAACGCGGTTGCGATAGTTGTTGACTGGAAGAAATTGTCACGTAAGGAAAATCGTTACGAGCTCCTCCATGAGACTTTTTCCTTCTCCCTCTTTCTCTTTCTCTCTCTCTCCCTCTCTCTCTATCTCTTTGTCTCTCTTTCTGTCTCCCCCTCTCCTTCTCTATCTCTTTCTCTCTCTTTCCCTCTGTTTCTCTCTCCCTTTCTCTCTCTTTTTCTATCTCTTTCTCTCTTTTACTCTTTATCTCTCTCCCTCTCTATCTCTTTCTCTCTCTCCCCCTCCATACGGACGACAGAAGTGAAAACTTAAAACTGGTATTAATACCATCTATTTTCTATAGTAGAGCACTACGGCGCGCGGTGAAGTGAATTCACAAGTTTACCGCCTGCCAAAAATCGCTTAACGCGCCTAATGATGTTTTCACTTAAAAAAAGTAATTGTTGTTGGAAAAACACACGGTTGCTAAGTACGTATTTACTGCGGCCACATCTGCGTATATCGTGACAAAGCAATGCGTGCAGAATCTTCTTTGCTCGCTAAAAAGTTAGCGCGCTAATGCGGTGGTTACATTAGTGGCTTCGCCACGTTTATTATGTACCGCAACCCGGGCGATAAGTGCTACGCAGCCGATAATGGCTAGTCACATCGGCGTGTATCGTATCACTGTGCGAAGCTTCGTCACGATAGAAGCAGGTACGGCCGCAGTAAATAGGTACTAAACAACATCATGGATAGGACAGTGTGTTTAAAAAAATATTGTATTAAATACTTAAATAAAAATAAAATCATTTGTAGCGAGAAACATTTATTTAAAAGTCACTTTGTGCGACGATCTGTCGCCTGTATCTTAAATGGAAGATATTCTTAAATGCTACACACTTTATTTGTCAGAACCGAAGATACTGGTATTAGTGTTGAAGCTGCTAATGGTAGCTACCTCCTCCGGAGTGAGGTGGAAGTCAAACACATCGATGTTCTCCTTGATACGGTTCTGATTGGTCGACTTGGGGATCGTGATCAGGTCTCTGTCGAGCTGTAAGAGATGCATAGAATAATTAATGAGAATTGTTAATAATATATAATATAAGCGTTTGCAAGTGGCTTCGCCGGCGTGGAGGTCGAAAAATAATCCTATAGAAACCTTCTTTATGAGAAAATACACATATCATAATGTCAACTTTCATGGTGATCGGTCAAACTGTGTTGCAGTTTATCAATCTCATAATTAAGATACCAGTCTGTACCCAACCGCAGGAGGTAACTGCAAGCGACGTGCAGCCCGACCGCAGACCAGTAGTGCCGCCAACGCTCGAGCGATAACACGTGTTTCTATCTTCTATCTACCGACTGGTATACGGGCTGCAGCCTTTTTTTTTTTAATTATCAAATAACTTCTCTCGCTCTGGGCGGAGCGAGAGGGAGTGTCAGACTTTTACTGACTAAAACCCACACGTGTTCCTTCCGTTGCCTGTGTGCCGGGGCCGCGATATCCCTTTCGGACAAACCCGCAACCCGAGCAGGCATTGATCCTTACGGACCCCGTCAGTTGGTGCTGACATCTCGTTGCGGCGCACGTGGAACACAACGCGCCGTCGACCCGGGCCTGGTCCTTATCGGATGGCTAGCTACCCATTGCTCACCGTTCGCAAGCTCGCGCCTACGGTGGCCGGAAGTCGGCTCGCGACTCCCGACGCCCGGGGCGTCTCCTGCGGCGACTAGGGGCGCGAGGGCGCGCATCGTGCATCTCCCTCGCGCGCTCCGCCTTCTCCTTCGCGAGCATAACTGCTTCGCAAAAGGAGGTGACGGCCTCCCATGCATTCTCGCTCCGAACCATGGCCTGAACCAGGGACGGACGCGAGAGATCGTCGCCGCCGATCGCCTCCGTGAGGACACAGCGGTACTCCGCCCAAGCCGGGCAGATCTCCACCGTATGCTCCACTGTGTCCTCCGGGCGATCCAACGGGCTGCTGCCTGTGGTCGGATTTCTATGGGTAATGCGGTAGTGGGGCGCGTCATTTCAGAGTGGACAAGCTATACCAACATCCATTTTTATGTACCTACAGAAGTCACACAATACCGAAAGCAATCGAAACAATCGCTGAAATAAGCACCTTCGCTATCACGTCCGAACGCAGAGAGATGCCAAAACAATATGCATGAAGTGTTAAAAATTGCCGATAGTTAAAAAATATTCCCTATAAGTCTGGTCTGGTCTGTAGGCTGTAAATTTCCATGCTATTTCCTGTAGGGGTTAACCAATATTGCAATATGTTCGTATTCCTCTACAGTTTACCGCAAATTGTAAAAAGGCGAGGTAATAAGTTAGAATATTACTGAACTATTATGAATAAAAGTTATAACGTACACAATAGGTAGGTACCTACGAAGAGTTATGTTGACTTCCTTCATAATTATTATTGTAGTTCTGTCTCCTAAGATACAGGCCATCCCTAGTTTAGGAGACAGGATTAATTTTTGTTGGTATAGACAATGAATTGTTTTTCTTTATATAATTTTTTCTCCCCTTGTGTCCATTGTTAGTTGAATAAGTCTTAGCATGTAACTAGTGTACAACCTGTGTCTATTTATATTTTTGGATCAATAAACTTTTTATTATTATTATTTTATTATTATAGTTTCTTGCGAACAAAAACTAGTTTACTATAACAAGATTTAAACGAGACATGCGATAGGGTCAGTACTATTATCTATGCTGTGATGATAGTGTCATCCTCGTTACTACATAATTATTAATTGGGAAACATTTCTAAGTCCGCCTGGCTAGCTGGTGGTAGCTAGCCAGGCGGACTTAGAAATGTTTACCTTATATAAGTCTGTTGCCATTACAAAAATGTTAACAGCATTGTTGTGTTTCGGCAGTTAGAGGTAAGATAGCCAGTTTCTCTGTGGTTGAGGATTCCGGGTGAAGCTAGCGAGCTTCGGCCTGATCATCACTTACCATCAGGTGATGTGCAGGCCAAGAACTTCCAAGTTGTCAAAACAAATTATTTTGAAACGAAATGAAGGTTTTTGTTTTAAAACTTACTAAGTACCGCAGCAAGACTTGAGTGACGCTCTTCTTGTACTTCTTGGCAATATTCGCGATCTTAGGGTCGTCCTTACTGGGACCCTCGCCCCTGGAGACGAAGTATCCGAAGGGACTGTACGCCGTGACTGCTATACCGCGGTCGAAGCTCTCTTTTACTGTCTTTTCTTGAGTGTTTGATGGGTGGATCTGAAGAGGTTGTACAAAATACACATAATTATGATCAAAGAAAAAACTGACGATGTGAGACGGGAATTTGGCTTGTCAATCAATCTACCTAGCATTTTCCCAACTATGTTGGGGTCGGCTTCCAGCCTAACCGGATGCAGCTGAATACCAGTATTTTATATGTAGTGACTGCCTATTTGATCTCCACAACCCAGTTACTGGGTGACACAATACCCCTTGGTAAGTCTGGTTGTCAAACTTTCGGGCTTCTGACGACCCGTAACGACTGTCAAAGATCTACGAATGACAGCCGGGACAAACGGCTTAACGTGCTTTCCGAGGCACGGAGGGGTCGGGTCTCAATAAGTAATGAATGGTCACCCATCCACAAACTGACCCTTTGATAGACCCATGCTGGTGTGTCGGTGTTTTAAGATTCCACAGCCGTCCATTTTTTTAACTGAATTTTGAGAACATAGTAAAATCGTAAAAAAAAAACTAAGTTAGAGTCAAATGCAGTTGCGTAGTTATATTTGTAAATCAAAATGAAGTAAATTGTTAAAGGGTGAATTTCACAAATTTAAATGAACTCTTCCAGCAGATCTAAACCACGTTCAAGAGCTGTCAGTGTCAAAATTGTTGTGAAATATTGACACTGACAGCTCTTGAACGCGGTTAAGAAGTGCTGATCGCGTCCAGTTTCATTGGTGAAATCCGCATTAAGTCTTTAAACGCCAGTTAAACATAGTTGAATAATTACTTAATTTAAATGTGGAAACATTGACTTCCAGACTACGAGTTAACAACAATTTTTCTATTGTGTTAACTGCGTGGCAGTCAAAGTGTTAATCCTTAAAAATATCAACATAAATAAGTACAGGTAAAAGTAATCAATGGCATAGATTAGAGTGGATGATTTCAGACTAATTTAAAGCGACGTTATCCGACTTTTAATGATTTTATACTGAAGATCACGTCAAAACTAGTAGTGTTAATGATTTGGAAAAAAGATATATTCAATTAAAAGATTTTTGTAATAACTTAATATATGAATATTTTGTTTATATTAACATAGTGAAATTAATTTCTAAAGTTATGTATATCGTGGATAAAAAAAGAATCACGCAAAATCTATCAAGCGTATTTTTCTGAAACGTACACCATTTTAAAGATTATTTAATTATTGATATTTCAGTATACATGTTTTATTAAAATACCTTTTGTTTTATGTGTAATAAATTAATAATGCTTCTAATTTGGGACAGCGCTCGTTAATGGGTGAGTCCTATTACTGGCTGGACTCACGACAGTTTGCGTGAGCTCAGTACAGAACATGCAAGGTAACCACTCAAGGTCACGGACATATCTGTCTTAAGAATCAATGCACGTCTTCCAATATAACAAAGTGCCTTCTTATAATAATACCTACAGTAATAAGGATAAAGATTATTACCTACAGTAATAAGGATAAGCAAAAATCATCAACGACTGAAATATTATTATTTGTATTACCTAGTTTTTGATGCAATTTTCCTTATTTATTCCATTAAGAAAACCGGTTGAAAAAAAAGTAATAACTTATATACTCAACACTTTTTTTACTTCTAACGAAGCTTAGCTTAACGACTTTTATTATTAATAATAAATTTTTGCTTCAAACCAATTTAGTTATTGATCTTGAATTTTTGATTTAGTGGCTAGTATAATAACAATTTTGAAACTAGATTATCATCTAGGAATATCATTAAAATGAGACTGAGTTACATATATCCTTGGTTTTGATGAAACCCGGACTAGCAATCGAGTGGAATGTCTATCAAAATACATGCAATCCTTGAAACTGTAACAGTCAGACAGGCAAAGAGATTTCCCATAGTGATCCTAAAAACGAATAGCATAGCATAACAGCCTAAAATGTTCCCACTGCTAGAATACAGGCCTCCTCTCGGTGACCGTGCCGTAATCCACCACGCGGGCCCAGTGCGGGTTGGTAGATGTCACATGACTTCGAATTTTCGGTTCTAGAACATGTCGGTTTCCTCACGATGTTTTCCTTCACCGTTTTGAGAGCAGTGGTGATGACATTATTTACACAAAGTCCGGTATGCCTGTATGGTATCGAACCTATGACGTACAACTTGTAAATCGCGGCCGTTACCCCTAGGCCACCACTGCTCTATAGGTAAGTAATAAGAGCTAGTGGTCGCCCAGAGGTCGAAATTCGACCATAATTCATTGAAATTTTAAGTTGTATAGTACATATCAATTCCATGCTGCCATGTCATGATTCTAAGGTCTGCACTCCTTCTCCATATAAACTTTAACTGTGCCAAATTTCATACTCCGCCGTCCGCGTAATTTTCGTAAAAAGGGGTACAAAGTTTCTGCTTCACGTATTAATATAATAATAATAATAATTCAAAAACTCGCCTCAATCTGGTTGACAGCGGGAACAATTTTACTTTTGGCCTTTATCCTGTCGATTTGTTCCGTATTGAAGTTCGATACACCAATGGACTTGGCCAGGCCAAGGTTCTTGGCCTCCTCCATGCCCTGCCAAGTCTCCAAGTAGTCGATTTTGGAGGGCGAACCGTCTTCCTGAAAAAAAAGTTTGTGAATCGTAAAAAAACGCTGGGGAGAGAATTCTTTAACCGAGTACAGAGTACATTGCAGCATCCCACTCTTAAGTTCGCTTGCACCACCAGTCACAAAATTATATATTTAACGATGAACATTACATACACATATGTTCGGGTCGGTATGATTCGACACAGGCCGGGCGGCAAAATCGAATGTTTATTTTGCCTTCCGGCTGTGCCAAATCATGCCGACCCAAACGCTTGAAACTTACATTGCTGGCTGAAGGGGAGTGTATGAGGTACAGGTCGACGTACTTAAGCCCCAACTTAGCGAGGGACTCCCTGAGAGCCGGCACAACTTGATCACGGGCATGCTTGTTGTTCCACAACTGAAAAACCACACAAATATTACATCCAATTTAGTAGCATAGATGCCATTATAATGATTCGCCATACTCAAATGATTATTTTATTCGAATGTGTTCATCATTTTTATGATTCGTGAACGTGTGAATACGGTCGTAGGAGTTTACGAAAACGGAAAAAAGTTATCTAAAATCATGATCAGGAATATGCGCCGTAACGACATTGAAATTTTTGGTTCTCAGACTCGTTTCCTCAAAATGTCCTTCACCGTTTTCATCGCCACTCGTGGATATTTGAATGCTTACCTTAGTAGTAACAAAGAGATCCTCTCTCTTAACGAGTCCTTTCTTCAGAACGTCGCTGATACCCTTCCCAATCTCTTCCTCATTTTGGTAGAGAGCTGCCGTGTCGATGTGGCGGTACCCAGCCTCGATCGCCCAAATGATAGCTTGCCGTACTTTTGGGATATCGTTCTGAAAGAACACTTTATGAATAAAAACAGTAATCACGCGGTGAATCCCGTGCGAGATGACGAACACTGACACATAAAGTTCTATGAAGATTGTATGTACTATCCCGCGTCTCGGGTAGGATTAGCCTCAACCTGGAGCTTTACGTGGATATCGGTACAGTTACGAAAATAATGCACTGACAATTTAAGAGAGAAATGATTTGGTTTCATGATAAGAAAAAGTCTCTGGCATACGATTCTGCAACAGGTATACTCGTTGAAAGTCAAAACAGTTGAGTAAATCGTTCTGTCGCCGAACCGGAGAAGGGAATGTCATAGAATTGTATCAGAATCCTGATATTACAGATGTCTAGTTATTAGAGCACAAGACGCGTAGGTGACTGGCAATCTAACGGGAGCTATACACTATTTCCGAGTCTGCATGATTCGGCACGATTCGTCACAGCCAAGGGTCAAATTATATATTTGAATTTGGCGCCCGGTCTTAGTTATGGCAAAGAGAGGCCTAGGCAAGGGCCAATGCACAGTAGTGGGTGATGATGAGGAGCCGGAAAGCCTCCGACCCTTATATTTGTAGTAGACTTTACTACTCACAAATCCAAAGGTTCCCAAACCGAGTGTTGGCATATGGTTGCCATCGTTGAGCTGTTTAGTGGAAACAGTCACTTGTTTCCCATGTCCCGGATCTCCTGATATGACCTGCAATGAAATAAAATACAGTCGGGGAAATTAATTCTTAAGCAAATTGATACCCTACGTCAATTTGCCGTACCATTTCATTCAAATTATGACAGTTGTGATTTGAATATACTAATAATTATAGTTAGTAGTGAATTTGCCTATATAACAATTTATTTCCCTCACTTTGTTAACATACAGTACAGAATTTCCATTAAGTAACTAGGTAGTTAAAAACACTAGTGAATATATATTATGAGATAAATTCTAAATTTTTTCATTTATTTTTATTAAACAAAGGCGAGCTTAGGCAATCATACCACCTGCCAGGGTTGCGAGTTTGACCAAAAGGGATATCGTGGCCCTGGCACACAGGCAACGGAAGGAACACGGGTGGGTTTTAGTCAGTAAAAGTGACACACCCTCCCGCTCCACCCAGAGCGGGAGAAGTTATTTGATAATTTCCCACCAACAAAAAAAAAAAAAAGCTGTCATACCGACACGAACAAGAGTATGTGTGTGTGCTACACACATACTCTTGTTCGGGTTGGTATGATTTGGCACGATTCGGCATAGCCGGGCGGCAAAATATATATTCAATTTTGCCGCCCGGCTGTGCTAAATCATGCCAACCCGAACGAATGTGTAACACCTCTTAATATTTTATTTTCTAACAGCAAACCTTGGAGCATTAGAAATACTTGAAATTAAGGATAGAATAAACTATTTTAGACAATAAAGAATTAATTATCACATTCACATACAATTTTTTTTTGTAATTATATATAAATATTTATTTCTTTTTTTCTTTTTGTTAATGAAGACGATTTAAAACCAATAATATATATTTATTTAATATAGACAGTTTATATTTAAACAGTGATGCACATAAAATGAGAAAATTTAAAATCATCAAGTTCAGGTAGAAAGTTTCATAAATCCCTCTCACAGTACTTTTGACATGCCAATTAAATCTTCATTTAAGCAACACGACAAGTTTCTATAAATTTCTATAAAATACCTTCCGTAGGTAGCGACACGACATAGAAATACATAAGAATAGGTACATAGAAACCAGTCGTGTCGCGGCGACACGTCAGTCGTCGCCTTCATTTGCCGCCTGCGGTCGGCTACGGACAATGGTTTCTACCAGTTTACAATTTTTCTACAGTTACAACGGAAATAATCGCTCGTGGCGCTATAAACTTATATTAAAAAGTCGGAGATATGTTGTGGGACACCCGGTTAGAAGGAAGATTCTTTAGGTGTTTATTATGTATTACATAACGAGCATAGCATAATCAGCCTTTAACATTCCCACTGTTGGGACACAGGCCTCCTCCCTGTGAGCGGGAGTGGGCTATAACCCACCACACAGGCTCAGTGCGGGTTGGTGGATGTCACATGTCTTAGAATTTTCGGTTCTTGGACATGCCGGTTACCTGACGGTGTTTTCCTTCACCGAAATAAATAAATAACGAGCACATAAGAATAAACTAAAAATATTTGAGAGTAATTAAATATAAAAAAGAAACACTTAGGCTGTAACAAAAGTGTCGTGGTAGAAAAAATATTACACATTATTCGGTCTAACTCTCATTCACAAAATGTGCAGATTATACGTGGGATATGCAACTTCGTTCCAATAAAAAATTATATAAATCATGAACGCTTGTAGCAGATTTTAAATTATTTATGTATAAAAAGTTTAGTGCCTTGCAAAAGATCGCTAAATGTTCCAAGATAATGTCTCAAAAAAGATAATAAAAACAATGTTGCAGACCGAAATGCAAAGATAATCCAAACGTAAAGTCAATCTTTCCGTCTGCCCGTTAGTGCTAGAGAAATAGGTACCCAAATACGTGTTTTCTATAATTATTCCTTAGACTATAAAATAGTTATTCAAATAACAATAAAATAAAAGCCAACTTACATTGAAAAGAACGTAGAGCGCAACAGTCGACAGAAGTAGCTTCATCTTAACGCTTATGCCCGACTGACGGTAAAAACTGCAAACGCATGGTTTAAGCTTAAAAAGAATATTAACAAACATATTTTTAGTTCACGACACGATGGCGACACGACTTCGATCCTCTTGACATAAATAAATGTATAATTCATAGGTATAAATACGTCAAGAGCATAAATTATATTGTAAGAATGGTTGTGTCATTGGCATCGTTGTCATAGTAAGTATATTATTATACCATGGTTACCGCTACCTTTACCAAACAAATTGATTATTTTGAAAAATAAATTAAAAAATACTTACTATTTTCCTTAGCATGATCATTTGCTTTCTAAAAATTAAGATTGCTTCTTTGTAATCATCATCGGAAAGGTTTTTTTCACTTCGGTATTTTCTTTCTGTGTTATTTTTGACAAGCTTCGTTCGGTACCATTATTCGCCCATTCGCCATAAAATTTTTGTAGGTCTAAGCAAAAGAGGTTTTAAACAATAAAATAAAAACTATTAACACTTAGCCCAGTCAATATCGACACACAAAAATGGAAATGTCGCAAACGCGCATGTAACTATGATTATTTTATGTTGTTCTCCTGAGAGTAGTTTATACCCAAGTGTGCAACTCTGAAAACCTTGTGCTACTCCGGTGGTATTCGAAAAACTTTTTTGAAAAATATACCTTAGAGACGCGTTTTTAGGTATATTTGTCTATTTTTATGAAGCAAGCAAAATTTTATACAATTTGAGCCCAACCGAAGCCCTCTAGGTCTATTGTTTGCGAAGATACAGCTAGTCAAAGATGACCATATTTTTCCAAAAAAAATATCGATTTTGAGTCATTTGCCAAGACACGTACCGGCTGAATGAATGGTCCTTTTAGATACTACGAAAGTTTTTAAGAAGAGAGTTGATGTTGATCCCCTTACCATATTCTAAAGGGTCTGCGTGACAACAAAACAACCAAATGAACAATTGAAGCAGCATTTTGCGTATGAGCTATCACCGTATCCCTTGTCCTTGTCTACTGAAGAAGGAATTCGCAAGGGCACGCACGAGATCTTCCTTCTACTCAACTACAGCACTACAAGAACTACTTTCTCTAGGACCATTACTTCAGCCGGTACGTGCCTTGACAAATGACCCTAAATCTATAATTTGTATTTTTTTGGAAAATAATGCCCATCTTTGACTAGCTATATCTTCGCAACCAATAGACCTAGAATGCTTGGGTTGGGCTCAGATTATATCAAATTTAGCTTGCTTTACAAAAATATGCAACAAAGATACCAAAAACGCGTCCTTAAGGTATTTTTTTCATAAAACCGAAATAAGTGCCAGAATTTCACTGTTTTTTGGCCACCGTGGGAGTAGCATAAGATTTTCAGGGTTGCAAACTTGGGTATAAACTACTCTCAGGGGACGTAACCACATAAAAGATAATCGTAGTTACATGCGCGTTTGCGATATTTGATGTTGTTATTGACTGGGCTCACTGAGGTGTGTACTTACCCGCAAAACTTTCATAAAAATATTAAACCATCTTCTTGTCTTTTCCCAATTTACTTATCTCAACAACCTTCAATTCAGTATACAAGTATACTTTGTAGCCATATTATCATCTCAGAATCCATCAATGAAATAAATAATCGTTGAATATAAAACGTCTTTTGTGATACGATTCTCCAGTCCAGTCGAACCGGTTTCCTATTGCCAATCACAACAAAAAGATATGATGCGCAAACTAGTTAACTAGTTTGCTTGATTAGGTATACTTACAATCTACACATCTATAACTATTTTAACCTTGTCGTGTTTGTCTGACCGGTTAGAATAGATCTTCCATCGTTTAGAAAATTTATTCCGAAAGGTTTTTGGGATATTTTAACTGTAGCACAGAAATCTCGTAGTTTGACATGTCCCCATAGCTGTAGGTACATTGCGCCTGTGCGGAGCAAGGGCAGATCGCTTTAATGGTAGCAGAGTCATACCACAATTAATAAATCATTATACAATATGTAAAAAAAACCTGTCCTATCCGAAAAGGGTACTTAGGTACTGCAATAACATTACCACAATTTTTTTTTTTTAAATAAAAAGTTATTGCTATTTAAAATTCACATTTTTTTGTACCAAAATTAGCCAAAATCCATAAAAAAATTGCAAATTTTCAACAGGGGTCATAGGGGGTGTTTCATAGGTTATGACCAGTGATCGGAGTAGGTAGATTGAACTGGGGTCATTGATCCGAAACGTATATATTACTATGGACATTCCTCCGGAATTGGTGGATTATTAAAAAAAAACCGGAACTTATGTAGGAATTGTATTCTGCAAAATATTTAAATTTAAGTGCAACAATTTATATCTATCTATAAAAGATCTAGCTATCTAGCTATCCTAGGCTAAAAATAAAAAATAAATATTAAAGCTTCGATCGGAATTCGATTGTTTTTATTATTCAACAGATAAATAATGAATTAATTTAGTTTTGATACCTTCCTTTAAATTTTGAATTGAGTAGTAATAATATCACTACCAACATTAACAATATTTAATTGAATCCGGAAATACCGGAATTACTTTCCGGAAAAATGGCTTATCCATGTTATTCTTTCTGTGTGCATTTATGATACAAGTACTAAAAATCAATCTACCTACTCCGATCACTGGTTATGACTTGTAGACATCCGCTAAACGACGCCGAAAATTACCACATAAATAGACGCGTCCGCGTATCACTGGTCAGTTTCCATCAGTCGTCAGTTTATTTAATTCGCCAGTTTCGTTGATTAGTCAGTTTCCACTGTTTGCCAGTTTTCGTCGATTCGTCAGTTTTATTCAATTCGTCAGTCAAAGTACAGTCGGCAGAAAACTGCACACACGTCTGCTAATTTAAATATACAATATGTTAACTAACAGAGGGCGTTCCCGTTAAGGGCCGAGTCACACCGGAATGGCAGCGGCTGGCAGCGGCTGGCAGCGTCTGCCAGCGTCCGCCAGAGGCCTCCGGCGTCGCCGCTGCCGGTCTCGCGCGACTTCCAGATCCCACGTGCCCAGCCTCCGCTTAACTAGTTTAGTTTCTACATTACATACGCACAGCCACCCGCCGCCGCCGTGCCGCGAGCGGCCTTGCGTCGCCGCTGGCAGCCGCAGACAGAACCACAGACAAGATGCGCGTGGCGCGCGGACGCTCGTGTCACCACGGGCGGCCTCGAGACCTTTCAAGCTTTTCAAGCGATACTGGTCTTTTAAGTATGTAGATAAAGTTTAAAATTATTTCACACTGAAAGGCTCGCCGCGTCGCTGCCGGCCGCTGCCATTCCGGTGTGACCCGACGCTAGCCCACAATAGAATAGGGTCCATACACGCGAAAAAAAAAAAAAACATTGTATTATAATTTTTCACAAATATTATTAAATTGATACGTAAAAGAAACACTCTGTAAACGCGCAATTGTCTTTCCATGTTGAAAGACAAGTGCGCGTGTACAGAGTGTTTCTTTTACGTATATGTAATGCATTTCAACTTGTAATTAAAAAGTGCCAATCCGAAAATTCCTGGGAATTGCACCTAAGAACACACTTACAGTAAATGGCGGCTTTTCGTACGGAGGTTGCAAAATGATCTTTTGGCGCACGACCACAATTGGAACTAACGCCGCCATCTTGTTGTTTGTGGTTCTACAGTGCGTTTATTATAAGTCGACCCGTGACGCTGTTCTGTCAGTCGCAATTTTGAACTCTATTGCATATTGAAAATAAGACTGCAAAATTCAGTGCTACTAATCGCGTGACGGGTCAAGTTATAATAAACGCACTGTACCTACATAATTTCCTACATTACCACAAATGTATATCAACAGCGCCCCGCTGTCAACGTCGTTCAAATGCCAAATTATTCATAAAACACTATAATGAAAAATGTACACGAGACCACCAAGCAGGGCCGTAGATAGGGACTGGCCAGGCGGGCGGCTGGCAGGGGCGCAACCTTTACGGGGCTGCACTTTGCAGAACCACAGCCTGCCCCCATTTCTGCATGAATTGCCAAGAGAAAACCAATGTATTATTGAGTGGGGAGTGGTTGGAAGTTTGTCTAGGATCTTGGCTGCGTGGTTTTCCCCGACAGAGACGAAGCGTCGATTGGAATTGTCAAGTGCTGAAGTTGGGGAAATACTGGACGCAATTAGGTGCGATGATGAATTTTGACGAGTTCCACATATCTTATAAAACCGTCCAGAGCTTTTTGGGTTTTTCTGGTTCCCTTCAACTTCCTGTCTGTTATGTAAGTTTCTGAGTTTCCGAAGAAGTATGTACACGAAGTTACTGTATCTGGTGTAAATTAGTTGTTTTGTGATATCTTCAGGGTCGGCTTTGCATTCAAGATGAAGTTTATCGCGTTGTCTCATGCATCTAATTAAGCCAGGAGTGACGCAGGGTTGAATGTTGCCCATTATGCGACAAATTTTAACATTTTCTGTGTGTTTGTCAGCGGCGCGTGACTTAATGTCGTTAAAGAGCGTTTATTCTAAAAGTGGGCAACGTCATAAATAGCTGTCAAATGTTTCGGTGTTTTGATTAATTTGGCAGTAATTACTCTATTGAAATAAAAAATGTGGCTAACTAGCGAACTAGAATATTGATCATGAAATGCAATAATTAATATCCTAACGCCGAATATTTAGTTTTAGATATAAAAAAAGTATTTGAAAACTTTCCAAATGCCTTTTTTACACCTAAAACGAGTACAACATCAAATTAAATGTTATAATTGCAATTCATTATTTATATTCTAGTTCGCTACTTAGCCACATTTCTTATTTCCATACAGTAATATTGCTAAATTAATCAAATCAGGTACATTTTTGACAGCTATTTGCGACGTTGCCAACTTTTAGGATAAACGCTCTTAAAGCAGTGTTTACACATGAGCTAGTAACTGGATCCCAGTTTGTATTAGTGATGTCACCAGCTACACCATTCCAGTCAGTTCTGACTCTCCAGCTCTTAGTGTTTTTAGAGCGTTCCGATGTAATGGGGACACTACGCAAAACTAGGTCGTGATCAATAATGGATAAGCTACAAAAGAGACCAAAAGGTATTGCTGGTGATTTAATAAATATGTGGTCAATACAAGCTCCGCATCTTGTTGGGAGAGTAATATTATAGCAGGGGATAAACCGTGTGAGGCCAAGAGACAAGTGTAGTTAGATAATTGGTTATTACTTGGGTCGTTTATGTTTAAGTTAATATCGCCGGCCACAATTAGTGTTTGTTGGTTTTTAAGATCAAACAGTGTGGCGTCAAGGGAATTAAGAAATTGCTCTGTGTCTGTAAAAGAGGGAGACCGGTAAATAGCTAGGAGGCTTAATTTGTTGTTGGTTTTTATTAATATACTGTCGGCGTCAGCAAGGTTAGATTCTACAGTAACAATACTGCTGCTCCAGGCTGTTCTTGATAACAATTGCCCCATTTTTATTTACTTGTTTAGTTGTTCTGTATGCGCTATTTCCCTGTAGGTCCTCTATAATGGAGCCGTCAGATAACCAACACTCAGTGAGCACGTTAACGTGGATATTCGAGTGTAACCGATTTAGAGCAATTGCCAAGTCGTCAACATTTTTCTGATAACTTCTGATGTTATATGTTAGCACCTTAATATTGTCTTTGGAAGCCATTTAAGATACTCTTGCAGTTTTCAAGAGATTCTACTGTGCGACATTCTATATTAAAGGTTTCATCTAGGTCGTTGGATACGCCATTTAAAGCCATATTTAAGTAATATAATATAAAAATGACAACCGAAACTCAGTCAGGTGATTTTATGTAGAAAGTTTGTTGTTGCAAAAGACTTCATTACTTTTACGAGTATGTTACAGAAGATTCTTCCATGAGACAAATTATGTAGTTTATAATTGTGTGAGTACCTTTGTAGGGGAGTGTGTGTTAAGATGTGTGTATTTGAGTACAAGCCCCTGTACTTAGTAAATTTAGTACAATAAACAAACAATAAAAATATTTATAAAGTAAAAAAAATTAAGTGAAACAAACCAGGTGAAAGGGAACGCTCTTGAAGCTCTTGTAGGTATTTGACTAAAAATATTTTAAATAAGCATTTAAAAAATTAACTTAAAAATGATTTAACAGATGCTTAAGTCCCAGCCTTCTTCTGTATTTGATTTTAAACATAGTAAACAGGCAGTAAGAATATTTTAAACTTATTTTTAAAGAGAAACATAGTGGGTGCTTGTGTACAAGCTCTTGTTTGTATTTGAGGAAATTTAACGTAATATACAAACATAAAGAATATTTAAAAATGATTAAGTTAATAGAGAAACATAATAGGTGCTTGATTGCAAGTCTTTCTCGGTATTCGACCTTTAGCTTACAACAAATAATAAAAATATTTAGGAAATATAAAATAAAAAAAACAAACAAAAGTTTACCGAGCAAGACCGGTCCTTATGTAAGCACCTGTTTGCTTACATAAGGACCACTCTTGCTCGATAAACTTTTGTTTGTACAGTTGAGATGGGGCAATGGCACGATAAGTCATGCTGGTTCCTAATAGCGATGATTCTTTCTTGCTTGCGAATATTGACGGAATATTCCATTTTTGATCCCGCAATACTTGTATCCGTATTCCTTGGCACGTGGCTTGCTGCTAGAAATAACTGCCGATTTTCTTTTGTTAGTAGCTCGTTGAAGTATACAGTCCTAGGGGCACCGGGTATGTCTAGATCGTCACTAGTGAGGTTGCGTCTTGTTTTCCCTGCACGTAGAAATTCGTTACGCTTGTAACGAAACTTAACTATCAGCGGACGCGTTTATTCCCACTAGTTCGATTCATTAGTTCGATCGTCGAACTAGTGAGATTTTTTTTTCTCATTTGTCCGACCGTCGAACTAGTGAGATTTTTTTTTTCTCATTTGTTCAACCGTCGAACTAGTGAGATTTTTTTTCCTCATTTGTTCGACCGTCGAACTAATTAGATTTAAAAATAGTTCTACTACATTTAAATGTTTTACTAATTTCGTAATAAAATAAAAAACGCTTGGTTCGTTAAAAAATATATATTCATGTACTTATATTTGTACATCTATAGCATATCTTTGATCAAATAAACAGTTGAAAAACTTATAAATTATAAGCTGGCTTCCTCACCTATCAAAAAATAATGTAATAATGAAATATTAAATGTAATCTAATATTTTTCTGTCGCAAGACAATATAAGCAATTATCTCAACAAGCTTAACCAGAAAGAACAAAAATTAGTTTATATGTATAATAAATGATCAAAAATCAAATGGGACATGTCACAATTGTTGTTAGTGTCGTATAGAAACATACTTGTACATCTTTGGTGAAATATACATGATCAAATATAATTTTGTCTGTCTTACTTATCTCAATAAGCAGAGACAAAAAGAACTACGAATACATGTAATCCATCAAAGATATATATTAAATATTATAATTATAATTACCATGATTTTTATCTAATAAAAAAATTTAAAAAATGTAATAATCAAATACTAAATGTAATTAACTAGCGCATTTTTTCTAAAAAATGTCCAACACTAATTTGTCCACATGTTAATTGCATTTGAGCATCAATAATATAATCGTCATTGAATAAATCAATTTTCCTCCTTTTAGAACTTTTCTTTGATGTGGAAGGTCTCTGAAGAATATCATTTCGATATGAAGACAATACAGAATCGTCCTGTAAAATATGTAATATTTGCAATAGGGTTACATGGCCTTTTGTTACAAGGTTATTTATTTTATGGTGCCACCCTTCTACGGCATTATTTGTTCGGTGGCGTTCGCCATACGCAGACCAAATTCTATGATAATCACCCTTCATCCAGTAATTATCAAAATATTCTTTAAACTTCATCATGGATTGACAATTCTCCGTCATTTCATTTTGAATATACACCCATCCTGAAACAATTTCATTTTCTGGAAGCAATGCTAAGTTGGCGCATAGCGAAATTATTCTTCTGTTCCGTTTGTCTTTACTTAAACCCAGGGTTTTTGCCTTGCGCCACAAACTGTTCACGTAATGGTAATAGCAGCCTTTGATTGTAACCTTCATTTTTTGTAACGCTTTCATTGTGCCTTCTTCGAAATCTATCGTGACTTTTGCAGGTTTCCACTCTGGAATTTGGGACACAATCAAATCAAATAAAATTGAATAAGCTTTTTTAGTCCTGTGACTCATGAACGCGTACACCAAAGGAATCACATTCGTGTTATTTATGTCACTGCCGATGTCCCCGTGAATAGTAAAAAGTTGTTGAAAAGGACTTGGACATGATTTAAAGGTCCCATCCATAAAAAAATGTTTTATATTTTTCATAATTTCTCGGGCGTCACTTGAACAAAACACTAATATTCTAATTTTTTTGTGACGGAAATCAGCAAGTAAGAATTCTGAAAAAGTATTGGGAACCTCGACTTCCACTACAGTTTTCGCGCATATTTTTTTTACGTGTGCTAGCTTATTTCTGTTTCTATAAATGCTTGATTTTATTTGTTGACATTCAGGTATACTACTTTTTGAAGCTAAACGCAGGCCTTGATTTTTTAATGTAATTAGAGCTCTGTTATAGATTCTTGGAGCTGGTTCTCTTCCCAATGCTGCTTCATTGCAAGCATTATTTATAATAATATTAACAGAATTTCGTGTTTCATCTGGATTACATTGGCCGCAGTGAGGTTTTATTTGTAAAGTTTCAGTGAGGTCCTTAAACAAAATAATTGTATTCGTTTAAAATATATATACTTATGTCTACACGTTATAAATTATATTATACATATAAAACACTCAAGACTTACCATATTCAATGTTACGGATCCAGTACATTTTAAACTTTTATAATTTTTACACCGCCATATGCTTTGACCATTTTTATATTTACGCATTGAGTAATATTGATGTCCTTCTAATTGCAGAATTCTTCCTCGACCACTTTTAATAATTATTAATTCTTTAGACGTCATTGCAAAAAAATAAACAGTAAACTAAACAGGCACCACCAAATAAAACGTTGCAACTGCAGCGCATAACCAGTATAACACATCCATCATTTTGCATAGTTAAACAGGCTCAAACAGCATCTACCCTCAAAATGAAAATAAAAACTATAACCATACTCCTTCTGACGGGGTGTTTAGCTAAATGTTTATAATGTTTTTAATGCACATACCTACCTAGGTGCTGTAGGTATAGATGCATTTAAGGAAATGTACAGTGGACGACTTCCGGGTGATACGACGATGATTTGTGTAATCTGTATGTATTGTTTATTTACTATTACTATTATTTACTTTGTTAGGAAGCCAGCTTATAATTTATAAGTTTTTCAACTGTTTATTTGATCAAAGATATGCTATAGATGTACAAATATAAGTACACGAATATATATTTTTTAACGAACCAAGCGTTTTTTATTTTATTACGAAATTAGTAAAACATTTAAATGTAGTAGAACTATTTTTAAATCTAATTAGTTCGACGGTCGAACAAATGAGGAAAAAAAAATCTCACTAGTTCGACGGTTGAGCAAATGAGAAAAAAAAAATCTCACTAGTTCGACGGTCGGACAAATGAGAAAAAAAAATCTCACTAGTTCGACGATCGAACTAATGAATCGAACTAGTGGGAATAAACGAGCGGACGGGGGTGATTTTCCATGGAGGCGCTATTGGTTCTCAGTGTTGGTGCTGTAGCGTTGCCCAGCTCTAGTAACATATTCTAGATCGGAATCCTCGAGATTTATGCCAATTTTTACTGCCGCTGTGAGAATGACGTGAACAGGTTTTTCGTTTTGGCAAGTTCGTTTACGCCTAATATTTCGACTTGGTTTTTCAAGTTAGCTGTTTCGACGATTGATGATATGTTTCGAAAGATGATGATCGATGTTAGGTGTTTCGACAATTTGAATAAGTTTACCTAGACGTGGCCAGAAATAGAAAAAGATAAAGAGGTTGGAAGAAGAAAGAAGAGGATTATGCTCAGCACTGGGACACATCAAAGAAAAAAAACTCTACTTAACACTTTAATAATAATCGCAGCTTATCCTAATCGTCTTTAATATTCTCTTTTATCCATGGCAAGGCTTGAGTGACATCGGCAAATATAGTATAAAGTGTAGGGTCACAGCGAAACTGATTTGGAATTGCCACCATTAAGGAAACTACTCCTCGAAGATACCAGCTGTCATCTTTCTCAAAGACCATCCCAACTCCACTGACATCATTACAAGCTAGAAAAAAAACATTGTATTAGTTAGATACATTGTTAGGTACAGGTGTTTTTAACATTGTTGGTTCAATATATAGCATGTTTCACAAAAAGATAGTATGTTTTTACAGTCATAATCCCTTGATTTAATTGACACAAATTTATTCAAAATATTGCTTTTCAGCATTTGAATAATCTGCCTCTAGAGTGATAACCTGTACCTGAGGTACTTAGGACCATCGGGTGGATAGAATGCTCGTTTGCCAGTTTGCTACCCACTTAATATCATACAGAAAAGCCTTACCAATACCATCCCTAGATCCAGCGCAATACGTCGAGTCAGAAGTGTACCGCGTAAAGAATTCTGGATAAGATCTGATGCACGTCTCTTGGGATACCACTGGCATCTCCAATAGCCTTAGATCTTCAATCATTACTCCTGCGTCATCCATACCCCAGCCTACCACCTGAGGAATTATTATACACCGATAGATATCAATTTTTCATTAACGCCCAAAATTAATAATGTATCATATTCAACGGCAAGGTTTGCTAGTTTGAGTCTTTGGGCGGGCGAATCACAAGCAGCCGTCAAAGACCGCGGATCAAGATTGAAAGTAGCTTAATGGGGCTGACCTCAGCCACTAGCGGGCGGCTAGCGTTGTAGAGAACTGCCAGCGACTAGCCAGGTAGTATAAAATAGGTCAGGGTGTTAATACTGCATGAAGTTAATCGCTATTATCCATCAGTGTCCTCCGCAACACCACCCATATTTATCGCAAATCACATGCGCGTTTGAAATGTCCATATTTCTGGCGAGCATACGTCTTTGGCAATATTGTTTGTGCTGGAGACAGCTTCCTTTGATATGCGGCTAAACGCTTCTTGCGGTAATAGCTTGGATAATTAAAGAACACTTTACTTACAGAACCCGTTTGCCCAACAATATTCTCGAGTTGAATCTCGGAGTCAGGCCAGAGACATGCTGGTTGGACCCAGTCGGAGAAGGTGACAGGATCCTGAAGTTCCAAGATTGCCAGGTCTCTATGAAAGCTACTTTGGTTGTACTCTGGATGGAGACGTATTTGCATAACCTGAAGAAGTGAGTGCATATGAGACGGCCATACATAAACATTTAGTTAGTTGTTCCACATTCGGGAGCGGAAGGTATAAAGACTACGCTATCTCTTTCTTTCATTAATTCAACAAGGATCGGGGTCGGGATCCTCGTGGATGTAAATATGTTGTACCACAACCGACTGAAAACTAAGCCGGTTACCTGAGCAATTTTATTTCCTTATCTAATATTTTTCAAAATGGCTCCTACCCACTATGCCGGCGGCATGGCCACCGGCTTTTGCGCCATCATTTCCTTTGTGATTCTTTGTGCGGCTTTGTGCGGCAACGCCGGGCGCGCGGCGGCTTGCCCGGCGGCAGTGGTAGTAGTAAACACACTGACAATCCATTGCCAAGATGGCTCAGTAGATGTCCATAGCGCAATAAAAAAAAAAAATAACTAAAGATAGCGGATGGTGGTGGCCAGTCTTTATAAAGAAAACTGCAGAAACTATTGTACTGCCACTCCATATTTTATTAATAAGAGTGTTAACGAGAAGGCACTTTTCCCAATATTTGGAAACGGGTACATATTACACTGGTGTTCAAGAGTGGCGACAAAAACAACATACAAAATCGCTCTATCTCTATACTGTCTACCTTGTCCAAGCATTTAGTGAGTATTATACATCGTGAAGTATATGCTCACATTTACAACCTAATTATTGGTGAGCTGCATGAGTTTGTAAAACGACTTTCGAGGAACACTAATCCTATGTTACTCACAGAATTTTTATTAAACAACATGGATCAACAAGTTCAAGTCAACGTGTGTACACAGATTTTCGGAAGACTTTCGACAACGTAGACCACAAAATGTTTTTAGATAAAGTTGCATACACAGCATGCACGGCATCCGTGGCAATTTGTTATGATGGTTCATGGCTTATATACAAGAGACCGCAAAAGACAGGTATTAATGTTTAACACTCAAGTTCAATCGTTGTCACCTCTGGGGTGCCCCAAGGCTCAATTATGGAGCCTCTATGGGTTACACTTTACTCTGTTTATTAATAACGTTAAGTAAAGCTCCATTAATGTTTATGCTTTTTCTATTTTTTTTTTGTATGAAATAGATGACTGACAATACAATGTATTTTGTTATGTAATAAATGATTTACGAGTATGGCTTTATTCCCAATTTCTAATGTATGCCGATGACATCAAAATGAATATATCGTGCAAAGGCACACAATTTCCTACTTTACAGGTGGACCTTGAGAGATTTTCTCGATAGTGTTTTAACAACAAACTTCAGCTTAGTTTACCTAAGTGAAATGAACAAAAACATTATAGATTCTATTTTAATGGTTTTTATCTGCAAAGAGTTGACCGAGCATATTCGAGATCTCAGGGTTACTATGGACTACGGTGAGCTGCCCCGTGTCGGCGGCCCAAAAAATAGCCGGGGAGGGCCAAAGGCTCCGGGTGGGCTGGGTGTCCGCGCAGGTGAAGCTGCTGGAACCCAGACCACTGAGGTGCTTCCGCTGCCGGGTGGGGCACCACGTGGGAGCACAGTGCACCTCGGAGGTGGATCGCAGCGAGGAGTGCTTCCGCTGTGGTCGGCCCGGTCACAAGGCCGGCTCGTGCAATGCCACGCCGCACTGTTATGCATGTGCGGCGGCTGGCAAGCCGGCCGATCATCGGGCTGGGAGCAAGGCCTGCGCTCCACCTGCCAAATCCAGGGGCAGGGGCAAGCCTTCCGCCACCGTCGTCACCGCCGCAGCCGCCACCATTGCCGCTGCCGTTGCCGCCTCTAAAGGCGTTGTTGTCGCCGCTAGCACCGCGGCAGGGCCATCACAGGGGGCCCGGGAGGAGGCTAAAATGGATTGTCATTAATGGCCCCATTACGCCTCCTCCAGGCGAACATCAACCACTGCGCCGCTGCTCAGGATCTGTTGCTCCAGAGCATGGCGCAGTGGTCGATTAACATCGCCGTGGTCGCTGAGCCGTACTTTGTCCCGCCCAGGGATGACTGGGTGGAGGACCTGAGCGGCTCAGTGACCATAATTTCGTCGGCCGCCGCCGGTACCCCGTCCCTCGAGGCCGTCAAGAGGGGACCGGGTTGCGTGGCAGCACGGTTCGGGGAGATTGTCGTGGTAGGAGCGTACTTCTCCCCGAACCGAACTCTCGCCGAGTTCCACAACTCCCTTGGGGAGTTGAGAGTCGTCGTCGTCGGGTACCATCCCCTCCCCGTGATCGTCCTCGGGGACTTCAATGCCAAGAACGTGGCTTGGGGTTCCCGGTTAACGGACACACGGGGCAGGATGGTGGAGGACTGGGCTCTGGAGTCGGGCCTGGTCGTCCTAAACCGGGGTTCTGTCCCCACGTGCGTGCGGATGCGGGGCGAGTCAGTGGTGGACATTTCGTTCGCCAGCCCCGCTCTGTCGCCGCGTGTCATTGACTGGCGCGTCATGGAGGGGGTGGAGACCTATTCCGATCACCGGTACATCCGGTTTGACGTCTCCGCCCAGACCTCGGGCACGCCGGTCAGACAGACCCCGAGTGGTCCGCGGTGGGCGCTGAAGCAGCTGGACCGGGAGCTCCTCCTGGAAGCCTCGATCGTGCAGGCCTGGGTGACATCACCGGACAGGCCTGCCAACATAAACGACGAGGCGGAGTGGTTCCGGGAGGCCATGTCCGAAATTTGTGACGTGGCAATGCCCCGGGTCCAGCCCGGACGTGCTCAGCGCCAGGTGTACTGGTGGTCGCGTGAGCTGACCGCTTTACGCGCGGCGTGCGTTGCAGCGCGCCACCTGTACGCCAGGCACCGCAGGCTCCGTATCCGCCCTCCGGATACGGAAGCCATTGAGGCGGAGCTGTACGACGGGTACAGAGCGGCGAAGACCGCCCTCCGAGCGGAGATCGAGCGGGCCAGAGGAGTGGCCCGCGAGGAGTCGCTGGAGACTCTGAACAGAGATCCGTGGGGACGCCCATACAAATGGGTGAGAGATCAACTCCGCCCATGGGCTCCCCCGCTGACGCAGAGTCTCCGGCCCCAGCTCGTGGAGGACGTGGTGAGCGCTCTGTTCCCTTCGCGAGGGGAACATACTCCCCCGCCCATGGCTCCGCCTCCTGCGGTGCCCGATGCGGACCACACCATTGACGACGACGACGAATCTCCGGAGGTGACCGAGGTAGATTTGAGAGTGGCGGTACGTAGGCTGAGTGCCAAAAATACCGCCCCAGGACCCGACGGCTTACCTGGAAAAGCCTGGGTTCTGGCCTTAGAGGCTCTCGGGCCTCGACTTCGGGGGCTCCTAAGCGCATGCTTGGAGAGGGGCCAGTTCCCACTTCGTTGGAAGACGGGGAAACTGGTCCTCATCAAGAAGCCGGGGCGCCCGGCGGACTCTCCGTCCGCTTACCGGCCCATCGTGCTGCTCGATGAGGTGGGCAAGCTCTTTGAAAGAGTAATTGCAGACCGCCTTGTCGGGCAGCTGGTGCGAGTGGGGCCGGATTTGGCGGAGAGCCAGTATGGTTTCCGCAAGGGGCGCTCTACGGTGGATGCCATCATGCGCGTTCGAGCCCTCACGACGGGGGATGCTGTTGCCCGGGGTGGGGTAGTCTTGGCGGTGTCTCTTGACATCGCCAATGCCTTCAATACCCTGCCCTGGAGTTGCATTAGGGAGGCACTCCGGTATCACCGGATGCCGACCTACCTCTGTCGAGTGGTCGAGGCCTATTTGACGGACAGGGCCGTCATCTACCCCGGTCACCACGGTGAGTGGAACCGGCGAGAGATGTCGTGCGGTGTCCCACAGGGATCGGTCCTGGGGCCGCATCTGTGGGACATCGGCTACGACTGGGTGCTGCGCGCCGACCTCCCTAGCGGCGTCAGCGTGGTTTGCTACGCTGACGACACGCTGGTCCTGGTGCAGGGGAGGTCGCATGAGGCGGCGGCCGAATTAGCGACACGTTGGGTTGCGACAATCGTCGAAAGGATCCGGCAACTGGGACTCGAGGTGGCCTTGCACAAATCCGAGGCCATGTGTTTCTATGGTCCTCGGAACGCGCCACTGTCGGGTTCCCAGATTACGGCGGGAGGGGTTCACATCGGTGTCGAGTCGACGATGAAGTACCTGGGACTCGTCCTCGACAGCCGGTGGAACTTCGTGGAGCACTTCCGACGTTTGGCTCCCAAACTGGATAGGGCTGGGGCTGCTTTGAAGCGGCTCCTGCCCAACCTGGGGGGTCCAAACGCCTCCTGCCGGAGGCTTTACGCGGGGGTCGTGCGGTCCATGGCCCTTTACGGGGCACCGGTGTGGGCGCGTTCATTGAGGCTGCGACCGGCCCGGCGGTTGAACGCGTCCCAAAGGGTCATGGCCATCAGGCTGGTCCGGGGATACCGCACGGTCTCCCGTGAGGCGGCGAGCCTCCTTGCCGGACTACCGCCATGGGATCTGGAGGCGAAAGTCCTCGCGCACATGTGGGAGTTGCGCGAGGAGGCGAAACGCCGGGGTGTAACTCCGCTGCCGCGAGAAATCACGGCACAGCGGACAGAGCTCCGGCGGGATCTCATGGCGGCATGGAGTATACGATTGTCGCAACCCAGCGCTGGGCACGCCACAATTGCGGCGATAAGTCCCCTCTTTGAGGAGTGGCTTGAGAGGCGCCATGGCGTCCTCACCTTCCGCCTGACGCAGGTCCTCACCGGACACGGTTGCTTCGGGAGGTTCCTGTTCCGCGTAAGGCGGGAGGAAACGCCCGGGTGTCACCACTGTGTGGATCGCCCGGAGGACACGGTGGAGCATACGGTGGAGGTCTGCCCAGCTTGGGCGGAGCACCGCCGTGTCCTCACGGAGGCGATCGGCGGCGGCGATCACTCGCGTCCGGCCCTGGTTCAGGCCATGGTTCGGAGCGAGAGTGCATGGGAGGCCGTCACCTCCTTCTGCGAAGCAGTTATGCTCGCGAAGGAGGAGGCGGAGCGCGCGAGGGAGATGCAAGCTGCACGCCCTCGCGGCCCTAGTCGCCGCAGGAGACGCCCCGGGCGTCGGGAGTCCAGAGCCGACTTCCGGCCACCGTAGGCGCGGGCTTGCGGACGGTGAGCAATGGGCAGCTCGCCGTCCGATAAGGACCAGGCCCGTGTCGACGGCGCGTTGTGTTCCACGCGCGCCTCAAAGAGATGTCAGCACCAACCGACGGGGTCGAAAGACCAATGCCTGCTGGGGTTGCGGGTTTGTCCGAAAGGGATAACGCGGCCCCGGCACACAGGCAACGGAAGGAACACGGGTGGGTTTTAGTCAGTAAAAGTCTGACACACCCTCTCGCTCTGCCCAGAGCGGGAGAAGTCATTTGATGATTTCCCACCCTCAAAAAAAAAAAAAAAAAAAAAGGGTTACTATGGACTCGAAATTGCACTATAATCTTCATATTGATAACATCGTTAACAAACCGTATCGTATGTTTAATTTTGTTATGCAATCTTGAAAACGACTTAAAAAGACTGTCAACTTTCCAATTTCTCCAAAAAGTTTGGTCTGCTCTCTATTTTTTATTTGCAGTACCGATTTGGAGTCTCATTTTAGATATATTTATATAAAAAGAGTTTTAATGGTACAAAAAAATCATGCCATACACAATTATTAAAGCGTTTTAAACTTCAAAGCTTGGACTCCAGACGCAGCTTACGTATGACGCACACTGATTATAAAAAAATAACCGACGAAAAATTTCAACGCAGTTCAGAATCATGTACTGAATCCATGGTAAGTAACAGTTTTCGCGTCGATGTCCCTTTTATTTTTTTATTTTTGAGGGTGGGAAATTATCAAATAACTTCTACCGCTCAGAGCGGAGCGAAATGTCAGACTTTTACTGACTAAAACCCACCCGTGTTCCTTCCGTTGCCTGTGTGCCAGGGTGACGATATCCCTTTCGGACAACTCGCAACCCCGGCAGGCATTGGCCCTAAAAGACCCCGTCTGTTGTTCCTGACATCTCTTTGAGGCGCGCGTGGAACACAACGCACCGTCGCGCGTCGACCCGGGCCTGCTGTGCTAATCTGTAACCATCTCGTGTTCGTGCAGTGAGCTGTCAGTGTCACCCCATCCGATACTAGGGATGACCAAGCATTACATTTACAAACGTAATCGAGATTTAAATTATATTTTTTATGTTAATTCTATTGATAATTTTATATTAAGTATTCTAAAGCTAGTATTTAAATGTCTAAACATTATTATATAGGGGGGGTTTTAATAAAATAGCAAAACAGATATCCAATCAGAAACTCAATTTTGTTTTATTCTATTTTGTTCCTAGACTAGTCCCTTAATATAAATAGCCTGAGGCGCGACGCGTTACGTACGTAGGTACCTACCAACAACAATAAATAAAATAGAACGTACCTACATAGGTATCTAAACGTTGCTGCTACTTACGTACTAAAGAAAATGCTCATCGACATAGTTTGTTATTATGAACCCATTGTTAACTTATATTATAAACGCAATCGAGTGTTAATAGTGTGTAATTTAACCCCACACAAACTATGTGGGAACCTACCTAAACGATGTAAGTAGTCATATAGACAAAAAGATGTGTATATTATTTGTACCTACCTACCGAATATTTTATTGGAGATAACCTACCTACGCGTTGAATAAAATCATATTCATCAAATCCTTCTTAAGTTCAACAGCTGACACTCTTGCAGCGCGCGCACACCGAATCACTTCACCACGTTGAAGCGGTAAGAATTGCGCTTGCGCGCTAGGTAGACACTATCACATTGAGGTTTTTTTTTACTTACTACGTACCTACATACTTATTCAACTTGTAACGCGTCACGTACTTGCGTACTAAATACCAACGTCCAATAAGTACCTAGATACAATGTTTTATTCATCATCATTATATATAACCCAAGTAAAACTGACACTTGTAGCGCGCGCACATCACATCTCCGAAGTGTTGTCACCGAGGAAATAACACGCCTTACCACGGTGACCACCCGCGTGATCACTTCACCCGCTATCTAATTACGCAACACATTTTCGATTTACAATTGAGTCAAATTTGTTTCGTTTCGACTAGAATTGCTTTCAGTTTACAACTTTCGAATTACGTAACTATAAAATCTGTGATATCAACTGCACTCTGTTTCAGACGCTAAAGAGTGAACGATAATCGTCTAAAAAGGCTATTTTCGAATTACGTAACCATTTTGACAGTTGAAAATTTGTTTCAATACAAAGAAAATTGGTTTCGTCCTGTCAATTGAACCAGAAGGCAGCTTGCTAGTCGCAATCAATTTTCTTTGCAATATTTTCGGGATTTACTCGTATAATCTCCTTAATTATTACAAAATTATGTAAGTGAACGTCGTCTTCATAAATTGTGAATGTGTTTTTGTGTGAAACCTCAATGATAGATCAATATTAGTGGTCTGTAAAAAATCGAAGCAGCGAGGTCGATTTTTAATAATAATTGTGAAAGTTTTCTTCTGTTACAAGTGCTTACATCCTAAACTAAAGATATATATTATGATATTTCAGAAACGAGGTATTTTGGTGGCATTTTAAAGGAAAGACAAATTCGTACCTCGTACCGTATCAAACTTATCATAAGCCACAAGCTTAACAACCCAGTTGAACTTGAACTTCATTGGAAAAGCAAATATAATAGAGGAAGAACAAATATTATAATATAGTTTGAAGCATTTTATGTCAATGAATTCTGGAAGGACATCGATGAACATACTCACCACACCATACATAGATCTATTTCCACATCATTGTCTGTTTAAGGTACCTACTTAATATCAATATTATTTTCTTTCTTAGAGTTGAACATTGATTGTGTGTTTAGCACAGCAACAATTTTACACACAATCTTATTATTCGTTGGTGAATACGAAAAGCACCATCAAACGTAAACTTACCATACATTTAAATAAAGTCATTTGTAGGCACCTAATTGTTGTATATAGCAGAATATTGCTGTTCTATAAAGTAGATAGATTGTGCATGGAATTGTTTAAGGACAGGCGTATTAGACTTTGTGGATGGATGTAATGGTTCATGGAATATATTGAGCATTTACTTAAATTATTATTTTTATATTTCAGGTGTCAGGCTCAACTACATTATTCAGGAAAAAATTAAACTCTCATGAGTGCTTACAGCAAGAATTAGCAAGCAGTACATACTTATTCCATGATGACTGCCACAGAAAGACAATCCCAAATTCCACTAATCCTTACAGTATATTTCTTCCAATTTATTTTTGCCCCATGTCCAAATATTTCATAATAATGTGAATAAATGCTATTGAAGATATAATAAAAGTCGTTTTTGTTTACCATAATTTATTTCTCTCTATTTACTGTTACCTAATGAATGACAGTTAATTTAGGTAAATAGGTACCTCTAAATAGTATCATTATAATAATCAATTGGCTGTGTTTATAAAAAGTATTGAATTCTTAAATATTTCATAACAAGTTATTTTTATTTGTACTTCTATAGTTCATAATTAAAACACTTTATTAAAGTTTACACTGTTATCAATTAACAAAATATGAACACACATTTATATCGCTGTTGTACAAGACTGAACAGTTTAAAAAAAAATGATTCATTAACAATCTTCAGTTTCTACTTTAATTCTTGAGAAGTTTGAAAACTGAAGTAGCAGAGCAACGGAGCAACGCAGCATGGGCGACATCATTCATGCTGCCTTTATGTCTTCATAGGTGAAACGCCCCACGAACTCTACAGTTTTAAAACAAAATCTTATTATTTTCTGCTCAAATAAAGTACTGAAACATTCTGTGGTAAAGTAAAGGAGGCATATCAACTAGGCCTTCATTAGGCCCATGCCTGGACAAAAGCCATCAGCCTAGTCACTGCTGCAGGTTGTATAATTTCTTCTTTATTTAGGGCTGATATTGCAGTCTCCAGATATTTAATAATACTAAATTATAATAGTAAACATTAGTTAGGTTTCACAAAATATATGATGTGTCTATGTAGTAAGTTCGGCCAAGGAAATATATTCATAATCTTATAATTAGGTGACTTGCTACGCTTGATTCTTAACCATGTGTGTCAAAAAGCTTACCTTCAATGATTACAGAAGATTGGTTATCCAATCCATGTTTGCTCAACAAGATTGGTTTTGGGTAGCGTTCCATTCTTGTATTTTCAGCTCTAGCACCATCTGTGAAAATATTATAAATATGTTTTGTAGTTAGTTATTTGGTTAGAGGTTATAATAGTTTATTTCAACATCTACATAAGTACATAAATATCAATTAACAATTTTATTTCAGTTCGAATGTGAGGTTGACGGACATAGTAACTATAATTAATAATTATTTTAACCACAATAAATAGTTGTAGGATAGTAGGATGCTTGTGTCTACGCAACAAAGGAATGGTTGTCCATAGGCAGATTCACAAATAATGTACCTACAGCTACAATAATCTAATGAGATACGAAGGTACTCTCTTACACACGACAATCCTATTTATATTGACTTACTTACTTGTAGTGATAATATCAACTTAGGTACTTTTCGCTATTGAGCAAAACAGCCTAAGTAAGTCTTAGTGCAGCCAGTAGAAAACGTAAACAGAGTACGCACTGTCTTGAACGAGAGAATTTTCCAAAGTTTTTCCGACGAGCCACAAGAAAAATGTTCCAAAACTGCTTAGCATGGGCCCATGTTTCTGTAAGAGAATAGTAAATTTAATGTTGAATGTTGAAAAATATAAAGCATTCAAGGCAAAACAATGCTTGAACAAAAACATTACCGAAATTAATGAAACCAAAATGTAAACAAAGCATCGCCATGATTGATAGCGTATCCTCCACGGACATCAAATAATGATCATTCCAGCGCAGATTATTTCCAATGTTTAACATGGGATGTTATGCCTTTCCTGTTCTTTTCCCTACACACTGATAAAGTTAGAGCAGCAAAGGTATAGTTTAGACACGCAATATTTCGCATTAAATTCGACTAAACACGTCACGTTATTTCAACTTTTACTCAGTGCTGCCAATTTTTTTCCCTGAGTCCACTATAGACATGCGTCAGATACATCAAAACCGAATTATAAAATCCGATTTCAATCAGAAATCGATTAGTGTTAAAGTATCGATTATCCGAACTAGACAAAGCGATTTCACAAAACCACGGCAAGGGTAGCTTTGCGTAAGCAAGTATTTGTTTATATTTGAATAGTTTTGATCGATGCATATATAACCGAATAATATTACTAGAGACGATTGAAACTGCGAGCCGGAGCCTCTCCTGAAATCGATTTCTAATAACAGAATTTGAGAACGATTTCAATATCTGAAATAGGATATTTAACCGTTTGCGTAAAAATCCAAAACGCCAATGTCTAGTCCACTAGCGACAGTTCTTCAAACCACCAGAAATAAACTATACTGGATTATAAAATAAGATTAGACTCAAACTTAAAACTCAAACTCAAAGCATTTATTTCAATTAAACCATTTACAGGCACTTTTGAATTGTCAAATAGTCGCGTCAGTTAGTTAGAAAGTTGAAGCTAGTTGCCCATTCCAAAACGTAGATCTTATGGAGAAGAACGGGCAAGAAACTCCAAGGACACTCTTTTAAATATAGAAAATTACAAAATCCTGGGTACATTATTCTTGTTACTTCTATATGTGAGAACAATGTACAAAAAAATAATCAAAACAATTCATCATATAAGATTAAAAATAAGCCATGGCAGATAAGAGATGACCAGTCACAACTGACGGCGCCCGTTCACGAACATGACGCGTGGATCAGCACCATTCAGCTCAACCATTTTGTAGGGAACCGAATGATCCAACACACTCGCCACCATCAGCGAGACATTTAAGTGAGCAAGACATACCCTCAGCTACCATGGTCTTCCAAGTCAACATACATCTTAATAAAATTAAAAAAAAAAATACAAACGGCTCCATGGTACTCACATTTACAAAAAATTTAAAAAAATGCTTCTAAAGTATACAAAACTAATTTGCAATGTATTTGAGAGATTAATAGAATGTTACTACCAAAAAGAAAGAAAATCATTATCCATTAGAGTATTCAACAATTAAAACTAGTTTAAATAAAAAATAAACATTAAGTTTGTAATGTCAGAAAAAAATAAAAGGGGAAGCAACTCTTCCAAACATTAAAATTTTTGACTAATGAGCCCAAGTGGCTGTGGAGCAGGACCAGCATTAAGCCAAGCATTTTTATCTATGATATAATCATCCAACTTATAATTTGCTTGTCTACATAGTGTGCGTTTAATGCATGTTTTAAATTTCTTCTTATTCAGTTCAAGAATATCGAGTGGTATTTTATTATAACATTTTACACAGTACCCCATAAAAAAAGTGTGCACTTTAGACAATCTGAAACGTGGTTGATCTAATTTGTTCCTATTTCTAGTGTTAAAATTATGCCTGTCACTTATCTTACTAAAAAGATGAAGATTTTTCCGAACATACATGTTTCCATATATATACTTACAAGGTACCGTCATGATGTTAATTTTCTTAAACAGTTCCCTTAGAGCTTCGCGTCTGCGGAGGTTATATATGGCTCTGACAGCCCTCTTTTGCAGAATAAAGATATAGTTAATATCTGCAGCCCGTCCCCACAGCAAAATACCGTAAGACACGATGCTATGAAAGTAACTAAAATAGACCAGTCTCGCGGTATCCACGTCAGTTAGTTGGCGGATTTTCCAAACAGCGTAAGCGGCTGAACTTAGCCGCCCTGCAAGTGATGTTAAGTGAGGACCCCACTGTAGTTTTGAGTCAAGCGTATTAGACATTTAAATAGACGTTTTTTACAGTCCGTTCAACCGATTTTGACTTTTATAGCGATGGATATTTTTTTTGAAATGACGTTGTTTCTCGATCTCCACTCGGGCGGAGCCTCTGTGTGGCTTCAATATATTCGTCATGCTGTGTCAGTCTTTCCAAATCAGCGTTCGAATCCACAGTGGTTTCGGCATTTGAAAGAAATAAATGGAAAAATCACTGACACAGGTTTAACAAACAATGAAACATGCCATTATCGTATTATTTTAATATTTTCTCGAGTCAAAGTTTTAGTAATTGATTGTACTGTTTTCTACAAATTTTATTTAATTAACCACTAGACAAAACCACCGGCCACAGAAAGCAATTTTTTTCGCCTGTAGGGGTGTCCAAACCCCCAGGTTTAGTGGAAATCCCACTAAGTTGACAACACTGCTTTTCTACGATTTTGACATTAGCCACAGATAACAAAAACGTGAAAAGAAAAACGTTTTGTTACGTATTTCAATTATGGTAGTTTTTGGTAGAAAATGTTTTAAAAATTGGTTTTAAATATTTTCGGCAATCATTGTACATTTTCATTTATAAGCACTAGTAGAGCATCAGTTGTAATAAAAAAAAAACAATTATAGCACAATAATTTGGAAATAAATCATTCCTATATGGTGTAACAAAACACATCATCCAAATAAATTATAGCCAATTTTTTTGAACAACCCTATCCAATTTCGGTCGACTGATAAAAATTGTGTATCGTAATTCGAAATATGGTATGCGTTTAAAACTGGACTTGCTTTCGATTCAGAATTGTAAACCGAAATAAAATGTGTTGCGTAATTAGACTGCCGATTCTTAAAGAATCGGATGAAGTGATCACGCCGCGCAGGCGCGCTGTTACGCACTGTATTTATTTTTTCCCCTCTTTGACGGCCATATCCATAAGCCTATACGTATTCAGAGTCAATAATGAGTACCTATTTATTTCAATACTTTTAGATAATTCAATGTCTAAATCATACCGTTTTGTACATTTAAAAAGTCAGTTTATTGCCTAGATACATTTTGTTTTCAATAATTAAACTAGTTTTTTTTAAATGAACTAGTTACATACTACTTATTTAACCTGTAGGTATGTAACGCGTCACGCATGTGCAGTCAGAACATATATAAAATAAAATTTAATAAGTAGGTACCAATAAGTACAGCAATAAGCAGCAAAAAAACAAAGTGCGTAACAGCGCGCCTGCGCGGCGTGATCACTTCATCCGATTCTTTAAGGATCGGGTGAAGTGATCACGCGTGTGGTCACCATGGTAACGCGTGTTATTTCCTCAGCGGCGCGCCTGCGCGAAGTGATCACTTCATCCGATTCTTTAAGAATCGGGTGTAGTGATCACGCGGGTGGTCACCATGGTAACGCGTGTTATTTCCTCAGCGGCGCGCCTGCGCGAAGTGATCACTTCATCCGATTCTTTGAGAATCGGGTGAAGTGATCACGCGGGTGGTCACCATGGTAACGCGTGTTATTTCCTCGGCGACAACACTTCGGTGATGTGATGTGCGCGCGCTACAAGTGTCAGTTTTACTTGGGTTATATATGATGATGATGAATAAAACATTGTAGGTACTTATTGGACGTTGGTATTTAGTACGCAAGTACGTGACGCGTTATAAGTTAAATAAGTATGTAGGTACGTAGTAAGTAAAAAAAATCTCAATGTAATAGTGTCTACCTAGCGCGCAAGCGCGATTCTTACCGCTTCAACGTGGTGAAGTGATTCGGTGTGCGCGCGCTGCAAGAGTGTCAGCTGTTGAACTTAAGAATTTTGTAATGATTTGATGAATATGATTTTATTCAACGCGTAGGTAGGTTATCTCCAATAAAATATTCGGTAGGTAGGTACAAATAATATACACATCTTTTTATCTATATGACTACTTACATCGTTTAGGTAGGTTCCCACGTAGTTTGTGTATAGTTTATGTTTGTGTAGTTTGTGTTTGTAAATTACACACTATTAACACTCGATTGAGTTTATAATATAAGTTAACAATGGGTTCATAATAACAAACTATGTCGATGAGCATTTTCTTTAGTACTTAAGTAGCAGCAACGTGTAAATACCTATGTAGGTACGTTCTATTTTATTTATTGTTGGTGCACGCGTTGGCACCTACGTGCGTAACGCGTCGCGCCTCAGGCTATAATATATATTAAGGGACTAGTCTAGGAACAAAATAGAATAAAACAAAATTGAGTTTCTCATTGGATATCTGCTTTGTTATTTTACTAAACATTACTATATAGGGGGGTATATAATGTAATGTTTAGTCATTTAGATACTAGCTTTAGAATACTTAATAAAAAATGTCCAATCGAATTAGCATAAAAAATATAATTTAAATCTCGATTACGATTGTAAATGTAATGCTTGGTCAATCCCTAGCATCAGTGAGTTTTCACTGACAGCTCACTCCACGCAAGTTTTCACGGTGATATTTTTACAGAATCGACATGCTGGTCCTAATCGGACGGCGAGCTACCCATCGCTCAAAGTCCGCAAACCCGCGCCTACAGAGGCCGGAAATCGGCTTGCGACTCGGGGCGACTAGGGGCGCGAGGGTGAGAACCTTGCCTCTCCCTCACGCGTTCCCCCTCCTCCTTCGCGAGCATTACTGCTTCGCAGAAGGAATTGACGGCCACCCATGCACTCTCGCTCCGAACCATGGCCTAAACCAGGGCCGGACGCGAGAGATCGCCGCCGCCGATCGCCTCCGTGAGGACACGGCGGTGCCCCGCCCAAGCCGGGCAGACCTCCACCGTTTCCTCCACCGTGTCCTCCGGGCGATCCACACAATGGTGACACCCGGGCGTTTCCTCCCGCATTATCCTGAACAGGAACCTCCCAAAACAACTATGTCCGGTGAGGACCTGCGTCAGGCGGAAGGTGAGGACGCCGTGGCCTCTCTAGCCACTCCTCAAAGAGGAGACTTATCGCCACAACTGCCACCTTGTATACAGGGTAGATTATCTGTACTTTTTGCTATAGATAACTTGCAGGAGGAATGTTTTTTTTTTTTTTGTTTTGTTCTTCTAAATACGTACTGGGTGCGTCGGAAAAACAAAATTAGGAAAAACCCAAAGGAAAAGCCGAAAAAGCGGTAATATCGATATTTTGTCTCACGTGGTACAAAGTTCACCAGGTCATCTAGTTATTAATACAATTTGAATACATAAGATAATTTATTGAAATAGGTTTGCGCGTTGCGTTTAATACAATTTGCACCTGTGCGAAGCCCTGCCCAAAAATATCTATAAAAAAAAAAATTGGCCCCCAAAAGCATTTTCTTTTGTTGTTTATAGGTAAGGGCTCTTACACAAAACTGCGATGCGATGCATACGACGCTACATGGCAGGTGTTTCGAGGAGCTTTGTTTTAGGAGCTCGCAGATTTTTGCAATGCAATGCGAATTCGCAGTTTTGTGTGAGAGCCCTAAGTGGCCCATTGGTTTAAAAAAACTCTAACACCGGGTTAGTCACGAAAAGAAGAAGAAGACTTACAGTGCTAACTTGTACTTTTTCTCCGGTGTCCTTAAGGTTGTGCTTCCCCAGGTAGACTCTCACGTTGATCTTGGTTCCTGGCCTGGTGACGACGCAATGGGCTGCGGTGACGACGTGGCGCTTAGACACCAAGGTACCTCCACAAATGTATCTGGGGTATTTTCCAATTGGCTGGAAAAGTAGAAAGACAATGAAAGGACCGTAAGACATATAGGTAAAGCTGTGGATACACAAAGACTGCAGGAAAATCTGAGGAAATTTAGAGCAGGGACACATCTCTCTCAGCGGGAAAAATGGGGAATTTTGTCCGAGTAATATCCGATTTGACACCGGAATTACGCGTAACATTTTTCGCCTTTTTTCAAAGGGGATAGAATATTAGTTGGTACTGCCACCCACCCGCTCCATCACATTTTTTTGTGCGGCGCGTGATCTAGCAGGAATATAATACATTCCATATAGAATATGTGTGGATAGAGCACATATATCAAACAAAACTATGATACAGTTCGCGTCAAATAACTTTGCCGCTCTGAAGTTAGGTTGCGCATGCGCGCTAGCTTGCGCGTTACTGTTTTATAAGGAAGATTGACTACTGCGCAGTCATTTGTAGCCTACTTCAGAGCGTCAAAGTTATTTGACGCGAACTGTATATGCAGTTTTTTCCTGTGTCCTTCAAATGCCTACTAATTAATACTCGTTTGAGATCTCCGAAGGATTTGGTAATTTACAGTAAATTAAATATACACTTACTAGCTTGTAGAGTGTTACTAGCCAGGGCCACTGGCCCTCCAATGTGCTTCCTGCCTTCTCATTGCTTTTACCCTTGTTTATTAATACTTGTCCGCATTCGGGCTGGAAACATCATATTTTTTAATTATATTGTTTCACAATTGATCGCAATGGGTTTCATTTTGACAGTTCTTCGCGTTATTTTCGTTGTTGAACAGACGAATTGTTCAAACCTATAAAGCAATGGATTAGCAATATCCTTCAAAACTCTCGGACTTTCATTAATAGTAGGTGACAATTAGGGCGCTGGTGTCCAAAAGCAGCATGACCAAAGGGATTCAACACTAAAATAATAAATAAATCCTGAGAGAGAGAAATCTAGAGTATAATTAAACGCGGTTAGTACCCTAATTGCGTAATACACGATCTGACAAAATATTCAAACATTTGACGCAATTGATTTTATTTTAGTGTCAAAATAGAAGAGATGCCATACCGTGTTTATTACACAATTAGCCTGGACGAGATTCTGAACTTAATATTCCTTGAAATAACCTAATACTCACAGATCCAAAGGCACCATTAATCTGTAAAAAAAGGAATAATGTCATAATTTTGTTTGACCCGAAATTATACTCGAGGACTGAATTATACTCGGACTACAAATTATACCTATCCAATATTTTGTTTTATATACAATGCCGCCCATGGGCATGTAACCGCCCGTATTTGTCTGAATATTCAAGACAAATTATTGAAAATTAACTTTAAAAGGGGGGTTCTATTTTTAATATTTTTCATGTCTTTAAATTTTATTTTTTTGAGTAGTGTTTGTGACCTTGCTTTACATTTTTTACCATACCTCCGATGTTATTGGCTCTTCGTGCAGACTAGCGCGACGCGACAGCGCGACATGACACCGGTTATTGTTAGGTATACGAAGTTTTACCCCGCATTCCGAGTTAGGCTGTAATCGATTTGAACGATTTGAACGGCCGTTCCGAACAAGCCTTAGCGCGATAACGATGTATTGTGAATCGTCATAGATGACGTCATGACATGCGCCATCTTGCGATAACGCCGACCATGCCTTTTACTAATATCACCGTGAGCGCTGTCAAAGATGACAATTGTGCTGTTTTGTTTTGAGTCGCATCGTATCTTTAGACAAACGTGGCATCTTCGAAATTGTGCTTCTGGCTACCGTGGCCACCTAACCAACGAAGAAGAAGAAATGTGTAGTATAAACACAAAGAAATATGATATGCAAGTTTTGACGTTGAGCGAGCACCATGAGAACGTTCACGGGCGTTCCGAATTGATGACAGCCCTCAGCTGTCATAATCGTGATATCTAACTCGGAACGTCAAATATTGATGTCAGCGCTGTGAGCGATTACGTTCTTATTCGGAAAGCGGCCTTAAGCTTTCTTAGAAATTGTATTGAGTCGCGCCACGCTAGTCCGCTGGAGGCTTTAAGCTTTTAAAAATAATAAACAATCCAAATTGATTTGAATAATTTTTAATATGGGGGTCACTTTTTGGGGTCAGAGGAAAAAATATAGTTTTGCATACTGTTACCGTGTCATATCAAAATAAAGGGCTTATTGTGAGGGCCTCAATTTTCAATCAACCAAAAAAAAAACCTTACAAAATTTATGAAATTGAGCTTATATCTATAACTCCTGAGCCAAGTTTTAATGGTAAATTGATTTTATATTTGACAGATTGCGAATGAGATTAAAATGTGAAAGTTCTTAAAAATTACGGGAATTGCCCTCCTGGTATAAGCCTAACATGTAAATTAATAAAAGCTTTATCCCGTGTCCTAATATAAAGGGATCGATGCGCGAATACGCGATCATGGCGCGAACACGCGATCGGCAAACCCGAACGTGCCCTCGAGCCGCCAGACGGCGCGGTCGGATTTTCCGAACAAATGATTGCAACGATCGCCACGACACGAATTCAAGCTTTTATTAATATAAAAATATGTTAACATAAATAACATTATTCTTGTATTCTACGAAGCGATAGACAAAAATGTAGGTATTAATACCTATAACCACATTTTACCAGTCAACAACCGGGAATAAATACTCAAACTCAAACTCAAAGCATTTATTTCAAATAAACCAATTACAGGTACTTTTGAATTGTCAAGGGGTCGGTCAGTCAGAAATATGAAGCTAGTTGCCCATTCCAACGCGTAGTAGGTTCCTATGGAGAAGAACGGGCAAGAAACTCCACGGACACTCTTTTCAATCAGCATATTTTCACAAAATATTGGTTACATCATCCATTTTTGTAATTATACATGTGAGAACGATGTAAAAAGACGTGCACGTTAAAAGCGTCAGTAATAAAAATAAAATCAAAAACAATTCAAAAATTAAAATAAATTCAAATAAGCCGTGGCAGCTAAGAGATGACCAGTCCCCACTGACGGCGCCCGTTCACGAACATGACGCATGCATCAGCACCATTTAGCTCAACCATTTTGAAGGGAACTTAACGATCCAACACACACGCCACCACCAGCGAGACATTTGAGTGAGCATGACATACTCACAACCGCCAGGGCAAACTCAAGTCAATGAAAGACGTACCCAGTAAATGGTAACTGTAAAGTAGGGACATAGTGCTCACACATGTGCTATGCAATTATATAATACTAAGAGATTGAATTTACAAATATAATATAATAATACAAATCACAGACGATTTTACAGAGAAATTCCAATAACACTTTGGATTATTAATATGGAATATTTTGATAATCAAAATAATTAGTACAGGAAATTCAGACAAAATAAAAAACCAAGACAGCGCTGCGAACAATACAGTGAATCATGCCAAAAACTACAACTCCGCTCTATGCATACACGCTCATACGCACACAATACATGTAGTACGATGTAACGATTAACAATCAAACTAGTGTACAGATGTTTACGAAACCGGCTTCATGTCACTGTTGACAGCTCTATGTCTTGGTTTTTTAATTGGTCTGAGTGAGATAGGAAACCAAACTTACATTAATAAGAGCGAACAGCGCAACTGTCGCTAAAAGCAGCTTCATCTTGCAAACGACAGACCTGGACTGACTGTAGACATGTCAAACAGGACGCTTAAAAATAAAACAATCCTAAGAGGAAAAATAAAAATATTAAATACTACCTGCGCCCCGCGGTTTCACCCACATAGGTCTCGATGCCGTGTGCATATCGGGATAAAAAATATCCTATGTCCTAATCAAGGTCATGCTCTACCCATGTGCCAAATTACATTCAAATCCGTTCAAGCGTTTTAGCGTGAAAGCGTAACAAACAAACTCACTTTCGCATTTACAATATTAAGTTAGGATAGAATTTTATAGATTAAGGTTTCAAAACCAGTCTGGGTTATAGTTATCCGTATTATAATAACACTTACCTAATAGTACTTAATAAAGGTATTTGTGAAGAGCCTCGTCCGGAAAAATTCGTACATTATGGTGTGCTCTAAAAGTACCTGACGAAAATGTAAACAAATGGATGAGAAAATGTAGATACCTGTGGATGCCAATTTGTAGTGCCACTTACAAATTAAGTGCTTTAATTTGTTTATTAAACCAGAATGCCAATTCTCGTACTTAAAAAACGTTCACATTCAAGTCGCAATCTATCGAACTTGTCAAGAATTTTGGTAAATTTATTGTATTTTTGACAGATTGCGAATAAGATTAGAATGCGAACGTTCTGAAAACTAACGTGAATTGCCCCCCTGAAACTCCAGTTTTAAATAACCTTAAAGATATTTTCCATTTCACAAATGACGTTCATTTAGTAACCAACATTTTTTATAACCTCTATTTTGGTCGATGATTTTTCAATTACAATTTCGTAAAAACAATCATTGTTGGGAAAAATTGTGAGATATAAAGTTGAAACCTCCTATACCTACCTACCATGTGTTAGTCATTTCCTTTAGTGAGTGATTGCGAAAGAATTTGAACAAACAGAGTTTGTTTACACTTTCATCAGATTCTTTTCGAATAGGTATTAACCATGTGTATATATTAGTGCCGCCAAGCAGCGTTGCTGCATTCCGGTTTGAAGGGTGTCGGCAGACACATGAGATGCTCATCAGATTTGGAGCATCCGGTTGTATTAAACACACATTTAAAAAACAAATCCATATTTTATCTTTTTCTACTTGTCCCCGTTTTTCTTACGGTTTTTTTTATGAAAACCTGTTATTAAGGAAAACGCGATTCTTACATAACAACACCTGCAAAATAAGCACCTGCGTATGTAAGTAGGTGTCTTTAAAGCACATGGAAGAAAGAATACTGTTTTCTCCACGCGTTCAAGCTGGTTTTTTAAATACTATTTTTAATAAAAAATTACTAAGTAGTTACTTACAAGTTCGTTACGAGGGGCTCATGGGCGTCGCTAAATAATAACAGGCGTTTAGAGGCATGAGGAACAGGGTGTAAAGTTCTCTCATCCTCTATAGAAAAGGGAGGATCCTCCGACCAGACGGGTGTCGTGTCTGGCGGGCAACTGCCCGAAGATTGATGTTGGGGAAGTTATAAATATGTGGTTCGCGCGGTAAAGTCTAATTGCGCGATGCAGGATTAGTGTGACGTCAGGATTTTGTGTGACGTCAGGTCTTTGATGCATAGTTTGCATGTGGCGATGAAGATGCCGCCACAGACGCTAGGGTCGATAAATGATTCAACTACGCTTGCCGAGGTTGGTCTGTGGATGAGTATCCATTACTATCGAGAGCCCCTCATGCCTCGGAAAGCACGTTAAGCCCTTGGTCCCGGCTGTCATTTGTAGATTTTTGACAGTCATTACGGATGATCAGAAGCCTGAAAGTCTGACAACCAGTCGTACCAAGTGGTATTGTATTACCCAGCAACTAGGTTGTGGAGGTCAGATAGACACTCGTTCCATGTAAAAAACTGGTATTCAGCTGCATCCGGGTAGACTGGAAGCTGACCCCAACATAGCTGAGAAAAGGATAAGCAGATGATGATAATTATGTACTTAGTTACTTATTCTGTAAAATTATGATCACATTTTGCATTTTGAAAAAGTTAGGTACAATATGCACACCTATTTCATTTCTTTTTAAAAATAACATATTATTAGGTACACGGTTAACGCTGCTTGCGCGATGCGCGATTTTGCGCGACGTCAGTGTAGTTCACATGCGGCGATGCAGATGTCGCCACAACTCTACGAGGTGTAGATTAAGGAAAATAAAATAAAAATATTTTTTAGTTTTAAAGTTTTATTTATGAATACCTGTTAATTTACAACATAAGAAGCCTTAAAAACAATTCATCGACTTTTACTGCATACTCTATGACGCTTTCTTGAGTGGCTTAAAAAATTAAACAGTTGTTAAATCCGATGGGATTTCACAACTGTAAGGTAACACTCAACTCAATATGTTGAGTGATTTGTCGGCTGTTATTCTCGTCAACCAATCGTAAACTTGATAGGCCATTCAAAAACCGGCAATCTAATTACGTTAGACACTCGAAATGGCTTTCATTTCAACTACATAATTATTATGTTATCTATAAAATCACTTATTTGCTCGACTCGATCTACATTCCGTTTGCAAACCAGAATTCGACCTCCAGTTGGCCCGACATAGTCAAAAGAAGCTCGAAATAACATGGAAAGATCCCAACATCATGGACGACAAAACTTGCTCTGGTCGATTCCCTTGTGTTCTCCATATTAGCAAAAACCCGTTGACAGCAAAAGTTTTTTAGATTTAATATTAGAGCAAGATACGGAAGATGATTTTGTGAAATATTTTAACAATAAGTAATTGTCAAAAACCGCCGCGGCCCAGTATGTCCAGAGATGCTGATGTTAGATCCCGGCGTAGTCGCCATGCTCGAATACATTGTTGGGCGAAATAGCTAGTCACGAATTTGGAGAAGTCTGCACGAGGCACGAGTATACAATAAGCGCAAGTATGTACAAAGTACGAGTATGCACGAGGAACAAGTCTGCACGAGAAAAGAGTACGCACAAGGCACTAGTATGCACGAGACACGTGTATGCACGAGGCACAATTATGCACAACACACAAGTATGCACGACCCACAAGTATGCAGCATCAGTATGCACGAAGCACTCTTACTTGTAACTTGTGTAGCTTTAACTGTTGAAGCTTTACTTTAATTATGTACCAGAAAATTCATTCATTCATTGTTTTTGCTGTCCAGAATTATATCCATTGAGGTTTTTTTGGTGTCAATAATATATTCATTGAGTTTTTTTTGCTGTCAAGCAGAATCTTTCATACAATATTAAGCAATGGATTTTATATTGTTCAAATACATAAAACTTTTCAAGAGATTGAACATTTTTCATTCCTAGTGAGTTACGCAAATAGATGCAGGTGGTAAAGTTGATATTACATTAATTATTATGAGGATAGTAAGGGTAATCCTTCCAGTCTGAGATGTCAATAACCCTTTCATTCTTATTGAACCTGCTGATGGTAGCGACTTCCTCTTGCGTCAGTTCGAAGTCGAATAAGTTGATGTTCTCGGCTAGACGCTTCTTGTTCGTCGACTTCGGGATCGGAATTAGGCCTCGGTCGAGCTGGGGAGAATAGAAAAAAAATGTTTGAATTACTTGAAATTAGAAGACGATCTTCCTTTAAAACTTTGAAGAGCGTATAAAAAAGGATTCAACAATTAATTACTAATGCATTTTATTTATCCTCTCTCTTTATTTAACAGTTTATTTAACTTCTACTTTTGATATCGGCGGGTAAGACCGGGCTGTTGGCGTGGCGACGCACACTGGATCGATAATCGCATATCAAAGAGTACCTAGACTTAGTTTCAACTTCGAAGTTTTAACTGTCATATTTTGGGCTTGAAATGGTTTTTTAATTTTGGTGTATTTTTTTAATGAAGAATATTCTGCGTTTAAAAAAAAAAAAAGATTTAATTGCTATATTTATTTCCTTTAAAAATAAACCATTCATAAAATATTTTCTACATAAAATAGATTATTTCGATCTTTCACATCTACCAAACGTGCCGCGACGGCTCAGTTTTTTATCTATCTGTTTGAAATTGAATTTTAAAGCTATGTCCAAACAAAATAATCAAAAAAGAATATCCAAAAATTTGATCGTTGACGACATCACAAAAAAATATATTTCATGATATTTGGTTGATACACAAGGTCAAATAAAAGTTACCAGTTTAAAAGTTATTTGAAAAGTGATTTATGTATTATGTTCTTGACATTTTTATAACGGGCACGTTTTGGTTTAATTTTGAATACCTAATATTTTTGTATGACCTAATTGATAAAAATATCAGTGTTATGCAAGTTTCTAATTATAAGGAAAATTATTCATGGTTAAATGAATAATTTTCCTTATAATTAGAAACTTGCATAACACTAATATTTTTATCAATTATGACTGACTGACTGACTCTGACTATTTCACCGCTTTGAGACTAATTCTGTAACTTGGACATTAAAATCACTTTTACTCATCACTTTTTAATACTATCTAGCTGGTTTCGTCAATTCCTATCTACCACTTCCTCTGGAACAAACTCAAGGGTTTATTTAGGTTCAAAATTCAAAAGTTCAAACATTTTTAAAGGGTTTAATTATTATTTTTGTTTTTCTGTAAATGAAACTGTTTTAAGAACAAAATAAAATAAAATATAACATTTCCCAGGAAAAAAGTTTAATAACATATAATCCATTACGAATTTTTGTGACAAATTGTTGATACACGAATTTATTGGACTGGCCTTTGGAGGAAAGTACCAGTTTTAGTAAACTTGTCATCCGTCATCATATAGCTCAACTGCATCTTAGAGAGCTCAACAACCCGACACTTGGGTTAAATTACCCAAACCACTATTACAGATATTTGGCTTCTAAAAGTTGTTTACCTGCTTGATAATTATTTACACTAAGGGCCTTTTTCATCACCTACGATTGAATTCCCGTTTACATAAATACTTGGCAGTTAAATTCATACAAATTCTGGCCCATTTTTTAATTTATTCGGTGAGTTGTGGCTATTCGGACATATTAAAACAGATCCTAACAGTTTTAAAGTGTATAACTCTGATACTTACCAAATAATATTAATAATAATAATACCAGCCTATTATTGTCCCACTGCAGGGCAAAGGCCTCTTCTCATACAGAGAAGGCACGAGCATTGATCACCACGCTTGCTCAAGACGGGTTGGCGATTTCAGACTTATATTAACGGTAAGTCCCGGTTTCCTCACGCTGTTTTTCCTTCACCGATATCAGTAATGTCCAAAATAAATTCTGATTGATATGAATTGAAAAAGTCACTTACCAAATATCTAAGTACGATTTGTCCTGGAGTCTTCCCGTACTTAGCAGCCATGGCACCCAGGATGGGGTCGTCGTACCGCGGAGGAGGGGCATCAGTGCGGTCACGAGAGACCAGGAAACCGAAGGGACTGTATGACATTACTGCTATGCCTAAGGATAGGCAGTGGTTGACAAGCGGCTCTTGAGTTAGAGTTGGGTTTACCTGGGAGAAATTAAAGTAGATTATACTTATTGAACTCAGGGCTCATCGACAGTATCATCATAATAACCAGCCAGTAATGTTCCCCCTGTTGGGTCACAGGCCTCCTCTTTTCGAGAGGCAGTGGGCTGTAATGGTAACGAGCCCAGTGCGGGTTGATAGATGTCACATGTCTTCGAATTTTTGGTTCTAGGACATGCTGGTGATAAAATTATTTACATAAAGTAAAGCGCCTGCCTGGCTTTGAGCACACGACGTAGGGGCCGTCCATAAATCATGTGAGGCTCGAAAGGGGCGAGGGGTTTCGGAAAGAATCACACCCTTGTGAGATTTCGTGATCCATTTTGACCGCGTAGGTATTGCACTTTTCTTTGAATAACCCACGAAAAATATCAACGCAGGGGTGTTCAGAATCATGTACTGAATCCATGGTAAAAGTTTTCGCGTCGATGTCCCTGCCACCCGGCACACTTACATATGCATTTAGTAAAAATCTGTTATTTTGACATTACAAACAAACCAATTTTATTTATTTGTATAGAGTATAGACAATGAATTCAAAATCAGCCGGTAGATGTAGCTACAGGATTTACCGGACTTACCTCAAACTCATTGACAGCTGGTCTGGTTGGACTGTGAGCCACGATTCTATCGATCTGCGAGGCGTTGAAGTTGGACACTCCTATGGACCTGGCCAGGCCCTGGTACTTTGCCTCCTCCATACCGTACCAGGTCTCCACGTAGTCGATGTCATCTGGTGATCCATCACTCTGCAATTGTTATAAAATTTTATGAAACTATTAGTGTTTAGAAACTTATATTACTGTGGCTTAGGGTACTTTTAAAGATCGCGATTAATTAACGCACACGGTAATCGTAGCCACACACGTAACGATTTACTTGCGCACGCCTAAATTTCCGCAAGTAAATCGTTACGTGTGTTGGAAGAAATTTGCGCAAAAATCTTCCAACACACGTCACGATATACCTACTTGCGCAAGTAAATTTTTACGTGTGTGGCTACCATAATGCGGTAGTGGGGCGCGTCATTTCAGAGTGGACAAGCTATACCTTTTGACGTCCGGGTCCGGGTTAGGACAGGTAGTAAGTTCCCATGGAATCATTTCTGACCACCGACCACCATGGTAAAACATAGTTATGACATATTTTGAGACGAAGCGATGATGTATGACGTGAGACACTTTCATTCCAGCAGTAACCACACACGTAACAATTTGCTTGCCGATGGTTTATCGTCACGTGTGTTGCTGCCATAATAAAAAGTCGGCGTCGATAGATCCCCGTCTGGTTGCACCCTCAGATTCGTTCATGTTGGAAGCGCTGTTTTGCTCTCTATGTAACAAAGCTAACCCTTAACCCTTAACCCTAGTTCCCCTTGGAAACAACATTGAGTGAATTTATTCATACGACATGACGCATAATGATCTTTAACATTGCAATTTTAATTAAAAGATATTTCATATCTGATCTATGCAGTAGCTATGGACCGATATGGTCCAGGAATGTTTTAATAAGTAGATATAATTGCATTTGTAGTAGATACATAGTTAAGACAAATTCCTTATGTTTTCTAAATATAATTTAAAAAAACATAAAATTATCATATTTATTTTAAAACGGAATAGGTACCACGACATTTAGTATACGCATTGTGGCGTCTTGGCGCGCCAAAAAAATATTATTTTCATACTTTTAGTACATAAATTTTTGGCTTTAATTAAAACGAAATGTCTAGTGGCGCCATCATCGCATCATAAATGCCTGGAACTTAATTATGCATCGTGCAATCAGAGTTTACTGCGCCACTAGCATATATACAACGTCCCAACAACAATAGTCGAGCAGGTACACACCAGACACGACACCCGTCTGGTCGGAGGATTGTCCCTTTTCTGTAGATGATGAGTGAACTTTACACCCTGTTCCTCATGCCTCGACAGTCTTTAAAAAAAAAAAAACTCCTAAGTAGATCAATAATGTCGTAATCGAACGCACTAGCTATTGCATACAACGACGCCAATTCCCTTGTTCACAAACTAAAGTAAAATAATTATAGAATTGACATTTCTTCTTACTGACAGCCGGGCGGCGCGGGAAAAGGACGGTGACAGATAAGAGTCAAGCAAGAGATGTCAAATAAGCATAGATGCCTGGAACTTCGCCGTGTTTTTAGTCTATGCGTTTTGATTTGTCAACTATTGATATGGAAGTTTCAGGTCAACTAAAATTGACAGCTCTAGGATATGTCCGTCCCTTTCTTGGTTTATTAGAGAGAAAAAGATGGAAATAGCCTGTAACTAAAAACAAGTAGGTAGTCCTTACCTTAGTAGCAATAGGGAAGTGTATGAGGTACAAGTCGACGTAATCAAGTCCTAGCTTAGTGAGGGACTCTTTCAGAGCAGGCACCACCTGGTCACGAGCATGATTATCGTTCCACAGCTGAAATAAAGACAACAGTCGTTTATACATGGTCAAATTAGCTGGAGCAAGTTCACAGAATTGATGGTTATCGATAAGTAATGAATGAATGAATGAATGAAATGCACCGATCCCAGTGTGGTTTAACCAGACTCGATAAATCGAATGAACCCCAAGATTGTCACTAGCCCATGAAGTCTCATGTTTCATGGGACTACAAAGGCCATTGCATATCAAGGAGTAGACCGAGTGGCGCGGTAATGGTAAGGAAGATGTGCCCTCAAGATAGAAGTGGTTAAATAAAATCAAGAAAAACATTTTTTTTTAGGGTATCTCCCCTACAAGTAAAGACCCAACTAGCAAAAAGTGGTTTTTAAACTATCCTAGAACCATCATTTATCGAGGACTATATGAGACTTATATCTGCATATAAGTCTCGAAAAGGGCCCACTTTATAAGTTTACTTTTACTTATAACGTATTTATATTAGACCGCTGAAGTTCCATATACGCCTATATTGCTCCTGTAATTGAGTTACGTCAATGCAATTACTCCTGTAAATCTCAATATAAGTAAGTTATAGTCAAAAATTAGATTAATACGCGCCTAGAAATGCTTCTATAATATATTGTGAACAGTCGAAGTGAGTGTATCGCTTGTTGTGCTCTGTAAAAAAATATTTTTTAACATCTTGAGGGGAGGTATTTACCTATATGAATCAGAATGTATTAATGTCAACCTTAGTAGAAAAGCAAAATCTTGTTGTCAAATTGTTGGTCACTTATAGCTTATTCGTAGGGGAATGTGAATTTTCTGTGAAATCTATCATGGTTTTGATAAAAAAATTAAAGCGCCTCTTGAAATTCGCTTATTTACATTTTAGTATTAATTAATATTAAATAAATATTATGAAGGCAGCTGCCATTTTCTTGGTGAGCATTTCCAAGTATGATATAGTGCTAAAATAAGTCTTTTTAGCATTTCCAAGAGTGACATAGTACCAATATAACTGTATTGGTTCTATATTGGGTTATCTCAAAACCGAAAAAGATTCGCCATTGTTACCGATTAGGGTTCTGCAATGCCCAGATGAAAATCGATTCAAATCAAATCCTACAATAGATTTTGCAAAACGATATAAAGCGGGTTTTCGCCTTTACTGGTCGTTAACAAGCAAAAGTGGCTTCTTAAGAGGATTGTATGTGAAATGTTTTTTTTTTTTATAATCTTGGTGATTTATTATTTTTAAAACGTGGCTATGTAATTCATTTAACACTTACTTTTAAGTTTATGTAAAACCAAACCAGATACATAAATGATTTACAGTAATTTAACTTTAATTTACTTAAATTGATCATAAAATATTAGCTTATATGAGGTTATAAGTAAAAATAACAAGAGTAATTGCTCCTCAGTGTATATCTTCCTGGTACATGCTCCTACAGGAGTATTAAGATTAAAATGGTCCGCAGATGTTATCTTATAGGCGCATATAAGTCTGAGTTACCGGAGTAATTACTCCTGAGTGCAATTACTCTTGTTTCATGCTTTTATAGGAGTCTTGATCCTATATTTGTCAGGAAATATGATCCTATTTACCGATTGAAGTACAAATTATAGGATTAAACGTACTTGAGTAAAAACAGCATGTATTTATGCTGTTAAAAGCGCAGTAGCAACCACCAAAACTATCATCGGAGTTTTATAAGTCCACGTAGCATTATAAAATCGCATTCCAGGACTATTTTGCTTGTTGGGGAGGAACTATTTTTTCTCGACTTTCCCATATTGTGGAGTATCGTTGGAAAGGTCGTTCAAAATATTGTGGATATGTAAAAATCATTTCTCAATTCAGGAATCCGTTTCCGAAATATTGAGCCTTAAAGTGCTAATTTTTGTTAGAGCCCAGTGCCCCCCCCCCCCCCTGCCAGCTAACTTGTACTTGGATTTGTGACAAAAATCACAACAGTAGTAATATAACGAAGTTAAAAGGAACACTATCACAGCTAAGTAGGCTTTACAGGTTAACGAGTAATAATCTACCAACTTAAACTTGCAGTTTGAAAAACACGATCTCCCATACATTCCGTATGGGAGAACATGCTTTTCAACTACAATGTTAAGTTTGTTCTTAGGATAAATTCATCCCAACTACGGAACCCTTCATTGTGCGTGGTCCGACACGCACTTGGCCGGTTTTTTTATTAGTTTCAGTTATAAAATAGTTTTCAGTTGTAAATTATTTATAAATATAATAATAATAATTTTGCTGCTGATTCCATAACATTATTTTGAAATAATATAAGTTCATTTCAATACATTCTTTATTATTTATGACATAAGACAAAAAGATACCAACCTTAGTAGTAACAAACACTTGGTCCCTGGTGACGATTCCTTTGGCAATGGCTTCTGCTATACCCTGGCCGACCTGCTCCTCATCGCCGTAGGCGGCTGCTGTGTCGATGTGCCTGTACCCTACCTCTATGGCCCAGAAGACTGCATTGCGGACATCATCCAAGGATTCTGTCTGAAATTCGAGGTAATTCAAATTAGGACTATTAGGTAGATCTCTCAGATTATAGGTGAGATTGTAGAACGGATCATAATTTATTATAGCTGCGCCCCGCGGTTTCACCGGCATAAGTCTCGATCCCCTGAGAATATCGGGATAAAAGTATCCTATATCCTAACCCAGGTCATGGTCTATCCATGTGCCAAATTTCATCCAAATCCGTTGAGCCGTTTAGCGTAAAAGCGTATCAAACAAACATACAAAAAATCTAATCTGTTCTCATTATTTATAATATTCGTTTAGATAGTTTAGACAAGCCGTGTGTTCGATGGGATTTGTCACCGGCAAAAATTACTAACTTCCATACAAACTTGTATCTCCTATTTAAGCTCTTTAGGCAAAGGATAAAAAAAAACCTTTAGTGCTCAACTTCGTCATAAAAGGAAATCCTAAACCCAGCGGGTCGGACTAAAAGTCTGACACACCCTCTCGCTCTGCCCAGAGCGGGAGAAGTCATTTGATGATTTCCCATCCACAAAAAAACCCAACCCAGTGGTTTAGGCAGTGTGTTATCTGTCAGTGAATGAATTAATTTTTGATTTGTATTTAGTACAAGGTGGGGCAAAAGTAATATCACAATGTGAATGTGTCATAATATTTGCAAATGGCGTTAAATGTCATTGGGCTTTGACATTTAGATAATGACAGATGGAGAATTAGTTGACAATGCAATGGAGCCATACACACTGCTCAGGAGCCTCAGGCAATGACGGAGATTTTGAAACACCAATTTCTGGGCCGTTTAATCTCTCGTTTTGGCGATTTGATCTGGCTGGCCAGATCGCCAGTTATAACGGTACCAGACATTTTCCTTTGGGGATTTTTTAAATCTCGCGTTTACCAACATAAACCACAGCCAAGTCTTGAAAGCCAACATTGAACAAGAAATCACCAAAATGGAGCCAGATTAATTCATAATGCCGTAAAACGAGCAGAAATATACGTCAACTCAGAAGATGGTAATTTGACCGATATATTTTTTTTGTCTCAATGTCATCAATTTAAAAAAATCTTTCCGTGAAAACAGGGCCCAAATTTATTTTATTTTCGAGAAAATAGCTGTCAATTCCGAATATGACATTACTTTTACCCCCTGTAGATCATTATCGACCCCACAAAGACATCATATTTCGTAAAAAGTTAAACGCCCCATGCTGAAGTAATATTTTTTTAATAAGTACTTTGGAGGGTGACCAGTCATTTCACCAAAACTTAATTTACAAATTTTCATTTGACAAGTAACGATTGACAAAAATATGATTTCTTATTTCATCATAACACGATACCAACTTTGCCAAATAATTCAATTAAGAAAATCATTATCCGATAAACTTTTTTTTAATAACGTATTATTTGACAAATTATTCATTTTATTTCATAAAACAACGTTTGGAATAAAAACGTTTTACATATTAAATTACGCAATTTCCTAAAAATTAAACTCATGACATAAGCAAAAGGGTAATTTTAATATATAAACCGTAAAAATTAAAAAAAAAATGGCAGAAACGACAAAAGCTAACAGAAAAAAAAAAAATTGTAGGCTACGCGGAATCGAAGTAGTTAGATTAGTTTAAATATTTTAAAAACGACTAGATTATATAGACAAAATATTTTTTTGTAGGTTTAAAGAACTTCAGACACAAAAGGAAATTTCAACCATGATCCCTTTGTGACTGGTTTAGAAAATTTATTATAAAACTAGCTGCCCGCCCCGGCTTCGCACGGATAGCACTATGTACTTATCTACGGTGCAACTACCTACCTACCTACCCTACCTATCCTACCTACCCTACCTACCCTACCTACCCTACCTACCCTACCTACCCTACCTATCCTACCTACCCTACCTACCCTACCTACCCTACCTACCCTACCTACCCTACCTACCCTACCTACCTTACCTACCCTACCTACCCTACCTACCCTACCTACCCTACATACCCTACCTACCCTACCTACCCTACCTACCCTACCTACCCTACCTACCCTACCTACCCTACCTACCCTACCTACCCTACCTACCCTACCTACCCTACCTACCCTACCTACCCTACCTACCCTACCTACCCTACCTACCCTACCTACCCTACCTACCCTACCTACCCTACCTACCCTACCTACCCTACCTACCCTACCTACCCTACCTACCTACCCTACCTACCTACCTACCCTACCTACCTACCTACCTACCTACCCTACCTACCTACCTACCCTACCTACCTACCTACCCTACCTACCTACCTACCCTACCTACCCTACCTACCTACCTACCCTACCTACCTACCTACACTACCTACCTACCTACACTACCTACCTACCTACCCTACCTACCTACCTACCCTACCTACCTACCTACCCTACCTACCTACCTACCCTACCTACCTACCTACCCTACCTACCTACCTACCCTACCTACCTACCTACCCTACCTACCTACCCTACCTACCTACCTACCCTACCTACCTACCTACCCTACCTACCTACCTACCCTACCTACCTACCTACCCTACCTACCTACCTACCCTACCTACCTACCTACCCTACCTACCTACCTACCCTACCTACCTACCTACCCTACCTACCTACCTACCTACCTTAGGGGTATGAAAAATAGATGTTGGCCGATTCTCAGACCTACTCAATATGCTCACAAAATTTCATGAGAATCGGTCAAGCCGTTTCGGAGGAGTACGGGAACGAACATTGTGACACGAGAATTAAGATTATATTTAGTATAAACGTGATTTTACCAAAAGAATCACAATATTAAATGAAAAATGTATAAATGATTAAATATCATGCGAAATATTTGTAAAGAGAAGCATTTGCTAAATAAATGTTTGTAAAACGAGTGTTTATAAAATAAAATATTTGATAAATAAGTTGTTTGTAAAATAAATAGTATACGAAACGTTGGTTGTAAACTAAAAATTTGTCAATGGAGTTTTGGTGAAACATTAGTGAACCACTTTGAAGCTTCTATCTTTGATATAATGATATCTTTTTTATCTGCCTCCACCAGTACATGTAAACAACAGTTATTATGAACTCCAAAATATGCTATTCGTAACATTTACCAAGACTAGGGTCAAATGTCACACAAACGAGGTTCAACCACAGTAATGTGCTATGGTGTACCGCAAAGTGCAGACAATTTCAATTTCACGAGATGGCATGTATAAAGAACTAAATGGCACTACGAATTAGGAATGTCTTGAGGTTACGATTTGTTTCTGCGTGAACGTAGCTCAAAAGGACCTTTATAGTTCCTTGACTCCTCTCAAAGTTACTCAAAGCAAAAATTTCTAACATTTATCTCCTGGAGGATGTTTTTCGATTGGAAATATTTAACAACTTCTCTTAAAACTTATTGGAATTCTAATGATGCACACTTTTTAAAATTATTGAGCCTCTTTAACTTTCTTGCCTTTTCTTATAGTTATTCGCAGTATGTAAGCTAGGCCCTATAGCCCTACCCCGACCAAACGGGTTAGGTTAAGTTGGCACTGCACTTATGTTGGACGCAGTTACTTGGCTATTTAGTATTTTTAAGGCGAGAATAAAGGACTTTTAATTATTTTATACTGAAGATCATGTCTAAACGAGTAGTGTTAATGATTTGGAAAAAATATGTTACATTAGAGCATATTCTTAATAACTTAATCTGTGAATATTTTAGATGATGTTTTTATTATATAGTGTAATTAAATTGTAAAGTTATGTCTAACGCGGGTAAAGAACGGAGAATCACGCAAACACTGTCGTATTTTTCCGCAACCTTCACCATTTTAAAGATAGTTTAATTAATATCTTTTAATATACGTGTTTTACTAAAATACCTTTTGTTTTATGTACAATAAATTAATAATGCGTCCAATTTGGGACGGCGCTCCTTGATGGGCGAGTCCTATTACTGGCTGGACGTACGACGCGTTGCGTGAGCTCAGCACAGAAAATGCACGCACAGAAAACGTGCGTGAAAACGCACGCTAACCACTCAAGGTCACTGGCATTTTGGTCACGTCTTAAGACCCCAAAACAGGTATCATTTGATGTTCACAAAAAGAGACTATTCTTTAGACTATTCTTTGAGAGAAGTTAAGAATTCGTTTCAAAGAATCGTCTTACAAAACAGAAGTTGTATGATTTTGAGCCCTGGTTTTTAGAGATAGGGACACAAATCAGTATAATCGGATAGCCATCCGAATCCCTTTGTAAGTATAACAGACTCTTAGGTACGTTCATTAAAAAAGCAAACGGCTCTTTATGGTTCGCGAGTCTTTGATCTATTTTGTGTTAGTTGGTAACATACCTTTTTAGCTGTGCCCCTGCCGGTCCCCAAGGCGACCACAGGAATTTTGTTTCCATCATTCAGTTGTATACAGGGCGCTTGAGCAGCTAACGCTACCTGAAAATTGAAGTAAAATTAATAAGTAACAAGAAAAAAACTTTTTCTTTTTTTCTGGCCGTCGGAGCATACGAGTCGTAGATTAATCTGTTTCTAGAGTACGGAACGCGAATCGGCAAGCGGGACGTGGGATGCCCCTCAGCTAGCTGGACTGACGACCTTAACCGACCTTACCACGTATAGCTACAAACAATTAAAGCTTTTTACAAAAAAAAACACTTCGAAATTAAAATTATTTTTCTCTTTATAGTGTTTTTTTAAGTCGGTTGTTTTTTTTTTCACTTTTTATTTGTGGTACCTACCCCACACTAATTCGAATACCACTATCTGCTATGTAAATAACTGTGTCAAGAAGTTATCATCATATCATCCACATACTAAGTGAGAAAAATACGTATTATTGAAGCTAACTCAAAAACTATCCAAGCAAAGTTAATAAAATTTATATGGGACCAACTTGAGAGCATACCCTTTTATACAAAAAAATATATTATCAAAATCGGTCCACAATTGACGGAGAAATCGGCGGAAATCCCGTCCTCCTTTTTAAAAGTCGGTTAAAAATATAAACACAAGGAATACACTTCACGATGCTTTAAACATTGACAATGGTGCCGATTCTCTTGTACACCGAACTAAACTAACTGAACTATCACTAAAATTCCTTACTTTTGGCTATGAGAATCTTAGAGCTATTCTGCAAATAAAATTTCTAAACAAAAAAATACTAAATAATAAACCCGTGGTTTGCCCTAAACCCGTGATTTTTTTTTAGAGCCAAAGGCGTGCAGGTTGTGCCGCCTCGACGTGTTTTATATGGAATTTTTAACTTTTTGTATGGAAAACATGACAAAATATTGCCCACATGTTCAGGTTAGGGGTTTATGGGTTTCATATCCATTTTAGAGATATAAGCAAAAGAAAAAATTAATACAGTACTGTCTTTGCACATGAAGTCGAGATGTTGGTGTGAATTTTAGTTCATGACAACTTATTTTATCCCACACCTTTTTAATCGCGATTAAAAATTGTCAAGTTTAGTCTGGTTTGGTATTTTACAATAAAATTTTAGGTGAAAAATGTCAAATTCAGAATAGCAAAATTGCCATTTTCACTAAACTAAAAACTCAGTACTATCTTAGTGCTGTCAAACTCAGTACTATCTTAGTGCTGTCAAACTAAAATATAGATAAATTGTGTCCCTTTAGTCAATTTCAGATTGGGAAATCGTCGTTTGACAGGAATAAACTAAATTTAAGTGATTTTAGTCTAGTTTAGAGGCATTTGTGACAAGAGAATCGGCACCATTATCATCTTACATTCTCACGCACATAATCAATAATAAATGTAAGTATTTCAGCCAATGATGTGTATTCGTTACAATCTTTTGTCATAATTATCGAGTGTACTTATCATAAATCAAACTACATTGAGTAATTAATTACGAATTCAATGTATTCTCAACAATGCCTATATTTGCATTTCTGTCTGAATAAAATAAACACGAAATAACATCAATGTCACCAGTTTTATAGGCACTATGCAACACAAGGTGACAGAGATGTCCTAGAAAGATACCTATATTTACCTAGCATTATCTAATAATTATAATTCCGTGCCACAAAGTCCTTCTAACTTAAATTAAGCACTTGTCAAACGTCCCAAACTGCATTGTTTAACCTTACCATATGCTAATCTAACTAGGCAATCATTGACGTCTGTGATTCTGTGCCACTTTCCATTTTTAGTCGACTTCAAAAAAAGGAAGTTCTGAATTCGTCAGAATCTTTTTACTTTAGTGTTTGTGATAGTACCCGCGGCAATTAAGGATTTGCTAGTCAAGGACGAGGAGGCGATATCGAAACCAAATGTGGCTAACGTGTCGAAAATGACTCAATTTCGTTTACCGATTTGCCTTGTTCCCGACAGCTAATAGTTATCGGAATAAAGCGGTCGTCTATTTGATTTAAAAAGGTCATAATTTTTGGATTTCGCATTTGTGAATAGCCTTGAGAGCCTCTTTGATAACATTGATTGATGTTCGATTCGGCACGGAAGCGTATCGAATGGTTGTGTATCGCTTTGCTGCCCTTATTTTCTAAGTTGATGGTAAGTACCTATACGGTGATGAAAAACATGGTAAAGTTCGCTGCACTTTCAGTTTAAGATAGAAGAATCTGAATCTTTATGCTCTTGCTAAATGTCTTAGAACAGAAGATCAATCCTCGTACTTAAAAAACGGTCTTATTCAATCTAATCTCAGTGACAATCAATGTCAAAAGCTTGTTAAAAATGTAGGTAGAGTTCAGGTACTTTAACATATTGACACTGAGATTAGAATGATAACAGTCTTAAAAATACGGCAATTACCCCCAATAACGCCTACCTTTTCGGTTTCGTGGTCTTTAAGCTCAGGAAGACGAAGCAGCGCAAGCGCAACTACCCAGAAATAGGTACATATCTGCTTGCTATGTTACGATTGCACATACATATGTACCTAATACAAAAAATGGTACAGGTAAATCTCGCTTCGGATCGAATCGCATAACCTCAGGCAATTAGAAAGATGCATCCTTATTGCAGTCACGAATCTAGAAATGATATTTGAGATTGTCGAGTCAAAATCTAGTTTTGCATCTAGATTCAGGAAGAAGCAAACGAGTAAATCTCGTTTGATTCATCTAAGTGCATACGACAAACGAACGAACGAAAACTTTGTAGTGTTTTAGAAATCGAATGTTTTTTTTTTTGAGTATTCGGGTATATGTTACCCGAATTCACACATTAAAAAGAAACAGATTCGGATGAACAAAAACTTTTTTGACGTCGATTATAAATTAACAGGAAAATTGTTACATAATTAGGTACTTACTACTAATTATACCTATAGCACAAAGACAAAGTCAAAACATTTATTTCAAAGAGGCACGTAAAAAAATAGAATTGATTCTAGTCTCCCCTTCCAAAAGTTAGTTTCGTATGGAGAAGAATGGGCTAGAAACTAAACCGTTACTTTTTTTTAATGTTTTATAATATTAAGTATACACTAATTATATTATGTAAAGACAATGCACCTAGAATAAAATTACTATACTTACAGTAATAGATAAAAAGAATTAAAAACTTTTTACAAAAAAAAAACACTTTAAAACAAGTGTATTTTTTTATATTTTTTATAATGGAATTATGGAAGCTAACTCAAAAACTACCCAAGCAAAGTTAATAAAATTTATATAGGACCACCTCTAAGTAGGACCCACCAAACAAAAAAAGAATCGTCAAAGTTAATTCATAATTAGCAGAGTAATCGCATAACAAACACACAAAAAAAAAACAGTCCAATTGAGAACCTTTTTGATGTCGGTAAAAATGAAGCAACGACGGATAGATTAATTATGTCATATATGCATGGTGTCTTTTCAAACATTGTAAAAGTACAACAAAAACATAAATAAAAAATAATAGATATTCCTAATATTTAACAAGTAATAAGTCAATGTGTGTGTTAAAGTAATCACAGAATAAGTATAAAGTCAATGTCATAAAAAAAAATACAAATAAAATAGCAACCAGTTATTTTGTCTAGACTCTAGATTGTCCTATAGAACAGGACTAGCATGTTTCCAAGCATTCTTATCTTGGATATAATCCTCTAATTTTTTTTTTTTTTTTTTTTACTTTTCTTAAGAGTATAAAATTTTCTTTCGTTTTATTAAAATAATAATCACAAAGCATTTTCTTGTAACATTTAACACAGTAGTACCCCATAAAAAATGTATTTACTTTGGAAAATCTGAAAAATGTTTGATCAGTCGGTCGATTCTGTAAAAATATTAACGTGAAGCTTAGGTGAAGTGAGCGTGAAGTGAGCTGTCACTGCCACATAATCGACCGGCAGGATGCTAGGGATTAACACTATTGACAGCTCACTTCACCTAAGTTTCACTGTGATATTTTTACAGAATCGAACGGCTGTTTCATCTTTATTTCTTGTATTCAAATGAAGTCTATCACTTATTTTATTAAAAAGATGTATTTTTTTTAACGTATATAATAAATAATTCATAAATGAATTGGCAAGGTACTGTCATAATATTTATATTTTTAAATATTTCCCGGAGAGATTCACGGCGACGTAAATTATAAATGGCTCTGAAAGCTCTACTTTGCAAAGAAAAGATGGATTCAATGTCAGCAGCCCGACCCCACAGAAAAATGTCATACGACATAATGCTGTGGAAGTAGCTAAAATAGACCAAACGCGCGGCTTCTCTATCTGTTAAGAGCGTTCATACTGAAAGTAGGCAACGTCGCAAATAGATGTCAAATATTTCGCTGTTTTGATTAATTTGGCAATATTACTGTATGGAATTATGAAATGTGGCTAACTAGCGAACTACGAGTAGAACAACAAAAATGCATAGCAATTATAACACTGAATTTGAAGTTGTAGTCGTTTTAGGTGTAAAAAAGGCATTTGGAAAGTTTCCAAATACTTTTTTTACATATTAAACTAAACATTCGGTGTTACGATAATGGCATTTCATAATCAATGTTTTAGTTCGCTAGTTAGTCACATTTCATATTTCCATACAGTAATATTACCAAATTAATCAAAACAGGTAAATATTTGACAGCTATTTGCGACGTTGCCAAATTTTACGATAAACGCTCTTAACTGTCTTATTTTTCTAACAGCATAAGCGGCAGAGCTTAGCCGCCCCGTAAGAAATGTTATATGAGGTCCTCACTGTAATTTCTCGTTTAGCGTGATTCCTAGGAAAACCGTTTGATGAATAAATTCCAGTTTTTCTCCATTCAATATCAGCATTCAATATAGCACCAACTCCATGTTCGTTCTAAGAATCTGAAGATTCTACAATGTCAGCTGGAATATAGTTGTGAAGAATTTCTTCAGCAGAAGACAATGATTTTGAATTTTTGATCAAAGACCAAGTTTTGGGCAGGCCCTTATTTATTAAACCTATCCCAACGTTGGGCTTAAGGACAGAATCCCAAATAGTGTTACCAAAAACGTAAAACTCAGCGAACTAAACACATTCCACGACATATAACAGAGGTAAATTTTTTATCAGCGATTCAAGACATAAAAATGTAAAAAAAACCCGACTGCAAAAACACTTCAGTGAAAAACAAAAACAAGCATTGAACTTTGTTTTTGTAGGATATCGCAGGGGACAAACCAATAACCTGAAAAATGCCTTACAAAAAACAAAGTTCAACGCTTGTTTTTCCTGTTGTTATGTGTTTTTCCAATTGGGCTTTTGTTTTTTTTAAACAATTTGCCTTAAGTTAAACTTTTTAGTTTTACTAATCACGGCTAAGGATGGATGGGAATATAAACTTAAGATTAGCCAGCTTAAAGTAAGCTTATTTTCGACGAGAGGCTAATGTTAATTTCTGTCATTTAGCCGGCTAAATTAAGTAGCAAATGGAAATGGCTGAAAGGTAGATTACTTTAGGCTAGAACTGTGACCACACAACGTCCGTTGAGGCACAAGACAATGCAATGTTTAGGGAATGTGGTATTTTGCGATTTTTCGCGAACACCGTGCTTTGAAAAAAATGTTACTTACAGATGAAGGAGTCGCGTGCTCATGCGGTTTCCCCCGCTACTCGCGAATAGATTGAAACGCACATTTTGTCGAATATTAGCCTCTCCTCAAAAATAAACTTATGTTTAGCCGGCTCATATTAAGTTTATTTCCACACTCGTCTTTAGCTATAACTATATAATTTATATGAAATTCACTCATGTGTACATCCAAAAAAGATTTTTGTTGGGAGTCTCATTTCCTACGAAATGTATGGGAGAAGTTTTTTGCGATTTCTGTCTTTTCTAGTTCTCAAACCTCATTAGTCCAGTAGAATTTTTTGATCCATATAAGAACCAGGATCTATAGGCATCAAAAAAAGTTTTTGTGAAAATGGCCTATTTTCTTGCTGACGGTAGTTTTTTTTTCAAAATCTATGAATACGGTCAAAATTTCGCAAAAAAACTAGGACAGTCTCCTAAGACCGTTTTCCTGTAGCTACAACGATTAAGGTATCTGCCCTTATTAAAATCTGCCCCATCTCAAAAATCCACCGTGTATAAATATGAATTAATAGCGTACGTTACTTCCACTATAAGACGAATCTAACGACATCTCATATGTTAAAATCCATCAAGCCTTTAGTGTATAGAGAGTCACAAAGAAATAGACATACATACATAGGTACTCTCGATAAACATTACCCTCCTTCTGGGGCAGTAATAAATGAGAGCGGTTTCTTACGAAATTTCAATAGGACGTAACAAATCAGTGACCATAATTATTACTTCACATGCGACCAAGACAGATAATCAAAAAGGAACTTAATCTTCACTAAATTACTTATAACTAAATTATTTATTTACTCACATTAAATCCAAAATAAAATAAGAAGAGCACAAGAATCATGTTTACTGATGTAAAGCAACGAACACACTGGCCTCTTCAGTAAGAGGTCTATGTTCATATACCATGTTACATAAGCATATAACTCAACTGATCAATAGAATCAAGTACTAGGAGCGCATAAGTCGTTAGGTTCTCACAGCTTTCGAGTTAGATCGTGAGGTGAAGAGGTCGGGTGCTCGAGTTCAATCTACGCGATTGTTGTGGGGAAACTCTTCCTAGATTGATAGGGTACCTTCCTACCTATCAGAAATATTTGTACTTTTTGTGTTTAAAAAAAGTCAAGCTTTTATTTATTTAGTCGTAACAGGACATCAAAATCAAAATATTTTATTTCACATAAACCTACAAGGGCACTTATGAAACGTCAGAAGCTAGGTGCACGGTCCCAATTGGTCGTTTCCTATGGAGAAGAGCCGGCAAGAAACTCCACGGTTTATCTATTTACGGTTTATCTATTTTTTAGTTTTATTTCATCTATAAAACTAAAACCATAAAATCGAAAAGATGTGACATTCACCAATCCACACTGGACCAGCATGGTAGATTACCGCCCACTCTCTAACAGAGAGACCAGTACCCTAATTGTGTAATACACCATCAATCAGAATCTGACTCGTTTTGAAACAGATTGCTAAACCATTGCTTCAAAAGTTCGAAAAAAAATCTGCTCAACAACGTAAATAACGTAATGAATGTTGTTGAACTGTCAAAATAAAACAGATTAGTCTTAATCATTTACGATAATGTGTGGCGTTATTAGATAGCTGGTCACCAAATAAATGTATAGTCATGGGAAAGGAATGAAAATACAAACTTTCATGGCGATAGACCAGGAGGAAGTTGTCCAGAATTAGCTCGCAAGATTTTATCAAAACACTGGATGCTAAAAACATGTAATTTTTTTGGCCTGCTCTGGTTAAAAGCCTGAGTTATAGAGACTCCATGATGTAATCAAATCGGCTATTTAATATAATTACTAAATACAAACCAAAACAAACTAATAAGGAAACATAAATCTTAGTGATTTACATTTTTGCATAATAACGAAGTATTTTTTTACTTATTTCGTTTTCCGATGTTAGTCGACTGGCCTTAGCCTTAGTGTGATGACAACCGGTACTTAGGTACAGTAACCGGTTTTCAGGGTCCCGTAAAGTTTCTGCTACTGTATACGTAATCATCTGCCTGTCTAGGTTCTAAAAAGGTCGCAAAAAGGACTTGCATGCCTTCTACTTCTTTAAAGTTGTCTTTGGTTTTGAATTTTCGTTTTTTGCCACCGTCTTGCGAGTGCTTTTATTAGAAGTCTGTTGTTTTCTTAAATATTTATTTTTTCACTTTTCTGTTGTCGTACCTACCCCACACAAATTTGAATACCTGCTATGTAAATAACAGTAACAGGAACTTATTAAAATCATCCACATAGACTAAGTGGGAAAAAAAACGTATTATTGAAGCTAACTCAAAAACTACCCAAGCAAAGTTAATAACATTTATATAGGATCACCTGTGAGGTATGACCTACCAAACAAAAAAATAATCATCAAAATCAATTCAAAATTGGCGGAGTAATCGTTTAACAAACAAAAAAAAACATACTGTCGTACTTAAAAATGGGGTGTACAACACCCCATTTTTAAGTACGACAGTATCGTACTCGTTGCTTCGACTGCGATTTTTATGTCATCGTCAAATATCATTATCCTCCTACCCTTAAACTAATTTATTATGAGTCTGCGTAGCTTCTTTTTCTTCCATACATCATCTCTATTACCTACAATCCTTCACAGTGTTGACTTTTTTCCCAGACATTATAATTTTTCAGACAATCCATTTATCGTTTCTCTGGTGGACCTTCCGCATTCATACTTAATACTTTACCTGTCACCTTGCTCCTAATCCCTTCGCATCATATTATGTCCAGCGTTTTATGCCATATAGTGGCAAACAAGCGAGCGACCCATAATTACTCAGATTTGTTACAGTTGTAATAGTAATCATGTCATTTCGTTTAAAATTGGTTACTATTTTTATATATACGTATGTATGGTGATTCTTTTCTATTTTGTGAAATTGGCCATCTTCTATTTTGTTAAAGACCTACACTGTCCTCCCATAACTGTTATTTGAAAACATTGTAAAACCATTTACTTTTAAAAGAGTAACCGTGGAGTTAGCCGACTCTTCTCCATAGGAATCGACCAATTGGAACCTAGCTTCTGACGTTTCATAAGTGCCCATGTAGGTTTATGTGAAGTAATATATTCTGAATTTGAATTTAACCCATCTGAAAGTAAGTGGTCACAGGCGGTTTGCCAAACCATTTCAACCTCTAAGATAAAACAAATAAGAATCATCGGACCTACTGGTATTGTCCCTTTTAATACGGAACCTATCTTTTCCAATACGAACCGATTTGCAATAACTCGTTCTCAATAGATAGCCGTAGGCATAGATATGGCCGTTGCGGTCATTGGCTTTATATACTTGGATATAATTAACTTTATCTACAAACTCGTGCTCTGTTTAAATAATGACTTATGTGTATGCTTGAGAAATCGCGCGATCGTATTTTAGGGTTCCGTGCCCGAAGGGTGCCAAACGGAACCCTAAAAATAAGCCTCCACTGTCCATCTGTCTGTCAGTGGGCTGTATCTCATGAACGGTAATAGGTAGACAGTTGAAATTTTCACAGATTGCTTATTTCGATTGCCGGTATAAAAATTTAATAAAGTTAATCATTAAAAGGGGCATACAAGAATCGTGTTCGTTTCGGCGATTTTTGCTCTATCTTAAAGCCGAAGGAATCGACGAAGGATTGACCTGACTTGCACTTGACCGATTTTTTTTCATAGTTGGGACTCTTGTGTGTGCAAAATCTGGGGGAATTACTTACTACGAACAAGTTTATTTAAGTGCACAATGAACTCAGGCCGTAACTAGGATAAAACCTAAATATGTCCAGAATCGGGATACTGGCAATTTTTTTTTTAGTTCGTCTTGGTGATTATTAAAAAATATTGTATACTTTTTTTTTTGTACGAAATCTAAAGATTACGGCGATACACAAGTTAAAATCTGCCATGACGTCACGAGTATGTAGATTTTATATTTACTTATGTGTGACGTAGCGACCCCCACTTCTCAACTTAAAATACGTTTTGTAAATATTTTTTTATTAATAGATATGATGAAGCTTACGTGTCTAATATTTTTTTTTTTACCCAGGCATCTTTACTATTGAAGAGATTACAAACGAATTGCGCTAGGCAAATAAAAATGAAATATATCAAATACCTGCCTACGAGGTAGGGCTATAGATGATAACCCCATTCTAATCGGGAAATATTTAACTGATCCTCTAAAAACTTATTGACCTCAATTTTTTTTTTTTTTTTTTTTTGTTTTTGTATTTCATAATTTATTTAATTTAAGGAATTTTGGTTTATAATAGTTACAAATAATTTAAAAATAGTCCTTCATTAGAATCATGAACATTTTTTTTTAAATTAGTGAACCTCTTAAAACTTTTTACGCTTCTAATGACGCACACTTTTTTGAATATTTGAGCGTCTTTATATCGACCCTCTAAAAACTTATTGAAATTTCTTACACTTGTTTGCAGTACTTAGGTACCCTACCAAACAGCGAGGTAATTGCGTAACGCACTATCAGTAGCAATGGGTTTCATTTCGACAGTTGAACAACATGCATTACGTTATTTACGTTGTTGAGCAGACAATTTTTTCGATCTTATGAAGCAATGGATTAGCAATAGCCTTCAAAAATGATTTAGATTGTGATTGAAAGTGTGTTACGCAATAAGGGTGCAGGTTAGGTTGTGGAACTGTGACTAAACACAGACCCGGATCTAGGGGGCAAACCGGGGCCCGTCCCCGGGCGCCAACAGGGCGCGGAAAATTCAAGCATATAAAAGAAAGAAAGAAAAGAAAAAATAATGCTTATTTGGACACCGCAACTTAGCAATAAAGGAGACGCGCAGCGTATATCTTTCTATTTCTTTCTTTTTTACAACAGCTTTGGCGCCCCTGATATCGATATTTGATTATGTAATATGTTGCTGTCAAAATTCTCATTTCGAGAAAACTCTAATATCGCGGGCTACCTTAGCGCATCCTCCATAAAGGATTGGCGGAGGGCGGCAAACAGCAGTTTTTGTCCCGCCTCAAAAAAAGGCTAGATTCGGGGCTGCTGAGTAACTAAGCTAGGACACCCCGACTAAATGGTTTGGGTTAGGTTAGAACTGTTACCAACTGTGACCTACATTCAAGTTAGTCGCAGTTACATGGCCTTTTAGTATTTTTAGGACCCCAAAATAGGAATTATTTGAGGTTCACAAAAAGAGGCGCAATCATTTTATTAGATTAGAGTCTTCAATAATATTTTTAAGAGCACAAAATTGAACTTTTAGAGATTCGATTAAATACATTTAATTAAAATGTATGCCAGTCACAATGTCGCTAATAGAACCACAGTCTTTTGCCACAGTTTAATGTCTTTCCCATGTCTGCAAACACCCTTAATCTCTCAAGCTGAGTAAGTTTTACAAAAACAATCATTTCATTGTTTACACCGTCAATATCAGAAGTGGTACGCTTTCGTTCTAAGAAAATTACAATCTTTCACACTGTTTTACAAGCATTTAGAACTTTATCACGCCGAAATACAGTGCATTTTAAAACGTTTTACGCATCCCACTGGCCTTAAAGACATAAAAATTACTATTTTCTGCCATACGAAAAGCGGAAATTAATATTTTTTCACTTTGATCGCGAATAATGATAAGTGCGACATTGCGTTTCTAGACGCGTTCCACTGATGAGTCAACAGCGGTTCTGACGATATAACTTTTAATCAATGCTTAAAAAATATTGTCACCCAAGGACTAATGGTTGGATTATGGTCTTCATAATTTGGGGTTCAGCTTACAGCTTGTGCAACGACAGCGCAGCAGCGTTACGTAGACACTAAAATGTTCCAAGGGAAAACCCATAACGGGTTTTCCGTTATCCCATCCTTGAGCCTTGAAAAGATACAGGAATTTAAATTACCAATATTGTGTTCAAAGACCTAGATAAAGGTTTCAAAAATATTTAAAAAAAAACAATAAAACTTGCCAAAACTACTCTGTGCCCACAAGAGATGCATTCAAATTGCAAATAATTAACACTACTCAATCAATAAGGATTATAATAAACGATTTCTAATCGATGCACCCGATTCCTACCGACTAGGACTGGCGTGTCACATTTGGTGAAAGTTAAGTGGACCGGACCGCAGCCTGGTTCCGATCGACATTTTCGTGCGTGGACCGTGCAGAGTGATGTAAACCTATTTTTATTTAAACTTTTTTTAAACAAATTAGAAGGCCTTATTTAAATTCGGCCAGTGTAATGAAAGACGACACACTTAACGCCCCAGCTGACATAGAACAGTTACCCAGTAGAATGTTCAGGCTGCCCGGCAGCGTATGTACCTATCTATGTGTAAACTGGGTGAAATCTACCGAAGGGACTTGACACTAATTATGTGTAACCACACATAATTAGGGTCAAGTCCAAGATATATATAAACTGGGATGACTAAAAGTAAGACTAAAGAACTTAGACAACCAAGTCAATAAATCGAAAGAAGATATTTGTCGTTATAGCTGGCCGAGTCTAAACACAAGCACTACGTACACAAGTGATCACAGTGAGCCGTCCATCAGATCAGCCATAAACATTAACATAGGCGACCATCCATTGAGTATTATAGGGAAAACTGGTACTTAAGTACAGGAATTTAAAGTTATTCTGGGGGCTTGAGACTTCCGGTAACGGTAAAATCCCGATAGAGAGTTTTGTCTATTCAAGTGGCACAGCTAGTGAGGTAGATAGGTATCTGTGGTTGACCACACCATGTTATCTAAGTGGTCGAGGTGACAGTTTGCATTTATGCCTTTTTGACATACTTTTTTTTTTGTTATCATACCCTAAACACGACTATACTGTGTTCCTGGTAGGGAGTGAATTATCTCCAAAATAAATTCTACTTCTTCCTCGTAGTACGGCAGTTGTTCAAATTTTGTTGGGCCCAAACTCCGCCACTTACACGGCGATATCGGTGGCAGCAGAAAAGTAACTTTAACTCTAAATAAATTTTAATTCATACAAAATTGTATTGTGTTCCTTCCTTTTTAAAATAATAATTAGAATTACAATGAGTATCTACAAGTTGTGCTTGGCGAGCTTGCATAGATACCTAACATTATCTTATTAAATTAGCATTAATCTTAATATCTATCTACATATTTATATATGTATATAAAAATCAATTCCCGTACGTTAGTCTCGCAAAAACTCGAAAAAGACTCGACCGATTGTGAAGAAACTTTGGTTAGTTCTTGTGTTGCGCGCCGGAGGTTAAAAAAAAAACTATGAAAAAGACTTTGCAACACGTGCGACATCGTCATGTGGAAAAACCTAGTAGCAATATTCGGGTTTTTTTTGCAATCGTCTCGAAATTGTGTTTGCGAGAACACAAAAACAATTTCAACTCAGTGCATTAAGGAAAAACAATTTTTTAAGGGGTTAGCCTTAAAAGAGTTTTTCCTTAATGCTCCGAGTTTAGGCAGGATTTTTTACGTAAAGTATAATCTGCCCTGCTAAGCCGAAAGGCGCTATCTCTGAGATACGCCCTTTTAATTTTTTTATACCACTCAATAGCTATAACAATTTCGCATCTAATGGTATAAGTTGCCAAGCATATTATAAGTTGGGGGATTACATCGACGACAAAAATGCTTGGCTCAGCGCTGGTCCAGCTCCACAAGGGCGCATAAACTAATTGATTAGCATTCAAAATATTGTTGCAGCTGCTGAAGATTGTAAAACTATCTTTAGATTGTATAAATTCAATCTCTTAGTATTATATAATTGCATAGCACATGTGTGAGCACTATGTCCCTACTTTACAGTTACCATTTACTGGGTACGTCTTTCATTGACTTGAGTTTGCCCTGGCGGTTGTGAGTATGTCATGCTCACTCAAATGTCTCGCTGGTGGTGGCGTGTGTGTTGGATCGTTAAGTTCCCTTCAAAATGGTTGAGCTAAATGGTGCTGATGCATGCGTCATGTTCGTGAACGGGCGCCGTCAGTGGGGACTGGTCATCTCTTAGCTGCCACGGCTTATTTGAATTTATTTTAATTTTTGAATTGTTTTTCATTTTATTTTTATTACTGACGCTTTTAACGTGCACGTCTTTTTACATTGTTCTCACATGTATAATTACAAAAATGGATGATGTAACCAATATTTTGTGAAAATATTCTGATTGAAAAGAGTGTCCGTGGAGTTTCTTGCCCGTTCTTCTCCATAGGAACCTACTACGCGTTGGAATGGGCAACTAGCTTCATATTTCTGACTGACCGACCCCTTGACAATTCAAAAGTACCTGTAATTGGTTTATTTGAAATAAATGCTTTGAGTTTTGAGTTTTTTTGAGTTTTATAAGCCAAATACCGCTATCTAACTATGAACATTAAAAAAAACCACTGAAAAGTTTTTATATCCTTACGTTTCCTTAAATTACAATTTATTAAAGTCAATTTTCTCAAAACTTACTCCGATTGAGATAGCGCCTTTCGGCTTAGCAGGCAAGTATTGCATAGTGAATCCCTAATTGAGTATTTAAGACTTTTCAAACCTAAGCAACGTACCCGTACGTATCCGTACGTAGCTTTTGTTCCCCGGAGGGCTAGGCAGAGGTGTAACCGATTGTACACCCACAGAAATTCCAGAAGGAAAAACCCAACAACTCTTTGTCCGACCCGAGAAACGAACCCTGGGGGTCTACTCCGAAGCGTTAAATCCGAACTATCGGGCCGAACGTCCGGACGTTTCCTACTACGAACTTCATTTAGTTTCGGTCGGTCGGTTCGGATTCGACCGAACTTCATTTTGACGTTTGTTGTATCGTAAACCCTACTCTGAACGAGAAAAGTCCAACCGATAAATTGAGTTTGATAAGAGTTGCATCGTGGAATTAATGTCAAAATTCACGACAGCAAAATAGCTACCTTTTGAGTATGGTAAGTATGGAATTTAATGAATTATTACAATTATCTTAAGTTTTATATTAGTTTAAAGTGTTAAAGTGAATGTGCCTTATTTAAAATTGTAGAGAAATGGCATTGCGTATGTATATGGTGGAAGAGCCTCTCAGAGAAGAGCGTTTGGAGCGCAGAAGGAATCGCAGACGACTTCGTGACTCCTTCAACACTAATTTAGTGCCCGACCTTGAGTTTGTAGCTAATTACAGACTCAGTCGATCGCTGTATGAAGAACTCTGCCAGGATATAGTGCCCCTGACCTCATCCTCAACAGTAGCTCTTGCGATTACTAGACCAACGAGGCACTAAGAAAGAAATAATGTAAAAAAAAAAAAACATTCTTGATATTTATTTCATTTACATACTACAAGTTTAACTGTCGAGAAAAGCTAAGATGAACAAGATACCGTACGATTAATATTTACTTTTTGTTACCACGCGTTTTCAACGCATCTTCAACACTTTCGATTATTTAACAGTACTTTACAAGTCAGACACTAATCGACACTGTGTAATACAGTGTTTAAATCATCGAACATCGTTGATAAAAAGCGATCAACACAGTGTTTCAGTTGAAACACGCAAACTAGGAATACGTGCGTGACGGACGAAAGTGTTTACGCTAAGAGCCAATTCATACATCTTTGATTATTTATTAAGGCTCTAAATATTCGCAGATTGATTCCAAATTGCCTTTGGAGTGAGCAGAGATAGACAGATGACAGATTCACAATGCGACTAGTTAAGGCGACGATAACAGACTTTTAATGCATTTTCTTAATAACTTAATATATTTGATTATGTTTATATTACATAGTGAAATTAATGTGAAAAAGTTATGTCTAACGCGGACAAAAAACTGAGAATCACGCAATATCTATCAAGCATGTTTTTTTGAAACCTTCAGCATTTAAAAAATAATTTAATTATTAATATTTTAGTATATGTGTTTTATTTAAATGCGTTTTGGTTTATGTGTAATAAATTAATAATGCTCTAATTTGAGACAGCGCTCCTGGATGGGCGAGTCCTATTACTATTCGACGACGCGTTGCGTGATCTCAGTACAGAACACGCAAGCTAACCACTCAAGGTCACTGACATATATCTGCGTCTTAATCATCAATCTGAATCATCATCTAATCATTAGTTGCATCCGGTTAGACTGGAAGCCGACCCCAAAATTGTTGGGAAAAGGCTAGGCAGATTGATATTGTTTTTTTTTTTTGCACTCTGCAGCAGGACTAAGGGCACCGAACTTAGGATCGTTTTTCTGCCTTAAATGTATTAACTGTGATGGAATAGGGATACGGAATGAAGAACTTGAAGAAAAGAGGCAGACCTAAGAAAAGAAGGACGAAGAACTCAGAGATGACGGATGATCCTTACGACGTATTGAAGAAAACGATTTGACTCACGTGATGTAGATGTATATATGTCACCCCATATAAATTGGAGCAAGAACAGAAGAATGATTAAAGACAAGAAAATTACTAAAATACCTTCACCGGAGAATGGAAACTTGTTGTTTTTTTTTGAGCTATAGAGTAGAAAACGACGCTCAGGTATGGCAACCCCATATAAATTGGAGCAAGAGCAGAAGAATGATTAAAGACAAGAAAATTACTAAAAATTGCCTATACCTTCACCGGAGCATGGAAACGTGTCGTTTACTTATTTTATGGTCTATGGTCGTAAGTATTATGGTCTACCACAAAACTATCGTACGTGAGACCTGATTTCCAATAGATAGTTATTTCATTGAAAATATTCTACGTGACAGATGGGTAGGCGTTCCATTTTCATTCAGTAATAATATATTAAGGCCTAAAAATAATACCAAATGACGGGATCACCTAAATGGCAGTTGTTAATTTTTTTTCAACATAGAGAAGATAAAATTAGCCAGTGAAGTTTGGTCTTGGAAAAACGAACAAAATTAAATAATAGGCAATGATTCTATAAATAAAAAAGTACCATAGAGGGTCTATGCTCAAAGGGTCTATGCTTTATATTACTCCGTGTAAGCAAGTGATACCTTTTTTTTTTTTTTTTTTTTTCATGATGGGAAATCATCAAATGACTTCTCCCGCTCTGGGCAGAGCGAGAGGGTGTGTCAGACTTTTACTGACTAAAACCCACCCGTGTTCCTTCCGTTGCCTGTGTGCCGGGGCCGCGATATCCCTTTCAGACAAACCCGCAACCCCAGCAGGCATTGGTCTTTCGACCCCGTCAGTTGGTGCTGACATCTCTTTGAGGCGCGCGTGGAACACAACGCGCCGTCGACACAGGCCTGGTCCTTATCGGACAGCGAGCTGCCCATTGCTCACCGTCCGCAGGCCCGCGCCTACGGTGGCCGGAAGTCGGCTCTTGACTCCCGATGCCCGGGGCGTCTCCTGCGGCGACTAGGGCCGCGAGGGCGTGCAGCTTGCATCTCCCTCGCGCGTCCCGCCTCCTCCTTCGCGAGCATAACTGCTTCGCAGAAGGAGGTGACGGCCTCCCATGCACTCTCGCGCCGAACCATGGCCTGAACCAGGGCCGGACGCGAGAGATTGCCGCCGCCGATCGCCTCCGTGAGGACACGGCGGTGCTCCGCCCAAGCCGGGCAGACCTCCACCGTATGCTCCACCGTGTCCTCCGGGCGATCCACACAGTGGTGACACCCGGGCGTTTCCTCCCGCCTAATTCGGAACAGGAACCTCCCGAAACAACCGTTCCGGTGAGGACCTGCGTCAGGCGGAAGGTGAGGACGCCATGGCGCCTCTCAAGCCACTCCTCAAAGAGGGGACTTATCGCCGCAATTGTGGCGTGCCCAAGCAAGTGATACCTACAGTTATATAAAATCATAATTAATATGGAGGAAGATGAGGAGGTCATAGAGTATACGACAAATTTTCTCCTAAAATCTCAGACAATTGCAATAAAAATGTCAATTTTGACAGGAACCTCTTTGGAAACCTTTCTTGCAAATGAATACCTACCCATGATTCAATTAAGGCCAGCAGCGCAAAACTTATTACAAATGTCAAAAAATCATATTGGCAATACGATTTTAACGAGAGCTTTGACAAGTTAAACAGCTGTCCATTTATCTATACCGATAACGTGTGTCTAGGCCTTAATTATGTAAATTCAAGTAATTAAAAGCGTTAATGTTTTTCCCTCTTGTCTGTAGTTAACTTTGAACGACACTAATTTTCGTTTTCGTGCAATTACTTAATATGTAGGTATTATTTACATTTTAGACAATCGACACACAAAATGATTCATAGACAAAAGATTTTTTTCCTGTCTGTAAATGGCATGACAGGGAAATTGATGATTCTTTACTTGGTCAGTGAAACTTTCTATACTATTATGTTTACGATGATTGTTTGGGTTGCTGGAGGGTTATACATAAGAGCACAAACAATAATCAATCAATTTTATATACGTATTTGTGTTTTAGTAAAAAATCAGAAAGGAAATCAAACTTTCGGGGTGTCAGAATGAGCGAGAATTAACAGCCGTCCAGAATTTCGATAGTATTTTTTTTTGTTCTGTTGTTTTTCATAAAACTACAGAACAACCTTTGTATTACCATTTCGAAATTTAAAACATTTTACTTTTTAATCTTCGTTGTTCAGGGTTAATGAATACCGAAACTCCTTTTATGTCGATATGTCAAGACAAAATGAAAAGGCCAGACAAAGTCTGGACGGGTTTGCCAAAAAGCCGGACATGTTTAGACAAATCCAGACGGATGGTAAAAACAGCCGTAAGTAGTATTTTTGGTAAAAAAAACCGAAATAGGTAGAGGTAGGTAAACATACTGGACGTCTGATAAGAGCGTTTATTCTAAAAGTGGGCAACGTCGCAAATTGCTGTCAAATATTTCGATATTTTGATTAAGTTGGCAATATAGCTGTATGGAAACAAGAAATATGGCTAACTAGTGAACTAGAATATTCATCATGAATTGCAATTATAACACTGAATTTGCTGCGTGTAAAAAAGACATTTGATAGTTTCCATTTTTATTTTTAAGAATGCAGGCAAAGATCATTCACATATTTACGTATTTTATTTTATTTGTGAGTAATCTATATTTAGCATTACACTGCATTAATCTAACTTGATAGGCTATAAGTAACCAGTACCCTAATTGCGTAATACACGATCAATCAGAATCTGAATCGTTTTGAAACAGATTGCTATGTCATTGCTTCATAAGTTCGACAAAAATTTCTGCTCAACAACGTGGATAACGCAATGAATGTTGTTGAACTGTCAAAACAGATTATTCGTAATCGTTTTTAGAAAATGTATTACGTAATTAGGGCGTTTACCAGACGTTTCTTAAGTATGTACCTACCTACTATTTAGAGAAACTGGAACCGCAGGTTACCAACACCTTTTTTAGAAAACCATCGCTTAAAAGGCAAGCTTAATTTCTTAAGTGCACTTATTAACCAAGTTATTAAAGTTGCTGATTGACTATTGCTGTAACTAGAACATACCTGGAGGGGTGTGTGCTACATGAACAACATATCTCTCAGACCAGCGCTTAACGGTTGTGTCACCTTTCAACTTTTAAATCAGTGAACAAGGTTCTTTTTTTACCTCACAGCCCATTTACACGTTGCGAATTTTAGTCATATGTTTAAGTATGGCCGCATACTATTTAAAAGCGTCACGCGAATACGCGATCGGTCGGGTGCATATGTCACTTTATGTTCTGAAATCCGGAAAGCGCCCTCTGTCGGCGCGACCACGCGTTCAGGTTCACCGAACAAAAAGTTCGAACGATCGTGTATTCGCGCGATGATCGCTTGTAAGGCGACTACGGACGATAACGGACTTTCAATGATCACGTCTAAACAAGTAATGTTAATAATTTGGAAAAATTTATGTTAAATTAGAGCATTTTCATAATACCTTAATTATATGAATATTTTAGATTGTTTATATTACATAGTGAAATTAATTTGTAAAGTTATGTCTAACGCCTAACGCGGATAAAAAACTGAGAATCACGCTAAATCTATCAAGCGTATGTTTCTGAAACCTTCACCATTTTAAAGATAATTTAATTATATATTTTTTAGTTTACGTTTTTTATTGAAATACCTTTAGTTTTAAGAATAATTAATTAATAATGCGTCTAATTTGGGACAGCGCTCTTGGATGGGCGAGTCTTATTACTGGCTAGACATACACGTTGCGTGAGCTCAATACAGAACACGAAAGCTAACCACTCAAGGTCACTAGCATATATCTGCGTCTTAAATAGAACTCCGCCGGGTAAGGCTTTCTGAGTCGTAGCCCGTAGGTATTACCTAATATGCAAAAAGTGCTTCTGGCGAAAATTGCAGTTGCCTTGTTGTATTTTGCGCCCTTCCCTTTGACCTTCTACATTAGTTTCTTTAAGTCGATTAACGTCAGTTGTGTTGTATAATGTGACGAAAATAAGTGAGAAGCCCTTTAGTTTCTTATGTGGGATGCCAAAAATAATCAATTTTCCCATTAAATTGGGCATTATTGAGATGCGAAAGCTGCTGCACGAGTTGTAAATAAAAACAATCATTATTTTATGGTCATCAGCTATCTAATTACGCAACACATTTTCGATTTGCAATTGAGTCAAATTGGTTTCGTTTGACTGGAATTGGTTTCAAAAGTTGTAAATTGAAACCAATTCTAGTAATTAGATAGCTGGACATTTCGCTCTAGAGATTTTCGGAGTAATTAGGTACAATAAGTACGGTTTGTTGAATATGTTGAACTAAAGTAGTTCCTGTAAAGTTATAGTGGTATTCATGTGTCGATGATGCAGTGCAGATACGTCTTGGATACGATAATTGCAAGGCATTACCTTGCAATTATCGTATCCAAGACGTATTGTGTAAACGGGATTCCACGGTGTCTAGAATGCGTGCAAGGCTTGCAGATATCTAGGCGGTGAGATCTTTGAGTCGTGTCATGATCTTTGCCACTAACAGACCTACATACGCAGACTATTTAGGTACATACTTCTTAGTATTGTGTTTGTTTACTATTAAGTTTGAGACGTGATGAGAAGGAAAGACTTTTGACTCGTTTGTACGAATTCTCGTAGAAACTTTTGGTGTCAAGTTGGGTCTCGGGTCTTTATGAACAAAAAAAAAATGAGGGCAAGATCGCGAGAAAAGAGAGATGATAGTAAGAATATAGAGATTTTTGTAAGAAAAATATATGTTGCACCGATGTGTGAAACTAACACAGGAAGATGATTTGGCAAAAAAATAAAATTGAAATAAACGAAAGTTTCTTGCATAAAAGGATTCGTCGAATGTAGGTACTTGACATGACAGAAGTAATAAATTATACAAACTACGTAGACATCAAAATAGGAGTCTCACTTTCATCTTTCTTTATGGCGAGACATTAACATTGCCTTATTGAAAGTACATGTCCCGCTTTCATTACTGACTGTAAACATGTGCTTATCACGTCATCGCGCATAAAATGCAGGAAAATTAACGCAGAATCAGATTCCTTTTCACTGGCGGCCCGGCCCAATATGCTTAACTAACTGTAAAACGTTTCTTTGCGATCGGTCGTCGCGGGTTTTAAGACAGTTATCCATATACTCATTGGCATGACACACAATAGTATCGGGCCCGCAGTACGCGGCCGCCGTCATTCGCCCGTGCGCCAACATTCCGTTAGCAGCTAGCAGTCTCTTCACTTTTCAACTCGGTCAAAAACAATTCTATAATGCGAAAAAGTTTTTAATAAATTTCAATTCGGACTAATAAAAGTGAACGCATCCTAATTTGACGTTTAATTTGGCGGGAAGTGGAAACAAAATGACGCGCTTATATTTCGTGATTTTCGCGCTTATTCTGGTACTGTCTCCTTGTGAGATGAGGAGGAAAATTAAGGATTATCCTACGGATAAGCAGCTGACTTTGCAGAGAAAAGAGACAACGCCGGTGGATTTTTCAAGACTAGTGGTGATGAGACTGGTGTATGGTTTCGCGAAAGTTCTTGGTTTTGAAGAGCCTATTGGTGAAGTGATGAACGGTGCTTTTGTACCCCCTGGGGCGGACGATGATGACTTTGATGATGATGATGGTGGTGATTTCTTTGACGATTATTAATTTAAAGTGTATAAACGCGCATACTTTTCATACCAAATAACTTGCATTTACCCAGTTATGTCTTGTAACTTATTTAATTTTAATAACTTATTTAAATTACCTATTTATTAAAGATTAATTTATTTTAGCCTTAGAATATTTAAGTACACAGAATGTTAGTTCTTCTCAATTTGCCTGAATATTAGGTATCAGACTTTTATTAATTGATTTCTTTCTTTTAATTTATTGTTTATTTTAGAGAAAAAAATTGTGTTTATTTTTATTTTGTGTTTTTTGATGAGATAGGTAAGGTTGTTCCCAAAAAAATGATGACTTTTTAAAGCTCTTTTAAATCAAGAGATATAATTATAATATTGCTTGTGACCGTAAATATTATCAAATGAGCATCAGTTTATTAATAACCTTTATTGAGACGATGGTATTATATAAGGTCAGTGTTGCCAAGGTTTTTAAATAATTAGGTAAAATCTTCTGTCCTTTATATTTTTATTATTATTAAATAAAGAAGGTCCTTATTGAAAACACTTTGACCACGAACTTTTGGTTATATTTTATATTTGTAATTTATTCTACATTAAATTATCTTAACAATTTGTTTTCCCTTACAAAATTAAATTAAATTAAAACGTGGGTTAACAAACAGCCCACCTGCTGGTATAATATTGCGCAACTCGACCTGTATAGTATTAAATAAGGGAAGGGTTTAATCGTAAAACTAGACTTTGAGGTGGCCTTTCTGTATTTTTTTCATCTACGGCTTTCCAATAATTCCGTACCTGCAATTAAAATAACCAGTAAATGAGCACCATAATTGCATAACACACTTTCAATCACAATCCCTAAGGTTTTCAAAGAATTGCTAATTCATTGCTTCATAGGTTTGAAAAATTCGTCTGTTCAACAACGTAAATAACGCAATGGACGCGGGTGAATTGTCAAAATGGAACACATTGCGATCACTTGTCATTTTGTGTGTTACGCAATTACCGCGCTGATTTAAATTCCATAGTTTTTTTTTGTTGTTATATATTTAGTATGTTCTTAAGTTTTATTGTTTGCTTAATGTTTTCATTTGTTTTTTATTTGTTCTAATTTAATCCTTTTAACGATGTACCTGGTAGTAACTAGCTTATTTATTACTGCTCAATTTAATAAGTAATAATTATTATGAATTGTAAATAATTATAATATTTATGACATATTTTATTTTGTTTTATTATTTTTTTATGTAATCTTTAGGTACGATTAACAGTGCTATTTTCACACCGCATGTAAATTGACACAAAACGATTCGATATACTGCTTTTTAGCATTTTCAGTTAAGAGGAGATTCTTTTAATGTTACTTCTGTTCCGAGTTTAATTATATACTTTGATTAGTAATTAATTATTACCACTCCCGTTTTCTATAAAACGGAACTGGTAATCGACTTTTATTGTTGACTATACCTTACTTACTAAATACTCGTTTATTCATCTTTACATTGTATACAATGAAGTCGCTTCCGCTGTCTGTTCGCTTAGATCTTTTAAACTACTCAACGGATTTTAATGCAGTTCTCAGCAATAGATAGAGTGATTCAAGAGGAAGGTTTATATGTATAATACATATCCGTGCGAAGCCGGGGCGGCTCGCTAGTTTATTATAACTTCGCCTTAACTATTTTTAAAGACTTGGTAAGCGCCTGTTAATACTCTATTTCCGGTTAGGGACAATCAGATAAATTCAAAACTAGAACAGAAATTGTTCTAAATTATCGGGCATATAAATTACGCGTAAATCCATCATAAGATTATTTTTCAGACGGATCATTGGAAATTGGATAGATACCATCGCGGATACTGGAGCCCGACCACTTTTCGACCTTATTGCTTAGGAAATAAGGTCGAAAAGTGGTCGGTCATTTATCATTTTCTCTAGAAGGGAAAAATTATAAATGATTTTATTTCTGTAAGTAGGTTTGTACAAACACTTTTACAGGTCAAACATAAACTATGTTTTAGAAATAGACGAATTCGGTATTTCCGACTACTCTGAGAAAGACCGAAACAAACTCAGAGGTCACTGTCTCTTTTAAAGTACAGGCATAATCTTGGTCAGATCAAGTGAGGACTATGTGTCTGAAATGGTCTTTGAGGAAAGAACCACACAGATTTGAGGGGACCTGTCCAGTCAGTGCACCCATTTGACAGTAATCGTGTAGCGCAACTCAGAACTTAAGGACCTCAACATACTTTCTGTACAGGGAAGCTCTTGGCCTGCATCTCACCTGATGTTACTTAATTGATGACTGATTATGCCGAAGCTGGAAGCGAGCTTCATCCGGAATCCTCAAGCACAGAGGAACTGGCTATCTTAGGTACCTATAACTGCCGAAACAACAATGCTGTTAACATTGTTGTTCTGGCGACAGACTTAGATAAGATGGTGGTAGCAAGCCAGGAGGACTTAGAACAAGCCCTACGACCAACAAACCGAGCAGATAATTTTGCCCCCTCTGGGGACCGAACCCTCACATCTGGGTCAAGTGATCTAACCACTAGACCATAGAGCCGGTGACAGTGTCTCATACTAAGTAAATAGCATACTTTTAGTTCGCCAACGCATTTAAATCGCAATCTAGACCTTTGGAACATTCACTACGATAGTACTTACCTAATTAAATAATTTGATAGGAATTATTTATTAACAATTAAGTAATAGAAAGTTTAGGCTAAACGTTTTATCAGTAACAGCTTCTGCCCGCGACTTGGTTCGCGTTGAAGTCGATAAAATACAGCCCTTTCTCGCTGATAATGTAATGCTCTTTTTAATTTTTATTTATATTTGGATTTAAATTTTGTTTTTAATTTTGATTTAAATTTAAAATTCATATTTTGATTTTAAGTTTGAATGTTGATTTTAATTTTTGTTATTTTTAATTTGTGTGTTTTTTTTTATCATGTATTTTTATGTATCATGTGGTCTGCAATGAAGATTGTATTTATTTATTTAATGGTGAAAGAATTTATAAAATCGGTCCAGTAGTTTCTGAGTCTATTCATTACTGACAAACAAACATACAAAAATCAAATCTTGCCTGTTTGTAATATCAGTTTAAGGCGAAAGCGTCAATCAGCCCGCGAAATTCAAATTTTCTTAGGTTTTTTGCAATTTGCAGGTCAGTATCATGTTGTATGTTGATCTAAATATGATTCGCGGCCGTATCAAATGCTTATTTAAAGAATTATATTCATAAAAATGATCAATACAACTCTCTAAGTTCATATAATCGCATTGAATGACTATTTCATGAAATCATGACATTTGGCGATTGTGCTCACTTATGGAATTGTATTGCTGATTGTAATGATTATAATTATGTAAAGCCATATTGGTTACGGTCGCGAATCATATTTTAATCAACATAAAACCTCACACTGACCTGCTAAATGTAAAAAACTAAAGAAAATTTGAATGACGCGGGCTACCTTAGCGCCTGCCCCTTAAGCTAAACAATTTATCAGTAATAACATTTACCTACTGTACAATACACTGACACTCGGATTATTACTGTGTACTGCCATTTACCAATTATGATAATAAATTACCTATACTTATGCCTTTATCATTTGCGAACATGCAATTTAAAATTTCACCGATACAGCACAGATTTTTTCAGAATAATTTCCGATTTGTCGTGTCAGTCACGCAATTAGAATGAATAATGCAAGCGCATTTAATTAATTCATTAGTTCCTTCATCCATTCCCGTTACAACTAAGAATTGCCTATACCTACCTCTGAAGAATTAGAGAGTAGGTACTGTCGCGGACAGGCATAACTGAATACTGTAAGGACTATTCCTGCTTGCAGCGCTCGGCCGCTATAGCAACGGTTACCTACGAAAAATAAGTGTCGTGTGCACGGGATTTTGTTTTCAAAGTGGTTAGATATGCGTGCCCGCGATGGTACACACTTTATGGGCCGAGTCATACCGGAATGGCAGCGGCCGGCAGCGACACGGCGAGCACTTTCAGTGTGAAATAATTTTAAACCTTATCTACATACTTAAAAGACCAGTATCGCTTGAAAAGCTTGAAAAGGTTGCGAGGCCGCCCGCGGTGACGTGAGCGGCCGCGCGCCACGCTCATCTTGTCGGTGGTTCTGCCCGCGGCTGCCGGCGGCGACGCGAGGCTGCTCGCGGCCGCCCGCGGTACCAAAAGTTTAAAATTATTTCACTCTGAAAGTGCTCGCCGCGTCGCAGCCGGCTGCTGCCATTCCGGTGTGACTCGGCCTTTACTCTGACGGACATGTAATATAGGTATACCTACGCTAACTGGGAATAAGATAATCTAAGTATACTAATACCTACCTACCTATTATAAAGAGGTAAAATTTGTAAGTTTGTATGTAGAAGGTAATCTTAGGAACTACTAATCCAATTCCGAGAATCATTTCACTACTGAAAGCTAAAGTATTGCCGAGTAACATATTTTATGTAAAAACAAGAAATTTCACGAGGACGACGTCGCGGGCAGAAGCTACTTTGAAATAATTTCAATGGTAAGGAAAATAATTAAGTAGGTTGAACTTGTAATAGTTATACATACGCCATAGGGTAAGGTAAGTTAACGTGAAATTCGATTTCCAAGCTAGAAAGTGTCATCTACACTCGCAAAACATATTCCTTTGAAACATTGACTCAAAACGAACGTACTTTATTGCTCACTGTTACGGCCCCGCCGCCGAGCCGCTGCCAGGTGGCGTACAGCCCGCGGGTCTAATGCCCGTTTTCACCTTCACTAGGTGACATTTAAATGAATCCCTAAATAAAAGTGCACTGTTGGATTTTCAACGCTAGGCTCAACGCTGAGAGTTGATTATCCAACAGTGCACTTTTATTTAGGGATTCATTTAAGTGTCACTTAGTTGTCGGATTACTACAGCCATGCCGCATGCCGCTGCGCCAGCCAGAGCTCTTCGCGCCACGTGTAAGGGCGCCGCGAGTTTTGAAAAAGACTTTTATTCAGAAATCGCATGGCGGATGTCTTTTCAGATTCTTTCAGAAAATAAAATAGATTTAATACCAGGCCTAGTGTCCATCACTTTCGAAGTCAATTCGTAGCGGCAACAGCCGGAACACTCACTGTACCTAGCGTGTGTGTTGTCTTCTGTCAGTCAAGTTCAGTTCAAGCTGAGTAGTCCATGTTTCACACACCGTCAATTACACACACACACACACACGGCTTCCGTACTCCTTAAACTTGAATCAGGTTTGATGTAAACTAAATAGTAATAACGCGACTAAATGTTGTGCTAATTACAGTAATTACAGCTGTCGTGGCGGAAACCGGTGAACGAGTCAAATGAGGCGGAAGGCGACATGTCCGCACAGTCAATGTAAGTAAATAGATATTCTGTTTCCTTCATAGTCCATCAATGCGGAAAATTCGCAAAGTGAAGCGATTGCGGCTTAGCACCGGGGTCTTTTTTTTTTAGGGTGGGAAATTATCAAAATACTTCTCCCGCTCTCTGCGGGGCGCGTGTCAAACTCTTACTGACTAAAACCCACCCGTGTTCCTTCAGTGTCGCCTGTACGTTGCCAGGGGCAGGGGTATCCCTTTCGGAATTTTCCGCGACCCCGGCAGGCATCGGTCCTAGCAGACCTCTTCTGTTGTGCTAACATCTCTTTGAGGCTCGCGTGGAACACAACGCGCCGTCGACCCGGGCCTGGTTCTTATCGGACTGCGAGCTACAAATTGCTCACCGTCCGCAAGCCCGCGCCTACGGTGACCGGGAATCGGCCTGCGATTCCCGACACCCAGGGCGCCTCTCCCTCACGCCTTCCGCCTCCTCATTCGCGAGCATTACTGCTTCGCAGGAGGTGACGGCTTCCCACGCCCTCTCGCTCCGTACCATGGCCTAGGCCAGGGCCGGACGCAAGAGATCACTGCCGCCGATCGCCTCCACACGGCGGTGCCCCGCCCAAGCCGGGCATATCTCCACCGTATGCTCCACCGTGTCCTCTGGGCGATCCACACAGTGGTGACACCCGGGCGTTTCCTTCCGCCTTAACCTGAAGAGGAACCTCGCGAAACAACCGTCCAGTGAGGACCTGCGTCAGGCGGAAGGTGAGGACGCCGTGGCGCTTCTCTAGCCACTCCTCAAAAAGGGGACTTATCGCCGCAACTGTGGCGTGCCCAGCACTGGGTTGCGATAATCGCACTCTCTATGACACCATGAGATCCCGCCGGAGCTCTGCCCACTGTGCCGTGATTTCTCGCGGCAGCGGAGTTACGCGCCGGCGTTTCGCCTCCTCGCGCCACTCCCAAATGTGCGCGAGGATTTTTGCCTCCAGATCCCATGGCGGCAATCCGGCAATAGCACCGGGGCCTAGCATTACGATACCAATAGGGATCTGCCTTATTTTTAAACGACTTCATAAAATGAAGGAGGTTATACATTCGGCAAGGGTTTCTTTTTCATTTTCAATCGACTTCGACGAGTGAAAAATAACTTTAATTTCTGAAGTTGGTGGCAAAAAAACGAAAACATAAAATCAAAGACACCGGCTTCCGAAATTAAAGTAATTTTTCACTTCGTAGTGGTTTATCCGAAGTTGGTTGTATGTTATAATGGTTAGAACTTGGATAATGGAAGAAATAAAAATATTTTTTTCATGAAATAAATATAGTAGATAGGAATAAAAAATTCGTCATAAATCATAATTACAATCAAGCATCCAAGAAGGATCTTCAGCAAAGCTTCTATCTTGCGTACCTTCTTCAAGTTCTTCATCACTGCATTCTTCTCCACCACTCATTCGAGAACAGCCTTTCATCTTCCTAATCAAGTCTCCCCATTTTAACTTTACACTGCAGAATGGGCAGCTACCTCCTATAGGCACATACTCTCCTGGTACCAGAAATAGGTCAGCAAGGCATGTAATGTGGGTTATAAGCTCACAGTTGGGATTCAAACAGGTAATCTTTGTTTGGCCGCTGGATATGTAGGTTGAACATAGTAGACATTCTTCATCAGGTGGTATGGTGGTAGAAGTTTTATGTTTCAAGTTCTTACTTTTGACTGGTCCTTGGCTAAATGTCATGTGTTCTGGTGGTATTCTTTCTGGCTGCAATGTAAAATATAAGAATTTTTAAGCTTTTAGGAGACAACAGGGATGACGCCTCGGTAAAAAAAAGAAATTCTATTTAGTCCGTCAGTAAGTTCATAAAAAAATATTAGACACGTATTCTTTGGTTTATCATATTAATAAAAAAATACTTAGATAAAACGCATTAAAGTTGGGGGTCGCTACGTCCAAAGTAAGTATAAAATCTACATACTCGTGACGTCATGGCAAATTTTAACTCAATGTATCGCCGTAATCTTTTGATTACGTAAAATAAGAAAAAATACGTGTCCAATATATTTAAATAATTCACCTGACGGACAAAAAAAGAATTTTTTGTCATCATCCCTATTGCATGATGATTAATGTTTTAGTGTTGATTGATATTTTTCCACATTCATTATAATAATGCCTAAAAGTTACTTTAGTCTCGTTTATCATCTATGAGGCTTATCAAAATATGAGCATGGATTTATATTTTTTTTAAAATTAAGAACTTTTGACTTAACCAATTTACTGCAGTTTCTTTAAAGCGAAAGCGTCAAGGTAGCCCGCAAAATTCAAATTTTCTTACTTTTTTGCAATTTGCAGGTCAGTATCATGTTGTATGTTGATCTAAATATGATTCAAGCCCGTATCAAATGTTTATTTATAGAATTATAATCATAAAATTGATCAATACAACTCTCTAAGTTCATATAATCGCATTGAATGACTATTTCATGAAATCATGACATTTGGCGATTGTGCTTACTTATGGAGTTGTATTGCTGATTGTAATGATTATAATTATATAAAGCCATATTGGTTACGGTCGCGAATCATATTTTAATCAACATAAAACCTCACACTGACCTGCAAAATGTAAAAAACCAAAGAAAATTTGAATTTCGCGGGCTTTCTTAGCGCATGCCCCTTAAGTCTTCTGTAGTCAAATGATTTGATTGGCTGTTGAGATTTCAGTCAGCCAAATACAGCAGACCTCCTCTCGGCCAGAGGGAGTGGGCCGTGATCTACCATGCAGGCCCAGTGCGGGTTGGTAGATGTCACATGTCTTCGAATTTTTGGTTCTAGGACACGCCGTTTGCCTGACAATGTTTTCCTTCTATTGAGAGCCTTGGTGATGAAGTAATTTACACAAAGTAAAGCGCCTGTCTTGATTCCAATCTAAGATCATAAGTCACCACCAATACCACTGGGCACTGGGTGTCAAGCATAAAAGCCATAAATAAAAAGGTTCATACAGGAAATTCTTCATGATATTCCATCTCCAACCACCTTATAATTAAAGGCAGGCGACACCAAGGTCCCACCTGGAGCATTTCACTCAAAACCCTCAGTTTGAACTTGAATTCAGACTCCTTTCTTGGGATCTTCTTCAAATTTAGGTGTTGGAGTCTTATAGTCTTTGCTGGGTTCTGCCAGGCCCATTCAAACTGAAATAGGTAATTATGGATAGTATTTCAGTTATATCTATTATTATTATATTAAAGGAAAAATTATTCATAATAAATCAATACTTACTCTAAGAGCAGAAATATTATTTGGGAATCCATGCACTATCATCACCATCTTCCTAAAAATATTTATTTTAATTTTAGACAAGAAAGTGTAAGTAGTTTGTTTTAGAGGTACTTAATTCGTTAGCTTTTAGAGGAAGCTTTAGCAAAAATAATATAATAAAATAATATTGTGTGCCTTAACCTGAGTGAAATAAATTTATTTTCTTTCTTTCTTTCTTTCAAAAAAGACCGGTAGTTAACCTACTGAAGAAACAATAAGCAGTGGTTTTTCTGCATTCTGGTTACTAAAACAATTTTATACACACCAGGGCCCCTTATTATTAGTTCTGTGAGCCCCTCCAGCCCAGGTTCCTCTGTTATGCTGCATTATTCTCCTGTTTGGATCCCGAGTGTAACCAATGTATGTGCGGCCTTTGTATTTAGGGTTGATACAATATAACAAATAAACCCCGAAGAAATCCTCCACTATTTCTGGCTCCGACATGTTATCAGTTGTGTGTTTGTAGCTATAATTTTACATTACACTTGGTTTTAATTTTTCGTATTTATTTTTGCCGACTATTAAATGGCATTTTGACAGCTACGTATTGAAATTACAATAATATTCCAAGACGGGACGCAAAATCATATTTTCTCGTCAAAAAATGATTTTCATTGATGCAAGACATTTTACTTATATTTTCTTCTAAAGTTATACAATTAAATGACAGCATAGTTCTACAATTATATTAATTATATAAAAATGATTTCTGGAAAATACAAATTAATGATCGAAAACTAAACGCAACATTCACCGTCAGCCGTCAGTCCAGCCAATAATATTTGATCAAATTCATTCAAATGTCAAATCAAATTATCAATGCCAAAAAATTGTGTTGGTTTTGGTACCGGGATTCGGGAATCAAAGTGAATTTACGAAAATGAGATAGCGATTTCTCAATTCTGTTTTGTCTGAAACTATTCCTATGCAATAAGACGTTATAATGGCTGAAAATAAAACTTCCAAAATAAACCAAAACATTTGTGGACTGTGAGTATGAACCTAACCTCTTTGTAATGTTTTGTTTAGCCCAAGGCCTATTTATCATTATTTATTTCTATTTTGCGCGTTACAAGCGCACGTAAATAAAAATATCACTATCTAATATTTCAGCTGCGATGACAAACAGAGCAAATACTGCTGTCCGCGCTGCGAAACTTTCTACTGCTCCCTAGACTGCTACAAATCAGAAAAGCACCAACAATGCTCGGAAAGTTTCTACCGAGAATGCGTAACCGACGAACTGACGTCACACCACACTGATGACGAATCCAGGGACAAAATGATTGACATTTTAAAACGGATGCAGAACGAAGATGTTGACAACATTGACATAGATGACTTGATAGAATATGACGACGAACCTGCAGATTCTGATGATGAACCGGAAATAGAGCTTGAGGAACGGATAAAAGACTTGAACCTTGATGATGCGGATGCTGTCTGGAATGCGTTGACGGAAGATGAGAGGAATGAATTTGAAGCATTATTAAATCAAGGGGATGTTGGATCTATAATGCCGCAGTGGGATCCATGGTGGACGTATCGAAGGGATAAGAAGTTAGTGGAAGATGTCGTTGTTGATGATGGGGATGCTTTGAAGAAGTGTCCAGAGTTAAAAGCTGTGCCTAAGTTTGAGACTTTGACTGTAAGTGCACTTCTAAAATTTACAAAACAGTTTGCCTCAGTTAAGTACATACATAGGTTTCTTACCAGCTTTAAGGACTCAGGAAACATCATACTTCAAAGCAATAGATTCTGGACTTAAGGGTCTTCAACATGAAATTGTGTTATGGGGGTTGGATAAATTTATAGATGTAGAAAACTTAAAGTAGAAGCCATGAAAACATAACATAACATCACGCCTTGTTTCCCCGAATGGTTAGGCAGAAGTGTACCTATAGTACACCCACATTCCGCCAGTTACGTTCAAGTCCCTTGTTTTTTCAAGAATGTTAATCTATCAAAAACTCCTCTAATTTAGCTACATCTTTGAAGTCGAAATTGAAGTTTTCTTATGTATGTAAATTAGCCTTCTGATGGGATTGATTATGCTTTCTTTTCTATTATAATTTTTAATTATACTTATTTATTACAGGCCGTCAAACCATCACCAGCTATCAAGAACAACATCACAAATGTGCTAGCATCCTATGCTTTCATAATGCGGTACTTCAATGGAGAGGTAGAACCGGGAGAGGCAGTGATATGCCTACTCAATGTTTGTGATAATTTGGACAGTAATGCCAACTTTGACGACCCAGCCATTGCTTTAGAGTCTGTTGCACAGAACTGCCTGCAGGTAGTTTTTCATACATTATAATCACCACCTTTTGTCATCAAAAAGAAAGACAAAGAGAAAACTTATGACATACTTGTGTAATGTCTATTTTGTGGGACATTCAATCAACAGGTTCACTCACAATATTTAAATCTAAAATCCTGATTGACCTATAAAGCTACTTTTTGGTTGAACCAAGCCCAAAGCCTAAAAGTCTGACAGCCAGACTTACAAAGGGGTATTGTGTTACCCAGTAATTGGGTTGTGGAGGTCAGATAGGGACTGTTCCATGTAAATTACTGGTATTCAGCTTTATCCGGTTAGACTGGAAGCCAACCCCAAAATAGTTGGGAAAAGGCTAGGCAAATTGACATGCAAAGAAGATGCTTGTGTGCATGCTTCCTAATCAAATCACAGTATTTCTAATTAGATTTTTTTACCATTTTAGAGTGAACTCATACAAACAGATGAAGCTAGTCTGACAGTCATGAAAAAGGACACATTTCTCATAATCAGAGGTCCCAGTGAAGAAAACGAAAAGTACTACTGCCAGGCTGCCTTATCACATTTACACGACATACTAACCCAGGCCAAATCTAAAGGAAAGCAAGAAAACCCTGAACAAAAGTCTGTCAAAGGCAAGACAGCATTTTCGAGAAAATTCCCTGAACATGAAAAGGAACATTTTCCTAATTTAGATGTAAGCAAAGTGAAGAAGTGTTTGAAAAAAGTAGAATTCTACTTGTCGTATATAGAATGTTATGATATGGATTTTGAATAAACAATTTACAGTAAGTAATTTGGTGATTTTATTTGTAACGAACTACCTACCTGCTCATCTGGGGTATAAAAGCTCATAGAATACATATTAGTACAAGTACAGAAGGTGCACTTGGCAAAATAATTTAAATAAAAAGTGACTCTTACTACGACACAATAAAGTGCAATTCTCATAACCTACAGGTATATTCACCTAGAAGTTGCCTCTCTTTCTATCGCGTAACTCTTGTATCTTCTGACACTACGTTACGCTCACTGATTTGGCCCTACAAGACGAGCCCGCCGCGTACTTGTACCTTCATACCTAAAATCCGGAGTGCGCCTAGCCTGGTTATGTTATGATGAAATGGCACATATCATCCCTAGCATTATGAAAATGCCTAATACACGAGTCGCATAAAACTTCATAGTTTCATGTTGGACTATTCAACAAAGAAGTTCGATTCTAATTTCAGCTCGAAAGCACTAAAAACATGGCCGCCACATTTTCTGATTATAATTCGTGTCACCCAATAAAAAAAAAATCTGTTAAAAGGTTAATATTTCGCAAACGGACCCCTAAATCCAATAACGGTTTTCACAAGCTCACAATATTTTTGAACGACCTTTCTAACGATACTCCACACCATGGGTAGAGGAGAAAAAAAAGAAACATCCCCACTTTAAGTGTAGGGGAGGTACACACGGCTACACATCAAGCTATACATTTCCAGTATAAGCTGATCTCGCATTGTACAGAAATCCTATACAATGCAAGATCAGCATAAACTGGAAATGTATAGCTTGATGTGTAGCCGTGTGTACCTACCCTAAAAAAAATATGTTTCTTGATTTTATTTTACCATTTTGTCGGCATGATTAATATGTATACATATATGCCAAAGTGCAACTTTCTAGTACTAACCGTCTCTGAGCTAAGCCGCGGACAGACAGACAGACGGACATGGCGAAACTATAAGGGTTCCATGTTTACTACGGAACCCCAAAAAACTGTCATGTGAAAAAAGCTTTTAACTCGTTTCGTCTATCTAAGAAAAGTACCAGTTACTATTTTACTTTCAATAAACGGAAAGGCTATATGAGATCAGCTTATACTGGACATGTATAGCTTGGATGTTGGGGTGTCGCCTGGGTCTGTTCTTCATAGTTCCCAACTTCATAGGTTTCCACGCGACTTATCTAGAAATAACGGCCGAACTACTTTGGAATTAAGCCGACGTTCCCAAGGACGTAAAAATATCGCGGCGGAATTTTATAGCACACTGGATTTTCAACTCCGAGCCTAGCATTGAGATTTCAACTCAACAACAACAGAGTGCATTCTAGCGCGTTGAAAAACACTGTCACCTCTCGGCGCTAAGCAGATCGTTGAAAATCCAATGCGCGGAAAAAAATCGCAGTGATATTTTTAAGTCCGTACGAACGTCTACTTACGTATACAGATGTTTAGTGTAGAAGACCATTTCTTATGTGTGTGTGAAGGCGGCTCGGCTATTACTGAGCGCTTACGAGCTTACGCGGATTGAAATAATCGGATGCGAACATCAGACACACAAGTCCAACCCGTTTGTGAGATAGAACTTTATGTATGAGCCGAACATCGCAACAATCGATAACTGCAGACCGTGCGGATGTTAGACCTGAGACGCTCAACGAAGTACGAGGGCGCTGCAAAATTGCTTATATCCGTTTATTTATTTCTGTGTATCCAAATAAAAAAATCCTTTAAACAATTGTATCTAGTTCCAGAAAATAGAGCCACAACTACTGGTGGAGCCGGGTACAGAGTTCAGGTTCCGATAAAAAACCTAACAAAACATGCAATGTCCAGCTGCATCTGGAGAATTCTGCATTCAGCAGAGCCATACCCAGGAACCTATTGGCCTAGTAGGCTCTTGGTATTTGGGCAATTGGCTGTAATTCGGTACACATGACAAGTTTAGGTATATTCCACAGGTTTTAATGATGATTAAGATTTAATGTCTTATTTTGTTAACAGGTACCTAGTCGTTTTATAACGCCATTGCTACTAAATTAAAACTATCCGCAGCTCCACATGAGTAAAGGTTTATTTATACATACAAAGTAGCTACCTTGGGTACTTAAAATGTCATAAAGAAAATATTTTATTTAAGCGTTTGTCAATATTAATGCACCAAAAGTGTTTGTTTATCAAAACAGGTATAACAAGGACTGCAAGGACTTGATTGACTAGCCAATCAACGACTTGTTCGATCACGTGACACAGATAGCCCCTAGCAATTGCCCCCGTTCGATCCTCCAAAGAGATATGAATTTCATCCCCCGTGCGCAGACGACCTTGAGAGGTCAACCGCTTGTCCGTACTGCATTTTAATATTCTTTAGAAAATAAAGTAGAAAAGGTATTGTAGTGTAAAGAAAGGGTACTTATAAAGTAACTTCAAGAACTTTGGTCTTAAAAAGACCGCTTATAAGATGAATCCATCGGATCGTATAAGCTCGATCCCGCCAAAAGTCAGTTTTCGGCGAGCCCTATTGGCTGACGGCTCCCTTCCCTTGCAATGCAATTTTCACGAATCAATAGTATCCACCCTTCCGACACATCGCCCTACATTGCATCGGGCTCGTTAGTCATTTATCAAAGTACTTGCATATTTAGTTAAAAGATCAATCATGGACTTGGTTTTGGTTAGACTAGCTTTGTCAAAGTTGCTGACGTATGTAAAAAAAGTATCTACCGAACGTCTGAACGTTCTGGAGTGAGTCAAATGAAAGATTTGTGTGCGCGAAGGCATATTAAGTACTTAGTCACATATAGTGCTGCGACATTGAAGACATGTTGTTGATTGAAATAAAAAACCGTTTGATTTTTTTTGATAATTCGGTTGGAGACGAACATTGAACAATATTCTTTGGACCTGAATACTAGTGTTATAAATTCCAAAAGTTTTGACGAATTTATTTGATAAACAAAATAGTGATGGACATTTGGACAAAACTGCGATGTAACTGCTACCTATTTGGAAAAAATGTGTTTTAGTGGACATTGAAAGTTAATGATACTGATGAACATTGGATTTCAAGTTTATTCTAGTGAAAGGGTAGAAAAGGTACCTACTGTTGGACAAGTTTAGTGCCAGACTTGACAGCAGCAGCAGTACCTTGACTTCTTGGATCTGCAACCTAGTTTTCGCAAGACCTGACACCTAAGCAGTTATCACCATCAATCGTCATCTCCGCAAGTATATACATTTAGTCGACGTCATTAATCATGATCAGGCAACCAGAGTATGTTCCTGCATTTATGTGCAATAATAGTGGGTTCGAAGGCAACCACCATCACTGTCCTAATTTAAGGCGGCCACCGCCGCCGTCGGGGATGGTTGACGTAGGTCATCAACACTCAACAGTACCGCTTTTTGCGGTGAATGGACACAGAATGTTTGCACCACATCAGTTTCCACAGAGGATGCAAAACAACCGTGGATTGCTTATGATGCAGGTGCAGGGGCCGGGCCCGAGGCCGGCCCCAGCTTTTAGCCGACCGTTTTCGCCACCACACCCTTCGGAATTGATTCCTCCTGTTGTTCCGCATGAACATACTTTCGATAAAACAACAGTAACTCAGTTTGACGGGGTTAAGCCATCGCTGGGTTGCACCCCAGTGAACTTTGCTTTATGTAAAGAACGTTTTAACGGGATCGGTGACGTCAGGCCATTCATCAATGCTGTAATCGATTTTAAAAACTGTAGCGAAATGACGAATGAATCTGCTCTCCGAAGCTTCCCCTTGCTGTTGACGGACCAGGCAGCGAATTGGTGGCAGGAAAACAAAACATGGGTTACCGATTGGGACAATGCAATCAAACTGCTCCGCAACACTTACCGAGTTCGTACGGAACAACACAGAATTTACCGGCGCCTCTTCAGCGCACCTCAAAATGAAGAACCTACTGCGGCATTCGTCCAGAAGTCAAAAGGTTTATTAAGTAAAATACCAGTGAATACATTTACCAAAGAAACTCAGCTGGATTTGGTGTACGCAATGTTAAACCGCCGTATAAAGGAAAAAGTTGAACGTGAAGATTGTGATAGTTTCACAGATTTGCTGGAGCGCGCTCGGCAGGTGGAAGAAGCAATCGCGGAATCGAGTCAAGCACCTGCGGCTCCTCAAGCACCTGTGCGGCCTCAAATACCTGCGCGGCCTCAAGTACCTGCGCCACCACAAGTGCCTGCGCCACCACAAGTATCTGCGCCACCACAAGTACCTGAGCCACCACAAGTACCTGCACCACCACAAGTACCTACGCCACCTCAAGCAGCTGCGGTGCTTCAAGCACCTGTAGAGCTTCAACCATCCGAAGAGCCTCAACCACCCGAAGACGCTCAAGCACTTGTGTCGCCTCAAGTATCTGCACCATCTCAAGAATATAAGCCTCCTCAAGTACCTGTGTCACCCCAACCACCTGTTGAGCCTGGCGCACCAGAATGGCCCGCCACTTGTTCCTCTTTACCACCACTCCTCACTTCCGATAATTCTGAAACTCCTTGCGACCACTGCAAACTATATGGCCAGCTTTTTGAGCGAACGTGTCGAAAGTTACACAAGGGTGAGAAGACTGCAGAAAACATGCAACTGCTCGAGGAATTAAGTAAATTGAACGCTGAAAAGTTCAGCAAAATGGTATGTTTCCGCTGCCGATCCGATAACATCGTTGGCCTGAAATGTCAGAAATGTACGCATGAGGTTTCGAATAGCTGTCCTATGATTAATGTTAACATATATGATATGGACTTTAACATCGTAGTAGATACGGGGTCGAGCCATTCTATTGCATCAATGGATTTGATACAGCATTTCATTGCTTATGGGCAGGATTTCGCCTTTAAAGTGTTGATTATGCCTATTAGCGGTGTACCCACGCGTCAAGTTTTTCGCGTGGCAACTGTAGAAGTGATGGCAGCCGGAGTTATGATTCCAACGATGTTCATCGAGTTGCCGGGTACCATTACGACGGTGTTCGGCATGGATTTTATACAAAGGGCTGGTTTGGTAATGGACTTCCGCGGTATCGGGTCTTGGAACGTTCGGGGCGCAGTTGGGCCAGATCAACCCTTGATATGTGAACAATTGAACCGACTCAAATAATGAACTAAGAAAGTCGTCGATGTGAATTTTATACTTGGTAATGGTACAGTCACGAGCAAAAATAACGTAGGTACCGTACACTTACGTAAAATTCAAAAGCCATTGTCTCGTGAAATAACGATTGTAACTTTGAGAAAATACCTTTTTCGTAAAGGTGAGATTTTGAAAATACCCTCCTAACGCCTTGATTTAAGAAAATCGCTTTGATTCTTGCGTAAATGTAAGTTATTTATGCTCGTGACTACAGTTTGCCTTCTTAGTCGTTTCTACGTTGTACCTTGTTATTCTTCGATCACCATCTACTAAATAAATTAGATATGTGTAACATTCATTTAAAATATATTAGTGTAAAATCTACAGTGCAATCAATATAACTTGACGCGTGACGCGATTGATAGCACTGAATTTTTCAGTCATATGATTGGTATAGTTTGACCGAAACCGCTGTATCGCGCCTTACGTAAATGCACGGCGAGACGCAGCGGGGCAGTGCAGGCCGCTCATTCGTCAACGCTTTCCCCCGCCTCGTCGCGTAAACTATAAACTAACAAACTATAGTAGTGTTCTGTCAGTCGCCATTTTGAACCCTATTAGTATTGAAACTAAGACTGCAAAATTCAATGCTACCAATCGCGTCACGCGTCAAGTTATGGGTAACGCACTGTTGTCGTGTTTATCAGTGTGTTTTGAATTACTATACGCCGCGTCCAAGCGGCCAAAAGAATGCTTGTTGTGAATAATGTGATTGTTTAATTTAAGACTGACTGTGAGCTAAGATTTTTACCTGACTGCGGCGAAGCCCAAAAGCAAGGTATTTTAATTTTCAAAATTTGGTAAAAACGAATATGATATTTTAGAACTTCGCAGTCTCTCTTCATTGATATGATAAGGCTAAGGTCTGGCATAAATTGTTAAACGTTTATAAATGCTGAGTTATTAGCTCTTCTGAATAGATTTAGACTTAATATCGGCTGGTAAAGTACAGCTAATTCTAGCGGCCTATAAACCTTGTAGAAATACGAGTTCTAGACATAAGAAATAAAACGCATGGTACACCTTAACCAGATATATTCGTTCCAACATGAATAATCCAGAGGAATGTCAGATAAGTACGATCAACAATAATGTATACACAATTTTATAACACAACACTTAATATTTATAGTGTATTCTTCTTCACATGTCCTATTTGGTAAACCAACACGGTACGAAAACTAAAATTACTATATTTCAGCTAAATAGGTTAACGTTTTGATTTTCGTAAGAAACGCGTAATGGATTTTATCAAAAACTGCTTCGAATATACAATTTAAACACTTCTTTTTTCGAAATCTCAATCCGCCATATTTACAATATAGGATAAGTAAGTAACAAACACACTTTAGAGAACTATGACTTTGTTCACAAATATATGGTTAGGATACAGTTCACGTAAGCAAGGATTTCTGGTTGATATAATATAGGGAAATCTAAATCTCCTTTTGGTTGTTAAAGCGAAATAAGACAATTTGGTCAATGCAGAAAGGTTGTTATGCCCAACCCGTCCTAAAATATTATACTTAGCTTTTAAAAATGGGCTGTGCAGTAAAAATCTAAAAGTTTGTAATCCTTTTTCAGCACTTAATACTTCCCGTATTACCGAGTATGATTCCAGGACGAAAAAGAGATGGCGCTAGCGGTTATGTATATTCTCATCTCACTCTCTTGCACTCGAATCATGATGACATTAAAACGACATCGGCACCTGGTAAAAATAGTGTTTTGTTTGTCATGGGTATAATCTCTTCAAAAAATACGAGTAAAATATTGCTAAAATAAAAGTAAAAATTAATAATATAATTAATAATTATAATTATAAAATATTATAATTAATCATTACATTATATATCTCAAACTCAAACTCAAAGCATTTATTTCAATTAAACCATTTACAGACACTTTTGAATTGTCAAATAGTCGCGTCAGTTAGTCAGAAAGTTGAAGCTAGTTATATATTAATCCTTGCTTACCATAAGACCTGTATCATACAAATAACATTGACAGCTAAACTAGAAATTGGCCTAAAAATCTTCTAAGTATTAGTACAATAAATAGTTTATTTTATTCACTTTAATACATAAACATTCAAAACGGCTTGCTTAATATATTTAATATATTTTTTTATAATTTATTGATATATTTTTATAGCTATGATAACATGATGGTTTTTCCAATTTGGTTACAGAAGGAGCCAAACTCGCTTTTAATAAACGTTTTATATTACTTTAGTATTGTTTTTAAATCTTCTATGGAGTATATTCGCCGATAGGTCAGTAAATATACTACTTAGAAGAATCGGCTAGATTTTAACAATAATAATTTTCTTCCATATATTAAACTCAACTTATATTGAGTATGTAGCCTGTAAGATGCAACCATATTAATTGATGTTAGCATATAAGTATAGTATATCATAAGTTTCTACATATATTATGGTAAAATCTTTCCCCAAAATCCGAAATATCACTAGAAAAAAGACACCACCAGACTATCAAATTTTAAGACTAAGTTATTACCTCAATTTCAGAATACACATAGTATTTATGTAACTTGGGACTCACGGACATTTATAGCCCTTGGTTTTTGAAAGCCTGATTAGTGTAAATCTGCTGAAAAATCTCATGTTAGCTGTTGTTGAAATTGTCTTTCAAAAACCGGAGGATTAAAAAAAAAAGAACTATAAATATAACTCCGTCCCTGATTAGTTTTAGTCCACATCCGTCCCCGTTACATCTGTCATCGTTTTAAATTAAACAATTTTTACAACAATTTTCCCCACCTAAAGTTAACTTTCAGCAAAAATAAATACAATTAAATTGAAACTAAACACTCTCACCACAAATCACAACAGAAATACTAAATTAAAAATTGGTTAGCTTAGTAATGAGTCCTTCATTACCACACCGAAACAAGGAAATTAATAAGATTTTAAAAGAAAACATTCCTTTCATCGAATCGTAAGAAAAATCCATCCATTCCCTTCCATCCACCCTTTAATCGTCCTAATTCTCATCCCCAACCAACGATATGCATTCCTTTTTTTTTATTTACCTTCTTGTGAATTTTCTTGTTAACTTTTGGATACCTTAACATAGTTTATTTTTCATTGTAACTGAAATTGTCTGATGATGTTTTCAATAGAGTCCGCACCACTGAAGTCCGGCGGAAAATTGTGGAACTACATTTTTTTAATGCTATTTGATGCAATGACCACACTAGCGCCGCGTCAAAAGGACTTCAGCGGTGGGGCGGACTCTAGTTTACTTTATGTCATTCAAAACTGAACTTTGTTCTGACCACATTAGTAACATTTTTTATATAAATTGCAATAGTATGTCTGGCTTTAGTTTTTAGAACTTCAGCTGTTTATTCGTTTTTTAAGGTGTCGCAATAAAATTAAAATACCGCTCATATCGTATCTAAGGCAAAGAGCCTTAGATACGATATTAGCCTAAATTATGTAATCATATATGTCTATTTAATAATAATTATAAGAAAACTTTTTATCTTAAAATCTCTGTTTTCGGTATACAAATCTTGAAAGATAGAATCCATGTTAGGTATACTTGATTGTCTATAATATTGCATATGTGCAATTTTTTGTATTTACTATATGCGAGTATATAGAGTGTTACAAAGATCTTTTGGCGCCTAAATGACATCGACAGGGGGGCGTTGTTGGTAAAAATTTGTGAAATTATCACAGAAATTGTATCGGAAAAACATGATGGCGCCATTAGTTCCGATTTTGGCCATAATTATGTGTCAAATATTTATTGTATTTAGGATAAGTTTATAGGAACATAACGCGCTAGGCAGAAAACTTTCGCAATAACTAACTTATTATTTTTTCTATTTTTTTTGGCCGCCAGTGATAGTTAACGGTTTTTTGTGAATTATAGGAAAAATATGGGTCAGAGACCACGGTAAAATTTTCGGAGGGCAGTACCCTGCCCTCCGAATATTTGACTTGGAGAGCAGGGTAAAATGATTGGAGAGCAGGGTAAAATTAACCTTAGAAGGCAGGGTAAAATGAGACTTGGAGTCCAGGATAAAAATGTTTGGATTGGTTGATTAATAGAGAATGATTGGGCGCAAAACTATCAAACTGTAAATGCAAGATAGAGATGGGAACATGTTCAAGGCAAAGCATGTGCTAAGTATATACTTATATAGTAATTTTTATAGATCTCGGTCTAAAACACTGAAAAACTATTATGAAAACTAAGGAAAAAATACACGTTGTTAAAGTACTAAGTACCTTTTGAAATGACTTGGACCTTCGCATATTTTCATTGAGTCAATATTTTAGTATGGATAATTATAATAAGTCTGCCCAGCGCGTTGTCTAACATAGATTTAAGATACTCTTCATTTTTGTGTGCATTCTGCAAGTATGTATATCTGCAGTAAATAATTAATCATAGTATAGGGTGTTGTTAGACAAATTTGCCAAAAGAATATAATTCGACGTATCATTACAAAAATTTAGTTTGTTAACGAATTAATACTACTACAGGAATAAATTAGTTTTTCATAAAGTACCAAAAATAACATATTTTTGTAAAATGTCGACGATGGCTTTTGGCATACTGAAACTTTTATTTACGAACGATATTTTGGCTAAACATTTTAACAAAAAAAACTTTCCAGTTTTTGTTTTTGAAAGTTTATTTTTACATTTTTAATTCGATAGATTGTTTAATCCTTTTTTCGTCGATAGTAGTAAAAATGTGTATTGCGTAGTAATATTTCGCAATTGCATTTCAGTGTGAATCTACATGTCGTCAATTTGCAGGATGATTGGAGTGCTTAATGAAGCATTGACGTCGTAACATGGCGTTTTATTTTAAATAAGATGCTTCGATAAATTATCATGTACAGTGTTTTCACAGTTATTTATCTCTGATTTTGCATCACTGTCACATTGAACTTTATTTTCAATACGATAAGGTTGCTGTTGGGTTGCTGCTATCAGAGGTAAAATTACTGTAAACTGATTGAACAGTATCCGATCGTAAAATGAGACAACGGTCTACAAAGCCGATCTATAACAAAAACTCGTGCCATATTTATGGCTGGGTACTGTAGTAGACATATATGATACAAATGATTAAATTTTTGCCTAAAAATCTTTATAAACAACAAAAAGAAGTTTGTGGAAAGAATCGATAGTCAAACTTTTATACCCTGAGTTTTACAGGAAATACCAAGTCACCCAAAATTAGTAATGAAAATCACCAAAGTCATGTTACCGGGTTATACCATCACTACAAAAACTAGCCATAAGTAATGATAAAGAAAAAAATCCTTACCTAATCACCGATGAGAAGGTCATATCACCAACACAATAGGGTTATGGGGTTGTTTGTTGGAAGCTTCGCCGCGAGAGAGCACTGGCTGTTACTTGTCAAAATGATCGTGAGTGGAAAGCGACCAATCGGCGATAAGACAAATCACTTCACTCCACCTCGCAGGAAAGTTTTTAACAAGGAACTCTATTGGCAGTTAAATTAAAGTAACAAACACAGTCCATTCGCGTTAAGAAAATAGCGAGTCATCGATTTGCAAGAAATTAGAAAACCGACCATTTACGGCAGATCCTTGTACGAAACGCGTGTCTTTTGCGACCCGATTGGTCGAGAGGCGGCGGGCTACAACGATGAGTCACTGTTTTCTTAACGCGAATTTACTATAGTGTCATCTACATGGAACAAATTTGACAGTTTTCTTCCCGATTGTCTAGATTTTTATGCCATAAATTGGTTAATATTTAGGCGGCCCACCTGATGGCCGTGTTCAGTTCCGCCTATAGACATCCACAGTGTCGCATCGCAGTACGGTGGCATACTCCAGTATAGCAGGTAAAAGAAGGGACATCCTTTAAGGGAGTGTAGTACTCATGAAAATGTTCAAATTTTATAATGGAGCCAAGTATGAAAAAAAAAAACAACAGATTTATTTTCATATTTCGGAATTAATATAAAATAAATTCAGCTGTTCTATACATCTTTACAGTTATAGTATTGCGCTTTTGTATGGAACAGCTGGTTTTTATTTCATATAACAGTGTCGGTGTCTACTAAACGTTTTTCAACTTTATGAGTACTGTCATACTGTAGACAAACCCTAATTTTTACATTAATCTCCTAATAACAAAAACCACAATCTAATAAGGAATTTGATTCTGATAATACTGTATCATATCATAGGTCCTAGTTCTAAAGTTCAGGAAGGAGTTCCTAATAACGGACAGCATGTATGCTGCGGCCTCTTTTTCGGTAGAGTTCGGGGCGAATCGGGAACGGAGGAGGCGTATCGTTTGACCTCGGAAGCAAGGTAGACCGGTGTCCAGCATGAGAGAGACCATTGATATTATTGCTTCTTGGTAGGGCCTGGAAGGAGACAAGATGAAGTTAGGAAGTATAAATATAGGAAATATTTGAATTCGGAATTACAGATAATTGTCATGTTTTGGAACAATTTCAAATTCCATTGCAATCAAAAATATTTTAGGACTTTTTTATTTTACAATTATAAATGGTCAATCAAAAACCAACCTAAACTTCATAAAATTACGACAAATAGTTCATTAACTCATTAATTGGCAATACATGTAAATTATTTAAGATTGAGTATTCAACTATAGATGTTTTACGAGGCATCCTCGGACGATGCCTCGGGCGTCGGGCGATGTGACTCACACTGCTCTCGACGCTTGACGTAGCAACACGTCGTGTCCGGGTTCGCAACAAGTCAATCGTCATCCTGAGGATGCCTCGTTGAGAGGTGAAACACGTGTCGATTTCTTACAGGGTTCTTTATGACTCTTTAAGAACAGTTAAGCGAATTAGGTTACTAAATAAACGTCGTTTATTGAATTTTATAATGGATTTCCGCAAAGTTACGCCTGAGTCAATTAACTAATGAAATAAAGTTAATATTCACCTGACAGCAAGGAAGGCTTGCACACAGAGCTCGCAGAACCATCTAAACGGTGGTGCTTCCATCTTGCCTCCCATAACCATCACCATTTCATCAGTCAGTTTGATGTCAGGTTCGAATCCTAGGTTACCGCCCGGCGATGACTCGAACATGAAGCCGAAATCTGGAAAAGTAAGTACATACATGATTGAAATCTTTTTGACGGTAGTAAAAAGATCGAAAAATCGCATTTCCTGGATTACTAAAGTTCACTTAAAAAGAAAGAGTAAGAGAGTAGATTTCTAGGAGAAGTCCGTCTGATGCTAGGTTCAAAATATCAATATTATCAAAGACTGTTACAGAATTAGTAGAGTTCTTCTTTTTTTATCCTGACCACAACGGGGAAGCTCTCGGCCTGCATCGCACCATGGTAAGTGATGATCAGGCCGAAGGTGGAAGCTTCACCCGGAATCCTCAACCACAGAGAAACCCACTATCTTACCTCTAACTGCCGAAAAAACAATGCCGTGAACATGGTTGTTATGGCGAAAGACTTAGATAAGATGGTGGTACACTCGGCTACACATCAAGCTATACATTTCCAGTTTATGCTGATCTGGTATCGTATAGGATTTCCGTACAATGCGAGGTCAGCTGTGTACCTAGCCAGGCGGACTTAGAACAAGCCCTACCACCAACCAAACCGAGCAGAAAATTTTGTCCCCCCCCTGGGGATTGGACCCGGGACCTCTGGGTCTGAGACAGGTGGTCTAACCACTATACCACAGAGGGGGTCTTTGTCACATCTCTCTTGGGACTCTTCCGCAGAAGTACCTACTTTGTTATTTCTGCCACCAATCAGACTTGCTGTATTCCGATGTCAAATCAATCTGCCCAGCCTTTTCCCAACTATGTTGGGGTCGGCTTCCAGTCTAGACGGAGGCAGCTGAATACCGTATTTTACATGAAGCGACTGCCTATCTGACCTCCACAACCTAGTAACTGGGTAATACGATACCCTTTGGTGAGATTGGTTGTCAGACTTTCGGGCTTCTGACGACCCGTAAGAATAAAGTATGAATAACAGCCGGGACTTAACGTGCTTTCCGAGGCACGGAGGAGTCTCGGTTTGTTAATATGGTCACACATCCACAGACCAACCCCGGGAAGCGTAGCTTAACCTGATGGATCGAACCGTGCGGCTGTTATTACTTAGCCACGAGCTTCTCCTGCTCCTCCACTTTTCTGTGTTCTTATGAAAATTAAATAAAACTTGGTATAGTGGTTACTTCCTTAAGCCTTCCCAGGAGCATACTGTAGTATTTCGTTTTTCTTTTTTAAGTTTTCCATAGAATAAAATCATACAAAAACAGTGTTTCTGGAAGGCTTTTAGAACGTTTATTCTGAAACTGGGCAACGTCGCAAATAGATGTCAAATATTTCGCTGTTTTGATTAATTTGGCAATATAACTGTATGGAAATATAAAATGTGGCTAACTAGCGAACTAGAATATTAATAATGAATTGCATTTATAACACTGATTTTGATATTGTACCCGTTTTAAGTGTAAAAAAGGCATTTGGAAAGTTTCCAATTTTTTTTTTTACATCTTAAACCAAATATTCGGTGTTACGATATTAATTATTGCATTTCTTAATCAATATTTTAGTTCGCTAGTTAACCACATTTCATATTTCCATACAGCAATATTACCAAATTAATCAAAACAGGTAATTTGACAGCAATTTGCGACGGTGCCAACTTTTAGCATAATCGCACTTAATATATTTTAAAGTGAATAGCTGTTCTATGCTTGGGGTTTCAGCATAAAGGACGCTCCTAGCGTATACTATACCTTTTGTAGTAAAATCAAAGATAAGATAATATCAGTACTGTATTAGCAAAATGTATACAAACCTATATGTATGATATGTCCGTCTGTATCCAGCATGATGTTGCCGTTGTGTCTGTCCTTGATTTGAAGTAGGAACCCGATCACGCTGTACGCAGCCATTGACGTCACGAAACAACGACGGGCAGCCTGAAATACACGGTTGTAATGTCGTTGTTGTATGTTGTTGCTTTAACCACAGATTAATACAGATTGTTCATTCCGCATTTTTGGTATGAAGCTACTACGCGTGTGTAACTCTTTACGGAACCGACTCACTGATCCGGATCATTGAAGTGTTCCAAAAGATTGGTTCAGTAACAACGTTTCAATAGGGATGATGCCTGGGTAAAAAAAAATGAAATTCTAATTAGTCCGTCAGTCAGATAATAAAAAAATATTAGACACGTATTTTTTGCTTTATCATATTACTAAAAAGTTACATAGATAAAACGCATTTTAAGTTGGAGAGTGGGAGTCGATACGTCACTAGTACGTATAAAATCTACATACTCGTGACGTCATGGCACATTTTACCTCAATGTATCGCCGTAATCTTTAGATTACGTAAAAAAAGAAAAAATACGTGTCCAATATTTTTTTATAATCTCAAAGACGGACTAAAAAAAATGTTTTGTCGTCATCCCTGTTGCATCATTTCAATCTGAATCATAAGTTGCCTCTGTGCTCTTTCCGCGCGACCATCGCTTGCGAGGCGACTGAGCAGCAGTGAGCGAGAGAGAAACACTGAGACGCTGAGTTACGTTACTTTAGTCAGTACTACTAAACTGACTCGCGAGACACGAGTGAGCGGGTGACACATTACAATCTATGTAAGTCAGTGTCACCGTAATCTTTAGATTACGTACAAATAGAGAAAATACGTGTTCCATATTTTTTAATAATCTCCAAGACGGAATAAAAAAAAGTCCCAATTCAGTGAGTGTAACGTAGTCAGAAGATCTAAGACATTTCACAATTTATTTATGGGCATCAAATGTAATCCGAAATACAGGATTACCACCTCGTTCGGATGCAGATAGTACCAAACTTTGTTTATTAAAAACTATAGCTAATATAACTGTAGGTAATTAGCGCTGCGACTTGAATTGTACTTTATTGTGTCGTAGCAAGAGTCGCTTTTTATTTAAATGATTTTGCGGAAAGAACCGTCTGTACTAATGTGTGCTTTAACTATCACATTTCTTTGATAAGTTAAGGATCGTAAAATTGATGATCACTTTTAGCGGTAACGCAGATAACCGACAATTATGTTCATTAACGAATTTGGCGATAACCGCATCAGCGATCCTCACACGTCGCCCATAAGTCTGAGTGCGAACGATAATGTTCTAAGGTAATGTATTATATAATCCAAACCTATTGTTTTTATGAATTTGTTAGTGAATCGACCATTCTGTAGTAGTTTGTTAGCGAATCATCGGTAGTCGTTGCTTTCAATTGCAAAACTACATTAAGTTCTTCCGAATTAATGATCGTGTATGCTTGAACTAGATACGGTAGCGGCCAAAAGTTCTAACTTTCAGGACTGCATTGGTTAGAAGTGAGCTGAGCTAGTCGCTACATTGGATTATTGGTTGAATTTGGAACGTGTCAGTACACTCGACAAACTTAGCGGTTCATCTAATTTCAACCTTATATCCTTATTAATAAGGTTGAAAACCACGAACAGTGCTATCGGTACATACCTGAAACTCTCTAGTCGTCTCATCTCCGTACTTCTTGATGAAGTACTCGTACATGCCGATGTCAGTCTGTCGGCCGAGCTGGTCGCGAGACTTGGCGTTAGGCACGCATTCTATTACGCCACACTGAAATAGTGTACAGAGGATTATCAACTTTAGTTTGAATAGTTTTAGATGTCATTTTTTAAATTATAAATTTTTAATAATTTTAAACTTCTGTTTTTAAATTTTATCTTAACCCAACATCGAGGTCGCAAATTCTTTTCCTTTTTTTAACTAAAAAACAAATTACATTGTTGGTATTTTTTTCTTATAATCACTAATATTGGATCACTTATAAATGTTTTTATATAAAAAAGTTTACTATATTCTTTGGCTCTTTTAAGCCTTTTTTTTTGTTGCAAATGGGAGTGAGATATTTCGCTGAACCTAATCAAACATAGTTCTAAAAGTGAGACTATTCAAGAACTCACTTAAATCATCACTTGATTTAAGTGAGTTCTTGAATAGTCTCATTGTAATTGTATTGCCCATGTTAACAAAAAAGATTTTTTTTTATATTTGATCGGGAATTAGATGATAATTTATCTGATGTTAATTTTTCAGCTTCGATAAGCTATGCTTTTTATACCTGTTTGCAACTTTAACAATGACCTCAATTGATACAATTGTGTGACTATGCAAAATATACACTCATACACAAGTAATTTGAGTACTGAACCAATGTTGCAGGACTTTTACAAAAAGTATTTATACTCATTCTTTATTTTTCGTTAGTGACTAACCTGGTGACAGATTAAAACCGCCCAAGGCCCTTGCCCTTGGCTTCAAATCATGCCTTCGAGAAATATCTCTCAGGCAGGTTTTTATAAAATAACACAAAAATCCTCAATTAAGGAAAATCCCAAATACTCACACCAGGCGCGGTAGCGACGACCTTATACGGGAACAGATACAAGTCAAGCCCAACTTGTTGGAAGATGTTCTTGAACAGCGATATGACTTGTAACGCCAACATGTCCTGTCTTACGTCATCTCCTACTTTAAAGATGGCGGCTTGCCATACTTCCGCTGCAATGCCAGTGAATCTGTCTTTGCCTTCTTCCTGTTTGGCGAAAAGGAGTGATTAGTGGTTTGTTTTTGATTAATGGATAGTGAAGTTAGTGTAGGAATGTTATTGACAGTTGTTGTGAATTAATAAAATCTTTTCTCACACTTGAAATTTCTTCTCATGCACATTCGGGTCGAGACATACTTGTAGAACATTGTCTGTATGTAACACGTGTATCCGTGCAAGATTCACAATTGTCAATGTTTTGTTCACACGTATTTCTACTTGCGGTTGAAAATTGAAGACGAATTTTAAAAGTAAAGTTTAAGTAAAATGATAGCATAAATGACACTACCTACGTTCCTTGATAAATTTTGGACACCACACAATGAACGCTAAGATTTTTTTGTTTACAAATGTATTCAATTCATAGTAACATCGGGGAGTTGGTACTTTATCCAGTGGTCTTTGGCTGAGATTTAGGTTGGGTAGGTTGGATTCTTCCACACACAGACTTACGAGTACGATAGTAGACGTAGAACGGCGATGACCCACGTTAAAATATTTTAGAAGACTCTGTTTTAAACGACAAAGTAAACACAAATTAAACTTGTATTGAATGCAAGTGAAAATGCATTTCTTTATGAATTCGTTTATGTATCGATGGCCCACGCACTGGCTTCTATTTTTTTTGTATTGCTAAGTAATCATCATTCTTTGAGTGCACACAACCGTGTTATTGATTGGATCGTATAAGCAAAATTATACCAGATTGTATTTTTTCTCATTGTATACTGTATCGGTTGACGTCATCACGTCAACGCCGGCTGTCACTGAAAACCAGCGCTGGGGCTCTGTCTCGCATAGGATCACAGCATTATGCTGAGCGATGACCATTTTGCGTTGATGTGACGCATATTTTCCCCCAATTTGTTCTTTTTTGTGTTTGTATTCTTTCTTTGCGTCATGTTTACAGCAAATAAACGTATTTTCTTTCTTTTCCCTTCGGAGCTGCACTTAATAATGAACTAGGAGGAAGCTTATGTCCAGCAGTGGATGTCTGGCTGCGGAATGAAGTGACTGTATAATTAAGTAAACACTTACTGAGGGAGGATCTTCTCCAGCAGAGATGGCCATGGCGACGGATTCCATCTCATCTATGCCGTACTTCCGCACCCTGAACCTCGCCAAGTAAGGGGCTTTCGCTGCACTCTGCATGGGGGTACCTGTAAAAAAATAATGGTTTTATGAGCTTAGCGAAACAAAGGCCGAGAACCGGGTGTGGCATAGAGAGTGCCATAGAGACTGTTCATTGATTGAGCTTAACGGCGAGAACTAAACGTATAAACAAGATTGGTTTACATCCGTTAACGGATAGCTTGATATCACGAAGCATGCAGTAGAAAATCGCAAGCTGAAGAAAAATCAAATTGCCAACACTAGTTAAGAAAGCCTAGTGTATAAAGCAGTGATAGCTTAGTGGTGTGACCGCCAGACTGCCAAGTCATAGGTCTCGAGTTGGAACCGAAGGCACGCGCCTCTGACTTTTCGGATTCATGTGCATATTGTATAATTATCACTTGCTTCAATAACGGTGAAGGAAAACATCGTGAGGAAACCGGCATGCCTTAAAGATATTTCTCGACGGCATGTGAAGCCAAGTCAGAGGCCCATGGGCGGCTTTAAAACTCTGACACCAGGTTAGTCCACGAAAAAAAGAAGAGTTAAGAAAAATAATATTATAATAACTTACCGCTTTTATAGTCGATGTCAGTAACCATTGAATCTGGATTTGAAGGTAAATAGCAACCGGGCTGAACCTGCGGGAAAAAATAAAATCTTTTTCATCATTTTTCACAAGGATATACACTTTCTACTTGAATACCATTTTACTGCGATCACAAATCTTTTTGCGAATCGTGTTGATTAAAGAGACGTCCACAGCTTACCCAGAGTTAACATTAACAACAGCACTTGTGCCAATTTTAACTGACAAATTTACTGCTACAAACAAACTTGCGGAAGTTAATTGCAAAGCCGGATGTTCTCTGATCATATTATTGAAAGAGCATTTGGAAATTTAGAAGCATGAGGAATAAGCTGTAAAGTTCGCTCATCCTCATTAGAAAAGGGAGGATCCGATCAGACGGGTGTCGTGTCTGGCGGGCAACTGCCCGACGATTGATGTCGGGGAAGTTATATGTATGCTGTTCGCGCGGTAAACTCTAATTGCGTGATGCAGGATTTGAGTGACGTCAGGTGTTTGATGCGTAGTTTGCATGTGGCGATGTAGATACCGCCACAGAATACTTAAACTTTTTAAAGCAAAAACACATTATGAATAATTATGAACGCACGGAGTTCCCGATGGCTTTGCCCATACAAAGGTTCATCTCCTATTTAACCCCTTTAGGGAATCTGTGGCCACATGTGACGATACAAATCATCGTCACATACGAACTACGCATCAAACTGAGGTCACGCAAAATCCTGCATCGCGCAAGCAGGGTTTACCGCGCAACTAGCATATGTACAATGTCCTGACATCAATCGTCGGGCAGTAGCCTACCAGACATAACCGCCCGTCTGGTCGGATGATCCTCCCTTTTCTATGAAAAATGAGTGTACTTTACACCCAGTTCCTCATACCTCTATAGATCCTCTTTTTAATCCTTCCTTACACACTTTCGTTATTTGAGAAACTTTTGTGCAAAATTTCATATTTCTAGACCCAGCCGTTTAGGCTGTGCGTTGTCTGTCAGTGAATTAGTTATCATTTTAATATCTCTATCTCTTGAAATCAATTTAGTTATCTCCAATGCTTTACCTTAACAGTTTTCAGCGCCTCCAAGCAAGCTCGTTTCCTCTCGGCGCCCTTCGGGAAAGGTCGGATAGTTCCGCTGATGTTCGTGATTTGGCTGAAGAAGTCAAACTCTCTCTCGTAGAACGCTTTAGCGGGACCCGATAGGTGATCCACTATGTTCTTTGTTAGGCTTTCTAGAATGTCGAATAGGGCAGCTAGAAGAAATAAAAAAATAGCTTTAGAAAACTAGACTACGCTAACCTAAATAGCATTATTAAATTGTGTTAGTTACAGTTGGTTGTGCGGTAACCTGTAGAATGGGATTAGTGACCATTCTTAGGGATCTCGTGCACGAGACGGCCAGGTAAACTATAGTAACCGATACGAATTGCGCACTTGGTCGTAACGGCAAGCTAGCCGGCCACCATACAATACCACTAAACGGCCACGCCTGGCCGGAGTCGTGGCCGCCTAGTGCGCAATTCCGCGATGTATCCATAGAGTACCTAATTTACGTGGTCGTTGAGATTAATCTTGAGTAAATTCAAAATTCTGAAAGAAAATTGAACAAATGGCTGTTTTACAATTTTGGTGTGCTAAAGATTTAAGTCTACCCCATGTTAAAAACTTTCATACTTATCAAGTTTAACTAGAGAGATATACAATTTTGTGCCACTTTATGCGAAATTTGTCTTTCGTGGACGGAGCGCTTCTGGGCTTGTTTGTGATAATAAGCTACAATTAGAGACTTCTCAATCAATCTGCCTAGCCTTTTCCCAACTATGTTGGGGTCAGCTTCCAGTCTAACCGTATGCAGCTGAATACCAGTATTTTACGTGGAGCGACTGCTTATCTGACATCCACAACCCAGTAACTGGGTAATACGATACCCCTTGGTAAGACTGGTTGTCAGACTTTCGGACTTCTGACGACCCGTAACGACTGTCAAAGATCCACGAATGACAGCCGGGACCAACGGCTTAACATGCTTTCCGAGGCACGTAAAACTTAGTATGTAAAGATGGTCACCCATCCACAGACCAACCCTGGAAAGCGTAGCTTAACCTGATGGATCGACCCGTTCGGCTGTTATTACTTTGCCACGAGCTCCTCTAGAGACTTCTTATAATAAAAAATAAATTAATTAATACTACCATTTAGTAACTAACAATTATATTATGAAGCTTATAATATATAACAAAACATACGCCTGTATTCCCGGAAGGGACAGGCAGAGGTGTAGCTACCTATAGTACACCCACATTTCGCCAGTTATATTTAAGTCCCATGTAATAGGGGGCGAGCCTATTGCCATCAACCGGGCACAAATCCAAACTCCGAGCTGCTACTGAGAAAAACCCAATAACAATTTCACGACCCGGGAATCGAACCCAGGACCTCATTGACAGCAGTATCGCTTGCGACCACGAGACCAACGAGCCTAAGGCTAAGCGTATGCTGAGACGCAGGTGACGCAGCACAGCACAGCACAGATTTTGCAGGGTAGAGCAGGTGAGGCAGACATAAGCCGCGAGCGCATGCTGCGACGCAGCTGCACAAACACATTCGCGTCCTAGCTAGTACAAACAATAGACGGCTGTGCTGCGTTACCTGCGTCTCAGCAAAAAATCAAGCGACGACCTGCACGCGTCGCGCAGAAATCTGTGCCGGCTCTACGACAAGACGCAGAGCAGAACAGACACATGTCAGCGTCACGCGTGCCAGCGCCTCAGCGTACGCAGCTGTCAGTACGTTCAAGCATTGCAAAATCTGCTCTGCCCTGCGCTGCGTGGAACTGCGTCAGCTGCGTCTCAGCATACGCTTAGCCTTATTACTATGTGACGAAAGCACATTAGTCAACTATACTTACGATCTTTGTTTTGCATCTCTTCGTCAGTGTACATGTTGGTGTGCATGTTCCATATCAGTTGATGAGCCACGACTTGAGATTTCTTCGATAATGACTTTATTAACTCTGCTACGTAGCCCATCTGAAGAAAGAAACAAAGTTACATTTGAGTTTGGGAAGGAAAAAACTGTTTAACCTGAATGCTACCATAAAACTATTTCAATAAGGCATAATATCATCTTATGAGAAAAAATATTGAATTGGAACAGCAGGAATCTTGACATTTAAAATTCGATTTTATTTTCATTCTTTAAGTTATATTATTTAATAGGATATGTTTCAGTTATTGCAACGCACAAATGAATTTACCGTACTGACAAAATAACCCATCTTCGCCAAGGTCCGCACGGGCGATTTTATTCATGCACTGCATTTTCAACTCTCTGCTTAACACCGAAAGTTGAAAATCCAACAGTGTGTTTTTTCAATGTGCTGGGACGAGAGTGCGTCCCAGCGCGAAAAATCCCGCCGCGATATTTTTACGTCCATACGAACGTGGGCTTATGAGCGTAGTTTGAAAGGAAAAAAGAGTATATTTCAATAGCAGTAAGACGCAAAGTAACTCACAGTGTCGTGCCGCAGCGCCTGCACCAGCTGCGGGATGTACAGCAGCACGGCGGAGGACGGGTACGACGTCAGCGTGGTCACGGCCGCCTGCGCCGACAGCGGGTGCGGCGGGTACTGCCGGCTGAAGTACGACAGCGCCTCCACCGGGCTCACGCGCGCCCACGTGATCATGTGCACCAGCTGGGATACACACACGGACTAAGAAAAGTGCATGGTCTAATAAAACAAGGTCTGGCATTCCGAGAGTGACACATGCTTACGTCACTATTCAGTTGCCACATTATTGCAACAAAACACGAATTAAGAAAAGATTTTCAGTCACCATTCAGTAAAAAAATATGTACAAAGCATTTAAATTGTCGTTTCGTCTGTCTAATCAAACGAAAAAATTAAATTTAAACATAAACCAACGTAATTGTTAATTAAAACCTCATTGTTTTATCGGATTCGCACAGGTAATAAAGGTGGTTGGGGAGTTAGCATTACAAACTTCTGGTAACACAGATGTGATGACGTAGACTTGTGTCACCCACGTGACCACTGTGTCCCGGAATGCTATACCTGGCGAAGTATATTATTATACCATGGAAAAGTGGAGAGATGGCGTGGGACACCCGGTTGAAACGAAGTTCCTTTGGCTGTATATTCTGTGATTAACAACTATTAGTGGAGCGCTTAAGGGGTTTTGACCTCGGACTTTTGTAACAGTGAATGATTTTTTAAGATCGAGGTGGGATTTTGTTTTTTATACTATAAACTGCAATGTTTAAGTACCAAAAATGTTTTTATGCTTTTCATTTTTAGCATTGAAAATGCGTTTTCTATCACTTCAGTACCCGTTTTAAAAAAAAGTGCAAAGGTGATGCTTATTTCTAAAGAAGTCTCTTCCAGCATACCTGCGATAGGAAAGTAGTTAAAGAGATGTAAAATACATAAAATAAAAACACTTAATTATTCACTAATTTAACTATAAACATACAGTATGAGAATAAACTTACATACATATTTCTAAAATAAATATCACTAAAATATATATACTTAATTATAATGTAGTATAAAATAATATAATAACATTAAAAAAAAAAAAAAAATACAAAATATGCAACTATGACGAAGTGGAAAGATAGTGTTCTTTTAAAAACTGCAACAGTTTGGCAGTCCCAAATGTCAGTCGGAAGTGAATTCCACAACCGAACCGCGTGTAGAAGTCGATTTAGTGGGGAAGGAGATTTCTAAGATGCGACCTGCAAGGTGCATCAGAAGGACGGGCGTAGGAAAAGCATTCCCGCAGATAGGATGGCGTTTTAGGGTTGTGAAGGATGTTAAATAGCAGACACAAGATCCGAGAGTTCCTGCGAAGTCGAATAGAGAGCCACTTGAGTATCTTGCAGAAGGTTTTAGGTTAAAAACCAAACGAATACAGATGTTTTGCAAACGTTCAAGTTTATTTAAAAGCTCCTCGGTGGCATCCAAATAACAGGCATCAGCGTAGTCAATGATGGGCTGTATGAGAGTTTGAGCAAGGGAGATTTTGGTACTCAAGGGCAAGAAGTACTGGAGGCATTTCAGTGAATGGAATGTGTAGTGCACTTTACGACTGACTTGACCAACATGGGCAGTCCACGATAGATAAGAGTCCATGGTAACCCCCAGGTTTTTAACAGTGTTTGCGCATTCAATATGAACTCCATTCAGACGTAGAGTGGTGACAGCGACGCAACATCGAGCCTATTCCGCATATACCTACCACCGATAATGATTGCCTGGGATTTCTTAGAATTGATTTACAGTTCAAAGGACCGTGATCACTCGCTAGTCAAATCCAAGTCACGTGTTCATGGCAGACACTGCTGCTTCCGCATCTTGCATTAAAAGTGAGTGTAAAGCTACAGATCGTCAGCATAGAGATGGATGTGGGATGAGATGACTCTGGTGACAGAGTTAATGAAAATAGAAATGAGAAGAGGAGAAAGAACGCCGCCCTGAGGCACACCCGCGGTGAGAGAACACCAGTCAGAAGAAGACTCTTCGAGACGGACCCGCTGCGAGCGGCCTTTAAGATAGGAGTCGAACCAACCAACAGTAGAAGAAGAGAAATGGAAAGATTTAAGAATTCCTAGAAGGATGTCGAAATCGACAGAGTTAAAGACACTGCTAAAGTCCAGCAGTACAAACAATGTGAGAGATTTGTGGTCCATGGCCCAGCGTTTTTCATCAGTAACCTTCAAAAAATCCGTTACTGTACTACGACCAGGTCGAAAACCAGATTAAAAAGGACTAAGAAGGTCATTCCAAGATAGAAAGGCATAGAGTTGCCGATGAACAATGTGCTCAAGAACTTTATGAGATATGAGAGGATAGAAATGGGTCGGAAATCGGACAGAGAGACCGGGTTAGGAATTTTGGGTAAGGGGATGATATGGGCTTGTTTCCAGGCCTCGGGAACTGTACAAGAAAACAAGGAGAAGTTAAAAATGTGGTTCAAGATAGGAAGTAATGTGGGGAGGATAAGAGAAACCATTCTTGAGCAAAGATTGTCATTAACAACTGCAGAGGAGGAGAAAGCACAAATAGATTTATTGACCTCACTTTCACATACAGGACTAAGCTCGAAAGAAGGACACTGAAGCCCAGGCAAACAGGAAAGTTTATTTAAAGAAGCAGATTTGACGTGCGGATCTAACGCAACAGGGGATGTGAGAAATGCTTGTTAAGAGCACACACGTCAGTGTCTTTACTGGAAGCAACTGGAGACTTACCAATGCCGACAGTTTTTAGAAACTTCCAGACTTCTGAAGAGTTACGGTTGTCGAGAGAATTATGGAAGTAGCGTCTCTTGGCATCTCTGCACATACGATTGCAGCGATTACGCAGCACCTTAAACGCATTCAAGTTGCGCTCGGAAGGACAGCGTTTTAACCTCTTTTTGGCTCTGTCCCTACTTGCCACCAAGTGTTTGTTTTTTTAATTAAAAAAAACAGCCTGTAAGGTGTCTCAGAAAGGGATAAAAATCTACCCTTAAACCAGAATGGTATCATTTTAAAGCCCTTTAAATTCTCCAGGATTAATTATTTTTATTTTTCGACATCTCTTTTCGTTTTTGAGAATTATGTAAATTATGACAATATATTTTATGCCTATCATTAGTAAACCCTTTCGTATTCGTAACAAGCTAAAAACGACTCTATTCATATATGGATAAGACACAAACCTCATGGGCATCGTTGAGCAACGTCTCAGTAGTTACGAGGTACTTCAGTGCTTGTGGTACATGACATACCGCCGTCGGTTGCGCTTGCACTTTGCGACGAATCTCGAATACTATGGCTTCGTGCTTTAATCTGAAAACAATTTAGAATTTAATCTCTATGGCTATTAAAATAAGGTTTTGTTTCCTATCCTATCCAATTAATTGTTTCGTGTGGTGCCGGGCTTAAAGAATAGTATCAACCCATTTCTTCCTGTGGGTGTCGTAAAAGGCGACTAAGGGACTTACTAGAGAATGGGCGGCAGCGTTCTCTATGTATTTTAACACCATACTGCGATCACCAACTCGCCTGCCAAGCGTGGCGATTATGGCAAACCCCCCATTTGGGGGAGGCCTGTGTCCACCAGTGGACGTCTTTCGGCTGAAATGATGATGATCATGACTATCCAATTAAAACAAATGAAATTAAAGGGTCTGTATACTGCTGAAATCTAATATAGAGCTGTTACAACCATGTTAGTACTTACTTATATTGTCTATTACCATTGGTACAGTACGACACAACTTAGATGTAGCATCGGCAAAATTCGTAAAACCGATCACCATCCGAACTGAGTGCGCCTTCAAAAGCACCAATATTTATATTACTGCTTTAGGTGAAAATGATCTTTACGCAAACGCAATAACTTGTGAAGTCATATAACCAAATACATTCGTAAAATTGAAATTAACTAATGAAAATTTTCAAATTTATGTTACATCTTAATTTGTGTCCTACTGTAAATCATTAGATATTAACAAATTTATCATAAAAACGCGCAATTATAAATTTGTGGCGACGCATCTACATCGCCACATGCGAACTACGCACCAAAAACCTGACATCACACAAAATCCTGATGTCACAGAAACCCTGAATCGCGCCAACAACGTTTACCGCGCGATCAACATATATATAACTTTCCGACATCAATCGTCGGGCAGTTGCCCGCCAGACACGACACCCGTCTAGTCGGAGGATCCTTCCTTTTCTATAGAGGACGAGGGAACTTTACACCCTGTTCCTCATACCTCTGAAGGTTCACTACTACAAAGCGCGCCAGTGCAAAACTTAGAAGCTTTGCCTCTGTGGGGGGTTACTCTGTGGAGCTACGATCGTACAAATTCGGAATCACGAATATTACCGAAGCGCATACCTTCTTTGGTTTAACCGTATATTGTTGATATTGTTCGTTTGTTTTTGTTTACTCAAGATGTTATTATCATTATTCTTTAAGTTACCTCTCAGGTAAGAACACTGCGAGTGTGGGGCTGATGTCCCAGGCCAGCTTGGCGTAGTCGCGCCACGTTCGGTCCAGGTTGGGCTTAGAACGCCATGTGTTGATGTTGTCTTCACCCGGAACGGCCTGTTCTGGACGACCGTGGGGGTTGTGCCAGGTTACTAGGAATTCTATTTCTACTGCCTGGAGGAGAAAAATAGGTTTTTTTTTCTTAGTGCTTACAAAATTTACACTCAGACTTGGAGTTACTATCTTAAGACTTTTCGAACTATTGATCCATGCATCACTGAAGCCGCGTCGTGTAGCGCTGCATACAACGGCTCAGCCAATAAGCGAAAAAAGGAGCAAACAGAAAGCTACTCATTTATTTTAACCGTCAATTTAGACGACACATAAAAGGCGGGATATCCCAATCTAACCCCCACTTGTTAACCAAGCACTATTGTAACTAACTTATAACTATTGTTTATGGATGCAAAAAATCTTTAATCGGACTGCATGCTTTAATTATTAAAGTTACTTTTAATAATTAGTACCTGGTCGACCGAGCTCTGCTCGGGTGAAAATAGAGAATGCTCATTTAATAGTATAGTTCATACTAGTTCCATGTATAGTACATACTAATTCCATGCTGCCATGATAGTAGGTACTAACCAATTCCATGCAGCCATGATAGTAGGGTACTTACTAATTCCATGCTGCCATGTCATTATTCTAAGGTTCCATGCCATCTTGTTCTAAACTTTGGACGACCGAGCTCTGCTCGGGTGAAAATACGAATTTTCCCAGATTTGAGACCTAGCTAGATCAATTTTTCGCCCCAGTAAACCTATATTGCAACTTTCATCGAAATCGTTAGAGCCGTTTTCGAGAACGTGATTACAAATATATATATATAAATACAAATATTCCTCGTTTAATAAGTATAGGATAAGTAACCCTTTGGCGAACAATATTATGATTATGATGCCTCGCTCTCATTACTCAACAAAACTTACCATAAGTTCCAATATAAGGTTCCTCTTCCTAACGTAATCCTTGACGAATGTGTCCTGCGGCTTGGCGGGCGGCTTCACGCTGCGGTTGGATCGCTTGCCGGCGATACTGCCCGCTCCACTGCTAAGCGTCGTTGTTGACATTGGCACCTATAGGTATCAATATGTTTAATTAGAGGTGGCCCAGTGGTCCAAACCCTGCCTGGCGCTTTACTTTGTGTAAATTATTACATCCCACTGTCTCAAAAACCGTGTAGGAAAACATCGTGAGGAAATAGGAAAGTCCTAGATCCAACAATTCGAAAACATGGGATAATCGCCAACCCGCACTGGGCCCGCGTGGTGTTTTTTGGCCCACTCCCTCCCACCGAAACCAGCCTGAGCCCTAGCAGCGGGAACATTATAGGGTGATTATGATAATCTGACAACCTAAACGATAAAGAAAAAAGTATGGCAAAAACAGACGATAGAAAACGAGAAACATAATATCTAAATACTATAAATAACTCATGTTCCAAAACACACTGTCTGTTAATGACAACAAATTGCAACTAAAGCTTGTTCACTCTGAAATGACGCACCCCACCACCGCATTCATCATTCGCGCGTCATTTCAGAGTGGACAAGCCTTACCTATCCGTTTGTTCATCATGGTGCAAGACAATACCCTCCGACTATTATTTCCTTCATTCATCAAAGGTGGTGTGACGATATTTTGTAATGGATTAATATGCATGGATGAAATTGGCTGATGATTGAGTTCATTGAGATGCATTGAGGAATCAATGTTCAGCAGTGGAGTGCTGTATACTGATGATGATGTTTAGCAGCCGTTTAATTTTGCAGAACCTACCGTATTAATCCATCCTGTAGTCTGTCGACTGCCTATATCGCTGTTGACTGATGATCGGTTGTCATTCGGCGAGTTTGACGTGTAGATGCTTTGATTACTGCTCGGACCCATCAGCTCGAATTCACCTGGAATACACGTTGGCATTCAGACAACTTCTAAAAGTTAGCAAGGTCGCAAATAACTACCAAATATTTACCTGTTTTGATTAATATAGCAATATTACTGTATGGAAATAAGCAATGTGGCTGACTACCGAACTAGAATATTAATAATGAATTGTAATTATGTATAAGATTGAATTTGATGTTGTACCCGTTTTAGGTGTTAAAAAGGCATTTAGTAAGTTTCCAAATACTTTTTTTACATCTAAAACCAAATATTTAGTGTTACGATATTAATTATTTTATTTCATAATCAATATTCTAGTTTGCTAGTTAGCCAGATTTCTTATTTCCATACAGTAATATTGCCAAATAAATCAAAACAGCGAAATATTTGACAGCTATTTGCGACGTTGCCGTTGCCCACTTTCAGAATAAACGATCTTAACAAAAAAAACTCGACTTTACTACTACTGAACTCAATAATACAATTTACAGGATTTTTTCAGATGAGATTGCAGATTGAAATCCAAAATTATGAGAAAAACGGCAAAAGCTGTTGAAAATCGAAGAATCGATTTAGGTTCAGTTCCTGGCCAAACCATGTGATTTTGAATAACTTAAAAAATTGGTTTGGTTTTCCCTAAAATCAAACTCATGCTATCACTACTTTCCTCTAAGTTTTTGCCCTGAATTTTCATCATTAAAACTTACACTGTACCACAAAATAATGCAGACGCCGCACTCCGCGTTTTAGGTATGAAGCTAAAAGCTTGTCGGGCCAATTCAGTAAGCGTAATGTAGTCAGAAGATATGAGAGTTACGCGATAGAAAGAGAGGCAACTTCTAGGTGAATATAACTGTAGGTAATTAGCGCTGTGAGACCTGAGTTAAGTTGTATAGTTTATTTTATTTTATTATATGACATTCATTTTACATTCTTTGATTACTTCCTCACACACTGACTTATTAATTGTAAAATTTTAGGAAAATGGTCTATGTATATTTCAATGTTTGTAAATATGTGAGAACCCATGTATCTATCACATAGGTAATTAATTTATCTGTCCTTGCTTCATTTTTAATTCTTTTTACCTATTATCGTATAGTAATTTTTTTTTGTTGAATCGTCTTCACATATAAATATATAACTAATGTACCTACATATACATAATATTTTAAAACATTTTAAAAGAGTAACGGTGGAGTTTCTTGCCCATTCTTCTCCATACGAAAACTACCTTTTGGAAGGGGCGACTAGAATCAATTAAATTTTTTGTAAATTTTGACGTTCAAAAGTGCCTTATAAGGGTCTATTTGAAATAAATGATTTGACTTTGACTTTCTGAATTTCACTTTATTGTGTCGTAGCAAGTCGCTTTTTATTTAAATGATTTTGCGGAGTCGATCTTCTGTACTATTCTTTGTCTGTACAGAAATTTCTCGCCTCAAAGTCGATTTCAAGGATTTCATTTGTATGACTTGATTAGTGTAAGATACCCATACCTCCAATATCACTGCTCTTCAAATACTTCTTGTCTGAGTGCATGAGCTGCCAGAACTTGATGAGCGATATGATATCTTCCCGGAGAGCGCCGGAACTCTTGGCGGGACACGTGGGCCCGCGACAGAAGTAGTCGAGACACGCTGCGTACACACGTTCCCTAAGAATGTTGCGTGCGATGGAACGGGGGAGTATGTCGCCTTGGAGGAGGGAGAGGCCGCAGGATAGCAGTCTGTGGAGTAGAAGATTAGTTTGTAGCTATTTAAATTACATTCTTATTAAGTTACATTCTTAGCAGTCTTGCTTATAGCCCCCGTTCCCACGGGCGTTAAAATATCGCGGCGGGATTTTATTGCGCACTGGATTTTCAACTCTCGGTGTTGAGCCAAGCGTTGAGAATCCAACAGAGTGCATCCCAGCGCGTCGAAAAATTAGACTGTTGGATTTTCAACTCTCGGCGCTAAACAGAGCGTTGAAAATCCAGTACGCGGAAAAAAATCGCCCGTGCTAACCTGGGCTTATTGTCATTGTCGGATTATTTCACTAAACGGGAAAACAAAGTAATTTTAACTAAAACGAGTACTGTGAGATTTAAAATTATTTAAATTTTAAATAATTTATTTAATTTTTTATTTAAAATCGAGTCATGCTAAAAACTTCTCTCAACTTCGGCCGTTTGTTAAAGTAAAACTCCTTCATGTTCTTGTTTCTATCTTTGTCTATAGTTGAACAATATTATTCGCCATAAAGTTCAATATTTCAAAGCATACAAATAAAGTTTAAATTAGTTGTGGTATATTGGCCCAGCTAGGTGGAGCTCGTGGCTAAGTAATAAAAGCCGCATGGGGGATCCATCACGTTAAGTTACGCTTGCCGAGGTTGGTCCGTGGATGGGAGACCATCTTAACATACCGAGTTTCTCCGTGCCTCGGAAAGCACGTTAAGCCGTTGGTCTCGGCTGTCATTCGTGGATCTTTTACAGACGTTAAGAGTTGTCAGAAACCCAAAAGTCTGACACCAGTCTTACCAAGGGGTATCGTATTACCCAATTAATGGGTGGTGGAGGTCAGATAGGCAGTCGCTCCATGTAAAATACTGGTATTCAGCTGCATCCGGTTACACTGGAAGCCGACCCCAGCACAGTTGGGAAAAGGCTAGGCAGATTGATATTGACCCAGCCAGGCTTGATTTAAGATTTAATTTGGTATTAAGCGTTTGCTGGTACCAGCCAGAGTAAGATAATCGGGAGTTAAGAGACATCTTCTCAAATCACTTCACCGATTCCTAGTTGTTAAGCTGTCGAGAACGCGACACAGCTTCTTTCCCAAAAAGAATTATAAAATAAAATGTATGCAGTTCACAAAATCGTTTTATGGTCACGGCCCTTTTTTTTGAGTGTGAATATAACTTCTCCAGCTCTGGGCGGAGCGGGAGCTGCATACATTTTGTTAGGGCGTGTCAGACTCTTACTGACTAAATACCCACCCGTGTTCCTTCAGTTGCCTGTACGTTGCCAGGGACAACGGTATTCCTTTCGGAATTTCCCGCGACTCCGGCAGGCATCGGTCCTAGCAGACCCCATCAGTTGTGCTGACATCTCTTTGAGGCGCGCGTGGAACACAACGCGCCGTCGACCCCAGCCTTATCGGACGGCGAGCTACCCATTGCTCACCGTCCGCAAGCCCGCGCCTACGGTGGCCGGGAATCGGCTTGCGATTATCGACGCCCGGGGCGTCACCTGCGGCGGCTAGGGGCGTGAGGACGCAAATTTTGCCTATCCCTCACGCGTTCCGCCTCCTCCTTCGCGAGCATTACTGCTTCGTAGAAGGAGGTGAATGGTCACGGCCCTAGTGGATAACTATGTTTAAAGGTACTTACCTAAAACGAACCCCGACGGCTTCAACATGCCTGTTTATGTGGTCTCGTATGTCTCCCACTGTTATGGGCAGTGACCTAAAATTAACATAAGGATATTTCAACAAAGTCATACTTTCATAGCCTTGACATAAAGCCCAAATTCCAATGCAGTAATTACTCTACGTACCTATGCAGCAAACTGGCTAGCATCTCCACCTTTTCTAAGCTGTTGTACTTGGCAGTCTCGGCTACCTCACACAAGTATCGAACCCATACTGCGTGGGGTGCCACGAAGGGCGCACGAGGTTCAAGTTTTGCACCTGATGAAAATAATAAAAGGAAATATCTAAAGAAAAGAAAGAAAAAATGTTTATTCTGCATAAACAAAACGCACATTACAAAAAAAAATACATAAAATACACACGTACAGAGAAGCCAAAAGCTTCTTATTCAAGCAGTAGAAGTCGCATCTTGTAAGTAAATAAATAAATTCAACTAATAAGAACCAAGACTTTATCAATAATTATAAAATACAATAGACGACGTATATTTAGTAACCTAATCCGCGTAACTGTTTCACCTCTCAACGAGGCATCCTCGGGATGGCGATTGATTTGTGGCGTACCCGGACCCGACGTGTGGAAACGTCAAGCGTCGAGAGCAGAGTCAATGAAACAAGGTAGTTGGTTGGACTCTAGCGGTTTATCTGTTTTATGATATAAATATTGTTTTGCTGTAAATATTCCTCAACCAAATAAATCTTTGTTTATTAATGAATTCAAAATCTGATATCCTTTAATACCCTTGATGTAACTTAGAATTTATTCTTCATAAGGTAACAAATCCCTGATGATTTTGTCATGCGTGTAGCCAAGAACACATCATTTTATAACTAGCAGCGCCCCGCGGTTTCACCCGCAAAAATCTCGATCCCATGGAAATATCGGGATAATAAAATATAAGTAAAAATCTTTTAAAAAAAAGTTTTTAATGAACTAAAAATTACTAAATAAAAGTTACGTAAACATGAACATTAATATTTTCTTAAAAGCTTGAGGCTTATCTTCAAGTATAAGAAAGAAGGACATATGCCTCATGTTTACGTAAATTTTATTTAGTACTTTTTAATTCATTAAAAGTTTGTTTTAAAAAAAATTTTACTTATATTTTAGTTTTTACTTTTTTGCATAAGGATTTGTTTAAATATCTGTTCTATCACCAGATATTTAACAAGCCCAACACTCTTTTTAGTTCCACAGGTTATAAATAAAATCCAGTTGTTAAAAATTATTTTTTTAAGTTTATTATATGTTATACTTAAAACCTTTTGTGCATTCGTCTATTGAATATTTTTTCACTTAGTCTATACCATGTTCGGTAACATTTCTCTTCCTATTCATTTCCTTTAGCGCATCGTTGTTGGATGATTTCTTCCCTGATAGTTTTGAGCAATCTATCTCTTGAATCATAAGATCGTCTAATGAGCGAACTCTACTGAGCGAAACATAGGCTTGCCCAGCGGCGAAGAGTTTCGGCCCTTAGTACACTACGGCATAGTCGACTGTGTTACCTTGCATTTTCTGGACAGTCGATGGCCATGATACTATCAAGGGTAATATACGCCTTTCAATAGTGCCATCCATAGCTGTACTTAGCTGGAAATCGTACAGAAATTTGTTTTAACACATGTACGCCATCTCTTGAAAAGTAAAACTCAATACGATACTTTAGCAAGGAAATCTTATGGCATTCTTACGGCTGCAACATCAGATACTATAGACACATAGCTATTATACTTGCCAAGATAGAACCAACGAGCTCAACACTATCTTATTTAGTTGAAGAGTATATTTTTTTTAAATGTTTCTTTAATATTCGAGTTATCTTTTTGTACACACTGTATCTGTGACAAATAAATGTATTTGTTATCATAATCATCAGTCCCTGAACACCAGCTAGTGTCAAAGCACTTGTTAATACATATCCAATGAGTCCAAACACGATGGTACTGTCTTGTTTCATTGAGGAGTGCCTATGGCCACCTTCTGGATCCATTATCAGACCCTGAACACCACCTAGTGTCAAAGCACTTGTTAATACATAACCAATGAGTCCAAACACGATGGTGCTGTCTTGTTTGATTGAGGAGTTCCTATGGCCCTACCAGCACCATCATCAGACCCTGAACACCACCTAGTGTCAAAGCACTTGTTAATACATGACCAATAAGTCCAAACACGATGGTGCTATCTTGTTTGATTGAGAAGTTCCTATGGCCAACTTCCAGCTCCATCATCAGACCAGCTCCATGGTATCATATTTTTAAATGTCTCGGTAGCTGTATAAGTATGCCAAGTTTCAGCTCAATCGACTGCCAGGAAGTGGTTGAAAAATGGATGACTATTGGAGTAAGTAGAAAAACACATATGGCCACCTTCTAGCTCCATCATCAGATCCTGAGCACCAGCTTGTATCAAAGCACTTGTTAATACATAGTCGATGAGTCCAAATACGATGGTGCTATGTTGTTTGATTAAGGAGTTCCTATGGTCAACTTCCGGCTCCATCATCAGACCAGCTCCATGCCATAATTTTTTCAAAATGTCTCGGTAGTTATATAAGTATGCTAAGTTTCAGCTCAAGCGCATGCCAGGAAGTGCTTGAAAAGTGGATGACCATTGGAGTAACCGGAAACATACGAACAGAGCAAGCTAATATAAAGCTTGTAAAAAGTATCCTATGTGTTAATCTAGGTTATAAACTATGTGTTTGCCAAATTTCATACAAATCCGTTCAGTAGTTTTTGCGTGAAAGAGTAACAAACATCCATACTCACAAACTTTCGCGTATTTAATATTAGTAGGATTTAAACCTTTTGCAAAGTTCTTCTCCATAAATTCCCATTCTTCCCTATATAGCTTGTCCACTCTGAAATGACGCGCCCCACTACCGCATTACCCATTGAAATCCGCATCGCGTAAATGCGATAGGGGGGCGCGTCATTTCAGAGTGGACAAGCTATACTTTGCGTTCTCCGAGCAATCTCCCATAAACGCTTCTACGTCATCAAAGGGAATCACTGAGAAAATGCTGGCGTGATGACTTAGAAAAACACATACTTTTTAAATAATCTTCTTTCCTTTTTTCGTGTGACTAGTGACTAACCTGATATCAAAGTTTTAATGCCGGCGATGGGCCTCTGATTTGGCTTCACATGCCGTCGAGAAATATCTCTCAGGCATGCTGGTTCCAGTTACAAGTGATAATTATACAATACGCACATGAATCCGAAAGGTCGATGGTGGTTTTACTATTTTTTTTATTTTTTTTGGAATTTCTTAGTAGCAGCCCGGAGTTTAAATTTGTGCCCGATTGATGGCAATAGGCTCGCCCCCTATTAGGACTTAAACATAACTGGCGAAATGTGGGTGTACTATAAGGACACCTCTGCCTAACCCTTCGGGGAAATACAGGTGAGATGTTTTGTTATGTTATTCTAAATTTTTTAATGTCGCTCTCCATCTACTCACCTTCATGAGCAGCCAACGGACTGATCTCATCAGTCTGCTTCGAAAACAACCCCATCTTCCGATCCACGGTACTCTGCCACGCGGAGAATATCTCCTGCATGAGTCTGATCTCCAGGTCTGGGCGGGAAGTGGTCAGCCATTGCCAGCACTCCACCGCTGTGGTCACTGCGTCCTCCGTGAAGATCTCTACTTGTGACCATGCTGTGGAAGATCAATGATAGTTAAAAAAATCGTAAAGGTCTTAGAAAAGTGGGTTTGTTTTATAGAAATTTACAGCCTTCTTCTGATGCTATTAAATTATTTACTAAGGAACAAACTTATCCAAATTATAATATTAGTAGTAAGAAAAAAAAACAAGTTTGTCGACATTGAAATAAAGTCTAAATTAGAAGTGGAAACCGTACTACGCTTCGACAAGTGTGATCAACACCAAAAACAACCTAAATCTCCTTCTGACGAAGTTTGGCAACGACAAAAGACAATATGTTGACCCTTCTAGAAATACAATCCACTGCTGTGGTCACTGTGTCTTTCGTGAACATCTCTACTTATGTGAGGACCGTGCCGTAGAGGGAATTGGGAATAACAACTTTTGTAAGTCATGGATGTTCGTAAAGTAAGACCTGATTTCATTATTTTATAGAGCTGCTGTCTTTTGAGATCAATCAATCTGCCTAGCCTTTTCCCAACTATGTTGGGGTCGGCTTCCAGTCTAGCCGGATGCAGCTGAATACCATTATTTTACATGGAGCGACTGCCTATCTGACCTCCACAAGCCAGTAACTGGGTAATACGATACCCCTTGGTAAGACTACTGTCAGACTTTCGGGCTTCTGACGACTCGTAACGACTGTCAATCCACGAATGACAGCCCCGCCACAGCGCGGCCCGGTGCATGGTCTCGCTGCCACTGCTACAAGCATCCCTTACCGACTGAGTGCAACAGGCCCCGCGCAGTGGGCGCGGTGTGCGAGTGCGCCGCGTGCGGGGAGTGATGCCGGGCGTGCACTAGGAGGGCCGTGGCCCGCCACAGCGCGGCCCGGTGCGAGGTCTCGCTGCCACTGCTACAAGCATCCCTTACCGACTGAGTGCAACAGGCCCCGCGCAGTGGGCGCGGTGTGCGAGTGCGCCGCGTGCGGGGAGTGATGCCGGGCGTGCACTAGGAGGGCCGTGGCCCGCCACAGCGCGGCCCGGTGCGAGGTCTCGCTGCCACTGCTACAAGCATCCCTTACCGACTGAGTGCAACAGGCCCCGCGCAGTGGGCGCGGTGTGCGAGTGCGCCGCGTGCGGGGAGTGATGCCGGGCGTGCACTAGGAGGGCCGTGGCCCGCCACAGCGCGGCCCGGTGCGAGGTCTCGCTGCCACTGCTACAAGCATCCCTTACCGACTGAGTGCAACAGGCCCCGCGCAGTGGGCGCGGTGTGCGAGTGCGCCGCGTGCGGGGAGTGATGCCGGGCGTGCACTAGGAGGGCCGTGGCCCGCCACAGCGCGGCCCGGTGCGAGGTCTCGCTGCCACTGCTACAAGCATCCCTTACCGACTGAGTGCAACAGGCCCCGCGCAGTGGGCGCGGTGTGCGAGTGCGCCGCGTGCGGGGAGTGATGCCGGGCGTGCACTAGGAGGGCCGTGGCCCGCCACAGCGCGGCCCGGTGCGAGGTCTCGCTGCCACTGCTACAAGCATCCCTTACCGACTGAGTGCAACAGGCCCCGCGCAGTGGGCGCGGTGTGCGAGTGCGCCGCGTGCGGGGAGTGATGCCGGGCGTGCACTAGGAGGGCCGTGGCCCGCCACAGCGCGGCCCGGTGCGAGGTCTCGCTGCCACTGCTACAAGCATCCCTTACCGACTGAGTGCAACAGGCCCCGCGCAGTGGGCGCGGTGTGCGAGTGCGCCGCGTGCGGGGAGTGATGCCGGGCGTGCACTAGGAGGGCCGTGGCCCGCCACAGCGCGGCCCGGTGCGAGGTCTCGCTGCCACTGCTACAAGCATCCCTTACCGACTGAGTGCAACAGGCCCCGCGCAGTGGGCGCGGTGTGCGAGTGCGCCGCGTGCGGGGAGTGATGCCGGGCGTGCACTAGGAGGGCCGTGGCCCGCCACAGCGCGGCCCGGTGCGAGGTCTCGCTGCCACTGCTACAAGCATCCCTCAATGCGGTGTGTAAGCGGGCCCCCACTCGCCATAACGCTGCCTCGCCACCGCCTTCCGCGCTCACGGCGCCAGCGATCTGTTGGAAAAATCAACAATGTATAAAAGGGCTTCTCAACGGGTCATACTTTTATAACGTGGCAACATTTTTTCTCAAAACTCAACTATTCCGTACATTTTGATTATTTTTGTGTTGCACTTTCGTACGCAATATGGCATTTATATTCGAGAGTTGAACTTATAGTTAAAGTTGTTCAGATTATGGAGTACTGGTATTTTGTACTACTGAACTACTGACCTCGCCAGCATATCTGCTGCGTTGTGACACGATAGCGAGCAGAGCGGCCGAGTCCTGTGTGACGCAAGGCGGCCGCTTGTCCAGCGCACTGCGCGGTAACGGAGCGGACATTCGGTTCAGTCCGGCAGCTCCCAGTAAGGCCCCGGTAGCGAGGGCCAGGCCACAGTGATGCCAGAGGGTTGAGTTTGGGACCTGTGTTGAGAGAAAAGGCAATGAAATCTAGTCTTTGTGCAGGACGAGAGAGAATATACCTTACAATGCATTTGCTCGAAAAGAGCGTTTTCCAAGAAGCCAATTTGTGTGGAAAGTGACACTTTTTTTCACTTGTGCTTTTTACTTATGTTTTGAGAAAGGCTTTACAAATTAGATGATGATGATGATGGCAATGACGATGACGATGGTCAAAATCAGTCAAATTCAAAGTCAGTGAAAGTCAATGTCCAAAATCAAAGTCAGTCAAAATCGAAAAGTAAAAGTCAAAGAAAAATGTAATGAATGTTGTTTATATTTATATACGTCACCCAATATGTCAGATGTTACACATTATATGAGACTACCGTAAGACTCGCTCGTTTTTTTTTATTTCCTCCCACAATGCATAGTAAATCGTCGTTGATACACGTGCGTAAGATGATTTCCGACGAGTGTATAAGTCGACATCACCTACTTTCGGCACTTGTAGCATAAATAACTATAACACGCACACCAAAATTGACAAACAACCATCTAAAAACTTGTAAGAAACATTTTTAAGTAGATAATAGTGTCACCACTACTTAGGAATAAATCTGTGGAGAGAAAACAGTTATATTTTTAATTTGGGTATCGCCAAGTATACTATGTGTTATGATATTTTGGCTCTCAAAAGTGTCCGTTCATGTTCTAATTGAAACAAATTATAAGATTTTAGACTGTTAATTTAATATCTTAAAATATATATTTTGTTAATAGTTTTTTTCTACGTTAAATTTAAAAAATTATTGAAGTATAGCTTACCTGATTCAAATATTCTTGCAAATGAGATCGTGTAGACTGAGGCGCCCATTTCATTGCCTCTTGAACTATCCCATGGCAGCGATCCGCAAAATCTTTGACAATACACTGTAAACAATCTCAATATTTATCAAACGATTAATATTAAACAAAAAATCAGCAGCCATAAGGATCTCTTTCAATTCCACCATTTTTAATTCACTCGATGTTCACCTTTTTTAAGTACGACCGAAGGTTGATTTTCTCTTGCGATTTAACAATTTATCATTCAATCGATATTGTATCCTTATAGCGTACGGTATAAAATTGATTTTCTCTTAACCTCCACCAATTTAACATTCAATCGATGTTAACCCTTAAGAAGAAATTTAAGGTTGATATTCCCTTACCTCTCTGCCTTCTAAAGTGTCCTGCAGTTGTAACGTGAAGTCTGTTCCAGGTACTTTAAGTAATGGTGTTTCTTGGTTGGCGTCTAGTTCCAAGCTAAAGCTTAGGACTTGTAGGATATCTAACATGGACCAGAGGACCTGAAAATTAGTAAATACTTATTTATTGTATCCTTTGGATCAGTAGATAATGTACGAAATAAAAGTTTCCAGGAAAAATAACGATCTTCAAAGATTTTTTTCTAAACTGATTCCCGTTGTGGTAGCATCTATAACGCCACATGCAAACTACGCATCAAAGACCAGACGTCACACAAATCCTGTATCGCACAAGCAGGGTTTACCGCGCGAACGATATATATACAACATTCCAACATCACTCGACGGGCAGTTGCCCGCCAAACTCGACACCCGTCTGGTCAGAGGATCCTCCCTTTTCTATAGAGGATTAGTGAACTTTACACTCTGTTCCTCATACCTGGAATTGCGACTAATGGGTGATAAAGAACACGTTTCGGTTTTATTAGACTAACCATACTTTTTTCTATCACATTTAACAAATACTGATCCCTAAAATACGTTAATAGTAATACACAATTTCTCCCGTTACCTAATTAATATTGACGGATATTGGCGATGTTTTCCACCTCAGCAGTTACACTCTAGATTTGAAAGAAAATTTGTATTGTCTTAAAACCATAATTATTATGATGCTATCTTCATCATTTACCCTTTTACACGTATGAGGAACAGGGTGTAAAGTTCACTCATCCTCTATAGAAAAGGGAGGATCCTCCGACCAGACGGGTGTCGTGTCTGGCGGGCAACTGCCCGACGATTGATGTCAGGATGTTGTAAATATACTCATCGCGCGGTAAACTTGCTTGCGCGATGCAGGATTTTGCGTGACGTCAGTGTGATGACCCCATACATGATTATTAGCAAATACCTAGCTTCTTGATACACAGAACACATTCTAGATCATCACACTTACCCGACAATTCCACAACAAATGTGGGAATCTATCAACCAAGCCAGCGAGCCACTTATCAGCTACCCTCCTAATTTGCTTATGTATGTGGTTGAAGTTGACCAATAGGAACTGAGCATGGCCTTCCAGTTCTCTTTCACGGGACTCGTCTTTTACTTTGTCTGACATCACGTCTAAGAATTTCTGGAATACTTTGTCACCGACACTGGAAATTTACACATTTTTATTGTAACTAGTGGTCGCCCAGAGGTCGAAATTCGACACTAATTAATTTATATTTTAAGTTGTATAGTACATACTCGTACTAATTCCATGCTGCCATGTCATGATTCTAAGGTAGCCATTTTGTGTCAAACGCATGTTAGTGTGTGTAATGTTTTTTAATATTAATTTTATTTATTTCTAATGAATATTATATGAAAATATTAGCTTTCTGCACTCCTCCATATAAATTTTAACTGTGCCAAATTTCATACTCCTCCGTCCGCGTAATTTTCGTAAAAAGGGATACAAAGGTTTTTCTTCACGTATTATATAATAATTATTTAGAAACTGCTTTATTAACCAAGAATTTTATCGGGGAAACATACATTCTGGCAAGTGGTTTCACTCCTTGGTGCGCGTAATAGTAATTTATTTCCAAATTTCAGTACACGTTACATCAATGAGGTCTCGACCTCTGACCTAGGACATCCTGTATGACAGGGGTCGAGGTTTCTCCTGTTACATGGATCACAGAAGATTTTTACAATAATTAAAAAAAAAATTGAAATTAAATATTTTAAAAAGCAAAATGTAATGGACAAAAAATAATTATTAATTATTCTAAAACATATTCTATTTTAGAATAGGATAGTGGTAGCATGTGTGATGGGTATGTAGGTGAATGAAACTATGACCAGTGTTCCAAAAAAGCCGCCAAGTGCGAGTCGGACTCGCCCAAGAAGGGTTCCGTAGCATAAATTAAATGTTTATTTTTATTTTTATATTTGAGTTGATTGAATGAAAGGTAAATTGCGGTTTACGATTTATGACGTATTAAAAAAAACTACTTACTAGATCTCGTTCAAACCAATTTTCGGTGGAAGTTTACATGGTAATGTACATCATATATTTTTTTTAGTTTTATCATTCTCTTATTTTAAAAGTTACAGGGGGAGACACACACATTTTACCACTTTGGAAGCGGCTCTCGCGCAAACTATTCAGTTTAGAAAAAAATGATATTAGAAACCTCAATGTCATTTTTGAAGACCTATCCATAGATGTACACGTATGTGATTGATGAAAAAAAAAAATTGAGTTTCAGTTCTAAGTATAGGGAACCCCCAAAATGTTTTGTTTCTTTTCTATTTGTGTGAAAATCTTAATGCGGTTCACAGAATACATCTACTTACCAAGTTTCGACAGTATAGTTCTTATAGTCTCGGAAAAAAGTGGCTCTGACATACGGACGGACAGACAGACAGACAGACAGACATGACGAATCCATAAGGGTTCCGTTTTTTGCCATTTGGCTACGGAACCCTAAAAATGTATTAACCAATTAGGCAGAATGAACTTGTTAGCTACTAACTAAATGACACGTTGTTAATTTATTATACAGGGAAGGAGTATATATTGAATTGTTTTTTTTTTCGGAAGCTACAATGCCACAGACATAATGATGTTATAAAATCTTTCTCTGTCGCCGGAGACTGAGGTTAAAAAGAAGAAACCTGTCGATCGATTCTGTAAAAATATTAAGGTGAAGCTTATGTGAAGTGAGCTGTCACTGCTACAGAATCGACCGGCAGGATGCTAGGGATTAACACTATTGACAGCTCACTTCACGCTCACTTCACCTAAGTTTCATGGTGATATTTTTACAGAATCGAACGGCTGTAAGCATGTGCTATGAACAAAGAAAATAAGTACATTAGTTTTACATACCTGGCGACGCATAGCCACATGCCAGTCTTGTCCTTTTGTAACGCTGAGTCACTTAGATACTCTATGATTGGTTGCAAGCTTGGTTCTGGAGAGTTACTTACTCTGAAATATCAAAATAATCATTTGTATTGAACCTCACTGTTATGGAGAAGTAAATGGTTTACTTAAAGTTATAGTTACAACATATATATACAATGTCGCCCATGGGCATGTGACCGCCCATATTTTTCTGAATATTCATGAAAAATTATCGAAAATTAACTTTAAAAGGGGGGGGTCTATCTTTAATATTTTTCATGTTATTCAATTTTTTATGTTTTTAGTAGCGTTTGCCATATCTTCTATGTTATTGGCTCGATTTGTATTCTGTTTATTATTTCTAACAGCTTACGAGTTATTTTATCGGATTAACTAAAAACGTTTACTAAAATTTGTCGACTATGAAAAAAAAACGGAGGTGAAGCTTTTTTTTCTCCAAAAAAACAGTATTTATTTTAAAAAACATAAGTGAAATTATGTTAATTATACATAAAATTATAGCGGTATACTGAAAAAAAAAAAATAAGAAAAAATGAAAAAAAAAAAAACAATTAAAGATATACCCCCCGTTTTAAGTTTATTATCGATAATTTGTCATGAATATTCAGAAAAATACGGGCGGTCACATGCCCATGGGCGACATTGTATATATAATAACTTTTATTTCAGACAACTTAATCCTTATTAGTACAATTTATGACTATAGCACAACAATTACAACAAAAGAGATCCATTTATGTCGTGGACGGATATGACACTATGTACTGAGTAAATAATTAAAAAACAAAACAATGACATCGTGGCTTAAGGCATCATTGACTATACAACAACACAATTCATTAGGACAGTATGCCACTACATTGACATCATGTTCCCCAGGCGATTCACCGAGTTACTCCACTGTTATAGATGAAAAAATCCTTGTCGAAATAAGAAACTCGAAACTCTTTTATTTAACAAACCGAATGAATTACAAATCATTGTTCAGACTATCGTTATAATTTTGATTTTGATAAGTGTTTTTTGATAGCGCGCTAGTGGTGATTCAGAACATCACGAACAGTGGCATATTGGTTAGAACAGAAGTTACTAGGTGAGAAAATTTTACTATATTTCACTCACCTCAAAGTCTCCAACCAATACACACTCAGTAAGTACATACAAGGTGCAAACGTCAGTTTATTTACAATCACCGTCACTTCCGGCGGATGGTCCAACAAGTTCGATATTTGAGTCTTCAACTCTTGAAGTTCGTTAATCGATACTGAATCGTTGCGGACAGCGGACGTATATTGTAGCTCCCGCATTTCAGAACGCAATGACGTTTGAGAGACAAGGAAAGGAGATTTTACTGCTATCTCTTTTACTCCAGCGTACCATTCTTGGGGCCATAAGCCTGTGGAAGTTAAGGTTATTTTATTACCGTTTTTAAAGAGAGTTTTTATGTTTTTTTTAAATTTCAAATAATGATATTGCATGTTAATGCATAATTGAAATGTATTTACTGTAAACACTACACTGTACTGTACATTTAATGGTACTGAATTCTCATACAGACTTGAATAAAATTTGATTTTTCCAGTTGAAATGGATATTTAAGGTTTTCACACATATCGTAATAATAATGCCGAAATAAAAATCACTCCTCACTCAAAGCGTCATCTATAATTACCTACGAAAATAAATTACGTCTAACATTGCCTGCTAATTATCCTAGAAGCACACTCGTTTTAAAACAAAAAGAAATGAATGCACACACTACATACTTTTATACAAATCTTGGATCAAAAGTTTGATCTAGCTTCGTAATACCGAAATGTTGGTGGTGCTATATTCACCAATAATGTGGACTACTTACCATACAACTCTGAATCATAATATTTTTCGTCGCTGAGAAATATGGTTTGTTTAAATACTAATTTCCTGGTAATTTTCAAATAGTTTTACAAAAAATTTTGGTGCCAATCATCGACTAAAATGCAGTTTTAGTTTTTTCCCAAATAAATTTTATTTACTTTGGTCTGTTTATCATAGTTTAATTTGAGACTGAAGTCCATCTCAATAATGTAGTACACCCACATTTTTCCAAATTGTGAGATTTCCAAACTTGCATCTACAATAGCACTAGATTATGGAATTGGAACAAAAACACATCGCTCAAGTTACCACGATTGCATATAACTTGATTATAAACCATAACACTCAAACATATAGTTTATTATCGTTTGCAATATATTTACTACTTCGACAAATATTTATGGAAAAAGAAAACGTAAATTCTAAGCAATAAGGTTGAAAAATCTATGTTGCAAAATAAGAAAACAGCATAATATTTGTTTCAGCCGTTTTTGATGCACTCATCGGAAATCAAGTTCTAATGTTGATCTGAAATTTCAAAAATAAGAAACTACTTTGAACTGATGTAAATACAGCACCACACAAAAAATCAAGTACCTATATAAAACCATACAACATACATCTACATACTTCTAGAAGCATGGTTACTCACGCTTTCGCATAGCTACAGGCGTCGCCACAGAAGAAGAGATAAGACGTTTAAATACATCTATTGTAACATCACACGTTAAAATATTATGTACAGATTGATTGAGAAGAGATAGAATAGTGCAATGTTTTGAAGATTTTTAGTCAGAATTTTATGTTGGATTGGGTGCGCGGATACGGATACGTTTTGAAGTGGACGTATTTTAATAATTAACTATATTAAGTGCAAGAGGTCTGAAGAAGTCGTCTTTGCAAAGTAGGGTCCATTTTCAATATTCCGAAACTTTATTCCAGACTATGTCCAAATCCAAAGTGCTCTGTCTATGCTAGTGAACAAAGATCAAGTATTGTTTTGCAAAAAATCTGCATTTGTCCACTTTTAGGTTTCCGTAACCGAAGGTGCCAAACGGAACCCTATTACTAAGCCTACGCTGTCCATCCGTCTGTCTGTCAGCGGGCTGTATCTCATGAACCGTAATAGGTACAGTTGAAAATAGCACAGATCGTATATTTGTATTGCCGCTATAACAACAAATACAAATTAAATAAAGTTAATTAGTAATGTGTTTTTTTCGGCGTTTTTTGCTAGATCATAATACGGTACCGGAGCCCTTCGTGTGCGAGTTCGACTCGCACTTGACCGGTGTTTAAATCAAGTAAGATTCTTTATTTTTGATATCGCCTTATATCGATCAATCTACTTCTGTACGTGAACTTCCAGTTACATTGTAAATTAAAATGCAATTTAATCGACATTTTATCAGTATCTAGTGACGTATTCATTTATTCATCTGCGCCCGCGCACCCCAATCAATCAGTAAGTTATTACTTAGCATAAATTTAATTGGTGGGAAAGTCAAAGAAGTTTGAATAAGTAAATTATTAAAGTAAAAACCTTAATTATTATAAAATAGAAGGTTATGTACCTGATTCAGCGGCAGTGAATCCCATGACTACGCAGTATAACCAGAAGTCTTTAAACAGCTTGTGGAGACGGGGTTTCGGGTTTCTGATTGGTGGCAAGCGTTTGACTAGGACCTGTAGAAGATTTATGCGTCATTTTACATATTTACAGTTTTGAACGTGAAGACTCCCTTACTATCGTGAGATAGCTGAGAAATAAGGCAAACTTATACATGTCATTTTTTTAATCTACAAGTGATTCTATTGGGTGATTCACGAAATATGGCCTAACTATCTGTCGCCCGCAACTTCATCTGCGATCCAGGATGAAAAGTATCCTATGTCCTTATCCACGTCATGGTCTACCCATTAGCCAAATTTCATCGAAATCCGTTCAGCCATTTTTGCGTGAAAGCGAAACAAACAAACTCACTTTCGCATTTAATACAGGGTGGCAGGGACATCGACACGATAAGTGTTACCATGGATTCAGTACATTATTCTGAACCCCCCCTGCGCTGAAATTTATCGTCGGTTATAAAAAAAAAAACCTGCTATTTCATAGAAAAGTGCAATACCTTAGCGGTCAAAATCTATGGAACAGATGAATTAAAAAAAAAAAAAACGACATAAAATTTCAACGTAGGGGGGTTCAGAATCATGCACTGAGTCCATGGTAACAGTTTTCGCGTCGATGTCCCTGCCAACCTGTATAGATTGGATTTAAATATACAAGTTATTTCTCAGTCTGAACTTTGCTGATGTCAGCTTTCCAAATTGCAAGATAACAGTCGAGTGCAAGCAACTTCTGCTAAAGCACAGACCTTTCAGACTTAACTTTATCAGATTCGAAAAGACTCGTATCTTTTAGAAATTATTCTTTTCAATGAATTGGTAATCAGCAAAAAGATTCAGGGATCAGCGAAATTCTTGTGATTGATGATGTCTTGCCACACGATCGCTTCAATATTGTAAAGCACGTAGTTATATTTACATTTTGTCTTGCAAAAGCAATGATTATATGCACTTAATTGAAAAGATATTAAGAAATTTAATAGAACTCACCGCGATAACAGGTATAAGTACACCCAAATTGCCCGCGCTGCCCGAAGCCTTCAACACGGGCGCAGGCGAGCGATCAGTGGCTCGTTCTCCGCCTAGCCCGAGCTGCACGAATAGCTCGAGCAATCGAGTCAATAGCTCGAGTCGAGCAGTCGTGCCGCGGACGTTGGCGGCTATGTTGGCTAGGGCGTTGAGTACTGCGCCTGATACGTGCCTGAAATATGGGAATATAATATAACATCATGGCTTTATTCCTCAAAGGATCAGGAAGAGATGTGTATAGAGTACTAGCGACCCACTCCTGCTTCGCACGGTTTTTACGATTTGACAAAACATCGAGATTTCTTAGGTAAACGTAACTTTAATTGTAACGTATTATACAAATAAACCTTCCGGAATAAATTCTCTAAACGATAGTGAAAACCTCGTCAAAATCGTTTCCTCGTTTCACCAGTTATTTTTAAGTGCTATGTAATCTTATTACGGGGCGATCCTTTTACCATCAAACGGGCGCAAATCCAGGGTGCTCGTAATGGTAAAACCCATGGTCTAATAAAACAAGGTCTGGCATTCCGGGAGTGACACATCCTTACGTCACTATCCTGTTGCCACTTCATTGCATCAAAACACGAATAAAGGAAAGATTTTCAGTTACCAATCTGTTAAAAAATATTTACAAAGCATTTAAATTGTCGTTTCGTCTGTCTAATCAAACGAAACAATTCAATTTAAACATAAACCAACGTAATTGTTAATTAAAACCACATTGTTTTATCGGATTCGCACAGGTAATAAAGGTGGTTGGGGAGTTATTATTACAAACTTCTGGTAACACAGATGTGATGACGTAGACTTGTGTCACCCACGTGACCACTGTGTCCCGGAATGCTATACCTGGTGAAGTATATTATTATACCATGGTAAAACCCAATTACGTTGCCCGACCAATCGAGGCAAGACCAACTTGGCCGCCATTTTAAAGTTTGATATTAACATCATTTCCGGCATCAACACCCTCAGAAAAAAACTAGCATCTTTACATAGCCACCATCTTTAGCTACAACTGACCTGTACTGCTTCTTATCATCAGTGTGATGATAGGCGGCGCTCGCAGCCTCCACAGTGATGACGGTGAACATCCTCATGATCTCGTCGTGCGCCGGGCCCTCGGGGCTGGCGAGGGCCATGCAGCCCAGCTGGTCCACGATCAGGGTGTCTAGGGATGACGGGGCGCGGCATAGCCTGGAGAAATATTACTTGGCACTTTATGACCTACACTTTATGAGTTCCGATTAACTTCTGGATCATAATTTCATACTATGTGTATTTTTTCATGATTCATTCTTTGGTGAATTAGTCAGGCAGGTACCCATCATGGTTTGGAAATCTTAGCTAATAATGTTGATAATGTTATTGTGTGTTGAATTTTGAACTATTTCTTAATTTATGGAGTAAATTCGCCAACATTCAGTATTTCATAAATATCAATGCATTTTGTCCTTATCTGCATAAGAAGGTGAGAAATCCTAAACAATATTATAAATGCGAAAGTGAGTTTGTTTGTTACGCTTTCACACTAAAACGGCTGAATGGATTTGGATGGTATTTGGCACAAGGGTAAACCATGACCTGGGTTAGGACAAAGGATACTTTTTATTCCGATATTTCCACGGGATCGAGAATTATGCAGGTGAATCCGGGGGGCGCAGCTAGTATAAAGATAAAATATAATGTTGTCTCACTCACCTTTGTTGAAAGAACTGAAGTATTGTGTCTGTTGTTTTCGGAGTATCCTTGAGAGCGACTGCGACGTGGCCCAACATTATTACTATGTTCGTACTAATGAGGGACGATTCACTGAAACAATAAATCAGTAGTGAGCTTTAGAAAAGGTTTATAAATTCGAAAATTCCGTGATTTGATGATTTGCTGACAAAAAATATAATTTGATATTTGGCTTTGCACAACGATCTCTAGGACAATAACTGTGTAGTACGGGAATTAATTTCCTGTTCACGTCTCTTAGAGCCTGTGCACACTATGCGTTGCGGCGCCGCACCGTAAAGATTTCGTCGCATTGGCGGTCACACGGGCGCAGTGGCACCGCAGCGGCGCCACGCCGCATAGCGCAAAAATTGTCATCTGTCAAACATCTGTAGTTTTGACAACGCAAAAACAACTAAGCGGTGGCGTTCCGGTATCGCAACGCATATACCCCTCCTCGCCTCGTCTCGCGGGCTGCAAGTCCACCGTGTGACATACCATGGATATTTGTATGTAGGACCTTTGCAGCGAGACTGCTCCCGCGCCGCCGCCGCAACGCATCGTGTGCACAGACTCTTAGAGATGAGCTTCTCTTAGAAAATAATAGTTTTATGTATTTCCTCAAAACACTTCAGAAGAGTTAGGTTGAATGACAGTTACCTGATTGGTTTATAGAAAAACGACCGACGACGACTTCAGTTACCTGTGTAACTAAAGTCAACAGCCCGGTTTTATCTTTTGCAACGTATGTACGTCGCATAACAGAGGAATTATGCATTCCTTTGTAACGCGTAAAGCGTAAAAGAGTGCGCGTGTAGCGGTAAAATTTTAGTTTTCGACCTTATTTCAACGCAAAGGCGGAGTTATTTTTTTTCTTGGCATTTATGACCGGTCTGCGTCTTGCCAGGCGTTCGTCCTTAAGGAATCCTAACTAATATTATGAATGCGAAAGAGAGTTCTTTATTTGTTTGTTACGGTTTCACGCTAAAACGGCTGAACGGATTTGGATGAAAGTTGGCACATGGGTAGAACATGACCTGGAAAAGCACATAGGATACCTTTTATCCCGATATTCCCACGGGATCGAGACTTATGCGAGTGAAACCGCGGGGCGCAGATAGTAAGAAATAGAGTAAATTTTTACCTGTCACTCGTCTCAGCAGTAAACAGCCGGTTACTAACAGATCCCACGAGCGCAGGCACGCAGTACGGATCCACTGTCAAAGCCGCTTCTAGCGCCACACATAAGTTTTCAATAGCGGCGTCTCGAAGTTTCTCGAAGGGCGTCGATTTTACCGGCACGCCAGATTCTGTGAGGCCTTGGAGCTCTTTGCCTTGGACTGGAGGAATGTTAACTGGGTTAAATTGGGTGAATAGGTATCATATCAGACTGTATCACCTCCACCTGCTGGACATAGGCCTCTCCTATAGATTTCCACAATGAGCCCTCGACGTTTACCAGATTAGTAGAAGATAATATTGTAATTTGGCAAATGAAACGGCTCACATATTGAACAGTCGTAAACATCACTGTTGTCAAAAGTCTTTTATTCAAACTAGACAGAATCAGCACTTTTCGAACGTCAATTACATAAGACAGTCCCCCAAAACGCCCACCCTTCACCACTTCCTAGTGCATTAGCTGGGAAGAAGAAGTGGCGCAACAAACTCCCCAGCAGCACAGCTGTCTGTTCAGTTAGAAGAACAAATAAAAAAAGATTCTATATAATAGTAGTACACCTGCTGCTCCCAGAGTTTAACCCAACCGGTTCTTGAAATAAAGTTCAATTGTTTCTGAAATTTTATTGGTCTACTTCTTTTCGTGTGGTTAGCGACTAACCTGGTGTGGTATTTTAAAGCCGCCCATGGGCCTCTGACTTGGCTTCACATGCCGTCGAGAAATATCTCTCAGGCATGCCGGTTTCCTCACGTTGTTTTTTAAGCAAGTGATAATTATACAATACGCACAAGAATCCGAAAAGTCAGAGGTGAGGATGACTTGGCAGTCTGACGGTCACACCAGTGCCTATTTTATTGGTTAGTTGATTACTTTCCACACACAGCCAAGTTTAGCAGCAGTAATCAGTACTTCACAAGGTCAAATCTCTCAAAGCGGTGAAGGACAACATTGTGAGGAAACCGGCATGTCGTAGAACCAAAAATTCGAAGACATGTGACATCTACCAACCAGCACTGGGCCCGCGTGGTGGATTACGGGCCCCTCCCTCTCAAAGAGAGGAGGCCTGTGTACAACAATGGGAACATTAAAGACTAGTCTCAGGCAGAACCACCAATATTTCTATGTTAGAAGACTACGATTAAAGACAACCGCATATTATAGCCGCATCGGCCCGCAGTACATCGCATTCTCATACAAAAAAGTCAGTTGCGGGCCGCCTGTTGTGTGTGATGGTTCATAGAAAATGTACGAGAGTGATGTTAGATGGTTTCTGCGATGCGATGCCCAAATTTGCGTCAGCCCTAATGGGTAATAATGATCACAGACTCACGCGTAACTTTCATATGTTCTTTACCAGTCTTCTCTAGCTCCAACTTGTGCAGTTTGAAGAGTATGGGCGACGGAGTCACCAAGAAGTCGCGGAGGCAGTAGATCGATGTGTTCGCTATCGTAGGGAACTTCGTCGCTAGTTTGCCGAGTCCCTGGGAAAATTAACCTTACTGTTACAAGAGAGTTTTAATTCTAGGCGAGGAAGAGCATTTATAAAGACACGATATAGGGTGGATACGGGCAAGAGGGACATGGGAAAATTTGCGTCAGTTAATATTTGTGTCCGAATCTTAATTCGGACACAAATTTCAAATTCGGTTTCGAGTTTTTACAACATCGCACTCGTTGCAAAATTTCACTGAGTTACGTTCGTCTGTCCGAGCTCTATGACGTAGGACGCGTTCGGCGGATCAGATCGGCACCGATCTGTCAGCACTGATCGGTATAGTAGTCAATTACTTTTTGCCAAACTGGCGCCCGCCGGCTGTGAGTTTGCGGCCTTATTTTAAGGTAATTTTCTGCCTCTTATGGAAAAAAACCGAGTATTCATGTATGAATGTACTCACTTCAAGACAGACCATTAACAGCGGCATGTGTGCGAGTATCAGCTTGTGATTATGATTGGAGTTTATCTTCTCCGTCAAACGTCCACATAAGGAGTCCGCACCTACAAATTAACAATACATAACTAACTATATAACAATAATTAAAAGTATGAAAAACAATACAAAAAATACAGCAAGTAAAAACCGTTGTTTTGTTTGATCAAAACGTTATATTCCTGCAAGATATCTTCTATCATCGGATATCGTCGTAAAACAGAGCTAAATTCTGAAGTTTTCAATAAAATCCCAAAAAAAACGGGCCCCAGGCTCTTTTGGTCATAGAATATACCCGATATATTAAAGAAAAAGAATGTACATAAATAAAATAATTATTATTTACAAATATGTCAATCCGTATTAATAGAAATATAGGTCAAATTAAAGCTTCTTATATTACTTAATTAAACTAAAACAGGTAATATTTTGGAAGTGATTCGGTAATAAATAAATACAATTTTTAGGTAAAGAAAGTTCGAATTTCAGTTAGTAGAGGCTTAAGTTAATTCCCCTATCTGTGTGATTTAAAAAAAGTTTTAAAAAGTTGCGATAAGACAAGCCCGATTCCCCCATCGACAAAAGTGACGAATTTCCATTCAAATTTTCATACCCTATTTACACAGGGGTTAAATAAGGGTATGAAAATCTGAATGGAAATTCGTCACTTTTAGGAAGTTAAGTTTCAAAAATACTTTCACTTTCATTATAAAAGGCACTCTTGTGTAAAATTTCATGCTTCTAACCCCAGCTTTAGGCTGTGTGTTAGTTTAAAGGCATGCCTGTGAGATATTTCTCGACGGCATGTGAAGCCAAGTCAGAGACCCATGGGCGGCTTTTAAACTCTGACACCTGCTATCTAATTACGCAACACATTTTCGATTTGCAATTGAGTCAAATTGGTTTCGTTTGACTAGAATTGCTTTCAAAAGTTGTATATTGAAAGCAATTCTAGTCAAACGAAACCAATTTGACTCAATTGCAAATCAAAAATGTGTTGCGTAATTAGATAGCAGTTATTCACTAACCACACGAAAAGAAGAAGATTAAGTAGATTTGAGAAACAGAAGTGCGATAGTTTGTGTAAGCACGGTAATATTATTGTTATATTGTATTAATCATTTCGGCTGCATCCGGTTAGACTGGAAGCCGACCTCAACATAATTGGGAAAAGGTTGGCAGATAGATTTTTTGTATTAATCATTTCAATTGTTAAAACCATAGTCTACATAATGTAAGCGAATTAACGAAACAGTGGATTATGAATAAAATATTACGGCTAATTTTGATTTGTTGTTACAAAAGAGGAATAAACTTTTGTATGTATATTTTCCTATGTAAATTCCTACGTCAACATTCGTTTTGCAAAATTAAACCTTATCATCAGAAGCATTAAGTTGGATTTTCATTAGTACGCTCATGGTTAGTTAGCACAGGGGTAATATCACTCAACACGCACTCTCCGGTACCTATTAATATTGTTAGAGCGTTTATAAGAGCTGGTACGTGATAGTCCCCGTCAACTGTAATAATATAATGCATCAATTATAAGAATGTGTCAAGTTTCTAAAGCAATCTCCAGAAAACATCAACAAAACAATCAAAAACATTACCCTCCTTTTGGACTCCACTGCAGTCGGGTAAAAATAATAAATCGATCCAATCACTATTTACTTGAAATTAAAATTTTATGACAAATTACTTGTTACTTACAATATTTTTATTAGCGGAGATCCAGGTGTAAAGATTATTTAGAAACTTGACAGAATATAAAATTAATAAACAAATAAGTAAATAGATTTAAATATAATGTACAAGTACAATACAACAGAGGTATATGAAATAATACAACTACATATAATAAATACTTAAATATACAAGATACAATATTACGACACTGAAAAACAACATTTTAAATTACGAAAGTGTAGCCCTTAAGTTCCCACTTCCTCCATTCTAAATTAAACCTTAAAGCTAAAACACAGAAGGTCCAGAATCACCTGTCTCATCTCCAATAGCCCAAACTAGCAGATCCACGCAGGCTGAATTCGCCATTACATTGACTTTGAATTTGTTGACAGTAGCAAAGTTACTCTCCCGGTCTTCTCTCTCCGAGGCATCGTGGTGACGACTCTGGAGTTCTGTTTGACCACTTAAGAAGAGGCATTTTACGAATTCCTGTAATTAGAATTTTTGTTGGGTTACATTTTAAGGCAGGAAGGTTGTTGCTGTCTTCAGTTCTAATGATAGGTGAATAGTGACTAAAATTCATTACCAGCAGTATCTACGATTATCTATCCGTCTGCAAGGGATTTGAAAAAGCCAAGGCACGAATATTAATTGAATAGCAGGTTCTAAAACTATCTATCACCAAGCTATGAACACGGCCGGGAGTTGGTAGCGAAAGCTGGGCCAGTACAATATGCGATTAAAACAATTCACAATGCGACAAGGCGATAAAAAATTGTAATACAATTAGTTCCTGTTTTCTTTCCTTGATAAAGGCATGTGAAGAAAGATAAAAAACGATTTAATAGAACCTTCCGCTTCAGCGTTTCAGGCCAGTTATTTTATTGCTATACTGACGACAATCTAAGAAGCCCGATTTGACGTTTCTCATTATACATGCCGCGATAGCTTTGTTTGAACGTCTACGTAAGAAATCGAAATATCAAATTCATTATCCTAATGAATCACTATGTTATCCATACACTATAACAATGAGTATCATTCGTAAGCACCAAGTTTCACTTTATATTGGAAAAACGCAGTCAAAAACACGAATCATTCGTTGATTCATATTCCGACAGAACGTTATTACAATGTCATGTCTTTGGGTTCGTCGCTGTAGTGTTGTGACTGTTTTAAGTCGTTTTTTGACCGAATAAAATCGATATACTGAAAAATCGATAGGTACTTTTATAAACATTACATTATGAAAAGAGAAAACCGTATAATTACTGTATTATTAAATGTTAAAACATATTTAAAAAAAATCGATCGAAAGAAAATTATAATGGAAGACTTTAGAAGAGATGTACATTCCGACAATATGATGGAAAATGAATTTATTATTATGTTAACCGACGAACACAGTTCAACTGATGATATATAATTTTTCTGGATCATCCGAAGTGACGAAAGTGAAGATTTTTTTTACAAAAGTGAATTTATTTATTTACACGTCGTGATCATGATGATGACGTGTTAATAAAAAGATTTGCCTCGAGAATCAGTTTTAACCAATGTAGGTAAATTATCGATTACAAACTCTAAGTATGATAAATCGATATGTCTCAAGAATCGGTTATTAAAGCAACCGATATTTTTTTCCCGTCACTACACAAAATATTTTGATAGGTGTCAAATCGGGCTTCTTAGATTGTCGCACGTATAATGAACTATAGCTTTATTTTTGCAAGCAGCACTCTAAGTGCGTTACACACGATCAATCACAATCTGTTTCATTTTGACAATTCAACAACATTCATTGCGTTATTTACGTTGTTGAGCAGACACGTTTTTCGAACATATGAAGCAATGGATTAGCAATATGCTAAAAAAAAAATATTCAGATTGTGGTTACGCAATTAGGGTGCAGGAAGTACAGCAGCTCACGAGCGCGCGTCATGTGACCCTTATGTCATTGTAATAAGGTATAAATTGAAATGATTGACGCGCGTTCGTGAAATGCAACATCTGTACTAAGAAGTAATGTTAATTTATCAACTGTACCTGAACATCTTTGGTGAAAGGTCCGGGTAGGTCTTTCTGATGTTGCAGCAGTTCTCTTAGAAGTGTCACCATCACTAGATTCAAGGTCTCAGAGAAGGACTTGTATGGAAACACCTTTGGAAAAAATAATACATATATAAGTAAGCGCTTGTTTCAGTGTCCGATTAGGCACAATCCACTAATAACTCTATTATCCCTATCTTAATAAATTAAAAACTGAGACTGAGGCTGCCTGTCCATTGATGCGGATCGAGGAAACGGAGCCGAGCGAGAGAGTAATGCGGAGCGGAGTTGCGGACTGTGTCTGTCCATTGATGCGGAGCGAGAAAGTGCGGAGCGGAGTTGCGGACTGTACGGATCAAGGACGAATTCACGCGACGAGTAATTTGAGCGGGCTGCAATATCCCGCGGCCGGGTTTTTCCGCTGCCTCGCTCCACTTCCCCGCTCCGCCTCCCCGCTCCACTTCCCAGTTTAGTATGATTTTTTTAAATAGTTCGCAAATCCCTGTCCACTGAAGCGGGGCGCAGATTTTATGCAATTCCATTGGTAAAATTGGCACAGCTCCGCTCCGCTCCTCTCGTCTCCACTCCAGTCAACAGTCAGCTTAAGAGTCGCACACGAAGGATTCCGTAGCACCGTATTTTTTTTTTGCAAAAACCGCCGAAGAAACACGTTTTATGGGGACCCCCTTTAATGTTCAACTTTATTTTATCTACTACGAACGTACGTTCATGAGATACAGCCCGCCGACAGACAGACGGACGGACACACGGACAGCGGAGGCTTAGTAATAGGGTTTCGTTTGGCACCCTGTGGGTACGGAACCCTAAAGAGCAACACAATTCTTATGAAATTATCAGGCATATAAGTTAATTGCAACATAACTGGAGTTGGGGGACTAACCACTTAGAGGCCTCGCCCTCGGCGACTTTTTGTAGTGATGCAGTAGCGATGCTGTCGCGCATATGTATCGATACAGCCGCGATGCTGTCGCTAGCTGTGTACCTTCGCCCAGATTCCGTATCGCTACTATCGCGATGGTGTCGCCTCCCCAGCACCCCTCCCTCCGTTCTCCATCCTTCGTTCCCCTGATGTCGTCAGAAACGGTCGTGCGTTTGCATCAAAACAGCCGCGCGTTTGCATCGTTTCTGTCGCACGTTGCAAACGCTACTAACACGCGACAGCATCGCTACAAAAAGTCGCCGTGGCGAGCGGCCTCAGGAATAGGGAAATAAATAGAGCAAGATTTTTGGCAAACAAACAGGGTCAGCATCAGACTCGTGGAAAATCTGTTAGTAACCACAAGTATTATTACAATAACAGTATTTCTAAAGCATTGGTTTATAGTGTTATACCTGAATCTGTCCCGACGCGTAAATATCTTCAGCTTCTTCATCCAAAAACGCCAGCAAATCTTTGGTAAGCAGCTTCTTCGCCACCGAGAGAATGGATTGCAGATACGTCACATAAAACTGCACATTGATCCTCTTTTCAGGCGACTCCGAGAACCTCATATACGGAAACTGGTTGAAACTAGAACCGAACTTATGAAAAAAGTACGTTGTAGGATCATAAGGAACCGAATTATAACTATGAAGAGAACCCCTTTTTAACGTTCCTCCTGTACTATCAAGAGTATCGGTACCATGTTCTAGAAGATTCTCGTTGTGAGGATTCAGGTTGCCAGATAAAGACCTAGGAATGATAGGTCTAAATTGGTTGAACTTCCTCTTTTTATCTAAGGTAGAATATTCGAAGTTTGGTTCTGGTTCCTTAGTTTTGACGGGACTTGGTGGCTGTGGGAAGAGACGGCAGAGGAGAGGCGGGTCGACTGTGGCGTAACGACCCATTGACCGGGCTAGACCAATCAAAGTAGGAATGGTGCTCTTACAGAGCTGTAGTTTAGAGATAGTGCTACTATAATCTTTGCTTTCGTGACAAGTAATTATGAGCTTTGTTAGGTTGGCCATAAGCTCAATTTGGGCTGTGATGATTTCCTCTCGGAGTGAAGGCTGCTTTGTGGCAATGTCTGAGAGAAGGGTATTGAGACAGAAGCTAAACTTCTCCGACATTGGTATGCCTGAAACAATACAAATTTTGTTTTATTCATAGTGGCCAAGGTAAAAATTAATTGTCTTTAAAAATACAATGGTCTAAGAATGTTAATGTTGTTTAATTGCTAAAGTCTTATATTGTAGTTAAGACTTCTAGTCTTACATTTAATCATGCTGATTATGTTCATACAAGCCACATATACCTAAGGTATATTTATAACCTTGTTTCCAATTGATGTTATTTCCACTTAAACAAACATCAACTCTATTCAAGTGTAAATAAAGTTGATTTTAGACTGACTAGTACACTTGAAAAAGTAATTAAAAATATGAAGTTGTAGCGCAAACTGAACCTTATATGTAGGCATTACGGTTGTTTTTCCTACAACTCGTGTTTGTTTACAAATTTGGCAAATTAATTGCGAACCCAGTTTACCATAATTCCATTGAGCAGACTATCATTTTTTTAAGAATAATTTTGAAGAAGGAGCGCTAAAATTCCTCTCGTTTGTTCCCATATCTCAATTTATTTAATTCACACGTGTATGTTGTAATTACAGCTTGTCCCTCATATAAATGAGTCGTACGTCGTTAAAAATAAACAGTCATCGCAATTAAAAACACATAATAGAAAACTCATCCGCACATAATAATATGTTTTTACTAGTACTAGCACTGCTTTAAATGCGTAGCGTGACAACATGTACAATCATCAGTTACGAGTCTATTAACCAATAAACTAACGATGTGTGAAATTATCATGTAAAGCATGCGCGAAGTAAATTGAAATGTTTTTTGTTGTGTAACATCTTTTCTCTCGCTTTCCTGCAATCTGTGGGAGTGATTTCGTAAAAAGGGACGGAAGTGTGTAACAGGAGGCCGTGGAACGCGCGCTATTTGATTTGACCAATGAGCGCGCGCGGTGCTAGTTGGCCAGATGGTACCAATCCATTTTCCGAGAGATTGGTACTGTCAGCCAAGATGTCACATGTAACACATCATATGCGACTACTGTAAGGCTCGCTCGTTTCTTTTTCTCTTGTTATTTTCTTCGTCTTTCGAGGTATATTCTCGTCAAGTAAAAATACTAGCCATTTAGCAGAGTTGGTAATGGGGTAAACTGCCCAGTGTGCTCGCGCCAGTTCTTCATGTCATCTGGCTGGAGTATTTCGGAATAGCGTTCTTTAAGTCCAAATCACTCTTGTCAATCTACTCTGATAACTTTAATCTCACTGTGAAAACTTAGGTGAAGCGAGCTGTCAATAGTATCAATCCCTAGCGTCAGGTGGCATGACAGGTTACTTGAAGCTCACTTCACCAAGGTTTCACGCTGAGATTTTTACAGAATATATCAGCTTTACCTACAGGCACAGTGATATTGGGCTTTAGAGTATAATAGACCTTCTTAACGCTTATGAACACCGGATAAAAATATTTTATTTAAATTTCACTACAACTTCAATTATTAAAAATCGTGATACAGCGTCGTATCGCCAGCATAACATCGTTTTCCATGGAAAACATTCATCTTGTGCTGAAAATAAACTGCCATATCCATATTTAATAAAACAATTATTTTTCCATCATTATTTCAAAGATAAAATCACGAGCATCACACTTGTGCGTTACAACGAGATATAAATACAACTCTCAACACATGGTGATGCACTCAGTATCAAAACTAAGAGGAACTCAATCAAAATGTTGAAGAATCTATTCGTACTTTGTCTTGTTGTGATGATGTTTGGAAACGTAAGTATTGTTTTCGTGATTTTGTATCGCATAGCGGCATTTTAACGACCCGTATAAGCTTCTACCAGGCCACCAGACCTTTGACAGTCAAAGACATACCTGAGGGGGCAATTTCCGTATTTTTAATAGCGTATTTTGACATTGACTGTCGCTGAGATGAGATAGCGACTGGATTTTGAACGTTTTTGATTACGGGAATTGGCCTTCTGATAGCGTATATTGTACGGATTTCATGGTAGCCAATAGTAGCCAATAGTGTGTGACCTACTGCTGCTTCTTTTACCAAATTCTTCTACTCTTTTATTTTTCTTTGTTTTGGGTGGGAAATTATCAAATGACTATCCAACTAACTATCCCGCTCTGGGCGGAGCAGCTGGGTGTGTCAGACTTTTACTGACTAAGACCCACCCGTGTCACGCCGTGCCGGGGTCGCGATATCCCTTTCGGACAAACTCGCAACCCTGGCAGGCATTGGCCCTTACGACCCCGCCAGTTGGTGCTGACATCTCTTTGAGGCGCGCGTGGAACACAACGCGCCGTCGACCCGGGCCTGGTCCTTATCGGACGGCGAGCTACCCATTGCTCACCGTCCGCAAGCCCGCGAAATTCTTCTACTCTGGAATGCTGCAAGCCTTAGCCTTGCAAGATTAGTATTGTGACAAACAATTTTGTACACTTCTCGATCCTACTTTGCCAATTTACCATGGTTATCCGATAGTGCCTTTGTACAAAGTTCTCTTGTGGTTTAAGGCGAAAGCGTCTGGATAACCGGCAAAATTCAAATTTCTATTTTTTTTTTTTGCAATTTGGAAGTCAGTACATAAGTATTAGGTTGCATCTTTATCAAAATATGATTTGCGACATTATATTTACATACTTAATTATGGCCATTAAAATCATCAATACAAATCTGTAAGTTCAAATTATACCCTATTTAATGAGTATTTGCGTGACATTTTAGACCAAGTATTGTATTGATGATTTTTGTCAATACATACAAAATTAAAATGTTCGAACGCAAATCATATTTTATCAACATACTGACTAACACTGAACTGCAAATAGCAAAAAACGTAATAAGTTTGAATTCGCGATCACCCTTAGAGCTTCCTCCTTACGTTGACACCGAAGATCACAGGAACTCAGTCCCAATTTTTTTTTTTCTGTGAGCCTGACCGTTGAGTTTCAGTGATTTGATAAAAACCTTTTTGTCTTTATATATCTCTAATTTTATCATTTCAGAGCATGCAACAAGGCGGCGGTGGTGGAGCTGAAGGTATGAGTTTTTTTTTATTAACATGAAAGAGTGTCATTATTCTTCTGAAAATATCTTTACAGCTCTAGTAGTCCACAGTAGGACGTCAAATGGGACAGCCGCGGTGCATGCGTATTCAGATAGTACACTGAGACGTTTGTTGTCCCGGACAACAACATATTGCGCAAAAAAAAAACCACGGTGTCTGCTCTAGTTTACATTGAACCATAATGTTATGATTATGCTTGATTATGCTATATCACGGGATGACGTAGCAGTGTCAATGCGGTGGCATGAGGCACCTTGATAATACGATACAATACGAGCCCAGTATTACACCATATCATACGTTTACTTCAGGTGGCCACACACGTAACTGCAAGCTTAACAAGCCTGTATGAACCATCATGTTGTGCAAGCGCGCACAACTTCTCTATAGGATAAACACTGTACAAGCAAGCTAGACCAGCATCAGTTTTTGCTTGAGCGATGAACGACGACGAAGTGCTTTAGCTGCATTAATTGCGTGCAACTGGCGTGCGTATGATTCCGCAAACTTAACCCGCATACACATGTTCAATCATGCTTCCACAAGCGTGGCTTGTTCAAGCCGCATAATGAAAATTCTATCAATCTTCATGCCGCTTGCACAAAATCATCATAACAGACGCTTAAGCACGTTTCCACAAAACGATTGTTCATGCAGGTTTGTCGTGCTTGCAGTTACGTGTGTGGCCAACATTTATGTTATTCTGTTGTTAGAAATTATACAGGGTGAGAGGACACCCAGAAAGGAACCCAAATATATCATAACCCCCTGAGAAGATGATGACAAAATAGGTATTATTTTGTCATCATTCTCTTGCCCGTATTATCCCAATATAAAAGGGATGATGACAATTTTTTTTTGTCCTTCATGGAGATTATGAAAAAATATTGGACACGTATTTTTATTTTTTTTACGTAATCTTAAGATTACGGCGATACATTGAGTTCAAATGTGCCATGACGTCACGAGCATGTAGATTTTATACTTACATATGACGTTGCGACCCCCAACTTAAAATGCGTTTTATCTAAGTATTTTTTTATTAATATGATAAAGCAAAAAATACGTGTCTAATATTTTTTTATTATCTGACTGACGGAATAATTTGAATTTCTTTTTTTTTACCCAGGCATCATCCCTATTGGAGTCGGCGCACCATGTTCATCTTCTTCCATATTAAGTCATCATCTCAATAGTCACTTTCTGTCTAGCTATACCATGGATTCTGTACATGATTTTGAACCCCCCCCTTTTTTTTTTTTTTTTGGATGGGAGATCATCAAATGACTTCTCCCGCTCTGGGCAGAGCGAGAGGGTGTGTCAGACTTTTACTGACTAAAACCCACCCGTGTTCCTTCCGTTGCCTGTGTGCCGGGGCCGCGATATCCCTTTCAGACAAACCCGCAACCCCAGCCTGAACCCCCCCTGAGTAGAAAATTTCGTCAGTTATTAAAAAAAAAAACAGCTGTTCCATACATTTTGACCGCGTAGGTATTACATTTTTCAATAATAATATTATAATTTATATATATTTTCAATATAAAATAATTTAATATTTGGTTCAGAATCATGTAAAGAATCCATGATATCAGTTTTCGCGTCGAAGTCCCTGCCACCGTGTATATTATCTTTCACACAGCCCATCCATCGTGTCTTTGGTATTCCCCTAAAAATATCTAATCGCCATCCATATTCCGCCTGTATACTTTTTGGGTAATTTTCATATTTTTAGGTGGCGCTGGATTTAGTCTAGGTGCCAAAGCTGGAGGAGGAGGCGGTGGTGAAGGCGGTAGTATGTTTAATTAATTTAAGGTTTTCCCAAAAAGCAGCAAAATCAAGCTATACGTTTCCAGTATAAGCTGACCTTGCATTGTACGGAAATCCTATACAATGCCAGATCAGCATAAACTGGAAACATATTGCTTGATGTGTAACCATGTGCACCTACTGACACATCAAAAAAATAAAGGTCGGTTATTCCATTTTCTTATATCAAATAAATAAAAATTGTTATTAATATTGAATTAGATTTTTTATTTAGTCGTGTTTTAACATAAAAAGTGATAAATTCATATTGTTTTCTTATTAAATGCTGATAATATAATTATATTCTAGGCAATGGTGGGGCTGATGGCGGGGCAGGTGCCGGGTTTAGCGCTGGCGCTAGCGCAGGTGGCAATGCCGGTGGTGGTGGTGGCAAATAAGGTAAAGAATAAAATAGATAGCTCTCCCTTTTTTTTCTTTTTTGTCGTATGATTATATCGAAGATTCCTTTTTTTTTCGTTAGCCTGGATTGTGTCCCACTGCTGGGCAATGGAGTGCCCTTTTCCTTTCGAAACCTTTTTATATAAGCTATATTTATATTACATAAATTCTCAAGTAATTTTAAAATTCTGACATTTCATTATTAAATCAGAAAGTTCTTCTAAACACATTTGGAATGAATATTATATAATAATACCAGCCTGTTACTGTCCCACTGCAGGGCAAAGGCCTGTTCTCATACAGAGAAGGCACGAGCATTGATCACTACGCTTGCTCAAGACGGGTTGGTGATTTCAGACTTATATTAACTATAAGTTCAGGTTTCCTCACGATGTTTTCCTTCACTGATATCATAATAATGTTGTCGATGTTATAATAATAGGTCACATAACATCACGCCGATTTTCCCAGAAGGGATAAGCAGAGGTGAAGTACACCCACATTTCGCAAGTAACATTATAGGCACCGTCAGACAGCCAAGTCATAGGTCTCGAGTTCGAACCCAAGCCACGCACCTCAGACTTTTCGGATTCATGTGCGTATTGTGCAATTATCACTTGCTTCAAACACGGTGAAGAAAAACATCGTGAGGAAACCGGCATGCCTGAGAGATATTTCTCGACGGCATGTGAAGCCAAGTCAGAAGCCCATGGGCGGCTTTAAAACTCTGACACCAGGTTAGTCACTAACCACACGAAAAGAAGATAGGCAATTTGAGTCAATATTAATATTTCTTTTCAGATGGCGATATAAACAAACGGCACAAATTATAAAATGACTTGTAATATTACTAAGAACCTGCACCTTAATTATTATCTATATCAATAAAAAGTTAAAGTGTTTTCAATTTTTTTTTATTTGAACGTGGTGTATTTATTTATACCAAAGTCCTTCACACTTCAAAAATCTAACCTAGGATTCTTATAAAGGAGAAGAAAAAATCTGATAAATAAAATGAGACCCTGGACCCTAATTGCGTACCTACTTAACACAGTTTAAATCATAATCTGATTGATTCTATAAAATATTACCACGGTGTATAGAAAGAAGATGAATATTGTTAAAAGGACATCGCTCATCATAGCAGCACCGCTGCAACATGGCAAATAACTTGTCACTCAAGTTAGGATTTTAAATCAAATGCATTAAAGTCAATTTTACGATGGCTGTACAGAATAGTGGACGGCTCGCCAGCCGCTCACTGCCCGTGAGTTGTCACACGTAAAATAGACTTTAATACATTTGATTTAAAATCCCAACTTGAATGATAAGTTATTCGCCGTGTCGGAGCGGTGCTGCTTTGAGGCGCGCGTGGAACACAACGCGCCGTCGACACGGGCCTGGTCCTTATCGGACGGCGAGCTGCCCAGTGCTCACCGTCCGCAAGCCCGCGCCTACGGTGGCCGGAAGTCGGCTCTCGACTCCCGACGCCCATCCTTACATACCCCTGATGCTTCATTTCGACATCGACATGTCTCTATTCAGTAAAAAAAAAAAAAAAACTCATAGTGAAAACTTAAGATGAATTGAGCTGTCAATAGTGTGAATCCTAGCATCAGCTTCACCTTAATATTCACGGTGAGATTTTAAAGAATAGACGCCGCAGGTCATCTTCTCAAGCCGATTGCAAGTACTCCGCTGTGCGCGCCTGACCTTTCTGAAGAACATCTAAACTAGTATTTTAAAGAGAAAAGATTTGATATGTTTGTATATTTGTTTGTTACGCTTTCACGCTAAAACGGCTGAACGGATTTGGATGAAATTTGGTCGTAGGTAGACCATGCATTGGGTTAGGATATAGGATACTTTTTATCTCGATATTCTCACGGGATCGGGGTGAAATCGCGGGACGTACAGTGACTTTATTGGTGACTAGCTGTCACCAATCAGGTCACTGTACGTCCTTCTAGGGCGTCCCCGGCATTTCCACTCACATCTGCCTTTAATACCTTTTGTTAGTCGCCTTTTACTCATCCTCTCAATATGACCAATTGACCGAACCATGTAAGCATAATCTTTAAAAAAATTGTCTCTACATCTTAGGCACGGGATATACACAAGACGCGAGGGGCGCAGCAAGTTGACGGTGCGGCGCGGGCGCTGCGCCCCTTCTTTCATATTTGATACAAAATTAATAGGAGCGAAGAAAAAAAAAACGGTAGCGCGAGCGAGAAAAGCTCATCGAGTTGGTACATTGCTTTCAAGAATTTTGGTAGCAAGGCATCCTGGTCAGGGTGCGTTTTCGACTAATCATCATTATCCATTATCATTTTCCTGCCATTGGGCTCTACTCTGTAAGCGTTGTGTTCATCAACATTAAAATCAACTGATTAAATATTTAATCAATTCTATATTTAAACAGTTGGTTTATGTCAAAATTCCGAAGGAAATTTCCACCCTCAACGAAGATACGGGCCCCTCCGAAAGTAGTTGTTCCGTCAAAACAATTTCAAATAAAAAATTTCGAACGGGCAAATACACGGAATAGGAACAACTGTCAAATCGTGTTGTCGTTCATTCGTTGTTCGGGGCCCTGAACTAATCATAATTATGCCCGTGTCGAAGGCACCGCTCATGATTTCGGCCGAAACTACGGATAATTTGATGAGGGAGTAGACCCCCTGTCCCATGTTACTTGGGGTCGTGGGGTCGACTCAACACGTTTTCTTCTAGCATTCTTCCCTGTGAACCGTCACGTTATCATTCACTCCCCTTTTCTTCATATCATTCCTCACAAAATCGTTCCATTTTTTCTTTGGCTTTCCTCTCCCCGTTTTTTTTTTTGAGGGTGGGAAAATTTCAAATAACTTCTCCCGCTCTGGCCGGAGCGGTAGGGCGTGTCAGACTCTTACTGACTAAAACCCACCCGTGTTTCTTCAGTTGCCTGTACGTTGGCAGGGGCCACGGTATCCCTTTCGGACTTTCCCGCGTCCCCAGGAGGCATCGGTCCTAGCGGACCTCTTCCGTTGTGCTGACATAATATCTATGTTGGCATGGAACACAACGCGCCGTCGACCCGGGCCTGGTCCTTATTGGACGGCGAGCTACCCATTGCTCACCGTCCGCAAGCCCGCTCCTACGGTGGCCGGGAATCGGCCTGCGATTCCCCTGCGGCGGCTTGGGGCGTGAGGGCACGACATTTGCCTCTCCCTCACGCGCTCCGTCTCCTCCTTCGCACACATTACTGCTTCGCAGAAGGAGGTGACGTCTTCCCACGCCCTCTCGCTTCGTACCATGGCCTGGATCAGGGCCGCACGCGAGCTTTCCTTTCCCTGGCGTGCACTGTGTGGTGGCGACTGTCGCGCATGAGTTATTTTCAAAGAATTATACCTTATCCCATATCCATTTTTAATAAAACAATTAGTTTTTCGTCATTGTTTGAAAGATAAAGGCACAGGGATAACAATAATAATTATAACGCGATAAAAATACAACTGTCCAAACATAGTATTCACTCAGTATCGAGGAACCAAAATGTTGAAGAAGTTATTCGTAATTTTTCTTGTTGCTATGATGTTTTGAAATTTAAATTTATATACGGCCATGTATGCGACATATTTTGATACTCGCAAATAAATCAAAACCTATAGGGTACTTCCCGTTGACCTAGAATCATGAAATTTGGCAGGAAGCAAGGTCTCACAGCACAAGTAAAGGAAAAAGTCCCATAATCGTTAATTTGTACTTATTTCGCTTTTCTTTAATGCGATTACAAACTTAGTACATTTGAAGTTAGAGAATTGACCATGACGTATATCGATGTATGGGAGAACATTTTTTCAACCACAAAGTTAAGTTTGCTCTTGGGACAAATTCATCTCAACTACGGAACCCTTCATTGTGCGTGGTCCGACACATACTTGGTTGGTTATTTTTGAATGGATATCCTTTTGCGATGTTCGCCACAAACTATATGAGATGTATAACTCCTTCGAGAAATACAAGCATGTTGGAATGGATATCATGTGAGCCATGTCTACTCTACAGCTGCAGATCATCAGTTATTTGATGTACCCCTTTCATTGCTTTAGAGCTGTAGGTACCTTGCCTGAGGTCTTGCCATCCATTATATTCTCCTTGTTCTTAAGCTATCCTTACCCCATTTGAAATAAGATTAGACATTTAAATAAACCTTTTATACAGTCCGTTCAATATATTTTGACTTCTATTGCGTTGGTGATATGACAAATGGCAGCTGCAGTAAACAGTTAGTATTGTAACCACTTTTTTGCTTTTAATGCCATCCTTATGCCTACGGTATAGGAGTTAAATCTGTTGAACGGGCTGTAAAAAAGGTTTATTTAAATGATGTAATCTTATTTCTAATGGAGTAATAAGTGCATATCGTCGAAGTCAGTTAAATGTTCAATCACATACCTATGACAAATCGTTTCGATCAGAGTATGCAACAAGGTGGAGGCGGTGGCGATGCTGGAGTTGGAGGTAAGTGGTTTTAGGGTTACGTAGTAAATGAGGAACCCTTATAGTTTCGCCATGTCCGTCTGTCTGTCTGTCCACGGCTTAGCTCATAGGCTGTTAGTACTAGAATGATGTAAGTTAGCATGGGTATACATATTAATCACGCCGACAAAGTGGTAAAATAAAAAATACATTTTTTTTTTGAGTTCCTCCCCTACCCGTAAAATGGTGATGTTTTTTTTATCGTCTATGCTATGGTGTGGGGTGTCGTTGGAAAGGTCGTTCAAATAATATTGTGGGTGTGTGAAAGTTTTTAATTTAGGAATGCGTTTGCGAAATATTATGCTTTAAAGTGCATTGTTAGAGTATAGTGTCCCCCCCCTCTAAATCCCCCCCAGCTAAATGGTTGTACTTACTTGGATTTATGAAAAAATTCAGTAATTCAGCAGTAGTATGAATATATAACGAAGTTAATGGAAAACTAACTACATTCCGTATGGAAGAACATGTTTTTCAACTTTCTTGGGATAAATTCATCCCAACTACGGAACCCTTCATTGTGCGTGGTCCGACACTCACTTGGCAGGTTTTAAATAATACAAGGGCTGATTTTTCTAACGCTAAATAACTTTATCCAAACGATAATTTTGTATTTTTGACAGATTTGCAAAACAAAAACTGTCAAACATCAATTTTATTCCACGGATAAAATATATCTGAAGTTGAAAACAGACCTAAATAGTACAGTCTTTTCACAGTTATGTTACCCCTGACAGCAGGAAACGAATAGCAAACTTATGATAGCGACAACAAAGATCAGTCTGATTTTGACAGATTTGTCAATGGCAGTAACCCAACAGCAACCTTATTTCAACGAAAATAAAGATCAATGTGATTTCGACAGATTTGTCAATGACAACAACCCAACAGCAACCTATTTCAACGATATTAAATATCACTGTGATCTTGCCAGATTTGTCAATGGCATCTAACCAACAGCAACCTTATTTCAACTATATTAAATATCATTGTGATCTTGACAGATTTGTCAATGGCAGCTAACCAACAGCAACCTTATTTCAACGATATTAAACATCACTGTGATGTTGACAGATTTGTCAATGGCAGCTAACCAACAGCAACCTTATTTCAACGATATTAAATATCACTGTGATGTTGACAGATTTGTCAATGGCAGCTAACCAACAGCAACCTTATTTCAACTATATTAAATATCATTGTGATCTTGACAGATTTGTCAATGGCAGCTAACCAACAGCAACCTTATTTCAACGATATTAAATATCACTGTGATGTTGACAGATTTGTCAATGGCAGCTAACCAACAGCAACCTTATTTCAACTATATTAAATATCATTGTGATCTTGACAGATTTGTCAATGGCAGCTAACCAACAGCAACCTTATTTCAACGATATTAAATATCACTGTGATCTTGACAGATTTGTCAATGGCAGCTAACCAACAGCAACCTTATTTCAACTATATTAAATATCATTGTGATCTTGACAGATTTGTCAATGGCAGCTAACCAACAGCAACCTTATTTCAACGATATTAAATATCACTGTGATGTTGACAGATTTGTCAATGGCAGCTAACCAACAGCAACCTTATTTCAACTATATTAAATATCATTGTGATCTTGACAGATTTGTCAATGGCAGCTAACCAACAGCAACCTTATTTCAACGATATTAAATATCACTGTGATCTTGACAGATTTGTCAATGGCAGCTAACCAACAGCAACCTTATTTCAACGACAATAAATATTATGACTGGCCCTACCACCAACATATAAATACGAATATTACGTCCCCAGAATCCGAATAAGACACCGTTTAGGAGATATTGAACTTTAAAACACCAAATAAAAGTCGTCCAAAAAAAGTGGCTTTATATACGTAGTTTCTTTACATTAAAATGCCTAATATTTGATTTTTTTTTAATTTAACCTCTAGGGTGAGGCAGCTGCCCCTTTTGCCCCCCCCTTGGCGACGGCCTTGCTAGCTAATAATGTTAATAAGTCAGAAATTAAACGTTTCCAAAATAAAACCGAATAATATTTAAGTGTCACCGCATTTATTTTATAATTCTACAAGTAATAGGCATTGAAAATATATACATACTATTAAATCTATAAAAAATTGCGTTAAATTGCTATCCCAAAATAAATCTTATTGTTATCACCAAAATAGGGTATATTTTGCATTGGCCAAATAACTTGAATATTTGGACAAATACGTCAAGTTTTGGGGGTATGAGGAACAGGGTGTAAAGTTCACTCATCCCCCATAGAAAAGGGAGGATCCTCCGACCAGACGGATGTCGTGTCTGGCGGGCAACTGCCCAGAGGTTGAAGTCGGGAAGCTTGTATATATGTTTATCGCGCGTTAAACTCTAATTGCGCGATGCAGGATTTGTGTGACGTCAGGATGTTGTGTGACGTCAGGTCTTTGATGCATAGTTCGCATGTAGCGATGTAGATGCCGCTACAAAGTGTTGTGCTGCTTTAAAATTGATAGCCATAGAAAATATAAGTATTTACACCTGAAATATGTAATCTCTAAACAATAGGTCCATAAACTGCCTTAATATAACCTGGCTTTGTTTACCAGGCAAATAATATTATTCATGAATTCACTTGAATATTTTTCATGGAATTTTCAAGGCTTAGAAACATGTGGGTACACTAATCCATTCAATAAGTCGACACGAAGCGAAAGCCTTCAACCATTTTCCACGACTCATACGCATATTAGCGCAGGTGTTAAAACATGTCAAGCGTGAGTCGGCAAAGCGTTGGTCACAATTATTATTTTTTGTTTTTTTTTCGAAGTAAGTGAATCTTTGATTAGTAGAAAATTCCTGATGTAATTCCTAGGTAACAGAACCATTTACCAATGCCTTCTTGTTTGAAAGAAAATTTATTATTGCAAAAATGTGATTTGACTTGTCTAAAATGTTAAGGAATACTACAATACCTAATTGCTTGTTTGTCGCTCTTTCAGATAAACTTGATTATTTATATATTTAATTTATAAATTGGTTTATAAGTACTAACTACCTGTCATTGTCATTCTAATGTCAAATAAAAGCAGTTTATCAAATAATTATTAATAATAAAAAACAGGGTGTGGGCAGTGGCGGATTTTCCCTAAGGCTATCGGGCCTAGGACGGCCAGATATAAGGGGCGGCCAACCTGCGCCTGCGGCCGGCAACATCTCAGCTCAGTAAATAATACAGCTATGACGGCTATTGAATCGAAAGCAATGTTTGACATTAGATTTTCACCCCCCGTTTTCACCAAGGTATAAATCATGCATTCTACCGTTTTCATTTATCGTTTACAATAAAATTAAATAAAAAAAAGTTGTAAAGACAAGTTCTATACAAGACTTGAAGAAAACTTGTCAGATATGTTCAAAAGGTGAACAAAATATGTCTAAAACAAAGTCTATACTTGACATGTTATACCGGGTGGCAGGGACATCGACGCAAAGCCGGCTACTATGGATTCAGTACATGATCCTAAACCCCCCTTAAATTTTTCGTCGCTTATTAAAAAAAATCTGCTGTTTCATACAAAAGTGCAATAACTACGCGGTCAAAATGTATGGAGCAGCTATTTTTTTTTTTATAGAGAATCATGTACTGAATCCATTGTAACCCGCTTCGCGTCGATGTCCTTGACACCCTGTATACGACATGTATTTGACAAGTGTGTAACAATTGTCTCATTGTACGGAAATTCTATACAATGCGAGATCAGCTTAAAATGTATAGCTTGATATGTCGCCGAGTGAACCGCACAGGGATATATATACATCTGCTATTTTTGACATAGCTACAGTAATTATTAGAACTACTACATCGAACTAAGAACAGTTAAGCATTTACCGAAACAAAATGATCAAGCAATTATTTGTATTATCGCTTGTTGTCACGATGTTTGGAAGCGTGAGTGTTTTTTTTTACAAAGAATTTCATTCAAATTATTTAAACATAAGTAGATTATTAATATTGCGTGTTTGTTGCTGGGTCAGAAAGTTGTGGTACAGACGACTGACAAGGAATCGCGAAATATTTATCAGTCGTCCCATATATTTGGGTCGAGTAGCTCTAGGTAACTATTGAAGTTTTGTATGGGACAGTTGATCATTTTTCGCGATAAAGATGTTGGTTTTATGGAGGAATTTGTTCAGTTTGATGGTATATTACACCCTTTAAAGCCAATAGCTGAAATTGGCGTCTTATTATTTGGCCATCAACCAAATAGTTAATTGAATCAGGCGTATCTATTATAAAATACAATAGACGACGTATACATATTTAGTACCCTAATCCGCTTAACTGTTCTTAAGGAGTCATAAAGAACCCTGTAAGAAATCGACACGTGTTTCACCTCTCAACGAGGCATCCTCAGGATGGCTATTGACTTGTTGCGAACCCGGACCCCACGTGTCCACACGTCGGGTTCTTTATGACTCCTTAAGAACAGATAAGAGGATTAGGTTACTAAATATACGTCGTCTATTGTATTTCATCAACCAAATGTTGTTTTTCTACTACAGAATAGTTTAACAAACGAAACTTATTTGACATGCATATCTCTAAACTCAGTCCAAAGAAGAATGAGATTTAAGAGTTAGAAGTTTGTATGTATAATTGTATATCCAGCTGCCCAGCTACTGACTACTACTACTACCTACTACTACTAACTACACTACTACTACTGCTACTGTTCCAGCTGTTGCTATCCAGGCAATTTTTGACTCCTAGGTGCAGGGTTAGTGTTAAGTTACTTACTTACCACAAAATAGATAGATCGCTATGTTTTTGGACATTTGTATATTCGGTACATGTCATCGTGTGTTACACTATTCTGTAGTACAAAAACAAGATTTGTTTGATGGCCGCGAGAAAAAAAAACGACGCCATACTAAAATCGGCATTGTCCTTTGAGCAAACCTATGATACGAGCTATAAAGTCCAATAACGGCAGGTAGTAAATCTATACCTACTCTTTACATATCGATCTTTAGCTTAGCTTCTTCATCTTCTCTGTCATTGGCACGAACCAGTTAATTATAATGACAAAAGTTCATGTGGTGGTAAAAATGCTAGCCAGGCGGGTTGAGTCTTGAGTTCGAAGCCAGCAGATCTAAATGTTTTGCTACGATTTAGGTCCGGTTTCAAGCAAAGAGGAGAAGAGCGGAGAGGTGAGAGAAGTTTTGTAAACGACCAATAAGCCATCGTTATTTTGATATGATGGTTCGTAATGATAATATCTTGTTCGTTTACAAAACATCTCCTTCTCTCCGCTGAAATATAACTAAGAGGTGGCCTGGGTCCTGCAGGAGGACATGGGTAACTTTTCTTACAGAATATTTCAGAGGAATTATTTGTGTAAAATGGAGTTTGTAATTGAAGTTTGAACAGGAATATTCGAAATTTATGAGGAAGAACTCACGGGCAAAACGATTATCAAATTTGATATTTTAATATTGCAGAGCATACAACAAACTGGAGGCGGCGTAGGCTTTAGTGGAGCTGTAACAGGTGAGATAAAAAAAAAGAGTTTATAAGTTGATAGTTAAAACTTGAAAAGATTTTTTTTTCTTCTTTTTAGAGCATTTAAATAAAAGCTTTAAAAAAAAAAAGGTTTTTTTGCTTTTAATTTAGTATTTACTTTTTGGTTATCGCTGGCTAGGTTTATTTATTTATTTAATTCTACCTCAAGAATAATCGAGGTCTCTACACCAAATTTCAGGTGGATTAGAGCAACGGAGCTTATAATCTCCATCTTTTTTTAACCTGCATTTTTATTCTCAGCGAACCCTTTCATTTAATACCCATACTATAGGAAAGCATAAAAAACTTTAAAAGTCCGCCATATTGGATTAAGAGTGAAGTCAGAATATTTTTATAATTATTCTCGGCAAGCCCTTTCATTTGACACCCATATTGCAGAAGTGCATAAAAAATAACTATTCCGCCATGTTGGATGTTCCGCCACATTGGATTTAGAATGAAGTCACCTTACTTTTCGAGTTACTATCAACAAGCCCTTTCATTTGATACCCATATTGTAGAAATGCATTAAAAATAACTATTCCGCCATCTTGGATGGTCCGCCAGGACCATCCAAGATGGCGGAATAGTTATTGGATTTAGAATGACGTCACACAGCTTATCGTGTATTGTCATCCAAACTAAACGTGTACACAACATTTCAGCCCGATCGGTTGAAGATATCTGCTTCAAAATTGAGTAGCAAGATTCCACCAGAAGAAACATACATACATACATTGCAATTTAAATGAAATTGAATTAAATGAAAGCTTTTAATAAAAATAATTTATCATTTATCTGTGAAACGGAATGGGCCGTAATCCATCCACCACGCGGGCCCAGGGCGGGTTGGTGGATATCACATGTCTTCCCATTTTTTGATCACGATGTCTCCTCACAATGTTTTCCCTCGCGGTTTTGAGAGCAGCGGTGATAAAAATAATTTACACAAAGTAAAGCGCCAGCCTGGGTTCGACGCCACGACCTACACCTAGTAAGTCGCGGCCGCTACCACTGAGCCAGCACTGCAATCACTACAGTTGATTCTAGCTAACTCCTTACTAAGGTCATGTGAACTAGTTTAATGGCCAGTAGATTGTTAAACTTGCGCATACTTCGAATAAAAAATGTTAGTCTCCGGTATGATTGGGGTTGCCAACCGTACTCTAAAATAGAGTATTTTACTCTTTTTCTTGTAAGTGTACTCTACAATGTATAAAGCGAATAGAGTACGCATAAATACTCTTTTTACATAAACTGACTTTTCAGGCATAATGTTCACTGATGCCAGCCATCACAAAAAAGATTTCGTATAATAGTACCCATAAAACTAGGGCGTTTCTGAAAACAGCCACAATCGGTCACGTCAAAATATAATGTCAACGTGACAAGCTCTCTGTTGGAAAAGATGTCAGATGTCGTAGAATCTGTTTATTAAAAAAAAAAGCTATATACGCTCAGTTCCCACCACATCATTCACCGAAAGAGTCTTTTCGGTCAGGAATGTGAAGTTGCAAGAAGAGAGGAACAGAGTTTCATTAAAATTGATTAAAAATGAGCTCCTGATCTATATTGACTTAGAATTAGGATGTTTGAAGTATTACAATTATTTTAAAATAAAATAAAAATTATTATGTGCAAAAAGTGCAAAAAATACATTTAAAAATATGGTACTCTTTTTTTAATCTGTACTCTTTCTGAAATCAAACATACTCTACTTCTTCTAGAAAAAGTTGGCAACCCTAGGTATCATTCAGCAGCGAGCGACCTCATGTGATCGTGAAAAGTAAGTCTCGGGTCGACTAGTACTCCGAGATCTTTAACAGAAAGAACACGGGCTATGGTATGACGCTTGACGTATGTAACGAGATATAGCGCGATTTCTTTTTTAGACCCGCACCTAATTTGAAAAAATCAAGTACATATCTCAAAATCATAAATAAATAGTTACATCACCGTGTGCGAGGATATAACGCCTATTCTTTCCGTTCCGGAGGTATTTTAGCTCCGCCATTCTTTTAAATACATTTTGATTACCAGTTTCTAAACCTAGATTTTGAGACATAATTACCCGGTAATGCCGAGAATTATGGTAAAATGGTAAATTACATTTGAAAGTCCTAAAAACATCCTTTAAATTATACCATACATCTTTGAGTCACTGCATGTTTCATACCGATACTAGGTTCCTTAGTCACAAGGTCAATCTCCTTTAATAAACTCAGAAAGGTTACGATTATTAATTTTTTTAATTTTCAGGAGGCCCTGGTGGTCAAAATGCTGGAGGTATGTGCTATGATATTATTAATATTATATATTAGTTAATGAGTAATAGAATATTTAATTATCCAAGTACTGTCCTCTACAGGAATATACATACCAGTACTCGATTGTTAAGATGACACAAGACAATGAGTTGAACGGGGATGTATCGCATCCCCTTCAAGCTAGCCCGGAAAATTTAAATTTTCTTACGTTTTTTTGCAATGTGACCAGCAAATTGCAAAAAATTATAGGTTGAATGTTGATCAAAAGATGATTTGTGCCCGTAACAAATATACAGTATGTTAACTAACAAAGGGCGTTAAAAAGTTAGAATTAGTCTCAAATGTCATTCATGATTTCATGCAACAGTAGGGTAATTTGTATTCTATTAATGATTATAGTACCCACTTTAAATACATTTTTGTTACGTCCGCGAATCATATTATGATCCGTTTGATATCAAGAGGCTGTTTGGTGCGGAATATGTACGTAGATATTGTAGATTTAATTAATTCAGAAGGGTTTTGGTACTTAACAATTTTTTTTCATTTTCAGAACAAGGTGGCTTTGGTGATGGCTTTGGTGGTCAAAATGCTGGAGGTATGTGCTATGATAATATTAATATTATATATTCGTTTATGAATAATAGAATATTTAAATATCTAAATACTGTCCTCTACAAAAATATACATTACAGTACTCGGACTTTAATATGACACAAAACAATAATTTAAGGGGGATGCGATAAGCTAGCCCGCGACATTTAAATCTAACGCTTTTTTCAATTTTCAGGTCAGTGTAAAGGCTCCCACAGAAAGGCGCGACGCAACATCGCACCGGTAGAACAATTTCCGTGTTTTCATAGAAATTGTTCCACCAGTCGTGTCGCGCCGTTCGCGGGAGCCTTTAGGTTGTATGTTGATCACAATAATTATGATTCGTGACCGTAACAAATATGATATGCACATAATTATAATCATTCGAATCATCAGTACATTATGCTAAGTTAGAATTGGTCTCAAATGTCGTGATTTCATGAAACAGTAATTCAATAGGGTAATTTATGTTCATGATATTAATGATTATAGTACCCACTTTAAATACATTTTTGTTACGGCCGCGAATCATATTATGATCCGTTTGATATCAAGAGGCGGTTTGGTGCGGAATGTGAAGATACGAGTATTTTAGATTTAATTAATTCAGAAGGGTTACGGTAACAATATTTTTTCATTTTCAGGATATGGTGGCTTTGGTGATAATACCGGTGCAGGAGGTATGTACTATGAAACAGTTTATGAATAATATAATATTTAAGTATCTAAGTACTGTCCTCTACAAAAATATACAACACAGTACTCGGACGTTAATATGGCACAACACAATGAGTTTAAGGGCGATGCGATAAGCTAACCCGCGACATTTACATTTAACGCTTTTTTCAATTTGGAGGTCAGTGTAATGGCTCGAATAGAAAGGCCCGCCGCAACACCGCACCGGTAGAACAATTTCCGTGAAATTTTCATAGAAATTGTTCCACCAGTCGCGTCGCGCCGTCCGCGTGGGCCTTTAGGTCGTATGTATGTTGATCACAATAATTATGATTCGTGACCGTAACAAATATGATATGCACATTCGAATGATCAGTACATCATGCTAAGTTAGAATTGGTCTCAAATGTCATGATTTCATGAAACAGTCATTCAATAGGCAAATTTTGTGTTCATGATATTAATGATTATAGTACCCACTTTAAATACATTTTTGTTACGGCCGCGAATCATATTATGATCCGTTTGATATCAAGAGGCGGTTTAGTGCGGAATGCGTAGATATTGTAGATTTAATTAATTCAGAAGGGTTACGGTAACAATATTTTTTTCATTTTCAGGATATAGTGGTGGCTTTGGAGGTAATACCGGTGCAGGGGGGTAAATATACGTACTATGACATAGTTAATGAATAATAGAATATTTAAATATCTAAGTACTCTCCTCTACAGAAACATACATGTCAGTACTAGTACGTTAATACGCCACAAAACAACGCCTTTAAGGCGAGAATAAACGACTTTTAATGATTTTATACTGAAAATCACGTCTAAACAAGTAGTGTTAATGATTTGGAAAAAATATTTGTTAAATTAGAGCATTTTCTTTTAATCTATGAATATTTTAGATTTTGTTTATATGACATAGTGTAATTAATTTGTAAAATTATATCTTACACGGATAAAAAACTGAGAATCACGCAAAAACTATCATTATATTTTGAACAATTTAATTATTATCTTTTAATACGTGTTTTATTAAAATATATTTTGTTTTATGTAAGTATAACAAATTAGTAATGTGTCTAATTTGTGACAGCGCTCCTTGATATGCGATTCCTATTACTGGCTGGACGTACGACGCGTTGCCTAAGCTCATCACAGAACTCGCAAGCTAACTAACGATAATCAAGGTCACTAACGTTGAGTCGCGTCTTAGGGGGGATGCGATAAGATGGCCCGCAAAATGCAAATTTTCTTACGTTTTTTTCTTTGCAGTTTGACATGCAAATTGCAGCATCATAGGTTGAATGTTGATCAAAATCTAATTTGTGCCCGTAACAAATATATATTTATAGAATTATAATTATACGAATCATCAGTACTTACCTACATCATGCTAAGATAGAATTGGTCTCAAATGTCATGATTTCATGAAACAGTCTCTCAATAGGATAATTTGTATTCATGATTTTAATTATTATAATTCTGTAAATATTACGGTCGCGATCCATATTTTGATCCGTTTGCAATAAGCTCGCCCCCTTAGTCTCCATGGGACTTAAACATAATTGGCGAAAGATACCCTGTACTATAGGTAGATACACCTCTGCCCAACCGTTCGGGGATAACAGGCGTGATATTATGTTATTAATTCAGAATGGCTGTACTGACAGTATTTTTTAATTTTATTTTCAGGAGGACTACCTCAAGTTTCTGATGGTGCTGGCGGTATAGGAGGTACGTGCTATGATATGATTCGAGAATAATAGAGTATTTAAATATCTATGTACTGTCCGCTACAAAAATTTAAATTACAGTAAGTACTCGGACGTTAATATGGCATAACACAATGAGTTTCAGGGGGATGCGATAAGCTAACCCGCGACATTTACATCTTACGCTTTTTGCAGGTCGTAAAGGCTCCCACAGAAATTCGCGACACAACACCGCACCGGTAGAACAATTTCCGTGAAGTTTTCATAGAAATTGTTCCACTAGTCGCGTCGCGCCGTCTGCGGGAACCTTTAGGTTATATGTTGATCAAAATAATTATGATTCGTGACCTTAACAAAGATTATAATACAGAATTATCATGATATTAATGATAAACCTAACTACTTTAAATACATTTTTGTTACAGCCGCGAATCATATTTTGATCCGTTTGTCATTAAGAGGCTGTTAGGAGCGGAATGTGTAATTTATTCAGAAGGGTCACGGTAGTATATATATTTTTTATTTTCAAGAGGTTTTGGTGGTTATAATGCTGGAGATATGTGCTATGATATAGTTAATGAAGATTAGAATATTTAAATATCTAAGTACTTTGCTCTACAAAAATATACATAACAGTACCTACTCGAACGTTAATATGGCACAAGACAACGTGTTCGGGGATGCGATAAGCTAGCCCGCAAAATCCAAATTTTCTTACGTTTTTTTTTTAAATAAAACGTACTTTGTCTCGTGTCTTACGTAAAATTGTATAGGTTGAAGGTTGATCAAAAGATTATTTGTGCCCGTAACAAATATACAGTATGTTAACGAACAGAGGGCGTTCCCGTCAACCCGCAATAGTATAGCGTCCATACATGCAAAAAAAATATTAACATCAACAAAATAAACGTTTTTGTTTTTTTATTAATAAAATATTCACAAAATATATTAAATTGATACGTAAAAAAAAACACTGTACACGCGCACATATGTTTCAACGTAGAAAGACAACTGCGTGTGTACGGAATGTTTCTTTTATGTATCAATTAAATATTTATCGTCAATCATTTATAATTTAAAAAAAGTTTTATTTTTTACATCATGCTAAGTTAGAATTGGTCTCAAATGTAATGATTTCATGAAACAGTTTCTCAATAGGGTCATCTGTATTTATGATATTAATAATATATTTCTGTAAATATTACAGTCGCGATCCATAATTTGATCCGTTTGTTATCCAAAGGCTAATTAATATATGCAGAGTGTGTAGAATTTGTAAATATAATTAATTCACTCGTTGGTCTAGTGGTCGGAAGCGCTACTGTTGAGCGTGAAGATCCTGGGTTCGATTCCCAGGTCGGGCAGTGTTATTAGGTTTTTTGGGGTTAGTCTCTGTAGCAGCCCGGAGTTCCGATTTGTGTACGGTCGATGGCTATAAGCTCGCCCCTTAGTCTCCATGAGACTTAAACATAACTGGCGAAAGATATCCTCTACTATAGGTAGGTACCTCTCCGCCCAACCGTTCGGAGATTACAGGCGTGATGTTATGTTATTAATTCAGAATGGCTGTACTAACAGTATTTTTTCAATTTTATTTTCAGGAAAAAAAGTAATACGTCGTGTTGAACTTGCACGCGGTAAAGGAGGTACGTGCTATGATATGAATAGAGAATAAAAGAATATTTAAATATCTATGTACGGTCCGCTACAAAAATATACATTACAGTACTCGGACGTCAATATGGCACAACACAATGAGTTTAAGGGCGATGCGATAAGCTAACCCGTGACATTTAAATCTTACGCTTTTTGCAATTTGCAGGTCACTGTAAAGGCTCTCACAGAAAGGCGAGACGCAACACCGCACCGGTAGAACAATTTCCGTGAAGTTTTCATAGATATTGTTCCACCAGTCGCGTCGCGCCGTCTGCGGGAACCTTTAAGTTATATGTTGATCAAAATAATTATGATTTGAGACCGTAACAAAGAATTATAATCATTGGAATCATCTTACTCAGTTAGAATTGGTCTCAAATGTCATGATTTCATGAAACAGTCACCCAATAGGGTAATTTGTATTTACGATATTAATGATTATAATACCCACTTTAAATACATTTTTGTTACGGCCGCAAGTCGTTACGGTACAAAAAAAAAAAAACAGGCTTTGGTGGTGATCCCGGAACAGGAGGTATGGACATAGTTAATAAAAAATTGAATATTTAAATATCTAAGTACTGTCCTTTACAAAAATATACGTATCAGTACTCGAACGTTTAAATGCCGCAAAACAACGTCTTTAAGGCGAGAATAAACGGCTTTGAATAATGATTTTTAACTGAAGATCGCGTGTTAAACGAGTAGTGTTAATGATTTGGAAAAAAATATGTTAAATTAGAGCATTTTCCGAATAACTTAATCTGTGAATATATTACATTTTGTTTATATTACATAGCGTAATTAATTTGTAAAGTTATGTCTAAGACGGATAAAAAAACTGAGAATCACGCATAAAACTATCAAGCGTATTTTTCTGAAACCTTCACCATTTTAAAAATATTATTTTATTTTTTCTATACGTGTTTTATTAAAATATCTTTTGTTTTATGTATAATTAATTAATTAATAATGCTTCTAATTTGGGACAGCGCTCCTTGATGAGCGAATCCTATTACTGGCTGGACATACGACGCGTTGCGTAAGCTCATCACAAAACATACAAGCTAACTACTCAAGGTCACTGGCGTTCAGTCGCGTCTTAAGGGGGATAAATGCAAATTTATTTACGGTTTTTTTGCAATTTGACCTGCAAATTGCAACATCGTAGGTTGAATGTTGATCAAAATCTAATTTGTGCCCGTAACAAATATATATTTATAGAATTATAATTATTCGAATCATCAGTACATCATGCTAAGTTAGAATTGGTCTCAAATGTCATGATTTCATGACACAGTCGCTCAATAGGGTAATTTGTATTCATGATTTAATTATTAATTATAATTTCTGTAAATATTACGGTCGCGATCCATATTTTGATCCGTTTGCAATAAGCTCGCCCCTTAGTCTCCATGGGACTTAAACATAACTGGCGAAAGATACCTTGTACTATAGGTAGGTACATCTCCACTCAACCGTTCGGGGATTACAGGCGTGATGTTATGCTATTAATTCAGAATGGCTGTACTAACAGTATGTTTTCAATTTTATTTACAGGAGGAGGAGGTGGTGGTGGTGGTGGTGGTCCTGGTGGTGCTGATGGTGCTGGTGGTACAGGAGGTACGTGCTATATGATTAGAGAATAAAAGAATATTTAAGTATCTATGTACTGTCCGCTACAAAAAAAAGATTTATTTATTTATTTAAAATATACATTACAGTACTCGGACGTTAATATGGCACAACACAATGAGTTGAAGGGGGATGCGAAAAGCTAACCCGCGACATTTACATCTTACGTTTTTTGCAATTTGTTGGTTGTGTAAAGACTCCCACAGAAAGGCGCGACGCAACACCGCACCAGTAGAACAATTTCCGTGAAGTTTTCGCTGTCGCGTCGCGCTGTCTGCGAGATCCCTTAGTTTGTATTTTAATCCAAATAACTATGATTCATGACCGTAACAAAGATTATATTCACAGAATTATAATCATTCGAATCATCAGTACCTACATCATGCTAAGTTAGAATTGGTCTCAAATGTCATGATTTCATGAAACAGTCATTCAATAGGGTAATTTATGTTCATGATATTAATGATTATAGTACCCACTTTAAATACCTTTTTTGTTACGGCCGCGAATCATATTTTCATCCGTTTGTTATCAAGAGGCTTAGAGAGGTTAGGTGCGGAATGTGTAGATATTGTAGATTTAATTAATTCAGAAGGGAGGGGGATGTGGCCGCTTTTCCTTAGATCGAATTTTGTTGCTTCGTCTAAATATGAAACTTTATAAAACGTATTAGAAAATTCTAAACACACTTACGAATTATGTATATATTTATGTGGTTAAGTTTATGCTTTATGTATTTATTATGAATGTAAATGGTACACCACTGACTACCTGCAGTATTGTCTCTCCTTCTCCCTTTAATACATCCAAAGGTTGCCTGTAAAAGATCGCTTTTAGCGATAAGACCGCCCATTGTGTCACCCTATGTAAAATTTCTAAATTTATTTCTGTAATTTGTATGGTGTGCATAATAAAGAATATTCTATCTTACCGAGGCTCTTAATAGCCAGCCGGTATTCATTATTCCTTCTCAGTCACGACATAATATTTTATTAAGGAGTGGTACTAGTGGACCATTGGGCGCCCCCTTAAGGGGGATGCAATAAGATGGCCCGCAAAATGCTAATTTTCTTACTTTTTTTTTTTTGCAATTTGCAGGACAAATTGCAAAAAAAACGTAAGAAAACTAGTTAGGTTGAATGTTGATCGAAATGTGATTTGTGCCCGTAACAAATATAATATATATGACACGACGGGGTATCTACTCTGTGCCATGTCTGACTAGTCTCCGGTGTAATTCTTCGTTGATGGTAGATATAGGTAGTTGGTTTTCAATCACACACAATTCTTAACTCAAACTCAAAGTTATAACGTTTACACTTTTGAGTTATCACTTTGTCACTTAATTGAAGTTAGTTGAGTCATTGAGTTTAAGTTAGGTGGTGAAGCTAGTCGCCCATTCCAAGACGAAGTAGGGACTGAAGGAGAAGAACGGGCAAGAAACTCCTCAGCCACTCTTTTTAAAGTCCAATCATTATGTTACAGAGGTTGAACACACGCCATTGTTGTGTCTGTGCCCTTTTTTTCCGTCAGCGGATGTATCGCGTATTCCAATACAAAATCTTATTACTTAGTTAGTTCAATAAAACTTATAAATAATGCTAAAATGCTTATCAGTTAATTATTTTATAATTAAACAATGCTAATATTCACAAATACAAAGGTCATTCAGAATTAAAGTTACATTAGAACCTTCATTACTTTTTACACCTTCATTCTTACTACTTTTGACAACACTTCCTGTGATTCAAGGAATTTAATCAAACAACAAAATTCATTAGTAAATTGCAGTGTAAAATAATCTTATTACTTTATAGTTGGTTTTCTATTATTGAAACTTATTTAGTTCTCATATTAAATTATTACATTCAGTTATTGATCATAATATTCGCAAATCGCGCCATCTTCGTGACATTAGGTAGCGCTTTGCCATAAACAAATTTACTATCAAACTACCACTTGTCAGTATGACAAAAAACCCAAAAATCATTAATTCAATGTTCCCTTTTAATTCCAACTATTGTTTTGGCTCTAACATCGAAATTAGTTTAATAATTTCACTATCAGTGATATCGGCTACCACAGGACTGAGTTCACAAGTTTGGCAATAGATGGCGTCTGATCTCAAAGGAACCGATACCTTGATTAATGCTTGTGACAGCATAGCACTTTATGGCTACGCATAGGATTATGTTATAATCTTTACATGTTGATGCCTTCGCGGCAACATATATTTATATGTAGTATGTTTTCAATTTTATTTACAGGTGCAGGTGGTGGTGGTCCTGACGGTATAGGAGGTAGGTGCTATGATATGATTAGAGAATAATAGAATATTTAAATATCTATATAATGTCTGCTACAAAAATTTACATTACAGTACTCGGGACGTCAATATGGCACAACACAATGAGTTTAAAAGATGCTTCACACAAGTTCGTGTCGGCCTGATTCGGCACAGCCGGGCTATAAAATCGAATATATGTTAGATAACCATAAAAGATGCTTTGCTTAGCTCGGATTAACACGAGCCGCATAAAGGCCGAATAAGTGTAGCAATTGCGTCGAGTCGGCTTTGTTGTTCAACCAATAGTGCCGAATCGAATCACCGAACATGTGTGTCCTCTAAGAAAAAGTTCGCCGTCTAAAATTCGTTGTGCCATATTAGGGGGATGCGCCGGTGCGAGGTAGGAAATTAAATATTTCGTAATTTTTTATCTGGTTTTAGGTGTTCAGGGTGGTGGCGGCGGCGGTTCTACTAATGGGCAACAAGGACAAGCCCCCGGAAAATAGGGATGCTAGCCTATCAAGTTCACGTTTTTGACAATTTTTTAGGGTGAGTATATCTTAAGAAAAAAGTATAAGCTTTCTTACAAGGACCATGCGCAAAATGAAGAGAATATCATCTCCTCCTCATCATTATTTCAGCCAAAAGACGACCACTGCTGGACCATAGGCCTCCCCCAAGCACTCTCCTATTCATTAATCACAGCAAATAAATTAGCTTTGAAGAGCCGTAGCCATCTAGTGCGCGAGATCCCTAACTTGTTCGAAAAGTTGATGGGTACAGAAAAATATATACATTAGCTACGACAAGAACTCCGATACATTTGAATCTCAATGTGTCCATAGTTATTTATAACTTTTAACGGTTAATATTTTGTTTTTTCTAATTATTTCATCATCTCATCAGATGATGGGAAAACACTAGGCAGATGCCATTCATTATTCTTGCCTAGCCTATTCCCAACTATGTTGCGGTCGGCTTCCAGTCTAACCGGATACAGCTGAATAACAGTGTTTTACACGGAACGACTGCCTATCTGACGTCCACATTCCACAACCCAGTTACTGGTTAAGACCTCTTCGTAAGACTAGTTGTCAGCCACGGCTTAACGTGCTTTCCGAGGAAAAAATAAAGAATACCATTTAAACAGTTCGTGAAACACAAAATATAAATAAATGAAAATGTGAAATGATAGTATGTGGCTCACGGCCACGCCAAAAAGGTTCTAATTATTTACTGAGTAAAATGTATTGACATTGTAAAATCTACAATTTGCACAAAAGTGCTTATTTAGGACCACAGTTTTGGACGCAAATGTAACATCTTCTTACCATATTTAATGCATATTATTATTGTTTGTTACAGAAGGCAGATTGACAAAGGAAACATTCCTGCATGAAGTCCTTCACATTCCTTCACATCATGTAAAAATATAGCTTTATCACAGCAATCAAAATATTCATCAATATTCCAAAAAAAATAAGGGAACTCCCTCTAAATCACTTTCAATACAAACTACACAAATGACTTAATTGCAAAAAAAAATATAGTGTAAAATATTTTTTTGATAAAAAAGTTACAACTAAAATATAAGATATTTATGATACTGAGTTTTAATTACGTATATTAATTTATGTATCTATTATTGTTAAGTGTTCAAATAGATACGAGACCCTATTAACCAGTGTTATTAGCAGTGATCGGAGTAGGTAGATTGATTTTTAGTACTTGTATCATAAATGCACACAGAAAGAATAACATGGATAAGCCATTTTTCCGGAAAGTAATTCCGGTATTTCCGGATTCAATTAAATATTGTTAATGTTGGTAGTGATATTATTACTACTCAATTCAAAATTTAAAGGAAGGTATCAAAACTAAATTAATTCATTATTTATCTGTTGAAAAAAAAAAATAGGAAGAATAATAAAGAATAAAATTGCTCATTTTATTACAATTCCTACCTTTTTTTTGAGGATGGCAAATCATCAAATGACTCCTTCCACTCTGGCAGAATACAATTCCTACATAAGTTCCGGTTTTTTTTTAATAATCCACCAATTCCGGAGGAATGTCCATAGTAATATATACGTTTCGGATCAATGACCCCAGTTCAATCTACCTACTCCGATCACTGGTTATTAGACATGTTATAATGTTTTGTGTTCAAATAATTGTGTGCCAGACCATGGCAAAACATGTAAGATCTTATCTACATAATATGTATATTATTAAGACCTTACTGTTCCATGTTTTAAGAGCGTTTATTCTGAAGGTGGGCAACGTCGCAAATAGATGTCAAATATTTAACTGTTTTGATTAATTTAGCAATATTACTGTGTGGAAATAAAAAATGTGGCTAACTACCGAACTAGAATATTGATTATGAAATGCAATAATCAATATCGTAACACCGAATGTTTAGTTTTAGATGTAAAAAACTATTTGGAAACTTTCCAAAAGTGTTTTTTACACCTAAAATGGGTACAACATCAAATTCAATTATATAACTGCAATTCATTATTAATATTCTAGTTCGCTAGATGGCCACATTTCTTATTTCTATTCAGTAATATTGCTATAAGAATCAAAACAGGTAAATATTTGACAGATATTTGCGACGTTGCCAACTTTTAGGATAAACCCTCTTAAAGCAAATAAATATATTCTATTGTATGAAGTAAACTATGTATTACAAATACGTTGTTTTATTTTATTTTTTGAGCAATTTCAAACTTGTACAGTTCGCGTCAAATAACTTTGCCGCTCTGAAGTTAGGTTGCGCACAGTGTTGCCAGATGCATTAAACCTTATATCTGTAGTAGAAACTGCTGAAATCTGTATGCTATTTTAACTTGAAATCTGTATGTATGGTCAAAAGAACCGAAACAGAATAATATACCTACTTACCGTATGCAGTCGAATTACTTTATTCTGCTGCTTTTGAAAAAGAAGACGATAGGTTTGATTCATCACCTAACTCGACTTCGCGCTCCACGACACAGTTACTGGGTAACATGATACCCCTTGATAAGGCTGGTTGTCAGATTTTTGGGATTTTTATTGTGCATTAAATCAATATCAATTACCATTAAAAGTTTGTACGGAATTAATTATTTACGATAAATGCATGACGAGAGCGCATTATTTTGGAGAACACGCAAAAATATTTAATTGGCGGATCCCCGTTTGAAAAATAAGTGAAACTGGCCACTGATTGACAAAACAGTACTACTAATTGCGATTTATTTACCTAAGTTCCGTTTTAAAACAGATTATGGCTATTGTAGCGGCATCTATATCGCTACATGCAAACTACGCATCAATGACCTGACGTCACACAAATCCTGCATCGCGCAATTAGAGTTTACCGCGCGATAAACATATATACAAGCTTCCCGACTTCAACCTGTGGGCAGTTGCCCGCCAGACACGACACCCGTCTGGTCGGAGGATCCTCCCTTTTCTATGGGGGATGAGTGAACTTTACACCCTGTTCCTCATACCCCTAAATAATCAATAGAATTAGAAAATTCTGAATAAAAATCTGTATCCAGTGCTTATCTGTATCATAAATCTAAAATCTGTATAAATACGGAGAAATCTGTATATATGGCAACACTGGTTGCGCATGCGCGCTACTGTTTTTTAAGTAAGATTGGCTACTGCGCAGTCATTTGTAGCCTACTTCAGAGCAGCAAAGAAATTTGACGCGAACTGTAGTACCCTACACTTAAAGGCTTGTGCAGACCAGCGCGACGCCGGTTATTGTTATACCGTACAGTTTTCTTAGAAATTGCATTGTTTGAGACGCGTCGCGCGACAAGTCGCGCTGGTCTGCACAAGCCTTAAATCATTTCTGAATTATTTTCATACCAATACTTCGTATTCTTTGCAAATAACGCATTCAAGAGCACTGAACGAGACACAACAGAAAATTTATTGTTATACAATCAAATTTCTCAATACAGTATAACACCTTTATGGGCATTTAATGTCCCCCAAAGTGTTAAACGCAACAACCAAGGAGGCTGACTGCCTCGTTGGCTGGTCTAGTGTACGCTACTATTGAGCATGAGGTCCTAGTTTCGATTCCCAGGTCGGGAAAAGTGTCAAAAGGTTTTTCCCTATGGAATTTCTCAGTAGCAGCCGAGAAGCTGGATTCAATACTCAATCATTTATCGCATTCCACTATGTGTACTTGCCAGCGGCCAGCCTTGCTTGCCGGTGTAGCCCGGTCAATGGCAATAGGCTTGTATTACATGGGACTTAAACATAACTAGCAAAATGTGGGTGTACTATAGGTACACCTCTGTCTAACTTTAAAGTGTCCGTGGAGTTTCTTGCCCGTTCTTCTCCATAGGAACCTACTACGCGTTGGAATGGGCAACTAGCTTCATATTTCTGACTGACCGACCCCTTGACAATACAAAAGTACCTGTAATTGGTTTATTTGAAATTAATGCTTAGAGTTTAACCCTTCAGGAAATAAAACCGTAATGTAGGCTGCAAATCAAGTGAATAGCAAGAATATACTTCTACAAAGTCAATAACAACCAATGTCAAGCTTTTGTTCAAGCCTGAAAAAGTTGCTAGTGACCCGCTTCTGCTTCCAGATTAGTTAGGTTATACACATAAACTTTCCGGAATAAATTATCTAAACTATGGTGAAAACCTCATGAGAATGTGTTGCGTGGTTTAAAAAAACAATGCGGACATACAGACAAACGCGCAAAGTTCCTTTGTGCTATAAGATGCATAGATATTATGATAATATGATTTATTAATTGGATAATGTTGTTAAAACACATGAAGTTTCATGAACTAAATAAAGTAATAATTCATTTGGTTAAATAACATTCAAATTTAAAAATTCTTTATCACTATCTGGGACACTAAACGCCCATAGACGTCATAACAATAAAACTTATATCGTGTCTCACTCAGTGTCCCGGAAAGTGTTAACTTACACAATCTCCATATTATTAAAAAAAAACACAAGTACTTACGGTCTCCATTTTTGACTCGACACAGCGGCTCCTCGAATTGTGCAGTTGTCAGGCATTTCAGGACCTTCAGGAAGTATGGCAGGAGTTTGTCTTGATGTTGCAAGTTACTTTGAAGGAAGTACAGTCCGAGGGCTATGGATGCCTCTTGGCTCCGAGGAGTGACAATCAATGCTGAGCTGGCTTGGGGGCACAGCATAAACAGGGTGTTCACCTGAAATTGCAATGTTGAATATGTCAGCATTTCTATTTCCTTTGTTAGATGAGGTATAGTAGTATTGTTTGAAGTTTTATTGTAACAGTGCATAATTATTTGCTTTACATGCATATTTTCTTTTATATGGCCCAACCAAAATTATGCCTGGCTGTAAATATGTCTTTTAAAAAGACTGTGACCTCTGAGTTTGAATTGTGTTTTCTTCCTAGAGAAGTCAGAAGGAAACACCAAACTCAGCTAGTTTAAAAACATAATTTATTTTTGATGTGTATTAAGACATTTAATCTGTCCCCGTGCCTCCTTTGATGGATAATAATTATTATAGTGTAATCAATTAATTTCCTTTTAAGTATCAGGAAGTTATGAAGTGAAATGCTGAATTATTATGAAATAGGAACATAAAGTGTGGACTACCAAGTACTGTTTTGTGCAACTTTCCTTTTTAGAGCTCCCATAAACATTGGATAATAATTTAAATTATACTTATTAGTTAATTTTATGAACTGGATAATATTATCACAATGGGATAACTATTGTACTCAAGAATACAAAAAAGTTCATCCGAATACCAGTCATTTTAGTTTACTCATCTATTCAGTGCAATTATTTAGGTATTAAAACAAAAATTGCACTAAACTATCCTGATCCATGAATGGCTAATCCGGCTCTAATAACCAATGTCATTGCCAATCACAAGAGATTTAAAAGTGCCTAAAGAATAGGACATAACTTTTCGGGTGAAATGCGAGCACAGTGCTTATGTCATGGTTGTAAAACATTATGTTAGACATCGACATAGTAACAACAAGTGGATGAATCACAACGCTTTTCTGCTTTGCATCTATGATAACGAGCAGGCTGTTTGGGTGAGGTCATGCATTTATTTTCAAAGTTTAATAAGTATTAAGAAAGCAATCCAAAAATGTTACTGAAGGAAGAACAAAAAATTTAAATTCACTGGCAAAACAAGGATACAGTACTTTGTTTATATACGGGATTATTCAGGAAAACAACACAATTACAAAATTTTCAGGATTGCAAAATACGTGTCGTAATTTTACCTTCTCCCATGGTGTCGGGTTTATACTCGACAAACATCGAGCTAAATGTTGCACGGTCTGTCTGAAGAACTCGTTTTCATCCATGGCTTTGTTTATATTATTCGATTATAAACATTTTAATAATATAATAATATTACACGATTACGATCGACGACATCAGCCGATCGTAATTTGACAGTTTGTCAATATGTCAAGATTACGTTCTGTTCGACGTTCTGTCGGTATGCATACTTCATTGGGTACGTCAAGCATTGCAGAAGCATGAATCAACTAAGTTATGGGATTAAATACATTATTATTGATAGATTCAGTTAGTTCTGTATATGAAGAAATAACACCTAAACTACTTGTTTTTTTTTTTCAAAAACAATTCACCTCATTGAATTTAGAACGGAACGTAGCAAAAGACGTTCCAATTTACAAAGGAATTGTAAAGTTTTGGAACTTACAAACTGTTATCACTTTTCGGTACCTACAAATATTTTGCAAAATATTCATCATTTGAAATCTTCCGACGTTCAAACCAAAGCCTGCCGTCTCAACGTAGATAGCGATCGCTATACGATCGAATTCAGTCGCAAAGTCCTAATGGCGTCCCAAGACGCGCGCGAGGTGCTTTATAAGCACGTGATTTTTTCGTGCTTCTCACACCTGATAGTGCTACTAACTACCATCTTCAATGCTGCCTTATGCAACAACTTTTTTCCACAAGTGTGGAAAGACGCCACCGTCATCGGTATCCCGAAGCCCGGCAAATCCAAGACCGAGCCTTCGAGTTACCGCCCCATCAGTTTGCTCAAAGTCCTCGGCAAGGTCTATGAGAGGCTTATTTATAAGCGTCTCAGAGACTACGCCGAGATCAAGGGCCCCATCCCCGACGAACAGTTTGGGTTCCACACCCAGCACTCTAGCGTGCATCAGGCCCACCGGATCATCGAACACATAAGCGCTGGCTTCCAGCGCGGTTTGTTGACCGATGCAGTATTCTTCGATATAGCGAAAGCGTTTGACAAAGTCTGGCACAACGGCTTAATATATAAGCTGTACCAACTCGGTGTGCCAGATCGTCTCGTGCTCATCTTACGAGACTTTTTGTTGAACCGCACATTCCGCTATCGCATCGAAGGTGCAATATCCTCTCCCCGTTCCACCCGCGCAGGAGTCCCTCCAGGCTCTGTGCTTGCCCCACTCATATTCACTCTATTCACCAGCGATAATCCCAAAGAGTAAAAAGTCGCAGTTGGCTGTTCGCAGATGATACGGCCATTTACTACAAGGGCGCTGGTCCCGATTCGATAACCCGCATTCTCCAAACCGCAGTCGACAAGCTCGGCGACTGGTTTAGGAAATGGAGGATCGAAGAATAAAAAAATAATATTAATAATTAATTAAAAAAGAATATTAATCTATATTCTGAACACAACGAAATTCATAGCATAAATACTAGATACAAAGATTTATTTATTGTGGACTAGGCTCCAAAAAATTAGTACTTCATTTAAGTGCCAAAGTATACGTTTTTACTACAAACTCCCAAGCCATGTTAAAGAACTGAGCTTCAATAAATTTAAATCATTTATTAAACAGAAACTATGTCAAAAAGGTTTCTATAAAGTTAAAGATTACTTAGACGACAAAAAGGCTTGGGAATAATTAAGCTACTCCAATGTGGGGTACATTGGAGTAGCTTAATTATTCCCAAGCCCCAAGCAACAAACAAGTGTTTTAAAATCAACGACTAGATGACACTATATGAGTTCATATAATGACTTAGTTCATTTTATTTGACTGTATAAGTATTTTTTTTTTTTTACTTATTCTTGACATTATCTATTCATTACAGTTTTTTTTTTTAATGAGTTGTAATGTTTTACGTTGTATGACTGTTTACGTTATAACGTTGTAACTACCTACTATTGTACAGAATCAAGTTTTCTAACTGAACAGACAGCTGTGCTGCTGGGGAGTTTGTTGCGCCACTTCTTCTTCCCAGCTAAGCACTAGGAAGTGGTGAAGGGTGGGCGTTTTTGGGGGACTGTCTTATGTAATTTTGACGTTTGAAAAGTGCTGATTCTCAGCCTATTTTGAATAAAAGACTTTTGAATTTTGAATTTTTTTGAAGTAAACCCCGACTAAAGTCAAGCGGTTTTATTTTAAAAAACGTACGTACGTTGCAGATCCCCCCTGCCCCGACCCATTACCATGCTCGGCAAGCCGATCCCTTGGGAGAAGCGAGCCAAGTATTTAGGTGTGGTCCTCGACCAATCTCTCACCTTCGCTGAGCACATAAAGCAGGCCCGCGCGCGGGCCGCTTTCGCTCTCGGAAGACTCCATTCCATGTTAAATCCACTTAGCAAAATGTCACTTAGGTGCAAATTGCGAATTTACACAACGTGCATTCGCCCCATCATGACCTATGTGGGCGCCGTCTTTGCATACGCAAAGCCCCGACAAATCCATAGATTACAGGTAATACAGAACAGATTCCTTCGTAAGGCCACGGGAGCCCCTTGATTCTGTAGGAACGAGACCCTCCATCTTGACTTTAAACTCCCCACAATCCACCAGTTTCTCAAACGCAATTCCAAACGTTTCTTTGATTCCGCCGCCACCCATCGCAACCCTCTGGTTGTCGAGGCCGCCAGTTATGTCCCAAGTCAAATCAGTAAGATCCGCCGCCCGAGGCTAATCCTTTCCGACCCAGGCGACCCCATAACCCTCCTCCAGGAGAGCAATAGGGAAACCAGTACAGTGAGAAAACACACACACCGACACACTTTCCGACCTCGCCGCACAAGTCCGCGATCGGGTAAACGATACTCCACCCCGACCCTTGCTCGACGATGCGCCAGCCCGCGTCGATGCTGAGCCTGTAGCTTTAAATTCCCCGATTAATAATAATGATATACTTTTGATCCAGCCGGTCCCTCTTGCTATCCTCCCCCAGCGAACGCCCTAAGCCGAGGTTCCTACCCCACAGGGGGTGCCCTTAGCGAGCGATTCGCCTAGTTTTAATTAGCATATTTTTGCCCCTGGCTGGAGGCTTTGAGTGTAGAAGTTTAAGGCAGCCACAGGATTGAACGGTTAAGTAGTCATGACCTCAGTGGTCAGCTACGAGATAACCTACATTAAAAAAAAAAAAAAAACGTGCTTCTCAAGCAATTTTGACCGTCTGTTATGTGGATGATAGACGTGCCAACGCTCGTGCGTGCTCGACGTAGGTAATCGGTGTGAAGTTTGCTAACACTCACAGAGTACTCTAAACTGAAACTCGTAAGTCATACGTCTCGAGTTCAAACCCGAGGCACGCACCTCTGACTTTTCGGATTAATGTGCATATTGTATAATTATCCCTTGCTTCAAAAACGGTGAAGGAAAACATCGTAAGGAAACTGTCAAAATGCCTGACGGATTTTTCTCGACGGCATGTAAAGCCAAATCAGAGGCCCATGGGCGGCTTTAAAACCCTAGCACCAGATTAGTCACTTACCACACGAAAAGAAGACTGTATCGCGATGTCGTCGACAGAAGAAGCTTTGTGTTATTTAGGATTATGAAATAAAATGCGTTTTTTCGTGCGTAATTTCCATTATGAAGAAGGAGACTCAGAATACTTAGATATAGAATTGATTTAACAGTTCTTTAAAAAGCAACAAAACTAAATTTGGATCACTAGCAAGCAACCCACTTCGTTACCACGTCATCTTGGGACTGGGACCTTAAGATTTCCAATAGATTATTGTAATTTGTAACCTTGAAACTTCATATTTTGTCTATAAAATCATTGGTTCTGATTTGCCAAAGACAAGATTATTTCGCAAACCTTCGATAAATTCTATTATTCTAGTAATGAGTGATTTTCGACCTGACAAAAATATGAACTTTCAAGCTTACAATAAGCTATTGGAAATTACACACGAAAAAGCGCATTTTATATCATTTCATAGTCCTAAATAACACAAAGCTTCCTCTGTCGACGACTTCGCGATACAGAGTGAGCAAGCTTCGCGTGTGTTACCGACGACGTTGAGCCGAGTAAGTCCGTGAAATTAAAAACCGTACTTCGTCATCTATCAACCACTTCACATTTTACTAGATTTTACTGCTTACACAGAGTCCGAGACAGGTGTTCTCCTTACTGTGCGTTTGCACTGGCGAAACATCACAACAAAACATGTTGAAATCTCTATTTTCTGTCAATGTTCCATAAAATGTATGGCAGGAACTACAGATTTCGACCTGTTTTGTAGTGAATGTTTCGCCAGTGTAAACGCACAGTTAGACTAAGGTTTAGGTACTCATTTTGATTATTGAAGGCGATCTCACATATCGAAATGACCTATTTGTTTTAATTAAAATTTAAAAGGTTGCAAATAAGACACAATATAAACAAAGCGAAAAAACTGCAAGAGTATCATGGCAGTGTAAAATAATAATAATACGGACACTTGTTTTTTAATAATTATTTATGCTATAAGTGCGGAAGGTAGGTGATTTCCGACGAGTGGCATTTTTATTCACGAGCGAGCGAAGTGAGCGAGTGTATAAGTCGACACGAGTCGGAAATCATCTTACGCACGTGTATCATTCAACGTTTTACTATGCATTGTGCGAGGAAAAAAAAAAAAGAAACGAGCGAGCCTTACGGCAGTCGCCTGTAATGTGTAACATCTAACATACGACGACGTATATAAATGACAAAAACTAAAGACTTGGACGTCTTCGACTTTGACTTCGACTTCGACTTCTATTTCGACTCCGACTTTGACTTCGACTTCTATTTCGACTTCGACTTCGACTTTGACTTTGACTTCGACTTTTTGATTTTAACCATCGTCATAATCATCGCCATCGTCATCATCGTCATCTGATTTGTGAAAAACTTTTCTCAAATAATAAAATCTCTGAGACGACACGGGCTGACGACGGCCTCAAAAATTAAAAAAAACAGAAAAGTAAAAAGCACTAGTGAAAAAAGGTGACACTTTCCGCACAAATTGACTGCTTGGAAAACGCTCTTTTCGAACAAATGCATTGTAAAGTTATTTATTCTCTTTAAGCGATAGCAACAATTTGTTTCAGTTTAGCTCGGGCCAATTTGCTTGTGGATGTTCGGGGTAGCTTTGCCATGAAGATGACTCCACCTCGCAAACGCTTACGGAGAGTTTATCTTTGAAATAAATAATGTAAATGGTTGTGTAAATTTAATTCAGCAGAATCAATCTATTATCCAAAATAGCTTGTGTAAGTTAAATTGAGTGATTCTTACCTGACAAAAATTAAATCCTTTGTTTGCTAATATTATTACTTGTAATAACTTTATATTTTGAGGTATTTTTACCTAACTAGAGGTACCTATTTTCTAATCTCATTAGCATCAAGATTAACAAAATTAACCTAAATCACATGAAAAAATCGAATGATGTTTATACGAATTTCAGCCTCACCTATTAAAATGCCAATTCGTAGTGTGCCTAGTGGTACATTAAGTATCAACATTTTGTGATATTGTGCAAGCCTGCGCTCCGTCTAGGTCTTTTTGAAGTATAAATTTCGACTCTGTATCTCGTACTCGAACGTAAATTCCTCGTTTTCGATCAAAATTTTTGTATCTTGAATTAATGATAGGAAGATGTTTATTTTATGGCTGAAAAAATATTCCATAACAATGAAAATGGCAAAAAAAATCTGTGAAAAGGATGACTTTTTCACACTACTTTTTTGTTGAAAATTCTATGGGAACCGCTTTAAGAACTACTGTTTTTTTTTAAAGCGGTTCCCGTAGAATTTTCAAGACATTTAAAAAAATATTATAGCTTGAAAACTATCAAGAATCGCGGAACATATCTACATAGGCTATTTTTGGATACCCCTGGGCATGATGAATATTTTTTTTTGACGTCACAATTTGGACCACCTATTTTAAAAGGATTTTAGCATATCCACCTTCGAAAGCCGATTACTAACCCGGGGAAGTTACACCGAATTTTAGGCTAACTTTGAAAGAAAGAAAAGAAAGAAAGAAAAATAATTTTATTCGTCACAGAAACACGTGCATAAAAAAAAAAAAAAAACTCGAGTAGGTAACAAAACAATAACAATACGTATACAATAACGAGTACAAAACAAAAATAGTAGGCAGCTGCTTTGCATTAATTTAAAACAGCGATATTTTTTATTTCACGTGTAGGGTATGGTCGAGGGAGTATGTTAAACTGTATACCGCTAAAAGTTCACCCCCGCGTGTACTTTTTTTTTAAGAAAACATCTAATTTCAATTTTGCGTGGTAGATAAAAATATTAACAGATAATTTTGTATGGAGTGTTTGTCGAAGAGATTAGGTATCACAAGTAGGTCAAAAAAATTAAAATTTTCGTCCACGGAAATTTCCATAAAAATAAAATTACGATATTTTTTAAATTGTACTTTTAGCAAAAATATTAACCGCAGTTTTTTTGCATTAAATTACTTAATTAAATATTTAAATATGCTATTCAACAAAATTAAACATATAGTACTAGCTACAAGATATTAATAAAAGTTTTTTTTACAATAACGGTTTAGGCAAAAATGTAACAGAGTTAAATTTAGTTCAACTTCTATTTATAGGCTCTATCTCACTTTTACAAGAAAATTAAATAAATTAAAGCATTTTTTTTTATGTAAAGTCAAAGTCAAATCATTTATTTCAAATAGGCCCTTGCAAGGCACTTTTGAACGCCAAAAATGACAAAAAAATTGAATTGATTCTAGTCACCCCTTCCAAAAAGTAGTTTTCGTATGAAGAAGAATGAGCAAGAAACCCCACCGTTACTCTTTTAAAATGTTTTACAATATTTTGTATATGTAGGTACATTAGTTATATAATTACATGTGAGGACGATGCATCTAAAAATAAAAAAAATTAATTACTATACCAAAATAGGTAAAAATAATTTTAAAAAGAGAGCAACAACAGATAAATTAATAACTTATGTGATAGATACATGGTTCTCACATATTTACAAACATTGTAAAAGTAGATGATTTTCCAAAAAAAGTTATAATTAATAAGTCAGTGTGTGAGGAAGTAATCACAGAATGTAAAATCAATGTCATACTCAAACTCAAACTCAAACTCAAAGCATTTATTTCAAATAAACCAATTACAGGTACTTTTGAATTGTCAAGGGGTCGGTCAGTCAGAAATATGAAGCTAGTTGCCCATTCCAACGCGTAGTAGGTTCCTATGGAGAAGAACGGGCAAGAAACTCCACGGACACTCTTTTCAATCAGAATATTTTTATAAAATATTGGTTACATCATCCATTTTTGTAATTATACATGTGAGAACAATGTAAAAAGACGTGCACGTTAAAAGCGTCAGTAATAAAAATAAAATCAAAAACAATTCAAAAATTAAAATAAATTCAAATAAGCCGTGGCAGCTAAGAGATGACCAGTCCCCACTGACGGCGCCCGTTCACGAACATGACGCATGCATCAGCACCATTTAGCTCAACCATTTTGAAGGGAACTTAACGATCCAACATATAATAAAATATAATAATTTATACAACTTAAATTAGCAACCAGTTTGATTTTGTCTAGATTCTAGATTATCCTATGGAGCTGGACCAGCATGTTTCCAAGCATTCTTATCTTGGATATAATCCTCTAATTTGTAATATGCTTGTTTACAAAGTATACTTTTAATATGGGTTTTAAATTTTCTTTCATTTAAATTTAAAATATCACAAGGTATTTTGTTGTAACATTTAATACAGTACCCCATAAAAGATGTATGTACTTTAGATAATCTGAAAAATGGTTGATCTATTTTATCTTTATTTCTAGTATTAATATTATGTCTATCACTTATTTTATTAAAAATATGTAGATTTTTTTCTTACATACATAATATTTTCATAAATGAATTGGCAAGGTACCGTCATAATATTAATCTTTCCAAATAGTTCCCTGAGAGATTCGCGACGACGTAAATCATAAATGGCTCTGACAGCTCTCTTTTGTAAGATAAAGATGGATTTAATGTCAGCAGCCCGACCCCACAATAAAATGCCATACGACATTACTGTGGCAGTAGCTAAAATAGACCAAACGCGCGGTTTCAACGTCTGTTAACTGTGTTATCTTTCTAACCGCATAAGCGGCCGAGCTTAGCCGCCCCGCAAGAGATGTTGTATGAGGTCCCCATTGTAATTTTTCGTCTAGCGTGATTAGTAACATTTTGCTTTATTGTGTTAATAATAATAATAATAAACCGCTTGAGCCCCAGCGTCGCCGATCGGCGATGCAAACGCATTCTCGTCGAATAAATCATTCGCATACAAAAATATTAATTTAAAAAATTCGTAGCTTTATTTTTATTTGAATGTCCGTGGAGGTAAATGTTTAATTCTGAAATAATATATTAGTTTTACAAATTGTTTACATAATATAACCAAAGTTTTCCTGTTAACTATTTTGCCTCAATTTTTATTCACAAAAATGCGTTTTGTGGTTTTTTTTTACCTTGATGTGGTCTTGGAAAATGTTTATTTTTTTAAATATTATATTAAGAACTAAGTTCAAAAACAAGACTCAGGAAAAAAATCGCTGTTAGGATTTAGTGTAAGGTTCAAACCTAATTTCCCCGGCCTATACAGCGAATAAAAGTACAATAAATAACAACTTTTTTTACATATTTCGGGTAGCTTTGTTTTGGGTTAGTTTTGGGACCTGCATATTTTTTAAAGTTAGCTAGAATCTATGGAACCTCATTTTTGTATTTTTAAATTGAAGTTGAAAATTTCAGTCTTACCACTAAAAACTGAAATTCCTGTAACGATACTTTTTTGAGTAACGTATGGTAGTAACATTCAAGACGATACTATCGCAAAAAAAAAAAAACTGAAAAACACTTATTATAAAAAGAAGTTATGAATTTTTGAATTGCCACCGCCAGAAAACACAAAAATAATACAAAAAAAAATACTCGAAAACTAAAAAAAATCGCGATACATATATGGGGTATTTTCGGATATCCCTGGACATAAGGAATATTTTTTTTTTATGACGTCTCTTTTTGGTCCAGCCTGTATATTGTATTGTATGTTGTTCGCGCGGTAAACTCAAATTGCGCGAAGCAGGATTTTATTTTACTTAAGTATTTATTAAAACTTCATGCACAAGTAAAAAACTGTACAAAGGCGGACTTAATGGCTGAGGCATTTGTGTGACGTCAGGTCTTTGGTGCGTAGTTCGCATGTGGCGATGTAGATGCCACACACTGTCACTAAACTAAAACTAAACTAAACATTAAACACACACTAACACTAAACTAAAGATCGATCTAAATATTAGGTATGTGGATAGGCTTGCCACATTTTTTTTAAAGAAAAATAGTATTTTTCACAAAAACTTGCGAAAATATGGGTAGTACTTTTGTAAAATTTAGGAAAAACATAATATACGTATATATAAATAACTTATGTAGTAAAAAAATGGCAAAATAGACACCGGGATAGACAATTTATTCAAAAGTTCTAACAATTTTATTTTGAGAATATCTCTCCTAAATATCTATACGCCCAAAGGTCTGTTCATGAAATTTTACACGCTCATTTTTGTTATAAATCATCGTCTCTTTCACAAAATCTTTACATAGTACCTACAAAATGAAGTCGCTTCTGCTTCACTAAGATCTTTTAAACTACTCAACGGATTTTAATGCAGTTTTCAGCAATAGATAGAGTGATTCAAGATGAAGGTTTATATGTATAATACATATTCGTGCGAAGCCGGGGCGGGTCACTAGTAAATTAATAAATCAATAAATAAATAAAACTAAATAATAAGCATGCATATTAGTCACGCCAACCAACGAGTTCGAGCCGTCGACTAGAGTACCCTAATCCGCCACTGGTACTATATACCTACCTACTATAAAGCTATCGTTTACTGCTTATGACTTTCACTAAATTGAATGTGCCCTGGCGGCTGAGAGTAGATATGTCATGCTCACTCTAATGTCTCGCTGATGGTGGGATCGTTTAGCTCCCTTCAATATGGTTGAGCTGAGTGGTGCTCATCCATGCGTCAGGTTCTTGAACGGGCGCGCTCAGTAGGGACTGGCCATCTTTTCGCTGCCACGGCTTATTTTAATTTAATTTTTTAATTGTTTTATTACGGCCGCTTTAAACGTTCTGCTTCGTTCTCACGTAATTATATAATTTCAACATGAATGATGTTACCATATTTTGATTTAAAAGAGTGGGGATTCTTGCCTGTTCTTCTCCATAGATATCTACTACGCAATGTTTCATAAAATTGCCGCGTTATCGTGTCATGTCACGTCACCTGAGCAAAAAAAAAAAAAATTGATACAACTTGAGTTGCGACATGTGAGAGCTGTGAGAGTACCAGTTACTTCGCAGATTAGGTTGAGTTGCCGTCACCCCGTGTGAGAATGGGCTTACGCAATAGGGACGATGACTAAAAATTTTTTTTAGTCTTTGAGATTATAAAAAAATATTGGACACGTATTTTTTCTTTTTTTACGTAATCTAAAGATTACGGCGATACATTGAGGTAAAATGTGCCATGATGTCACGAGTATGTAGATTTTATACATACTAGTGACGTAGCGACCCCCACTCCACAACTAAAAATGGGTTTTATCTAAGTATTTTTTTATTATTATGATAAAGCAAAAAATACGTGTCAAATATTTTTTTTATTATCTGACTGACGGACTAATTAGTTTTTTTTTTACCCAGGCATCATCCCTATTACCGCTGGTACAGACTGAGAGACAAGAATATATCTTCCAAGGTTAAACTTCGGTCAGGTCCTCTAGGGGATTTCTCCTCTAGTTAAAAAGACGTTATCATGATTGCCTTTGTGCCAACAATATCTATACCTAAGTACCTATTATTCAACGTACGAAAAAAGAAGTATTCAAGCCAGTGCTGAGGATCGCGACCACATACGACGCGTCTCCAAGCTATGCGGTCTTCTGCAGTGTGGAGCGCTTGGTGTCTGACCATCAAAAATGCCACATTACAGACATTACATTTCATACAGAAGCAATCACTAGCGATTGTAGACAGAACAAAATACCTATTTGAAAAACAACTTTAAAGGTACCAATGTTTCAGCCTTTCCCGTGGAATTTAAATTTAAACATGCAAACCCTGTGGTCGTTGTAAAGGCTTTTAAGCAACTCAAGATCAAAATTACCGAAGATCTGTGGGGTACGTCTACTAAAGTTTGTCAATCAATTATTGAGACAATTGCACCCTATTTAGCTTTAATATTTAATTTGTGTGCAGATCAAGGGGTATTCCCGGATCTAATGAAGTACAGTAAAGTTATTCCACTATTCAAATCTGGGGACAGCAAAGACACTAATAATTATAGGCCCGTATTGGTCTTACCGGTTTTCAGCAAGGAGTTTGAAAAAGTAATGTTAAATCAAATGCTCCATCATTTTAATCGTAATAATATCACGATCAACAGTATGGTTTCACCAAAGGACGTTGCACAACCGACGCCGGTGTCACCTTATTAAAACACATCTTTAACGCATGGGAAGAGGCACAAGATGCAATAGGCATCTTCTGTGACCTATCCAAGGCATTTGATTGCGTGAATCACGAAACACTGCCCTTGAAACTTGATCATTACGGACTGGGTAAACTTGCGCTTAGCTTAGTAAAATCATATTTGAATGATAGACTACAGTAAGTTCAAATAAACGGTGTAAATTCATTGGGTTTAAAAGTCAAAATGGGTGTACCACAGGGCTCGATTTTGGATCCCTTCCTCTTTTTAGTATATATAAATGATTAACCTCATTTACTGAAAAACCGACCACAAATGGTGTTATTTCCTGATGACACGTCACTGATCTTAAGATAAACAGACATGCACAGGAGCTTGACGAAGTAAATAACGCTATGCTTAAAGTCCATAATTGGTTTACTGTAAATAATTTGGTTTTAAATGAGAAGAAAACAAAATGCATAAGATTCGCGTTACCAAATGTTAGAAGTAGTGAATGTCATATTGTACTGACTAGGGAGACACTAGAATTGGTCGAAAAAACGGTTTTCCTGGGGATCACGCTTGACTCAAAACTACAGTAGGGTCCTCACTTAACATCACTTGCAGGGCGGCTAAGTTCAGCCGCATACGCTGTTTGAAAAATCCGCCAACTAACAGACGTGGATACCGCGAGACTGGTCTATTTTAGTTACTTTCATAGCATCATATCTTACGGTATTTTGCTGTGGGGACGGGCTGCAGATATTAATTATATCTTTATTCTGCAAAAGAGGGCTGTCAGAGCCATATATAACCTCCGCAGACGCGAATCTCTAAGGGAACTGTTTAAGAAAATTAACATCATGACGGTACCTTGTCAGTATATATATGAAAACATGATGTATGTTCGGAAAAATCTACATCTTTTTAGTAAGATACGTGACAGGCATAATTTTAACACTAGAAATAGGAACAAATTAGATCAACCACGTTTCAGATTGTCTAAAGTGCACACTTCTTTTATGGGGTACTGTGTAAAATGTTATAATAAAATACCACTCCATATTCTTGAACTGAATGAGAAGAAATTTAAAACATGCATTAAACGCACACTATGTAGACAAGCATATTATAAGTTGGATGATTATATCATAGATAAAAATGCTTGGCTTAATGCTGGTCCTGCTCCACAGCCACTTGGGCTCACTAGTTAAAAAATTTAATGTTTGGAAGAGTTGCTTCCCCTTTTAATTTTTTCTGACATTACAAACTTAATGTTTATTTTTTGTTTAAACAAGTTTTAATTGTTGAATACTCCAATGGATAATGATTTTCTTTTTTTTTTTGGTAGTAACATTCTATTAATCTCTCAAACACATTGCAAATTAGTTTTGTATAATTTAGAAGCATTTTTTCAATTTTTGTAAATGTGAGCACCATGGAGCCGTTTGTATTTTTTTTTGTTTTTTAAATTTATTAATATGTATGTTGACTTGAAAGATCATGGTAGCTGAGAGCATGTCATGCTCACTTAAATGTCTCGCTGATGGTGGCGAGTGTGTTGGATCATTCGGTTCCCTACAAAATGGTTGAGCTGAATGGTGCTGATCCACGCGTCATGTTCGTGAACGGGCGCCGTCAGTTGTGACTGGTCATCTCTTATCTGCCATGGCTTATTGTTAATCTTATATTTTGAATTGTTTTGATTTTTTTTTTTGTACATTGTTCTCACATATAGAAGCAACAAGAATAATGTACCCAGGATTTTGTAATTTTCTATTTTAAAAAAGTGTCCTTGGAGTTTCTTGCCCGTTCTTCTCCATAAGATCTACGTTTTGTAATGGGCAACTAGCTTCAACTTTCTGACTAACTGACGCGACTATTTGACAATTCAAAAGTGCCTGTAAATGGTTTAATTGAAATAAATGCTTTGAGTTTGAGTTTGAGTTTGACTACTGAAAACTAAACATTTTCAAAATGAAACCGAACGATACTTAAGTGTCAGCACATGTATTATATACAAATAATAGGCATTGAAAATATCTACTCCTAAAATAAATAACGGCCAAATAGCGTAAATATTTGGACAAATTGATAGCCTTAGAAAATATACACCTGAAATACGTAATCTCTAAACAATAGGTCCATGTACTGCCTAAATATAACCTGGCTTTGTTTACCAGGCAAATACAATATTTTTAATGAATTCACTTGAATATTTTTCATGGAATTTTCCAGGATTCGAAACATTTGGGTACACTAATCCATTCAATAATTCGACACGAAGCGACAGCCTTTATTTATTTTCATCGACTCTCTCGCATAGGTATTAGCCCAGGTGGTAAAAATATGTCAAGCGTGAGTCGGCGAAGCACTTGGTTACTATTTTTTAAAGGTTTATTTTCGAAGGAAATTAATCTTTGTTTAGTAGAAAATTCCTGATGTAATTCCTACCTGCCAGGGTTGCGAGTTTGACCGAAAGGAATATCGCGGCCCCGGCACACAGGCAACGGAAGGAACACGGGTGGGTTTTAGTCAGTAAAAGTCTGACACGCCCTCCCGCTCCGCCCAGAGCGGGATAAGTTATTTGATAATTTCCCACCATCAAAAAAAAAAAAACCCGCCGGTTGAACGCGTCCCAAAGGGTCATGGCCATCCGGATGGTCCGGGGATACCGCACGGTCTTCGGTGAGGCGCATGGGATCTGGAGGCAAGAGTCCTCGCGCTCATTTGGAACTGACGCGAGGAGGCGAAACGCCGGGGCGTAACTCCGCTGCCGCGAAAAATCACGGCACAGCTCCGGCGGGATCTCATGGCGTCATGGAGAGTGCGATTGTCGCAACCCCGTGCTGGGCACGCCAGAATTGCGGCAATAAGTCCCCTCTTTGAGGAGTGGCTAGAGAGGCGCCACGGCGCCCTCACCTTCCGCCTGACGCAGGTCCTCACCGGACACGGTTGTTTCGGGAAGTTCCTGTTCCGCATATGGCGGGAGGAAACGCCAGGGTGTCACCACTGTGTGGATCGCCCGGAGGACACGGTGGAGCATACGGTGAAGGTCTGCCCGGCTTGGGCGGGGACACGGGTGGGTTTTAGTCAGTAAGAGTCTGACACGCCCTCCCGCTCCGGCCAGAGCGGGAGAAGTTATTAGATAATTTCCCACCCACAAAAAAAAAAAAAAAAAGTTAGATGTTACAATTATAATTTCCGCTGTTATGGATACACCATTTTATATCGCCGACAAAGTTTACCCCTTCGTCTTTGAAACCTCGAGTTTGTTGGTTTATTGTAGAGGTTTACCCTGTGCCCCCTCGGTGAAAGAGAGAAGGCGGGAAGGTCTGAGCGGGAGAAGTTATTTGATGATTACCCAACCGCAAAAAAAAAGCTAACAGAAACCATTTACCATTTGCCTTCTTATTTGAAAGAAGATTATTATAAAAATGGATTTCACTTGTCTCAAGTTAAGGCACTCTTTCGGATAAACTTGACATTTATAAATTGGTTTATTTATATATTTTTAAGTACCTGTAACATAATATGCAAAGATTAAAAAATAGCCGTCAGTGTAATTTTTTTATTAGCGTAGTGTATGCTATGTAATGTTTATGTATTTTTGTTGTTTTTATAAAAATGTAAATTACATGTATTTATATGAAATAAAGGAATATAATAATCCTTATATATAATAATAATAAAATAATATAATATAATAGACCTTTAGGAACTGAGCATAAAAAAAAATTCAAGAACGCTAAGCGAAAATGAAGTAATAGCGCGGGCGGGCGATGCGATGCGACGTGGTATTTCGGGGCCGAAATTTAACGCGGACGAAGTCGCAGGCAGAAGCTAATAAAAAAAATCCAAACAATGAAGGGTTTCGTAGTTGGGATGAATTTATTCCAAGAACAAACTTAACACTGTGTAGCTGAAAAACATGTTCTCCAATACATTCTAACTGTAAATGTGAGTTTGTACGTACATTTTTGAGAGATTAACATGGACTCCTTGAAAAATACAAAACTGATTCGTAACATGTGAGTAAGAAAGCCAAAAATTATACGGCTTTCATTTTTGTAACTGACCCGCGGAACCCTAAAATTGGCGCACAAAATAAATATGTACCGCACAGGGGTATATATACATCTGTTGTTTTTGACATAGCTACAGTACGTATTTAGAACTACTACTTCGAACTAAGAACAGTTAAGCATTTACCGAAACAAAATGTTCAAGCAATTATTTGTATTATTCCTTGTTGTCATGATGTTTGGAAGCGTGAGTACCTACCTACTTTTTTTTGTGTGCAACATCGCAAATAATTGTAAAATATTTCGCTGTTTTGATTAATTTGGCAATATAACTGTATGGAAATAAGAATTGTGGCTAACTAGCGAACTAGAATATTGATTATGAAAAGCAATAATTAATATCGTAACATCGAATATTTAGTTTGAGATTAGATTATTTAGAAATTTTCCAAATGCCTTTTTACACATAAACCGGATATAACATAAAATTCAATGTTATAATTGCAATTCATTATTATATTCTAGTTCGCTAGTTAGCCACATTTCTTATTTCCATATAGTAATTTTGCAAAATTAATCAAAACAGGTAATTTTTTGAGAGCTATTTGCGACGTTGCTAACTTTTAGGATAAAAGCTCTTAAAAGATTATTAGTATTGTGTGTTTGAAGCTGCATCAGAAATGTGTGGTCAAATTTAAGGGTGACAGACCATCAAACTGAACAACTTTCTCTATGGAACCAACCGTAATCGCGAAAAATGTATCAGCCGTCCCATACATTTGGGTCCTACTCGACCCAAATGTATGGAACGGCAGATATGTTTTTTCTTGAAGTTTTGCATGAGACAGTTTATAATCTTTCGCGATTACGATGTTGGTCCCATAGAGAAATTTGTTCAGTTTGATGGTCTAGCTCAGTGGTCAGCAAACCGCGCCGCGGCTCGCGAGCCACATGCGGCTCTTTGGCCTATAGAGTGCGGCTCTGTACAAATGTCGATGAGTGCGAGCGTACTATATGCGTAGAGGATTAAGCAAGATATCAAGTTTTATTCAAAATTCAAACTTTATTTCAAAGATTTATTTCCCAAATAGGTATATTTACCAATTAATCATTGACTGTTTACTTTTCAAAAATTTTCAACGTTAATTAGATGTGTTAATAAGTAAGATACTTTCATCATATTTATCAGGCGATATGATGAAGATGATGAAGGCATCTTACTTCTAAGCAAGTTAATTTTAGGAATTGTTGTGGAGTGAAAGAGGATAGGAGATTTAAGGAGTAAGGAAATTGTATTGAAACATTTGGACACATAGCAGGGATTGGCTCTCATATGAAATCTTAGTCGTTATATTATTGCTATTCGGCTCTATTTCCTAATGAGTTCGCAGACCACTGGTCTAGCTGTACCACACCTTTAAATATGAGCACACATTTCTGATACACCGCTGTATATCTGTTCACACAGATGTTTAAGCTGTGCGTTGTCGGTCAGTGAGTAATTTAAGGGTTAAAGAACAATGCCTGAAATTGGCATCCTTCTTTTTATCTCGCGGCCATTAACCAAATCTTGTTTTTCTACTACAAAATCGTGTAACAAACGAAACTTATTTGACATGCATATCTCTAAAATCAGTCCAAAATGAGATATAAGAGTTAGAAGTTTGTATGTATTTATTAGCTTTGTAGGCAATTTTTGACTCCTACCTTTCTGATACGCGCTATAAAGTCCAATAACGCCAGGTAGTAAATCTATACCCTACTCTTTACATATCGATCTTTAGCTTAGCTTCTTCTTCTCTGTCATTGGCACGAACCAGTTTATATTATGATAAAAGTTCATACCGCGGTATAAATGGTAACCAGCCAGCTGGATTCTTACGTTCTAACAGTATTGACTTTGAAGCCGGCGGATGTACCTGCTGTAAAAAATGAAAAAAAATCGCTAAGATTTAGGCCCGGTTCCCACCAGAGCGGAGAAGAGCCGAGAGGAGAGATGTTTTGTAAACGACCAATAAGATATCGTTATTCCGATATGATGGTACGATATTTCGATTTGGTGGAAACCGGACGTTAGACAGTAAAGGTGCTCTTCCGAACGCGAGCGCAACTGGCCGAAAGACAAGGACTGGAGAAGGACATGGGCTAGTTTTCTTCCAGAATATATCAGAGAAATTATTTGTGTAAAATGGGGTTTGTAATTGAAGTTTGTACAGGAATATTCGAAATTTATGAGGAAGAACTCGCGGGCAAAACGCTTATCAAATTTGATATTTTAATATTGCAGAGCCAACAACAAATTCCAGGCGTCGGAGGCTTTGGTGAAGCTGGAGCAGGTGAGATTTTTTTAAATTAGTAAGTAAGGAGTATTATTTTCTTAAAAAATAACTACACAACTTCGACCCCAATCCCCGTCCCCTTATTTAGAACAAGGTTTTTCTTTAGATCAGGTTTAAACCACCGAGTCAGGTATTGAAATAAGTACCTAACTGTTATAGAAATTTAGATCTGTATACAAAACTGACATTTTAGTCCGGTGTTTTTTTTTTTTTTGTATTAATCCTCCCCAATCAGACTCACCCCGCATAATACAGCAGTGATAAGCAGGAAGTACTTACGCCTTACTTCGAGAGAATTAAAATGTTTTATAGCAAGTCTCACTCTGGCGTGGATGTCAGAAGAGCATTGAGCATAGTGAAGGGGGCGAACGAGGAGCGAGTTTGCTAGTGATACTGTGCGTGCTGACGGTACGGCTGTAGCCGGTGACTTCGCGGCCTGATACGCAGGAAGTACTTACGCCTTACTTCGAGAGAATTAAAATTTTGTAGGATAAAGGAAAGGGCAGTATCCGAAGAGTTCTTTTATATATAGAAATCTAAGAAAGGCCTTCTAGACTTTTTGGCTGCGCTAACAATTTTTTTTAAATTTTCAACAGGCTTCGCTGCTGGTATTGGTGCTGGCATTGCAGCAGGTATGTGCTAATGATATAATTGATGATTAATAGAATATTGAAATATCTATGTGCTGTCCTCTAGAAAAATATATTTTACAGTATTCGGACGTTAATATGCCACAAGACAACGGGTTTAGACCAAGCCAGCGTCAGCGCCAAGCCAGCGTCGCTGAGCGAGACGCTCGCTTGGCGGGCACGCCAGCACCCTAATTAATACACGATTAATCACAATCTGAATTGTTATGAAACAGATTGCTTATCCATTGCTTCATAAGTTAAAAAAAAACTGCCTAACAACGTAAATAACGCAATGAATGTTATTGAACTGTCAAAATGAAACAGATCTTCGTCTTAATCATTTAGGAAAATGTTTTACGCAATATGGTAGCAGGTGCCTAATTATTTTAACACTCATGGTAGGTTAACGACAAATAGCAGTCATTTCCATCATGAAAAAGTTTAAAACCGGAACGTTGTTATGTTATTTTCTATCTGGATTTTTTCAGTAACAGCCCGGAATTCGGATTTGTGCCCGGTTGATGGTAATAAGCTCGCCCCTATTACATTGGACTTAAACATAAATGGCAAGATGTAGGTGTACACTTACATTAAAAAAAACTGAAGACAAAATATAGTACCTACTGATTTCAATATGGCACTGAAATCTTGGTGAACTCATGTTTTCTAATGACACTGACCTTGTAGTGAAACTTTTGATTGAAAGAATTTCGTAATCTTTACAAGAAAATACAATTACGACTACCTGTACTTACCCAAAACTTAGCAAACTATAAAACCATAGATAACCCCCGGCATTTAAAAATGCAAAAGAATAAAAAAAAATACCCGCACAAGGATATATTCAAAATTAGTTATAAAAGATATCGAAATTATAGCAATAAATTAAATAAAAAACTGAAACGCGGGGTACGAGAAGGAGCAATTAGCTAAATCTATCAAAAATAGTAAAAAACTTTGGTCAAATACTAAAAACATAACGCTGAAGTTAAGTAACGCAGATAGCACTAAACCATTGGAAGCGAAGTCGTCGCCAATTGTAGCAGTCAATCCTGTCAATGATTATGTTGTAGGAATAGGTAAACAACTTGCAGAAAAAATCTTGCCGAATACTAGATTGACCCTTACTTATGTAGAAACTGAGGCACTGATACAGTTATATAATAATCATAAAAAACGTAACTTACTCAAGGAATTAATGAAAACGCGGACTAATTAATTAATAAACAATTTAAAAATATGCTGCAATTAATAATATGCTTTTGGTTTCCTTTTCTCTCTCCCGCACTCAAACGCGCACACACACACATACATACATCTATGCTAGCACACTCCATATATAACACATACTTGAAATTGGAACTTGATTACATACGTACATTCAAATTCAAATTCCATTGCAACCAAGTTTTTTTTCTGCTTTTCTCAGTAGGTATCGTTTGTAAGCGGTTATCAAAATAACAATTATCTGAGATTGCGAATTCAAGTACCTAACTAATTATTTTAAAACTCTTACTATTTTCGTTTTCTTATTGTGTACCCTTTATGTTATTTTTTATATTATCATTAACAGGCTTTGTACAGATAGACATGAAACAGGGAGATCTTCTGTTATCTATAAAGTTAAATATTACTTAGACGACAAAAATGCTTGGGACTAATTAAGCTACTCCAAGGTACCCCAAGCAACAAACAATTGTTTTAGACTATTTTAGACTACATGATACTATATGAGCATACAATTGTTTGGATTATTTTATTTGACTGTAAGTCAATTTATTTTAATTTTATTTTCATTTATTGTTGACTTAATTAATCTACTCATTAAAATATTTTTATTTTATGAGTGGTATTGCAATTTGTGGTACTGTAAATTATTTTAGCATAAGCACTATTATATAGGATCAAGTTTTTTTCAACTGAACAGACAGCTGTGCTGCTGGGGAGTTTGTTGCGCCACTTCTTCTTCCCAGCTTAAGCACTAGGAAGTGGTGAAGGGTGGGCGTTTTTGGGGGACTGTCTTATGTAATTTTGACGTTCGAAAAGTGCTGATTCTCAGCCTAGTTTGAATAAATGACTTTTGAATTTGAATTTGAATTTGACATGTAACATGTATATACCTAATAAAAGGCATTTAAAATGTATTTGTTAAAAAACCTGTTGGTAACGAAATAAATAAACTTAAACACATCTGCCTAATCTTTCGGGGTTTACAGGCGTGATGTTATTTTATTAATTCAGAATGGCTAAGCTAATAATATTTTTTCAATTTTATTTTCAGGAGGAAAGGTAGCTGGTGTTGGTGTTGCCGCTGCAAAAGGTATGTGCTATGATATAATTAATGAATAATAGAATATTTAAATATCTATGTATACGGCCCCTACAAAAATATACATTACAGTACTCGAATGTTAATATGGCATAACACAATGAGTTTCAGGGGGATGCGATAAGCTAACCCACAAAATTCAAATTTTCTTAGGTTAGGTTGAATTTTTATCAACATATGATTCATGCCTGTAACAAATTGTAGATGAAAAAAATATTTAAATACTGTTTTTTATTTTTTATTCACAACGGGGTAGCTCTTGGCCTGCATCTCACCGGCGGAAGCGAGCTTCACCAGGAATCCTCAACCACAGACGAACTGGCTATCTTACCTCTAACTGCCGAAACACAAAAACGATGAAAAAAAAACCTTAATATCAATTCAGAAAATTTTGCCCCCCTGGATATTGAACCCGGGACCTCTGGGTCTGAGGCAGTTGGCATTCCCACTAGACCACAGAGGCGGTTAAAATTAATTATCATTCGAATCATCAGTACATCATGCTAAGTTAGAATCGGTCTCAAATGTCATGATTTCATAAAACAGTCATTCAGTAGGGTAATTTAATTTCATAATTTTGTTTATTATTTCGGTCAATACATAAATGTTACGGTCGTGAACCATATTTTGATCCGTTTGTTATCCAGAGACTTTGTAGATATTATGAATGCACTCGTTAGTCCAGTGGTCGGAAGCGCTACTGCTGAGCATAAGGCTAAGGTTCGATTCCCAGGTAGGGCAAAGTGTTATTGGGTTTTTGGGGTTAGTCTCTGTAGCAGCTTGAAGTTTCGATTTGTGTCCGGTTGATGGCAATAAGCTCGCCCCCTACTCCCTTGTCTCCATGGGACATAACTAGCGAAATGTGGGTGTAATATAGGTACAGCCCGATTTAAACTTTATGGCGGCTCTGAAAATGAGGCGAGTCGCTGCGCAGTAACGAATTCATATGTCAGCGGGGGTGAGGAGTGCGTTACTGCGCAGCGAGTAGCTAACTTCCGAGCTGCCATTAAGTTTGAATCGAACTGTACCTCTGCTCAACCGTTCGGGAATTACAAGCGTGGTGTTTTGTTAAGTTATTAATTCAGAATGGCTACGCTAACAATATTCTTTCAATTTTATTTTCAACAGGAGTCGGTGCTGGTTGGGCTGGTGCCCTTGGAGGAGGTATGTGCTATGATATACTTAATGAATAATAGAATATTTAAATATCTAGTTACTGTCCTCTACAAAATATATTTTACAATACTCGGACGTTAATATGGCACAAGACAACGAGTTTAACCGGGCGATAAATTCGAATATAATTATGTAGATAGCTATAAAAGACGCTCTGCTTAGCTAGAATTGTTCCGAATCGAACCGAACATGATTAAGTGACCGGGCAGATGATGAACGAAGTTTGCTGCATTCGCATAAAATCCGAATATGTGTATAGTAATTGCTTCGGGTCGGCTTTGTGGTTCAACCAATACCGCCGAATCGAATCACATGCGTGTAGCACTTAAGAAAAAGTTCGCCGTTGAGTGCCTGGTAGGAGTAATAGACGCTCTATTGTCTCTGCCACTAATACCAGGCTCTTTTTAAATTTCGATGTGCCATTTTAAGGGGGATGCCCCTTCGGTAGGAAATTAAAATTTTCTTAATTGTTTATCTGGTTTTTTTTAGGTGAGGGTGTGGGCAGCGCCGTTAACCAAGGATAAGGTTTTGGACTAACCGGTTTACGATTCTTGCAATGCATGGGGTAAGATTACCTAAAGATAGATGTAAAAGCTCTCTCACAAGTACCATGTGCAAAATGAACAGTTTAGAACATATTCCTCTCATTAATCATCATTAATATCATAAACTGGACTGCCTCGTTGGTCAAGTGGTCGCAAGTGCGACTGTTGAGTGTGAGGTCTTGGATTCAATTCCCGGGTAGGGCAAAGTGATATTAGGATTTTCCATCTGGAATTTCTCAGTAGCGGCCTGGAGTCTGGATTTGTGCCCAGTTGATGGCAATAGGCTCGCCCCCTATTATATGGGACTTAAACATAACTGGCAAAATGTGGGTGTACTATAGAGACGCCTCTGCCCAACCCTTCGGGGAACACAGGCGTTATGTTATGTATGTAATATCATAAAACAAAGTCCCCGCCGCGCCGCGTCAGTCTGTCCGTCTGAAAGCGATAAACTCAAAACTACCGAACAGATTTTCTTACGGTTTACGTCAATGGACGAAGTGAATCACAAAAAAAAGTTAAGCTGTGTAATTAATTAAGGTTTTGTGTAAATTGGCTGAAAAATTACGATTCTTGTTGAAGATGTCGGAAAAAATCATGCCCACTGGAAGCATTACTTGCGTGCGCCGCGTAACGCAATAGAGTTATATGGAAACAAAATATTTAGGAATTATTCCTCTTAAAAAGATCTATTGTCTATAATCTGCATTTATAATTTCTCTCTGGACCCAATTCTGAAGTCCACGCTCACGATGTCGCGGGCAGAAGCTAGTAGCAAATTCATAAATTGCCGATGAAGAGCAATAGTAACTTGTTCGATAAGTTGATTGTTACAAAAAACCATTTATTAGCCACGACAAGAACTCCGGTACATTTGAATCTCTCTGTGCCCTTATAATTATTTATAACGTTTTTACCGCAAATCCGTTTTATTTTTCGAATTATTTCATCATCTCATCATCTGCCTTTTGCCAGTTATTTTTTACTGAGTATGACGACACGGTTGGCGCAGTGGCTGAGCGATCGACTGCTGCGCAACGTGTCGCGGGTTCGATCCCCGCACGGAACAAATATTTGTATGATCTGCAAGTAGTTGTTCCGGGTCTGGGTGTTAGTGTATGTGAGTTTCTATGTTTGTAAACGCACCCACAATACAAGAAGAAATTCTTAGTGTGGGGCAACGTTTAAAAAAAATAATAAAAAAAGTTGGATGCTGCTGAATACCAGTATTTTACATGGAACGACTGCCTATCTGACCTCCACAACCCAGTTACTGGTTAACACGACACCCCTTGTTAAGACTGGTTTTCAGTCATGGCTTAATGTGCTTTCCGAGGCACGGTTCTTTCTAATTATTTTTTACTGAGTAAAAAGATATTGACATTGTAAAATCTACAAATTGCAGAAAAGTGCTTATTTTGGACCACAGTTTTGGACGCGAAGGTAACATTTTCTTACCATATTTAATACATATTATTATTGTTTGTTACAGAACGCACATTAACAAAGGAAACATTCCTGCATGAAGAAAACTATGTATTATTAAATAAATATGATTAAATTTATAATCAATATATTTTTATTTCCTTAACCAGGCGATTACCTAATAATATCAATCAATAATCTGGTCAATGCATGGTCGGTTGCCCGGCGACCCGTTCGCTATCATCGATCACATCACTGTACGATATGCGTGCCGCCCGGTGGCATACGCATTTTTTATTTGCACTTTGGGCAAATACCGAGTTATGAAATCTGGAGTCCGACATCTAAAACAAAGCATGCCAGGGAAAGCTGGACAGTTACGATACGAGTGTCCGCCTTTTTAATACACATTTATTAGCCTGACCTGTCGGTCGATTCTGTAAACATATTAACGTGAAGCTTAGGTGAAGTGAGCTGTCACTGCCACAGAATCGACCGGCAGGATGCTAGGGATTAACACTATTGACAGCTCACTTCACGCTCACTTCACCTAAGTTTCACGGTGATATTTTTACAGAATCGAACGACTGTATCTATCTATGTAACGGAATCTTTCAACGTAATTTTCACCAACTTCAAGACGTTTGTTTCACTTGAAAATTGGCACACGTATCAAGGACCGATGACAATACAATAATTTAGTATCTAGGAGCTGATCTGATAATGGAACCAGGAAGTGAATACAAGCGCGGGTCCACCGTTGTGGGCACGGTGGGCATGCCCACAACCCTAATTGAAGTCGATAAGCTGATCTACAGAGGAAACACACACAAATTGTGTGCGAGTTTATAACCTTACCAAAGGAGCTGGACCAAAAGTGGTATTTGGACTTATAACAATTTTTGGTATTTAATTAATCGATCGAGAGCGACTCCTAATCGAACGTGACCACAACCTTTTTTGAGGCCTGGATCCGCTCCTGAGCGAATAGTGGAACTCTTCAGCGGCTTCTAGTAAAAAACTCGAGTTCGGGCTCATATGATTCGGTTTGACGAGTCCAGTATATTCCATTTGGTGTCGAGGGTCTGATGATGGCACCCGAAGGAGGATACTGGAACTCTTAAGTGGCTACTAGTTAACCCCTCGAGTTTGGGCTCATATGATCCGGTTTGACGAGTCCAATATATTGCACTTGGTGTCAAGGGTCTGATGATGGAGCCAGGAGGTGGATAGTGGAACTATTCAGTGCCTACTAGTAAACCCCTCGAGTTTGGGCACATATGATTCTGTTTGACGAGTTCAATATATTGCACTTGGTGTCGAGGGTCTGATGATGGAGCCAGGAGGTGGAAAGTGGAACTTTTCAGTGGCTACTAGTAAACCCCTCGAAATTGGGCTCATATGATTCAGTTTGACGAGTCCATTATATTGCACTTGGTGTCGAGCCAGGAGGTGGGTAGTGGAACTCTTCAGTGGCTATTAGTAAATCCTTCGAGTTTCAGGTCATATGGTCATGTCACCAAGTGCAAAAAGTGTAGTTTAAAAAAACTAAAAAACACGCTTTTTAAATGAACCAAAAACTATAAAAGATTAATGATTGTAGTGAGCTGCTATTTCGCATTTTATTAAAGGTTCCGCCTAGAATTCTACGCTTTCCCATAACCACAATAATACAGCGCCCTACTACCTCTACAAACATAGGTCTCAACTCACCACTCATTAAGATGTGTGGAAATCTTAATTCATTTAATAAGTCCGTACCCGAAGCTGATATGTATAATGACCCTAAAGTGAAGTTCAAATCAAGAATCTTGGCCTCCCTACACACCAATGAAACTTAGGTAGTCGTAATTTTTGATTAATGGTGCAAATCCAATCTACTCTGTCATATTTTTTATTTAAATTTTATTTTATTTTATTTTCGTAACTTAATTATTTGTCTTTCTTTCTTTTATATTTTCTAAATAAATTGTACACGTAGTCTTAAGTTACCAAGTAAGCGGTAATCTAGCCTCGATGTTATCAATGTTGTGTTTACCTGTAATTGGCATATATATTAGAATATTACCGTCTGATTTACTATCTCTATGTATATGTATTTGCTGTGGGTGAACCTTAAAGTAAATAAATAAATGACTCGTACTACTTACGATATAAGTACCAATAACCAAAATCATATCGAAAAGCGCGGAAACCTTTGTTTAAAATAATTAAAAATACACACAGCTAAAAAGCGCCCCACGCTTTTTGATTTAATCATTGGATATAAAAGAGGTGACAAACTTTCATCAAAAAAATTAAAGTTAAAAGTATTTTTTTTGCAGTTTTGCAAATTAAAAGTAACAGCTTTGTTTGGAACTGATATTGTTGTGTTAGCGACTTGAGTTTGACTATTCGCTGAGGTTTCGACTTCCTTACTTGTGGATTGTGACGGGAAGATACGTGACTCAGCGGCGGTTATCGTGATTCTGGAAGTAGACGGGCGAGACCAAGGATCTGAAGTCAGTTTCAAGCTTATTTCGGTTTCGGTTTTCTTACTTGTGGATCGTGACGGAAAGATAGTGAAAATAGGTGACTCAGTGGCGGTATTCGTTGCTCTGGAAGTAGACGGGCGAAACCAAGGATCTGAGGGGTTCAAGCTTATGGTCTCTACTATACGCTTACAGATTTTAAATTTATTTTCGATCGAATCCTTAATATATCCTCCCGCGACCATATTCGACCTCCATCCGCCGTGTCGTTTTAATGTAGTGACGTCGGTTTCTGAATCAGCCAAAAATGTGGCCGAAGTTCGCCGAAAGCAATGTCCAGTGTAAAACTGAGGTTCCTGTAGTTTCAGAAAAGTGGCTATTCCTCGCGGCGGCGGCGGCGTCCCGCCTGTTTTGTTGGCTATATGCTGTCTCGAAGGCTTATCATTATGATACTGCAATAAAAATCGATCTGTTTTCGTATTAGCAGGGTGAATAGTGGCAAAAGCACCATAGAACACGATTCCTACCGGCTTGCCTTCGGATGTTCGCATCAGCAAGTCTTCTTCTTTGTCGTCCGCTGAGGATCGCGACTACATACGACGCGTCTCCAAGCTATGCGGTCTTCTGCAGTGTGGACCGCTTGGTGTCTGACCATCAAAAATGGCACATTACATTTCATACAGAAGTAATCACTTGCGATTGTAGACAGAACAAAATACCTACCTACTGTCTAATTGAAAAACAACTTTATAGACACCACTAGCTAGGTATTAATGTAAATAAGTCAGAAAACTAAACATTTTTTAAATAAAACCGAACGATACTTGAGTGTCAGCACATGTATTTTAAGATTGTACAAATAATAGGCATTGGAAATATATATTTTACGTACGAAAAAAGGAGTATTCAAGCCAGTGCTGAGGATCGCGACCACATACGACGCGTCTCCAAGCTATGCGGTCTTCTGCAGTGTGGAGCGCTTGGTGTCGGACCATCAAAAATGGCACATTACAGACATTATATTTCATACAGAAGCAATCACTAGCGATTGTAGACAGAACAAAATACCTATTTGAAAAACAACTTTAAAGATACCACTAGCTGAAAACTAAACATTTTCAAAATGAAACCGAACGATACTTTAGTGTCAGAACATGTATTTTAAGATTGTACAAATAATAGGCATTGAAAATGTCTACTCCTAAAATAAATCTAGAAACAATACGTGTTAATTTGCTATCACATAATAAATCTTAGTAATAACACAATAGGGTATATTTTGCATTGGCCAAATAACGTGAATATTTGAAATACTAAATCTCTAAGCAATAGGTCCCTAAACTGCATAAATATAACCTGGCTTTGTTTACCAGGCAATTATAATATTATTCATGAATTCACTTGAATATTTTTCATGGAATGTTCCAGGCTTAGAAACATTTGGGTACCTACACTAATCCATTCAATAATTCGACACGAAGTGACAGCCTTCATTTATTTTCCTCGACTCTCTCGCATATTAGGTGTTAAAAATATGTTAAGCGTGAGTCGGCGAAGCACTTGGTCACTATTTTTAACGGTTTATTTTCGAAGGAAATTAATCTTTATCTGTAGAAAATTCTTGATGTAATTCCTAGATAACAGAACCATTTACCATTTGCCTTCTTATTTGAAATAAATTATTGTAAAAATGTGATTTGACTTGTCTCAAGTTAAGGAGCACCTACCTAATTGCACGTTCACTCTTCAAAATAAACTTGACATTTATAAATTGGTATTTATGTACTACCTGTCTTTGTTATTCTAATGTCAATTAGAACCAGTTTATAACTTAGATATCTATACTATAATGATAATAGTATAATAATAAAATTAAAAAAATCTGCTACATCCAATTCAAATGTCGTCCCGGAATCGAACCGTGGACGACATAGGTCATATTAACAAAACGAAATATCCAGGTGAAGAGCACAAAGTGTATTGGAATAATTATTTATAAGGAACAAGTAAAAAAATATGGAAGGATAAAAAAATTGCCGCCAGCGCATGTTTTTATTAGCGTAGTGTATCTAAATGGTTATGTTTTTATTTTTATTTATAAAAATTAAAAATATAAAAAAATATAAAAATTATGTATATATATATATATATATACAGAGAATGCAATCTTGTGCGTCAAGCAGACTGTTCAATACTATACAGACAGGAAGACTCCTATTTTTGCCTGTTTTCTGGATCTGTCAAGGGCATTCGATCTCGTATCTTACGATATTTTGTGGCGTAAACTAGAACTTGAAACTACTGTACCACCTGAGATAGTGTTAATATTTAGATATTGGTACAGTCGGCAAAGCAATGGGTTGAAGTGGATTGGATCGCAATCGGACGTGCATCGGTTGGGTGAGGCAGGGGGGCTCAGCTCACCCCGCTTCTTCAACCTATACATGAACCAGCACTAGACACAGCTTAGCAGCACCAATGTCGGATGTCATATTGACGGGGTGTGCATTAATAATATAAGTTATGCTGACGATATGGTGTTGCTGAGCCCATCGATCGGAGCTCTGAGGCGGCTGATATATGCGAATGTTATGCGGTGAATCATGGGCTCAAATATAATGTCACAAAGAGCAAGCTAATGGTTTTCAAAGCAGGCAACCTGACATATTCGTGTATTCCTCATGTTGCACGGTGTGGAGAATCCCTGCAAAGAGTGGACAAGTTTAAGTATTTAGGCCACTGGGTCACGCAAGACCTTAAAGATAACTGTGACATTGAAAGGGAACGTAGGTCGCTGGCTGTCCGTTGTAACATGCTGGCCCGCAGATTTGCACTATGTACGAGGGCAGTTAAAGTAACGCTTTTTAAGGCTTACTGTCAATCCTTCTACACGTGCAGTCTGTGGGTCAACTTCACTCAGCGCGCATACAGCGACCTACGTGTTCAGTATAATAATGCACTGAGAGTACTGCTGCGGCTGCCGTGGCGTTGAGGTGCGTCAGGGATGTTTACGGATAATAACATTGATAGTTTTGCTGCGATTATTCGAAAAAGATGTGCATTCCTGATGTCACGGGTTCGCGGCAGCACCAACAGTATTCTCAGTGTGTTCGCAGATCGGTGGGATTCCTCGATAATGCGGAGGTGGATGCAGCTCCACGCTGAATTTTAATTTTTATGTTTATCCGTGTCTGTACCTATTAATACTAGATGTTAAGTAAAATTGTAACTAACCCTATGGACTCTGTCTGAAATAAAATGATTCTATTCTATACTATTAAAAACATAACGCATATGAAGCAAAGTAACGCAGATAGCACTAAACTATTGGAAGCGAAGTCGTCGCCAATTGAAGCAGTCAGTCATGTCAATGATTATTTTGTAGGAATAGGTAAAAATCTTGTAGAAAAAATCTTGCCGAATACTAGATTGAATGCTAGGACTAACTTAAGTGCAGATAATACTCAAATAACATCACTTGTTCTATTGGATACAGATATAGACGAAGTACATTATTTACTTATGAATTTAAGATCAAGTAGTGCTCCTGGCTAGAACAACATCCCAACGATATTTCTTAAATTCGCAAAGCACGAAGTTCTTCCAATTATGGTTCACCTAACCAACTTGTGCTTTAGTAAACTTGTGCTTCCTTAAGCTCTTAAAAAAAAATACAATAACGCCCGAGTACAAGAGTGGGGATGATGTCAGTAACTACAGGCCTATATAAAACAGGTAATAATGATGTGTTACCTGCTTTATCTAAAATAGTAGGGAAACTTTTAAACAAACAATTATTAGACTTCCTTAATAAATAAAGAATATTATCTGATGCACAGTATGGACTTAGACAGGGCAAAACAACTAAAGATGCGGCTCTCATTACTGAAAACCTTGACTGCGGAAAAAAATACCTCTCAATTTTCTGCGATCTAGAAAAGTCTTTCGACACAGTTTCTGTTTCCATCTTCTACACCAACTAGAACACATAGGAATAAGAGGCACACCTCTTGAATTATTCAAAAGTTACCTAAGACATACAACACAAAAGGCAAAAGGAAGGAGTTGGTCAGTATACAAGCAGCGACTCAGATATCACATTCGGTGTGCCACAGGAGAGCGTCCTCGGGCCCACCTTGTTTCTAATTTACATCAATGACCTATGTGAGTTGAAAGTAGGTGGTGCTCGGGCCTTCTCTTATGCTGACGATACAGTGCTGGTCTTTATCGACGGTCTCGGTGATAATTGGGATTCTGTGCGGACGGATACGGAAGTGGGACTATCTAGAGTTCCTTCCTGGTTAAGAAGTAACCTACTTACGCTGAATAGCCAGAAGACTATCTACATGTTTCTCGTTAAGTAATAAAACCCAACCTGGTACAAATTTCAGTGTAAAGATACTCCAATTTCACAATATCCAGGACACTAAATGCGGATGTATCGAAAAGATGGAAAAGACGAAATACGTGGGTATTGTACTTAACCGGCGACTCTCTTGGCATTTTCACGTAGCACTGGTTAGAGACCGCTTCAGAAAATTAATTTGGATCTTCAAATTACTAAGGCATGTTGCTTTAGTGAATCTTATAAAGCATATATACACTGCTCTAGCCCAATTTGCTCTAACCTATTGCAGTCCTATCTGAGGGGGTGCCTCCAAAACCAAATTCCTAGATTCCTAGTAGAAAGTTCACAGCGTGCCCTTCTCAAAACGATTTATTTTAAACCTTATCTTTGTTCTACTCACCAGCTTTACAAACTATGTGACTTTTTATCTGCAAGAAAAATACCTATTCTGATGTCTACCTTAAAAATACATAAAACAACGGTATTTGATCCTGGTACTCATATGAAAAGAAGAAAGTATGATCGTATGAATGGGGTTAGGGCTCGTACCACATTGGCAAGGCGGCAATATGCTGCCCAAGCTACTCTTCTTTATAAAGCCATAACCAATAAACTTGCTATTTACCAGAACAGATTACGAATGCAAGAAAACCCTGACTGCATGGCTAAAGACCCTTATTATGAAGAAACTGAGGCACTTCTAGATCCAGTTATATAATAATCATAAAAAAACGTAACTTACTCAGGGAATTAATGAAAACGCGGACTAATTAATTAATAAACAATTTAAATATATGCTGCAATTAATAATATGCTTTTGGTTTCCCTTTCTCTCTTCCTCACTCACGCACACACACACACATACACTGCTAACACACTCCATACATAACACATAACACATACTTGAAATTGAAACTTGAGGTAATTGTCAAATGTGTAACAACAAACTCAATGAGAAACATGATAGGATTCAAATTCCATTGCAACAAAGTTTTTTTTCATTTTTTTTCTGCGTTTCTCTGTTTCGTTTGTAAGTGGTGATGAAATGGCAATTATCTGAGATTACATATTCAAGTACCTAACTATTTATTTTTTAATTCTCTATTTTAGTTTTCTTATTGTACCTTTTTTTGTTGTTTATTATACTCGTATTATCATTAACAGGGTTTGTATGTCTACACATAGATATGGAAGAGGGAGGTCTGCTGTCACAGGTATCTCCATACTTAAAAGAAGGCCTCTAAAATGTATTTGTTAAAAACCAGTTGACTACGAAATAATTATTAAACACCTCTGCCTAATCTTTCGGGGATTACAGGCGTGATGTTATTTTATTAATTCAGAATAGCTAATAATATTTTTCCAATTTTATTTTCAGGAGTAAATGAAGGTGCTCGTGGTGGTGCCGTTTTATTAGGTATGTGCTATGATATAATTAAAGAATAATAGAATATTTAAGTATCTATGTGTATTGTCGTCTAAAAAAATATACATTACAGTACTCGGACGTTATTATGGCACAAGACAACGTGTTTAAGGGGGATGCGTTATGCTAACTCAAATTCAAATTGTCTTTGGTTAGGTTGAATTTTGATCAAAATATGATTCGTGCCCGTAACAAATTGTATATTATTTACAAAATATATACAATGTCGCCCATGGTTATGCGCCCGCCCGTATTTTTCTGAATATTCATGACAAATGATCGAAAAGTTGCTTAAAAAGGGGGTTTTTTTTTTTTGTATTTTTTTAATTTAAAAAAAAAAAAAATTTCAATATCCTCCCGCTATGATTTTACGGACTTAGACATTTTTTTCTAGAAAAAAACTTTATTTTTAGAAAAAAATGTCTTGACCTTCGTTTTTTTTCATAGTCGACAAATTTTATTTAAAAAAATATAAGTTAATCCGATAAAATAACTCATAAGCTTTGAGAAATAATAAACAGAATCCAAATCGAGCCAATAACATTGGAGATATGGCAAAAGCTGCCAAAAAAAAATTTTAATTGAATAACACGAAAAATATTAAAGATAAAGTTAATTTTCGATAATTTTTCATATTAAAAAAAATACGGGCGCACATGCCCATGGGCGACATTGTACAGTTTCTTTTTTATTTATTCGCAACGGGAAAGGTCTTGGCCTGCATCTCATCCGATGGTAAGTGATGATCAGGCCGAAGGTGGAAGCGAGCTTCACCTGGAATCCTAAACCACAGACTAACTGGCTATCTTACCTCGTAACTGCTAATAGATGCAGAGTGTGTAGACTTTCTAGATATTATTAATTCACTCGTTGGTCTAGTTGGTGGAAGCGCTACTGCTGAGTATGAGATCCTGGGTTCGATTCCTAGGTCGGGCAAAGTGTTATTGGGTTAGTCTCTGTAGCAGCTTGAAGTTTCGATTTGTGCCTGGTTGATGGCAATAAGCTCGCCCCCTACTCCCTTGTCTTCAGGAATCACGTTTGTAAAAGCGTGGTGTTTTGTTATGTTATTTAATCAGAATGGCTACGCTAACAATCTTTTTAAATTTTATTTGCAGCAGGAATCAATGCTGCTTTTAATGCTGCTACCGATGCACCAGGTATGTGCTATATACTTAATGAATAATAGAATAAATTTTAAATATCTAGTTACTGTCCTCCACAAAAATATATTTTACAATACTCGGACATTAATATGGCACAAGACACACAAGTTCGGGTCGGCATGATTCGGCACAGCCGGGCGATAAAGTCGAATATATGTAGATAGCTATATAAGACGCTCTGGTTAGTTTGAATTGTGCCGAGCTGAGCCGAACATGATTAAGTGACCGGGCAGATGCCGAACAAAGATTGCCGCTCAGCACGAGCCGCATAAAAGCCGAATATGTGTATAGTAATTGCTTCGGGTCGGCTTTGTTGTTCAACCAATTCCGCCGAATCGAATCACCGAACATGTGTGTAACACTTAAGAAAAAGTACGCCGTTGAGTGTTCACATTGCCGGCTGGGGACTCTTTCTCCACTATAGTCGCCACTAAGCGTATGCTGAGACGCAGGTGACGCAGCACAGCACAGTACAGATTTTGCAGGGTAGAGCAGGCAAGGCTGAAATAGGCCGCGAGCGTATGCTGCGACGCAACTACACAGACACATTCGCGTCCTAGCTAGTACAAACAATAGACGGCAGTGCTGCCTTACCTGCGTCCTGCGTCTCACCAAAAACTCAAGAGAAAACTGCACGCGTCGCGCAAAAATCTGTGCCGGCTCTACAACAAGACGCAGAGCAGAACAGACACATGTCTGCGTCGCACGTGCCTACGCCACAGCGTACGCAGCTGTCAGTACGTTCATGCATTACAAAAACTGCTCTGCCCTGCGCTGCGTGGACCTGCGTCACCTGTGTCTCAGCATGCGCTTAGCACGCTAAGCGATGAATTGCGCGAATGATTTATGACCCGACGACTCACGAGTCGTCGGGTCATAAATCATTGTTATAAGTCTGTCTCGCTCGCACTAATAATAATAATATAATAAAATATATTTATTTTCTCTCACAATGGTTTTGTAGCATTTAACAGTTTTGACGAATATGAATTCACATTGTGAGAGCTGGTGCCTGATGTAGGTTTAGAAAATCCTGTGTTACAGGTCACCAGGCCGCACTTAGTGGCGGTGGTGATAACATGTATTTCTAGTAAACAAAACAAAAAGAAAAATAAATGAAAAGAAAAATAAAAGTAACAACAGAAGCAGTCAAAGGGTGTATGGTGGTGAATGTGTATGTGATTGGTGGTGGAGTGTAGGTGAATGGTGGTGAATGTGTAGGTGAATTGTGGTGAAGTGTAGGTAAGTGGTGGTGAATGTGTATGTGAATTGTGTTGAAGTATAGGTGAGAGGTGGTGAGTGTGTAGTTGAATGGTGGTGACCGTGAAGGTGAATAGTGGTGAATGTGCAGGTATTTGAATACAAGTGCCTGTGTGAAAATTGGAAATTGGATTGGAATTACGGAGCCATAAGAGCAAAGATGTGGAAAGGGAATGGGATTTATTTAATTATGTGGAGCAGCTTCTCTGTGTCATCATAGCAAAGGGTTTTCAAGTATTCCGTACTTACTACGTACTTACTTATTTATTTAGAATAGAATCTCAAAGCATTGTACAGATGAATTTACACAAAATCTTAAACATTCACGACACACATCTATCCATCTCCCGGCAAACGAGTATCATTCCGTTGTTGAGAAGAGGAAGAGCATTGAGCATAGTGAAGGGGCGAACGAGGAGCGAGTTTGCTAGTGATACTGTGCGTGCTGACGGTACGGCTGTAGCCGGTGACTTCGCAGCCGAGTTGTTGTTTGTCCCTATTTTGTGATACGCAGGAAGTACTTACGCCTTACTTCGAGAGAATCCGAAAAGTTTTTTATATATAGAAATCTAAGAAAGTCCTGCTAGACACAGTACACTTTAAAATTGGAATGTCTCGAAAGTCACCGTACTATATTAGTACCGCATTTGAAGGTTTCTAAACTTTACAGAGGTCTGCATTTATTCCTAGGATTCCGCTAACACCATCAAATTACCCCTTCGAATTCAAGAGAGTGTAGTTTCCCATCAAAGTCTGCTTCGCAATGACCAAAAACAAAGCTCAAAGTCAAACTCTTAAGGTAACGGGAGTAGACTTGAGAGAAAGCTGCTTATCCAACGGTTAGTTGTATGTGGCATGCTCCAGAGTAAGCGCACAGAGTATCCTGGTGATTCATTAAAAATATTGTTTCAAAGAAATACTGCGGTAGGTGTAGTATTTAGATTTCGTTGTAAAAAGATAATACCCCCGTGTAAGTTTCACCAGATCAAAGGCCGAGCTTCGTGTTCATAAAATATAACAAAATATTATTTTATTTTTATGTTTATTTATCCTTTAAATACCAACACTATAATAAAGATTGTTATATTTTATAAGTATTCAAACATTTTAACATAATAATTTATATGTTATAACAAAACTAATAACGTAAAAAACCAATAAAAATCCTATTAGAACCATTTTCGACTTCTACGTGCACGAAGTCGCGGGCAAACGCTAGTCTTGTATAAAACGCACATGCAGGCGCATGTTATAAATTGGGGGATTGCATCGCTGATAAAAATGCTTGGCTCAATGCTGGTCCTGCTCCACAACCACAATTATTTGATTAACATTTGAAAATACTGTTGGAGCTACTGAAGAGTTTAAGACCATCTTTGCATTGTATAAAATCAATTTCCTTTGTATTATATAATTTCAGAGCACAGGCGTGAGTACTATGTACTAAAGAGCTAATATTTACCGGGTAATACGTCTTTTATTGACTCGAATATGCCCTGGCGGCTGTGAGCATGTCATGCTCACTGAGATGTCTCGCTGATGGTGGCGCGTGTGTTGGATCATTTGGCTCCCTTCAAAATGGTTGAGCTGAATGGTGCTAATCCATGCGTCATGTTCGTGAACGGGCTTGGCTGATTTAAATTTTTGAATTGTTCTTTATTTTATCTTTTTATTACGGACGCTTCTAACGTGCACGTCTTTCTACATTGTTCTCATATGTGTAATTTCAATATGAATGATGTAACCAATATTTTGTAACAATTTATTTAAAAGAGTGTCCGTGGAGTTTCTTGCCCGTTCTTCTCCATAGGTACCTACTACGCTTTGGAACGAGCAACTAGCTTCATATTTCTGACTGATCGATTCCTTGACAATTCAAAAGTGCCTGTAAATGGTTTAATTGAAATAAATTCTTTGAGTTTTGAGTTCGTATTGGCTACGAATCGCAACATCTCATAACTTTGACACTTTTTCGAATAATCTCATGTTTGTTTTGACGAAAACACTTATTTCAAAAATATATAATGAGGGTAGGGTAAGTATTTTCAGCGATTTAAAGAATAGTACACAGCTATCATCAACTTTCAGACCACACATTGATCTTTGGCACCTTTGTGTGCCTTAAAAATGATATCATTATCGGTAGAATTGCCCCTAAAACAATACCATATCGCAAAATTGAGGCTACTAAGCCGTGCTATGCAACTAGTATACGCATCCATATTTTTTTTTTTGCAGTTTGGAAAAGAGCGTATGCTGATTTATTTATTTTATTATTTAGGTCATCTATGTGGGCCTGCCAGTTAAGTTTGTTATCAAGGAATAAACCTAAGAATTTTGCTATTTTAACGTCTTCAGTGACATTGAAGACTATGTCTGATATTTACTTTTGGTACTTCAGTTCTTTGGTGAAAGTGCATTATTTTGGTTTATTTTAATTATTTTTGTCAAGCCAATTAATTATGTCAGATAGTGTATTATTTATGTCATCTTGATAAATATTGCGATCAATACATTTCACTATGGCAGTACTGTCGTCTGCAAACATCACCATTTGATGTTGAGTCACCTTTGGCAGATCATTTATATAGATTAAGAAAAGAGGTGGCCCAATGACGCCACCCTCTGGGACACCAAACTTTATTAATCTTGAATTGGATAAAAAACTCTCTTCAAACTTTGTTTCACATACTCTTGCAATCTTTGTACATTGCATTCTGTTGGAGAGATAGGATTCGAGTAGTTTTCAAATGTTACCTCTGATACCATAGCTACGCAGTTTGTCTAATAAGACGTCGTGCTTTATTTAATCGAAGGCTTTGGCACTCTCTGTGCCCTTATAATTTTTTATAACATTTTAACCGTAAACCATATCATCTGCCTTTTGCCAGTTAGATGCAGCTGAAAACCAGTATTTTACATGGAACCACTGCCTATCTGGCCTCCAAAACCCAGTTACTGAGTAACATGATACCCCTTTTTACGCCTGGTTGTTAGCCACGGCTTAACGTGCTTTCCAAGGCACGGTTCTTTCTAATTATTTACTGAGTAAAATATATTGATATTGTAAAATCTACAAATTGCACAATGGTGCTTATTTTGGGACCACAGTTTTGGACGCAAAGGTAACATTTTCTCACCAAATTTAATGCATATTATTATTGTTTGTTACAGAAGGCGTATTTACAAAGGAAACATTCCTGCATGAAGAAAACTATTTATTATTAAATAAATATGATAATTTTTTTATTCAATATATTTTTATTTTCTTGACCTGCAATACATTTTTTTGCGCAATTTCAAACTTGTAACCCTACACGGCGAGTCGCGAAGCTTAACGCGGCATCTCCATTTAAATATTTTCTATCACAATGGTCGGTATGCATACTGTTCATTGAGTACGCAGAAGCATGAATCTGCTACGTCTTGGGATTAAATAAATTATTATTGATAGATAACAGTTTGTTTTGTGTAAGAAGAAATAGCACTTAAAACTTCTTGTTTCAGTAAGTACAAATATTTTGTAATATATTCATCATTTGAAATCTTCGGACTTTCTATCCGGGCTTGTTATATTTTACTACTTGAATAGAGGCGCTGGCGGACTATGGGTGGGTACAGCAGGTGTGGTCCGCGACGGACCTCTGGTCCTAGGGGCCCCCCAATACTTTAGAAATACTTTTTAATTAAATCTCAAACCAGGCCAAAATATGTTCAGTAAGTTAAAGGCAGTGTTTGTTGGGGACCCCCTTATGTATGAATAGTCAAAAGAAAACCTTACCTGCGGGGTGAGAACTCACTTCGCTCGCTCTTGCATCCTACTTTCTCACAACTATTCTGAATAGGTCCACAAAAAAAATCCTATTTCTATAAAAAATTTCAAAAGAAAATGTAACCTATACAGAGTGCAAACATTTTCGAGGTCGCTTCGCTCGCTGTTATATCCTACGTTCTTCTATTTCTCAACGTTTTCTGCATATCCAGGCGGGGGGAGGGGGGGCATTTAGTTTGCCAACCCGGGCCCCCGATAGGCTTAGTGCGCCACTGAATAGAGGAGACAGGGTGTTGTCCTTAGACCATAGATAGATTGCAAAAATAAAGACACACTAAATAAAGCGAAAAAACTGCAAAAGTAACATGGCAGTGTAAATAATAAAAATGGCATGGCAGTGTAAAAGTATACGAAGCCCTCCACGTCCAATATAACAACGCTTTCAGAGCGCTGATGGGGCTGCCGCGACACTGTAGTGCCTCAGGCATGTTTTCCGAAGTCGACTGCTTCTATGCAACGATGCGTAAGAGGTGCGCGTCTCTGGTACGCAGGGTGCGCGGCAGCCCCAACAGCGTGCTGATGATGATAGCTGACAGGCTCGACTGTCCTTACATACGACGCTGCAGTGACTTGCACGTCACCTACAGTCGTCGGCCATTAATGTGTTAGTGTACTGGGTTTTCGTTTCTGTTTTTGTATTGTATTGTAATGTATTGTTTGGTGTATGTGTGTTGTATTGAATATTGTATGACTCATTGTAACTCGAATGAATAAATGAATAATAATAATACGGACACTTATTTTTTTAAAGTTATTTATTCTCTGTATGCGATAGCGGCTATTTGTTTCAGTTTAGCTCGAGCCACTTTGCCTGTGGATGTTCGGGGTAGGTTTTCCATGAAGATGACTCCACCTCGCAAACGTTTACTGTAGGAGAGTTTATCTGTGAAATAAATAATGTAGGTATGAAATTAAATATTAGGTAGGTATTAAGCAGTAGGTACCTACTTACCTAGTTAATAAAATTCTAGTAGAAAAATAAACCTATTTCTATAATCATGCTTGTCTTGCTTGGCACGATTCACTGTCACAAACTCGCCTAACGATATAAATACTTAATTATTAGGTCACGATCGGCTGATTGCAGAGTAATGTGCGATGAAGTGCATGGATGAATAAATGATGTGTTAGAACGTGGAAGTCTGGCAACGTTCAAAACAGGTTTTTTTCGTTTCGAAAGATTTCTAGATCTATCATGCGTCCGTCTTATTTATTTGTCATTTGTTTTTTGTTTTGTTGTCTTGCAATTTTATTTTATTTATACAACTATTGAAATATTCATTATTATTATTATTATCTTACACAAAGTTATTATATTTAAGTATACATATTACACATTGCTGTATAAAACTGATTTACATCCGTCGCCTCACGCTACAGGTCTAGTTGAAAACCAGCGTCAGGCACTAGTTGTCTGGCATTTTTGCTGAACTAGGCCTATTTGGCGCAGCCGCAAGGCACATTTTCCTGCTAATATCTTACTACGCGCCTTACACTTTTATTTGTTTTCTTTCTTTTTTAATTTGGTTTTTACTTGTAGTACAATATGTTGTGTTGTGTGCCTTTCAGTCTGTGCTAAATAAATGTATTTTCATTCTTTTCTTTAGGTACCTATGTGGATGACCCTTCCCTCTTTATCACCTGACCACCCATGATCTAGGAACACATAGGTAAGCCTTTCATATATGTAGGTACCTAATTTTGACGTCATAAAACATCTACAACTTCTACTCACTAGCTACCAGTTCCTTGATCTCATGAGCAGTGACCTTGGAGCCAGGTCGACGCACGACGCACGCTACTGGATGCTCGCCGTCGAAGACGTTAGAGACGCTGGTCACACTGACATCCTGCACGCCAGGATGCTGGCGGATCACTTCCACTAACTCTAACGGGGCTATCTGTAAAGGCAATAGACAGAAAGAGAATATTCAAATAAAGAATCGTCAATATCACACTAGAGTGCGCGCGCCACGATAGAAGGTCGGCGGAAAATTGTTGAACTACATTTTTTGCACGACTCATACGTAATGCGAAGCATATGGCTGCATGTCCACTGGAGCGGAGAGGAGAGGAGCGGAGTAGCGGTGTGCCAATATTAACCAATGGAATTGCATAAAACCTCCGCTCCGCTGCTGTGGACAGGGTTATGTGAACTAGTTTAAAAATTTATACAAAACCGGGAAGCGGAGCGGGGAAACGGAGCGGGGAAGCGGACAAGGGAAGCGGAGCGGGGAAACGGAGCGGAGAAGTGGAGCGGGGAACCATTATTACTCGTCGCATGAACTCGGTCTACCTCCGCAAAGTCCGCAACACCGCTCCGCTACCTCGCTCCGCACAGTCCGTAACTCCGCTCCGCTACCTCGCTCCGCACAGTCCGTAACTCCGCTCCGCTACCTCGCTCCGCATCAATCGACAGACAATGTCCGCTACTCCGCTCCACTCCGCTGCCATTCTCAATCAAAATCGTAGTGCGGAGGTAGACCGAGTTCGCGCGACGAGTAATAATTCCCTGCTCCGGTTCCCCGCTCCGTTTCTCCTCTCCGCTTCTCCTCTCCGCTTCTTCGCTCCGCTTCTCCTCTCCGCTTCCCCTCTCCGCTTCTCCGCTACGCTTCCCCACTCCGCTTCCCGGTTTTGTATGAATTTTTAAACTAGTTCTCATATCCCTGTCCACTGAAGCGGAGCGGAGGTTTTATGCAATTCTATTGGTTAATATTGGCACACCGCTACTCCGCTCCAGTGAACAGGCAGCCTTAGAGAGGGCTTTGCGATCGAATAATTTGTTTTGCTTCCTTTCTGCAACCGTTTTTATTGTTACAACCTACTTATTTTATATACCATTGTATAAATAATTTTATGGAGATTAATTTAATTTAATTCTGTACTTTTCAAAAATTTGTTTAATGCAGCAGAAACGAAAAAAACATCAAAATAGTTTTAAAAAAATCCCGTCAATCAAGTTTGAAACCTGAAAACATTGTAACTTGCAATAAATCAATTAATTGAGTCATAGGGCAATTAGGGTTCCGTAGTAAACAATGAACCCTTATCGTTTCACCATGTCCGTCTGTCCGTCTGTCTGTCCGCGGCTTAGCTCTGAGTCGGCTAGTACTAGAAAGCTGTAATTTTGCATATGTATACATATTAATCATGCCGACAAAATGGTAAAAAAAAACAAGAATTTTTTTTTTTGCTTGTTTTTTTTCCCTCCCCTACACGTAAAGTGCGGATGTTTTATTTTTCTCGTCTACCCCATGTTGTGGGATATTGTTAGAAAGGTCGTTCAAAAATATTGGCAGTTTGTGCAAACCATTTTTGGATTCAGGGATCCGTTTGCGAAATATTAAGCTTTTAGTTTAAAAAAAAATGTTAGTCAAGTGTCCCCCCCCCCCTGCCAGCTAAATGGTTGTACTTGGATTTGTGAAAAAATTCACAGCAGTAGTATATATAACGAAATTAAAAGGAAAACTATCAGAGCTAAGTAGGCTGTACTGGTTAACGAGTAATAATTAACCACTTTAAATTTGCGGTTTGAAAAACATGATGTCCCATACATTCCGTATGGGAGAATATGTTTTTCAACTACATGTATAAATTCTTTTATGGATAATTTAAACATCTTACTGAAGCAATTGTGTACTAAGTCCAGTAGAAGAATTGTTTTGTCCGGGGACTTTAACATTAACACACTAAAAAGAACAAACTTAACAAGACTTTGAAAATTGATTACTTACCTATAATCTTAAATTAGAACTCAAGCAACCGACTAGACCTAAAAGCGGCACTTGTATAGATAACTTTGCTCATAATTCCAGCCAAAAATGTGTGAGTGAAGTAATTGATTTTGCATTATCCGACCACTCTGCTCAGAAAAATACAAGTGAACAAAACATGCATACTAAATTCTTGGCACATTCATAAACGTAACTTATCCAAAGAAAATTTTACATTATTCAGAAATTAATCACCTTCAATGTCTGTCTTTTTCAGAAATATTCGAAACAGACAAACCCAATGAGGCTTATCATAAGCCTCATAGATCTATTTAGTTTATTTTATGACTTATGTTTTCCAAAACAATTAATTAATGTAAGACTTGATAAAAAAGTAAAATGGATTTCGCGTGGAACAAGGATTTCTAGCAGGAAACAAAGAAACTTACTTTGGAAGTATAGAAAAGCACCTTCAAGTGAAAGTAAATCTACATTTAAAAATTATTCGAGGAGACTAAAAAAAAAAAAATCTGTCTCAAAAAGCTCAGAATAATTATCTTATTAATTGTTCTCAAAATAAATCGATGGTGTCATGGCAGATAATTAATGACAACAATCGGTTAAAAGAACCTATTTTGCAAATAAATAAAGATAATAAACTAGTGAAAAATCCTAAGCAAATTGCTGAGTTATTTAACGATTTCTTTGTTGATCAGGTACAGAATGTAACCAAGAAACATCTGGGCATGTCTAGTGGCAATACTAATATCAGGAATTCTTTATTCATGCCCCCAGTGGTACCAAAAGATATTCTGCGTGTAATAACACATTTAAAAAATAAAAAGTTTTCGATACGACGAAGTTTCTACTGCGGTGGTAAAATTTGTTTCGGACATCATAGCCAAACCGTTGAGCCATATAATAAATGCATGCATAAGCTCAGGTATATTTCCAGATCAATTGAAAACTGTTGTCATAAAACCAATATAAAAAAAAAACAATAAGAAAGACCTGTCAAACTACAGACCAATAGCTTTAATCTCAGTATTTTCTAAGATATTCGAAAAGATTATATATGAATCTATTTACACATTTGTAATTAAAAATAATATATTATGCGAAGAGCAAAAGGGCTTTCAAAAAAATAAAAAATTTAACATGGCAATAATATCATATCATAATATCTTTTAAAAGTGATCATGCAAAATGTGGATAAGAAAAACCCTGTATGTGCAATTTTCACAGACATGACAAAAGCTTTCGATTATGTGAAACATGACACCCTGCTAAATAAACTTGAAGACTATGGTATAAGAGGGAACGTACTAAACATAATAAAGTATTACCTCACAGATCGAAAACAGTACACAGAAATATCGAGAGTATGTACTAAAACTAATCGTGATTTCAAATATTTATCTTCTAGTAGAATTCCTAAATTTGGGGTTCCGCAAGGTAGTGTACTTGGGCCATTATTATTTCTGCTTTACATTAACGATCTACCGCGGCAAATTCGTCATCTAATGACATTATTTGCGGACGACAGCACAGCTATAATCGAATGCATGGATAAAACGGAATACAAAAAAGATATAAACAACACCCTTAAAACTATAATAGATTGGCTTAATAAAAATAATCTAGTGATAAATATAAATAAAACACAAGTTATGCATTACTACCAGCGGCTAGACCCAGAAAATATTTTAATTAAATATAATGATCAAAACGTAGATACAACTACAGCAACAAAGTTCCGAGGAGTACACATCGACAATAAACTGACATGGAAACATCATGCTGACAACGTGTGCAATAAATTAAGTAAAACGGCATATGTACTCTATAGCCTGTCAAAAAAAGTTAGCCTAAATACATTAGTAACAGCATATCATGGTTTAGTTGCTTCCTCATTAAGATTTGGTGTCATATTTTGGGGAAACTGCACTGAGAGAGAAAGAATATTTAGGGCCCAAAACCGTTGCCTGCGATCAATGACAGGTCTTAAAACTACAGAAAGCTGCCAACCTGATTTTAGATCGCTAAGGATACTTACATTGCCATCGTTGTATATACTAGAAGTTGCCCTATTCGTTAAAACAAACAAGCACCTGTTTACGTCAATAGTGGATAAAAGACAACGCTCAGGATGCCTACCATGATCTAATTAAAAACGATTCAAAAGCAAGGCATTTCAGTTTAGGTTCTTAAACTGCATCGCTTCAAAGTCGTACCATGACGTTCAATACGCTCAGCGGCCTTTGGATCGTTAAAAATGAATGAAAGATCGCAATTGTGGCTGAAGCGCGTTTGAAACGTTTTTGGTGAAAAAGAGACAACGCTATTATTATCAAATAAGTTTGTTTCGCTCACGTCAGACACGTTCAGAAGCAAGTAACATTTTATTTGTTCTTATCTCAGTATCATTACTTTAAAGTAAAACATACACTCAACAGTTTTTTTTTAAGATTCCACGTTAATACAATAACTATTGTTAAAATAATTCTTAGTCAAAGTAGATATTTATTTACCTTTTGCTATTTATTAAGTAAGTATACGAAAAAAATATTTTGGATAGCCTGTAGCGCCTAATGAATTCGGCATCTTCAAAATTATTGAAGGGGTCCAACTAGCCGCGTAACTGGAGCCTCTTACGTTTTTGGGTATAGTGTGAAGCAGAATCTTCCTCAAAAAACTCAAGTAAAAGTAGTTCATCAGACATCTGTTAAAGAAAAACAAATGCGGTAAAAAAAGGCATTTTAATGTAAAATAGGTATTTTAGACTTTAAAAAAAAGATTAAAGCACATTTACATTGGTTTTTGTAAAATTCCACTCAAATAGCACTAAAAAACTTTATTTTCGTCAATATTTCACCAAACGTTTCAGTTTATGTTAGAGAAATAGTAACTTTTATTGAATCGCTTATTTTGACAGTTGAGCGTTTCAGTTGAGCTGCTCTATAGACGTCATGGTACCAAACAAGAATGAATGAAACCAAAACTTGCGACTCAGTTTGGGACAATCGCTGTCAGATGGCATGGCCTAAATTGAATCGTTAAACTGACGTCATGGTACGAATTAGAAGAACAGTTCAGTTTAGGTCCTAAAATGAATCGCGCTAAGAGCTCGTGGTAGGCATCCAGGACCAATAAGGTCACAATATAAAAACCAACTTTACACAGGTGGTTACCAAACGTCTTTGCTTAAAAAAAATTTTTAACCATGGGTCCTCTTATATATAATAAACTGCCGATACATTTAAAAGAATTACCCATCGAAGAATTTAAAAAAAAGTTAGCAAAACTGCTTCTGGACAAGTGTTACTACACAATTAAAGATTTTGTTAATGACAAAACTTTCTGTTAATAGTGTTTAAGCTGTTTCTTTGTGATTTAATTTACTGACATTTCTATTTTTAGCTTTATTGCAATTATTAATTTATTTTATTTTTGTTTCTTCCATTTTTTTTATTTATTGACATTTGTAATTTAATTTATTGACATTTGTAATTGAATTTATTGTCATTTTAAAATTAATTTGTAAATTTTTGTAATTGAATTAATTGGTTGACATTTGTGCCTAATTCCGAATGTTTTTGAATAATATGAGTATTTTTAATAATGATAGTAATGTTGCTTTGTGAATGGAATGCTTTTTCTTTTTATGTATGTTTAAATTTAAATTTAATTTGTTTATTAAACTTATAAATAATTTTGCAAGGCAAAATGTACCGGGACTCATCAAAATAACGATCATATCTGTATACCTACATTATTGGCAAATAAATGATTTCTTTCTTTCTTTCTACTACAATGTTTGTTCTTGGGATAAATTCATCCCAACTACGGAACCCTTCATTGTGCGTGGTCCGACACGCACTTGGCCGGTTTTTTTTATATATTCGTTTCAGCCCTAGGAGGAACCCTATTGAAAACGAATCTTTTATTCAAAGTAATTTAATTATAATTAATAAAAAACTAACTTATTTAATATCTATATCTATATAGATCAACCAACTTCGACCCTCTTCCGTTGCCTAGCAACCAACAAAGCAAAACTAAATAGTCTTTGACAGTACCTACGTATGTAAAGATTGCGAGGTGAGAAATTTTATCCATATTGATGGGTAAAACTTTTGAATGAGCGTTATGGTATGAGGCATGCAGTTTTGGATTTTCTAAATATTTGACATAAAACTAGCGCCGCGTCAAATGGACTTCAGTGGTGGCGCGAACTCTAGGTAGATACTTACTCTGTAAAAAGTTATGCGGGGTTATGTATTAAAAAACTAAAACCTAACTACGACCAAAAAGTCAACTAAAAAGGTATAACCAAGACATCACAGACAAAAAAATTAAATATCTGGAGTTACAAAAATTGAACAGCTTACGTGGGACTCCAGGTTTTTACCCGAATACGGCGAAGCAAAAAGAAGGGTTATGTTTTTGACCGGTATGTTAAATTAAGTTAAGATTGTTTATTTAAATTAAGATGAGAAGATTCAAAGTTATGTGGAACAGATGAACATGAACATACATACATACCGGTCAAAATCAAAACCGTCCTTTTTGCTTCGCCGTAGTCGGGTAAAAATATACGTGTCGGCTTGAGTTCTCCCTGTCTCCTGAAAAAGACTCCACCAAGCGTAGGCTCAGCCGACAACCTCCCAGGTTGACATGCGAGATGCCATGAAAAAAAATACTACGCAAAATGATGTTCTTGTCTTTGGTCGTTGCGCAGTGCCCCCACCTATTCCTGAGAATGCTTGACAGAGTTTACAAAGAGCATCGAACTGGAATTGGGTGGAAACTGGTCAAAAACCTTGAACGAAAATCCAGTCAAGTGCGTGTCGGACCACGCACAATGAAGGGTTCCGTAGTTGGGATGAATCCACCAAAGAACAAATTTAACATTGTAGTTGAAAAAAATATTCTCCCATACGGAATGTATGGGAGAACATACCAACCATATAGCTGGCAGGAGGGGGGGACACTATATACTCTGAGAAAAATTTGCAGCTTTAGATTTCGCAAACGGATCCCTAAATTGAAAAATGGCTATTACACACCCACAATATTTTAACATCCTTTCCAACGACACCCCACACCATAGGATAGACGAGAAAAAAAAACACCCCCCTTTACGTGTAAGGGTACCCTAAAAAAAACTTGTTTTGGTTTTACCACTTTGTCGGCGTGATTAATAATATGTATACCCATGCCAAATTACAGCTTTCTGGTACTAACAGTCTCTGAGCTAAGCTGCGGACACAGATAGACAGACAGACAGACGGACATGGCGAAACTCGGTTAGAAGGTTTCCTTGGTTACTACGGAATCCTAAAAACGAACAAAGCAAGCAATTGAAAGAAAAAGTATGTACATTAAAATCATTCTTTACAGGCATTACGTATAGTATGTGTATTTTATGTTTATTTTATAGTGTCCGTCTTAGTTGTGCAGAATAAATATTTTTTCTTTCTTTCTTTCTTCTTTACTTTCTTACATGATAATTCCTGTACTTGATGAGCATTCCAAGCCGCTCGACGAAGTAAAAGTTGTCATCTCTGTCTCTGTACAGCAAATCTCCTGTTTTGAACCAGCCGTCTTCTGTGAATACTGCGGCTGTCTCTTGAGGGTTGTTGTAATATTCCTGTAACATTAATTGTATTATCAGTAATCATCGGCGCCGGGAGGGAGGTGCAAGAGGGTGCACTTGCACCTCCCAGGCTTCAAAATTCACTCAAAGATCCACGAACAACAGCCGGGACCAACGGCTAAACGTGCCTTCCGATGCACGGAGGAGTCTCGGTAGGTATGTAAAGATGGTCTCCCATCCAACCAGGCCGTTGCCGGGGTTGGTCCGTACAAACCCCGGCAAGCGTAGCTTAACTTGTTGGATCGACCCGTGCGGCTGTTGTTGCTTAGCCACGAGCTTTTCGACGTTTAAGTCTACCACGTACTATTGAAAAATAAATACTGGTCTTTGGATATCAGTACATTGAAAAAGCGTTCTACGAGGAAGCTTATCAATCTATCAATCAATTATCTTTATTGCAATCCATAATGTACACACATAGGTGGTAGGAATAAATAAACTGAAACAATTATGGACCTAGTCGGGCACAGCAAAATTTACTGCTAGTACGAGAGAGGAAGCTTATTACTAAATATTTAAATTATATCCGTCTCTTTATTTTGAAACTTTTTGCAACGGTATTAGTAGTTATATTTATTTATGTTATAACTCATTTATTTATTCTCTGATTATAATACGTGTAGGTCAATATATTTATTTATTTTTGCTTATAGCAATGGATGTCCCCGACCCACCGCGTCAAATCGCCCGCCCGCGCTAACTTTTTGTCTTTTTGCTTGTCTCCTAAGGGTCGTAGCGTGACGTTAAATAGCTTATAACCTTCCTCATGAATCATTCCGTTCATTGGTGAAAACTGTATGAAAATCCGTTCGGTAGTTTTAGACTATATCGCGTTCGGACAGACAGACGCGGCATTCGGGACGTTGTTTTATGATTTGTAGTGATAGTGGTTTATACTCGTGACTGTAGTCCTATAAACTGTAGAGGTGGTCTATAACAGGTAAAATTAGAAACCTGTTTCACCTGTTCCAGTTCCAGGGACACACGCACAGCACAACAGTAACACAGCACAGTGCATTGGAGACAAAGAGTCTTTGATTGCAACAGATTTATAATATAATACCTAGTTTCATTCGTAAGTTTCTGAAATAAAAACCACCCGTCATGCTTTTGAAGGCTTATGACTGACAGCTTAATTACATGCATAAATTGAAATTGAATTATTAATAAATAGTAATAGTGACAGACAGAGAACAGATGCTATCTCTTTCTAATACAATAAGCCAGAAGATAAAGAGCTTGTTCCAAACTGTTCCAAGTAATTTTCGTTTGTATCTCTTTCTAACAAAGTAAACATTGGTGCTGATTCTCTTGTACACCGAACTAAACTAACTAAACTATCACTAAAATTCCTTACTTTTGGCTATGAGAATCTTAGAGCTATTCTGCAAATAAAATTCTCGAAACTAAAAAATAATTTTGACACAACTAAAATAGAATTTGACAATCGCGAATCCACGTGGTACCCGTGGTTTGCCCTAACCCATGATTTTTTTTTAGAGCCGGAGGCGCGCAGGGGGTGTCGCCTCGACGTGTTTTATATGGAATTTTTCACTTTTTGTATGGAAAACATGAAAAAATATTACCTACATGTTCAGGTTTAGGGGTTTATAGGTTTCATAAAGGGGGTCGAAATTTTGATTATTTTTGCAATAGGACGCACCATTTTCGAGATTTAAGCAAAAGAAAAAATTTATACAGTACTGTTTTTGCACGTGAAGTGGAGATGTTGGTGTGAATTTTAGTTCATGACAACTTATTTTATCCCACACCTTTTTAATCGCGATAAAAAATTGCCAAGTTTAGTCTGGTTTGGAATATTACAATCAAAATTTTAGGTGAAAAATGTCAAATTCAGAATAGCAAAATTGTCATTTTCACTCAACTAAAAACTCAGTACTATCTTAGTGCTGTTAAACTAAAATATAGTTAAGTTGTGTCAGTTTAAGCCTATTTCAGAATGGGAAATCGTCGTTTGACAGGAAAAAACTAAATTTTAGTGATTTTTAGTCTAGTTTAGAGGTATTTGTGACAAGAGAATCGGCACCAGTCATAAGCTAGATAGAGAAGAGCTTGTTATGTTACACAGATACACACACCTTTTACGGCAATGTCGGCAATGTTTTAATTTGGTCTGTTGTAGTAGGTTTTGGAACGTGTGGAACAGGCGAAACACGCAGGAACAGTTTTTTCAGTTTTGAGATATCTGTTCCATGTTTAAAAAACCTGTTACTGTTCGAAAAATACGCCTCACTTCTTTTTGCTAGAAAGGATGGTGGTTCTGATACTTACAGTAAACATAGGCCCCTTCACCCACAGCTCTCCTGGAGTGTTTGGCTTCGTTATTTCTATCTCCGTGTCTGGATCCATTAACTGTAAAAATAAATCGTAAACTATAATAAATCTGAAGTCTGAAGATAATAAAAGACTTTTAAATAATCACAGTGATTATAAAAGTATGATCTAAACTGTTCACTTTTGTAGGGTAGTATCATCCAGTTTTTTTAGGATATCGATGCTGGTGAAATCACTGAGGTTCATGCATCAGGTTCTGAGTTCACGTGCCTGTGCAAAGACGCTGTTACCAGTTCCAAATGGGAATGAGCCATGGCCTGCATCCAGGAGAGTAAAGAGTGGTCTTACCATGATTTGATGTAGTTTTGTAGGCTTTCCGCAGCTACCCAAAGGCCCATCCGCTTCTAGCGAAAACACCTGGCCCAGAGTTTCTGTTTGTCCGTACATCTCCACTGCTACTGCGTTTTTGCGCAATCTTTTCTGAGAAACAGTAAAAGATACTCATAATTAATATTATATGGATTGCTTTGAATACTGTACTGGTATTATCCGTGTGGATAGCACTGCAGATTCTCAAAATGTTGGCTCAAACCTTCGTGGCATCCGGTAGTGTAGGAGCCAACCACCACCTCCAAAGCAGTATTATAATTAATCTTACTTCGGTGGGGGAAAGAGATGGAGCTATAAGTCCTGTAGAGCTTCATCTCTTTCCCACACTAAACAACAAGAACTGCTGCGGCGAAGCTCCTATGGAGCCCGAAGTGAGTCTGTTTGCCGCAAAGCCGAACACACCGGTGAACATCTCCCGCCTGCACTACACCTCTAAGGCGAAGGACATCGTAAAGTACGTGCGCCAAAAGACGAGGTACACGCCGAGGGAGCAGTTACTAGAATCGCACCGGAACGTCAACTTTAACGCGTTCGTCGTGCGTGTACCGAATTGTTATCTGCCCCTCGTCATGGAAGAAGACTTTTGGCCGCAGGACGTGGTGTTCCGTCGCTTCAGCACAAAGTTAAGCTAGTGCAAAGTGAAGTGCTACTAACATAGTCTTAAGCCTTATTTTATTAACACAAGATTTGTTTATATTCAAATATGGATGTTTATAGGTTAAGGTATTTTTCTATGGGCCTGTGTCACCTGAAATAAATGGTATTATTATTATCTCCTTTATTCAACTATATTATACATATAAATTATATTTTTAAATATTAGAATAAAATAATATAAAAACATTTAAAAATATAAAAAATAGTAGCCCACCGGTATCGGGAACAGGGTCCAAGCTACAGGTCAGGGTAGGTAGGTCAGGGCTCCAGAGAGAGGAACCTCCTGACAATGCGAGCCGTGTCCAAGAGTACCGCTTTCTGAATCAAGCCCTTGATCCAGCTGCCCAACGAGAGCCTCCTTAGGTGTTGGTCGAGGCTCTTGGCAATTAAACCATTGGCTGATACGACTATCGGCACAATGATCGCTAAGTCCACATCCCACATGTCGACAACCTCGTGAGCCAAGTCAAGATACCTGATTTGTTTATCTTTCTCGGCTTTCACGAGGTTCCCGTCATGCGGAACCGTTATGTCAATAATCATTGTACGTTATTATTATTATTATTATATTAAAATAATTATGCTTTAGAGGTGATGGTAGGCCCCCAGGTCACTTTGGTTGCAGGTTTTGGGGTAGTATTTTTTAAAGTTGCACAATGTTTCTGAAAAATCTGGGTTAGAAAGCCAAAATGTACCTACCACGAGAGATAAAGTAAAATGACATACCCTTAACTCCCAAATGAGGTCTTTGTGCACTTTCCCTCCTCCTACCATGACTAGATCAAAGGATGTGAAGTCACACTCTTTCTCGTGTTTCAGAACAGAATTCAGCATTGACGGTGCCAGCAGAACATGGAGTGGCTGCAACAAAATATTGTTAATGAATGAAGCGATTCTTTGAAAAAATTAAAATTTTTGGGTGCTCAAGCTGAGCTCACTTGCTCACAGCCCAGAGAATGCTGAATAGGTACAGGACTTGGACACTTACGGGATGGATAAGTCAGCACGTTGTCAGCGTCCCAAGTTCGAGATCTGCGCATGTGAACATCCCGATTACAAAATAGCCCCTTAATGGCCCTCCCCCCTACTTCTGTTGGTCTCCATGTTCGCTATTATGGATGCTGGCTTATAGGAAACAAGTGTCTGGGAAGTGCAATGATCGGCTTCTTCTTTCCACTGCTGTGTTCAAGATAGGACGAAACGGAGCGATGCCTAGTAACAAGCAACTTCTCCATCGGTAAAGAGAGGGGATGCAGTATTCTAGAATATCAATCTTACCCGATACTCTTTAATAATATCAATGATGTGATCTGCAGTGGGTGGCAGGGACGTCTGAACCTTGCACAAGTTGAACAGGGGCATGGCTATCGCGTTGTAGAAGCTGGCAATCCATTGCACCGGCGACAGATGTAATGCTGAGGGATTTCTTGAATTTCTGTTAAGAAAATAATCTCAACATCACTCCCGTATCCTACCAAGGGGTAAGAATACTTCCACTATGTCTATAATTTAATACAAAAATAAAGTTATAAGTAAAACTAATACCCAACTACGCCAAAAAAGTCATATAAAAAGGTATAAACAAGACATCACAGACAGACAAATAAAAAATCCGAAGTTACGTATGATTCTGGATTTATTATTTGTCTGTTTAATTTAAATTATTCTGGGATTAAACAATTTTTTTTTTGAATGTGCTAATTAAGCCCTTTCACTTGATATCCAACACGGCATAATAAAAAATAAAATTCATGTGTTTTATGTCCTCTAGAGAGTGTCATATTATTCTATTTAATGTGACGTCATATAGCCTTCCACATGGAATTTCGTAATAGAAATATCACGTTTGCCCACCTCAGGGATCCAACCCAGAACCTCGAGCTGGGCAGTTGCGTTAGTGACCACAGACCAGCATAGCTGCATTTACTCTAACTTTACACGAGATCTCCGCACCACGTCTTAGAGACTCGGTCCGTAATTACGACAAATACCAATGAAGCAATAAAAATCAAATTAAACCGAGCTACAAAGGACCGTAACCTTTGATAACCGCACTGATCGAAGAAATTAAAACTGAAAGACACAAACTCACTCATCAGTAAGGAAGAACTCCCTCTGCTTCAGTATCCTGTCAATCCAGGGCTTGTGTTTGAAGGCTGCTACTTTCAGCACGCCAGTTGTACCACCCGTGCTTATCAACCAGAGGTAGATCTTGTCTGTGTCGAATTCTGCTGGCCTGTTTGCGATGAAGAGTTTAGGGCTTACTTTTAGGTTTCCTACGTGCTGCATTCCAATGAAATGAAATTATTTTTTTTATTCTGTAATAAAATAACGGAATAATAGGATAGGAAGTAATAGGATAACGGAATCACTTTCACACGTCATATTAAAAAATATTAAAAATAAGCTAGATGAGGCCGGCGTTTCCAATCTGACTACTCTGAGAAGAAAGGCCGAAACAAACTCAGAGGTCGCAGTCTCTTTTAAAGTCCAGACATAATCTTGGCCAGACCATATGAGAACCAAGTAGATTAGTGTCTGAAATTGTCTTTTTGGAAAGATCCACAAAGATTTGAGTGGACCTGTCCAGTCAGTGCAAGCATTTGTCAGTAGTCGTGGTCAGCTCAACTCAGAACTTAAGGAGCTCAACTCGACAAACAAAATCAAAGAAAGGACATTTAGGTACGCCGCATGAACGACTCAAACTGCCAGACCATAATTAAAACTGACTGAGAAAGAAAATATAATGAAAGAGAAAAAAAAACACAGTCGCACATCACATTCACAATAATTAAAATAATATAATACTTTACAATGCTGGATTTAGGTAAAGACAGTTTAGTATCACGAAAAGAAAGATGATCTGCTACAGACAGTGAGACAGACCGACATAATTCAGCATATTACTTACTAGAAAGAGAGAAAATCTCTTTCTGGTAAGTAATATGTAAGCTGAATTATTGATAATGAGGGTACCATATATAGCTCAGAAGCAAAAACTGGTTAAAAGGATCCTATGTGATCGATGATGTCGCAGCAATGAAGCTTGTCCCCACCGAAATTCATTCCAATCTTCTTCTTCATCGTATTCCCGGATGAAGTTCTCCATGGAATACATGCCATCAGTGAAGGTAATGATCTTGGTATCCAGTCCCAGTTCTGCAACAACGTCCGTGAAATGCTCGCACTGGCAAAATGCTATCTTCGGTGTCGTTAGCTTGAACAATTTCTTTATTTCCTCTGGAAGCAGAAATAACACGGTTACTAAAATAAGCTAGTAGCTAATTCGAGAACACATGTAAGGAAACCAAAGTAAGGCATCATTATCAAGATAGAATGATATGAGACCACTTATTCTTTAAAAACCTGGCAATAATCAGATGTTTTATTCAGTCTAGCGCAGTGGTCGGCAAACTCATTAGTCAATAGAGCCAAATATCAATAATATAACGACAAAAATTTCTTATGAGAGCCAATCCTTTCTGTGTGTCCAAACTGTCTCGAAACACTTTTCTTAATCCCTAAAACTCCCATCTTCTTTCACTCCAAAAGGCTTCCTAAAATTTACTTGCTAAGTAAGAAGTTGGATGCCTTCATCATCATCATCATCATAACGGCTGATAATAATATGATGAAGACATCTTACTTATTAACAAGTTAACCTTGGAAAACTTTGAAAGGTACACAGTAATTGATTAATTTTCTAGATCATGTACACGTTCGAAGACTCTCTGTCTTCGAACGTGTTCCAGGTCAAAACAACAAAAAACCGTTACGTAACGTACCAAACTTAAACATAGGGTCCACTCCAATAATAGGCATGCCATTCAGCAGCGCCGCATAGTACGGTATGTGCAGATCCAGGTGATTCTTCCCGTGTAAGGCCAGTACATCTCCCGGCTGGGCTCCGAACCGGCGGAGGCACCTCGCTAGACGTATGGAGCGAGCTAGGACCGAAGCATTCTTCTCGTATTTCCCTGTAGCTGCATCTATCTATAATAATAAATATCACTAATGATCAATCAGCAAACTACAGAATTTTCTAGGCCCCATTCAGACGGTTTTCCTCATATAAATGCCAGATTTGCACGTTTCATGCTCAATAGACCTCTATAATAATAAGTAGGTACCGAGACCGAGCTCTGCTTGGGTGAAAATAGATAAATACATCGTCCAGGTATACAACGTAGTATCACATTCCCGAGGCTGTGAAAATTTGTTATATTATATTTCCATAGTGTAATGTCGTACGGCATTTTGTTATGGGGAAATGCAGCCGACTTTCAGGCTATATTTGTGCTGCAGAAACGAGCCATTCGAGCAATATATAACCTTAGTTGTAGGCATTCACTGAGGGATAAATTTAAGGAAATAAACATAATGACAGTCGCATCTCAATATGTTTATGAGAACCTGATTTATGTAAAAAAGAATATTAATCTATATTCTAAACACAGCGACATTAATAGCATAAATACTAGACACAAAGATTTATTTATTGTGCCCAGGACTAGGCTCCAAAAAATATGAAATTCATTTAAGTGCCAAAGTATACGTTTTTACAACAAACTCCCAAGCCATGTTAAAGAACTTCAATAAATTTAAATCATATATTAAACAGGAACTATGTCAAAAAGGTTTATATAAAGTTAAAGATTACTTAGACGACAAAAAGGCTTGGGAATAATTAAGCTACTCCAATTTACCCCCCCCCCCCCCCCCCCCAAGCAACAAACAAGTGTTTTAAAATCAACGACTAGATGACACTATATGAGTTCATATAATTGCTTAGTTCATTTTATTTGACTGTATAAGTCAATTTATTTTTTTAAACTTATTATTGACATAATCTGCTCATTACAGTTTTTTTTTTAATGAGTTGTAATGTTTACGTTGCATAATGTAAATTGTTTTGCGTAACTGCTATTGTATAGAATCAAGTTTTCTAACTGAACAGACAGCTGAGCTGCTGGGGAGTTTGTTGCGCCACTTCTTCTTCCCAGCTAAGCACTAGGAAGTGATGAAGGGTGGGCGTTTTTGGGGGACTGTCTTAAGTAATTTTGACGTTTGAAAAGTGCTGATTCTCAGCCTATTTTGAATAAATGACTTTTGAATTTGAATAGAGGAAAAAAAACCCCCAGCTAGATCGATTTTTCACCCCCGTTAAACCATATATTGCAACTTTCATCGAAATCTTTATCCGTTATCGAGAATGTGATTATATATAACGCATGATTTTTTTTACCGTCTCGAAAAAAATTGTGTATAATAGGTGAACGGAGTAGAAGCCTATGGCAAAGTTTTTATTTTTTATTTTTTTTATTTAACTATAAAAATATCGAAATTCAAATCATACGCACCCTACTAAATGTGCGGAATTTGTCAATGAATTCGTAGCTTTCCTTAGCGGCCGATAGGTAGTCGCCGCACTAGCCGTCGGCCTCTTTGATATCCTTTCAATCAATCTGCCTAGCCTTTTCCCAACTATGTTGGGGTCGGCTTCCAGTCTAACCGGATGCAGCTGAATACCAGTATTTTACATGTAGCGACTGCCTATCTGACCTCCACAACCCAGTAACTGGGTAATACGATACCCCTTGGTAAGACTGGTGTCAGACTTTCGGGCTTCTGACGACTCGTAACGACTGTCAAAGATCCACGAATGACAGCCGGGACCAACGGCTTAACGTGCTTTTCGAGGCACGGAGGATTCTCGGTATGTAAAGATGGTCACCCATCCACTGACCAACCCCGGCAAGCGTAGCTTAACCTGATGGATCGACCAGTGCAGCTGTTGTTACTTAGCCACGAGCTCCTCTCTCTCTCTCTTTGATATCCTTTCGCAGGCGCACAAGCCACTCCCGCATCCCCCACCAGCCCGCGTGGTCAACTCTACTAAGCAAATATTCCCGGGTATGGCTTCTGTTCCACATACACAACACACCATATTATTCTCGAGACGGTAAAACATTTCAGCCGGCTTATAGAATACAAATATTGCTCATTTAGTATAGAATAATAAGTTCAACGGTTTAAAACTTGATCAACACCGCTAAAGAATAGAGAAGAACACTAGATTTTTTAGTGCTGGTGTAAGTAATTATTAAGTACTTAACACAAACACACTTTTATTTTCTTAATCAGTGTTATTAGGCCTACCATTACTAGTTTTTTGCCTTTATTATCTTGTAAATTTTCTGCCAGATCAGTACTTTTCTGCCCGACTACAGTGGTTGTTCGAAAAAAGTTACACAAAGTCACAAATTCAAGCAAGGTTATGCGAACCTACACTAATAAACAATATTTTTTTGTTGGGAAGTAACTCGGCTCGACTCCTAGGAACAGTCGGGTTATTCCGAATATCCACCCCAACAAAATCACCCTAAGGTGGATACTCGGAACCGTATGTCCGAGAATACACCCCAGACTGGATGGATAATCAAAATTAGTATATTATTTTTCTTCCGAATTTCTCCTACTGTGTACAGACAGTCATTTAGAGAAACATGACAGAAAAAATGGCCCAAGAATAGACATTAGCATATACCTACCTATAAAAATACATAGGTACATATTTTTCTTTGAAGCTGAAATCGTTCGTAATTATATCCCGATCATTCAATGTGTTAATGACTGTACTCGAGGTAAAAAGTCGGAAGAACAATCAAAATTTAATTTACGATTATCCACCCCGTCTGGGGTGGACAGAAGAACACGCGTTTCCAAGTATCCACCCTAGGGTGGACAAACGGAATCACCGGAACAAACTTGAAGCGTTTAAATTCTTTGGTTTGAATATTATTTTAATTTATAAACTTTTCGATTTTAAAAGATGCGTTTAGGAACCTAGATCGTAAATATTTGCACAAATAGACACCTACCTGACATAGCGCATTTGGCCGTTTCAGCATGTGTTCAAAAAAAATGTGTCCAAGATTCTTTTTATCACCATTCACAGCCATCACAAAAAAATATTTAGATTCACAATCCCACGATATCTTGACTTTAACAAACGAAGCACTGATAAGTATTAAAATTTATTCTATGTGTTACGTATAATAAACTGCTAAAATCATATTCGACGAATCCGGTTTGTCTCCACTATTAATGCAATCTTGAACAAGTCAATCGGGTTTAAAATTAACAGTGGGTACTGGTGTGTGGTCTCTTTTTTCGTTAATAGATTGAAGAATGTTGTGTTTCATCACCTTGAATGTTTTTAGGAGAATTAGGATTTCGGTGATTGTCTATCTGTTTTAGTTAGTTACGTAGGAGGTTGGTAATTTGCTTATTGTTACTCAGACGCTATAGCTTGTCCACTTGGAAATGACGCGTCCCTCTACACAGACATGGTAATGCGGATTGCTATGGGTAATTCGGTAGTGGGGCGCGTCATTTCAAACTGGACAAACTATATTCAACAGCTGTTATAAATAATGTTGCTGTCTCTGTCGATTTAAGTGTATTGTAAGAGAGAGAAATACTTCCCAAAGTAAAATATCGTTTTAGTATTCGTGGGTAACTAGAATTAGCGATATCTTACAAATAGCTCTAGTACGTTCTTACGTAATAATAGCGGAAGCTATGGCGTAGCTATACGACATTTGCGAGGTTAAGCTACACCTTCTAGGGTCATACGTTGGATGGAAGGCCGTTCACCTAATTTGAGGAAATTGGTAATTGTAAAGTGGAGGTCAGGTGGCAGTCGCTCAGCGCTCTTAGATGTAAGATACTGACTGATTCTTAGAAGGCTTCAGTAACTGATCCATATATACACCGTGACAATTTTAGTCGTCTTCCAAAAGCAGCCCACTTCATGTATCCAATGACTACTAAACATTCAATTAATTCTTTTGACTATTTTTTTATTGCTCCTAGAGGTATTTTAAATCGGGTACATTGAGTGACCCTTTGTAAGACGACTAAAATGTCACGGTGTAAGTATAATTTTTTTTTTTCATTAATAATAATTCATTAGAAAAAAATAAGTCATTGGATACATGAAGTGGGCTGCTTTTTTAAGACGACTAAAATGTCACGGTGTATATCTAGGTAAGTACCTATTTTGATGGGTAAAAGCAAATTCGATAAAGAGAAAGATTACTGAAGATTTAAACATTTATTAAAGTACTTACCGAGGTACTTACTTACTTCATTGAAATTAAAATCATAAGGACGCATTGAAATTTGGTAATTTTACTTGAAATTTTAGTATTTTGATTATTATTTGGGGGCATGAGGAACAGGGTGTAAAGTTCACTCATCCACCATAGAAAAGGGAGGATCCTCCGACCAGACGGGTGTCGTGTCTGGCGGGCAACTGCCCAGAGGTTGAAGTCGGGAAGCTTGTATATATGTTTATCGCGCGGTAAACTCTAATTGCGCGATGCAGGATTTGTGTGACGTCAGGATGTTGTGTGACGTCAGGTCTTTGATGCGTAGTTCGCATGTAGCGATGTAAATAAATAATAATAAAAATGTATTTATTTCAAAAAAGTGTGGTACAGTCTGTTACAATAAATATAAATTCACAATTTTCGGATAATAAGAAAAGAGTAACAATAAATAGAATTGAATCTGGCGTCCTAGCTAGGTTACATGGTAACCTGTATTAAGGATCGCCAGCCCAGGTTCCCACAGAAGGAGCACAAATAATTTATAATAGACTGCTTAGAACTACAAGGTGCAAACGTATGTTTACTTAAATATACTTACTAAAGTGTTAGTATGTGTATTCTGTGATGTAGATGTGGTGTGAGTGTGTTTTGTGATGTAGGCGTGGTGTGTTTGTATGTGTGTAAACGGAAGGGAAAGAGGTAGAGTTTAGAAACGGAGTGTTAGAGAAGTCACTACGATTTTGAGGTAAGCAGAAGTTCAGTGTCGTCGTAGTTTAAACTGGCTAGAAAGCATGTTATCTGTCTTTTACACATTTCGTAAGAGGATTGATGTACATGGATGGTTTTGTTTATTCTGTTATATAAAAATGGCCCAAGGTAGTAAAAGAAACGTTTAGTAAAAGCAAAGCGTGTGAAGGGTACTTTGCAAATTTCGTTCTTGCGCCTAAGTGAGGATTGTGTTTGTGTAAAAGGAGTTTTTGTGTGTTGATGTAATAAAATGTTGAGAATAAAAGTTTGGCGGACCGTGAGGACTTTGCATTTTTTATATAGATCAAAGGTTGGGTAGAGCATTGGCCGGAAAGTAGCAACCTTAAGAATGGCTCTTTGAGCTACTTCCAGAGGTTTGAGTGTAGTTTTCGCAGCTCCACCCCAACTATTAATACAGTACGAGATGACTGACTGACACATGGCGAGATACACGGTACGTATTACATAAGTATTGGCAATGTGTCTGAGTGTTTTAAAAAGATATATGAGCTTACGAACACGAGCAGTAAGGTGGGTGATATGTGCTTTAAAGTTAAGGTGTTTATCTAAGATAATTCCGAGGTATTTCACCGTGTCAGTAGACAAAATTGTAGGACAGTTGCAAGAGGCGGAATTGGGTTGGCAGGTGTGAGCTTTTAGAGTAACGGGTGCCAGGGGTTGAGTAGTGGAGTTTAGGGAAAATGTAATGAGTTTAGTTTTATTAGTGTTTAGCGTGAGTGAGTGAGAGATAAGCCATCTATATATTGAATCAAATCCATTTTGAGCAGTTGCTTGCAGTTTAGCCCATGATTCATCATAAAAGGTAATTGCAGTATCGTCGGCAAAAGAGACAATGTTACCAGAGCTCAGGTGCATGTTGCACAGGTCGTTTATGAACACCAGAAACAATGTAGGGCCCAAGACACTGCCTTGAGGCACGCCATATGAAATAGGCAGCTCGTCGCTAAGGCAACCGTCAATTTTGACTATCTGCCTACGGTCTGAAAGATATGAGTTAAAAAGCTGGAGTTGCATACCACGAACGCCTAAGCATTCTAGTTTAGACAGCTACAATTATTATATCTTAGCAATAAGATCATAAATTACTAAAATAATTCTTACATTCAACTAAAAATAGCAGCACCGCACCGGACCGGCTCCGTGTACAAAAGGACCAAATTTGATATGGTTATTTATTACATTTTCATTCAAATAAAATCTATATTCGAATACCTACCACAGAAACACACACATTTCTGAAAAGTATGCTATTTAGAGACATCAAACAAAACCTTATTTCTTTCTTATTTGCAAAATAGTTGGGTAAATGTCATCTAAAACTATTCCAAATTTCAAATTGATAGCATTAGTAGTTATTGAGACATCCAGCTGTGACAGACAGACGGACAGACAGACTGAGTCGCACCATAAGGGTTCCTTTTTACCATTTTGGTACGGAACCCTAAAAAGCGACTCTCGTTATGACACAATAAAGTGCAATTCAGGTCGCACAGCGCTGATTATAGTTACAGTTATATTCACCTAGAAGTTGGCTCTCTTTCTATCGCTTAACTCTTATCTTCTGACTACGTTACGCTCACTGAATAGGGATGACGACAAAAATATTTTTTTAGTCCGTGTTTGAAATTATAAAAAAATATTGGACACGTATTTTTTCTTTTTTTACGTAATCTAAAGATTTCGGCGATACATTGAGGTAAAATGTGCCATGACGTCACGAGTATGTAGATTTTATACATACTAGTGACGAAGCAACCCCCACTCCCCAACATAAAATGCGTTTTATCTAAGTAATTTTGTATTAATATGATAAAGCAAAAATTACGTGTCTAATATTTTTTTATTATCTGACTGATGGACTAATTAGTTTTTTTTTTTTTACCCAGGCATCATCCCTATTGGCCCGACAAGACGAACCCGCCGCGTACTTGTAACTTCATACCTAAAATGCGCCTTCTGTACTATTAGTATTATGTGTAACTTTTCTGAGTTAAAAGTAGGTAAGTATTTCTATAGTAGTTATGTTTTACTACTTCTAAATCTCTGTCCTTCACACGCACTTGCAAACATGAAACTATTTTTCTTAGTCCTCATTTGAGCGGCACGCGCCAACGCACTATGGGACCAATGTCACCAAACGGTACATTCCATATAAAATCTTAACTATTTGTTTCTTGACAATTTGAATTGTTTGTATAAATATTCCTGAATACTTATGCTATTGGATAACGCCGACATTTATATTTATTATTTTATATTTATTTACATAATAATAAAAATAGAAAAATAATATTTTCCTATCTTTTAACCTAAACATACTCATTAATTTTAGTCTTTATTACAGGCTTCTTGAGCCTCTTCAGACAATTGGCAAAACTGCAAAATGCAGAATATTTTGACAATATCTGTAAAAAAATTGTGGACTGCAGATGGCACATAGTAGGTACCCGTTATATAAAATTACTCAAATAAAACTGTGCAGTCCCCTGTACCCATAATTTTTATCATACGTGTGGTAAAATGATCACCGCAAAAAAAAAGTTATATTTTTCCAAATATTATACTTATATTTTTGCTATTTTGTGCTTACTTGTTACATAAAAAGTATTTTGTTGTAAACAAACAATAACAGGTTTTTTTGTTGTTAACAAACAATAACAAGTTTTTTTGTTGTATCCACAAATGTCATGAACAGGTGCTAATAACAAGAATCGTCATTTATTTTCATCCGTCGGTCGACATTTTTGCTTCTAGCTCGAAATGGCGCAGTGATGACACAGGTTTTTTTTACTTCCTTGTGTTATTGAATAGTTAAGGAATCTAAAAATGTTATTAACTCGACATTCGCAGAGCTATCGGCAACAAGTAAACCTCAACTTGAAAATTAATAAGGCGCAAATTTTTCTTATGAACACTTAAAAATTAAAAACAAAATAATAATAAAATATTTCACATAAAAAATAACTTACTTTTAAACTAGAAATCCTGAGCAATCCAAAAATGTATATAACTTATATATTCCCTTGAAGAACTTAGAAAATATCATAAGTTGAACTTCCATAATGAGTACCTTTTTTTTTTTTTTTTGGATGGGAAATCATCAAATGACTTCTCCCGCTCTGGGCAGAGCGAGAGGGTGTTTCAGACTTTTACTGACTAAAACCCACCCGTGTTCCTTCCGTTGCATGTGTGCCGGGGCCGCGATATCCCTTTCAGACAAACCCGCAACCCCAGCAGGCATTGGTCTTTCGACCCCGTCGGTTGGTGCTGACATCTCTTTGAGGCGCGCGTGGAACACAACGCGCCGTCGGGAACACAACGCGTAAAGTAGTTAATTTATGAAATTACCGCAGTTCAAAGTTTGGGCGTAATTTTATACCTATACTTTAAACTGATTAAGATTTTTATTTTTTTACTTTTACATCGGATAGCTCTATCATATCAGAATATAAAAAAATTAAAACGGTTTCAGTAACACTACTTTTATCCGAACCATTTTTGAGATGGAAAATACCGTTTCGTCCCATAGTGCAACGGCGGCACATCTATTCAAAAAGAGCTAGTTTATTCTTCGTAAACAGGGACCAAAATAGCTTTTTAATCCCTAGGGACTTACAGTGATTTGAATTTGGAATGTGGATATTGTTAGTGAAAGTTCCAATCACCAAAGAGATCAATCACGAAAATTGTATGAACAGGTAACAGGCTGGCAAGATAGAGAGACAGTGTGTTTCAAGGGTGCTAAAGCCGGTAGTGAGGTCAAATGAAAATCCAAGATGGCGACTGCGAAAATATTGTTTTTTTTTTAATCATACCTGAGAAGAAACTCCGTTCCTGACGGAGATCGGACCGCACACGTTTTTTTTTCTCATAGAGAGTGGTAAAAAGTAGAATGTTCCCCTCGGGAGCAACACTATTTTTATCTCGAGTTACGTAGTTTGAATCCCTCACTCTGGATTTAAAAAAACACCCCCGCCTTAAAAATAGTTGATTGCTCCCTAGGCAAACAATCTACTATTAAAAGATTTGTGTTACTTATTGCTAAATCTGCACTTTTAAGCAAGATTATTAAAAAGTTCAATAACGTTAATGCCACTTGGAAAATTATTATCTAGTCTGTTAAACAAGAAAAACAACTTGAGATTATTGTTTATACCAAATGTATACAAAAAAACAAACTCTTCAGCTTTATTATATTATTAGTAGATATATATAGATAGATAGATTTACATAAACTTGAATACCTATGCCAACTTAATATTATAAATGCGAAAGTGAGTTTGTTTGTTACGCTTTAATGCTAGAACGACTTAACAGATTTGGATGAAATTTGGCACATTGGTAGATGACCTGGAGGGTAACACTGAAAGTTTTTGGAACTGGCTGGTTAGAAACAAATCCGATAAAAAATTATTTAAATATCGAATTTAGAACACTTTGGTAACCTGATGATGTATACTGAATTCATCTGTCATTTATTCCTATAAATTGGCGGCAATTTTAAAAATGCGTTTAGCGCTTCGATATAAATTTATTGCAAGAAAATTTTCGCTCTATGAATACGACTTATCTTATATGAGCATTTAAGCGTTAGGAAGCTATGTACTATATGGATACCCCATAATTTGACCGAGGACCAAAAACGCCGTGACGTTTGATCAGCAACTCAGTGGTTCCATCGAAGGCGACGTTGATTAGAAAGGAATGGAGAATATTTCGAGAAAAACAGTAAAGGTATTAGCAACTTAATGCTTCATTCAGGTTTTTATTTTTTAATAACTTTCAGTGTGTCCCACGTATACATGGTAGATATGAATAGCGATTAGACCAGAAAAACTTGATCAAAGTCGTGAAGTAAGATCTGAGGAACTTATCTGTAGTCGTAAAATAAGTACAGGCAGCCTGCCAACTAGGTAGGTACAGTAAACCGTTCATCAATGGTACCTACCTAACAGTTTGACATTGACAGCGCCTTTATGTCGTAGCAGTAAAACTACGGTTTCCTAGAAGAGCGGTGGCCGCCATATAGAATCCGGTCAGCAATTTACCAAGGAATGATGTCACTGAAGCGTTGGTTATGATACTAAGTTTGTGTGTTTTCCTAGAGTGTTTTTTTGTCACCGTAAAGTCAAACCCTGACCAAAGATGATGATTATCTTTTGATGCGGTAGGGCAAATATAACGATTTAAATCTTTGCCGCTGCCATCATTTTTATGACACGAGCCCTCACTGCGGCCGTATGTGTATCCACCGCTCTTCTAGGAGACCGTAGCTTAAGACGCCACTAAATGCCAATGACCTTGAGTGGTTAGCTTGCGTGTTGTGTGCTGAGCTCACGCAACGCGTCGTACCTCCAGCCAGTAATACGGCTCGCCCATCAAGGAGCGCCGTCCCAAATTAGACGTATTATTAATTTATTATACTTACATAAAACAAAAGGTATTTTAATAAAACACGTAAATTATAAGATTTTAGAATTAAATTATCTTTAAAATGGTGAAGGCTTAAAAAAAATACGCTTGATAGTTTTTACGTGATTCTCAGTTTTTTATCCGCGTTAGACATAACTTTACAAGATAATTACACTATGTAATAAAAACATAATCCAAAATATTCACAGGTTAAGTTATTAAAATAATGCTCTAATTTAACATTTTTTTTCCAAATCATTTACTGTTTATTTTTTAGAAGTAATATTCAGTATAAAATCCTTAAAAAATTATTGTCGCCATAGGAGCGCTTATCCTAAAAGTTGACAAAGTCGCAAACAGCGGTCTAATATTTACCTGTTTTGATTAATTTGGCAATATTACTGTATGGAAATATGAAATGTAGCTAACTAGTGAACTAAATTATTGAGTATGAAATGCAATAGGACCAGTAAAATGTAAATGATTAAATAATTTATTTATTAACATAACTAAAATTAAATAATACATTAATCATATTTGTATTATAGATTTGCATTTTTTAAGTTTCATTATTCGATCAATACTGAAATAATTAATTAACTAAAATAAAGATATTAATAGAGCAAAAATCCAAAATCTAGTCTTCCTTCGTTTATAAAATAATAACAAAATTGGGTCAATTGCGTTTTACTTAACATTTTCTAGAATCCGCATAGCACAGGACCAAAATTTCTGGTATGGATTATAAATATTTATGTCAAATTTAAAAACAGATCCAAGTTACTAATTAATTAACAGAAGATCGTCTGTCTTCTAGTATTTCACTCACAAACATAATTACTAAATACTGTCCCCTTAGCATTATTTCATTCGTATCACTGTGTAAATTTCCATACGGACTAGTAGCAAATGTCCTGCAAAATGTATTGATTAGCGTAGGTATAGGTCGTCAAAAGGTGAGAACGGGTTGTGAGCGGGCGCAGTTGAATTCTACCAGGAACTCGATGAGCACTTCTGTGGTCTATTTTTGAAGGTTCACGTTGCGTAGCGGGGATGCCGGGCGTCCCGCACTTGCCGACGCCTATAAGTACAAAGGCGACACGATTTGCTTAAATTTTTATCACTGTTTTGGCGCCCCTGTTGGCTTGGCGCATTTTCGATCGATAAAATTTGATTAATATGTTTATATGCCAAAATTTTCGAGCTCACTACGCTCGCTCTTGCAGCCTAGTAACTCCTACTTCTTAAAACTCTATCTACGTCATGTATGTCTATTCTCTCTGGAGTGTCAGCACCATTTTACGCAGCTTGCCGCGTGCTATTTTTCCTGTAGATGTCACAGGAAGCTGGTCCATGAAGATGACACCACCTCGTATTTTTTGAGAGTCTGATAGTTTATCTGGAAGAAGAATTCAAATGTTAAGTATTAATGTGAAACAGACAACCTGCAAAAAGAATTGATCGTTTGACCATTGTAATGTTTTTTCCTGAATACTATAATATCCTAACTAATATTATAAATGCGAAACTTAGTTTGTTTGTTTGTAACGCTTTCACGATAAAACGGCTGAACGGATTTGGATGAAATTCGGCGCATGGGTAGACCATGACATGGGTTAGGACAAATTATACTTTTTATCTGCGGGTGAAACCATGGCCGGGGCGCAGATAAGTAGTAATAATTTAAATAGATTCGGAATGGAGATTTAAGTTAAATATTGAGTATTTAGTATTAAGTTAAATATTGGGGCATGTAGTTCTCCTTAAGATCTAAATTGTCTTAGCCTACAGAGTTAACATATTACGGACAAAAGGACCTGGGATGAGCAAGACCAAGCCATCGACACCAGTGACATGCATCAACGATACAGCAGAAATTCTAACTGGTAAGTATGGCAAAGTTATTAAAGACTGACTGGACAGGTCCACTCAAATCTTTGTGGTTCTGTCCTCAAAAGACCATCTCAGACACTTATCTGCATGGTCCTCATATGACCTGATCAAGATCATGTCTGGACATTGAAAGAGACTCTGACCTCTGCGTTTATTTCTTTGTTTCTTCTCAGAGGAGACCAGTCGGTCGATTCTGTAAAAATATTAACGTGAAGCTTAGGTGAAGTGAGCGTGAAGTGAGCTATCACTGCCACAGAATCGACCGGCAGGATGCTAGGGATAAAACTATTGACAGCTCACTTCACGCTCACTTCACCTAAGTTTCACGGTGATATTTTTACAGAATCGAACGGCTGACCTCATATAGTTCAAAACATAATGGTATACAAATACAGTTGAAAATGGCCATGCGTTTGATTTTATAGCCTGCGCGCGACTTGTAGTCACCGCTTGAGGTATGTGAGCGGTGAGACGGGGGAGGGCGTCATTGATAAAATTGGCAGACTGAATTAGCTGGCCTTTGTCGACCTCACCCGTGTCACCGCTCACATACCTCGGGCGGTGTCTAGCAGTCGCAAAATACACTTGATTATACACTGTATTTTTTGGGCTTGTAATACGAGTATGTAGCAATACGGCTAACTGTGCGATGACACATGGCGTACGGTGTATGTTTGACCAGAGCGATAAGACCAATTAGAGAATAAAATAAACGTGTCGTGACCTTACTTCATTGCCAGGAGGCGGTGTGGTCAAATATCAAAACCACGACATGGAATTCGCTTTGTGGCTGTTTAGAAAATGCCAGAACATCTGGCCAATGTTTTCGCTCAATGAGCGTTTTCGGTATTTGAGCCGAACTTATGAGAACCGTGGTGCGCACTGTATAGCTGGTAGCAAGCTTTCTGAGTTCTGTGTAGTACCTCTAGTCGCCACCGGTAGCCGTTGTTTTTACCCGAATCATATCATAATCAGCATTTAATGTATTATGTATTATTGTATTATGTATTTATTGTTAAAATATTATTTTCACTATTTTGTATTTCACGAACTCTGTCCAAATAAATATTATTCTTTCTTTCTTTCTTTCTTTCTAATGTTTGTTGTGTCTGTGTTTTGCTTTTAATGTTCCCACTGCTGGGACATAGGCCTCCTTTCGGTAAGAGCAAGTTGGCTGTAATCCACCACGCGGGCCTAGTTGGTAGATGTCACATATTCTTGAATTTTTGGTTCTAGGACATGCCAACGTCCTCACGATGTTTTCGTTCACCGTTTTGAGAGCAGTGGTGATTAAATAATTTACACAAAGTAAAGCGCCTGTTAGGGTTCGAACCTAAGGCCTACAACTCGTCAAGTCACGGCCTCTACCACCAGGCCACCACTGCTCACAGCAAACCCGACTGCGCGACAGAAAACACAGAGTTATGTTTTTAATCAGTGCTGCCGGCATTTTTTTTTTCCGCCGATAGCCAAGGGCGTCTTTTATTTGGACCCGGCACCGGCAACAGACGCACTGCATTAAATAAAAATAAAGTTAAATAATACGCACTAGCAACCATCTCCTTAATCTCCTCCGCCGTAACGTTGGACCCTGGACTCCTCATGACGCACGCGACGGGATGCTCTCCATCATCTTCGTGAGGCACGCTGGTGACGCTGACTTCATACACGCCAGGATGCTCCCGGATCACAGCCTCAATCTCCGGGGGAATTATCTGAAAAGAATAAACGGTTATGATGAGGATGAACACTTAGCTAGCGAAACTTCAACTACGTCATGCGACATTGGTATCGATATATAATACGATAAAAAAAACAAATTGTAAACTCATAATTTCAGATAACTACAGTTAGCAATGAGATCAATGGCCGCTGATCCCAAGAACAAACTTAACATTGTAGTTGAAAAACATGTTCTCCCATACATTCCGACTGCAAATGTAAGTTTGTACGCAGAATATTGAGAGATTTACCATGTTATTGTAAGACCATAGACTTCTTATAGGTTTTCCTGTAATCTATGAGCCTGTAAAGAACCATTCTCTGCATTTGTTCAGAATTTTAGTCTCAGTAGTTTCGGAGATAAAGGGGGGAATGGTCAATTTTCATATTTTTTCTTAATAACTTTAAAAGCATTTAATTATTTAAAAAAATATTTTTGGAGTCTTCGCAATAAGCCCTTTCGTTTGATATGTCACACGGTACAGATAGCAAAACTTTAAACTTTTTTTTTCTCTTTTTTTTCCTTCTTGCCCCCAAAAACGACCCCAATATTCAAAATTCATTTACACGTCCATGTTTGGGTCACAGAAGTTTATATGTGTACGAAATTTCAACTTAATAGGTCCATTAGATTAGATTCGGAGCAAATTGGCTGAGACAGATGGGCAAATTCAAATTCAAAATTCAAATTCAAAAGTCATTTGTTCAAACTAGGCTGAGAATCAGCACTTTTCGAACGTCAAAATTACATAAGACAGTCCCCCAAAACGCGCACCCTTCACCACTTCCTAGTGCATTAGCTGGGAAGAAGAAGTGGCGCAACAAACTCCCCAGCAGCACAGCTGTCTGTTCAGTTAGAAGAAAAAAAAAAAAACAGACAGCAGATACACGAGTGATCCTATAAGGGTTCCGTTTAATAATAACGTGAGCTGGAACATTATTTACATAGCTGATGATCAATACAAATAACTCGTAGAGATACGGTTCACAATCAACATACTTGACATATAAAATAAAAATTACATCACAAAACAGTTTGATAAGGAAGCTAAGTGAAGAGTCGGTAAGTAGGTAATCAGACGACAAGTTGCAACAATACTGTAATAAACGTTAACAGTTAGATTGTGATCGAGCTTAGTTTATATAATAGATGGCCTTTCATATAAAATAAAATAATATTTAAATCGTAAAGTTAACAGGTCGGTCAGTATTACGTAATGAAAAATTTAAAGGACATGGCCCAATACGTCCGTAGAGACGGTCAAGGGCAACAGAATCGTGAAGGTTGTGATCAAAAACATGATCTTCATCGGCAATAGAATAGAATTGACTACCTTTTATTTTGTATACCATTCGAATTACAGATATATATTTTTTTTCATTTTTTTGGGTAGGAACCAATGGGTAGGCTGACAGCTCTCGATATGATTTTATAGTTAAAGATTACATACTGTATAGGTATGGTAAGTTTTCACACACCGCCTCCTATGGGGCATCTACAATACCAAAGACATCACAACATCATTTGCCATACTAGAGACAAAACTTACGTTATGGACGTTACTAGGACATAACATTCATGACCGACAGAGGACGTCACAGAATTGACTTCAAATGTACGTTGCTATGGAGTCTTATTAATGACCAACACAGCACGTCAGAGAATTGACCCTAAATGGACATTGCTAGGACGTATTATGCATGACCAACACAGGACGTCGCAGAATTGACCCTAAATGGATATTGCTAGGACGTATAATGCAGGACCAACACAGGACGTCGCAGAATTGACCCTAAATGGATATTGCTAGGACGTATAATGCAGGACCAACACAGGACGTCGCAGAATTGATCCTAAATGGACGTTGCTACGTCGTCTCATGACTAACGCAGGACGTCACTGAATTGTCGACGCCACCAGGACGTTCCGTTGAGTACCAGATGTTAAAATGACGTCATTGTGACATACATATTCGACGAATAAAGTATAGACCCTAAAATTACCTTAGGATAACGTCTTTTTACTACCTGGGAGTAATATCATGATACAGACATGATGTTGTATCAAGTTATAGACTAGACCTACGACTATAATTCAAGTAAAATTGGTTGGTTCAATCAGGGAAATTATTAGCTAAGCAAATTGACTACCAACATTTAAAGTCCATATATTCAAATCATAACTGCCATTTGACATTGTGTAAAATGGCTTCACCGCAAACGGACATAGGTGACAATTTGCTTAAAAATTCTGTCCTTGACTGTAATGCTCACTTACATGGTACATCCGATATTTGATCATCATCTTGAGCCTCTCGACGAAGAAGAAGTACCCCTCCTCATTTCTGTACAGAATGTCTCCTGTTTTGTACCAGCCGTCCTCTGTAAAAGAGGCGGCTGTTTCTTCAGGATTGTTGTAGTATTCCTGATGAAGATTTTATTTTATTTATTTATTTTATTAGGTTCACCAACAATCGATTACACTGATACAAACACATAATACATTTAAAAAAGTAAAATAGCAGTGCATGCATTAAAGAATTAATCAGACGAATAAAAAGTTTGGTACCATCGGTATAAAGTAAAAATAATATAAAATATATTAATATTAAAAAAGTTGAAATATTATAAAATTGGTAAAGGTAAAATTGACATTCTTCGACAATGTAACGTTAGTAAAACTGATAAGAATTGCATATAAAATGGTAAAAATTTATATAAGTAGATTGTAAAAAAAAAATAAGAATTAATAAATGGTATTGTACAAGGCCGTGCGCACTTTGCACGCGTTTTCGTACGAATTTTACACGTGCGAACACATACGAACACGCACGAACGTCTTGAATCCGAACTTGTTGGGAATTTTGTGCGTTCAATGCTATATCACCGGAACACTACCTATTTTACAGAGAAAAATATATTCAGTGTGCGCTCGATTTACGACCATGATCATACGTACAATACAAAATATACGAATACGTGTCCAAAGTGCTGAGAACTTTTAAATTACACAATGGATATTGATGCGGTTTTCACTATCCATTAGAAAATTAATTTCGGTAGGTATATGTGTATAAAACTTATCGTAATAATTTATATTTAACTTAGACTTAGACGGGACAAACGTTGTCCTGTTTCGTATAACACAATCCACAAAAACAGGCATCAAAATCGGTTCAGCAATTTAGGAGGAGTTCAGTGACATACCTACAGACGTACAGAAGAATTATATATACGTAGGGTGGAAGGGACATACCATGGATTCAGTGCACTGAATCCATGGTATCAGTTTACGCATCCAATTTAAAAAAACATCTGCTGTTCCATACATTTTGACCGTGTAGGTTTGCACTTTTCTATGAAAAAACTGCTTTTTTTTAAATAACCGACGAAAAATTTCTAAGCAAGTGGGTTCAGAATCATGTACTAAATCCATGGTAAAAGTTTTTGCGTCGATGTCCCTGCCAGGGCGGCATATATAAAGATACAGCGTAGAAATCTCGAGAATCCGGGATGCATGAAAGGAGCCTCCCCTGGCGACGTATCTACTGAGCCACTATACGTCCGGTGCAACCTGGGCTATCAGTGAGTTTCCACGCTGATTGGCTAATCCTATCACCACGATGGCAACCCAAAGTTCACCTATAAATCCAGCTTTATGCGAATTCTCGATTAACAACAAAAGGGTTTTCATGAAAATACACGCCACCAGTTGGCGCCACTTTGACATGAGGTCTTCTATTTCGACAATGTATATAAAATATATGATGACTTTCATCATTCGTTTCGTTCATTCATTCATCTATTCTATTTTTAATAAATGGCAAGCAAAGCCGATGTCGACTATTCTGCCATTGGTAAAATATTAATTAATCATTCAGTCACGACTAAAGAAATTATAGGCGCTTTGTCACTTTTGACAGATGCCCGGACCTGACGTTTGAGTGCTGTCACCTAGTGAACGTCACTTCAGAAAACCTTCATTGGCGTGTGTTATGGAAGGGCTTGGAGAGGCATGCCCAACAGTGGATTGCTATAGACTGATGCTGAAGACTATACAAATAAAGAAGAACTCACAGTAAAACTGGCTCCTTTAGTCCATATTTCTCCTGGCTTGTTCGGTTCTGTTATTTCTTTGCCCGTCTCTGGATCAACTAACTGAAAAACCAACACATAAATGATATACGTATAATTTATTTGGTCCTTTGGATTAACGCAGATTTGACGAGAACAGGGTAAAATATACTGCGGTCGCGATTTAGTTTAAACATATATGGGTTTTAAAAAAACCGCTTGAGCATCCATAAAATCCTGTTCCAGCAACAATTTTAAAAAAATGTTGAATTTTTCAATAGCATAACTATTGAAAAATTCACGTATTTTTTTATTTATTTTATTTTTGTTGTTGTTGAACCTATTAGTCACTCTGAAATTAACTTGATTTACAAACACAAAGTTGATAATCGTTTAAATTTAAATAACATCAATTGGATACAAGGATTTGAATAGACTGTATGTCTTTTGAACCTTTTCAAGTTACAATCTAAAAATGTCTTGAAATAAATTACCAACCTTGACCGCCGGTAGACCTGGCGCGGTCTTGCCACAGTTACCAATGGGTCCTTCTGGGGTCCCGATGAAAATAGGGCCTAAATTCTCAGTCTGTCCGTACATTTCCACCACGGGGGTACCTGGCCGAACCCTATCCTGTAAAAAGAAACAAAAATAATACATATTTATAAAAATAGTTTCTTGTCCTTTTCTCGAGTCGCGGTCGGCAGGAACAACACGAAAATAGCTCGTGCTCAAAGTGCAATGCTGGACATGGGCCTCCCCCAAGAATTGATAAAACGACCCGTTCCTGTGTCGGCTGCAACGGATTTCCACGACCTTCACAAGTGTACCTACTTATCCGCTCAACGCTTTTACACATATTATAAATTGAAGTCGCTAGTCGTGTCTGCCTCTATGACCGCGTTGTTCTTCTAAACTACACAACGGATTTTGATGCGGTTTCACCAGCATTTAGGGAATTTATTACAGAAGGTTGTAATAATGTGTATATAACATTAATATTAAATTTACATATGTTAAAGAAATGTCGATGTTATATCAAGTCGGAAAAACCGTGCGAAGCAGCGACGACGGGTCGCTATAGTTTGACCAATACCGCTGTACCGTTAGGCGCGGGACATATACAAGCGGCGAGAGGCGCTGGCGTGGCGGCGGCGGTGGCGGCGGTGCGGCGCGGGCCTTGCCGCTCCTTCATATTTCACCTGCGCCACGCCCGGGTCCCACCGCCCGCTGCGTATGCCCCGCGCCTCATCGCTCCTATACATTTTGTATGAAATATGAAATGAGCGGCGCAACGCCCGCAGCCCTCGCCACTTGTGCATGTCCTGCACCTTATAAATGCGCGGCGAGGCGGGGGAAGGGACGCCGTGAGCATTGACGAATGAGCAGCCTGCACTGCCTGCCGTGAGCCGCGTATATACTTAAGGCGCGGTGGTGCAACGGTTCCGGTGAAACTATAGTACATGAATACCTAAATTCGAAAGTTTCACACTTACCATTAACTTAATATAAACATCCTTATGTATTTTTCCTCCTGACAGAATAATGTTCTCGAAGCAAGTGAAGTCACATTTCTTCTCATTCTTGATGAGGGAAGTCGCAATAACAGGACTCAGGAAAGCAGACATAGGCTTAAAGAAATAGAAAGATCCATTTTAGACCTACTTTAACCTAGACACCAAGCTGTTGAGGTAGTTTGAAAAAAAAAACATATTGTTCCTTCGATATTTATCCTATACTATGTATAGCAATATTTATATTTAAATATATTTGTAATCACGTTCTCGAAAACGGCTCTAACGATTTTGATGAAAGTTGCAATATAGGGGTTCACGGGGACGAAAAATCGATCTAGCTGGGTCTCATAATTCGTTTTCTCCGTATATTCACCGGAGCAGAGCTCGGTCGCCCAAAGTTTAGAACAAGGTAATGACATGGCAGCATGGAATTAGTATGAACTATCCTATACTATTAACTAAGCATTCTTTATTTTCACCCGAGCAAAGCTCGGTCGCCCAGGTAGTATTAATTTAAATGACGTTTACAGACTACAAACAAGTGTCGTTTTGCTTGAATCCAGTTGTCTGCAAGAACCCCAAGGTTTAGGTATGATATACGGAAAGGGCCTAAAAAAAACCGGCCAAGTGCGAGTCAAACTCGCACACGACGGGTCCCGTAGATACCACCGAACAATATTAACACTACTTTTTTTTACACTTTAGAAAAAAATACATGTTTCTTAATTTTTTACTTTATTTATATTTTAATTGTTTTTTGTTGTAGCGGCAATAGAAATACATAATCTGTGAAAATTTCAACTGTCTACCTATTGCGGGTCATGAGATACAGTCCGCTGACAGACAGACGGACGGACAGCGGAGGCTTACGCGCCGTCCTATTGTCATCGCTCGCGCGATAATGCGTGTGTCCGATGCGTTCAAACATACTGATATGTACATAATGTCCTAATAGACGGTCGCACGATCATGCGATTTCTTATTTCAAATTACATCGCACGAAGAAATCGCGAAATAAAACTAGCTTCTGTCACTGTCACCACGACTTCCGTCCACGTGATAGTCAACTATACTTTAAGTATAACATTCGTTTAATTAAAATACCTTATACTGATTAATAAGATCGATGATGTGTTCCGGGGTCGGGGGGTTGGAGGTCTGCAGCTTCGTCTGCCGCAGCAGGGGTGCAGATATCGCGCTGAAGAAAGCCGACACCCATTGAACTGGGGATATGTTAAAACCCATCTTGTTTTCGCCGTTTGGTCTGCAAGAGAAAATGGTATTTATTTAAATGTATACCATGGCAAACTTAAAAACAAAAAAAAGAGATCACTTGAGCAGCCTCCAACCATTTGGACTGCCACCCATAAAAAAAACTCGCACAATGAAAGATACGAACAAACTTAACATTGTAGTTGAAAAACATGTTCTTCCATACATCCCAACTGCTTGCAAATGGAAGTTTGTACGCACAATATTGGGAGATATACAGACAGACAGACACACGAGTGATCCTCTACGGGTTCCGTTTTTTCATTCGAGCATACGGAACCCTAAAAAAAAATGAAAAGTAGGAATAATTGGTTTATTGCCACAAAAGCACGTGCATATAAAAAAGAGAATTGCATGCATGGCATAGAATTTAGTTACTGTGGTTTGAAATCGACTAAAGTCTGGTCGCGAAGCAGAAAGAATTTCGTACAATGAAACAAATGAGAATGAGCACAAATGTATTGCCGTCGCGCTCGCGCATTTGAAAGTTCGAGATAAGTAATGAGGGGTCATTGTACGAAATTCTTTTTGCTTCGCGACCGGACTTTAGATGGTATCAATATCATTATGAACAAACAAGTTTGCCTAGAGTATATTGCTATCAACGATAAGACCTCTGTATCCTCACCTAATTATTATTTGCACTATCAATCAATTATATAACATAACATCACGCCTGTATTCCCGAAGGGTTGGGCAGAAGTGTTCCTATAGTACACCAATATTTCGCCAGTTATGTTTAAGTCCTATCTAATAGGGGGCGAGCCTCGTGCCATCAACCGGGCACAAATCCAGAGTCTAGGCTGCTACTAAGAAAATGGGCAGTTGTCACAAAAACGTTTTTTGATGCCAATCGATCCTGTTTCTTATAAGGATAAAAAAACTCTTCTGGACCAACTGAGGTTTGAGTACTAGAAAAGTCAGAAATCGCAAAAAGTTTTCCCATACATTTCGTAGGAAATGTGCTCCAACTTACTATTTTATGATGATATTAAACCGAAACTAAACTAAAACAAATTGAACTTCAAATTTCGAACGAATAGAGAAAAAACATTTAGAACCTTTGTTGCTTTTGAAAAAACTTTTTACATTGGTAGTTTGTTTTTTTTGCAATTTCTGTCTTTTGTAGAGGACAGTCTTTCTTAACGTTTTCCAAACAAGTCTGAAAGTTATAAATAATTTGAGGTCATTTTAAGAGTTCCGTACCTCAAAAGGAAAATACGGAACCTTTTTAGGATCACATCGTTGTCCGTCCATCAGTCTGTCACGACCCTTTTTCTCAGGAACGCGAGGTGTTTTTTTTTTTTTTTTTTTGGATGGGAAATCATCAAATGACTTCTCCCGCTCTGGGCAGAGCGAGAGGGTGTGTCAGACTTTTACTGACTAAAACCCACCCGTGTTCCTTCCGTTGCCTGTGTGCCGGGGCCGCGATATCCCTTTCAGATAAACCCGCAACCCCAGCAGGCATTGGTCTTTCGACCCCGTCGGTTGGTGCTGACATCTCTTTGAGGCGCGCGTGGAACACAACGCGCCGTCGACACGGGCCTGGTCCTGATCGGACGGCGAGCTGCCCATTGCTCACCGTCCGCAGGCCCGCGCCTACGGTGGCCGGAAGTCGGCTCTTGACTCCCGACGCCCGGGGCGTCTCCTGCGGCGACTAGGGCCGCGAGGGCGTGCAGCTTGCATCTCCCTCGCGCGCCCCGCCTCCTCCTTCGCGAGCATAACTGCTTCGCAGAAGGAGGTGACGGCCTCCCATGCACTCTCGCGCCGAACCATGGCCTGAACCAGGGCCGGACGCGAGAGATCGCCGCGCTAACCTAGAATGATGAAATTAGGCAAGAAGCAAAATCTCATAACACAAGTAAAAGGAAAAGCCGAAAATCGGTAATTTGTAGTTTTACCACACAAAAAACAATTCATTTACAAACTTACACTTGCAGAGAATTGACAGTAACGTATATGGATGTAAGTATTACAAGTTTGTTTTTTAAATAAATGCATCCCAACTACGGAATGAATGAATGAATGAATGAATGATTATTTATTTGTTAAACACAGCTACATATTGGTCTTCAGTTAAAATTCAGTTGGCTCTCTATGTTTTGCCATTGGCGTACAAATTTTATAATTACAGTAGGTAGGTAAAATAACATTAAAATTAAATTCAAAGTCATAATAAATTAAGTATTTACAAAAAATTCAATAAAAAAAAAAAACAAAATTCAAAAGTCATTTATTCAAACTAGGCTGAGAATCAGCACTTTTCGAACGTCAAAATTACATAAGACAGTCCCCCAAAACGCCCACCCTTCACCACTTCCTAGTGCATTAGCTGGGAAGAAGAAGTGGCGCAACAAACTCCCCAGCAGGCACAAACGTAAGGTATTTTTAGATTAATTAGTATTAAATTCAATACACAAATCACACAATATACAACAAAAACACACATTCATTACTTAGTCAAATTATAATAATATTATTGTCATTAAGGAATTCATCTACAGTGTAATAACATTTATGGATTAGAAACATTGATAATTTCTTCTTGAAGCTCGTAATCTTAAGTAGCTTCAAGGAGTCAGGTAACTTATTATATATTCTGGGTGCTATTCCCATCAAGCTTTTGCGCATTAAAGCTGTCTTACATTTTTTGGCACATAAAAAAATTTGATATTGAGCACGTATATGACCTCTCCGTATTTGAGACCATTTAGTAAAAAGCATTGCATTTGTTTTGACAAATGTTGCAACTTCTAGAATATACAATGATGGAAAAGTTAATATTTTTAAAGATATCCCCTTATAAACATGGAACCCTTCATTGTGCGTGGTCCGACACGCACTTGGCTGGTTTTTTTCTCGGAACGTCGGCCATTACAAGCAACAAACTATCTTGTTCGTATAGTAAGTAAAATTATAACGCGGATTCGTTCGAAGTTTAAATTTTTTGTTTCTATTTGGCTAGTCTGTCTATCATAATAAAGTATGTTGGAGTTTCTTTCTTACAAAATGTATGGGAAAAGTTTTTTGCGATTTCTGACATTTCTAGTATTCAAACCTCAGTTGGTCTAGAAGAGTTTTTTGATCCTTATAAGAAACAGGATCGATTGGCATCAAAATAAGTTTTTGTGAACACTGCCCATTTACTTGCTGACCAAAATGTCTCAAAAAGTTAAGGACAGTCTCTTAAGACCGTTTTCTTCTAGCGACAATGGTTAAGGTAGCTGTCCTTACTGCCCCATCTCAAAAATCTAGCCTGTATAGTATTTATGGTACTAATAAAAAATATTAAAAAAAATACTTTTTGACTGTCTTTCTGTCCGTTTGTTCCGGCTAATCTCCGAAACGGCTTGACCGATTTTGATAAGACTTTCACTGGCAGATAGCCGATGTTATAAGGAGTAACTTAGGATACTTTTATATGAGAAAAGGTATTAGGGTCCACGTGGGCGAAACCGCGGACAGTTATAGCTAGTAGGTAATAATATAAGGGAAATAATAAAGCTTCCGAAAAACAAATTAACTTCCAGCGATCTGTGGTTGACTATAATACTATCTAAGCTGTGTTAAAATGAATTACCGAAAAAAATAACAAACTTCCGAAAAAAATACAAAGTTTCCGAAAACTTATGTTCTGCTAAAATAATCGTTTTCTTAAGCTCTATAGAAACCAGCTTAATTTCTACTATTGGATAAAGAATAACTTTTTTAACTCTCAATTTTAATGAAAATAACTACCTATCGGTAGTTGCGTTCGGGTGCAGAGGTTACAAATTGGGTGAGGTTAGGTCAGAACTGTGACCAACAGCGCGCGAGTCGATCGAGCGTAGCGAGTAGCGCCGCGGCAGCGGTCGGCGAGCGCTACTTCCAAGTTGCTCGCAGAAATTTACCCACCATTTTCTAATCCGGGCTTGCGGATGAAAATGACTAACTGTAGTTTTCGTTAAAACATCATTTAAGCTGGTGGAAAACAATTACGTCAGCAAATGCTGTATAGGTTTTTCGGAATTTTCAGTATTTCATTCGTTCGTTTCTTTATTTGCATTCGCATATAAGCTGTCGGAAAATTAGTATATAAAGCAGCAAATTTCATATTTTGAGTATGCCCATATTTTAATATTTTTTTCGGAGCTTTTATTACTACCCATAATATAATATTATAAAGGGGTACAATTTGTGAGTTAGTATGCAGGAACTACTGATCCGAATCAGGAAGTTCGTTCACTAATGGGATACATTATTCCTGAGTACCAAAGGATATGTTTTATGATACAACGAGAAACTTCACGCGAGCAAAGTAGCGGCAGCAGTTGGTAGGAAATATACAAAGACGTAGTCTCCGATACTTACAAATGTGAATTGGATGGGAACATAATCTTCAACAGCTCTAGTTTTTTCATAAAAGCCCTGTGAGTGAACGCGGCAAGTTTGACGACCCCTGTCGTTCCGCCAGTACTGATGAGCCAGGCATAGTGCTTGTTCTGGTCGATTATTACTGGCCTGAAAAATCAATTTTATTTTATTTATTTATATAATTGTAATGTCCAAAATCACACCTTAGATCAAAGCGACTCTGAGGACCAAAAAAGGATGTGAACCGATTACTTTCGAAATCTCGAAAAAATATGGTCTCCATCTAATTTCGTAAGTATTAGTAGTTTATTTTTTATGTTTACCCTTTTTTTTTTTTTGAGGATGGGAAATCATCAAATGACTTCTCCCGCTCTGGGCAGAGCGAGAGGGTGTGTCAGACTTTTACTGACTAAAACCCACCCGTGTTCCTTCCGTTGCCTGTGTGCCGGGGCCGCGTTATCCCTTTCGGACAAACCCGCAACCCCAGCAGGGCCCGCAACCCCAGCAGGGCCCGCAACCCCAGCAGGTTTATGTTTACCCTAAGGTAGACTAGTAGATAGAGCCTGTGTCAATAAGTCCGCTTATGTGGGACTGTAGATGAATTTTAATTAATTAAATAAATACAGTCAACCGAAAAATGCCTGTTTTTATTTTAAACATTTAGTACCTACTTGGGCGACCGAGCTCTGGTCGGGTGAAAATAGAGAAAACGAATCTTCCCATTCCAATTGCAACTTTAATCGAAATCATTACAGCCGTTTTCGAGAACGTGATTGCAGATATATAAAAATATATACAACTTAAATATTGCTCATTTAATAGTAGTTATCGGGTTTATTATAACTGTTTTTTCTTGTGTTTGGTTATGTAATCCTAACACAATGGTCGAAGAGAATCATTTTAGTCTTAATAAAATCAAATCCTTACAAGAACTCCTCGTGGTTCTCCTTATCATCATATTTTTCTATGAAGTCGGCCAGGGAGTGCTTTCCTTCATCAAAGCAGATGACTTCTGTGTTCAGGCCCAGTTCTTCTTTTACAGCGTTGAAGGTATTCAGGAGTTCTTTCTGGCAGAATGCTACTCTTGGAGAGCATATTTTGAACAGTTTCTGTATTTCGGCTGTGGACAATATTTAAAATTAGTTACTTGATTATGATTCGTGGTAACCTCTGAACTATCCATCACGACTGAAGGTGTGCATAGCATATTCAGCCTAAGATATACATATAATTTTCCCCCTGCTGGATCACAGACACAGGCCTCCTCTCTCCGAGAGGGAGTGGGCTGTAATCTACCACGCGGGGATAGTGTGGGTTGGTAGATGTCACATGTCTTCGAATTTTTGGTTCATAGATTGCAAGGTGTGCGTAGATTTAAGTGAAATCCTAATCCTAACTAATATTATAAATGCAAAAGTGGGTTTGTTTGTTTATTTATTTGTTTACCCCGCGAGTTCACCCGCAAAAGTCTAGATCCCGTGGGAATTTCGGAATAAAAAGTATCCTATGTCCTAATCCAGGTCATGGTCTACCCATGTGCCAAACTCACTTTCGCATTTATAAAATGTTAGGATTATAAAGAGGTAAACTTCTTTGTTTGTCAGATGTAATCTCTGGAACTACAGGTAAGTACAGATTCGATCACAAAATATCTTTCACTGATAGAAAGCTATACTATTGCCGAGTACCATAGGTTACGAGGACCAAGTCGCGGGCAGAAGCTAGTCCTTTATAAAGAAGCCTTAAAATCTCCTACAGGGAGTAAGGTCAATAGGGCTTTCAGTTTAACAAGTGTAGGTAGAATCAGCATAAGCACAATAAGCCCACGTTCAGCATGATCCCACTGCTGGGATAGAGGCCTCTCCCCTCTGTGACAGGGACTGGGCCTTAATCCACCAAGCGGGCAGAGATTTTTAAAATTCATCTCATGATTTAATGCGACAAAAACCCGCGAGTTCGCAATTAGGTAACAAAGTCATGACCGTCTTAATTCTAAATACGGACTCAAGGCCGACAGTATTTTGTTTATTCAAACAAGTAGTTTAATCAGTCACGTAAGTGACGTATTAGGTACATAATAATTATCTACGTAAGTACATACATGTTCCTTTACGTTCCGACCACACTATTTTGTACATAAGCCAATCTTATTCTGTTCACAAAACATAACACCACGCCTGATTTCCCAAAAGAGATAGACAGAGATTTATCTGACTGACTTTTTTTATTTTTTTTTATTTTACCTACATAGTACACCTACATTTCGCCAGTTATGTTTAACTTCCATGTAACAGAGGGCGAGGCTATTGTCATCAATCGGGCACAAATCCAGACTCCAGGCTGCCACTGCGGAATTCCTCATTTTTACCCGACTACGGCGAAGCAAAAAGGAGGGTTATGATTTTGACCGGTATGTATGTATCTGTTACCTCAAAACTTCTATGTGACGGACAGATTAAAAATCCGGAGTCACACGTAATCTGATTGATTTATGCCCTAACACGTGTGACTCCGGAATTTAATTTGTCTGTCTGTGATGTTGTTTATACCTTTTTAGCTGACTTTTTTGACGTAGTTGGTTTTTATTTTTTATAACTTTTCTAATTCTGAAAAACCGTGGTGGGTCTGACCACATACCCCACAAAACTGTTTTTGCAGAAATCGGGAGGCTCGTTATTCAGATCATAGTGACTTCAATATATGTAGTTGTATACTCACTTTGTTTAAACAAAGGATCCACTCCAGCAATAGGCATGCCATTCATGAGTGCTGCGTAGTACGGTATGTGTAGATCCAGGTGGTTCTTTCCGCCCAAAGCGAGGACATCTCCAGGTGTTAAACCTAACTTTCGGAAGCATCTTGCCAACTGGATTGAACGTGCAAGGACAGAGCCGTTTGTCTCGCTCTCCCCTGTTGCTGCGTCTATCTGTGGGAAAGAGAAATAATATGCTATGGTAAAAATTTCATGGGAAAATTTATTCTACAAACCCAAAAAGCCTTCGCCTCCAAATATATCTGAAAAAGGGTAACAAACCTTAACGCAATTAATATAAAAATATCATCCATTTGTCATATACTTATTCCGATAAGTATCATTTGTTTAAAGTTTCAAATGCTCATTTCATCACTCAGATTTTTCTCTGATCGAATCAAATTTTTGGACTTATCATGTATATTCCAGACAGGCACACACGTTATTATGAGTATCTACACAGTACTTGCAGGTACTTGACTATACAGGGTGGCAGGGACATCAACACGAAAACTGTTACCATGGATTCAGTACATGAATCTGAATCTGATCCACGTTGAAATTTTACGTCGGTCATTTAAAAAAAAATCTGCTGTTCCATACATTTTGACCGCAGGTCACTTTTCTTCACTTTTCTATGAAACAGCATTTTTTTTTTAATAACCGACGAAAAACATCAACGCAGAGGGTTCAGAATCATGTACTGAATCCATGTTAAAAGTTTTCGCGTCGATATCCCTGCCACCCTGTATACATTTCACAAACATTGTAGTAAATTAGGTCCTCATTAAATCCTGAAATGTTATGAAAAACTGCGCTGTGTCTATAGTTAACTATATAGTAGCGTCTATAGTATCTGTCTAGGTACGTCCTTCATCAATAGAACTTATTTATCAGTTTCTCAGACGATCGCGACACGGCTGTAGACTAAATCGCCTCTCAGTGAATTGAATAGGTAAGTAGACAGCCCGCTATTTTATATAAACTCAACAACGACGCAAATTCGTTTTTAGGTTCCCGTACCCGAATGGTGCTGAACGGAACCCTATTACTAAGCCTCCGCTGACCGTACATCCGCCTGTCTGTCAGCGAGCTGTATCTCATGAACAGCAATAGGTAGACAGTTGTTTTTTTTACAGATTGTGTATTTCTATTGCCGCTATAACAACAAATACTTAATAAAAATTAAATAAAGTTAATAATTAAAATAAAGAAACAAACAAGAAAAGTGTTTTTTTTTTCTCGATCTTACTCGTAATACGGTACAGAACCCTTCGTGTGCAAGTCCGACTCGCACTTGGCGCGACGCGACAGCGCGACGCGACTCTGCACGTGTAGCATGACAACCATAGAAATGGGTTTTCTACGGGTTTTGTCGACGGAAGAATAGACAAAATGACAGATTGTGATTGTTTATCTGTCATTTTATATATTCTTCCGTCGACAAAACCCGTTTCTATTGTGGTCATGCTAAGCGTACTGCACTCGTAGCATGACGCTTTCTATTTCTACGAAGAATAGACATATCCCTCTTTCTATACAAACTGACATTTCGTTTCTCCAGTTTTGACATCGCACCGTAGAAATCTTTCTACAATCTGTCATTTTGTCTTACGTTTCTAACAATTTTTGTCTAGGTTCTTCTACATGTAGACTATTTCAGAAGAAAGTTTTCTATGCCAAACTGTCAAAATCACACTGACAACTGACTGTTGTCTAAGGTAGTAAAGACAATATGATTTTGTAATCGCCATGCCACGCCAATAAAGACAGTAGAAAACTTTCTACTCGACGGCCACAAAGTATATACGGTTATCTACAAAATCATGATTTTGCAGAAGAATGTTTTGAATGCAAAATTGTGATAATTCATAGAAGAACAAAGCTATCTTCTATTTTACATCATTTAGTTAATAGGGCATTACCAAGGAAATGGTTAAGGCCAATATTACTGTAATATTTTTTGTTCCAAAACACAGTACTTCGTCATTTTAAGAATAAATGTTGTGTGTGTGTGTTCAAACAGCAAAAAAGTCCTATGACAAAACAAAGAATTCTGAGTCAAATTATGTCAAAGGGTGAATTTCGTAAAAAGTGCAGTTGACTCTTTCTACTTTGCTGCCGTCGTACTGTCTACACGGAACGTCATTTTTGTCTACTCTCATGTCTCTGCTCATGCTACGCGTGCTGGTGGAACAATTTCTATGAAAACTTCTCGGAAATTCTTCTATCAGTGTCGCGTCGCGCCTGTTTACGGAAGCCGTTTCCATTCAGCACTTTCTCAACCTGGTGCCAAGTACCTACCCTATCTAGCAACGTTTTACTACGCACTGTACCTACTTACTACTATTTACTAGTAGTTAATTCAGCGAATGACTTTACGATTTCCGGCAGGTGATTAGTAAGTACACCCAGTTGATAAAGATTATTTCTTTTTATTCACAGGTCAGTGTCGAACAGTTAATGAATGAATGAATCACTGTGTTATCAATTGTTTAGATTAGGACTAGGCCAACGCGAGATTTTGAAAATAAATGACAACGGTAAAATCTTTCACAATGGTCTATGGAAATCGGCAATTCAACGGCTTGAATTTGCCTTCGGCCGCCGAGGGAATACATTCCTGACACTTCTCAGTTGGACACGATTAGAAACAAAAGTATACGCGTATTCTTTTGTAAGTACACAAATGACAGGTGTCAGGAACGCATTGATTAGTAATGAAAGTTTTGACTAATATTATGCGACACCTAAATGTTAAGTTAATAGATTTGCAACTCTCGCTGCAGAGCCGGGAGTTGAAAATCCAACAGTGTGCTTTTATTTAGGTAATACATTTATGTGTCGCCTAGTTTTACTGTATCTAAACGGATTTTCTGCTGCCTTTCATCATCTGCCTAGCGTTGTCCCAACTATGTTGGGGTCGCCTTCCAGTGTAACCACACGCAGCTGCATTCAGCTGCCCTTAGCACTACGAAATAGCAAAAGCCGCTTTCATGGTCATTCATATTATTGCCCCTGTCCCTGCCTGCATACAGTCCGGCCGTCGAGAGAATGCGTTTTTGACACCTGTCAGTTTATTGCACAAGTGTTTTATTACTACTAGAAATTGTTCAACTTACAGTTGTCAGAAACGCACTCTCTCGACGGCCGGACTATAACGTACAGTTGACAGCAGACTGTATGTAGTTAGGCAAAGGCAAGGCAACCTGTTGTTAGGTAACGTACCTACTGAGATGCCGGCTGGGGCCGTGGGAAAGTCCGAAAGGGATACCGTGGCCCCTGGCAACGTACAGGCAACTGAAGGAACACGGGTGGGTTTTAGTCAGTAAGAGTCTGACACGCCCTCCCGCTCCGTACCTAAATGTACATTCTACATAATTATATAATAAGCACATTGCAATGAATAAATCATATATTTTGAAATATTATAATAAATGCATACTAATTATTATTACATTAATACGTGAAGCAAAAACTTTGTACCCCTTTTTACGAAAATTACGCGGACGGAGGAGTATGAAATTTTGCACAGTTAAAGTGTATATGGAGAAGGAGTGCAGAAAGCTAATATTTTTATATAATATACATTAGAAATAAATTAAATTTTTTAAAAAACATTACACACACTACCATACGTTTGACACAAGATGGCTACCTACCTTAGAAATTTAGAATCATGACATTTAAATGAATTATATTCGAATTTCGACCTCTGGACGACCGCTAGTCATATTAAAATAATAAAAGAATGTCTCAGTAGCAGCCCGGAGCCAGGATTTGTACCCGATTGATAGTCAAGTCAAAGTCATTTATTTGCTTTAAATGCGGTTACAAAGGTGTTAATAAATAAGTATTCTTGTGCGATGGCATATTTCGCCATATTTTGGCATGCAAATATTAATAGTAAGGCTTATTTAAATAAGCAGTTATCTATAACTCAAGTTGAAAATATTTACTAAACCTGAAATTATTTCAACTAAATCAATCTTCAAGTTACACAACAGAAATATATTAATAATAAAAAAGTATATGTAATACATTTGGCACAACATAAAAAAAAAACAGATCAAAATTATATCTACAATCGCAGATTTAATATTATATTCTAAGTAAAGTCTACAATGCATTCCTGAAATGATGATGATGGCAATAGGGTCGCCACCACATGGGACTCAAACATAACTGGCGAAATGTGGGTGTACTATAGGTACACCTCTGCTTAATACAGGTGTGATGTTATGTTATGTGTTAATTATAATAATCATTTATTTTATTCGCTTCGGTCTTTAACACGAAGTAATTTTTAATCACATTTTCACGAGTCATTTTATTAAGTATACAATTTTAATTCTATTGTTTTAGATTCATATTATTTTTATTCGCAATTAGTTTTGGCCAAAAACAGTAGGTACCTAGTTCTTTACTTTATTGTTTTTCAAAGATTCATGAATTTTTTATGCAGACTGTACAAAAATTTCTCAGGGCAATCGCATCTTCTAGAAACGTTTTGCCATTGTTAACTTTACAACAAAACTGATAAATCTTGTTCTTTTTGTGTGGTTAGAGACTAACCTGCACCTTAATTGCGTATGATTAATCGCAATCTGAATCCATTGCGTCACAAGTTCGAAAAAAAATCTGCTCGACAACGTAAATAACACAATGAATAAAATATTGTTGAACTGTCAAAATGAAACAGTTTAGTCGTAATCCTTTACGAAAATTTGTTACGCAATTAGATAACAGGTGTCAGAGTTTCAAAGCCGCCCATGGGCTTCTGACTTGGCTTCACATGCCGTCGAAAAATATCTATCAGGCCGGTTTCTTCACGATGATTTCCTTCACCGTTTAACTTAACTGATAAATAATTATGATAAATAGGTACCTAGGTACATTATCAGCCTGGTTTTTGTTTAAGTACTTTTTATAATGTATGTTTAATTATATTGTGATGTTAGAGAACGTTCAATTAGCAGCTTTGAGGATTAGTGTTATCATAATATCGGCCATCGACATCATAAATTTTTTACATTTTAATCGGAAACATTATTCGTGGGAAAGATGCTCAATTTTATATACTATCGAAGAACTTCATATCTAAGCAGTTTGAAAACAAAATCCCGTGAACACGATGACCACAACTGTTACCGGCCCGGTTCTATAGCTGCCGAGCGCTGCAAGCAGAAATAGTCCTTACGGTGTATAGAATTATGAAGTTTTTCGATGGTACGTCATCAACATAGTCTGCTAATTAGGTAACTACCATACTAGATACTAGGTAACTAAAGCAATTGCGATACACGAAGTCGCACCCCATTCCATGATTACTGCACTATAAACTGTACTTTAGCACGTTCATAGTTTCATGATTTCTAATAATAAAGCTGAAGAGTTTGTTTGTGTGAACTCGCTAATCTCTGGAAATACCAGACGGATTTGAAAGATTTTTTTCATTTGATAGCCCAACTCTGGAAGAAGGGTATAGGCTATTTAACATCACGCTAAGAGTGTAAGCAGCCGGACAAAAAAAATAAAAAATGTCTGAAAAGACGCTAAGTGAAAACGAAGTAATAGGGCGGGCAGGTACTGCGATGAGACGGGGGAATAAGAAATTTCACGCGAACAAAGTCGCGGCCAGAAGCTAGTATACGATACGGATGATTGATTGATTGATTGGATTGATTGTTGCTACATTCAGTAACAGTAAGCAACAGAAGATGATTTACCCTTTTTAGGGTGCCGTAGTAAACAAGGAACCCTTATAGTTTCGCCTTGTCCGTCTGTCTGTCTGCGGCTTAGCTCAGAGACGGTTAGTACTAGAAAGCTGTAATTTGGCATATGTATAAATAGTAATCATGCCGACAAAGTGGTAAAATAAAATCAAGAAAAACTTTTTTTTGAAACAAATACAAAAAAAATACATTCCCACTTTACGTGTAGAGGACTACACGTAAAGTGGGAACGTTTTCTTTTTCTCATATACCCCATTTTGTGGGGTATAGTTCTTTCAAAAATATTGTGAGTTTGTCTAAACCATTTTTGGATTCAGGGATCCGTTTGTGAAATATTAAGCTTTTAACTGATTTTTTTTGTCAAGTGTCCCACCCCCCCCCTCTTCTAGCTAATTTGTTGTTTGTTGTTGGTTGTACTTGGGCTTGTGAAAAAATTTACAGCAGTAGTATATATAACAAAAAAAAAAGGAAAATTATGAGAGCTAAGTATGCTGTACAGGTTAACGAGAAATAATCAACCAACTTAAATTTGCAGTTTGAAAAACATGATCTCCCATACATTCCGTATGGGACAACACGTTTTTCAACTACAATGTTAAGTTTGTTCTTGGGATAAATTCATCCCAACTACGGAACCCTTCATTGTGCGTGACACGCACATGGAGGACATAAAAATAAACAAACCGGCCGGTTTTGTTTATTTTTATTTCCTTCATTACATTTTTAAACATTAGAATATAAAAAATATTAAAAGATTTAAAAATATAAAAAAATTGTAGCCCACTGGTATCGGGAACAGGGTCCAAGCTACCGGCAGTCTGGGCTCCAAAGAGAGGAACCTCCCCACAATGCGAGCAGGGTCCAGGAGTACCACTTTCTGAATTGCCCGTGATCCAGCTGCCCAACGAGAGCTCCCTTAGGTGTTGGTCGAGGCTCTAGCCAATTAAGCCATTGGCTGATACGACTATCGGCACAATGATCGCTGAGTCCACATCCCACATTTCGACAACCTCGTGAGCCAAGTCAGGATACTGATATTATTATTATTAGTAGGTAACAATAAATATTTAAAAACAATAAGATCAAAAACTGCTTTTCATCAAGGGGAATGACATAATGCTGTAAACTGCTGAGGAGCTCTCACGACTGTCTTCCGTCTCCATCAAGTTAAGTTCTGTTTATGTAATTTTTTTATTATTTCTGCCTGAGCGTAGCTGTTCTCGATGATTTTGTCTGGTATATTGGCGTGTGCTAGCTAACATATGGCTAATAATTTAAATAATGTTTTGTTGCGTAATGTAAATTATTTTGAATATATATAGAATCTTTTTTTTGTTGTTCTTCTAACTGAACAGACAGCTGTGCTGCTGGGGAGTTTGTTGCGCCACTTCTTCTTCCCAGCTAATGCACTAGGAAGTGGTGAAGGGTGGGCGTTTTGGGGGACTGTCTTATCTAGTTGACGTTCGAAAAGTGCTGATTCTCAGCCTAGTTTGAATAAATGACTTTTGAAATTTTTGTTTTTTTTTTTTGAATCATTAGATCAACTCCAAGTTTTTATTATGTGGTTGTGTCATCAAAACTACATATGTGTGCGAAATTTCAACAGAATCGGTTCGCAGTTGAAAATTTTGTAGGTGACAAATCAATCAACCCCAATTTTTTTACTCTTTGGGGTAGATTTTTGTTTTCAATTTTACATGGGACCAACTTCGAGGTATAGCCTCCCCAATAAATTAAGAATCGTTCAAATCGGACTACTCAGTACAAAGTTATGCGTGGTCAAACATAAAAAAAATAAAAAATACGTGTCCACTTGAGAACCTCCTTCTTTTTTTTTGTCAGTTAAAAATACATATCCATCGTTCATTTATCTAGATTTATCAAGGTATCCTTATAATCAGAAACATACTTTTTTATTGATCTAGATAATTTATCAGTTTCACTTGTAATATAACTGATAAACTACTCGAGGCGCGACGCGACACTGGTAGAACAATGTCCGAGAAGTTTTCATAGAAATTGTTCCATCAGAGTCGCGTTGCACCTATCTGCAGGAGCCTTAAGTCGAAACAAGTGAACTGTGACTGCCCGTTGGTCTATCACTAACAATAAGGGATCTCTAGCACTAAACGGCCAAGACCCACTGGTTTTAGCAGTCTAGTGCGCGAGATCCCTCAGTCAGAGCAACCAGGTAAACTAAAGAAAGCGATACGAATCGCGCACTTGGTCGCAACGGCCAGATAGCAGCAGACCATACAACAATACCACTAGACGGCCGAAGTCGTGGCCCTCTAGTGCGCGAGATCCCTAACAAAGTACTGGGGATCTCGACTCTCTCTCTCTCTACCGATAATCAAAAGCGATTATGTAGTATACGAATGCAATTAGGTTTTTTAAATATTTAGGTACAGCTACATAATAACAATATTATAAAGCATAATCATAAGCATGAATCACCCTATAATGTTGCCACTGTTGGGACACAGGCCTCACCTCTTCGAGAGGGAGTGGGCTGTAATCTAGCACGCGGGCCCAGTGCGGATTGGTAGATGTCTTCGAATTTTCGGTTCTAGAACATGCCGGTTTCCCCACGATGTTTTCCTTCACCGATTTAAGAGCAGTGGTGATATTTACACAAAGTAAAGCGCCTGTCTGGGCTGTTACCACTAGGCCACCATACTGCTCTCAATATTATATACTTACTAGATTAAAGTCGAGGAATTTTACAATCATTATCTTATTGAAAACATTATGCTCATAAGCGAAAACATGTTTAGTTTTCTTTTTATTAATATCACATAAAAATAACTTGTAAGTATTTTTTTTTTACGTAGGTATGTAACTATACCTAAGATTAATAAATTCATATCCCACCAACCTGGCACACGGCATTAGGGCGGGTCCTAAGGCTATCCATACACAAATGTCCCAAATTATAGTTTTCATTGGTTAAGTCAAAAGGCGCTAACTTCATTTTTGTCACTTTTTTTCACACTATCAAGAACACGTCTTAGTTTCGCAGTAGTCGGATACCGTTTGACGATCTGCGAGTTTTTTTCTGATACTTATATTAGTTCAATGGCTTAGTATCCGGAGATAATAGTTGTTTAATAATTGTGGCTTTTATTAACGAGATTATAATAATAATAGTTGACTGATAGTTTCCTTGTAGATTATTATCGGGTCAAAATGAAGGCCATTGTTTTTACATATCATCCGTTATAGATATAAGAGTACTGACTAGCTTCCTTTTCGCGACTGCGTTCGCCTAGAAGTCGTAATAAACACAATATACTAAAGTAACAGCCACATTTTCATAAATCTCCCTCGGATCCCGACCCAGCGCGTCGCATCGCATCGCCTACTCGCTGTATTACTTTGTTTTCACTTAGCGTTCTTTTTGACTTTTCTTTTTCTTTTTGATGGGCTCCGAAGGGTCATAGCGTGTTTTTAAATAGCCTATAATCTTCCTCAAGAATTGCGCAAATTGGTAGTTCCAGAGATTAGCGCGTTCAAACAAAAAGATAACAAACAGCTTTATTATACAGGGTGAAACAGAACGGTGTGGTAAAATTTAAGGGTGAGGCCCTTTCACCACACTTTTCTGTTTTCTTTATTTCTTGATTTTTTTCTTTTCTTTTACAAAGACCGTCAAATTGAACAGTTTGATTATTATTAGTACCTAGATTATTAGTTTTAGTACCTATAGTATTAGTTTACCGAGATTTTCACAAAAACATCGAGTCTAAAGTTCAAGTGTAAATGTACGGACTTTGGACATCGATCGACCTTTGAGTTTGTTTTGACCCAAATTTGGCAATTCATGGCAAACCATAAGAGTGTTCTCAACTGGTTTTATATAATAATTATTACTGTCCTACTGAAGCGCAAAGGCCTCTTCTCATACAGAGACGGCACGAGCTTTGATCACCACGCTTGCTCAAGACGGGTTGGTGATTTCATTGCTGCTACCCACCCGCGGCTTCACCCGCGTGGACCATAATTATTTTTTCTAAAATAAAAGTAGCCTAAGTTACTACTTATAACATCAGCTATCTGTCTGTGAAAGTCCCTTCAAAATCGGTTCAGCCGATTCGGAGATTAGCCGGAACAAACAGACAAACAGCCAAGCAAACAAAAATTCAAAAAATTGTTTTTGTTTTAAGTACCGTATTTAAGCAGTTGTTTTGAAATTACAAACAGACACTTCAAGTTTATTTATTTGTACCTCAGATTAAATAAAAAACCAAGACATAACGCTGTCAACAGTGACGTGAAGCCGGCTTCGTAAACATGTGTGCACTTTGTGTGGTGTAGTTTGATTGTAGTGTCATTATAAATGATTGTAAATGTGTGCGTGTGAGAGTATGCAGAGCGGAGGTGTAGTTTTGGCATGCTTCACTGTATTGCTCGCAGCGCTCTGTCTAGGTTTTTATTTGGTCTGAGATTTGTACCTAAAGATTTTATATATTTGTATAAATAACGCCAGGTTTCCTCACGATAGTTTTCCTTAAGCGATGTCAGTTATGTCCAAGAAGATAAACTCAGAAGGTTTGAATAAATAAATGTACTAAATTCGTGGTAAAGTTTGCGCGTCGATGTACACCCTGAGCCGTTTTCGTTAAACTAGAGATAATATATAAACCAGATGAGGCTCTACCTACACATGAATTGAAAAGCCACATTGGTACTTATTGCCCTACTACAGTACTTTTCGAAAGTCAAAATTACATAAGACAGTCCCCCAAAATCGCCCGCCCTTCACCACTTCCTAGTGCTTTCACTTCATAGCGAAGGTATATCTGTTTATTCAAGTAAGCCTCGTTACCAACCTTGCTGACTGCCTGATATCATCAATCATCAATCATTTATTTCGGAAATCATCCATATTGTATTAGTATTTATACTTTTTAAAAAAAAACACACACATACACGGATATACTTAAGCTGTTGCCTGAGACTTCGTCTGCGATCCAGGATGAAAAGTAGCCTCGAAATGTCCTGCTCCAGGTTACTTATCTGTCAAACTTAATAAAGATTGGTGGTTTAGGAGTGAAAATTAACAGACAGACTGAGTAACTTTTGCATTTTCCAAATTCAAATTCAAAATATTTTTTATAGCGTTACACAAATACAACACTACGGTGTTACAAAATATTTTATTGTCCCATAAACCTACATGGGCACTTATGACGCGTCAGAAGCTAGGTGCACGGTTCCAATTGGTCGTTTCCTATGGAGAAGAGTCGGCAAGAAAGTCCACGGTTACTCTTTTAAAAGTAAATGGTTTTTACAATGTTTTGCAAATTCCAATGTTAAAAGGTATGAGAGGACAGTGTAGGCCATTCAAAGCAAAATATAAAATGGTCCACAGATCTACAGTCTGTTATGCACAACGTTCTCACATTCACAAAATTTAAAAGAAAAGAATCTATATTAAGATAAATAAAAAATTTGCATTCATTAATTTAAATTTTACGAATGTATTTGGTTGTATGACTTCACAAGTTAATACATTTGCGTAAAGATCATTTCCACCTAAAGCAGTAATAAATATTGGTGATTTTTAAGGCGTACTCAGTTCAGGGTAGGTCGGGTGCAGTCAAGGGTAGATAGTTGCGTAACACATAAATGACAATAGGGTAAACGGACAAATATTTTTTTTCGTCGGTCAGGTATATTATTAAAAAATATTGGACATGTATTTTTATTTTTTTACGTACTTAATCTAAAGATTACGGCGATACATTGAGTTAAAATATGCCATGACGTAACGAGTATGTAGATTTTATACTTAGTTGTGACGTAGCGACGCCCACTCCCTAACTTAAAATGCGTTTTATCTAAGTAATTTTTTATTAATTATATGATAAAGCAAAAAATACGTGTCTAATATTTTTTTATTCTCTGACTGACGGACTAATTAGAATTTCTTTTTTTTACCCAGGCATCATCCCTATTTTTAGGAAGTTTTCTTAGAGATCGTTATGTTAGAGACGCGTCGCGCTGTCGCGTCGCGCCAGTCGGCACGAGGCTTTGAACGAGTTTCAAGTCATGTTTGAATTTTGAGTGAGGTTCTGGAATACGGGCCTAAGTAGTTGACAATTAGGCATTTTATTTGAACACTCAATGCCAACTGTCACTGCCAAGTCAATTTGGGGCAGATTGTTTCATCCTTTTTTTTTTTTTTTTTTCATGATGGGAAATCATCAAATGACTTCTTCCGCTCTGGGCAGAGCGAGAGGGTGTGTCCTTCCTAACCCACCCGTGTTCCTTCCGTTGCATGTGTGCCGGCGCCGCGTTATCCCTTTCGGACAAACCCGCAACCCCAGCAGGCATTGGTCTTTCGACCCCGTCGGTTGGTGCTGACATCTCTTTGAGGCGCGCTTGGAACACAACGCGCCGTCGACACGGGCCTGGTCCTTATCGGACGGCGAGCTGCCCATTGCTCACCGTCCGCAAGCCCGCGCCTACGGTGGCCGGAAGTCGGCTCTCGACTCCCGACGCCCGGGGCATCTCCTGCGGCGACTAGGGCCGCGAGGGCGTGCAGCTTGCATCTCCCTCGCGCGCTCCGCCTCCTCCTTCGCGAACATAACTGCTCCGCAGAAGGAGGTGACGGCCTCCCATGCACTCTCGCTCCGAACCATGGCCTGAACCAGGGCCGGACGCGAGAGATTGCCGCCGCCGATCACCTCCGTGAGGACACGGCGGTGCTCCACCCAAGCCGGGCAGACCTCCACCGTATGCTCCACCGTGTCATCCGGGCGATCCACACAGTGGTGACACCCGGGCGTTTCCTCCCGCCTTACGCGGAACAGGAACCTCCCGAAACAACCGTGTCCGGTGAGGACCTGCGTCAGGCGGAAGGTGAGGACGCCATGACGCCTCTCAAGCCACTCCTCAAAGAGGGGACTTATCGCCGCAATTGTGGCGTGCCCAGTGCTGGGTTGCGACAATCGCACACTCCATGCCGCCATGAGATCCCGCCGGAGCTCTGTCCGCTGTGCCGTGATTTCTCGCGGCAGCGGAGTTACACCCCGGCGTTTCGCCTCCTCGCGCAACTCCCACATGTGCGCGAGGACTTTCGCCTCCAGATCCCATGGCGGTAGTCCGGCAAGGAGGCTCGCCGCCTCACGGGAGATCGTTTCATCCTGGGAGTGCCATCAATAGAGTTCCTCCGTTTCATTGACAGAAGAATACAAGTAAACAGATCACTTAAAACCACCTTATATATCTATTATATTATCTATCTTACTGTTTAGGTACACGCGTCTACACATCACGCTATACATGTCCAGTTTATGCTAATCTCGCATTGCATAAGATTTCCGTACAATGCCAGGTCAGTAGGTAAATACGAAAGTAAATCTCTTTGTTGTTTTGGTCCTGAATAACAATGAACTCGTAGAAAATTGCAAATCAAAAGAATGCAATTTCACCCTTTGATTTGCGATTATTTACGAGTTCTTTCACAATTTTATTAAAATTATGAATTTAAATCGATTTAATTCCGTAAGTAATTTTCATGAAATAATTTTAATTCATAATTCATTAAACGAATCACATTAAAATCAGGATAAATCTTAATTAACTTTATTGCACAAATTCCTGAAGGCCAATTCTCGTACATAAAAAACGTTCACATTCTAGTCGCAATCTGTCAAACTTGTCAAAAATGTTGGTTAATTATTTGTTTAATTTTTGACAGATTGCGAATGCGAACATTCATAAAAATTACGGGAATTGCCACTCTGATAATCAGATGACCAATTCTCGTACTTAAATAACGTTGTTCGGTACAATATTTGCAACCGAACAGCTCAGCACTTTTGCCTGCGTGCATTTCCATAAATGCATGAATCACAACTATTACCAGTTAGTACGTATTCGGATACCAACCGCGTAACTCAAACCAAACCAAATCAAACCATCTTAGTGCTAATTTAGCTTAGATTTACCACTTAATATATTAGACCAATATTCAATATAGCCTTTAAACCATATTATTTCGTATCATTAAACCAGTCTAATATAATACCAAATCAACCAATTATCAACCAACTCAGAAGTTAGTGCTAAACCAAGCAGGCACTAAACTTTACATGGTCCTTCGAGCATTAAGGGCCTCGGTTCGCGAAGTACAGTGAAGTGTTTGTGCGCCGGGACCTTGCAACCAGTGTTTTGTATTTTACCAGTTTATAGGGAAAGTAAGTAGGCAGTGATATCAATTTTGAAGAAATTGGGCAGCTGTCGCGTAAGGAGAATATAAGGTCAGACCAAACCATTTTATACACTATATTATCAATTGCGTATTTAATTTACCGTGAGAATAATGGAGCAGTTAGCAGTCAGCCAAACGGAGATTTACGACTCCTTGGTTAAACTTCTAACTAACATCAAGAAAGACGGAGCTGAACGAAAAACCATAGATTACTGCAAACGAAAGTTGGAGATATTAGAAAATTATTGGAGAGAATATCAACGCAACCATAGGAAGTGCTGTGAACTTGCTGAATTTAACCATGTGTATTTTATAAAAAATTGCTTTGAGAAGGCGGAGGAAGTCTATTTGTCGATCAAGCAGATAATTACCAAAACCATGGAGAACTTGTTGGTAAAACAGCAAGAACCTCACCAGCCACCGACTGACGCAGGGACTTCGAAGCAAGCAGAGGGTTCGTCTCATCCACAGGCGCCGCAACACCAACGTAAGGATACGCGAGTTCCAAATGATGACAATAAACTAGAAGGCATGATAAAAAAGCAGACTATCAACTTTAGAGCTTTCATGAGAACAGTAGCTACCATACGAACCGACCAACTACAGAACAAGTGGGAGTTTGACGATGCATTAAAGTCCCTTCAAAGTCGTTGGGCTATTATCGATAGCCTGCACTGGGATATAGAAGGTGAAAACGGAGATGAGGATGTCTGGTACCAAGATGAATTCAACAGATATGAGAAAATGTATAACGATTTGAAGAAAACCATCAACTCGAAAATGTGTTCTGTATCTCATCGCGACAAATCTACTCCACAGATGGATATTCCAACATTCCAAGGCAACTACCACCAATGGACGTCGTTTAAAGACTTATTCACAGAAACCATACATAAAAACCCATCGTTATCAAACGCTCAAAAAATGCAGTTTTTAAAGAGCAAGGTAGTAGGAGAAGCAGAGCGTCTGATCCACCATCTTCAGATTAGCTCGGAAAATTACGAGGTATGCTGGGAAATACTGAACCACAGATATGGCAACAGTAGACTTATTTTCACGTCTCACGTAAACATACTACTGAACATTCCTAGTATGCAGCAACAATCCATCGGGGCGATCAAAAAACTGCATGACGTGACCAAAGAATGTCTCCACGCAATTCAAAACCTAGGAGTAGATATCATCACCTGGGATCCACTGTTGGTACTCTTGTTAGCACAAAAACTTGACAGTGAGTCATTCGCTGAATATATTGAGTCAGTGAAGAATCCCAGGGAACTACCAGTCCTTCAAGAATTCCTAGATTTCTTGGAAAACAAGTTTACCGCCTTAGAAGCATCGCGGCGTAAACAAGAAACAAATAACCAAAAGATGACCATCCAACCACAAAACCATCAAAATTATCAAGCAAACCAGAAGAATTATTATAGTTCAAATAATAACCAGCAATCATCAAATAAAAGCTATCAAAACAACATGAAAAACTATACGAAATCGTTACATGTGTCGCGGTCAATCACCTGCACATTGTGTAATGCTGACCACGGGCTATGGATGTGTTCCCAATTTTTGCAAATGTCGGATGAGCAAAAACTAAAAACTGTCAACCATCTAAACTGTTGCACCAATTGCTTATTCAACCATTTTAATAAACCTTGTTTATCGAATAAAACTTGTCGCAAATGCAACGGTAAACACAATTCATTATTGCATGACGCAATTACAACCAAAAACAGGCCAAACACATCAGCAAAACCAAACCATAAGGCTGCGCACACACTTGCGACAGCATGCGTGACCAATAACGAGCAAGCAGCAGCTTCAACACATGTATCTTGGGATGACGTGTCCGAGACACTCTTAGCTACGGCCTTAGTGGAAGTGCCAGGATACAATGGCACATACCATACCATGAGGGCTTTGATTGACCAGGGATCTCAAATTTCTTTGGTAAGCGAGAAGGCGGCTCAAGTTTTAAAACTACGAAGACACCCTTGCAAAGGAACCATATTCGGCGTAGGTGAAAAAGAAAACAGCTGCAAGGGAGTAATAAACATACGAATTAAATCAATTCATAATGAGTTCACCTTAGAAGGAGAAGTCCTTATAATGAATAATCTCATCAAAAGTTTACCAAATAAATCATTTATAAAACCATCTTGGCCTCACATACAAAACATAAATTTGGCAGATCCAGAATTTAATACCAGTCGATCAGTGGACCTACTGCTTGGAGCAGATATATACTGCAAGATAGCTTTAGGTGGCCTTTTGAGGGGTGATAGAGACGACCAACCAATAGCCCAACAAACGCAATTAGGATGGTTGCTGTGTGGGACAATGACACCACGATACAGGTGTAACGTCGTTCTTCACAATACGGACGATTTACGCCGATTCTGGGAAAACGAAGATATCAACCAGCAGATTGAATTGTCCACCGAAGATCATGAATGTTTGCAATACTTTCTGTCAACAACAGAGAGATTGAAAGATGGGAGATACCAGGTCCGATTACCGTTCAAACCAGAAACCAAGGAACAGCTAGGGTCCACTAAACCATTAGCTTTGGCACAATTTCGTAACTTAGAGAGAAAGTTACAGAAAGATCCAGAATTGAAAACAGAATACACAAAATTTATGAACGAGTATTTTAACTTAAACCATATGCTGCAGTCAGCAACAAGTATGAAACCCGAGTGCTACCTACCACACCATTGCGTCACTCGTGCTGAGTCAACCACTACAAAGTTGCGTGTTGTGTTCAACGCGTCTGCTAGATCATTATCGGGACTTAGCTTGAATGACGTCATGTACCGAGGTCCCAACCTACAACAAGATCTGCAGGAGCTGATTTTAAAATGGAGACAGTATCAGTTTGTTTACACAGCTGATATCGAGAAAATGTACCGACAGATAATGGTGCATCCTGAAGATCAGTCGTATCAGAAGATATTATGGAGGGACTCACCATACCAACCTATCCAGACATACCAACTCACAACCATAACTTACGGCACAAAGCCTGCACCATTTTTGGCTATGATGTGCTTAAAACAACTAGCTGCCGAGGAAAAACAAAACTTTCCCGATGCAGCAAAAGCATTAGAAGAGTGCTTCTATATGGATGACTATTGTGGCGGAGCAAACTCAATAGAACAAGCAAAACTACTTAAATCAGACCTAATAAAACTGCTTAGCAAGGGTGGGTTTAATTTACGAAAATGGGCCACAAATGAACCAAAACTACTCGCTGACTTAGAAAAAGATTTGTGGAACCAGCAAATCTACGAGTTTAAACAGTCAGACTCGACAAAAACGTTGGGACTTGGATGGAATCCGCAACAGGACAAATTCATCTTTGACTCGAAACTGGAGCCAGTAGCATTATCAAAACTAACCAAAAGGTCGCTTCTCTCCGACATATCAAAAATATTCGACCCATTAGGCTGGCTCACACCATTCACCATAACCATGAAGATGCTATTCCAAAGTGTCTGGTCATCAAGTCTTAACTGGGATGACGCGCTACCAGAAGATATTAAGATTAAGTGGCTAAACTTAAGGGGAGAAATAAAAGACATCAACACCATAGAAGTAAAACGATGGCTAGGAATAAAGAAAACCAATAACTTGCAATTACACGGATTTTGTGATGCGTCGAACAAGGCGTATGCCGCTGTTATATATTGCAAAGTCAGCAACCAAAATACTACTAACGAGGTAACTCTGGTCGCAGCAAAAGCAAGATTAGTGCCCGTAAGTAAAGACATATCAATACCAAGGTTGGAGTTAATGGGTGCCCAACTATTATCACAGCTGATGCAAAAAGTTCAGACTTGCTTGGATTCGTATAACCAGGAAATATATTGCTGGAGTGATTCAACAGCAGTGTTAGGATGGATCCAAGGAGATCCAGCGAGATGGAAACCATTCGTCTCAAACCGCGTGAAAGCTATCACCAAATTAATACCAAAAGAAAAATGGAGTTATGTTAAAACCATTGAAAATCCAGCTGACTGTGCCAGCCGTGGATTAAGAACCAAACAATTAAGAAACCATGACCTATGGTGGCAGGGGCCATCATGGATTCAAGCATTCCAAAACCAAGCCATACCCCAAACCACCTATGAAACCAGCTTAGAGATAAGACAGTCTAATGCAGTAGTTGTGGAAAAACACCAGAAAGAAACCATGACCATACCAAACATTATTAACCATTTATTAAATAATTTGAATTCATTCGCAAAAATTGTGCGCGCTTTTGCATGGATACTACGACTACCTACTGCAAAGGCAGGCCGTCAACCCTATCTCACATTACATGAACTCCGTCGCGCAAAACTGCTGATTATTAAAAGTGTGCAACATATGGAGTTTGCTAGTGACGTCAGTTACTTACTAAAGAATAGAAACGTGCATTCGAAAAGTAAACTTTTACCAATACACCCCATCCTAGACCAGGATGGTATTTTGCGAGTAGGGGGCAGATTAAGAAACGCACAAATAAGTTCAGAGATGAAACACCCAATCATATTACCACACAACCATCGAATTACCACGCTAATAATTAAATACGCTCATGAGCTAACTTACCACGGTGGAGCGCGCCTTACTTTATCAAACATTCGACAAAATTATTGGATAATCAGCGGATATTCAGCTACAAAGAAAGTTATAAGACAGTGTGTTACATGCAAGAAGCAAGAGCCCATCCAACAATATCAGCTCATGGGTGATCTACCATCATCCAGAGTAAACCCTGAAAGCGCCTTCTATCATTGTGGTGTCGACTACACAGGCCTTGTGGATGTGAAAGTAAACAAAGGACGAGGGATAATAGCTTACCTTAATTCACGACCACTTTGTGCGCTATCAGAAGACCCGGAGGATTTAAACTTCCTCACACCAGCCCATTTCCTATCAGCAAGACCAGGTTTAACCGTAATTGACACAGCAGAAGACGCCAGAACCAGGTGGCATCTAGTGTCGAAATTATTTGAAGATTTATGGAAGAGATGGAAAACAGAGTACTTAACTCAACTATCAACCAGAAACAAATGGATGAAATACCAAAAGAACGTCAACGTGGGTGATCTAGTAATGATACATGACGACAACTTACCAGCAGGGAAATGGCCAATGGGTCGTGTGATGGAAGTCCATCCAGGAAAAGACGAACTTGTCAGAGTAGTGACTTTAAAAACCAAAAACGGCTACATGAAGCGCCCTATAGTTAAACTATCAGTTTTACCTATACACCAAACAGAACCAACCATACCAGAAAAACAAAAAGGCGAACTACTACAACATTAAAGTACTAAAGCCGAAAAGGAACCACGTAATCGTCCGCAACCAAACACCAGAACGCACAGTACCTGTCCCAAAATAGTTAACATTGCATTGGCATTGTTACTGTTCTTAAGTATAATATTACCAACAACAGCTTCATACAATATTACACAATTTGATACCAATAAAAGTTTGTACTTTGATACTGTGGGGAAAGTACAATTGATTCGAGATAAATGGAAACTAGTCACATACTCTAACATGTCTCCATATTGGCAAGGAGACACAGCCATCAAGGACTTTACAAGATATCTCGACAAAACATGTGAAACAATTATGGAATCAAGTCACTGTCATATGATACTCCTACAAATACGTCACGATTACAATGAACTGCAATACTATAACCAGCTGTTGCTTAGCCAGCACTACGGCGAGCGCATACGAACACGACGCGGCCTTATCAACGCTGTCGGCTCAATCGCAAACTCATTGTTCGGAGTATTAGACGAAAGCTTCGCAGAAAAATACAGACAGGACATTGAACTTGTGCACCGTAATCAAAAACACCAAGGTCAGTTATGGAAGAACTTGACATCTATCGTCGAAGCAGAGCACAATGTACTACAAAGAACTGAAGACATAATAGCAAAACAACACAAAACCATAAATAAACATTTAAATGCTTTGGACAAGGTTAACAGTAAGCTGCAACAAGAAATCAATGTGATGACAACACAACAGGACTTCACATTGGTCTCTATAGCTACCATTAATATGATGCAAAACTTGAAACAGATACAGGATACTTTGATCGATACAATATCGGAAATCTACCATGGTCAAATCAGTCTGCATCTATTGACACCAGCACAGCTCAAACGAGAGCTACAAATTATCTACGGCCAAATGCCTCAAGATTTAGGCCTACCAATCGAAAACATAGAGACAGACCTTCAGCATATCTACAAGCTACTGAGAACAAAGGCTCGGGTCACCGAAAAATATATTATCTTCGAAATTACATTCCCGCTCATAGCAAGAGAAAGTTTTCAATTATATAGGATAATACCAGTTCCGCAACAAACCAATTACAGTATGACCAGCATAATACCAATATCGGAATACGTCGCAGTGAACCTAAAAAAGGATGCTTACTTTGTACCAACCATACATGAACTTGACACATGTTTGTATCAGGGAGAATCCTTCATGTGTGAGCTCTTCAAACCCATCCTAAATTTGGAAAATGATGAAAACTTTTGCGAAACAAATCCAATAACCCAAAGGTGCAAAACAGAAAGAACAGCGTGCAAAAACAGATGGGTAGAATTACACTCAACGTCACAATACCTATATTTTTGCTGTGACACATATTCCATCAAAATCATATGCGGCGATCAAGTTACTGTTCGTCAGCTGACTAGAGCAGGGGTCATTAGCATGACTCAGAAATGCTTTATTAAAAGTAAAGATTTCACACTGTATTCTTTACAACAACAATCCAATCAACTAAATTTTTCACCAAACATGCTCGTACCAGAGCTAGACCAGATAAACCACATTGTGAATGTTAAAATACCAACGGAAATAGCATTACCAGAGGACAAGTCTGAATAGATCTTTATCAGTTCTTGGAGAACAGATCAAAACACTGAAAACCACCAAAGCTGAAGTCGATGACTTATCAGTCCATGACATTCACCAGTACACCGTCGTCTACATACTGCTGGGAGTTGTCCTAAGCGCGGCAGCAGTCTGGGTCTGGAAAAGAGTGAGATGCTGTTCGGTTTCCACGGCCAGCCGGGCGGAGCCTCATCACAGACAGGAGTCTGTAACGACTACAGCCGAGTCAACCAGAGTGCATAGTGAAGTGCAACCGCGAAAGCAGAGTACTGCTGACCGTCAGCAAAGTGAGAGAGAGTCGATAGGTCTAAGTGCATATTTCGCGAGACGGTGGCCCAGTACTATGCGTAGTGCGGGTAAAAAGGAAAGGGCTACGTTGCCTAAAATGCGAAAAGAACGTGTGCTTACAGTTGAAGACACATTAGTGTAAAGAATTTATGTTTTTTAAGGACAACCGTAATTTATACTTTATTTACCATTTTACAATACTTTTACTTAAGTTTACCATTTTATAACACTTACTTTTGTTTACCATTTTATAATTACTTTACTTTGTTTACCATTTGACTTGTATTATTATTTAACTAAGGTGATTTGATGATTACTTTAGTCTTTTCTTATCTCATCTGGTGCTCGGGAATATGTTCGGTACAATATTTGCAACCGAACAGCTCAGCACTTTTGCCTGCGTGCATTTCCATAAATGCATGAATCACAACTATTACCAGTTAGTACGTATTCGGATACCAACCGCGTAACTCAAACCAAACCAAATCAAACCATCTTAGTGCTAATTTAGCTTAGATTTACCACTTAATATATTAGACCAATATTCAATATAGCCTTTAAACCATATTATTTCGTATCATTAAACCAGTCTAATATAATACCAAATCAACCAATTATCAACCAACTCAGAAGTTAGTGCTAAACCAAGCAGGCACTAAACTTTACACAACTTTTATGTTACATATAAATTTTAAAATTTGCATTCATTAATTTAAATTTTACGAATGTATTTGGTTGTATGACTTCACAAGTTAATACATTTGCGTAAAGATCATTTCCACCTAAAGCAGTAATAAATATTGGTGATTTTTAAGGCGTACTCAGTTCAGGGTAGGTCGGGTGCAGTCAAGGGTAGATAGTTGCGTAACACATAAATGACAATAGGGTAAACGGACAAATATTTTTTTTCGTCGGTCAGGTATATTATTAAAAAATATTGGACATGTATTTTTATTTTTTTACGTACTTAATCTAAAGATTACGGCGATACATTGAGTTAAAATATGCCATGACGTAACGAGTATGTAGATTTTATACTTAGTTGTGACGTAGCGACGCCCACTCCCTAACTTAAAATGCGTTTTATCTAAGTAATTTTTTATTAATTATATGATAAAGCAAAAAATACGTGTCTAATATTTTTTTATTCTCTGACTGACGGACTAATTAGAATTTCTTTTTTTTACCCAAGCATCATCCCTATTTTTAGGAAGTTTTCTTAGAGATCGTTATGTTAGAGACGCGTCGCGCTGTCGCGTCGCGCCAGTCGGCACGAGGCTTTGAACGAGTTTTAAGTCATGTTTGAATTTTGAGTGAGGTTCTGGAATACGGGCCTAAGTAGTTGACAATTAGGCATTTTATCTGAACACTCAATGCCAACTGTCACTTGGCAGTGACAGTTGGCATTGAGTCAATTTGGGGCAGATCGTTTCATCCTTTTTTTTTTTTTTTTTTTCATGATGGGAAATCATCAAATGACTTCTCCCGCTCTGGGCAGAGCGAGAGGGTGTGTCCTTCCTAATCCACCCGTGTTCCTTCCGTTGCATGTGTGCCGGCGCCGCGTTATCCCTTTCGGACAAACCCGCAACCCCAGCAGGCATTGGTCTTTCGACCCCGTCGGTTGGTGCTGACATCTCTTTGAGGCGCGCTTGGAACACAACGCGCCGTCGACACGGGCCTGGTCCTTATCGGACGGCGAGCTGCCCATTGCTCACCGTCCGCAAGCCCGCGCCTACGGTGGCCGGAAGTCGGCTCTCGACTCCCGACGCCCGGGGCATCTCCTGCGGCGACTAGGGCCGCGAGGGCGTGCAGCTTGCATCTCCCTCGCGCGCTCCGCCTCCTCCTTCGCGAACATAACTGCTCCGCAGAAGGAGGTGACGGCCTCCCATGCACTCTCGCTCCGAACCATGGCCTGAACCAGGGCCGGACGCGAGAGATTGCCGCCGCCGATCACCTCCGTGAGGACACGGCGGTGCTCCACCCAAGCCGGGCAGACCTCCACCGTATGCTCCACCGTGTCATCCGGGCGATCCACACAGTGGTGACACCCGGGCGTTTCCTCCCGCCTTACGCGGAACAGGAACCTCCCGAAACAACCTTGTCCGGTGAGGACCTGCGTCAGGCGGAAGGTGAGGACGCCATGACGCCTCTCAAGCCACTCCTCAAAGAGGGGACTTATCGCCGCAATTGTGGCGTGTCCAGTGCTGGGTTGCGACAATCGCACACTCCATGCCGCCATGAGATCCCGCCGGAGCTCTGTCCGCTGTGCCGTGATTTCTCGCGGCAGCGGAGTTACACCCCGGCGTTTCGCCTCCTCGCGCAACTCCCACATGTGCGCGAGGACTTTCGCCTCCAGATCCCATGGCGGTAGTCCGGCAAGCAGGCTCGCCGCCTCACGGGAGATCGTTTCATCCTGGGAGTGCGATCAATAGAGTTCCTCCGTTTCATTGACAGAACAAGTAAACAGATCACTTAAAACCACCTTATATATCTATTATATTATCTATCTTACTGTTTAGGTACACGCGTCTACACATCACGCTATACATGTCCAGTTTATGCTAATCTCGCATTGCATAAGATTTCCGTACAATGCCAGGTCAGTAGGTAAATACGAAAGTAAATCTCTTTGTTGTTTTGGTCCTGAATAACAATGAACTCGTAGAAAATTGCAAATCAAAAGAATGCAATTTCACCCTTTGATTTGCGATTATCTACGAGTTCTTTCACAATTTTATTAAAATTATGAATTTAAATCGATTTAATTCCGTAAGTAATTTTCATGAAATAATTTTAATTCATAATTCATTAAACGAATCACATTAAAATCAGGATAAATCTTAATTAACTTTATTGCACAAATTCCTGAAGGCCAATTCTCGTACATAAAAAACGTTCACATTCTAGTCGCAATCTGTCAAACTTGTCAAAAATATTGGTTAATTATTTGTTTAATTTTTGACAGATTGCGAATGCGAACATTCATAAAAATTACGGGAATTGCCACTCTGATAATCAGATGACCAATTCTCGTACTTAAATAACGTTCACATTCAAGTCGCAATCTGTCAAACTTGTCAAAAATGTTGGTAAATTGATTGTATAATTTTTGACAGATTGCGAATGCGAACATTCTTAAAAATTACGGGAATTGCCCCTCTGTTATTCAGATGACCAATTTTCGTACTTTTAAAACGTTCACATTCTAGTCGCAATCTGTCAAAAATCTTGGTAAATTGATTGTATTTTTGACAGATTGCGAATGAGATGCGAATGCGAACCTTCTTAAAAATTACTGGAATTGTTCCTCAGATCTGTGACAGACAGACGGAGGGCGGTATAAGGCCTGTTTCTGTGTTAGGCCTTTGATCCTATAACGCCTTTTTCCCACGGTGGTAAGTAGAAACTACGACTGCATTCTGAGTTACGCTGTAATCAATTTGAGCGTGCTAACGGCCGTACCGAATAATCCTGAGCGCGATAACGACGTCATGACATGCGCCATCTTGCGATAATGCCGACCATGCCTTTTACTAATATCACGGTGAGCGCTGTCAAAGATGACAGTTGTGCTGTTTTGTTTTGAGTTGCATCATAACTTTAGACAAACGTGGCATCTTCGAAATTGTGCTTCTGGCTACCGTTATTATATTATCTGTGCTACTGTGGCCACCTAACCATATTTAATTTCGTCTTCTTATCGATGCTCTTTATTGTCTTAAGTCTCATAATAACACAGTTGAACACAGATGGTTCACTCCGCTAAATCATTTAAATAAAAAGCGACCCTTGCTACGACACAATAACGTGCAATTCAGGTCGCACATTGCTAATTACCTACACTTATATTCACCTAGAAGTTGCCTCTCTTTCTATCGCGTCTATCTACAGGGTGGCAGGGACATCGACGCGAAAACTGTTACGATGGATTCAGTACGCACGGCTACACATCAAGCTATACATTCCCAGTATAAGCTGACCTCACATTGTACGGATATCCTATACAATGCCAGATTAACATAAACTGGAAATGTATAGCTTGATGTGTAGCCGTGTGTACGTGATTCTGAACCCCAATGAGTTGAAATTTTCTGTCGGTTATTTAAAAAAAAATCTGTTGATCCATACATTTTGACCGCGTAGGTAAATATTGCACTTTTCTATGACAATGCAGTTTTTTTTTTATGACCGATGAAAAATTTCAACGCAGTGGGGTTCAGAATCATATACTGAATCCATGGTAACAGTTCTCGCGTCGATGTCCCCGCCACCCTGTATATCTTCTGAATACGTTACGCTCACTGAATTGGCCCGACAAGTCGAGCCCGCCGCGTACTTTTAGCTTCATTCCTAAAATGCGGAGTGATCCATCTATATTCATTTAACAATAATAGACTTTGGCCGTATTATCAGATGTTATCATCGTCCACTGCGTCACGTAGTTCTGCAAATAAAAAAATAATTGAGCAATCTTAGAACGTGCGATGTCATACGTATTATTACGAGTAAGTATCAGGGTTATTAAAAAACATGTATAAGTTATACATATCTATCCTGCGTCCGCAATATAGTTTCCAAAAATGTTAACAAATACTTACTTAAGTGTGTTTGTGTTTATGGCTATTTCAAAAGTGTCATAGTCATTTTCTAATAAACTTAATTTACACTAGGTACACACGGCTACAGATCAAGCTATACATTTCCAGTTTATACTAATCGCGCATTGTATAGGATTTCAATGCAACGAGAGGTCAGCTTATACTAGAAATGTATAGCTTGATGTGTAGCCGTGTGTACTATAAAGTTGAAATTTGTTTAAGTTAAAATAACATCAATTAGAAACAAGGATTAGAATATGGAATAGGTATATAAAAAGATATAAAATATTTAATACCGTCAAAAACCCTTCAGGACGCTTATAGCGGTATGTATGAAATCCAATAATAATAAATGATTTTATTTCTTTAAGTAAGTTTATACCAACACATTTACACACATGAAGCCTTTATTCCGGTAAAAAAAAAAGTTAAGGATTTACAATTATTATACAAACCATTTTTGCTGGTAGTACTTAGTTGACTCCCAACGATATGGTGTCGCCCCTATTTCGCCAATAGTCGGGCACAAACCCAGAATTGGAATATCATATTGAGAAAACCCAATAACACTGCTCGACTGGGGAATCTAACCCGTGACTCAGGCTAAGCATACTTGCGAACACTAGACACTGAGATTTTTGTTATAAGATAATAAAATCGTAGTCTATCGTAATTTTTTACCACTATAAGCAATGACGAGGCGAAAAATATTAAGTAGGTGACTAAGACAGGTTTTGTCAGGTACAATCATAGAATTATACATTATAACAAAGTCCAAATTTCAAGGTGGCTGGTCAATGTAAAACACGGACTTTGGACTAGATATATCTACTACTAAAGGACAGGTTATATTATGACAATAAGGTTTTTGAATAGGGATGACGACAAAAAAAAAAATTTAGTCCATGTAGATTAATTTTAAAAAAATTAGTAAAAATTATTAAACATTTATGTTGCAGACTGACCCACGCGTAAATAGGTAAGTATACATATTTAAAAAGTAGGAGGTACAGATTATTAGTAATACCTTTATAAATATGTTAAAGAACATAATAATGTTATTTAATAACATCATGTTATAAATAATAAAATTAATAATAAAGCGTCTGCATGAAATGTAGCTGCAACTTTTTACTTGAAGTATTTTTGCTCGTTAAATTATTCAGGCGTAGAAAATGTCAAAAATGAAAAATTACATTTGTAAAGATTTTTGGAGGTACTAAATCAGTTGCTTAATACTGGTTTGATCAGAATGGTTTAATTCGTTGTAGTTTTGGAGTACAGGCACGGTCTAGGGCCCGGGTCTCACCACTGTGTGGATCGCCCGGAGGACACGTTGGAGCATACGGTGGAGGTCTGTCCGGCTTGGGCGGAGCACTGCCGTGTCCTCACGGAGGCGATCGGTGGCGGCGATGTCTCACGTCCGGCCCTGGTTCATAGCTATGGTTCGGAGCGAGAGTGCATGGGATGCCTTCACTTCCTTCTGCGAAGCAGTAATGCTCGCGAAGCAGGAGGCGGAACGCGCGAGGGAGAGGCAAGAATCGCGCCCTCGCGCTCCTAGTCACCGCAGGAGACGCCCCGGGCGTCGGGAGTCACGAGCCGACTTCCGGCCACCGTAGGTGCGGGCTTGCGGACGGTGAGCAATGGGTAGCTCGCCGTCCGATAAGGACCAGTCGGTCGATTCTGTATAAATATTAACGTGAAGCTTAGGTGAAGTGAGCGTGAAGTGAGCTGTCACTGCCATAAAATCGAGCGGCAGGATGCTAGGGATTAACACTATTGACAGCTCACTTCACGCTCACTTCACCTAAGTTTCACGGTGATATTTTTACAGAATCGAAGGGCAGGCCCGGGTCGACGGCACGTTGTGTTCCACGCGCGCCTCAAAGTGATGTCAGCACCAACTGACGGGGTCCGTAAGGGCCAATGCCTGCCAGGGTTGCAAGTTTGTCCGAAAAGGATATCGCGGCCCCGGCACGCAGGCAACGGAAGGAACACGGGTGGGTTTATGTCAGTAAAAGTCTGACACACCCTCCCGCTCCGTCCAGAGCGGGAGAAGTTATTTGAAAATTTACCACCCAAAAAAAAAAAAGAGGTTCCTGTCTCTGCAGCCCTAACCACCAGTAGCTAGACACCCGACACCGGCGGAACACAATTTTTTATGCAATGACATGTAAGAAAGTACGATTCTAGCCACGATTTCAATTGCAAATTGACTAGTAGGTAATATGTGATCAACAACAACTTATTCTAAGCTAAACACGTTTGAGAGAAAAACCCAGAGGCGGCTTTACCTATGGTGCAGGGTGTGCAGCGCACACGGGCGCAGGGTCTTAGGGGGCGCCGAGCGCTGCTCGCGACAACGTTTTAATCAAATTCCAAACAAGACCAAAACATATTCTGTAAAAAGGCAGTTTGTAGCTGGAGGCCCCCTACGCTAAATATAAACGTAGGGTGTTAAAATTTCGACCTCGCTGCGCTCGACCCAATATTCTTATTTTTTTAGAATTCTCTGCGTAAATCGACAATGTATTTCGTATTTATATATATGGTCAAAAGAAAAACTGACTTATCCGGGACGAGGTGTTAAGTGTTTTAAATTTTCAAGCTCGCTACGCTCGCTCTACCATCCTATATTTTTCTGATCCTCTAGCTTTTCGGTTGTCGACAAAGTATACTCTATTTCTGTATCAATGGTCAACAGAAAACCTAACCTTGCCGTTAGACCCACTCTTTCGGAAGCTCTACTGAGGTCATCAAGCATTGTACTGAGGTCCGACATAGTCTCAGCCATGACAACTGAAGCTATAACGTAGATGTATAAATAAAAACGAAACATGAACTATATATTCCATAAAGTACAGTCAGCAAGAGCTAATTTGTGTGCGCGCACTTGCCTTCGAATATTTATTTGTGCGTTTTCTCAAATTGTTGAATTTTGTCTTTTGCCACTGAATTCAGTCAGCGATTTACGGCAATGGTACAACACTATTACACTATGACAATATTGTAAATAAACAAATAAAATAACACGGCGTCTCCATATATTTTCTATCATTGAGATATATGTTCAATCTTATGCTTCAAGCACATTCAGTTTCACAGATTTGAATTCCATTGAATTAGTATGTGTATATGTGGTCCCATGATGCTTGCGTAGAACGGAGTCTTACCAAAAAGAAACAATAAATTCGTCCAACAAACTGTCAAATCAAAATGACAAATTGACAACCAGTTGTCCAGTTTGAATTTTCAAAAGTTTTGTGTTCAGCGGTTGAAAACTAATAACTATTGATTCCTAATTACACATTATACAGAAAAGCGCATTTCAAATTATACAAAAGGTCACATTTAAAGGTAAATATAAATTGGGAATTGTGTTTGGCTGTAAATTACGTTAAGTTTTATCTTTATGGATGAGTCATTTCACCGGTTACATTTTGAAAGTGTGTTTATAATATTATGTAGCATTTAAGTAACAAAATTAAGTAAAGTAACGTAATTTAGTTACTTAAATATAATTCTGTTACAAATACATCATGTTTATACAATAAACATTATATTTGTGCTACCAATTGCTTCTATTGTAATCGGAAGTTTATTTTTCGGTTCTTGTAGTTTTTAAGTGTAGAGTAAAAATAATCTTCAAAAAGTTTGTTTGGCCTCTATCGTTAACGTCTTTTTATGTCAAGTTTACTACGTACTAGTTACGAGTTCTGTTTATTGAATGTGTAGGAGTATGACCTAAGGTGGTTATTATTATAACAGATATAATACCCAAAATATTGAAGAAATAGTTTAACTCAGATTTGTTATTGGTTTTTGGTTTCATAGCCAACAAAATTGGTATCATTTTCATGCACATTTATTTATTAAGTCATTCATAATAAAAACAATGGTTCTCAGAATGCTTTATCCATATATATCTGTTTCAGATGCCTTCGGTGTACACATTCTCCCGCAGCGACAATGAGATCATGCAGGAGCTGTTACGCGTGTTCAGCTCAGGTCGTGGCACGGCTCGGGAACAGTGGAGCATGCAGGCGGAGCTGCTGGTAGAACCAGTCGGCTGGGATGCACTGTGGAAACTCTCCAAAGATTTTTGTAAGAAGTTTGGTGAGTTCTATGTTACATATTTCCTGTACTGTATCCCACTATCATACAAAATGTGGAAGTTTGTAAAGATGATTGTTTGTAAGGGGAAATTTTGCACATCATATCCTGGATTAACACAGTGTACATTGAGTATTTCGTCTAGGATGCTAGTGGGCTTTGGGCAACAATAAGTAAATACATCATTTTGAAAATAGTATTGTCACCTTTTGTGAACCTAAAATTTAAACATAATTGTTTAGACTTTGGTAAGTTATTCATTAATTCTAATAATAGAAAGTCAAACTTACTCAAGAATCAATTAGCTGACCTTATTATCATAATTCACTATTAATTAAGAGGTTATTGACTTAAATCTTCAATTAATTGTAAGCACTGAAATAAACAAACAATTAAAAGAGTGTAACTGAATGTCAGAAGAAGTAATTTTTAAAATAAAGTTGTGTTTCTTAATCTACAGAAGTAAGATTCCCCTGCATCGCCTACGTATCAGTCACTTCAGTAGACTTTGAGAACCTGTCTGCTTGCGTTGACGTGCTCAGCGTACAACATGAATCGGTATCACTGCCGGAGAATATTGTTGATGTACCACTGATTGAGCTCTGGCCTACTATGAAACAACGAGAACAGTGTATTAATGTGGCTACTACTGCGGAGTTCATTGATTTATTAAGGTACCTACTTTTAATTCTAATGTCTAGTGAATCAAGTTTCTATAATTTAAGGCGGTGGATTGCATCCTACGGTTGCACAGTGTTGGGGTTTCCAATGAAAATTTGCATGATATAGTTTGCTGCTTGCTTATTTTTCAAACTTATTCTCTACAAGAAAATTAATTATAATTATAAAATGTGTATGCACACTTTGCGGCAGTTGTTCAATGTCTCTCTGCTTATAACAGCTGCTCTAACTGACGTGTCTGTCCTTGTTGCGGCATGCAACTTTCGTCCACACGCAGTATCTTTATTTTTTTTTGGCATTTCTAACCAATTGGTTTGCTATAAACTCTACTTAACCTTTCTTTCTGACTAAAGTATACACGCTCTTAATTCTAGATTCTACTACAATGATATCTGGATGCCATGGGACGATGCAGACGATAAAGTCCTTCTACCAAATACAATAGAAGAACGTATGCAGCTGTGGTCCGATATGCACAACGGTACCATTCCAAATTGTGTGGCTCGGTCCATTACACTACTTAGGAATAGTGCTATTGACGCCCATGAGAAGCTGAGGCAGCTGGACTCCTCGCTGTGTGAGGGAGATTTGGCGAATGATGATGGTAAGTGTGGTTTATACTTATTATCATCTTCATTTTTGTGAATGAGTTCCACTGCTGGATATAAGGCTACCGTGAATTACGCAAGTATCAATGGCTCAAAATTATAAGCAGGCTCTCATGTACGGACCCCTAACACTATACTATATTCAAATCCTTGTTTCCAATTGATGTTATTTCTATTTTAACAAGTATCAAATTTGTATTAGTGTTAAAAGAAAGAGTCAAAAAATTTTTGAACTTGTAGCGCAAGCTGAACTTTATAAAGTCAGTCAATCAAGTCAGTGAAGTCTTTTTGAAAGTAATTTTCCAAAAACACATTATTATTTGTTTACATGTTTGAGAATGAAATTGCGAACTGAGGATAACTAATTTCATTTTGTAGATTTTTTCGTTGCGTCATCGTCCTGGAGTGAAATATAATGAAATCATTCTACTCTTACTTTAATGTTTTAATCATACACGCAAGCTGGGCTGAAGTAACCATTTCAGCTTACAGGGACATGTTAGAATGGGGCCGCGGTCTTCGAATCGCGCCTACGGGGCCTGTAATAGTGACTGTAGTAATACACTATCAAAATCTGCTTCCTTTGGAAATTGCATGGCCTTAAATATCACTATAATACCGGTGCGTGTCGGACCACGCACAATGAAGGGTTCCGTAGTTGGGATGAATTTATCCCAAATACAAATACATTGTTGTTGAAAAACATGTTGTCACATACATTCCAACTGCGAATGTAAGTGCTTACGCACAATCTTGAGTGATTTACCATGTTATTTTAGGACCATAGAATAGGGATGATGCCTGGGTAAAAAATATCAAATTCTAATTAGACCGTCAGTCAGATAATAAAAACATTTTAGACACGCATTTTTTGCTTTATCATATTAATAAAAAATTACATAGATAAAACGCATTTTAAGTTGGGGAGTGGAGGTCGCTACGTCACTTGTACGTATAAAATCTACATACTCGTGACGTCATGGCACATTTTATCTCATTGTATCGCCGTAATCTTTAGATTACGTAAAAAAATAAAAAATACGTGTCCAATATTTTTTTATAATCTCAAAGACGGACTAATTTTTTTTTTTTGTCATCATCCCTATTCTTATAGGTTTTCCTTTAATCTATGAATATAAAGAACCATTCTCTGTATTTCTTTCAAAATTTTAGGCTCAGTAGTTTCGGAGATAAGGGTGGGAATGGTAAATTTTCATCAATTTTCTCAAATATCTTTAAACGGATTTATAAATGATAAAAAAAAAATGCAATAAGCCCTTTCGTTTGATATGTCACACGGTACAGTTTACAAAACGTTATTTTTCAAATGATCTTGTTCGCCCCCCAAGAGTGACCCTTCAAAATTCATTTATTTACGTTACACGTCCATGTTTGGTTCACAGAAATACATATGTGTATCAAATTTTAAGTTATCGGTCCATTAGATTCGGAGCAAATTGGCTGTGACAGATGGACAGAACAATAAAAATAAGAAAAAATAAATAAATCATCATCATTTATTACAGATTCCCTCCTACCGCCAAACTACATATCTCTCTGTGCGGAAATGAACGCGCGTTTGGACGGACTTATGTCAAAGTGGACGCTGTATGAGAACTCGCTCATCAGGGAACAGTATCTCGCTAGAGAACGGACTAAGTGGCAGAAGAATAAGAGCAAGAAAAATGTAAGTATTCACATAATAAAATCAGCTTACCTAGAGTAGCCGAAGATGTAGTTAAATGGCGTACGGTTGGAGAGGCCTGTGTCCAGCAGTGGGCTGCTTTTAAAATGATAAAAATGCTACATGTAGCAAGCACGAGGAGCTCGTGGCTACGTAATTACTGCCGCATGGATCGATCCATCAGGCTACGCTTGTCGGGGTTGGTCCGTGGATGGCTGACCATCTTTACATGCCGAGACTTCTCCGTGCATCGGAAAGCACTTGCGATGGGTCCCGGCTTTCATTCGCGGATCTTTGACAGTTTTCACGGGTTGTCAGAAGCCCTAAAGACTGACAACCAGTCTTACCAAGGGTATTGTATTACCCAGTAACTGGGTTACTGGGTTGTGAAGGTCAGATAGGTAGTTGGTCCATGTAAAATACTGATATTCAGCATCCGATTAGACTGGAAGCCGACCCTAACTTAGTTGGGAAAACGCTAGGCAGATTGATGTAGCAAGCGCCTGCTGGTTTTTGAAAGTCAAAGTCAAATCAAGTCTACTATCAAATCGCATTTAATATAGCTGTTGTGGTTGGTTGGTTGAGTGTGCTGTATACTAAAAAGGTTATTATTTAAACGGTATTCAAAAATCGTCACATTTCGGTAATTGAATACACTTAAGATAAGACTGGTTTCTGACTTTAAGAAAGAAAGGAAATAAATAAATTTGACCCAGGTTACAATATTCACACAGAAAAAACTTAAATTAGTATAGTGTGCCTCACGGCTGCGCCAAATAGGCCGAGTTCAACATAAACGGCCAGCCACCTAGTGCCTGACGCTGGTTTTCAACTGGACCTTTGCACTAATTTGATGTATTGAAAATTTGCACACTTCCTATGGTTACAATACAGTGTACCTAACCCAATTTTGTAACATCACATAAACCAGTTTTATGCAAATAAATTAATTTACATATGAAATACCTATTCATGTATATTAAAATTCAACCCTCGTACATTATTCGCTTGTCGCAATATTAATGATACATCGCAGATGGGTATTCCTTCAGTGACAAGAATATTTTAAAACATAACTAGCGACCCCCCCCCCCCCCCACTTCACACGGTTTTTACGACTTGACAAAACATCAAAATTTCTTTATTCTATGTAAGTTCAATGTTAATGTTTTGTACACGCGAACCCTCCAGAATAAATGTAAATGATGGTGAAAACTGTATCAAAAACCGTTGCGAACTTAACAAGAACAACGAGCAACACAGATACACGAAAAGCGGCTTAAATTTATAATTTCTGTTGCTCATTTCTAGGTGGTAGCCCTCTGGGAAGGCGGCTCAATATTCGAATTCGGCGAGATATCAAAGTTCCTGGCCTCGCACCTGACCAGCGAGTACCACCTCAGCATGATGACGTCAGCCGACGATGCCTTGACTCTGGAGCCCGAAGAGCTGGTGGTCTGTAGCCATAACCACCAGATGCCTGATGTGCCGCTGTCGAATATCAATATCACCAGTTTCAATGGTACAGAACAGGCTTGTCCACTCACAATTGACGCGCTACAGTATCGCATTTATTCACACGTTAATGCGGATTTCTATGGGTAATGCGGTAGTGAGGCGCGTCATTTCAGAGTGGACAAGCTACCCTTACTAATATTATAAATGCGAAAACGGCTGAATGGATTTGGATGAAATTTGGCACATGGGTAGACTTTGACCTAGAAAAGGACATAGGCTTTTCTCCTGGATCGCAGAAGAAGTCATAGGCAACAGCTAGTACTTAATATTTCTTCTCTCGTTACCTATTGCATCATTCACTGAAAAAGGCGAGTCGGGGAATGAGGACCAAAAATCATGGAATCAAACTAGAAAGGGTTGTTTATGTCGCAGGATAATTAGAAAAATCGTATCTTTGTGAAAATCAAACAAGTTTATTATATCAGAATTTTTGCAAAGATTTGATTTTTCCAATAATTATTCTGCGACATTTCTGTATAAAATGTTGGATCAATTCGGCGGAATGCCAAATGGTTTTTCAACTTCATGGTGAAGTCCTTAGAAGAAAACAATCATAGTTTATTTGGGTTAATTTAGGGTTTAGTAGACGCCGAGAGTACAGGGCGTATGAATGTACAACAGTGCATTTTAATAGGGTAGATGAGGTTTTAACTTTTTTAAATAATAAGAGATGTTCATGTATGTGGAGTGACGAAAATGGATAAAGTAAGAACTGAGTGAAGGGTAAGTTTAAATGTGGCGCCAGTGTCAGAAAAGTTGAAAGGAAATCGTTTTGTTTGGGCAGACGATTTCCTTTCAACTCACATGATGAGGTGGGAGGGGGGAGGGTGTTAGGCAACCAAAAGAGAAATGAATATAAATGATGATGGATGGAGAGGGAGAGGAAGGCCAAAGGAATTATACGAAAGAGACGGAGTGAATGATAGCTTGACGGTTGACAGAGGGGAGTGGAAGAAGAAAACGTGGTGCGCCAACCCCATGTAATAATGGACAAGGCCAGGTAAATGATTGATGATGTATGAAGGAATGAATATAATAATATTATGCTTTCACATTCATAACTGCAATTCTATTAATGTCGTAGTAGTCAACTATACCATAAAACATTGGTAGTGGTCGGCAAACCGCGGCTCGCGAGCAGCATGCGGCTCTTTGGTCTATAGAGTGCAGCTCTGTACAAATGTCGATGACCGCTAGCGTAGATATGCGCGGGGGCGAGGTTTTGGTCATCAAGTTTTATTCAAAATTCAAACTTTTATTTCGAAAATATTTTCACCAAAACTGAACAGGGCATCGAAAATTAATCATTTACCTTTCGAAGTTTTCCAAGGTTAACTTGTTAATAAATAAGATGCCTTCATCATATTATTATCAGCCGTTATGATGATGATGATGAAGGCATCCTACTTCTTAGCAAGTAAATTTTAGGAAGCCTTGTGGAGTGAAAGAGGACGGGAGTTTTAAGGATTAAGAAAAGTGTATTGAGACAGTTTGGACACACAAAAATGATTGGCTCTCATATGAAATTTTTGTCGTTATATTATTGATATTTGGCTCTATTGACTAATGAGTTTGCAGACCACTGCCCTATAGCATTCGGCTGTTCTAAGATTTTTTGTTATCCGAACAGTAGTTCCAAACATTACCTCTTACAAAAAACAAACAGTTTTACCTCTTAATAATATTAGTTTAGATTGTGATAGCTTGTGCTAATTTTGCTTTGTTTCATTGCAGACGCCACTCTCGAAGCCTCAGACATGCGCTCCTGTCTGCTAATGTTATCAGAAGAGTGTCGGCTACGCAAGCTGCGATTACTGTGCACCTCAGTCAACACTGTCATTGTGATGAGGTCTGGTCGACTACATGTTATGAACTGCGTTATACAGGACCAGTCGAGTAGTTCACAGGTAATTGATATTTCAAGTAGACCATTAAAAGGCACTTTTGAACGTTTAACAACAAAATATAATTGATTTTAGTTCTTCCTTGCAAAAGTTAGTTTCGTCATAGACTATTACTACAGACGGTTCACTCCGCAACATCAATTGAATAAAAGGCGACTTTTGCTACGACACAATAAAGTGAAATTCAGGTCGCACAGCGCTAATTACCTACAGTTATATTCACCTAGAAGTTGGCTCTCTTTCTATCGCGTAACTCTTATATCTTCTGACTTCGTTACACTCACTGAATTGGCCCGACAAGTCGACCCCGTCTCGTACTTTTTATACCTAAAGTACAGAGTGCACCTTTTGTAGTATTCTGTGGTTTCGTATGGGCAAGAAACTCATACTCCTGGCTGCTTCGTCGGGCAATAAATAGCCTTTAACAGGGAGGTGCAATGTAGTGGTGCATGTGGAAATAATTGATTTTAGGAAATCATTCAGTTTCATTTCAGTTGTCCAACTTTTTCTACCCAAAAAACTAAATTCAACTTTCTTGCTATATCGACTCGGAATTGTTAAGTTTTCTGAGTTTATGTGGGATTACAGTTTCATTCCCATGAACCACAGACTCAAAAATAGACTTAACATCAATTATTTACGAGTTTTTTTTTTAAGTTCCGATTTTTATGTTCCAGAGCGACTTTGCACAAGGTATTGTCGCGATGTCAGGCGCGAAGATCCTTATAGAAGACTGCACGTTTGACAATTTTTACTCTGGAATCGTGGTTCACAAGGGAGCACAGGTAACTTTGTCATTGGAGCCTAACATAATATTGTCCCACTGCTAGCAAAGGCCTTCCAGGCAGGGCTTGGTACCGGTACTAAAAGTACAGGTTCTGTACCAGTACTTAGCGGTTCTTGCCATTTCCTTTGGGTACCGGTTCCACACGGGTACCGGTACTACACCTGACAAGTACCGGTACCAGGTACCCGCCGCATACCACAAATCTCGTTTTTGTCTTAGTTATTTTTCTTTAACTTACTATATCTGTGTTTTTCACTCTACTTACGGAAATATTTGCTTGGTACTTGGTACCGGTTTTGGTACTGATACTTATTATAAATACCAATTGTACAGGTACTACTCTGGTACCGGTATCACACCAAGGATAATGGTACCAGGTCCCAAAAAGACTGGTATTTCAAGCCCTGCACTCAAGCAAGCAGGACAACTATGTTACGGGTTTTGTCGACGGAAGAATAGACAAAATGACGGATGGTGATTGTTTATCTGTCATTTTGTCTATTATTCTGTCGACAAAACCCGTTTCTATTGTGGTTATACTGGGCGTGCAAGTCATCTAAATGGAATTTAATTTTTAAAAAATATTATTGCTTCCTGGGCCTCGTATTCGCAAGCGCAACTGCTAAGTAATCTCATTATCATTACCGTCCCTACCGTTATTTAGACTGATTTAAATTCATTAAATGCTTACAGGTGGAGCTAAGAAACTGTAAAATCCGGAACTGCGGCGTCGGCATACAGATGTACTCCGGATCACAAGTAGAACTAAACGAGACAGTCATAGAAAATTGTAGCGAGCAGTGCATACGTTGTGAGATCGACATGACATTGGAAACATGCGCTGAAATACATTCGGGTGTCAATGGGTAAGAAGAATAATATTTTCTATAGAGTTGTTGTGTTGTGTGTCGACTCGTGTCGATGGATACAGTCGTGGCATGAGCAGTCGTGACGTACCATTTAGAGTCGTGGATACCAAAGTTGTGGTACACCACTGTTGCGGTATCTACAACGCCACGTGCGAACTACGCATCAAAGACCTGACGTCACACAAATCCTGCATCGCGCAAGCAGAGTTTACTGCGTGATCAGCATATATATAACTTTCCGACATAAATCGTCGGGCAGTTGCCCGCCAGACACGACACCCGTCTGGTCAGAGGATCCTCCCTATTCAATAAAGGATGAGTGAACTTTACACTCTGTTCCTCATACCTCTATACAACTTATGATTCCTAGCGTACCTATTTGAGTAGTGGCGAACAATTTGCGAGTACCACTTACTATTCTTGATTTTAATTTGTGTAAATTATTTCATCACCACTGCTCTCAAAACGGTGACGGAAAACATTGTGAGGAAAAAAAAAGAAGAAAGAATAGGCTGCTTGAGAATCACTTGTTTATACCAATTTTTGTCGTTATTGTTTCAGAGTTGAAGGTTTACTAGTAAATAATAACTGCAAGATTGGCACGGGAAACCTACAGAAAGAAGTACTAGTGGTCCAGCAAGACATCAGTATATGAAGTTATATTACAAACGCAGACGAGTATTGGTATTTATACATCTGTCAGTCAATATTATATTCTATGTAAATTTTAATGTTTTGGGAACAATTTTCTAACACAACTGTCCAAATAATTATAACGCTAAAGTCTGTCTTTACATCTGGTAGACTAATTTGACATTTCAAGTGATCGTTGTTTGTTTTTTTTTTTTTTCTATTTGGAGTTAGACATTTGCACCTGTCAAATTATTCTTCAAGATTAAAAAACAGACTTTAGTTTGTCTGGTTTAAGCTGATATCTCTATTAGCCAGTAAATTAAAAAAAAAACCTCTATTTGGTTTTTGAATTTTTACCTTATTTATCAAAGGTAAATAAGTTATTATTATATTCAGTCTGTTTTTCTGTCAGGTTTGAATTTTCTACCAAAAGGTCTAAGAAACTCAATATTGATAATAGCCAGCAAAATCAGCTGCCGGTTCCGGCTGCAGAGACCCGGATCCCGGATCCCGGATCCCGGACCCGGATCTAGAATTTATTTGAAGGGGGGCAGAAACTACCGTCTGCCACCCCCCACCAATCCTTTATGGGGATGTGCTAAGGTAGCTCGCGAAATTCATATTTTGTAGAAATGAAAACTTTGGTAGCACATATGAATCGCATTTTATCGATCGATAATGCCCCAATCCAACAGGGGCGCCAAAACTGTTGTAAAAAAGAAAGAAATAGAAAGATTATATTTGCTGCCAGTCTTTGCGTATTGCAAAGTTGCGGTGTGCTAGGTGGTGCACTGGCCTACTACGCTTGAATTTGGCGCCTGAAGGTGGCATAAGCTTCGTTTGCCCCCCCCCCCCCCCCCCCCAGATCCGGAGGCACTAAATAATATAATGCAAAAAAGGTATTATGTTACATCAGAGAGCACGGAGACGCCTCGGTGGCCGCTGCTAGAGGCTGCATTGTTAACACATTCCATTCAATTCAAGTATGTCACCGTTTAAGCACACTACGACACTAATGAATAACGTGTAGAAAAATTACGGCTTTGAATGGCGAAGATGACGGAAGGTAGTCGGTTAAAGGCCAGCGCACATGTGTAGGCGGCTGGGCAGAGTATTTTAAATTTACCAACGTAAATTCATACGTATATAATGGTAACAAGATATAGATTCCGAAGCTCAGAGAGAGACAACGACGCATTAAAAGGGGATTTCTCTCAGCGGTATTGAATAGCGTGCCGCGGGGTTGCCACGGGATGCCGCGGGCTGCCACGGGGTGTCATGGGTGCTGCGGGGTGCTCCTCGGCAAATCCTCGATACCGTAGCTTCCGCCGTCCGCTGTGTGTGCGTTGACCCTAATGCACTTTCGGCGCCACTAATGTTATATAGAAATTTCGTCTCTACTGTCGACGCGATTCCGTGCACTGTGATTCACATAATTAAAGTTTAAAATTGCGTTAAAAGTGACTTACAAGATTTTATTTAAAAAAATACGGTTCTTTACAGTTTTAAATAATTTATTTAGTGTATTCTATACTGATATTCATAAACGGAACAATTTTTTTTAAACATTTCATTTCGTTTCATTTCTTCTTTTTTGATCTTTAATTGTATATTGTATTTTGGAAAATATTCATACCAAATTGTTGTTGAAAATTCCGAAAAAGTTTTTTTTGTTTTGCGCATTTCTTGTTATGCTTGTAAGACCAGATGTATGTATGGACGTAAAAGAGGCGAATTGAGTATGTTTGGATCGTAATATGTGACGTTCTGTAGCTTCTGTCTACCACAATGGATGCAGGCGTAAGTTTATGTATGTTTTGTTCTTTTTATAACGTTTTTGATGGTTTTAAGAGGATTTATCCTAAAAGTTGGCAACGGCGCAAATAACTGTCAAATATTTACCTGTTTTGATTCTTATAGCAATATTACTGAATAGAAATAAGAAATGTGGATAGCAAGCGAACTAGAATATTAATAATGAATTGCAATTATAACATTGAATTTGATGTTTTACCCATTTTAGGTGTTAAAAACTCATTTGGTAAGTTTCCAAATAGTTTTTTTACATCTAAAACTAAACATTCGGTGTTACGATATTAATTATTGCATTTCATAATCAATATTCTAGTTCGCTAGTTAGCCACATTTTTTATTTCCACACAGTAATATTGCTAAATAAATCAAAACAGTGAAATATTTGACATCTATTTGCGACGTTGCCCACCTTCAGAATAAACGCTCATAAACTCTAACTTTTGAACATTAGTTAAACATATCGCACCTTTGGTAGAACAAGGGCACAATTGCAGTTTTTGCAATTTTATTATTAATTATTTTTTTCTTTGTCGCGCCAAGAGAGTAACAAAATGGCGCCAAAAAGACAACGCCACTATTTCCATCTGGCGGTTTTTTGAAGGAATTAAACGAATGTCTTTGTCCCTCCAGTTCAAAGGGCCTTTTTAAAGCATTTCTGCATATTTAAGTCATTTTGGCAATTTATGACAATTATGCCCTTGTTCTACCAAAGGTGCGATATGAGATGTACAAATATTCCCTACAAATATTTAAATATATTATTATAGCAATAATATAAGTTATAATAATTGTGTATTTGATTGAGCAGCTTTAAATAACTCGGGTAAACAGTGAGTGCCTTTTATGTTAACTTAGAATATATTAAGTTTAGTTGGAATCTCTGCCATTTTATGTTTTGATGTTTCATTAAAATATTTTAATAACATAATATTGTTGTATTTTTATTAACGGCTTCTCCACAAAAACACGAAAGATTTTCTTCTATTGTCCATGGTTCCACCTTGATGTTTTATCAAAATTGGTTGAAAGTACTAGAAACAATCAGATGAGTATTCACCCTTATATGCCGGCTTCAAAGTAGAGGTGTTCTCAATTTTATTCATCTTTTTTTAGGGTTCCGTAGTAAACAAGGAACCCTTATAGTTTCGCCATGTCCGTCCGCGGCTTAGCTCAGAGACGGTAAATACTAGAAAGCTGTAATTTGGCATGGGTATATCACGCCCGGTCCTTCCTCGTAGTCAAACTATTTTGTCCAACTGATTGGACCACAAGGAAATTTAACCATGGATCGTTCCCCGTGGTCAAACTACTCAAATGTTTATAAAGTTTGACTACTAGTGTACAGTTATGATTAAAATTAAAACTGTAATATAATTTTTTTCGAAGTATTATTAATGTTCCAAAATTTCAGTTCCTTCTTTCGTTCCTTCGTGGTCCTCTAAGAAAGTTCATTCGGATTTTGTAACTGCAGCTCTAAATACATTAATTCCAGAAACCAAGTTGGTTTTTATCATCGGTTTCTAACTATCACAAATTCTCAATGGAAAAGGGCCAAACTCAATGGTAAATCTCAGTGGAAAAACCACGGAGGCACCGTTCTATCACCGCACCTCTCGCAAAAAACCACTTACTTCTCGGCCACTTCTTCCCAAAACACTAATAAAAGGTTGGGCATACATTAACAGAAAGTCTTAAAACACAAACAATACCAATATCAATAATTCAATACATATTTATGTAGAGAATACCTTACTCAAAATTAATAGTTTCATCGCGGAATGGTACGTGTATGGGGTAAGGCACCGAACTAATAATCTTATTGCTGTTCTTATAACATTCAAAAATATTCTATCTCAATTTATTAAAAAAAATCCCGACATCATTTCATCGTGTATTAACTCCATTTGGCATTTTTGAATGAATTCGTCTCTATATAATTATTCATTCACTCCGGCTCGAGACGGTTCTTCAGAGGAATTGCTTTCTTTGTCTAATAATGTTTTGAGCAAACGAGAAACTGTTATTGGATTAAGTCTCTTCATAAATTTATTAAGTTGAGCATTCCAGCTCTCTACAACATTATTAGTTTGATGCCTTTGTCCGTATACGGGTCATTTTATTCTGAATGATTTGTTTTTTAGCCATGTATTCTCGAAGTATTGAAGGTATTTTTAAATTTTTGGTGTTTTAGGACAATTATATAATCCCAACCTTCATCAATTTTTTTTTTCGGGTAGTAAAGCGAGTGCAGCACATAATCCGACCACTCTTTTTCCATCTTTGCTTTGTACTTTCATTTTTTTGGCCTTTTTCCATTGTGAATTTGTAAAATGATAGAAACATTTTATTATCTGGACATCTGTGAAAATCGATGAAATAGCATTGCTGGCAGCAATTTCAAAATCAGAGTGACATTTTTTTGGTAACAAAGAGAATAAGATTTCTTAAGATTCTTCTGTTTTATCTGTCATTAGTGCATAAGCAACTGGAGTCACGTGTTGTGGTTGATGATGTATCTAAAGCCGCATGGATGCTGTACAATTGTGTAAATCCATTTGGGGAACTGTAGAAAGTTCCATCCCCAAAAAATTCTTTCTACTGAACCGATCAATCTGCCTAGCCTTTTCCCAACTATGTTGGGGTCGGCTTCCAGTCTAACCCGGATGCAGCTGAATACCAGTATTTTCCATGGAGCGACTGCCTATCTGACCTCCACAACCCAGTAACTGGGTAATACGATACCCCTTAGTAAGACTGGTGTCAGACTTTCGGACTTCTGACGACTCGTAACGACTGTCAAAGATCCACGAATGACAGCCGGGACTAACGGCTTAACGTGCTTTCCGAGGCACGGAGGATTCTCGGTATGTAAAGATGGTCACCCATCCACTGACCAACCCCGGCAAGCGTAGCTTAACCTGATGGATCGACCAGTGCGGCTGTTGTTACTTAGCCACGAGCTCCTCTTTCAACTCTTTCAGCTCTTTCAACTGAACCATTCTTGTCTTATTATTTTCTGAGCAAATAATCATAATTCGTCTTGTTTCGGTAACATAATCAGCCAAGAGAAATGAATGCAAATTATTAATTAAAATTAATTAAACATGACGATTATTATACCTATAAAACGGATTTCACTGCCAAAGGATGGTAATGCGACACAATTTTTGGTTAACTTCTTCTTTTCTTTATACGCTGTTGGAATAGGGACATCATTGTTAACCACTTCTTGTCTTAACTCATCAATCACAATATCGATCTAATTTTTCCTATATTCAGCTATACAGATGTGTTCAGTCCTTTTTACTATGTTGTCATTCTATATAAAAGAAAAAACATTACAAATTAAAAAAAAACTGGTTTTTAGAAAAAAAATAATTGTTAGGCTCGGCGCAAACGAGCCACCGATGGCCAGCGACAAGCATCTCACACGATTTTGTTTGTAGACTCGCCGCACACGTGTGGCCGATGGCGGCCACACGCTACAGCAGTGACCGCGACTCGCCACCACTGTCCTGTCCCTTCCCCTGAGTCGTTACGATCTGTTCTATTGTTTCTTCTTCTACCAATAGAACACCTAGGATCCTCCCTCAAACTAGGCTTTCGAACACCAATGGCTGTCGCGTGCCACCGCCACATTTACAGCAGTGGTAGCAATAGGTTTGCTTGTTTCTGCCGAGCCATATAGTTGGTTCATGAAAAAACGGCGCTAAAAATTTAGTACATTACCTTCACAGTGATAGACCCTCGACACTTATCTTTTCTCAGATGACTGCATGCCAAAAAACGTTCCCATTTTTGTAGGTACGCCATCTGTAATACTGTCGCCCATCGTGGAGTAAAACTATACCACGTTTACGTTTCACATATTTCATTTCAATTTTAGATTATGAATAATTTGAAATTTAACAAAACAATTTCGCTTGACATTTGACATTAATTTTATCTTTGACTGTACTTAAATAAACTGCATGCATGAAGCGTGCTAAAAAGTTCTAATAACAATAAAGTTTGACCACGGGGAAAATTATTCCTTGTGGTCAAATCAGTTGGACAAAATAGTTTGACTACGGGGAGGGACCGATCACGCCGACGAAGTGGTAAAATAAAATCAAGAAAAACATATTTTTTTAGAGTACTTCCTTTAAACGTAAAGTGGGGATGTTTCATTTTTTCTCGTCAATTCCATAGTGTGGAGTATCGTTGGAAAGGTCGTCGATGAAAATCTTTTTTTTTTTATCATGTTTCAATTCAGGATTCCTTTTGCGAAATAAAAATACTACTTACTGTAGGACTTGTTTATGGAGCCAATGCTGTTATTAAGAACTTCTAACCGGCCAGTGTACGGCTTGTTGTAGAGCTTGTGTGCTATTTGGAGCGTCACCGACCTGAGCGTGAGGGTTCAGTTTCGTTCACTGTTCAGAAAGAGCGCATTGCTTAAAGAAGTTTTCACTTCAAAAAAGGTCAAATACGATATAACCTACAACTTACACAATATGGACATTCAGCTTACTTTGAGTCGTAGTAGCAGCTTGATGATCAAGAGTTTAACCTTTTCACCGCCCACGTACACAGAACGCGATGCCTCGCCAGGCGCCAAGCTATAAATGTAGTACGAAATATATAGTAAACAGTAGTGATGAGGGTATTGTCATATCGATGAATGAGATTCATACGCGTTAAGTTTTAATTATAATTGTCGGATATAAACAAAAACTGATTAAATATATTCATATTTATTTTATTTCACAGTACTTATCCCTAGTAAGAAAAAAACAGTATACTTAAAATATAAGTATCAAAGAAACAAATACATAACTCATTATTAGAGCTTTAGGAAATGAGGTAGATCTCTATTTGTTTCATGAAGTCATTCTTTGACTTAATTTCAAGTCCTTGGCGCTCAGAGCACGTTAAATTAAATTTTGCTTAGGGATGTGGTCTATGGTCTTTCTTCTATTTCTGTCTACTCCCATGTTTTTATTAACTACTTCAGTCAACGTTTTTTACCCTAGCCAAGCGCCAGAACTTTTCAGTGTATACAGGGTGGATTTTTGAGATGGGGCAGTAAAAAGTATAGGAAAAGTTTTTTGCGATTTCTAACTTTTCTAGTACTCAAACCTCATTTGGTCTAGTAGAGTTTTTTGATCCTTATAAGAAACAGGATCGATTGGCATCAAAAAAAGTTTTTGTGAAAACTGTCTATTTTCTTGCTGACTGTATTTTTTTTTCAAAATCTATGAATGCAGATCAAAATGTCTCAAAAAGTTAAAGACAGTCTCCTGAGATCGTTTTCTTCTAGAGACAACGGTTAAGCTAGCTGTCCTTACTGCCCCATCTCAAAAATCCAGCCTGTATATAGTGTTTTTCGAAATGGAAAATAAGCTCGTAGCAGTGTACCTATCACAGCACTGTTTTTAGCTTTGTCTACAGAATTCGAAGAAGTCCGATTCCACACCTTCTAAAATGTTTAATAGCTGATCTGAATCCAGCTCTCATTCATCTTCTCACCTATTCCCATCTTTATGACGTCACAGAACGACTTCTATAGAAGTCCGTGGCGCCCAGGGCTCTGACAACCGTAAACTTATAATTGTTTTGTAGAGATGGGAATATAATTATCGACAAGGATTGCTAACAACTATTTAATTCCGAGTCGGCACCCGTCTGAAGGTCGAAATTAGTCTACTTTCCCTTTGTTATAAAGTAGTTAACTAAGTTCATATTTTACTGACCTCAAATTGTTTTCGATAATAATATATTATTTATAAATATTTCAACGGGTGAAATCAAACAGCGATAACTTTCGCGTCACATCACTGGCCGACTATATAGAAAGTCCTTGTCGTTCTGGGGACATTAAAAATGTTCGGAGTTTTTGTTTTTGCCAATTTTAACACAAATAACGGATTATTTAGTGTGAAAAAAAAACGGTAATAGACTGCTATCTTAAATAATAAAATGTAAAAAACCTGTTAAATATAGTAAATTTTCATTTTATAACATAGGTAGTTAAAATGAAGAGCTTCGAATGAAGTCGTGGCGCTGGTGGCACAAAAATCCGGAACTTCTATTAAAGTTCGTGGCGGTGAAAAGGTTAAAGAAGTTTTCACTTCAAAAAAGGTATTCTGAAGAAAACTGGTATCCATGGTCTAGTGCTGCGGTACGCGCGCTTATTCTGCTGGGACCATGGACAATATCAAGCAGAACGTAGCGATATCTGTGTCCACCGCTGACGCGAGACCGAGGATGGATGAATGAACAGTTACGTAGCTAAGGTTCCCTTAGGGGTTCCCCTCCGAACGTGATAAAAAACTTACATATTGTTTCAAGGTTTCAAATAATAATCTAGGTAATCAAATTTATCTTATTTACTCTTGTTTTATTTCCTCAAATCTGGAGGTAGCCAATGACAGACACCACTGACATCACAGAATCCTACATCTCGATAACGAAGTTTACCGCGGAATGACCGAGACCTTTGGGCAGTAGCCCACCACACATAGCACCTGTCTGGTCGAAGGACCCTCCCTTTTCAATGGAGGAACAAAAATATAATGGCAAGGAAAAGGAAAAAAGTGAAACGTAGGTATAATGAAACCCGTAACAAAGTATTTATTTTTAGCACGAAACCATTAAAAAATATATTAATCTCTTTACAATTATACGAGTACTAAATATACTCGACCTTGTAATTGCTAAGAGGACTACTATCTTATATATAAAATTCTCGTGTCACAATGTTCGTTCCCGTACTCCTCCGAAACGGCTTGACCGATTCTCATGAAATTTTGTGAGCATATTGAGTAGGTCTGAGAATCGGCCAACATCTATTTTTCATACCCCTAAGGTAGGTAGGTAGGTAGGTAGGTAGGGTAGGTAGGGTAAGTAGGGTAGGTAGGGTAGGTAGGGTTTATATATTTTGATTGATTGCGAAACAAAGTTCGCCGGGTCAGCTAGTACAAGTATATATTCTTACAGCTATTAAGCTAGAAAATCTTCTTTCTTGGATTCAACATAATAGGATACCCGTTCAATGATGCCACAGAAATAGAAATGAACACTCGGAGATCGTCGTAAGTCTCCGTCGAAGTGAGTTCGAACTCTCTGAGCGCTCTCACACATATTGTCTTTATTAGCTTTGTCCCGAAGTACCTTCCTGAAAAGATGAAGAAAAATAACAAATTAAAATCAGGGCAGTTCTCGAATCTATAAGTAGTCATGAGTTCGTATTATTTGTGCCGAAGGAATCGGGGAAGGCCTACATTCTACAGGGTCAAAATAAATTAGCAAGCTAAACTCCGCAGACGTCATAGAAATCGTTATCTTAACAAGAAAAAACTGGAAATCAGACTCGGGACTGCTGCAGGCTGCTACTGAGATTTTCTTAAATAATGCAGTACCTAGTCGTGTTTAGTCTTGCGACTACTAAACTTATGAGGCAGAAAAAATGAATATGCTTTATAGCAAGATTCATTTGATATCGGCAACATTAGGTCAGGGTTCGACCACAGATTCATACAGATGGGACACTCCGCAAAATCATCTAAATAAAAAGCGACTCTTGCTACGACACAATAAAGTGCAATTCAGGTCGCACAGCGCTTATTACCTACAGTTATATTCACCTAGAAATTACCTCTCTTTCTATCGCATAACTCATAGATCTTCTGACTACGTTACACTCACTGAATTGGCCCAGCAAGACGGGCCCGCCGCGTACTTGTAGCTTCATACCTCAACTGCGGAGGGTTCCATGTCCAAAATTTCAGAGATATGTTCCCTCGATAAAACTTGTTCGTAGTGATGAGTACAATGACCTCTTTTCTGGGTTTTAGATTTGTATTACACCGTGTATGTGGTCGTGAACTCGTGATCCTCAGTAATGGAGGAACGACAATAAATAGAGACATATAAAGTGTTCGTTACGTACCCAAACAGTCCATAGGCCCCAAACTGAACGGTATATAACAGCTGGGGTTCCGTTTCTTCACGTTCTCAGGACTGAACCGCTCCGGGTCGAAGAGTTCTGGGTCGGACCAGAAGCGAGGGTCGCGGTGAAGGTGGTATATAGGAGCCACTAGCGAACAGCCTGCCGGGAGGGTGTGGCTGCCTAGAAACATAATGTAGGAGTTAAACATGGAAAGTTATTAGGAAAAAGACCGGTGAAGTGCGTGTCGGACCACGCACAATGAAGATTTATTTATCCCAAGAGCAAACTAGACATAGTAGTTGAAAAACATGTTCGTAATACATATCTGACCCGTGCCTTTAATTTATGCATCTTGTACTTAAACCGTTATTATTTTAATTATGATCAGAAAAGTAATAAAAGTCAAATGATGACATTTTACAAGATCGTTTCATTTATACCAGACAGTGGTGTAGCGTAGTGGGGGCGGCAGGGGCGGCCCGCCCCGGGCAGCACTTTTTAGGGGGCGTCAAAATTTAACAAAAAATATTTTCACCATTTCATATTTTTATCGCAACTGCAAATTCGGACAGATTGTAAAGAGCAAGGAATTATTCGTAACTTATTCATTACTTAGTCTTTGAATGATATTTTTTAGCGACTGCTGGCAACACCTTCTATACTTGTTGAAGTAAAATAATTTTTGTATTAATAAACGTGATTAAAATCTAGCCTGTATAATGATGACTGTTCTTGCTGAAAAGTTCTCTAGAATTAATGTATAGTATACATTAAATTGAAATACCTAAATAAAAGGGGGGGGCAAATTGTCTTCCGCCCCGGGCGGCCGACACCCACGCTACGCCGCTGATACCAGATCCATTTTCAGAGAAGCCAGCTGTTTACAAAGCGGGTTGTAAAGTAACTTACTAATAGTAATATCTTCATTAATAGTCCTCTGCAGCACAGCTCCGATAGGGAACAGACGCAGCACTTCTTTGAACACCATCTCTAAGTACGGCATCTGCTTAAGATCGTCGTCAGTCACATATCTGTCCTCGTCGCCAATCACTTTCTTGATTTCTGCGTAGAGTCTCTCCTAGAAATATTATACATTCCATAAGCAAGCTTTTTTTAATATTACTGTGGCGGCATTTACATCGCCACGTGCGAACTACGCATTACACTGACGTTACGCAAAATCCTGCATCACGCAAGCAGCATTTACCACGCGACTGGCATATACAGGTTGGCAGGGATATCGATGCGAAAACTGTTACCATGGATTCAGTGCATGATTCTTTAAAAGAAACAGCTGTTTTTTAGCTCTCAAATGTATGGAACAGCCTGTTATTTATATTTCTACGGGAACAGCTGCTTTTTTTTTTAAATAATCGACGGAAAATGTACTGAATCCATGGTAACAGTTTTCGCGTCGATGTCCGCCCTGCCACGCTGTATACATCGTACCAATAACAATCTTCGGGCAGTTGTCCACCAGACACAACACCCGTCTGGTCGGAGGATCCTCCCTTTTCTATAGAGGATAAGTGAAGAAGTCTACACCTTGTTCCTTATGCCTCTATAATAGTGACCTCGACGTGATCTAGTTAAAAAAAGACAGACAAAAAAGAACACGTTTTATCTTTGGTATGGAAAACCACTGTTAACTGTTGTTAATTGTATGTTCAAATCCGTGATTATTTATTTATTTATTTAAAAACACGTGTTATATACTGTATTTATTATGTTGTTAGTAGGTAGGGACGGATACAGCTGTGGAGAGAAAATACAAAAAAAATATCGAAACCTGACTTTTATCTAGTAAATTGCACAAAAATGTTTACTTACCTGACATTTAGGGTGATAAGCCATCATCAGCAACATGTACGACGTGATCTTTGCTGACGCTTCTTGACTCTGAAATACACAAATACACGATTTTTCGGCTTCCAGTCTAACCGGGTGCAGCTGAATACCAGTATTTTACTGTTTCATGAACTATTTCCAAATAAATATGTACGTATATTATTCTTTCTTGCACAAAATCCACCGCTCCCACCGATGGTTCAGTTCGCAAAATCATTTAAATAAAAAGCGACCCTTGCTACGACACAATAAAGTGCAATTCAGGTCGCACAGCGGTAATTCACTACAGTTATATTAGCCTAGAAGTTGCCTTTCTTTCTATCGCGTAACTCTTAGATCTTCTGACTACGTTACACTCACTGAATAGGCCCAACGTGTCGAGCCCGCCGCGTACTCGTAGCTTCATACCTAAAATGCGAAGTTAACCATCTGTATTAGCTGTGTAGGTATCTGCTATAATTATCCACTACACATCCACACCAACACTTTTCTAAAGAGAAATGTTTCTCAAGGGTGGAATGACCTTCCAAAATTGATTAATGAATGGTCAAAAAAAAGAATGTAATAGTTATTTTTACTTTTGTTTGCAACCCCACGGTTTCACCCGCATAAGTCTCGATCCCGTGGGAACGTCGGGATACAAATTCTTATGTCCTAACCGTCATGGTCTACCTATGTACCAAATTTAATTTAAATCCATTCGGCCGTTTTAGCGTCAAAGCGTAAAAAATAAACAAAAAACTCACTTTCGCATTTATAATATTAGTTAGGACTAGCTTTTGCCTGCGGCTCCGCCTGCGTGGAGGTCCGCAAACTGTCCCACGGAAACGTACTACCGTAGCAAGCACGCCAATTTATAAAGCTCTTAGTTGGCATGATTTTTTCCGACCTCTTCAACAATCATCGTCATATTTCAGCCAATTTACACAAAACCATAATGAATTATACACCTTAACCTTTTTCATGAATCACTTCGTCCATTAATGAAAACCGTATGAAAATCCATTCAGTAGTTTTTGAGTTTATCGTGTTCAAACAGACAGGAAGACGCGGCGTCGGGGAGACTTTGGTTTATGATACGTAGTGATAATGTTTATGCTAACAGTCTTAAACGTGTCACGGGCCTTTGCGAGTTGACTTCGGCCCCTCGTACGACTTTCAAATTTCCGGGACCCCAGGGTCCCGAGTTAGGTCAATAATACATACACCATGACATTTTAGTCGTCTTACAAAAGCAGCCCACTTCATGTATCCAATGACTACTACATTCATGAATTTTTTTTTTGATATATTGTAACAATTTTTTAATTGCTCCTAGAGGTATTTTATGTCGGGTACACATTGACTAGCCGTTTGTAAGACGGCTAAAATGTCACGGTGTATATGTAAAGTAATACCTAGTAATTTAATCTTACCGAAGTAAATATAGTAAAAGTCTCCTGCACCAATTCCTCCTGATTCAACTCCTGTGACAGCAAGAACCTATCTATAACACTGAGCTGAGTATTAACACCAGCGTCGTCTTCCGTATTCATCAGATCCCTCTTGCTATCTTCAAGAGTCTTCAGTCTTTCAGCCCTATGAAGCAATATGGCTTCACTAAAGTCCATCATAATTTTCTCAAACTTCTTTAGAATATTATGGTCGTGTGATACCCAAAAGATTGGATCGATTTGTAAATACCATCTTGTCATTCTTCGGAATACTACGTCATACATGCTGGAAATGGAAAATGGGTTAATAATGCATCAAATGAGTTTTTTATTGTTAATAAATCGGTTCAATCGGTAAATCCGGTAATACTAACTGTATTTGGAAGCCTAGCGTAGAGGTAATTTCAGCCTGCCTATATTTGTAGTCATATTATTTTTATCACAAATACGTATACATTCTATACTAATAAACGAGAGCAATATTTGTTTTTAAATGTATTTGTAATCACGTTCTAGAAAACGGCTCTAACCATTTCGATTAAAGTTTCTATTTATGGGGGCGAAACATCGATCTAGCTAGGTCTTTTATCAGGGAAAATTTGTTTTTTAAATTTTTAGAACAATTCAAAGTTTAGAACAAGATGGCTACCTTAGAATAATGACATAGCAGCATGGAATTAGTAAATACCCACTTATCATGGCCGCATGGAATTAGTAAATACTTACTATCATGGCAGTATGGAATTAGTATGAACTATCCTATACTAATAAATGAGCATTCTCTATTTTCACCTGAGCAGGTACTAGTTAATTGGAGTTAAAACAGTAGGACAGAAGAGCTTATGGAAGCCTCTGACAAGACTGATGGTTAACTCTAGGTAGATATATTAGGTTTTATGATGTTGATTTATCGTCATGAGTTACATATTATCTGGCCACTCCTTTATTTGACAGCCGCATAAATTTACTTATATTGTTCCAACTGCTGCGACTCGTCTATGAGAGAGGGAGTGGGCCAGCCCAAAATCTATCACGCGGGCCCAGTGCGAGTTGGGATGTCACAGGTCTTCTTGGTTCTATGGCATGCCGAATTTCTCACAAACTTTCGTTCACCATAAAACAAAAAAACTTACTTTGGACTGTCATCTATCACTTTCTCAATGTGTGGTAATTTCAGCGTCTGGTCTTTGGTCAAACCCATAAGAGTTTCTGTAACAAAAAAAGTAATCCTTACATATTATAAAACAAAGTCCCCCGTCGCGTCTGTCGGTCTGTCTGTCTGAACGCGATAAACTCGGTTTTCACCAATGGACGGAGTGATTAATGCGGAAGGTTTTGGTGTACATAATTTATTAGGGGTTTCTGTAAATTGGCTGAAATATGACGATTATTATTGAAGATGTCGGAAAAAAAAATCCGACTGGGAGCTTTACTGGCGTGCACCGCGTAAACCCTAAACGATACATAAAAATTATGTTTTACAGAATGGTTCATTAAAAAGTAGAAAAAAATGATCGGGATGGCATATTATTATTATGTCTATCTTCTAAGGATGGTGCACAGTAACCATCATTATTATCTTTCAGAATTTGATAAAAATTTCATTGTTATTTCCGAAGCTATTTTGACCGGAAAATATCACAGATTAAAAATTACGCGTAACAAATTAATTATGGTTGACGACTACGCGGGCGCAGCAGTAGGACTCAATGACCTTTTCCTCGGCTATTGGGTATGTAATCCCGGTAGTACGTTCCTGTGGGATATTTTGCGACATCCACGCAGGCGACGCCGCGGGCAAAGGCTAGTTAAAAATATAAATACTGGATTGCGTGGATTCCGACTAGAAGTATGTACTGTAATACGTTAACAGGGTCAAACAAAATTTGGTAGCCAAACTTCACAGTAGACGTGATGGGTATCGATTAGAGATGCCACGAATAGTTGTTATAACGAATATCGATTAATTGCCATTCCCTATGGCGAATAGTCGAAAACTCGCCATTATTACTCGACATAAAAAAAGTTTATTTATTGTCAAATAATAATATTATTTATTAATTTTCTGAGGCAGGTTTGATTTATGAAAAAAAGCGCAACCGACTTGATCCCAATCGTGCAGAAAAACTAGTGTTTCTGCACCACAATCTGCCCCTTTTAGACATTAAATATTAAATTATTAAATAAAAAGCCTAACTAATTAACTTCAACGTGACTGATTTTTGGCAAACTTTTTATATTAATGATGATAATACTAAGTGTGTTTTGTTTTACCCTAATTACGTAATACACGATCAATCAGAATCTGAATCGTTTTGAAACAGATTGTTAATCCATTGCTAAACAAGTTCGAAAACAAAACATCTGCTCAACAACGTAAATAACGCAGTGAATGTTGTTGAACTGTCAAAATGAAACAGATTAGTCGTAATCCTTTACGAAAATGTGTTGCGTAATTAGATAGCTGATTTCTTTTGCCTCATTCTGTTTGGATATCGTTATAAATCACGACTGTGAAGCTAAAAAAAAAAAAGTTTTTTTAAAACTGTTAGTTCTAGTGGTTACGCTAACTGCGGTCGATGACCCCAGAAAAAATGTGTTTTTGCTGGGGTCATCGACCGCAGTTAGCGTATACACTTGATCTATCAGTCGTCAAATTAACGATTTTTTTGGTTTTATAATTTTTAGATATCGATACCGAATTCGTGTGCGGAGTTTTGCTAGCTAATTTAATTAGACTCTGTATAAGCATCACTAAAAAACCAGCACGTGTTTAATATCGGGTATTAAAATTAAATGCTACTTACATAATAGGTATACCTACATGCCTATACAAGGAAAATCGAAGTACTCTTGTTTATCTTGTGATGACGAAATCTTAGGTGAACCACAGATGAATGCAGATAAGACCCTTCACAATTGAGGCATGAAGCTACAAGTACGCGGCGGCCCGTCTTGCTGGGCCAATTCAGTGAGTGTAACGTAGTCAGAAGATCTAAGAGTTACGCGATAGAAAGAGAGGCAACTTCTAGGTGAATATAATTGTAGGTTATTAGCGCTGTGCGACCTGAATTGCACTTTATTGTGTCGTCGCAAGAGTCGCTTTTTATTTAAATGATGATTTTGCGGAGAGTGAAAAATGTGAATTGTAAATAGCAATAACTTTTTTTATTAATCTATGGGATTAACTCACGACAAACAGCATGGCTAGTGGTCTGCACGACATGCGTGTACACATCGAACTGGTCCCTGTTCATACTCCTGAACTTCTTCAGCAGGATGTCCACCTCTTTGTTGAAGACCTCGCTGTAGCTCTCGATGGCTCGTTTGCCGTAGTTCGGAGTGGCTATCTTCCTGTGCTTGCGCCATGTTGGACCTGGGAAAGCAGTAAAGAATTTATTTAGGAAATATTTTAACTGAGCCTCTAAAAACGTATTGACCCTCTAATGATACTGTTTGTAATAATTGAGCCTCTTTTTAGCTTTCTGGGATTTTTTCACAGTTTGTCGCAGTGACTAAGCTAGGGTAAGCCCGACCAAACGGGTTAGGTTAGGTTGGAACTAGGGTTGCCAACTTTTTTATATCAAAATATATAGTATTTACGAAGGAATTGCATATAAAAATATAGCAGACGGCGAAGTTTATTGAGTTCAGACAGACAGACAGACGCGGCGGGGGGCTTTGTTTTATAATATGTAAGGATACAAGAAGTTGGGCAGTTCTTACCTGATCCGCTTAATATTCCGCCTCCAAGTACATCAGCCATGTACTTATACTGAGGACCTTTAACACTCGTCTTGGTGTTTGATAGCAGTAACTGAAACACGCATAAAAATGTTATTAAATAATCAGTATAACGTAACAGCTGATGGCTACGAGCTGCACCCCAATTGCGTAACACACTTTCAATCACAGTTCGAGAGTTTTGAAGGATATTACTAATCCATTGCTTCATAGGATTGAACAATTTATCTCAACAACGTAATTATCGCAATAAACACGACCTGTAAAAGTGAAAGAAAGAAAGAAAGAAGGAAAGAAAGAAAGAAAGAAAGAAAGAAAGAAATCATTTATTTGCTGATAATGTACTGTCTAAATATAAGTTGAATTATTTGTTAAATTGTCCCGATACATTTTGCCTTACGGCATGCAAAATATTAGATTTGAATATAATAACATAAATAGTTACAACCATTGCTAAGCAATTGCCATTGCAACCGTGGCTAAGTAATAACTGCCGCACGGATCGAGCCATCAGGTTAAGCTACGCTTGCCGGGGTTGGTCTGTGGATGGGTGACCATCTTTACATACCGAGACTCCTCCGTGCTTCGGAAAGCACGTTAAGCCGTTGGTCCCGGCTGTCATTCGTGGATCTTTGACAGTCGTTACGGGTCGTCAGAAGCCCGAAAGTCTGACAACCAGTCTTACCAAAGGGTATCGTATTACCCAGTTACTGGGTTGTGGCGGTCAGATAGGCTAGGCAGTCACTCCATGTAAAATATTGGTATTCAGCTGCATCCGGTTAGACTGGAAGCTGACCCCAATATAGTTGGGAAAAGGCTAGGCAGATGGATGAATATAGTTAAAACCCTTACAATTATTATTAACACTAATCAGAATTTAATAGATCGGCAAAAAAAAAATGAATAAAATACAAATTACTTGCATATTACAAAATCCTCACCCCCCATTTTGTGGGATTCGTTAGGAATGGGGATGAAATTAATATTTTGTTCCGAACCGATCATCCCGGGGTCCATGAGGCGTCGCAAAGCATCGGCAACGCTTCATGTGGCCTCACTTTTAGAATGTTGTAAAAGTAGTATTTCTTTAAATTTTACTATATTTTACTCCTATTAAATTTACTATGTATGTCGATATTCTATTTTCATTTTCATCAATAGTTTTACAAAATATTAGTTTTGTCTATATTCCTAACGGATAGTGGGATCCGATCGGAATAAGCCCCGCTGGTGTACATCGACTAGCTATAGGATACGGGCAAGCAATACTGCTGAGCTGCTACGTCGACTTTTGAGGATTCAAAGTTAGATAAATAGATAGTACTAGCTTCTGACTGCGATTTCGTTCGCGTGGAAGTCGAAAGACATCACAAATACTTAAGCAACTGTGCTTGCAGATCCGTTCAAGTAAAAAACTCTTGCTTTAATTGAATTTTTGTTTTATTAATCACTAGCGACCCGCCCCGGCTTTGCACAGGTATGTATTATACATTTCAACCTTCCTCTTGAATCACTCTATCTATTGCTGAAAACTGCATTAAAATCCGTTGAGTAGTTTAAAAGATTTAAGCGAACAGACAGCGGAAGCGACTTCATTTTATAGTATGTAAAGATTTGTATTTGTAAGAGCAGTGGTGGCCGAGTGGTATCGGCCGCGACTTACGTGTTGTATGTAGGTCGTAAGTTTGAACCCAGACAGGCTCTTTACTGTGTGTAAATTATTTCATCACCACTGCTCTCAAAACGGTGAAGGAAAACATCGTGAGGAAACCGACATGTCCTAGAACCAAAAAAGTCGAAGACGCGTGACATCTACCAACCGGCACTGAGCCCGCGTGGTGGATTACGGCCCACTCCCTCTCATCGAGAGGAGGCCTGTGTCCCACCGGTGGGAACATTAATAGGCTGAAAATGTATAAGTATCTATGTATGTAATCATTTGTAAATCTACAGCATTAAAAAATATGGAAAACAATCACAAAAACAGAAAATCTATTGAGGACTGAACCCACGAATCGTGGCTTGGGTCGTGGAAGCCATGGGTTGTTTACTTTGCTGACAATTTGACTAAAATAGGCATTCTTACTCGTATACACGTCACGATTGACTGCTTAACTCCTTGTGATTTTCTCTTATGAAGCAATGCATTAGCAAACTGTTTCAAAACGATTCAGATTCTAATTGATCGTGTGTTACGCAATTGGGGTACTGAATCGTTCACATCTCGTAGCAAATACTTTTCTTCAAAAATATTTATTTTCATTAGTTATTAATATAATTTAATAGATGATCTAATAATTTTTAATATATTTTGTTATGTATTTTTATGGTGTACAATAAAGATTAGACACTTAGATCTATGTAGTTAATAAATTTTGATTTTGATACAAATTTATTATACCTATTTATATATTACAAGTACCTTGAGGTCATCGGGATTGCTCACAAGAACGTTCAGGTCTGGACCGAGCCAGAATTTGAACACACCTCCATAATCCACCATCAGGTCCTTCACGACTTTTGTGAATTCTGCAACAAAGATACAAATCAAGGAGGTTTTATTTATTACTATGTTACACAGGTGGGTTTGTTTGAGCTTCTCTCGAAAACTAATGAGAAAAGGTCACGCCGCGTAAACTTGAAAACTAAAACCCAACTACTTACATAAAAAACACCAACTAAAAAGGTATAAACAAGACATCTACATAATGTCGATTTATTTTCGGCATTACATTAATACTTTAAAACTTAATATTGCGCAAACGGATCCCTGAATCCAAAAATTGTTTTCAAACACGCAATTTTTTTGAACAACCTTTCCAACGACACCTCACACCATAGTGACCATGGTATATACGAGAAAAAAAAACATCCCCACTTTACGTGTAGGGGAGGTACTAACCCTAAAAATTTTTTTTACGAGATTTTATTTTACTACTTTGTCGGCGTGATTAATATCATGTCATGTATACCCATGCCAAATTACCTCTTTCTAGTACTAAGAGTCTCTGAGCTAAGCCGCGGACAGACAGACAGACGGACATGGCGAAACTACGTATAAGGATACGTAGAGACGGCGACTATACGATTCGATTTTATTACGTAAGTATACGATTTTACCGTTTAGGCGACTGTCGTTCACACGACGACCATTTGCATTCGATTATGTCACAAGGACCACTGCGTGCACGCGCGCGAGTCACGTATAAGAGAGACAAGTTTGTACGTGTCAACGATTCCCCGATTAATAATAATGAAATACTTTTGATCCAGCCTGTCCCTCTTGCTGTCCTCCCCCAGAGAACGCCCTAAGCCGAGGTTCGTACCCCACTGGGGGTGCCCTTAGCGAGCGTTCGCCTAGTTTTAATTAGCATAGTTTTGCCCCTGGCTGGAGGCTTTAAGTGTAGAAGCTTAAGGCAGCCACAGGATTGACCGGTTGAGTAGTCATGACCTCAGAGGTCAGCTACGAGATGCCCTATATAACAAAAAAAAAAAAAAACTTGTCAACGATACAACATGAACACAAGCGCCACTGCGTGTCGTATTCGATAAAATCGTTTCGACACGCGGCCTCCTCGGTGGCAACTTTGGGACGGGACACGAGAGAAAAAAAATCTCGAACACAATATTTTTCCGCATAGTTGTGTGCACAATTTAACTGTCATCTCTCTATTTGATAAAATCTCGTGTACGCATACGGAAAAAAAAATCGCCGTGTGAATGTAGCCTTATTGACTATGGAACGGGTTTTTGATTTTACTTTTTTAATTAGGATTTTTTTTTTACCATTTTTCATTCCAAATTACATTTTATCATATAGTTTGTCTATACATATTTTTGTAATCACCTTTTAAAGCTCTTCATTTTGATACCCCACTCGATAGGTTTGGGAGATATTTGTAGGGTTCCGTAGTAAACAAGGAACCCTTATAGTCATCAAGAAAAAAAAATATTTTAGTGTACCTCCCCTATACGTAAAGTGGGGGTGTTTTTATTTTCTAACCTATCCCATGGTGTGGGGTATCGTTGAAATTATTATGAGTTTGTGAAAACCATTTTTGGATTCTGGGATCCGTTTGCGATATATTAAGCTTTTAAGTGCAAATTTTTGTTAGAGTCAAGAGTCCCCCACAACCTGCCAGCATATGGTTGGTTTTGGAAATGTGAAAAGATTTACGGCAGTAGTTTATTATCACGAAATTAAAAGGAAAACTATCGCAGTTAAGTAGGCTTTACAAGTTAACGAGTAATAATCGACCGACTTACAAATGTAGTTGCAAAAACATGTTCTCCCATACATTCCGTATGGGAGAACATGTTTTTCAACTACAAGGTTAAGTTTGTTCTTAGTATAAATTCATGCCAACTACGGAATCCTTCATTTTGCGTGGTTCGACACGCACTTTGCCGGTTTTTAAATAATAAGAGATGTTCATGTATGTGGAGTGACGAAAATGGATAAAGTAAGTATATACGGGTAAGTTTAAAAGTTGCCTATACCCAGCGCCACTCGCGTAATAAACTCGCATCACTTTGATAGATTTGGAAGTTTGATCTCTCTCCAGTCGTGGCGGATTGACCAAATTTCGGCCATGGCAGCTGCCATGGCTGAAATTCGATCTGGAGGACGTTTTTTTTACAGGCGATCTGCACTGCACTTTTTTGTATTAAAATGCATTGCGCTGCGGCCAATGAGCGCTTAGTTTTATGGTACGTCGCCCTTAAAATTTTACCGTTTTCCTGTTGAAGTAGGTTAATATTATTGATAAACAATAAAACTATAATTTTCTGCCCCTTACAGCCTTATTCAGCCCAGACTAATTACACCACTACGACTATAACATCAATTAAAACATTGAGGTTGAGCCGAGGGCAGAGGTCGAACAAAATGATAGTATACCTACAATAATGATAATAATTCCCGCCACATGCCGCGTCCGATTATGCAGACAAGGCAAATAACGATTAAGACGACAAGACCTGTTTAATAGTAATATAATAATCAAGTAGTTTAAACTAGCTGCGCCCCGCTGTTTCTCCCGGATAAGTCTCGATCCCGTGGGAATATCGTGATAAAAAGTACCTATCGATAATGCAAAATTCTTAGGGATAATAATTGACAAAACCTGTAACTGGAAATCTCATATTGATGACTTATGTAACAAGATAGATAGATTTGTATTTGTTTTATATAGACTAACACGTGTGGCTAGTGTTAATGCGGCACTATGTGCATACCATGGTTATGTCTCATCAACTTTGCGCTACGGCATTATAATATGGGGTAATTCGGTTGAACATAAGAGAGTGTTGTGTGTGTCGAGCTCAGAAAAAATGCGTGCGCTCAATTTGTGGAGCGCACCCACTGGACAGTTGTGTCCCACTATTTAAAAAAAAAAAAATACCGCCACTTCCAGCACTATACATTTTTGAAATTTGTATCTTTGTACACCAAAACAGACATGAATTTGACTCATATAATGATGTTGTATCCAGACCCAGTCGCAAAGTGCATCTTAATGTTCCTAGGCGTAGAATTAAATTGTTTTCTAATAATGTATACTGCATGTCCATTATCGTTTATAACAAATTACCTGGCTTCAAAACTCTCAGCCTCAGAACATTTAAAAAAAAAAAAGAAAAAAAGTAAATTATTTAACCTTCTTTTAAGCAAATGTGAATGTGTTTTATGTGTGTATGTATGTATTACTCGACTGAAGATTTTATGAATGAAAAAATCTAAATATTTGACATTATTGCCTATAAATCATATTTTATCTCCTTGACTTTATTAAATTCCGACTTATATAATTAATCTCTTCTACAACTATTGTTTAATTTATTAAAATTATTTGTAATTATAATACTAATGATTAATAATTTAATTTTAATGTAATGATGAACCATAATTTTACAAACCATATTTGTACGCCGGAAACGGCAGAATATTATGATCGTAATACATAATACACATAACAACTTTGTACAATATTCTGACAAATAAATGCTTTCTTTCTTTCTTATGTTTTAACCCAGGTCGTGGTCTACTGATGTGCAAAATTTCATCCAAATCCGTTCAACCGTTTTGAGGGGAAGGGTAATAAACCAACAAACTCATTTATAAATTATAATCCCAGTAGCGACCCGCCCCGCCCCTGCTCCGTACCGGTCTACAGGTATTATTGTTTTTTGTTCAGGTGCAGGTCTGATACTAGGAAATAGAAGATTCTATGTAATCTCATCGTAAACAATAGGAAATAGTATTGTTGCGGCTTCTTTGTGAATTAATCTTTTCCATCACATCTTTGGTTAATTAAATAAATTAACAAATAATAAGGATTCATGATTATGAGAACGCTGTTGGAGGTCTTGATTTCATCCCTTAGTGAGCTTTTAAGACAGCATATTTAGCAAAGCAATTGTACGAGTTAAAATATTAACAGTGGGAAAGTATGAGACAAATAGTGATGAGACCTACCGTCAGGCTGGCCCATAAACAGCAACGCATTCCCTAACAACGGTAGTGACGGGGGACCTGGCAGCTTCTTGGCCATCGCGATAATTCTTCTGTTCTTGAACCGCCATAGCAACCAGAAGGCTGCCAACGCCCCCACTGTTAGGTATAGCAGCCAGTTCATCCTGCAACAATAATTAAGTAGCACAATTCATTCATGTTTGTTGTATACTTACCCATATAAAACAATTTGTCGAAGATGTAAACAAATGGGTCATAAAACGTAGATACCAGTGGATGTCAAATTGTAGTGCCATTTAGAAATTGAGTAATTTGCTTTGATTATTTGAATACTTAAACCCGAAATACTCATTTTAAATCACCTTGTAGACGGTTTTTGTTTGAAAATTGAGCTTATTTTCGGTTAGTCCCCCTATGCTCTATTCCCTCTATGCTCGACTCGAAACATAACTATTAAAAAGTTTCGCTATGCACACAATTCTTCGATTCTGTAAGCAATGGAAGGTACAGTTGGAAAGAAAAGTGTTTGAATTCAAGTTAAAAAAAATATAGCGCTATTCGTGTATGTGTAAGCGTCTGTAAATTTACGTTTGTTTTGTCTCGTTCTAACAATAAAAAAGTCAAAATGACAGATAAGCACAAACGAACTTCAGAGCAATTCTAAGTTAAGAAATGTTTATGAATAGAGCTGTAAGTCAATATTGGACCCACAAGATTTAACGAAACTGTGGACTTCGTTTCCAAATCCTATCTTACTAATATATTACATATAAATGCGAAAGTTACGATGTTTGAATGTTTGTTACGCACTCATGCTTCAACGGCTGGACGGATCGGGATGAAATTTGTTACACAGATAGTTCAAATCCTGAATTAACATATAGATGAAATCGCGGACAGAAAGCTAGTAAATTATAAAATGAATATATGAATATAAAATAAAAAAGGATGATGCCCATTTTGGTACCCCCTTCCAATAGCCATGTGTAATACATCGTTTGATAGCTCTTATTAAACTGAACTTAATATGGCGCCTAATTACCTAACGCTTGTCCGTTCAGAGTTATACTGTACCTACTTACAAAAAAAAACGTTAGTTTTACTCATACCTAAATAAAAGGTTTTCTTTTTTAGACAAATATTTCTTAATTCACTGCCCTTTTGAGCATCATTAGGAATCCGTCGACAACACACGCTACGCTGTACTGAACATGGGTTCACTCCTTACCCCCCCCCCCCCTCCCCCCTCCATCTGGTTGGGTTTCTATCGGTGTCGTCAAATAAAGTGCAGCATTCCAGCTTGCACCGAATCAGCATCGCCCGGCCGTAAAATTAAGGGTGTCTGTAAATCCTTCATTTACAAATGTTATGTTAATAGATTTAGAAAAATATTAAATGAAAAAAAAAAATACCAACAGTAACGACTATTATTTTTTCCTTCATTTAATATTTTTTTAACCGCGCTCCGTTTCTTACTATTTTGCGAATGTTTAGGTATTCGCACTCTGGACTCCGGTTACAGTTTTCTTGTAGACTCCGGCTTTCTCCTGGATAGTATAACCTGTTTCATTTGAATAGTTAGAAGACCTTTTAGGTTTGACGCAAGTGGGAGCATAATAAACAGTGATCGGAGTAGGTAGATTGATTTTTAGTACTTGTATCATAAATGCACACAGAAAGAATAACATGGATAAGCCATTTTTCCGGAAAGTAATTCCGGTATTTCCGGATTCAATGAAATATTGTTAATGTTGGTAGTGATATTATTACTACTGTACCACCCATGATCCTTTGTTCTGATTGGTCGTTGGGTTTTGTCAAATCGTGACAAAAAAAAAAATAGGAAGAATAATAAAGAATAAAATTGCTCATTTTATTACAATTCCTACCTTTTTTTTGAGGATGGCAAATCATCAAATGACTCCTTCCACTCTGGCAGAATACAATTCCTACATAAGTTCCGGTTTTTTTTTAATAATCCACCAATTCCGGAGGAATGTCCATAGTAATATATACGTTTCGGATCAATGACCCCAGTTCAATCTACCTACTCCGATCACTGATAATAAATGAAGTCGGCAAGATATTTCCGCAGGCAACAACGGTGTAATTTTGCAAAAGAAATTTAAAAGAAGATGATGATAAAAAGATGTTGGTAACCAATTACTGAATTAGTAAAGATGCTTACGTGACTGTATGCGACCACGTAGTCACATACAGTCACGACATGTATTAGCTAGCAAAAAACTTTGAAGTCGGAAACCCATGTTTTTAGGGTTCCGTATGTTCAGATTAAAAAACGGCAGCCTTTTAGGATCACTCTGTCCTTCTGTTACAGTCAATATGCTCCAAATCTAATCGACCGATTAAGTCGAAATTTGGTACGCATCAATTTATGTGACCCAGACGGATTTTTTACGTAAATTATTAATAATAAAAAATAAAAAAGCCCTTTTTTTTTTTGGGAGTCATAAAATAATTGTTTTGCACACGGTACCCTGCGACATATCAAATGAAAGAGCTTACTGTGAGGGTCTCAAGAAAGTATATAGATTTTTATAGTTATTTATTAAAATAGGTAGATTGAAAATGGACCTTTCTCCCCTTATCTCCAAAACTACTGAGCTTCTACACTTGCTTCTATACTTATAGATTACAGGAAAACCAATAATAAGTCTATGGTCTTAAAATAACATGGTAAACTCCAAATATTGTGCGAACAAACATTCCAACCGCAAATGTAGCGGTTGGAATGTATCGTAGAACATGTTTTCCAACTACAATGATAAGTTTATTCTTGTGATAAATTCATCCTAACTACGAAACCCTTCATTGTGGATGGTCCGACACGCACTTGGCCGGATTTTTACGGTAAACGAGACAACCAAAGTTGACATATGCTTCATTTTTTTTTTTTTTAATATATTTTATTTGATCTAAATTGAATCTTTTTTGCCAGTGACGGTATGGGGGGATCAATGGACTATAGACTGAGGTACTTATTTATTTTTAATATGTAATTTGTAAAACAAATACTAGTCGCGTTATACTTAGGATCCCTGTGTACTAACTACTATTTCATACAAATTAATTTATTAAAACAAAAAAACTTCTTAAAAACTTTCTTTGCACAATTTTCATTTGCCGCGCGAACTTTGACCACAGACTTACTTTACAGACTAAAAATAGTTTGTGCAACTCCACAAAGGTTCCCATAAAAAAGGCCGAACAACATTTAAAATCAAATATCGTATATCTGTATGATGTTACACTCACCTTAAAAAAAACGTCGTTTCACACACAGAACCAACGGCTAACTATACTCTGGGTACGTGACTACATAACAGCAATTGTAAGTATATAAAAATATACTCAATGAATAAGTGTGAAGGATAATGTTGTAAGCCACAATTAGGGTTGCCAGCATATTATAATATAGTACTTACCCTGCTATATTAGAGGCCGAAATAGGTATTATATTTCTAAAGAAAAAATATAGTAGGCGAAACTACTATCAACTTAAATTTATACGTAACATCATCCCTGTAATTCCCAAAGGGTTAGGCAAAGGTGTACCTATAGTACACCTACATTTCGCCAGTTATGTTTAAGTCCCATGTAATAGGGGGCGAGCCTATTGCCAGCAACCGGGCACAAATTCAGACTCCGAGCTGCTACTGAGAAATTATACCCGACCTAGGAATCGAACCCAGGACCTCAGCAGTAGCGTTCGCTACCACTACGAGGCAGTCAAATAATATATTTATATTTAAATACTTTTGTATTTAAATAAAAATATATTATTTTCACGAGATGATCGCTATAGGGTACTGGTACCAGTATTAATCTCATAAATGCTAAATGAATGGTAGTTTGTAACCTTATTTAGAGTGTAAAAATACTTATGATGAGTTATTAAAAAAAACAATAAATAAAAGTTCAAAGTAGCAAAAAATATGCATTTAAAGAATAAAAATGTTTTTGAAACATACATACCTACTATATCTTTTATATTTTTTCTCCACCTACTATATACGGTGGCAGGGACATCGACGCGAAAACTGTTGCAATGGATTCAGTACATGATTCTGAACCCCGTTGAAATTTTTCGTCGGTTATTTAAAAAAAAAAACAGGTGTTCCATACATTTTGACCGCGTAGGTATTGCACTTTTCTATGAAACAGCAGATTCTTTTTTTCAGTTCAGAATCATGTACTGAATCCGTGGTAACAGTTTTCGCGTCGATATCCCTGACACCCTTTATTTTTACGGGCATCGGCTTCGAATATACTATATTTGATATAAAAAAGTTGGCAACCCTAGCAACAATTATCATGACTTCATTTGCGTGGACAGAGACTGTGATGAGCGTCCAGGAAAAGCTAAAGTTTGTACTGAAAAGACAAGTGATTATTTTTTTTTTGTCTCTAATATAGGTTGGGATGAATTTATCCCAAGAACAAACTTAACATTGCTTAACAAGTTGGTCGATTAATACTCGACTAATAATAAATTAAATTTAAATAACTTGACTTATAAAGTCAAATAAAATAAACAATTATATAAACTCATATAACTTGTCAGTAGGTAAGCTGGAGAAAGAACATAAACATTGTCTTGAGTTAATCACAGCGACCAACTATTCTTATCATTTAAGTAGTCGTTGATAGAATAGTATGCCTTTGAACAAGCTTGGATTTTACTTTCGTTTTAAACGCATTAAAAGGCAAATCTACCAGAGAAGAGGGTAGCTTGTTATAAAAAGTTATTCCAAGCCCAACAAATGAGTTATGAACCTTATGAAGCCGGTGAAAGGGAGCTCGTAGTTTGTCCTTATTTCTAGTGTTAACATTGTGAAAATCACTGTTTTTAGTGTATAAGTGTATATTTTGCCTAATATTGTATAAGATGCGGAGATGAATTGAGATGCCACCGTGAGTGAGAGAATATCAGCAGCTTTGCCCCACAGCAGAAGACCGTAGGATATAACGCTATGAAAATAACTAAAATAGACTAAACGAGCTGTATCGACGTCAGTGTATTGTCTTACTTTCCTGACGGCGTAGGCGGCCGAACTGAGCCTTCCCGCTAGGCTCGATATATGTGTGCCCCACTGAAGTTTGGCATCTACTGTTATGCCCAGAAAAACTGCCGAGTTTACGGATTCAAGCACCTCTTTATCTAGATTTCTAACATTAGATAGGGCGAACTTAACACATTTCGTTTTCTTAGCATTGAGAACTAGGTTATTTGTCGTAAACCAATCCGTAACCATTGAGAGTGCACTGTTTACATCGTCAAAATCTTCTCTATTCCTGTCTACTTTAAAAACAAGAGAGGTATCATCTGCAAACAGTACAACGTCACAGATACCCTTTAAATAGAATGGTAAGTCATTGATATACACTAAGAACAAGAATGGACCCAGTATTGAGCCTTGAGGTACGCCTAACTGAACTGGTAGCCCGGAAGATTTTACACCATTAACATCTACATATTGGGACCTATTATGTTAATAAGAATTTATAACGTTGAGAGCTTCGTTTTGCACACCCGACTGACGCAGTTTACGCAAAAGTTTCATACAACGTGGTAATGGTGCCAGCCTTTTGGGCACTTTTCCTGTTGACAGCGATGCGGACTGCGGATAGAGCGTAGTTCCTCTACAGTTGTACCGAGGAACAATTACGTACCTAACCACAAGTGTCGACAACTTGTTGTGTTTTCCTCTGTCAGTCATCTAACTTATTATTAAAGAAATTAAATCACAATCATGTTATACACTACTCTTTGATCGGGTGTCAGTAGTTATAGTATAGAAAAAAAAAGAAAAAGTATTTATTGAGACTCGCACAGGAAATCACAAATTAAACAAAAAACACACTAAACATAAAGACAAAACAAAGTAAAATTTAAATTTAAAGAAGGAAGTCCCGTACGAGGCCAATAGGCTCCTATCTCAGCATGATGCTGCGACATTAAAAAAAAAATGTCGCAGCGCTGGTATTCTGACTGTGCGTTTGCACTGGCGAAAAATTAACAACAAAACATGTTGAAGTGTCTATTTTCTGTCAATTTTCCATACAATGTTTGACAGGAACTAGAAATTTCAACATGTTTCGTTGTAAATGTTTCTCCAGTGCAATCGCACAGTAATACTATGCACATGAATAAAGCATTGATATCATCACGCTTTGATTCCCTAAAGAGGTTGGTAGAGCTACACAGTAGGCACATTTCACTGGGATGGTTAACTAGGGAATAAAACCCAAGACGCCACTCAGAAGTCAGTCACTCGTTTTAGGTACGCCGTATCCAAATGCTGCAGCAAAATTCAACCGTCGATAAGGAATCTTAAATTTCTTGGTACCTTCAGAATTCTACTGCTGGAGTTTCTGAGTCAGAGGTGCATCTGGATGTACCGACCCATAAACACCCAAATTTCGCTAATTATGTTAAACACGTTCAGTCCTGGAGGGTTCACCTAGTCGCATATGGGATGCCCTCGCGAAGGGCTCATTTTAAATGTAGGTTTTTCATAGCGAATACAGAATTACAAATCGTGAAAATAAAACGTGATGTATATTTTAACAAGATTTATTAGTATATGCATTGGTTTTAAAATCCAAGCATTTTTATTATATTTTATGTTTTACATTTTTTTGTTCACGGTTACAAATACCTATTCACCCAAAATTTAAAAGGTTGGAAACTACATATAGCGACAATACCCTCTGAAAACACTATTTTACTTCGTTTTACAGTGTTTTATAACACGGTTTTAAACCTAATGGCGTTGAATGACCTCGATGGTTAAGTTTAACGCAAACGTAATGCAGGCAACCCTCCCGGAGGGTTCACTTCCAATATGTATGGCGGCATGGCGTATGAGTTCTATGAAAAGTGGGTGGAGTCGAAAGTGTTAAAATAAGTCCCATGTAATAAACTAGGTGTAAATCACAGGAACTTACACTTAGTTATAGTCAGAGTATTTCAATTATTAAGTGTTTTAGTCATAAGGATTAAGGTTTTGGTGAACAACCGGACACAAATCCAGATTCCGGGCTGCTACTGAGAAATTCCTCATTGAAAAACCCAATAACACCTTGCCCGACCCGGGAATCGAACCCAAGACCTCATGCTCAGCAGTAGCGCTTGCGACCACTAGACCAATGAAGCAGTCTATAATAAGTGTGCCATAAAAGACGATATTAATAACTGACAGTTGGAAAACCATAATTGCTCAGTTATGACCTCAGGTTGTTCATTGTACCCATTTACACCAATACCTAGGAAGTTTTATTAGTTCTTTATTATATACTACACGGAAGGTTACTTTGTGTAGGTAAGGTTTATCATACCGGTACAGTACGACACAACTTAGATGTAGCATCGGCAAAGTTCGTAAAACCGATCACCATCCGAACTGAGTGCGTCTTTAAAATCACCAATATTTTTTATGCTTTAGGTAAAAATTATCTTTTACGCATATATGTCATATAACCAAATCAATCTGCGTAGCCTTTTCCTAACTATGTTGGGGTCGGCTTCCAGTCTAACCGGATGAAGCTGAATACCGTATTTTACTTGGAGCGCCACAACCCAGTAACTTGGTAATACGATACCCCTTGGTAAGACTGGTTGTCTGACTTTCGGGCTTCTGACGACCCGTAACGACTGTCAAAGATCCACGAATGACAGCCGGGACCAACGGCTTAACGTGCTTTCCGAGGCACGGAGGAGTATAACCAGGGTCGGACTGGGCCGGAAGGGCCCGGGTGGCTTACGCCCGGGGCCCGAGACTAGATGATGGTAGATGGGATACTATCGGAAAATACTGAGATACACAAATTGAGATAAACAAAATATAAAAGTATTTATCAACGATGTAATAAATATTAGGTACGGACAATAGCACATCAGGTTACCCACTACCTACTAGTATAAAAGGACCTCCCTTAATAGGCGAGTTTCTTGAAACTCGATTTTTTTATTTCATTTCTCTCTAATTGTATGAACGTACTATCTGATCTAGTTTTATATTTAGGTCGCAAGAGTTGGGACCTAGCCTGCGCGGGCCTCCTACCCTACGATTACCGCAAGCCCCGCATGCCAGGCCCGTGGGGGGCCCGCGCAGGCTGGGGCCCGGCTGGCAAATGCCACCTCAAATATATTCGTAAAATTGTAACGAATTAATGCAAATTTTCAATGTTATGCTACATCAAAGTTGTGTCGTACTGAACGTAGGTAGTAAATTATTCTGTATTTACAATCCTGCAATCAGTGTCATGATCCTATGCATAGCATTAACAAGCTCGTTACAAAAGCTAAGAGCAGGTAGTCTAGCTTAGTCATACCTATTTCTTATACCAACCATAGGCCTCTGACTTGGCTTCACATGCGAGAAATATCTCTCAGGCACCGTTTTTGAAGCAAATGATAATTATACAATACGCACATGAATACGAAAAGTCAGAGGTGCGTCCTTTGGGTTCGAACTCGAGATCTATGACTTGGCAGTCTGACGGCTATGACTGCTGAAAACTCTGACACCTGGTTAGTCACTAAACACACGAAAAACAAGATGTATTTTTGAAACTTTTTGATTAGTTCAATGTATTCAATCTATCTGCCTAACCTTTTCCCAACTATATTGGGGTTGGCTTTCAGTCTAACCGGGTGCAGCTGAATACCAGTATTTTACATGGAGCGACTGCCTATCTGATCTCCATAACCAAATTAATTGGTAACACGATATCCCTTGGTCAGAACCAAGGGATATCGTGTTTAAGGCTTTAAGGCTTACCATTAACTTCCAAAGATCTACGAATGATAGCCGTCCTTAGCGTCCTTTACGAGGCATGGAGGGATATCGATAAGTAATGGATGGTCACCCATCAACGAACTCACCGCGGCAAACGTGCGGCTGTTATTATTTAGCCACCTAAGGTACAGTCAGCACCAAAAGTCGATGAACAGAATCAACATAACAAAACACCTGTTCACAATAAAATGCCATAAGTTATAGTCGCAACTAGGAAACAAAATAGCCTGTACACCAGAAATTTACAAAAGTCGTTAAACACGACTATTTCAAAAGTATCTGTGCACTAGTATTCCTAAAGTCGCTGTACACCATCAATCCAAATGTCGCTGAACATCATTGTATCAAAGTCACTAAACAGCTAATTTCACCTGACTAAACTAACTACTACTAAATATAGAATCTGCTGATATTGTTATTATAGAACAAAGTGTTTAGTACTGAATAAAAGTATTATTAAAAACGTAATCATTTATTTATTAATAGCACAATCAAAAATTCAAATGAAAATATTTTAGATATTATAATATAAATCTTAAAGGCTTGTGCAGACCAGCGCGACTTGTCGCGCGACGCTACACCGGTTATTGTTATACTGTGAATTTTTCTTAGAAATTGTATTGTTCGTGTCGCTTCGCGCGACAAGTCGCGCTGGTCTGCACAAGCCTTAACGCAAAATCAAAAATTTAATTTAAAAATAATAATTAATAGCGGGTATGGCCTCCATTCGCGTCTATTACTAACTAACGCCGGCAGTCGGATATGTACATATCCGACTGCCGGCGTTTAACAAGAAGCTAGTAGAACTAGCAACTAATAAAAACCGGCCAAGTGCGTGTCGGACCACGCACAATGAAGGGTTCCGTAGTTGGAATGAATTTATCCCAAGAACAAACTTAACATTGTAAGTAGTAGCACAAAACCAAGTACTACTATTTAGCTGGCAGGACGGGGGGGGGGACACTTGACTGTAACAAAAATTTGCAATATAAAGCTTAATGCTGAATTGAAAAATGATTTTTACACATCCAAAATATTTTTGAACAACCTTTCTAACAAAACCCCACACCATGGGATAGAAGAGAAAAAAAAACATCCCCAGTTTACGTGTGGGTAACCTAATAAAAAAGTTTTTTTCTTAATTTTATTTTACCACTTTGTCGGTGGTGTCGTGATTAATATATATACCCATGCCAAATTACAGTTTTTAAGTACTAACCGTCTCTGCGCTATGCCGCGGACAGACTGACGGACATGGTGAAACTATAAGAGTTCCTTGTCCAACGAGCAGCGAGTGCGCGACGGCGACGAGGACGAGCGATTATACTGGCTGGTAAGTATTGCGTATGTACCAAGCGGGAGGCTATCAGCGAGTGTTGTGCCAACGAAGCGAGCGTCGCTGAGCAAGTACTGTCTCTGATAACTCTTGTCGCTGCAACAAACGAGACGAGTACTCGCTGGTATGCGTAATATATACCAATCGTGAGTCTATCAGCGAGTGCTCTGCCCGCCAAGCGAGCGTCGCTAAGCGAGTACCTACTCTCTTTGATAGCTTTTGTCACTGCGGCAAACGAGTACTCGCTGGTATACGTAATATGTACTAATCGTGAGTCTATCAGCGAGAGTTCTACCCGCCAAGCGAGCGTCGCTGAGCGAGTACCTAGTCTCTTTGATAACTTTTGTCACTGTGACTAAGGAGTACTCGCTGGTATGCGTAGTATGTACTAATCGTGAGTCTATCAACGAGTGTTCTGCCCGCCAAGCGAGCGTCGCTGAGCGAGTTTTCTCTTTTATAGGTCTTGTCGCTGCGATAAAAAAGTACTCGCTGGTATACGTAGTATGTACCAAGCGCGAGGCTATCAGCGAGTGTTCTGCCAGCCTCTACTCTCTCTTGTCGCTGCGATAAAAAAGTACTCGCTGGTATGCGTAATATATACCAATCGTGAGTCTATCAGCTAGTGTTCTGCCCGCCAAGCGAGCGTCGCTAAGCGAGTACCTACTCTCTTTGATAGCTTTTGTCACTGCGGCAAACGAGTACTCGCTGGTATACGTAATATGTACTAGACCAACGGACCTACTAGTTCCTTTTATCTCATAGTTGAAATGTTTACCTAAAAATAGACTCATTCGAGGAGTTCACACTTTGACTTATAAATTGTTAAATTTTAGGAAAATCGTCTTCTTTTACAATGTTTGTAAATATGTGAGCACCATGTATCTATCACTTATGTAATTAATTTATCTGTCGTTGCTTATTTTTATATTTTTTTACCTATTATTGTGGTATAGAAATTTTTTCTAGGTGCATCGTCTTCACATATAATTATATATAATTAATGTACCTATACAAAATACCTACATATTGTAAAACATTTTACAAGAGTAACGGTGGAGTTTCTTGCCCATTCTTCTCTATACGAAAACCACCTTTTGGGAGAGGCGACTAGAATTAATTCAATTTTTTTTGTAAATTTAGACGTTCATTCATTTGACTTTGAGGAAAACAGTGTTTTTGGAATTCTAGTCACACCAGTTCCACGAATTCACCTTAATATTAGTATTCCAGATGGAGATTGTTGCCGAAATGTCAAGTACAAGTAATAAACCTTGCCACAGACAATTTAATATGTTTGTATGGTATAAAGCTTCCTGTACATGACGCCGGCGCCGGCGGCGCCGGCGGGCGCCGGACCGCAAGTTTGAGTATACGAATGAATATCGCCCATGCGCCGCACCGGCGCTGCACCGGAATTCCGTGTACATTGACATTGATGCCGAGTTGAATATTAAAGCATGCAAGTAAGCAAGCAACGATCACAGTTCAGTAAAGCATTGCCACCGGAACATGCGGAGTTTGCCGAAAATAATGCAGAATATCTCAGAATGAAAATGTTAAATCTACGCGGCGACGCACTGTGGATCTAAAAACGGCTCTCGAAGACATTGGAGCTTAAATTTTTTATTGTCGATTTTTTGCTTGAAATGGCTTCTAATAGCCAATATTATGCATAAATATATCAATGGATAAAATCTGGTAGACAAATTGCCAAATTATTTTTTTTTGCAAAAACAATGTATGCTTGTATCTCCGGAACGAAGAGAATAACCGTTATATCCTTGCACACGGTGATGTAACTATTTATTTATGATTTTTTGACATCCTTCATGTATCGAGATTTAGTGCATTTTTTTTTAAACCCGCACCTAATCGGAATAAATCAAGTATGTCAAAAAATCATAAATAAATAGTTACATCACCTTCACATGTCCACCGCGGCGCATGGGCGATATACATTCGTATATGTCGTAGTAATATGGTTGAAGCTGTGATATAGTTATATCCCTAGGGATATAGCTATATACCGTAATATAGTTATATGAAAGCGATTCATAACTGTCGCAGTGCCCTAATTTTGTTACTGCGACCAATTTGGCGTAGTTAGTCACAGCTTTAGAGCTGTGACTAACAGCCAGTTTAGGTTAGCCTAAACTAACCCAGATGGTCGGTATGCCCTAATAGTTATATTACTAGATCGTGCTCGTATCATAGTTATATTCCTAGTAAGATAGTTATGAACTGCTTTTATATAACTACATTACGGTAAGTATATAGCTATATCCCTAGGGATATAACGATATCACGGCTTTAGCCATGTTACTTCGACATATACACGAACATGCGGTCCATCACCGGTGCTGGTGCGGCGTCATGTACAGGAAGCCTTACGGTTTCTGCCTTATCTTTTATGACATCACTGTATAGGGACAAACTGGAGTTTTTCGAAATTATGATGTTATGGTCCATTTGGAACGTGGTTGGACTAAATTACTTTGAACTGCGCGGAGTAACCGTTTGATGTATTTGTTTATCGACGAACGAGTGTTATACCGTTTTTTTGACATACTTTTAATTGGTAATGTTTTATTTATTTTTGTTACGGGGTTTTATTATTACCTCAATTTAACCTGTTTAGTTATCGTTCGAATTTCACACGCTTGGGAATTGGGTGAAATCTTACGGCAAGTGTAAAATATACACACTAAGTAACTCCATGTTTGAACGTGTGAAAGTCCCTGGCACTTACTTCGTGTCACTTATTTTATGAAGTAAAGGCTTGTGCAGACCAGCGCGACACGAACAATACAATAGGGATAATGACATAATTTTTTTTTTAGTCCGTCTTTGAGATTATAAAAAAATATTGGACACGTATTTTTTTCTTTTTTTACGTAATCTAAAGATTACGGCGATACATTGAGGTAAAATGTGCCATGACGTCACGAGTATGTAGATTTTATACATACTAGTGACGTAGCGACCCCCACTCCCCAACCCAAAATGCGTTTTATCTAAGTCATCTTTTATTAATATAATAAAGCAAAAAATACGTGTCTAATATTTTTTTATTACCTGACTGACGGACTAATTAGAATTTCATTATTTTGACCCAGGCATCATCCCTATTTCTAAGAAAACTTCACAGTATAACAATAACCGTGTCACGTTCTGCGACAAGTCGCGCTGGTCTGCACAAGCCTTAAGTCTGTACTGGTTAAAGAGAAAAGAAAAACATACAGTGTAAGGAATTCCAATAAATTACTTTCGTTATAAATTTTGCTACGGCGTAGCTAGAGCTACGAACTACGGCGCTACGCGACGAGTCAACTAATATTGCGCATCGGAAGTGGTGTTTATCTAATTTAAGCTGCTTTTTGGTGATTTTGGCTGCGTGTTCTTTTAAGCTAGGAAAACATTAACTTCACGAATATTTGGAATTCCGCACAATACACGCTTCAGTGAACAAGGACACTTCCTTACACTAACTAATTCCCGAATACGTACTCGCTCCACTGAATGGAAACTCAACCTTAACTACGGAATAAACTTGTTTTTTTTTGCAGAATATATGTTGTGTGCCTTTTTAGTCTTTGCTAAATAAATGTACTATCTGTTTTCTTTCTGAGTTCAGTTATTAGTTTTTATCAATCGTCTTCTCTTGTTTTACCTAGTGGTATGAGTCTATCTGCATTTATGTGTATATGCTCTACGAGATTGGTAGCTGAGCTGAGTGATGAGGGTGTGCTGCGCAGTACTTAGTTATCATCCATTTTGAATTTTGGAAATGTAGTCTCCGAACGACCACCTCCTGATAACAAACACCCTGAGCTAGGATAATTTACTATCTAAGTACGTACCATCGAAGAAGTCCATATCTAACCACCGTAAGGTCTATTCTTGCTTGCAGCGTTCGGCGGCTATAGCACCGGGGCGGTAACAGATGTGCCGCTCGATTCTGTAAAAATATCACCGTGAAACTTAGGTGAAGTGAACGTGAAGTGAGCTGTCAATAGTGTTAATCCCTAGCATCCTGCCGGTCGATTCTGTGGCAGTGACAGCTCACTTCACGCTCACTTCGCCTAAGCTTCACGTTAATATTTTTACAGAATCGACTGAAAGGTCATCGTGTTTACGGGATTTTGTTTTGAAACTGGTTAGATATGAACTTATTTGACGGTACCTATTATAAAAATATTACTTTGTTTAGAGCGGGAATCGAAACCGCAAAAACACTGAAAGGCCAATCAAATCTTATAGATCTTGGGACTATCACACCTGCTCTCAAATTGAGAAAGACTCATAACTTCTGTGAAATATAATTTCATGTTATCTGGCTTGTGGCTAAGTAATAACAGCCGCACGAGTCCATCGATCAGGTTAACCTACGCTTGCCGCGGTTGGTCTGTGGATGGGTGACCATCTTTATCTCTCCTCTCTCCTCCTATTTGGAAGTCGGTTAAAAATATGGAACATGGAACAGATATCTCAAAACCGAAAAAACTGTTCCTGCCTGATTCTCCTGTTCCACACGTTCCACAATATACTACAACACAACAACAATACTCGTAAAACATTGCCAACATTGCCGTAACAGGTGTGTATCTGTGTAACATAACAAGCTCTTCTCTATCTAGCTTATGGATGTTTACTTTGTTAGAAAGAAATACAAACGAAAATGACCTGGAACAGTTTGGAACAAACTCTTTTCTCTTGAACTGTCTTATTGTACTAAAAAGAGATAGCATTTGTTCTCTGCCTCTCCCTGTTGTTAACCTATTCGGATGTACAGTTACTATATTTTGTATCTGTTGCAATCAAAGAGTATTTGGTTCCAAGTAACAGGCTGTTATTTTGGAATAGTATTTTGGAACATTTTTTAACCTGGAACTGGAACAGGTGAAACAGGTTTCTAATTTTTACCTGTTACAGACCACCTCTAGAGAGGCCTATGTCCATTGTTCAGTTATGGACTACGATAGGCTCGGTAGATCTATTGATTTGATTAGTGGAAATAAAACCAGATTTTCTTATGTAAAACCATTTATTCTTCCATTTTTCAGGTTCCTCGCTTTGATGTTGTATCCGTCAGCAGCGGACACAGATATTGCAACGTTCAATTTGATGTTGTCTAAGGACCCCGCAGGCTCTAAGCGCGCGTACCGCAGCACCCACACCACTATCGTCTTGATCAAGGCCGTGGCGTACACTCGACCTGGAAACGAAATTAAACTAGACTAAAATAGCAGCCCGGACTCCGAATTTGTGCACGGTTTATGGCAAAGCATCGCTCCATATTACATGGGACTTAAATTAGACATCACCGGCAAAATGAGGGTGAACTATGATGGAATTAAATTAACCGGCAAAACTTCAGAGACGTAATGGATCATGGAACTAATCATGGTGAAACAAAAAACATGCGGGACAGTCTTTGGGGACTGCCGATAGAAGTGAAAACTAAGTAACTTGTGAATTGTATATCTATGTACTTAAATACATATAGCTCATGGGAAGCGTGCGGTGACGATGGCGAGAGTTTCACGATTTTTGCTCACCCAAAAAGTGCTCAACACACCTAAAGAAGTTTTCACTTAAAAAAAAAAACTCTTTAGAGGTATGAGGAACAGGGTGTAAAGTTCACTCATCCTCTATAGAAAAGGGAGGATCCTCCGACCAGACGGTATCGTGTCTGGCGGCAACTGCCCGACGATTGATTTTCGGGGAAGTTATTATGTCGATCGCGCGGTAAACCTTAATTGCGCGATGCAGGATTTAGTGTGACATCAGGTCTTTGATGCGTAGTTCGCAGTTATATCCTAGCTTTACCACCGGAAGTTGTGGAGCTACTCGAGCTACATTACGTTATAATCACATCTGTTTACAATCTAGAATCAAGAATGCCAATTTAAAACTACATAGAGACTTCTATATTTTCCTGCTTAGAAACATTTTCTCCTATTACGGGGTAATTGCGTAACACACTTCCAGTAGCAATGGCTTTCACTTTGACAATTCAACCACATTCATTGCGTTATTTATGTTGCTGAGCAGATATATTTTTCGAACATATGACTAAATGGATTAGCAATATCCTTCAAAATCATTCAGATTGTGATTGTAATGTGAATTAAAACGTCCTGCAGAACTGTTTTACCCATTTTAAAAATGTATCACCTAAACAGTCCATAGGTCCCCAACTGAACGGTACAAAGGCATTAGGGTCCCGTTTCTTCACGTTCTCTGGCAGGAACCGCTCAGGCATCACCTTGTAGGGATCCTCCCAGTACCGAGGGTCACGGTGCAGGTGGTGGATCGGAAGCACCAGGGAGGTCCCCGCGGGGATGGTGATCTTTCCTGGAAATTGAGAAAAAATGGTGATGAATAACAATATGAGGTTTTGACTAACTAAATTTTGCATGAAAATTTTCAAATTTCACGCCGCCTTTAGGATCGCAAAAGTATTTATTAAAGTAAGTGTATTGGATATTGTAGATCTTTCCAGTCGGACGACAATTAACAATCCGATCCTTGGGTAAGTACTCTCATCCAGAGGGCCTAGACAAAGTGACATTCTAGCAGTGTTAACGATCATGGAAAAAATAGAATGTATTGGATTGATATAAGCTACTGAAAACCATATGACAATCTTGCTGAAAGTCGTTATAGAAATACGAAACGCTTTGACAACAATAACAACATTTAGGACCAAGTATTGTATTCATTTTATTTTTTATTTTGTTATTGTTATTTCAATATATGCTGCACCGCTCGACGTCATCACTTCGACGCCGGCTGTCGCTGAACCAGCGCTGGGGCTCTGTCTCGTATAGGGTCGCAGCATTATGCTGAGTGATGGCCGTTTTGCGTTGATGTGACGCACATTTGCCCCCAAGTTGCTGTTTTCGTGTATGTCTTCTTTCTTTGCGTCATCATTTACCGCAAATAAACGTATCTTCTTTCTTTCTTTCGAGTGCCATTTATCTAGGCCCTCTGCTGCTTCCAACGACTCTGTGAATATCGTTGCTGTACCTAGCCTGAAGGCATCCTACCTTCCGTTAGCCGATTCGGGGCACCCCCTTTCTCCTTCATTATTCCATCTTAATTGTGCGCTTTTATCATTTTTAACGTCACGATATTATCGTGTACGTCCACGTTCATTTCCATAAAATGTGTGGAAGTACGTGCATGTTATAACGATATGGTGGATGGAAATTTAAAAGCGTCTTCATATATTTTTATACATTTTACTTCCTTGTGTTATCGTGATACCGTGACGTGGACGTCCACGATAATATCGTCATCCCAGAAATGATTAAAGTACATATTGGTTGGCGGTCTTTCAGTCAGTTACAGGACTGCTTCAGAGTCAGAATAATTATGTCATAGTTTCACGTAACAAAATACCTTCATTGATAGTAATCTCCTCTTCCACCGTCCTCTGTATTAGCGCCGCGATGGCGAAGTACCTCAGTGTCTCTTTATAAACCATGTCCAAGTAGTGCAGCTGCTTCAACTGTTCACTGCTGACGGGACCATGTCCACCGACTACTTCCATCATTTCGTTGTACACTTTGTCCTGGAAATGTGTAATTATTTTGAAAAAAAAAACAATTTTAAAAAAGCACTACAAAGTGAAAAATAACTTTAATTTCGGAAGTCGGTGTCTTTGGTGTTGCATCGACTTCCGAAATTAAAGGCATTTTTTTTTTCACATTGTAGTGTTTTTTTGGAAGACTGTTGTAAATTTTTGTAAAAATGTTTTTGTTTTTCACTTTTTAGATGTCCCCACACAAATTCGAATACTCAAACTCAAAGCATTTATTACAATTAAACCATTTACAGGCAATTTTTAACTGTCAAGGAATTAGTCAGTCAGAAATATGAAGCTAGTTGCCCATTCCAAAGCGTAGTAGGCACCTATGGATAAGAACGGGCAAGAAACTTCACGGACACTCTTTTAAATTGTTACAAAATATTGGTTACATCATTCATGTTGAAATTAAACATGTGAGAAGAATGTAGAAAGACGTGCACATTAGAAGCGTCTACGACTACTAGTACCTGCTATGTAAATAACAGTGACAGTCACTGTTGATGATCATCCACATATACTAAGTGGAAAAAATACGTATTATTGAACCTAACTCAAAAAGTACCCAAGCAAAGTTAATAATTTTTTTAAGGGGTGGTCCCTTAAAAAAATTATTAACTTTGCTTGGGTACTTTTTGAGTTAGGAAATAATATACTCTTTTACACAAAAATTCTTTTTTTATATCGATCCAGCCGTGTGCGAGTAATCGGGGATCATACATAAAAAAAAGGATTCCAACGAACTGAAAACCAACTTCCAAAAAATATAAAAAAAACGAAACGTGTGCTGGGACACATAGTAGAAGTGAAACTTCAACGGACAAGTGGAAAAACGAATCGCAACGAACAAGTTGCAAAACGAATCGCAACAAAATTTTAACTTGAAGTTTTACGGGCAGATTGTTAATGTGTAACGCTTTTTCGTGACAGAAAAAATCCTAATACCCCCCGTCTATAGAGAAGTTTCACTCCAAAAAGGAGGACCATTTTCCATTCACCGAGTGACAATGACAAGGGATAAAGGACCAATGTTTTTTTAAGTCTTCCTACTGGTCTTGTCATATGGGCACGAAGGTATGATACATGGTGTGTGTTATCTATGCTTAAATCACGCCTACCATAGCCAAATTTTAAACCGAATAATTATTTTTAATCGACTTCAAAAAAAGGATAGATGGCGTGTGTGAGATGGAAATGTAAGGATCGTAGCAGGTGGCTCTGTAGTTTCTGCATACCCCCATAGGAAGAAGGCATGAGTTTATGTATGTATATTCAAAAACCGGCCAAGCGCGTGTCGAACCACGCAAAATGAAGGGTTCCGTAGTTGCGATTAATTTATACTAAGAACAAACTTAACTTTGTAGTTAATAAACATGTTCACACATGAATGTATGGGAGAAAATGTTTTTTCAGCTGCAAATGTAAGTTGGTCGATTATTACTCGTTAACTTGTAGAACCTACTTAGCTGTGATAGTTTTTCTTTTAATTACGTTATAAATACTACTGCTGTGATTTTTTCCACATATTCAAAACCAACCATTTAGCTGGCAGGCACTATTGACTCTAACAAAAAAAAATCACTTTAAAGCTTAGTATATCGCGTATATATAGATCTTTGAATCCAAAAATGGTTTTCATAAACTCACAATATTTCTGACGACCTGCCCAACGACCCACACCGATACCGAGATTTTCTTTTCTTGATTTTATATTAATGCTTTGGCAGCGTGATTAATATGGTATACCCATGCCAAATTACAGCTTTCTAGTACTAACAGTCTCTGAGCTAATCCACGGACAGACGGACATGGCGAATCTATAAGGGTTCCTTGTTGACTACGGAACCTTAAAAAGGAAGAGTTTATGCATTCGTCGATTTTTTTTTCATGTATGTACATCGATTTTATATTCTGCAGTTATTTAATCTATAACTAATTAAATAAGCACTAATCAATATTTTATAACCTGCATATACAGGTAATTAAATAATGATTAGTGAACAGGTTCTAAGAATATTACTCATTACACGGTAGGGTAACTTGCATCATACAAATTGCAATAGATATTAAAACAGACAAGCAATTAGCATAACTATTAAAATGACAATAAATATGAATAATGATTAAATATGACAAATTATTGGCGAGATAACCGGATAATTAACTATATTACTGAGAAACATTGAATTTCCTTGTTATTAGGTAGGTATTTCAACTGGAATCTAGATTGTCACAAACGATGTCAGCCTATTATCATGATTATTTAATTTAGACGTAGTGTTTCTAGTTAGTAAATAAGCCTAGTGGTGTGACCGTTGGACTGCCAAGCCATAGGTCTCGAGTTCAAACCCAAGGCACATATGCCTGACTTTTCGGATTCACGTGCGTATTGTATAATTATCACTTGCTTAAAAAATGGTGTAGGAAAACATCGTTAGGAAAGATAATAGAAGGTGATTGAGAGATATTTCTCGACGGCATGTGAATCCAAGTCAAAGGCCCATGCCGGCATTAAAAACTCTGACACTCTCACACGAAAAGAAGAAGAAGAAGTGCGAGTCGTGTCGAGGGTTCAACTCCCATTTTCCCATTCCCCCAACAGTGACAATATTGGTGATAGTAGGTATCACGTATTCAGTGATAAGGGATAAGCAATAAAATGCGTATAGAGATACCTACCAAGGTATAGATCGTCTAGTCCCTAAGGCTCAGACGATATATACAGGGTGGCAGAGATATCGATTCGAAAACTGTTACCATGGATTCAGTACATGATTATGAACCCCCCCTGAGTTGATATTTTTCGTCGGTATTTTTTTTCAGGTTCAGAATTCCCATGGTAGGTAACAGTTTTCGCGTCGATGTGCCACCCGTCACGTACCTGCCAGTCTGGCAAATGAGCGAGGATCATAAGAACGCCCGACGCCATCTTAGCTGCTGCTTCTTGACTCTGAAAATTATCAATCAGTTCTATTTCAGTAGTTGTTTAGCTTCATAATTAAAAATGCAAACTACCATTATTTCAAAAGAGATATCAATTTTCTTTTAGTTTGGACGGTTTCAACTGTTAATGATGCCACTAACGTGGCTTAGTTAGAAACTTAGGACCCGGCACTGTCTAGTATAAGATAGTTCAAGAGCGTGCATTCTAAAAGTTGGCAACTTCGCAAATTGCTGTCAAATATTTACCTACTTTTGTTTAATTTGCTAATATAGTAGCATGGAAATATCGCTCTATAGCGACCTAAAATATTATTATTAAATTGCAATTATGACTTAGATGTTGTAACCGTGTTACTATAATTAAAATAAATATTTAGTATTCAATATTTTAGTTCACTATAGAGCGAAATTTTATATTTCCAAATTAATCAAAACAGCGAAATGTTTCACAGCTATTTGCGACGTTGCCGACATTCAGAATGCACGCTCTTAAAACTTCGCCATATTTTAAAGATGGGTGCTCAGGTGACACTAAATGTACCTACCTTGTTGCCCCTATTACCATGATATTACCAAAAAAAAAGAGTGTGTCATGTGGGCTTATGACCACACAGAAGAGTGAAAACTTACGACTATTCCGCATGATTTTTTTACCGTCTCGAAAAAAATAGGGTATAATAGGTGAACGAAGTAGAAGCCTATGGCAGTTTTTTTTTTTTTAAACTGTAAAAATTATCGAAATCAAATCATACGCACCCTACTAAATGCGCGGAATTTATCAATGAATTCGTAGCTTTCCTTAGCGGCCGAGAGGTAGTCGCCGCACTTGCCGTCGGCCTCTTTGATATCCTTTCGCAGGCGCACAAGCCACTCGCGCATCCTCGCCCGCCCGCGTGGTCAATGCTACTAAGCAAATATTCCCGGGTATGGCTTCTGTTCCACTTACACAACACACCATATTATTCTCGAGACGGTAAAAAATTTCAGCCGGTTTATACGAGTATACGCGATTCTGCATCACCCGGTTTACTCGGCTTCAGTTCGTCGACTGGAGCCGAGTAAACCGGATTGAAAATGTACAGAGCACAATGCGTCTCAAAAAGTTTTCACTTCAAAAGGAAATGATCCTTTGTGCTATGGCTGTGAACGCATGACGAGCAATATAAAAATAAGCCTAGTGTAAGTCCGACTAGTGTTAGTTGAACTACAAGAATTGTGGCAGCATCTACAACGCCACATGCGAACTACGCATCCCACTGACGTCACGCAAAATCCTGCATCGCGCAAGTAGAGTTTACCGCGCGACGAGTATATATATAGACGAGTATATATTTATAATGGGTATTGTATTAAAACAACACAGAGCTCTGCCCTACAGCACTGCATATACTAATAAAAGACGTAAATATATAGTTTGTCCACAAAATACAACAAAACATGCTTTTGTATCCAAATTTTACCTATATCTCGGTCCTCTTCTCTATAATAGACTAAACTCAAAAGCAAACATTTATTCCCTGAACTACACAAATTGTAAGAGAATTCTCAAGGATGCTCTCCAAAGTATGTCTTACGAAGATACAGAGAATTTACTAACTGTGCTAAAGTGAAAAATGTCACCTACGTTAAGTATAAGTACTTATATCAAATTTAGAAACTAAGAGTTAAGCTCCTCAACATGTAATTAGTGATCTATTGTCAACCTGTTGTTTATTTATTTATTTTATAAGTCTATTTTAGCTCCTCTCGCCTGAAACACAGGATTACCTAGTTCAGGCACGTAAGTCTTAGGAATATAATTTACATTTAAGCAAAACTGTACTAATTTTTATGCCATGTAAGTTTTGAATAAATATTATTATTATTATTATTTATTGGTCATTGACATTTCTCGGGACACTGGAGTCCCGGACCTTTGGAAGGCGTACGAGGGGCCGAAGCCAACTCGCAGAGGCCCCTTAGACATTTTTATGTATTGAGGCACCAACCGAGGATCATCCCTGTATGCACTACGCAAGTGCACCTAAGGACAACCCCAGGTTGGTGCAGGACTATTGCAGAACATGGAAACAAAATAAATTGGGCTATGGGTTTGGGTGGCTAAAGTTGACTGGTGACTATACAATGTTTTATATGTACACGGAAAAATGGCAGGGGGTGACTTGCACACTCAATAATGGGCCCCCGAAACTGTCGCTAGCACATAGTGACGTAGCGAGAAGGGGGCAACATGTCCTGAGGTGCTTGAGGAGTGGAGAGGTATTCCACGGCTTTCAGAACAATCCCAGAGCCCGGAAGATGGTCAAGATCCCTACGAGCACTTACTGGAATACTTCCTTCCTCCGAGCACGTTTGCTCTTGCGAATCTCTACTTAAGCCGGCCAATTAAGGCAAGAATGAGGTGGGAGTTATGTTCCTCGTCAGTGTTCATTCCAGCCGGCCAACAAAGGCAAGCCAGAGATGAGGAACAAGATTTCTCCCGGGAGATAGGGTCCGTGGGGTCGCTACTGCCCAACAGCTCGCCACATGCTGCCCTGCGGGTTTATTATTATTATTATTATATACAACGTCCCGACATCAATCGTCGGGCAGTTGCCCACTAGACACAAAATCCGTCTGGTCGAAGGATCGTCCCTTTTCTATAGAGGATGAGTTTACTTTACACCCTATTACTCATACCTCTATAGAACTAAGTGCTCTAATATCCTACCACCATTTTTTTAGGAATGATCACAGTAACATGATGTATTCTGTGATAATTTCAATTGGCATCCTATTACGGGTAAAAACTTACAGCTCTGTGACACAGAAATGGACATACTGACAGACTGGCACTGCGTAACCGTCCTTAGTTACAGTGTCCCACTTGGTACCCTTATGTGCGAAACACCAAAGAATAAACAAAATAGTCCTCACCGTAGTAAACAAAGTAAAGGTATCCCACTTAATTTCCTTCTCACACATTTCTCCCGACAGTATGAATCTATCCACGATGCCCATAGATTCTTCATCAGGCGTGGACACCTCCAAGGCTTTCCTTCGTCTCCTCACGATATCACTGGTGAAGTCATCGATCAGTTTTATGTAGTAATTGTGCAGCTTTTTCTTACCGGCCAGCCAGTAAATGATAGGTATTTGAAGCCACCATCTTGTCATCTTGGCGAAGATCAGTTCGTACATGCTGTGGATTTTAAATAAACGGATTAAGTGGCAGAAGTAAAGCATAAATGGGTAAGTATTTCATCAGCATCATCATTTCAGCTGAAAAACATCCACTGCAGGACATAGGCTTCCCCAAAGCGTCGTTATTTCGACCGGATCTGTGCTTCTCGCATCAACCCGATTCCTGCGGTCTTTACTGCCTGCGGTAAGTATCTTTACCTACCTACAACAACAAAACAGGCATCCGCTGATTTGGAACTATTCGTTTGTTTGGTAGTTAACTGCTTATATACGAATAGTCCTATGGACCAGCTAGTAAAATTAAATGAAGCATGAGCATGAACTAATATTTGATTAAAGAAAAAGATTTATATAGGCTCACTCCCGTGTTTTTGCAACCGTCTCCTCCATTCTGCACAGATTTTGAGAATCTTCTTTGGATAATCCCATCAGTGTTTCTGAAATGAAAGTATTCATGAATAAAATTTCAGTTTCAGACAGCTAGATAGCATCAGAAATTTTGGTCCTTCGAGTCGATTTCCATTCTGGTAATAACGTTCTTTGGCGGTAACACCTCATGGTAACTGCAATAATATCAAGCTTCGAAGCTTCGAAGCTTCTATTCTTTATGTCAAACATGCTCTTGTCAGATTAATGAATATTTTAGATCATTACTACCATAATAATTATGATGCTAGGAAAGTCAACAAGAAGCTAGAGTTGCTATAACGAGTCCCATGAGACAGAGTGCTCTTTTCATTTATACTTAAATCTAAAATCAAACTCAGAGCATTTATTTAAATTAACCATTTGCAGGCATTTTCACAACTGCCAAGGTCAATCAGAAATTGGAAGCTAGTTGCCAATTCCAGAGCGTAGTAGGTTCTCATGGAGAAGAACGGGCAAAAAACTCCATGGACAATCTTTAAACTCAAAAAAATTATTATGTAAATTGGTCTGCAATTATGTTTTCTCAATCGGCAAAAACGGGTGTAAATAATGGTTTAAAGAAAACACTTACGGTTAACACTCTGCGTGGTGCACTTGACAATATCTTTATAGACATCGAAGGACATATTCGGTTCCTTATGGCTGAGGACCCTAGCCAGCTGCTCAGCCTCCGCATTGAAGACAGGCGTGAAGGCCTCCACGGACTTCTTGTTGTACGATGGAGTTGCTAACTTCCTGTGGCTGCGCCAGGTTGGACCTGCAAGCAATTTTGTTTGTCAACTTCCAAGAACTATTGAAGCATCTTTCGCGTGTAGTGGTTGTAAACGCGACTTCTGAGCCCCATGCTCAGCAGTTCTGGGTTCAGGGTTCGATAGACAAACGTCAGGGAAAGTATTATAAGGTTTTTTCCATAATTAGGGAATTTCTCAGTAGTATTGCGCACAGTTGGTAATGTAAAAAGAGTTGGCCGCAATAACATGGGACCTAAACGTAACTGAAATGTGCCCACATATCTTAAAAAGCGGTAGGGTAGGCTCCTATATCCGACCTTCCCTACCCTACATCTTTCCCAAGATATGCATATATTATATGTATGTTTTTATTAGATATTTTATTTATATAAACATTTAGGACTATGTATTTAATTTTTATCTCATTATATGTTTTTTTTTTTGTTCTTTTTTTTTAGCGACATTTATAACCGCAATGCGTATATCAGTCCCATCGTAACCTAAATACATATTACTCATATCTGGGCCATGAACCTAAACAGACTCTTCGCATCATCGCCATTTGGTTGAACCAAGACTCTTTATATGTTGCACCGGTTGACATCATCACGTCTCGCATAGGGTCACAGCATAATGCTGAGTGATGACCGTTTTGCGTGGTTGTAACGCATATTTTTCCCCAATTTGTTCTTATCGTGTATGTGTTCTTTATTTGCGTCGTGTTACCGCTTATAAACGTATTTTCTTTCTTTTTAGAGTTCCGTACCTCAAAAGGAAAATGGAACCCTGATAGGATCACTCGTGTGTCTGTCTGTCCGTCTGTCACAAACAATTTTCTTTTGAATTTAATGGACTGATTAGGTTGAAATTTGATACAGATATGTATTTCTGTGACCCAAACACGGACAGGTAACGTAAATAAATGGATTTTAAACATTTGGGGCAAATAAGAAAATAAAAATAAAAAGTTTTGCTAACTGTACCGTGTGACATATTTAATGAATGACTTATTGCGAGGATTTTTAATATTTAAAAAGAAATCATTTAATTTTTTTTTAAAGATATTTAAGAAAATACATGAATATTGACTATTCCCCCCTTATCTCCGAAACTACTGAGCCAAAAATTAAAAAAAAAATACAGAGTATGGTTCTTTACTCATAGATTACAAGAAAACCTATAAGAAGTCCTATGGTCTTAAAATAACATGGTAAATCTCTCAATATTATAATAATAATAATAATAATAATAATAACAGAATTTGGAGGCAAGAAAAAGTCTACGTAGTACCCATTGTTGTCTCCACAATAGGTGTTATACCCAATCACCTCCACCACAGCCTTAAATTAATAGACCTGAAAGACTCAACTTACATCACACTCCAAAAAGCCGCAATATTAAACACCTGCAGAATAGTCAGAAAGTTCATGCAAATTGAGGAAAATGAAATCACTCCTCATAACATTAATTCCACATAAAACTTCATCATCACCACACGCACACACGCTACATTGACTTGGCTTGGCCCGTTAATGTAGCTTAAACTAGCCAAAGAGCTAAGAAACAAAATTTGTTTACCAAAATAATAATAATAATTTATTCACCAAAATAAGAACACGTATTACAAAATTGAATATTTGACAATATACAGTAAATAATGGCTTAAAGTTTGTAATATACAAAGTTTGGGACTATCTGCATCCGAACTAGGTGGTAAACCTGTATCTCGGATTACATTTGACCCCCATAAATAAATTGTGAATATTTAGTAGCCATATTTAAAGTTGTAAACATTATTAGATTGCCATGTAAAAATGTATGTGGAGAGTATGCATAAAGTATAAGAAAAAAAGTAGGTGTGGTGTGAGGGAGTGTGTGAGTGTGTGTTTGTGTGCGTGTGTGAGTGTGTGTGATGTGAATGAGATGATTCTTAAATATGAGCGAGTAAGGAAGTAGCTTACCTATTTGGGAATGTCGAAAATTGCTTCTGTTTCATCATAGGAAAGATTTAGTAATATTGTGCGCACAAACTTATATTTGCAGTCGGAATGTGTGGGAGAACTTGTTATTCAACTACAATGATAAGTTTGTTATTGGAATAAATTCATCCCAACTACGGAACCCTTCACTTGGCCGGTTTTTTTTCTATCTCATAATTATGTTAATACATATCAAAACAACCGCCGCCAATTTGTGTTATGGGTGTGAAGCGACAGAAGTAGCTACAAACCGACTTACCTCCCGCAAGAATACCATACCCAATGAATGGCACAAGGATCTCGTATAATGGTCCTTTCTGGTTCACTTTGTTGCTGGTCAGTAATGTCTGGAATTAAATATGGAACATAAGTTAACGAATTGATATACACAGGAGTATGAAAAATTACGATTTATATTTTTTTCGAACACGATCAAAGCTTGCATCGTTTTTAGGGTTCCGTACAGCTCGAAGGGTGTCAAACGGAACTAGATGGACTTCGCTATCCGTCTGTCTGTCAGCGGGCTGTATCTCATGAACCGTAATAGGTAGACGGTTGAAATTTTCACAGATTGTGTATTTCTTTTACAACAAATAATAAAAATTCAATAAAGTTAATAATTAAAGGGGGTCCCCATAAAATAAACGTGCTCTTTTCGGCGTTTTTTGCTCGATCTTAATACGGTACGGAACCCTTCGTGTGCGAGTCCGACTCACACTTGGCCATTTTTTTTTCTGATGAGCCGTAGTCTAATAAGACAGTGACCAACGCAGTGCATCAAGCTTTTATGATTTTAACGAGATATAGGATATACATACACAATGTAAATTACAATTAGTAATAAAAACGGATCTTTTACGTGTACCTACTCCTTCAATTACAGGAGACCACAGCATGCACATATAACAAGGTGTTAAACTGGAGAAAAATTAAAATAGAGAAAACTAAATGATAAAGTTAAAAAAAAGAAAAATTAGCATATCAAGATTGAGCATTCATATTACAATTGTTTATTATAATATATATATATATTTTTAATTGATTTATTTTTGATTATTTTTACTATGATTACATGTTTTGCATCATGAATAAATTCTAGTTATGAGAAAATATTATAAAATATCTTGCTATAATTACGCGAGAATGCACTACAATATAATAATTTAAACATCATTCCTCCGGCTTCTGCCGTCTGCGTTCGTTCACGCGTTAAACGAGACCAGGCGTTCTAGGCTATTTGATGCCAAGTGAGTGAGCTAACTGCATAAAGCATTGAGGACATGGTTCAAGGGTACGTTGGTGATTCATCTTCCTCATCTATATTGTCAGCACGTGCTTTATGATAAAAGTTTACGATGCACCGATGTCATTGGGTTTTTCCATCTGGAATTACTCAGTACCAGCCCGCCGGAGTCTGGATTTGTGCCCGGTTGATGGCAATAGGCTCGTAGTTAAAGCAATGATGGCACATAAATGTAATCGGAGAGGCAACCGGATGGCGAGTGGTAATTTAGGCCTAGAAGTGGTCGAACCCCCCGTGCCGTCCGAATGGCCCCCAAATGGAAGGGAGCGGAGTTAGGATGACCAGATACAATTGGTAAGGCATTGAAACATACAATTCCTTGCTTAGAATTAGAGCCAAAATTTCGAATGCCATGTAAAAAAAATATTTTGCATCAGAATATAGACATAATAAATATGGCGTTCCACAAGGTAGCGTACTGGGCCCAATACTATTCCTCATTTACATAAATGACATTATAAAAATAACTAACCATAAATGCATATTATATGCCGACGATATATCTATTATAGTGACATCTAACAAAAAACAAAATACCATTTTAGACCATGAGCTTGACATTAATAATACAATTGACAAATTACTGTATTGGCTTGACATTAACCATTTGAAGATAAATTTAGACAAATCCGTTTATATCCAATTCAATCAGTCAAATAATTATAAAAATGACCTTAAACTCAATATTAATAAAATCAAAGAAGTTACGCATACAAGATTCTTAGGCGTAATAATCGATAAAGGCATTAATTGGAAAGAACACGTAGACAATGTTAGCACTAAAATTAATAAATTTGTATACGCGCTAAAACAAGTTAAAAATGTAACTAACATAGAAACTGCTGTCATGACATACCACGCGTACGTCGAATCGCTACTTCGTTATGGCCTTGTAATGTGGGGTAATAGCACCGATTTCTGTAGAGCATTCAACGCTCAAAAAAAGTGCATGAGGTCAATTTGTGGTCTTAAACCTGACGACTCATGCCAACCAATATTTAGGAAGCTTGGTTTGTTACCGTTACCGTCACTCTATATTTTTGTATATTGTGCGCCGCTCTACTCGATCCACCACCAATATGTCAGGTTTATTGGCAACAATAGTCCTGTCAGTGATGATGGATCGATCCCAGTACAATGTGATATTTCCACTTTCGAGAACTGGGTCGGGCACATACCTGTAGTACGGCACTTCCGATTCCACAAGATTGTATTTCAGAGCAAGTTGCTGATGGATAATCCTGGCTACAAGGTTGTGTCTATGCAAGTACTCTTCGTTAGTTAGACGAGAACAACCGGAGATAATGTGTCGGATTGATTCTCCCGGACGGTGGCATGCCTACAGATGTCAACCGTGCCGTCTTTCACAATAAATCTACGGTAATTGTTCGTCATGATAACTTCGTTCATAATTGCACAGACAAAACCTTCGGTTTCCCCAAAGAGGTCACCAAAACGCAGCCAGGCTACGGACGCTAGAAAATCTATATCGGGTCCATGTAGGGCCCGAAAAAAGCGTCCGTGAAGCTCCTTACTCTGCCATACCTCCTTGCGATCGTTAGTGTCAAGCACTACAGGCTTGCGCCAGTTCTCTTTAGCCAAGGAGAGCGGGGTGAGGCCCTTGTCCACAGCGACCACATCTCGATGCATCCCCACGTCGGCTTCTAGGAAATATTCCCTGAGACTGCATATCTCGCGATTGTGGAGGGTCTTAGCGTTTAAAAAACCTCGACCTCCACACTTTCGCGGGATATACAATCTCATTTATTATTATTATTATTAGAAACAAACAGTAATTTATTAATAATAATTTAGCTTTAGCAATGCGACCCTAAGGCCCGTTTTCACCGAAAACTAAGTGACACCTTAACGAATCCCTAAATTAAAATGCACTGTTGGATTTTCAACGCTAGGCTCAGCGCTGCGAGTTGAAAATCCAACAGTACACTTTTATTTAGGGATTCATTTAAGTGTCACTTAGTTTTCGTGGAAACGGGCATTACTCAAGTGACTTTGAAACATTCGGAATTCTCCTGAAAGTATTCTTAGAAAAAATCGGTTTGAGACAAACTTGCTGCAGGAAAAAACATTTTCACTTAGTGGCAACCACGGAGATGCCTGCCTTCTGCGTGGTATTACTACAAATTATAAAACAAAGTCGGTGCCGCGTCTGTCTGTCTGAACGCGATAAACTCAAAAACTACCGAACGGGTTTTCATACGGTTTTCAACAATGGACGGAGTGATTCATGAGGAAGGGTGTATACTTTATACAGGTTTTGTGTAAATTGGCTAAAATATAACGATCTAAAGTACTCCAAAGTAGGATGAACATTAGTTATATTTTAATCTAACCGACATGCTCGACGCAACAGGGTGATACGAGAATACGATAGAAAAAAACTACTACTTTTTTTCTATCGTATGCCTCATAAATTCATAATATATGCTCTGCTACCCGTGCGAAGATTTATACCTGTATTTAAAGATAAAATATTCTTATTTTTTTAAGATACGTTGTATTTAACAAAAAAATACACTTGATTTTTTAGTCTAAAACCTCACCAAGTATCAACAGGTGGTAGGGGCGTTAAAAAGTTGCTAAGAAACATCACGTGATTAATGACCCCTTATCTCATGAACTAAAGTAATTAACGAGAAAAAATACTTACTCTAATATCTGTTGGATTCTTCACGCAAATATTGAGATCGGGCCCCAGCCAGAATTTGAAGTATTCGCCATATTTTTCATATAGTGCTTCAATTTTGTCCAGGATTTCTGATAATTGAAGACAATGTAACATTAGTAAATGTTGTCATTACCGACAACTAAGTGACACTTAAATGAATCCTTAATGTATCCCTTCATGATTTTCAACTCTCAGCGCTGAGCCCAGCGTTGAAAATCCAACAGTGCACTTTTATTTAGGGATTCATTTAAGTGTTACTTAGTGAAGGTGAAAACCGGCATTCATCTTTTGTTTTTTTTAAGATTTCATGGGTAAAAGGTACCTACGTAAGTTTTTTGAGTTTCATAAAACAAATGCATTACCTTTATAAATTCAATTCAAAAGTCATTTATTCAAACTAGGCTGAGAATCAGCACTTTTCGAACGTCAACTACATAAGACAGTCCCCGAAAACGCCCACCCTTCACCACTTCCTAGTGCATTAGCTGGGAAGAAGAAGTGGCGCAACAAACTTCCCAGCAGCACAGCTGTCTGTTCAGTTAGAAGAACAACAAAAAAAAGATTCTATATATATTCAAAATAATTAACATTACGCAACACAAAACATTATTTAAATTATTAGCCATATGTTAGCTAGCACACGCCAATATACCAGACAAAATCATCGAGAACAGCTACGCTCAGGCAGAGATTAAAAAAAAAAAAACGTAAACAGAACTTAATATCTAAATAAAACCCCCCAGGCATAAAGGGCGTGCCCGCTTACATATAGCTGTAACTGGAAGTTATAAATGATAAACTAGGACCATCGAGGTAAAATAAATAAACAAACAGTTAATTACTAATAACAATAAATAATATGATCAATTGTCGAGGTCACTAGCCAACCACATATTGCAATACAACTCATAAAAATAAAACATTGTGATGAGTAGATTATGTCAACAATAAATTAAATTTAAATAACTTGACTTATAAAGTCAAATAAAATAAACAATTATATAAACTCATATAACTTGTCAGTAAGTAAGCTGGAGAAAGAACATAAACATTGTCTTGAGTTAATCACAGCGACCAACTATTCTTATCATTTAAGTAGTCGTTGATAGAATAGTATGCCTTTATGTTGTTATACGTGGCCAATAAGTACCTAAATATCAAATATAGAATGGAAAGGATAAAAAAGTGAAGGAAAATCCCCTTCAAAAATTTTTCGTATAAAAATATATTGTAGAGTTTAGCACGTCAATTTTCAATAATATTGCATTCCACATCCGATGCGAGCTGTTTAATGGAATATTGACCCACAGTTGTAAATTTATCAAAGAAGAACGTGGAATGCGAGATATCTATGATTTTAGATTTTCTAATGATCTCAAGAACCTAGAATGTGTGTCACAAAGAAACTGAACATAAATAATCATGGAAATCAATCTGCAACCTTTTCCCAACTATGTTGGAGTCGGCTTCCAGTCTAACTGGATACAGCTGAAAACCAGTATTCTACATGGAGCGACTGCCTATCTGACCTCCACAACCCAGTTACTGGGTCACACGATATCCCTTTGTAAGACTGGTGGACACGCGCGCCTCTCTAAGACGTAAGGGGGGTGAGTTTCATAACCCCCCCCTACGGGAGGGGGGCCGCAGAGCGCGGGCCGTCATCAGTCCGGGGCAGCGGAAATCATATTCGCACCCGGTGGTTTTAATTAGTAAGGTCCTCCAGACCGTATTTCAGCCACGGAGGCCAATCTCAACGGAGACTAGCCTTCGGCGCGGGAGATATTATAGTGCAAAAGTGTGTGCGCAGACACATGCACTCTCTCTACGACACGACCGGAGAGAGATCAGGCGGAGGACCACGGGGGTATCACACCGCCAACTTCCAAATTCCGGGCTGTTATACTAAGAAATTCCTAATGGAAAAATTCAATAACACTTTGCCCCTTTGACCACGCTCAGCAATCGCGCTTGCGACCACGAGACCTACAGGGAAGTCAAAAGTTTCAACACCTCACTCCCCCTACGGGTCGGGGCTCGCTGAGCGCTGGCCGTCATCAGTCCGGGGCAGCGGAAGCCGCATTCGCACCCGATGGTTTTAGTCAGTAAGAACACAGTATAAATATGGACAGTACAGAAACTACGCAGTAAACTTTCGAAACGACACACTCGTTTTATTAAGAAAATAACTGTAATGTGTGTTTAAATGACGTTGTAATGTGTGTTTAATAAAAAAACTGAAGTGTTAAACGACCCCAACTGGCAAAAACATGTGCTATAATAGTCGAGACCACGTTTCTGTTTCAGCTCATAGTTCAATAATGTAGATGTAATAAGTCGTATAAAAAGGGAGTAAACGTTTCTTCAACGTGATTTGGGCGCAAATTATTCAGCTAATAGTGCTATGAAAGTCGTGTTACTGTTGGATAAGGAACATAATTGTGGAACAATTATCGAGTAAAAGCAAAACTGGATCAAATTAGAGTAGCAATAGCAATATTGCTGCCTTTCCATGACCATGGATAGAGTTAAAGCTTTTTCGTTACTATTAATCAACAAAATTATGGAGTAAATGTTGCCGATTTGCTATAAATCGTCTTTTTTGTCAGTTAAAAGCAAAGAATTTGCTGTTATTCCACAATTTCGCTCTGTATCAGTTATTTCGTCACTTTTTTTATGAATATTTAATTCCTTTTGCCGAAACGGAACTTTGTGTATGACTTATTAGAACAAATATATACAAATATGGAAGAATTGAATATAACTAGTAACATAATGTAGAATATTATAGCAATGTACTGTCTACAGAATTTTGCATATGTAAACGTAAATGAACATGCAAAGTAACTTTATCGATGAAATCTTAGGATTTATTTAACAATTATATTTGTAGGCCACACTAATGATTAATAATATAATAGTAATAATAAATAAAGTTTATAAAATTTTGTCAAGATCTCAAATCAAGATCCATTAAACAAATTTATGTAAATACACGATTAATTTTAAATCGTTCTGGAGCCGAAACACAGTGACTCCAGACGATTAATAGGTACTATTAGCATTGTTATTGTTTTTTTAAGACATCTAATATAGAAGTTAGAAATTTATCACTTTTATTCTGTCATTCGAGTTAAATCTTAGTAGCGCTTCCACTATTTCATTCATAAACGCAAGATCGTACGCGATCCGCTCGGTGATGACGTAGCGCGGCACAGCTGTGCGTGTGCGAGTCCGGCTGCAAGTAGGTATTTCATTTCTGGTACGATAGGTTGGTGTAAGTTCATTCACCTCGTTATCTCTCGTTTGTATCGGAAGCACGGCACGGTGTTTACCACTATCACATCTCCTCGTAAACGAGAGAAACTAATTGAAATTTCATTCACCACTCTCGCATCACGAAATCACTAGTACTCGTACCTTTTCAACTAGACACGAAGAGTACGCTTGGGAGTTGTATTTAAGGCCTTGAATCGAGTGTCGACCAATCGAGCTAATAGGTACTTAATAAGCATACTTACCTACCATATTTATGATAAATAAAAAGAATACTGCCTAAACCAATGTTTATGCGACAATGCTTGCTTGCGGCCGCGGCGGCTTCTACAAAGGCAGGCAATGTAAACAGAAAAAATGAATCGTTTTATCTGTCCAATAGAGTTCATTATAAGATGGTGGTGCCCTTTTCTATGAAAATATTGGACCGAATTAAGACCTTATTTTTATACACTTAACCGCGGAATTCGGTTGTGCATCCTTTTGAAGTCAGGTCGGACACTTCTCAGAATAATTTTAGTAAACTGCGTACCTACTTACCTTGTACCTAGTCTGGTGAAATTTCTATTTGATACCGTTTACGGTTAAGAAATAAAGTCTGAATTCGCTTTTCGTATTTTTATTTGTGTACCTATTTATCTATTGCATATGTGTTTTTATGCTGTCTGATCAATGAATGGATTTTTCAATGGGTACCGTTCGCAAGTGTTGCCGTTCGTCGATAGGTTTTACACACATATGCATTGATCGCAGTTACTTCGAGTTCTCATTATTTCACAAAAAAAACAATAAATTAGATTTTTCGTGTTTTTTTTAATTTGTAATTTATTGAAAATAATAGTCCCAATCGTTTCGAGTTCGATGATCGAGTTTATGGCTTTTCGTTCCAGAACGAGCTAAAATTAACCGTGTATATTGCTATTACATCACAATATATCGGTTATTAGTCGAATAATTGTACAATGTTATCTCATTTATAGGACATAATGCAGCCATATTTAGACAATATTGGGGTTCCTTAATTATATATCTTTTTTCCATTTCCATAAAATACTTTTCTATTAATTGTAATCCATCAAGTAAATTGTTAATATTTTTCAATAAAATACTGGTATGCTGGATGAGATATTATATAGCTTGTTAAGTAATTAACAATCAGTTATACAACACCTTATGCAATAAATGTGTTTTAACAGCATTCATAACGATTCAAGTTCAGTAACTGAATTATAAACACTTGCATGCGACTAATCGATTTAACATGCTATTACAGACATCAAAATACTTTTCAGTAAATAGGCAGCTTTTATTCGACTAATTTGCTCTAAAATAGTAATATCGAGTAGCAGCCATACAGTAGCTTCTTAAACATGAAACTTGGGAATCGACAACTCTAATAGCGCTATTACTGCACTCAAATAGGTATAAACGAGAAATGTTAGCTACTATATGACTATTGAATAAATGCACTATAAGAATATCGAGTAAACGTTTATACGACACGGTGAAAGCACTTAAAAGCGAAAAATGCAAAAAAGTTGTAATAAACGCTTTTACACTACATTGTGGTTACAACGTAGCAACTACTCAACATTCATTCGATCTATAGCCGAATAACTCATTCATTATTCGACTGTTTTGCTAATTGGGACTTGTGTCGCTGACCGTAAACAATAAAAACAATGTCAATAAAATATTTCCTTAAGATTAAACATAACAATAATGAAACCGGTAAATTACAAGAAAACCGCGACGAATCATATCTTGTGTGTAGGTACTTTAATGACTACCATTAAATACTATCTTGCAAGGATTTTCCGGTAGCTACTAGAGGTAAAGGTCTCACGTCCTGTTATTACTCAATCGTTAAACTGTATTACCTACTATGTTACAATTACCAACAACATTATGAAGTTTTTACGTTACCGCGGTTTTACGTTAATAAACTTAAGGCGCGGTGTTACCGCAATATTCACAAAAAACTGGTTTTTTGGATAGTCTAGTATGACGTAACGCAATGAAAATATTCGACGTAAAAAATACAGTGGACAGAGAAGGGTTTAAAGTAAAATTTTAACCGAATAGAATAGTAGAAAATAGTTTGATATTCCCATTAAAAAATACTTCACAAAAATAAACTTTGGCGTCGAACATCTCCGTATTTTCAGCGACAACAACTTTGTTTTTTTAAGAGTTCAATAGAATAAACATTATTTTATAACATTAACCAGACAATTTTTTTATTTAATGTGTATATTCTGAATAATCTAAATAAAACCCGTAAAATAAATGCCCATTAGCAGCTTACTCACATCGTCAACCCAAATATTTATTCGATTTTCAACCTTATTTAATGCTCTGTAATTGTGAAAATAGATATTGTGGTCATACTTTAGTCGTCGGGCTACCGTATAGCGCGCAGACGAAGTTGTGTGAGTGCAGCTGTAGCGTTTAAAATCGTAGTCAGTCCGCGCCTTAAGAAGCTTACAGTGGCAGTGCTTTCACTGTCGGACTGCATAGAAAAGAAAGAGAAGCGCGATGACACAACGCAGGTTATTGCAAAGTATGAAGCAATCATCTATTTACAAAGAATCTATTGATTGGAGTAAAAAATTAAAACACTATTTACTATATTATGTTGCTTGTAAAAATATAATCTGACAAAAAATCAGAATGATTGCATGTATATGCAATTTTTAATGGTTAAATTAAATTTTTAGAGGTAATTTTTTTTCTATTGTATCAAATTAGTTGTATTATGTTTTCAACACACTTACTTAATTTACTAGCATATATCATATCATATATTTTTCTGTTTTTGTTTACTACAGTGGATCTATACTTTTAGGCATTATAAAACGTTTAGTCCTTTAGTCCCCTTAAAGTGATCTTGAGAAAATATTGGTGAACTACAGATGGCTCAGTTAGGTTCTCTTCCGAAGGCGGCTGCAACCGGAATCCGCTAGCGGCAACGTCGCCGTCGCCCAATTGCAATGACAGATCGCAGCGACACGACATCATCGACATGCCGCTGCGCGTTTTATTTCCGAACGCGTAACGACTTCTACGGCAGCGACATTTCTCTTCTTAAGTTTTGCTACAGTCATTTATTTAACAAAAAAATACGTCTTGTCGCTCTGTTAGTGACAGGCAGTGACGGCACTACTGATTTGTGGTCAGTGCTCGACCGCAGTGTCAGGCGAGAACGTTGCCATCTATAGATGCGTTTCATAGAGCTATACATATAGAACCAATCGTGTCGCTATGGTCTGTCACTGCGATCGGGCGACGCGGATGTTGCGGCTTGCTGTTTACGGTTCGGCGGCGGTCACCTTCGGAAGAGCACCTTTACATAACCACAGTATTATGTCTCCGCAGTGACCTTGAAATAATTACATAGGGCTACTTGGTATATAAAAAACTTCCACGTCAGTAACAGCCGCGCACTCGAGACTGTTGCGTACTGATATACACTGAGATTTCGAAGCGCGTCGTCTCGCCCGTTTTGTATGAAGCTATAATACTGTTACTTATTTATACGGTGACATAACTTTACGCCAGTATTTTCCGAGGGACCTGCAAAGGGCCATATTTCACCAGTTATGTTTGAGTCTCATTTAGGAGGCGGCGAGCGTTTGTGCGTAGCGCAACTAGGCTCAAATACAGACACAGTACCTACCTCAACTCAGAAAATCCATTATAATATTAATACCCAATATTACACAATAATAACAAATAAATAAATGTCTAGACACTTGTAGCCAGGATTATCCATCAGCAACTTGTTTTAAAATACAGCCTTGTGGAATCGGAAGTACCGTACTACAAGTATGTGCCCGACCCAATTCTCGAAAATGGAAATATCACGTTGTACTGGGATCGATCCATCATCACTGACACGACAATTGTTGCCAATAGTGCCTGATATGGTGGTGGTGGATCGGCGCACAATGATTATTGATATAACAGTCCCGCATGACGGGAACCTCGTGAAAGCCGAGAAAGATAAACAAATCAAGTATCTTGACTTGGCTCGCGAGGTTGTCGACATGTGGGATGTGGACTCAGGGATCATTGTGCCGATAGTCGTGACAGCCAATGGCCTAATAGCCAAGACCCTCGACCAACACCTGAGGAGGCTCTCGTTTGGCAGCTGGATCAAGGGCTTGATTCAGAAACCGGTACTCCTAGACACAGCTCGCATAGTCAGGAGGTTCCTCTCTCTGAAGCCCTGACCGCCGGTAGTTTGGACCCTGTTCCCGATACCGGTGGGCTATTATTGTTTATATTATTTTAATTTTAATATTATTTTAATGATTTTTATAAAAAAATATTTTAAAATGTGAAACGAAATCAGAATATATAAAATAGCAATAACACAAGTAATCAAGGAATATAGGGAAGGCTGGTTACGGTTGTGACAAGTTACAGTTGTGACAATCGCTAAAGTTCAAGGAATTCCGGGGAGAGAGGAGCGCCATGCGTTTTTAGGTTTCCGTATTCAACAAGGAACCCTTATAGTTTCGCCATGTCCGTCCGTCTGTCTGTCTGTACACACTAACAAAATAATTGGCGGGCAAATACCCAGTCTACACTAATTACTCGTATACATTGAATTAAATATAGATATCATTATTCTGACCACGGGTTGATGAAGGGCAATTTTAATCTGAATAATTATTGTTCATCTACTTCAAATAGTTATTATGACAATTATACTAGATTCATATCATTAAACCTAACATTACGCAGAGGTGCATTGCTAAGCAGAGGTGTTCGCTTGTTCAGAACTCCTACATTTGGCCAGTTTTTTAATTTGCATTGCATGAAATTGGGCGGCAAGTCTATTGCTATTTAACAGACAAATCCATACTCCAGATTACTACTTTGCTGAGAAACGATTTGAATTTGCACAACCTGAGTGTCGAACCCAGGGACCTTTATGCTCGTAGGAGCGGGCTTGCGGACGGTGAGCCATTGGGTAGCTCGCCGTCCGATAAGGACCAGGCCTGGGTCGACGGCGCGTTGTATACCACGCGCGCCTCAAAGAGATGTCAGCACAACAGAAGGGGTCTGCTAGGACCGATGCCTGCCGGGGTTGCGGGAAAGTCCGAAAGGGATACAGTGGCCCCTGGCAACGTACAGGTAACTGAAGGAACAACGAAGGGACACAGGAGGAACAAAGGTGGGTTTTAGTCAATAAGAGATTGACACACCCTCCCGCTCCGCCCAGAGCGGGAGAAGTTATTTGATAATTTCCCACCCTAAAAAAAGGACCTATATGCTCAGCAGCAGTCGCGTTATCAAACACTGAACTAACGAGACAGACATTTAAAAAAACCACCCTAAAAAATTACCTATACACGGTGGCAGGGACATTGACGCGAAAACTGATACCATGGATTCAGTACATGATTCTGAACCCTCCTGCATTGAAATTTTTCGTCGGTTATTAAAAAAAAATCTGCTGTTCCATACATTTTGACCGCGTAGGTATTGCACTTTTCTATGAAACAACAGATTTCTTTTTTAATAACCGACGAAAAATTTCAAAGCAGAAGTGGGGGGTTCAGAAACATGTACTGAATCTATAGTATCCGTTTTCGCGTCGATGTCCCTGCCACCCTGTATACGCGTCGACTTGAGAACTCCTTTTTTTGTCGGTTAAAAAGACTCGTAGATCAACTTACCTCCAGGATTAAACATGAAGATGAGCGCGTTGCCAAGTATAGGCAACGCTGGTGGGCCTGGTACTTTAGCCGTCAGCTCCAACATGCGCCTGTGGGTCCATCGCCAGTACAGCCAACATACCAAACCTGCTGTGGCGACCAGCGACAGCGCCGTAGGCCACGACATGATGGCTGCTAAAACATAGAGGTGTTCCATTATCTTAAGGACCCGCAGTAGTAGCCGGCGAAATTCAAATTTTCTTAAAATCGCTAATAAATGAAATCTCTCTAAAACTGTCCACACACGTAACTGCAACCATGACAAGCTTGCATGAACAATCATTTTGTGCAAGCGTGCACAACTTCCCTTTAAGCTACAATACTGTACAAGCAAGCTGCACGTGTAGCTTGACCGCCATAGAAACGGGTTTTCTACGGGTTTTGTCGACGGAAGAATATACAAAATGACACACTGTGATTGTTTATCGGTCATTTTGTTTATTCTTACGTAGACAAAACCCGTTTCTATGGCGGTCATGCTACGCGTGCAGCTTGCTTGTTGTCATGCTACACGTTCTGGAGAAGCATCAGTTTTTGGTTAAGTGGACGACGACGACGACGACGACGTGCAACTAGCGTGCGTATGATTGCGCAAGCTTAACCTGCATATACACGTTCAATCATGCTTGCACAAGCGATGCTTGCACAAGCGGGGCTGGTCGAAGCCGCATAATGAAAATTTATATTAATCTTCATGCCGCTTGCACAAGCAAGATGCTTGCACAAAATCATCGTACTAACGCTCAAGCACGCTTGCACAAAATGATTGTTCACGCAGGCTTGTCATGCTTGCAGTTACGTGTGTGGCAACCGTTAGTTATATTTGTTCCATAAGAACAAATCTCATAGGGAACAAACCTAACTTAGAGAGATGTATTAGTGATTCTAATGATTATAATTCTGTGAATACATATTTGTTATGGTCGTGAATCATATTTTGATCAAGATACAACATGACGCTAACCTGCAAAATGCAAAAAAACGTAAGAAAATTGGAATTTCGCTGGCTACCACTGCGGAGATGCAACATTTTTGTTTGAAGGATTCAATCATGAGAAAAAAAGAAAAAAAAAACAGGTGCTCCCTACATTTCTGTTCGCTTATCTCGTCAAAATGTAGGAAAGAGCTGATTTTTTTTTTCGCGATTTCGCGTTTGGTCCCATAGTGAAAGTTGTTCATAATGATGAGTAAAGTCGCGTGTTTAAGTATCGGTCACTAATACCAGTCACCCTATATACCTACCTACAATTTAATTTCAACTCTTTATTAGTAGTGATTTCTGGGACATGATATTGTTACAGTTGTTGGCAATCATGTCATTTGGTTTATAGGATTTTATTCTTATAATTATTTCATTTATCTTATAATTATAGATTATTTTCTATATTGTGAATGAGAGAACGTTGTAGGCCTAGTAGACTGTAGAATTGTTGACCATTTTCTATTATGTTAAGTACCTGGTACTTGTTGAAAGGCCGACACTGTCCTCCCATAACTGTTAACACTGTTACTTATTTTAAAATATTAGTAAAAGCCAATTATTTTCTAAAGAGTAACCGTGGAGTTGCCGGCTCTTCTACATAGAAAACGACCAATTGGAACCGTGCACCTAGCTTCGTCACCTAGCACGTTTTATACGAGTGCTCATAGAGGTTTATGTGAAATAAAATATTTTCATTTTGATTTTGACCTTATGCAACATGTAAAAAAAACCTGTCAGATCCGTGACGGTATTGTCAAGTATCGTACTGAAAGTCTATTTATGAGGTAATTATAAGGAAAAAAGAAAAAATAATCGCCACATTTTTTTTCAATGAGGAATTTTTCCGGGTTGTTACATATGGCGCAGGCGGCCGTGCGTCGTTGATCGGGTGTCTACAACTCATAACTTATGACATGTTGAAAATTTTCTAATTTTTAATAGATAGGCAATAACTTTTTTATTTTAAATATAATTTTAAAAAAATATTACTTTTTTTTTATCTATGTGCCCCTTTCGGATCGGACAGGATTTTTTTTAACATATTGTATACATGAAGGACCATGAGCCGGTTCCCCGCCTTTCGCCTATGCTGGGCCCAGCTTCCAGTCTAACCGAATGCAGCTGAATACCAGTATTCTATATGGAGCGACTGACTATCTGACCTCCACAACCCAGTTACTGGGTAACACGATACCCCTTGGTAAAACAGGTTGTCAGACTTTTCTTTTCGTTTGCTTATCTAGGAAAATAATTAGAATAAATTATAGGCTGAACAAGGCCTTTTTCCTGATATCCACGTGCTACAAGCCTACAACCATAGTCCATAATGACGCACTTCTTATTTAAATATCATATTCAGCATCGCCTAATTACAATAACTACTTGTATTACGTACCTATTCATCCATACTCCATCTATACATTCATTTATACTCCATCTATACATCTATACTATCTGCTTAACCTTTTCCCAACTATGTTGCGATCGGCTTCCAGTCTAACCGGATGTAGCCGAATACCAGTATTTTACATGAAGCTACCGCCTCTCTGATCTCCACAACCTAGTAACTGTATAATACGATACCCCTTGGTAAGACCGGTTGTCAGACTTACGGGCTTCTGACGACCCGTAACGACTGTCAAAGATCCACGAATGATAGCCGGGACCAACGGCTTAACGTGCTTTCCGAGGCACGGAGTAGTCTCGGTATGTAAAGATGGTCACCCATCCACGGATCAACCTCGGCAACCATAGCTTAACCTGATGAATCGACCAGTGCGGCTGTTATTACTTAGCCGCAAGCTCCTCTATACATGTATACAAATAAATTAAAATGAAGAGTCTGTTTGTAATGTCAAAATAACAGCTTTTTACTAAATACAAATGTAAGTACCTATATACGATACACCCCAGTGTTGGGGCAAGGGGCGAACAAAACAAAAAAAATATTCCAAATCAAGACAAGACAAGAGACTAACGCACGGCAATTGATTTTTAACCGACTTCATAAAGGTTCACAATTCGATCGTTTTTTTTTTTTGTATATTTGTTACGCAATTACTCAGCCAATTATGAAGTGATTTTGATGATTGTTTGGTAGGTCATACTTCAGAGGCGGTCCCATATAAATTGTATTAACTTTGCTTGGGTAGTTTTTGAGTTACTTCAGTAATAAGTTTTTTTTTCCAATTTAGTTTATGTGGATGATGCTATAATAAGTTCCTGCCACTGTATTTACATAGCGGGTGTGGTATTCGAATTTGTTTGGGGTAGGTGCCAGAAGTAGGTGGCAAAAAACGAAAATTCAATACCAAAGACACCGACTTCCGAAATTAAACGTAATTTTTCACTTTGTAGTATATATTTTTGGAAGTTGGTTGTTTCTTTTTAATGCTTATTATTTTCACTTTTTTATATATAAAGATAGATAAATAAATATTGTAAAATTACTTACCAACTTAAATAAATTCGCAAGAATTTCCCCCACTGTTATCACTAGTTTTATCTTATTAGATTTGAGCTACTAGTGTTATCGGTACTTCAAACGTTTTTAATGAAGTCACGCAATATAAAACAAATGCATTTATATAAAACTGTCCTACGACGTCACTGTTAAAAGTCTTTAATTATTTAATTATTTCTTAATATTTCGACAGCTTTCCGTTTATTTATAGAATACTGTTTATTTTGTACACTATTGAAATATTTAATAAGTATTAAGTAATATATATTTTAAATTATTTTGTTTCTGTATCCATATTTAGAACTCAAGTTAAATAAGAACAGCAGTTAGGACGTAATGTATCACTGCCTTAGAAGCTCTCAGTGGACTGGAGAACAACTCGGCACGTGCTTCCTTAGGTATAAGTAGATTTATGTGAACAAGGTGTAGTAAGGGCAATCTTACAATGTCAGTACAAGAAGAAGGACCTACATTAGTAGGCATAAAAGAACTTTTACATGGTTTTTATAAGGGTCCCCAAAACGATCAATTGAAATTGTAGCATTTGATCAATTTGCGCAATGTCAAAAGTACTCGTAAAATGTAAAAATGTCGTGTAAAATATTGTTGAAAATTTGCAATTTTTTTATGGATTTGGGGTAATTTTGGTACTTAAATAATTGGATAATAACACCAGTGATCAACATTACTAATATTTTACACTACATTTTTACATTTTACATTCCTATTTTTCCTCTTCTTGAATATTTTATGTAGCTTTCGACTTTTTCTTTTTCGTTTCATAGAAAACCGCTCTGCGCGGTCAAAATGTATGGAACAGCAGATTTTTTAAAAAATAACCGACGAAAAATTTGAACGCAGGGTGTTCAGAATCATGTACTGAATATATGGTAACAGTTTTCGCGTCGATGTCCCTACCACCCTTTAAAGTGGATTCTTTTATCGTGATGACCTTCTCAAGAACGGCCAAAAACCAATGTTCCTTTTTCAAATTCATAATAAGGCTGTAGGTACTTTCTTGGAAATCACTGACATACTTTTGTGGTGCAAAAATTTTTCGTGAAGAAATTAAGTAGGTACCTTGCGTACTTGCAACATATTATTATGTATCTACTGAGTAAGTATTGCCCTGCAGTGCGAAAATAATAGCAGGTAGGTATTGTACGTGTAGTAGTAGCAACAACAACTCGTCAGACATGACACAGATTGTCTATGCTGATTGCGAACTGCGACGTAGTTCAAACCTACGATCTGGGTGCTATAATCGACTATGGGTCAATGGCAGCAGCGTGGATGAGGTGAAATTTCGTATGGCTATAGCTAGAAGGTCAGTGGAAAAGCTAAAAAAATAGGCAGTGTAGAGTGTGCCGCATGCGGCACTCTATCCCTATCTGATAAAGTGCCGCTAGCGGCTTAATAGTGGTGATGCCTCGGCCCAGCTAAAGTGCCGTAGGCATTGCTTTGTCACTGTCACTTGTAATTTTGTTTGATTGTTGAGGTTAGTTCGCTGTAAAACACCACATTCCCAAAACATTACATTCTCTTGTGCCTAAACGGATCCTGGCACTTACCGGCCGCTGCCGCGGCACAGGCACCGCTTGCTTCGCTCGCTCGGGTCGTGCGTTGTATGTCACAGTTCTAACCTAACCTACCTTTCAGCCATTTTCATTTACTACTTCATTTTTCGTAAATACAGTCATTGTAGTGACTATTCATACAACTATCTCATTTAAATACAATAATCAATACAAAGGGCGGCGTACTAACCTCAACAATCAAACAAAATGACAAGTGATAGTGATAATTACAATGCAATACTTAGGTACGGCACTTTAGCCGGGCCGAGGCAGCGCCACTATTATGCCGCAAATAGCGCCACTCTATACACTTCCAAAAAAATATGGAGAAATCGCAACATAATTAAGGCCATATTTCTGTTCGCAGCTGAGACGTGGACATTACGTGAACTGGAAAAGAAAAAACAGGATTTACCATTTTCGAGATATAAGCAAAAGAAAAAATAAATACAGTACTGTTTTTGCACGTGAAGTCGAGATGTTGGTGTGAATTTTAGTTCATGACAACGTATTTTATACCACACCTTTTTAATCGCGATTAAAAATTGTGAGGTTTAGACTGGTTTGGTATTTTACAATCAAAATTTTTGGTGAAAAATGTCAAATTCAGAATAGCAAAATTGCCATTTTCACTAAACTAAAAACTCAGTACTATCTTAGTGCTGTCAAACTAAAATATAGTTAAGTTGTGTCACTTTAGTCTATTTCAGAATGGGAAATCGTCGTTTGACAGGAATAAACTAAATTTTAGTGATTTTTAGTGTAGTTTAGAGGCATTTGTGACAAGAGAATCGGCACCATTGTCAATGTTTTGTCCCTGTCTGCGTTCAGAATACTAAAAACCGCCATCTCCTTATTGAGTCATATTATTATGTCATACACACTATTCTGAGGAAAGCATCGTTAAGATCTTTATCTAAAAAACGTCTGTTTCTAGTCCAGAATACGTGTGCAGTTTAAGTTAGTACCCGAGTGACATGAATACGGGGGTAAATGCCATGATTACTCACTAGATTTTGTAATAGCAACGTGTGTACATTAATAAGCGCTTAATTATTTTCATGAAAAGTGTTTTGCTCCGTAGGGGTTCGCAACAACGAAGAATTAATAATAGAAAAGCATGGAAGGAATATGGAATAGAGATGATAACAAAAAAAAAAAATTGTCCGTCTGATTGATTAAAAAAAAATATTGGACACGTATTTTTTTTTGTACTTACTCTAAATATTACAGCGATAGGTACTTACATTAAGTTAAAATGTGCCATGACGTCACAAGTATGTAGATTTTATACTTACTTGTGACGTAGCGACCCCCACTCCCCAAATAAAATGCGTTTTATCAAAGTAATTTTTTACTAACATGATAAAGCAAAAAATATGTGTCTAATATTTTTATTATCTGACTGACGGACTAATTAGTAAAGTAAAGTAAGGTAAAAATAAAGAAAAGTAAAGTAAAGTAAGGTAAAAATAAAGTAAAGCAAAAAGTTTTTTTTTACCCAACATTCCTATTCTTCTTCACTTCGCTCTTGCCAGAGCGGTCGTCGTCACGATGAACTGTATCAAATCGCAGGTGTAGTCATTGCCCGCCTCACGATCTGTCTTCATCTGATTCTGTTAAATGACAGTCTGGCGCATTCATTAACAGGGCCTCCAACCGCGGATTTTATTTGATCGGCCTCCTCACCGGTGACCTACCCCGTGGCCTATTACCTACCATCCACTCTGACCTGCACCACTAGACGCTCTATGAAGTCATTATTCCGCCTGGAGACAAATTACCAAAGAACTTCAGTATTCGAAACTGTATACTAGTGCTGGACGCGGTTGGATGCAAAGTTCTTGGAGTATGGAGACATTTCTGTGGAAACGCCAAGCATTCTTCTCCAGCACCACATTTCTATAGCATCTACTTTTTAACTGACTTAAAAAAAAAGGACGTGGTTGATTATTAGACACATATTTTTTGCTTTATCATGTTAATAAAAAATTACTTTGATAAAACGCATTTTATTTGGGGAGTGGGGTTCGCTACGTCACAAGTAAGTATAAAATCTACATACTTGTGACGTCATGGCACATTTTAACTTAATGTAAGTACCTATCGCTGTAATATTTAGAGTAATTATTAAAAATAAATACGGTTCCAATATTTTTTTTTTTATCAATCAGACGGACAATTTTTTTTTTGTCATCATCCCTATTCCTTATTCCTTCCATGCTTCTCTATTATTAATTCTTCGTTGTTGCGAACCCCTACGGAGCAAAACACTTTTCATGAAAATAATTAAGTGCTTATTAATGTACACACGTTGCTATTACAAAATCTAGTGAGTAATCATGGCATTTACGCCCGTATTCATGTCACTCGGGTACTAACTTTAACTGCACACGTATTCTGGACTAGAAACAGACGTTTTTTTAGATAAAGATCTTAACGATGCTTTCCTCAGAATAGTGTGTAAGTATGACGTAATAATATGACTCAATAAGGAGATGGTGGTTTTTAGTATTCTGAACGCAGACAGGGACAAACATTGACAATAGGTACCTAATAGTCCATAGGTCTACGTAGTTAAATAAATTGTAAAAAAGGGTTTTTTCAGTGACTTGTTAAAAAATACGATTAACTAAACTAAATTTATTTTAGATTTTTACAATAATTTCCTCTTTTATTAATGTATGATAATTAAACTTTACCATTTATTCATAAACTACTCTTTGTAGATGTAACTGCTTGAGCACAATTTTCTAGTTAGATTTATAATAATAATATAATATTTTGTAATCTGTCTATTGTAAAGAGCCCAAACTCTAAACGTAAAAGAATTATAAAGTTGCCTAATTGAAGAACAAAAAACCGGCCAAATGAAGGGTTCCGTAGTTGGGATGAATTTATCAAATACGAACATAATATTGTACATACTTGAAATACATGTTCTCCCATACATGCCAACTGCAAATGTAAGTTTGTACGCACAATATTGAGAGATTTACTTTTTTTTTATTTAGACCATGCTATTTTAAGACCATATAATATAGGTTTTCCTATAATTTATAAGTAAAGAGCCTTCTCTGTATATTTTTTTCAAAATTTCTCAGTAATTTCAGAGATAAGTTCAATTTTCATTTATTTTCTTAAAAATATTTAAAAGAATTTATTTTAAAATTATTAAAAAAACGAGATCCTTGCAACAAGCCCTTTTATTTCAATATGGTTTACATTTTTTTTTTCTTATTTGCCCCCTATATTATTCATTTATTTACCCGTACGTTACACGACAGTGTTTGGGTCACAGAAATACATTGTGTACCATCGGTCCATTAGATTCGGAGCAAATTGACTGTGACAGACGGACAGACAGATAGACACACGAGGTTACGTTTTTTCCTTTTGAGGTACAGAACCCTAAAAATCCGCTGCAAAATATATAAACGCTTGTCGCGCTTTAAGCTTCGTGCAGACTAGACACCGATTACTGTTATACCGTGAAGTTTTCTTAGAAATTTTATTGTTCGAGTCGCGTCGCGCTGGTCTGCACGAGCCTTTACTTTGTCGAGCGAAAGTTGTGTCGTGCTATCGTTCGTTGATGAAAAGTTCCGTCGTCCTGTCGTTTGTCGAGAAAACACTCAGTCGCACTAACGTACCTAATGTGCTGTCGCACCACTGATGGTTCGAGAATGATACGGTACGGTAAGGTATCATGGAAACAGCGAACGCCGTTGCGGTCTCATCATCAGGCTATCCTTTCCCCAAGTATGTTGGGCTCGGCTTCCAGTCTAACCGGGTACAACTGTACACCAGTACGGTCAGATAAGGTAAAAATGTGACGAAAAACAAATCTTTGTATTTTGACGTTGTTAAGTGTGTTTTGAAACAGAATTTGTTCTTTTATAATTTGTAACGTGACGTAAGATTATCGTGGATAGAAATTTAAATTATAAAATTGTATGTATTGATATGATATCTTGTATAGAAAAAAAATGCTTTCACTTTAAAAACTTTGAAAAATTCAATGTTATACTCTGCTGGCTTGTCATTAATCGCCTTCTTTGTTTTAATTATTTGGTATTCACCTTGTTAATTGTTTTAGTTAGGTTAGGATATTATTATTATTATTTTATTCGTAAGTATGACACTGCAAAAAAATTATAATTAAACAGCAATCAGCAATATAATGCTCAATCTCTTTTCATCTCTTTTTTGTCAACATTCATAGGTTTTGTAAATATTCTAATTTTGTGTCCTGGTAAGCATTAAATTTTACCTGCTCGATCTACTTTAGTTTTGTGGTTGGAGTGTAACGTAACGGACACCCTGACGAAAAAACTGTAGATTGTTTGCCTAGGTAGCAAACAACAATTTAAAGACGAGAGAGTTTGTTTGAATCCAGAGCGGAGTGAAGGATTCTAAAGTAGAATCCTTCGCTCCGCTCTGGATTCAAAGAACTTACGTCACTCGAGCTTAAAATATTGTTGCTCCCGAGGTGAACACTCTACTTTTGATCACCCTCTATGAGAAAATAATTAAGTGAAACATATGAATAACAATAGTACCTACGTTTATTTATTTCATTCTCACTATTTGAAGAAGATACACTCAGTTTATATAAAACGTAAAATCCGAATTTGAGATAAGCTAAGATATATTTATTTGCTCAAACATGTGTACACATACAGATAAAAACGTGCATGCAGTATAACATTGTGCATGCCAGGTTCAGACATGTTTCAATCTGCCTAGCCTTTTCCCAACTATGTTGGGGTCGGCTTCCAGTCTAACCGGATGCAGCTGAATACCAGTATTTTACATGGAGCGACTGCCTATCTGACCTCCACAACCCAGTAACTGGGTAATACGATACCCCTTGGTAAGACTGGTGTCAGACTTTCGGGCTCCTGACGACTCGTAACGACTGTCAAAGATCCACGAATGAAAGCCGGGACCAACGGCTTAACGTGCTTTCCGAGGCACGGAGGATTCTCGGTATGTAAAGATGGTCACCCATCCACTGACCAACCCCGGCAAGCGTAGCTTAACCTGATGGATCGACAAGTGCGGCTGTTGTTACTTAGCCACGAGCTCCTCAGGTTCAGACATGTTTGCGACATAATAATATTATGGCGTGCAAATGGCGTTGTGGTGGAGCAGCCAGTGCTACGCCTCCCACTTATAGAAGGTGGTTCCTCTTCAGCCTTTTTACCACCGCTGTCGGGTTAAACAGTTCCGTAACTAGTGCGTTCGGATGCATGGTTAGCCGTACCTTATGTTGTTTTTTGTATCGCTCGATTTCAGAGTTTACTGATGGCATTTCTGCATTTGCTATTGATCTCAGGATACCATTTTGGACTCTTTGCAGGCAGAGTATGTTGGTTTTGTTGGCAACGCCCCACAATTGGTTCCCGTAGGTCCATATTGGCTTAAGGACCGAGTTGTAGATGAGGAGTTTGTTGTCTACAGAGAGCACAGAGTTTCTTCCCATGAGCCAATACAGGTTGCGGAACTTGTGGTTTATCTCGTCCCTTTTATTTTTAATGTGATGCTTCCATGTTAGGCGCCTATCCAAGTGGAAGCCAAGATACTTTACACAATCTGTGTGTGGTAGGGTATCAGGACCGAGTCTAACAGGAGGGGTGTTTCCGCGCCTGAGCGTGAAGGTGATATGGTGAGACTTGGATGCACTGGCACGAATCCACCACTTACTGAGCTATTTATGAGTTTTGTCTAGCTGTTTCTGGAGTCTATTGCTGGCCATTTCTGGGTTTTCATCAACTGATAAATAGACTATGTCGTCTGCATATGTTGCTATTGTTATGCCATCCAATGCGGGTAGATCTGATGTAAATATGTTGTACAACACTGGGCCAAGAACAGATCCCTGTGGTACACCAGCTTCCACTTCAAACAATCTTGATCTTGCTTCGCCCTGTTTAACTTGGAAGCAGCGCTCTGATAAATACGACTGGATGAGTAGGAACATTGAGTGCGGAAGTTTTTCCTTCACTTTAGCCAGCAATCCTTTGTGCCAGACACGGTCAAAAGCTTGTTGTACATCAAGAAATGCCGCTGCGCCATACAGTTTACATTCAAAAGCCTGTCTTCCTGTTTGGTACACTCGGTGAACCTGTTCTATTGTTGAGTGAGATTTCCGAAAGCCAAACTGGTGAGATGGAACAACACCATTGGCGTCCATGCACGGTTTTAGTCGGTTTTGGAATATCTTCTCCCACAGTTTGGAGACTACAGGCGTCAAGCTTATCGGCCGATAAGACGAAGCTTCATGTTCAGGTTTACCTAATTTGTGGATCATGACAACTTCAGAGATTTTCCACAGGTCAGGAAAATGAGATGTTCGAAAAATCGCGTTGAACAAACTAGCTAGAAAAGAAATGCATTTTCTGTGCAGATTTTTAAGTATGGAAGGCGTGATCAGGTCGAATCCCGGGGCTTTTCTCGACTTCAGCAATCTGATTTCCTTCGCTATTTCCTTAGGTGTTGTTGGTATAATGGGTATACACATCTGCAGATCTTGTTCCAATACTGTGTCAACTTCATGTCCATCAGCAACGCTCTCGTTTGGTTTGAATACAAAATTCAGATCCCTTGCGAATACCTCAGCCTTTTCCAAATCAGTTCTTGCCCAGGCAGCTTGTGATCTGATCGGTGGATAAGATTGTTGATTTTGAACACCTAAATAAAAGACATTTTTGTTCAACGGAAAAAAATGCTTGCAAAATGCTGGAGCGTAGGTGGCTAGGTGCTTACGCCTTATGCGCTGAAGAAGGTGCGATTCTCAAGATACTGGTGAACTTTGACCTTAATCCTATACACCTGCCTTTACTTTCCTGAGGCAGTGTATTGAACTTGTCTCCACTTGCTAGTGGCAGGCTCGGCCTGCAATTATTTTTCACTTTTCGTATGGAAAATATGACATATTTCAAACAATAATTGATACTGTTTTTGCACCTCAAGTTAAGGTGTTCTAGAATCAGAGCACTCGAATTCCAGGGGACAGTCTCAAGGTCACTTGACCTTGACTTCAAGGTCTTTGTACCGTGGACATTGACCTGTCACTGATCCTGAGGTCAAGGTCAGTGACCTTATAAGAATCGCGGGTCATTAACCTTGACCTCAAGGTCAACGCCTTTGAGGTGTAACACCCCACCCTACTACTCACACATCCCACCGGTTCCTGACTGTTGGATAAGGCGATGGTTTTTGGTCCATTTTTTCATATTGCCCCGTTTCGTATTCTCTGATCGGCTTCCATGGAATACCGGTGACGGGGAATACGGCTGCGCATGCATGACAGAGAATAAACAAACGAAAAGTTTGACTCTAATCTGAAGTTTTGGCGCCAAAATATTTAGTTCTAAAGCTACGGTTTCCTAGAAAAGCGGTGGGTGCACTTGACGGCCGCAGTGACGGCTGTCATGAAAATTATGACAGTGGCAAAGATATCAATCGTTTGATTCGCCCTATTGCGTCAAAAGATAGTCACATTTCTGTTTCGTTTTGACACCTCTGACACACAATGATGCAGTGACTAGACTTGTTAGTCATAGAAACGCTATTTAATCATGTGTAAGCTCACTCTTCTCAATATAGTAATTTTTTCTTGTGGCTGAGTACGGTGAGGGCAAATCTAGCGATTTAAATCTTTGGGGGGCGGGATTTGCTTTACGGTGTCAGCAATGCTCTCTAGGAAGCCACACCAACCTACTTTCATAATCAACGTTTCAGTGACGTCATTCGGCGTAAATTGTGGACGGTACGTGAGCGGTCAGCGGTCACCGCTATTCTAGGAAACCGTAGCTTAAACGAAATGTCGAAACGCCTAATATGTTCAACAGGTTTCGAAATCTGTGCCATACAACTATTAGAGTTAAATTAAAACATACAATCAAGGTCCTTTTAGATCATTTCTACGGTATTACAATCATGATTATAATTATTTCTCTATTTTACATGGAGCGACTAACTAAGGTTATGTTCTGTGGAGGTTAAATAAACCTCCACAGAACATAACCTTAGTTCGATTTTTAATCCCGTAGACTAATTTGACATAAATATATACATATATATACGTATACAGGATGGATTTTTGATTTTTGTTGTCGTATAAATGGCCGTATTTTTTATTGCGTTGACTTAGAAACTTGATTTTTTTAAACTTCAAGGGACCACATACCTACGTATTTGATGTTATATTTTCAACTTGATACCTCCACGCGTTCGTGAGAGACTGACGGACGGACAACGATGTGATCCTAAAAGGGTTGCGTATTTTCCTTTTGAGGTACGGATGTCTAAAAAGTATTGATAACTTCCAGACTTATTTGGAAAACGTTAAAAAAGAATATCCTCTAAAAAATACAGAAATTGCAAAAAAAAACTACCCATGTAAAAAGTTTTTTCAAAAGCAACAAAGGTTCTAAATTTTGTTCTCTATTCGTTCGAAATTTGAGGTTCAATTTGTTTTAGTTTAGTTGCGGCCAGTCTATCATCGTAAAATAGTAAGTTTGAGTCACATTTCCTACGAAATGTATGGGAAAAGTTTTTTGCGATTCCTGCCTTTTCTAGTATTCAAATCTCAATTGGTCTGTAGAGTTTTTTGATCCTTATAAGAAACAGGATCGATTGACATCAAAAAACGTTTTTGTGAAAACTGTCCATTTTCTTGCTAACTGTACAATTTTTTTCAAAATCTGTGAATGCAGATCAAAATGTCTCAAAAAGTTAAGGACAGTCTCCTAAGACCGTTTTCTTCTAGCGACAACGGTTAAGGTAGCTGTCCTTACTGCCCCATCTCAAAAATGCACCTGTATACATACATACATAATTCACATACAATATATAATTACATACATATTATACATAATTCAAAATAAAACCTCGATTAGGCATTCGCAGCGAGAACTCGCTATGTGTGACAGTATATTCGCTGCGACTAGATTCATTCGCCGCGAGTTGAATTCCCCGCGATTAGAAATGAGCTTAAATGATTGTTGTTTGTCTTTTCAATTTGGAGTTTGACATTTGCACCTGTTAAAATAGTCTACAGGATTAAAAAACGAACTTTAACTTTATTGAGTAATGTATATACACACGCAGCGACTTAAGTCGCCGGGCGGCGCGACGACTCGCTGACAATTACAAAATCTCACAGATTCTGACAACAGATTTGTCGCTAGCAACTTCAAAATCTGTGTGTGGACATGACATTTGGAAATTGCCAGCGAGACGGGCGGTAGCGGAAAGAGAGAGAGAGAGTCCGTACCATTAATTTTTATTTTATTGATATCGATTTTCATTTCGAATTTAGCTTGAATCCATGAAATAAAACAGCTCTTGTATATAAAATAGTTAAATTTTAATAAGAAGAGAAAATAACTACCTACAATTAAATAAAGTAACTAACTTTGTAATAAGTAATCTCAATAATAAATCAGGTCAAGTAAAAAAAAATATATATAATTATATATATATAACCACTTCAATGGACATAAATTATAAAACATTGAACAATAAAAAAATCAAAATATTTACCAAGTAATTTTTAGTAAGAAATTATCGACATGTCAATTTTGGTTTCAAACATGACCTCAACCCTACGGTAGTCTCGTTAACATTTTTACTAAAGGACAAATTCCCATGTCAAGTGCGTGTAAGTTTTGCTGATTTGACGTACCTATATTTTCGTAATGCAAAAGAAAAGTATTTTGATCTTTATGAACATGTAAACGAGATGTAGCGAGACTCGGTGACGTCACAGAAGCAATGTGAGGAAAATACTCGATTCATGCTCAGTTTTCTTAGAGTATATATAACACTGGAGAAGCCTTACGAACACTTCCCCTCTGTAAAAGTACAAGAACAAATGTTCTAGTACGTTCATAAAACTACTTTCAAATCGATTCTAACGCACTTCGTAAATCGTTTAAAAGGCGCGCGGAGCTCCGTGAAAATGCCTATTTGTGCTGTCAAATGGTGTAAAAAGCGTTGAAATACGTCAAATTTACCTATAGAACTGAATAACTTACCATGTTATTTTTTTTTTCTAAGATTTAGTCACAGTTTTTATTGAAATTTAAAATCCTAACCTCATAATACAATTCGATTCAATCATGATTCAATATAAAACTGACTGAGTATTAGAGATGTGTCCCTCACTCATAAGGTGCCTCGTTTGAGGTACTCGTAATCGCAAATTGAAAGAGTTACTCGAATTTCAACATTGAACCAACTCACTCGTTCACTCGTCCTCACTTAAAAATTGACATTGACATTATTGACGCGACTACTCGCGAGTGAGTATTGAGTGAGCTTAGTGAGTGAATGAACCGACTTTCATAATTCGGCTCGTGAGGTGAATACATCGATGTACGACTCCTCGCCTCAAATGAGGGGTACCTCTTGAGGACCTCGCGAGGTAAAATGAGGTACTCCCTCAACCTCATATAAAAATGATGAGTTACCCATCACTACTGAGTATATAACACTGGAGAAGCCTTAAGCGCCATATTCCGAACAAAAAAGTATGTCACTTTTTGCGGGGGACGAATCCTAACCTATATGGTTAGGATTTAATTTCAATAAAAACATGACTATTAAAAAATGTCAACTTGAGGAAGGTTATTCAGTTCTTTATGTAAATTTGACGTATTTGAATGCTTTTTTCAGAATTTAACAGCACAACTAGGCATTTTCACGGAGCTCCGCGCGAGCTGACTAGTCTGCGTCCGCGCTAGAGATGTGTTCCTCACTCATGAGGTGCCTCGTTTGAAGTACTCGTGATCGCAAATTGAAAGAGTTACTCGAATTTCAACATTGAACCAACTCACTCGTTCACGCGTCCTCAATAAAAAATTGACATCGACATTATTGACGCGAGTACTTGCAAGTGAGTATTGAGTGAGCTTAGTGAGCGAATGAACCGACTTTCATAGTTGTACAGAATTTATAGAATGAGTTCGGCTCGTGAGGTGAATACATCGACGTACGACTCCTCGCCTCAAATGAGGGGTACCTCTTGAGGACCTCGCGAGGTAAAATGAGGTATTCCCTCAACCTCATATAAAAATGATGAGTTACCCATCACTAGTCCGCGCGCCTTGAACGATTTACGAAGTGCGTTAGAATCGATTTGAAAGTAGTTTTTATGAACGTACCTACTAGAAAATTTTATTTTTTCTTGTACAGGAGTTTACAGATGGCAAGTGTTCGTAAGGCTTCTCCAGTGTTATGTACTCTAGGAGTTAACATGATACCCCTTAGTACCTTGGTAGTACTGGTTGTCAGACCGGGTCTTTTCAATACTAATTAAAAAGTGTTTTCATGTCATAATTTTATAGTATATTATTATAAAAGACGGTTTTCAAAATCCAAACACGACAACAACCTGTTTAGTAAAATAGTTGATTTATAATTAAATAATTCTGCGACAACGATTATATTTTTTAAGTCTATGGTGACAACTGATTGGCCTACCCATGGCCTACCCTGGCCTACCATTCAAATCTGTCAAAGTGTCAATCCTGCTGATTCCTGTCTGACGTTCATGTCATGTCATTCTGTCTGTCTGTCCAGTGTCTGTCAGTTGCGGAACGTTGCGTCGGTTGTGGAAGTAAGGAGGTTATTGTCGTGTCCAAACGGAATTCTAAATAAATTTCCTAAAAATAGATTTACGGCATAAAAAACCACCGTAAATGGTAATCTACTGCCGTATTAGCACATAATAAAATCAAGATGGCATCGCTGTCCAGGTTACAAAAGATCGCGCTTCTAAGTTTAGGTGCAGTAGGTGGCGGTTTAGCGTATTACCGGATAAATAGTGAGAAAGGTGAGAGAAGATACAGCGCTTTCAACTCCTGGACAACGAATTTTACACCCAGCATACAATGGGATAGGAATTGGGACCAGTAAGTACCTACCATACATTATTAAACATTCTCACTTCGATAACAAAAGAACCGTCTTTATGTTTGCATAATTAGTACGTAAATAGCGTGTCTAAAGTAAATTTACAACTGTTTTATTTGTCTTTTGTATTAAAATCTTTATCATATCTTGATACAAGGGTGCTATTCATGCAAATAAGGCTGAATACCATGCGGGTCATGACCCAGTTTATGATATCAATGCTTTGATCCTAAACGAGGATAGAAGGTGCTTAAAAATAAAACGTGTTTTCGTAAAGATCATTTGCCTCACTATGACCTAAAATGAAAAGGTTGCTCTACTGTATTAAATCCTTTCTCTTTGAATCATCAGATTTGATCAAAAAGCGATGCCTTTTTGTGAGTGGGTCAAGACAGATGTCATGTAAAAATGCATATCGAATCTTTTGAGGAAAGTCCCTGATAAAAACCTACCTAACCAACTTTCCTCACCTACCTTGTGGTATCTAATCTATCTATCTGTTAAAAGCTAGTTTAATGAAATTCCATACAAAGGATTTATTGAGTATAGCAATCTTCTAATAAACACCCTTTAATGAAGTATTCCTCAATAAAAATCCAAAAAATTAAAACTCTTTGGTATTTACAAATAAATAACCTTTTGCATTTTTAGCCGAGAACCGGAATCAATAGTGAAACCGATAAAAAATGCTGGTGGAACTCCTGAAGAAGACAACAAATACAATGAGAAGCTGGAGAAAGCGAAGAGCAGAGCCGTGAGACATCTGTTCCTGATTAGACATGGACAGTACAATATTGATGGAGCCAAGGATACGGATAGGACTCTTACAGACTTGGGTATATTATTTTAAATAATGTAGCAAAACATTTAAGATTCTGTGTTAAGATACAGCTGCACTCACACAACCGCGTCTGCGCGCTATAAGGTAGCCCGACGACTAAAGTATGACCGATATATCTATTTTTGCCATTACAGAGCATTAAATAAGGTTGAAAATTTAATAAATATTTGGGTTGACGATGAGTAAGCTGCGAATGAGCATTTATTTTACGGGTTTTATTTAGATTATTCGGAATATACACATTAAATTAAACAATTGTCTGGTTAAAGTTATAAAATAATGTTTATTCTACTGAAATCTTAAAAAAAAAAAATGTTGTTATCGCTGAAAATACAGAGATGTACGACGCCAAAGTTTATTTTTGTGAAGTATTTTTTATTGGGAATATGAAACCATTTTCTACTATGAAATTTTTCTTTAATCCTTTCTCTGTCCACTGTATTTTTTGCGTCATATATTTTCATTGCGTTACGTCATACTCGACTATCCAAGAAACCAGTTTTTTGTTAATATTGAGGTAGCACCGCGCCTTAATATCTTTTGCTGCTTACTAGCTGTCTGCATCTTTGCAAGTCATTCTGTAATAATGTTCAATCTTTAGTACAGAATGATTTGCTGTAAAAAAATATGTTACTGGCAATAAATGACTACTGTTTATGTGTGATAAAAATTAATAAGTATAACTAGTATGTGCCCAAAATAAGAGTAACAATTTGGAACAAATTCCTACTTGATAGGAAAAGAGACATTACTTTAAACTGCAAGAATACTATCATTGGTAGCCCAGATCTACTCAAACTTGTCACCACAATATGAATTATCAGATCTAAGTACTAATTCGGATAAACGATTACCTAAACGCACACCTTTTATGGTTTCCCTGTATGTTTATCGAAACAAATTCAACTTTTACAGGCAGGCTTCAAGCAGATTTCACTGGACAAAGACTGGCCCTCCTAGACATAAAATGGGACTTACTAGTCCAGTCCACAATGACCAGGGCACAAGAGACAGGGCAGATCATAGCCAAGCATCTCGACAAGAACATAGAGGTGAAGAACTGCCAGCTGATTGAAGAAGGGGCTCCGATACCTCCAGAACCACCTGTCGGACATTGGAGGCCGGAACCAAAAGTAAGTTATTTATAAGGAATGTCTTATGTTACGGGATTTATACTTTTTTGTTGCCTTGCTTAATAAAAATGAATGAGTTTATATGGCAACATTGCAAGCCTCCACTTTTGGCCTTGGAATGTTACCATCATAGCAATTTTTATGAAAACTCGGGAATGTCTCTCAGTGCATTTATTTTTAATTTAAGATCCTTTTGTAATAATATCTGATCTGTCTAAAGCAAAGATAAGGCATGAAATGCATATCATCGGTTTCACATTTTATGCTGATTATTTTAATATTTTTACTTACCAAGCAAAGAAAAACAAACTTACCGTTTTACCAAAAGAAAATCGGCCATTTTTTTAGGGTCCCGTAGTAAACAAGGAACCCTTATAGTTTCGCCATGTCCGTATGTCTGTCCGTCTGTCTGTCCGCGGCTTAGCTCAGAGACGGTTAGTACTACAAAGCTGTAAGTGGCATATGTATAGATATTAATCATGCCGACAAAGTGGTAAAATAAAATCAATATTTTTTTTTTTTTTAGGGTATCTCCCCTACACGTAAAGTGGGGATGTTTTTTCTTTTTCCCTCATCTACCCCATGTTGTGGGATATCGTTACAAAGGTCTTTCAAAAATATTGTGAGTTTGTAAATACCATTTTTGGATTCAGGGATCCGTTTGCGAAATATTAAGCTTTTAACTGAAATTTTTTGAAAGAGTCAAGTGGTCCCCCCCCCCCACCCCTTCTAGCTAAATGGTTGTACTTGGACTTGTGAAAAAATTCACAGCAGTAGTATATATAACGAAATTAAAAGCAAAACTATGAGAGCTAAGTAGGCTGTACAGGTTAACGAGAAATAATCAACCAACTTAAATTTGCAGTTTGAAAAACACGATCTCCCATACATTCCGTATGGGAGAACACGTTTTTCAACTACAATCTTAAGTTTGTTCTTGGGATAAATTCATCCCAACTACGGAACCCTTCATTGTGCGTGGTCCGACACGCACTTGGCCGGTTTTTACTGTGAAGCTTTGTTCTCAGTTTTTAAGAACCAATGCAGTTAGCTATATCCTGTGCCTTATCAGGCTGTTTTATAATAACCTCTTTTGAAATTCACTGATCACACCTTAGGATATCCTATTAACAATCCACTTACTGCTATTCGTTACTATTAAAACTAGCAATAACACCTTTTTTGCACTCCGGACTTGAAATAATCACTTAACCTGTTTTCTTTTTAAATTATATGTGCGCATTTGTTCATTGGGCACAGCCGAGCGGCAAAATATATATTCGACTTTGCCGCCTGACTGTGCCGAATCATACCGACCCAAACTAGTGTGTAGCACGTACGCAGAGTACTGTATTTTGCAGTACACCTACTTTAGAGGATTTAACACCTTATTAAATCACTTCCCGCAGGATTCGGAAATCATCTTCAATTTTATCTGCAACATGTTTATTAAGATAAGATTTGCCAGTATTTTTAGTGTTCAGAGACTAGATCAAGCCTTGAGAAACCTGGGTGTGACCATAATTAAACGCATGCGCATATTTTTCTAGTGAATGGAGGAATCCAATCATTGGCTAAAATCGGCGTGTAATTACCTACTTTTCGCAATCCTTGTAAATCTTGTAATACTAATTTATTTCTGTTTTTGTACAAAATATTTAGAGCAACAAATTAATAGTTACAAGCCAATTTTTCACGCCTCATTGTTTGTGTAGCTGGTAAAGTGAAGGCCAATGATTGGATAGCATATGAATTTCCCATTAAATACTAACAAAACATGTATACAACCCATTTTAGCATTGTTCATCTCTTCTGTATGCTTTTGCATTTTAAATTCATAAGAAGTCTATCATCCAGCTATTAAACCTGATTTCCACCAAAGCGGAGAAGAGTAATTGAAAGTCTCGAGATCAATCAGTAGCCAAATTGGTTATTCGAGATATCTCGCTGTCACTATGAAAACCGGCCGTAAATGATTATCACGTCATGCACGGCATACTTATTTACCTACTAAATGAAATACTGTCATTTAAACCATTATTAAGTTTCCTTTCTTTTTTCTTTAATGGACTTTTTTTGAAACATTTATTTTGCTGTTCCTGCCTAATAACCTACCTTAAGGGAGTTCTTTGGTTTTAACAATATATTATTAATATATACTAAAATAAAACACTTCTGGGTTTCATATTTCGTCTTACAATGTTTACATTACTCGCAACTTTATTTTTTATTATTACTTTAATACTCGTAACTTTTTAATTTATAAAACTTAACATACCAATATTTGCTTCGAGGTTACTTACATAGCTCAACGGGCCGCACGGCTTAGTATGGCGGGGTGCATGCGGCCCGTGACCTAAAGTTTAATTATGGTTGTTATAATAGTAATAATGATATTTTTTGAACCTTAATTTGTTAACAATAATAAAAAAAAACCCAGTCATAAATTATTTGTTATGACAATAATTTATTTTGCATTACAATTACTTATATGTGCAATATTGAAGTTTAGTCAGCTTTGGAAGCCGATCAAATCATAGAAAAAAGCATGGGAAAGGCTTGGTGGATGAACTGTGCACTGTTAGTCCTGATACTAAATCTTTATTTATTTGTTTTACCTAAAATCGTGTCAGTCCTTGTACTGTATTTTTTATTTTATTAAACCAATTCCATTTTCTCGTAATACATCTAAATTTTATTTTAGAATGCAACTGACGAGTGAAATAACCTAATTTTTGGCACGTACAGCAGTTCTTTCAGGATAGCGCGCGGATTGAGGCTGGCTTCAGGCGCTACTTCCACAGAGCACCACCAGATCAGACAGACGATACCTACACGCTGATGGTCTGCCACGCCAATGTTATACGATACTTTGTCTGCAAGTAAGTACCTTTTATTTATTTTATTATTTGTTAGCGACTCGCACCTGCCTCGGAAGCTTTATAGGACTTCACAAAACATCGAGGTTTCTTTATTTTAAGTAAATTTAATATCAATGTATTACACACATAACCTTCCAGAATGAATTCTTTAAATGATGGTGAAAGCCGCACCAAATTCCGTTGCGTGTTTTAGAAGAACAACGAGGTCACACAGACAGACACGAAAAGCGTATAGGTGTATACACAATATAATACATTGAACAAACGATATCTAACTTTTGAGTACTTTGTACTTGAATAATAAATGGACAATAAAACCGCCCGTCGATTCGTGTACAATGGAGTGCATATAAATTGGTCGCCACTGCTGCTTCCTCCATATGACATGTCAACTTAAATCTGTGTGGTTCTTTCCTCAAAACTCTCAGATATTAAGACGCAGATATATGCCAGTGACCTTGATTGGTTAGCTTGCGTGTTCTGTACTGAGCTCACGCAACGCGCCGTACGTTCAGCCAGTAATAGGACTCGCCTATCTAGGAGCGCTTTCCCCAATTTGACGGACTATTAATTTATTATACATAAAACAACAGGTATTTTAATAAAACACGTACTTATACTAAAAGAGTAATAATTAAATTATCTTTAAAATGGTCAAGGTTTCAGAAAAATACACTCGATAGTGTTTGCGTGATTCTCAGTTTTTTATCCGCGTTAGACATTACTAATTACAAATTAATTTCACTATGTAATAAATATAATCTAAAATATTCGTATATTAAGTTATTAAGAAAATGCTCTTATTTATCATATATGTTTTCCAAATAATTAACACTACTCGTTTAGACGTGATCTTCAGTATAAAATCATTAAAAGTCTTAATCTACATAGTCCTCACATGATCTGACCAAGATTATATTGTCAGAATTTTAATAGAGACTGCGACCTCAGAGTTTGTTTCGGGGTTTCTTGTCAGAGTAGTCGGATAGGAAACAGCGACGTCATCTAATTTTTAAAATATTATTAACTTGTAAAAATGTTTGTATGAACCTACTTACATAAATTTTTATGTTTAATTATTTACCATGATTTCGTCTCTTGTTTTCCAGAGCTCTCCAGTTCCCACCTGAAGGTTGGCTCCGGATATCTCTGAACCACGCGTCCATAACTTGGATATCAATCATGCCCAACGGAAACGTGGTGTTGCGGTCGTTGTCTGATACCGGCCACATGGAGCCTAAGTTCGTCACTAGCCGGTAAAACAGGTGTTTACGAGTGGTTTATACGGGTGTAGTTGCTAGCGCTAGTGTTAAGCGTGATTTACACGGTGCGATTTAATTGACTGTGGCATACCATAAGTTCAGGCAAAAATAAAACTTGCACCGTCTAAACAGTACTTAGATGCTGCAAGTATTATAATTTTTTGTTTCAATTTTATTGTATGCCTCTGGCAAAAAACTTACATCATGTAAATAGGACTTTACTGACATGCCAGTAGTGATTACTTTACTGCAATGTCGATTGCTGTTATTTTTTATTTGCAATGTCAGTAATATGGTATTGGGAACTTTGCACCACTATTTGTAAAACATGTTGCACGCGTTTCGTCCACGAAATACTTTTTGAAAGAGCTTTTCTACAAACTTATTCCTGTTAAAAACTGTACTGTCTATTACATTGTATACTCTATTGTAGATTGATCGTGGATGAAACGCTTTAGAAAAAATGTTTTTTTATTAGTTGCTGTCACAAATTTGGTTAAGGATAATTATTCTGTGATGAAAAAGCAATACTTATGTACCGGACAAAACTGTAATACCATCACTAAATAATTTATCTACTATTTTGATCGTTGCGTTTTCTAAGCACTGGACTACAGTACTCGACCGATAATATGGCATGTCGAGACTTAAAATAAATTCGGCTTGTTTTGTGTCTGTCTCTGTCACTCTTATATGACAGTGTATTAGTAAAACTTGATGAACCTTATTAACGCCCGAGTACTTTGCAATAAGCTGAGTAGATAGACGGCTATAGCCACTAGCGCTAGTGTAACGAAGATAAGAAGTAGATATAGTATTGAGGTAAGTATAGAACACATTATAACACTTAATTCCGCTTTAGAAGACAATAAAATCTGATCAAAGTTATGAGTGTATGGGGGTAATAATTATGGTGTGTTCATTACTTTATCTTATATTAGCAAAAGTAGAACTGGGATATGGTTATGTTACTAAAAAGTACGTTTATAGCAGGAGTATATTGTCGATTAAGTTCTGCTCTAAATGTTGGAAACGTTTGATTCATATGGGAGCAGCTAATAGCTTGTGTCACTGGTAAAGAAGAAAATAAAAACGTTTAATTAAATCATAGAACAACTAAAGCTCTGATGGCAGCTATATCAAATATGAAGCTGGAACATAGCAATACATTTAAAGCTTTAAGGTTTAAATTTTATAATCGTTGCCATATGAGGTCAGTTAGTGGCAACTAACCTCGTATGAATCCAGGGAAAATAAAAACGTCAATATCAATCTTAAGGCTGAATTATCTGACAGCTAACGTGGAGGATATCAAAATAGTCAATTTTAATGAAAAAATGTTTTGAACAGGAGTTGAAATGCTTTAGAAGGTAATCACTGACATAAGATGTATATATATTTGATCTTAACACTTCGCTGTCACATTGTCAAAAAAATAATTGTATTATCAAGAAACGGGAAACAACAGTATACAAGGTATGTGTAATGTATAAAAAGGTTTATTAAAACTAATTAACCAGTAGCTGGTGTGAATTACTAACACGTACATAAATTTTAAAAAGACTTAACCTTTTTGTAGTACATGTAGACTAATAAAATGAAAACAAATCGCTTACTGGCAGTGAACACGTACTCAGGCGAAGTATGTTCAGTTTAACTAATGGCTCGTATAATAAAGCACAAATATCTGTTAAATATTGACTTTGTTTCATGCGGCCCGGCGGGATAATCCGTGCGGCCCGATGAGCTAATCGGTTTAAAAAGTAAAAATATATTGCTGGCCTAAAACTATTTAAATGTGTATCGTAGTCGGCCCGATATTTTTTTTTTGTGTTGCCCTGTAATTCAATAAATATCGCTGTCTAAACAACTTTTGAAGTCAACATTGTTTTGATTACAGTAATAGCAGCTTAAAACGAAATGCCAAGACTCAGTAAGGAGCAGAACGGGTAAGAAACTTAAAAGTTATTCTACCTGCACATGTAATCGATGTTTAAGATAAGGGCTCCACTGACCACTCAGGATCTGTTTGAGTCGTAATCGAATAGAATGTTCGAATCAATTTGCAATGAAATTCTTGAATGCCCATTTAATCGGAATGGGCGAATTAACACAGCATAATCTAATGTCATTCGCGGTAAAAAAAAAAACAAATCAGGTCAGCTGGAGTGGAACTAAGTATGATTAAGTATTAATCTTCTATTGTTTAAGTAAACCATTATCATAATGTACGGTACTAGAAAAATTCTGCACCCACTTAAATCAAGTTGATTAACAAACCCTTGCTTGTAATGCATGAATTTATTGAATGAAGAGTTTTGATTATGAACTGAAGACCAATCCCCGTATTTAAAATCGTTCAAAATCTAGTCTCAGTCTAATCTCAATGACAATGTCAAAAGAAAATAAAGAAAATTTGTTTATTCTGCACAAACTACACGAGCATTATAAAAAAGGACACAAATCTCCTTTACAAATTAGCCAAAAAGCCTCGTATTCAATATTCCAAACAGAAAACGAATTTTGTCTATTGCTTGCTGTCAGGGCCTGAAGCCAAAGACAAAGTGTAGGTAAATTTTAAGTGTCTTTGGCAAAATAAGATGAGATCAGAATGCCAACGTTCTTAAAAATAGGTACGGGAATTGTCGCTCAGACGTCATAATTATGAATGTTAAAAGCAAGCTTATTTTCTGACAATGTGACAGCACGCGCTTTTAGTAATATTTCACAAACGAAAATGTTGAGGAAGTAGAACAAGATTATTTAATAATGTAAGCATGTCAATTTTAATATGAAATACGCCTTAACTGTAATTTCATAGTTTCCATAACCGGCAATATTGATTAGGATCAAGATTTTTGTTCAAAGCCTCTGGCCGTAAAATCAAAACTGGCATTTTGTTATGTAATGCCAAGTCGTCAACTCGAAACAATTGTTTTGGTATTTTCGTTTTGAAACGAAAGTTTTGAAATACCAGCTATGTTATGGAGTAGGAAAGTTTTGAATAGATTTTCGCCAGCCTACAGTTTAGTTTGGTTGTCCATAGACTGAGTACAAAATTTCTATAAATACTAGAGCTTGAGAAAAATCGTTGAATGAGCCCTATATAATTTTAGTCAAAAATCTATGACCTCTTCGGTTGTACACTTTTTTGATTCATATCAAATGTAATGTTTTTTTTAAAGTTTAATATTATTATTTTATACTTATTTGTCAGTACAAAACTGTCTGGTTTATATGACTTTACGCATATGTACACTGATTAGAGAGAGTTTAAAAATTAATTTCAAGTATTGAAGCAATATGCTTTGATATTACATCTTTAAAACATGACTTGCACTGATCAGTGTCAATATGTGTTTAATTTAGGGACATAATAATATATACGATTGTTAATAAAATAACATATTTAGACCTGCTTTAAGTGCCATAGACCAAGTGTTCATCTACCGATAACCTCAACCGTACCAAGACATGTATATTTGCAAAAAAAAAAAAAAAACATATACCTACTATATTTTATACATTTGTAGCATAATACAGTTGGTGCTTTCAGAAGAATGTATGTTTTCATTTAAATTACCACTAAATCTAGTCAAGTTTAGTGAAATATTATTTCAATATGGGTGCTTGGATTCAATGTTAAAATTGTATTTAACAAAGGGCGTGGGTCTCAGTTCAACGGATAAATACGTGCAAATTTAAAAGCTGTTTGAAACCGGTAAAGAAAACAGCAGCGGTATTGTGTAAAAATGTCATCGTGAAAACAAAGGTGAAGTGAGCTGTCGTTCTAATGCTCGATTGACATTTTGGCAGCTCACTTCAAACCCACTTCACCTCAGTTTTCATGCAGAAACTTTTACAGAATAGAGCGACAGGAGTATGAGTTGTGGCTTGGACCCAATGCTCTTTATTTCCGATAATCACTGCCAACCTAGTCAAATGCGCTCAACAAAATATTAATTGTTTACCTATCTCATGTATTTTCTTTGATTAGTGCCAGTGATTAGTAAGTTAGTATGCAATGTTCGTTACAAATAAATAAATCTTTCGAAGCACTTTTCATTTAAACTTACTAGTCATTTAGTCTAATCAAAGTGCCTTAAAATATACCGTGCGAATCTGGGCTCTAAAATGACCTGTGTTAAAGCCAATGCGTAACAATTTTATGACATATTATACCGTACTTGCCAAATTACCTCTAGCAACTTGTTACAGTGAATTTGTATCGTGTATAAATGACTAGCTGTAAATATTTTGTAATGTTAAATAAAATATGTATGAAATTTATATTTATGGCTTATTTTATTTCATCTATCTCAGCTTTTTAAACCAACACCTTCCAAAGCTCTTACCTATTTATTTGAAGGAAACAAATAACACTTCGGGGATTTTACAACAAAATATCTAAATATATATTTCTGCAGTAATAAATATTTTGAAACGCAAGAGAAATAATTTCTTTTGTTAAGAGTGTTTTTGAAAGTGGGCAACGTCGCTAGATGTTAAATGTTTCGTTGTTTCGATTAATATTGCAATATTACTGTATGGAAATATGAAATGTGGCTAACTAGCGAACTAGAATAATGAATTGCAATTGTAACACTGAGCTTGATTTTGTAACCGTTTTAGTTGTAAAAAAGATTGGGAAAGTTTTCAAATAATTGTTTTACATCTACAACTAAATATTCGTTGTTACGATATTAATTATTGCATTTCAAAAACAATATGTTAGTAGGTACACTAGATAGCCACATTTCATATTTCCATACAGTAATATTGCCAAATTAATCAAAACAAGTAAATATTTGACAGTTATTTGAGATGTCAACTTTTATGATAACCGCTCATAAGCCAAATTATTGCAACCATGTACCTACCTGTTATACTGCTGCCGATGCCGTTGCTCCTTAATTCCATTACAATGTGTCATTGACTCTGGCAGGCCACCATAAGGGATTTTAATTTTGATTACACAAAAAATATGTCGAAATTTGTCGCCAAATATCAAAATTTGTCGGTCACTGGTTCAAAAGATATAAGGGTTTATAGGTGGCCGACCTGGAGAGAGCAGCAGGGCCATGTTTATATCTCAAAGACTAGGGCACCTAGCGAAGATCTGTTTTCTCCCATATTTTGTCGCCAATTAGTCGGAATCAGTCGCCAAATATCAGAATTTGTTGGTCACTGGTTCAAAAGATATAAGGGTTTATTTTTTCTTGGCAATTTTTCGTGAACTCTTCGGTCTAGCTCTTGGACTATAACCTTACTAATTGAACTCATTATATCTCCTAAACTAAGACCCGATTAAATCTGTGACTTGGCGACAAAATATGGGACAAAACACATCTTCGCTAGGTGTCCTAGTTTTTGAGATATATATGTGGCCCTGCTGGGGAGACTCCAGATCGGCCACCTTAAAAAAAGATATAAACCCATATAAACAAATTCTGATATTTGGCGACAAATTTCGACAATTTTTTTGTGTAATCAAAATTAAAATGCCTGATGGTGGCCCTGCCAGAGTCAATGACACCATTACAATCTGCACCAACAATCGCTTTCATTTTGACAGTTTAACAAAATCCATTGCATTGTTGGTTACCTTGAAAACAAACTGTACAATGGACTTTCCAGAATTCTCGAAATGAAAGTTCTGTAAGAAACAGATGAGCCTCTTTTAATACAGCAGTTCTATCAAGATGGCTCGCGGATAGAAGCTGGCTTCAGGCGCTACTTCTATAGGGCGCCACCGGAACAGACAGAAGATTCTTATACGCTGATGGTCGGCCATGCGAATGTTATACGGTTCTTTGTTTGCAAGTAAGAATTTTATATTATTTTTGTTTTCGATACCAAGGTATAAAAAATGTTTTCTATGTTGTCAAAAACGTAACACCAATTTAATTGATAATACTACTTAAATATGCTCTCATAGCCTATAAGGAGGCCTAAGCTCAGCATTGGGTCCCTATTTACATATTAAATGATCAGATAACATTTATCCTTCCTTTTTTGACCGCCTTGTTGGAACTTGGGTTGGTCGGGCGGAGTGTCACTGGATTTTATATCGGTAATTTCTAATTTTTTTTTTACGGTGGGTAATCATCAAATGAGTTCTCCCGCTCTGGGCGGAGCGGGAGGGTGTGTCAGACTTTTACTGACTAAAACCCACCCGTGTTCCTTCCGTTGCCCGTGTGCCGGGGCCGCGATATCCCCTTTCGGAAAAACCCGCAACCCCAGCAGTGTAATTTCTCATCTGCAGTCTGGATAATTCTTCGGGGAAAAAAGGTGTCATGTCATGCTTTTTGTATTCCAGAGCTCTCCAGTTCCCACCTGAAGGCTGGCTTCGGATGTCTTTGAACCACGCGTCCATCACTCACGTATCGATATTGCCGAATGGCAACGTGATACTTCGATGCTTATCGGAATCTGGCCACATGGACCCTGAGTACATCACTAGCATGTAAAACGGGTTTAGGATTAGTTACTCGTAGAAACACTAGTGTAGATGTAGCGATATATTTACTAACATGTCATGTAGGTGCAGTCGCTTGCTGTTTCTTCATCATTGGAATGAGGCCTTGGTATATTTTTATCACTAAATGGTAAAACTTCTCGTCCACGAGTGAGTATTTTCTCATGGAGCAAGTTTAAAAAACAAGAAAGCGTCAGGATAACACGCGAAATTCAAATTTTCTTTCTTTTTTTGCAATTCGCAGGTCAGTATCTGGTTGTATGTAGATCTAAATATGATTCGCGGCCGTATCAAATATTTATTTATAGAAATATAATCATCAATACAACTCATACAATCCTATTGAATGACTATTTCATGAAATAATGACGTTTTAGGATTATTCTAACATATGGAGTTGTATTGCTGATTCTAATGATTATAATTCTGTAAAGCCATATTTGTTACGGTCGCGAATCATATTTTAATCATGGTGTAATAATATACTTCGCCAGGTATGGCACTCCGAAACACAGTGGTCACGTGGGTGACACACGTCTACGTCATTACATCTGTGTTACCAGAACTTTGTAATAATAACTACCCAACCACCTTTATCACCTGTGCGAATCCGATAAAACAATGAGGTTTTAATTAACAATTACGTTGGTTTATGTTTAAATTGAATTGTTTCGTTTGATTAGACACACGAAACGACAGTTTAAAAGCTTTGGTTTCTGAAAATCTTTCCTTAATCGTATTTTGTTGCAATAGAGTGGCAACTGGATAGTGACGTAAGCATGTGTTAGTCCCGGAATGCCAGATCTTGTTTTATTAGACCCCATGATTTTAATCAAGATACAACCTGACACTGGCGGTGTCGTCTCATTGGGTAAACCTTGGAAAGCCTACGGGGCTAGACCAATGTTGCCAAGTTCTCTCTATGTGAGACCTAAAAACTTCGGTCTATAATAATGACGTTTTCAAGGATGGCAACATAAGTAAACGCAACCGGTGAACTTGCACAATAATTTAACATCGGTTACAGTTTCCCAGTTCCGTTCTCGTCGACAGACCTTGAACTAACTCAAAGACTGAAAGAAATCTGATTTAGAATTTCCCGCTTTCGCGAGTTTCTGGGGCGTCCACTAGGAAAGCGCCAAAACCCGAACCATTTTATTTGTACGTACTTGTCATTCTTCTCCCTAGAGTAAATATGTTCCTTTTGCATCCCTCTTAAAGCAATTATCCTCGTCTCATATTTCGGGCAGTTACTGCAGCCTGTGTATATTTACCTACACTAGATAAATCTCCGGATCCTTAATTTCTGTCGTTGACGACATATACTAAAAATATTAGGTAGGGTACTACCTTGTAGACTCGTCATGACATTTAAAAAAATACAGCCATTTCGTTCATACACCGATGTGTTATAGTGTTCATTAGGTCACAATAAAAATGAGAATTGGCTCCAAATGTATGTAATTGATATCTGCTAATATTTATCATCTAATCGTGGTCAACAGGTTAATCTTGACTGTTGCTAAGGATTTTAAAATACTGATTATTTTTGGCGGACACCGACGCTCATGCATAAGTCATGATCATGAAAAAAAAAACTGTGTTTTGTTATCAGTACACAAAAACCTTTTTGTGAGGTCATGAAACATAAAGAAAAGAAAACGTCTGTTCAAGAACATTTTATTTGTATATTGGTTCTGTATTATTAATGTAGGTACAACATCAATATTTGCGAAATATCAGTTAATCTTTATACCTATTCATGCATTTTATTAGACAAATAAAAGCTCTGATTATATAAATTCTTGTTAAGATATGTTGAAAAGTTGAGGTATAAATAGTTGATATTTTTATTGATAAAATCTTAAAGGAGTTATTACAAAAAATAATTGAGTTATACAGTGCTAGCCAAAAACAGCGGAAACATAAGTAGAAATGATGTAGAAATGTAGTTAGTTTTACATAATTATAGTCGAATAAATATTTTTATAAATGCCTTCGTAATTGGTACATTGTCATATTCAAACCCACAATACGTAATTTCTTCGGGCCGCATGAATTTTAGCTCAATGGGCCGCAAGCATCATAATTAGCTTAGCGGGCGGCACAACATTGCCGTGCAGGCCGTTGGTAAGATGTGTATAATGAAACATTATTAACTGATCTTGCCCAGCACTGTACATTTATTTCTTTCGAATCTTAATATTTCTAACGAGAGGCAAAAACATTAAGCCAGTAGATGTAGTTACTAAATGTAAATAGTATCCTTAGAATAGTCACAAGCAAGGTAAGATTTACGTTGCAACTATCTCACTCTTGTTTACAATAACCTGAGAGATAGTAAAAATGACGAAATATTTACAATATTATTATTTATAAAAAATTGGTGTTTTATGGAAAAATCACTATATTTAATAGGGAGTTTTTGGCCGTACGGTCCACGGCTCAGATAGGCCATTCGTCTCGTTTTGTCGGTAGTTTTAGAGACGACTTTGTTCATCTAGTTTGGATAGTAATTATCAACCTGTACTGTCGCCATTGATACCACATAGGTACTGCTAAAACATGGCGTTCTACAAGTTAAGAGCATTTATACTGAAAGTGGGCAAAGTCGCAAATAACTCAAATATTTCGCTATTTTGATTAATTTGGCAACATTACTGTATGGAAATAAGAAATATGGCTAACTCGTGAACTAAAATATTAATTATGAAATGCAATAATTAATATACTTACTTAAATAAACTTTCCAAATGCCTTTTTACACCTACAACGGTTACAACATCGAATTCAGTGTTATATTGCCAAATTAATTAAAACATTGGCTGTTTTGATTACATATATTTGACAGCTATTTGCGACGTTGCCCACTTTCAGTAAGCGTTTCGCGAATCAAACAGCTTTTAGCCTGATTTCAAATGGCAGCGAAATAAATGCCTGCGATAATTTTTGTAGGCTTATAGGTTCAAGCTGACATTTTTTGTTAGGTTGACAATTCTGTACGCATAATGTGGAGAAGTTAGATCTTTACTTTATAATTAGTACATAATTATGTTGATTAAGTATTTATTAATTCAGTAATTATTCACCTATCAGCTAGCTAATGGTTTTAGACGATGCGAGTTTGGGGAACTATGTTCTTATTTGACTATATAAGATAACTATTTATTAGGTAAGAATTTAGATAAAAACTAAAATTATTAGATTTTATGAATCCGTGGCTAATTCAAAAGATAGCGTTAAAACGACAAGTTGAAACGCCTTAGGAAAGAATTCGTTGTTGATTTCTATAATTTACTGATATGGCTCAATTCTACAATGTATGAGAATGGGCTGTGATGTAAAAACCATTTAGATGGGTGATGGGTATGTAAATGACACTGAATACCTGCATTTTTTTTTGAACAGGCTTAAATAACAAGCCACTTTAGTGTTTTTAAGCAGGCAAAAACACAGCTACGTTTTGTTTTGAGATTCATTTATGAGCTCGGCATGCCGCATTTTAGCTCAGAGGGCCCCACTGTGGCTCAGAGGGCCGCATAGTGATTCAGTGGGCCGCAAGTGCAGCGCTAGTCTAAAATATTCTTACGAGTGTTTATTCTCAAGGCCCTAAAATAGTTCAAGAGTTTTGTTCTAATATTTTTGGAAGTTTTCTTTAGGCGCGTCCAAACTCCATATTCACAATATTTTTGTATAAACAACGTAGGTAATGAATAATTAAAGCCAGCGTTAGCATAAAGCGGTCGATGTTGGTACGTAGCCAGGATAGGGTTCTTTAGGTAAATAGGTCATAGCTTTAATATTACTTGACTTTCTATGGTCCAGTTGGACAGACACCTCACCTGTAGAGGTATTCAAATTTTGTGAAAAATTGCGACACGGTAAGGCATGTGTTTCGATAATTTATTCAGTTACTCCTAGGCATAATGTTGGTTTCTAGAGTTCCTTTGCCCACATGTTTTGGCTGACCCTACAAAGTAAGGAAGTTTGCTATTTTAAGCTTGAATACCACGATAAAAGGCAAAAACAGCTGCTGGCGTTGCCTATTTTTCATTTTCATGTATCCCAAAAACTTGTACCAAAAAGTTTATTTCAATAGGTGTGCTTCCTAATCCTGGCTAAGTCCTCGTGTATTCTCAAAAGTTCAGTTGGCGGCGACCGGTCGCGGCAGCAGTAGGTCAGGACCTTCCGTCGTATCGTCTTCATCTTCGTCGTCACAGGCATCTTCTGGCTCGCCGAGGGCTCGGACGAATTCTGTTGAAATAGATGAGTCTTTGTTGGAAAGAAATAGGTATGTAGTTACTACTATTTTGATGCATTGATCAATAATGTTGCAGATATCCTGCAAATTGTAATAGTTGAAATTAACTTCAATTGGTTATTTATCTATGATATTTTTGAGGTATGAGGAACAGGGTTTAAAGTTCACTCATCTTCTATAGAAAAGGGATCCTCCGGCCAGACGGTGTCGTGTCTGGCGGGCAACTGCCCAACGAAATGAATGAAGTCGGAAAGTCATATATATGTTGATCGCGCGGTAAACTTTGTCTTAGATGCGTAGTTCACCGGTGTAGATGCCGCCATAATAATATAAGGGTAACGCTGGTGTGCCATGTGTAACTTACCTAAGAAGTCAATGCGACCATCACCGTCTGCATCTACTTCCTTGATCATGTCCTCAACTGAAACATAATAAAAGGGGGCGTTTAGAAACTTACCAACAAATACAGAAAAGGAACGGGCATTGCTCACTCCTACTACGACCATCCTCGCGTTGTTTTCTTGCACCGTCAGACAGATGTAGTAATGCCCAAGATTAATGATTCGAATGCATTTAGAAAATGCCTAAGCCGCAGTGATAGCGTACTGATGTGACCGCCGGACTGCCAAGTCATAGGTCTCGAACTCGAACCCAAGGCACGCACCTCTGACTTTTCGGATTCATATGCGTATTATATAATTATCACTTGCTTCAAAAACGGTGCAGAAAAACATCGTGAGGAAACCGGCCATGCATGAGACATATTTCTCGACGGCATGTGAAGCTAAGTCAGAGGCCCATGGGCGGCTTTAAAAACTCTGACACCAGGTTAGTCACTAACCACACGAAAATAAGAAGAAAATACCTACCTATAATCGAAATAATTTAACGAAATTATAAATGTTATGTTGGCTCTTGCTAGGCTTGCACCCTCAATTTATCTTCATAAAAAAGCGGGTCCCTAATCATAAAAGGAACCGGATTTTTTAAATTGGAGACACAGAATTACTCACTCTCTTCCTCAGACAAGTCCTCTCCCAGGCACTGCAGCACAGCCCTCAGATCGGAAGCACAGATGTACCCTCTGTTATGTTTGTCGAACACTCGGAACGCGTCACGGAGCTCCCTCTCCTCCTGTTCAGCAGAACTGGTGCCGCCACCAGCACCACACATGGACTTGGAGAGGATGCTCACGAACTCTTCGAAGCTTACGTTGCCATCGCCTTAGGGTGAGAGGACAAATGTTATTAAAATTTCAATCTGTAAAACCACATAGGTAGAGGTACAAAACATCTTTAAGAGCGTTTATCCTAAAAGTTGGCAACGTCGCAAATAGCTGTCAAATATTTACCTGTTTTGATTTATTTGGCAATGTTACTGTATGGAAATATGAAATGTGGTTAACTAGTGAACTGAAATATTGATTATGAAATCCAATCATTAATAACGTAACACCATATATTTAGTTTTAGATGTAAAAACAGTATATAATAAATTTTTACACCTAAAACGGTTACAACTTCAAATTCAATTTTATAATTGCAATTCACTATTAATATTCTAGTTCGCTAGTTAGCCACATTTCTTATTTCCATACAGTAATATTGCCAAATTATTCAAAACAGCGAAATATTTGACATCTATTTGTGACATGCCCATTTTACGAATAAACGCTCATATGCTTTGTGGTGACACCCCATGATTTTAGGATATAGAATAGACCGCGTATTGATCACTTCTTCTCTTTATTAGCGTTCAACCACTTAATATATTTTAGAACTAAGATTATGTAAGACAATGGTGCCGATTCTCTTGTCACAAATGCCTCTAAACTAAACTAAAACTAAAATTTAGTTTATGCCTGTCAAACGACGATTTCCCATTCTGAAATAGACTAAAGTGACACAACTTAACTATATTTTAGTTTGACAGCACTAAAATAGTACTGAGTTTTTAATTTAGTGAAAATGGCAATTTTGCTATTCTGAATTTGACATTTTTCACCTAAAATTTTGATTGTAAAATACCAAACTAGACTAAACCTGACAATTTTTAATCGCGATTAAAAAGGTGTGGGTTAAAATAAGTTGTCATGAACTAAAATTCACACCAACATCCCTACTTCACGTGCAAAAACAGTACTGTATTTATTTTTTCTTTTGCTTATATCTCGAAAATGGTGCGTCCTATCGCAAAAATAATGAAAACGACCCCCATTATGAAACTCGTAAACCCCTAAACCGGAACATGTAGGTAATATTTTTTCATGTTTTCCATACAAAAAGTGAAAAATTCCATACAAAACACGTCGTGGCGGCAAACCCGCGCGCCTCCGGCTCTAAAAAAAATCACGGGTTAGGGCAAACCACGGGTACCACTTGGATTCGTGATTGTCAAATTCTATTTTAATTGTGTCAATTTTTTTATTTATTTAGAGAATTTTGTTTGCAGAATAGTCTAAGATTCTCATAGCCAAAAGTATGGAATTTTAGTCATAGTTTAGTTAGTTTAGTTCGGTGTACAAGAGAATCGGCACCATTAACAGAAAAACTGGTCACTTTGTGCAAAGCCGCTATGCTACTGCTATGATCTGTTCTGGGTGATGTAGGCATGCATAGGTACCTATGCATCATAATATGTCGTTGTTGACACGTTGCTTCTTCAACTTCTTTGTGCACTTAGAACGTTAAAGGGATGTTAAGGCACACAATACTTCAGCGAACTGAATTAAGCGAAATTTCCCAGGTCCGGACTGATTTCCCATGACAGACTGACCCACACGCACCCTTTCACTCACAGCTAGGGTTGCCAGGTGTCCGGCATTAGCCGGACATGTCTGTCTTTTTACAATAGTGTCCGGCCAAATATAGACTAGTCCGGCCTGTCCGGCTTTTGTAAGAGTTTTGGGCAAATCCGCCCCGCCAAAAGATGCCTGATTATTTATGGTTTTAATTACTTTCAATGTTAAGAAGTTACAAATTACTTCAGTAAGAACAAAATTTGTGATTCATAATTAGTACCTAAGTCTCAAATTAAAATCAGTAATAAATACATAAATAAAAGAATATTTTTTTTTCTTTTAAAAACCCGTGAGTCAGGCTTTCAGGGCAAAATGACCGGCTAAATATGAATCTGTGTCTAGCTTTTCTATTTTTGGGACTGGCAACCCTACTCACAGCTACTAAAACTTAGCTGATGTTCACCCTCGTACCGTCACTGTCCACCTCCTGCAGCATGTCCTGCAACTCCTCAACCCTGGCGAACTGCCCGAGACTGCGCATGACCCTGCCGAGCTCCTCCTTAGTGATGGTGCCATCGCCGTCTTTGTCGAACAGACGGAACGCTTCGCGGAATTCTGGGGAAAGTAGGTATTATGGTTAATTATGGGTAAATTCAAGTAGTTATACTATAACGTATTGCACCGACCCCAAGTAACAGGGCTGGCAGGAAGATCATGAACGAATGTCTAAGTAGGTTTGTGTAGTAGGGTACCTAATAATAATAAAAATAATAGCCAAGAGCCTCGACCAACATCTGAGGAGGCTCTCGTTAGGCAGCTGGAAGGGCTTGATTCAGAAAGCGGTCCTTCTGGACAGGACTCGCATTGTTAGGAGGTTCCTCTCTCTGTAGCCCTGACCGCCGCCGATAGCTTGGACCCTGTTCCTGATACCGGTGGGCTACTATTTTAAATGTTTTTATATTTTCATTTATTCTATTTTTATTTATATGTATATTGTTTAATAAAGGAAAAATAATAATAGTCCTCCAGACCGAATTTCTGAACTGTGACCAATTTCAGCGAAGACCAGCCTTCGGCGCTGGAGACATTATAGTGCACAAGTGTGTGCACTCTCTCTTCCCTCACTCTCATAGTCCGATGGGACGGCAAACTGACACGACCGGAGAACGTGCTTTTCGAGGCACGGGGATATCCCACCACCAACTTCCAAACTCCGGACGGTTACCAAGAAATTCCTAATGGCAAAACCCAATAACCCTTTGCCTGACCCACGCCCAGCAGGGCGCTTGCGGCCACAAGATCAACGGCAGTCTACCCAGTGGACCGCACTACCCAGCTAGCAAAATATCGTCATCGTCTTCTCCTAGTAGCCAAGTAGGTATCCTAAGACCATATTTTTATTACAAAGGACCAACAAAAAAAAAAAACATCTGTTTCATGCATTTATTTCCATCGGGTAAATATTGTCGTATGAAAAAAACGGATGCTTTTTCGATATTTTAGAGTTGTTCTCATATTGAAACTTGCTCATTATCATGCCTACTTGCACGCCCTGAAAGAACAGTGAATTAAAAATCACCGAGTATATCAAGCTAGCACGCTAACATTGTTGAAGTAAGAGAAACTGGATCTGGATCACTTATCTTGGATCAAAAGCTTATCTATTCTGGAATGACGCGCCTTGCTACCGCATTTTACGCACACGGTAAAGCGTTGTGCAGACCGGTGCGACGCGACAGTGCGACGCGACTCTAACAAAACAATTTCTAAGAAAGAATAATTACTGGTATGAAGTCGCGCAAATCTGCGCAAGCCTTATTGCGGTAGTGGGGCGCGTCATTTCAGACTGGACAAGCTATATCTCCCTATTGATTCAAGTTGAAGTTTAGTGCGAATTGCTGAATGTTATCTTGACCTGCTTTTGGCCGTCTTATCGATTTAGTCTAAAGTTCATTTGCAGACATTCCGAGCAATGAAAAACATGGTAGGTACATCATGGATTATTCTACATACAAAATATATTAACGGGGTCTGACACAAAACGTATAGAAAGGACAAGTAGCAAGCTTCGCTTTTCCCTACGCTAATTTTTTGACTAAAATAAAATAGCCCTAGTTATTTCTTTTAACATCAGCTATCAGTTAAAGTCCCGTCAAAATCGGTCCAGCGGTTTCGGAGATCAAGTCCTAAAATCGTGTAAAGCAGGAGGGGGTCGCTATAGTTTTATTCTTATAGGTACCTTTCATCTGCGTCCTGGTAATCCCGGACGTCTCATCAACGATGGAGGCCTTTCGATCCAGGGTCGTGTCGGCTGCTGGCTTCAGGAACGTCACCTGACGAGGTGTCTTCGATGGTGAGGGCTGCTCCGACAGCTGCTGGCTGGAAGAAGGTGAGAAGGTCCCGTTTAGGCTTGTTGGTAAAAGACTAGTGAGACAGATGACTTACTGTGAGTAGAACCACACAATGACTATTAGAAAAATTGGTTTTTTCCAACTATTTATAAGTAAAAAACATTAAACCTACACGAGCGTGTCTATCACTCAATGAAAACCAATCTCAATTCACTTCAACCATTATTACCTACTTATTTATTTTATTTAATGTAGCACGTAGTAGTTTGCATATTGTCGCGAGCGCGAGCCATTGAAGATTGAGTACTTAGTTCAAGGGCATCGAAGTTATGTCGGCTACAAGGGCATTGCCAGGGGGGGGGGAGGGCAGCTGCCCCCACCTAGAGACAAAAAAAAACTGGGTCCACATTAATCAGAAAGTTTGTTGGTGAGTTATAGGTACTGTGTTTAGCTTTCGAATTTTCCGTATAATCACATCAATTGTTTTTGTAAAATATAAATAACTGAGCAAATAAACATTCCCATGAGAAAATTATCTATACTAAAACTTGTTCTATACTACAGCGTGTAAATGTAATAAGTACCGGGACATATTAAAATAGGTACCTACAAGGGCGTCGCCAAAAGGGGCAGCTGCCCTACCCTAAAGATCCAAAAAAAAATTGTCAAATACAAGGCATTTTAATGTAAAGAAACTACATAGTTAGAAATCCAATTTTATTTATTTGGACGACCCTTAAGCCTCGTGCAGACTAGCGCGACGCGACTCGAACAATACAATTTCTAAGAAAACTTCACGGTATAACAATAACCGGTGTCGCGTCGCGCTAGCCTGCACGAAGCTTTATTTGGTTTTTAAAGCTCCATGTCTCGCAAACTGGGTCTAATCCGGAGTCCGGGAACGTTATTCGTATCTATGTGTTGGTGGTATGCCCAGTCATAATACCTATTAGATTTCAGCTCTACAGTTCTAAATAGTCCTAAATAGTAGGAAAAACGACCCCAAAGGTCCGTTTCCAATCCATACATTGAAAATGGAAATTATTATTTTTCTCAGTTCCCATCGGGACTACCGAGTTGAAACTGATTTGTCAAAAATCAAATGTCCATCAGCGTCGATTTTGGTCCCATTGTGCGCCGTAGAGGTAAGACTCGCCTACAAGTATAAAGCTTCAAGCCTATATCAACTTGATAAAGATGTTCCGTGAAACGTCATAGCGCCATCTTGCGATAACGCCGACCATGCCTTATAGTAACCGCTAAAGTCCCCGCGCGCATCGCACGTTTAATATCACCGTGAGCGCTGTCAAATATGACAGTTGTGTTGTTTTGTTTTGAGTCGCATGATATCTTTAAATTAACGTGGCGTTTTCGAAATTCAGCTTCTGGCTACCGTCACCACCTAACAAAGAAGAAGAAGTAATTTGTGGTATTAATATAAAGAAATATGATTAGCAAGTTTTGACGTCGAACGAGCACTGTGAGCGCGTTTCACGAGTGTTATAAAGTGTTGACAGCCCTCAGCTGTCATAATCTTTAATATCTCAATCGGACCGCAAATTATTGATGTCCGCGCTGTGAGCGATTATGTTCTAATTCGGAAAGCGGCCTTTGACTGTTAAAAAGTCCTGAGGGCCTCTGCTAACGACAAAGTCGCGCGTTGGCTGACGCACGCAATACTGTGAAACACATTCAGAGTTTCAGACCCGCGTCGCGCCCCTCTCTCCCCTTACACCCTCCCCGGTAGTCCTTATAGATTAGCTAATATTGCGATTGTCACAACCGTATCCAGTCTACCCTAGATAATAGACGAGCTTTTTAACTAACGATGATTTCCCCAGTCTTTGAGACTGCAAAAATCTTCGTTCTACTCTGACATGCCTGAATGGCCACATTGGCCACCTTAAGGGATGTCGCGCACTAGACGGCCACGACCACGACCTGTACCCTAATTACTTAACATATTTTGGTAAAAGATTACGACTAATCTGTTTCATTTTGACAGTTCCACAAAATTCATTGCGTGTTTTACGTGGTTGAGCTGATTTTTTTTTCGAACTTACCGTACCGGTGAACTAAAAAAACCGATAGGAATCACGGCTTGGTCGCAACGGCCAACTTGCCGCAGAAAGGCTTGTGCAGAGCAGCGCCACTTGTCGCGCGATGCGACACCGGTTATTGTTATACTGTGAAGTTTTCTTAAAAATTGTATTGTTCGTGTCGCGTCGCGCCGTCGCGTCGCGCTGGTCTGCACAAGCCTGAACGAGCTACGAACCACGACTGGCTGGAGTCGTGGTCGTCTAGGCGGCGAGGCGGCCTTTTTGAACTTACCCGCAGACCATTAATCAAATGCGGCCTGGTGGTTAAAAGCAACCTTTCGAACTCAATTCATATCTACTTGTTTAGTTTTAAGAGAAGAGACTGTCGTTGCCACGTCGAGGTTCCTAACGTCATCGTCTCCTTAAACTCAAATCATTTATTTCAAATAGGCACATAAAAGGCACTTTTGAACGTCAACATTTACAAGAAAATAAACTTGATTCTACAAAGCCCCTTCCAAAAAGTAGTTTCATGTGGAGAAGAATGGGCGCGTAAGTCCACACTTAGGGTGACAAATCAACATCGAGCTATGCTGCGCTGTACTGTGCTGTGTTTCTTAAGCTACGTTTTTTTAACAATCAACATCAAGCTGTGCTGCGCTTTGCTTAGCTCAGTATTAAAAGTAATCAGCAACTCGTGTAGTCGTTTATCTCGTCAAAAATGACTTTATTTTCAAAAACCCGTAAACATTACGACATAGTTGAATCCGATGAAGATGAAAGTGAAGAAGAAGCGGATATGGATATTTTATGTGTTATTTTGTCGTTAAAAGAGTCCAGTCACGGTAGCTTGTTACCACACACCATACGTGAAAAATACGGAGAATTTAATTTTCTAAAGAATATTGCCACTGAGCATGGCAGAGCTCCATAAAAAACATAGCACAGTTCGGCACAGCGCGGCTCAACACGGCGGGTAGCGCGCCTCGCTCGAGACTGCTGCGTTTTTAAACAGAGCGTAGCCTCACACAGCGCAGCACAGCATGGTTTGTTTGTATCCTCATTAAAATATTAGACGAGCGAGTTGACCAAACATAGCACAGCACAGTACAGCGCAGCATAGCTCGATGTTGATTTGTCACCCTTAGGCTGGTTTTCCACGAGAGATGTACTATGCTACGTTGCTATGGATGCGTTTGATATCCACCAATCATATTCATTGGTCCACATAGCATAGCCCTGGTGGATACGGGTTCAACTAAGCTATGTTTTTTATATGGAAGGATAGGAGCTATGGATGCGCGAGTGTTGTAGCTATGAGCAGAGCAGAGTGCCTTATACTGTCGATGCATCGCATAGCTCGAGCTGCGCATCTTCCTCGCACAGCTACCTCACGGCGCGACGGCGGCGCATCTTCATAGCACATCTTACTTGCTCCGCTACACAGCTTAGCGTTAGTGGAAACGGTCACATAGTTTCGTATCTTAGCTTTCACATCCTCGCAGCAGAGCTGCATAGCACATCTCTGGTGGTAAAACAGCCTTAGGCTGCGTTTCCACCAGAGATAAACGAGGATGTGTGTGAAACTAACCAAGAACATCGCGTCACTGTCATAGTTAGCGTTGTTATTGGTAAGTTTTACGGACATTACTCGCTACGCATCCTCGCTCATCTCTGGTGGATATGCACCCTTATTATTTTAAACTTACTTCACGTTATCTTAGTACCTAGGTAAGTGTCTATATAATGAAGTATTTGGTTCTCTTCTTAAACAAACTCGCCAAAAGTAATTCCCACTGCGCAAAGCAAACGAATTCGGGTTGATATACATGTACCTAAAGCAAATACATAGGGCCGGGTAAACATTAGTTGTACATACATAATGAGATAATTCCTGGGGCGCTCGGCCGACCCAACATTGTTTGAACAAGCCTCGCAATACTTTGCTGGGGCGGCAAATAGAATTTTTAAATTGGATCGTTGGGAGACGGCGTTTTGAACTTCAAGATTTTTTATGCACAGTTTAATAGATGGAAGGAGAGGTGTGAATAGTTTATTTGGGCTTAATGCGTGGTGTTCTTTAAGTACTTGATAAGGTGCCAATCTTTTATCATATGGAGAGTTACAAATTCGAGATAACCTTTCTATCTAAGAAAGGTTGGGATAGGACACTCCTGCACGCGTACCATGACCACCGTAGAAACCGGTTTTGTCGACGGAAGAACAGACAAAATGGCAGAATGTGATTTTTTATCCGTCATTTTGTCTATTCTTCCGTCGACAAAACCCGTTTCTACGGTTTTCATGCTACGCGCGCTGCATGTGATCAGCTATACTTAGTTTTTAGGGACAATGATTACTGTTTCTGTATGATTTTTAAATTACTTTTAAAGCTAGGTTAACGCCCGGTTTTAACAAGTCCCTAATTATAACGCATTGCATGTCAACAGCTATAGGCACTTAATTGGTTGACTGTATTGAACAGCCAATCGGAACCCTTGATTAAGTTTTATTTTGACACGTTGTTGATTTTCTTTCCATAAGCTGGGTGCAAGTTTTTTAATTCTGAGTACAAATTAAACAAACTCAGAGGTCAAGAAGATGACCTATTCTTTCTCTATGTTCTTCGTTTTCTTCCACAAAGTACTTTTCAATAACCTCAAGTGTTCCAAGAATTGGTCGATGTTCTCAGCAATTCAACAAGTTAGTCCTAACAATGGAACTCTTGAGCAAACTTACCCTACATATAGTTGAGTCGTTTGTCTTGGTCAACAGTTTCATTGACTTAGTTTAAGAATTGAGTCGAGTGAGTCGACAAATTGATATTTGAACTTGGAATTTTCGAGCGAAATTCGAATTTTCTTACATTTGTTGTCAGGTTTTATGTTGATTAATAGTTATTTATGCTATAAGTGCGGAAGGTAGGTGATTTCAAATCATCAATCAATTTGAAATCATCTTATGCACGTGTATCATACAACGTTTTACTATGCATTGTGCGAGGAAATAAAAAAAAAAACGAGCGAGCCTTACGGCAGTCGCCTGTGATGTGTGACATCTTACATACGACGACGTATATAAATGATAAAAACAAAATTCATGACTTTGACTTTCGACTTCGACTTCGACTTCGCGGCTTCGACTTCGACTTCGACTTTGACTTTGACTTTGACTTCGACTTTGACTTTGACTTCGACTTCGACTTTTTGATTTTGACCATCGTCATAATCATCGCCATCGTCATCGCCGTCGTCATCATCATCATTCTCAAATAATAAAATCTCTGAGACGAGACGGGCTGACGACGGCCTCAATAATGAAAAAAAAAACAGAAAAGTAAAAAGCATTAGTGAAAAAAAGTGACACTTTTCGCACAAATTGACTGGTTGGAAAACGCTCTTTTCGAGCAAATGCATTGTAAAATATGATTCGCGACCGTAACAAATATAGCTTTACAAAATTATAATTAATATTGTAATGTTAATGATGCTGAGTTTTGTTTTAAGAAAGTTCTTAATAAACATCTTAGCTATCGGATGTGCATTATAATTAATGCCTAGTTCATCAATAGTTAGATAATTAACCATCAATACTTATAGTTTCCCTTCTAGATTTTTGACCTACAATTTGGTTCTCCAGACTGATAATCTGGAAAACCTATCCGATAGAAGTTACTTACCTAATTCCTACGGACTAGGCAGAGGTACATACGTACCTATATCAGTCTGCACCCTAATTAATAACATCAAGGATATTGCTAATTAATCCATTGCTAAATAATGTTATATTCAAAAAAATTGTCTACTTAACAATGTCAATAACGCAATGTCAAAATGAAATCCATTGCTACTATAAGTGGTTATTATTTCCTTTAAAAATCACGTTTCGTTTAGAAAGAAGAGAAAGAAAGAAAAAAAAGTGTTTATTCTGCACAAACTAAACGCACATTACTAAAAAAAAACAAATTACAATACCCCTTTACAAATTAGCCAAAAGCCTCGAATTCAATATTTAACACAGAAAAGTTTGACAAATTTTGTCTATTGCTTCCTGTCAGGGCCTGCCAAAGACAATTTACAATAAATGCGTAATGTGTTGCGACATTTAACAAATGAAAACAAACAATCAAACCTACAAAATGCCGATTGCAAAGTGGAAAAATAACAATTTGTATTTCACGTTTATTCTTGTAAGAAGGTACCTTACTTGATACAAAAAACAATCCAAGTAGGTAGGTATGTACATATTAAAACGAAGACAATCAAAATTTAATGAGGCAGCTGCGCAACGGATTCGGTGTTATTTCTAATGAAAACAGTAGGTACCGAACAAGGGAGTCAAATTGCCAGAATCTTCATGTTTCTTGAGATTGATGTTTGAAGCAACGTTCAATATTTAAGAGTTTTCGTCTGGTCAGATTAAAATTGTGGATTAATTTTCCTTGAGAAAATAATGAGTTGCAGAACAAAGGTCTAGTCGGCGAGTCTTAGTATGCATAGGTACCTTTTCTTACACACTCTACAACTGACACTACAACAAGGACATTCCAAAAACTTTTGTAAAATATTAATCTTAATAATAACGCCAGCATTCATAATTCTGAAGCTCCTCTAACAACCTTTAAAGATCTTAAACAACGTCTTGAAAACCAGATTCGCATCTTACCAGCCAAACGGTAGTTTTACGGCAGATTAACGATAAAAGAGTCGTTAAAGTCGTCCGTGCCGTAACCGGCTCTAGAGAGCGATCGATCCGTTTTGTCTCCGGTATTGTCAAGTGTATTTGTTTAGTGCAAACGGACCTTTCTGGCTTTCTGTGGTATTGGAGATATTGTCTTCTAGTTTATGGACAGAATGCTCGTATTTTGGCAAGAGGTCGTCCATTTTACCCGACTGCGCGACAGCAAAGATTCTTTATAAAATTCATACCCTCGAAGCAGGGATGCTTCGTGGGTATGAATTTTTGGGTAGATTTTAATAAATGAGGGGTCTGTCGACTCGTCTAGGTCGTCCGATAGTTATAGTAGTCCGGTAATTATATACACACCTATTTATTTTTTATTATATTTATTTAATTCTTTATCTATCTGACCGTGAAATCACTGCGGGCCCTATCAGAATACCAGCGCTGCGACATTTTTTTTTTTTAATGTCGCGGCATTATGCTGAGATGGGAGCCTTTTGGCCTCGTACAGGACTTGTTACTTCGTTTTCTATTTATGTTAAGTGTGTTTTTAGTTTAATGTGTGATTTCCTGTGCGAGTCTCAATAAAAACTTTTTCTTTCTTTCTTTATAAATAGGCTAGGTTTTGTTTTATAAAATAAATGTTAAGATTTAAGAACATATTTGATAAAGAAAAGATAGAAGATTTATTTTCTACACAATCTTGTTCCAATATTTTTTATTAGATCGCATAAACCGTCTGTTTTGTTATTTACTTGTTTTATTGCTTTTTATGGGTTTAAAATTGGATTGCTTGTTTTCTTTTTTCTCAGTTTGTTGTGACCTTCCACACTTTCTATCACTTTACGCTTCTCAGTATCACGCATTACCGTTGTTTGATCGATACTTAGATTAACTGCATGTCTTTTAAGCTTTCGGTGTCGTAGGTATTTTTTGTTCTTTCGATCCCAATCCAACTTTTTTTGGTAATAGGTAACGGTTTTTGAACATTGTCGAACAATCTATGTTCGACAATGTTCAAAAAGAAAAAATATGTGTCCTTAACTACCGAATAAAGAGTAGGTCGTAGGTTCGAACCCAGACGCTACAGGTGCTTTACTTTGTGTAAATTATTTCATCACCACTGCTCTCGAAATGGTGAAGGAAAACATCGTGAGGAAACCGGCGTGTCCTAGAACCATTCGAAGATATGTGACATCTACCAACCCGCACTAGGCGCGTGGTAAATTACAGCCCACTCCCTCTCACCAAGAAGAAGACTGTGCCCAGCGTTGCCAGACGTCCCGATTTTTTAATCAAAATTAAATGTCCCGCGCGGGACAGGCTCAGTCCCACTTTTCGGGGATAACTCGGCCGTGCAGCTCTGTCAACAGTTTCCAAAAAAAGATACCAAAAATATGTTTAAACAAGTGTCTTTCATATTAAGTATCCCAACATCAAACTGCTTTCTTGAACGCATTTTTCCCCAGATGAATTTAAAATGGTCGGATGCCAGAAATAAATGCTCCGTACATTTAATGAAACCAGAATTACTTATCCAGTTTAATCTACAGCTATCCTGTGAAGAGTTCTTCATCTTTAATAAAGAGAAAATGGAAACTTTAAAAGAAGTTAAATCTTCACAGAAATATCATGAATATGTAATTCATATCTCTATCTCTCTATCTCTTTCTCAAAAAAAATTTACATGCTCACAGCAGTTTTCCAATTTAGAACTGTTATTGAATTAAAAGCATCTATGGTTTGTGAAGCATATTTTTCTGAAGAATAAAACTATTTTGATTTCAGTTTTTTTATATTTTTTATTCAGAAGACAAATAAGGCTCAATTATTTAACGATAGGGTAAATTCGAAATCTTATTTAAAATATTATATTTTTATTTAAATACATTTTCTTTGACTATTTTTACTATCTATTGTCACCTAAACGTAATTTGAACTCAAATAAAAAGATAAATATTTAAAAACTTGTAATTATGGGTATACGTTTTTATACTATGTCCCATCCATAGGGATATTTAATCCCGCTTTCGACGCAAGAATCTCGCTTTTTTTCACTCTAAAAGTTCCAAAAATGGGAAGTAAGGGAATAAATAGTATAGGCTGATTATGCTAAAGCGTAATGGCATAAACGAACACTCACCGGTGAACATCGTAATCATCAGCATCGTCATCCTGCATTGCCTTCGAAAATATTCTTCTTTTTATTAAACACAGCACAAACAAGCAGGAACGAAATGTCATATTATTATGGGACACACCATTCACTATAAACTGTAATCGGGGGATTCGTTTTAGAACGAAACCTACACTAGAAAACTAGACTATTTCGACAAAAAGAAAAAAAAAGATTTGTCAAAATTGGACTATTCTGTAAAAAGTTATGCGTAAGGTGTTCCCTCACCGCATTCGCTTGTAATGTAACGTTCAAAGTCGAGCGTAACATCAGTGAGTGAGGAGAACCGAGCATTACAGTGCGCAACCTGTAATGCTTCAATTCGAGCATTACATCAGTGACGGAGGGCATCGAGCATTACAGTGCGCAACCTGTAATGATACGATTTGAGCATAACATCAGTGAGAGAGGAGAACCGACCATTACAGTGCACAACCTGTGATCATACAATTCGAGCGTAACATCAGTGAGGGAGGAGAACCGAGCATTACGGTGCGTAATGTCTGTAATATTTAATCTGAAATGTTACACTACAGGCAAATACTTGTCAGTCAGGGAGGTAGTATTGTAACGTAAGCTCAAAATCGAATCTTTAACGTTACATTACGACCAAATGATCCGGCCGGTGAAGGAGCACCCATAAATTAAAAAAAAAAACACGTCGACTTAAGAACCGCCTTCTTTTTTTCGTCGATATAAAAATCACGGAACTTAGGACCAGGCACCAATGTTCTACCCGTCTAGCAATAAACTAAGTAATAAATCGATGTCTAAAGCCAATCTCGAAACTGCACGGACTCTAATGACTTTTCCACTTACCTACATATTTATTTTCACGGAAATTGAAAAGCTATGAAAAACTGTTTCGCCTGTGACTCGTAGTTCATGGAAGTGTGAATAAAAAAGTGGCCAAGTGCGAGTCGAACTCGCACACGAAGGGTTCCGTACCACCCTACCGCCATTATTAATATAGAGCAAAACACGCCGACAAAAACACGTTTCTTGTATGACCCCTCTAATTTTTAACTTTATTTTACTTTAATTATAGTAGTACACACTCTGTAAAAATTTCAAGTGTCTGCCTATTACGGTTCAAAAGATATATAGCCAGGGAAATGTTCGCAGAATTTAAGGCTAACTTTGCATTAATTTAAAACAGTGATTTTTTTCATTTAACGTGTAGGTTATGAACAAAGGAGTATGTTAAAATGTATTCCGTGAAAACACCCCCGAGAGTACTTTTTTTTTAAAGAAAACAATTTCAATTTTACGTCATAGAAAAAAATATAACAGACATGTTTGTATATAGCGTTTGTCGAAAAGATTAGATATTACAAGTAGGTCAAAAAATTTAACATCAAAATGAAATTTTTGTATTGTACTTTAAGAATGGTAAAATAATATATTAGTTTTACCAATTTTTGACATAAAGACCAAATTTTCCTGTTAACTATTTTGCATCCATTTTTATTCACAAAATCGCGTATTTGTTTTTTTAGCCTTTATGCGGCCCTGGAAAATTTTATTTGAAGAGCTAAGTTCAAAAACACGATTCAAGAATAAAATCGCTGTAAGGATTTAGTGCATTGTTTAAACCTAATTTCCCTGGCCTAATAGCCCTGTGACCGACGTTGGCACCCTTTGGGTACGCTACGGAACCCTATAAACTTGGTTTTCTATCGTTCGCTGAAAGCTAATGGAAAAGTAATGCCATCAAAATGGTTCAAAGCTAGATCGGAAAATACATTGAACGGGAAGAAGATTAAGTGCACGCTTTTAGAACTGATCAGGGCTGAAACTAACTTTAGTTTTTAAGAGCCTGATCACATTTCAGCACGCTTAGAATGATCACCATAGAAACGGGTTTTGTCGACGGAAGAATTGAATAGTCAAAATTGTCATTTTGTCTATTCTATTCTTCCGTCGACAAAACCAGTTTCTATTGTGGTCATGCTATGCGTGAGCAGATCAGAGAACCTGCTCTTAAAGCTTTAAATGTTGTGGTTGACCAGAAAAAAAAATGTCAATCTGCCTAGCCTTTTCCCAATTATGTTGGGGTTGGCTTCCAGTCTAACCGGTTACAGCTGAATATCAGTATTTTACATGGACCGACTGAATAAAACTACCCAGAAAAAAATGTGTCATAGGATCAATATTATTGTGGGTGTCCGCCTATACTACGGGTACTATTGTCAATTTGTTGTCATGTGGGTAATTTATTAAGTCAGATGGTCTTTGAACCTGAAGCCACTGAAAGATTATCAGGAACCACGGAAATACAGTAGGTCTTTACATCTGAAGCCACTGAAAGATTACAATAAGGGACTACGTAAATGAGTATTTAACTATCAAACGTGGCAACCTTAGAAAGATAGCTTAGAAAAACGGATTATACTTACCACGCTTTACTTACCTATCTAGACTCATAAAAATATTTTCTTCTTCTGTATCATTCTTTACAGACGCTTATTGGTTTGATTCATTGAGAGACAACTCGTAAGTAAGAGATAATTAAAAAACATGAATAGTGCGTATAAAAGGACCAAGATTTTTAAAACTGATCGTAAGACCGTTATTTTCATGATGATGGAAGTCAGAAGTGTAACTTTAGAATCTTGCTGTGGGGCAAAAGTAGTAATTACCCGATGTTGTCTACCTGTAATCTTTTTTAGGAATAAAAAAATTTGGTTCTACTTGTGGATTATGTTTATTTAATGAATGAGATTTTTTTACATCAAGTCGAAAAAATTATATCGCTCAAGTGGCCACTGTCAGAATTGATGACTGTACGGGCTGGTTTTGGCATTTTCCATCACTTGTGTCAGAACTTCCTCGCATTCCTGTCGGATCAAGAGTCTGAGGCTTGTTTACATAAACCCGAGACTTCAAATAACCCCACAAAAAAAGTCTGGAGTGGTCAAATCGGGTGATCTGGCCGGCCAGTGCAAATCGTCAAAACGAGAGCTTAGACGACGCGGAAATGCTTCCTGAAACAATTATTCCGCGATCTTGAGGAGTAGGTATAGCGTTCCATGGCTTATTTACGTATATTCTGCATCTGTTTACTTCACAAATGTCAAAACAGAATTGACATTTGCCGCCATTTGCAAAAGTTATAGCGTCTTCCAATAAAGTGATTACTTTTGCCCCACCTGTTTTTAGTTAATTTGTGGATCTAAATGAACAATAACGTGACGTCATAAGTACCAATTGAGTGACGTTATTGGTCCTTTAAACCCATATACAACAATAGTTGATCAAACTAACCTGTCAGAAGGGCTGACCGCCACTGCTGGCGGACCTCTGCTGTCAGGACGAGATGATTCATCCGGAGGACCCGGCTCACCACCACTGCTGTTCGTTTGTCTCGTCTGGAACAATAAGTTTAAGAATTATATTCGGTTTCATGAACGATGAGAAAGTCATAGTTTCTTGTTTTGTAAATTGAAGATGTGGTGCTGAATAAAACCATGCTTACGGCTGGCTTAATACCATTTGTTGACCATTTTCTATTTTGTTAAGTACCTGGTACTTGTTGAAAGACCTACACTGTTCTCTCATACCTATTAACACTGTCATTTGAAAATATTGTAAAAGTCAATTATTTTTAAAAGAGTAACCGTGGAGTTTCTTGCCGGCTCTTCTCCATAGGAAACGACCAATTGGAACCGTGCACCTAGCTTCTGACGTTTCATAAGTGCCCATGTACATAGGTTTATGTAAAATAAAATAGTTTGAATGGAATTTATTCTTCGATTTTGTCCACCATAATTACTAGACTCTCTTGGCCTTATCATGATTTATTTTGAGTCGGCCCAGGATGCTTCCTTCTTCTATACTTCGCTGTTACAGTCGTCATCTCAGTGTCAGTAGTCACCTCCTTTCGAGCCATTATCATCTCTGACCCGAAAAAAAATATTAAAAATATTTTGTTTCGGTCTTATAACCGAACTAGGGTCAATATCAATCAAAATCAATTTTAACATAGGTAGTAGATAGGAAGCTACAACCATTTATAATGTCGGTAAAAAACAACGTTGTCACATTTTAATATAACTACCGTGAGGACAATGAGGTTATAACTTTGTGTGTCATGCAACATCGGTTAACTGATCGATTTCTATTAAGTAAACATAACCGTTGCTTTAGTTTGTATTTAACCAAAACTAAATAAAACCGGCCAAGTGCGTGTCGGACCACGCACAATGAAGGGTTCCGTAGTTGGGATGAATTTATCCCAAGAACAAACTTAACGTTGTAGTTGAAAAATATGTTCTCCCATGCGGAATGTATGGGAGATCATGTTTTTCAAACCGCAAATTTAAGTTGGTCGATTATTACTCGTTAACCTGTACAGCCTACTTAGCTCTGATAGTTTTCCTTTTAATTTCGTTATATATACTACTGCTGTGAATTTTTTCACAAGTCCAAGTACAACCATTTAGCTAGAAGGGGGGGGGGGGGGGGACACTTGACTCTAACAAACAATTTCAGTTAAAAGCTTAATATTTTGCAAACGGATCCCCGAATCCAAAAATGGTTTCGACAAACTCACAATATTTTTGAAAGGTCTTTCTAACGATACCCCACAACATGGGGTAGATAAGGAAAAAAAACCATCCCCACTTTACGTGTAGGGGAGGTACCCTAAAAAAATATCTCTTGATTTTATTTTACGACTTTGTCGGCATGATTAATATGTATACTTATGCCAAATTACAGCTTTCTAGTACTAACCATCTCTGAGCTAAGCCGCGGACAGACAGACGGACAGACAGACAGACAGACGGACATGGCGAAACTATAAGGGTTCCTTGTTTACTACGGAACCCTAAAAACGTAAGTAAAGTGATAAAGGAATGTAAAGTGGGAAAGGAAAGTGTTAAAGAATTTCCAAAAAAAACAAAAACGACAAAATATTACTATGTACTTTTGTTTCATTCGTCGATGCAAAAAGGGGCGTTAAACAGATGTGGTCAACGTGTTCACGGGATTTTGTTTCCAAACTGCTTAAATATGAAATTCTTCGATAGTACTTGTATTTACTTGACTCCTTTGTTTAACAAATACGGCGAAATGTTTAATACAATTTAAATAACATAACATCACGCCTTGTTATCCCCGAAGGGTTGGGCAGAGCTGTAGTCTACCTATAGTACCTAAACCCATTTCGCCAGTTACGTTTAAGTCCCATGTAATAGGAGGCGAGCCTATTGCCATCAACCGGGCACAAATCCGGACTCCTGGCTGCTACTGAGAAATTCCAGATGGAAAAATCCAATAACACTTTGCCCGAGCTGGGAATCGAACCCAGGACCTCATGCTCAGCAGTAGTGCTTGCGACCACTAGTCCAACGAGGCAGTCTGTGTACATTAATGTGCAAAAAAGTAATAAAACATAAACCCAACTTCGACCAAAAAGTCATACAAAAATGTATAAACAAGACATCTCAGACAGACAAATAAAAAATCCGGAGTCACACGTGTTAGGACATAAATCGAATAAATTACGTGTGACTTCTTGGTCGTAGTTGGATTTTAATTTTATAACTTTTATTATAATTATTTTGGGGTTATAATATACTTATATATTTTTGAAATGTACTAATTATTTTTTTTTTTTTTTTTTTTTTTTTTTTTTTTTTTTTTTTTTTTAAAAACGTTGCCCCACACTAAGAATTTCTTCTTGTATCGTGGGTGTGTTTACAAACATAGAAACTCACATACACTAACACCCAGACCCGGAACAACTACTTGCAGATCATACAAATATTTGTTCCGTGCGGGGATCGAACCCGCGACACGTTACGCAGCAGTCGATCGCTCAGCCACTGCGCCAACCGTGTAATTAAGCCCTTTCATTGTCAATACCCAACATAGCATAATAATTTATTTATTTTTTAGTCCATTTATTTATTTTATAGCCTGTAGAGGGCGCCATATTCATTTTAAAGTGATGTCATATAGCGCACCAGCGGAAGATCAAGAAGCTTCCAACGATACCTCATTTGTCAAATTATGATGAGTAGCTTAGAAGTTATGAGGTAACAAATGAACATTACCATTGTATGTAATAAGTTTTAGAAAATAAGTTGTTATTATTAAGTTTGCTTCACTATTGCATTGGGTTGTACCTGAATAATAGTTTACATAATTACATACATACCGGTAAAAATCATAACCCACCTTTTGCTTCGCCGTAGTCGGGTAAAAAAAGAAACAATCACTACAGAACCCAGAAACGGCAACACCGAATCACAAATACACCTTCAGATCTACGCTATCTACAAATCCAGACGCCGGAATAAAGAATATAAGAACCGACTCCCGAATCCGAATGATGTAGATAGGTAATGTGTTTAAATTCGAAGCGGCTTTAATAAAATCCTGTGTTTCTGACAAAGAACAAGTCCTTCATTCCTTAAATAAAAGTGTGTAATAGGGATTATGACTAAAAAAATGTTTTGTCTGTCATGTAGATTATGAAAAAAATAACGTCCACGTATTTTTTCTGTTTTTACATTGTCAAAAGATTACGGCGATACATTGAGTTAAAATGTGCCTGACGTCACGAGTATGTAGATTTTATACTTACTTGTGACGTAGCGACCCCCTCTCCCTTACTTTAATGCGTTTTATCTAAGACATGTTTTATTAATATCATAAAGCAAAAATTCGTGTCTAATATATTTTTATTATCTGACTGACGGACTAAATAGTTTTTTTTTTTTGACCCAGGCATCATGAGAGAAGGTCGTGAATTAAAACCACTTCTTGAACACCTCTTACATAGGTAAGTACACTTTACCAGTAACGGCTCACTCAAAGAAATTCAATAGTTTTCAGGTAAAAGAAACTACGGTGAAGCAAAATGGAGGGTTATGATTTTGACCGGTAAATCTGTAGGAATATATATAAAAAAAAATGGAGGGTTATGATTTTGACCGGTAAATCTGTAGGAATGTATATAAAAAAAAGTGTTTTATTTCAGGCTAAATACCGTTACGGGTATTACCCGTACCCATGTACAAAAAATATAATAAATAAGTAATAAAAACAGTAAAAACATTAAAAATAATCACAGTCTTCAAAAAACATACCACTATCTACCCACCACTGCACCACCACACCACACCACACCACCACACCACACCACACCACGTCCACCACATCTATCTGTCCACTTCGTCATAGTTGCATATTTTGCATTTATTATTTTATACTACATTATAATTAAGTATATATATTTTAGGATTATTTATTTTAGAAGTATGTATGTAAGTTTATTCTCATATTGTATGTTTATAGTTAAATTAGCGAATAATTAAGTGTTTTTATTTTATGTATATTATTTTCTCTTCTAATCTTACACACGTTGTCTACATCTCTTTAACTACTTTCCTATCGCAGGTATGCTGGAAGAGATTTCTTTAGAAATAAGCATCACCTTTGTACGTTTTTTTCTGTTCCTTTCTTCTTGTCTATTTATAATGTGTGTACATAAGCTGTTAAATAAATAAATAAATAAACATACATTGTCTTTCGTCATTTTTTATTCTCGTTAAGGTGAACAGAAATCCAGTGCACAAATATGGGACTTGTTGGATTGTACAAGACAACCCTCAAAATGCTGTTACTGGAGCGTCTCAAACTTTGCCAAAAAGACGCGACCCTCGACCTCATGATGTACGTAATGTGTGTGTGTGTCTGTATAGGTATGTATGTTCATCTGTTACCAACAACTTCTAAACTACTTATCATAATTTGACAAATGAGGTATCGTTGGAAGCCTCTTGACCGTCCGCTGGTTATAGGCTACGTGATGTTACATTAAATTTAATGTGACGCCCTCTATAGGACATAAACTCATGAAAATTTATTATTATTACTTTTTAGTATGCCTTAGTTGTTTCAAATGAAAGGGCTTGACGAGCACATTACAAATGTATGTATATATATCATATTTTCTAAGTAAATAAATATGTTGCAATTGTTAAAAACAAGCAAAAGTGAGACTGCTATACGGTGCGACGCGGCTGTAAAATTTATACCTATTATACAATAAAACCTAAACAAAAAAAAATTAAACGGCTCTGTAAATACTTTATCACGAAATTTTATCCCCAAAATAATTTATATAAAAAGTAAGTTCAAAAACTAAAACCCGCTATCTAATTACGCAACACATTTTCGATTTGCAATTGAGTCAAATTGGTTTTGTATTGCGTATTGTGTTGCGTAATACTAATTAGATAGGTGAATACTGAAAAATTGCGCTCTAAAAAGTATGAAACAAGAAAATATTTCAGACAAAAATCAAGACAAAAATGGTCAAGGTAAAGCCGTCGTCGCTTGCCATTTTAATTTTGTAGCTAAACAGGCATGCAACTACGGTTTTACTTTGACCATTTTTGTATTCTTGATTTTTGTCTGAACTATTTTCTTGTTTCATACTTATTAGAGCGTGATTTTTATTGATACTGTCAAGTTCTCGACTGTTCGTCTAGATTTTAAACAAACCTATCAGCTCAAACTACAGGATAGTGAGAGCTTTAATTGGTTGAATATATACCGATTAAAAAAAGACACATCATTTTGTAACAACTTGACTATTTCATATCGTCCAGTTCCAGTTCAGAACGCGTAGCATGACCACAATAGAAACGGGTTTTGTCGACGGAAGAATAGACATAACGCCAGATTGTGATTGTGAATCTGTCATTTTATCTATTCTTCCGTCGACAGAACTCGTTTCTATTGTGGTCCAGCTATCTAATTACGCAACACATTTTCGATTTGCAATTGAGTCAAACGAAACCAACTTGACTCAATTGCAAATCGAAAATGTGTTGCGTAATTAGATAGCAGTTGTGTAGGAAGGACCAGAACACAGAGAACAGATAAATGCTCTTTGCTTCAACAAACTTTATGTGTTGTGGGAAGTTTACGCTATTTCTTCTTCCCAGTTGAAATACTAGGAAGTGGGGAACTTATTTAAACATTCAAAAAGACTACCTAATAATACAAAAAAAAAAAAAAAAAAATACTAAGAAAGACAAAAAATAAAGGACTTTTGATTTGAAAATGTTGAACAATTCACTAAAATCTCCGAAGCTAAGTTTTATTTTTGCTATTGTTGAGGTATTTTTTAAGCCAATCTGACCAGCTATCTAATTACGCAACGCATTTTCGATTTGCAATTGAGTCAAATTGGTTTCGTTTGACTAGAATTGCTTTCAAAAGTTGTAAATTGAAAGCAATTCTAGTCAAACGAAACCAATTTGACTCAATTGCAAATCGAAAATGCGTTGCGTAATTAGATAGTAGGTCATCTACTACATAGGTACTATAATTATCGTCTACATTCCCTACTAATGAAACTCTAAACAGAAACTCCATTCGCCCTAGTACACTTTTACTCGAAACACATTCAATGACAAATTGCAGGACCGATACGATCAATTTCCATTCAGTCGGAGCCCTCGCTTTTCACACGAAATCCGCTTCTTTCCGATACTTTGATCTGCACAATAAAGGAATAAATTCCGGATATTTTAACATTTGTACGGATTTCGGATTTTCTTGAAAAATCAGTTTGAAATATACTTCGAATGCCTGTTATTCAATGCCATTTTCTTACGATAAACTAAATATTTGGTACTTTTGTTTGTCAAATGGGCTGTTATCGGGTAAAAAAACAAATTTCAATTGCCTCTGCAGTTTAGATATGATTTTATTTTATTGAATTCGTTGATAAGCCAAAAATCGCCACATTTATCTAATTTTTTTTGCTAAATTGGTCCTAATGTTTGAATAGCCACCAAAATCTGTTTTCAGTCGGGTTTCGTATTTAACTCATTTTTTTGGAACATTATGGGACGAAACCTTCTGACACAAGGCTAAGTGCATACATGACATACCTATGCCATCTCTGACCCCACGATAAAGCTCTCTCGATCTATTCCAGTTTTACCCAACCTTAGAACTTTCGGCACTAGGAATACAACCTGATACAGCTCCTTTGGTCCCAGCATTTTTATGGAAAGCAAAGAAAACTATACTACGTTCGCGATTTAATTTCCAAACATGCAATCAAATACCTTTTTTTTTTTTTTTGTAAAAAACAACTTTAAACCCACACATACAGTTCAGTGATGCAATACAGCTCATTTAGTCCCAGTATTTTAATGGAAAGAAACTATACTACGTTCGCGAGTTAGTTTCCAAAAATGGAATCAAATACCTATCTGTTTTTTTGTAAAAAACAACTTTAAAACCCACACATACAGTTCAGTTTGCGCTACAATTTCGAATACTTTTATTACTACAATAGTAGTTAAATAGGTACTTTTTAAATTGATAGGAATTAAAAAATAAATTTAAGTAACACTTACCATGATCCCTTTGAGCTGATTCACCAGCGGCGAATCAGCGAAGAAATTGTTGACCGCGGAGAATATGTTTGTGCGTTTGTTCGTCGCGGAGCAGCAGGCGTTCCCACGCCCGCCCAGCTTGCGCTGCATAAACAAACACACCGTTCACGTTTTGGAATCTAGTTCACATGTGGGGATGAGGAAAAAGGTTGCAAAGACTGAGCTTCGCACAAATTCGGTGCGATAGGTCAATATTGTACGGCACGGCTATGCGTGTGTGAGTTGTGTGACGTATCACGCCTGCCAAAATGGGGCTTGGAAACAGCACAAAAATCCACACCTAAATAGATAAGTGTCTACACCATATTGGATGAATCTATGGTTTTTTACCCGACTGACCCAGAAGGAGGGTTTTTCGAGAGTATGTAAGTATGTATCAGATCATATTATATCCTTCTTACTTTAATCTATCCAAAGGTTGTCTGTAAAAGATCGCTTTTAGCGATAAGACCGCCTATTGTGTCACCCTATGTTAAATGTCTACATTTGTAACTGTAATTTTTATGGTGTACATAATAAAGAATATTCTATTCTTTTCTATAAACATATGTACATACATACTTACTAACTTACTTATTTATTGGTATTTCTTTGGCACGCTCTGTAGCCTAAACGGCTTGATGGATTTTTAGGGTTCCGTAGTAAACAAGGAACCCTTATAGTTTCGCCATGTCCGTCTGTATGTCTGTCTGTCCGTCTGTCTGTTCGCGGCTTAACTCAGAGACGGTTAGTACTAGAAAGCTGTAATTTGGCATATGTATACATATTAATCATGCCGACAAAGTGGTAAAATAAAATCAAGAAAAACATTTTTTTAGGGTACCTCCCCTACACGTAAAGTGAGGATGCTTTTTTTTTCCTCATCTACCCCATGTTGTGGGGTATCGTTAGAAAGGTCTTTCAAAACCATTTTTGGATTCAGGGATCCGTTTGCGAAATATTAAGCTTTTAACTGAATTTTTTAGGTAAGTACTTGGACTTGTGAAAAAATTCACAGCAGTAGTATATACTCGTATAACGAAATAAAAAGGAAAACTATGAGAGCTAAGGAGGCTGTACAGGTTAACGAGAAATAATCAACCAACTTAAATTTGCAGTTTGAAAAACATGATCTCCCATACATTCCGTATGGGAGAACACGTTTTTCAACTACAATGTTAAGTTTGTTCTTGGAATAAATTCATCCCAACTACGGAACCCTTCATTGTGCGTGGTCCGACACGCACTTGGCCGGTTTTTTAACATACTATGAGGTGTCGTTAGATTTATCTTAATTGTAGGAGTGACATAAGCTATGTAATATTTAAGTAGGTATATATATTATTGCATCTGCAAAATATACAAAAAAGGGAGGGGAAGGTTTTTTTTAAAATAAATAATATATGTATTATGCACATTTTTCATTTTCCCAAACGTACGGTTTGGTTAAATTCATCACTGCTATTGTAGGAAGCAGGAATCGTGAAGGAACCTAAATTGTATGTTCGATATTATCACAATTATCTGTGACATTCATTAGTTCTGGGGCTCTGTATCGCATAGGGTCGCAGCATTATGCTGAGCGATGGCCGTTTTGCGTGGATGTGACGCATATTTTCCCTCAACTTGTGTATTTTTTTATTTTGTGTTCTTTTTTTTGCGTCGTATTTACCGCAAATAAACGTATTTTCTTTTTGGTGAAATGGCCTTGATTTACGGTCCATTTTGGTTTTTTTTGACTGTACAACGGAAGTGTGACTGTAATTTGCGTAGTTTTAATTACTTTTTGGATATAAAATTACCCATATTAAAAATGTCAGAAATCGATTCAATAAACGATTCTGAACAAACTACTTTCATAATGTGCATTAATTCAGATACACATTGTTTAAGAAACAAATGTAACAGACTGCAGAAACCGCAGAACTAGGTATGTCTGAACTAAAGACTAAGTTTTGACAACTCAGAGAGATTGATGAAACGTGTTTCAAAGTAGTGCTAACTAAGTTTCAGATGAAGGTAATATTTGCAACAGACATCCAATAACTGGACGAAATATTCCAAATTAGTGAGAAACCTAAAGTTCTGGCTCCAATTTTCAGGTCGTACTGAAATTGACAGCTGTATGGAATATCTTGTTTAGAGAGTTGGATTCGATGTTCAAAAATACTGCTGAATATTTTGTTTAGAGACATGCATAATAATTTTTAAGTAAGTTATTAGTACCAAAGAACGTCTAACCTATTTATTTTTGATGCAAATAATATTATAGATATAACATGATAACATATAACATAGATTTTAATGTTAAGAGGGTGCATTCCGAAACTTAATATTTAAATCTTACCTAAACTAAATAGGTATTTAATGTCACGAGTTATTGCAATAGGGATGACGCCTGGATAAAAAAAATTAAATTCTAATTAGTCCGTCGGTCAGATAATAAAAAAATATTAGACACGTATTTTTTGCTCTAGCATATTAATAAAAAAATAGTTAGATAAAACGCATTTTAAGTTGGGGAGTGAGGGTCGCTACGTCACTAGTATGTATAAAATCTACATACTCGTGACGTCATGGCACATTTTACCTCAATGTATCGCTGTGTATCTTTAGATTACGTAAAAAAAGAAAAATACGTGTCCAATATTTTTTTATAATCACAAAGACGGACTAAAAAATAATTTTTGTCATCATCCCTATTCATAACATCAATATTTTATTACTTACAACACAGAGCATTATTTCATCAGTTCATTGACATACATATAAAATGCCTATACAGTTCTCACTGCTGGGACAGAGGCCTCCTGTCGGTGAGAGAGAATGGGGTTGGGGTATAACCGCGTAATCCACCACGCGGGTCCAGTGCGGGTTGGTGGATGTCTATGTCGCCGGTTTCTCACGATGTTGTTTTCCTTCACCGTATTAAGAACAGTGAACTGAACCTACGACCTACAACTTGTAAGTCGCGACCATTACCACTGTTCCACCACTGCTCTCTCATTTCATTTAGATTAAATAACAAATCAAAACAGCGAAATATTTGACAGCTATTTACGACGTTGCCAACTTCTAGAATGCACTTACACTGCCTTAAGAAAATTTTGCCCAGAATTTTCCGCTTTATTTTAAACATCGCTGTGTTAATAAATAAAACATCTCTTCTCCCTATCTAGGAATAAACACTACTCTTTCCCAAATGAGCTTTGTTTACAAAACCCCCAAGTGTACGTAGGTAGGTACCTCATATAAATAGGCAAGGCGTTTCACCTTGCAATCAAAAGTATTTACGAATCCAACATGGCTATGGTTAATGTCAGCAATCGATCTAAATTCAACTCTCCAAAGTTAAACGGAATGATTACACTTATTGCAGATCTGTTTATATATTCTACAAACACGAAATGATTCACGAATACCTATTTGTGGTGGAGACGCTATGTATCACGTGGGTCCTAATGCCCTAATATCAAGGTTGGTATGACATCGATTTCCGATGGAGTGCTCTTGATTGAACTTTTTACCTTCCTGTTATAATCATAACGTTTAGAGGGAATGGGAGATATCGATCGGTCTACTTTTAAAAGCTGCTGCGGGCTTTCTCAACTAACCTACACATCAAGTTAACGCCAAAGTCTACCCTGAACCACAGATTATTACAAACGGGACACACCGCAAAATCATTTAAATAAAAAGCGTCTCTTGCTACGACACAATAAAATGCAATTCAGATCGCACAGCGCTAATTACCTACAGTCATATTCACCTCGAAGTCGCGTCACTTTCTATCGCGTAGATCTTCTGACTACATTACCTACACGCACTGTATTGGCCCAACAAGTCGAGCTCGCCGCGTACTTGTAGCTTCATACCTAAAACTGCGGAGTGTCCCTGAACCCTAACTACCTTCTCTAGGGATGCACCGATGTCGAACATCGATGGCCTTTGATCCGTGAAAAGGAAGGATTCTGTCTCTTCACGGATCAAGGGACCAATTTTGACTACCGACCTTTTAAGAGGGATGCGCTAAGGTAGCAAAATTCAAATTTTGTTACGTTTTTTGCAATTTGCAGATCAGTGTCGGGTTGTATGTTGATTAAAATATGATTCAATTGTAACAAATATGGCTTTACAGAATTATAATCATTAGAATAAGCAATACAACTCCTTAAGTTAGGATTGCCCTCAAATGTCATGATTTCATGAAATAGTCATTTAATTCAGGGTACTATGAACGTAGGTACGTATTGATAATTTTTATTTATTTACTTATTATTTTATTATTTATGTGCACACAGTAAAATAGATACAGATACGACATAATCATAATTATGAGTATAATTCATTATTATAATTCTATAAATAAATATTTAATATGGCCGCGAATCATATTTAGATCAACTAAACTGACCACACAACTACTATTGATACCGACCTGCAAATTGCTTTCACCTTATATCAATATTCGTCAGTTTTGCGGTTTCTTGAACAAAAAGCGCAAAAATCCATAAAAAACAAAAGTCTTCAAATATGATGTCATCATCAAACCTCAAAGGACCGTTTCCGTCAATTCAGCCAAATACATGCGTATCGAATTTACAGCCGCCATCTTGAAAGTCATTAAAACAGCTACAAAATCAACTGCTTGACAGCTGTCAGAAGTTTAATTGCGCGGGGCACGTGACTACGCATTGTTATTTATGTATTGACTTCTGTTTCGTTTTACAAGCGTTAATAAAAAGGAAAAAATATCTAAGACGAACTAAATTATCCCAATTTAAATTCTGTAATATTAGAACAGCAAGTTTGTTTTTGTAATATTTTTGTACATCATTAAGTTCCTCCTGTTTATGACCCCAAGAGAGCTAGAATCTTGTTTCGTTTAGATATCAGTTTGTTTGCGTCACTGCTGAAAGTAATATTATGTTCCTACTGCAACTATAAAACTAATAATCATAAAAAAGAGTTATATGGCCTTTTATGATACACATTTATTGATAGGATTGAATCTTTACATTACAGGCGAATGCTCCCGATGAGGAAACACCTTAAACAGCATTTTCAGCACTATCTTCGTTTTTAAACAGCATTAACGAATTCAAGGACACTGAACGAGAGATAACATAAATTTTATAAAGTCATTGATTGACATAAGTTTTAATATTAGTTTCATCGTTATTTGCTAGTCTAAACTGCTATCTAATTGCGTAACACATTTTCGGTACATGGTTAAAACTAATCTGTTTCATTTGACAGTTCAACAACATTCATTGCGTCATTTACGTTGTTGAGCACACAAATTTTTCGTACGTATGAAGCAATGGATTAGCAATCTGTTTCAAAATGATTCCGATTGTTATTGATTGTGTATTACGCAATTAGAGTGCTGGTCTTTATCGCTTACGCAGCTATACACTGTAAACTAGAGCAATATTTACAGACCATAACGCAATTTTAAACACGCTGTTTCCTATCATCTAAAACGCAATTACCTACTGTAAACTGTAAATTTGGCAAGATTCATGATCAGTTTTGACTGCTAAAACATATCTGTGCATTTTCCTGACGTGAGCGAGCTCTTGAAGCGCAAACACATCCGCTAAACGTTCTCCAATAACAAATAAACAGATTTAGGGCATTTGTTCGAATAATCTATCTGTGATGCATTCGATTTGGAAATATAAACCTAGTTTTTATTTAGAAAAAGAGAAATTTATCAGTTGGTTAAATTCCATAATGGCTAAAATTAAAAAAGTTCCTTCTTTCCAGAAAACAATTGCCCCTTTTTGACTCATCTCTCAAGAGACTGTTCATCTTTAATGACGTCAGTATCAGTATCGCTTCTGAAGCCACAGAGATAGGAACGCTACAATATGCAGGAGAATAACGTGTTGATTGTTAAGTAGGTATGATATTTATATTATTTATGGTAAATAAATCAGCCAATTATAATAGTTTCCTTTGTAAATAAAAAGAAAACAAAGTATTAAAAGCCACTTATCATTCTGCGGAGGCAGTAAAGATTCATCCAAGTGAAACGGGTCGTCCAGTTACAGGCAAGTTAGTGCCACGGCCGGTATAATATAAACTGAAGTAATTTGTTAAGTTTATAAAAAATAAGCAATAGGACGCAGAAAAATGTAGTGGCTACCGGAAACCTGACATCACAGGCTGGGTTGAAGTATAAAAAGCTGAAAATTAATTTTGCTGAAGGCGGTACTTTTAAAAATATTCGAAAATTTAAGAAAGAAAGAAGAAGAAAGAAAAAGTATTTATTGTGACTCGCACAGGAAAAACACAAAAACAATAAAAAACAAAGTAACAGTAACATATAAAGAAGGAAGTCCTGTACGAGGCCAAAAGGCTCCTACCTCAGCATGATGCCGCGACATTTAAAAATAAATAAAAATGTCGCAGCGCTGGTATTCTGATAGGGCCGTTTAAGCGATGCTCCAAAAACTTTCGGCAGCATGTAGGCTGCATTTTTCTAGCGAAAAACCAGATTCGTCTCAAAGGACCAATTTCAATATCTAAAGGCCTATTTATTGATGGTGATGATCTTAATAACGCAAAAATAAAATAAAAACTTCATAATGCATTAAGATCATTAGTCGGATTGTAGTCCACTTTTTCTAAGATTCACATTTTTTTTTTTCAAAGCGAGAACAACGGAACCCATAGAGAATCACTTCGTTGTCCGTCCGTCAGTCAAGACCCTTTTTCTCAGGGACGCGTGGAGTTATGCAATTGACATTAATATCAAATACGTAGGTCTATGATCCCTTGGAGCTCGAAAAAAAATCAAGCTTCAAGTCCACGCAATAAAAAAATACGGCCATTTATGCGACATATTTTGATACTCGCAAGTAAATCAAAACCTACAACAAGATACTTCCCATTGACCAAGAATCATGAAATTTGGCAGGAAGCAAGGTCACATGTAAAGAAAAAAGTCCGAAAATCTTTATTTAGTAGTTTTAAATTAACACTAAAATTTTTTTTTTGCGATTATTATCTTTGCAGTTGGAGAATTGACCGAGACGTATATCGATGTATGGGAGAACATATGTTTCAACTACAATGTTTAGTTTGTTTTTGGGATAAATTCATCCCAACTACGGGACCCTTCATTGTGAGTGGTCTAACACGCACTTGGCCGGATTTTTTTGTAACGACATAACTAACTGACCAGCAACCCAGCTTCTAATATAAAATGCTTAAGTCCAACATAAGCTGGGATTGAAAGGAAAACACAACAATACGACTACTTATCGACCCACGCAAGTTGTGTCCACGGGATGGAAAGGTCACCCTCCGTAGACCCAATGAAATAACCATTCTGTTGCACTGGGAAGCTTGGGTGCAATTTTTAGTTACATATAACATTTTAGTTGGGTCCATTTTAGTCGCTAGAAGTTAGGGATATGAGTAGATATGATTCTGCATGATACTGCGAGTTTCGGGAGTATTTGCGGAATATTCATCACTGTCAGCAACGTTGCAGTTCTTAGTTTATAAAGCAAAAGCATCATGTTAGCCCGCGAAAATCAAATTTTCTTGCGTTTTTTGCAATTTGCAGATCAGTATTAGGTTTTTTGTTGATCTTTATATGATTCGCAGTCATATCAAATATTCATTTATAGAATTATAATCACAAAAATCATCAATACAACTCTCTAAGTTCATATTACCCTATTGAATGACTGTTTCATGAAATCATGACATTTCAGGCCAATTCTAATCTAAGGAGTTGTATTGCTGATTCTAATGATTAAAATTCTGTAAAGCCATATTTGTTACGGTCGCGGATCATATTTTAATCAACATACAATCTTACTGACCTACAAATGGCAAAAAAACATATGAAAATTTGAATTTCGCGGGCTACGTTATAGCATCCCCCTTAAATGTAATAGGGATGATGCCTGGGTAAAAAAAATGAAATTCTAATTAGGCCATCAGTCAGATAATAAAAAAATATTAGACACGTATTTTTTGCTTTATCATATGAATAAAAAAATACTTAGATAAAACGCATTTTAAATTGGGGAGTGGGGGACGCTACGTCACTAGTATGTATAAAATCTACATACTCGTGACGTCATAGCACATTTTACCTCAATGTATTGCCGTAATCTTTAGATTACGTAAAAAAAGAAAAAATAGGTGTCCAATATGTTTTTATAATCTCAAAGACGGACTTAAAAAAAATGTTTAGTCATCATCCCTATTGTTGGGACTGTACAGTAGGCCGCACGTCTGTGGTAATAAAACTAGTATAAGCTGGCCTCATATTCTATTGAAACTTCGTATTACGCGAGGTCAGCTCAAGAACCACTGGCATGCGACCGACTGGTCCTGCCTACCCAATATTCTTCTCACGCCAAAAACTTAAGCTCAGTTTCCCGAACATGGTTAGGTATGCCAATATTGCTACGTTAAAAGCGTTTGCTACGCCAGTCTTCTGTAATAGTACTTAAATAATTTTCTCTTTCACTAATTTTATCGAACCTCGCTTTTAAGAGACAATAATTAACACTGACTTTGTACAACAAATTATAAATATGTAGTTAGAAAAAGATAGCTTTCTTTTTTTGTTGTGAAGTCTGTGTTCAATAAAAGAAAATCGATGTTCAATTGTTAAAGAAAATTCCCAGACAGAATTATTATTATTTGGCCCACATTTACAAAATAAATTATTTCTAAAGAGGTAGACCGTGGATACTAGGTAGGTACCCATATTTTCCAACTGGCCATTAATTTTGACGTAAATAGCTTCACGCAGTGTTGGGTCTGAAGCTGAACCTTTTACTTTTTGCAGGATACACTTAGAAATTAAGTATTTTTATTGTGTTAGAGATATTATTTGTAAAAAACGTAAAGTACCTATTTATAATGAATTTTTGTTTAGCCTGGGTTTATTTTGAATGTTCCTGAGTACTTTGAATTTTCCTTCAGGGGCATTTCTTTTTGTCAGTTAGTTTTAATAATAATCTGGCAGTTTGAGTACTTCATGTTCTTTCTTTGGTATTGTTTGTCGAGTTGTTGAGCTCGTTCTGAGTTATGCTATACTGACCATTTGTTAGTGATCGTGCACTGACTAGACAAGTCCACTCAAATCTGTGTAGTTCTGTCCTCAGACATTAATCTGCATGGTCCTCAATTCCTCATATTATATTATTATGGCCTGACCAAGATTATGTCTGGACTTTAAAAGAGACTGTAACCACGGAATTTGTTTCAGTCTTTCTTCTCAGAGTACTCAAAATATAAGAAAACACCGAACTCGTCTAGTTTGAAAACATAAGTTATTTTTGACGTGTAAAAGCGTTTTTTTTTACCCAATTTATAGAAATATAATTAAGTAAGTATATCAATCAACAATTCGAGCAAAAAAAAGCGTTTTATCTCAGTATGTACTTACTTCTTTCTCATCTTCTGGTGGAAATTAAAGTAATATACCTTTATCTACTCTCATATCGTAATATTCGAATTATAAACTTCAAAACGAGTTTATATTGACATACTTTATAAACACAATACCGAAATTTAAAAATAGAATCTTATTAAAACACTTTTTCTCTAACAAAATATTGCTATAATTTTTTTTTTTCTATGACGATACAAGACAAATCCAAGAAGTTAATATCACCAAGTAGTTTCCATCAACTTTTGTAATAAGTAATGGAACGTTAGCGGTGGACAGCAGCACCGCTCTAGCGCATGCGCGGTGATGTGCTGGTGCAAGCGCCATGCATACGTGAAGTTGTACTGAATTTCGTGGGATCTTTTTATTCTTGATCTTTAACTTTGATCTTTTATTTAGTTGGTTCAATCCCAATGTATGAGAGTTGATAAAGTCGTGTATGAAACTGCACATAACTAGGTATTAAAATACTCGTGTGATACTATTAAAAATCTCGCTTACGGCTCGGTGTTTAAACAGGTCCTCGGATTTTAATACCCTTCATTATGCAACAGTTTCATAAACTACTATTATAGATATTGCATTATGTGTCCAGTAGTAGGTATAAACAGAGAATCCTATTCTATCTTTTGAAGATGACTCCAGCTGTGGGCTTTAAATCAAACCTGTACTGCACCAACTGCATAACAAATTTAAACAACATTTTCCATAAGGACCAGAATTATCTGTGTTCAAAAAGAAAACTAACCACCAACAGAATTTTTCAGAAACAGCGCACGGATCAGGAAAAGATGATTTGATGCAACAACAATATAGACAAATTCACTACAAGTGGCAAATCTAAAAATAACGGTCAATTATTGTATGTGCGAAATGTGTGGCAAATATCGCCATACACAATTCAACCCCACCGCGCGCCGCCATCTTGTTTCGGGCTCAAGAGCGCGTAAATTGCGCGATAATAACAAACGTTTCACGGGTACGCGCGTGAGGTCCTGCGTAATCTTTCAAACGATTTCCTTGACATATGTCACGGTGTTCGGGGGATTAGGTATATTTTTTTGCAAAATGCCATAGAGATTGTGTGTGGTGTTTTTGTACTCCGTTTTGTTCACAAAAGGGTTTATATAAATAATGGTAACATACTTACCGCTAACCGTAAGTATATAATGTAAATCTTATGAGGTAAATGAATGAACAGTAGTCCAAAATTTAATGCACGTAAATGTTTTTAAAAGTTTCATCTACTAGGTAGGTAGGTACCGCCTTAAAAAACTAACCTTACCTAAACTCGGTTGTCGGTACGCTTGAAAATTATCTTTCAGAAATTAAACGCGCTACAGTCCGGCCTTCGAGAGAATGCGGTCATTTATGCACATATTTAATCATATAGATAACAATATTTTTTATCTGTCTGTTTCAGTGTACTAATAATATCCGTCAACAAGTTTCGCATTAATCTCAATTACTTATTGGTATTTAATTTTAGCTTCTATCAATTTTTATTTTTTATTTTGTTTCCCACCGCACGTTTTCTCCACACATTGACATTGGCAGAATTGTCGACATCGGCACCATTGCCATAAGGAAGAATAGAATAGAATAGAGAATGCGGTCCTGACACCTGTCAGTTGGACAATTTCTAGTAGTAGGTATTGTACTATGAATCAAATTCACAAAACACATAATGGGCTGGCCACATACATAGGATACGAATACGGAATTCCGTTTCTAAATATCGATTTGTAATTTCGAAGGCAGCAAATCCACACAAAGGCCAGCCACATACAGATTTAAATCAGAAAATTTCGAACCGAGAACGTACGTGTGTGACAGATCCTTGAAGGCTTGTGCAACTTGTCACACGACGCGATTCTGCGATATTATCATATCCGTAAAAAATATTGGTTTCAAATGACGGTTGTCTTATTTACAGAGGCCCATGGAAATGCACCGTTTTTCATTTACAGAGGAGAAGACACACGTGTCGCGAGTTCGCGACCTGTCTAGACCTATATTCAAAATAATATTTTTTTAGTTGTCTTACATATACAGGCTATAGAACTACAAAGTCCCAATTATCCTAACTAATATTATAAATGCGAAAAAGAGTTTGTTTGGTTGTTACACTTTCATGCTTAAACGGCTGAACGGATTTGGATGAAAAGCACATGGGTAGACCCTGACCTGGAGATGGAAATACAATTTTTCAAATCCGACTCGGAGTTCCAGAGATTAGTGCGTTCCAACAAAAAGACAAACTCTTCAGCTTTATTAGGACTATAGATCGATGGAGCGACAAACTAAGAGAAATTAAACACAAGAAATAATCCCTAAAAATTGCTACATAACATAGGCTTGTTTCGTTTCTTCGGACTTCTTGTATAACGTTCTATGTTGGTCGAAGTTCTATATAAATTTTAACTCTGGGCTATAAAAAGTTTAAATGATAAATACTTTGTTGGAACTTGGGCCGACCTCAATATTTTTTAAGACCGAAAACAGAAGCACACGTGACCCAGGCTTTGTATTTAAAATTGTGATGTTTATGTACTTACTTATAATAATATTGTGCCCCTATGATGGATGATATTTAGGTTAGTGAACCGTGTGATCTGTTTTTTACAGCCGAAAGTCAGAGTTTAGGTGCTCCTAATTACAGACTAGATACCTTACTGTCCTAGCTTAGAGAATATAAGACTGTCCTTGGTTCTACCAGCTCATATTCAAGTCCAAATAAGACGTGGTCAAAAACCAAAAAAGAATGTCGACATTTGAATGCCAGAAGGCCGAACATTAAAACTTATTTCGGGATTCAAAACAAGCTAATCCATCTTAGAATACACTAGATTTCCACAATAATTAAAACCGGACCTAATTAAACTACAAACGAAGAAGGAAAACCAGAAACATAAACAAAATTCAAACTTACAGGAGGCGCAATCCAACACTGCAAAAGATTAATCATTATACCAGATGCCTCCACCGATCACTCGTCGAAAGTTCCGCGATTCGAAATTTAAACATAAAACTGTTGATATTCTGCGTGGGCGCTGGCAGTATACAACCGTAGTCTTTGGGAACAGATAACGTACTACTAGAGTACCATCTTTATTTATTCAACGTGTTGGGAGCTTGCCACATCTGCAATCATTACTAACTGATTGGTTTTGCTCTCATCCGTAATTGGAAGACATGATTTTGCCCGTGAATTCGCTTGCAAACTTCCATCCCCGTTCTCAGGGGGTTTAGGTAACATCCTCTAAAGAACACTATCCTTCTTTCAAGTATACGGCTTCAGGGAGTTAAGGTTCCCTTTGTAAGTCACTCACGATGTTGCTTTTATAATTTTAATGTTGTAAAACTAAAGTGTTGTCTCGACCAAAACTACACCCTAATTGCGTAACACGACCAGTCAGAATCTGTTTCATTTTGACAGTTTAACAACATTCATTGCGTTATAACGTTGTTGAGAAGACAAATTTTTCGAACATATGAAGCAATGGATTAGCAATTTCGTTCAAAATGATTCAGATTGATCGTGTGTTACGCAATTAGAGTGATGGCAATAGGTACAGTGAAAGATTTGGAAGGATATATGGAAGATACATTTGTAACAGAGGGACGGTTTTCGGTATACAGGGTGGCAGAAACATCGACGCGACAGCTGTTCCAAACATTTTGACCGCGTAGGTATTGCACTTTTCTATGAAACAGTAGATTTTTTTTAATAACCGACGAAAAATTTCAACTCAGGGGGTTCAGAATCATGTACTGAATCCATGGTAACAGTTTTCGCGTCAATGTATGCCACCTTGTATAGGGATCAACAAAATGCGGGGAAAGTACACGCAGTAGGTAATATGTAATGTACGAGTATATTTTGCTCAAAACTGTGCACCTAGTTACTACCTACCGGCCGACAAAGTGCCAGAAAATTTGCCAGAATTTCTGCACTCTGATTGAAAAATGAGTACTTCAATCAATGCAACTAATTTCTAGTTTTTTTTCCAAATTAAACACAATGCTAAATTAATTTTGCAGCACTAAAAATAATGAGCACATATTATTTTATTACAACACTAGTGTTGTAATAAAATACCCAAAAGTTTTGATGACACAACACGATGTACGAGTACAAAAGTAAAACACAAGTACCTTTATGCACAGCCATGCCCCCATCTGACTACTGCTACTATCCGAATACGTGCAGTTTCTAAAAATACTTCAGCTAAATTAGTCTACACTTCGGTAAATAAAGTGTTTTAGGTGACTGCGAGACTTCAGTTGGAGAAAAGAACTGAGACTTGTGAGTTGCGCCCGTTTTCTCTAACACTATACGACACCTAAACCGCACTATAGGATTTTCAACGCTCGGCTTAGTGCCGAAAGTAGAAAATTCAACATCGCGATTTGATTGTGCATCCATTTTGCTGTCGCTTAGAGTAAGTTAAGACAGGCATTAATTTTGCCGTTGAAAGAGGTCTCCCTCTCCTTACTATCTAATTAAATTAGTTTTAGTGCACTTAGTTTAAATTTAAACCTAATAAACTGACGCTTGAAAGTCGACTAATACAGTTAAATTGTGTTTCAAGTAATTTGACATGACATAGACACAGTATAAATAAGCAACAGTATTATATCTTCTTAGAAAACGGCCGAAACGACGCGCTTCGAAATCTCAGTGATTATCAGTACGAGTGCGCGGCAGTTACACCCGGACGCAGAAGGTTTATCTTCCGGCTGTTATAGGTAGGTAAACTAATTATTTCAAGGACACTGTCGAGATATGATACTGTTAATTTATTATACTGTGACATATAGTACTTACAGGATATTCTACAATGTTTATAACTCGCAATCGTCACGTACTTTTCAAATTTATCTACTACCAACTTACAATATGATTTACAGCTAAGCAACCATAACTCAACGTTAATTACGTTTTGTCACTTTAGCACGTAGAACATATAGCTACTTACCTACTGAATGGCTACTTAGTAGGTACTTACCTATTTTTGTTATTTCATTTATTTGTTTTCTAGTACTAACAGTCTCTGAGCTAAGCCACGGACAGGCGGACAGACAGATGGACATGGCGAAACTATAAGGGTTCCTTGTTGACTATGGAACCCTAAAAAGTGATTTTTTCAAACAAACTTAGTAGTAGTGATGAGCTGACTATTGGTTAGCCAATCTTTGACCGCACCCTTTTTTTTTTTTTTTTGGATGGGAAATCATCAAATGACTTCTCCCGCTTTGGGCAGAGCGAGAGGGTGTGTCAGACTTTTACTGACTAAAACCCACCCGTGTTCCTTCCGTTGCCTGTGTGCCGGGGCCGCGATATCCCTTTCAGACAAACCCGCAACCCCAGCAGGCATTGGTCTTTCGACCCCGTCGGTTGGTGCTGACATCTCTTTGAGGCGCGCGTGGAACACAACGCGCCGTCGACACGGGCCTGGTCCTTATCGGACGGCGAGCTGCCCATTGCTCACCGTCCGCAGGCCCGCGCCTACGGTGGCCGGAAGTCGGCTCTTGACTCCCGACGCCCGGGGCGTCTCCTGCGGCGACTAGGGCCGCGAGGGCGTGCAGCTTGCATCTCCCTCGCGCGCCCCGCCTCCTCCTTCGCGAGCATAACTGCTTCGCAGAAGGAGGTGACGGCCTCCCATGCACTCTCGCGCCGAACCATGGCCTGAACCAGGGCCGGACGCGAGAGATCGCCGCCGCCGATCGCCTCCGTGAGGACACGGCGGTGCTCCGCCCAAGCCGGGCAGACCTCCACCGTATGCTCCACCGTGTCCTCCGGGCGATCCACACAGTGGTGACACCCGGGCGTTTCCTCCCGCCTAATTCGGAACAGGAACCTCCCGAAACAACCGTGTCCGGTGAGGACCTGCGTCAGGCGGAAGGTGAGGATGCCATGGCGCCTCTCAAGCCACTCCTCAATTGACCGCACCCTTAGCATGACCACAATAGAAACGGGTTATGTCGACGGAAGAATAGACAAAATGACAGATAAACAATCACAATCTGTCATTTTGTCTATGCTTCCGTCGATAAAACCCGTAGAAAACCAGCTTCTCTATAATTAGGATGATGCCTGGGTAAAAATAACGAAATTTTAATTAGTCCGTCAGTAAGATAATAAAAAAATATTAGAAACGGCTTTTTTGCTTTATCATATTAATAAAAAAATCACTTTGGTTAAACGCATTTTAAGTCGGGGAGTGGGGGTCGCTCCGACACAAGTAAGTATAAAATCTACATCGCTGTAATCTTTAGATTACGTAAAAAAAGAAAAAATACGTGTCCAATATTTTTTTTTTTTCCCCATGACGGACTAAAAAAAATTGTCCTCTACGCGTGCAGGTATAAGTAATGATTAAACTATAGGATATACCTATTCGATTGAATTTCGGGATCCGGTCTGGGAACGTCATTAGATAAACGAATTTTAATTTAGTGTCGTATTTTCGTCGTGGAGGAGCGCGTGGCTAAGTAATAACAGCTGCACCGGTCGATCCATCAGTCGGTCGATTCTGTAAAAATATTAATGTGAAGCTTAGGTGAAGTGAGCGTGAAGTGAGCTGTCACTGCCACAGAATCGACCGGCAGGATGCTAGGGATTAACACTATTGACAGCTCACTTCACGCTCACTTCATCTAAGTTTCACGGTGATATTTTTACAGAATCTAACGGCAGGTTAAGCTACGCTTGCCGGGGTGAGGTCTGTGAATGGGTGACTATCTTGACATAACGAGCCTCCTCTTTGTCTCGGAAAGCACGTTAAGCCGTTGGTCCCGACTGTCATTCGTGAATCTTTGACAGTCATTACAGGTCAGAAGGCCGAAAGTCTGCCAAAGCAGAAATTACGGTGTTATTTTCAAAATTAATAGAGTAGAGTCATCTCAACATCGAGCTCCCTTGAATTCGTATATATGTACATATATAATATAGATATATATTATAGTAATTATGTATGTATGTGTATGTAGTTTGTAACCTATTTATGTACTGTTGTACCTATTTTAGTTATAATGCATTAGAAAATATATTTTTAAATGTCTTTGTTTCTTTCAAATAGAGCACTTGCCATCTAATCTCTTCACCACCCTTGGTTGACTGGTAGAGAATGCCTAAGGGTTTAAGTCCGCCTTTGTACTTTTTGAATGTGAAAGTTTAAATAAATAAATAAAGTCTGACAACCAGACTTCAACCAGTCTTACCAAGGGGTATCGTATTACTCAGTTACTGGGTTGTGGAGGTCAGATAAGCAGTCGCTCCATGTAAAATACGGTATTCAGCTGCATCCGGTTAGACTGGAAGCCGACCCCAACATAGTTGGGAAAAGGCTAGGCAGATCGATTGTCGTACTGTCATCTCCACCGCATGATCGATGGCTTTGCTAACCATGTTTCAAATCTTTCTTGTAACTGACGATCGATCCGTCAATTGGGACGAAAGAAAATTCGACGCTTCTGGGTTGTATTTTGAAACTCCTGCACCCCCGCAAAAACTGCTGGACAGATATTAATGGGACTTTCGGGATCGCTTCATTGTTCGAAATCTTGTTAATGTATGCGCATTTTATGCGAGAACTTTTATCTACCAGTTAGATTGTATCTGCCGAGCCTTTTCCAAACTATGTTGGGGTTAGCTTTCAGTCTAACCAGATGCAGCTAAATACCAGTATTTTACATGAAGCGACTGCTTAACTGACATCCACAATCCAGTTACCACGAAACACCTTGGTAAATTGGTTCTCAGACTTTTAGGCTTCTAACAGTAACGACTGCCAAAAATCTACGAATGACAGCCGGGACCAACGGCTGACAGTGCTTTCAAGCATGGAGAGGTCTCGATATGTAAAATCCACGAACCGACCGCAGCAAGCGTAGCATAATAACCTTTCGATCGACCCGTGCGGCTGTTATTATTTAGCCACAAGCCTCACCAGTTACATTGTATGAATAAAAAAATTACGCATCTAAAAGATTTCTGGTTTAGTCTGCGCAAGAAAAACCTGCTCGTACCAACCGAAACAAAATATATATTCAAAATAAGTAAAAAAGTCCGAAAAGGTCAGTGGTTTTATGCAAATGAACGTTTTGTTAACGTTTTGCGTCATCTTTATATTCGTCTTATTTTTATTTCTCTACGAAAAATATACTAAGTACTATATACCACCAGCTTCGCTTTTAATGGACCAATATCGTCCAAAAAATCTACTAATAAATGTAGGTACTTAGTAAATTATACCTACTTACCTAAAAATAAATAAAAAAATACCTGCACGCGTAGCATGACCACCAAAGAAACTCAAGGAAAGGGTTTTGTCGACGGAAGAATAGACAAAATTATAGATTGTGATTCTGTGATTTTGTCTATTCTACCGTCGACGAAACCTGGTAATGCTACGTGTGCAGGTATTATTGTTCCAATGCAGGGCAAAGCCATCTACTCTTAAGGGAAGGCATGATTACCATTCACCACGCTTACTCAAGACGGTTGGGCGATTACAAAACAGTAATACTACTACTGACATAGCCTGTTAGTATTAAGTAGTCGGTATTTTTCAACCGTGCGTCTGATTTAATACATAGACTTTAACATAACATAACATCACGCCTTGTTTCCCCGAAGGGTTGGGCAGAGGTGTACTTATAGTACACCCAAATTTCGCCAGTTAAGTTTTAGTCCCATGTAATAGGGGGCGAGCCTATTGCCCAACCTATTGAGGAATTCCAGATAGGAAAAACCCAATGCCTGACCTGAGAATCGAACCCAGGACCTTATGTTCAGCAGTAGCACTTGCAACCACTAGACCAACGAGGCAGCCTCTGGACCCATCCTAGACCCTACCCTAGACCCGACCCTAGACCCTACCCCAGATCTTACCCTAGACCCTACCCTAGATCTTACCCTAGACTTTATAACCGAAAACACAAACAAAGGAAAATAATTATTGGCTAATGCTGTTACTACCTACATGTAAACAAACATATTATAACCTCCCAAATTGTATTAATTAAATCATATATTCGTTTTATAAATTGATTATAATATTCCGTGTTGATAACAATATAATGATTGAACCGTCCTGTTGTGGAACAAACTGGTAACTAGGTCACTAAAGGCAACATTCCATTAAAGTTTTATCAGAAATCCTGACTGTAGAGTAATTTCCCCGTCACCCTTACAAAAGTGGATAATTTTCAGACAATTTATTTAAAAACGCATGTCTTCTTTTAAAAAATAAGGTTCTAAATCCCACCTGCATTTGGCTCCAAAAAATATTTTCACACAAAAAAAACATTTTCTGTTGGATATTATATTTTCGCAATAATTTACAGAACAAACAGTAGAAATAAACTTACCTTGAAAAAAAATCGTGTGATGAATTTGTTGTTTTTCAATTTGTGAACGTGGGGCGGTGAAACGCGGGCGTTTTCAGAACCACTACGGCTACACTGAAACTCGGAAAGATGCTGAGACACTGCCCTATGTCAAAATGTTCGCGCACGCGCTCAACGAACCCATTTTAAAGGGGCGTTCCATCGCTACGACAAAAAAAGCTACTGAAATTCAATGAGATAATTTTTTAATTTTTTATTAAAAAAAAAAACTATGGAATTAGAAATTAGACGCGACTTGATCGATTCGAATTCGATCAACGTCTTCGATTCTTCGATCTCTTCAAGTCTGATTTTAAAATATAAGATGACGATATGGAATGAAGCCAGTTCAACAAATTCTTAACACAACCTGTTTTGACTATTTTTTATTGTGTTTCGTATAAAACTTATATTTTTGTTGCTTAAAAACGCAAATTACACGACCTTTGATGGCATTCAAAACAAGTTTGTTTGGATTTATTGCGTCTAGTCGAAGCAATATGAATTTATAATTACTGCCAGTTTTGAAGCAATGCGGACGTTATCATATGTAAATAATATTATTTAACATTAGTTTTCCGAGTTTCAGTGGATGATAACGTTCTAATGAAATATAAACCACCCTTAGCTATCTCGGCAATACGAGTAGAGTAGGTATTAGAACATTTCACAGAAATATCAATATGGTAGGATTTGCTTCAACTTTCGGATATTACTTTATTGGAAAAGACAGTCTAGATTTTGGAGCTTTTTGCTAATATCTTGGACTGTTGGTTGGATGGACTGAGTTGGATACATACAACTTCATAAAATCTCTTCGGTACGGTAAGGATTTTGTTTTTCAAAAGCGTTTGTCCAAAAATTTGCACGTCAAATGTTGTTTTTTTATTTTTAATTTGGTAATATTACTATAGGATGGAAATATGAAATATCGCTAACTAGTGAACTAGAATATTATTAATGAATTGCAATTATAACACTGCATTTGATGTTGTTACCGTTTTAGGTGTAAAAAGGGCATTTGGACGTTTCCAAATACTTTTTACATCTAAAACTAAATATTCGATGTAACGTTAATTATTGCATTTCATAATCAATATTTTAAGTTCACCAGTTAACCATATTTCTTATTTCCATACAGTACTTAATATCGCCAAATTAATATACGTGTTTTATTAAAATACCTTTTGTTTTATGTATAAGAAATTAATAATGTGTCTTATTTGGGACAGCGCTCCTTGATGGGCGAGTCCTATTAGTGACTAGACGTAGGTACGACGCGTTGCGTGAACTCAGTACAGAACACGCAAGCTGACCACTCAAAGTCACTGGCATTTATCTGCGTCTTAGTGTACCTACCTAGGTAAGTACCTACTTACAATTTCAGTTGGTCGGTAATTCGATAAACAATTAAATTCCGTGACTATTATGATTTACAATTCTTGATGCCATTACGTAATTTACAAAAAAAATATTGTCATCCTTTTGTTATTTAACTACTGTTCCTCCAAACTCTCGCTTAGGTTATGAAAAACACGTTCAACCGGTGCGTCATGGTCAAATTTTTGCAACGTTTTTCGTCTACTGCGTGTCGCCGCAGTGGAAACTCGATTTAATTAAGATTAAATACAATTTGCAATCATATATGTACACTGTATGCACAGCTAATCATGCATATATAAGAGTGATATTTAATGAATGGGACCTTTATTACTTAATAAAAAATATGTTATGTAGGTACCGAGGTAAGTATACTAGTACAACATGAGTAGTAATCGTAACAAACTGTAACTATGGTACAGTAATAAACAACTTAGATGTAGCATCGGCAAAATTCGGAAAACCGATCGCCACCCGAACTGAGTGCGTCTTCAAAATCACCAATCTTTATTACTAAGTCTTTTAACAAGTAAATTGAAAAATTAATAACAGTTTTTTTGTGTAGGCAACAATTTGGATGTTTTACCTACAATTTATTTAAATTTGGTATCACCATGTTTACCACGCGACATGAAAAATTGAGACAAATAAGTATATAAATTATTTGGGTCCGTTTTGCCATCTGACTACGAAGTCCTAACAATACACAATCCTCATTTTCAATTAAAAATTGAAGTCAAAACAATCAATTTACTCAGCCTATCGCAGTCTACTGCTGCACGCTTAGCATGACCACAATAGAAACGTGTTTTGTCGACGAAAGAATAGACAAAATGACAGATAAATAATCACAATCTATCATTTTGTCTAATCTTCCGTCGACATAACCCGTAGAAAACCCGTTTCTATGGTTGTCATGCTACGCGTGCAAGACATACTTAGGCCTCTTCCAGAATGTGCCACAGCACCCTGTCTTCCGCCTTTCGCGTCCAGTCTGTCCAAGCCACCTTCTTAAGGTCGTTGGTCCATCTAGCTGGGAGGTTCGCGGGCGTCCCACACTACGCTTGCCGATACACAGTCTCCATCCACTACAGGACTCGTCTGCTCCACCGGCCATCGGTCCTTCGAAATACATAGCCAACCCACTGCCACTTCAGTTTCAGTAAACATTGTAAAAACCATTTACTTTTAAAGAGTAACCGTGTCGTTTCTTGCCGGCTCTTCTCCATAGGAAACGACCAATTGGAACCGTGCACCTAGCTTCTGACTTTTCTTAAGTGCTCTTGTAGGTTAATGTGAAATAAAATAATTTGAATTTACGTTGCTTACTTTACAAGCTATGGCGGTAAAATTTAAGTATTAATCAATAATTTCCAAAATTGGAACGTATTGGATTATTTGAAAAACCGGTAAAGTCGACGACTTAGAAACTTCACTAAAGCTGGGTTTCCCAGAAGAGCGGTGGCCGCCACATAGCGTCTGAAATTTACGAGCTAATGACATCACTGAAACGTTACATATATACAAGAAAGTAATGCAGGCACCACACGTTACGATATGCTTGCGCAAATTTGGACTTGCACAAATAGGTATTAATTTTTGTGTGTAGCCTGTGTGGGATGAATTAGCACAATAATAACCGAGCTATTCGGTGTCACGCAGACTTGTGCAAGTCTAACTACTACTAGGATTAGTCCGACTGTCAGTGTCCACGTTTCGGCACCGTATGTCATAATGGGCAGGACGCACTGGCTGAAGACGTTATTCTTCAAACACTGCGGGATTGACGATGAGAAGACTTGACCAAGTTTTCCAAACGCTGCCCAACCTAACTGGATCCTTCTGTCGGCTTCTCTCTCGAAGTGGTGCTTACCGAGCTGGATGACTTGCTCTAGGTAGACGTACTTCTTCACAACTTCGAGAAGCGACCGTCCGATGTGGATTGGACTCGGCACGACATGCAAATGTACATGATTTTCGTCTTGTCCAAATTCAAGCCGAGGCCAAACCACCAAGAGGCTCCGTATAGACTGTGCAGCATCTGGTCTAACTGTTGCAGCGTCTCTGCCATTATGACGAAGTCATCGGCAAAACGAAGGGGTGAGATGTACTCGCCGATTACGTTGATACCCTGTCCAGTCCAGTCCAGCGTCTTAAAGACGTCCTCCAAGACATTGGTGAAAAGTTTCTGGGGTGTCACATCTCCTTGTCTCACCCCCCTGAGCAGCTGGATGGGGCTGGTTTTCTTATTCTGGATACTGTAGCCGCCGTCGATCGCTTCCGTGAGGACACGGCGGCGGTGCTCCGCCCAAGCCGGGCAGATCTCCACATGATGCAGAGTACCTAAGTCTTTGTTTGTTAAGGTTTTTTTTTTGCATGATTCTTTCCATAAGATTATCGAGATTTTACTATCTGTAATAACATTGCACGGATCTAAAACGTTGCTAAGACAACAATCAACACGAGTAAAAAAAAAAGTTTTTTTTTTCTATATTCGTTCGATACAACAATAAAGGCGAACCTTTGGCACATTTCCAAACTCCGAGCTAATTCTAAGGACTTCCTAGAAGAAAACCACTGCCCGACTTGGGAATCGAACCTGGGACAATCCGGAACTTACAGCAGCCGCATTGGCGACAAACGAGGCATTCAAATAAATTGTATTTATTTTATTATCTCTACTGAAAATAATTTTAAATCAAATGTTCTTAAGAGGGCCCTTCCCGGTCCGTCTAACGTCAACGCGAGTATGGTCGAAAAGCTTGTTGTTTCATCGAGCGCAAGTGAGAACTGCTAACAAACAAGCGAGAACGCGATAACATTATACGAAAAATCGTGTGTAAAAAGTTGTGTGTGGAAATACGTGTTTTTGAGTAAACCTTACAAGTTTGTGAAAAAAGTGTTTGATATTTCGAATTTCCATTACACGTGCGAGGTTTCTTTGCAGATGTTTTCTTTACTTTTACCAATTATGAGTATATTATGACCAGCCAAAGTCCGGGTAAAATTTGTGCAAAAAAAGCAGATTTTTGGAGGCTTATACTGAATTTGTTTCTCATTTTTTTAAATTTTTTTGCTTGCATAGGAACCTAGATATAGTGTACAAGAAACATATTAGTTTAAAAATTTCAAAGAAAGATGTGTTACAACGCCATAATCACGTACGAGCGTTTGTATGAAAAGTATGACGGGTTGGCCGCTTTTAAGTAAATGACGTGTTGTTAATGTTCTCTGCTGGAAGAAATTTCGAATGAAATAAAGAGTAGGTAGGGTTCTGTTCTTCTACCTTCATGTATTTTTATTTATTAAATGTTTTGTGTGTACATAAATACTAATAAATGTCGATCTTATCATACTGTATTGAATCTACTCATAAAGTGAATTACTGTGAAAATATGGCGCCTTCGAAGTCAGTCATAGAACTTCATCTGGGCGTTACAGTATGCTAAGATTTTATTATCAGGCGCTTCGCAAAAAAATCTTGTTAAAATAAAACACTCTTCTTTTAATAATAATAAATAAGATTTTGATTGACTTAAGCATTACTGGTGGAATGTACTTATTTTATTAGTTGAATAATGCTAGTTCTCCGTTCTCTTAGATTTATAATTGTCATAAACAAATAATTTACTTGTATGTAGGCCACTATTTAAACTTAACACGTTTCTTAACTTACATAGTCCAATTTCGTTGAGGGTGTTTCATGCTCATGTTTTTATATATCCTTACTAATATTATAAGTGCGAAAGTGAGTTTGTTTGTTTGTTTAGGCTTTCACGCTAAAACAGCTGAACGGATTTGGATGAAATTTGGCAGATGGGTAGACCATAACCTGGAGAAGGACATAGGCTACTTTTTATCCTGGATCGCAGACGAACTCGCGAGAAACAGCTATTAAATTATATTTTATTTTTAACAGCATTTAAAGTTGTGAAATAGTCATTGTTCGTCCCAAAACTTTCCCATACTGTTTCGTATGGGAACTATTTTAAAGCCCATTTTTCTTTCTAAATCACATTATGCTCAATTTGATGTGACAAAAAAAGAATTAAAGTACTTAACAACCAAAATCATTGTTCACAAATAGCTTCATCCGGCCACTAAAGTAATAGGGGCTTTTGAAAAGAAATATTGAAAAGAGATGATAATATAACTTCTGCGATGAGGGAAAGTGACAGAATCTACATCAACTGTATTTTTGCAAAAATGGCGAAGGGTGGACAGAATCTGAAGGGGTTTACAAGTTTACAATGTAGTGTCGGTCATACATTTCTTGTTAATAATCTGCAAACATTACCCAAATAGCGTCTCAGCCTAAATCAATATTCCCAGATTAAGCCACAGACGACGCATAATCATCTCATATATTAGGTACCATCCAATTTACTGAGCAAACAAAATCTTAGCTCTCGCGAAATCTCGCTAAATGCAATAACACAGCAGCCCCGCCCTCATCTCTCCGAGTCTCCCACTAACTACAGACTATAAATTCGCCGGGCGGTGAGCTGAGGTCAATTCAGTTCAACTTCATTCGTTCCGTTCATCTCGCTCATTCGTTCGTTGACGCATGCGCAGAGGCGAGCACTCGAGCAGTTGTACCGTTTGCCGCGTTTATTCATTCCAGTTCCGACCGGTAGCACGGACTCACATACTTTAAAATTAACTAAAAAACATTTTTTATATTAAAAAATGGAATTCGTCGGCAAGAAATACAAGATGGTCTCCTCGGAGAACTTCGACGAGTTCATGAAGGCTATCGGTGAGTTTATTTGTATTGTAATATCATTGTTAAACTTCTAGGAAAAAATCAATGTTGGATGCCGGCCGGTTCGCTCGGCTCTCCACGCCCGTGCCGAAGCGAGCCGACACCTTTTTGCACTTATTTCACTTGAATGTTTTTCTATTTTCGGTGTTGTAAAGGTGTTCTCTTTTCGTTATTTTAGGGTATTTTAATTTTCTTGTGGAACATTTAGTTCTAAAGGTAAATCGATTAAGCTCCATCTACCTACTTAGCACCATTTTGTGATTTCACTTGACTTTCATAAACACGATTTTCTTACTTTTTTTACTTCGATCAACAATACAATGTGTTTTATAATATACTGTTTATTACTTATTTACTGCAAAATCCACCCGTGAAATGGGGCTAAGACAAAAATCTATGTTTTTCATTATTTGATACCATTTACTTTTTTTTTAAAGCAGGTAGTTTTTTCCTTTTGATTTTATACCGAGGAATTTTAGGCTTTAAGTTAATAGGAACTAATTACAAAAAAAAAACCTTCAATAATTACACGCGAATCGGAACGATGAATTATTAAACTGTCGCAAACGATCACGCAAGCTACTCAACTCAACTGTTGCTTTGAGATATAAGTAAAGTAATTGCTTTATTATAACTTAGTAAGTATATAATAATATACGTAATATCTGCCTACCTTCTGACATTATACCGGGAATGTAATAGGTATTATTACATATATAGCCTATACAAATTAGCTGTACCTATTGTACGGAAACCTTGGACGGATAATGGTGTTTCATGCGTTTTAACGTTTAAGGTTCTATATTTTTTATACCCCATTGTATGCGCCTGTATCGCCTTTGTGTCCTGTGTGAAAGCAAATTTAGGTCAGCTGCAATCGATTGACCTAGCTAGCAGGTCTAGCGTTCTAGGTTCGTTAGTAGCGTGCCTCTACTGCGTTTCAGTGAGTCTTTACTACCTATTTAGGTATACAGAAACAATCTGTTGCTTCTTTTCGTGTCTTTCAGATTCTATACACTTTCTCAAATTGTTTGGGGAAAAGCGGTCGAGCTGTAATTTCAGTTCTTTGCTGTTTTCCGTTAAAAATTCTTCCTAGCTATAATTTTTATTTTCAAACAATTTTTATTTTTTTATAATGCGAGTAGGTAAGTTGTAACCGCACCTCGACCTTTGGTGCCGAGTATTCATAAGTATACCTACCTGGTGGTTAATCCATTGCATTATAAATGTAGATAGGAAAAAAAGATAACTGAATAATCCTGCTTATCGCATAGAACTCGGTTTTTAATTTTTATGGCAAAATTTTATCTATTACAGGGTCATGGAATTTTGTATGGTAAACTGCCAATAAATCCAACTTTTTGATAACAAATGGACATCGTTCTGATAAAAATAAACTGATAAAAGAATGGTTTTGGCACCAGTTAAAGTAGGTACTTTTATTTTAAAACTTACAATTACCCACATATGTACAAAAATATACAGAAGGTAAATGTAAAATTTCAGCTTATTATGGAAAAATATATTTAAACCTATATTTAGACCTTGCTGTAAACTTCGTTCAGTTACTTAGTTATGTATAGAAAAAGCTATGCATTATGCAATAAAGTAATGCACATAAAACGAACGTATTACCGCATTGCAGCAGTAAGATAAACCGGCTTCATTAAACGCCCCATGCAGCCTACGTGCATTCATTCCTATATTGTTCATTCCCAACTACCCACGACTGAGTTTTTATAACAGAAAATATTTAATGTACTATGTACGTGTTCAGTGCTGCTTATATTAATTAAAAAAGTTTAGACGTGCCTCCGGTCTATTTAATCAAGCCTTTTTTGTTTGAGATGCCCACGGAGTTATTAATTAAAAAGAGTATTAGTGATGTGACACGCCCGGGACTATAGAGATATCTCGAAAACTGCTATACGGGTAAAGTTATATAGTAAATTGGGAACAATGGGAAAAACAAAAGTAAAGGAATATCAGTAATCAAGTTACATCTACTATTGGCAGTAGAAATATGTACTAAATTGCCAAGTTCTTAACACTAAAATCTTGAAATTATTATATACTTATTAGTCCTTAAAACACGCCAAACAAGTACATTGTATGGCATCATCAAAGTTATGTAGAACACACGATAAACTTCATCCGAAAATTCCGACTTCAATAAATGCTATCTTATAACAAGAATTTCCTGAAGATATCAACATTAATTTCTCGAAACGAAAAGATAATCTAAATTGCCCATAAAATTTTAGCAGCTGATAAAGAAAAATGGAGTTATTCACTTTTACTGGTACTGATATGACCACATTGACCACCTGCAATGAGTGTGCCGATTATTCATCATTATCGGGGCTCTGTGAAAAAGGCCCCCTTGTGATCATGGCGATTTAATTGATAACTTGTTGAATGAGTCTGTTCATCGGTAATGGGTTAAATTGATACATTCTTTCTTGATGAGTATGCTTCGATGTTGGGTCAGCATCGACTTCGATTAGGTCAGATAGTCGGTTGATTTAGACCGCGAAGAATTTGAAGACACATTCTTTTATTTTATGTTATAACACTTTTGTTTTATCCGGGAGGCCTTTGCCCTGCAGTGGGACAATACAGGCTAGTTAGATTAGATTAAATTGTTTTATCCGCTAGTCAATCAAAGTTTCTTTAAAGGTTTTTCGATTAGAAATTTCTCAGGAACTGGCATATCCCTTCGGGGAATTGTAACTCGAATTGAATATTTTCTAAAAAATATTACAGCAATTAATATTAAATGAAAGATTTCTTGAGCAAGCTTTTAATTTTTAATCGTTTTGATTGGAAACATTACCTCAATTCCCATCAGGCATCGTCTGCCTATAACGACTAAATCTTGAATTTTCTTAAAGGTAGATAACTGTTCTTTCATAAAGTTCGCGTGCTATCTACAATATGCAAGCTCCACCGTTTTTCCAATCTTATTCAGCAACGTTTATAAATAAAAAAAACTTTCAGCTTGGTTGCATATTAGGTGCCCCGCAAATTATTCACTTCCTTCATTGGATAATGGAGCAAAAAAACAGACACGTTTTTCACTTGTCTCGTTTTTGTTAGATTCGAGTAATTGAAGTAGCGATGTCTTAGGGAAATTAGCATGGATAAAGCGACTGACCTTTGAACTTCACTAAGATAAGAATGAGATTACAAAAACAAATGGGAAACATTACCGAGAGACAATGACTGTTTTTGTTTTCGTTTAATTACCTACCGAAATAAGATGATTGCAAAAAAAAAACAATTTATTTGCACTTAGGTACACAATTAAACAGGTTGACACTAAAACACTTTGATAAAAAGAAGCATTTAACAGTAAAAATATACAAATTCCCTATTATCTGTCACCAGTCGTCAGGTCGCCACGTTCTTATTTCAAAACCCATATAAATAAAACTGTAAAAAAGCACCATACCACTCATGCGATTAACATCACAACGATGCAGAGGATAAAAAACGTACAAAAACTGACAATACTGAGTTAGATTCCATCAGACCTTGGACTTGGCGCGGACTTTGACTTGTGAGTGGACTCGGAAACTTGCCAACACTATTTACACGACGACATAACTGATTTTGTGAAAAATAGTTCGTGCTGTTCACTTATGAATCATACGTAATACAAAGGTCGTCGATCGGTAAAAGTTTTTTTGTCAAACATAACCGATCATGTAATTTTAGTTTTTCTTATCTTAAGTAAGTTTCGTTTATCTAATTACACAATTGGGCTCTTTTCAATTTTGACTTGCTGTTACACTCTTCTAACAAAACAAAACATTATATTAAAATAATGTGCATTATTTTTTTGTTCCAAATTCTTACTCAGGCTACTCTAATTTTAAAACGACAAGCTATTACACACTTTTACAAATAAATAAAACTTGATGGCCTAATCTAGTTGCCATAAAATGTGGCAGTGGAAAATTTGTCTTCATAACAAAGTACCTAATTTGTTTACAGTTTGACATATCTAACAAATATTATATTTATTTAGAACGAACACTAAAGGCAATAAATAATTTAAAGGTATTTGCTGTGATAACAGTCCCTTTATTTCATAACTAGCTTCTGCCCGCGAATTCGTCCGCATTAATGTTCTTGTTTAAACATAATATATCCTATGACACTCGGCAGTACTGTAGCTTCCCATTAGTGAAAGAATTTTTGGTGTCGAATCAGTAATTCCGAAGATTAAAAACATACAAACTCACAAAAATGTTACTTCTTTATAATATTAATAATAATATAATTATATCATTAGTATGCCTGCCTCTCTGCTTAGCGTTTGTGAATTACGAGAAAGCCTTCGATTCGATCGCGACATGGGCTGTACTGCAGTCTATTCGACGATGCCAGATCGACTATCGTTACATCGAGGTGCTAAAGTGTCTGTACGAAAACGCCATTATGTTAGTCCGACTTCAGGACCAGACCTGGAAACCTATCCTTCTGCAGCGAGGTGTAAGACAGGGAGACGTTATCTCTCCGAAACTGAACCGCTGCACTGGAGGGGCTATGTCCAGCAGTGGACGTCTTTTGGCTGAAATGATGATGATTATTGGTATACGTATGATCATGGTTTTATTTTATGTCCAGAATTTTGACCGTTGATTAGCGATAAATCACCGATTTCCCGAATTGGCAGCGATTAAGTTTTATTTCTATGACTTTAAGTTATTTATTATTTCGTACTTATCTCTTTAATGACATAAAAAAGATAAGATAGACGTTGCACACTCAATCTGCACTCGATGCGTCATATCTATTTTTTGAACGACCTCTGCAAAAATTACATATTTGGCTGTATATGTGCATGGCAACGACTATAAATATGTACTGAAACTGTCAATTGATATTACGTACAAATCAATATAAGAGGAGATATGTATATCCTTGTGGTCAAGATTACGTTACATATGAGAATTATGTCAATGCACACTGGCGATCGAATAGACTATGAATAACATAACATAAATATAACATCACCGCCTGTAATTCCCGAAGGGTTAGGCAGAGGTATACATAATAGTAGACCCACATTTCGCCACAGTTGTGTTAAGTCCTATGTAATAGGGGGCGAGCCTATTGCCATCAACCGCGCACAAATCCAGACTCCGACTAGAATCTTATTAGATTATGAATCTGGCTTTGATTTTGTTGGTTTTTGCGTCATTTTTACTATCGTTTCTTTGCATTCTACGCGTTTTTCTCGAACACATATTTCCATTAAATGAAACTGTGTTTTTTTTTGTTAGTTTGTAATGCTCCTTTTTTTATTATTACTGTTTGTATTTCCTGTACGTGTCCCAAATAATAAAAAAATCTTTATGAAAAGGGAACCTACGAATTTACAACATTCGTCCAAAGTCCTGTTACATAATTTAAAAGTCATTGGCCTTAAAAATAAACGACTCGCTCCATTTATGTAAAATCTCAGGCTTTGATTACTTAATCAACTCGTTTACAAAGCATGCGGGCAGTCAGCAATACGGATGATTTATCTCTGCTCAAAGGCCTACCACAACGAAATATCCTTTCAATTAATTAGGAAGATCGCATGAGAATATCCCGACATAGTTTAGCGATTAAGCTGCTATTGGACGCGGCCGACTGTCGGGCAATTGTCGTAAAATGGACGACAATCAACTTCAATTGCCGTCAATAAGATACGAGACGGTTTGTTGAGAGCAGCCATTTTCTATAGCAATACTGATCGCGAGTTCCGTTTTCTATTTGTGTGCATGTTTGATTTGCATGCGTTTATTGGTCCCCACGGTCAGAGGTCACGTCGTATGATTTTTTTGTTTGGAAGCTTCTAGCAAGGACTGGAGATTTAATTGATTTGCGGGGCGTTGACAGGGGAGTCTTCTTAATACGGGACTACATCAAAGACAGTTCCCTGTCTTAAATGGAAATTATTTTCTGACAAACACGACGTTAGTAGTTGCAGGAGAGCTCTAATAAATAAGTCAGTCACCCTTCTCAGTAAATAGATCTCGGAAGATTGTGCGTTTGGCAGTGGGGCAGTCTTAACATTGTATTAATTGTGTCATCTATTTATTAATGAATAGGACATATTTATTAATAACTGTCAGTCGCAAATGGAAGGCTGTTGTGAGTGGAAATGTCTCTGGTCTTTTAAGACAAACCGTCTCTATTTGTAGGGACAAATTGCTAAACACTGACTGTCGTTCAGTGTGGGTACTTTTAGTTTCTTATTTCCCAGGAATATTTATTCATTTAATGACATTTCAATACATGAATAGGTTGCAGTAAATTGAGCTTTAGAATACGAATATCCTCTCAGACATGTGATCGGATGAGTCAGGATAGACACAGATTATCATCTTAACCGATTCAAAGATCAATTGGTGGCAATAGGCTGGACAGTCAGTCGTTTCCTTTGCCTTAGTCAGAGTAGCGGATATAGTCGGCGTGAGCCTACGCAGCCATTTTACAATCCAATCTGTCATTTGAACTTGACATTGCATTGCGTTTGCGTTATGAAGATTTGTTGAATACCATAATTTGCCTCTCAAAAATATGCAAAACTTCTTCTTTCCTGTTTCCGATACTTAACTTCGCTAATTATGTATTTTAATATTTTTTGTTTAAGTAATTGTAAAAAAAATATAAAATCAAGCTATGACTGAAAATAATTCATTAATCTGCAACTTAACTAACAATTTAAAAACTATTTTTAGACTTTCATTAGACCGTTAACAATAACAGGAAAATTATGTTTTTAAGGTTATGTTGTTTTGCATTTACGCTTATGAAAACGTTGTAACTCAATGACGATACTGGCTGGTGCATTCATTAATTTTAATATTGTTTGTTAAAAACTTGCATTATTTTATTACTTATACATTATTTTTATCGTGCAATAGGTACCTATCTAGGTAGTTTAAAAACATTACTGACAGACTATTCAAATCATTCCTCTCTACAATTTTCACCATATCGACTAATAAAGTCGTTCGAGACTAGACCGAATAAATTAACGAGTATCGTGAATAAAACAGCATGTTAAATCGGTATCTAGTTCATTACCTGGAAATGATTTAATTGCCCTGGCCCTAAAGCTTTGGTTTCCTTAGGCTATGGTCTCACATTTATAAATGCCGTCGGCCGCTTACAGCCTCACGCCGTCATACGCCGCGTCACGATGCTTAGGTACTTTAGAAATGTACTGTTGTGGTCTCTTTCACACGTCGACGTCAGCGTCTTGTTGCGTTTAGACGTCGATCGGAACGCTCACGCTGACGTCAGACGTAGCATATAGCTTATGCTATATGCTACGTATTTTATAATAAGAGACCAAAGCCTAAGAAAGCGGTGAACGATCAGACAATAACGGCTCTGTCCAAAAACAGAGCGTTTTTTGACACCCTAAAATGTCAAATGACAGATCTTCGTGACGGCCGTAATGCGGGTTGCAGACCAAGAGCTAAGCTGAAGTTAGTTGAGCGTAGCTCGCTTAACTGAGGTAATTTCTCATACTCGAGGTTTGCACACAAGTATGCGAAGTCACATCAGCTATGCTAAAATAACTTAGCTTAGCTCTTGCATTAAGCCGGTTGCAGACCAAGAGCTAAGTAGCCTGTATAGCTGAGCTAATTCTTCATACGTATGTGCATAGTTTGCGATCTGCACACAAGCATGAAAAATTACCTCAGCTATGCGAGCTAAGCTAAACTAAGTACCTTAGTTTAGCTCTAGGTCTGCAACTGGCTTTATAATATGACAGGACCGTTTTCCTAGGAAACTCAAGCTTACTAATCCTAGCAAATTCTCAACATCTGTCGAAATAATATTTCAATTAGACATTGGTACTTACCTATAGTGGATACAAGTAAACTGCACCATAATAACGTAACACTTGCGCACCTCTGACTATTCGGATTCATATGCGTGAAGGAAAACATCGTGAGGAAACCGGCATACCTGAGATATATTTTTCGACGGACTGTGAAGACAAGTCAGAGGCCCACCATGGGCGGCTTTAAAACTCTGACACCAGGTAGTCACTAACCACACGGATAGAAAAAGAATCACAATCTGAATGATTTTGAAGCTTATTGATAATCTATTGCTTCTTAAATGTTCGAAAGTCGAAGTCTGCTCAACAAAGTAAATAACGCAATGAATGTTGTTGAACTGTCAAAATGGAAATTACCCCGCGGTATGATAACAGTATTATTCAACTCGATCTAATTTATTTTATTTTAATTGTTAATAATTAAGAACTTTCTTGATAAAATATTGCTTCTTAAATGTTCGAAAGTCGAAGTCTGCTCAACAAAGTAAATAACGCAATGAATATTGTTGAACTGTCAAAATAGAAATTAACCCATTGCCGCGCTGCCTGGTATGGTAACAGAATTATTCAAGTCAATCTAATTTATTTTATTTTAATTGTTAATAATTAAGAACTTTCTTAAATATTAACAATTAAAATATTTTATTCGTATTGGATTTGAATTTAATACTTACCTAGATTTTTTAAAGGAATCGAGTTTAATAATTTTACTAACTAACTTGTTTATTTAGAGCAAATTTCATTACGTTTTTGCTTTTATTTATCAACTTATTGAATATAAAGAAAGGTCAAAGAGTTCCATTATTACGTAAAACTTTAATTATTTGTGTAACATATTCTATGCAAATTCAGTGTCTGTCTGTAACGATGACGACGTGGTAAAGTTCACAGTAAAACAAAATCCACGAAAATAGTCTTTTTTTTTTTTTATATTCCTATGGTTACCGTTCGGTATGGGTGAACTTGCCACAGCCTACCTACATTTTCATGCAAAACTACAGCGCACTTTGTTTTATTGCTCACTAGCGACCCGCCCCACCTTCGCACGATTTTTATGACTTGACAAAACATCGAGATTTTATTATATTAAATATAAACTTCCGCAATAAATTATCTGAATGATTGGGATAATCGCATCAAAATACATTGCGTACTTTACAAAAACAACGCGGTTACGCGGACGGACAAGAAAAAAGCGACTTAATTTAATTTACACAACATCGAGGACCTTAATTCGTTTAGAATGTTTTGATTAATTAAGGGGGATTCGCTAAGATAGCACGCGAAATTCAAATTTTCTTTAGTTTTTTGCAATTTGCAGGTTAGTGTCAGGTTGTATGTTGATTAAAATATGAATCGCGGCCGTATCAAATGTTTATTTATAGAATTATAATCATAAAAATCATCAATACAACTCTTGTAAGTTCATGTAATCCTATTGAATGACTATTTCATGAAATTATGACATTTGAGGATTATGCTAACTTAGATCAAAATACAGCCTGATACTGACCTGCAAATTGCAAAAATCCTAAGAAAATTTGAATTTTTAGGGTTACTCTAACGCTTTCGCCTTAATAGGGAAGTCCAATAGGTACCTACCTACTTACTATATTAGATAAAGTTCTAAACTTTGGTAGGGACTCTAATAAAACTGTTATCAATTAGTAACGTACCTACTCATTATTAATTTATAGATTATGTAAATTATACCTATTGCTTTTTTAGAGTTCCGTACCTGGAGGGTCCCAAACAGAACCATATTAATAGCCTCCGCTATCCGTCCGCATCAAAACTGTATCTCATGAACCGTAATAGGTAGACAGTTGAAATTTTCACAGCTTGTGTGATTCTATTGCCGCTATAGTAACAAATAATAATAAAAAAAAACAAGTTAAAAATTAAACGGATGGTCCGTTTAATTTTTAACTTATTTTTTTTTACAAGAAAAAAAAAAAGATATGTTAATATTGAAATAATGATAAAAAGTAAATAAACTGATGGTCTGTTTAATTTTTTTAATCATTATTTCAATATATATACAAGAAACTTGTTTTAAAAATAAAGTTTTAAATATTGTACGGGTGTACGATACTCTTCGCGTGCGAGTCTGACTAGCACTTTTAAGCATGGCCGGTTTTTTAAAGTAGATATCTAATCAAGAGACATCTTATAGTTATAACGTAACCTAATCTTGACATCATAATACTTATTTAAAGCCTCAGTGTTATCATTTGATAGATTACTTACGAAAAATAATCACAATCTTTTTATTTCCCCCACACACGTGCTTAACATCCGTGGTCGGCGCTTAGATCTTTATTAATCATTATCATAATGCTAATTAAAATGACCTCAAAGCCATTTTCAGTCCAGACAAATTTTGCACCCTAATTGCGTAACACACGATCAATCACAATCTGTTTCATTTTGACAGTTCAACAACATTCATTGCGTTATTTACGTTGTCGGTTGAGCAGACAAATATTTCGAACCCATAGTTCGAAAAATTCAATTTAATTCTGAATCACTTTGAAGAATATTGCAATAAAGCAATGGATCATGCTTCATAGGCAATCGATTCAAAATATCCTTCAAAATGATACAGATTATGATTGATCGTGTGTTACGCAATTAGGATGCTGAACCTTGCAAGTGCAAGTCCTGTCATCAACAATTTAGCCAAAACGATGACAAAGGATCTAAGTCCTACTTTTCATAAAACGTCTGTGGAACAGAAAACATTGAAATAAAACAGTGATATCAGCAATTCCAAGCAAAAATACAGCAATCTTCTCAATTCTACAGTAAACACGATTTTACAATTTATTTACTCTTAAATTACTTACTTAAGTACAATATAAACGTATGATAAGTGCATAAATATACCTACGAGTATTAAAAATGCGACGGCCATTTTTTTTATCATGTGCATAATACTGCATACTGCATGATACGGTAGGTAGATGGACATTGAGCCTCTTTTTTTATCTCACTGGCATTCAATCTTAGCGCCGCTTCTATTTTTAAACGTGAATGATGAACGACTGAACGAAAGAACTATTTTCGACTATTTAGACTGGTAATGAGTGAGTGTTTGTGCTGTTATTTTTGGTCTGTGGTACTACATTAGTGAATGTGTTCATTGCATGGAATAACGACGGCCCGTTTTTCTTTTTTCATTTTTTCTTAAGTTTTTTTTTTTCAGTCCCCCTATGATTTTATGGACTTACAGTTGTGTTTTTTTTAATAGTAAATGTTAGTTAATCCGAAGAAATTAACTCATAAGCTTTTAGAAGTAATAAAAAGACTCCAAATCGAGCCAATAACATCGGAGAAATGGCAAACGCAACTCAATGAATAAAAAATTTAATAACACGAAAAGTATTTTATTTATTTATTTATTTATTATTATTGCATAATGTACGCTCAGTTACAGGCTAGGCTAAAACTTATGAGTACATGACCCTGTTAGGGCGCAGCAAGTATTATTACATTTAAATTACATCTAGGTTAAATACATATTTGGAAGTTAACATTATATTGCATAACTACTAATTACCAATAACACAACATTTATTATAATTACTACTGTATAATCTCTTTGTAAATATATTTAATTTAATTTATGTTAATTTATACATTTGAAATATATAGTAACATTAATAAAATCATTCTATACATAGATAAATAACTTTGTGCTTTATTTTAGCTTCTTATCTTCCATAAACTCGTTAATTCTATAATAAAAGTAAAATAGTAATATCTTTTCCCTAAAAGTAATGACTTTTTTTTAAGTCTAAATTTAAATAAGCAGTGTTTCTGTGGATCTTATATGTTCAGTTAACTTATTATATATTTGGATGCTTCGGTATTCTGGGCTATTTTTATACATCTCTAGTCTAGGTACTGGTAGAATTAATTTAGTTTTGCTGCGCTCATTCTTATTAAAATTAAAAAGTTGTATATTCTATTAAGATAGATCCCCTTTTAAGGTTAATTTTCGATAGTTTTTCATGAATATTCAGAAAAATATGGGCGGTGGTACGCCCATTGGTGACATTGTATAGTTCATTGTCTATGCTCGGCTAATACCATAGATAGCATAGATCAATGGTTAATTTCATTCCTAATTCGGTAACCGAAAAAACTCTAAAAATTATTCATTATGTTCTCTGACGAACGTTTAAAATATGTGCGGTGCCCAAGTCAATTACTCAAAAGATTTTACAAAAATAATTACACTTGTGACCGTTTTCTTGTTGTTTGTTGCTAATTATGTATTATCTACGGAACATGTAGGTAACTTTGACTCAGACATTGACATCAATTAATTTGTCATGTCTTTAGATAAGCGGCAGATGGCGTTAATCAAATATTTATGTGTGATCTAGAGAGATCAGAGCTGGTGTCAAGTGCCATAGCAAACATCAAACATACTTATTGATAGTACTTAGTTAGGTAGATGCTCCTCGGATGAAAAATATCTGTTGAAACTTGAACGTGAGACGCAGATTTTCCTGTTAGCACCTTCTTTTCATTTTTTTTGTCAGATTAGGTATTTTATTAACATTTCATGGAAAATCGTGCATTAATTTTTATATGTACAAATAAAAAAATAGTGTTAAAAAATCAGGCACAAGGAACGATGGATGGACTGTGTAAAAGATGATGTGGCTAGAAAGGGAGTGACTACCGAGAAGACGACTAAAGCCCCGTGTAGACTAACGCGACCCGACTCGAACAACAATTTCTAAGAAAACATCGCGGTAACAATAACAGGTGTCGCGTCGCGCCGTCCATCGCGTCGCGCACGCTGCAAGAAGCTTAATAGAAAAAGATATGACTGTTGCGCCGGCGTCGATCCCAATTAAATTGGGATAAGGGCAGGAAAACGATGATATAAAATACTTAAACATAGATTACGCATAACTTACATGTGGCTAAATATTGTCAATGGCTATTTTATTAATATAATATGTGGAATACCTCAGGTGCCATTTGCTCAGGTGCCATTTAAGCGTGTGTCCATTATGGAATACGTCATAAAAATTCAGGCTAAACATAGCCTTTGTTTGCAATCTTTTATTTATTTATTTATTCATAACAATTTTTACATTGTGTCGAATATTAAAGATTTTACAATTTAAAAAAAAATACAAAAATTACATGCCACTTAATTACTATGAGGGAGAGTAATAATAATAAATAAATGTCATTTAAATAACCAGATTATCAATGTCAATTACTTACCTTTAAGTCATGAATGTCATTAATCACAAAAAAATATACCAATAGTAGCAGCAATAATAATCTTGATAGATTCCTTGTATGTTTACAATTTAAATGTCATTAATCGAATAATCTCTTCTCTAGTGCGAAAAAAAATTGGTGAAGTAGGTAAGTACTTAATTAACGAAAAATATTTGAATTCTCTATTTATATCTAAGTAGGTTTAGGTACAAATAGAGAATTCAAATATTTTCCGCTCGATTGAAAACCGGTACCATAATTGCGTAATACACGATCCATCAAAATCTGAATCGTTTTGAAACAGAACCATTGCTTCCTAAGTTCGAAAAAAAATCTGTTCAACAACGAAAATAACGCAATGAATGTTGTTGAACTGTCAAAATGAAACAGATTAGTCGAAATCGTTTACAAAAATAATTTACGTAATTGGATAGCCGAACATGACCCAAAATTTTGGAGGATGTACATACCATCCCATCTCAGATAACAACGATACTGAATGTTTCACAGAGATATGTGTAGCCTATCTAAACAAGTTTTTTGTCACACTCCTCTTTTATTTACCTACTTCATAATACATAAAGGTAGGTACTTCGTCTATCTGTGAAACATCATAAATCATAATGGAAACATTTTTCAGAACTATCAGCTAGCGATAAAAAGCGATATTTCAAAGGGCCCGACTTGTTAACCTGATAGTTTAACATAGGTAAATATTAACTTTTTGTAAGATAACTAATATCTGATAAAAGTTACACTTCCAAAAATAGGTTAGAACGTGGGGAACGGTATTTTATTAGATTTTGGCATTTTATTTTGATATAAATTGATAAAAAATTTAAAGCACTGTACCTAGCTTATATTAGGCGCCGATTTCCATAATAAATCAAGGGCAAAGGAATCATATTCATTCATTCTAGTTCAAGTACTTGATATCTATGATCGATAAGTGCCACTCTATAATTCAAACAAATGGATATTTGATTGACAAAAACTTTCGTCCGACTATATTCTAAATTGAAAAATTGCGCCAATTTAAAGGTCGTCGGCCTTGACGTCACACCACGCGGCACCGACCAATGGCGTCGCGCCGCGCCCACTATTCATCCAATGGGAGCGCAGAATTGTTTATCGATTCATCTCTGCGTGTTGATAATAATTGGAGGCATGAGATGAGATACGGTCCGGAGGAACTTGCGACAGATTTTTACAGTGAGCGATTTTCACTATTATTATATGTGGAATTCTGATACTTATCTATGGAAATTTATGCGTTTGTTTTGGCGTCAAAGTCCCTTCCTATTTGGTACATACGGATGCTCATTAGTCTGAAATTGTAACACGAATCTTCGGAATTCGCAATTGGAGCCAGAATTGGCGGGAATTTGGTCATACTCTACGTGGGTGGCTAAAGACTAGACTAAAGCTTCTAACTGTAGAACTGCACTTGAAGTACTGCATTCTTGCGCGTGCATTCCTGGCCTGAGCCGATGCGTTAGTCCACCGGGACTTGCCTTATACGTAGGTACTTTAATATCTACCTAACTAGGTTCATATCGTTTGGTACCTACTTCAGTACTTAGCTTAGACTTTTGTTTCAATAACGGTATTAAACACCGCCATCTTGGAAACGTTACACAATGAATATTGTGTTAAGTAAATTATCGGCTTGATTATTAAGTTAATACGATTTGCGATGTTCTTTAATTAGCTGAACGTTAGATACAGATCGTAAAAAAGGAGGTACGTCTGCTAACAAACAGCTTTGCAGTTTGGCAGAGGTAGGAAGGCTATTATATCTTGTTTAAAATTATTTCTGTGAATAAATACTTTATTTTCTTTATTGTCATGGTTTCTTGCTTAGTGACCTAAGTAGATAGATACGATCAAAGAGGATCATAAGGAATTGTCAGACAAATTCCTTTCCCACATAACGGGCGCATGTCACATTTTCCGTAGTTACCTTCCGCGACACGTCGTGTTTCATAAAAATACATAGAAACCAGTAGTGTCGCGACGACACGTCGCCTGCTGCTGCTGCCTGCAGTTACGGAATTGTAGTGCAGGCTACGGAATTGTACCAACAGCGGTCCCGGTAAAACTATAGGCAGATACCTACTATTAAAACTGATGATGTAGTTCAGACGAGATTACCATTTTATCCAGCCAGACACGAGATAAAAATTACAATGGGAGATAAAATATATGTTAATAACTGACACAGGGGTGACCTCGTGAGATGAATCATGTGAACTTGAAATACATCTTATCAGTATTATAAAGTATCTTTAGAGCGCAGACAATGAGGTTTAGTCGCAGACTACCTATACTTTATTAACTTACTAGGTTTTATTTGCACATACTTCTTTAAGGTTACAAATGGCCTGTTATAATGAATTCGATCATTCATCGTGGTCGGCGCAACATTTCTTTTTCTTCCACACTTCTCTATTAGGTAGTCGTTATTTCAGTAGTCACTCCCTTTCGATCCACATCATCTTCCACACAGTCCATCCATCGTTTCTTTGGTCTTCCCCTACTCTTATAGCCATCGACATTCATACTCGAAACTTTCCTCACGACATTTTTCTTCTCACATCATTTTCATTTTTTCGACATTTTTCTTCTGTTATAATGACTAATGCTGGAATTGGACGAAATTGCCTCTAAGCGAGTCCTATCCTGCGGGGTAATTCCGTTACACACTAACTTTCATTTTGACAGTTCGACAACATTCATTGCGTTATTTACGTGGCTGATCAGATCTTTTTTTTAAATTTATGAAGCAATGAATTGTGATTGAAAATGTGTTACGCGATTAGTGTGAAATAATTAAGCAGACCAAGATTAGGCGAGTAAATACTGCACAGTTATTCTACCTCAGAATAATTACGAATATATTTTTTTTTTTCAAGGTGTTTTTATTTAATTAAATAATCCACGTAAAATAAGCATATTTTTTTCAAACAATGGGTAATAAAATAGACAACAGGCTTATTCATTCTTCTATTGTTAAGAAAAACCGAATTTGGCCATTTTTGTAGGTCACCTGTTACAGTGAGGTTTCCCTTCTCACTTCTGGGCAATCTTCCAAGAGATATCCTAACCTGTAATAAACAACTTACTTAGGAAACCACTTATTTATTCATTTGCTCAAGAAAACTGAGTTTGCTCGCAAGCTCCGGTAGTCAAGATTGAGTTTTATAATAAGTAGCTAATGATAGTTAATTGATTCAGGCGTGACTTTGCCGAAATCTATTATAAAATACAATAGACGACGTATATTTAGTAACCTAATCTGCGTAAGAACCCTGTAAGAAATCGTCGAGAGCAGTGTACACTGCTATCGTCGCTTGACGTGTCCTTATGTCGGCTCCGGGTTCGCAACAAGTCAATCGCCATCCTGAGGATGCCTCGTTGAGAGGTGAAATACGTGTCGATTTCTTTCAGGGTTCTTTATGACTCTTTTAGAACAGTTCGCGGATTAGGTTACTAATATATGTATTTTTAAGTAGCTAATGGTCATGCACGAATTTCAATATGAGTAAAGGTACAATTTCGTAGCCGACTGCAGGCGGCAACTGCAGGCGACGTGTCACCGCGACACGACTGGACTCTTATGTATTTCTATGAAGGCGATGACGTGTCACTAGCTACGGAAGGTACCTATGTAAAAACCAGTCTTATCGCAGCGACAAGTCGTCGCCTGCAGTTGCCGCCTGCGGTCGGCTACGAAATGGTAAGTTCAATAAAAGTTAAATACTTAAATGAAATCCGATAGTTTGGTTTGAGTCGAGAATTCCAGATTCAAACTAATGTCACCGTTCTATAAAACTAACCTCAGACTTTTAAAATTTTGATGTGAATTGAAAACCGCGACGACCACTCTGAGGCGCCATCTTGCAATTAAATACTGCCCGGTCATTCTGTAAAAATCTCACCTTGGTAACTTAGGTGAATTGAGCTGTCATTCCACGTGGTGCTAGAGATTGACACTATTGACAGCTCATTTTACCTGATAAATTTTCCCGGTGGAATATTTACAGAATAGTTGCTATACTGCTATAGTGTTTTGAGGTCTCTCCCACATTCAGTACTTATTTCAGATTATTTAAAGTATAGTTAAAGTAAAGCCTATGGAAGCAGATAGCTACATCAATATTGTGATTACTGGAAGGATGTTTATCAGTTTCCAACAATGGTTGTCTTCCTTTGCCGGCTGATAGTGTGAAAACATCCTACTTTTCAACTATACCTAACTACGTGGAATTCGAAGGAAATTATGAAACGTTGATTCTTAAGCATTTTCCAACAAGACCGCCCCTCCTCTACCGCCTCTGTGGTATTGTGGTCAGACCCAGAGGTCCCGGGGTCGTCAACATTTTCTGCTCAGCTTGGTTGGTGGTAGCCGGTAGGGTTTGTTCTAAGCCCACCTGGCTAGCTACCACCATCTTATCTAAGTCTGTCGAAATTACAACAATGTTAACAGCATTGTTGTGTTTCGGCAGTCAGAGGTAAGATAGCCAGTTCCTCTGTGGTTGATGATTCCGGGTGTAGCTCGCTTCCATCTTCGGCCTGATCATCACTTACCATCAGGTGAGATGCTGGCCAAGAATTTCAGCGTTGTAGTGGAAAATAGAACCTACTCTATCATAATTCTCCTGCCCATATCCGAATCTATTTGCGGTCGGTACAACATGTCTTTTTCTTCCATACGAGTACTTCTCTATTAGTCGCCATCTCGGTAGCCACTCCCTTTCTAGCCATTTCATCTTTCTTCCATCGTTTCTTTGTTCTTGTTTGTGTTTTTCCCTAGCCTACTCGTACAGCCATCCACAGTAATATTCAAAACTTTCCTGAAGACATTTTCCTCTCCGATCCTACTCTGTCATTTAATTTAATTTTCATATCAACAAATTGCCAAAACCCCTAATGCTTATGCATAAGCATAATGAGCCTTTAATGTTCCCACTGTTGGGACACAGGCCTCCTTTTTCTATAAGAGGGGTTGGACCTTAAACCAACACGCGGCCTCACGGTGGCCCAGTACAGTTGGTGGATGTCACATGTCTTCGAATTTTTGGTTCTAGAACATGCCGGTTTCCTCACGATTTTTTCCTTCCCCGTTTTAAGAGCAGTGATGGTAACGCGCCTGCTTGGGTTTAAACTCACGACCTATACGACTCGTAAGTCAGGGCCATGACAACTGGGTCACTACAGCTCTCACATTCTATCTGTGGTAGTGGAAAAGATGAAGAGAGAAGACCTGTTGCAACTTGTCTAGGTACTCTGGATGGATACTGAGGTCCCCTCTCACCCTGTTGTCGCAACACCTAATGCTACCTTCTCATTACCCACAAGAACACCAATGGTTGTCCAATCTTCAGAAAAACCACCAACATTATGGTTGCTTTGCCCGTTTGCCGCCGATTACCGTTACCTAACAGGCTTGGTAAATTAGCCTAGCACATATAAATAATTAAACAGCAAATTAGTCACGATACACCGTCAATAGCTTATCAATCTGCCTAGCAATCAAGCTGCAAAGGGTCGACTTCCAGTTTAACCGGATGCAGCTGAATACCAGTATTTTACGAGTACATGGAGCGACTGCCTAACTGACCTCGACAACCCAGTTACTGGGTAACACAATATCTCTTTGTAAAACTGATTCTCAGACTTTTAGACTTTCCGCGGCACGGAGGGGTCTCGATATATTGTAATGAATGGTCACCTATCCACGAAGCAACCTCGGCAAGCGAAGCTTAACCTGCGACTTAACTTAACCCCTTACGGCGGTTATTATTTAGCCACGAGCCCCTCACACCGTCAATAGCCTAAAGGCTAAATCTAGATACCAGCGAGTCGACGACTCGTAGGTCGTAAGTACAAAACGACCATTGGAAATAGGAACCAAAGTGCCCATTAAAGGTTACAACACTATAGTAGTAATTGAAATTATTTGTTGGTTGAGTTCTGGACGTTAAGCAGGGCTATTTTGGTGTTAGTGGTTACTGCATTTACTAGCCTAGTGGTACCTCGATATAGGAGGAACCAAAGAAAGGTACGCAGCTCCTGATATGCAGTAGAAAAGCAGGAGAGATGATCCTGGGTCTGTAACACAGTTTTTACTAGCACAGACACAGACGTTCACTCTGTCTCAAATAATGCTTAGCGATGTACTATAGTGGCGTTTGATTGTTTTGTTTGAGATGGAAAATTTGTGTTTGGCTTTTTAAATAAAAGGATTATTTATTAGTACGTTATAGACTTGTTTTTTGAAAATTTAAATGTATTGCCGAAACCGGAATTTAAAATAGAAGGAACCTTCATTATTTATACACTAGCTTCTGGCTCCGACTTCAAGTTGGATGTCAACTATAGGTACAAACCCTGTGGCACTCAGTTATAGTGTACTTCCAGAGATTATTTCTTACAAATAAAGAAACAATTTAACATCTTTAAGTACCTAAGTATAGTTTAGATTTTTGGGTAGATAAAGGTTGTATGTGAGACCATAAAAAGACCCCTTCGTGTTCGGACAGCATGCCGTTGGTCCCGGCTGTCATTCGTGGAGCTTTGACAGTAATTACAGGTCGTCAAGAGCTCGCAAGTCTGACAACCAGTCTTACCAAAAGGTATCGTGTTGCCCAGTAACTGGGTTGTGGAGCTCAGATAGATAGTCGCTCCATGTAAAATACTGGTATTTAGCTGCGTCCGGTTAGACTGGAAGCTGACCCCAACATATTATGTAGTTGGGAAAAGGCTAGGCAGATGGTGATGATGAAAGATTATGTGTGAGTCTGTGAGTAGAAGTTTGTATAAAATAATGTAGGTACTTTATGGTTCACAGGTAGTTTCCCTTCCAATCAATAGGCTAGGGGTCGTCAAACTCAAACTCAAAGCATTTATTTCAAATAAACCAATTACAGGTACTTTTGAATTGTCAAGGGGTCGGTCAGTCAGAAATATGAAGCTAGTTGCCCATTCCAACGCGTAGTAGGTTCCTATGGAGAAGAACGGGCAAGAAACTCCACGGACACTCTTTTCAATCAGAATATTTTCACAAAATATTGGTTACATCATCTATTTTTGTAATTATACATGTGAGAACAATGTAAAAAGACGTGCACGTTAAAAGCGTCAGTAATAAAAATAAAATCAAAAACATTTAAAAAATTAAAATAAATTCAAATAAGCCGTGGCAGCTAAGAGATGACCAGTCCCCACTGACGGCGCCCGTTCACGAACATGACGCATGCATCAGCACCATTTAGCTCAACCATTTTGAAGGGAACTTAACGATCCAACACACACGCCACCACCAGCGAGACATTTGAGTGAGCATGACATACTCACAACCGCCAGGGCAAACTCAAGTCAATGAAAGACGTACCCAGTAAATGGTAACTGTAAAGTAGGGACATAGTGCTCACACATGTGCTATGCAATTATATAATACTAAGAGATTGAATTTATACAATCTAAAGATAGTTTTACAATCTTCAGCAGCTGCAACAATATTTTGAATGCTAATCAATTAGTTTATGCGCCCTTGTGGAGCTGGACCAGCGCTGAGCCAAGCATTTTTGTCGTCGATGTAATCCCCCAACTTATAATATGCTTGGCAGCATAGTGTGCGTTTTATACAAGATTTAAATTTCGTTTCATTCAATTGGAGTATGTGGGGAGGTATTTTATTGTAACATTTCAAACAGTACCCCATGAAGGATGAGTCTACTTTAGCCAGTCTGAAACCCGGTTGAATCAATTGGTCCCTATTTCTAGTCCTATAATTGTGTCTATCACCTCTTTTACTGAAAAGACTTAGATTTTTCCTAACGTACATGATGTTTTCATAGATATATTGACAAGGTACCGTCATGATATTAATATCTTTAAACAGTTCCCTTAGAGAATCGCGTCTGCGGAGGCCATATATTGCTCTGATGGCTCTTTTCTGCAGAATAAAAATAGAGTCGATATCTGCAGCCCGTCCCCATAGTAAAATACCGTAAGACATAATACTATGAAAATAACTGAAATAGACCAACCTCGCGGTATCTACATCAGTAAATTGACGGATTTTTCTCACAGCATATGCTGCTGAACTTAGGCGTCCTGCAAGAGATGTTAAATGAGGACCCCATTGCAGCTTGGAGTCGAGCGTGATCCCATCGTCCATTCGGGGGTCGCGGGAAAGTCCGAAAGGGATACCGTGGCCCCTGGCAATGTACAGGCAACTGAAGGAACACGGGTGGATCAGTCAGCAAGGGTCTGACACTCCCTCCCGCTCCGCCCGGAGCGGGAGAAGTTATTTTATAATTTCCCACCCAAATAAAAAAAAAATGTATGGACGACCGCTTATCATTATGGAAAACGTTGACCCTTCTTCCTCCGAGAGTGACTCACATAAGTACATGAGGTGATGTGATAAGGTCTGCTAGTTCAACAGGTCGTTAGCTCTTTGTTATATCTACATAACATCACCCCTGTTTTTCTCCAAAGGGTAAGGCAGTGTTGTACCTATAGTACACCCAAATTTCGTCAGTTATGTTTGCAGTCTAAATTGTACCACGTAATGCATTTTTTATTTTATTTTTGAGGATGGGAAATTATCAAATAACTTCTCCCGCTCTGGGCGGAGCGGGAGGGTGTGTCAGACTTTTACTGACTAAAACCCACCCGTGTTCCTTCCGTTGCCTGTGTGCCGGGGCCGCGATATCCCTTTCGGACAAACCCGCAACCCCGGCAGGACCATGTAATGCCTAGTGGTGTGACCGTCGGACTGCCAAGTCACAGGTCTGGAGTTCGAACCCAAGGCACACACCTCTGACTTTTCGGATTCATGTGCGTATTGTATTCACTTGCTTCAAAAACGGTGAAGGAAAACACCGTGAGGAAACCGGCATGCCTGAGAGATACTTCTCGACGGCATGTGAAGCCAAGTTAAGAGACCCCTGGGTGGCCTTAAAACTCTGACACCAAGTTAGTCACTAACCATACGAAAATTAGAAGAAGACCAAATAATAGGGGGGCAAGCATTTCAACGACACCCCTCCTTGTCCTTCAGTTGCTTTAAATGTTTTCTTTAGATATTATGAATTAATTATTCATTAAACTTATAAAGATGTATATTTTATCTAATAATAGTCAAAGGCGAAGATAAAAAAACCGATGGATTCTATTTTTATACCCAAAGGAAGTGGTAAATTAATTTTATCACGAAAACCCGTCATAAGACTATTCTAAATATTTTTCAATCTTTGGTCTCAAATTGCAGTCATTTTTCTTCTAACCAGTGAAGATTCCTCAACCATTTTTATAATTATTTACTAATAAAGGAATAAAGTCGTTATACCGTACTACAAAGGATCAAAATCATCTAAACAATTTCTAAATGGATCAGTACTGCCTTTTATGGATAACGATTTCCGATCGGCAGCCGCATGCGCATCGCATGTCTTCCATACTAATGCAAGTTCATTATTATAGTGCAAACAAATGTAGCCTCTATATGGACAAGCGTTAATTGCATATTCCTATGTATGGCCAGTTTTTGTAGTGAGACGAAAAGATAGATCGATATAGATTCATCTATTAAAACTGATTGATCAGTCGCTTAAGCTTTGGTCTCTTATTTTATGCTACATGCCACGTCCGACGTCAGCGTCAACGAAGAGGCCGACGTTGACGTGTGAGAGACCACAACAGTACATTTCTAAGCATCGTGACGCGGCGTACGGCGTGAAGCTATAAGCGGGCGACGGCGTTTATAGGAGATCATAGCCCTGCAACGGAAACTCAATGATCACTTGATAGATGCACTGTAAAAGTGCAGCTACTTATGGCATTTTTCTAATAAATCATGTTCCTGCCTCTGTCCCATGTTTCTCGGGGTCGACGCAACACGGTTTCTTCTTTCATTCTCCCCTGTCAACCGTCACGCTATCATTCTCTCCCGTCTCTTTCATATCATTCCTCACACAATTTTTCATTGTCTTTCCTCTCCCTCCCCATTTATCAACATTTGTATTCATCAGTCTTGAAGTCTAATGCGTTTCCTCCCTCCTCATCAGCATATAAACTTCATATACATACTCGTATATACGTATTGTTTGCACGTCAAACGATTCACCCATTCCCATTAAACCTATAATACTCATAGTGACTGTACCATACTTTTAGCCTTGTGTGGATCACACGTCTCACGTAATATTAGTAAAACACACCTTCCAATATGTAAAGAAAAGCATAATAAACGTATTCTTGAAATCCTTACAACGACGTTTTCTTCGGTCTCACCCTTTAACCTTAACAGGGAATGAATCATCTTCCACAAGTAAATTTTGCTGAACCAGTGACGAAACTCCTGCAGCAGCGAATAAAAGGTTACTTACAACTGCTATCGCCACAGTTACATTTACCAAGCGTGGTAGTATTCAATGAATTTCTCCACGACCGTGTATTGCTGGCATTATTTTCGTTTGATCACCAGACGTCAGATCAGCTGATATTAATGAATGAATGACTAAAAACAATTAAAGTATCTTCGGTTCGCTAGTCTTGTTACAGTATTCAGAGATAAGGACCTCCTTCCTTTGTGCCAAACGTACTATTTGTACTAATCATCACCATTCGCTTCACCTCAATTTCTTTGTGGTCGGCGCAAAATGTATTTATCTTCCATACTTCTCTATTAGTCGTCATCTCTTTAGTCACCTCCTTTCTAGCGTTATCATCTTTCACACAGTCCATCCATCGTTTCTTTGGTCTTCTCCTACTCTTAAAGCCTTCCACATTCATACCCAAAACTTTCCGCACGATAATTTCCTCATTCCTCCGCATCACATACCGATGATAATAACTGATTTCCACACAAGATTAAATTAATGAAATAGCTTTTTTTATCATCAGCCAAGCTATCGTCTCCAATCGTTGAAGTAATGTTATAAAATGGATGTAAAAAAATAATTTTAAATAACCTCGCAGATCAATAAAATCATGAAGTAATTCCTAATACTAGGAGCTTTGTAGTTAGCTTAACACGTAATCCACATGCCTAAACAGGCATTAAAACTATTGTCTGTATGCGATCCAAATATAGGGACATTTTTCTATTTACACTTGAAAATTATGGTGACATAGCTACTCTAATATTCTTTTTTTAATTACTATGCTAATTAATTCATCTAATCTAAATTATTTACATGACTATATAACTTGCAAAATAATTGACCTCGTATATATCGTGTGAACTCGTGTGCTACAAATTACAATATGATACAATGCCCTCGAAGCAAAGTCCAAACATTGTTTCGTTTCGTATGTCTTTTCGAATACAAAGCTCGAGAAACCTATCTATTACCATGTCCTATCATATATGTAGTAAAACTTTATTGGTAAAAAAATAATCGTGACATATCAATAAATCCTAAGTAAATATTATTTGGTCTTCGACCGTCTTGCAAACTGTGTGTGGCTGTGCGCGTCATCTACACCTAACATCATGCCAAAATTCAAACTGCTAGGTTGCATAGATCTCGAGAAAAATCTCTGTGTCAAACGGACAAAAAAGTGATCATAAAAAAGACAGATCTTTAAAAATGGTTGTCTGCCCGGGCCTTATAATAGGGTCCTAACTACAATAGTGGTCTCGCTTCAAGAATTTATAAAACTAAAATAATACCGTTTCTGTAGCAAACCCGTCATCTAACTAATGGCGATGAAAAAAATGCGAATCTACTTCAGTAAACGACTTTGATGTATCAAATAAAACCTCTTTACGAGTACAACAGGTGTAAATAGATCCACACCTATAAATAGGTCAACACCTATAAATATGTTCTAATTATCCAGTATATCTTGGCACCTAATGGCAGCGCTGCTTTCCAAGACAAATGCCAAAATTAAATAATATCTACTACATTAATTCTAGTTCCTTATTCAAATTCAAATTCAAGTCATTTATTCAAACTAGGCTGAGAATCAGCACTTTTACAACGTCAAAATTACATAAAACAGTCCCCCAAAACGCACATATTTCATCACCAGCCAAATGATATGTCACGAAATCCTTTAAACCGCACCGTTTCCTTATCACATCATTCAGCATGTAAGCTACCTAATATAAAACCTATCAAATAGCCTCCACGAGTATAATACCGTACGAAAATACTTGAAGTACCTACACGTCCGAAACACCCTGTAATTTTACAACAGCATCTATACTTTCCAGCTGATCCAAGAGAAGAAGAATCTTTTCTCAAGTCACACCTTTTAAATCCCCTTTCTCTTCTGCCCTCAGGTGTTGGTCTCATCACCCGTAAAGCCGCCAATGCCGTCACTCCGACAGTGGAACTCCGCAAGGACGGAGACAACTTCAACCTGGTCACATCCTCCACCTTCAAGACCACGGAGTGCAAGTTCAAGCCCGGCGAAGAATTCGATGAGGAGAGGGCTGATGGAGCTAAGGTGAGTTAGACTGACATTTTTATCTTCTTACGTTAAAAAGTTGCTGTCAAATACCATAGGACACTCTGTAGATCAATAGGACACCTAAATTTGTTGGAATTGATTCAGTTATTATGGTTATAGGAGGCAACAAACTTTCAAACATGAGATTCATAACCCTTCCTCTTTTTATGCCGTAGTCGGGTAAAAACTGAGCTTAGAAGCAACTGAGAAGGCCACACAATTCAATGCAGGTATTAATATCGTTGAAAAAGTAGCCAAAGGCAACCCCACTTACTATGCAAATGCATGAAGGGGTCTGAAATCTCCAAAAGTGTACCTTGATGATTAGATTTATCTTTATCTATGCTTCTTTTTTCTTTTTGTAAATAAGTACTTATCAAAACGGGAAATCTCACTGTGCAAAGCGTAGTAAAAATTTTGTCTGGGCTAGGTGGACATTAATCGTCATTCATGCCACAGATTCGGATAATTACCAGTTTAAAAAAACATGTTATTATGTCTCAAATTGTAATATGAACGAAACAATTAATAAAGTAACATAGTTCAAAACCTAAACTCATCTAATTTCAAATTGCAGGTGAAGTCAGTGTACACGTTCGAGGGCAACACTCTGAAGCAGGTGCAGAAGTCTGCCGATGGCGTGGACATCAGCTACATCAGAGAATTCGGACCCGAGGAGATGAAGGCTGTAAGTATAATAACCAATCAATCTGCCTAGCCTTTTCCCAACTATGTTGGGGTCGGCTTCCAGTCTAACCGGATGCAGCTGAGTACCAGTATTTTACATGGAGCGACTGCCTGTCTGACCTCCACAACCCAATAACTGGGTAACACAATACCCCTTGGTAAGGCTGGTTGTCAGACTTTCGGGCTTCTGACGACCCATAACGACTGTCAAAGATACACGAATGACAGCCGGGACCAACGACTTAACGTGCTTTCCGAGGCACGGAGGAGTCTCGGTATGTAAAGATGATCACCCATCCACGGACCAACCCCGGCAAGCGTAGCTTAACTTGATGGATCGACCCGTGCAGCTGTTATTACTTAGCCACGAGCTCCTCAGTAGTACTCCTCTGTATGTATAATAACCATCAAAGAACAATTGCAACGTTCATATGATACGTACTTTCAGGTAGTTGATGCCTCGTGTTTAAAGCTACGACATCACTCTTGCTAGGTGCATCCCAAGTAGACTTGGGATGCATTGTGTGTTTAATACTGTGTACTACACTCACTATACCTGTCAGCGCCACACTCCACCAGGCCACCGAACGTAACAGATGGAGAAAAATCGTTGACAATTTGACACGGATTCTCAACAGTGAGAGAGCGATTAAGACGAGAGAGACTAAACTCAGTCACATAACATAAACTACTGGCTCTAGAAGCTTGAAATCTTGCACAAGAGTTCCATATAGAACGAAGTTCAACATTTTTGAAAATGCATCCCCTAAAAGGGTTAAATGGATTGATGGGGATAGGGGATGAAAGGGCAGGTGAGTCTGTGCGTTCCGGACAGGTACGTGTGGCGAGTAGTGGCAACGAAACGACGGCAGCCGCCATTGCTAATGGAGCCGCGCGCTCAGACCAACCGCGCACTCCGCACGCTCAACCTCATAGCGAGTGAGACGGACTTATTTTGTTGTTCTCTGAGTAAATTCACAAGGAATGCATTGTTTGTAATTAGTTATAGATGTTAGTATATATTAAGTTAGGATAAGCGCATTTATCGCATTTGGTTATCCCGTAATGGTAAATGTAAGTTGATAAATAAATATTTTTTTTTACGAAAGTTGCGTCATTTTCCAGAGCTCGCTAACTCTATAGGTATTCATATCGTAGACCAGAGCTACGGAGAAGCATCCAAAACATATTCATTCAAAGGTTTAAAAATATTTTTTTTACAGACATGACAATTTGTGATGTAACGGAGTTTCAGAATAGGTTTTCAGCTTCCTTGTGCTCATGTTATAAGCAGGTCGGCGCGGCGTCCAGTCAAAACATCCGTTTTCCGATCTGAATCACTGTTACTAAGTAAATCTGTTGTCAATCTATGTTTATTAGTAACAAACTGCCGAATAGATCTATCAAAGTATTCATGAACGGACGGAAATTGTAGGAATTGGGGTAACCAGCTGTGGCTAAAAGATTTTCAAATACTTATCTACTGATCGAAATTCCGGGCTGAAAAGAAATAGTTCAATGGAATAAAACTGTCGACAACCTAACAAATTTACTTTTATTTTCGACCAGTGCAAGTCTTTAGCGATTTCAAAATGGTCGATCTCAGTCCTTTACATTATCTACCTGTAGATTTTATCTATTTCTACATCTACCTATTTATCAGAAAACTCAAGAAATAAATAAAGAAATAAATTTACTGTCCATAAATCAACAGTACTGACATCGTTATCATCTAATTGTGTGCCATAAACTCGAAAATTATACTGTTGTAAAATTGGACAAGCTTGATAACAAATTAATTTCACGGATTCCTATGAATGTTTGTTTTGATGTTATTTTAATTATTATTCCGTTAGTTAGTAGGCTTGGTGAGTTCAACGTAATTATCGTATTTTTACAACGTTCCGTAATAAACAATGAATGGGTTTTAAACCGTGGTTTTAAATAATTTCATGGTCCATGTAAAAAAAGAAACGAAACCTCGCCTGGTGGATTAGTTGGGTTACCTATAAAGGTTCTCGGAAACAAGATTAAAAACGTTAAAAGCGGTGCGACGCGATTTTGGTAGAACTGAATTCAATTCAATTTTCATTTTTCATGAATTCAATTCAATTTTAATTTTTCATGAATTCAATTCAATTTTTATTTTTCATGAATTCAATTCAATTTTCATGAAGTTTTCATAGAAATTGTTTTATTAGAGCCGCGTCGCGCCTATTTGCGGGACAGCCTTAACGTTTTTAATCATTATTACAAACTTTGATATTATAATCTTATCAAACGGTTTGTTCTAGTTGTACCGACTTATTCTTTTATAACTTTGAAGCTCCCTTCCCTCCATCTGCTTACGATTTTGAACATCCTTTACTAATCAAAGGTGACACACGACCTAGCCGTTGTTACTTCGGTAAACCTTTCCATCACGGGATCTACCTTTGTACCGATAAATGTCAAGTGTGGCTTTGAATTAGGATGCATCATAAAACGGTCCATCATCTATCCCCATCCTATTATGGTAGACAATAGGACAGAAGCATATAAACATATTAATAAAATGTTTGTCACTACTAAGACCCTTGATTGAATGTTATTGCTGGCCAGGTGAATCTTATTGATTTATGCAATGAACAAATAACCCCAGCTGCTGAAGGCCGGATCGAGTTTTTGACCAATCTGCTGTGAAATGCCATGTTAGCATTGTGCCAGCCAAGACTACATTACAGACGCAACGCATCCAAACAAGTGCGGTGCGGCCCGCCTCACGCTTGTAGTTTGGTTCATAGGAAATGTAGGAAAGTGATGGAGGATTTGTGCATTGCTTTGAGCAGGGATCTAGGGATCGAAGCCCAGGTCGGGTAAAATCTAATTATTATAATAATATGTTCCATTGTCACAGTTCCGCCCACGTTGTAGATTTGTAAAGCAGACCGCACTTCGGATTTAGCACTTTGATCTTTAGCTGACCTAGCGTAGTACGGAGTTTCAATAAAAGGCGAGGCCAGCTATAATCGTCGTGCAGACAGGCGCGACGCGACTCTTACAAAACAATTTCTAAGAAAACTACACGGTAGAACAACTACCGGTGTCGCGTCGCGCGACAAGTCGTGCTAATCTGCACAAGCCTTTATTCAGGTTTATTACCACTGATGTGCGGCCTACTGTATCTGCTTAGTTAGGGTCACCTCCTGTTACCTAACTTGCGCCATTAGACTCCTCTGGCTTACTCGTTTAGAGAATACATATTGACCATTTTTTATCACATAACATGTCAGCGTATCTGACTCTTATTGACTAAAACCCATCCGTGTTCCTACAGTTGCCTGTGTTTGCCAGGGGCCACGGTGACCCAGACATCGGCCCTAGCGGACCCCGTCAGTTGTGCTGACATCTCTTTGAGGCACGCGTGGAACACAACGCGCCGTCGACCCGGGCCTGGTCCTTATCGGCGAGCTACGCATTGCTCACCGTCCGCAATACCTATTGGCCTGATGTCATTTATTTTTATCAAGTTAAAATTATACCTAATTATATTTTCCAGGTGATGACCGCGAAGGACGTGACTTGCACCAGGGTCTACAAGGTCCAATAAACTGCTTCAAAAGACTGCGGGGCAGAGCCCTACCTGTGTCTACTCTGCACAACTATTCTATAAATTATGTCTTTAGGCTACTAGTATACGTTCGAATTTGGTTCGTAAACATCATGAAATAAAAGTTATTTTTGTATTTTCATTGTATTTGCCAAAGTTTTCTTACGCGCTCGCGTATCGTCTTCATGTTTTCAACTGTTGTATAAGTTTTTCAGTGCATATTTAAATAAACGATTTTTTTTTGTAAATGTTTCGTTTATTATTTTCCTTACATTTACGTACGTAAGTATAACCACATTATAATATACTTACCAAGAAATACTGAGTACCTAGTAGTACCTAAACACTCGCTTCACATGAAAATATTCATTCATAAAAATATTAATGTGGTTTTATGGCTTTAGTTATACCTACCTAAGTACTTAAAAGTAGGTATATATATAAGTTGGTAAAGCGTTATCCTCATTCTTTTCCGGCAGCCTATGAGCCTAACTCATATTTAAGACGCATATATATATGACAGTTACCTTGAGTGGTTAGTTAGCTTGCGTGTTCTGTCTGAAGATCACGCAACGCATCGTCCGTCCAGCCAGTATTAGGACTCGCCCATCAAGGAGCGCTGTCCCAAATTACCCGTATTATTAATTTATTATACATAAAACAAAAGGTACCTATTTTAATAAAACACGTGTACTTAAAGATCAATAATTACATTATCTTTAAAATGGTGAAGGTTTCAGAAAAATCAGCTTGATAGATTTTGCATGATTCTCAGTTATCCGCGTTGGACATAACTTTACAAATTAATTTCACTATGTAATATGAACATAAACTAAAATATTCCAATATTAAGTTATTAAGAAAATGGTTTGATTTAACATATATTTTTTCCAAATCATTAACACAACTCGTTTAGACGTGACCTTCAGTAGAAAATCATTAAAAGTCGGTTATCGTCGCCTTTAAGTTTAAAAACACAATTACTTACAAGATGTGAGTGAATTACAAGTAAGTAAGTAGGGGAATGAACATCTGTGACTGAACAGCAAAACGGTCGTACCTACATCAACTCCAGTTTGCTAAAAACTATCACTGAATTCTGAACATTTACGTTAGTTACCTATGCCGAATTATCTTAGTCCCATTTTTTATTAGAAACCGTATGAAAAACCAGAACCAACAATTCTATCCCAAAACCTTTCGAAATACCTACCAACATTGTGGGAGAGAAGGTTACGGACGAACCTTCTTTTTTATAATTATCTATGGGACGAACGAACCGCAAGCGGTAGTATCACTGTTTCAAGTTGAAAGAAACTGAAACTACTGACTTTCAATTCATCCTTAGTTTTTCGAAGACTCTCAAGAAAAGACTCCGTAGACACTATCACTGTGCTGAAGTTGCCAAAACCCCCCGTACACCGCGGCCTGTCTTGCAGCCGAAGTGCGAAGCAAAGTATACTAGCCCAGCTGCGGCTATATCAGTCAACTGCTTTCAAATTTTTCTTACTGCTTATGCAGATGAACTTAACCTACCTGACAGAGTTCTAATGTGGGCGCCCAATTGCAATTTTGAATCTAAAGTAATTCCAAAAAATATAGTGTCCGTTATTGCATCAAGTTTTTTGTTAGATTTAGACCCACTTGGGGTACATTTGGTAATGAGAACCTAATACATTTAGTTTTGTTCGTAAAAGATATAGATAGAAAGAACAGCCAGACTATCGTTGACATGTAAGACATCTGTATTTTCTAGCTATTTAAAAAATAAGAGAAATGTCGTCAGTAAATAGAATTATATCCGATAAGTTAGGCATCAATGAAATCTTCAAACGGCTGGTTGACCCTTCCCGTGACCCAAGGGCTTTAACCTTGACCAGAGCTTAAATATTACCATTAGCTATAGGTACAACCTCTTTGAGTATATATGTTCTGTGCATACAACGTGGCAATGCCGCAGTCGCTGGGTACCTAGGTACCTACTTACATTACCACTCGACTCGACAGCAATGCCGAGGATTTTTTCGACGCCATATTTTATATTTTAATTTGTTAAGAATATTATATTTTTATAATTAACTAGCTTTTGTCCGCGGCTTCGCCCGCGTCGATGTCGGAAAATATCCCACGGGTACGTACTACCTACAGTGGATTAGTTAGTTAGAAAAGTCATTGATTCCTACCGCTGCGCCCGCGTTGTCGGCAACCATAATTATTTTGTCACGCGTAATTTAGAATCTGTGATATCTTTTAAATTATTAATTTTAATGATATGATGTCAACGCATATTTTAATCTAAATTAAATGCCCAATTTAAATAACATATTTTATTGGATAAATATAAATAAAATACCGGTCAAAATAGCTTCGGAAATAGCAATATTTTTTTTATCAAATTCTGAAAGAAAAGAAAAATGGTTACTGTAGGTCATCCTTAGAAGATAGACAAATGCTATGGCGGACCTTATTTTTGAACTTTTTAAGATACTTATATAATTCTGTAAAACATAAATTTGATGTATCTCTTACGGCTTACACGGCGCACGCCACTAAAGCTCCCAGTTGGCATGATTGTTTCCGACATCTTCGACAATAATCGTCATATTTCAGCTAATTTACACAAAACCTTAATAGAAAGAAAGAAAGAAAGAAAAATATTTTATTTGGGACACGCACAGGAAATACAAACAGTAAGTAATAATAAAAAATAAAAAAAATAAAATATAATATTAAAAAACAAACAGAAAAGTAACGACCTGTGCGAGGCCAAAAAGGCCACTATCTCAGCATAATGCGGCCATATTTAAAAATAAATACCGCAGCGCTGGTATTCTGATAGGGCCCATTGTGATGTCACGGACACACCTACGGTCATAGATAAATCCCATCAAGGGATAGACCAAATAATAAAGCAATAAAAATAATAAGAAATAAAATGTAATGTAATGTATTATACACACAAAAACCTTCTGCATGAATCACTCTATCTATTTAAAAAAACCGCATCAAAATCCGTTGTGTAGTTTTAAAGATCTAAGCATACATAGGGACAGACAGCGCGAAGTGACTTTGTTTTATACTATGTATAGATATAGATATAGATTAATTAGGACTCCTTTTATTTTGTTTGTGGAGAATTTTATTGCCTGACAATTTTTTTTCTACACAGTTGTTGCGTAGTGCCATCTAGTAGCAAGTAGTCTTACTACTATAAAGTTTTTATCTACAGTGACATCTAGTAATGATATCATATAGCATTATGTTAGCTGTTCACCTAAATGGTAAAACTACTCGTCGCCAGATGCCACTATATCAATTAAAAATATATTTTTAAAGTTAATAAAACTTTGAAAAAAAAAGGATAATGACTAATTACGATTGCAGGGAATATATTTACTGAAGGATATTTTTGTTTTGTTTTAATAATTATGAATAATTAGCATTCCTACGAGATTCCTATTGTCATGCTTGACATTTGGGGATCCGTGAAATTTATAGGGATCAGCAAGTCTGTCATTCAGGTTTAGGTATTTCTCATAAAATACACACAGTATTTTTTTTTGTTTTTTATAATCCTGCAGTGTCAAAGTAATGCCCACATTTTTCTCACTTTGACAACAGCGTACAATCACTATTCTCGTATGACAGGTTTTATACTATAAAATTCCATAGTCACCGGCACCACTTGAACATCGTACGGTTACCTCAACTTTTCATTTTATTCGGGTTATAGAGGTTTTGCGGGCGTTGCTCGACGCGTCCCGCTGCGTGTAGATCGTGTTTAGTTTATCCGTACCGTGATAAAAGTGGATACGTTCGCATTTTGCGGTGTACGGAACGCGATTTTAACAATTATCGATAATTATACGACATCTGTCAAAGTAAACTATTCCGGAATTCTGTGTAAACGATGAGTTTCGTGTAATATTTTTATTCTAAAACATAATTACAATGCCGGTGTGATAAAGTGTCCTTTTTCGTGTATTGTTAAATGTATGTGGATATAATGCCTGGAATTTGTGATGTGTATTATGTGTAACCACAGTTTGGTGTGTGAGGATTACACAGTTGCTTATTCGGATTAAAAATACGCACAAGTGAGTAAATATTTACACTAACCGCTTACGAAATATTACGCTCGGTAAAATCTATTGTCTAACTCCTATGTTACAGTCCGGGTTAGTTTTTTTACGAACGTTAATAACTTTATTTATCGAGCATGTAGGTAGGCTGTAGCGTCTTGCCTTGGGCACCTCACCAAATATTTTAAAAATATCGAAAATTAAAAATACGGATGCTGATGCATACCTCTTGGCAGTTCATATTCGTATACAAATAAAAAAAAGGAAATTAAACATTTCTACACCTGAGTACTTAGTTTGTACCTACTTACCTTTAATTTTTGACCTTTTGAGTTTTAACTTTGGTAACCACTTCTAAAAGTTATTTTACTAAAACTGTAGGGACCTACCTAATTAGATAGGCGAGTACAATTCTTTAGATTTTCTTATTAGTGAAAATCAATCAATAAACCTTTGTTTGGGTAAATAAACACAGTTTAAAAAAAATAAGTAAGTACCTGAACCATGCTACATTCTTGGATTGTGCCTGTTGTAGGTATTCTTATTACAAGTTAAATCAATTATAAAATATTAAAAATACAAATAGGTACCTACCACCTTTTTTGAAATATCTATATATCTATAATATTTAAAATATTATCATTTTAATGAAATTAAATCAAGCAAGTCATTATTATTATCTAAACATAGGTATTGATATCTCAAGGTTGGCACTCAATTATGAAAGACTTATTATTTACATGTACTTAGTGTAACTACTTACCTATTTATTTTATAATCTTTCACACAAAAATTGGTAGATTTATGGTAACAAAAGTTATAAGTAATTTATTCCTTTGCTTAATGACTGGAATAGAAATAAGTTTGGTTATGACTTTATGGCTGAAAAAGTTATCTTAGCATTACCTACTATAATTTCTTAGGATGTATACTAGACATTAGAAGTTAGAAGCTAGTAGTTAGAATAAGGTCCTTTACAGAAGGAAGACCTCATAGGTAACTCACCTTTTTAACTTCTTTTTTTTTTGTACATTTATATTGTTAATTTGTATGGTGTACTTATTAAAGAGAATTCTATTCTATTTATCTGGGAAATTCCTTTTTCAAATAGAAACATAAACTTTCCTATTAAAATACCTACTTTATCTTAATTCATTTATCTGTACAAAAATATATTTGCTCAGAGCATTTCTTAATTTTGAATTAATAACAAGGAAAATGTGTGTTAGGTATGTTGTTGATATAAGTATTTACAAACAAGAATAAAGAAATATAAATACACTGTGACAACACAATGAGTTTACATAAAAGAAGATTTGTTTATGGTCTCTGAATTAAATACTTAGCATCCAAATTTACCTCTTATAATTGCTAGTAATTACCTGGAAGGACTTGAGATGAATGGAACCCTTTGCCCAGCTGTGAGACAGCAAGAGCTAGTAAAAAATAACTAAAGTATTATTTTAGCTGTCTACAATTTTGCTTATATACTAACCACTTCATGTAGGTACTGTGTTTAAAAGTATGCTATTTGCTGCTCCAGTTCTTGTTTCCCCTATAACTCCATAATCAGCCTATAACACAGGGATCACCAATTAGTTTAATTGAGGATCCGTTTAAAAAAATAATATGACTGTCGCGGTCTGTTTGGTAGAGGATTACTAGGAACCAAGAACTAAAATATCAATTAAGAAATAAATCGAAAATAAACTTTTTATTTTGTAGTAAAAAAAGTAATGTAATGAACAAAATAACAAAGTAAGTAATCAGTTATTAATGCGGAAAATGTCTTTTTTATTTTGAACTATCTGTATGAAGTTTGGAGTAAAGTTAGGACAAGATAAAAGTAAAAAAAAAATTGCTTCAGTTTTTGTTAGTACTGTTTTTCGACATGTTTTTCTGGTACAATTTGCAACACTTACCATTAAAAGAAAATCATCAATTAAAAGAAAATAGTGTACAGTACCAAATGTGATCATTCCATACTTATCGCACTTAAACTTAGGTACCTACTTTCCTAGAAATTATATTATTTTTGACAGGCACCCGTTGATGTGGTACTCAATGAACCTAGTTGCTTGAGGGTCACTGGAAAGTTAATCAACCCTCATTTTATGATATCTAAAAATAATACAGATTCATTAATTGAAACCTTATTGTTGTACTGAGTAGCATTACTGAGTAATTTATTATACTGCTGGAAAGTTACTTTTAATATTGAATTAATAGTAATCTTAGTTCTTTGTTAGAGAGTTTGATTTCCGCACTCAGTCCTTCAGGTGGACCATTGTGCGTGGGCCATGGGGGCCTTCAGGTGGTTATTCCAACCGGATCCAGAACTTGATTACGTCTTCTGGCCTGCTTAGAACATCTGCAAAAGATCTGGGTGACCCAAAGGTATCTGTTGTAAACCGGGTGACTCCTGAACATTCAAAGAGCACATGCTCAACGGTTTCCTCAGCCTACATGCTAAAGGCTTGTGCAGACCAGCGCGACTTGTCGCGCGACGCGACACGAACAATACAACTTCTAAGAAAACTTCACAGTATAACAATAACTGGTGTCGCGTCGCGCGACAAGTCGCGCTGGTCTGCACAAGCCTTAATAATAGTAGTAGGTATTATAATAGGTATTTTTTCATTAGTTTGACTAAACTTTATAAGTACCTACATCTTTTCTGCCAATTAAAATAATCATTAGTTTTTGTGACCATATTCAGGTACTAAGTAGGTACCTAAATGATCAGCTATCTAATTACGCAACACATTTTCGGAAACGATTACGACTAATCGGTTTCATTTTGACAGTTCAACAACATGCATTGCGTTATTTACATTGTTGAGCAGATTTTTTCGAACTAATGAAGCAATGCACTAGCTATCTGTTTCAAAACAATTCAGATTCTGATTAATAGTGTATAACGCAATTAGGGTACTGGTCAACATTTATTTACCACATTTTTTGACTATGATTTGTTATTCTAATTTACCTTTTAAATATTTAGTTGGTATGACTCACCGCAATAAATCAACCGTAAGGAAAAACTGGTTTGTTATGGTGCATGATGTTCAGGGCAATTAATTAGCAATATGTCGCAACTATTCATATTGTTGAAGGCAACGTAATGATGAATGTGGATTTAATTATCAAGTATCAACACATGCTGTGACAGAAACAAAACTTAAATATATCATTGTGAGGTAAAGAGTAGGCTGGGAGTAAATAGATACTGGTGCCGATTCTCTTGTACACCGAACTAAACTAACTAAACTATCACTAAAATTTCTTACTTTTGGCTATTTGAATCTTAGAGCTATTCTGCAAATAAAATTCTCTAAACTAAAAAATAATTTTGGCGCAACTAACATAGAATTTGACAGTCGCGAATCCACGTGGTACCCGTGGTTTGCCCTAACCCGTGAGAGCCGGAGAAGCGCAGGGGGTGCCGCCTCGACGAGTTTTATATGGAATTTTTCACTTTTTGTATGGAAAACATGAAAAAATATTACCTACATGTTCAGGTTTATGGGTTTATGGGTTCTTTTAAGGGGGTCCAAATTTTCATTATTTTTGCGATAGGACGCACCATTTTCGAGATATAAGCAAAAGAAAAAATAAATACAGTACTGTTTTTGTACGTGAAGTCGAGATTTTGTTGTGAATTTTAGTTCATGACAACTTATTTTATCCCACACCTTTTTAATCGCGATAAAAAATTGTCAGACTTAGTCTAGTTTTGTATTTTACAATCAAAATTTTAGGTGAATAATGTCAAATTCAGAATAGCAAAATTGCCATTTTCACTAAACTAAAAACTCAGTACTATCTTAGTGCTGTCAAACTAAAATATAGTTAAGTTGTGTCAGTTTAGTCTATTTTAGAATAGGAAATCATCGTTTGACAGGAAGGAATAAACTAAATTTTAATGATTTTTAGCCTAGTTTAGAGGCATTTGTGACAAGAGAATCACAAAGCATTGTTAAAATAATGAAGTTATTTTATAACTTACTGGAACCCTAATTGAAACACGATCAATCCCAATTTGTTTCATTTTGATAGTTCAACAACATTAATTGCATTATTTACGCTGTTTAGCAGACAATTTTTTCTAACCTTTGAAGCAATAGATAAGCAATATCCTTCAAAATGATTCAGATTATGATTAATCGTGTGTTACGCAATTAGGGTGCAGGTTAAATTAAATTTAAATTCCGTGAATCAAACTACTTACGAAAATTTCTAGATATATATTCAGTAGTAAGTACCTAGATAGTTATAAAAAAAAACCTTTATTGTTCATATCCTAATTACTTTCAGAAAACGATATATGCTTAGTTCAAAATTCACGTCAAAAATATTAGTTGTTGAAACGGGATATCATAATTTTATCTCGTCCACCAATAACACCAGAGTACCAGTATGGCTGCAATAAAATATTATACGGTGTACCTTTACCCTCTAATTTCTTTTAGGAGTTCCGAAGGAGTGAACGTAAATTTAGGGGGACGCGCCAAGCTAGGGCGGGGGAGACGAATCGATAGCTCGCCCGGCTGGCTGTCAGCTGAGCTCTGGTTGTGACCCCTTATACCCTGGCCGTTGACACAGTCTGGCTCGAACGTCATCGACTGAGACGTGTTTAAGCACTTTATTAAAAGATTAAAAGATCTTGACACGCTTGAACACTTCCAGCTTTGAAGACGAAGAAAATTATAAATTCATTTTCGCGCGATTATTTTCTAGGGTATGGGATTTTCTATCATCGATAGAAATTGGTGTTTGGTTTGTTTAGATTTCATGAGCCAATCTATCGTATACGTGATTCTCATGTAGTATTGATGTTGTTACCTACACTAGTTATTATGTATGATTATGTTAAATACTAAAATAAAACAACTTACAAAAAACGTGGGCTCTATCTAAAAAGTGTAGGCGTTGTTTGTAAACAAATGCTGACTAAACTTAGATTTGAACTCATTTATAAATATTTACGGGAAAAAAAAAACTTTAACGTAAAGTCTAGTGTATTGTTAAAGTAGAAGCCATTAATGACTCTTTTCTCTGCCCCGCGTTCGTCGTTGTCATCATCATTTCACAATACAAACCATGTTCTAGATACTAAATACCTATTCAATGTTTGAGGTGAATTATTAGATGTTAAACACGGTATGCCATCATTAGTGCATTGTGTCGCAGTTTTGCTATGTTGACCTAGTCTACTACATAGATTACAGTACATATTTGACTAAGCAATAGACACCTTACGTGTACTAGAATTGTTGTACGAGAAATGGTTAAATGAAGTCTTACTTTCAGTTAATTTTGTGTTTCAGTCGATTTATGGCTCTTGTAGGCATCAAATGGAAACGAATTTGTGATCACATTGAAAAGAGAAGAACCCTCGCTCCTTCTTTTTCTACTGATGACACTTCTTTCAGGCTGGCCATCAGATAATGACCTTCAATGTATTTCTCTCTCATGTATTCGGGGTGCAATGAACTTCGAAATGCATTTTACAAAACAGAGGTCAAAAGATAGTTCCACAGTAAAAGTGTACCATAGTAAATATGGTTCAAAGTGGTTCATAATGATGAGTTCAATGACCCTTTAAGAGATTTTTTGTTATTTTCATTACACTTTGTATAATACCTAAGTCTATAGCTTTCATTAGTTAAGTAGCCATAAGTACTTAATACTATTACTTATTAAGTATACCAAAAGTCTTTTATCGTAATATATTTAATAAGCTTATATGCCACTTAGGTAGTTGTCCTTGAACTGAATGTGAAAGAAACATTTTATCTACGGCACAATCTTAGTTAGCCTTTAGGTGTTATGAAAGAAATATATTTACCGACTAGAAATAGAAAGCAAAAAGTAATTGGTTATTGAATAATGCTTTTGATGGATAGGTAACCTAGTTAACTTTCTTTGACACGGCTGTAATTTTTTAGTTTTACTGGCTTGAAATTGATATTTCTAATATCAAAATTATTTTTGCTCCTACTCTCAATTTAATTTCTAGTACCGTACCTACACGTGCCTTTTACTCAATAAACCAATGTCCAAAGATGCAGTTCTGTCTCATCCTAATAAATTTTGAAAAAGGTCCCCTCTTTTGATTAAAGTTTCGTGGTTCCCATGTTTACCCATAAATTACTGTTTACAATTTTTTTTTGTTTCCACTATTCCATTTTGCCCTCTTCTACCTTATGTCCCTGTAAAGCGAAGATTTATGAATATTGTCAAACGTAACTAAATTTTTGCATCAAAAGGGGAAAGAGGGGAACTTTGGACCGACGGCGCCTTTCTTTTTTTACTCGTGCCGCAGAACCTTGAATCGCGAATAATAAATACAATGTCACGATTTCAGAAGCGTGATTGTCAATTATTATGTTAGTTATTGGCTCGTTGTGACTAAGTAGTTATTAGTTGTATCGAAAGATAATTAAATGGATGCCTGGTACATAAAATTATAATGTTTTATTTTTCTGCTTACCTTCGTTGCGGGACTTACTGCCCTTGCGGCTTCAAACTTCCAAGATAGTTGAATCAATTCGATCTTCATTGTCTCGGCACTTTTCTGATGCCAAAAACACACTAAATCCTATTTGCGCATGAAATTCATGAAATCCATACTTACTTCCATAAAAATATTAGAAATGCGAAAGTAACTTTGTCTGTCTGTCTGTTACCTTTTTACACCTAAACCATTGAACCGATCGTTATGAAAGAAAAATAGGTAGCATGGGACCTAGATGGAGAAGCTTACTTAGGCTACTTTTCTTCCTGATATTTGCATTAAAAAACCGGCCGAATGCGAGTCGAACTCGCACGCGAAAGATTCCGTACCGTATTAAGATCGAGCAAAAAACGACGAAAAAAATACGTTTCTTTTACCCCCTTTAATTATTAACTTGATTTAAATTTTATTATTTGTTGTTATAGCGGCTATAGAAATACACAATCTGTGAAAATTTCAACTGTCTAACTATTACGGATCATCAGTCAGTCCGTCTGTCTATCACTGGGCTGTATCTGACAGACAGAGGGACGGACGGACAGCGGACACCGGGCTTCGTCCGGCATCCTTCGGGTGCGGAACCCTAAAAAGTGAAGAAATGCAAAATACACGCAGATGAAGTTCTGGCCAAAAGCTGTTCCTAATTAAGTACCACTTACGGAAGTACCTACACACCCTAACCCACAACACAACATCCCACAATAGTGTTCCACTTAGCTTAGGTACTAGTTGGTGCATAACATGGCACTGGCGCATAATGACGTCATCCGGTCCGCAATGTGCAATCCACATGTACCGGTTGACATTGGGATCACAGCGCTTTGTGAATGTACTCGTGTTCATTGTGAGAATGTGTAACTCGCTGGAGAAGTTTGTTTGCGAGAAAGATCTGATATCTTTTGAAGAAAGAAAGGCTTTTTTTTTAGGCACGCAAAAGATTTTAAATAAATTATTATTATTTTGACTCGCCTTCTCCCTTTAAATCCATCCAAAGGTTGACTTTAAAAGATCGCTTTTAGCGATATGATCACTTGCTTAAAAAACGCTGATGGTAAACATCGTGAGGAAACCGGCATGCCTAAGAGACATTTCTCGACGGTATGTGAAGCCAAGTCAGAGGTCCATGGGTGGCATAAAATCTCTGACACCATAGTCACTAACCGCACGAAAAAATAAAGGACAAGAAAAGATAAGATCGCCCAACAGAAACTGTGCATAGGGTGGTACCACCCTATGCACAGTTTCTACATTGAATATCTGTAATTCGTATGGTGTACTTTAATAAAGAGTATAATATTCCATTCTATCAGCCTACAACCAAAGCCTCCCTTTCCTTTTTCTACTCAACTCGATCCTGAGCCATTATGGACCAATCCTGGCTTTAGGCGTCTAGTTCGTCCCGCTATCTACGCTTGGGTCTTCCGCGATGTCGTTGGACGTTTTCAGGGAAACATGTTGTGTTGGTCTTAGCCGAGAATACATCCGTCATGCGGCAAACGCTGCTCAAATGCGGCTCCTTACGCAATGGGTATCATGAAAATTCAAAGTCCAAGGACTATAGTGTCAAACGTCTGACACAATTCTAAAGACACGGTAAAACGATTTTATTTAGTCAAGTTCTAGGAAGATGTGCATTGTTTCATGTTCCGATTACTAATCCAGTAATGCGAAACTATGCATATGATATAATCCCTAATGCAGCTCAGTGTTGTTAAACGAGGCCGTATTTGATATTCAGCAGCGTGCTTCAAAGCACATAACACAGGTAGGCGTACTTACCTTCATAGTGTACTTGGTACCGTTGCCACGAACCCCAATTTTATGTAAAGAGTCTTTTTTTCAGTCTAGACGCTTAAAACATCTGATTACGATCTGCAAAAAGTTCAGCCGTAATAATAAACCGTGCAGTCTAGGTTAATTGAACTAAAATTGCTTTTGCTGCATTTGGGGAATTACATTACGAAGTCTGCAAATAACATTAATTTGATACCTTGGTTTTAAATTACCAAAATTGAGTCTGTTTCTATGGTGCTTGTGTTAGTGTCTAAGGAACTAGTATCCATATTATAAATCGTATTATTGAGCGTATCCTTTGATTTGAAGATTAGGTTTTTACTCTAAGATATAGAAAAGCTTTGAATCAAAAAACTTTGCTGTTATCTTTCGTCTTGTTTCTCGCATTACTCAGGACGAATACTCTTTATTTTCGGCTTTTATTCACGTCGTTATTAACAAAATGCTGTCTACGTAATCACCAGTTTTGTGTAAGTATTTTAGTTTTGATGATGAATTTTAAGCACAATTTTGTCAATGCTTAGGTTATTCACCTCTACAATTCCAACTATTACCCCACACATTGCATGCCAAAGTTGACAATGTAATTCCAATGACATCGAATATCACAGAGCTTGCAAAACACACGTTAGTCTAGCTCGCTCTATAATACATAGGTGGGTTGTATTAGCGTGTGGAAGCGTTGTTCAGCTGTCTAATTGACCCACTTCCAGTAAAGCTCTCTGTTACACTGTGTGCTTTTACCCCTTTGTGCGACAGAGGGTATTAAAAGGTTTATTCTGTCCGGCTTTTCATAGGCTTGTAAGCTTGTTACCTACAGTGGTTCTTTTTGTCAGACGGGTAGCTGTATTGAAGTCATTAGCGCTACTCGGAGTTCTTGGACTGCTATATTCATTTAGTTTCTGGCCATTGTCCAACAAACAGAGTTTCTTTTCTGCCCCAAATCTTCTAAACTTGACTCCTAGAAAAGAGGTAGTGTTGCCGACATTTGTTTCTGTGGTGATCATTATTGCTTATCATTGTAGATAGAAAGTCGCTTGCAAGACATTCCAACAGTGTGCGAGTGGGAACAGTTACGATGAACGAGATAAAATACTTCAGGCATAGGCAATCATGAAAACTACACCGATCTAAAAGGCATAATTGCCGTAGCAGCCGGCTGGAAAGTCTAAAATTAAGTTTATTACCCTATTTTGCAGAATTACTCACTTTAATAAAATTCAGTTTATTGTAAGTAAAATAAGCAGCACTGAAAATAGTTTAAAAGTTATCGTATAGCGGAGTTCTTTGAGCTATAAAAACCTATTTAAAAATCACTACAGGAAGCTCTCTCTCTTAACTGGTGCCAATGGGGATTTTATGTCTTCTTAGTATTATCACAGTGTATCTACTTACTTATTGTTTAAAATTAATCACATTATTGGACAGTACTTGAGAAATGTCCCAATTTTTGATAATATCAAGCATGTTCTAACACTTCCCCCGCAACACCCATTGCTGCACGTTGCACGATTGCTGTCCAAAAACGCTGCCGTTGACCAACTGCAAGAAGTTTATTTGTTTGTCTCTGTGTTTTTGTAAGTTTATTTGTGTAATATCTGATTACCACCTGTTCCTAACAAAGCGAAACTGTGATATTTAACCCTTGGAGACTGGTTACTGCTAAGTGCTACGTGACTTTGAGTGTTGCCAACACTATTGGTAATATTTGCAGGACTGGCATTGTGTTTGCGTCACTTGCATACCTTTCATTACGTGCAGTTACGTCGCTTTGAGATGCCAAAGCATTCAGTATCATTATGCCTGTGGTCCTTTTCTCTGCTCGTTGTTGGTTCTCTCTGTTGTTGGTTGACAAGTTTTCTCATTAGGTATTCTAGGTTGGCTTTTTGGTCACCTTTAAAGATGCTAACTAAGTTGCTAAACGTGAAAATAAAGCTTGTTCTGGAGTGTTTTCATCGCTTCGCCCGTCTGAAATTCTGGAAAAGGCTCTTTCAAAATTTCAAAGTTTGTACAGTACCTACCTTTCTATAAAAGCATGAAGTTAGCTGACTGATCCCGAAAGTAGCCATCATCTATCCATATACGAAGTAGGACAAAAGCTTTGTTCAAAACTGAATACAGCTCAATTTTGCTAATAACACAGGATGATGTTAATTACCACTCCATTTGATGCTACCGTTTCGTGTAAACGTTCGTTGTTCTACTAACCTGCCGGTATCCCGGGCTGTGTTTATAACGAGTCTATTAGATAGGCTATTTTAATAACACCGGCAAAACTGGGACTGGGAGAGAGAACTGAATGAATGGATAGGAGGGAAATTGTTTGTAATATGAGTGTTTCTAGTTTCTTCTGGTAGTTTACTAGTTTTAGTCCCAAAATTCGAGTTAAGTAGATACAGATAGTATCTGGTATTCACCAACCATGAACGTCTTCTTGGGCAAAATCTCTCATGCCAAGAACGTGAGACATCGTTAATTTTGAAAAGCTCTTTAAGACCCATTTGATAAAACGATTTCTAATAGCAAATTGCTATCCAACATTAGTTATGCGCATCTGTAAGCAATTTGCGGCAATCGATCAACTGACGTGTGATCGTTTGAATGCAAAATACTAACCTATGGTTAGATATTATACTTTAGATGGATGAGAGTAAAACTGAAACGATAAAATAATGGTATCATCGATTAAACAACTTTCGAACGGGAATTTGATGGAAAGCTTTCTGCAATACTTTCTGGATTCATCATCACAATAATTTTTGCCCTAAATCATCGTCAGCTGGGTACAGTATACGTCTCTTTTGGTTTAAGCCACTGTCCACGATTCCGTACGTCTCTAATCCAGGTGTTGCCCGCAACTTTAACAGTGACAATATCCAAGGTCATCCAATACGTCTTCGGACCAGACCTTGGCCAGCATTTGGTCAAAACCCTACTCGGCCATCTTTAGGTCTAACCCGATATCCTGCCTAACTGCACTTGATGTAATCTAGTTAATTCATGTCCTTAAGCATCACGTAGCCTAGTTTAAGGACCAAAGGCCAAGCCTAGTCATTGATGTGTCTAGCCTATTAGTCATCTTTTCTTTGCTATGTAAGAACATTGATCGACGAGAAAAGCGTGACCTAACAATTTGATGCCACAATTGAGCCGTGAATGATCTTCCAAACTATTATTGGCATCAATTGATCATGTGGTTTATTCATGCTGTAGGTACCTACTAGCCTACATATTAGAACTAAGATGACCTAGTAATAAAGTCAGCTCTCTCGTCTCCGTTTTACAAGTCCTTTCATGTCTTCGATATTGCATTTTTCTTCTAGTTTATTCCGTCTGGTGCAATCTTTGAGATTTCTTGGAGCTTATGAATTTTTCTCTGCGAATATTAGTCGATTTTTCTTGTGTAAATGTCAGGTTTTGGACAGTTATTACTTGGAAGTATTACAAGTTTAGGGCTATTGCCGAAAACATCATGCTTAGACGGAATATTATTGCTTATAAGTACTAGCACCTGCTACCTGCTAATCTTTCGTCCAACTTTGCTCCTGTTTCATCATATGTACTTATCGCTAAGTTTTTTGTTGACGATTCTATAATATTGTGTAAGTATTAGATACGAAAAACACCACTAACACCCGGACGATATGAAATTGATAAATACCTACCTTTTTATTTATGATATTAAGTAACATGAAAAGGAAATTACTTGCAGGAATTCCATAGCATTCCGGATATTAAACGACTAGGCTTCCTTTAATCGTTCGAGTCTATGAAGTGTCGACATTTCTGATACTATAAAAAAAAAAAAAAAACTTCCGTCATCGCTATAATGTGTTACCTAATAATAAATCTTTGTTTATGAAATCTGTTTAGAAGATAATAAACATTTTTTATCATAGTAATAAGACAATGCCAGTGAAGCCATAATAAACATCAGTTTTTCGTCCATGAAACTAACAAATGTATGGAATTGCATCATTTGTGTGCGTGTCCAAATTCGCGCATATTTACCTTCCATTGTTTTTAATATTTATAACAAATTCCTCAATAAAAATAACACCGATGCGTGCTAAAACAGTATTTTCGCACAAATTGAACCACGAACTTTCTGACTAGCACGTTCTAAATACAGTTTCCGCGATTAGGTAGGTAGTTATTATAACATTTGTGAATCACGGTGCTAAATTTGGGTGTAGGTATAGCGTCGTTTTGACTGCGGGCCATGAAAACAGCGAGATGCAAAAGCTACGATTTCCTAAAAGAACGGTGGCCGCCACATAGCATCTGCAATTTACCATCGAATGATGTAATTGAAACGTTATTTATGAAACTACTAGCTTTTGCCCGCGGCTTCGCCCGCGTGGATGTCGGAAAATATCCCACGGGTACGTACTACCGGGATTAGTTAGATCATACCTAATATCCGAGGAAAAGTCGTTGATTCCTACCGCTGCGCCCGCGTTGTCGGCAACCATAATTATTTTGTCACGCTTAATTTTGAATCTGTGATATATTTTAAAGTATTCGTTTTAATGATATGATGTCAAGGCATATTTTAATCTAAATTAAATGCCCAATTTAAATAACATATTTTATTGGATAAGGATAAATAAAATACCGGTCAAAATAACAATGAAATTTTTATCAAATTCTGGAAGATAAAAATGGTTACTGTAGATCATCCTTAGAAGATAGACATATGCTATCGCGGAATTTATTTTTGAACTTTTCAAAATATATTTACGTACAATTCTGTAAAACATAAATTTGATGTATCTCCTACGGCTTACGCGGCGCACGCCAGTAAAGCTCCCAGTTGGCATGATTTTTTCCGACATCTTCAACAATAATCGTCATATTTCAGCCAATTTACATAAAACCTTAATGTATTAATACACAAAAACCTTCCTCTTGAATCACTCTATCTAATAAAAAAAAAACCGCATCAAAATCCGTTGCGTAGTTTTAAAGATCTAAGCATACATAGGGACATACAGCGCGAAGCGACATTGTTTTATACTATGTAAAGATAAAGATTTTGGTGTCTTTGCCTAGAGAGTGTTTTTTGATATCGTAAAGTCAAACCCTGCTGCCATCATTTGTCAGCTGTCACTGCAGCCGTGATGTGGCGGCCACCGCTCTTCTAGGATACCGTAGCAGGCAACCGACGTCTCATTCCTTTTCAGTTGCAGAAAAATGAATATCGAGGCTTTTTTTCAAATTTAGAATTAAAGAACACTGAAAAAAAATATGAGCAAAAAAAAACGAGGTTGCCGATATCAAAATCAGCCTGCAAAGAGTGCAACAAGAAGCTTAGCCAGATTTGTAAACGCTTTATTTTACACCTCTTGATTCGTTGATTCCTACCGCTGCGCCCGCGTTGTCGGCAACCATAATTATTTTGTCACGCTTAATTTTGAATCTGTGATATATTTTAAAGTATTCGTTTTAATGATATGATGTCAAGGCATATTTTAATCTAAATTAAATGCCCAATTTAAATAACATATTTTATTGGATAAGGATAAATAAAATACCGGTCAAAATAACAATGAAATTTTTATCAAATTCTGGAAGATAAAAATGGTTACTGTAGATCATCCTTAGAAGATAGACATATGCTATCGCGGAATTTATTTTTGAACTTTTCAAAATATATTTACGTACAATTCTGTAAAACATAAATTTGATGTATCTCCTACGGCTTACGCGGCGCACGCCAGTAAAGCTCCCAGTTGGCATGATTTTTTCCGACATCTTCAACAATAATCGTCATATTTCAGCCAATTTACATAAAACCTTAATGTATTAATACACAAAAACCTTCCTCTTGAATCACTCTATCTAATAAAAAAAAAACCGCATCAAAATCCGTTGCGTAGTTTTAAAGATCTAAGCATACATAGGGACATACAGCGCGAAGCGACATTGTTTTATACTATGTAAAGATAAAGATTTTGGTGTCTTTGCCTAGAGAGTGTTTTTTGATATCGTAAAGTCAAACCCTGCTGCCATCATTTGTCAGCTGTCACTGCAGCCGTGATGTGGCGGCCACCGCTCTTCTAGGATACCGTAGCAGGCAACCGACGTCTCATTCCTTTTCAGTTGCAGAAAAATGAATATCGAGGCTTTTTTTCAAATTTAGAATTAAAGAACACTGAAAAAAAATATGAGCAAAAAAAAACGAGGTTGCCGATATCAAAATCAGCCTGCAAAGAGTGCAACAAGAAGCTTAGCCAGATTTGTAAACGCTTTATTTTACACCTCTTGATTCGAGCTGTCGTAGGTATGTAGAAACCTCCCTTCGAAAGGGTTCTGAGTAATCCAAACTTGTTTTTTTTTTGGAGAGTAGTACTTGACTTGAATTATTTACACCCTTAATATCGTAAATTCTCCCCTCTTGCACGCTGTAATTCGGCAAATGTTCACTTCAGACACAGAACGCAATGGTCGATTTTGTTTTCTTATATTGGCAACAGTTTTGCAGAATGCTTGCGGTTTTTTTTTAAGTGTAGGGACTAAAATAACTGGTATTGAGCTCGAAGCCGAACCCAACATGGTTCAGATACGGCTAGGCACGCTGAAGATGAGTATAAAATAACGTCAATTGTCCCCGTTAACCGAGCCAATGCTGCACTGACAGGAATTTGGCGAACTTAAGAGTCCACCTGTTTCTGCGCAAAGTAAGTTTTTGGTCCTTTATTTCGTTTGCCTTTTGTGTATGCCCCACTTCTGAGCGAAAGCTTTCCTCCATCTCTTTCACTTCCGGGCTATATCCTACATCTTAATAACTAAATTGTTCTTAGAAGAGTTTAAATCTAGCCTTCCTTCTTTAGTACATACTAAAGACTGCTACCCACGTACCCACATCCCCGCTGCCTTTATGTCCTCATTCATAATTACTCTTTACAATTCATACATGTGGTCGTAAACCGCAGACATTGACCTTCTAGTCTTGAAATAGCGTTCACTACTATCCAATGTGCGCTAAGAAATATTAGGTACCCGACATGGTACGGAAATATCCGACCATTTCCGACTTGGGTCAACCGGTCACTTTGATGTTGATGTTAGCATTTTTTTATTATTTGACTTTGGAATGTGCGACGATTCAGAGAAAAAGTTAGTTGTTTATTATTTATTTTCATTATATTTCATATTACTTATTTCCGTCACTGAAGTATTCGAATTTCTGACGGCTTGTCACTGGTGCACAGCGGAAGTATGATAATGTAAGGATAGGAAAAAGATTATTCGTTTTTATTTATTTATTAGGCTCTTCAACAATGACTACTTACCTAACCGCCCCATTTTTTCAAGAAAAGCACAGCATGCACTGTAGCGCAACTTAATTGTGTTATTAATTAAAACAATTCAAAACCAAAGTTCGAAACACAAAAAAAAAAAAGAGTAGGTAATGTAAGACGTAAGGACCAGTTTCCTTATTGTTGTCAACTTTGTAAGAGAATATTATTATAACTTCTGCTTACCTACTTTCTGGCGTAAAAGCTGTCTACTACTTAATATTATTCAAGAAAACTGCATAACATTACTTCCAGGCTGCCGCTGTGGTCGGAAGGATCAATACCCTCCACACGCTTTCTTGGAAAACGTTTTATGTGCTACTGAAAACTTAGAAAACTACATTCAGATCAGTTTTTTTTGAGAATAAATTGTACAAATATAGGGGCGGACTGAATGTGTTAATATAACTAAACCGCAGCTGGTGGTATTTTATTATATTTCTTAATTAGTCAATTAAAGATGTAAAGACTATTATTATATAACACTCCGGCCGATGAGAGAACGCGTTCCTGACACCTGTCAGCTGAGTACGAAAGAATACGTGTTTTACGAATTAAACTTTATTAGTTCCTAATCTAGTCCAACTGACAGATGTCAGAAACGTATTCTTTCGGAGGCCGGAATATACAATAATAATCCCAGCCTATTATTGTCGCATTACAGGGCGAGGATAGGTCTATGTCCAGCAGTGGACTGCGATAGGCTGAGTAAATTGATTGACAGGGCAGGGGGACAGGGTCTTCTTCTTTCTCGCTCAAATAACAATAATGACATTAAATTCACTCATTGAATTATCAAAAAGTTTTTTAGCAGAGTGACGAGAGTGAACTAGAAGAAATTGAGATAGACTACGGAGCCAGAACAACAATTTGGTAAATATGTTGATACAAATACGTATATATGCACAAACTGTTCATTTTATAGTCAATTATAAGCATGCGAACTTGCAAAGCACAGTCGTAAATAAAGTTGCGCGTAATAAAACTCCTTTATAGAAAACTGGACTATATTAAGTACCAACAGGTGAGCAAAATTATACTTTATGAACTTCGTTTGTCATGAAATAAATCGTGTATTATTAGTGAAAATCTGCTGTATAATCTGGGAGATAAAAAATACTTAAGGTACCTACTAATACTGAATTATGATTCATCTTAACGTATTTCCCAAGATATTGATGATTGCTAAAAAGTGGCTCTGGCTTCGATCAAATATCCTTATAGTCAAATGATAATACCAACTTACTAGAACTATGGATATTGGACCTAAGAATGACGTAATTAAGAGAATGTGGATAGCATCCAGAGCCAGACCAAGGATTTAGGGTACCTTAATCGCCATCGCCAAGGCGGTTTTGCTGCACTCTTGGGAAAAGCGAGGGTGACTTCATTAATACCTATCTGTTTATTTAATGAAGACTTATAGAATTTATTATTTATGGTGCTTGGATGTCCAAGGGTATCTTTTGAAGGGGCATTTTTAGGCACTTTTATGTTATCTGTTCTTACCCTTTATGAAATCGAATATGCAAAATCTAGCTGCCCCTTCAACGAAATTAGTTAAGGGGTTGGCTAAAAACACCATAAAGAAGAGTCAGTAAAAAAGTGAGTAACGTTTAAATTGAATACTGCAATTCAAAGGAATCATGGTCAATACTTCCGATGCGGCCACAATGTCGGAAGCACACAATAAAATATTAGAAACACATAATTCAACCTAATCGACACGACCATCCTAATACAGAGCTGCTTAGCATATGAAATCAATCCACCAACCATACAAGTACATAATTTTTTTAAAGGCATGGAATATTCTTTGTTCCGCCTGTACATTATACACTACTGCATACTGACGAAAAGTTTTAAAAGGCAATGATATGCTTTCATTCAGTCTTTAATGTCAGTGTCAAAAAAAAGTACGTCTTCCCCTCTCCCCTAAATATTGTCTATGCTTCCTGTGTTCCGTTCCGTGACAGTCGGGTACATTGACCGAGACGGCCGGCCGGACGGACGATCGGATGTAAATTGTACTACAGATACCTAACGGGCCCCCCAGTAGTGACTCCATGAGAGTTTGGTGCGTAAAACGGTTTTTTTGCCGAATTCTGTGAGAAATAAATTGTTTGTTTTTGATGTCCTTGACTTTTGAAGAATGTTGCGTTGAAGAATCTCGTGTGATTAAAATAACTATTATGAAGCTTTTGTTTGTTTTACGTCTCAAATAATTATTTTCTTTTGGTTTTAAAACTGTTATGGCTTATTATGTTTTTTTATCTACAGCAGTTGATGTTACCCTGGTATGATGAAGAATATGAAGATGGACATTTCTGTTACAAAAAGTAAAGGTCGATGACTTCAAGGCAGTAGACCAAATAATACTTAAATTACTCTGCGATTGGAAAAAGATTGGTTATACTATTTATACTATATCCAGCAGTGATAAATAAATGAAAGAATACTATTTAAATTTTTCGAGGATGGATGAAGTAGGCATTCATTTTTATTTACTTAAGTAAGTAGATAGCAGGTAGCTAAAAACTTTCAATTGACACTTGCTTGGAAATATTGGCATTTGACGAGAAAAAATATAATTTTTACCATACTTTGTATTGCGTAAATCATAAGTACTACACTTGAGAACTCGTGATCTCTATCTCATAACCACTAGTCTTGTTTCCATACAAATGGAAACAGCGACAGTTTTCCCATGATCATAGACTACACAGGCTTACCACAATGGGGGTGTTCTATGTATAATCACTCTTTCATTCATTCATTCACTTGCTGTAAACGGTACATTATTAAGTTCAGGAACTGAATGACGTGGTAATTTATAGGTTTCCACGTTTTGATTTGCAATTCAATGGCTAATCGTTGTAGATGGACTACACAAGTATACATATTGTAAAAGTTGATGGAACACGTAGGATTTGAAACAGCGACTTTATCATGGAGCGTTTTTATTCTACCTTTATTGTCCCACTGCTGAGCAAAGGTCTCCCCCATAGATTTCCACTGTTCCCTTTGTGTTTCCTCCGCCGGCCAATCTCCCATAAATAGATAGATTGATAAATCGTTTATTTAGTGGACACAAAAGACATTAGCTATTAGGAAATAGTTGCAAGGTGCCAATATACAAAAAAACCAAAAAAAGAAGAAAACAAGACATTGTGATGACACTATTGGCTATGGCTTTGATTTAAAAGAGTGTCCGTGGAGTTTCTTGCCCGTTCTTCAAAATTTAAAAAATTAAAATTTAAAAGTATTCTGAGAATCAGCACTTTTTGAAAAATTACATAAGACGGTCCGCCATAAACGTCCACCCTTCACCACTTCCTAGTGCTTAAGCTGGGAAGAAGTGGCGCAACAAACTCCCCAGCAGCACAGCTGTCTGTTCAGTTGGAAAAAGTTGATTCTAATAATAGTACTTATGCAAAAATAATTTACATGACCACAAATTGCAATACAACTCATAAAATAAAAACATTTTAATGAGTAGATTATGTCAACGATAAATGAAAAACAAAATTAAAATAAATTGACTTACGGTCAAATAAAATAATCGAAACAATTATTATGAGCTCGAGTTTGTTGCTTGTAAGGGGTACATTGGAGTCGTAGCTTAACTAGTCTTCTCCATAGTAACATACTACGCTTTGGAATGGGCAACTAGCTTCATCTTTCTGACTGACCGACCAATTTGACAATTCAAAAGTGCTTGTAGTTGGATTATTTTAAATAAATGCTTTGAGTTTTAGTTTTGCCATACTTTAAAATAAAGGATCAACGAACATAAAAAGTGCGATGTGTGTCTCAAGGTTACACTAAGGGAGTCCAGCATATGCCAGGCAAACATACCTGAAGCTAATATTCTTCTGAATCCTTGCAGTGACATACGGACGTCGAATAGACGAGATAAATATGCGAGTTATTGATGTGTAATGCATCTGTCCTCTGCGACGACCCCCGTCTTCAGGCACTCACTGTGCGACGACTCTAGCCCATCTGTCCCGATACATTCTACATACATAGCCGACAAATCTCACTTAAGCCTAGCAAACTTATTACAGAGCCATCCTAGCAGATCGTATCTTGAAAATATCAGATTGGGTAAACAGATAATATGACGTCCCATTTAGCCAGTATGGATACAGAAAGTTAATAATAGTTTGTATCTTGTAAATATATATCAAAGCGGACGAAATCACAGTACTTAATTTATTTCTGTTACTTAATTCTGATTTACAAACACCTATTATTATTTATGAGGAAGCAAATGAATATTATTATAACTGAAGATAATTCTTTGAGTTAGCCTAGTAACCTATTAATAAAACTATGTTCATTGGATTAAATAATAATATATCCTCAATATATACAATTATAATTTTCCTCATAAAAATTGGTCAGGGCCACTGTTTATTAACCAGTATGGATGACTAAGAATAGTAGATGATTTGGTCCTGACTGATGTAAGTAGGTACCTGCTTAAAGAAGCAAAGGTCGTGGAAAATATCAGGAGCTCAGGACTTACATAGGTAAGAGAATAAGCAATATATAGCACTAGCTGCATCCCGTGCTTTCACCCGCATAAGTCGCGATCCCGTGGTAATATCGGGATAAAAAACATCCTATGTCCTAATCCAGGTCATGGTCTATCCAGGTGCCAAATTGCATCCAAATCCGTTCAGCCGTTTTAGCGTGAAAGCGTAATAAACAAACAAACTCACTTTCGCATTTATAATATTAATCTGCAGATGCTTGCAGAAAAGTGCTCGCAGAGCATGGTGATATTCAACAGAGGAGTTGGGGTTTATGAACCTATAGCTTAGCAACTATGTCTATTGAAAAACCGATCACCGTTATGGCAGACGACTCTTTTAATGAAGGCCTTGATTTGGGAAATAGCGAGATGGTCTGAAAACCTTAGGAATGCATTTCCAAATATACAAAAATCGAAGAATCAAGTATTGTGGCGTAAATTAGGAGAGCACATCCAACTGTTGGCTAGAAAAGCCGTGCTGAAGTTGAAGCAATCGGAGCTTTTATTCGGACTTTCCATTTAATCGTACTCTTAGGGATTCTCACGTTCTTTAGTGTACGTTTACCGGCTGATATTATTTCTCCTCCAAATCCTGCAGTATTTCAACCACCACCATTGAACTCATTAATCACCTTATCTAAAGGCATGATTCTTTACAAGCGATCTGTTTTCGCTGCCTGACTGCCAGGCATGCGGCAGCGATGCTAACCGCTTCGATATAGTGATACTTCCTTGTTTCATCCAAGTTGAACGTACATCGTATGTCGTATTTGTATCAAACCGTTTCTATATCATAGCACCTTGGTAAAAATATCTGTGTGTATATTCGAATATCAATCTTTGGCTGCTCGAGATATACGAGTATGAGGAGAAAAACGGTTTCTTCCAAATTCAATCCCTGGGGGCTGAATTTAAATTTCGAGCGTGCATTGTTCCACTGCAGTGGAAAAGCTGTTCATTGTTTCCATTATTCTTTTCTTTTAATATCGTTCTGCCGTAATTTTTATGAAGTTCATTTTCGTCTTTTTTCTTTCTCAATACCTATTCGTCCTAAATCAGTCTATAGAATGGTGTACAAGACACTTCTCTTGTAGCAATGAACAAATCTTGCTACTGATAACTGATCATAGATCTCATCGATAAGTTTTAATCGAGAAATAATAAGTATCAACTTTATTGATTTATCTATTCTATACTAGCATACTATCAATTTCACTGAACTCAAGTAAAATTCATTCTAATGCCTCACAACGCGTCCTTAGGCGATTAATTACATATTCCCTTATCTATCCGATTATTTCTCGAGACCTAAGTTTTCGCTCAATAGCGCTAAGGCATGCGGCAGTCTGATACTTCCTGGTGAGTCTGACTGAGTAGATAGGTACATGGCTGTCTGCTGTCGAGACAGTCGACCCGTAAGAGTAATGTCGGAAGAATTGGTGAGGTTTCTTTTAAAATTTTGTAGTGATTGTATTCATGATTGTAGGCTATTTTGTCAAGAAATTAAAAGTTATTCTTTCTTTGGTTGACGTCTAAAGAAGGGAAATATAGAAATATGCCTGAATGGCTGACGTCTTCGCGCCGTGGTCATCGCAAAAGATTAATGAGAAGTTTATTCATGACATCCTTGATGATTGTCCTTTAAAACGACATTGAATATTTTGGTTCAATCCCAGCACTTAGTTCAATTGAAAGTTAGACCGTCGAGTTAGCATTAAAATAAAATAATTGCCACTTTTTCCACTATATTTATAAATAACCAGCGTAGTAGAAACTATTAGTGTAGTTTCAAAACTACTTACCTACCCATTGCAATATCCGCCCATACATACCACATATTGGAAGAATGCAGTCTCCACAATGTTACACATGTTACATAAAACAAATGATACACAAACCAATGAAGAGATAAAAGTTTACACTACTAAACTGTTTGTTTTTACTCTCAAGTTATTTGTGTGCGTTCTGGTGCGTTCACGTTGTTATTCTCATCATCCCGTAGTGTATGGTGCGTAAGGGCTGTCAGCAGAACTGACAATATTTAAAATTAATTATTTTATTGTGAGTTAAGTAGTCAACACTATACGGAAGATCCTGTGGAACTGCTGAAGAATTAGCTTATTAGCTACGGAAAGATGTGTCCCAATCCCAAAGGCAATGTGAAGATGAAAAAGCCATAGATGAATCGGGAGAAAGGGTGATGATTTTACGAGAGGCCATATATCCAGCGTTGAATTGAGATATGCTGTTGATGATCAGGAAATTGCGGTTGATGAATCTTACTTTGATTATTATAAAAACATTATTTTGGTCCTTGCGCCACGCTAGAACAATCCGAGTCAAAAACAACCAAACGAAAGAAAAACATAGAAGTATTTATTTTATCGGAGGTTTTCCTCTTTCATGTCGTCATGCAAGACGAAAACATCCGATTAAATATTCTAACTCTTTTGTAGACAGAATTGTATCTCCTTAGATGAACATTTATTCCTATCGCTGTTTTAATACTAATTGCAGGCTAGCATGTTCGTGATGCCAAGCGTGAAATTATGATAATTGGCTAATTAAATTCGTTGTTTTAGTGACGCACACTTGTTTCGTCTGACTCAGCTGTTGTGGATCAACACACTGGCATGTAACGCGATTAATAGGGCTACCAAGATACCTAATACATAAACTTTCTACTTACATATTGTTATAAGAATACAGTGCTGTGAGTGAGTTAATCCAAATCAAGTCGAAATTACATGGATGACATTTTGTATCTTTTAAATATCATTCAGATTGATTATTACAATATCCTGTTCTTCGCTATAAGTAAAACTTGCTATAATCAATTCATTCATTCATTCACGAAGAATTGCTGCACTAAAAATTCCATGTATTAATTCGTAAAAAGGCTTTATCTCGCAAAAACCTTTCTTTGTACATAAATATAGACAGCCCTAAATGTAGACGAATAGAGAAGCAGATGAAAAAGCATTACCGTGGCTCTGATTGCGTAACGAGGTGGTTGAACTCTGGCGTGCGTGCGAATCAAATTGTGTGTGATTGTACCGACTGTGTTGATGGCTCTGCCATGTGGTTGGCTTATGTTGTCATGTCCATTGGCAAGCTTTTGAGGTCTTTAAACCCTTCCACGGGACTGCCTCATTGGTTTAGTGATCGCAAGCGCTACTGCTCAGCTTGAGGTCCTGCGTTCGATTTTCGGTGCGGGCAAGGTGTTATTGGGTTTTTTAATCTGGAATTTCATAGTACTAGTAGCAGCCTGGAGTCTGGATTTGTGCCCGGTTGATGGCAATTGGCTGGCTCCTTATTACAGCGAAATGTGGGTGTACTATAGGTGCACGTCTGCCTAACACTTTGGGGAATGCAGGCGTTAAGTTATGTTATAAAAACGTTTCCACTAATACTAAATACATATAATATCGTAATTTAATGGAAGGCTTTGCAACGAACCCTGGAATTTGATCAGGATTGTACCGGCAACGTTGGAAGTTCTGCCATGTGGTTGACTTATGTTGTCATGTCCAAACAAGCAAGGTTTAAATTCTTTAAGCCTTACCACTAAACAGTGGTAAGTTTAATGGAAGGTCTGACAGAAAACCCCAGAAATTGTTTGTGATTGTACCAACTGTGGTGCAGGTCCTGCCTTGTGGTTGGCTTATGCTGTCATGTCCGAGGAGCATGTGGTTCATTTGCAAGATGCTTTGTGCCGAAGACATTGGGTATTTGGCACAAAGCATCTTGCAAAAGGTCTAAAGGTGCCAACTCACAACTTTTGAGTTGGCATATCAGCAGTTTTTGCCACTTTGGTCCTACGGGTTAGCCAATTTGTCATTTTGATGCCATTGGTTTGCTCATGTTCGGAAATTGACACTTATCGTCTTTTAAATTGGTTTTGTGTCCGTTTAAACTTTTCGTTGGTGCTTGTTTTTGGAAACCAACGAACTCCATTGCAGGAGTTAGATGAACTATTTATCGGTATTTTGCATCCCTACGCAACCCGAAAACTATCCAACAACCGCCATTTTCACAGCCTTTCAGAAGGTCTCGTACAGAAGTTGTAAAGCTACTGTTTCCTAGAATGAGATGTCACCATCGTCTCGCACCCACTAGTCGCCTATTTATGTAACTCTTTAAACAAAGTAGCCTCCTACACCCCGTGTATCCTACTCATCAATGTTATGTCAACCTGTTACAATCATATTTTCAAGTTCAAGTATATTGTCTTCTGCTGACTCATTCTGCACCTGTTCTGATAGTCATGCATGGCTGATACATTCTCCAGCTTTTATATTAATTGAGACCTAGCGTCTCGTGTAAATTGTGTACATTACAATTGAAGTTGTATGGTTCGTGATCGTTATTTATAATTTCTTAAAAAGTAGTTTTAAAATAATGATTTCTGTGTTAACTGCTAACACTGTTCGTGTTTTATTTACGTTTGTTGTCGGAGCTATGTTAACTTAAATTATTTTCTGCTGATTTGGCCCTTTGAAGAGATTTGAGTGTTCTAATTGTCAATCTAGCAATTCGTAACCCTTCTTCAGCTACTACTTATGCACCTAATTCTTTGCCGATATTTATTTACACGCTGCTGTTGATCAAGACATATTCAAAGTATACATAATTTCGCAATGCAAACATTACTTAGGTCTTGCTAACTATTTTACTACCCGGTAGTAAAGTATTAGTACTCATTCTAAACTATAAAGTGACCTACCTAACTATACAATACCCTACATTCACTGTTACCGGTAACTATGATATAACTACAGTAATTAATATACGGCGGGTTGCGTCGCATTCCAAGGTATTGTTGCGGGTGGCGCACGCGCCGTTTCAGGCCGCAGTACCGCGATCAATGTCGCTTTGTGTCCTGCGTACATGTTCAGAGACAGCAAAAAAGTTGTTTTATGTACTTGGAGAAGTCAGTGGACGAAACTTGTTCGAAATTTGAAGTATTTGAGGAAAAAATATAAACAAGAGATGTTTTTGGTGTTCGAATTGTGAATGTTGATGAAGCTGTGTAATTTGTAGTGCATACCGTAGTATGGAGTGCGTATCAAAAGACAAAATTTAAAGTGGAATAATACTTGATTTTTAAGTTCAGTGTGAGTTTACATCGTGAGTCGTCATTTGTTTAAGTCAGTCAGTGAAAATTGTACACTAGGTACAAAATTCTTCAAAGTAATGATGGCTGAGTATTGGAATCAGTAGTGTTAAAGATGGACTATAATAGTAAAAACGTTCAACGGTTGTATTGGTTTTCAAAGTGGGTTAGTATGAATTATACTTTCTTTTTTTTTCTTCTTATTATATCAGCGATCAGCCCTGGGCTTGGAGCACATGTGATGAATCGGCTGATCGCATGCAGAGTGTACTATCCATCGACGGTATCTACTCATTTAGTAGCCTGGTGCTACTGTCGATTTTACAGCTCCAAAACATTACGTCTTTTGAGCCGGTTGAAGTAGTCTTGGAGTAGTGTTAGTGGTCTTATGAACTGGCACGCCAGTTCATTAAAGACAAGGTTTTTTTCACTAATGCTAACAATATTATTCACGTTATTGTTACAAATGTTATTGGAAAGTGGTCCATAAGGACCAATGTAACGGTGTTAAACAATAAATAAAAAAAAAAAAAAAAAAAAAATTGATTATTTTCTCCACAATATTACTCTTAATTGCTAGCCTTATTTCTACGGTAACATATTATAGGGGTATTATATTGTGGGAGACTGGTGCCTAAACTAGGCTCAAGGCCTGTATTTCAGGTCACCAGGACTCCTTCATTTAAGTTTAACAAATTATGTTATGTACTCTCTTAATGTGTGTGTGTTGTTATGTATTGTGTTATGTACTGTGTGTTGTGTTGTGTCTGTAATAATAAAGTCAAAAGGACCACACCTCTAGAATTTCAAGTCACAGAAATACGTTTTGTTTTAATAAAACTATGAGTCATCCTTTTAAGGCTGTATAAATAAATGCTTAAGTACGACATTGGAAATGAAAAGTATAAAAATATGGATTAGTAATGTGTACATGCGATACTTAATCTTACACCCAATAGACGAGTGATATCTATTGTTTAAGTACTTAGTAATGTACGGTACAAAGTACCTACTCATAGTTGACATAATCTTTAAGTACCACTTCTAGTAATCTATTTGAAGCCTGACAGTCTGGAAGGTTCATCTTCTAACCGCGCCTGTTTTAGTTTCTCCTTGTTTTTACCACAATTACTCTTGCTTAAGTACAAAAGAAGAAGCTTACCTACCTGTCCATCATAAGTTGATCTATGACGTTTTCGTCCCAACTTCTATAGGCCATCCATTGGTAAGCTTCTTCCTTTTAACGACAATCTTCCCTGTATTGTGCTAGGTTTTCCAGGTCTTCTTAATTATGTTATCAAATCTTTAAGCCTCCGTTCCGTCAGGGAAATATTCCTCCTCATCATTAACATCACTTTGCTTCTGATAATCCCCATACTTCTGTGCCAGCCTTATCCTGCTTCCACCCGCGGTGGTAACAATGTCGTCCTCCCATCTCGCCGCCAGACGGCCGACACTCCATCCCACTAACCTTTATTTCATTACCAAAATGTATTTCTCCCACATCTAACTTCTACGAATCATTCAAATCCTAGCTAGTACATATGTCGAAACAGTTCTGCTCTCCCGCACAAACCCGAGTGAGCGTGAATTCGCAATTTTAGAAGCAAACAATGTTTCAGTTCCATCACGCGTTACATTCATTCTTGTGTCATACTTTCCTCCACAATGATCGCTCATTACTGGCCTCAATCTCAATAAAAAAGATTCAATCTAATTGAATGAGTTGAATGATTCATCTCGTTTCTATTTATAGTCAATCCATTACAATAAAAATTAAGTATTCTTTCTTTGATACTAGATTTTTTATTGCCGTGATTGAATTTTTTTCTGCTTAGTTGGATGACCGCGTTAACGCCTCAGTCATTCTATTATGAAAGTGTAATGCGGTGTATCTATTTATTGATCATTTAACTAATTGTTTTAATTGAGATTTTGGCTTTTGCTTTTGATATTATAGACATTCTCTTGATCTGCAAGATTCTGTGGTATAACAGAAGAGTCCGTTGTTGTCATCTAAAAAAAAAGTTGTAAAATTCTTGTTTCCCAGTTATGTTCTTATTTCAAGTTAATCAATTTGAACTAACATGTGTCTGATTGGATATGAAGCGGTTAAAGCTGCCCAAAAATGCTACGATAAGCCATTATGATGGGGTTCCTCAAATGTAGGGATACTTTACATCGTGTCCTCTGTTATATGCGTGCTTTTAACACACATTCACACATTCACATTCTTGTACATTCACGTTGGAGGAACTTATGGAAACCACAGGACAATGCAATACTCGTTACTAAGTTCGATAAATCTCAGCCTAGCCTTTTTCCAACTATATTGGGGTCGGCTTCCAGTCTTATCGGATGCAGCTGAATACCAATATTTATGTCGATTGACTGTATATCTGACTTCCACAACCCAGTTACTGGGTATCACAATACCCCTTGGAAAGACCGGTTGACAGACTACTGGGCTTCTGACTACCCGTAACGACAGTCAAAGATCTACGAACCACAGCCGGTTCTAAGTTCTAATCTATTCTAAAACAATTGAGATTCCTATCGACGTGCTAATAAGAATGAACACTTAAGTAAAGTCATAATTCTCTAATGATTTACCAAAAGTAGTCCTTTAAGTAGTTTTAGTTGCTCTAAAATTAAAGCCGATGTAATGTTACGAGCCATAAAAACTAAAACGTAGCCCCACACATTTCCCATAGTACGTGAAATCGTAAAAGCATTTAACTGATTGGCACCATTTTTTATTATGTATGTCCATCATATATTTATGCCGATGGTGACGCGAGTTACTGCTATACCGTTGTCGGTAACGTGTGTAGAATATACTAAAATGCTTGATGACAACATATACACATGTTAGCGTTAATGTTTTTGTGTTAAAGGTGAGTTTTAAAGGCGAGTATAAGAGGCTTTTTCTTTATCCAAGTGTTTTAAATAAAATTACCATTTTCTATTGAAATGACACTTAGTGGAACAACGTGTCATAACAAGAATTAAACTACTAACAATAAAAATTTATATAGTCAACCCTATAACTGAGCCAATCGATACAGACTGAAGGACCAAACATTTTAATACTTGGTCCTTTTGTACATTTCTAATTGTTCTATCACGTATCCTGCTTAAGTCATCAGTCACAACTAAAGACCAGGAAGGGAAAGGAGATACATGAGGTATCTCCTTTCCCTTCGTGGTCTTTAGTTGTGGACCCTCATTAACCACGTCAATTACTATGATTTACAGCAGAGGTAAACTCCTTTTATGTCGGCTAATACCATTAGGGGTGACCATTAAGTGCTGACGCATTTCTACTGTCTAACTAATTGAATTGTCGTATTATCGGCTTGCTCGTTACGATTTTGTTTAGTTTCTATTTCTAGTGTTATTGTTTCTTTATTGGTATTTTGTGGTAATGAAATTGATTTGGCGAGAGCTGAGCGATGGAATTTGATTGGATTAAGTTCGGGAAGTATCAATAAAAAATACTGTTACGATAGTCTGTTATAACTGACGCCACTTTGTTAGTACAGGAGCATTCTTTAAAGCCACGGGAGCGAAGCCGCGTGCGTCAGTTAGTATTAATATTATACAGGGTGGCAGGGACATCGACGCGAAGCCGGCTATAGTGAGTATAAATACTGTAGAGCTAAGTTTGTAGGCTTGTATGAACGTTTATAATAATAAAGAAGTGTGTAGTCTGCTTTGTATAGTAAAACTAGAAAGTAGAGATGGGATTTAACAGGATAATTCTGATAACAGGTACTACTTGTTCCTAGGCTCTGAAATTACCTGTTACTTTTAACAGGGAAATTTCCTTCTTAAGGTAACTGATTAGATAGAATAATTCATACATACTTCGTAATATTTCAGACAGATAAGTAATTAGGTAACTAACTTTTAATGCAGTAGGAAAAGAATTGCTAATTCTTTGTCGCATACTTACATTCATTTAACGTCACTATCACTACTGAGCGACCTTCCCAAGTAAATTCCGAGGAATTCCCAGTCATCGACAAAATAACTGATAAATGAACGATGAACGAACAAACGTCAGGGCATGGTAAACGGTGAAATGGTAACAGAGAACTGTGAATTCAGTTCCTAGGTTATCTGTTAAGCTGCAGTTACTAGGTATTTGTTAACAGGTAATTAATTCCTAGCACATCTCTACTAGAAAGATTGGTTGGCTTACTTCGGCATAATATTGTCTTGGTCATTTTTTCCGTGAAAATATTAAGAAAAGTTCTTATTTTGGTGCCCATCAATTAGATTTTACTGTGAAAATTGTACGTGGTAGACAATCCTACATAAGTCGGAACAATCGGATACCATCCTAAATCAGAACCAAATAGTCGGAAAAAATTCACGAATTTCCTCTCATCTGATACTTTAGACCTGAGTTCATAGACTCCGTGCAAAGCGAAACATTTGATTTGCAGGTTCCACAATAAACGCTAATCCGATTAGAAAAAAAAAAGGCTTTATTCATTCAGCCTAATCCACCACTTAATGAACTTACAAGCAGCGCAGGAGTTGCGTAACTACAACTACTTACCCTTGAACTGAAAACAATACCATTCATTAAATTTATTACACAATAACCGACGAAAAATTTCAACGAAGGGGGGTTCAGAATCATGTACTGAATCCATGGTAACCGGCTTCGCGTCGATGTCACGGACACCCCGTATAAATATTAGTATTATCTCCTTTTACATGTAACTGGCGAATTATGATGAACACCTCCATTACTAAACAGCATGGTTCTGTATTTCTCACTTTTCCTTTTCGTCTATATCTTTCTCATTTTAGTGTGTCGATGTTTGCGGCTGATCCTTATTCGTGTTTCTGTTCCAACATTTGTAATTGTTATGTCCTATGTTTTGACTTAAATGGTGCATCTGCTTTAGTATTAAATCGACATTGCTGGTTAGTCAGTGTTCGAGAATTTTACCTGTACAGGTAACCTAAATTCTTACACGTAGTACGAGTATTAGCCTTCCATTCACGTAACTGTAAGTTCTTTAGTTTGAGTCACCTTGTAGGTACTGGTATTTTAAATCAATGCTTTTTCTTGGTGATTTTTTTTTTCATTTGGATTTTGTCGTCTTTCACTTGTCTAGCTATATCAATTGACTACTATACCAAAATACATATAATCTAGTATTCCGGTATAGTAGTCATAGTTGCTTTTATTAAAGCGTTAATAATAAGAATCAAACCCTTTGGTCCTTCAACCCGCGGTCATGAAGTTAAAACGATACGCATCATTGCCCATTGACCACATCTGGGACGCCTTTTGTCCCACATAGGTTCTCGTATCTATTAGTTTAGTATATTCCTAGTAGCTTATTTTAAAGTTTCTAGCATATAGGTAAGCGCAGCCATTGAATCTTGACCAAACCGGGTCTTTGCCTTCTAATACTGACCGTATATAATGCCAATTTTACCAGTACCGCTGAAAAATCATCGCTAAATTTATGATTTCGAACCACGCTGCACCCGGCAGTGCTGCAGCGTCACTACTGGTCCCCATACATTTTCTAAAGGTTTATTTGCATGAGATTACATGCCGAGCACGGTAGCAATGCTGCGCGACATTGATATGCAGCGTCATATGCATCGTTGGTCGGAATCATACCTTAAACCTTGCTTATTTTGTACCTAATAGTTCAGTTTAAGTACCAATTCAGTACAGGAGACTCCTACAAACTGGTTTCAGGTCACGCTAACAAGTGAAATCATTTTAAAATTTTAAAAAGCCCCGACACAATAAAAAACTCATTTCTCTTTCCTACTTCATCACCAGACCCTGTTCATTATACCCGTTATCTATAAAATATTTATTAAGACCATTCCAATTAGTCCAAACACGATACCTGTGCTGTAAGTTGGTAAGGGAGCTGGGTATCCTGCAAATTCCAGGTGATGCTGCAGAATCAGTTCAAGGTTACTATGTTCTTCTAATATCATTGAAGTAATAGCATACCAAATTTCAAATCGTTCAGATCAGTGGAAAACGCTCACATCTATTCATCAACTAGAAAAGAACTGATAATCTTCAAACGGCTGAACCGATTTTGATAAAACTTATCTAAGAACCATTTCTAGAAAACCTGCTTTCAAATAAAAAACCGCGTTCAAATCGGTTCACCCGTTTAAGAGCTACAGTGCCGTAGACAGACACACACATAGTGGTCAAACTTATAACACCCCTATTTTTGCGTCGAGGGTTAAAAATAAATTCATAAGTAGGTATTAAAGTTGTAAATAGCTGGTCCGGCCTGGTCAATTGGTTTAATATAAAAAGTGACGACCTTTATGAGTGATCGATGATGACAACGCATAATCGGAGTCCTTGGTCCTTAGTAGTGCACGCGTTGTCATCGGATCTTGTCTGAATCGACTATTTGTTCATTGACCGGAAGAAAACTGCTTTTATTAGGTTTCTATTATACTACTACCTTAATGCCCGCATTGCTACTGTGTGCCTGACGATTGCAGGCGACATTTACTGGTCATTCACTTAGTAGATAAAATACTGTCGGAAGTTTTTGGCCTTTTGAGACTCACGTTCAGATTAAACTAACCAACCAATTGGAAACAACAGAATGGTTTGCATTTATGTAATTATTTTGAAATCTTGACTGGCTCGTTGGTCTAGTGGTTGCAAGCGCTACTGAGGAGCATGCGGAGTCAAAGTAAAAAAAAAAAGTGTTACTGGGTTTTCCATTCTGGAATTTTTCAGTAGCAGCCTGGAGTCTGGATTTATACCCGGTTGATGGCAATAGCCTCGCCCCCTAATTCATGGGACTTAAACAGAACTGGCATTTATATATTCGGGGGACACAAGCGTTATGTTATTTGAAATCTTATTTGACCTAAAAACAGTCACGGTTCCACAGCTGACCCAGTCTTCAATCATTTTGATCCCCCATCAAAACACTTCGTAACCCATCAACCACTCCTACATTTCTACAAGTACTTACACCAATTGATTCGAATATAAAAGTGTACGCATCATAATCAGGCTCGTCCCGTGACGCGGCGTCTCCTAGTCTGGCACTCTGGCACTCAGGACCAACCGGGTCAACGCCCACTGACCGTAATGCGATGCTTGTTATACCACGCACGGAGGATATGTCATGTCCTTTCTCTTGGTTATAGGAATGCTTGGAATTCTTGATTTGGATCGAGTGGATTTGTTGGGAGTGTTTATTTAATAACTTTGGAAGTCTGAAAGGATTTAGCAAATAAAATGAGTTCAGATTATCTCAAATCCCTAAAAAGTGTTTCAGAGACATCGGTATAAGCGTCAGTTTTCAAAGGCAACTGCATCGTCTTTGTCTTTAGAAGATTTTTTGAAGATTTAAATTTTTAATGAACTTCATTGTAAAAGTCAGTATTAGTCCACTCAATCTGCACCTCTACGTGGGGTTATAGCTCCAGGAGTAACCCTTCATATACCTGGCAATCGGTAAACCAAGCAGTGTCATATTGACGCGAAAAAGTGAGACTACGATGACTGATACTAATAAGATGCTCCAAGATCGAGTTGCGGTCTTAGATTAATAACAAGGACCTTGAAAGTGAATCCTCTAAAAACAAAAACATGATGATATTTTTGTCAAAACATTTCCTTTTTTAACACAATCTAAAGTATTGACGAACAACCATGCCAGCTTGCCCTATGACTCATATTGGTCCGTTATTATACCGGGTCTTTGCATTATGTATGTTTTTTTTTTTTTAATAGATATTTATACCTAAACCTGGTCCATTATAACGTTACTTTACGAGTTTGCAAAAACTCGTATCAAGGCTCAGCACACAGGCGCAACGCGACTCCGGTAGATTAATTTCCATGAACTTATCATAGAAAATGTTCCACCAGAGTTGCGTTGTCCGCGTTGGCGTCCAGTTGGTCAGAGTTTTTGTATTTAATGTTTGACACAAGTTTTGAAATCCGGTTTATTTTATTCGTAGGCATAATGTGCGAATAAATGAGATTCTATTAGAAGGATTAGTGGCATTATATTATTTTTGATGATGTGATGCAGTCATCTTTGCATTTTTGTAATGTTCTTAACTTATTTGGTCCTTTTTATGTTTTTTGAGGTTGGGAAATTATCAAATAACTTCTCCCGCTCTGAGCGGAGCGGGAGGGTTGTCAGACTTTTACTGACTAAAACCCACCCGTGTTCCTTCCGTTGCCTGTGTGCCGGGGCCGCATTATCCCTTTCGGACAAACCCGCAACCCATATACACATGCATTCAAAGATATTGTTCAAATATCAATGACAAATGTTATTCTTTATTTTTTCATTTTTGTACGCAATTCACCATGACAACGCATAAGCATATTCAGCCTATAGTGTTCCCACTGCTGAGACAAATGCCACCTCTCTGTGAGAGGGAGTGGGCCGTAATCCACCACGCGGGCCTAGTGCATGTTGGTTGGTCACTATTACAAAGTGATATCAATAATTATGAAAGAAAAAGTGAATTTCTAGGAGTCAATTAGTTACAACAGGGTCCTGAAATACAACAGTCATCATGAATTTTATAATAATGCAACCTCTGATCACTAACGTCTGTCTGTAACATGGTAAACTAATGGTAAGTAAATCCGTTCAAAAATGTGAATGAACGAGGAATTCTTGTACATACCTACATTAATGAAAACTACAGTTAAAAGCAACAATGTAACTAGTTAGTACTGTTCGGAACGTGAACGTGTATAGATAGAAACATTTCGTCTTCATCCTACTATTGTTAGAGCAAACAGTTCGTTCAACAAAGACGCCGATATTTATCACGATTCAAAGTAAATATTGGTCTTTTGAGAACAGGCAAAACAAGAACGGGACATTGTTGAAATTCTGCATGTTTTTAAACGTGCGTATTCTCTGATTGTTGATATTACGTCCAAAACTACTTTGAGAGTTCTGGTTCAACTTAATTGGCAGCTCTAATTTTCTGTCATCAATGAAATATAGCAATATGTTAGTCTTATCCAGTATGGGCAAGTGATGAGGAGGAATGAAACGCATCATGAATAAAAGTGATGAACAGAATGTTGTTGGATGGAGAGGTAGAGAATGACAAAAGATAAATGGATGGATGTGAGGAATGATAAACAAAAGAAAGGCATGATAGCTTGACGAATGACAGTTGCGCCGACACAAGTACTATGGGACAAGAGCAGGAAGATGATGAGTGAAATATAGCAATATTTTATATTTGCGTGTATTTTGTAAGATTTAATAAGTAGTTGGTCCTTTTCGCGAATTTCGAGATTAAACAATCAGGTCTTGCAGTAGTGACAAGTGTACATTAAATATGCTAAGGACTCCACCATATGAAATAACAATAAAGAAATTCGTTGATGCGTCATTCCAATACTGACGAAAGCTGGACATTTGAACGGCTACCAATATCCTGTGCGTCATCAAGGTATGAGTCTCAGACGTACGTGATGTCAAAATGATGGCAAATGATATGAACGGATAGGGTTGACAATCTATTCCCTGTCAAACCTATTTGTGCGTAGATTTAATAGGTGAACTTGTGGCGGCATCTATAATGCAATATGTGAACTACGCATCACCCTGACGTCACGCAAAAGAAGGTTACCGCGCCACCAGTACATATACAACGTCCCAACATCAATCGTCGTAGCCCACCAGACACAACATCCGTCTGGTCGGAGGATCCTCACTCTTCTATGGAGGATGAGTGAACCTTACACCCTGTTCCTCATACCTCTATAAGGTGATGCTTTTCCAAGAATCCAGAGTCTTGACTTGTGCAAAAGAATCAATTCACCTAGACTGTCGTACGTAAGCTCCCAAAAAGGATCTTTTGAGATGATTGGACACGTGACATTTGAAGTATCACGTGTCCAATTTTCTCTATGTTGTGGGTTTGAATCTATTCTTCCCACACCGGTGACCGTGGTAGTTCTGATTCCTGAACTGGTCTGTTCAAGCCAGCAAGTTGAGCTCGTAATTTACCGTCGACTGTTCAACAGAGCATTGTTTTTTAGCCACCAGGTGCAAAGAAATTTAAGTCTTATGAAACATATATTACTGGTTTTCTTTCAAAAATCAAAAGTCATTTATTCAAACTAGGCTGAGAATCAGCAGCCCCAGCAGCACAGCTGTCTGTTCAGTTGGAAAAACTAGTGGCGCAACAAACTCCCAAGCAGCACAGCTGTCTGTTTCTAATGCCATTCCAGGGGACTGGTTGTTTTCCTCAAATGATTTTCAGATGTTTCATAAATAAATTATATTCACGAATGGCATCATTGCGGTTCGATATCAGTTGATAAATTGCACTATTTAGAGACGGTCGGTCACCTCATTATCTATTTTTGTAATACAACGGTAGGTAAACATTTTCCTTTAGTTTGCTCGCATTTTGTCATTAGTACTGATTGAAATACTGTGTTGTGCCGTGAACTGTTGTCTGAAATAATAAATATTTAGGTTGTTGCTAGTGATTCAGATTGGTCATAAATACTAGGATGGGCCAAAAACACGTGAGTTACAGTATCCAAATGATTGCCAATAATAATGGCGACTACTTCTTTATTATCTTTTTTTGTGTCCGAGAATGGTGCAAGCTGGTTAACAGCTTAGAAAGTCAGAAGATAGTCATTATCAGATCACGTGGAGGCTTTTGTCCTAAAAAAGTAGTCAACATAATGACACCCTTCTAAACACCTTGTTATGTATCAACAGATCCTCCTAGTTCTAGAGCCATGGTCAGCACTCGCATGACCCTGATCACTATAGGCATAGCTCAGAATGGCAATTGTTTCACCTGACATTCTTAACTTTTCTGCGTTCATTATAAGGCGTCGTCGCGATGGCCCAACAGATATCCTTATAGCTCGCGCGATGCCCATCGTCCGATGGTCATCACGCGATGCCGCCGCGTTGCTGTGCTCGCGCGATGAAGTATGACCTATTACGACACTCAAAAGAGATTTGTAGCTTTGATTGCACGATCAAACCCATCGTACGATCGTTATTAAGCATTACCTCTGGTAACGCGCGATGACTTGCAAGCTTCAATTAGGACACTCTAAAGAAATGTGTGTTTAATCTCGTCGTGCGACTAAATCGCAACGTTTGCTCGTACGATCGTAACCAATTAGGACGACGCTATCACTTAAAACTTTGTCACACCTAGCACTTACAACTCCGTACGTAATGTACGAATTACACGTCACTTGTCAGAACGCTAACTGTCGCTGCCACCTCAATTTGTATGCTCTTCTTACCCTACACAACACTAAACGCACAGAATGCGTTGACAGTTATTTAGATACCATCACAGTAGTAACGGGACCGTACGTGTTACTATTGTTGTTATTAGTAGTAACTATAGGGGAACACATAGTACTTTGTCATTTGTATACCAGTCTCGCGTGTTTTTAATTTTACTCGGTTGGTAGTGTTTACTAATGTTTTGTGATGTTAAATGGCGTTTGTGGTGACCAAGTTCTTGATAGGGGTCAAATAATGGGTACTTATACTTTTCATTATTAATTATTACCATATTATCTACATGGTTGGAAGTGGGTCTCGAACTTGACTGGCGAAATTTGGGTGTGTGGACTGTACTGTTCCTCTAACTACCCCCTCGGGAAATACAGGCGTGGTGTTATATTGAGTAGTCACAGGCACGCACTATAGGAGACGTAAGTACCTTTCTCGTACGTGACCATGGACCTTTATCGAGTTTGAATGATTAATCGCGGCTTGCGATTATGACGGCTGCTCAGCAGGGTGATTTCGTAAGACACCATGGCAATGACTTTTTTTTTGGGTGGGTTATTATCACATAACTTCTCCCGCTCTGGGCAGAGCGGGAGGGCGTGTCAGGCTCTTACTGACTATAACCTCCGTGTTCCTTCAGTTGCCTGTGTGTTGCCAGGTATCCCTTTCGGACTTTCCCGTGACCCTGGCAGCCAATGGCAATCCCTTACATTTTGACAGTCCAACAATATCCATTGCGTTTTAAACTTTGTTGATCAAGCGAATTTTTCATTAGCAATTTCCTTCAAAGTCTTTCGATTTCTGGGTTGCTGGAGGCTCATTCGTGGAGGTCTTTAGAAGAGTTAGCCATGACCAACAAAGTCGGTCCGTATGCCGATCATGAAGCAGAACGAGAAAATCAACAAAGCTATAAGCTGCAGCTCCTGCAGCTGACTTATCATATCTGTTAGCACGTTGCGTTTCATTCATTAGTAAAATGGATAGCGCTGTTTTCTCTCTTGCATATTTTAGGTATCATTTTACAATCAAACTATTCTTAAAAGGTATTATCTTGTCAGGAATTCCATGAATTGCAGCGGATGTAAACGACCTATCAGGGAGGTAGACACCGCTTAAATGACCTATTGTATTGTTCACATAACATAAAATGACACCTGGTTTCCCTGAGGAAGTAGGCAGAGATGTATAGTAGGCACACACACACATCGCCAGTTTTTTATTTTAAGCCCTATGTAAAGGACTACCTGGTCTAGTGGTCGCAAATGAAACTGCTGAGCATGAGGTGAAGTATTATTGGGTTTTTCCATCCTGCATTGGTCAGTAGCAGCCCGGAGTCTGGATTTTCGCCCAGTTAATGGCAATAGGATCCCCATTACATGGGACTTAAACATAACTGGCGAAATGTGGGTGTATTATAGCTCTGCCTAGGTATGGAGGCGTGATGTAATGTTATTTTATGTTATGTAAAAGGGAGTAAGCAAGTAAATGTAAACTTGCCACGGTAACTGGAGTAACTGGGTTATGGAGATGAGATAGACAGTCACTACATATACAGTACATTTATTTTCTTAATGTCTCTCCGCAAACTTCGTGTTTCGTCAGACGTCGGATTTCTATCAGTTGCACTTGGTCCTTGTACGTATATTCTCCTACCGCTACACCCGCGTTGCCGCTAACCATAATTATCAAAGTGCAATAAGGTAAAGAAATAAGGTAAATAGGTGTGCATATAATATTATATTCACACCTATAGCGATTTGGGTATTTTTATAATAACACGTGCAGTTGCTCTTGGAAAGCACCATTTGGTGAAGTGAAACTGACGATGAAGACCACAGATGGCCACCGGAACTAATCAATAATAAGTATTTCACGGGTTGCGATTCGATTCGATTACATTAATATGAATACCAAGCAATTTATGCTCGTCACAATGTATATGGACAAGCGGAGCTGATGGTGAAGTACCAGGAGAACTCTTCAACGATTAACGTCCCAGCTTCGGGAAAAGCAATATTTTGTAAAAGGTGATGAGTAGTCAACATTAGGCTTTTGTAACTTAGATAAATCACAAACTGACCCACTAAAAAGCGAAAAATATAAAGTTTTTTAAGTAAATTAAATTTCGGAAGTCGGTGGCAAATAACGAAAATACAAAACCACCGATTTCCGAAATTTATTTTATTTTTCACTATGTAGTCTTTTGGGAGGTCGGTTGTTTTTTTTGTAAAAAACTTTTATATTTTATCATTATACCTAGTCTTTGTAGTACCAGGTATCAACAATTAAAGTAATAAATAACTTGAGACGGGCAGTTAACCTATTCGCCTACTAGTAATTAATGTAATAAGAAGTAATAAATGTCGTTGGAACTGGATAAGCAAACAATATTTATTGAATGAGTATTGATAACAATATTGTATAGAAAGTAGGTTATTTAATTCATTTAAATGGATATTTACCAAGTGTTTTAATGGCCTCAATTATAAGTGGCTAAAAACACCAACTAAGTACCTACTATTATCGGCTTTATTTATCACCATTGCACACTGGACGACGGGATTGTCAGAGGTAAATTTAAAAACCGGCCAAGTGTGAGTCTTACTCGCACACGAAGGGTTTCGTATCACCATACAATATTTAGCAAAAAACGCCGAACAAAAACACGTTTCTTGTATAGTATTGTTGCGTTGTTATTGTTATGTTGTTATAGCGTCAATAGAAATACACAATCTGTGAAAATTTCAACTGGTTACCTATTACGGTTCATGAGATACAGCCCGCTGACAGACAGGCGGACGGACGAACTGCGGAGGCTTAGTAATAGGGTTCCGTTTAGCATTTTTCGGGTACGGAACCCTAAAACCAGGCTGACCAATGATCATCTCCCCAAAATAATCTCTAGGTAGTTCTAATAATTAGTAGGTAATAAGCACTTACGAAAAGAAGTTTTATTTCGTTTCTTAATAAGGTACACTCTGGAAAATTTATAAGCAAATTGACACCCTTCGTCAATTGCTGTGTTATAGCCATTTCATACAACTGTCAAAGAATTATAGTTGTGATTTGAATATTCGGACAATTTAAGTTGGCAGCCAATTTGCCCCACAATTAATTCCCCTGACTTTACTTAAATAGCCAAATTAATTCTAATGACATATTAGCGTAAGTTTCATGCTAAAGTAAATTAACACGCAGAAAATTGCTCACTTTTTTAGCCTAAAAAACAAACAAACGTTAAACACAGCACCTGTCATGTCATAATGACGATGAAACCTAATTACTCCTTTGGTTTACAACCAACTATTTGTTAAAGACATAATGCATACAGCGATAAGATAATGATGTTTTTGTTCGTCTAATGGCACAAAGTTCAAATACCCTAAAATGCACATACAAGTCTGCTATAGTTTCACCGGTACCACTGTATTGCCCCTAAGGTATGCGTGACAAGGCGGGGGTGAGACGCCATGAGCGTTGACGAATGAAGGGCCTGCACTGCCTCCCCGTTTCGCCGCGCATATATCTAAGGCGCGGTACAGCGCGGCAGCGGTATCGGTCAAACTATGTATAACATAATATGCCTGCATTCCCCGAAAGGCATAGGCAAGGCATAAGTATGTATCTACACCCACATTTCGCCAGCTATGTTTCAAGTCCCATGTTATAGGGTTTATAGGGAGCGAGCCTATTGCTATCAAATGGACATGAATCCGAGCTGCTGCTGAGAAAAAAACCCAACAACACTGCCAGACCTGGGGTTTAAATCGAGGAGCTCTTGCTCAGCAGAGCACTTTCGGCGACAAGACCAATGAGACAGCCGAAGGGTAAATTACAGAGATGAACTGTGAAAATCAGAGAATTTCGGAGACATTTTGACAAATTGAAGCGTATGTTTTCGCTAAGTTTTGTCTCTTTATCTTAGTTTCTCTCTCTTAAACTTAGTCCCCCTTAGTCAGAAGTATGCTAAGAGAATATCAAATAGGGCCCAGTGACAAAAGCTACATATTTCATAGGGATTTTCTCCACTTTCTTTGTTCTTATAATTCCTAACTACGCCTGTCCTAGGGTAATCTCTATACGGTGTGGGCTACAAATTAACTGTCACAGCATTAGAGATCTTTTGGCTACGTGTTTGAGGTAAATTAACGAGATAGCTTATTCAATTTCATCAAGATAAAGCCTCTATGGCCAAGCTTAAGATATTCATTTTCGTTATTATTTTCATAAATGAATTGGCAAGAAACCGTCATAATATTAATCTTTTTAAATAGTTCCCCGAGAGATTCGCGACGATGTAGATTATTAATGGCTCTGACAGCTCTCTTTTGTAAAATAAAGATGGATTCAATGTCACAGCCCGACCCCTTACTTACCCAAAGCTCAAGCTAAGTATCGTCTAGTAATCTCAGACTAAGATATTCTATTCTAAATCCTCCCTTTTTCCACTCCTCTTTGATCTGCGTCTGCCCTGATTGCATAATGTTCAATCAAATAAATCATCTTGAGTGTAGTCTGTATGTCTTGTGGTTGTGGTCACAAGGGATTGTATTACCCCTGTCGTGTCCATAACAATTTATTATCTATACGGTACATTTGTTTAGTATTTTATGTCTTTAGTCTTGTAGATACAATGGACGTTTTTTGGGCCTGTTTTTGGATATCATCCGCCTTGCCTTTTTCCAACTATGTTGGAGTCGGCTTCCAATCTAACTGGATGCAAGTGAGTACCAGTATTTTACATGGAGAGACTGCCTATCAGAGGCCCTAGTGTGAGTTTCTTTTAACCATCTTGACTTTACGCAACCGGCCTTCACCAGTGAAGGGCCAATCGGGAGGCCCGAACGCGCCGATGCGCAATGTCGAGATGGTTAAAAGAAACTCACACTAGGGCCTCTGGCCTCTACAACTCAGTTACTGGGTAGCACGACATTGCTTATTAAAACTGGGGTCTGTAATGGTAAATTACTGTAGCATAACCATTCTTCGGTCGAATCTTAAAATCTTTTTCCAAATTATGTCTGGCTTCTTAAACCCCATAAATATCACACATATATTTGCATTACACTTGCTCACCTTCACCTTTCTCGTCTTCAAAGCGCAACAAAGTATCAAAACATCTGAGCTGTAAATAAATGTGACTGCTCTTGCGTCAATCAATTTTATGGGTCGGCTGCCGGGCAGTCAAAGATTATGTTGCTCGGATATCCAGCGCACTTTAACTAAATCAAAGGGACGAGATGTGGGACTGTGGCACGGAGTAGATATCCACCAGAGACCAAGCTTTACTCGCTCCAACACTTTATGACACGGCAATTTTTATAGGTACGTATGTTTGACCACTCTTACTTGGTAGTAACAGTCGTTACCGACGATGCAGTCAACGATGGTGCACGCTTGACCAGACTAAAAAGTTTTGCGGCTTTGTGTGGCGATTATGCGAGGACCCAATCTCGTCAACGACCAACGTCACACATAATATATATACAAAATGTAAATGCAGACGTTTGGTCTCTGTTAGTAGTCTACTCTTTGGATTATGGGCTGTATGATATATTTTTGTATGGTCTCGACAGTTTTGTTAAACAAAGTGGTGTGGTATGGATGTTATTGTATGGCGTGCGTACTTTATTGGTCCTTTTGGTGTTTGCTTTTCTGCTAAGAAAAATTTTGGTCCTTCGTTACATAAGTTTGGTTTAATTGAAATTCAGATGTGCTTGAAGACCATTCAATGAATGTGACTAGTACTGTGAATATGAAATGCCGTAGAAGGAGGCTCAATTATTTCGGCAGCTGGATAGTCTCTATTCATTGGAAGGGTTGACGTAATAAATTTAGCCTAAACAACCGTTTGTAATTTTCAGAGACAACCAATGAATTTGTATTCTTCTGTATGACTAAACTAATTGTGCACTCGCCAATCTACGCATGACTATCGCACTTTTTTATCAAAAGCATTATTGTTATTAATTGATTCGCTATCGCTACGTTTCGAATCGTTTGATTAGAAAGATGTTTTTTTAAGATACATTTTTTGTTACTCTTCTATGGCTTAATCTGTAGGTTCAATGTATGTTATTTTAATACCGGTATTTTATTTAGTGTTATTAAACAAAAGACATTGTATAAGAGACAACAAGGATAGTAAGAGCTAGTTTAAAAGTTCCTGTAACATTACGCAGCTATGTACAAAAATGCTTTTAAAACACGGTGTAAAGTGCAACGAACTTTGTTGAACTGCCGAAATGATAGCTACTGCGGTTATGAACGTATCGCACAATTAGGGCGCTGGGCCTTTTGGCAGGAAAAAAGATAGTAGAACTATTGATAAACACAATGGTGTTATTTGTTTCGGACCTTTACTTGACAAGTCAGTAAATCAATCAACTTAGCCTATCTCAGCCCATAACTGGACCCCTGCTCCCCTCAGCACGCGTAGCATGATCACAATAGACGACGACTGTGAATCTGTCATTTTGTCTATTCTTCCTACGTCTGACATGGCCAACCAACTGCCAGTAAGCAGAGTACCTATTTAAAAATTCACAAATATGTAAATTAATAACTTAATCCTCGTTGTTTCAGAGCCAAACCGCCATGTTTAACTTCATGAAAAAGACCGCGGTGTTGACAGGCGGTGATGTGGGGGGCGGTGAGGAGCGTGACGGAGAGAAAGAGAGGCGGAAACGAGAGAAGAAGGAAAGGAAAGAGAGAGAGAAACGGGAGAGGATAGCGGCCGGGCTGGAAGAGCCGCTGAGGCTAGAGGAGGTGAGTTTGAAAGAAGTAGGTACAAAATAAGTATTTTATGTTTTGGTTGTGTCACCAGCATGCTGACACGAAAGGTATTAAGTCCCATATTGGGAGGAGCCTTCGTTTCCCTATATTCCAGTTTCAGCTTAATGAACAGTAAATGAATATATTACAAAGGTCGTGGAATCAATACCTACTAAAATGATATAATATATGATGCTCTTATTCATTTTGTAGCAAACTTAGAGACAACCAAAAAACGAGCGAGGCTTACAGTAGTCGCATATGATGTGTAGCATCTTGGCTGACAGTACCAACCTCTCGTAAAATCGGTTGGTACCATCTGACGGCGAACTCTAGCACCGCGCGCACTCATTCTCAATTCCTCGGGTTCCTGTTACACACTTTCGTCCCTTTTCACGAAATCACTCCCATAGATTACAGGAGGAGGAAGCGAGAGGAAAGATGTTACGCATCAAAAATATTCATCGTTCCAAAACTAAGGAACTTCAGAAACTGGCTCACGCATAAGACCACACCACTTTGAAATATAAACAGTTTCACATCATTATCGCATAATGTAAACAGACGCATTATCATAATATACGCGATTATAATTAAAGAGTAATATACGAGCCCATCGAGCCTAGAGAAAACTCACACGCCCATAATAAATTCAAACTAACTGTCCTCCAATATCATGCAAATTCAGATATTATAATCCATAAAAATGCCTATATAATTATTGAAGTTTCTTTAATTTCTAAAACCGTTGAAAGATGAGCATTTAAGTTGAAATCTCTAATGATGCTAATAAAAATCTATAGGTATATACTATATATTATAAACCATATTATAATATTTAATAATATTTTAAAGAGGTAACATTTGTGAGTTTGTATGTAGGGGATAATTTTCGGAACTTCTGATCCTAGTCCGAAAATTCTTTCAGTAATGTAATGCTACAGTATTGCCGAGTGTAGTAAGACATATCCTATACTATTAAACTAGCAATATTTGTATATGTATTTGTAATCACGTTCTCGAAATTGGCTCCAACGATTTCGATGAAAGTTTTAATATAGGGGTTTACGGGGGCGAAAAATCGATCTAGCTAGGTCTCATATCTGGGAAAATTCGTTTTCTCCGTATTTTCACCCGAGCAGAGGTCGGTCGACCAAAGTTAAGAACAAGATGGCTACCTACCTTAGAATAATGACATATAATTATGGCAGCATGGAATTAGTATAAAGTTTTGTATACTATTAAATGAGCATTGTCTATTTTTACCAGAGCAGAGCTCGGTCGCCCAGGTACTTTATGTTAAAACTAGATTTGTCGAGCGGACGAAGTCGCCTGCAGAAGCTAGCTCTATAATAAAGGCACAGCTACATTGATTGATTACGTTATTGAATTGGCTTGGCTGTGGTTATGGTCGCTCCGTCGAATTTCAATTCGTGAACAAGATCTTCCGGTTTTTAGGCTGTTTATACAACTGTTTCTTTATTCATTTATTGGCGACGTGTCAAGGTCTGTTCTCTGTAATTAATTGGGACAGTGGAACACTTATTAATACGTCTTGATTGTCTCGAATTTGATGGGATAATTCTTTTGTTTCCGTTTTTAATTAGAGTTGTGCGGTCTGGGCCTAAGAATAGATTTGCTTTCGTATTTTACTGTGGTTTTCGTAGGGATAAATTCCTGACATAAGCTTCAAAGGGAAATGTAATAATATAGCATATGTCTAGATTTTAAGCCTTCTTGGCTTGGTTTATCATTGTAGTCGGTCTATCAGGTTTTACTACGATTGCTGCGGTTGGTCCGTGGATGGGTGACCATCTTTACATACCAAGGACCCCTCCGTGCCTTGCTGCAAAGCCGTTGGTCCCGGCTGTCATTTGTGGATCTTTGACAGTTGTTGCGGCCTGGGGGGCCACTCCCAAAGCGAAATCCGTAGTTTCGTCCGAAGTTACGTGCGCTTCGTTCTCCTTATCACTAACGGTATGTCCATAAGTGAGACGGTGTACGATGCGCCCATAACTACGGAATTCGCTTAGGGAGTAGGCCCCCCGTATACGGGTCGTCAGAAGTCCGAAAGCCTGACAACCAGTCTTACCCAAGGGGTATCGTACCTATTACCCAGTGACGGGGTTATGGAGGTCAGATAGGCAGTCGCTCCATGCAAAATACAGATATTCAGCTGCATCCGGTTAGACTGGAAGCCGACCCCAACATAGTTGGGAAAAGGTTGATGATTTATCATTACAGTTTCCCTTAAAGTGCAGATTATATCAATAGAAGTCATCCAGGAGTACAGACAGCTGACCCGAAAAAAAATGTCAGTTTGAAACTGAGCAGGATAGTGAAAGAAGAGTGTTTAGTTAATCCTATTATAATGTAAACCGATACAGTGTTAATCAAAAGTTCATTTACCGTTTAAGCCAGAAAACATTTACTGCTTCATAGCCATCGGAAGCCTCACGACTTCCGATGGCTATCATAATCATTCATTTGCCAGAATATGTAACATTAAAATGGTCTTAAGTATCATCACATTCCGCCAAGTGTAGCGTGCAAATATTATGTCCATATATTTATTACAGGACAGAGATTATTAGGTCAGTATTAACATTATTGAACGCATACTTATGAAGTGACTTAAAAAGCGTTTTTCATAATAATTAAGCGGAGAAATCCAGTCAATAACAAGCCTACAAGTTTTTATGGTGTCTAAAAATACGGTATATATCATCTGTCTATGTAAAAAACTTCGTAGATAACCAGTAAATGTTTTTGCTGTAAGTGTTCCCCGATATACTTACACTAAAAACTGTTAGTAATCTAGTCTGTATAAGAGCTTTTTCTAGATTTTCTCTACTTGTTTTTTCTTGCAGTCACGACATCTTTGTTATCCGAGACGAGACACGGCCCTAATTTTTTGGCTGGTGTCTTTATTTGTTCTTTCATTTTGGTTGGCGATACAAGCTTGGCTGTAGTAGGTTTCCACCATTCGCAAATATAACAACCTAATTGGTAGCTTATATATTTGCGCTGTTTGGGGTTGAAACACTTGGGCCTTGGGGTCGGAGTGCTCATCGAGTATTTCAGGATGTCGCCAAGCGGTTGGTCGACTCTTCACGTGACCAGAGGGCTGGCCTATTTTTAGGCCAAAGAATCAGCATTGCCATACAACGTGGCGATACTGCCAGCATTTTGGTCACTTTTTCCATTGACAGAAATGCGGACGAATTTTTTGATGCCCAATGAGCTCTTCCCGTTTTTTTACGTACTTGTACATTATATATGTTTTAGTGATAGCTTGTATATTGTATTTAAAATTTATCAAAATATATTATAATCGTCGAATTAATTAGTAAGTTAGTAAATTCCAAGAGCAACTATTAATGAGTTCCTTATGTCTCAATTTATTTTAGGTATGTCTCTTCTGTTTCCTTAACAATTAAAACGATAGTTTTGGTTAGGTACTAAAGTTATACAATAATAGTTGATGTAAAATACCTATGCTCTGAAAAATCAATTTTGCTAAGCTATGACAAAGATACGAGAGCACTAGCTTTATAGAATGTATACCTGTGGTGTTAACTAACTAGTAGCCGAGACCACCCAGAACTATCCTACTTACATAATTCATTATAATGAAATAGAAACGCCAACAGTTACTTACGCATCAAATTCTTGCGCGTGACCGCATTTTGCATGATCAAGATTTATTGATCAAAACAAACAAATGGTATTTGCAGGATTGTTCAACAGCACGACTGTGAAATGTCAAAGATTTTCATGACTTTATTTAAGGTTGGGCCCAAGCTTCCAATTCGCTTCAGAATTGAGTGCACCGATAATCGGATCCTAGGACCTAAAACAAGGTTTCTTCGATTTGTTTCCTTTCCTTTAGGCGTTTTTGTTTCAGTCGGGGATGTCTGGGTTGTATGTTGTTAGACTCTTAATTACAAAACATAACGCACGATTGCTTTCCCCGGAGGGTTAATCAGATGCACAACACACAACACTAAAGTTACACAAACTCACTGACGACCATAAGGGTGAGTATAGGTACACTCTCTGCCTTCTGGGAAAACAGGGTTGATGTGACTCCGTATAATTATTAAGTCAATAAATATATAATCTTTGTGTACAACAACTGCGATGGGACGAGACTAATTTCCTTGATACTCGTTTGATACTGTATAACTTTTACTAATGTCAATTTTCTGGCGAAAAGGGCCAGTTTTATTTTGGCTTTATTTCTTGTTTGCCGTGAGTTCCCGATCTAGAACCGAAGTTCCAACTCCAGTAAGCCTGCTCGGGAGTTTGCTGCGCCACTTCTTCTTCCCAGCTAATGCGCTAGGAAATGGTGAAGGACGGGCGTTTTTGGGGGACTGTCTTATGTAATTTTGACGTTCGAAAAGTGCTGATTCTCAGCCTAATTTGAATAAATGACTTTTGAATTTAGTGTAAAATATCCGATCACGTGAATTAAATAGCAGATCGGCAATACGGGCCCAGCCTTACCATAGTTCTGATCTTTCCAAATCCTCAGAGAGGGTGTGTCGCAATAGGTCAAAAGTGCGAGGTTGTTTGCATTCACTTGTTCTTGGCTCTGTACTAAAAACGAATGGTATTTGGACCCATAACATTTTAAGATTTGCATTATTATCCATATCTTATTTGTTTTTGATGAGCGATAGTTAAATGTTCGTCGTGATGGCCCAAAGATTAAGGCCTCGCCTCTCATGCACGAAATTTTGTGGGTTCAAATGCGGCAAAAACCAAAGTGACTTTTTCTATTCATATGTACCTACTTTCTAATTTTATCTTGGACATTACTGACAACGGTGAAGGAAAACATCGTGAGGAAACCTGGAATAGTTAATATAAGTCTGAAGTCGTCAACCCGTCTTAAGCAGGCGTGGTGATCTTCAATGCTCGTGCCTCCTCTGTATGACAAGGACCCTTTGCCTTGCAGTGGGACAATAATAGGCTGGAACAATTATTATTAAATAACATCACGCTTGTAGGAGAGGTGCACCTATAGTACACCAACATTTCGCCAGTTTAGTTTAAGACCCATGTAATAGGGGGCGAGCCTATTGCCAACAACCGGGCACAAATCCACTAACAGTATGCTCCATTTGAAATAGATAAGATATTTAAATAATCCTTTTTTACAATCCGTTCAACCGGTTTTGACTTGTATTGCGTTGGTGACACACCACCAATACCAATATTGTAACCACTTTTTTGCTTTTAGTGCCATCCTTATTATTATCCATGTCTTATTCGTTTTTGATGAGCGATAGTTAAATGTTGCGGTAGAATTTGTGGTACTGTTTGCTGAATGAATTGAGAGACATGTTCTTGTTTAGTATAGTGAATGGAGCAATAGATCTTAAATGTATTGCAGTGCTTTATGCCTCACATCTGTTTAGTTGCCACAATTTACACGAATAAGCAATTGAATAAAGGGCTTGGCAATATTTTAGCTTGACATAAGTGATGTCTTGTCTTGTGTTGCCATGTTTCCAGCTAAGAAATAGTCCCTGTAACTTACTTACTTATTTATTTTACTTCTTCTTTTTTCTCCTTTCATTCTGCTAAACTATCGCCAGGGTCGAGGTTATGAATGTGCCGTCCGTTCAAAGTTATTCTACCTCTGATAGCAACCGTATAGCAACGAGAACAAAGATCACTGTGTCCAGTGAAATCAGTGGTATTATCATAATATGTAATAATATAACACATCATTTTCTTGCATTGCCCAATTTATTTGGGGTCGGCGTAACATCAGTAACATGTCTTTTTCTTCCATACTTCTGAGGTAAAAAAATTCAAGGACTATATAGAAAACATCCTTATCACGATAAATGCAGGGATTCCGCCAATCAACAATCTTTACAGAGACCAAAATAGCGACATGTATACCTAATCAGCCTAAAATGTTCCCACTGCTGGGACCCAGGCCTCCTCTCGGTGAGAGGGAGCGAACCGTAATCCGCCACGCGCGCCTTTGCGGGTTGCTAGATGTCACATATTTTCGAATATTTTGGTTCTAAGACTTGCGGTTTCCTCACGATATTTTCCTTCACCGTTTTGAGAGCAGTGGTGATGAAATAATTTAAGTACATAACTTACACAAAATAAAGTGCCTGTCTGGGGACCCACAACTTGAAAGTCGCGATCGTTTCCACTGTGCCACCACTGCTGTTAAATGCAGAGATTCCGCACATCACCAATCTTGATAGAGACCAAAATAGTGACGTGACTCAGCCACTTCTAAATTCAAACAAACAACTGTCAACGCACTCAAGCTCTTTACAATGCAGACTCAATACAACTGGTAAAGAATGACAGGCATCTCATTCATAGTGACCTAGATTAGTATGCTACCCAGATCAATAAGATCGCGTCGGTTAGACAATATACCTCAATCAATTTAATGAGAATCGATTGTTCGCTTTATCGATGATCGAGTGGCTAATCGTTATCGATACCTTTGATGGTGACGTGATGAGCAATGTATTTGAAACGGTTGTGAGTAGTTATACCCCCTCGAAGTTATAATCATTGAGTGACAAATTCAAAAATGAATGTGTTCAAATTAGGCTTATATACAGCACTTTTTGAACGTCAAAATTACATACGACAGTCCCTCAAAACGTCCGCCCTGCCCCTCTTCCTAGTGCTTTAGCTGGGAAGAAGAATTGGCGCAACAAACTCCCCAGGAGCACAGCACAGTAATGACAATGTAATTTATGGAATTGGATTTATTTGATGAAGTCATTTAACAGACTTTCCTATACATGTTATTGACTCTTTACCCCTGATATTCCTTGTAAGGGACAAAGCGTCTATTGCTAAAACGACGACTATAAATCTTTCTGTCTTCAAGATAGACAATATACAGTTGGATTCAAAGAGAGTCGTAGATATAATCAGAATTATGGAGTATAAAATACCGATCTACTGTTTTGTCTCTGAATAACCTTTTCATATAAAGTAAATCCTATGAGATGGGAATAAGAACAAGAACTAGGCCTGCTTGCCCAACAAATCACTTACGTTTAGCGCTAAACATCTAAAATGTTATGTCACTGTAATTTTTAAACTTTTGACAGAAACAGAACGGTGTTTTAAATTCATTTACTTAGTTCAAAAAGAAGTAGTAGTAGTAGTTGTTTCGTAGTTTCTTAGTTATTGGTTAAAATTTATTTAGAAATGTACGGTGAAAGAAAGAAAAATAGGTTTATTTGTCACATAAACACGAGCATACAAAAATATCCGTTGACTTGAGTAACAAAGAAAAAAACATTGGATAGGTATATAATTACGAGCACCGAACATAAATAGTCGGCAGCTGCACGTCGAACCTGAGACAAGAAGGCCTCCACTATGCATGATGCTGTGCTATGCTACCCACAGCGGCAACAGCACAGTGTTCATTTTCAGTGGTGTAAGCGGGCCTTATTATTCCTATAAGAAACTAAGGAGCTAATAATTGGAGCTCCTTGACACTTAATACACGATTTACAAAGCGCAGGCAAAAGGACCAATGAGGCGTTAAAGTACGGCACAGTTAAAAACAAGTACACTCCAATCACTAAAAGTACTGTTTTATCGGTCGTACAAACACTTAAAAGCGTCTTCATTTGTGAACTCAGTTTGTACAGGATTAGTTCGTTTGTTCTGGGTGCGTACGCGCATAAACAAAGTGGAATTCCAAGGAATTACGTCTAACATGAACTCCTTTGTATACAAAATGGGGACGGTCCTAGAATTGTGTTTAAAGGGGGCGAAATGTTATGCCCCGTTTTAATAGAATGCTTTGCTTCCTCATTTCTTTTAAAATGCTTTAAACTGTACATACGTAGTTACTACTAGCCGTTCGACAGTAATACTTTTTGCGATTGAAAAGGACCAAACACACCGAACCAAATTTTGCGAAAAAAAAAAACCCAGGATCAAAGGACCAAAAAAATTTATTGATAGAAATTCGAAAGCCTGGTGTTCCTACGCTATAGGTAGCCACCTTTTGCAGTGTGTAACAGTTGCCATTTTCCTCGTAGGCATCGTCGTTATCAGGAGCAAATATTTCGTTGAATAATATTCAGACCATAATCGCATGATATAGCCAGTGTTACTTAAACACATTAAGTAAAAATTGCTCTCGTGTGCTTCAGATAAAGTAACAATCTACAGGATATTTTAGTTAAATATGTAGAGCAGCTGTTTCAAGAAAAAACGTAAAACGGTCTATTTCTAGAACAGTACTGCATATTTAATTTCCATTTCCATGCACCGCCAGCCTGGAGGTTCGTTAATAACTGGAAAGTTTATTATAAAATTATTCTCAAGAGGATTATATAAGTTTGCATAGAGAAAGCGACATTGTTTTATCGTAGCAGATAGTAAGTAACGTTGGAATGGGAATTCGCCAAGTAGGATAAAATATTCACTTTGAGTCTGAAATGAATTATGCAATTTAGGCGGAGACTCAAAGTTGTCCTGAAGAAGAGACCACACTGAATTATACAAGATTGAAAGAGAATCAACGTTATCGCTGGCTTTTAGACAATGTCCTCAATATGAAATAAGCTGTAGAAACAAAGAACAAATAAACATCGACATCGGAACTCGGAAACTATCCGATCAGAAATACTGTACCAACATCTTGATCTAATTTATTGAATTAAATAATATCCTTCGGAAATCCACTATTCAAACATTGAGGGGACTATTCCCTGCTACCAGAATATAAATCAACCACGGAACACAATAGGAATGGCGGACAAATTCGATCTTTGCCCGAAGTTCCGTTAGTGTATGTACGATGCAATCTGCGATCGTATCTGTGAAAATGTGTGAATCGATTTGAATGCGATTCGATATGTTATGCATGCATCTGTAGAGGTGTCGGGAAGTGTAATGTTTCTTCTCGAGTCTACCTCAGCTTACACACACACACACACACACTCAAATTATGAAACTACAAAGTATTAGGTTATTCAATATTTTCCCGAACTGTTTTAACTTGAACGTCAACTAACAATTATTTGGGTTCAGATCGAAAGAAGTATGGACAATAACTAGATGATATTGAGCAAGTAATAGAAATAATTATACATAGTGTAGAAGTTAGATAATTATCTACATAGGAGAATCTAGTAAGCTTGATGATGTAACTGTTAAAGATATAGAAAGGGAAAATGATGGAAGATTTGATAAAAAAGTTCCTACGGTTACAGCAAGTGTCATAGCTAATGCGAATACTATAATTATCATTCCACATAACTACTCGAAGGACCACTTAAAAATTCATCGCAAAATACATCAGCTTCGTTAGCTCGACAATTTTACTCAAGTCTCCGTTGTTTACTTAAGACGGTCACTTCACATCTAACGGTTCTAAGAGATTCATCGTCCAGTTTCCACATTATATGGACGTTCCGCTTGTTGCACTGTGTACCCAGCTGCGGAACGAGAAGTTAATTAGGGTGAGAAGTATTGAAAATGAAGGAATATGGTGGACGAAGTACTTTGCTACTTTTAAGATTTTTGAAACTGGGGGGCTCGTGGATATGTGATAACACTGATAACAGCCGCACAATTCAATCGAAGGTTATGCTAGGCTTGACGCGATCAGTTCGTGGATGGGTAATCATCCATTACATACCGAGACCCCTCCGTGCCTCGGAAAGTACGTTAAGCCGTTGGTCCCGGCTGTCATTCATAGATCTTTGACCGTGTTTACGGGTAGTCAGAGCCCAAAGGTCTGACAACCAGACATACCAAGGGGTATCGTGTTACCCAGTTGGTTGTGGAGGTCAGAACAGTAGTCACTCCATGTAAAATACTGGTATTCAGCTGCATCCGTTTAGACTGGAAGCCGACCCTAACATAGTTGGGAAAAGGCTAGGCAGATTGAATTCATGATTATTGAAATATATGGGATCTAGTAAGGAAACAATTTACTCTTTACCGAATGACTATACCTTTGCATGTATTTGTGTTTCAGCTTTAGCTTGGGTAACATCTTACAAAAAAAAAAGACGTTTCTAAATGTGGGTGTAGGTACTATAGGTACACACCTCTGTCTAAAAAACAAGGCGTCATGTTATGTTATGTGTTATTTCCAAATTACGATGAGCGTCCTCACATAAAATAGCAGTAAAATATAAATCTTCAATAACAATCTAACCAGTCTTATCTGTGATCAGCTTAGCACGTTCTGCCGATTCCCTACCGAAAGTGCCACTAGCCATTCGTTAGCCGAGCATTTGGACGGGGCCCAAATACTTGGCTTCACAGACACTGGCTAGACAACCGGGAGTTTGCCGGCTCGCAGAAAAAGATAACAAAACCTCCATAGCTGAAATAGAAAAACTAAAAGATACTCAACCTCCTAACTAATGCATTGATATAGATAGATATTCTTTATTGTATACTGAATAGGAAGAAGAACACAATATTAACAGGAGTCAAGACAAAATCATACAGCATATATTAGAACGATAGTACAAACTGCAGTCTTATCTCTAAAAGCAATTTCTTCAGTCATCCACCATAGAAAAGGGAGGATCCTCCGACCAGACAGGTGTCGTGTCTGGCGGGCAACTGCCCAGAGGTTGAAGTCGGGAGCTTGTGTCCATTGCGCTGTAAACTCTAATTGCGCGATGCAGGATTTGTGTGACGTCAGTTCTTTGATGCGTAGTTCGCATGTGGCGATGTAGATTCCCACAGATGGAAATAATCATAAATCGTTACATATACAAAAAGTCCCTCCACCGCGTCTGTCTGTCTGACCGCGATAAACTCAAAAACTACCGGACGGATTTTCATTCGGTTTTCACCAATAAACGTAATAATCATAAATCGTTACATATACAAAAAGTCCCTCCACCGCGTCTGTCTGTCTGACCGCGATAAACTCAAAAACTACCGGACGGATTTTCATTCGGTTTTCACCAATAAACGTAGTGATTCATAAGGAAGGTTATAGGCTATTCAACATCACGCTACAACCCTTAGGAGCCGAGCAAAAGGACCAAAGGACAACGCGGGCGGGTGATGCGACGCGGTGGAATGGGGCCGAGGGAGTTTTATAAGAATAGCTGTTATTTTAGTATATTCTGCATCTTACGACTTCAGAAGAGGGCAGAAGCTACTAAACTATAAAAAAGCAGTTTATTTATTTATTTACTACTCCAAACACAGAAATGTACAGAGGCAGTCTGCATTGCAGTGTGAATCCATTTACAAGTTCTTTTTAAATTGGCTGGTCTTCGAGAGATTAAAATCCGTCACATATTTATCCAACCAAATATGTTTATAAAAGTTTTTGTCAACAACATCACATTCTGCTATTGTTCTCGGTTAGAATTCGTTTTGTTTTCCATTCGATTAGTAGTGATCTAGTGACATGGACGTCAAGTTTAGCATGGATTCTGCTGGATTGAAGATGATGGGATTCGCTTTGACAGCTTTGGTATTAATTATTTTGTTTACTGTAAGTGTGTGTGTTCTTTTGTTTTACGATTCCGTAGTTTTGTTGAATGAAGGTCGATCTGATGAATCCTTTTCAATGTTGTCTGTTTTTTTAACGGACTTCTTAGTGCTGCAATTTGTAGTAACGCTTTGATCTTGAGTTGGGCTTAATAGAATGCGACGCCAACCTGGTTTTGTCTGACGTGCGGCCTACCGCACTAAATACTTCTTGATTTTCATTAGTTAAAAATGTAGCACTGAACGTTATGTTTGGTTTTCATTTTTCACTAAAATGGATCTGTAAAATAAAAGTATTGTCAACTAATTGATCGAGCGCGCGAAGCGTCTCTGCTTCAAGTCTGGCAAAATTTGCTTTCGTGTGTCTGTTTGTTAGTACTCCTTTACAGGTCGTCTGGACAAAACTTGGTATTATAGATTTCACGACATTTTTCTTTTTTTTGTCGTAAGGGATTTTTGATTGGAGGGGTACTTCCTCCAAAATGGGGTGAAAAGGGGGCTACTAGATATCTCCGCCTTATGAGATCTGATTTCGATAGTTATTTTTTTATTTGAAAGATATGGTCTCATAAAAAAATGTTGAAGATCTGATGACGATCTTCGGCGAGATGTGCAAAAAGGTTTGTCCTCGCGAGGTCTACTGTTCGCACGTTCGCAGAACTAAAATTATATTACTTATGTTACTTGGGTACGCTGTATATCGTTCCTTCGTAATTCTAAAATCGGAATTTACCTATTTTAGGGCACACGAAGTTTATAATACGCGGCATTATAGCTAGGAGATTGTGCAGTTGTGATGGTATCTTTTTACATATTATCAATTAAAGTCGGTTTTCGTGTTTGTCTGTGTGACTGCGTCGTTCTTTCAAAGTGCGCAATTTTCGCGGGTTTCACCATCATTTAATGAATTTATTCCGGAAGGTTTATATGTAGGTATAATACATAGATATTAAACTTATTTACACATTTTAGTCGTTTTATAAAGTGCCACTCAATGTACCCGACATAAAATTCCTCTAGGAACAATAAAAAAAGTGTTACTTACAATTTTTTTTTTTTTTTTTTAATGAATGTTAGTAGTCATTGGATACATGAAGTGGGCTGCTTTTTGTAATACGCCTAAATTGTCACGGTGTGTAATAAAGAAATCTCGATGTTTTGTCGTAAAAACCGTGCGAAGCAGGGGCGGGGCGGGTCGCTAGTAAAGAATATAAAAGCATTGTGAAAAAATACCGCGTGCAGTACTTACTTACTTTAAGAGCGTAGTAAAATTGTATCGCGGTGATCTGTAATATAACAATAGAGTGTCGATTTCAGTTAATAAATAGTACTTTTCTTTATATAGTTTTTCATTAGAAACGGATAATGGCGCTGTGACAGAAAGGTGTTGAGATTTTAGAAGGATTAATTCTTTAATCAGTGTGCCTAGCGTTTTCACAACTATATTGGGATCCCTTCCAATCTAACTGCATGCAGCTGAATACCAATATTTTACATGGATTCATTTATTAATGCTTTTAGATACAGTATTCAAAGTCGGCAATTTTCAGTCAAGTCCAAGAGAGTCATTGAATAATGTTTCAGAGAGTTTCTGAACTTTGTGAATTTGTAAGCTTGACCCTTGAATGTCTCTGAATTTTGATTGTCGTGATTATATTTAAAAGTACACAAGTGAAAACCTTGATAAGATCTTCAAGGTTTCACTTTACCAACATTTAACGGAAACAATTTGTTGATCGGAGGAAACAATACACTATCACCATTCATCCATCTTTAAAACAGTTAATAGTTTTTTAATTGAACGTAAACAGTTCGCCTTTCACTGTGTGACTTTGTTGTTCGGGTCTTTTAGACCGCATCAGACGGTCTGATGGTCCCGCGTCTGGTTAGAAAGATTCTATACCTTTATAATCAATAGTCCAGTCTTGATAGGTTGTACGATTTCATCCAATTTTTGTATGGAAGACTGTGTTCCGCTGTGTGAAGCGGCGATTGAATTATTTAGGTTAGGAACGCTCATTTTAAGTAAGGTTAGCGTCGAGATTTTCTGTAGTAGATATTATTATGATGCTAAATTGCTAACTGTTAGCAAAGACTCCGATTTAGATTTGTTAATAAAAGATGATTGAAATGAAGAAAATACTGAAGTGATAGTCTAAAACACTAGCAGCATTACTTAGTAATCACAGTAATAAGTAGGTAGTTATTTGATAATAAGTAGTTAATACAACAAAGGTCTCAAAGGGATCAAAGGAGGAGGAAAGGGAAGGATCTTAAAGGGGTTGCTTACATCGTCGACCGTAGGTTCAATTGAGGTAAGGAACAAAATACGATTTTTCAGGAGAGGCCGACAAAGTTTTTTTTCGGACTAAATCGCCCATAACTTTTTTTGTTATTAACCTTTTTCGAATCTGATTTCACACATAATCTTGTATTTTAGTGCTCTATCTATCTGTGTAACATTTATTTAAATAAGCTAGCTATTTAACAAAATAGACGTCCCTTACACTAACGTATTTGGTAAGTAATGTCCCTTACTGACCAAGTATCTCGTAGTCCCTCCGTCCCTTACATTAAATTGACCTCTACGTTGGATCCAATCTATTCATAAAAAATGGTTTAAAGGACTTGTTGAAAAAATTTATGAAAAAAAATACAGTGTAAAGAGATTGTTGACAGAAAATTAAGTACACATTTTTGACGTACTGAGTAATCCGTAATGGTAATTCGTTGATTAGCAAGACCCTTACCTTATTTGAAGTGGATTGGCGGCGGTAATTACACCATTTCAAGTTGCTATATTGCATAGTTTTTCAGATACATTGTTATTAAGGGGCTGATTCGAAATTTGGATCCAAAAAATCAGTAGGACATTTTTCTTAAGCTAGAATTTTTTCATATACACCATTCGAAAGAGCGAAAATTTCTGAACAAAACTGTATACTCAACTCATTTTGGGTATTTTGTCCCTTACCTGAATTGAACCTACGGTCGACGACATAATGAATTTGTAGAGAATACTATTATTGTCATGTAAGAGAAACGAACGGGAATCGCTGTAGCAGGTACATTGGATAAAAGTCAGAAATAATTTTTTTATGCAATAAAGCTCATTTGTGTTAAATAAATGGCCAATTATCACTTCGGTACGGTTTAAATGATAAACTAATAATTATTTGTTCTAATTAGTGCGTTCTATATAATTTGCATTAAACATGCATATTTCACGCTAAAAATTTATGATTTTATTCAAGTCATCTCATTCAATTATTTCTCTGAACTTTCTTGTTATATTACAATCAAGATAATAATCTGATAATCTTAGTAGCCTCGTTAACCTACTGATATACAATAATTGAATTCAATATGTTTAAGGCCATGTCAATAACAATCTTTATTGAAAATCAATTCGGAAGAGAACAGGTTTTCTGATACACTTTCGTTGGCGATATTCACGAGGCTTTATCGTGAAGAATGTCGCTCCCAAATTGCAGAAACTCGTCCGGCTTTTTAACCGTTTACAATACTGCTATACGTCTCTTCAACGCGAAACTGAGAGTCATCGCCCATTTGCAAAATCTGTACTCTTTTATCTAACGAATATTATCCTTAGCACGTCATCTTAAAGATCGTGTACGACCTCTCCTTAACCGATATTAACATTATTTCCCCAAGCGTCAGCTGTTTGACAAATTACTCCGGCTACAGTTTTGTCCACTTCATCAGTATACCATTTGCGAGGGACTTGCTCGTTTAAAGCGATCAGATTATGCTTAGTGTTACAATTTACTATACTATTCAAATGTCCTGTCATGTTCTGTCGATTATATTTAGTCATTCTATTAACTGTTAGATTTAACCTTCATGCCCACTGAGCCACATCGAACAGCAATTCACTAAAATTACTTTTATCGTTCACAGGTCCGGCGATCGCTGAAATTGCGGGGCAGACGCAAGGAAAAGGAGAAACTGCCCTCGGGCATAACAGCTGACTACACCGCTTCGCTGTTCGCCCACCTGGAACAAGATTCAAATTACTCCAATTACCCGCTCATACCTACCTCGGGGTCTAACTCCAATCTGAGCGACGAAAATAACCACCTGTCGCCCGGATACCCCACAACTCACACTTGGAGCAAGAAGGAAGGAGTCCTACAATCCGACAGCTCGGAGACGTCATTAAATTCATTAAATAATCCGAATAACGCCAACACCAGCCCTAGACAACCGCCAAATCTACCTCCTGTACCACCGCGTCCTCCGAAACGTGGCATCCTAAAAGGTCCACGACTCAGCAATACTAGTTCAAATTCTGTAGAAAACAATGTCCAAAGCAACGATGCAGTTGATAACGTGTCGAATGGTCAGGACTCCAATCTATTGGCCAGAAATACTCAGCAGAATGAGCTGATGGCATACGGCATACCGCCTTCTAAAAGCACCTCGTCTAGTGACGATATGCAGCATGTACAGAACTTTACCAAAAAAGTAATTCATAGCCCTGTGGAGACGCAGTACAAAAACTATAAGAATAACTCGAACCCGTCGATTACTACCCAGGATGTTGACGAGGCACCAAAGACGAACGGAAACAGCTACCTTGGAGTAACGTCCACATCTCCAAGCGCTGATTCCCTTACTGATACGACAACGAACTCTTCATTCGCTACTCCACCGTTTTCTACCTCACCAGTTGGCGAGTCGCAAGGGTTCCATCGATGGTCCAGGACTAGCAACTTCGATGATGTTTACTTAGCTCTTCCTTCATTATCTCCTGTGCGACTACCGAAGCCAAGATATCTTACGATTCAAAGGCAGAAGGCTCCTAGGAATGACTTTGGTTTCAGTCTTCGTAGAGCGATGGTTCAAGAAAGAATCTTCATTGGAGATATGAATGGACATGACAATGCCCTTCTCAATGGTGACAATAAGTGTAATAATATTGGAATGGTCAGCAAATTGACGTTCAAAGCTGTTATTTTGGCTGAACCTGGATCTTATCCTGGAGCTAGTGAGACTGGACTGTTACCTGGTGATAGACTCTTGGAAGTGAACGGTGTAAATGTTGAAGAGAAGAGCCGAGAAGAGGTAATTGATCTTATCAAGGGAAGTCATGACTCCGTCACTATTAAGGTGAGTTTTAATGTATCAATTAACATTCATTATGTATCAATTAACATTAATTATGTATCAATTAATATATATTTTTTTATTGAGGAATTAATTAGGAGTCGCATTTCTGTTGATTATATGATCATGTGTCATGACATTGACTTGCATATTTTAAATTAAATATCAAATTGATAAAGCGATTTCCGATCACTTATCGTCTGCATAAAGATAAATGAATTTCAAAGAAGCGATGACACTGGATTTGAAGATATGATACGCGGCTTGATGCATGTAAAAGGAAGTTTTAAATATTGCATTGGATACATAACTGCATTCATTTGGTTTTTTTTTGTCTATAGTCATCAAATACTTTTACTTGGGTACTGCGGCCTTTAAGTTAGTCTTTTTTATCGTTAAATTCACTTTTGAGATTGAAATAGAGCAAAAATATCAATAAAGATATCCTATTGAATATTTGCCGTATCCTAACATTTTCTATCCACGTTGTAACAACGGGATTTTTTAAGTTATTTCTCAGTTACTGCTGTTAGACAAAAAATTAGGAAATAAGATAATGATTTCGAAACAGCTTTAAGACCGTTACCCACAAACAGTAAAGTTATTTGTGTAGTTTATTGTTTAGACAATCGTGACTGACGAATTAGTTGCGACTTCTATAATTACGTTTTTATTATGATAAGCTAAGCTGGCCCTGGATTTAAAATAGGCTTTTGAGATTGGTTTTGTGTGAGTACCATAATGCACCCAGTACACGTTTGGCGAGCCCGTTCGCGCGCGCTCGGCCATTTTGCGTGTATTTAGTATTTGATTTGCGTGTATCGCCCAACGTGTACAAAATACCTACTAAGCCATCATGTTATCATTATGCCAGTCCATATTTTAATTAGAGATGTAACGATACATCATTTTCCCGATACGATACCGATTATTGTAGTAAATGTAAATGATATCGATAGCTATAGACCTATAGTAGATAATAAATCAAATGAATAATGAAGTATGTACCTCGGGCAGGTACGAAACAATACACCGCTCAGCCAACTGCAACGTTTAGCAAACTGAAAACACTGCCGTTAGCAGTGTTGCCATATCGCTAAGCATGCTCTCCCGCCAATCCCGCCTGCGACGGAGCGACAATCTTGCGCAACCGTCGTTGTTTCGCGCGCTTTTCGAACTGTTTCATATAGATTGTATATAATCGGGCTCGCCGATTCTATCGGATCGGAATCGGAATCGTTACATGCCTAATTTTAATCGAATCTTTGTTTACTCCTTTAAATTTTAATCGAATCTTTGTTTACTCCTTTAAATAAAATGTATGAAAGATGATAATGATGCCTCCTTGTTATTTGACATATAAACATAGGTACATAAACTCACGCCATCTTGTCATAGGGTAGGTAGAAACTACAAAAGGCCATCTGCTACGATCCATATACATATAGTCCTTGTTATTTGACCTAGGCAGTAATTTGAATAATGGTAATGAAAATCAGCTGGAATTTAGCAAAAATATTATAGGCTTGAATTTTATAGCTTTCGGATCGTTAACACGGATGTTAATGACCATTATTTGTTTATTTACTTCTATACATATTATAAATTAAAGTTGCTTTGTATGACCGCGTTGATCTTCTACTAAACCACGCAACAGATTTTGAACTGGAATTTCTCAGTAGCAGCCCGGAGTCAGGATTTGTCCCCAGTTATTGGTAATAGACTCGCTCCCTATTACAGCAAAATGTGGCTATACTAAGGGAAACCTCTGCAACACCCTTCGGGAAACAAGGCGTGATGTTAAATTAAATATGAATTCTCAAAAAAAACAAACAAACAAACACAAACTAAATGTGTGTCGGTTGGTTACCTAATAACTCAGAACTACTGCACCGATTCTTAACGAACTTCGCACACGCAAAAGGCGTTACAGTTTTGATATATTGGTGTTTTTGTTACAATTTCATTGTATGAATTGCACAAGAAACCTATGCATGTAGTTGTGATAATCCTGGGAAATATTATGTAGACTGGTCCGATGGACTAGTGGTCGGTGATGCTACTTCTGAGCTTGAGGTCCTGGGTTAAATTCTCAGGTCGGTAAAGTCATGTTGGGTTTTCATGAGCGATTTCTCAGTAGCAGCCCGAAGTCTGGATTTGTGACTGATTGATGGCAATAGGCTGCCCTTTTACATGGGATTTAAACATAACTGGCGAAATGTGGGTTTACTATAGGTACACCTCTGCCTAACCCTTCGGAGATTACAAGCGTGCAAACACTGCCCGACCTGGGAATCGAATCCAGGACCTCATGCTGAGCAGTAGCACTTGCGACCACTACACAACGAGGCGAATACAAAAAATCAAAAATCTATCGTTGAAAACCCAAAGAGAGAGTCTGAACTGTGGGTGCAATGCATTAGATACGTTTGTCACATACTATCAAATCCTCTTTTAACCCTGGCTCTCATCATCAGTGATCGGAGTAGGTAGATTGATTTTTAGTACTTGTATCATAAATGCACACAGAAAGAATAACATGGATAAGCCATTTTTCCGGAAAGTAATTCCGGTATTTCCGGATTCAATTAAATATTGTTAATGTTGGTAGTGATATTATTACTACTCAATTCAAAATTTAAAGGAAGGTATCAAAACTAAATTAATTCATTAATCGTGACAAAAAAAAAAATAGGAAGAATAATAAAGAATAAAATTGCTCATTTTATTACAATTCCTACCTTTTATTTGAGGATGGCAAATCATCAAATGACTCCTTCCACTCTGGCAGAATACAATTCCTACATAAGTTCCGGTTTTTTTTTAATAATCCACCAATTCCGGAGGAATGTCCATAGTAATATATACGTTTCGGATCAATGACCCCAGTTCAATCTACCTACTCCGATCACTGCTCGTCATACAACGAGTACACAACATAACTTTCTCCCGCGCCTGGGTGTTTACAAGAAAAACCAGTTTCCAGCTCGATTTGTATACAGTGGTACAACACTATTTAGGTTTCTGTAACGTAAATGACTTCATTGGCTGACTGATTGACCTATCTTGATGACTCAATCATCGCAGTAAAAGCGATGGTTCTGTTTTTAAAATCGTCTCTGGTTTGTTGGTGGGGTTTCATGTCAGATGTTTGTTTTTCGGATTTTGTCTGTAAACTAGAATCTTCCAACTTTGTAGCATTACCTAATCATAACTAATATTATAAATTTGAAAGTAAGTTTGTTTGTTATGCTCACTTGATGATAAAGGCTAGATGTAACTTATTCATTGTGGCCTGAAATCTTTCAGGCTAAATCAATCGCAAAACTCAGAATGATTATGATACATATAATACAGGGTCATTTTAATGAGCTAGCAAAACTCAGCAGATGTCATGGGTATCGATATTTAAACACGATAAATATAAAAAAGATTTGTTGTTTTTTTTTTTGTCAACGAACTCTTTTTGTAATTTTACTTGAAGTATGAGTTGAGAAAATCTGTTTTTTTTTTTGTTTTAGCCGTCACGTCTGTAGAGTTTTGCTAGCTAATTTATCTTGACCCTGTATATCAATGTAAATTCCACTTCCAATTTCATCATCGAACAATTTTATCAACCCTTTATAGTTAAACTAGCTGCGCCCCGCGGTTTCATCCGCATAAGTCTGGATCCCGTGGGAATATCGGGATAAAATGTATCCTATGTCCTAACCCAGGGCATGGTCTACCCATGTGCCAAATTTCATCCGTATCAGTTATGCCGTTTTAGCGTGAAAGCGTAACAAACAAATAAACAAACTCACTTGCGCAATTATAATATTAGTGAGGATTGCAATCCCCTGCAGATGTTTACATGTTGTTAACCAAATATTATATCAACCCCACTATCATCCTTGATCGAATTTTGTTATCCCTTTGGTAACTTTCCTCCTTTAAATGCAAATATTATACGCAGGTGCAACCGATAGCGGAGCTGTGTGAGCTGTCTCGTCGGAAAGCGGCTGATGGAGGCGGTGATGTGGAGCTGTCTGACAGCAATGTGAGAGGAGGGACGCTTAGCAGGTCCGGCAGTCGTCGGTTCACTACATCTCAACAGGTATGTGGGACTTTAATATTCGCTGCCGAATTTGTAAACGACACTATGATGATGTTCTGAGGTATTGCTGTTTCTACAATACAACTTAAACGTGATAGAGACAGAGTTTATAGTTGCGTTTGAGAATCCGGCCCTAACTTATCACACGATTTTGCTGGAATGTCTTCGTGTTATTTTTCTAGGAGCGGTTATTATATTATATTTTTGATTCGAAACACCATTTCGAGCGAGGTGGAATTCTGTTATTATTGTGTTTAGCATAATGTTAGATCGACCTCAGATAGTTCCTTGTGGAATGCCAAACACAATGTACACGAGCGTTTCCTTCTTCTCAATCTCAATCTCTCAGCCTGAACGTTTCGTTAAACGTCTTTTCTCATAATGTAACTAGTTATTCGAGAAGTACATTTTTTGAGCTAGATAAAGATAATTGTATGTTGCTCGTGCTGTAGAAAGCCTGTTAGAATTCGATAAAAATCTTTTTACAAAACCGAAAACAAAAAGGACTTTGTTCTAACAAGTTTTGTACTTTTATCTTTCTTAAGTTTCTACTTTCCTCGCTTACTTGAAGGGCTTATCTCAAGTTGTGTCTGCTGTCAACTTGACTTTGTAAGGACTTACAATAAGTCCTTTAATATTTAATGCTAAGGAATTCTAAGAAAGTTTCGTTTTAAATCTTGCATCAACATTAGCCCAGATTGTAAGCGATTGTATAACGTCAGTGGACAGCAATAGGTTACATAGTTACATTGATTGAATTGAATCAAATATTGAAAGAGTACCATGTCAAACAATCATCATTCACCTGCCCAAGTATGGAAGAAAAAGACATATTGCACCGATCACAAATCAATGGTCGGTGCAATGTCTTTTTCTTCCATACTTCTCTGTTAGTCGTCATCTCGGTAAGTAGTCACTCCCTTTCTATTCATATCATTTCTTACACTGTCCATCAATCGTTTCTTTGGTCTTCCCCTACTCTTATAGCCATCTACATTGATATACATGCCCGCACCATGACAACCGATTTTCACATACCTTTTCAGTCACCGGTGCACTTTCAGGCTTCCTCTGATATACTCTATTATATATTTCTTATTCTATCCATTCGCGTAACACTACACATCCTATATCAAACAAAATAGACAGTAACTAGCCTGACATCGTCATCATCATTATAGACGTACGGAGGGTTTCTGTTGAATAACATAGTGTTACTAAATCATCTTAAAACAGAAGCTATTTTTTATTTATTTATAGTGCTTCACACATTCACAACCGATGATTATAAATCTACTCGATCAATACATTCTAAACAAACATGCCTTTTGTTTTGACCAAAATGGCATTTGTAAACAATCTAGAATTATTGAATGCTAATTTGGTATCTGTTTAATTTTCACAATCGAATGCTGCAATGCAAGCAAATCTTACTAACAAATGTTGTATATTTGATAAACAAGCAAGGACTGTGTTTAGAATATTGATTTTGTGAATGATTTCATTTGTGTTTTAATCAAATTGTTTGTTTGTGTGACTGCCTCGGTCTCTAGTCGCTAGCGCTACTGCTGTTCCCAGGTCGGGCATAGTGTTATTGAGTTTTACCAACAGGGATTTCTCAGTAGCAGCCCGTGTTTTGGGATTATGCCCGGTTGACGGCAATAGGCCCGCCCCGTATTACATGGGACTTAAAAAACATAGCAGGAAAATTGTGGGTGTACTATAGGTGCAGCTCTGCCTAACCCTTCGGGGTTTACGGGCGTGATGTGTTGTATGTTAAATTTGTTGAATGCTGTTTTGTATTCATTGTCTATCGAATCGTTTTTAGTATCATTAGGCTAAAGTAGGGAATGAATTAAAACTGATTTCTGATTTGTCATGTTTTAATATAAGATTTGTTTCATATTTAATTCTTAATTGCTTATTGCGTCACCTCTGCTGGTTTCTATATTAGACTAGCTAATGCCCGACTTGCGCTACAATGCCATTTGTTAGGAACCTTCTCCGGCGCGCATACCACATTTACCCAAGTTTCATCACAATCGGTCGAGCCATTTCCATGTTTTTGCGAGACTAACGCACGGCAATAGAGATTCTTCTAAAGCTTTAGGATCAGTACTTAATTTTTTATGGTGTTGGTATCAACATAATAAACATTATTCTTTATATCTATCCATCTAATCTTTTCAATAATACGTACAGCTACTGTCCATTGATTTGACTTAGTTTCTGGTGTCTTAAACAGTAACATTTTTGTAGATAACTATATAGGTCAGTAGTTTTGGACCTAAATCCCAAGCTTTTAAAATCTTATCTAAAGAGATAGTCAATTTAAATACGAAACCTTCGCATTCCTTTTCTAAAATCAAAATCTCTGTTTCATCATTATTTACACAGCCAATTTGAGTGACAACTAATTGATTGCCTACAAAATATTACACAATAACTATCATTAAAACAAGCTGTCGACAAGCGTTTGTATCTACGCTAATTACTTGTAGCAAAACGTCGACTACTTTAATATTCGTTTATTAGCTTCATGTTGACATGCAATGTTGTGTGTATCACTTTGATTCGCGTGTTTGCAGTCTTTGATGTTACACCATCGTAGGAGCTGTTAGGTGATCTATTTTAATAATTGGTTGTCATAATGACTACGTTACCATTTTATTATATGTATAGATTAGTATCATGTTGACATGCGATGTGTGTACCACTTTGATTCGAGTTTTTGATGTTACAGCGTCGTAGTAAAACTGGTGATCTGTTTTTATAATTAGGTGCCATAATAAGGCCCGATTCTCTTGTCATAAATGCCTCTAAACGAGACTAAAATCACCAAAATTTAGTTTATTCCTGTCTATCGACGATTTCCCATTCTGAAATAGACTAAAAGTGACACAACTTAACTAGAGTTTGACAGCACTAAGATGGCACTGAGTTACTTGTTAATTTAGTGAAAATGGCAATTTTCTATTGCTGGATTTGACGTTTTTCACCAAAAATTATGATTGTCTAACTAAATCACACTATTTTTTTAAAGCCGGAGCCACGTGCTTAACCTATCGACCCTCGAATAAATTCGTTACTATTTTCGATTAGTTAACCGGCTTCGCCCAAAGCTTATCTTTAATCCATTTTCCATTTTTGCTCAGTCTCAGACACCAGCTGTCTTAACTTCTGCTGAAGTTAGGCGCTAATCAGACGTATGCAGCCTGCCTACACTAATACGACACGGCGCTGCGCTGTAGCTTAGCAGCCCGTCTTATGCATTATCTCCTTTCAGCTGCAGACACACTTTTAAAACATCCGAGCCACCGTGCGTGCTCTTTAAACGCTTGCCGTTATCTCGAGATGTAATATGACTAACGAGCACGCGCCATTCGCGTAGTGTGTTATAAGTCTGTTATAAGCCTTTAGAAATGTGTCTAATATAAAGCGACAGGCTTGTCGCTTTCATTAGGTTCTAAGGTGCATTGTCTTACTTGACTTGGCAATAATACAGGCTGGGTGCAAAATACAGATCGCGTATCGTGCCTTGAAGATTGCTACTGCTTTTAGAACTGGGAGTAACAGACATTATATTTGGGTTTCTGAAGTAAAATGTTCGTTCCATTTTTAAACAACTCGATATTCGACAGATATGAGTTTTCATTGTAATTTATTTGGGCGCCAACACGACAGATTTTCACACAAACATTACCGGCCGGATGCTCGCATGCATTCGACCAGTACCGCAATTTCGATTTATCTCGAAGGAGGTTATCAAAATAATGTTGGAATTTCCAAGCATGTTAGAGAAAAAGCGGTTTTGTCTGATATTTTATTACACCTGCAAAGTTTAAGACACCAGTCGCCAAGGTGGCAGCGACGTTCACTCCCCAGGGAGGGGATGGAACTACAGTTATGTGTCGTGCCTCGGCATTATTATTTTTCTCTGCCATTTTTTCTGGCCTGAGTTGTCATGTTTTATATCGTCTTATATAAATACAATATCAGAAAACATGTGGTTCATTAGCATTATTCATAACAGAGTGCACTGTGCAGTCTAAAGTTACATCACGGTTGCGTATGTCAAAACAATGTGTTCAAGCTATTGGCGCCAATGATCTTAAATAGGGTTGCCAGCCGAATAATAGTAATTTAAATTATACCAATTTTGAAAATTGCTGTGTCTTATTATCTCGTCTTGCAATGCAATGCTGGCTGGCACGAATAATCCTGAGCAGATAGGGTTAACAAAAAACAAAAAAAGAAAAAAGTAAATTTGGTTTGTTCATTCCAAAGAGTTAGTTCAGTCAAAAGAGATTTAAATAGAGTTCCGTTCGACGCAGAAGTGTGAATGAATGAAAAGCAGCTGGCAAGGAAGTGGCTTGTGAATGTTGCTATGGTTCTTGTAAACTGTAAACCGGCAAGCTTTTACTAAGTAAGTACTAGTCGGTACAGTTTGAGATTTGTTTAACCAAGTTAAATATAATCAAACAGAAAGGTCAGGTGCATAGTACTCGCAACTGGCGTCCGTGTATGAGTAGTTTTGTCTGCTTCGACAACATTGTTTGTAAATATTTTTTCTCAAATAATCATAAAATACTTAATTATAATCAACAGCAATCAATCCGCTTCGCCTTTTCCCAACTATGTTGGGGTTGGCTTCCAGTCTAACCGGATGCAACTAAATACCAGTATTTTACATGGAGCAACTACCTATCTGAGTTCCACAACCCAGTAACTGGGTAATAGTTAAGACTGGTTGTCCGACTTTCGGGTTTCTGACGACTCGTAACGACTGTCAAAGATCCACGAATGACAACCGGGACCAACGGCTTAACGTGCTTTCCGAGGCACGGAGGAGTCTCGGTATGTAAAGATGCAATTACAATCAACAGCAGTAACGCCATTATTAAAACGTAAAAATTTCGATAGCACGCGACTTAGTACCTAAGTATATCAGAACATGATCTCATTATCATATAAAACCGGCCAAGTACGAGTTGGACTCGCACACGAAGGGTTCCGTACCACCGTACAATATTTAGCAGATATGACGTATTAAAAAAAACTACTTACTAGATCTCGTTCAAACTAATTTTCGGTGGAAGTTTACATGGTAATGTACATCATATATTTTTTTTAGTTTTATCATTCTCATATTTTAGAAGTTACAGGGGGGACGACGACACATTTTACCACTTTGGAAGTGTCTCTCGTGTCACACGTATGGGCTTGACGAAAAAAAAAAAAATTGAGTTTCATTTCTAAGTATGGGGAACCCCCAAAATTTATTGTTTTTTTTCTATTTTTGTATCAAAATCTTAATGCGGTTCACAGAATACATCTACTTACCAAGTTTCAACAGTATAGTTCTTATAGTTTCGGAAAAAAGTGGCTGTGACATACGGACGGACAGACAGACAGACATGACGAATCTATAAGGGTTCCGTTATTTGCCATTTGGCTACGGAACCCTAAAAATGGTAATTAGGTACCTCGAACTTTTCGTAATTAACACAAGAGCACTTATCCTGTGAACACAGACTCCCGCATTCCTAGCTCCACTTTATTTATGTTTTCTCATTGTTGCTTGCTACCGGAATGGGGGAGGATTCTAATGTATAGCGGCTCTATTGTGACCACTGCTTTTTAAATGCAGTTGCATAAAGCCGCTTTTCGCATTGTGCAAGAACGACGCTTGCAGGGAAGCTGCAAGTTTATAGGATTCGCTATGGAAGTACAGAATTTGTTGCTCGTTGTATAGAAAAGGACGGGGACTAAAAATACTTTTTCTTTCATTCTTTCTTTCTAAGCTCCAGCTGACAGAAAAAAATAATCCTGCATTATTAAACGAGCATTATTTGCATATTATAATGTCTATAATCAAATTCTCGAAAACGGCTCTAAGGACGAGGAGGCCAATATTTTTTTTTTACCTGTTGAATATGTAATAGGATGAAAAGTATCCTATAATTATGTCATTCCAGCAGTACATCTGAGTGCCATAAGGTCATATTAACCCAAATCCGTTCAGTGACCATTTTAGTAATGAAAACTGTTTTCAAGGTCTTGTTTTCTGATCAAGGCTCCTCGTTGTATAAACGTCCATAAAGCCTCGTGCAGACTGGTGCGACGAGACGACGACGGGATTCGACGCGACACCGGTAATTGTTCTACCGTGAAGTTTTCTTAGAAATTGTTTTTTTAGAGTTGCGTTGCGCGAGTCTGCACGAGGTTTGCTACCAAAGTATTACAAATTACAAACATGCACACAAACACAAAAAGAGTTTAAATCTGTCTGTTAATGGTCCATTGATTTGTAAATACCTAATTAGTGAGAGTGATTAGTGAAAGCAAATTGCGTTGCAAGCAAAAAGTCTGTAGGTTAACTCGTGAATGATCAATTCACTTTTAATTGCTAATCAGTGGCCGAGAATAAAGGTTAATTAACTGTTGAGCATTTAAATTTGGAATACCGTTCTTCGAATTATTTTTTTCCAAAAAAGACGTTTCTTCTCAACTTTACCTGTTTTACATACAAATGAAACAGCTGCATATCAGCGAAAAAGCCAGGGACAGTTCACTGACCTACAAAGCACCCGCTTTCGAATAATATTTTATTCGGAATTATTTTATCTGGCAACCCTGATCTCAGTCGGTTGGCAACATTGTGACATACTGTCATTGAAACGTAACAGAAACATGGTTATCGCAATCTTACCTAACCGTGGTTGCGGTTTTCGTTAAAATCAATGTAAAAAGACATTGATTTTATCTTGGATGGGGATCTAAGTCTAATGGAAGTTTCTATATTTTATTTTCTTCTACATGTAATCTGAGATCTTATTCGTATGGTATAAGTTATACAATATATATATATATCTAATATTTTATGCCTATACGGATATGCCACGGACAACGACACGAAAATATTCTGCTCCACCTTTTAATGGAGTAGCACAACATCCACCTCAGAAAGAATTCAACGTCAAATCATTTATTTCAAATAGACACATAAAAGGCACTTTGAACGTCAAAATTGACAAGAAAATAGAATTGATTCTAGTCGCCCCTTCCAAAAGGTAGTTTTTTGTATGGAGAAGAATGGGCAAGAAACTAGATAGTTACTATTTTCGTCAAATACAACATTTTTTAAACTTACATTAATTATATGTGAAAATGATTGTAGGTACCTGCCCTCCGATTCTGTAAAAATATCACCGTGAAACTTAGGTGAAGTGAGCGTGAAGTGAGCTGTCAATAGTGTTAATCCCTAGCATCCTGCCGGTCGATTCTGTGGCAGTGACAGCTCACTTCACGCTCACTTCACCTAAGCTTCACCTTAATATTTTTACAGAATCGACCGACTGGAAGCAAATTACTATACCACACTATGTAATGTCCCCCAAGGTATACGTAAACTTGAACATCAGTGCTCGTTCGGCCGATATAACTTGGCAGGTCTGAACATAGGCACTACGAACGTTCGCTCATGTTCTCTCACTCACACTCGCCACATTTGCCATTTGGTTTCTAAAAAAGTTATTGCGCAGCTTTCTGCGCGAAGTTCGGTACTGTTAAGTTATATCAACTGTACGAGTATAAGGGAGAAGATCTAATACAAAGTAAGTAGTGAACATGTGCCATAGTAATTAACTTTTTACTCCTGTGCATGTGTACATCCCATTCACCACATAATCAATAACCGACTATATTTCAATATTGTAACATTACATCATTGAAATGTGAGTAAATGATACTCATTGAGTGCAAGCATTACATAATAGATTGTAAGCATTTGTAATAAAATGACGAACTATATCCAGGCACGAACGTTACGCCTCCAAATTATTAGCTACGAACGTTACAATTAATTAAAATGTGTAGGTAATGAAAATGACGAATGGCAACATTCAGAATTAAAAGTAATATTGAAGTATGTAATAATGTTGCAACATAATAATCTGTAATAGGGTTAAGGGGATTTGAGAACGTATGGAGATTATATTGGCTATTTTACAGAACCTAATAAATTTGCTAGGTAATAAACCCAGGGCTTAAACCAAATTATGTGTGAGAAATTCAAGAAGGAGGAGAATTTTAAGCTCGAGCTGACAGAAAACAATCATTTCATCAAAACTAGCTGTTCAGTATCATTTTAAGAACTTTCGAAAACTTGTTCTGTGTGTTGCAGAATCCAATAGGTAGTAATATGGTAGGTAGGTAAGTCTTATTTTTTTTTGAAGATGGCAGCAATGAAGATGCAGGGAAGCAGAAAAAAAAATCTTAGAAAGCTCAGTGAATATATTGAAACAATTTCTCTACTCCAACAGCCGTATCGAATCACCAAATAGCTCTAAAAATTACTCGGTAATTTCGAACCCCAAGCATAAATACACAACAATGACACAGACTACGGAGGGTTGATTATTTTGACCATCGGGGTCATTTCGACCTATTCGTGATAATTAAGATATAGTGGTACGTAGTGGACGGCGGGCGAAGGTTAGTTATTCGGAAGATATTGATTTTTCGTTTGGGATGCAGACTGCAGTAGTTTTGGGGTTGAATATAAAGTTAGGAATTTATTTCGATGCTGGCAATGCAGGAGTGAATTGAATCGCCCGCCATTTTTACATATATTCGTTTCGATGCAAAAACTGTTCGTTTAAATAGTAATTCAAGCTTTTCGTAACATTTGATCCCCTGAAAACATTAATTCGAAACTCTGCTGATGTCACCGCTTTGATATCGACGAAGATGTCTGTTTGACTCGTACGCATCATAAACGCATTGTAATATATACGGTTGGCGATAGCCGAAGACTATCCGTCTGCACCATCCTTAATCTCCTGCTACTAACAAGCGCAAAACAAACATGAATCCTAGAAAAACCTACTGCTATACTAGCTTTAAAATGGTTTTCACTAATTAGATCTGCCTGAAACCTCAAGGGCCACAATCGCAAAATACTTTAATACTTAGGTAAGTTCCTCACCCAGACATACACTCTCAGGAACACATCCACACCCCGCCGCCGCCCCACTGCCGTTATTTCATAACACTAGTGCATTCAATACAGCCACTCTACGGAGTTTGTGCGTTCATTGTATTTCAAGAGTCGACTCCACATCCCTTTGATGTGGTTGGCTGCGAGGGGGCTCGTAATGCCTAGGTAGGGATTTGTTTTTCTAGACATTTCTATGCCCGAAGCTGTTGTAAGGATTTTAGAAAGACTCTTGGTTTGCCTGCCTGTTATTTCCATTGAAATCATGCGGTTCTTTCTTGTTGTCTGGCAGTAATTTTTGTAGCTACTATGTGAAGTGAACCAGCAATCGCGTATCCATTTATGTATATGTCTCAGTAACATCATGCGGTCGGTAACTATCTATAGGAATATAACTATGATACGAGCACGATCTAGTAATATAAGTAACTATTAGGGCACTCCGACCAAATAGGTTAGGTCAGAACTGTGACCAACAACGCGCAAGCCGAGCGAGCGCTAAATTGAAATTGGTCGCTGTAACAAAATTAGGGCACTCCGAGTCTCCGACAGTTATGAACCGCTTTCATATAACTATATTACGGTATATAGCTATATCCCTAGGGATATAACTATATCACGGCTATAACAGTAAATGAGATCAATTCATTGATCATCCGATTACTTAGGTAGTTCGTGAACACCTACTGCACCTCACAACGACATGACACGAGAGTTGCACTGGTAGTGGTTATCAGTTCTTATAAGATTGCACCGTTTCCTACATAAACCCAACATCCTGAACTGAGAACCTTAACCGCTTCTGTGGTCTAGTGCTTAGACTACCTGTATCAGACCCAGAGGTCCCGGGTTCGATACCCAGTGGGGGAAAAATTATTAGCTCGGTTTGGTTGGCGGTAGGGCTTGTTCTAAGTCCGCCTGACTAGCTACCACCATCTTATCTAAGTCTGTCGCCAGAACAACTATGTTAACAGCATGGTTGCGTTGCGGCAGTTAGAGGTAAGATAGCCAGTTCGTCTGTGGTTGAGGGTTCCGGGTGAAGCTCGCTGTCACCTTCGGCCTGATCATCACTTACCATCAGGTGAGATGCAGTCCAAGAGCTTCCCTGATGTGGTTTAAAAAAAACGTATTGGTATACCTACGAAATGTCACAGATTAATACAGATGGGACACTCCGCAAAATCATCTAAATAAAAAGCGACTCTTGCTACGACACAATAAAGTGCAATTCAGGTCGCACAGCGCTTACTACCTACAGTTAAATTCACCTAGTTGCCTCTCTTTCTATCGCGTAACTCTTAAAGGCTTGTGCAGACCAGCGCGACTTGTCGCGCGACGCGACGCCGGTTATTGTTATGCCGTACAGTTTTCTTAGAAATTGCATTGTTTGAGTCGCGTCGCGCGACAAGTCGCGCCTGTCTGCACAAGCCTTTAATCTTCTGACGACATTACACTCACTGAATTGGCCCAGCAAGACGGACCCGCCGCATACTTGTAGCTTCATACCTAAACTGTGAAGTGTCCCATCTGTGGCAATGGGCCGTTCTCATGCAGTTGTTCTAAGGGGCAAAACCCGTTGTTTTTTTTTAAACGTTCGCATTTTGTTCTCAGCCTCAGTCTGTCAAAAATACCTCTAATTTACCTACATTATTGACAAGTTTTTGACATTGATTGACACTGAGATGAGATTGCGACTAGAACGTTTTCCACTACGGGAATTGGCTTTCTGGTTGAAACTGTACTGTATTTAAAGTGAACACCATTATAATTGGGACGGTCCATCAGTCTACTCATCTAAGGCCTTGGTCCAGTAGAGTAGCACCTTAATTGCGTAACACACAATCAATCATAATCTGAATCATTTTGAAGGATATTTGTTATCAATGTTCGAAAAAATTAGCTGCTCAGCAACGTAAATAACGCATTGAATGTTGTTGAATTGTCAAAATGAAACAGATTGTGATTGTTCGTGTGTTACGCAATTACTATGCTATCTTCAATCACCAATATGTTAGTCAAGAACTAGTCCATGTCAGTCGGTTATCCATTAAATAAACATTCAAAAGTCCTGCAAAATACATGGTTTGCTTTGCATACATGTTGATTGCACTTTGACGTTCAGAGCTACGTCTGTCGTCGAGAGGCTTCCAATTTTGTTGATGGCGTAGATTCCGATGGAGTGATTGATATTGAAGAGTGGAAAACATGAATACAACGTACCTATATTAAGTACACAATAATATAATTACCAAGAGATATAGGATTTGGAGTGTCCGTATGAATTGAGGAGCCATTTTCTCATATTTAAACGCGGATGCTATCAATATTTAGTAGTAAATTAGTCAACTTTAGGCTCGATCGATAATGCCCCAATCCAACAAGGGCGCCAAAACGCAAAGTTGCGGTGTGCTGGGTGGTGCACTTGTCTGCTACGTTTGAATTTGGCGCCCCCTGAAGGTGGCGCCCGGGGCACGTGGCCCGGTCTGCCCCCTCACTAGATCCGGGGCTGACTATCCGGTGGATACTTATTTATGAAAAAAAGCTACAGTGCTATAATTTATCATAAAAAATCCATACATATCACCGTGCTGTTTCTCGGAATAAATTCAGCCAAACTAAGCTAATTTAATATTAAATATCGGTAGAACCCACGTTTAAATATGAGACATGTCTCCTAAGTCCACACAGACACGATTTGGACAGGTTATCTTTGATTATTTAAATGCTGGATTTGTTAGCACAGTGCGCATGCAGATGCAGTTTGATTCCCATCACAAATTTCCATGCACTGCAAAGTGCTCATCAATTATTTTGTGGGTAGATACAGCTCTAAAGTGCGGTTGAGTCATCAATACACCGGGATAGACTCTATTTCAGCTACCTTTACAAAGAAGAATATATTTTTATTAACGTTTCGAACAAAATTTCACCGTTTTTTTCGGGTGACCACTGAAAATCAGCGCTGTGCTGTGGGTCTCCATAGCACAGCATCATGCTGAGTGGAAGCCTTCTTGTAACAGTCATGACGTGCCAGCAGCTGCCTACTATTTGTACTCGTTATTGTATACGTATTGTTATTGTTTTGTTACGTACTCGAGTTTTTATTATTTTTTTATGCACGTGTTTCTGTGACGAATAAAATTATTTTTCTTTCTTTTTCATTTTACTATTCTTTCAGTCCTGAAATTGAGGCCACTTATGGCCCACAGATAAATAATTCTGTTTATAGGTATGATTTTTACGAGCATGTCAGATATTGACGGCATTAAACACGCGGGAAAATCGAAGATCCAATCAAATCGCGACCAAATTCTAAACCAAATAACTGTTCTAATTTCTAACCAGCTAATTGACCAATCACAGCCACTTCTACTATGTAACACTGCAGCCATCCAATTAACATTTAAACTAAATCCCAGCTGTAACAGTGAAACCGTTCATTAATTTTACAGGCAGAGCTCGACGACCCGTGTCAGGTCGTCTAGACGGTCCTATACAACTCATAGTTACGAATTTATGACTAGGCACTACGCGGTCCTACAGGACTTCACAATTTACGTACTATTTCTAGGTTTACAGTCCTAGATCTCTTCAGAATTTGCGTTTTATATCTACATAGGTTATTAGCCTTGTTATTTAAAGGATAAAGCATTTTTAAGCCCTATTACCGGTTTATCGTAATGAGTTGAACCACACTATTGCGAGGCGTAACATAGCTAACTTCACGTGTAACAAAATAATCGCGGGGCAATCCCAATTTCAATCCAATGTTGACAATATTGTTTTCAAGAGTACCGAATCACGTGACTGCAAAATTCACATTGGAATCATATTGGCTTTAGATTGGAATTGGAATTAATTTGAAGAGTAAGCCCCCAGGTCGCGCAGTGTTATTGGGTTTTTCTATCTGGAATTTGTCAGTAGCAGCCTGGAAACTGAATTTGTGCCCCGTTGATGTCAATAGGGTCGCTCCCTACTACATGGAACTTAGCTTATGTAGCGAAATGTGGGTCTACTATAGGTGTTCCTCTGCCTGACCCTTCGGGGATTAGGTAAAGGCGTGATGATATACTAAATTAGTTTTAAAAAATCTGCCTGTTTAAAAAAAAATGTTTATTAGTAACTTTTATGAAAACCACCTATAATGATCAAAGTTCTCATTCCTACCGAAGATCTGCCACGTACCTACCTAACAGCGTTCAGAAGCCAATAAACTAGCAATGACTACCATAATAATTAGAAACTTCCAGTTTATCTCGCAGCAGAATGTTTATATTTAGACTAGAAACTACTACATAAACAAAGCTTTATTTCGTCGGTAATTCGTAGAACTAAAGTTATGAGTTTTGAACACGTTCCCCGCACAATGCGGCCAATATTCTCAACGCTCACTGCTGTCCGTTCACTTGAATGAATGAACGATATAAACATTCATTTTCATTTGTTTTCACGAATAATAAAGATGAATGAATTGGAGAAATTACTCACACTGCTTTATGTAGGTAGTTCTTTTGAGTAATTTAAACAATAAACTTAATGTAAATATTCAGAAATTAATAAAATACCCCGTCCCAGAAATGAGTAGGTAAGTAGATAAAGTAGTGGAAATTACAGAGCATTATTTTTTATAAATAACAATAAACTTGTTTTGAAAAAAAAAAACAATGAACATGATTTTCAAAAATTACTCCCTGAAACTTTCCAAAATTTTTTTTTTTTAGGTTGGTTAATTATCAAATAACTTCTCCCGCTCGGAGCGGGAGGGAGTGTCAGACTTTTACTGACTAAAAACAACCCACCCGCCTGTGTGCCGGGGCCACGATATCAAAGGGATATCGTCACCAACGGACAACTCGTAACCTCGTCAGTTGGTGCTGACATCTCTTCGAGGCGCGCGTGGAACACAACGCGCCGTCATCCCGGGCCTGGTTCTAATCGGACGGCGAGCTACCCATCGCTCACGAATCGGCCTGCGATTCCCGACGCCCAGGGCGTCTCCTGCGGTGGCTAGGGGCGTGAGGGCGCGAAACTTGCCCCTCCCTCAAGTATTCCGCTTCCTCCTTCACAAGGACACGGCGGTGCCACGCCCAAGCCGGGCAGACCTCCACCTTGTCCTCCGGGCTAACCACACAGTGGTGACAACCGGGCGTTTCCTCCCGCGTTATGTGGAACAGGAACCTCCCGAAACAACCGTGTCCGGTGAGGACCTGCGTCAGGTGGAAGGTGAGGACGCCATGGCGCCTCTCTAGCCACTCCTCAAAGAGGAGACTTATCGACGCAATTGTGGCGTGCCCAGAACAGGGTTGCGACAATCGCACTCTCCATGACGCCATGAGATCCCGCCGGACCTCTGTCCGCTGTGCCGTGATTTCTCGCGGCAGTGGAGTTACGCCCCGGCGTTTCGTCTCCTCGCGCCACTCCCAAATGTGCGCGAGGACTCGTCTCCAGATCCCATGGCGGCAACTTTACACCCTGCCATCCGGGTTAGGCAGAGGTGTAGGTACCTATAGTAGGTACGGTACACCCACATTACGCCAGATATAAAAAAAATCAACAACAAAACGAAAACAGTACCTACCTACCTTTATAATTGCTAACTGCGCGTATTGAATAATTGTTAAGTTTTACGTAAGTACTCTAATAATCATAATGCTAATTTCAATGAGTGTTTAGAGTAGGTATTTGTTAACAAGAAAAAACAGTGTTACTTATAGTATTTTTTATTACAATAAGATCAGTAATACCGTATCTGTTCAATAAAACATTATTTATAACAATTGTTTTCATACTCAGTATGTCAAAAGTAATATTCTACACTAGAAGTCTTTATCACAAGTGAATATAATATCCATTTATTTTTGCGTAAACGAGAACAAAATGTTAGTTACAAAAGTTGCCATTATACATCGATGGCGCTAGTTTCAATGGAGATTCGAGATCCAAAGACACGTTTTTATAAAAATATTATGAGTGTGTGGTCAAATGTACATTTTTATACAGCCTAGATTTTGTTGGAAACATTTTGGTCTTAATTTGTATAGATTCTACATGCATGTTTGTCCAATCTCCATTTAATCTAGCTTTTATCAGGTGGGTGTTTTACAGTGACTAGTGATTAAGGTCATTTCTTTGACCATTCTATTATCAGAAAAATTCGATCAGCACATATTGTTCTGCCAAAATTCACCCTTTATTTATACATTTAAATCTTAGTATTGCATTTCCATAGTTCATTTTCTGGCCACTAGGACAGCCAAATGAACTTTACATGTAGGACATTGGACACAAAGTTTAGTTTTCATGCTTATAATTTGCATTTAAAAATTATCTGTTAAAAGTTCAGATTCTTGTCAAAACTTTGCATTTCATACTTAGCAATAACATTGCATACTTCCATTTTAACTTTAGGTATCAGATTAGGCTGTAACTTTTTGACACTAGCTGCCATACTGCGAAAGAACACATCTATTTCATTGGTGTTTTCTTTCAGTATTTTTTCTATAAGTTTGTCTATGGTCTGCGACCTCTGTTCTGGTAGCTTTGGATCTTCTATATATTGGACTATTTTTGGTCCATTCATGAGTATTGGTTTTGGTAGTATTTTTATAGGTGGTATGTTTTTAGGTACAGGTATAGCTTTCTTTCTGCCTGCATTCTTTCTACATATTTTTTTTGGCGGTTCATTGATCTCTTGTTTAGGGAGAATTTTGATGTACGGTTTCAGAGGCACTTGAGGTCCATCCACAACGGTGATCTGAAAAATATAATGTCATAGTGTTAATGCTTTATATCACAATCCAAGAGTTAACAGAAGAAATATTTGGAATGATTTTCCTGTAGTAATAACAATTTTATGTTGTGATTTCAGACTTTATTTCTCAAAAAAAAGGTGATGAAATAACCTTTACCCTTCTAAGCAGCTTTTTGACGACAGTTTGACCATAGAATCCCCTTTCTGTTGCTAGCTTGTCTAAACCCAGTTTAGAAAATTATTTTACAGTATGGCCAGTGATATGTGCCATCTGCAACCCACTTAGTCCATAAAAAAGTTCATAATCACCTCATAATACTCCTGGTTATCAGTAATAACCTGCTGTTCTGTGCCAACTGTCTCATCCTGAACCGGTTGCTCTTCTATCGACTCCTCCATCTGTACTGTCTCCTCGCTGCTATCAGCTAACGTTGCATCAAGGAACTGCAGCTTCTCATATATGACAACCTTGGTCCGATGCATCGATCCTAAGCGCTTGATCCGTGTGTAGCCATCGCGGAGACCTCGCCAGCGTTTCTTGCATTCCTCAACTGGAAATAGTAGGATGATTGTGTTAAGTTTTTGTTGTAAGTACTGTGGGCGTTTTGGGGGACTGTCTTATGTAGTTGACGTTCGAAAAGTGCTGATTCTCAGCCTAGTTTGAATAAATGACTTTTGCTTTTGATTTTTGTGGCACAACCCAAAAATGTTGCTTGCAAAGTTATTTATGGAAAGGTAGAACACATAACTAAAACTCACTATGCATAGATTGGTGAATTGTTTTTATTTATTAAGTTCCTACTGATGAGAAAACAGCCTAATTTTAGCTTTTCACTTTAGAATGATTTGCTAAGCTGGTTTGGCCGATTTATTAAAAAAAAACACATTGTATATATTTGTTTTTACTACAGTTGCCTAATATGGTAGAAAATTGTAGTCATAGTAATAACTACACATTAGCAACACCCACATTAGAACAGAGTTATTTTCGATACAATTGAGGTTATATCTTCACTACCTATATTATTAGAAATAGAATACATGCCATATGGAGATATTCGTCACTTGTTCGCTCAAGAATATTGATTATCGAAGCCCACAAGGCCAAACATTACTAAATTACTCCTGTCCGACAGGTCAAGATTGTTTATATTCGGATGACAACACCAATCAGCTGATTTTTAAACGAGTCTAAATATATTACAACTGCCGAGCAATACGTAGACAATGAGTCGTCAATGATACCGAATATAGGTCACCCTATGCTTTATCGGGGTTAGCGACTAAAATCCCAGCGAAATTAGGTAAATTATACAAGTAAAACCACTTTTCTAATTCATTCAATAACACATTGAAAACCTTGCTTGCGGTTGTCCTCTGCAGCACGGCCGATTCACAAAAAAAAATAACGAATGGACGCTCACCTGGCTTCGACAGTTGCTCCGCTATTTCCTGCCATGTAGATTCCCTCGCTAATATGTTTTTCCGAGACGGATCGTACACATTGTACAAAAAACTATGAGGCTGCACTAAATCCACAAGCTGCTCGTCTTCCACCGAAGTCCAACCAACCGCGTTCAATGGCATTTCCAACTTTGCGTTTTCGCTTGCGTCACAATATCAAAACAAAATGTCCGCTGCCTATCAGAGGAACGAAAATAGCCGCGCTGCGCAGCACGACGTCACAACCTAACGATATTGCTCTTTTGTTTGTGCATTCCATCGTTCTCATTGGTCGTTCGTGTGACGTAGAGTTTTAGATCAGCCACAGTTACGCCATCTAGCGGCGAATAGCGGTTTCAGTAAGAAACTGCCCTCTTTGATATAAATTGAGAACTTGTGTTGCTCTTACTCGACACTAGATGGCGTGAATATAAGTTAAAATTCAGGTGCATTTTTGTATGGAATCCAAATATATCCTTGAGTCGCTCGGGCCATTTCATTTCCTTCTTTGCTCTTGTTCTGATCCTAAGCGCCGTCTCTGCCGGATGGCAGCTTCCGTTTCCCGTTTCCCGACTATAATATCTCCATTTAGCTCGGAAGCCCGACTTGTGATCTGCTATAACCAATTTTAAGTAGGTACTCTTTCTTACTCATTTCCTCCTTGTTCATGTCTTTTATACCATTCCCCCTCTAAAAAGCTTATTTTATTCACTGAAAACAGTGAAAAAAAAGGTCTTTTAATCACTGTTTTGGTGTTTGAATTTAGAACACACCAATATATTGGATCTCCATCTCAATGCTATACAACCTCCTTGTGAAAAAATACGCGATACACAGGACATGAATATCGCTTCACAAGTTAACCATCCTAATAATAATAAGAAAATTACTCTTAATTTTAGTAATTGTTCTAATTCTATTGTGCATTTTAATTAATTTGACCTTTCTTTTTTCTTCATTAAATGTGTATTTTCGCTTAAATCTTTCTTTTTCTCGTAGTCATGGTATAAAGTGTAGTATGCAACTCTTGAATAAATCGGATTTATATCGAGGGCCACGAATCACTCGCGTCGCTCAGGATTCTAAAACTTGAATCACTCGCTACACTCGTGATTAAATCATCATGAATCAGTCTCTGCGGTCGTGATTCAGTCTTTAGAATCCTTCACTTGCTCGTGATTTATCTATGGCCCTCGCTTTAAATCAAAGTCAAAGTCAAATAATTTATTTCAATTAGGCACATAAAAGGCACTTATAATTATAATAATAATGACCCACCGCCGTATCTCTACGTTGACGTCGTGGTGGGGCTTGCGCGCTCCGAACTCTGGGTCTGTGCCGGTAGAGTTTACTTTGCTGGTACGGGTCTAGGATGAGGAGCCAGACCAAGAGAGATACAAAAACCCGCAGGGCAGCATGTGGCGAGCTGTTGGGCAGTAGCGTACCCCACGGTATCCCTATCTCCCAGGAGAAATCTTGTTCCTCATCTCTGGCTTGCCTTTATTGACCGGCTGGAGTGAACACTGACGAGGAACAGAGCTCCCACCTCATTCTTGCCTTAATTGGCCGGCTTGAGTGGAGATTCGCAAGAGCAAACGTGCTCGGAGGAAGGAAGTATTCCAGTAAGTGCTCGTAGGGATCTTGACCATCTTCCGGGCTCTGGGATTGTTCTGAAAGCCGTGGAATATCTCTCTACTCCTCAAGCACCTCGGGACATGTTGCCCCCTTGTCACTACGTCACTATGTGCTAGCGACAGTTTACGGGGGCCCATTATTGAGTGTGCAAGTCACCCCTTGCCATTTTATCCGTGTATATATAAAACATTGATCAGGCAGGGGCCATAGTTCTTCCATAGTTCCAGGTCACCAGTCAACTTAAATCACTCAAACCCATAGTCTAATATCTTTGTTTCCATATCCTGCAATAATCTTACACCAACCGGGGGTTGTCCTTGGGTGCACTTGCATAGTTCACACAGGGATAATCGTCGGTTGGTGCCTCATTTAATTAAAACGCCAAACGGGCCTCTGCGAGTTGGCTTCGGCCCGTTGTACGCCTTCCAAAGGTCCGGGACCCCAGGGTCCCGAGAAATGTTAAAGACCAAATAATAATAATAAATCATTTTATTTCGGATAACACAAAAAGAACCATAAATTGTTAGTAACATGTTTGCACTTAAATCACTATTGTTAGTACCTAACTTAAACTAAAGACGAAATTGTGGGAAGACCACCCACACAAAGAGGAATGGTAGTGGTCTAACTATGGTATTAGTCTTCTCACAAATTGTCTTATTATGGCGGAGGAAGTGTCTGCCGCCACAGCCTTCAGTATACTATTGTGACTGCCTCTTATTCTGCTTAGAAGTGAGGCTGTTTTTTTGCGGATGATGGCATAAAATCCGTCGGTCTGATTTACCGCGAACATTTCTGATGCACTGCAAAAACGAGGCAGTCGCAATAGCATCCTAAAAACATTATTGACTTATGAACGTCAAGTTTACAAAAAATAGAATTGATTCTAGTCGCCCTTTCCAAAAGGTAGTTTTCGTATGGAGAAGAATGGGCAAGAAACTCCACCGTTACTCTTTTAAAATGTTTTTACAATATTTTGTATACATTAATTATATAATTATATGTGAAGACGATGCGTCTAGAATAAGATTTACTATACCGCGATGGGTAAAAAAGAGTGAAAAATAAAGCAATTACAGATAAATTAAATATGTGATAGATACATGGTGCTCACATATTTACAAAAATTGTAAAATTATACGATATTCCTAACATTTTAACAAGTAATACTAATAAGTCAGTGTGTGTGTGATTTCAAGAAATCACAGAATGTAAAATCAGTGTTATAAAAAATAACAAATACATAGTTAAATAAGCAACCAGTTTGATTTTGTCTAGACTCTAAATTGTCCTATGGAGCAGGACCAGCATGTTTCCAAGCATTCTTATCTTGGATATAATCCTCTAATTTGTAATATGCTTGTTTACAGAGTGTACTTTTAATATGAGTTTTAAATTTTCTTTCATTTAATTGTAATATATCACAAGGTATTTTATTGTAACATTTCACACAGTACTCCATAAAAGATGTATGTACTTTAGATAATCTGAAAAATGGTTGATCTGTTTTATCTTTATTTCTAGTATTAAAATTATGTCTATCACTTATTTTATTAAAGATATGTAGATTTTTTCTTACATAATATGCAATACGACATAATACTGTGGAAGTAGCTAAAAAAGACCAAACGCGCGGTTTCTACATCTGTTAACTGTCGTATCTTTCTAACAGCATAAGCGGTCGAGCTAAGCCGCCCCGCAAGAATTGTTATATGAGGTCCCCATTGTAATTTCTCGTCTAGCGTGATTCCTAGGAAAATCGTTTGATTAATAAATTCTAGTTTTTCTCCATTCAATATGATGTCACATTCGCTACTTCTAACATTAGGTAATTTAAATCTAATGCATTTGGTTTTTTTAAATTTAGTACTAAATTATTTACCGTAAACCAATCTTGGACTTGAAGAATAGAGCTGTTAACGTCGTCAAGATTTTGTGACCGTCGGTTTATTTTAAAGATCAACGATGTGTCATCTGCAAATAACACCATCTTAGGTTGATTTTGAAGTAATTGTGGTAAATCATTAATATAAACTAAAAAGAGGAATGGACCCAATATCGAACCCTGAGGAACGCCCATTGCCATTTCAGACTCCAATGAGTTTACGCCGTTTACTTGAACTTTAACTTTTCTATCTTTCAGGTATGATCTTAGTAAATCAAGAGCTGTATTCCTAATCCGTCCTTTATTCACTAATTGTATAATATACTATTATTGACATCCTGCTAGCTTTTGTCAGCGGCATCGACTGCGTGCATGTCGGAAATTATCCTACGGGAACGTCTCGGGTCGTTCCAGGTCAAGGTTTACCCGTGTGCCAAATTTCATGCAAATCCGTTCAGCCGTTTTAGCGCTAAACAAACTTACTTTTGCATTTATATAATTAGTTAGAACGACACTTGGCAATACTGCATGAGCTTCCTTGTAGTGATTTTTTTTTGGAATTGTATCAGTAGTTTCGGAGATTAGCCCTGCATAATATATGTAATACAAACCTTAAAAAAATATTAGTAGGTATAAATAAAGGTCAAAGTGAGGTTATAGAGTGATTTTCAACCAACTGTAATTATTCAGACCATCGAACCCCCGACCCCATGCTAAACAGCTGCACCTGTGACCTGACCAAAGACCCCTATTCTAACCGTCTAATTACCTACCTAATTTTATCAATCTGCCTAACTAGCCTTTTCCAAACTATGTTGGGGTCGGCTACCAGTCTAACTGGATGCAGCTGAATACCAGTATTATACATGGAGCGACTGCCTATCTGACCTCCACAACCTAGTAACTGGGTAATACGATACCCCTTGGTAAGACCGGTTGTCAGACTTCTGACCACCTGTAACGACTGTCAAAGATCCACGAATGACAGCCGGGACCAACGGCTTAACGTGTTTTCCGCGGCACGGAGGATTCTCGGTATGTAAAGATGGTCACCCATCCACGGACCAACTCCGGCAAGAAGTTAATCTGTTGGATCGAGCCGTGCGGCTGTTATTACCAAGCCACGAGGTTCTCCTACCTAATTTTATCTACCTACGTTATCAGTTAATTTCATAAAAGTTCAAAGGAATCTCAGTAATCTCTGGTCGTTGTTTAGTTTGTGCACTATCTGGCGGTGATTAGATAGCGCTGTGACGCAGCTGCATCGAAGAGCTTTTTTTAATGCAGAGCTTTTTTGAAGCTTTCTTTAGTAATGTTGTTGGTTTATGATTTAAATTGGACTTTTGATGTAGGTTGAGGTCGATATAAAATATGTAAGTAATTACATAGACATCTGTGTTAAAGGAATGTACCTTTACCTAAAAAATAATTAAAATAAACCCAATTAATGCAGATGTCCATAGTTTCGTACGTAACATTTTAATTTTAAAAACGTTTGATACCCGTTTCATTAAACGTTTGATTTGAATAAATAAATACGATATTTGATGATTTCGTAGTTTCATCCCTTGCTTTCCACGAACTTTTTTTCCGGGAGGTTTATAAGGCTTCAGTAATTTATCGGAATTTCATATCATAACTTGTACCTACTTGGGCGACCGAGCTCTGCTCTGGTGAAAATAAAGGATGCACATTTCATGTTATAGGATAGTTCATACTAATTCCATGTTGCCATAATAGTAGGTAGTTACTAATTCCATGCTGCCATGTTATTATTCTAATGTAGCCATCTTGTTCTAAGCTTTGGGCGACCGAGCGCTGCTCGGGTAAATACGGAGAAAACGAATTTTCCCAGATATGAGACTTAGCTAGGTCGATTTTTCGCCCACGTAAACCTCTATATTGCAACTTTCAACGAAATCAACACAATCAATCAATCAATATTATGTATATAAATATTGCTCGTATAATATTAAAGTATTAAACTATGAAACATACCTATTCTAGCAATTTAGACTCTAGTTTAGGGGCGTGGAATTTGAAATTACCAAATAAGTTCAAGACAATACGAGCAACGCCCGGATCTGCCCTCAATTCTAGCCAAAATTATCGGAATTCAACCCAATTTCGGAAAGCACAATTTATAGGTTACCGTAACTATCCAGTGCTCGGGGTTTAGTTGGGTTATTGGAATTCTGGTGCAGGATTTTCAGATATTTGTGACCTGATTCAAGTTTGCAGACCCCTATAAAATATTACCTTCTTCCTTCAGAACATTATTGAAGTCAGTACTTAACTTAAGATAAAAAGGTGAAGGATGGGCATTTGGGGGACTGTCTTATGTAATTTTGACGTTCGAAAAGTAATGATTCTCAGCCTAGATTGAATAAATGACTTTTGAATTAGATAAGATATGTTTATTTGTCAAAAACACGTGTAGGTTTACAAACAGTTGGAACAATTACAAAAAAAAAAAGTTTTAGTATGTTTTGCTTAGTAATGCGGTACAAATACAATTATAATATTATAAGTAATTAGAAGTTTAAAAATCATAAATTTATTATAAATAAAAATGTCTAAAGTTAATAAAAAAGTAGTAAAGTAAGTCATATTCACCTATTTTTTATTTTATTTTACGTCAGAAACCGTAATAATAGGGATGACGACTAAAATTTTTTTTTAGTCCGTCTTTGAGATTATAAAAACATATTGGACACGTATTTTTTTTTTTTCCTAACCTAAAGATTACAGCGATACATTGAGGTAAAATGTGCCATGACGTCACGAGTATGTAGATTTTATACGTACTAGTGACGTAGCGACCCCCACTCCCCAACTTAAAATGCGTTTTATCTAAGTAATTTTTTATTAAATATGATAAAGCAAAAAATACGTGTCTAATTTTTTTTTATTATCTGACGGACGGACTAATTAGAATTTCATCTTTTTTACCCAGGCATCATCCCTATTATGGTCTATGCTGATTGTTTAACTATTGTTTCTGCTTCGTAGAACGTGAAACTTATCAATAGGTAATCACAGAAACTTTATGTACCTACTTACTTTTTTTTTGTTTCTTAATTAATAACATAACATCACGCCTTGTTGCCCCGAAAGGATGGGCAGGAGTATACTTGTAGGACACCCACATTTGACCAGTATTATTTAAGTCCCGTGTAATAGGGGGCGAGCCTATTGCCATCAACATGGCACAAATCCGGACTCTGGCTGCACTGAAAAATTCCTGTTGGAAAAACCCAATAAGACTGCCCGACCTGGGAGTCGAACCCAGGACCTCATGCTCAGCTCACTAGACTAAACAGGCTGTCGAGTCGAGGTTTCTTAATTAATGTCAAATGAAAAACATTAATGATTGTTCACTTTTATCTTGTGATCAAACGTTAGGTAATCTATTGAACTTTAAAGATCCCTTACTAATTAGTTTAGCTACGCGGATCGCGTGTCAGGAGGCCTACTCCCTAAGAAAAATCCGTAGTTTCGGCCGTCCTTACGGGCGCTTCGCTCTCCTTCTGACTTAGGGTATGTCTGTACGTGAGACGGAGAACGAAGCGCCCGTAACGACAGTCTAAACTACGGATTTCGCTTAGGAAGTAGGCCCCCTGATCCCGTTTGAAGTAATCGACGATATGGTTGGTTAGAGAAGTATATCCAAGTAACAAGAAGAATCATAAATCAGCCTATGATGTTCCCACTACTGGGACACAGGCCTCCTCTCTTCGAGAGTGGGCTGTAATCCACCTCGCGGTCCCAGTGCGGGTTGGTAGATGTCACATGTCTTCGAATTTTTGGTTCTAGAACATGCCGGTTTCCTCACGATGTTGTCCTTCACCGTTTTGAGAGCAGTGGTGATGAAATTATTTACACAAAGTAAAGCGTCTGCTTGGGTTCGAACCCACGACCGTAACTCGTAAGTCGGGGGTGATGCTACTGGGCCACATATGTGAATTTAACTGGTATTTTAAAATGTGGACATCTTTTAGACGACTCGTTCACGAAAGAAGAGAGAGAGAAATAGCAAGTAAATGAGCATGAAAAATCGATGATTAATTCTACTATAAGTACTTACTTCGATCCTTCTTACAGCCATATTTCCTTTGACCTCTCTTTTCCCTTCAGACCATTTATTCTGAAAGTGGGCAACGTCGCAAATAGATGTCAAATATTTCGCTGTTTTGATTAATTTGGCAATATTACTGTATGGAAATAAAAAATGTGGCTAACTAGCGAACTTGAATATTGATTATAAACTATTAATTATTACGCACTAAAGACGCTCTTAAACTTACAACTTTACTTTAGTTTTGAGGTTTTTGAACGTATGACTATGTAGGTACCTACTTGTGTATATCTTGGGCGTATATGGGAGATTGGCCGGAGAATGCAACACACAGGGAATATGGAAAGCTATGGGAAACTAGTGGGACATCTTTGCCCAGCAGTGTGACAATGACGATTGAATACAAAAAAAAAGTCTTGATCTGTGTAAAGTGAGAGGTACACTGAGGATTAGATGGATGCCGGTTGAAAAATACGGAGACTTAAGTCAACCCTTTTTTATTTTTTTTGTGGGTGGGTGGTCAAATAACTTCTCCCGCTCTAGGCGGAGCGGGAGGACGTGTCAGACTCTTACTGACTAAAACCCGCCCGTGTTCCTTCAATTGCTTGTACGTTGCCCCCGGCCACGGTATCCCTTTCGGACTTTCCCGACCTCGGCAGGCATCGGTCCTAGCGGAAAAAAGCTCAAAGTCAACCCTGTGTCCTTATCCTTCAAATTTTAGTCGTGAACCATCACCAACAGACAAAGAGAGACTCATCATCACGCCTGAATAACCCAGTAAGGTTAAGCAGGGGAGTATCTGTAGTAGGTACACGCACATTTCATGAGTGCGAACGTAGATTCGCGCGGTGGTCGGGGTTTCGATCATGAAGCAAGATATAAATTTTTATTCGAAACTCAAACTACATTTCAAAGATTTATTTCCGAAGCAGTTTCTCCAAAAATTAACAGGACATCGAAAATGTATCATTTACTGTAGTACCTTTCAAAGTTTTCCAAGTTTAACTTGTTAATAAGTAAGATACCTTCATCATATTATTATCAGCCGTGATTATGAAGGCATCCTACTTCTTAGCAAGTTAATTTTAGGAAGCGTTGGGGAGTGAAAGAGGATGGGAGTTTAAAGGATTATGAAAAGTGTATGTAGAAAGGATTGGCTCATTTCTCATAAGAAATCTTAGTCTTTATAGAATTAATATTTTGCTCCGTGTGGTGCCGGACGTAAAGAAGTACCAGCCCATTTCTTCCCGTGGGTGTCGTAAAAGGCGACTAAGGGACTCACTAGACAATGGGCAGCAGCGTTCTCTATGTATTTATTTATTTATTGGATCTGCAACAGAGGCTACACAATTTCATACAAGTTTACAATCTAAGAGCAGGGACAAATACAGTGTTTCCAATTATAGAAGACCACATCATTCTCTTATAATCTAGGTAGATATATTAAGTTTGACAAAGCGAAAATATAATAATAAATAAATCAAAACATAGACCATGAAATCAGAGATGGAAACGAAATTAAATACAAAACAAATGAATAATAAAAACATTATAAATAAAATAATAACCATAAAAGACAACAGACAAAAATAAGTAATTAAGGCTTGGATATTATGACTTTTAAAGCTTTTTTAAACTTTGTCATTTTGCATGTAATATCCAATTAATTACGTTTCGATACTTCGTTGTACTGCCTACAGAGCCTTGGCCAAACGGCGAAGTGTCCGAGGTTTGTTTTGGATCCCGGCACATAGAAAAGGTTATAGTTACATTTATGTGGCAAGCGAGATGGTGCACTTATCTGCAGCTTTCCAAGAAGCTCGCTACAGTCAATGACCCCATTGAACAGTTTGTGAAGAAATGTGACATCTAGAATCATTTTAAATTCATACTATGATCGCCAACCAGCCTACCAAGCGTGGCGATTACGGCAAACCCCCCCATTTGGGGGAGGCCTGTGTCCAGCAGTGGACGTCTTTTCGGCTGAAGTGATGATGATGATGATTTGGCTCTATTGACTATTGAGTTTGCCGACCACTCAAAAGGCCAATCTTTTCAGACACTAATCTACATGGTCCTCATATGGCCTGACCAAGATTATGTCTGGACTTTAAAAGAGATTGCGACCTCTGAGTTTGTTTCGGTCTTTCTTCTCAGAGTAGTCATAAAGGAAAAGGCGAACTCATCTAGCCTATTTATATTTTATTTTTAATATAACGTGTAAAAGTAATTCCGTTAACCTATTTACAGAATAAACAAATCATTTCACTGATCTACCCCATTACAAAATCCGAATCCGGGCTACTACTGAATAATTTCAGATGAAAAAAATCACACTTTGCTCGACCCGGGAATTGAACCTAGGACCTCATGCTCAGCAGTAGCGCTTGCGACCACTACACCAACGAGGAAATCAATAAGAGACTCATTCGTATTATTGTTAAAATTGGTGGGCAGGGCTATGAATCATACTGCGCTGCCGCAAGAAATCACGGCACAGTGGACAGAGCTCCGGCGGGATCTCATGGCTGCATGGAGAGTGCGATTGTCGCAACCCAGTGCTGGGCACGCCACAATTGTGGTGATAAGTCCTCTCTTTGAGGAGTGGCTAGAGAGGCGCCACGGCGTCCTCACCTTCCGCCTGACGCAGGTCCTCATCGGACACGCTGTTTCGGGAGGTTCGCATAAAGCGGGAGGAAACGCCCGGATGTCACCACTGTATGGATCGCCCGGAGGACACGGTGAAGCATACGGTGGAGGTCTGCCCGGCTTCGGCGGAGCACCGCCGTGTCCTCACGGAGGCGATCGGCGGCGGCGATCTCTCGCGTCCGGCCCTGGTTCAGGCCATGGTCCGGAGCGAGAGTGCATGGGAGGCCGTCACTTCCTTCTATGAAGCAATAATGCTCCCGAAGGAGGAGACGGGGTTTGCGAAGGAGAGGCAAGATTCGCGCCCTCGCGCCCCTAGTCGCTGCAGGAGACGCCCCGGGCGTCGGGAGTCGCGAGCCGACTTCCGGCCACCGTAGGCGCGGGCTTGCGGACGGTGAACAATGGGTAGCTCGCTGTCCGATAAGGACCAGGCCCGGGTCGACGGCGCGTTGTGTTCCACACGCGCCTCAGAGATGTCAGTACCAACTGACGGGGTCCGAAAGGGCCAATGCCTGCCGGGGTTGCGAGTTTGTCCGAAAGGGATCAAAGGGGGCAACGGAAGGAACACGGGTGGGTTTTAGTCAGTAAAAGTCTGACACGCCCTCCCGCTCCGCCCAGAGCGGGAAAAGTTATTTGATAATGTCCCAACCTCAAAAAAAAAAACAAAGTGTCATCAAAAACAATCAAAACCAAAAAAATCAATCATCAAAACTTAATATAACATTTGAATAATCAAAAAGTCACGCATCACATAGAGATATAATGCATGGGGTAGCCGATGAAGTGTGTTTCCGTCTAACATTACAACTGATGTCCTTTTTATAGCTATTTCTGTGCTATTGAAGCCATATTTTTGGACGGCGTATTTTAAAATTTAATTAACCATTTCATGCTTTAGTTCAATCGTAGTTTGAGCAGGAAATTGTGTTTTGGAATACCTAATTATCTATTTATTTTTAGAGAAAGAGGTTATTTAGATACAAAAATACATTCTTTATACTAGCGATACATCAACTATTGAAGAAAGACAAAAATAAACAAAGACTATTGTCTTTGTTTATTTTTTTAAATTAAATATATTTCCAAATATGGAGTGACAAAAATCTTGAGATAACAAGTGAAATTATAAAAATAAATAAATATTATAATATAAAATCAAAACAAAACCCCGACACAAACATTTCCTCATCTCTCTTTCCTACTTCATCACCAGACCCTGTTCATCATCTACGAGTATCTATAACCTATTCAATGAGCCCAATCACGATACCTGTGTTGTAAGTTGCTAAAGGAGTTGGGTATCCTGTAAATTCCAGGTGATGCTGCAGCATCGGTTCAAGGTTACTATGTTCTTCTAATATCATTGAAGTAACAGAATACCAAAATTTTAAATCGATCAGACCTGTGGAAGACGCTCACATCCATTCATCAACTAGAAAAGAGCTGATAATCTTCAGACGGCTGAACCGATTTTAATAAAACAAGAAAGCCATCTCTAGAAAACCTGATTTCATATAAAAACAACATTCAAATCGGTTCACCCGTTTAAGAGGTACGGTGCCACAGACAGCCACACACACATAGCGGTCAAGCTTATAACACCCCTCTTTTTGCGTCGGGGGTTACAAAATAGTTTCTTAAAGTTTTACTGAGTATTACTGACGCTTCTTTAAGCATAGAAACTAAACTTTCAGATATTAGGCTGACGAGTGAGCTTATAAAAAACTTTTTTTTTTTTTGTATATTTGGGAAACAGTGTTCAAAAATTAAGTTGAAACATGAAGTTGTAAATGTTTGCAAAGATCTGTCAGAATTAGCCATTGATTCTTCAAACACCAATATTGTTCACTATCGCAAACCTGCATTCTCTTGATGAACACCCACAATATTACTACAAATTGTAAAGCAACTTATTACATAAAAGAAACCACACCATGCTTACTACAACAGATCCTAAACGCTTCACTTATCAAGATACGAATATACAATGTTTGCCATAGAACAGATACAGAGATACGCGCCGAACTAAGCTCCTCGACTAAACAGTTAAAATCTGCGCCGCGAACACTGCGCACGCGTCGCTGTCCGTTACGATACGAATACGAATATCGAACTTAGAATTCGACGTTCGAATATTTATAATCGGTAATTATTTGTGAAGTTTGTTTTTGTTTTCATAAAGAATTTAATCGATTTGAATATCGATCGTTTCCAGAAAATGGTTTTCAGTGCAGTGCTGTGATTTTTGAATTTCGAGTGTGGTTTCAACGGTGCATATCGGCTTCTTAATTTAAAACCAAGTGTTCGTTGGGCAATACATGCATAAAACAGGAACATTTTTTTTACAGTTGTCAACATGACATCTGTCAACTGTTTCACGCTTGTTATGCGGTTGCACAAAGTCGGTTTGACATTGTAATTTAATGTATTCTAGTCTTGGTTAATTGATTAAGTAATGGACGGGTTTAACTGTGGTTTGTAACTGGATGCTGTGTAATTGACAGACGTGCGTTAGATATTAGTTAGATAATAACTGTTATTTAATGTAACTAGGTGGTAATGATATGGTTTTTAGGTGTTAACGTTATGTATTAAATAGATACGATTTTGTAACCTTTGAAAAAAACGTCTACATGTTATTATGGGCTTCTTCATAGACTACTTAAAGTTTCATTTTTTAAGCCATAATCGATCCATGTTAAGAAAAGGTCCTCTCTGTTCGCGACATGCATATTATTTAATCAAAAAAATCTAAAGACGTATCCTTGACGTTTCTTCCAAATCAGCAATTTTGAACTGCTTTAAAAAAAAACTACGGGGTACTTAAATACATTTGTCTTTTTCATAAAAGCTTTTAAAGTAATCCTTTCTCAAACATTCCTTAAATATTCATAATGAATTCAGAGATAATCATATGTGATCGTTTGAATTGGTATAGATGATCATGGTTTAGACTCTGATTATCTTCTTATACGGAGTGTCCGGGACATCGACGCGAAGCCGGTTACCATGGATTCAGTACATGATTCTGGGGTTCTGAATCATGTAAAAAAAAATCTGCTGTTTCATAGAAAAGTGCAATACCTACGCGGTCAAAATGTATGGAACAGCTGTTTTTTTTTATAACCGACGAAAAATTTCAACGCAGGGGGGTTCAGAATCATGTACTGAATCCATGGTAGCCGGCTTCGCGTCGATGTCCCTGCCACCCTGTATACATACCTACAAATAAATAAAATTGAAGTGTCTGATTGTAATGTCAAAATATCAGCTGTTTAATAAATGCATGTGAAAGTACATACGGTATTTATTATAACAATAAAAAAAAAAAAAATTTTTGTTTGTCTGTCTGTTTGTTACGGCTAATCTCCGAAACGGCTGGACCGATTTTGACGGGACTTTCACTGGCAGATAGCATATGTTATAAGGAGTAATTTACTTTTAGAAAAGAGTTAGATTCCACGCGGGTGAAGCCGCGGGCAGCAGCTAGTTAGAAATAAAGATAACTAACGAAATCGTGTCCAATTACCATCAAACACTAGCAAGATAAAAGTGTAAATAAATAAAGATACTTTATAAGAGGTTAGACGTTTTTCCATAAACGATAGAATTGAATGCCAGTTAAAATGATGAAGTGTCTATGTTTTCATGTAGGTGACTGGTATTTGGTGGTTTACTTACAGACAAGTTAAACTTAATGGCTCTCCGAAATGCCAATGTACGCCTGATGTAATTCTTCACATGCCTTCTTGGAGAGACGGCGAAGAATGTTTAAGATGTAAAATTGGAGTTAGCAAAGGGAGAAAAAGAGATGAATGTATGAGACTATATTTATCTCACTCGCACTGACCTTTTCAGGAGAACATTTACTTAGTCTGGATAAGTTTGAGGGGTTGTTTCACAATCTCTTGATGAATTCTGGTTAATTTATCCTGCAGAAAAAGTCATACAAATTCTGTTTAATATTTTTATTTCATCTGTTATAATGTCGATTTGGATACTGGGAAATAGGCTATTAGTTTCATAATATGCAGAATCGCAGCTAGAATTTGATGTGAGGGGGAGTTCGACCTTGGATGCCCCTTGCTTGACTCCTAAGATATTTGTAGTTATGTAGGCACCTCTGATTCAATGACTTCATCGTCGTACTGGCGTCACAGTATAAAGATGGACGTTTTCCGGAGTCCTCGAGTGATTAGTGTGTAAGAATTAGTTCTCACTACTATTTACGTAAATGCACTTTATATCATACTAGCTGTTCGTGCCCAGCGTCGCCCGGGCGAATTTCTTCATACAAAAATACCACCCAATTTCCGACTGATACGATGGATTTTCCAAAAAAAAATATTCAAGCCATCCTTGTTTTGACACTTACGAACACAACAAAAAAAACTATGAATTCGGTGTCGCCGTTCGCAAGTTATGATCTTTCATGAAAACGGCAATTGATGTTTAGGGTTCCGTAGGAAACAAGGAATCCTTATAGTTTCGCCATGTCCGTCTGTCTGTCTGTCTGTCCGCGGCTTAGCTCAGAGACGGTTAGTACTAGAAACCTGTAATTTGGCATGGATATACTCGTACTTACATATTAATCACGCCCACAAAGTAGTAAAATAAAATAAAAATAAGAATAAATTTAGGTTACCTCCCCAACATGTAAAGTGGGGATGGTTTTTTTCTCGCCTATCCCAAGGTATCGTTGGAAAGGTCCTCCAAAAATATTGAGGGTGTGTTATAATCATTTTTCAATTCAGGGATCCGTTTGCGAAATATTTAGCTTTAAAGTGCAAATTTTTGTTAGAGTCAAGTGTTCCCCCCCCTGCCAGCTAAATGGCTGTACTTGGATTTGTGAAAAAATTCACACCAGTAGTATACGGGGTGGCAGGCTCATCGACGCGAAAACTGATACCATGGATTCAGTACATGATTCTGAACACCCCTGCGTTGAAATTTTTCGTCGGTTATTTAAAAAAAAAACACCTTTGAAAAGAGCACAAAATATTCCAGTTTCTTCCGTAAAACAAGCTTTCATTAAGTATTTAGGCATTTCCTGAAACATTACTTGCAGACTAACAGCACATTACGCAGCGATCAACTTGACACATATTTATGTGCTGCGCTTACGCAAAAAGACAATGAATGTGCCATCGGATCCTTCGGAAGTCGCGGTATGCGCTCCATGTAACTGTCTCGCTATAAAAGGGAAGATGGGATTCAGGGTTGGCACAAACCTGGGTCCAGAGAAAATAGTTCCGAAATAAAAAGTTGATGTTTTTTTCGCATTGTTGCTGTGATAATCTTTAGGAACCAGTCCACTCCTGCTCCTATGAGTTGCTTCTTTCTACTCGCTATTAAGAGTACAAATTACAATTACGATTAGTCAGAATTATAATGCTCTCATATACAGGTTACAACTTTCGCTATGAAACACGTCCGACTCGGGGAAAAAAAGAAAAAATACCTTGTGTAACAATCTACGGGTGTAGGTATAAGTATTTGTTATTTCTTCAATGCGTGTAATCTTTTCGAATCTGATAAGTATTATGAATTTCATAGCGAAAGTTGTTCAGTATGACAGGTAGAATCACCCCCTTGACGAATGCAGGTGACTAAATCGCCACCCTATATGATGCGATTTCCCTGCTTTAGGTTCACTACCTCGTCAAGTCCTTTTTAAATCTCCGGGAGGATGACACTGTGCTTTTACACATTTCACTTTAGCAAATATCCTACTTTCCTACTTAGCATGCATGACCATCGCTTATAGACATATTTTGATGAGATTTGGCCCGGTATATCCAGTAATAACATTTTGACAGCTCGCCGCACTTGATTATAACTTTATTACCGATCTAACTACCACCATGCGTGGCATCGAATAAATTATATCTATAATCAGCATTGCGTACGTTAAGACGCAGATATATGCCAGTGACCTTGGGTGGTTAGCTTGCGTGTTCTGTACTGAGCTCACGCAACGTGTTGGTACGTCCAGCCAGTATTAGGACTCGCCCATCAAGGAGCGCTGTCCCCAATTTGATGCATTATTAATTTATTATACATAACACAAAAGGTATTTTAATAAACGTATACTAAAAGATCAATAAATTAAATTATCTTTAAAATGGTGACGGTTTCAGAAAAATACGCTTGATAGATTTTGTGTGATTCTCAGTTTTTTATCCGTGATAGACATAACTTTACAAATTTATTTCACTATGTAATATAAACATAATCTGAAATATTCGTATATTAAGTTATAAAGAAAATGCTCTAATTTAACATATATTTTTTCCAAATTATTTACAATACGCTTTTCAACGTGATCTCCGGTATACAATCATTAAAAGTCGGTTACCGTCGCCTTAAACTAAATATACTAACGAAGTACGCCAGCATTTCTAACTCCAAAAAGACAATTTCATGACACCGGACGTCCGCAAAGTGACGACACATAAATTCTATCAAATGATGATAATAATAAAATGGTTGGACGCAGTGTCAGCCCTAATTGGGGATACATCGGTGGCTCGTGGCTCGTGGCTAGATTATTTTCGTACGATGAACGCTAAGACGCCGTGTGTGGAATGAATGTGACTTGCTTTATTTTTATATTAAATGTGTTTCGTATTGAGAGGATAGGCAGAGAAGAGCAAACGTCTTGTGTTTGAGGTTTTAAGAAATGTAGACAGATTTAAAAAAATTATAGGTTCTGATCTATACATAATAAGAGGTTTTTTTGTTTTGAGTTTTTGTGTCGGAGGATACTTCGTAACTACTGATCCTATTTCGGAAATTATTTCACTTATGGGAAGCTACAGTATTGTCGAGTATCATAGGATATATTTTATGTCAAAACAATAATTTTCACGCGGACCAGGTCGAGGGCAGAAAGTTATTGTAAAATAAACACGAGAATATTTTCAAACCCAGAAAAAAAAAAAGCTTAAAATTTCACAAATTTTCCAGTAAATACTGTTAAGAGCGTTTATTCTGAAGGTGGGCAAATAGATGTCAAATATTTCACTGTTTTGATTAATTTAGCAGTATTACTGTGTGGAAATAAAAAATGTGGCTAACTAGCGAACTAGAATATTGATTATGAAATGCAATAATTAATATCGTAAACGTCGTAAACGTCACCAAATGTTTAGTTTTAGATGTAAAAAAACTATTTCGAAACTTTCCAAATGCGTTTTTTACACCTAAAATGGGTACAACATTAAATTCAATGTTATTTGCAATTCATTATTAATATTCTAATTCGCTAGTTAGCCACATTTCTTATTTCTATTCAGTAATATTCCTATAAGAATCAAAACAGGTAAATATTTGACAGTTACTTGCGCCGATGCCAACTTTTAAATAAATAGGAAAAGCTATTGAATCTTTCAGAAGCATGAACGACTGAGAATGACTTTATTTAGACAGGATATGAAGAAGATTAGCTTCTTTTTGGAGTCAACAAATAGCGCTGAGATAGCCCGCGAAATTCAAATTTCCTCACGATTTTTGCAATGCAAGGTCAGTTTAAAGTTGTAGTTGATCAAAATACGATTATTACGATTCGCGACCGTAAAAAATGTGTACTTATGGAATTAAAATCATTAAACTCTTCGATATAACTCTCTCGTAAGAACTGATAAAAAAAGTCACGTTTTCATGAAATAGTCATTCAATAGAGTACTGTGAAGTTGGAGAGTTGTATTGATGATTTTTATGGTTCTAAGTAATTCTGTAAATACATATTTGTTACGGTCGCGAATCGCGTTCAACATACAACCTGATACTGAAAATTGCAAAAACGTAAGAAAATTTGAATTTCGCTGGCTACCCAGACGCTTTCGCCTTAAACCCTTTTCTTATTTTCTCAAAACTATCCAACCAGTTAAAATAACAACATAACTAATAGCTTGTAAACTAATATGTGTAACTTACGCTCACTACCCGAATTGTTTGCACAAAAATTTCACTGCACTTGAATTCTGCCCACGCAACGACTACCGGTAAACACAATGCGCCTTCTGCGGTTAGGGCTTCCAAGTTTGAATGATGGGATATTTGAAAATAGAATGTATTATCTTTTTTGTCTGCTTTTTAGGTCTAATGGTCACAACTCGGCTTCTGAGTGTTTTACCTCATTTGTCTACTCTAGTCACAGACTCTAGTAGTAGCAAGCTCAGCTTCGGAGCCTGGTATTATAAGTACGACAGCCAGGCCGTGTTTTGTTTTATTTATTTAACCCGAGGGCCTAGTCAATTAGTGGTAATCGCTTTCAAAGAGTTTCGTATTTTACAACGACTTTCAACAGAATTTAATTTATCTTTGGGTAGCTTACGTCTGTCCCATACATTTTGACTTTTCTATCAACGTTTCCGCTGATAGGATAGGTCCTCAAAACTTAATTGAAGTGGTGAAACAAGCCTTCATAAAGTATAGTTACAAATACGAATGACGGAATCTGTAATAAGCCTACCTATCCAAGCTAAAGCTATGTTCTTCGCGAAGATCTAAGAGGTTCACGTTGTCAGCTAAATCTTCATCTTTTTGATTTGATGGTACTTTAAACGTATTTTTTTTTTATATTATCGCCGCATTATGCTGGGATAGGGGCCTTTTTGGCCTCGCACAGGTAGTTATTATTCTGTTAGTTTTTAAATGCTCCTTTTATGTTTTTTTTTATTTTATTGTTTTTTATTATTATTTCCTGTGCGTGTCCCAAATAAAATATTTTTCTTTCTTCATTTAGTAGCGTCACTGGCGTTCATAAGATCTTCAAAACATGTTAGCCCTAAAACAGATTGATACATAACTTTTACCTGTAGGCTTATAAGTAATGGCAATTAACCAAGCCCATAACACAACATGGCCACCGGTAGCTGATGAACGAACCTGATGAAATGTAAGTTTATTACACGGTCTACACTTTATTGAGCTAAATTATTAATTAAATCAAAGCACGTTTGATTGGGACCCGTTGTAATTAAAATAACAATTAAATGCCAGGTATAATGGGTGCCCGATAGACATTTTGCATATTAATTGATCACTTTACAATCAGTCCGGTAGGTGATAAGGTTTGCCTGCTTTGAATATTAACTGGTATCATAGCATATTTTTCACCGGTACAAAAAAAAAACCATCGCTTTCTTTCATGGACGTAGTAAATACTACGTACACAGTCCCTATACTTACTATTTCCATGATTTTTTGTTTCGTGTCATGCGGGGAGAATTCAAATTTTGAAAATTCAGCAATAATGAAATCCCTTTGCTTCGTAGTGCCTCTTGTAAGAACCGTTTGGCTTGAGCATCTGCAACTGAATTCTTACAAACGATTTTCTAACAGTTTATCGAAGTAGCTGGTGAAACCGTCGGCTTCAAACCGGAGCTAAATATGTATTTCTTGTAGTATATGTACTTACGGTACCGTTTTTCTTGAATTCAACCAATATTTCTTCGACCACTGGCCTTGAACAATTAACAAATAAGCAAAAAAGTAGGTAGGCATTACCTACTTTTTTGCCTATTTGTTCAATCATTACCCGCTCTTCATTAATCTTCTAAAATTCTTGTTTTCATCACGTAATGTTCGAATAATTAGTTGGTCACGCTAATCGAGTAGTGTTTAGTGAAATCGAGTGAGACTTGTCACTAGACGGATGACGCGTGTAGCGTGAAATTGGACGTACGGTCAACAGCAATGTTATTCTGTATAGTCTATAGCTAATTTCGGTGAGAAGTGGAACTCTTTGCCCGATACTATGTTACTCTACCGCATCATACTTATAACTTTGGACTTTGTTGCCGTCTTTTTTGTGCCTTGGACTCGTCTAATTTCGAGAATTCCCATAGATAGGCTCAGACCAAATAAAAAACCAAGACAGCGCTGTCAACAGGGACGTGAGGTCGGATTCGTAAACATGTGTGCATTTAGTGAGGTGTAGTTTGATTGTAAATGTGTGCGTGTGAGCATATATGCACAGAATGGAGCTGTAGTTTTGGCATGCTTCACTTTATTGTTCGCAGCGCTATGTCTTGGTTTTTTATTTAGTCTGAGCAGATAGGTTATAAGCGTTGGTACACGTTGGCCCATTACTCTTGCCATCAAAGACGGCACCATCCCTGTCAGAAAGTGAGAAAAAGGAAGTCTATTTGATTGAGGTCTTTCACAATATATAACTACCTATACAATATACATTATTAAGTTAATGGTGTGAGATTGGAGTACCCTATGTCTAGCTGTGGACTGAGTCCCAAGGCACGCACCTCAGACTTTTTGGATTAATGTACGTATTGTATAATTATCACTTGCTTCAAAAACAGTGAAGGGAAACATCGTGAGGAAACCGGCATACCTTTTTTTTTTTGAGGATGGGAAATCAAATGACTTCTCCCGCTCTGGGTAGAGCGAGAGGGTGTGTCAGACTTTTACTGACTAAAACCCACCCGTGTTCCTTCCGTTGCCTGTGTGCCGGAGCCGCGATATCCCTTTCGGACAAACCCGCAACCCCATCAGGCATTGGTCTTTCGACCCCGTCGGTTGGTGCTGACATCTCTTTGAGGCGCGCGTGGAACACAACGCGCCGTCGACACGGGCCTGGTCCTTATCGGACGGCGAGCTGCCCATTGCTCACCGTCCGCAAGCCCGCGCCTACGGTGGCCGGAAGTCGGCTCTCGACACCCAACGCCCGGGGCGTCTCCTGCGGCGTCGCGTGCAGCTTGCATCTCCCTCGCGCGCTCCGCCTCCTCCTTCGCGAACATAACTGCTTCGCAGAAGGAGGTGACGGCCTTCCATGCACTCTCGCTCCGAACCATGGCCTGAACCAGGGCCGGACGCGAGAAATCGCCGCCGCCGATCGCCTCCGTGAGGACACGGCGGTGCTCCGCCCAAGCCGGGCAGACCTCTACCGTATGCTCCAGCGTGTCCTCCGGGCGATCCACACAGTGGTGACACCCGGGCGTTTCCTCCCGCCTTATGCGGAACAGGAACCTCCCGAAACAGCCGTGTCCGGTGAGGACCTGCGTCAGGCAGAAGGTGAGGACGCCGTGGCGCCTCTCAAGCCACTCCTCAAAGAGGAGACTTACGCCAAAATTGTGGCGTGCCCAAAACCGGCATGCCTGAGAGATATGTCTCGATGGCATGTGAAGCCAAGATAGAGGCCCTATGGGCGGCATAAAAGTTCTGACACCAGTTTAATCACTATTACCGTATGAAAAACCAGAAAGACGAAGCAGTGGACTACAATTCACTGCTGATATCATCATCAGCATAGAGTGATGATGGTGATATACTCGTATTTGACATGACAAGTAAGATTGTGTGGAGTTCGTGGCTAAGTAATAGCAGCCGCACAGCTCGATCCATCTGATTAAGCTACGCTGGCCGGGTTGGTCCGTAGATGGGTGTCCATCTTAACATACCGAGACTCCTCCGTGCCTCGGAAAGCACGTTAAGCCGTTGATCCCGGCTGTCATACGTGGATCTTTGACAGTCGTTACGGGTCGTCAGAAGCCCGAAAGTCTGACAACCAGTCTTACCAAGGGGTATCGTATTACCCAGTTACTATGTAAAATACTGGTATTCAGCTGCATCCGGTTGACTGGAAGCTGACTCCAACATAGTTGGGAAAAGGCTAGGCAGATTGAAGTAATATTGTGTCGCAAGAAATGATAATGAATATTTTGCCTGCATGGTGCAAATATGTTTTGTTTATTAATTCTCGTGTGTATACATAACAATCTCTTTTGTTGACTGTACCGGCGAAAGTGTGGGTAGTGCGGGGGCGGTTTTGTTTTCACTCGTGTAAAGTTGATTGAGGATAACGCTGGGGTTCGAGTGAGCGCGTGTGAAAGCCACCACGTTCGAAGCTGAAGCGACAATTCCAGTCCCATTAAGAAAACTGTCGACTATTTTATCTTGATGAATCGAGCCGTTTGATAAAATTGTTATGGAAAGGTATTGTTTTTGAAGGATATAAATGTTATGGTCCATTGTATAGTTTCTTTTGTGTCTCCTCAAAGACAATACCTACGATTTTATAGCCATTAAAATGGAGAAAAATGGTGGATTTTTGTTTACCTTGTCACTGCAAATAATACATGGTGTAAGCCCATCGAAGACAACAAGATACTTATCATTCCAAACCATTTTAAAACTCTCTTCTCTTCCCTCTAATCGCTGTCTAAGTGCCCATAGACTAACTTAAGCAAGTCAATAAAATCGCCGAGTTAACTGTTTTTTATTTCCGGCACATCGACTGCATTTAGTTGATCTTGCTGATCTGTTGATAAGTCGTTAACGTCCACTGTACACTTAATTATACACTTTATTGGTGCCGTATTGTAAAAGTCCACTTTAATTAAGTCTTATAACGCACTTTTGCCTTTTTTATTATGGTGAAGTTCAAGTCAGTACGTTGTATATCTATATCTGTTGATTTGGGAGCTACATATATATGGCTGTATAGATAAAATATGTCTTTAATGACCCAGCTCTTACACTATGTTCAATACGTTATTACTAATAGCTAATTATTATTAATAGCTAAGTCACTGAATTTTTACGTTTAAAGATTCTATTAACACGTTCAGTGCCGGGAACCCTCCTGGAGGTTTCACTCAAAGCGCATAGGGTATGCCGGGAGCACGCGCGGAGGGCTCATGTTAAATGTAGGTTTTTCTAGCGAATTCGGCGTGGAGTTGCGGCGTTGGAGTGTGAAGCTTAAATCAGTTGAATATTTTAACAAGACTTCAATCCTAATGCCGGTGACATTCCTCGAGGGTTAACTTTAGCGCAAACGCAATGCCGGTGACCCTCCTTTTTTTTTTTTTTTCAGGATGGGAAATCATCAAATGACTTCTCCCGCTCTGGGCAGAGCGAGAGGGTGTCAGACTTTTACTGACTAAAACCCACCCGTGTTCCTTCCGTTGCCTGTGTGCCGGGGCCGCGATATCCCTTTCAGACAAACCCGCAACCCCAGCAGGCATTGGTCTTTCGACCCCGTCGGTTGGTGCTGACATCTCTTTGAGGCGCGCGTGGAACACAACGCGCCGTCGACACGGGCCTGGTCTTTATCGGACGGCGAGCTACCCATATGCCGGTGACCCTCCTGGAGTCAACTTGCAATAAGTATAGCTCCATGGCGTTATGAGCTATGAAAATGGGTGGAGTCGAAAGTGTTAATGACCCAGCTCTTACACTATGTTTAATACGTCATTGCATTCATGGTTTTGAATAATTTTGTAAGCTACAATAGCTAAGTCACAAAATATTTTACATGTATTTTGTGGGACCAGTAAACTAAATAAGCTATAAATGTGCCTACCTCGTTATCTCTCTCGTTTACACCAAATCTTTAGTACTTATGATGACAAGGTTCCATGGCTTAAATAGTTTTATGGTTTTTAAAACCATCTTTCTTATCTTCGTCTAGTGCGGTATGAGTCAAACAACTATGACAAAGTGTAATGACATTACAGAAAGCTGTGGAAGGTCGTAGCACCATAGCTGATGGTCATCTAATTACTGATTTATTATTCGTAACATTAACAGGTAAAACTCCTGAATTAAGAGCGAAGCTTTCTCTACTTGCGTTATATTTTATTACATGAAGTCTTCCTTTCTTAAATCAAAATCGTTATCTCCCAACTTGACTCACAACACCAATTCTTTGCCTTTTGGTCCTTCCTCATTCAATTAGTTCTTGTTCTAACTTGGGTCTCTTATTTTTCTTTTGTCACCACTGAAATTTCACATAGCAGAGCAAAAAATACTCTTTCCATTATCTGTGCTCCTAGTACCTACAGCTTCATAAATAAAGTGACAACATACTCCTTATAAGTCATACTATTTTCAATCCAAAAAGGTAAATACTGTAACATTACACCAGTAAACATATGGTTTCTAAAGTTTTCCCTGCTTGTTATTCTTGTTTTCCATACAAAAGTGACAGTCTGTCAGATTGTTTGCTAGCATTTGCGGAACGTACAGCGAAGCGGGTTATTTTCATGTAAATAGGTTCTATTTATATGGAATCATACTGTGTTACTTCTACGTCGCATGTCGCAGTGGGCAGTACCTATGTTTTATTTCATTTTTTGTTAGTTTTCTGTGTCTATAGACCTGAATTGAGTGTTATTCTTGATGATATCTGCTTGTCAGAATACTGATTTTATTTTTGTTTTCTATATTAAGATCATCATGGAAAAAGATTTTTTGATCGATCACTATTTTTGGCACCTCTTATCGTTTTTCTTCCATAAACAATCCATTGGTATTTCGAATAATGATGGGATTTTTGCGTTCATGTCAAGGGTAAATTACGTTGAGTCTTTTCCTTAACTTTACCCCCTCAATTATTACTTTTAGGTTGATTTCAGTCTTACATTGCGATAAACCTAGTCTGCAGTTACATGGTATTTTCGTCAAATAACGATCTGCAAGTCATTTCTTACTAGGTTACAACCTAAGGCTTATTTTACTACGAAACATAAAACAACAATATATAATTCTCTAAAGGTCCGCTTATTATTAAGTCTGTTTTAATCTTTTACAATGCATTTGCTCGAAAAGAGCGTTTTCCAAGCAGTCAATTTGTACGGAAAGTGTAATTTTTTTTCACTAGTGCAAGTCAAAGTCAAAGTCGAAGTCGAAGTGGAAGTCGAAGTCGAAGTCGAAGTTAAAGTCAAAGTCGAAGTCGAAGTAGAAGTCGAAGTCAAAGTAAAAATCAAAGCCAAAAGTCAAAGTCATGAATTAATTTTCTTTTTATCATTTATATAAGTCGTCGTATGTTAGATGTTGCATATCACAGGCGACTGCATGCCGTAAGGCTCGCTCGCTTTTTTTTTTTTTTTCCTCCCACAATGCATATTAAAACGTTGTTTGATACACGTGCGTAAGATGATTTCCGACTCGTGTCGACTTATACACTCGCTCACTTCGCTCGCTCGTGAATAAAATTGCCACTCGTCGGAAATCACCTACCTTCCGCACTTATAGCATAAATAACTATTGTCGTATTATTTGCTTCACACAACAGTGCTAAAATGATTTGAGTCAGGGCATCAATAAATCAGCCAACATCTTGGCCACAGTTTCATCAAACATTGGACACTCTTTGATGTCTATTGTAGGAGCTGTATCTTCTTTGATGAATCACTTGTTTATAAGCTACAACATTGAAAGATTCCATACACCAACACGCAAATATGGAGGCAATAAAATACTAATACAATTGACATTTGCTCCTTAGACTCATGTGAAGGATAACCAGTTACAAATACTTATTGTTTTGCATTGATTTCTGTTCTTTATTATTATGCAACGAAACGGCTTTGATTACGTTTAAGTGCGGGGCCTGAGATAAGCACTTAGGTACCCAGTATTGTAGCCCGCTCTTTAATTAAGAGGCGGGGTTTGTTAATAAAACAGTCTGGTCTAGAATCTAGCTCTAATATTAAGTACTGTGTCGAATTTGGAAGGTATTAATACTACTAAGATAGTATTGGGCAGTTAGGACCGGAAATCAATCTTCATTTTGGTACTAATTGGCATTTGGCTATTTTCGTGTTAGTTTCAGTTGCATAGATAAATAAGCGGTGAACTCTTTTCATAGATTTTCCTGAAAGTGATTAGTGGTAGGTATATTGGTCCTTATGACCGCTATAATTATTAAAAAATTGGTCATTTCTGGTATTGCTCTGAACTTTGACACACAATTTTAACACGAAGTAAAGTTTCTTCGTCAATATTTTAAATAGTACATGTGCTAACCGCCTATTTACCGTCAGAGTTGCCATATGCAAATGCCCACAGGTGTTGCCAAGATTAGCATATGTACCGTGAGACGAATTGCGCGACAAACATTTTGTTATACTCATGTATTTGTGTTATGTATTCGAGTGTCGTAACGAGTACTGTTCATTGAAAAGTATGTGGAACTTTAAAACTGATGTGGAGAGTCATAAAGTTTAGTTTTATCGAAAATATGAAAAGGTATGCTTTGTTGGTCTAGTGGTAGCAAGTGCTATTATTGGTGAGCATGAGGACCTGGTTCTGATCCCGGGTCGGTCAAAGTGTTATTGGGTTTTTCCATATGGAGTTTCTCAGTAGCAGCCCGGGGTCTAGATTTGTGTCCGGTTGGTGGCAATAGGCTCGCACCCTGTTACATGAGACAAACATAACTGGCGAAATGTGGGTGTACTATAAGTACACCTCTGCGTAACCTTTATAGGAATAAAAGCGTGATGTTATGAATTGCTATTATTTCGGAAACTGAGGTATCGCTACTCGTATTAGCTAATGAAGTTTACTATTATAGTTTTAATTAAAAAACAAAAGAAGTTAAAGGATGATTTTAAAGAATGAAATGCTGTTTGATAAATATGTATAATTTCCTTAGAATAGAAGTAGGCAAACGAGATTCTATTATATATTATGTACGATAAAACATTTCCGACATTCCTTGAATTTCTAATTGTTACTGCATTCTTGCAATCTTTGGAGCAATCGTTTATACTTGTTCTGCTAAGCTAGTTAGTGAAAGTCAAGGTTTAATTAAGACAAATTCTACTAGAAAATTGTTTAAGGCCTAGTCATCAGTCATAAGAGTCATCTAAATTCTAACTAACTCCTGAGTACGCGATTTGAACACTTGGCACGGTCCTGAATCAGTATCAAGCCTTATCTACATACTATAATAGCTTCTGCCCGCATCGTCTGCGGGTCGTCTGCATGAAAATTCTTGTACCTCCGACCCACCCCGTCACATCGCATTGCCTGCCCACGCTTTAACCAAATAAGTAAAGAATAACTGCGTTTTCGCTTAGCGTTCTTTCTGTCTTTTTTCTTTTTGCGCGACTCTTAAGGGCCCAAGCGTAGTGTTAAACAATCTATCTCCGCCTTCCTCATGAATTGGGTGGGCTATCAAATGCAATTTTTTATTTTATCCTACTTATAGTTTCAGAGATTAGCGCGTTCCAACAAAAATAACAAACTCATCAGCTTTATTATTAGGGCAGGATAGTTATCATAACAACTTACTGAAGCCACCACTGTAATCTCAACTTGATCTAGAGAACTAATTTCGACATTCAGAATCAGACTTTGATCTCAAATCCAACGCTTGTGTACCAAAGGACCACGACAAAGGGCCAAGATTTTGAAGATCATTCCCAGATTGCTCAAGTACCGCACAATATTTTAATGATATGATCGTCACCTGATATTTCTGGTACCTTGTTAATTGAGCCGTGTTTGCTCATTTAAACGTTGTTATTACAACCCAAGGGAACGGCCACGCGACGGCTTTCTTTTACTTAAGTGGAATTAATGTCGGCGATGTATTTTTAGATCTTCAGAGTAAATCTTTATTTATATTTGAGACTGAAAACACCGTTAAGTGGTGTTTTAATTTTAGTATTGCGTTTCGTTGTTTAGTGTTCAAGTCGTTTATTGCTTTTTTATTATGATTCTTAATTACCTTTTTGTTTTATGTCTTTTGTTTTGCATTGTTTTGAGCCTTTTCGTTAACTAACTAGGTTTTACATTAGCTTCTTGATTCTACTTTAATATGTTTGTATTCTGTATTTCAAATCGTGGTATACTGCAGTTGCAGGCTATGCGCTAGCCTTTGCATTTTTATGTTTGGTCTTTTGTCTGGGTTTCGGAACGGAAGCTTGCTTCCCTTTTATCGCTATCAGAAGTAGTATTATTGTAGTAGTATTTTATCTTCTTTTTGTGTGATTAGTGACTAACCTGGTGTCAGAGTTTTAAAGCCGCCCATGGGCTCTGACTTGGCTTCACACGCCGTCGAGAAATATCTTATGTATTTTATAAAACTCTATTCCTATTTTATTTATGTTTTAATTTGAACTTCCGTCACCTTTAGATAATTAAATCTCAGATATCTGTTATCGGTGTTCAGACTGAGTTAAGGTAGTCAATACATTTTGTAATCTTCGGCACGTGTCGTTATAAAATCATAAAAATATGATGACCAAAGTCGTGTTAATACACTCATTTACTTACATATTCGTTCGATTCGATTCATTTCTAAGAACCCGTGACTTGCGATGCAGTAAAAGATCGTGTCGAAAGATTATGTCGAACCTGTTTAATATTTAGCCAAGAAATATGATTATTATCGTCAAGATTAATAGGCGATTTGTCTTATAAAATTTCTTACATGGTACGAGTATTTTGGAGTTAAGTAATAGCAGAATAATTACTGACTATATGTTGGTAAAAGTATACTATCAATCAGCCTTAGGCCATGCATATAATCATCGCAATCAACTGCTGAACATAGGTCTCTCCCAAGCTGCGCCTTCTGCATCCAGCTGTTTTCTGCCGCCTGTTCAAGGTCGTCTATCCACCTAGGTAGGCTAGTTTATCCTACAGATTTTGTAACTGATCGATTCAGCCTTGGAGACCAAATGTGTAACTTAAATGGTCAAAGATATCAGCATCTTTACTTAAAGTTATCTTTAATTCTCTTCAAGCTTCTCACGTATATGCTAAACTGCAAAGGTGGAAATAAAAACAAAACCATAACTTGATTAATAGTAACAAAGTGGCATGAAGAGGATTCGTGCAGTTGTATTTTATTCGAAGGAGTATAAAACTGTCAAACCTTTTTTGCAAAGTTGAATTTATTTAATGCGTTTTGGGTATGCGGTTCGTTATGTTATAACTGTTTCTTTTTTCATTCAGTTCAGTTTTATTTGCACCAAAATATTCTGTTAGATGTATGTTGTCTTCTTTATTTCGAAGTTGTGTATTATTTTTATCTAAATCTTAATGTATCGTTTGTATCAGGACTATCAGGTTACTTAGTTACTGTTCTATTTATTCATCTTTTTCTTTATGTACGTTAATGTATTTTTAGTTATGACCATTTAGTAGCTTTTCCAACAATCCATGATTGCTAACAGGAACTTTACTAATGTATGTACATATATTTTTACATCTCGTAGTCAACCTTAGATTTGATGCAGCAATTTGTTAAACAAAGGAAGGTCTTTAATAGACTTTCATGACGCCATGGGAGATGAAATAATAAAGGTAATCCATATAATAAAGAGTCTGGCGCCGTACATAGCTAATTCTTTATTATAATATTTTTTTCTTTTAAAGGCATATCCGCGTTTAAACGACCTTCAAAGTCCGTTTCTCGTTCAACCATTCAGAGACATATATTATTTCAACGATTTTATTATGAATATAGTAAAACTCGATGCCTGGTATTTGATTATGTAATTTTGCATCGATAAACCGGTCAAGTGCGTATAAACTTTGAACCAATATTCATGTGATTTTGTAGAATGTTAATAACTTATAGAATTAACAAACGGCTGATAAATTATTGATGCATGTAACGCTTCTATGTTTCTTATGTGCGGCTTTTTAAAAGCTCATTTGAAATTGATTGTGGTTAGAAGAAATAATTTTGGGGGTCAGATATTTATGTTGCGTTCTTCTAATATTTTATACATAACATTTAAATTAATTCAATATTTATGCTGTCGACTGATAAACGTATATTTTGTCATTTGGCTTCTTCTTATTAACGAGCTTTAGCTAACTACTATGTCTATTATTAATATCAATATTAGTAGCTCCCTACTTGATGTTTCTACGATCTGTGTAGTGATAGTTTATCTTTTAACTTTAGCATCTTTGAAGAGTGGTGTATTAGTAGCGTAGTGGAAGCCCTGGGAAATAAAGTCATCATTGAAATTCCGTGCAAGTTGTTTTCCGGAAACATCATTACCACTCCTATATGACTTTTTAGAATCCATAATGCATACATTTATTAACACCTCAACGAATAAAATGTGATTCTTCGAATGCAATGCTGCCTACTTATCTAAGTATAACATATTCTGAGAAGTCTGAAGAAAAAGGACCATTTAATATTAGATCCGGCGCTAGACGAGTCGTTGAATAAATTACAGTTTCTGTCTCATTTGAGACTGTTCCTTGAGTTATGTTATTTTTTTATTCAAATACTGGTCCTTTGGTTCGCACTATTTTGGTCTAGTGCTAGTTTTTTTTTGTTATAGATATATATCGGTGTTAAATGTTTTTGATAGCTTTATTTGGGATTTGTTGACTAGAATTTAGAATTAGATTAGCAATTTGTAATTTATTGGCACTCAGACTTCTTGTGTATTAGAGCATTTTCATTAGTTATTACGAGGTATATTTTAATGACTATGTGTGTTTCCATAGTTTGTTGTGATTATAAGAACTTTTTTGGTTCAAGATTCCTGTGTAGTTTTTTTGTATTTTTGCGAGGGCTCTAATCGTCGTTTTTGTAATTTTAATCATCGTTGCTTTTATCTCTTTTAACGAACACTTAATTTTTTCTGTTGATCAATTTGTGATTTTAGCGGCTTTAATTTTTCATTCAAGTTATGGCTGTGGTTATAAGACGTCATTGTGTAATGAGTATTTCATTTTACGCAATGATGACGAAGTAATGAATGTATACTGACGTTTTTTCCCTTTAATCATTAATGCGGAAGAAATTATCGCATGCTGTTATGCACTTAATTTCGCCGTCATCATTAACATGATTGTTCTAGATAAGATGTGTTACTAATTAATCTTATCTTTAAAGATTATGCAACTTGCTACAAGAATAGACACAAAAGCCTCACTTCTCACCTTGATCTTGTAGCGTTTGACTTTTGTAATTTGTAGCTTCACAATTTATTTATTTCTTTTCCTGGTTTCTGTTCAAAGTGCAATTTTGGAGGTTTTTTCTTTTATTTCTTGTTATTTTATTGCTTCTTTATTCTGATACCTGCAAACCCTTGTTAGTGCATCTCGAGAGAATATTTTCCAAATTTATCTACAGTGACTTAGTCCGTGGTTTGTCTGTTAGTCAGTCCCAGAACAGTTTAGGTATCATATAGAAGACATTTTGTTCTATGCCGCATCCACGTGTAAATTAGAACTGTTAAAATTCATATCCTAAACATTTTTATTGCCAATTATAATATTTATAGCTCGAAACGGTCGCAGTGTTACCGATCATAATCATTTGTCATTTTTGATATATCCAATGTATTTATATGACGAAGTTATAGGTTTAAATCATGTTAATCCTATTAAGAATTTCATGGAGAAATTATATGTTTTTGTCATAGCATTAGAGTTTATAATTACGAAACTTTTATCAGTATTTAAATAATATTCCGATTAATTACTCATAAATGTGTATGATAGTCATTTGTTAAACAGATAATGTAATTAAAAGAAAATATACTGTGGGTAGAAGAAGATTAAAATCATGTAGTTATCGTGACATAGATTCTTAACATAACCAGTATAATTTCTAACATCCAACATGTTAAAGTTAAAATCTGTACCAAAACAGTTCATGAAATGAAGGTTATTTATAGGACAAGTATAGTGGATCCAAAGTAGTCTTAGTACTAAATTATATGCAACATTTGTTACTATATTAATAACTCTTCAGAAATACTATGCAAAATCATTTGCATCTGATTTCATCTATTAAATGATCTTTAATTGTCGATTGTAAACATTAAATCAAGAATGTCCTAGATAAAGTTGCGAAAGTCAATAGCCTAAGTATGTAATCAGTAGTCTTTTATATTCAGACCAGGATCAGCAATCGTTATCAGCGAATCAGTCGAAGAGTAAGTTGGCAGTCACGAGCGATCGGTGAGATTGACTAACTAGCTGCTTTATGTTTACACATGGTAAATTGTCTCAGCATTTAGTAAGACGTAAGGAGTCAGACGAGAAATTGAAATTTTTATATGGCCCGATTATAAAGAATTCTTGATGATCCTTGTGAATTTCAAGTTAAAATCTTCATTATCCGAGATGCTTTTTTAAATCTTTAAAATAACTAGTCGTCGTTTTTATTTCTTGGTGATAATATTTTTGTGCTATCTTTTTTTATATCTTCCGTAATATCATCTAAGTAAACAAATATTGCACAATATGAAAATATCTCAAAAATCTTACAACTTGCTACACCAAATGCCTTTCAAACACTTAAAGATCTCGTGTGATAGTGGAATACGCGAAATTATGCAAGACCAATTTCAATATTATCGAATAGGTGGGATCTGTGTCACTTGTGCGATTTGCATGAAAGCGGTGACCAATACCAACGATAGTTACGTTTCTTTGCGATGTGTTTACAATGCTTATCTGGTCTCTGAGTGCGTTTGTCTGTAGCCTTAAGTTACTATTTATTTTATTGTTTTTCGAAGTTTACTTTAGATTTTAGTTATTTGTTATCTTTGGGGTTGGGTTGTAACTCTTTGTTGAGGAATTTGACTTTTTGCGTAGGGAATGGTAGGTATTGGGGGTGAGAAATATAATCTAAGGAAGCCTTTTGTTGTAGATTAAATGAAGTTTCGAATAATAAAAAAAATACAAATGTGAGTTTCATAAAGTTGTTTAATTAAAGACACAAAAATCTAAATAAAAGAAATGTTTTCGTATTTCATCTGAATCAACGCTGCAACGTTCAGTTTCCCCCACCCTTTATTTAATATTTATCTGCTCTAATTTTGTAAGTGATGTGATGACACATTAAAATTTAGTTTTCGACCTTAATAGTTCCCATAAAAACACGATATTTTTTCAGTTTTCCTGCTTAGTTACTAATAGCTATGTTTACTGAAAAACAGGTTTGCATCTCAAGATAATCTGAGAAAAAATTGTGACTAATTTTAAGTTCGATAACGGTCATTTAAGTTGTGCTTATACCTATAACTACTGATTGCTTGTCTATACGCCTTACTTCGTTATCATCCTTACAATTATTGCTACTTATATCGTCTTGAGTTTGTTTAGTGCTTTTCATAATATTTACAAAACATAGTTCCATGAAACACTTCATTTTCATTTTGAATTACTATTTAACATTGGTACTATGGACCAGATAAAAATTGTCAAAATGTCTTAACCTATACTTAGAATAAAAGTTAAGAAATACTCTCGACTATTAACAAAGATGACCAAAACACTGCAAAATATATTGGTCAGGTCAACAAATTTAAAGTCGTATAGTAAACCTAACCCAAATGCGCTAATATGATAAAAAATGAAAGTGGACTTAGTTCCCACGATCAGGTGTACGGAACCTAGATATGGGTAGGTATACACAAGTTGTTCAAATATTGATACAAGATAGTGATTTGATGGCGTTTTATTTTTGTAGTAGATTACTTTTCTGAGCGTTTTTTCGGGTTTCCTGATTACTTATGCCGTTTTGCTGCATTTGGTTGGAGAAAAGGTACATAAAAACTAAGATGTATGTATACATTGGATTGTGAGATCTATATATTAATACGTTAAGCAAAAACTCTGTACCCCTTTTTACGAAAATTACGCGGATGGAGACTAGTGAATTATAATTGCGCTGGACTCCTCCAATACTTGACTTGCATTATTCTAAATTCTTCATAACTTTTTCAAAGATAACACACACACACACAGGTCGGGAATTTTCAGTAAGATGATGATAAGATGCCAATAGACTCGCCCGAAATGTGGGTACCTCAAAGATTAACAACCGTCAAAATGATCAACAAAATCACGAAACTCGAAACCGCGTCAACATTATCAAACCCAGCTTTCATAAAACCAGAATCATTGAGTTTTTGGCTATGCAATAAAACCTACGCACTATGATGTAAGAGCAATTGATTGTGTGTTAACATAATCCAATGTATCATCTATCTCGCATATTATTGGTACGTTTTCTTAAGTAGAAAGTAAAAGCGAATCATATGTATCATTGCTGTTCATTTGGAGTGATTGGTGATAAATATTCGCTGACCAATGAGTAAGACCACCCACGGGTCGTTCTTGATATATGTTAAGTTTGTCTGTAAAAATTGTGTGGGTAGCTGCATTGTTTTCTTTTGCCTCATGTTTAAATATCTCCGACGTAGTTTAATCTTGTTAAAAAAGAAAGTTAATGTATTTTCTCTTGAAAAGTTTACCCAAATGATTAAGTTTAGTTATGATTATTCGTTATTCTAAAAGACAAAAGCTTATTACATGTCGTCGGCGCCGCGTCGTTTAAACGTTATAATCTCTAAAGTATGTGCGTTTGGATTCTGTTTTGGTATTTTATGATCGAGGATTTTTTCTTTCGTCGTTGTGTCCTGGATTCATTAGTATCATTAAAAGCACATTAAAAATCATTTAGATTCCTAAATGATACTAAATGAGCAGCCAATCTCGAATCCACAAAGCATAATTACAATTTGATGTTTGATTCGCAAACGTGCAGAAACAGCACGTTTCTATTTCGCGATTATAATCTATCGATTAAGGTTTATAAAAGTTAATTTCTAAGCATAGATAATTTAAAACACACCCAGTACACGGTTTTAAAATGTCGTAACCACTAGCTGAATCAATAATGTTGAACACTTGTAATAAATTTCATAAAACTGCACCTAATTTATTATGTTGGCCTCAATATTATCGGCGGCCTTTTAATCCAACAGAATCCTTTCTTTTTCATTTTCTTTGATTAATATCTTCTAATTTTGTTCTTGATGAAGCTAATTTAACAAGATTATCGTGAGTTGTATTATAGGATAACCTAAAATATTACTTGTTCTTACTGTCCCTTACGAAATGTACGCACGATTTGACAAATTAGACTCCTTAAATTATTTTGGATTTGCATTTTGAGAAGTATAATAATATTTAGATGAATGATCTTGTCAAAATAAACCACTACCTCCTTTTCGCTAAAGTTCGTATGTTTCGTATCAATCACGCTGCACTACCCCCCCCACAATTCTACTTAAGTCTCAACTTAATACCCAACATTTCTCTTTAAACCCAAGTACTATATTTAAGTTTATAACTAATCGTATGGCAATTTGCGCGAACGTTGAGTGCGTGCGGCTCCGCCACGCGTTGCTGGTAAAGGCATGAAAACGGTTAAGACTTGAATATTATTATGTTCAGGCCACGCCACATAATATTAGCAGCGGTAGGTGAAAGGTTTCAAAGGCAGTTACGACAATGCAATTAAAATATAGTTTTTATCCAATCTGTTTTATAGGTTATGGTAATTGAGGTTAAGTCATAGTCATATAGGGTGTATTAACGTTTAGTTTGGTAGTTCCAAGACTGAATAATAAGTACATAGATATCAATCAAACTTGGCCTAACGTCATATCTATCTTTATGCCCTAAATAATTACCACGATGCAAATGTCAAAACGACAAAACGCCCATAATTCGTTTGTAACAATATTTTGTTATATTTAGCGCCACACAGCGCACGGTCACGATTGGTAATGATCACGCGCCGCTGAAATACCTTATGATCGATTTTATCGCGCCGATCTGCATCGTAAAATCCATAACTCAAGTAAATGCTCTCATTGTGCAGTGACATTCGATATGATCCGATCTACAGAACTCTGACCTCTTAAAATGCCAAGCGTGGTAGGTCTATGTCCGCCTGAGACACAGAATAAGTGAAGAATGTTCCACGTGCAAGGATCCTTTGAGCAGTCGCTCCGCTGCGGCGACGAGGTGTCGCCTAACGGCAACAAAACATTGGCCGCTTTGGCAAAAATCCACAAACATTGTACAGGCAAAGCACATGCAAATGGATGCGCTGACCACAAACATAATCCGTTAACAAAGTCGGATTCTAATACCAGTCTCCAGTCTCGCAAATCCTTCCGCAATGAATGCATTATAGAGATCAAGGAAGCTGATAAAAATAATCACAATTCTGTCAAAAATCATGACGGATTGTATAGCAAAAGCTTCAGTAACAGTACTAGCTCCTACGAAGGTCATAGCGATACTGATTCAGAGAACACTTTCAAATCACGTTCAGATCAAAACAAATTAACAGATCCGTGCGAGCGCTTGTTTGCACAGAACACTAAAGCATCTCTGATGAAAACTGCTCGAATGAGATACGCTGATGACAGCGTCATATCTGCTCTCCAAGACGAAGTAGATGGCGAAAAGGTTAAACAACCGTTCAGTAAAACGCCACTTCGAGGGAGCTACAGGGAAAGGAAATCTGCTGTAGTTACCATCGAAGAAGTAAAATCAGATGGTTCTAATCATGACGAAGAGTTAGCAAACGCTGTGCTTTTTGACGAAAAGAGGAAAACTCCGACTCAGAAACCTGGATTGCAACGCAAAGGCTCTTCGGGAAGCACCGCAAGTAATGGGAAACCCAGTCTGAACGGAACTAAACCTCCATGGAGGGGTGCCAGCAAGAAAGGGATACCAGCAGAGCCTTTTGTAAGGACTCCATCATTTAGAGGAAGCATCAGGAAGAAGATTACGAAGAATGATGGAATACCGTGGAAGAAGCTGTATGAGCTCTCACTTTGGCGAAGATATGGTGTGAGCTTTGCCTTAGCTGGAGCTGATGCTGAACGGGCTTTACTAAGGCCTTGGAGCGAACTGTCTACACAACAGGAGCCACCATTGTTATCGGTAAGTACTACTAGTATATTCACAGGTTCAATTTTAATCTGAATGAAGACTTCGTTTTTTTTTAATAGCATATTTAAAATGACATTTTTTTTTGACGTGATAAGCGCCATAGTTTCTCAAGGAGTATTTCATTACAATAATGTCCAATCATCTGACCCACAAGCGTGTTAGCGACACGCCCCCGCAATTTACATTAACAAAACACTATCATATACCCGACGCCATTTCTCAGTCGTCAATGATGATGTAAACACTCCATATCAGCTAACTTAAGTAGCTCTCTCGCTGCCAGACAGCCGTCAATCATCAGGCCTGAGGCGCCCACTGATCTTTGATAGCTCACTTGTATTTGGCAGGTAGATTGCCGACTAACCGTCGATGATTCGTCGGGTCATTACGAAGGGGTCACGATGGTAGTTAGAGGTATTGTTGGATCTAGTTCTAGATTTACACGTAGTACGTATGTTTTCGATGTTTAAGATTGTTAAGTTTAATATTTTGCTGTAACTTTTTTATTTGAGGATTCATTCGTACAACTTCGGGATTTATATAAGTATGTTGAAAGAAATGGCTATAGCAAATATGATAACTAGTTATATGCTGTTTAAAGGATACTGCGCTTTGTTTCTTCTAGGTTTTAGACACTTCCTGCTACACCTAAAGTACCTACCTAATATTATACAAAACGTGGTTCCTGTGAGCTAAGTCAATATTACGTAGATATAATCCATTTCCGATCTTCGTATAAACGTTGCCTAAGCCTTTAGGGCTTCATGGATTAAGACTCCTATGATCTAATTTACAGGGTACAAATGTGTTTAATCTTATCTCGGTCAAACAAACTGTTTGCCCAAAGATGACACACTTAAGTGCAAACGGTCTTCCATAATATTTGCTAGAAATAAAAGATAAATGTGGTTCCTTAGGAAGTGTGGCTATGGGAGATAGTATCGATGTTATCGCTAAAAGTATTTGTTTGTGGATCTGTTTTGTTCTGCACATGACATAAGTGCAGAGTAATTTATTATTTTTGAATACGTGTTAATATTCCACTGCAGGGCAAATATACTCGTATCTTCTAGCACACAGAAGAAACGTGCACTAATCAACAAGTTTGGTCATTGTGTGTTAGTTACTCCATATCCATGTTCTGTGAGAAATCATTAATGTACTTGTATTTTGTAGTTCTCTAAACCTAGTCGTGTTCAATCTTCCACTTTCACCAAGATCAAATCAGTTCAATCCTGAAAACAGACATCAAACATCAAAAGTATGGTCAAATCCAATAAGTCAATTACATGTGACCATATTTCAAGAGTTCACACAGTCATTACTGCCATATCGCGCACACTTTCGATTTGATCACGATCAGGTCGATCGGGTCACGGATCGCGACGTAACGGACGGCTTGTTCCGGACCGTGACGAACCGGACGCCACTGGCGAGAGCCGCTCTGTGATTTACTGGCTTATGGGTTGATTGGATTGATTTTCTTATGTTAGGTTTTTGAATTTTCCGTGTTGAAATAAAATAAATTTTGTTGAAAAGATTATTTTGCTCATGTTGATCGGTACTGTTATGTCGTATAATTATAATTAGTTTGTAAGTGTCCTGTTTTACAGAACGTTTATAATACTCATATTATTCGCCTCTTCTTTATTAAATTAGCAAGTTTAGTAAGATCCATCTCGTAATTCGCGGAGAGCTTTAATTGTGAAAGAAAGGCATTCTTCAAATAAACTTCTCTAACCACATCCTTGGTCACATCATTTATCAATCTCAAATCACGTTCAAATAAATTGCAAAATTCCTGAGAATTTCTGTTTCCCTATCCTCAATTCGACCTTCCTATTACGTGTGAAATGAAAACCTTCATCACCTACACTTTTTAACCACGTCCTTGGTCACAACATTTATCAATTCTTAAATCACATCCATATAAATTGTAAAATTCCTGAGCATTTCTTTTTCCTTATTCACGATCCGACCTTCTTTCAAAGTTTCCACAAAGTCTAGCAGGATACCAGGTAAACAAAACACAACAAGGATTTAATGTAAATCACCAATGTCGCTGATTTGCAACGTTGCTTACATAATAAAACGTAGGGAGACATGAGAATACAAATTAAGCGCAGATCGGTATATCGTGTTGTCAGTAAGAAACGGAGCGTGGGTACCACGTTGCGACATTGTGAGACAATGTAGTAGTCCAGGATAAGTCCTTGCTGGATTTATGTCATACGAAGTATCAGGTATTCTCTTGATGGTGATGAATCTTATAAAGTGACCGTTGCCCCTACTTAAATAACTTTTCTGAAAGATAAGAAAGAAGATGAAGACATTAGTCTTAAATTAGAAGCCAATGAATTGAAATGAAAAAAAAAAGAGTAATTGGTAAAGTTTTTTCTCCTAAGACATAACAGGAGTCTTGCAGACCATTTAATTAATTAATCTTTACATCAGTGTCGATAAAGACCTTCTAAATCCCTCGATTTGATTATTTATTTATTACTATATTTACCGCTATCTTCATGTTTACTTTCCTGATTCGTTGACTTGTCTCGATACTGTTTGGCTTCTGGAACAAAAGCAGTCTATTTTCCAGTATTTTCTTTAACACCAGTGTAACCTGCAATCAATATAACTTCAGTCGTGACTGTATAACAATTAGCAGCATTACCTAGAACTAAGAATACTGTGTCTCCTTCATATTGTCTCTTAAACGTCATATTATAATCTATAGCACACATGACGCTACCATTGAAGATTATACAGAGATCGTTAGCTCATGCTAAGTCAATGCAAATCAGTTCGGTTTCCTTGTTGCAAAACAAATAGCAATTACGTACGCCTTCGACCGTTATTTTTGTAGTTATTGATTCAAGGTCACTGAATTCATTACGGCTGATATAATACCATAGATTACAATCAATACCTATGAATTTGTAACTTTTTTGTACCCCTGGTTTGTTTGTGAAAATGCAGTTCTAGAAGAGATCCTGCTACTGGTGATATGTTTTCCAATTCTACCAAAATAAATGTATCTTGCCTCAATATTTCTTACTAATTACCGCAGATATACCGCATAGATAGACTACCAATCCTCCGTAATTCCGTAAATGTACCTATTTACTTACTACATTTTTATCAAATCTCTAATAACTCTCAGATATATTATGTCGCAGTGCAAAAACATATAATTTAGGCGTAAAATGTTGTCGAAAGAATGTTTAGCAATATAAAAACCGGTCGTGTTCTTTTACCAAATATTTTTGGCAAATCCTGTAATTTTTACTACCGAAATGCAAAAATAACATTAATTTACACATTCTATTTTGTGTAGTTTTGATATATATTTCGATCCAATCCATTCACTCATTCATTCATGTTACGTCTCAAATATGTTTCCTCTTCTGTGCGGTATTACGAAGTTCTAACAGTTCCTGTGAAATTGAATGTTTTAATTGCTTTATTTTTATTACCTTCACCTTTTATTCAATCATTTTCAATAAAAATTACTACGTTGATGCCTTTCTCCTATCTTAGCTCCACAAATCTTATTCGATCTCTAGCCAAGCCCATCAATCCCAATAGGTCATAGAAATTGACTTACAATCAAGTATCGATGTAACTCGATAAACGATCTTTATGAACCGATTTGTCAGTACCATTGTGTTGGTCAACATTTACAATATTAGCATTGGACGATTCATCATCGCTATGTGAAAGGACTTCGCGATTGAATCATTGTATATTATTGTTTGTTTTATTGAGTCTTTGACGTTAATATTTTATTTTGCTGCAAATTATTGTGTAAAATATTTGTGTTGCTTGGGTAAATTATTGCTATTAGAATGAGGCAGCTATTATTTAGTACAGGTAGATATTTAAGTGAAAGTCAACAATTACGTAGGTACAAGTGATTTGTAGGAACATTTCACAACTTATTCTTAGTTTGTTTAATTGATAATATTGATGCTTATCCCACAGAAAAATCAACAGAGAAAGCACTACTCTCACTATAAATCAAATAAATGAAGTTACCCATTAAAATTCGCATATGCGCGCTATGTCTTATGCTAATGCTAGAGCAGCAGCAATATGTATCAGCAAACAATAGCATGTCGCAACGTCTTTAGATTCATTGTTAATCTGCTGAATAATTTGTCTCCTACACTTGGTTGCGAAATTTGAATTGGATGCCTTCAAATTAATTTATTTGCGATAACTCTCTGCGATAAGAATGATTAGACGGTTGCGCTCAAACTTAGGAAGCAAATAAGCAAATATACTTATGCATATATTAATGGCCTTGTTTTGGTCGCTGTGACATTAAAGAAGAGATTGCCATGAAATATTTTGTATTAAGAATGATTAAATTTTATGGACTTGCTTTCAAGAAATTCGTGTCTACATCTAAATGTGACATTTAGCAATATGTGTAAATTAAAAGTGGTTTAATATTATTTTTATCTTCATCATCATTTCTCTTTATCGCGTCTTTAATAGTGAATTAATGTAAATTACGATCATTAATATTTCTGACAATAAATTGTCACATCTCTGAACATTGCCTGCGTATCTGACTGTTGTTGTAGATCATTGCAATAGCAGCGGATTTAAACATGAATATTGTCTCTCAAGCAATGATCGTCATCCTCATGGCCCTATTTATTTAGGGTTGGCCCAGTGAGTTTTTTCCTTCCGTTCATCTCTATCAGCTGTCGTCTCAGTGCTTACTTCCATCGTAACTATATAATCATCTTACACAAAATCCATCCATAATAGCATATATACTGATGAAAAATGTACAGTGATTAAATGAGCCCATCCAAAAACATGCGCATTAAAAAATAACATGAATGAACTTGATAAGGTTGCTCAAGACATAGACTCACCCAAAGCATTTCTAGAAACAACTGACGTAATATTAAATAACTTTATCGCACTGATGTTCCTCAGCAATTAGAAGGGAGTTTGCAAGGGCACGCTAATGTCAAGCATAAATTTGTCTCCTACACGGCACGGGCCTATTGTGAAACTCATAGGATATGTAAATTATTGTAATTATGATGCGTGTCCAAAATATTTCGCCGATTGTTTTAGCGCTGTGGAACAGCTAGTTGTTTTCTTCTATGTCTGTATTTTCTTCTGTTTATGGTGGTTTGTCTACCTCTGTCGCCATAACTAGTTTGTAAACAATGGTAACAGTAATCTGTCCTGTTGTCTTTCAACTTTTCATTGATGTCTCGTAAACTTTCGATTTTAGTTAATATTTTGTTGAGCTTTTTATTTTGTAAGATATTTCCTGTCTCTTAAATTTTAATTCTATAAAGGTTTTTTAATTCATATTCACCATATGATTATAATTTTATAATGTCCATGATAGTATTCCAAATATGTAAGGCCTCAAACTGCAGACATGTTTGGCGAAAGTGGGTGATCCGACCTGCGTCTGTGCAGACCTTATCGCGTCGGCACTTTTGAAGATATAAGCTTGTGCACCAATAGTAATACATACATGATATATGTGAAAGAGCTAGATTTCCTTGACTCCATTTAAAAAAACTAAGACAAAATTAATGCATTACTATCATGTTTCTATTTATTTAACAACTTTTGTATCTCGTCATTTGTGAGAATAGCGATTGACATTTGTTGAATGCGAGAATTTATTTAAATTTAAAATGTTTGTCTATTTGAATATGTTATTAACTTGTTACTGTATTTTAATTTTATTGATTCATCGATCTATTGGATTCAACCAAGGCTTCTGATTTGTTGAAGCTGATTGTGGTTTTGTATCACCAAGAGGAAAAATCGGTGTTTCTGATCAAAAGCTTGTTAATAAAAGATGTGTCCCAAAAATTCTATCTTTCATTGGAGAACTGTGAGGCAGGGTAGCACATGCGGCACCTCGACATAATTAATGACTTGATGTTATATCAAATCATAGCTTTGACCGTAATGACACGTACCATTATTTTGTTTAATTGACTCTTTAAATAATTAAATGTTTCTTTTTGTTACAGGTAAGAATTGAGGTGTTTCGTTTCAACATCATTCGTCATCGTTAATAGCACCATCTATAATGAGGTATGATAAGTTTAACTTCACAAGCGGCTTCGGTACTCGGAAGGAATTATCTATTTTGGGTCGTTACAATCATTGATAACAACTATTTAGTTATTTACACTAGTGTTACTTACACAAGTGACAGTTTCTAAATGGTAGATAACTGCTAAAAGTGAATATTTGATATTTAAAAAAAGTATTTCGCTGTATGTAGTTACGCATAATCATCGCTCTCCTTCCCTTATCCCATATGTGCATGAATAAGTGCGTCTGCGCAATACTTACATATGAAAGCAATCACGCAGTTCTATTTCAGTAACAAGTGTTCGTGTGGTGTCTAAATTATTCACTTTGGACAAATTCTAATAAATTACTCACTCAATTTGTCCAAATTAAGATCGTATCTCGATCTCTTGTTCGGTGATCAATTTGCTTGAGCCCAAACAAGAGACTATCGCGTTAGTTAATTAAAATAATTATCACTGAGAACCTGGCGAATTCAAAAGCTTACTTAACGTAAGACTAGATTTCTATAGCAGTAACAGCAGCTGTAGCAGTAAGTATATCTGTAAGTTCTGTAAGGATGAATCAAGATCGGATTTTGTACTAAACCAATGTTGTAAACGTTGGAAAAATTTCTGAATAACTGTCAATACTAACATCACAAAGTATCGACTTACAAGAAACCAGCCACCTCCGTTCGTTCATTAAAGACATTAATTAATTAACATAGGATCCATTCTTCATTCCATCCGTTTAATCACGTCCATGATCCGTATCACCCCTTTTAGGGAGTGGTCAGGAATCCACAAGATTTCAACGGGACCATAGATAACATACTGGCAAACAACTTCTTACAAACACCTATTGATGCACTCACACATACAAGCCTCCTTGAAACCAACTTTTAAGATGAACATTGCCAATGATTCCCCTTTATTCTCGATTAAATTTCGAATACGTTAGTGTTTTGTTTGTGTGTGTGCGAGTGGCAATAGATACGGGCAGTGATGTATCTGTATGTATGGCTATCTGTGACGGGACCCCCTACATGGTTCTCGTCAGTTATAATTGCATGTCAACAGCTATGAGGACTTGGTTTAGTATTGATGTCTTAAGTGCAACTGGAAAGACGGGATCGCTGTTTACGGAAGGGTGTGGAATGTGTAGCAGAGGCTGGTGTGCAGGTGTTTTTGTTAACTACCTTAAGGATATGACTATCCTGTGGACATTTTATGATAAAAGCAGTATTATACAGGAGACAGTTATTTAATTCATCATCGACGCATTGATTACAGTTACTAATAATATCAATAACTTTTCAAGATACTTCATCGTTCGGTGTATTGTTATCTTTTCTTAATTTTTTTTATTTTATTTTTATATCAATGTGTCGTGATATAGTGGCTACACTGAACTCGGTTCTGTCTGCCATTTCTGATCTTGGACCATCTAGAACTGTCCTGAATCTCTAATGCCTTAAAGTCATCTCATCTTCCTACATTAATACTAAAGGTTACTAAATCAACAAATCTATCTTGGAATATCTATAAAAAGACTAATATCCAATCTGAAGCAATAATCGTTCATATTTCACACGATCGCCACACAAATATGACATTGGCGGCGCTAAGCTGTGCACTCGCCTACACACGAAAATTTCCTTACAAAATGACGCATATGTATGATATAATATCGACATAATATTATTTATTATGCCATGTTATACTGTGTTGTTGCTGTGAATGATATGGAATAGTATTTTGATGTTTAAAGATTTGGTTTTCTAGGAAAGCGGAGCCGTCATTTATTATAACGGCCGTCATGATAATCTATCATTTTGAACAGTATTTTTCAATAAGGTGTCAAAAACGCTCTGTATTTGGACAGCCGTTATTGCGTGACCGTTTACCGTTTCAAATTCTTGTTTCGGGCTAGCTTGGTACGAGGTTTTTGGATTACCTATCCACCATTGTTTGTTGTTAGCGACGATGACTGCTCCCTGTTTATCGAACTTGACTGCACTATAGGTATTATATACTTCTGTATCTTCATTCATGGGGACTCTTTTTGCACCATTAGATTTGACTTCGAGGAATTTCATAAGCACGTCTTTCATATAACTACCACGTTTATAACTACAATGTTTCACATTTAAATTATACTTAGTGCATTTTTTTAGATTATAAACAAGAAAGTAGCATCCACTTTTTGAATAGGTACCTATATTTTTATATACTTACTGCATTAGGTGTTGTTATTTCTATCATAAAATCTCAAGTGACAGATTTACAAATCAGAGAATAGTTCACTTGGAAAAGGACAAACTGCTGTCATTGTCAAATGAGCTAAGTACTTAATCTTGTCAAAACGCATACAGTTAACTACAACGTTATTGTGTTTAATTAACAAAGTTGAATGACAAGATTTATGTAGAAGGAATTAGTCAATGAATCTGTAACAGTCGCTTGTTATATTAACCATAACAGATTTGGTATTGCAGCGTTTACAAGTTACTAAAATGTGCTCGGGCGCATACCATAGCACAGTGGAGTTAGTAGTACTACTCGTATATTGAATTTTCTTCTATTTCCAAAGTTGTGTTATATTTCACCCGGAGATCGGCTGTATTTCACAGCTAGGCTAATGTCTTCCCTATTCTTACATCATAAGAATTTGCCCTACATGGTGTGCCTACATCCGCAAATCTCTGAAACAGTTGCCCGTAGGCCATCAAATCATTGTTTCTTGCGGGTATTGAAGCCACGACATGTAGCATAGATGTCAAAACTCAGCCACTGCTAACTGCCCCGCCATCCTCCATTCCTCTCGCGTCTTTTTTTGCCTTAAAAATCAAAGGTGTGTAGAATCTTCAGTTCCAGTGATATCAAACAACTATTTCCACATTCATTAGAAAATGTCATAAGTGCATAATGTGTTCACTAATACTTCTGCCATAAACTACCTAATCAACTTGCATAGTGTCACCGGCTCACCGGCCGGTTCACAGTAAGTAACTGTCGCCCACGCGTGTTGTGCAAACGAAATGCGCGACGGATTTGTCGATCAGCTGCCACTAAGCGAGCGTTCCAAGAAATTTGTCTATTGTTTTAATGGAGGTATGTGTATGTAGATGATTGTGGCGACAGGGGTAGGGAGAAAGTAGGACATAAACATATATTTAAAGACCTGAAGTAAGTCAAGTGAGATCGGAAATGTTAGGAACCGCGAATTGAACACCTTTATTTTTTGTGATTTTCTTTAATATTCCTAGACGTCGGTCACACAATAACGGCTTCCAAATACAAAGCGTTTTTTGACACCTTAATACTGGCGAAAATTACAGATTTTCATGACGGTCTTTATAATATGGCGGATCCGCTCTTCTAGGAAACCGTAGCTTTACTAAATATCAATTTAAGTAAACTTGTCTAACATGAATCGAGGCCGGAAGCTTTTCGGCAACTATTTTTTAAATTTGTTAATTTGAGGTTACATTTCTTTAAGGAAACACCTGTAAGTAATTTATATCCTGTAATTTTCACCTTCAAACTAAAGGTCTTCAAACAGTCCCTCTGTTTTCTTTGCCAGATTCATTCAATCATGGATAATAATTATTCGTTTCCTGCATTTCTGCTTTCGGTTTAAACTCCAAAGGAACCTCCGACTACCGCTTTTTCAACCACTTTATTAGACAGTCCCGTCGCGTTGCACAAGCGCATGAATGCGCCGGATTTGTCGATCAGCTGCCACGGTTGCTAGGTTGCTACCAACCGGCGGCCGTTCCAAGAATTGTGTCTATTGTTTATGTGCGATGTGTTTTTGTTTTATTTATTATTTGAGCACGTGATGTGAAGGTGAATGAGTTTATTTTTATCGTTGCTTAGCCACCGCAAAAGGGAATTTGATAGGGTTTTCACTACCGCATGAATGTTAGATTGGATGCGGAAGATATTGTTCAAAGTCAAATCATTAATTGCGAAACGTCAAAACTAAGTGCAAGGCTTAAAATAGTAGGAGTGATGTCAAGGTGACAGAAGTAGCATTCATAAAATAAAAATTTGCTGAAGATACTGTGGTGGCATCTATATCGCCACTTGCGAACTACGCATCAAAGCCCTGACGACACAAAATCCTGACGTCACAAAATCCTGACGTCACAAAAATCCTGCATCGCGCATTTAGAGTTTACCGCGCGAACACCATATATATAAATTCCTCGACATCAATCGTGGGGCAGTTGCCCGCCAGATACGACACCCGTCTAGTCGGATAATCCTCCCTTTTCTATGTTTGATGAATGAACTTACAACCTGTTCCTCATGCCCGTCACGAAATTCTCGCACCTTCCTGACCTTATCTCATGTTACTTGACAGGAAGGCGCAACACGTTTTCTACTTATATTCCCTTCTGTCAACCGCCACGCTATTCCGCACCCTTCTCTTTCATATCATTCCTCACACATTGCCATTTGCTATACCATAAAAACGAACTAACCAATATATCAATCGATACATCTATCGTAGCCACACTGAACACTTACAATCTTACGCTAAACATTCATTCACTCAATTGCATTCACTTTCCGTTTATTGAACTCGTTCATTAATCAGTCAACTATAAATAAATGTTTCGATAAGACAACTACTTACTTACGCGCCTCTGTTCTGTTATATTACTCTGTACTTCTTTCAAGTGTTTGATGTTCAGTGATTATTGCATATTTATTGGCTTTGAAGATTTCGTAGTTATCTCATTGGTGGGTCAGCTATTTATGTTTTTAGTTTTTTTGGTTGATGTTGCACTGGAAGACTTCTCGGTCTTTCGTTGATCCTCTATACGTACAGCGCGTATATAATAACTTGACCCGTGACACTATTGGTAACACTGAATTTTGCAGTATGGCGACTGACAGAACAGTACTACTAATCACATGACTGAAAAATTAAGTGCTAACAATCGCGTCACGGGTCAATTTATAATGAACGCAAAGTATAAGTACTTTTCATCTTCTATAACTGTCAAAAGATATTCTCCCTTTGCAAGGTTACGTAGTCAAATCAGCAACTATTATCGTTTTATTTTACCGTTTGCAACACAAGGCAGGTCACCTGGCAAAATAACGAAGGATATTAAAAGCGCTTTTCTTTTGTTATTCCTACGCCGAAAAAGTATTTCTGGTTTTCTAAATTCCATCTATTTTTTGCCAATTTTAAATGGAATATCATTCAAGAACCAAAATAAACTTAATAAATAAATATTTCAAATATCACTAAGCCTGGCAACCGCATCTCTGATTGTGAAACTAATTATCGTTAAATCTATTACAGAAGAAAAAGATTTACAATCATATGTCCGTCACTAGATTATGATTGGCACTTGATGAGCACAATCCGCCGGTAGTGGATGTCCAAACTGACAGTAGACGTCAGTGCCAAGGCATTCCTTTGAGGAGTTTTAATATTTTGCTTTCAACACCTTAGTGTGAATGAAAACCTATTTCATTCAGATGGTGGGACTGTTGATAGGCGAATGAAAATGTTTGGTACTAAAAATGCAAGTCGTAAGATTAGTTTGATACGATAAATTAATGTACCTACTACTGCATTGACTACACAATGGCACAATTAATGCGGATTTGACCAATGAAATTGAACGCGATCAGCACATCTTAACTGCGTTCAAGAACTGTCAGTGCCAAAATTCCATAACAATAATGACAGTGACATCTCTTGAACGCGGTTTAGATGTGCTCATCGCGTTCAATTTCATTGGTGAATTCTACCCGTATTCTCTTATGCTGGGTACACATTGGTGAAACGTTATATGAAATGTAATACACTTTGCAAGAAATTCGCCTAGTTGTTGTGTGCTACGTTTCACCAATCTGTACTCGGCTCAAAGGTGCTCATTTTTCTTCCTTAATTATTTTCGGAACGTGAATATTGCTTCAGTCGGCCGCTTCCCTGTCCCAGCCTCTTTCAATTTTTATCCCCAAAATGTCTATAACAATCAAAAGATTTAATCTTAAAGTAAGACTACACAACAGACTGAAAAACCTTCCTTTTATTCATGCAACAAAACATTTCACTGTATTAATTTTCCGGTAGACACAATATCTTCCTTCAAGCAATAGACAAATACACTGGCGTGCAGTGAGACTACACGAGATACGTCAGGAGATACGGTGACGTCCCATTTGTATTCAGTTTCATTGCAATACAGTGTAAGCGGTGCACAATATGCTCGCCAGTGTACTAAGTTTTACGTGATTTATGTGAGAAACGGAGACATGTTATATTGCATTGTTTTTGAGGTTGTTATTAAAAAGAGACATGCGTATCCACCTACCTATTTTCTGAATACCAAAATGGTAGAAAATATCTTGGTTTGGTAATAAAATAATGGTAGTTATTTTTAGGATAGGAAACCTATGATTACTTTCCTGTATCGTGAGTGCGTTTAGAACTTTAGAGCAACTGAGGGAAACATACGTGGACCCTATCATCAGCTAACCGAATTTACATGGATGGAGTACAATACGTACAGCGAAGGTTGCTGCACCGGCTAGTGCTCATGCATCACCGTTTCAGTCAGTTTTTAACCGACTTCAAAAAAGAGGAGGTTCTCAATTCGACAGTATGTTTTTTTTTGTATGTTTGTTACGTTATTACTCCGCCAATTATGAAATGATTTTGATGATTATTTTTTTTTGTTTGGTAGGTCTTACTTCAGACGTGGTCTCATATAAATTCTCATTGCTTGGGTGTTTTTTGAGTAAGCTTCAATAATATGTATTTTTTTCACTTAGTATATATGGATGATATTATAAGTTCCTGTCACTGTTATTTACATAGCAGCAGCATAGCATAAGAGGAGCTCGTGGCTAATTAACAACAGCCGCACTGGTCGATCCATCAGGTTAAGCTACGCTTGCCGGGGTTGGTCAGTGGATGGGTGACCATCTTTACATACCGAGAATCCTCCGTGCCTCGGAAAGCATGTTAAGCCGTTGGTCCCGGCTGTCATTCGTGGATCTTTGACAGTCGTTACGAGTCGTCAGAAGCCCGAAAGTCTGACACCAGTCTTACCAAGGGGTATCGTATTACCCTGTTACTGGGTTATGGAGGTCAGATAGGCAGTCGCTCCATGTAAAATACTGGTATTCAGCTGCATCCGGTTAGACTGGAAGCCGACCCCAACATAGTTGGAAAAAGGCTAGGCAGATTCGACTGTTATTTACATAGCAGGTAATGGTATTCGAATTTGTGTGGGGTAGATACCACAACACAAAAGTGAAAAAAAAACCGACTTAAAAACAAACACTAAGAAGCGCAAAGTATTTTTTTTTAATGGATGGCGTTTACAGCAAGAAATATAAAATTAAGTAAAAATATTTCTAAAATACACCCGTAAAAAAAACTCGGAGAGGAGCTCTTCTCCAACTTCCAAATGTATGTTAACTAACAAAATATGTAACCCAAACAGGTGGTCTAGTCCTAGCAACTACAAGGCAGCTACTTACATTAACAGCAATAAATATAATCACTGTCAAGCATTAAATAACTGATTACAACTTTTTGTAGTTGTGCAATTGTATAACCAACATACCTGCTTACAATGCGGTTGTAATTTCATAATGTGATTTAGTGCCAAGAGCTCATTGAATGATTGATTCATGATTAAGTATCTAGTGATCTATCGTTTGCAGTTTGGATAATAGTTTATCATTATTTAATATTTGTATGACCTTCAGAGAGTTCTTACGGGTCAATCTGCCTAGCCTTTTCACAACTATATTGGGGTCGGCTTCCAGCCAGCCAGTTCCAGGAGCGACTGTCTATCTGACCACCACAACCCAGTAACTGGGTAATACGATACTCCTCGGTAAGACTGGTTGTCAGACTTTCGGGATTTCTGACGACCTGTAACGACTGTCAAAGATCCACGAATGACAGCGGCAAGGCAAGGAGGAGTCTCGGTATGTAAAGATGGTCACCCATCCACGGACCAACCCCGGCAAGCGTAGCTTAACCTGATGGATCGCTACGTACGGCTGTTATTACTTACCCACGAGCTCCACCTCCTCTTCAAGCCTTTTATTCAAATCCCTATAATTAAAACATAAAAATACATTCCACATCTATTTAGCTATTCAACCTGCACGTTAGATTTCCGCATTTGCCTGCATCGTACTTACCATATTATTTCCGATGCGGCCCGACCTATATGTAATGCACTTTATTCTGTGGATAAAGTTCTTAAAATGGCCGCCACGATGTGCGTGGAATGCCAAGCATGCTTCCTGTCTTCTTAATATGAATTCTGATCGCGTAGGCAGAAGTGGGATTAAATAGCTAGACGCTGGTGACTCCGCTGTTTTTTTTCGTAGATCTGTGGTCGGGTGACGGTTATTTTGGCGGCAAACAGTTCTGAGTACCGCAGTTATCTGTTAATCAATCATGCAATGATGATTGTTTTTTTCATAACCAATAAATATCTAGGCATGGACACAGGCAATGGACTCGTCCTTGAGCCTCACAAAAGTGACCACTATCTAGAAAGAGACAAAAAGCCTGTGCGGCCAACACCTGTAGTGCTGCTAAAGAGACAACTACTGGCCGCGAATCCTGTTTGTCTCTCTCGTACTTTCGGACTGTATTCACTGCACAATTGAATACGGAACCATCAGTCCATTCTCTATGTCCATGGTTCTAGGTCTAGGCATAGGTCTCATCTATACCTAGCTTTGAAATAGCTTTTTTAAAGGGATTTTTGTCGAGGTTGCCATATCCAAATTCCTTCCTCCCGAAATTATCAAATTAGTGTACCTGTATAGAATGTGGGCAGCATTCTTCCCCTGTGCCTCCTTGCATTTCCGCGTTTCCGGTCTACCTCCAACCAACCCCATACCAACGTAATGCATCTTTCTGATAAGCAATCCTGAGTTCTTATAATATTCTTTTCTAAATACACAAAATTACGTACCTACATAGTTTTCAAAGGCATTCCCCTAATAAACTCTCTCTTATATTGCTTAGAAAAAGCGTCGAAATAAACTCTCTAGCAATAACAGTATGTTCCTATTTAATAAAGCGCTAGGTTCTAAAATATACTACGATAACATTTGACGTAACTAATGAGTCAGCCGGTACCTTTTCTGTCGCGTCGAGTTTCCATTTTGATGCTTTGAGCGTTTCTAAATCCTTGTGTAGTATGTAACGCACAGAGCAGTTTAGTTGCTGCGGTCAACTGCGTTTTTGTAGGTAATGACCATAGCTTTGTAGCCCGCGCTCTCGTTCCGTTTGCAAAGAAGTTCACTTTTAAATTGTACTCAACCAGGATTAAGTAACTTTATAAATCAATCTAAATATTACGGCTATTACTGTTGCCAAGATAATCTTGGAAACATTTATGGCCGTAATATTAAGATCCGCTTATAGCTTCGCCGCAGTCGGGATAAAAGTGCTTTAGGACTAGCTAGGGCACTGCCAAGATATGTCTTTTCCAATGGCATGGCTTTTTCATCAATAGGTTATTTCAGACATATCTCTTACATTGCGATCACATATTCTTGAACGCTTCGAGACATTTATCTGGACGTGAGAAACTGTTCGCTCTAGGTGTGTTTCGTTTGAAGTTAAGCTTTGGCTATTATACATAGCGTGGACAATAATACTACAATGATGTAAGCAACTGGCCCGCTGCAGCAAACCTTACTAGTGCGTTACCCACCATAGTGCAGCAACGACCTTGTGTTGAAGAGAAATTCTATAATTATTCTGTTTATGGTATGCTCTTACTGCGTTTATGGACTGCGACGATCGATTGACTTCATTCAGTAAATGATCTGGCTTGTTTACGTTTTCATTCGTTGTTAGAGTATCTTTAATGCTTTGTCTTGTTTTTCCCGTGATTTCCTCTACAATATCAGTGTTAAGTCCTGGGTTCGATTCGGGTCGGGCAAAGTGTTATTGAGCCTTTCCGTCTGGAATTTCTGAGTAGCAGCCCGGAGTCTGGATGCGTGCCCGGTTGATGGCAATAGGCTCGCCCCCTATTACATGGCACTTAAACATAACTGGCGAAATGTGGCTGTACCGATAGAACACCCACATTTCGACAGTCTCTGCCTAACGTTGTTATGTTATGTTATCAATGTTAAGTAATAGATGATATTTAGTTTATGCGTTCTTGAAATGGTATCGTCCAAATGATTGCCGGTCAAATAAACATTTCATAAGTGGTTTGGCGATAATTGCGCTACTTATCAGACAGTCTGTTACCTGATATTGCTTGTTAAGGTTTATTGTTCATTGTTGGAGATCTTAACCTTCATTATCACACAAACTGTCTTGATAGCCAACGTTTGATACGCTGAATAATTGGTGATGATTAGTTTACCACGGAATTCATGATATTGTTATTTTTAATTACTTTATTTCAAATTGAAATAACACCTATAAGTTACATTTTTAAATATAAGTTATAAAAATACTAGCCCACCGTTATCGGCGATCAGGGTTTCAGAGAGAGGAACCTCTTATCAATACCAGCCGTGTCCAGGAGTACCGCTTTCTGAATCAAGACCTTAACCCAGCTGCCCACCGAGAGCCTCCTCAGATGTTGGTCGAGGCTCTTGGCTATTAACCCATTGGCATTATTATTAATGTTATATGCTGGTCTGATGACCTGGTGAAGGCTACAGGAATCCGCTGGATGTGAGAAGCACAGAATCGGTTGAAGTGGCGGTGCTTGGGGGAGGGAGGCCTTTGTTCAGCAATGGACGTCTTTCGGCTGAAATGATGGTGATGATGCTGGTCTGATACCTAATCCATCCAATTTGATCTGTCTCCTAAGAAGGATTTAAGCCTAATAACATTTTTCTTCTCCTAACCTTCAAGAAATATTGTTAATACATAAAATCCTGTCAAATATTGTCTTTCATGTATTTCTACGAAAAATCGTGCGCAAATATGCTGCCATTACGAAGGATCTCATCTATTTTATTACTTTATTTCGTAAGTTATAGCGTTGTTTTCACAAATCGCTTGATTTATTATCCAGTTCTACATCGGATTTGAGAATTTTACGATTTTTTGTACGTCTTTGTATTATCTTACAACTCAAGAATATTACGTTGGATTTTGGAACTATGTTTTATCTTTACTACTAACTGAGACACCAAATACTTTTGTGGCAAAACGCATCCTGGATTAAATTTGTCATCAGATAGGTACTTTTCTCCGAGGAAACCAAACGTTTTGCAGCGGTGTTACATATATAGTATGCTTATAATGGTAGCCACAACCTCAGTAACTTAATCAATCAGCTAAAATATATTCTTCTTCCTAATCGCTCTCTCACTGTAGAGAACCGTGACTCCGTTTCCATTTGTCAACGGTTTTTCTCCATCTGTTACGATCAGTGGCCTGGTGGAGTACGGCTCTGATAGGTATCTTCAGTTGTTCGGCAATTTGATCCGATTACCGTTGTGGGCTTCGGCATCTAGGTCTTTTGTCCTCTATTTTACCTGTCACCATAAGACGTTCCATGTTGTTAGTACCTCTGCTGGCAATGTGGCCGAAATATCTCACAACACGTTGCAGGCATTGCTCGTAAAAACGTAATTAAAGCTGCAATAAGCATTGCCTAATTCTAACTGCAGAACCTGCGATTGGTATAGATATAGTCGGCCATATAAAAACAATTATTAATCAAAACCTATTGTAGATTATCGACGAGCACATCATCTTTAATCCGATGTATGTAGTGTTGATCAAAACAGGCGCCATTTTGGGCGCGCTGTGTCATGGAGACGTTAAAATACGTGATGGAATCTCAAAGCTGTGACGTGTTTAGTGGGTTTTAAATTGTGATAATGGTGTTATGAATGGTTTTGGCTTTACCACTTACAGAATAAAACACCTTGAATAGCGATAAAGGTATTCTGAAGATTGTGATATAGACAGAAAAGAAGAGAGAAATAAAAATTGGTCATGCCACAGAAATACGTGCATATATTATCAACTAACTACTAGAGATATATAATGGTAGTAGTAAATAGTTTAAAGTACATAACGAGTACCGATATTTATATGATTTTCGTAAGTTCACTCGAGAGCTCTTAGCTTAAGAACGAAAGTGATACCATATAGGCAACTAAATACATTTTCTAATTGAAGTCATAGAGAGCAACTCTAGGGAATCCAAGTATGATTCCATATCTAGTTAGATTATCCATAGTGTGTGCATTGAGAAATTACTGTAGTCATGTGTCCCAAGTGTGACGTGTGTTCATAGAGGCGCCTTATTATCAGTATCATCAGTAGATATCTCATTGTGTATCTTAGCGTCATCATGATACAGGCTTAGAGTCGTCCTGATTACATTTGCGTCATAGATGACTAGTGTTTCGTGACGTAGATAGTTTAAAAATGGTGACGAAAAAGGTAAACGATGTTACGTTGCATTAAAAGGCTGTCAATTTTCAGCCAGTATTTCCAATATTTTAATTGCCAGAAAGCTGAAAAAAAAAACATTTTTCTTCAATCATTTAATAAATTCTTTATGCTAATAAAGCCATGCCCTAGAATCCAGTAATTGCAAAGGACACACTTAATAACATAATAATGTAAACATTTCTATAAATTCACCATTAAATGGGGGAATTAAAAGCCATCGGCTGTCGACTGACTAAGATTTGTAGCTGGCTGGTACGAGTTAACTGACTGTAAACGATTTTCTAATGGGGATAAAATTGTTAAATTGTACAAGTGCTTGCTACATACATGGAAACGTAGATAGGTTGATGTGCGTAATTTTCATTTTATATTGCGTGTTGACTTTAGCATTTAGCAATCGACAGCAGATGGGGTTTAGATTCAACTGAAAATCTGAATAGATAGCCTGTCGATTCATACATACTTGAAAAAGCCCTCGTCTTAGTACCGATTTTATGTCGGTCCTTTTAACTATCTATTTAGGTAGTAATGTCCCACTGGGCAAAGGCCTGCCTTTCCCCTTTCCACACCAGACTGTCCACTGCCATTGCGGGCCAGTCCTTCCGGTAGGAGTCAAGTTCGTCCTTCTATCTTTGTTTAGATCTGTCGCGATGTCGTCAGACCGGTATTATCGGTCCTTAACGACATATGTTTTATGTTTTTTTCTCCACAACGGGGTAGCTCTTGACATGTATCTCACCTGATGGTAAGTGATGATCAGGGCGAAGGTGGAAGCGAGCTTCACCCGGAATCCTCAACTCACAGAGGATGGCTGCTATAGGCCGATGATGATGTTCAAAACAACAATGTTACAATCATCAACAGTAAAAATACATTTCCTAATGATGAAAATTTCTATCAAACTTTACTAGTAACTAGGTTGTTGAGTTCAAATAGGTTGTCGCTCCTTGTAAAATACTGATATTCAACTATATCCAGTTAGACTGGAAGCCGACCCCAACATAGCTGGGAAAAGGCTAGGCAGATTGATTGATTGAATCTTTATCACACCAATTACTCTCTCTCTTTTACAATAATGTTATCTTTATTTTCACACGTCACACACGAAATTGATACTCCACCAACAAATACTTCATATCTATCACATGGCCATGTTAATTCACCATTTGTTCCCGAATCACGACTGAGGCCAGTATTGCCATGTGTGAACATTGGCACTTTTGTAACATCTACATTGCTTTCATTGTTACATCATGGATTTGGTGGTATGTGATAATTTGTGTCTTTATTGTTTTCAAGGTCATAAAGTCTATTGGAAAAGGTATAAAATACTTGATACTTAGAATGGAGTATTTCACTCATGTGTCATTTTCAATCGTGTGTATTCAAAGATATTGTCTAAGAAACTGCATAGGCAATTTTTCGATTTTCTGCTTCATTTGCGTCAGTATGTTTTCCCCTGATTTGACATCCTGTATTAATTACTTCTCTTAAATAATCAGCCTATTATGTTAAACAGTGTAACTGCTTAGACTCAGACCTTCTCAGTCATAGGGAGCGGGCCGAAATGCACCACGCGAGGGCCCAGTACGGGTTACTTCTCTAACAACAATATTACTTGAATCTCCATTTCCTGTTCGCCCTTGAACTTCGTCCACTATAGGCCACATACATGACAACTTTCCTCTACGTCCTACATCACACTTAACATTAACCTACTAATCATCGTCATAATTACCAGCCGTACCTTTGCCCGTTCCAATATTATTAGTAGCATGAACAGATCGATAACTATCGGTTTCCTGTGCTACAGTGAGATCACTTAGATCATTACTGTCGCCGCCATTACTAGTAATAACACCCTGACAAGATTGAAGACTTTCTCGATGGTGGTGACTTGTCGGTGCTTTGGTTGAAAGAGCTTCATTTATAGTATCATTCATGCCTATTGCAATTACTGAGGCTACTAGTTTTCTATTGACAATCCACATTATTATCAAAGTGATTTCTTGAACTGTAATTTGAAAATGTTTTAGAAGCTCTAAGGTCTGGTTTGCTTCTTGTTATTAGACGTTTATTCATAATCTAGGAATCAGATTGGCTTGTCAGTTTCAGTGTGCACCAAAACTCATTAATTTGTATTATTATGGTTACCGTCATTTGTTAAATATACAACAACGCTGCAAGCACGATTTATTATACTAAACTATATTTTTGTCTTAAATTATTAGTCGTGTCACTGACTACCAGAAGCTCATAAAAGGACACAAAGCCCCATAATTTGAAATTTGTTTGATCGTGCTCTATTGGCAATACAATTTTATGAGATACAATAAAATGTAAATATGCTACTATATACTTATTAATTCTAATGTCCCAGATAACGATAATTAATAGGAAATAGGCGTAGCTAATAATAATAAATCTATTTGCAGTATTGGCTCTATGGCTACTGGGCATATGCCCTGCTGCTTTCGATGAACGAAATTCCTATTTGCGGCCCTTTGAAGCCTGCATATTAAATAACATTATTACCAAATAGATTAGTAGATTCTGGCAAAGCTGTATACCACAACATAGTAGACGAGAAACATGCTGAATATGATTCATGTAAAGCGGCGTTTACGATAATTCCAAATCACTTTGCTAAGTAGGTTTATGGTTTACATGTTCTTATGTGAAACAATGTTTGCAAAAAGCAGTTTGTGCTTGAATATGAAGATGGCCTGTAATTATATTTAATCTGCACCTATTCCAGCTCGAAACTGACACAAAAAACGTCCTTGTCATCAAAATTTGTATCCATCTCATTTTTTCTATCGGGCGTCTCACTCGGCGTTCTGTTGTCACACATACACGTATTTAGCATTTTGTTGTTTTCTACAGAGGAATTCAAAGTTGTTCAAATTCTCCTTCAACCATCGGTAAATACCTTTCCAACATTCGCTCGAATTCCTATTGTTGTTCCAATATAAATCGATCTGGACTACAAAACATTTTAGTAGATTACTTGGAATTCCTGAAATGTGCGCTTTAGCCCAGAATCCGGTTGTTTAGCGTGACTGGTGTTAACATTAGTTGATACTGCCAGCCTTTTGTCTTTAGACTGTTATTACTAAATAAGACAGCTGGCTTAACTTAGTTTGCGTATTTGAAATTCCGTCTTAGGTAAAATATTGGATTGGTTGGAGAACAGTAGCAGGAATAAGTCGGTTTTGAATTTTAATTAGGCATTTGATTGCCTACTAAAGTCTAAAACCAAATAGTTGCTACTGGTTTTAATGTCTGGCTTTCCTGCCCTGTCTTGGAAATGTCTCATTGCTGTCTTGAAGGATCGGTTAATATTTTTGTATAAGATATGTATTGTTATATTATTCTTTGATACATTTAAGTGCAGCCAGTTCTAAAAACTTTCAGTGTAACCCTTGAAAGTTTTTAGAACTGGCTGGTTAGAAATGTATTTTAAATGTCCAATTTAGAACTCTTTGGAAACCTGATGATGTATACGTATATTGAATTTATCTCTCATTTATTCCTGTAAAACAGCGGCATAAGTGTTTAGCGCGTCAAAATGAATTTAACGCGAGAAAATTTTCGCTTTATGTTTTATTACGACTTTCGTTGTAGTCTTAGTTAACAACGAAGTTATGATAGACTTCGTTTAGCCTTTCATGATGAAGCCCAATCACGTGCCACTGTTCACAACTGGTTCAATGAGTTGTAAGCGTGGTCGTAGAAATCTTGCTGATGGCCTGTGTGAGGGACGTCCTGCAACGGCGACAACTGACGATAACATCATCAGTACCGTGCGGCGCATGATAGAGGCTGATAAGAGAGGACCTACCAACAGACTCGCAAACTTAGGCATTGGTATGAGTCAGGTGCAAAAATCTTACATGAGCATTTAAGCGTCAGGAAGCTATGTACTAGATGGATACCCCATAATTGTACCGAAGACCAAAAACGGCGTGAAGTGGCGTGGACGTTTGGTCCGCAACTCGGTGGTTCCATCGAATGCAACGTTGCTTAGAAAGGAATGGAGAGTATTTCGAAAAACAGTGAAGTTACAACTTAATGCTTCATTCAGTTTTTTATTTCCAAGAAATTTCAGTGTGTCCTACGTATTTTCTTGTTGCTTGTTAACTTTTACTAGATTCTGAGGAATTACATTATATTTTATTCGTTAAGGTGTGTTCACTTTATGAAGTTTCCTAAGATTTGTAATTGAAGCCGTCCAATATGGCTTGAGTCTCTACTGCCATTTACATTAGGAGTTTGGAATCGATAAAAAGACTCGTTTTACGATTGTTGATAATGTCAAACGGTTTGGTAACATCGTTTGGGTTTTATCCATTCTATGCTAGATATGAGTCTGATTATTTTTAAAATTAAAATGTCGATACTGACTAGACATCTACCTTTGATTTTGTTTTTGGATTTTAATTATTAGAGTCATCGATAGAACCCAGTAAATTACAAAAATGTGATGCTGTCAATGAAAAACGTTTCCAACATAGTTAAAATAAGCGTGGTCGGGTCCTTTATTGATGAATCAATGGCTTCCAAACCATCCAAACCAAATGATCACCAATTTCTTATACCAAAGACGTTGCTGTCTAATTGTGTCCATCGAGCATTATATACTTTAGTAATTGTATCGATATCAGGAAATTATCATGGGTACACAAATGTTTTCATTGTTTTAAAGTTAACAATGGTCCATCGAAACCCCGATTCTGAACTAGGTACGAGTATATTCACTGGTATCTATTTTGTGCAAAAATTGTAAAAGTCGTATAAATCGACCTCCCATTTTTAGAGCATATTTCCTGGCGACAGCACCCTCAGATAAGGAGTTGATATCTTCTATTTTTATCGTTATCTCGTATCGTAAGTATGGAAGCGCTTGTGACATCTACATAATTGCATTGGAACTCTGCCCATTTCGTGAGTCTCTTCAGGTTAAATAACTGCACTTTTTCCCTCTTCGTAACAACTCTTCAATTTTGGACGCAGGCCAAACAAGTTTTTCATATTATTTTTCCGTTTTGGTTTTACTTTATTTCGAGGATAAGAGTTAGCATAAGTTTATTGTATTTGTATTACAAATAATTGCACTGCTACTGTCATGGAAATAATTGTGATAGTTCGTCGATATACTGTCGTTTGGCCTAAGCTTACAAACGTAACTTGTCACACCTTTATTGCAAGGTAGTCTACCTATAGAGTTATAGTTCCGGATAGATATATATATATATATATATGCTATAGAACACCACTTGGTTTGATGTTACCTTATTTCGTTTTCTTTCTATTCAATAAAAACATTCACCAAATATGAATTAACTCCTTCCTTTCATCTGCTCAAATGGAACCTCTCAAGCTTCCTAAGCTCTCGATTATAAGAGACCAATGAAGCGGTTACGTCAGTAGTATACTATCAAAAATATGTACAAAACACGTCTTTATATGGCGACTCACGAGCTGCAGTCATTAGGGCTTCGAGTCAGGGCCACACAACAATAGCCGTTGATTTTGACGCAAACCATGCATTTGTCTCTACTTTGGTGCTCATTAAGAGATGCAATCAGTGTTTTTGTGTAGTTTTCGTGAGTTTTATGTTGGTGTGGGTAATAAAATAATAGAATGTAAAATATGCTTCGCGCCCCGACTGCAACCTTCTCTTTGGAAGGTACAGTCAGCATCAAAAGTTGATGACCACATTTAGATTTTCAAAATCGCTATACACCGTATTCACTATTAGCACTTCACTATACAGCGATTTTGAAAATCTAAAAGTGGTCATCAACTTTTGATGCTGACTGTACCTACACGTTCAAATATTGTATCCTTTTTTTTAATATATATTTTTTTTTTTGAGCGTGGGAAATTATCAGATAACTTCTCCCGCCCTGGGCGGAGCGGGAGGGTGTGTCAGACTTTTACTGACTAAAACCCACCCGTGTTCCTTCCGTTGCCTGTGTGCCGGGGCAGCGATATCCCTTTCTGACAAACTCGTAACCCTGGCAGGAAATATTGTATCCCTAGCGTGATGATTTATGGATATTTTTTTGTATTTTATCGTTTTGTTAGCCATTCCCTTTTTGTCATCAGATCTAAGTATTTATAAGTGTTTTACGCACGCGCGCATGTTAAGAGCACAAAGTTCTTCTTCTTCTTATTCGTAACTTGGTTGGCGTCTAGCCTAGCGGTCAGCTAAGTCCTATTAGCTTAGCGGCTATCCTATTTATAAATGTGTGTATCTTTGTTTGTTTGCTGATCATGTGTTTGTGCTTTAACTGTTTATTTGCCGTTAATTTTAACATTACTATTATCCGGCTTGCGACAATAGCCAGTCAAGTCATAACGTCTGTCTGACAGCCTACCGGGATACTAAATGGAATAATTGTGCTTTGATGAAATGATCCCTCTTATTTCTTAGTATTGAAACATGAAAGATTAATCTGTCTGCTTGATTTAAATTGTATCATGATTTGTGACACTTTTGCCCAATTGATAGGAATATTTTTTTATTGTTTGGCTTTTTCTAACGCTTGTGGCACCTTTGCATTCATTGCAAAATCAAAAATATCTTGTATCGTAAGTTTTACTTCAATATCTACAAACGCAAAATAATTAGTACCCACATATCAAAACTCATCCCATCCATTTGAAGTTACCAGTAAAATCTAATTCGGTTCCTATATCGCCACATCCGCGCCAGTCAACGAGTAACGTGTCGTAACTCGCAATGTTGTTCCGGGTACGGACAGATGTGCTCAGTAGGTCACCCTTAAACGTAAACAGTGTTTATTCAGACACCTGCGATGTAATAAAATCGTCGTAAAATTGTGGCCATATAGGCCATAGGGCTGCCCGCCTACGGAGTGTTTAGAAGACGCTGATTGGGAAATGTTGGGTTGAAGATTTTTTGGTGATGTTTGTGGTTGGGCGGTTAAAGAAGGTTGTGATGATGCTGTTTGGGTAGAAGTTTGAATTGAAACAGGTCCTGGCGACGCTGGTAGTGGTGTAGAAAAAATTCTTAAAGGTTTAGTTAATGTTTGTAAAGGTGTAGGTAATATTAACATCATTGGAGGTGTTGCAATCAATAATTGCTAAAAACCAACAAGAGTTAGCAATAGCTAAGGTGTCACACTGGTGGGCCGTATAAATAGAATTTGTTTCTGTACTATCTGTCAATTATCTTACACGCCCAATTGTCAATGTTGAGTAGCTATAGCATTGAAACCTCTCCCGACTGACCAGGATAGCTAACTACAAAATCTATCATGCAGAGAATACCCTTACTGCATCCATATAGAAGCTTGAAATATGTGCCCATCCCAATATTTGTTCTCACAACGCAAGCAGCCCTGCACCACGTGGGTTTAGCAATGCATCATCCGCCAACTGGAACGCTAAGTTTCCGGAGGCTAAAATTAAATCGAAATACTCCTGCTCTATAGCTTTACACTATTGTAACCAACTATTGACTTTATTGTTTATTTCACTTTTGAACTCATCTTCTTTGAAGTTTTGTGCAATGCTAGATACATTTCAAGTTATGTTAGTTCTTTATCAGCGTTCTCCTGCACTTATATCTATTTATTTGTGGCAGCATTATTTCTTCTTATATATGTATATATCAATCAATCTGCCGAGCTTTTTTCCAAATATTTTGGGGTCAGTTTCCAGTCTAACCGGATGCAGCTGGATACCAGATCCAGCTGCATCTGGTTAGACAAAATAGTTGGAAAAAAGCTCGGCAAAATACTCGGTAAAATACTGGATATCAGTATTTTACATGGAGCGACTGCCTATCTGACCAAAACCCAGTTACTGGTTAATACGATATCCCTTGGTGAGACTGGTTGTCAGACTTTCAGGCTTCTGGAGACCCGAAACGGCTGTCAAAGATCTACAAATGACAGCCGGGACCAACTGCTTAACGTGCTTTCCGAGACTCGGAGGGGTCTTGGTATGTAAAGATGGTCATCCATCCACAGACCAACGTAGCTTTACCTGATCTATCGACCCGTGCGGCTGTTATTATTTAGCCCAAGCTTCTTTACTCAGGAACGTGAGATAACTCAGGGGCGGGTTCAGTATCAATGAAGGAAAACATTAGTTGGTCTATCATCCCAATATTGATCTAGTTATTTATATAGATAACAATATTAATATAAAGTGCTGACCAATTGAACCGAAAGCATAGGAAACAATAAAACCACATGCTGCCACCCAAAAAGTGGTACCAATCAGCAAAATTAACTAAGAAATAAATCGAAAGAAAGCACAACTGTTTGTAAATAACTTAACAAAGCTCTTCGATTAAAATCAAACGGCTTTTTAAAAGCATTATATTTTCCTAATGAAATGAAATTAAGCGTAATCAAATATTCCAATGAATTCACACTTAAGTTGTCTCATATAAAATATACAATAAATAAAACTGTCCTCATTTCTTGCATTAATGCAAAATCAAACAAAACTAATGTTTCTCATTTTCTTTATGATACACAGAGTTGATTTCTTTCTAATCTTACTATGAAATACGACTGACGTTTCTTATTAGTTTACTATTTATAATATATTTAAGAGTTCTTCTTTATTAATGTCGTTTGATTTATAAGTTTGTATATAGTTAATGAAGTCAAATCGATGTATTTTATTAACTTGAGTAGCATAAACATTTCATGTTTGAAATGCAAAATATGTGATTAATTCTTGATTCTAGCGTAAGACAGTAAGAAACATTTTGAAAGGTATGTCTGTAGATACGGTCTACATCTTTTCAATCCATGTTTTACTTAGGGAAGAACATACTATAGGTAGTAAATTCATCTGCAATTTCAGCAGAAGTGCGGAAGGAATCTTTTTTTAGGATAAGTTCCCATGCTCATGTCTGTGGTCCCAACCAAAAAGCATAAACTCTGTCAGTTTGACACAAACTTGACAAAATATACGTAAACAACAAAACTTTGCAAAAGGTAATTACTACGTCCAGTTCTCTGTCGCTCCGGGAACAATACACAGACCACCTAAAAAGTAAAGCCTTACGGCAATCCTTCATGACGCAAGATTTATAACGAAGTCGACTATAATGTGCGGTTAATGTTCAGTGTGCGGTTCTATAAGTTGAAGGCATTGAGGTTGAAGGTAGTTTGTTCGTACCTGGTAAGACGTTATTTTCTAGCGATTTGAACCATCACAACCATCTCTCTGCAATTTTCTCGAAAAGTAGAAATGGTTGGTACACATGATACGAGGAAAGAATAACTAGAACAAGATGGAAAAACGTTACCCATTGGTGCTCAAGAACCAGTCAAGAGAGAAGAAAGAGGGTTAGACTATAGAAAACGTGGGATAATGACATCAGACAGGTTTCTGAAACAATAAGGGGTATAGAGAGTGGTCAGCGAGAGACAGGAATGAAAAAGGTTGTAGGAGGCCTTTACCGACTGGCAAACGGACACACAATTTTATTGCGAATAAATGCCGAAAATACGTATACGAGACTGAAAACTACACTTTGTATTCGCGACTAAAAAGGCTTATAAATATAAATTTGCAATTTTGTACTTGAATAGTTTGGCGCATTATATCGGAAATGTTCAAAACATCTTGCCATGCCTTGTCTCCAAACACAATAATACATGACTTCTGTAACCTTCAAGTATAAACAATAACTATAAACAATTACCTTTACATAAACATTATGTATCAGCAGACTATTCATTAAGCAGTTTCCATTTACTTGGCCATGTTTTTGTTTATTATGAATATCTTAAAACTTGTTACGCTACTACAGTTTTTGTTGAATATGTTAGATTTTACGACATTTTAATTACTTGCGATGTTCTTGTGTATAGCTTTAGTTAAGGTGTTATTGAGAGACTATGACAACTCTTAAAAGACTCGAATTTGGTAACGTAGTTAACCTCAATCTTTGGACTGCTTAGAGAATACTACGAAAAGCTTGTTATGATAATATAAAAACTTTGAAGTACCGTGAGACAAACCAGATTTTTCTCACGAGTCTGCTCGTGAAATTCATAGAGAATTTTGCTAAAAAGCTACATACATAAACTCACATTTTTCCCCATAGGTGTAGGCAAAAACTACAGTATGCCACTTGCTACGATCCTTATATACTCTTTGCTGCTAAATATACTGTTCTATTAGATCTCAGTCCGGCTAATATTTGATGTTCATTATTTTTATGTTTATTTTATATTCATCGTCTACAATTTGTAGTACATTATACTAACAAATTGCTGTCAGCAGCCGGATATCATCTGCTATCTAATTACGCAACACATTTTCGATTTGCAATTGAGTCAAATTGGTTTCGTTTGACTAGAATTGCATTCAAAAGTTGTAAATTGAAAACAATTCTAGTCAAACGAAACCAATTTGACTCAATTGCAAATCGAAAATGTGTTGCGTAATTAGATAGCTCGTTGCGATACGGTAATATTGTCTCCATTCATATCTTCATACTTATTGACTTTCCTTGTCATTGTCGCTTTTTGATAAGAGTTGTCAGGGTGCTTTAATTTAGACGGCCCGTTCTCAGCAGTGATTGTAAGTTCGTCACCATCAACATACCGCTTGTCATATCCACGAAAGACTGTTATAAGAGAATGATGAGGGCAAAAGAGGATGATGGGGAACTTGCTGCAGTAGAAATGTGACCATAAAGAATGAGTTTTTGCGTTCTTTCCTATTTAGTTGAATATTTAGGAAACCACTCAGTAGCTCTATCAAAAATGGTAACTGATATTGAGACTGGTGAAATAAGGCCACCTCTATGTTCTAGTGCTTAGACCATCTGTCTCAGACCCTGGGTTCGATTCCCAATGGGGGCAAAATTTTCTGCTCGGTTTGGTTGGTGGTAGGCCTTATTCTAAGTCCGCCTGGCTAGCTACCACCATCTTATCTAAGTCTGTCGCCATAACAACAATGTTAACAGCACTTTTGTGCTTCGGCAGTTTGAGGTAAGATAGCTAGTTCCTCTGTTGTTGAGAATTCCGGGTGAACCTCGTTTTCACCTTAAGCCTGATCATCACTTACCATCAGCTTCCCTATTGTACAGTTGATACAGTTATCCTGCTTTTCGACCATTTAAATTAGTAATTGATCGGACGCTTGAGCTTCTTAATCGATTTCGTCATCTATCAGCTTCCCTATTGTACAGTTGATACAGTTATCCTGCTTTTCGACCATTTAAATTAGTAATTGATCGGACGCTTGAGCTTCTTAATCGATTTCGTCATCTATCAGCTTCCCTATTGTACAGTTGATACAGTTATCCTGCTTTTCGACCATTTAAATTAGTAATTGATCGGACGCTTGAGCTTCTTAATCGATTTCGTCATCTAGCACTTCGTACTCATTTTAGAAAGCGCTACACTGTTAAATGCTGTTATTTCATCTAGACCTTACAACATCAGATACTAGCTGTTCTGGACTTGGATTGTAAATATCTTTGGCAGTTCCCTTGTCTAAAATATATCCATAATGTTTATCAGCTTGTAAAGTTTGTTACCCATTATTTTATTGGCAAGCAGTAGTTTGCAATGAATTTCAAATTGTTTTCATATCGTAATTTCGGATTACTCGTTCAGTAATATTTGTAACTAAGTTATGGTTTTGTCATAAGTTAGTTTGTGTTGTGTTAATGTTATGACGACGTGGAACGTAATTTATTTGTATCAGTGAATATTTTATCGTGGGAATGCTTTATTTGTGTCTGCTAACGTCTTCCCTGTCTTGTGAAAATCACTTACATTACTTGCATAAAGTATCCAACTGGCTCTTCCGCTTTTGATATTCGGTCAACAGCATTTAGTTAGAACTCAAACTCCAAGCATTTATTTCAATTGAACAATTTACAGGCACTTTTGTATTGCCAAAGGAGTCGGTTCTTCAGAAAGATGAAGCTAGTTATTGCAGCTTGTGCTGTGAAGGTTCTATTTTGAGTACTGCATACCCTTTTGTTACTCTTTCCGTTATCCGTGTTGTTCATGTCTGTCTTTCTCTTCAAATATTATTAGAGATTCGTATCAGCATCCATCTATATTACCTTATACCTACTTGAGACATCTTTCCCGAAATGGCCAAAAACTAAAATGCCTACCCATATTAGGACGACTTGTAAGCGAATCCTGCGCATTGCACTAAGTAATGATTGTCCAATATAGCAAACATGACATTTGACAGAATCGCTGCCACTCCCAGCAGATGTGATGTTTGAACATTGAGATGTAATCGTCAATTACGAAATGACAAGCGCGCGAAATGTCAAATGAATCGCTGGGTGGTCCTTTAATAATGATGTTAAACGATTGTAGACCAGCAGTGGGCGATTCAAGGCGAAAATTAGGATGATGTTGTCCCAAAAAATGCAAGTCCTTCGCTGCATTTAGCTCGTAACAATAGAGCAGCAATGGAGGGGAGCTAAAACTAGCTTTAGTTAGATGAAGGGATAACAAGGATAAGCAAAAACGTGATGCGAGCTCATTATCTTCTAAACTTCATACTTAATTACCTAGTAACAGCAGCCGATCAATTGAGCTTGTAATTACGGAAGTATCTACACCCGCCAATCAGTGTAGGCTGAGCTTATGACTTCCTAGTAGGTTTTGTAGTGTGGGTGATGGTTGTATAGGTTCATATTAATTGTATTTAACTGTATATTATGTACCGATTACATTTTGTTTTAATAAGCACGTTTAAGACTTCTTTTCCTTATATGGTCTACACCCCATAACAATTTGCACACTCCTGTAACATTTCCAACTTATCTATGGTTACCCTAAAACATAACTCCTCCCTTTACAAGATTACTTAAAATAAAATGTCTATAAAAACCCTCCTCAATACCCCATTATCGGCCATCACTGACACTTGGATCCACAATTACTGCTTCAATAAGTTTCTAGGGACAGCGTTAACCATCTAATGGCGGCAAATTACAAGCCTTCGTACTAACTAATGCTGACACCACTTCCTTTTAGATGTACTTATTAGTACGATAAACGTTCCAATGCCTTTCTTTTGAGGTGTGGAGTCTTTGAATTTTAATATGTTACTCAGATTTAAAGGTAAAGACAAGATATTGCATTTACAGACATTGCTATCACTTCGCACAACTTCTATATTAATTATTTAGTGTCTACTAGAGCCGTCTTGGGAGATCGCTTGGTAGGGGGTTGTTAATTAATACGTCGCAGTATATTTTTATAAGCCAACAGGACATCTGGCCCAATGTATACATCTTTTACTATATCTACTTATTGAAAAGTTTAGTTTTGGTTTTCACAGATTTTGGCATCGTCACTGTCGTCACTGAACATAATTCTTTCCCATTTTGCGCCACATTACTCTGATTTCTGTCATCTGTATCCATCTCTTTTCTTCGGATTCTCCAAAGTCGTTTTATTCCAGTTATAAGCTCAGCTTCTTTAAATTCTCAGTACACACTAGACACACCTATGATCTCTACTAGTTAAGTGATTATTACATCGGCACTTGAACGTAGTTTGTCGTAAAAGCTGTTATCCGCTATATGTAATAGATCGTGACGTAACTGAACATGACGGTACGGATTATAGGAATGATCGAATACTATGAGTACAAGGTGCAATTGGCGAGCCATGAGAACGAATGTTTTAAGTTTCGAGATTACTGTTATGATCATTTTACACAGTCAAAGGCCAAATAAAAACTCTGACAGCAAGTTAGCCACTAACCACACGAAAAAGAAGAAGATTTTAGACAGTAAACTACCGAACATATTAAAATTGACAACACTTTTAAACCCTAGTTAGAACAAGCGCCCGAGTCGCGCGTCTTGTACGCTGCGTTTTGAGCGCTCAATAAAATTGTATGAATTTCTATGTAGCGAATTATATCAAGCGCTGCCGTCAAACGGCGCGTGGACGCAAGTTCCTTTTTTACTATTTTTTCTTGTCGTTTTCTCTGCATCAGTAATAAACTTAAAAGAAACACAGATAAACTAAGCATGTTGAGGATTCAAAATTTACAAGAAAATGTGGAAATCTTGTTGCGTTTGACGAGCGTCCAACGCGCACTCGTATCGCGAGCAAAACGCAGCGTACTGAGCGCGCGCTTCGGGCGCTTGTTATAACTAGTCCCATAAACGGATTATCTACCATAGTTTACGATCTTTTTAAATACTTCTTTTGTTTTGTTTATGTTCAACATCTAGAAATACACGTACGACGGTTGCAAGTACTACGCACCTGACTTCTGAAGAACATCATCACCATCATCATAATGATTATTATTTAGCCTATGGCTACCGCCACGGTATTTGATTTGCGAAGGAGGTCTCTTTTATGATGGGTACACCATACGGTATTATGAACATTATTCAAAATGCCTTAATTGTATTTGAGGGATAAATTCTGTTCTGATGATGATGACATATTGTATTATGGACATTATTCAAAATGCCTTTATTATAATTGCAATCATAGATTCATAGAGCAAACCACATAAAAAATCGTTGTCATCCCTGTGTAATGCCTGCATAAAAAGAGCTTCTTTGCTCCCTTTATTTGCAGGTAAATTGCATTTTTCTCGACTTTCAACTATTCACCACCTTCTTTCTTCTCTACAGGCTAAATCCGAAGAGCAGCTAGCATGCGAGAAGGAATGGCTGCAGACCGGTCACATGTGGCTGGCGCATCGCGGCGGCTTCACGGCGGTCGTGAGAGATGGAGAGGCAGATACCGGCAGGGCCAAAGTCCGGGTGTTGCAGACTGGAGAGATACTTAGCGTTGATGAAGATGATTTGGAAAAGGTAAGTCATACAACTACATTCATACTTTTATTCGCAGAATAGTGCTAAGGGTAGGTGAGTTTGATGCCATCAGCCATTATCTACCAGCAAATCTATGTTAGAAATATGCCAATGGAATAAGTCCCGAGGCACTAGAACAGTGGTATCCAGGTAATTTGGTAAAACGCGGAAGCAAGATCTTCGTTTGAAGGAATCACAACACAGTAGCTCTGTTGAATTATCTCATTCGTGGGCAATTTTGGGAAGAAGTTATGAATGTTATGATACGTAGTTTGGTATGTTTAAAAAAAAAATGATTTAAAAATATGTTTTACATATTTTAAGTCAGTAAAACTAGAATAAACCGATGTGAAATTGGGTACCTCCCTAGGGGTACTTTCTAGGTCTTTCCCTTCATAATGATAAGCCACAGCCTCGTGCCAGTGCCCTTGTCACCCGACTTTTATAACCTTTCTTATTTCCTTCCAGGCAAACCCGCCCCAACTAGAACGCTGCGAGGACATAGCGTCCCTGCGCTGCCTGAACGAATGCGGTGCGCTCAATGTGCTGCGTTCACGATACGCCGCCGGTCTGCCGCACGCCCGCGCCGGTAATGCTCTCCTGGTACTCGGCCCGCCGAAGCGCACCTCTCCTATTTATACTGACAAGGTAAAATAAATCTTCTTCTTCAGGGTCTTACATTCATTCATTCACTGACAGACAACGCACAGGCTAAATGGGGTCTGGAGCATGAAATTTCCTTCGTTTTATGAGGAACTCTTGTGGTTTTTGCTTTTTGAAAGGATTTTTAGAAATTCGTTCCCTAAAGGGGTTAAAAAGAGGATGAAAGCGTGGAATTAAATAATGACTCCGGTTTCTGAAAGCTATTAAAATTTTGACAATTAGATTGGTTGACTTTGTGAGCGGTTAACCATTTTCGACAGCTAATCTGAGAGGTAATAGTTAATCTGAGATATGAGATATCAGACTTGATCAGGCTATTAGAAACTGAGGCTTGGTGTTAAAATGCGCATGTTCTGTCTTCAATGGCTCACATTACATAATGATCTCAAAGATGTTCAAAAACGTTGAATGCGAAAATAACATTCTGATATTATTGCAAAATGAAGAACCTAAGAACAGAAATAACTGGAAGAGAAGACAGGGAGAAGGTCCTATTACACCTTTATGTATCTCTGACCTTCCCATAACCAACTTGTCTTTGTTTCCAGGTGGCAGCAATGTTCCGTGGGTGTCGAGCTGATGACATGCCACCTCACGTGTTCTCAGCCGCGCAGTCCACGCACCGATGTATGCTGGCTTCAAGAAGGGACCGGGCCATCGTGTTTCTTGGCAGGTTAGTAGAGAAATTAAGAAAATTTAATAAGTTTGATTTATTTATGCCAGTTATTTTTGTCGTCCATAAAACGGTGTAGCGTTTTTTGATATAAGAGCCTCCTCTTTTTAAAATATATATATATAAATATATATATATTTTTTTTTATTATTGAGTTAATTTCGCTAAATAAACGGTTTATCGTCGAAAATGGGTTATTCCGTTTATCCACCCCAAAAAATCCACCCTAAGGTGGATCACGTATATCCGAGAATCCACCCTAGGCCTAGTTAGATACTTAAACGGAATTTTCTTGGGGAATGAACATATGTCCGGGAATCCACCCGGACATATGTTTCAGAGTATTCACCTATTTTATTTTCTTGAAAATCATTTACATCAAAACCTATAATTTACTATATCAACAAACAATAAATTAACACCGCTAATTGCAGACTATTAATAACCTTTTTCGTTTGAAGTATTTATCTTGTTAAAACCTCCTTTGACAAATTATCGCGTGGCGCCATCTATTAAGGTCCGCTTGTTAAAATATGGAGTGATAATTATTAACAGTTCACTTGGAAATTAGTTTTCAAGATCATATCATGATATCCGTCTCAGATCATACAAATGAATTTGAACTTTAAGTTTAAAAAAATAAGATTGATTTTTCTTTGCGGCTAGTTTTATCTCTGCTTACAACCGTTAAATTGTCTTAAAGCCTTTAAAATAGAAAATAATAAGCGTAACGATAAGCAAATGTCGCGTATATTATTAGTTTTCTTGTTTTTAGGAAAGCAATAGGAATAAGCGGACGCCATTTGCATACGTAATAAAGACGTTGGAAGGTCAAATAGTGTCGCTGAATAATTGGATTATATGTTATTGGATAATTAATTATAAAACTAATCACTTCCAACATGTTTTTAATATTATTATAGATTTTTTTTATTTTTATTATTTTATATTTATTATTTTTGCGTCATTAGTTTGTTTAATAAATTATTTATTTTTTTAGGAAAACTTACAGCTACAGATACAGTAAGAAATAGCTTATACAAAATATGGCCAATTACAAGTTTCCACATATAGTGGAAACTTGAAAATGGCAAATTATTCCTGTACCTACTGATATTTTCATACGGATGACCGGTTGTAAGAACCGCAGGTATCCACTGGATGCAAGAAGCACAGAACCGGTTGAAGTGGCGCTGCTTGGAGGAGGCCTATGTCCAGCAGTGGACATCTTTTGGCTGAATATTGATGACAGATTGTAATGGGGGCTATCATGTATGAATTCGCCGCTAGAGGCGCTAGTGTAACGTCAGGTCTCCGAAACGTCAAATGTCAATGAACGTTCACTGTTCGCGGGATTTTTTTTCAGGAATTTTTACTCATTATTCATCATTTTTGTAAAGATTATGCTATTCCTGATTAATTATGGCTTAAGATTTTAAGTAACAACTCAGGATCTAATTTGGTGCTACCAAATTCGATCCTGAGTTGTTACTAAAACTTGGAAGAAGAATTATAATATTTTTATTTTTAGGAACATTATAATGTACATGTACATATTCATTTGATATTTTAAAATGTAATCAAATAAACATTATACACCGTGACATTTGAATCACAGTTTTGCTAGTACAAACGTTGTACAGACCATTCTATATAGACAAAGTTAAAAAAGTCGGGATTATCGTTTCTCCCTGCAACACAGACACTGCGGCGTTCGCGTCTCAAAAGTAGACGCGGCGCGGCGCGCGAGCTCGTACGGAACACAGCATTATCTAGATACTGGGAAATGTACGTATACATATCTCCATAAACGAAATTTAGTAATCACTTATTTTTGTACGTCTTACTAGAAAATACGAAAATTAAAAGTTAATTTCGGTAGGTATTTTATCACTGATAAGTGGCTACTTCAAAAACAGTAAAAAGAAAAAGGTATGGCTTTGGCTATGGTAAACTTTGGTAGGGACCTATTTTCTAGCTATGCACGATTGCACGACGCGATCAGCGACACACCGTACCGATAGCGCGGCGAGGTGCGCCTCTAATTTTATCATTTCGTTCTAGGTGCGAACTTACGGTAGGTACTATCAGACATGGTTTTAATTATTTCCTGTGGGTACTAGGTACGGGTACTTTTTGTATCTAACGTGACATTACCTAGGTGTTATTTATTTATTTACCACAAAACTAGGTCAATGGGTAGTCTTAGGGGCGGATCCGGGTTAGCTCCGTGTGCACCAAGACAACATTTGACTCCAAGAGTACATGCGCCTAGCTTCCGCCAGATTGTCATCAGCAATTGCGTAAAAACGCACCATATCCAACCACTCCACATTCGATTAGTAAGAACTCATTTTTACAAAAAACGCGCGATGTAATACGGGTACCTATTGTATTGTATCTAACGTGAGATTATTCGGTTATTATTTATTTATTGGGATATTACAGGAACAAGGCAAAAACAAAATTTATACAACAAAACCGGGTAAGCTTCGTGTGCACCAAGACAACATTCACTCCAATTTTCCACATTCGAATAGTTAGAACTCATTTCACAAAAAAAATCGTGATGCGTGCCTGTGACGTAAGTACATCGGATGCATACGCGTCGCCCGGTCGAGAGATTTCGGTAGACTGGCTACCGCCCGGGTGGCGGCGCGGGCGGTGCCGGCGACCCGCGGCAGTCAACAGAAGAAATGGGCGGAACGATACTTCGCGCGGTTGCATGTCATTGGTTTAATTTATTTGAATTTCGGCCCGCATTGGCCGGACATCCATGTAGTCCACGTGGACTCCTCATAACTCTTTTGAATGCCATATCGCTACCGCGATGAGTACTTTGATGTTACGGTTAATGTTTGAACACGTTTGAGCAACATACGACTAATTTGAGAACGCCTAGTTCAGTTTGTTTTAATAACATATTTGATGCTTTAAAATGGTAGCTGACCATGGTCTGAACAACGTTTGTTCTAGCAAAACTGTGATTCAAATTTCACGGTGTATAAAGTAATGGGTACTTAAACATATCCAAAACATATCAAATAAAAGTACTGACAGGACCTTATTCACCAGTGGCGGAGCACAAGAACGACAGCCACCATTGAAACTTAGGCTACGTTCAGATGAGAGGCGTAAGCAAGCGTGTGTTTAGAAAGCGTGGCTTTAGAAAACGCCTAAGCTTTTTCTAAAAGTGTGCTGAAAAATCTGTCTTGACCATGATAATAGCGATATTTATGGTATTGTGGCGGCATCTACATCGCCACATGCGAACTACGAATCAAAGACCTGACGTCACACAAAATCCAGACGTCACACAAATCCTGCATCGCGCAATTAGAGTTAACCGCGTGAACGACATATATAAGACTATCCGACAACAGTCGTTGGGAAGTTGCCCACCAGACACGACACCCATTTGGTCGGTGGATACTCCCTTTTCAATATAGAATGAGTGAACTTTGCACCCTGTTCCTCATACCTCTAAAGTATAACTGATTAAGCAAGTTTTCAGGCCGTTTCACCAACTCCCATCACAACAGCAGTGATAGCCTAGTGATGTGACTTTCGGATTTCCAAGTCGAACCTAACGCACCTGTAATTTTTCGGATTCATGTGCGTATTGTACAATTATAACATGCTTCAAAAACGGTGAAGAAAAATATCGGTCATCAAACGATGCCTGAAAGATATTTCTCGACGGTATGTCAAGCCAAGTCAGAGGCTCATGGGCGGCATATAAGCTCTGACACCAGGTTAGACAATTACCACACGAAAAAGAAAAACCAAATTCCATGAATTCTGTTTAATCTGGCACATCATTTCATACAAATTGAGGTCAAGTTTTTATTCTGCGTTGTGGAGGTCAGATAGGCAGTCGCTCAGCAGCTTCAGCTGCATCCGGTTAGTAGACTGGAAGCCGACCCCAACATATTTGGGAAAAGGCTAGGTAGATGGTGATGGGGGCCCATCAGAAGTTCGTGAAACAGCCTTTTGAAACGCTACCATGTGTGTGTAGCTTCTTAAACTTATACTCACTTTTTATACTTATACTTATTCTTTTATTTTCTACTTCCAAAGATGGTGTTCCCTTGTTTCGCAGACAGATATTTCATAGAATTTCGTTTTGCAGCAAATGTTTCATATAATATTTGTTCCTTGTATTTTTATTCCGAATAATATTGTTTTAAGGACTATTTACTTGAATGAAACATATTTTACAGAAACAGAATTCAATGAATTTTATAATCACTTTTTTTATTTAACAATCTTATCAAACAGTAGAATTATTTTTTAACGAATGCTAGGTGTATTTTTTCATGTTATTTTATTTTAACGAAAATTTAAAAATACACGTTATGCTATCCATAATTTTATAAATAAATATGGGTACATATTTGAAACGAAATTCTATAAAACAACGCACGACCAACTAAGATAAATAATACAAAAAAAAACTTAAAGTAATTATGGTGTTCTCTTTCCCCCAGGTCCGGTTCCGGCAAAACATCAGCGATGCGTCATTGCGTGTGGTACCTAGCGAGCGCGTACCCCGCACAAGGATCGAAGCTGACTCCCGAACGATTGGACGCTGGCTTTGATGTACTGCACTTGTTTGGGTCTACTCGGTGAGTACCTACCGTTTAAGTAAAGCAATGTCGTCCGCTATTTTTATAATTTGCTTTTGATGTCAAAAGCCCGGTCTGACGAATAGGGATGTTGACTGATGAAAAAAAAAATAGTAGACACGTATTTTTTGTTTGTATCATATTCATAAAAAATGGTTTAGATAAAACGCATTAAAGTTAGGGAGTAAGGGCTCGCTACGTTACAAGTCAGTATAAAATCTAGAGAGCGAGTGACGTCATGCCACATTTTATTTCAATGTATTGCCATAATCTTTTGATTACGTAAAAAAAGAAAAATTGTCCAATATTTTTTTATAATCTATCTGTCGGACAATTTTTTTTTTGTCCACATCCCTATAGGAATACTTTCTTTCGGGCCCAAAATTATAAAGAGCAATTTCGATTGCGATTCCTATGAATTTGCAAAGTTTATTATTGCCGCTGCACGGTCTTTGCGGCTCGGTAAACGCAGTAATTAAGATTGATTGGTTGATTTTTTCCTATGAATCGAAAGTTTTTTTTTTATTATATGGTATACAGACTACTGAGTTAGTTCAGTCACATTGTCTTAAAAAAAATCATTATCTTGATATTCTAATAAACTTTAATAAAATGTTATATAAAATATAATATTTACCTGATTACAGGACCGGCTCAAACACACACGCATCACGCTTCGTGTCACTCACATCTCTGGATTTCGACGGTGGCGGAGCTTTAGCGGCTGCTTCGGTACAAATACTGCTGCCCGACTTAAGACCCGGACAGGCGCCGCTCAGAGCTCTGCATACGTGAGTACTGTGGCACTGATCTTAAATATTCTTTATTATACTTTCTTCAAGACAGATCCTGAGCTGAAGTATGTGCATACTAACGCTTGAGCTTTGCTAAGTCATCATCAGAATAGATACTACCTTTGTGCTCAAATTATAATTATGTCGTATCTGTATGTATTTTACTGTGTGTACATAAATAATAAAATAAATAAATAAAATAAATAAATAGAGAAAAATTAAGTATGAAACAGCAGAGTCGCCCATTAAGAGCGTTTATTCTGAAAGTGGGCAACGTCGCAAATATATATCAAATATTTCGCTGTTTTGATTAATTTGGCAATATTACTGTAAAATGTGGCTAACTAGCGAACTAGAATATTAATGATGAATTGCAATTATAACACAAATTTGATGTTGTAACCGTTTTAGGTGTAAAAAAGGCACTTGGAAAGTTTTCTAAAACTAAATTTTCGGTGTTACGATATTTGCATTTCATAATCAATATTTTAGTTAGCCGTTAGTAGTTCACTAGTTAGCCACATTTCATATTTCCATACAGTATTATTGATAAATTAATCAAAACAGGTATAACATTATATTTGACAGCTATTTGCGACGTTGCCAACCTTTAGAATAAGTCCTCTTAAAGCAGTGTGAGGTGGTCGTAGTTTCGTACCCGGACAGGTGAAGGAAAACATCTTGAGGAAACCGGCATGTCCTAGAACCAAAAAATCGAAGGCATGTGACATCTACCAACCCGCACTGGGCCCACCAGTGGGGGGAACATTGTAGGCTGATTGTGCTATGCTAAGCATTAAACACGCACGCACTTCTGAGTTTTCGAATTCATGTGCGTATTGTATAATCTCCTTCTTTTCGTGTGGTTGGTGACTAATCGTGACGTGAGTTCTAAAGCCGCCCATGGGGCCTCTGACTTGGCTTCACATGCCGTCGAAAAATATCTCTCAGGCATGCCGGTTTCCTCACGTTGTTTTTCTTCATCGTGTTTTAAGCAAGTGTTAATTATATAATACGCACAGGAATCCGAAAAGTCAGAGGTGTGCCTTGGTCTCGAACTCGAGACCTATGACTTGGCAGTCCGACGGTCACACCACTAGGCTATCACTGCTCATTGTCAAGCTTAGCTTAACCCGATGGATCGACCTGTGAGGCTGTTATTACTTAGCCACAAGCCCCTCCATATCTTATCTCTGATATGCAAGTTAAGAGTCTATATTTTATTATTTTCCAGTCTCTACCACGGCTGCGACGGCCGCCTCCGCCGCGAGCTGCTGTTCGACCAATCGCCGATCAACACTCCGAACCCCTTCATGACTTCCGCTGAGAAAGCGGACGCGCCCGCTGAGTTCTCAGCGCTGAAGGAAGCGCTGCAGCTGCTGGCAGTCACTGAGAACGAACAGATGGCGATATGGAAGATTATGGCGGCTATCTGTCATTTGGGGTGGGCGGGGGCTGTTAAAGGTAAGCAGAGAATTGTAAAAGTACATTCTCAATTTTCAAGAAGTTTTTGATTAAGACGTTCAGTGTCGGGAGCCCTCCTGGAGGGTTCACCTAGTCGCATATGGGATGCCGGGCGCCCTCGCGGAGGACTCATTTTAAATGTAGGTTTTTCTTAGCGAATACAGCATTATAAACCGTGAAAATAAAATCTGAGCTATATTTTAACAATATTTATTGGTATATGCGTTGGTTTTAAAATCCAAGCATTACGTATTAAGTAGACAGTCCCTTTATAAGGCACTGGGTACGGAGGCATGTGCCAACGTGTGTTGGGCCACGTCAATTTTAATTGTTTTTAGTTTTGTAAAAGTTTACTAACATAGTTTTTTAAGTCATTGTTACTAATACCATATGGATTGTGTGTACTTGTATGTGTAGTCCGAACTAAAGAATATATTATTATTATTATTACATTTTTTTCTTAATTTTTGTTCACGGTTACAAATATTCAATAATAACTTAAAAGGTTGGAAACTACGTGTAGTGACAAGACCCTCTGAAAACAATATTGTACTTCGTTTTACTGTGTTTTAGAACACGGTTTTAAATCTAATGCCGTTGATCGTCCGCGATAGTAAAGGATCCCGGAGGTAAGGGAAGGTCCCGGAGGTGAAGGATTTGGTCGTGGAAACACAGAGGCATAGTATAAATAAGTAACAATATTCTATCTCGGCAGTGACGTTGAAATAATTACCTACGACCGCTCGGTAGATTAACTTTCCGCATCCGTACGTAACTGCCGCGCACTCGATACTGTTGCGTACTGATATACACTGAGATTCGCGAACCGCGTCGTTTTGGCCGTTTTCTGTGAAGATATATTACTGTTACTTAAAAATATTGTTACAGAAGTAAACCTTGTCGATAAAAATAAATATTACCTATGTTCTTTGATACTTGATGTTAAAAAGGTCGATATGGGTTTGTTTGACAGTTTCAAGCCGTTTTATACGTAAGGTATATTTATAACCTTGTTTCCAATTGATGTTATTACCACTTAAACAAAAACTTTATGCACGAGTAAATAAACTTGATTTTAGACTGACTAGTACTGTTGAAAAAGTAATAAAAAATATGAAGTTGTAACGCAAACTGAACCTTAAGTGTAGGCATTACGGTTGTTTTTTTCTGAAATTCGTGTTTGTTTACAAAGACTAATTTCAGGACAAACAATTTCGCTATGAAGAAGAATTGAAGAATACGTTCCACGTTTCCAGTATCTTTGCGACTCCCATTCGAAATGTTTAAGGTCATCAGATAACCTGAAGCTTAAAATGCCAATGCGTCCCACAACTTTCTTCGACAAATCCTTTTCTGTTCAGGCCGCTCGTTTGTGGAATGCATTGCCAGCTCAAATTAAACGCGCGCAATCGTTACCAGTATTTAAGAGACTCGTGAAGGAACATTACTTGTTGTTGTGATCTTGTTCTTGTAGCTGTAATAATCTGTAGTCATCATTTATTTTCGTTGCTTATTTAAATATTCTTATATATTTACTATGTATCTATTATATATCATATATATATATATCTATCTATGTATCTATTATAATATATTGTATCTATATCATTATTATTTTGCACCAATGTCTACCCCATTTTTATGTCCACGCAATCACTGTCCATTCCAAGGTAGCCTGGAAGAGATCGCAGAAAGCGATAAGGCCGCCCATTGTATGTTTTGTAGTGTTAAATTTATGATTTATTATGTATTTTCTGGTGTACAATAAAGTATATATATATTTAAAAAAAAAAAACAGAAAAAAAAGAGGAACGCAGATCAGGTACCGTTTTTTTGTTAATGATCATTGTTTCCGTATTTCTAAACAGCCACTATAATTCTCTTTCCAGCCAACACGGGCTCCGGTATAAAGTACCAGTTCCTGAGCACAGGCTGCGGCCAGCGCGCGGCGCGCCTGCTGGGCGTGGGCACGGAGGAGCTCGCGCGCGCCGTGTTCGTCACCGTGCCCACCTCGCCGCAACCCAACTCTAATCTAAGGTAGGTTATCATATAATAATAATAATATTCTCCTGATCGTTTTTGTCATTTCGGGGTCCGGGTATTGCATAATCGTAACACCTGGCAGACGGTTTGGCGGTCACGGGATGCATAGAGAACACTGCTGCCCATTCTTTAGTAAATTCCTTAGTTACATTTGACAACACCCTAGGGAAGAGATGGGGTGGGCTGTTTCACTGTACTTGTATAAAGGGTGGCAGGGACATCGACGCGAAAACTAATACAATGGATTCAATACATGATTCTGAAACGCCCTGCATCGAAATTTTTCATCGGTTATTTTTTTGTAAATCTGCTGTTTCATAGAAAAATGCAATAACCTAAGCGGTCAAAATGTATGGAACCGCCACCCTGTATACAGCGTGGCGCTTTAATTAATTTTACACATGGATTAGCGTTTCCTTTTATGAAGATATTTTTATTATATTAAACGATATTATTTATTGATTTATTTACAATTTTCTGAAATAGCATCTTGGAGAAACTTGTAATTAACAACTGTAGCGCAGAGGTTATTTACTGTGGTCACGGATCATAACATCGCATCAATGAAAATAAAACGAATAACTTGCAAGGAGCAGGCGAATTGAAGGAAGGGAGAGGTCTAGGTCGACGAGCGATTGAAAATGTCGATTTTTCAATAAACTAATTATTTGTTCTTATTTTAATTTTTATGATTGCTGGCCACTAGCCCTACCCGTGTGTTAAATTAATGTCGCTATTGTAGCGGCACGTTGTATATTCCACCTTCATATAAATTCCAATTAACTTGGTTGATAATTTATTGCAAACTCCGTTCCATTGTACCTATCGGCACAGATCAGTACAGATGGTACACTCCGGAAATCCTTTAAACAAAAAGCGACTCTTTCTACGACACAATAAAGTGCAATTCAGGTCGGACAGCGCTAATTACCTACAGTTATATTCACCTCTTTCTATCGCGTAACTCTTATGTCTTCTGACTACGTTGGTCCGATAAGACGTGCCCGCCGCGGACTTCTAGGTGCCGCGGTTGTCCTGGTTCGGTTGCCTTTGATGCACGATTTGACGGTGGCGTTTGGAGAAAATCATGAACGCGTCCATTGGACGACGGATGCGATACTCTTTCTGTAAATAGAAGATAAAATTGAGTTTGATATCATAGATGACAAAATCATTTGATAAAATTCATAACTAAAATGCGAAGTGCGCCTTCTGTTCTATTCTGTGCTATGAGCCAAACTCTAGAAACGAGCCTTTGATAAATCAGTGCTCATGAATGTGTGTTTACTTTTCAGAACGCCATCACCTTCGAACGAACGTGAGATGTCGGGCACGGAGGCAGTGGACGCCTTCGTCACCGGACTATACAACGAGACATTCAACATTATAGCCGCACTAGTCAATAGGTAACTACTATCATTCATCACATAAAAACTGTCAGATATTCGCGTTATTTCGTATATACAAAACGAACCTTATTTTAGTGAGAATAGCTTATACATTTGCGTGTACGACCAGCTATCTAATTACGCAACACATTTTCGCAAACGATTACATTCCGATAGTTCAACAACATTCATTGCGTTATTTACGTTGTAGAGCAGATTTTTTTTTGGAATTTATGAAGCAATGGATTAGCAATCTCTTACAAAACTATTCAGATTGTGATTGATCGTGTATTACGCAAGTAGGGTACAAAAGAAGTATGTAAGGCGCGTAGCAGCTGGCGTTCTGTAGTTTCTGCCTACCCACACCCATGGGAAGAAAGCGTTAGTTTATGTATGTTAATAGGGGATATTTTTCATTATCTAAGTAATGCGAATATTTTGACTTTACGGCAAATGAAGTACCAGCGTATCAGCATGAGGAATCTTAAACTTGGTTTTAAGATTGAAGTGCATGAAAAAAGCCTTCGCGAGTAGTCGTACTTGGCAAATTTTAGGACTACCGCGCTGTCAACAATGTATTTAATACAAGCCGTGAGCCCAATTTGATATTCCCATCGACAAAACAAAAATGATGAACTTCCATACAAATACAAAGGAGATCACCCATTTTATACGGCAATTTGGGATAAAAAAACAAAAGTCGGCGGCCAGGAATGAATTACATTTCTTTGTATGGCGACAACGCTGTAATTTATTTGTTTATTTATTTAACGGACTTTGGAAGACTTACAGCTAAATAAAATGTTGATAAATAACAGTATGATAAACTGACAGCTAATTACAGGTCTTCGCGTCTAGAGCTTGTCTGGTATAAAAGTACTGTAAAACAAAATATACACACACTGCCAAATTTTGCCAAAACAAAAAAAAAAAAAACTAATCAAAAATAACATAAAAAATAATCAAATTTGCAGGTCACACCTAAAATATGTAAAAAAATAATATAATTGCGACAGGTTATTATTATATATATATATATATATATTATATAATTAAATTAAAAATAAAAAGAAAACAAAGTCTAAAGAATTTAAGCTTTTTTATTACTTTTTATTTGCGAATAAAGGTATACAAGGATCTTTTTCATGTCCTCCCGCCATTAAATGTAACATCCCGTATGCACCACCTCACAAATACAATACAACATTTTCAAACAGTCCATCCATCGTAAAAAAGTAGCTCGGTCTAATTTTATAGAAAATGTATGGGAAAAGATTTTTGCAATTTCTGTCTTTTCTAGTACTCAAAATGTTGACCCTTATAAGAAACAGAATCGATTGGCATGGCAAAAAGTTTTTGCGAAAACTGCCCATTTTCTTGCTGACTGTACGATTTTTTCTAAATCTGCGAATGCAGATCACAATATCTCAAAAAGTTAAGGATGATCTCCTAAGACCATTTTCTTGTAGTAACAAAGATGTAGGGACCTGTCCTTACACCTCAAAAAGCCATCTCAAAAATCCAACCTGTCCACTTAGACGTCCGGCCCGCGCGACCATGTATGGCGCGTGGCGACCGCCGACCCGCGGGCTACCTGGCCCGCTCCGTCATAACTAAAACCTTTATAGCTGCTTATCCGTAAAAGCTACAGTAATGATAAAAATACGAAAAAAAATAATTGGAAAGTACAGATCAAACTTATCTATTCTTTTAAAGCGTTAACTTAAATCTATGATACTCAAAACGAGTTGTGTTGTCTGTCAGTAAATGAATGAATGAATTTAAGATTTTTATTAAGTAGATTTTATTTTGCTAGCCTTGATTTATTCTGCTAACCTTCCAGGAGTCTATCGACCTCAGCGAGAACGTCAGCATCCATCTTACTGCTGGATACACCTGGAGCTGACAACCCTATGTGTGCCGGACAGCAGAGCGGCGCTCCGCTGTCGAAATTACTCTCCAACTATTTACAAGTAAGTTAATTGAAATTGCCATCCTCCTTTTATGGTATATTAGTAGGATAATGGCATGTTGAGTTGAAAAAAAAAACATTACCCTCCTTTTGGGTTCCCCTGCAGTCGGGTAAATTGGCATTCCAGTCATAGAATGAAAAATAAATCCTACTGTTCAGTAATAGACACAGATTGATGACATTTTAATCATCTTGTCAATACATAAAACTGTTGGTCATTACTACTCTAAACCTTCATATTCCCACTGCTGGGACACAAGCCTTCTTTCGGTGAGAGGGAGTGGGCAGTAATCCACCTCGCGGGTCCAGTACGGGTTGATAGAAATCATATGTCTTCGAATTTTTGGTTCTAGGACATGCCGGTTTCCTCTCGAGGTTTTCCTTCGCCGTTTTGAGAGCAGTGGTGATGAAATAATTTACACAAAGTAAAGCGTCTGTCTTGGTTCGAACTTGCGACAAACAACTGTTAAGTCGTGGCCGATACACTGCTCTCCAAACGTAAACGTTGTGTAACGAAGGCTCAAATTATTTTTTTCAGTTATATCTATAACTTTTGTGTTTTTAATTATTTTCCAGGAGCGCCTACAAGCCATGTTCCACGAAGCGTTGCTTGTGGCTCCACGCGAGCGATACGCACAAGAAGGAATTACGCTCGACGACGGCGCTGAAGAAGGTAATGTTTATAGATGAACACGTAAACTTATTTAATTTCAAAACCTACCTCAAACCTATTTATAGTATTCAAAATCATGTAGTTTTACTTAAAGGCTGGTTTACGAGCCAGTATAGTGAGCCACTCCAGTGCTGACTTCGCGCTCTCAAGTCCGTCCAGTTGACTAACCTACCCGTCTATTTTCGGGCCCAGTAGCTTTCCCCGCCTGACTTACTGCCGATCTCGTCTACATGAACCCACTGACTGGGTCCGAAATTCCAAATCACTGGATCAAGTCACTGCCATCGTATAAACCAGGCAGTTGGGACTTCCTTAATTTTTTTATTCAAAATTCTCCTTTTTTTTTTTAGATAACAAGCTTATATTGTTTTTATTTATTACAGACTGGTTATCAGAGACAGTGAATCCTGGTCCGATGGTGGAGCTACTTGATAAAGCTCCTCAAAATACGATCGTACGTAGCTCCCAGGCAGATCTACGAGAGTGTGACCGAAGGGGATTACTATGGTAAGAACGTCATCATCATTTCAGCCGAATGACATAGCCGCTGCTGGACATAGGCCTCCCCCAAGCACCGCCAGTTCGACCGGTTCTGTGCTACCCGCATCCAGCGGATTCCTGCGGCCTTCACAAGGTCATCGGTCCATCTTGTGGGAGGCCTACCAACGCTTCGTCTTCCGGTACGCGGTCGCCACTCCAGAACCTTTCGACCCCATCGGCCACCTGTTCTACGAGCAATGTGCCCTGCCCATTGCCACTTAAGTTTTGATTTGATTGATTGATCTAAACTACGACGGAATGCCAATAAAATCCGTAGATCATACGGTTCTTTTTAGGTGACCTTCTAATTACTGGTAGTATAATAATAATAATAATAATCATTTATTTGCTTTGAAAGTAGGTACATAAATAAAGGTGTTTACAAAATGTTGAGATCCTTGTACAATCTACCAATTAGGCATGCAAATTATAGAATTTAAAACTAGGTTAATGCGAATAATAATAAAAAATAAAATAAAAAATACAATGTCAATAATTACATCTAAAGAGTAGGGTCATTTAAAAAATCATTAATTGAATAATAACACTTATCAAGTAATAGGGCTGTCAGTTTCTTTTTAAACATTTGGATTGGGTGATTTTTAATAATATTCGGTATTTTGTTATAAATGGTAGGACCCATGCCAAAAACACTTTTCGTAAGTAAAGCTGTATTGTAATTACCATTTTGCAATAGGTTCCTATATTGGCTTCTAACAGGCCTTATTCTAGTTTCTGATACTGTTAGAAAGTAATTCTTATGCTTTCTCACAAAAATGGCTATTTCTAAAATATATAATGCGGGAAATGTCAACACTTTTAGGGACTTAAACATAGGTACACAACTGTCTGTCATTTTCAGGCCACACATTGCCCTTATACATCGTTTTTGGGCCTTAAAAACTTGTTCTCTCAAAGTACAATTACCCCAGAATACAATTCCATATCGCAGAATTGATGCCACTAAACCATGGTAAGCTACCAATGTCGTAGTTGTACTCACTTTTTTACTTAAATTGAATAGCACATATGCAGAAGTGCTTAGTTTTTTACACACCTCTTCTCGGCTTGAGGTTTCCATGTTAACTGACTGTCTATTAATATACCTAAAAATTTGGTCACTGTTACTTGGTCAATTTTTTGTCCGTCGTATTCTATAGTCATTTGTTGTACCCGTGAGCGTTGATAAAAATGCATTATGTTCGTTTTCGATAAATTTATGATTAAATTATTAATGTCAAGCCAATTTACTATGTCCTTAAGTGTATTATTTATGTCAAATTCATATTTTTTTACGTCAGTGCATTTTATTAATGCGGTGCTATCATCAGCAAACAAGATCATTGGATGCTGAATGTAACGTGGCAAGTCATTTATGTAGAGCAAAAACAGTAGTGGGCCAAGCACACTGCCCTGAGGTACACCATATCTGATAATTCTGTATTCAGATGAATATTTCTTTTCACGCTTAGTCTTAACGCAAATTTTCGTTATTTCCGTGTATTGTTTGCGGTCACTTAGATACGATTTTATGAGGTTCTGGATGTTACCTCTAATACCATAGACATTTAGCTTATTAAGCAGGGTTTCGTAATGAACACAATCAAAGGCTTTGCTCATATCAGTAAAAATTGCGCATTAGTCTCGTTCAATGAGAGGACTACCAGTGTTTTGACATTGACCAATTCAGAGGGGCATTTATTCAGCAATAGAATGCTGTAGGCAAATGATTAAAGCCATTCATCAGATTCATTGAAGCCAGTTATCAGGTTTAGAGCCAAAATGCAACAAAATCGACAGAACCCTGTGATGTAAACTGTTTATTTTTATGGCTTTTTCAGGTGACAACATCTAATAAATCGATGAACGCCGGCTACACGCACGATAAAGGACACATTGTCTCGTTACGCTCATTGAAACGTTAGGATCGGAGCGAGGGAAGGGAATGTTTTGTTATGAAACTGTCGTCCGTAAACCGACTTTTTATTTTTACAGGTTACTAGACGAGGAATCCATGTACCCTGGTTCATCGGACGACACATTCCTAGAGAGAGTGATGACGCACTACGGCGCGCCCAATCACACGCACTACCTCATCAAGAAGGCGCCGCATGCCAGGCAGTTTGTGCTGCAACACTTACAGGTGAGATTGAACTCTATTTGTGTACTCATACGGTTCTATTTACAATGAGTTAAACCGCACTACGGCGCGCCCAATCACACGCACTACCTCATCAAGAAGGCGCCGCATGCCAGGCAGTTTGTGTTGCAACACTTACAGGTGAGATTGAACTCTAATTGTAGATACTTACGGTTCTATTTACAATGAGTGATGACGCACTACGGCGCGCCCAATCACACGCACTACCTCATCAAGAAGGCCCCGCATGCCAGGCAGTTTGTGCTGCAACACTTACAGGTGAGATTCAACTCTATTTGTGTACACATACGGTTCTATTTACAATGAGTTATGCCGCACTACGGCGCGCCTAATCACACATACTACCTCATTAAGAAGGCGCCGCATGCCAGGCAGTTTGTGCTGGATTACTTACAGCTGAGATTGAACTCTACTTGTAGACAGTTAAGGTTCTCTTTTCAACGAGTAATGCCGCACTACGGCGCGCTCATCTATACGCACTATTTCATTAAGAAGGCGCCACATGCCAGGCATTTTGTGCTGTAACACTTAAAGGTGAGATTGAACTCTATTTGTACAAATATACGGTTCTATTTACAACCAGTGATGACGCACTACGGCGCGGTCAATCACTCGCACTGCCTCAGCAAGAAGACACCGCATGCCAGGCAGTTTGTACTGCAATACTTACAGGTGAGATTGAACTGTATTTGTAGATGCATACGGTTCTTTTTACGTTTAAATATATTTTTGGTAACAGACTTATTTAGGCTAACGATATCGATTTATTATTGTATGACGAGCTCCGAGATATCGACTTCAGTTGCCTCCTAAACTGATTTGAATGCCTTTCGACTTCTGCTATCCATATTATAAATTAAAGTCGCTTTTCGTGTTTGTCTGTATGTCCGCTTTGTTCTTCTTAACCACGCAACAGATTTTGATGAAGTTTTCACCATCATTTAGAGAATTTATTCCGGAAGGTTAATGTGTATAATACGTAATTATTAAAGTTACATAAAACTAAGACATCTCGATGTTTTGTCAAGTCGTAAAAAGCGAAGCAAAAGCGGGTCGCTAGTTTGATATAAAATAATAAAACAAATTGTATAATATTATTTTCAGGGCACCAACCCAGTCCTGTATGATGTCACCGGCTGGGTGAAGGCAAGCCGTGAGAACCCCGTCACCAAAAAATCTTTGACTTTATTACAAGAAAGCCAAAAGTAAGTTTAATTCTGTTTCCCTTCTTTTCATCGATTTTTTTCCTTGGTCTGTAGAGCGTGGTTTACCAATTGATTCTATCCGTGCTATTGACCTATTAATCTATATTATATCAAAAACCTTGTGGCGGCATCTACAATGCCAAATGTGAACTAAGCATCACACTGACGTTACGCAAAATCCTGCATCGCGCAAGCAGAGTTTACCGCGTGACAAGTTTACAGGGTGGCAGGGACATCGACGCGACAATTGATACGCATGGACTCAGTACATTATTCTGAACCCGCCTGCGTTGAAATTTGACGTCGGTTATTTAAAAAAAATCTGCTGTTTCATAGAAAAGTGCAATACCTACGCGGTCAAAATGTATGGAACAGCTGATTTATTTTTGGTGAATCCATGGTAACAGTATTCGCGTCGATGTCCCTGCCAACCTGTATACAACGTCCCGTCGGGCAGTTGCCCACCAAACACGACACCCGTCTGGTCGGAGGATCCTCCCTTTTCTATCGTGGATGAGTGAACTTTACAGCCTGTTCCTCATACCTCTAAGCTTATTAAGTTTGCATCTGTTATAAAAACCCGTTTTAGTGATAAAAACGAAACAAAGCTACTCATGCAAGTAGAGCCTTTGTCACAGCAATTTAATACTGTCTGTGATTTTTTATTAATATTCATTTTCTCCTTTTTCAGTGAAGAGATCGGTCGCCTCTCCTCGTGGGCGCGCGGTGCGTGTGGAATAAGCGCGTGGTCGGCGGCTGTCGGTGATGCATCCACGCTGCGACGAGCCAGCTCCATACGACGAACGCTTACTTCTGGTTAGTATACTATTTATTGATTATCAAACCTTGACCAATGTGCGACTATCGTTACGATTGGCCTACTTGCTTAAACTTTTTTTATACAAAGGTTTTATGCGATGTCTGAGTTTTGTAGCGGACTGTCTTTTTTAACGTTTCCCTTAATACAAGTCTAAAAGCTCAAAATAAAGTATGGAAAAAGTTTTTCAAAAGCAACAAAATACCTAAATTTGGTTCTCAGATCAAATAAAATTAAAGCGTGTATTTGTTCGAAATTTGAAATCCCATTTTTTTGTTTATTTTCGGCCAGTCTATCCATCGTGAAAAGTAGGTTGGAGTCTCATTTCTAACGAAATGTATGGGAAAAGTTTTTTACGATTTCCGACTTTTCTAGTACTCAGACCTCAGTTGATCCAGTAGTGTTTTTATCCTTATAAGTAAAATGATCAACTGGCATCAAAAAAAGTTTTTGTGAAAACTGCCTACTTTCTTGCTGACTGTACATTTTTGTCAAAATCTGTGAATGCAGATCAAAATGCCTCAAAACGTTAAGTCTCCTAAGATCAATTTCCTGTAGCTACAACGGTTAAGGTCCTTACTGCCCCATCTCAAAAATCCATCCTGCATAAATAGAAATAACAAATAAGTGTTCATAATAGGCTTACGTGAAGAATACCAAAAATTCTGGATTAGTAATACCAGGAAGTCTGGCAAAAAATAACTGTTTTTATTTGGCTTTTACCTGCCTAGGCTAGGCTCAAATGGCAACCACCAATATTTTGTAATTTTTTTTCGGATTAGTTCTAGTTTGCGGTTTTTCAAAGTCGCAGGTTTGACTACTTTTTGTACTGATTAAGCAATGACAGCGGCTTTCATATCACACCTCTTCCTCCAGGCACAGCAGGCATGAAGCGTCGCTCTACAGCATTACAAGCTAAATTCGTAGCGGACGGCATCGTGGACACACTACGTCGCTGCGGCACCGCCGGCGTGCACTTCGTGTGCTGCCTGCTGACCAACCAGCCCACTGACGTCGCGGACGACGTCAACGTGCCGCTGTTACGATCACAGGTAACTAACAGAGTCCATTGCTGGTCATAGAGGACACGAAACTGAAAATAACTCATTAAAAAAAAAAAACATTAGGCAGTCAGTGGCTAACTGCCCAAGTTGCTTTGAACGTAAGCAACGTACTTCTTGCAAGCTCTCTCTCCCTCTCAAAAAACAAAAAAGATAGCATACTAAATTAACCTTTAAGCACTCTTTGCATGGAACATCATTCCATTCTGTATCTGGGGAAGGGCGTTGTTAGCTGCGCTACAGTTTATACTTTTGCAGCTATCATCGTTTTACTTGCTGTACTTAGTCTTGTGTTGTTGCTCCGAAATAAACTTTTTATTATTATTTATTATACTTCACAATCAACACGCCAAACGAGCGATCTGTATTCAATTTGACAAGCATTTTACTTTAACATTAGCGTAGTAGTCTTTTCATAACTAATTCATATGTATCTCTCCCCAGTTCCGTGGTTTCCAACTTCTGGATACGGCAAGATTGTACAAACAGGGCTTCCCAGAACACATGCCGCTTTCTGAGTTCGCGCGCAGGTAAGACAAACATATTACATGAAATTATTGTTAGCAACATTAAACTTACCGATCAGATATGAGAGATCCCATTGTTCCTTTTGCGTTTCCCGTTAAAAAGCGATAAAACGTGCTTTATGTGTTCTGACCGAATCGAATTCACACCTAAAATTACAAATATTTAATACGAACTTTGTGGAGGAAACAAAACTTTAACACATTTTCTGATCCTCCACAAAATCCTAACTGAACAAAAGTGACTTTGTTTGTTTGTTACGCTTTCACACTAAAACAGCTGAACGGATTTGGATGAAATTTGGCACATGGGTAGACCATACCCTGGATTAGGACATAGGATACTTTTTATCCCGATATTCCCACGGGATCGAGACTTATGCGGGTGAAGTCGCGGGACGCAGCTAGTATGTTATACATTTGGTTTCAGTTGACTTTATCGATGTTTTGCGCATTAATTTAATCTTCTGTCTTCTCTTCAACATAAACGTACCCTTTATTACATCACCATACCTTCGTACCCAGGTACCGCCTGCTAGCCACATCAGAAAGCGAAGACTCAGACACAGTGCAACAACCGGCTGTCTCCGACCGACAGATAGTGGATGACATGCTGCTGACTCTGGACCTGGACGTCACCAGCTACAGGCTTGGACTTACTCAGGTACGTCGTAGTGTTAAGATATACAACTTGTAACAAAAACCCTGTCCGATCCGTGAGGGTGTCGTTAGTAATCATACTAAAAGTCTATGTGTAACATTCCCGAAAAAAGAAAAAAAACGACGTTTTTTTTTCCATGGGGAGTTTTACCGGGTTATTTACATGGGGCACGAGCACCCACCGTTTAGCGGCTGTCTACAAGTCATAACTTACTACCAGTGTCGAATGCTGCATGTGTTCCTATGGGATTCCATGGGATTTAAGTGTTTGCAAAAATCATTAGGACCACTCTAAAAGACAATTTCGACGCAAGCTCCGCCCCCATGCACTATATTCCACTCCACTATATGCTAAACGCTAACACATCAGTAATAAAGTTGAATATCGCGTGCGCTCTTTGATCATGTTCGAGCATGGAACTAAATGGCGTAAGTCTCAATTCTTATTTCGTTTATAACTAAAGTCATAAATTGATCTAGAGAAAAAATATCTTGTGGGTGTAAAAATACTTATTTTAGACATGAAAGCCGAGGAATCCTGATTTTATTTAAATAATCTTTAAAAAAGACATTGTTTTGGAATAAAAAAATTAATCAAGTCAAAATGCTACAATTACATAACCGTCTTGTACATGGACAGAAAAAGATCCATTAAATCATATACTAAAGTTCCATTTTGATTGTATGCGTGACTGTTTCACAATATTAATGCAAATTAACATACAATATAGGGAGCCTCCTCTTAACTCGTAAACACAGCACTGCCTACCCAATTCGGTGCAAATTACAATGCAATTTTTAAGATAAACAGGCAGAACAGCTATCTAATTACGCAACGCATTTTCGATTTGCAATTGAGTCAAATTGGTTTCGTTTGACTAGAATTGCTTTCAATTTACAACTTTTGAAAGCAATTCTAGTCAAACGAAGCCAATTTGACTCAATTGCAAATCGAAAATGTGTTGCGTAATTATATTATATATATTATTATGATAGCAGGTCCATTTATAAGATTTGACGACAGACGTCTGAATTGATGACTTTGAGCGCTGTCCGTTGTGGTCAATTAAATGATTACACAATTATGAAAGCTCGTATTAAGTCATTACTCAAATAATAATGATTTAATTACGTACATATATAAAACTGGAAGCCCGAAAGTCTGAGTAAATACAACCATCTTACCAAGGGGTATCGTTTTACCCAGTAACTGGGTTGTGGAGGCCAGATAGGCAGTCGCTCCTTGTAAAAATACTGATATTCAGCTGCCTCCGGTTAGAGCTCGCGCAGACATGCAATTGTAAGTTGGCCAACTATAGTAACTTACTAAGAAACAGATACAGATTTAGTTGGACAAGATGTACGGGCTAGCATATGTCAGGATACCTATTGGTATACTCCGCGATTTAGTGCGGATTTCACCAATGAAATTGGACGCCGGATTTCACCAATGAAATTGGACGCCGGATTTCACCAATGAAATTGGACGCCGGATTTCACCAATGAAATTGGACGCGTCCAGCACGTCTAAACGCGTTAAGGAGCTGTCAGTGTACAATATTCCATAACAATTTTGACATTAAAGCTCTTGAACGCGTTCAATTTCATTGGTGAAATCAGCACTTAGTCGGCGAACTTATTTGTAAATCTGCGGTCGCCTTTAGACTGGAAGCTGACCTCAACGGGAAAATACTAGGCAGATGATGATTAAAGAGGAAGCTAACTGCAGTTATTTTGTTGTTCATAAAATTCTTATAACGTTTTTGTCGTAACTCAATGTTACATAGTTTTGTCATAATAGGTACCGGTTTGGTGTGAAAAGTGGCACCTCAATTAAGCTTACCAGGGCGTCATTTAATAGTAGCTGCATAAAAACGGAATATTTGTGAGAAACATCTTTAGTATACGCTACTCAACTGTCATCAGCAAAATTAAACTTTAGGTTTAAAGAAACTTTATTCTCAATAAAAACAATTACATGTCACTTACTTGAGACTTTGAACTTGAACTTTAAGGCAATCCTATTGGAACAAAATTGGTTGAAAACTTCAAAGCAATTTTTTTTTGGTGTAGCATGCACTAGCTGTCTCTTCATAGATAATAATAATTATGTTTTACCTAATTCGCCTATAAATATAATTATATAATATAATTCCCATATTTATAAGTCTGGGCTAATGTTGACTATAATTCTATCAGTGTTTCCGATATCCATCAAATCAAATAAATTTATTTGCGAGAAAGTAGGTTTACAAATGTATGATCTTATAACTATAATGGCCCCTTTACACTCTACCATTATTTATGGTGTGCCCATATTGAAAAACAAAACAAATTTATTTTTTATTTCATAAACTACTAGCATTACAGGTTACTCCAAATCGTTAGCGTGGCCTTAAACAATATTTTTTCCGTTACATGTAAAGTAATTTTTGTGAACTCATTCAGAGAACAGGTTAATAAATCCACCCATTCCGCGATTTCGTTAAGCGTATGCAAGGCGTGCGTCAAAGGTGCTTTACCCAGCAGGTTGGTCCGGCCGCGGGGCACCGCCATTTCTTCAGCTTTCTGATATACTATAGATAAATTGGTCTAACACTGTGAATCACATATCGTAACCTCATCATCATTTCTCCTGCCCTTAACAAAAGGGCAAAACGCAACATGTATTTTTCTTCTATATTAGTCGTCATGTCAGTAGTTATTTCCCTTTCAGTCGTATCATCATTCGCGCAGTCCATCCACAGTCAATCACCTAACGTAACCTAACAATATTAAATTCACAGATCATTAAGTGTAATGACGGCAGCTAATATTGCGTGCCATATAATTAATAGCTCATAGCCTCAACACCTTGATTGATTTAGTGCCCTGAACATCGAGTGAGTTGCGTTGTATGACGTAACTTTATTCGTTTTTTGTTGACATATTGTTTTCTTATTTTGAGCGTTCGTTTGACGTTTCTTTGACATATTATGATTTCGATTTCCTTATCCCCACGGTTAAATTAATGTTTTTTTTACAAATTAAATATTTATATTGAATTATTATGTTGGTTCTTGGTATATTTGATTATAGTGTAAAATAAACATATCTTGTGTGGCACTGATTTTAATAAGTGTGTGTCTTTGATCAGAAATGACTAAGGCCTTGGTAATGTTAGTCAAATATGAATGTTTATCAATGAATAAATATTGGTAACACCCATTGCTGCACATAAGAATTGAACATTAGGATATTAGAATGATCGCGCACATGTGGGAGTTGCGTGAGGAGGCGAAACGCCGGGGTGTAACTCCGCTGCCGCGAGAAATCACGGCACAGCGGACAGAGCTCCGGCGGGATCTCATGGCGGCATGGAGTGTGCGATTGTAGCAACCCAGCGCTGGGCACGCCACAATTGCGGCGATAAGTCCCCTCTTTGAGGAGTGGCTTGAGAGGCGCCATGGCGTCCTCACCTTCCGCCTGACGCAGGTCCTCACCTTCCGCCTGACACAGGTCCTCACCGGACACGGTTGTTTCGGGAGGTTCCTGTTCCGCGTAAGGCGGGAGGAAACGCCCGGGTGTCACCACTGTGTGGATCGCCCGGAGGACACGGTGGAGCATACGGTGGAGGTCTGCCCGGCTTGGGCGGAGCACCGCCGTGTCCTCACGGAGGCGATCGGCGGCGGCGATCTCTCGCGTCCGGCCCTGGTTCAGGCCATGGTTCGGAGCGAGAGTGCATGCAGAGCGGAAGAAGTCATTTGATGATTTCCCATCCTGAAAAAAAAAAAAAAGGATATTAGAATGAATAAAATAAAGTGATGTTAAATAATTATGATTAGCATACAACAATACAAAAACAACAACAAAGAACAATATAAAAATGGTTAAATCGGCTAAGGGTCAATAAAAGAGTTGTAAGTACCATATGGATGGTACTTTTCTTTTCGTGAGCCTTAGCCTCGTTTTCACAGATGGTTAGAAAAGAGCTAGCGCTATTCCTTGTATCAATTTATACTCGGAGAGTATTATTATAGGTAACAATCACAATAAACTCGATTAGGTATTGTAAAACGTGACACAGACAAAAACAGAATAGTTTTATTTTATGTATTTTGTGTTTTTCTTCTACTCTTACACACGTTGTCTACATCTCTTTAACTACTTTCCTATCGCAGGCATGCTGGAAGAGATTTCTTTAGAAATAAGCATCACCTTTGTATGTAGTTTTCTATTCCTTCTTGTCTGTTTATATGTTGTGTACACAAACTGTTAAATAAATAAATAAATAAATACTTACCTTGCTATTACGTATCGTATATCTTTACATATAACCAAAACACAGGAATTACGATTATATTTTCACATTTACTCCGTTTAGTACAGGGCTAAGTATTTTATCATCAGTTCATTAGGCATTAATTAGAATTAATGACATTGTATAAGGTATTAATTGGAACTTATGACATGGTATAATTTTAATGATAATTTTGCATGCCGGAATTGGTGCAACACAGCGGACTGCGCATTCACTTGACATCTAGAAATGTATGATTATGTACTGTGTTGAGCAATAAACATTTGAATTTGAATTTCAATTCATTATATTGACCTGCATGAAGGTATGCAAATTTCATCTTTTTGACCGGTTAAATTCAGTATGTTTCTATTTCCGTCACTAATGTTTTATTGTCAAAAGATAATCTGCATAAAGTAGGTGAATCGACAACATTATTAAGCTTGCGATAGACAAGCAAGTCACTCTTAAGAGTTGTGAGTGACATAAAAGGTAGCTAAGTGTTAATGTCAGCAGGTTAGGCAAATACCTATAACCTCTTTTGCTAATAACTCATTATAGGATAGTACCTTATAATGGCAATACTGACGCCTATAGGTACATACCTATTATACTGCGTTCGCAATTTATTTGCCAAACATATTAACAAACACGAGTTTTAGGAAAAACAACTGTAATGCCTACATATAAGGTTCAGTTTGCGCTACAACTTCATATTTTTTATGACTATCAACAGTACTAGTCAGTCTAAAAACTTTATTTACACTAGCATAAATTTGATGTTTGTTTAAGTGGAAATAACATCAATGGGAAACAATGATTTAAATAGGCCCAACCCACAGTCCTTACATAGTTATTTTACCTCCGACAGCAACCTTTAAATAGCAATGAGAATAATGATCACTGATGCAAAATCAGTGGTTAAATAACTCTGTTCATTTATTAGGCTGATGGTTATCTTTATATTTAGAACTAGCTTCCGCCAGCGGCTTCGCTCGCGTGATATCTTTATAAATTATAGCCTATGTTACTCACTGATAATATAGCATTTTACTGGTGGAAGAATTTTTAATATCAGTCCAGTCGTTTTTGAGTTTCATTACAAACCAAAATACAAATTATAATTATAGGTTGTCTGTCGTAAGTACAGTGAGATGGACAGTAATTAGTTGTCAATAATCGATTATCCAACTTTCGATTTTAAGTTATGCCATAACTCTAAAATCAAAACATTTCACATAACGATTTGACAGCATTCAAATCAATCACAACAAAATGAATACAGTATAATTACCATCTAATGTGGTAGTCATTATAAGGCCTATGTCCGACTGTCCGTTGATATGTTGAAGATAGTATTTTGATGTATTACTGCTATAAATAATCCTATTTATTTGAGATTATGCGAATTATTCGGTTGTAACCAGAAGTTTCTACAGTTTTTTGTAATAATTAACATGGAAATGGCGACTATATCGATATTATTTATTATAAAAAACAGAGTTGCTTCCAATCAAAGAGTCGTTATGGTCGTTGACGTAAGGCTTTTTTTCTCAGCTTAGTCTTTGGCTTGTCAGGTTTCATGCTTAGCTAAACGTATTTCATGTATGTCGGTGATATGGGAAGTTTTGGTAATGTAATATTGTAGGCTATATAATATTTTTTTGGGAATCAGCTTTAGGCCTCATTTATATAAAGCTGTTTTAAATTAAGGCACGAGTAGTCAGTATGTTGTAAATAGGGTTACTATTTCGAAATTTGAAAATACTTGACAAGAAGCCGAACATTTGCGAAAAAGTCCGGACATTTTATTTTTAAATCTTTCTTTCTTTAGTATTAATTTAACTTTTTTTTTATAAGAAATCCCCTAAAGTCGAAAAGACAAATGACAAGGCCGGATAAAGTCCGGACGAGGAGCTAAAAAGCCGGACATGTCTGGACGGATAACCTAACCTAACCTAACTGTAAATCGCAGGCCAAAAAGCCTATTTTAGACATCAAATAAACATTTTTAGATTTTAGATTTGAGACTGATCTCGGTAGTGGTGTCCTCGGCACTCTAGTAGTCTGACAGTTGAGTTGGACCAACAGAGTAGAACCTTATACCGGGTTCACACGGTTCAAATTTAGTTGTTCAACTGCTAAGTTGAAAGCAATTTGAACCGTCTGAACAGACTTTCAATCAAATTGAAATCAAAGTAATAAATAAAAATTATGTTTATTTATGTCGTGATGGCTCAGTGGTTAAGGCCTCGCCTCTCATGCACGAGGTTGTGAGTTCAAATCCGGGCAAGTACCAATGTGACTTTTTCAATTCATATGTACTTTCTGAGTTTATCTTGGACATTACTGACATCGGTGAAGGAAAACATCGTGAGGAAACCTGGACTTGTAGTTAATATAAGTCTGAAATCACCAACCCGTCTTGAGCAAGCGTTGTGATCAATGCGCGTGCCTTCTTTGTATGAGAAGAGGCCTTTGCCCTGCAGTGGGACAGTAACAGGCTGGTATTATTATTTATTATTATGTTTATTTATCTCCACAAATTAAAGTATTTTCAAATTCCAACTTAAAATGCATTTTGTCTATGTAAATTTTTAATAATATGATAAAGCAAAACATACGTGTCTGATGGACTAATAGAATTTGATTTTTTTTACCCAGGCATCATCCTTATTCTTACAATGCCCTGTGACAGCTAGCTAGCGCTCAGTTGCGCCAAATTCAGACACGAATATCATTCGTAAAAGAGTTTTTTCCCGCTGCCGGCGCACAGTGGATCGTTCCCATACAAGAGGTCGGACATAGAATTTAAAATTGAAAAAGTATTTAATTGAAAAAAAAAAAATATACAGTTGCATTACTCTATTATGGAACTACAAAAAATGTTACTACAATTTTTTTATTTGACCAGTACTTTATGAGCAATTCGATGAAAACTGTTATTTTTCTATGGAAATGGTCACAAAAATGTCTGTATCTCATCATTCCCTCCTTGTTTCGATTTGCGGTTTTCACTACTGTTATTTACCCATTTTATGCCACATTTTCTTCAAGGACACATGGTGCCCCCAGCGACCCCCTTCCGAGATATTTTGCTTTTAGTAACTATACTTTTTATTGTATAACTGATGAAATGGAGGTACATTAAGTATATTCATTACTGAGAATAAGTCATCCCTAAGTAGTTCCTTAAATAACAGGTGCATTTGCGATTACTTTAATGACTTATGAACGCTTCTGTTGCCATACAACAAAAGCGTTAATGAGTCCTTAAGTAAAGATTACCAGTACTTGCTTAATCTAATTAGTTATTGTAATTACTATGTTAACAGCCCTTAATCTCTGCATTGTGATTGTCTAATGTCATCATTAGCTTATCAAATTCATTGCTAGTTGCCTACTTGCTGCCCTATATATTTGAGTGTGTTTAGCAAATGTAATTCAGTTGTAATTATAACTTCTATCAAGTGTTGTCATTATGGCTTTCCGTGGGTTTTCTACTTATCTAGATCTTTACGTTGCTCTTCGTAATCATAAAGATCTTCGTGACTATGACAATTTATTTAACACATTGAAGTCGAGTACTAACGTCCAGTTAAGTGAAAGTGATGTGACGGATCTCAAGAACTGGTGTCGACGATTTTGCTATAGGGTTTACACCAAATGGATGCAATCAAGAAGGACAGTCGACAGGTTCATTAACAAGAACGGAGAGTGGTTAAATTCCGATATCGTTAGAAGAGGTAGTCAGTCCATCAAAATCAGATGCATCAACTTCAACATATACATCTCCTCGCAAACGCTTTGAAGATTTATCGACTAGACACAAAAGAAGACGTGTTAATGAAAATTTTGCTAGTTGCAGTCGTCCGGATGAGCTTTTGCATACTGTTGAAAGTATACTTAAGTCTGCCGGCAAAATGATATGGCCAGAATAATGAAAAATTTGCTGGAAAATCCTGAACACGTCTCAACAGTTTTAAATGTCCTGGAAACTAAGCAGAATCCTTCGCTTCGTGAAGTTCCTACTCACAAAGCACTTGCTCTTTACGTTTACTTGCAGTTATCCAAGTGGCGTTACATTACACTTCGGGACTTTAGTTTAAAAGAAGGTCATGCGAAATACCCAAGCTACTACTTGTTAGTTAAAGAAAAGCTTAAATGCTACCCGGCAAAAGAAGACATAACTGTGACTGAAACTTCCGCAAAGATACGGATCCAAGCCCTCCTTGATCTCACAGTTAGGAGGCTGATCGATTCACTTGAATCAAATTTTGATGCTGGTGAACCACTTGTGCTTCACAGTAAATGGGGTTTTGATGGAGCTTCAAGTCAAAGCATTTACCATCAAACGACAACAACAAGTGAACAAGACTTATCCAGTGTATTTATGGCAAGTCTTGTACCGCTTAAGTTAGTGACTTCTATTGGAAGTATAGTGTGGCAGAATGATCGGCCATCGTCAACCACATATTGTCGCCCGATTTCATTTACATTTATGAAAGAAACGGAAGCGAATGTTAAGGCTGAAATGGAAATATTTGAGACCGAGATTCGTGGACTGAACCCGACTGATTGCGGCAATGCTACTGTTACTCACAATCTATGGCTAACCATGATTGATGGTAAGGTACATTCAATCATATCTGGTACATCGGCAGCAGTGAGTGATTTGTGCAAAGCTCGCCCAAGCGAAATGAATAACTTGGAAGAAGTGAGAGCTAAACCCGTGAATACAGATTTATACAAGCATGGATTTAGTTCATTGCATGCTTGGATTCGGTCTATGGAGTGTTTATTACACATTGCTTACAGAATGGACATAAAATCATGGCAAGCAAAAGGTGACGAAAATAAAAAAAAAGTTAAAGATAAGAAAGAAGCCATTCAAGAAGCTTTCCGAAGAAGCACAGGCTTACTTCTAGACGTTGTTAAGCAGGGTAGTGGCAATACAAACACTGGAAATGCTGCAAGAAGGTTTTTTGCAAACCCTGAAACGACTGCGGAAATTACTAAATTAGACGTTAATTTAATTAGAAGACTCGCCGTTATTTTGCAACGCATTTCCTCAGGCGAAAAAATTCAAGTCCAAAAATTTAAATTATATTGTGATGAAACAGCAAATTTATTCGTGGAATTATATCCATGGTATAACATGCCAGCAAGTTTACACAAATTGCTGATTCATGGATCACAGATAGTGGACCACTTATCAGTAGTACCTATAGGTTTTTTGTCTGAAGAAGCATCTGAAGCAAGAAACAAGGATTTTCGTAAATTTAGAGAATATCATACACGAAAGCATAGTAGCATCGCCACTAATGAAGACATTCTTCATAATCTGCTATTATCTTCCGATCCTCTTCTCACCAGCTTACGACCGAAGATGACAAATAAAGCCAAAAAGTCTTCATTTAGTGAACTAGACGATTTACTCATAGTTGATCAGAGTGAATTGGAGTTCATTGACGTTTCAACTGATACACTTGCTGCATGTAGTGACGTTGAAGAAGATGATGACGATAATAATGATCATGATGTCGTTATTGATGAAGATGAAGAAAATATAGTTTGAGTCTTATAGTACCTAATATTATTATTAACAAGCAGTTTCTTTGTTAATTTCTTGTTTTTGTGTATTTTTTTTTTATTCTGTTCTTTTTTTTGTTTTGTGTTATGCCACCCATCGGCCAATAAATGTTTTTTTTTTTCTTTCTTTTCTATTGTTGTTAGTAACTAAATGGTCGTGTTAATTAATTAATTTCCTATTATAATTTAGTTCTTAGTAGTTGTTTAATTTTTTAGTTTGTTTTAGGGTACATAGTTGTTTTATTTTTAAATTATTTTTACAGTGTTATATTATTTAAATAAAAAATATTTTTATACCTACATATTTTCTTATTGATCATAAAACTCTATTTCTTTTCGATGTGTTATTGTAAATTCGACTCAATCATTACTAAGCTAATGATGACATTATCCTATCACAATGCAGAGATTAAGGGCTGTTAACATAGTAATTACAATAACTAATTAGATTAAGCAAGTACTGGTAATCTTTACTTAAGGACTCATTAACGCGTTTGTTGTATGGCAACAGAAGCGTTCATAAGTCATTAAAGTAATCGCAAATGCACCTGTTATTTAAGGAACTACTTAGGGATGACTTATTCTCAGTAATGAATATACTTAATGTACCTCCATTTCATCAGTTATACAATAAAAAGTATAGTTACTAAAAGCAAAATATCTCGGAAGGGGGTCGCTGGGGGCACCATGTGTCCTTGAAGAAAGTGTCGCATAAAATGGGTAAATAACAGTAGTGAAAACCGCAAATCGAAACAAGGAGGGAATCATGAGTTACAGACATTTTTGTGACCATTTCCATAGAAAAATAACAGTTTTCATCGAATTGCTCATAAAGTACTGGTCAAATAAAAAAATTGTAGTAACATTTTTTGTAGTTCCATAATAGAGTAATGCAACTGTATATTTAATTTTTTTCAATTAAATACTTTTTCAATTTTTAATTCTATGTCCGACCTCTTGTATGGGGACGATCCACTGTGCGGCGGCGGCGCTGCAATTTCATAGTCTATGAGCAATCATTACTCTATATTGCCTCTAATCATAGAGAAACTGTATGTTTTGATAAATAAAAGATCACATAAAACAAGTGAGAGTGATGAATCACGCATATGTTAGTGCTACTACTTTTCTTCTATTCGCTATGTAATCATACGCATTACATTACATATAATCCCTTTGATGTATATTTTATGTAACGCCCGCATACTTTTTTATGAGAATGTAATGGCATGACGGATTAGAGTGCTTTTTATAGGGCTGCTGTAAGTTCGTTTCTTTTTTAGATGTTAACGAGTCCATTAAGCAGATATGTATAACTTTAATGACTTTATTTTGTACTTACTATACTTATTTAGAAATTTTTAACAAAGTTGAGGCAGTTCAGGCAGTTTTGAAAACTTCAGAATTTTTTCTTGACGGGTTGCTTTTTAGCTACTTAGTTGTGAAGAAAAAATGAAACAAAAAACAATATGGGGGTATGGTTTATCGTGTCATTTTTTCTTCTACAATATTTTCGTTAAAAAATAATACTTCTATGTAAGTGTGCGTAGTTATCCTACGTCCTGGCAACCCTGCGTAGTTAACTGGCACCCTTTTTTTGTTTTTGACTTTTACTGACTAAAACCCACCCGTGTTCCTTCCGTTGCCCGTGTGCCGGGGCCGCGATATCCCTTTCGGGCAAACTCGCAACCCCGGCAGGCATTGGTCCTTACGGACCCCGTCAGTTGGTGCTGACATATCTTTGAGGCAGTTAACTGCCACCCTGCTGTATAGCTAATATTTTTCGGGATATTATTAATTACACATCAAACAAATAATCACCTATCAATTTAATTACATCATATATAAGTATACTTTTTTACATCAAATAAATTATTTCACTACAAATAGACTAATTGTTTAACAAAACTAGTACAGGCAAATAATTTGAAATATACATCAACACTACTTCAAATACAACAATACGACAATCGTATCATACATACTGACTGCACAGCAAATTAACCAGAGCTTACATACATATTACTCTCACTCATAGCAAAATAACTATCCGTGTAACATTTATCCTAATAAGCATCTCAAAACTCAAGTACTAAGTACCCGGAACCGAACTATGTAGTTGGATTAGGTTAAATATTTTAGAATAAAAACAACTAGAATATGTAGAATATAATATTGTTGCTTATTTAGTTATATTTTGAGTTCAGTATTTTGCTGTGCAATCAGTAATTTTGATTGGAATTCGGATTATTTTTGGATACAAAAAGATTTTTTTTAATTTGCGTTTAAATACTACCCATATTTTTCCATTACATGTATTCTCAAGTAATTCTTATCGATACTTGAAGATAAAAATGCGAAAAAAAGGCAGTGTCGTGAGACACCGACTGAACGAAGTTGCTTTCGCTGTATATCTTGTATATACAGAGCCATCTTGAATGGTCTCAAGTTCTCTCTCTGCGTAGCCTTTTCCCAACTATGTTGGGGTCGGCTTCCAGTCTAACCGGATGCAGTTGAATACCAGTATTTTGAATGGTCTCAAGTTGAGTGTCAAAATTTTTTTTTTTTTTTTTTTTAATTAGTACGGAGCTATCTAGTAAAAAACAAAACCACTTTTTCGTTACGTGACGATTTCTACCAGTTTACTCCTACCGCATGTTAAATAACTTTGTTAAAAAAAATACAGCTCCATAATACCTAATCTCACTAAAAAAAAAACTGCCTAATTTCAGTCAAATCTCGTAACATTATCCCACGCTACAATTTCTATTATTTGACAAGCGCCGCCGCCTGCACCAGCCCGCTCTGCGCATGCGCTAGTGAAAGCGGTCATTGCGCAAGTTATCTGGTGATTTATAACCATTGCGTTACACTGGGAAGTGAACGCTTGACATCGATCGATACTTCGAGTACTTTGAGAAGTAGGTTTGCGGTCCTTTGTTAAAATAGGTTATAGGTTAGTTGAACAGTTTCGTTTGAGATGTCTACGGTTGACAATAGCTCATGTCGAGGAAGTTTATATGATTAACTGCAAGGTTGGTATTAGGGCTGACAGCTTAGCTTGTCCCGGAAGTCCTTAAGACTCATTAGTTTTTTTTTCTTTCTCAGGTAGTTTTGATGGTGGTCTGGCAGTTTGAGTAGTTGATGAGGCCTACCCAAATGTCCTTTCTTTGGTATTGTTCGTCGAGTTGAGCTCCTTAAGTTCTGAGTTGAGCTCCACGATTACTGACAAATGCTTTCACTGACAGGACAGCTCCACTCAAATCTGTGTGGTTCTTTCCTCAAAAGAATATATCAGATACTAATGCACATGGTCCTCATATGGCCTGACCAAGATTGTGTCTGGACTTTAATTAAAAGAGACTGCGAGCTCTGAGTTTGCTTCGGCGTCAGATAGGAAACGCCGACCGCATCTAGCTTATTTTTAATATTTTTTAGTATGACGTGTAAAAGTGATTCCGAAATAAATAATTTCATTTCGTGAAACAATTTCATTTCATTGAGGCTTTTAGGTGACGCTAGACATAAGGAGTGGTTATATAGATAAAGCCTCGGGTTAGCTTGGGAACCATTTTCCCCAAGTAAGATCTATTTGATCTACCAAGGGTTGTACTTTCATATACGATACCCAGCAGCCTATTAATTTCCAACCATCATCATTTTCAGTAAAAGCACTTATTCACATGACATAAATTGTCAATTATGCCTGCCAATCTATCTCATCTGATGAATAAGTTCTGACTCCAAACGTTACGAAGGCAATCTATTTGAACTTAGTTATTACTCTGAGATTTGAACATCTAATTATCCGCACATGACAGACCAAGCATCATCAATTTTACAGAAAATAAACAAGAGATCAGCGCTTATTCCATTTTCAAACCGCGCTCATTGCATAACACCACGTAACAGTTTTGATTACGTCACTGTCATACATCCGAACAAGTTCCGAATTGGCTCTGTGTGTCGATGCCTTTGCCTCTCGGCCTTCTTTCACTCGCCTTTGCCTTTTGTTCAGTGTCATGTGGAATGATGCTGGCCTACTTGTCAAGTTATGTTTTTTTTGGTGCTGTTACGTCAATGGTTGCGATTTCACTGGCTGGTTATAGGTCGTTCGGAGTTTAAATGGCTTTATTTTGTTCGTAAATGGAATTGCAATTCAGATTCTATAATCGAAACCTACAAGAATACGCAAGTAATGAGACCGCGTTACAATTTCGTCTGAGCCATGCTTTACAGGATGGCGCTGCTGCTTGTAGAAGGGCTTTGTTTATCCCCTTTTTTTATAAACATTAAGAGACGTTTAAATGTATGGTTAAATTGCTTTTACGGTCAACTACTTATTGAACCGAGCGAACGAAGCGTCTCTGCTTCAAGTCTGGCAAAATTTGTTTTCGTGACAAACACTAATCCTTATTTCACTTTAAGCAACGTTTATAAGTAAAGCCCATTTGTCTAATTTAGTAATATTTCCCAAAAAAAATCAATCAATAAGTATGTACTTTGTTTTGCCACCACACCACCTACTTTTTTTTTCCTTTTTTCGGCAACTGAGCCGACTATTCGGCGCGCGTCATGTCGTCGTGGTGACAGCAATGCAGTAAGATGAGCCGTCGAACTTGGCACTTTGTGGTAGTTATGTAGTTATATGTTAGTAGCTGAAAAGACAGGACAATTTTTGTTAATAAATTTAGCTAAACAACAAAAAAAAGAACTTATTTAAAGATATATTCAAAACACTACAATTCGACTTATATATTTACAAAAAGGTATTATTACTACACACCAGACTACATCATCTACTTGTTGCTACTTGTTTTTTGTCACAGCGAATAAGGGTCAGCTTTAAATAATTTATCGAAGTTACAGGTAGTTTCCTAAATTGCATTCCGGTATTTCAATTTATGCAATCTTACCTACATGTTGCTCCAATTTTACGTAATATAGCTTCATTGACTGACATAATGACATTCAAGAAAGTGTTCAAATATAAAAAAAAAACTGCTCCAGTTTAAGTTTTAATCCGGCCGGCTAAAGTGTTTTTAAAATAACTAAATGCATTCTAAACGAAAGTAAAAACTCTTGCCGTTAGAAGATTTATTAAGTCGAGATATTTCTGGTTTATTATACAATTATTATCTTGATATAAATATTTTCTTATTGGTGGTTTCTCGAAGATTGGCAATACTAGGTACCTACAGACATTACTTCGCCTATCAATAGCAAATCAATTATCGCAACTATGTTGCTTTTCCGTATAAAAATAAAACTTCTGAATAATTAAGCCCCCTTCCTCTAGCTTTGACTACCTTCTCATACTTACTTGGTTAAAACGTTAATTTCTGCGACTCAACAGAAAACTAAAATCTGCGGTCGTTTTCCGTCAAAAAATAGTACATTACTGTCGCGACCAGCAATTAGGGCATTCACGGGACTCGTGTATTTTCACGATAGTCCATCAATGCCTGGTTGCGGCCAAGGCTTGTATAGAAATTTTCTCAAACAATGCGCGGAAATTCAAACTAAGTAAATTAATTATAAATTTCGGAATCAATGCCGAACAAAGAAAAATTTTCATGCGCCAATATGTTCATTTGTGTCTATTTGCTAAGCCAGTTCGAAATTTAAATCAAATCTTTGATAAGTTACCTCCTTGGTTGCCATGTGTTGAAGTAAAAAGTTAGTTCCATTTTTAAATAACACGACAGTTATGAGTTTTCATAGTAACATTGCCGGCCGGGCGCTCGCTTGTTTTTGACCAGTACAGCAATTTCGATTAATTTCAAAGAAGGTTGTCAAAATAATGTTCGAATTTCCAAGCATATCTGAAAAAACTCCTATTGCAAGCTTTCCTTTTATTATTTATAAAGTTATAACAAATAACATTACGCCTGTTTTCCTCGAAGGCTTGAGCAGACGTGTACCTATTAGTAAATCTACATTTCACCTGTTCTCCCGTCCTTTTACTTATAACATGATGTGAATTAAATAAATAAACATAACTTGTATTTTCTATTATTTACCTGTATTTATGCTAATCAGTAACCGGAACATTCAAGTAAACTGTTATATTGGTATATCAATTTCAAAGGGTGTTTAGAGAAAGGCGTTAATATTAGCGTTTACTTGTAAAAAAACTGTGTTTACTCGCATTATTGTGTAAATGAATTTCCGCCTATAGTCGACAACAAGCCGATTTGGGATCAGGCGGCATCGACGCAGACCTTTTTTTTATGGTGGGAAATTATCAGATAACTTCTCCCGCTCTGCGCGGAGCGGGAGGGCGTGTCAAGCTCTTATTGACTAAAACCCACCCGTGTTTCTTCAGTTTCCTGTACGTTGCTGGGGGCCACGGTATTCCTTTCGGACTTTCCCGCGACCCCGGCAGGCATCGGTCCTAGCAGACCCCTTCCGTTGTGCTGACATCTCTTTGAGGCGCGCGTGGAACACAACGCACCGTCGACCTAGGCCTGGTCCTTATCCCGCAAGCCCGCGCCTAATACTGTGGCCGGGAATCGGCCTGCGATTCATGAAACATAATCAACATTCAATCAATTTATCCTATCGCAGCCCACTGCTGAACTATGGCCTCTCCCAAGCTGCACAACAAAACCCAGTTCCCCACCTTTCGCTGCCTTGTGTTTTTTTTTTTTGGCAGCGGGAGGTTATCTTCCTTGATGTCAGACTGTCAGACGTACTGACTAAAACCAACCCTTTATCCCTCGCACACTTGCACCGTGGGCTACGGGGGCACTTAAGCACTCTCCAACGCAGCCCCCGACTGGTGCCAGCCCGTCTCTGCGGGCTCCGTCTTGCACTTCTTGCACTATCTAATCTGTCTCAACCCAACCGCCTTTTATGGTCGTCGTAAAAATTAACAGTTCCTTAATACCTAAGGCGCAATCTCCACTGGCGAGAAAATCGCGGCGGTAATCTCGCTGCGCCATCAAATTCAATAGAAACTCTACGAATCAGTCTCCACACGGCGATATCATCGCGGCGATAATTTGAAGGCATAGAGGGACTATCACCGCGATTCTGGACTCGTCCATGGAGATGACGCCTTAGGTATTAAGGCACTATTAACTTTTTTTTGCAAACTCAAGTTTTAGCGGGTCATGCAGCTATATCTGTCAAAGGACCGATGACAGTTTGAGCAGACGAGTCCCGATTCTTGACACGTCCGTGGAGATGGCGCCTAAGATAACACTTTGATAAATGCAAATGGATGATAAGCTTCCAGGCTTTGACTTAGAAGCTTCTGTAGATATAGTCATTCATTACCAAGAACCTGTGACTCTGTTACTAATAGCTGACAAGGGACCGTGGGTTTCTACATAGCGTTGTGAAAAAAGCCAATATAAATAGATAATACCGTAATCTAGGGACGGGCTTCCTCGTGCGTCACGAAAGTCAATTTTGAATTTTCCCTTAATCGTAGCAATGAAAATTTTCAAGATTGTTTTTGTTAATCTCACTATAATTTGAATCTTTGCTCACGTGAAGGAAAATAGTACAATATGGAGCCAGATGCCAGTGTATCTTGAATTACGGTAAGAAGTTGTCGTGTGAACATGGAATGAAACAAAAATTAACCTCCACTCGAGTGCAGCGTCTGGACTAATTTCAGATGTGGGTCTTGATGAGATCCGAGTAGACCGTAATCCACCACACTGGCCCAGTGTGGGGTGTTCACATTTGTCTTTGATTTTTTGTTCTAAGACATGTCGGGTTCCTAACGATATTTTACTACACTGTTTTGATATTTGATGAAATAATTTACACAAAGTCAAGTGCCTTTCGTAGTTCGAATTTACGACTCTTAGACACGGCTGTTACCACTTGGCCAGTACTGTTCGGCTAGTTGCTTGCTAGTACTGCTGCCATAAAAAAAATGTATAGTATAATAATGGAACTTTTACTTGCACCATCCATCCATAAATATTTGAGAAAAACAAAGTACTTACAAGATTCTTTCAACTGTGATAGACAGACCGTGGGTTTACAAATAATTATGAACTCTATGAACGCGGGATAGAGATGATAGTTGCAATGTTGTTTCACAGTGATTATAGTCTCTCTAACCGGTGTTTCCGAAATGGCGAAAATAATGGATTTGATTACCGTGGAATTTACGAAGGTCTGTAAATATTGTCTATGTTATTTGGAAAATAATAGTATCTAATTTCTGTGTGTGGGGGGGTTTGGTGGGGTGGGCTATTTTTAGACCGATAACTACTGACACTAGTGTACGTGTATATAGTAACCAGGTATATACCTATAGGTAGGTTACAAGACATCAGAAATATTGTGAAATGGAGAATCTTATATATAAAATTCTCATGTCACAATGTTAGTTACCATACCTACTCCCCCGAAACGGCTTGACCGATTTTTATGCAATTTTATATGCATATTCAGTAGATCTGAGAATCGGCTACTATCTATTTTTCATACCCCTAAGTGATAAGGGTTGTCCACCCCTAACATTTATTAATTATTTTTTTGACAACAATTTTATTTTTTATTTTTTTATAATGTGGCATTAAAAATACATACAAAGCCTAAATTTTCACCCTTCTACCGCCAACCCCTATTTTTTAATAGCAATATTAGTACTGTAGGTAGGTAGATAAGTAGATAGATAGGTGGGTAGGTGTAGGTCTAAGCTAGGTAGGGTAGATAGATAGGGTAGGTAGGTAGTTTAGATAGATAGGGTAGGGTAGGCAGATAGGTAGTTGCACCGTAGGTAAGTACTTAGTGCTACCCGTGCGAAGCCGGGGCAGGTAGCTAGTGTATCTATATAATTACCTAAATAAAAAACAATTGCCGTGCGTTAGTCTCGCAAAAACTCCTAAATAGTACGACCGATTTAAAAAACAAAAGAAAATCTCAAAGGAAAATACGAAAAATAGTACATTACTGTCGCGGCCTGCAACAAGGGCATTGACGGACGATCGTGAAAATCTGAACCGAGTGGAAACAGCCAAGCATACGTGAGTCCATCAATGGCTTGTTACGGCCAAGGTTTGTCTAGTAGGTACTTTTCTCAAATAATGCGCGGAAATTCAAACAAAGTAAATTAATTATAAATTCCAGAATCAATGACAAACAACGATAATTTTTCACGCAGCAATATGTTAATTTGTTTCTTCTTTCCTTTAAACAATTCTATTTGCAAGACAAATCGAAATTTAAAAATAAGGTCTTTGTTAAGTTACCTCCTTGGTTGCCATGTGTCGAAGTAAAAATTTCGTTCTATTTTTAAATAACGCGACAGATACGAGTTTTCATCGTAATTTATTCGGCCGCAAAACACGACAGATATGGATTTTCATATTTATATACATTGCCGGCCGTGCCCTCGCATGTATTCGACCAGTACAGCATAAAAAAGAAAATTATAGCATCCTAACTTGAATAGGTTAGAATTTCTGTGTGATTTTACTAAATGAATTCAAGAGCTTGAGAATTAGTCCACGCCTGGGGGGTCCTGTAGCTTGGGGCCCTGTATCATTGATACGGCTGATACCGCGGTAGCTACGCCTTGGGCATTAGATAACATCTTATATCTTGTACCAAAATGGCCTACAGTCTATCGAGCATTGACCTCTACTACATTGCCTCTCTAAATATACTCGTAGGTACTAATTACATAATATGAAAAGTGTTTAAAAAAAGAAAACCATCAAAACTGCTTCCATGAATAATCAATCAATAATTTCCCCTGATTTAATGCCATTGATCTTCACTAACTGCTTTAATAAAACGCCATTTATGTATGCTAATGACATAAGGGCGAGAACTCACTGATGCGATTCAAAGTCGTTACCAACACAGACGAGTTCTTTTAAAATGAGTAATTAAATAAATGTGAAATGATAAACGATACATAATATTATGTTTCGCGCTTCTTATTCTATAGCATTTAATTTATTGCTCTGTATGCTATATTTATATCGTCCCTTTCAAAAATATTCGTAATAGTTGGTATTCAAAAATTACTTTCTTTTTGTTACTTTTATTAGAGAAAGTCACGTAAAATGATTGTGTTGTTATTTTTAATAGTATTTGTACTCTTAGCAATTGTAAACATTGTATGGTATTTATTTATACAGTACTGTTTCTTGTTGTATACAAAGTAGATTTTGTATGATCCCTGTAAAAGAGCTTGTGGGTTTAACTAGAGGCCATTAACGTCTTGTCAAAGAGAACACATGTTTTGACCATCTTATAGGATGGCTACCAAGAAACTGTATGACTATAGGTAATTGGAAAGTATAAGCTGGGCTATAACAAACATTACGCCCGTATTCCCGAAAGGTTGAGCAGAGGTGTACTTGAAGTATACCCACATTTCGCCAGTTATGATAAGTTAAGTTATCTATGGTAATTTATTGGTAAAGATCGTCTTATTTAAATTGCAAGCTCCTCGACTAAAATTTATATACACACGTTTTTAATGTGTACCTATGCAACAAGCAGTAGCCTGCCTGCAATTTCAAATTAGACGATCTCTTACCATGAATTGATAGTTATTTACGCTTTGAAAAGAGGTTCCCGTGTCTTAAAGCTCACAAGATACCGTCTTTATTCCAATGAGCTGTTTACCTCTCATGCCATTTTATTCAACAATAGCTGACACGACAGACGTTGTCCTTCCCAAATTTAAAAATTCCATAGAAAAACGGACGTTCAGTTTTACCCGAATTTTCCAGTTTTCCCGGCAACTTTTCAGAATTTTCCTTTCTGTAAGAAAGAAAGAAATAAAACGTTTTTATTGGGACTCGCACAGGAGATCACAAATTAAACTAAACACACTTATAGAAACACACGAAAAAAAAAACAAAGTCAAATGAAAATAAAAGGTGAAGGCCAAAAGGTAGCATGATGCTGCGACATTTAAGAATAAAGGCTTGTGTAGACCAGCGCGACTTGTCGCGCGACGCGACACGAACAATACAATTTCTACGAAAACTTCTCAGTATAACAATAACCGGTGTCGCGTCGCGCGACAATTCGCGCTGGTCTGCACGAGCCTTAAATGTCGCAGAGCTGTCGGTCGATTCTGTAAAAATATGAACGTGAAGCTTAGGTGAAGTGAGCGTGAAGTGAGCTGTCACTGTCACAGAATCGACCGGCAGGATGCTAGGGATTAACACTATTGACAGCTCACTTCACGCTCACTTCACCTAAGTTTCACGGTGATATTTTTACAGAATCGAACGGCTGGTATTATAGGGACTTGATTCGGACTATTACGTACATTTTAAAACAAAAGATAGCCAAATCGGCCCCGCTGTACTGAAGATAAGCAATGACCAACGAACAGCATTTCACTTTAATTTTAAAGATATAAGATTTATAAAAAAACCACCGAATCAGTTATTAGTTCGACGAAGACCTATGCTCGTAACAATACAATGTTAAATGAAAAAAGCAATCTACATAAACCTATACAAGCTATCAACGTAGAACATCGCGATTCAATTTGCCACAATAATAAAACCAAATAGGCTGTAACAAGGCATTTCAATGAAACAGTAAAAAGTTTTTGCAAAAAAAGGCAGCTGACTGTCAATATTGTATGAGATAATTGAAACATGCATTAGTAACTGTTTTTACAAGCTAATATTTTTTGTATAGTTAGAGACGTTTTTAGAGAAGGGTAGAAAAAATGGTGATTACTATTCTGACATAAAGAGAATGTCGGTGTTGATCCACGATCGTCAACAGAGAGGCGTAACAACAAAAAAAAAGGAAAAGAAGAATCTGAAGAAAAATATGTTACGTAAAATGTTATGCTAAGTGTTTTATTTTAACCACTGGAAGTTATTATCACAGCTTTTCATTAATGTCTTTGCTGTGCATTAGATTTAAAAAAAAAATAACACGCCTGTATTTCCCGGGGTTGGGCAGAGGTGTACCTATAGTACACCCACATTTCGCCAGTTATGTTTAAGTCCCATGTAATAGAGGGCGAGCCTATTGTCATCAACCGGGCACAAATCCAGACTGACCGGGCTGCTACTGAGAAATTCTAAGTGGAAATCCCAATAAATAAATCAATTAATAATCAACTATTCGAACAAAGTCAAAGTCAAATCATTTATTGCATTTAGCCCCCACTTTTAAAAGTCAATATGTACAAGAACAGCTGTGCTTTAGCTGCGCACTCGATACTAATATTAGAATTAGGTAAAATTTGTGAGTATGTATGTAGGGAACTATCGATCCGATTCCAAAAAAACTTTCACTAATGGGAAGCTATTATCCCCGAGTGTCATATAGTATGTCCTATACTATTAAACGAGCAATATTTGTATATATATATATTTTTAATCACGTTCTCGAAAACGGCTCTAACGATTTCGATGAAAGTTGCAATATAGGGGTTTACGGGGCGAAAAATCGATCAAGCAGGTCTCATATCTGGGAAAATTCGTTTTCTCCGTATTTTCACCCGAGCAGAGCTCGGTCGCCCAAAGTTTAGGACAAGATGGCTAACTTAGAATAATGCAAAGATATAACGGGTAATGTCATGGCAGCATGGAATTAGTAAGTATCTACAATCATGGCAGCATGGAATTAGTATGTTCTATACATGGAATTAGTATAAACTATCCTATACTATTAAATCAACATTCTCTATTTTCACCCGAGCAGAGCTCGGTCGACCAGGTCCTGTTATCTTAAAGGTAACTTTACGTAGAGGAAGGCGCGGGCAGAAGCTAGTAATATGTATGTATAAACATCAGTTAGTAGCACTGACATTACATACGCCTACAAGAACTTTCAGCAGATGATTTAACCGCTTCTGTGGTTTAGTGGTTAGAACACCTGTCTAAGACCCAGAGGTCCCGGATTCGATTCCCAATGGGGGCCAAATTTTCTGCCCGATTTGGTTAGTGGTAAGTTCTAAGTCCTCCTGGCTAGCTACCACCATCTTATCTAAGTCTGTCGCCATAACAATAATGTTAACAGCATTCTTGTGTTTCAGTTAGAGGTAAGATAACCAGTTCCTCTGTGGTTGAGGATTCCGGGTGAAGCTCTTTTCCACCTTCGGCCTGATCATCACTTATATCAGAAGAAAAAAAAAAAACAAAGACAGCTGTCAGTATAATAAAACATTTCATGTCTGAATATTTGATCAGACACGCGACTTGCGTCTATTTTTATCTATGGAGCGAAATCGACAGATGTCACTGGCTGAATAATCGATCGATATTTGTAATCGAATCATGGCGGCTGCCCCGCCTTCTGTCTGACCTGCGGTTAGAATTTATTCGTGCCAAGAGCTAGACTACCTAGTTTTGGTAGCTGCCAATTTGGAATGAGCTTTTAAAATTGCATATCAGATTGCAAAGTATTTGTAGTTTGTAATTAAATCTATCATGATTCATGATGCTCCGGAGAGAGCTAATTTACGTTGCCGGTTTCAAATGAAGTGTCCGAGATGTATATAATGATGTTTTTATTAGTTGCCCACGGTAAATTATTCTCTTCTAAAGAATATTTTGGGCGTGTTAGATTCTAAGTTCTAGATACTTTTGAATGTTAATGTCACGAATACAGCACTCGGGCGCCACTAACACAAATAACTGGTTTATGAATTGAGAATTTGAAGGTGAAAACTTGTCAAAATCTACTTTAGCATTACTTAAGGGGGATGCGTTAAGGTAATCCGCGAAATTCAAATTTTGTTACGTTTTTTGCAATTTGCAGAACAATGTCATGTAGTATGTTGATGAAGATATGATTCGCGACCGTAACAAATATGGCTTTACAGAATTATAATCATTAGAATCAGCAATACAACTCCTTTAGTTAGAATTGGCCTTAAATGTCATGTTTTCGTGAAAAGTCATTCAATAGGGTAAAATGAACTTAGAGAGTCGTATTGATGATTTTTATGATTATAATTCTTTAAATAAATATTTGATACGGCCGTGAATCATAAGATCAACATACAACCTGATACTGACCTGCAAATTGTAAAAAATGTAAGATTATTTGAATTTCGCGGGCTACCCTGACGCTTTTGCCTTAAGGTGATTCCTTGAATGTAACCCGTGAAATTCAAATTTATTTCCGTCTTTATTATTTTTTTTTTTTTTTATAGTTCAAGCACAAAAATGTACAGAGGCGGACTTAAAGCCATAGCACGTCTTTTTGCGAAGAAATTTTGAATTTCGCGGGCTTTCACCTTAAGTAACGGTAAAGTAAAGTTTGACAAGTTTTCAACTTTTAGGACGCATTTATAAGGCTCTAAAAAAAACTGATCGGTCTGGCCATTTTCGACTTTTGGCGAGAGTAACGCACGGCAATAGATTTATATAGATAGATAGATGGTAAAGGTTATGTCCTACACGGTGGAATCGATTTGTACACACATGGTCACACCATCAATGCTAAACCAAGGCTTTTTCTACAGTTAGGTCACGTTCTCATAACATTGGCTTTTAAAAATATCTATTTGTAGTTTTTCTTAGGAATTTCACGGCTACATATCATCGTAACGCATAATTAGCTTACCGGCAACGCTTACGCCAGGGCCACGACATCGGGCTGTACGTCTTGCGGCGCGGGGTCAGCGGGCGCTCGAATGTTCCCAAGCCGCAAGACGCAACGCAAGACCACCCTCCGGTCGTGGCACGCTCTAAATAAATTGTAACAGTTGTTCTCGCCGCAGTCGCAAAACGCAAGACGCAAGACGAAGGTTGCGCGAATGGTGATGTCGTGGCCAAGGGGTTACAGACATCGAACGCGTGAATGTTGTGTTTTCACTATCAAATAGATATTTCGAAAATATTTTAATCGAATAATATTTTGTTCTATTATTAATAAACACAAGTTTTTTTTAAATGTTAAGTATAACTGGTAAACAAAAACACCCAACGGCTTTTCTTTTTTTCATTTATCAGGTTTTGAAAGAGAAAGAAATGCCGATCACACGTCTGTGACTGCGCTAGCGGGAATAGAGCCTTAAATCCGTACTATATTTCGATTAATTAAATATGGTAAAAATTAAAAACACAAATGAAGAAGACATTACTGCAAACCAAAAATATATGACAAGCGACCCGCCCCGGATTACTAATTCCATGCTGCCATGTCGGCTGTGCTGTCAGTAGATCTTGTTCTAAACTTTGGGCGACCGAGGTGAAAATACGGATTAAACGAATTTTCCCAAATATGAGACCTAGCTAGGTCGATTTTTCGCTCCGTAAACCCCTATATTGCAACTTTCATCGAAATCTTTAGAGCCGTCTTCGAGAACGTGATTACAAATATAATATCTATAAAAGTATAGAAATATTGCTCACTTAATAGTATAGGATTATAAAGTACTTCTTTTTTATATATTCACACAATATACAGGGTTACTGGTAACTCGACATATTCCTTGCAGGACGTCTTAGTAGGGTTAAAATGCAACAAATTAAGCAACTAAATGTTCTACCGAAATTCAGTAGTTTTTGAGTTAGTCAGATTTTTTGTTTTTTTATGAAAAAAACCCAGTGTCTTCGGATCGACTTATCGGCGAATATCTGAAACTGGCAGCTTCCAAAAAAGCAGGCAAATTGGCAATAAAACGTTGAAGAATAAGACCTCAGCCGTGTAACTCCGGGCACGACCAGTGCCAATTTGCCTCAGTCTTTGGACGCTGCCAGTCTCAGATATTCGCCGATAAGTCGATCCGAAGACACTAACGTGTGGGAGTCAGCGGTTTGGAAAGCGAAGTTGATATTTTCTCCGCGCCTCAGCAGCGTCACCGAGTGTTTGGAGTTCAAGCGCAGGTCAAAACTACGAATATTACGAATACGAAACAATAGGTTGATCGTCTCGCAATTTTACCTGCTCCCCATAAAACTATTCTCTTCCCTGTCACACATGCAAAAGTATTGACAATCATACCTTTCTGAATAGCTGATAAGACAAGGATATTTTCCTAGTAATTTGTACATAGATGAACACTCAGAAAATTCGCTCTCTTTCTTTACAATATTAGTAAAAGCAAACGCGAACACATTAGATACGAAAAAGAAATGCCCAGTGAATGGAAACTACACTTTTACTAAATCGTGTTGTAACATCGCGAAATTTAGCTTAAGCACGTTATAATGCACACGAAGTCAAGTTATATAACGAACATATTATATATTATAAGAAAAACTTATTATACTTGATAATGATGACGTTGCTTAAATAATATTAGATGCGGTTCGTAGGCCGAAAATTAGCATTGGTTTGCATAAAAATACGATTTATATCGTTTTGTGAACATTTGCACCCATGACAACAATAGAAACGGGTTTTCTACGGGTTTTGTCCGTTTAGTCCAATCTCGGCCCCTCGACCCCCAAAACTGTAGTATATGCATATCGGCGGATATGAACTGAGGGCTTATAATTCAATGAAGCGGAACTCTGATGTTTCCATGTTCATTTTGTGGTTCTAAAACTAAAATAGTGTTTTGTGTTACGCGACGCAGCATCGATACAGTCGCAAAATCCCCGATCGCCGATGCTAAAAGTAGCTAGTCTGCTGTGGCCCTAAAAGAAAATTGTCTGGCGTAATCTTTACAACTTCATTTGTTTTGGGGACTTGCTACTTTGTGTAGGTGAAATTCATGAGCGGTTGCGGGGCGGCAAGGGTCAACGTTTGGGCTCGCGTCAATAGTTTACGTAGAACACTTTATCACCAGTAAGCATTCTATTTTTATGACATCATAAAAATATAACAATTACGACCGAATATTCATGCTATAGAAGTTATAAAATATTCATTAAATTGCATTCCTACGTTGTTACATCAACCAGTAGGTAGGTAATTATTATAATAAAAGACTGAATACAGTATGTGAAAGCAACACTACTAAGTACATATATTAATAGGATCGCATACAATCGAAAAAAATATTTAAAAAAAGTTGATGTAAAATTGTTAAGAGAGCTGATTTTGGAGCGAAAATACTTGACACAATAAATAACACTACCGATGAATTAAAATCGTAACATGAGCATAACTAGCTTATAATGTTCCCACAGCTGGGAGAGGGAACGGGCCACCACGCGAGCCCAGTGCGGGTTGGTAGATGTCACATGTCTTCGAATTTTTGGTTCTAGGACATGCCGGTTTCCTCACGATGTTTTCCTTCACCGTTTTGAGAGCAGTGGTGATGAAATAATTTACACAAAGTAAAGCGTCTGTCTGGGTGCGAACCTACGACCTACGACAACACTGGGCCACCACTGCTCTTAACTACCACTGATTTATTTCTACTTATTTTTATTATAATCGGAAAATAAATTACTACTCAATTATTCATAGCATTCTGTTATGTCATAAATTCATAATATACAGGTTTTATGAATTGTGAGATTTTGTAAAGTAACAAACGTAGCAAAGTCAAGGTGGTCATTTAAAAACATTTAATCACGACCTTGCAACTCTTACTGGCAAAGACTAGACAATTTTGACGCTTTAAAAGGACGAAATAGCAGTGATAGCCTAGTGGTGTGACCGTCGGACTGCCAAGTCATAGGTCTCGAGTTCAAACCCAAGGTACGCACCTCTGACTTTTCGGATTCATGTGCGTATTGTATAATTATCAGTTGCTTAAAAAACGGTGAAGGAAAATATCGTGAGAAAATCGGCATGCCTGAGAGATATTTCTCGACGGCATGTGAAGCCAAGTCAGAGGCCCATGGGCGGCTTTAAAACTCTGACACCAGGTTAGTCACTTACCACACGAAAAGAAGAAGGACGAAATGATCTTCTATAACGAGCTAGACATCAAAATAATCAAACTTAGAGGAGTATTAATCAATCAATCACGGCTACTCGGCAGCAAGACATCGGACGACCATGGATTTTATTTTCTGCTCGGTTTGGTTGGTGGTAGGGCTTGTTCTAAGTCCGCCTGGTTAACTACCACCATCTTATGCAAAGGTACCTTTCCGTAGCCGACCGCAGGCGGCAACTGCAGGCGACGTGTCGCCGCGACACGACTGGTTCCTATGAATTTTTATGACATACCTTCCGTAGCTAGCCATACGTCGCCTTCATACAAATACATAATACATAGAAACAAGTCGTGTCGCGGCGACACGTCTCTTGCAGTTTCCACCTGCGGTCGGCTACGAAATTGTACCTTACGTCTGTCGCCATAACAACAATGTTAACAGCATTGTTGTATTGAGGCAAGATAGCCAGTTCCTCTGTGGTTGAGGATTCCGAGTGAAGCTCGCTTCCACCTTCGGCCTGATTATCACTTACCATCAGGTGAGATGCAGGCCAAGAGCAATACCTACATTATGGTAAAAAAAAAATTGCCAGTGATGGGGCCTGAAATGTGACATGGATGCCGACAGAAGTGATAACTTAAAACTGGTATTAGCGCCATCTATATTCTAGCCCAGTAGTACGCGAATCCATAAGTTTACCCCCTACCAAAAAACGCTCAACGCACCTTAATAGCGTTTATTCTAAAAGTGGGCAACGTCGCAAATAGATGTCAAATACGTCGCTGTTTTGATTAATTTTGGGAATATTACTGTATGGAAATATGAAATGTGGCTAACTAGCGAACTAGAATATTAATAATGAATTGCAATTATAACACTGAATTTGATGTTGTAACCGTTTCCGGCGTAAAAAAAGGCATTTAGAAAGTTTCCAAATACTTTTTTACATCTAAGGCTAAATATTCGGTACTAATTATTGCATTTCATAATCAATATTTAAGTTCACTAGCCACATTTCATATTTCCATACAGGAATATTGCCAAATGGGTCCAATTCCCAGATCGGTCAAAATGTTATAAGGTTTTTTCATCTGGTATTTCTCAGTCTGCAGCCCGCTAAACAAAACGATGTTTTAAATAGTTTTAGCATTAATCGCATTTGAGAGCGATTTGTGGGGCAAGCAGTTCTAAGTTGAGAGACACCTGAATACACGTAGGTGGGATAAGTTTACGTCCAATTAATTAAAATGAACAGTTACACAGTACACTTGTTAATTAAATCTAATTTCGTTCTAGAAATTTAAGTGACCATTCCAGTCTACTTACACTGCTGTTCGAGGACCGCCCGCGCTCGTCGAATGTTCAGCCGAAAGAAACTGAACTTGCACACGTTTCGTATCGTTAGATTTAATTTACTCAAGTCAATCTGTCTACCTTTTTTCCAACTATGTTGGGGTCGACTTCCAGTCTAACCGGATGCAGCTGAACACCAGTATTTTACATGGAGTGACTGCCTATCTGACCTCCACAACCCAGTTACTAGGCTCTTCGATTTCTTTTGCTTAAGTATACTTGTTGGTTTTTTGAGAAACTTTTTCAATTTTGTCTATGGAACGTAGGAAGTTATTAAGTTTAGATACACTACACGAAAGGCTAGCTTTTTTGTTCACTTTCACATACAAAAAGTTGGTATGAATGAAGATCGGTTTTGTCTTATTTTGCTACAAAAGTAAGTACAGTTTTTCTAGAGAAATAGTAATTACATAGAAATAGAAAATTAAAGACGCTACACTACGTTGACGCGTAATAAGACGTTCTCAAATTCATACACACATTGCAGTACTAAATTGATTTACATCCGTTACCTCACAATTTCAGGTCTAGTTGAAAACCAGCGTCAGGCACTAGTTGTCTGGCATTTTTGCTGAACTAGGCCTATTTGACGCAGCCGCAAGGCACACTTTCCTGCTAATATCTTACTACGCACCTTACACTTTTAATTTGTTGTCTTTCTTTTTTAATTTAGTTTTTATTTGTAGTACAATATGTTGTGTTTTGTGCCTTTCAGTCTGTGCTAAATAAATGTATTTTCTTTCTTTAAAACTCACTAAATTCATACGAGATGAGCTGGACTGGAGAGAGGTGAAAGGAGTGTAGGGAGGGAGGTCTTTGCATATCAGTGGGAAAATACGTGCTGAAAGAAATGTAATCATAGCTTCACCTATAATATTATAAAGAGGAAATTTGTTCTTGTTTGGTTGTTTATTTGTTTGTAAGTTTCTATGTAGGGAGTAATCCCCGGAACTACCAGTTGGATTGGAAAACTCTTTTTTGCATTGGATAGCCCAATTATTGAAGGTTATAAGGCGATGTATCATCTCTTGAAGGTTGTATCATCACGCTACGACCTTTAGGAGCCGAGCAAAAAGAACGCTAATCGAAAACGAAGTAATAGCGCGGGCGGGCGATGTGATGCGGAGCGGTGGGCCGAATTTTCACACGGATTAAGTAGTAGGCAGATAGATATAAAACCGGTATCTAAATTGCCAAAAAATAAGCATGAGTACCTAATAATAAGCGCAACACTATCTGTATCTAGTTTTTTTGGTCAGACATTTGATTATTACGTGTACACACACAGCATTTATGAGTTATTCTTGAGGTTTTTAATAGCTCTTTGTTAGCAAGTTGAAACATCTCTGTTCTGAGTAAAGATTTTTTTAAATTAATCTCTTATACAGATTATCATTTTTATCCTAAAAGAAAAACATATCGTCATTTATGGCTTCTACGGTCGGCCGTAGACTGCAAATCTTTATATGTGGCCCTTCCGCTCTGAGCGGAGCGGGAGGGCGTGTCAGACTCTTACTGACTAAAAACCACCCGTGTTCCTTCAGTTGCCTGTACATTGCCAGGGGCCACGGTATCCCTTTCGGACTTTCCCGCGACCCTGGCAGTTATCTTTAGCCCTGTTGGCCATAAAAATGTATTTAAATGGTGGTGTCTATTGGTTACCTACTATCCCCATTTTAAAATAGAGATACCTACTACTTTCAGAAGTCGTGCAAACTTACCGATCTATTGCACACTTTTTCATGTTCCTTGTCGATAGTATCACCTTCATTTCGCACGACTCTCCATTAACTAGAACTTTCCAAGCTTGATGCGATTCCATTGATTAGATAAAGTTGCATTTACAACTCTATTGTTAAAATTTTACAGTAGATTAACTAGTAATAAATTACACTTGTTTTCATTAGAAAATGTACCGTGCATCGAATGTGTTGTGTTGTGTGTGTTGTAATGATTAAAATTGACGAACTTTTATTGCTTGAATACGAGGCTTTTGGCTATTGTGTGTATATTTTTTTGTAATGAGCATTTTTGTGTGCAGAATATACAATTTGAATTTCTTGTTTCTTTTTTGGTCGCGGTCTGGGTACATACTCGTATAGTTCGACTATATAGTTCTGGCTGACTTTTTGTTCCCTATTTGAATGCTAGAAGCTCAACAAATGACGTTCTCCTAACTGTGCTCTGCTTGATAGATTCTTCGCAAAAAATATGACTTTCAAAGCGATGTAATGTGATTAAAATATGTTAATTATGAATACATTAATCTTCGTGTGTTCTCGATGTGTCATTATCTATCAATCAGACCGGTAATGTGATTAGAATATGTTGACTACGAATAGTCAATAGATTTATCTACCTTCGTTCTCGATGTGTCATTCATTTTATCTAGGAATCGGGCCGTTGTATATCTAAGCTAGACGTCAACTCTTCTTATGATTTATTTTCGTCTGGTCTGTAATTACTGAGTCACTTTAACCTGATTGCACTCATGTTAATGAACTTTGGCTCCTTGAGATACAAGTATAATTTTAGTTCGTTCAGGAGCCAGCTGTAAAACCTGATTTTTACCATCACTTGTACGATCATGTTTTTTGTATAACTAAGTTTATGTGTTTAGAAACTTATTATTATTATTATTTTCGATTCTTTATGTTTCTTCTCATTTAAGAGGGAGAAAGAAACATTACACACGGGTCGGGACCAAGTATGAGGAGAAATTTTGATAGAAAAGGTGGATGACAGTGTTGAAGAAGTCAGGAACTTGCGGGAGATGCGACAGGTGTTAAGAATGGTGGCTTTTTGGAGCATGTAATGTGTGTGAGTTGGCATCTGTAGGGTGTTAAGGCTTTGTGTGAGAGATTTTGGTATTACACCAGTAGATGAAAGAATAATGGGGACTATGTGACCGTTTTTTTAATAGGTCTTATGCCGTGTGGCCGACGGGATTTCGCATCGGCAAAAATGAAGAACTTCCACTTTCGTGCCCAATTTTTAACCCCGTTTAGGGGGTGAATTTTCAAAAAACTTTCTTAAAGAACTCTTGTGCAATATTTCATACTTTTAGACCCAGTGGTTTAGGCTGTGGGTTATCTGTGAGTGAATGAATGAATGAAATAATTTAATATTTTTATTGTGGATCACTAGAACATTCGGGCATTGACTTTATTAGTTTAAGTACTTTAATGCACATTCCATGTATATACGTAGTTTTTCGAAAGTCGGAACACGAGTTGCGTGTCTCTCTCTCTCTGAAGGATCTTTGCACGATTTTGAACTTACTTCCATTTTCTGAAAGTCTGTTAAGCCTATTTCAAGCTGTTGTGAAATCTAGACAAACACACGGCACGCACGTGTGGTTAGATAAATGTGAGATAGAGTACCCGAAATATTTTTAGAACGAAGTACTTTAACGCAGCTTGCTGTTGGCATGCGACCTTCTCTCTCTCTCTGTCTCTTAGAGACGAAGAGAGAAAGTGTAATTTCACCTCCGCAACATCGAAGAATCCCACCGATCTGCGAACACACTGATATGTGATGGCCACGGCTGTCGTAGGCAACTGTAGCTTTGCTAGACGAGTCTTACTTTTTAGTCAGTCAGTTTAGCATCAATAAGTCGCGTGGCTAGGCGACGAAATCTATTGATGCGTGGCTGAGTACGACACATTGGCACAGACATTGGCCACCAAGGTTGGCCACTAAAGTCATTATTTAGATTGGTATTTGATATTTTAGGTTCCGTAGTAAACAAGGAACCCTTATAGTTTCGTCATGTCCGTCTGTCTGTCTGTCTGTCCGTCTGTCTGTCCGCGGCTTAGCTCAGAGACGGTTAGTACTAGAAAGCTGTAATTTGGCATAATTATGTATACATATTAATCATGCCGACAAAGTGGTAAAATAAAATAAAGAAACATATTTTTTTTAGGGTACCGCCCCTACACCTAAAGTGGGGATGTTTTTTTTTCCTTGTCTATCCCATGTTGTGGGATATCGGTAGAAAGGTCGTTCAAAAATATTTGAGTTTGTGTAAACCATTTTTGGACTCAGGGATCCGATTGCGAAATATTAAGCTTTTAACTGATTTTTTTTGTTAGAGTCAAGTGTGTGTCCCCCCCCCCTCTGCCAGCTAAATGGTTGTGCCTGCCAGCTTGGATTTGTGAAAAAATTCACAGCAGTAGTATATATAACGAAGTTAAAAGGAAAACTATCAGAGCTAAGTAGGCTGTACAGGTTAACGAGTAATAATCAACCAACTTAAATTTGTGGTTTGAAAAACATGATCTCCCATACATTCCATATGGGAGAACATGTTTTTCAACTACAATGTTAAGTTTGTTCTTGGGATAAGTTCATCGCAACTACGGAACCCTTCATTGTGCGTGGTCCGACACGCACTTGGCCGGTTTTTTATTTTATCTTGATTTTAATGTTTTCCTTTAAAGGAAAAATGGCTAAGGAAATTGCTTGTAAAATACTTGCGAAAAATTGTGTAGGTAGTGAAATGGTCTTGAAAAATTGTAATGTGAGAGTTGATGACCGACGACAGTGATTTTTTGTTTCTTAATTTTTTGGAAGCAATCTAATAAAAATATGGTCGAATCTTAAAAAAAGTCTGTTTGATAGTCCAACGTAATTCTATTGTTACGACGTGTGAAAAACTTTTAATTGAAATATTCTCAATGTGCTGTACAGGGTGTGATAACGCCCTTCACGAAGCCGTTATCTGTGCGTTCTGAACATCAAAATTAGTAACTTTGTTTAAAAAATAATTGATGTAAACGACTTTTATTTTTAGTGTGAAAATACGCTGTTTACAGTAGGACTGCGCAATGTAATGCTCGCAAAACATTGAGCATAAGCCTTTTAAACCATTGAGCTATTGTCTCTTAATGAAGTTAGCAGGTCAAAGCACTTCGACAAGTTTATTTTTTTTTCACCTTCAATGAAATTAATAATGATAAATTGGAAATGCCAAATTGCCAGCACTTAAATAAAGAATGATTGTATTGACATCGTCTGTTAGCAATAGATATTTATCATACATTTACTGCCATTGCGAATGGCTTTGATAAATGAGCAATTTTTATGCTTGATCAAAGTGGCCTATTAATCTTGGTACCTTACGGGGAAATTGGGAACTATTTGAAAGAAAGTATGAAGAAAGATCACAGAGTTTTTTTGGTACAGAAACACGAGCATACATAAAGGTAATAAAATTAACTCCAGTAATACAGTAACAGAAAAATAAAACACAATAGATCTACATTCACGAACACAAAACAGAAATACTCGGCAGTTGCTGTGACGAGAAAGCTTCCACTCAGCATGATGCTGTGGTATGGGGGACCCACAGCACAGCGCTGATTTTCACTGGTCACTCGTATTTCATAGTAGAATTAGTGGTAGTACTTTTTGTGAAGCAGCTCGTCCGTTGACTTCCATCCAACATACACATATAAACCAATTTCTACCGCCAAGCAGCGCCAGCGTTGCTGTGTTCCGATTTGAAGGTGCAGTTGTAACCATAGGGACAAGGAGCATTTCTGCATTGTCTCTGGGGTGGCAAGTGGCAACGCTCCTACGATATTTCTGGTATTGCAGGTGTCCATAGTCAGCAGTGACCACTATCACCGGGTGGGATAGCAGTTTGTTTCTCAACCAATAACAAAACAAAAATGGGCTGGATTTATATTTTGTAAACAATATGACATTCTTCTTTGGAAGAAGCGCCGCCACGAAATGTCAAGTTACACTGGTTGGGTTGTCAGCACTAAGAAATGAGCATCATTAATAAAAAAAAAATGCTGTATTTGCATGTTAGTTTTTTTACAATATGTTGCACTGAGTATGTACGTTTATTTTTTATTAATTGAACTTCGAATTAAATAGTTTGTTTTCGGAAATTGTGATCTTATAGGATCCCGGAGACCGGCGCACCGCGACTCTGGTGGAACAATTTCTATGAAAACTTAAATTAACGGAAATTGTTCTACTGTTGTCGTGTCGCGCCTGTCTGTTAGACCCTTAAAGCTCATTTCACAAAATCTTGGTATTTTTTGCTACAGTTATACGCAAAAAGACTGAACTTTCTTTAAGATTAATTGAATCTTCAGACAACAAAACCCCAGAATTTACTATCAATGGACAATTTAGTTCTTTTGTACTCGTTAAAACGTAAATAGGAACATGCTATTTTAAATAAAGGCTTGTGCAGACCAGCGCGACTTGTCGCGCGACGCGACGCCGGTTATTGTTATACCCTACAGTTTTCTTAGAAATTGCATTGTTTGAGTCGCGTCGCGCGACAAGTCGCGCTGGTCTGCACAAGCCTTAAAAGCTTTTCTATCTATATATATTTGAAAAGGCAAACGAATTACAATTAAATGCCCGTCTAGTAATTGTTATTTATTGTTGTATATAGGTATCAATTATTATTAACTACTTAGCAATTACCGACAATTTTTTGTTATAAAAGAATCATTTTGTATGAGTGGCCGGAGAATTTCACCTTATAAACTGAAATATTTTGTATGAAAAAATATTCATGATTGAGATGTTTAGTTGTTTATAAGGGCAAATACATAAAAGGCGTATTTCTTATTAATTTCATAATTATTCCTATCAAACAATCTAAATATTTTCACTTCATGACGCGCTCTGTCAGCTCTCTAAACTGAGTCTCTATTCTTTACTAATCTTTTAAATATCAAATAGTGTTTATCTCATTATTTAAGCTACCAAAAGTAGTTATTTTTCCACTCTCCAATCGACATTTTGTTTTTGTTTTGATTGTTGTCATTTGCCAGTGTCGTAACACAGATTACGCAATGTAAATTGTCTTTGGACCGTGGCCCTGACTTCAAGCAATAGATCAAATTGACAAACTTCTACTGCTTGAATACGAGGCTTTTGGATATTTTGTATGTGTGTATTTTATCTCATTTTGCTGTTATGTGCGTTTTGTTTGTGCAGATAAACATTGTTTTTTTATTCATGATAGTTTAAAAAGAGAACGGTTTTAATAGGTAAATTATTACAGTAGTCATTAATTTGAATGAAATGTCTTGATTTTTACGTTAATTTAACTTCTACGTATAATAATTAATTAGATAACAATCTCTTTAATTCAAGAAAGACTTTTACCAGCATTTCTTTTCGCTTGCTTGAGTTTTTTCGCTCCTTTTGCGAAAGCTTCACACATACCACATGTATTGATGTTATCAATGCAAAATGCACGAAGAAATGTTAAGTTGGCAATACACGGACCAGAAACATTCTCCGTTCACACCTGTAACTACCGTATTTTCTTTCTTTCTTTCTTTTATATACCTACTTAGACGAAACTGGCGATTGATTTGATTTCATTCAGCGCTGTGCTGCGGGTCCCTCTGATAGCACAGCATCATGCTGAGTACAAGCCTCTTCTCACAGTCACCACGTGCTACTGCTATTTCTGTTCTGTGCTCGTGATTATCGATCTATTTTGGTCTAGAATCAAGATTCTAAACCAACCAGCGTTGGAAATTTTTCACCGTGTATGGGCACTATCTATTAATTGTTTAACGCATTTGAGAATTGTTTTATCAAGCAAGCGATGCATCATTATTTGGAATCGATGGCCTTTCCACCAAGCTAATGCGAGGCAGCAGAGCGGGTAGCAGGAAAATGTTATCCTAGCATCGTTTCAAAGTTCTTCGAATCGTGTGACGCTAGCTTTAAGTGAAACGTTAGTATGACATGAACTATACCTAGTGTTCTTATTTTTTTGTTAGTGAATTAATCATACATTAGCATGTAGACCGTTGCAATGCAACCGTTACTTGTCTTAAATGAGCAATCTGTGTTCAAAATTTATTTAGAACGCGCAAAAAAAGTATCTTAGTAAAGAGTTTATGGAATTAATTCCGTTTCGGTTAGCACTAATGTACGAGCTAACTTTGAATTCAAATCTAATAAAAATAAAATGTTTGTACAGTTAAGCCAAATTTATTATTACGATGTAGGTACGTAGACTGAAGAACCAAAGCAAAACGAAACTCAAAACTGAAAAATAAAAACAAAACATGCATAATTCAGCCATCTTTGCTAGCTAGTTAGTCTAGTTTTGTCTACTTTTGAAGTAAATAATGTCGAGAAAAGTCCTAATTAAGTGTGAATCAAGAGATTTCTTTACTTATGGACACCAACACTCGGTTTTTGAGTTGAGAACTAGACAAACTCTAATTTAGAATTTTAAGGTGAAAGGTGTTTTTTTTTTTTGCTTTGCAATTTTGGATCTCACGGGCTTTCTCCTTAAGTGCCTCATGCGTTCATTATAACTTGACGTGTGCCGCGATTGGTAGTACTAAATTTTGCAGTCTTAGTTTCAATACTAATAGAGTTCAAAATGGCGACTGACAGAACAGTACTACCAATCACATGGCTGCAAAATGTTGTGCTACCAATCGCGTCGCATTTCAAGTTCTAATGAACGTATCGTAGAGTTGGACAAGTTGTCGTCTTCAGATTGTCAATTCAGAGACCGGCACCCTAATAAATCACAATCAGAGGATTTTGAAGGAAATTCCTAATCCATTGCTTTATAGGTTTGAAAAATTCGTCTGCTCAACAACGTATAAAATGCAATGAACGTGTCTGAACTGTCAAAATGAAAGGCTTTGCGATCGATTGGTATTTTATGTGTGTGACGCAAAGGCGATTTTCATGAAAATTCACGCCACCAGTTGGCGCCACTTCGACAAGAGGTCTTCCATTTCTTTAGAAAATAAAATATAATGATGACGTTCATCATTCGTTTCATTCATTCATTCATCATTCACTCACGACTAAAGAAAATATAGGCGCTTTGACACTTTTGACAAATGCCCAAACCTGACGTCTCAGTGCTGCCACCTAGTAAACGTCATTTCAGAAAACCCACATTACCCCATTGAGCGGGAGAAGTCATTTGATGATATCCAATACTCAAAAAAAAAAAAAAACCCCGCGGATGATAATTATTGTTAGCAACTAAAATCGCACCGAAAACCAAAAAAGTTAAAATCCTCCTTCACATTCGAAGTTACACAGAGTTCATCTAATGAAGTCCAGACCACCCAACACCTAGCTACCTATAAATCTATGTCTTAGCTATGGGTCATTAACTTCATGTAGTGTCTAAAAAAAAACTAGGTTTATTGCTTGTAGTCTATGCTCTAAAATACGGTACAGTTGTGTTGCTCTATGTTTATGTGCAATCAAACTTATTGCTGGTCGTGATCTCTACTTGCAAATGATACCTACGGCTATTGTTTTCGTTTATAACATTTGGTACAATTTGACATGAATGAAATATTGTGTACAATTCATCAAATGTTGGCCATGGTCACACAGTTTGTCTTGCCCAAATGTTGGCCAAACAATGTTGGCCAGTTTTTCGAAGTCAAGACAACCAATCATAGAAGATCAAGATTGTGGTAAGGATGGAAAAAACATTTAGGGAAAATACTTTAAAAATCTATAATGATGTCACGTTTTAAACCGTCCTTGGATTCACTTTTCAATAAAACTTCTTTTCTTAGATAAATCAAAATATTTTATTTCCCATAAACCTACATGGGCACTTATGAAACTTCAGAAGCTAGGCGCACGGTTCCAATGAGTCGTTTCCTATGGAGAAGAGCCGGCAAGAAACTCCACGGTAACTCTTTTAAAAATAATGGGGTTATGTTTTGAAATGAAGACAGTGTAGGCCTGTCAACAAGTATTACCTCCTTTAATATGTCGATAAATTCACTATATACTCGTAGGTACTGGTTTTCGTTATTCGACATTTGGTACCTAGACTTAATCGTCTTAACTGGATTATCAAGCCAGTAAGACTCGTTTTACGCTGACTCTTTGTGTGTCAGACACAGCATGCTTTCGCGGTTTCAAACGAGCGTGTAACACGCAAGACTGAATGATTATCTTTACGAAGATCATATGGTTCTTACGGTAGAAAACAACTGGGCACTACAGTACACATTCATCATAATTTGACATTTTGAGTTGGAGTGATTAGGTATGTTTAATAAAAGTCTAATGGAACTGGACAGCACACCATAGACACGGGTTTTCTACGGAAGAATAGACAAAATGACAGATAAACAATCACGATCTGTCATTTTGTCTATTCTTCCGTCGACAAAGGCCTTTCTATTGTGGTCAATCTAAGCGTGCTGGTCACATTATGAGAACGAACCGAGGAAAATGGACTAAAGACGTAATGGAATGGAACGAGACAAAAGGGACGTCAAATCAAGAGGCGGGAAGATGACTTACCAAAAGGATGGAGAAGATTAGCTCGTCACAGAGATGAGTGGAAGAAACTAGGGGAGGTCTATGTCTCTAATTTAAATGAATAGTTTAAAAGATATTATCACAGATTCAAAATTACGCGTAACAATATTATTATGGTTGACGGCAACGCGGGCGTAGCGGTAGGAGTCAATGACCTTTTCCTCGGTTATTAGGTATGTAATCCCAGTAGTACGTTCCCGTGGGATATTTACCCGACAACCACGCGGGCGAAGCCGCGTGCAGATGCTAGTAAAGTTATAAAACTGTGTTGTATTTGGTCAGCGAATAATGGCTTTTTTATATATATTTATTTATAAAGTAGGTATTACAGTCCCAGTATGACATCTGGCGGTCTATTCCGTGAAAACTTAGGTGAAGTAAGTTGTCAATAGTATCAATTAGTGTTCGATCGATAACGGATTTTCAGCCGAAAACAAAAATAAAGTTTGGCTTTAGTTTTATTTTCGGGCGAAAATGAAAATGATTTAGACATTAAAAAATACAAATGTTTCCGCTGTACACTGAAATCTTGTTTGTTTTTTACACTTAGGGAGAGAAAGAGCAAATATAGGCTTTAATAGAAATAAAACAAGATAATTCGATTACAGGATATAAAATTTCTTTTTATATTGATTCACCTGATATTGCCGAGTTTTACGAAGTAGATCAAATGACGCGCGTCTGGTTTATGGGCGAAAACGATAATATGGCCGAATCATGATTTTTTTGACCGAAAATGGCCGAAATCGAAAACGAAGCATCAGTCTGTTCCTAGCATCAGGTGAAGTGACTCAGATGAAGTGACAGCTCACTCCACCTAAGTTATATAACACGGTTAGATTTTTACAGAATAGATCACCTAGCCCGGAGACGGCGGCGGCGCTGTCGGTAAATAAAATATCTTATCCCGTAATATCGCAGAATGGTCGCATTTTAATCTCACCCTCAACCTCAATACGTCAAAAATACTTCTTATTTCCTTCCTACGTTTTTAAGACAATTCATTCTAAAAGTTGGCAACGTCGTAACTGGCATTCAAATATTTACCTGTTTTGAATGATTTGGCAATATTACTGTATGGAATTATGAAATATCGCTAACTAGTGAACTAGAATAATAGTAATGAATTGCAACTATAATACTGAATTTGATGTTATAACCGTTTTAGGTATAAAAAAGGCATTTGGAAAGTTTCGAAATACGGGAATTGACCTTCATTTTTCAAAGTGTTTGCGTTAGTGTCACTTTCAGCACGGTAATTTTTCTGAATAGGTGGTCAGATAATTGGGTCTATACGCGGGCGTATTAAGACCTATTCAGCTTTAGAAAGAGACTGTCACTCAGATCATCATGAGTGATAAAGAGGACACTGCAAAGCCGAGCTTTTTCAAACACGATGTGCCATATTAACGGCCATACTGTACCTATCTACAGTAGGTATTTATAAATGCGAAAGTGAGTTTGTTTGTTTGTTACGCTTTCTCGCTAAAACAGCTGAACGGATTTGGGTCAAATTTGGCAGATAGGTAGACCATGACCTAGGTTAGGACATAGGATACTTTTTATCCCGATATACCCACGGGATCGAGACTTATGCGGGTGAAACCGCGGGATGCAGCTAGTTGTTTATATTTGACCTGCACTATCTGATGAAGCTTGTTGGCTATCACTTAAATAGATTACTGGGTTGTTCGTTTTGAAGATGATGGATTGTTACTTCTAAGATAGTTAACAATGCTTAATTACTTACAACCAACTGTGTACTTTGTGTACTTAGCCCCATAACATGGACCACCTATGAAGCCACGTCCACATTATGTTCTACATACTTTTATTTAGTTTCACTTGTAAGTATATTAAGATGGATTCTTGTAGGCAAATTTCGGACAACCTTTGCTCATTTATGCTTAAACTACGCGACACCTAAATGAATTGCCTAATAAAAGCGCACTCTTGGATTTTCAACCCTCGGCTCAGCGCTGAGAGTTGAAAATTCAACATTTATCTTGCGCTATCAATTTGAAATGTCGTATACCTACTCATCGATCAAAGATGATGAGATGCAGCCGGAATGAAATGTGTGAAAGCTGCAAATACACTACCGTGTCGTACCGCGTTTGATGCATAGTGGTTTCATACATTAAGCATTTTGACAGATAACTACACTATTGTGGTCTGTGGCCCACGCCAGGGTTGTGTTTGCAGCTTTAAGCTCTGGTCACACTAGCGCTTCCCGCGTGGGACGCGAGATATGACTTCACGCGACTGCGCGCTTTTATTGTCTTAATGATTAGGAAGTCACGCGACTATTCGCGGCAAGTTGAACACACTACTATGTACATAAATAATAAAATTAATAAATTAGTATTAATTTTATTATTTATGTACATAGTAAAATACATAGAGATACGACATAATTATAATTTGAGTACAAAAGTACTGCTTATTTCTTAAGAAATTTCATCCAGCAGACCTGCGAAAGGAGAAATGAGAAAGAAATGTAAACAATAGTGTGTGTGAACAAAAAGAGAAAAATATGAATTTGCGAAGTCTTACACTAAAAAATATTAAAATATACCTACACGTATAACGTTATAAATTAACATATACTTACATAAATCATAAAGCTTAAACCTTCATACACGTTAATTGCCGCATTCAGCGCTAGCGAATTTCGTCCTGCATCTCGCGCGGTATTCGCTGCAATTTGGCCAGAGCTTTACAGTTCCTGGTATTGTCCTAAATGTGATAGTCCTTTCTATCTAGACAGGGACCATACTGTTTATATATAAAATGTTTCTTACATAATCTAAGTAATCTGTAGTAAAATAAATACCCATGCAGCGAGACGTCAATTATTTGTAATAACATAACTCAAGTTTTATTTAAAGAACAGGTGTTAGGTCTTCACGGCATTACTAAATTAACGGATAGAATAGCTTAAGCTTGTTACGAAACTAATTGCGTAACTCTCTCATAATCACAATCGCATTAAGAGTCGTCCAGAATGGCGCGACGCGATTCTAACAAAACAATTTCTTAGAAAACTTCACGGTAGAACAATTACTCGTGTCTAGTCGTGCGACAAGTTGCGCTGGTCTACACGAGCCTTTAATTGTAACAATAACTTCTTTCTTTCCTTTCTTTATCTACACTTAATAATATTATAGATTTGTATTTATGTTCGTAATGAATAAACTCAAAAACGACTAGACAGACTTAAAAAAATCTTTCGCCACTAGAATGCTATATTATCACTGCACTGAGTAACATAGGCTATAATTTATAAATAATCACGCAGGCGTAGCCGCCTAGCCATTAAATGCACCGATCCCAGCGCGGTTTAACCAGACTCGATAAAACGAATGAACCCCAAGATTTGCACTAGCCCTTGCAGCCTCATATTTCATGGGGCTAAAGAAGCCATTGCATATCAAGGAGTAGACCGGGTGGCGCGGTAATGGTAGGGAAGACGTGCCCTTAGGATATGGAAGGATTTAAATAATAATTGTGATAAAACAAGTGTGTTACTTGTTGTGGTACATTACTTTGTGTAATTCATTTATTTAATCACCACTGCTCTCAAAACGGTGAAGGAAACTATGGTGAGGGAACCGGCATGTCCTAGAACCAAAAATTCGAAAACGTGTTATTCACCAACCCGCACTGAACCTGCGTGGTGGATTATGGCCCACTCTCTCTGACAGAGAGGAGGTCTGTGTGCTAGCAGTGGGGACTTAATAGGTTGATTATGCTACTTGTGTGTTACGTAATTAGAGTTCAAAGGCTTGCGACCATTAGAACAGCAAGAGTGTCAATTACTCCTATAAAAAATAAAGAGACTGTCGAAGGCAATCTAAATAGTGTCCGCCCAGAACTAAGCAGCTCGTCAGTTACTAATTACAAGTATCTATTTAAAGACCACAAACAACACACACGGAATTCCGTTTCTGTTACCGAGGTATTACTTTCGTTTGTGTGAAGTGCGTAACCAAGGTAAAAGTAAGTATATGGCTGCAGAAGAATTATTTATGGTCAAGCATTTGTTTTTGTTTAGTCCACATATTTGGCGCCTCAACGTCGTCGTCGTCCCCCCCCCCCCCCCCCCCCAAATGAGAGAACTAATCCAGAATCTCAATCCAGAGATTGTTATCACGCCCTTTATTTCTGATGATCATCCACGTCGGTTGCTTTGTATTTTAATATTATGTTATCAAACTGCAAAAAACATAACTCAAAAGAGAAAAATAAGCATTATAATCTACAATGTCACCCATGGGCATTGCCCGCCCGTATTTTTCTGAATAATTCCTGAAAAAATAGAGAGTTAATCAATCTTGATTAACTCTCTATTTTTTATTGCAGTTAGTTTTTAAATTTTAAATCGACGAAATATTCAGGCCCAGGTATTGTAAAACTGATTGATGATATTGTTCTTGAATGCGATAAAGCTCAAAATCTCAGAAACTCTTACCCGTATGGTCAAATTAATAATGTAAAATGTTAACACCTGGACAGCTTTAGGTCATCTATGAATGATGGCTGTTGGAAATTACTTACATTAAAAACTAATGCTTTCTCCTACACTTAAATGATATAACAATAATAATTATCCATTAATTTACTAAGGGCAGAGGTCGCAAACTTGCAGTAATTATCAGCAATTAAATCTACAGAAGAAATTTTGAATGGATTTCTGTGAACGCTTTTGTGATCCCTGCTTTTTGTGTTTCACAGCTGGGTATACTTCTAATGATTATATGAGAAGTAAGCGTAGGTATGGTTAGCAGAAAAAATAAATGCAATAATATTATGACGAATGTTTTTCAAGCTGTCATCTCCATACATTTACCTTACTATCCGCTATTCGTAACCCTCCCATCCGTAGGTAGCAAGCCAACGGTAACTTCCCTTACGAAATGTTTTTTAAAGGAACGCTTTTCAGCTACGTCTCGTAGATAATTCTACCATCCGTGAACAAAACGAATCGTTTCGCGAGTATAGGAACCGGGCGTTAATGGTCGCAAACGCTACTGCTGCGCTGCTGCTTGGGATATGTCTCACATACGGTCGCAGCATTATGCTGAGCGATGGCCGTTTTACGTGGATGTGCCGCATATTTTCCCTCAACTTGTATTTTTTTTTGTTTTTGTGGTCTTTTTTACTTCATGTTTACCGCAAATAAACGTATTTGCTTTCTTTTTTTTTCTATTTCCTGGGTTTGACAGAGTGTTATTGGATTTTTCTGGTATTTCTCAGTAGTAGCACGGAGTCTGGACTTGTGCCCGGTTGATGGCAAGAGCCACTTGCCCTTTGCACTTGGTAATTGTGGTTGACGGCAACGCGGGCGCTGTGGTAGGAGTCAATACGTACAAGCACCAAGTGCAAAAGGCAACTGATAGAAATCCGCCGACTGACGAAACACGAAGTTTGCCGAGAGACGTTAAGAAAATAGTTGTACTGCACATGGATGTTCTTAGGTCGGAATAAAACGCTTATTTTTAGTTTAACTTACTTAATTATTTAAATAATCAAACCAATTTATAACATTTTAATTTTTATATCATGATCATGACATACCATGTCAGCCTTCAAGCATAACATGAAATAGTGTTTGTCTCATAATTATGTCATCAACTTATCAAATCTTAAAAAACAAAAACTTTGTATGTTTCACTATTTTAAAATGTCTTAGCCAATAGTCATCACAATGTCTTTATTTTCTTCTACATTTAATTTTTTTGTATATTGGTACCTTATATTCTATATTCATGTATTTAGTTATTATTTAGTCGTGTTAATATAATAAACGATTTATCTATATATCTAAATATAATATAAAGGTTTATTTAAAAAAAATACGGAAACACATTTATTTATAATGGCAATATTCATGAAGGTTGCATGGTAAAACCGAGCAGGCTTAAGGGTCTTAGTTCCTACCTACAATAATATAAGGAGAAAAATATGAATCGATCCAAAGGAATAAAAATAAAAGTTATAAAAACTAAAACCCAAGTACATTTTTTATTTTTTATTTTTCCGTCTGTGATGTCTTGTTTAATACCTTTTTATTTGGCGTGTAGTCGGGTTGTAGTTTAAGTATCTTTTTTTTTCTTCTTTTTATGCAGCCGTTTCATTTGATACACAAAATGGCCTTGTCATTTTTTTTCATGATTTTATGTGCTCTAGAGGGCGCCATATTCCATATTTAATCAAAACGCTTCCGTAATTTAGAAGTTATGAGGTAACAGATGAACATACATACCTACATACTTAATAATATCTCATTCTGTTTATTTACAGGTAATTAATGCATCCACTAGCTGCATCTACGGACCAAGGTAAAACTAATATAAGTCTCTCAGAAATCTCGCGTGTTCTTAAATTGGCTTAGAATAATATTCGCCCAAGGACTTCTAAGATTGCTATTTAGAATTGCAAATAAAGGTACCTATATCCTTAGCAACGCTATCGATGTATCAATGTTACAGCTGAATTATCATCCAATGAGAGTTGCCAAATAATGCTGAACTATGCAATTGGGTACGATGAGTGGCGCAAGCGCAAATCTCACGACTTGGGTTCACAAACTTGTTTGAAATTTACGCTAAGTCTAAGCAGTATAAATTGCTGCCATTTTGAATTGGCAAATGTATGCCTAGGGGACAGCTAGATCAACTGACGCGGTTCGAAAGGGCCAATGCCTGCCGGTTATGCGAGTTTGTCCGAAAGGGATATCGCGGCCCCGGCACACAGACAACGGAAGGAACACGGGTGGGTTTTAGTTAGTAAAAGTCTGACACGACCTCCCGCTCCGCCCAGAGTGGGAGAAGTTATTTGATAATTTCTCACCCTCAAAAAAACAAAAAAAGGGGACAGCTAGATGGATCGACGACCTTAAAAAGACGGCTGGGATAGGGGGAATGCGGAAGTTGAAGAACCGACTGTTATGGTGCAATTTGAAAAAGGCCTAAAACTATCCAACTGCGATAGGCTGATCGAGTGACAAGTGAGTGAATGAATTAGCAACTACAATCAGTATTTCCAGATGTTTGTATTTTTTTTTACCCATAACCTTTTCAAGAATCTAAGCCTACAAAAGAACTTATTAATCAAAATATATTATAACATCTTGGTAACATCATTTATATTGATACTATACTCATGAGTATGTGAGAAGAGAGACCGTATGTTAACTAAAGTGTCTAGAATATAAAATAATCAAAAAGATAAGAACTGAATAATTCAGTAACGAGATGACCAGTCCTGACAGTGCCCGGTCTGAGAAGAAACACTGAAACAAACTCAGAGATTTTGCTCTTTTAAAGTCCAGACAATTACTTGTAAATGATCCAGAAGCGAGTTCGAATCGAAAACCAAATCAAAATTGAATCATTTTCGGGAGTAGGGCCCCAGACTTGTCTTCATAGGAACTTCATACGTAAGTTCTTGTCCTTTTTTACTTGTTCTGACTGCAGTCAGTGCTGTCATCTCTGAGTTTTTCTTCGGAACTAGGCTTCATTAGAAACAGATTCTTTGTATGATCTCTTATTATATCTAGAGTAATCTTAATAACCAAATCCGTTGTTAATTAGTATAAGTATTCATCTATTGGGCTATCGCTCACCGTTTCAAAAGCGAGCTCTCGATTATGATCGACGACTTCGTTGATTAGTTGTCAATACAACAGGCATTGTAATTGACTCGTCAGTAATGACTGTGTGGATTGATATCGATATTCGGTTGATTCGATTATTTGTCATATTTCTTTTTTTTTCGTCGATTCGTGTAATGTTTTTTTTTTTTTTATATCTGGCCTGAAGGAAGCTAAAACCAATAATAGATATTTGGGGGTATGAGGAACAGGGTGGAAAGTTCACTCATCCCCCATAGAAAAGGGAGGATCCTCCGACCAGACGGGTGTCGTGTCTGGCGGGCAACTGCCCAGAGGTTGAAGTCGGGAAGCTTGTATATATGTTTATAGCGCGGTAAACTCTAATTGCGCGATGCAGGATTTGTGTGACGTCAGGATGTTGTGTGACGTCAGGTCTTTGATGCGTAGTTCGCATGTAGCGATGTAGATGCCGCTACAGATAGACACGTGAACATTCACAAATATCTTCTTAAGGCTCCGGGCACACATGACTGAACAATTTCTTTAAAAAATTCATGGAATTTTTTCTACCAGAATCGCGTCGCACCGCCGCCCGGCGCGTCGCGCTTTTCTGGGGGAGCGTTTACTGCTATGTTATACAGTCAACTGCAAAAAAAGCGTACACCCAAGCACTTAGTGCATATTCAAATTAAAAATAATAGAATGAATTAATGGAATCATGAAGTTGATTTTAGCAGATGTTATGAATAGAAAAGGTAATAAAAAAGTTAAAAGCCTACTTCTAAAATCGACATTTTAATTTATCTAACTGTATATACAATGTTTTCTGACAAATGGAGTATAAGCGTCATCCAATCATATGTTCAGAAGCTGGGCATCACACCATTAAATTACACGAAAAAAAAAACACTTTCGAGTGGCCAGGTACAAAAGTTTTTTTTTGCTTTTTACTCATTTTGCATACTGGATACATTTTGATTAGTCATTCTCAATAGTAAAATTACAGTCTAAAGTTCATAATGACAACGTTAAATGGACTTTGTGGTGGATGGTGAGCAATTTCGGTGTGAAATTCTGACATATCCTAATTAATATTATAAAAGAAAATTTTATACAAATGTTTAAAAAACTAGCTGTTGCCCGTGACTTCGTCTGCAATCCAGGATGAAAAGTCTGTCCTTCTCCAGGTCAAGGTCTACCCCTGTGCCAAATTTCATCCAAATCCGTTATTGTTTGTTACGCTTTCACGCTAACGCCTCAACGGATTTGGATGAAATTTAAAATTTTTAAAAAATTAAGAGATTAGCGGCGTGAGGGATAATGTTACGTCATTCTGACATTTATAATTCAAAATATATGGTGCTATCGCCATATAATATCTAGTATTTTTCCATGTATCACAAAGCTCTGTCTCAGTAACGGTAAAAGACATCCTACTGAAGTTCACATACATTTTGTGTTGTTTAAAAATTAAAAATTGTCGAATAAAAAAAATACCTCGGTACACTCAGCACACTAGTTTAATGACTCAAACTTACCCGCATCCACCCGCGACTTTGTACGTGTAAAATTTCCTGTTCCCCCGACACAACTAAGTCGCATAGTCCGACCGCGCTATTCGTTTTCGCTTAGCGTTATTGCTGACTTTTTTCTTTTTGCTCAGCTCTTAAGAGTTCGTTCCTCAAGAATTGGGTTATCAAATGCAAGAAAAAAAATCTAATCCGACTGGTGGTTCCAGAGATTACCGCGTTCAAACAAAAAAACAAAAAAAAATACTCTTCAGCTTTCTTATTAATATACATACTCGTAGATAATAATTATTATAGATAGACAATAAATAGGTAACTTATTTCTATTTTTAATCAACCTTGACTTTATCCGTTGTTTTGTATGTATCTTACGAATATTCATGTGTTTTGCAACTAATCAAGTTGCTAGGTATAATGTCACCTCTTATGAAGGTCGCAGGATGTGAATGGGACACTAACCTTCGAGGCTTTTTTACTAAATTGCTCTGAAAGTGTTGCAGTTTGCAATCTTGCGTGCTGGCAATGTTTTGCAACTGTTTTTTGTGTGCACCTGTACTTTTGGCACTTGGGTATTATACTTGCTTTTATTACGCACTCGAGAATTATTTATTTATTTAAACTTCTCACACACAAATAAGGTACAAAAGCTGACTTTATGCCCTAGGATTATATATATAGGATATTCTCTACTAGTCAACCAAGGGTGGTGGAGATATAGCAGGTGCTTGCCTTGAAATTAAACCATACTAAAAAGAATATGAGCCATTACGGAACGGAAGTGTCAGATTGAAATTAATTAAATATTTAATCAATTTACAGACGGAGTCATTTCAAAAAGTGGCGAAAGCCGTCCATATACGGTATGATATGTTCAAGAGATGATAGGAACTACTTCTCAAAATCTTTTTGCACTATGTTTTCTAGACATTAATGGAACCTATTCAGGTTAGAAGCAATGACTGGCACTTCTATTAATAAAATTGGATGTGACTAACGTCCCGTGACGGTCTAACATTGTGTGGCGAAAGCTAGACTTTCTGAAATTTTAACAAAAAGTTATATAGAATAGAAATTAGAATAGAAGAAATAGACTAGCTCGATTATGTACATGAATCAACCACAAAAAGTAAAGGATGGATATGTTTTTTTTTTTTTCTATTAGCTTCCGCCAGCGGCTTTGCTCGCGTGATATCTTAATAAATTATAGCCTATGTTACTCTGATAATATAGTATACTACGGGTGTTTTTTTTTTTAAATCGGTTCAGTAGTTTTTGAGTTTATTCATTATAAACGAAAATACACATTTTTTTCTCGCTATATTATTATAGTGTAGAAATATAATCATGCTTCTATTTTTCGCGCGATGCCAGTTTATAACACAACTTTATTTTTTATTTTTTTTGATCACATTTTTCTTAATCAGACTCTTGTTTTTTTCTGAACAAAATATAAATTCTTTTGAGCATGACAGACTTAATCAGTCTCTTGTTTTTTTCTGAACAAAATATAAATTATTTTGTGCATGACAGACTTAATCAGACTCTTGTTTTTTTCTGAACAAAATATAAATTCTTTTGAGCATGACAGACTTGATAGGTACAATCTCTATGCACCTTTACTAAAATCGATGTGTCGGTAATAAATTGGTTCTGAAAAATAATCGAATAACCAACTTTCAATTTGGTATTATGTCACAGCTCTAAACTAATTATTTGACATAGTGTCATGCGAACCATGTTAATCTACATCTATAAAAAAGTCGGTTTTCGTGTCCGTAGTGTGACCGCGTTTTTCTCGAAAACTGCGCAACGTATCTTGATACGGTTTTCACCATCTTTTAGAGAATTTATTCCGGAAGATTTATGTGTATAGTAAATTAATAATTAACTCGGATATAATAAAGAAATCACAATGTTTTGTCACGTGGTAAAAACGGTGCGAAGCACTGGCGAGTCATAACCCATTGTATGTTTTGTAGTGTTTCACTTATTTATTGTTAGTAGTTATTATGGTCATAATTATGGTCGAATTTCGACTTCTGGGCGACCGCCCAGAGGTCGAAATTCGACCATTATTCATTTAAATGTCATGATTCTAAGGTAGCCACCTTGTGTCAAACGCATGGTAGTGTGTGTAATGTGCACATGTGTGTGTCACAGTGGGCCCTATCAGAATACCAGCGCTGCGGTATTTATTTTTAAATATCGCCGCATTATACTGAGATAGTGGCCTTTTTGGCCTCGCACAGGTCGTTACTATTCTGTTTGTATTTTAATTTTATATATTTTTTTATTATTACTTACTGTTTGTATTTCCTGTGCGTGTCCCAAATAAAATATTTTTCATTCTTTCTTTAATGTTATTTACTTAATTTATTTCTTATGTCTATTATATAAAAATATTAGCATTCTGCACTCCTTCTCCTTATAAACTTTAACTGTGCCAAATTTCATACTCCTCCGTCCGCGTAATTTTCGTAAAAAGGGGTACAAAGTTTTTGCTTCACGTATTAATATAATAATTAATTTTTGTGGTGTACAAGTACCTTTATGTGTAGAAATAAATACAATTATTTGTTAACAGTGACAAACAATTGTATTCTAATTGAATTACCTTTTATTGACGTATTTGATAACTACGTGCGATATTTTTTTGTCTGCATTACAGTCAAACTAATTAGCATTGACATCCGAATTTCTGATTTGAAATTCGCTAATAATTTCACTAAACATAGATCTCTTTTATATTGCGTCATTTTCTACATAGACTCAAGCCTTCTTCCTATGGGGGTGGGTAGGTAGAAACTACAGAACTCCATCTGCTACGAGCCTTACATACTCCTCTTGCTTAGATAACGCCCATACATCAGGTCATACACGCACGCCGGTTGCGAGTACGCACCTGACCTTGCTGAAGAACATCACCAATAAGGTCACTGCATGTCTTTCTAGGGCGCACCCCCCGCCCCGCTCCAGGCGTTTCCCCTCACACCTGCCTTCTCTACTCAAAACCAATCTACCTAGCCTTTTCCGAACTATGTTGGGGTCGGCTTCCAGTCTAACCGGATGCAGCTGAATACCAGTATTTTACATGGAGCGACTGCCTATCTGGCCTCCACAATCCAGTAACTGGGTAATGCGATACCCCTTGGTAAGACTGGTTGTCAGACTTTCGGGCTTTTGACGGCTCGTAACAGCTGTCAAAGATCAACGAATGACAGCCAGGACCAACGGCTTAACATGCTTTCCGAGGCACGGAGGAGACTCGGTATGTAAAGATGGTCACCCATTCACGGACCAACCCCGGCAAGCGTAGCTTAACCTTATGAATACTTTTTTTCCAATATCGATACACGCGTTTCAGGTCGTCGGAATGCTGAAAAACTGACAATCGGCTTACCATAAAGATATCTCTTACAACTCCTCTGAATTAAATTGAGGATGGCTATTAAGCTTTAATATCTGGAGAAAAGCTGGACGAGGCGGATTATAATGAAGGTACCTACTTCTTCTTCTCCATTTTCGTGTGGTTAGTGACTAACCTGGTGTCAGAGTTTTTATGCCGCCACATGCGAGAAATATCTCTCAGGCATGGTTTCCTCACGATGTTTTCCTTCATCGTTTTTGAAGCATGATGGTAATACCATACGCACATAAATCCGAAAAGTCCGAGGTGCATGCATACTACTTTGTTCATTTAATGATGGATTTGCACAGGACATGCCAAATTATACTAGAGCTGGTAACATTATTTTCCGAAATAAATCATCATCGAAATACAAATAACGGTCAAAACTTACTTTTTAAAAAATCCACAGATCTCAACCTTCCGGCGCATTGAAAATTACTTTAGAGGCATTTAAAATCAGAGGAGTTACAAAAAGGTGTATCCGAAAGGTAAACATAAACGTAAACATCTGCCCTTAATTATAATCCTATTGAAACCAGAATGGTATTATTTTGAAGCCCTTTCTCAAAGATATTTAATATTTATTTTTTCGATAAGACTAAGATTCTTTGAAACGGTAAAATTGTTTTTTTTTTTTTTTGATGCCGTATTGTACATGCTGTGCGCCCTTTCAGTAACGCATCTTTTGATAACATTTTCATTTCTCTATCTTAATAATTGAGGAAGCTAGGCCCCGATCGCACTTTTCTTGAAAACGGGTACCCTACTGAAGGAATCGAAAAAGCATTGTCAATGCTAAAAAATCCAAGTTTTTGCTGTGTCTTGTAAATCATCAACAAACTCTCAGATTAACCAACTTCCCTACATTAAGCCTTAGCATCACAGACTTATGCATTTATAATATCGCTGTTACGTGAACGCCGACCAACTGTTATGCGGGTTGACTTGCGCCCGCGCCGCAGTCTTGTACCGCAGCGCACACGATTCACGCGCACTTTCGCTCTCGCTCTACGCTTCCGCGATATCCGACTTCCCTCGTACACGGAAGCTAGGCTTATCAGTCAGAACGCATCTTTTTTTTTTTCGACGACTTTGTTTATTTCTATCAAGTCTAAAGGAAGTTTTAAGTTTGTAAGGAGGATTTGTTTACGAATTTAAATAATTAAAATACCTGTTTTGGGTTTATATTTAGAACAAGGTTATTTGCCAAATAAGTATAGCGCAGATATAAACACAAATTAAACCTAATAAACATTTGTTTCGTGATGTGTAAGACTTTACGATTATCGATACACAAAGTGACTTTTAAATTATTTAATAGAGTGATACTAGTTTCTTGTCTAGAATTATAATTGACATTTGCCAAAGTTTTTGTGACTTACATAATCTTCTCTGAATGTGCAAGCATTAAGTACAAAGAGAACGTAACACTTCGATTGCTCAACAGACTTATGTAAAACCGTTACGGTCAACAATAAGTCAAAGTGAGTCCTTGAACGACTTCGTGGAATTAAGTGATATTAGTCGCGATAGTACTTAACTAAAATTAGTGCAAAAGTGACTAAAATTGGTGCTACATGAACTAAAACTAGTGCTACGGTGACTAAATCTAGTGCTACGTTGACTAAAATTTGTGCCACAGTGACTTGTGTTTGTTATTGGTAACAAAGATTTGTGCCAAACGTCCGTGTGTCTACAAGTGAAGTGCAAGGGCACTATGTTGGTGATATTGGCGTATATTGGCGTTAGATTCGCTCTACATGTGTCCAGGCAAAGTGGACGGGCACTCGCCGACGAGTGCTATACTAGGAAGTAAGCATTTCTTTTCTTTTTAAAAAACACACAGTAAAGAAAAATCTTTCACGTATTTTATCGCACTTTTTTATTTGACCGTGTCCTTGGATTTATTTTTTAGTTAGCGTCATATTTCATTTAATATTTGGATAAATTTTTGGAATTAACCTTTTCAACTAATTTTATTTTTAAGTATAACATTCATCTATTAAGTGCAAAATATTTTCGATATGACTTAAATTTTTGCAAGAATTAATTTCAATTATTCAAATTATTTTTCATAATTTTGCCTGTTTACCTAACGGTAAGGCAGGAGTGACAATAAAAAAAAATGAGTTTTTAAAATCTGCGATGTGATCCGTGAAAGTTTTTTTATTGAATACACAGTTTTCCCTCGCTATTCACGGAAGATTTACTTAAATTAAATAAAGGAATAAGAGTAACTAAAAATTTATTCAAGTTGGGTTTTCTCATGTTCGATTAGGGAATGCTTAATAATTATGAATGTTATTGAAAACATATCTAAGTGTTTAGAACTAACAATGATTAAATTATGTTTTAATAGTAGATGAGTTCGGTGTTTCCTATTCCCAGAGTAGTCGGACTCTGAAAAGAAAGATCAAAACTAACTCAGAGGCCCCAGTCTCTTTTAAAGTCCAGACATAATCTTGGTCAGGCCATGAGAAACATGCAGATTAGTGAATGCTTTATAACACAAGGTGTACGAACAATTGTAAATTAAAGCACTTGAATAAATAAATTAAATCAATGCACAGTGCGTTAGGTACTTATTTTATTTAAGAGCGTGCATTTTGAAAGTGGGCAACGTCGCAAATAGATGTCAAATATTTCGCTGTTTTGATTAATAGTTGAACTAAACTATTGATTATGGAATCCAATAATATCGTAACACCGAATATTTCGTTTGAGATGTAAAAAAAGTAGTTGGAAAGTTTCCAAATGCCATTTTTACACCTAAAACGGTTACAACATCAAATTCATTGTTATAATTGTGATTTATTATTAATATTTAAGAAACAAAAAAAGACGTAAATATTTGACAGCTATTTGCGACGTTGTCAACTTTTAGAATGAACGCTAGTAACAGCCCGTGAATAGTGAAGGACCAAAAACGAACTATTCTGTAAAAAAAAAAGTGAACACTTGAATTGAAAACTTAAGTGAAGTGATTGAAGTGAGCTGTCATTACAATTGATGCCAGTGATTGACACTATTGACAGCTAATTCCACCTTAGTTTTTACAGTGAGTTTTTCACAGAATAGGTCGGCTGCATTTACCTACTTATTAAAAATTTATAACTTGACATGTTACTTGTGGTACGTCACATTAAACACACAACACTACATTACTTAACACCTGCTAAAATAACAACTATTTATGAGCTATTAATAGAAAAAACAATTAAGAATTATAGCTAAGTCATTGAAAACATTCAACTAACGGTAATTGTATTTTGAAGCATGATTGCAACTGGTGTTGTAAAATAATTTAGTGGCGTTTTTAAGGCTGCAAGCCGGACAAAACGTGTAAGAATAAGCTGCGGAAACTGTTTGATATGAAATAAAAACCTATAAGTGGGTAGGTATTAAAGAGCGTACCGAGGGAACGATATGTAATTGCGTTCGTTTGATCCCTTGCTGCATCGTTATTCCTTCACCTTTAGTTATGCAAATAATATCTAAGATATTTAAGGATTCACTTTATAAATTGTACACTTTAGAAACACGATTGCTTTTATTTTTCTCGATAGACAAAAAAACCAAAGTAATCTACTAATAATAGGTACGGCGGAAATACTTCACGGAAGGTCATCAGTTTTTTAATAATTACGAAACTTCATGTTTTCTTGACATTTTCAAAATGTGTATTTCAATTCCAATAATACGAAGGAAATACCTCTAATTTGCGAAAAGGTCAATAGTAGGTACTTATCTTTACTAAGTATCCTTTGATTTTGATTTTCCATGGGCTGACTTGACTGTATTGTTCTGAACATTTATGTTTTTTTTTCGAAATAAACTTTAAAGGGGGGGTCTATCTTTAATATATTTTATGTTATTCGATTTTAATTTTTTGAGTAGCATCTGTGACCTTGCTTTACATTTGTTGCCATATCTCCGATGTTTTATCGTCTCGATTTGGATTATGTTTATTATTTCTAAAATAATTTTCTTAATATTTATATATATTTTTTTTAATATTTATTATAGAACCTTTTTTAGGTACCATTATCATTTAAAAACAACTTCTTTCCTTGAAGATGTCCTTCAAAAAGGTGAGATTATTGATTGACCTCGACCTAATCGACTTATTAAAATGTTTGCATTCATTTGCAAATATCCGTTGTTGCCCAACAAGTTTGCATATAGAATAACTCAAACTCAAAGCATTTATTTCAATTAAACCATTTACAGGCACTTTTGAATTGTCAAGGAATCGGTCAGTCAGAAATATGAAGCTAGTTGCCCATTCCAAAGCGTAGTAGGTACCTATGGAGAAGAACGGGCAAGAAACTCCACGGACACTCTTTTAAATAAATTGTTACAAAATATTGGTTACATCATTCATGTTGAAATTAAACATGTGAGAACAATGTAGAAAGACGTGCACGGTTGAAGCGTCCGTAATAAAAAGATAAAACAAAGAACAATTCAAAAATTTAAATCAGCCAAGGCAGCTAAGAAGTGACCAGTTCCAACTGACGGCGCCCGTTCACGAACATGACGCATGGATTAGCACCATTCAGCTCAACCATTTTGAAGGGAGCTAAATGATCCAACACACGCGCCACCATCAGCGAGACATCTGAGTGAATATCAATGCATGTCAAATGATTTGATTGGGTGTGATAGCTCATCATATTTACTGACCATAGAGTTTATTAAATATCACTATATGACTTTAATATCTCTTTTTAACCGACTTCCAAAAAAAAGGTTCTGTTATGTGCTATGGGTGATGTGTTATGTTCAATGTTCGGTTTTTTTTTTTTTTTTCGTCATTTGTGATTTTGAATATTCTTTTTTAATTTGGTAGAGGAAATGTTTAATAACTTTGCTTGAGTAGTTTTTGAGTTAGCTTCAATAATATGTATTTTTCCCACTTAGTCTATGTGGATGATGTTATAATAAGTTCCTGTCACTGTTATTTACATAGCAGATATGTATTCGAGTTTGCGTGGGGTAGATACCACAACTAAAAGTGAAAAATAAAAACTTCTTACAAAATAAACAATCGACTTCCAAAAAAACAACACAAAGTGAAAAATTACTTTATTTAATTTCGATTTTTAAGGAATACTTAAGGATTATTAATTTAAAAAATATATAAACCTTAGTATAATTTCGGAAGTCGGCGGCAATAAACGTAAATTCACACCGACTTCCGAAATTAAAGTTATTTTTCAATTTGTAGTGTTTTTTTGAAAGTCTGTTGTTTTTCGATGGGATAGGTTAAGCTACGCTTTCCGCGATTGGTCCATGGATGAGTGACCTTCTTTACATACCAAGACTCCTCCATGCCTCGGAAAGCACGTTAAGCCGTTGGCCCCGGCTGTCATTCATAGATATTCGACGTCGTCAGAAGCCCAAAAGTCTGACAACCAGTGTCACCAAGGGGTATCATATTACCCAGTTATTGGGTTATGGAGGTCAGGTAGGCAGTCTCTTTATGTACAATACAGGTATTCAGCTGCATCCGGTTAGACTGGAAGGCGACCCCAACATAGTTGGGAAAAGGCTAGGCAGCTGATGGGTTTTCTTACACTTTTATCAACAGTTTATGTAAGACTATCATTAAAGACGCACCAAACTAAAATACAATTTGTAATTAAAATGACTAAATGTCGTAAACAACATGAACTTATGAACCCTGTCGCTCGTCACAATATATTGGTAGCTTGGTGTTAAAGTGTTTACTGTTATTATTACCTATAGACTTATGTACTATCGCGGAAAAGTGGTCAGGTGCCAGTGTCCGTAATGGTACCTAGTGTTTGTGTAATGTAACTCCCTTTTCGTATTTCATTTATTTATCGTAATGTTTCAGTCCTTGGGTTTCTTAATTAACAACACATAACATAAAAACACAAAAAAGGAAAGAAAAAAAAACATCTACACTAATAATATTATAAAGTAAAAAGAGTTTTTTTTTTGTATTGCATAAAAAAATCTGGGCCGCTTAAAAAAATTATTTCACCAGAAGAATGCTATAATATCACTGAGTAACATAGGCTATAATTTATAAACATAAGACGCGTGCGCGCGCAGCCGCTGGCAGAAGCTAGTTGCAAATAAATATTCTATTAAATTCTATCACGTCTGTATTTCCAAGGGTTAGACATAGGTAGAGGTCTACCTATAATAGTACACCCACAACAAATAACAATTAAACATCAACAACTATTAACAACAACAATATTAAGCATTATAGCTATCTTGATTAACAAGTGTACCTATAATAGTACACCCACAACACACAACAATTAAACATCAACAAAATTAATCATTACAGCTATCTTAATTAACAAGTGTACCTATAATAGTACACCTACAACAAACAACAATTAAACATCAACAACATTAATCATTACAGCTATCTTAATTAACAAGTGTACCTATAATAGTACACCCACAATAAACAACAAGTATTAAGAACAGCAACATTAATCATTACAGCTATCTTAATTAACAAGTGTACCTATAATAGTACACCCACAATAAACAACAATTAAACATTAACAACAACAACATTAACCATTACAATTATCTTAATTAACAATTTACATGAAAATGACCTAACAATAAGACTAGATATACAGGTGCATTAGGATTGGGTCTGATATTTCTTCCTAGGATGCTATAAGCTATAATTAGTCAATAGCTTTTTCTTAATTCCATATATATATTTTTTTGTTTTGACAAGTCATTGTCAACAGACATTAAGGCTACCGCAGAGAAGCGCGACGCGACTTAGGTGGAAACATTTCTATGAAAACCTCACGGAAATTGTTCTACCGGTATCGCGTCGCGCCTGTCTGCAGGAGCCTTTACGTGTGTGTCTGATTTTTTTCCCTGTGAGACATATGCCCAATTGTTTTATGTGTTAACCAATAGTTTTTTCTCAATTCAATTAATAAACAAACCATAAATTGACAAGGACACAATGTTAATTGACATTGACGTCGTCGGTAGCAATGATTCTTAAAATAACTTTTTTTTTTATGGATTAACCAAAAAACCAGTGACTCATTATAGTTAGCGATTCTTTATTTCGTCAATAAAAAGCAGGTTTGGTAGGTTTTAAAAATATTTTTGACGAATAAAGGCTCGTGCAAACTAGCGCGACTTGTCACGCGACGCGACACCGGTAAGTGTTCTACCGTGAAATTTTCTTAGAAATTGTTTTATTAGAGTCGCGTCGCGCTTGTTTGCGGCCTTTAAACGTTTTTTACAATTAAAAAAACTGGATAATTGATACGGTATAATTATTTATACTTAGCGCACGTTTTTTTTTGTGTGAGAAGTTCCTATTCAGCAAGTATAACTAGCTGGCATGTGACTGTAAACTTTTTACTCTACGTACATATATTCAAATTATTTTTCAAACATATTTTGATGTATAAAGAGGTGTGTGGTTATCTTCATCTTCTTTTTTGTGTGAATATTGTGTGCCTTAACCTGAATCAAATAATTTATTTTTTTTCTTTTTCTTTATTTTCTGATGAATCAAATCACAAACTGTTCTAACACTAATCGATAAATACCATCAGATTGTACATTATTATATACAGGGTTATTGGTAAAACAACAACCTTTTAAGGGGTCATTGTATTCCTCATTATGAACCACTTTTACTATGGGACCAAACCTGAAATCATGAAAAAAAGATCAGCTGTTCTCTACATTTTGACAAGTTATGCGAACATAAATGTAGGGAACAGCTGATTGTTTTTCGTGATTTCAGGTTTGGTCCCATAGTAAAAGTTGTTCATAATGACGAGTACAATGACCCCTTAAAAGGTTGTTGGTGTTTTACCAATAACCCTGTATATGCGAGAACTCGGGACGCTCTTGCATCGCAGCCTTATGCTGAGCGATGGCTGTTTTGCGTGGATGTGACGCAGTTTCCCCCAATTTGTTCTATGCGTCATGTTTACCACAAATAAACGTATGTTCTTACTTTTTTTCTTTTCTATGGTCGTGCGTCGAACTGAACATCAAATGCGGCACCAGCGCAGGATTTCATCGTCAGTTATTACGACACGACGTCATGCCGTGCATAGTACCACGATGCGACGTCGTGTCGTGAATTTTTAAGGTGCCACACGACATCGCATCGTGACTCGACGACGCAACGTGCCACGATGCAACGTCGTATCGTGTGTATGTGCTTTTGTCCTTACCAATTTGTTCCGAAACGAGAGAATTAGGCGAAGGGCAGGCTATGGATATTTATTATTTTATATGTCCACATAGCGAACCCTTCGGGGGCTCCGAAGGGTTCGGCAGAGGTGTAAGGGTATAGTACACCCACATTTCACCAGTTACGTTTAAGTCCAACATTATATGAACAATTTCTATCTTCTCCAATTATGGTACTTGTTGACAGGCCTGCACTGACCACCATACCTAATCAATCTGCCTAGCCTTTTCCCAAATATATTGGGGTCGGCTTCCAGTCCAACCAGATGCAGCTGAATACCAGTATTTTACATGGAGCGACTGCCTATCTGACCTCCACAACCTAGTTACTGGGTAATACGATACCCCTTGGGAAGACTGGTGGTCAGACTTTCGGGCTTCTGACGACCAGTAACGACTGTCAAATATCCACTGAATGACAGCCAGGACCAACGGCTTAACGTGCTTTCCGAGGCACGGAGCACTCTCGGTATGTAAAGATGGTCACCCATCCACAGACCAACCCCGGCAAGCGTAGCTGAACCTGACGGATCGGCCCGTGCGGCAGTTATTACTTAGCCACGAGCTCCTCACCTCCCATACCTAATACCACTGTAATTTGAAAACATCGTAAAAGGCAATTATTTTTAAAAGAGTAACCGTGGAGTTTCTTGCCGACTGCTCCATAAGAAACGACCAATTGGAACCTAGCTTTAACGTTTCATAAGTGCCCATGTAGGTTTATGTGAAATGAAATGTTTTGATTTTGATTTTATGCTTTCCCGGAGAAATGGCATACCTTAACGTAACATCAGATTTCGATTTCATCTTTTCACATCGATCGGAAAGAAAAGTAATTTGTATAAGCAAACAATTCATTCCAACTTCCTATTGTGTTTCTTCAAAGCGCCTCGATAAATAGCTACTGGTATCATGTAACAGTTGAGAAAGAAAGAGTCCAAGAAAAGTGACCAAACGTTTGGCTTTACTCAAAGATTTTCTAACTAGGTAGATACTATTAATTCTTGACTAAAATGTAGGATCATATGTGAGCAGAGGAAGAACACAGAATAGATTCTGTCTGTGGAAGACAATTTGATGAACTTGGGAAAGAAATAGGGATGTTGACTGGGAAAAAAAAAACTATTTAGTCCGTCAGTCAGATAATAAAAAGATATAAGACACGTTATTTATTGCTTTATCAAATGAATCAAAAATGGTTTAGTGGTTTAGACAAAACGCATTAAAGTTTGGGAGTGGGGGCTCGCTACGTCACAAGTCAGTATAAAATATACCGGCCAGTGACGTCATGCCACATTTTAACGCATTGCCTACTCAATGTATTGCCGTAATCTTTAGATTATGTACAAAAAGAAAAAAAAATACGTGTCCAATTTTTTTTTAATAATCTAGCTGACGGACAGATTTTTGTTAACATCCCTATACTGAGATAGGTAGGTAATGGCTGATAGTGATGACTGTATGGAAGAAGAAAAAGCTCACTGGACTGATCCTAAATCTTTAAAACCTGTAGGTCAGGTAGGTACCCTATTTGAATAAACACGGAGTAAAGTTATACCAACACTAAACCTCTAAGATGCTATGGTGTTGGTTGTAACTTACTCCACGTTTATTAATAAGGGGAAAGTGATTAAATATAATAAAAATGAATTAGAGTAGAGTAGTAATCGTTAGTTTAGAACGGAAATCACGTACCCCCACGTATTTATAAACATTGCTTTTCTATTTAAACTAATATTAATAAAAAGAGAAAAGATTTGATTCTTTGTATGTTTGTATGTTTGCTTATTTGTTACGCTTTCACGCTTATACGGCTGAACGGATTTGAATGAAATTTGGCACGTAGGTAGACTATTACCTGGGTTAGAAGATAGAATACTTTTTATCCCGATATTCCCGAGGACTCGAGACTTATGTGGGTTTTATAAATAAGGTTGTTAATTTACTAAAGCCTAACCATGTCGACAAATGTGGATAAGTACTTCCTTATGCATCTGTCCGTTCTTGATCTTTCGATCTGGCAAACCTACTTGGAAAACCATTAGAATGTCTACAAGTAATCAAACAGCGATGAAGCAAGAGAACGTAACACATTAATATATCAATTTCTAATGGCAATGTGAAAAAAAACATATCAAAGCCTTTTGATACCGATCTCAAGACAATAGTGCTGCCCAACCTTCTATATAAACAATCGATAGAAGTCTAATTGTGGGTGCGTCATAATAAAACTTGCTCCATTTTGTTTTTTATTTTATTTTGAATAGGGGTTCAGTGAAAGCTCGTAGTTAAGTACCTACTTGCTGCCAGAACATTGAGGCTTATGTAAATATATCAACTTATAAGTTGAGATATTTATATAAGCCTCTACTTATAAGTTGAGATATTTACATAAGTCTCAATGTTCTGTCAGTCTGCTGTCATAACCCTTTCAGGCCTGTATGTTCCTGGTGCTGGGACTGACCGGGCTGACTTTGCTTATGGTTTTCGACTCTATATATATATATGTTCTAAATTATTCCTACATAGCCTGTATTGTGCCACAGGATAAAGACTCCCGTCCCTGTCCTTTTTTTATATTTCTCACATTAACGTAGGCAGGTAAATTCTTTCCGTAAAACTCACTCTCGATCTCTCCATCTCTGCCTCCGTTTGTCACCATGTCCTGAAGCGGTCTATAACATTTTACAAGCGGGCCTTTTAGCTCACTAAAATGCTACAAATATGTATGATCCTGTCCTACTTAAACTTGTTGGGATTTGTGCATGTATCATTTGAAAAAAACATCAATATAGTGCCCATATAATACCAGTTACATGGGACTTAAAACATGACTGGCGAAATGTGGGTGTACACCCCTGGCCAACCCTTCGGGGAAACAAGGCGTGATGTTATGTTATGTTTATGTTATAATACCAGTACCATTATTAGCAAATATATTTTTATCACATCTACTCAAAAAGAGCTAGTTTATACTTCGTAAACAGGGACCAAAATAGCTCTTTAATCCCTAGGGACTAAAAGTGATTTGAATTTGGAATGTGGATATTGTTAGTAAAAGTTCCAATTACCAAAGAGATTAATTACGAACATTGTATGAACAAGTAACGGGCTGAATGATAAAGTAAACCGCGCGAGAGCCAAATTAAAAAGTTAAAAAATAAATAAAAAACGCGCGAAATGCATTCCGCCTTCGTTCGTAAATGTTCATAACTCAAATTCAGTATGAAATAAATAAACGTAGGTGCTATTCTTATTCATAAGTTACACTTACTTATTTTCTCATAGAGAGTGATAAAAATTAGAGTGTCTACCTCGGGAACAACACTATTTTAATTTCGAATGACGTACTTCAAACACTCTCGCCTTTAAAATAGTTGTTTGCTCCCTATGCAAAAAATCTACTATTACAGCATTAAAGAGAATGCGCGTTCTTCAACTATAGCCTCGGATGTCTGTACTCAACTGGTATATTCATAAATATTATAATATACTTACCTACATTATGTTAGCCACTATTGCGAATGCACTTTACCTAATGTAAGATCATTTGATAACCTGTTCGGATCAACCTTTTGCGCTAAACTGCGCAATCCTTGTAAGAGGCTGTAAGACTCGTTATAAAGCGAGGGCCCATATTAAGATTAATGTCTACATGTTGTGTTGGCACAATAAAGATACTAGATTATATTTTAGTCACGTGAGGAACAGGGTGTAAAGTTCACCCATCCACCATAGAAAAGGGAGGATCCTACGACCAGGCGGGTGCCGTGTCTGGCGGGCAACTGCCCAGAGGTTGAAGTTGGGAGATTGTATATATGTCCATCGCGCGGTAAACTGTAATTGCGCGATGCAGAATTTGTGTTACGTCAGGATGTTGTGTAACGTTAGGTCTTTGATGCGTAGTTCGCATGTGGCGCTTGTAGATGCCGCCACAAGGTTCTAGCCATATCTTCTGGATCAAATCAAATAAGAATGGAATGTATGGAAATACGTGCACTTTATAACTTTATCGTGGACGGCAATTTAAGAGCGTCTTGATTATATTTCCATACATTTTACTTCCCTGTGTTATCGTGATGCTGTGACTTGAACGTCTACAATAATATTGTCACATTAAAAATTATTAATGTGCACATTAAATCTTTCAGCATGCGTAGCATGAAATTCATAGAAACTGGTTTTCTACGGGCTTTGTCGACGGAAGAATAGACAAAATGACATATTGTGATTTTTATCTGTAATTTTGTCTATTCTTCCGTCGACAAACAGGTTAAGCATGCCGAAGTTCAATAGACAAACAATGACAAATACTTATATGCATACAATGATATAAATAAAACATATAAATGCGACATTTATAACCCTAACTGCTGTAGGAACTAACGGTATGTTGAATTTATTGGTATTGATCTAAACAAAGAGTTGGTCACCCTGATAGAATATTAATACTTCCCTCAACGTCAGTACGGAAAATTACAGCAACAATGAATGTTCAAAGAAGAAACAAGGAGTAAGCAAGCTGGAAATAGTTTAACTGTGATGCAGTTTGAAAGGGTGGCGGTGTAATTTTATTACAGGCACCAAAGGTTATCTCTAGATAGACAGTCAAAGCTGTGAACGCGTCCAACTGTTGGCCGCTAAATGCACGCACACTAGCAAAGCAGAAGGATGAGGCACGAGTGTAAGACGTAGCTGTCACGCACAGCAGCATAACAAAGTTGCCTTGATGTTTCAGTTCTTAGACAGGTACTTCAAAGAACGAGTCGTTTAAATAAAAACGAAAAAATTGTCAAACAGACAGAACAGAACAAACATATTCTCAGCTTCTCAGCTTCGCCACAAGGATGGCACTGCACCTAAGATTCCTCTGGTTTATCAGTGCCCTAAAAACGGCGACGGTGACCAGTAACAATTATTTTGTTGGGTGGGAAATTATCAAATAACTTCTCCCGCTCTCGGCGGAGCGGGAGGGCGTGTCAGACTCTTACTGACTAAAACCCACCCTTGTTCCTTCAGTTGCCTGTACGTTGCCAGGGGCCACGGTATCCCTTTCGGACTTTCCCGCGACCTTGGCAGGCATCTGTCCTAGCGGACGCCGTCAGTTGTGCTGACATCTCTTTGAGGCGCGCGTGGAACACAAACTCTCACCGTTGGCTTCACGCGTGTTTGCTACCGTCATTATACCAGTGTTGCCTCTATAGCCCTCCTCCATATGGTGTGCTAAAGATAGCCACAGTGTAGTGACCCCTCTACAGTGTGGCTGCTATTTACATCGTCCCCAAAAGCAGGATCCCTTGAGTAGATACTTATATCTACATGAAAAACAAACATAACATACACTATTAGTATAATAGTACGAGTAAGTACACAGTAATAAATTCTCAGCCCAATTTCACACATTGATACCAAATTCATGTTAATATTTTACACAGTTACACCCACTGTTCAAATATACGAGAGTATTGGAGTATGTTTGATGAATGATACGCGTGGCCGAACGTCATTAACAATGATTCTGCATTTATCTAAGTACTACAGCACAAGAGATATCAGGTTTTTTGAACTGTTGAATGAAATTAGGTCAGTTCTTAGCTTGTAAGTATTTCTGCATTTTCATAGCCTCCTGTTAGAAAAAAAGAAATAAAAGTAAAATACGTTTATTTGCGGTACGCATGATGCAAGGTAAGAACAAAACACGAAAATAAACAATTTGGGGGTAAATATGCGTCACATCCACGCAAAACGGCCATCGCTCAGCATAAAGCTGCGACCCTATGCGAGACAGCTGCTGCTGTTACGAGCGTTCATTTTAAAAGGTGGCAACGTCGCAAATAGCTGTCAAATATTCACCTGTTTTGATTAATTTGACAAAGTGCACACGGTAATTCGGTAGTGGGGCGCGTCATTTCAGAGTGGACAAGCTATAACACGGTACCCGTTGGTAAGATTGGTTGCTAGAGTTTTTGGGGTTCTGACTCTAAGATCTACGAATGACACCGGGACCAACGGCTTAACATACTCTCCGAGGCACGGAGGGGTCTCGCTATGTAATGGATGGCCACCCATCCACGAAACGACCGTGGCAAGCGTAGCTTTACCGTGAATCGACCAGTACGGCTGTTATTACTCAGCCACGAGCCCGTCATTGGAAACTAGAGTATTCAGACCTGTATATCAGGCATATTTCATCATTTTTGTCTTTAACATGGTCTCAGCTACACCCGCTGTCTATGACAATGTATGTTTGACAACAACTGACGCGCATAGTCAAACGTAGCATGACGTTGCATTTATCTATACACGCGCCGAGTACGAACGGTTTGACAATAGACAAGGTAACTGTCATTAGGTTGCGTAGGCGTCACTTTTGGTAGGTATCATTGGAACTGTTACAAATAGCTTTTCACTTTATGGATTAGATAGGTATATCCAGATCGATTTTTAACCGACTTCCAAAAAGGAGGAGGTTATATGTTCGTAGTGTATGTATATACGAGTATAATATATATTTGTATGTATGTCCACCGATTTCTCCGTCAATTTTGAAAATATTTTTTTTTGTATTAATGGGTATGCTGTCAAGTTGGCCCCATATAAATTGTATTAACTTTTCTTGGATAGTTTTTGAGTTAGCTTCAATAATACGTATTTTTCCCACTTAGTATATGTGGATGATATGATGATAACTTCCTGTCACTGTTATTTACATAGCTGGTAGTGGTATTCGACTTTGTGTGGGCTAGGTACCACAACTAAAAACTGAAAAAATTATTCTTTTTACAAAAAAATACAATTGACTTCCAAAAAAACACTCCAAAGTGCCAAATAACTTTAATTTCGGAATTCGGTGGCAAAAAAACGAAAATTCTAAGCCAAAGACACCGAGTTTCACTTTCTTGTGTTTTTTTTGGAAGTCGGTTGTTTTTTTTTTGTAAAAAGTGTTTACCAGATCAAAATCGATATCAATATTGACATACGATATTAATATAAAGTCAACAGTATTGACTTTTCATGATGATAGTGTATCTACCTTTTGTTGATGTTAGATGATAGCCAATTTAAACTCGAATAAAAACATTAATAATATTGATAGTGCTTAACCTAGTCCCATAGACGAACACGAATAGCAGTATCGGGTGTACACTCAAAAATAAATAGTACTACTTTTTGTTCCGCAGACCGCTAGGTACTTTCACGAAGTCTAGACTTGAGCTAATTATTCAAAGATATTTTTATTAGACGGCCATTAACCTAGATTCAAATGCAAGTTAACTGCATGTTACTTACATGCGCTTCACGATGATTACAAAAAAGATATACCTGGCACCGAAGAAAGCGTTTTTTTTGTAGTGATTGGTTCTTTTTTTTTTACCGACTTCCAAATATATTTTTTTACAGTAAGCTTGTGCGATGGTCTCATATTTTTATTGATTTTGCTTGGGTAGTGTTTGAGTTAGCTTCAATAATACGTATTTTTCCCACTCACACTCACACACACTACGCTGAGCATGAGGTCCTGGGTTCGATTTTATCCATCAGGAATTTCTCAGTAGCAGTTCGGGGCCTAGATTTCGGCCCGGTTGATGGCAATAGGCTCGCCCCCTATTACATGGGACTTAAACATACTGGCGAAATGTGGGTGTACTTTAGGTTCACCTCTGCCTTACCGTTCGAGGATTACTGGCGTGATGTAATGTTTATGTTTATAATAATACACTCTCCATGCTTCCCCTTGAATTAGCCGACTACGGCGAAGCAAAAAGGAGGGTTATGATTTTGACCGATATGTATGTATGTTTGTTTAATAGCAATGATATTTTCGTTGTTAATTGTTGGGATGATTCATGTGGCTGAAGAATGTTGAAACAATTAATTATTATATTAAAAATAATTATCAAATAATTGTAAAAAGAATGATCAAATAATTGTAAAAAGAATGATCAAATACTTGTAAAAAGAATTATCAAATAATTGTAAAAGAGAATTGTAAAATTTGCTGACTGTCAGTCTATCAGAAAGGCACAATTAAACTAAAGAATACATTGTATATAGTACAAAATCTCCACGAAATTAATAAATCTACAGCGTTATACTTTTCTATTACGTATAAAATGATTAAAGGCTTGTGCAGACCAGCGCGACTTGTCGCGCGACGCGACACGAACAATACAATTTCTAAGAAAACTTCACAGTATAACAATAACCGGTGTCGCGTCGCGCGATATGTCGCGCTGGTCTGCACAAGCCTTAATACGAAACCCAACTTAGCACGAGACAGCAACACGCAATTTTTTTCTACTCTTTTATATTATTATATTATAATAAAGAGAAAAGCTTTGTATTTATTGTTTGTAATAAATAAACTCAAAAACTATTGGACCGTTTTAACATTTAGTTCTACCTACCACATTTTCTTTCCCTTTCTCAGAGCATCAGAGCATACGCCATAAAAAACCCGAACAAAACTAGTAAATCAGTACAATTTGATTACTGTTTTGCCAGAACCGAGCAGAACACAATAATGGGATATTCCCAACAATAGGTAATTTCTTCGCTACAGTGAAATATCGTATCATCGTGACAAATTAAGGTCATGCGCCCTATTATATGAAATAATAGTCTGTGCTATGGTAGACTGGCTCTAACCGCGACTTCGTTCGCGTTGAAGTCGTAAGATACAAACAATAACAGCTACAATTTTTATAAAACACATTTGGGCTCCGACCCACCGCATCTCATCGCGTCGCCCGCCCGCTCTATTTTACCGTTATTTCTGTCTTTTTTTCTTTTTGCTCTTAAGGGTCGTACCGAGATGTTAATAATTTATTTTCTTGATCATAAAACCTAATTTGCTAGTAACACATACACATCTTAAACACTAGTGTTAGTAAATACATATGGCAAATTTTTGTTAACTAATAATTAGTAATAATGTCAAAATAATTAATGATAATGTCAAAAAAAAATTAATAATGTCAAAAACACTATTAATAATGTCAAAATCATTAATAATACAATCATATACAACATCAATAATCAAATATACAATAGTTACAAGAAACAACATACAACAGCTTAAAAAGACGACGACGCCGACGGGCGACTAGAATCTATTCTATTTTTTTTGTAGATTTTGACGTTTAAGAGTGCCATATAAGGGCCTATTTGAAATAAATGATTTGACTTTGATCGTATACGCTGGGCTATCAAATGCTAAAAATAGATTTTTTCGAGTGGTTTTTCTAGAGGTTTCGGTAGTTCTAGAGATTAGCTCGTTCAAACAAACAAACAAAGTCTTCAGCTTTATTATATTAGTATAGATAATAGTCTGCGCCATGGTAGACTGGCTCTCGTAATATTGTAGGAAGTTGGTAATAGGGTAATAAACAACGTTGTGGTTTTTATGACAAAAAAGTGGACTCAGTTTAAATTGTTGTGAGGAAACTGATACTGTTATTTGGATAGCAATTAGGAAGTGACTGAAATCTAGTATTTGTTGGAGTACACACTAATGAGGGTACAATTTTGATAATGGCGTCACGTACAGTCAAACTTGAAACAAATAAAAAAGTGAGTTTACTTCATGTTACTTTATACAAATACTAGCTGCGCCCCGCGGTTTCACCCACATTCGTCTCAATTCCGTGGGAATATCGGGATAAAAAGTATCTTATGTGTTAATCAAGGTTATAAACTATCTGTGTGCCAAATTTCATCCAAATCCGTTCTGTAATTTTTGCGTGAAAGAGTCACTAACATCCATCCATACTCACAAACTTTCACGTTTATAATATTAGTAGGATAGGATAGGAAGTAGGATATTAGTAGGATAGGATTATAAATGTGAAAATTTGTATGTTTAGATGTTTGTTACTCAATGACGCAAAAACGGCTGAACGGATTTGGATGAACTTTGGCACATAGATACTTTTGGACCAAATTCTGAAGACCACGCAGACGATGTCGTGGACAAAAACTAGTAAATTATAATTATGTTTCTAACATTTGGCGCTTCTGTTATACCTACTCAAAAGGTATATTTTGTAAAGTCTCTAAATGCAATGAGGATATCTGAAAACTACGAAAAGCCGTCTGACACTGCTTCATTTCGTGCATGGAAAAGTTTGCTGAAATATTTTTTATAAAGTTAAGTATTTATTTCTTAAACAAATAATTATGTATGGTTTAAAACTATTTTTTTTTAGTTTATTTAGCCTACACTGTCTCACTGCTGAGGAAAGGCTTCCCCGAAATCCTTTCAGGCATCCTTTTCGTAAAGAGCTACTCCGATCCAACCCTTGTGGTACGCGTCTACGTCATCTCAGGCACCCACCGTATGGAGCTGGAGACTGCAATTTTGCCCAGCGGTCACTGTGACCATTAAATGATACCTATAATATTTTAATGACATCCAAGGGGCCGATTAACTGGGTTAACATGAACCAAGATTCAAAGTATTTAATCAATTTATTATTTAGCGACGTAGATTTTCAGTTAGATAGGTGACTTTCGAAAAATAAAGTAATTTTCTCAAAAATGTTGTGAAATTCGAGCATTATTTTGACAACCTTCTTCGAGATAAATAAAAAATGCTGTACTGGTCCAATACATGCAAGCGTCCGGCAATGTCTGTATGAAAATCCATATCTGTCGTGTTTAGCGACCGAATAAATTACTATAAAAACTCGTATCTGTCGTGTTATTTAAAAATGGAACGAACTTTTTACTTTAACACATGGCAACCAAGGAGGTAACTCAGCAAACATTTTATTTAAATTTAAATTTGGTTTGCAAATAGAGCTGTATAAAATAAAAAAGAAATAAATTAACATAATGGCGCGTCATAAATTATCGTTGCTCGTCATTGATTCTGGAATTTATAATTAATTTATTCAGTTTGAATTTCCGCGCATTATTTGAGAAAAGTACTATACAAGCCTTGGCCGCAATGATGGACTCACGTGTGTGTCTCGGCACATATTTTCAGGATCATCCATCAATGCCCCTGTTGCAGACCGCGGCAGTAATGTATAAATTGATTTATAATAAAGTTGTGCAACCATTTTCTCAATAGACATAATTGTTTGCAGAAGTTAATATGGTATTGAATGAAAATGTTATGATATAAATAAATGTCTTAACTAAGTGCCCGTCCGTATCAGTTTTCTTCACATAACATCACGCCTTACTCCCCCGAAGGGTTTAGCAGAGGTGTACCTAGTACACCCGCATTTCGCCAGTTATGTTAATAGGGAGCGAGCCTATTGCCATCAACCGGGCACAAATCCAGACTCCGTGCTACTACTGAGAAATTCAAGATGAAAAAACTCAATGCCACTTTGCCCGACCCGGGTATCGAACCCAGGACGGCATGCTCAGCAGTAGCGCTTGCGACCCCTGGACCAACGAGGCAGTCAAGTTTTCTAAAACGCATTTACATACTATTAATCAAATGATAATAAAGGCTTCCGCGTACAGGCGCGACGCGACAGCGCGGCACGATTCTGGTGAAACAATTTCTATGAAAACTTATCGAAAATTGTTTTATCGATGTCGGGTCGCGTCGTCGCACGGTTTATAACTATTTGTTTAAATAACATGGTTATCGTTATTAACACTTTAATAACACACAAATATGTCAACTCTATGGTTGTTCTCATGGAGAGTGAGTACCTCAATTCCAAGCCACAGAATGCCATTTTTGCTTTTGTGGTTTCTCTGCACCTCAATTACATTTTAATTATTGATTTTAATGGCAATTAATTGCATTGTAAGTAGGCAAACATTTGCCCAACTACGTCAGGGTCGGCTTCCAGTCTAACCGGATGCAGCTGAATACCAGTATTTTACATGGAGCGACTGCCTATCTGACCCCCACAACCCAGTTAATGGGTAACACGATACCCTTGGTAAGACTGGTTGTCAGACTTTTGGGCTTCTAAATACCCGTAACAACTGTCAAAGATCTACAAATGACAGCCGGACCCAACAGTTTAATGTGCTTTCCTAAGCTCGGAGGGGTCTATGTAATGGATGTTACCTATCCACGAATCGACCTCGGCAAGCGTAGTTTAACCTTCTTTCAACCCCTGCGGATGTTATTATTTAGCCATGAGCGACGCGACGCGACATCATAATGGCATTTAAATTATATTATACTATTATTTTTATTTTTTAAATAATATTATTATTGTGTTGAAAGGCTACACTCTCCCCTCATACCAATTAACACTGTTATTTGAAAATATTGTAAAAGCCAATTATTTTTTAAAGAGTAACCGTGGAGTTTCTTACTGGCTCTACTCCATAGGAAACGACCAATTGGTACCTTGCACCTAGCTTCTGACGTTTCATAAGTGCCCATGTTGATTTATGTGGTTTTTTTTCCAATATGTTATAAAGACAGAACAGCTATATCCCAGCATAATCGTACCCATTGCTAATCTAAAACAGTACAAGCCATAACAACTGAACAATCTTCTCAAATCCATTGCGTGTTGACCCATGATGCGTGATAGAAATTCCTCCTGCGTGCTAACAGACATTTAAATATTAATACATCGGCGAATTATCGCAACTAATTCATATATAACGATTGGAGGCTTGTTAAGTATGAGAGGTCATTTACCAATGGATCATAATCATTATCTATACTCGTATATACATATAAAAAATAAAAATAAATGTAAAATATTTTACATTTATAAGTGGTCCAAGATACAGGCTGTGCCTAGTTTGGGACCAACGTTAACTCAAAAATTTTGATGTTGAAATAAACGATTTTTACTTTTACTTTTACTATCATTGGCAGCCATGTTCCACCCACTGCTGAGCACAGGCCTCCTACCTTTTGTGCCATGCTTCCTTGGTCTGTGCAAATCCATCCGGCACGCTTAGCATGACCACAATAAAAACTGGTTTTGTCGACGGAAGAATAGACAAAATGACAAATAAACAATCACAATCTGTTATTTTGTCTACTCTTCCGTCGACTTAACCCGTAGAAAACCCGTTTTTATGGTTGTCAGCGAATCTCATCCAGGTCTTCCCCGCGATCGGATGATAAATGAAACTCAACTTCCTACATGAAGAGAGATGACGATAGTGATGTTTTAAAATGTAGATACCTCTAGGTAGGTACAAACGTTTTACTTAAACATTGCCATTTGATTTTGGACCTTCTTTTCTCTTGCTAATATCATTTTGCATATCTCAGAGCTGAGTCTCGTACCTATTATCGTTTCTGTGTGTACTTCGACGATATCATGCCGATTCCGTACTGTTAAAAATGCGCGCGAAACTCCGCAAAGTATTTCGCGCGCCGAGATGTAATGTGACCTGGGCTGACCCCGCTCACTAAAAACGCTGTACCTCCGAATTTCGTGCCTCTATTTTCATTCTGCAAACAGTTTCGGGTTCTTGAAAAATAGGGCCACTCATGATAATATCAGCTCAGCCTGTGACAGTCTAATGCTGGACATAGCCTCTCTCTCTCTCTTCCGCATCAGTATTTTCTCCTGACAACGGTGACCACCAAAGCTGTCTTTAACTTTGTCACAATCTTTGACCCTTCAACATGTGTAGCATGACAACCATAGAAACTGGGAAACACAAAAAGACAGATATACAATCACAATCTGTTATTTTGTCTATTCTTCCGTCGACAAAACCCGTTTTTATTGTCGTAATGAATAGTCATTGGGTGCTAAATATACGTAATCTAACGCCATATTTAACATGAAGCAATATCATACTAATGGGTTGGGCTGTTGGGCATGCGCACGCATGAATACACCAATTAAACTTTATTGTCCCTTACATTAGAGTTGGGTCTGTTGCAGAACATGATCATTGACTCAACATTCCTGTTTGAAAAACCGGATTGAGAGTCAGTTTAAATTATCTTACGTACTCGTAGGTATATATCTACAATAACACAATCACTATCTGAATAATTTTGGCGGCCATTGCTAATCCATTGCTTTGCATTTGCATTTTTCGAACATAAATATGAATTTATGTTCGAAAAATTTGTCTGCCCAAGAATGCAAATAACGCAATGAATGTTGCTGAACTGTCAAAATGGAAGACATTCCTACTGTTTGTGAGTTACGCAATTACCTCGCAGTAAAGAGGAAGAAACTACTTATAAAGAAATTGTGCGGTCGGGAGACCTCCGTCAGGAACGAAATACCTTCTCACGTATTATTAAAAAAAAACAAAAACTTTTGACACTTGTAGGGGACACTAAACGCTTTTTCGTTACGTTACGATTTCTACCTGTCAACTCCTACCGCAAGCCGCGTTAAAGACTTCGTTACAAAAGGGTCCAGTGGTTGTTAGAAATTCGCGAGAAAACTAAACAAACCTCATTTTAATTTTTGCCAATTTATCCTGTAAAAATCTCGCTATGAAATGCCGTCGATCTGGTTATTCATAATGATTGTATATTAAATCTAGAAATACGGATTTTTTTACTGCTAATATGAGGAAAAATGTCAATTAAGAGACTATTGTTTTAATTGTTAGAAAACAAACAATAGATATTATGCCTGAATCGTGTTGACTGTCAACACTAATCTAAACTAGGTATTAAGAAAAAAAACTGAAGTCTATTTTGAAACCTATTGTCTTGAATCGGAAAGCACTACGTTCTCAGATCATCGTGATAGTAGTAAGAGAACTTGAGAAACCGGAGCAAAGGTTTTTTTAAATTTTATAACTGGAATCCCACGACGCCTTTGTATGACTTGTAAGCTATCGTTTCTTCTTTTTTTTATCTTAGTTAATTCAAATCTTTAATTCGTTCACTGACAAACAATACACAGCCTAAACCGCTGTGTCTAGAAGCATGCAATTTTGTACATGGTTTCATTTTATAAGGCATAGTTGTTATTAAAGGAACCCTTGTACAACATTTCCCGCTCCTGATTAGCACGGATTTTACAAGGGAAAACAATTAAAGTTACTTTCGGCTTTCTCGTAATAAAGTCAACGACTTCTTTGTGACGGGGTTCTCACGGCTTGCCTTCACCCAGCCGGTGACATCATACAGGACTGGGTTGGTGCCCTGAAAATAACATTATACAATTTGTTTTATTATTTTATATCAAACTAGCGACCCGCTTTTGCTTCGCACGATTTTTACGACTTGACAAAACATCGAGATGTCTTAATTTTATGTAATTTTAATATTAACGTATTATACATATAAACCTTTAGGAATTAATTGTCTCAACGATGGTGTAAACCTCATAAAAATCTGTTACGTGGTTTAGAAGAACAACGCGGACATGCAGACAAATGCGAAAAGCGACTTTAATTTATAATACGTATGTATAGAAGTAAGCACTAAAGGATTTTTGAAAATTCTTCCCCATAAGTAGGGGATGTAGGTTTGTATGGAAATTCGTCCTTTTACCGATTGGAAATTCCATCCTACGCACGGCTAGTGGTGCCATCGATGTTTTGATACTATGAACGCGTATACTTAGCTAACTGTATTGCTACGAGCTACGCCTCGCCGCTACGAGATGTCATGTTAGCCTACGCAGGAATCTTTTGCATATATATAATATTTTAATTTGTAAGCATTGTAAATAGTTCTAACTTATTAATTTGTTACGTATAATATATATGTATTCACGAGAAATCTTTTAGAATTTAAAAAACGACGTAAAACGACGTAAAAGCGGTATCAACATACCGGTATCTTGCTGAAAAATATTAACTTATGTAACAGCAGTAATAGCCTAGTTGGACCGTCGGACTGCCAAGTCATAGGTATCGAGTTCGAACCCAAGCCACGCACCTCTTGACTTTTCGGATTCATGTGCATATGATCACTTGTTTCAAGAACAGTGAAGGAAAACATCGTGAGGAAACCGGCATGCCTGAGAGATATTTCTCGACATCATGTGAAGCCAAGTCAGAGCGTCATGGGCGGCATAAAAACTCTGGCACCGGGTGAGTCACTAACCACACGAAAAAGATTACTGAAAAATATAAAAAATTGTGGCTCTTTTGTTTTACCACAAACTATATTGACTGAATAGAGTCGTGGTTCATAATTGACTAATTTTACGTGTCAACTTGGCCGTCTCTGCAGCAGACCAGCGTTATCTGACCTAAATCAAAGGCTCTATGTGGATGTTTAGTAGCCCACACAACAGTGGTAACAAAACCAGTTTAGGCGAAAGCGGCAGGGTAGCGCAAAATTCAAATTTTCTTACGTTTTTTTGCAATTTGCAAGTCAGTATCTAGTTGTATGTTGATCTAAATATGATTCGCGGCCGTATCAAATATTCATTTATAGAATTATAATCATAAAAATCATCAATACAACTCTCTAAGTTCATATTACCCTATTTAATGACTATTTCATGAAATCATGACATTTGAGGCGAATTCAGAAATAAGGAGTTGTATTGCTGATTCTAATGATATTAATTCTGGTTGCGAATCATATTTTAATCAACATACAACCTGACACTGATTTGCATATTGCAAAAAACGTAACAATATTTGAATTTCGCGAGCTACCTTAGCGCATTCCCCTTAAGCTGGCCTCGCATTCTATTAAAAGTCCGTGCAACGAGACCAGTTCAAGGTCAAAGTGCAAACACCGAACTGCAGTCGACTGTCTATCTCATTTCGACCTTTTCTCACACGCTGGCCAACGATACAGAAAATAGACAAAATAAATTGATTTCAACATATTAATATAGCCAATTACCGACTCCATGGGGTACCGACAATGATTAACGACCTCCTAGGTATGTACCAAATGGTAAAGTCAACCGCAAGCATTTGTTATTAATTTTATATTGACACTACCAGTTTGGCGTGGCAATAAGGTCGGTTTTCGTAGTTCAAATGCTACTCTGACCTGTGGTTGACCGTACCGTCTGGTACTGCCGTCAAATATCATCATTGACCTGAAAGTTAAATATTGTTATGATAATTACTCTCTTATTCTTATACGTTGATTAAACTTCAAAGATGTTTAAACGTCAAAAATGTAATGTTAAACAGGCGATAATCATTACTTAACTTTAAGCAGCATTTATGAATAACGGTAGTGTTTTTCTCTTAAAAGGCTTTCATCTATCCATTTTTTAATAATTTACGGAATAAACAATTTAATTTAATTTCAGCAAAATATTACCAAACAAAAATAAAACGGCGGTAAATCTGACACAACTTCTCTTAATTCATTATTTAAATTTTGACAACACTATCCGTGTGACACTTCCAAAAAAAAAAGTTTGTATACCTAAGTGTGTCGAAATAATTTATGTTCTATAATTATAGTAGGTAATAGTTGATTGTAGATCATAATATGAGTCCTAATACAGCTTTAGAAGATTAAACACGTGTTTAAAATATGATGTTAAAAACATTACCCTACTTCTGGGGCAGTCGGTAATTGATTTTGATGGTAGGGTCGGGCGGCACGTATTTTTTTTTTAAGTTTTTAATTTTCCTTAAGGCTCTATCAGTCGTGTTTGGCGGCCGAATAAATTACTATGAAAACTCATATCCGTCGTGTTGTATAAAAATGGAACGAACTTTTTAGTTCATCACATGGCCAACAAGGAGGTAACTTATCAAAGATTTTATTAAAAATTCGTTTTGGCTTGCTAATAGACCTGTTTAAAGTAAAGAAGAAACAAATGAACATATTGGCACGTGAAAAATTATCGTTGTTCGCCATTGATTCTGGAATTTATAATTAATTTACTTAGTTTCACTTTCCGCGCATTATTTTAGAAAAGTACTAGACAAGCCTTGACCACAACCAGGCATTGATGAACTCATGAATACAATGCATGCCTCGGCTTCGCCTCGGCCCACATTTTCACGATCGTCCATCAAATGCCCTTGTGGCAGGCCGAAACAGTAATGTACTATTTAATTTAAAGCAATTTTTCTTAAAACCAGCACTGTCAATGTTCCACCATAAACAACAACAAAAAAAAAACCCCATAGATGCCCCGATTGGCGTGGCCACCTACTGGGCCCAACTCGTTTAACATAATACATGGTTTACCATCGACTGAAAAGAAGAAGACCACAAACTACTATCAACGTAGGTAGTTCACTGCACGTGCGTGCGATACTCTGTACACAAACATGCCCCGTTTACACGCCTCTAGAAACTGTCGCATGAACTCGACCCCGAAACTGGAGTGAGTTAGAAGTAGTATGCTAATGTCAGTAATTGTTTACTTGCTTGTTGACGCGGTTTCTAGTTCACGCGGTAAAAGTTTTGTGAGCGTTTAGGTGAATTACTAATTTTACTGCACAAATATCTTTAAACTACACTAAGAATTAGGAGTGTAACATTTTAAATGTTCTTATACATTTTTATTTCCTTAAAAAATAATCCTTACTGACAGTTTCGGTCAAGTACCTAACTCTACTTAACTGGAACAGTGGTCTGTAAGAATTATTTTGTTTAGGATATCGGTGACTGTAAGAGAACGGTCTAATTTTTCATTATCTGATACGTAAATGTCTAGACTAGACTAGACAATGTTTTCGCTGCCGCATCTATAAAAAAAATGCTAAGTCATTCATACAAAGTAGGTACGAAAAGACATTACCCTCATTTAGCTTCGCGATAATCGGCTAATAACCCTATAAATTCAATGTGTTGCAAAAACTAGTTTTACTTTTATAGAAAAACAAGTTTCTCATTTTAATAATCTTGCCAAGGCCATATTTTATACTAAACGTCAATAATTTTATGAATTTGAATGCCGAAAATGATGGTAAATAATATGTTTTCGGTTTTGTACAAGGCTGTTATTTTCGGTTATCTGACCTGACAGCACCTGACAGTGTGAAAGTCTGGAGTTGTCTCACGGTTAATGTATTATTGTGTAGACTAAGTCATTTAAAAAAAGTCTCTATAAACACAGCGCACTGAATTTATTTTATTCAGGTGTTTTCACACAAGTCTCTAAATTAAATAAAATTCACTTATACCTTGCATATGAAAACAGTCAAGCGATTATCAATTTTAAGGTTATTAGGCTACTTGCAATCAAATCAAATCTAAAACCATAATATTCAGGATATGATTCATTCTCAAAAAATATAATAAATGGATGTACATTTATTGTTATCTAGCATAATAATCAATTTAGAGGCACCAACTAGGTATTCCGGTTTTAGAAAGTTTTAATGATATTTTTTTGAGAATGAATCACATCCTGAATATTTTGACTTGAAAACATGTTTTTTGACTACATAGTCTAAAAACATGTTTTCAAATCTAGCAAATCGATTGTAATTTTTTTTTAATAGTGAGTGTTTTAAATCATCAATCAAATTATAGAGTGGTGAAGATTTACGGAAATAATTTATAGAACTACATAGATAATATCACGCCTGTGTTTCCAGAAGGGTTGGGCAGAGGTGTACCTACAGTACACCATGTCTAAGTCCCATGTAATAGGGGGCGAGCCTGTTGCCATCAACCGGGCACAAATTCAGACTCCGAAATTTAAAGAACTGTTTTATAATTACGACTCATGTCAATGAAAATGATATTTCATTTGAATGGGACTATAATACAGTAACTAGCCCAGTAAATTAAAAGTTATTTATCATCCCGTTATTTAAAAAAAAAAACCTTTTTATAACGGTTAAGAGGAAATGCGGGTGGTATTTTCTCCATAGGAACGCTCTCGCCTGTTTTCTTTCTGGTTTATGACCTTAAAGCAATGATTTTTTACAGTAAAATAAATATCCACTACATGTATGTCCCTATGTTTTTCTTTTTGATGATGCATTAACTTTGTAAGCACTAGAACCCTCAAAAAATGCTCGAAATTGCGTATTTAGACCGCTGTCTACAGAGGTCTGGTGTACAAATTGGACAACTATTTATGAAAAAAGAAAAACATAGGGACACAGTATATATTCTTCTTATTCAGTTTATGAAATATCTTTTAAATTGGTCCAATATTGGGGGAGGAAATAGGCGAGAGCCAAACCTCGAATTATGACTTTTTACTTAGGCGTTTCAGTCGGATCTGCGGCTGTCCGTATCACACGAATAGCGGCCGACCGCCGAGCGCTCACGACAGCGATAGTTTCTTCAAATACCTAATTTTTAAAAGTCTCTCCGACCGCATTTCCTCATAAGCTAGTACGTTGTTACATTAAATTTGCAGTGAGCGAACAGCTCAATTAAAACAGCTTGATTTAATTACATTGCCATGTCTGACACTCTTCAATCACATCACATTCACGTTCACATCAATGAACTCTTTACTTTCATTTATTGCAATTAGAATCGGATGCTTAGAAATAATTGCAAATGTGAGATCTTAGAAATTTTTGATGATGAATCCTTATTGAAAGACTTTTGAGAGGCGGCAAAAAGTTAAACTATTAAAACATTCAAATAGTGGTCTTACGCTCAAATATATTTAAAAAGCATTATATGAGCATGATCGTTCGTACAGGAATGCAGACAAAATGTTGTCATATGCATAATTAAGCACTTGTCCGGTAAATACGTATAAATATGTATGTTCAATGACCATCATAAAGTCAAAAGTACTTACTAATGCGTTTCTCAGACCTTGCTGCTTACAACGTGAGACTAAATCAAATAAGTTTAAAAAGTACAAATATCGATCTATGGAGGGCGTTGAATTTCTATACTTGTAGAAAGCTCATCGTATTCGTAAGTACAGTTTCTCAAATAAACGAAATAACTTGCCACAAGGCCACTACTACTGGCTAGCTAGTTGGTTGACAAGTACTCATGAATATACAACGAGCCTTGCAGAAAAATGTGTGACGTTTTTTTAAATAATTTTTTGAATTTAGAATAATAATGGAAATTTTGAGAAATGTTCTTTTATTTATATCTTTTTGAGAAATATTGAGAATTCAGATTGATTCAATAGGTGCTAAAGTCACATTATATTTTTATTGAATGATGCTTATTGCTAATGGAATCATAAAGTTATAAAAAATAAAAAAGGATACATTTTTGTTTCTTTTTTAATTGTTGTTTATCTATTTGATAAGTAGAAAGCTATAGAAAACTATCGATAAGACGCAAGGCGTTGCACATTGTTATTGCTACTGACATTTATTGCCCGACGATTTAGTTCATAGCGCGAGTACTATACCAACATTTCAATGGTAGATTTGCCCTGCCATGGCGCGTCAAAAGATGGTAGCGCTTCTGTTTCGTTTTGACACCTCTGACTCAGAGGTGTCAAAACGAAACAGAAGCGCTGTCAGAGGCTCTGATAGCTGTCACACACAATGTCGCAGAGACTTCACTTGATTGTCATGGAAACGCCATTATTATTGTGCGAGCTCACTCTCCTCAGTATGGACACTTTTTCGTACGACTTAGTTTGGCTAGGGCAAATCTAACGATTTAAATCTTTGGAAGCTACGGACAGAATCGCTATTTTTATAGACTTGATTTAACTTTCTTTATTCGTCCTTGTTCCTAATAAACTCGGTCAAAGTCAAAGATTAGCAGTAGGTATCTAATAAAATATTGGAAACAGAATACACGACAAGTTCTCAATATTAGCATTTATATGCCCACCATAATGGTAATGACAACTTTAATAATTACTAGCGAAGTTATAGAACTATAAAACATGAAACGATAATTATTGGATTATGGTGTTAATTAGGCTCGTGGCTAAGTAACAACAGCTGCACTGGTCCATCCTTCAGGTTAAGCTACGCTTGCCGGGGTTGGTCAGTGGATGGGTGACCATCTTTACATACCGAGACTCCTCCGTGCCTCGGAAAGCACGTTAAGCCGTTGGTCCCGGCTGTCATTCGTGGATCTTTGACAGTCGTTACGAGTCGTCAGAAGCCCGAAAGTCTGACACCAGTCTTACCCAGGGGTATCGTATTACCCAGTTACTGGGTTGTGGAGGTCAGATAGGTAGTCGCTCCATGTAAAATACTGGTTTTCAGCTGCATCCGGTTAGACTGGAAGCCGACCCCAACATAGTTGGGAAAAGGCGAGGCAGATTGATTGGTGTTAATTAGGCATCATAATTTTATAGATACGATGGAACATCATTGTAAATTAAACAAACAAGCATGCTTATATACCTACAATGTAGATATGGAGACGATAATATGACAATAAATGAAAACACTGACAATCCTAGTGAACAGAAGTATTTTAGAACTATCAAATAAAGCCTAATAACGTAATTAAAAAACAGACATTATCAATAAAAAAAGAACTTTATACCTATTGTGTTTGTGCTTTTTGTGCTTCCATAATGATATTACTTTATAAATAAAACTAATGCCAATGTCCCACGCAAGAAATTCCTAACTTTCTAAGGCGAGGTTGACAATTGGCTATTAATAAAAACTCAATGTCCTGTTATAGTAATTAATGTATCCGGTATTTCTTAATAAATGTAATAACAAAAACCAAGTAAACTCACCTAAAGATGTGAAATAGCATGAAAGAAAATAGTAAAACCGTGTGTGGTCTTCTTTAATTAGACAATATTAATCAACTTAACATAATTTCCTGCCATATAAATTAACGTTTCTAAATTCTAATTAAAAGTGACTTTGTTGCTGTAAATCTTTTAGTACACAGGTAAGATAATAAAATTCTGAATTTACATAATAAGTAGAGGATAATCTCATTATTTGGAGCGCCATCGCCATTTTGTAAAAGTAAAAGGCGCGAATCGTACTGACAAACGGTACCGATGGGCCGTCAGCTGGTTACTACATCACTTGACGTTTTAAAACTGACGTTTGTCAAAATAATGTAGAAAAAAATTTGGACGATATAATCGCAGATTCAAAAAAATCTTTGAAACTTTAAGGAAAACAAAAAATAACTTGCCCGGAACAGATTTCATCTAGGAAATAGAAAATAAATAAATAGAAGTCGCTTTCAAGATTGCTTTTAGCAATAATACCGCGCATTTTGTCAACCTACTTAACACTATTTTTTATATCTATAATTCATATGGTGCGTATATTATTATATTATATTCATCTCCTTCTGTTCATAATAAAAAATACTACGATCACCAAATTCACCAATCCTAAAGCAAGACTGGCAAATACCACAAAATCCCGTACCAACAAGTCCGTGACTTTCAAAATTATCATTGAGAGGTTATATCGACACGTTAAAACAACAATTTACTCACTGTCACTTGACTTACAATTATATGAGCCGTCATAATAAGACCTTTATAGTTATGATGCAATTATTTATGTTGTACATCTTTTATTCTCAGTAATTGACCCAGAGGTGAATGAATGCAATTATACAACCAGTTCGGTGTTGTGTAACCCCAATGTCGACGAGTTACTTAATTCATTTACCTTCACGACTCAAGATAACCTTAATTCTTAAGTTCTTTGGCGCCATTTTGGATTGGCGATCGGCATTATACTTCAGCTCTTATTGCCAATTAATTTGAGGTCAATGCAGCATGTACTTTTCTTCCATACATGTCTTTCAGCCATCATTATTCCAGGCTATGTTACGAAGTTACGACAAATTATTACCTTTTTATTTTCTGCTTCGTAACGTGGCCGCGTTATTTTCTAGTTACATTTTCATGTGTGTGAACAAGGGCCCTGCTTGCTCATGCTTGCTTTTCTGCTTCGTCATGTCAGTCATGGAAATTATAATTTCGTTCAAAAAAGGCCTACCAAACTTGAACGCACTGCCGTTACATGACATAATGTCACGGCTTGTCAAATTTTCTTTTAGAGTTTCTCCAAATTTGGGACATATGACGTGTATGTCTTGATATTATTTGCCTCTATGATGCGTGTTTGGTTTATCTAGCAGCAAATAGCTTTATTCCGAATCGAGATAGGCTCACGAACTACTAGCCGGATTACAAAAATTCTTTTTGCATTCTATAGCTCAGTTCTTGAGGAGGTTAAAAACTATTAAACATGACGCTACGACCCTTAGTAGCCGCAAAAAGAAAAAAATAAAGAACGCTAAGTGAAAACGAAGTTAGAGCGCAGGCGATGCGATGCGACGGGGTTTGGCGGGGTAACATGAAGTTTCTCGCGGACGAAGTCGCGGTTAGAAGCTAGGTTAACATAAAACGGCTGAGGCCAATTACATTAGCTAACTCAAAAACGATAATAATATAAAGTATACAATTACACAACAGGCATTTGCTCAGCCCACAAGACTCCAGACTAAACTGACAAAATGTTCTTCCATTCGTCTGCGAGCACATCACAGTCAGGCTTCCCGCTATATCTTGTCGTAATCTGTAACCTACGCTACTACAACGACAAAAAAAAAAAAAAAAAACCCGGATTTTGACTAACATGAGGTGGCAACCCTACTCAAAACTGATCGATTATAACTAATGGATTATTCTCTAAAGACTCAGCGTCCCTTCAAACCCATCAGATCAGCGATTATTCATTTAGATAATAAATGGTTATTTTGTTAATTGTTTTTTAAAGATAATTCATTGGATGACAACCGTTATTATCGTAATTGAACAGAACGACGCTGATTTCTCTTTAATTGAGATATAAGCTCAGAAAATTTATTTTAGTCTTTATCTGGGTTATCTCTAGATTTTAATCGACAAAAATAATCATGAAGGAATTATAGATGTTGGATAATGTTACTGCAAAAGCACGATTTGCAGATTTTACTACGATAAAATCTTAAGTAAATCTCTTAGCATCAATCTGTAACTGCTTCCTCGGAAACGGATATAGAACAAGCATTGATCATTGCGTTTTCTTAGTCCACGCTGTTGATTTCAGACTTGTTACTTCCAGGTTTCCTCACAATACTTTCCATTACCGTTGTGACAGCATCTTCAGCTCTTACGAACAAATAATTTTCATTAAAATCCGCCTTTTAATGAGACTAATCGGGCATCTTGAACTTTCCTTGCACAGATGGTCACAGGACTTATCTCCAAGTTACTGCACTATACATACATTTTCTCTTTCTCTCTTATCTTGATGGTCAACTTGTACTGTCAACCATCTTTCTGTTAACGAGATTTACTATGTACGTGAAGATCGTGAGATATGTCACTAATGTCAACGTGCTGATTGTCGGCAGGAAATGTTGCTTCGCCATCTTAGTCTTATGATATGTCGTGATTAGAGACAGTTCCTATAGTGTTTTTATTAGAAAACTGACTGCGAGGTCAGACATGATGTTTGCGAATGTCTACTTTAATGTGGATTGAAGCTGAAATATTTGTTACTAAACTCGCTGTGACTGTATCCTTAAATGTTAACTTTCCATAGTTAATTATAAGTTATGGTATTTTTCCGAATTTCCCATTGGATATGACACTGTTACATAATCGGTTTATATTTAATTTTTCTATATGTTCCTTGTTCCTTGACTCTGTGTAAATCCAATTAATTAATTTGTTATCTACTATACCTAAGATATACCATACAAAAACTGTTGGTAAACTTTCATACCTAGTTTATCCATAGGTAAAACTTCAACTATCCAAACTCTCTTGAGCTGTTACTCCATAACTTGGAATTCGCATTTCTTGCAACGGCGACATTACATCATCCGTTAAAGCCCTAAAATAGTCCCACGAGCTACTCTTCCCACATAATATTTCGCAAAACTAACAACTTTTCCACAAACTTCCTACTTCATTCATTACCCACAAACAACCAACAATCACGTTTATGGTCAACCTCACGTCAGTAGAACTAGGAAAACCGACCTTACTGCTACGAAATAACGGTGACGATCAATTCATATTGTTACCACGAACGTGCGTGTCGATCGTTAGTCAGATACCTGTCTGTCATAAAACGGTTCGTCGCGAAGTGTTGACGGAAGCGGAGTGAATGATGGCGCTGATGTAACAGTTGATAGTTCACTCTCCCCACCTACACGTCGTGGTCGCTCCCACTCTTGTATTACAGCTGTTGTTGGTACAGGTTGGTGTTTCTATGGTGGTGTAATGTTAGGCGGATAAATTGAAAAGTCGTACGTGATCGTAATAATATTGCTGCTACATTTGTCTATTCAAAAACGCATAAATATGCCGTAACTATGAAATAGCAAATGTAATAGCTAGTCTTTGTTTATTTTCATAAAAGGAAAAGCTGCAATCATTTTATATTTCCGCAATATAAATTGATTATATTTTGCCCTCGGATTCGCCCTCATGGGGTTTGGAAATTATGCCATGGAATCGTACTGCCGGGATAAAAAGTATCCTATCACGTTGAGCCATTAAAGCGTTAAAAGGTAACAGACAAACAGAGTTACTTTCGTATTTATAATATTAGTTTGGATTACTTAATAAGCATAATATTACTATCAAGACTTATTTTGTCTCACAAAACTAAAATAACTACTCAAAACTTACAGAGACACAGAACTTGCACAGAACTTGGATAGGTATTGCAACTTCATTAATTTCGTCTTCAGTAATCGTATCTAACAGAATTAATAAGTATCTTTAGTTATTATCTCACAGCTCACACATACACAATACACACACAACAAAAAGCGTACCACATCTAACATATCACAGCCAGAATCGTCCAACATCGCCACCATCGTTTACACAGATGTACCACCGCCGCCGTCGAGCTGGCGATCCCGGAGTGGGTGCATTACTTCACGGCCGCCATGTTTCTCCTCTGGCTCGCCCTCGGACGGAGACGGAGCTTGGTTCACTCGTCGGAGTCAACATGAGCTATGTGTATGTAATTATGGCTTTTTTGGTTTATGGGTACAATATACATATAATATTCAATCAACTCGGCCTATCGCAGTCCACTGCTGGACATAGGCCTCAACCAGGCTGACCTACAATAACGTCCTGTACTCGGCCTTCCGCATCCTGAATGTCCTAGCCACCTTTTTAAGGTTGATCGGTTTATTGATACCCGTATAATATTAGATTTAACTTTGGCAAGTGCTCAGATGTTTAGGGCAAAAAACAATCTATATTTGATTTTTCTATTGGTATTGGACTAAACCAAAAGAGTGTTGAATTTTCTAAGACTGAGACCCAAAACGCAAATGTTTTTTGAATTCCCTGATCATACTAGACTTGAAAGCAAAAAAAAACAATGGAATTTAAATCGCAGGATTTAATTTTGTTTCATTACATTAGAATGTTTTTAATGCTAGTAGATTGTCTTTAATAAAAATTCAACAAAATCCAAAAATGAAAAAGTTCTCAGTTTTACGCCCGCCAAAAACAACTTTCCAATTTAGTCGCGTTATACGATCACCACGAAATAAAACAGCAACCTGTATAAGAACTCGCGCTGCGGAGTCATTGACCGGTGTGCTGCGCGCGCTACGAGAACGGAGCGCCAGTCGCTCGCCGACTGTTGGCGAGGCAAGATGACTTTAAAATGATTATTGACATGGTTAATTAAATTTTCAATTAGACTAGCGAAGTTTTTACATAATGACTCATAATTAAATTTTCAATTAGACTAGCGAAGTTTTTACATAATGACTCATAATTAATACATGTGTTTCAATTCTATTATATTTATAAAATAAGAGGAGATCTATTTCTGACTGTAATAAAGTTCACGCTCGCGTTGTTCTGAATCTAGTGCTTGCTTATACATGTATACTTTTCGCCAAAGTGTAAAACAAATGTGGGAAATAATAATGGAAACCATTACAGAAAAGATGGAAGTCAATTTGGTTCAATTTATCATGATCATTATGAATCATCGCGGTTCAAGGAAAGTGTAGTCAACAATATCCAAGAATTTCTAAGTAATAGACACGATTTAAAAGCTATAAAATATGCCAAATCATAAGATTGATTGTTGATCAGTTTTGACGTAGAATAGCCCTAAGCTCAAAGCAATAATTATTTATTATTACTATGAGAATCTAAAAAATAGATGACAGCTTTCAAAAATAAAATTGAACAAGAACACTTAAAGAGTGTTTTAATCTATAAATTCTCTAAGGCCAATTTGCGCGTCAACAGCTAACTCGGGGTTAATCCAATAATTCTCTATGGATTAACCCTGAGTTAGCTGTTAACGCGCAGGTTGGCCTTAGAGGATTTATAGATCAAACACTATTTTAGTTGTCTTGTTCAGTCTTATTTTTGAGTTATTTAGCTAACCTATGAACGCGCAAGTGGGCCTTAAAGACATACTTCAGTATTCTATCATAATTCGTATTGCAATAGACTCGCCCCCGATTACAAGGGACTTAAAGATAACTGGCGAAATGGGGGTGTACTATAGGGACACCTCTGCCGAACCCTTCGGAGACACAAGGCGTGATGTTATGTATTATGTCGTCTGCAAAAAACAACGTATGCTATAAACTTTTGTTGCTCAGTTATCCTAAATCCAAAATCACAATAGAACAAATTAATTACCATTTTTATGTCAGCAATAAGTAATTTCACCGCAAAACATAAAACAGTTCTGAAAGGAGGACTTTCTAAAATGGCCGCCCGTCATTCCTTATAAGTGGTGGAGGCACTGACAACAAATTTATCAGCCTAACTGGCAGACGCGGAACCAGCCAGTATCTGATGGAATTCCGTATACGTTTAATAAATACGGTTTTCCTTCTATACATGGGAGTGGCCCTATGTTTGTTGGCAGTTTCTCTAAACAATTATTTGTTAAATAAAGCTTTAATCCCGGATTTATGACCCATTGAATGAAAATAATTGAAATGTCAATAAACATAAATACTTTATGTCCTAAAGAATATTTAAAGTGGGTATTATTGTAGAAATTAGGAGAGAGAATAAATTATTGAAAACTTCAACGCTCTGTATTGATCTTTTGTGATAGGTAAATACGACATCCTCACATAAGAAAAAAACAAAGTGACTAGAGCAATGTTTTCCTAGAAGAGCGATGGCCGTCTCATAACAGTCGCATTGACAGCTGTCATGAAAATGATGGCACTGGGGTTTGAATTTACGTTGTCAAAAAACGCTCTCTAGGGAAACACACCAACCCACTTTCATATAACGTTCCAGTGACGTCATTGGACAGTAAATGGCGGACGCTATGTGGCGGCCAACGCAGTCTTAGGAAACCCTACCTTAAGCGATAAAATAATTTGAAATTACAAACGCGCTATAAAACTGACACATACGAGATGTCTCATTAATATGTCCTTTCCTGTACTAACTAGAAAATCTTCTTTACCATACGCATATAAAGTTTTAGTGATATCTGTGAAAGTGAATAAATAATCGGTAATCGGGATGGTACGACTAGGGAGTGACCACTCCTAAATAATGCTCAACTTAGAAAGTTGTTATAAGGACGTCATTACACGTGATTTAGTGCTGCGCAAGAGTTGTAACTTGACTCTTTATACGCTGGAAAACAGGTTGATGATTAATTTATTTTGAAGAGTTTGTTTTGCCTTAGAGAATATTTGTTTCTATATGAATGAAAATGCGTTTGATTTCGTATAAATGAATTAAAGTAAACATCTTAACTAATATTATAAATGCGAAAGTGAGTTTGTTCATTACGCTTTCACGCTAAAACGGCTGAAAAGATTTGAATGAAATTTGGCACATGGGTAGACCATAACCTGGATAAGGATAGGCTATTTTACATCGTGGATCGTAGACGAAGTCGGGGGAACAGCTAGTGTAATTATAAATTCAACTCACATTTGATAAATTAAACTCAACATTAATAATGTAACTAATATTTTGGTAACAATATAATTCAACAGACTGTCCATGGAATTTCTTGCCCGTTCCTCTCCTCAGGACTTACCTACTACGCTTTGGAACGGGCAACTCGCTTCATATTTTTGACTGAACGAATCCTTGACAATTCAAAAGTACCTGGTTAATTGAAATAAATGCTTTAATTCTGAGTATGATTCATAATAAGTATGAAACAATACGGGTTCTGGGTTGGTCCAGATTTACGATAAATCGAGAATCGTTTATGCACTCATGAGATTTACTTCATGCATTTATTGAAAATCAATGATCTTATAATATAGTGTCGCTCCAGCCTTGATAAAAATAGGATGTAGTTTACAGTAATTATTTCATGCCATACACTTTTCCATAACATACGTAATATAATTGCTAACAATGAAAAGTTCCTCTGTCCTTCTCAGAGGCCAGGAACCAAGGTTTTAACCTCACCACAATAGCAAGGCTGAATACGATACATACCTCGCACAATACCCTATTGTCACATAGTCTGTGGTCTGACCTGTCAAATTCACGCGCGCAAACTTTCCCGCCACCTCGATTGTTTACGTCGTAGTTCCACAGATTACCGATAGATGGCGTTAGTTTGTTCGTGCATTGTTTTGTAACGGCAATTAAAAAGAAAGTTATGTATTTAGTATTTCTACTTGTTCTTATATTATGCAATGATAGTTGCGAATATGTAATATTAATTAGACAATTCTGTGGTGTTGTAGTGAGGAAAATTAGAAATATTTGTATGTTGTAATTGTGGTGATAGGGTTTTAAATACCGTTGTGTTATTGATTGCTTGCTGAATTGGTGGAAATGCAAGAATTAATTACTTAGGTACATACAGTCTATCTGCCTAGCCTTTTCCCAGCTATGTTGGGGTCGGCTTCCAGTCTTACCGGATGCAGCTGAATACCAGTATTTTACATGGGGCGACTGCCTATCTGACCTCCACAACCTAGTAACTGGATAATACGATACCCCTTGGTAAGACTGGTTGTCAGACTTTCAGGCTACTGACGACCCGTAACGACTGTCAAAAATTCACGAATGACAGCCGGCGCCAACAGCTTAACGTGCTATCCGAGGCACGGAGGAATCTCGGTATGTAAAGATGGTCACCCATCCACAGACCAACCACGGCAAGCGTAGCTTAACCTGATGGATCGCCCCGTGCGGCAGTTATTACTTAGCCACGAGCTCCTCAGAATCCTCTCTACATGCTCCTCTCAACATGAACAAACCATCTAAAGTTCTAAACATACTCTTCATCAATTACTTATTTCAGGTTTTTTCCCAGGAGCCCGTCTCCCAGAATAAACAGATCTTCGCGTCAATTCATCGGTCTTTCGAATGTCTGTATTTAGTTTCGCATACATTTTGTTTAGGTACTCATAAACTCTAAATATAATCACTTCCTTAAACTCACAGGAAACTTAGCTCATGCAATAACTTTCCGTCTGTAAAAATTGCTCGCCCAGCCAGACAGGCGCTTGCTCTCACCGGGAATTGAGCCCCTTACAAATCAGTAGTAACACCTGTTTAGACGGAGAGACTGGTCAGCAAATTACTATCGATAGGTTGATTAATAAGGGGTGGTTATCTTGTGTAGGTAAATTACTGTTTGTTAGGGCGGAAACAGATGACAAAACATACTTTGGCTTTATGCAAAACATAGACAGGAAAATAAAGTTCTGAAGAATTTTTAAAGTGGTATCTTCATTATATCTGTTTCTACAGGCTTAAAGAGTACAGGGGCTAGTCAAATTAAAACTATTTCAACTTTTTCTCTTACATTGCTAACGTTTTGGCCATTACCTGTGTTGCAGGTGTCCACAGGTTTCATTAACCGCTTTCCTACAGGAGAACGATTGCCGTGTTTGCCAATTTATAATGAAAAAACAAAACAAAGGTGCTGGTAGTGTATGTCCCTTAGCAACTTCAGTTACACCAAAACAGAAAATTTCATTGTAATGTCCTCCAAAGATACACCATCATCTTCTTTGCCATACTTGTCTCTGTAACCCATCAATGCCCATCATAGTAACCACTTCAAAACTATTCCACAGTATTTAAATGTAAATAAAAGGAATACAAAACAAAAACAAAGGCGTTTTCAATACATATGTAAATCAACCAATTTGTGCCTCGACGTGAACTGACATTGCTCAGCACTCATTACTTTTGTATCTTGCAAAGGCTTAAGATGTGACAGTTAAGGGCATATTGACATGTTTGGAAATAGGTAAAAGTCATTGACTTTACTTGTATTGTAAGACTTATGGTGCAGTTTGTTGCCTCAAATGACTTTTTGGTGTTATGAAATAGTTTAAAGTTTTTAACTTTATTTTCTAAGGAATATGGTGCAGTTTGTGTCGATATTATGAGTTTTTGTCCCATTTCTGGTCACCTTTGGTCTATTCTTACTTGTAAACTAATTATCCGATTGCTTTTGCTTTTTTTTATCGCTGCTTCTGTTTATCTCCATCTCTTATTTCTAGTATATCTTAGACTTACTATTAGATATTAGTTTTTATAAGCAATAAAATCACCAACATCATCATTAAACTACTGCTGGACATAGGCTTCTTTAATCACACGCCATTCATCTTGATTCTCGGTAACTCTCATCCAGTTGATATCGGCCACCCTGCGAAGATCATCGCTCCACCTAGCTTGAGTAGCCTAAAATGACTATATTGTGCCTCACTTCAAAAGAGTGTCCGTGGAGTTTCTTGCCCGTTCTTCTCTATAGGTACCTACTACGCTTTGGAATGGGCAACTAGCTTCATATTTCTGACTGACCGATTCCTTGACAGTTCAAAAGTGCCTGTAAATGGTTTAATTGAAACTTGACTTCTTTTGCATTTTCGCAGAAACTAAGCTCTGTCGCATCTACCATTTCATGCTCTTTGGTGTCGCCTGTAGCAATGAATAGTTGAATACCCACATTAATTAAAAAAGAAAACACTAGACATAAATCATACCCATCAATTTCTCGTGCATGCCTGCATAATGCACCACGTAGAACCATTGAATGCGCGCTTGACGCATAAATCTTCCGTCGACTGCAGTGTTCATGCAAATTGTACTTGTTATATAAAAAAACTTATACTGTTTGAGGTCTTCTTTATCAGATGTGTTAGATTCTGTAGTTAGAGTTCAACAGCGTAACGCTTTAATGGTGACATTAATCTAACACTCGTATAAGGATTCGCGTTTGCGTTTTATAAATATATGTTAGTTTAATTAATCGTTATTATCTATTGATTTTTTTATTTTTATTTTTTAATAGCATTTTTGAGCAACGTGTACTTAAAAAACTATAATGCAGATGTCATTTGCCGGGGTCACAAATCATAACATCGCATAAATGAAATTAAAACGAATAACTTGCAAAGAGTAGGCGAATTGAAGGAAAGAGAGACCCCTATGTCGGCGAGCGTTTGAAAATGTTTATTTTTCCATTTATGAATTATTTTATCGTATTACATTTTTTATTATTACTGGCGACTAGCCTTACCTAATGCCGCCATTCATTGTAGCGGCACGTTGGATTTCCATTTTCAGGAAGCTTAATCAAAATCTCATGTGAGTAACTGTTGTCATTTCGTTGAATTAATCACCATCATCATCCACTGCCCGTCTTCATCTTCTGCTGGACTTAGACCTCCGTTAGTTTGTGCCAATCCATACACATAACCTTCTCATAGTTCCTTGCATTTATATATATGAAATGGCTTGTTCTTTGCCCAAAGAATTAGCATTGCCATTCAACGTGGCAATGCTGCCAGTCTTCTGGGCACGTTTCCGGATGACAGCGATGCGGACGAATACTTCGACGCCTAAGTGTCCTTTTGTTTTTTGTATCTATTCGTGTAGTATTATTAGTTATTGTATTTCGTACCTAGTGTTAATAGTTTGTAAATAATTTATGACTACCACTTGAAATGGCTAAGTTTTTTTAAACAAATTATTCACTTTTTGAACTTAATAATAATACAAATCAACGAAAAGTCACACAATATTTATTAAGAATGCCTTTACCTAGGATCGAACTATTCCGACGCAGTTGCGTATATATGGCGCCTCTTATTTATACGAGTACATAATTCAATTCCAAATTTAATAACTGTCGGTCGATTCTGTAAAAATATTTACGTGAAGCTTAGGTGAAGTGAGCTGTCACTGCCACAGAATCGAACGGCAGGATGCTAGGGATTAACACTATTGACAGCTCACTTCACCTAAGTTTCACGGTGATATTTTTACAGAATCGAACGGCTGATCTTCCGTACAGAAAATTCTGCGTAGTACAACAAAAATGGCTCATTTCACATAGTTATTATTCAATAGGTGAATTTCTAAAAAAAAACTTCTTGTCGAACCTATCATTTCAGGAATGCATTGTAGACTATACTTAGAATATATTGTTAAATCTGCGATTGTAGATATCATTTTGATCTGTTATTTTTTATGTTGTGCCAAATGTATTACATATACTTTTTTATTATTACTAAATTTCTGTTGTGTAAATTGAAGATTGATTTACTTTAAATAATTTCAGGTTTAGTAAATATTTTCAACTTTAGTTATAGATAATTGCTTATTTAAATAAGCCTTACTATTAATATTTGGATGCCAAAATATGGCGAAATGTGCCACCGCACAAGAATACTTATTTATTAACACCTTTGTTACCGCATTTATAGCAAATAAATGAATTTGACTTGATACAACCAACACGTCTAGTTACATCCAGTTTTAACACGTTAAAATCTAGATATGTTCGGTGTTTTATCTCTGACTACTCTGAGAAGAAAAACCGAACCAAACTCAGAATATTTGAACTTTACATTCGTCCATTTCTGCGCTTGTGCATGCCATAATCAAAGCTCCTCCGTCCGCTTAGTTTCGAGCTTTTCAACGGGGATGCGCGTGAGTTGCATACATTAACTTTGTCTCCGCACTGACGCCATCTAGTGACACTTTAGTTTATTACGTATTCCCTTTGTTTCTGAACGAAAGTTTGACTCGAGCGTCATTAGTTTCACATGAAAATCGTGAATCATTGGTAAACTTAAAAAGCGTAATCAAAATAATGTTAATGAGTCATTTTATGAGTAGCTAATGAGGTATCTTTGGTATTTTTGTTTTTTTTTTGTTAAACAATAAACAATGTGGAGTCATTACTTTAGTATGTAACCTACTTGAGTACTTAAACAAAAGATCAGTATTTTAATGACCTAGTAATGATTATGATGTACCTATAAATGTACTTATACAAAATATTTTAAAAGAGTAACGGTGGAGTTTCTTGCCCATTCTTCTCCATACGAAAACTACCTTTTGGAAGGGACGACTTGATCAATTTTTTTTTTAACCGACTTCTTCAAGGAGGATTTTATCAATTCGATTGTTAATATATATTTTCTTTTTATGTATGTTCGGGCATAACTCCGTCATTTATAGACGGATTTGCAATTTTTTTTTTGTTTGAAAGGGTATAGTTCCGAGATGGTCCCATTGTTATTAGGTTAGGATCTGGTGATGAGATCCTGGAGAAATCGAGGGAACTCTTCAAATATTATAGGCACACCTATACCGATTTTGGTATTTTTTATAATACCACGTGCAATTGCTCTCGGAAAGCACCATTTGATGAAGTGGAACTGATGATGAAGACCACAGATGGCCACCGGAACTACTCAATAATAGTAGTATTTCACGGGTTGCGATTCGATTACATTAATATGAATACCAAGCAATTTATGCTCGTCACAATGTATATAGACAAGTGAAGCTGATGGTGAAGTACCAGGAGAACTCCTCAACGATTAACGTCCCTGCTTCGGGAAAAGCAATATTTTGTAAAAGGTGATGAGTAGTCAACATTAGGCTATTGTAACTTAGATAAATTACAAACTGACCCACTAAAAAGCGAAAAATAAAAACTTTTTTACATAAGAAAAACAACCGACTTCCAAAAAAATACATACTACAAAGTGAAAAATAACTTAAATTTCGGAAGTCGGTGGCAAATAATGAAAATACAAAACCAAAGACACCGACTTCCGAAATTTAAGTGATTTTACACTTTGTAGTATTTTTTTGGAAGTCGGTTGTTTTTTATTGTAATTTTTTTTATTGTAAATGTTGACGTTCAAAAGTGCCTTACAAAGACCTATTTTAAAGAAATTATTTGACTTTGATGTAATTGTTTCTTTTTCGCATAACGTGTTTTCTGTTAATTTAACACACATAACATAACATCAATGTATTCCTCGAAGGCAGAGGTATATCTACGTATAGTGCACCCACATTTCACCAGTTATGTAACAGGGTGCGAGCCTATTGCTATCGACCGGGCACAAATCCAGACTCCGAGCTGCTACTGAGAAATTCAAGATGGAACAGCCCAATAACACTTTTCCCGACCCGAGAATCGAAGGACCTCATGCCATATACCACTAGACCAACAAAACGTCTCGTCTCGTCGTCTTAATTTTATTTTTTCTAATAATATCAAAACATCAACACTAGTAACTAATTATGTAAATTTTTATTACTATTCAATCTCAAACTAAGACATAATGTATTTCAATTAAACTTTTTGCAGGCAATTTTGAATTGTCAAGAAGTCGGTCAGTCAGAAATAGGAAGCTAGTTGCATATTCCAAAGCGTAGTAGGTATCACTTAATAACCACTTCCAACAAAATCGATCACTATTCAAACTTGATAATTTTCCCATTAACAACAAACTTGGCTAATTATTTCCGAATCAACTCTAATATTCATAAACAATCTGTCGCTAGCACTGCCAGCTAAAAAGTATGAAAAAGCTGTAATTTATGCAATTGTATGCCTTACGAACGACGAGTGGTTAGGCGGTCGGAACCGGGAGTGCACGCGATAACTTTCTACAGCTCTTCTCTTGGTTCGTAGAAACAGCTGTATTGGTTATTTACTTGTAGAGTTACCAAGCCTTCGTAAGGTGACGAGAATTCTGTTTTTACCAACCGTTATCAGTTGCTTTTATATTAGTCTCAATAACGCAGATGTGTTGTTCCTGCATCATCATCATCATCCAAAGCCTGTCGTTTCTCACTTTATTCTCGTTCCTTCTATGCCATTCTTCTATATAATATCCCAATATTTCCCAAATTTTAATTCTAATAAATGATAAGGAAACCTTTCAGATTCATCTTCACTCTAGTACATGAAAGCAAAACTGACATAAATAAAATTAAATATATTGTTATCAAAACGAAACCAGTATGCAAAGTTACAACATGACAGGCCATGAGGAAGCTCCAAAATTATCTTGCCAGAATCAATCTAAACGCACTAACAAATGCTTGTAAAAGACAATCCTATCAAACCATAATAAATCAACCCCCAGTTTCGTTCACATGTCAGCGAACCCAGAGTTATTACTACAAATGCTAATAACAAGTTGTAAACTCCGCCATTGTGATATCAATGCTTATAAATCTATCAGATAGTCGTCCGCCGGTTGAATAGTAACAACCTGTGGGAGACTTGCAATTTATCTTATCAAAACTTGCACTGCGACATTTAGGAGAAAATATAGCTTTAATATTCATTGCTGTGTGTTTAGAGTTGGAGAAACAATTTTTATTTGAAGCTTCTGAGCACAATCTTCTTCTTACGCCTGCAATGGTTCTATGTTATTTGGGATCAGCGCATGTGTCTTCTTTTTCAGCCGTCACCTTACCATTCACTTCCTTTTCGTATTTATAATAGTCACCCCTTATACAATTAACCCATGTGTAGTTTAGTCTCCCCTCTTTCTATCAACATCTTTTTCATCACTCTCTTCCTAACACAAGTATTTTTTTGTTAGTCTTATAAACGCGCAATGGATAACTCGCAAACCGATATAGTCACTTTCCTACGTCTCGTGTTACGGTTCCTATTGACAATCATTTGAATGGATTATCTCCATTGTGCTAAATTACTCACAAATTGTGCTTGAACTGGGGTCATATTAAGCGATGTTTTTCTAAACGCTGATGTCTTCATTGTTAGAAACGGTGCCGGTGCGAATTGAGCGATTGGGTGCGATTTTCTTCTAACAAAAGATGGAAATGCTAATGAGGATACAGATTATCGAGCAGATGATGGTCACATTGCAGAAGCTTTTATGCATAATAATGTAAATAAAATAGAAATATAAAATAAAGAGTCCATAGACTGGAAGCTGTTGGTAGTTTTAGTAAAGGAATTAAATGGGAGTGATTCGATAATATAGAATTTAAAACTCTTTATTGCAAACCATCAACTAGCTAACTTTTATAGACCTGCTGAGCTGTGAACACTATCTTACTAAAGATCTCAAAACTAGTTCCAGAATCTAAAACAAGTTTACCAATCGCCATGCAAACAAAAAAACTGTCTCTTTTTGCATTTAGTATGTTGCTTGCTTAGGCAATCTCATCTATTTATCTGAACCAAACAAGTTTTTTAAAAGTAAATCCAGCATTTATCAGATATTGAGAACAATTATTGTATCTATTCACAACATGAGCATTTATCAAAGTTAATTCTACCGTGGCAGCATTCCACCATGGTTTTTCATGGCCTATTATATTTTACGGCATCGCTTTCGTTCAGTGAAAACCGTGGGAGACTCGGTGGACAAAAGCTGGAGCTCGCAGCAAAAAGGGTTAATTATTTACTGGGCTTGGTAACAAATTAATAGCACTTTCATGGTTTAATGGAAACTATGAAAGTTGGGGAATGGAAAGTGGACGATAATATGGGTAGACTTGAGTAACATATGGATATAGGGAATACTCATTTACTGACCATTGTAGACCATTTTGGTGATCAATGGTATGCTAGGTATGGTTAGTTTAGTTACGAGACCATTTATCATAAACCTGTGACCTTCGAAATTGAAGAAACCACCAGATCATGATTTGTTAAATATTGCAATCACATGAGACTACAGCCTGCATCTATCACTATATCTAAAATAAAGTACCTACGTTCAGCCACATAAAATCTTACCATAACAAAATTTATTACACTGACAGCCAATAACAGACCCAGTTTCCAGAGAGAACATCTTTGCTTTAGTCCATTTAAAATTGAGCTTTTAATTAATGGAATTTCTTTTCTATGAACTCGAACATTATCTTCATCTGTATCCAAAAGCTACAAATCATTTACGTTTACTGCTGTATTCTAAACGAGATTATCTTGAACCCACATTACTGTATGTATTTAAGCGAGTTAATGTCGTTTACCTGTTAAAAGCGTGTGCTGCTCAAATATTAGTCTCCATCACTTCCTTTCGTGTAACATACTTCAATTGTACTAGCTTTTACTTTAAGACGTAAGATTTGTTTTGTATTGCTTATTTTCCTTTGTGAGATATAACAAAAACTTCTCATTGTATCAATTTGTTGTGTGTTGTCTTCGATCTATATATCACAAAAGTCGGTGTTGCTACTCGTATAAAGATTTTGTCAGCTTCAACTTTACTCTACGAGCGTCATTCGTCTACCTGCATTAAACCTAATTTATGAACTCTTCAAGGGTCAATATAATAATTTTTATTCTGTTCTTGTCAAACTGCTTCTGCAGTTTTGTTAATTTCTACGTTATCATATCAGGAATTTGGTAAAATATGTTACTGGCTGCCATTTATAGGCATAAACTTTACTAACCTCACTTCTATCATTCACAACGTGGGTTTAAAGAAGTTCAAAAGACATCGCAATGTTGCGATCATTTGATCGATCTTCGCCATAAGCACAATTTCATACACACATAATATTTGTAACTTTACTCCGATCTCTTATCACTTGCACCACCTAGTTATTAGTTAACGGTTGCCTCCTCGGTGGGACAGGAAATACTCCGGGCGATGCAAGGATTGTATTTGTAGAGTGCACAACTGTTTGCTCAGGCGACGTCATTATAACACTTTGTTTGAGTTTAGTAGCAAAGTTAGGTCGGTGACAGTTTGAGAAAGGGAGCTTACGTCTTGCGTCATATTTGTGGGTGATATGCAGGTTTCAGGCTACGACTGATGAATGTTTCAAGTAATTCACTTTAGTGAAAACAAAATTCTCTGCAAAAGATGTTAGGTCAATATTTTGACTAACGTTTTGATGGTAATAAACATACTTACGTTTTGCTTATTACTTTAAACATTTTGCGCCAATTTCCAGTGACCTAATAAAAATCTCATATTTTTGTATGACTTGACCTAATTCTTTCAATCATAATATTTATTAGCTTCGTCAATCTAAATATCGTGATCGAAAATAGATGCTTGCATGAGTCCTCCTTATACCTACTGTCATGCCAGCAGAGTTAAGCGTAATTACAAAAGTTGTTAATGAAAATATTAACAACGATATATTCGGATAATATTGTGTAGAATATGAAAATAGCTGGTAATGGCTTGAATACTGAGTTGAAGGCTGATAGACATGTAAATAAAAAAAGACATGCTGCGATAAACCAAAGTCAATTAAGGAAAAGGCAGAAGAATGATGATTAAAATTCACACAAAATTTTACTTCCAAATACTAATTTTAAACAGTCTTCAATAAAAACAAGACCAGACCCAGATCTAGGGGCGGCAAACCGGGGCCTGTGCCCCGGGCAACAACTTCAGGAGGCGACAAATTCACGCGTAGACAAGTTCACAACCCAGCACACATCTCATTTATTGCAACTTTGCAATCAATGAGACGTAATCACAAAAAAACAACACAAATCACATATAATCTCTCTATTTCATTCTTTTTCACAACAGTTTTGGCACCCCTGTTGAATTGGCGCATTATCGATCGATAGAATTTGATTAATATGTTGCTGCCAACATTTTCATTTCGACAATATTTGAATTTCTTGGGCTGCCGTAGTGCATCTAGCATAAAAGATTGGCGGGGTGTGGCAGACGGCAGTTTTTGCAACGCCTCAAAAAAAGTCTAGATCCAAGGCTGAACAAGACTCATGAAAATCAACCAGAACATTACAATGTCCATCATAATTCTACTCAATTACGTTTTATTGTTGCGAACTGTGACGTGTCGTTGTTGATTCGATTGTCAACAATTAGGTGTCAACCAGACGGCCAGTCTGTCTTTATTAGATCTCTTTATTAGTTGCAAGGCGATGTCTACACTGGACTGAGTTTCATTGAGATGATTGGCTCGTAAATTGGCGTCTGGAAATTGAGTTTTAGGAACATATTTATTGGTCATCATAAGTTCATGGGTTTTTTGGTTAGCAATACCTTCAGCCAATTTCTTAAGGAAAGAAAGCTTATTAACTAGCAATTGAATGAATTAAGCTGCATGTGTGCTTCTGATAATTTGTCGTTTATCACTGACTTAAGACTTTCAAGGATGGAGTTACTTAATTCCTTTATGAGTAGTTTGTACAGTCAGATAAACATACGATCTTAACAGGATGTTCTGCGGTGAGCTGATTACTGGTGACCCAAGCTTGCCGTTGAAAACAAAGAAATTACATGCAACGTTCTTAGCCAGGGTCTACGAAGAATCCACCATGAAAACATAAATATTAATGTTTTCTCGTTCCATCCTATGTGGACAGGTCTCAAGGCATCTTGACACGATTTCCAAGCTAATCCTCTCCACGGTCGTCGGTCACGGCTCGCGGTAATTACTAGTCATGTTATGTCATACATTTTTAAGTACCACCCGTGCATTGTGCATCTCTCCAGCTTGGTTAATGTGAGTGATAAATTTTACACTTTCGACATTGCTTGGTTGCTTGTGTGTTTTTGGGTCAGATTTGATTATTTTCTGTATTTTTTTTTTTTTGTTTTGATATGTGTATCAGTTTTCGTATTTAATAGAGGGCTTAAGATCTCATAGGTACACATTGCTGTTTTCATTCTAATTTTGTTTTGCCCTTACCAGTGGCTTTCTTTATCTCGTTAATTGACCGGTATTGTTTATATTTCCATCAAGTTGTTTATAGTATTTTTTTGTTTGCATCTCATCCGCAACAGAACACATCTCAATAATATTATCCTGTATTATTGTTTGTCTCTTGTAACGGATTGCACGTGCATTCTGCACATACCTTAGAACAAATTCATAATTGGAAATATTTGGCACTCTTATCAAGTATGTTTTAATTATAAATGAGGTTTAACCTCATTATAATTAAAATATTCTTGATACTGATTACAATGTAACTTCACGTTTAGTTTTCGCTTTGTCAAATAAATATATACAAATTTGCAGTGTTTTTACAGTTTTACTTGTTTGGTCTGTGTAGTAGTTAAAAATGCTGAAACACGTCACCAAAATGAGGAAAATCAGGGTGAGTAAGATGGGCTTTTATACCATAGATAATTTCAAAGGGAATCGATATAATCCCTCATTCCCAAATAATCATAATCATAAAATGTGTATTTATCTCGACATCTTTTTCCAAGCACTGATTAGTATAATTAACAATCTTAAATAGAGAAAGGTGTCCGAGGTAGGGGGATCCTCAGTTTCAGAACACCCGAGTCTCTTAGATAGGACATGTTATTTTTTTTTAATCAATTGCCTCTGTCTTATAACTTCTGAGTGACCCTCTTCTAACGCTTCTACATCATCCTTCACCACATCAACATAAAAATGTTTTTAAACATACAAATTCCAAAATGTTCCATTCGTCCTAAAATTTATTCTCACTTTTGAATCTTCCAACACAGATCATTGACTTGGTTCTAAGACAAAGCATCTTACATCTGTCAACGACCTCGCACGACGACGACCAGTCGTATACTGTCATAATATGTTACACAAGAAGTATTAGTATCCCAGTTAAAGTATTTAATATGGAAGGTACGCTTGTATTTCTTTTTATTTTAGTTAGAGATGTAAATGCGACTTGAGTTTATATTCTGCTGACGGCGGTGTTCAATTGTTTGTGTTCTAAGACGATTCCATGTCTTCACTTCTCTTCCTTACTGAAAAGTCCACGAATACTTCCATAAAACTTTGATTTTTTTCGATGCCTGACTTACAAGTGCCAAGGCTGATCCAAAAATCTGGACAGAACTATTATAACCCTTTTTCAGCTTTGAAAATATTGCTATAGTTCTTGTGTCATATCCAGGAAATGTGATATTGCAGTCATGACACCTATTGATGTTTTTCCTAAATATTAAGTACTTAATTATTTGTCATACCTACCCAAATACGTTCCTATAGATTTCGAATCCCCAACGCTTTTGACTAAGTCAGATCGCCAAAGCCAGATACACCACTACATCTGTCAATGACCTCAGTTGCCGACGCCCAGTCTAAAAAAACTGTCATAATATGTTACATAAGTATTAGTATTCCATCGTTACGTCAGGCTGCATTTTTGAACGACTTGACTTCGTAATATTAGGTGTGTTCAAGTTCTACACCTATAATGTTACATCAGATTGGTTAGTCATCATTAAATTCTTAGCTAGACTAGAAACTGGCGGTTATGGAAAATATTAAGCACGGTTTCCGCAGTAGGTTCAATTACGAAACTTGATTTCCGCAAACAACTTGTTTTGGTAGCAGGCCTAGCAAGTCGACTTTTTGGCAGTTTTACTATAACAAAATACGCGTTATTGCGGATCCGTGCTAACCTCAACTAATTTGAGAATGCGAAAGTAAACCTGCAATATCAGCACTTATAAAATTAAAATTCGTCAAAAGTAAACCTGCTTCTGCTCTCTTCATCGTGTCTTACTTACCTATAGTAAATTTCATAGGGACTTCATCGTGTTTACCTTACCTATAGCCAATTTCATTATGACCACCTCGAATATGGCAATTTTTTGCTTGAGTATATGCTAACCTGATTCTATTGGCCTTCTTTACACTCTTCAATTTCGGACCCGTATAAATTATTAACCATCATAATCTACATCCTGCTCCATTGCTAGATGCAGGTTCTTTATTATTGTTGTTCAAACGCTTACCACTCTTTCATCTCCCACTTTTTCGAGTCTGAACATCCATTTCATATGTCAAAATATCTTAATTGAATTTACGTATCGTCTTTCATAAATCGTTTAATTGCGTTATTAAAAGTAACATCACGTATCCAGTTACTAGGACGATGGCCCGCATTCGGCGACATTAAAGCAACCATCAACCACACGTGTTTGGTTGTTCTACCCAGAGTAACCGGGTTCTTACTTAATTAGGTTACCCGGTATTATGTTTCTCAGTAACATTTCACACATTTTACATTTCGGCTGTTTTTGCAACCTCGTTGAATATATGACCCAGGTCCACCGTAAACGTTTGTCGGTCAATTACATCATTGTCCAAACAACCTGATTCCTACTTTCTATTGGGATTTATGGATTTTACATAACTGGTTTGGTTCACGAAAGTATGCTCATTACATAAAATAGCAGGTTGTTTTTAACGAAGATGTCGGCTTACTTTCCTCTTAATATCTGCAATATAAATCAATCATAACAATTTATTTATTTATAAATATGGAAATGCTAACGCGATCGATTTTGATAGTTTACATCATGTAAATCGCAGTGTACGAGTATATTGTCACGACGAATGTTGTATTTAACGGTTTGTGGTTGTTTAATTGAATATAATCAAAGCAAATAAATTATGTAAATGGTTGTCGTAAGCGGTCATCAATCGAACCTATATTGTCGATCATTCATTATGGATGATTTGTCACGTCTGCTGGGCGCCTAAAGTGACATTGACTTTCTTATTGTCTGCGGCTGATAGCGCAGCGGCGAGGCTTGGTGCGCGCACATGCACGCCGCTCGCCGTGACGCGCGCGCGCATCAACGCTCCGCGACCGGCTACCGCGCGCCGGGCCCGCGACATGCCCGCAGTGAAAGTATTCAACATATTCGGCGGACAGAAGCCGACCGAGAAGCACCCTCCCTCCGCCCCTCCCGCGCAACAGGGCGCACTGCAAAAGTTCTACAGGACTTTTTCAGTCGGACCAGAACCTGCACCCGAGCACAAGGGCAGCAAAGTGACCGCGATCGCCGCCTGTCTCGAACGTAGGATCAGTGAACCTGTGAAAATTAACAGTGATAACGTGCAAAAGTTTGTTACTAAAGTCAATATTAGCGACTCTGTTGTGAATACCAAGACTGAGAGTGCGACGCCGCGGCAGCACGTGTACGAAAACGTAAACATTGCTGGCGATAATAATGTGGTGCGAGATCATTTACTCGATGAAACTAAAGGATATTCTTCGATCTACGAAAACGTAGCTATACTTAAAGCCGAGTCTTTACCTCCGGGTGGTACTAGTTCTGAGACTAAGTTGAACAAGGCTTTGGAATCTTTTGATAAAATCTTATTGGAATTCACTTGCACGTCACTTACATCCGATGTAAAAGCTGCAAAGAATTATTTTATTCCGCCTAAATTGCAAAAGTCTAAGACTTGTAGCATTATTGAATCACGTTGTATATTGAAGAAAAGTAATTCGGACCCGGAGAGTGATTGTAAAACCAGAAATAAAGTAGCACGGAACAATTCCATAGACAAAACAACGAGTCTGTGGAATCTGGACGACATGAAGGGAAAAGAATTGACGGCTCCGTTGGTGCCCCTGAGTACGCCACCCAATGACAAGATGAATCCTGATAAATATGCTACGTATAAAATTTCATCAAAAAACTCGTCTCGGCCGAACTGCTTCAAAGCCGAAGATCTAAAAAAACTTGATGTAAAAACGAGAATACTCAAGAAAACTTTATCTAATCCACCGTCGACACCCGTTCCGGTTGTATCTAAAACGAAACCAGTAATGAAAAAAGTCGAGAAAAAAGTGAGCGACCCAAAGAAAACAAAACCTAAAACATGTACAGATAATGGATCGTTAAACATAAAGATTAGTTTAGAAAGTAAAGAGCCCCCAAAATCACAAATGCAGAAAGCTAAAAGCGTGTGGGAAATAGGAAACGAATATGTGATTTCACCTGGCTTAGAGAGAACCAAGTCTACAACTTCTATCGCGGGCTCTCCTAGTAAGATCCCGGTGATAAGGAGTCAAATGTCGCATAACAAGTTCAGCAGCACCAGAGCGCTTTTTTCTCCCACTCCGGTTGATCTAAGTAATGTAGACCAGGCCAGAGAGTGTGCTCAGAAAAAGAAACCGCTTGCGCTACGAAAAAACAACGAAAAGCCCGACGCAAGCAAACAAATAAGACAAAAGTCGCTCCTCAATCTTAAATCCGACGTAAAGCGACAAAACGATAAAACTAAGAAAGAGCCGGTTGACACTAAAAGAACAGTACTGTCATCGAAAACAACATTGAAAGACTATTCTGACGAAATAAACGCTGTGCGAGCCAAGTTGCAGCACAGAACGATTAACAAAAGAGATTTAGTCGTTGCGCCTGAGCCCAAACGAAATGAAAATCAATCAGAGGAAATCGATTCGACACTGTCACCTGTTAAGTCTATTGTGAAAAAACTGGAGTTGAAAACGGCTAAAGAGTTGAAAACAGAAACATCTCAATTTATAAACTGTAAGGTAATCCCGCCGGTGCACAAGGAGTTATGCGTAGCAAACACGACTTTCCACAACCACTTGAGCACACTTGTCGGCCGACAAGTCAAATATGTTGAGTCAAGGGACGACTCCAAAACATGCTCGCAGATCGAGAAGCTAGCTCTACACAAACAAACTGATGAAAAGATATCCGATACCCACTCGGATTGCAGCGACGATTCCGGTCATGTCTCCAACGACGCTGTGCACGATAATGACGTAGCATTTGATACCGTGCACGACTTGAGTCCTGTGAATAGCGTGGACGAGGTGGATTTCAAAGTGTTCGACGGTCCTAAGCAGTTTGGGATAGATTTGTCGGAGAATGCGCAGAGCGTGTGTCCCGTGCGGCCTGCGAGGCGCAGCGGGCGCGGCAACGAGGTCGCTAGCGGTACCCGCGCCACCGACGTTCCGAAAGTGGACGAACAGGTACGACACTGTTAACATATCGATAACAACAAATTACAGGTGCTGTTTATCCGCACTCCCTCGATGCAAACATGCTACAATTTAGATCGCAAACGATATTAAATCTTGCTCCGTTCATGCTGACTAGTCAAACTAGATATACACTCGAAAGCTGTGCGCGGTGCACTCCCATCAATATTACCGCGCAACGGTCGAAGACCTCTTTACCATTTTGTCAACGTAACAACTTACTATATTTGTAAAATACGCACGAATAACTGTGAATGCAATGACTACACCTATAGAAGAAATTGCACGTTATTAATATTCGCATCAATGACCCAAACAACATCGTTCGATTTGAATTGGAATGAATTTTAAATATAAAAAACTTTCACATATTTAATATCCATAAATTGTCATTTAGTTTTATTTTTATTCAATAAATCTAATATCATTGGGGCATTAAAGTTGCGAACGATAGAGATGTTATTACTACCGGCGGTATAGTCTTTAATGTTATTGCTACCGATTTCTCTATTCCATCGACATTAATAAATTAATGTATGTATATACAATGCGTCGTTTTGTATCGTTCTTGATGAATGTTCAGACGAAAGTAACACGCCGGAGTCAAAGAATTTTGTAGGGTGTCAAACAGCAAGTCTTATTATGTAAGCTTCAACATTCTTCGATTATAATGTTTTTTTGCATAAAGCGATGATTTGTTGCGTTTATTTTATTACGTAATCCTTTAACGATGAACAAACGCATTCTTTTGAAAATCCGACGTAATGCTTGGGTTACATCATGAGACTCATTCTGATTCTAGGACACGTAAATATGCACTTTAAATGGAGTGTAATAATTATATTTTGAACGTTTCGGCAATTTATTTGGCAGTGTAACGGCCAGATGTACCGTAGGGGTCAATTTTGGGGCAAGATTTGTTTACGCTTTTACTTTCACTAAATGCTTGCGGTTTTTCTCATTATTTCATGTCGTCTGTTGCTGTGTATTAATGTGATAGACTAATGTACTTGTCTCACGTTTTGCATGCGGTTAGAAAGTAGATTGATATGTTTTGGTAAGGTGCATTACGTATGATTTGAAGTACTTTAAGTTCACCTGTTGCATGTCGTAGCGTTGTGGCCATGACAAAGTGAAGTCCGTGAACATTTAATATTCATTTATCTTCACGCTATGTTTAAATAGTATAAATGATTTCCATATTCATTACTTTGGTCTATTTGTTCATTTAAAGTGGGACAAAAATGTTCACCTACATATTTTCGATATCAAAAGTCAAATGTCACCACCCATTTGCATTGAAATTAGACATTATCACATTATTCGACACTATCTTCTCTCGCATAAATTTTGCTTCGAGGTCAACGAAGGTTGAAGACTGAGCTCAATGTAGATTTAGACCACGACATACTGCATTTAGACAAAATTTATTTTAATATTCCTGTTCACAACGTAATAGACTACTGCTTTTAGGCTTTCTCGTAATCATGCCATCGGCCCCTGTCGATTTCTATGAAACTAATTGAAACGCAGTAATTCTAATTGCGCAACTGCATACCATTTATACCCGGATCGCCATACTTTGCCAGTATATGGACAACAGCTTTCCAAGTTTTAAATGCACACCTCACCCTGGGCGTGATGCGTTGCAAATAAAAAAGTCGACACTTTCGATTTCGACTTTCTCGCGTCACAATGTGACAGCAAATATTACGTGCAAGTCCACTTTATGTACTTTCCATGATACTCTGAAATGGAATAAAATATAGTGCCTCTTGAAGAGTTTCATAAAAAAATTGTTGACTCAAATTCATGCTTAAATGAAGCCGGTAACCTCAGACTGTTGATTTGTCATGACCTCTGTAAGATCAAAAGTCAAGAACTCCATGCTGTAGTTTCACACACATAAATAGTTATGAAAAGACTTGCAAGATCCGCTCACACGAAAGGCAAGGAGGCGTAACAACACAAACATAAATTGTCGAAATCCCTTGTATGTAATTTGCTCTTAAATGGTTCTTAATTAACGAGTAATAAATCTTTAATTCATTGATGCACAGATGTTTCGTCATTGGAAGACAGAAACTACTTCCCGATAACTGCAAATTGCATTAATTCACGTTCTACAATTTATACTTATAGTCCGCGTGGAAGTCGATAAAATACAGCCCATGTTACTCGCTGATAATGTAGCTTTTTCTATAGGTGAAAGAATTTTTTAAATCGGTTAAGTATTTTTTCAATTTATCCATTACAAACAATCATCCAAAAAATCAAATATTTTCTCTTTATAATATTAGTTTTTTAATGTTATAAATTATAAAGAAGTAAAATCTGTGAGTTTGTATGTAGGGGTAATATTCGGAACTACTGATCCGGTTCCGAAAATTCTTTCACTAATATGAAGCAACAGTATTGACGAATATCATAGGATATTTTATGTTAAAACAATACATTGCACGCTGAAGAAGTCGCGGGCAGAAGCTAGGTGATGATAAACTAACTATCGATGTGAATGTTTTCTTCTATACTCATTCGCTTATCTCGTGTTTTTGGGAACAATATTCATCCAAGCGATCTCAAACATAACAATCATCTTAATCCATCTGAATTGTAAGCAATGACTCACTTAATGGAGGAAAAATCGAGTTATTTAAACAGCTCAATTATTTAACAGCACAACTGGCCTAGTTTAATTCTTTTCACAGATCTTCATTTATTGCTTGAAGACCTAGATCTACCAATAGATAAACCTAGATAGGAAATAGATTTACATATCGTTTAACCTGAATCCATCACATTAATTTAATCATTCGGATCAGAAATTCAATCAATCCAATTAAAATCTTTTCTCGTATATTTCTCATCATTTGCACATCCAAATGTTTCATAACATTGTCTTGTAGGGTTGACTTACGAAAACCTTTGCCATGCTTAGAACGTTGTCATATTAAGCTGTGGTGACGAGAAAAACGTGACGTATTACAAAAATGAAAAGTAACTACGTAGATCAATGAGACAAAATCCAGAAGTGATCAATGGTTTCGTAAGGTGATCGACGAACGTACTATTCAACTTTTCACTTTTCTTCGAATTCATCGCATTTCGATTTATTAAGGAGTCACGTCTTCTATTTCGAAGATTGCTTTCAAATTAGACGTTAAGTTAGGTTCGAGTCATGTTGTTGGCATCTGATGCCGGGATATGCTCATCACGTACTGCTTTCGCTTGGGGGAAAGCCTGTCCTTCTATCAAAACGACTAAAACATTGGCTAGTGTCTCTGGTATTGCTCAATCTGTTTTCGCTATACGTAACGGAGTAAAGGTTTACTTTCTTATAGTTTCTTGTATTTTTTTTACTTTTCGCTCTTTCTCAACAAACACTGTTTGTTTTGTTTTGTCCACGTCTGTTTTTTTTTTTACAAACAAAACGTGTTGACAATCATTAAGCTACTATTTACAAACACCAGTTATAACAACATACAAATACAGTCGTAACAATTTTTCTCCCTCTAACATTTCCTATACCTACTAACTGCTAATACCAGTTCATATCAACGGTACACGCATTTGCTTCACAAATATTAACATTTCCTCGTATTCCATGCTCGCGTGTTGCTTCCCTCGTAAATGTGTGCCGGTTCCGCGGTTAATCAGTTCTTTCCGTTTCGTCTTCTTGACCTTTTATTGCCTTTTTCTTTGCCACTTTGATTCTGCTTGTCTAGACATGTGGTTAACGCATCCCTCTTACTTTAGTTATATTTATAAGAGCTGAACGCAATAAAAGTTGTTTTAAAATGGCTTTAGGAAATTGGTAATTTAGAAATTATCGTGTGGTGTTAACTTTTATGTCCTGTGTTCGCTCATCATCGATTTTGACTGTAAATTGAGCTTCATTTAAATAGACTAACGACTTTTTAGTATGAGGATAGGCAGAAACTACAGAACGCCATCTGCTACGATCCTTACGTACTCCTTTTATTGCTTTTTCCTGAGCTTCGCGTTAGCATATAATTATGGCACGTATATTTCTGTCCATAATTTCACATTAGTACCTGCACACTTGCTCAGTTTGATCAACTGTCGCCCTCACGTGTTAGCATTGCATGCAGCATGCGGTATCTAGCGGTGCTAATGCGCCAAGCGGCAATACCGTTAAAATACTTATGATTTCGCAATGAACAGAACAAATTAGTTAATTAAAACATATCTTCCTGAATCATTATCATTCGGATTCCGTGTTTTCTGAAACTAAAGACGAGGAACAATAAGAGATTCGTGTTACATAATAATTATTGAATGAAACGAATTGATATTGAATTAAACAATATACATGAAACTCAATTTGTTGTTACGTAAAAGTAAAACATATCAGATTAATCTTTTGACTCAGTTCAGAAGTTACATTAAACAGTTAGTCATCCATATGAGGTTATGAAAATGAGTTCTGTAACCAAATATTTTGGTTAAGCCCGACGTGCGAGTTTGGAAACAAATGTCAGTTCAGGAATTCCTCTCAACACAATATCATCTGCAGCTTCAACAGACGATGATCGGTTATATACGAAATTGTTTAAAATATTTCCTCTCCAAAGTCTGGCAACATGTAAGAAGATTACAACTGAGCTTGTTTTAGTACTTTAAAATATTGTTTGATGCTATTCATTGTTTATAATAATTTCATCTATTTATTTAGGACACTCTTTAAAATATTCGAGAGCTTGTTCCTCATATGTAACCTTTTTATCTTCAATGTCAACATTGTGATTGATAAAAAAAAAATGTATCCTATTTCTTTCTTTCATTTTCTTAACTCCTTACTTGTCACTCTCATGTTTTGATACCAATGAAAAGTTATATGGTGTTCTATTATAAAAGATCACACAATACAACGTACCTATATTTAGAAACTCATTCTCACAGTATCAATTGTATATCGATTTCACTTTTTTGTCTACTCTTGTAATTATTTAAAAAGTGTATCAATCACTGTTGGTAATTATATTTGCGTTTGTGTCGGACCGGCTTCTACAATGTAAGTAATTAATATCTTGAGTAGTATCTGCGTTTTGTCCGAACGTTCGTCGAGAAAGTCTATTATAGATACAATGGCTGTAACTACAGAAATGATTGCCTTGTATAAGTATTATAGAAGTTTTTTCCTTCGTCAATTCTTCCAAGTATGAGTTACTCTTATGATTCATTGCTAGCGTTTGAAATAGGATTAATTTAGGCTTGTTATTGGGTCAGAGACCTCTCGTTAAAAAATAGGCTGATGTATGATCATGTTTATGAAAGGAAACACTGATTCTAATTGGGATGTTTTTATTCTTTGATATTAATTTATGTACATCATTCATTTCGAAGAGTATAAATGAGGTGGGAGCTTAATCTTTTTTGAGGTCTTTGTATGTTCCGCTTGCTCAAAAGTGGTTGATGGTAACAGTCTAAAGTTTTTTTGTATAAAATACTGGACATAATCAGACTTGATTGGCCATTTATGACAAAAATAAGCTTGTCATCTTCATGCAAAAAGTCCAAAATGATTACATATAATTTGTGTTAAACTAAAAACTAAAACCGTTGTTTGAAGTCCGAAGTAAATAGCTTCTGACATGCAAGACATCTTTTGAGTATTATTGGACATTTTTTGCAAAGCTTAATCTGAAATGTCAAAATTCACCGTTGTTCCAGTTCAAGAAAGAAGTAGAGCTATACAAGACGAATAGTGGCGTCGCTTTCTCCCGCTGAATAATTTCGACTGAGGCACTTCCCTATACGGCTCCTGTTCTATCTGTAACACAAAATCAATGGCCATATATTCAAATTAGGCTGAGAATCGGAACTTTCTGAACGTCAAAATTACATAAGACATTCCCCCAAAACGCCTGCCCTTCGCCACTTCTTAGTGCTTTATCTCGGATGAAGTAGTGGCGCAACAAACTCCACAGCAGCACATATATCTGTTAGAAGAACTTAACTCTTTATAATAGTATGCAAAGTAACTGATATTTCAAAACAAAAAAACACAAAACATTAAATTAAATTATTTGCCATAATTACTCGTATGTTAGCAAGCACGCTCCAATATACCAACAAAAACATAACGAAGCAAAACAGGGACTATTTGAATATTTGACAATTTGGGATGCGCTAAGGTAACCCGCGAAATTCAATTTTTTTTTTTTTTTTTTTTTTTTTTTTTTTCAATTTGCAGGTCAGTGTCAGGTTGTATGTTGGCTTTACAGAATTATAATAATAAGAATCAGCAATACAACTCCTTAAGTTAGAATAATCCTCAAATTTCATAATTTCATGAAATAGTCATTCAATAGGATTACATGAACTTCGAGAGTTGTATTGATGATTTTTATGATTATAATTCTATAAATAAATATTTAATACGGCCGCAAATCATATTTAGATCAATATACTCGTACAACCAGAAACTGACATGGAAATTGCAAAAAACGTAAGTAAAATTGAATATTGCGGGCTACTTTCGCCTTAAGGCGCGGTGTTACCTCAATATTCACAAAAAACTGGTTTCTTGGATAGTCGAGTATGACGTAACGCAATGAAAATATACGACGCAAAAAATACAGTGGACAGAGAAGGGTTTAAAGAAAAATTTTAACCGAATAGAATAGTAGAAAATAATTTGATATTCCCAATAAAAAATACTTTACAAAAATCAACTTTGGCGTCGAACATCTCCGTATTTTCAGCGATAACAACATTATTTTTTTTTGAGTTCAATAGGATAAACATTATTTTATAACTTTAACCAGACAATTATTTAATTTAATGTGTATATTCTGAATAATCTAAATAAAACCCGTAAAATAAATGCCCATTCGTAGCTTACTCACATCGTCAACCCAAATATTTATTCAATTTTCAACCTTATTTAATGCTTTGTAATTGTGAAAATAGATATTGCGGTCATACTTTAGTCGTCGGGCTAACGTATAGCGCACAGACGAAGTTGTGTGAGTGCAGCTGTAGCGTTTAAAATCGTAGTCAGTCCGCGCCTTAAGAAAAAGTTGTCAATTTATGTGCGTGCACACTAGTTACTTCGCAACATGTAATATAACGGGTAGTTGGAACTACGTGTGTAAATAACACCTTGCTTGTCATTTGTAGTGTTATTGGACTTTCTTCTACTGCTGTCATTGTAGGTTTGTGTATGATTATATGAGTGATGGTTGTCAACTGTATTTTCTTTGTCCTAAGAGAGTTCTAGCGTTTTATTGGTAGTATGCGACTAGTCATTCCATTAGCTGACCTTTCCACCAGCAGAAATTATGATTAATCGTCTTAGTGTATCTATTTTCACCACAGTTTATATTGATCTATATTTGGTGTTTAATTTTATGCAAGCTTTTAAATAACTTGTATTCTCTAAAACGTTCGTAAAGAGTAGCTAAGAGACCAAAACAGAAATGTCCAAATCAAACCCTAAAAGAGTCCCACCATTTCATTTTTTTTACGTCACGACCATAATAATGAAGCGACACCATAAAAACGCTATAAAAAGCCGATCAGAACGTGGTTACGAAATGTTGACGGCACCTGACAGTGTCCGTAATGACAAGCCTGCAGGTAATTGAGAGCTGCAGGTGGTCGCGCGTGGTTGACGACTTTTGACAATTGGTCGTCGTGAGATTGGTAATGACCACCGAATACTGTATAGGCATGGTCGATATGAGTAGTTGAGTACTTCGGAGACTCTTTTTGGATTTTCAAATTGAAAGTGGTGTGTTATTGCTGATGATCGTTATCATTATCATCAAACTTTAGTAACACATTGCTAGATATGGCTTCTCTAATATCACGTCATTTAGGGTGACCCTCAGGCATTTGCTTATTGCTCATCTTATGTATCAGTAAACGCTTTGTGTGGAATATATTTAAGTACCTTCTTCCTCCGCATTTTATAAACGGGAATGATATTCCTCATCAATAATTTTGTTGTGTACAGCTATTGGCTAAAAAGCATGGCTAAGATCGTAACTTTAAAGTTATACAAAGGTTTTACAGTACGACATTTCTTAACTACGATCCGGACTTGTCCCCAATAAATAAACGTTAGCTCACCCTTGTGACATTGGACATAAAATTGACAACGGTAAAGTTTAGCTATACACTCCTGCATTAGCTTCAATCGTGCATACTTCGCTTAGCGTTTGTTTTATTTATTCCGGGATGAAAGACAAATATTTTAACCTTAAGCTTGAACTCAAAGTAATAACTCGAAACTGGTATTAATCCGTTGAGACCACTTTAATGTTATTGAAGAAAATGCTTGTAAACACGCTAAACAGACATGCAAATCTTGCACTAAACAGTTTTATATTAAAGGTCGATTTAATTGTAGTGATGACAACGCACACATAGATAGTTATATACCTCTCGAAGTTATACTAAACGTTAATAATATGCAAACGAAAAGTGCCATCAATACAAGAGCTCTTAAAAAACTTAATGATCACTATCCAATGAAAATTCCATAATATTACTTTTGATGTTCTTTGTGCTAAGCAAGAAGTGAAACTCGATTCGCCCAGCCAGCTTGGCGACTAGAAACCACGGAATGTTTTCTCTGAAACGGCAAATTTGAATAATAAAGGTAGATTATTGAGTCTTTAGCTTTTCTGATCTGCGAATTAATTGTATAGTTAATGTGTTAGAGAGTTAGGTTGGTACGTGTAGAGATTGGGTGCAGGGTTATATCTTTTGAATGAGGTTGAATCGTGTGTGGTTTGTGTTTTAAGAATTGAGGCTTCTTTCTCTTCTTTTTAGTGATAACTGGTCATGTCAGACAGTCACTCGTGTTTCTTAAATTATCGATTTTGTCGCATAAGTGTTTCATCCGAAAGGATTCAAATTGTCATCATCATCCTTACCGTTGTACTCATTAGTCGGCTTTTGGTCCAATCTACTGCTGGTGTTGTATTTCGATTGAACAATTGCATCTGGCTTCTAGTCTGCAAGGCTGTCAAATTGTTGTTTTTGATTCATAAAAGCGAGCACTTTCCATATTTGACAGAGACAGCGTTATTCCTGCTCATTAATCTAATATGTAACTACATATAATCGGTATGTGAGAACCAATGAAAGCCACCGAACCTAGCTTATCTTGTAACCAAACAAAAGTGTCACATCGAAATTACCAATTATAATGATAACGCACATGAAACCACCATCGTATGCTATTATTTCTCAGAATCCGAGGACGTGTTGATATGCTGACACCGTATCGCGTCGTTAGTTAGTCGGGTTCGTCTTACGTGCTCGGACTTATGCGCGCCTAGTAATGCGGCTGAGAATATCGGTATGCCTGTTATCTAAAAGTTAGATTTTAGATAGATAATAGATGATTAGGAGAAACGGCTAGATTTTTGCAGATCGTATGTTGGAGTTATGATAACCTTGTAGTCTTTATTGGTTGGTTTTGTACCATAAGTAGCATTTATAATGGACAAAACCTTCACGACTTGGAGAGTATGTCAATGTTTGGCTTTTCTAATGGTCAGCCAATAACTATAATCCTTTTTGTCATAATTTAAAAACAGACTTTTTGACAGCTGAATATTGTTGCTCCTATATAGTCCTTTCGTTATCGGTCTTCTGTATGTCGCTAAAGGCTTTTCAATAATCCCTTCAATTACCATTTCATTTAACCTTTTATCTTCAATTAAACAACATAATAACACTTTTCTTATTTTTACTAATCTAATCACAATCGTCGGCAAGTGGGTATTACGCTAGCAGTTGTAACCTACCTATTGTTTGTTTTATCATCATCGCCATAACATTCGAGTTTCTAAACTGTTTTTATTACAAACGGTGTGCTGTTACCTTATGTTACGACTGAAAGCAAGTTATTTTACATGCGTGCTTGCGTTTGCAACTGCAGGTTTAACTGATAGTGATGTTGCAAGGTTTACGATGTCGACGGAGGTTTGTTAGTGGGTTTATGAGTTTGCAGTTCTTAATTATCTGCTCGGCGAGTATTTTGAAAAGTTTTAGAAATTATGCGCGCGTTTCACATTGGTTAGTCACTTGCATCGTCCACTTTACATTGTTCATTGATAGTGATCTCCAGATTACTATTATGTGGTTCCTTATCAACATTTTAAAGCTGTAGAAACCTCAGCTCTTCTACCTGTTGCAACTTTTCTCCGATCAGCGCATCTCAGTCTTGTTTGCTATTGGTTCGAATTCATTGACATACCTATATGGCAGCTGTTCTACTAAAGTATGTTGTTGTCTCATACGCAGCAGCTCCACCGTCGTCGTTCTCTTTATGTATTCATTTATTATTGTAACGAATCTTATTAATCATAAACATATCTGCTTATAAAAGCCTGTATTTCTCTACCTGAGTGCATCCTTCAAACAACCAACTAGGCACATAAAGAAATGAAGACTTTCTAGAACAAACAGCTGCTCATACTTTTCCTGTGCCATTTCCCGACATAGAAAGTTGGGCTCTCGGTAATGACGTGTGTGTCGAAGTAGGGCTGACAAGCAAATGTTTTTTGAAAGAGATTTTATATCTATTGAAAATGATCGGAGAACCAAAAATGTGCTTGAAGTAATCAGGGATAGGAGCAGTGGTGGCTTAGTGGCAACGGCCCTGACTTACGACTAGGTCGTGGGTTCGAACCCAGGCAGGCGCTTTACTTTGTGTAAATAATTTCATCACCATTGCTCTCAAAACGGTGAAGGAAAACATCGTGAGGAAACCTGTGGGAACATCATAGGTTAATTATGCTAAGGATGGGCAGACGTCAGGACCCTTGAAGTTGTTTTGATTATTTTTGTATTGAGGAAAGTACTGTAAAAAAAAAAATTGTTTATTTGTGATGCAAGTGTGCAAGTTTGTGTAATGGACTTGGTTCCATTGTGCAATGACAAATGCTCACGCGCATACAACGACATTTTTCAAAAAACATGCAGATGTGTTGAAAAAATTGTTATAATTGTATCTATAGAATGTTCTTGCGCCTTGAGTGTTTTTTTTTGTTATTCTATCTTAATACATACCATATAAATAGCTTATATGTTCCCACTGCTGGGAACACAGGCTTCCGCTCGGTGAGAGGGAATGGGCGAAATCCAGCACACGGGCCCGGTTGGTAGATGTCACATGTCTTCGAACTTTTGGTTCTAGGACATGCCGATTCATGTTTTCCTCACGATGTTTCCCTTCACTGTTTTGAGATCAGTGGTGATGAAATAATTTACACAAAGTAAAGCGCCTGCCTGAGACCTACAACTCGTAAGTCGCGGCCATTACCACTAGGCAACCGCTGCTCTCTCATTCAATACATTCCATGGTTTAGAAACTATTTCAAAATGTACAATTTATCTTAGATAAAAGTGAAAACCCTGAGATAGTTAAAACGTTATTGGTTCAGTCAGGCGGCATTCTTTGATGGTGAATCGTAAGCAATTATTAATTACATAAATGAGAATGTTAAATATTTCCAATTAATTCAATTAATTGTTTAAAGATTTCACTTGCTTGGAGAAAATAAATTAGTTTGTGGAGAAAACTGGCAAACTATAAACTATTTAAAAGAACTCAATAAAGAAAAACTATTAAAAACGAATCAACAAATATTAGTTTTTAAACCACAAATTATTGATCTTAAAGTTTTTTAAATAATTCTATCCAAAATATCATTTCAACTTTTTAAACACACAGAACATTCTAAAAGCTTAATAATATTTTTTTTTTTTTAAACTGGATTCACATCCTCGTCTCCAGTTTTTTAACATAATTATTTATCCTCAAAAAACACAATATAATCTAGCTTTTTTGTTTAATACTCCATGGTCGGAATACTGGTTTAATTTACTACAAATTAAAATCGCGACGACCCTGAAATTCTGGTGAATCACGAAATGTAGGTATGCGCTGGCGCATCTTCACGATTTTGAAGCGATGCGTTCATTTGATGACCGTTGATTCGTTTAATTAACTGTTATTTACTTAAAATAGACACTAATTTGCCTAGTTTTGTGATTTGGTTTGGGAATAATTAAATTGTTTGTTGTTTTCATACAACGTCGAAGGCTATTTAGTACAACCTGTTTCTGTCTTTAATGAAATCGATTTACTAATTACAACGATACAAAGATCTTTTGGCGCGTGGCCAAAATCGGAACTAAAGCCGCCATCTTGTTTTTAAATACAATTTCACAAATTTATAACTCACCAATATCCTTGTAAATACATTTTAAATGTACAAGCTCCAGCTGACAGACAAACAGACATACAGTCTAAAACACAGCAAATAAATAAATGAAAGTTATAAAACTAAAACCCAACTACGACAAAAAAGTCGTCGAAAAAGGTATAAACACAACAGACAAACAAACACGCATCAACATAACAACATCACAGACAGACAAATTAAAAATCCGGAGTCACACGTGTTAGCCATAAATCGAAAAGATTACGTGTGAAAAATATAAAATGACAAATTACTCGAAAACGGTTGACATTGGCATACTTGTCATGAGATGTCATTTGGTTACAAATGACCTCTCCTATATCACCTTAGCGGATTGCCGACATATAACCCATAATCCTGTATATATCTTTGAAATGGACTAATTAAACCCCACATTCGATAACCAGCATGGCATAATCTCATAATCTCCCGTGACCCAAGAGCTGGTTTTTACTTTGGGCAGAGGCTAAGCATTGCCATACAACGTGGCAATGCGGCCAGTCTCTTGGGTACATTACCAGTCGACAGCGATGCGGATGAATTTTACGATATTTTAGTTTTTGAACAGTTTTAGTTAAGTTAGAATATAATATATAATTTTGCTATTTTTATTTAGTCATAAGTAGATATTATTAATGAATGATTAAAATTCCCAAAAACTTGAAAATGTAATAATTATCAAGTTTAAAATTAATTTCAAAGGTCAATATGGCCTCTTTGCATTGTTGATCTGCCAATGTTCCCACTGAAACAATAAAAAATGGCATAATTAAATATAAATATAAGTGAGACTTTGTGTTCTCTAGAGGGCGTCATTTATAGACTTTAATGTGACGTCGCATAGCTTATTAGACGCTTAGCGGACGATCAAGACGGTCCCAACTTCCAACGATACCTAATTTATCAAATTATGATCAGTAGTTTAGAAGTCATGAGGTAACAGATGAACATGCATACCGGTCAAAATCATTGCTTCGCTAGTCGGGTAAATTGTCAACAAATAAAAAGGGTTGAAGTTAGTATGCGAAGAAAGCTAAGAAGGTAGACGTTGGTCAGTTTTCAAAGAGGTAGTAATGATACTATGAATAGTAAATCATAGCTACATCATTTCAGATAGTACAATCTGACAAGCTGCAACGACCCGCATGTGCACAAGCACAGATGCACAGATCAACAGCGCACCGGGGCGGCCCAGTTATCCACTCTTGCTAATATGGACATAACTGCAGAAATAATTTGCTGTTACTGTGTTCGAGATAACTACAGGAAAGATTGCTTGTACTTAGATAGCTGGGGGAAAGGTAGTAGTAGAGTATGTTGTTTATGATGTTATGTGTAGGTAGGTACTTGTTTTGTTGTAGTACTTTCATTTGTGTTGAGTGTAAGAAAGGTTATTGAGAATATCCAGAGTTTCTAAAAAGACGATTGAAATTTCGGTAACACGTATATCTGATGGTGTTAAGTTTTATGCACGTTTGGTCTCGTTATTGCTGGTAATAACTACCTTTATCAAAGTTGGCAAAACGTTAAACAGCAGAATGGAATTTGGCCTACGGAAAGTCTACGAACCATGTCAGAATCACTTCTTAAAGAGAGTTGACAGAGTTCCCGACAATGTTGATTTCTTTGTTTAAGTTAGTATGATACATAAACGGGGTATATTGACGATACTTTTAAGCCATTTATTGGGTACTTTGCAAATTGCTGTGAAATCAGATCTTCTATTGACGTTGATCAATCGAGTTTTTTCTTTTCATCTATTAATTTTTCGTTAGCTGCCTACAGATTTATTCAAATTTTGACGATCGTTACTGTCGCTCAATATGCTGTGTTTTGATGATAAATAAACTTTGTCAGCTCCTCACATATTTGCTGTCGCCTGTTGACGATCCAGAAATATCAAGGTTATAACCGAGACAGACGTAGCGAGCAAATCTGTAGGCACCTTTAGATATTTCCACGCTAGTACGTCCCAATAGACGAACAGTCGACGTCTGATAACGCTCCAAGATCGTAACAACAATCATAACAATAACTAGCTTCTAATAACTTGATCTATCAAGCGAGCCACTTATCAAATGACCTAATTAAATTACTAGAAGTCAATGAAAAAGGACACTTCAAATAGCATGTAGGTTATAAACAACAGTGATCGACTTAAATGATATCATGCGACCCGCTGAGTTGTTGAATTAAACTTGAGTCTATGATAAAATGGCGTGAAATAAACAGAAGCTAAATATATAGTTAGGAATAAGGTTAATTTTTATTGATTTGAAACCGTAGGGTACGGTGGTCCTTCAACCAAATCATGCCATATCTGTTAGTGTATACACGTGCACTTTTGAGGACCTAAAAAACGCCACTGATGCCGCGATTAACGTAGCCCTCATAACAGATCTGGTAGTTTTGTAGATGTCAAAATAATAATCTCATTGTTTAGACTTCTAGGGCTCGTCGATTTTGACCACAAGAGCGATTGCACATTAATTCTCAACTCAACCAAATTATTTTTTTGTAAACAGGGTCAGAGCATTCTTTCGTTGGTCTTCAATATTAAAATGTCAAGAATATAAAAATAATGCTCTTGTTCTAGTTCTATTTTCGTTTGGTCCAAAAACACCATATCAAGTCTGGCAGTTTTGTAGATATCGAAACTATGGATTTCGGTGTCGACACCCCCTTTATTTACAAACGTTGCTTAAAGTTAAGTAATTATTAGCGACTGTTCAACCATACATATTTGAAGTTTAAACTTCAATCATCGTTTATGAATAAACCCCCTTGGGGGTCAGTCCGCAAATGATAAAAAACCTACTGCTTCTCGAACGTTTTATAAAAGCTTGTCTACTTTTTAAATAAAACCCCCCATGTTTACCGTAGTCCTCCTGGACTCATCCTTGAGCAAAATTATAAATAGAGCATAGCTACCTTATTTATCTACGTAAAGAAAGAAAGAAAAAGTATTTATTGAGATTCGCACAGGAAATCACAAATTAAACTAAAAACACACTAAACATAAATAAAAAACAAAGTAAAATATATTTTTTAAGAAGGAAGTCCTGTACGAGGTCAAAAGGCTCCTCAGCATGATGCTGCGACATAAAAAAAAATGTCGTATGTAGATTTACTTCCACGAAAAAGTCAAGTTATCAAAAGAAAAGCATCATCATGATTATCTTTAGAAACAGCACATTTTTCATTGACATTTTTATAATAATACTTTAAATCAGGTAAAACTTTTACCCCACAAACCACAGGCCGGAACTGCAAACGACTGCGTGAATGGCAAGCGCTGTGTTATTCCTAACCGCCCATTCACGTCCATCTTATGCACTTGCTCCAATAACAGGTGCCATTATACTTCGGCTAAAAGTAGGCCACGGCTATAAATGGCCATAGACTATATTGTGGTCAATTGTTAATGGTCGGACATCGTGGAATGGGCCATGGAGTTTGTGGAGCTGTTGGAATTGATTTATATGGATATCTGTTATTTTAAAGTGGAAGTTAATGGTGGTTTAGAAATACATATGTGGGTCGGTTTTTGTTTGAAATGAGATTCTAATGTATGACATATTCAAAATTAGGAATTCCGTAGGCATGATTTTGGTCCAAAAATGTTTTGGTATTTTTTTATGACAAGCTGTTTTCCATTTCCGTTTTCATTCATAAATAAATTTTTGACACCAGAACATTTGATAATACCAGTCAATAAATTCATTCATTATATTGTTCTCAAATACTACTTAGCCTGATCCTATGATAAGATCAGACGTTAAATCTCCAACACATCATGTATCTACGCCAAGCATACCGCATTACCATAGAAATAGAAACCCTAAAAACAAGTTCATTCCACACATTATCGCTTAACAACATAATTGCACTTATTGCGATGTCTTTGATGAAAAAATGAAGAGTGATGGCCTGTAGTGTTACATAAATGACTTTCATTTCTAACGCGCCGTGCAACAATTATTTAGTACATGCGGGCTTTCAGCTGCTGTAGCGAATTTGACATGAAAATGTTCGAAGATGATAGAATTGGTAATGCACTGTGTTGTAATTGTCGGGTACGGATTTTTTGTTGTTGTTTGAAGTGCGATATGTATGATGCTGTTAGTTGTCTATGTGGTGGCGTGGCTTTCACAGCCATAGTCGTACGTCTTTCTTTTTAAGATCAAATGAGGGCCGAGTCACACCGGAATGGCAGCGGCCGGCAGCGACGCGGCGAGCACTTTCAGTGTGAAATAATTTTAAACTTTATCTACATACTTAAAAGACTAGTATCGCTTGAAAAGGTCGCGAGGCCGCCCGCGGTGACTCGAGCGGCCGCGCGCTACGCGCATCTTGTCGGCGGTTCTGCCCGCGGCTGCCAGCGGCGACGCGAGGCCGCTCGCGGCACCGCGGGCGGCCGCGCGTATGTATTGTAGAAACTAAACTAGTCAAGAGGTGACGCACGTGGGATCTGGAGGCCGCTGCTGGCCGCTGCCGGCCGCTGGAGGCCGCTGCCGGCCGCTGCCATTCCGGTGTGATTCGGCCCTTAGGACTAATTCGAAAACATTGAATACTTTGCTGTGAGCCTCGTACCAACAAATCCTATCATATTATTTTACTTACCTGTCTGTAATCTAGTATAATGGATGGATGGATGGATGACCCCTATAACACAGGTTACAACCAGCATTGGGATCATTGATCAGATATCTGTGTACCTGTAAGTCCTACGCTGTAAATTTTGCGCATAATTTGTAAATTACTATGTAAAATAAAATTAATATTATTATATTCAGTTTAAGCCCGTACTTCTTTACTGAAAATACTACCATTGTGTACCAATATCTGAACTATGAAAGAGTTATGCCATGTTTGTTTCAAAATATTTACATAATGACATCTATGTCAATCTTGTCAAACTATTATCGTGTAATGCAACCGGAACACTAATAAAACATTGATATTATTAATAATTTACTATCTGTTGTCCAGTTTGATTGTGTAATTTGTAACGGAAACTATCTATAGTCCCGGGATATATTATTTTATTAGAATGTAAATAGACCTGAGATGTTGGGCTTTATGTATTCAAAGTTCACATTGATAGTAATGCAAATGAATCATGATAAATGTGTGTGACTTTGTGTCGATCATGATTCAAAAAGTTTGAGGACTTAATAATATTGTTAGGAATGTTTCAATTTACATTATAAAATTATTCCAAGTCTATTTTGCCGAAGACCCTGGCTCGGACACCAATGATGCTTTCTTTCCAAAACTGAATGATATCAAATCAAAATTAAAAGTCGTTTATTCAAATTATGCTGAGAATCAGCACTTTTCGAACGTCAAAATTACATAAGACAGTTCTCCAAAACGCCCGCCCTTCACTACTTCCTAATGCTTTAGCTGGGAAGAAATGGCGCAACAAACTCACCAGCAGCACAGCAGTCTGTTCAGTTAGGAAAACTTGATTATGAAAGTTACCTGGAAGTACCCAAAAGTTCTTCTATAGATTTTTGTCTATGAATAAACCACGTAGAGCGACTAAGACCAGCCAATAGGACACTGCTACATGGTTGATTGGTCTAAAATTTTGCAGCCCAATCTTTTTCAATGGAATCAAAGAAATCAGTCTAACCAAATCTTTTCTTTTGTTCTAGATTATGTTCCGCGGCGGCGTCGTGGGCGAACTGGACGCGCGTCGTGACGCAGCACTCGCGCGTGTCCTCGTGCGCCTGCAAGCGCGCGCTCGCGGCTTGCTCGCAAGGCGGCGAACGCAACGCCTGCGCACACAACACACGGCCGCGCGATGCGTGCAACGCAACGTGCGTGCGTTCCTCGCGGTGCGGGACTGGCCGTGGTGGCGGTTATTGGTGCGGGTTACACCGTTGTTGGCTGTACATCGGACTGAGCATCGTCTTAAGCAGGCACAGGTATGTGAATATTTACAGTACTGGTTGTATTATGCCGCGTACAGTTTGGTGAAACGTAACATAACATGTTGGCACGAATTCGCCTATAGTTTGACCGGGACCGCTGAATCGCGCCTTAGGAATGCGCGGCAAGGCGGGGGACAGCGTTAACGAATGACCGGCCTGCACTGCCCCCCGTCTCGCCGCGCACTTACCTAGGGCACGGAGCAGCGGTCTTGGTCAAACTATAGTTGTTGTGTTACATTTCATGTTGCATTACATAATGGACGGCTCAGTTGTGTTACATGCCATGTTACATTTCACCAATTTGTACCCGGTATTGTCCCTTTCCAAGACCTGCTGATTACTAGTAGCAAAACGATTTGAGAGTTCAGTGTCTTGAAACGCATATCTAAGTGATTATGATTGTTGTGACCATGTTTTTAGCTTTACTTACATTAGTAGTACTTACAATATTTTGTTGCTGGCAGTGTCTCTGCATTGCACTATAAGGAGAACGTTGATAACGTATTGCTCAGTTTAATCCCATGAAAGACCCTAATCACAGATTTGGCTATTTTATGCGAAAAATTCCTTTGAACCTTCTTTCCTTCCTTTTTTTTTCTTTCTTTTCTTTAGATGTACGAAACCGTTATCCATATCGATAGCAAGTATTTATGTATCGTCCTGATTGCTTTATAAATTGATTCTAATTTCGAAATAAGCACGGATGTGGTAGATCACGTCTTTATATGTAACATCCATAAAAAAATATGCTTTTTCATTCACTTCAGTTGCCTCTCAATCGCAATAAGACCTAAGTAAGCGTATGCAGGAGGCCAATGAGTTGGCAGACCTGGTCAAGTACAATGCAGAGAGGTACGAGTCTCTGACAAATAACCTCTCTTTTAGCTGCACCTCCTCTCAGGAAACTCAGCCTGAAGTATTTACGCCCATGCCCTCAGTGGTTCAGAATGTAGGTAGCTGTATTAATAATGTTAATAATAGTAGGAATAATTTGATTAATACAACTTATGTATTTTCTGACAAATTTGGTCAAGGTTTTGGTAGAGTATTTAATCAGTGTTCACAACAATACGTTATAAATAATTGTTTACCTGGTGCCAGTATTAGCCAATTAATAAGTAGTATTAAATTGACAAAAATAAACCCCAGTTCAACTGTTATTTTATTATATGGGGATAGTTTAACTGTTAGAAAAAAGGACATAATTGAATGTGTCCATTTGATGTTACATCTTAATGAGACCAATAGTTGTAAATTTATTTTCTGTGCCTTGCCTTATTCTCAATATTTGTCTGATGAGCAAAATAGGCACATTTATAATTTAAATATGTTAATTTATAATAGGACATGTCGTCACAGTGACGCTATTTTATATTTTGATTGTAATCAATTAATTACTGATTATAAACTGACATATTATACAATGTATTTGCCACCTAGTTGTAGGAGACAAATTGCTAATCTCTTAGCATACAATATACAGTGTGACACAGGTACCTGTAGTGTACCACCGATTACTGTTAGTAGTGGTACTAACACTACTTTTGATACGCCTTATAGTTTAAACTATTAGGAGCGACAACGGGTGAGCCGCATATTTTGAATGTTGTTCATCAAAATATGCAGGGTCTGTCCGGCAAAGAGCTAGAGTTAAGTTTATTTATAGAGAACTATGATGTTCAGGTGTTATGTTTGACTGAACACTGGTTGAAAGAACATGAAGTAGTGTTTACCAATGATGATAATTTTACTGTACAAAGTGCGTTTGTAAGGAAAAGCGCCATTCGCGGTGGATCTTTAGTTCTTGTTTCAAACAAGTTGAAATGTAAACAACGTTTAGATTTAGTTAATCTTTCCATCGAGCGCACTATTGAGTTGTCTTGTGTTGAACTCGAGCGATACGTTATAATTTGCGTTTATCGACCCCCTTCTGGTGATTTTATTAGTTTCGAATCGGTAATGGAGGATTCACTCAATAGGTTAAAATCAATTAATAAAAGTATAATTTTATGTGGAGATTTTAATATTAATATTTTAGATGTTACTCCATTAAGTATTAGACTCCTTAATCTGTTTAGGTCTTATAATTTAATAAACTTGTTTTTGAACCTACCAGGATCACAGCATCTTCTTCAACTTGTCTAGATAATATATTTAGTGATTGTGATGCCAAAAATAAAATAGTGTTAAGTGACTTAACGTCTGACCACTGTGGTTTATTAGCTAGCTTCCCCTTGCCATTACATAAAAAACCGCATAAAATAGAATGCAGGCCTTATACAGCTAGTCGTTGCAATAAGTTTAAAAATAATATAGCTCATAGAATTACGCCATCTATAGTAGAACACGACAATCCCAATGAAATCTATGGAGCCCTTTTTGATGTTGTGCAAAAAGAGTACCAATCTACTTTCAAGGCCAAAACTATTCAAATTAATGGCACCTCCGTTGGCTTTAACCAGTGGGCCACTCCAGGAATTTATAAAAGTAGAGCGAGACTATACGAGTTATATAGTTATATGGTTTGAAAAAAATCAGGTTTGATACTCCTTTCCTAGAGCATGTAAAAAATTATTCAAAATTATTTAAAAAGGTTTGTGTTTTTGCTAAATCTAAATTTTTAAGCGATACAATTAAAAAATCCAATAATAAAGTAAAAACCACTTGGAAAATTATTAACAATGAAACGGGTAAGTCGGTTAAACAAGATAAACAACTTGAGATTATGGTCGACAATAAATTAGTTAATAAAGCAGCTGACGTAGCCGAGGCGTTTAATGAGTTTTTTGCCAACATACCTGTAACTACGACTCGCTCCTTAAATTCATCCCCGTCTAAAGCTGAAAACCTTTTGCTTAGTAGTGTATCTAAAAATAGTCCCTTATTTAGCTTCGAACATAATTATAACGCCTCGTGATGTAGTTAATGTTTTTAACACACTCAAGTCTAAAAACACTGGTGATTACTGGGGCATCTCCATTAAACTTTTAAGTAATATAATAGACATCGTAGCCCCCTATCTAGCTGTTACTTTTAATAAATGTGTTGATTTAGGAACTTTTCCTGACCTCATGAAGAATAGTAAAGTCATACCACTGTTTAAATCAGGTAATAAAAACGACGTTGGCAATTTCAGGCCTATTTCTATCTTACCAGCATTTAGCAAAATATTTGAAAAGTTAATACTCAAGCAGTTACTTAGACATTTTAATTTAAATAGCCTCCTTCATAATGAACAATATGGCTTTACAAAAGGTCGTTCGACTACAGATGCGGGTGTTGCTCTGCTGAAACACATATTTAACGCATGGGAGAACTCTCAAAATGCTATTGGGGTTTTCTGTGACCTCTCCAAAGCCTTTGATTGCGTGCACCATGACACGCTTTTGCGTAAACTGCGTCATTATGGTGTTCAAAACGAAGCTCTCAACGTTATAAATTCTTATTTACACAATAGGTCCCAATGTGTAGATGTTAATGGTGTGAAATCTTCCGGTCTACCAGTTCAGTTAGGTGTACCTCAAGGCTCAATACTAGGTCCGTTCTTGTTCTTAGTGTATATCAATGACTTACCATTCTATTTAAAGGGTATCTGTGAAGTTGTACTGTTTGCAGATGATACCTCTCTTATTTTTAAAGTAGACAGGAATAGACAAGATTTTGACGATGTAAACAGTGCTCTCTCAATGGTTACGGATTGGTTTACGACAAATAACCTAGTTCTCAATGCCAAGAAAACGAAATGTATAAAGTTCGCCCTACCAAATGTTAGAAATCCAGGACCCAACATCGTCTTAGATAAAGAGGTGCTTGAGTCTGTAAACTCGGCAGTTTTTCTGGGCATAACAGTAGATGCCAAACTTCAGTGGGGCCCACATATATCGAGCCTAGCGGGAAGGCTCAGTTCGGCCGCCTACGCCGTCAGGAAAGTAAGACAATACACTGACGTCGATACAGCTCGGTTAGTCTATTTTAGTTATTTTCATAGCGTTATGTCCTACGGTCTTCTGCTGTGGGGCAAAGCTGCTGATATTCAAAATATATTTGTCCTTCAAAAACGAGCTGTTCGAGTTATTTACCAGCTAGGTGCCAGAGTTTCTCTGAGAGATTTTTTCAAAGATATTGGTATCCTTACGGTGGCGTCCCAATTCATATTCGCCAACATCTTATATATTAGGCAAAATATACACTTATACACTAAAAACAGTGATTTTCACAATGTTAACACTAGAAATAAGGACAAACTACGAGCTCCCTTTCACCGGCTTCATAAGGTTCATAACTCATTTGTTGGGCTTGGTATAACCTTTTATAACAAGCTACCCTCTTCTTTGCTAGATTTGCCTTTTGATGCGTTTAAAACGAAAGTAAAATCCAAGCTTTGTTCAAAGGCATACTATTCTATAAACGACTACTTAAATGATAAGAATAGTTGGTCGCTGTGATTAACTCAAGACAATGTTTATGTTCTTTCTCCAGATTACCTACTGACAAGTTATATGAGTTTATATAATTGTTTTTTTTTATTTTTTTATTTGACTTTATAAGTCAAGCTATTTTTAATTTTATTTCATTTTATTGTTGACATAATCTACTCATTACAATGATTTTTCTAATGAGTTGTATTGCAATATGTGGTTAGCTAGTGACCTCGACAATTGATCATATTAGTTATTGTTATTAGTAATTAACTGTTTGTTTTATTTATTTTATCTCGATGGTCCTAGTTTATCATTTATAACTTCCAGTTACAACTATATGTAAGCGGGCACGCCCTTTATGCCTGGAGGCTTTTATTTAGATAAGTTCTGTTTACGTTTAGTTTTTATTTCTGCCTGAGTATAGTTCTCGATGATGTTGTGTGGTATATTGGCGTGTGCTAGCTAACATATGGCTAATAATTTAAATTATGTTTTGTGTTGCGTAATCTAAATTATCTAAATTATTTTGAATACTATTATATAGAATCTTATTTTTTTTGTTCTTCTAACTGAACAGACAGCTGTGCTGCTGGGGAGTTTGTTGCGCCACTTCTTCTTCCCAGCTAATGCACTAGGAAGTGGTGAAGGGTGGGCGTTTTGGGGGACTGTCTTATGTAATTTTGACGTTCGAAAAGTGCTGATTCTCAGCCTAGTTTGAATAAATGACTTTTGAATTTGAATTTGAATTTTGAATAGCAATTTAACAAAATTGTTTTTATTACAGGTATTATGATAAAATTTCGCGTTAGATCATAAAACGTCTGTTCGTCTAATTGAATATGAATGGGAGAGTTTTGAAAGTGCAAATTGTTGTTATCAAAGTGTGAGAACATTGCTTGGATTCTGACTGGTTCGATAAATTGCGGAAATTTAATTAAAAGTTCAAAGGAAACCGACAACCATTAATTTAATTTTGATAAAGCTCAAAAACATAATGCGTTACTTGAACTCATAGCTCAATAATAGATTATCTGCATTGAATACATAAAATACAGCTACTATTTAACAATTAACACGTTCAGTGCCGGGAGCCCTCCTGGAGGGTTCACCTAGTCGCATATGGGATGCCGGGCGCCCTCGCGGAGGGCTCATTTTAAATTGAAGTTTTTCTTAGCGACTACAGCATTATAAACCGTGAAAATAAAATCTGTTGTTTTAACAAGATTAATTAGTACATGCGTTGGTTTTAAAATCCCATAATTTTAATGTTAAAAAAAAAACGGTGAAAACATTCACAAAAAATTTTAAAGGTTGGAAACTACGTGTAGCTACAAGACCCCCTGAAAACACAATTTTACTTCGTTTTACAGTGTATTATAACACGGTTTTAAACCTAACGCCGTTGACAGTCCGCGATGGTTAACTTTAGCGCAAACATAATGCCGGCAACCCTCAACACAACAGCGGTTACCCAAACACATCAGATCCCTTATCAAAGTCTCAACAAACAGATGCACTTTGCTCTCAAAAGTGTAACGGAACCTACGCAGCCGGTCGCAGGTTATCATATCGCAACCCACACAATGGGACAGCAACCAGAGATTTCCTGCTTCTAATCGTACTGACGAAATGGGTCGCCGAACCAACAAGATGACTGTCACAGTGTGTAGTTAATTAGGAGAAGTATAAGTCTGCACAAGATTTGACTTTTAACTTTCTCTATCATCGGACTGCCAAGTCGGTTCTCGAGTTCGAACCAAAGACACGCACCTCTGACTTTTCGAATTCATGTGCGTATTGTATGCGCACTTGCTTCAAAAACGGTGAAGGAAAACATCGTGAGGAAAGCGAAATGTCTTAGAACCAAAAATTAGAAGACATGTGACATCTACCAACCCACACTGGGCCCGCGTGGTGGATTACGGCCCACTCCCTCTCACTGAGAGGAGGCCTGAGTCGCAGCAGTGGGAATAATATAGGATGATTATTACATGGAATACAATTCATGATTGGCCGTTGCTGTCTGACCAAACACAACAGCTTAAATCACATTTTACTGATGAGAAAAGATAAAAAGAAAAGAAAAAATAAAAAAACAGAAAAAGAAAGAAAGAAAAGAAAATAATTTATTTACGGTAAACATGACAAAAAGAAAGAATAAAACACGAAAATAACATTTTGGGGGAAAATATGCGTCACATCCACGCAAAACGTTTGATCAGTATTTTAGGAAAAGAGAGAGGGTGAAATCTTCGTAACTTTGTATCTTTTCTGGACTTAGTTATAGGTGCTATTTCACGTCACTAGTTGCAATAACTGGCTACGGGGCATGTAGCCGAATAGCTAGTTTCGTGCAAACTGTAAACACGTTATTTTGAAAGTAGTTACAATTTAGATACTGTAACGAAAATGTAACTACTTACAAAATAACCGTGCAAAGCCTGAATAACGTATGAAGGGATGTTTATTTGTGTTAGAATTACGTTAATGATGTAACTGCATATAAATGTAGCTACAAAAACTTATTCGTTCCAAAATCTTAAAGCTTGTAACGTACCTATTACGTAGGTAATCACCTATATTTTCGTTTCGAAAATAACTAATAGAATCACCATGTTGAATCATCGAATAGAATTTGAAAAATGACTACTTACTAAAATCACTAGTTTTCAAAACAGGTGACACCTCGAAGTCACAAGTTATGTTACGTTTTGCGGAAATCACGTAACGACCCACCCTGGACTTCTGATATTGTTCTACCACACCAGTCACAAAATTGTAACATGGCGTTACATGAGTAAGATTGCTGTAATTCAACAGTGATAGTGACATCATATATATACGTACATTGTTAGCTGTAACTGCATTGTGTTGTAAGAATGAAACTTAAATGCTAGTCTTCTAAGTCAAGCCTGTAATTATAACCAGGTAGGTGTTAAGTCTAGATTTTTTTCTCAATTATGTAAGTTCAGAAAACTGTGGTAGCCGCTAAGATCAGTCATTAGTAGGCGCTAAGTAGTAGATCCGTCATTAGTAGGATGCGAACACCTCTCATTGTGCAATTACACCACGTATTAGGCGGGTTTTTTACAAAAAAAATTATTGATAATACAATTTGACTTTGACAAAAACACTGAAAAACAGCTAGGGCCTTTTCTAGTTTGTCAGCGCAGCAGCGGTGCGACATCAGCATGCTTGGTATAAGCGGTACCGAAAGCTTACCGAGCGCATATATTTCAATTGAGTATCCCTGATTAACACGGTATGCGCGGGAGTGGCGCGGTAAAGATTCGGCTTAGCGCGTCTCGGTTCCAGTGGCCGTTCTGCATTCTACCGAGCTGGACCCGTAACAAGCTAAAGTATCTTCATCACTCGAACTCGACGACGACATTATTTCGCGACAAGCGGCTCTGCATAATTTGTTACCGAAATGTGCTTAGGTGCAGGCTATATTTTCGGCATCCAAGCATGGTGATGTCGCACCGCTGCTGCGCCAATAAATCAGAAAAGACACTTAACAGATATCAGATCTAAAAAAATATTGTTTTTGTTGTATGCAAGAGCAATAAAAATTAAACTATTATTTCCTCTATGTGCTGATTACTCTCACTGATGCACTCCTTTGTCCAAAAATAAAACAAACTAAAATAGAAAAATTATAAGTACCCACTTAACTTAAAACTTTTACAAAGATCATAAAAGCTGCTTAGCCCTGAACATTATATTTTACGACAATGGATTCTCATAGTGCAGAAGGATTCTTATAATTCACACCATACGGAGATCAAAGTGTATATTCATTCCTTATTTTAGTTGATGTAATTTTTACGACTTAGCTAACCTATTAATTGAACGGCATTAGTGTTAGGTGCTTTTCACACAATAGAGGTTTGATATGATAGAGAACTTTGTCATACCATTGCATTTCCTTACAAATTAAATAAAGAACTTCATCAATTCGATTTTTGGAAAGAAGTTCTTTAACGTGGTTTGCGGTAGGAGTAAACTAGCAGGGGTGCAGTCTCGACATAGATAGGAAACGCTTTACGACCGAATTCGGCCGCAAAGTCCTAATAGCGAATTTTGATGTACAAACATGAAAGATCACGTGCTTGTCAAGCAATTTTGACCGTCTAGGGACCCCATTAGGACTTAGCGACCGAATTCGGTCGTAAAGCGATCGCTATTTATGTCGAGACTGCAGGCTCAGAAATCGTCACGTAACGAAAAAGTGTTGCCCGATAAAGTCAGTTTCAGTAGTCAAAAGTTTTTGTTTGACCATACTAGATGGCTCTGTATTAATGAAACTTGAGACCATACTAGATGGCGCTGTATTCATACAATATATGATAGCGAATGGAACTTCACTTCAGCCGGGTGTCCCACGACGCCGCCCGACTTTTTTTTAAAATCTTAGATCCTGTCATCATGCTCATTTCAGCCTCTTTTCGAATACTGCAAAGTATATCGTTACATCGTGATATCGTTTTTAATTAATCCAATCAATTTGTGTCATATTGTTAATATTGCCGTAATCACCACACAAAACCTGGTATAGAGACCGCGTCACTACTGAAGTCCATTTGACGCGGCGTTAGTTTCTATGTCATTGCATCACTTTGCATATAAAAAAATGTAGTTCCAAAATTTTTCGCGGGTTTTCTTTCGTGGCGCGCACTTTAAGTACAGATTTGTGACTACATTGTGTAGGTTTAGGCTCACTTTTAATTACTTTTCTGGACATCCACGAAAATAGAGGAACTAATCAGATATTTAGATCTTCAGAAGTCTTCCGCCGCCCCTATGAAACCGTTAGCAATAAACTTGTGAAAAGCCCCATAAGATAAAACTGATCGCTCGTTTATTTCAGTTCGAAGTAAAGTAATAAACTACTCATTGGGAATTGAAATAGTAATATATTGCTCGGTTTTATATTGCCCGGTTTACTAGGTGCTTGTCTGGGTGAATAACCAATGCTATTTGATCTTCGACTTTTGATTATTATTACCCGTTAAACCAAGATGGTAGGTAATGAATTTCATAGGCTATGAACATTAAATAATTATGTACGTTAGTTTGTTACCACGTCCATCCTAAACTGCTAAACACTCATCATCCTAACTACCCTAATCCTAACTAATATTATATTCGAAAGTGAGTTTGTTGGTTTGTTTGTTACGCTTTCACGCTAAAACAGCTAAACGATTTTGGATGAAATTTGGCACATAGATAGACCCTGACCTAAAGAAAGAAAGAAAGAACACATAAAAAAAACCGGCCTAGTGCGTGTCGGACCACGCACAATGAAGGGTTCCGTAGTTGGGATGAATAAAATTTATCCCAAGAATTAACTTAACATTGTAGTTGAAAAACATGATCCCCCATACATTCCAACTGCAAATGTAAGTTTCTACGCACATTATTGAATGATTTACGATGTTATTTTAAGACCATAGATTTCTTATAGGTTTTCCTGTAATATATTAGAATAGAACTATACTGTGTATTTTTTTCAAAATTCTTCTTTTTTTTTTAAATAGATGAGAATTGACCACCCAATTTAATTCGATTTTCTAAAAAAAAAAAATTTAAAAAATGTGTTTGAAATCCTCGCAATAAGCCATTTCATTTGATATGTCACACGGTACAGTTTGCAAAGCTTAGTTTTTAAATTTTCTTATTTGCTCCTCAAAAGTGACCCCCATATTCAAAATTAATTTATTTATGTTACACGTCCGTGTCTGGGTCACAGAAATACATATGTGTACCAAATTTCAATTTAATCGATGAATTATATTCGGAGCAAATTGGCTGTGACAGACGGACAGACAGACACACGATTTATCCTAAAGGTTCCGTTTTTTTCCTTTTGAGGTATGGAACCCTAAAAAGACCAAGTTGGGGGAAAATATGCGTCACATCCATGCAAAACGGCCATCGCTCAGCAACTCAGCATAATGCTGCGACCCTATGCGAGACATAGCCCCAGCGCTGATATCCAGCAACAGCCAGCGTCAACGTGATGACGTCAACCGGTGCAGCATACAATGAGATATAAATATATATGTGCGAGTATAAAAGAAAGTCGTGTTAGTTACACTATTTATAACTCAAGAACGGCTGAACCGATTTAGCTGAAAATCGGTGGGGAGGTAGCTTAGAACCAGGAGTCGGACATAGGATAGGAGTTTTTAGTAGGGTATGTAGGGTAGGTAGGGTACGTAGATAAGTACTTAGTGCTACCCGAGCGAAGCCGGAGCGGGCAGCTAGTATGATATAAAAATAAAATAAATATACAAGAATTATCTACATGTATAAATAAAGTATAATACTTAAAATGGCTACTTTTCATCCTGGATAGCAGGCGAAGTCGCGGGCAAGAGCTGCTCCTATATAATTTATTTGGGGTCCGCGCAATAGTTTCAGTCAGCCGCACATCGGTTACCCTTGCACTATGAAAAACCACCATTACTGCAACGACATAAAGGCGCTGTTAATGTCAAATTAAAACAACTTATGTGCATACATCTCTTGCCATATTATTATCATCTTTCAGACTAACTTAATATATCTCTATCTTATCTATGATCTGCCCCTTTTTATATATATGGGAAATATATATTGAAAAAAAAATGTATCTCACCGGGTACAAGTCTTACATGGTGTAGAAATATTAGCAGTGTGACTAACTGGAAAAAAAATCCTAACAGTCACAAGGGTGTGACAATCTGGTGTAACTACGGGATCTACATTCACAATTTCAGTAAAGAAGTCGAATGCGCCCTGTTTGAATGTTTTTATCCCAATAAATAATATTAATTACGAAGTGTCCATCTGATTCTGAAACATCGCCGTATTTCCAATGGTAGTAAAATATACAAACAGGAGTTCGATCTATTTAAAAAGAAAATGCAATTAAATTGGGCGCTCATCTCTCAAATCTGATACTTTAGCAGCCAGACCGTACTAACGTGAATCTGGTTACATATCCGGATAGCGTTATCTGTGGCTAAATTGACACCATAATTTGAAAATAGAAGCTTAAGTTTATTTTTCTTTTTACTGACCGAATGTTTCAAACTGATTACTGACAGTCTGCTGCCTCACGCCTCTGCTCCCGTTGCTAAGATTCTATTAATTGATTTTGTGATGATATCTGATGAGTATATTATGACCCTATGATCCACTGTTGTTTTCTAAGATCAAGGATTGTTCTTCTTAGTTATATTGTCTTTATGCCGTAAATCATAGATTATGTAGATTCTACTAGTAGCAAAATGTTGATAAAGCGCCTTTTCAAAGCTTCAATATTTCAGTCGACACACGAAGGCGTATTTCTGATTGTAATATCATTAGGCGCCTGCCAATTGTCGGATTTCTTAGTCTTAGAAACTTTTGTTCGCTTTGGGATCAATTTACTGTATATATATTGGGAATACACGCCCCGTTACTCTCGTTGTCGCAAGGGCGACTGCTGGGCGTGGAGTCTTGGATCCAATACCCAGGTTGGGCAAAGTGTTATTGAGTTTTTCCATTAGGAATTTATTAGAAACAGCCCAGAGTTTGGCAATTCGCGGTGTGATACCCCTGTGCCTCGGCAAGCACATTAACCCGTTGGCCCTGCGCCTGATCTCTCTCCGGTCGTGTCGGATTGCCGTCCTATCGGACTATGAGAGTGAGGGAAGAGAGAGTGCACCTGTGTCTGCGCGCACACTTGTGCACTATATCTCCCGCGCCGAAGGCAAGGCTCCATTGAGACAGGTCGCCATGGCCGAAATTCGGTCAATATACATATAAGAACATGTAAATTATCGCACCATACGGTTGGCTATTGCTATTAGCCATCCTCATTTATTTTTAGCTCCTCAAGTCTACATCACAATTCAAATTGTTACATAAATACTTAATCAATGTAATTTACGCACTCAAATTGATCATTTAAATCATTATTTCCTTTATTCACACATAATCGTCTCACAATTTACTTCTACCATTTAACATATTAAATTTTTACTGCTAATTAGAACTTGCACTTTACCATTCTCATTAAACCATACTAAATGCAAAAGGATCGATTCCTTGAAACTAATCGTTAAGTCATACCAAGCATTAGATTTTACCTCTATCACCCTCTAGGCCTCTATCTATGTAGTCTGGGTATTTTATTTCTTTTCTTTGTTTTTATTTCTTTTTTGTTTTGTCCCACTGCTGGGACCATTAAGGAATAGGCATTTCTCTCCCATTTCCACATATTTTTGTATTGCGTCTGCTACTTAGGGCCAGTCCTTTCGGTAGGAGTCAAGTTCGTCCCTACATCTTTTTCCGTTTTACCACTTTCAACATAATTATTTTGCCCTATAACAATCCACTGCTGGCCACTTAGCTCCATTCTCGGCCACTCCCATTCATCGATGTTCTATACATAACCTAAAATCCGTCTTCCAAACACATCAGTTAAAATGCATTGCCAAAACACATCTGGAAATAGCAGCGGTAGGGAAATCATTTGCACTTGATTTATTGGGTACAACGGTTGAATCCGAAGCTATTTGTGGAAACAGTCAAATTATTAAAGCTATTAGCTGCAATATTCGAAGATTTGCAAAATGCACGACTGAAGTAAAGGCTACTTACATCGTACTGTCAGTCATTTTATACATGCAGTCTGTGGGTCAACTATACGCAGAGGGCATACAGCGCCCTGCGATGATACTTTCAGGGTGTTGGTCAACTATACGCAGAGGGCATACAGCGCCCTGCGATGATACTTTCAGGGTGTTGATGGGGTTCCTGCCGGGGTTGCGAGTTTGTCCGAAAGGGATATCGTGGCCCCGGCACACAGGCAACGGAAGAAACACGGGTGGGGTTTAGTCAGTAAAAGTCTGACACGCCCCCCGCTCCGCTCAGAGCGGGAGAAGATATTTGATAATTTTCCAACCAAAAAAATAAAAGGGTGTCGATGGGGTTGCCGCGCTACTGCAGTACTTCCATTTTTGCCGAGGCGAGAATAGATGGCTTTCACGCCATCATGCGCAAGCGTTGAGCTTCCATTATGCGCAGGGTACGCGCCAGCCCCAACCAGCCGTCATTCGTAGATCTTTGACAGTCGTTACGGGTCGTTAAAAGACCAAAAGTCTGACAACCAGTGTTACCAAGGAGTATCGTATTACCCAGTAACTGGGTTGTGGAGGTCAGATAGGCAGTCGCTCCATGTAAAATACTGGTTTTCAGCTGCATCTGGTTAGACTGAAAGCCGACCCCAACATAATTGGGAGAAGGCTAGGTAGATTGATTCTTCCAATGACAAATTATGACTGGTAAAGTCACGCGCCCGTATTTTCTGCTCGTTGCGAAATTAAATCGTCAATCGAATAGAAATTATTTACGAATAAGATTACGTTTTATGATGACATAAGCGAGCGATTAAAATCATAAGCATCGATTAATATTTTAATCGATTTCATCAAGCTTGAGCTGTCGTGCTGTCAACTGATTTATAAACAGTTATTTAATCAGACTATGAATATTTTATCGAATCTCATAATAGAACTCGATTAGTATTAAAATATTAAGTCATCATAATCTTCGCATTACAAATTTAGCTGACGATTTAATTGGGCAGATGAATGTTCTCCTTCTATCCGGAAATATGAACTAATAGCCAGTCATAATAGTTTCCAGTGCCGAAAACTGTCGACCTTACGCCAGAACACTGTTGACCTTACGCCAGAACACTCTCGACCTTACGCCAGAACACTCCAGAGGCGAACAATCTCGAGTCTGCGTACAGCCTAATAGTAAAACTTTCTTCTCCACCATTAGTTCATCAACACACGTTATATTGTGCTAGGGTATGGCCATTACGTCACAGTCTGAACAGATCTCATCACACGGCCATCAGTGATTCTTTATTACTAGCTGGAAAGCAATGATCGTTATGTGTGAGGTCTTAGTGTGACGAATGATCGATTGCTTGAATCACGTATGTAGACGCCTTTATTAGTGAGCGTCTGAGAGTGAAGATAAATTACGGGCGATTCTCTTTTGTTTTTGTTAAAAAAAGTGTTGGTTTTTTTGTGTAATGATTGATGTTTAGATTACATACAGTAGAATTGTCGGTTAATAATTAGGTGAGATATTTTATTCATTTTTACAAGTCTCCGATGTGATAACAGATGCGTTTTCGTTGTGATGATGAAGTCATCGATAATATTATATTATTTATTGGAAACTGCTGTTTATATTTGTCAAAATAAAGACTAATTGCGATGAGAAGTTCAATTAGGGGAGGCTGATTTATTGAAAACAATTTTTGTTTCGTCTACACAAAGATTTTTCTTTACATTTTTTATTAATATAATGCAGGTCCAATAGCAACTCTACACATTCTAACAATATTCACGCAAGTCCTACATTCTATAGCAATATCCTGTGATCTATTAATCCTTTTACGTTATCCTCGAGCAATCTATCATTTTCACCTCAGCCCGAGCAATTTCCTGCGTGCCTTAACGCTAGCCTTTTTCCCTCGTAATTTCCGCTCCCTCTATAAATGGAGGCGACCGCATCAACGCGCTGATCGCGGTAAACTGTAATTGTTTGCGATTTCCGCGCGAATGCGCTTGCGCGTGCCAATAATGACACGGAGAGATATTCTCGTACCTACTGTTATGAACATTTTGTTTAGTAGTAAGTAGTGATGGTAGGCAATTAGGCGTTTATTAATTGACTAATATACACGTGATTAATATTATATTATTATCGACTTTAAAAAAACATGGTTCTTCAAAAGGCGTAATTGAAATAACTGAGAAACCTCTTTGGTCATTATACTTGTCATTATGAACAAATTAGTACTAAAGGACCAAAAACAACGGTCTCGTTTTTCTTGCCGTAAAATACTACGGCTTATTCGCCGTGTGTAGGCACGATCTTCAGTTTTGTATGGATCACTATGGAAGCTTGTTGACGGAAACGTTTTTTCTACGGCGCGGTTTAAACGCTGTAACGTAAAGAAGCCGTCCGTGTGGCTTTAGGGTTCATTATGAACAACATTTACAATAGGAAGGACAAATAAAATCGCGAAAAAAAAATCTGCTGCTCCATACATTTTCGTTCGCATAACTCGACAAAATATGGTTGAAAAAGTGAAATTTCGTGGTGTAATTTAATCACAAATTTTCTGCCGATTAAATGACAAATCTCGAATATTTTTTCATTCAAAGTTAATTTATTGCTGCGAATTTGAAATAGTAACGAACCAATTAAGACGTCTACTGTTGTAGAACATTCCGTATGCCGCATCAGTAAGTCTTGCGCAGACGCACCGCGATCTCCAATTACGGGTGGGTAACTTTTAACGAGGAGTTGCGCGTCATCATTTAAGATGTTTTTTTTATATTTATTTACTTATGCTTAATCTATGTAGTATGTATGTGTGGTGTCTCTCATTTTCGTGGAAAAATTGGTTTAAGTACTTTTCTCGACTTGTGGAATGTGGATTGTCAAGAGTCAAAAGAATAGGAATTTATTTTATGAACTGACAGCGAGCTTGTCGATCATCAACATAATAACAGTGAAAAAATAAAATGATAATATCAATCGCATTAAAAACCGAGGAAAATTGTTTTTGTTTTTTCATAAAATATACCCCACATAGTTCTTCAACCTAAATCCATATAACTATATGGATAGACATAACCCCACTTTTCAACACTTAACTTTCCATCCACACATTGATCCCATTGATCAGTTCACCATCACACATAACTGTTCCATGGGAACTAATAAATAATAACAGTTATTTTTATGTGTTCAGTAGCGGAACTGATACAAGTACCAGGCGCTCATAAACGATCGCTATGCAGTTTTTATCGTGATCTGAATAGGTGCGCCGGAGTGATGTCGTAAATATTGACTGTTCCGTTTCTATGGGATGTTTCCGTACTTATCTGGGAGTGGAAAAAGTTACGTGTTTGAATATTCATAGAGTAAATCGATTCTCGGGTCGGGCAGTGTTATTGGGTTTTTCCGTTTAATTTCTCAGTAGCAGCCAGGAGTCCGGATTTGTGCCCGGTTGTTGGCAATAGGCTTATCGCCCCGTTACCCGTCTGTTCGGAGGATCCTCCCTTTTCTATGGAGTATGAGTGAACTTTACACGCTGTTCCTTATACCTCTATGGAGAAGAGTTCCCAGAAAAGTGTAGTTTTCGATGTCTACTGAGATGGTTTCAGTCAAGTGACAGTCAAAACTCAAATGTGTGGTATTCCGGTGATATTTCCTTAATTCTGACAGATCCTTTAGTGAGTCTGCTATCAAATACCACGGCGATTTAAACCTTGCCTTATGTGGTTTATATCAGGACTACATCCAAAGATGTTTATGACCTGCTTATTTCAGCTGATAAAATTTCCATGCTATAATCTTCCTATCGCCTTCATCATAAGGTGTCTTCTCACTGGTCTGTGTCAGTGCCTGGTGAAAATAGAGAATGCTCATTTTTAGTACATGATAGTTCATACTAATTCCATGGATAGTACATACTAATTCTATGCTGCCATGATAGTAGATACGAACTAATTCCATGCTGCCATGATAGTAAGTACTTACAAATTCCATGCTGCCATGTCATTATTCTACGATAGCCATCTTGTTCTAATCTTTGGGCGACCAAGCTCTACTCGGGTGAAAATACGAGACCTAGCTAGATCCATTTTCGCCCCTGCAAACCCGTATATTGCAACATTTATCGAAATCGTTAGAGCCGTTTTCGAGACCATGATATACAATTAATAGTATAGGATTTAATCTTTACGTCAAAACATTTTCTTGCCGCTTTAAACCACGTTCACCCGCAGCCAAGTAATACATTTCAGCGAACAGTTGCAGTCAGTTGTAATGCCAACTAGTTCAACAAATAGGGCACAGAGCGTTTTGTTCAATACGTGATGGTATTGTGTTGTTATCTGACCACTGTTCAGGTACCTATTAGGGTAAGTACACCGTAGAAAGTCTATATATTAGGTAGCGCGGTTAGTACGGCGTGAAGTAATATATTACTACTGTTCAGGTACTAGGGTAAATATACCTACCGTAGAATGTCGATGTAATACAGTGGTTTGTAATGTTACTTGTAGCTAGTGGTTTGCGCAGTTTGCTCAATACTTTATTTGCATTCCACAATAAGTATTTAGGTGGTAAGTTAAAATTTTAAGTGATCATTATGGACCTTGGCGAGCACAGCAGAGTAGGAGAGAGGAAGCTTTGAAAAAATCTTAGCTTATCAGTCTTCTGAACTAAATCAAATATTATTATATTAGGTTTTTTAATATAAATAGTTTACTGTATAAATACTTATTAGATTATGTTAGCTCGATTAGCAATAGCAAATAGCACTGCTAATTGCAATGATTTTTCATACATTTTGTTATCATACCGCAAACTGCGATGGTGGAGACCAGAAAGTTGATGTAACTTTTCAATAAATACTCATCCATTTGATATAAACCTATAACTCCACGTACGTCACAAAAGTTGATGTCACTTTTCAATAAATACTCATCCATTTGATATAAACCTATTACACCACGTACGTCACAAAAGGAACAAAAAAAAGGAAATAGATTTCCTTACAGAATCATTTTGCATAGTAAAGTTAATCTTTTCCATAAACAACAGCTTTTAACACTGTAACAGCTTTTTCGAACATGGACGGCAGTTTTTATAATCTTTCTACTAACAATTGTACTACATGTTTACAATAGCTTTTTATTCTATCCTAAGGTAATAACTCAATAATACTGTCGTAAGCGTCAAACACTATTATGTACAACGAAACCATGTTATTGTCTCAGCCAATCACGCGGAACCAGCATCCGCTCCAATTGTAATCGTTCGCAAGAATTCTATAACGTATCTCGTGAGTTACTGGCAATAATAGCTGATACATTATTAATTGTAAGATCTATCGTAATCTTTAGTGTTAGGGGCTGCACACATTCTATTGAGAAACTACACACCTTCAAAGAGCTTCTTCAACACAACGTCATTCAAAAACCAGTTGTCAAAAACATTGTCAAACCAAAGAAATTTCTGATAGATTATCATAGAAATTCTTGCGTAAAAAGGTTCTTTAAAATTGGTCTATTTTGGCTACGAGATCTCTTTAGCGTAGGTAAGGCGGGTAGATTTTTAACCCCTAAGCTAGATTAATCATAGAGTTCTCTAGCTCTACCTTGCAACATAAAAAAAAAACAATCAATCGGCCTAGCCTTTTCCTAACAATATTGGGGTCGGCTTCCAGTCTATCCGGATGCAGCTGAATACCAGTATTTTAAATGGAGCGACTGCCTATCTGAACTCCACAACCCAGTAACTGGGTAATACGATACCCCTTAAGTAATCCTGTAAGACTGGTTGTCAGACTTTCGGGCTTCTGACGACCCGTAACGACTGTCAAAGACACACGAATGACAGTCGGGACCAGCAGCTTAACGTGCTTTCCGAGGCACGGAGAAGTCTCGGTATGTAAATATGATCACGCATCCACAGACCAACCCCGGCAAGCATAGCTTAACCTGATGGATCGACCTGTGCGGCAGTCATTACTTAACCACGAGCTCTTGGAAAAAGAAAATACCAAAGAAATTCAATTTTTAAATCGACTTCAAAAAAGGTACAACGTTGCCTGAATGCTTTCTTTCACTACTTCTGCGCTAACAAAATGTCGTATATTACTATTTACCATCTCAAGCAACTCAACGGACAAGTATACAACGTCCCTAACACGACCAGCCAACTGCACACAACGTTTTTACCCACATTCCCACACACAAGAAGCAACAGCCATTTCCGCATGGTGTAACAGTATGTATGACAGGTTCGCTCTAATTGGTCGATAATCATGGTATACACCGGTCGGATTATGCGATTAGAAATCAAACGTGCGATTAGATGTGTGGGTTGTGTAACGTGCGTAATGCTGCGGAAGCTTGCGGTTGAGTGTGGGTTGGCCCTTATGGCTTTGGATTAATATTTTTATGGTGCTAATATAGGTTTTTATTGGCGATTTTATGGTCGGTTTGTAAGTCTAGAGTTTTGAAAATTTTAATCGTTGGGAAATTGATCACATGTTATGGAGTGATGAAATCCGTTTTTTTGACGTTCTTCAGGCCAGTTTGCAACAAAGGTTTTTAAAAAGGCCTTGCCAAAACTCTGCCAGAGATAGTTTGACAAAGTTGATTCTCAATTAAATTCTCTTCAGTGATTATTGCCATGTTTTATATATATGTTATAGGGTCTGGTTTCCGCACTCAGTCCGTCAGGTGGACCATTGTACGTGGGCCGTGGCGGCCGTTTGGTGGTTATTCCAACCAGCCCACCTCCCTCCAGAAGTTAATTAAAGCTCCTGGTCTGTTTAGAACGTCTGTGAAAGATCTGGGTGACCCGAGGGTTTCTGTTCTACTCTGAGTGACGCCTGTGCATTCAAAAAGCACGTGCGCGACGGTTTCCCCAGCCTCCAATTATTGCCATACACGATACACAAATTAAAACAAAAATTCTATACTGCAATTGAAAAACTAGAATCAAAATCATTTCCACTTAAAATTCCGCCTCTAGCAGTGACTCCAAATTTTCTCCAACTACCGTCACTTGCACGCGATGACGCGCCGCTCTGCCGCGCATCTTGAACGGCGCAGTCGTGTGCGCTGCGTTCGAAGTCGAACGTACGACACCATGTTTATTGTTTAGTTCTAAACATTCCTAGGGAATGTTGATAGTTAACGGAAATCAAGCTTTTACTGTGACTATCAAAGTTTGATTTTATCTGAATCGAATCACGAAAAAAGAAGAAGTTCTAAAAAATAAGGGCGCATTTGACTTAACTTTTAAACCTAGTACAGTAACATCCCACTTATCGCGACCTCGTTATGAGCGGTTTCGGTTTTCCGCGATTATCAAATTTCGCGCTAAAATGCCTCTCTTTACGCGGATGCATTGATCGGTCCATTATCAAACAGTGATATTTATCGCATTTTAAGTGTTCGGCAAGCAATACAAAACAGTATTATTGCTACGAAAGACTTTTGCAAGAACGTAAACAAAATAGTACTCAAAAAACATTAGATTACTATTTATCGGGTAATTCTAAGTATTAAATAAGTAAGAACTTTTCTGTAACAATGAATAGGCTGATTCTGTTAAGTTTTTGCAATAAAAGCAATCATTTATTTGGCTTAATATTTCATTATACCCCGTTTTTGCTTAACGCGATTTTGTCCAGAAAGTATCCCTCGCGTAAAGCCCCCTTCTATATGTCAAATCCTGTCTTCTAATCTTGAATTTTTGACAGTTTCTCCATACAAAAACTGTCAGACGACAATTTTATTCCACGGATAAAAGATATCTAGACTTTGATAAAATCAGCCCTAAGTACTTTAACGGCCGACTCCAGTAATCTATTATCAATAAAAGACACATCGCTATTGATAGTAGACAGTATAATTATATCTGTCATTGTGTCACATTCCATAAGATTTCTAGTCTCTGACAGATTATTGTGGCGTTAACCCCAGTAGCACACCTCACCTCTTACCACAGTAGTTAAATTCAACTGGCTCGCGTCATATTCCGCTACTCGAATTTCGCGTAGCGGAAAATGACGCGAGCCAGTTGAATTGAACTACTGCGGTTTCGCTGCTATGGTTTCGCGGCGGAGATGTGCTACTGGCGTAAAACCATAGATAGATAGGCTTTTCTATCTACAGTAAACTGGTGATAGATAGGTTATTGGGTTCGGCTGTAAGACAAAAAATATATTATGTCGATGAGAAAACCTGTCGTAAATTTCCTTTCGGTGGAAATGGAAAAGTAAACAAGGTTTTGTGAGAGAAACCTCCTGTCAATTAAAAACGCACATTTCTCCCATCCTGTACTTACGTATCCAAGTAAATATTATAATGAAACATTACCAAGTTAAGTATACAAGACGAGTTAAGCATACGGGTCACAGCATCCATAATCACTAACAAATCGATGACTATAAGCAGAAAGTACACGTTTTCTAACACTATGACCTAAGCTGAACAAAATTGAACCTTGTATGTTTAGTAATAAAGTTGTTTCTTCAACAGGATGAGCTGGAGACCCTCCGGGCTAAACTGGACAAGGTGGAAAGTGAACGAACGCATTATAAGAATGAGTCGGAACGGCTCGAATCTAAGGTTAGTGTGAAATTGGCTGAAATTCCTTTTATTTTCTCTTTTTCTAGCAAAGTTTCTTCTTATTTCCTTTAAGGCCTGTTTTACAATTTCCTGGAAAACTATCTATAGTTGTTGCATATTAGCATGGCTAGAGCGTTCATTGACCCACCCACATTTTCTAACATTTTTATTTCAAAAATTTATGCAATCAAGTCCTTTAACGTCTTGAATCAATATCTATCGCTGTTTTCAACATGTTGCAATAACGAAAAACCATACGTTTTTTATTGTTTGGGTTCCTACGGAGGGATATTAGGTAAACGGCAATGACCGCTATAGCTATGCTAAAACGCGGCGACTATAACAAATAGTACTTCTATTGAATTTTCTAAAATAGAACAGGATTTGCTGAGATTTTTCCGAAGATAATAGCCATTATAGTATTCTATGGTTTTCTGAAATGACGTTTACTAGGTGGCAGCACTGAGACGTCAGGATTTGGCCACTTATCAAAACTGTCAAAGTGCCCATATTTTCATTAGTTGTGAATAAAGAATGAATGAAACGAATGATAAACCTCATGATATATTTTGTATTCATTGTCGAGATGGAAGACCTCTTGTCTAACTGGTGCCAACTGGTGGCGTGAATTTACATGAAAATCCTCATTGCAATGTTCCTGTTAGAGAAAGGGTTTATTAATCCATAATTTTGTCAGCCTTCTAAAAGTTGAACAAAACATTACTGTGGGAGAAAATCCGGTCCCGCAAAAATCCATATGCGTATCCATACAAATTTTTCATACTTCCATTCAATTTTTTTTAATGCGAAAGTAAAATAACCTCTCTGTCTGTCCTTTTCACGCCCTGACGTTCATGCACACAGGTCAGTCACGTCAACGTCAAGTCGCCGATCAGTCACGTCAAAAAATATAGTTACTTAGAAGTTGTAGGACGTTGGCTACACGCATCGGTCACGTCATTACGAGCGCGTCTCAGTCGACTTCACGTCACCGGCAAGTTAAAATTTGTATTGCTACGAACGAAACAGCACGCGTAATAAGACCACCGTAAAAGTGGATTTTGTCGACGGAAGAATAGACAAAAACACAGATGTCAATAGACAAAAAGAACAATCACAATCTGTCGTGAATCAATCTGTGACTGATCGGCGACTTGATGTTGACTTAACTGGCATGTGTGCATGAATCTTTACCGGCTGAACAGACTTGAATGAAGGCAAGGATAGATCATAACGTAAGTTCTGACAAAGGAAAGGTATACTTTTTATCGCGGTGGGACATTTCCTTGGTATTACAAAAGATAGTAAAAAATTAATGCTCTTGCTTTTATTTACGGTTGCCACGGCAATATTTTTGATTCATTTGTACGTCTTGTCTAAAAAAAGAATAGCTAGTTTCTTACTGAATTAAAGGTAAAACCCTTATTTTATTTCAATGCGCTATTTATGATGCTCTAGTGAACGAAGTCATTTTGTTTTATTCTTCGCGGTGACCGAGTTTCTGGGTTGATTATCGGTTTTAGAGCTGATCACCAAACCAAGAGAAAAAAGTGGAAATCAAAAATGAATATTATGATCTTCTTTGAAAACATAAAAGCGTGTTTTTGTAGCTTGTAAACGTAAATTATTAGAAAACAAGCTGTCGGAAAATATGACACGGGAACGTAGTACCGGGATTAAAAGTATTGTTTGTGTTAATCCAGGTTATAAACTATCTGTGTGCCAAATTTCATCCAAATCCGGTTAGCCGTTTTTTAAACATCCAAACATACAAACTTTTGCATTTATAATTTGTATTAGTAGGATATCAGACTATAATGCAGTATATACGAGATTTAAATATAAAGTTAACCACACAATTTTATCTTCAAGACACAATATTTCAATAAACAGCACTGCAACAGGTTACTAAAAAGAATGATGGCCAAAACAAAACTTCTTGTAATGACAGCTACAGGTTTTTATTACGGAACGGGTTTCATTTCAATTTTACTGTAAAAAGTTATCGGTGTAAAGGCGGGGTCACACGAGATTACTTTTAAAATAAAAAATATCGTATACCCTATTATCTATGGTAAGGTTACACCATAAACAAGAAAAAAAATCCTTGCCATGCAGTTTAATGAGACGACCTATTGTATCAAGAGTCTTCAGGTATTTTCAGGGCTTTTTATTTAATTAATTAATTGGAGACTGCTCCATAATAGTGGTTTTAAATCAAGTCATTTAGAAGAACAATCTTTAGGGAAAAGTTGAAAAATCCAGTTATTCTTTTTGAGTTACTTGCTCTTCTTCTTATTGAACGAAAAATGAATGTGCATGTAAATACATCCATATTATTGCACTGGGTTCGTCTTTAAGGAACCCACTTTCAGCAACTTTCCGTCTCATTATTTCCACAAGACTTTAAATTCATTGCCTCTCGCCCCTCTCTATTACTACGTTTTCTAGTAATTGAGACAAGAGCACCCAAATTACATGCAATTTACTTCGATATTGTTTGACGCTCTGATTGGTTCAACAGCAGTTAAAACAGAGAATAAAGAAATTAAAAAAGTAGAATTTACGCGCACGTGTAGCTATCAGACACAGATTGAAATGATCACATTTTTATCTAGGTAACTGGGGTGAATTGCATCAAACGTCATTCGAAGAGTTAAGGCTCAATTCACACTTTATCGCTCCGATAGTTGTCTTCTAAGTCCAATAAAATTAATTTGAACAAGCTTGCGACTTGAGCCCGCTGATTGATTTGAGATTCGAAAAACCTATCTTCGAACAGCCATCATTACTCCGGTAGTAGTCCAAAGCTGGTCACCGGCTTCTCCAATTGTATACCATACATCTCTATTCTCGGCACTCTCATTCAGCCACGCTGCGAAGATCGTGGCTCCACCTAGCCTGCCTCTTCGAACAGTATGTTCTGCTTTCTAAATCGTCGAAGAGCTGTATCTTATATTTTCAATGCTTCGTCTTCTGGGGTCTAGGCTATACATTAAACTTTAATATAATAACCCACTATTAAATGAGTGAATATCCAAATCTTCTTGAATTCATCTTGATTGTTAACAGTTTATTTTATGTTTTATGTGTCATTAATAATGTTGTAAACATATTAGTATGTGTATTTGCAGCTGCTTTAACTCTTAGTAGTAACAGCAGTATTTGCAGTCAATAGGCGACCATTCATTAAATTAGACTCACGGCTACTTGTAAACTGTCAACGATAACTGTTTAGTTTTTGGCGAACGATGTGATCTATGTATTTCCATGGCCCACTTGGGTTTGATTTAAAATGGTTATTGGGGCTTTTACGAAATAAAACAAATGTGTGGTTTATGGCCTACATTAGAACAGTAAATTAATGTTATACCAAATTGTTTACTAATAGGTTAGGATTACTGAAGGCCTCTTTAACACCTACCTATTATCACAATAAATAAACGGTTATTTGGAAATAATGCAAAATTCAGTAAAGATCCCCCTGAAGCCAGAATTCTTGTGCCAAAAAGCTAATATAATTATTATCTGTAACGCCAATGCCTCGAAATTATAATTTTACAAGAAAATTGGAATGGATTAATAAGTATTAAAAAAATCTTACTATGGTGGCTGATCTAAATAAATATAAGTAGGTACGTAAAAATACGTTCGTGTGCACCCACCATAGTACATCTACATCAGCTCGGCTCTCCCACAGTTAAAGACAAGGGTCGTATCCGGCCTGACCGGATGAACAGCTTTTATTTAGCTTTGTCCAACAAACGCCAAATGTCCCAATAAGGTTTTATTATCTGTGCAACCTTCGTGGTTGCTGCCTAATTTATGTGGAAGAATCTGTAGTATGTTTTTTTTTGTTTTGAATATTATTTGAGTTTATTATTTACGTGATTGTAGATGGGACATAAGACAGTTCTTTTAAATTCTATTATAACTAGACACAGACGTCACTTAATCTTTCATTGTTGAGTAATAATTAATAAAATTACTTCCCTTTTCTCACGATTATTAGCGATTATCTTGCAAATCTTATCATATAAAATAATTAAATTCATTATCTCGGCATCAACAAGACCGGTAGCTTGATGACAAACAAAACAATGCAAGGTAATTGTTATGAAGTTCATTGGTGAGGAACGAAACACCCACTGGCCTAGCACCCGTCCTGCTTACCTTGGGACAGGATACGCGTGCATAACCCGTGGCAGTCTCTATGTGACTTTTGTCTACATCAGCTGGCATAAAAAAAAAAAAGTGTCATCTAAATTTCAGTTTTTGGTGACAGTTCTTTTGGCGCGAATTAAATTTTTTGTTATTGATTTGGTTGAAATGTTTCTATTATGATAAAAATAACGTTGGTTCGTTTTAATTGAGATAAAATACTCGTTAATAAAAAAACATTTTGTTAATTAAAACAGCAATCAATAGAAATAAGGTTGATTGGCCAAATTCAAATGTGTTAACTTTTTATTGTGTGGTGAAATAGACTCGGGTAATGTTCAGCCATTATAGGTGTAATAAAAACTCTTTCATGGTGTTATTGCGCATAACCATAAACAATAGACTAACTTTTTATTACTTTCTTGTAATAAAATACTAAAGGAAATCTTAACGTTCAGCGCGTCGCTGTAAAGGATAAAAGTATATAAATCCTGGTATTAATGGACATATAAAATGCATGTAAGTACGCAAGTAAAATTTTAATTTACTATTAGTTTTCGCGTTGATTTATTCAAATTAAATGTTTTCTCAGGAAAATATTTAATTTTAATTGGGTACCTACGCTATAAATATCCTGCGTCCACTGTATAATCTAACCACGTATTGTTTAATTACTTGGTCATTTGTTAACTGTTTAGCTAGTATATTCCGGTTTATATGCTTTCTATTTTTAATTGGCATGTAACTTTGATAAATTGTAACAAATGTTTTCGTCTTCAAAAAAGATTTATTTACGTTAAAAAAAGTTACAAATGACAAGAATTTGTGACTGACCTAGAGATAAAAAAAAGATTCGGTTTCGGCCTTCAATGGTTCCTTGACCGAGACGAAAATATACCTTTCAGCTGGGCACTCAATAACGCGAAAGAACTAAGTAGGTACTTATTGAAAATGATTGTCTTTGAAAACTGAGCCCCTATTAAGTGGTTTTCAGGATTTTCCGATTAATTGCCGAATGAAATAGGTCCAAACCCAGTATGTGCGAATGCTACTCAATATTACATATGTTACTGCAACTGTTGCTTATGTGTAACTACTAAACCCTCTTCTTTTTAACTCATAAGTATCTACTAGACAAGGGCTTTTCCTAACATTTCTATTAACTTGAGATAAAATTATCTCCAAACCAAAAAAATCACACAATATTATAAATATTACATTTTTTTTTTTTTTATTGTATTATTTTGTTTTATTATTTATTATTATGACCAAATGGTCATAAAACAGAATTGTAAGGATCGTCGCATGTGGCATTTTGTAGTTTCTGACCACCCTTATGGCAAGCAGGCGTGAGTTTATGTCAACAGAACAACAACAAACAACAGAATTGTTTAACACATTCTAAATATAGAAAGAGACATTCCTTTAATTTAACTACGCGTTACAGAAAACGAATTTTAGTCATAAGAGCTATTAGCAGAATCACATGTTTCTGAGATATTTGAAGTAAACATGCGTACTAAATCGTGATTTTTACACGAATATTATGCGTTGTTCGAAACTGAAGCATTTTCGCAGTTGTTTTTTTTTCTGTGATCCAAAACCGAAAGGAAAACCCTGCTAGTCTATGGTTTTTATAAGCAACGTCTGCATCATTATCAGCTACCACCACTGGTACCATAAATAAAGAAAACACATTCGCGATTCGTACATCGATAGTTTGACATGCTGTCATTGTGTAACCACAGACAACAACTACAGCTGAAAGAAAATAATAATAAACTTTTTTTAACTCGCTCTGTTCCACGATGTTGCGAGAGCTTTCTAATGAGCGTTGTGTTTTTTAATTCTGTGTTTATGTTACTACTAACACTGTGTTACACGATCCTTTCTCTAGTCATAAATTTTATTTAGAATTACGGTCAAAATGACTTTTATCTATTATTTAATTCGATATATTACGTGCTGTGATGAAGAACAGAGAAAAATTTTGACCAATATTTTTCACTAATACCGAGATGTGAATCTCTTTATATATGTAGACACGATTTAAATTGTATTATCTATTAAAATAGCCAGTAATGCATCAGCCACCATAGAAAATATGTCAATGTTGGCTATTCATGTAACCACGTAAGCCATTAGTTATAGTTTCAGGAGCTAGTCGTGCATTTAGCGTGAATACCGATACTAATCCCAACCAGTAACTCAATGAAACAATATCATACAAGTAAAAGGATAATTATTTTATTCAATGTCGCTATTAAAAAGACAAATGCAACACCTTGACAATGAAAAAAAAAGTATAATTTGAAATTAGAATAGCAATAGATGTCAACACCAAGGTTAGATTAAAAAATAGTTGGCTCAGTCATGAAGGGACGCTCAATAGATGAAAAATAAAAATATTTGGCGCCAAGTTTTACGTTGTTACCGAGATTTTTAATATAAAATGTGAGTGAATAATCTATAATGTAAGTAGCGCATCATTTCTCCTTTAATCATATTTTCAAATACAACTCGTAAAGATGTTGAGATTGTTGAGCCATTTTTTTTCTTCACATCATTTAACTACCGTAATAGGATTTTCTGTAGTTGTCGAAATGATTAATACTTTAATATGTGGTGAATAATCTATATCATTATAGTAACGCATAATTTAATTTTCTTCTAATCCATTCTGAATATTTTCTATAACAATTTAAGCCATTTTTATCAACATTATCATTTAACTATATACAAAACATCTTATATAAGAAGTTCATTACGAACATAAACGAACTTAACAATAGACAATAATTCTCATAATACTTCAAGCTTGACAAGTTTCATTGCCAATAAAACCAAGATTGATAGTCTCATAATGATAAGTAAGCTGATAAAAATCAAACAGATGTCCCGATAAAACTGCAAAAATTCTGCATCCATTGTTATACTCGTATACTAATTTCCATATTTACTGGACATTTAGAAGGTAATCGCTGATCGTATGAAGAATATAGATCTTTGCAAAGTTTGATGACCTCCCTCGGAATGTTCTGTTGACTATACCATTACAATGTCGCGAAAAATTTGAATGTAGAATTCCAAGAGCGGCCATGCCTGAATTTTCTTCTTTTTTTTTTGTTTATTTTTAAAACAACGGCTGTTGTTTTGGTCAGTGGTTGAATTGAGATGTCAATGCATGAGGAGTTTCGTTTTAATTACTTGGTTTTCTGTTATTGCGAAATTAGAGTTACGAGCACTGGTGCGAGAAAAGCCATTCGGAAAATTCTAGATGAAAGATACATAATTTCATTGGTTATAAAAATATTATGTTTAACTCGGCTGGACAATGATAAACTCGTATTTCTGTAGGGTTCGTTTTTGTGAGTCGGATAAAAGTACACCAGCTGGTTCGAATTTTAACCAGTCTAACATTACACAGTAGAAAATGTATGTTACATAAACTAAAAATTACGCCAATATTAGATTTTGAGAAATCTAATATTGGCGTAATTTTTAGTTTAGTTAATATATATTTTTTGACTCGACCAATCAGGTCGAGTCATTCACGTCAACATGCTAATAACATTGTAAAGTTTTTAATGAATATTTCAAAACATCGCTTGAACTCGCGTTCGTCAGTGTGCCCAGCAGTCGTGAATGACCTAATTTCCGTGATTTATGCACAGTACTCCAGGAATAGGCCTTTGAAATCAATGTTTAGCGTTCATGCTGAATTTGTTTTGTGTTTACGCTATCCGAAAACTAGACTGGCCGTGAAGACTACCGAACTGCGGAATCTGAATTAGAAAACTATTTTTTGCAAGAAATTGCATATTTAGGTTATGCCAGATGTGGTTTTCTTGCTAAATGTATAAATATCGAAATACTTTTATCATGACGAAGAATTAAGAAAGACTTTGAAAGAAGCTCATATCGCCACATAAATCAATTATGAGAGTTATGACTTGATAAATACAATATTGTGCGAGTGGCTGAAAAGTATATGAAACGTTTTTAAAATTGTTTCCGAAAACATTTAATTATTAAAAAAATCTCCCATCTCTATCAGCATATATAATCAACCGATTAAAGAGCACTCATATTTGTATAGGATATATACGAATAAATTCAAGTCGCACTTCATTTATTTCGCCGCCATAAATCCTCTTCCGAACTAAATTTAAAATATCGTTCCATTTTGAAAATCTGAGACAAAACGTTCAGTTTGTCGAACGGTCGTGAGACGCGCGACGGTCCCGCGAAAAAAGAGCGAAAATGAACGAAGTTTTATCGATACATACGATTTTATTGCTAACTAGTGATTGATAGTGACTTGTAACTTGAAAAGTAACATCAATTATGGCTTTTTTAATAAAAAAGAATGATCAATGATCTGTAGAAGTTGATTGGAAACACTTTTAGCTATGTAGCTATCGAGTTTTTCATTGGACGCGAGAGCGTGTGACATTATACTGTCGATTTCGCTGAATCACTTTCTTTACTGACTAGTGCGTATTGTGTGATATTTTTTTTATCTTATAAGATGGCATTTTACGTAACTGTCTTTTCTAAATCATCATTATTGTGAACAAATGTGATTAATCATGGAATTCGAGACTTCGGGAGAAAAACAGTGGAAGTTGATAAACATAGATGTTATATTTTGCAGAGTTGTCACCATCACTGACAGTTTTGTATTCTTCTTCTTCTTTTCGTGTGGTTAGTGACTAACCTGGTGTCAGAGTTTTAAAGTTTTAAGCCTCTGACTTGGCTTCACATGCTGTCGAAAAATAGCTCTCAGGCATGCCGGTTTCCTCACGATGTTTTCCTTCTCCGTTTTGACTTCATTGCCATAATATCAAACTACTTATATTATACCTATATACGTACATATTATTTATTTCTGTTTACTGATCAATCTATCAATCGTTGCAGTCTTTTACCGTCTAATTAGTTTTGTTCACTTACGCATGTTTCTTTATTAATCATCAGCCTTTTAATTTTTTACTTTTTTCAAATCCTCTGCAACATTTCCCATGGCCAACCTTTCTATAGATGACCGCAAATCCCCAAAAACCTCTTTTCATTATAGTTTCCCTATAATTTCACCATCAGCAGATTAAAAACTCATTTAGTCATTGGTTGCGCAATTGTCAGCATTGTTACTGCGGGACGGATTGCATCAAGCGGACGCATTGGCAGACGCGGCTGGCTGTTATTTATTTCTCATTGGAACATCTGACCGATAGGCCGGTGGCAGTGCGGTAGAATTGGAACAGCTATCGTTCGAGCGCTTTCATCTGTCATTGTGTATTGATAATAATATATGATAATATATACGTAGTCTTGGAAATGAAATGTTATACTAGTGTTTTATTGTTTGTTATTGTATCTATCTTGTAATAGGTTGTTGATGTGTAACATCTTTCCTCTCGCTTTCCTGCAATCTGTGGGAGTGATTTCGTGAAAAGGGACGGAAGTGTGTAACAGGATGCCGGGAAAGCGCGCGCTATTTGATTTGACCAAAGAGCGCATGCAGTGCTAGAGTTGGCCGTCAGAAACGACCTTGACGAGGCCCCGGCCCTTTAATGTCGCTTATTATTACCAAGGTGATATGTCAGATGTTACGCAGGATATGCGACTACTCCTAAGACTCGCTCATTTGTCTTTTTGAGCGACACTGTTCCCAGTTGTAATAAAATGTCTTCGATTCTTCCAGTTCAAACTTTATAAAAAAAAAAAAAAAAACATACTCTTAAAAAAATGTCTCATCGAATAAATGTTTGCCTATGCCAAGATATAATATGTTTCCAGTAACAATTTCATGTAACGTGTACATAAAAATGTGACTGGTAGCTAAATTAATGAAATTGCCAATTTGTAGATAAACAACATGATTGAAAATACTGTAAATGTGTCAATGAATGTGGCGCAGTCGTACATAAATAATTAGCCATCTTGTTTTCAGTATCTGGAAACTAATCTAGGTTTACAGTGTAGGTTGTCCATGCCACATTTCGTTAGACGTAGCTTTATCATCTTCGTCTTGTTACTAACTGACGTAACCCGGTCTGTTGATTTTACAGTTTCAGGAATTTCTTTTTTGTAAGAGAAGAACATTGTTTGTTTCGGTGTTCAGTGTGACTGCTGAATTTATATAAGTACGTAAGTACTTTTGGGATTTCAAGAAATTCTTAATAGTTCTTCGATGACTGATTCCTTACTACATCATCCTTAGTCTATTAACTTTTAATCTTAGGCGTTGAATCATTTCCGTTCTTCATTTCGTCATAACTTTTTCTTGTTTTTCCTGAATGATCTTCCCATTTTTACACAAAACAGATTTTGACACAGTTTGGCATTTCCCCACCTGTTTGAGTGTTGATGTTTACACAACAAATCGGTACTGGTTTCTGCGTGCGCGCAAGTTTGGTGAACATGGTGTTTTTGCCAAACGATGCTTATTCGGACGCTATATTATTTACATTTACGTTATTTTATAAATTTTCCTTGCCAACGTTCAGTTTAATAGTTGCCAACAGTTACTGTTTCAGTGCATGTGCGTCAAAATGACGGTTATTATAATTATTATGAAGATGTTTTGAAGCTGTACGTACACTTTGAGTGGTTGATATTGAAATATGTGTTCCGGAGTCTTGTTTGATACCCATTTGCGTAAACGTTTCTGATATTCTTGTCGCATTTGTTATATTTGGAGATATTATGTCTAGTGCGTCAGCGTCGTTTAATACCAGTGTTTTACAAGAAATACACATTTTCTTTACGTGCTCATAAAGTGCACGCTTCTGGTTAAACTCTTCATTTCCATTTTGAGCCGAGTCTTTCGTTACACACGCTTTGAATGTACGACAAACCAAGCTTGGCCTTCACAGTTTCCGATCGGCTGCTCCTGCGCAAACATCCTGTCGACTGCGCTTCTGATCTATTGACATGCATATCGATTGACCTACTTTTGCTCCTGTTTATCATACCTATACAATATGAGGATCTTATATTTAGCTCCGATTGATTTACGCGCCCCGACCGTTTGATACAGGACATTCGGACGTACGAATGTTGTCATTGGCTTCGTACTCGAACGTCCAATGAATGTTGAAGGTCCAGCCCGTGTCAGCCGTGCGTGCACTTCGACATCTAAGTAAACCAAAATAGTCGAGCGGCCGCGTCGTCGGCCCGGCGACCGAGATAGCCGGCGCAGTGCGTCCGCGGAGCCCTCTCGCGCCGGTTCTATTTCCAACTAATGTCCCGACGCATCCCGTAACGCTCGCGACAATAATACTGCAACGGATCACTGTGAAATGGCACTGGACTTTCAACGTTCGCGACACTTCCGTTACAGGAAACGCAAGCGAACAGCCTAAACGAAAATGCCGCACGCACCAGTCGCCGTCGACGCCGTCAACGGGACGAGCTCGAACCCGCTGAAGCTCCAAATACCAGTACAAAATAAAAGTGCAACAAATGGCAACGGTATCTTCTCTCCGCCAATAAATGGAAATGGATCTCTTCCGCCAAACTTCAACGGACCTCTGTCTCCACCTATACTGGATACAACTCCGAAGAAACCGCCTAAAGCTCCGCCGAGCAGACCCATACTGCCGGTGAAGAAGTCCAAGACGCTGCCGATTGACTTCGATGAGAAAGTACCACCGAAGCTATCGTCTTCTCTATTAAATGGCAAGAAACTTTTTGTAACAAAACCTCTGAAGGAGGTCCGAACTTATAATGAACCCAGTGGTGATAATGGAAGATACTTAGTGAGTCGCTCACCGAGCCCATCCTATAGAAGAAGCATTTCTACTGCTTCCGTAGAGAGGGGCTCTATAGCGGAACTTGCTAAAAGACATGTACCTGTAAATTTATTAACATCAAGGTCTCCGAGTCCGTCGTCATACAGCAGCATCCGCAGTTCCGCCAGCCAGTACTCGACATGCAGCAGCAACGGGACCTACGTGCCGTTATCTCGTTCTTCGAGCATAAACTCCTCACTATACAGCAGGACGCCTACTCCTAGAAGAATGTACCCACAAACATGTAATATGTCTGAACGTGTAGATTTAAAAGAACTCAGATCGAGAGAACAGGCACCTGTGGTTTTCGATGCTAACATGTCGTTCGTGCTTGGTTGTAATAGACAACCCATTCGGCAGAATTTCAAGCCAGTGGCGGCTCATATGGAAGAAGGAACGTCTTCTAATTACCTAAGCAGTAAGATCGATAGTTTCCTTCAGAGGACTGACCATGTCATGGATGAATGGCGAAGATTGGGACACAAGGATGACTCTGACATGATGTTCGATGGAAAGAAGCGTAGAGTTGGAAGATCTAAGTCAGCGACGAACATCATGATCAAGGGTTTCACGCTTTTTAGCCGCAGTGGTAGCAGAGCCAGCAGCATCTGCCGATCCAGCCGCGGGATATCGGAAGACCGAACTACTGTCTCCGAAATGGACGAGGTGACTCACACTAATGATTAGTTCTAGATATCATAGTACAAATGTTCCAAAGCGTTCACGATGCTCGTAAAGATAAGGCTAATACACTGTAATAAATTATCGCCGGCTGCTTGGGATAGTTTCATGGGCTACCGTGGCGCTTGGAACTGTGGCAGTTGGCTTTCTATTACCGCACGCGCGTCGCTTGCCAAAATATTTTTTTGTCATTGTTGACTTCTCGATGGCGACGTCTCTCGCGAGAAGCTGCCTTGTCCGTCAGCGGAGTATTACGACATTGTCACTCAAACTGAAACAGGAAACTTGCTGTTTTTTTTTCTTACGTTTGTGGATTTTTTTGTAAGAATTGTGTGCGCTTTTGGCAAGAGTTAAAGGTTGCTTGCGTTGCGAATTCGCCAGACAGTTAATACGTTGGTTGGGCCACCTACTCAGCGCGTCAGCGTGTTCCAAATTTAACCTGTTATGTTTGAAATGTTGCCGCTTAGTTAATTTTCATTCAGCCTTATGATTACCGCGTCTATAACTTAGAGTAACGATCGATTATTTAAGTGTAAGATCGACGTTCTAATGATCGTAGCCGCCATTTGTGGCGATTAATAAGCTAGGTGTTGCCTCATTGTTATGGTATAATCACACAGTGGTTGTCGCGGCAGCCAAGAATTAACTGCTAACGACTAGGAACATTGCAATTACCTACTTTCTAAATAAAGCGATTTCTCGCCATAGAGTATAGTCTATAGAATATTTTAAACACTTGACCATGCTATGGCTGGACAGGAAGGCTTGGCTATGGCTTATCATTAAAGATTTTCATAGCTGACATGTACTTGCTATTATTTATATTGGTACTTAATATTGGCCATGACGCGTAGTTTACATTGTCGAGATATTACAGAAACTTTTAACGATTCAAAACGAGAATAGACGTAATAGAAGGGTTTCTATTACGTCTATAATAGAAATGTAACGATAATAACAATATTCACTTTTAATCTAAAGTTAAGATTAAAATTTTCTTATGTCATTAATTTCAATACGTTAATACTTTCACTGCTGCTGGCGGTTGACCCCATGACAACTAAACGGAACCCAATAGCCTCGAGGAAAACCCATCAATTGCATGTCATGGACGTAATGTCCACGTCAAGTGACTTCTAAACTTTAATAATACAGTGACGTTATATATAATAATTTTGAGTTTTCTGCAATTGTATGTATTGTCCAGTTAAAAAGTCTTAAAACATTCATAATCTATTTAACAAGAATGATCTTTTAAGACCTGTCGGTCGATTCTGTAAAAATATTAACGTGAAGCTTAGGTGAAGTGAGCGTGAAGTGAGCTGTCACTGCCACAGAATCGACCGGCAGGATGCTAGGGATTATCACTATTGACAGCTCACTTCACGCTCACTTCACCTAAGTTTCACGGTGATATTTTTACAGAATTGAACGGCTGTTCGTGACAATTTTTCACTCTACGAGACCTGTTTATGTCAGTACCAATCGACGGCGATGAGGAGGGAGGAAACGCATGTGACTAAAATAGTGATGAATATAAATGTTGAAGGATGACGGAGAGGGGAGGAAGGCCACAGAAAATATTGATGGATTCAGTGAGGAATTATATGAAAGAGAAGAGAGTGAATGATAACGTGACAGTTGATAGGGCAGAGTGAAAAGAGAAAACGTGTTGCCCCAAGTAACATGGTACAACGGCAGGAAGATGATGAATCATAGGCGAGTGTAATAATTCCTATCTTACTGAGTATTTCCAGCAAACGGATAGCAACTGCATAAACTGTAGATCGAATATTAAGAAAAGCAAGATGTATTGGCTGAAAAAACATAATTGTTTTTATCGGCCTAGATATGCTCCAGTAGAGTTTACTTTCTTATGAAACACAACATTCAGGAGAAACGTAGCGTCATTACTGTATTATTGTGCGTTAAAACTATTCAAAATACTAATAGCTACTATTGTCTCCAGCTATCAGAAGTCGGTGGCGAGCTCACAGAGGAGCGGGCGGCGGCGGGTCTGGCCACAGAGCGTGCGGACGCGGAAGCCGCCGAGCGGCTGCGCGTCGAGCGCGACAACCGAGACCTGCTCGCTAACAACCAACGACTGCAGCAGGTGAGTTCGCTCTTATGTGAAATTATATGATACTCCTTGATTAAGGGAAATTTAAAACCAATATCTATAAGATAGAAACGGGAAAGTGGCACTCGGCTTCTTAAAAGCCACTATATACATAAGTTTAATTTGTCTGAGTTGTCGGCTTGAACTTTCGGGTTTTAAATCGAGAAGGTTCCCACAACTTTTGATAGGGATGTAAAAACAAATATTTCAATGCAACTATGCAAGTAAAACTTGAAGATTCTGAATCATTGATCTTAGATTAGTTGGTTGACAGATCATCTTATCTTGATACTTCAGATAACCCATCATTGATATTGAAGATAATCTCGAAACAATAAATAAACAAACGAAAAGACAAATTCAACGTATATTTAGAGACTATATTGCGAGCTATGTACTTGGGTCTATTGTGACCCAATTCCGAAACCAATCACAAATCATAAGGTTGACAATCTGGGAGGTGGAACGAAAAGCATACGACTAATATCGATGCGACAATTGACACTCCCAATGGGCTTTTGGTTGAAGAACCTCTCTAATCCCCGTTTTCTTCCCACAGGCCTCCGAACGCTTGGAGCTCGAACTCCTCCACTGGCGCTCCGCAGACAGCGGCGGTGCTGAACCCTCAGACTCTGAAGGTTCAGAAGCCGACGCTGGAATCTCCGGCGACAAGTACAAGCGAAGATTCGAACGAGCTCATCGGGAGCTGCAGCTCCTACGAGCTCAGTTGCGCAGACAACATGAGGATGACTTGGAACAGCTTGTTACTGTCAAGAAACAGTTGGAGAAGAAGGTAAGGATTCTGTGATGTGTGTGTTCTGTGTGTGAAAAAGTTACCAAAGCAGCGTTGGTAGGTCCCAACAAGATGAAGGTCGCGGAAATGCGCTAGATGCGAGTAGCGCAGGACCGGTAGATGTGACAAAGTTTGTGGGAGAGCTAAGTCCAGCAGTAGATGTCTGTCGAATGACTGATGATGATGAAGTTAACAAATGAAGATCTTATGTATGGACAAACGTCTGAAAAATGTCGCGTGTTATATCGACGAAAGAGACCAGAGACTCTGCAGCTAGTTCCAATGTTCTTATTTCTGTAAAACCTAGTAGATGCTATTTTAATCAAAATTGTTTGGTAACAATTCGGTCCAATGCTCATTCATTCAATGAGAATACAGTGTTGAAAGAGCGGAAACATGATCTATTGCTTGTCGTTGTAACTTCGGTCCCCAACGAAATAGGCGCTTTTGTACTATCAATAGGCTTTAAAATGGTCGTAAGTTTTTTCGTGTCACATCAATAACGTTAACCTAGAATCCATGCTCCTGCCAAGCCCTTTTGTATCACATGAGACGAGTTTTAGTAAATTCTAGACAATGTGGCTGTTTTCCACGGAAGTTGTAAATGTTGAATGATCTGTGTTTACATAAATAGGTTAACGGGGAACACGGCATAACATCCTTTGCTATTGTTTTGGTTACTGTTCTATTACTCATATTGTACCTAAGAACCTACTATATTGCTTACTTTTGTTCTCATACAAACTTCGATGCCTCTTTTGCCCGCTTAGAGCCGAGTTTAGATTTTTTTTTTCTCTACACTCTCATACTCCTCGTGTTTTTTTCTCTACACCTCTCATACTCCTCGTGTTTTTTTTCTCTACACCTCTCATACTCCTCGTGTTTTTTTTCTCTACACTCTCTCATACTCCTCGTGTTTTTTTTCTCTACACTCTCTCATACTCCTCGTGTTTTTTTCTCTACACTCTCATACTCCTCGTGTTTTTTTCTCTACACCTCTCATACTCCTCGTGTTTTTTTTCTCTACACCTCTCATACTCCTCGTGTTTTTTTTCTCTACACTCTCTCATACTCCTCGTGTTTTTTTTCTCTACACTCTCTCATACTCCTCGTGTTTTTTTTCTCTACACCTCTCATACTCCTCGTGTTTTTTTTCTCTACACTCTCTCATACTCCTTGTGATTTTTTTCTCTATACTCTGTCATACTACTCGTGCCCTTATTCCAATTAACTTGGGGTAAACTCAGCATAATCTACTTCAAACTCAAACTCAAAGCATATATTTCAATTAAACCATTTACAAGTACTTTTGAATTGTCAAATAGTCAGGTCAGTTAGTCAGAAAGTTGAAGCTGATGCTGATGGCTGCTGTTGCCCATTCCAAAACGTAGATCTCTATGGAGAAGAACGGGCAAGTAACTCCAAGGACACTCTTTTAAATCAAGATATTTCAAAATCCTGGGTATATTATTCTTGTTGTTTCTATATGAGAGAACAATAAAAAATATAAGATTAAAAATAAGCCCCGGCAGATAAGAGATGACCAGTGCCAACAGTCTTCTTCCATAAACCTCTATTTACCGTCATCTCAGTATTAAACCATATCCGATATGGATATGGTTTAATCTTTCATACAATCCATGGATGCTTTGATCTTCCTTCTCTACTATGAACAAACATGTTTCTATCTTGTGTAGACTGTGCCATAGGCATCTGTGAGTCAGTCGGTCAATCAGTCACGGAACTGTTGAATATAAATAGAGCTATCCTTTCACTTTTATTCCCTTTTTGTTATTTGAATGTCACGTTAGATATGTAAACAGATTACATAACATAGCCTATAATGTTCCCACTTCTGGGACTCGGGCGAGACGCTGTGAGACGGAGTGGACCCGCGTAATCCAACACACTAATCCAGTGCGGGGTGGGCGTCACATGTTTGGAGTTTTTGATTCTAGGACGGTTTGCTCACGATGTTTTTCTTGACCGTTCAGACAATTAAGCTACTCTACTCTCTACTATTCATTTTCATGGTAACTTTTACCCCTACACTAGTATTTTGGTCTAAGTCAATATCTAAGTAAACTACTTAATAAAAATCGTTGTATTTTTCATTCAGCCTAGAAAGTATTTCCGTAGTTCTAAAATAACTATCCTATTTCTACACTCGTCTGCTTTCTTGCGTTAGTAACATCAACAGTTGTTGCATTAAGAATGTTTTATTTGTATGTCTGTCTGTGCTAATCTCGGGGAGTGCTGGACTTATATTGATGAGTCTTTGATGATACACTTGTAAGATAAAAAAAAATGTAAGGTGGAATTTCTTAGGATCGACGGCTGTTTGTGGGTCTGAAAACTTAAGTGGAAAATTGAACTAGGCTTAATACATTTTTCATCTTGCTTGACATAAAGGCGTTCGCGCGCGGCAGTCGCCCAATCGCAGCGCGGCAGCCGCGCACGATTGCCGCTTTATGTTTGGAAACACCTTAACAAGTGTTTCTGTGGCTAATAAACCTATTTTTCTTTATTTCCAATACCTCTACCTTTACCTTTTTGGTACTCATAAAAAATAATCTTACTTATCGTTTTCGTGAAGTTGCCATGGAAATTGTTCTACCAGAGTCGCGTCGCGCCTCTCATCGGGATCATTTAGTGTTTCTTCTAGGTTTGATATCTTATTTTGTATACTGGAGAATTATTTAGTCAATATTTTTGTCTTATCCATGCATAAACAGCCTATAACGTTCCCACTTCAGGGACACAGGCGTCCTCTCGGTGAGTGGGTCTGGGTTATAATCCACCACGCGGGCTCAGTGCGGGTTGGATGTCACATTTCTTCGAATTTTTGGTTCTGTCCTATCCGACTTAAGGCGACGATAGCCGAATTTTTGATGATTTTATACTGAAGATCACGTCTAAATGAGTAGTGTTAATGATTTGGAAAAAATATATGTTTAATTAGAGCATTTCCTTAATAACTTAATATATGATATATCTGCGTCTTAAATCAATTTGAGTGGAAGTATTGAACACGAATTGGAAAATAAGTTTAAAGAATTTATTCTCAATAAAGAATACAAATTCGCTTACTTGAGAACAGCACATTAACTTAAACAATAATTACAATTCGTCGTTAGTACACATCCGATTTATTCATGTTTCAGGAGACTTATTGTTCGCAATTACAAATTGGGCTAATCGAGTTTTGAATACATTAAATGAGTTTACATTTTGTATGTGTGTGTGTGTATTTTATTATAAAGTTGTGCCCCTTCAAGCGTCAGCATTCTTTTACCATAATTTGTTCTTACCCTTGGTAAAACTAAGAAACTAGCGCGACGGGAACTACGTTGGCTAATCTGCTTTATTTTGGTAAATGTTAAACCGGTTTGAATATTTTTGACGAGAACTTTTCGAACAAAGATGCATGTATTATAAATATACGACTGTTTTAAATGCATTAGTTTGGTTTCATTATAAATTTGATTTTATTATCAGAAATGGTTCTACACAATACTCACGTATTGATCTTTCAAGGTTCCGCATATCTGTAACAAGGCTGTGTGCAAAAAGACGTGTAGCCATACACCATAGTTTATGTATTGTAAATAAGCTTTATGTTACGGTTTTTATTTCAACCAGTTTCCTTTATTGCGGCCTAAATACTGTATTGTTCTGTTACAAAGTGTTTCTGCTTTATTTTTGGGGCATATTTTTAACAAAGTTGTTGAACTATTTTGTCTGCAGATACGTTGATATAAATATTGAAATGGAATTTGGCTTAGGATTTGATGTTGTTTAGAAATATTTATTATTAAAAACCACGTCAACAACAATACTTAACAATTATGTATATTGCAGTGGAGGATAGACATGCAATGCATTTGGACATTATAGTTTTAAGAATGTCTTGTTCAGCCAAGGATGAAAAATTAATTTAAATATTAAACATTAACCCACTTAAAATTTTACTTTTGGAATAATTTGCTGATTAAATCGCTGCATACAGATAACTAGGGTTATGTAATATGTCTAAACACTTAGGCCGATCGTCCACGACGCTACTCAAAGTAACATGTTGAGGTTCCCGCAGACACGCGCGACGCAACAGCGCGAAAAATTCTTGGAAATCATTCTATTAGAGTCGCGTCGTGAACTCGTGCCTGTCCGTAGGAACTTTTACAAACTCAAATCAGCAATAAGTAGGTAGGCAGGAGGCCTACCACCACCTCTAAAGCAGTGTTATTTTTATATTACTTTAGTGTGGGAAAGAGATGAAGCTCTACAGGACGTATCGCTCCATCTCTTTCCCCCACTGAAGTAAGATTAACATAATACTGCTTTTGAGGTGGTGGTAGGCCCCCAGTAGTGTTTCAATAGCGATGGCGGTCCGTACCCGACGCGACTAGCTAACTATTTATTGACTACCTAGTTTATGATTGGAAGCGTCGTAGACGAACAGCCTAAAGGTGGTACACACAAACGAACAAAGCATGATGAACACGAACATCCATCACGGGATATTTGGTTCGTGCGTGTGAGTGGACGTACCTACTTAATTAGCAAAGCTAACACGACAGTTTGACAAGTGTTCATGCTCAACCGCCCCTCTTTTTAGTAGCCATGGATTCGAAATTGGATCGCCACGAACATTTTTGACGAACACAGTATTTGATGTTCGTTACTCGTACGCACATGCGAATAAAGTGTTTGATGTTCGTGTTCATTATGTTCTAGTTCGTTCGTGTGTACACGCCTTTAGATATTTTGCAATTTTATTTTGCTTTAGTAATTGCTGCATTGCAAATTCTTCACTAAGAACTCATTTTCACATCACAAAACATGATTATTATGATCCTGTTCTATTTTATGAAGAGTTTCCGTTATTCCGTATCAACACCCGCCTACGTACACACTTATTTTTACTCAAAGAATTTGTCATTGAAACTGAAATAACATTATGAACTCATTCTCTGGATTCCATGGAATAAAGATCCTGTTCATGTGTTCATTAACGTGGTCGTTCTTGGGTACTCGTGTGAGTAATTCAATTTTAATCTAATTAGTGATCTTGTGAAATAAATTCGATATGTAAATTCGCTGATTTGAAAAAGATTTTTCGTCTTATAAAAGCGATCGTCGTCCGAATACGCGATCGGTCGCGTGCGTATGTCACTTTTTATTCGGAAAACTGGAAAGCGCCCTCTGTCGGCGTAACTACAACTAAAAAGTTCGAACGATCGCTCTTAAATAAGTCGCGGGGTAAGGGTTTCAGGGAATTGCAAATACCTTATCATGTTACCTAAAAAATATTAGGGAATCTTTGATTTTAACTAGACGAGAGCAATCTTGATCGTGTCAGCCCAGGTTTCTGATAATGCAATAGATGAAGGCATTTGGCTAACCAAATGCCTTAATCTATTGCATTATCACCAGTGATCGGAGTAGGTAGATTGAACTGGGGTCATTGATCCGAAACGTATATATTACTATGGACATTCCTCCGGAATTGGTGGATTATTAAAAAAAAACCGGAACTTATGTAGGAATTGTATTCTGCCAGAGTGGAAGGAGTCATTTGATGATTTGCCATCCTCAAAAAAAAGGTAGGAATTGTAATAAAATGAGCAATTTTATTCTTTATTATTCTTCCTATTTTTTTTTTTTGTCACGATTTGACAAAACCCAACGACCAATCAGAACAAAGGATCATGGGTGGTACAGTAGTAATAATATCACTACCAACATTAACAATATTTAATTGAATCCGGAAATACCGGAATTACTTTCCGGAAAAATGGCTTATCCATGTTATTCTTTCTGTGTGCATTTATGATACAAGTACTAAAAATCAATCTACCTACTCCGATCACTGATTATCACAATCCTTCATAGTTCATAGGAACGATGACTTCAACGAATTACTGAATATAAAACGTAGATTCATCGCGTCGAAAGATATGCAGAAAAGACCGCAAACATCTTTTTTTCGCAACAAAAAACATTTTCAAGTAATATTGTGTTTAATTATAGCAATTGCATTTAAAACACGCGTCACACAGTAGGCGGAGCGGGGGCGGTTTTGTTTGTATGTTCCACATTAATCCACACTCAATGAAATGCTAATGTATGGAAATACGCCATTAAGATTACTGCTAGCGTCATATTTCATATTTCATAGTGATTAGATTCAAATGTAAACTTGTCAAATACATTCTGTCATGCGTTTTAAATTCTCCTCCTTCCAGGAAGAGTAGAATTTTCTCGTTCCATATTATACATGAGTAGGTATAAACGTATCTAAGGCAGATCGCGAAAGCAACTGCAGGATCAGCCCAAAATCGTCGTTGAACGGAACTCGAGGAGAGAAAGTCTTTGCCTATCAATTAGATATTCAAACTAGAGCAGATAGTAGTAATTTATTATGGATGAAATGCCCTGCACCCGTAGCATGACAAAAACCGGTTTTGTCGACGGAAGAATAGACAAAATGACGGATAAACATCAAACAATTTTCGATAATATAAATGACAAGAAAATCTAATATATTTGTTATTAAATGTGAAGATTCTTGGCGGCTTTTTGGAATCGCTCACACCTATAATTTTGATGTTTTTTAATTGTAATCTTTACATGAATATAAAAAAGGCATTGCAATAGCTTCGCTAATACGCTAGAAACGTTCTTAATCTTTCTTTCCAAAAATAATCGTTGGCAAATCACTCAAATACATTATCAAGACTTCATTACCACACATATTTTACTCATTCTTAAATTACGTAACATACAACAAGTTCTCATAATCTATTTAGTAAATATCTAACGAGGCCTTATAGCGTCTAGGTTTACAATAGTCATCTTTATCTCGAGATATCTCAGCATCCTTGGCCCGGTCTTTAGAACTGATAGCACACCTTAGATCCCGATACCATCTGCTTTATCGTCATTATTCGGTCACTTATCGGATATGTCAGACGAATTTATATATCTTAAAGTATTTTTTTCTTTAAAAAAAATTATGTTTTTCGGCAAAATGTTTCCTTAAAGTGACGTTTACCGTGAAAAGTGTTCGATTTTCGCATTATTTTTAAAACAAGTGTTCGAATTTTGAATAATGTCTAGAAATAGTGTTCAATTCTCATTTGTTTTTTCACGAAAAGTGACTTATCTTTTACATTTCGTAACAAAAATATTAACGCACAATATCGTACACGAAAATATTTTTATTGAAAGCCAAGTGACGAAACCTTTCGTGATAAATTCTTAAGTGTTACTATAAAAAGTTGATATGCCTGTAGTTTATTAACTTTATGCATTAAAAATGATAATAATATGGTTTAATATAGAAGTGAATGCTTTCAACTGCTGATAAAGCTGGATTTTATTTTACTTTGTCATCATTATGTTTATTGAGGCCAGAAGGAAAACATTATTTTGTTTAATGTGTAGTACTTATAAGGAAAGTGGAGTGCATAGTGTAGATATACTATTTAAGTTTCTAATGTTGAAATGAAAAGAGTGTTTCATCATAAATAAAAGTTAAAGTTGGAATAAATTAATTTAAATCCATTCAATTTAAGTCAATACACTCAGAAAGTTCATGTGATCGCTGTATACGTGAAGTGAATCAATATTATTGTTATATGGATTGGAAGACATACGAAATTCAATATGATTTTATCTAACGAACAAGCGGATAGTTTATAAAATATATACTGCGAAAAGGTTCAATTAAATGCCAAAGGGCATTGACATTCGTAATTCATAATTCAAAACGGCGAAAATTTTCGCAATTTTTTAAATTCGAACGATATAAAATGGAGGAAGAAACTGAGGTTAGTGCACTTTAATAAGAAAATGTTTTGCTAGTACAATAATTTAGTTGCTTTATCGTAATCGCTAACGTTTGGCGTTGGTCCAACGACGTCGGACCGGACCGGCTCGGATTACGTTTCATAATACATCGCGTTTTAATACGCATTGGTTTAATAACTTCATGTTATTATTGTTGGTCAATGGAAAATCTAGAACTGTTATTATGCTTGGCCTTCCATGAAATTTGTCATCAAAATGACGACACGGTTGGCGCAGTGGCTGAGCGATCGACTGCTGCGTAACGTGTCGCGGGTTCGATCCCCGCACGGAACAAATATTTGTATGATCTGCAAGTAGTTGTTCCGGGTCTGGGTGTTAGTGTATGTGAGTTTCTATGTTTGTAAACGCACCCACGATACAGGAAGAAATTCTTAGAGTGGGGCAAAGTTAAAAAAAAAAAAAATATATATATTCCATGAATGACATAGACTGGCCAAACAGTAAAATAGAATAAATAGTCGCTACAATAAAATAGAATAAATAGTCGCTACTGATTGCACAAAACTCGTAGCTAACACACGACATAACATCACGCGTGTATCCCGAAGGATTAGCATAGGTGTACCGATACTACACCCACATTTCGCCAGCTATGTTTAAGTCCCATGTAATAGGGGGCGAGCCTAGCTAAATACCCTGTTAATAGGCCTACACTATCTTCCCGTACCTATGAAGTAAGAAAAGTGTAATTTGAAAGCATTTCAATTTCCTTTTTATTATTTAAAAAATCACTTAATTGTACCTATTTAGTCTAAACCTTCTCATGCTGATCCATGTAACTGGAGAAACCTCGACCCCTGAAATACAGGTGTCCTAGTTCAGGCGTCGAGACCTCATTGATGTGACGTGTACTGAAGTTTTGAAAATAAAGTAGTATTACTATTGTCAAAGCCAATTATTTTTAAAAGAGTACCGTGGTTTTTCTCCATAGGACTGAGGAAATTGGAAATTGAGGGAATTGGAATTCATAAGTACCTATGTAGGTTTATGTAAAATAAAATATGTTGAATTAGAATTTGAACTGACCTTTACCCCAGCATCATTAGCCTATAGCTGTCCACAACTGCGGGATAATTGCGTAACACACTCACAGTACCAATGGCTTTTATTTTTACAGTTCAACAACATTCATTGCGTTATTTACGTTGTTGAGCAGACACATTTTTCGAACATATGTAGCAGTGGATTAGCAATATCCTTTAAAATCATTCAGATTGTTATTGATTTCCGAAACCCCTCCGTGCCTCGGAAAGCACGTTAAGCCGTTGGTCCTGGTTGTCATTCTTGGATCTTTGGAAGTCGTTACGGGTTGTCAGAAGCCCCAAAGTCTGACAGCCAGTCTTACCAAGGGGCTGCCTGTGTCAAGTCCTAACTGGGTTGTGGAGATCAGACAGGCAGTAGCTCCATGTAAAATACTGGTATTCAGCTGCATCCGGTTAGACTGGCAGCCGGCCCCAACATAGTTGGGAAAAGGCTAGGCAGATTGATCAACCAACGCGTTGATTACCTCATTACTCGATTGCGACATTTCGAATCTACTTATAACAAATTGGCATTTAATTCAGTCACATTGACTACAACATTTTGCCTAGTAATTTCTCTTTACACGATTCGTGACTCATCTTGTTTTACATGCATCAGTGTAGTTATTAACTATCATAAATTAGACTCCTGATGTTTTTTTAAGAGTATAGACTACGTAGATTGTTAATTTCTTCTTACACTTTCAAATCTTATTAGTGTTTGTAACTACTTTGTTGAATAAACAGACAGTAATTAAAATGCTGAAATACTAGCATGTGAAGATCGTTCGTCTATTGTTTTGATATGTAGGAAACTTGTCGTGTTTCACAAATTCGAGTTTTTGAAAGACTGACGAATGTTCCTCCAGAGAACTTTCCGTTCTATTGCTAGCCTAGTTCAAAATATAGTACCTACAAACAAGGTAGGAAAGAGCTGCAGAATAGCGCCTAAAGGGGTTAAAAGCGTTCATGGATTCCTTAGAAAGTCAGCTGAGTCATAAGTATATTAATTTGTTTACCAACCCCTCATCTATGTTACTACCTACTTTACCCATGTTTGCAAAGGAATAAATGATTTGATTTGATCTTCCCGAAACAACGTCAAACGTTACCACATGGATAACAACGACCATTTCCCTTCGTTCCCAGGTACAAGATGCCTACGAAGAAGTGGAGGAGCAAAGAGCGGTGGCTGCACAATGGAAGCGCAAGCTGCAGAAGCTGACCAACGATATGGCCGACCTCAGGTCACTGCTTGATGAACAGGTAATGACGACATCAGTTTTAAAAATAAATATTTATAAAAGAGTTTTTATTGAAATAAAAACTTCTTTAACAAATGGATTCGCGTCACCGACATGCTCGCGTCGTAGTGCTGTACTATAGAATCAAGATGGCGCTAATACTAGGTTAAAGTTTTGCTTTCTGTCTGCAGTCCCCATGACTGCCTATTCTTTAATTTATTACACACTTTATTGTACCTACACCACATAAAACAAAAAGGACAAACATATTTCCATATTCTTTTTCATGTTCATATTTCATGTCCGTTCAAAGATCAATAATAACCATTAAAAAAAAATAGGTACCTACTCAAGAATAAATTGAATCGTGAAAGATTGAATTTCGGGTCAGATTAGACCTTTAAAAGGATTAAGTTCCAGGAAAACACCGCTATTAGTCCATTCCTGACAACTTCACTACCCAGGCCTTGCTTGGGTAAATTACTAAGGAAAACTGATGCTTAAACTTAAATATTTAATTTAAAACTGGCAAGCATTCAAGCAATTATTGGCAATTGTTAATTAACAATTCTTAGGCCATAAATATATTTTTTTTTACCCTCTCCTTTCCACTTAACTAAATCTATCGATGTTACATTTAGCAATGTTTGTTATATTTCAGACATGTCGCAACAACCTCTTAGAGAAGCGACAGCGCAAGTTCGACGGCGAGCTTCAAGCGGCTCAAGAAGAGCTGAAGCGCGAACGAAGCGCCAAGGAGCGATTGTCACGAGAGCGTGATCAAGCGCATGCTGAGAAGTACGCCATCGAACAGAGCCTCTCTGTGAGTATAATACATTTACACCTTAGCGATGTTCTTCAGTAATGTTAGGTGCGTGTGAGGATCATAGCAGGGACTCTGCAGTTTCTGCCTAGCCCAATGCTAAAAAGGCGTGTTTTATATATTTTATTTGAGAAGCTTGTGGCTAAGGAGGCAGTTGTGGCTAAGTAATAACAGCTGCACGGGTCGATCCATCAGGTTAAGTTTCGCTTGCCGGTGTTGGTCCGTGGATGGGTGACCACCCTTTTTTTTATACCGAGACACCTCCGTGCCTCGGAAAGCACGTTAAGCTGTTGGTCCCGGCTGTAATTCGTGGATCTTTGACAGTCGTTACGGGAGTCAGAAGCCCGAAAGTCCAGTCCAGTCTTACCAAGGGGTATCGTATTACCCAGTTATTGGGTTGTGGAGGTAATTTAATTACTTTTTTCTCAGTTGTTTTTTATAGGAAACTAATAAAACAACAACGCAAAGGCCAATACATCTGCCTTGCGTTTTTTGAACAAGTTCAGATTGGGTACTATAGTTTGACCGGGACCGCTGACCCGCGCTTAAGGAGATTCGTCAGAATCAGGAGCGGGCGGGACGCCGCACGCCGCGAGCATTGTCGAATGAGCGGCTTGCACTGCCCCCGTGAGCCGCGCACATACCTAAGGCACCGAACAGTGGTCTCGGTCAAACTATAGTCGATACTGACCAAATAGCGCTAAATATCAGTATTCTACATTCACAACCCAATATTGAGTTAAGTTATTTGTTTCTTCTAATACTAAATTTTGTGCCACCCACAGGAAGCTCGTCTGGAACTGGAGCTGAAAGAAGAGCGACTAGCAGCCGCGACCCGCGAGCTGGAGGAACGAGGAGGGGGAGGAGACGAGGTCACCGCCCTCAGGAGGGGCAAGACGGACCTGGAGCGAAGAGTCAGGGACCAGGAGGAGGAGCTGGACGAACTAGCCGGGCAGATACAGGTGGGGGTCTCTATAGGGTAATGTAGATGAAAGTGAAAATACGCTAGTTGACACTACAGTAAGCAAAATTCATTATAAATTTTGTATTGTAGGATGGTCGTGAGCTAAAAATATCAAAAATGAACTTAATTTAGTAAATGATTTTAAATTAATCAATATTTTTGAGAAATAATTGCGTAAATTAAAGCCATTGGTCACATGACATCTAACGCGAATCAGAGCGCGTCACGTCAATTCTTGCAGACGACATTGTTTCAAAATGTAAAAATAAACTTTATGCCTTCGACATAAAGTTTCTTTTGCATTAACAATAGACGTACGAAAGGAACAGTTTTGGAAGGACCACCTCTCGTACAACGTGGCAGTATTCATCTCTTTATTTACTTATTTAGTCATAGTTTGTGTAAATTAGGAAATAAAAATCGTCTACCTACATCATTCACGCAAATAATTATTTGTTTGCTTTAAATATAATTTGTAATATTTAAAAACATTGTTAATTAAGGCTAAAGAATATTATAATATTCCGTTAGAAGTGTGCGAGCAACAGTAATAATTAATCGCAGATTTGACAGAATGAAAGTATTAGAGCCGCCATGACAGAATGCCGTTTTGACAGTCCACATGAAATTACGTTATAAAAATTCAAAATGAGTTCTGTTGAAGTTAATATTTCGTTGATATATTAATATTTTGAGATAGATAAACCACAAGTAACAGTACTAGTTGGTTTTTCAAAAACTTTCAAATAACCTATTACATACGAATGGTTAATTCACTAATGATGCATCTGAGTGGAATACCTCTGCATTGCGCATCGGTGCTAGCCAGCTTCGGTTCAGGGCCACTGCTCGAGGTGTCACGAAAGTCTTGCGTAGCAGTTCTATTTGCCCCTCTTATAAGCGGATATAAGCCACTCCATTTACCTGAACGTATATAATTTACATTCGCTTAAAATTTGAGTAAGTATTATGAGAAATATGAAGCCTAGAATATATTTTTTAGTTTTCTAAATATCTTTTGTAAAAATCTCCTAATTTCGGTAAACGAAAAAAATAAATGATAAGAAAATCTCCTCAAATATCAACTGACACATTCGTTCGTCCGCAGCTGTTGGAAAGCTCCAAGCTCCGCCTGGAGATGTTGCTGGAGCAGCAGCGCAAGGAGGCGCGCCTGGAGGCCGCCGCGCGGGACGACGAGCTGGAGGAGACGCGGGCCAACGCCGGGAAGAAACTTAAGAGTAACTCATTCCTTATTATCTATGACTTGCTGCTGCACACGGCTTCGACTACGTGGACCATAATTCTTTTTTCTAAAATAAAAGTAGCCTTATAACAGTTACACTTTAGAACATCAGCTATCTGCCAGTGAAGTCCGTCAAAATCGATCCAGCCGTTTCGGAGATTAGCCGGAACAAACAGACAGACCGACATTTTTTTTATAAGTACCGTATATAAGCTGTTATTTTGACATCACAAACAGATACTTTAATTCAATTTAGTCGTAGGAAGAGGAAAAAAAGATTTTTCAACTCTTTGTTGACTCTTTTGATTGAAAAGAATTAGATTGAAAGTAATAGTCCATTCAAAATCCACCGAAGTTAAAGCGAGGTTTATGTTTTTAACTCGAGGTGTTTATTTTTTACTGCCTAAACGTTTTTGACAAATTGAAAGTTGCAATAAGTTAAGTTAAGCTTTAACTTTGATTATTCCAACTCTATCTTAATTAAATAAAAAATAAATAGATGAGTAGTTAATTTCCTCCTTAGATAACCAGTCCAGCTTCTGACGTCCTGACTTAAAAACTAACCTGTGGCTATCATTCCAGTGCTAGAAAGTCAACTTGAGAGTGAGCACTCGGAGCGCAGCCTCCTGCTGAGAGAACGACACGAACTGGAGCGACGCCTCGCCGCGCTCGAAGAGACCGCGCGCGCTGAGAACCATGAGCAGGCGCAGCTGTTGCAGAGACTCAAGAGGTAAGCAATAAGAGCCCAAAACTTGAGAACGACCGAAGAGATAAGGGGGGCATAAGTCTGCTTAGACACGTCGTTACAACACTGCTTTCGGCAGCACGATATGTAGTAGATGCGCCTTTCGTTAAATACTTACAAATTATATCATCAAGTTTGTAAATACATACAATGTGATTCTTTATAATGTGCACTTAACGAAATAAGGGAATCTATGCTAAATTTGATCGACAGCAAAAAAAAAAAATTCTTTAATATGGAATTTTAAAAAAAATTGTTCGCTTCTGTGACCAGTACGCGTAATAACTTCCAATCATTATGGAGTTTGTTTCATCGTGATAGACCATTTAGTTTAAAAGTTACACCGTTTTGTTTACACTGCGGTCACAGTAGCGAACAAAATTTATAAAATTTCCTAAAAAATAATTCAGATAATTTTTAATATTTTTGCCGTCGATAAAATTAAGCATAGATGCTCATTTCGATATGTGCGCATTATAAAGAATCACACTGTATTACTAGCTGCGCCCCGCAATTTCACCCGCATAAGTCTCAATCCCGTGGGAATATCGGTATAAAAAATATCCTGTGTTAATCCAGGTTATAAACTCCGTTGAGCCGTTTTTGCGTGAAAGAGTCCGTCCTCACAAACTTTCGCGTTTATAATATTAGTGGGATACGATTTCTCTCAAAAAAGTTATGAATCATTAAAAAAATACAGCTTATCCATTTGATAAATAACAGGTCCAACAGTACTTTATTATTGCGGCCCGGACATAAATGAAATATGGCATCTGTTTCCGCACATTTTGCAGTCTATATTAATGCAATGTCATAAAAATCTGCAAGTGTCACAAACCATCATATAGTGCCGTCATTGTTATTATAAGTTGGTTAAAAGGACCACCTTTTTTTTCCCCGGAGCATGTTCTTTACATTTATACATGCCATTTGCAGAGACCTGAAGAGGTACCGCGCTTTGCTCCGCGACGCTCAAACGATGCTCGAACAAAAGGAGAAGGAGGGGGGCGCTAAGGCACAGATCAGACAACTGAAGAACCAGGTATGTTACTTATGAATTACTAAATTGATGCAAAGAAAGAACAAAACCCGAAAATAAACAATTTGGGGGAAAATATGTGTCAAAACGACCATCGCTCAGCATAACGCTGCGACTCTATGTGAGACAGAGCCCCAGCGCTGGTTTTTGTTGATGTGATGACGTCGACCGCTGCAGTACGTAGGCCGTCGGTGTGGGATGCAACAGTGCCAACAACCCATCGTCCTAGCACGGCGGGCTGTTGCAGGGAAAACCTCAAACGGCGCACTTGCGAAGAAGTATAATTTGAGATTTGAATAAGATTGACGTATTTACTCCAATCTATACAGGGTGGCAGGGACACCGACGCCAAAACTGTTACCATGGATCAGTACGTGATTCAGAACTCCACTGCGTTGAAACTTCGTCGGTTATAAAAAAAAAAAACTGTTCTTTCATAGGAAAGTGCAATACCTACGAGATCAAAATTTATGGAACAGCTGATTTTTTTTCTAATAACCGACGTTAAATTTCAACGCAGGGGGTTCAGAATCACGCACTGAATCCATGGTAACAGTTTTCTCTGTCTGTTCTGTTTCGCGTCGATGTCCCTGACACACAGGGTGTCAGGGACATCGACTCGAAAACTGTTGTGCGAAAAATATTCGAGTCATTTGGGGTTGAAGACTAGGGCCTTGGAGTCCGAGTGCCCACTTAGTTTTCCAAGAACTCACCAAGCGGTTTATCGACAATGTCTCCTTTTTCGCCAAAGAATCAGCATCGCCATACAACGTGGCAATACTGCCAGCCTTTTGGGCACTTTTGCTGTTGACAGCGATGCGGACGAATAGTTTGATGCCCTATGATTATTTCGCCTCCGTTTTTATATACTTGTAAATATTATTATTTTAAGACTGTTAGCTTTTTAAATTATATAAATATTATTTGTCTCTTTTTAGCTACGGCCTATAAAAAATAGATAATATAAATGTTCGCTCCGTGTTTATTTGTTAGCAGTTTACAACTATTTTGTTCCTGATAACCAATTGGCATCACCGTGAGATTCGACAAAAAAAAAAGTTCTTGGATCCGAATTTTTTTGCTTAAGTATTTTACAGTCGTCAAAATTGAAAAAAAAAAATCAAGTCAGAATAGACATCCACTTTTATACTTTTCAAACACATGTACAACCAACCCTTGTTCCTCAGGTTGAAGACCTAGAACTAGCAGTCCGCGCAGCGACAAAAGCCCGCCAAACCGCTGAAGCAGAAGCGGCTGAAGCGAACGCAGCGCTTGAAGAAGCCAGCAGAGCCCGAGGCGACGCCGCGGAACGGGCCATGGCTGCGGCCAGGGACGCTGCCGCCGCCAGGGCACAGCTTGATGATGCGGAAGAGGAAGCTGCAGAGGTAACTATATATTACAAAGTAGGCTAGATATAGCTATGTTTTTAAGAGCCAGGTAGAGCCAGAGCCGACGCCGCTGAAGGGGCCACGATAGTTCGGGACAGTTCGAGCCAAGAGCCATGCTGTTATTTTTTAATAATTAAAAAGGAACTTAATTTTGTAACCTGTTTTTGCTTTGTTGCATTACACAATTTCATTCTAAATCGGCTCGCAATGTAATTTCATTACTCTGCAATTTGTATTTGTTACAATAAAACTAAACCATAATCTCTCTCCTTCCAGCTCCTAAAGAAATACCGATCAAGCACGAGCGCCCTCTGCGCCGCACAGAACGAAACTCGAGAGGCATGCGCGCGCGCAGACACTGCGGCCGAAGAGGCAAGAGCCGCGAGAGACAAGCTCGCTGAACTTACTGCCAAGCTGGCTCATGCAGAGGCAGGGCATTCGCATGGACATATGGAGGCAGAGAGACGGCTGGAGTTGAGGAATAAGGTATGAAAGAACACTCTTTGAGTCTTAGAGAAAGTATTGATCCCTAAAACCGCATTAAACAAGCGAAAAATTAGAATATTAGTTTAAAAAAATACAGAGCAAAATACGGTCAATTTCACCGTAAAGTGTTTAATTCGAAATTAAAAATATTTGATCCTACCCAGCATTCATTAAAACCTTTTTGGCACAACTTTTTTCCCTTGACCTCAAGACTTGATCCTAATAAAGTTTTATCTTAGCTTACTAGAAACCGATAGATCCTGACGTTTTATTCAATAACTATAATATTTTAAAACATTTATTTTTGAAGTGTAAAAGCTTTTTTAACCAATTTACAGAAACAAATATTATTTATCATATCAATGATAATTTGATAATCGTAGCAAAGTAATAACAGCCGAACGGGTCGAACCATCAGGTTAAGCTACGCTTGCCAGGGTTGGTCTGTGGATGGGTGACCATCTTAACATACCGAGACTCCTCCGTGCCTCGGAAAGCACGTTAAGCCGTTGGTCCCTTGGTTCCGCTGTCATTCGTGGATCTTTGACGGTCGTTACGGGTCGTCAGAAGTTCGAAAGTCTGACAACCAGTCTTACCAAGGGGTATCGTATTTTCATTTACCCAGTTACCAGGTTGTGGAGGTCAGATAGGCAATCGCTCCATGTAAAATACTGGTATCCAGCTGCATCCGGTTAGACTGGAAGCCGACCCTAACATAGTTGGAAAAAAGCTAGGCAGATTGATTTTGATATAAATGATAATTTGATAACATTTATCATAGAATTTATTTATATTTTTTATTAACTGATCTTTACTCTCTCCAGGAATTAGAATCCAGTCTAGAACTGGAAGCAACGGCCCGCTCCCGGCTGGAAGGTCAGTTGTCCCGACTGCGAGAGGCGCATGAACAACTCGCGTCAGAGCTTGGAACTGCTCGGGCGAGGGAGCAACATACTGCTGATGAAGTTCGCAAGTTCACTAGGCAACTGCGGTGAGTACTTGTGAAATATATAAAGAAAAAGATTTTTTTAAATGGCAATTTGTTAAAATTAACAACAGACCAAAATTCTTATAAGTTCACGATTAAATATCGGTGGTTCCAAAAATTCCGAAATATGAATAGCTTAATGAGGTTCGAGAGCACAGGTGGCCCAGTGGTAACGGCCGCGACTTACGGTCGTAGGTTCGAACTCAGAAAGGCGTTTTATTTTGTGTAAATTGTTTCATCACCACTGCTCTCAAAATGGTGAAGGAAAACATCGTGAGGAAACCGGCGTGTCCTAGAACCAACAATTTTAAAACACGTGACGTCTACCAAACCGCACTGGACCCGCCTGGTGGATGGCAGTCAACTCCCTTTCATAGAGAGGAGGTCTGTGCCCAGCAGTGGGAACATTATGATGATAATGCAATGCGGTTTATTTTCAGTCACTGTGATTATTATGTGTATGGACAATAATTTTTATTTAGATTCCTGTATGTAAGTCAGTAAAAACCGCAGGTGATAGGATTATCTCAAACGGTTTATACGAGCAGGCAAAATTCAAAACCCTAAACGAATGTACTAATCTTAGGATGGCGAATTTTTGATATTGCTCAGTAACTGTCTTTCGGAAGTGAGCTGGTAGTCTCCCCATGTGAAAAAGTATATCCAGTTGTATTTGAAAACAAAAACCGTCCTAAAATGACCTAACACTAAACACAATCTTTCCCCAACCACAGCGAACTCAAGGAAGAGAATAGTGCTCTAAACGCCAAGCTGGGCGAGGCGGCTCGCGCCCGGGCCGCTGCGGAGGCCGCCGCCGGGGCCGCGGCCGCCGAGGCCGCCGGGGCCCGCGACGAGGCGCGTCTGGCCGCGCGCCGGGCCGCCGCGCTGCAGGAAGCCATCGCCGGGGACCTGTCCAGTCCGGGAGACTCCAGGGACACCGATAGGTGAGGACTGGTTATGGAATTTGGGTATGCTTTTCAAATTTGGGCTAAATCAACCCATACTGTAGGCTATCTACTAACTAACAGCGAATCAATTTTCACGCCTCCCTAGTGGGAGGCGTGAAGACCTAGACCAAATATTTTTTGATATTCGGATAGCTCATGACTTAAAGAGGTGCTATAAAGAATAATAATCAAAAATCTCGACTAAGTAAATCAAAAATTATGCTATAACACGAAATTTCGCGAGTACAGCTTGTATTTTACATTCTTACTAAATTAGCCTGCATTTAATAATAATATTCATAGTTTTTGGCCATTTTCACCACAATTTGAAAAGTATCTTCAAGTAATTTCACAGAGATTCTGCTCGATTTGAACACTCAGTAGAAATGAATTGCGTAACGTCATATGAGACGTCACGTAAAATTAAAAAAAAGTTCATTTTCTTAAAGTATGAGATCTTGCATACTACAGCATTGTTTTAGAATATCCATGCATATTTCATTTATGTTTACAGAAACGGTTGAATTATAAACAGAAAGTAACTGACACGGCTTGTTTCTTTACAGCGACAACGACAGTTACAGTTCGGACGAATCTATCGGCACGTTCTTAGCCAATCACAAGCTGAGCCCCTCCGCGCCCTCGCGGAACAGCGTGCATCTAGACACACAGAAGTGAGTACTGACATTTAAATTATAGGTGTATGTTAAATAGAGGATTTTTGGATTCTCGGGTATACAAAAGTCGTAGTAATCGAAGAATGTTTTTAAAATTATTGAGTCCTCTCTTTTTAGGATTGATTCCTAACCATAAGAGGCGTTTGGGGGTTAAAACAGTTATACTGCTATTATAGGTAGGCCAAACAGCCTTTTTCAGGTGACATGGCTCGACATAGCGACGCGCAGCCTATTATCCCGTAATTTTTATTAGCATGGCATCAATCTGCCTAGCCTTTTCCCAACTATGTTGTGTTCGGCTGCCAGTCTAACAGGATGCAGCTGAATACCAGTATTTTACATGGAGCGACGGCCTATCTGACCTCCACAACCCAGTAACTGGGTAATACGATACCCCTTGGTAAGACTGGTGTCAGACTTTTGGGCTTCTGACGAATCGTAACGACTGTCAAAGATCCACGAATGACAATCGGTCGGGACCAACGGCTTAACGTGCTTTCCGGGGCACGGACACTTCTCGGTAACGCATCCACTGACCAACCCCGGCAAACGTAGCTTAACCTGATGGATCGACCAGTGCGGCTGATGTTACTTAGCCACGAGCTTTTATTAGTATGGCATAATAATTTTAAAATTACATGGCTTGTTTATCGATAACGTTGTTGCACACGCCTGGTGATCTGGTTTAAAGGGAATTTCTGTGTGGCGGAATAGACTACACAAAATCGGAAACTCTAACTTATATCTTCTTTTTCCCCCTCAGATCCCACTCCTCCGGTGGTCGCGAGAGTCGCTCAAGCGTCGGTTCCAGTAAGCAGATGAGCCCCACGAAGGAATCCTTCGCATAACAGCAGCCCACCGGCGCGGGCCTGCTCACGCGCGCGCTGCCCGCGCTCTGCGCCGTGTTCTGCAGCCGACAGCCGCCCGCGCCGCATATTGTGCTCGACTGAAAACATATACGTCATACATGACACCTGTCAACAAAGAAACGTCAAAAGACAGCTGTCAAACGTACGTCAATGACAAGTGTCAAAAAGTGTCTGAAATATGAATGTGTGAGATCAGAGACTCCTCAGTGCGAATGATATTGTTCTCTCATTAATTAAACATGCACCCCATACCAGCGATGATTATTATACAATTATACAGCGTAGCAATAGTACTCGACGCTTGGAATTAAATGTAACGATGGCTCCTAAATTAGACTGCTCAGTAAAACAATAATATTACAGTTTTGAACGTCATTATACATTAATCGATTATACATTCGAATCTTTCATGTATTCATAGAAAAGCTTTTGATATGAAATTATTAACGCGTTTGATAAAGATTTTTAGGTAACTCTGTGTATTTAGTAACAGATGGCGCCGGTGTCCTGGGCAGTGTTGCCAGGTTATAAAAATGAATGCATTCCAGATTTAAAAAATATCTTTAAAGAAGAGCTTCTGAGTACTACATCGGCGCCATTATCTAGGCTTGGACTTTAATTTATTTAGCGTAGAATTTTGTAGGAAATTAATTATTATCGGTTAGAGATCGCGCGGCGACCGGCCAGCCAGTCAGTATTTAGACGGCCTAGTGGCGTGTAACTTACAAAATAATATTAGGTTCTTTGTTATTTAGTTAGATAACTTTTGTAAATAACTAGATGGCATATACATTTTTATTATTTAATTTGTAATATTCGTGTGATCAGACTGTTATTCTATCATTTATTTGTTACAAATGAGTTGTTGCTTTATAGACTTGGAACATATCTGATAGGTACATAGAACATGTTTTTTTTCCTTCACGACTGTTTTGTTTAATAGTAATTTTAATATACACTAGCTGATTATTGATTATTAAAATGTACTCCTTTATAATGTATCTTGTAATTGTGTAGTCCATTACTCAGTCTATATATACGTATTATATCTATGTGTCTGTAACCACATTATCAAATTGTCTATTAATGTGTATGTACTATAATGTGATCAAACGTTACTTGCATTCAATACTGGTTGTAAAATGAAATTATTTAATAAAGTAACTGAAATTAGTGCCTGTGTTTATTTTAACTCGCCCTCGTTGGCCCTCGCCTGGTTGTATATGTCGTGGCCAGATTTTAGAATTGATCATTTTATTAAATGAACATTGACCGCTGGCCACATCATGATGTGGTCTGGCCAGATCATTGAATACTCAACGATTGACGATATGAACAGTTAAACGCACGACTACTTCATGATGTGGTCAAACATTAGTGATCATATCGGAAAATTGTTGGATTATCCACCGGTAGAGGCGTTGATGTCGCTTTGTTTTTGTTGTGCATCATGGCGGCGGCATACATCAAATCAAACAAAGTAGAGTGACCACGCAAAAAAAGTCGATGGACTTTTATTGGGTTTCCAAATATGATATTATGGAAAGCGACCAACTTGGAAGTAGCAGTTACCGGCCGCTACCGCAGCGTGAAATGCAACATAGAACGTAAAATTCTTTTTTTTTTATTTAAAATTTACGCCGCATATGTGGCACGCCGACCAAATGGGGTTAGGTTAGAACTGAGACCAACCGCGCGCGAGCCGTTGGTCCCGTGACCAACTTGGAAGTAAAAAAAAAACAAAATAGAAAAAATAATAAATAGCCAAGTACCTGTGTACTTGGCTATTTTTACTACACCTTAAACCATGGATACCCTACATTAATGATGAGTGATGATATGGTAAATTTTAGCTGGCCATTTAATGAAATGGCTAATTCTATGATCTGGCCACGATATATATAACGTGACGACTAATTTCTAATTATCGTACACGTCCACGTCCACGTCCATAAAATACGTGCACATTATAACGTTAACGTGGACGTCCACGATAATAACGCCACGCTAGAAATGTATAAAACCGCATTCTTTAAAAGGGTGTTTACCTAAATCTTCATCGTCAATTTACTTTTTTCAGCACCATTTAACTCAACCATTTTGAAGGGAACTTAATGATCCAACACACGCCACCACCAGCGAGACATTTGAGTGAGCATGACCATAGATATAAGAAAGAAGGAGATATGCCCGGTAGTTCAAAATGTATCGAAACCCAATGTCTCCAATTTATCCCTACTACCGAGCCGACCGAGCCTGCAACTACAACGACACATGCGATCAGTAAACCCAATAAACACGAGGTCCCGCTCACACTTGCAATTTACAAATCAGAACGTACTACATAATCAATTATAAACCTTATCTCATCAAACACAGCGTGCATTTACCATGCACCGTACAACTCACTCACATGAAAACATCGAACGCTATCGTTGTGCTGTGCAAAAGCCATTTATTTTACATATACGCTAGTGATTGACTAAATCGGAAAGTTATCGATTCTCCCATTTATTATTGTATTCAAATATTTGAAGTTCCTGAAAAAATTATAAATATAAAACGATATACATATAATAAGATGCCAGTCTTACCAAGGGGTATCGTATTACCCAGTTACTGGGTTGTGGAGATCAGATAGGCAGTCGCTCCATGTAAAATACTGGTATTCAGCTGCATCCGGTTAGACTGGAAGCCGACCCCAACATAGTTGGGAAAAGGCTAGGCAGATTGATACATATAATAAGATGATATAAATAAACAATACGTAGCTAAAAATATATATATATTAAGCAAATAAAAAAAAACATTATGTGAAAATTTTAATGAGTATAAAACAAGATTTCACATCGGTCTTCTAACCAGGCTATAACTGTTAACAAATTGAAGAATAAACTTTAATAGTAATATAAATTCATACGACAATCGACAATGTTGTCGATAGCCTATGTTAGTGCATCTGCACAACCACATCACTAACTCGTCGCAAGACACAGCGGACGTACCACACGATGCAACCGCCTCATTCGGGGTCATATAAACATAATTTGAGTCTAGCATCTTCCGTTTTCGTGTCACATTTATATAGGTATATGCAACTATCTCCTTCTTGACAACCCGATGATGACGTATTTCCGCCCGCGTTCACAAGGTGGCCGCAGTGCGCCAAATCGTTCATTGGCGTTCTGTTTTCGGACGGTTCACATCTAAATATAAAAGTTAACGTTGTTAGCGTTCGATATTCTAAGAATTCTTGGAAAATTATAGTTTGAATTAGTTTATTTTTTGTTAACGCTGTTAGCGTTCGGTATATGCGTAAAAATAGTAAAGATTAAAGATTGTTTTACAAAAAAGTGAATGACTGAAAGTGATAATTTAATATTGAATAATATAATAAAATAGTTTAAAAATTAGATTTTCTTACGATGGCGGATAGAGTACAGGCGCGTAGCCGTAAAGAATCCGATTCGTCATCGAATTCATCAAGTTCCTCAAGTTCCTCTGAATCACCACCGTCGGATTTAGAGGTTGATCAGGTAGATAAATCCCGTAAGAGGAAGAAGGTGAGTAAGAAGAAGAAAAGTAAGCGTCATCGAGGACAAAGCAAGGTAATCAAAAAGCTTGCGAAGCAGGTCAGTGATTTAAAAAATTTATATTACTACCCTCATAATATGTATTATGAAAATGAAAATTATGATTGTGATAATCCGTTATATAATGGTGATAATTTGGAAAAGGCACAGGAACACGTCTCAGATCCTGTAACAGTCCAATCATTTGATTTTGATTTGGCAACGCAATTAAAGGAGCCAGCTGTCACTGAAACTCCATCTAATCAGTCACACTTGCTTAATTCAATTCAATATTTTAATAATGAAAACTGGAATAATGTTCGGTATGTGGAATCACAAAAAGTTTATAATGCTCGTCCTGGGTATGTTGACCTTGAAGTAAACGATGAAATCAAATCTTTAGAAAAAGTTACCCATCTACCCTCAGCGGATAAATTCCTTGGGTCTGTTACTCGCGCACTGGTCATGCAGAGCGACGCTATGCATGACCAGTGCGTGCGTGCGTGCGTGCCATTCGACAGATAGTCGACTGGGCTAAGGATACGGGTAGCATGGACCCAGAACAATTGACATTAAAATTAAAAGAAGTTTTTTTCCGGTGATTATCAAAAGATTTCACGTGATTGTTTGCAACTAGTTTGTGGCCGTAGGGCTGATATAATTGAACAAAGACGCGAAGTGTTCATTAAGCAACTAAGAGATAAATCATTTAAGCCATGTTTGAAGAAAATACCGCCGTCTAGTGAATTTTTGTTTGATAAAGTACCTTTTAGTGAATTTATAAAGAATAATGGCGGAGTTAACAAAATGTTTTATGCAAATAAAATTATTTTTCTGGGCAAGAAAAGAAAACCCCTAGACCCCAGGCGGCGTACCCTGGATCTAGTGGATATCAATCGTCCAGTCGCCCTTCGGCATTGACGATGAACTATAGATTTCCTCCTCCTCAGAGTGCAGGAGCCTTTTATAATAATTATCAAGCAATGAACCCGTTTGATAATTATTATTATTATTTCATTCAAAATTTTTTCGTCCTCAACCGAGGGCACAACCGGCTGGACAACGCTTTTACCAGCCCTATACTTTTCGGAGAAATGAACCGCAAAACAATGCACAACGGGGAAAGGGCTCGGCTAAATTTAATAAAAAGTTCTGACTCACATCAAGAATTTTGGGGGGGGGTGCTTACAAAATCATGTTACGGAGTGGAAGAGACTGGGGGCACCAGAACCATTAATAAAAATAGTGAAGGGTTATCGCATTCCATTTCAAAAGAAACCGCCTCTGGTCCCGCCAAGGCAGGTGAAAAGTTGCAATCTTACTCTACCATCCCCCGAGATGGACAGAGTCATTCAAAATTTGTTGACACAGAGAATTTTAGAATATGCCCCCCTGACTCCGAGTTTTATATCAAATTTCTTTCTGACCCCAAAAGCGGCGAAACTTGCCGTCCCATTTTCAATTTAAAAAGCTTAAACAATTATCTGAACATAAGCAAATTTCGTTTGATTTCGGTAAATCGAGTTCCCGATTTTATTCAGGAGCGGGATTGGATGGTCAAAATAGACCTCAGGCAAGCTTACAACCACATGAATGTAGAACCCGCGCACCGTTGTTTTCTCCGTCTATTGTATCGAAATCGGTTACTGCAAATGACCTGTTTGCCGTTTGGCCTGGCGACAGCACCCAAAGTGTTTGCATCGTTGACCAACTGGACCGCCGAGATTTTCAGGAATCTAGGCATTCGAGTAGTGGTTTTTCTCGACGATTATCTCATAGTAGCACAGGACAGAATAAAACTTTTAAAACACGTCAACATTGTTCTTCAAACTCTCAGTCAGCTGGGTTGGCAGGTGAACAAGGAGAAATCGATTCTTATCCCTCGGAAGATAATCGAATATTTGGGTTTGATGTGGAATCCGTGGCAAAAACATTTTTTTTTACCAGAAAACAAAATTCTGCACATGCAAGTAGTTTTGTCAAAATTGCTTCGGCGACAGAAGGCCTCTCTGCGAGAAATACAGAGTATCATAGGCGTTCTGAATTTTGCTCGTTTGGTAGTCCCAATGGGTCGTTTGAACTTTCGGCACCTATCGTTAGAGTTTATATATCAAATTTTTCACATACTTCAAAAGTACGACATTCATGTCCCCCATCCCCCATCACATTCGAGGCAAGTATAACAACATCGCAGACGGTTTGTCGCGTCACTCGATGTTACAAGAATGGCATCTACTCCCCGAATTCACCAGTATTGTCTTTGCAAAGTGGGGTGTTCCCCAGACAGATCTTTTTGCCTCCAGCACAGCCCACGTAGTACCTTGTTATGTAACTCTAGATCAAAGAGATCGGTGAGCATGGAGACACAACGCGTTCGCATTCAAATGGGATTTCCGTCTGGCTTGGGTCTTTCCTCCTCCGAGTTTGATACCCCGGGTCTTGATGCATCTAAATCAGGCTCGAGGTGTATTCCTGATAGTTGCACCGAGGTGGATCCGAGCATTCTGGAGAGCAGACTTGAAGACCAGAGCGCTCGCGCCTCCGTTCACGATTCACAGGTTATCGAAAGTGCTAGTAGATACGAGGACCGGGCAGCCCCCACCTCGAGTGAAGGAGCTGGTCTTAGAAGTATGGAGATGTGGGGGTGGTCTGAATCCTTAGGTGACTGGTCTGAAGAACAAAAGTGTCTACTGAAAAACGGTTGGAGGTCGTCTACTTTAAATACATATAGGCCAGCATGGCAGAGATGGTTGAATTGGTGTTCCATGTTTGGTATAAATTTCTCAGACCCTTCAGGTAGTGATTTGGCTCGATATTTAGCGGATCTGCACCTAAAAGAAAAATTATCATATCGTACTATTTTACTTCATAAATCGGTTGTGTCCACTTTATGTAATACAAAGAGTGAGGCCCGTTTAAGTTCAAACATTTTGGTTAATCAAATGATTAAAGCTATAGCGTCGCAACAACCTAAAAAGTGTCCACCCCCTGTATGGGATCCTCAGTTGCTAGAAGGTTGGTTGGGCAATAGACCTCTTCAAAATCAAAGTCCATTCGAAATTTCAAGAGTTTGTGCAGTTTTACTGTTGTTATGTTCAGGGCGTAGGATACATGATTTAACATTACTTAGTGTCTCACCAGACAGATGTATTGTAGATGAGAATAGCATTATGTTTTGGCCGCATTTTGGTTCGAAAACTGATTCTGAAACTCACGTACAGTCAGGTTGGTATTTGTTAAGGAATCTTGAAAATGCGGTGCTTGACCCGGTATTTTGGCTTAAAAAGCTTATAGAAATAGGAAAACCGCGTCGTTTGCTTTGTTCTAGCGATAGACTATTTATCACTGTATGTGGAAAAGCTAAGCCAGCTACTAGAACTATTGTGTTGCTTGTTGTGTCCGGAGACTCATTCGGGGTCATAATTTTAAAGACTGCCTGGTTATATTGGTTTCTCAAGTTTTAAGGTTTTGAGGCCACAATTAACGGCGGGCGGAAATACGTCATCATCGGGTTGTCAAGAAGGAGATAGTTGCATATACCTATATAAATGTGACACGAAAACGGAAGATGCTAGACTCAAATTATGTTTATATGACCCCGAATGAGTCTCCGGACACAACAAGCGTTTTGTTTGAAGGTAAAACGCTGCTATTTTGTGATTTTTACATTGCTTGTCCTGAGTTACTTAGCGACATACTTTGGTAGTGGTAAAGTGGTAAGTATTTACCACAATAATAGTACAGTCGCTGTGATATATGAAAACAAAAATAACGTAGTAAAGGCAAGAAATATTTTACGATTTGTTGTTTTTCATGATTTTCAACACAAATATACTTGTGCTGATTTATGAAAAGTGGTTCTATGATTTATAAAGTTTCTAGTTTGGCTTCGATTTTTACAAGAAACCACTGAACAACACGGTATTCTTAAATGTTATCACGAACGCGTTCGAAAGCGCACTAGTTGGCGGAGACGGCCATTTGCCTGAGGCATGAGCATTGTGATCAGGACGCGCGGACACAGACACGTCCCCATGCCACTTCTCCTGTTATTTATATTTCTATGAGCATGACATACTCTCAGCCGCAAGTCAATGAAAAACGTACCCAGTAAATGGTAGCTTTAAAGTAGGTACATAGTGCTCACACATGTGCTATGCAATTATATAATACTAAAAGACTGAATTTATACAATCTAAAGATAGTCTTACAATCTCCAGCAGTGTTCATTAGAGTGCGGTGTATGTTAAAATACACGCAAACTTAGCGATAAGTGAACTATGAGCAGCGAGTAAACCGTGAGTCCTGTTAAAAACTCAAAAGCCGCTCGCCGACTTGTTACCTGCCAAACTATTCTGTAAAAATCTCATCGTGAACTCTTAGGTGAAGTGAGTTTGAAGTAAACTGACATTTTACCTTGACAGCTTACTTCACCTAAGTTTTCACGGTGAGATTCTTACAGAATAAACATGCTTGGCGTGTGATGGAATACTAGGAGATTAGAAAGTAGCGGGATGGCTTAAACCAGTTTATTAATTCGATTATCACACATTTTTTTTTAAAATATTTCATCAATTGGCATATTCAACCTTTATCCTACCAGCATTATCGACTGTTTCATCAGCACCTCTTAATATTTTTTTAACTTGTATACCTGGTCAGATAACTGATTAAATGAAGGTGTCTTCTCCGTAATTTGTACGCTTAAAACCAAAGTAAAATTTTGAGATAACTGGTGTCAAAGTTCATCTGCTTATATGATTTTTGGAAATTATTCATTAATAAACTTTTTCTTTAACTTTTAACTGTTTAATGTTGTAGAAAATTTGGTTATATCGAAAGGTTTGTTAACGTATTAGGTATCCAAAGGAATGGCAATGAAGGCCATTCAATTTACACGGTGGAGTTTTTACGGTGAAGGTCTGCCCGGCTTGGGCGGGGCACTACCGTGTCCTTGTGGAGGCGATCGGGCGGCATTGATCTGTCGCGTCCGGCCCTGGTCCAGGCCATGGTACGGAGCGAGAGGGCGTGGGAAGCCGTCACATCCTGCTGCGAAGCAGTAATGCTCATGAAGGAGGAGGCTGAACGCGTGAGGGAGAGGCAAATTTGGCGCCCTCACGCCCCTAACCGCCGCAGGAAACGCCCTGGTCGTCGAGAATCGCAACCCGATTCCTGGCCACCGCAGGCGCGGTCTTGCGGACGGTGAGCAATGGGTAGCTCGCCGTCCGATAAGGACCAGGCCCGGGTCGACGGCGCGTTGTGTGCCACGCGCGCCTAAAAGAGATGTCAGCACAACAGAAGGGGTTTGCTAGGACCGACGCCGAAGTCCGAAAGGGATACCGTGGGGTGGCAACGTATAGGCAACACTGAAGAAACACGGGTCAGTAAGAGTCTGACACCCGAACACCCGAACGCTGCGGACAACACGGTATTACGGTACGTGATATTTTCAAATTTACATAAAAATTGGCTTAATTGTTGCAAATTAGTCACACTACCATGTCCTGGAAGGAATACGTCAAATTGCAAGTCGCCCTGTATATTATAGCTACGTCTGTGACGACCTTAACTCGTCTAAACTAGGCTGCCTCATTCGTAGAGTGGTCTCAAGGGGGACTGCTGAGCGCGTGGTTTCTGGGTTATACGGACAGGCAGTGCTATTGGGAGGATATTCTCAGTAGCAGTTTAGATTTGTGCCCTGTATAATGGCCCGCCTCGCCGCGCATTCCTAAAGCACGGTACAGGGGTCGCGGTCAAACTATAGTCTCATGTAATAGTGTAGGGTGATGTCTCCTTTGTAATAAAACAAAGTAATGCGTATAACATTAATTTATTATATCGTCTTACAATACACCGTTTGCTTCACCAAACGACGCCAGCTATAATTATAATAAACATACAACGCGCTCATTTACAGCCGAGTTTTTTGAGAACATTTTATACAGTAAAAATTTCATTTATTAATCTACTTGCTCAAACAATTTAAATAATAAAAGATATAATTTTTTATTTATTGCTTCCAGCTATTAATTTTATTAAGAACCATAGTAACGTAGTTGCATAAATAAGTAATGTAGCATTAATTTCTATTTTGATATTTTATGACCCAACTAGTAAATACTCGTGTATCCATAATCATACTTCAATAATGGAATTTACATATTAAAAGTCTTTATAACTTACATAGGAATACTTTAATAACTTCTTAGACCAACATATACAAATAAATCTGTGAGATTACGACTTTAAGATAGTTTCGTACGCTTGGAATATGCAGGAGGCGACTTCTACGGTTCTAGATTTCAGGCTGAGAGTTGCTTCCGGGTTTCCTGGCTGTAGTTTAAGTTCTAAGAGTACCCAGATATTGTTGGTGAGTTTAAGGGACTGGTAAAGCATGTCTTGTCCTTCGACATTTCGTTTCGCGATGGTATAAATGTTGTTCAAGGTCATTTTCTGCGCGATGGTGTCTGCATTGCCGGTCACGTTTGAGAGTGTATGTTGGACCTCGTTTGCAGCTGGTATCTCTTTCCAGGTGGTCAGGAAGACTCGCTTGTCGAGCTGTCCGTCTTCAGTGAACAGGATGTGTGCGGGGATGAGGCACGCAAAGTAGAACACGTCCACGTTATTCTTTATCGCCACCTGTAAGTTAGTTATGGTGATTTAATTGAGGAAAGTTAATTTAACATCATTTTGCTTACTTTGAGATCACTAACATTATTATTAAATAAACTGAAATGAGAACTATTTAAAAAAAATAAAAAAAACTTAAACTTGACTTGCTAGCTAAATCAGTTTTTTTTTTAAATAGAAACCGGCAAAGAGCGTGTCGGACTACGCACAATGAAGGGTTCCGTAGTTGGGATGAATTTATCCCAAGAACAAACTTAACATTGTAGTTGAAAAACATGTTCTCCCATACGGAATGTATGGGAGATCATATTTTTCAAACTGCAAATTTAAGTTGGATGATTATTACTCGTTAACCTGTACAGTCTACTTAGCTCTGATAGTTTTCCTTTTAATTTCGTTATATATACTACTGCTGTGATTTTTTTCACAAATCCAAGTACAACCATTTAGCTGGCAGGGGGTGGACACTTGACTCTAACAAATAAATTCAGTTAAAAGCTTAATATTTCGCCAACGGATCCCTGAATCCAAAAATGGTTTGTACAAACTCACAATATTTTTGAACGACCTTTCTAACGATACCCCACAAAATGGGCTAAATGAAAAAAAAAAACTTCCCCGCTTTACGTGTAGGGAAAAAAAATATTCTTGATTTTATTTTACCACTTTGTCGGCATGATTAATATTTTTACATATGCCAAATTACAGCTTTCTAGTACTAACCTTCTCTGAGCTAAGCCGCGGACAGACAGACAGACGGACATGGCGAAACTGTAAGGGTTCCTTGTTTACTACGGAACCCTAAAAATGGCCTTCTTAAAACTTTGTGCGCTGGGATGCAGAAGGAGCCTTTGTTTGGAAAACCAGCACATAGCTACAGCCTACGTACCTGCAGGTTGTTGAGCGGGTCCATACGCTGCACGGGCCCGCTCGTGGCCAGCGCCAGCGGCGCGTCGGCCGCGGCGCCGGCTAGCACATAGTTAGCTACAGCCTACGTACCTGCAGGTTGTTGAGCGGGTCCATACGCTGCACGGGCCCGCTCGTGGCCCGCGCCAGCGGCGCGTCGGCCGCGGCGCCGGCTAGCACATAGTTAGCTACAGCCTACGTACCTGCAGGTTGTTGAGCGGGTCCATACGCTGCACGGGCCCGCTCGTGGCCAGCGCCAGCGGCGCGTCGGCCGCGGCGCCGGCTAGCACATAGTTAGCTACAGCCTACGTACCTGCAGGTTGTTGAGCGGGTCCATACGCTGCACGGGCCCGCTCGTGGCCAGCGCCAGCGGCGCGTCGGCCGCGGGGCCGGCTAGCACATAGTTAGCTACAGCCTACGTACCTGCAGGTTGTTGAGCGGGTCCATACGCTGCACGGGCCCGCTCGTGGCCAGCGCCAGCGGCGCGTCGGCCGCGGCGCCGGCTAGCACATAGTTAGCTACAGCCTACGTACCTGCAGGTTGTTGAGCGGGTCCATACGCTGCACGGGCCCGCTCGTGGCCAGCGCCAGCGGCGCGTCGGCCGCGGCGCCGGCTAGCACATAGTTAGCTACAGCCTACGTACCTGCAGGTTGTTGAGCGGGTCCATACGCTGCACGGGCCCGCTCGTGGCCAGCGCCAGCGGCGCGTCGGCCGCGGCGCCGGCTAGCACATAGTTAGCTACAGCCTACGTACCTGCAGGTTGTTGAGCGGGTCCATACGCTGCACGGGCCCGCTCGTGGCCAGCGCCAGCGGCGCGTCGGCCGCGGCGCCGGCTAGCACATAGTTAGCTACAGCCTACGTACCTGCAGGTTGTTGAGCGGGTCCATACGCTGCACGGGCCCGCTCGTGGCCAGCGCCAGCGGCGCGTCGGCCGCGGCGCCGGCTAGCACATAGTTAGCTACAGCCTACGTACCTGCAGGTTGTTGAGCGGGTCCATACGCTGCACGGGCCCGCTCGTGGCCAGCGCCAGCGGCGCGTCGGCCGCGGCGCCGGCTAGCACATAGTTAGCTACAGCCTACGTACCTGCAGGTTGTTGAGCGGGTCCATACGCTGCACGGGCCCGCTCGTGGCCAGCGCCAGCGGCGCGTCGGCCGCGGCGCCGGCTAGCACATAGTTAGCTACAGCCTACGTACCTGCAGGTTGTTGAGCGGGTCCATACGCTGCACGGGCCCGCTCGTGGCCAGCGCCAGCGGCGCGTCGGCCGCGGCGCCGGCTAGCACATAGTTAGCTACAGCCTACGTACCTGCAGGTTGTTGAGCGGGTCCATACGCTGCACGGGCCCGCTCGTGGCCAGCGCCAGCGGCGCGTCGGCCGCGGCGCCGGCTAGCACATAGTTAGCTACAGCCTACGTACCTGCAGGTTGTTGAGCGGGTCCATACGCTGCACGGGCCCGCTCGTGGCCAGCGCCAGCGGCGCGTCGGCCGCGGCGCCGGCTAGCACATAGTTAGCTACAGCCTACGTACCTGCAGGTTGTTGAGCGGGTCCATACGCTGCACGGGCCCGCTCGTGGCCAGCGCCAGCGGCGCGTCGGCCGCGGCGCCGGCTAGCACATAGTTAGCTACAGCCTACGTACCTGCAGGTTGTTGAGCGGGTCCATACGCTGCACGGGCCCGCTCGTGGCCAGCGCCAGCGGCGCGTCGGCCGCGGCGCCGGCTAGCACATAGTTAGCTACAGCCTACGTACCTGCAGGTTGTTGAGCGGGTCCATACGCTGCACGGGCCCGCTCGTGGCCAGCGCCAGCGGCGCGTCGGCCGCGGCGCCGGCTAGCACATAGTTAGCTACAGCCTACGTACCTGCAGGTTGTTGAGCGGGTCCATACGCTGCACGGGCCCGCTCGTGGCCAGCGCCAGCGGCGCGTCGGCCGCGGCGCCGGCTAGCACATAGTTAGCTACAGCCTACGTACCTGCAGGTTGTTGAGCGGGTCCATACGCTGCACGGGCCCGCTCGTGGCCAGCGCCAGCGGCGCGTCGGCCGCGGCGCCGGCTAGCACATAGTTAGCTACAGCCTACGTACCTGCAGGTTGTTGAGCGGGTCCATACGCTGCACGGGCCCGCTCGTGGCCCGCGCCAGCGGCGCGTCGGCCGCGGCGCCGGCTAGCACATAGTTAGCTACAGCCTACGTACCTGCAGGTTGTTGAGCGGGTCCATACGCTGCACGGGCCCGCTCGTGGCCAGCGCCAGCGGCGCGTCGGCCGCGGCGCCGGCTAGCACATAGTTAGCTACAGCCTACGTACCTGCAGGTTGTTGAGCGGGTCCATACGCTGCACGGGCCCGCTCGTGGCCAGCGCCAGCGGCGCGTCGGCCGCGGCGCCGGCTAGCACATAGTTAGCTACAGCCTACGTACCTGCAGGTTGTTGAGCGGGTCCATACGCTGCACGGGCCCGCTCGTGGCCAGCGCCAGCGGCGCGTCGGCCGCGGCGCCGGCTAGCACATAGTTAGCTACAGCCTACGTACCTGCAGGTTGTTGAGCGGGTCCATACGCTGCACGGGCCCGCTCGTGGCCAGCGCCAGCGGCGCGTCGGCCGCGGCGCCGGCCGCCACGGCGCCCACACTGAGCCCGCCCGACGGGAACACGCCGAAACTGGAACCAGTATGTGCAGTGATGACCGACTGGTATCTTGTTATTAACCGTAAACTTCCGAAGCGCCCCAGAAAAGACCCGAACACGGGGACCTCCGCCGGCTCGGTAGTGGAACCGTTCAAATCAAATCAAATCAAATAATTTATTTGCATAATACATGTTAAAAAGGTGTTACAGGTATAAAAGGTACATTGTATTATAACCTAATAAGGTGTGCAAATTAATATCTTAGGTACTAATCGCAACATTAATTAAACAGAATAAATTTTAAATTAAGATACATTAAATAATAAGATACATTAAATAAAGAAATGTCAAAATAAAATGTCAAATCAAAACTTCAATACTTAATCATTATACTTGTGGTGCCATTACAGATAAAATCAGTCATCTTTCATTTAAATAATCATTAATTGTATAGTAACATTTTGCAACTAGGAATTCGCGCAAACCTAATTTGAATTGGTCCATTTTGTGTAGGTCTGTGATAGTTTTTGGCAATTTATTGTATATTTTGGGTGCCATGCCCAAAATGTTTTTATTAAATACTGCTTTTTTATGACGTCTTACGCATATTTTATTTTTGTGTCGTGTGCTTCTTGGATGTGTATAAAGCTGTAGATTAGCTTTGACAAAGATCGCCACTTCATATACAACGTGTAACGGAAAGGGTATATACATACCAAGGGCACAGCTTCTTTGGATGATACCAAACGATATTGGAAGGGTTTTTTAATCCTATCTCTACATGTTCGGAAGTTATGAGAATTTTTAATACATTGATACCAGAAACCGAACTTTTCAAATTGAAATAAACACATCACTAGCACTAAGTCAGCTGATCGGTGTCAGCGAACTATTTGTAAGTAAAAATAAACACCTTACTCCTGGTATTTCTGAATAAAAGGTTCCGCATGTTTATTTTTTGTTCACAAAATATTATTACTAACTTTTCTAAAACTTTGATTATGTTTGTGCTGTTAGCTACAATACAATTAATTGGTAGGTACTAGGTATCAAAATTTAACGAAATAATATTTAGATACATTACACACTTGTTGGTTTTTTACGTAGTTGTCCTTTTGTAGAAGATTACTTTGTAGATAATTATTATCTACATAGTAATCTTCCACCATACCATCGTACCTACAACACAGTAAACACCTAATTCAAAAACATTATTCCTGTAAATTTGGTAACGTTATTCCTAACCTTTTATTTTGCTGGCCATAAGGATGAAATATGTTTTGCTTTTAATCGATTTTTTATTCAATTCACAGATCGAATCCTATGCTCTTGAATCTTCTAAAAATTCGTTCAAAAGCGTAAACCTAAAAATTTTAAACAACATTTAACACACCTTTATTTTGTGACCTATTTACAGTTGCCAGTCAGGTCGGTACGTCTAAACTTTTAATAAATAATAATTGATAACTTTCCGGCGTAATTCAATGACTTTCATTCACATGGTACAGATGTAGTAGGTTAAAATCACAATGACTAATACAGATTAGGACGCAGCTATGTCATTCGAAATGATAACTTCTATCAAACCGTCAAATGTTTCATTCTTCGCTTAGTGCTAACATAAACAGACAAGTTAAAAAGTGTCGGCATATGTATGTAAGTAATTGATCTTGTTTGAAACAGATAAACCTACCTATTCGCTGTTTATGATTGTCAGCACAATACTTTGGGCAAATATGAACTTGAACTATTATGAGCCCATACCATAATATTTTTTAGACATATGATCCAGGAGATTCGATTCACCTTACCACTGAATCGATTTGCTTGAAGATCGCATTATAACGAATTGTTTCACAAAATCGTCAGCTCGTACCATTGCATTAATCATAAAAATCGAATCCTTACACGCGTGCATCCAACCAGGAATTAATTGCTTAAATAAACATTACTATTTGCCATTAGAACTTAGAACAGAAAAAGGATTTAGTAACAATTTATGGCCAACTGAACCCAAAATATCATTTCAATTCATTTCTTCACAACTTATTCCTCTCCTAGTACAAATAAAATCACAATGGGTTCCGTTCATAATTGTTAAAATAAGGTTATTTTTTTAAATCAATATGACGAAAACTATTAACAACAAGTTAATAGTTTTTTTTTATTACAAAATAATAGCACGGGGGCATAATTTGTTTCTGTAGGACTAACCAAAAGAATTATCGGAAGTTCACGGTCTTTAAAAAAAAAAAAAAAACGGTCTGTCGGTGCTATTTGAGTGGTACATGGGTTCTATGTTTTTGATTGAGCACGTTTACACGTACACGTCTTTATAATTCAAATTAAGTCAATAAATAATCTCGCAAAATTGCATCTAACTGTAGAGAGAAATTAATAAAAGTACTAGGACCGCATGAGTAACAGGAATTGTTATTACCGAATTGAAAATCGTTTGCTCACAGATCCCTGATTACGTCGTTACACACACAATGTAAGCATTATAATGTGTGTAAACCTATTGGGTTACGGTCTTAGGGTACGTGAACCGATTGCAGTCCGTGTAGTTTCAATTACTCCTGGTAAATACAACTTCTAATTCAGACTTATAACGAGATAACGCGGCTCCATAATATGATTTTTAATGGATTGAAATGATATGAATGATTTTCCGGATTTGTGGGAATTTCCGGGGTTGCAGGAAAGATCTAACGAAATAATGCGGCCCCAGAATGCAAGAGCAACTGAAGGAACACTGTGGTTTTTACTCAGTAAGAGTCTCTTCCTTCCGCCCCACCTAGGGCGAGAGCTGAGTCATTGACGATTTTCCCACCCTCAAAAAAATAAATGATTTTTCAATTTTAAATTTGAATTACGTAATTAGTCTGCTCTGATGTGTTAGATTTACTCAAAAGTTTAACGGAGTTTAGTTGAAATTATTATTAGGATGTAAAATAATCTTGAATTCTTGAACAATATTTTTTAATAGTAGTGGACACAAATAGGACAGCTACCCTATAGGTAGGTACCTAAATTTAAAGAAAGAATATTTAAGTACCAGAATAGCAGGGAATAGAAGCTTTATTTAGCATTGTTGTTGTTGCTTAGCTCTTCCTCTTAGCTCGTCAGTCGACGTCTGTCTGTTCCGCGTCTCCGTCTAGTGCACTTGTTTCTATCCATGTGATACGCGCATCAGATATTTGACTTTTTTTGTTGTGTTTGCAAAATGTCGTTAAGTAATAGCGAATATTACGAAATGATGATGTGTGTCGGAGCAGAACATGGTGATTTGCGAGCTGCCCGAGAACTGTACCGTCGCCGTTTTATTGAAGGTAGACCAGATGCTGAGCGTCGACAGCTGCCTTCGTCGGCATGTTTTAGTCGGATGGTACATCGTCTGTACCAAACTGGGTCGCCCGAGTACTACCGATCCAGCATTTGAAGAGGCCGTATTGGAGCATTTTGAACTCAATCCACGCTCTAGCACCTAGCACACGTCGAGCTGCATTAGCGCTGGGTGCCTCTAACCATAATTATGCAGGTATGGCGAGTGCTGGGCAATGACGGTCAGCATCCATACCACTTCCGTCGCACCCAGGAGCTGATACCGGCAGATTTTTTGCCACGCGTGGTCTTTTGCGAGTGGTACTAAAACCAGTTAGAAGCTTCGCCAGATTTTGGTTCAAAACTGCTATGAATTAGACGATGGAGTGGATCCTCATGAAGCTACCAGTGTTAAGTTATGTGAATCTTGTGAAGGGGAATAATTTAATATTTCAACACGACGGTGCACCGGCACACTTTGCTCGAGATGTGCGCCATTATTTAGATGCGCGCTTTCCTCAGTTGGTTGGGCGTGGTAGTAGAAGCGTGGCTTGGCCTCCGCGATCCCCAGACCTAACCCCGTTAGACTTTTTTTTGTGTACATTTGGGTACATTAAAAATGTAGTGTACGCAGTGCAATGTGATACAATGGACCTTATTAAAGTGCGGATTGAGGCCGCTTTCAGGACAATAACACCAGACATGCTACGCAATGTTCAGGTGTCCATGAACAAGCGAGCGGCCTTGTGCATACAACACGTAGGTAACACATCGAACCCCATCTTTACAAATGTAAGTCAATTTACTCAAATAAGCAAAGCTTTAAGATTTTACTGTTTACTCGGTAATAAGTAATTAATAATAAGAGATGAAACTAGTTAACCTACCTAAACTTTGTTTCGATTTTTTACGTAAGTTATCTCAGTTTTTACGTGCAATTTCTGGCTTGATATTAACGAGTAAGTAAAGCCCCGTACAGTGTGGCGCGACGTGACACCGGTCATTGTTATACATGAATGAGAATTCTTAGAAATTGTTTTGTTAGAGTCGCGTCCGGCTGTCGCGTCGCGCCAGTCTACACGAAGCTTCAACTGCAAATCAATAATTACGCATTAACTTTTACATCACGGTAAAGTAGGTATGGTTTATTGCGCGCGCGCGTCATCGTTTTGGCGGCGCGGCATGTGGTGCGGCGCAGCACGGCGGCGCAGCGGCGCAGCGGCGGCATATTTTATTTCGTCAGTTCGCGCCGACAAAGAACGCCGCCTGCGGTAGGCTACTACGGTACTAGGCGCGCAGAATTACGGAAGAGATTTTTCGTTATATTGGCAAAGTAACGTGGAAAGTTATTGACCTACGTAGTGCGGTGACACGTTTGTTATGATTTGAATTTAAGAAACATATGAAACCGAAAATTTGGTATCAATTCTTAGGGTATTTTATTTTGAGCTGAAACTATGTATAGTGATTCTATACCAGCTGTTATCTTTAGTGCTTCAGGATAGCAATAGGGTTTCTGTTACACCCTGTATATAAAGACATTTGGACCGTTGGACCCCGGAATGACGACATACCGACACCCCATATGATTATGTTAATTTTTAATATGCTACCCATCAAATCTTAAGAGCGTACCTTAATTAAAATGGTTATATGTCAACGCCATTAAATTTTTCTTATTTAGCGCGCAATTCTATTTATTACGTTTATCGTCTCGTTTACTTTAAGCAAAGTTTATAAATAAACGCTATAGTGTATATCTGACCTGTTCTTGTTGAGTTGTATAGCGAACCCGCTCATGGCCTGCATCGCTTTGTTGGTGAACGTCATCTCCATGCGAGGCTGACCGTTCTGACGGCTAAATGTGCCCCAGATTTCTAGACCTGTGAGTATATTAGAATATATTAATCATATATTTATAAAATATAAGATAGTTAATTGACTCAGGTGTGATTTTGCGGAAATCTATTATAAAATACTATAGACGACGTATATTTAGTAACATAATCCGCTTAACTGTTCTTAAAGAGTCATACAGAACCCTGTAAAAATCGACACGTGTTTCACCTCACAACGAGGTATCCTCTGCGCGCGTAGCATGACAACCATAGAAACGTGTTTTCTACGGGTTTTGTCGACGAAAAAATAGACAAAATGACAGATTGTGATTGTTTACGTGTCATTTTGTCTGTTTTTTCGTTGACAAAACCCGTTTCTATTGTGGTAATGCTAAGCGAGCAGGATGACGATTGACTTGGACACAACGTGTTGCCACACCAAGCGCCGAACGCAAATATAACAAAAAAATAAAGTGCTAAAAGAACCTATTAGTGCCTTAATGACATTAACAGAGGTGGCGGTACGTTACGTTACGTTTTTGGTAAGCATAATCAGCTCTTAATATTCCCACTGCTGGGCACAGGCCTCCTCTCTATGAGAGAGAGTAGGCCGTAATCCTCCACGCGGGCTCAGTGCGGGTTGGTAGATATCACATGTTTTCAAATTTTTGGTTCTAGGACATGCCGGTTTCCTCACGATGTTGTCCTTCACCGTTTTGAGAGTAGTGGTGATGAAATAAATTACACAAAGTAAAGCGCCTGCTTGGGTTCCAACCCAAGACGAACAACTCTTATATCGGGGCCGATACCACTGGGCCACCACTGGTTTTAAACAGGCGTCTATGATTGTTGGTAAACATCTGTGGAATTTTCATAGAACTAGGGATGATGCCTGGGTAAAAAAAAAGAAATTCTAATTAGTCCATCAGTCAGATAATAAAAAAATATCAGACACGTATTTTTTGCTTTATCATATTAATAACAAAATACTTGGATAAACCGCATTTTAAGTTGGGGAGTGAGGGTCGCTACGTCACAACTAAGTATAAAATCTACATACTCGTGACGTCATGGCACATTTCAACTCATTGTATCGCTGTAATCTTTAGATTACGTAAAAAAGAAAAAATACGTGTCCAATATTTTTCAATCATCTCCAAGACGGACTAAGCCATCATCCCTACTGTCTGACAAAAGAAGATCGCGGCGTTAGTTCCGACTTGTAGCGTTGTACATACACGCTGTTACTCCCCCAAGGAATTGGCAGAGGAGTATAATTGAATTTTAAATTCCATGTAATAGTGAGCGAGGCTATTGATATTACCGGGCTCAAATCCAAACTCCGGGCTAGCTACAGGATAATATCCCTTATTACCATGTGTTAACGAACCTTTTCCTTTGTCAGCAGGTAGCCAGCACTGCTTGGGAGGTACGTGGGAGGCGGGCGCGGTCGTGACGCCGAAGATGTCTCCCAACAGGCCGGTCGTGCCTGACGTTGTGGCGGGCTCGGGACCGCCACCCAACTAGAACATAAAATAATTGTATTGTGTAATAAAACTGATTTATTAAATTGTTTTTCATTTTTAACTAGCTGATACCCCCGCGGCTTCTCTCACATGGACACTTATTATTTTTCTAAAATAAAAGAAGCCTGAATTACTCCTTATAACATCAGTTATCTGACAGTGAAAGTCCCGTCAAAATCGGTCCAGACGTTTCGGAGATTAGCCGGAACAAACAAAAAAAAGCATTTAGTAAAAAAGCTGTTATTGTCATAGTACACACCGACCCTTCAATTTTATTATGTAAAGAGTAGTAAAACTATATTATTAAAGACTAACAGCTTTTTCAGTGACACCCTTCAACAATTTTAAAATAAACTGAAGGCTTTTTTGATACAGAAATGTTATTATTCCATAGGTGATGTTTTGAATAACCCCATATGTGACATCTCAACAATTTAATATTATTGACATTATTTGTAAAAAAATTGTGCATGATCTGGACTTGTTAAATGATTTATTAATTTATTATCTATTTCATAATTTTGCTCATGAGCCTATTGATGGTGACATTATTTGTTAAATTTTGCATGCCAAAACTCAGGCAGAATGCACCCGGCTCACTATATCTTTATAACAAAATTATTGTGCAATACCTACATTCTATGCGAATACATGATTATATTATGTTAATTGGTGGAAAAATACAGACGCACCTGATGGTATCATGCGATCGATGCGATAGTAAGTGATTAACGCCGCGTAAGGACATCTGCAATAGTTACCATCCTACATGCCTTGGTTTACGATGGCAGTGACTGGACTCGGAATTTCGGACCCAGTTAGTGGGTTAATGTAGACGAGATCAGCAGTAAGTCAGGCGGGGAAAGCTACTGAGCCCGAAAATAGACGGGTAGGTTAGTCAACTGGACTGACTTGAGGGCTCGAAGTCAGCACTGGACTGGCATAATACTGTACTTTCAAATTACTGGTCTTGTATAAAACTGCCTAAAAACAGCTGAAATATCTTCTACTAACAGCACCCCACGGTTTCACCCGCATATAGCTTTATTACGTGGGAATATTGGGATAAAAAGTATCCTATTTGTTAATCCAGGTTATAAATTATCTGTGTGCTAAATTTCATCCAAATTCGTTCAGTAGTTTTTGCGTGATTAAGTAACAAACATTCAAACATACAAATTTTCACATTTATAATATTAGTAGGAAGTAGGATATATACAAATTTTCACATATATAATATTAGTAGGATATAAGTAGGATGCCTGTAATTACTGCGGCAACCGGAACACTGTATAACTGCTTGGCGAGAGCTCCTTCACGAAGATATTTAAACTAATATTATAAAGAAGTAAAATTGTTTGTTTGTTTGTAAAAGTTAATCTCTGAAACTACTGATCCGATTACGAAAATTCTTTCCTCGGTATAAAGCTACACTATTGCCGAATGCCACAGGATATGTTTTATGGTATAGTTGACATCCACGCGGCCGGAAGTCGCGGGTAGATAGATGCTACCAATATGAAAGTGTTACTCACAAGTACGTCCAGTCCTCCGGCCAGCAGGTCCAGGTTGGAGGAGGGCGCGGGCGCGGGAGGAGGGCCGCCGATGTCCATTGATAACAGGTCGCCGATAAGAGACTCCTGAGCAAAAAAAATTGTTATAAAATTACAACACTCGCCATTTTCCTTTGGAAGTATTTAAACTGATTTTACATGTGCAAACATTCAGACCAGACACAAGCATAGATTCTGATAGATAGCCATCCACCGAAGAGGTGTCCCACTGCGTGCCACTCCGTACTGAAGGACACCTTACAGTACTAAAATCGCGGAGTGGGGCGCGTCTTCGTGGATAGTACCATGGTATAATAATATACTTCGCCAGGTATAGCATTCCGAGACACAGTGGTCACGTGGGTGACACAAGTCTACGACATCACATCTGTGTTACCAGAAGTTTGTAATAATAACTCCCCAACCACCTTTAGTACCTGTACGAATCCGATAAAACAATGAGGTTTTAATTAACAATTACGTTGGTTTATGTTTAGATTTAATTGTTTCGTTTATTTAGATAAACGAAACGACAATTTAAATGCTTTGTACATATTTTTTAACAGAATGGTGACCGAAAATCTTTCCTTAATTCGTGTTTTGTCGCAATAAAGTGGCAACTGGATAGTGACGTAAGCATGTGTCACTCCCGGAATGCCAGACCTTGTTTTATTGGACCATGGCACTATCTGTATCTGTAACCATACATTGAGATTTCCCAGAAAAAGTATGCACTTCGTCAATATTTCTTCGGAAATAGGAACGCGCGACGATATCTAATATAGACATGTTACAACCATGGAAGTCGTACGGATTAACAACTCTATGCAATTCCTAAAACTTTCAAAACTTTTGAGTGACAAAAGGCGATCTAAGACCGGAGTAAGTTACTGTATTACTGCAAAGCGCGGAAGTACAAAACTTAGAAGCATTGCTCTGTGGGGGGTTACTCTGTAGTACGACGTTTCTGCTAATTCGGAAACACTAAGATTACCGTGAAACCTTGCAACTATGCCACTTTACCGAGGGTAAAAAAGTTTGAAAAGGTTTTTCTTAAAAAAAACTCTATGATGATATCCGAAGCAACCAATCAGTTATGTAGTAAATTTTATGCATTACTGAAACATAAGCCTAAATCTATTCCCTTTCTATAATTTAGTTGTAGTTATAGTTTTCTCATTTTATAATGATACTCGTATTTCAGTACAACAACCTTTTATGGCAAAGTCAACTATTTATTACTTATGGTAAGATTTCCATCCCAAAATGTAGGATTAAATTAAAAGATTTACCATAAAAAATCAGTCATCATTGCCGCATCCTTGGTCACAGTAAAAATATACTACAGTTGTATAATATTTTTTTTTTTTTTTTTTTCAGCCAAGTACTTAATACGAAAAACTTGTACAAATGTGACGTTCCCAACTCACCCGGGGTTGAACGCTCTTATAGCAAAACAATATAACCTTCTGTTGGTTATAGTTGATATCAGACGCTTCCATCCACGGTTCACTCAAGTGAAAGTTCATCTGATTATTTTATTTAAATTTTCGATTATTCGGAACGCGAAAAGATACCAAATGCGAAAATCCAACATGGTTGGGTTAGTTCACTAATGAATTAATTTTCCGGTTTTCAGACATTCAAAATAAAAATATTTAATTTTACATAATCCTACATGGACACTTATGAAACGTCAGAAGCTAGGCGCACGGTTCCAATTGGTTGCTTTCTATGGAGAAGAGCCGGCAAGAAACTCCACGGTTACCTACTCTTTTACAATATTTTCAAATTACAGTGTTTATAAATATGGAGGATATATTATACGATTAAGGACTATTTAGAAGATAAGTCAATAGAATCTGTAGTTTGTGAGTTAAAATAATTGACATTATAAGTATGTATAAATTTGCACGCCATCGTTTTGGCAGGATATGCAGAAACAAAATTATTGTAACACCATTATGTACCATATTCTAGCAAATAAATATTTTTGATTTGATTTGATTTGATTTGAGGACAGTGTAGGCCTGTCAACAAGTACCAAAAAAATAGAAAATAGTCTACAAATCTACAGTCTACTATAGTGTCGTGTCTTTCACTTGAGTGAAAGATAACAGAATGAAATACATAAATGAAGAAAAGTGCGTCCGATATTAACTTTACGAGGCACCTCTGCTTTGATGAAAACCGTGCTTCATTCACCCGTGATTAAGGTACCATGTGAGTAGTAAAATGTAGTGATTCAATGGACATACGTTGTGCGTCGCGTTGGGTATGACGGTAGCCTGCGGCGCGCTGGCGTCGTCGGCGCCGGCCGAGCCGCCGCGCGCCGGCAGCGACTTGCGCACGCCCGCGCCGCGACCTGGCGGGACACGATTGTGGACTTATAGGGGTCGGCCATAAATCACGAAACTCGAAAGGGGGGAGGGTTCGGACAAAATGACGAAATATCACAAGGGGGAGCGGTGTATATGACGTGTATATATATTTAACGCGTTGTGTTTAACGCGCATTTCTAAACCGAAAAGCGGCGCCCCAAAAATATTCTGTAATTTTTAAGATACTTAAGGGGGAAGCGGTTGGTCTAAAACCTCACCATGTATCTCCAGGAGGGGGGGGTTAAAAAGTTGCTAGAAACATCACGTGAGCAATGGACGCCCCCTATGAAGAGCTGCAGTTGAAAAAACGTCAAAAAATACCATAAAAGTTGATATAATCTGACGAATAAGTGTTGTAATGAGCGGCACTGTACACTGAAGAGCAAAAAATTCTTATAGTTACGAGTTTTTTTACATATGTTAGTTTTTTTTTCGAGTATTGACTTTCGCAGCGGCCAGCCTATCCATCACAAAAAAAGTAAGTAGTAGTACAAAATCTTTTCCCATACATTTCGTAGGAAATGAGACTCCTCATTCCTACGAAATGTATGAGAAAAGATTTTTTTGATTTCTGACTTTTCTAGTACTCAAACCTCAGTTGGTACGATAGAGTTTATTAATCCGTATGGGAAAAAAAAAAGTTTTTGTGAAAATTGGCCACTTTCCTGCTTTCTGTAGTTTTTTTTATCGAAATCTGTGAATGCAGATCAAAATTACTCAAAGAGTTACGGACAGTCTCCTAAGACTGTTATTCTGTAACTACAACAGTTAAGGTACCTGCCCTTAGACCGTTCGTCCACCGCACCGTGAACAGGTGCCATCGAGAAACGACGAAGAAGTAGCGACGGTACATTTACTATGGCCTCGTAATCTCGTTTCTTGTTGAGTCCCGTTCACGGTGCGATGAAAAAACAGTGTTACTGCCTCATCTCAAAAATCCACCCTGTATATTTTGCCGCCCAGTTGTGCCGAATCATAACCGAACCAAGTGGGTAACTAGTCTTACCTTCAACAAAAGCAGTAGGCGGCTTATGATACACAGAAGCCAAGGAGCTAATATGACAGATTAGCTCGTCCAACAGCGTCGGTTCCAACAAGTCCGTCTCCTCCGATATGAGCGGCTTATCGGCCAACACCACCTCTTTAGCGGCCGCCGGGTCAGTTGAGAGGAGCCGCCAGTAGATAAAGCCGCGATCTCTGGAAAATGGAATAAGTTTTCATATCGCAAAGACATTAAAAGCCTAAAAAAAAAAAACAGGGGTCATTAGGGAATTCATAGTCTCAGTCGTTACAGCTAAAAGTATTAATGTAATTGACAAAAAGAAAATGCAATGTAGGTACACATGATGCCTTGATACAGTCGGGTTGTCGAAAGAATGCGTTCCTGACACCTGTCAGTTGGACAATTTCTAGTTGTAATAAGGATGACACTGACAGGTGTCAAGAACCCATTCTCTCACAGCCCGACTACAGTTATCCTGCTTTAAAACAATATCACATTCCGTAGCCGTTCCGGCAGGGGCACAATAACGGTTCTTTTTTACCATTTTTGTACGGAACCCTAAACAAACTGCTTACCTAAGATCAGGGTTGTCGGAGTCTTGCGTGGCGAGGCTGAGCACGTGCTGGACCAACTCCTGCGTGTCCGCGGGACGTTTGAGGAACAATTTCACTACAGCCGTCAACAGTTGGAGTTGGACCTGGGTAGATGAAATTCAGTCAGATTATGTTATCATACAGGGCATGTTAAAATGGCGGAATCATTTAAAATTGTTTGCTTAATCAGCTATCTAATTACGCAACACATTTTCGATTTGCAATTGAGTCAAATTGGTTTCGTATGACTAGAATTGCTTTCAATTTACAACTTTTGAAAGCAATTCTAGTCAAACGAAACTAATTTGACTCAATTGCAAATCGAAAATGTGTTGCGTAATTAGATAGCCGGTGTCTAGTTCATGATGTGCCGATTATTAATGCTAACTCATCAATTCCTCGTTACCTTATCATAAAGAGGAGTTGTTACATTGAAGGTATGTGTCATACAACCAGCAGCAAAATTATCCTGTGTGTTAGTTCACGATCACCAATCCATCTGCCAATTGTGAAAATTAAAGGTACTATTTCGTACCCTGGAGGAGCAGGAGGAACTGCAGGCGACGTGTCGCCGGGACACAACTGGTTTCTATGAATTTCTATGAAATTCCTTCCGTACCTAGCGACACGTGCAGCCCGACCGCAGACCAGAAGTGCCGCCAACGCTCGAGTAATAGTCACATTTTTCTATTTTCTATAGATTGGAATACAGGCAGTTGCCGCCTTCGGGCGGGTTCGGAATGATGACTGAGGCGATATGACGCCGCGACGTGTTGCCGCGACATGACGCCGCAGTTGCCTCCTGCCGTTGGATACGAAATGGTACCTTTAGAGCGCAGACAGAGCAGCAAAATGCTCGATCATGCTCGAACACACGCACGCCACAGGGAATCATTTCTTGCATGCTATTTGTAAACTTATTTTAGTTTTTATTTAGTTCATTGTCAATTTATTAAAAAAATACTCGAGCATTTTGCTGCTTTGTCCCTAAGGCATCACGACGACATTTACAACGCCACATGCGAACTACACATCAAAGATCTGATGTCACATCTGTTAGACGAGAAGATAAAAAAGGTAGTTCCCGAGTAATATTGATATTGTAGCATTTATTTCAATAAGATGCAGCATTTATTGTCATTATTTGAGTTATTTAACCCATTGTTATCACTTTTCACTTATTCAAAGATTATTTTTTAACGTTAATTGGACATTCAATTCCAAAGTTAAAGTACTTTTAGTATGCGTGCATACTACTTCATAAACGGCGATCAAAACACAGAAATGACTGCCGTTCAGGGGGGGTTGGGTTCCGACCCCACATGCAGAATGATTATATTGATAAAATAGAGCAAACTACCTCCCCTTTAAATTTGTACAGTCCGAGACCAGACACACTGTATACAATGTCCCGACATCGATCGTCGGGCCGTTGCCCACCAGACACGACACCCGTCTGGTCGGAGGATCCTCCCTCTTCTATAGAGGATGAGTGAACGTTACTCCGTTCCTCATACCACTATAGCATCATTTTAGTTCATAATTTTTTTTCTTGCAGACTGAAGATCTTAGTTTGTAATTTTCGATTACAATAAAAAATAAATAAATTTAGACATAATATTTTAGAATAATTTGGCTAGGGCTAGGTTTTAGCAAATATTTTAAGTAAGATCACTCAAGGAACCTTTCACGATAGTAGTAAATCAAATCCTCGAATCAAATCACATAAGAAAAATGCAATATATAGGCATTAAAGAAAAAAAAAATACATTACCTGTGCATTCTCATCGTGGAAGCCCTCAAGGAAGGAGTCTAGCAGTTCATCGGCATTGTCGATACGTTCCGCGTACTCTCCCACGATCCATACCTGAGGAAAGAAAATGGAGATAAATATTATATGTATAACTAGATGTGCCACGCGGTTTCACCCGCATAAGTCTCGATACCATAGAAATATCGGGATAGATATCTTATGTCCAAACCCAGGTCATGGTCTACCCATGTGTCAAATTCGTTCAGCCGTATTAGCGTGAAAGTGTAACAAACAAACTCACTTTCGTATTTAAAATATTATTAGATGACGACTTTCGGTAACCTATGCTCTAAGTAACATCTTTCCTAGGGCCCTGTTTCACCAACTACGATTAAACCAGGGGCCCTGTTTCACCAACTACGATTAAACCAGGGGCCCTGTTTCACCAACTACGATTAAACCAGGGGCCCTGTTTCACCAACTACGATTAAACCAGGGGCCCTGTTTCACCAACTACGATTAAACTAGGGCCATGTTTCACCAACTACGACTAAACCAGGGCCCTGTTTCACCAACTACGATTAAACCAGGGCCCTGTTTCACCAACTACGACTAAACCAGGGCCCTGTTTCACCAACTACGATTAAACCAGGGGCCCTGTTTCACCAACTACGATTAAACCAGGGGCCCTGTTTCACCAACTACGATTAAACCAGGGGCCCTGTTTCACCAACTACGATTAAACCAGGGGCCCTGTTTCACCAACTACGATTAAACCAGGGCCCTGTTTCACCAACTACGATTAAACCAGGGCCCTGTTTCACCAACTACGACTAAACCAGGGCCCTGTTTCACCAACTACGACTAAACCAGGGCCCCTGTTTCACCAACGACGATTAAACCACTACGTGACGGCACCTGTGACCGCTAACAAATGATAAAAATATAGCTTATCGATTTTATATACATATTATACTTCCAGTCGAACGTCATTACTGCTGCCTGGGGGCCTCCTCATAAAGTAATATTATTTTAATCTTACTTCTACGGGGGAAAGAGATGGAGCTATACGTCCTGAATAACTTCATCTCTTTCCCACACTGAAGTAATATTAAAATAATACTGCTAATAATAAGAGCTGGTGGTAGGCCCCCTGTATGGGATTTTGTTTCAAATCTTATATGATCTATGTAGTTTCTACTGCTTTTAACAAGTTATTCCAGATTGACAAGTTTTGTAAGAGAAAGACAGTTTATTATATTTTTTTTGTAATGGAATGACAAATTGGAACAAACCAATCGAAAAACTTTGTTATACTTAACATATAACGATTTTTTTTAAACGGATCTTAAAAAAAATGGTCTCCCATCCAAAAATAACCATCTTAATTTTCCCCTTTGACTTACCATAGACGCTCTCGCTTCCGGCTCATCAAGCGTGTCGAGATTCTCGCACAGCGTGCTGATGATGCTCTCGTACTTGTTGGGGTACTTCCGGAAAATGTCCTTGATCACCACTATGGCTTCCTGTACCACGTAGTTCACTTTAGTCTGGATCAGTTCCAGGAGGGTTGATACGCAGCGTTCGGCTGACGGTTCTACCTGGGTAGAGAAATGAGTGTTACATATTTATAATAATGTTGATGACAAAAAAAGAAATTGTCCTTCATGTTATTAGAAATTATTGGACACGTATTTTTCTTTTTTAACTTTATCAAAAGATTACGGCTATACACTGCGATAAAATGTGCAATGACGTCACGAGTATGTACATTTTACACTTACTTGTGACGTAGCAACCCCCACTCCCCAACTTAAATGCGTTTTATCTAAGTCATGTTTTATTAATATGATAAAACAAACAATATGTGTCTAATATTTTTTTAATATCTGACTGACCGACTAAATACAATTGGTTTATATTTTACCCAGGCATCATCCCTATTACTGAGAGATATTTCTCGACGGCATGTGAAGCCAAGTCAGAGGCCAATGGGCGGCTTTAAAAGTCTGACACCACGTTAGTCACTAACCACACGAAAAGAAGAAGATTTATAATTACACTGTTTAATAGTAGCCTCGAGAATAGACGAAAACAAAGTCCTCCCACGCACGAGGCAGCCAAGTAGCAACAGCCAGGCTGTAGCAGCCGGAATATTGAGAAAATTCTTGGCGGCCTAGTGTGCGGGCTCCAATTAGACTTTATGTTGGATAGGCTGCCGTAGCCTGGCTGCCGCAGCCAGGCTGCCTAGTGCGCGCCTGCCCTAAAAAGAGTACTAACAATCGCATATGATTGTCAGTACTCTTTTTATTGTAACAACAAACGACGCGTGCAGTCGCGTTCCACGTCCTGTGCGGGATTCCCCTCAGTTTGGCCTAAGTTATGATTGAGCATGTAAAATTCTGTTAACGCCATCTATTGGCACAGTCGACAAAACGTGGCACCCTCTAGCGTCAAGTAGATGGAGACTCAGCGGAAGAGCGAGCGAGTGAGGGAGCGAGAGCGGCGCACGGAGAACGCTGATTAGTCGTCGCCGAAAAACTCCAGAACGTTTTATTCCTTCGGCAATTTGTTTTTGTTGTCATTTGCCAATGTCGCAAGAGTAATTACGCAATATTGTCATTGGTCCGTGGCCTTGACATCAACCAATGAACAACATTGTCAATTTTTCATTTATTGCTTGAATACGAGGCTTTTGGCTACTTTTTTATGTGTGTATTTTATGTCTTTTTGTCTTTAAATGTGCGTTTTGTTTGTGCAGAATAAACAATTTCTCTTTCCTTTTTTTGTTTCTTTTCTTTTTTCTCCGTACTAATAATTATTACACTTTTCGTTCTACTTATACTATTACGCACGTGTTTCTGTGGAAATTAAATAATTATTCTTTCTTTCGTCTTTATGAAGATTTGACCTACAATTTCATCCTAGCCTAGCCAAGGGAATATTTCGCGATATTGAAGCCTACTCCTCACCTTGATGGCACACCTGCCGATGGCCCTGACGGCTTTCCTGACGAAGTCCACGTCCACCTCAGTGGCATACTCCTTGAGCTCGCCCAGCACTTGCGCGATGTTCGCCTGCGACGCGAGCCTGATCATTATGTCCAGCTTCTCCAGTTTCACGTAGATAGGGTCGTTGTATTTCACGAAGAACACCTGGAATTAATGAATATGTTTAGAAGGATAGGTCAAATTATTATTAACTAGCTTCCACGAGCGGCTGCACCCGCGTGATTTCCTTAATATAATTATCTTTATTCAGGTATCATGACTCAACAATGATTAGTAAGACTTACAATTATATTAGTAAGAACTGACTCTCACAAAAAACAAACAAATAGTAGTGGATCACCGTCGTGGCAACCCATGTGAGATGGCACAACAGCGACCCACGAAACCATCTAGGCGACTTGAAATCAAGCTTAGGATACTGTTGGAGCTGCTCCACATCCTGCGCACCATGGAAGCGCACCTTTTGCGCATGGTTGTGTAGAAACAATCTACATGCGCATCCGCGAACATCCCCGACGCACTACAGAAGCGGGGCAGCCCCACAAGCATCCTAAACGCGTTATTATACTGAACGCGGAGAGCGTTGTACGATCTTTGCGTATATCTAGCCCACAGGCTGCTCGCGCAAAAAGACGTACAGTAGGCTCGAAAGAGCGTTATCTTAACACGAAGTGAGCATCGTGCAAACCTGCGAGCCAGCATGTTCGCTTTAACAGACAACGCTCTCCGCTCCCGTTCAATGTGGTCTTAATCCTCGGTAATGATAACATAGAATTAGCTCAGTGATGATATAGAATTATATTGGTGAAAGAATAGGGATGATGCCTGCGTAAAAAAAATGAAATTCTAATTAGTCCGTCAGTCAGATAATAAAAACATTTTAGACACGTATTTTTTGCTTTATCATGTTAATAAAAAAATACTTAGATAAAAAGCATTTTAAGTTGTGGAGTGAGGGTCGATACGTCACTAGTACGTATAAAATCTACATACTCGTGACGTCATGGCACATTTTACATCAATGTATCGCCGTAATCTTAAGATTACGCAAAAAAAGAAAAAAATACGTGTCCAATATTTTTTTATAATCTCAAAGACGGACAAAAGAAATTTTTTGTCATCTTCCCTATTGTTTAAATCGGTCCAGTTGTTTTTGGGTTTATTAATTAGAAACAAAAATATATCTGTTCTCGTTATAATATTAGTGTAGATATCAGGTAAGTAAGTTATTATGAAAATCGAATCTGGTAAAAATCAATGTTGAACAACAATCGCTCAACATTTCTGTCCCCCGTACAATTTAACGTTACGAGATACTCTTGATGCTTATTTCTATATTACTTAATGAAATGAAGAAATATATCTCTGAAGTATATTGCTGAGGATATTGTTGGAGCTGCCTCGGTTTTGTTGCGCATCGGAAACCTTTCCGGAAGTGTGAATAGACGACTTTCATGCCATCATGCGCAAGCACACCGTTTAGCTGGGTACCTTAACAGTATTTTAGCAACACTGGCGGACAAGGTTGATGGACCATTTATCAGGCTCTGGGCTAGCAGACATGTGCGTGCACATGTTCAAGTAGCCAATTAATGTAATTACTGTATTTTTAATTTTTGTGTTAAATAAATTCATATATATATAAAAATTTGAATTTGAAAATATTGATTACTATTATATATTTATTTTAACTCTTCAAACCTTACCTTCATCTCATGTTTCAGAATCTCCGGTCTCTTCTGCACGACGAGGTTGATATTCCTCAACGCCACGTACTGTACTTCTGGTTCAGCAGAGAGGAGCGTCACTAGAGGGGGGGCTAGCTTTCGGGAGAGCGTGCTGACGAGTTCCGTGTCGTCTGATACCATCTCCATCAGCTTCATTAGGACCTAGAAATGAGAGATGTGACAAATATGCTTCAGTTAGTTCTGTTTTTGAAGTCTATTGACTACTTTTTCGTTGCCCCCTATGTCCAGCAGTGGATTATACCCGAATCGCTTTAGCGTGGCAATAGAGTGGCAATTGATCCACCTAAATTTACTAGCATTCTTTATTTCAAAAACTGAAATAAAGTCCCTTACCATCCCGAATCAATATATATCGTGATCTTCAACATGTTCCAATAACGAAAAACTATATATTGCCTCATTTACATTAAGCCCCTGCCGCTGCTCCTCGCGCTGCCGGCAATAATTCCCTAAATACTGTTGTACAGTTCGCTTCAAATTACTTTACCACTCTGAAGTTAGGTTGCGCATGCGCGCTGGCATGCCCGCCACTGTTTTATAAGGAAGTTTGACTACTGCGCAGTCATTTGTAGCCTACTTCAGAGCGGCAAAGTTATTTGACGCGAACTGTAGCAGGATCGAGAGAAGTATCGTGTTTACATTCTCGTCCTGCCCGCTTCTCTGCTCACTGTCGTGGATGTGAGCTGAGTGTAAATAGGGTATATAGTTTATTGTTTGGGATTCTACGGAAAGATATTAGGGAAAGGGCAATGACCGCTACTGCCACGCTAAAGCGATTCGGGTATAGTAAAGGCTGGTGAAGATTATTGCTTTTTGATGGTTTAAAGGACGCTGAAACTAACCTATCAAGATTTTGAAGCCTAGATATTTTATTCAATCCAAAATTTGACTTTGTTTTTGACATAGTCTTTCATTTTGACATACTCTTTCATAAACTTTGGGCAATAATTTTGTATATTGTTTAAAATCCCTTTCCTAAAATATTTGAATCGTAATGAAAAAATAAATAATACAGGCATCTATATCTCTGCGAGTTATGGCCTGCGCAGACTGGCGGTCGGGACGGCAGAGGATTTTAAATTTATCAATTGAATTTAATACTTATTAAATCGAAATAAGATTTATATTTCAATGCTCGGTGATCGCCGTAAAACTACGCTGCGATGATCCAAGCTCGATCACCGAGCATTGAAAAATATATTAAATTCAATTGTATATTGTAATTATTCGAATTTAGTCAAGTTTATTCACTTTTAGAACAAATAGGAATAGTATATTTACCTTGACAGCCGACAGAACCACAGCAGCATTCGCGTGAGCAAGCCTGGGAGTAATTCTCTCGCATATGGAGTGAGCTTCTCTCGCATCTCTTGGCGAGTAGTTCGACAACGCGTCCAGTATGAACACTTGTCCCCACTCCGTACATTCATTCAAAGCTGTCAGGAGCTTATTTATCGTTGGTGCATTCATTTCTGTGGGGCAATATATTTTTAGAGATGAATTTTGGGTTTATTTTGGCAACTTTTCTGATTATTATCGCGTTTTTGGATGCAGGCCAGAAATGATTTGCATAATTGGGAGTTTTTAACAAGCCCACGTTTGTTAAGCTTTACTGAGCGACGTAAATTTTTGGCATGAAAGAGTGTCTAAACTCCAAAGAGCCTGAAAACTCTCCTGTAGAAAATTAGTTGCACAGCTACAGATACAGGAGCTTGCAGTAATACTATACTATATTGGGTGTGTCTTGTGATTTATTAATACTTAAACAGAGAGACATTTCGTTTAATAATATGTGAAGGAAAGATATCAGCATACAAGTTTTAATTTAAATAACTCATTGAAATCAAAATTATGAACATTCTTTAGATACTATGAGACCAACAATAAAATCGTAAAAAAAAAAATCTGTTGTTTCATACATCTATGTTCACATAACTGTACAAAATTTATCAAGAAACCACATCATAGTATCACATACATGTATCAAGTCATAGATGATGGTCAAAAGGGAGACGGATCTCCCTTTTAAAGATAGTAAGAGAGGATACTACTCACCCACAAGAGGGTGTCCAGACACGCTCGCTTCATTTATCTCCGACAGAGCAGCGACGGCGTTCGCCACTACCATCGGGTTGGAGTCACTCAGTAGATCCTTCAGCTGGTCTAAGAAACCCTGGAATGGAAAATACCATGTTATGTCGGTAAAATGTAACTGTATTTTAAGGATAACGACATGAAAATTGTTATATTGTCTTTACTTGAAATTACTTGTATATTATTATATTGTTGCAATAATTTACTCATAGACTATACACACGGCGCTTTTTAAACGTGCTTCGTGTGCGCCTTTTCTGCTTTGAAAAAGCAGCGCTGGTAAAGTACCCAGCGCGAATACGGCGCGTAAAGTAACGTAGTTCCTTCTCTACATAGGAAGATGCCTTTGCTCTGCAGTGGGACAATACGTTTAAAATACAATTCTCAAACTCAAACCGTTTATTTCAAATAAACCAATTACAGGCACTTTTGAATTGTAAAGGGGTCGGTCAGTCAGAAAGATGAAGCTAGTTGCCCATTCCAAAGCATAGTAGGTTCCCATATGGAAGAACGGCCAAGAAAGTCCTCTCTCAAGAACTCTTTTTAATCAAAATCAATGCCAATAATTACCTGATCCTCCACCATACTCGAAGAAATATCATAGAGCTTAGCAACGCAGACAGCAGCAGTCTTCCTCACATAGGGATCCTCATCCTTCAAACACTTGCGTAGCGGTTCACACAAGTACTCGGTGATCTTGTCCACTCGTATACAACCCATGGTGCGGACCGCTAGCGCTCTGATCAAGGGGTTCGAGTCCTCACAGTCCTGCCGGGGTCAACGTTTGTGTCGGTATTGTGTATAAAAAGAAAAGAGAAGCAACACATCAATCATACTGAAGCAATTTTACTAGAAGCGATGGAAGGGAAACCTTGTAGTCTGATATTTTGTACTCTTTTTAAAATAGTTTAGTCTGAAATATTGTAATGTACCAGAATGCCTGCGAAATTTCGCGGAGTTATATTAGATTTTTAATTATCCGAATATCAAAAAATATTTGGTCCAAGTCTTAAGGGGGAGACGTGAAAATTGATTCGCTGTTACAGTACGACACAACTTTGATGTAGCATAAATTTGAAAATTTACATTACATTCAATTGAATTTTACGAATGTATTTGGTTACATGACGTTACAAGTAATTGCGTTTGCGTAAAGATCATTTTCACCTAAAGCAGTAATAAATATTGGTGATTTTGAAGGCGCACTCAGTTCAGATGGTGATCGGTTTTACGAATTTTGCCGATGCTACATCTAAGTTGTATCGTACCGTAAAATGTATAATAGATAAGGACACAATTTATAATAGATAAGGTCACAATGTATAATAGATAAGGTCACAATGTATAATAGATAAGGTCACAATGTAGAATAGATAAGGTCAAAATGTTTAATAGATAAGGTCACAATGTATAATAAATAAGGCCACAATTTATAATAGATAAGGTCACAATGTATAATAGATAAGGTCGCAATGTATAATAGATAAGGTCACAATGTGTAATAGATAAGGTCACAATGTGTAATAGATAAGGCCTTGTCCTAATAGAAAGCGATCGCAGCTCAAATACGCGATCGTTTATATTAATATGACGTACGAACGCAATCAATCAAGTAGCTTGTGTATGTTATAGTTCATTCATATAACCCAAGCTCAGATTCGGATTTCTATGTGTGATTTATATGGTGTACATATAAAGAGTATTCTATTCAGTGTTAGCAGACTAAATTGTTTCCCTTGCATAATAAATATGGGATAATATAGTAAAATAATAGCCGATGTGCTTCTATTCATTATACAGTATGAGGCATGGATTTTATTTCATACATATTAGTTTTTTTTTTTTACTGGTTGTCGATTATAATGTAGATTTACACATTTCTTGTGCCAGTGATAGGGTTCTGTATAATATAAAATATTTGGTTTATATTGTGATATAAGTTATCATGCAATTTATAATTTTCCTATTGCATGCAGGGTGGTTATCATCAGGATATTAAGTGCTAATTGTTGATAATTGATAGTATAGAAAATTTATGTTAGACATTTTTGATTTTCCAACCCGAAATTTGATTATTATCTAGGGCAGTAACAAAGAGGCTTTCCTTACATTTTATCTTATAAAAAATGTAACAAATTTTCGCCATTTTCTTCTACACCAAAATTGCAAGATAATTATGTAAATTGAAATAAGCAGAATTGAGTTTAAATAATAATTTCTTATGATTTTATCGAACCAAATTATTAGTTGTGTTAAAACTGTAAAGTTATATTAAGTGCAACAAAATTTTAAATATTGATTACACCTATACATTTGCTGTCTGACAGAAATTTCACAAGCGTTTTACCATATTTTTTTTTTAAACAAAGAATTTTATTAAAATTTCAATATTTTTTCAACATCAATGTGTAAATCTACAATCAGATGAATTGATTTTGGTTTTTCTGGATCATTTTGTTACCTTAACAAGCTGGTATGTTGGTAGATCCTTCCACCCATCATTATAGGTACATTAAAAAACGATAAAAAATACATGTCACACACACAAAATAACTACAAACAGTAGTTATTATATCATTATAATTTTAATATACTAAAACAATTAAATATAAATATTCATTTCTTTTTTGTAATTTCAAAAATATTTTGTAATCCCATGCTCACATTGCTTTTCAATATTTTACTGGACTCTTATTATATGATCTGAATTTTATTAAAATTTCAACCCATTGCTATTTTTAATTCACTCTTTGATATTAAACATTTTCGGAAGATATTCAGAAAAGGTTATGCTTGATCATCAGCCTAATAAATTGTTACATCAGACATAGTCAACACAAATACCTCAGAACTTAAGTTTATATCAATTTAAACTTAAACTTATTTAAATATTTGCCTACACTATACCTCTGGCTTCTAAAAATATCTATTTAGATTTATATAAGATGATGTTGAAATTATATGTAACCCAGAGCTGCGTTTAGTCTACACAGGGCTCAAAAATCAAATCACACCACGCTACATTTTGAATGCCTATAATTCAAACATAACATTTCCCCGAATAACAGGCACACGCATACTCAACACCTAACTACGTATTATACCACAGTACATACCTTGACAAACGTATTAACGGCCATAATAGCCATATCAGGCTGGGACTTTGCATAGTTCATCAGGTACAGGTAGACTAGCTTCTTCAGCTCCAAGTTGTCAGTCTGCATGCAGTTTACCACATCAGGAAAGAGTGCGGACACATCTTTGCCGACTGTCATTGAGGCTATTACCTGAAATAGATAATATTGGTAAAGTTATGCTTTTACAACCAACCCAGAGCATGCACACTTGCTTTTCCAACAAACTTATGATCGAATGTTCAACATTGGCTTTGATTGCCATTTAATAAAAATAAAATAGAATAACCGCCTCTGTGGTCTAGAGTGGTTAGACCACCTGTCTCAGACCCGGGTTCCATTGCCAGAGGGGACAAAGTTTTCTGCTCGGTTTGGTTGGTGGTAAACCTTGTTCTAAGTCCGCCTGGCTAGCTACCACCATCTTATCTAGGTATGTTGCCACAACAACAATTTTAACAGCGTTGTTGTGTTTCCGCAGTTAAATAGCCAGTTCCTCTGTGGTTGAGGATTCCGGGTGAAGCTCAATTCCACCTTCGGCCTAATCATCACTTACCATCGGGTGAGATGCAGGCCAAGAGCTTCCCCGTTATGGAAAAAAAAATAAAAATAGATCCAACCCAGATGGGCTCCATGGCGGATTACGACCCACTCCCACTAACTCCCACTAGCACTAAACCCAAGGCATGCATCTCTGACTTTTCGGATTCATGTGCGTATTGTATAATTATCACTTGCTTCAAAAACCATGAAGGAAACATAGTGAGGAAACCGGCATGCCTGAAAGATATTTCTCGACAGTGTGTGAAGCCAAGTCAGAGGCCCATGGACAGCTTTAAAACTCTGACACCAGGTTAGTCAATAACCACACGAAAAGAAGAAGACTACAGATTGGTTTGCATGAATACAAATGGTACAACTGTTTGTTATGAGGTCAACCCTACCTATGAGTATTATGGATTGTAATATCTATCAGAGAATCACAAGAATCCAATCTGTTGAAATTAGATCACAATAATACTTAAAAGATTTCTCTAGATCACCACAAAGCATTAACACTCATTGATGATTCAAAGGTTGATCAATCATTATCATCCCGTCTGAATAATTATCTTATTTCAAGGAAACATTGTAGAGGTAATGATCCTAAAAAGTAAAAAGATGGAACAGCTCTTATGCAATACCAAACTGTATTGTGCAGTCTGTCCATTTGCAAAGTTAAGAAGATAACAGAATGGGGCCGGCTAATAAATGTAGACAATTATGTATCTGTATGATTGTTGTATGGAATGATCAATGACAGATCATGTGTCATCAATTTGGGTATGATGAAAGTGTGGAAAGTACCTATTTGGACTACTGCAGTATATTGACAATTTTTACTAATTGTTGCTACATTTTAAGCAGAAATCGGGTTAGAAGCGTGGTTTTACATTAGAAAATGGGTACTAGAACTTACTTTTTTCACTGCCTCCTTCTTTTTTTCCTTTTTATCACTGTTCAACTCTGACTTTAGTTCGAATATTTCGCCCTTCTTAGTCGTCGTAAAATACTTTGAATCGGTCATCTTGACTACTTGTAACCTCTTTTACTCTAATTTTACTACACTCTGATGGAGAAAAATCTATTTGTTTGTGACACCCGACCTAAAAAATCGATAATATCAGGTGAATATGACAGTCAGTTTGCGGCACCGAATAATCATAGAAAAGTAAATTAACACAGAAATCAATGATTAAATTATGGAAGAATCACAATAATGTTACTTTAATGCAACAATACAACATGAATAGCCGAAAAACAGTAAAGATAATGTATTAAAACTTGCAAACGCACTTTTGACACGACGAAAGGGGCGTAAGTATACTAGAGATGTGGAGTATGTTGTGCACGGTGCATGACGTATCGAGTAATCAGAAACTCGACAATCGATTAATGCGGTTCCTTTTACCGATTTAAAATTATTTCATTCAAAATCAGAAAATATTGTTTTTCTATAATAATGAAACAAACCGTATTCTGTGAATAAAAAAAATCTAATTTCATTTCATTCGATCAAAATCATATTATTTAGCAAGCCCCAAAGGGTAGCAGGTAATGGTTAGAATGTATGTTGTAATGAATGTAAGTTTATTTACATAATGAGAAGGTAAGCAAGAAGATAATTATAGTTATTTTGTAACAAATATTGCTTGTACTAAAACCAAAATACCGATTAAACTATGGCGTAAAAATCGATAAAAAAACAACAGTTGTAAACGTTGATGTATACCGTCTCAGTGACTAACATTTTTTTTCGTTCAGAAACTCGCAATATAATTAGAAACCTTCAAAAGCTACACGGTCGCGTATTTCCAATCTATACTAGGTCAGAACGCAACCATAGGAAACTGCTCGCGTATACATTGTAATGGTTTTTTAAAATCTGTGATTACAATGTATACACGAATTTTGCTTACTGCTCGTGTATAGTTTGTAACGTGGATGCCCGCGTCCTGGTTCCAAACTATACTACATCACTTACGCTTGACATGAGTTTTAAACATAAATAGTAAAAAAAAAATGTGAACTTGGTGAAATGAAACAGACAACAGATAACGGATTATGAAATGGGTTAGGTTAGAACCGCGGTGGCGCGGTAGCGGCCGACGAGCGCTACTTCCAAGTTGCTCGCAGCCAGGCAGGCTATTTAGAGCAAGGTGCATTACGTCGCAAACAAGTTAGATACCAGTTAACAATTTGAAGCAATATATACACGATTAGTCCGTATGCGTACTGGCACTGTATATTTTGGAATAAGGTAGTATATAGGTCACTACGAAGTATACGCGAGTATTTGCGTACTACTCTTGTATAGATTGGAAGACCTTAGTAAAAAAGTGATTTCCAATCTATAAGCGATTAGTTTCACACCCTTGCGTTCTGGCCTCGTATAGAATGGAAAGACGCTACACGGTCACAGGTTATATGTATAATACATTTTCATAATTATTATGGAAATATTTTACAAATTCTCTAAAAACTTAGTGAGAGTGTTATTTAACGCTTTTAAAATTAATGAACCTCTGAAACATTTTTGTCATTTTGTCGGTCTTCACCAGGAAATCGTGATACTTTGGGTAAGTTTTTATAGAAGTATCTTGCCGTACCCGACCACAGGAGGCACCTGCAGGCGACGTGTCGCCATGACACTAGTTTCTATAAATCTATGAAATACCTTCCGTAGCTTGAGACACGTCGTTGACAGCTACGTGTAGCCCGACCGCAGACCAGTAGTCAGTGCCGCGAACGCTCGAGCGATAACACGTTTTTCTATCTTCTATCTACCGACTGGAATAAGGGCTGTTGCCGCCTGCGGTCGGGTTCGGAATCATGACTGGAGGAGCGACATGACGCCGGGACGTGTCAAAACGACATGACGCCTCGACACGTCGCCTGCGTTTGCCACCTGCGATCGGGTACGGAATGGTACCTTTATAAATGCGAAAGTGAGTTTGTTTGTTTGTTACGCTTTCACGCTAAAATGGCTGAACAGATTTGGATGAAATTTGGCTCATGGGTAGACCAAACCTGGGTTAGGACAAAGGATACTTTGTATGCTAACTTATAAATTCAAAATTCAAGTCATTTATTCAAATTAGGCTGAGAGTCAGCACTTTTCGAACGTCAAAATTAAATAAGGCTGCCAACATACGTACGGTTTCCTGATCAGGGTTCTTGATTCGGAAGTCGATGAGACTAGCGCAACGTTCCATTTTTGTATTAGGAATTTACTCTGTCAGTAGATAGAGGGACACTTTCATGAAAGCACGTATAAAGATGGACATTTTGGTATGCAAATAATAATAGGTAGGTACAGTACAATAAAGTGACAAAAAGGTAAATTCCTAATAAAAAAAACGAACGTCTGCGCGTCTCACGGAATTCCGAATCAAGAATCCTGATCAGGAAACCGAATCAGGAAACCGTAAGTATGCGGCCAGCCTTATACGCACGGTTTCCTGATTCGGAAAACTGAATTCTGGCCTTACATACAAAATGTTCAACTAGGCGCACCCGTTTGTACATTTTCCGAACGGAAAAAACCTGACAAGGGAAACTTTGCCCGAAAAACAATTTAAGTTGTTCCGACATAAGATTGACAACATTGCCTGATTGCCTGCCATCAACAAAAGGCTTAGCACATTACGAACCCTTGTATTGTTTACCTTTTTTAAATTTTATGGCTACTGCTGAGCTTATTTAATTTTAAAAATAAGCTAGGTATTTAATTAGTAAAATTCAATAATGACATTAGTTATTGGGTACTGAGTGAGTACGAATGTATGAAAAACAAAAAAAATAGGGTCATTTTAACTTTTCATTGTTGTTTACCTACATTCCTAAAGTAAACGCCATCTTTACCATATTTGCATCAAAAATCAATGTGGGCAAAGTTGGCTAAATTAAAAGTTCAGATAACTTTGCCCGCCAATAAAATCGAAGAAATATTGAATAATAGTAAATTTAACTATAGTAACACATGCACAAGATCTTTCAGTTGTAGCTGATCAAGGAAAATACTTACGTCTCCATAGAAAAATCGTATTAAAATTGTAATTATTTAAAAAAAAGTGGCTATGTTGGTATGTTTCACGGTACTCGTTATTTTCAAATATATAAACTTTTAGCGGTAATTGTAATTCTGGGGCTACATTTATCGTGATATCGCGAACTTTACTTCGCGCGCTCTCTGTTGCTCAGCGAGACAGAGCGCGCGAAGTTTAGTTCGCGATAACGCGACAATGGTGCCGATTCTCTTGTACACCGAACTAAACTAACTAAAATATCTCAAAAATTCCTTACTTTTGGCTATCAGAATCTTAGACTATTCTGCAAATAAAATTCTCTAAACTAAACAATAATTTTGACACAACTAAAATAGAATTTGACAATCGCGAATCCACGTGGTACCCGTGGTTTGCCCTAACCCGTGATTTTTTTAGAGCCGGAGGCGCGCAAGGGGTAGCTTCGACGTGTTTTATATGGAATTTTTCACTTTTTGTAAGGAAAACATGAAAAAATATTACCTATATGTTCAGGTTTAGGGGTTTAAGCGTTTTAGAAAGGGGGTCGAAATTTTCATTATTTTTGCGATAGGACGCACCATTTTCGAGATATAAGCAAAATAAAAAACAAATACAGTACTGTTTTTGCATGTGAAGTCGAGATGTTGGTGTGAATTTTAGTTCATGACAACTTATTCTATCCCACACCTTTTTAATCGCGTAAAAAAATTGACAGGTTTAGTCTGGTTTGGTATTTTACAATCAAAATTTTAGGTGAATAATGTCAAATTCAGAATAGCAAAATTGCCATTTTCACTAAACTAAAAACTCAGTACCTACTATCTTAGTGCTGTCAAACTAAAATATAGTTAAGTTGTGTCACTTTAGTCTATTTCAGAATGGGAAATCGTCGTTTGACAGGAATAAACAAAATTTTTGTGATTTTTAGTCTAGTTAGAGGCATTTGTGACAAGAGAATCGGCACCAATGTAACCCCAGCATGATTGACCGTCGTATATCGCGAACAACTAAGCAGAGTATGTCCACGAAGATTACGAAAAAATAATCTATGCATCGTAAGTAATAAAAATCAGATGTTCGTTGGTAAGCAAGCGTATCTCTTGGGAACGGCTAGACAACGTTCACCACGGAGTACAGAAAAAGATTCGATTTTTGGCAATTTTTCGTTTTAAAATGTTCGTAAGGATTTTTTTTTTTTAAGTTGCTGGGAAAATTGGAAAATTCGGGAAAACTTAAAGTGCATTTTCTATGGGATTAAAACGGTGAAGGAAAGCATCGCTAGGAAACCGGCATGCCAGACAGATATTTCTCAACGGCATGTGACGCCAAGTCAGAGGTCACTAACCACGAACACCAAAAGAAGATGGGATTTTTGTAAGAACTATTGAAATTTGGACAAGATAACGTCAATCGGGTTAGCCAGTTTATAATAAAACACTTTGTTAATCGAAAACATACTTTAATATACTTCTTAAGTTTTCTTTTTTTTTATTTATACACATTATGGTCCAGACCTTTAAAAACGTCTATTTACACAAAATGAGAAAATATTTCTAAAACTTCTCCTTACAAGTTAATTCATGCATGACAATAATCTTTAAAAAAATTAACAAAAATATAGAATTGAACTTAAAATGCAAACTTTTAACAAGAGAGTGAATATTAAAAAGAAAAAAGAGATTCCAAAATACAGGAAAATACAGTTCAAGGCAATTCCAATCGTAACCAATTCATATAATTCTCTTTAAAAGTTCATGCAGACAATAGTCAAAAAAAAATTCGTAACACAAAAATAATATAAATTTCAAGAATTCAGGACATTTTTCCAATATGTTATTGCTATGGAACTTCATGATGATAAATATTTTTAAATATTGTCGATACTTTATAGCTCATACACGTAAAACTGTAAATAGACAAAATATTCGTATACCTAACATTTATATCTTAAAGGCACGTCCGCACCAGCGCACGCGTACGAACCGTGCACGCTTGGCGCCTCGAATGGCTGTGGACGCGTCATATTCTATACGAGCGCGTGCGCATGTTACGAACGGTTTGAGTGCAAGGATCCACACCTGCGTAATTCAAGCTCACGCGCACGAATCGTGAAGTGAAGGTGTCTATACTATGTTCCTAAGATGCACACGAATCGTACTGTTCGTATCCGCGAGAGGATATTAAAGTTGCACGCGAACTAGTCGCGAACATGTCCAAAGCTGTCTATACTATGTTCCTAAGATGCACGCGAACCGCACTGTTCATGCGCGTGCGCAGGTGTGAACCCGGCTTTACAGACGACAAATTCAAGAAAGTATATTCTAGTCTATTTTGACGAGGAACTCCTCAACTTCTAATTTTTGCCTCATGATGGCTGTTAGCACCACTTCAGTACTACACACTACGTTTAGAGTCTTTTCCGTCTGCAACAGATAGTAAACTAGATGCAAATCGTTGGGTACAGTGAGTACTAGGTAGCTGTAATTCTTCTGATTGTGCATCTCTTGTATGGAGACGTATGAGCGTCGGTTTTTCTCGACTTTTCCTCCGCATAGTTCTATCATTTCTGTCAGAGCGCCCCGTGAAGGTTTGACGCATGGCGTGAGGAAGAATGTGACTCCTTCGAAGAGCTTTTTCCTCATTTCTCCGCATAGAAGTACTTCTGATATGTCGCATTTGAACATTTTGTTGAAGGCGTCGTCTCGCAGGCCGTGCTTGGCTTCGTCGGCGAACTTGTTGAGGCGCTGGCTCTCGAGGATCCATTCCGGTGTGAGTAGATGTTTGACGGTGACAAGACTGCTGATAAGTTTGCATGTTCTGACCAGTTTGTCCATCACGAGGTGGGTCGCTTCGGATGCTGAAGAGACAACAAGACCGCCTAGTTGCCTGTAAACCATAATTTTTATTAGTATGTTGACGATGTTACATTTTTTTTTTGGACAAACAAGACAAATTACATTTTTCACCACTATTTAACGATACAGGCGTTACTTTTCCCAACATTTTACTAACTATTACAGTTCTGAACGATTCTAAAGATTCTTACAGTTAGTTTTAGTTCCTCTATCATATTAATTTCAAAGAACTACAATGATTATTCCACAACGTTACGATCCACAAACTAAAGACATTTATCTAGAGCTACAACAAAACAGACCGTAACCCATTATCACTAAGTATTATAACACTTATCAAATATTTAACCTAATGTTTCAAATGCATATTGATTAGTCTTCTTCATGTATATGGTTCGCGTTTTCATCTGGTTCGATTTTAATGTCGCTGTAACGAAAATAACAAAAAATGTGCATATTACTTCTAGTACAACTTTTTTTTTGTAAATATAAAGCCGCATTTACATATTCGCGCGAGTGATCAGGCGAGCAGCGAGTCGGGTTTAAGCTCGAATATGTAAACGGTGGTTTGTCTTTCATCTCGTATTTCGTTGCCGCTCGTGACGCTCGCGATGTTTTGGACACGAGTCAAAGGGAAAAGATTGGCGAGACGAACTAGAGTTTACACACACACACACATCACACATTCGCTTTCTAGTTAATTTAGTAGCAAATGGCCTATCAAGCAACGTAACAAAATGGACTGAACCAACAATAAAGGTATGATGTTTTTGGAGCTTAACAACAAAGTCAGGTAGTAATTTAGAATCCAAAGCATGCTCATCATTAGAATACGCAGAAAGTATACAATGGACTAAATGTATCCGAAGTTTTTTTTTTACCTCTAAATAATTATATTGACTTTGCACATGCAATGCAAAAGCCGCTAGAATGACGAATTCGTTAATTTCGTCAAGCTGAAGAAATGAATAGCTGCGACTGTGTAAACGGTCATTCGTGTAGCTAGTAAGCTACACGAATATCTCGCCGAACAATTCGTTGAATGACAAGGCGAATCACGAGCACGCATGTGTCAATGCGGTATAATTATGTTTATAATGATTCAAATTGGTGATTGTTCAGGTGAATGATCAAAAAGAGAATTTTGAAATAAGAATTATAGTAAGCCTTATGTACTTACCTAACAATAGCCGCCAACTTGTGCTGCAGATGCGGCGTGAGCGCGGAGAAGGCGACCCTGGGCGCGGCGCTGGCGGGCGCGGGCGGCGCGGCGGGCGCGGGCGACGCCACGCGCGCCGCCGCCGCTGAGCAGTAAATAGTAAGCCTTGTGCACTTACCTAACAATAGCCGCCAACTTGTGCTGCAGATGCGGCGTGAGCGCGGAGAAGGCGACCCTGGGCGCCAGGTGCAGCGGCGGCACGCTGGCGGGCGCGGGCGGCGCGGCGGGCGCGGGCGACGCCACGCGCGCCGCCGCCGCTGAGCAGTAAATAGTAAGCCTTGTGCACTTACCTAACAATAGCCGCCAACTTGTGCTGCAGATGCGGCGTGAGCGCGGAGAAGGCGACCCTGGGCGCCAGGTGCAGCGGCGGCACGCTGGCGGGCGCGGGCGGCGCGGCGGGCGCGGGCGACGCCACGCGCGCCGCCGCCGCTGAGCAGTAAATAGTAAGCCTTGTGCACTTACCTAACAATAGCCGCCAACTTGTGCTGCAGATGCGGCGTGAGCGCGGAGAAGGCGACCCTGGGCGCCAGGTGCAGCGGCGGCACGCTGGCGGGCGCGGGCGGCGCGGCGGGCGCGGGCGACGCCACGCGCGCCGCCGCCGCTGAGCAGTAAATAGTAAGCCTTGTGCACTTACCTAACAATAGCCGCCAACTTGTGCTGCAGATGCGGCGTGAGCGCGGAGAAGGCGACCCTGGGCGCCAGGTGCAGCGGCGGCACGCTGGCGGGCGCGGGCGGCGCGGCGGGCGCGGGCGACGCCACGCGCGCCGCCGCCGCTGAGCAGTAAATAGTAAGCCTTGTGCACTTACCTAACAATAGCCGCCAACTTGTGCTGCAGATGCGGCGTGAGCGCGGAGAAGGCGACCCTGGGCGCCAGGTGCAGCGGCGGCACGCTGGCGGGCGCGGGCGGCGCGGCGGGCGCGGGCGACGCCACGCGCGCCGCCGCCGCTGAGCAGTAAATAGTAAGCCTTGTGCACTTACCTAACAATAGCCGCCAACTTATGCTGCAGATGCGGCGTGAGCGCGGAGAAGGCGACCCTGGGCGCCAGGTGCAGCGGCGGCACGCTGGCGGGCGCGGGCGGCGCGGCGGGCGCGGGCGACGCCACGCGCGCCGCCGCCGCTGAGCAGTAAATAGTAAGCCTTGTGCACTTACCTAACAATAGCCGCCAACTTGTGCTGCAGATGCGGCGTGAGCGCGGAGAAGGCGACCCTGGGCGCCAGGTGCAGCGGCGGCACGCTGGCGGGCGCGGGCGGCGCGGCGGGCGCGGGCGACGCCACGCGCGCCGCCGCCGCTGAGCAGTAAATAGTAAGCCTTGTGCACTTACCTAACAATAGCCGCCAACTTGTGCTGCAGATGCGGCGTGAGCGCGGAGAAGGCGACCCTGGGCGCCAGGTGCAGCGGCGGCACGCTGGCGGGCGCGGGCGGCGCGGCGGGCGCGGGCGACGCCACGCGCGCCGCCGCCGCTGAGCAGTAAATAGTAAGCCTTGTGCACTTACCTAACAATAGCCGCCAACTTGTGCTGCAGATGCGGCGTGAGCGCGGAGAAGGCGACCCTGGGCGCCAGGTGCAGCGGCGGCACGCTGGCGGGCGCGGGCGGCGCGGCGGGCGCGGGCGACGCCACGCGCGCCGCCGCCGCTGAGCAGTAAATAGTAAGCCTTGTGCACTTACCTAACAATAGCCGCCAACTTGTGCTGCAGATGCGGCGTGAGCGCGGAGAAGGCGACCCTGGGCGCCAGGTGCAGCGGCGGCACGCTGGCGGGCGCGGGCGGCGCGGCGGGCGCGGGCGACGCCACGCGCGCCGCCGCCGCTGAGCAGTAAATAGTAAGCCTTGTGCACTTACCTAACAATAGCCGCCAACTTGTGCTGCAGATGCGGCGTGAGCGCGGAGAAGGCGACCCTGGGCGCCAGGTGCAGCGGCGGCACGCTGGCGGGCGCGGGCGGCGCGGCGGGCGCGGGCGACGCCACGCGCGCCGCCGCCGCTGAGCAGTAAATAGTAAGCCTTGTGCACTTACCTAACAATAGCCGCCAACTTGTGCTGCAGATGCGGCGTGAGCGCGGAGAAGGCGACCCTGGGCGCCAGGTGCAGCGGCGGCACGCTGGCGGGCGCGGGCGGCGCGGCGGGCGCGGGCGACGCCACGCGCGCCGCCGCCGCTGAGCAGTAAATAGTAAGCCTTGTGCACTTACCTAACAATAGCCGCCAACTTGTGCTGCAGATGCGGCGTGAGCGCGGAGAAGGCGACCCTGGGCGCCAGGTGCAGCGGCGGCACGCTGGCGGGCGCGGGCGGCGCGGCGGGCGCGGGCGACGCCACGCGCGCCGCCGCCGCTGAGCAGTAAATAGTAAGCCTTGTGCACTTACCTAACAATAGCCGCCAACTTGTGCTGCAGATGCGGCGTGAGCGCGGAGAAGGCGACCCTGGGCGCCAGGTGCAGCGGCGGCACGCTGGCGGGCGCGGGCGGCGCGGCGGGCGCGGGCGACGCCACGCGCGCCGCCGCCGCTGAGCAGTAAATAGTAAGCCTTGTGCACTTACCTAACAATAGCCGCCAACTTGTGCTGCAGATGCGGCGTGAGCGCGGAGAAGGCGACCCTGGGCGCCAGGTGCAGCGGCGGCACGCTGGCGGGCGCGGGCGGCGCGGCGGGCGCGGGCGACGCCACGCGCGCCGCCGCCGCTGAGCAGTAAATAGTAAGCCTTGTGCACTTACCTAACAATAGCCGCCAACTTGTGCTGCAGATGCGGCGTGAGCGCGGAGAAGGCGACCCTGGGCGCCAGGTGCAGCGGCGGCACGCTGGCGGGCGCGGGCGGCGCGGCGGGCGCGGGCGACGCCACGCGCGCCGCCGCCGCTGAGCAGTAAATAGTAAGCCTTGTGCACTTACCTAACAATAGCCGCCAACTTGTGCTGCAGATGCGGCGTGAGCGCGGAGAAGGCGACCCTGGGCGCCAGGTGCAGCGGCGGCACGCTGGCGGGCGCGGGCGGCGCGGCGGGCGCGGGCGACGCCACGCGCGCCGCCGCCGCTGAGCAGTAAATAGTAAGCCTTGTGCACTTACCTAACAATAGCCGCCAACTTGTGCTGCAGATGCGGCGTGAGCGCGGAGAAGGCGACCCTGGGCGCCAGGTGCAGCGGCGGCACGCTGGCGGGCGCGGGCGGCGCGGCGGGCGCGGGCGACGCCACGCGCGCCGCCGCCGCTGAGCAGTAAATAGTAAGCCTTGTGCACTTACCTAACAATAGCCGCCAACTTGTGCTGCAGATGCGGCGTGAGCGCGGAGAAGGCGACCCTGGGCGCCAGGTGCAGCGGCGGCACGCTGGCGGGCGCGGGCGGCGCGGCGGGCGCGGGCGACGCCACGCGCGCCGCCGCCGCTGAGCAGTAAATAGTAAGCCTTGTGCACTTACCTAACAATAGCCGCCAACTTGTGCTGCAGATGCGGCGTGAGCGCGGAGAAGGCGACCCTGGGCGCCAGGTGCAGCGGCGGCACGCTGGCGGGCGCGGGCGGCGCGGCGGGCGCGGGCGACGCCACGCGCGCCGCCGCCGCTGAGCAGTAAATAGTAAGCCTTGTGCACTTACCTAACAATAGCCGCCAACTTGTGCTGCAGATGCGGCGTGAGCGCGGAGAAGGCGACCCTGGGCGCCAGGTGCAGCGGCGGCACGCTGGCGGGCGCGGGCGGCGCGGCGGGCGCGGGCGACGCCACGCGCGCCGCCGCCGCTGAGCAGTAAATAGTAAGCCTTGTGCACTTACCTAACAATAGCCGCCAACTTGTGCTGCAGATGCGGCGTGAGCGCGGAGAAGGCGACCCTGGGCGCCAGGTGCAGCGGCGGCACGCTGGCGGGCGCGGGCGGCGCGGCGGGCGCGGGCGACGCCACGCGCGCCGCCGCCGCTGAGCAGTAAATAGTAAGCCTTGTGCACTTACCTAACAATAGCCGCCAACTTGTGCTGCAGATGCGGCGTGAGCGCGGAGAAGGCGACCCTGGGCGCCAGGTGCAGCGGCGGCACGCTGGCGGGCGCGGGCGGCGCGGCGGGCGCGGGCGACGCCACGCGCGCCGCCGCCGCTGAGCAGTAAATAGTAAGCCTTGTGCACTTACCTAACAATAGCCGCCAACTTGTGCTGCAGATGCGGCGTGAGCGCGGAGAAGGCGACCCTGGGCGCCAGGTGCAGCGGCGGCACGCTGGCGGGCGCGGGCGGCGCGGCGGGCGCGGGCGACGCCACGCGCGCCGCCGCCGCTGAGCAGTAAATAGTAAGCCTTGTGCACTTACCTAACAATAGCCGCCAACTTGTGCTGCAGATGCGGCGTGAGCGCGGAGAAGGCGACCCTGGGCGCCAGGTGCAGCGGCGGCACGCTGGCGGGCGCGGGCGGCGCGGCGGGCGCGGGCGACGCCACGCGCGCCGCCGCCGCTGAGCAGTAAATAGTAAGCCTTGTGCACTTACCTAACAATAGCCGCCAACTTGTGCTGCAGATGCGGCGTGAGCGCGGAGAAGGCGACCCTGGGCGCCAGGTGCAGCGGCGGCACGCTGGCGGGCGCGGGCGGCGCGGCGGGCGCGGGCGACGCCACGCGCGCCGCCGCCGCTGAGCAGTAAATAGTAAGCCTTGTGCACTTACCTAACAATAGCCGCCAACTTGTGCTGCAGATGCGGCGTGAGCGCGGAGAAGGCGACCCTGGGCGCCAGGTGCAGCGGCGGCACGCTGGCGGGCGCGGGCGGCGCGGCGGGCGCGGGCGACGCCACGCGCGCCGCCGCCGCTGAGCAGTAAATAGTAAGCCTTGTGCACTTACCTAACAATAGCCGCCAACTTGTGCTGCAGATGCGGCGTGAGCGCGGAGAAGGCGACCCTGGGCGCCAGGTGCAGCGGCGGCACGCTGGCGGGCGCGGGCGGCGCGGCGGGCGCGGGCGACGCCACGCGCGCCGCCGCCGCTGAGCAGTAAATAGTAAGCCTTGTGCACTTACCTAACAATAGCCGCCAACTTGTGCTGCAGATGCGGCGTGAGCGCGGAGAAGGCGACCCTGGGCGCCAGGTGCAGCGGCGGCACGCTGGCGGGCGCGGGCGGCGCGGCGGGCGCGGGCGACGCCACGCGCGCCGCCGCCGCTGAGCAGTAAATAGTAAGCCTTGTGCACTTACCTAACAATAGCCGCCAACTTGTGCTGCAGATGCGGCGTGAGCGCGGAGAAGGCGACCCTGGGCGCCAGGTGCAGCGGCGGCACGCTGGCGGGCGCGGGCGGCGCGGCGGGCGCGGGCGACGCCACGCGCGCCGCCGCCGCTGAGCAGTAAATAGTAAGCCTTGTGCACTTACCTAACAATAGCCGCCAACTTGTGCTGCAGATGCGGCGTGAGCGCGGAGAAGGCGACCCTGGGCGCCAGGTGCAGCGGCGGCACGCTGGCGGGCGCGGGCGGCGCGGCGGGCGCGGGCGACGCCACGCGCGCCGCCGCCGCTGAGCAGTAAATAGTAAGCCTTGTGCACTTACCTAACAATAGCCGCCAACTTGTGCTGCAGATGCGGCGTGAGCGCGGAGAAGGCGACCCTGGGCGCCAGGTGCAGCGGCGGCACGCTGGCGGGCGCGGGCGGCGCGGCGGGCGCGGGCGACGCCACGCGCGCCGCCGCCGCTGAGCAGTAAATAGTAAGCCTTGTGCACTTACCTAACAATAGCCGCCAACTTGTGCTGCAGATGCGGCGTGAGCGCGGAGAAGGCGACCCTGGGCGCCAGGTGCAGCGGCGGCACGCTGGCGGGCGCGGGCGGCGCGGCGGGCGCGGGCGACGCCACGCGCGCGCGCTTGCAGCGCCGCGTGCCCGCCGCCACGCACGCCGCCGCCGCTGAGCGCTTGGCGCGCTCGTGCGACTCTTGTGTTATGTTTATTGGCATTTTCCAGGCATCTGTTGGTAGAAAAATTGGTTATAGAACTAGTGTAACTATTTTTTAAACAATTCTGAAGTAGACCAAAAATAACTGTTTAAATATTCAATGTTTCATAAATTACTGCATATTGAATAAAAATTATTACCCGACTGCCCCACGGCAATACAACAAATTGAATTAGTACAAAATAGTACAATAACTTAACAACAAGGTACAGTACTAAAAAAGGCATAATTCTACAAATCTAAACAACCAAGAATCTACAAGTTCCACAACATGCAAAAGATAAAAATGTATATCTAAAATACGAGTATATGCACAATAATAAATAGACACGTAATTCAAAACTTATCCATTACTCAAACATACATAATGTAGAAAAAAGAAAAAAAATCCAATTAAATTATGAATGCGTTACTTATTTTACAATTCATTATTTTATATAATTTTTTTTTTATTACTTTTTATTTTTCAAAACACGTCGTTTTAGACAATACCCAAAGTGACAAAAAAACGATTTGAATAATAATCTATTATTTTCAAAGTGCTTGAAATCTCACTGAAGTAAGTAAGTGCGATTTCTGCTTGAATAAAATGTATACAAAGGAGTATCGTGATAAATGACGTCACATCCTGACCGCGAAAGAAACGGACGTTTGTACTGTAGTAGAAAATTATTATTATTATCATAATTTTTTTGAGCAACAAGTAGTAGTTGAATTTACCTTTAAATAATTTTCTTAGGTTTATATTACTGTCTTTTATAGATATAGTGCAAAAAAAGATTACATGCATTTTCCCTGTTATTTTAAGACCCGTCACCGAACTAATAAACCACACTTGACATGACATGACAAATGACAGATATAATATTGAAGGGTACAGTGCGTTCCACTAAAGATGAGACTTGACACACACGTGGTGTGACTTGCGCCGTAGACGATTTATAGGTCTCTTTAGCGGTATGAGGTCTGTGCCGGGGCGTCCTCAGGGCGGCGGAAAGAGCGCGGGTGACGCGGGCAAGTCTCCTCTTTCGTGGCGCGTATTGTACCGTTTATAAATATGATGTAACTTACTCATTAAATGTGACACTAAACTGTAGTCCATACGGAATGGACTCGTGAGATTAAACTGTTGGTACTTGGCGTTCTCAATCTGTTGATTAAACAAAACACATAAGTTATCATTGTTATTATTCACATTAGCACGGGAGCGACACAATTAGAACTCATGGGGTGGAGTTTTGATGCAGTCTCAACTTAACCAGTTATTTTCGTAAACAAAATCTTTGCCCATTCATCTGCAAACTCCGAAATAAGTCACAACCATGAGCACGGAGACTCCTCGGCGGACGCTGATAGAAGCGGCATTGTCAACAGATTCCATACAAACCAAGAGCCAAGAGCGACGCGACGCAAATGAATTCTTAGACCTTGCGAGAATGGATCAGTCTACCGGTGTCGTATCGGACATCTGCTCTATTGATGTGCAGGAGGAGGAGGTTTTCCGCTTGTTAAAGCAAGTAGATATTAACAAATCTGCTGGCCCAGATAATATTTCACCAATTTTTATAACCAAATGTATCCATTCCATTGACATTATTATTCAAACGGTCATTCGACTTGGGAGTGGTGCCTACAATCTGGAAGTCAGCGTTTATAACGCCGATTCATAAAAAAGAACCTAAGGACAGCGTTGAAAACTATAGACCGTCTGAAACTCTGTGTGTTCGCTAAAATTATGGAGAAAATCGTACACGTACAACTTTCTTCTTCGCTTAAATTGTTTCTCCGAACATCAACATGGATTTTTAAAAGGTCGCTCCACCACATCCAATCTCGTAGTCTGTAGCGACTATCTTTCAGAGCATATGTCCAGGAGGTCTCAGGTCGACGTTATATACACTGACTACAGTAAATGTTTTGATCGAATAGATCATGCGCGTCTTATGTGCAAATTGCTAGGGATTGGTGTGAGGGGTTCCTTGTACAGATGGTTTGTATCGTATGTTGAAAATATATGCCAGACTGTAGTCCTCAACGGTTATACCTCGAGAGCGATGTACATTCCGTCGGGGGTTCCCCAAGGATCCTTATTAGGACCTTGTTTATTCAATATTTTTGAAACTGACATCGCCTCTTGCTTCCTAAATTCTAAAATTTTATTATACGCGGATGACATGAAAATTCTGAGTCAAGTATCAACCATTGAGGATGCACATCTATTGCAGGAGGATCTGGACCGTTTCCATGACTACTGCGATCAAAATAGGTTATGTGTGTACATTTACTCGTAAGCCAAACCCTATTAGGTATGTTTACAAATTATCGAATACCTCAATTGCTGCCAGAGTCAACGTCATCAAGGACCTTGGGGTAACTTTTGACTCAAAGCTTTTGTTTGTTGCGCACATTGACAATATAGTCAACAAAGCTTCTAAAGCGTTGGGTTTTATTTTCAGGGTCTCCTTCGAGTTTAAGAATGTCAAAACCATGAAAATTCTATACTGTGCTGTTGTGCGTAGCCATCTCGAATATGCTTCTCAAATATGGAATCCAAATTACAATGTTTATATTAATCGCCTCGAAAGTATACAAAGGCGATTTTTAAGGTACACTCAATATCGTTCAAATACTTATCTTCCTAACTATACTAGCCGGTGTAAGAAATTTCATATTCTTCCTTTACACGAGCGAAGGAAAATTGCAGATCTTGCTTTCCTATTTAGTATAATGAACGGGTCTACTGACGTCTCTGAGCTGGTGGCCAAGATTGGACTCCGTGTACCATCTGTGTTTCTTCGGAGACCTCATCTCCTTCATGTACCTATTGTGAAAACTATTTATAGGCAAAATACATACATTTTAAGAACATGTCGAATGTTTAATAAGGTGTGCCGGGATGTTGAGCTTGATTTATTTACGAATAGTGTCCAGCAATTAAAGAGAATGTTAAGCAACTTTTTCTTTGAAGAGTAGCATTGTTGCGTAATGTTTTTTTTTTTTTTGTTTATTCTCTGTTGTTTCTATGTTTAACTCTCACGCTGTTTGTAACGTTTTGTCAATGTTATACATAAGTTTATATGTGGAAACTTGTAATTGGCTTTCTTCTACATATTACTACTGACTACTCGAATGTATTAGCTGTAAGTTTTCTTAAAATTAATAAAATAAAACCTGGGGGCCTACTCACTAAGCGAAATCCGTTCGTTCGGCCGTTGTTACGGGCGCTTCGCTCTCTGTCTAACTTACGGCATGTCCGTCAGTGAGACGGAGAACGAAGCGCCCGTAACGACGGCCGTACGAACGGATTTCGCTTAGGGAGTAGGCCCCCCAGGTACGTAACCCCAAGGCCATTCTCACACGAGGTGACCAAAATGAAACCAGTTTTCAACGCGGACGCAACCTTTCTCGCGTGGCTGGCAGTGCAGGTCGCTCGGTCGTTACCAACGCAATTTTTCATATAATTGGCGCGTTATCGTGTGTCGTGTCGTCGGAGCAAAAAAAGTGATATTTAATTTGTCCAGGAGGTTGAGAAGTACCCTTGCCCTACGATTATAGCATTATGGAGTATGCAAGGAAGGATGTCACAGAAAATCTGAAGATTCCTTCTGTGCAAGTAATAAAAATAAAAGATAGAGAATCAATCTTGTAAGACGCGTGCAGGTGAGCGGTGTCTGAATGAATGATGAAATAACTAAAATTGATACAACTTAAGTTGCGCCATGTGAGTGTGTGAGTTTCAGTTGCATCGTAGTTGACAACACGCGTTGACAACTAGTTTGAATTTAGTTGCCGTCACCCCGTGAGAGAAAGGCCTTTGATTTCCGATGAGACGCAACAAAAACGGCCGGAAAAAAAAGACCACAAATAATGTTGTTGTGGTCTTATTTTGCAACAGTTTTTTTCAACCTTATTGCTTAGAAATTATGTTTCAGTCTTCCATAAATATTTTTGTTCTTATTTTAAAAATACGTTTACTTTTCAATTGAAGTAGTAAATATATTGCAAACGATAATAAACTTTATGTTTGAGTGTTAAGGTTTACAATCAACTTATATGCGGCCACTTGAGCGATGTGTTTTTGTTCCTAATCCTGCATAGCCGTTTACTCGCACAACGACACAAATAACAGTTAGAAACTGAAGGCTTTTGGCCTACGGAGACTGGCGGACGGAGCGGCAGAGGATTTTAAATTTATCAATTGAATTTAATACTTATCCAATCGAAATAAGGTATATATTTTAATGCTCGGTGATTGAGCTTGGATATAAATTTTATTTCGATTGGATAAGTATTCAATTCAATTTGAATGGCGATCGGTGACTAATATTATTAGTACTGCTAGACACTGTCGACCTGCTATTGTGCTCACCAATAGTCTGTTCTAAAAATATCTGATTAAAATGTAAACAAACCCTTTCTAAAATTCTTTCGCAATAACTCACTAAAAGGAATTAGTTATACAATTATCTGTATTTAGTAGGTTTCAATATTATTCCTCGCCACTTTTCCCAACAATTAATGTTTAACATTATAGAATTGTAAATGAAAATTCATCAACTAAAAATTGAGGTTGTACAATTATGCTCAATTCTCTAATGAAAAACATATTTATGGTAATTTAAAACTAGAATTTCAATAATCAAATCAAAGTACTTTTTGGCAGCACTGACACGTCTGCACCTGTCAAAAGTGTCAAAGCCATGTCCAGTCATGACTGAATGATGTACGAATGAATGAAAACAATGTTGAACGTCATCATATATTTTATATTCATTGTCGAAATGGAAGACGTCTTGCCGAAGTGGGGCCAACTGTTCGCGTGAATTTTCATGAAAACCATAATTTGTAAGTGGCACTACAAATTGGCATCCACAAGTACGTGTTGAAGTGTTCTGATCCATTTGTTTACATTTACATCAGATACTTTTCGAATGGACTATATTTGCTATGGTCTTCAATTTAGGACTGGCATATTAGTTAATAGTTACATACCTGTGACAGCGCACTCATATTGCCCAACAGTAAGTCTGTGAGCCAAGCGGCCGTGACCACAGGGATGCCCCACTCTCTAGCGCGCCGGTACTTGTTCCCTTCAGCTCGCTTGCAGATCAGTACTGTGTTGTCGCGAGTCATGTATGGTGTTAGCTGGGGATGAGAGACGAGATTATAATTAGGGTGATAACATCGATTTATATCGAAGGATACGCCTTACTGCATCAAAAGATGACCGCATTTGTGCTTAAGTTGTCATCTGTCACACAATGACGTAGAGAATTGTCGCTGTACCGTCAGCATACTCGTTTTAAAAAGGGTACTTAATTTTAAAACGAGGTTGTTTTGAAATAATAAAATGTTTGTTTTTAGTGTGGTCAATGATATTATAATTGAATTGAATTTGAAAGCAGAAGCGGTAGAATTTATTAACAGGCTGATTAAAAAAATCAAGAAAATATTTAATGGATCTTTGCCACACCCTCGCGACATAGGAAAATGGTACGATAACAGTTCGGGTGATCTTGGCTTTAACAAGCAAGTGATCAGCGAATATTCTGCACGTTAATTGTTGACGAGAGGGCTCTTCGCCACCAAACTACGTGGATTGGAAAGATGACTGCAGGCGTCGTAGATTTCGGTGCTGGCTCGGCAAAATCGAGCGAAATAGCGACTCAGGCGTATTTTTTTAAATTAGTATGCATGAACGAAAGCTGGAAAATCCCAGTGGCATATTTTAAGGTAACGGACTATCAGCTGAAACTCGGGCTAATTGATTGAAAACATGTTTGAGTGAATGCTACCATGTGGGGGTTGATATTGTTGTAACTTTATTAAATTTAACGTTTTATTAAATTGTTTATGTACCTATAATTTGTATTCGAAAACATAGTTGCAAAGAAAAGTTAATCTAAAAAAAAAATACATAAAAAAAATGCGGCTTTAAAAAAATTATAATGTAACCTCCATACTTCCTAAATTCTTTTAAACTTTTTTTGTGAACGCTACACTACCCTATCTTTCCCTGCATTCCGAGTTACGCTGTAAGCTGTGCTAACGGCCGTACCGAATAAGCCTTAGCGCGATTACGATGTATTGTGAATCGTCATAGATGACGTCATGACATGCGCCATCTTGCGATAACGCCGACCATGCCTTTTACTAATATCACCGTGAGCGCTGTCAAAGATGACAGTTGTGCTGTTTTGTTTTGAGTAGCATCATAACTTTAGACATACGTGGCATCTTCGAAATTGTGCTTCTGGCTACCGTGGCCACCTAACCAACGAAGAAGAAGAAATGTGTAGTTTAAACACAAAGAAATATGTTAGGCAAGTTTTGACGTTGAGCGAGCACCGTGAGTGCGTTCACGAGCGTTCCGAATTGTTGACAGCCCCCAGCTGTCATAATCGTGATATCTAAATCGGAACGCCAATTAATGATGTCAGCGCTGTGAGCGATTACGTTCTTATTCGGAAAGCGGCCTTTCGTTGTCATGGGAACGAAATTTTTGTTATATGTCATCATCCGTCATAATATTAATTTTTAAAATCGTAATACATTTGAAAAAAAATTACATACGCATGAAAAAACCTTTAGCTTTGTTTGTATTATTGGAGTTGTTGATACATTTCCTGAAGGCACAACAAGGCATCTTTGTACAGCTGTGTGTATTAAAAACGAGAAAGTTACTCCGATGTGTCACGAACTATGACGAATGAGGAAATTGGAGGAAATGATGTTCGAAATGAGCGAATTCGCTCATTTCAGAAGTGACACTTTTCGCGCGACGTAAGTATGGTGAGGGCGTATCCTTGATTTACATCAATGGGTGATAATATAAAAAAAACAACATTATAACAAAATAAACGTTATCAAAAATGGGTTATCAGAAACTAAATAAATTTGAAAAATCTGTAGAGCTACAACAGCAAGAAAATGTCGTTATAATAAGGGACTAATTATAACAAGAGCTCGAGGCGCGCGCACAGTACGCTGCGTTTCGGGCGCCGGGCGTGCGTTGACGCTCGTCAAACGCAACAAGATTTCCACATTTTGTTATAACTTTGTACCCTCAACATGCTCAGTATAACACTAAAGTACTAAATTTATCAATTCCGGAATCGCGAGATTTTTGCGATCGATACAAAAGTGCATTCCATATTAGCCAACATCTGAACGTAAGTAAATATACATTCGATTCTATAATCAGAACTCAAAATTTCTCGATCCCGGGCACCCTGGGATTTTTTCGATACAAAAGTGGATTCGATAATAGCCAACACCTCAACTTTAAGTAAATATGCATACGAATATCCGATTTCTACTCATGACCTAAAGAAGTATCATAAAAAATAAGGATTAAAACTAAAAAAGAAAAAAAAAATGTATTAATCAATCTGCCTAGCCTTTTCCAAACTATGTTGGGGTCGGCTTCCAGTCTAACCGGATCCAGCTGAATGCCAGTATTTTACATGGAGCGACTGCCTATCTGACCTCCACAACCCAGTAACTGGGTAATACGATACCCCTTGTTAAGACTGGTGTCAGACTTTCGGGCTTCGGACGACTCTTAACGACTGTCCACGAATGACAGCCGAGACCATCGGCTTAACGTCTTTCTGAAGCACGGAGGAGTCTTGGTATGTAAAGATGGTCACGCATCCACGGACCACCACAACAGGCAAGCGTAGTTTGACCTAATGGATCGACCCATGCGGCTGTTATTACTTAGCCACGAGATCAACCAAATTTTTTTTTTTTTGTATAAATCCGCGTAAATTCATGGGTCTTATAGATATGTATGATGTTACCTTAGCGCCGATATGTTCCACACAGAAGGTGACGCGGTCCCGCTCCTCGTCCCGCCAGCCGGAGATGGCGGCGCGGTGATGCCTGGCGGGCCTGTCTCGCGCGGCGTACATGCTGGGCAGGTGGAGCGCGTGCCAGGGCGGGACTACGCCCCGGCGTAGCATCGCGTCGGACAGCCAGTACGCTGTTACGCAGCGTTTGGCGTCGCGTAGGGCCTGTTAACGTATGGATAAGATAGGGTAATGTCTTTAATACACTATTCGTTTTATTAATCTTATCATATTTTAATTAATTATGGAAAATCTCTGACGCGAGACTTTCTCTAATAAAAAGTAGACAGTGCAGATAGTTTTGAAAGAAAGGGGTAGCAAATGCAAATTCTTTATACAAAAAAACCGACCAAGAGCGACCAGACCACGGACTATTATTAACGTTTCCGTAGTTGGGATGAATTTATCCCAAGGACAAACTTAACATACATTCCAACTGCAAATGTAGCTTCATACGCACAATATTGAGAGATTTACCATGTTATTTTAAGACCATAGACTTCTTATAGGTTTTCCTGTAATCAATAAGTATAGAACTATTTTCTATAATTTTTTTTTCAAAATTTTAGGCTCAGTAGTTTCGGAGATATGGGGCATGGTAAATTTTCGTATATTTTCTTAAATATAGTTCATAATAATAATACCAGCCTGTTACTGTCCCACTGCAGGGCAAAGGCCTCTTCTCATACAGAGAAGGCACGAGCGTTGATCACCACGCTTGCTCAAGCCGTGTACAAACACGACGTGTGACGTGTAAATATAGTTAAAAGTGTTAATTTAAAAATGATAAATAAAATATATTTGAGATCCCCAAAACAAGCCCTTTTATTTGATATGTCACGCGGTACAGTTTGCAAAACTTTTTTTTTAATTTGATCCCGTAAAGTGACCAATGTGAATTCAAAATCATTTATTTTCGTTACACGTTCGTGTTCGGGTCAGAAATTGATATGTGTACCAAATTTAATCGGTCCATTAGATTCGGAGAAAATTGGCTGTGACAGACAGACACACGAGTGATCCTATAAGGGTTCCGTTTTTTCCTTTTGAGGTACGGAACCCTAAAAAAAATCTTAAGTTACCCATTTGAACGATTTTTCATATCGATTTGTAATTATTACTTACTGAAAACATGATTAAAAAAAACCATATTATTATTATGTCAAATAGTCGGAATAACACGGAACAACGGACAGTTTCCTATTTTTTTTACCTGCATCACAACGCCATGTTTCTGCGTCTCGCACAGCACGTGCGTGACTCTGGCGCAGTAGACCGGCTCCAGTTCGCCGCCGCGACGTTGTATGGCTTCCGCCCAGCGCGAGACTCGATCTGCGCCCCAGGACTGTTGATACTCCACCTGGGAATGTGTGGAATTTAAGGAAATTTTAGGGACAAAGGCTATAAAGGAGGTGCCTATAAAAAAAAAACCAAATCAACTGCACCAATTTTCTGATTCAACAGTATTTTTATGTTTGAACTTTTTTTTTGTTAAAGTTTTTCTTGTATTCGAGATACGTTTTCAATTAAATACATATATGCGACAACATTGGAGGGAAATGCTGTGGCCAATAGCGCAAAGGTATGTTGCCCCTCACTGCACAATTTCGAAGTTGTGATTTTTTTACACATTCCTTTATCGATCCATCAACAACAGCATAGCAGTTTGAATGATTTATTTCTACTTTCACAGTTATTAAATATAGTTACAGTTTCAGCAACAAAGTCGGTAAAGTTGTGTTATACTCACGATATGAAACACGCATCCTAACAAGAAGAGATCAGGCGGCAACTTGAGGTTGGGGTTGTGTCCGTAGAACTGCGCGCGCGCAGGCGGCGGGCGAGCGGGCGGCGCGTATACCTGGCAGGCGAACGTGTGGATGTTAATCTACTGTTTTTTTTACTATTTGGAGTCAATATAATGCAGTGTAGGATAGATGTTGACCATTGAAATATTGTTCAAATTGAAACAGGTTGTAATTATCTGAATATTGGTAAAATATTGCTAATTTTTATGTTTGATTTTTAATTTTATTTCAACTTTGCTAAACGTGATCGTGATCATCCTTGCATTTTTATTTGTCGCGAATGACTAACCGGCTTCGGCTTTTAAGACAACATTAAATGACTTTTTTTGTGTTAGCAAATAAAACGATTGACTTGCCGTCTATGCGACTTTGTAGCCTCGATCATTGATCGCCCATTAGAGCTAGCCAGAGTGCCGGCTGCGGAAGGGTCATGTTTAGTAACTGTGTGTCACGCCTTGTGGTGGAGATGCTGCAGTAGCTGTGTGTCACGTTACCTTGTGGTGCGGGTGCTGCAGCAGCAGGCGAGGCGCGCCGGTCACGGGTCGTGTGCAGTAGCTGTGTGTCACGTTACCTTGTGGTGCGGATGCTGCAGCAGCAGGCGAGGCGCGCCGGTCGCGGGTCGTGTGCAGTAGCTGTGTGTCACGTTACCTTGTGGTGCGGGTGCTGCAGCAGCAGGCGAGGCGCGCCGGTCGCGGGTCGTGTGCAGTAGCTGTGTGTCACGTTACCTTGTGGTGCGGGTGCTGCAGCAGCAGGCGAGGCGCACCGGTCGCGGGTCGTGTGCAGTAGCTGTGTGTCACGTTACCTTGTGGTGCGGATGCTGCAGCAGCAGGCGAGGCGCGCCGGTCGCGGGTCGTGTGCAGTAGCTGTGTGTCACGTTACCTTGTGGTGCGGATGCTGCAGCAGCAGGCGAGGCGCGCCGGTCGCGGGTCGTGTGCAGTAGCTGTGTGTCACGTTACCTTGTGGTGCGGGTGCTGCAGCAGCAGGCGAGGCGCGCCGGTCGCGGGTCGTGTGCAGTAGCTGTGTGTCACGTTACCTTGTGGTGCGGGTGCTGCAGCAGCAGGCGAGGCGCGCCGGTCGCGGGTCGTGTGCAGTAGCTGTGTGTCACGTTACCTTGTGGTGCGGATGCTGCAGCAGCAGGCGAGGCGCGCCGGTCGCGGGTCGTGTGCAGTAGCTGTGTGTCACGTTACCTTGTGGTGCGGGTGCTGCAGCAGCAGGCGAGGCGCGCCGGTCGCGGGTCGTGTGCAGTAGCTGTGTGTCACGTTACCTTGTGGTGCGGGTGCTGCAGCAGCAGGCGAGGCGCACCGGTCGCGGGTCGTGTGCAGTAGCTGTGTGTCACGTTACCTTGTGGTGCGGGTGCTGCAGCAGCAGGCGAGGCGCGCCGGTCGCGGGTCGTGTGCAGTAGCTGTGTGTCACGTTACCTTGTGGTGCGGATGCTGCAGCAGCAGGCGAGGCGCGCCGGTCGCGGGTCGTGTGCAGTAGCTGTGTGTCACGTTACCTTGTGGTGCGGGTGCTGCAGCAGCAGGCGAGGCGCGCCGGTCGCGGGTCGTGTGCAGTAGCTGTGTGTCACGTTACCTTGTGGTGCGGGTGCTGCAGCAGCAGGCGAGGCGCGCCGGTCGCGGGTCGTGTGCAGTAGCTGTGTGTCACGTTACCTTGTGGTGCGGGTGCTGCAGCAGCAGGCGAGGCGCGCCGGTCGCGGGTCGTGTGCAGTAGCTGTGTGTCACGTTACCTTGTGGTGCGGGTGCTGCAGCAGCAGGCGAGGCGCGCCGGTCGCGGGTCGTGTGCAGTAGCTGTGTGTCACGTTACCTTGTGGTGCGGATGCTGCAGCAGCAGGCGAGGCGCGCCGGTCGCGGGTCGTGTGCAGTAGCTGTGTGTCACGTTACCTTGTGGTGCGGGTGCTGCAGCAGCAGGCGAGGCGCGCCGGTCGCGGGTCGTGTGCAGTAGCTGTGTGTCACGTTACCTTGTGGTGCGGATGCTGCAGCAGCAGGCGAGGCGCGCCGGTCGCGGGTCGTGTGCAGTAGCTGTGTGTCACGTTACCTTGTGGTGCGGATGCTGCAGCAGCAGGCGAGGCGCGCCGGTCGCGGGTCGTGTGCAGTAGCTGTGTGTCACGTTACCTTGTGGTGCGGGTGCTGCAGCAGCAGGCGAGGCGCGCCGGTCGCGGGTCGTGTGCAGTAGCTGTGTGTCAAGTTACCTTGTGGTGCGGGTGCTGCAGCAGCAGGCGAGGCGCGCCGGTCACGGGTCGTGTGCAGTAGCTGTGTGTCACGTTACCTTGTGGTGCGGGTGCTGCAGCAGCAGGCGAGGCGCGCCGGTCGCGGGTCGTGTGCAGTAGCTGTGTGTCACGTTACCTTGTGGTGCGGATGCTGCAGCAGCAGGCGAGGCGCGCCGGTCGCGGGTCGTGTGCAGTAGCTGTGTGTCACGTTACCTTGTGGTGCGGATGCTGCAGCAGCAGGCGAGGCGCGCCGGTCGCGGGTCGTGTGCAGTAGCTGTGTGTCACGTTACCTTGTGGTGCGGGTGCTGCAGCAGCAGGCGAGGCGCGCCGGTCGCGGGTCGTGTGCAGTAGCTGTGTGTCACGTTACCTTGTGGTGCGGATGCTGCAGCAGCAGGCGAGGCGCGCCGGTCACGGGTCGTGTGCAGTAGCTGTGTGTCACGTTACCTTGTGGTGCGGGTGCTGCAGCAGCAGGCGAGGCGCGCCGGTCACGGGTCGTGTGCAGTAGCTGTGTGTCACGTTACCTTGTGGTGCGGGTGCTGCAGCAGCAGGCGAGGCGCGCCGGTCGCGGGTCGTGTGCAGTAGCTGTGTGTCACGTTACCTTGTGGTGCGGGTGCTGCAGCAGCAGGCGAGGCGCGCCGGTCGCGGGTCGTGTGCAGTAGCTGTGTGTCACGTTACCTTGTGGTGCGGGTGCTGCAGCAGCAGGCGAGGCGCGCCGGTCGCGGGTCGTGTGCAGTAGCTGTGTGTCACGTTACCTTGTGGTGCGGGTGCTGCAGCAGCAGGCGAGGCGCGCCGGTCGCGGGTCGTGTGCAGTAGCTGTGTGTCAAGTTACCTTGTGGTGCGGGTGCTGCAGCAGCAGGCGAGGCGCGCCGGTCACGGGTCGTGTGCAGTAGCTGTGTGTCACGTTACCTTGTGGTGCGGGTGCTGCAGCAGCAGGCGAGGCGCGCCGGTCGCGGGTCGTGTGCAGTAGCTGTGTGTCACGTTACCTTGTGGTGCGGATGCTGCAGCAGCAGGCGAGGCGCGCCGGTCGCGGGTCGTGTGCAGTAGCTGTGTGTCAAGTTACCTTGTGGTGCGGGTGCTGCAGCAGCAGGCGAGGCGCGCCGGTCACGGATCGTGTGCAGTAGCTGTGTGTCACGTTACCTTGTGGTGCGGGTGCTGCAGCAGCAGGCGAGGCGCGCCGGTCGCGGGTCGTGTGCAGTAGCTGTGTGTCACGTTACCTTGTGGTGCGGATGCTGCAGCAGCAGGCGAGGCGCGCCGGTCGCGGGTCGTGTGCAGTAGCTGTGTGTCAAGTTACCTTGTGGTGCGGGTGCTGCAGCAGCAGGCGAGGCGCGCCGGTCACGGGTCGTGTGCAGTAGCTGTGTGTCACGTTACCTTGTGGTGCGGGTGCTGCAGCAGCAGGCGAGGCGCGCCGGTCGCGGGTCGTGTGCAGTAGCTGTGTGTCACGTTACCTTGTGGTGCGGGTGCTGCAGCAGCAGGCGAGGCGCGCCGGTCGCGGGTCGTGTGCAGTAGCTGTGTGTCACGTTACCTTGTGGTGCGGGTGCTGCAGCAGCAGGCGAGGCGCGCCGGTCGCGGGTCGTGTGCAGTAGCTGTGTGTCACGTTACCTTGTGGTGCGGGTGCTGCAGCAGCAGGCGAGGCGCACCGGTCGCGGGTCGTGTGCAGTAGCTGTGTGTCACGTTACCTTGTGGTGCGGGTGCTGCAGCAGCAGGCGAGGCGCACCGGTCGCGGGTCGTGTGCAGTAGCTGTGTGTCACGTTACCTTGTGGTGCGGGTGCTGCAGCAGCAGGCGAGGCGCGCCGGTCGCGGGTCGTGTGCAGTAGCTGTGTGTCACGTTACCTTGTGGTGCGGGTGCTGCAGCAGCAGGCGAGGCGCGCCGGTCGCGGGTCGTGTGCAGTAGCTGTGTGTCACGTTACCTTGTGGTGCGGGTGCTGCAGCAGCAGGCGAGGCGCGCCGGTCGCGGGTCGCGCGTGCGCCGCCGTCATGAGGCGCAGGGTGCCGGCTGCGGAAGGCTCATGTTCAGTAGCTGTGCCACCTTGCAGACGAATGCTCAGCATATTTGCGAGAGCGGTCTTCGTCTTCGGGTTTACGAGTAGAGCGTTGCCTGGAAGGTAGATATTGGTGTCTCCTGTTCTTAGGGATATCAGGTGGAGTCAATATTTTGGCATGCTCACACTTTATTCAAAAACTTTGCTCTATGATTCACGTTTTCTTATATTTCGTTTTTGACTCCTTTTTTCACTAAAGAAATAACTTTGTAAAAAACACATGCGAATATTTTAAGCATGCTGTTTCTACCTCCTTATAGATTAGTAAACATTTCATTTTTCTACTGTTAAGTCTATAAGCATTCAGAACTACAAAGATCACCAAACTACCCACGACATCACACAAATATTTCAAAACTACCGTCAAATGGTACAAATGCAGTGATATTACCTTGTTGCTGGTCCGGTGTGGTGGGTGTGAGTAGGGCTGCGTCGACTGGTTGTTCAGTGAGAGGGGCGCCCCCTACCACGTGCTGTGTCACCCCTGGGGATACCTGTACCGACAGTAGGAGGCATACATTGATAATAGTACGTAAGATAAGTGGAATACTTGAGTAGTGTAAATGTCAGTTCCATATCTTCCAAAAATGAATTCATGCCTGAATAAAAAATACCAATATGTGACGATACTTCTTCAATAACATCTTTAAGTCACCCAGGTTTCACATTTTTTCCTTAGTTGACAAAATTTAGCTTCGATGGATATGTTCAGGAGGGGTCAAATGCCAAATTGCCACTTCCCAAACAATTTTCCGCATAATTTCATTTGCCAAATTATTACTTAGCAAAAAATTTGTTCAATTGTAACGCAAACCTAATGTTTTGCAAGGGAACATTTAAACAATAACTTGTTTACCAATTAGTACTTTTACCAATTTTTATGTAGTCAAATATTTCAGTTGGAATAACTCATTTTACGCAAATAAAGACGTTTTATTACAATGGTGTTTTTTCCACTTGGGACAAATTCTAAACAGGTAATAATAATATTAATATTGTATTATTTATAATTTTGTATGGTTTTTATAAAAATATTTAAAATGTAAATAATAATTAATCAAAATGAAATAAAGAAATATTAATATTAACTATTCTGGTAGTATATTTTTTTTACTTAGTAGCATTTTTTAAAATAATTAATCTCGTCTAACTAGTTCAGTTTCGGGTAGCCTGTTTTTTTTTCATTTTTTTTTTTCTATATAATCTAGTCGTTTCGGTCACAGTTTTAACCCAACCCTTAAAAAAAAAAAAAAACCTACTCTAACTAGTTCCATAACTAACTGACCGTTTGGTCAGTTAGTTATGCAACTAGTTTATTGTTTAAAGACTGTTTGCTGTAATAAATCATTTGATTAAAGACCATATGGCTAAATTACATTATCCTTGATAATATTCTGCCAAGTAAAAATTTGACCAAATGAAAATGTGCGTACTAAAATCATGCCAAACATTGCATTGGTATAAAAAAAGGTTGCTAAAATTTGTTTGGGTAGTGAAATTTTGGCAAAATCTTTTCGGTAAAACGGCAGGATACCGTTCAGGAGGGCTTCGTTCAAACTTTTAAACCTGGCAAATGCTTCAGGCACGGCATGAGCCTTTCTTACTGTACAACTCGTGATAACAAGAAAGCAAAAGAATTGATGGTCACAATCGGTCTTTTATTTGATGATATGAGCCACGCATTTTGAGTTGGCAAGACACGTTGATTACAAAATAAAAAAAACTTGAAAGAAAAAACGAATTAAGGCCGGTAATACAAAACTATGAAGAAATTAAAGAGAGGTCTATAGATAGGGACGAGCTCAAACCAAACTCCTTAGTTGCTATTAAGGACAATAACCTCCCACCTTTGAAGTGGCATTTAGGACGTGTCCTTTGCACTATCCCAGGAAAGGATGGTATATCCCGGGTGGCCGATATACGGACGTCATCGGGCGTGGTGAGGCGCGCATATACCAAGATTTGTCCGCTACTACAGGACGTGATCGACACTGATGTAGTGACTGAAGACCATTGAAAGCCACTGCTTCCAAGGCCGGGGGCATGTTGTGGACTCCTACTCCATTAACGCACATCAGAGACTAATAGCGACATCTCGAGGCAAGAAATTATACCATACGCTACGTCATACCTATCGCTCGACTGTGATTGGGCTTCATTTAAAATATTGTTCCCACGCCCCTCTCCTTGAATGTTGTAAAAACCAAAATGGCCAATATACAGATTGTTCGTTAAAAGCATAGCATCGTTTTTCATTGAAAATCCTCAACACTATCTAGAAACCATTCACAAACCTCGCCGCTGCTGCTACATTTTGGTCCCTATATATATATATATCTTAGAATGAAATACAGCCTAAAACAGTCAAATCCTCCAAAGCGTACATACCTGTTTAACAGCAGCATGATGCGCTACATGGTCCCTCTGCGCCTGCAGCTGCTGTAAGCGTTGGTAGTGCTGCTGACGCTGCATCTGCAGCTGCTGCAGTTGCGTCTCCACTGCACCGCCGGGTCCTGGGGTCGCCACTGGACTCGGCACGCCTGTGAAACCGACTCATCATTCATTCTCTTGACCTTAACTCAATTTGTTTGTCGTCGGCACAACATGTGTTTTTCTTCCATACTTCTCTATTGGTCATCTATCAAATGATATCAAAACTCTCCTCACGACATTTTCTTCATTCTTCCGCATCACATGCCCATACCATGACAACCGATTTCCACGAAACTTTTCAATTAGCGCTTATCGATGCCACTTTCAGATTTCCTCTTATATACGTACTAGCAGCGCTCCGTAGTTTCACACGCATAAGTCTAGATCCCGTGGGAATATTGGGATAAAAAGTCCTATGTCCATATCCAGGTTATGAACTATCTGTGTGCCAATTTTCATCCAAATCCGTTCAGTCGTTTTTGTGTGAAAGAGTATCAATTATCCATCCATCCTCACAAACTTTCGCGTTTATAACATTATATATAGTAGGATAGGATTTCTTATTCTATCCATTCGCGTAACACCACACATCCGACTTTTGCAATCTTATCATAGCTGCGTGCAAATTGCCCTTCATTCATCCCTTTTGAGGCCCAACATTCTGATCCATAGAGCACCGAATATGAGGTAAAGATGTGGAGGGCTTGGGTATATGTTTAACTAGGCCCATATTCTTCAACATCTGCCTAGTCTTCCCAACTATGTTATGTTGGGGTCAGCTTCCAGTCTAACCGGATGCAGCTGAATACCAGTATTTTACATGGAGCGACTGCCTATCTGACCTCCACAACCTAGTTACTAGGTAACACGATACCCCTTGGTAAGACTGGTTGTTAGACTTTTGGGCTTCTAACTACCCGTAACGACTGTCAAAGATCTATAAATGATAGCTGGGACCAACGGCTTAAAGTGCTTTCCGAGGCACGAAGAATAACTAGGCCCACATTAAGAAGTATTAATAAAGCCAAAATTTAATTGTTTCAGTGCAAAAGAGAAATGCAGCTTTGGGCGAATAGCCATAGCCGTGGGCCCAGTGCGTGTCGGTAGTTGGTATATCTCCATGTTCTCGAACTTTCGTTTTAGGACATGCTGGGTTCCCCACAATTTTTTCCTTCTTAAACTAATTTTAATAAACGTTTTATCATTCTATCTATCTTGTCGACAAGCCAACCGGACAAATTACCCCACAGATTGTATGCCAGGCCTAGATTTAATACGCAGATATAACAGTATTTTAAAATTCAGTGTGACCATGTAAAGTTACGAGCAACTGCCAAGGCCAAAGGGTAACAACCCGACAATAATGCACAATTTTGATCACTTGATAAATATATTATAATTGGTGGTAATACACTAAACACAAATCATATTATTTTATTAGCTTTTAAAGGAGATGCTTGTAAATTTACTTACAGTATTCAAAACGCATGAAACTTACACTGCACTGTAAAGACACACTTTTCAATACCAAATAATAAGTTGAATTAGGATTAAGCCAGACCCCAATATTAATGTTATAACAAATAAAATAAAATATACATCTTCAATGATGTTGAAACCATACCAAACTCCTACAGTAGTTTTGGAGATAACTCCATACATAAACAATACCGGTCAAAAATATCACTGAATTTTCCTGTTCGTATTAATGAATCAGTTATATTCAAAACAATAATATAAGTAAATAATAATTATGTATCGCGATTCGATTTAGAAACAATTGAATTAGTTTGCATAAACAAAACCAAATAATACAACTTACGATTACTTTCCGTATTTTCCTCATCCATTACATTGATATAACACCACTTTTCTGCAATAAACTATTTCTTTTTACTATAAAACTTTATAGCAAAAGGGTGGAAGCAGTTCTCACCGCGTCGTTCAAGTAAAATACTAAATATGTTGGCGGTATAGTGCTAGATAGCGCTTTGAAATTATAATGTTTGATATGGTTACCGCGCGTCATCATTATGTATGAAGATTTCATTTAAATACCAAAATTTCTAACGTTTCGCTCCACAGTTGATCAATATGAAAAGGTTTTCTTGGGGTTTTCCATACCTACGTATGGTCGAGAAAGTTTTGACATCTTCGAGAAAAAAATAGAAGGGAAATAATCATACAGTGCTGGTCTTTGATGAAATCGATCGAGGAGCTGTCCGAATGTTTAAAAGTGTTTGTCGCACTATTTCTCATCCAGTTTTTTTCCATCCAAATTGAAAATGTACTAAATTCGGACGGAGTTCGGATGGGGCCTACTCCCTAAGCGGAATCCGTAGGTTCGGACGGAGTTCGGATGGGGCCTACTACCTAAGCGGAATCCGTAGGTTCGGCCGCCGTTACGGGCGCTTCGGTCTCCTCTTCACTTACGGTGAGTCTGTAAGTGAGACGGAGAACGAAGCGCCCGTAACGACGGCCAAAACTACGGATTTCGCTTAGGGAGTAGGCCCCCTAGTGCGGAACCCGTCATACAAATAGTTTTAGGGACACAACTAATAAGATATAGAAGACAAAAGAAAGAACGTAGTAAAATGGATGCCGAAGACACTTGCCTAAAAAAAAATACTATTTTTTTTCGCAAGCTAAGTTTCACGACTATAATCTGTATTTACTATCCCATCGGTTTAGTATTTTCGAGTCTTCGCCAGAGTTGTTAGTGTGACGATAGCCTTAAAAACGATGTCTAATAAATATTAGATCAGGGTTGGCGAACTCAAAACACATGTGCCTTAAATCGGCACGTGGCCGAGTGTTGTTCTTATAAAATAATTTTGAAGAATATTTTGCATAAGTACTTCTAGCATATACTTATTCTTCTTATTGGTTGGTCAATAGTTATTTGGCCCAGAAAAGTGGGGAGACCCGACCGCAAATAAAGGGACCAGAGACGGAAGAAAAGAGGAGAGGTTGTTCAACAGTTACATTATATTCTCAGTACTGTTTATTTTATTTTACTTTATTATTTCTTTAATCTGTGTGGAGCTCGTGGCTAAGTAACTAACTGCCGCACGGGTCGATCCATCAGGTTAAGCTACGCTTGCCGGGGTTGGTCTATGGATGGGTGACTATATTTACATACCGAGACTCCTTCGTGCTTCGGAAAGCACGTTAAGCCCTTGGTCACGGCTGTCATTGTCTTTGACAGTCGTTACGGGTCGTCAGAAGCCTGAAAGTCTGACAACCAGTCTGACCAAGGGGTATCGTATTACCCAGTTACTGGCTTGTGGAGGTCAGATAGGCAGTCGCTCCATGTAAAATACTGATATTCAGCTGCATTCGGTTAGACTGGAAGCCGACCCCAACATAGTTGGGAAAAGGCTGCGCAGATTTGTTTAATATGTGTAAATCTATAAACCTGTCTGGGTTTCCGTCGGGTGACCACTGAAAATCAGCGCTGTGCTGTGGGTCCCCCAATCCACAGCATCAAGCTGAGTGAAAGAGTCTTCTCAAGGTACCTACTTAGTGTAATTTTTTGGAACAATATTTCCTTATTTATGCACGTGTTTCTGTAGCAATATAAACCTCAATCCTTAACCTTATTTCATATTTTTATATATTTAATTCCTCTGTACGTCTGTATTCTGAACTCGTCCTAAACGGCTGGACCGGTTAAAATGTTTTTTTTTCTGTGTGTTCTAGTGGGTCCCTGAATGGTTTAGATTCACAATTGGACCCCGTGGGGGATAATTTCCAACCTCCACGCGGGCGAAGCCGCGGACAAAAGCTGATACAGTGTAATGATTTTATAAGTTGGTGGAGCGGCAAAAAATAAATACCGAAATCACAAGTCTAAACTAGTAGAGACAAAAGAATTGATTGTTTGTATGTTTATTTGTTACGCTTTCACGCTAAAACGGCTGAACGGATTTGGATAAAATTTGGCACATGGGTAGACCATGACCTGGGTAAGGATATAGGTTACTTTTTATCCCGATATTTCGATGGGACCGAGACTTATGCGGATGGAACCGTGGGGCGCAGCTAGTTCTTTATAAAACAAGAAATACGCGGATGAAATCCTGGGCAGAAGTTATTACAATAATAATCGTGAAATAACAGCAGAGAACATAACATGATGTAGGATTTTAGTTGTAAACTAAGTAGAGCCAGGCCAGGTGCACTCTGCATTAAAGGTATGAAGCTACAAGTACGCGGCGGGCTCGAATTGTCGAGCTAATTCAGTGGGCGTAACGTAGTCAAAAGATATATGAGTTACGTGATAACAGAGGCAACTTCTAGGTGAATATAACAGTAGATCATTAGAGCTGTGCGACCTGAATTGCACTTTATTGTGTCGTAGCAAGAGTCGCTATTTATTTAAATGATTTTGCGAAGCGAAACATTTGTATTAAACTGTGGTAGAGCTTACCCGGCGACTGTGGTGGCGGCGCGGGCTGTACGGCTGGTATGGTCGCCGCTCTCGCGCCCTGCTGCTGCAGCCACTGTACCTGTGCCAGAATAATGATGCTTAAAACTGAAGATATTTAGAAATAAATATGTATATCTACTACTGCATTAAAACGCATTTCATTAATGTCAAAAAAAATTTTTTTTCGTTAACTTTTAAATCTATAGTTTTTTCTTTATTTGCGTGTGCTTACATACACGGTGGCATCCCCATCGGCGCGAAAACTGTTACCATAGATGCAGTACGTGATTCTGAACACCTCTGTGTTAAAAATTTCGTCGCTTATTAAAAAAAAATCTGCTGGTCCATACATTTTGACCGCGTAGGTATTGCACTTTTCTAAGAAACAGCAGTAAAAAATATTTGAATCATGTACTGAATCCATGGTAAAAGTTTTCGCGTCGATGTCCCTGCCACCCTGTATTAACAGTGGTATTGACTGCCGTGGGTTCTCGGGGCGCACATTTGTTTAAAGTCACTCTGTTGTAAATACAAAATCCAAACATTATAAATTAAAAGTCACATTTCGTGTCTGTCTGTATGACTGCGTTGATCTTCTAAACTAGGCAAAGGATTTTGATGCGGTTTTCACTAACTTTAGAGAATTTATTCTGGAACGTTTACGTGAATAATACATCAATATTAAACTTACATATAGTAAAGAAATCTGGATGATTTGTAAAGTTGTTCAAACCTTGTTAGGCAGAGGCTAGTAGCTATCCTAACTACTATTATAAATGCGAAAGTGAGTTTGTTTGTTACGCTAAAACGGCTGAACAGATCTGGCACATGGGTATTCCATGACCTGGGTTAGGACATAGAATACTTTTATCCCGATATTGCAACGGGATCGAAACTTATGCGGTTAAAACCACGGGGCGCAGCTAGTAATAAATATGTTATAACACGCGGTTACTTAGCAAGCAGGCAGCAGTGTAGAAAATTTCATCTGCTTGTCGAGACATTGGCTGCCATATTTTTGTAGATGATAAAACTTACTGGCACTTGTTGTTGCTGAGCGAGCCCTGGTGTCAGTTGACTGCGTATAAAGGTGACGCTTTGAGCCCCCGCTGGAGCCGGGGCACCTGGCGATCCTGCTACTACACCTGGCTGCTGCGGACAAAGATTAATTATTAAGGTACTATTCCGAACCCGACCGCAGGAGGCAGCAGCCCCTATTCCAGTCCGTAGATAGAAGATATAAAAACGTGTTATCGCTCGAGCGTTGGCGACACTACTGGTCTGCGGTCGGGCTGCACGCGTCGCCTGTCACTCTCCCGTAGCTGCCAACGACGTGTCGCTAGCTATGGTAGGAATTTCATAGAAATTCATAGAAACCAGTCGTGTCGCTGCGACACGTCGCCTGCAGTTGCCTTCTGCGATCGGGTACGGAATGGTACCTTTAATTTTCACAATTTGCAGATGGATTGGTGATGGTGAACCAGCAGCAAAATAAAGGAAAGAGGGGGAAGGGGTTCATGTCTAAGAATCATTCTGATCAAGCAGTTCATCCCTGTACGGAAGTTCTTTATTTTTAAATCGCACCCCATACTGTAAAAGTAGTTGCCGCACATTGTAGGCACGTAAACTGTAAGTTTTCATATCTACTTTTAACACCTTCTGCGAGGCAATAAAAAACGACTTTTGAAGTAGTTTTTGGGGTTCCAAATTCAAATCACATTACTGACTGAAATTCAGTACAGTATTATTATCCGGCTAGACTCTAGGTTTGAATGACTTACTTTAGGTGTGGTTGGCATGACATATAATTTGACATTATCAAGCAATTGGTCTGAATATAAATAGATATAACACATACCTGCTGTTGAGCTATGGCGGCCTGTCGCTGGAGGGATAGCTGGCGCCGCTTCTGCAGTTGTGCCACGAAGACTGCTCGCTCCTGCGGCTTCATCTGTTGGAGCTGTGCGTGCGTCTGGGCGTCTAGGTGGATCAGTTGCCGCCCTCCGCCTCCAGCGGTCCATGACACCTGGGGATATAAATAATAACCAAATAAAATTAATATAGGGCAAGAATTGATCTAAAAACTTTTTGTCTCACGGTGAACAGTGAATTAGGACTAGATTTGAATAAGAGTATTTGTAAAGTTGTATATATGATTGAAAACATTGCAAGAAAGTTGAACACGGTTTAACAGCTTTTGCAAAGCCCTTATTTTTTCAAAAGTTGTTTGTCTAAGGAATCAATACAATATACAGGCCATAGAAAAGTAACCAACATTTCCGGGACCTACAAAATTATAAAAATAATAAATAATATTGTTAACACTCACCCTAGGCCCAACAGTTCCAGGCTGAGCAATTTGCTGCCTCTGCTGCAAATACTGCTGCTGTTGCCATGACACATTCTGACCACCCTGCACAATTTGCTGCCCCCCAGGCGAGACTATCTGTTGTGCTCCACCATGTGTGATAATTTGCTGGATACTGCCCCCTCCACCCGCCTGAGGAGACTGCGGCATTTGAGTCAACACCTGCTGAGTCTGACCCACAGCCTGACCAAGAATTTGCTGCCCTGATTGAGTAACTATCTGCTGAGATGATTGGGCTATCACCACATGTTGTTGTTGACCTTGCTGGGTGATCACATGTTGACCTCCTTGTGTCAAAACCTGCTGCGTTCCTTGTGTTATAATCTGTTGCCCACCTTGATTGACTAACTGTCCTCCTTGGTGGACAATCTGGCTTTGAGAAACGATTTGCTGACCGCCTTGCAAAGTCACTTGTTGGTTCCCATGTACTAGAATTTGCTGTTGTCCAGTGTGTTGGTTTATTAGAACTTGTTGAGGAGCTTGGACTATTTGCTGCTGTCCAGAACTGCTTAAAAGCTGCTGTTTTTGGAACAGTATCTGGTGATGTGTCTGGTTAAGTTGCTGGCCTTGACCACCAATGGATTGTTGAAGAATTTGTTGAGGACTTTGTTGGATAGAGTGCTGAGGGCTCAACTGTGATTGTTGGTTGTTTATCAAAGCTTGCTGCTGCGTCTGCATTATCTGCTGCTGTAGGATGACCTGGTTCTGCGGTGTCCGAGACTGAACTAAAGGATTCCTTATTATTTGGTGCTGACCCTGAACATTTTGGACCATCTGAATGTTTTGCTGTCGCCAAGCACCCTGGACAGGCACATTGGCATTCTGTTGAGTTTGTATAGTCTGCTGAACAGACTGTATTTGCTGGCTTAAAACTGTTTGCTGGTTAGAGTTGACTAATTGGTTAAGTTGTACTCCCTGACCAGTCTGCCCCTGTGATGTCACAAGACCCTGAACTCCCATATTTATGTTCTGTTGTTGATTATTAATAGACTGTACATTTTGCTGCTGTATTAGATTCTGATTCTGCTGTGGCATCTGCTGCCCAGATGATAACAATTGTTGGTTGATTACTTGTCCTTGTCCCAGGTTTTGACTCATTTTGGCATTCTGAAGGTTTTGGGTTGACTGTGCTAACTGTTGAGCTATGTTCTGGACAGCTTGGGACGCACTCTGCTGGCTGAGGCTCAAGCTCTGCTTCATAGCCATGTTCTGCTGTTGTTGTAGATTGTTAGCACTTTGACTCAACATTTGACTGATATTCTCAATATGTTGAGCTGAACTCATTGGGGTTGGAGGCTGGTTGATATTCTGCTGTAAGTGATGCTGGGTACCCTGTATATGTTGCTGCAACTGCCCCTGCAAGTTCTGAGACATCTGAGAGACGGAGACATTAGGCTGAAACCCTTGCTGATTCTGCTGGTTGCTGAGCTTGTTCTGTTGCAGCATCTGCATTTTCAACTGATGTTGCTGCAACATCTTCTGTTGCTGTATCTGTATTGCAGTCAGTCCATGGGGTTGTTGCTGGCTTTGGTTGTATGACTGTTGCTGTTGCTGTTGCATGCTCATTTGCTGATTCTGGATCATACTAGCCTGGGATACCACTGTGTTCTGTTGTCCAAACTTCTGCAGCAGTGGGGAGTTTGCCTGGCTGCCTTGTATTTGGACATTTTGAGTCACTATCCCTTGAGGTATGGACTTGCTCATTATACCAGGGGTGGACATAGATGTTGATGTGTATCCCATTGAACTTATGGGTGTTGTAGGAGCAACTGATGCACTTGAACTAGCCGGGGGATGGTTCCACGGCATCCTTTGTTTCAGTTTGTCTAACAAAGCCTGTGTACTATCATCCTTGTTCTCAGCCATGTTTTGTGTGGGCACTTCGTTTTTAGCAATACCTTCCTCAAAGTCGAATCCTGTGATTGCACTAATACGGTCCATTGCTTTCGGGGGCGGCTGAGGGACAACTAACAGCTTTGGGTGAAATATATCAGTCACCGCTTGTATTCTAGCCCTAATGCTCTCCAGCACCCAATCAGGAGTCACAATCTTAATTCTTGAGGAGGGGAGTGTGAGCGCAGCACTATATTTCTTTCCCGCGGCTGATCCACAAATCAGGTGAGTACACTGAGAGTCCAAGTTCAACTTTACTTTTCCACCATGATATGTGATAACAGCGAACAAGGCTTTAGCGTCAGCAACACTCACTTTAGATATGCAACATACAATGTTAGTAAATATCTTATTCTTATGAGGGACGTAAGGCTTCGGGTCGGCCAATCTCCTAAGGCGCGCGCACGCAAGCACCCAGTGCTCAGTCACTGCAGGGATCTGGTAGATGTCCTGGGCTTCATCGACGTCAGTGTCCGCAGCATTTTGACCACAAATTAGATGTGTGACATAGTCAGAGAAATATTTTGTACTCTCCGCTCCACCGGACTGAAGTAACAGCATAATCTGTAATACGGACACGTCCCATCATTATAATGTCCACCAATTACAGCACATAATCCATTGAAAATAAAGTATTCAACACAAAACATACCCTTTCCGAGACATCGCCAGAAACATAATATTTGACATCCTTGAAAATTGGCTCTTGCAAAGTTAAAGAATCTAAATCGTCAACAATCGTTACCATTTTCTGTTATACGACAACGTTAAAAAACACTCGATTTACAAATTAATTACACATTTTTGCTGTATTTTTCAACAAAACGCCGATAACTCAAGCGAAGACGTCCATGATTAATGTTACCAGCTAACAAAAAAAGAAAAATAAACAAAAAAATATCAAACAATATTTATATTGTTTTATCGATTGGTTTATTGTATTCTGTATTTCACTTTAAATTTGCGATTTATCTTTCTTCTTGTACCGTAATACTTCAATAAAGCCCATCATTTTTTACCGGAGCGTCTGAGAATAAAGTTTTGTGTAATCTTTTTTGGTTTTTTAGTATAGTAATACGTAAAAGTTGGTTTTCATTTATCTGTTTATGTTTATTGTCCCATGAAAAAAAAAAACACGGGTCTTTTGGCTTCTATTTCATAAAGAATATTATTGTACAAAATGTTTATCAACAGCAACCCCCGCTTTAAAGTTATTCGACCGCCAAAAGATCCTTGTACAACTTTATCAATGTAGGTATGGGGCATCATGGGCAATTCCTGTAATTTTTAAGAAAATTCGCATTCGCATCTCATTTTCGTGTTTTGTTCTTTCCTTGCATCATGTGTATCGCAATTAAACGTTTTTTCTTTCTATTCGTAATCTGTCAAAAATACAATCAATTTACATAGCAGCATTTTTCATGAGTTTGACAGATTGCGACTTGAATGCTGTGCTTAAATGTGATTCTGAAAGTGGGTAACGTCGCAATTTAAATGTCAAATATTTCGCTGTTTTGATTGATTTGGCAATATTACTGTTTGAAAATAGGAAATATGGGTTGGCCTTCTGGTATGTATTTACAAAATATGACCTCAGATAATAATAATATGAATGGTGAATAAAACGGGTTAGAGCCTCAGATATAGTAGTCGGTCGGTATGGTGGGTACGCTAACGCTATTATGAATGGCACAAGGCTGGTTTATGCGGCAAAATTGAAAAATATTATAGAAATTCAAAAAATATTGGATCCTCTTTTGCAAACTAGGTACAACTGTAGGTACAAGGATATTTTGGCGCGTGGTAAAAATTGGAATTAATGACGCCATCTTGTTTTCTGTTCGTAGAACGATCACGAACGATCGATAAATGTTTACGAATAATGCTCCCCCCTGACAATGACATTTAACCTTTTCATGTAAATGATAGTTCAAAAGGTAAAAAAAAGAACAGGTAAAAATATAAATAGTCGTAGATCGAACTTACCTACAAGTTTGTGAAGCAGTATTGGAATCGCTAAGCTGATTGCTTTATTTACCTCCATAAAGGTAATTAAATAGTGTGATGTTAATCATTTAAACTCTGTAACTATCTGCAATATTCTAACTCTTTGGCTCGTCTTTTTACAATTTGCGAAAAATTAAAAGAATACAAACATAATGCAATATTGCCCATCCCCCATAGTGTGATAATTTTTATCTGACTTGCTATCTAATTACATACTTCGCAAAACATTTTCGTAAACTAGTACGAATGATCAGTTTCATTTTGACAGTTCAACTACATTTATTGCGGTATTTAGGTTGCTGAGCTGTTTTTTTTTCGAACTTATGATGCAATGGGTTAGCAATCTGTTTCAAAACGATTCAGATTCTGATTGATCTCGTATTACATAATTAAGGGACTGACTTATAGGGAATATCTATACAAAATTTGAATAGAATCTATGCGGTAATATTTTCGTGATGCTGGAACATACATTCAGACAAGTTAGAGTTTAGGTATTCAGTTTCTTCAGGCTCAAAAGGATCTTCATACCTAACTAGCTGGTCCGTCGATTCCGATCGATTTTTTTGGGTTTTTCCTAATTTTCTTTTTTCATAAACCACTCCACGATTCAGGCGAACAAACCAAAAACGAAAAAAAATCGGTCGGGCCATTTTCGAGTTTTTGCGAGACTAATGCACAGCAATTGATTTTAACATAAAATCATCGTGCCTTGTTACCCAGAAGAGTTGGGCAGAGGTGTACCTTATAGTAGATACACCCATATTTCACCAGTTATATTTAAGTCCCATGTAATAGGGGGCGAGCCTATTGCCACCAACCGGGCACAAATCCAGACTCCGGGCTGCTACAGGGAAATTCCATATAGAAAAACCAAATATAGAATAGAATAAAATTATTGTGTCCAGTATTACAGCTAGTAGTAGTGGTAAATACACAAAACGATAATACCGGAAGCAAAAGGTCGTAAGCGTTAGCATTATGCTTAGGTCCCTAAGCAGGTTGCTAAGCGCTGGTTTTCAGCTTAAACCCTTGACTCCTTTTTACAAAAAAAAGAGGTACATTTAGAAACAACGAAATAACGAATAAAACAAAAAAAAAATAAAGAAAAAAATATTACTATGCCCAAGTTGGGAATTGAACCCAAGGACCTCATGCTCAGCAGTAGCGCTTGGCCACTACCACTAGACCAATGAGGCAGTAATTTCTTTCTTAATTCAATACGATAAAAATTGGCCTTAATTTTCTAAAATTAATATTCTTGCTATGGTGCACAAATGGGCGAAGAATCATGACAAAGAGCATCCCACAGATGTGATGTACTTGGATTATGAAAAAGCGTTTGATTGCGTCCCTTTGCGTCGTCTAATACACAAACTTGAACACTGGCATACGCGGCAGTATATTAGCCTGGATAAGTGATTTCCTTACCAAAAGAACATTCCGTGTGCGTTCTTTCTACAGCTCGTATAGTGCTCAGCGGTGTCCCTCAAGGATCGGTGCTCGGTCCACTGATATTTATTTTCTACCTCACAGACTTGAAAAACACGCTCCGCCTGCCATTCTCGTTATTTGCGGATGATACAAAGTTTTTTGGGAATCCCCATGACTAGTGGCAAGATATCTAAAATGATCTAAACGCTATATATAAATTGACTCAGGACTGGTTCTTGACGCTGAATGTTGACAAATGTACCATCTTACATATAGGTAAAAACAATCGTCGAAAAAATTATCGTTTTGGACTCCATAAACTCTCGTCTGTGGAGTCACAGAAAGATCTAGGTGATATTATGTCCAACGACCTACTCGTAAAATGGGAAGCACTTATATCCAGTATTGTCAAAAGAGAAAATTCGAAACTTTACATCATCCGCAAGGCATTCAAGTGCCTCTCGCCTAAGACGTTTGTCAAGTTGTACAAGACCTACATAAGACCTCTTTTGGAATATGCTAATGTCATCTAGGACCCATATTAAAAAAAAGATATTACTCTACTTGATAATGTACAAAGAAGGGCAACCAAGATGGGCCGCACCATGCGTAATCTATCTTACGAACAGCGCCTCAAACATCTTGGGCTTATCACACTGGAACAGCGTAGACAAAGAGGTAGGCTCATTGAGACGTACAAAATACTAACTGAACACTACGAAGTGCCTAGCCTTCAAGACCTTAACAGTCTGAATGCCAACAAACATTTGCGTGGGCATTCACTAAAAATATGGGAAAATTCATCAAAGAAAAATCCTTTGAAACAATTCTTATCTAACCGAGTTGTAACAGCATGGAATAGGCTCCCGGAGAGTGTTGTGACGGCTCCCTTACTGAACTGCTTCAAGAATCGAGTGGACAGATTAAATATCTCCAAGCTATTTGATACACATGCATCAGCTAATTAGCTGCTAGTGTGTCTTACCAAATAATAATAATAATAAATAATAATCCCACCATGATTACGATGTAAAAATATTAAGCACTAGCTTTACCCGCCCCGACTTCGCACTGTTAGCACTAAACCCTACCTACCTACCCTACCTACCCTACCTACCCTACCTACCCTACCTACCCTACCTACCCTATCTACCCTACCTACCCTACCTACCCTACCTACCCTACCTACCCTACCTACCCTACCTACCCTACCTACCCTACCTACCCTACCTACCCTACCTACCCTACCTACCCTACCTACCCTACCTACCCTACCTACCCTACCTACCCTACCTACCCTACCTACCCTACCTACCCTACCTACCCTACCTACCCTACCTACCCTACCTACCCTACCTACCCTACCTACCCTACCTACCCTACCTACCCTACCTACCCTACCTACCCTACCTACCCTACCTACCCTACCTACCCTACCTACCCTACCTACCCTACCTACCCTACCTACCCTACCTACCCTACCTACCCTACCTACCCTACCTACCCTACCTACCCTACCTACCCTACCTACCCTACCTACCCTACCTACCCTACCTACCCTACCTACCCTACCTACCCTACCTACCCTACCTACCCTACCTACCCTACCTACCCTACCTACCCTACCTACCCTACCTACCCTACCTACCCTACCTACCCTACCTACCCTACCTACCCTACCTACCCTACCTACCCTACCTACCCTACCTACCCTACCTACCCTACCTACCCTACCTACCCTACCTACCCTACCTACCCTACCTACCCTACCTACCCTACCTACCCTACCTACCCTACCTACCCTACCTACCCTAATTTTCTCACCGTTTAGACCTTCCCTGGACTATGAAAAACATTTCAAAACCAAAATCAGCTAAATCGGCCCAGCCGTTCTCGAGTTTTAGCGAGACAAACGAACAGCAATTGATTTTTATATATATAGACTAACTCACGGATTGCCTCGTTAGTCTGCTGAGCATGAGGAACTGGGTTCTCTTCCCGGATCGGGCAAAGTAGCAGCCGCGTCTCGATGTTTGCCCGGTTGATATCAATAGGCTCGCCCCATAATACATGGCACTTAAACTGACCGAAATGTGGGTGTAACTATTATAGGTGCACCTCTGCCTATAACCCTTCGGGAATTACAGGCGTGATGTTATGTAATGTCTTCTTCATGGTCGAAACTTATACAGATACTAGCTGACCCAGCGAACTCAATCAATCAAATATAAAAAAAAACCTACCTACCCACCCTACTTACCCTACCTACCCACCCTACTTACCCTACCTACCCACCCTACCTACCCTACCTACCCTACCTACCCTACCTACCCCACCTACCCCACCTATCTATTTGAAAATTTTCATCCAAATCCAGTCATCAGTTTTTAATTTCCCATACAAACTTTCACCCCCCTTTTCACCCCTTTAGAGGGTAGTTTCCGGATAAAAAAAAAAAATCCTTTGTTAGACTCCTGGTTCTAAGCTACCTCTCCACCATTTTTCAGCTAAATCGGTTCAGCTCTTCTTGAGTTATAAATAGTGTAACTAACACGACTCTCTTTTACATATATATGTGAAATCATTGAATATGACGAAGAAGAAGAATTTAGGAACTACATATTTTTACCCGACGGCGCCAAAGGATAAATAGTAGATTGTTTGCCTAGGGAGCAAACAACTATTTTTGATGATAATTCTATGAATTGGGTAGGTATTCCGCAAACACTTTTAAATGACGTCCATATTTTTTTACCTCAAAAGGAAAAACGGAACCCATATAGGATCACTTCGTTGTCCATCCGTCTGTCAGTCTGTCAAAACGTTTTATCACAGGAACGCGTGGATGTATCAAGTTGAAATTAATTTCAAATATGATAATCAAAACATACATGACCTAGAATCATGAAATTTGGCAAGAAGCAAGGTCTCACAGTACATATAAAGGAAAAAGTCCGAAAATCGTTAATTTATAGTTTTATCTCGCAATTTTTTTTTTACGATTGTAAATTAGATTAGCAGTTGGAGAATCAGCTATCAGGCGAGGGTGTTTCTTTGTGTCCTGAGCGCAGCGAGGGATTCAAAGTACGTCACTGGAGCTTAAAATAGTGATGCTCCTGAGGTGAACACTACTTTTTATCACCCACTATGAGAAAAAATAGGGTGCGGTCCGAACCCTCGTCAGGAACGAAGTTTCTTCTCACGTATGATTTGAAAACAAAACAAAATTTTCGCAGCCGCCATCTTGGATTTATATTTTGACCCCGTCTATCGATTTTAGCATCTTCGAAAACTATGAAAACGATATCCATGACGAAAAAATTTGAAAATGTTCGCAGGTGCCATCTTGGATTTACATTTTGAACTCTCTAGCGGTTTTAGCACCAGTTGAACTAGTCGCGGGCTCGAACTCACTAGTGGACATGGCGAAGAAGCCACTGGCATTGTGTCCGACAGAGATAGTATCAGTGATGAGCAGTTAGACGGGAGCCTACATGCACAACGTCTAATATGCGTTTGCAATTTATTTGCCAAACTTGTAAAGAAACACGAGTTTCCCACTTAGACAAACATCAACTTTATGCAAGTATAATTAAAGTTGATTTTAGACCGAGTAGTACTGTTGAAAAAGTCATTAAAAATATGGAGTTGTACCGCAAACTGAACCTATGCGTAGGCATTATAGTTTTTTTTCCTAAAACTCGTGTTTGTTTACATGTTTGGCGAATGAATTGCGAACGCAGATTAGTTCGCACGCACATAAACACCGTTCCGAACTATTTTAACATAATCTGATGGTGGAGCAGGAATATGGTCTCAGGAACTGGGTCTTACTCATCGTAGACTCATCGAGTTTAGACTCGTTGGGTTGGTAGACAGACAGTGAAAAGAATCTGGTGAAGTAGCAGGAAGGTGGTCGGTAAAGGATGCCGGGTTTTTAATTGTACATCTATATCTTACTTCCACTCGTTCAAATCCAGGACCTTATGGTTTTCACTAACATTCTTATCCTGACATATTATAAAACAAAGTCCCCCCGCCGCGACTGTCTGGCTGTCTGTCTGGACACCATAAACTGAAAAACTACCGAACGGATTTACAAACTGGTTTCACCAATGGACGGAGTAATTCATGAGGAAGGTTTGGTGTATAATACATTAAGTTTTTGTGTAAATTGGCTGAAATGTGACGATTATTATTGAAGATGTCGGAAAAAAATATGCCGACTGTGAGCTTAACAAGATAGAAGTTTAAAAAAAAAAGTCCGCGATGGCATAATAATATGTCTATCTTCTAAGGATGACCCACAATAACCAGTCCCAACCACATCTTTCAGAATTTGATAAAAAATTCATTGATAATTCCGAAACTATTTTGACCGGTATTATATAAATCCTTATCCAATAAAATATGTTATTTAAATTGGGCGTTTAATTTACATTAAAATATGCCTTGACATCATATCATTAAAATTAATAGTTTAAAAGATATCACAGATTCAAAATTACGCGTGACAATATAATTATGAATGACGACAACGCGGGCGCATCGGTAGGAGTCAATGCCCTTTTCCGAGATGTTAACCTTTACTGAATAAGGTGAGTAGGATGTACGTATGTGATCATCTGGCAATTTCTACGTTTGCTATTAAGTTACTTGTTGGGAATTTACATAAAAAGTTTGGAAAAACCAAAAGCCAAAAACAAAGCAATCCTCATATCGGTCATTCAAAGACAGAAAAGGACATTTAAAGTAATTTATCTTATGATTGGGTCATTGGGTAGATGTCCACGTCTCTTTCGCACACCGACTTGTTTGGGTCTTGTTGGTTGTGCTCGGGAACCGACTAACTGCCCTCCGCGCAGTCCTTCGTTAGCTATCTATTGCTATACCGGATACATTAGCGTGTTTCATGGACTCTGGTTATTTGCTTTCGATTTGATTTTCGATGATATGGAAAGACAAAATAGTTGTGTGTCGTGCTTGTTCTGTGTTACGTCGTAGTAAACGCGGTCATAATGAAGTATTTTTGACTGATTTTCTACTACTGATCTTTGAGGATCTAATCTTGTTCACGTTGGGCTCATACCATTTGAGAATCGGTCTTATTGTTACACACGACCAAACGGTGATTATTTAATATAAATGTATCGACACCAACAGTTCATAAATAGGTAATAAGATATTGATCAGAGAGCGAATCCAGTCACGTCATATCAGAATGAAACTGCCAAGTCTTAGGTCTCGAGTTCGAACCTCTGCCTTTTAGGATTCAGGTGCGTAATTATAACTTGCTTCAAAAACGGTGAAGGAAAACATCGTGAAGAAACCGGCTTGCCTGAGAGATATTTCTCGACGGCATGTGACGCCAAGTCAGAGGCCCTTGGGCGGCTTTAAAACTCTGACACCACACTCTGGTTAGTCACTAACCACACTAAGTGAATGAATGAGAACGATACAGTATCTAAAATTGTATATACATTCTTTTTTTGAGGTTTTCGTAACTCACAACAGAGCCATTATACAACATTCTGCTATATTTCGTTTGTGTCCGCCATGGATATAGTTTCCATACTGTTTTTTTTTTTTTTTGCTAACCTTTATTGTCCCACTGCTGGGCAAAGGCCTCCCCCATATTTTTCCAGACTTCCTTGTGTTGTACCTTCTCCGGCCAATTGGTCAGGAACGAGTCCAAATCGTCGCGCCAGCGCTTGCTAGGCCTGCCCCGGTGGCGACGTCCATCAGCGTCATCAGGCACACACTGTGTAACGATGATGGCCCATCTGTCTTCAGTTCCATACATTACATTATTTTTTTAATGTTTTTATTAATAAAAAATGAGACAACAACGTTATTATTAGATCCAGTCACTTCTATCCTATATTAAAAAGTACTCTCTGCTTCTATCCTCCGTGGGCCCAGTAGTGACAGTAAACGAGATAAAACTATTGATTTCTCTGTCTCCTTTGTGTATGCGAACTTTTTGTATAACCTCATTGGTTAGGCATAGACTGTGGCTCAACCAAAGACTAGAATAAGTATCTATGGGGATCCAACTGTCTAACAGACAACGGCTGTCAACTGCTGTAACGGTACGATTTTTTCGGTAAACTGATTTTGTGGCGTCTATTTCATAATTTTATTCAGTGAATGTTATAGGGTACAAAGTAATACAAATACAATATTAAAAGTGATATTATGGGGCGTTGCTGTATACTAGGATGTATGAATCGCACAGAACGCAAAAATTAAGACATTCCTTTCATCGGTAAGTGCGATATATTTTTTGCAAACTATTTTATTCATAGAAATAATCCATTAAACTTAAAAATCGTTATTTCTACCCGTTATCTGACCCGGAGAAAAATGTAAGCCTCTTTTGTTACTTGTTTTCTCGTATTACCCGCCTACATTAGATAGTACCAGTTGGCAATAATGACTGCCATATTTAAATGCATCTTCTTAAATTACTTGGGTTACCACCGATTAAGTGATACCAGTGCCCGGCAAGATTACCCATAAATAAATATTCCTCACTACTGTTACCTACTATTAATATTAATACTCACTTCTTTTATCTACAGGACAGCCCGGCTAAGCAGCCGACAGGTGTACATTCTTAACAGAAATACTCGTAGTTCTTCGCAGAGTAGTCGGATTGGAAATACCAACTAGACCTAGTTTTAAAACATAATGAAATGACGTGAAAAAAACACTTTAACACGTCAAATATAAATTTTATATTTAATGCGTAAAAGTGTTTTCTTTCTGAATTTACAAAAATATTTTTTTTTCTATAAGTCATTATAGATATTGAGGAGCAAACTGCTATTTTTGTTTAACATTCGATTTTTTCATTGATCCTCCTATATTATAAAACAAAGTCCCCCGCCGCGTCTGTCTGTCTGAACGCGATAAACTCAAAAACTACCGAACAGATTTTCCAACGGTTTTCACCAATGGACGGAGTGATTCATTAGTAAGGTTTTAATGTATAATTCATTAAGGTTTTGTGTAAATTATCTGAAATATGATGATTATTGAAGATGTCGGAAAAAATCATGCCAACTAGGAGCTTTACTGGCATGCGCCTTACGTGGCGCAGAGGTTTAATAAATAAAATGTATGTTCATCTTGATTGTATATCTTAAAAAATTCAACAAAAAAGTCCGCGGTATTATTATGTCTATCTTCTAAGGATGACCCACAAAAACCATTTTTATCCTTCAGAATTTGATAAAATTTAATTGTTATTTCCGAAGCTATTTTGCCCGGTCTTTATCCAATAAAATATGTTATTTCAATTGGGCATTTAAAAAAATATGCGATGACAGCATATCATTTAAATGAATAGTTTAAAAGATATCACAGATTCAAAATGAACGAGTAACAAAGTAATTATGGTTGACGGCAACGCGGGGCAGCGGTAGGAGTCAATGACCTTTTCCTCGGCTATTATGATATTTTCCGATATACACACGGGCGAAGCCGCGGGCAAAAGCTAGTATGAAATAGTTACAGGTAAAACTCACTTGGTGAGTATGGTATAGGTATGTGATCATCTGGGGATTTCCAACCTTATTTGTATTTTTACTCAACAAAATATTACCTTCCATTTCGGTTCATGCTGGTTGTACCTACCGAACTGGAGAACATTCACGATCAAAGAATGACGAAAAACCAATAGACCTACTATTGGTTTTTCGTCATTCTTTGATCGTGCATTGCAATGTAACTCTTAACTCGTTGAAATAAAGTTTCAATTAGAATGATTATCGTGAGTTTGATAAAACTCTCTGCAATTGTTCTAATTTATACCTAACCTTACCGAGATAAGAGTAACCTTACAATGACTTGCTAATGATGTAACGTTGATCGTGAATGTCCTTCTCAAGGGTTCAAGCCGACATTCCCGTTGCCGTGGCGTTACCACAACACCATCAGTATTTACATATTTCGATTTATTGTACGGCGAATGGCAAAATCAAGCGAAGGCAATTTATGCGCTGTGCGGCGCGGTGCCGCTGCGGCGTAACAACGTTACTGCGCCGCAACGCCCGTGTGACCGCCAATACGGCGAAATCTTTGCGGTGCAGCGCCGCAACGCATCGTATGCACAGGCTCTTATGAGGCGTGCAAAAAAAAGTACCTACCTATCATTTTCTTATTTCTAAGTTTCTGTAAAAAATAATGTTGTTAATATTTTAAGGAAGGAAAATTGTAGAAGTTTGGAAGATAGTCAATTGATACTGCTGACTTTTTCTGCTTCGTCGTACCCTCAGTGCCGAGGATCGCGACCACATACCGACGACACGTTTCCAAATTAAGCGGTCTTCTGCAGTGTGGACCGCTTGGTAAATGCTGCCTCCAACAGCCTTCTTGATAGATGATGATACAGATTCTGAATCAGAAAAGTGAGATGTGGGGGAACACCCATTTCAAGGAGAACAACAAACATTGTCTGCCACTGTATATAAATACCATCTAATATGAGCATCTGTTTCAGTTTCGAAATCGGCAGTTCCGTAGGTTACGATTAAGAAGTGAGCCGGAGTCGGTTCACTCAAATCTTCGAAGTCTTTAATAAGGCTCTTCGCGGTCGAAGATCAACTTTTCTCTCCTATTACTCGCTTGAGGTGATGTTTAAGCTTCTAACGGCTCGCTGCCATAAACCCCCCCCCCCCAATTGTTCAAGATGGGGCATAAAAAGTGCCCTTCAATGTTTAAATCTGCTAGTTCTGGGAAAAAGTTACGCTCATGGGTATTTTTGAAATCGTGATTATTTTTCCTGTAGCATTCTATGAGCTCACACAAAATTTGAGCCGTTATCTCTGTAAATATTTCGAGGTGCTACTCTACATCTGGCGGCCATTCGTCGTAATGCTGCTAAGGACCTAGAACTATCCACTATCTATAGGAACTAATAACTTTCTTCTCTAACAAATACGCACAGTTTAATTCTAATCTCGGTAAAGATGTGCTTTACGAAAATGTGTTACGCAATTAGACACTTAGCTGTTTCTAAAGTGTCTAATTGCGTAAAACATTTTCGTAAATGATCTGTTTCATTTTGACAGTTCAAAAACATTCATTTCGTTATTAAAGTTGTTCAGCAGTCGGTCGATTCTGTAAAAATATTAATGTGAAGCTTAGGTGAAGTGAGCGTGAAGTGAGCTGTCACTGCCACAGAATCGACCGGCAGGGTGCTAGGGATTAACACTATTGACAGCTCACTTCACGCTCACTTCACCTAAGTTTCACGGTGATATTTTTACAGAATCGAACGGCTGATATTTTCTTCGAACTTATGAAGCAATGCATTAGCAATCTGTTTCAAAACGATTCAGATTGTGATTGATCGTGTATTACGCAATTAGGGTACTGGTACAGATGCTTATTCGTCAGTATCATTTTTTTTTGGGTGGGAATTTATCAATTAACTACTGCCGCTCTGGGCGGAGCGGGAGGGCGTGTCAGACTTTTACTGATTAAAACCCACCCGTGTTCCTTCCGTTGCCTGTGTGCCGGGGCCGCGATATCCCGTTCGGGCGAACTCGCAACCCTCGCAGGATTCGTCAGTATTACTGTAGTATATGGTTTCACCGTACAAATAAACTTAAGAATTTATGATATATACTCATAAAGCAAATTGACGAGGCTTGATGAAATAAAATAACAACAAAAACTGGTTCCTTTGAATTCGACCATTTTTTTGTGTCACGTTAATGATTCTATTCTATTTTTCCTTATGGCAATGGTGCCGATGTCGACAATCATCGACTCATCTGTGACTTCAGACGTAAAGGCCTGTGCAGACCAGCGCGACTTGTCGCGCGACGCGACACGAACAATACAATTTCTAAGAAAACTTCACAGTATAACAATAACCGGTGTCACGTCGCGCGACAAGTCGCGCTGGTCTGCACAAGCCTTTAAGGAAATGTTGGATGAAATTTATACGAGCGTTTTATAAATAAATAAATCCATAGGTAAATTGTTAGTTACAGGATTGCACTTATGAGGAGGCTCCCTAAATTGTATGTTAATTTGCATTAATATTCTGAAACAGTCATGCATACAATCAAAAAACTGTAGTATATGGTTTATTGGATCATTTTCTTTCCTTGTACGAGACTGTTACATAACATTAATTATATTATTGTTAATTAACATTTTCTATCGTTTTTTTTTTTCCAAGTCCTGTCATTTTTTAAAGATTAAAAGTAAGGTGTCCATGGAATCTGGTGCCGCAGGAGTCCTCCGAGACTCTTGCGGAATATGATTGGTACTAAATTGTCGAAAAATTTGGAACTGCAACAAACAGTTTACAATTTAACGAATTATTTTTGATAGTTTATAATCAAACAGAAATAATACCGACAAATTGTGAACTGCCGTTCGATTCTGTAAAAATATCACCGTGAAACTTCAGAGGGTCCGCCTGGACATCTGGCGGGCCAATACGTGTCGGGGGTGTGAGATGAATACGCGTACGCTGCAGCCTCCTGGCCAGAGGTAAAGGGATTTGCGTGTGTTTTTTAGTCAGTAAGAGTCTGACAGTTCCTGCAGTCTTGTGTGGGTCAGAATGTTCGGCCACAAAAGGGATGAATGAAAGGGTATTCCATGCAGATGAGAATGCTAAGAGAGATAGAAGAAATGAGTACATAAGAGGAAGTCTGAAAGTGGCACCGGTGACTGAAAAGCTGCGTGGAAATCGGTTGTCATGATATTGGCATGTGACGCGGAGGAATGATGAAAATGTCGTGAGGAAAGTTTTGAGTATGAATTATGGATGGCTATAAGAGTAGAGGAAGACTAAAGAAACGATGGATGGACTGTGTGAAAGAATATAGCTAGAAACGGCCGATCCCAAATAGATTGGGATTAGGGCAGGAGGATGATGAGTCTGTCAGTTCCACATTCCAGAGAAACGTATATTTTCCTGATTTTATTAAAATTAACAATGTTAAAACAACGTTTACACCCTTATACGTCCAAACGTCCATACTTATGTGGTTCTCAGCACAAGGTTCTTATATTTAGTAGGATAGAATTTCCACTCTACTTCATATTTTTACAACAACAAAACCAAATGAGCAGTTTCGACGAAGATTTTTCGTGACCTTAGTACCAGTTACTAAAACTATTACGTCAGTCATTGGTATTGGAATCCCCAGTATCTTTGGTACTTGGATACTTATGATATTACGTCACACTTTGGAAAATCCGAACTCCTCAAAAGTTCTGTAACTTTTAATAAGACTACTAGCTTTTGCCCGCGGCTTCGCTCGCGTTGAGGTCGGAAATTATCTTACGGGAACGAACTAAGGGATAAAAGGTATGCTATGTCCTAACCACGGGATGGCCTATCTCTAATTCTACATATGCCTTTCAAAAAGGCCAAATCCATTGAGCCATTAAGGGCGCACCGAGCTTCTGCCGCTAATGAATGGGGTAGAGCGGGATAAAGAATGGTTGGTTCGTGCGTTAGTTTAGGTATTCCCTTCGTACGATGAGCGCCCCCCTCAGACCAAATAAAAACCAAGACAGAGAGCTGTCAACAGTGAAGTGAATCCGGTTTCGGAAACATGTGTGCACTTTGTGTGGTGTAGTTTGATTTAGTGTCAATAAAATGTTGTAAATGTGTGCGTGTGAGCGTGTATGCACAGCGGCGGTGTAGTTTTGACATGCTTCACTGTATACGTATTGTTCGCAGTGCTCAGTTTTGTTTTTTTATTTGGTCTGAGGTATGAGGCATGCCAAAAGAAGTTAGATATTCTTTGGTCATTTGTTTGACACTGGCAAGTTATACACCATCTAATAGGCTGGTTGTTTATTGATATATTTGAAAATAGAACACGCATCATTTCTTTTTTCTTTTCTTTGGATGAGTATGATTTTTCCGAGACTCTTGAAGGAATTCACTTGCAGCAATGGAGCTCAGCCCGCAACACACGAAATAGTACCAGAGATGCAGCAAGGCGATTTGATGTCAGTCAATTTCACGTAATGGAACTTGCTGAACCGATTGGGAAAACATCCATACCATTTCCGTCGCACTCAAGGACTTTATGACGCTGACCCTCAAGCACGCATATCATCTCTGTTCATCCGTGTGGAGCCGGACGTAAAGAATAGTAGGGGAGGCCGGGTACAAAAGTAACGGCGGGTCGAAAGTAACAAATGCTCTCTAGATTTATCTAATGGGCGAACACCGCTTTGCTGCTGTCAGGCGATAGCCGGGAGCGCCCCCCTCAATTGCATTTAGTCGCCGCGTACGCCACGCGCTGTTTGGTTGTGTGACAGAACGCTACGTGAATTTACAAACCAAAAGTAAGTTTTTTTACGTTTTCTTATTCAATGTTTTGATAGTCTTAAAAGCATGATAGTAATCTGAATGTTTGCATGTCTATACTGTATTAAAGTGATTGTACATTGCGTAAATTCATTTTTGTGTAGTACGTTCCCATTTAAGGTTATGTTGCACGTTTTGACAAAAATGTGGATGGGTACAAAAGTAACATAACCCTATGGGTACAAAAGTAACATGTTACTTTTGTCCTCGTGATGATTTAATTATTTATCATATATTTCATATTTCATATTTTTTTTAACAGAATGCCTCGACAACGCATAAGAACAACTGAACGAGGAACTACCGACACGGAAGTGTATAAAAAAGCGGCTGAAGAGCATTTTAAAGATGCTGCAACAATTAGAGGCCTGGCAAAAAAATATAATGTTTGCCATGTAACATTATGCAGATTTATAAAAAAATTAAAAGCAGGAAATACTACCGCAGTTGTGGGCTACCGTTGCGTCAACCGTGTTTTTACCAACAACGAAGAAATTAATCTACGCGACTATTTAATCGAATGCTCTGCAGTTTATTTTGGGTTATCCCCAACTGAAGTACGTAAACTGGCATACGAGTTAGCGCTTAAAAATGAAAAACTATTTCCTACAAAGTGGCACGATACTCAAATGGCTGGTAAGGAATGGTTGACTGGTTTTTTAAAACGGCACCCGAGCCTGTCTTTAAGATGTCCTCAAGCAACAAGTCTGTCGCGGGCAACAAGTTTTAACGAGCATAATGTGAGTAAATTTTTTGATAACCTTGCTGATGTAATGGATAGGTACCAATTTGAGCCAAAAGATATCTGGAACATGGATGAGACCGGGGTGACCACTGTCCAAAAACCTGGCAAAATTGTAGCAAAAAAAGGAATTAAACAAGTAGGTGCAGTAACATCGGCAGAGCGAGGAAGATTAGTAACTGTTGCTGTTGCCATCAATGCTCAAGGCGGACACATCCCGCCTTTTTTCGTATTCCCACTAAAACGATTCCAAGACCACATGATACGTGAGGGTCCTGTTGGATGTGCTGGAGCTGGCAATTCTAGTGGATGGATGCAGGAAACTGAATTTTTAATGTTTCTACATCATTTTAAAAGACAAGTCAAGCCCACAGTTGATCAAAAATGCTTGTTACTACTCGACAACCATTCATCGCATATATCTATCCAAGCTCTAGATTTTTGTAAAGAAAATGGAATAGTGCTGCTGTCGTTTCCACCCCATTGCACACACAAACTTCAGCCTTTGGATAGAGCTGTATTTGGGCCATTTAAGAAAATGATAAACACCGCTACAGACAACTGGATGCGAAATCATCCTGGTCAAACGATGACCATTCATTACATTCCTGGGATTGTTAGAGAAGCATTTCCTCTGTCTGTAACTGATAGAAATGCAATTGCTGGATTTAGTTGTACTGGTATAAGTCCATTTAATAGCAATATATTTACTGCTATTGACTACGCGCCATCGTCTGTGACTGACCGGCCGTTACAAGTCAACAGACAAATTCCACCAAATGATTTGTTGACTAATTCTGACGCAACGTCATCCGTTCAAGTTGGTCCAAGTACTCCAGTTGGTGATCTTCCAACATCAATTGACCAAACTGTTCATCATAAAGATAGCAATGATTTGTCAAACAAATCAAACAATAATGATGACCAACCATCGGATGTTCAAAATATACCGGACTCAATCTCTACGGACACCGATCCTATGTTAGCTAACCCAATTTTTGATCAAAGTTCCAAATCACCAGTGCCAGGACCTAGCGGACTGCAAGAAGCAAATTTTACCAAGCCGTTTAATTTCTCGCCTAAAGATCTTAGACCTTTACCACAAGCAGGTCCGAGAACTGAAACAAATAAAGGTCGTAAAAAACGTAAGACTGCCATTCTGACGGACACACCCGAACAAAACTTAATTGAACAAGAACACCAACAACGAAATAAAGTCAAGAAAACGGTACTGCAAGACAATACTAGAGAAAGTACTAGAGAAAAAATTGTCTGCAAAAGGAAAGGGAAAAGGCAAAAAGACAAAGAAAGCACCAAAAGAAAAGGAAAATGAATCTGATGACGAAGTAACCTACTGTCTTGTTTGTTTAGAAAATTACAGTCGACCAAATGAAAAATGGGTAGAATGTATCGAATGTAAAATGTGGTCCCATTTGGAATGTGTGCATGATGACAAGCATTATGTATGCCATCATTGCGATTCTGATTAAGATTAATGACTGAATTAAAAAAGTCTGATTATAATACTAAATTGATCTCATTACTTAAACTAAGAATTTTATTGATTTGTTATTATCTTAACATTTATAGTTTTTGAACATTTAAAATACGAAAGTTAATTTGTGTTATTAGCATAAAGAATTTAAATAAATAATTTGTTGATTTACCATGTATAATATTGTATTAATTATCAACCCCTTTGTCTTGTTACTTTCGACCCACAACGTGTTACTTTCGACCTGCCTACGTGGTCGAAAGTAACAAGGAACGATTTTTTTTTTAATTTCTGTAATTCATACAAAACACATTTTAATGTGATAAATCGAGTTGCTACAGTAAAAAACATAAACTGAACTTTTATATAATTATAAATTATTTTAATGGCAACAGTAACACCCATCCAGAAATCAAAGTAAAAGTACAAAGTGTTACTTTTGTACCCGGTCTCCCCTACCAACCCATTTCTTCCCCTGGGTGTCGTAAAAGGTGACTAAGGGACTTACGAGAGAATGGGCAGCAGCGTTCTCTATGTATTTTAACACCATACTGCGATCACCAACTCGCCCGCCTAGCGTGGCGATTATGGCAAACTCCCCCCATTTGGGGGAGGCCTATATCCAGCAGTGGACGTCTTTCGGCTGAAATGTTGATGATGATGACATGACTGCTGAATAATTCAGAAGTGAAAATTTTGTGGACGGACGAGTCTATCTTCACGCGCGTAGGAATGTTTAATAGGTATTCATAATGAACATTATTGGGCGTTTAACATTCCTCTTACCAAATTCTGTTCAGTGTCAAAGTCAAAGTCAAATAATTTATTTCAAATAGGCCCTTGTATGACACTTAGAACTACAAAATTTACAAGATTCTAGTCGCCCCTTTCAAAAGGTAGTTTTCGTATGGAGAAGAATGGGCAAGAAATTCCACCGTAACTTTTTTAAATGTTTAACAATATTTTGTAAAGGTACATTAGAGACGATGCACTTAGAAAAAAAAAACTATATAATAGAATAGAATTTTCTTTATTCGAGTAACCAAGACAAATTAATACATAATTACTCACTATGTTGTTAGTATAACAAGTCAAAATAGAATCGTCACTAATACTGCACTTTGTTATATTAGCTATAATCTCATCTAAATTGCTATCAACATAGCAATCAGATGTCTACTTTACTTTATCTCTGTCATGGGGATGCCAAGACAGAGATAAAGTTCTCTGAGGGCTGATTTTTCAATAAGCAAATAACTTAATTCTGAAGAATAAATATGACAATTTGACATGTTTTCATCATCATCATTATCATGATGTTTTTGTGTAATGTTTCGAAAAACCTTACACATAAAGATTTGTTTTCATACACAAGCTGTCTCCTGCGCAAGTTCTTTTTTTTGGATTAATTACTCATTTTGTGTAGATGTAGCAATGAGTTCCGATGAGGAAGACGTGCTTAAAAAGTGACGAACAGTAGGTATCTCTATGACATCGTCTATTCTATTCTATTTTTCCTTATGGCAATGGTGCCGATGTCGACAATTCTGCCAATGTCAATGTGTGGAGAAAACGTGCGGTGGGAAACAAAAACAAAATAAAAATTGTATTTATCCAAACTTGTTCACAACTACTGACAGGACAATATAACCTCAAAACCTGTGTTGATTGACAGTGACAGACGAGCGCGGTGCGCGCGGCAGTTGAAAATGAAACAAACACTTCCCCTCTTCACCCGCGCGGGGAATGTTTTCCATGCAGCTCGGAAAACAAAAACATCGTGTTTGCATACACAAATGTGTATGGCCACGCCTCTTTGTTTCGATGTTTTTGTGTGATGTTTCGTAAAAACACGCGCAGGAGACACGGGTTTAGTGAAACATTTAATTTTAAGAGATTTTGTTGTTTGATTGCTCTCTGTGACCGTTTAATTATTTTTCTTGAATTTAATGTTTTTTGTTTATTTATTGTGACTTGACAACAATAGGACATAATGGTATGTGTCATCACCAGTCAAATCTATCGTTACAGTTACTCACACACTGATTTTAACTTACTACCTACCAACTTACTAAATAGATTACTGGTGCTCGCAACCTGTTAGCTGACCTTGATACACTGCGAAAGATAGCGCATTTTGTGCTTCACTTCAATTTTTGTTCTAGTTCTGTAATTCTATTGAAAGCCAGTTCGTAGGTGTCACTGCACTCTTGAAACGTTGACACTAGATGTTGTAGTTGACTGTGCTGGTTGGTTAAGTCCATGTAATGTCCATGTAAGTGTAATCGATACAGTTCATTTTAGGGAGGTGTTCTTTAATTATTTTGCTTCCACTTCACTGTCTTTCCTTTCTTGTCAATGTGTGGGCCGGGATTATTAATGACGTGTTAATTGGGCCAATGCTTATCGCCGGTCTTAATGGTGTCAATTACTTGGACATGCTGACAAGAGCTATACCAAATCTAATGAAAGACGTTCCAATGGCTTACCGTCGGAAATTGTTCTACCAATATGATGGCTGCCCCGCACACTATGCGACTCAAGTACGCACGTACTTGTGGATCGGGAGAGCTGGCTCTGTGGCATGGACAGCCAGAAACCCCGATTTAACTCCACGGACTTTTATTTCTGGTCGGAAGTAAAAAGGCTGGCCTACACTGAAGAAGCCACAAGTAGGGACGATATTAAACAAAAAAATAATTGAGTTCGAAACAGTGAAGCGTGATACAAAAATTTTGCGAAAACTAAAAGACAACTTGTAACATAAACGTCTCTGTATTGAAGTCAATGGACAACATTTTGAGCAATTACTTCAATACACGTAGGAAGTGATGTAAATACTGTTATTTATTGTGTAAATACCTAGTTGATACTAATTAATCGTTGGAAATAATCTTATTCCAATTTTGTAAATACGCCTGAAATACTCGCTGTCAATTTTGTAACTTCATTATGAACTGTGATGTAAGAAAGTAACTAAGTAGGTAGATACCTACTTTACTTACCAAAATTAATAATTAACTTCAGCTAGAATTTCTGACGGTCCTAAGCCCGATAATTATGAAGGGAAAATTGGAGTCTTGGTGCACACGGAGCTAATCCGGTTTTGTGGTATAAGTTTTGTTTTTGTCTTGTTCCTGTAATATCTCAATAAATAAATAATAGCTAATGATCTCACGTTAGATACTCGTTCTCGTTGGTACTCGTTCCTAGTACCTACAGGAAAGAATGAAATCCATAGTGCCTGCCGTAAGTATATATTTATAATACGTGCATCATTATTCGAAAAGTTCTCAAACAAAAAAAAACCGGCTTAACATTTACCAAAATAAAACAGATTAGCCAACGTAGTTCCCGTCGCGCTAGTTTCTTAGTTTTACCAAGGGTTAGAACAAATTATGGTAAAAGAATGCTGATGTTTGAAGGGGCACAACTTTATCATAAAATACCTACCCTTTAGTTAGTAGTAGTTAGTACACATAAAAAATCTAAACTGATTTAATGTATTCAAAACTCAATTAGCCCAATTTGTAGTTGCGACAACATTGGATGTGTACTAACGACGAATTGTAATTATTGTTTAAGTTAATCTGTTGTTCTCAAGTACCTAAGCGAATTTGTATTCTTTGTTGATAATAAATTCTTTGAACTTAAATCTAGTTCGCACTTAGAAGGAAATTATAAAATAAAGGTCAGCCATTTCGTCGCGCCGCGCCATCGCGAATTGATACAAAAAAGCTGGACACATTTAATATTCAGTCGGGTATTTTGCACTGAAAGCATGCCACCGGTTTTTATACGAAAAAAGAAAAAAAACTTTAATTTGTGTATTTATTACTGTTATTAATTTAAGACTAACTCTACTCTTAATTTTATTAATCACATTTTGGTTTTAATAAAGTAGGTAATTTGTAACTTTTTCACATTGAAAGTAACTAAGACAATCAATAATCAGCTTTCTTCATCACAATGAAAGTAATTGAAACAATCAATAATTAGGCGTCTTTTGGCGGGACGGGGTGGTCCAAAAGCCTGATAAAAGCCGAACAGGTCGACTTGTGTATATTTTGCCGGACACGATTGTAAAAAGCTGGACACCTGGCAACCCTGGTCGCGTCGTCGTGCAATCGTGCATAGCCAGAATATGCCTAGGTATAAGTTTTGTTTTTGTCTTGTTGCTATCATATCCCAATAAATAAATAATCCTATCTAATGTTATAAATGCGAAAGTACCTATGTTTGTTTGCTTGTTACGCTTTCACGCTAAAAAGGCTGAACGGATTTGGACGTAATATGGCACACGAGTAGACCGTGATCTGGAATAGGACATAGGATACTTTTTATTCCGATATTCCTACGGGATCGAGACTTATGCGTAATAGAATAGAATAGAATAGAAAGTGTTTATTTCAGACCGGAGTCCATAGGGTTAGTAACAATTTTACTTAAGTTCTAGTGTTAGTAGGTTACAGACATGAAAATATACAATTAAAATTCAGCATGGAGCCGCACCCACCTCCGCAACATCGGGGAGTCCCACCGATCTGCAAATACGCTGAGAATACTGTTGGTGCTGCCGCGAACAAAGTACTAAAACTACTAGTCCACACATACTCATAAACATTTCACACACGTTTAGATCACTTACTTATTATATTTTAGTAATTAAATTTTAAATAAATGTAACACTTAAGTTAGTTGTAATTAAGTTTTTCAAAATTAATTAGTAGAACAACCAACTATTAAGCTTTGCTTTGTTGGCATCTTACTGATAAAATATCTAGGGAAAAGGCACTGAAAACCGAAATACAGGCTTTGCCTAGTTCGGGCTTGCGGACGGTGAGCAATGGGCAGCTCGCCGTCCGATAAGGACCAGGCCCGTGTCGACGGCGCGTTGTGTTCCACGCGCGCCTCAAAGAGATGTCAGTACCAACTGACGGGGTCGAAAGACCAATGCCTGCTGGGGTTGCGGGTTTGTCCGAAAGGGATATCGCGGCCCCGGCACTCAGGCAACGGAAGGAACACGGGTGGGTTTTAGTTAGTAAAAGTCTGACACACCCTCTCGCTCCGCCCAGAGCGGGAGAAGTCATTTGATGATTTCCCACCCTCAAAAAAAAAAAAAAAGCCTTTGCCTAGTTCGGTTGTAGAGGCTACATCCATTATATTAGAAACTATTACTGCCAAACTATTGTCTGTAAAATATTACTAAGTTTTTTGAGAAATTTATAATTATTATTTCCTTTGTAAAAAAATGTTAAATAACATTTTAACATATAAAATACATTCTTAAATATTTATTAAAAACTATCTAAAAAACATTTAAAAATATAAAAATAGTGTTCCGCCGGTGTGGGGAGCAGGGTCTAAGCTACCGGCGGTTAGGGCCTTGCACACGGTGATATAACTATTTATTTATGATTTTTGGACACATTTCATTTATCGAGATTTACTGCATTTAAAAAAAAAAACGCGTGTGCAAGGATATAAGATTCTCTTCGTTCCGGAGATATAAGCATTAACTTCACACATTTTTTTTGTAAAAAAAATATAAGTTGCCAATTTGGCTACCTGATTGTATCCTATGATATATTTATGCATAATATTGGCTATTAGAAGCCATTTCAAGCAAAAATCGACACTTTAAAATTTAAGATCCAATGTCTTCGAGAGCCTTTTTTCGATCCACAGTGCGACGAACCTGTTGGCTCATGGCCATATCAATGAGGAGTAGCTCCTTAGTACCGCGGGATCCGTTTCTACATCCATTTTGAGAGGCAGACATGATGGAGTTAGTGTCTATATGTTTGTTAATTTTTAGCTCTCAAAATGGATGTAAGAAGTTTATAAACCGTCGACAAAGATGTGATCGGTCTATTATTCTTCTTCGGGCGACACACATCTGTCACATTTTGTTCAGGTCGCTCCCAAGCTCTATATACCCACCTCTCATCGTTCTGGAACATGCGATTCTGCGTGTATCGTTCAACCTGCCGCTTATACCCCTGAATACGGCTCGCCCATGCACAAACTTTTTGCTTCAGGAACTTTTTGCGTCGATGCGGTCTGTGACACGGGGCATGTATTCTCGAGGGCTGATTCCAGTCCCCGAGAATGCCCGCCTTACAAAACAAATCACTCGTGGTCGTGTTTTGCCCTCCCTGAAGCAGTATAGTTTGCCGATGAGTGCCCTGGCCCCATCGATACGTCGCTCGATCCTGCACTGCCAGGCTGGTACGGCTGGTTTTGGTCGAGTAGCTCCGTGACAGTTTGGAACATGACGTTAGCTAAACGACATGCCGCAACAGTCGCGCAATACAGGATCGAGTGTGTATTAATGAGGTCCTCGCTGCTCTCGAAATAATTCCTAAGCTGCGAGTCCAAGTCACACATGTCCAGACGGCCCACAGTGTGTTAGAAACCCGATTTTTGTTTCATTATGTTTTTATTCAAGTAATCGATAGTTTCTATCATTTCTGGTGCGAGAGTTCAACTCCGGCTTCGCTACGACCGGTAACTTTTTTTTTTTAAAATCTCAAAGTTTCGTAATATCCGCATCATGAAAAACGAAAAAAAAATCTTATTTAAAAAACGGAACTACTTATTCCAGTTTCTATTTATTCCATTAATTGTTTGTACAGTAACCTACCGTTCCACCAATTTCTGTTGCTTTAGTATGAATGGGACGCGAGATATGATTTTTTTTCTCATTTTTCGTTTTTATTTTTTTATTCACCTATAACACCGTATTAGGTCGTAATTTTAACATCAAAATATTGCTTATACTTTCTATTATGTGTAGTAATAAAACCACAACATAATTCTGTGTTATCCAAAAGTTATTACAAATTTTAGTAATATCCGAAATATCTGCAGTTAGGGCTGTCACATCAATCAAAATGTAGATGCTTTTTTTATGTTATAATATTTTAGTTAATTTATCATGTCGATGACTAGATATCGTTATGTTGTCGCTTAGTTGGCTAAAATTGTCTGAATGTTAAAGATTTTTTTTTTAAACAACAAATTGTTAAGATAATCATCAAACTACAATAACATGACTATGGTATAAAACTACGGTCTAATTCTTGGTCCACGGCGTCTCAACGGCTACTGGCCTTTTCTGGATACAAGTGGAGGAAATACTATCATGTTGGGCTGGTACACCTTCTCAACAGTCAATAAATTCTCATCCGAAGGACTTAACTAGTACCTAGCTAATATGATATAGGCTAATATAATGGGATTTCTCTTCATGCTCCTCTCTGATTTATAGCAAAATCAACAGTTGTTCCAGACTGTGCTAGAACAACGTCAGGGTAGATTGAGCGCCAGTCTACCCTTATACCGTAACCGTACTCTGCACGTCAACAACCCCAGTAAGGCGTGACTGAGGTACGTCGTGCAGAACTGCGGCAGGGGGGCTTGCCTTAACTGGCCGGCCCGCGAGAAGGATATTCTTTATAAAACCCGACAGCGAAGTCGTTTAAAACCTACGGACACCTGGCGACCTCCGCAGTATATAGCCTTGCCCCTGGAATGGGCGTCATCCGGGGGTGGACCTTTTATCGACCCTACTCGTGGGAAAAATAATGGAGAATAATCAAAAACAAACAAATAAACCTGGAATGTTAACACATACGACTAAAGCATTGCCAATTGACACCGATTCAGACGACGAGATATTTACGACAGACCAACAGAGCATTAACGAGGTACATCAACAGAGAGATGATTGTGAAAGTCATTCATCTGGTACAAAAATATTAACTCGGTTGGAAGCCTTTAAATTATTCAAGGGTAAAGCAAGGCAGATGCCGCTTTCTGAGCGATTGAGTATGATTTATAATTATTTTGGCTCTGAATATCAACTCTCACAAACTAGTGAGGAGTTGAAAGTAACACTTCCAGCCTTTTTATCCAGAAGTCATGATTATCTAAAGGGTTGTAAGAGTAACGAGTCTTATTTTATTAAAAAGAAACAAGATTGGCTTAGTGGTACTCTCGTTAGTGGTCATTTAAAATCTGTCCTTGATCATGATGAAACATCATCGACTGTTCTTAACAGTGATTCTATCTTTTCTCCAAAATCAAAGAGATTTATGGCCTTAAGCAGAACCCAACAATATAGATCTAAGCGAAAACTTTCGGAAGTCTTAGACAACGAATCAAATGTTAACAAAATACAAGCTTTTGTACGATCTATTAAAGTCGGAGGACGAAATCTGCCACATTCATCTGCCAAAGATTTTGAGACACTAATAAGTTTATGTCTTGAATCTGAAACTGCTCCAACAGATATTCTTAAGAAAGTTCAAACTTCTTCAAAACCATGTACACCTGTCGAAGCTCTTGCTACCATAACTGATAGAAATATGTCCGTGGAAACATACAATGCAATTCGTTTGGACCTCAAAAAACGTGGATTTGATGCATATCCCCCGTATTATAAACTTCAAGAGGCTAAAAAAACTTGTTATCCTGACCGGATTCAAGTATCTGAAAGGGAGGCATCTGTGCCTCTTCAAAGTTTAGTGCAGCACACTTTTATTCAGGTAATGAAATTAAGCGATGAAGTTCTCATCAATTATTGTTCAAAAAAAAGTATTCAAGCAGTAGATTGCGTTTTTACGGGTAACTGGGGCTTTGATGGAAGCACTGGGCAATCTTTATATAAACAATCATTCTCGGATGCAGAAGGTGACGAAAATAGTCTCTTTGCGACGACATTTACGCCATTGCAGGTTGTAACAAAAGTCAGCAATGATGTTATATGGATAAATCCTGCACCGTCATCTTTTCGCTACTGTAGACCGTTACACTTACAATATAAAAAAGAAAGGAAAGAATTAATAATTTCTGAGAAACAGTTTATTGATGAGCAGATACAAAATCTTACCCCCATTATAACTGAAACCTCGCTAGGGCATAAAATAAAAGTTGAATGCAAATTCTACTGTGCGGCTATTGATGGGAAAGTTCTGAATGCAATTCTTTCCACACCATCTCAGTTACGTTGTCCATATTGCAATTTGACCTCGTCGCAATTTAATGATTTAGAGATAGCATTCTCCAAACCTGTCATAGAAGAACGTCTGGTACATGGAATAAGTCCACTTCATTCATGGATTAGGGCCTTAGAATTTGTATTAAATCTTGGATACAAAGTTGAGGTAAAGAAATGGAGGATCACTCAAAGATCAGAAGAGCGGCAACTGGTCGAGGACCGTAAAAAAATAATTCAAGGTCTAATCAGAGAAAAAATGGGCCTTTTGGTAGATGTGGTGCGTCCAACTTCAGGGACCACTAACGATGGAAACACTGCCCGCACTGCTTTTTCTGACAAAAACCGAGGAACTTTTGCAGAAATTCTGAACATCGAAAAGTGGCTATTAGATGAGTTATACGTCATTTTAATAGTTTTGTCCAGTAACTTGCCAATTGATTCAGAAAAATTCGCGACTTTTTGCAAAGAGTTGGCATACAAATATGTTGTTAAGTATGAATGGCATCCTATGACTGTCACTCTTCACAAAATTTTAGTCCATGGTGCGAAAATAATAGAATCATCAAGTTTACCTGTTGGCATGCTCTCTGAACAGGCGGCTGAGTCTCGAAATAAATTTTGGAGGTTTGATAGAGAGCACCATACCAGAAAAATTTCTCGTGAAGCAACCATGTCTGACCTTTTTCACAGAGCCTTAGTCTCATCTGATCCAATTATATCTGATGTCAACCTATTAGAGAGAAAAAAAAAAGCAAAAAGAATTCCATTACCAGCAGCCGCATTGTCTTTGTTGAGACCTGTAAACGAAAAAAATCTAGAAATTGATGATTATTCTCATGTTGAATTTGTTGTTATTAGTAACGAGGATGAGTAACCATTTAATATAAATTCAAAACAAATTGATTTTTTCAGATAAAATATATTTTAGTTAATATTTTTTCGGATCCACAAAAGTGACAGCCCTGAACAAAAATTATAATGTACAATAACTTTTGAATAACAGGGAATTATGTTGTGGTTTTATTACTACACATAATAGAAAGTATAAGCAATATTTAGATGTAAAAATTACGACCTAATACGGTGTTATAGGTGAATAAAAAAATAAAAACGAAAAATGAGAAAAAAAATCATATCTCGCGTCCCATTCATACTAAAGCAACAGAAATTGGTGGAACGGTAGGTTACTGTACAAACAATTAATGGAATAAATAGAAACTGGAATAATTAGTTCTATTTTTTTAATAAGATTTTTTATTCGTTTTTCATGATTCGGATATTACGAAACTTTGAGTTTTTTTTTTTTTAAAGTTACCCGTCGTAGCGAAGCCGGAGTTGAACTCTCGCGCCAGAAATGATAGAAACTATCGATTACTTGAATAAAAACATAATGAAACAAAAATCAGGTTCTTAACACACTCTTGTTCCTCATCTCTGGCTTGCCTTTATTGGCCGCGGCCAATAAAGGCAAGCCAGAGATGAGGAACAAGATTTATCCCGGGAGATAGGGTCCGTGGGGTCGCTACTGCCCAACAGCTCGCCACATGTTGCCCTGCGGGTTTCTGTATCTCTCTTGGTCTGGCTCCTCATCCTAGACCTGTTCCGGCAAAGTAAACTCTACCGGCACAGACCTAGAGTTTGAAGCGTGCAAGCCCCACCACGACGTCAACGTAGGGATACGGCGCACAGTGGACTGAAATCGCGAAGTACGGACTTAAGGATTCGTGTATACATTTTTGAAATCTACATACTAATACAATACTTTTTTGTTATTAGAATTTTGTCATAAACCCATTATTTTCAAAGTTATAGGTAGTTTCAATATTGTATGAAAATATAAAATATTTTGATGCACGTATTAGAATTGTATTGCAAAATATAGTCAAATTAGACTTAGTTGCAAGTACGTGCAACGATATTCCACACCACTTCCGTGGCGTCATTTGTTTGTGTTCAAAATACGGCCAAACTGGTTTTCTTATCAGTAGACGCGCAGTCATTTGTGAGTCATTAGCAGTGATCGGAGTAGGTAGATTGATTTTTAGTACTTGTATCATAAATGCACACAGAAAGAATAACATGGATAAGCCATTTTTCCGGAAAGTAATTCCGGTATTTCCGGATTCAATTAAATATTGTTAATGTTGGTAGTGATATTATTACTACTCAATTCAAAATTTAAAGGAAGGTATCAAAACTAAATTAATTCATTATTTATCTGTTGAATTGCATGTCGTCGGCGGGCGTACGCATTGTTCTGATAACCGGTTATTGTACCACCCATGATCCTTTGTTCTGATTGGTCGTTGGGTTTTGTCAAATCGTGACAAAAAAAAAATAGGAAGTATAATAAAGAATAAAATTGCTCATTTTATTACAATTCCTACCTTTTTTTTGAGGATGGCAAATCATCAAATGACTCCTTCCACTCTGGCAGAATACAATTCCTACATAAGTTCCGGTTTTTTTTTTAATAATCCACCAATTCCGGAGGAATGTCCATAGTAATATATACGTTTCGGATCAATGACCCCAGTTCAATCTACCTACTCCGATCACTGGTCATTAGTGACGTGCGCCAATCAGAGGGCAGTAAATTTGCATGTAGGTGGAAACCGATAGGGTAGGCAACGTCAAACGATGACCTCAGTTCGTTGTTACCCACCATTACATACGGACTGACTACCCCTTTATTGACTACTATTACTATTCGATTTTTGTGAACGTAAGATTAACGAGGATTTTGTAAAAATGTTTCGTTATTTGGTAAACAACATTGATTTGTTTGTGAAATTGAAAGAAGTTGATAATATTAAAGATAATAGCTTTTTATACAATGTCATACACAATGTTATACAATGTGTACAGATGGGTTTACAATATTTACTTGTTTATCGAAACAAGCAAAAAGTTAAGTGAATCAGAATATAGGAACATTTTTATTTGCCATAAGTGTTAGCACAATTTCAGTGTTCACTTAAAATAATCTATGTGACATAACGACATATATGCATAGATAAGGTATGGAGTTAGGGGCAATGCCTTAAACCTTTTAAAATCATACTTATCCGACAGAAAACAAGTTACTAAAATGGATAAGGTCTGCATTACTTCAAAAACCGAGCGTACGTATGTATCGAGTCAGAGAGCTAATAACTACGGTGTACCCCAAGGAAGTATTGTAGGATCTTTATTATTTACATTAATGACATGCCCAGAGAAACACATCATCCGATGGTTTTGTTTGCTGATGATAGCACGGTCGTTTTTAGTAGTAAGGATGATACGACACTTGATAGAGATAAACCACTGTCTCCAAGTATTAGTAGAATGGATGGGCGCGAATAATTTAAAAATTAATATTGACAAAACTAAAATAATGACTTTTGAGCAAAGGAAAAATCCCCAGAGTAATAACTAAAGCATAGAGGGAGCATACAAATTAGAGACAAATTACGATATATCTAAGCTCTTCTCTCTTATGGCGTCGATTGTACACTTAAAAGAGACAAATGCATAGGGATCCATATAAGCTTAAAACTAAATAGACATTCCGAAATTGTCAAACGGTCACAATTGGTCTCTTATTACACGACCAATTAAAAAAAGCATAATAGTTACTTAGTACACGGTTAACCGTACAAAGTATTTGATTTAGTCGTATATTATGTCGTGAATTTAGTCGTATATTATGTCGTGAATTTCAGTACGTGTGCTGGTTGAGGTGTTGGTCATTATTTTATTCAAAATTATAGATTCAAGCACAATTAAAAAAAAAAATATCAATAGGCTGTTAACATGGCTTGTTTTGTGTTATCGTGTAAATTACATTCGTAACGGAAAGAAAACAATGAATTTGTAAGCTTTTAACGGTAAGTGTTTTTTTACAGTTTTCCTATAAAATCACGCGAAATATTTGGACGTCATAACTAATAACATGCATATTAGAATGATAATGATCTCTTCAAACTATCTTTATTACAAATTATGTTGTGATCAGGAAAAAATGTTTCAAAAAAAATTTGTTAAATTGTGAGGTTATGTTATGCTAGTGCTGTAGATACTTTTTATTGATATGATAATTTTATGCCGATAAATTGGAATTGGATTGTTTTCTTTTTCAGTATACCTTCAAAAGAGAAAGAAAATTAGTGTAAAGTGATTCCAAGAGCCAGAAATTATTGGACTGAGCATAGCCGATTATGTTCTAAACTTTTTCCGAGCGACTGCTTTGTAAGTAGCGATAAATGGAGAAGCTTTAAACCTGGCGCCATACCATCCCTATTATTGGTAAGTAAAGCGATCTTCACGTGCGCTCACTTAGTGGTCAATTCGCATTAATTTTTACCTATCACAAAACGTTCACAGTTCTGTGCCCCAAAGCTCCGTGAAAAAAAATGTTTTTCTTGCATCTTCAGTTGTTTTCCTTGCAGGCTTGAGGGGTCGACTAAAATCGCGGGAAAGTCCGAAAGGGATACCGTGGCCCCTGGCAACGTACATGCAACTGAAGGAACACGGGTGGGTTTTAGTCAGTAAGAGTCTGATACGCCCTCCTGCTCCGCCCAGAGCGGGATAAGTTATTTGCCAATTTCCCACCAAAAAAAAAGGTGTCGACTAAAAGGTTTGTATGGGGACTGTGAACGTGTTAATCTTTACCAATTGTTTTACTTTACTGTATACTTTACCTAATGTATGTAATGTATTGATATGTATTTTTGGCTATAAATGCACAACACACCAAGTTAGTTTTCAATGTTGTTTTCAGAAATTTTGTATGTTATTGTATGGTTGAGCTGAATTGTGTTGTCCATGCATCATGTTCGTGAACGGGCGCCGTCAGTTGGGACTGGCCAACTCTTAGCTGCCATGGCCGATTTTAATTTTTGAATTGTTCTTTGTTTTATCATTTTATTACGGACGCTTTTAACGTGCACGTCTTTCTACATTGTTCTCACATATATAATTTCAACATGAATGATGTAACCAATATTTTGTAACAATTTATTTTATTTAAAAGAGTGTCCGTGGAGTTTCTTGCCCGTTCTTCTCCATAGGTGCCTACTACGCTTTGGAATGGGCAATTAGTTTCGTATTTCTGACGGACCGATTCCTTAACAATTCAAAAGTCCCGTACATGGTTTAATTGAAATAAATGCTTTGAGTTTGAGAAGAAAGCGGTTTAATTATTTAAAGATAAAGATAATTTTAATTTAATCTGCTTACTTCTCCTCTATTTATTTTATTGTCTATCCCGAAATATTAAATAAAAATCCGTTTTGATCCGATTGTTTCTATTCCATATTCAACTTTTTCACAAAAAATAAACCGACTTCCAAAGCAAAACACTAAAAATAATAGTATAGTAAAAAAAATAACTTTCTTTTCGAAAGTCGGTATCTTTACCTCTTATTTTTTTGTCGTTTTGGGGCACGGAATTCCGAAACGAAAGTTATTTTTGCTTTTTAGTGTTTTGCTTTGAAAGACGGTTTATTTTTTGTGCAAAATGTATTATTTTTTCTTTTTAGTTTTGGTGCACCATCACTAAAAAATGAGTAAGTTCTATATTAAGACACTTCTTTTTTTTTTTTGAGGGTTGGAAATTATCAAATAACTTCTCCCGCTCTGGGCGGAGCGGGAGGGTGTGTCAGACTTTTACTGACTAAAACCCACCCGTGTTTCTTCCGTTGCCCGTGTGCCGGTGCCGCGATATCCCTTTCGGACAAACTCGCAACCCTTGCAGGCCATTGGTCCTTACGGACCCCGTCAGTTGGTGCTGACATCTCTTTGAGGCGCGCGTGAAGACAAAATACCCTTAATTATATTATTTTAAACCCTTATTTTTGAACGAACTTTCTAACGATACCCCACAACATTGGGTAGATGAGAAAAAAAACATCCCCACTTTACGTGTAGGGTACCCTAAAAAAATATATTTTTCTTGATTTTATTTTACTACTTAGTCGGCATGATTAATATGTATACGTATGCCATTTTCAGCTTTCTAGTACTAACCGTCTCTGAGCTAAGCCGCGGACAGATAGACAGACGGACATGGCGAAACTATACGGGTTCCTTGTTTACTACGGAACCCTAAAAATTTGTAAGTTGTTCGATCCATCAGGTTAAGCTACGCTTGCCAGGGTTAGTGTGGTGGGTGGATGGGTGACCATCTTTACATACTGAGACTCCTCCGTTATGAAGGAATCTAAATGATTTTATGACATTGTATAGAGTACTAAATTTAATTTATGACATTTTATAAGGTATTTATTGGAATTAATGACATTGTTTATGCTATTAATTGGAATTTTTTAATTTGTAATAAGGTATTAATTGGAATTTGTGACATAGTATAATTTTAACTATAATTTTGCATGCCTGAATTGGTGCAACACAGTGGACTGCGCATTCACTTGACATCTAGAAATGTATGATTATGTACTGTGTTGAGCAATAAATATTTGAATTTAATTAAATTAAATACTAATTGCAAAAAAATAATGGCCTAATAGTATACATTAAAACAAAACATGGGTAGCAGGCACATCGACGCGGAAACTGATTCCACGGACGCTGAGACTGACGAAAAATTTCAACGCAGCGGGTTTCAGAAGCATGTATTGAATACACACACATGTGAATCAGTTTTCGCGTCGACACCACCCTGTGTAAATGAAATCATTCAATTATTTATACAATAATAATAAACGATTATTAAAAGTTAAATAAAACCTACCGTTCGAGACTGTACTTAAAAATGAACGAATGGGACGTGCATATACGAGTAGGTTAGAAAGAGAAAGCCCGCCGTTCTGTCGTCAGCATATTCTGCTCAGGATGTGCGAGCATAGAATCTTATGGCGCGCGTTTGTTCTCTTTTTAAACAGTTTCTATTGATACACATTAATGAAACAGGCAAATGTCTCTAAAACATTCTGCCTTTCGCATAATTAAAAGGTTTTTTATGACCATAACAGACTATTATTACAATGTAATAATAATCTGAATAACTACTAATTATTCAACTATAATTTCAATAATTGGACCCGTAAATTAATATTTTGCGTAAGTCAAGAAGGTTTTATTGTTTACATACTCCTTGAAGCCAAATGACATGTGACATGAGTTGCGTGAAAAAAAAACTATGTAAGGCAGTACTACCTAGTCTGTGATGTAAGGGGACATAACATATGAAATCGAAATGGTGTTGTTTTATGCGGAGAATTTAAGGATTCGCATAATTAGATAAAATTATTATATTTAATAACAAGATTTATCAACATTATAAACTTAAGTCACCACAGAACAAATAGCGATACCAGAAGGCCAATTCTCGTACTTAAAAAACGTTCACATTCTAGTCGCAATCTGTCAAACTTGTCAAAAATGTTGGTAAATTGATTGTATTTTTGACAGATTGCGAATCAGATGCGAATGTGAACGTTTTTAAAAAATACGGGAATTGCCCCCCAGGTCTGGCCAATCTTGGGCACGCTACAATTATGGTGATAAGTCCCCTCTTTGAGGAGTGGCTAGAGAGGCGCCACGGCGTCCTCATCTTCCGCATGACGCAGGTGCTCACTGGACATGGTTGTTTCGGGAGGTTCCTGTTCAGTATAAAGTGGGAGGAAACGCCCGGGTGTCACCACTGTGTAGATCGCCCGGAGAACACGGTGGAGCATACGGTGGAGGTCTGCCCGGCTTGGGCGGAGTACCACCGTGTCCTCACGGAGGCGATCGGCGGCGGCGATCTCTCGCGTCCAGCACTGGTTCAGGCCATGGTTCGGAGCGAGAGTGCATGAGAGGCCGTCACTTCCTTCTGCGAAGCAGTAATGCTCGCGAAGGAGGAGGCGGAACGCGTGAGGGAAAGGCAAGATTCGCGCCCTCGCGCCCCTAGTCGCCGCAGGAGACGCCCCGGGCGTCGGGAGTCGCAAGCCGACTTCCGGCCACCGTAGGCGCGGGCTTGCGGACGGTGAGCGATGGGTAGCTCACCGTCCGATAAGGACCAGGCCCAGGTTAACGGCGCATTGTGTTCCACGCGCGCCTCAAAGAGATGTCAGCACCAACTGACGGGGTCCGTTAGGGCCGATGCCTGCCAGGGTTGCGCGTTTGTTTGAAAGGGATATCGTGGCCCTGGCACACAGGCAACGGAAGGAACACGGGTGGGTTTTAGTCAGTAAAAGTCTGACACGCCCTCCCGCTCTGTCCAGAGCGGGAGAAGATTTTTGATATTTTCCCACACAAAAAAAGGTCAGGTCAATCTCTTTTATCGAAATCCATTCAGTGGTTTTGGCGTGAAAAGGTAACAGACAGACAGATAGACAGAGTTCCTTTCGAATTTATAATATTAGTATGTACGGATTGGTTAATCCGTACATCAACTTATTTTTGCGGTCAATAAAATCAATTCTGTGCATGCGTGTTAATCCAGACTATGGAAGTCGTCATTGTGCGTGGTCCGACACGCACTTGGCGGTTTTTTTTTATATGTTACTAACCCTAAAGGCTATCTAAAACCAGTAGTTAATTAGTAAGTAGCCCAGGAAAGTGCATGCCAGCCTGGGATGGAACCCACGAACTATTAACTCATAAGTGGCGGGCGTTTGTACCACTGGACTTTATTAGCTGTTCTGTTTTGTAGGTAAGTTTATCATAATAGCTCATCCTTATTGGATTTTTTTTGTTGGTATATTGGCGTGTGCTAGCTGACATATAGCAAATAATTTAATTTTATGATTTATGTGGCATAATGTACATTATTTTGCATAACTACTATCGTATAGAATCAAAACTGAACCATGAAGATATAGATAAACATGGAGGCTACACTTCGAACAACAGCTTGAGTCAAATACCTACGTATCTCTATCTCACTCTCTGTGGGCAGACCTCTCTTTTTAGTGTGGATTGAAGTATTACTATCTCCTTATTTAAATCTCCTATTAAATTCTTGGAAATAGTCACCACGCTAACCAAATCAGAAGTTAAACAATTTCAAATAATGTACCTTTAAATAAATAGTTGAAATACGATTAGTTATATTATAAATCCCATAATTGTAGCTCACATATGTAGATCTGTGTTGGCGAATCAGGGAATTACAATCCCATTTCTTAAGGATTCGGTAATTTGGCAACATTAGCCCTATATGTCAGTATAAACGCGACGCAACGGCACGACGCGACTCAAACAATGCAATTTCTAAGAAAACTGTACGATATAACAATAACCGGCGTCGCGTCGCGCGACAAGTCGCGCTGGTCTGTACGAGCCTTAAATCGGGCGGTTGTTTACTTTGCGGTTCACAGCTTCTTTTGATATTTTTCACGGTAATCATTGTTGTAATTCAAGAAATGTTACAAAGTTGTGTAATGCTTGGTTCCGGTGGTACGTGGTGTCCAGGAGGTGATACAAGATTTCACGCGTAAGTTTCAAAATCGTGATTTATGACATTGAATCATTGTAAACATATTTCTTTGTATTTTCACTTAATTTCTTCCTAAGACGTTTTATCAGTGTTTACAAAATATTAGTAAATGATAACTATGTCAATATCAAATAGTTTTACATTGAATTTTATTGACTTTGTGATATATTTTTTTTCGTTTATTTGATGTCGTACTGAAGTATTGTGACCATAATAAGGATTTATCTAGGACTTTCCGTGGGATCTTAACTAATTATACGTTTCTGATTCTTTACAAACTCATTCTCTAAAGGCAGACTATTTTTTAATTTAGATATTTTATGTTTGTTTCTCATTATTCTGATAATATAATAACACAACAATACAATAATTATGTTTTTTTTTTAGATTTCCTAAAACTAGTACTCAGAGAACATTGCGGTTATCCATTGTACCATTGAAAATTAAGTTTTATGAAAGTGCAAGGATTTGCAATTTGCATTTTCAAGAATCAGATTATGATTCAACAACAAGGCGCTTAAAACAAACAGCAGTTCCTACTATAATAAAAAATCAAGATAAACATTCAACATAATTTAACTATATATAATACATGTTATTATGTATTAGCTCGTGGCTAAGTAATAACAGCCGCACGGGTCGATCCATCAGGTTAAGCTACGCTTGCCGGGGTTGGTCCGTGGATGGGTGACCATCTTTACATACCGAGACTCCTCCTTGCCTCGGAAAGCACGACAAGCCGTTGGTCCCGGCTGTCATTCGTGGATCTTTGATAGTCGTTATGGGTCGTCAGAAGCCCGAAGTCTGACCAAGGGGTATCGTGGTCATATGGAGGTCAGATAGGCAGTCGCTCCATGTAAAATACTGGTATTCAGCTGCATCCGGTTACACTGGAAGTCGACCCCAACATAGCTGGGAAAAGGCTTGACAGATTGATTGACATATTATTATGTATTTAGAAATATATTAAGTAGTTCAAATATACGACAAAAGGCAACAATTTGTAAATTATATTATAATTTTCAGACAATAAGTTTATTATCTGGCATCTCGTTCTGGCATTTATGAAAGTTAGTCTCCACTTAAGGAAACGGGAGTGAAACGTGTTGGGTGCCAGGTTGACCAAACTAGTAAAAAAATACTTGAAAATATTAACAATCTTAACAAGTTACCCGAAAGTTTCTCTTTCCTTTATTAAATAAAATACATACCTTTTATGTGTATTTATGATAATTATATTACATAATATACTCGCATTATTATAATTATGGTTTCAAATACTACATAATATTTAAACTTGTTAGTGCCGACCGCGGTGTGGTGTGGCATGCTTAGTGTCGTAGTGACTTGTTTGAGGCTTAATTTATTCCTTGAGTAGGCGTCTCTTTATGTCTAGTGTATCATTTTTAGGGTTCCGTAGTAAACAAGGAACCCTTATAGTTTCGCCATGTCCGTCTGTCTGTCTGTCCGTCTGTCGTCCGCGGCTTAGCTCAGAGACGGTTAGTACTAGAAAGCTGTAATTTGAATATGTATACATATTAATCATGCCGACAAAGTGGTAAAATAAAATCAAGAAAAATATTTTTTTTTACGGTACCTCCCCTAGACGTAAAGTGGGGATGTTTTTTTTTTCCTCATCTACCCCATGTTGTGGGGTATTGTTAGAAAGGTCTATCAAAAATACTGCGAGTTTGTCGAAACTATTTTTGGATTCAGGGATCCGTTTGCGAAATATTAACGCTTTTAACTGAACTTTTTTGTTAGGGTCAAGTGTCCCCCCCCTCTTCAAGCTAAATGGTTGTACTTTGGACTTGTGAAAAAATTCACAGCAGTAGTATATATAACTAAATTAAAAGGAAAACTATCAGAGCTGAGTAGGCTCTACAGGTTAACGAGTAATAATCGACCAACTTAAATTTGCGGTTGGAAAAACATGATCTCCGATACATTCCGTATGGGAGAACATGTTTTTCAACTACAATGTTAAGTTTGTTCTTGGGATAAATTCATCCCAACTACGGAACCCTTCATTGTGCGTGGTCCGACACGCACTTGGCCAGTTTTGTTTGCTAATTTAGGCGCCCCAACAAGTCTGGCGCATCATTTCATGAAGGCGTTCTCCTTCAAATAATGTGGTGGATCATTCCTATCTACGTACACCATGTGGCTTATTATGTCATGTAAATTTATTCTAATATTACAAAAGCCGAAGGGTTTTTTTTCTTTATTTTTTTGTTTTACCGAGCTAATCTCTGAAGGTAGCAGTCGGAATAGTTTTTTTTTTTTTTGCGTTTTTTAACCGAATTCTTCAGGAACGCAATTTAACATCACGCTACGACCCGTAGGAGCGGAGCAATGCGGGTGGTACAACTAGTATTTAATAACTATTTAAATAAAACAAGCAGTTTTCTTCTTTTCTTCAGTCAGCAGTGAAGACCACGTTCCCACGAAGATTGATAGGGGCGTGCAAGTGAATATAAAGTCTACTAAAGAAGACATACTTCAGAAGAAAACTAAGATTCTTAAGCAAAAAGTGGCACGACAAACTAAAAAAAAATCAGGATAATATGTCTTCCTTAATGAGAATTAAAATATTATCCACGGGCGAGTTGCTGATATCTTTGGATAATATTTTCAATTTCTGACCGACGCGTATACTTTATCCTGATTTTTTTGGTTTGTCGTGCCACTTTTTGCTTAAGAATGCATATTTCGTTTGAATATATACGAAAATTACACGAAATACAAAGCAAGTACTTGCGCAGCACGCCTTTGTTTTTTTTTTGGGGTTGTGAAATCAGCAAATGACTTCTCCGGTTCTGGTCAGAGCGAGAGGGTGTCAGACTTTTACTGACTAAAACCCACCCATGTTCCTTCCGTTGCCCGTGTGCCGGGGCCGCGATATCCCTTTCGGACAAACCCGCAACACCAGCAGGCTGCGCAGCAAGCCTAACATTATTTTTTGAAGTGAAAACTTCTTTAGCATCGTTGTGATTTGAAAGTCTATGAAACGAAAAAGCGACAGTTAAAAGAGACAGACACATAAATTCATAAGATTTAACGTGGGAGAAAATGAGATAGGAAGCATTATACAGTGTTTCTTATATACGTGGTTCTATTTGTGCTCTGCTTCGTACCCCCTCCACTCGTGTTTACCAAGGGATAGTGGGAGTTTGCTTGGGCCTCAGTGTTGTACGTTTGTGTGCGCATGCGTAGTACAAAGCTTGAGAAAAGGCATCACAAAAACCGTGGTGTTTTGTATACGTGTACGTAGTATACGTTTGTAGAGTTTTTTCATCATTTTTATAATAAAATTCTTCAAATATGCCGAAAACGAATTCAGAATATTGTTGCGATTAAAAACAGTAATTGACGCAGTATTCCAAAGATATATTGACCATATTAAGACCAAAGTATTTATTTCGTACTCTAGTTACCATAAGCCTCTTGTATCATTTGTCGAAAATGTAAGCTTTGAGTCTGAATAAATCTAAGTAATAAAATAAAATGTAAAATAATTATCAAACTTTGTATCACTATGATCATTATTAAAACCTATAAATTATCCTCTTCCCGAAATTTTACATTCGCCTCCTTATCTTAAAGCCAAATTTTTTGAAGGTTTCACTTCTACCACGTGTGAATTGCACGGGATCCTGCCATTTTACCGAAAAGATTTTGCCCAATTTTCACTACACGAGTTGTACAGTAAGAAAGGCTCATGCCGTGCCTGAAGCATTTGCCAGGTTTAAAAGTTTGAACGAAGCCCTCCTGAACGGTATCCTGCCGATTTACCGAAAAGATTTTGCCAAAATTTCACTACCCAAACAAATTTTAGCAACCTTTTTTACACCAATGCAATGTTCGGAATGATTTTAGTACGCACATTTTCATTTGGTAAAATATTTACTTGGCAGAATATTATCAAGGATAATGTCATTTAGCCATTTGGTCTTTCATCAAATGATTTATTACAACAAACAATCTTTACACAATAAACGTTTGGTCAGTTAGTTATGGAACTAGTTAGAGTAGGTTAATATTTAAAAAAAATGGTCAGGTTAGGTTAAAACTGTGACCTCCTACGCCAGAAACGACTAGAATATGTAGAAAAAAAATTGGAAAAAAAAATAGGCTACCCGAAACTGAACTAGTTAGACGAGATTAATTATTAAAAAAAATGCTACTAACTAAAAAAAAAAACTACCAGAATAGTTAATATTAATATTGCCTGTTTAGAATTTGTCCCAAGGGGAAAAACGCCCTTGTAATAAAACGTCTTTATTTTGCGTAAAATGACTTATTCCAACTGAAATGTTTGACTAAATCAAAATTGGTAAAAGTACTAGTTTGTAAACAAGTTATTGTTTAAACGTTCACTTGCAAAACATTAGGTTTGCGTTACAATTATTTGGGAAGAGATTTTTTCCTAAGTAATAATTTGGCAAATGAAATTTTGCGAAAAATTGTTTGGTAAGTGATAATTTGGCAATTTCTTTTCGATGAAACATGGGAGACCCAATATTAAAAATTACGCACTGGTTAAAAAGATTCCACTGACTACCCCACAAATCTCGAAAAAATCTGCTGTTCATTATGTTTTCTAATCTACAAAATTAATGAAACATCTGAAAGCCAATTCTCGTATTTAAAAAACGTTCACATTCTAGTCGCAATCTGTCAAAGTTGTCAAAAACTTTGGTAAATTGAATAGACATATTTTTGACAGATTGCGAATGAGATGCGAAAGCGATTGTCCTTAAAAATTACGGGCATTGCCCCTCTGATTTCTCTTTAGCGATTTCAGGGTTGGCCCCATAGTAAGAGTTGTTGTAAATTGATGAGTACAATGATCCCTTTTTGTTACGCTATACAAAAAGTAATGTTTCAGCTTCTGCTCGCGGCTTATGCACCCGCACAAATCTCAGTCATAAATTTGGTATTGCCGCGGGAACTAAACCTAGGTACTACCTTGTCATGGTCTATTTCGGCGCAAAATTCTATACATGTCGACGCCGCCCGGACTATTTTGCGTAATTAATAGCCAAATTTACAAACTCAGAAACATTAAACTTTCACAGTTTTACAAGCAGCTTCATTCGTAATTTATAATACGCATACAAATCCTATTGTATACAATCTTTATGGGTTACGTCTTAGTAGAAACGAGAGATGTAGTTATTTATGAATAAAAAGCAACTAGGTACCCTTATAGTGATGTCCTGGGAAAAATTAAATAAAGGTTACCCTACTTAGAAAGAGAGGGTCTGCCCAGAGAGAGCGAGATAGTGATAAGTAGGCTTCAAGAAGGTATTCGAAGTATGGTATCCATTTTTATCCATATCTTCAAGATGGAAACACGTCGTTAAGAACATTTTGTATATATTGTGAAGCTTTATTCGAAATTTGAAAATATGAATGTGAATTCAGTGTGTTTGTGTGTTTTCGTTTTAAGTTTACTATTTGACTTTGGCCACTCGTATTCTCCATGTCCTGATATTTTTAATTTTTTCACTGATGACCGGGGAAAAATGTTCGGGCAAATCACTTTGCAGCCAACTGGGAAGGTGTCTTTCGTAAAACTATTATTTACTTTTCAAAGCCCTGTACAAGTGAGTTACTACTACATACTATGTTAGTTTTAATAAAAATAATATATCTATGTATCTATGTATCTTCTTTAAACACACATTATAAATTAAGGTTGCTTTTCGAGTTTCTTGTTCTTCTAAATTAATTACAAAACGGATTTTGATACGAGTTTCACCATCATTTAGATAAATTATTTCGGAAGGTTTGTGTGTACAATGATTTAATATTAAAGATACATTAATGAATAAATCTCGACTTTTTGTCAAGCTGTAAAAAAAGTGCGGAGCACGGGCACCCGCTAGCTATTTTTATAATTAATTACTTTGGTATTCCAAAAAATTAGGACTCTAATTAATATTAGAAACACAAGAAATCAACATTAAAAACTTAAATAAAACTCCAATAATTTGAATAAATTGTGAAATGGATACTATCGAATACCTTATTCATAGCCGATTAGTACTTAATTGGATAGCCTCTGTTGTACAATGACGTGGCATTCATTCTATCAATTTTTCACTCGTTTCCAATGGAATAAACCTCCAAACTTCAACAAATGCATCGTAAAGTTGGTTGCCGTTAGTGATATGTTTACCCGACAGCGTTTTCTTCATGATATGCCACAAATTCTCTATCGGATTTAAATCCGGACTATTAGCAGGCCACTCCAACATTTTCACCGATTGTACTCTGAGAAACACTTTTACATTGTTTGCTGTATGTTTTGGTTCATTAATGTGTTGAAAGTCGGTTACAGAACTTAGCGATGGGTAGTTGAAAACCCACATCAAACGTGTCCTTATCAAGAAAGCATATTTTAAAATTAAAGACTACGTTGAAGACAAGAAAGTATGGCAATAATTCCTTCTGCACATGTGGCTTCCCTGGTACATCATTAACGGCATATTATGTAAGATTCTATTAACTGCTCCCTTTAACATTCTTCCTTGACATAACCATCCTAATATTTGACATTATATGCCTACAATTTAATTTCAAAACTTAATTAGTGGCTTTTGTGTACATGATAATTATTCAGACAAATAGCAATCATGTCATTTCGTTTAATATAGGTTTTTATTTTTATTTTATTTTGTGAATTTGAGAACGCTGTAGGCTTAGTGGACTGTAGATTTATTGACCATCTCCTATTTTGTTAAGTACCTGGTACTTGTTGAAAGACCTACACTGTCCTCCCATACATATTGTAAAGGCCAATTATTTTTAAAACAGTAACCGTGGAGTTTCTTGCCGGCTCTTCTCCATAGGAAACGACCAATTGGAACCGTGCACCTAGCTGCTGACGTTTCATAAGTACCCATGTAGGTTTATATGAAATAAAATATTTTGAATTTGAAATATCCAAGCCACTGGCAAATTTTCGTCGGAATATGGAATCATTGTTTCCACTAAGATGCCTCTGTATTGATACTGATCCATTAGCCCTTCAATCTTTTTTACGGGACCAACCCCGAAAAACATCAGCACACTTTAACATTTTCACCGCCGTGCTTAACTGTCTTTTTGATGTACTTGTTATTGAAAGCTTCGTTAATTGGTCGTCGTACATTTTGTTTTCCGGCGGAATTTATCAAATTTATTTCAGTTTCAACAGAAAATATTTTTTTCTTCCATTGATGAACAGTCCAACTGCCATATTTTCTAGCGAAGGCAAGAGGATTTTCTCTATGTTCTCTGGTAAGAAGCGGTACTTTCCTAGCAAGACTTCCAAACAATTTCCCTTCAACCAACCGCTTACGGACTAGTCTTGCGGACACGTTTCGAAAGTCGTCCTGTGAAAATACTTCTATTCGAATAACCTTTGAAGTCTTAGCCAAACGAATCATAAGCCTGTCTTCTTGAATTGTGGTCTTCCTTGGCCGAACTTTTCCACATTGTTTGATGTTCCATACTGTTAGTAATGTGCAATGGCGTTAAGTACCATAGTTGATTGACTCAGGCGTGACTTTGCGAAAATCCATTATAAAATACAAATTCGCTTCATTATTAAGAGTCATAAAAAACCCTGTATGAAATCGAGACATGTTTCACCTCTCGTCGACCTGTTCTGGTATTCGCGTCAAGTCATTCGTCATCCATTTTTTTTTGCTGTTTGCTCCGCCCAGAGCGTGAGAAGTTCACTTCACAGTGAACTCACGCTCTGGGCGGAGCGGGAGGGCGTGTCAGACTCATAAGGACTAAAACCCACCTGTTTTCCTTCAGTTGCCTGTACGTTGCCAGGGGCCACGGTATCCCTTTCGACGCTTGACGTGTCCAGATGTCGGGTCCGGGTTCGCAACAAGTCATTCATCATCCTGAGGATGCCTCGTTGAGAGGTGAAACACGTGTCCATTTCTTCGTGTATATTTTTATGTAATAAATTAATCTTTTACCTCCAATTAATTGGAATAATAACATAAAAAGTAATTAACACTAACAAGGGACTCAGTGTTTCTAATTATATGACCAACGCTGTTTATGTCGCAGTAAGATGGTTAAAGCCGTGATATTTATTTTACGAGTATATCCCTAGGTGTTTTGCCATACAGGGTGGATTTTTGAGATGGGTTAGTAAGGACATTTGGCAGCTACCTTAACCGTTGTCGCTGAAAAAAAACGGTCTTAACAGACTGTCCTTAACTTTTTAGGACACGTTTATCTGCCTATAATCGTAAGTTGGAGTCAAATTTCCTAGGAAATGTATCGGAAAAGTTTTTTGTGATTTCTGACTTTTCTTTTTGACTTTTCTAGTACTCAAACCTAAGTTGGTCCAGTACAGCTTTTTAATCCTTATAAGAAACAGGATCGATTGACATCCAAAAAAAGTTTTTGTGAAAGCTGCCGATTTTCTTGCTGACTGTATTTTTTTTTCAAATTCTGTGAATGGTATCGAAATTTTTCAAAAAGTTAAGGATAGATTCTTAAGACCGTTTTCCTGTAGCTACAACGTTTAAGGTAGCTGTCTTTACTGCCTCATCTCAAAAATCCACCCTATACTTGTCGTATTATGAAAGCGGTCCATACCTGTGTTACTAGGAATATAACTATAATACGAGCACGATCTAGTAATATAACTATTAGGTCCGACCAAATACATAGGTTAGGTTAGGTTAAAACTGTGACCAACTACGCGCGAGCCCAGCGAGCGAAGCGAGCGGTGCCGCGGCAGCGGCCGGCTACATCGAAATTTATTGCAGTAACAAAATTAGGGCGACCCTTATCCGACAGTTATGAACCATTTTCATATAACCATATTACGGTATATAAAAATCAAAATTCAAAAGTCATTTATTCAAACTAGGCTTTTCGGGTAAACAATTTATGACCTTTAATCGAGCGATAATGTCTTAGTCATGGATGTTTCTATAATTAATATGTGTTATATTATAATTATTGTTTTTTTTTTTATTGATACGATTACGCTGTCGTTTATGGTCGAGTTTTTTTTAAGAGTAAAAGGCTAGGAACGTTTTTTCTGTGTTCCTAATTTGAATTCATGTAGGTCTAGTACAAGACAGTAATACGAATGAGTGTTTACATAATATGAGCATAAATGATAATATTTTTGTATTATCCTAATATACAAAAAGGTAAACAAGTATCACCTGCTTGTCTGAATTAAGTTTTACACAGTAATAAGTTTTAAGAACTGAGGAAAAATATGTTTGTGTAATATTCGTGACGTCAGAACAGGTTTTTCTAACATGACTCTTTGCTTATTTTGTGGATATCATAGACATCAGGACCAGGTAGCTTTGAATTCAGGTTTAAGACATAACTCGAGACCTTTAAAAACTGAATGTGTTAATACTAACACTAACACGAAAACTAGAATCAACTAAGACTTAAAGATGTAACCCTATAGATGCAGAAACTCAATACCTGGATTGATCAAAACTTATACAGTAACCGATTCTTAGGATCTACCAAAACATCAATAAATAATTGGGACACATACCGTTGCCAATAACCAATCAGCCAACCAACCACCAGGCATTGTTGTTTCGGCAGTTAGGGGTAAGATAGCGAGTTCCTCTGTGGTTGAGGATACCGGATGAAGCTAGCTTCCACCTTCGGCCTGTGCATCAGTTACCGTCAGGTGAGATGCAGGCCAAGAGCTTCGCGGAGAGCTCTATGGGACTCTACTGAGATGACACCAATAAACTGATTGGTAGTGGTTGGTTACTGACTGGTGGTTCTTTCTTATATTTTACCTTAAAAAAAGAAAAATAACAGGTCAGTTACCAACCACTACCAATCAGTTTATTCACGTCAACTCAGTTTAAGCCCCTCTTAAGTTGGAACACAGCACCAGGTCCTCCGCCCTTATCTACAATTCGATAAGCTGAAGATAGCTTAATATTATTTACTTACTGACAGTACAAAAAGTCAAGAATCACAGAACTAAAATCTGCACTTATTGTTACAAAAGTTAAATTGAAAAGTCTGCGCCACGACAAATTACGTCATCCGTCTTCTCAAAAAACCCTTATTACTTATGGATGTTATTCAATGTTCGACCACCTCGATGGCTGTCTGACCCGCGACAACAACGTACATACTTCGTGGTCTGACCATAGGACATAGGGAAAAGAGTTTATTTAAGTTTAGTTTATAGTTTCATTTCGTTCTTTTCCATCAGCACTTTTCGAACGTCAATTACATAAGACAGTCCCCTAAAACGCCCACCCTTCACCACTTTCTAGTGCGTTAGCTGGGAAGAAGAAGTCGCGCAACAAACTCCCCAGCAGCACAGCTGTCTGTTCAGTTAGAAGAACAACAAAAAAAAGATTCTATATATATTCAAAATAATTTACATTACGCAACACAAAACATAATTTAAGTTATTAGCCATATGTTAGCTAGCACACGCCAATATACCCATATACCTAGGGATATAACTATATGAAAGAAAGAAAAGAAAGAAAGAAAAATTGTTTATTCTGCACAAACAAAACGCACATATAAAGATCTCACGGCTATAATCATCCTACTGCGATATATATACCACTGTATAATGTAGGCAAAGGTATACCTATGTTAGAGACCTACGCCCGTCGTAGACAACAGCTACGTCATACGACGTAGACCATTGCTACGTCCTACTACGTAAATCAGGGCTACGAAAGTTGTTTGCTACGAATGCTACGCATTAAAGAACGAGAGAAGTTGCATTTTAGTCGAATGAAGACTTGCGAAGTCAGTGCTTCTTACAGCATAATGCATTTCAGTGCACTAGTTGAATTTTGTTTTGAATTTAGGGCTACATTATGTAAAGTAAGTAATGTTGTGAAAAGTCCGCGATAATGGAGTCTAAATTAACGCCAATCATGCTTATGAAATAAGCATAATCACAGTTTAAATAAGTAACAGTATTATGTTTTCATAGAAAACGCCCGAAACGACGTGCTTCGAAATCTCAGTGTATACCAGTACGCAACTCTCGAGTGCGCTGCAGTTAGTGGTGGAGGGGATTACCGTACACTTAAGGTAGAACTCTTATTACTCAATAATTAAAAGCCTTATTTGGTTTATTTTAAGCATTATCTTTAGAGACAATATTTAAATACTAAATGTTCGAACGAAAAATAAATCCAGCTAAATAAAAATATTGAATTTAAGTTTTATAAAAATACGAAAGTACGGAATACAAACCATCGGATGATTGCGTACAGAGTATAAGTTCATATTTACCTTAAAAAAATCCACAATGTAACTACATGCTACAAAATTCATGAACCCATTGCCCACACACTTTAAAGCGGTACCAGAACTTACAATGTAAATTCTTCACTCCAAATTTTTATAAAAATGGTCGCGATAATGTGACGCATGCTTTACTCGCAAACCTGACGAGTCACTGGAGTGGGCAGGAGGGAGAACGCAGCAGTATCGTTTTGCGACCGATAGACAAGGACTTGGCAGGGACCGAATGTTGAGAAATGAGTTCTACATTTCTCTACATTCGGTCCCTGTCAAATACAATGTACGGTATCCGCTGTACGTAATGTGCCGCCGTTCCCCTACGCATGGACGCGGAAGGTTTATCTACCGAGCGGCCGTAGGTAATTATTTCAAGGTCACTGCCGAGACATAGTACTGTTACTTTATTATACTGTGCCATAGTATACCTACCTATTATGCGATGTATAATATAGTAAGATCTAGTCACGTACTCGTCGTTGACACTACGACAACGCGCGCCAACTTAAGGGCCCGGACAGGGTTACGATTTGAAAATTCCTGACCAAAAACTGGATTTGCAAAAGGGTCTAGACATTTCAGCCTTATTTATTTATTTAGCACATAGAGGACTTACAGCTAATAAAAACAGACAAAAAAAAGGACATCATAGTCACCAGAAAGCCAATTACAAATCCTCACGTATAGACATAGAATAATAGTCTATGGTGTGAGCACAAAAACGAAAACAAAAAACACATCACCTTAATTATAAGAGTAAGAAGCTATATAAAAACTTGGTTTGCAATTTATGACTGAAGTAATAGGAAAAAAAAAACAAAAACAAAAAAACATCTTATTATCTATTAATCAAACTAATTATCTACCGCTACTTGAAAAATTTTAGGCTTAAGCTCCTTTTGGCCGAACTCACACTAATTGCGAATGGATCAAAATCATATTCCTTGCATATATCATTGAAATCTCTGCTTGCGCGCACAATATAACTGTTCTGCCTATAATTCGAAGATGTATGAGGTACACGTATGGGTGGATTAGAACGAAGTGCTTTACTTGGTACATTAAAATTAAATTATGACAATAACTCAGGGTTATTAATATTGTTATTGAGGATTTTCATCAAGAATAAACAGTCTGCAATTTTATGTCGATCTACCAGTGGCAGCAGATGATATTTCTTACAGAGTCCAAGATAATCGGTTGACTGATGTGGAATCTTTTGATGAAAGCAAAGATGTTTTATGAACCGTCGTTGGATGTTTTCCATGTGTTTTGCATATTTGAGACGCATACTCTAGCTGACTTCTTACAAAAGTGCACTACAATATTTTTAGTGTTTTAGCATCAGTAAAACACGTAGAGAGACATATTATAAACCCAAGCAGTTTAGTAGCTTTTTTGACAATTGCATAAATGTGTGTGTCAAAAAGTAACTTACTATCTTGATGGATGCCCAAATCACGAATAGTATTGCACCTTGGCAAGATCTGGCCCGCCAAAGTATAAGTGGTGGCTAGGACTACACGTTTTCTAGTGTAAGTGATCACTGAACACTTGGATGGGTTGAGATCAAGTTTATTAGCCCTACAATACCCTTCAAGCCGATACAAGTCAGCCTGAAGTGCTAGTCTATCTTTGAGCGTTGACATTGTGGCAAAGATTTTCATATCATCGGCAAAGCATAATAGTTGGAATGAATGGAGGCACTGATCGATGTCGTTCACATAGACTACAAATAAAAAAGGACCGAGCAACGAACCCTGAGGCACTCTGCTGGGCACTTTTACCCAACTAGTCATATAATTATTGAGTACAACTGCTTGTGACCTGTTATCAATGTAAGAAGAGAACCACCTCAAGAGGTCCCCACGGATGCCCATGTAGCTTAGCTTCTTTATCAGGGTATCGTGGTCGATCCGGGATTTATAAACGGGAAATATTTAAATATGCATCAATCAATGTTTTTTTTACTTCAAACGATGAGTACCTTTTTTAATTATCGCGCTTCTTTTTAATTTTTGGTCTTTTTAAAAACTTTCAGAACTTTTAATGCTGGTCAGCGGAATATTCCCATTGTGATTTTTTTATTACGCGGTGATATTAATCTAGTTGATCTTTCTGATTTTCAATTAATATTCTAATAAACTGTGTGCGCTTCTTTTTAACTGTTTTTACCTCTTTCAATCTAATCTGCCTTCATGAATAGATCTGTTAATAATTGCCAAATGGTCTACGGGAAGGTATGTGTGGCTTATAAAATTATTAATTTATTTATTTTATTTATGTATTTATTTAATTTATTTAATTTATTTAATTTATTTAATTTATTTAATTTATTTAATTTATTTAATTTATTTAATTTATTTAATTTATTTAATTTATTTAATTTATTTAATTTATTTAATTTATTTAATTTATTTAATTTATTTTATTTATTTAATTTATTCTATTTATATTCATAGGAGCTTCCATGGGGGCTTCCATATCATTCTCTTATAATCTAGGTACATACATTAAATTTGACAATGCGAAAGTAATAAAATAAATAAAAACACAACACGAAATCACGAAATCATAGAAGGAAACAAAACTAAATTGAAAACAAATTAATAAGAACATTAAAAAAAAAAACATAAAAGATAACAGACAAAAATAACAGTAATTATCGTGTCCTAGAATATTATGACTTTTATAGCTTTTTTAAACTTTGACATTTTGTATTTATTATCCAATTAATTACGTTTCGATACTTCGTTATACTGCCTACAGAGCCTTGGCAAAACGGCGAAGCGTCCGACGTTTAATTTAATAATAATTTATTGTTCCAAAAACAGTGTTTCAGATTATTTTTTCCACCAGTTATTGATAAGCAGAAACTATGCAATACAATACAGTACTTAACTTTAGTGGAAAAGATCCTGTAGGTACTAGTTTAAAAAAAACTGTATCACAGGAGACAGGGCCTTCCGTTTAAAATTAATCAGCGTATTGACAAATTTATGAAAGCCGATGTTTGATTGAAAAAAAAAATACTAATAGGTAATAAAATGATACATGAAAAGGAACACGTTGGTAATAAAAAAAAACTAACTGTTGGTGTGTGTGTGTGCTGTGTAGGTGTGTTGTGTAAGTGCGTTGTGTGGTGTGAGTAAGTCGGTGCAGCGTGTGTGTGGGTGGGATTGCGTATGAGTGTATAGATTTCACTATAGAACTATATCGGTAAAAAGTAGACTTTAAGTAAGAAGACTTTCAGTATCACTATATGAGAGTTTTAGAAGCCAATCACGCAGGAGCAATTTGCATTTTGGGAAATAATGCTCATAAATGTTGAGTAGTTTGTTCACTTTGTTATAGACGAGGACCAAGGACATAGAAATGTCGACTAGCAAGAGTTTGTATTGGAACCCCATTCAACAATTCAACAGTTTGTGTAGAACTGTGAGATATAGAACCTTTCTTCTATCTAACAACGAGGACATTTTATGATGTTGTAGTCTCAAAGACCGTCTCGTGAAAAAACAGGAGCTACTCCTGTTTTTTTTACGAGACGGTCTTTAAAGCATAGATGGTATAGTAAACGTATTTTTACACTTTCCAGCGTTTATTATAATAAACGCTCATACGGACTGGCGCAACGTGTCGCGCGACGTGTCACGTGGCGATTCTGCGATATTATCGATTTCGCCGCGATAAGGCGTCTCTAGCGACGCGTTATCGACACAAAAGAGAATTTTCTGTGTCGCGACGACAGGTCATTCCTGTGTGTAGTGTCGGCCGCGTTTTCCTAAAAAGACGGATACGGATACCTACGGATATATATCGCAAAATCACGTCGAGCTACAAGTCGCGGCAGTCTGCACGACCTTAACATATGTTGTTTATTTATTAAGACTTAGACACAAACAGCAACTGTAGGACATTTAATGCAAAAGAAATCAACAGGTTATGTGTACTTATGTTATATAAAAATTATAAAGCAACCTGCGTTTTTGTTCTGCGAATTCCTTTATTTGCTCATCATGTCGTAAATCCTCCGTTAAATGACAATTTATGCAAAGAACTGATAAATGATTTAGTCGATAGTTTGTCATTGTTGTCCTATATTTGTTTTCCTTATACGAAATCCTGGACAAAGAGCGCTCTGCTCGACAGCGAAAAACTACATTTGCGAGAAAATACACCGAAAACAAGTGACCCCATCACTACACTAGTGACACCACCACATCAAGATGTTAAGATACAATTTAAAAATAAAAAGAAAACAAAGTATAGAGAATTTAAGCTTTAAATAAATTCATTGCTAAACACTTTTTTGCCGAGGTCACACTTATTTTAAAAAGATCAAAGTCGAACTGCTTGCACACCTTACTAAAATACCTACTTACACGCACAACGTACGAATTTTGTCTGTAATTAGTAGTTGTGAGTGGGAGTGTTTGGAGATGGACACTTACTCATTTCACTTATTACACTTATTCATTTGTAGCATTGCAAGAGGTTTTCAAATAAATTAATTACAGAAACATTAAAAATATAATTTTTAAATGCAGCAACCACAACATACTTTTATAATGCCTTTTTTTTGTAATCCAGGATTCGCCTCAGATCGTTGGACCCGATGACATTCTGGGGAAGTATAACAGGGGGGAAACCATCCGTTTTCGGCTTTACTTCACTGTGATGTCGCCGCAGCCGATAGTCACTGAGATAACTGTCAATGGTGATAAAATCTGCACTGGACCTGGAATTAGTGGAAGTGAAAGAGGTGATAGACACAATTATAGCACTAGAAATAGGCATCAATTAGTTCAACCGAGTTTCAGACTGGCTAAAGTAGACTCATCCTTCGTGGGGTACTGTTTAAAATGTTACAATAAAATACCTCCCCGCATACTCCAACTGAATGAAACAAAATTTAAATCTTATATAAAACGCACACTATGCTGCCAAGCAAATTATAAGTTGGGGGATTACATCGTTGACAAAAATGCTTGGCTCAGCGCTGGTCCAGCTCCACAAGGGCGCATAAACTAATTGATTAGCATTCGAATATATTGTTGGAGCTGCTGAAGATTGTAAAACTGTCTTTAGATTGTATAAATTCAATCTCCTAGTATTATATAATTGCATAGCACATGTGTGAGCACTATGTACCTAGTTTAAAGCTACCTTTTACTGGGTACGTCTTTCATTGAATTGAATGTGCCGTTGCGGCTTAGAGTATGTCATGCTCACTCAAATGTCTCGCTGGTGGAGTGTGTGTTGGATCATTAAGCTCCCTTCAAAATGGTTGTGCTAAATGGTGCTGATCCATGCGTCATGTTCGTGAACGGGCGCCGTCAGTGGGGACTGGTCATCTCTTAGCTGCCACGGCTTATTTTAATTTTTGAAATGTTTTGTGTTTTATTACGGACGCTTTTAACGTGCACGTCTCTCTACATTGTTCTCACATGTATAATTACAACATGAATGATGTAACCAATATTTTGTAACAATATTCTGATTTAAAAGAGTGTCCGTGGAGTTGCTTGCCCGTTCTTCTCCATAGGAACCCACTACGCGTTGGAATGGGCAATTAGATTCATATTTCTGACTGTCGGTCAGTCAGTTGATTAAGTCCCTTGACAATTCAAAAGTGCCTGTAATTGGTTTATTTGAAATAAATGCTTTGAGTTTGAGTAAATATGGACTTTGTTTTTTACAATATTGGGTGGTTAATAAGCAGGCGGACGCGATGGAAAAGCGGACACACTACGATGTGCCCCTTGCGGTTTGTGAGGCCTCGGCTTTCAGTGTTGTGTGCAAGAACTCAGACCTCGTACCTATCTACTTAATATAAATTCATAAACAGGCAGACAACACACAGCCTAAACCACTGGGTATAGAAACATGAAACTTTGCACAAGGGTTCCTTAAATTACCAAACCGAGCACTAAGGAATGTTTTTTGAAAATTCAAGGGGTTCAATAAGGGATGAAAGTTTGTATGGAAGTTCGTCATTTTTGCCGATGGGAAGTACCATCGGGCACACGGCTTGTGCACATAAATGTAGTACGGTAGGCCGCACGTCAGTGCTAAAAAAAAACAGTATAAGCTGACCTCTTTTTCTATAAGTATTAACTCCGTACTACGCTAGGCCAGCTCCAGGTCAAAGTCCTACCACAGACGTGCGGCATACTGTACAACACAACATTAAAGACGCGTGGCTCCTTGTCTTTAATAACACTACGAATTACTTCTTCCAGATACAGTTCGGTACTCCAACGTGGTCGAGCATATTATCGCTCCCGAAAATTTTTTTCAACCACCGACCACGCTACAGTATGTCACGGCTTATACCATGGGACAGGAAGTACCAGTTGATGGGATCCTCCAACACGTCGATACTAGTAATAGTGGTAAGACATTGGTTTCGAAAGGTCGAGTTTTGTCCTATTAAGGCGACGATAACCGACTTTTAATGATTTTATACTGAACATCACGTCTCAACGAGTAGTGTTAATAATTCGGAAAAAATATATGTTAAATAAGAGTATTTTCTTAATAACTTAATATATGAATATTTTAGACTGTTTATAGTGAATCATAAGTTTATAGCAAGTGATCTTAAATCCTGCGAACTAACTAGACGGATACAATATATCCCTAATAAACCTAAACAATATAATACAATAATAAAAAAAATAAAAAAATATATATTAATATAATGCTATATATACCTTTCGAAATAAATATATTATAAAATGTTTTTGTCTTTGACATTCAACATGTCCGAGGGAAGTACGAGTAGCGAATATGAACTACACCAGGAATCACCAATAAGTTTTATTTAGGGTCCATATAAAAAAATAATATGACTCGCGGTCCGTTTGGAAGACGTTACTTGCAACCAAGATTAAAAGATATTCAAGGACCTTGCATTTTTGTATTTTTTGGAAATCGATCATTTCCATCTGTGCGTATAGGTACCTACCTAGCTCTATTACTCGCGAAAACATTTGCAGCTTCATGCGGCTGACGTCTCGCGTCGTCCGTTCTCGTATCGACGGCAGAAAATACAAAGCGTGGACTTAATTCAATTACTCAAAATAAATGTATTAGGTTTTTGTTATTTTAACTGTTAACTAAGTCCGCACAAAGTAGATCGGCTGTCCGGATCCGGACCGCGGTCCGCCATTTGGTGACTCCTTTTTTATAATCTTTGACATACCAAACGTACATAAGTACCCGTGCGTGGCGATTTTTTTAAAGTCTTCAATATTTTTATCAAATTTATTTCGATTATAGTGTTTGTACCTACAGGTTTTTTAACCAGTGCAAAATTTCATTGTATTCATTCTTATATTAACTTGTTTGTTGTCACGCTTTAACATAAGAACATATTTCAAAGGATTTGTTTTTTATTTGAAAGTTACTCTATACAAAAGATACTGATGAAACACTACCTACAACAAACATCGTAACATCGAAAGTAAATTAGAGGTCATACTACCACATCACTAAACCATAGACTCAAACTCTTTGAACTCAAAATTGATTTTCATAAAGTTTCAAAGGTGTTTATTGTGTGGTGAAGGACACGACAAAATACACTACGTTTCGCTATCGTCTCGTGGATTGATCGATAAAAATTACATTTTGTCTCTGTTCTTTCGTCAGCAAACGTCAAATTCCGCGCTGTCGCTGTCAATTCTTGTTGTCATTTGAACTCTTTGTACTATTGGTACGAGAGCCAACGATCAAAACTATGTCGCATCGTTTTACGGACAAAACCGTATAAAATCGTTAGTTTACATGATTTTGAACCCGTCTCGGTGGGAAGTATCGGTCAGACACGTCACAGTTTTATGGGAGCCCATTTGACATAGCAGTAAAAAAAAAGAAGCAGACAGTTTTATCACAATAAGTCTGGTAATAGAAATGTACATAGATTTCGTAATTTTATTACGTAAAAGTTTGTTTTCAGACAGACATTATGCGTATCGAATGTGGATGTGAGCGCATTTTCAAAAATGTCAAAAAATTAAACCAATCTGTCGCATAGGAACCAGGTTATATTTAAAAAAAATCTTTTGTACAATTACCGGGGTTACTAAAAACTAGTTTTCAGAACCAGCTTTAGTTTTCTAGTTTGTTTTTAAATGGCAGACCCGTAATTCCAAAAACCAAAAGTACGTTTCGAAGTTGCCCGGAAAACGCGCGGTGTTTGTTACGCTCCTATCCCTCACGACAGGGCACGAACATTTTTAACCACGTGCAAAATCGTTTCAACACATCAGATGCTTACACTTTTTTCTGAAAATGATTTATTTGCATCAACTGACCAATGTTCATCTGAAAACAAAATTTTCAGACGGGTATTATATAGCACCCGTGTGAAAATTGAATTTTTTGCCTTTGTTTTAACTTTCCCAAATGGTCTCCTTGGTACGTGAGACGCTACTGGTTTCTGAAAATTGTGTTTTCCGTATCTGAAATCTATCGTTCAACTACATTCTAAAAACATTACTATGAAACAGATCAGTACTTTTTTTTAAATATTTAAACAAGTAGTCAGGGAAGAAGTGACGAGGAAATTTTCAAAAATTAAGATTATTTGGATTCAGAATAACCAAATCTATGTTATATGGTTTTGTTCGTAAAACGATAAGGCAAAAATTTTGGTAGTGGGCTCTCGTACCACGACTCTTACTACGGAACGAAAATTCAAAAGAGATAAAACCAGATAAAACCCTACAAATAATGCTTCCGTTGAGATTTTCCAATTGGGATGACGACAAAAATTTATTTTTTGCCCGTTCGTTAGTTTATTAACAAATATTAGACCCGTATTTTCGTTTTTACGTAATCTTAATATAACGGCGAAACATTGAGTTAAAGTGTGGTATGACGTCACGCCTATGTAGATTTTATACTTAGTTAAGACGTACCGAGCCCCCACTCCCCAACTTAAATGCGTTTTATATAAGTCATTTTAATTCAATAAGATAAAGCGAATTACGTGTCTAATATTTTATTTTTATCTGACTGACGGATTAAATAGTTTTTTTTTTTTTACCCAGGCATTATTCCAATTGCTGACGGGAGCGATATCCTCTTTGGCGTCTAAGCCAAACACTTTCATCATGGAGGGAGTGGAGACCTATTCCGACCACCGGTACATCCGGTTTGACGTCTCCGCCCAGACCTCGAGCGTGAGCTCATCATGGAAGCCTCGAACGCGCAGGCCTGGGTGTCATCACCGGACTGGCCTGCTGACATCAACAACGAGGCGGCGTGGTACCGGGAGGCCATGTCCGAAATATATGACGTGGCAATGCCGGGGGTCCAGCCCGGACGTGCCTCGCGCTAGGTGTACTGGTGGTCAACGACTCTGCGCAATGCGTGGGTTGCTGCGCGATGCCGGTACACTAGGCACCGCCGGCTCCGTATTCACGCTCCGGATACGGAAGCCATTCAGGCGGACCTGTACGAGGGGTCACCCCTCCAACAAGACCGCCTTCCAAGCGGATATCCTGCGGGGCAGAGTGGCCCGCGAGGAGATGCTGGGGACTCTGAACACGGAAAAGTGGGGACGCCCATACAAGATGGTGGGGGATAAACTCCGCCCATGGGCTCCCCCGCTGACGATCCGGGTCTGGGTCCGATTCTCCGGCGCCAGCTTGTGGGGGACGTGGTGAGCGCTCTGTTCCCTTCAAGAGGAGAACCTACCTCTTCGCCCAAGGCTCCGCCTATTGCAGTGCCCGATGCGGACCACGCCACCGACGACGATGACGATGCTCCGGAGGTGACCGAGGTAGAAATGAGAGTGGCGATATGTAGGCTGAGTGCCAAAAATACCGCCCCAGGATCCGACGGTTTACCTGCGCAAGCCTGGGTCCTGGCCTTGGAGGCTCTCGGGCCTCGACTAAGGGGGCTTCTGATCGCATGCTTGGATAGGGGTTCCCACTTCGTTGGAAGACGGGTAAACTGGTCCTCATTAGGAAGCCGGGGCGCCCTGCGGACTCTCCGTCCGCTGATCGACCCATCGTGCTGCTCGACGAGGAGGCCAAGCTCTTTGAAAGACTCATTGCAGACCGTCTCGTCGGGCGGCTGGTGCACGTGGGGCCGGATTTGGTGGAGAGCCAGTTTGGCTTCTGCAGAGGGCGCTCTACTGTGGACGCTATCATGTGCGTGCGGGCCCTCACGCCTGGGAATGCTGTGGCCTGGGGTGGGGTCATCCTGGCGGTGTCTCTAGATATCGCCAATGCCTTCAACACCCTGCCCTTTTTTTTTTTTTTTTTGGATGGGAAATCATCAAATGACTTCTCCCGCTCTGGGCAGAGCGAGAGGGTGTGTCAGACTTTTACTGACTAAAACCCACCCGTGTTCCTTCCGTTGCCTGTGTGCCGGGGCCGCGTTATCCCTTTCGGACAAACCCGCAACCCCAGCAGTCAACACCCTGCCCTGGAGTTGTATCTGGTATCACCGTATGCCGACCTACCTCTGTTGTGTGGTCGACGCCGAATTACGTGAAGCATTTCTGACGTTTGAATCCCAGACTGGAGCGGGCCGGGGCTGCCTTGAAGCGGCTCCTGCCCAATCTAGGGGTCCAAACGCGTCCTGCCGGAGGCTTTACGCGGGGGTCGAGCGGTCTATGGCCCTTTACGAGGCACCGGCGCTGGCGGGTTCTTTGAGGCAGCGGCCACCTCGCCGGTTGAACGCGTCCCAAAGGATCATCGGCCATCCGGCTGGCCCGGGGATACCGCATGGTCTCCGGTGAGGCGGTGAGCCTCCTTGCCAGATTACCGCCATGGGAGGCAAAGTCCTCGCGCACATTTGGGAGTGACGCGAGGAGGCGAAACGCTGGGGTGTAACTCCACTGTCGCGATAAATCACGGCAGCGGACAGAGCTCCGGCGGGATCTCATGGCGTCATCGAGAGTGCGATTCATCGCAATTGCATCGCAATTGTGGCGTGCCCAGCACTGGGTTGCGACCCCAGTGCTGGGCACGCCACAATCGCGATGATAATTCCCCTCTTTGAGGATTGGCTAGAGAAGCGCTACGGCAACCTCACCTTCCGCCTGATGCAGGTCCTTACCAGACACATGGAAAGCCTTCACCTCCTTCTGCGAAGCAGTAATGCTCACGAAGGAGGAGGCGGAACGCATAAGAGAAAGGCAAGACCAGGACCGGGTCGACGGCGCGTTGTGTTCCACGCGCGCTGAACTGAAGGAACACGGGTGGGTTTTAGTCAGTAAGAGTCTGACACGCCCTCTCGCTCCGCCCAGAGCGGGAGAAGTTATTTGATAATTTCCCACCAAAAAAAAAACCAAACACTTTCATTGCGTGCTGACTACAGTAAACGCAGCGTGTGCATTTTATTTAAAAACAAACAACGCAACTGAAACACTGATTACTTAAAGTCGCCATTTTGTTTCGTTTTCCACAGGGTCTTGGTTTGCGCTAATTTTTCCATCATACGAATCGAAAACTAGCGATAACGCTTGTCAAAACGTGCCACTTGGTTACGCATCTCTATAGCAGTTATCGTTCGACGATGTCTATTCGTTTCCTGGAATCGAATGATGTTAACATTGTCTAGCTCGTTGACCTAAGATCACGTGACATTTCGATTGCATAATACATAGTCCATAATTTTTTTGATTTTTCTACTAGCGTTATCGCTTATCGAATGTTACTTTGTTTAGTCTAAATTCTCAATTGCTACCGAGCGCGACGGCGATATCGCTTATCTGAATAGGCCTTAACTCTCAATATCAATATGAGATCACAAGACCCGTTAAGCACACCTATCTGCCCCTACCAATTATATTCTATTAAATTCAATGGTTGATGACTGCAAAAAGGAGGTTTGCGAAACTTTTGAATCGGTGCAAAAGTCTTATGAGAAAAATAAAAATAAACTATTCGACATGATCGACAGGTGACTTTTACTATTTTCCGTTTTGATTTTGCAGCGAATTTACCATTCAAGCCAGCAACAATGAGGTTACCTCCAGCCACAACTACCACGCCGGTATATTCTAGCCCTGTGAGGAGGACAACACGGTGCGTATGAAAAATTACCCAAGAGCTTTGGATTTAGTATTTTCACCATATTGTTTGCTAATTAAATTTATATTATTATAAAAACGATGTGTGTATTGCTTTACTCCCTCGTTGGTGTAGTCATCTAGTGAGTCAACACCCTACCTAGCTTAGCAGCTGTGGACCACGAAGTTCCAGGAATGTAAGTATAATTGTATAAATAAAAGATAGACTTACAAAGACTACTTTATGCCTGGTTTCAGGGGTATTCTAACTGTATGTAGTAAAAAGTATTTATTTACTTGGTTAAGAGCCTTTACGCTATCGCTGTTTGGCTCAAAAATAGTACTTCTCGACTCAGTTAATATCCATCAAACATTATTTTTAAAACATATAATTACTAATAATTTTAGGAAATATTGTTATCTTAAAACTTAGTTAGGATTCTTTTTAGATTAATAGAGTGAATTCTATCAAGATAACTGAACGAAGGTTTTGATAATTTCACTTCGAGCGTCAATTTAGAAGCTTAAAATATCTTAAATCACTGATCAATCTAACTAACAATATTTTTTATTTATCTACAAAGATATTTAGGAAAAAACTTAGTTGAAAAAAAAACATTTTAGGTTCCCTAGATGAGAAAAAAAAATCCAAACAATGCGAAATTATAAAGAAATTTTGGTCAATATTTTTTTTTAACCAATATATCTTGTATATTTGAATCTTATAATGGGCTACTACAATAGAAGGGCTGATGATCTTCTTAAAAACCTGCAATTTAAAATTTTAACTAAATGAGTTCTATTATTTTTCTAGAAATATTTTAAAACTACTCTAAAACTCCACACGTAAATCGTTTCAAATTCCCCCCGACCCTTGCTCGTAGATGCGCCAGCCCGCGTCGACGCTGAGCCTGTAGTCATAAATTACCCTATAAATAATAATATATCATTGATCTAGCCTGTCCCGTCTTGCTGTCCTCCCCCCAGCGACGCCCTAAGCCAAGGTTCGTACCCCACAGGGGGTGGCCTTAGCGAGCGTTCGCTTAGTATTAATTTAAAATAGTTTATGCCCCTGGCTGGAGGTTTTAAGTGTAGAAGCTTAAGGCAGCCACAGCTACGACCTTAGTGGTCACCTGCGAGATGCCATAGATAAAATAATAAAAAAAAACGTTTCAAATTAGTCAGCCGCGAGGCCTTCCAGAACGTGGACGTGTCGCTCAGCGCTCTGCCTGACCGCTGTTGACCTTTGTCGTACGTAAAAATAATGCACGAGTATAGTATGGTTACCAAATCTTAGTACTTACTTTAGTAAGTAAAATATTTTTTTGAAGTGAAAACTTATTTAGGGTGCTAAAGTCGATAGTGGGATCAAAAAGTAAATCCAAGATGGCGGCTGCGAAAATTATGTTTTTGTTTTATATGATACCTGAGAAAGAATTTGTTGGTTGATTATTACTCGTTAACCTGTAGAGCCTACTTAGCTCTCATAGTTTTCCTTTTAATTTCATTATATATACTACTGCTGTGAATTTTTTCGTCCAAGTACAACCATTTAGCTAGAAGGAGGGGGACACTTGACTCTAACAAAAAAAATCAGTTAAAAGCTTAATATTTCGCAAGCGGATCCAAAAATGGTTTTGACAAACTCACAATATTTTTGAAAAACCTTTCTAACGATACCCCACAACATGGGTTAGATGAGGAAAAAAAACATGCCCACTTTATGTGTAGGGGAGGTACCCTAACAAAGATTTCTAGTACTAACCGTCTCAGAGCTCAGCCGCGGACAAACAGACGGATAGACAGACAGACAGACGGACATGGCGAAACTATAAGGGTTCCTTGATTACTACGGAACCCTAAAAATTGTTATGGTTTGCTTTAATGTGTTTAATTTTCTTGTAATTAAGTGTGATGGACCCTTTAAATAAAAGGTAAACAAAATTTTACTCTGTTACATTTTTGCTTGAACCACTATTGCAAAAAAACTTTGAATAATATCTTGCGCTAGTTTATTATGTTTAGTTTTGTTCGATAGCATATTAATATATTTAATTAGGTAATTTAATGTAAGAAAACCGCTGTTAATTATTTTGCTTGAAGTACAATAAAAAAAATCGTAATTTAATTTTTATTGAATTTTCCGTGGACGAAAATGTTTAATTCTGTAAAAATATATTGGTTTTTCCAATTTTTCCTGTTAGCGATTTTGCCCCAATTTTTATTCACCAAAACTCGTTTTTATTTTTTTTACCTTGTTGCGGTCCTGGAAAATGTTTAATTTTCTAGTAAATCTTAATTTACTACAAAAGAGGAATTTAGAACAGGGGGATTTTTTAAAATCTTGAATCGTGTTTTTAAACAGCGCTGTTAAGATTTACTAGACGTAAACGCTGTTAAGAAATGAATTAGCTTGAATAGATAATTTTGTCGAATCAATAACTATTAAGAGTTCATCTGAGAATCTCAGAAAGCGGGCAAAGAAGATAGTAATATAACAGCATAATCAGCCTATAAAGTTTCACTACTCCTCCTCTCTATGAGAGGGAGGAGTCAAAGATAGAATTAACTTAATCTTTCTGCCCTATCCAGCCCAGATTACCACTATTCGGAAGAGTGTGGTGTAGTCGCCGGTAACACCGAAATCAATCGTCTGATCCACAATGGCCTGTCTTACGAGAGGGGAGAAATACCTTGGCTCGTGGCTATCTATAAGAAAGTTAAGAAAACTCTTCAGTTTATCTGCGGAGGAACGCTCGTGTCGAATCGTCATGTTGTTACCGGTTAGTTAAAGTGATCGCTTACTTTACTCTCGACATTCTCCTTATAAACCAGTTTATTAGCTGACATCTCAGTAATTGCATCCTTTCTCGCCATGTCATCTTTCACACAATCCATCCATGTTTTTAGATTTCCCTTTAGCCTTATATTTATACGTACTTTTAACACTTTTCTTGTAACTGCGACTACCAAAATTATAGTGCTGAATTTCAGTATAAATTGTAATACTTAGTTAAGATGATTTTCAGTATCTTTGTTTTATTTTCAGCTGCCCACTGCCTGCAGGGTCCTAGAGTCTCTCTTTCTGAAAAAGACTTCGTGGTAAAACTCGGTGTACACGACCTGAACGGTTGGAGTGACGACATCGTCGTCACCGCGGAGGTCATGGCTGCGGATATACACGAGTTCTTTAATAGTTCTTCGCTTAAAAGTGAGTTTATTAGGATGGTCATCATAGCATTGCTCGTTATCGTCACCATTATCATCAGCTTATAGCAGTTCGCTACTTTACATACGCGATCACTGGCTACTCCCCGAGGTTGCAATAACAGTTCCACTCGTGATAACTACAGGAGAACAGGTCATGCTCATGTCATTGTTATTCCAGTACGAAAAAAAAATGCCGCTATATTCACACACCCTTCTTTTATTTGCTCCATTCAGATGACTTAATGATACTCACACTGAACGGACGCGTCTGGTTCAATGATTTCATCCGTCCAGCTTGTCTGTGGAGCGGTAACACTGAGCTGTCACGCGTCGTGGGGGCTATTGGAGTTGTAAGTACCTAACCCAATGTATAACTGCAGTCACCTTTAAAAAAATATTACAAGTTACTGAAGTGATTAGATCTTATCAGTCATCCAAATCAGTAAGGCAATAGGGATGAAGTTTCTTTGTATGATCAAACCAGAAAAGTAGAGTTTCGCAGCTAAGGTAATTGACATGACAAGCCCGAAGAAGTGACAACGTTAGGCGGCGCAGTAGCACCACTTTATGCACAGAACGGATAGTCTATGGGGCCGAAAAGTTCCGTAGTGACTTTAATATGAATATTTTAGGAAGTAATTCAAATACCAGTAGATTTTAAAATTTGTTCAAATTATTCAATTAGTCAAATGTGTTTGTAGAACCAACCCGAGTAACTACGACTACTGCTACATGTATTGATAATGTGTTTTGTTGTTGCGACTATTTAGATAAAGCCATCGTTAATTATCTCCCTTCTGATCACAGTGGTCAATCCGTAACTTTTGAGTCAAACATACCAATAAAAAAGGCCAGATACAATGCAGACCAAAAACAGCAGTTAATCTAAATAAATTTAATAGCACTTTAGTTTGGAAGTTAAATAATCAAGACAAATAATGAACAATGTTAATATTTTATATGAAGAATAATTTTCGTTAGTCCAGAATGAATTCAATCATTCTTTTAAGAAGAACACAAAAACTATCAGCCCTCAGGAAAAGTAGGGATAGACTTTTTGAGCTATGTGGCCTTAAGCCTTCTATTAACACGGAAACTTTTAATAAGTATGTTGCTACTTACTCTAGAACTTTTAATAACACTTGTAAGATAGCTAAAGCCTTATACATTAGCAACAAGGTTAAATCAGCAGACAATAAAATACAGACGGTTTGGAAAATAATCAATAACGAAACGAACAGGAACAAAAAGCATAATTCTGATTACACACTGAAGGCGTCATGTGGTAGTCTCATTTGCGATAGCAAAGAAGTTGCTAAATAATTTGTAAGTTTTTTTACCAGTATCCCACTTAAAACTACTGAAACCTTAAATTCCTCGCCCTCGCTTTCTTTTGATTTAGTAAGGGCGAACGGTTCAGCTTGCCCGATTGAATTTAACTAGCATATTAATCCTATAACAGTAATAAAAGCTTTTAAGCAAATTAAGATCAAATTAACCGAACATCTTTGGGGAATTTCTATTCAAGTCTGTATTTTCATAATTGAGACCATAGCACCTTAATTAGCCTTAATAGTTAATTTGTGTGTGGACCAAGGACTCTTCCCGGATTTAATTAAATACAGTAAGGTAATACCACTTTTCAAATCCGGGGACAGTAGACATCAATAATTATAGACCTGTATCCGTGTTGCCGGTTTTCAGCAAAGTGTTTGACAAGGTAATGCTTAATCAAATGCGCAATCATTTTAACACAAATAAAATCCTTTATGATCAACAGTATGGTTTCACCAAAGGACGTTGTGCGACCGACGCCGGTGTAACCTTATTTAGACACATTTTTAACACGTGGGAAGAGGCCCAAGACGCCATAGGAATCTTTTGTGACCTCTCCAGGGCATTTGATTGCGTCGATCACGAAACCTTACTCTTGAAACTTGAGCATCACGGACTTGGAAAACTTGCGCTCAATGTAGTAAAATCTTATTTAAATGGTAGACAACAACAAGTCCAAATAAACGGTATCAATTCACTAGGTTTAATCATCAATGACCTACCCCATTTATTAAAAAATCAACCATTCGCTGACAATACTTCCTTAATTTTTAAGGTAAATAACGCTCTATTAAAAGTCCAAAATTGTATTAAATGGAAAAAATATATTAAATGCATAAAATTTTGTTTACCAAATGTCAAAAGTAGTGATTGTGAGATAGTATTGAATCAAGAGAAACTAGAATTCGTCGATAACACTGTTTTTCTAGGGATCACGCTCCACTCAAGGCTACAATGGGGTCCTCATTTAACATCTCTTACAGGACGGCTAAGTTCAGCAGCATATGCTGTCAGAAAAATCCGTCAATTTACTGATGTAGATACCGCGATGCTGGTCTATTTGAGTTACTTTCATAGTGTCATGTCTTACGATATTTTACTATAGCCCATCGGCTGTAGACACCGAGTCTATTTTTATTCAGCAGAAAAGAGCGATAAGAGCCATATATTATCTCCGCAGGCACGACTCTCTAAGGGAACTGTTTAAGGATATTAACTTCACGACAGTACCTTGTCAATATATCTATGAAAACATCATGTACGTAAGAAAAAAATGACATCTTTTTAATAAAAGAGGTGATAGACATAATTACAGTACAAGAAATAGGGGCCTATTAGTTCAACCAGGTTTCAAACTGGCTTAAGTGGACTCATCTTTAATGGGGTACTTACTGTTTAAAATGTTACAGTAAAATTCCTCCCCACATACTCCAACTGAATGAGACGAAATTCAAGTCTTGTGTAAAACGCACACTATTCAGGCAGGCATATTATAAGTTGAGGGATTACATCACTGTTAAAAATGCTTGGCTCAATGCTGGTCCTGCTCCACAACCACAACTAATAGATTAACTATTGAAAATACTGTTGGAGCTGCTGAAGATTTTAAGACCATCTTTTCATTGTATAAAATCAATCTCCTTTGTATTATATAATTGCAGAGCACAGGTGTGAGTACTATGTACTAAAGAGCTACCATTTACCGAGTAATACGTCTTATTGACTTGAATGTGCCCTTGGCGGCTGTGAGAATGTCATGCTCACTCAGATGTCTCGCTCGATGGTGGCGCGTGTGTTGGATCATTTAGCTCCCTTCAAAATGGTTGAGCTGAATGGTGCTAATCCATGCGTCATGTTCGTGAACGGGCGCCGTCAGTTGGGAGTGGTCAACTCTTGTTGTCTTGTGCCTTGGCTGATTTAAATTTTTGAATTGTTCCTTGTTTTATCTTTTTATTACGGACGCTTCTAACGTGCACGTCTTTCTACATTGTTCTCACATGTATAAATTGAACATGAATGATGTAACCAATATTTTGTAACAATTTAAAGAGTGTCCGTGGAGTTTCTTGCCCGTTCTTCTCCATAGGTACCTACTACGCTTTGGAATGGGCAACCAGCTTCATATATCTTATTGACCGATTCCTTGACAATTCAAAAGTGTAAATGGTTTAATTGAAATAAATGCTTTGAGTTGAGTTGAGTTGCCATGTTAGGGTTTGTCGAAAAAACATAAAGTTTGACAGAACAAGTCGACTATTTTGTATGGCAGCGCTGTCAGAAAACGAGAAAAGTGACAGAAATAGGCTACAATTATTCACGCAAGAATGAGTATTTGTCGCGTGAGTCATGTAAGGCCTGCTGGAGTGACAACCCTGTAATAATTTGTAATGTAACACTGTGTTTATTTTGCAGGTGGCCGGCTGGGGTAACGATGAGCTAGACGAGCCTCAAATGCTGCGCGTCCCTATAGTCAGCACCAAAGAGTGCAAGGCCAGCACGCCTGACTTACACAAGCTTACTTCCTACAATACCTTGTGTGCAGGTATATTATCAGATACTACATAATTATGAACGCGTTCCGGAGTCAGTCAAGGATCAATTCTGGGACCGCTTCTTTTCTTGATAATGATTAACAACCTTCCTTCATTTATTCTTCACGCCAGAAGTCTATTGTATGCAGATGATTTGAAACTCTTTTCCGAAATTCACTCTGAAGCCGATTGTCTGGCGCTCCAGTGTGATATTGAGGCAATATTGGTGTGGAGTATTAAAAACACAATGGAATTTAATTATTCGAAATGCTTCGTTATGAATTTTACTCGAGCACGAAACCCTATCACCTTTACTTATAAAATTAATGGCAGCGTTATTACTAGAACAACTGGAATGAAGAATCTGGGTGTCACATTTGACAACAAGATTTGGTAGCAAAGGATTCATTTAGACGATTAGGTTTCATACTGCGTAATGATAAAGATTTTAGCAACATGAGCGCTATTAAATCTATTTTTAATGTACTTGTTCGTAGTAAACTGGAGTCCAGTGCATGCGTCTGGAACCCGCACGAAATGAAGTACACCTTACTCTTAGAAAAAGTACAAAAAGCTTATCTAAGGTACCTTTATAAACGTTTAAATGGTTATTATCCGTTTATGTATCCTTCGAATTTTCTTTTAGGCTGCTTAGGGTACAATTCTCTCGAGGTTAGAAGAAAAAATGACCAAATTATTAATATGTGTAAGATCCTTCATGGAAAACCAGATACGCCTGAGCTGCATGATGAACTGTCCCAACTTTTTGCTCCGATAAACTATAACCGTGGCAGGAGGCATAGATTGTATGCCGTGCCTAGGTGTCGAACCGTCGCTCGAGCCCAGTCTCCTGTCCCTCGCACGCTCTCTTGGACGCTGAGCCTGACTGCGATGTGTTCGCGGATGAATGGAAGAAGATCTTATCTGTATGTCTGGAGTATTTTGGGATGACCGTATGACTGTCGTGTAGTTGTATACTTTTCTTTACTGTACTTTAAACATGTGTTTGAGGCTTTGGCTATGTGTTTAACTAATGTAATTGGCCTTGGCCGTTTTATGTTTTTATTAAATAAATAAAAAGTGTCACCCTGGGCAGTCAGCCGTTACTATCGGCATTTTTTATTTGTAACCATCGGTATTTTTATTTGTCATACTAAAGGTACGGCCAACCTGGGTGTGCGATGTAGCACTGGTGTGAATATAATTAAACGAATCGCGGTCGCATGTTCAATGCGTTAGTTTTACTATGCCATAACTAAGTAGGATTGACTTTTAAAAGTTTTTTTTTGCCTGTCCGTACGACTAGGTCGGACAGGCCTGTGACCTGTAACTCGATGGGACCCTTTATCGCAACGCCCCAAGTACTGTGGGGATATATCTTAGTGGCAGTTAATTTCTGCTTCTTTTGTTAACGTTGTTAATAAATTGTAAACCCAAAGTCACTTTTGGCATTTCACTTTGACAGGTAGTCGAGACGGCAGTGGCCCTTGCGCGGGGGACTCCGGTAGCGGCCTCTATCTACTAGATGGCGGCAAGTGGAGACTGCGGGGCGTAGTCTCGCACGCCCTCGCGAGTGAAAACAGAGCCTTCCCCTGCAATCTCAACGAATATGTCGTGTACACTGATACAGCACAGTACTTGCCGTGGATTAGAGCTATTTTATCACAGAAATATTTCGATTAAAATGACTATAGTTATTTTACACTGAAACCGTATTAGTTACCGAATTCAAATAAAGGTAGTGTAGTGCGTGTGTCTGTAAAGCGACGGCATCCTAGAAGAGCGGTGGCCGCACATAAAGGCCGCAGTGGCAACAGCAAAGATTTAAATCGGTAGATTCGCCCTACCGCGTCAAAAGTAATTCGCAATTCTTCTTCTTTTCGTGTGGTCGCAATTCTGATTCAAACGCAATGACGCTAAGACTACGTTTGATTTTCATGGAAACGCTATTTAATACGCAGATATATGCCAGTGACCTTGAGTGGTTAGCTTGCGTGTTTTGTATTGACCTCACGCAGAGCGTCGTACGTTCAGCCAGTAATAGGACTTGCCCATCGAGGAGCGCTGTCCCAAATTAGACGCATTATTAATTTCTTACACATAAAACAAAAGGGATTTTAATAAAACACGTATGTATACTAAAACATAAATTATTAAATTATCTTTAAAATGGTGAAGGTTTCAGAAAAATACGCTTGATAGATTTTGCGTGATTCTCCGTTTTTTATCCGCGTTAGACATAACTTTACAAATTAATTTCACTATGTAATATAAACAAAATCTAAAATATTCTTATATTAAGTTATTAAGAAAACACTCTAATTTAACATATACTTTTTCCAAATCATTAACACTACTAATTTAGACGTGATCTTCAGTTTAAAATCATTAAAAGTCGTTTATCCTCGCCTTGATACCTATATGTCGACCGGCAAAAAAAAACTATTTAGTCTGTCAGTCAGATAATAAAAAATATTTGTCACGTATTTTCTGAAAGCCAATAAAAAAAAAAAAAAAAAAATAACTATCATTTATTTCAGGCAATTATTAAACCCATAACATATACTCTTAAAATAAAATAAGAACACAGATAGAATAATACTAAAATTTAATTACTAAAAATATATATTAAAGGTCTTTAACCTCTCTTGCAAGATGGACGACACGGTATACAGCTTTCACAATTTCATTCTTACTCAGGGTTACCCTTGTGTAGAATGACACTCTGAGCTTACTTAGCAGCGCGGAAAAGCAACGTTGCTCTCGGCAAACATGTCAGTCGCACTACACCGCCAGGGCAAGTTCATGATAGCCCGGTAAGCATTATTATACTGTACACGAAGAGTGTTATACGCACTCCTCGTGTACCGGTACCTAAGTTGGCTGGTGTATAACGACTGACAGTAGGCTCTGAACAGCGTCACCTTCACTTGATTCGAGCAGTGATAAAAACGTCTAGCTAGCATATTGCTTCTACAAGCGATACTGCGTCTCTGTCGTTCCAAATCATCAACATCCGATAAGTTCTCTGTTACAATATGCCCGAGATATTTAAATTTTGTAACTATTTTTAAATTAGTTCCACCTTAATTAATAGGGAGTCTTACTTCGGGGCCTTTCTTATATAAAAAAATCATGACTTCCGTTTTATTTACATTGTATGTCAGGTGGTGTTGAGTTGCGTACCTCTCACAGATGTCTATCAGTTTTCTGAGGCCGTTGACCGACGGACTGAGCAGCACCATGTCGTCCGCGTAGCTAAGGTTATTAACGCGCACACCGCCTGACATCCGACTGTGGTGCTACTCAGTTATCTCTTCGAAACTCTCAAAGAAAGTACATTAAATTACTCCAAAACCATGTCCAGTGAAATCCAGTAAATTTTGGTTTACTTAAAGAACAATAGTATGACAATTATAATATACAAACAGTGCAGTGCATAAAACATTCCTGTGCTACTTCATACAATAATACAACTAATTATATTCAAATTAAGTGATATTTTTAGTGACTTCAAAAAATTGTTGGTGGTTACGTTATTTTTGAAAATCCAGCCTACCGCATTCTAACGTTATAAAAATTCACCGTGAGACCAGAACCATAATTTCAATCCATAACATAGGTTACCAGTTGGCGTTGAGGTTAAGGGCGCCACACCGATACTGGACCCAAAGCGTCTTGAGTTCTAATCTGGGTTTCAAGAAGTCTTTTTGTGAATGTTTCTGGCAGGCTTTCCTGCCAGAAACATCCACAAAAAGACTCACAAGTCAATAAACAACTGGATATTACGAATATCACCATGAACTCTCTAGAAAACATAACATTTCGTCGCAATCGAACACGATCCGTAACAACTGACGATTCCAGTGAGATTATGTCACAAACGTTGGAGAATACGGCAGATAGTATGCCCGACTTGTCCAATGAGGAAGACGAACATATAAAATGTTTAAATAACAAGTTAGTATACCTTGAGACACAGTTACAAAGTGCTCACTATGAAATTGAGTTATTGTCATCAGAAAATTGTAAACTTAGACAGACCAATGAAGAATTAATAAAGAAGAACAGCTTATATAAAAAGATAACGAGTAGTCCGGTCAAACAAAAAGTCTCATCTCCAATGAAGGCGTCAAGTAAAACTATGAAAGTAAAGCAAACACAAACTGAAACATTAGAACAGGAATACAGCGAACCATCCAGAGCCACCCCTATAACCCGGTCTTCACAAAATGTCACAAACAAAGCTGAGCTTATAAAACATCAAGATCAAAACGTCAAGACAAATACTCACCCAGTGAAGACAGTCACATCTACGCAAGAACCAAGAACCAGGCAGAATACTGCAAAAACAAATAAAATATGTATCCTCAGTAATAATAATGTAAATAAAATTATTTCGATCTCAGATACTACTCTACAATGGAAGTCGGAGATATGTCACTACTTAATGCCACACCGTACGGTGGACCAAATGATGCACAACATAGAAATCAAAGTGCAATAATTTACAATGAACGATTTCTGTATTATATTAATAGGAAAAGAAGACCTCAAATCAAATGACTATTCTGATTTCATATTGAGTATACGAGCGTGTATAAATAAAATTAAAAATACAAATATTATCATCTGTGCACCGACTTTCAAATGCGGTAATTATTCGAATCTATATAATGGGAGGATAGAACATTTTAATAGTTTACTGTACCATGATATATTGACTCATGAACACGCTTATTTTCTCGACTCAAACAAGAATCTCTCCTATGATCACACAATGTTTTATAGACGTAGCGGAAAGCTCAATAACACTGGCATGCGAACTATTTTTCAAGATCTAAATGTTTTTTTACTTGATCTCAATCGATCTAACGCTGACTCAATAGAAACAAATATGGTAACTTATACACAAGGGGATGAAGATAACCTGACTCGACAATTTATTGACCAAGATAATGAAAACGTTTTTCAAAGTGAATACTATGACACGGTTAAAACTATAGAAGTAAATAAAGAGAAGCTAACAAACATTTTTCGTCACTAATAATGTCTGTGTTATGCATCAGAATATTGCCGGTTTACTAAACAAATCCGACATGGTCACAGTATGTTTAGATGAGTTATCAGAAAATGATTTGAGTGTAGATATATTGTGCATAACCGAACACTTTGTTATGGCAGGATATGAATCTTATGTAAGCATACCAAATTATCAACTAGTGGCGTCGTACTGCAGAAAAGAAAGCAAGAGAGGTGGAGCATGCATCTTGGTAAAAAACGGACACCACTTCATCGAATTTAAGAAGATAGGAAACATGTCTGAACCCGCAGTATTTGAATGTTGCGCGATAGAGTTACCTAATTATAACACTGTCCTAGCATGTGTGTATAGAGTTCCCAAATTAAGTAACCTGAACGCATGTATGGATACGTTACAAATTCTCCTAAAAGAGCTAACTAAGAAGTGCTATGATAATATTGTCATTGCAGGGGATTTCAATATCGACATTTTAAAAAGGAACCTTCAAACTATAGAATTTTGGGCACGCCACAATTGCGGCGATAAGTCCCCTCTTTGAGGAGTGGCTTGAGAGGCGCCATGGCGTCCTCACCTTCCGCCTGACGCAGGTCCTCACCGGACACGGTTGTTTCGGGAGGTTCCTGTTCCGCGTAAGGCGGGAGGAAACGCCCGGGTGTCAACACTGTGTGGATCGCCCGGAGGACACGGTGGAGCATACGGTGGAGGTCTGCCCAGCTTGGGCGGAGCACCGCCGTGTCCTCACGGAGGCGATCGGCGGCGGCGATCTCTCGCGTCCGGCCCTGGTTCAGGCCATGGTTCGGAGCGAGAGTGCATGGGAGGCCGTCACCTCCTTCTGCGAAGCAGTTATGCTCGCGAAGGAGGAGCCGGAGCGCGCGAGGGAGATGCAAGCTGCACGCCCTCGCGGCCCTAGTCGCCGCAGGAGACGCCCCGGGCGTCGGGAGTCCAGAGCCGACTTCCGGCCACCGTAGGCGCGGGCTTGCGGACGGTGAGCAATGGGCAGCTCGCCGTCCGATAAGGACCAGGCCCGTGTCGACGGCGCGTTGTGTTCCACGCGCGCCTCAAAGAGATGTCAGCACCAACCGACGGGGTCGAAAGACCAATGCCTGCTGGGGTTGCGGGTTTGTCCGAAAGGGATAACGCGGCCCCGGCACACAGGCAACGGAAGGAACACGGGTGGGTTTTAGTCAGTAAAAGTCTGACACACCCTCTCGCTCTGCCCAGAGCGGGAGAAGTCATTTGATGATTTCCCACCCTCAAAAAAAAAAAAAAAAAAAAAAAAAAAAAAAAAAAAAAAAAAAAAAAAAAAAAAAAAAAAAAAAAAACTATAGAATTTGAGTGCCTTTTACTTAACTATAATTTAAAATTAGCTGTGAATCATCCTACACGCCTTAAAAGTAAAACTTGTATTGATAATATTGCCCATAATTTACGGAAACCATGTAAGGTCGAAGTCCTAGAACTTGCTCTATCGGACCACACAGCCCAGTTTATGACATTCCCAGTACAAAAAAAGTGTGTCATTAAATACTGGCAGGTAAAAAGTCGTGACTATAGCAATGAAAATATGACAAAATTAAAAAATTGCTTATTTAATTTATCATTTTCTGACATTTACATTAATAATAATCCTAATTTAGCGTATAAATCTTTTCTTGACATATTTTCAATATTTTATAACTTATGCTTTCCAGAGAAAAATGTTAGAATTAATACTACGAGAAAACCCAAATGGGTGTCACGTGGTATTAAACTATGTAGTAAAAAGAAAAGACAGCTGTTATGGCAATACAGACTTAAACCAAACCAGATTAATAAAATAAAACTTAATGATTACTCTAAACTATTTAAAAGAATTGTAAAACTCACTCAGAGAGCACAAAACAACTACACAATAAATACTTCAGATAATAAATCCAAAGCTACTTGGAAAATAATAAATAACTCAAAATTCAACATTCCGAAAAACTGTATTGACAAAATTCGTATCCACAATGACATTATCACTGACCCAAAGGATATTGCAGATGCTTTCAATAATTATTTCGTTGACAAAATTAATCCTATAGCAGGATCTGGAAAAAAAGCTACGTCATTGATACAAAAAAGAAATGATTCTTTTTTCCTGGCTCCATGTCTGCCAATCGAGGTATTTACAATCATAAAAGGATTAAAAAATACAAATAGTGTAGGATACGATGGGCTATCGACGAAAGTAATAAAATCAGTAGCAGAAGAAATATCATTGTATCTAAGCCATATAATTAATCTTTGCATAGAGATTGGTATTTTTCCCGATGCACTCAAAATATCTACTGTTAAACCACTATTTAAAAAGGAAAATAAAGAGCTAATGCAATTCTACAGGCCCATATCCCTTATTAGTATAATGTCAAAAATATTTGAAAAATACTTATATAAAAAGTTGTATATTTATCTCGAAAAAGAAAATATACTCGCGAATGAACAAAAAGGGTTCAGAAATGGTCACACAATAAACTTGGCAATATATGATATTTTGCATAATGTCATGCCAAAACTAGATACGAATATACCAGTATGTACGATATTTTGTGACAAGACACAGGCATTCGACCATGTGCGTCACGACATACTAATTGAGAAATTAGAAGCATATGGCATTAGAGGGAATGTCTCAAGCCTTGTTCAATCCTATTTAAATAACAGAAGGCAATTTACAGAAATTTCGGCAGTAAATAAAATCAATAAACATGAAATAATTCATAAATCAAAAGAGCGTGTAGTAAAATTTGGCGTACTGCAAGGTACAGTCTTAGGACCACTATTTTTTATACTGTATATCAATGACCTACCCAAAAGTATTGACCACCCAATGACACTTTTTGCCGATGACAGTACCATTACAATTGCCTGTAAAAATAGAGACACATACGAAGCTGACATTAACAATTCTATAGAAGCAATGATAAAATGGCTAGAAAACAACAATCTTAAGATAAATCTTGAAAAAACGAATATTATGCATTTTGCCCAAAGATCAACCATTCCAAATGTTAATGTACACTATTGTGATAATGACATAGAAAAAGTTGACACAACCAAATTTCTTGGAGTAATTAACTATAGACAGTAAATTAGACTGAAAAGCACATACGGAAGCCTTAAGCAAAAAAATTAGTAAATCCACATATGCACTGTACAAATTAGCCCCTATGTTAAATGTTGAGGCGCTGCTAACTGCTTATCATGGCTTAGTGTCCTCTAACTTGAGATACGGAGTAATCTTTTGGGGCAATTCAACAAATAAGAATGTAATTTTTAAAACCCAAAAGAGGTACCTTAGAACTATGTTAGGACTTCATGTTAGTGAGAGCTGCAAACCATTTATCAAAAAATATAAAATTTTAACCCTTCCATCCATGTACATCTTAGAGACTATAATGTTTGTCAAATCGAACCCAAATCTATTCCCCCTATTGTCAGATAAAGTTATTCGAAATAGACGCGATAATAGTAAACTCTGCATTCCTAGATCCAGGACAGCTCTACTGCGGAAAAGTATATTCTGTATGGCACCAATTCTATATAATACGTTGCCAAAATATTGGAGGGAATACACAACGAACAAATTAAGAAGTAGATTAAAAAACCTTCTTTTAAAGGAAGCATACTACAGCACTGACGAATTTATGAAGGATAAATTAATCAAATTTTTGTAATTGTATATTCCTAATTACTTTGACATTCAATTGACAATTTTTTATTATATATGATGTGTTGTTAACTATTGACTATTCTATATTACATTTTAATTTATACATTCTAACTTGCAATTGTTAATTATTAGAATAATGGATAAATTTATAATTATTACATTCAATTTAATAACCTACCTACTTATACCTATTTGTACGCCGTTAAGGCAAAACATGACTGAACATAATTTAATTGTAACATCTTGCATACCATGTGTGTGTATACTCATGTTTTGAACAAATAAATGATCTCTTTATCTCTTTATTTCTTTATCTTTATCAGCTCCTCGATCAACTGGTTTACATACAGGTTAAACAATACCGGTGACGTCTATGTCAATATCCCTATTGTGTGAGACCTGACTCTTCTCAGTATGGACACTTTTTCTTGTGACTAAGTACGGTGAAGGCAAATCTAGCGATTTAAATCTTTGGGAAGCGGGGTTTGACTTAATGTCAAATATTGATGAAAATTACACATTTTCTCATTTTCTTGGCGGCCGTTATAATATGACGGAACCGCTTTCCTAGGAAACCAAGGCTTAAGTGAAACTAGTGTTGTATCGGAACCTCGCCTCCGCCTCCGCAAAAGCGGAACTTTCGCAACCAATCGTACCTCCGCAAGAAATCGTACCTCCACAAGAAATAGTACCTCCGCTTTTACTTCCGCCTCCGTATTTTTTTTTCGGAGTTACAACGAAGGCTTGTTTACGTTACGCCAACGCGCGAGCGGCGGCGGCGTTGAGTCTTGCGCACGAAATGGTCAGAATTGTGTTTGTGCAGCGGACAAGCGAGTAGGAGTGGAGGTTTCACATACAAAACATACATGTATGAACTTGTACATAGTAAACCTAACTGGTAATGTACCATGATGTACCTAATTAGAATACAGACTTTGATTAGGTAGATTTTATTTCATTAAAAACATTTTCCTCCTGGGGCAGTCGGATAATAAATTATTATTGATCTTTTTCCCCACCTCCGCTTCCGCTAACGTTAATCTCCGCGTCCACAGAGGCCAAGCTCTTCACCTCCGCATCCACCTCTGCTTCCGCTAAAACGAGGTCCGTGACAACAAGTGTATTTAGCTGGCTAGATTATAAAATTAACGAAGCCGAGAGTCACTTGTTCTTCTTTTCATTATGATATTGTAACGAAGTTCTTTGACGCGGCTTGAGGTAGGAGTGCACTGGCAGAAATCGTCACGCAAACAAGCGTTCATACTTCCGACTGTCTTCTAATTCAAAGAGAAAGAAAGAGAGAAAAATAGAGTGTAAATTCACACTCTCTCTCTTTCTTTTTCTTTGAATAGAAGAAGACAATCGCAAGTATGAAGCTCATCGTGTCGTGAAGCGTGAATTTGGTCAAAATGAAAATCCAAAAGGGTTGCTGCGAAAATTTTCAAATTTTTCGTCATAGGTGTCGTTTTCATTGTTTTCAAGGGTGCCAAAGTCGATAGTGAAGTGAAAATAAAAATCCAAGACGGTGGCTGCGAAATTTTTAGTTTTTGTTTTAAATCATACGTGAGAAGGAACTTCCTTACAGACGGGGGCCCCGACCGCACACTTTTTCTTTTTTGTACTGAGCCATAGGTACTTGGAAAACTTATAGCTACGGAGATGAAGATCAAAGTTCCAACTTTTTTTTACCTCTTATTTACTAAAACAACTTTTAAATGATATTTTAACTTTATATACTACCACGATCTCTGTACCGTTGCATACATCCATAATCACGATGTTTTACGAGCATTACATTGCGCCCTAGAACAGATTAATACAGATGGTTCACTCCGCAAAATCATTTAAATAAAAAGCGACTCCTGCAACGACACGATAAAGTGCAATTCAGGTCGCACAGCGCTAATTACCCGCAATTATAATCACCTAGAAATTGCCTCTGTTTCTATCGCGTAATTCTTAGATCTTCTGACTACGTTTACACTTACTGAATTGGCCCAACAAGTCGATCAAGCCTCGTACTTGTAGCTTCATACCTAAAATGCGGAGTGAACTATTCAGTAGCACCAGTACTGTAAACATAATTTTCACACGAAAAATAAAAGCCGTTTTCCAGCTATTATTTTTGACCAAGGAACGGTGCTGATGGCAGGATAGGCGGAACCTCACCCATCGCAGCGGTTTACAGCCAGAGAGTTTACAAAGACAGCGTGGCACAATGACAGATATAACATAGTGAGGTTATGTATGTGACACGAAGCGTATAGAACACAAAAGGGGGAATGCAGAAAATAACCATCACAGCCATATAATGATGGTCTCAGCAGGCGCGATTCTCTAAAGCCCCCGGTACAGGGGCCTTAAGGGAACTGTTAAAGTACATTATGATACAAGTGTGCTGTGTTGGTCATTACACATAAGGCGGTCTTATTCGGGCGTGCCGCAGGAGAGCGCGATAAGGTAGTCGAGTGAGTCCAAAAGGAAGACTGTTTCTGGGAATTGAAACTCCAATCATATCCTGATTGGAGTTTCTATTCCCAGAAACAGTCTTCCTTTTGACATTCGGTATTGCATGACGACTTTGGGTAATACGTCGCCAACCCGTGCTCTTTTTGAAAGTATTCGATAACAAAGTCAATGTTAAAGCAGTATAATATTCTAAAACTTGAAGGGTCCCCATATTACCTATAGACCTACGACATAATTTAATAAGTAAATAGGACCGTATCTTTAAACGCGGGCTAGCTCCAACAGCATCTTGAAAATCCTAGCCGAAAAACACGATTGTTGTCAGTCAGTATAATAATTATAAATACATTAAATTGTTTTTTTTTTCTTTCAATAAAGCAGTAATAAAATACTCCTTGAACAAATAGTCGATATATATATTATGTCAATCACTGGCATTTCAATGATAAGATAAATTTAGACGAAATAGAAAAGGATGTCAGTTGCCTATGCTCGGTCGTTTGACGTTTGTAAAAATTCAAGATTTATCCCTTTTATTGTTTAATAAAATAGTTTAATTAAAATTAAAGAAACACGCATAGGATTTTAAAGAGTGTGTGACAATACGTGTATTCTATTTGATTAATCAGTGACACTTAGACATCGCGTTCAATTCCCAGGCAAGTTCAATGTTATTGTTTTTAGCGAGTCGCAACCAAATCCAGATTAGTCATCTGTGGCGCACATAACCACACCAGTGCGATTATATAAAGTAAAAAACACGCGTATTTAATACACTGCATTATGAACCTAAAAACGGTTCAATACGAACCACTTTACGAGCAAGAGTGTTGAAAAAGTTATTAACATCATGACGGTACCTTGTCAATATACTCGTTTAAAAACGTCTCGTACTGTTAGGATGGCGCTCCGTAGGTCCTTTTTAATAAAAACACTTCTGCAACGATTCTGCTACACAGAATTTATTTATACTTGCACATATTCAAGATTCCAATTAGTCGGAAAAAAAAATCGGTTAGAATTTTGTGGGTTGACCGCACCGCTATGCATAGAGAGCATTTCTATGTAGCACATTAAAACAAAATCAGTAAAACTTGCTGTTCAGTAATAGTAGTTTATAAAGCTGTTACATAATGAGGGGTATTAAAATACGAGTGTGTTTTTAAAAACAAAGCCGCAGGCAAGGTGTTTAATAGTATCACACGAGTGTTTTAATACCTAGTTATGTGCAGTTTCATACACTACTTTATGTAAACTCATACATTGGGATTGAATCTACTAAATCAAAGATCAAAGTTAAAGATCAAGAATAAAAAAATCCCACCAAATTCAGTACAACTTCACGTATGAATGGCGCCTGCACCTAGCACATCACCGCGCATGCGCTAGAGCGGTGCTGCTGTCCCCCGCTAACGTTCCATTACAAAAGTTGATGGAAACTCCTAGGTAACTTCTTAGATTTGCCTTGTATCGTAATAAAAAAAAATAAAAAAAATAGCATTATTTTGTTAGAGAAAAAGTGTTATAATATTATTATAATTCTATTTTTAAATTTCGGTATTGTGTTTACAAAATATGTTAATATAAACTCGTTTCAAAGTTTATAATTTGAATATTACGATAAGAGAGTAGATAAAATTATGTATAACATCTCCCCCTGACGGAGGTTTATATTTAATCAAAGCGCAGGAATAAAAAATAAAAAAGGAAAAAAAGGAAAATGCATAAAAAATATAATTAAGTAGCTGTACTCCAAAACAAAAAGGAAAGTGATCAAAAATAATTGTATGACAAAATGTGCTTTACATATAGAAAATATATTACTAACATTAACATTGTAAGCAAATAATAAGTAAAGCTAAAACAAAAAATACAACATAAAATATTCATAATAGTAGGCTACAAGTTGAATAATATAGTTCATGAGTAAATAAACTTATGAGACATAGTGTCCATATTTTGTGAACGTCATACATTTTTAGCCATGTACAAGATAAAGTGTTCAGCGACGCTCAATATAATCGGAGAGAGCATAATATAGAGCACTACTATCGATGTTGATAATTCTACAATAATAATTTTAAGTTTATAAACAAATTGCAATGTTAGTAACAAATAAAATAATTACGAAAATATTTCATAAAGATTTTTATTCAACGATTCAATTCAATCTTATTAATATTGGCCTGGTAAACAAAAGCAATACACATAAAATACGGAAAAAAATTATACAATACTTTGAAATGTGAAGTCTATATTTACATCATTAATTATGAATAAAGGACTAGATTGATTAGGTTTAGACTGAATATAACTAATCCTTACATATTGAGGGTTTTTTATGACACTTTTAAATTACATAATTTAGAGGTAGGATTGTTAATCGTAGACAAAAATAGAAGTTAATCGAATACTTATTTCATAATTTAAACATTAACATCATAAACCACTTAGAATGAATCGCAAATCTAATAGCATCCGTTACAGCCATGTTAAACACAGTGGAATGAATAAGAAACTGAGGTAATAAAGATAAATCAAGTGTTCACGCAAACTAGTTTAGTCAATGTGTCCAAAAAAGCGAATTCTTTGATTTATTTCTTGTAAATAGTAAAATTAATAAATTGATTACAATTACGTAAGTTTATAAAAATATATGTTTCGTCATAATTATGAACCTTAACAAACAAGAGAAAGAATATTTTATAGATATATTTTACCCTTTATATATATACGTATTATGTATATAGTCAACCAATTGTTCAATTTCTAGTTCGCATCTAGCTATCTAATTACGCAACACATTTTCGATTTGCAATTTAGTCAAATTGGTTTCGTTTGACTAGAATTGCTTTCAATTTACAACTTTTGAAAGCAATTCTAGTCAAACGAAACCAATTTGACTCAATTGCAAATCGAAAATGTGTTGCGTAATTAGATAGCAGGTTTTTAATGTGATTGCAGCTCACCGGAATTTTGTACCACTTACAGCTGTTTGAAGTCTAGTAAAACTGGACACGAAATTAATTGTTTCTTTGATAAATATAAACATGAATTATTTAAAAAAATATTGATTGTTGCATTTAACGTATTACGAGGTAAGTACTTTGAATTATAAATATCATATTGAGACTGAATTGTTATAAGATCAGGCTCAAGAACTGATTGGTTTGAAAACCAAGGAAACACAGTAGAAATCGTAGAACCACTGTCAAGTAAAAACTCTGAAAGTTTATCATTAAAATTGAGGTTTTGAGTGAAGTAGATATTGTTGATAGTATCATAGTAGATATTGTTGATAGTTTCATAGTAGGTATTGTCGATAGTATCATTCTCACGTGAGGAATCCCTAGGAAAAGAACTCCAATTTTCACGAGATGAGAAACAGCGTTTAGAAATATCTGAATTTTCTGAATCTTGTGTTGTAAATAATTTAGGAACACAAGGTAACTTAATGAACTGAGCTTCGGTAAATTTTCTTTGTTACAATTAAACTGAACAAGACATACAAGCAAAGAAGGATATTACAGATTAGAGGATAATATCTAAGATAAGAATGCTTGGAAACATGCTGGTCCTGCTCCATAGGGTAATCTAGAGTCTAGACAAAATCAAACTGGTTGCTAATTTAATTGTATAATTTATAATTTTTTATAACATTGATTTTATGTTACCTACTAATAGTATTACTTGAAATTACGAAAAATCACTTTCACCAAAATTCTCTTCTTAAACATTGATGTGAACAAAACTCATATTAAGAAATTCAGCACTCACTAAAATTTTGGAGACTTCCGGAAACCAAAAAGTAGAGCAACACGTGGCTAGAAGTGTAGCGATGACGTCAACTTCGGATATCCGGCCATTCGGCAACTCAGGGAGTCGTATTAAGCGGTAACTTGACGCCTCATTGCGATGCTTGTGAAAACTAGTCTCATGGAAGGTCTACGTGAGTTGTCATTAAAATCGGCAACGTATTGTCATTGATTATCAGATTCACAGTGGAATGTGAGTAGGAGAAAACGCTCTTTACGAAGTCGAACAAAGCCGATCTTATCCGAATGTCACTGCCTTAAACCCAAGGCGAAGAATGACTTGTAACATTAATTTGTGATGTATCAGTAATTTATCATTCGCGGCGACCATGGTTACAAAACGGTGATACTGTAGCGGCATCTACATCGTTACATGCGAACTACGCATCAAAGACCTGATGTCACACAACATCCTGACGTCACACAAATCCTGCATCGCGCAATTAGAGTTTACCGCGCGATAAACATATATATACAAGCTTCCCGACTTCAACCTCTGGGCAGTTGCCCGCCAGACATCACACCCGTCTGGTTGGAGGACCCTCCCTTTTCTATGGGGGATGAGTGAACTTTACACCCTGTTCCTCATACCCCTAAAATACCAAGTTGCGGCGAACGCTCGTTTCGAGGACCTTGTAGGTAATTTTCGTTTCAAAGGAATTTATGAAACAGCCGACCATGTAGGTACCAATATTGAACGGTTGCAACGGCTGTATTTTGCATAGTATATTTTACGTTAGATTGGTAATGTGGTGATTAGGCCGAGACCAAAATTAAATTACACCAGTGTGCGTGTAATGTGCAAGTGTACAACACAAATAGTGCGTTTTAAAACTAGCAGTACTTATAATAATTTAGAGATGACGACGCCAGGTTTTACTGGCGATAATTAAAACGCACAAACAAAAACAAGTTTCTCAGAGATTCGAAGCAGATATTTTTTTTATTAAAATACCTATAAATGTTAACTTAAATGAATAAACATATATAATGACCGTTTATCAGGCAAGGTGACATTATTTTAATTAATTTGACAGACTCGCGAGCCAAAAAAGCCGTTTAATTGTGCGGTCAATAGCCATGTCAGTATCTGAACATGTATACAGGGTTATTGGTAAAACACCAACAACCTCTTAAGGGGTCATTGTACTCATTATGAACAACTTTCACTATGGGACCAACGCTGAAATGGCGAAAAAAAATCAGCTGTTCCTACATTTCGACGAGCTATGCGAACATAAATGTAGGGAACAGCAGATTTTTTTTTCGTGATTTCAGGTTTGGTCCTATAGTAAAAGTTGTTCATAATGACGAGTACAATGACCCCTTAAAAGGTTGTTGGTGTTTTACCAATAACCCTATTCAGTTCTTAACATGCATTATAGTTTTGTTCACTTGGCCAGTTTTACTGCTTTACTTATTTTATTTTATAAAACTTACAGCTACATTTGTGTATGCATTAGGCTCAGACCAAATACAATTAAAAACTTTAATTTTGATTGGTTGTTTTTGATGCCTCAGGGCATTAGGTAATAGGTACCATTATGTCGAAGCATGTACGTATAAAGATGGCCAGTAATTTGGTTTGAGGGCCAAATCATTAATATTACTTGGATTTTATTTTAAAAGTCACTCTTCAGACCGCAGTACTATGACGTCGGAGGTACGTCACTCAATGGTCTAATGTGTGGGAGTGTGAGGACGAGGTGGCAGAATACACAACAATGACAGACGATGGTATTATACTACTCTAATATTGTTTTATATAATAATTTTAACTTCAACCCAATATTTAATAATAACGCGCGCATTGCTCGGTAGCAAGTCTTCTTCTATTTGTTTGATTAAACAAACAAAAATCACGTTCCGTTTTTATTACAAATAAAAAAAAACATAATTTAAAAAATCTAATAATTTCAATAAGTATAATAAACTACTAGAATGTTCGAACGAAAACAGCCTGTACAATATATTGCTTATCAATCACATAAAACCTTACATGAGTCACGCCCACCCTTGAATAAATAATAGTCTCTTATTTTCAAATAAGTCTTTTATTCAGAAAATTCGAACAATTACCCCGACCAACGAAGATAAAACTTGTGGAAATAATCCGTGTAAAAGCCAATTTTAGCACAGTGGAAGGGGGAGGTGTCCTGAACAACATATTAAAAGTATTGAACGGTGGGGGCGCCGTTAAGGGTTAGGGGGGATATAAAGGTCCCTTTTTATCAGGTTTTCATGAATAACTTGAAAATTGCAGCCTGTAGCAGAAAATATCAACGATTAAATTAATCTACATTAAATTCTTTACAAAAAAGGTTTTAGGTAATCACTTTTTCACTGGGATTAATAAAGGAGATATGGGGGTTAATCATTACGAATTCCAATTTTGGCACTGTGGAAGGCCCTTCTACTGTGCCAAAATTAGATTTTACACGGATCATTTCAAATTAAATTTAATTACACAATGAGGTCTTTCTCTTGCAGGAGAAGGCTTAAGTCATGACGAACGAATCGCGAAGATCTGACACCACGCCAGGTGTCAGCTAAATTAAACAATAATATGTGCCAACATGCACACAGAAAATAAAACGTCGTCATGCTCAAACCTCGCCACACCAAAACCATCGCAAAGGATCTGGCAAAGCCTCAAGAAACAAATAATTTGATTTGACAGTTCTCATCAACCCAGAGGGGGTTTAGAAAAATAAGAACTTAACATCTAAAACCTTAACCCCATCGGACAGCATTGAGCCAGAGGGAACGAATTGCTAGGAAGTAAGCGCCCAACAAAAAAAAAAAAAAACTACTACACGATCATAATCCAGACGGAAAATCTCAAAAACCTACACTCTGTCTAGGTTGATACCGGCTTTGCTAACGGGGCAAAATAGGGAGAAAAAATCAATGCAAATGCAAAAGAGATTATGATGCTCCAAGTGACTGCTGTTAATGTCAAAAGTTAACTCTTCACTTAGTGTGGTCCGACACGCACTTGGCCGGTCTTTTACATGGACCAACTGCCTGTCTATCCACAACACAGTTACTGTGTAACACGATACCCCTTGCTAAATGTTTCCATTGATTGCAGTTACTTCGGGCAGTTATCACTGCAGTTAATATTAGGTTAAACCATTATAATACAGTTATTAAACTACTTAAAACTTATGTTACAACCTCACACTTTTAATTACTACTTGAACTACTAATTTGTTACAATTTTAATTTACTACAGTTATTTTTTTTACTATTAATTTTTTTGTTATTGTTCTTTTTAAATCAGACTGTATTTACATTAACTGGAATCTGGAACGTTGTCGTCTCCCTCTTGGAGGTAGGCGTTAATAGCTGCGACACAGTTTTGTAACTAATGTAGCTATTTATGTACGCAATCAATCTGTAAAATGTGTTTTTGTTCCAATAAAGATTTATGATTATTATGAACTTGATCTGTGTCTGGAGAAAAATGCTAAGCAGCTGTAGACAATCTATCATCTGTAACCAGATTCGGTTTGTTACAAGTCAACTGAGGTCAATGTCTATAAAAATAAATAAAATTGTCTATAGCAAAAAACCGACACTTTATTTAAGCTCCTATGTCTTCGAAAGCCTTTTTTTTCGAGATCCACTGTGCGGCAGTGAGAAACATTCGCTCAGGATCAGGGGGCGGATAATGATGACGGTCTAGAATGAAATTAGTACCATTCCTCAGCGATACGTCCGAGTGAGTTAAGGATCAGTAATAAAATCCTCGATTATAATGGAATTGCCGCTACTAAATGCTTCTAATTAAGTTTATAGAATATACTAAGGTATGTCTTAAATCCTTTTGACCGTTTTCACCATCGTTCCCTGAAACACTTCCTTACTAAGTCTCTTAACGTATAAAACTCCTTAAATCAGCCCCTTGCTTAAGTTTGTTTTCACCAGATTAAGGGAGGTTTCCCTTAATCTGGTGAAAACAAACTTAAGTACGTAAGGACCACTTACCTAAGTGACAGTTTTTTTTTTATCAGTGCCTTCGATAATCGTTATTTTACGAATAAATTACCGATTTTGAATTCCATCGATAAATCATGTAGATTAATGTAAAATGATAACACAAAATGCAAAAAAAATACAAAATAAATAGACATTTAAAATACATAAAATATATATCATATCATACCATATCTATACATATAATAAAATCGTAGCAAAGTGAAAACTGTACATTGAATATTTTTGAAGAAAAGTAATTGCTACGAGGTCCTGGATCGATTCTAATGCCGAAAATATAGTTTTTAGAATTTTTGTCTGTTTGTCTGTATGTATGTTCCAGCATCACGCAAACTCTACTAGACAGATTCTGTTAATATTTTGCATAGATATTCCCTATAAGTCTGGCCAAACTGTAGGTATAAACTATCACGCTCTTTGCTATGGGGGATGATTAATATTGGATTATGTTCGTATTGTTCTCCGCAAATTGTAAAAGGACGCGCCAAAATGTTAGGATATTGCAGATAGTTACCGATTTAACATTTTAAATGATTATCAGCACTACCTGTATGGAGCTAAGCAGCCAATCATGAAATATAAGAACGGCTATTTCAGCTATCTTTCAGCAACACTTATTAACTAAGCGGTTGCACGACTTCTTTCCATAGCAGTGGTTGTAAGGTCGATACCCAACTATTGGTATTTTTTGTGATTCTTTTTTTTACATCAACTATTGATATTTATTTGAACTATTGATATTTATTTTAATTTTTTATACTAATATATACAATAGTTAGTAATTAATTAATACTTAACTCACTAAAGATTTTACGCTCTGTAAAAATGTACTAAAAGAAATAAGCGATCACTATTTTTAATATTATTTGCGGTTATTACTTCACACAGTTCAGGGCCCATTGTCGTTTGCGTTCCTGAGGACTATTGATGATGCAGAGTATCCCAAATTCCGCGCAGCCTTTGTAGCACATCACCTTTTTGACGGTGACAAACACCGGGAGAAGGCCAGCGTTAGTGACAATTCCAGTAGTTTGCGGCATTTATTTGCCATCATTTTAGTGTTTTGTGGAATCGCAAACCCAGTTCTGTTATGGGAGAAATATCGGCATCATCTATCCGAAGACTTTATGAAGTTTGCGGCGTACTACTGAAGGTGACATTGAACAAAATGATGAACGCGTTCTAAACAGCTGCCTTAATTCACATAACAAGACGTGGTAATTTCCATCGGTGGCAATCCACTGATCGAGTATGGATTACAAAAGAAAGCTTAATTTTAATCGGTGGTGGTCGGTTCTAAAGATAAGAAAATCGGTTTTAAAGGTGTAATGTAACGCTCGTAAAACATCGTGATTATGGGTGTATCTAACGATACAAAGATCGTGGTAGTATTTAAAGTTAAAATATCATTTCAAACTTGTTTTAGTAAATAAAAGGTAAAAAAAGTTGGAACTTTGATCTTTATATCTCCCTAGCTATAAGGTTTCCAGGTAACTATGGCTAGTACAAAAAAATAAATAGTTTGCGGGAGGGGGACCCCCGTCTGTAACGAAATTACTTCTCACTTATGATTTAAAACAAAAACAAAAAAATCGCATATTTAAGAACGACTATTTTAGCTAACTTTCAACAACAGCAAAAAAGTAAGCGATTGGACTATTGCTTTGCAAACCTGTTTTTGTAGGTTCCATTCCGAACAACTGCTTTTTTTTTTTGAAGTGTAACTTCTTTATAGACGAGAGAAAAATCCTAATACCCCCCGTATTAGGATTTTTCTGTCACAAAAAAGCGTTACTGCCCCGTGGATAGGGTAGAAGATATATCGCCTGGTGAGAGGCGGCAGCGGTGGAGAGAGAGAATAGATTGGAATCTTAAGTTTTTATATTGAACCGATTTGAAAAATTCTTTCACTGTTGAGAAGCTACACTATCCCCGGATGACATAGGCAATGTTATATTTTCAAAAAAAATAGGGATCCTTACTAAAACTCCAATAATGTAACCCAAGGTGTAAGAAAATTACGTAAAATATTCTTTACATCGCGTGCGCTGCGAAAACTATTAATGATAGAGTAAAATAATGTACTACGACTTTGCAGAACACATCATTAGCTGCAAAAAGTGTCGCGACAGCATTTTAATTTGAAGTTTTACGGGCAGGTTTTCAAATTGGATAAGTACATTAACAATCTACCCGTAAAAATTCAAATTAAAATTTTGTTGCGATTCGTTTTTCCACTTGTCTGTTGCCATTCGTTTTTCCACTTGTCCGTTGCGATTCGTTTTTCTACTTGTCCGTTGAAGTTTCACTTCTTCAAAGTTCGTAGAACGTATTAATTCAATAAAAAAGGAAAACTTCGTAAGCAATGGGAAATTGCTACGACACGTCACAAGCCCTTTACAGTCACAAAACATTCAAGATTCTGTACTGATCATTTTAGAGCTACAGACTAGAAGAATAAAATGTTTTTTTACAGGTCAACAATGACCTAATGAAAAAACAATATTATTAGTGCTATTTACTTTAAAAAGCATATTGTAAGGTAGTTCAGTATCACAAAAACAAATATGCGTGAAATACTTAATTTAATCTTTTAGTATTATTTTAACATTATTAACAAGAATTATATTAATGCGGTGATGCGTGGAACTAAGGCTGATGAGGCGAATTTTTCGTTGAAAAGGTCGAATCTATGGTTGCGAGTTCATAGACTGCGCTTGACCATCAACATGCGAGCTCGGCTTGGCTTAAAAAATCTTCGACGTTCTTCTAAAAGTTGGTGAAGGCACTCTACCAGAGGAGAGTGGCCAGGTGGTTCTACCAGAGACTCTTGGTAGAGTATTTCCCACTTTAGAAAATCTGATTCGTCTGGTGTACGGGGACATCAGTCGAATACTGTAGGTACCAAGAGAATTCTTGGGTTTATGAACGGGCCATTTTAACGCCCAAAAATGTTGAAGCTGCAGCGATCAATCACAGTATTCTCTTGCAAATTTAAGGGAGCGAACTGATATGCTCCTCCATCGGTTAACACTGTTGTGGAGCAAGATGATGCCACACATTACCCCGTAGAAATTCTGAATTCGCTAACGGCAAGTGGACTTCCGGCGTACATCATTCAGCTGAAGGTCGGTGTCCTGATTATGCTTTTTCGGATCTTAACTCCACCGAAGCTGTGTAATGGAACCCGACTCAACGTCGTGTCTTTGCAAAGAAACGTCATCGAGGCGAAAATTCTAACAGGTTGTAGCGTTGGCGATACTGTGTTTAAACCGCGTATACCACTAATTCCCCAAAGTTACCCCTTCCAGTTTGTGCAGTTCCCTGTGAGTATTGCTTTGCAATGATCTCAACAAGTCACAGGGACAGACACTGAAGACTACGGCTGTCGACTTCAGGACGAGCTGCTTCTCCCACGGACAACTGTACGTTGCTTGCTCCCGTGTCACCAGTCCTGACTATCTGTATATATTGGCTTTTGAGCACAAAACTACAAACTTACGTAGTATACAGGGAATATTTTCTAAAAATGTGGCTGTTCTTGTAGTATATTCTGGTGTGTTACGACGTCCACGCGAACGAAGTCGCGGACAGAAGCTGGTTCATAATAAATTGCTAATTAATGCGGAATGCTGTTGCCGTTTAAAAACAGATGTACGTTATTGAAAAAGTGACAACTTGAAAGATGACAGCGCTGCGCATTTATAAGTTTTTTGTTTGTCTATCTGAATTTTTTGGGATGCTGTTATGATTAAATTAGCTACCTGATGAAAGTATCTTTATATGCGTACGTATAATTTATTAGAGAACCGGACAATCTTGGTAAATTCTTTCTGCACTCTCTCATAACCGATGCTGTTCTGTTTCTGGAAATATTATAAACTCCTCTTGTAGAGTTACGATAGCTTCTGAAACTCTTTTGACAATTCGGTTACATGTAGCTATACTGGGGGCCTACTCCCTACGAAATCCCTAGTTTCGACCGTCGTTACGGGCGCTCCGCTCTCCTTCTGACTTACGGTATGTCTGTAAGTGAGACGGAGAACGAAGCGCTCGTAACGACGGCCGAAATTACGGATTTGGCTTAGGGAGTAGGCCCCCTGATCCCACCCATGTCTGCCATCGTCAGCAACTGACTATCGGAGGCATACAATCTAAGGGCACATAAAAGTTGTTTTATCGGGGGGATTTATTTCTGTAAAAATTATTTACAATTTCGTGATATGAACATACGAAAACTTTTCGACTTTATTTCCTAAGCAATAAGGTCGAAAAGTGGTTAGGCGCCAGTATCCGCAATGGTAACTAGAATAGAAACTCCTTTAAAGTTTCGACACTTACACCTACTAGGACCAACTAACACTTTAAAGCACACAGTTTTAAGCATTGTACAAATAGGTATTGTGCCTACACTTACCTATTACCTAATCTCTTTTAATATTTAATGCATAGGAAGCTTACCTGTCGTTTGGTTTTTCTAAAATATGTTCTAGTTTTAGTAGTAGTAATCACGCTCTCCTTGGATAACCTTTATCTTGTTAAAAAGTATGGTCTTCCACGATGAACATGTGGCCGTGTAAATAACCTAGAGTTTGCCAATAATTCCACCGTCTCGATGGCTTCAAAATTATCAAAAAATTCACTTAATAGATAGAGACTTCTATTTTAACAAATATTCAAGAACACGCGAACTGTCAAATAACTTAAAACTAACCCTAAGGCTGCCTGTCCATTGAAACGGAGCGAGGCAGCAGAGAGGAGCGTGGCAGCAGAGTGGAGCGGAGTTGCGGACAGTGTCTGTCCAATGATGCAGAGAGAGGTAGCGGAGCGGAGTTACGGACTGTGCGAAGTGAGGTAGCGGAGCGGTGTTGCGGACTGTGCGGAGCTAGACCGAGTTCACGCGACGAGTAATAATTCCCCGCTCCGGTTCCCCGACTACTTCTCCGAACTGCTATATTTTGTATCGAAGTTGAAAAAACTAGTTCACTTCAGCCACATGCGAGTAGACCATACAACGATGTTGATGATATTTTTAAATGTTCAAAATCAAAAGTAACCGTGTTGTTAGTTTGCGTACCTAATTAAAACATAGAAAAAAGTGAAAGTAAAAGTGTAGAAAGTTTGAAAGATTTTCATTTGCTGCGTAGGTAGGTATTGATGTTTTGTCTTGCGAAGGCATAATTGAGTATCACATGGTATCTATGACTAAGTTCGTGTCGAACACAGGGAACACAGGTAACACAGGGATGTGTATATTGTGAATAGTACCTACATCCGCAATTAACCAGTTATGTTTAAGTTACAGACAGACTGGTAGTAAATAGTTCAATGAGGGATCAATAGTTATTGTCGTAGAGTATTGTACCTTTTTTTTGTTTTTTTTTAACTTTTTGCTTATTTTTCGTCATGGGTGTCGTTTTCATGGTTTTTTTTCGGTATTCGTAAATCTTCGACGGTCATTACGGGTACCTAGTCACATGTAAGTAGTCAGTCTGTGCTCAAAATTTTGACAACCAGTCTTATTCTGGGGTATCTTCTTACACAGTGAGTGGGTTGTAGAGGTCAGATAGGCAGTCGCTCCATGTAAAATATTGGTGACATGTATAACTAGGTAGATTTAATCGTTATCAGCGACCTCGAGAACCATGAAAACAACATACATGACGAAAAAAAAAGTAAAAAAAAAATTGGTATGAAGGGTTCCGTAGTTGGGGACGAATGAATAAATTAACAAACTTAACTGTGTAGTTGAAAAACAGTTCTCTCATACGGAATGTATGGGAGAACATGTTTTTGCAACCGCAAATGTAAGTTGTTCGATTATCACACGTTAACTTGTAAAGCCTAGTTAGCTGAGATAGCGATATTGAGAAAGTTATTAACAAGCAATTAATCAAATATATAGAAACCAACAAACTTTTATCTGATAATCAATATGGTTTTCGTAAAGACAGATCAACAAGCAATGCCGTATATCAACTGACTGATACCATAGTTTCTAGGTTGGATGAGAGGAAAAAGGTCCTTACTATTTTCCTCGGCTTGGCGAAGGCATTTCACACCGTCTCTGCGCCACTTTTACTGAAGAAGCTGGAACACCTTGGAATTCGTGGCGAACAGCTAAAATTGTTCGAAAGTTACCTGAATGGCAGAGCTCAACGTGTTGTAGTTGATGAATGATTGAATGATGACTGTGAGGTCAATATCGGTATTCCTCAGGGGAGTATTTTAGGGCCTACCCTCTTTTTAATTTTCAATGACCTCTGCCAGTTAAACCTTACTAACGGCAAGATGCAGTCGGAGACATTCGCGGACGACACGGCTCTTCTTTTCTATGGAGATACTTGGGAGGAAGTGTACCACTTTGCTCAGATAGGTTTCTCGCTTTTCATGACCTGGCTAAACAACAACTTACTCTCACTTAATACAGACAAGACTAAATACATAACATTTTCACTTACAAACACTCACCTCATGTAACAACAGTTCTTCCTACTCGTGCTCATGCCCAAAACTCGAAAAAGTGAACTCTCTCAAATACCTCGGTGTGACTATAGACAGAAAGCTTAATTTTAATTCCCACATCGATCGCTTGTCCAAGAGAATTAAGAAGCGCATTTTCATTGTTAAAAGCCTACGACGTGTTGCAGATGAGAAAGTTCTTAAGACAGTATACTTTGCACTTTGTCAATCAGTACTTATCTATTGCATTTCTGTTTGGGGTGGGGCCCCTAAATCGTTTATGATTAAAATCGAGCGAGCACAAAGAGCAGTGCTAAAGGTGGCTCATACTTTACCGTTTTTTCACCCTACCTCTGAACTCTACGATAAGTGCAAGGTTCTAACTGTTCGGCAACTGTTTATCATTCAAACAATCTTGCGTAAACAATCTACTTTGAACTACAACCCATCCCCTCATAAACGCATTGAAACAAATGTATGTTCCACTCAACTATGTAAAAGTGGTCTTTCGCACCGCAATTTTTGTTTCCTTGGTAGTTATTTATACAATAAGATAAACTCAATTAAAAAAATATACCTTACTCCGAAGCTTTTTAATAGCGAAAGCATATTACAATATTAAGGAGTTCCTTATTGAGAAAGAATTTTTAAGCTAGTGTATATATATAATTTTTTGTACATAGTTCATTGTGTAATATTTCAGAATTGTATTGAATTATTTAGTTATAAGTTTTTTTTTATATTATAAGCCTGTGTCGTCCCACTGCAGGGCAAAGGTCTCCCTTCCCTCTTTCCAGTTTTCCCTGTCTACTGCGACTGCGGGCCAATCCTTTGAGAAGAAGCCCAGCTCATCCCGCCATCTCTTTCTGGGCCTGCCGCGTAGTCGTTTCCTGCTATTTGGGATCCATTGAGTGGTGATTTTTGCATATTGCTGCTCCAACATGCGACAGCTGTGGCCAGCCCAGTTCCACTTTAGTCCAGCAACGCTATTTGTGTTTTGGAACGAAGTATAGAATTCCTAATGCGGTCTGTGAGTTTGACACCTAGTATGCTTCGCTCAATAGCCCGTTGGCAGACCCCAAGTGAGGACTTTTGACGCTTTGTAAGAGACCATGTTTGCGCTCCGTAGGTGAGGGTGGGAAGAATGCACATGTCCATGAGCTTTCGTTTTAGTGAAAGCGGGAGTGGTCCTTTCATGAGATGTTTCATCGACCAATAGTTCTTCCAGGCGTTTTCTGTGCGTCGAGCGACTTCTTTGTCCTGTCTCGCCTGGAAGGATACTATTTGGCCGAGGTAAATATAATATAATTTAAAATATAAATAATATAATTTAGTTATAAGTTGAATGTTTTAAATCCTTTGCATGCCTATGTGGTAAAATATGGCTGAACTTTATATTTTTTGTCATCATTTACTGTACCCATATATTTTGCAAAATAAAATTATCTTTATTTTTATGATTATACTCAAACACTGTTTTTTAAGATCAAGATATCGTGTAATACGCCTGAATCGCCTGGATCGCCGGGCACCCGAAGTTGACGTCATCGCTGCACTTCTAGCCACATGTTGCTCTACTTTTTGGTTTTCGGAAGTCTCCCAAAATGTTTGTGAGTGCTGAATTTCTTAATATGAGTTTTTTAAAATCAATGTTAAAAAGAGAATTTTGGCGAAAGTGATTTTTCGTAATTTCAAACTTTATTTCGCATGTTGTTTTTTGTATTTTTAATATATTGTTAATTGAATGCGTTTCTGATAATCGTTACTTTTAATATATAACTTTTTAGTAAGGTCAAAATAGAAGTCCAAAAAATGTCTGACACTTTCAGTATTTACCAAGTCGAAAATGCAATTTCACGAGCTAGTACAGACCAACAGAATTGTATGTGTAAGTATATTGTTTCACAACTCGAAGGCAAAGTATGATTAGCAATATGCTTAAAAATACTTAACACGTGATCTGAAATAAATCAATATTTAAAATCAACTTTCGGGGAGAAAAAACACTCGATTCATTTACTTGTAGATTTACAAAACTGCAAGCAATTGCCTTCTAAGGATGTGACGGATTCTATTCGACTTGAATCATGTCTCACACAACAGTTCCCGTAAGCCCCCAGTACACGTAGGCCGAGCGCGCTCGGCCAACGTGTACTGGGGTGCTCACTATGCTTTATCTGTCATTGTGCTACGCTGTCTTTGCCAACTCTCTAGCTTTAAACCGCTGCGATGTGTGAGGTTCCGCCTAACCTGCCATCCACACGGTTCCTTGATCGTAAAGGGGGCTATGGCGCTGGCACATCGCAAGCGGTTGCTGATTTCGCATCGCAACTAACATACGCACCGTAAAACGCACTTCCAGGGTTCAACGGCCACGCCGAGGGACAACTGCACACTGCACGCTGCTCAGAACTGCACGTTCCGTACAGTCCTAGGGCCTGATCTTACTGTATGCTGCATGGAACTGCAAGCTGTGCTGAGCCGCACGCTTCCTGCGGTCCTACGATGGCCTCCTTCTTCTTTCCGGATCTGTGCTAACAGGCCACCACATCTGCCACGTGCTATCCCTAAGTGTGTGCGAGTGCTCAGAATAGACTATGACCTTTACCCGCGTCCTAGCCGCGTTACTTCTACCTATAGAATTACACAGCGAGTAAAAAAACCCATCTTGAAGCCGTCATCCCATTCTGTACATCTAAGTAACTTTGTGCAAAAATAATAGCTGGGAAATTACTTTTATTATTGGTGTAAAAATTCTGTTTACAGTAGTGCCAAAGATTGAGTGTATCAACACTCCACATTTTAGGTATGAAGCTACAAGTACGAGGCGAGCTTGACTTGTTGGTGAGTGTAAACGTAGTTAGAAGATCTAAGAATTACTCAATAGAAAGAGAGGCAACTTCTAGGTGAATATAACTGCAGGTAATTAGCGCTGACCTGAATTGCACTTTATTGTGTCGTAGGAGTCGATTTTTAATTAGATGATTTTGCGAACTTAACCATCTGTATTTATCTGTGGTAGGGTGTAATGTAACGCTCGTAAAACATCGTGATTATGGGTGTATCTAACGGTACAAAGATCGTGGTAGTATTTAAAGTTAAAATATCATTTCAAACTTGTTTTTAGTAAATAAAAGGTAAAAAAAGTTGGAACTTTGATCTTTATATCTCCCTAGCTATAAGGTTTCCAGGTAACTATGGCTAGTACAAAAAAATAAAAAGTTTGCGGGAGGGTTTGCCCCGTCTGTAACGAAATTACTTCTCACGTATGATTTAAAACAAAAACAAAAAATTCGCAGCCGTCATCATAGATTTATATTTTGACTTCACTTTCGGCTTTAGTACCCTCGAAAACTATGAAAACGACACCCATGACGAAAAATTTTAAAATTTTCGCAGCAGCCGTCTTGGATTTTAATTTAGACCAAATTTACGTTTCTCGGCACGACAAGCTTCATACTTGCGACTGTCTTCTTCTAATTCAAAGACATAGAAAAAGAGAGAGGGAGAGTGTGTGAATTTACACTCCCTATTTTTCTCTCTCTCTCTCTCTCTCTTTCTTTCTCGTTGAATTAAATAAAAGAAGACAGTCGTTAGTATGAATGTTTGCGTGACGATTTCTGCCCTCTTCTTGAGTATTAATGTTCTGTGTTTCTGCCAGTGAACTCCTACCGCAAGCCGCGTCAAAGAACTTCGTTCCAATGTAATAAAAAGAAGAACAAGTGACTCTCGGCTTCATTAATTTTATAACGTAACCAGCTAGTTTCACTTGGATTTGTCACGGAGGTCTTTTTAGCGGAAGCAGAGGTGGATGCGGAGGTGAAGAGCTTGGCCTCCGTGGATGCGGAGGTTAACGGAGGCGGAAGCTGAGGTGGGGATAAAGATCAATAATAATTTATTATCCGACTGCGCCAGAAGGAGGAAAATGTTTTTAATGAAATAAAATCTATCTAATCATATTCGAAAAGTCTTTATTCAAATTAGGTACATCATAGTAAACCAGTAAAGTTACCAGTTAAGTTTACTATGTACAAGATGATACATGTACGTTTTGTATGTGAGACCCCCACTCCTACCCGCTTGTCCGCTGCACAAACACAATTCTGACCATTTCGTGCGCAAGACTCAACGCCGTCCCGGCTTGCGGAGGCGGATGTGGAGGAATGATTTCTTGCGAAGTTCCGCACTTGCGGAGGTGGAGGTGAGGTTCCGTTATAACACTAGTTTCAGGAAAACAGTTCCGTTATGAAAATCTGTCATTTTCATCAGTATTTGACAATAAGTCAAACCCCGCTGCCCAAAGATTAAAATCCCTAGATTTGACTTCACCGTACTTAATCAAAAGAAAAAGTGTCCATACTGAGAAGAGTGAGGTCTCACACAATATTGGGATATTGGCAGAAAAATATTTTTTTCTTCTTTAGATAGATTAAAAAGATAAAATATGTGTCCTATACATATTTTTTATTTTTTTACGTACCTAATTAAAAGATGACGGCAATACATTGAGTTAAAATGAGGCATGACGTCACTCTCGGGTAGATTTAATTCGTTTTATCTAAACCATTTTTTATTAATATGATAAAGCAAAAAATACGTTACTTTTATTTTTTTATTATACTGACGAACTAAATAGTTTTTTTTTCCCCAGTCGACATCCCTACCACCAACCTAACCACTCAAGGTCACTGGCATATAGGTATTTGCGTCTTAAATAGCGTTTCCATGACAATTATGTTATTAATTTAATTCGGTAATTATCTAATACGGTTTCAGTCTAAAATAACTATAATAATTTTAATCGAAATCTTTCTGTGATAAAATATTTCTAATCCACGGCAAGTACTGTGCTGTATCAGTATACACAACATATTCGTTGAGATTGCACGGGAGTGCTCCGTATGCAGTTTGGAGGGCGTGCGAAACTACGCCCCGCAGTCTCCACTTGCCGCCATCTAGTAGATAGAGGCCGCCACCGGAGTCCCCCGTGCAAGGGCCACTGCCGTCTCGACTACCTGTCAAAATAAAATGCCAAAAGTGACTTTTAGTTCACAAATTAAAATTATGTAACGATAACAAGTCCTCAAAAGGAGCAGAAATCAACTGCCACTGAGATACATCCACACAGTACTTGGTGCGTTGCGATATAGGTCCCACTTACCTACAGGTCACTGCCTGTCCGATCTAGCCGTACGGACAGGTCAATATGGAAATGCGCCACAGATACACAGTTCGCAACCGGCGGAAGATAGGTATATCTTATTGGAAGCGACACACCACTGGTTGAACTCAACTAACAAGTATGGTAGACAAAAGACGTGGTATATTTTAAACCATGACCTTTTTAAAGTCAATCCTACTTAGTTAAAGCACGGTAAAACTAACGAAATGAACATGTTAACAAATTCACGCCACTGCTGCACCGCACACCCAGGTTAAACGCGTTGTTTTGGCCGTACCTTTAGTATAACAAATAAAAAATACCGATGATTACAAATAAAAAGTGCCGATGGTAACGGCTGGCTGCCCAGCCTGACATTTTCATAGTATATAGGTAATATCTGAATATAATACCTGCACACAAAGTATTGTAGGAAGTAAGCTTGTGTAAGTCAGGCGTACTTGCCCTGCACTCTTTGGTGCTGACTATAGGGACGCGCACCATTTGGGGCTCGTCTAGCTCCACGTTACCCCAGCCGGCTACCTGCAAAATAAATACAGGTTACATTACAATTATTACAATGTTGAAACTCCAGGACTTTTCGGCCCCATAGACTATCCGTTCTGTGCACAAAGTGGTGCTACTGCCGCCTAGCGCTCACTCCTTCGGGCTATGTCAGTTACCTTAGCTATGCTGCGAATCTATTCTTTTCCGATTTGAATGATCAAATCGGAAAAGAATAGATTCGCAGCATAGCAAGGAAACTCCATCCCTATTGCCTTACGGATTTGGATAACTGATAAGATCTAATTGATTCAGTAGCCTGTAATATTCGTGAAAAAGTTGACTGCAAATATATTCGCTATTTGCTCTCATGCACATCAAACATTTTACAATATATGTATTACTGTAGATTTTTATACATGAACCCTGTCAGGGCACTGCAAAGAACAATGTTGGTTTGCTGAAGAGTTTATGAACTTTAAACATTTCAGAAAAAATAAAAAAACATGTCTAGAAGTCGTTATGATTTTTTATTTATTTGGTTCACCAATAATTGTTTACACTAACATCTTGATAAAAATAACAACTTAAAAACTTTGAACAGTGTAACAATTACTTAAAGGTAAACACCACATGAACTAAAATTATGCACAGTCAGTACAGTCTACAAGCCAACTTAAAACTAAAGAAAAAATATGTAGCCTAAATAAAGACTTAGTTTAGAATGAGATTGCAAAAAAATATGTAAGTACGAGTAACAAAATAATGAATGCTTCACAACACCTCTGATAAACAACTCACGATTTTAGATTTCTACTTACTCAGATATATATAATCAAAGTGGAAATCGATTAGATCGCTGCAACTATTCAAAACCCTACAGAACCTAGCGCATAGAGAGTATGATGTCCAATTAACAGTAATAAACAATATACTCGTACAATAACACACATAAAGTCATGTTTATTCAGATTGTATTAGTAGTTAGGTAGTAAAAAAGAAGAATAAAAAAATTAAAAAAAGTCCCCTGCCCTCCAAAGTCTCCTGGAGCCCTTGAAGACTAAAATTTATTTGGCACAAACACTTATTCAGCCGATTATAGATTATTCTGACGCCTGCTACCTGAATACTACTGAGGAGCTATTACACAAGCTTGAGCGCTTTCAAAACTTGTGCATTCGCTTTGTTTTCGGTCTTCGAAAGTATGACCATGTTTCTCATCTTCGCAAGGAACATAAGTTTAGTGGCTCCTAATCCGCCTTCGCAGGAACACTCGAATTTTATGTCTCCTCTTCAACGTCAATCAATCAATCTGCCTAGCCTTTTCCCAACTATATTGGGGTCAGTTTCCAGTCTAACCGGATGCAGCTGAATACCGGTATTTTACATGGAGCGACTGCCTATCTGGGCTCCACAACCCAGTAACTGGGTAAAACGATACCCCTTGATAAGACTCGTTGTCAGACTTTCGGGCTTCTGACGACCCGTAACGACTGTCAAAGATCCACGAATGACAGCTGGGACTAACGGCTTGACGTGCTTTCCGTCTTATCCTTCTTAATAATTAACATACAGAACATAGAAACTCTAAGAAGTAAGTTTAATAAGGCTCTGACTCTCTTTCATTCCTGATTTACCATCAACAATCTTAACTTAAATACAAATAAAACTAATGCCATGTTATTTAGAACAACGTCGAGAAACAAAGATTCAATTGACATAACCTTGAATAATAATAAAATAATATTAGTAGACAGCGTGAAATTTTTAGGTATTTATATTGACGAAACCCTAAACTGGAAAAAGAACTGACAGCCATAGAAACTTCTATTAGTTCAGCTTGCTATGCCCTTCGAAACCTTCGAGATGAGATTTCTATTAAACAGTTAAAAATAGTATATTACTAGTATTTAGGTACAGTATCGCTCTATGGGGAGGTAGTTACGCGATAATGTACTGCTTTTGTCATACAAAAAAGGGCCATAAGAAGCACGGTGAGAACTCCACAGTGGACACAGACCTCGTGAAAAAACTATACCATCATGTCATGCCATTATGTCATCATCGGGACGTTCTACGACTGACGTTATTCTAAAATAACGTCAGTCGTAGAACGTCCCGCTCTGAAGCCGTATTGTTTATCCGAGATTAGGCTGTTTTTCTCAAGGTATCCAATGAAACGCTTGTTCAGCAGTTTTTCTAAGAATTTAGAGAGAGTGCTCAAGATAGATATTGGTCTGTAGTTAGTCACAAATGATTTGTCACTGACCTTGAAGATGGGAGCTACAACAGGTGGTTTACAACAGGCTGGAAAGACACCCTGCATGAAACTAATGTTGCAGAGGTTTGATAATTTTAGTCATCAGATTTTCGATATGCTTTTTCCATGTTAGATTATTATTCAATGTTATACCAAGCAGCGTTAGATCGTCTCTTTCTGGGATATTTAATTTGGTTATTTATGTTTAACGGCTTTCGTTGGTATGTCTTAAATTGTAGTAGATTACTTTTGTTAGCATTTTTTTGTAGATTGTGCTTCTCTAGCCATGATTTAACTATTTTATAAGTATTTTCTATGTCAAACTTTCGGTTTTCTCAGTGCTTCTAAGCACTAGCGATACGTTTTCCGCAAATAGAACACACTTAGAGTCAATTATTTTTATTTTATAGTCAGTCGTTTATTGCGTATAATAAATAATATAAGCCCCAAAACACTGCCTTGTGGAGTGGTTAATACTCTTTGTCCGTGATTTTACAATTTGTATTTGTTTTGCTTCTTTGTTGTAATATTCTTTTAATGATACGATTTTAGCAATTTTTTGCCCGTACCCTTAATTCCTATGCCACATAATTTTTGTAATATAATGTCATCGGAAACCTTATCATATGCTTTAGTCATGTCAAGAAACAAACCTATGGCATATTGTTTGTTATTGATTTAGTTATATATTTCTTGTACGTAATTACGAGTATATAACGTGAGTGTGGTCGATGTTTCTTGCGTAATAAACTGATTTATGTCCAAGAGATTGAATTTTTCCAAAAACTTGCTAATTTGGGCATTGTTTTTTCGATTTTTTTTAATATAACTGGTAGAATGGCTATTGGTCGGTAGGAACAGGGATCTTGTGACTTGCCGCCTTTTTTAAATATTGATCGTAGTTTAGCTTCTTTTATTTTATCCAGAAAAATTCCTTCGTCAAAGGATTAATTTATTAGTTTGGTTATAAGGTGGTGTCATTCATTATTACATTCTTTAATTAGGCAAGATGGTATTTAATTTATTTATTTATTTAACAGTTTATGTACACACATTATAAATAGACAAGAAGAAAGGAACAGAAAAAAACGTACAAAGGTGATGCTTATTTCTAAAGAAATCTCTTCCAGCATACCTGCGATAGGAAAGTAGTTAAAGAGACGTAGACAACGTGTGTAAGATTAGAAGAGAAAATAATATACATAAAATAAAAACACTTAATTATTCACTAATTTAACTATAAACATACAATATGAGAAATTAAACTTACTATGAATATATAATGAAAATATAATGAATATGAAACTTACATACATACTTCTAAAATAAATAACCCTAAAATATATATACTTTATTATAATGTAGTATAAAATAATAAATACAAAATATGCAACTATGACGAAGTGGACAGATAGTGTTCTTTCACTCTTCTTTTAAAAACTGCAACAGTTTGGCAGTCCCTAATGTCAGGCGGAAGCGAATTCCACAACCGAACCGCGCGCACGCTGAAGGAGTAGGAGTAGAAGCTGGTTGAGTGGAGAGGGGATTTAAGGAGATTTCTAAGATGCGACCTGCAAGGTGCATCAGAAGGACGGGCGTAGGAAAAGCGTTCCCGCAGATAGGATGGCGTTTTAGGGTTGTGAAGGATGTTAAATAGCAGGCACAATATCCGAGAGTTCCTGCGAAGTCGAATAGGGAGCCACTTGAGTATCTTGCGAAAGTTAGAAATGTGGTCATACTTTTTAAGGTTAAAAACAAAACGAATATAGATGTTTTGCAAACGTTCGAGTTTATTTAAAAGCTCCTCGGTGGCATCCAAATAACAGGCATCAGCGTAGTCAATGATGGGCTGTATGAGAGTTTGAGCAAGGGAGATTTTGGTACTAAAGGGCAAGAAGCACTGGAGGCATTTCAGCGAATGGAATGTGTTGTGCACTTTCCGACTGACTTGACCAACATGGGCAGTCCACGATAGGTAAGAGTCCATGGTAACCCCCAGGTTTTTAACAGTAGTTGCGTATTCAATCTGAACTCCATTCAGGCAGAGTGGAGACAGCGACGCAACATCGAGCCTATTCCGCATATACCTTCCGCCGATAATGATTGCCAGGGATTTCTTAGGATTGATTTGTAGTCCAAAGGACCGTGACCACTCGCTAATCAAATCCAGGTCACTGTTCATGGCAGACACTGCTACTTCCGCATCTTGCCTTAAAAAGTGAGTGTAAAGCTGTAGATCGTCGGCATAGAGATGGAAGTGGGAAGAGATGACTCTGCTGACAGAGTTAATTAAAATAGAAAAGAGAAGAGGAGAGAGAACGCCACCCTGAGGCACACCGCGGTAAGAGAACATCAGTCAGAAGAAGACTCTTCGAGACGAACCCGCTGCAAGCGGCCTTTAAGATAGGACTCGAACCAATCAACAGTAGAAGAAGAGAAATGGAAAGATTTAAGAATTCCTAGAAGTATGTCGAAATCGACAGAGTTAAAGGCACTGCTAAAGTCCAGCAATACAAGCAAGAACTGGGCATGTATTCGACGTGCTGTTGGGTAGCGGTTCGCCGACCGAAGCAAAGAATTCGTTAAAGATATGTATATTGGATTAGGTACTTACAACTCCAGTAGCCCCCACAACAAGTAAGAGCTCAGTGTAACCGCTCCATAGACAAGCTGGACGGATGAAATCATTGAACCAGACGCTTCTGTTCAGTGTGAGTATCATTAAGTCATCTGAAAGAAGGATATGATAAAGAATGTTATTAAAATTAGCAGTATATGTGCAAATGTTAATAAAATTCGTATATATTTTATTTGCATTAATTTTTTCGTACTGGAACAATGATTACATGAGCATAAGCTGTTCTCCTGTAGCTATCCCGAATGGAACTTTTATTGCACATTTGCTGCATCGGAGAGCAGCCAGTGATCGAGTATGTAAAGTAGCGAACTGCTATAGGCTGATGATAATGGTGATGATAACGAAAATGCTATGATGACCTGTCATCCTTATAAACTCACTTTTAAGTGAAGAACTATTAAACAACTCGTGTGTAGTCGCAGCCATAACCTCCTCGGTGACGACATTGTCGTCACCGAGGAGGTTATGGCTGCGACACCATTAAAAGAACATAAATAGTTAACATTTGGAGTATACCTATTATCTATGTCGCAAGTGCGTGCATTAAATCGGCATTCTTTTTTCGTTCTGGAATAATGAGCATGAGCTGTTTTCCTGTAGTTATCACGAGTGGAACTGTTATTGCACCACTTTAGCATCAAAGAGTAGCCAATAATCGAGTATGTAAAGTAACTACTATGCGCTGATAATAATGGTGATGATAACGAGCAATGCTGTGAAGACCATCCTTATAAACTCACTTTTAAGCGAAGAACTATTAAAGAACTCGTGTACAGTCGCAGTAATGACCTCCGCGGTGACGACGATGTTGTCACTCTGATCGCTCACGTCGTGTACACCAAGTTTTACCACGAAGTCTTTTTCAGAAAGCGAGACTCTAGAACCCCGCAGGCAGTGGGCAGCTGCAAATAAAACAAACAAACTGAAGATAATTTTAACTAGGTATTACAATTTAGACTAAAAATCAGCAAATGATCATGGAATGATTTATGTGGTTGCGTTCACAAGAAAAGTGTTAAAAGTATGGCTATTCAAAAAGGAAGACCTATAAAGATGGATAGATCATGTGTGAAAGATAACATGGCGAGAAAGGACGCAATCACTGAGATATCAGCTAATAAACTTGTTTAAACAGGAGAATGTCGAGAGTAAAGTAAGCGATCACTTTAACTAACCGGTAACAACATGACGATGCGACACGAGCGTCCCTCCGCAGATAAACTGAAGAGTTTTCTTAGCTTTCTTATAGATAGCCACAAGCCAAGGTATTTCTCCCCTCTCGTAAGACAGGCCATTGTGGACCAGACGACTGATTTCGTTGTTACCGGCGACTACACCGCACTCTTCCGAATAGTGGTATTCTGGGCTGGATAGGGCAGAAAGATTAGGTTAATTCTATCTTTTACTCCTCCCCCTCAAAGAGAGGAGGACTGTATCCCAGTAGTGAGAACGTTATAATGCTGATTATGCTGTTATACTATCTATTATACTAGCTTTTTGAGATCCTCAGATAAACTCTTAATAGCTATTGATTTAACAAAAGTATCTATTCAAGCGAAACCTTTTCTTAACCGAGCGGTCAGAAACGTGATAACGTATGTATAAATAAACATTTTTAACAACGGTTAAAATATCCCTGAAACCGGGCATTAGTCTTTGTATGTCTGTCATTTATTCCTAAGTTCCTGGGACCTCGTGGTTCACACCTGCTTAGCTAGCTAGGCTGTCGACTCACTAGATGACTACACCAACGAGGGACTTCGCTAAAACGTTCCATGTATCGTTTGGTAAAATTTACGTAAAATGTAAAATAATCCGTTAATAAGTGTGATAGATATACCTACTATATGACACATCTAGGAATGTATGTGGATATAATAAAATCATAGTGAAGTCAAAACTGTACATAGTTTTTTTTTTTAAACGCGTAATTTTTGCAGTCTGGGAGATAATCGATTCTAATGCCGAAAATATAGTTTTTGAATTTTTGTCTGTTTGTGTGCATGTATGTTCCATCATGACGCAAATTCTACCGGATAGATACTGTTAAAATTTTGCATTGATATTCCTTATAAGTCTGGTTCAACTGTAGGGTATAAACTATCACGCTGTTTGCTATGGGGGATGAGCAATACTAGATTATGTTCGTAGTTTTCTCCGCAAATTGTAAAAGGACGCGCCAAAAGGTTAGGATATTGCAGATAGTCAGCGATTTAACTTTTTAAATGATTATCATCACCACCACCTTTATGGAGCTAAGCAGTCAATCATAAAACCTATAAAAACGGCTATTTTAGCTAACTTTTGACAAAGCAAATAACTAAGCGGTTGGACGATTGCTTTGCAACCCTGTGGTTGTAAGTTAGATTCCCAACTATTAATATTTTTTGAGTTTCTTTTTTTTTATATCAACTGTTGAGATTTTTTGTGGTTCTTTTTTTATATTTTGTAAGTGAGATTGGAGTTGGAGGGTCCAAACAACTGGTACTTCCTGTCCCACGGCATGTGCCTTGATATACTTTGCGAAAGTATTGGTGTAGTCGTGATGGTTCACCGACATCTTTGGCATCGGCTGTGGCGTGGTCTGTGGTTGAAGATTGTTTCCTCCGGTATTGGTAGTAAGATCGATAAAGGTAGAGTGAGCTGCGTCTGGAAGAAGTAATTCGTAGTGTTATTAAAGACAAGAAGCCACGCGTCTTCAATGTTGTGTTGTACGTCAGTGGTAACACTTTGACCTGGAGCTGGCCCAGCGGAGTACGGAGTTAATACTTATAGAAAAAAAGGTCTGCTGATACTTGTTTTGGTAGCACTGACGTGCGGCCTACCGTACTAGATATTATGTGCTCAAGCCATGTGCCAAAAATTACGAATATTTAGGAAATTAATTTTCATCTTCGTTAGTGCTCACTTTCGATATTTAAAGAACCCTTGCTCAAAATTTCATGCTGGTAGATCCAGCAATTTAGGCTGTGCGCCTGCATGTCTGCCTGTTTATGAATTAATTTTTTTTATTAAGTCGATAGGTACGAGGTCTGAGTTCTTGCACACAACACTGAAAGCCGAGGACCCACGAACCGCAAGGGGCACGTCGCAGTGTGTGATCCGCTTTTCCATCGCGTCCGCCTTCTTATTGACCGCCCAATATCGTATAAAAACAAAGTCCATATTTACCTCCAGGTCCAGTGCAGACTGTTTCACCATTGACAGCTATCTCAGTGACTTTCGGCTCCGGTGAAATCCCGGGGAAGTAAAACCGGTAACGGATTGTTTCCCCTCTGTTATACATCCCCAGAATGTCATCTGGTGAAAAAATCTCGACATCCGAACCCTGGTTTACAAAAAAAAGTCATTTAAAAAATTTGGAAACGAATGTTGTGGTTGCTGCATTTAAAATTTTGTTTTTTATGTTGCTGTAAGTTATTTATTTTACAACCCGTCGCAATGCAAAAAATTGATAGTGTGCGTCCGTATCCATACACTCCCATGGGCCATAAGCAAATTATATTGTTGATCGACTAAGTGCCTTTTCACACGTCCCTGTTGCCGGGTAGCCGACGGCTAATGTATGGGTATTGACGTTATCCTTCGCCGGTACATGGGAAAGACATTTGCATTGGCGAGCCGGCAACCGGGACGTGTGAAAAGGAAGTAAAAGTCGATCGTAACATTCGTCCGGATTCGTCCGGAGATTGGTCACCATCTGTACTTTGTCCGAAATTATGCTTTCGGCACAGAGGGCCGACATGCCGAAGCGAATGTCATTTCATGACGACATGAAATGACATCGAAGCGATTCTATTTCTACAATAGCTATCGCTTCAACAATAACGAAGTTAGATTGGCAGACAAAGTACACTACGCTTCGCTATTGTCTCGTCGATTCATATATTCGATAAAAATTTCGTTTTCTCTGGTTTTTCTTCAGCAAACGTGAAATTTCGCGCTGTCGCTGTCAATTCTTGTTGTCATTTGAACACCGATAAAACGAAAGCCCGCGACCAAAATCATGTCGCATCGTTTTACGGCCAAAACCGTATAAAATCGTTAGTTTAGATGTTTCTGAACCCGACTCGGTGGGCAGTACCGGTCAGAATCATCACAATTTCATGGATGGGTTCCCATGAAAATTTCCTCCATGTCGAAAAAAATAGGCAGACGGTTTCATCACAATATGTCTGATAGTACATAAGTTTCGTAATTTTATAACAAAAAAGTTTGTTTTTAGACATTTTGCGTGTCAAATGTGGCCTGAGCGCATTTTCAAATAATTACTGGAGTTTCTAAAAACCTGTTCTCAGAAATTTAAAATGGCACTTAAAATTCCAAAAAACCAAAAGAACGTTTCGAAGTCGCCCGGAAAATGCGCGGTGTTTGTTGCACTCCCATCCCTCACGATACGACACGAAAATTTTTAAACAAGTTCAAGATGGGATCAATACATAAGCTGCTTACACTTTCTTCTGAACAACGATTTATCGGTATCAATTGACTGAGAAAATTTTGTTTTCAGGTGTTAATTATACCCAAGTACAAAATTTTGTGACGGGTTGCTATGGGTTTTATTTTTTGCCTCATTTTTAACTTTGTCTAATTGTCTCCTCGGTACGTGGGATGCTACTGGGGCGGCAGTCTCGACATAGATAGCGACCGGTCGCAAAGTCCTAATGGCGTCTCTCGACAGTCAAAATTGCTTGACAAGCACGAAAAAATCACGTGTTTGTGAAGCACGTCGCGCGCGTCTAGTGACGCCATTAGGACTTTGCGACCAAATTCATTTATTTATTTATTTATTTAAGGAAAAACAAACAGTAGCACAATAAGGTTACACTTATGATCTTGAACATTAGGCACATTATAACAATTATGCTACCCACTACGTTCTCCACGGATTACAATTTAAAGTACTTAAAAACTAGCTAGTAACACAGACAATACCTAGCACATAATACCTAGGCGTTATCCCAGAATTCATATCTGGATTTTTAGAATTAAAGTAAATTTGTGTGCGTACATTATTAAACATTAGTAAGTATGTTAATTATATAATAATTTAATAATTTACTGGTCCTTTAGGGTTGCTTGGATTTGTTTCTTAAATACATTTTTAGTAAGAAAAAGAATGTCGATTGAATTAAACTCATTGTTGTATGTCTCAACTAAACGACGAAGTGGCGAACGCGAGCCAGCGTTGGATTTACAGAGGCGAGTAGCAAATAGACGTCGAGTGCGTACCTCACGTACATGAACTGTTCGAGGAACCAGGTAACACAGACTCCCAACTAAGTCCGGACAGTCAAAATGATTGCGGCAGACATTGAACAGAGTCATAACTTCCAGAAGTTTCCGTCTTGATTTTAAGGTCAGAAGATCATACTTTTTAAGAAGTAAGTGATATGAAATTTTATTCCGAAAACATCTAAAGTTCATTGCACGAAGGTATTTACGTTGTACCAGTTCTAATTGTTCACTATATTTGACGTAAAAAGGGTTCCAAATAGGTACTGCAAACTCTAACTGTGGCCTAATTATTGATTTGTATAAGTGCAAAAAAGTGGAAGGTCGACGAAAATCCCTGGAAGATCTCATGACAAAACCAAACATTTGGTAGGCTTTGTTAACAATTTTTTCTATATGAGCATCCAGATGGAGCCTCGAGTCTAGCAGAACACCAAGATCGCGGAGAAAACCTACTTTACTAATTGGCGTATAAGCAAGACGATAATCGAACTCGGTAATATTTACCTTTTTGGTAAATGTTATAACATGACACTTTGGAAGACTGAGGTAAAGTTTATTGGAAGAGCAGTAGCTAGAGAAACGGTCTAAATCCTGCTGGAAGTTAAAACAATCGTCTCTATCAGAAATAATTTTATAGACCTTTAAATCGTCCGCGTAGAGAAGAAATTTTGAATTTTGAAAACAGTCTTTTATGTCATTAATGTACAAGATAAATAATAACGGGCCCAAAATGGAACCTTGAGGTACACCGGAGGTGACCCGAAAGGAGCCAGATTCAAAGCCATTAAGAACCACCTTTTGTGTTCTATTAGTTATGTAAGATATAAACCACCGTAAAAGGTCCCCTCTGATTCCATTGTAAGCAATTTTATTGAGCAGTAGTGTGTGGTCGAGTTTATCGAAAGCCTTCTGAAAATCTGTGTACACTGCATCAATCTGCCGTCTATTATCGAGGCTATCAAACAGTTGGGACGTGAAAATGAGGAGATTGTTAATGCAAGATCTGTCTTTAACAAAGCCATGCTGTTCTTTTATTAAAACACTGCGAATAGCAGGATATACTTTACCATGTACCAGTCTCTCAAATAGCTTGGAAAAAGCAGATAGTATAGAAATAGGTCGATATGTCGCTACGTCATGCTTGGAACCACTAATAAGGATAACATAATGTATCGCACGTGTTTTTCAGAAAAACCGACGGAATCCCATCAGGACCAGGACCCTTGGTTGAATCAAGTGATTTTAATTCTTTATGTATTTCATCAAAGGACAGTTGCAGTTTGCATAGGGAGACATCGTGGTCGGCATTTCTAGGGGGTGGGTCCCAAGAGTTGTAGTCAAATGTTGAAGGCTCATAAACAGACTGGAAAAATGTAGCAAACAAGTTACAAGTAATAACAGGATCATTGGATGAAGTTTGATTGTAATGAACCGTGGATGGGATTTTACTTGTAGTTTTACGGCTAGCAACGTACGTCCAAAATGTCTTAGTATTGGTAGCAACACTGTCTTCAATTGCATTAATATATTTACTATAGCAAATGTCAACATTTTTTTTGAATTTTTTCCTGTTACTCGAGAATACCTCATAGTCACATAGATTCGCATACTTCTTCCATCTAATCCAGGCTTGAGTTTTCTTTTTGTAGGTATGTATGAGAGATTTGGAAAACCAATTGGGGAAATTAAAGTTTTTTGGCCGAGAAGAGGGTGTGTGTGATTTTATAAATATTTAATAATTCGTTCGTATAGCGAAAAATATTAGACACGTAGTTTCTTGCTTTAGGATATTTATAAAAAAATTGTTAGATATAACGCATTAAAGTTCCGGGGCTCGCTACTCGCTACGTCGTAATATTTTGACTATGTAAAAAAGAAAATACGTGTCCAATATTTGATAGTAATCTACCTGACGGAAAAAGAATAATTTTAGTCATCATCCCAATCCATTTCACCCAATAATTTTATCACTTTAGAATTTTCGTCCCGGAGTAAGAGTTAGTACGAGGGCCCAAATTTTTGCCTTATCGTTTATCGAACAAAACCATATCAAATCGATAGATTTGGTTATTCAGAAATCAAAAAAAAAAAACAGAAATTTTCCCGCCACGACTGCTGATCGCATTGCTAAATATGTATGTAAAAAAAATATACTGACCTGTTCCATAGCAATCTGTCTGATTTCCAGAATGTAGTTGCAACGATAGATTTCAGATACCGAAAACACAATTTTCAGAAACCAGTAGCATCCCACGTACTGAGCAGACCATTTGTCCGTCACTCAGACATGTTAAAGCCAACCCCCAAGTCCTTGACTTCTGTGACCCGTGCCATAGGCGACCCGTCAATTATGGTAGGTCTGTAAGTTGGGGTTGTGTGCGCAAGAAAAAGTGATTGTCACACAATTCGAGCTATTAAATTGCAAGAGATTTTCCTTGCTCTAGCTCACTAACTTATCAATGTCCTTTTGTAGTCTGACAGCCATCACAGGTTTTACCATGTGGAATGATTTGAGGTTATCAGCAAATAACACATACATAGCGTCTTGGACTACTTCTGGTAGGTCGTTTACCATCAGAAAGAAGCCCTGGGGCCAAGTTTACTTGGCTTTACTACCTTGGTTTACCCCAGACCTCGTGAAATATGGATCTGACACGTGTCTTGCATATTGTTGCCTATCCCTCAAATATCTGGCAAAAAACTGAAATGAGTGTGGGGTGAAACCAATACTTGTTAACTTTTTAAGTAACATGTCATTTTCGACTAGGTCGAATGCTTTCCTGAAATCAAATTAAGCAGCATCAGTTTGTCCCGTGTCAGTTTGTCGCGGCTCCAACGCCGCGCGCACACTCACATCCCCTCCCTCCGCCAGTGAACTCAACACCAGATCCAAATAACGACCATTGCAATTACCCACTGCGTCACTATGAGTGAATGCATAAAAAGTTTGAAAGTATTCGTAATATTTTATTAATGGCTACAGAACCCGAATACTTACAAGTTAAAATCGCTCAAAACCAGCATATTCTTATACTTATTACAAAACTGTTCAATGATGCGAAATAATAACATGTATTCATTATCATTATTATTAGGCGGAATATTTAATGAACAACACAAAGGAAAAACATAAATTTGTTACTTATTTTAGTTACACAGATTTATGTAAACATGTCATGTCATGTATGGCTAACTAATGTTATACAGAAAATGTAAAAAAAAAACATGTTTATGTATCTCATTATAAGCGATCTACTAATACTTATTAAGTTCTTATGAGAAATCAAGTTCTTTAAACCCATGTCAAACACATCCTCGATAATGTTGACGTCATCAGCGGTGTGGCCACGTGACCGCGCCGCCGCCTTGTTTACGCTCATCTGCTCGATCACACCGCAAAACGGTATATCCCGGTGGAATTATTTCTGCATTATGAATGGCGTCATTGCAGCCTGTTTTCGTGATGGTAAACAAGTCTGGATTTGCGGTTGAAATATTATAATAACATTCCTACAACTTTGTTCAAAGTCCTTGCATGTTTTGGCATATTATTTCAACGGAGTTATTTAGAATTTCTAGGTTTGTTGATTGCTCTACGAAACCACACCCGTTCTGCAAATTCAATATTAACCCAGCTTTCAGGCTGACATAACTTTTCGTATCTACTTTCTGGCTCTCTTATGATAAATGGTGTATAATCTCTTACAGTCTTGTGTTTTATTTTTTCATTTTCCTAACATGTGGTTTTAAACTTTCTATTGTTGTTTCTTTCTGTAAACGCCATACGTGTAAATATTTTTTCTTTTCCGTTCCCCGTTTATCAATTGCACTCGTGTTCCCACCTTTTTTTACTTCACTGTTCGAATATCTGTTTTTTTTTCCTTGTTACGGTAGTCGAATTTCCTTTTTTTCAGGTTCTTTCACGCTAAGACCATTCTTAGACCTCTTCATACTATTTAATAATACTTGCATCTGTTCATTATTGCTAGTTAGCAATCGCTTATCTTTGACTGCTTTTGCAAAAGTTAGTGTCAGCCCTTTATCTCTCTCTTTTAAGTGAGTTTTCTTGAGATTTTCTTCTAGGTGTAATTTTTTTTCTATTAGTTTTTTAATTCTTGTTTCTAGTATATCAACTTTACTTGCATTTTTATTTACTGCCCTTAATATCTGCTTTAATTCTTTTAACTCTGATTTCGTATTGATTAATCTATCAATAGAACATATTCCTTCCCCTGCTCCTCCAACTGCGATTTTACTTCCCACCAAAATTCCCGTATCTCGGCGAGAAGTTGGCTTTCCGTATCAATTATTGCACTTGTATTTTGACGACTGCCTCGCTCGTTGGTGTTCACATAGCAGCAGCAGCTGCTCGGTGGGTTTTGCTGATGATTGCAGTTCCTCGAACAGGTGTGTTAGTATTACCCCTTTTCGGCATTGTGCATGCACATTCGGGACATATCCAGTGACGCCTGTATTCTGGCGTGAAAGCTTCAACTTTTGTCTTCGTTAAGGTCAAGCACTTTAGATGGAATTTCTTCTTGCACTTTCCTTGCAAACACTCAATAAACTGTGACTCATCTATAACAGCCTCACAGCCGCTAGATTTCGTATCCATTTTAAACTTCGACTAGTAAACTAGATAAATAACATTTTCAACATCCTTTTGATGGCTTATAAAATTATTTTAGAGTATTTGTGAATTCTATCAAGATAACTGAACAGAGGTTTTGATAATTTCACTTCGACCGTCAATTTAGAACCTTAAAATGTCTTAAATCACTGATCAACCTAACTAACAACATTTTTATCTAACTAAAAATATCCTTAAGAAAAAACTTAGTTATAAAAAAAAAAAAATTACCAATATATCTTCATTAAATTAATATAATAATAGGTTATGGATACTGCAGTAGAAGAACATCTTCTTAAAATTTTGCAATTAAATTTTTTAACTAAATGTGTCCTTATATTTTTTTTTTAAGTACTATAAAATTCCACGCGCAAACCGTTTTAAATTAGTCGGCCGTGAGGCCTTCCAGAGATTGGACGAGTGGCAACACTGAGCAAGTAAACATTCACCTGTATAACAATTGTTTAAATAATATTATTAAGTTATTATTCGTGGGCGAAAATACAGAAGACCAGTACCTACATAAAGTGAATATACGGTAATGTGATTGTTATCTTCAATAAACACCTGGTCGATTTCAAATAAACCGTTATTCCATAAAGGACTCTTGAAAATTACTGTTTATCGAGTGAGAACAATTAAAAAATCAATATAAATAAAACAAAAATAATTCAATTTCAAACTTCAAATCAAACTTTTAGACAGTATCCTAGAACTATTACCATATTAACCACTATTATCCCCAAGAATGTTGTCTTCACTACTTGTAAAGACAAAATTCTTGAGGATAATAGTGGACCAAAACTGTAACTGAAAATCGCACGTCAATTACGTGTGCGAGCTAGACAGATTCGTATACGCAATAAAATGTCTACGATCAACAGTGTCCGAAGATGCAGCAGTCTCTGCATATCACGGTAGTGTGTTAGGGCATTATCTAGCGTCTGGTTTTTGGACGGCTGTAAACCGGTATTTAAAAAACTTCACATATTACACAATTTTTTTTTTGGATGCGAAGTTATCATATAACTTCTCCCGCTCTGAGCGAAGCGGGAGGGTGTCAGACTTTTACTGACTAAAACCCACCCGTGTTCCTTCCGTTGCCTGTGTGCCGAGGCCATGATATCCCTTTCGGACAAAATTACCTTTACCCTGCATGTACATCAATGAACTATTGTAATAATATAATAATATACTTCGCCAGGTATAGCATTCCGAGACACAGTGGTCACGTGGGTGACACAAGTCTACGTCATCACATCTGTGTTACCAGAAGTTTGTAATAATAACTCCCTAACCACCGTTATTACCTGTGCGAATCCGATAAAACAATGAGGTTTTAATTAACAATTACGTTGGTTTATGTTTAAATTGAATTGTTTTGTTTGATAAGATAAACGAAACGACAATTAAAATGCATTGTACATATTATTTAACACAATGGTGACTGAACATCTTTCCTTAATTCATATTTTGTTGCAATAAAGTGGCAACTGGCGTAAGCATGTGTCACTCCCGGACTACCAGAACTTGTTTTATTAGAACATGCTTTGTGGTAGAATATATACAACTAACAAAAATATTAACACCGTACTATGTAAAACTACATTCTTATAAATAAATAAATTTTGATCCTGACGTATCGCTCGGCGCTCTGCTTGACCGCTGTTGACCTTTGTCGTGCGTACAACGATAGGACCGCGCTAGACGTAAACGGTCTTAATGTATGTTTAATATTAAATGCATTGTTCACTTAAAGCCTTCCGGAATAATTTCACAAAGTTATGGTGAAAACGGTATCAAAATCCGTTGTGTAAGGAGGTTAGAAGAACAACAAACTCCAAAGCAACCTTAATTACTAATGCGTATAGAAAATAGTTGATTATTTCTATTAAAACTAACATAAAGTACATAGTAGTAACTCACGTTTAGATTAGCTTCAAAAGTAAACGATAGTTTTACGGAAGTCTTCTTCCCAACTGGCTGCAAAGTGATTGTCCCGAACACTTTTCCGTCATCATCAGTAAATAAATTAAAAATATCAGGACATGGAGAATTCGAGTCGCCACACTCAGATCCTAAACTTAAAACGAAAACACACAAACACACTGATTTCACATTCATATTTTAAATTTCGATTAAAGGTTAACATTAAAAACAAAATGTTCGACATGTAGCGACGTGTGTCCATGCCTCCGATTGGCACAGAACTAGCATGTTCAAAATCATCCAGCCATACAAAACAGCAGCCTAATTGCGTAACACATTTTATTTCTGATTGCAATTCTGAAAAGATATCAAGTCCAGTCTTAATCGAATACCATAATTGCAATTACGATAAATATTTTTACCAATCGACAGGAATTTGATAGGGTTGTCTAAAGCAATCGACCATAATCTGTTTCGTTGATGTGTTTTGTTCCACCATATGGCATGATTTTTTTCCAAATTATTGTGCTATAATTTAATTTTGTTTTAATTACAACTGATGCTCATCTAGTGCTTATACGTATAAATGTACAATGATTGCCGAAAAATGAAAAACCAATTTTTAAAACATTTTCTACCAAAAACTACCATAATTGGAATACGTAACAAAACGTTTTTCTTTTCACGTTTTTGTTATATGGGGCCAATGACAAAATTGTACAAAAGCAGTGTTGTCAACGTAGTAGGATTTCCACTAATCCAAATCCAAAATGAAATTTTGCTTTTAGTGGCTGGTGGTTTTGTCTGGTGGTTAGTTTAATTCAATTTGAAGAAAAAAATACCATCAATTACTAAAATTTTGACTCGAGAAAATATTAAAATAACACGATAATGGCATGTTTTATTGCTTAGTGTCAGTAATTTTACGATTTATTTCTTTCAAATGCCGAAACTACTGCGGATTCGAACGCTGATTTGGAAAGACTGTTCAGACTTCAGCATGACGAATGTGTTGAAGCCAAACAGAGCCTCCGCCCGACTGGAGATCGAAAAACAGCGTCATTAAAAAAAAATATCCCACGGGAACATACATCCGGGATAAAAAAATCAGCCGTTAAGCCATTATTATGTATCTAACAAACATCCAAATATCTTCACTAGCTTTTCTTAAATGGTCCTCCAAAACAGCGACCGAAGGTCGGTAACAGAAAAATTAAATTAAAAAAATTGTAACTTCTTTTCGTGTAGTTAGTGACTAACCTGGTGTCAGAGTTTTATAGCCGCTCATGGGCCTCTGAATTGGCTTCACATGCTGCCGTGAAATATCTCTCAGGCATGCCGGATTCTTCACGATGTTTTCCTTCACCGTTTTTGAAGCAAGTGATAATTATACAATACGCACACGAAACCTTTTTTTTTATTAGGGTGCGAATTTATCAAATAACTTCTCCCGCTCTGGGCGGAGCGAGAGAGCGTGTCAGACTCTTACTGACTAAAACCCACCCGTGTTCCTTCAGTGTTGCCTGTACGTTGCCAGGGGCCACGGTATCCCTTTCAGACTTTCCCGCAACCCCTGCAGGTGGAGGTGCATGCCTTGGGTTCGAACTCGAGACCTATGACTTGGCAGTCTGACGATCACACCACTAGGCTATCACTGCTCAAAAGAACCGCCGCTAGTAGACTAGACGAGGGCGTTTTTGATTTTTTTGCGCAAACGGTTAAATATCCAATTTCAGATTTTGAAATTGTTTTCAAAATCCGTTTGTGAAATCGATTTCAGAAAAAAGAAAAGGCTCCGGCTCGCAGTTTCGATGGTCTTTAGTAATATTATTCGGTTGTAAGTGCTTCGATCAAAACTATTCAATCATAAACCAATACTTGCTTACGCAAAGCTACTCTTGCCGAGGTTTTGTGAAATCGGTTTGTTACGATTCTATTTCTGACTGAAATCGAATTTTAAATTCATTTTGATGTATTTGACGTATGTCCATAGTGGATTCAGGGAAAAAAATTGGCAACACTGAATAAAAGTTGAAATAACCTAATAAGCATTGTTTTGCCTTGAATTTTGTTATTTGTTAATTAATTGATAAATATTAATAGTTGTTTTATATTTTTCAACATATATTTACTATTCTTATACATAAACAGGGGCCTATGATAAGCAGTTGTGGAACATTTACGTAAGTAGGCAGGGTAGGGTAGGGTAGGTAGTGTAAGTAGGCAGGGCAGGGTAGGTTAGGTAGGGTAAGTAGGTAGGGTAGGTATATATGTAGGTATGTATATACTTAGGTATGTAGGTAGGTAGGGTAGGTTAGGTAGGTAGGTAGGTGCGCCGTAGATAAGTACATAGTGTTACCCGTGCGAAGCCGGGGCGGGTAGCTAGTAAACTATAAATAACCACTTACCAAATAACAGCTAACTACGAAACATATTCATAATATTTTCACAGACAAGTGAGTGTGCCGTGGAGGTGACGATATTATAATGATTAGATATCGATCGATTTATCTTGGTCTGGGTTTAGGTACCACATCCAGCCTTACGCTCGCAGGTCGAAAATAGTTCGAAAAACGTACACAGAAAAACATGGAGTTTTTGGCCTTGTTTTATCTATGGTTATAATAAAAATAAATATCTATGGTTAGGGAGATCCCGTGTGTTTACAATCTACTGATAAATGACCTATTTTAAAAGAAATTTTGAATACGTCACTTTTGGTTTGGTGAATCTAAACGCGTGGGCGCCGACAGAGGGCGCTTTGTTAAATTATGCACGCAACTGATCGAATATTCGCGCGACGATCGCTTTTTAATAGGACGCTAGACAATAATAAAAACGTGCATGCAGGACAACATAAAACAAACAAAAAACAGGTTCTGACTTCTCCAAACAATCTTAATATTATTAGCTCCACCAATCCTAACATAAGCGAAAACTTATCTCAACTGATAAGACAAGTTTTCAAAAGTATCGAATAGTGAATCAAAGTGTTTCGTTTCTTGTAAAAAGAAACGAAACATTGCCAATGACATGCAATCGCGCAAAGGACCGCTTCCTTTGCGCGATTGCATGTCATTGGCTAATGATATTTTTGCATTTCGGCCCGCATTGGCCGGACATCCTTGTAGTCCACGTGGACTCCTCATAACTCTTTTGACTGCAATATCGCTACCGCGATGAGTACTTTGATGTAACAGTTAGTGATTGAACACGTGTGAGCAACATAGGACTAATTTGTGAACGCCTAGTTTAGTTTGTTTTAATTAGATATTTGATGCTACAGAATTGTAGTAGACCATGGTCTGAACAACGTTTGTTCTAGCAAAACTGTGATTCAAATGTCACCGTGTATATAAATAAATAAACCTCTATTTCATCTGTGTGTTATATTACTGACGGTGTTTCTCTTGATAATTAAACCTTCGTAAGACAAAACATCTATGCCTATCTACGCAGCAAATGAAAATCTTACAATCTTTCTACACTTTCACTTTCCCTTTTCTACGTTTTAATTAGGTACTAACAACACGATCATTAGAACACAACAACATGTTTGTATCACTATTCTTTAACAATTTATGTTTTTTTCCGTTGCTTCTAAAACGACTATTTGTAGAGATTTTCACACAAGAATATGAATTTTACCGATTGGTGACGTGTGACAACGACGCAGAAGAATGGATGAAGGTCAAAAGCGTTAAGTAAGTACCTACTAGTATTATAAATAATTATGAGAGATCAAGTTTATAGCGATGAGGAAAATGAAGATTTTAATAAACCTAATGTTAGTTCGACTTCGTGCGGACAACTTGTTTGTTTATTTTATAAATTCCACGCGTTAACGTCATTCAGATTCGGTTCCTCAAAACACCTCAAATTTTCTCGAATTCACAGTATTAAGAATTTAAGACATACCTTAGTGTATACTATAAATTTACTTTTTTTTAAATCAGGTCCATATGGTTGAGGATTTTATTAGTGAGCCTTAACTCACTCGGGCGTATCGCTGAGCAATGGTACTGGGTTAATTCTAGACCATCATCAATATCATGTACCTCTGGCCCTGAGCGAATGTTTCTCACTGCCGCACAGTGGATTGTTAAAATGCTCTCGCAGACAGGACCTTACATTTTACAGTATCGGTTCTTTGCTATAGACAATTTTATTTATTTTTATAAGTAGATATTGTCTCGTTGGCCCCAGCTGACTTGTAAAACCGAATCTAAATTGGTTCACACATGTTATATTCTCTGCAACTGCTTGACATTTAAAAATATTATTAATTTTTTAAATTCTCCAGACACATACCTAGGTCAAGTGTGAGGTCGTAACTGCTGTGATTACTGACCGAAATAACTGCAATCAATTGAAACATTTAGCAAGGGGTGTCGTATGACACAGTAACTGTGTTGTAGATAGATGGGCAGTTGGTTCATGTAAAAAATCGGCCAAGTGCGTGTCGGACCAAGCTAGAGTGAGTGTAGTTAACTTTTGACTTTAAGAGCCCATACTACCTCAGTTCAAATATATTTTTAACTCGCTCGCATTATATTGCTCGCGGACCGAGTGAGAGCGAGACGGAGTAGGGTGCTTGCGGCTTCAAGGCGGCAATTTAGGTAATTGCTCTTTACGGAGAAAATAACGGAATAAAAAAAAAACTCGGTCGCTGTTTTATAGTTAGGTCATTTATTATGCAGTTTCATGATCTAATTTGAAGTATTTTTGTAATACCAGCGGTTTATTGTTCGGTTGGAGGTAACTTTGGAATGTTTTTCTATCGAGAAAATTTTATTGAATCGTGTTTTCGTCAAACATAGTACTTAACATTAATCCTCAACTTCAATATTTATATCAAAATTAATGCGGCAGTATTTTCGATATAAAGAAGGATCATACTAAGCAATTTGAGTTATTATAGGCCCTTAACAGAAAAGCCACTTAGAGCATCATAATATTCTTCGCTTATATGTGCATTAATTTTTTTCAACCCTCAGTTACATGTATGGAGTGCCACAGCGCTTTTTTTTTCGCAGTTTCTCTATACCATTTTTTTGCGGTGCACAGAATATTCCAATTTTCATCGATGGCCGTTTTCACACTGCGAGGATAACGACATATCGTCAGCCTGGACGACAACGATATCCGCCGACAATATCAGGACAATATTGGTATGTGACAAGATGTACCCAACAGCTTATTGTCACGCGGTATGCCGCGTTGGTATAGTCGCGTTGCGCCAGCAAAAGCTTAAATCGCCGCGCGGTCCCAAAAATGTATTCGAGGTAATAATGGCAGCAGTGAACAAGTGCGGATGGTGAGCAATGGATAGCTCGCTGTCCGATAAGGACCAAGCCCGGGTCGACGGCGCGTTCTATTCCACGCGCGCCTCAAAGAGATGTCAGCACGAACTGACGGGGTCCGTTATGGATATCGTGGCCCCGGCACTCAGCCAACGGAAGGAACACGGGTGGGTTTTAGTCAGTAAAAGTCTGACACGTCTTCCCGCTCCGCCCTGAGCGGGAGAAGTTATTTGAAAATTTCCCACCCAAAAAAAAGCAGTGAACAAGTGCACTGTGTCGTCCGCCAATATTAATACGACAATCAATGTCAGCGACGATACCGTTGACTACACCGTAACAATGTGAATGCGTTTAGTAGTAATTGTATAAAACTACCAGTCCGACGATATCGTTATGCTTCCAATGTGAAAATAGCCAAGAGTCACGTAAATTCTTCCTGATAATATGATATCGGGAAGAATTTACGTGACTCTTGGCTTCGATATGGATATTCGTGTTAACCTTACCTGCTAGTTTCAATTAAGCTTTGGTTTCCTAAGAAAGCGGTTCCGTCATAATTTAACGGCCGCTATGACTATCTGTCATTTTCATCAGTATTTGACATTAAGTCAAACCCCGCTGCCCAAAGATTTAAATCGCTAGATTTACCTTCACACAAAGCGCACTTTAGTCACAAGAAAAAATGTGAGCTCGTACATGATTAAATAGCGTTTCCGTGTAGTTACAGCGTCATTGCGTGTCAGAGGTGTGAAAAGAAATCAGAAATGAGACTACCTTCTGACGCGGTAGGCCCAATCTAACGATTTACATATTTGCCGCTGCCATCACTTTCATGACAGCCGTCACTGCGGCCGTTATCTGCGGTCAACGCTCTTCTAAGAAACCGTAGCTTTACAGACGCAGACTATACTATTTATCAGCTAACAGGCTGCGCAGTCTTCCTGCAAACCCCTAGCCGTTACACAATGATAACAATTTGATATTATTGACAGTACCTTTATATCATAGCAGTAGTGACAAGTGTTGCCACTTAAGTGAAAGAAATATAGGTTCGGGAACTAAGACGGTATTAGTGTTAAATAACGATATTAATTTTAATCGAAATATTTCTGTGATATAACATTTATAATCCACGGCAAGTACTGTGCTGTATCAGTGTACACGACATATTCGTTGAGATTGCAGGAGACGGCTCTGTTTCCAGTCTGGAGGACGTGCGAAACTACACCCCGTAGTCTCCACTTGCCGCCATCTAGTAGATAGAGGCCGCCACCGGAGTCCCCCGCGCAAGGGCCACTGCCATCTCGACTACCTGTCAAAGTGGTTCACAAATCTATACACATATTATAATAAAATCGTACCGAAGTGAAGAAAAGAAGATTGCTACGAGATCTGGGATCGATTCTAATGTCAAAAATATAGTTTTTAGAATTTTTGTCTGTTTCTGCGCCAAAAGGTTACGATATTGTAGATAGTTACCGTTTTAACTTTTTAAAGAAAAGTAAGAAAGAAAGAAAAATAAGTTTATTTGTCACAGAAACACGTGCATAAAAAAAATAAAAAAACTCGTTTAGATAATGACAACATAACGATACCAAAACGATAAGAACACAAAAAAAAATGTTTTAAATGATTATCATCACGCCTTTATGGAACTAATCAGTCAATTATAAAAATATATTTCATAATTGGAACGGCTATTTTAGCTAACTGTCTACAAAGCGAATAACTAAGCCGTTGGACAATTGCTTTGCAATCCTGGGGCAGAAACTTCGATATTCCCATCTATTGTTTTGTTTTGTGACTGTTTTTTACATTTTGTAATAATATTTATTTTTATTAATTATGTATATAATACTTCGTAGAATGTATTAATTCACTAAAAAAGGAAAACACACAAGCATTTCATACTCAAAAAACATTCAAGGTTGTGTTCTGATCATTTTAGAGCTAAACACTATAAGAATAAAATATTTTTTTACAGGTCATTGAATAAACCTAATGTAAGAAACACAATATTTTTAATGCTATTTATTTTTTTAAGTACATTGTAAAGTAGTTCAATATCACAAAAACAAATATGCATGAAATACTAAATACTTATATATAAGCATGTTTTTGATTTTTTGGTATCAAGGATGAAATTAAGCCGAAAAATGTTGCCGCTTGCCTTCTACAGTTTGTTGAAACTATTTTACGAAGTCCCGTTAAAAGTTATTGCAATTTAAATCTTATGATATACGTTATAACGGCGATAAAACAGGACTTCGAAATAAATTAACTATACCTGGTGTCTATATAGTACACAGTGGAGCGTTTTACGCTTGGATATTTTTATTTTATGATAATCCTCTTACTTTTAAAACCATTTCATTGAACCTATTCACGGCCCTATTTGATGTGTGAATTTGGTCAAAATGAAAATAAACGCTGCGAAAATTAACTGCCACTGAGATACATACATCCCATTCTTGGTGCATTGCGATAAAGGTCCCACTGACTTACAAGACGGACAGGTCAATATGGAAATGCGTCACAGATAAGCTCGCAAATTGTGGTTCGCAACAGGCGAAAGATAGGTATACTATCGGACACGACACGGTTAAAGTCGACTAACAATAAGTATGTTGGAGAAAATAAAAACTGACCAAAAATTAAAAAGAAGCGCAATAGTTAAAAAAGGTCGACATCGTGTGAAGTAAAACAAGTACGTGTCGGGCCACGCATGATGAAAGGTTCCGTAGTTGGGATATCCCAAGGACAAACTTAACATTGCAGTTGCAAGACATGTTCTCCCATACATTCCAACTAGAAATGTAGTTTGTACGCACAATATTGGGAGATTTACCATGTAATTTTAATTTTAAGACCATATACTAATGTAAAGAACATTTTTTTTTATTTGAGGTCCAGTAGTTTCGGAGATAAGGTATATTTTCATAAATATCTTTAAAATAATTTATCATCAGCTATCAACATATTGTCCTTTCATTTGATATGTCACACAATTCAGTTTGCATAACTTATTTTGTTTATTTTTCAATTTGCCTCCGAAAAGTGTACCAAATTGTAACTTAATCGGTCCATTTGATTCAGACCAAATTGGCTGTGACAGACGGTTAGACAGACACACGAGTGATCCTATAAGGGTTTCAGTAATACCACATACATACATACATTCATTACACACATACATTCATTCCTTATGTTTGTTTTACTTTAATAGAAACTAGAAAACGAAGTACAGCTATGAGATCTCAATACCAGAATCTATTATGCACGGGCGTATTTAAAACTACCTTATTAAAAAGAAATGTGATTTGTATGGCTCCTGTAATCTATAATAAAATACCTGACCAAATTAAAAACTTACCGTTGCAAACATTTAAAAAACGTTTCACAGAATTACTTGTAGATAAATGTTATTACTCTGTGCAGGATTTCTTAAATGATAATTGTTTGTAATATCTTTACCTTGTATTACATTTGCATGCTTTAAGGCAGAATGTACACGGATTCTATTATACAATTTAACAACTTATTTTATGTACCTACATTCTAAGCAAATAAAGACCTATTCTATTCTATTCTATTCATTTTTTCCTTTTGAGGTATGGAACCCTTCAAAGTGATATATTTTAGACCACGACCTTTTTAAAGTCAATCCTACTTAGTTAAGACACGGTAGAAGAAAAAAAACAAAATTTTTTGAGCCGCCATCTTGGATTTACATTTTGACCTCACTATCGGCTTTAGCACCCTCTAACACTATGAAAACGACAGCCAAGAAGATTTTTTTTTAAATTTTCGCTGCCGCCATCTTGGATTATCATTTTGACCAAATTCCCACTTTCTCGCTCTCTTTCACTTTCTGTGTACAATGATACACAGATGCGTACAATTTTATCCCACGACACTGTAATCACTTTTCTCTATTCTTATGTTTTTTTGCCGACGTTCTCTCTCTCTCTCTTTCTTTCTATTTCAATTAGAAGAACATATGTTAGCAAGTATTAACGCTTTCTAGCGTGACGATTTCTGCCAGTTCACAAATCGAGTTAAAGAAAATTCCAAAAATACCAATGGTTACAAATTAAAAGTGCCGATGGTAACGGCTGACTGTCCAAACTTGAACACAACAAGTGAAACACTGTTTCACTGTTGGGTGAAACTTTCATAAATAAGTAATATCTGATTATATACCTGCACACAAGGTATTGTCGGAAGTAAGGTTGTGTGACTCAGGCATGCTGGCCCTGCACTCTTTGGCGCTAACTATAGGGACGCGCAGTATGTGGGGCTCGTCTACCTGTTTGTCACCCCAGCCGGCCACCTGCAAAATAAATACAGTGTTACATTACAATTATTACGATATTGTAATTCCAGGACTTTTCGGCCCCATAGACTATCCGTTCTGTGCACAAAGTGGTGCTACTGCCGCCTAACGTTGTCCCTTCTTTGGTTTTGTCTCTCTGCTGCGAATCTCTTCTTTTTTGATTTGATCATGCAAGGAAACTATCCCTACTGCCTTACTTTGCTTCAGTAACCTGTAATATACTTAAAAGTTGACTACAATTATATCTTGGATTAAGTACTTACAACTCCAGTAGCCCCCACGACGCGTGAGAGTTCAGTGTTACCGCTCCACAGACAAGCTGGACGGATGAAATTGTTGAACCCGACACGTCTGTTCAGTGTGAGTATTATTATGTCACCTGAAAGAAGGATATGATAAAGAATGTTATTAACATTAGCAGTATATGTGCAAATGTTAATAAAATTAGTATATATTTTATTTGCATTATTTTTTCGTACTGGAACAATGATAACATGAGCATAAGCTGTTCTCCTGTAGCTATCCCGAATGGAACTTTTATTGCACATTTGCTGCATCGGAGAGCAGCCAGTGATCGAGTATGTAAAGTAGCGAACTGCTATAGGCTGATGATAATGGTGATGATAACGACAATGCTATGATGACCTGTCATCCTTATAAACTCACTTTTAAGTGAAGAACTATTAAACAACTCGTGTGTAGTCGCAGCCATAACCTCCTCGGTGACGACAATGTCGTCACTCCAAGCGCTCAGGTCGTGTACACCAAGTTTTACCACGATGTCTTTTTCGGAGAGCGAAACTCTAGTCCCCAGGCAGTGGGCAGCTGCAAATAAAAGAAACATACTGAAAATAATTTTAACTAAGTATTACAATTTAGACTGAATATCAGCACTATTATTTTGGTAGTCGCGGTAACAAGAAAAGTGTTAAAAGTATGAATACCTACAAAGATGGATGGATTGTGTGAAAGATAACGTGGCGAGAAAGCACGCAATCACTGAAATATCAGCTAATAAACTGGCTTACATGAGAATATCAAGAGTAAAGTACTTAAGCGATCACTTTAACTTACCAGTAACAACATGTCGATTCGACACGAGCGTCCCTCCGCAAATAAACTGAAGAGTTTTCTTAGCTTTCTTATAGATAGCCACGAGCCACGGTATTTCTCCCCTCTCGTAAGACAGGCCATTGTGAATCAGACGGGTGATTTCGTTGTTACCGGCGGCGACTAGACCACACTCTTCTGAATCGTGGTATTCTGGGCTGGATCGGGCAAAGAGATTAATTAATTCTATCTTTTACTCATCCCTCTCATAGAGAGGAGGACTGTATCCCAATAGTGGGAACTGATTATGCTGTTATACTATCTTTTATGCCCGCTTTCTGAGATCCTCAGATAAACTCTTAATAGCTATTGATTCGACAAAATAATCTATTCAAGTGAATTCCTTTCTTAACCGAAATCTGAAATCTGATATCGTACGTATAAAAAAAAACTTTTTCATCACACTTGCTCGTAAAGTGGCTCTTATTGAACCGCTTTTAGAGTTATAATGCAGTGCATTAAACACGCGTGCTTTTTACTTTATATTACCGCACTTACTATCATGGCAGTATGGAATTTGTATTTAATAGAAATTGAATTTGGTGAAGTTGTTTACCAAAGTCAACCGCTCAAATGTAAGTTTAAAAAAAAAGTACCATAGGCAAACCAGGGGCCTTTAGTTTAAGATAAAAAAAAACCCATGGGCTGGTTAGTGGGTACTATAGATAGGACTAGTATGAACTATCTTAAACTATTAAATGAACATTCTCTTTTTTAACCCAAGCAGTGATTTGCGCTTTTTTAACCTCATCAAAGAGACTTCATGCTTTTTTATGCTAACTGTGTAAATAAATAAAATATGATAAATTAACATAATATATCATCAAATTATACATAGATTTTGCAATAATATTAACCTTAATTTGCGTATTCCAAACATTATTTTGTGTTTATTATATTTCTTTTAAAGGCTGTTGAGTGGTTTTACCAATGCCTTTAGTTACACCTGCGCATCGCTAACGGAAAAAACAACCAGCGCCAGCGCGCCATTTTTCATAAACATTTGTTTGTGTTATATATAAAAAAATATGAAATCTAAAGTATTGTCACTAACCGACATAGAAAAGTTGTTAAAAGAAGCTCTGGATGGTCAGTACTCGGCAACAAAGGTCAGTTGAACTTTATAAATCTAAATGTATCATCTCTATATTTAGGTTATTGTATCATAAGTTCTTACAACAAGTTTGTATTTTTCCTCGCAAGTGTGTTGAAAAACGTCGTATGAAACACAGTACACTTGTATCATAATGAACTATTAACTACTGTTAAAATACCCCTGAAACTGGAAATTAGTCCTCTTATGTCTATCTTTTATTCTTAAATTCCCAGGAATTCCACAGCTGCTTAGCTGGCTAGGCTGTCGGATCACTAGATGACTACATCAACGAAGGACTAAGCAATACACTCATCGTTTTTATTTGAGTTTATCCATTACAAACAAACATACAAAAAATCAAAACTTTTCTCCTTTTTAATAATATTAATTTAAATAAATAAATTCAATTAGCAATACACGCTCGTATACTAAACCCAAAGACCTGCGCGCGGGGAAAATTTCATACGTACCCGGTTGTATTCCCCACAGGTAATCCCGTTGTTGCTGGTAAACCGGCTGAAATATCAAAACGGAAAATGGTAAAAGTCACCTGTCAATCATGTCGAATAATTCTTTGATTTTTCTCAAAAATCTTTTGCACCGATTTAAAAGTTTCGCAAACATCCTTTTATATGGATCAAAAAACTCTAGTGGACCAACTGAAGTTTGAGTACTAGAACAGTCAGAAATCGCAAAAAGCTTTTCCCATACATTTCGTAGGAAATGAGATTCCAACCTACTTTTACGATGGACTGGCCGAAAAAAATGGTATTTAAATTTCGAACGAATACGCGTTTTATGTTTATTTGATTTGAGAACAAAAAGCTTTTGAAAATACGTTTTCCCTATAAAAGTTTTTTGCGTTTTCTGACTTTTGTAGCGGACAGTCTTTTTTAACGTTTCCCATACAAGTCTGTAAGTTCAAAATTATTTGAGACTTCTTTTTCTCAGAACGTCGGAAATCACAATCAACAAACTATCTTGTTCTCAAAGCAAATAAACTTATAACAACTATTCGTTCGAAGTTTAATTTTTTTGTAAATTTTCGGCAAGTCTATCCATCGTAAAATCGATTATCATCGGTTGGAATCTCATTTCCTATGAAATGTATGGGAAAACTTTTTACAATTCCTGACTTTTCTAGTACTCAAACCTCAGTTGGTCCACTAGAGTTTTTTGTTCCAAATAAGCAACAAGATCGATTCACATCAAAAATTCACCATTTTTTTGCTGAGTACTCAAACCTACTGAGCCTAATCCTGATTGAGCTTTCCCTATTAATCCTTCAATAAAGTTTACTTCGAAATTCAAATTAATAATTCTCAGATCAAAACGAGATTTTTAGGAATTTGTCAGTCTTCTTCGCGTTGGCACTTCGCAATCATTTAATCTTTCTACGTGGTCTTTGAAATCCCGAACAAGATTGTCAAAATACATGTTTAATAAGGACTCAACTCGATTTAATTAGCAACAAAAAATCCTCCAAGCGTAACAAAATATTATGTGTACCTTTAGAAACCAACGGCTTACCACTGTTACTACCGTACGTACCGACATGTTGGGGGATCCCATCAACTGGTACTTCCTGTCCCACGTTCGGCTGTGGCGTGGTCACTGGTACAACTATGATGAATGTTCTGACATTATGCTCGATAGTGATGGTGCACAGACCTGGGACTGGAAGAAGTAATTCGTAGTGTTATTAAAGACAAGGAGCCACGCGTCTTTAATGTTCTGTTGTACAGTATGGCGCACGTCTGTGGTAACACTTTGAGCTGGACCTAGCCTAGCGTAGTACTACGGAGTTTATATAGAAAAAGAGGTCAGCTTATACTGGTTTTGTTAGCACTGACGTGCGGCCTACCGTACTACATTTATACGCACAAGTTGTGTGCCCCATGGTACTTCCGATCGACAAAAATGACGAACTTCCATACAAACTTTCATACCTTATTGAACCCCTTTAGGAAATGAATTTTCTAAAATGCTCTCTTTGGATATAGAAGGAACCCTCGTGCAAAATTTCATGCTTCTAGGCCCAGAGGTTTAGGCTGTGCGTTGTCTGCCTGTTTATGAATTTAAGATTTTTATTAAGTCGATAGGTACGTGGTCTGAGTTTTTGCACACAACACTGTAAGCTGAGGCCCCACGAACCGCAAGGCGCGCGTCGCAGTGTGTGATCCGTTTTTCCGTCGCTTCCGCCTGCTTATTGACAACAAAATATTGTAAAAAAAAAAACATATTTACATCTAGGTCCAGTGCAGATTTTCTCATTATTGACAGATATCTCAGTGATTTTCGGCAGCGGCGAGATCACGGAGAAGTTAACCCGGTAACGGATAGTTTCCCCCCTGTTATACTTCCCCAAAATGTCATCGGGTCCAAGGATCTCGACTCCCGAATCCTGGTTAACATAAAAAAGTAATTTTAAAAATTATGGAAGGAATGTTGTGGTTGCTGCATTTAAAAGTATTTTTTTTATGTTTCTGCGAGTTATTTAATTTACAACCCCTTGCAATGCTACAAATTGATAATATGCGTCCATCTCCATCACTCCCATGGGCTGTAAGCAAATGATGTATATGTTGATCTATCATATATTCGTCCGGATTTGCCCGGATATTGGTCAATATCCGGGCTTTGTCCTTTGCCTGGAATTTTAGAAATTATGCATTCGGCACAGGTTGTAATCAAAATAATCGACTAAAAAATAAAGTTGTCAAAACCACGATTATTTAATCTGTTGTGACTTTGACAGATAAAAGTAAAAAATGTCATCGAAAAATTTTATGAAAATTTTGATTATGTTTTTTTTTTTATTTAGTTTTTTGCGATGGTAGCAATAAAAAGAATACGGTGGAAAATCTGACAAATATGAAACTTTTCGCAGCCGCCATCTTGGATTTTAGTTTAAAGGTGGTACAAAACATAAGTGCCGATTCTCGTCCCAAAATTCTCTAAACTAGACCAAAATGTAGTTAATTCCTGTCAAACGACATCCCATTCTGAAATTGACTAAAGTGACACAACTTAACTTTATTATAGTTTGACAGCACTAATGCCGTTTTAGTTTGAATACCTAAGTATTAAATTTAGTGAAAATGGTAATTTTGCTATTCTTACGTTTTACATCAAATATTTTGATTGTCAAACTAAATTAGACTATTTTTAACCGCCATTAAAAAGGTGTGGAATAACATTTGTTGTGTTGAACTAAAATTTACATTTCTCTTCTATTTCTTGAAAGTATGGATACTTGTGAGCTTGGAAAATCTTTAAAAATCAGTATGACAGCTTATGTGATTGCAGCTGTTGTCGATTCGGCAGAAATAAATAATAAAATTATTGTTATTAGAATACAATACAAAATGCATTCGTGAAAACATATAAAGATGTTTACCGAATAACTTAAATTCTGCATTATGATTTGGAAAAGAAGTGGATAAAGGCTTGTGCAGACCAGCGCGACTTGTCGCGCGACGCGACACGAACAATACAATTTCTAAGAAAACTTCACAGTATAACAATAAACGGTGTCGCGTCGCGCGACAAGTCGTGCTGGTCTGCACAAGCCTTTAATCCACTTCCAAATACTGTGAAATAAGTTTTTTTTTTTTTTTTGAAACTATCAAGAAAGGGTTCAGTTGGAAAGATTGCGAAACCGTTCCAACCCATTCGACGAGTTCGACGACATGCTGAAGATTTCCTTACTAAATAATTACTATAATTCACCAATCAATTGATATCAAATTCAAGATGACTTGGATAGGGCTTTCCGACGGCCATGAGAATACCGAAGATTTTCAACTTACTGAACGAAAAACTTTTTTTTTTTTTGCTACTTGCACCTTTAAAAATATAATTACATAACGTATAAATTATCATTGAAACATATTAACGCCTTAAGAGCTGTAAGGGGGAGCCCACAACAACCGGACTCCCCAAATTTCAACCTCACCTGCGCGGTGGTATAACCATTCAATAAGCCAACCTACATTCTCCAGAGCTATGACGGGCAGCACCGTTATTGTTACGCAAGGATTGGCTCTGCGTTCACCAACCCGCTTGACCCAGCGTGGTGACTACGGGTATTAATCCTCCCTAATGACACAGGTGCCAAAACAAAGGCCCCAATTTCCTGGTGGCCCCGTTATTCCTGGTCAAGGTAGCGGTAACTGGAAACCAAGGGCACTGCTGACAAGAAAGCCGACGAGGTAGTCAAAACACTATGTGATGTGTCCCGCAAACTTTTGTAGGCGCAGCGAAAAAGTAAGATGTCCGAACTTTCGTCGGAGACTCTCGGACTAATGAGCCTTAGACCTAAAAATCATACAGCTGACGCGCCGCGACCTTCGGTGCACAAACACCCATGGCATTAAGGTCACGATTCAGTAGAACCAAGAGTCGAAAGTTTTCGCTCAGCAATTAGGAAGGTCGGAGTTGAGAAGTCCAAGTTGCTGGAGGAAGTCAAGGACTTTTATGAGTACTTATACTCAACGCGGACGGCGGAACGAGCGAGACGGTGAAGATGACCATCGACCCGAATTAACGCGCCACTACACGGAGGACATTCCGGATATCGACCAGTGCGAGATTAGGGCGGCTCTAGAGCAGCTAAAGAATAGTAAGGCACCAGGTGATGACGGAATAACGATAGAGCTCCTCCAAAAGCGGGTGGGACGTCAGTACTGAGAGAGGTAGCGAGTCTCTTTAACTCCGTCATTCAAGAGGGTATAACGCCCGAGGCGTGGAGCAGAGGTGCGGTAATTCTGTTTTTCAAAAAAAGGTGACAATTCCTTGCTGAAGAACTATAGACCCATTTCGTTTCTGAGCCACGTTTACAAGCTGTTCTCGAGGGTCATCACGAACCGTCTCGCCAGGAGACTTGACGAGTTCCAGTCTCCAGAACAAGCCGGTTTCCCAAAAGGCTTCAGTACCGTAGACCACATCCATACTGTTCGGCAAATTGTGCAGAAGACCGAAGAGTACAAGCAGCCGTTGTGTATGGTATTTGTGGACTACGAGAAAGCCTTCGACTCCATTGAAATATGGGCAGTTCTGGCCTCTCTGAAACGATGTCAAATTGACTGGCGCTACATAGAAGTGTTGAGGTGTCTCTATGACGGTGCCACAATGACTGTCCAGGTCCAGGATAAGAAAACTGGCCCCATCCAACTGCTCAGGGTGGTGAGACAGGGGGATGTGATAAACCCGAAACTGTTCACCAATGCGTTGGAGGACGTCTTCAAGACGCTGGACTGGACAGAGTATCAACGTAATCAACTTCGTTTTGCCGATGACATCGTCATAGTGGCAGAGCCGCTGAAAATTTTAGACCAGATAATGCACAGCCTAAATGGAGCCTCTCGGCGGATTGGTCTCGACATGAATTTGGACAAGATAAAGGCCTATACAATTCGCATGTCTCGCCGTGTCCAATCCACATCGAAGGGTCACTTCTCAAGTTGTAAAGGAGTACGTCTACCTAGGGCAAGTCATCCAGCTCGGTAAGCACAACTTTGAGAAAGAAGGTGACAAAAGTATTCAGCTGGGTTGGGCAGCCTTTGGAAAACTTCGTCAAGTCTTCTCGTTGCCAATCCCACAGTGTTTGTAGACTAAGGTCTTCAACGCGAGCTTGACGCTGCCAGAATAGTCGATATCAGCCAAAAAGAACAAAACAAACAAAGAAAAAGAGCACGTGCTGTCATAGTCGTTTTTCGTGTTCTAACGTGCGTGCATAATTTAATACTTAAACCGTTTAATATTAGAAATGGCTGTTCCTAATTTCAGGCTATGTAATTGTGCCTTAAATTTTGATGTCATAATAGTTCGTGACAAAGGCATGTAAATTAGACTCAATAAGTAAAACACGTGGTCATTCGATATTTCCTAATGACGAAAACAGCACAATATCCTAACATGTTAAATGCAGGTAAGTACCTACTTAATTAATTTACTTACTTAAGTGCACATAGTTTATTTTAATGCTTCTTACATTTGCATATTACCTCATCGTATTATAATTATTTAGAAGATTATCTAAACATGTATGTGTGTTTAAATTAAAATCAGAGGTTTTATAGTATCACATGAGTGTAGCTAGTAATGTGCAGTTTCATACCTTTTTTTTTTTTTTTTTTTTTTTTTCAGGATGGGAAATCATCAAATGACTTCTCCCGCTCTGGGCAGAGCGAGAGGGTGTGTCAGACTTTTACTGACTAAAACCCACCCGTGTTCCTTCCGTTGCCTGTGTGCCGGGGCCGCGTTATCCCTTTCGGACAAACCCGCAACCCCAGCAGGGCAGTTTCATACCTGAGAACTTCTTAGATGTAATTTTCATGGTCATCGGGGGTGCTGATATCGATAAGAGGTCAAATCAAGTGTTATTTATCGTATGTTTTTTTTTTTTGTAGAGCGAAATACAAAAATGAAAAGTGTATTAATGCAGCATGGAAGAAACAATCTTTGAATGGTGAACATGTGCAGCTTGATCTCGGATTTTACTATATTTTTTCATTTTATTTTAGCAACAAAGAGATGGCCGTTGACGGATGACGTATACTATCAAAGGAATATTTGTTTTAATTGTTTAAATTATTAGACACACCAAGCAAAAAATAAAAATAAAAAGATGTTTCAGATTTTCATTTTTACCGAATTTTTTATTGAAATCTTTGAACAGTGTGGCCGTGCAGTACAATGAAGACGGACTACAGCGTATTTGAAATCTCGAGGATGCAATATTGAAATATAATTCTAAAAAATATGTTACGGTTTGTTTTAATGCGTTTAATTTTTTTGTAATTAGGTGAGAGAAAACCTATAAATAAAGGTTAAACAAAATTTAACTCTGTAAAATTTTTGCCTATACCGCTATTGCAAAAAAGCTTTGTTTTAGTATCTTGCTCTAGTACTATGCTTAATTTTCTAAAATCGTAATTTAATTTTTATCGAAATTTCCGTAGACGAATATGTTTAATTCTGTAAAAATATAATGGTTTTACACATTTTTTACATATTGTAACCAAAATTTACCCCATCTCGCATTTTTGTTTGTTTTACCTTGATGCGGTCCTGGGTTAATTTTCTATTATTATTTGAAGAGGTAAGTTCAAAAACAAGATTCAAGAAAAAAAATGCTGTTAAGATTTAGTGCAAGGTTCAAACCTAATTTTCCCAGCCTAATTTTAAATAAGATCAAGCAAATATTAAATAAAAACTACTACTCGTAATAAAACTACACAATAAACAAATACATACATGACAAAAAAAGAATGATTTGACACAAACAGACACCATACACAGTTACTCGTATATATATATATTCATACATACATAGATCAATATTATAATATGACATTATGTTTAATTTTATTGACCTTGTCAAATCATAATTATGTACCACAACTGATTTAAATTAATGTTGATATACGTATTTAAAAATTGTTGATTGTTACGTGATTTGTTGTATTTTATAAAAAAAAAATATGAATTAATTGTATACTTTTGCTGTTCCCTATGTCAGGCTTCGTGATTATACCTTAGCTTTAAGCCATTGTAACACGTTTATACTTGCATTATGGAACGCAAATAAAGATATGAATATACAGTGGTTGAGAATGTATCACATCTTAATTCTGCAATCGTTTTTTTAAGTCCAATTTTTTGCAATACCTAAGTTATTAACATTGCTTCCGCCAGCGGCTTCGCCCGAGTGATATCTTTATAAATTATAGCCTATGTTACTCAGTGATAATATAGCATTCTACTGGTGAAATCATTTTTAAAATCGGTTCAGTAGTTTTTAAGTTTATTCATTATAAACAAAACTACAAAGATACTTTCAAAAAATTAAATGTTTTCTCTATAAAATATTATGGAATTATATGGAATGTTTAAGTTTAGATTTAGATGAAAAATTCTAGCGACCCGCCCACGCTTCGCACTGTTTTTACAACTTCATAAAACGTTGAGATTTCTTTATTATTGTATGTTTAATATTAATGCATTATACACATGAACCTTCGGAATAATTTCTCGAAATTATGCAGAAAACAGCTCCGTGTGGTGCCGGACGTAAAGAATAATACCATCCCATTTCTTGCCGTGGGTGTCGTAAAAGGCGACTAAGGGACTCACTAGAGAATGGGCAGCAGCGTTCTCTATGCATTTTAACACTATACTGCGATCGCCAACCCGCCTGCCAAGCGTGGCAATTATGGCAAACCCCCCCTTTCGGGGGAGGCCTATGTCTAGCAGTGGACGTCTTTCGGCTGAAATGATGATGATGACGATGGCGAAAACAAATCAAAATACGTTGTGTAGTAGTTTAGAAGAACAATAATCTCGAAAAGCAACCTTAATTTATAATGTTTATAGACTAGAGATTATGTCTATTAATACTAACATATTACGTAGTAGGTTTAGTAACTTACGTTTCGAACAGCTTGAAAAGTAAATCTTAGTTTTACGAAAGACACATTCCCAACTGGCTGCAAAGTGATTTGCCCGAATACTTTTCCATCGTCATCAGTAACAAAATTAAAAATATCAGCACATGGAGAATTCGAGTGGCCAAACTCAAATAGTAAACTTAAAACGAAAACACAAAAACACACTGAATTCACTTTCATATTTTTAAATTTCGAATAAAGCTTGACAATAAAAACAATGTTCTTAGCGACGTGTTTTCATGCCGCCGATTGGCGAAGAACTAGCATGTTCAAAATGGATGAGCCATAAAAAACAAAGCCGCTAGTATGGTCCAGTGGTACAAAACGTCCGCGACTTATGAGTCGTTTATCGTAGTATATCGTAGGTCATGGGTTCCATCCCAGTCTGGCATACACTTTCCTGGGCTACCTACTTATTAACTACTGGTATTAGATAGCTTTTGTTAGAGTTAGTAACAAATTTTAAAAAAAACCGGCCAAATGTGGATGAATATTATTTATTTTACTGGCCGCAAAATTAAGTTAACTTTCATACTAATAGGTATTATAAATTTAAAAGGAAATCTCTCCGTCTATGTACAAAAAAAAAATTAGTTTACCTACATTTTGACGAGCTATGCGAACATAAATCGGGAACAGCAGATTTTTTTTCGTGTTTTCAGGGTTGTTCCCATCCTGCTGGGGTTGCGGGTTTCTCCGAAAGGGATATCGCGGCCCCAGCACACAGGCAACGGTTGGAACACGGGTGGGTTTTAGTCAGTAAAAGTCTGACACGCCATCCCGCTCCACCCAGAGCGGGAGAAGTTATTTGGTAATTTCCCACCCTCAAAAAAAAAAAAAAAGGGTTATTCCCATAGTGCAAGTTGTTCGTAATGATAAGTATATTGACGCCATAATGTTGCATAATGGATGCCCATGAATTTAATTTCACTCTCTGTATGTAGAGATATTACGTGGTCAATGGCGGCACTAGAGTATTTCAAATTTTAATGGTGATAAACTGATAATAATAAAATTAATAATTATGATTTTTAGAGTAAAGACGTAGAGTAAGCCAATAAAATATGATTTCTTTAAAAAAAACTCCCTATCTGTTATTACCTTGTGCCTTTAAAGCGCACCGAGAAAATTGTGAAATAATTGCGTTCGTTTGATCCCTTGCTGCATCGTTACTAACATTTAGTTATGAAATTAATATGTATTATTATTATTAATATTAATATGCCAGTCTTCTGGGCACGTTTCCGGATGACAGCGATGAGGACGAATACTTCGACGCCTAAGTGTCCTTTTGTTTTTTGTATCTATTCGTGTAGTTAGTTATTTTATTTCGTACCTAGTGTTAATAGTTTGTAAATAATTTATTACTACCACTTTATTTTAAAATATAATTGTAATTAAAATTTAAATAATTAAATACAAACTTCCGTAATATGTAAGATATTTGAGGATCCACAACTTGTAGTTTCTTAGATAGATAACACATAGTTTTGTTATTATTATTTTGTTTTGTTTTGTTGTTTTTAAATTACTTTGGATTTTCCAAAGTAATTTCTAAATAATAAAAAAACAACATAAACTAAATAAATAAAAAAAGTAAACACTTCAAGGAAGGTCATCAGTTTTTTAATAATAACAAGTTATAAGTTTTCGATAACATATACATTTTACATTTTTTTAATAAGTGTTTGTTTTAATAATACGAAAGATATACAAAAGTTAGTGCCTCACCGCCCATTCATTATCTTGCTAGATCCCATTCATTAGCTCGTTGCGCCCTTAACGGCTCGATGGATGTCGATGGAAGGCATATCTAGGGATAGGCCATGACGTGGTTAGGACATAGTATACCTTTAATCCCGATAGATAATTTCCGACATCCACGCGAGCGAAGCAGCGGGCAAAAGCTAGTAGTCTTAATAAAAATAAAAAGTAACAGAACTTTTGAGAGGGTCGGATTTTTACAAAGTGTGACGTAAATTCGCATGTGTCCAAATACCAATGACCCTGGGAGTAAATCTCCATTGTCAAGTTACAACGCAACTGCTGGGGTTGCGGGTTTGTCCGAAAGGGATATTGCGGCCCCGGCACACAGGCAACGGAAGGAACACGGGTGGGTTTTAGTCAGTAAAAGTCTGACACACCCTCTCGCTCTGCCCAGAGTGGGAGAAGTAATTTGATGATTTCCCATACCGAAAAAACAAAAAAAAAAAGTTACAACGCAATATTTTTTGTGACTCAGACTGATGTAAAGGAAAATCTTTCGTCGGAATCTGCTCATTTTGATTTTGTAAAAACCCATAGATTAAGAGAAGAGAAGATTAATTGGAAGAAGAGTGAAAATTTTATCCTATTATAAACACCTTGTGCTGAGAACCACATAATTATGGACGTATAGGGTGTATCGTTGTTTTAACATTGTTAATTTTAAGAGCGTTTACGTGTAGCGCAGTAAGTCAAGTTAAGGAAAATTCTTTGCAAAAATCACTCACACAGAAGCACGCGTACATGACTATGTATGTTGAGTTGGCGCGCTCGCTCTGTTTATAGTCAGACTAACGCACTTTGATCCGTTCAATTTAGAGCAATAATTTATAGTAAATATTTAATTGGGATTTAAATCCTATAATTCCTCTCAATAATAATTTTATAATATTTAAATGAAGCAGTTTATTTATCTTACGCTTCTTCTCGTGTTTATTTTACTTTAGGCATAACAATTTGATGAATCATATGTATTTCTTAATTTTCATCTTATATTATTATTACTCCGAGCAACAACAAGCGCAACACGTCATACTCATAGCTACATTATGGGTACTGTTAGACATTAGCACATCGGGGGAACCCCGTCAGGAACAAAGTTCCTTCTCACGTATCATTTAAAACAAAAACAAAATTTGCGCAGCCGCCATCTTGGATTTACATTTTGACCTCAGTATCGACTTTAGACCCCTCGAAAACTGATGCCTCATTTACATTCTACCCCTGCCGCTACTCCTCGCGCTGCCGGCCATAATTCCTTAAATACCGCCGTAGCAGGATCGAGAGAAAGTGTGTCCGCATACTGCCCTACCACTCAGATCGCTTTCAACTTTAGGTAATGGCAAACGTCGAAATAATTACAGTGTCCGCGCTAAATAAAATTCGTCTTCGTGGAAGATGGTGGATCCTCTCCTTAACATCGAACCATATCGGATGAAATATATCGTCTGTACCTGCTCCCGATCGGATAGATGAATTTTTATTTTAAAAAGAAGACAGAACCTGCCATCAGTGACTTCTAAAGCTTCACTATTTCTCTTCCAGGCGTCGTGAACTTTGTTTGAATTTTTGGTTTTTGCCCTTTAAATCCAATATTGTTTTTTTGGATTCCAGCAGTTCAAAAATGTTATAGTGTTTTCATTACTCCACGCGAAGCAGTACGAGGGAGGAGGAGGAGGACCGCGTGAGGGACAATGAAATTTCGTGCCCTCATGCCCTTAGCTACCGCAGGATACCCCTTTTTTTTAGGGTGGGAAATTATCAAATAATTTCTCCCGCTCTAGACGGAGCGGGAGGGCGTGTCAGACTCTTACTGACTAAAGCCCACCCGTGTTCCTTCATTTGCCTGTACGTTGCCAGGGGCCACGGTATCCCTTTCGGACTTTCCCGCGGCCCCAGCAGGCATCGGTCCTAGCGGACCCCTTCCGTTGACATCTCTTTGAGGCGCGCGTGGAACACAACGCGCCGTCGACCCGGGCCTGGTCCTTATCGGTCGGCGTGCTACCCATTGCTCACCGTCCGCAAGCCCGCGCCTACGGTGGCCGGGAATCGGCCTGCGATTCCCGACGCCTAGGGCGTCTCATGCGGCGGCTAGGGGCGTGAGACATTTGCCTCTCCCTCACACGCTTCGTCTCCTCCTTCGCGAGCATAACTGCTTCGCAGAAGGAGGTGACGGCTTCCCACGCCCTCTCGCTCCGTGTTAGTATGAATTTTAGTTCATGACAACTAACTAATTGTATTCCACACCATTTTTAATCGCGATTAAAAATAGTCAGACAATCAAAACTTTAGGTGAAAGACGTCAAATTCAGAATAGCTAAATTGCCATTTTCGCTAAATTAATAACTCAGTGCCATCTTAGTGCTGACAAACTAAAATATAGTTGTGTCAATTTAGTCTATTTCAGAATGGGAAATCGTCGTTAGACATAAATATTTTTTTATTTTTGTGATTTTTTGTCTAGTTTAAAGACATTTGTGACAAGAGAATCGGCACCAATTTCACTAAATTAATAACTCAGTGCCATCTTAGTGCTGACAAACTAAAATATAGTTGAGTTGTGTCACTTTAGTCTATTTCAGAATGGGAAATCGTCGTTTGATAGGAATAAACGATATTTAGTGATTTTTAGTCTAGTTTAGACTTTAGCACCCTAAATTAGTTTTCACTTCAGTAAAATGTTTTACTTACGTACTAAGATTTGGCGATCATACTACACTCATGCAATATCGTTGTATGCACGACAAAGGTCAACAGCGGTCACGCAGAGCGCCGAACGATACGTTAGTCTTTTAGCGCTTTGTGAGTGGTTGCACAAATATTTTTTTTGCTATAATTTGTGCAAAATAAAGATGGCTATAGACGATAACAGCAAACTGCATGTCTATTATCAGAATGTTCGTGGGCTCCGTACCAAGAACGAATCCTTCTTTCGCCAAATATGCCTATGTTCATACCATGCCATTGTTTTAACAGAAACTAGGTTGGTCGACGGCATATCAAACTCGGAGTTATTCGGTGATCCTGTGGCGTCGCAACCGGGATTACTGTCTCACGGGTCAGGCTCGTGGAGGTGGTGTCTTGATAGCTATCCGTAAATGTATATCTGCTGTCCCCAATCATTATTTCACTCCTCGGCCGAAGACTTATTTATTTATTTATTTAAACTTTTCACACTCAAAAAAGTACAAAGGCGGACTTAATGCCTTAGGTATTCTTTACCAGTCAACCAAGGGTGGTGAGGAGATAAGATGGCAGGTGCTCTATTTGAGAGGAACAAAGAAAAAAATAAAATAAATAAATAAAAAATATTAAATATATATTCTAATGCATTATAACTAAAATAGGTACAACAGACTAACTTTGACTTGTGGGTAACTTTGAGTGTACGTCAGCCCAACACAAGAAATTTCCTTAATTAAATTGAATGTTTGCGTCATATATCTGTGTAGGCAAAACCCTTGGTTCTCCAACCAATTATCAAATTTTCTCTATAGTTTAACTAGTATAGTGCTAAACAATCCAACTGATTATTTAGTAATTGGCGATTTTAACCTTAGTGGAATTTTGAGGCAATTAAATAACAACACAAATTATTACCTGTGAATATTGGTAGTGGCGACGAGTACATGCTAACTGATGAATTGCGTATTTTAGGGTTCAGGCAATATAATGGAATATTAAATAGTTATGGTAAGATTCTAGATTTAGTTTTATGTAATGAAATTGTTTCAGTGTCGGAATGTTTGGTGCCTTTATCAGCTGTCGACAAATATCATCCGGCTCTCTGTATTGACGTGAACTTTGCAGAGTACACTTATTTAACTCCCGCTCCCTTTACTCGTTACCTTCACGGTAAAGCTGACTTTGGGGCCATTAACGGTGAAATAGCAGATATAGACTGGACAAACGTACTTTTTGACATATCGCTTAGTGACGCCGTAGACTACTATTATGCTACTATAGCGGATATACTAAATAAGTATGTGCCAACTAAGACAGTCTCTCATAGCTCATACCCTGTTTGGTACTCCCCGGCACTTAAAGCTTGATCAAGGAGAAGGCTAAATATCTCCGTAAATTTAAGACGTATGGCAGACTTTCAGATGAGGCGACCTTTAAAAATTTACATGAGTGGGTTAATAAACTTGAAGCGGGTTGTTACATCAACTACTTAAGCTGATACAGAAGCGACCATCGAAAGGAATCCTAAACGCTTTTGGACCTTTGTGAAGCAGAGATCTAAGTCCAATGCAAAACCCAGTTTCCTCAAGTATGGTGATATGACGATTTCTTCTCCCGAGTCTATTTGTAATGCATTTTCTTCCCACTTCTATTCTACTTTTCTTGATCCTACATTAAATCTGCTGGTAGCCATACCAGTATCTCTACTGTTTACTTAATCGCTCTCTTTTCGTTCTGATCCCCAAATCTGGAAGTCTGCCTTTAAAACTCCGGTGCATAAAAAAGGGTTCAAAAATGAAATAGTTAATTACAGACCGATTTCCAAACTGCGTATTAGCTAAAGTCTTTGAGAGGGTTGGATACGACCAAGTCTACGCAGCGCTGAGTCAGTCTTTTAGCCCTTATCAGCACGGATTTCTTAAGGGTCGTTCCACTGCATCTAATCTGGCTTTGCTCAATGATTTTCTAACGGACAGAATGGACAATGGGGCACAGTTCAATGTCTTTTACACGGATTACAGTAAGGCTTTTGATAGAATTGACCATAATATCCTTAAAACAAAGCTTTTCAACAATGGTATCAGAGATGTACTTCGTTGGTTTACTTCATACCTTGAAAACAAATCTCAAGCTGTCGTTGTCAGTAACTATATGTCGAGCTGGGTTTCAGCTCCTCGTAGTGTTCCTCAAGGTTCCTTGATGGGTCCGTTACTTTTTATCATTTATGTGGGCGACATCGACTCGTGTTTCCACAAATCAAATTTACTTTGTTTTGCTGATGACATGAAGATATTTTCTGCAATATGATCAGATGATGACATGGATGCTCTTCAATCTGACCTGGCGCGATTGGATGATTATTGCTTGATTAATAAACTAGATTTGAACCCTGTTAAATATTCAGTAACCTCCTCCAGCAGAAAACGCGTCCCTCTCCCTACAACTTATAAACTTAAAGGGCAGCTATTAAATATATGCGACGGTGTACGCGACCTTTAACATGCACATTGAGCAAATAGTGGCCAAAGCTTCGAAGTTTTGTTATGAGACCCACTGGATGTTTAAAAAAAGCCAAGACCCTGAAGATTGTTTATTGCTCTTTTGTGAGAAGTCATCTTGAATATGCATCACAAATCTGGAACCCGTGTTGTAGCAAGTACATTGATCGTATTGAGAATATACAAAAAAGATTTATTCGTATTCTATGTTTTCTTAAACCATTCTGCACACAGCCACTAATAAATCTTCGTTGACTAGCAGATTGCACTTTCCTTTTAAAAATTATGTCTAACAAGATTGACTGTCCTGATCTCCTACATAAACTACGCTTCAATGTTCCTCAGAGATCAGTTAGATTTAATCCGCCTATCTCCATTCCTTTTTCCTCTTCTAACTACAGGCAAAACTCATACATGTTGCGAGTGAGTAAGGACTTTAATATTCTTTGATGATTATATATGACGTTCATACCATTATGTCCTATTATTGTGAGTCAGAATAAATAAATAAAATACATTAAAATCAAGAAATTAATTAAACGGTCACAGAGAGCAATCAAAAAACAAAATCTCTTAAAATCAAACCTTTCATTTAGGTTCAGGCCTTGGGAAAATTTTACTCAATTACCTTAGCCATAGTTTTACCAATCATAGCTATCATAACATAAGTTTTAAACAAATGATTAAAAGAATTGCAAACACAAACCTAAATAATTATTCTACAATGGTTTTATTATTAAGCACCTAATAATAAAACTGTAGTAGTAATAGTACTGGTATTGCCAGAAAGGACATAATGGTTGGTGTGGACACCTAATTAAAATTAAATATAGGAAAACTGATGTTGTGTGCTTTTCTTCATTCTGATATTTTATCAGAATGAAGAAAAGCACACACGGGAGGGTGTGTCAGACTTTTACTGACTAAAACCCACCCGTGTTCCTTCCGTTGCCTGTGTTCCGGGCCGTGATATCCCTTTCGGACGAACTCGCAACCCTGGCAGGCATTGGCCCTTACGGACCCCGTCAGTTGGTTGGTGTTGACATCTCTTTGAGGCGCGCGTGAAACAAAACGCGTCGTCGACCCGGGCCTGGTCCTAATCGGACGGCGAGCTACCCATTGCTCACCGTCCACAAACCCGCGCCTATGGTGGCCGGAAGTCGGCTCGCGACTCCCGACGCCCGGGGCGTCTCCTGCAACGACTAGGGGCGCGAGGGCGTGAATCTTGCCTCTCCCTCGCGCGCTTCGTGAGCATTACAGCTTCGCAGAAAGAAGTGACGGCCTCCAATGCACTCTCGCTCCGGACCATGGCCTGAACCAGGGCCGGACGCGAGGGATCGCCGCCGCCGATCGCCTCCGTGAGGACACGGCGGTGCTCCGCCCAAGCAGGGCAGACCTCCACCGTATGCTCCACCGTGTCCTCCGGGCGATCCACACAGTGGTGACACCCGGGCGTTTCTTCCCACCTTATACGGAACAGGCACCTCCCGAAACAGCCGTGCCCGGTGAGGACCTGCGTCAGGCGGAAGGTGAGGACGCCGTGGCGCCTCTCTAGCCACTCCTCAAAGAGGAGATTCTCTTCCTGCTGGAGCTCATACGAGCATTTTAGACTCTTCACTTGTAGTTGTGGATGTTGCTCCAGATAATTCTTTAAACTAGGCAGTAAGACAATAGAAGTTACCCTTTCAATTAACCAATTATTATTAGAGAATAATAAAAAGGTATCTTCTGGCAATATAACTCTAATATTAAACCAAAGGGAGTGCAACATACTTTAAAATCATTTAATAAAAATATCCAAGGTTGCTCTTCCAAATAACTGGAAATAGAATAGTTTTTGGAAAATAGGTACCAAGTTTGATGTCATTTGTTTAACAGAGCATTGGTTAAAAGATCATCAAATGATGTCAATTAGGAATTAAAATGATTGTGTAGTTAGCCATTTCAGCCGAAAACGTAAGATACATTGTGGGTCGTTAATATGAATTAAAAAATCTATTAAACCGAAAGACAATAGACATAGACATCATCAGACTATCTGTTGAACACAACATCGAATTGTCCTGTCTTGAGCTTGATAAGCATGATATAGTATGAGTATACAGACCTCCAAGTTACCAGAATCTATCCGTGTTTGATTCTGTAATGGAAGATGTATTAAAGAAACTTAGTACTAGTAGTAAGTCAATAATCATATGTGGTGATTTTAATATTAACTTATTAGAAAATAACTCGATTATTATTCGAGTTATTTTCACGGGTCATTTGATTTGTCAAATGTTTTTATTTTACCAACCTAAGTGACAGCTTCCTCTGCCTCCTGTATAAATAATATTTTTAGCGATCAGAAGCGAAAAACAAATTAAAAAGAAAACAATTTAAAATAACCTAAAACTGATATATTTCAGAATAGACTTAATTTTAACAATAATTCTATTAATCATCAAAATTCGAGCAATCACAAACAACCGTTAATATTCAAAACAAGAAACACCAAAAATAAAACGAAAAACCACTATAAACATAATGTGGAACGAACTTACTGCAAATTAGCGTAGGTACCGACACCCTCACCGTTTGACGACCGAGCAACAAAAGGACCTGCACTCGCTCGAGCGATCGCTTTTAGTAAGAATTGGTGGGTACCACCACTACCAACAATAAGTTCTGCTTATAATATTTTTTGTAATTGTGATTAATTACACAAAAATATTTTAAACAAGTTGCCATCAGATCACAGTGGACAAACAATAACATTTTGCTCCTACACATACCTTTACAAAAATTTCAAATAAGGTTTAGGTCAATTACATGTAAAAGTTTAGAGAAATTAAATAATTCTTTGGTCAGTAAATTATGTTTTCAGAGTTTAAAAAATATAACTAACCCAAATGAGTTCTACGCCCAGTTCTTTTCACAATTAAACACGCAATTTAATGACACTTCCACTAAAGACTAAAAGTATTTACACAAAGTTCTTGTTTAGTTTGTTTTATAACGGTGAGAGCTTCGTTTTGCACACCGTAATAACGCAGTTTACGCAAAAGCGTGTCATGGTGCACGCAATCAAAGGCTTTGAAGAGATCACAGAAAATCCCAATAGCATTTTGCGAGTTATCTAATGCGTTGAATATGTGTTTCAGTAGAGCAACACCCGCATCAGTAGTTGAACGACCTTTTGTAAAGCCATATTGTTAATTATGAAGGAGGCTATCTAAATTTACACGCGTCCTTAAATTGCCTTTTGTAATTAGCAAATGTATTGTAGTCCGTAATGTTATGAAATTTCCTCCATTTAACCCACGTCTTGTGTTTCTTTTTCGAGATAGTTATAAGAGTCTTTGAGAACCAGATAGGATAACTAACTGATCTGGCACGAGCCAAAGGAGTGTCTTGTTTAATAATATTATCTAACTCATCGTAGAAAGTAGCAATCGTAGCAGTAGTAGTAGTGCCATCTAATCTCTTCGCCACCCTTGGTTGAATGGTAAAGAATGCCTAAGGCATAAAGTCCGCCTTTGTACCATTTTTGTGTGTAAAAAGTTTAAATAAATAAATAAAGTAGTCAGTGCGTCTTCAGAATTTTTAGAGCCAAGAGATCCGGCCACCTCATTTGTTGTATGTTACAGTTAATGTGGTCAAAATAAGCTTTATGAAAATTATATTTGTGTAGGGGAATCTTTGTCAAGGGGATTTTTTTATATCTAAGCAGGTCTCGCAGGTTAAAGCATGGTGGTAAATGTTAATAGGTAGTAGCATAGTTATAGAACAGGAAAATATACAGGCGTTGTTCGATATAATTAAGTCAAGTATTTTACCTTTGTCATTCACCACACTATTGACTTGAGAAGCACCAGGAAGCGAAATGAGAGTATGTAAGTTACCACAATTCGCAGACGCCACAGAGTTGACGGTGGCAACTCCAGGGGAATCCGTGACAGAGGATACTAACCAATTGGCTTTTGGAAGATTGTAGTCACCCATAATATAGAAGCTGTCAACAGTAGTATGACTCAACCCTTCTTGTAACGTTTCGAAATGCTTATTGTACACGAATGTCTTAGGTGGTACATAGGCAGCACTTACAATGTGCCGTTTTTTATTACAAGTGATATGCAATTCTACAATGAGGTGTTCGATATGGTTATGTGAAACGTCAGTACGGTAAGTTAGCGCGACATCTAGCTCAGACGGCTTGAGAGAGCTCAAAATTGCAACCAATACACCGCCACCATCCTGTTTATTTGTAGCAATACGATCACGATCACATCGAAATACTGTATAGCGCTGATCTATAAACTCGCTGTCGTAGATTTCAGGTGTTAGCCAAATTTCAGTTACTACTAAGATTTCATAAGGATGTTCTTGTATAGTTGATCTAGTTTTGTGCGAACGCCACTACAGTTTTAGTAGAAAATTGTTTTATGTTTATTAGACATTTTTAATACATACTAATAATAATACAATGCTAATTTAATACTATTGTATATTTTGTAGTGTTTGATTAGTATTTTTTTGTTATGTATTTTTGTGGTGTACAATAAAGTATATATAAATAAATAAATATAAATACATGTTTACGATATGAGAGTGTTCATACTGTGAATAGATTATAAACACGAAAATAAAATTAATAAATAAGGATATCGGATAAAATTGGCAGTACGGACCACAACACTTGATTAAATTGAGAAAAATATAATATGTGTTAACTACAATACTAGGACGATGTACGTCACTTATCACCAAATCTATTAAGTACATTAAGTGTGAAAATAACTTTGAATCAAAAGCCATGTAGACGGGGCTTAATTTACAAAAACTAGGGCGTATACTTAGAACACATAACAAATAAACATGCAGACGATAATTACTTAACAAAATCCAATAGTTACATTAAATGAATAAAAAGAAATGGATATATTTATATATATATAAAACTAATTATTAATTTTGTCCCTGGCGCTGTTTTCATTGCATTTAAGGTCGGATATATCATCATCTGATCTGATCGCAAAAGCAGCATCCCCGTTTTTTTTACGAAACAGGATGGTACAATTCTTAACCCAAGCATATTGGTACTGACAAAGTTTTGCAGCTTCCTTACACTTACAAAATACTACTTTGTTCCTTTAAAATTAGGTGCTCATTTATGTAAATATTTATAGAGGACCCGGAAATACCAATTTGATCAGTTTTGGCTTGGCTTGGCCTGCCGATACGCGCTTAGGACTTTGTCTCGTAGTATGCGCACGAAGAACTTGACGATAATATTTTTCGGCCTATTGTTTTGCTGATGTGCGTGCGGTACTATATGGGTAGATATGACCAATTTTTAAGGTATGGTAAAGCCGATAGATTCCCCAATTGAAGCCAAGATCTGCAGCTGATTTTAGCTTCGCTTGTCAGGAACGTTGCAAATTTCGAGGTTACAAGCTCTCGCCTGCTGCTCGAGCGTATCTATCTTCGATTTTAGATAGCTGATCGAGGTAGTGGACGGTTCAGCCTGCTGACGTGCAATATTTTCAACCCTTCTTTTCAGGTCACCCTGTTCACTTGCTTGGAACTGTAGTGAATCTTTGAGGCCAGATATTTCTTCGGTCATTTGATTCACATCCTGCTTAAATTCAGCTTGGATAGTACGGACAGTGCTCGAGTCCTGCTCCATGTCCAACAGGCTAGCCTCGATCTTGAATCGCAAATCTTGCATCGAGGTTTTAATATCTTCCTTGAATGAGTCAAGGGTCCCATCAATGTCAGAACGCCAACCCTGCAGAGTTCTATTGAATTCTTAGGTTAGCGTCTGGAGTCTGGATAATCCAGACTGTCTGGGGTAACCAATGCGCAGGTATCACCGTCCCTGGCAGCAGATGACACATACATCGGTGGAGTGCGTGACGATAGCGCAGCTGATCCATGATGTCGCAGGACATGTTTATACTACTGTCCTGATAAATCGGAAACTGGGTAGAAGAAACAGGCGAATCCAAGTTAAGGCGAGTACGACGGGTAATTTTATTGCATGGACGACATTTCTAGCAGGACTTAAACTCCTGGGTCAGTGCCAAAAAATACTGCAGAGTAATGCTTAGACAATTGTGATGGTATTTTTCATCATATAAATTACATAATAGGTATCCAGCCTCAGGAGCCAAAAAATCGTTGCACCCGTTGCAGAGCCTCATGAAAATAAATAAACAGAAGTAACGTAGTTATCCAAAATGGGTTGAAGTGGCGCCACCTATCGTGAACCGTAATGATATGACCATCGCTCGGTGTCTAAATATGAATACCGAGTACCGGCGCCCCCTATCGCACGGCGAAATTCTGGTGATTATCGATTCACAGCTCACGCAGCATCGACAACTAGGAACGCAAGCCTCATGCTGCTACTTTGCGAGTTTAATAGGTGGCGTTGTTTTGAGTTTAGTTTCAGGGAACAACCAGGCAGATTTGAAAACAAGCCATTTGCACTATAAACCCTGCATCCAGTTTAACACGATAACCCTTGGTAACTAACCGGTTGTCAGACTTTCGGGCTTCTGATGACCCGTATAATATAATAATAATAATACCAGCCTGTTATTGTCCCACTGCAGGGCAAAGGCCTCTTCTCATACAGAGAAGGCAAGAGCATTGATCACCACGCTTGCACAAGATGGGTTGGCGATTGCAGACTTATATTAACTATAAGTCTAGGTTTCCTCTGTAGTGTATTATTAACATTGAGGGTAACCTCACAATAATGTTTGTTCATACACCGTACCTACAGATAAATAAATCAGTCATTATCTAGCAAGATCGTGTTTCACTTCATGGTGACAGCGTTAAATACGAATTACGCTTTCGGAAGTAATCATTAAAAGAAATCGAAGTGGTGTTAGTGTGTTTATGTGATATACAGTACGTGTTATTATGGAACACGCAAGACCTCCGGCCGAATTAGTTTTAGAAGGTGGCCCGGCGAACCGATCTGACGCGTGGCGAAAGTGGCTCAAACAATTTAAGGTTTTTCTTAAGGCTTCAGGAGTGTACAAAGAAGACAAAGATGTACAAGCCAGTTTGCTTATTAACTTAATAGGAACTGATGGATACGACATATATTCTACTTTTAAAATAAAGGTGGAAGGAAAAGATGATGATATCGATGTTTTGATTAAAAAATTCGATGAATACTTTGGTACCAAAACTAATACAACGATGGCGAGATTCCGATTTTTTACACGAAATCAGATGGAAGGCGAAAACATAGATGCTTACGTAACAGCACTAAGATTATTATGCCAACATTGCGAGTTTGAGCATTTAGAAGACGGTTTAATACGTGATCGTATTGTCTGTGGAGTAATCGACACAGGTGTGCGTGACAGATTACTCAGAACAGACGAGTTAAGTTTAGAAAAAGCGGTAAAGATATGTCAAGCAAGCGAAGTATCTAACGAAGAGAACCGTCATATTGAAAAAACTAAATCTAAGGAGCAAAGTGGCGCGGTTGACGCGTTATTGAGTACGCGAGCACCGAGGCATAGCGGAGCTACAGGGACTGCGGCGCGAGATACACGGGGCCGAGCTCGCGGTGCGCCTGCGATGAAGCCTTGGTACGGCGGTCGCGCACATCCACATGGTTCAGCAGCCGGGAGTACCGCGGTGTCGTCGGGTCGCGGGTTCGATTTTGTTTCAAATCGTGAAACGGTTTCAAAGTGTTGTAGTGCTTGTGGTGGCGTTCACGATGATAACGCACGATGTCCAGCGCGATTTGCAAAGTGTTTCTTGTGCTACAATAAAGGTCATTTTAAAAATATGTGTATGGCTAGAGGTAATAAACGTGTATATGAAATACAGGAGAGCGGAGATGGTGATGATGAGTTATATTATGTGTCGACCTTGGACAAAACTTCACAACATAAAGACAGTAAGTGGTTTGAGCGATTAATTTTGGTCGACAATGGAAAAAGTGAATTGTTTAAACTTGACACAGGTTCGGATCTGAATGTTTTGTCATTAATTAGTTTAAATAAATTAGGATACACAGTAGATGATATTAAACCATGTTGCATAAGGGCACAGTCTTTTTGTGGGAATTTTATTCCAATACAAGGATCATGTCAGATGTTGTGGTCATATAAAGATAAAAAATGTTTAATAGATTTTGTCATATCAAGTGATCGTTGCCAAAGTGTATTGGGAAAAAATACTTGTGAAGAATTCGGATTGGTCAAGAGGGTTTACACAGTCAAAGTAGATCAATATAATGATTTATTTCATGGAATTGGAAAATTACCAGGTAAATACAGAATCATTTTAGAAAACAATGCAAGTCCATCAGTTTGTCCAGTCAGGAAAATACCCTTAGGGATTCGGGATAAATTAAAGGCGGAACTCGATAGTATGGAGCACACGGGGATAATTCGTAAAGTATCTCATCCGACAGCATGGGTGAATGCTATCGTACTGCCGGCCAAGAAGGATGGTAGTCTGCGTGTGTGCCTCGACCCGCGGCCGCTGAACCGAGCGGTGCGCCGCGCACACTACCCGCTCCCTACACTTACTGAGATTGCCGCAAAATTAACGAATGCAAAATATTTCAGTAAGCTTGATGCCCGGTCAGGATTTTGGATGATAGAACTAGATGACGATAGTGCGGATCTCTGTACATTTGGAACTCCATTCGGGAGGTATCAATTTTTACGGTTACCTTACGGCGTCAACTGTGCGAGTGAGGTATTTCACGGAAAAATACGACAACTGTTAGAAGATCTCGATGGGGTAGATTCATTTATAGATGACATAATTATTTGGGGCAGGACTAAGGAAGAACACGATGATAGATTGATAAAATTGCTAGATAGGGCTCGGGAAGTAGGAATTAAATTTAATAGGGAGAAGTGTGAGTTTTGTGTAGAACAGGTTACTTATCTGGGGCATATTTTTAGTAAGAAAGGTATGCAGATTGACACAAATAAGATAAAAGCAATTATAGATATGCCAGAACCGAAGGATAGGCCATCTTTGGAGCGATTTCTTGGCATGATAAACTACTTATCAAAGTTTATTCCAAATTATTCGCAAAAGGCAGGCCCCCTTAGAAACTTGCTGAAGAAAGGCAATGAATGGGTGTGGGACAGTGTACATGAGACTACGGTTCATAAGTTGAAGCAGGCGGTGAGCAGCGCACCGGTGTTAGCGCTGTACTCGAGCGACCGACCAGTCTTGGTCACTGTGGATGCTAGCTCCACGGCTTTGGGTGCAGCGCTATTACAGGACGGCCGCCCGGTTGAGTTTTCGTCCCTCACGATGACTGACACACAAAGGCGATACGCGCAGATTGAAAAGGAAATGCTGGCGATAGTATTTGCCTTGGAAAAGTACCATCAATATGTTTATGGGAAGAAGGATGTGGTTGTGGAAACAGATCACAAACCTCTGGAAGCTTTATTTAAAAAAGGTTTGGATGCAGTGCCGATTCGCTTGCAAAGAATGATGTTGCGCGTGCAACGCTATGAGTTCACGGTGGTATACAAACCAGGAAAATTTATGTACGTAGCTGATACATTATCGAGAGCAGCCTTACCGGAACTTATGCATGACAGAGTAACATCTGAGGTGGAGGATCAAACGTGTTTCCTCATAGCAAACGTACCGTTCAGCGACAGTAAACTCAGTATGGTCAGAGAGGTCACACAAAGGGATAAAGAATGCAAATTACTAGAGTATTATATTCTAAATGGTTGGCCAAGGTATAAAAAGGATTTAAATGAAATGATAAAAGTACATTGGGCATATAAAGAAGAATTTCAGCTGGTGGATGGTGTGATTTTCAAAAACCACTTAGTGTTTATACCACGTGATCTGAGAAGTGAAATGATATCCCGCGTTCATGAGGGGCATCTAGGAATTGACCGATGCAAGCGTCGAGCGCGTGATGTCATGTTTTGGAGCGGAATGTCACGTGACGTGGAGCAGGCAGTGCGCGCCTGCACCACATGCGCGGAGCACGCAGCGCGCAACATGAAGGAGCCTATGATACCGCATTCGATTCCAGATTTACCATGGAGAAAGGTTGGCGCTGATTTATTCTTATGCGACCGGAAGAACTTCTTAATAATAGTTGATTATTTTTCAAATTACATCGAGATAAGTGCCATAACAAATATTGGATCCAGAGCTGTAATTGCTGCGATGAAAGATCAGTTTGCGAGACATGGGATTCCAACGGAACTAATAACTGACAATGGTCCGGCTTTCAATTCCAGGGAATTCAGGAAATTCACTGAAGATTGGTGTTTCAAACATACAACATCATCGCCCAATTACGCACAGTCAAACGGGCTGAGTGAGAGAGCTGTAAGGACAGTAAAGACTATAATTAAAAAATCACTGAGTACTGGAACAGATTTTTATCTAGGGTTGTTAAATTTTAGGACAACACCGAGGGATGGAATTAGTGCACCTTCGCAATTATTGATGGGTCGACGACTAAATACACGCTTACCAGTACATACAGAAAGATTGCGACCAGAACGTAATAATCATGACGATTTTAAAAACATACTTTCAAAACGTGAAGTGTCAAAAAAGCATTATGATATGCATTCACGAGAGTTGCCAGTATTAAAACGAGGAGAGAATGTAATTGTAACAGATGGTGATAACCGTCGGCGACATATGCAAGTGCAAGCACCAGCTCCGCAACCGCGATCGTACTTCCTCACTGATAACAGCGGCCGGAGATACCGACGCAACAGACGGCACATCATGAAGGGTACGAGCTCAGGAGATACCACGGTACATTCTACTTCTTTACAGGGGAAGGAAGATAGCGACAGTGAAGAAAATGAGCGCACAAGCACGTACAGCGATGCGGAAGACATCGATGAAGGGCTGAGCGACAATGATAGGGCAGTGACTAGGTCGACTAGTTCTTCTCCTGATTCTGTTGTAGTGCAGCAAACCCGAGCAGCTTCTAGACGGGCACGTGAAAAACTTGCAATGTTTTTTAAAAAGTAATTAAAATCAGAGATTTTGATCAAATTTTATATGTATTATAATAATAGTAGATTTAATAACAAGAACTAAGTTGGTTAATTTGTCTTGTTTAAGGAAGATGTTGTGCCTGATAGGATGGATATAGCTTTAGGTATATTTTCATAATATTTTGTAATTGGTGGTGGTATTTCGAATTATTTTTCTGTTTTTATAAAAGGGGAAGATGTAGTGTATTATTAACATTGAGGGTAACCTCACAATAATGTTTGTTCATACACCGTACCTACAGATAAATAAATCAGTCATTATCTAGCAAGATCGTGTTTCACTTCATCCTCAAGGTGTTTTCCTTCACTGATGTCAGTAATGTCCAAGATAAACTCAGAAAGTACATATCAATTGAAGAAGTCATATTGGTACTTGCCCGGATTTGAAACCACAACCTCGTGCATGAGAGGTTAGGCCATCACCTTTTGACGACCCGTAACGACTGACAAATCACAAATCAATCCACAAATGACAGCCTGGCCAACGCATGGCTTAACGTGCTTTCCGAGGTACGGAGGTGTCTCGGTATGTAATGATGGTCACCCATCCACGAACCAAGCCCGGCAAGCGTAACTTAATTTGATGGATCAACCCGTCTTGTCAAAGTGACCTTGTCGCGCATCTGTTTTACTTGAAATTAAGTTAAAAGATGTCAATAAACTTAATGAATTTTATGATCCGTTACGTGTTTCTTGTAATTTTGAGTGCTACCTGTTGATTAAATATTTAAATCTCGCAATTTATGATCAATGGTGAAATAAAACCTGTCTTATGAAATGTCTTAGTATGGTGTGTGTGATTTGTTGTAAGAAATCTAAATAAAAGCTGGAAGCACGTTTTTAGCGTTCCGTAGTCAACAAGGAACCCTTATAGTTTCGCCATGTCCATCTGTCTGTCTGCAAATACCAAAGACTAGTTTTAGTTTTAGTACTAGAAAGCTGTAATTTGTCAAGGGTATACATATTAATCACGCCAACAAAGTGGTAAAATAAAATCATGAAAATATTTTTTTTTAGGGTAGAGGAGGCTCTACACTTAAACTGGGGATCTTTTTTTAATATTCTCGTCTATCCCATGGTGTGGAGTGTCGTTGGAAAGGTCGTTTAAAACGACTGTGAGTGTGTGAAAACCATTTGTGGATTTAGGGATCCGTTTGCGCAATATTATGTTTTAAAGTGCTAATTTTTGTTAGAGTCAAGGATTGGTTATGGTTATGTGACAAAATTCACAGCAGCAGCATATATAACGAAATTAAAAGGAAAACTATCACAGCTAAGTAGGCTCCACAAGTTAACAAGTAATAATCGACCAACTTACATTTGCAGCTGTAAAAACATGTTCTCCCATACATTCCGTATGGGAGAACATGTTTTCAACTACAATGTTAAGTTTGTTCTTGGGATAAATTCATCCCAATTACGGAACCCTTCATTGTGCGTGATCCGGCACTTAACCAGTTTTATAATATTATTTTGTGGGTTGAAATAATTAACGGGCGTGTTGCTTTGATTGTGACAACTACGAAGTTTGATAATGGATACAGCGAAAGTCGAAATGAATGTATCGCAATCAAATGCCTTATTGTCTTTCATTAGCTGACATCAAAGAAGGTGAGGTGACTGATGAAGAGGGAACAAGTCACGGGTAGGTTTTAAATCCTTCATAAAAGTTAAAACAATCAAGAACACAGGCTCTCTATAACAAACGCAGCCGATATAGTACCTAAGTATCTTTCAGGTCAAAGCACTATTAAAGTAAGTGTCTTGCATTAAGTACCATCTCCACTTTTTCTTTTTACACGATACTCGTTACGCGTACCAAGTACAAACTGTCCTCGACATACCACAATAAAATAAAAAGTTCAATAGTCGACAAACCAGAAGGACTATGCGAAATATCTGTTTTGTATGGCTCATCCATCTTGATAATAAAGCCAGTTCTTCGCCACTCGGAGGCATGGAACCACGTCTCTAAGAACAAGCATTTAAATCGCAGAATGAGAACCTTAACTCATAATTTTAAATTATGGATGTGAAGTCAGTGTGTTTGTGTGTTTTAGTTTTTAGTTTACAATTTGTGTGTGGCCAGTACTCGACTACTCCTTGCCCTGGTGTCTTTGACTATGAAAATGATGGGCAGCATGTGTATGGGAAAATCACTTTGCGACCAGTGGCGCCAGTGTCTTCGTTAGTACTAAAAATTAATTTTACGGTTGCAGGTCAACTTATTAATAATGTAAGTACATATTCTACAGTTTTGGATTCCTTTAATTTAACTTGTTATTTAAAATTTCTAAGACTATAGGTTTATAAAAAATCATTTTGTTTAAAACCATAGGTACCTTTGTAAAACAAGATAGTAAAAACAAAACTCACTCAGTACAAAAAAGTTTGACAATCACAGGCGCGTGGCTTCTCCTTTGTCTAGATATTTTTTTAAATAGACTGGTGTTCAATTATTAAAAATACTAACTGTGTATTTGCTTAATTTTGTTAATACCTTAATTATTTTTCTAGATTACGTACGATATGGGTAGGTACAGGAAAAGGTTTTAAGAATGATGTTTTAAAGTAAACACAAACTGCGGTTGCGCGCGACGCGGTTACCAGCAAGGACTGCATTAAGAGCGTTTATTCTGAAGGTGGGCAACGTCGCAAATAGATGTCAAATATTTCACTGTTTTGATTAATTTGGCAATATTACTGTGTGGAATAAAAAATGTGGCTAACTAGCAAACTAGAATATTGATTATAAAATGCAACAATTAATATCGTAACACCGAATGTTTAGTTTTAGATGTAAAAAAACTACTTGGAAACTTTCCAAATGCATTTTTTACACCTAAAATGGGTACAACAACAAATTCAATGTTATAATTGCAATTCATTATTAATATTCTAGTTCGCTAGTTAGTCACATTTCTTATTTCTATTCAGTAATATTGCTATATGAATCAAAACAGGTAAATATTTGACAGTTATTTGCGACGTTGCCAACTTTTAGGATAAACCCTCTTAAGTATTGTATTTTCCCACAACAGCTACATAGACACTACTTATCATAACTTGATAGGTACTAAAATAGAGCTTTTTAGAACCAGTTCCCCTTCCAACACTTGTCGGGAGCCGTGACGTGTTTATTTATCTGATGTCGCCGAAGGCCGAAATGCGCCTATAGGGTGAAGAGAGGCCTCTTCACCCTATAGGCGCATTTCGGCCCTGATGAAACTGGAGTGCAATAGGTACCTACTCTACACGAGGCGACCGTACGCTATGGATGTGGAGAAAGAAGTCCTTTTTTTTGGTGGGAAATTATCAAATAGCTTCCTGCTCTGGGCGGAGCGGGAGTGCGTATCAGACTCTTACTGACTAAAACCCACTCGTGTTCCTTCATTTGCCTTTATGTTGCTAGAACATTTTATAAATGAAAGTCTTTTTTGGTTGTTTTTTAAACTACGTAACGGATTTGGATGCGGTTTTCACCATCATTTAGAGAATTTAGGCTGGAAGGTTTATGTGTAAGAAAAATACCTAATGTTTTGTCAAGTCTTAAAAACTTTATTCATTATTCTAGACTGTCCTAACTAAATTCAGCGATCTACTGTTACGAGTTTCACGGGTAGTGAGGAGAGGGTTACCGGGCCTCACATCCGGCAACTGTGAACATAATTAATATCAAGTCTGAAATAACCAACCCGTCTTGAGCAAGCGTGGTGATCAATGCTCGTGCCTTCTCTGTATGAGAAGAGGCCTTTGACCTGCAGTGGGACAATAATAGGCTGGTATTATAATTAAAATAATAGTTTATGAAACTGTTACATAATGAGGGGTATTAAAACAATATTTTAATACCTAGTTATGTGCAGTTTCATACACTACTTTATCTACTTTGATTGAAACTACTAAATAAAACATCAAAGTTAAAAGATTAAGAAATAGTTCAAAAGTTTTTTTTTATGCTATTAAAATGGCGCGCCACGCGTTTGTGCAGAAAAAAATAAAAGTGATAACTTCTTGGATTTACCCTGTAATGTATTAGTAAAAAAAAAAAAAAACATTATTTTGTAACAGAAAAACTGTTTTATTATGATTCTATTTTTAAATTTCGGTATTCTGTTTATAAAGTATGTCAATATAAACTCGTTTTGAAGTTTATAATTCATAATTTACGATACGAGAGTAGATAAAATTTTAAAAGAAACAGCTAAAGGAAATATCTGTGAAAAAGCAATTATTATCCGTCATAAAATATTAGACAGAAGCCATTTTTTTAAAGCCACAATTTTAAACAAGTTTCGTAGAGATGACGCGGACGTTTCGTAAAATAAAATGTCAAAGTAAATGAATGTAAATAAAATTTAATTATGTCCATTATTTACGTAAGGTCATATAAAGTCACATGGTTTAATTATTTTATTCATAACGTGTTGAATGTATTGGAGCAACGACTACTTTCCCTTTTTTTATTTGATAGGTACCCATATGTATACTAATTTAATAAAGCTAAAGAGTTAGTTTGTTTTTTGTTTTTTTTTTGTTTTAACGCGCTGGTGTTCGTTTTAATGTCTGGATATACTAGTCGGTTTTTTTTTTGCGTTTTACAGCCCTTTTCTGGAGGAACGTTATAGGCTATTTAACATCACGCTACGACATTTTACTAACATTTCCTTCTTTTCGGGTGGTTAGTGACATACCTGGTGTCAGAGTTTTAAAGCCACCCATGGGCCTCTGACTTGGCTTCACATGCCGTCGAGAAATATCTCTCAGACATGCGACGTTTCCTCCCGATGTAATAATAAATAAATTCACTAATAAATTAAGTAGGAGTTTTATTCTAAGGGAAAATTTTTCAATACTCAGATATCATACTATTACTATCTGAAGAAAAATATTGCGGTTTGACAGGTATAAAAAATGTGTCACTATGACTAATGCATACTGTCACTCCAACTTTATTTTTCTACTAGCTTTCGCCCGTGGCTTCGCTCGCGTGGAGGTCGGAAATTATCCCACGGGAAAGTACTATCGGGAGGAAAAGTACATTATATGTTAATCCAGGTTATAAACTATCTGTGTGCCAAATTTCATTCAAATCCGTTAAGCCGTTTTTGCGTGATTGAGTAACAACCATCCAAACTTTCACATTTATAATATTGAGTTAGGATCTGTGCTCTTGGAGCTTCAAAATCGTAGGTTGGTACTATTGAACTCACTGAGGATTCCAGTGAGGTTATTACCTCCTCATTGCCCCGACGCCTCATAATACGGTCTAGACAACTTGTGTCGTCTCCACAGTTCTGTCTTATTATTTGTTCATTTGTTATTGTTATTATTTAAACCACAATAACAAATATTTGTATGATCTGCAAGTAGTTGTTCCGGGTCTGGGTGTTAGTGTATGTGAGTTTCTATGTTTGTAAACGCAACCACGATACAGGAAGAAATTCTTAGTGTGGGGCAACGTTTAAAGAAAATAAGAAAAAAAAATTGACGTTGACAGGCGCACAGTAATTATAAAACTCGGGATATTCCTATGTGTTTACCTAATCTTCAGATAAAAGTTATTTTTCAAGTTAGATTTTTCAATGTTACAATAGTTATTTGAGTTGATAAATTTCAAACTGCCATAAGTCCACTACATGTAAAATTTGGGAAATTAACGTTTTTAGTTTCACTTTAGTGTTATGGAATATTGTACTAACAGAGTTATACAGTGTTGACTATTGACTGTGTCTAAGTATTTTAATGAACATTTTAACAATACTCGTAACATTCATATATACTTTGAAAAAGATAAAAAATAGTTTGGACTTATTGCCGATTGATATGCCCATACAGGACTTATGATTTATTGATATGAAGTTATAGTTGTTCGACAACGACAATCACAAAACTTTCGGCAAGACTGACGCTAATTAGTTACAACATATTGACAAGTTTGACGTTTTGTGATTGGACGCAATGGACATGTGAGAATTTGAAAAAAAACTGACAAATTTAACCGTTTTACTCAAGCCTGTGACTTATGAGCTTTTGAAGTGAGCTGTCAAACATAAGTAAAAAAGTAAACCAAAAACTCAAATTTTGTTGTAGGTGGACTTATGGCAGTTTGATATTTATCAACTCATTTATGCTATAAGTGCGGAAATCATCTTACGCACGTGTATCATACAACGTTTTACTATGCATTGTGCGAGGAAAAAAGACAAAAAAAAAACGAGCGAGCCTTACGGCAGTCGCCTGCGGTGTGTAACATCTAACATACCACGACGTATATAAATGATAAAAACTAAATTCATGACTTGTACTTTTGACTTCGACTTCGACTTCGACTTCGACGGCGACTTCGACTTCGACTTAGACTTCGACTTCGACTTCGACTTAAGTCTAAGAATAAAATCTCTGAGAGGAGACGGGCTGACGACGGCCTCAAAAATAAAAAAAAAACAGAAAAGTAAAAAGCACTAGTGAAAAAAAGTGACACTTTCCGCACAAATTGACTGCTTGGAAAACGCTCTTTTCGAGCAAATGCATTGTAAACTTATAAACTTACTTAGCCATTATACTCCAACAAAGAAGAAAAGCACTTTTTACCATGATAATTATACTTTTAAATTCACGCATGACCACACAGGTCGACCCGTACTGGTCACTTGCTGGCACATGAGAAAATAATGTTGATGATTTGCAGAAGTAACTTTATTCTTTTTTTAATGGGACGGTAGCGACTCCTATCTACACTCCATAACCCAGTTATAGGTAACAGGGTAACCCTTGGTTTCCATAGGTAACCAAATAAGTAACGTGAACATTATTTTTTCGAAAAAAAAAAGAACAGAATTTCGAGTGTTAACTGGTATAACAAGTTTTTAATGTTGACAACACTTTATTAATGACCTTCATGGCATACCTATTTTTTTCATAATTTGAGCTGCAAGCAGAAATAAAATAAAAGAAAGAAGTCTGTTTTTTTAAAATATTTCGATGGTGCCAGCAGTGCATGTAGATAAATCTTGTCTGTGGTAATAACTTCAGTGCTAAAAGCTTGTTCTGTGAGTTTTGGTGGCTTTAGTTAACAATGCAACTTGTTAATTAAATAAGAAGTTACATTATTAGAACCTTAAGAACTGGACTGTGTTTTATTTTATTTGAATAATTTGTGCGTTGTCTAGCCGATTTTTTTTAAATGTAATGTCGAATGCATATTAATCAAACTGCTGATGATATTTTTAAACTGGTAAACCAATACTAATTCAATAATAAAGTTTAAAATATGCAGTCTAGCCTGGCAAAACAGAAACATATCCGAAGCAATTAACGAAAAGGAAATTTTGTTTAAAGTGAAATCTTTAACAAGGAAGTTGGTTAAAAATTTAAGGTTAAAGACGAGGTCATGTTAATTGCTCGTAAAAGAAACAGGCGAAATGCAAACCGTCTTCGAACTTCAAACACAGCGAGCATGCTTTCACGTAAGGTTTTGAACTTTGAGCTTTTAATAACTTGTTATTTAAACTGGCCCAATACGTTTTTACCAAACATTTTACAAAAAACATTAACGTAGTAGGTAAGTCTGTAGTAAAACATCTTAAATTAGCTTGAAAGCGACGTTGAGAGAGTACCCAGAATTTAATTTGAAATTCGAATTAATATTCGCTCAGCGTAATAGACGCTAATCAAAATAGGTACTTCGACATTATTAGGAACTAGGAATCTATGAAAATTTGAATAGGTGATCTATTTTTTATTATGTACCGTTTTTTTTTTTTTTTTTATATAGGGCATCTCGTAGCTGACCTCTGAGGTCATGACTACTTAACCGGTCAATCCTGTGGCTGCCTTAAGCTTCTACACTTAAAGCCTCCAGCTAGGGGCAAAACTATGCTAATTACAACTAGGCGAACGCTCGCTAAGGGCACCCCCTGTGGGGTACGAACCTCGGCTTAGGGCGTTCGCTGGGGGAAGGACAGCAAGAGGGACAGGCTGGATCAAAAGTATTTCATTATTATTAATCGGGGAATTTAAAGCTACAGGCTCAGCATCGACGCGGGCTGGCGCATCTTCGAGCAAGGGTCGGGGGGTTATGTCCCGCTATAGTCTATAGTTTTTATACGAAATCCGCACGACCGTCAAGGCCGAACGTGTACCGTTGTACACGGCCGATGCACGCGGCTTAAACCTCTATTTCTACTGTTAAACACGGGCTAATATGGTATGTGGGCAGTTTCACTCTATGGCCTGATGGATATTCAAATAAACAATGGTTTTTTTTTTTCATTTCAAAGTGACGTGGAGCGCACGTCAATTTCGTGCCGCGGGGCTTGACGTCTTTATAAATCGCAGATCGGTTAGATTATATTCAACAGATTTCCTCTGTATGTCATCTTTTGGTGTAGATTTCTAAAATGCGCAAGGTTAGGCCATATGCTCAGAGCGACAAAATTTTGTTGTAGTATTATATCACGCCAAACTTGTTTTGGCGTGAGATACATACTATAATACGTAATCATCGACATATTTTCTACTCAAAACTGCAAAGGTTACTATTGTAAACTAACATGCAAAAATCCCAAAGGCTTTGCAACTTACGCGCAGCAATTCGCATGTCTGTTGATGTCAGACATTTTCCAATTCCACCAAACCTTAATTTAAAAAAATGCATATACTACTGATATCGAGAACTAGTTAATTCATCTTCCATAACAGGTTTTAAAGCTCATTAATTATTCTTCTAATACCCCGATTCATTATTTAAATAGGTAACCAAGTCAAAACAACAACATTAATAACTGTGACCGTCTGAATGACCAATGCTTACCGTGCTTAATATTTTCCTCCTATTTTACAAGATGACATAAAATATCCCCCTTTTCCTGGCAAGGGGGCCGTACAGAGTTAACAGCGACTGTTTAATCATAAATTTTTGACGTTTGAACGTCATTTAACTAGCAACGTCAACAAATAAAGCAACGTATGTAATATATAAACCGTAAACGTACAATACACCCCAAAGTGTACAGCTTGGTAGGTAGGTAGGTATTACGCAGTGCTAATAAGTAATGTAGGTACCACCTATGTAGAAATCGGCACACAGTGACATAATGTACACACACGTACATTGAATAAGATACAGTCGTCCGCACGTCAGTAGTAATACTTTGACCTTGAGCTGGCCTAGCGTAGTATCGAGTTTCAATAGAATGAGAAGCCAGCATAGACTGGTTTACTGGGTACTACCGACGTGGCGCCTACTATACGTGCTATTAGGCTATTATTTGTTATAAACAGTCGCACTAAGTGCGTAATTTACATTGAAGCAAATAACCATTTCCACATTGTAAGTAAATACTTATTTACCATTATTTTAAAGGTGTGAATAAACGCCAGTAGTCTTGTCTTGAATCATAAATAATATTTTGTTCCGTGCGGAAATCTAGGTGTTTTCAACAAAAAACAAATATTTGATCACATTTATTGATTTATTTATTTATTTATCATCATACATCTACCCTTACAGCTAACCAATGCGGTAAATGTGCCTTAATTAATACTTTAACATAATTGTTCCTTATAACTAATACCTAAAACTAATTACAAACAAAGCATTCCTTGTGAATTCACTCAGAGAACAACAGAATAGGTCTGTCTCACTCGCTATGAGGTTGAACGTGCAGAGTGCACGCGTCAGCGGCGCGGCGCCTCCTTCAGAAGGTTGGTCCTAGCACGCGGTTCCACCAGCAGTCGTGGCTGCCGTAGTCGCCACACGTACCTGTATGGAACACACAGACTCACCTGGCCTAAAACAACTGCATTATGCACCTTCCCTCTCAGTATTTTAAATATATATGAGGCGAGTGCAAGATCCCTCCTAACCCTTAGCTCTTTGTATCCTACCATACCTAGAATAAATAAGGTTGGATACATTAACGGGTAAAAGGGATAGACTCCATAATAGCGCATATATAAATATCTTATAAATTTATTTTGTACCCTCTCCAGCATGAGACTATATTTAGCTTCATGCGGAGACCAGATAACTGCGTTACATTCTAGCTGGCTCCTCACCAATGCGTACATACATTGCTCGCATGCACATTGCACGTGCTCACATTATTAATATATGTCGTAATGGGAGATGGCTTGAGCTGTTTTCTACGAGTTTTCATTGTCAGATATCAGGTTGTCTGGGAAAACACTGGTGTAGGGGAAAGTAAAACGCACCAGTAAAATGGAAAATTTTAATTTACAGTTTTACACGAATTAACACACGACGCACGGTGGATCGAAAATCGGCTGTAGAAGACATAGGATCTCGATGTCTTAAATGTTATTTTTTTTGCTGGAAATGACTTCTGCCGCTCATTACTGTTCTATAAAATGTCATATGAAGTAATTGTGTGCACAAATGGAAGAGTTATAATTTTTATAAGAAAAAAATGTATGGAGCTGACATGAAAAATGAGGATATCTCTGGAATCGCAAGGATAGCCATTATATCCTTGCACACTGTTATAGTACTATTTATTTGTAAATTTTTGACATACTTAATGTTGCGTAATCTCTTGTGCTTTTTTTTTTAAAAATCGTCAAAATTAAATAATAAAAAATGTTTATGATATGTACATTTTAATGCTTAAATATGGCTATACCAAGTGTAATTTACAATATTTTTTATGCTTAGACCAAAACATTCTAAGAAATCACAAAGTCGTGTTACATACTTATTTGAAATGACATGGTAATTATGAATTACATAATATGTAATCTTGTCTAACGCCTCAAGTCCACATTAGCTAATGATTATTAAAACTTAATACCTATATACCTGTTAAAAGGATATGTACACACGGCTACACATCAAGCTACACATTTCCAGTTTAAGCTCACCTCGCATGGTACGGAAATCCTATACAATGCGAGATCAGTATAAACTGGAAATGTATAGCTTGATGTGTAGCCGTGTGTACCATAATGAGGGTAATTAGATAAACGGTGATCATTAGTCAATAACAATAAATGGTAAACTATTGTATGATTAAAAATAAAAGCAAATTATTAAAAAAAAAAAATAACTTAACCTAACCTAACATAAACAATAAAAGTTAACTTATTTTATACTTCGTCACCATCAGAATCCACTTCAGAATCAGGCTCTACAACAGATATAACTTCTAAGAACTCTGTCGGAGCTTCCTGATCCTGAAGTATCAGTAGTTCTACTGTTTCCTTAAAGTATGTCTGCCTCTTGTGGGCATTTAATTTTGGTCTTGTGGAAGAAATTAGAGGATCAGAAGAGACGATAAGCATATTGAGGATATCCTCGTTTGATGCTTGTCTACTCTTTTTCCTAGAATGGTGTTCTCTGAACCTCCTAAAGTCTTTGTTTCGGGCCTCTGAAGCTTCTTCCGAAAGACTTCCAATTGGTACAATAGCATTTTCTGCAATTATGTCCCCTCCGTGAATCAACAATTTGTGGACGGTTGATGACATGTAGTACCAATCGTACAGTTCCACGTATTTTTCAGCGGTTGTTCTAGCGTATTCTTTAAATTTCGGCACGTCAACAATCTCTCCAGATGTGATAGCTTGCAGAATCACAGCAAATCTGCGTATTAGGTCTTCATCTAATTCAGTGATCGCTGCAGTTTTATCAGGAAATTCAAAAAACCGCTTTGCTGTGTTCCCGTCGTTAGTTGTGCCTGATCCTTGCTTAACGATGTCAATCAAAAGGTTGAGATCATCTTTGAATCGATCTTGAATGAGTTTTTTTCGTGAATGCAATAACTCTTGATGACCTTCTCCTCTTGCAGACCACTTTTTGAAGTCGAGACGATACGCTATGTGTAGAAGACATTCCATCACATTAATGAGATGCGGGCATGAAGTGATGATAATCCGAACTCATACACACCAGAACAAATGGTTTTTGACGCAATGACATCTAACTTATTCATTTCTGTAGGCTTAGCCAAACACAGGTAGCAGGCCGCATTTGACTTAGCTTCAGACAGATATGTACAAATTTTGCCGTCAATCACCGTCATCATTAATTTGTGACTAATTTCATGTCCTTGACATTTTGAGGGAACGAGAGCTTCAATTTCGTTATTCATTGCAGTTTTTTCATTTATGACAACGTCTTTGGTTTCTTTCACAAAACTAAACTGGACTGGACGGCAATACCTAGGTGAGCAGGGTTTTGGATTCACCCATACGGTATCACCGTCAGCTGTCAACTTTAATGGAACCAAAGAGGTCATAAATATGCTGGAATCATCTTGACCACTCTCTATGTTTTGCTTATATCTACTTTGGTTAGATGCACCGTCAAATCCCCACTTTGATATTAATATCAATTGTTTATCTTGTATCGCATCAGGACTACGAATAGTTTCAAAAATTCTGTTCACTGTTAAATCTAGTAACGCTTGTAGTGCAATCTTAGCAGATGAATCCGTTACAGTCACAAATGTCTTCGGCGGGTAGCACTGTAGCTTAGCTTTTTGCACTTTATAGTAAGACGGATATATCTCCTTTGAACCTTCTCGAATAGTCGTTTCCCTTAATGTGATATATTGCCATTTCGATAGTTTTAATGAAAGTAGCAAACCCAGTGCTTTTTCTGGTGAAAATATTGTTGAAGGAGCTGGTTTATTCAACATTTCCTTGATTTTTTCTGCTGCTTCTGGATTTTGGAGCATATGTTCAATAACAGATGCAATATCCTCACGACCATCTCCTTTCAAAAGTGCTGCAGCTGAATAAGCTACTTCATTAGGGTCATCGCCTATATGTTCATCTGATCGTCTCTTCTTCTGCTTGTTACTTAGATCTTCAAACGGCTTTCGAGATCTTTTTGTCATCGTTGAAGTTGATTTCATTGTTGAAGTTGATGGTACAGGTTCAGGTACAGGTTTAGTAGAAATATTTTCACTTGTTGATTCTTGAATGAGCAAATTGGTTTGCACGCAGTTTGGCCAGTCAATATTTGCCTCAAGCCAATTACTGTAATCACGTCTAAAAACTTCACTTTTCCTGTGGGATCGTAACCATCTCTTTTGAACTGCCCGTGTAAATCTTCGACAAAATTCTTTCACGGTAACACTGTGTTCATCTGAAAGGCTAGAGCCCAGTCGAATAACAAGTGTGTTGAACAATAGTTCATGATCGAAAGACGAAGTATCCTGATTGCTCAGAATAACAAACAAATCCAAATTTGTAATAATGCTTTCCATTATTCAAGATCACTGAGTAAAAAGACACGGTAGGATAGATGTTAGTATTAGAAATGCTCTAAATGAACTGAAGTTGTGAATCCAATGTTTGACTATTTATTGTTATTGATGATGGTATCACATTTATCTAATTACTTTCATTAAGTTAATCCTGCACTAATTGCTAAATTAGCGAGTACCCCAAATTATTTTGGTACGTATCCTTTTAACTAGGTATATAGGTATTAAGTTTTATTAATCATTAGCTAATGTGGACTTGAGGCGTTAGACAAGATTACATATTATGTAATTCATAATTACCATGTCATTTCAAATGAAAATCACAAAGTAGGTAATACGACTTTGTGATTTCTTAGAATGTTTTGGTCTAAGCATAAAAAATATTGTAAATTACACTTGGTATAGCCATATTTAAGCATTAAAATGTACATATCATAAACATTTTTTATTATTTAATTTTGACGATTTTTAAAAAAAAAAGCACAAGAGATTACGCAACATTAAGTATGTCAAAAATTCACAAATAAATAGTACTATAACAGTGTGCAAGGATATAATGGCTATCCTAGCGATTCCAGAGATATCCTCATTTTTCATGTCAGCTCCATACATTTTTTTCTTATAAAAATTATAACTCTTCCATTTGTGCACACAATTACTTCATATGACATTTTATAGAACAGTAATGAGCGGCAGAAGTCATTTCCAGCAAAAAAAAATACATTTAAGACATCGAGATCCTATGTCTTCTACAGCCGATTTTCGATCCACCGTGCGACGCGGACGAGTCGTTCACGAGTTCACGTGACTCGGACATTCGGGGATCATACCCGTGTCAACTAATAGTTCGTTTCGTGACCACCGTCCGTTCCGTGGTTCACGTGCCAAAAATAGAATATCTTGCGACTGTGTCGTTCGCTTCCCAAACATGGAATGTACAAATTTTAAACCTTTCTCTACCACCCGCCCTGCTCCGCCACCACGTTCAGCGGCAAAAAACGCCTCTTGCCTAAGTATTTCTAAATACAAAAGTTTACAAAAACAACATGAGAGATAATAAAGATGATTTATGACTATCGTCGTCTTAGAGTTAAAACCTTATATGCGAAAAACTGGTGGGCAACTGGGAATTTATATTATCTGCTGATCGCGCGGTAAAATCTGCTTACGCGATGCAGGATTTTCAATGACGCCAGTACGTAGGTCGCATGTGGCGATATAGATGCCGCCACAAAACTGCGTGTGTTGCGAGGTTTAGTTTTTCAAAAATGTCATAAAATAAAAAGTCAAAGTTGCATTCCCGAGCTTTTCACTCTAAGGCAACGCTATGGAGTGCTGTGAAAAAGGAACAAATTATAGTTTCACAATTTTAAACTAATTGACAAAACTTTACCAAGATACGAGTAACACTATGAGATGACAGGTTTACTCCAAATCTATTATTGGTGAATTTTTGGGAAATGTACTGCAGGCGTTGTTTAGGCGTTGGTAGTTCGCGCCGTGGCGTGGCGCCGACATATATCCCTTTCGAGCTTCACGTGTTTTATGGACCCCGCTGGTGACAAAATGTAAATGAATTGTCACTCATGGGTTTTTTGAACGAAGTTGAGAGCTCCTCCATGCGACATTGTCTATTTATCTCTGTATCTCTTTCTCTCTTTCTGTCTCTTTATCTCTGTCTTTCTCTGTCTCCTTTTTCTCTTTTTCTCTCTCTTTCTGTCTCTTTCTCTATCTCTTCCTCTTTCTCTTTCTCTATCTCTTTCTCTTTCTCTATCTCTATCTCTATCTCTATCTCTTTCTCTATCTCTTTCTCTATCTCTTTCTCTATCTCTATCTCTTTCTCTTTCTCTTTCTCTATCTCTATCTCTTTCTCTATCTCTTTCTCTTTCTCTATCTCTTTCTCTATCTCTATCTCTTTCTCTATCTCTTTGTCTCTCTCTCTCTTTCTCTCTCTCTCTCTGTCTCTCCTCTCTCTCTTTCTCTCCGTCTCTTTTTCTCTACATAAAACAAGACGTGGTCACTCAACTTGAAGGCAGTCCACCTGATGGACAATATTGACAGTTCACTCTCAGCTTACTTCACCTAAGAACCTAACAACCGTGGAGTTGCTTGCCGGCTCTTTTCCATAGGAAACGACCAATTGGAACCGTGTACCTAGCTTCTGACGTTTCATAAGTGCCCTTGTGGTCATAGGAGCCTTTATGCGAAATAAAATATTTTGAGTTTGAATTGAATTTGAATAAGTTTTCATGGTGAGAGTTTCACAGAATGGCCGGTCCATTCATCACATGACCTGAAGTAAGTGGCTGTACCCAATATTTTCGTTGCCCACGCTGCTGCGCTTGCTTTGCTTAGTTGTACAAACTGGGTTGTGGAGGTCAGACAGGGAGTCGCTCCATCTAAACAGCTGGTATTCAGCTGCATTAGGTTAGACTCCAGCCTAACCTAATGCAGCTGAATACCAGCTGTCGGCTTCCAAGCCGACCTTAACATAGTTGAGAAAAGACTAGGCGATGATGATGCTTCGGCTGTTCCTTAAAAACAGCAACAAAGTCAATGTGATCGGTGGCGTCTTGTCATCTTGACTGTTTCCATCTTGCAACTGTAGCGTTAGATCCGTGATCCGTGCATAGGCTCTTTGAGTCACAATCACTAGTTCACTACTGCAATGTTTTAAAGCTTATCCATGTCACTTTCTTAGTTTAAAATGTGATTTTCTTTTTAATTTCCAGAATGATGTAGGCCGCTTAGACGCACTTAACAACACCAACCTCCTGCAGAGGTATAACCAGGGGCAAACAGTCAGCTACCTGGTGCATTTCCCCGTGACATCACCGCTGCCGAAACTGACCGCGCTGACTGTCAATGGTGACACCATCTGCTATGGGCCTGGAGGTAACTATAACTATGAAATGTTTTATTTTATTTTAATTATTAGTGGCAAACAAGCTGTTGGTCACCTCCACTTATGGGCATCTGTAGATGCCATCCCACAAAGAAAGCTAAAATACCTACCTAGATCTCATCTCTCTCCTTCACAAAGAACTCTAGATATCTACACAGCCTTTGTTGGTCGCTAATTCCACGGCTAAGCGATGAGCTTAGATTACACAAATCGTGTAACTCTCCTCTAAGATCCCCGATCCGATAAAGTGATATTGGGTTTTTTCATCAGCTGATAAATGAATGAATCTGTCCGGAGACTGAAATGGTTAAAATTACCTGTCGGAATGTGGTTGGTGCTACAACGAACCGTTATTTAAAAAAAACACTAAGTTAAGGTTTAGCATTATACTCAGTTCTGTAACAATTTCGCCATGTTTTTCCTTGAGTACCATACACGTAGTATAATTTTATCGACACACATACACATGACAGTGGGTTTTTCCACATGTATAATAATGTTGAACTTATGTACTTAGAAGAAAATTGATGTATGAATCTCTTCTGTTATGATGAGTGAGTTCATTCTACAGAGAAAAGCAAATGGGCAATGGTTTTAACTGTAATGTATGTGTACTCACTATGTACTGTTAACCGATAGACGCAATTATTAAAAGTGTGACCGATTACTCTAATATGTTCATAAATTACCTACACTACAAAATTGTTGTATCAAAATCGCGCTGGTAAATCTAAAGCGCGGGAAATGACGCTCCTGTCATTTTCAAATGACAGCTCGCTCAGCCATTGCACCTACTTTCAAGAATTTATCACCAAGGCCCTGAGCAGACGGTGGTCCATTTGTCCGCCACGGAAGAACGTAAGCATTTATGCAATAGCGCACACGAAGGACAAAACGATCGCGCTGCTGATGCTTGCCGGATGACATACTCTGTCACGGTCATTCGCGGTCAAAATGTCCGCCGTCTGCTGAGCGCCCAAGGATACTAATAATAACTTCAGCAGCCAGTTTATCTGATATTCCACATGACATCCCTATAACCGATTTTTTACCTCAAGTTGACCCTTCATTTGCTCTTTTACCCTGTTACCCAGTTCTCTTAGCAAGCTTAATTTATTCTTAGTGAATGGACATGCTTTTAAGACTCTTATCATAATATGAAAAGTTGTCTCTCAAACTATTCTTGTGCATTCCCTCTGAGTTTCGAGGTAAAATTACAAATTAATGTTCTCTCATCTTCCCAGCCATACATCATAAGAGCAATAGTTTCGGATTTTCTAATCCAATGTTCAATTGACATTGACAGAAGTTGTCTGTGGTTCAAACTCTGGTAAGTATTAAACCTACTCAAAAGTTTAATTGCATTCCATGTGTACTTAGTTGTTAACTTAAAATTATATGTGATCATTGTGGACCCTGTTGGGCACAGCAAAATATTAGAAGAGAGGAAGTTTTGAAAACTTAGCTTAGCAGACTTACAGTTTTACAGCACACATGCACCAAAACTTTCATACGGAAAAAAAGACAAATAAGAATCTTAGTAAATATAAAAGGCACCAACAGCTGTAAACGAACAACTGTGTTACATATCATCCGGCTTTCTAAAATAGGACAATGTTTTGAAGATTCGATCTGCTGCGATATATATTTTAAGAACTCCGGTTATCAGTACTTAATTACGAATCATTCATGGATTAGATAAACTAATATTGTTACCTTCGACTTTATCTAGTTTAACTGATAAAAGTCATTACCTTACGTTTACCACTACGTTTGAGACATCCTGTATATCTACTTTTTATTATGATATACGGAAAAAGTCGCAAAATCTGGTTATTATTTATAGTCTAACCAAGATATTGCATACAAAAACTGGAGGCCCATAACTTACGCTTGTAACTATCATTAGGTTATCAATAAACACAATTTATTTTTCCAGACCTGGCCAGTCCCTACGGATACGTCACGACTCTAAGCCTGCAGCACACTGCGTTCCTAGGAGGCGCAGGCGCGGTTCCAGTTTACAACAACTTTCAATACCAACCACAGACAGGGCCACAGCCCCGACCACAAGAGCCAATACGACAGGCAACTGTGGACCATAACCTATTCGGAGAGGATGACGCTACGGCACTAATTTATACCTTTAACAATATTGAGCCTACTTGGAATACTGGTAAGATACTACATAGAAAGAAAAAAATATACCTCAGCATAGTTCTGCAACATTCAGAAATATGTATTTTTAATACGAGTTACTAAACATTCATAAACTCACACGTTTTTCCATGACAATAGGCAAATTTACAGAAAGCCTCGTGCTGCGCTCCTTACATATCTACAGCTACATCTTTTGCTTTGACCACGGTTCAAAAATACATCTGTTAATTATAATTACTTTAAAACTAAAAAAAAACAATGTACACTTTTGAGTAAAAACTGTACATAGTTTTTTTTGTTTTTTATTTATTGCTACAACATTTTGACAACGATTCTTATGCCAAAAATATAGTTATTAGAAATTTGTCTTTTTGTCTGAATGTATGTTCCAGTATCACGCAAATACTACCGGATAGATTGCATAGATATTCCTTAAGAGTCTGGTCAGTCTGTAGGGTATAAATTATTACGCTATTGTACGCAGTAGGAACTGGGGATGAGCAATATTTCTATTACATTATAGTATAATAAAATCGTAGCGGAGTCAAAACTGTACGTTGAATATTTTTGAAAAAAAAAAAAAACAAATTGCTACGAGGTCTGGGAACGATTCTCATGCCAAAAATATAGTTATTAGAATTTTTGTCTGATTGTCTGTTAGTCTAAATGTATGTTCCAGCATCACACGAATAGATTCAGTTCAAAATTTGCATAGGTATTCGCTATAAGTCTGGGCAGTCTGTAGGGTATAAAATAAGGAGGGTAAAATATAACATTATTCCTGGGATTTAAGTTATGAAAAGTCAGAATCTCAAAAAACAAACCTGTGGTAGTAAGTTCGATTCTGATATTTTTCTCCTCACTTTGTTATTTGTGGCTGCTTTTATGCACGTTTCGTAGAACGTAGAAAGATAAAACAGTTTTGGACCTCTTCTGTCATCTACGGTTATAATAAAAATTTATATCTATGGTTAGCTGACTGTTAATGTAAAATCCCGTGTGTTCACAATCTACTGTTACATTACTTTAGTGATAGTCATTCGTAAAGAAAAATATGTAAGAATGCATCAGTCAGTGTATGTATGTGTGTTTTGTGCATTATAAGTAGTATATGCAGCAACTAATGGGGAAGTATGAAATAAAAAGGGGGCAAGAGATGATAATGATGCAGGCACATTATTAATTCATAGATAGGTTGATATTGATAGATTGATATTGATAGATTGATATTGATAGATTGATATTGATAGATTGATATTGATAGATTGATATTGATAGATTGATATTGATAGATTGATATTGATAGATTGATATTGATAGATTGATATTGATAGATTGATATTGATAGATTGATATTGATAGATTGATATTGATAGATTGATATTGATAGATTGATATTGATAGATTGATATTGATAGATTGATATTGATAGATTGATATTGATATTGATAGATTGATATTGATAGATTGATATTGATATGACATAATTCACCCTCTTAACATCGTCATTCATATAGGCTCTGTTAATGCGCTCCTTAGTAAAGCACGCACACAGTAATGCGGTAATGCGATACTGGGGTGCGTCATTTTAGAGTGGACAAGCTATACTCAAAATTATCCAGGTTTGTCAAGCTAAGCAGTTACATGTTTTTTTAAGACAACTCACCGAATGACGAAGTGAACAACACTAATCCATTCACGCAAGCAACAAAGCAGTATCAACCACCGACGCAGCAAATATTCCAGTCCAGACCAACCTACGAATATGACGAACCTGCTTTCCGGGAAACTAGCCGAAGACCCGTACCTGTGAGACCTGTAAGACCTATGATTCCGGTCTATACAGAACCTTTGCCCAACAGACCCCTGAACGAACCTGCGCCAGTAACTACGCCGCCGAAAGCGGTTACTGATAGGTAAATAAGGACTAAATTTTACATTAAAACATGTTTATATAGAAAGTTATCATGTACATGTACTGGCAAAGCTTTAACTTTTTATTTTACAAATGCTTACATCATTTTCTTTCCTACAAAAAAACACAAGATCATTGTGTTGTAATTGGTGAATTAGAAATCTTTCAATTTGCTTCATTCTGGAATCATTTACTTCACTCTTGAATGTCAAACTATCACATTCCACATAGTTATGAATTGTATTCGCTTCGCTTTGGATTTTTGGCGTTCTCTTTACATTCAGGCTCTGTTACCACTACACTGTAGACAGACTATAGATCCTACTGAATCTACTACATATAAAAGATAATAACAAGACCTCCTTCTTATCTCTTTCCAGTGCAGACCGAACCAACTCAAACACTCCAGACGAAGTGATTGAATGCGGCACAGTATCGGGCGGCAATAATAGGTTTCCCCTGATCTACAATGGCAATGCTTACGAAAGGGGAGAGTTACCCTGGCTTGTGGCTATCTACAATTCAGAACAGGGTTCTCTTCGATTTATCTGCGGAGGGACGCTCGTGTCGGATCGTCATATTGTTACCGGTGAGTAGTGTTCATAACTTACTGTTCCTGCAACTCTGTCATCAACCCCAACACATATGGGATTGCTCTTTTTCTGCTTCTCTATTAACTACTAACTCGAGTCAGGTGAAGGATATCCTACAGGTCTCGGCTGACGATAAAAGAGTCAATGCAAATTACATTAATGTCAATGTACATTTTTCATCGCTTCCTTGTAATTGAACCGGAAAGTAATCACGTAAGTATTGACCTTAAAAGAATATTGATTCTCTGCCAAATACCTAAATTTATTTTATTAATATGCAACTTTCTGTGTTATTGCAGCTGCTCATTGCATGCAGCGTCGCGGTACTCTGACTTCCATCAAAGACATCGTGGTCAAAGTTGGGGTACACAACCTGAATGACTGGAGTGACGATGTCACCATCACCAGGACTCTTCAAGCTGCCACTGTACATGAAGCGTATAATCCCGCCACGCTTCAAAGTGAGTATTATATCGATGGTTCTCATTGCATCATCATCACCATCATCATTAGCTTATAGAAGTAGTAGCAACCCTTTCCATAGTTAATTCCATCGGGCTCTCTTGCATTACTCCCTACGGACCATAAAGAAATTGAAAACTTAACCTTAAGGATGATTACCTATGCTATCGGTCGGGACAAGATTTCAACCACCTTCATAAAGAGATATAGATGCATTATAGTTCCACCAATTACATTCATTTGTAACCTTGCTCTATGCTCCGGAAAATTCTCAAACGATTTGAAGCTGGCCGAAGTCCTTCCTATTTACAAGAGCGGTGACGAGGCCTGTGTCAATAATAACTATAGACCAATCTCCATATTACCTATCTTATCAAAATTATTAAAGAGAATCATGAACAAGCGCTTAGTCAATTACTTATAAAAATACAATCTTGTTTCACCCTGCCAATTCGGTTTCCGGTCGGGCCTTTCAATCAGTGACGCCATACCCAATTTGACAGATGTATGGTATGAGGTAATCTCGATAATACCAAAAAAGTTGTCGTAATCTTCATGGACCTGGTTAAGGCTTTTGACACGGTTTCGGTCCCGATACTGTTAGATAAGCTAGAGCTGTTGGAGCTGAGTCGGAGTGTGAGCTGAGTCGGAGAACAGTTCGAACTGAGTTACCCCCAGGTAACTCATTTCGAACTGTTCTCCGACTACTTGCAAACCCGATTCCAGAGAGTCAGGGTGGGAGAATAGGCTAGCTGTGATCTCCCCATTGGGTATGGCATCCCCAGGGCAGCATCCTCGGTCCCACGTTATTTTTAACGTACATTAATGACGTTTGCGATCTGAAAATGCTCAATGGAAGGATTATTTCGTTCGCCGAGGACACAGCGCTCTTGTTCCAGGGTAACTTATAGCAAGAGTTGAGTTTACAGCTGAGCTCAGCAGGGCTTTGATTTAGTCCAGGCATGGTTAGTTTCCAACAAATGAACACTCAATAAGGATAAAACTAAACATGTCCTTTTTTCTATCAAAATCTCTACCCTTTCCTGTCATAATATAACGGCTCACACCTCTTACTGTTTTTTCACACATTCTGCTACTTGCTCATGTCCCACCCTGCATAAGACAGATACATTTAGGTACCTGGGGGTTATAAGATAGCGCGCTTAGCTTCCATCCACACATGCATCTTCTTGTCTCAATAACTCGTAAATTAATTTATATAATTTAAAACCTTCGCCATGTCGCAAACCCAAACATATAATATATTAATTTATACAATGGTATATCTCGCATTACCTCAATCATTGAGTACCATTGCCTCACCATATGGAGTGGAGGTAATAAAGCATCCATGCTGAAGCTGGAGCGTGCTTAGAGGGTAGTCTTGGAAGTGGGTCACTTCTTGCCATATCTACTTACTTCCAACTAAAGACTTGTATGAACTTACTGGTGCCCTAACGGTAGACCCTCCGTAAACATTCCCAGCTTCATTTAAATCCCACGGCTTTAAAACGTAGACGACGTAAATATGCAGTATTTCCGACAGTGCGATTCCATACACAATTTTCACGGCGTCACTTCATGTTTTTCGGCAGTTACCTGTATAATAGGTTAAACGAAATTTTGTCGATTTACCGCACAGTCCTCAAAAAAAAAGATATTTAATTGGCTGAAATCGCTAGATAACGATGCCGCCGAGCAACTGTTTCTCATCAAATCCTAATCCTGTAGCTCGCCGATGGATCCAGTGCGCGCACACATCCTCACAACACAACACACAACATAGACATCTTTCCTCGCACAATAACACTTACCCACAAGACACCCACACACCGCACAGTACACCGTACACTCACACATCCCGCACCACACACCCAACGGCACACTCCACACACGAACATACACCTCATTATGGTGGCACTTCACATCGCTATTCGTGTTCGCGTATTCGTCTTATTTGCCCAAATATGACGATGTGAAGTTACTCTATTCGCCCATATTCGCCTATTTTTCACAAATAAGACATATACGCAAATACACGAACACTCGTATCCGCCAGTTGTCGGTTTTTGGTCACATATCAAAGGATTGCGAATATACTGGATTAGTTCGTTTACCGTCCACACGTGATTGCTCAATAGAGTGCGGTGTTTTATGTACGCATGTATTGGTAATTAACACAGAGGAAAGGCAGTGATAGCCTAGTTGTGTGACCATCAGACTGCCAAGTCATAGCCTTTTCGGATTCATGTGCGTATTGTATAATTATCACTTGCTTCAAAAACGGTGAAGGAAAACATCGTCAGTAAACATGCCTGAGAGATATTTCTCAACGGCATGTGAAGCCAAGTCAGATGCTTTAAAACTCTCACACCAGGTTAGTCACTAACCACACGAAAAGAAGAAGACAGACGAAATAATAAGTCGCTGCTGCCGTCAACACGTCCATCATTGCGTTCAGATTAGCAAAAAGATATCAAAAATATTCTTGAACGTTCGACATATTCACTGTTCATGACGATGTTTGGACGGTATGTTCGAGTTATTCGGAATTCTAGACTACGTATATATAGCCGAATAGCGATGTGAAGTGCCATACATTAAAACCAATCCGTAGAAAACATTTTTTTTTTTCCATTTGTTTTAATATTTATTTTTTCATTATTTTCCGTACTTTGCTTACCTTTTATAAAAATTCAAATGCGTGTGCTTGTACTGTAAACTTCTGCAATGTACCACAAGATGACCTAAACACTAGAAGCCTGAATAGAGATGTGTCCCTCACTCATGAGGTGCCTCGTTTGAGGTACTCGTGATCGCAAATTGAAAGAGTTACTCGAATTTCAACATTGAACCAACTCACTCGTTCACTCGTCCTCACTTAAAAATTGACATTGAAATTATTGACGCGAGTACTCGCGAGTGAGTATTGAGTGAGCTTAGTGAGTGAATGAACCGACTTTCATAATTGTACAGAATATACAGAATGAGTTCGGCTCGTGAGGTGAATACATCGACGTACGACTCCTCGCCTCAAATGAGGGGTACCTCTTGAGGACCTCGCGAGGTAAAATGAGGTACTCCCTCAACCTCATATAAAAATGATGAGTTACCCATCACTAAGCCTGAAGATCCGTAACACACGGTTTCCCTAGTACGGATTCCAGTCTCTCGCAAAGGAGCTTTTGTCTTCATTTATTGTCTAAAAATATTTTTTTTGTATCGACTTCGTGTTCTTCACTTGTGCTAGCTACAGATCAGCCCAGACTGCGCTTAGTTTGCAGTAAGCACGTGCGTGTGTAGTTACGTCTCGTTTCGACACGAAATAATAATAAGAGAGAGAGAGAGCTGGAAGAAATTTCTTAAGAAATAAGCAGTACCTTTGTACTCAAATTATAATTATGTCGTATCTCTATGTATTTAACTGTGTGTACATAAATAATAAAATAAATAAATAAATAAGACGAGATTTTGTCTCACTGATGTTTGCCTGGCTGAACGGACTAATTTGCTTGTTTCAGACGACATCCTGATGCTCACCCTAGACAAACTCGTCAAGTTTAACCATTACATCCGTCCAGCTTGTCTGTGGTCTGGCAACACCAACCTCTCAGTAATCGTGGGAAAGAATGGAGTTGTAAGTACTAACCAAATTTTACTCCAATGTCTAATTAATCACGTTCATACATCTGGTCATACACGCACGCCGGTTGCGACTTACCAGTACTACCCACCTGACCTTTCTGACGAACATCACCAAAAAGATCAGTACTATTATGTCCTCCTAGGGCGTCCCTGCCCGGTCCGAGGATACCGCTCGGTCTCCCGTGAGGCGGCAAGCCTCCTTGCCGGACTACCGCCATGGGATCTGGAGGCAAAAGTCCTCGCGCACATATTATGGGAGTGTCGCGTGGAGGCGAAACGCCGGCGCGTAACTTCGCTGCCGCGAGAAATCACGGCACAGCGGACAGAGCTTCGGCGGGATCTCATGGCGGCATGGAGAGTGCGATTGTCGCAACCCAGCGCTGGGCACGCCACAATTGCGGCAATAAGTCCTCTCTTTGAGGAGTGGCTTGAGAGGCGCCATAGCGTCCTCGCCTGACGCAGGTCCTCACCGGACACGGTTGTTTCGGGAGGTTCCTGTTCCGCATAAGGCGGGAGGAAACGCCCGGGTGTCACCACTGCGTGGATCGCCCGGAGGACACGGTGGAGCATACGGTGGAGGTCTGCCCGGCTTGAGCGGAGCACCGCCATGTCCTCACGGAGGCGATCGGCGGCGACGATCTCTCGCGTCCGGCTCTGGTTCAGGCCATGGCTCGGAGCGAGAGTACATGGGAGGCCGTCACCTCTTTCTGCGAAGCAGTTATGCTCGCGAAGGAGGAGGTGGAGCGCGCGAGGGAGATGTAAGATGCGCGCACTCGCGCTCCTAGTCGCCGCAGGTGACGCCCCGGGCGTCGGGAGTCGCGAGCCGACTTCCGGCCACCGTAGGCGCGGGCTTGCGGACGGTGAGCAATCTGTAGCTCGCCGTCCGATAAGGACCAGGCCCGGGTCGACGGCGCGTTGTGTTCCACGCGCGCCTCAAAGAGATGTCAGCACCAACTGACGGGGTCCGTAAGGACCAATGCCTGCTGCACGCGTAGCTTGAGCACCGTTTTGTCGGCGGAAGAGTAGACAAAAATGACGTTCCGTGTAGACAGTACGACGGCAGCAAAGTAGAAAGACTCAACTGCACTTTTTACGAAATTCACTCTGACATAATTCGACTCAGAATTCTTTGTTTTGTCATAGGACTTTTTCTGTTTGATTCTCTATTTTTACTTATATAAAGACAACTACAACAATTATTCTTAAAATGACGAAGTTCCGTGTTTTGGAACAAAACATATTACAGTAATATTGGCCCTAACCATTTCCTTGGTAATGCCCTATTAACTAAATGATGTAAAATAGGAGAAGATAGCTTTGTTCTTCTATTAATTATCACAATTTTGCATTCAAAACGTTCTTCTGTAAAATCATGATTTTAAGATTTTGTAGATAACCGTATATACTTTGCGGCCGTCGAGTAGAATGTTTCAAAAAGGGATTCCAAAATCAAATTGTCTTCACTACTTTGGACAACTGTCAGTTCTCAGTGTGATTTTGACAGTTTGGGATAGAAAACTTTCTGAAATAGTCTACGTATAAAAGGACCTAGACAAAGATTGTTCGAAACGTAAGACAAAATGACAGATTGTAGAAAGATTTCTACGGTGCGATGTCAAAAATGGAGAAACGAAATGTCAGTTTGTATAGAAAGAGCTGTGTCTATTCTTGTTAGAAATAGAAAGCGTCATGCTACGCGTGCTGGGGTTGCGGGTTTGTCCGAAAGGGATATCGCGGCCCCGGCACACAGGCAACGGAAGGAACACGGGTGTGTTTTAGTTAGTAAAAGTCTGACACACCCTCCCGCTCCAACCAGAGCAGGAGAAGTTATGTGATAATGTCCCACCCACAAAAAAAAAGGGCGTCCCTGCCCGGCGTTTCTACCCACGTCTGCCTTGTAAACACATACGACCAGGGGCCCTATTATGAACTGTTATTTTCAGGGCGTAAACTGAACTGCCTTTCAATTTCGTATTATGAACTTGTGAAACAAGCCGGTCAGCGGTCACGTGACACCCTGGCGTAAATAAATAAATAACCCAGTAACTTTAATACGATACCCCTTGGTAAGACTGGTTGTCAGACTTTCGGGATTCTGACGACCCGTAATGACAGTCAAAGATCCACGAATGACAGCCGGGGGACCAACGGCTTGACGTGCTTTCCGAGGCACGGAGGAGTCTCGGTATGTAAAGATGGTCACCTGTCCAGAGAACACCCCCGGCAAGTGTAGCTTAACCTGATGGATCGACCCATGTGACTGTTATTACTTAACCACGAGCTCCACTTACTTCTGCCCAAATATTGTCTGGAAATACCTTAATACGAATGTTCGTTTGACATTTCTTGACATATTCAAACTGTTCTCACAATCCATTCAATTAACGCTGCTTCAGAGGAGCTTTTAATTGTTTTGGATTTTTTAGGCGAAATTATTCTGGCACTTCTGATCAACGTACCGAATAACGGTAAAATTTTAAAACTCCCACAATGTTTCCAAATAAACATAAGTTAGGCACCGACGAGGACGAGAACTCTCATCCACTGAACTATAATAATTACAACTGCCTATTAAATGGTACACCATGGTCCATGATAATATTATAATCATGTTGAAAACTGCATATTTAGTAAAAACACTCAAAAACACCTCATACCCATATTTTTGTTTTTACTCTTAAACTAGTACTTATGTACTTGCGAAGAGACTTATTAGATTCTGTGCAAAAAGTATCAGGAATTGCAAAACCACAAAATAATTTATTTTGTCACCTTCAAAGTAGACCCTTTCGCTTGCAATACAGCTACGATAATCGCTTGACCCAGTCCTCTATACATTTTTGGTAAGCTGATTGAGGTCTTCAACTCCTTCAGCGAATTTTTTTTATGACTTCAATCAACTCCCAACGTCCGCGAAGTGGTAATTTTAGCCTCGGGAACATGAAAAAGTCAAGCGGAGCCATATCAGGTGAGTTCGTCGTTTGGTCGATGACATTCGTCGAGTTTTTGTTTAAGAACTCTTTCACAATGGTGGTTTTGGGCGATGGTGCATTAATACTCTATAATCACCGTTTGTCCCTCTCGAAAATTCGTAGTGCACTACACCGCAGTATTCGAAGAAAACTATCAGCATAACTTTCGCAGTACTTTTTACACAGAGTAGTATTAATATACAAATAACACGTTAGTATTATTTTATTAGTTTGTGTAATACGTCCATGAAGTTGTCAAATTCCCTGTTAAACAGTCAGTGAAATAAATTGCTTGGTTTTTTTAATGTTCGTAATAGGCCTCCAGATGTATGAAGGTTCCTTATTATATATAGAAAAAAAAAACATTATGCAAAAAGAAAGGATCCCGATGTATGACGAGGCTAAAGGAGTAGGTATGTAAAGATCTTAGCAGGTGCTGTTTTGTAGTGCCTGCCTCTCTACTCCGATGGGAAAGGAGTGAGATTATACAACGTGTAATGTTAAATGCGCAAAACATGAAAATACTCGTAGTTTGATCAGAATAACGAGCAGAATCAATTGAACCACTTTTTAATATAAGTAGGTCACATTTGTCAAAAAAAATAAAAAATACGTTGCCGTGTCTCGTATTAATAGGTCAAGCCATCACATGCGCAAACCCGCTAAAACGGCCCGGTGAAGACCCCTCCCTCGAGTAGAGCGTCGTCGCAGACGCAAGAAACGATCAGAATTGCCAGTAAAACTAAAACAGCACATAAAACCTTTACAATTTTTTAATGATTTTTTTTCTCTCTGAAATAGGTCAATTGAATCAAAAATCTGTTGGGGTGTCTGAGGTTTTGCGCATTTAACGTTACACGCTGTATATAAAATATGTATGCATGTGTTTAATTGATTTACCAATTAAGGGCTGACTTTTCATTAGACAGATAAAGTTCGACGTTTTCTATACAAAAGTCGCAATCACTGTCCATTCCAAGGTTGCCTGGAAGAGATCGCAGAAAGCCATAAGGCCGCCCATTGTATGTTTTGTAGTGTTAAATTTATGATTTATTATGTATTTTCTGGTGTACAATAAACAATATATATAAATAAATAAATAAATAAGATGTCAAATCGCATTATTTTTAAGTCAGGTTAAAGTTATCTGATTGTTGAAAAGTCTGCCCTAAGACAACTATACATCCAAACAGATAAAGAACGTGTTGCTAAACTACATACAATCAAGTCCTACCGCTTATCATATTGTATTCTGTCTGCAGGTGGCCGGCTGGGGTGACCAAGGCGTGGGGGGTATTGGCAAGCAAGCCGAGCCCCATAAGGTGGACGTCCCTATAGTCAGCACCAATGACTGCAGGGCCAGCAAGGCTCTCTTCCACGAGCTTACCTTCGACAATACAATATGTGCAGGTATATAAGCAATTCAGTCTATGACACAATATAGACTGAATTGGCCTGATGGCCCAGAAATTTGCTTGGTTTTGTCTTTGATGTCACTAGCGTCCATCAATTCCTGTAGCGTGCAGGCATCAGGGCATACAGGAAATTATATCATATGTGTACCATCGTTTGCGGAAGAGCACTACATTTGCATTATGCAATGTAATGCATATTTGCCACAGTTTGAACCCACGACTTACATGGTAGGGGGCCATTCATTTATTACGTAAGACTATTTTCGCTAGTTTTTGACCCCCTCCCCCCTAATATAAGAAAAAATAAAAATAGGCCGACCCCCTCCCCCCTGTTTAGTATTTATTAAGTAAGAATCTAAAGGAAAAAAATAATACACGTTTGGTTTGTTTTAATGTTTATTTTTCAATGTATTTTTTTTTTAAATGTTTATTTGTACTTACAAAGGTACTAATAATTTTTAATTTTTGTTGGTTATAAACTTTGGTTTTAATCATTCATCTTTTTCTTAAATAAGATTTTCAGTCCAGGGGCTCAAAACCCACTCGGAAAGTGGATCTGCCACTGGAACATCTCTCATAATAGGTGTTGCTTCTAGTTACCTATACGCATCCGAGCGAACCTCGGCACTCGCGCGGTTGGCCGCGCTTTTTCAAAGTATAATTGTAACTTTGCGCATTTTTGTGATCTTACGTAAGAACTATCGAGACTCCCTCCCACCCCCGTGTAAGAAAAAATAAGACAACCCTCTCCCCCCCTAAATCGTCTTACGTAATAAATGAATAGCCCCTAAGACGGTTCCAATACCGCTGAGCCACCCCGCTAATAGGATGCTTATGTTTCTATTGCCCCAAGCACCTATTGCTAGTGGGTTGCAGCTGAAAATCAGATGGCAGTTCTAAATGTTGCCATCTGAAATGATGTTGTTCGTTTTCGATACTGTAACCTAGTTTGTATGTTTCCATTTGTATCAATAAACGCAATTCTCGTTCATTCTATTGAGGAAACTTCTCTATGGCAGTTTTCTGCTTGTTTTGAATTCAAAAAGCCTAAGATGATATTTCCTTTTGACAGGTGACCGACAAGGTTCGGGTCCATGCGTAGGGGATTCCGGTGGCGGCATGTACCTGCTTCAAGATGGCAAGTGGAGGGTTAGGGGCGTAGTCTCAGTGTCCCTCCGCGCTGACAACGGAGATGCCACCTGCAATCTCAACGAATATGTTGTGTTCACAGACACAGCGCAGTTCTTGCCGTGGATTAAAAATATATTAGCTAACTAATATGTTTCTTTTTTTTTGGTAAGTTTGATAGTTGTTACTTATACGTGCAAGGGTGCACAATTGAGATTGTTTATAAAGTTGAATTCGGATCTGATAGACTCCTTTTCATTATAGAAGTATCGCGGCAATAAGCCTGATGTATTAATTACATTTAGAAGTAGATAGGTATGTCGTGCCCAGAACTTAGAATTGATGATTTCATAAAGTGTTCGACAATTTCATGAAATGGTTGTATTTCATGAAATAGAACTTCGACCGATGGTCTTATCATGATGTGGTCTGGCTAGATCAGTGAATACTCAACGTTTGACGATATGGACAGTTAAACGCACGACTATTTCATGATGAGGCCAAACATTGGTGATCATATCGGAAAATAGTTAGATTATCCACCGGTAGAGGCGGTGATGTCGCTTTGTTTTTGTTGTGCATCGTAGCGGCGGCATACAACAAAAAATCGGTCAAGTGCGTGCCGTGATGTGTGATGAAGGGTTCCGTAGTTGGGATGAATTTATCCCAAGAACAAACTTAACATTGTAGTTGAAAAACATGTTCTCCCATACGGAATGTATGGGAGATCATGTTTTTCAAACCGCAAATTTAAGTTTGTCGATTATTACTCGTTAACCTGTAGAGCCTACTTAGCTCTGATAGTTTTCCTTTTAATTTCGTTATATATACCACTGCTGTGAATTTTTTTCACAAGTCCAAGTACAATCATTTAGCTAGAAGGGGGGGGGGGGACACTTGACTGTAACAAAAAAATTCAGTTAAAAGCTTAATATTTCGCAAACATATCCCTGAATCCAAAAATCGTGTGGACAAACTCACAATATTTTTGAAAGACCTTTCTAACGATACCCCACAACATGGGTTAGATGAAGGAAAAAAAAACATCCCCACTTTACGTATAGGGGAGGTAACCTAAAAAAAAATTTTTTTCTTGATTTTATTTTACCACTTTGTCGGCATGATTAATATGTATACATATGCCAAATTACAGCTTTCTAGTACTAACCGTCTCTGAGCTAAGCCGCGGACAGACAGACGGACAGACAGACAGACAGACGGACATGGCGAAACTATAAGGGTTCCTTGTTTACTACGGAACCCTAAAAATATGATATAATGGAAACCGACCTATTTGGAAGATTTTTGTATTTTTTTTGTTTATAGGTTAGAACTGTAACAAACCGCGCACGAGCAGCGCGATCGGAGCGAGCGGTGACGCGGCAGCGGCCGGCGAGCGCTACTTCTAAGTTGGTCACAGTTACTTGACAAGTTTTACTACACCTTAAGCCATGGATACCCTACATTAATGATATAGCAAAACGTCGACTGACATATCATTAAACGTTGAGATTTTAACGATATGGTCAATTTTCGCTGGCCATTTCATAAATTTATCAATTCTAACATCTAGCTACGATAGATGTACTAAGATGACGGAGCAACATTCCATCGTACGATTAACACCGCCACTGCAGGATGTTCTTGAAAAGCACTCCATTCTCTTTGCTTTTATTAGGTACCAGTGGACGAAATAAGTCACACAAGAAAAAATAAACTTGACGATGTACAAAGTGCACCACTATGTACAATTTTTTTTTATACTCATTAAATTAGATCGGTCAAGGTCAAAGAAATAAGCTCAAAGTAAATTAATAAAAGCCCATAAATTTATTTTACAAATAATTATTCTAAGATTAAAATAAGAAATATATCTAGTTTTGTATGTAAATGTTAGTTAGGTACAAGTAATTGTCAGTCCTAATGTGCATTTTTTATATAATATTTCTACAAAACAGAAGCCTTGAATAACAAATACCTACGTACCTAAATACGTAGCCACAATTCAAATAATAGATATAGTCAGCCGCACATTTTGACATTGACTGCGCCTTTAAGTCGTAGCAGTAAGGGCGATTTTCATAATTGCACTAGTATTACCACAATTACCACAAATATGCGGTTTTTGAAGAAGAAAATTATACATATTAAGAGTATTTTGTATGTACACCGAAAAGGAACCACCAAAATATAATGAATTCTGTTAAATATTCCTATGCGAAAAAAGTCGTTGTTAGAAAATAATTTTATTTTAATGTCGAATTCACTAATAAATAAATTATTAAAGTGCGTCCTTTTTTTATTCTATATTTTATCTACTCGCTAGGAAACTCCCGTACGATTTATTTTTACTAATTACTTGGCCACTAAGGACACCCGCCTCCGTATTGCAGTAGGTACCAGACGTGTTTGTGTTTTAGCCAATGTGTCAACAGTGTTGGGTTTTTGAATAAACGGACCTTGCTTACCATAATCGAAATATTTTATTTCACATAAACTAACGTGGACACTTATGAAACGTCAGAAGCTAGTTACACGGTTCTAATTGGTCGTTTCGTATGGAAAAGAGCCAGCAAGAAACTGCACGGTTACTCTTTCAAAAATAAATGGCTTTTACAATGTTTTCAAATTACAGTGTAGGCCTGTCTTTTTTTTTTTTGAGTGTGTGAAATCATCAAATAACTTCTCCCGCTCTGGGCGGAGCGGGAAGGTGTGTCAGACTTTTACTGACTAAAACCCACCCGTGTTCCTTCCGTTGCCTGTGTGCCGGAGCCGCGATTGGCCCTTACGGACCCCGTCAATTGGTGCTGACATCTCTTTGAGGCGCGCGTGGAACACAACGCGCCGTCGACCCGGGCCTGGTCCTAATCGGACGGCGAGCTACCCATTGCTCACCGTCCGCAAGCCCGCGCCTACGGTGGCCGGAAGTCGGCTCGCGACTCCCGACGCCCGGGGCGTCTCCTGCGGCGACGAGGGGCGCGAGGGAGCGAATCTTGCCTCTCCCTCGCGCGTTCCGCCTCCTCGACACGACAGCACCATCGTGTTTGGTCTCATTGGATATGTATTGACAAGCGCTATTATACTAGGTGGTGTTCAGGGTCTGATGATGAAGCCGGAAGGTGGCCATAGGAACTCCTCAATCAAAAAAGGTAGCACCATCGTGTTTGGATTTATTAGATATGTATTGACAAGTGTTATTACACTTTGAAGTGTCCAGGGTCTGATGATGGAGCCAGAAGGTAGTCACGAGCACACCTCAACCAAACCAGACAGCACCGTTGTGCTTGGTCTGATTGGCATGTATTACACTTGCTGGTGTTCGGGGTCTCATGATGGAGCCGTTCAGATGTTTGCGAAGGACATTCGATCAGTACATATTAACTTTTCGAGAGATAGCGTATATGTTATAAACCAATCTCTGTACAATTGCCAGCTAAGTACAGCTATGGCACTATTGAACGGCATATGTTACCCTTGATAATATCATGGGCATCGACTGTCCACAAAATGCAAAATAACACAGTCGACTATGCCGTAGTTAAAGTCGTTCTCCGTCAAGGAGAGCGAAGCGCCCGTAATAACGGCCGCAACAACGGATTTCACTTATGGAAAAGGCACCTGAAACGACTTAATTATATCTGCGCTGTAATGGATATACAGAAGGTGCCCTAAACATGATCCTTGAGGCACACCACATACCACCTGGCGAGGGGAGGGCGACATCTTTGATCCTCTCCATCCTCCTTCTAGATTTACACGAGCTGTGCCTTTTTTTGCAAGTAGCTAGCTAACCACTCTAATGTTTTCGTTGTAAAACTATAATAGGCCAACTTCGAAAATAACAGTAACAATGTTCATTGCATAGAAGGCCCGTGAAAAATCAAGAATTGCAAGGATTGTTGCCATCCCATGACCTTTCCTAAAACCAGACTGAAGGTCAGGGAGCATATTATTGGCTTCTACATATTTCAAAATTTGGTTATCAACCACCCTCTCTAAGAGTTTCGATAAACTTGAGGCAAAACGCTAACAGGACGTAGATCTTTAAAAGTACTTGGGTACCCGATTTTGGGTAAAGGACGCACAATAACGCACTTCCATAAGTCAGGGACAGCGTGGGTATCTATCGACTTATTTACTATTGTGGTGATAGCCTGAAGGATGGTTGCCATGGTTGGTAACGTAAGCATTATCATATCCAGACTCACTCCATCAATCCCTTTAGCATTTGACCCCATTTCTTCCTCATTAATGTTTCGTAGATCAAATTGAGTTTAAATAAGACTATTTGTATCAAAATATGATAGCTACCATGTGGGCATTATTGACTGTGTTGGTACATTCAGAAATGCCTTGTTGCATAACTTCGTTATGTTGTGAGAATACTGAAGAATCAGAATTAAGATTTTTTGATTACAGATTTTTGGGGTTTTTACTGATGCAATATATTTTGTATTTAATGTATTTGTTAGAGGTTGTGACCTTATTAAAATTAAAATTTAAAGTGTTGAGGGACCAGTTTATCTGCGCACAATTTGACAACGACTCTCTTCTTTTTTTATATATACCTACGCAGGGACCAAAAAAATTTAAAAAAAGAAAAAAAACTTAGTGCTATCGATGTTGTTAATGTTGTAAACGTATATTATGTGTGTTTGAACTGCGTGATTAAATGATAGTATAAATTGATAATGTTTTCTACAAGTAATAAGTCAGTGTGTGATAAAAGTAATAAAAAAAAATCAAAACAATGTCATATTCATATTCATATTCATTTATTGCATTTCATGTTGTTTACAGGTTGTTACATTATGATAGTTCCAAACAATGAACCCTGCTAGGGCACAGCAATGTATAGGCGACAGGTTTTAATTAATTTAACATGCTATCATTATTAATTATTAATACAATTTGTTGATATAGATTAATTTAAAAATTATTAATTATTATTATACATTATGTCTAAAAAAATCAAATTCATTCACAAAGTAGATAACATATTTATCGTACGAAACCCTCACAACCACGAGTTCAACTCGCACTTGTCCGGTGTTTTGAGTTAATCCATTACAAACATACCAAAAATAAAATCTTTTTTTTAAATAATATTAGTATAGATTATACATCTTTTTAACAATAACCAAAGCGTAGTAAGTATCCACTTACCTTCTTAATAAACAGCAGAGCAGCTAAGCACTTTGTCAAACAAAAGACATTTAATTACGTATCTAGTGTTTGGTTAGACTTTTGCATGCTAAGCACGTGTAAACACAGTATAACAGGACGTAGTTACGCAAAAAGGATCTAATCACACTTCTTCCGAAATTGAGTTATATACACCAAACGCATCAAAGTTAACCAATTTATTTCAAATAAGCCCATATAAGGACTTTGAAATTTACAAAAAATATAATTGATTCTAATCGCCCCTTCCAAAAAGTCGCTTTCGTATGGGGAAGAATGGGCAAGAGACTCCGGCGTTACTCTTTTAAAATATTTTACAATATTTTGTACTTCTATCTATACATATAAAATGCTTTGTCTTGAATTACAGACTGACTGACGGATCAACGCACAGCCTAAACCGCTGATCGTAGAGACCTGAAACTTAGAGGGTGTGTTCTTTGTATGAGGATTTTCCGAAATTCTACCCCTAAAGGGGTGAAAAAGGGGGGCAAAGTTTGTATGGGACAACGTGATTCCTTGAGTTAATAAACTTGAAACTTGGCACAAAAAGTACTAGGCATGCATAGATTCAAGATAGTATTTCAATCATTAGACGTTGTGCACAATTTCTGAGCAGTAACCTAACAAAAAGTACTAGGCTTGCATGAATTCACGATAGTATGCAATCATTATGTTATGCTACTAATAGGACTTGGATGGGGCAGACAGATAGTTTATATCCTGGATTAACACATGGGATACTTTTTATCCCGGTAGTACGTTTCCATGGGATAATTTCCGACTTCCACGCGAGCTAAGCCGCGGGAAAAAGCTAGTTAGTTATATGTATAATTATATGTGAAGACGATGCAGCCATAATTAATTTATCTGTCGTCGCTTCATTTTTAATTCTTTTTACCTATTAGGGCCGAGTCACACCGGAATGGCAGCGGCCGGCAACGGCTGCCAGCGGCTGCCAGCGTCCGCCAGCGGCATCCGGCGTCGCCGCTGGCGGCCGCTAGCGGCCTCACGCGACCTCCAGATCCCACGTGCCTAGTCTCCTCTTGACTAGTTTAGTTTCTACATTACATACGCGCGGCGGCCCACAGTGCCGCGAGCGGCCTCGCGTCGCCGCAGACAGCCGCAGGCAGAATCACCGACAAGATGGGCGTGACGCGCGACCGCTCGCGTCATCGCGGGCGGCCTCGAGACCTTTCAAGCTTTTCAATCGATACTGGTCTTTTAAGTATGTAGATAAAGTTTAAAATTATTTCACACTGAAAGTGCTCGCCGCGTCACTGCCGGCCGCTGCCATTCCGGTGTGACCCGACGCTTATGGTATAGTAATTTATTGTAGATGCATCGCCTATAACTCAAAACGAACTTCATGTGGATTGGATCCTTTTTGTGTAATTACGTTTGCAAATAAGATAATGTTATTAGCTCAACCTTAAAATTTTGAATGACAGCCATCTTGTTAAAGCGACCTTGTCGCATAATTGTTTTACTTGAAAATAAGTTAAAGGATGTAAATAAACCAAGGGCGTCGCTAGCCGATGACCTAGGGGGCACGTTGATTTGTGGAGGATGGGAAAATATGAATTGTAGGTACAGTCAAGAGTACATGTAGCTTACACTTGTAACGCGAGTCTTACCTCTACGGCGATTGTAATAAGAACGGTAAAAGGTCCAATGTTTCTAAGCTCCACGAGCTCTTGACTGTACAATAAATAAAACTCGTAAACAAAGCTATTAAAGTAAGAAAAATAGAATAAAAATAATTTCGGACAAAATTGCCTCAAATGGTCTGTCTGGCCATGATGAATGAGGGTACAGAATAATTTTAAAAAATTAAAAAAAAATGAATAATAAAGTGGTCGATCGAGACCCTTTTTTTGATTATCTATGTTAATTAAAACGAAATCTTCGGGGGTTTTTTGTAACCTTCTCGATCACTTTGTTATGAAAATCTTGTAAGTTTTCTGTGCACACTATCACGGTCAGACCATTGTGGCGATAAGCCCTTATAGAGCTTCTTAAGAGTAGGCCCCCACGTTTTTAGTTTCCCGAGCCTGTTAAACGATTGCTCTCACGTTGCACAACGTTGATCGCTCTACCTTGAGAGCGACACATGTCGCTCTCAAGGTAGAGCGATCAACATTTTCAACGCTTTTCCCATTTCACGAAATAAGGTTTCTGACTATATAAGGACATCAACAACGGTTAGATTTGTTGGGTTGGGTTTATCATACCACAATAAAATTGCTACCAAAGTTCGATTTCATTTTTTATGTTCGTTAAATTACAAAATTGGGAAACAATTTCACCAGTTTCTGTGAGATTTGTCGAGACATTGTTTGCATTTGCGTCGGGTGTAATTTAGACAATGCGAATGGTGTTTAGCGTTTTCTTCAGCAAAATGTACTTCTTCTCCACAACAACAGTCTCATCCTTTACAATTTCATTTGAAACTTTTTCGGGATTGTTTTGCACTGTGGCTCTAGCAAAATGCATTTAATGTGATTGGAGCACGCGAACAACAAGTTCCATGAAACCCGAGTATTTAACTCTCAAAATAATAACTTAAAAAATCAGACCGAACTCGACGCCCTGGACAGAAGGGTCCGTACACTCCTGACCGCAAACCGGATGCATCATCCACGTTCATCGGTGATGAGACTGTACATCCCGCGGAAGTGCGGGGGTCGAGGCTTTTTAAACGCTAAGACCCTCCACAACCGCGAGGTGTGCAGCCTCAGGGATTATTTTTTAAAAGCCGAAGTGGGTATGCACCGTGATGTGGTCGCAGTGGACAAGGGACTCTCCCCGCTTTCCATGGCTAAAGAGAACTGGCGCAAACCTATAGTACTTACTACAGATGACCGCAAGGAGGTATGGCAGAGCAAGGAGCTTCACGGGCGCTACTATCGGGCTCTTCATGAGCCCGGTGTAGATTTCTTAGCGTCCGTATCCTGGCTACGTTTCGGTGACCTTTTCGGGGAAACTGAAGGTTTTGTCTGTGCAATTATGGACGAAGTTATCTTGACGAATAACTACCGGAGACATATTATGAAGGACGGGACGGTTGACGTGTGTCGGGCATGCCATCGTCCGGGTGAGTCCATCAGACATATTATCTCTGGTTGTTCGCGTCTGGCTAACGGCGAGTACTTACACAGGCATAACCAAGTGGCCAGGATTATTCACCAGCAACTTGCTTTGAAATATAAACTTGTTGACTCTGAGGTACCGTATTATAAGTATGTGCCCGACCCAGTTCTCGAAAATGACCATGTCACGTTGTACTGGGATCGATCTATCATTACTGACAGGACTATTGTTGACCAATAAGCCTGATATAGTGGTGATAGATCGATCAGCGCGCCGCACAATGATAGTCGATGTTACCATTCCGCATGACGAGAACCTCGTGAAAGCTGAGAAAGAGAAACAAATAAAATATCTCGACTTAGCACACGAGGTTGTTGACATGTGGAATGTGAGCTCGGCTATCATTGTACCGATTGTCGTAACGGCCAATGGCCTGATGGTCGAAAGCCTCGACCAACATCTCTCGAGGCTGTCGTTAGGCGGTTGGATCAAGGGCCTGATTCAGAAGGCAGTACTCCTCGATACGGCTCGCATTGTGAGGAGGTTCCTGTCTCTGCAGCCCTAACCACCGGTAGCTTGGACCAGGGTCCAAGCTACCGGTGGTTAGGGCTGCTTAAAAAATAGTGTTCCGCCGGTGTCGGGAGCAGGCTCCCGACACCGGCGGAACACTATTTTTTATATTTTTAAATGTTTTTTATATAGTTTTTAAGAAATATTTAAAAATGTATTTTATATGTTAAAAACTTAAATAAATGAAATAAAATACTTAAAAAATATTTTATACCCTTATGTATATTTTAGTCCATTTGGTTATAATGCCAAGAACAAACGAAATTCTGGAATTAGCCACATGGAGTTGAAAGCATTTTTTTGAGTCGCCGTCGCAGAATCATGATCAGCATGACGACCAGGTACTACAAGCAGCACCCGTTCACAAGCATAACGCAAAGATCAGCCACTACTCCCATCGCCATATTTAAGGGAAGGAGGCAACCCGACCCCCGACGCTACCGCAAGCAGTGACATCTAAGGGACAGTGACGAACTTGCTGCCGGTAGCTCAGGCAAAAATAATATGATCAATTGACGAGGTCACTAGCTAACCACATATTGCAATACAACTCATAAAAAAACATTGTTATGCGTAGAATATGTCAACAATAAATTAAAATTAATTGACATTATAAAGTCAAATAAAATAAAAAAATTATATAAACTCATATAACCTGGTCAGTAGATAAGCTAATTTTGGGGAAAAAAACATAAACATTGTCTTGAGTTAATCGAAGCGACCGACTATTCTTATCATGTATGTAGTCGTTGATAGAATAATATGCCTTTGAACAAAGCTTGGATTTTACTTTAGTTTTAAACGCATTAACAGGCAAATCTAGCAAAGAAGAGGGTAGCTTGTTATACCAAGCTCATTAAATGAGTTATGAACCTTATGAAGCCGGTGAAAGGGAGCTCGTAGTTTGTCTTTATTTCTAGTGTTAACATTGTAAATATCACTGTTTTTAGTGTATAAGTGTATATTTTGCGTAATGTTTAAGATGCTGGCGAAGATGAGTTCTGTGAGGATACCAATATCTTTGAAAAAAATTCTTAGAGAAACTCTGGCACCTAGCTGGAAATTGCTCGAACAGCTCGTTTTTGAAGGACAAATATATTTTGAATATCAGCAGCTTTGCCCCCACAGCAGAATACCGTAGGACATAACGCTATGAAAATAACTAAAATAGATTAACCGAGCTGTATCGACGTCAATGTATTGTCTTACTTTGCTGACGGCGTAGGCGGCCGAACTGAGCCTACCCGCTAGGCTCGATATATGTGGGCCCACTGAAGTTTGGCATCTACTGTTATGCCCAGAAAAACTGCCGAGTTTACGGATTCAAGCACCTCTTTATCTAAGACGATGTTGGGACCTAGATTTCTAACATTAGGTAGGGCCAACTTTACACATTTCGTTTTCTTAGCATTGAGAACTAGGTAATTTGTCGTAAACCAATCCGTAATCATTGACAGTGCACTGTTTACATCGTCAAAATCTAAATCTAAATCATATGTCCTAATTCAGGTCATGGTCTACCCATGTGCCAAATTTATCCAAATCCGTTAGCCGTTTTAGCGTGAAAGCGTAACAAACCAACAAACAAATTCACTTTCGCATTTATAATATTATTTATATATGTAGCAGATACTTAATGTTTGTGTTCTCTCCCTGGGTACTCACCCTTAAGCGCGGCAACGAGAGATGACGCACCCGCCCGCGCCCTCGCGCCCCCGCCAAAAACAGTGGACGAAAGAACGCGAGAGCGTACGTCACGTTTGCGGAACGCTCGTAATAGTTATTACCAAAATTGATTGAGTTACCTGTTTGTGCCTATACTGTACTTTAATTATATACCTTTTCACTGTTGACGTGCGTTAGAATTCATTTTAAGACCCAACACACACCCTGAGAAGAACTCTCCTACATATATATATATATAGTTAGGATACTTAGGATTTAGTGCACCCTTCGTTATGGCATCAAAATTAAATCGTAAAGGTGCCATTCCACCAAAATAGTGTTCAGCACATTTGTTGACAAACTTTTTGTGCAAAACCCAGCAGTGCGTGTACTTGAGTTGTACATGTAGTTTGTCTGTCTACACTGGTAAAACTGTGCGTCACTTTTGTGCATATGCTGTGCAGCATATTTGTACACGAACATTTTCTCCGCGGGAGCGCTCTGCTTGCTCCATGTAAAAATGTAATTTATGTGTAAAACCAAACCACTTTGTCTTATTTATCTGATATCCAAGAACCCGATGATTCCGAGTCAGTTCTCTCTTCGGTACTGACCCAAAATAATTTTCCAAATCCTCAGTACCTCAGTCGAGGCACAATTGAAAGTTAGACTCAACTCTTGAGTAGCATCATGGTTTTTATTCTTATTCAGAAGAATTCTTGTCATTTTTTCATTGACAAAAATCCCATAGTATTGGATATGTTTCGGCCGCTTGTATAAATTCAACAATTTTATCATTCGTCCCTTTCATAATGTAAGGCAATCCGTAATTAAAACAAAAAAAAGAATGCACATTCGTTATTCAAATTCGCCAGGCGCCACCGAATGTACGCGAACAAAGAAATGTTTGGAAGTGTATAGAGTACGGCATACTAGTTGCGCTGCCTCGGCTCGGCTAAAGTGCCGTAAGAATTGCATTGTCAATGTCATTGTCACTGTCACTTGTTTTTTTTTTCATTGTTGAGGTTAGTTCGCTGCACGTTGTATTGATAGATCCTATTTGTTTTTGATAAACAATATAATATATATACAATGACAGGATTTAGTGTCACATATTGAAGGGTATGAAAATCAACATTTCATACAGTTGTGGAAGTGTGATATTCGTAACATAGAATCAATGAAAAAAGTATGTCCACATAAATTGATCAATTGTAATGCAGAATAATAATACAATAGTGGATATAGATAAAGAGACAGTTGGTGAAAATATAATAATAGACAGTGAAAATGGCTGAAGGGTAGATTAGGTTAGAACTGTGACCACGCAACGCACGAGCCGAGCGAGCGAAGCGAGCGGTGCCGCCGCAGCGGCCGGCGAGTGCCAGGGTTCGTTGAGGCACAAGAGAATGTAATGTTTTGGGAATGTGGTGTTTTACATTCTCTGCCTAAACGGACCCTAATGCGTTGTGTGGTCACAGTTCTAACTTAACCTAACCTACCTTTCAGCCATTTTCATTTGCTACTGCAATTTTAACCAAGGGGTTATTACGACACTTAAGTTCCCTGTCGTACCGTTCTATGTTACCCCTTGCGTCTTTTAAAAATAATGTAGGTACTCATATGTCGCAAACTGACGGCACTCTATATCGTGAAGATAGAGTACCGTTAGCGGCACTTAATACACAGCCGAGATAGAGTGCCGTTAGCGGCATTGTATACACTGCCTAAATGTTTTCACTGCGGCGTGAAAACTGAGTGCGTGAACTCGTGTGGATGTGCGCTGAAGTTACTCCACCACTTGAAGAAGAGCGCGAACAAAAGTTCACGGTTGTGCGCGAACTTTCCAACAGAGTGTGCGGCACAGTGCTACACTGTCCCCGCATTCCGAGTTAGGCTGTAATCGATTTGAGCGATTTGAACGGCCGTTCCGAATAAGCCTTAGCGCGATAACGATGTATTGTGAATCGTCATAGATGACGTCATGACATGCGCCATCTTGCGATAACGCCGACCATGCCTTTTACTAATATCACCGTTAGCGCTGTCAAAGATGACAGTTGTGCTGTTTTGTTTTGAGTCGCATCATAACTTTAGACAAACGTGGCATCTTCGAAATTGTGCTTCTGGGTACCGTGGCCACCTAACCAACGAAGAAGAAGAAATGTGTAGTATAAACACAAAGAAATATGATATGCAAGTTTTGACGTTGAGCGAGCACCGTGAGAACGTTCACGGGCGTTCCGAATTGATGACAGCCCTCAGCTGTCATAATCGTGATATCTAACTCGGAACGTCAAATATTGATGTCAGCGCTGTGAGCGATTACGTTCTTATTCGGAAAGTGGCCTGTGTTGCACACTGGTGGTACCACCTTTACACTAACAGTTGTTATGTTGACGGATGTTATAATAAACAGAATATTGATATCATGCAACATTAAAATTTAATAATAGGTACTTGAGAGAACGGAAAAAAAATTATAAGCACTCTAGATAGACTACTCATAAATACAATAAAATAATAAAGTTATGTACCGTATTTATTTTACTTTACGGCCAGCCGACGAGAAAGGACACAAAGTAATAACAACTGTCAAGCGCGGCGATTAAGTGCAATTTACCTTACGCATGGGTGGAAAGTATTTTGTAGGCTATTATAAAAGCGACTTTCTTCAAGATTAAAGGAGTGCATCTTCCGTATGTTAATACTATTATTTATTCTGTGCCAATACGCGTACCAAGTACAAACTATCCTCGTCACACCACAATAAAACAAAAAGTTCTAAACAGGACGGACCAAAAGGACTATGCGAAGTATCTGTTTTGTATGGCTCATCCATCTTGATATTATAGCCAGTCCTCCGCCAATCGGAGGCATGGAACCACGTCTCTAAGAACAAACATTTAAATCGCAGAATGAGAACCCTCGTAATTTAAAAATATGGATGTGAAGTCAGTGTGTTTGTGTGTTTTAGTTTTTAGTTTACAATTAGTGTGTGGCCAGGACTCGACTACTCCTTGCCCTGGTGTCTTTGACTTTGAAGATGATGGGCACCATGTGTATGGGATAATCACTTTGCAGCCAGGGGCGCCATTGTCTACCTTAGAACTAAGAATTAATTTTACGATTGCAGTTCGACTAATTGATAATGTAAGTACATATTCCACATTTTTATTTATATAAATAAATAAAAAGTTTTTAATGACCATAGGTACCTGTATCATAAGATAGTTTAAAAAAATCAATAATACATAGTTCAAAAAAGTTTAGCGATCACAGTTGGTGGTTTCTTCTTTGCCTGGAAAATTAAAAACATGTCAGTTTAACTAACCCGGTGTACTTTTTAGTGGTGCAATGCGTAATGAGAGTTGCAATGTTAATTAATTACTTAACTCTGAGTTTACAAACTCTATATTTATTCATTTTATCCGACTAAACGTGCGAGTGTGCCTAAATAAGGTTAATTTTAACTAGGTACTTATTTTATTTTATTGTAACACTTTTGGACACGTTAGTTCGAGGATTGGTCAAGTTTGAACTTAACAAATAATTAAATGTTATATTTTGGGGACATTGGGAATAATTGTATGAAAAACTCTTGGGGAACTTGGAGAGATAGGACACCCGTTTGAAAAATGTTTAGCACTAACTGTATTCGGTAAGTGATTTGTGGTGCAAGTGGGTTAAAGTAGAAATATGTTTGGAGGTACCAACGCAACGTGACGCGACGTCCTGCGTAGATCACGGCTACGAATGGCTACGCACGCAGGTACCTTGTAAATAAAACAGGAGCGACTGCGGAAGTCTAGCTGCCTGTTACGAGTGCTACGAAAATCTAGCTACCTGCTACGAGTGCTTCGAAACTCGAAACCTTTCCAATGAGGCCTATTCCTATTTTCATTAACCGTCCGCCCCCAAAAACGACGATGCTTGGATCAAAATATTACCTAAAACTTATATTAAAATTAAATTTTATTTTATTACTTTTTAACGGATTTTTTTTATGTCGCGGTATTTTTTAAGGAACTGTATAGAGTGCCGGTAGCGGCACTTTATCTCTGTCGGATAAAGTGCCGCTATTTGCGGCATAATAGTGGCGCTGCGTCGGTCCGGCTGAAGTGCCGTAAGCATTGCATTGTCACTGTCACTTGTTATTTTCTTTGATTGTTGGGTTTAGTTCGCTGCGTAGCATTGTTTGATAGTATTTGTTTTCGACAATTATATCAAGATGAGTTTATTTTTGAGGAGAGGCTAATGTTAATTTCTTTTGAACTGCTTTTTTAAATTTAACTTTTATTTCCGGCTTTTTAAACTACATACTTATTACTAGTAGACATGCTACGAACGATTCGTGCCTCGCCGAAATCTGCGCAGCTGTACGTATTTTTCCCATAGTGAAGCTATGTAGTTACAAATTTATTCTCATTTCTCCTTCTTACTCCATCATCAAACCCCGATCACCATCTTAGTATCTATAACCTATTTATTGAGACCTTTCTAATGAGCCCAAACCCAACAAGATACCTCTGCTGTAAGTTGGTCAGAGAGTCTGGTATCCTGCAAATTCCTGGTAACGCTGCATGCTCTGTTAAAGGTTCCTATGTTCTAATATAATTAAAGTCGATAAATCATAAGAAATTCTCAAACAGTACCTATCGAACAGAATTTGTTCCTGTTCACGGTCCTGTTTCTCGGCTTCTAATGACCCAAGACAAGCGTTCTTTACAGTAGCTCCTTTTTTTTTGCGTCGGAAATTATCAAATAACTTCTCCCGCTTTGGGCGGAGCGGGAGGGCGTTTCAGACTTTTACTGAATAAAACCCACCCGTGTTCCTTCCGTTGCCTGTGTGCCGGGGCCGCGATACCCCTTTCAGAAAAACTCGCAACCCTAGCAGGCATTGGCCCTAACGGACCCCGTCCTCGCGAGTCTTGCCTCTCCCTCACGCGTTCCGCCTCCTCCTTCTCGAGCATTACTGCTTCGCAGAAGGAAGTGACGGCCTCCCATGCACTCTCGCTCCGAACCATGGCCTGAACCAGGGTCGGACGCGAGAGATCGCCGCCGCCGATCGCCTCCGTGAGAACAAGGTGATGCCCCGCCCAAGCCGGGCGGGCATACCTCCACCATACGGTGGAGGTATGCCCGCCCGGCTCCACCGTGTCCTCCGGGAGATCCACACAGTGGTGACACCCGGGCGTTTCCTCCCGCTTTTACAGTAACTCCTAAGGGGCGTAGCGAGATGTTAAATAACCTATAACCTTCCGCAAGAATTGGGCTTACAAATGCAAAATTAATTTCCAAATCCGACTGGTAGTTCCAGAGATTAATCCGTGCAAACAAAAAAAATACGGCCAAGTGCGTTCCGGACCGTGTCGCTGTTGTGCGTGTCGCACAAAGGAGAGTTCCGTAGTGGTGATGAATTTATCCCAAAAACTTTTTTGCGGCTTATATGAGTCACAGGCAACCAGTATGTTGACTATCCGGGATACCAATCGAAGGCATACTATACTAGATCTGGTGTAAGCCAGGGAAGTAGTATAGGGCCGCTTGGGTTTCTCTTAATGATAAATGACCTACCAAGGTACAAGATGCTAAGTGCTTATTATTTGCCAACGACCTCAACCTTTCTGTCCCCTTAACAAACAGGGACTGTGAAAGACTGCAGAGAGATATAGACAGAGTAGTAACTTGGAGCAAAAGTAATCTCCTGCAGTTTAACACATATAAGTGTGTGACCATACGTTTCTCGCGCGCACACATGGCCCATTAGGCAAAGTTATACGGTGGACGCCTATCGATGGCTAGGCTCACTGAACTGAAAAACTTGGGTGTCCGTTTCACCACTGGACTAACGTTTCGTGTACATATAGTTAAGGAATGCAAAAAAGCATATAGAAACCTAGGATTTGTCCCGAGAATGGTTAAAGGCTTCTCAAATATGAAAGCTAAAACGGCATTGTATTATGCTTTAGTAAGGAGCCAATTAAAATGTAATGCAGTTATCTCCGCATGAAACTAAATATAGTCTCATGTTGGAGCGCGTACAAAATAAATTTATTAGATATAAATATATGAGAGAGTACGGGTTGTATCCATTTTATCCGTTGATGTATCCAACACTATTTATCTTAGGTATGGTTGGATATAATGAAGTGAGGGTCAAGAAAGAAAGAAAGAAAGAAAACGTTTATTTGGACACAGAGGCAACTCACACTGGTTACTTATGATTAAGATAATTAGAGGGAAGATACACAGTGCGGATATATTGCGAAGGGTGGAACTAGTCGTGCCAGATGGGTATGAGGGTCGTCGCCGTCAGCCGCGGTTGCTGGCGGTACCGCGCGCGCGTTAACTAACTAGCTGCGTGAGGCGCCGTTGACGAGCGCGCTCCACACTCTCAACCCAAAAAAAAATAGCAGGAAATTGAACGCGATGTCTCTACGTGTCACTGATTAATTACACACTAACACGTATCACACCCACTTTTACATCCTGTGTGTGTTTCTAAACTTTTCAATTTAATAATAAAACTATCAATAAAAGCGAAAACTGGGATGGATTTTGAATTTTTACTAACGTCAAACGGCCGACATCCATTTTTGTTTCGTCTAAATTTAACTTGTCATTGAAATGTCATTAATTGACATAATAAATATCTACTATTTGTTCATGGAGTATTTAATACCTACTCCTTTATTAAAAAAATGCTAATTTAATGTATGCATAATTATTATACTGACAGCAGTCGTGTTTTTCGCCTAGGATTTTCAAGATGCTGTTGGAGCTAGCCCACGTTCTACTCAATAAATATGTGGTATTTTTTGCCTTATTAAATAATGTCATAGGTTTATATGTAATATGGGGACCCCTCAAGTTTTAGAATATAATATTCTAAAACTACTACTAGCGACCCGCTCCTGCTTTGCACGGTTTTTACGACTTGACAAAACATCGAGATTTCTTAGGTAAACATAACTTTAATATTAACGTTTTATACTCATAAACCTTCCGAAATAAATTCTCTACACGATCGTGAAAACCTCATCAAAATCTGTCGCGTGGTTTAGAAGAACAACGCGGACATACAGACAAACGCGAAAAGCGAATTTGTTACGACTCGTAAAGAATACCTTCAAAAAGAGCACGGGTTGGCGTGAATTCGAACCAACGTCGTCATTCAATACCGAATGTCAAAAGGAAAACTGTTTCTGGGAATTGAAACTCCAATCATATCTGATTCAAGCGATCTTAAATCCTCCGACCTGATTAGAGGAATACAAACATTATTTAAATGTTCTTGTGTATCGTTGTCGAATCACTCATTATAAAATGTTTTTGTAAAATCAACCGACTTGACTTCCAAAAAAAACACTACAAATAAAAAATTACTTTAGTCTGGTCTGTCGGTGTGAGGAAAGAAGTACGAGCAGAGAATATGAGCTAACGCCATCTGTAAGCTCCTTTCGTATTTGCATTTTTTTTATAATCTTTGACATACCAAACGTAGTAGGTACTTATGGAACCCGTGCGTGTTAATATTTATTAAGTCTTCAATGTTTATCAATTTATTTCGATTACAGTTTGTAACTACGCATTTTGCAAAAGGTGCAAAATATGATTGTATTTATATCTTGTTTCAAATTTCAATTGAATTGGAATAAAAATTGCTTTTGATTTGAAAGTAAAATAACCTCAATATAAAAAAATCGTAACATCGATAGCACCAAAACTCAAAAGTCATATTACCGCATCACTAAACCGTAGACAATATCGAGCGGCCATCGTTGTTTACATCTGTGGCAAATTATGAAACGCTGGACCTTAGATTTTTTTTTTTTTATACCTGCTACCCAAAAGCACCTATATAGGTCCTTATTGCGTATTAAATAGGTCGATACATTAAGTATATTGATAAATAATAAATAAAAAATACAGTTGATATTCTAAATAAAATTAACGGAGGTCGGACGGACTCATTTACATTTTGAATAGGTTTTTCTGATTTGGAAACTTTTGGAAAGCGAGTAACTTACTAAACTATCTGAGGAATAAAAATTGTGATTTGATAGGTATAGAAAATGAGTCAAAATGCCATATTTATTCTTCTGGCACAAAACCACGTTATAATAATTCACGAATCTATCATGTCTTAAATTTAAATAATTTTAGCAAAACAATGTGCATTTCTTCATCGGTTCATCTACCTAAGTCGGCTTCTAGTCCAAGATGCAGCTGCTTACAGTTTTTTTTACATGAAGTGACTTATATCTGACCTCCAAAACCCAATTACTAGGTAACACGGTGCCCTTGGTTTTCACAGGTAAACCAAATAACTTGAAATAATTATATTGCTTTTTTCTAAAAAAAAATGAGATTAGAATTTTGAGAACTACTGGCACAACAAGTTTTTATATTTGAAAACATTATTTAGCAGCAGGTAGGTAGGTTAGTATAGCGCCCTGTTTCAATTTATCACACGTAATTAATATCGAAAAAATAAAAATTAAGTTCATGGTACAAAAACACAGGTGCAGGTAACCATTGTAAAAATCTGGTAAGAGTCGCTGAGTTATTAAGTTCAGGGCGGCGGTAATGAGATCATTAGATAAGGAATAATTCATCGTGTATTTGGTTTATGAAACCTGGACTTGATTTCACAGTCAACTACGCTACGCCACCGCTAATAACATAAATAACGTTGGTCAATGGCTTGCAAACCTACACTTAAGTCTCCTCGGTCAAGCTAAACCTATCTTACCTGGTAAGCTGACGCTACATACTACGGTACGCTAAGCACATTAGGGTAGAAGATAGTAATAAATTGTGAGAATTTATGCTAGTAGGGAACAACACCAAAAATCTTATTTAAATCGTAATGAGTCAATCTCGGGTACAGTCCTGAGATTCTCCTCCTAGATAGGGCGTGACAGTTCGGCTGAGTTGCCGACGCTTCGAAGATTGAAAGGAGCCGGCGGGCGGTATGTAGTAGAAAGCACGTTGGCTTCAAGCAAGCAGTATGGTTTGGAGAGAACTTGTCAAAGCTCGAGCTCAAACTCGCACGATCCGAAGTCGTCCAAAGACCGGGACAAAAAACCGGCTCTTCTATCTGGCGTTGCACCATTCGATGGAAACTCAACACCTAATTAATATTTCAGTATCAGACCAGTATTAGACGTAACCATGAACGATAACTTGTAATCTTAGCGTTTGGGTCCGAAAATATGTTATTCTTCTAACACTCTTATAAGATTTAACGGAGACTGAACTACTTTTTTATTATATAAAAATATGACAACGTTCAATAAGTCAAATTCAAATTAAAAAACCAGAAAAATTATGAGTAATAGTTTTTAGGCCAGCTAGAAAACTAGTAATAGGTTCTAATTGGCCGAGGTAACGCTGCAGGGTATAGCAGCAAAAAAAAAACGATATGAGAGTAGCAACTCTATGAGAGGGTCACGTCCCTATAAGAGTGACACCATTAAAGGAGAGGGAGGAACCTAGGTGAGAGTGCCCACCTTTTTTTTTTTTTTTTTGAGGATGGGAAATCATCAAATGACTTGTCCCGCTTTGGGCAGAGCGAGAGGGTGTGTCAGACTTTTACTGACTAAAACCCACCCGTGTTCCTTCCGTTTCCTGTGTGCCGGGGCCGCGATATCCCTTTCGGACAAACCCGCAACCCCAGCAAAGAGTGCCCACCTAAGAAACGAAGAAGGAGTAAGAAGAAATAAATAAATGACAGTCGAAAGAAGGAAGACCGTTTAAAATAAGTTTGTAAAAGATTTATATTTATTCGTTTGTTTTTACCAGTACCACAGATTAATACAGATGAGACACTCCGCACAACCATTTAAATAAAAAGCGATTCTTGCTACGACACAATAAAGTGCAATTCAGGTCGCCCAGCGCTAATCATCTACAGTTATATTCACCTAGAAGTTGCTTTCTTTCCATCGCGTGACTCTTAGATCTTCTGACTACGTTACACTCACTGAATTGGCCCAGCAAGACGGGCCCGCCGCGTACATAGCTTCATTTTCCATCTGTATTAATCTGTGCAATAACAGCAATTTCGATTTATCTCGAAGAAGGTTGTCAAAATAATGTTCGTATCTCCAAGCATATTTGAGAAAATGGTATTTGTTACTTTAGACATAATGTCATATTTCATTTTCTGTCTTTTTTGTTTAGAAGTTTTAAGATGTTTGTGTCTTTGAGAAATATTATGTAAATGTAATGCGTTTTTTATTTTGTTGAGTTCATTTTCAATGTACCTCGAAGGTCGTATAGTGCACGAGATCTGTGATTTTTTTGTTTATGGGAATGCTTTAATCATTTTGGTCTCAAAGTGTAGAATTATATGTAAAACTAAAATTTTAATCTGACCACGCAAATAGGAGATGTAAGGAATTTTGTTTATGGGAAATGCTCAGGACATTTTTGAATAAGTACTTTTTTTTGTTGTTCTACGAATTTTTTATTGTTTACAGGCTTGCTGCGGCTTAAATATCGTTGTTTTAAACGATATATTTTATAGACAGATTCCTTTCTTATAAATGAGATATTTATGAAAGAAATATTGACTATAAATTGTAAAGATTTAGAGTAAAAAAATTATAAATGTGTAAGTGTAAATGTAAAACATGAGCTCAAAATATTTAGCCTTATGAAAAGGCGATAGAAATTGGAGGGCCCAAATGTAATAAGTTGAGATATGATCAAAAAAATTGTCATATTTTTTTATCTTAGAATATCAAAGGTCAGCTCAATTCTCAATCTGGAACCGGAGAAATATGAGAAAGATAGTTTTCATGAGATTATCGATTAATTGAGTAATCGATTACACAATTACAAAAAGAAAACCTTTGCACTAGGTAATTAACAAAAAGTAATTAAATGCACTATACATACCTATATACAATATAGTGCATTTAATTGCAGTCATAACTCTATATAATAAAAATGAATTGCTGTTCGTTAGTCTCGCTAAAACTCGAGAATGGCTGGACCGATGTGGCTAATTTTGGTTTTAAAATATTTGTGGAAGACCAGGGTAGGTTTAAACGTTGAGAAAATATGGAAAACCTGCGAGGAAAATACTAAAAATAACTATTTTATTTTCCAATACAAACTGTTCCTAGCTGTGCCATAAATCCTAACTAACAAAAAGAACTAGGCTTGCATGAATTCACGATAGTATCTAATTCTATAGGTAGGTAGGTATGTAGGTAGGTAGGTAGGTATGTAGATAGGTAGGTATCTATGTATGTAGGTGGGTAAACTCCATTTGAAATAATATAAGACATTTAACTAAACCTTTTTTACAGTTCGTTCAACCGATTTTAACTTTTATTGCGTTAGTGGCATGACAAATGACAGCTGCAGAAAACAGTTGGTATTGTAACCACTTTTTGCTTTTAATGCCATCCTTATGCCTACGGTATAGAAGTCAGAATCGGTTAAACGGACTGTAAAAAAGGTTTGTTTTAAATGTCTAATCTTATTTCAAATGGAGTTTAGGTAGTGTAGGTAGGTAGGTAGATGGGTAGGTATGTATGTATGTAGGTAGGGTATGTAGGTAGGTAGGGTATGTAGATAGGTAGGGTAGTTAGGTAGGTGCGCCGAATATTTCTGAATATTCATGACAAATTATCGAAAATAAACTTTAAAAGAGGAGTCAATCCTTAATTTTTATTATATATTTTTTTTCTTATTTTTCTACAGCCCGCTAAGATTTTATGGACTTGTGTTTTTATAAATAAATACTATTTATTTTAGAAAAAAATGTATTTACCTGCGTTTTTTATTCTTACATAGTCAACAAATTATATCAAAAAACTTTAGTTAATCTGATAAAATAACTCATAAGCTTTTAGAGATAGTAAACTAAATCCAAATCGAGCCAATAACTTATGGGATATGGCAAACGCTACAGAAAAAATTAAAATTGAATAAAATATGAAAAATATTAAAGATAGACCCCCCTTTTAAGGTTAATTTTCGATAATTTTTGATGAATATTAAGAAAAATACGGGCGGGCACATGCCCATGGGCGACATTGTATATAAAAATGAATACCTATGTCCCTTTGACGATTTCATTCATCTTTTCTTCTTAAAGTTTTCTAGTACTTAATAGACGGTTCTTACGGAAAGAAAAATTAAGAAAATTGCGCAGAAAATTGGAAAATTTCAGAAAACTTAACGACTATTTTAACTTCTCGTTTGATGAATGTGAATTTTGCCGAGTGGGTAGTTAGGTAGGTTGCTAGTTTTGTTGGTGGGTAGGTGGGTTGGTGGGTAGGATGGTTGGTGGGAAGGTTGGTTGGTGGGTAGGTTAGTGGGTAGGTTGGTGGGTAGGTTAGTGGGTAGGTGCCGTGGGTAGGTTGGTAAGTTGGTTGGTGGGTAGGTTAGTGGGTCGGTTAGTGGGTAGGTCGGTGGGTAGGTCGGTGGGTAGATTGGTAGGAATGTAAGTAGGTAGGCTAGGTGCGCCGTAGATTAGTACTTAGTGTTAGTGCTACCCGTGCGAAGCTGGGGCGGTCAGCTAGTTAATAAATAAAATCACAATTAATTACTGAAAAACCAATGTACCGTCAAACGGGGTGAATCGATAGGTTTCGATCTTTTGTAACCATTTTCGTTATTTTGCAGAATCGATATTAATTTTTCTAAGCATAAGTATATTTGTTTAGTCTTAGGCCAAATTACTGAAATATATCCATCTTTATTCGGATATGTTTATAGTAAATAAGAAAAGCCTCAAAATATGCGTTATTTCTATTTACTGTAAAGTATTTCAGGGGACAAAAATCACGCCTGAGAAACCTTTCCTGATTTATTTTCGCCTGATTAGAAAAAATTCGTAGGGCGGCCTCATTGTAGTTTCCCTGATTAATGAGTATTGTTAAAATTAAGATAAGCAAATGAAACTCGAGTAGGTATCTTATACAAAATAATTTTGATTTAATAAAATAATATTTAATTATATAAACCACCAAAAACATTTAACAATCATACATTTTTTTCTGTATTCTCAACTGCAAACGTTTATGAGAACAAGGGATACAAAATACGCAATTGGGGGTAGGTACCCAGCGCCTTAAATGACGGCGATCTTCTTCTTCTTCTTCCTACCAACGGTTCTTAAACTTTGTGGCAGCCTTATCATAATCATGTCTAATCACCCCTCTTTCTTAATTAACCACCTCTTTCCCGTGTCTATTAATCATATTCGCGTGTCTGGTAACCCCTCAGTCGTGTCTATTTACCCCTCAGGCATGTCTAATTTTAGGGGCATGAGGAACAGGGTGTAAAGTTCCCTCATCCTCTATAGAAAAGGGAGGATCCTCCGACCAGACGGGTGTCGTGTCTGGCGGGCAACCGCCCAGAGGTTGAAGTCGGGAGCTTGTATATATGTCCATCGCGCAGTAAACTCTAATTGCACGATGCAGGATTTGTGTGACGTCAGGTCTTTGATGCGTAGTTCGCATGTGGCGATGTAGATGCCGCCACATCACTGCCCTCCGGAGACCGGAGGTCGATAGTAGGCTGAGTCTTGTATCTTGTGATGCTCCACAGTGCCAGCTGTGGTTCCAGTGAGTCGGAACCGGGTGCCGCATAGTCCGCGGCCAGTTGGAACTGTCTGCGGTGATTGTGGTGATTGTGGACGTCTTTCAGCTGAAATGAATGATGAATGAACGAGCAAAATATTTTTGAGTCACAGTCATCAGTTCGGTACTGCAATGTTTTTAACCGACTTCCAAAAGGAGGAGGTTATCAATTCGACTGTTTATATATATATATATATATTTTTTTTTTTATTTATGTTCGGGCATAACTCCGTCATTTATAGACGGATTTGCAAAATTCTTTTTTTGTTTGAAAGGGTATACTTCCGAGATGGTCCCATTGTCATAAGGTCATGATCTGATGATGAGATCATGGAGAAATCGAGAGAACTCTTCAAATATTATAGGCACACCTATAGCGATTTGGGTATTTTTTATAATAACACGTGCAGTTTCTCTTGAAAAGCACCATTTGGTGAAGTGGAACTGATGATGAAGACCACAGATGGCCACCGGAACTACTCAATAATAAGTATTTCACGGGTTGCGATTCGATTACATTAATATGAATACCAAGCAATTTATGCTCGTCACAATGTATATAGACAAGTGAAGCTGATGGTGAAGTACCAGGAGAACTCCTCAACGATTAACATCCCTGCTTCGGGAAAAGCAATATTTTGTAAAAGGTGATGAGTAGTCAACATTAGGCCATTGTAACTGAGATAAATTACAAACTGACCCACTAAAAAGCGAAAAATAAAAACTTTTTTACAAAAAAAAAAAAAAACATCCAAAAAAACACTACATAGTGAAAAATAACTGAAATTTCGGAAGTCGGTGGCAGAAAACAAAAATACAAAACGAAAGACACCGACTTCCGAAATTTAAGTTATTTTTCACTATGTAGTGTTTTCTTGGAAGTCAATGTTTTTTTTTTTGTAAAAATGTTTTAAAACTTAACCACGTCACTTTCTGAAATGTATTTGTTTTTAATTTCCAGAATTATTCTGGCCGCATAGACGCAGTTAACAGCAAAACCCTCCTCCAGAGGTATAACCAGGGGCAACCAGTCAGCTACCTGGTGCATTTCCCCGTGACGTCACCGCTGCCGAAACTGACCGCGCTGACTGTCAATGGTAACACCATCTGCTGTGGGCGTGGAGGTAACTATAACTATGTATTTTTTTTCGGGTTTCGTACGCCGGAACAAAAAAAGGGAACCCTTATAGGATGAATCGTGTGTCTGTCTGTCCGTCTGTCACAGCCAATTTCCTCCGAATCTACTGGACCGATGTTTGGTTCACAGACATTCATTTATGTACCACAACTTAAAATTTGGTACATAAATGAATGTCTGTGAACCAAACACGGATGTGTAGCGTGAATAAATTTCGAATATGAGGGTCACTTTTCAGGGGTAAACTAGAAAAATGTTTTGCAAATTGTTACGTGTGACATATCAAATTAAAGGACCTGTTGCGAGGATTTCAAATATGTTTTTTACCATTTCCACTCGAAAAAGGGCATTTTATTAATTGATAACATTGAATAAAACTCTCTTTTACTCACTGAGTGAATAAAAACATTTTGATGATGGAACAAGCATGAATTATAATTTCCATAGAGCTATACAACTGAATTTAAAAAAAAAAACCCGCCTTTTTTAGTTAGGTTCTTTTCTATCTATTATCGTGGTTGTTTTAATGTCATTGGAAAATCTATTAACATCATTATAATAAAATGAGTTCTTCCAGGGACGAAAATTAAACACTGACTCCGTAATCATTTTGTTCTAAAGCAGCAATTATAGTAGATAATTTGTTGCCGCCAAAAATGTGATGAATATAAATAACATAACATCACGCCTTGTTTCTTCGAAGGGTTGGGCAGGGTGTACCTATAGTACACCCACATTTCGCCAGTTATTTTTTTAAGTCCCATGTAATAGGGGGCAAGCCTATTGCCATCAACCGGGCACAATTCCAGACTCCGGGCTGCTACTGAGAAATTCCAGTTGGAAAAACCCAATAATACTTTGCCCGACCTGGGAATCGAACCCAGGACCTCATGCTCAGCAGTAGCGCTTGCGACCACTAGACAAACGAGGCAGTCATATAAATACTACAACTACGACAGATAAATACCAATATTTATTTTCTCGCAGTCAATGGTAAAAAATAGAGTACCTACACCACTTGTGAAGAAAAAAATGTGTCTCGGTGCTTATATCCCTCGCTCCACTCAGGATTCCATTCAAGAATCCTTCGCTGCTCTCGGGATCTAACTTAGTCCCTCGAATTAAATTCCCTTTTTTTTCACTTGTTGCATAATCTATTATAGTATTAAAATAAACACTTTTAAAGTTATTTAAGATAAGAGAACTTTTATTTTTATTTAAATAATTTTGGGGTCGTCAATATACAGGGTGGATTTTTGTGATGGGGCAGTAAGGGCAGCTACCTGAACCGTTGTACTTACAGGAAAACGGTGTTAGGAGACTGTCCTTCCTGCCGGGGTTGCGGGTTTGTCCGAAAGGGATGTCGCGGCAACGGCACACAGGCAACGGAAGGAACACGGGTGGGTTTTAGTCAGTAAAAGTCTGACGCACCCTCCCGCTCCGGCCAGAGTGGGAGAAGTTATTTGATAATTTCCCACATAAAAAAAAAAAACAACCTTAATTTTTTTTTAATGCCATTCGATCCTGTTTCTTCGCGAAAACTGCCCATTTTCTTGCTGACTGTACGATTTTTTCAAAAGCTGTGAATGCAGATTACAATATCTCAAAAAGTTAAGTACAATCTCCTAAGACAATTTTCTTGTAGCAACAACGGTTAAGGGACCTGCCCTTACTGCCCATCTCAAAAATCCAACCTGTATAACTTTGAACCCAAATTGTTCTCGACTTTGACGCCTTAGTAAAAAATAACGACGCCTTTAAAAATATGCAATAATTATTATTGACGGACGCCAAAAAAAAAATGTCCGAGAATGGGTGATCTCCTTTAATTCTTTTTTAGTTCATTGTTTTATGTCATGTCCTGTGTAACTCTGTCCTCTAAGATGCGGCCCGGTAGTGGTATTTGGGATTTTTCATTAGTTGATGAATGAATTAATGTATCCGGAGACTGAAATGGTTAATTACCTGTTGGAATGTGGTTGATACTACAATCACCAATTTAAATTATTTATTTTCAATAAGGCCAGTTAGGCTCCCGTAGCTAGGCGGGACGCCACTCCAGTAGGACAATTTCTATGAAAACTTTATGGAAATTGTTCTAATCGCGTCGCATAGTAACATCGCGTCTGTTCGCGAGAGCCTTTAGCATCGTACTCAGTTCTGTGACAATTTTACAAATTTTTCCAGACCCGGTCAGGCCCCACGTATACGTCACGATTCTAAGCCTGCAGCACACTTCGTTCCTAGAACGCGGCACGGGCAACAACAACTTTCAACGCCAACCACAGACAAGGCCACAAGAACCAATTCACTCACACGTGCACCATATCCACACCGGAGAGGACCACGCTTCGGCACATGCACACACAAGACCACAGGCGCGACCACAAGGCGCAATACGACACTCAGCGGTGAACCATATCCACATCGGAGAGGATGACGCTTCGGCACACATTTATACCTTTAAAAATATTGAGCCTACTGTTACTACGGGTAAGATACCACAAAGTTAGGAAAAATACGTAACAGTCCACAGTCGGCCAAAAAAGCCCCGATAAAAAAATAAAATAAAAATTCAGACACATTTGGTCCATAACATTGTTATTAGAAAATTATTATTATTATTAGTAGAAACACTTACGAACTATTTTTTTAAATTAATTACCTACCTATACCTCAGCATAATTCTGCAAAAAATTGAAATATGTATTTATCACACGAATAAGTAAAGATTCATAAAGAGAGGCTTTTGGCTACTTTTGCATGTGTGTATTTTATGTCTTAAAAATGTGCGTTTTGTTTGTGCAAAATAAACAATATTTCTTTCTTTTCTTTCTTTTTTTCTTTATAAACTCACGCCTTTTCCCATGACAATAGGCAAATCTACAGAAAGCCTCGTGCTGCGATCCTGACAAACCTACACATTTGCTTCGAACACGTTCAAAAATTAATCTGTTAATCTACACTATAGGTATAACAAAGCTAAAGAGTTTGTTATTTTGTTTGAACGCGCTAATCTCTGGAACTAACGGTCTCTGAAGCTAGTCGGATTGGAAAAAATATTTTTGCATTTGATAGCACAATTCTTCAGGAAAGTGATAGGCTATTTAACATCACGCTACCTTCAGGAGCGAGCAAAAAGAAAGAAAGTCAGAAAGAACACCAAGACAACTACGTTTTTCGTAGTAATCGCACGGGCGGGCGTTGCAATGCGACACGGTGGGTCGGGGGAACAACAAATTTCACTCGGACGAGTTGCGGGTGGGCGATACGACGCCACGTGTGGTGGGCCCAGGAAACAAGAAATTTCACGCAGGCGAAGTCGCGGACAGAAGCTAGTACAGAATAAAGCCACACGCACCTATTGCTAAAGCTATTGTTCTCTTCTCAGTCCGCAAGGTTTGTAGAAGTTCTGGCTGCCTTTGTTACGCTGGCCATGCCTTAAGCATTCTGAGAGTCGGCAACGTCGCAAACAGCTATTTGCTAGCTAGCTGTTTGCAGTGTTAATTTAGCTATTTTGATTAATTAATCATTATAATGATCAGTGAATTCACAATTAATATTTTAGTGCACTATAGAGCGATTTTTCATAATTAAGCTATGCTTGCCGACGTGGGTTCGGATGGGTGACCATCCAATACATTTCGAAACCCCTCCGTGCGTCAGAAAACATGTTAATCCATTGGTCCCGGTATTCATTCGAATAGATCTTTGACTGTCGTTTCGAGTAGGAAGTCCAAAAGTATGACAACCAGTCTTACCACGGGGTATCGTGTTACACAGTAACTGGGTTGTGGAAATTAAATAGGCAGGTACTCCATGTAAAACTGGTACTGGTATTCAGCTGCAATCGGTTAGATTCGAAGAAATAAAGAAAATGAGGGTGGGTGGGTCGTCATGGCTTGTACGTATTTTTCTATTTTTTACTTTTTGTCTGTGTGTGCATAAATGGTTAAATAAATAAAGAAATAGTTGGAAAAAAGCCAGGCAAATAGTTTTTTTTTAATGCAGGATGCATTAAAAAAAAACTATTTAAACTTAATATCGTCATTCATATAAGTTATATTAATGCGCTCCTTAGTTCCCAAAATTATCGAGGTTAGTCAAACTAAGCAATTAATTTTTTTTCAGGGAACTCACTGAAAAACGTAGTGACCAACACTAATCCATCCACGCACGCAACACAGCGGTATCAACCACTGACGCAGGAAATATTCCCGTCCAGACGAACCTACGAGAATGACGAACCTCCAGTAACTAGGCCTAATCCAAATGACTATAACCCGGCTGCGGTTACCGCTAGGTAACTATATTTGACATTAAAACATCATGATTTTAAAGAAAGTTGTCCTAACGTGTATTTACAGGCAAACCATCAATTTTTTTTACAAATACTGACGTAATTTTTCTTACCACAGAAAATCACAAGATTATGGTGTTGTAAATTAGGCATCTTCCGGTTTGCTTAATTCTAGAATAATTTGATAACATTCACTCTAGAACGCTTTGGATTTTTGGCGTTCTCTTCACATTCAGGCAGTTTCAACACTGTAGACAGACTTAACTTTAGATCCTACAGTCACCCACCACCAACAAGATGATAACAAGAAATATCTCTTTCCAGGTCCAACCGCCCAAATACTCCAGACGAAACGATTGAATGCGGCACAGTCTCGGGCGGCAATAATAGGATTCCATTGATCTACAATGGTAATGCTTATGACAGGGGAGAGTTACCCTGGCTTGTTGCTATCTACAAGTCAGATCAGGCTTCTCTTCGATTTGTTTGCGGAGGGACGCTGGTTTCGGATCGTCATATTGTTACCGGTGAGTAGTGTTCATAACTTACTATTCTTGCGACCCTGTTATCAATCCCGTGCCCTTACCTCAATACATTTGGAGTTACTCTTTTCTTGCTTCTCTATTAACTGCTACCTCAAGTCAGGTGAAGGATATCCTACAGGACTTAGGTCACGATAAAAGAGGCAATGCCCAAAATTTTTTTTTCTTTGCTTCCTCGTAATTTTACCGCCGGGAAGGAATCACCTAAGTATTGACCTTGAAAGAATGCCGATTCTCAGCGAAATATAGTAAATATCGAAATATATAAATGAATATTTTCTGTTTTTTTTGCAGCTGCCCAATGCATACAGCGTCGCGGCACCCTGACTTCCATCAAAGACATCGTGGTCAAAGTTGGGGTACACAACCTGAATGACTGGAGTGACGATATCACCATTATCAGGACGCTTCAGGCTGCCACCGTACACGAAGCGTATAATCCTGCCACGCTTCAAAGTGAGCATATCGATAGCCCTCACAGCATTGCTCATCATCATCACCATCATCATCAGCATAGAGAAATAGTAGCAACGCTTTCCATAGACCATTCTACGTGACTTCTCTGTATGTCGAGACCGCAGTGAGGCAATCACAGGTTAATTTTATAACCACTTCGTCTTCTTCACTCATGCTAGCTACAGATTAGCCCATACTGCATTTTGTTGCAGTAAGCACGTGCGTGTGTAGTTATGTCTCGTTTCGACGCGAGATAATGACAAGACAAGACTGTCTCTCTGCGCATGTTAGCCTGACTAAACAGACTAATTTGTTTTTTTCAGACGACATCCTGATGCTCACCCTGGACAAACGCGTCAAGTTCAACGATTACATCCGTCCAGCTTGTCTGTGGTCTGGCAACACCGACCTGTCGGTAGTCGTGGGAAAGAAAGGAGTTGTAAGTACCTACCAAATATGACTCCAAGATCTAGTTGATTTACAGATTAGGGGCTGACTTTTCATTAGTCAGATAACTTTTATTTGAAGAATAAATATGACGATCCGACTCGTTTTCTACACAAAAGATCAATTCGCATTATTTTTTCGTCAGATAACAGTTATCTGACTATTATTTAAAAAAAAACTAAATTCAAACGGATAAAGAATGTGTTGCTACACACAAGTCCTACCGTATATTATAAACTAATAATGTATTCTGTCCACAGGTGGCCGGCTGGGGTGAACAAGGCGTGGGGAGTATCGGCAGGCAACGGGAGCCCCATAAGGTGGACATCCCGATAGTCAGCACCAATGACTGCAGGGCCAGCAAGGCTATATTCCGTGAGCTAACCTACCAGACTACATTTTGTGCAGGTATGTATGTAGATTGTAGGTATTCAGATTACACTAGGAAATTTCACCCTGGCTCTAGGCAGTCAGCCGTAAAGCTCTGACCAAACTGAAGTGAACCCCACGCGGGATGCGGGACGAATCGCTAGCGTCCATCAATTCTTGTAGCGTGCAATCATTAGGGTATACAGGATATGATATCAGGTGTCCCATCGTTGGCAGAACAGCACTACATTTGCATTATGCATTGTACTTGCCCGAGTTTGAACTCACTACTTACATGTTTCCATTCGCACACGAGGTTACCAAAATACAATGACAACGCCGACGCAACCAATCGCGTTAACACATACATTTCTATTGCGATTCTCACACGACGCAACTTGTCGAGAACTAGTTGCCAACGGTGACGCACCAGTCAAGCGCGGCTCGCTCCACTGGTCAATCGGTCGTTGCGAGCGCAATTTTTCATAAAATTGGCGCATTATTGTGTGAAATGACTAAAATTGATAAAACTTGAGTTGCACCATATGAGCCCCTACTCACATGGGGTGACAGCAATCGACCTAAACTGGTTAGCAACGGTCGTTGCCAACTGTGATGCAACTGGTACTCTCACATTGCGCAACTCAAGTTGTATCAATTTTAGTCATTTCATTCATCATTCATTCAGAAACCTAACCTAACTGTGCGTTTGCACTGGCAAAACATTCACAACAAAACATGTTGAAATCTCTAGTTCCTGTCAAACATGTATGGACAATTGACAGAACATAGAGATTCCAACATGTTTTGCTGTGAATGTTTTGCCAGTGCAAAACGCCCAGTAATAGAGTCAATCGATGATGAAGATTATCCTAATAATCTTTTATTTTCAGTATCGGCAATTTTATAATGGTAATTATCAACCCTTTATTTTAGAAAGTATTGTCACAATGTTAATATACCTGTCAAATTAAATACCTTTCCCACATTATTCCAAACCTTTATTGTGAGACCTTGCATACTCAGTCTATAATCGTAGAGGCAAGGATACTTCTCAACCCCCGCCACAAATTATATATATTTTTTTTTACTTCGATGACATGACACATGATAACGCACCCATTTTATGAAAAAATGCGTTTGCAACGACCGGTGACCAAACGACCTGCACTGCCAATCGTGCGTGACTGGTTGCATCGTGTGACAACCGCCACAGAAATATATGTCTTAAAGCGATTAGTTGCGCTGGCGTTGAAATCTGGTTTTATTTTGGTCACGTCGTGTGAGAATGGCCCACTTTCCTTTGACAGGTGACCGACAAGGCTCGGGTCCATGCGTAGGAGACTCCGGTGGCGGCATGTACCTGCTTCAAGACGACAAGTGGAGGGTTAGGGGCGTAGTCTCCGTGTCCCTCCGCGCTGACAACGGAGATTTTACCTGCAATCTCAACGAATATGTTGTGTTAACAGACATAGCGCAGTTCTTGCCGTGGATTAAAAATATATTGGCACAGAACTAATATGTTTGTTGTTGGTCTGATAGTTGTTACTACGGTTGCCAACCCTACTATATATTATAGTATAGTAGAGGACTAACTACTATATTTAAAAAAAAATGTAGGCGAAACTGCTATAAAAATTAAATTTACTTTAACAATTTGTGTTCTGTAATAAATTAGTTATATAAATAAAATTCTGGATATTGCTGTTTCTGACCAACAGTTTGTTGCTGAACCTACTGCTGAAAAATGGCATCTAGTCTGGCTCAGTGATTCTAACTTTTCTAATATTAAAAAAATAGTTTTATGTCTTTTTTAACTTCAGCTTTTACTGAGCGCATATTTTCAGTCATTAATAGTTCAGTATGAAGCTTACAAAACCTGAATTAACGGTATTTTGTATCCTTCTTTTTGAGTGTAATCATAGAGAGACATTTTTTTAAACGAAAACCTGTAAATAAATGCATAATGTTTAGCTCACAATCACACACACACACACACGAATAAAGACACACACACACACACCAGTGCCCCCTATTTATTATTGTTTAATACCGACATTATTGTAATTAGTTTTTTTAATATTAAAATTTTATGTTAATATTTGTTCTCGATTTTTAAACTAATTTAGTTTTAATCCACATTTATTCTAATTTTGTTTTGATTTAATGAGAGTATTTTATTTCCATTAATTCTAATTTAATTATACTTATTCTATTTTTTTTACTAAATTTTAAGTAATATAATTTTAGCACCTTGCTGCATAATTATACTTGCTTAATTGTAAACTAAATTGAAGACAGTGGCTCCTGAAAGAGGTAGTTACTATAACCTAGCTCTGGAGCCAGGGTCTCAAATTTTTCTGTAACCTGTTTATGGCAATAAAGAATTTATCTATTTTGAACGTTTTTAATTACAGGAATTGGCCTTCTGATGTATCACATTAATAGTAGATAATAATAAGATCACGGAGGTTGGCAATATTCCATCGTACGAATAACACCACCACTGCCGGACTTTCGAGAAAAGCACTCCACTCTTTCTGCTTTTATTAGGTACCAGTGGACGAAATAAGCTCTAGAGTTCACACAAAAATAGTGAAACTTGCCAATGTATAAAATGCACCACTATACACTTAAAGTTCGTTTTTATTGTTTTCATACTCATTAAATTAGATCGGCCAAGCTCAAAAGAAATAAGTTCAAAGTAAATAAATAAAGCCCATTATTTTGTAAATAATTATTCTACTATTAATATAAGTAATAGTTCTTATATTAATAGTAGAATAATTATTTATAAGAACTATTTCTTATAATAATAGTAGAATAACTATTTATAAAATAATGGGCTTTATTTATTTACTTTGAACTTATTTCTTTTGAGCTTGGCCGATCTAATTTAATGAGTATAAAAACATAAAATAAATACAGATTAGACCAGTTTCGTCGATAACATTTAACTTATAAGACAGTGTGTGAGGTTGCCGCAAATATAATTTTGCACAGTTTTTGAGTGAACACTGAACAGGTCCACATCTTGAGTAAGTATGATTGAGTTGAGGAACGTAATGGGTTGTTCTGGTATTTTTATTATATCTCTTTAATTATTTAGTGTAATGAGCTGAAATTATACCTGTGAATAGTTGCAGTAATACACTAAATATCGGAATATGTTTTATTTTGATTTTCCATTATATAGTCCTACAATCGGATGTCATACAATATAGTGGTCCAGTCGTAGTAAATTATACCATTGCTCATTAATTACTAAGAGAAAATAAATGAAACTAGGCAGGACATTGTAGACAAGAAAAAATAAACTCTACAAGTTAGGCTCTAGAGTTCGTATTTTGAGTAATTGGAACCTATCAATTTTTTTTAAATGTTAATGTTAGTTAGGTACAAGTACGTAATCGTCAGTCATAATGTGCATTTTTTATTATATTTCTATACATATCTTATATTTTTATAAGTTAGGCTCTAGAGTTCGTATTTAAGTACTTGGACCAAATAACCTTATTTTACTTTTACATGTATATCTTCTGAACGGTATGTTTTTTTCAAATTCTGTTTTCACAGACTTTACACAAATTCAAAGCAACATGCGTAAAAAATTACAATTCTGCAATACAAATTACTTCGTAGTTTTATGACACACAGATTTCATTTAAACATACACTCCTCTACCTCTCGTTACACACTAATTATTGAATGTACTTTTTTCCTTGTACGTCCATAGGAAAAAAAAAGTGCCGCTGAGATGACGTAGTTACAGCGGAAACATTTATTGAATAGCTGCCCAATGGTTGGATGCACAAATTTGTACTTGCCATACACAATTACACGACGTCATACACTAAATATCTGCTAAAGTGAAATGAAGAAATTCGACATTTTTCGCTGCAACTATGCTCACTAAATATTCATGAACGCTACAATAGCTCCTACTGGACTTACGATATGTGTCAGTTTATACGTGAAATAAAATATTGCGGTGCTGGGTTGATTGAAATCATGCATCGATGTTCCGGTACGCGTGCAACTTATGTATAGACGAACAGCCAGTGAATTATCCGTGCAACTGCAAAGCATCTTGATGGATAACAAAATAACATGACGTGTTAAAGCATTCAGCTCCCTTCAAATTGGTTAAACTAATTAATGATGCTGGGACTAGGTTGTTGGGACTAGGTTGTTTTTATTTAGGTTTTGAAATAAATGCTTAAGAGCGGCCAACCCGTCATACTTTTCATACAAACGCTCGTACGTGATTATGGTGTTGTAACACATCTTTCTTTCATTTTTTTTAACGAATATGTATCTTGTGCTCTATATATTATCTAGGTTTCCATGAAAGCAAAAAATAAAAAATTGAGAAAATAAATCAGTATAAGCCTCCAAAAATCTGCTTTTTTGCACAAATTTTAGTCGAACTTTGGCCGATCATAATATACTCATAATTGGCAAAAGTAAAGAAAATATCTGCATAGAAACCTTGCACATGTAATGGAATTTTATCTTGTTATAATGTTATCGCGTTCTCGCTTGTTTGGTAGCAGTTCTCACTTGCGCTCGATGAAACAACAAGCTTTTCGACCATGCTCGCGTGGACGATAGACGGACACATCGTTTCGTAGCTTAGCTTCTCCGCTTAGCGATCTCACACATTCCTGATGGAAAGACTGACTAATTTTCAGGTTTAAAAAATATAGGTAGGTACATAGTTCTCACCAGTCTTGGTACATTTTAAGCTGGTTTCAGCCGCTGCTGGACCTAGTCGCGAAATGTGCCACAACATTTAGTTATTTATGTTGCTAAATCTAGTCAAACGCTACTAGGTTACACCAATTGTTATTTAAATCGAAATTCGATACTGAACTAATTGTGTATAAAAACGCCTGACAGAAAAATTAAAGCACTCAATAGTTTTTTAAAGTCTAACGAATGAGCTGTTTGGCAGGGAAAGTATTTTATTGTTATGAATATACACAAAATTGCGCGTTAAATTAAAATAGAGCAATTCTTTCAAAATCTAGGTCTAATGTGCTTTTAAAAGCGCCATGTGTAGCTTTTGTACATGATTGTTTTTTGTCAGGGTATGCATGTATAGGACTTTGGTCATGGTTGTTTACATGTGAATTTTAAAATCATCAAAAATAGTATTTTACAATGCATTTGCTCGAAAAGAGCGTTTTCCAAGCAGTCAATTTGTGCGGAAAGAGTCACTTTTTTTCACTATTGCTTTTTACTTTTCTGTTTTTTTTTTCATTTTTGAGGCCGTCGTCAGCCCGACTCGTCTCAGAGATTTTATTATTTGAGAAAAGTTTTTCACTAATAAGTATTTACAAATGATGATGACGATGACGATGATTATGACGATGGTTAAAATCAAAAAGTCAAAAAAAAAAAAAAACAAATTGGGTAATTTCTTTTTGTTTGATCATGTTTAGATATCGATACGATACCCATCACGTCTGTGTAGTTTCGCTAGATAATTTAACTTTACTGTCTTTTTTTTCTGATTTTTCTGAACTTAACTACAACTTACATATATTATAGAAATCTCGATGTTTTGTCAAGCAGTCAAACCCGTGCGAAGCAGGCTCAGGTCGCTAGTACCCACTTAAAAACAATTTTTCTCTCGCCTAATATTTTGTTCACTGGTTTTAAAATTAAATAAAACTCTTATTAAGAGCAACAGTCTGGGATTTTACAGTAAAAGTGGGCAGATTCCCGCGTCACATTATGTTAAAAGTAATGGTAGGTTAGGTAGGTAAATCCCCGTACCATATTAGGAAACATGTTACGGTTCACGGACACATAAGCGTTCATTATGTATCAATTTGAATATTAAAATCACACACTTCATATGCAAATATTATTCAAAGATGTTTTGCGAAATTTGAAAAAATAATAATAGCAGTCGTTCGTTGTTATGATTTTTATATTTTCGGGCTCTTTTAATACTATTGTGAATGTCCTAATGGACAAAGCAAATTATAGAATTTAAGCAGGTTATTATTTTGTTTATTAATGTTTTTAGGGTTCCGTACCTCAAAAGGAAAAAACGGAACTTATAGGATCACGTCATTGTCCGTTTGTCAGTCTGTGAAGACCCCGTGGAGATGAAATTTATATCAAATACGTAGATCTTGTATATGGGTCTACCCTTTATAGCAGAACTTTTTATGTCTTAATATTATTTTGCATAACTGCGGATAGTATAAACTTCATTTTGCAGAAAATCGTTTGGGATACACTCATATATGTATCATACATTCAAAACTCATAATTTTGTAAGTCAGAATCATCTTTAGGCATAAATTTTATACCCATAATAATTAAAAAGTAGAACCATCATAGCGTAGAAAGTTCACACAAACATGCAAACAAGCATAATACACCATGGATGCAGCAACATGCAGCAGGCATGGTTTATCTCACGGCTCCGGCCGCGGCGCTGCGGGGCTCCGGGGGTCCCACGCGAGCTTATTCTCGTAGATGGTTTTAATGCACGCTGCCGCGGTTGAGGCCAAGCAGCGGTAGTTCCTCAGCTCGCAGATTCGTTTCTGTCACTAACTTTTGTAGCATAACATATTGACTTTTTATAACAATATTTTAATTTTTAATATAAGGTTAAAAATGCAATTTTGCTGAAATGGCAATATGCCTAATAAAATTATTCCAAATAAAATTCTACCATCTTAAAAGTATGCCATTGTAAATTCGGACATACAATAATGATCTATACATTATTACTATAAAAAGGAACTGAGTGACTGACTGACATATCAACACAGCCGAAACTACTGGGACTAGGAACGTGAAATTTTGCACACACCTTCCTTTTATAATGTAGGGAAGCACTAAGCAGGGGTTTTTGAAAATATTATCTTTAAGGGGGTGAAAATGGGGGATTTCGTTCGTATGAAAAATCTTATTACTTAAGTTTAATAGGCTTGAAATTTGGCACGAATACTTATCTAAGTAAATCATAAAGTTTGGTATTTTTAGTTTTTCTAAGCTATCCCCCCTAACCATTGGGGGTGTCAAAGTTCGTATGAAAAAATTCTAGAGGTCCGATAACTAGGATTGCATCAATTCACAATATAGTATTTCAATCATTAGACGTTGTGCACAATTTCTGAGCAGTAACCTAACAAAAAGTACTAGGCGTGCATAGATAGATAGATAGATAGATAGATAAAACATTTATTCAGTGCATACAAAAGACACACAAAAGCACAATTAAAAGATAAAAAATTACATGAATATACATAAAAACATGATGCCAATATACAAAAAATAAAAACATAAGTAATTCAAGAAATGAAGTGACATCACTACATACTTTGTATAAATGAAAAAAAAAAAAGGAAAAACAAGGTGCGGTGTACGTCTAAAGGTTGCACCAAATGGGAGTCCAGCTCAGCATGTGTCAGGCAAATATACCTGACGCTGATATTCTGCTGGATCCCTGCAGTGACATACGGACATCGAGCAGACGAGGTAAATTGGTGTTGTGACAAAGTGTTATGCGTGTGAAAAAAGTAAGTATACCCGCAACTTAGTAAAGTCAACGCAGTAAAGTTTTGCCTTTGGAAACGTTCTTGTTCATTAATGTGTTGATATTGTTGATTACTTTATTATATATATAGTCATATGTATAATGTTGAAATAAGTAATCTTAATATAATTATAGTAGCGTGGGTGCAAATAAATAAACGATTCAATGGCTAATTTAAAATAATAATGGTTACTCATAGTAAATAAATATAGGTAAATAGCATGTGTATTAGAACTATTATATGTAGAACAAAATATCCTCAGCTATTCAATTACTAAATACCCCCTTGTTCACAGGTTTTTGATCACCAGTTACGCCAACTAGACGGATTGACTCGGGAAGAACACGACAGCCAGTTATATAATGCATGTGTACGAAATGGTCATACCCAGTTTTTGCTGAGAGGCAATAAGAAACTGCCGCAGTCGAACTCTGAAGGTACCAAGACATGACTTCACGATAGTATTCAATCATTATGTTATGCTACAAATAGAATTTGGATGAGGTAGACAGATAGTTTATAACCTGGATTAACACACAGGATGCTTTTTATCACGGTAGTACGCTTCTGTGTAATAATTTCCGACATCCACGCGAGCGGAGCCGCGGAAAAAGCTAGTATTAAATATTTATTAAGCCTTTAAAATATTCGTTTAATAAAGATTATGCCAATACATTTCAGAGTCAGAAGATTCAGAAGGAACGCCTTTTATAGATTTATCACAAAAAAAAAAATATTTTTCGCGTGAATTAACCCTGGCCTAAATCGATGTATGGGAATATATGTTTTTCAACTACAGTGTTAAGTTATTTTTTGGATAAATTCATGCCAACTACGGAACCCTTCATTGTGTGTGGTGTGACACGCACTAGGGCCGTTTTTTTAAAATCGTCTTTATGTAAATTATCCATTTAGCAAATAACGTTTGATGGGCCTCTGACTTGGCTTCACATGCAGTCGATAAATATCTATCAGGCATGCCGGTTTCTTCACGATTTTATTACCATTTTTGAAGCAAGTGTTAAACAATACGCACATGAGTCTGAAAAGTCAGAGGTGCGTACCTTGGGTTCGAGCTTGAGACCTTGACAATCCTACGGTCACACCACTAGGCTATCACTGCTGGGCACTAGGCTAATCTTCAGTTAAGTCTCGTTTAAAAACATAGTTACGCTATGTAAACTAGTTTTAATTAAAAATACGTATTTTATTATTAAGTACACCGTTTTCGTTCAAGTTGAGATGACGAGTAACATTCGCTTTGCTAAATTATGACCGCTTGCCATCCAAAACTGGCATTTCCAAAACGTGTTCCAATTTTCCTGTTGAAAAACATCAAGATAGAAAAAAAATTATGACGTCCGTACGAAACAAAAACCATAAACCCTCTTAATCATAAACGTTGATAGATAAGAGACGCTTCAACGTCAAAAATGAATGGTTAAACAACTGCTAATCATTACATAACTTTAAGCAGCGTTTATAAATAAGGGGGTAAGTCCGTAAGTTTTGTCAATTAAATAGAATTTACCGCGAAAACACTGATTTCGTTTATTATTAAAGCTCGGCACACACAAAGCTGGCCACGCCACAATTGTGGGGATAAGTCCCCTCTTTGGGGAGTGGCTAGAGAGGCGCCACGGCGTCCTCACCTTCCGCCTGACGCAGGTCCTCACCGGACACGGTTGTTTCGGGAGGTTTCTGTTCCGCATATGGCGGGAGGAAACGCCCAGGTGTCACCACTGTGTGGATCGCTTGGAGGACACGGTGGAGGTCTGCCCGGCTTGGGCGGAGCACCGCCGTATCCTCACGGAGGCGATCGGCGGCGGCGATCTCTCGCTTCCGGCCCTGGTTCAGGCCATGGTTCGGAGTGAGAGTGCATGGGAGGCTGTCACTTCCTTCGGCGAAGCAGTAATGCTCGCGAAGGAGGAGGCGGAGCGCGTGAGAGAGAGGCAAGATTCGCGCCCTCGCGCCCTTAGTCGCCGCAGGAGACGCCCCGGGCGTCAGGAGTCGCAAGCCGACTATTTATTTTTTTGGGGTTTGATGGTGGGAAATTATCAAATAGTCGGCTAGAGATCGCAGTAAGCGATATGGCCGCCCATCGTATATTTTGTAGTGTATTACTTTTTCTTTATGTAATGTATAATCTGGTGTACAATAAAGTATATATAAATAAATAAATAAATTGCAGTTAAAAAACAGTCTTCTCCCATACTTTCAATATAGATAGAATAATAATATTGATTCATCAATTATTTTTGTATATATACCATTGCTGCAGGTTGTTTTTCATTGTGAAGGCTAGTAAAGACAACGTAACAAGGCATAAAGAATTAGAGAGTGTGTATGCCAATGGGAATTTAGTTGATATTTGAAATAATACCATTCCATTTCCTCATTTTGAAAATCTTCTCTAACTAGGATAGAGTCTATAGGAAGGAGGCAGGTGATCTAATATCCTGTTGATGTCGAGCCCACCCCATATACCAAACAATAGTCATGATGTGAGCACAGCAACCCACGGTACGTTTTCCAATTATACGATTAGGTACAGTTATGTATGTGAATTCTGTGCTCCCAACTGTTTTGTTGTAATATTAAGCAGTTGTTGAGCTCGAACGAAAGAACGATCGCAGCCAAATCACAGTGTCAAGACCCAATGGGTCGCCATGGGATCTGGAGGCGAAAGTCCTCGCGCACATGTGGGAGTTGCGCGAGGAGGCAAAACGCCGGGGTGTAACTCCACTGCCGCGAGAAATCACGGCACAGCGGACAGAGCTCCGGCGGGATCTCATGGCGGCATGGAGTGTGCGATTGTCGCAACCCAGCGCTGGGCACGCCACAATTGCGGCGATAAGTCCCCTCTTTGAGGAGTGGCTTGAAAGGCGCCATAGCGTCCTCACCTTCCGCCTGTTGCAGGTCCTCACTGGACACGGTTGTTTCGGGGGGTTCCTGTTCCGCATAAGGCGGGAGGAAACGCCCGGGTGTCACCACTGTGTGGATCTCCCGGAGGACACGGTGGAGCATACTGTGGAGGTCTGTTCGGCTTGAGCGGAGCACCGCCGTGTCCTCACGGAAGCGATCTCTCGCGTCCGGCCCTGGTTCAGGCCATGGTTCGGAGCGAGAGTGCATGGGAGGCCGTCACCTCCTTCTGCGAAGCAGTTATGTTCACGAAGGAGGAGGCGGAGCGCGCGAGGGAGATGCAAGCTGCACGCCCTCGCGGCCCTAGTCACCGCAGGAGACACCCCGGGCGTCGGGAGTCGAGAGCCGACTTCCGGCCACCGTAGGCGCGGGCTTGCGGACGGTGAGCAATGGGCAGCTCACCGTCCGATAAGGACCAGGCCCGTGTCGACGGCGCGTTGTGTTCCACGCTCGCCTCAAAGAGATGTCAGCACCAACTGACGGGGTTGAAAGACCAATGCCTGCTGGGGCTACGGGTTTGTCCGAAAGGGGTATCGCGGCCCCGCCACGCAGGCAACGGAAGGAACACGGGTGGGTTTTGGTCAGTAAAAGTCTGACACGCCTCTCGCTCTGCCCAGAGCGGGAGAAGTCATTTGATGATTTACAATCCCCAAAAAAAAAAAAGACCCAATGGGTTAGCCAGGTTGACAGAATGGAAGAAATCAATCGAAAGTCCAGGGAAGAATAGCCAAAACAATAATATAATATTGATATAGATAAAAAAATATTGTACGGTGGTACTCCGTACACCGTACAATATTATATATCAATTTAGCAAATTAATGAAAATACTAGTACTTAGGAAAAATATTTCTCATCTCAATTTTTAGCGGACTTCCAAAAAGTAAGAGGTTATATGTTTTTCGAGTATGTTTTTTTTTAATATATGTCCACCGATTTCTCCGTCAATGGGGAAGAAAACTGACAACTTTTGCCGAGGGTGTCGCTGGTAACGGTTGGCTGACATTAGCTGTCAAACTACATACAAAACTTGATTCCAAAAAGTTGGGACGGCGTCTGACAAAAAAATGCCGCGCTGTTTAATAATGTTATAATAAATATAACACACGTTTATTAACCTCATCTTAGTACATACTTATTCATTGTAATAAAGATGAATATATGTTGCTTTGAAAAGGATGGAAGCTTTGTGCTGCTATTTATTTCATGATAACTGTCCGGATAGGATTGGTATCATCAGTTTCATGCTGCTGAGGTATCCCAAAATTCAAATTTCAATCAAATGATTCGATTCTGTAACAAATAACAAATTCAGATTTTAATTTCTAGGTTATGTTCGTAGCTCATGAAACATCGAATATATTATAAAACTACTGTGTAAGTACGTAAAAGTTTATAATTACTTCGATAATAAAATGAACGACATGTTGCTATTTATAAAATTGGGTCATTTACTTCTATTATCAACAATAAAATCGGCTGTAAATAGCAGCGGATTTGGTTAGCAGGACCAAATCCGCTTTTCAGCCTCTTAGTGAAGCTGCTCGGTTCTTCAGTTCAGTTTTTTAACTGAGGTACAGTCCATATTGAATATATAGTTCGTTAAATTATCAAAAAGCACACCTGTTGTAATTATTTTAAGCCCGAAAAACATTGAGAGATCAAAATGACAGTGCGATGTTATGGGCAATGCGTTAGCAGCGCCACCTGTTCATAGCTTTGCGATTTCTTCCCCATTGTGGACCGATTTTGACAATTTTTTTTTTGTATGAAAGGTTATGCTCCCAAGTTGGTCCCATATAAATTTTATTAACATTGCTTGGATAGTTTTTGAGTAAGCTTCGATAATAGGTACGTATTTTTCCCACTTACTATAATTCAAATTCAAAATTCAAACCATTTTATTTCACATAAACCTACATGGGCACTTATGAAACGTCAGAAGCTAGGTGCACGGTTCCAATTGGTCGTTTCCTATGGAGAAGAGCCGGCAAGAAACTCCACGGTGGATGGACTCCATAAGTGGAAGATAATTATGATGATAACTTCCTGTCACTGTTATTTACATAGCAGGTATTTGAATTTGTGTGGGGTAGGTACCACAACTAAAAACTGAAAAATAACAACATTTTACAAAAAAAAAAAAAACGACTTCCAAAAAAACACTGCAAAGAGAAAAAATAACTTTAATTTTGTAAGTCGGTGGCAAAAAAAGAAAATTCAAAACCTTTGTAGTGGTTATTTTGCAAGTCGGTTGTTTTTTTTTTAAATTGCAATCATAAAGGAGATCCAATATAAATCGATAACTGACATCAATGCAAATAGAAAACATAATGAGATCAAACCTCGTAAATTGTCACGTTTCCGAGATATTAACGTTTAAAGTTGATCACGTGACATCCATATTTTTTGAACTTGCTTACATCTTTTTGCATAGATATTTGAAATAATCACTTAGGTCAACTTGAGAACTCTTCGGCCGTTACGTGTTTCTTGTAATTTTGATTGCTACCTGTTGATTAAATTTAAATCACGCAATTTATGAACAGTGGTGAAACAAAACCTGTCTTATATGAAAAGACTTATTATGGTGCGTGATTTGTTGTAAGAAATCTAAATAAAAGCAGAAAGCGCTTTTTTATTTTTATTTTGTGGGTTGAAATTAACGGACGTGTTGCTTTGATTGTGACAGATACAAAAATAGATAATGAATATAGCCAAAGTCGAAATGAATGTATCGCAATCGGATGCTTTATCCTCTTTAAGTACCTGATAGCAAAGAAGGTGAGGAGAATGATGAAGACGGGAATCTCGAGTAGGCTTTTAATCCTTCATAATCATAAAAACAATCAAGAAAACAAGCTCTCTATAACAAACACAGTCCATATAGTACCTAAGCACAGTATAAATAAGTAAAAGTATTCCATCTTCATAGAAAACGCCCGAAACGACGCGCTTCGAAATCTCAGTGTATATCAGTACGCAACAAAAATTATGTGCGCGCCAGTTACGCGCGGACGCGGAAAGTTTATCTACCGAGCAGCCGTAGGTAATTATTTCAAGGTCACCGCTAAGATATAATGCTGAACTACTTTATTATACTGCTAAATCAAAATAGGTGCTATTCAAGTCAGTAATTATCTTGTATTAGCTACCATATCCACTTTCTCTTTTGACAACGTACCTACCCAATATGCGTACTAAGACCAAACTGTCCTCGTCTTATCAGAATAAAATAAAAAGTTCTAAAGTTGACGGACCAAAAGGACTAAATATCTGTTTTGTATGGCTCATTCGTCTTGATAATAAAGCCAGTCCTTCGCTAATCGGAGGCATGGAACCACGTCTCTAAGAACAAACGTTTAAATCGCAAAATGAGAACCACTCGTAATTTTAAATTATGGATATGAAGTCAGTGTGTTTGTGTGTTTTAGTTTTTAGTTTACAATTCGTGTGTGGCCAGTACTTGACTACTCCTTGCCCTGGTGTCTTTGACTTTGAAGATGATGGGCACCATGTGTACGGGGTAATCACTTTGCGGCCAGTGGCGCCAGTTTCTTCATTAGTACTAAGAATTAATTTTACGATTACATCTCAACGAATTATTAATGTAAGTATACATTCTACATTTTTATTTACATAGGTAAATAAATTCGTCACCTGTTAGAGATTCCTTTAATTTAACTTGTTTTTAATAAAATTTCTAAGACGTACTTTTAAGAGTTTTTGGCCTAAAAACAATGATACTTAGTTAACAAAAGTTTGACAATCACAGGCGCGTGGCTACTCCCTTGCCTTGAAAATTAAAAAATAGACTGGAGTTCTATTATTAAAAACTAGCTTTAACCCGCGAAATTTCGCGGACTTATATATAATAATATAATTATTTATTTATATTCTCTACGGCACCTCTTTTTTCATGGGCTATTCGAATATCAAAAAATATTTGGCCTAAGTCGTGATTTGCTGTTACAATGTAGAATAACTAGTAACTGTGTATTTATTTTATTTTGTGATACCTTAATTATTTTTCTAGATTATGTACAATACATCTTTTCCTGTACCTACACAGGAAAAGATTTAAGAATGAGGTTTTAAAAAGTAAAGACAAACTTACGTTGCGCGCGACCGACGTGATCAACAAGGACTGCATTTAGCATTGTATTTTCCCACAACAGCTACATAACACATAACATAGCTTGATAGGTAAAAGACAAAAAATTATCAGTATGTCCTCAAACACACTGGCCCACCTGCACCACAAATCACTTAAAAAGTTTAGTGCTAAACGATTAAAACATCGCTCTATTTCTGTCAATTGTTTGACGTTAAGGCGCGAAGCGTCAAGGTAGCCCGCGAAATCCAAATTTTGTTACGTTTTTTGCAATTTGCAGGTCAGTATCATGTTGTAAGTTGATTTAAATATGATTCGCGGCCGTATCAAATGTATAGTATATTTATAGAATTGTAATAATAAAAATGATCAATACAGCTCTCTAAGTTCATATAATTCCATTGAATGACTATTACATGAAATCATGACATTTGACGTTTGTGCTTACATATGGAGTTGTATTCCTGATTGTAATGATTATAATTATGTAAAGCCATATTTGTTACGGTCGCGAATCATATTTTAATCAACATAAAACCTGACACTGACTTGCAAAATGCAAAAAAACTAAAGAAAATTCAAATTTCGCGGGTTACGCATGCCCCTTAACAGGGACAGAGTGATGTTTTAAAGGGTGATGCCATATCTCCCCAAGTTTCAAGTTCCCCAAAGCTTTTATTATTAACTAAAAGTTGTACGACTATGTCTTGACCGAAATCGTGAATTGTATAGTCACCGAATCAATGCTTACTTACGTACGTATTGTTGAATGTTATTTGTTATTACTTGAGAGAACCAATGGGGTAAAAAACGTAATTGTTTCATTGCTAAGTACGCTTAATTCATTAAATTCTATTAACAATACTGATAAGTGATAAATAACAAACGACGTTGTTCTGTACTTAATTACCAAATAGGCGCTCATCAATAGAGGTGTGAATGAGTCCGAATCAGAGGGAAATGTTAAAACCTGTTTTTGCACTTGTGCGAATGAGATTATCGAAGAGACTTGAAGAATTATCATAACTTGTTTCACTTCCGCGTCCTGCACTCCTGGTTTTTATCTATTAGGCACAAGCTGTGATTGTCAAAGATACATAGTTTAGTTTTAAGGTTGATTACTGTGATATTACTGAACATACAAGCTGTGATTGCCAAAGATAGTTTCAATGCGAGTTTCAAATGTTGTGATTGTTATCATATCGAGAAGCACTGTTATATTTTTTATTTTTTATTTTACACAATAAATGTGATTAATAGTCTATATGATGTTACTTACAATTTTCCTGACTCACCCCCTAGAGGAGTGCCTGGAGCGTTAAAAACATGAAAAGCTCGGATTTCTGTTACAGTGAATGAATTTTAAAAATTCACTTTGGAATGTTTAGCTAATAATATATAAAAAAAGTTAACCTATAAAAAAATGGCGATAATGATTTGAAAAAAAAAGAAGATTTTTGAAACAATTCAAGTAGTATATTACATAGTAGGCTGTAGAATATTTTTGTATACCAAAATTAAGTTAATCTATATATTTATATAGAGATAGTAAACGAGAAAAAGAAGTTAATTAAGGAAAATATATTATAGAAGAAAATGATTCATAAAAACAACGCCATTTTTAGACCGTTTCTTTTGTGACTTTTTTCAAAGAATCTTAAACTTTTCAAAAACAAAAAGGGCTTCAAAATGATACCATTCTGGTTTCGATAGGTTTAGCATTGAAAATGCTTTTTCGATCGCTTCAGTAGGGTACCCGTTTTCAATAAAAGTGCGACCCCTAGCGTCCTCAATTATTAAGATAGAGGAATGAAAATGGTAGCAAAAGATGCGTTACTGAAAGAGCTACAATACTGCAAAGCACAAAAAAAAATTGGTAAACATTGCAATTTATAGTATAAAAACAAAATCCCACGTCGATACTATTCATTATATATATTAATGACATGCCTAAAACTATTAATAATCCAATGATTTTATTCGCCGACGACAGCACAATACTAATCAAAAGTAAGGATGATGTGGCATTTGAAAAATAAATAAACGACAACTTAAATAATATAATTACTTGGCTAACTAAAAACAACTTAAAAATAAATCTTGAAAAAACAAATTACATTTCATTTGAACAACAAACAAACAATAAAAAACCGGATATTCATTACGGTCACAAAACTATCAGTGAAGCAGAACATACAAAATTCTTAGGTAAGTAGATAAATAAAAATATGAGCTGGAAAACACACGTTGAAAATACATGCAAAAAACTTAGCCAGTATTCATATGCTCTCCATAACCTAAGAAAAGTGTCAAATCGTGCAACATTATTAACGGCGTATCACGGGTATGTTGCATCTACTTTACGTTACGGTCTTATATTTTGGGGGAACTCGCCAGACAGAGAAAGGGCGTTCAAAGCCCAGAAACAATGCATAAGGGCAATGTGTGGAATACAACGCCCAGGAACTTGTAAGCCACATTTTCAACAGTTCCGGCTATTGACATTCCCGTGTCTTTATATATATGAAGTGGCGATCTTTGTCAAAGCGAATCTACAGCTTTATACACATCCAAGAAGCACCCGACACAAAAATAAAATATGCGTAAGACGTCATAAAAAAGCAGTATTTAATAAAAACATTTTGGGCATGGCACCCAAAACATACAATAAGTTGCCAAAAAGTATCACAAACCTACACAAAAGGGACCAATTCAAATTAGGTTTGCGCGAATTCCTAGTTGCAAAATGTTACTATACAATTAATGATTATTTAAATGAAAGATGACTGATTTTATCTGTAATGGCACCACAAGTATAATGATTAAGTATTGAAATTTTGATTTGACATTTTATTTTGACATTTCTTTATTTAATGTATCTTAATTTAAAATTTATTCTGTTTAATTAATGTTGCGATTAGTAACTAAGATATTAATTTGCACACCTCATTAGGTTATAATGCAATATACCTTTTATACCTGTAACACCTTTTTAACATGTATTATGCAAATAAATTATTTGATTTGATTTGATTTGACAATATATACGATCATAAAAATTCATTCACTGTAACAAAAATCCGAGGTCAAAACCCCCAGACGCTCCACTACTGGATACATCCCTAACAAACTCTGGATATATCTCGAAAACATAAGGCACAAATTATACATAGGTACATAGAGAAAATATACGATTACCTTCCTAAAGCCCACTTGCGCGTTCATGGGTTATCCTAAATAAGTCGAAATAAATAGCTAATTCAGGGTTAATCAAATAATTCATCTTGCGCCACCAAGAGTTATAGGTAAAGGTAGAGTTATAAATATTTTTATAAAAAAAAATTGAAACATATTTTCCTTATCTGACGTTTTCGTCAATAAAGGATGTGTTTTTTTTTCCATACAACTGTGGCCAAACAATGTACCTTAAGAACAAACGTAAGAAAATAAAGGAAAAAAATCGCAAAAAAAAAATGCCTTTATATATACATTTTTACCACCCGTAATTAAAAGATGATGAAGATGATGGTGGTGATCTTTCAAAGATGTTAATAGCTTGCAACCCAACCCAACTCAACCCAATCTGGCAATGTCATGATTCACTTCTTCCGATAATGCGTTTCGTTACTTCATTTTATTAATAAACGTAACAAAAAGTAATAAACCTAAAATATACTGATTATACATATTTTTGTATTAATTTTTTTTTTTTGTACCACATTCTTTTTGTGAAACATTTAGCGAATAAGAATGAAATATACATTCATTCACATTTCAGATTATTTTATGCGTTTGGTTAGCTTACTGAGAGGCCAAAAGACTGCTCTAAGACCGACAATTATCTATTTGTTGTTATTTACCACTTTTTTTTTTGAACTTGGGAAATTATCAAATAACTTCTTCCGCTCTAGGCGGAGCGGGAGGGCAATGTCAGACTTTTACTGACTAAAACCCACCCGTGTTCCTTCCGTTGCCTGTGTGCCGGGGCCAGGATATCATAGATAGGCATTCGCCCTAAAGGACCTCGTCAGTTGGTGCTGACATCCAGTGATGCCAGAACGTCCCAAAAGGGACGATTTTTGTCCGTTTAGACATCTTTACGTCCCTTCGATGTCCGTTCATATATTCAGTCCCTTTTCCGTCCCTTTTCAAATAGTCAATTACAATCATTTACTTTTTTATTACAAAAATGCGTTTGAAATGCAATTAACAAAACGCAGTTTAAAAAATTACAAAAATGTGTAAATCTTGTAAGTAAAAAAGAAACGCATGGCGTGTGAGTGCCATTTCAGAGTCTGAAATGGCACTCACACGCCGCGCGTTTCCAGCAGTGGTCAGACCACTGCTGGAACACTGGCGAATCGCCATCGCCAGCCATCCTTTTTCACGCGCAGTGATCTCGTATCGCTTGTCTGTACCTTCCACGCACACAAACAACCACAATCATTCGGTTATTCAGCTGAATCATTACTTAGTATCCTTGATGGCAACGGGAATCAAGGATGTCGTGCAGTTTGAGCCGACCAACGACATGCTAAAAACAAAATTAAAATAATGAACATCTTAATTTTTTGTAGTGAAAACTTCTTTAGCATCGTTGTGATTTAAAGAAGATGAAACGAAAAAGCAACAGTAACAAGTTAAATAAAAGCTTTTAAAAAGAGACAGACACATAAATTCATAAGATTTAACATGGGAGAAAATGAGATAGGTAGCATTATACAGTGTTTCTTATATTCGTGGTTCTCTTTGTGCTCTGCTTCGTACCCCCTCCACTCGTGTTTACCAAGGCATAGTGGGAGTTTGCTTGGGCCTCAGCGTTGTACGTTTGTTAATACGTGTTTGTGCGCGCATGCGTAGTACAAAGCTTGAGAAAAGGCATCACAACAACCGTGGTGAAATTTTCGAAGGTTTCACTTCGAACACGTGTGAATTACACACGTTTTTTTTTTCACTTGTTATTTATTTGCCCTAAACATAGTAACAGTACTCACGCCTTTTTAGTTATACTTTTTTCTCATTCAATCGTAACAAATTAATATTTTTCCAGCCGTGCTTTTTGTCCAAAAATCGTCGCATTTCATGTAGTGAATCGTCCGAAACTCGAAGCAGGTACTGGCAACACTGCTGACATCTCTTTGAGGCGCGCGTGCAACACAACGCGCCGTTGACCCGGGCCTGGTCCTTATCGGACGACGAGCTACCCATTGCTCACCATCCGCAAGCCCGCGCCTACGGTGGCCGGGAATCGACCTGCGATTCCCGAAGCCCAGGGCGCCGCCTGCGGTGGCTAGGGGCATGAGGCCGCGACATTTGCCTCTCCCTCAAGCGCTCAGTTTCCTCCTTCGCGAGCATTACTGCTTCGCAGAAGGAGGTGACGGCTTCCCACGCCCTATCGCTCCGTACCATGGCCTGGACCAGAGCTGGACCCGAGAGATCACTGCCGCCGATCGCCTCCACAAGGACATGGTGGTGCCTCGCCCAAGCCGGGCAGACCTCCACCGTATGCTCCACCGTGTCCTCCGGGTGATCCACACAGTGGTGACACCCAGGCGTTTCCTCCCGCCTTATGCGGAACAGGAACCTCCCGAAACAACCGTGTCCGGTGAGGACCTGCGTCAGGCGGAAGGTGAGGACGCCGTGGCGCGTCTCAAGCCACTCAAAGAGGGGACTTATCGCCGCAATTGTGGCGTGCCCATTGTTATTTACCACTAACGTCAATTAATGTCATTCCTGTTCTTTGGTTTCCCGGCTCTGGGGTGCTATTTCGTTGGATGATTTCTTTATTATTCTTCCCTGGACTTTCGACTGATTTCTTCTATTCTGACGACCTGGCTAACCCATTGGGTCTTGACACTGAGACTGTGATTTGGCTGCGATCGTTCTTTCGTTCGAGCTCAACAACTGCTTAATATTACAACAAAACAGTTGGGAGCACAGAATCCACATACATAACTGTAGCTAATCGTATAAAACGTACCGTGGGTTGCTGTGCTCACATCATGACTATTGTTTGGTATATGGGGTGGGCTCGACATCAACAGGGTATTACAGCACCTGCCTCCTTCCTATAGACTCTATCCTAGTAAGAGAAGATTTTCAAAATGAGGAAATGGAATGGTATTATTTCAAATATCAACTAAATTCCCATTGGCATACACACTCTCTAATTCTTTATACCTTGTTACGTTGTCTTTACTAGCCTTCACAATGAAAAACAACTTGCAGTAATGGTATAGATACAAAAATAATTGATGAATCAATATTATTATTCTATGTATATTGAAAGTATGGGAGAAGACAGTTTTTCAACTACAATGTTAAGTTTGTTCTTGGGATAAATTCATCCCAACTACGGAACCCTTCATTGTGCGTGGTCCGACACGCACTTCGCCGGTTTTTTACTAGGTATATCCATACTTATATAATAAACCTGAAGTGTTTGTTTGTTTGAACGTGCTAATCTCTGGAATTACCAGTCTCATTTGAAAAAAAAAAATTGCATTTGTTAGCCCAATTCTTGAGGAAGGCTATTTAACATCACCCTACGCCTCTTAGGAGCCGAAGACAATGAAACAAGAAATCTGAAAGAACGCTAGCCGAAAACGAAGTAACAGCGCTGGCGAGCGAGGGAGTTTTATAAAATTCCGATTAATTTTATACTTTCGGCTCCGATTATTTCGAATCGGAGTCATACCGAAGATCGAAACGCATTAGCACGTGACTAGAGCGCGTACAAACAAGTTTGAACCTGTCACCCGGGTAGTTTTCATACACGCTCGCGCTCGATGAATCAGTTTATTATATTGTGTATTATATTGTGTATTTTTTGTATTTATATAGTGTTAGTCATCACATAAGTCGGCTTCTAGTTCAATATGCAGCTGTATACAGTTTTTTTGACATGAAACGACTCCTAGCTGTGCGCGACACAACCTAGTTACTAGGGAACACGGCATCCCTTGGTTTTCACAGGTAAGCCAAATATCTTGATATACATTTTTTTTTTTCAAAAAAAAAATTGAATTTCGGGTACTAACTGGTATAACAAGTTTTTATTGTTGACAAAATTCTTTAGCAGCAGGTAGATTATACCATAGCATCCAGTTTTGATTTTGATTAAAAACATATGTATATTGATTTCGATAATAATAAAAAATCACGGAAACAGTAAAAAAAAAAATATTTATGGTACACACGGCTACACATCAAGCTATACATTTCCAGTATAAGCTGACCTCGCATTGTACGGAAATCCTATACAATGCTAGATCAGCATAAACTGGAAATGGATAGCTTGATGTGTAGCCGTGTGTACACATGTAAGAGTCCCGAATTGTTGCGTTGAGGGCGGTGGTAACGAGATCACGAGGGCAACTGAAGGGTTATTAGATAAGGAATAATTAAACGCGTATTTGGGTTACGAAATCAAATACGCTTCGCGACGGCTAATAACGTAAACTACGTCAACTACGCTTCGCGACCGCTAATAACGTAAACATCGTAATCGGTAATCGGCTTGCAAACCTCGACTTAAGTCTCCTCGGTCAAGCTTGACCTATCTTACCTGGTAAGCTGACGCTACACTATACTACGGTACGCTAAGCACATTAGGGTAGAAGATAGTAAGAAATTGTGAGAATTTATGCTAGTAGAGTAAAACACCAAAAAACAAATTCAAATCGAAATGAGTCAATTTGGGGTACAAGCTGAGATCCTCCTCGAAGATGGGCCGGCTGAGCCGCCGATGCTGCGAAGATTATAATTATTTCAAGGTCACTGCTGAGACATAATACTGTTACTTTATTATACTGTGTTATTTACAAGGCTCTATTACCTACCAATATTTCCTTTTGACCATGTCGGAAGAGTCAATAAACTCTTTATTTCTGCGAAATGATAGTAGGTACAGACTTCCAGCGTACAATAAGATAATTGGATTTAGGAGATTTTTTATCACGGCCAGCCTTTTTGCGTCGTCGAACTTTAGTGGCGATAAGTTTAATATCTGAATGAGGTAAAATAATCGTCTAAACGAATTGACAGCCTGTGGAACAGGTGATACAGGCATAGTTTTAGAAAGAAAAAAGAAAATACATTTTTATGCTTGGAAATTCGAACATTGTTTTGACTTCTTCGAGCTAAATCGAAATTGCGGTACTGGTCGAATACATGCGAACGCCCGACGGCAATGTTTGTATGAGAATCCATATCTGTCGTGTTTAGCGGCCAAATATATTACTATGAAAACTCATATTTATCGTGTTATAAAAAAATGGAACTAACTTTTTACTTCAACACACGGCAACCAAGCAAGTAACTTACCAAAGATTTTATTTAAATTTAGATTTAGTATGTGAAATAATGGCGCTTGAAAACTTATCGTTGTTCGTCATTGACTCTGGAATTTATAATTAATTTACTTAGTTTAAATTTCCGCGCATTTTTTGTGAAAAGTAGTATACAAGCCTTGGCCGCAACCAGGCATAGATGGACTCACGTATGTATGCCTCGACTTCGCGTCAGCCCACATTTTCACGATCGTCCATCAATGCCCATAATGCAGGCCGCGACAGTAATGTACTATATTTAGCACAGACTAAAAGGCATACAATCAGAAAACAGATAAAAATCAAATAAAACGCGTAAAGTGCGATATAAGAAATTTGCAGGAAGGTGTGCCTCGTGGCTGCGCCAAACAGGCCCAGTTCAGCAAAAGTGCCTGACGCTGGTTCAACCGGAACTGAAGTGTGGGGTGACGGATGTAAATCAGTTTTATACTGCAATATGTGTATGTATAGTGTATACTTATATAAAATAAATAAATAAAGGTATATTTTTACCAGATTGTACTATTATATGAAACAGATTTTAGATAAAGCAGATTTTTTTTTAATAACCGGCGAAGAATTTCAACGCGGGTTCAGAATCATGTACTTGAATCCACGGTAACAGTTTTCGCGCTGTATACTTAATATCCTTAAGAAAAAATTGTTTGTATTTACCTTCATCGGAGCATTTGTCCATTCTTTTGTCCGAATCAGCTTTTGCAAAGTCATGATGTCCAGCCAATGCTGACATGTTGCAGCAGCGGGCGGTCCCGAATGAGGACTGTTCTTTGTAACACTACACTGTAAGCAAAGAAAAATATTAATTTATTATGCGATTGTTCCTACTTACATAATTATCCTCCCACCAAAAATTTGGGAGAGCACTGTGTCCATAAATGAATAAGAAACGCCGCATGCACAAACTCCTACTATATTTTCGCTGCCAACGCTGCATTTACTTATGGTTGCTATGCCGACTTCAACAAACCTGGTTGTGGAGGTCAGATAGGCAGTAGCTCCATGTGAAATGCTGTTTTCTTTAGCCTAGCTTAGCTTAGGTTTCTATTCTGCCGTATCTGGCTAGACTAGAAGCCGACCTCAACATAGTTGAGAAAAGTCTAGGCGATGATGATGCTGTTCCTTAAAAACAGCAACAAAGTCCATGTGATCAGTGGTGTCTTGTCACCTTGACTGTTTCCAATTCCGTCCTGCAACTGTAGCGTTAGCAACGTGGAAGGGCTTTTTGAGTCACAGTCACTAGTTTAGTACTGCGATGTTTTAAAACTTATCCACGTCACTTTCTGATTTTAAAATGTAATTTTCTTTTTAATTTCCAGAATACTTATGACGGCCGCATAGACGCAGTTAACAGCAACACCCTCCTACAGAGGTATAACCAGGGGCAAACAGTCAGCTACCTGGTGCATTTCCCCGTGACGTCATGGCTGCCGAAGCTGACCGCGCTGACTGTCAATGGTGACATCATCTGCTATGGGCGTGGAGGTAACTATAACAATGCCATGTTTTTTGAGGGTTTCGTACCCCCGAATGACAAAACGGAACCCTTAATGTCTATCCGTCTGTTTCAGCCAATTTCCTCCGAAGCTACTGGACAGATTAAGTTTAAATTTGGTACATATATGAATGTCTGTGAACCAAACACGGGCGTGTAACGTAAATAAATGAATTTTGAATATGAGGGGTCACTTTTGGGGTCAAATCGTTTTTTTTTAAACGTTTTGCAAACTGTTCAAAAGTTTTGAATAAAAATCAGAAATAGAGTGGCAAAGTCAAAGATTTTTTTTTTCAATTGTGCACATTTAAGGCACTTTTGAATGTAAAAAATTTACAAAAAATATAATTGATTCCAGTCACCACTTCCAAAAGGTAGTTTTCGCATGGAGAAGAATGGTAAGAATGTTACTATATACTCGTACTACAGTATAGAATTAAGCACGCCAGGAAAACCTGTAAGAAGTATATGGTCTTAAAATAACATAATAAATCTCTCAATACTGTGCGTACAAAATTTGTACGCACAGTATTAAGAGCGAGTGACGTTTTAACGTATTGTACTGCTGGGATCGTTATCTGATTTTTTTAAGGAAATAAAATAAAATAACCACGATACAGTGACCGAAAAGTTTTTAATTAAATGTGTAGAGGTTTCGTGAGTGCTCCCAAAGTGCATAATAATTATATAAATAAATACCAAAATCTCCGAACCTTATTTAATACCCTCAATTTTTGAAAATAAGTTTGCGTCGGTAACACTTCTTTATTGACAAAGTAAACAAACTACGTTTATCAACTAGAGAGGTTCATAAAGTCCTGTTACAAGAATGCCGGTGAAGTGCGGTGGATGCGGCAAATTTGTGTTAGCAGTTGACACAGCTAGGTGAACAAAATTTAGCGTCGCTTATCACCGAGTGTGCGTCGGCCTCCCTACAAAAAGCCTCTTGGCCCACCCGGCATTGCCCTGAGTGCAGGTAAAATGTATAGTCCTCCAGACCGTATTTCAGCCACGGCGGCCAATCTCAACGGAGCCTTGCCTTCGGCGCGGGAGATATTATAGTCCACAAGTGTGTGTGCAGACACAGGTACACTCTCTCTTCCCTCACTCTCATAGTCAGATAGGACGGCAATCCGACACGACCGGAGAGAGATTAGGTATAGTACCAACGGCTTAACGTGCTTTCCGAGGCACGAGGAAAAATGTATGTAAGGACAATAAGGCCGAAACGGTACGAGATTGTGTGGCAGAAGTATAGAGTACAAAAATTCAAAATTCAAAAGTCATTTATTCAAACTAGGCTGAGAATCAGCACTTTTCGAACGTCAAAATTACATAAGACAGTCCCCCAAAACGCCCACTTCACCACTTCCTAGTGCATTAGCTGGGAAGAAGAAGTGGCGCAACAACCTCCCCAGCAGCACAGCTGTCTGTTCAGTTAGAAGAACAAAAAAAAAAAAGATTCTATATAATACGGTACGGTAGTACGAAGGAGGTGGTGCTGTTAACTGCTGCTCCGTTGACGCCCCCGTCAATCGCTGAACCGCCGTTGTCTGTGGTGATGGAGGCGCTCATACAGGTGTTTACGCCTCCGTCGATCGTAGCTGTGGCTGTGGACACTGACAACACAACTTTGAAGGAAATCCCACACGTATAAAACGCACACTATGCAGGCATATGCATATTATGAGGTAGAGGATTACATTGCTGATAAAAATGCTTGGCTCAATGCTGGTCCTGCTCCACAATAACAACTAATTGATTAACATTTGAAAATACCGTTGGAGCTGCTGAAGATTTTAAGACCATCTTTGCATTGTATAAAATCAATCTCCTTTGTATTATAAATATAATTGCGGAGCACAGGTGTGAGTACTATGTACTAAAGAGCTACCATTTACCGGATAATACGTCTTTTATTGGCTTAAATGTGCCGTGGCTGCGAGTATGTCATGCTCATGGCGTGTAGCTGTGAGTATGTCATGCTCACTTAGATTTCTCGCTGATGATGGCGCGTGTGTTGCATCATTTAGCTCCCTTCAAAATGGTTGAGCTGAATGGTGCTAATCCATGCGTTAGGTTCATGAACGGGCTCCGTCAGTTGGGACTGGCCAACTCTTAGCTGCCATGGCTGATTTAAAATTTTGAATTGTTCTTTGTTTTATCTTTTTATGCTGTTTTTTATATTTTTTTGAACGAAGTTCTTTAACGTGGCTTGCTGTGCTTAGGAGTGCACTGGCAGAAATCGTCACGCGACTGTCTTCTTTTAATTCAAAGAGAAAGAAACCGAGAGAGAGATAGAAAGTGTGAATTTGGTCAAAATGAAAATTCAAGATGGCGGCTGCGAAAATTTTCTATTTTTTCGTCATGTGTGTCGTTTTCATAGTTTTCAAGGGTGCTAAAGCCGATGATGGCATTCAAATGTAAATCCAAGGGCGCTGTGAAATTTTCATATTTTTATCATGAGTATCGTTTTACTAGTGTTTAAGTCGATAGTGAGGTCAAAATGTAAACCCAAGATGGCGACGGACAAAATTTTGTGTCGGTTTTAAATCATACGTGAGGAACTTCGTTACTGACCGGGTTCCCCCGACTGCACACATCTTTTTTTCCTAAATGATCGAATATATATTTTTAAATCAAATAAAGAGAATGTTCAAGAAAAAACACGAAGTTTATCATGTTGTATTTTCTTACCTTTATGTAAAAACGAATACAAAAAATAAATACAATACGTAAAAAAAGCCCTGTCCAATTCGAAAGGGGAAATCTTATTATTATTGCAAATAAAAAAGATATTGCTATTAAAAAATCACATTTTTGGTACCATAATTACCCCAAATCCATTGAAAATTTGCAAATTTTCAACAGAGGTCGTAAGTTATAACCAGTGATCGGAGTAGGTAGATTGAACTGGGGTCATTGATCCGAAACGTATATATTACTATGGACATTCCTCCGGAATTGGTGGATTATTAAAAAAAAACCGGAACTTATGTAGGAAAATATTTAAATTTAAGTGCAACAATTTATATCTATCTATAAAAGATCTAGCTATCTAGCTATCCTAGGCTAAAAATAAAAAATAAATATGAAAGCTTCGATCGGAATTCGATTGTTTTTATTATTCAACAGATAAATAATGAATTAATTTAGTTTTGATACCTTCCTTTAAATTTTGAATTGAGTAGTAATAATATCACTACCAACATTAACAATATTTAATTGAATCCGGAAATACCGGAATTACTTTCCGGAAAAATGGCTTATCCATGTTATTCTTTCTGTGTGCATTTATGATACAAGTACTAAAAATCAATCTACCTACTCCGATCACTGGTTATAACTTATAAACTTCCGCTGAACGACGGTCGCCCGCGCCCCATATAATAAATAAACCGGAAATTTCCCCCATTGAAAAAAAATGTGACACTTTTTTTTTTCGTGAAAATTACCACATACATAGACTCTCAGTACGATACCTAACTACCCAATACCCTCTCGGGTGGGACAGGGCTTTTTTTAAATGTTGTGTGTTCTCGCTGCTGAGGTGAAAAGTTGTATGTGTTCTACGAGACCAAAGTTATTTGCGCCTCGTCAAACTCAAACTCAAAGCATTTATTTCAATTAAACCATTTACAGGCACTTTTGAATTGTCAAGGAATCGGTCAGTCAGAAATATGAAGCTAGTTGCCCATTCTAAAGCGTAGTAGGTACCTATGGAAAAGAACAGGCAAGAAACTCCACGGACACTCTTTTAAATAAATAAAATATTGGTTAAATATATATATTTATATATATTCATGTTGGAATTATACATGTCAGAACAATGTAGAAGGACGTGCACGAGAAGCGTCCGTAATAACCTCTTAGGGGTAGAATTTCCAAAGATCCTTCCTTGAGGTAGGGTTTCCTACGACAGCGGTAGCCGCCACATAACGGCCGCGGTGGCGACCGTCAGAAAAATGACGGTAACGGGGTTTGACTGTACGGTGTCCAAAAATGCTCTAAAATAAAATAAATAAATAAATCATTCATTTGCATAAAACATGGTATACAATGATGTTAAGATATAATAGAGATGATGACTAAAAATTTTTTTTTAGTCCGTCTTTGAGATTATAAAAAAATATTGGACATGTATTTTTTCTTTTTTTACGTAATCTAAAGATTACGGCGATACATTGAGGCAAAATGTGCCATGACGTCAAGAGTATGTAGATTTTATACGTACTAGTGACGTATCGACCCCCACTCCCCAACTTAAAATGCGTTTTATCTAAGTAGTTTTTTATTAATATGAAAAAGAAAAAAATACGTATCTAATATTTTTTTATTATCTGACTGACGGACTAATTAGAATTTGTTTTTTTTTACCCAGGCATCATCCCTATTATAATGTCACAAACATGTTTAGCTAAGATAAAACATAGCATGCATAATTTGAGGGTATTTGAAAATGTTTCAGCGTACAGCAACATTTTATAACCATCAATTCTTTGAAACAATTGAAGCTACACTAATCTAGGGAAACACACCAACGTTCATAAAGGACGTTTCAGTGACGTCATTCAACGGTATATTGCTGACACTATGTGGCTTTCACCGCAGTCTTAGGAAACACGTAACATACTCGTAGTAACGAAATTGAGCACTACAGGTGCTCAATTTCGTTACAAAAGGAACTTTTGTGCAAAATTTCATTGTTCTAGACCCATCGGTTTTTGCGTTGTCTGTCAGTGAATGAATTAATTAATTTAAGATTTTAATTAAGGGGCATGCGCTAAGGTAGCCCGCGAAATTAAAATTTTCTTTAGTTTTTTTACATTTTGCAGGTCAGTGTGAGGTTTTATGTTGATTAAAATATGATTTGTGACCGTAACAAATATGGCTTTACATAATTATAACCATTACAATCAGCAATACAACTCCATATGTAAGCACAATCGTCAAATGTCATGATTTCATGAAATAGTCATTCAATGCGATTATATGAACTTAGAGAGTTGTATTGATCATTTTTATGATTATAATTCTATAAATAAACATTTGATACGGCCGCAAATCATATTTAGATCAACATACAACATGATACTGACATATTGCAAAAAACGTAAGAAAATTTGAATTTCGCGGGCTACCTTGACGCTTTCGCCTTAAGTAGAATACGTATAACTTATTATATATATGGTCTTTCCTACGTTATTTTTTATAATGTCGACGTTACTTTACTTTCTATTTTATTTTATTGAAAGATATTTACGCTATCACCGTGTGACAAAGGATATGTTTTATTATGATATGTGGGCAAAGTCGCAGGCAAAAGCTGGATATTATTATAGCCCAACCAAGATATTGCATAAGAAAACTGGAGACCCATAACTTATGACCAGTAACCCCAACCCAATTAACATTATATCAAATGTTATCAATAAACACTATTTTTCCAGACCAGCCCAGGCCCAACATGTACATCACGACACTAAGCCTGCAGCACACTACGTTCCCAGAACGCGGTACGGGCGAGGCTCCAGTTTACAACTTTCAACGCCAACCAGAGAGAAGGCCACAGCCGCAAACTGACGAGCCAATACGACAGTCAACGGTGAACCATATCCATATCGGAGAGGATGACGCTACGGCACAAATTTATACCTTGAACAATAATAAGCCTACTTGGACTACGGGTAAGGAAAGAAAAAAAGTATAACACTCCTTTTATGCTTCGCTCAGTCGGCCAAAAAAGCCCCTATACCTCAGCATAATTCTGCAACATTTAGAAATAGGTATTTAAAATACGAGTGACTGAACATTCATAAAGTCACGCCTTTTTACATGACAATAGGTAAATCTAGAGAATGCCTCTCGATACGATCATTACGTACCGACACCTCTTGCTTCGACCACGTCCAAAAATGTGCCGGACTTGAAAGAACAGCTCTTACCTATTTTGTCCCATGAGTGTCGTAAAAGGCGACTAAGGGACCAGAGAATGGGCAGCAGCGTTCTCTATCCATTTTTGACACCATACTGCGATCGACAACCCAAGCGTGGCAATTATAGCATACCCAAAATGACAAACACCAATAAGTAATGGCCCCTAGTGCCCGGCGGCCCGCTTACCCTTAGCTACTGTAGCGGTCAAGGCCACGGTTAGGCAAGGGGTGCAAAGAATCCCTGGAAGAGGTCTGGCTACCACAATCACCGAAAACCGGACCTGGCAACATATAACAGCTGCACTCCGGACCGACGAGATCATCGAACTCGAGGATTTCAGCAGGTTACGATGGGGTTATCTGAAGTCCGAAGAGAGGGGTCCGCCTTGATACTCAAAAAAACATAAAAATAGATTAAACTTTGCAAATTTTTGTATCGAGAAAGTTTCATTGTATCGTGTATTCCTTTTTTAGAATTCTAGCCCGTAAAGTCAAAACACATAAAAATAAATAAAATATTGAATCCCTATTCCATAAACATATTATGGTACACGATAAAGAAAAAGCAATTTTTTTCAATATATCACCTTAATATCGTCATTCCCACAGGCTATGTTAATGGACTCCTCAGTAGGTATCCAAAATTATCGAGGTTTGACAAGCTAAGCAATTAAATTAATTTTCAGGCAACTCACCGAACTACGGAACTATGGTTACCTCTGGGTAAGTAAGGACTATATTTGAAAACATCATGTTTTTAATACCCTCGCCGTCATGTGTATCTTTTTGTCACAGTGTCTGGCACATTGTGTAACATTTCTATTTGGTAAAAGCGCCGTGTATCTTTTGGGGACACGTTTTCTTTACATTTATTATGCAAAAATTTAAGCCCTGGTCTGTCGCATTTTTAACTTTTTTTTACAAATGCTGACCATCTTCCAGTTTGCTTCATTCTGAAATTATTTGATAACATTCACTCATGAACGCTTTGGATTTTTGGCGTTCTCTTCACATTCAGATTTCAAGTACACTGTAGATAGACTTAACTATAGATCCTACAGTCATCCACCACCAGCAAGATAATAACAAGACTTCGTATCTCTTTCCAGTCCGGACCTTCATCCAAATACTCCAGACGAAACGATTGAATGCGGCACAGTCTCGGGCGGTAATAATAGGGTTCCCCTGATCTACAATGGTAATGCTTACGACAGGGGAGAGTTACCGTGGCTTGTGGCTATCTACAAGTCAGAACAGGGTTCTCTTCGATTTGCCTGCGGAGGGACGCTCGTGTCGGATCGTCATATTGTTACCGGTGAGTAGTGTTCGTAACTTACTGTTCCTGCGACTCTGTCATCAACCCCCTGCCCCAATACATTTTGGGGTTTCTCTTTTATCGCTTCTCTATTAACCACAACCTGCAAACAGGCGAAGGATATCCTACATCCATCCTGCTGACGATAAAAGAGGCAACGCCCTAACATTTTTTATTGCTTCCCCGTAATTTAATCGCCGGGAAGGAACCACGTAAGTATTGACCTTGAAAGCATGCTGATTCTCAGCAAAATATTAAAACAAATTATTATTTTCTGTGTTTTTGCAGCTGCCCATTGCATGCAGCGTCGCGGCACCCTGACTTCCATCAAAGACATCGTGGTCAAAGTTGGGGTACACAACCTGAATGACTGGAGTGACGATATCACCATCACCAGGGCTCTTCAGGCTGCCTATATACACGAAGCGTATAATCCTGCCACGCTTCAAAGTGAGCATATCGATGGCCCGCACAGCATTGCTCATCATCATCATCCTATCATCATCAGCCTATAGAAATAATAGCAACCCTTTTTATAACCACTCCGTCTTCTTCACTCGTACAGATCAGCCCAGACTGCGTTTTGTTGCGGTAAGCACGTGTGTGTGTAGTCATGTCTCGATGCGACGCGAAATAATGACAAGACGAGATTTTTTCTCACTCGCGCATGTTAGCCTGGCTGAACGGACTAATGTGTTTTTCAGACGACATCCTGATGCTCACCCTGGACAAACGCGTCAGGTTCAACCAATACATCCGTCCAGCTTGTCTGTGGTCCGGCAACACCGACCTCTCTGTAATCGTGGGAAGGAAAGGTGTTGTAAGTACTTACCTGATTTTACTCCAAGATCTAATTGGCTAACTTTTCGTAACTTTTCTTTTTTTTAGTCAGATCACTTTTATTTAAAGAATAAATATGACTGTTCGACACGTTTTCAAGTCGCATTATCTTTTCGTCAGGTAAGAGTCATCTGACTATTGCAAAATAAGCCCTAAATTCAAACCGATAAGGAATGTGTTATGTGCTACACTACAATCAAATCCTACCGAGTATAATAAAAAAGTAAGTTCAAAAACTTAAAGCCCGCCCAACAAGCAAAATAATCCTGGAATGCGATTTTATAATGCTACGTGGACTTATAAAACTCCGATGATAGTTTTGGTGGTTGCTACTGCGCTTTTAACAGCATAAATACATGCTGTTTTTACTCAAGTACGTTTAATCCTATAATTTGTACTTCAATCGGTAAATAGGATCATATTTCCTGACAAATATAGGATCAAGACTCCTATAAAAGCATGAAACAAGAGTAATTGCACTCAGGAGTAATTACTCCGGTAACTCAGACTTATATGCGCCTATAAGATAACATCTGCGGACCATTTAAATCTTAATACTCCTGTAGGAGCATGTACCAGGAAGATATACACTGAGGAGCAATTACTCTTGTTATTTTTACTTATAACCTCATATAAGCTAATATTTTATGATCAATTTAAGTAAATTAAAGTTAAATTACTGTAAATCATTTATGTATCTGGTTTGGTTTTACATAAACTTAAAAATAAGTGTTAAATGAATTACATAGCCACGTTTTAAAAATAATAAATCACCAAGATTATAAAAAAAAAAAAAAAAAAAAACATTTCACAAACAATCCTCTTAAGAAGCCAATTTTGCTTGTTAACGACCAGTAAAGGCGAAAACGTGCTTTATATCGTTTTGCAAATTCTATTGTAGGATTTGATTTGAATCGATTTTCATCTGGGCATTGCAGAACCCTAATCGGTAACAATGGCGAATCTTTTTCGGTTTTGAGATAACCCAATATAGAACCAATACAGTTATATTGGTACTATGTCACTCTTGGAAATGCTAAAAAGACTTATTTTAGCACTATGTCATACTTGGAAATGCTCACCAAGAAAATGGCAGCTGCCTTCATAATATTTATTTAATATTAATTAATACTAAAATGTAAATAAGCAAATTTCAAAAGGCGCTTTAATTTTTTTATCAAAACCATGATAGATTTCACAGAAAATTCACATTCCCCTACGAATAAGCTATAAGACCAACAATTTGACAACAATAAGATTTTGTTTTTCTACTAAGGTTGACATTAATACATTCTGATTCATATAGGTAAATACTTCCCCTCAAGATGTTAATAAATATTTTTTTTACAGAGCACAACAAGCGATACACTCACTTCGACTGTTCACTATATATTATAAAAGCATTTCTAGGCGCATATTAATCTCATTTTTGACTATAACTTACTTATATTGAGATTTACAGGAGCAATATAGGCGTATATGGAACTTCAGCGGTCTAATATAAATACGTTATAAGTAAAAGTAGACTTATAAAGTGGGCCCTTTTCGAGACTTATATGCAGATATAAGTCTCATATAGTCCTCGATAAATGATGGTTCTAGGATAGTTTAAAAACCAGTTTTTGCTAGTTGGGCGACTACTGAAAAATCACGCTTGCCATTATAATTTTGTAGGTATACAGTCATGCGACCACGGCTTTACCTTGGCCATTTTTGTACGTATGTCTTGAGTTCTGTCTGAAATATTTTCTTGTTTTATACTTTTTAGAGCGTGATTTTTCAGTAGTCAGGTTTTAGTTTTTAAACTAACTTTTTATTTAAATTATTTTGGGGTTATAATTTCATGATTGAGTATTTGCAGAGCCGCTTTAATGTTTTTTTTTGTTTAGGTTTTATTGTATAATAAAATAGAATAATTGACAAAAATATTTAAAATAGAGGTAAGAGAGTTAATTTATTACTAAATCCTATCCTCAGCATTCGGTTGGTCTCCTCTTTTAACACCTTGTCTTTCGACAAAGGCCTCCTCTAAGGCTTTCCACTTGTTTCCGTTGTTTCCGTGTTTTGTTGTACCCCAGAATGGTTACGCCATTCTGGGTCTGATACTTTCTTAAAATCATCTTCCCGTCGCTGTCTGTGTTCCTCTGCTTCTTCTGCTTTCTCTAGGGTGTCATTTAGTTATTATTTGGGGCCAGTTCTCTTTCTTTATGAAATGAAATAAAATTGTTTATTCTGTAAATAGGATATAGGAATCACTTTTACACGTCATATTTAAAATATATTAAATTTTGCTAGATGAGTTCGGCGTTTCCTATCCGACTACTCTGAGAAGAAAGGCCGAAACAAACTCAGAGGTCACAGTCTCTTTTAAAGTCCAGACATAATTTTGGTCAAGCCATATGAGGACCATGTAGATTAGTGTCTGAAATGGTCTTTTGAGAAAAGAACCACACAGATTTGAGTGGACCTGTCCAGTCGGTGCAAGCATTTGTCAGTAATCGTGGAGCTCAACTCAGAACATAAGGAGCTTAACTCGACGAACAATACCAAAGAAAGGACATTTGGGTAGGCCGCATAAACTACTCAAACTGCTAGACCATCATTAAAACTAACTCAGAAAGGAAAAAAAAGGAGTAATGAAAAAAAAATATCCACATAGTCCTCACAGTCACAATAGGTAATTAAAATAATATCAAACTTTACAAAGTAATCATGTCTATTTGTCTCTCTTTACTCTCAACATATACGTATTTTATGTCCCGTCCAGCGCCACTTAAATTTTCTGCATACTGTTCGAACTTTTTTGAACTTAGTCTTTCCTTTTACCTTTTTTAACTGTACTGTCTCTTCCTTACTTCACCAATACATACAATACACTTCTCTCTATTCCAATCTGACATATATTGATTTTATTTTGTTGTTTTTCGGTTAAGGCCCAAGTTTGGCATGCGAATGTCAGACATGGCAGGATACAAGCATTGAACACTTTTCGTCTCTCCGACATTGGCATCTCTTTGTTTTTCATTATTTCGCTTATCGACCAGAATCTCTTCGAAGTGTTAGCTATTCTTCTTTCGAGTTCTTTCTGCATGTTCTCTGTTGGTGATATTATTTGCCCTAAATAAATGTACTCATTTACGTATTCTAATTGCTGGTTATTGATTCTAATAGCCTCTTTTTGTGAAGAGTTGCTCATTATTTTTATTTTTGATATACTCATAGTGAGACCTGCATTTGAATTTTCGTCAGATAATTGTTGTAAAAAAAATCCTAGGTGTTCGAGTATTCGGAGAAAAGTATTCAATCGTCAGCGAATCCCAAATGACATAAGTTCTCTCCGTTCACGTTAAGTCCGAAATTATTCCAACCCTGTCTCATATAGATCATCCCCAACACAGCTGAGAATATCATCGGCGAAATAAGGTCATCTTGACGGACGCCTCTTTCAAATGGGAACCCGTCGCCTGTCGTTTCCACTTATATTTGTGCAATGCTTATCTCGTAGATGTTTTATAGTATGTGTATGTACTTTCTATGAAACCCTAGTTGCTCTAATGATTCCCATATATAGTGGTGTTCCAAAGAGCCAAACGCTTTGTTGAAATCTACGAAACTCATATAGATACTTTATTGTATTATTTGTATTCCTGAAGTATCTGACGTAGGACGTGAATATGGTCTATAGTTTAAAAATTTCTCCTAATTCCAGCTTGCTCCTTCGGCTGATTTTCATCAAGTGTTAGTTAGTCTAAATAGTAATATTTTTGAGAAGATCTTATATATATTAGACATTAAGCTTATCGGCCGTTCGTTCGGCCGGAGTTTCTTGCCCATTCCTCTCCATACGAAAACTACCTTTTGGAAGGGGCGACTAGAATCAATTCTATTTTTTGTAAACTTGACGTTCATAAGTGCCTTTTATGTGCCTAATTGAAATAAATTGTTTGACTTTGGCCTATAATTGCCAATGTCCCCTTTGTCCCCCTTTTTATGAAAAAAAAACTATCGTTGATTTCGTCCAATCTTCTGGAATATTTTCTGTTTTTATTATTTCGTTAAATAAATTGGTTAGTTTGCGTACAATTGCTGGCATTGATATCCTAAGAAGTTCATTGGTAATTTGATCGGGACCGGATGCTTTTCCTAGCTTTTGCGTAGAAATATTTTTTCTGTTTCTTCTTCTAAAACAGGTGGTATAGGTTGTATTTCGTCTATCACAGTTGGATTGAGTTTATCATTTTTGCTTCTATACAGATCCTTACAATATTCCGTAGCAGTATTTAATATTTCAAATGTTTTGCTAGTGCATTTTCTCCGTTTATACTTAATATTTGCCATCCAATTTTACCTTGATTCTAACTGTTTAAACGCTTGTTTGTCTACTCCGCCTGTTTTCTTAATATGATATTGGAAAGTAATTGCCCTTTTTTGGTTTCTGTCTTTCCTTATTTGTTCGTTAATCTTTTTAATTAATTCTGCAATGTTTTTATGTTTCGCTTTACTTTTCGTGCCTTGTAAAAACAATTTCTTTCTTAAAGTAGTTGAGTTGTTTCGGTGGATAATATTGCTTTATTATCTGTATATACTTTTCTGGCTTTAGTTTTTAGAATATTTACAAAATCGTAATATTTCGCTTGGGTTGGTTTATTGTAATCTTTTCCTCTCTTCTATCCAGAATTTCTTTAAAGTTGTTCCTTATCTCCGCATCATTTTTAATGTTCACATAACCCCTAATTTAGACTGCAACCTTCGACTTTTCTGTGTCCCTCGTAACGTCTCACGATTCATCTTATGGTCCGAGTTAACATTTTAATTATGTATAATTAAAAGGTCTTTAAAAATTCTTAGATATATTTCTATACAATTAATTTGGGAAACTCCACGTCTATTTCTTACTCTTTTTCTTTTTGTAAAAACTATTCATGATACTTAGTTTGGTTTCCAAGCCAAAGTTCACCAATCTTTCTCCATTTTTGCTTCTGTTGCCATAACCATGTCTTCCTACAGTATACTCTTCGCCTCCCTGGCTGAATTCCAATTTTCCCGTTAAAATCACCCAATATTATTATATTTTTGTAAGCAGTATCAACATTTCCTTGTTATTTTTTTAAAGAAGTTTTCTATTTTTCTACATCTTCTTTTTTAACTGCTTCAGTTCGTGAGTACACCTGGATAATTGACCAAGGTTCACCTATGCCATTCTGTGCGGGAAGTTTAATGTTGAGAATTGCTATTCTTTCGGATATTCCTTTCGATTCTACTATTCGATCAGTATATTTCTGTTTTATCACCATTTTTACATATTTGTTTTTTTTATTTATTTACACTTCAAAGTCACAAACATCTGTGTAGCCCTGGCTCTTGGACTAGGAGATCCTGTATCACAAGAACCAATATTGCCCTGGTGTTTTTCCTTGGTAATGTAATAGATTTTTTTTTTCCGTGGTCTTCTACTCCTCCACCTAATCTTCTCATTTCGCTTATTCCAATAATATACCATTTAATTTCGTTGCTGTTCAATGAGTTTCTGTGGGGTTCTTAGTAATCGTGTGTTAAGCGACGCTATGTGTATGTAGCAATGATTATCTCTTTTTTGATTATCTATCCATAAAGGGTGTGAGTCATTATCTCCCACGATGACCAGTCGGCTTAGGGGAGGGTTTTTTTTGTTGTAGGTATTTTTGTTTCTTTATGTTGTTATATTTTCTTTTTGCCAAGAGTTAGTTCCTATTGTTTCTTGATTTTAGGGACGTTAGTAAAAGAGTTGGTTCTGCTTTCCTCACATCAAATGCGTTGGATCTATTGGGCTTAAAGGATATGAAGGTTTGCGGTTTTTTAGGTTGAACGTATATATATATATTCGTAATTTCGCCCTTTCATTTGATACCCAATATGGTATAATTTTTGTAAAAAAAAATTTTCGTCACTTTGTCCTCCAGAGGGCGCCATGTGTTTATATTTAATGTGACGTCACATAGCCTCTAACCAGCGGACGATCAAGAACTAGCGATACCCCATTTGTCGAATTATGATCAGTACTTTAGAAGTTGTGAGGTAACAGATGAACATAGATACATACAGGTCAAAATCATAACCCTCCTTTTTGCTCCGCCGTAGTCGATTAAAAATAATAATGTATTCTGTCTGCAGGTGGCCGGCTGGGGTGATCAAGGCGTGGGGGGTATTGGCAGGCAAGGCGTGCCCCATAAGGTGGACGTCCCTATAGTTAGCACTAATGACTGCAGGGCCAGCAAGGCTCTGTTCCACGAGCTAACCTACGACAATACATTGTGTGCAGGTATGTATGTAGATTGTAGGTATTCAAATTACTTTAGAAAATTTCACCCTGGCTCTGGACAGCCAGCCATAAAGCTCCAGCCAAATAGAAGTGAATCCCACGCGGGATGCGGGACGTATGGCTAGCGTCCAATATTTTTTATAGCGTGCAGGCATCAGGGCATACAGGATATCATATCAGGAGTCCCATCGTTTGCAGAACAGCACTACATTTGGATTTAGCAATGCAATGTATACTTGCCCGAGTTTACGGGTCTGTTACCACACGGCCACCCCGTGGTCCATATACCATTGCCCCAAATATTGTCAGTGGGTTGCAGCTGAAAACTGATTGGCAACGCCCGCTGCCAATCAGTTAAAGTTCAGATGCCGTCACCCCGTGTAAGAATGGGCTCACATGGGGAAACTCAAGTTGTATCAATTCTAACGATATGACACACGATAAGGCCAATCTCACACGAGGTGACCAAAATAAATTCAGTTTTCAACGTCGACGGAACCAATCGCGTTAGCACATACATTTCTATGGCGGACGTCACCCCATGTGAGAATGGCGCAACTCAAGTTGTATCAATTTTAGTCATTTCGCACACGATAACGCGCCAATTTTATGAAAAATTGCGTTGCAAACGACCATAGATATATATTTCTATGGCAACGTCCGAGTAACCGCTCGACCAAGTCCCGCGTGACTGTTTGCGTCGCCGTTGAAGACTAAGTTTCGACAAGTTGCGTCGTGTGAGAACCACCACAGAAATATATGTCTTAAAGCGATTACTTGCGCTGGCGTTGAAATCTGGTTTTATTTTGGTCACCTCGTGTGAGAATGGCCCATCTCCTTTTGACAGGTGACCGACAAGGCTCGGGTCCATGCGTAGGGGACTCCGGTGGCGGGATGTACCTGCTTCAAGACGGCAAGTGGATGATTAGGGGCGTAGTCTCCGTGTCCCTCCGCGCTGACAACGGAGATTTCACCTGCAATCTCAACGAATATGTTGTGTTCACAGACATAGCGCAGTTCTTGCCGTGGATTAAAAATATATTGGCACAGAACTAATATGTTTTTTTTTGGTCTGATAGTTGTTACTACGGTTGCCAACCCAAAGGCCTAAATACAATATTAAAAAAAAATAGGCGAAGGTGCTATATTTTCGATGAACAATTTCATTTACTTTAACATTTTGTGGTCTGAAATAAATCAGTTAAGTATGTTTATAAAATTCAGGATATTGCTGTTTCTGACCAACAGTTTGTTGCTGAACCTACTGCTGAAAAATGGCAACTAGTTAAAAAAATTGTAAAAACCTATTTCTTTTTTCAACTTCAGCTTTTACTGAGCGCATATTTTCAGTGACGAATAGTTTAGTATGAATCTCACAAAACCTGAATTAATCTTATTTTGTAACCTTCATTTTAAGTGTCATCATTGATATGAGATTTTTTTTAAACAAAAACCTGTGAATAAAGGTCAAAGTAGCAAAAAATTACGCATTTAAATCATAAAATATTCTTGAAACATAATCTACTATTTTTGATATCATTGAGATTGTTTACAAAGTTTAATTTGCAACTGATATAGTCCTTTTTATTAAACAAGTATTGCAGCAATAAGCACAGGGGCAGTTCCCGTATTTTTGAAAAAGGTTGCATTCTTATCTGTCTCAATCTGTCAAAAATTGTATGGGATTTTTGACATTAATTATCGCTGCGATGAGATTGCGACTGGGATTTTTGACATTAATTATCCCTACGATGAGATTGCGACTAGATTTTGAACGTTTTTAATTACAGGAATTGGCCTTCTGATGTATTACTTTAATAGTAGATATTAATTGACGGAGGTTGGCAAAATTCCATCGTACTAATAACACCGCCACTGCAGGACTTTCATGAAAAGTACTCCACTCTTTCTGCTTTTATTAGGTACCAGTGGACGAAATGAGTTCCAGGATTCACACAAAAATAGTGAAACTTGCCAATGTAAAAAATTTACGTTTTTGTTGTTTTTATAATAATTAAATTATATTTGTCAAGATCAAAGAAATAATCTAAAATAAAGTCATAAATAAAGCCCATACATTTAAATTATAAATAATTATTCTACGATTAAAATAATAAATATATCTAGTTTTGTATGTTACTTTTATATTAGTTGGGTAAGTTGTAGTTGCCCGTCAAAATGTGCATTTTTTATTATATTTCTACAACACAGAAGTCTTACCACAACTTTGCGTTTCATCGGCGCTAATCATGAAATAACTAGCTTCTGCCCGCGTGTATATCGGAAGTTATCCCAAGGGAACGTCTTACATGCCCTAAAACAGGTCATGGCCTATCCGTATACCTATCATCTAAATCCATTCAACCTTTGTGCCTGAAAAGGTAACAGACAGACAGACAGATAATAAATGCAAATAATGCTTTTTTTATTTTATTAAAGAGGGTTTTATGATTCTAAATGTCTAACTTAAAAATAATTATTATTTATTTCACCATTAATTTGAAGTACCCTAGCGCCGCCATTGACCACGTAATACCTAAATATTAGTTTAGTTATTTTATAACTTTAAATTGTAATATTTTTTAAGCGGATGGACCGATTTTAAATGAAATAAAGATTACCTCAAGATACGGACTCTTGATTATATTTCCAATTCCTTAAAGCTTTTAAAAAGAGGTACACAAACATTTCAAAGCTTTACCTGGGAAGAAGAAGTGGCGCAACAAAGTCCCCAGCAGCACAGCTGTCTGTTCAGTTAAAAAAAAAAAAAAACTATACACAGCAACACAAAACATAATTTAAATTATTAGCCATAATTATGTCAGCTAGCACACGCCAATATACCAACCAAAAACATGGAGAACTATACTCAGGCAGAAATAAAAAATAAAAACTAAACTTAAACAGAACTTAATATCTACGTAAATAAAAGCCTCCAGGCATAAAGTGCGTACCCGCTTACATATAGCTATATATAGCTGTAACTGGAAGTTATAAATGATGAACTAGGAACATCGAGGTAAAATAAATAAACAGTTATTAAGCAGTCACCACAAGCAGCACCCGTTCACGAGCATAACGCAAAAAATCAGCCATTACCCCCTCGCGATATTTGAGGAAAGGAGGCAACCCGACCCCTGATGCTACCGCAAGCAGTGACATCTAAGGGAGCATGACGAACTTGCCGCCGGTTGCTCAGGCAAAAAATAATATGATCTATTGTCGAGGTCGCTAGCGAATACAACTCATAAAAAAACATTGTAATGAGTAGATTATGTCAACAATAAATTAAAATTAAATTAAAATAAATTGACTTATAAAGTCAAGTAAATTAGCTTACCTACTGACAGGCTATATGAGTTTATATAATTGTTTAATTCAAATTCTGGAGAAAGAACATTCACATTGTCTTGAGTTAATCACAGCGACCAACTATTCTTATAATTTAAGTAGTCGTTGATAGAATAGTATGCCTTTAAACAAACGTTGGATTTTTCTTTAGTTTTAAACGCATTAAAAGGCAAATCTAGCCAAAAAGAGGGTAGCTTGTTATAAAAGGTTAAACCAAGCCCAACAAATGAGTTATAAACCTTATGAAACCGGTGAAAGGGAGCTCGTAGTTTGTCCTTATTTCTAGTAACTTTGTGAATGTCACTGTTTTTATTGTTTATGAGTATATTTTGCCTAATATATAAGATGTTGGCGAAGATGAATTGTGATGCCATAGTGAGGTTATCCAATAACATTGAAAAAATCTCTCAGAGACACACAGGCACCAAGCTGGTAAATAGCTCGAACAGCTCGTTTTTGAAGGGCAAATATATTTTGAATATCAGCAGCTTTGCCCCACAGCAGAATACCGTAGGACTTATCGCTATGAAAATAACTAAATAGACTAGCCAAGCTGTATCAACGTCAGTGTATTGTCTTAGTTGCTACTGACGGGGTAAGTGGCCGAAGTAAGCCTTACCGCTAGGCTCGATATATGTGGGCCCCACTGAAGTTTGGCATCTACTGTTAGGCCCTGAAAAACTGCCGAGTTTACAGTTTCAAGCTTAAACTCAAACTCATTTATTTCAATTAAACCAATACAAGTACTTTTGAATTGTCAAGGGCGACGTCAGTCAGAAATATGAAGCTAGTTGCCCATTCCAACGCGTTGTAGGTTTTTATGGAGAAGAACGGACAAAAAGCACCTCTTTATCTAAGACGATGTTGGGTCCTAGATTTCTAACATTTTTTAGGGCGAACTACACATTTCGTTTTCTTGGCATAAAGAACTAGGTTATTTGTCGTAAACCAATCCGTAACCATTGAGAGTGCACTGTTTACATCATCAAAATCTTGTCTATTCCTGTCTACTTTAAAAATAAGAAAGGTATCATCTGCAAACAGTACACACAGATACCCTTTAAATAGAATGGTATGTCATTGTTATACACTAAGAATAAGAATGGACCCAGTATTGATCCTTGAGGTACACCTAACTGAACTGGTAACCCGGAAGTTTTCACACCATTATCATCTACACATTGGAGCCTATTATGTAAATAAAAATTTATAACGTTGAGAGCTTCGTTTTGCACACCGTTATGACGCAGTTTACGCAAAAGCATGGTGCATGCAATCAAAGGCTTTGGAGAGATCACAGAAAACCCCAATAGCATTTTATGAATTCTCCCATGCGTTAAATATGAGTTTCAGCAGAGCAACACCCGCATCTGTAGTCGAACGACCTTTTGTAAAGCCACATTGTTCATTACGAAGGAGGCTATTTAAATTAAAATGTCTTAGCAACTGCTTGAGTATTAACTTTTTAAATATTTTCATAAATGCAAGTAAGATAGAAATAGGCCCGAAATTGCCAACGTCATTTTTATTACCTGATACCTTTAAATAATGGTATGACTTTACTACTCTTCATGAGGTCAGAAAAAGTTACTAAATCAACACAATTATTAAAAGCACAAAGAAAAGAAAAGCGAAAACAGCTAGATAGGGGGTTACGATGTCTATTATATTACTTAAAAATGTAACGTAGATGCCCCAGTAATCACCAGTGTTTTGAAACTTGAGTGTTTAGGCCTTACATGTTCGAAGATAAATAAGCGACCACTTTTAGAGACACTACTAAGCAAAAAGCTTTCAGCTTTAGACGGATGAATTTAAGGAGCGATTCGTAGTTATAGGTATATTGGCAAAAAAAAACTCACTAAATGCTAAATAGCTACGTGAGCTGCTTAATTAATTAATTTAATGTCGACCTTTACCTGGTACCTAGCGTGTTTGAATTTTAGTGCTTCTATTACAATTGTGTAAACAGTGTTGGGTTTTTGAAACGGACTTTACTCACGTCATGCTCCCCAGCAACCCCATCACCTGTTATTCCATTTATAAGTTTATAATACTTTTGTACCCAATATGTACTTAATTGGTACACACTTAAAAAACCTGTACCTTAGAGGTTAAGAGTATTCTTAACCACTAAGGTACTCAAGAAAAAAATATATATATATATATATCTCTGAGTAAAAATGGAGTGTCTGTACAGACACTTCATTTTTATTTTGCTGTAGAGCATCTCTCCAGCAACCCCAAGTTAAAATATGAAGAAACTTACGTAGATGCTAATTGTTTTAAGAGCATTTATTCTGAAGGTGGGAAACGTCGCAAATAGCTGTCAAATATTTCACTGTTTTGATTAATTTGGAAGTATTACTGTGTGGAAATAAAAAATGTGGCTAACTAGCGAACTAGAATATTGATTATGAAATGCAATAATTAAAATCGTAACACCGAATGTTTTGATTTAGAAGTAAAAAAACTATTTGGAAACTTTCCAAATGCGTTTTTTACACCTAAAATGGCTACTACAACAAATTCAATGTTATAATTGCAATTCACTATTAATATTCTAGTTCGCTAGTTAGCCACATTTCTTATTTCTATTCAGTAATATTGCTATAAGAATCAAAACAGGTAAATATTAGACAGTTATTTGCGACGTTGCCAACTTTTATGATAAACCCTCTTAGCAAAGAAGTGTCTGAAAATAATTGTACTGTTGCTTTTACCATTAAATATGCAAGCTGTGACTGTCATGTCAAGTTTGAAATTCTCGGGCTATTGATATAAGTGCATGAGCAAAAATACATAGCAAAGTGTAAGTTTGAGCTTTGTATACATTAGATTGTCATGCGTTGTAACGTAAATAATTGTAAAACACTATGTAATAATAAGTATAATGATAATAATATATTATCATAACTATTGATACATTATAATTGACAACTATAAATATTTCCTAGCTGTTATCATTCACACTAGGATTGATAAATGATAAATGATTTTATTTCTGTAAGTGGGTTTGGACAAAACACTTTTACACGTCAATCATATTTTTTAAACTAGATGAGGTCGGTGTTTCCTATCTGACTACTCCGAGAAGAAAGGCCGAAACAAACTCAGAGGTCACAATCTCTTTTAAAGTCCAGACATAATCTTGGTCAGATCATGTGAAGATCATATAGAGTGAATAATAGGTACTGCAATATCATCATGATGGATAATTCTTGGTTCGTTTCTTTTAACTGTTTACCCTACATTCGTTTTTAGTTTCTAAAATCTTTATTTAGCCGTTAGCAACATACTGACTATTTGGACATTAGGTATAACAGATTTGTGAAAAGGCCTACAATTAAAATTGGACTCATTTGGCAAAATTTTCATTATAACTACCTGCATGTGTGATTATTATTGCTGCATTATTATTATCCCTATTAAAAAAACTATTTATGTAAAAACAATAAGTCTGTAACTTTTGTTCCCAATGACAAAACAAGACGGATGGGCTGTTTTGTTTGCACTCCCACTTCCTATTCATTACAGACGTCAGACGACAGTGATTCTCAAAGATTAAAAATGTCAGCTTTGTAGTGTTTTCATTTTTGTGGGTTTAATAAAGTTGCGTACTTACTTAAGTAAGCAAAAAATAAGTCAAAGTCCGAACTTGTTTATTCTGCATACTTACATTTATATGTTCATATCTTTATATAATAAGCGAGAACGAAGTAAGAGCGCAGGCAGGCTATATACTTCACGGCAGCTTTTTTTTAGCCATTCAAACTTGTTCGGTTTATCCATGTATTGCAGTTATTCTAGTATTTTTATTATATCTCTTTAATTATTTAGTGTAATGACAGGAAATTTTACATGTGAATAGTTACATTAATATACTAAACATCGGAATATGTTTTATTTTGCTTTTCCGTTAAAAAGTCTTACAATCGGATGTCATACAATATGGTGGTCCAGTCGTAGTAAATTATGCCATTGCTCATTAATTACTAAAGAGCACATAAATGAAATTTGGCAGGACACGCTTACAAGATACAAATAAACGTTATAAGTTAGACTCTAGAGTTCGTATTTTAAGTACTTGGACCTAATAACCTTATTTTACTTTCACATGTATATCTTCTGAACGGTATGTTTTTTTCAAATTCTGTTTTCACAAACATTACACACAAATTCAAAGCAACGTACGTAAAAATTACAACTTTGCACTAAACCGTGTTATATGATTTTCATCAAATAGCCAACTGACGTTTGGCTATTTGATGAAAATCATCGCAGCGGAAAGCTGAATAACTTCGTAGTTTTATGACACACAAATTTCACTTAAACATACACATTTACCTCTCATTACACACTTATTATTGAATGTATTATTTTTCTTGTTGTTTCTATAGGAAAAAAAAGTGCCGCTGGGATGACGTAGTTCCAGCGGAAACAGTTTTTGTTGAATAGCTCCCCAATGGTTGGATGCACAAATTTGTACTTACCATACAGAATTACACGACATCATACACTCAGCGTCGGGTCACACCGAAATGGCAGCGGCCAGCAGCGACGCGGCGAGCACTTTCAGTATGAAATAATTTTAAACTTTATCTACATACTTAAAAGACCAGTATCGCTTGAAAAGCTTGAAAAGGTCGCGAGGCCGCCCGCGGTGACGCGAGCGGCTGCGCGCCACGCGCATCTTGTCGGTGGTTCTGCCCTCGGCTGCCAGCGGCGACGCGAGGCCGCTTGCGGCATCGCGGGCGGCCGCGCGTATGTAATGCCGCTGCCGGCCGCTGCCATTCTGGTGTGACTCGGCCCTAAATATCTGCTAAACGGTAATTATGAAATTCGACATTTTTCCGCTGCGACTACGCACACATTATTAGTATACCAGGCCAAATTAAATTAGCTAGCGAAACTCCGCAGACGTGATAGGTATCCTATCGATATACAGGGTGGCAGGGACATCGACGCGAAAACTGTTACCATTGATTCTGAACCCAGGGGGGTTCAGAATCAATGGTAACAGTTTTCGCGTTACAACTATTCGTCAGAATAAAAAAAAATCTGCTGTTCCATACATTTTCACTGCGTAGGCAATGCACTTTTCTATGAAACAGCATTTTATTTTGTTTTTATTACCGACTGAAAATTTCGACGCAGGATGGTGCAGAATCATGTACTGAATCCATGGTAACAGTTTTGGCGTCGATGTCCCTGACATCCTGTATAAACTAAACAAAAAAAATATTTTTTGGAGTCAAAGACGGCGGTGTTGTAATTTGAAGTATTCGTTGAGAAAATCTGTATTTTTGTTTTATTTTATCTTGTTTAGATATTGATACCCATCCCGTCTCTGAAGTTTTCACAAAGAAAAAAGATTTTTTTAAACTGATATTTCTAGTAACTACACAACCTGCAGTTGATGACCCTAAAAAAATCATTTTGTTTGATCATGTTTAGATATCGATATCCATCATGTGTGCGGAGTTTCGCTAGCTAATTCATTTTGAACCTGTATAGATTAATATTAAACTTACATATAAAGAAATTTCGATGTTTTGTCGAGCAGTCAAAACCGTGCGAGGCAGGGCGGGTCGCTAATACCCACTTAATTTAATAAAACATTTTTTCTCTTGCTACGTCACGCCTAACATTTTGTTCACTTGTTGTTCTAGTATTAATAATCATACTATTATAAAGAGCACATTCTGGAATTTTACGCAATTAAAATGGGCAGATCCCAGCGAAAGTTTTTCCGTTTCGTCACATTAATAAAAAATAATGGTAGGTAGGTAATTCCCCGTACCATATGAGGAAACTTGTTATGGTTCACTCACATATAAGCGCACATTATGTATTTATGTGAATATTTAAATCACACACTTACATAAATATGCGCATATTATTTGAAGATGTTATGCGAGATTTGAAAAAAAAAACCGGTCTAGTGCGAGTCGGACTCGCACACGCAGCGTTCCGTACCGTATCGTCCGTTTCGTATCAAAAAAACGCCGAAATAAACACGTCTCTTATAAGAAAAAAAATAATAATTAAAGGCTTTGATTTTAACTTTTTTAACCGACTTCCAAAAAGGAGGAGGTTATATGTTCGTCGCGAATGTAGGTATTTTTTTTTTATGTGTGTCCACCGATTACTCCGTCAATAGTGGACCGATTTTGAAAATTTCTTTTTTGTATGAAAGGGCATGATCCCGAATTGGTCCCATAATTTTTTTATTAACTTTGCTTGCATAGTTTTTGAGTAAGCTTCAATAATACGTATTTTTCCCACTTAGTCTATGTGGATGATATGATGATAACTTCCTGTCACTGTTATTTACATAGCAGGCGGGGGTATTCGAATTTGTGTGAGGTAGGTACCACAAAAAAAAAATAAAAAAAAATCGTTCCACAAAAAAAAAACAACCAACTTCCCCAAAAAAAGGAAGGTAGGAACTCGGTGTATTTGGTTTTGAATTTTCTTTTTTTGTCACCAACTTCCGAAATTAAAGTTATTTTAAGTCGGTTGTGTTTTTTTTGTAAAAGGTTTTTTAATACTATTTTTAATTTATTTTATAGCGGCAATGGAAATAGACAATATGTGAAAATTTCAACTGTCTACCTATTTATTAGGTTATACGGGTACAGCGACGGAGATGAATAGGGATGATGACAATTTTCACGCAATCTAAAGATTACGGCAATACATTGAGTTAATATGTGCCATGACGTCACAAGTATGTAGATTTTATACTTACTTGTGACGTAGTGACCGTGGGGATCGCTAAGTCACAAGTAAGTATAAAATCCCCAACTTAAAATGCGTTTTATTTAAGTATTTGTTGTTAATATGATAAAGCCAAAAATATGTGCCCAATTTTTTTTATTATCTGAGTGACGGACTAATTAGGTTTTTTTTTTTACCCAGGCATCATCCCTATTATTGGATTCTGCAAAGATTGTCAAATTAAGACTCACAAAAGAAAAACAATAATCTTCAGTTAAGTATTTCGTTTCGTTACCTAATTACTTAATTAGAACTAATCTATACATGATTAGTTCTAATTAATATTACGTATTTACTATAAGTCCATCTGCCACGTTGAGATGACGAGCCACATTCGCTTTGCTAAATTGTGACCGCTTGGCATCCCAAACTGGTATTTCCTATTAAAAAGTAAATAAACAATACGAAACAAAGACCATTAAGTCCGTAAGTTCTTTCAATTAAATAGATTTCGTATTGGTATTGACATATCAAACGGTGGCACTGCTTAGGGAAATGTAACCAATAATGTCAAAATGCGTTTTGAACTCAGTTCCTGCCGCGTGTCAAGATTTATTGGCTCCTTAGTAGCCTCATTTGTTTTTGTTTGGCATTTAGGTTTTTATATATTTTAGCTAAGCCTACATCTGAAGCGGCAAAAATATTATATACTTTTTTAGATAAGAAATTAGATTAAGTTAAGTTTTGTGTGACTAAATTTAGAATTAGTCAATTTAGTTGAAGAGTTAGTCGTTATGTGAAAGAGCACGATGGGATTGACAACGTCGCATATGGGTACAAAAATCCCTTAAAAAAAAAAAAAAAGTTTTTTATAAAGAACTGTGGATTTAATTTATTCATAAATCTTTAAAAAAATAACCAAAGCGTAATAAGTATTCACTTACCATCTTATCATACAGTAGTATGAATGTTGTCAAACAATAAATGTACTATAGGTATTACGTTTCTAGTGTTTGGTTAGCCTTTTGCATGCTAAGCACGTGTCTCGTCTCATATACACAATTTAACGAATAAGATAATGTTATTAAGTCAACTTTAAAATGTTGAATCTTGTCAAAACGACCTTGTCGCGCAATTGTTTTACTTAAAATTAAGTTAAAAGATGTCAATAAACTTAATAAATTTTCTGATCCATTATGTGTTCCTTGTAATTTTGATTGGTACCTGTTGATTAAATATTTAAATCATGCAATTTATGTTCAGTGGTGAAATAAAACCTGTCTTATGAAATGATTTATTATGGTGTGTGTGATTTGTTGTAAGAAATCTAAATAAAATTTGGAAGTGCTTTATTTTTATTTTGTGGGTTGAAAAGACTGACGGGCGTGTTGCTTTGAATTTGACATAACAATATATGACGTTGATAATGAAATATATTATTTGCTAATGAATGAATACAGCCAAACACGAAATGAATGAATAATCGGATGCCTTATCGTCTTCAAAGAAGGTGAGGTGAATGATGAAGACAGGACTGACGGATAGGTTTTAAATCCTTCATAATAATGAAAACCGTAAAAAACACAGTCTTTATAACAAACGAAGCACATATAGTACCTAAGTATCTTTCAAGTCAAAGCACTATTCAAGTAAGTAGGTATCTTGCATTAACTACTATCTCTTCACTTTCTCTTTTGTCACCGTACCCGATACGTGTACCAAGTACAAACTGACATACCACAATAAAATAAAAAGTTCAAAAGTCGACAAACCACAAGGACTATGCGAAATATCTGTTTTGTATGGCTCATCCATCTTGATAATAAAGCCAGTCCTTCGCCAATCGGAGGCATGGAACCACGTCTCTAAGAACAAATATTTAAATCGCAAAATGAGAACCATAACTCGTAATTTAAAATTATGGATATGAAGTCAGTGTGTTTGTGTGTTTTAGTTTTTAGTTTACAATTTGTGTGTGGCCAATACTCGACTACTCCTTGCCCTGGTGTCTTTGACTTTGAAAATGATGGGCAGCATGTGTATGGGAAAATCACTTTGCGGCCAGTGGCGCCAGTGTCTTCCTTAGTGCTAAGGATTAATTTTACGATTGCAGCTCAACTTATTAATAGTGTAAGTAATTTTTATTTATATAGGTAAATTAAAAGTTAGTTTTATTTCAATAAATTTTAATTAATAATAAGACTGTTAAGTTTATAAAAAACATTTTGTTCAAAACCACAGCTACCTATAACATAAAATAATTAAAAAAAAACTATAATATGATTCAAACAAGTTTGACAATCACAGACGCGTGACTACTTTTTGGCTGGAAAATTAAAAAATAGACTGGTGTTCTATTATTAAAATGAATAGTAACTGTATATTTACTTAATTTTGGTGATACCTTAATTATTTTTCTAGATTACGTAGAATAGGTAGGTTCAGGAAAAGATTTAAGAATGAGAATTTAAAAAGTAAACACAAACTGCCGTTCCGCGCGACGAGAGGCGCGATTACCAAGAAGGACTGCGTTTAGCATTGTATTTTCCACAACAGCTACATAACTTGATAGGTACTAACAGAGAGTTAAATAGATACAATCTGTTAAGTATGTCCACAAACACATTTTGGCCCATTTGCACCACAAATCACTCAATAAGTTTAGCGCTAAACGATTTTTTTTGCGCTAATTTGATTTGTGATGCAAGTGGGATTAAGTAGAGATATGTTTAGAGGTACCAACGCAACGTGACGCGACGTCCTGCGTAGACCACGGCTACGAATGGCTACGCACGCAGGTACCTTGTAAATAAAACTGGAGCGACTGCGGAAGTCTAGCTGCCTGTTAAGAGTGCTACGAAATTCTAGCTACCTGCTACGAGTGCTACGAAACTCGAGTCAATTAACTAAGCCAAGCGGTTTCACCTGCATAAGTGTCGATCCCGTGGGAATATCGGGATAAAAAAGCCAAAATATCCTATGTCCTAACACAGGTCATGGTCTACCCAAGTGCCAAATTTCATCCAAATCTGTTCAGCTGTTTTAGCGTGAAAGCGTAACAAACAAACTCACTTTCACACTTATAATAATTATTATAGTTAGAATAAATTCTCCAATATCGGTCCTGTTTCTCGGCTTCTAATGACCAAAGACAACCGCTCTTTACAGTATGCAAAGAACTACAGTTCAGTACACCAACTGAATTTAGTGTGGAAAAGACAAGACGATGCAAGAAATGTATACGCATGAAAAATGCCCCCTCCTCGTAAGTCTCCTACCGGAATTTTGTAAAAAAAAGTCGTACTAAATGAATGAATAAAATGTTATTATGTCCATCAACTAGGTACGTAAGGTCAAATAGACTCACATGATTTCATGATTAAAAAGATATGTTTATTATATTAAATTAACCTAGTGTGTCCTGTTCAATGTATTGGAGCAATGACAAGCTTCGTTTTTTATTTACTAGGTATATCTATACTAATATAATAAAGCAGAAGAGTTTGTTTGTTTTTTGTTTGAACGCGCAAATCTCTGGAACTACCAGTCGGATGAGAAAAAATATTTTTGCATTTGTTAGCCTAATTTTTGGAGAAGGTTATATCGGCTATTTAACATCACATTACGCCCCTTAGAAGCAGATAAAAAAAATCTGAAAGAAAGCTAAAACGAAGATACAGGGGGCAGGCGGGCGACGGAGTTTTATAAAAATATGGCTGTTATTTTAGTATAATGTGTATCTTACGGCTTCCACGCGAACGCAGTCGCGGGGCAGAAGCTATAGTAAATAATAAATTCGTTTTGACGATAACGTACCTAAATAACGCAACGAATATTGTTGGATTGTACAAAATTAAAGGAATTGTAATATTAATTATGGTATTACGCAAATGGTTCTTGGTCTCCAAAGATGGCGGTATTTTCTATCAAATTTGCCAAAATGTAATTTGAATTTGTAACTTGTAATACAAAGTTTTCAAAAATATATTGCCATTACAAGGATCTGTCAATATTCCAGGCTGTTGAAGTGGTTGTTGAAGTACTGATTGTTGTAAATAGTAACACTGTGGTTGCGATTTATAAAAAACTAAAATCGGCAACTTCCCAATGTAAATTATTTAGTGTGACGTAGGCATATTGCGAATTACGTTATGGAACTAATAATTAATCATTGAAATGTGTATTGGTTTTGAACAAAAATACTATTTGAGACAGACTTTGACGACTTATATCGAACCAAACAAAACGAAACGTCGCTTCTGAAAAAGTAGATTTACTCATTTTGTATCGCTTAGGTACCTAATTATCAATGTCGTCCTAGATTTTTAATTTTTTAATACTTATTACCCAAAAGCAATTTTATAGATTTGTTTATATTGCGTATTAAATATGTTTAAATTACTACGACTTGATGTTTAACAGAATTAATAAATAAAATCCGGTTGATAGTCATAATAAAATTAACGGAACTACTCATTTACATTTTGAATAAGTTTTTGTCATTTGAAACTTTTTTTAAAGTTCGACTCGAAAAATGAATTATATTGTTTAGTTACATTTAAATAACTTATGTAACTAAATAATGACTTAGCTTGATTTAGTAAATCATTAATTGCGTTTTATTCTATAGGCAATTTTTTAATAGTCAGATAAGTAACTTTCTAAAGTATCTGAGGAATAAATATTGTGGTTTGATGAGTATAGAAAATGTATCAAAATGTCATATTTATTCTTCTGACACAAAACCACGATTTTTTTTTTTTTATCATGTCTAAAGTTTTAATAATTTCAACAAAACAATTATCATGTCTAAAGTTTCAATAATTTTGACAAAAATATGCATTTCTATCATTCCATTTCGGTTTATCTACCTAACCATTTCCAACCATGTACGTATATGTTGGGGTTGGCTTATAGTCCAAGATGCAGCTGCATATAGATTTTTTTACATGAAGCGACTCCTATCTGACCTCCACAATCCAGTTACTAGGTAACACGGTGCCCCAAGGTTTTCATAGGTAAACCAAATAATATTTTTTTATTTTTTCGAAAAAAAAATTAATAGAATTTCGAGCAGGCATAACAAGTTTTTATTATTGCCAACATTCTTTAACAATTGGTATAGCACAGCAGCATCCGGTTTTGTTTTTTATTATAAATTGCTTTTATTGCCGACATAATAGGATTTAGGTTAAATTGTATGGAACAGGACTTCAAACATAATGTTATATTTCCACAATTAAAACATAATAAAAGAAAAATGCCATATTCAATATTTAATGATAATTTTATTGAAATGAATTTTGTGCACAAGAAAACTTGGGATGAAAACGGAAACACCCAATTTAAAAGGATGTTATCAAGAGTACGTATCTTTTATTGCTATATTAATAATTCAAGACGTATTTGATACCTTAAATTTTAAGACCACGGCAGCTACCTCATAAGATAATTTTATTTCTCCTCTTAGAAATATATAAAACTAAAGTAGAAAATCTGGAATTTACCGCACGTCCACCCGGTTTCTGGAAGATTAAGACATTTTAGAAAAATTCGCTTACAAATTCTACAGATAATCTAACTTCAAAGACTTATTAAGTACGAGTATGTAACCAGAGTTACGACCACACTCACTGCAATTATTTTATACTCTGGCTTGTGTTTAAAGTATATTTTATTTTAACATTAAAATATATCAAACAGCTGTAGACATTAAAATACCAGTTTAAATAATAAAATAAAGTAGTTTTTGCCGGTTCTTTTATTCGATTTTTCGAGTTTTACAAGTCATCTGAGGTCGAGACTCGAAACATATAAATACACTAGCTTTTGCTCGCGACTTTGTCCGCGTAGAAGTCGAAAATGGTTCTAATTGGATTTTTTATTGGTATTTAACGTTTTTATTTTTGTTATAACATATTAATTATTATGTTGAAATGTTTGAATACTTATCTATACTAATAATATAAAGAGGAAAGATTTGATTGTTTGTTTTTTTGCCTTGAATATGCTCCGAAACTACTGAACCGATTTGATAAATTATTTCACTGCTTAAGCTACACTATCCCCGGGTGACATAGGCTATATTATATATTCAAAAAAATTAGGGATCCTTACTAAAACTCCAATAATGTAATCCAACGTGTAAAAAAATTACCTAAAATTTAGGTAGGTGTAGGTAGCTAGGTATGTACATAGGTAGGGTAGGTAGGGAAGTAGGTGCGCCGTAGATAAGTACTTAGTGCTACCCGTGCGAAGCCGGGCCGGGCAGCTAGTAAAATATAACAATCTTTATTATAGTGTAGGGATGTAAAGGTTAAATAAACATGAAAATTAAATAAAATTTTGTTATATTTTATGAACACGAAGATCGGCGTTTGATCTGGTGAAAGTTACACGGGGGTATTATCTTTTTACAACGAAATCGACATACTACACCTCCGCAGTATTTCTTTGTAAACCATATTTTTTGTTTTTTTTCGGGTGCTAGAATCACCGGGCTACTCTGTGCGCTTACTCTGGAGCATGCCACATACAACTGGCAGTGAGAGAAGCAGCTTTACCTCAAGTCTACTCCCGCTATCTTAAGAGTTTGACCTTGAGCTTGGTTTATGGTCATTGCGAAGCAGACTTTGATGGGAAACTGCACTGTCTTGAATTCGAAGTGGTAATTTGATGGTGTTAGGGGAATCCTAGGAATAAATACAGACCTCTGCAAAGCTTAGAAACCTTCAAATGCAGTACTAATATAGTACGGTGACTTTCGAGACATTCCAATTATAAAGAGTATTTGCATTGCACCAACTTTTATGTGAGTTCAACCTTTTTGGAATAAAATCGGATTGAGATTTCAAACATGTGTCAAAATAAAATGTAACATAAATCAAAAGCACTAAGGAGTATTGATATCAACTTCGAAGCAAATCACTCCCAAAATTACTTTCTACCCCTATTTAACCCCGCTAGGGAATGAATTTCAATAAAATACGAAATACATTGTCCATCAATTTTATTAAAGAATGTTTATGCAAAATTTTAAGTAGATTGGACCAAGGAATCACGTTGTCCCATACAAACTTAGCCCCCCTTTTTCACCCCCTTAGGGGTAGAATTTCGGAAAATCCTTTCTTATCGGATGCCTACGTCATACAAAGAACACACCCTCCAAGTTTCAGGTCAGGTTTCAGGTTGATCCGTCAGTCAGTCATTCAGGACAAAGCATTTTATATGTATAGATAATAGACATTTTTCTTGTAGCAAACTGCTATATATCATTAGGAATAGCCACAATACATTATGGTTGTGATCTAAATATTTGATTATTTTGAAGTTCAGATTGAATAGCTAGAAATATCGTAGACAGACAGACCGGATACGGAAAGTAAAGATTCGGGTGTTACGGCAGAACTTGGAAGAAGCCAATGTCCAACAATGGACATTGATTAGCTGAATTGAGAGATGGAGAATATTAGAAAGAAAGTGAACATGCGTTTATTGAATAAAAGCAACTTCTTAGAACTATGAAAACAAAGCTTAGGACCCTCAGTAAGAGGTCACTTTATCACTGTGCTTTCAATTTATTGACCAGTTATAGTAAAATCTTTTTTGGAACACGATCATAAAAACTGCATGTTTTATTTCATTTATTTAAAGTTGTGAATGAAGCACAGCTCTTGCACTACCCGAACCTGCATGCCTTCATCCTAATTTGCCTAAGATAATAGACTAACAGCAGTAAATGACCTGTGTGTGATTACTTGATCAGCAAACCAAAGTGCTGCATAGTAAAAAATAAAATGTCTGCACCACCTATTTAATGTAACCTCAAGAAACACTTTCTTTTCTTTCTTTTTTTTTCTTTCTTTTCTTTATTTCCTTTTTTTCTTGCTTTTCTTTATTTATTTTCTTTCTTTCTTTCTTTTCTTTCTTTGCTTAAATAAGAGGTATTTTTGGTAGGACAAATGGAGCAAAATAGTAATCCACTGGTACCCAAGAAACGGTCAAAGAAAGAGAGGTACACCATAGAAAAGGTGATGACATGACGTCCGATGTCATCATCCCACCTTTCGCTGGAACAACATGGGGCAGAGTCGCCAGAGAGAGACATGAATGGAGAAGGTTGGAGGAGGCCATTGCCGACTGACAAACGGAAACACAAAACATAAATAAACAAACGCCAAATACAAGACTGACGATTAAACTTTATGTTTGGACGACTAAAAGGCTATACTTATTTAATATTAAAAAATAATATTAAATAAATTTAAATAATATTTGTAATCATGATCTCAAAAACGGCTTTAACGATTTCGATGAAAGTTGCAATATAGGGGGAAAAAATCGATCTAGCTAGGTCTCTTATCTGGGAAAATTCGTATTCTCCGTATTTTCACCTGAGCAGAGCTCGGTCGCCCAAAGTTTAGAACAAGATGGCTACCTTAGAATAATGTCATGGCAGCATGGTATTAGTAAGTACCTACTATCATGGCAGCATGGAATTATTATGAACTATCCTATACTATTAAATGAGCATTCTCTATTTTCACCAGAGCACAGCTCGTTTGCCTAGGTACTAATAATAATATTAGATAATTTTTTGAGTTATAGTATTAGTATTGAATACGGAAGGTGAAGGTGACATTTAATATAACATTTGAAGCTGTCCAATACGAATCAAGCAATATTCGCGGAATTTTAAACTAACGCGACTAGCTTTCACAAGAAGCTATAAACTATTTAAGTAGTTCTTTAAAAAAAATTATTAATAATTTTGGTCCATCCATGCAAAAAGTCGTTAGTGTTTTAAGAGTTCTCTCGCAGGTCTTTTTATATGCATGAATAAAATTAGTATGCAAGTAGTTTACTTTCCTTTAAAAAAAATCTTATTAGTACTCTAATGGCAATAAGATTTTCTAAACAAAAATCTCCTTCATCTCTTGACAAATAAAGTCCTGCATATTATTCTGAAATGTAATGAAATTGTTTATTCTGTAAATAGGATATCGGTGTCGGTGTTTCCTATCTGACTACTCCGAGACCATCATTAAAACTAACTGAGTTTTTTTTTTTTTAATGAAAAAAAAAGAAATTAAAAACAATATCCACTTAGTCCTCACATTCACAATAATTAAAATAATATAATACTTTACAAAGTAATCGTGTCATTTTGAATATAAATTTCAACAATGTCAATGTGTATATAAAACTGGTTTATTGTGATGAATAATTAAAATGTCAAATTTTATGGTTTTCACAAGGCTTAGCAGAGCGAGCAGCTCAATCCCAAGCTTTTCTATCTTCTAAATAATCAGAAATTTTATAGTACCCTTTTTTACAAAGCTTGGTTTTAATACAGCTTTTAAATCGTTTAATGGGTAAGTTTCGAATGTCAATGGGAAGTTTGTTGTAAAAGCGTATACATTGACCCATGAACGAGTTGCTTACTCTGTGGAGACGCGTGCGATGCACAGCAAGGTTGTGTTTATTCCTGGTGTTTAAACTATGAATATCAGACATTTTCTTAAAATTTGGTTTTCAAAAATATATTGTGAGGCTACAGTCAGAATATTTATTTCTCTGAATTTCTCTCGAAGGGAATCTCTTGGACCTAGGTTGTAAATGGCTCGAACAGCCCTTTTCTGTAGAACAAAGATAGTATTAATGTCCGCACAGGTTCCCCAGAGAAGAATCCCATATGACATAAGACTATGAAAGTAACTAAAATAAACAATTCTGGCTGTATCTACGTCAGTTATCTGTCTAATTTTTTTAACAGCATAGGCGGCCGAACTAAGCCTTCCTGACAATTTTTTATGTGTGGGCCTCATTGTAATTTACCGTCAATAGTTATTCCAAGAAAAACTGTTGACTCACCAGAGTCCAACTCTATTCCATTAACTTGAACATTGGTAGTTAGCTGCCTGACATTTGGCGTTGAAGAATTCAAAGTACTTAACAATTTTTCTTTTTTTTAAACCGCGATAATAAAAACGTATGATTAAGACTAAACTTTGGATACATTTTTCAAAAAAAAATCAAAGATTTATGACTCCCAACTTCCCAAGTGCATAAGTTTTCTGAGAACAGTATGTAATCCTTTACTACAATGGTCCCGCTGACTTTTATGCAAATTAGTTTGGCTTCTAAATCCTCATTTGTCAACCAATGTGACTTAGCTTATGTAAATAAGGCGGTTAGTTCTTTTATGTGTGTCATTCACAAAATAAGGTGTCATTTTTTTTTGTTTTCATTTTGTGGTATGGTGGTCAAATAATCGTAAGTAGTTCCGTAACCATAGACAACATCGCAATTCGTTGTTATTATGGTAGTAGCAATAAGTCGGTTAATAATAGACCAAAGTGTAATGAATGGTAACGGAATTGCATTCATGCATTTTGAAAGTATAATACAGTACTTGTTTTTTTACCTGACTGCCCAGAAGGAAATGTTTTTAAAATCAGTTAAAACTGTTGGAATACTTTCACAGTTAGGAAAACCTATAGGCTCGTGAAGACTGGCGCGACGCCGGTAATTGTTCTACCACGAAGTTTTCTTAGAAATATTGTTTTATTAGAGTCGCGTCGCACTGTCGCGTAGCGCCTGTTTGCAGGAGCCTTAATAAGACTCGAGTTATTTCAATTGTCTATTATAAGTATTGTTTGCTACGTTTATGATTATTATGAGCAACAATACTTTCTCAAATAAAATTTAGGCAGCTTGAGTGATGTAACTCGCTTTTCAAGTAGGCAGGCACGTAATATAATTACAATAATAAACAAAAAACATAAGAGCAGTGATAGCCTAGTGGTGTGACCGTCGGACTATCAAGTCAAAGGTCTCGAGTTCGAACCCAAGGCACGCACCTCTGACTTTTCGGATTTATGTGCGTATTGTATAATTATCACTTGCTTCAAAAACCGTGCAGCAAAAATTCGTGAGGAAAGCGGCATGCCAGAGAGATATTTCTCGACAGCATGTGAAGCCAAATCAGGGGCCCATGGGCGGCTTTTAAACTCTGACACCAGGTTAGTCACTAACCACATGAAAAGAAGAAGAACAAAAAACATTTCCGGCTCCTGTCATTATATTATTAATTGATATCTACCAAATCAGCAAATAACGAGTAAACCTACCTATGCAAAAACAGATCAGTTACTTTGAATATTTATTATTCAAAATTGTTTTCCTTGTTGCGGTTTAGTGGCCTTCTTCATAAAGATCCTACATATATAAAGGTATTACAACCATATTGTTGTTACACGAGATGAGTTAATATTTCGAAACAAAAACACCGCCAAAAAAATTTTAGATAAGTACCTACTCCAAAAAAAATAAGCTGTGTAATGAAGGATTAAAAAAATATGCAAAAAAATTAAAAGATACTCTTTTACCGAACCTAAGTAAAGATTGTTTTAAATCAGAAAATAATATTATAAGTGGCTACTTAAGACATTTTTACGTTCCTCAAAAGCACAGCTTCGCGACGAAACGAGAATGCAAGTCATTCGGATGCCCCGATTAATGGTGAGATTCCAACTAATATCCTTGTATTTTGTGATGTCTACCTAAATATTTACAGGTTCGGTATTACCGTCTTAACATCCATAGGTATATCAGTAAGCCGTACGTCAGTGGTAACAAAACCAGTAATGAGATGGCCTCTTATATTGAAACTCCGTACCATGCTAGGCCAGCTTATGGTCAAAGTGTTACTAATGATGTGCGGTCGACTAAAATACTACCCGGTGCTTAAAAATTGGGAGAATAATGGCGTGATTTAAAAAAAGAAGTACCTACTAAGTAAAAGCTTCGAGTTTTTTGTGAATTTGTGAGCCTGTCAATTGTGTGAGGAACATGGCCTCAAGTAACTGCCGATTTACCCACAGTTTATTTTCTGTAACTAAATCAATCAATCTACCTAGCCTTTTCCCAACTATGTTGGGGTCGGCTACCAGTCTAACCGGATGCAGCTAAATACCGTATTTTAGATGGAGCGACTGCCTATCTCACCTCCACAACCCAGTAACTGGGTAATACGATACCCCTTGGTAAGACTGATTGTCAGTCAGACTTTCGGGCTTCTGACGACCCGTAACGACTGTCAAAGATCCACAAATGACAACCGGGACCAACGGCTTAACGTGCTTTCCGAGGCACGGAGGAGTCTCGGTATGTAACGATGGTCACCCATCCACAGACCAACCCGGCAAGCGTAGCTTAACCTGGTGGATCGAAACGTGCCGCTGTTATTACTTAGCCACGAGCTCCTCTGCTCATTAATTCAACTTATTTCGGTAGCTAAAGAAAAAAAAAAAAACCTACAATTAATAAGTAATCGTTCATATTTTTACAGTCCACATGTAACACCTGTTGTATGTACTTTATTCCTTGAAGCTACATATTAATAAATAGTTTTCGTATTACTTACTTACTCTATTTAAACTCATTTTCAAATTATTTTTGTACAAATATATGGACTTATTCAGTCGTACTTCCTGTTATTCGTCACAGTAGAATGCATTTTATTTTTAATGAAACAGTGAATTTATATTTAAGTCTTAGAAAAATATACAGGGAAGACCTGAAAACGTCATCTTCTTCATCATCTTGGTCTAATAAAACAAGGTCTGGCATTCCGGGACTAACACATGCTTACGTCACTATCCAGTTGCCACTTTATTGCAACAAAACACGATTAAGGAAAGATTTTCAGCCACCATTCTGTTAAAAAATATGTACAAAGCATTTAAATTGTCGTTTCGTGAGTCTAATCAAACGAAACAATTCAATTCAAACATAAATCAACGTAATTGTTAATTAAAACTTCGATTGTTTTATCGGATTCGCACAGGTAATAATGCTAATGTGGTAATGGCCTGTGGTTCAGTTCAGATATACCCAAAGGGCTTACAATTCTCTGCGCATCCAGTTTAACAATGCCTACAGGGCGCTGTTACGGCTGCCTCGCTTCTGCAGTGCGTCAACAATGTTTGCTGAGTCGCGAACAGACGGATTTGATGCCCCCTGGCGCAGAAAGACAGCCTCACTGCTAAGTAGATTGCGTGGGAGCAGTAACAGCATCCTGAATGTAATAGCCAATAAAATGGACAGCCCACTGGTGTGGAGCCAGTCTCTCTTAGTTATTAGGTACTAACATAGTATTTAAGTTCATATTAACAATATAAATGTAAGTGTATTGGATCATTGGTTGTCTGAATAAATAAAATATGTTATTATTATTATAAAGGTGGTTGGGGTGTTATTATTACAAACTTCTGGTAACACAGATGTGATGACGTAGACTTGTGTCAGCCACGTGACCACTGTGTCTCGGAATGCTATACCTGGCGAAGTATATTATTATACTATGATCATCATCAGCTTTTGCCCCATGTAGCCCGGGGTCGACGCAACACATTTTCTTCTTCCATTCACCCCTGTCAACCGTCACGCTATCAATAACCCCCTTCTCTTTCATATTATCATCCCTCACACAACCCATCCATCTTTTCTTTGACCTTCCTCTCCCTCTCCATCCATTAACATTTATATTCAACACTCTTTTAGTCACATGCGTTTCTTCCCTCTCCATTACATGCCCATAATCAAGCCAAAACGATTTCTTTTCAACTTTTCTTACGGAAACAGACAACGCACAGCCCATCGCTAGGTCTAGAAGCATCTTTTGCATAAGATTTCCTTTTGCCGTAAGTGAGCAAGCACTATCTAAGTAAGATTTTTGAAAGTTTATAGAAAGTATACAATGTCGCCCATGGGCATGTATGGCCGTATTTTTCTGAATATTCATGAAAAATTTACTTTAAACGGGGGGTCTATCTTTAATATTTTTCATGATATTCATTTTTTTTTTTTATGTGGCGTTTGCTTATTATTTCTAAAAGCTTAAGAGTTATTTTATCGGATTAACTAAAATTTTTTAGTAAACTTTGTCGAGTATGAAAAAAAAACGGAGGTGTAGACATTATTTCCTAAAAAAAAACATTTAAAATAATTAAAGATTGATCCCCTTTTTTAGTAAATTTTCAAAGAAATTTTCCATAACATGCGGGCGTGTTAAATAGGGGATGAAAGTTTTTTATGAAAATTCGTAATTTTCCATCTTGCACATGTTTTGTAGTGCTATTATCTTGTATTAAGTGCGAGTTTCCTTATTTATAAATATTTTGTTGATTGACGTTTGTAAATAAATACCTATATTCTTTAACGTTTCCTTATCTATATTGATGTATTATGAAGTGTTCTATGGTAAATAGGTTACCAAAATAAGTAAATTAACTTGAGGGTCAATAACTCCAACAGAAACTGTTACATCGACGCATACGCACGTATTCGTCGAATTAACGCGGATGTGTTCAAGAATTTCGCAATAAATTCCTTTGAATAAAGTATTTGGTAAAGCAATCAATATGCAATGTTAACACTTGCGTAATCCATAACGGAATTTTATAAAACCTAACGCCCGAATATTCAAAAATCCATATAGGTACTATCGCGGGCACTGGCGCCTGACCGCTTTTCGACCTTATTGCTTAGGATGACAATTACAATACATAAACTCACGCCTTCTTCCAATGGGGGTAGTCAGAAACAACAAAACGTCACCACGATCCTTACATAGGTCCTCCTTTTGCTTCGTTTGAATTTATTCTGTTTTGTATAAAATATGAGTTATAAACATGGACGTACCCAGGGGGGGGGGGGGGAAGGGCTGCTGCCCCCCTGGATTTTGTATGCCTAAGTACCCACTGTGGTCGATAAAAGTTATGTTAAGAGTCATGATAAGACTTACTTTACAATTACAATATATTATGCATTAATTTTAGAAAAAACCGCGCTGCGCGGCCGGTCCTGTTGTATCATGCAAAATACGCGAACGAAGCAAGCAAGCACACAGTTTATTTCTTGTACTAGCTAAGCAGGAGCTCCTGCGGGGGTCACCTGCACACTACATACACGACACCTACTTCGTGTTTGGTGTAGTGTGTAAGGTAATTTTTTTTTTTTTACAAAAAAAAGACACTTTTTTGTTGTGGTACCTACCCCATACAAATTCGAATACCACTACCTGTTATGTAAATAACAGTCACAGGAAGTTATCATCATATCATCCACACATACTATGTGGGAAAAATACGTATTATTGAAGCTTACTCAAAAACTATCCAAGCAAAGTTAATAAAATTTAAACAAGTAGATTACAATAATTCTCAGCGGGAATATTTTAAAAACATTTAAATGAGGAAAAGGAATCAGGATGAAACATATTTTTTTTATCCATTATGCCAAAGTTGGACAAAAAAATATCGTCCACCCTGGGAGAGACCTATTTCCAGCAGTGGACTGCGATAGGCTGAGTTGATTTAATAATGCCAGAGATGAATCAGCGGCAGAATGATTTAATTTAAGAGATTGAGTTTTTAAATAAAAAAACAATAATGATTTAATTTTTTTATAACTTATCCACAATTATAACAAATTATTTTAAGAAATATACCTATTTAGAAAAAACCCGGGCATGAAATTGAAGGTATGTTACCTACCTACAGCAGATGTTATTTCACACAAGCACTACCTATATTCGATTTATTATAGCATAAGACAAATAACGGCTAAATAATTACAGTTATTGTGTAATATTATGGAAATGACTGCACTTTAGAATTATGTTTTTAATGTAAATGGTAGATAGATTACATTGCTTTGTATATATCGTGAAATAACAGAGTGTATAATACGTTTATATCGAAATAACGAAAGTGATAACCATTATTTTTCTAAAGGTTTCTGTCTGGGCACGACGCGACAGCGCGGTGCGACTGTAGTAGAACAATTTCTATGAAAACTTCACGGAAATTGTTCTACCAGAATCGCGTCTCACCGTCTCGTCGCGCCTTCCTGTGGAGCCTTAATTTTATAAAAAAAGGAGTATAAATTACTACGCCAAAAGAAAAAGTCATATAAGTATAAGGGTTAGCTACTTTTTTTACAAAAATGTCTTTTCCTTTTACGCACTTTAGTTCCCAGTGTTTTCCCATATTGTTAAATGACGTCTGTTCACTTTGATAAATTCTTAACTAACGGCATCTGTCGCAGTGACAATCATTATATTAATAACAGTATTAATTTTATTATAAGTCCGATAATTTTTTGAAGAAGGTACGTACGAGACAGTGAGACGCAGCTGTAGTTTGACAGAACGAAGTTTAACAGAACGAAGTTTAACAGAACGAGTCGACTATTTTGTATGGCAGCGCTGTCAGAAAACGAGAAAACTGACAGAAATAGACGACAATTACTCACACGCGAGAGTGAGTAATTGTCGCGTGTGTCATGTTAGGCATACAGAATCGCGTCTCACCGTCTCGTCGCGCCTACCTCCGGAGTCTTAATTTTATAAAAAAAGGAGTATAAACTACTAAGCCAAAAGAAAAAGTCATATTAGTATAAGGGTTAGCTACTTTTTTTACAAAAATGTCTTTTCCTTTTACGCACTTTAGTTCCCAGTGTGTTTTCCCATATTGTTAAATGACGTCTGTTCTCTTTGATAAATTCTTAACTAACGGCATCTGACGCACTGACAATCATTTTATTAATAACAGTATTTCTTTTATTGTAAGTCCGATAATTTTTTGAAGAAGTTACAAATAACAATAAGGTAACAAATTGCAAAATTACTAAAAAATCTTGTGGTAACCTAACTAAAAATCATGGATGTAGAAGTAATTAGACATTTATTACCAGCAGCGATAGCCTAGTGGTGTGACCATCAGACTGCCAAGTCATAGGTCTCGAGTTTGAACCCAAGTCACGCACCTCTGACTTTTCGAATTCAGGTGCGTATTGTATAATTATCACTTGCTTCATGGCATGCCTGCGAGATATTTCTCGACGGCATGTGAAGCCAAGTCAGAGGCCCATGGGTGGCTTTGAAACTCTGACACCAGGTTAGTCACTAACCACACGAAAAGTCCAATCCATAATGATCTAAATTATATAGCTACCACCTTTTTTTTGGGTGGGAAATTATCAAATAACTTCTCCTGCTCGGGGCGGAGCGGGAGGGCGTGTCAGACTTTTACTGACGACGAAAACCCACCCGTGTTCCGTCCGTTGCCTGTGTGCCGGGGCCGCGATATCCCTTTCGGACAAACCCGCAACCCCAGCGGGCGTTGGTGCTCACGGACCCCGTCAGTTGGATATATAGTTACCACCTAAGTACACATTAGGGTAAAACAATAAAGATTTTGAGTATTGAGTTAAAGAAGACCATGGTTACAAAATTAAAGATAAAAAAACGTTTGAACACTTTTGTAACAGATAACACGGTGCCCCACAAGAGTCAGTAACCCAACAAAGAGAAAACATTTTTTCTGTTTTAACTTTCCTTATACCTAAGTAGTTATAGGTAGGTACTGCAAGATGGAATCTACCAAAGCCCGTTCTGGTACATGTAAACACAAATCATCGATTCTATAGTTACATCAAATTAATGAAGTGTTAAAAATAAATGAAAAAAACAGCACCACAATTGCGTGACTCACTCGCAATAATTACAATCTTCTTAATTTAAATTGACAATACAAAAAAAAAACGAGAGACCCTTACAGTAGTCGCATGTGATATGTACCATCAGACATCTTGGCTGACGTATATAATATTCTATAAACACTATTTATCATCATCACCTACTTACCACACGCGCATACACTAACACACCTACAGATCATACACGCACACGATCATACACTAACACACCCACACCTCATCTTTGATTGTTTTACATTTGATTTTTGATTGTTTAACTTTTTATTTTTAACAGTTTAATATTTTTTTAATTTTGGCTTAGCTCAGTGCAATTTAGGCTCTATTTAGCATTATGTATTCACAATTCTGGTCCCCAAGATACAGGCGCCGCCTAGTTTGGGGCCCGCCATAAAGATCAAAATGAAAATCGCTAACTGTGACAGACTGAAATTAAGTTACGCTAATTATAACTGTAAAATTAGTTCAATAGTAAAATATTATTCATTTATTTTATCACCGTCACCGTCTTCGTCATTGGCGTCGTCGTCATCATCATTATCCTAGTTACAACCTCTCGGAAATTGGGTTGGTATTGGTACCATCTGCCGGCCAACTCTAGTACCGCGCGCGCTCATTGGTCAAATCTCAAATCAAATAGCGCGCGCTTCCCCAGCTTCCTGTTACACCCTTTCGTCCCTTTTCACGAAATCAATCCCACAGATTGCAGGAAAGCGAGAAGATACTAGTAGGTATGTTTTAATGGGTTAAGTTAACTTAGATTAATTTAGAACCCCAGTTTGGGTGAAGGCCTCCTCCAAAGAAGCCCATTTGTCTCGGTCTTGTGCTATTTGGCTTCAGTTTGAGCCGGTGGTTCTACTGATCTCGACTTCCCAACAAGTCAGTGAACTTCCTGTTTCTTTTTCCATGTGTTGCTTTTACGGTCCATCTCTGGTCTGTAAGCCATTTTAGTTTTTTCGCATAGCACAAGGCATTAGTGGCTTTGTAATTCATCTTATTTTTGTGTCGTATTTCCTCTTGTTTTTTTATCTTGAGCATGCTTCGCTCCAGTCCTCGCTGACAGATGGTGATTTATGCAAAAATGTATGATTTTGCAAACACGGTAAGAGGATAGAAGAATCTTAGTTTTTATACTTATTGATATGTTACTTTAACTGTGCGTCTGCACTGGCGAAACATTCACGGCAAAACATGTTGGAATCTCTATTTTCTGTGAATGTTCCAAATTTTTGACAGGACCTAGAGATTTCAACATGTTTTGTTGCGATGTTTCGCCAGTGCAAACGCACCGTAAGACTCCACTCCAGTAGGTATTTGTTCCATATTTGCTGTACTCTTCTTTCTTTTTTTATATCGTTGATTTTTCTGTCAAAACTGATTGTATTTCCCAAGTAGGCACATCTGTATTCCAGTAGATTTTCGATAGTTCATAAAGGGATTTTACGACATTTGTCATTGTTATAGTCTTAGTGAGATTGATTTCTACTACTATCTTTGCACTAGTCACTTGTAGGGATACGATCATGAGCTGAATATAGTATCACTGTATCATCTGCAAATCACAGATGACTTAAGGCACCTTGTATAAAGATTCCTAGTCTGCTCAAAAACATAAAAAAAAGTTAGAACTCTGATAATATCTCATGGTTACGAAATATCGAAGGTTCTAACTTCTTTTGACTTTTTTTTAGTTTTAAATTTTATAACTTAATTTAAAATACTCCCACAATGCCTGTACTGTTGCATGCACCCATAAGCGCAATGTTCTGCATGTGTTACATTGCGCACTACCCCGCAAACAGCGAATTTTCACATCAAATATAAAAGTTTCCAAGTAATTATTTTTGCACAAGGTTTTGATGGGTGTTTTTACATCCTGTAGGTACTAAGTTATTTATGGTATCTTAATGTAGGTGCAACAGGCTAGCTGGCAACGGTCCAAAATAGGACGCAATGGTATTAAAGCACCGTCTACTTATAAGTATCAGCTTATGTTGATACTTATAAATAGACGCTGCGAGTCATCCTTTTGCATTTGGGATGCTTAATTAGGATAATAATAATCTCCATTTTCACTAACACTAGGCGAAATATTATTACGTTGTTGGATATTCAATCACGTCGTTGAAAATCGCATATATTTCGCGTTTTTATTTTACATTTATTGCTTTTTTTTTTAAACTTATTTTACTTCATTTGGACATTAATTTAGATGTCGCCTAGTATAAGTGAAAACGGGCGTAAGTACAGTACTCGGGATTTATTAGGGCGGGTGAGCTTAAGAAAGAGACACACAATACTGATGACGCCTCGGTAAAAAAAAAAAAATCTTATTAGTCCGTCTGTCAGATAATAAAAAATTATTAGACACGTATTTTTTGCTTTATCATATTAATAAAAAAATACTTAGATAAAACGCATTTTAAGTTGGGGAGGGGGTCGCTACGTCACTAGTATGTATAAAATCATACATACTCGTGACGTCATGGCACATTTTACCGCAATGTATCGCCGTAATCTTTAGATTACGTAAAAAAAGAAAAAATACGTGTGCAATGTTTTTTTATAATCTCAAAGATGGACTAAAAATTTTTTTTTTATCATCATTCCTATTATAATAAGAATGGCAGACTTTTAGAGCGTCTCTACAAAACCGAAGAACCAATAAAAATGCAAGGCAAAAGCAGGTCGCGCGCACGCGCTGACTTCACGGGAGGATCAGCCTGTACGCTCGAACTTTGACGCCGAAACCAGTCTCGCGTATGTACTGAGTACATCTTTCCCTCGTATAAGTACACGTCATACAAGAAAAGAACAACAAATGATGAAAAATTGAGCCAATCACTGCTGACTGGCAATTTTCTAACCAGCTGGAGGTAGTGTATGAGTGCGTGCGGCTAACTGCCCAAAAAGAATAAAGATTCCTTCCACCATTCGTAGAGGCACTTTTAACAGACAAGCTTTAATCGGCTAGTAAAAAAGTTATGACAGCTTAACTTCCTCAGAAGGAGGAAATCCATGAAGAATAATTCTACACGATAAAAAAGTCGCACAGAACTAGATTTATAATACAAAAAATGCACTTAGATGATACTACTGGCAACAAAAAGGTCAAATAAAATTATACATGTCGTAGACTACTGTTATACTCTCAAATCATTTTACTACTCGACAAAGTTAATTAGACAACTGTCAGTCGTGATTTCATTCGTCAAACGTCCACCTGCTGGAGTTGTATTCTACACAATTGACTAAACTTCTCTTGCTTGTTTGGCGAGTACCTACCTATGCTTGTAACAGCTTAAGTAGAAAGAAAATAGGTAAGTACTTCTACTGCCAATTGCGTTACCTAATCGTAATTTTTTTCGTAAACTCAAACTCTAGCCTACAGATTGCTACATTTAATAATAGGTACCTCATCGACAGAGCTCTGTTCTGGTGAAAATAGAGAATGCTCATTTAATAGTATAGGACAGTTCATACTAATTCCATGCTTACCTACAGACTAATTCCATGCTGCCGTGCTAGTAGGTACTTACTAATTCCACGCTGCCTTTATAGTAGGTACTTACTATCTCCATGCTGCCATGTCTGTCAATTATTCCAAGGTAGCCATCTTGTTCTAAACTTTGGGCGACCGACCTCTGCTCGGGTGAAAATACGGAGGAAACGAATTTTCCCAGATATGAGACCTGGCTAGATGGATTTTTCGCCCCCGTAAACCCCTGTATTGCAACTTTCATCGAAATCGATAGAGCCGTTTTCGAGAACGTGATTACAATTATATATATATACATAAAAATATTGCTCGTATAATAGTATAGGATAGATCCAAATCATACACCTGCACTATGCGACGACATAAAAATATCAATGTCAGTATGACTAAAGGTACATTACCAGACGAGCCAAAACCAAAAGGTCATCTTTGATGAAGCCGTTTTTGTTTATTTCGTTTAAAAGATTTATTGCAAAACAAGTTATTTTAAATGACTTGTTACAAATATCATAATATCAAAGTAGGTGTTATTACATTAATTCTAACTTTTCTGGCATCATCATCATCACGCATGATAGGTATTCAGGATTGTCTAAACGATATGAGTGGGCTACCATTTCAGAATAGCTTAAAAACATAACTATCGAATTTAGACTTCTTTTGTTAGCCTTGGGAAAAGCAGACGTGCTTTTCCCAACTTTGAAGGCTGTCATAACATAAAGCCGTTGATCGTGCAATATTTTGCAAGGAGCACTGTAAGCAAAAAAATAAGAAAATAGAATATAATTTCAAAAATAAACCATAGACCTATATTCCCGCGCTTTAGCATTAAATGCACAATTTTCCTCATTGCTTTCTTTAGTTATTGCAGTGTTAAAAGAAGAAACGGTCGCTGGAACCCGTTACTTGGCCGTTAAACTTCGAAGATTGACTATATTATAAGTTATAACTACAGGTACGTAAATTATGGACTTACAGCTCCGTGCCCTTTGAAGGAAACTCGAACTTGTAGGGCTGTCAAAATAGTATGCTAATAGCAATAAAGGTGTAATTTAAATAATAAAAAAACTCCTACGAGGTCATTGTACTCATCATTAAGAACAACTTTTAATATTGGAACAAAGCTAAAATCAAGAATGTTAAAAAACTAAAACCAACTACAGCAACTAAAAAAGTATAAACAAGACATCGATGTCGTTTTTTTTTTGTTTTCGTATAACCAGACTGCCAGTCACACCTAATCTTTACCTATGCCTTCATTACATAATTTATTAATGCAGCTCAGATCCGTGGAGGTTTTAGAGAATATATCACGGGGACGGTAATGTATAGACCAGCTATCTAATTACGCAACACATTTTCGATTTACAATTGAGTCAAATTTGTTTCGTTTCGACTAGAATTGCTTTCAGTTTACAACTTTCGAATTACGTAACTATAAAATCTGTGATATCAACTGCACTCTGTTTCAGACGCTAAAGAGTGAACGATAATCGTCTAAAAAGGCTATTTTCGAATTACGTAACCATTTTGACAGTTGAAAATTTGTTTCAATACAAAGAAAATTGGTTTCGTCCTGTCAATTGAACCAGAAGGCAGCTTGCTAGTCGCAATCAATTTTCTTTGCAATATTTTCGGGATTTACTCGTATAATCTCCTTAATTATTACAAAATTATGTAAGTGAACGTCGTCTTCATAAATTGTGAATGTGTTTTTGTGTGAAACCTCAATGATAGATCAATATTAGTGGTCTGTAAAATATCGAAGCAGCGAGGTCGATTTTTAATAATAATTGTGAAAGTTTTCTTCTGTTACAAGTGCTTACATCCTAAACTAAAGATATATATTATGATATTTCAGAAACGAGGTATTTTGGTGGCATTTTAAAGGAAAGACAAATTCGTACCTCGAACCGTATCAAACTTATCATAAGCCACAAGCTTAACAACCCAGTTGAACTTGAACTTCATTGGAAAAGCAAATATAATAGAGGAAGAACAAATATTATAATATAGTTTGAAGCATTTTATGTCAATGAATTCTGGAAGGACATCGATGAACATACTCACCACACCATACCATACATAGATCTATTTCCACATCATTGTCTGTTTAAGGTACCTACTTAATATCAATATTATTTTAGAGTTGAACATTGATTGTGTGTTTAGCACAGCAACAATTTTACACACAATCTTATTATTCGTTGGTGAATACGAAATGCACCATCAAACGTAAACTTACCATACATAGATGTAGATGTAGATAGATTGTGCATGGAAGTGTTTAAGGACAGGCGTATTAGACTTTGTGGATGGATGTAATGGTTCATGGAATATATTGAGCATTTACTTAAATTATTATTTTTATATTTCAGGTGTCAGGCTCAACTACATTATTCAGGAAAAAATTAAACTCTCATGAGTGCTTACAGCAAGAATTAGCAAGCAGTACATACTTATTCCATGATGACTGCCACAGAAAGACAATCCCAAATTCCACTAATCCTTACAGTATATTTCTTCCAATTTATTTTTGCCCCATGTCCAAATATTTCATAATAATGTGAATAAATGCTATTGAAGATATAATAAAAGTCGTTTTTGTTTACCATAATTTATTTCTCTCTATTTACTGTTACCTAATGAATGACAGTTAATTTAGGTAAATAGGTACCTCTAAATAGTATCATTATAATAATCAATTGGCTGTGTTTATAAAAAGTATTGAATTCTTAAATATTTCATAACAAGTTATTTTTATTTGTACTTCTATAGTTCATAATTAAAACACTTTATTAAAGTTTACACTGTTATCAATTAACAAAATATGAACACACATTTATATCGCTGTTGTACAAGACTGAACAGTTTAAAAAAAAATGATTCATTAACAATCTTCAGTTTCTACTTTAATTCTTGAGAAGTTTGAAAACTGAAGTAGCAGAGCAACGGAGCAACGCAGCATGGGCGACATCATTCATGCTGCCTTTATGTCTTCATAGGTGAAACGCCCCACAAACTCTACAGTTTTAAAACAAAATCCTATTATTTTCTGCTCAAATAAAGTACTGAAACATTCTGTGGTAAAGTAAAGGAGGCATATCAACTAGGCCTTCATTAGGCCCATGCCTGGACAAAAGCCATCAGCCTAGTCACTGCTGCAGGTTGTATAATTTCTTCTTTATTTAGGGCTGATATTGCAGTCTCCAGATATTTAATAATACTAAATTATAATAGTAAACATTAGTTAGGTTTCACAAAATATATGATATGTCTATGTAGTAAGTTCGGCCAAGGAAATATATTCATAATCTTATAATTAGGTGACTTGCTACGCTTGATTCTTATCCATGTGTGTCAAAAAGCTTACCATCAATGATTACAGAAGATTGGTTATCCAATCCATGTTTGCTCAACAAGATTGGTTTTGGGTAGCGTTCCATTCTTGTATTTTCAGCTCTAGCACCATCTGTGAAAATATTATAAATATGTTTTGTAGTTAGTTATTTGGTTAGAGGTTATAATAGTTTATTTCAACATCTACATAAGTACATAAATATCAATTAACAATTTTATTTCAGTTCGAATGTGAGGTTGACGGACATAGTAACTATAATTAATAATTATTTTAACCACAATAAATAGTTGTAGGATAGTAGGATGCTTGTGTCTACGCAACAAAGGAATGATTGTCCATAGACAGATTCACAAATAATGTACCTACAGCTACAATAATCTAATGAGATACGAAGGTACTCTCTTACACACGATAATCCTATTTATATTGACTTACTTACTTGTAGTGATAATATCAACTTAGGTACTTTTCGCTATTGAGCAAAACAGCCTAAGTAAGTCTTAGTGCAGCCAGTAGAAAACGTAAACAGAGTACGCACTGTCTTGAACGAGAGAATTTTCCAAAGTTTTTCCGACGAGCCACAAGAAAAATGTTCCAAAACTGCTTAGCATGGGCCCATGTTTCTGTAAGAGAATAGTAAATTTAATGTTGAATGTTGAAAAATATAAAGCATTCAAGGCAAAACAATGCTTGAACAAAAACATTACCGAAATTAATGAAACCAAAATGTAAACAAAGCATCGCCATGATTGATAGCGTATCCTCCACAGACATCAAATAATGATCATTCCAGCGCAGATTATTTCCAATGTTTAACATGGGATGTTATGCCTTTCCTGTTCTTTTCCCTACACACTGATAAAGTTAGAGCAGCAAAGGTATAGTTTAGACACGAATATTTCGCATTAAATTCGACTAAACACGTCACGTTATTTCAACTTTTACTCAGTGCTGCCAATTTTTTTCCCTGAGTCCACTATAGACATGCGTCAGATACATCAAACCGAATTATAAAATCCGATTTCAATCAGAAATCGATTAGTGTTAAAGTATCGATTATCCGAACTAGACAAAGCGATTTCACAAAACCACGGCAAGGGTAGCTTTGCGTAAGCAAGTATTTGTTTATATTTGAATAGTTTTGATCGATGCATATATAACCGAATAATATTACTAGAGACGATCGAAACTGCGAGCCGGAGCCTCTCCTGAAATCGATTTTTAATAACAGAATTTGAGAACGATTTCAATATCTGAAATAGGATATTTAACCGTTTGCGTAAAAATCCAAAACGCCAATGTCTAGTCCACTAGCGACAGTTCTTCAAACCACCAGAAATAAACTATACTGGATTATAAAATAAGATTAGACTCAAACTTAAAACTCAAACTCAAAGCATTTATTTCAATTAAACCATTTACAGGCACTTTTGAATTGTCAAATAGTCGCGTCAGTTAGTCAGAAAGTTGAAGCTAGTTGCCCATTCCAAAACGTAGATCTTATGGAGAAGAACGGGCAAGAAACTCCAAGGACACTCTTTTAAATATAGAAAATTACAAAATCCTGGGTACATTATTCTTGTTACTTCTATATGTGAGAACAATGTACAAAAAAATAATCAAAACAATTCATCATATAACATTAAAAATAAGCCATGGCAGATAAGAGATGACCAGTCACAACTGACGGCGCCCGTTCACGAACATGACGCGTGGATCAGCACCATTCAGCTCAACCATTTTGTAGGGAACCGAATGATCCAACACACTCGCCACCATCAGCGAGACATTTAAGTGAGCATGACATACTCTCAGCTACCATGATCTTTCAAGTCAACATACATCTTAATAAAATTAAAAAAAAAAATACAAACGGCTCCATGGTACTCACATTTACAAAAAATTTAAAAAAATGCTTCTAAATTATACAAAACTAATTTGCAATGTATTTGAGAGATTAATAGAATGTTACTACCAAAAAGAAAGAAAATCATTATCCATTAGAGTATTCAACAATTAAAACTAGTTTAAATAAAAAATAAACATTAAGTTTGTAATGTCAGAAAAAAATAAAAGGGGAAGCAACTCTTCCAAACATTAAAATTTTTGACTAATGAGCCCAAGTGGCTGTGGAGCAGGACCAGCATTAAGCCAAGCATTTTTATCTATGATATAATCATCCAACTTATAATTTGCTTGTCTACATAGTGTGCGTTTAAAATTTCTTCATGTTTTAAATTTCTTCTCATTCAGTTCAAGAATATCGAGTGGTATTTTATTATAACATTTTACACAGTACCCCATAAAAAAAGTGTGCACTTTAGACAATCTGAAACGTGGTTGATCTAATTTGTTCCTATTTCTAGTGTTAAAATTATGCCTGTCACTTATCTTACTAAAAAGATGAAGATTTTTCCGAACATACATGTTTTCATATATATACTTACAAGGTACCGTCATGATGTTAATTTTCTTAAACAGTTCCCTTAGAGCTTCGCGTCTGCGGAGGTTATATATGGCTCTGACAGCCCTCTTTTGCAGAATAAAGATATAGTTAATATCTGCAGCCCGTCCCCACAGCAAAATACCGTAAGACACGATGCTATGAAAGTAACTAAAATAGACTAGTCTCGCGGTATCCACGTCAGTTAGTTGGTGGATTTTCCAAACAGCGTAAGCGGCTGAACTTAGCCGCCCTGCAAGTGATGTTAAGTGAGGACCCCACTGTAGTTTTGAGTCAAGCGTATTAGACATTTAAATAGACGTTTTTTACAGTCCGTTCAACCGATTTTGACTTTTATAGCGATGGATATTTTTTTTGAAATGACGTTGTTTCTCGATCTCCACTCGGGCGGAGCCTCTGTGTGGCTTCAATATATTCGTCATGCTGTGTCAGTCTTTCCAAATCAGCGTTCGAATCCACAGTGGTTTCGGCATTTGAAAGAAATAAATGGAAAAATCACTGACACAGGTTTAACAAACAATGAAACATGCCATTATCGTATTATTTTAATATTTTCTCGAGTCAAAGTTTTAGTAATTGATTGTATTGTTTTCTACAAATTTTATTTAATTAACCACTAGACAAAACCACCGGCCACAGAAAGCAATTTTTTTCGCCTGTAGGGGTGTCCAAACCCCCAGGTTTAGTGGAAATCCCACTAAGTTGACAACACTGCTTTTCTACGATTTTGACATTTGCCATAGATAACAAAAACGTGAAAAGAAAAACGTTTTGTTACGTATTTCAATTATGGTAGTGTTTGGTAGAAAGTGTTTTAAAAATTGGTTTTAAATATTTTCGGCAATCATTGTACATTTTCATTTATAAGCACTAGTAGAGCATCAGTTGTAATAAAAAAAAAACAATTATAGCACAATAATTTGGAAATAAATCATTCCTATATGGTGTAACAAAACACATCATCTAAATAAATTATAGCCAAATTTTTAGAACAACCCTATCCAATTTCGGTCGACTGATAAAAATTGTTTATCGTAATTCGAAATATGGTATGCGTTTAAAACTGGACTTGCTTTCGATTCAGAATTGTAAACCGAAATAAAATGTGTTGCGTAATTAGACTGCAGCTGTCTGTTTTACGCGGTTTCACCATTGATCTCATAGTAAAAGTTGTTCTAATGTTACACCTTGTATATCACAAATGATTTTTCTACCTTACGTAACATGCTCTCTATGGAAGAACGACCCAACAGTATAGACCACTTTTTTAGGCGTTTTGACGAAATAGTATTTAGTATTATTATTCGGGTTGAGATGACTCGAGCCGAGCTGTCACTGACCCATTTTACTTTGCTCTGGGCCATTTTTAAATGCTCAAAATAAATGATGCACTTTTGAAGTTTTTCATAGATTTTATTGAAAATTGTAGGCATGTCCCCAGATCATTCATGAGCTAGCTATTGTACCAGTCTGTCTTCCGAGTTCAGAGTTATCTTGACTTAAAGAGAAACGTGACGTAAATCGTGTTACGAATACATAACATCCTCTTCGTATCGAACCTGTTTTAATTGACTTAAAATCATGATTGGTCTTCTATCGATTTATTTGTATACGGCGGTAATGTTCGGCTGTAGGATTTGTGTGTTGATTTGAATTTTGGATTTTTTGCCGTTGAGAGTCGTACAGCGATTTTTTGTTAATATTTGCTGTGTTTAATTTTTGCAAGGCCAACCCACTCTCAACCTCTTGCCCTAAAAAACCAAAGACCCCTTACAAATCACGCGGACTACCTGGGGGCATGGTAGAGCCCCCGTTAAGATCAGCCAAAAACAAAAAGCAGGGGGGCACCCCCTACCTTTTCTCGAAGCGTTTCGTCGTATTTTCAAACCCTCATAGCTTCGGCCTCGGAACTCAAATTCTCAGGATAAGATGTAGTTAGCAGACTTATAAAACGCACTAAGTTTCAATTTTCTAGCTTATAGAAGCTAAACAAAAAGCTTTATCGACCTCCTTACTAGTCCTGACATTAATGGAGTTGTGAAACAATGGAACTTGAAGCTTATGGTTACATTGCACCCGCCATCCTGATACACACAATGATTATTTAAGATGCAATTAACTTTGATTTTTACGCCCCTGACCCCACTCAAGAAGAGTGGTTTTATAATTTTAACCTTTTATAAGGGCGAGTAAACTAATGATCATAGCAATTTTTATTTAATTTTTTGAGCATTTTGTTGGCGATATAGTTGCCACGGTCTCAGTAAGGTGCTGCCAGTTCTCAGTAAGGTGTTTGAAAAGTTGATGCTCAATCAAATGTTACGTCACTTTAATAAAAATTCAGTTTTTCATGAACAACAGTACGGTTTCACCAAAGGGCATTGTACCACTGACGCTGGTGTCACCCTAATAAAGAATAGTTTTAACGCTTGGGAACAATCACAAGATGCCATTGGAATCTTTTGCGACCGCTCTAAAGCGTTTGATTCCTATAACCATGAAACACTTCTGCTAAAACTAGAGCATTATAGGATGAGGAATTCAGCTATTGATCTACTAGGATCATACCTATAAAATAGAAAGGTTAAAGTTCAAGTTAACGGCATAAACTAACTAGCGTCTGAAATGGCAATGGGCGTTTCTGAAGGTTGGATATTGGGTCCATTCCTCTTTTTAGTTTACATTAATGATTTACACCAATTACTTCAAAATCAACCGAAGATGGTGTTATTTGCAGATGACATATAATGGATCTTTAAAATAGACCGAAGGTCCCAAAATCTGGAGGACGTGAATAACTATTTTCTTTAGGTCCAAGATTAGTTTACGGTAAATAAATTGGCACTAAATGAAAAAAAAAAACAAATTCATTAGATTTAAATTACCGAATGTTAGAAGTAGCGATTGTGACATCATATTGAATGGAAATGGAATTAATTAATCAAACCGTTGTCCTAAGAAACACGCTTGACGAGAAATTACAATGGGGACCTCATATAACATCTCTTGCGTGGTGGCTAAGCTCGGCCGCTTATGCTGTTAGAAAGATAAGACAGTTAACGGATGTAGAAACCGCGCGTTGTCTATTTTAGCTACTTCCACAGCATTATGTCGTATGGCATTTTTACTCTTGGTTGGCTGGAACTATTTAAATTAATATTATGATCGTACCTTGCCAATTCTTTCATGAAAATATTATATATGTAAAATAAGAGATAGACATATTTTTATACTAGAAATAAAGATAAAATAGATCAACCATTTTTCAGATTATCTAAAGTACAAAGTACATCTTTTATGGGGTACTGTGTTAAATGTTACATCAAAATACCTTGTTATATATTGCAATTAAATTAAAGAAAATTTTAACTCATATTAAAAGTTCACTTCGTAAAGAAGCATATTACAAATTATAGGATTATATCCAAGATAAGAATGCTGGTCCTGCTCCATAGGACAATCTAGAGTTTAGACAAAATCAAACTGGTTGCTAATTTAATTGTATAATTTATCATTTTTATGACATTAATTTTACATTCTGTGATTACTTTAACTCACACATTGACTTACTAGTATCGTATACTTCTACAGTGTTTGTAAATATGTGAGCACCATGTATCTATCACATAATACATGTATCTGTCATTGCTTCATTTTTTATTCTTAAGAGGCGACCAGAATCTTTTTTTTTTTGTTAATGTTGTCGTTCAAAAGTGCCTCTCATGTGCCAAATTGAAATACATTATTTGACTTTGGCGGTTCGTATAAAAGCCACTTTTTCCGAATAACTTTCATTATTACTGACAAAAATTAAATAAATGCAGGCAAGAGAACATTAGGAAGACGAAATGAACGTTTGAGGCCTTCCTTGATTTAATCATCGTCCAAAAAAATAAAAAACACACGTGGATTTTTTACCTGCAAAAAAAACAATACCATAACCCTGTAAAGCAGTGGCAATTATATTGCCGACAAACAAAACCCATTTTTATAAAAACTTTCGAACAAAACATTTAAAATATAATATGTTATGAATATGATTCATTCTATTTAATTGAAGCAATATAAAAACTTGCTAGAGAAAGAGCAGGTACATTTTCGAGATAGAATTTCTGAAATCACGTGAACATGTGACATTCATGACGTTTTACATTACGTGCGAAGGTTTTATAGGATGTATTTATGTATAGGGTTACACACTGATGTTACCGACGACTAAACTTGGAAGAGTAGCCAGAAAAATAAAAAGGCAAAAGTGTTGGCTAGGTATCTTATTAAAAGGGCCACAGCCGTCAACATTTCTTTTACCAGAAACTTTTTTTAAATAATGACTAGCTGACCCGACAGAAGTTGTCCTGTCCAAACAATGAGGGTTTTCACATGGTATAATAATATACTTCGCCAGGTATGGCATTCCGAAACACAGTGGTCACGTGGGTGACACAAGTCTACGTCATCACATCTGTGTTACCAGAAGTTTGTAATAATAACTCCCCAACCACCTTTATTACCTGTGCGAATCCGATAAAACAATGAGGTTTTAATTAACAATTACGTTGGTTGATGTTTAAATTGAATTGTTTCGTTTGATTGGACACACGAAACGACAATTTAAAAGCTTTGGTTTCTGAAAATCTTTCCTAAATCGTGTTTTGTTGCAATAAAGTGGCAACTGGATAGTGACGTAAGCATGTGTTAGTCCCGGAATGCCAGACCTTGTTTTATTAGACCATGGGTTTTCATAAAACGTTTGTGAAAGGGACATTCAGAGAAAGGGACATTCTGCGAAAGGGTCATTCTGCGAAAGGGACATTTTGCGAAAGGGACATTTTGCTACCAGTAGTCATTTTGAGAAGTGGTAATTTTGCGACAGAGCCGCCACCAGTTGGCGCTACTTTGACAAGAGGTATTCCATTTTGACATTGAAAATAAAATATAATTATGATGACATTCATCATTCGTTTCATTCATTCATTCATCATTCAGTCACGACTAAAGAAAATTTAAGCGCTTTGACACTTTTGTCAGGTGCCCGGACCTGACGTCTCAGTGCTGCCACCTGGTGAACGTCATTTCAGAAAACCCTGATGCGCTTACCAACGAACAGCATTTCATTTTAATTTATAAAGAAGATGAAGATAGACAATTACCCAAACTATTGATTGTAGTACATGTTAATTTACGAAATAAGTACTATTTATAATAGTAGTTTATGAAACTGGTGCATAATGGGGGGTATTAAAATACGAGTGTGAGTTAAAAAACCGAGCCGTAGATGAGGTTTTTAATAGCATCACACGAGTGTTTAATTTACTCTCATACATTGGGATTGAACCCACTAAATAAAACAAAAGTTAAAGATCAAGAATACAAAATTCCCACAAAATTCAGTACAACTTCACGTATGAACGGCGCCTGCACCCAGCACATCACCGCGCATGCGCTAGAGCGGTGCTGCTGTCCCCCGATAACGTTCCATTACAAACATTGATAGAAACTCCTTTTTATTATTAAAAGCTTTTATTTAACTTCACTTGTATGTATGTCCTGGAATATTGCAATCAATATTTCACCCACTTCCACTGAAGCTATCGGGCTGAAATTTGGCATACGTGTTTGGTTCTCGTGACAATGCATGATTACTTAAAAGATTTAAAAAAAAAGCTTTTAAAAAGTTTTTTTTGTCCTATTTAAAATATATTTTTTTTATATTAACTTCTTGGATTTACCCTGTATCGTAATAGAAAAATAAAATTATTAGAGAAAAAGTGTTATAATATGATTCAATTTTTAAATTTCGGTATTATGTCTACAAAGTATGTCAATATAAACTCGTTTTGAATTTTATAATTCGAATATTACGATATGAGAGTAGATAAAAGTATTTACTAGTTTTATTATGCTAATTGGCATTGCTATACTAACTGTTATTTGAACCAAAAAAACCGGCTAACACGCTCAAGACGAGGTATCGGTGCCAAATAGTCCATAATTTGCAATAGCGATGGTTGATTTCTATAAATTGGAGGTAAGGCGCAATTTCGCACTAGTTAAATATGTTTTTATGGATTTCGTGGTATGCTGAGTAATCCGCAAATACTAGAATCTTTCGGATTGGTCGTTCCAAACAGTAGCCTGTGGCAAGGGCCAAGAGAGTTTAAAGTCCCGGGAGCCTGTACAATCTTGTTAAAGTTTGCACCGGCAAAAAAGATAGGTACTCAAAAGCGTGTCTCTGCGATTGGATAGCTTTACTTGCTCATTGGCGGAATTCCAGAGGGTGACACGTAACATAATTGTCCTCTGTATGACTTGCGCCGGTACTCAGTGGTTATTCACGATAATCGACAGGTATAAATTTAAACCCTGCCAGTCAAAACAATTTAAAAACATTTCATGTTTGATTGGATTTTGGACGACGCGCGACGTCTCTGAGTGTGGAAGTTGAGATGACTACATTATAGTCATGTTTGATTGGTTTCGGACGACGTCTCTGAGTGTGGAAGTTGAGATGACTACATTGTAGTCATGTTTGATTGGTTTTGGACGACGTCTCTGAGTGTGGAAGTTGAGATGACTACATTTTAGTCATTATACATTGTATTGGGTACCCCACCTGTAAAAACAAATGTAGGTAGGCGGTAAAATAATAATAATAAAAGATGTCAGAATCATAAAAATTGATCCTCAATAAAACGAAAAATGGTAAACAAAAGATTAGGTTCAATATAGCCAAAATTAAACCTAAACCTTTGTTTACCATTTTTCTGGGAATATCACTTTTATGGAGTGTAAAATTAATTTAGGTTCAAAATATAATAAAACCGACATCGCTGGCTTGAAACGACAAGCGTATTTCTTTTTTTTTTATGACCTTCATGTATGGTATACTCAATAGGGTTCCGTATTTCCGAATAAAAAACGGAACCCTTATAGGATCACTCGTGTGTCTGTCTGTCTGTCACAGTCAATTCGCTCCTAATCTAATGGACCCATTATGTTTAAATTTGGTACACATATCAATTTATTTGACCCAAACACGGACGCGTTAGACAAATAGAAAATTAGAAAAAAAAAGGCTTAATGTGAGGGTCTCAAGTAAATATTTTATCATAATTTTAAAATAAATAGTTAAGAAAATAAATTAAAATTGACCATTATTATTAATTACCCTTATCTCCGAAATTACTGGGCCAATTTTTTTTAACAGAATTCAGAAAATAGTTCTACAACGTGTTTCTTTTGATATCCCATAATTCTAGGGTATTAATGAGACCATGGCAAATAATCAACTGGCATATCTACTTATGAATTGTGTTTAAATTTTAAGTTTTTCGTTTTAATTTTTCTTACAAAATAATTCGACAAAGTCTCGATTATTTATGTAACCCTTCCGTGAAATATGACAACGTCGCATTTTCTTAGCTATAAATATGAATGATTGGTTTGAATGTAAATGATTTACTCGTACTTATCAATTAAACTTATTTCAATTATGATTGATGTTATCTTCGAAACTAAGCATTTATTGAACACTTGTTCTAGGACTATTTGTATAATTTTTACTTATAGCATATACCTAACCTTAGAGAAATAATGGGACATCGAAAGGAATACGGTATATACTTATATAGGAAAACCTATAAGAAGTCTATGGTCTTAAAATAACATTGTAAATCTTTCGATATTGTGGGTACAAACTTACATTTGCAGTTGGAATGTATGTAAAAACATATTTTAAACTACAATGTTAAGTTAGCTCTTGGAATAAATTCATCCCAACTACGAAACCCTTCATTGTGCGCGGTCCGACACGCACTTGGCCGGTTTTAATGTTAAGTCGGAACACTAAAATCTTGATTGATCAAAAAGAAATTACACCAAACTTTTTACAAAAAAAAAAACAACTGACTTTAAAAAAAAACACTACAAAGTGAAAAATAACTTTAATTTCGGAAGTGTCTTTGGTTTCGAATTTTCGTTTTATGCCACCGACTTTCGAAATTAAAGTTATTTTTCACTTTGTAGTGTTTTTTTACTTGTAACAAGTTTTTATTTTTCACTTTTTAGTTGTGGTACCTACCCCACACAAATTCGAATACCACTACCTGCTATGTAAATAACAGTGACAGGAAGTTATCATCATATCATCCACATAGACTAAGTGGGAAAAATACGTATTATTGAAGCTTACTCAAAAACTACCAAAGCAAAGTTAATAAAATTTATATGGCACCAATTTGGGAGTATACCCATTCATACAAAAAAAGAATTTTCAAAATTGGTCCATAATTGACGGAGAAATCGGCGGTTTTCATAAAAAAAAAACACGTACGCGACGAACATATAACCTCCTCCTTTTTGGAAGTCGGTTAAAAATTAGCTTACAACTATCTTAATACACAAACAAGTGAAGATTTCACAAACTGAGCTGCAAGCAGTTCTTTGAAACTAGAACCGAGTGTACCAGCCCTGCATATAGATAAATCTTGTCTATGGTAATAACTTCAGCGCTAAAAGCTTGTTCCACATGTTTAGGCGGCTTTAAGGTGAACGCACACTTAGGGCCGGCTCTCACTGGCGACACGGCACGGCAAGGGATATTTATGCGACACCTTGAAATATAACTTAATAGTATGACAATAAAATTGATGACAATCAATTCAAATTTTTCAATTCAATTGATGAAATCAATTGATTGACAGCGATGCCGCAGTATCTTTAGGCATGCCGCGGCATGCCGCAACGTCTTTAGGCATCATCATTGTTAACATTATATTGTCATACATATAAGTTATATAAAGCTTCGTGCAGACTAGCGCGACGCGTTACCGGTTATTGTTATACCGTGAAGTTTTCTTAGAAATTGTATTGTTCGAGTCGCGTCGCGCCGTCGCGTCACGCTGCTCTGCACGAACCTTTATAGCGCCGGCCCTTATTCGAGCCGAATGCGTCGAACGAACAAAATGAAACACATTTTAGAATTATTTTTAAGTAATTCTATGAATGACCTGCAACCTAACAACCTGCCCGCGACGAATCGTTCGAATCCGGAAGACCGTTCCTAGCGTTCTCGTTGACTTTGATTCGTTCGACGCGCTCGGCTGGGATAAATGTGCGTTCACCTTTAGTAGACATTGCAACTTGTTAATTCAAATAATAAGAAGGTTCGCATTAAGGATAAATTTAAGGAAATAAACATAATGACAGTCGCATCTCAATATGTTTATGAGAACCTGATTTATGTAAAAAAGAATATTAATCTATATTCTAAACACAGCGACATTCATAGCATAAATACTAGACACAAAGATTTATTTATTGTGCCCAGGACTAGGCTCCTAAAAATTAGTAATTCATTTAAGTGCCAAAGTATACGTTTTTACAACAAACTCCAAAGCCATGATAAATTTTAATAATTTATTAAACAGAAACTATGTCAAAAAGGTGTCTATAAAGTTAAAGATTATTTAGACGACAAAAAGGCTTGGGAATAATTAAGCTGCTCCAATGTACCCCCCCCCCCAAGTAATAAACAAGAGTTTTAAAATCAACAACTAGATGACACTATATGAGTTCATATAATTACTTAGTTCATTTTATTTGACTGTATAAGTCAATTTATGTTTTTTAACTTATTATTGACATAATCTACTCATTACAGTTTTTTTTTTTATGAGTTGTAATGTTTTACGTTGCATAATGTAAATTATTTTGCGTAACTACTATTGTATAAAATCAAGTTTTCTAACTGAACAGACAGCTGTGCTGCTGGGGATTTTGTTGCGCCAATTCTTCTTCCCAGCTAAGCACTAGGAAGTGGTGAAGGGTGGGCGTTTTTGGGGGACTGTCTTATGTAATTTTGACGTTTGAAAAGTGCTGATTCTCAGCCTATTTTGAATAAATGACTTTAGAATTTTTTGAATTTGTTTTTTTTTTTTAAGAAATTTGTTTATGGTTACATAATTATGAGCAACTTAAGAACCGGACCAACTGGACTGTGTTTAATTTACATTAAATAATTTGAGCGGAGTCTAGCCGCTTTAAATTTATGTGATAACGAATGCATATATTATCAAACTGCTGCCAGCTGAACCTGTTTACCTAAACTGGTAAATCACAATACCTATTAAATAATAATGTTTAGTAAGTATGCAGCCTGCCAAAAAAGAAACATCTTGCGAAGCAATTAACGAAAAAGGAAATTTGGTTTTACAAAACGAATTTCCTTTAAAAAAAGAAAGTTTGTTATGAGGACATGCTAACCGCTCGTAAAAAAACATGCGTAATGCAAACCTTCTTGGAATTTCAAACACATTTTGATAACAGTTTTTTTCCTCATCAACCAGTAAGCGAGCTTTCACCTAAGGTTTTCAACTTCTGAAGTTTTAATAACTTGTTATTAAAACTGCGGGGTAATTGCGTAACACACATAAAATGACAGTTCAGCCATGTTCATTGCGTTATTTACGTTGTTGAGCAGACCAATTTATTAAACCTATGAAATAATGGATTAGAAATATCCTTGAAAACTCTCGGATTTTGATTGAAACTGTTTTACGCAATTACAGTGCAGGCCTTTCACCAAACATTTTACAAAAAACCTTTACGTACGTATTAAGTTCGTCGTTTCCTTCAAACTAAATTACTAAATAATAAACAGTTGATGAGAAGCGACGTCAGAGAGCACCCGGAATTGAATTTGAAATTCGAATTGATATTCGCTCATCGCTAAAAAAGAGACACACAAAGTAATCATCGTCATATTTTCTACAAAAAACTGCAAAGAAATATCATCGTCATTGTAAACTACCGTGTAAAAATCGCACAGGTATCTGGGGGCACCGCACTGCATCCACCAAGTCGAGCAAAAACAAACAAGGCACAGCCGCACCATCTTTTTCTCGAAGCCATTCAGGACAGCAACTTACGCGCCACACCTATGTTAAATCTTGCATTTTCAACAAATTTCTGCTAATGTCAGAGATGTTTGAATTCCTCCAAACCTTAATAATAATAAAACATGCAATAAACTGCTGATACCGAGAACAAGTCAATTCATCCTCCTAAACAGGTTTTCCGTTAATAATACGCCGTTTCATTCTTTATATAACCAAGTCAAAATAAAGACACTATTAACTGTGTCTGTCTGAATGGCAGAACCAAGCTTATACAGATACACAGTGCTAAATATTTACTACTTATTTTACAAGGTGATTAGAAATTCCCCCTTTTCCTTGGAGGTCATCCAAAGCTAATCGGAAAGACCCGAAAAAAAACCGACTTTTGACCTCCAGTTAACGGGGTATTGCATGAAGATAAGCTAGCAAAACCTCTTTTACGGTATGTACAAATTTCATCATTCTGTAACCAAAGCCCGATGCAAACTTCAAGGTGGCTCTGAACATGAGGCGAGTAGCTGCGCAGTAACTACCAAACTCATGCGTCTGCGGAGGGGTCAGCAACACCCACTTTAGCACCGGCATAAAGCTTGAATCTCAGTGTCTAGTCGTTTATTTGGTTCGGTACCAGCATAAAGGTCGTATTCAAGCGGTTATTCATGAACTTTCGCGGCTATCGACGAATTCCTGCGATGTGAATAGGTTTTGTTAATGGCACTTGGTATTTCCAACTTCCTCTCAAACACTAGTAGCGAGGTAGGCTCCACCCACTTATTATTAAGTAGTCGGCTATTTACAAGGCTCTATTACCTACCAATGTTTCCTTGAGCATGCCGGAAAAGTCAATAAACTCTCATTTCTTTCCTTTCGCGAACCGGCAGGTCATGGTAGTAGGTATAGACTTACAGCGGACAGTTAAATAATTGGATATTTTGTTTTTCTTTATCACGATCTTTTTCCAATAACTTCTCCCGCTCTGGGCGGAGCGGGAGGGCGTGTCAGACTTTTACTGACTAAAACCCACCCTTGTTCCTTCCGTTGCCTGTGTGCCGGGGCCGCGAAATCCCGGACAAACTCGCAACCCCTGGCAGGCATTGGCCCTTACGGACCCCGCCAGTTGATGCTGACATCTCTTTGAGGCGCGCGTGGAACACAACGCGCCGTCGACCCGGGACAGTCGGTCGATTCTGTAAAAATATTAACGTGAAGCTTAGGTGAAGTGAGCGTGAAGTGAGCTGTCACTGCCACAGAATCGACCGGCAGGATGGATTAACACTATTGACAGCTCACTTCACGCTCACTTCACCTAAGCTTCACGGTGAAATTTTGCAGAATCGAACGGCTGGTCCTTATCGGACGGCAAGCTACCCATTGCTCACCGTCCGCAAGCCCGCGCCTACGGTGGCCGGAAGTCGGCTCGCGGCTCCCGACGCCCGGGGCGTCTCTTTATCACGATCTGTGATAGCCTTTTTGTTTCATCGAACTTTAGTAGCGATAAGTTTAATATCTGAAGGCGGTACAATACTGCCGTGCTAAGCCGAATGGCGCTATCTCAGAGATACGGCCTTTTAGTTTTTTTTATACCATTCAATAGCTATAACAATTTCGCATCTAATGGTATAAGCCAAATAGCGCCATCTCGCTCAATTTAAAACATAAAAAAAACCACTAAGAAGATTTTTTTATCCTTATGTTTCCTTAAATAACAATTTACAAAAAACCAATTTTCTCAAAACTTACTCCGATTGAGATAGCGCCTTTCGCCTTAGCAGGGCAGAATAATCGTCTAAAGTGACAGCCTGTTGATCAGGTGATACTAACACAGTTTTACAATCCTAATTAGTCGAAATCTCAGACCAAATAAAAAACCAAGACATAGCGCTGTCAACAGCGACGTAAGGACGGTTTCGTAAAAATGTGTGCACTTAGTGAGGTGTAGTTTCATTCTAGGTAAATGTGTGCGTGTGAGCGTGTATGCACAGAGCGGAGGTGTAGTTTTGGCATGCTTCACTGTATTGTTCGCATCGCTGTCTTGATTTTTTATTTGGTCGAAATATATAATATATTTTTACCAGATTCCATATACTTAATCTCTTTATGAGAAAATAGTTTGTACTTACCTTCATCGGAATATTTGTCCATTCTGTCCAGCCAATGCTGACATGTTGCAGCAGCGGGTACTGGTACTCTCCCGAATGAGGACCGTTCTTTGTAACACTGCACTGTAAGCAAATAAAAATAATATATGCATTTATTATGAGATTGTTCCTACATATATACCATCAAAATTTGAAAGAGCACGGTGTCCATAAATTAATAAGAAACGTCGAATACACAACCGCCTCCTTTTAAACCGACTTCGAATCGGAGGATAATATTTCCATTTGTGAAGAGGGGCAATCCCTATTTATGATGTACGTTATTTTAAATATGTCATGCAAAACTAACTACAAAATATGAGTCACAAATATACAATAGGTCCAATAAAATACCATCTATAGGACCAAACTAATAAAATTAATGTATAGCTAGGTAGGTATGTATTACTAAGTGCTAATCTTCAATATAATACATATACAGGCTGGCAGGGACATCGGCGCGAAAACTGTTACCGTGGATTCAGTACATGATTCTGAACACTCCTGCGTTGAACTTTTTCGTCGGTTATTAAAAAAACAAATCAGCCGTTTCATAGAAAAGTGAAATACCTACGCGGTCAAAATGTCTGGAACAGCAGATTTTTTTTAAAATAACCGACGAAAAATTTCAACGTAGTGTTCAGAATCATGTACCGAATCCATGGTATCAGTTTTCGCGTCGATGTCCCTGCCACCCTGTATTGTAATAAAGCTAATATAGGAAATACCAGCCAGATTTGAAAAAATATTTTTGATTTTGATAGCCTAATTCTTGAGGAATGCTATTTACTATCACGCTAACCTTAGAACCCGAGCAAAAAGAAAAAAAACATATGTGCAATTCACACGTGGTAGAAGTGAAACCTTCAAAAAATTTTGCATTCGTTTTCGGCATATTTGAAGAATTTTACTATAAAAATTATGAAAAAACTACAAACATTTAATACGTACACGTATACAAAACACCACGGTTGTTGGGATACCTTTTCTGAAGCTTTGTACTACGCATGCGCGCACAAACACGTATTAACAAACGTACAACGCTGAGCCCCAAGCAAACTCCCACTATGCCTTGGTAAACACGAGTGGGTACGAAGCAGAGCACAAAGAGAACCACGAATATAGGAAACACTGTATAATGCTTCCTATCTAATTTTCTCACACGTTAAATCTTATGAATTTATGTGTCTGTCTCTTTTTACTGTCGCTTTTTCGTTTCATCGACTTTCAAATCACAACAATGCTAAAGAAGTTTTGACTTCAAAAGTCAGAAAGAACGCTAAGGGAAAACGAAAACGATGCGACGGGATGGGACGCGGGAACAAGAAATTGTACGCGGACTAAGCCGCGGGCAGAAGCTAGTAAGTAATACATTATCGGCTTATATGTAACACTTACAAATCGGCACACAATCATATAATGTACACAAACCACGTACATTCAATAAGGTACAGTCGACCGCACGTCAGTAGTAATGCTTTGACCTTGAGCTGGCCTAGCGTAGTGTCGAGTTTCAACAGAATGAGAAGCCAGCTTAAACCAGTTTTGTTACTACTGACGTGGGGCCTACTATACGTGCTATTATGATATATGCTATTGGCATTAAGAGCATAATTTACATTAAAAGCGAATAACTATATCCACATCGCAAGTACTTACTATTATTGTAAAGGTGTGAATAAATTCTTGTCTTGAATCATCCTATCTTAAACTTAATATACTTATAATATAATATATAATCCTAGTATATAATATATATAATTGTATAATACAATACATAATTAAATAAATAAAAATATAATAATAATAAATATTATAATAATAAAATATAATTTTAATAAATTAAAAAAAAAAAAAAAACAAATTAACTAATAAACTTTTAAAATTAAATTATTATATAATATAATATAATTTAAAATCCTTTTTAAATTAAATCCTACAAATATTATAAATGTGAAAGTTTGTATGTTTGGATGTTTGTTACTCAATCACGCAAAAACGGCTGAACGGGTTTAGACGAAATTTGACACACAGATAGTTCATAACCTGGATTAACATATAGGATATTTTTAATCTCGGTAGTACGTTCCCGTGGGATATTTTCCGACATCCACGCGGGCGAAGCCGCGGACAAAAGCTAGTAAATAATATATTGTTACGTGCGGAAATCTAGCCGCCATATAATGACGTGCTTTCAATGGAAAACAACTATTTGATTATATTATTGAGAGCTAATACATAGATATTATTCCTAAATAATAGTTATTATGCTAAATAAGTATTCGCTCGCGTTTGGGCACGCCACATTTGTGGCGATAAGTCCCAGGGCTTTGAGGAGTGGCTAGAGAGGCCGAACACGGCTGTTTCGGGAGGTTCCTGTTCCGCATAAGGCGGGAGGAAACGCCCGGGTGTCACCACTGTGTGGATCGCCCGGAGGACACGGTGGAGCATACGGTGGAGGTCTGCCCGGCTTGGGCGCACCGCCGTGTCCTCACGGAGGCGATCGCCGGCGGCGATCTCTCGCGTCCGGCCCTGGTTCAGGCCATGGTCCGGAGCGAGAGTGCACGGGAGGCCGTCACTTCCTTCTGCGAAGCAGTAATGCTCGCGAAGGAGGAGGTGGAGCGCGCGAGGGAGAGGCAAGATTCGCGCCGTCGTGCCCGTAGTCGCCGCAGGAGACGCCCCTGGCGTCGGGAGTCGCGAGCCGACTTCCGGCCACCGTAGGCGCGGGCTTGCGGACGGTGAGCAATGGGTAGCTCGCCGTCCGATTAGGGCCAGGCTCGGGTCGACGGCGCGTTGTGTTCCACGCGCGCCGCAAAGAGATGTCAGCACCAACAGACGGGGTCCGTAAGGGCCAATGCCTGCCAGGGTTGCGAGTTGGTCCGAAAGGGATATCGCAGTAAAAGTCTGACAAGCCCTCCCGGCCAGAGCGGGAGAAGTTATTTGATAATTTCCCACCCTAAAAAAAAGGTATTCGCTTGCGTTACATAAAACAAGATGTGGTCACTCACTTCATATAAATAAATCTGTCAGCTGATGAGCTGACCGCACCAACAGAACGCAGGTCTGTACTTAAATGTACGTGATTTGTATTTGAGATTCAGATAATATTTTAAAATGAGGTACCTATATGAGGAATACCATAATATGACGCTACTAACCCCCCTTAGGAGTATCAATATCTAAAATGCACGAATACTAATATTTTCGTGTAATTCTATATTTCTAACTGTGCGTTTGCACTGGCGAAACATTCACAACAAAACATGTTGAAATCTCAATTTTCTGTCAATGTTCCATACAATGTTGACAGGAACTAAAGATTTCAACATGTTTCGTTGTGATGTTTTGCCAGTGCAAACGCACTGTAAGTGAGGAATCCTGTGAGTATCGTATTAATGTACTATTTCATTCATAGGCTCAGCTGTACAAAGTAGTAATGCAAACTAAACTTCACGTAAAAAAAATCCCGCCATTAGTAGTGACTGACGGTTGACAATCGTTATGACAGCTGCCTCACCACTTGTACTTTATGACCAGCCAGTCCGTTCGGCAAAAAAACTCACTGTGAAAACTTAGGTGAAGTGAACCATCAATAGGGTCCATCTAGAGCATTAGGTGGATTGATAGCTTACTTCAAGCTCACCTCACCTCGGTGTGATTTTTACAGAATAAACCGGCTGACCATAACATGACCTTTCTTCAGTAATTGGGCGTACCTACACAACATTTTCGCTACCACGGTGCGTTTACTTACGGTTGCTTTGCCGAGTTCTACAAACCGGCTATCTAATGCGTAATTAGATGGCTGGTTGTGGAGGTCAGGATAGGCATTCGGTCCATGTAAAATGCTTGTTATTCAGCTGCATCTGGTTAGATTAGAAGCTGACCTCAACATAGTTGCTGTTAGGGACCTAATTAAAGACTGAAGTTAAAAGCAGTGGACTGTAATTAAATTGAATATATTGTAAAAAAGGTTATAATAATCTTGACGATGTTGGCAAACGTATGAAGTGCGCGCGCGTGCCGTCATCGGAGATCGGTAGCGAAATGGTCGATGGCCTGCGTCCCGCACGCCGCGCCTCTCGCCGCCCCCCGCGCCGCCGTCCGCTATCACGACAGCAGCCGAAGATTGCCGAGTGGTCGGAGGCGCTCGAACAGTTGCGACTAGGCGATGATGATGCTGCGGCTGTTCTTTAAAAACAGCAACAAAGTCCATGTGGTCAGTAGCGTTAGCAACGTGGAAGGGCTTTTTGAGTCACAGTCACTAGTTTAGTACTGCAATATTTTAAAACTTATCCACGTCACTTTCTGATAGTAAAAGAAAGAAGACGTCTATTTGGACACAGTTCGTGAAACACAAAATACAAACAAACTAAAAGTAGAATTAATCTTTTCAAAATAAGTGTGTGCCTCACGGCTGTGCCAAAAAGGTTCATTTCAGCATTAATACCAGACAAATGCTGTTTAAAAAAAGTCAGTAGTAAAATGTAAATTTCTTTTTAATTTCCAGAATTATGTAGGCCGCTTAGACGCAGTTAACAGCAACACCCTCCTGCAGAGGTATAACCAGGGGCAAACAGTCAGCTACCTGGTGCATTTCCCCGTGACGTCACCGCTGCCGAAACTGACCGCGCTGACTGTCAATGGTGACACAATCTGCTATGGGCGTGGAGGTAACTATAACTATGTAATGTTTGTTTTTAGGGTTCCGTACCGTTCACCTGAATCAAAAAACGGAACCCTTATATGATAAATCGTGTGTCTGTCTGTCCGTCTGTCACTGCCAATTTCCTCCGAATCTACTGGACCGATTAATTTGAAATTTGGTACGTATATGAATGTTTGGGAACCAAACACGGAAGTGTAACGTAAATAAATGAATTTTGAACATGCTCGGGTCCCTTTTGGGGGACAAACTTTTCTAATTTACACCAATAAAAAACGTTTTGCAAACTGTAACATGTGACATATCCAATGGAAGGACTTGTGAGGGTCTCAAATATATTTTATAATTTAAAAATAGTATAGTTTTAAAGTTATTTAAGAAGATAGATGAATATTGACCATTACCTCTTATCGCCGAAACTACGGAGCCAATTGTTTTTTTTTTTACTTCATTTGTAGTTCTTTACTTATAGATTCAGGCGAAAGCGTCAGGGTAGCGCGAAATTCAAATTTTCTTACATTTTTGCAATTTGCAGGTCCGTATCTGGGTTGACGTTGATCTAAATATGATTACGCACTTGGCCGGTTTTTTAACAAGCTGATGATAATAGTAAGGGATCACCTCCACTTATGGACATATCTATCTCCCAGAAATGAAGCTAAAATACCTACCTAGATCTCATCTCTCTCTCTTTCACAAAGAACTCAAGATATCATAAAAAACAGCCTTTGTTGGTCGCCAGTTCAACGGCCTTTCCTCTAAGATCCCCAATCCGATAAAGTATTATTGGGTTTTTTCATTAGTTGATGAATGAATGAATCTGTACGGAGACTGAAATGATTATAATTACCTGTTGTTGGAATGTGGTTGATGCTACAACCACCCGTTATTAAAAATAAATAATCCACTACATATTGGCCAGTTAAGGTTCAGGGGCAACGCGACTCTAGTAGAACAATTTCTATGAAAGCTTCATGGAAATTGTTCTACCAGAATCGCGTCGCATCGTCGCGTCACGCCTGTCTGCGGGGAGCCCTTAACATCGTACTCAGTTCTGTGACAATTTCGTCAACTTTTTCCTTGAGTATCATAATGTAATCGACCCACATACATGACAGTGGGTTTTTCCATGTGTTTAAGTTCGACTTTTATTTATAAAACAAAATATTTACTTAAGAACCTCTTCCGTTATTTAAAGTGAGTTCATGCTGTAGAGAAATGTTGTTAATCGGGATGTATGTGTACTTAATATGCACTGATAACTGACTCTTTTTAAATCTTCACTAATTAAATTCCAACATGGAAGTGACGCTCCTGTCAGTTTCAAGCGACAGCTTGCTCAGCCATTGCACCTAGTTCCATAAATCTATCACCAAGGCGCTGTGCAGATGGTGAACAATTTGTCCACGGACATTTTGTCTGCTACGATAGAACATATGGAAATCTATGCAATAGCGCATACGGAGGGCAACAAACCCGCTTTGGTGCCGTCGTACTGTCTATACGGGACGTCACTTTTGTCTACTCTTCCGTCGACAAAACGGTGCTCATGCTACGCGTGCTGTCACTCCCTTCACTTTCTTCGTTCAAAAATCTTTATTTTTTTAATGGCCTGCCTATAAAATCATTCAATCAACATTTATTGCAGTCAATCAATAATCAAGTGACAGCCCGCTCAGTGACTGTTAGGTTATTAGTATTTCTGTGGCCAGTGATGTACGAAGATGTATGCCAGATTTTTTTATTATTTATTCAGTCATGTACGTTTTGTACCTACTTAAAAAAAATGGTCATCATCATCATCAATCAATAATCTTTATTTATCTCAACATCATATGAATAATAAAATGCACAAATACACAATAAAGAAAGGTGTCTGAGGTAGGAGCGTCCTGAGTTACAGACAGATCCCCTGCGTCTCCTACAGGAAGGACATGTTAATTTTGAATGTTTCATGCTGTTTTGAAGATTCGATTGCGGCTGAAATAATATTATATTTTCAGAATTCCGGTTATCAGTACTAAAATACGAATTGTCATTTATGGATTGGATAAACTAATAATGTTAGCTTCGACTTTTTACCAAAGTAGGTACCGTAAGTCGATACGGGAAACGCACCCACTTTCTTATAGGACGTTTCAGTGACGTCATTTAACGGTAAATCGCGGACACTATATGGTGTACACCGCAGTCTTAGGACCCTAGCTTTAGTGCTCAATTTCGTTGCAAAAGGAACTCTTGTGCAAAATTTAATTATTCTAGACCCAGCCGTTTCTGCGTTGTCTGTCAGTGAATGAATGAATTTATGACGTTCTACTTCGCACTTTATATTTTATACGTGGTATTAAGTACCTACCTTCTTCCATAAGAGCGTTTATCCCTAAAGTTGGCAACGTCGCAAATAGCTGTCAAAAATTTACCTGATTTTATTAATTTGGCAATATTAATGTATGGAAATGTGTAATGTGGCTAACTAGTGAACTTAAATATTGATTATGAAATGCAATATTTAATATCGTAATAGCGAATATTTAGTTTTCGATGCGAAAAAATTATTTGAAAACTTCCCAAATACCTTTTTACACCTAAAACGCTTAGAAAGTCAAATTCAGTGTTATAATTGCAATTCATTATTAATATTCTAAATAAAAGTAAATATTGGACAGCTATTTGCGACGTTGCCAACTTTGTACGTCGCGCTTTGTACTTTCTACGTTACTTTACTTTCCATTTTCTGCCTTTCGATTCTGTAAAAATATCACCGTGAAACTTAGGTGAAGTGAGCGTGAAGTGAGCTGTCAATAGTGTTAATCCCTAGCATCCTGCCGGTCGATTCTGTGGCAATGACAGCTCACTTCACACTCACTTCACCTAAGCTTCACGTTAATATTTTTACAGAATCGACCGACTGTTACTGAAAGATCGACGCTATCACCGAGTGTTTGTCAGTCGGTGATAGCGTCATATGTTTTAGTATGGTATGCGGACACAGTCAAAGGCAAAAGCTAGTTATATAAGTAGTCCAACCAAGATATTTCGTCCAAAAACTGGAGGCCCATAACTTATGACCAATAACTCCAACCCAATTAACATTATATTATAGTTTATCAATAAATACTATTTATTTTTCCAGACCTGGCCAGGCCCAACGTGTACATAACGACTCTAAGCCTGCAGCACACTTCGTTCCTAGAAGGAGGCGCGGGTGCGGGTCCAGTTTACAACAATTTTCAACACCAACCACCGACAAGGCCACAGCCACGACCACAAGAGCCAATACGACAGACAGAGGTGAACCATATCCTCTTCGGAGAGGATGACGCTTCGGCACACATTTATACCTTTAACAATATTGAGCCTACTTGGACTACTGGTAAGATACTTACAAAGAAAGAAAAAAAAAACAAAACTCTGCTTTTAGGGTTCGCCACAGTCGCCCTAAAAAAGCCCCTATACCTCAGCATAATTCTGCAACATTTAGATCCTTACCATACCTACACCTTTTACTTTGACCACGTTTATAAATTAATCTGTTACTCTATGTCTTGTTGTTTTATTTTTTTTTGTTTGAACGCGCTAATGTCTGGAACTACCAGTCCCAGTAACAGATTTAAAAAAAAAAAATTGCATTTGTTAGCCTAATTCTTGAGGAAAGTTATGGAATGAACACACCTATTGCTAAAGCTATTTTTGTCCTCCCAGTCTGCAAGGTTTGTAGAAGTTCTGCTGCATATGTGACGCTGGCCACAATGAATTAGGTCTAATTATGTGTATAAATAAATAGTTATATCAATAAATTAAATAAATAAATAGTTGGGAAAAGTCTAGGCAGATTTAACAACTTTCAGAATGCATCCTCTTAATATCGTCATTCATATTGACTGTGTTAATTAATGCGCTACTTACTACCCAAAATTATCGAGGTTTGTCAAGCTAAGCAATTAAATTAATTTTCAGGCAACTCACCGAACTACGTAGTGAACAACCCTAATACATTCACACAAGCCACACAGCAATATCAACCACCGACACAGCAAATATTCCAGTCCAAACCAACCTACGAATATGAAGAACCTGCTTTCCAGGACACTAGTCGAAGACCAGGACCTGTGAGACCTGCGAGACCTATGACTCCGGTCTATGTAGAACCTACTCCCGTGTCTAGGCCTAATACAAATGACTACCCACCTGAACAGCCGACTGCAGTTACCGCTGCAGTTACCGCTGGGTAAGTAAGGACTACATTTGGCAGCGCTCCTCGCCGCTGGTATCGGGCCCGGCCGCTTAAACATCATGTTTTTACAGAAAAGTTGCCATAACATATACGGGCAAAGCTTTAACTTTTTTTAAACGAATACTGACGTCTTTTTTCTTACCACAGAGAATCATGACATCAAGGCGTTACAAATAAAAGGGATTTAGTGAATTAGAAATGTTTCGAAGCTTTTCTTACATTCACTTTTGAATGCTTCGGATTTTTGGCATTCTCTTCACATTCAGGCAGTTTCAAGTACACTGTCCTACAGTCTCCCGACCTACAAGATAATAATAAGACCTATTTCTTTCCAGTCCGGACCGTTACTCAAATACCCCAGACGATACGATTGAATGCGGCACAGTCTCGGGCGGCAATAATAGGATTCCATTGATCTACAATGGTAATGCTTACGACAGGGGAGAGTTACCGTGGCTTGTTGCTATCTACAAGTCAGAACAGGCTTCTCTTCGATTTGTTTGCGGAGGGACACTGGTGTCGGATCGTCATATTGTTACCGGTGAGTAGTGTTCATAACTTGACTCTGTCATCAACCCCCTGCCCTTACCTCAATACATTTGGGAAATTGGGATTTCCCTTTTCTTGCTTCTCTGTTAACTACTAACTCAAGTCAGGTGAAGGATATCATACAGGTCTTATCTGACAATAAAAGAAGCAACACCTTAACATTTTCCATTGCTTCCTCTTAATTTAACCGGCTATCTAATTACGTAACACATTTTAGTAAATGATTACGACTAATCTGTTTCATTTTGACAGTTCAACAACATTCATTGCGTTATTTACTTTGTTGAGCAGATTTTTTTTCGAACTTATGAAGCAATGGATTAGGGATCTGTTTCAAAACGATTCAGATTCTGATTGATCGTGCAGGGTACGGGAAGGAATCACGTAACTATTAACCTTAAAAGAATACTGATTCTCAGGGAAAACCAAAATAAATTATATTTTTCTCTTTTTTTGCAGCTGCCCATTGCATGCAGCGTCGCGGCACCCTGACTTCCATCAAAGACATCGTGGTCAAAGTTGGGGTACACAACCTGAATGACTGGAGTGACGATATCACCATCACCAGGACCCTTCAGGCTGCTACAGTACACGAAGCGTATAATCCTGCCACGCTTCAAAGTGAGCATATTGATGGCCCTCACAGTTACAGCATCGCTCATCATCATCACCATCATCTACAGAAATAGTAGCAACTATGGAAGAATAGTTCATTCTACGTGACTTCTCTGTATGACGACACCGCAGCGAGACATTAACAGGTTAATTTTATAACCACTTCGTCTTCTTCACTCGTGCTAGCTACAGATTAGCCCAGACTACGTTTTATTGCAGTAAGCACGTGCGTGTGTAGTTATGTCTCGTTTCAACGCGAGATAGTGACAAGACGATTTTGTCTCACTGCGCATGTTAGCCTGGCTGAATGGACTAATTTGTTTGTTACAGACGACATCCTGATGCTCACCCTGGACAAACTCGTCAAGTTCAACCATTACATTCGTCCAGCTTGTCTGTGGTCCGGCAACACCGACCTCTCTGTAATCGTGGGAAGGAAAGGTGTTGTAAGTACTTACCTGATTTTATTCCAAGATCTAATCGGCTAACTTTTCATTAGTCAGATAACTTTAATAAATATGAAAGTTCGACACATTTTCTCTAAAAACGATGTCATACCGAGTAAAATAAAATAATAAATTTATTCTATCTGCAGGTGGCCGGCTGGGGTGATCAAGGCGTGGGGGGTATTGGCAGGCAAGGTGAACCCCATAAGGTGGACGTCCCTATAGTCAGCACTAATGACTGCAGGGCCAGCAAGGCTCTGTTCCACGAGCTAACCTACGACAATACATTGTGTGCAGGTATGTATGTAGATTGATATTGAGATTACACTAGAAAATTTCCGCCTGGCCCGCGTAAACCACGATCAATCACAATCTGTTTCATGTTAACAGCTCAACAACATTAATTGCGATATTAAGGTACGTTGTGGAGCAGGTAAATTTTTCGAACATAATTATGAAGCAATGGATTAGCAATTTCCTTCAAAATTATTCAGATTAGGTATGTTTCTTTAAAAAACAAACAACATAATTTGTACACAATCACAATAACACAATATACCTAACTTAGCTTTTTTGTATGTTTTAAATTGTACCAATAAAGGCAATTTTCTTTCATTCTATTGTGGTTTTTCTGTGGCAGTTTTCTGCTTGTTTTGAGTGCAAAAAGCCTAAGATGACATTTCCATTTGACAGGTGACCGACAAGGCTCGGGTCCATGCGTAGGGGACTCCGGTGGCGGCATGTACCTGCTTCAAGATGGCAAGTGGAGGGTTAGGGGCGTAGTCTCCGTGTCCCTCCGCGCTGACAACGGAGATGCCACCTGCAATCTCAACGAATATGTTGTGTTCACAGACACAGCGCAGTTCTTGCCGTGGATTAAAAATATATTGGCACAGAACTAATATGTTTTTTTTGGTCTGATCTCAGAGTAATAACTAACTCTGAGGGTCTGATAGTTTTCACTATGGTTGCCAACCCTACTATTTATTATAGTATTTATGTGGCCTAAATAATAAATTTAAAAAAAATAGGAGGAACTATTGTACTTTACTAGTTTTTTATATATTTTCTTATTTCTTTATTTACATGATATTTTCATTGATATTGAAACATTTTTTTAAACAAAAATCTGTGAATAAATGCTCAATGTATCAAAAAATTCTACATTAAAAAAATAAAATAGTCTTGAAACATATCTACCATTTATGTGTTTATTTATTCACCATCTCCATTATATTTTTACAGGAAAAGGCTTCGAAAATACTATATGTGATGTAAAAAAAAAGTTGGCAACCACAAAGTTTTTACTGATAAACGTGCAAGGGTGCAGCATAGAGTCATTGAGATTGTTAACAAAGTTGAATTTGGAACTGATAGTCCTTTTTATTAAAGAAGTATCGCGGCAATACATTATTATGATGATGGAGGTTGGCAACATTCCAATGTACGAATAACACCGCCATGCAGTGGCAGTGTTATTCGTGACATTTATTTTATATTCGGACAACGGTTATTTATTAGATTCGGACTTGCGTGATGATAAGCACTACACTGGTTTCTGCTTTTATCAGGTACCAAGGACGAAATGAATTCCAGGATTTATACAAAAAAGCGAAACTTGCCAATGTTCAAAATGCACTACTAGATGTTTTTATACTCATTAAAGTAGATCAGTCAAGCTCAAAGCAATTAAATAAAGTTATAATTATAAATGAAGCCCATAAATTTATTTTTATATAAATATTCTACGATTAAAATAATAAATATGTCTAGTTTTATATGTAAATGTTAGATATGTACAAATAATGAATGTCAGTCAAAATGTGCATTTTTTTTATTTCTTCTAAAGAAACTCTTGCCTTAATTTTGCGTTTTATTGGCGCACATTTTAAAATAATCGTCATTTAACAAATACGTTACCACTATTAAAATAAGGTATAGTCAACCGCAAATTTTGTCATTGACTGTGCCTTTACGTCGTAGCGCTAAACCTACGGTTTCCTAGAAAAGCGGTTCCATCCATATTATAACGGACGTCATGAAAATCTGTAATTTTCACCAGTATTTGACAATATGTCAAAGCCTGATCCCCAAAGATTAAATCGCTAGATTTGCCCTTACCGTACTCAGTCACAAGAAAAAGTGTCCATATTGGGAAAAGTGATCTCACACATAAAAAAATAAAGAATAAGCATAAGAAATAGCGTTTCCATGACAAATAGGTGTAGTCACTGCGTCATTGTATGTCAGAGGTGTCAAAACGAAACAGAAAACTGATTATCTTTTGACCCGATAGAGCGAATCTAACGATTTAAATCTTTGCCGGTGTCATCATTTTCATGACAGCGGCCGATAAGTGCGGCCACAGCTCTTCTAGGAAGCCGTAGCTATAGGATGATTTTCGTAGTGCAAGTGTTACCACTAATGTGCGGTTGACTGTACCTAGTTGCCTACACTATTTTAAGAAGCAAATTATACAGATCAAGAGTATTTTGTATGTACTGCGTAAAGGGAACACCAAAATATATAGAATTCTGTTAAATATTCCTGTGCGAAAAAGGTTATTATTGTCTTTATTAGAAAATAAGTTTGTTTTAATGTCTGACTCGCAAATAAATAAATTATCATAATGCGTCTTATTTATTTTTTTATCTAATCGCCAGGAAACTCACATACGATTTATTTTTACTACTTTTTTTATTTATTTTGACTACTTTTTACATTAGGAACACTCGTCTCCGTATCGCTAGTAGGGATCAGACGAATCTAAATTCGAGTTTCAGTGCCTTTAATGCCATTGTGTAAACAAACAGTGTTGGGTTTTTGAACAAACGGATTTTACTCACCTTCCTTATAAGAATCTATTGCAAACGGCAGAGTTTCACCCACAAGAATACAATAACAAATGTTAGACCTTGATTAATGAAACATTTTCTTATTATTGTTATTGTTTCAGTAATAAAACATGTTCAAAACACTGTCACATTACTGTGAAACGGTCTAACCTCATTTCAAACGCAATAAACCACTTTACAAGAGAGTTATATTGATGATTTGAAATACTATAATACTCTTTTATGGTCTCGGATTATATTCGATCAACATACAACCTGACACTAAACTGAATACCTATTGCAAAAAAACACAATAAAATTCGAATTTCGCGGGCTACTGGCGCTAAACTTGTTTACACAATTTCCTGTATGGCAACATGCATGATTTCCGGGAATGGGGATGCCGTAAGATCAAAGTTGCTTGCTGAAATATTTATTTTAGACTAAGGATTTTGATTTCCGAACAAAACTAAAACTGTCACAGCCTGTCAGTGACAGTCAGCCAGTCAATTCAGTGTCACTGTCACTGTTAAATTTCGCGCCGCTCCTAGGCACTTTAGAATGCAATTATTATTTACTAAGTTCTCAATTATATTCTAAGAAATACAATAATTAGTAACCAATAAAAATGACTTGGAATAAATTGTTGTGTAACTTTCGAGAGCTCCAATTGATGGGAACATTATCTGGCGGTCAAAGTTTTAGGTTTGTATTGTGCATGTTATTTTTATCAAAGATTTATTTTTATATGATTTTTATTAATTACCTCTATGATAATACAGCTTACACCTCTGACCACACAAACAATCGTGATGTTATGTAATGTACAGCTTTATAATGGAGATGCCTTTACATTTGTCGTGGTAAATATTTCAGTAGGTAATTTATAGGACTTTTTTATGTAGAAAATAATATGAGTACATAATCTTGTAGTAACAGAGAGCACATAAATAAAGGTACTCAATAAATAAATAATTTTCCTAGCACACAACAAGCAAATGATTCATAAAGAATTATTGTTGTTTAGATGGACACACAACCAAGAAAACAATGAATGGATTGGTGTTTTCTCGAAAACGGTTTGGAAATTACGTGAAAATGATGATCATCTACAATATCAAGTCATTGGCTCCCTACACAGCAAGTCAAACAAAAGCAAAAGTACAAAAAATAATGGAGATTTTAAAAAGTTACTTGAGAATTATTTCCGACTTGATTTGAATTTAGGAGAATATTACAAAGAATGGTCGGAGAAAGATGAACTGTTCGGGAAAGCCTGCCAACAGTTTTATGGCATCAGAATGTTACGCCAAGAACCTGTGGAGAATTTATTCTCTTTTATTTGCAGCCAGAATAATCATATATCACGGTAAATAATTATTTCCTTTACTTACTGAATACTTGTTGCTTTTTTTGGCATAATAACATCTCATTTTTTTTATATTTATTAAAAAAAAGAAACAAATTAGAAGATTTTTTTTTTAGTTTGTCTACAGTGGGGCCCAAAAGCTGGTTAACATTTTCATAACAATCTTTTCTTTTTTTATATTTACACTGTTTCGACTAATAGAGAAGTATGGAAGAAAGGGACATGTTGCGCTGACCACAAATAAATTAAAGAAAGAAAGAAAAATATTTTATTTGAAATATTCTTATGATAATATGATGATGATGATTTGCACTGTTTCGAATATGTTATATATTACAGGATATCTACCATGGTAGAAAAGCTATGCACTCATTATGGAGAAAAAATATGTGATTATGAAGGAGACACATACTATGCATTCCCAGAGGTCGAGAAATTGTCTTTACCAGGGGTAAGAAAATAAATAAAAAACCTTTTATATATATATATAGTTTAAGATAAAAAAACTTTACTATTGGTTTTTTTTAATAGTTAATATTTTCAAAGGATAATTTTAATCACGCCTGGCAGATGTGAAACATCAAAACATTTTGTATAGAAAATATGCATAAAGGGATGGTTTACTAGAGATAATAATTTAAAACGAGCCTACAGCCGTTCTGACCCGCAGCATTAGATGTTTCACATCAAAAATATACTATAGTGTGTAGTCTTGATAATATAGATTTTTTGTCAGATTATAGCCAAGGGTGACTTTTCTGGTTTTGTCATCCAACTTTTCTCTTTGAATGTTATGTACGCCTATATTTTGTGTATAATACATAAACAGTATTTAATACTTTTTTTAAATACTATTGTAAGCCTATGTTGGCTGTTGGTATTCTTTATTAAATAAAAAAAATTACAATTCCAGGTAGAATCAGAACTTAGGAACTTAGGTTTTGGGTACAGAGCCAAGTTCATACAGAAGTCAGCTGCTCAGATAGTAGAGTGGGGGAGACTGGAATGGTTCAACAGCTTGCAAGACATGAAGTATAAGGATGCCAAGCAGGAGCTGATGAAACTGCATGGTATTGGGCCTAAGGTAACTACTTAGTGTTTTTTTTTACATGTAATTGATGTAGTAGTAAAGTAGATGATTTTAAACCTTTTGAGTGCCTAAGGCTAGAGCCACGACATAGAGCGGTACGTCTTGCGGCGCGGGGCGGCTCTCAAATGTTCCAGCTCCGCTCTCTTCTCCGTAAATCGCACCGCGGCGAATCATGACACGCTCTAACTAACTTCTAACATTTGTTCTCGCCGCGGTCGCTGCGACAAGACGCAGGTCGCGCAAGCGGTGATGTCGCGGCCAAGGGGTTAAAGAGTCTACAAACCAAAGCCACACGCGCCACTGTGTTCATTTCAAACAAAATTTGACCCTTTACAGTGCAAATTGACATAACAGTTTTTGTGTTACACAATCTCGCCTTCCTACATATGTATTTTTTATTGTTCTACAGGTAGCCGACTGCATTTGCCTGATGTCCTTAAATCACCTAGAAGCTCTTCCTGTGGACACCCACGTGTACCAAATAGCAGCACAGAACTACCTCCCACATTTGCGAGGCAAGAAGAATGTCACAGAGAAGATGTACACAGAAATAGGAGATCATTTCAGAATGCTGTATGGAGATATGGCGGGATGGGCTCATACTGTAAGATGTCATGTTTTTTTTTTTTATGCAGCTGCGTGGCTATAAGAGTAGGGGAAGACCGAAGAAACAATGAATGGACTGTGTGAAAGTTGATATTACTAGAAACGTGGTAGCTTCTGAGATGACAAATAATAAAGAACTATGGCCGGAGACATGTTGCACTACAATTTATTTGGGGTCACCAAAATAAAGTGGCATACGGCAAGAGAATGATGTTGGTTCTGGTGATTCTTTCTGCCCTATTTTTCAAACAATTAAATAGAAACCATCTATGGCCCTAGGTCGATTTAAAAAAGCATTTCCATGTAATGTAACGTTCCTGCGAATGCTTGGCATGCTGTTTGAAGTAATACTCACGGCGAGTGAGCATTTACCTGTAACATTCCTTTTTATTTTCCGTTTACTCTTCGTTGAAATATTCGGATCTGCACGTCGAGTCTGCTGCGTTTATCTTGCTCAATGAAATGTTATACAAATTCCCTCTTTTATTTGCAAAATCAAGTTGTAGCAAAGCGTCGACTGGCGTCCTCACTGTTCGGGTCGTGAAATGGCGACGCATTAAGAGCGCCTCGATATTTTGCTACAAATAAATGCTTATTAGTCCAGCAGTTGCTAAAGATTTAAGATAACAGAACACTCACCAAATACCTTTTGTTTATGAAACCCCATATCAAACCTATATCCAATGATTACAAATCAAAGACACTGTAACTTAAATAAGAACAATTTTTTTTTTATATTTTAAAAGTGAAACACTTTCATTCTTTATTGTATTACTGTAGTCACTCCTAACACCAAGCAAAAACTCATTCAGAGATACAGACTCAAAATGTGTTTTAAGCCCATATTACAGAACCTCACTCAAGACTCAAGCATTACTTAAAACTAGTATCAACCAATCAAAAAGCTTTAAACAAGTTTTAAGTAATGCTTGAGTATTGAGTGAGGTTCTGTAATACGGGCCTTAATGTGTATGATCTTTGAGGATCTATGAATGCTTCATAATTAGCATCGCATCCGTTAGCATCGCAGGTTGACTTCTGACGAAAAATGGATTTAGTACCCAATCAATATCACTATCAGGACATACGTATTTTGCGCTATTTTAAAATAATATTTGTAAGTACTTAACTGTGGTATTATTTAGCAGCCAAAAATTAATAATTTCGCGGAACCCTGATAACTTGTATACAGAACTCCAGGTTCCGCGGAACCAGGGGCGTAGCTACCGCCGTATCTACCGTAACAACTACACGGGGCCCCGCCGTGCGTAAGCAAAAACTAATAAAAACATACGTATACATAGAGGCTGAAACTTTAGAAAAACTAGTCATCATCAGCTATAAATGATTTAATAAATCAGTTTGCCGAAAAAAAGGCAAGGAGAGTGTATATTTAAGTAATTTGAATTGTTTGTAAAAAAAAATCGAAAAAGTGACAGATAGATAATTATGATGATTAAATATTTCTTTTAATTTTATGCAAACATTATTTTTTTCTTTTGTGAGACCTTTAGTTTACCCTTCATAAGGGCCCCCAAACAAAGTTTTATACGGGGGCCAAGGCACGCTACGCCACTGCGCGGAACTGTTTTGGAATCGTTGCTCTAGTCTATACACACCTTTAGGGCCGGCGTACATCTTAACGTGTCATATAAAACTTGGAAAGTGATACCTACAGTAAAAGTAAAATACTTTAATGACATTATTGGCAGGATCTGTATTTAATACGATGTCGCCATTTTGAAATAAAATATGAAAAGGCTTTGTTTATCTTGTTACAGGTACTTTTTTGTGCAGACCTAAAGAAATTCCAACAGAATGACGCAGATAGCAATGATACCGGCAAACCTAAGAAACGGAAAAAAGTGTAAATAGGTATTTACTTTTATAAATAAAATAATGGAAACTTGATCTAATTCGTTTTATTTATACATAAAGTGAATAATTATATTCTATGTTTACATAAAAAAGTATAAAAATTTACATAAATCTGAGGTCCTTACAGCAACGGTGTAAAGTTGTAAACAGAATGTTGGTCAGAGCTTTTTATAAATCTATTTGAAAGATTTAAAAAAAAATCTTTTTTGGGTTCCTCAAAAGCAAAAATGGAACCCTTATAGTCTCACTTTGTTGTCTGTTTGTCAAGACCCTTTTTCTCAGGAACGCCTGGAAGTATCAAGTTGAAATTGATATCAAGTACTCAGATCTACAGTCTCTTCCAGGTAAAAATCTAGCTTTTAAGTCAACGCAATAATATACGGTCTTTTATGCCGAATTTTTTGACACTCAAAACCTTAATAGGGTAGGTACTTCTCGTTTGCCTAAAATAATAAAATTTGGCAAGGAGCAAGGTCTCGCAATACAAGTAAAGGAAAAAGTTCGATATACGTAAATATGTAGTTATATCACAATTTTTTTTATTTACTGTTCCAGTTTAGGTTTGTTGGAGTTGGGGAATTGACCATGACGTATGGAAGACTATTTTCTCAATTACAAAGTTAAGTTTTTCTTCAATTCGGATCGAAAATTTATAGACCGTATACCTATATTTACACTTTTAGTTCATTCAAGTCTGTCGACTCTCCACTCTATCAAAAGATTTTTTCAACTGCAAAGTTAAGTTTGTCCATCAAATCGGACTTGGAAATTCATAGGCCGTGTCACATGAGTGAACACACGGACGGCCTGGCACAACTTTGAGACGGAACCCTCAGGGCTCAGACCTATTCGGTCTTTTTTTAAACTATATATAGGCTGTGGCAAAATCAATGGTTAACTTTGAATTGGTCACGTCAACTTGGTGATAGATGGTGGTCTTATCTACTACCCGTTTTAATACTTATTTAAGCCACAACCTGTCGGTCGATTCTGTAAAAATATTAACGTGAAGCTTAGGTGAAGTGAGCTGTCACTGCTACAGAACCGACCGGCAGGATGCCTAGGGATTAACACTATTGACAGCTCACTTCACATAAGTTTCACGGTGATATTTTTACAGAATCGAACGGAAATCGCTCATAAATAAAAAAAAAATTACTAAGGACCTCACAATAATTCCATGATTTCTTAAAACATTATAATTTGGTTATAAAACTTATAATTAAAAGTACACAACCTGGAATGGTAGAATAGAAGATATTCTTTTAGAAAGACCGATGTTCCAATATCACATTTTTTTGATAGAGATAAATAATTAATTATATTGCACATACAACTAACTTAAGCTAATTTGTGAGATTATTTTCAATGAGTTTTTAAATGCACCTTTTGTGCCTCATTTTTGGTATCTTAATCTAGGTAAATGCTTGCTTTAAGATAATAGTAATTTATATAATAGTAATATATAAATATAAAATATAATAAACACTATTTTATATAATATAATTAATATATAAAATAGTGTTTACTATTGAGCACGGGGCTCCACATAAAAAATGATAAAAATGATACATAAAATATGTTTCACATGTAAACAACAAAATAGGTACATAAAACTAAATCATTACTTTTAAATAAAAATCAGTCTACTTCAGTAGCACAAGAATAGTTACGGTCAGCGCATCTGACCAGCAAATTGCTGGAGCACTTTTCATTGGCAAATTGAGAATTAACTAAATGACTACTGTTGTGGACTCCTACTCCATTAACGCACATCAGGGACTAACAGCGACATCTCGAGGCAAGAAATTATACCATACGCTACGTCATACCTATCGCTCGACTGTGATTGGGCTTTATTTAAAATATTGTTCCCACGCCCCTCTCCTTGAATGTTGTAAAAACCAAAATGGCCAATATACAGATTGTTCGTTAAAAGCATAGCATCGTTTTTCATTGAAAATCCTCAACACTATCTATAAACCACCTTAAGTTTTCACAAACCTCACCGCTGCTGCTACATTTTGGACCTTCGAACCAAATATTGGAAAATTGTACCCATAAGATCACCGAGTGACCTTTGGATGGAAACCCTTTGCACATGGCGGATTGAGAAGAATAAAGTAGAGTTGAAAATAGCGTACAAAACATAATCCCCTGTGGCGTGTTTTCTTTTTTTTGGGAGAATGGCATCATGCAGGTCAACCTAGGAGGTGGTCGGCTGTTTAAACGGACTTTCCTGTGCCTCAATAACTTAAGGCCTCCAGGCATAAAAACTTATAAACCAAGCGACTACACGCTAAGGGCACCCCCTGTGAGGTACGGACCTCGGGTTAGAGCGTCGCTGGGGGAGGGCAGCAAGGGACAGGCTGTATCGGATTAATCCTGTGTCATGTATGCTATATTATACTCTCTTTCCGTAGTAATATAGTTCAATATCAGTATGAAAACTGCTCAAGCATTATTTTGCTCAAAACTTTTCCTTATATGAATAAGTCATAATAATGTCTTGTTACAATAAGCGAAAGCAAAAATGTTACACGAAACTATACTTAAAAATATACTCAATCACGAAGTCTATTTTTGAATGTTTAAAATGTTCTTTGATAATTCATTTTTGTCTATTTTGTATAGATAATGCAGTTTACGAGCACGCGTCATGTCACTCTTATGTCATTGTAATAAGGTGAAGGCTGGTATTGTCCTACTGCAGGGCAAAGACCGCTTCTCATACAGAGAAGTCATGAGCATTGCTTACCACGTTTTCTCAAGGTGGATTGACGATACCAGACTTATATTAATATTAGAAGTCCAGGATATCTTCTTTTTTTCTTTTACTAATGTTATTTACAACCTTTCAGATTCACCTTTCAGGCCAATTCACTTACTACCGTAGTATATCTGAGGGCAGTACTCGATCAGTACTTGTAGGGCGCGTATCTCGAAGGCTAGGTCGGTGATAGCTGGTGGTGTGGCCACAAGTGTCGGTGCGAACACTGTGCTCAGGTTATGAGCGCTCATCTTGTTTAGATCTGCTAGTTGAGATACTCTGGGGACCAAATACACGACAAATTAGTTTTAAAATCGAAATTTTATTTTTCAAACGCAAGATTCACTGATCGCACTGACTTTACTTTGACAAGTAAGCGTCTCATACTAATGTGAACTGTATTCTTTTAAAATCAATGTTGATAGTCGTTCGTACGCTTGCTCACATTCGCTTATACGAATATGAACATTGCATACTTGGCCAAGTAAAGTCAAAGTGCGATCTGTGCCGTAAAAGTTCCAGAGTAACTCTTTTCAACCTTATTACTAAAGTCATAAGGGTGAAAAATGGTTCACTGCAACTGTCTAAGGTTGTACTTACTAGCGCTACTCGCAGATTATGTTGTTATAAGTTACTTATCTTAGGTTAATATTAACTGTTTATTAGCTCAATTAGCTTATGTCTGTTCTTCAACTAGGGTCCAGTTACTAGACTATCCTGGACCGCCGTGTTGCAGTTGTTGACTGGCAACACTGAGCAACTAGTAAGTGTTACCAACTCTGATTTGTCAGAGATGTGACAGTTTCACTGTCAAAGCTAAAGTCTATTTAAATCCTTGTTTCCAATTGATGTTATTTCCACAAACCAAACATCAATTTTATTCAATCGTGAATAAAGTTGATTTTAGACTGACTAGTACTGTTGAAAAAGTCATAAAAAATATGAAGTTGTAGCGCAAACTGAACCTTTTATTTAAGGATTACAGTTGTTTTTCCTAAAACACGTGTTTGTTTACATGTTTGGCAAATAAATTTCGATTAACACGGATTAAGTATAATTTCGTAAGAAAGATAATCGCGAAACTTATAAATTAGAAAATTATAAGAAGCCTACATCTTACCTGTGTAAATGCTGCACCATGTATTGTAGACAGTTGAAGTGTGCTGGCGGGAGAGAGTCCAGACATTCCCGAAGTGATGCTATTTGTTGCGCTTGCGTCTTCATCTCTGAAATTAAGTCAATAATATTTTATTAATTGGTTATACTAGAGCATATGGGTCGTTGAGTTAGTCCTGTTTGGTATGCTTTCGCTACCTAAGCTACTGATCCGACTTTGAATAGTTTTAGTAGGTTTAATGTCACCAAACTATTTTTTTATTTTTATATATACATATATGAATATTAAAAAATATGTATTTATGTATCCTCGCACTCTAACACCATACAGCAATTACACCAAAGGAGCAAAAATAAATTACTTTCCTGTGCTTAGTTTAATTTAAAAAAATATTAATTAATAATTAATCCAATTTAAGAACGTTTCTCTACCAAACAAAATAACATAATGCCTTTATTTCTCCGAAGGATTGGGAAGGGATGTACATTTATATTTAAGTCCCATGTGCTAGGGGCGAGCTTATTGCTATCCTAACTAATATTATAAATGCGACTTTGTTACGCTTTCACGCTAAAACGGCTGAACGGATTTGGATGAAATTTGGCATATGGGTAGACCATAACCTGGGTTAAGACATAGGAGGACTTTTATCCTGGTCTTCCCACGGGATCAAGACTTATGGGGGTGAAACTGCGGGGCGCGACTAGTTCTTTATAAAGTCAGTTATGAACAAGAATCATTTACCATTCCCTATCATTTATCCCTATAATTTTATCCTTCCCTAGCTGCATTATGAACATTGTATACTCACGTATAGCATGCACCAGTTTCGGATGTAGTTCATAAGTAATAAGTGGCACTGGCAGAAGTCGTAGATACAGCTTGAGAGTGCCGGCGACCACGTTGATGTTACTATAGACACTTAAATCGGCTGCTTCACCGTCTAGAATATATGAAAAATAGGATTTAAAAGTAACTATAGATATCGCAACTCACGAGCGCGTGTAATGAAACTCTTATGTGATTGTAATAAGGTATAAATTGGAATTATTGACGCGCGTCAATTGGGCGTATATGATACGCGCAGTTGCGCTTATACATAAATACTTTGTCTAGAATTTACTACAAGACGTATTATTTATTTATCCATGGCGCTGTTGTACAGGCGATGACATTTCCACCTTTCATTCTTGTGCAGGCTAATGCCATAGGAAAATAAATAATACTTCTAGCAATTAATGCGGGCGTATCATAGGCCTCTAAATTGTCTAAAATGAGTTCTTATCGGGACTTTTCTTTGTAGACGAACGGAAATATTATTAATACCGACTTCCCAAAAGGAGGTGGTATATTATGTTCGTCGCGTATGTATGTATTATTTTTTCTCCGTCAATTTTGGACCGATTTTGAAAATTATTTTTTTGTATGAAAGGGTATGCTCCCGAATTGGTCCCATATAAATTTTATTAACTTTGCTTGGATAGTTTTTGAGTTAGCTTCAATAATACGTATTTTTGCTACTTAGTATATGTGGATGATATGATGATAACTTCCTGTCACTGTTATTTACGTAGCAGCTAGTGGTATTCAAATTTGTGTGGTGGGTACCACAACTAAAAAGTGAAAAATAAAAACTTTTACAAAAAAAAAACAACTGACGTCCAAAAAAATACACTACAAAGTGAAAAATAACTTTAATTTCGGAATTTGGTGGCAAAAAACGATAATTCAAAACTAAAGACACTGACTTCCGAAATTAAAGTTATTTTTCACTTTGTAGTGTATTTTTTTGGGAGTCGGTTGTTTTTTTTTGTGTTTAAAAGTTTTTATCTAAGTATTCTTCATTCATTAGAACAATATTCAGGTTATCATACAATTTTTACTGATGGTTCCAAAGATAAACATTTGGGAGGCGCTGCAGTTTTGGATCCCATTCTTCTGAACCACATGAAGCTTAGGATTGATTCAGATATTTCTATTATGCACATTGAATTCATTGCGATAATGGAAGCTTTGTCATATATTCTATCAATTGATGGCGATAAATTTGTGATTCTGACAGACTCCAAAAGTTCGCTGCAACATTTGGCTGGGCACACTTCTCACGTGCGAGGTATTCCGACAGCCTACGTAATATATGAATTGCTCTTAAAGCTTCAGTCTAAATCTAAAACGGTATGTCTTCAATGGATTCCGTCGCATTGTCAGGTAGAAGAAAATGATAAGGTTGATATGCTCGCAAAACAAGCGTGTGTTGATGGAGTTCCCATGAATATTACTCCACTGTATTCGGACTACTTTGGAAAGACTAAAAGAAAGTGTTTAGATCTTTGGCAGGAGTATGTTGATGAAAGATCAAAAGAAAAAGGGATATGGTATCAAACTATCCAGCCAGAAATTTCTCGGTTTCCGTAGATTGATTGTGACCTCAATAAAAACCTAATTACTATAGCCTTAAGACTTCGTTCCGGACATATTCCATCAAATAAGTTTTATTACTTAATGAGGAAAGCTTTGTCTCCAAATTGTGATGACTGTGGAGTGGTTGATGATGTCTTCCATATTCTGATGGAGTGTGTCCGGAATGAAAATACTAGAATTAATGTTTTCGGAAGAGATAATTGGTTTGATGTTGGTTTGTGTAATACCATCCTTGCTTTTCCAATGTCCGATAAGGTTAAACAATTGTACAATTTAGTTATAAGGTAGATAATTACCAACAAGTTTGTGTTTTTCTGCACTGGGCGATGTGGTCGCTAAGCGACAAAGACCTTTAAATAAATAAAAAATAAATAAAAAAATAAAATATTCGTTCCTTACCTCTATCAAAAGCCATTTTCAAAGCCTCAATCTCATCTGCGAACCCAGAGACCCGGTATATTCCCTCTGAATCCATGCCTCTGTCTTCTATCTCGTTCACACACTTCTTGACCACGAATGGCAGAGTACTGGAGTGTGCGTTCAATAACGTAGTCAGATCTATACCGAACACTCCGCGAAGTTTCTTTAGATCAGGTACGCAGTGGTTCGGAACGCGCTCTGAGCATTTTGAGTGGGCTATGAAACCGCAATCTGGAAAAGACCTTTTAGTTATAACTTAGAAAGAAAGAAAGAAAGAATAAAGGTTATTTGAAAACAGTTTGTGAAACACAAAATAAAAATAATGTTTTAACAACAATAGTGTGTGCCTCACCGCTGCGCCAAAAAGGTTCATTTCAGCACTAATGCCGGACAGATGCTGTCTGACGCTGGTTTTCTAATGAACCTTTAGAGGGACAAGTGACGGGAAGTACAAACAGTTTCAACATACCTAATACATATTTTTTATACTTATAAATAAATATACAATAACTTCCTTTTTTTGCCTGTGGTTTCACTCGTGTCCATGGGAAATTACAACATTTCGCAAAGAGGAAAACTCACAGACTGCACTTAGATATAACGTCGCAGTGAACCTTATTTTTATACGCATAATGTTCATATTCGTTTAAGAGAATATGAATTAAACGTTTCATACGAATATGAACATTAGCGTACTACAAATAACATTCATATTCGAATGAGACGCTTACTTAGTCAACGTGCTGTCTCCATATCTTGCCCATTGTCTAACTTGTGTGCAAAACATCATACAAATTCGTTCAGCTGTTATAGAGTTAATTGTGTAACATACATTCAAACATTTGCATTTATAATATTTAGAGTGGTTTTAAATGCCATAATTATACAATGACATTTGGTAGTATTTTGTCACTTATTAATATAAATAACTTCTAAAAACCTGAATATAATTGAATTAGTTAGATATTTGGTCGATGTCTAATTATGGTTTTCCATATGTTTGTGTTTTACAATGAATTCTATTAAGAGTTATTTTGTCAATTGAAATATTATTTTGAACTAAGGTGGCCTTTTATTTTCCTCATACATTTTTTATGTTTATTATTAGATTTGTATGTCACCGGATAATTGAAAACACCAGTCCACAAGTTTATAATAAATCTAGTGAGATTTAAAAAGAAACAGACCATTTCAAAATGTATAGTTTATTTAAATTTATATTTATAGTTTATAATCTATTTGTTTCTTGCCACAGATTGTAAGATGGCAAGTAAGGAAACGCAAAACGCTCGTTGATTGGTTTCACAACGCACGCGCTGAGCGATAGTATCACAGCAAATCGAATACATTGTAAAACTGCGCACTAATTGGAGTGCATTTTCAATCCGGACATATCCAGACAGGTCAAATTGAGGCAGACTAGCCTCTCCGCGTCGGGGAATAAGAAATTTCTAGTAATATAATATACATATATTATATTACTAGAAATTTCTTATTCCCCAACCCACCGTGTCGCATCGCATCGCCCGCCCGCGCTATTACTTCATTTTCGCTTAGTTTTCTTTTTGCTCGGCTCCTAATGGTCCTATCGTGATGTAGCCTTCCTCAAGAATGGGGCTATCAAATTCATAAAGAATTTTTCAAATCCGCTACCAGCCGGATTTGGAAAATTTCCCAGCACGTTCAAACAAACAAACTTTTCAGCTTTATTATTAGTATAGATAAATGCGAAGTCCATATTAATCTATAATATAAAGAGGTAAAATTTGGGAGTTTGCATGTAGGGGTTAATTTCAGAAGTACCAATCCGATTCTGATAATTCATTCATTAATAAGAAGCTATCGCCGGGTGTCATATATTTTATGTTACAAACATCGTGAAATTTCAAGTTCAAGTCGCGGGCTGAAGCTAGTAATATTATAATATAGGTACTTAATGTGGAATCAATTCTGTCCGTCTGTATGTTACCGTTCAATTTAAAAAAATAGGCACATGGGTAGACAATGAGCTGGGTTAGGAAATGGTAAATTTTATCCTGGTAGTGTGTTACCGTGGGATAATTTCCAACCTCCACACGGGCGAAGCTGCGGGCATAAGCTAGTATTCCAGAAATATAAGGTTGAAGACAACTGCAATGCAGATTCAAACAGTAAAATAAAAGAATATATACGTGTGTGTACCTTCACATTTAACACCTTGTGCCGTAAATCCCCACAGGAAGTTGGCACACAGTTCGCACCAGTTCAAACCCTTAAACGTATGTACTTTGAAGCTGTGTGACTTGGAATACTTCATTACTAAAGGATTGTCTTCTATGGACGGTGTGAGATCAAACGGAGGCTTCTTCATGCCGTCTACTTCGCTTACGCCTAAGTTTTCAGTCTTTGTTATTAATGGGCTTGCATTGTTTGAGGCTCTGTAATAGAAATGGAATGATATAAGAATATTGACATGCTGTACCAACCTCAAATAAATTGGTAATACATACATACATGTCATCAAGCCTTGATTCCCCGAAAGGGTGGGCAGCGGTGTACTTGTAGTTAGTATTTAGTAGTTACACTCACATTTCGCCAGTTATGTTTAAGTCCCATGTAATAAGGGACAACAAATCCAGACTCCGGGCTGTTACTGAGAAGTTCCACAGAGAAAACCCAATAGCACTTTGCCCGACCCAGGAATCGAACCCAGGACCTCCAACACAGCAGTCTTGTTGTTACCACTAGACGAACGACGCAGTCAAATTGGTAATTTATACGTTAAATAGATAGATAGAGCACTCTTTATTATACATTATAAATAATTACAAGTAAGGGTAAAAAGATGATAGTTAGGAATATTTACGCTATACACTAGGGGAAAAGTAGTAAACATTACATTGTGTTGAATTAAAACTTATATTTGGGTATTAATAATAGTATGACTCAATAAACAATTTTTTTAAGGTACTTCCAATCTCCTTTAATGCTCACACAAAAAAAACATGCCATAAAAAGAATAATATAACTTACTGTTGCATTCTTGACAGTGTATTTAGTTTGCGTTTGTTCAGTGTAACATACGGACTTTCAGGGTAGCTTGCTCTAGAGTTGATCATCTCCACTATGTGATGAGCTTTGAGTTCCATATGGCATGTTATGAGACCATCAGCAACCAGATCATAGATAGTGTCGTAACGTTTAGCACCAATGTAATGCGTTCCGTCATAGTATAGTTTGTAGTGATGAATTTTATCATCAAATCTAAAATGTTTTAAAAGTAAATTGTTTAGTTTATTTATGTATTTTTATATACATGACAAAGACGTTGATTAAGAAATTATAAAGCTAAGATTATCTTATCACCCATTTAACTTTTTCATATAAAATAAGGAGTAAAAAAATTTTTTTTCATTTACCTAAATATGACAATGATACAATATTTTTAAAGATTCACATTTACTCAGTCTGCATTCTACAATGTTAATTCATGAGGATTAGGATAAGGAAACAATTTTTTTTATTAAAAATGATATTTAGGTCATCCTTTGGAATAAGTTATAAAATTGCAGAATTTTAACTGGATTCTTGTAAGAAATAATTGCTCATAATGGGTGATGTAAAATCATTTCTATAGTGTGCAAACTTCTTACTTTAAAGTTAATGTGTAGAAGTCGTTACCCTGGCTGCCTTTTCTTATCAAAAAGGCGCCGTTGGATTCGTTTTCAAGAACTAAAATTGCTTCTTTGTGACTCATAACACCATGATATTCCCTCCCATAGAACTCAGGTCTATCGTCCAAATTATCACACGCCACACGCTTCGGCTTCGGAGCCTCCATTTGTATTCGATATACTGAAAAATACAAGGAATTGCACAAAAATATTCGTACTTAAAAAGTAATTCAAAAAGTTTCCACAAATAACTTACATTCCGGTTTCCAAATATTTTTCAGGTTCTCCATTTTACGTGTTTGTTTATGTCTTTAATAGGAATTGATTCCGCAATTTAATTACCCGATAGTGTGTCAATGTATTTAGGAAATGATCGCATAAAAATGAGTAATTAGTAGAAATCGTAACGTAAACAAAACTTGCGGTGCTTGACACTGACACTGACGTTTCAAAATTCCGTTCGGTTGGTACAACTGCTTGGTGATAATAGGGTTGCTCCCTAAAGTACATATTAATTCAACGGTTGCTTCACAATTTCCCTGCATTCCGAGTTACGATGTAATCGATTTGAGCGTGCTAACGGCCGTACCGAATAAGCCTGAGCGCGGTAACGATGTATTGTGAATCGTCATAGATGACGTCATGACATGCGCCAACTTGCGTTAACGCCGACCTTGCCTTTTACTAATATCACCGTGAGCGCTGTCAAAAATGACAGTTGTGCTGTTTTGTTTTGAGTCGCATCTTATCTTTAGACAGACGTTGCATCTTTGAAATTGTGCTTCTGGCTACCGTGGCCACCTAATCAACGAAGAAGAAAAGAAAGAAAAAAGCAAAGAAGATAGGAGAGAAAGAAGCGATAAGGCCGCCCATTGTATATTTTGTAGTGTTTGATTAGTATTTTTTGTTATGTATTTTTGTGGTGTACAATAAAGTATATATAAATAAATAAATAAATAAGAGGAAATGTGTAGTTTAAACACAAAGAAATATGATTTGCAAGTTTTGACGTTGAGTAAGCACCGTGAGAACGTTCACGAGCGTTCCGAATTGTTGATAGCCCTCAGCTGTCATAATCGTGATATCTAACTCGGAACGCCAAATATTGATGTCAGTGCTGTGAGCGATTACGTTCTTATTCGGAAAGCGGCCTTTGTCTTTTAAAATTCTGACATTCTCAATAAACTTACCGATTAAACTTTACACCATGTAATCTCCAAAGAGCTAAGCAGGAGTTGGTACAATATAGGGTACGTAATATAGGGTAGGTACAATATACAATATACTGAAACTTCACATGTAGACCAGTATAGCTATTCACAACCTTTCAACAGGCTTCCGAGTCGAAAATGGCTCATTTCCGGTTACCTGATTTGTCATATACCCGATCGCAAAATGCCGTCAGAAGAAATGGTCTTGGTGTGAAAATTATCGGTTTTTGGATTTGTGAATAGTGATAGAGGACTCCTTGATAACATTGATGATGTTCGATTCGATACGGAACCGTTTCTAATAATTGTAAATACGGTTAGGCTGGAGCATCATGCATCCTATCAACTTATTTTTTTTTCAATAGTTTCTATTAGATAATTTTATAATAACATAATAAAAATAAAAGCCATAAAAATAAACGCAAACCGGTTAAGAGACCTTGATTTTGATAAAATAAGATTAATGTTACATTTGTTAGTGACCTACAGATAAATAAATAATTAACCTAATTAATAAATTATAGGGGTTCCTTATCATTATTATAATCAAATTATGATGTATTGCTAATTAATATAAATGCTGACCTGAACCCTAATTGCGTAACACACTATCAATCATAATCTGAATCTTTTTGAAGAAAATTGCGAATCCATTGCTTCATATGTTCGAAAAATGTGTCTGTTCAACAACGTAAATAACGCAATAAATTTTGATGAACTGTCAAAATGAAACAGATTGTGATTTAACATGTGTTACGCAATTAGGGTTGGTACTGATAACGATAGCCATTGCTAGCGTTAGCTCGAGCAGTTAAATTCTGGCAGTTAAACTCTGGCTTCCTTATCATACCAGTTTTACAAGTTACTTTTCGATAAAACTAACTATTGACTTTAAACTACGGTTAATTTTTAAATAATTATCTACATATATACATAAAACTGAACTATCTATTAATTAAATTCCTGTCATGCTTGGTGGTAATGGGTTTTAAAACCGTAACTGATAGTGAACTCAGACGAATATCCTTAGGTACAGGAAACATTTAACCAATTCAACGATAAGTTAAAGTTAACTAGGTTTTAGCGTAGGTAGGTACAGATAGCATACAAATGAGGTAATGTAACGTTTGTGGACCTTCCTATAGGTACAGTGGCGTAGCTCGTAGAAAAGGGGCCCTGTATCAAAATATGTTGGGGGCCCTTTTTTTTTTGAGGGTGGTAAATTTTCAAATAACTTCTCCCGCTCTGGGCGGAGCGGGAGGGTGTGTCAGACTTTTACTGACTAAAACATACCCGTGTATATCGCGGCCCCGGCACATAGGCAACGATATCCCTTTCGGACAAACCCGCAACCTCAGCAGACATTGGTCCTTACGGACCCCGTCAGTTGGTGCTGACATTTCTTTGAGGCGCGCGTGGAACACAATGCGCCGTCGGCCCGGGCCTGGTCCTTATCGTATTATTAACCTACGAGTCAGGATACCTACTCCTATTTTCGAGCTCGTTTCGCTCGCTTTTACGTAATCTCAGTTACATGACAATGACAGCTCAACCTATCCGAGTTAGGATTCTCGAAATTTCCAGCAAGGGCCTCTCAAACATCTGCGAAGCAGTAATGGTCGCGAAGGAGGAGGCGGAGCGCGCGAGGGAGATGCAAACTGCACGCCCTCGCGCCCCTAGTCGCCGCCGGAGACGCCCCGGGCGTCGGGAGTCACGAGCCGACTTCCGGCCACCGCAGGCGCGGGCTTGCGGACGGTGAGCAATGGGTAGCTCGCCGTCCGATAAGGACCAGGCCCAGGTCGACGGCGCGTTGTGTTCCACGCGCGCCTCAAAGAGATGTCAGCACCAATTGGCGGAGTCCGTAAGGGCCAATGCCTGCTAGGTTTGCGAGTTTGTCCGAAAGGGATATCGCGGCCCCGGTACACAGGGAACGGAAGGAACACGGGTGGGTTTTAGTCAGTAAGTATCTGACACGCCCTCCCGCTCCGCCCAGAGCGGGAGAAGTTATTTGATAATATCCCACCCTCAAAAAAAAAAGGTACACCAGTATTTCGCCAATAATGTTCTTGGTAAGTTCCAAGGTGGCGAGCAAGGTGGTCACATTGCACAAATCCACACTCCGGTGTGGAAATTTCACAAAAAACTACCTACTCGAGTACCGAAACAAGAATCTTTGTAGTTGCGCTGTCGATCACTTCTACGAAGTACTAGTCTAGTATAAACTGACCTCGCATTGTACCGAAATCCTATACAATGCGAGATCAGCATAAACTGGAAATATACAGCTTGATGTGTAGCCGTGTGTACCTAGTAGTACCTAATCGAATAAATGCTTTCTATTCTACAGGGTAAAATTCAATACATGGGCAACCTCTTAAGGGGTCACTGTACTTATCATTATGAACAACTTTCACTATGGGACCAAGCTTTTTTTTTTTCTCTCTCCCGCTCTGTGCAGAGCGAGAGGGTGAAACCCACCCGTGTTCCTTCCGTTGCCTGTGTGCCGGGGCCACGATATTCCTTTCGGACAAACCCGCAACCCCAGCAGGATGGGACCAAGCCTGAACCCGCGAAAAAAATATCTGCTGTTCCTTATGTACATTTATGTTTGTATAGCTCCTCAAAATGTATGGATAAGCTAAATTTTTCTTCGCGATTTCATGATTGGTCCCATAGTGAAAGATGTTTATAATGATGAGTGTGTACAACGACCCCTTAAGAGGATGCCCATTTCAATTTCACCCAGAATACTTATTGGGGTCTGAGGTAAACTTGTTATACTTACATATTACGTTTTATTCATTCGATTTTCCGCTCAGACCAAATAAAAAACCTGAGATATTCCGTAGCAAAATGAACATTATTGATAGAAGTAGATAGAATACTCTAAGGGGGATGCACTAAAGTAGCCCGCGAAATTCAATTTTTCTTACCTTTTTTTTACCATTTGCAGATCAGTGTCAGGTTGTATGTTGATTAAAATATGATTCGCAACTGTAACAAATATGGCTTTATAGAATTATATTAATTAGAACCAGAAAATTACCCTGACAATTCCGACGTAAAGCAAACACCAAAAAATAACAGATCATAAAAATTTGAAATTCAATAGATTCGTAATTTGTGTCTCCTTAAACAGTCCAGTTTGATGGGAAATAGAAAAGAATAAGTAGGATAAAATATGCAAGTTCGAAAACAATTTCTCTATAGTGGAAAACCATGTCATAGTCATACTCTGTGGAAAGTTTGCACTGGTAATAATAACATGTCACAGGAAATATTATTCAATCGTCAGAGGAATTTAGGATATCCCTCGCGCTTGTGCATTATTTAGGTACCTATTTCTCAAGAAACGCACGTCTAGACATAAATACCTACGTCATCGTTAGGGAAAAATACAGTTTACTCAATATTACGCTCTTTTGACAGCATCCAGACTGAGTGCAGCTGATACAAACTGTTGCGTCCAAAAAAAGCTCAATAACGTGTTAAATGCCACATTGCGCCACATTTAACATGTTAATTTTCCCCATACGTACCTAATTTATCGATAACCCCAAATGTCCATATAATTTTTTGTAATATTCTGTCTCAAGCCCCGTGGCGGCTACTGTAATGCACATTTTATTTGGCAGGCATGCGTCAGCCGTCGCAAGATCATGGGATTCTGATATCATTCCCATGTCAAGCTGGCTAGCCTTTTCCCAACTATGTTGGGTTCGGCTCCCAGTCTAACTGGATGCAGCTGAATACCGGTATTTTACATGGAGCGACTGCCTATCTGACCTCCACAATCCAGTAACTGGGTAATACGATAACCCTTGGTAAGACTGGTTGTCAGACTTTCGGGCTTCTGATGAACCGTAACGACTGTCAAAGATCCACGCATGACAGCCGGGATGGGTCTGCCCACCCCTTATTAATTGTAAAATTCCTCACACACTGACTTATTAATTGTATAATTTTAGGAAAATCGTCTGCTTTTACAATGTTTTCAAATGTGTGAGCACCATCTATCACATAATTAATTTATCTATCGTTGCTTCATTTTTACCTATTGTGGTAAAGTAATTTTATTATAGTCTTCACATATAATTATATCAGGCGTTTCTAGTTGTTAGTACCGTGCTTAGCTATGTCGCAAAGATAACATAATTTGGGACAAGAAATACCTTCTTCCTTACCTACTGAATAAAAAATGTGCACTAACCTCCACATAACACTTACTTATGTAACTCACCTACAGGCTATCACCACAAGCAACTCTAACGCAAAGCATTTATTTCAATTAAACCATTTACAGACATTTTTGAGGCCATCAGCGCAACAAATTTAGTAACGCCATCTATTATGAAAAAAAAAACATGGTTGGGCCATTTTTGTTTTAAAATTTCATCTTTGTGATGGTCAGGGAATGTGGGTTAGGCCACTTTTGCGCTGACTGCCTCAATTGTCAAATACCTAGTCGGTCAGTTAGTCAGAAAGTTGAAGCTAGTTGCCTATTCCAAAACGTAGATCTTTATGGAGAAGAACGGGCAAGAAACTCCAAGGACACTCTTTTAAATATAGAAAATTACAAAATCCTGGGTACATTATTCTTGTTGCTTCTTTATGTGAGAACACTGTACAAAAAAGAATCAAAACAATTCAAAATATAAGATTAAAAATAAGCTCTGGCAGATAAGAGATCACCAGTCACAACTTCACGAACATGACGATGTAGGGAACCGAATGATCCAACACACTCGCCACCATCAGCGAGACATTATGGTTATCATTATGGTTTTACATATTATTTATTTTATTACAAAGCTAAAAAGCATAAATTCAAATTCAAAAGTCATTTATTCAAACTAGGCTGAGAATCAGCACTTTTCGAACGTCAAAATTACATAAGACAGTCCCCCAAAACGCCCACCCTTCACCACTTCCTAGTGCATTAGCTGGGAAGAAGAAGTGGCGCAACAAACTTCCCAGCAGCACAGCTGTCTGTTCAGTTAGAAGAACAAAAAAGAAAAAGATTCTATATCATCATACTTAGTTATAATTTAAATTATTTAATAATATAATATATTTAAATTTTAATATTGTAATTTTGAATTAAAGTTAAATTTTGGCATTGTAATTTTAATTTGATTTAAATTTTGACATTATACATATATTTTTATTTTGTATTTATTGTCTAGTGCCATAAATGGCAAAACATGTAGCCACCAAGTATTAGTTATAAGACCTTCATACTGTACTCATGTTTTACAAAATAAATATTATCTATCTATAAAATAAAATAAATAATATCCGGTAATTCATGTGTAACAATACCTACAAACTCAAAATACGTACGTAAATATATTCAGGAAAAGGAAGATGTAAAATTCCTTTGAGTTTAATTTCTGCTTATCACATTTTATTTGTTGATTCGTGGTCCTACAGTAAGCGGAAACTCCAGTATACATAATTGGAATGATTAATGTAATTTGTAATCCACTGTCAACTAGAGTTTGGTATCAAGCCAAGAAATTAACATTTTTGCACTACGTAGGCAATTATTGCGTACCTACATGATACATTTTTAAAGATAGGACCATTTTCTAAGATACGACTGTACTGAGTATGTTGTTTAAAAAGTTGTAGTTACTTGGTTTGGCAATATGCTCGCCTTTACATGGGACTTAAAAAAACCGTGCAAAACGTGTGTACCTAAATGATTCTAAGTATGTAAATAAATTATTTATTTCTGTAAATGGGTTATAAACGCGCGTTTCATATCTGTGTGTATTTCTTCCGAGAAGAAATACCAAAACAAACTCAAAAGTTAATTTCGGTATCATTCTCTTTTAAAGTCCAAACATAGGTGATTTTGGTCAGGTCATATGAGGACCATGCAGATTAGTGTCTGAGATGGTCTTTATAGGAAATAATCACACAGATTTGAGTGGACCTGTTCAGTGAGTGCAGTAGCTCAACTCGGAACTTGTAGGAGCTCGACGACTCTACGAACAAAGAAGGGAAGAAGGGACATTCGAGTAGGCTGCATAACGTACTCAAACTGCCAGACAATCGTTAAAACAACGCAGGTAGGAGAGGTAGGCCCCTTCAATGGTACAGGCATAATGTTATATAATATTGTACGACCTATTATAACCTGTAGTTATAAGCTGCCTGGTTAGTGGTAACCTACTTTTGTCGATATTCAATTATAATTAAACTAGCGACCCGCCCCGGCTTCGCACGGATATGTATTATACATATAAACCGTCCTCTTGAAACACTCTATCTATTGCTGAAAACTGCATTAAAATCCGTTGAGTAGTTTAAAAGATCTAAGCGAACAGACAGCGGAAGCGACTTCATTTTATACTATGTAAAGATGTGTCAATTATCTGTGTGACTATGGTCTTTCCTTTTATGGAGAAACTAATGGGACACACATTGCGTTCTTATAAATAGTTATGTGAGGGATTTCGAAGAAAACACATCAGGTCGATAATATGACTGCGGTTTCCCGGGACTCAGAAATGCAGCGAGACTGAAAGCCCTTTTTTTTTTTTTTTTTTCAGGATGGGAAATCATCAAATGACTTCTCCCGCTCTGGGCAGAGCGAGAGGGTGTGTCAGACTTTTACTGACTAAAAACCACCCGTGTTCCTTCCGTTGCCTGTGTGCCGGGGCCGCGATATCCCTTTCGGACAAACCCGCAACCCCAGCAGGCATTGGTCTTTCGACCCCGTCGGTAGGTGCTGACATCTCTTTGAGGCGCGCGTGGAACACAACGCGCCGTCGACACGGGCCTGGTCCTTATCGGACGGCGAGCTGCCCATTGCTCACCGTCCGCAAGCCCGCGCCTACGGTGGCCGGAAGTCGGCTCTCGACTCCCGACGCCCGGGGCGTCTCCTGCGGCGACTAGGGCCGCGAGGGCGTGCAGCTTGCATCTCCCTCGCGCGCTCCGCCTCCTCCTTCGCGAGCATAACTGCTTCGCAGAAGGAGGTGACGGCCTCCCATGGACTCTCGCTCCGAACCATGGCCTGAACCAGGGCCGGACGCGAGAGATCGCCGCCGCCGATCGCCTCCGTGAGGATACGGCGGTGCTCCGCCCAAGCCGGGCAGACCTCCACCGTATGCTCCACCGTGTCCTCCGGGCGATCCGGGTGACACCCGGGCGTTTCCTCCCGCCTTACGCGGAACAGGAACCTCCCGAAACAACCGTGTCCGGTGAGGACCTGCGTCAGGCGGTAGGTGAGGACGCCATGGCGCCTCTCAAGCCACTCCTCAAAGAGGGGACTTATCGCCACAATTGTGGCGTGCCCAAGACTGAAAGCCCTAGTAGACAATTCTTCTGAATCTACTGCGCTACCCAACGGGATAGAAGTGTCATAACACTTCTTCACTATTCGCCATATGCAAGGTAAGTATTCTCTTAAGAAATAATTCGTAAAGGCACAGACTGACGTATTGAGATAAGCATAGCGTGTTACATACAACGCAGCACGCTCCGCTCGCAAGCGTACCTCAGTCTTGGCAAAACGTTTGCTATATAAACATAAAATATCCTTCCGTGGTATTATTCAGCTCTTGTTACTGGCAGTAATAACCTAATTGCGGACTAATTACGTAAATATCCTATAATATCTAAAAGGTACTTTGGCAATTTTCAAAAGTTTGCTTCGACAGATTTTTTGAAAAGTTTGCTCCAACGATTTTTTTTTTCAAAAGTTTGATTGCTTTTCGTAAAAATGTCGAAAGTGATATTTTATTTATATCTAATGTCACTCATAGTGGATTCCTATTATTGTTGGATTACTGACATCAATACTAAAATGTTGAGTCAAGGCATGCTGCAGGACTACAATGGAATTAGTTTTGATGAAGTCGATAACGGTTTACCGGATTCTGATAAACGAATCAATTTAATATTTCCAGGTAAGTGATTTTCAGTTTCTTCCTCGTTAGATTTATGGTTATGAGCGCCTGTTGCGAGGAGTCTAAGGTTCGATCCCGGTCGGGCAGAAATTTTGGGGTTTTCCATTTGGAAAGTCTGTGTAGCAGCCTGAAGTGTGGATTGGTGACCTGTTAAGGCGCGGTTTTACCTCAATATTCACAAAAAACTGGTTTCTTGGATAGTCGAGTATGACGTAACGCAATGAAAATATACGACGCAAAAATTCAGTGGACAGAGAAGGGTTTAAAGAAAATTTTTAACCGAATAGAATAGTAGAAAATAGTTTGATATTCCCAATAAAAAATACTTCACAAAAATAAACTTTGGCGTTGAACATGTCTGTATTTTCAGCGATATCAATTTTTTTTTTCCAATGACAATTATTTAATTTAATGTGTATATTCTGAATAATCTGAATAAAACCCGTAAAATAAATGCCCATTCGCAGCTTACTCACATCGTCAACCCAAATATTTATTCGATTTTCAACCTTATTTAATGCTTTGTAATTGTGAAAATAGATATTGCGGTCATACTTTAGTCGTCGGGCTACCGTATAGCGCACAGACGAAGTTGTGTGAGTGCAGCTGTAGCGTTTAAAATCGTAGTCAGTCCGCGCCTTAAGGGTGACTTATGCCAGTCCGAGCTTGGTCTCGTACTGGCCACGTACGAGGTACGGACGAAGCACGGATTGATTAAAAACTTTTTTACAACAAAAAACAACCGACTTCCAAAAAAACACTACAAAGCGAAAAATAACTTAAATTTCGGAAGCCGGTGGCAAATAACGAAAATACAAAACCAAAGACACCAATTTTTCGCTTTTTAGTGGGTCAGTTTGTAATTTATCTAATTTATAATAGCCTATTGTCAACTGCTCATCACCTTTTACAAAATATTGCTTTTCCCAATCCAGGGACGTTAATCGTTGAGGAGTTCTCCTAGTACTTCACCATCAGCTTCACTTCTCTATATGCATTGTGACGAGCGTAAATTTCTTGGCAACCATATTAAAGTAATGGAATCGCAACCCGTGAAATACTTATTATTGAGTAGATCCGGTGGCCATCTGTGGTCTTCATCGTCAGTTCCACTTCACCAAATGGTGCTTTCCGAGAGCAACTGCACGAATTACTATAAAAAATACCTAAATCGCTATAGGTGTGCCTATAATATTTGAAGAGTTCCCTCGATTTCTCCAAGATTCCATCATCAGATCCTGACCTGATAAAATCGGGGCCATCTCGGAAGTATACCCTTTCAAACAAAAAAAGAATTTTGCAAATCCGTCTATATATGACGGAGTCATGCCCGAATATAGATTTAAAAAAAAAAAGGTAACATCCGAATTGATAACCACCACCTTTTAGAAGTCGGGTGGAAACGATTCAAATCGAGCCGACTAAAACGCGGCTCGCACCCGTGACGTTTCGTCACATAAAAACCTTTTTTTTTGTATCCGGAACCAACAAAACACAAAACTCTTAAAAAATGCATTAAGTACCTATAACAAGGAAATACGAACCGATAATCGATGATTCGGAACCTGTTTAACTGAAGATTAAAATTACAATGCGTGAACAAAGGTACCTTTGCTACCTAAGGGCCGGCGCTCACTTAGCGAGGCGCACTACAGCACGGTTGTCACTGCCAAACAAATATCGACCTTGCAAAAGTTGAAATAAGGTTGAGACTAAATAAACTTCCATTCGCTCGAGAGCTTATCTAAGCAGAAAAAGGTGCGCGTCTCAGGTTATTTATATTCGACTTTATTTTTAGGGAGATAATTTTGATATTTGTTTGGCAGTGACAACCACGCTGCGTTGGATCTCGCCAGATGTGCGCCAGCCCTAAGTATCTAAGGAAATGTACTACATAAGTACTTAGTAGAATTTTATTTCCTGATCTGATTATTTACCGCTTCGTTGTTAATTTGTTTAATCGGTTGAAGGCCAGTGAACAAGGCACAATAGAAGTTTTATTGTTATTAAGGGCGTTTGGTGTCCCTTAAAATGATAAGATAAAACAAGATGATAACTTCCTACAGTGTATTTCTCTTTAAATATGTGTCTTATTTCATAAACAAATGAAGTATTAAACAGATTATGTACTAATTTTTGTATTCCAGTAGGTAATTCGAAGCATTTTTTGATAATTAACCAACTTAACACATTGACTACGTCGTCGTCAGTCTGGTCTGAGGACTTTGGTTCGTTGTTTATAGGTTTATGATCTAAAAGACCTGTTGCTACATTTTGTAGATATGTGTAGTCAGGTCGAATATCTAGGTCTGGTTGACAGTTCTGCGTTTAGGTGGTATTTACACATTAATTTTGAATCTTAATGATAGATCGCCCGGAGTCCTGCCAGCAGGACTTCGGACTTCCGGAAGAACGCAACGTTTTTCGGTCACAACACCGTAATTATTATTTTTATGTGTTACGTATCTCGGGACCCAGTCCTTTGGAAGGCGTACGCGAGGCCGAAGCCAAATCGCAGAGGCCCCTTAGACAATTTTAAATGGAATGAGGCACCAACCGGCGATTATCCCTGTATGCAATATGGGATCTTTTGAGGATTAGATGAAACCCGATCTGGTTAAAACTAGAAATACTTTGTAGGCACATACAAATTCAAAATTCAATAGTTATTTATTCAAACTAGGCTGAGAATCAGCACTTTTCGAACGTCAATTACATAATACAGTCCCCCAAAACGCCCACCCTTCACCACTTCCTAGTGCTTTAGCTGGGAAGAAGAAGTGGCGCAACAAACTCCCCAGCAGCACAGCTGTCTGTTTAGTTAGAAGAACAAATAAAAAAGATTCTTTAATATAGTATTCAAAATAATTTACATTACGCAACACAAAACATAATTTAAATTATTAGCCATATTTTAGCTAGCACACGCCAATATACCAGACCAAATCATAGAGAACAGCTATGCTCACGATCAGGCAGAAATAAAAAATTAAACGTAAACAGAACTTAATATCTAAATAAAACTCTCCAGGCATAAAGGGCGTGCCGTGCTGGAAGTTATAAATGATAAACTAGGACCATCGAGGTAAAATAACTATACAAGCACTTAGTTACTAATAACAATAAATAATATGATCAATTGTCGAAGTCACTAGCTAACCACATATTGCAATACAACTCATAAAGAAAACATTGAGATGAGTAGATTATGTCAACATAAATTAAATTTAAATAACTTGACTTATAAAGAAAAATAAAATAAACAATTATATAAACATCTATCTTGTCAGTAGGTAAGCTGGAGAAAGAACAGAAACATTGTCTTGAGTTAATCACAGCGACCAACTATTCTTATCTTTTAAGTAGTCGTTGATAGAATAGTATGCCTTTGAACAAAGCTTGGATTTTACTTTCGTTTTAAACGCATTAAAAGACGGTAGCTTGTTATTAAAAGTTATACCAAGCCCAACGAATGTGTTATGAACCTTATGAAGCCGGTGAAAGGGAGCTCGTAGTTTGTCCTTATTTCTAGTGTTAACATTGTGAAAATCACTGTTTTTTGTGTATAAGTGTATATTTTGCCTAATATATAAGATATTGGCGAAGATGAATTGAGATGCCACCGTGAGGATACTAATATCTTTGAAAAAATCTCTCAGAGAAACTCTGGCACCTAGCTGGTAAATAGCTCGAACAGCTCGTTTTTGAAGGACAAATATATTTTTTTAATATCAGCAGCTTTGCCCCACACCAGAAGACCGTAGGATATAACGCTATGAAAATAACTAAAATAGACTAAACGAGCTGTATCGACGTCAGTGTATTGTCTTACTTTCCTTCCCGCTAGGCTCGATATATGTGGGCCCCACTGAAGTTTGGCATCTACTGTTATGCCCAGAAAGAGAAGATGTTATGCTCTTTATCTAAGACGATGTTGGGACATAGATTTCTAACATAAGGTAGGGCGAACTTTACACATTTCGTTTTCTTAGCATTGAGAACTAGGTTATTTGTCGTAAACCAATCCGTAACCATTGAGAGTGCACTGCTTACATCGTCAAAATCTTGTCTATTCCTGTCTACTTTAAAAATAAGAGAGGTATCATCTGCAAACAGTATAACTTCACAGATACCCTTTAAATAGAATGGTAAGTCATTGATATACACTAAGAACAAGAATGGACCCAGTATTGAGCCTTGAGGTACACCTAACTGAACTGGTAGCCCGGAAGATTTCACACCATTAACATCTACACATTGGGACCTATTATGTAAATAAGAATTTATAACGTTGAGAGCTTCGTTTTGCACACCGTAATGACGCAATTTCCGCAAAAGCATGTATAAATTTTATGCAGGTTCTATTGTCTTGAATGTCTCTCACGGGTATCGACATTCCAGTTTTTTTTTTGTAATCTATCTTTAGCGAGAAACATATATCTGATAGATCCTAAAGACTAATAATAAGATTTTTTTTAAACTTTTCTTTTCTAGGAACGAAATGGTGCGGAGCTGGTAACGTGGCAGACAGTTACGACGATCTAGGTGAAGAGGCAGAGACAGACATGTGTTGTAGGGAACATGACCACTGTGCCAATATAATTCCTGGAGGAGATACCAAGTACAACCTGACCAACAGTGCTTTTTATACAAGGTATTATCACAGACGTGATTATTTTAGAGCAATAGCCTACGCTCGTTAATTGATTGAAGACAAAATGGCACCATTTCATTTGTTGAAGTCCCATGATGGGCGCCATTTCATTTGTTTATGTCCCACGCTGGGCACCAACAATGTGCCTAAAGCTCGTGTTGGGCGCCATCATTCTTTAACTGAACGAAAAATGGTTGCCAATGGGTAAAGTAGGTACAGTGCTACAAAGATCTTTTGGGGCTTGAATGACATTAATGACATTTTTTTTACAAACAGCGCCACTCTGTCTTATTGTTGTCTTGTCTTGTGGTGGTGCTGCTGATATTTTTTTTGTGAAATTGTTTTGTGTTAAGGCGAAAGCGCTAGGGTCGCCCACGAGATTCAAATACTTATTCTTTCTTTTTGCAATTTGCAGGTCAATATTTGGTTGTATGTTGATTAAAATATGATTCGCAATCGTAACAAATATGTATTTACAGAATTTAAATCATAAATACTGTTTCAAATTACCTTATCGACTATTTAATGAAATCGTGACATTTAGAGTTTTATTGATGATTCTAGTGATTACAATTAAGTAAATAGGTATATTTGTTACGGTAGCGAATCACATTTTGATCAATATACGACCTGACATTGACCTGCAAATTGCAAACAACCTAAGAAAATTTGAATTTTGGCGGCTTTAGTTCCGAAAAAACTTGATATACCTACTCTAGCATAATTCATAACGTGATCTAGTTGGTAGCGTTGAGGCATAGACATATATATTCATTATTCATCATTCTTCAGCCTTAGCCAATGTTAATATTACCTACATACAAATAAATAACTATTTTCTTTAATATTTTTAATTTCCTTCGAATAAAGTTGAAATCTACTTACCTACTTTCTTTTTTTTCAGATTGAGTTGCACTTGTGATGATAAATTCCACGACTGCCTGCAGGCTACCAAAACAAAGACAGCGAAGTTCATTGGAGTCATATACTTTAATACGCTTCAAACAAAATGTTTCAGAGAAGACTATCCAATCACTGAATGCATTAAGAAAGGAGGGTAAGTTGTGAACTATTTTTAAAAGATATTTATGTTTAACGAATAATCTAAAATTAGCATCGAAAGCAGCTTGCAGTTAACAACACTACATACATAATCTTTAAAAAAAAAAAAATCGCTCATTGTTCGTGTCTTTTCAGGTGGTTTCAAACAAAGTGTGTGGAGTATTCTTATAACACAACTGGTGACAAGTTCTACCAGTGGTTTGATGTGCAAGACTTCTGAAGAAGATTAAAGTCTAGTTGATAATATTAAGTCAAAAGATGTAACGATATATTTAAAAATAAATTTTATTAATAGCTTTCAATGGGAAATGTAGAAATATTTGTTAAACTCGTTATTCAGACCGAACTGTTCAAGCAGGGGAGGGTAAAAATCCATTAGTTTATGCATTTTAAACCTGACCTTAAACCTAAAGGAAGAAAACACAAGCTTACATGAACCCGCGATAAAAAGATGTAGTAACTATGGGATGAGGAAGATGTAGGTAGGGTAAATGAAAACCTTTTTTCTTTTCCGTAGGTTAATCCATCTAGATTACAGAGAAGCATGTGAAAATGATCATAATCTAGTGATTATCAGACATTTCTAAATGCATGTTATGAAATGCAATAACATATATACACACACACATTAATGATTCTTCTTCGTTCAAAAGATATTTCAGTACCTACCTATCTTGTCTCGTCTTCCTGGGCAACTATTGGAAGCAAATACCCACTAAAGAATATGAAATCATGATAATCTTGGTAAATAGTTAGTTATAAGGATATAACAGAATTAATTTATATTATATTTCGGGATTAACATTTTTATTATATTCATTCATAGCCTTATTTGTTAATGTTACTTACGCTTATTTGTATTTCCCCATAGACTTGTATGACGGCTACAATATAAACCTTATGATGTAATATAATTTATTTGTTTATTTGTGGTTAAGTATTATAGTAATACAATAAATAAAGAAGCGGCATTCGTATTATTTATTTTCCAGCATATTTCATTGGTACATTGTTAGAGATTTTGCCATAATTCATTAGTATATAAGTAATATACAACTTTTTATATTAAATTATGCACACATGAATGCACGATTAATATACATAATTTATATTATCTCATAGGTATAAATAACCATACATTTAGTTACACATGTGATAAAAGATATGAATACAGATTTATAACAATATATAAACAAGTGAACAACTTCGAACCGTGTCGGAAACACCACTAGAATATTTTTTATTAATGATAGAAAAACTTCAAATACGGGTTATACATATAATATAATGTAGATATGTAGCAGTGCTTAGCTAAAACATTGGAACGCGGGCGCACGCATGATTATGTACAACCAGATAATATATATAAATAGTTATACATCGTAGTGGACTAAACTGTGGGGTTATATACTTTACGAGTGATTAACACTAGGAATCGCAAGCTAAATCTGGATTTATACGTGAAAAGGTTGAAATACACGAGAACGAGAACTTTGTTTGGATAGATACGAAGCAATATAAAGGACTTAAAGAGAATCCCTTGTACGAAGTGAGCAATCTCCAAGTAGCCTACAATCCAAGCGACCTTACCGATCAATATGTACAACAACAACTTTAGAACATTTATAAATTATTTAGATCCTTCAACGTCGCTATGTAGTGCGTCCTCGCAGGTACCTACGATATATAGGTTAGGTCGATTGGTTTCATCAATTATTGAATAATTATAGTTATTCAAAAGTATGAAACATCCATCGTTTCATTAATATTTTGTTTATCTAACACGTTTGTGTCGCAATGAAGTATATTAATTTTAACGAATTCTATATATTTTCTAAAAGTAATAATATTTCATGCAAGCAGTCTTTAGTCAGGTGGAAACGACACTAACATTTGACTGTTATCTAAGTCACTTTCCACACCAACAGATTTACGATAAGAATTAATTCACATTCTATTATTGTTTATATTAAAACCTCCATATCAAAATTGTATGAAATTCTCTTAAATGAAATAAGCAAAATTCAACTCACAAACCAAATCGTTTCTAAAGAAAACACGTGCATTGATCAGTTTATGATTTGAATTATCAATAAAATTCATTTCTTAAGAACCTTTGCTCATCTGCATAATGAAAAAGCTGGCGAAGAATGCTTTGACAACAAAATACATTCAGATTATAGATGAAACAAGTAATTCGACACATCTTCAGTTACTTTAAGTGACAAATGACACAGTACTGTTTAGTAAGTAGGTATTATATTAAGAATGATAAAGATGGTATCACGTCTACTATCACAGAATATTATTATTTCGAGAATAATCAAAGAACCAGCATATAAATTTAATGCGCTTACACAAATTTTCTTATTTAAAATATCTTTATCATGTAAGTATATTGAGTTATAGCAGCTGGATATTACAAATGGGTATTGGCAAATCTCAGTAGGCACCTATACTTACATTTTCCCAAGATTTACGTGTAATCAACTGTCGTATAGTATTGTAATATAAGTTATTTAACTTAATGAACAGGATTTTAGATATACAAATAATTTTTATTTAATAATATGTAAATTTTTACATAGGGGAACGACTTATCTATATAGATGACTCAATGATGTTTTCAACGATGGTAACCGAACTTCGATGTCACAATGTAATATTTTGATCATGAATGGCGTATATAGGATAGTTAAAGTTTCGTTTATAGAAATTCATTAACAGATAGTTTTGATTCAACTTTTGGTCAATGGGACGGTCGCAGCAGCATACTGGTGCTTGCAATATTGCTCGAATTATTTGAATTTTATTTAATATACATTTGTATTGTTAACATTAATAATTAATGTATTTTCTTACATTGAAATATGGTGAAATAAACATTTAAGTTTCAACTACTCATTTAGGATACATTCAGGTAACTCACAGCTAGCGATCAAAAACGTAACGTAGAAAATCACAACAATTCTATGTTATAAGGATCGTGTAGTAATAACTAGGTATATAATAACTTTACGAACTGTTCCTACACATAATAAATAATGCGCTCCAATAATGTGTAAACAATTCACTCGATATCATAGTTTAACCTAACAGATGGACGCGAGTCCAAGATATAGAAAGCATCAGAATACACGACTAACCGGGTGTTCGGGTGTTAAAACTCCAACCATGGATGCTATTAAGACAGCACTAATACTCGAATATTCACTAGACTGTGCGTTTATTGAAATTTTACTATGTACAACATCTCCTAAGTGCGGCCCAAGTACCGGCGCGTCGAGCGGCCTAAAATAGAATTCTTTCTACAATCGAGCCAAGTTCCACGGCGAACCGCAGCAGGATCAGCCGACTGACAGCAGCCGCGAGCCCGCGCCCGCGTGCCCGCCCCGCCGACATTATTTGCCGCCGAGACCGAACTTCATGAAGATGAGCTCCTTGCCCTTGCTGAGGATGTCGCCCCCGGGGGCGGTCATCTCGGAGAACTTCTGCATGAGGTTGGGCTGCTGCGCGGGCGTCGACACGGATGGCGGCTGCACACCCGGCGCAGGCACGACGGCGGGGCCAGCGCGGCGCGCGGGCGACGCGGGTGCGGGGGGGCCCGCGGGCGCGGCGGGCACAGCGCCCGGCGACTGCACCGTGGGGGTCCCGGCGTTACCAGCGCTCGTGCGCGCGATCGTGCTCGCCGCCTGCCCGCTCGCCGCGCCTCTCCCCCTCGCCTGTTCGCCAAACTCATGTCACATTCTGCACTGTGGGCTACACTCACCGTCTCACCTGTTTTCGGAACGTTTACTATCGAATTTCCACCGTTATCGTCATGGTGTTTTCAAGGTTCAATCGATTTTAGAAACGATTCCCAAAACAGATAAAACAGTTGATTAAGATTCATATTCAATTAGCGTTATCAAAATTGTGAATTAAATGCAACAAGCAAATCTTTATTATTACTGGGACAGGTGCCTAGCTTTCTTAAAGGTCTTGTCAAAACGCTGGTAGATTAATATTTACGTTAGATATTTTAAAGAGATAGTTATTATATTTAGTTCTCATTATGCATGTCTTAAAATATTTACATATAGGTAAATAAAATACACTTACATCAATACCTAAGTCACTCTGTGTATCATGCTATACAATATTGAGACAAAACATTATTATTTACAAAAATATCCATAGTACACACATCAATATAGTATAAAAATGTGCAATAAAAAAACATGCATTGCCATAAACAAAGCAGGTGGCATTTAAAAAAGAAAATGGCTGACCAGTTCTGTCAACCGGGGTCGCAATATTTTTAATATTTTTGGAAGAAATAAATCATCAGGGTTGTAAATAGAAGCTCAGATTCGTTAGGGTAGGTCAATTCATTCAATGCATTCGTCATGCTTCGGTATACTACAACAAAAAGCTTGAATAAGAAAATACTATTCGATTACGTAATGATGCACAAGAGTCGTCATATAAACGTCAAAGAGGTTGCTATGCTATAGTGAACGTGACGTCATCACCAACGCAATCGTTTAGTAAAGGACCACATTCACAGGCCTCAGAGATTGTAGTAACATGGTGAATGGGTTATGGTATCTGATGTGAGTGAAGTACGCCAGTGTATGTTCTGTACTAGTCTCTGTATGATCTGGTCCAGTATGCGATGACAGCTAATGATGTGTAAACAATATAATTTTATGGTAATCATGACCGTCAGTCCACTTTGCTAGTGGACGAGTGACCGAGGCGGCCACAGTACCAGATGCCCTCTGTACACTGAGCGTAGTAATGAAACGCAAGGAAATATAGATAAAGAAATAAATGAAGAAAAGTAAAAAGTGAAAATAATAAAATCTAAAGATAATGAAGTGACAGTCGAACAAAAAACGTCTAGTATCGTTGCATAGTATATTTGAAAGTATTCTTGTGGGTCGATTACAAACGGTATTTTTACCTGAGAATTCGCCTGTTCTGGATTACTGGCGCATGTGTTGTGGTCTAACATAGAGGAAGGAGGGCAGGCATCTAGCAAACAGACAATACACACAACATATATAGTGACCACAGACAACCACTTGAATCTTGGATCACACCTCACGAACACCCCGTGGGTTCAGAGCGAGATTATGTTGCGTGTATTTGTACGAGCAGCCTACCCGCTGTGTGTCTAAATGCCAGGGTATACCGTGTGACAAACAAAACATAATAATAGGATAGAGAGTTGGATAGATGAAAATAAAATAAGGTATCCTCGAGTCTTAACGACGTGGCTTTGAGTAGTGTGGTTTGGTAATAAAGACACACTTGTCTTCGTAACGAATCAGAACCTCTTCGAACGATGTTTGTGACTGTGTAATCCAAGATAGAGTGTTCATTAGCAAAGTGTACACCAAGAGTCTTTGTGCTCCGTAGATTGCAACCGGACTCGCATTCATACATCCCGTGTTACCATCGCTGACACACTTGGCTAAATCCAGGATTGATTGGAAAGGAAATTGTGAGTTTCAATGTCGTCATTGAAATCAGTACTCAGACAACAAGTTTTGACAGGAATGTTAAAATTCAGAAAAGTCCAATTGTTCAAGGAGGCAATGAGGCAAAACGGAATGGAAAATCTAAAACACAAACTCGCTGAGCGAGTCCCGTCGCAATCGCAAGTGTACAGGAAAGATGATAGAGGGTTCCAGAGCGAAATAGCTAGCGTCTTTCAGTAGTCACATAGCAAGTCCAAGGTGCAAACATGAAACACTCAAAGCTCTCGGTGAACGGTGAAGACACGCGTCTTCACCGAACTTACCTAAGGGAGGTCGGCTCGGCGATCTCTTTGATAAGCGATTTGATTATAACTACTTTCAGTGTACGGTCTTTTGAAGCCAATGTTTTAGTAGGACTTCAATACAAAAGTTCTGATGTTTTATTAAAGTGAAACTGACAAGCAGGACGAAACAAACTAGTTAATTCGTGTCATGTAAGTGACGAGTGACTCTAACAGGGTATGTCTAAAGCGTGTGCATCGCTCTTCTGTAATCGACGAGCCGACCGACCCGGCTTAGTATTAAAATAGGGAGCGAGGGCAAGAGCAGCGGTGGCAGCTCAGGGAGAAAAGTGGAGGAGCAGAGGTAGTGAGGGGGTGCCGTACCTGCGCGGCGATGGTGGTTGCGCTGCTGGGCTTGCTGCGCGGCGTGCTGCGCGAGCTGTGCATGCTGCGCGTGTTGCGCGTGTTGCGCGTGCTGCGCATGCTGCGCGTGGTGTGGCACACCTTCGCGCGGCGGCGGCGGTGGGCCCTTGGTGCCGGGACCGCAGCCCGGCCCGGGCAGTGGCACGGCGCCGCGACCCCGCCCCGCGCCTCCTCGCCCCGCGCCCTGCCCAGCTGAAGACATGCCCGCGACCCCTGCACCCAACATCAATGCTCGACATTCCATGCCAAAACTGTCATCACTCAGATACTTAACCTACTCAACGTGATGTAATAGACGAAGAATTCATAAGAAAATCAAACTGTCTTGCTTTAGCACATTTTTACTTGCAGAGAATTGAATCGCAGGGATGGTGAGATTATTCTCTAACTTATATTTTGAACTTGAGTTCACAAATATAAGAATCTACTGTAAACATCATTAACATAACACATGGTTAGTATCTGATGAAATCCCTTACCATAATCCAATAGTACATAAACAAAACATGCAGTATCCCTTAAATATCTATCACTACTTTTAAGAAAATAGGCTTAAGTTCCACTCACCTTGATTACTATGTTGCGCCGCGTACTGGTCGTTCGCATCAGCGAGGAAGTTGCTCGGGACAAGACCTCGGGAACCGTCAATCTCAGCCATATAGAAGCCATCGTCATCCATGTCTCCGTACACGTGGATGATCTGACCCGTTTGGAAGCTCAGCTCAGCCTGGAAAAGTTTCTGAGTGACAAAAAATCAATTGTGAAAGAAATGTTAGAGTCAATAGTAAGATATAGAATAAAGGAAGGGGAGAAGAATATAGAAAAAGATATAGTTACATTCGTAAGCAAGGGTACAAGATAAAGTGAAAATGCAAGACAGGGAAATATAGGCTATTCAAGATTAGAATTCACTAGAACAACAAGAGCATTAAGAGGTAAAAGACCAAATTGTCGTATTTAGATATCTAGACATAAAACACATAATGCACATTAGGCACTAAGCAACAGATAAATAACTTTTCAAACATCTAAAGCCATATTCAAGTTTAAGATTATTAGCAATGAAGGTCATTCGCTACAACAATATAGAGTACAGATTGTTAGTTTTTTTTTGCAGCACTCCTTCAGCTGTGACATAGGTTATCCAACATTGGTCTGACTTACAGGATAGCATGTCCATCAAGCACAAAGATCTCTCGAAAGAGTATAACAGCTTCAGTCTGCTTTAGTTCCATCTAAGCTTAATATTTAAGTACATGAAAAAGAATACGATATTCATGTTTTCGAGAAGTACTGACAACGAATTGTATCGTTGCGACAACAAAACCAAGATCGAAAACATTTATTGGATACTTACTGACAATCGAAGTCAGTGATAAACAAGTACGTCTATGCTGAGGTCATGTTCGTCTCACAAACAGCGTTATTTAAAACTTAGGTACCATAAATATGTAAAGAATGAAGAGAAGAAGAAGAGGATACTTACATCAGCGTCCACATTGGGGCTGAGTTCTTGCGGGTCATAGTCGTACAGTGCGACCATGCGTCGTACAGGCTGGTTGGCGTAGGCGTCGGCCCAGCGGTCTCGCTTTGTCGGCTGACCGGTGACGTCTTGCTCCGAAACTTCCATCACCATGTTATGGGGCACATATCCGCGACGACCCCTGCACTCGCCCCAATAGAAGCCGTCGCCGTCTTTGTCGCCCCAAACCTGAAGGTTGAGAGGGATAATTAAACCAAGGGCGAAATTGTCACTAGACTATAAAGAAGACAAAACAGAGTTAAAGCACACCGCGGCTGACGAAGTCTACTGATTTGCGAAAACTCTAACAAAAACCTGACGGCTTTCTCAAAGAACTCACTGGGCTTCGTACTGATTTTTTTTTCAATTTACTTAATCAGCTACAGAATAATATAACAGCAGTATAATGCGACCGTCAGACAGATAGACCAATAGTAGTGTGACCGGCTGAATGCCAAGTCATAGGTCTCGAGTTCGAACTCAAGACCTCTGACTTTTCGGATTCATGTGCGTATTGTATAATTATCACTTGCTTTAAAAACGGTGAAGGAAAACATTGAGAGGAAACCGGCTTGCCTGAAATATATTTCTCGAAGGTATGTGAAGCCAAGTCAGAGGCCTATGGGCGGCTTGACTCTGACACCACCGTTAGTAGCTACGAGTAGAATCGCTATTGCAGGCTTTGAATACCGTTGGGGGTAAACATTGCAATTAGTGGGTTTATAGCATCTTCAGTGCTTTTTTGAACTGGACTTCTGAACTGATTCCTGTTGTGAGATATATATTCGTCACTAACCTTGATAGTGTCTCCTTCACTGAAGGGCAGTTCTTCATCACAACTTTCAGGATTCGGGCTCATGGTTTGTGGGTCATAGTCAAATAGGGCGATGAAGTAGCGGCTTCTCTTGGACTGAGGGTGGGTTTGCGCGTGCCTGGCGCCAGGCTGGGGTCCACGGGGTCCCTGAGGTTGGCCCCCGCGTGCGGTGTACTGCATACTGCTGCCTTGCTGGCTCTGTTGCTGCTGTTGTTGTTGTTGTTGTTGCTGTTGCTGTTGCTGCTGCTGTAAGAGAATAGTTTGTTCTGTTAGAACTTGCTTAGGGTGGAAAGATTTCATGTTTGTTATTTGTAACCGTTGAAAAATAGGAGGAGGTTCACAAGCCGAAGCGTATATTTGTTTTATATTCGAAGGCGTATGCCTCGAGGTTGGTCCCGTTTACAATTGAAAAATAGAATCAGGGAGTATTTTCGCATTAATTTAGTTTAGCGTTTAATTTTTTGCTTTTCAGTTTTTTATTCGTCATTCTTGGTCTGTAATATGTATAAAACGAAGGTAAATAATTGCCTTTTTATAAACTTTAACCAATCTTATGGTATTAAGATTTTATGATGTTTTTATAGTTTTCTATAACAGAAAAAAAAACTTGAACGATTTAAAACAAATGGATACCTGCTCGTTGTGATGTCCGGCCTGGTGTGGGTTAGGGGGGCGGCCTCGCTCGTGATGGTTCCGGGGGGGCGGGTTCTGGTACTGCTGCGCCGCGTTGGGCCCGCCCGCCCCGGGGTACGCCGGGTTACTTTGGAACTGCCCGGCTGGTGGATATTGGGGTTGCTGCGTGCCATGGTAAGCTTGTGTACTCGGGTACGGCTGACCCGAAGGCTGCTGCGACGCTTGCGTTGGTTGGGACGGTTGCTGCTGACGTCCGTACGAACCAACACATTAATAAGGTTAGATTTTCCATAACAAAGCCAACAGCAATCGAACAAGCTCATAGCCATTATCCTCATTGGCGTTGCGTCTCAAAGCGATATAAATATTACCTTCTCCTCGGACGATAAGAAAAACAAGACATTCCGTTGTAGCTCTAGTCAACCCCCATGCACAACGAAAGCTAGCGTGCAGCGCTTACACTTGAAACCACATCATTCATAGCAGATATAATCATAAACAGTCGGTTCCAAATGTGCTTGTCACAAGTTTAACAAAACAAAATTTTAAATTCAACTTCAACAATAACGGAAAAATCGTATCATTAACCGATGTCCCCTCGTTAACTGAATACCTTATCTGATAACATAAGACATTGAAGTGTGGGAGGTGTGTGAGAGGAGTGAGTGTACGGCATTGATACGCGTCGAAGCCAAGACAGCATGCAGGAACAATCATACAAACACGCGAACATGCTCCAGTGTTGTCTGTATCGAGTGCTCTGTGGGCCTACTTCTTCTGCCTATCTGTCGGACGTCGGTAGGGACGTGCGGGTGTCGCATGGCGTGTGGCGGGCCAGAGTCGTGTGTGGGCAACATCGAGGACGGTACAATAAGTGAAGATGACAACACAGAACACCGAGAAGTGAAACTCAGAAACTCGTGATCGGGAGATCGTACAGAATTGAGAGAAAGAGGGCATAGTGAATAGTGCTAGCACATGGAGAGCACATCGATGACAGCTAGGAGAGATCCCAGACCTGCGGGCGGCGGCGCGGCGCCTCCTCGTCTTCGCTACCCAGCTCCGTCGCGCTCTCTTTAGTGATTTCGATGGCCGGTATCCCCGATTGCTAATACCACATGGTCATTCAATATTTTAGCATATACACAGTTCTTTATAACGACACAAAATATAGTGAGTTAATGATCGTGCTGATATGGGCGATATTGATGACTATGGTGCTCGCAATATTTCGGAAGTGTTCTTTGCTTCATACTCTGTGGTACTTTCTCTTGAAACTATTGGATTACTTTTTAAAGCAAATAGAAGTACACACTATACGGAAAGGTTATTAAGCGGTTTATTAGAAGCTGTTGAAGAGTGAGTTACAAAGTTATTTTTATTTAATATTAATAAATCAGGCGTTAGGTTTGAGCAAGTGAAGCCTGTACAGGAAAGCTGAAGTGGAAAGATAGAAGTTCACTGCCGCGTAAGCGATCGGCTTTTATTTTACGTGTTGCGATCCTAGTTTTAAACGCACGATTGTTTTGTTTCCACGGTTCGTTTACATGGATGATGTGTGAATGTACATGAGTGATGTCTTTATGTTTATGAGTCGTGAACTGTTATGAAAAAATCGTCTTAAACGCAATAACTTTACCACTCCTAAATAATATATTTAGTGGTTTTCTTTTATAGCAGTATCAAATAAGAACCCTTTCTATTTAAGCTATAATTTAATTGTAATATTATACTACTATGTATCTTTAAAATCGTACAACTGCTAAACAGAAGTTTGATTCCAAAAACCTAGTTTTCTTTATATAAATATATATGCATTTAGCTAGTATACTTGTTTTCTACATATATTTTGTCTACTTTCAGATAAATATAAAAGCATACTCAAAGTAAATATTGTCTTCATATGCTGATTATATGGCTACAATATTATAGTATTATGACACTATTTGTATAATATACGGGCACACTGTGTATTGATAAAAATTCAAAGAAAATAATAAAAAAATATTTTACATAACTAATAACACAAAAAATAACGCTTTCAAAACTAAAATAAAATTTATAGAACGCTAAATAAATCAGTCGTGTGTAAACTTCAGAATTAAATAAATAATGATAAATATGAAAAGACGTGTTAAAATTCCTTACCGAAGGGGTTATTTTGTCGAATATACTCTTTAGGAGGCCTGTGCCGAATCCACTCGTAGGCTATGGAAAGGTGTATAACAGTTATGTGAGAGAGCGAGGTAAGGTTAGACTAAGTGGCATGATCACAACTCATGGGCGGTATTGTCTGTGTCACAAAGTACAAGCTCTTTATCTGTTCTAAGTTGTATCTGTATGGTGTCGTGCGTTGTTGGGTATCGGCCAATAGCACTAGAGACTACTGATCTAGTCGCAAGCAGTATGCATTTAATTTTGAACGATCGAGCCGAGTGCATAGCTATAGTCGATGGCGCGGTGGTCGTGTCGTGAAACCGTCGGCAGAGAACTAAATACTGGACATTTAGAAGATGCCAGCGACAGAACCACAGGAGAAAGTATAAAGAGTGCAGTTTGCAACACCGATATCACGCGACAAACTGTCTGTATACACGGGACTCATAGAACTTAAACATATCATGGAATTAGATGAAGGTAAACAAGTTGTTACAACAGACTGTTTGTCGCGCAAGAAGAGAGCATTATGACACTGATCGTTTAATGATAGCTAAGAAGACACAGACGAAGAAAATTATCAGAGATAAAATCAAAAATATAAAAAGCACATATTAAATACTGAATCAACCTCAACGAAATAAACTGGCAAAATGAAACTTGACGTTACACACAAATGTACAACATTGATTTGCAAACCAAATATAGACAAAGTGCTATGCCGATCAACATTTAGTTCAACACATTTATCATATTTAAGTTTAATTTTGACAAAAGTTTCAAGATTCCAATTCGGGTAGCAAAAAAAAATTCAATAAGATGTGTGAAAGTACAGAAAACAATCAATGTAAGATTTTGACATTTAAAATCTTTAGTTAAAGCCAATTTTTTGGGACAAAGACTCCATTATATCAGACATAGCGAGATATTATTACCAACATCATAAAGGGACAATAGACAAGATAATTAAAAAGTGTTTGGTCACCTGAGCAGCGTGTGGGTCGTGGCGGTTAACCGATGGGAATATCTCCTTATCGGAGAGATTCTCATCGTGCTCTATAACTTGCTGGTGGTGTTGGTAAGGCTGAGGGCGCTGTACGGGCCCTCCCCTATACCCGCCGGGCCCCGGTTGGTTGGGGCCCGGGCCCGGCCCGCGTGGCATTCGGGTCACGACACCGCGCAACACCGCTGGTGGAATCGGCGTAGGCGCACTGTCACTGGACTGGCTGTCCCTTGACTTTGTACGTACCTGAAAACAACAACACAGGAATCGCGATAAAAATCGTCAACCTAAACAAGAAATACAAATATAATTCTACCAATTAGATAAACGTCACCATATATCTAATATTTCTAACATAGCGTTCACATAGCCAAATCAAGCTCCATACAGCCATACTTACGGTGACACATTTAGGATTGAGGCCGATCAGTTTGCCAATGTCGATGAGAGCGTGGTCACCGGTTGGGGAATCCACGTCAGTCACCTTCTTGCCATCGGCGTACACAGCGTACCCAGTGACGGGGCCCGAGGCGGGCGGACGCACGACTGGCTGCCAAGTCACCAGCAAGGTCCCGTCCTGAGGTCCGGCTTCCACCTGCGACACCGCACCAATCACCACCAACAATCCAGCCGAACAATAGTGAGGCAAGCCAATTGGGTTTCAACTTTATTACATGTGGGCCAACGTTGAACTAAGCCACATTGAGGGAGGAGCTGACATTACAGATGGGGGTAGCTAAGCTAACAACGAGGTGAGCGTTGGGATATGTCAAGATAATTTTCCTGGAGCTGGATTTATGGTTGCGATTGACGCGACTTCCTCGAGACGTGCTGTGTGCTTTGAGGTTGTGAATTATTTGAAAGGAATAGGGGTGTGTCAGTCGGTCTTTGTGAGTATTCATACTGTATCATCACACTTCTGTGGAGCATTGGAAAAGCTACCTTGTGCGTGCTAAGAACACTTCACAGTTACTGCCTTGAAAAGCATTGTTCAATATTTATTAGTCTATCTATTTTGAATTTTCCACTATCCACTGTGTGATTGTTATAATTCTGATTCCTGACTAAGTATAGACAGATACATATAACATCAGCGAGCAAGGAATGTGAGTGTAAGATGTATAAGTTTGGATCCAAAAAGCATGCTCAATTCACGTCATGCTGATTGTTGGGTTTTTACTTTCCACGTACCATAATTTCATTTGGCGGATCCGGAAGTCCCTTGGGAAGAGTTCTGAAGTCTGTGTAAGCTCCAGGAGCTTCTTCTTGAACTGGAGCTCCAGGTTGTGGTGGACCAGCTCTTAAGTGTTTAGCCCTTACAGTTACCCGATACTGTGTGCTAGGTGATAAACCTGTGATTGTGTGGCGATAAACTCCTGGCTTCACTGTTCGAACCTGTAATCAATGAATGCATGTCTAGTCTATCCTATTGATTAATGCCGTTATATCACCGTAAAGAGTGCTTACTTCAACATTGTTTACACAGACGACGTGCTGGTGGTTTGAGTTGGCTGGTAGCCAAGAGATCACGGCCTGTGAACACGTCACCCCGCTGGCCCTGACACAGGTTGGGCCCATGTTGCCCGTGTCTCTACCGATCACCATCGTGCAAGCTGCGTCCCTTGACGTGCGTCGCGACACTGTCACCGAACGCACGCTGATACGATGCGGCTTTAGGAACAAAAAGACCATAAAACTTACGGCTCTTATATGAAACATAACAAGAATACAAATACAAAAGTATAACATCTAAAAGCAAACAATGACATCGACGACCAACTAAATGAATTTGTGCTCACTGGTAATATGTAAAAGTGACTACTGTAGAAACATAAAGAGAAGCAGCTAATTGAACATCAAAACAACTCACCCGATTAGAATCAACTCCTTCAACGAGCGCTCGTGTGCGTTCCGAGGCCTTGACGGTCGTTTTGAGAACTCCATCGACGTAAACGTGGTAACTCTCGATGTTGGCTTGCTGCACACCTTCGGGGGCTGTCCAGCCGATGAGCACGGACTTGTTGAGCTGCCTCTCCAGGGTAAGCTGCCGCGGCGCCGGCACTAACGATGAGAAAAACAGCTCGGCTGTTGAGGTCCGAGGGCATATCGAGGAGTGCGGCCAGGCAGGCGAAGTGCGTGAGAATGCGAAGAAGCGTGCAGCGAAGTCCAGGGAGGGGAACGGGGAGGGACAAAGGTTCGACTATAGAACTATTTCTATAAATGATCGTTTACGACGACCGTCACGGGTCGTTTGTGTAGCGTTCTGTTTGTATCACTGTGCAAAGCCTCATGATTGTTTAATACTACTAGTATGTTAGTATGGTAGTTTGGTGCTCGATGCTTTTGGGTTGCATGCGAAATGTAAAACTTCTCAATAAAGAAAAATTTACTGTTTAGTAATGCTAATGTTTTAACTTCTAAGCTAGATTTTGTCTAAATCTTTTCACCAAAAGTCTAATAATAATAAAAATATTTAAAAACCATTACTAGATTGTCCACATTGTCAAGTACTGTTTAGTCTACTTTTCGTGCCTAGTTTTAATTCTATGAGTGGAGTTTGATGTGTGGATCCTTACCATTATCATCGTCTTCTGGTCCCTCGCTTAATTCGGCCACTTCGCTTAGACGAGCGACGTCACGACTGATCGACAGTTCGCTTATCGCTGTGGTGGCTTCATCAACATCTCTCAGTGTCGAAACAATCGCCTGAGGGTAAAATGGGACCTTGTATGACAAAGTTATTGAATCATATTAATTACTTTCGCATTCTATAATAAATAGTCACACCGATCTGAAGGTGACGGTCTCGTCGTTTTTTTTTTTTTATATTCATCCAAATGATCAATTTTAAATAAAATAAAATTTGAGTTAAAAATAAAAAATTTATTACTGCAACGTAACTTTCAATTCGCTGTCTTTTATTAATTAAGAATCAAATATTTCCTCATTTATTTGCAAAGTTTATTGAATCTTGTATTATTACTTGTGTAGCGAACGGAATAGTTTTCATCGGCGCTCAAATAATTTAGCAAATTACAATTGAATGTAAGGTATCGTATCGAAACACATCACCTTTAGAGCCCCGTTCAATCAAACTACATTTGTAAAATATTTCACTGGTGTGGAATATTTCGACACACACTTTGTTCAAAATAAAGCTATTCAAAAGAATCTATTTATCACCTGATGGAATTCTAACAGATCGTCTCCGATCAATCTTGTAACGAAATTAGCAGGTACCAGTCCACGTCGTCCGTCCAACAGTTCAGCATCAAGCATGGGAGCGTTGGGGTCTGGGGGACCCCACACTAACAAATAATCCCCAGCGGTTATTGCCAATTCACCTTCTGCAGTCTCAATCCTGAAAGTATTACTATTTATATTCACACAATCAGATTCTTTGAGATACAAAAGCAATTTCATTGCTGGTCAAGTTTCTACTTACTCAGGTGGGTCATAGGAATACCGGGCGATGTACACACAACAGCGACCCTTTCCCGGAATATCCAACATGTCGACTGTATCCGAGGCACCATTCATAAAATGTGAGGCGTTTCGCGCAACTGAAACATGTGCACCATTGAAAACGTTTTCCTTTTAACAAAGAGCACGAAGAAAATTGGATTTCACTTACCTTCCATTTCCAGACCGGTATTAGGCATAATCCGCGCTATAGCTCTTTGGTTCCGATCGTGGCTGAATCCCGAGTCTAAGCCCCCTAGTCTATCAGTTCCAAATTGGCTATCTAATCCTAAATTCCACGAGGGTTGGTGCGGCGTGACCGGCGTGGCCACCCGCCCCACTCCCGTCGTGTTCCCATATCTACCGAGTCCGAGGTCTATTTCATCTAGAGGTTTAAGTTTTATATTCATAGGATTTGTTCCGAGTCCGCCAGAGAGGAGGGGATTTGTATACGTCCCTGTCCCAGTTCCGTAAGCGCTTGTGCAGCCTAAACTTGTGTTTAGTCCTCCTAGTTGCGTTCCGGTCAAGTTCGAGAGGGCGTTTCCTAACCCACTTGTTAAGGTCGACTGTAATCCTCCCAGCGTGTTCGATAGTCCACCAGATAAATTGTTTTGCGGATTGTTCAAACAGCTAGTGAGGCCGGTGCCTGCTATGGTCCCCGTCATGCCGGGAGCGAGGCCTGAACCCAGATTCAGAGCCGACACGTTGCCGGTTAGGTTCTGCAGGTTGGTTTGCAGTCCGGCTAGCGTGCTGGAGATTTGTCCGATGTTATTGACGAGTGGTGCGGTGACGGGGTTGGTGAAGGTGACTTGGTGGGTGTTGGAGAGGCCGTACGTGTTGGAGTAGGCGGACACGGGGTTGGAGTACGAGGTGGGGTTGTGCGCGCTCATGGAGTAGGCGACGGAGTTGGAGGAGGGGGCGGTGAACTGTCCGGTGGCGTGCAGCGAGGACAGCGTGGGCATGGTGCTGCTCTGGCAGATGGCGGCGTGGCCGGTCGTGCTGGTGTACGAGTGCGGCAGCGGCGACGGCGTCGGCGAGTGGTACTCCCCTAGCGCCTGGTTGGATCCGCTTGATTGGATACCTGGGAAACCATAAACTACTAAAACATTATCGTTCTGTTAATGAAGCTCAACTATTACCAAGAAATATCTCTTTTCCTCAACTCAGTTGTGATTTTAACGAATCTCGAAAGAAGTGTTGGCAAGATCAATTTACTGACACCGGAGTGTCTCTATGTCATTATAATACGAGTATGATGTCACTGTAACGTTCCACGTAGTTACGAGTACTGCTGAGCTGTGTCCAAACGACAAAGACAAACATTCGTATGAGTTGATGGCCAACCTTCAATAAATTCGAGGATCACCAGAGGAAGATTAATAACGTTGCAGTGTACAAATAAAATATAACTAGTTTATTACCATGTGTGGTGGATCTGGTATGTTCTAACTCAGCGAGGATGCGGTTGTCCTGCTCGATCTTGGCCATGATGCGCTCGATCTCGGAGGCTGGTTGTGCTGACTGCGTGGACCACGTGGTGACGCCGCCCTGACCACGCGCCCGCAACGCCGATGATAGTTCTAGTTGAAGCTCTTCGCATCGAACTGTTTCTAGTGCCGCCTGCGAAGTAAAAGAGCATTAATGTCTATAATCAAGCGATGTCTTATTTTAAGAGAAGAAGTCATAGATTGAAGCTAAGGTAGGTATCTAAATAAAATGGGTTAGTTAAATTTTGAGTGTGCTTCGTAAAGTTTTTGTGATATGACCACATTGATGCGAAGGGAGCTCATTCTTTTTAAAAAAAAAAACTAAATTTTCTCCGTTACTGTTTTATGGGCGATCATTGAGCACACACCGTTACGCTCTCAGCAGCGACGCGACGCGCGTAACGGCGGGCGCTTGCTCCGCTTCAGATCAAATTTAAAAAATGTAGACCATGCAAAACGACATAGCTACCTTCTTCTCCAGCTCTCTCGCTCTAGACTGCAGTTGTTCGACATTGTGCTGGTCTATGGGCGAGCGTTGCGCTTGCCGGAGCTGAGCGAGCGCGTCGGCGTGCGCTCGCTCTGCGTCGGCCCGCGCACGCTCCGCGTCGCGCAGTCGTCTCGCCAGCGCGTCTGTGTCGCCGCCCCCCGACATGCTTGTGCCGTACCCGCTCATTTTCTAGTAAAAAAGAGAAAAAAAAACATAAACTCACGCGTTTTCCTATGGGGTAGGCAGAAACTATAGAACGCCACCTGCCCTGCTAAGATGCTTACATACTCCTTTTGCTTGGTTTATGTTTATACATCTGCACCCTAATTGAGTAACATACAGTCCGTTTCATTTTGACAGTTTAACAACATTCATTGCGTTATTTATGTTGTTGAGCAGACAAAATTTTCGAACATAAATTGAAGCAATGGATTAGCAATATCCTTCAAAATGATTCAGATTATGATTGATCGTGTGTTACTCAATAGGGATGTAAACAAAAAAAAAATTTGTTTGTCCTTTAGGTATACAGAGTGACATCGACATCGACATCATCATCCTTTAGGTATACAGAGTGGCAGGGACATCGACGCGAAAACTGTTACCATGGATTCAGTAAGTACATCATTTTGAACAAGGGGCGATGAATTTTTTCGCCTGATAAAAAAAAACTGCTGTTTCATAGAAAACTGCAATACCTACGCTGTCAAAATGTATTGAACAGCTGATTCTTTAGTTTCCGCGTTGAAGTCCCTGCCACCCTGTATTATTACAAAAAGAACACGTATTTTTCTTTTTTTTCGTAATCTAAAGATTACAGTAATACATTGATTAAGCAATAAGTTAAAATGTGGCATGACATCACTCCCCGGTAGATTTTATACCGACTTGTGACGTAGCGAGCCCCCACTCCCCAACATTAATGCGTTTTATCTAAACCATTTTTTACTAATATAATAAAGCAAAAAATACGTGTCTAATATTTTTTTGAATATCTGAGTGACGGACTAAATAGTTTTTTCCCCTGTCAACATCCTTATTAAGGTGCGGTTCCTTTACAAGTTTTATTACAGACACTAGCGTTACACAATCTGGAATAGTGTTAATTAATGAAACAATTATAATTTATTTTCGGAAACCGCACCTTGTACTATTAGATTACAAAAAAAAAATATAAATCTAAAACTTATTTCAACCAACTTTAGTAAAACATTCGATTTTACTAAAGTTGGTTGAAATAAGTTTTTGATTTATAAATTTTTTGTGTAATCTTATAGTAGAGGTGCGGTATACTCTTATATTATCCTACTAATCCTACTATCCGGTAGTAGGATTAAATATTAGTAATATGGATTATATTACTAGTCCTACTATTAATATTATAAATGTGAAAGTTTGTTTTGTGTGTTTGGATGTTTGTTACTCAGTCACACAAAAACGGCTGAACTGATTGGAATGAAATTTAGCACACAGATAGTTTACAACCTGGATTAACACATAAGATACTTTTTATCCCGGTAGTAAGTTTCCGTGGGATATTTTTCGACCTCCACGCGAGCGAAGCCGCGGGCAAAAGTTAGGTATTATGATAAATCGTTTGTTCCGTAGTTATGATTTTAGCTTTCCCTTCAAGCTGTATAATCGGCTGCGATACATCGAGGCATGCAATTTAATGTAGTATTTTCGTGTTTCCTTTCACTTTATTCTGCCGGAACTATTGCTGGTACTTAGAAAACTAGTATAAGTAAACTTATATTCTTAATCCAGACACTATCAATACACGTTTAGCTCTGTTTAACTACGAGTACTTAAATCATCGATAAAAGCTTAGGTTTAGATGAAAACAAAATTAGCACGATTTACCGATTGACGATTTGACAATAGAACTTTTTTTCTTATTTTTCCTGTTTGCGTGTAATGATACGGTGCGGTACACGCGCGGGACTTTAGTCACCAGCGACCCGCTGGCGATTTCAAAATCTCTATACTCGTAAATGGCCAGCATTAAGCAGAAACAATAGTGTGACTTTACATGAAAAAAGGTTGAATGAAAAGAAAAAAAAAAATTATCTCTATGGATTTTATTATTATTCTAGAGGGAGAATCAAGAAAATACATTTAAAAAAAAACATCTATTTTGTAAATTGATATTCGTAGCAAATGTACGTAGCCGTAGTCCGTAGCTGTCCGTAGCATGTTCGTAGCAACGTAGCGGAGGGTTTACGAGTGCTACGAAAGCTCAATTTATCAGACGAATCATAAACTGCACGTGAAATCAAGCACTTTCTTTCTCTTTTTTATAACAGCTTGGTGGTATCTTTATATCTCTTTCTCTCCATGAGTAAAGGCTTGTAATTATGCAGTGCTCAACATAATTAGGCATTACGGACCGCTACGGAGTGTGATAGGGAGTTACTTTTGCCAAAAGAGCGCGTGACTACAATGATAAGCTAATTTATATATAATATTTTCATAATTTTTTGTTTAATGGCAAATATTTATTAACTTTACTCCTTTCAGAATGAGTATTTAGGAACATATTTATTTAAATGAATTGATTTCAGTGCTGATTCATTTGTAAACTTTGTCCACTTCACATCAAGTTTTAGAAACAACCAAGCATGAACTAGTTACTGTCAAATTTTTGCCGTATACCGCTTCTTTTGGCATGTACGCAAAAAGGTATAGTTATCTAATAAGTTCGCCTTTTTTAACACCTATGTAAAACCTATCATATGGCTTGACCAAGATTATGTCTGGACTTTAAAAGAGACTGCGACCTCTGAGTTTGTTTCGGCCTTGCTTCTCAGAGTAGTCAGATAGGAAACGCCGCTTTTTTTTTAATATGGCTATTTACAGAATAAACAATTTCATTTAATTTCATTTCCTACAAGACATAAAACTATTTACAAAAAACCCAGACGCCTAAAACAATTGACAGTCACCGTTAAATCGAAAACCTTTATCAAGCTAATATAGGAATATTTTATCGATTTTATGTTAAATTCGAGTCGATTGCGATGCTCGCCCTTCACGTCTCTGACGTCATCCGATAAAGGCGACCTACCTATCGACTGTCGATAGGACAGTCGTTAATCACAACACTTTCACGTGTCGATATAGGTATTATACCGTGCCTCGTAGGGTCTAGTGGTCGTAAGCATTAAGCTGAGCATAGGATCCGGTGTTCGGTGCCCAGGCCGGGCATTGGTTTTATTATTGGGTTCTGAGCTACAGCGCTACTGCATTTGTATCCATTTAGTGATAAATACAAACAATTTTACACGACAAGTTTTTTTTTTTGGAGTATACTCTATTTGAAATAAGATTAGACATTTAAACAAACCTTTTTTACAGTCCGTTCGACCGATTCTGACTTCTATACCGTAGATATAAGGATGGCATTAAAAGCAAAAAAAGTTGTTACAATACCAACTGTTTGCTGTAGCTACCATTTGTCATGCCACCAACGCAATAGAAGTCAAAATCGGTTGCACGGACTGTAAAAAAGGTTTGTTTAAATGTCTAATCTTATTTCAAATTGAGTATAGATGTGGTCCATGTTTCCTATCTGACTATTCTGAGAAGAAACATAGAAACGAACTCAGAGGTCAAAACATTCACAATTTTGTACAAGATTTTTAAAAATATATTTAATTTATATATATAATATGTCGTGATGGCCCAGTGGTTAAGGCCTCGCCTCTCATGCACAAGGTTGTGGGTTCAAATCCGGCAAGTACCAATGTGACTTTTTCAATTCATATGTCCTTTCTGAATTTATCTTGGACATTACTGACATCGGTGAAGGAAAACATCGTGAGGAAACCTGGACTAATATAAGTCTGAAATCACCAACCCGTCTTGAGCAAGCGTGGTGATTAATGCTCGTGCCTTCTCTGTATGAGAAGAGGCCTTTGCCCTGCAGTGGGACAGTAACAGGCTGGAATTATTATTTTATTTAAAAATAACTGGCGAAACTGGTTGTTCTATACATCCCTACCTATCTCTTCGAAGTACTGGCGTGATGTTATGTTATAAATAATAAAAGAGTGGTGTGCTAATAAAAACTATATTTATAGGTGTTTAAGGGGCGATTTGAGTATTATGGTTTTATGACGTTTTATTCATGATGTTTTTGTGTCTGTTAGTTATAGGGGGATTTTATCGCTAGTTATGTACACAATAAGATAATTTACTGCTAGCCTATCTGGAACGAGATCTGAGTTATTTATTTTAAAGTACCTTTTCCGTAGTGAGCACATTACTCCAGCATGGTCGTGCTGCCAAATTTACACAGCTATAAGGTGGGAATCGCGTATCTCACCAGGCGTCCGATCGGTTGCGCAACCAACCATACATTTTTTGACAGTGCGACCATGGTCGCGCCACCACTGGTGTCCTAGTGAGATTGGGCTCTAAATGAGCTGTGATTTACGTTAGAACTTCTCGTACGTTGACGTGAGTAGTGTAATGAATCGTTGTCAAGGTTAGATCCTAGTGCCTTGCTATTGAGCTGCAGTTGGCTCTTTAAATATTGAACTTCATTTACCATCAACAAATCGAAACGTATTAAGTATTGGAAAACGATGAAAGGAAACTTGTCCTCTAAAATCTATGAATGTTGAAACTGTATGAGAAAATGGCCAAAAACAGACGTTTATTCAAAAATAATCAAAATGGATTGTATGCCAGTGGTAACAAGAGAAAGTTGATCTAATTATACGAGCCACTACAGAACTGAACCTAGGTACATTTTTAAACGACACGAATACTGTATCTTTCCATTAGTGATAGAATTTTCGAAATCGAATCAGTAGTTCCGTAGATCACCCTCTACATACAAACTCACAAATTGTACCCCTTTATAATACATATTAGCAGAGATCTTGCTATAGATCTTGCTGTTTAGCCATTCTCTCACATGGCATTCGATATTTTTAACCCACGGATACGATCGAAAAACTAAAAACTTATACGTACTTACAAGCAGGTATTTACATCAAATATGTACTCAAACGATATCGAAAAAAGGTCACAGCCACATCGATTATTTGCTACTACCCTAGTTGAAATAGGCTGAATGAATTACTAAATATTTGGCCGCAAGGAGCCCCTCTATTGACCTTGGCAGGTCGTGGCGTAATGAATAGATCCCGACCATGTCTCGACGGATAAGTTTATGCAAGATAGATTAAGTTAGGGATAGTGGGGGATAGCATTATGCTATTATGTCAAACATGTTATTTATTCAAGGAATATACACCAAAATATGAGACTTCTATTCTGAAAAGGTCAAGATATCGATCATTGGGTCAATCTTCTCATTTTTGTTCGAAATACCTATGTGATGTACGTACCTACATATTTCCAAAAACAAATCATATAAGTACCTTTCAGACATGCAGATCCAAATTAATTGGAAAACGTCATTTGCTTAATAATCTTTAGATAGAGTCTACTTTGACCCTGGACTGTGATTGAGAAAATTGAGTAGATAAAAAAAATGTTAATTTTGTTAGTTTACTTGCTCCTTGTTATTTAATTTTTTATTACCGTTCGTATTTCCTGTGCGTCTCTAAAACAAAATACTTTTCTTTCTCTCTTCTTTACTTTTGTGTAAACATAAAAAAATAATGTTATACAACATGAAATTCTGTGGCTTGCTATTCTCACTATGATGGTGTACCATCTGGTATTTGCATACGTTTTTATCTTTTTACCACATGCCATCACTAGATTGTACACCCCATTCCAATTTGTAGTTATCAGTAACAAGCTTTTTTTGTTATTGTACATATTTACTTAATTACAATTTTTTATATTATTGGCTTGTAAATACTTAGGTACTTATATCATGTCGATCGATAAACTTAATTACTGATGATGTTAGAAATTACATGATACTCTATTAAATATTTTATAAAAAAGACAAATTACGTAATTAATGTACTTTGTTTTACAGTGTTTTATAACACGGTTTTAAACCAAATGCCGCTGACCGTCCGCGATAGTTAACTTTAGCGCAAACATAATGCCTTGATCCCTCCCGGAGGGTTCACTTCCAATATATATGGCAGCATGACGTATGAGTTCTATGAAAAGTGGGTGGAGTCGAAAGTGTTAAACTGCAACCTGCTAACAGACAGAACTAACAAGAGATGGCAAAAAAACCCACCAAAACGTTTCCACAAACGTATCTCCCGCGCATGTTTACGAACCGTGTGTGTCCGCCCTAAGGCTATAGATTCGACGGTCGCCGCCGCCCTGTCTCCTTCGCCACAAGACGGCAAAGTGCGCTGACCTGATTCAACTCCCCCTTATCCCCCTAACACCCCCTTCGATATCCCAGACTCCTTGGCAGGGAAATTGGGCGCATGGTCTGGCAGTACCCTTGCTCTCACGAGCTTTATACAGGGTAATTCCATAGCCCGATGCTTTTTATTGTTCCCTTTATATAATGGATTGTTTTAATAGTCTATGGTTTTTATTGGAACGACACTTTATGATTAGGGTGACCAGGAATAACAAAGTTTGGGTTTATGGTGGAAATCAATTAGTCTGGTTATAGTTTTGTTTTTTACTCTACCAAAGTAAAACAATTTTAAAATTGTTGTGTTGTTATTGTTGTGTAGTGTCCAGTATTGATTTGTGATTAATTATGTAAATTATTTAAATCATTACTTTTATTTTCATGAGCCTAATACTTAAGATGAGCAAAAGGGTTAACAATGAATTAATTAAGTAACTTAGATCCATAAAGTAATTAGACTAAGTATATATGTGGACAAAGAAACAGCATCGCCATACGTGGCAATACTGCCAGTCAGCGTTTTGTGCACTTTTCCTGTTAACAGCGTTGCGGACGAATTTTTTTATGCTGTGACAACGCAGACCTTTAAAATTTGGATCTAGAAGCATGAAATTTTGCACATGAATTCCTAAATAACGAAAGTGAGCACGAAGGATTTTTGAAAATTCATCCCCGAATGGGTTAGGGATTAAACTTAGTATGGAAGATCGTTACTTTTGACTTCGGGAAATCCCTTCGGGCACATTGCTTGTGTAAGAAATAAAATAACGACACGAAAAGAGTAACGAACTATTGAGTTTTCAACACCTTGAAACGCGTGCGCGGTTTGTAAAAGGTCAAAGCTACGGTGAAAGGTCTAATTGAAGTGCTTTAATGGTTCTATTTCTATGTAACAAAGAATCAACTACTTATACCTATTTATTTCAGCTTGATTTAAATGAAATACTATCTTTTGACCGCGGCCTCGCCCACATGGAGGTCGGAAATTATCCCTCAGGAACGTATTACCCGGATAAAATATATCCTATGTCTAACCTAACCCAGGACAGACTATCCGTGTGCCAAACATCCAAATCCGTTCATCCGTAAAGGAGTGAAAAGGTAACAGAAAAACAGGCAGACAGACAGACAGAGATACCTTCGCATAAATAATATAACTAATAGTGTGTATTTCTTAAATAATATTCACGAAACGTTTTTCAGGATCATATGTTAAGTGTTAAAATGGTTGCGAGTTTGTCCGAAAGGGATATCTCGGCCCCGGCACACAGGCAACGGAAGGAACACCGGTGGGTTTTAGTCAGTAAAAGTCTGACACGCCCTCCCGCTCCGCCCAGAGCGGGAGAAATTATTTGATAACTTCCCACCCAAAAAAAAAAAAAAACTGGTAAAAAGTGTTAGATGATCATGAATGAAAATGTATAACAATCTACTTTTTTTACTCAGCTTTTATTATTTTAGCAGTTTTTATTTAAAAATTATGGAAAATAATCGAATATCGAATAAACAAAATTCATATTATAACATATCAATGCTCAAAAGTATTAAGCGTGTGTCATGCAACTCAACCTGAACACACTATAGTGTTACCACTCACATCTGTCAAATATATCAAGCTATAGTGAACGAACTATACACAATAATGATGTACGTGGGAACACTGCCATACACTGATAATATCATACCATAAACTAAGACGGGTCGGTAAACGTAGCACACAGTGTAAATTGCCAGAATCCCCACGCTTGGCGCTTCGCCAGACGTGGTGATTGTCTGTGGTTCATTCTTGTGATCTATAGAGGAGTCCGTGTTCAGATAAACTTTATCCACTAATTGTATAATTAAGGAAATGCACAGTGGGCAAGGGAGATACGTAAATAGCCAGTTAAGTACGCAAATGGTTTTATCAGTGAGCTGAGTAGCCAAATCTTTGGCGCTTTAGAGACCAAAGACAATCACAGTTATATACGATGGTTATGGGTACGTGTGCTGCAAATAACGCTTGTGCATACAGAATGGTGCCAAGTTTTATAAAAAAAATGATAGAAATCGAATTCCGGCAAACCTACGAACTTTTTTCAAAATACAATCAGGGGAATTAATTAAGCACATTGACACCCTATGTCAATTTGCCGTGTTGCATTACAGCCATTTCATACGGCTGTCAAAGAGTTGTGATTTGAATGAATATACGGACAATTTAAGTTGGTCAACAATTTCCTAATAATTGATATCCCCGAATTTACTTAAACTTTTTGTTATCAGTACCTAGTTTTTTCTGAAATCAAGTTCATATCTCGTTTGCTTACTTTATTTAACATAGTTTCGGATTTCAACCTGAACCTCTCTTATCTCAGAAATTCAAACAGGATACAAAATAATCCCATATTTTTTTCATTCAAACATAATAAATAAAATTGTAACCCTTACATTACCTTCATATATTTTATATAAAAAGTTCACGTGCTCAAAAGGCTCGGGTTTATTACCCCTACTGTATCAATCATCCGAGGACCACTCTAGCGGAAAAATCGTTTGATGTCCCAAAGGTTAGAGGTGGGCAGGCCAAACGCCTCCGGGAAAATACACATTGTTCCTAACTGTGGAAAACAATGAAACGTTATGTTTTATGATTGCATTGTGATTGTTTTTATGATATGCTTTTAGTAAAGTTGATCTGGGTTTTATAACTGTGATTTGGACTGGCGTTGTTTTTTTTTTAACATAAAGAGCTAAAGAGGAGAGACTCTTTTAGTGTACCTAAACTCGCGACAACCTAAGAAATCCGATTTGACAGCTATAAAAATACTTTGTGTAGTGATGGAATAAAAAATCGTTTTTTTTTAAAAACCGACTATCGAGATTATTAGGTACACGTACGAGTACGAAACGTCAAATCGGACTTCTTAGATTGTCGCGAGTGTAGTGGTGCTCATAATAGAACTCACCACCCACTTGCATCAAAGATCACTAAATATTTTTAGGACTAACATTTATTTAAAACACCATTTTGTCATTTTCAAACGGTTGGCAGAAACAGAACCATGTTTTATATTCGTTTATCGCTAAACGTATTTAGTTAGTAATGGGTGGCGCGAACGGACTATCAATTTGCTTATGGCTTTATTTTCCCCATAAACACTTATTGTAAGGACTTTCAGGAGGATAATGTAGGCTCAAAGGCCGTTGTACCCGGCACGGTTTCTTTATGGTACGGTGTATAAACCGCGCCGTAGAAAAAACGTGTCCGTCAACAAGCTTCCATAGTGATCCATACAACACTGACGACGTGCCTACACGCGACAAGAAAAACGTGTGTGCAAAGGGCCTAGACATTACTAACTACTAACGTCAATTAAAACGATAGATGGTGTAAAAAACACTGAACTGAAGTCAAACATTCATAATATTATATGTAGGACTGTAAAATAGTTTACGAAAAGAATAACACGAGGATTTAAAATAAAATTAAGTAATAAAATAAAACTATTCCTAAATCTTGCTTTTATCGTTGTTATTCGACGTGGTGTGAACTTAAAACATTTTATATCACAAACATACAATAATTTTAAGAATTCCCAGGTTGTATGGATTGAATTATTAATACAGCAGTAAAATATTCAGTCGTTAAAAAATACTGGCAACATAGCTAAAAACTTGGATTAATACGCCATAAAAAAGTAAGAAAAATAAAAAAAAGCTAAGTTTCTTTTCAGTCGTAATGGCTTTTCAAAAAAAAAAAACTTTACATTGTTGACAGTATTTAATTTGATATAAAATAAATCTTTACAAGGTTTAAGCAAATTAACCTTAATGGTCATTCAAGAGAATAAATCAATAGAAGAATATGTTATTGCGAGTATTTTCAGGAATATAAATCAAATTTAATCAACAATATAAATAAAATTGTCGGAATTCTCATATTTTGCTTTTCAAAACCAAAATAGGGTGTATAAAAATAACTTCCACGAGCGGCGATACTTGACTGTACCTACATTCTGAGCAGTCAGCCACCTTGCTGACTAGCTTACATTAGTACCGCGGCATGACCTATACTTAGTTGTTTCTCGATAAGAATGCATTAAATGCACCGTATCCAGCGTGCTTTAACCAGACTGATAAATGGAATGAACCCCAAGATTTGCACTAGCCCTTGGAGCCTCATATTTCATGGGGCTAAAGATTTGCATATTAAGGAGTAGACCGGGTGGCGCGGTAATGGTAAGGAAGACGTGCCCTTAGGATATGGAAGAATTTTCGAGCCGTACCATGCACCCTTTTTTTTTTTTTTGGGTTGGAAATTATCAAATAACTTCTCCCGCTCTGGGCGGAGCGGGATGGCGAGTCAGACTCTTACTGACTAAAACCCACCCGTGTTCCTTCAGTTGCCTGTACGTTGCCAGGGGCCACGGTATCCCTATCGGTGTTTCCCGCGACCCCGGCTGGCATCGGTTCTAGCGGACCCCTTCCGTTGTGCCGACACCAGATATGCATCCTAGATGCAATGGAATAGTGGAGAGACGGGTGATATTTATCTTTGGATGGGCATCTTTGTACGACGTCGCCGCCAGGATGGTTCAGATCGAACTTTAATGGTGAATCTTTTGGTGGGGTTACGCTGCTTTCTCGGCTCTTTTCTTTTCACTGCTGTGCTGTGTTACACTTTGCTGTTTTATACGCCTTCGTCAGGGGTCTCGTTGCTATCCGTTTCAGGTTTCTTGTAAATCTCGCGGTAGCCCAGAGAAGAATTCGTTATCACCACGTTCACTAGCTTTTATAGGCGTAAAATAAAAAAGAACCAAAAAAAATCTGAACATACAACCCTCAACCCAATACATGTTATTGCAGTTCAGAAACATAATTTAAAAACTTTAAACACGTACTGCCACAAAACATTTTAAATCTAAACGACAAAGTGGTACTCAACGGGCACGCCACGGCTATAACTTGTAATTTTCCCATCGGCTTGGCGGAGCTTGGCGGCTTGGCGAAACTTGTACGTGCCAAGTTGCTATAGGACAAGCATGGCGACTGCTACTTGGCGGAAGGCGCCAATATTGCGTTTTTTATTTGCCGCAATGGAGTGTAACGTGTGAGGTGTGCCTAATTAGAGGCTGTACCTTTATTAAAAGGTTTTTTTTTCTAGTGAATTTATGTGACCACAAAGTCTTTATTTAGGTACTCTTACAAACTTACCTACCTATACCCGAAGATTTATATCGTTAGTTTCGCTATACCGCGTCAAAAGATAGTCGCATGTCTGTTTCTTTTTGACACTTCTTCACACAACGACGCAGTGAATTGACTAGATTATTAAGGAACACTACCTATTAGCGTGTGAGTTCACTTTTTTCAGTATGGACACTTTTTCGCGTGAATAAGTACAGTAAGGGCAAATCTAACGATTTAAATCTTTGCCTATAACAACTTCAATGTCGATGATACTCTCTTAGTGATATATTTTGGATCAATATCATTCACTTCACTTTTTGGAGCATAATAACTGTATAATTCTGCAGCCAAATAACTAAGACGTGGCAGATATAAAACTAAAGAACAAAGTTCTGACCAACACTGAAAATAAACAATCGTCTTCGTAATTTAAATTCTCGCACAAACAAATACCTAGACTGCCAGCTTGCAAACTTTTTAAACCCAAACTCTGAAAACGACAGAGATTTTACTAAATGTCCTCAAATGTACCTATAGACGAGTAATCCAAGATGTCTAGACGAAGTAGTTTGTTCGATGTGGGTACTCAAAGATTCTGCGACGATCACTGCTAATGTATTGGATCTAATACCGTTTAGAAAAGATTTTTGAACGGTTTAGAGATAAAGATTATAAATTTTTTAAATCTTTGCTTCGGGAGTGCTTGATTAGTTTTGAACCAAGTGAAGCACTTATTCCTGAAGTTATGTTAAGTTCATCTGCGGCAAGTTTTTGATATTATGTTTAATAACATTTATAAAAATTGAGAAAGTAGAAAAGTTTCGGAGTAATAGCAGAACGGCTGAAAACAGCTCTACACTTTAGCCAGGTCTGAGCATCGAATCTAGGACCTTGCACTCTACAGTCAAGCTTACGAACACTAGACATATCTACTTACAAAAACAGGAACATAAAAAGTCCAATCACCCACTCTCAAATCAAAGAGCCGACAACACTAAAGATAAAACGAATAAATACCTAAAATTCTTACCACACTTTAAAATCACTTAAATTCACTACCCCATTCTAAATTCAAACTCCATCACCCACGTGTGTCGGTGAGAGTAAACAGAATATCATCCCGGTCGTTAATTAGCTTAGTGCGTGCCCCTGACACACATATTCGTATTCCATGGAGCGCCATATTCTAGAAATCGGGATGCAGCGTTTGAAAGTGATTTTCCGGTCGGGTATCAGACGGTCAGTGCTTGCAAGGTCAGTTACGAGAATTCAATCATCGTAATTTCTGTGAAATCCTGTTGGTGTTGTTTGTAAACACATTGCCTAGTGGCAATATTGATTCTGCTGTTGCGTTTTCTATTTTAAAGGGACTAAAATGATGCTTGAAAATATAACAGAGTGATTTTCTTACGAAAAATGATTAGATAGGCACTTACAGTCTTAAATCACATTATAACATACCAGCCGATCTGTTCTGTAAAAATCACAAACTGAAATCTTATGTGAAGTGACATGTCAATAATCCATCTGGTGGAATGACAACACACTTCAAGCCCACTTTACCACTCACGGTATTTTTTTACAGAATGGATCGGCTGTATTAATTTTTCTAGCAAAACACAAAATAGTCTCCACAAATCGAGCAACATTAGCAACATCTCAATAGTAACCGAAATTCTCGTAGTAGCAGCCATGCCAGATCGAACCGCATTCACTGGCAAATATCTTGAAGATGTCTTCACGACAATCCATCAATTTACTGACGTGGACCACGACGCTAATGGCTGCAGGGGAGAGGGGATCATGATCCTCGCTTTTTTTGCTAACTGTCGGCTCAAAGACGGAAAAGATTGTGGATAAGAAATTGTTAAGCACATTTGAATAGGGTTTAGGAAACTTGTCAAAGAAGGTGTTGTGGATGATGTAAAGGTTTTTGAAGAAGGGTAATTTGAGAGTAATAATCTGTATTTGTGCATCGAAATTTTTGGAGATAAGCTACAGAAATGGAGATGGAATGGTTGTGTGGAAGCGCGGAATCTTGGTTCGTTTCCAAATGAGGCTTCTCGTTTTATTTAGGGCCCATATTTTTTTGTAAAATAAACACAAGATTTACCAAATCCACTTAATATGGAAAACAAGAAATCCTCTATATCAAAAGGATAAAATAACAACAATGGACTCAATTAATAAATATGCCACTTAGACTTTGGCCCGATTCCGATTCAGAATATAGCCTCAAACATAACCAAATGTTTCGTCTTTTTGTTATTACGGAAAACATATTCTTAAGCCAGAAAAACGAATCGGTAAACTATGAATATGACACAATTTTTTGACGTTCTCCTCGGCAAGCAAGCGGCCGGGTCGCGTGATAGCCGCTGAATATTTCACTCGGAGCGAGCTGGGCACAACGACCGATTTTATTTTGTATATTGTTCCTTGATTCTGATTTTATGTGGCTACCCTGATAAGCTTGAATATATAAGGTTTTTATATTTCCGATATTTTGCCCTTCTATCGTTGGTTTCTTAATTAAAGACGGCAAGGGTTTAAGAGCGTTTATTCTGAAAGTCGGCAACGTCGCAAATAGATGTCAAATATTTCGTTGTTTTGATTAATTTAGCAATATTACTGTATGGAAATAAGAAATGTGGCTAACCAGGGAACTTGAATATTAATAATGAATTGCGATTATAACATTGAATTTGATGTTGTACCCGTTTTAGGTGTAAGAAAACATTTGGAAAGTTTCCAAATCCTTTTTTTACATCTAAAACTAAATATTCGGTGTTACGATATTAATTATTGTATTTCATAATCAATATTCTAGTTCGCTAGTTAGCCACATTTCTTATTTCCATAAAGTAATATTGCCAAATTAATCAAAACAACGAAATAATTGACATCTATTTGCGACGTTGCCCACTTTCAGAATAAACGCTCTAAAGTTTAATTTCTAGCTAACAGAAAAACTACGTCTGTAAAACTAAAATGATGCCCGACTTCCTTTAAGTCTGCATTATCAACATTCTATCTTTGAGACTAATCCGATCTTGTCTTTCAAAAACATACCGGATCACTAAAACTCAACAACCATCGTTCTAAAACAATGTAGATGAAGCCCTTGTAAGTATAAGGACGGAGCGATGAACGTAAAAGTGCAGTCAACTTCGCTTATTGGATATAGAGCCGAGCGCTATAACACTCTGCCCAAACTAGGTGGTAATGTGTTGCATGAAGTTATAATCATATATAGCTGTCTCACTCTCACAGGTGAAACAACTTATGAATGGACTCATTTCGACGAAGCTTTTAAACGTCCTGACTTTATTCGTGAAGAACATGATGTGTTGATGTGTGTGATGTGTTTCATGGAAAAGATTTTATTTTACTTTTTTGGGTGTTCCAGGATATTATTGTTCGTTTTCTGGATAGAGAATCATTCCAGAAAACAAACACGTCACGCACGAATGTAAAATTAAAACTGGATTCGTCTTGAGATAAGTATGAATTTGCACATAATCATGACGTTGAAAATAAATCGAGGTACAAAACAGGTTTTTTCCAATGTATCAATGTCATTTTTTATCTAATTGACAGATTACGAAAACTACTCTAATGGGGTTATCCATGTGAAGGAGATGAAAGATAAAATATCAAACATGAGTCATTTTGAACAATAACCAACGTACGTAAGGATAAGAACAATAATCTCTAATCCTTACATCCAAGGACGTACAGTACAGAGAGATGAAGACTCGCTCTAAGCTTGCGAGTTTCATTACGAACTCGTATCTAGGTTATTTTTTATATGAAATCAGTACAAAAACTATGTGGATATAAAAACGGGGACGCGGGAAGCGGTCGGCCTGATGCCAACTACAGTGGGGGCGTGGCAATCCCGTATTTACCAGAAACCACTACCGATCCACCTCAGGCTAGAGTCTGGAAACTGAATAAACAACTTCAGGCATTCATATAATTGGTCCCATTTGAAACTGACTCATCTTTGAGTAGCCAACTGGATGCCTTCGACTTGTATGTTATACGAAGATGCTGCTTCTTAGTAGGCGTTGGTATTGTAGAAATCTAGATCTGCATTAAAATCTAAGAAATCTTTATCATGTCTTGAAATTTTTTGATTGTCTTGTGTGACATTTGTGACTAACATGACTTTATTGTGGAGTATTTCAGCTTCTTATATCCTATGGAGTATGTGGTCAAGGAAAACTGCTGTCTACTACTTAAACTTAGAAAGATGTAATGCTCGCGTTTGAAATTGCTCTTTCCCTAGTCTATGTCAGCTACTACATTGCACAGTTTTATATTGTCTTTCATCTTAGTGTGCTGAATATTTGAATAAAGAACATGATTATTGTGGCTACCGCCACAAGTAAGGAATCCTTCACGATACTCGTCTATGATAATTAAGATTGAAATACTTATACTTATTACTGACGTATTTAGGTTACTCACAAGCTAAATTATCCACCACCTCAGCCTACATTTAGTCGAAATTGTAACGTTCAAGTAAATCTATTTGTAATTACACAGACTTATCAAATATTCCATCGATAATATTGGTTCGTGTAACTTCGATAGCAGAAGGTCATTCATATTACGAACTTCATCAAATATAGAGAGCTTCCAAAAACAATAAGGAGATTGATCAATACGAGCTCTCACATGCGAGTGAGTGGTGTTGACAGACGACCTATCGTCATGTTACAATATCTCCTGCAACACCACAGAGCTCGTTATTTTCCCATTAACCCGCAATATCCCACCTCCATTTATTGGGAGAGGAAATACAAAAACAATTTCCACTCGCTCCGGATAACGATCCGATCGATAAAAGCGAAACTCGAATGCGATTACGATTAACAAGTACTGGCTTTACAAGCATTGTTGTTACGATTACGTTACAAGCTCGTGCAGTAAGTAGCACGTCCAGCAATGAGGTGTAGTGGTACTCACAGGTCAGTGGTGTGGTGTCGCGGGTACATGGGCTCCAGGGCACAGCACGGGACTTAGTTCGTGTAACAACAGATGCACCTCGTCGTGGCCACTCCGAGCTCAACTTGCGTAACATTTATATAACGAGACACTGCTGAGGAACAACACCGCTCGGTCAGAGGCGGACTCGCGCGCGGCCCCGGACCCTTCGTCCTGCCATTTTGGTATCGACGGGGACGGGTTGAAAAGCGGAGATGGCGATGAGGCCCGCCGAACGCGGGCTGTGATCGCGTTCACGTTTCGAGCGGGCTTTTGTGTGAAAATGGGGATGTCACAGCGGTGGTTGCGTTCGGTGGGAAAATAAAAAAGTGTGAATCGGTCGGGCGGAGCGGTCGGCCGGCTGCGAGAGGCACATGCCGCTCGATAGTCGGGCGCGTGCGCGAGGCGCGGCGCGCGTCACTCGCCGCACTTGCGCCGCCGCCCGCCTCAATGGAGCGCCGCCGCCGTCGCCGCTGCTTCACCGCTCTACCGACGGCTCCCTGTGCAGATAAAACTTCAGCAGACCTGCTTTGGGAACCGTACCAGATTGCGAACAATTTCGTCTTCTCGGTAGCTTAGTGTCCACGTTGGTCGGTAAGGTTTCGTCAAATTGTTAGAGAATATGGTGCTGTTGTTCTGTATTTCTTTTATTTTCTGTCGTATATGTAGGTCCTAAAATTATTAAAGGGTTTTCCATAAATTACCATTTCCCATCCGATATTAAAAGTATTGCAGCCTGGCTATCAATTTAAACAATAGAGTACAGCTGAACTGAAGTCACTACCGATGCGTTTCTAAAAACGCTTTCAAATGCGTTTGACAGTAACGCATGCGTCTACCGAAAGTCAAAGCAAATGTGAATGGTCCTTCTGCTCATGTTGATTTAGTGGTCCTTCTCGACCAAGTTCATTATTTGGCTATCAGTCAGTCGGACGCTGTCTATAACGTAATGAAGGTTGTGACACCGACCAATTAATACAGCCAGACGATCTGATTCTGATTCCGCGAACTGTTATGACGTTTGGCCATCGTGTCGCCTTTCAAAGGATTTTTCTATATTCTGAATGCGTTTCGGCGAATCGGTACTATGCTTTACAAAAAAATGGAAGCACTAAAATAGGGTTACGACTCTCAATGAATGAGGGTTGAAAATAAAATTGAAGTACTTTCACGTCTTTACGGGCATTTTATTTTGTTTTTTTAATCAAAATAGTTCACAATATCAATTATTTTTATGTTACAAATATTTAGTTTTTTCCTTTGTCTATGTCTAGATCGAGACAGGTTTTTACTTTGTTCTAACTTCTTATCGATATAAGAAAAGTCTTAAGTCGCCCACAGATGGCGACGCTTAACCGTAGCGGTGTAACTGAAAGAGTTTCATGCTTCTTGGAAACTTTACTTAACTCTTCAAAGTGATTTCGTTTGTTAAATTACGGATTATTGTAATCAGTTGTGATGAGACGTTCTTTAATTAACTCAATTTTGAAGTTCTAACTTATGAGTTTAGGTAAGTAGGTACACTACGACACAACTTAGATAGCATTTTGAAAATTTGCATTTCAATTTTACGAATGTATTTGGTTAAATGACTTAACAAGTTATTGCGTTTGCGTAAAGATCATTTTCACCTAAAGCTCATATATAAGTATTGGTGATTTTGAAGGCGCACTCAGTTCAGATGGCGATCGGTTTTACGAATTTTGCCGATGCTACATGTAAGTTGTGTCGTACTGTACCTATTTTAGAGGTACCCAGTTGGCTGACAAACGGTGTATTTTAATATAAAAGTGATTAATCCTAATCCTAACTAATATTATAAATGCGAAAGTGTGTTTGTTTGTTTATTTGTTACGCTTTCACGCTTAAACGGCCGAATGGATTTGGATGAAATTGTCACAGGGGTAGACCTTGACCGGGAGAAGGACTTAAGCTACTTCACAACCTGGATCGCAGACGAAATCGCTAGCAACAAAATCAATCTGCCTAGCCTTTTCCCAACTATGTTGGAGTCGGCTTCCAGTCTACCGGATGCAGCTGAATACCAGTATTCTACATGGAGCGACTGCCTATCAGACCTCCACAACCCAGTTACTGGGTAACACGATACCCCTTGGTAAAACTGGTTTTCAGACTTTCGGGCTTCTGACGACCCGTAACGACTGTCAAACAACACAGATAGTCCTAAACAATAGGGATGATGCCCGGGAAAAAAAAATGAAATTCTAATTAGTCCGTCAGACAGATAATAAAAAAATATTAGACACGTATTTTTTGCTTTATCATATTAATACAAAATTACTTAGATAAAACGCATTTTAAGTTGGGGAGTGGGGGTCGATACGTCACTAGTACGTATAAAATCTACATACTCGTGACGTCATGGCACATTTTATCTCAATGTATTGCCGTAATCTTTAAATTACGTAAAAAAAGAAAAAATACGTGTCCAATATTTTTTTATAATCTCAAAGACGGACTAAAATTTTTTTTATGTCATCATCCCTATTATTGCAAGTCTTTAAGCGTTTTCTTTTATAACAGTTAAAACCACAGACCTAAAAGTTCTTAGGTAGGGAACTATGCAAAACTATGGGAAGATCTTTGTTTTATTATTCGTAAAAATAATTGGTCTGTAAAAATAATTGGTCTGTAAAAATAATTGGTCTGTAAAAATAATTGGTCTGTAAAAATAATTGGTCTGTAAAAATAATTAAACCTAATCTCGATCAGGAACGCGGAACTCCTTATATTAAATCTTTTGCGCCTTCATCCTTCCAATAAAAACCAAAGTATAACTATGTTCACAATGACCTAGTCGAAAAAATTGTAAAGTGCAAGTAAAAATTAACCATACGAGAGAGTCAATCAAAATTCGCTAGCAAAACTCCGCAGTCGTGATGTAAAGCGCTATATAAACATAATAAAACAAAACACAATTGAATCTGATGATATTTTTTGTGGGGTCATCGACCGCAGTTACTGTAGTCACTTGAAATATCAGTTAAAAAATTCAATGTTTTTCTGTGTAAACTTCACAGACGTGATGAGTATCGATATCTAAACACGATAAAACAATATAAAACATTTTCTCAGCTTATACTTCAAGTAACAACACTGTAAGCGGTCGATGACCCCCCCAAAAAAACCATCATATCTTTTTTGTTTTAATTTTATCGATACCTACCACGACTGCAGAGTTTCGCTAGGTAATTTAATTTGACCCTGTATTTATTCATTGCCTAAATTACTGATCATGTTAAGGTGTTTAAAATAATATTTTAGAAACTTTAAGCATCGAATTGAATAACTTTAACTATAGGACCAACTTTGAAATCGCGAAAAAAGAATGAATTATTCCATAGTAAAGTTTAATTGATACCTTTACTACGATTGTTCTAAACTGTATGGGTTTTTTTTTGCGATTTCAATGTTGGTCCCATAGTAAAAGTTATTTAATTCGATGGTCTAAAACACCTCATAAAGTTTCTATAATAAAGTTTTTTTTTACATCTTATATGTAGCAGTCAACTTATTTCGTTATTGGTGGCTTCCATGATTTTATAAACATGAATACTTACTGCATCACTATAGTAACTGCTGCCATCTTCACCATCGCACACATTTTCAATTCCATCATCGTCTAAAATCACATCACTATTATTGTACACCACACTATCTTCTCCACCATTACTAACATATTCTCTATCATTGTTACTAACATTAACACTTTCAGAAAGTTCAATGAAAAACACACTTTTACTCTCCTCATAAGTTTGCACATTAATCGAAATATTTTTCTTTTTATTGACGCTCCAATGGCTAGGCAAAGTGTCTGTATACGTATTAGAAATAGTTTTAATTTTAAATATCTTGGCACATAAGAATATTGATAGTATACTTTGGAAGATATTTCTAAATGTATTTGTAATATATGGCCAGTTGTTATATTTCATATTGTTGATCGTCTACTGTTTCTGATTGAGTGACAGTAATCAAGTTAATGCAGCTTATCGGATGATAATAATTAATAAGCTCCTCAGTTTCGAGTTATTGTTTTCCGGAACTAAGGTTATTAATTGTATTTATTGATATGTTTTGGTTATTTGGTGCCTGTATGATTAATAGGTCTTTGGTCATTTTTTATATAAATAAATATGGCCTGTGTAAAATCAAGATTAAACCGAAACACGAAATCTGTAAAACATTTAATAAAAATACAAGATAGATAGTAAAATAACTTTATTTGACTATTTACAATAGGTATACCTACAAAAATATAACGATTTGGCTTGTTACATTTAAGCATAATATTGTCACACATTGATATTATACAACATTATAAAAATATGAAATTAGAAAAGGCTCCAACAGTAGATAGGTTTTAATATTTTTTCTTCACTAACTTTAAAAAAGTAACATAAGCGTTGTTTTAAACATAGCATAGAAAACCACTAGAAGGGCCTAAATATGTACAAAGCGATGCCTAACCGTACAAAATTTCTATAAAAATATGGTAACTTTTAATAAAAAGTCACGTTCTACGTGTTAAAAGGGATTAAAAAAACTGTATTTACACAATCACAAGAGAACCCTGCACCACACTGAGTATTTCTTTTATAATTAATTCAAATAACATTTCAAAACAAAACTACATGTCCAATTATCTAAATTGAATATTGAGCAATGAAAAAAATATAATAAAATAAAATCTAATAACAACACTACAAAGACAAAATAGAACTTATAAATCTTATAGGTACACAAAATACGACCGAAATCTAAAATGAAGACAGTTTCGATAAAATAGTCATTTGATATTTAATAATACAAGTTTTTAATCACAATCTGTATAAAAAGGTACAAATAAAGAAATAACAACATACATACATTTAGAAAACTTTGAAAACCACAACATAATTCTTTATAACGAAGCAAAGTCAGAATAAGTCAGACGAGAACCCAAGTACTAAGTACCTACTATATTAAAATGTACTTACAAAAGTTTCACGGTGTAAAAATTTATAAATATAATTTTCAATATAATCGATCACAAATATATAAACAGTGCCCTAAGCTACAAGACAATACGTAGTTATTATTAGATACTTAGTAATTAAATTCGAAACTTTAAAGCTCAGCTATCTAGTCAGAAAAAAACGAATTTATTCAACACGAAGATTTAAATACAGAAGACCAAGAACAGAGGGTTTTTACAGGCCACCTCGATGCTACTAAATGGTCTTATTTAAAAAATAAAATTACCTATAATCCTGAAGAACATTCTAGAAACAAAGAGGCACCACTCAAACGCGAAATTGAAACTCTCAGGTCCCTAGCGCGACATAGACAAGGAAGCCTATCAATCAATATCCAGACTCTTGAAACTACTGGTGAAGCTAGCGAACATACCTTTACTAGGTTTCTTGATTCTCTTTTTCTCATCAGCCTTAAAGATTTCTGTCTCTATCAACCATTCCCTATAATTATCTTCCATGTTTTTCCTTTGTTCTTCGTGGAGTTGCTTCACAGGAGGGAGAGGTCCTCCAAAGTCCTCGGGTAGGAGTTCCTTGTCGACGATGGACTCTGGTCCCTCGGAGGAGAAGTTCAGAAGGTTGAGGAGGTTGGAGTGGATGAGGGGCTTCACGAGGCACATGACCTGGTTGATGAAGGAGACTGTGTGGACGACGTGGATCTTCTTTAGACGGCACGGGTGGGCGTTCTGGAAGATAGAGAAAAAAAATTAAGTAAAAAGCCGAATATTCACTCAGTCACTGAGTCACTGTCACTTGTAATTTTGTTTGATTGTTGAAGTTAGTTCGCTTTAAAACACCACATTCCCAAAACATTACATTCTCTTGTGCCTAGCCTAAACAGACCCTGGCACTCGCCGGCCACTGGCGCACTTCGCTCGTTCGACTCGTGCGTTGTGTGGTCACAGTTCTAACCTAACCTAACCTATCTTTCAGCCATTTTCATTTGGTACTTCATTTTTCGTAAACTCATTCACTGTAGTGACTTTTGATATAATTATATAAAACAAATACGATCAATCAATATAAAAGGCGGCGAACTAACCTCAACTATCAAACAAAATTACAAGTGACAGTGACAATGCAATGCTTAGATAGGGATAAAGCACTTCCAAAAGATTAATATTACAAAATAAACAAACCTGAATATAATGCATAAAAGCTCTAAGCGCAGGCAGCGTCACCCTGGTCAAATGACCAAGACTGCAGCCCTTCATATCGAAGATGACGATATAACCCTCAGACAAGTGGTCTTCAGACAATTTGACATCGTTGAACATACAGAACATGCGGACTGCATCCGCGAAGTTTAGCTTGCTGTAGTCGAACTCTGATAACCGGTACAGAAGGACGTGGTAGCCCTCCGTAGTCTTGAGTGGTAGACCCACCATGTGCCTGGAAAAGAAAAAAAATCATAGTATGATGATAACTTTTCAATAACTATTGTGTTCGTGTAATTTATGAGCTGAGAAAATTTCTACACTATTTTGTAGACTTGCCCCAGGGATATGGTCAAATGTCACTACAACAGCATGCACGATTGCTCGTATATATCGGTGATATCCTTACAGCTTGAAAGTTAAGATTAAGATTATACGGACTTTCTGGATTTTGTAATAGAGTCTTCAAAGATAAGAAAGTATACAAATATGATTCGGAATGTGAAACATGCTTTCAAGAAAATATTAAATACAATGACTCATTTATCAAGGAGTGATACTACAAAGTTATACATCATTACAATGATACGAGTAGAACGCCTTTGAATGAGGCGGTTACTTGGTACCTTCCTAAGGGACAAACGAAACTATTCAATAGAGAGATACACAAACAAGATATCAGCTTGACAAGAACGCTTGACACTTTCTATAGTGGACTGAAGCTCCCAGCTCAGATATGAGAAGTGAATAGGTTTTGATTCAGTTGAACACAGTTACGAAAGTGATTACTTACGAGTATTAACGCTAGCCTGTAGCTACTTTTACCTTTTATCTATAGGTACACTTGAATTTGAATCTGATATCTGTCTGTTATATTTAACAAAAATCTGTTGTCAAATCTTTCAAATTGAAATCAACCTTCATGAGCTTCATCTTCATTGTACCCTTTAATATAAAGATTATGTACATGAGGTGTGCTACAATTAATATAGTGTACCTACATATAAGCATATTATGTGTCGCTGTCGACATCCTTGCGCCAACCCATCTTCCTAGCATGGCGGCCTGGGCTAGGGCAGCTGCAGAAAACCTCAAACGGTGCAAATATAACAACCTTATTGGTAGCTATATTTTTGAGCCGTTTGGGGTTGAAACATATCGAGTATTTCGGAACATTGCCAAGCGGTTAGTCAACTCTTCACGTGACCAGAGGGCTGGCCAACTTTTAGGTCAACGAATCAGCATTGCCATCCTAGATAGCAATGCTGATTCTTTGACAGCGATACGGACGATTTTTTTGATCCCCAATGAACTCTGCTCTTTATTTAAATTTGTACATAATAATATATTTTAGTGATAGAAACAGTAAATTAAATTCAGCATATTCTATTTTTAGGTATTGTTTTTGAATACGGTCCTCTGCATCAGCAAAAAGTGCGTATCCAATATTAGTCTCTACCTCTCTCTACTCTGTAATATGACATCTCTAATTTTCGGCTTTTTTTTCATATCCTAAATAGACTTATTGTTTCGATTGACACCGCAGATCAATTTTATTAATGAACTGCAAAATCCTAATGTAAAACCACTTTGACCTACATATTCCAAATGTTTCCAAACATTTCCTTTGTATATATAAAATCATGTGAAATGGCAATTAATACAGTAGCTACCGTGTACTATTGTATGTAAATGGTATTAATTGACGCAGGCATTAACTTTATATATGACCTGCATTGTAATACTGGTTAGGTATACCTAAGTAATACGCGTTGCAATATACGTTTTTCGCGAATGTTCACGCCTTTTCACATAGTGATCGACTACTGGACATTGCAGTATGCATATATTTAGTTTCTTCATTAAAGCAATAATATACTAGAGGGTGTTTTATTATAATATACTCGTATTATATTCACAAGATTGTTTTAATATACCATAAGTTGTTGTTTTGTTTTTTTTTTTTTTTTTTTTTTTTTTTTTTTTTTCGTTTTTAATAAATCCAACTGTAAAGAAGCAGTTCTATATTTAATATAACAGAATTGTCTCAAAATACTACATATAAATTTTAATAATATTATTTGTACATCATTCTTAAATATAATATACATCTAACACTAAAATATATAAATTATGTACAAGTATACAGAGGAAATAAAAAATAAAAATAAAATTAATGAAGAGCTCATTGGGCATCAAAAAATTCATCCTCATCGCTGTCAGTTGGAAAAGTGCCCAAAAGGCTGGCAGCATTGCCACGTTGGATGGTTATGCTGATTCTTTGACCTAAAAATTGGCCAGCCCTCTGGTCACGTGAAGAGTCGACCAACCGCTTGGCGATGTCCCGAAATACTCGATGAGCACTCGGACCCCACGGCCCTAGTGTTTCAACCCCAAACGGCTCAAAAATATAGCTACCAATAAGGTTGTTATATTTGCGCCGTTTGAGGTTTTCCCCACCTGCAGCAGCCGCCCCAGCACAGCCCGCCGTACTAGGAAGATGGGATGGCGCGAGGGTGTCGACGCAGGTTGCATCCCACACCAAAGGCCTACCCAGCTTCCAAGGCATTATGGTCATTCCGTCTGGCCTCTTCCCATCGTCGCGTGCCAAGCCATTGGGTTCTAAAACAGCTGGCACCCCGGCGGTGACAAGAGCCCGACGGATGATGTCATTAATGCTTGCGTGCCGTGCCAAACGACCAGCGCTCTTGCTGCAGGAAAGGCCATGGTGTCCGATACGGTCGACTGCTTCACCGCACTGACAACGATGCGGAGCCCCGCAAGGAGCGCCCAATCGCAAACTTGTAGCGAGCCGGAAAGTGGTGTCACCCAGCATAGTGCCTATGTTGTATATTATATTATACTGTTTTGTTTTAATATTTAATATGAGCAATTATGGCTCGTTTTTACTCTGTTCCTACCTACCTACTTAGCAGTGCCAGAAATTTATGTATGATTTTCACGTTTACTTATGTAGGTTTAAAAAAAAGCAATCTTTATTAATTGTAGAATAAAATTTATTTGTGTTATTAATTATTTGTAGTGTAACTCCATTGAAGCATGATGATGTAGATAATGATGTTTCTACACTTCCTATAGTTTAATCAATTAAAACTGCTTAAAAGTGAAGTTACTTATACAAAACTTCGAAAATCTAGGGTATGTATTACAAAAGTAGATGCCACATCAGGATTATCATTTAACCTTTTAGTGAAAATTTGTGTATTTTATTTGTAAAGTACCATTTTAATATTACTTACATTAGGAAGTGACCCGTTGATTAAAATTGCTTTAATTGCAGCAAGCGTTGGTTTACGATACGGCATCATTCTAAATTGGTTCGGATGGTTCGGATTTGTTTTAATTTAATGTCAATTTGATGTTAGTTCTAATCAAATTCTATTCGATTCAGAATTCGAAGGTGTCAAGAGTTAGGGACATGTCGTGATTAAAACTTTTTTTGAGAATGGGGGATGGCCATAGGAGTACAGAAAAACCAGAAAACGTTATTTTTTTGATAAATATGGTTTTGCTAGAAACCGTAAATACTGATTTAATGGGCATGATGGCCGATAGAGATGTGCCATTGGGAGAAGAAGGCATGCGACGCCGACCCAAAATAAATTGGGTTAAGGACAAGATGACCAAAAACATAACATTAAAAAATGCAACTCTCGCAACGCAGTTCCTCTAACGCAAAACCAAGTCGGTTAATTTATACAGTACTTATCTATGGGAGCATCTATCTAACAGCTTTGTCTTAAATTGTTACCTAATTAGTAAACTAACAACATTTCATTGTGACCTTATCAATATTACACATCTTTATTTCTTTATATAAATAGAATGACTTGGCAATTGGATACGGCAATAGAATCTACGAGGACATACAACGAAATCTACCTAATATTAGCGCTGCCTTTGTTTGTTTGTTTTTGCTCGACTTGGCCGCACTGCCTGCCGTGCCGCCAGATAATGATGACAAGAGAGCTGAGCGTCTGTTAGTTAACATTTGGAAGAGGTAGGTAAAGGTAACTTTACCAGTTCATTGACGATGTTAGGATTAGACACTAGACTTATATCTAGCAGTGGACATCTTTTGGCTACTGATAAAAGGTAACTCACGTTACTTATAGTAGTTACTGATGATAATGAAACGTAACTTACGCGATGTCCTTGATAATAGTCTCGTTCATCGGCACGGTCGCGGTTGGTGAACAGATCCGGGGTGTTCGTCCTTAAGATGAAGGAGCATTCGATCGTGTTTTTCGTCTACTTCACCTTATAGTAGTTAATGATGATGATAAAAGTAACTTACGTGATGTCCATGATAGTCTTGTTCTTCGGCGCGAGCGGGTCGCGGTTGGTGAACAGATCCGGGGTGTTCGCCCTCAAGGTGAAGTAGCATTCGATGGTGTCCTTCGTCTCCTTCACCTTGTAGTAGTTGGAGTGCAGGAATAGGATCACGTACTCGTCAGATATGTGGGGCAGGTGTGGCTGGCTTTTGATCCTGGAATTATGAGAGGTTTTTTGAGTCAAGGTAAATGAATGAAGAAAAATGGTGAGTTTAACACAATTTTCATACTAGTCTGACATAAGGTAGGTTTTCAGATTTGAAGTTTTGTGAGAACTCTAAAAGTTTAAGTACCTATAACTCTTAATACGTGTTAAACTGTCATTTGCGCACCCAAAAAATGTATCCTTACTCAATGGGCATAACTTCAATCCTTAGACATGACTTATACGGACACTTTGATTTCCCAACAAAAAAAAAAAAAAGGAGGACATCGAAGCCAAGGCTTTATGATTGGCTGCTGCTTTTGCTATCAATGTCATTGTCTACAAGGACGCAGACGTACGCAGATATGTTCTAGTCTAGACTAATAAAGCGATAGAATTTCAAACGGGACAGAAAGTAGTACTCAACAAAAACCTCAGGAGGTTTGGTGATGTCATACGTTTACATACGATAGGATAAGAACATTGGTTTAGAAACGAAGGGATAGCGTTCAATAATAGCTCATAAACCTAAGTACAAAGTTTATGTAAAACTGCTGAGACTGAGTAAATATCAAGGTACATTCATTACAAAACTAAATTTCTGCTAAACAATAGACGAAAACCATGAACTATTAGCAAACAGGTGAAATAGGGCCGCCATTTTGTAACCGCATTGTCGTAAAAAAAGCGAGGGCAACTGCATGCAGCCGTACAGCCTAGTTATTAGAAGTCGATTGCAAGTTGATTGCCCTATGTACCTACTATCATACTTGTAATGTAAATCGCAGTAGATAAGATTGGCATTATTTTAAATTGTAAATGTTTATGAGCTTTTAAATATTGAGTAAAGAATTATGCCAGGCGGTTTTAATGCTCCAACAGGCCACTCAGAATCCCAATGACCCCTGAGACGTCAGGTCCAGGCACCTGTCAAAAGTGTCAAAGCGCCTGTATTTTCGTTAGTCTAATGATGAAGGTTATCATATATTTTCTATTCTCAGGCTACGTATATTTTGTATTCATTGTAGAAATGGAAGACCTCTTGTCAAAATAGCGCCAAATGGTGGCGTGGGTTTTCATGAAACCCTCATGACACACTTTCCATCACAATCCCAAGGATTGTGAAGAAAATTCCTAATCCATTGCTTCGTATTTTTGAAAAATTCTTCTTGACAACGTTAAACAACGCAATGAATGTTGTTAAATTTACACAATGAATGTCATTGTTAGTGTGTAAACAGGAAACTGACATGCCTTTTTTTTTTTTTTGAGGGTGGGAAATTATCAAATAACTTCTCCCGCTCTGGGCGGAGCGGGAGGGCGTGTCAGACTTTTACTGACTAAAACCCACCCGTGTTCCTTCCGTTGCCTGTGTGCCGGGGCCGCGATATCCCTTTCGGACAAACTCGCAACCCCGGCAGGAAACCGGCATGCCTCGGATATATTTCTAGACGGCATGTGAAGCCATGTCAGAGGACCATGGACGGCATAAAAACTCTGCCACCAGGTTAGTGATAACTACTCGAATAAGAAGATTGTTAGTGTGTTACGCAAATGCCCCGCTGGTCACTTGAGAATAAGCCCTGCCAGGAAACGCGGGCTTGCGGACGGTGAGCAATGAGTAGCTCTCCAGGCCCGGATCGACGGCGCGTTGTGTTCCACGAGCGCCTCAAAAAGATATCATCACAACTGACGGGGTCAACTAGGACCGATGCCTGCCGGGGTCGCGGGAAAGTCCGAAAGGGATACCGTGGCCCCTGGCAACGTACAGGCAACTAAAAGAACACGGGCGGGTTTTAGTCAGTAAGAGTCTGACACGCTCCCGGTCCGCCCAGAGCGGGAGAAGATATTAGAAAATTTCCCACCCAAAAAAAAAAGGCACTATTAAATGCTAGAACGAAGAACAACTGGTAAAACCTACAAACGTTAAAAGTATTTTAACCCCACTAAAAACCAGCCTTCAATATACTTGAAGGCCTTAGTAACTCCAAGATGTACATAGAGTACATTTATTGTAGATATATATTCTACATACTTTATGCGTGTCTCAATTGTTTTTGGCAACCGACCTCCGTGATATATTACCAACTATTTAGTGCCATGTTTTCAAACCACAAATATTTAAGAGTGTTTTTCCCAAAAGTGCAGACTGATCGAGCTAAGGTAAGCAAAGCTGTTACTATGAAATATTGGATGGGTAACCAATATTACACTGCCATAGGAACTACTTATGTGTACAGCGATTGTTCTTGGAAATAATGCTATTTTCATAAGCATCTTCGTTAACGAAGTGCGTGACGTCAATGGGACTTCCATTTCTTTAACAAATAAGTGTTTGTGTACATTTCGGTGAGTACAGGTACAACCAAACTGGAAAAACAAAATTCTTTCTCTAACAACCTCGTGGTGCACTTCAGATCATGCTACTGGTCCCTCAAAATCCACTTTATGGTAGTCTCGATTCTCCACCCCTGGCGCCCGTAGGCCTAAAGGTCCCCTGAGCACGGAGGAATACTCTTCCAATCCTTCTTTGAGGGCTGTGGTCTCTTTCTAGAGCATAGGGCTTCACAGGAAAATCTAAGCTGGCACGTGATGTCTCACTTTTTCCTCAAAATTACAAGATCAGGAAGTAATGTCATAAGAGCGAACATCGTCTTTGATTTTCGGAAAATGTTGTTCAAGTAAATATTGTTCATGCGATAGTCTGGCACGCTGTCAAAACTTATTTATTTTCAAACCCCTATTAATGCCAAATACGCTTTTTAGTAGTGCTTTGGCATTCATTTTATCTCTGTTAAACCGTCTGGGGGTGCTAAATCGTGAATTTATAAATGATCGATAGGATAAAAGGAAGGAACATATTCTCGAACATGCGAAAGAACGACGGATTAGTAAAAGATGATATGGTTATGTCACCGTATATTTATGAACTTCGTTAGTTCTATCTATCGGTATTATTTTCATTCGAATAAAAACTGTCGAAATATTTTAAACTCCAACAAACAATTTAAAAGCGCATTATTTTTCTATAGTTTATATCCAGGTGGAAGCGACAAATTGTGAACTTGATTGCGACGGCGACGTAACGCACCTTGCGCTAATACTAAAAAGCCTGCCTAGCTGCGAGCAACTTAAAGTAGCGCTCGCCGGCCACTGCCACAGCAACGCTCGCTTCGCTCGCTTGGCTCGCGCGCTGTTGGTCACAGTTCTAACCTAACCTAACCCATTTCTCCTAGTTCACAATTTTTCGACAGTTTATAATCTAACGGAAATAATACCGATAGATTATAAAGTAAAGGATCTCACAATCTTCCGGTGACAGCTATGAAGGGGTTGAATACAAAAAAAACGGTTGTTAGAGGTGTCTGGAAAAATGTAGTAATGCACCATCTCAAATAAATAGGGATAAATAAAATTGGGATATGGGCATTGAGCAGTAAGATGTACCTTCATGAGTAGTTTCGACTTAAAACTTTGCTCATATCGGATGAAATTCCTGAAACAATCCCATTTCCGACGACCTTACACAAAAATCTATGACGCACTTATGTAACACATTTATTTGAGTTCACGCTTCAATTGCCATCGGTTTGTGAACGTGATTGCATGCTAACGATTCTGTTCCCTTTAACTAGCCACGCGACTCCTTGCGTCCAGTGTACGGCAAAAAATGTAACGCAACAAGAAATACGTGAACTGGGGTGAACTAGTTCAGATTGTTTGACGTATATGAATTTGTATGTAACTACGTATATTTGAAGTTTTCTAGAAAAGGTCAGTACAAGAAGAGGTCTGTGATTTTTCCTTCTTCTGTCGTTATAAGATATTCTGATATATCTAAAGATCATCTGAGTTTTTTTTCTAAATTTAGATATATTTCATACTGGTTTATAATAACAAGCATGCAACAAGCCGAGTAGGTAGAAACTTGCAAACAAGTATCTTCTACCTACTCGGCTAGTACTATCGCGGACACTGGCGCCTGACCACTTTTCGACCTTATTGCCTAAGCCTACCAGATGGTACCTACTCAGCTTGTACCTTTAACACTTCTTCTGCCCCATGGTATAATAATATACTTCGCCAGGTATAGCATTCCGAGACACAGTGGTCACGTGGCTGACACAAGTCTACGTCATCACATCTGTCTTACCAGAAGTTTGTAATAATAACTCCCCAACCACCTTTATTACCTGCGCGGATCCGATAAAACAATGAGGTTTTAATTAAGAATTATGTTGGTTTATATTTAAATTGTATTGTTTCGTTTGATTAGACAAACGAAACGACAATTTAAATGATTTGTACATATTTTTTTACAGAATGGTGGCTGAAAATCTTTCCTTAATCGTGTTTTGTTGCAATAAAGTGGCAACTGGATAGTGACGTAAGCATGTGTTAGTCCCGGAATGCCAGACCTTGTTTTATTAGACCATACTCTGCCCCATGAACCATTATGTCTAGAGGCGACAGCGGTTTTCGAAGAGTGTCCAGACAGAGAAAGTAAATCCAGATTTCCGAACGGTGAATAAGGGATACCTCAAAAGTAAAATTCTTAGTCACACTATTGTTTGATAATTATTTTGTTTTGCTCCCAACTTAGCTCTCTTAGTTCAAAACTTTACCACAAGCAAAGTCACATTTCTACCCTTGTATAGAACGTAGAACACGAATGTAGGTTGGTCGTCCGCATCCGACCCACATTCCGGGAACAAAGGACTTATCGGGCCATTACCATATTATTGAGAGCCTGCACGGAGCGAGACGCTCAGATATTTACTTACACACCTATTTATATATACAATGGAGTTTCCAGCTTCAAAGTTCAAGCAAATGGCACAAAAATTACGAAATAATGTAATCACAGATAGGATGATTGCGACAAAATACTCGTCAAATACAGAAGCAACGAAGGGACCGTTGAAAATCAATTACATCACAATAGTGTTACAAATATACTACATACTATTGTTAAGTATATACTACACAATCTATCTACATATTCTGCGTTCGAAATTTAGCTTCCAAAAATGTTAACAAATATGTGTTTTTGAAAAATTACTTTAAAACCTAGACATAAAATTCAGTTTGCGCTACAACAATTTTTTTTTATTCCTTTTCCAACAGTAGGTACAAATCTTTCTGAAATGAACATAAACACTTGCATGAAGTTGATGTTTGTTAAGTGCAACTAACATCAATTGGAAACAAGGATTTGAATATAGACAAGACAAACTGCGCCCCGCGGTTGCTCTCGCATAAGTCTCGATCCCGTGGGAATATCGGGATAAAAAGTATCCTATGTCCTAACCCAGCCAACCAAATTTCATCCAAATCCGTTCAGCCGTTTTAGCGTGAAAGTGTAACAAACAAACACACTCACTTTTACATTTATAATATTATATTATAGTTATTATGTTAGTCTCTCTACTTCTCTGACACTTGGGTAAGATTCAAATGACAAAATGGCGAACAGACTTTGATTAAGCAGAAAATTTGCTAGATACCTTGTTAGACATAACCTGATACCCTGTTTTCTGTAAGTCTGTCTCTAAATTTAGATTTTTAATGATAACTGAATATTTCCTTTTTTTTTATTATGACGTAGGTACGTAAAATTAATTTCTATTTACAAAATTATTTTAAAGCATCTTTCTTTCCACATTGTACCTATTCAATTGTTGTGCCCGACAGGGTCTAGGTTAATTTTGTAACTATTATTTTAAAATCTTGTTCACACGTGAGATAAGCAATAAGGATTCGAATTAAATTAGCTGTCGTGATTGGAGGACCGAAACCACAACAGTTTATCAAATCGCCTTTCAAAAACCAGACGAAAGCGTCCTCAGTGAAATCATTGATACATAGAGTATCCCTTTCATAAACAAACCAGTACATGCTGGCAAAGCCAACACTGTTGGCAATAAACAAAATATTTCATTAAATAATATTACGTATTTTGAATAACAGTCAAAGCTTATGACATAACACGTTATTACGTGGTCTACCTTCGACAAGACCGAAGGTTTTACTTCGAAAACTGGTCAGACAGGTGTTCTGTATAGAATTAAATTTACAAAGAATTGACGAATTAATAATAGTGATCTAAGTACTACAGGTACCGTAGTACTTAGATCACTATTATTAATTTAATGAACTGTATGTTCGGTAATGGAGTAACGGATGATCAAACCAGAGACAAGCAAAAACCCACCAAGGGTTCGCTGAGCGCGAGGTACGGACATACGTGAGAAAATCCTAACTGTAAAGACATGAAGGTCTAGTTCGAACCTACTGTCAGTACAAGCATATTTATTTATTTTATTTATTTTATTTATTTTATTTATTTTACTTATTTTATTTATTTTATTTATTTTATTTATTTTATTTATTTTATTTATTTTATTTATTTTATTTATTTTATTTATTTTATTTATTTTATTTATTTTATTTATTTTATTTATTGTATTGTATTTGGGTGGCTTACAGCTATCAATACAAAAGTAACAGTGAGGTAATTGACGACAAGCCATTTACAAGCCTCCACAGTTAGCAATAGACTATTGTAATACAAATTATTTATTTTGTTATTTATGTAACAAATCGGAGACGTTCATGGGAGGGGGGGTTATGGCTAAATAATAACAGCCGCACGGGTCGATCTTCAAGGTTAAGCAACGCATGCAGAGGTCGGTCCGTGGATGGGTGACCATCCATTACATACCGAGACCCCTTCGTGCCTCGGAAAGCACGTTAAGCCGTTGGTCCCGGCTGTCATTTGTACCATCGAAGAAAATTTCATATCTAAGCAATTTGAAAACAAACTTGACCACATCTGTTACTGCCCCGGTTCTATGGCGGCCGAGCACTGCAAGCAGAAATAGTCCTTACGGTGCTTAGATATGAACTTCTTCGATGGTACATCTTTGACAGTCGATACGGGTAGTCAGAAGCCCGAAAATCTGACAACCAGTCTTACCAAGGGGTATCGTGTTACACAGTAACTAGGTTGTGGAGTTCCGATAGGCAGTCGCTCCATGTCAAATACTGGTATTCAGCTGCATCCGGTTAGACTGGAAGCCGTCCCCAACATACTTGGGATAAGGCTAGCTAGATGATGAACTAATTGGAGACGTTAAAAAGCTTTTAATAAATAAAGTGCAGTTGTGCAATCCATATTAACATACAAATTTAAAATAAAAAGTATTAGAAAGCTGGAGAGAAATTAAAAATGCGGCAACGCAGTGAGAATTTATAATACAGCCATCATTCTTATAGATGGTGCAATAATTTTTATAATTTTATCTTCGTTATAATCACAAAGACCCTCTTCAGAGCAACTACTTACTTCTTAAATCCTTTAATGTGTTTTGAATTAATTAGTTTCATGACAGACAACGCACAGTCAAACCGCTGAATCTCGAAACATTAAATTTTGCTCAAGAGTTCCTTTTATATCAAATATGAGTACAAAGGTATGGTTTTTTTTAAATCACCGCACTACTACCATCGCACGTACAGCTTGTACTAAGATTTCTTCGTGATTTCAGTCTCAAAGACTCGTCACAGCGTCCCAGGGCAACTTAATCCCTTCATCTATCAAGTCCGCTTGCTATAAAGACTATATCAGCACTCACCACTCCCTGATCTGCTGTATCTCGTCTTCATTACCCTCGGGCAGCGGTTTGAGCCCGCGCAGGAACGGGTGCAGGTACTTAGTTGCTGACATCCTCGCAGCCGCTCTATTCCTGCAACAATTAGGTTTATATTGTTATTATAGTTTTATGCAACTGTTGTATAATAAGGGTATTAAAACACGAATGAGTGTCGCGTAAGTGTTTTAAGACCTAATTATGTACAGTTGCATACAAGACTATACACCCATGATATGAGTCCTCTATAAAAGATTCTGAAACCATAGGTGTTGTACAGTGTTGTAAGAACTCTATGTAAATTCATGGAAAGTTTAATTGCAGAGTATCTAATACAAACAAACTATGTATAAGTTTTTTTTTATTACGGCTCTGTGGTAGAGAAACGCGCGTGCATGACAATGTTCTTTTTTAGGGTTCCGTAGTAAACAAGGAACCCTTTTAGTTTCGCCATTTGCGTCTGTGTGTCTGTCCGCGGCTTAGCTCCGAGACGGTTTGTACTAGAAAGCTGTAAAACCATGAACATTTTAAACTTGTATCCGTGTCTGCTATATTTTATTAAATTAATCAAGGTTAATGAACTACTTTTTTCCTTAGTGAGAAAATATCTCGATACCCTTCAAAACATTTAAGAAACCCGAAATTATAATTGTATGTCTATATTCGTTTTGTCCTTTTCTAGGTTATCAAGACAATCGAGCTTCAATTTGGGACAAAATAAAAAAAATACAAAAAAAAATTACATGTAGAAAAATAAAAAATAACATGACATTGTAAAAGGCAATGCACAATGGCAATGTTAGTTAAGACTAATTTAAATCTTAAAAACTTTCCAATAAAAAATGCACAAAAAGTTGGGTTATGCACACACGTGTCTTGACTCATATACCTAATACCTACCTACTTAATATTATTGAGTTTTCATTCACAAACTTGGAAAAAACCTAGGTATATTTCAAATAGGTCTATGAAAGAAATTCATTCAAACCTTCACATTATCTGAACCACACACTACTAAGGGTCAATTAGACCAAACTAATTATACCTAGTCTTATCTACGAATATACTTATTTTGATTTTTTTACAGATTTTCCTTACAAAAACTGTCAAAACTACCTACGTGGTAGGTATAAAATTTAGTTCAAAATCGGCCTAAGAACATACAGAGCGAATTTAAATTTAGTAAATTTTCCCTTCAATCATGAATTGCCTAAAGATAACTAAGTAAAATACGTCTTCAACTTAATATGTACAAAGATTAATGTATTCACTTCCAAACCAAATGATCATGTAATAAAACAGGTGCATACAATGAACGCAGTAATGAATAAACTTTAATAAATCAATCTCATGTAAACACCGGTAGAATATCATTATTTTCATTATGCTATCGTGGTTTTAAGGCATATAGGTACATCTACATACATAATTATCTAGCCTTCGATATGAATGTGTGTTTTAAGAAGGTGCGTAGTGAAATTAACTTACCTACAAACAGCTATTATATTCACAGCTCCTTTCATTCCTATATAATCTCAAAATTATACATATTATAATCTATATATATATATACTTAACAAATACAATAAAGGTGTAGAGTTTGTTTATTTGAACGCGCTAATATATGGAACTACCAACCGGATTTGCACTTAATAGCTCAATTGTTCAGGAAGGTTTATAGGACGCAGATATATGTTCTGTACTGAGGTCACGCAAGGTGTTGTACGTCCAGCCAGTAATAGGACTCGCCCATCAAGGACGGCTGTCCCTAATTAGACGCATTATTAATTTACTATACATAAAAAAGGTATTTTAATAAAACACGTATTCTAAAAGATCAATAATTAAATTATCATTAAAATGGTGAAGATTTCAGAAAAATATGCATTAGACATAACTTTACAAATTAATTTCACTATGTAATATAAACATAATCTAAAATATTCTTATATTAAATTATTAAGAAAATGCTCTAATTTAACATATATTTTTTCCAAATCATAAACAGTACTCGTTTAGACGTGATCTTCAGTATAAAATCATTAAAAGTCTGTTATGCCTTAACATTACGCTATGCCCTTAGGCCTTAGGAGTAGAGTGCCGGGGCACAGTTATGATTTTTACATTGGTAGTTCAATTTCGATTTGGTTCCCTACAAAGAAAGAGCAGCCCAAGGCCTAATCTGTGGGTTTTGGTTGGAGGAGAAGGAACTTCAGACTATAGCTCATATTCTCTAGTCTCAAGCAAACCACCGATAGCTCTCTATTAATCGAATAACGTGTCGAATATTGTAAGAACTGGGATACGAAAGTCATTTTGTATTAAAATCTATGATCCCAAAGATCATCTATCAAGCGGTAAGTAATTCACGGGTTAATATTTTGACCTTAACATTATCATCAATAATAATTTAAGGGTCATTAAGGAAAACAGACACGGCGCTAAGATATACATGGTTGATCCCACCCACTTGTTGCAATAAAATCATTTCAACCGCCTCTAATTCGATCCATTTTCAAATTGCAATCAATCCAAAATTTAAAATATTCCTTTATCGCACGTCTCCGGTTATTTACATACTTACATAATCAGGAATATAAATGTTAGTTAAATGATACAGCACATAGTTATTACAAGTCATTATAATGTAGAAACCCGACCCGACCTTCACATAAATATGATATAAGAAAATGAATGCTTCACGTTCATAGCAAAGCAATGGATTAGTTAATACCCTTTTGTATAATTTTTTGTTTAAGTGTTATTAGAACTTTTTGCTAAAAACGTAAACCTCATATTCACACCCAAAAAAATTAATACATATCCGTGTTATTTTTGCCTTCTCTGTCCACTATGGGTGCCAAACAATTAGCAGTGGTATCCTCCTGATTGGTTGTAGAAACTGCGATAACCACCTTTTACGTCATACGTGGTGATTAACGCCAACAAGTACCTAGTCAGGAAGTGCTTCTAATGTTTTGGTACTTCTTCCGTACCTAATAGAATTGGTCTTAAGTCAAGCCCTTGGGGTACACTCTAATTACAGTAGCCAGTTAATTTACAGTTAAAGCTTAAACTACACCAACTTCTTACATACAAAGAATCTAGCACAAACAAATAGTCCACGCATTAGAAACGCAATCAGAACTAGTTATTGCATCGCATTGAGTGGTCAGGTGATGTCGAACGGTTACCTGCCAACCAGTGCTGAAAGCGATGTAACAACTAACACGGAATTCACTAATTACAAACTTAATTAGGTGAAATTTGGCTGTATGCAATCGTACCTGAGTGTGCCTGAAGTTGGCAAGAAAAAATTACGAGTTTTTTTTTGTTTACTCTGCGTAATTTGAATTTAGAGCCGGCTGTTACCGTAAGACTTCATTAGATAGTACATACTAATTCCACGTGGTAACCAGTTACTGCGTTGTGGAGGTCAGAGAGGCTATCGCTCCATGTAAAATACTGGTATTCAGCTGCATCCGGTTAGACTGGAAGCCAACCTTAACATAATTGGGAAAAGGCTAGGTAGATTGACTAATTCCATGTCATTAGCACAGAATACACTATACCGACGAATCTTTCCCTAAAAGAAGGTTTTGACTTATTCATTGGAATATTATTGGAAGATTGAGGAGAATTAATTTCATTACAGCCATCTACTACAACTGTAAAAACTGACTAACTGCACTGAAAAGTGGAAGGCAATTAAATACACGTAGTTTTTATCTTTTGGAATGCCACACGAGACCTAGTTAGCGCCAAGTTTACTAAACGAAACAAACAAAGTTCATCACTAAAGCGGTACGTTATTCTCTGCTTATGTACTAATTAGATGAAACTCTAAAAATGAAAATAATTAGCAGGCAGACATTCTCGACAAAAAAGTCAAATTAAGAACTTACTTTTAAAACAGGCTGTAAAAATAATCTTCAACTTATGTCACTCAAATGTTGCCAGTTATTAAAATCACAATGACGCACGGCATTTTAATTCAGTTTATAACGAATTATGATTAACATTTTAAGACATTATTTGCACAATCTCGTAATGTTTGAAATTCACTTTCTAACGTAGAAAGTGACGCATGGAAAGCCGGTGCTGGAACTATGTCGGTCTCTCATGGATATTTACTATAACGCAACAAAATTACCACCAATATGTTGTTTTTAACAGGATCTTACAGTAATTTGAGATTTACTGGAAATAGTGCACGTTCATTTTAATAGAGTCGGTAATCTACCTTGATTGATATTGATATCTATTCTATGGGAAAATGACAATTATAAAGCTAGGGCCCGGGAATTTATTTTAGACTGGAATAAGATACAGTATTACGGTAAATGTTCTGGACTACTTTTAGCACTACTTTTAAAGATTCTCTGTCGATAGATAGAGAATCTCGAATAATATTTTTTTCACACTTAGTTATTTATATATACCGCCGACTAAAACCCCCACGCAGTTCCTGCCGCTATCTTCCTCCCCTGGGGGAGCGCCTCCACCGCTCCGTAGATAATTAATAATTAGTTAATTACTAGACGTGACCTAGTGCATTTATGACACCTCACTGACCTAGTTAACTAGGCGCAGCATCTTGTACTTTGAGTCGGATATTTAATAACACAGCTCGGTAAATGTAATTAAAACTGATTGGTTTGCAAAATTACGTTTAAAAATACATTTTAACATACAATTATTTATTTACTTCCACTTCGTAAGTTTTTTCCTACAATTTCTAATTGAAGCAAATTAGAATTACCAGTTTGCATGGAATTAGTGTGTACTATACATATATGTAGTAATTTTCTAACAATTTCACATTTAATATTCAAATTCGTTTCGAATTAGAATTTGGAGCATTAATTATGGTCACGTAGTCAAAACTATTAACTTCTCAGAACCCACGGATTTTGTAAAGTTCTTTAATAGACAACATTTTCATGGCCTAGGTACAGTAGGACACAACTTAGATGTAGCATCGGCAAAATTCGTAAAACCGATCACCATGCGAACTGAGTGCGCCTTCATAATCCCCAAGCTCTATTACTGCTTTAGGTGAAAATGATCTTTACGCAAACGCGATAACTTATACAGTCATATAACCAATACATTCGTAAAAGTGTTATGAATGAATGCAAATTTTAAAATTTATGCTACATCAATAAAAAAATAAATTTCCCTTTCTTCTTTCTCCTTTTTATTAATTTGTTTCTGTCTTCTATATGCTCGTTAAATGGCAAAACAAACTTGATCTAACTCCAAGAGGCAGCTAGACTAATCTGTGAACTAATAAGTTTTAGAATCAATCTTCTCGGAGTGAACTAGTACATTCAATCAAACACTATTCCCAGTTTCAGTTATACCATACCTGAACTTCACTGCAACACACCCAAGACTCAGTATCCGCTTTAACTTGCACCTATCATAGACATGAGTCTAAACATCTAAATGTTGGATACCAAAATAATGAAAATTCAAAAAACATGTTGGATGAACCTGCCTCAACGCATACTAACAATCAAATCTATTATTACGACGACTATTCATAAAAACGGGTGTAACTACAAAATGATGAGGTTATAAAAACTAAAAATCACCTACAGGTACAGAAGACCGCACGTCAACGGTAGGTAACGCTTTGATCTTAAGCTGAACTTTAGGTAGAACGGAGTTTCAATGCAATAAGAAGCCAGCTTACAGCTGGTTGCAGACCAAGAGCTAAGCTAAGTTAGTTTAGCAAAGCTCGCATAATTCTCATACTCGACTCAATTTCTCATCCTTGCATGCAAACCGCAAACTATGAACTTAAATATGAGAAATTGCCTCAGCGTTGCGAGCTCTGCTAAACTAACTTAGCTTAGCTCAGCTCTTGGTCTGTAACCGGCTTAAGGCTACTTTTCCACCAGAGATGTGCTATGCAGCTATGCTGCGAGGATGTGAAAGCTAAGCTACGAAAGTTTGTAACTGTTTCCACTAATGCTAAGCTGTGTATTAGAGTAAGATGTGCTATGAAGATGTGCCGCCGCGAGGTAGCTGTGCGAGGAAGAGGTGTAGCTGAAATTATACGATGCATCGACAGTAGGGAAGTCACTGCTCTGCACATAACTACACCAGTCGCACATCCATAGCACCCACCTTTCCTTGAAAAACATAGCTTAGTTGAACCCGTTTCTATCAGTGCTATGCTATGTGGACCAATGAGTATGTTTGGTGGATATCAAACGCATCCATAGCAACGTAGCACAGCACATCTCTGGTGGAAAAGTAGCCTAATACTGTACTCTAATTGCCTAATGCACGATCAATCAGAATCTGAATCGTTTTGAAACAGATTGCTAATCCATTGCTTCACGAGTTCGAAAAAAAAACTGCTCAACAACGTAAATAACGCAATGAATGTTTTTGAACTGTCAAAATGCAACAGATTAGTTACGAAAATGTGTTGCGTAATTAGATAGCTGGTTTTGTTACCACAGACGCTTTGTCTACTGTACACCACAAAAAAGGGAACGATAACCGGTTGAAGAATTAAGTGCGGTATAGGTATTATAAAAAATATCATAAACATTATAGTGTTATTTATGTCTCAGATGCTTATTTAGATGTAACCTACGTAAAAACCGTGGTTTTTCTAAAAATATGTAAGTAGGTATGTAATCCTATACTATTAAATGAACAATATTTGTATATATACTATATATTTGTAATCACATTCTCGAAAACGGCTCTAACGATTTCGATAAAAGTTGCAATATTGGGGTTCAAGGCGGCGAAAAATCGGACGGTGAGCAGTAGGTAGCTCGCTGTCCGATAAGGCCCGGCTCGACGCCGTGTTGTGTTCACGCGAGCCTCAAAGAAATGTCAGCACAACTGACCGGGTCCGCTAGGACCGATGCCTGCCGGGTTCGCGGGAAAGTCCAAAAGGGATACCGTGGTCCCTGGCAATGAAAAGGCAACTGAAGGAACACGGATGGGTTTAAGTCAGTAAGAATCTAACACGCCTTCCTATGATATGAAAATGCAGTTGTTTTAAAAATACTTATTTCAATCTGGTATCGATGCCTTAACATGTTCACGAGACTGTTGTGAATCGTGATCTTTTATTTTTCAATGACGAATTAGAAACGGTGACTTTAAACTAACCTAGGAGTTTCTATATATGTATGTAAGTATATGCTTCAAGACAGTAAGGCCGAGAGAGTTCTCGGAACGTCTAGCCGAAGGCAGAGAAAACTGTTTTCTACAATTAGGTATTACTGTGAAACACAACATGTATCCACAACTCAGCTGTTTCATGGCTTCAGGCACTGACAATCTGACACTGTATTTCTATTACATTGGTTTTAACTGTCATTGTGAGTTAAGAGAAAGGATGCAAGAATGCCCAGCTATTACCTGCAGTTTCACCAAGAAGTTGTTGTCTATAAGTTTAGACTCATTGGAGTCAGACTACATCTAGACTGCGTTTCCCAGCACCAATTCCAACGTTTTCTGATAATGCTTAAAATTGCAAACACGCAAAATAATTAGTTAACACTATAACACCTCCACAAAAACCTTCAGATACACAAAATTATAACAGAAACGCGAGATGTGTCGTCAAAAGTACAACACAGCTAATTAATACTCCTAAGAACATATTTTAGTACCTAATCAAGATCAATCAATAAGAACCTATTGCAGAATCATCGAAAACGGTTCAGATTCGACAAAAATATGGAGTAACAGTAATCGAAAAAAATGCCCGTCGAATTGAAAACCGAAATAATTACCACCAAGCCACTAACCACGATGAAACAATCACACAGGTTGGCAACTATTTCAAACTATGATTCAAATGGCCCCAGTCGAAAGACTCAGCCTTGACAGTGACAAACGAGGTGATAGGTAATCTATTCGTTAGACCTACAGTTTTCTGCAATACCTACGCTAGTGTCAATGACCTAATGCAACTGGTGGATGTAGGAACAGGGCTGGCGAATTCACGAACAAAACGTTTTACAGAAATTAATCTGAAGAATCGCTGGATGCGGGAAGCACACGACGGGAAGATGAGGCGATATATAGAAGAGACCTACATCCACCAGTGGACGTCTTTCGGTTGAATAATGATGAAGATGATGAATTTAGAAAAAGTAAAGTACCTAAGTAAGTAGTAAAAACCAAGTATTTTCGGTTGACACATCCCGTGACCGCTACCCGTGGTAATGTCAATGTCACCTTGCGGCAATGTTACCAGTATCTTAGGTACATACATTACCAGTCGACGGCGATGAGAATGAATTTTTGACGCCATATCTTTGTTTGTTAATAATTTTATCGTCTTTTTTATTTTTATTGAGTTCTAAGTTGTTATTTATGTACATTTCCTGTTTTTTTCTGAATAAACATAGGTATAGTGAATCTTCAAAAGTATTTTCTAAAAGAAAAAAGATAAGTGTAAGTAGGTAATTGCTTTTCCATTTAAACAAAACATTTATCATTATTTTCGATAAAAAACAAATGCCAAAAGAATGGCGTGCCGCATTTTTGCCTACGTGGTAAGATTTCAGTATTTTACATGGGAATAATGATGAATTCCTTTAGTTTTAACGTGACCATGGGGCATTCTGGTACACGGTAATTGTTGAACTAGTTTTGAATGTCAAAGTCCAATGACTTCGAAACAAACGACCATTTTATTAATAGATAAGTAATAACAACTGTTTAAATCTATTTACAAATAACATTGTAGTGATAATTACCCAATTAACTAAGCGACCATAGAGTCAATATGGACAAGGACATACTTTAAGAACAAATATAATTGCTATTCTGTTTAACAACTAATGTAAAGATGGACGATGGACTATAACGATTTCCTACCGGTACTTAGTAGGTATCACAGACGTAGCTATCCCAGAAGCATAGCTGAAACATCTCATAATATACTTATAATACACCGGCACCCATCTCTTCTGAACAGAACACAGCAGAAATAGGTATGTGGTAATACTTCTCCGAATGAGCATTTTCATAGAATGTTCAACTAATTTATACCAAACTACTTACTACCAAACTACTTTCTACCAAACTACTTTCTACCAAACTACTTACTACCAAACTACTTACTACCAAATTACTTACTAGCAAACTAGTTACTACCAAACAAAATTTCTTAACATTGTGTGGGAAAATACTCTACAATATTTGCATCAACGGGAAAAAATTACTATGGACTAACAGACCCACTTTGTATTGTAACGCAATCTGCAATGTCGAAAAGAATTTCTTCAAACAAGGTATAGACATACAGACTGTTTCAAACCAGACTAACTTGGAGACGGAGAAATTTTAATGGTATTATGACGACAAGATAGAAAGATGAACGCAGAAAGTACAATAAGAAATAAACGAAAATACCGTTTTTGGCAGTGTCGCAATAGAGGAAGAAGCAGAGATGAGGAACCGATGCTTAGGGAAGGCCTATACCCAGCAGTAGCCGTCTCAAACCTGAATGACAGAGCTGAGAGAACAAAGACAAAAGCATACTTTGCGAAACATACTTTTATTCGCCATAATAATAACAAGCTTATGTATCTACTACAGACACATCTTACATTACTTAATAAGGTCGAGAACAGACATGGCCCTCTTGTATATCAATTAAATAAATAAATTATATAAAAAAGTTCAATGGGTGGGAAGAACGTTACAAATCCCATTAACGCGGAATGCTCTTTCAGATTCTTAAATTGTCTACCTAATAATTATACTGACAATGTATCTTCTATAACTAGATATAAAATGACGGTAAAATCAGAGCAACGTGCCGTGAATTTATAACGGTTAATAACAGCTGACAGATTGCTGGATAATTGCTTTAGAACACCTCAACAACATAATTATATCAATTGTTTCCTATAATTAGATATTGTGGGTACAGACACTGTGGTATTACTGTTTATTTCCATCAGATTTGAGAATCTTATGGAAACATACGTACATCCCTGATGAGATTATTGTTGTATGCGTGTTGAGCGATTTATGGTAGGGGAAAAGATTATGGGTTCGCGTCACTGACATGCTAACAGTACTTATATTTATTTATTTATCATAAGCACACCAACAGCACAGTCTCTTACAATTCAAATTAAATAACATCTCAAATTAACATTTCAGTAACCATGCAAATGACAGGTACGCATGACATTCACATATGAAAATTAGAGACAAAGGAGAACAATATAAAATGTGTCCAGTAGACATAAATCTACAACACTACAAAACCAACCTATTTGAGCTAGATAGACAGGCACTCATCACACTGTTTAAATAGGGAGTGCCTGTATGAAGCGAAAGTCATGGAGAAAATATCAATAGGCTAACCCGTCAAATTGGACCTTTCATTATATTGCCTTGCCATACGTGTAAGAGGGCTATTAAATGTAGGATTCAAGGTGGAGGTGGTTTCACAGCTATGCATAGTTTTAAGTTTACACTTCTGTCGGCAGTTTCCATGACAGCCAATGTTTATTTAGATTTTATATTTTTGATCTTTGCAAAGATATAGAGGCCAAACAAGAAGCGTTATTCAAAATTAGATTCTACTGTGGATATCCATCCAACCGAGAAAATAATATTAAGGTGACTTTGAGTGAACCTCACATTTGCTGCCTACTAATAGGAAGTAAGTAATAGAATCACCGTATCATGCAGAAAAGTTAATAACCACTAAGTATCTCAAATTCCTTCAGCAATTGCTGAGTCACGAACTCCCGACATCAAACATTCAAAACTAAATTCTTAAACAAATTGGTTTAAGAATTTAGCTCCAATTTCTCCTGTCGACCCTAGCGATGGCGTGACCACTCACTGCGTAATCGTCGCGTAACCGCTTCGTGCACGTTTACCGTAAGCGACGATGCGCTAGCGGTAAATCTTGTTCTTAGACAACATCAGCAGGTCGTAATCGGATTAATAAAGCTGATTACACAGTGCTCTGGTTGGTAATATGAGCCAGTGATGTAGGGATTACGAAATGAAATGAAATTGTTTATTCTGTAAATAATATGTTGGAATCACTTTTACAAGACAAATAAAAAAAAGCTAGTTGAGAGTCGACATTTCCTATTTGACCCCTGAGAAGAAATGACGAAACAAACTCGGGTCAAAGTCTCTTTTAAAGTCCACACATAATCTTGGCCAGTTAAATTTGTCAGTTATCGTGTAGCTCAACTCAGAACTTAATGAGCTCAATAACTCGACGAACAATACCAAAGAAAGGACGTTTTGGTAGGCCGCATAAAGTCGCCGTGGCCGCAGCCAGACCATCATTAAAACTAACCGAGTAAGAAAAAAAATTGATACTTATCTTAAGTAGGTATCACAGCACCTAAGTGTAGTTTATAAGTAAGGCAATGTGTGAGGTATGAAGTCACTTGAATGCATGGGATTTGTGATATTGCCGTCTGCTTGCGTCCTCACAATAGGGATGATGACTAAAAAAATTTTTTTATTCGTCTTTGACATTATAAAAAATATTGGACACGTATTTTTTCTTTTTTTACGTAATCTAAAGATTACGGCGATACATTGAGGTAAAATGTGCCATGACGTCACGAGTATGTAGATTTTATACATACTAGTGACGTAGCGACCCCCACTCCCCAACCTAAAATGCGTTTTATCTAAGTAATTTTGTAGGGTTCCGTAGTAAACAAGGAACCCTTATAGTTTCGCCATGTCCGTCTGTCTGTCTGTCAGTCCGTCTGTCTGTCTGTCTGTCCGTTTGTCTGTCCGTGGCTTAGCTCAGAGACGGAATTTATACCAAGAGTATAAATTCATCCCAACTACGGAACCCTTCATTGTGCGTGGTCCGACACGCACTTGACCGGTTTTTGTTAATATGATAAAGCAAACAATACGTGTCTAATATTTTTTTACTATCTGACGGACTAGTTAGAATTTCATTTTTTTTACCCAGGCATCATCCCTATTGGAAACAAATTATTAACCTCGATGCAAGAAATTATTAGGGCTAATCAGTGTCAAAATGATCATGAAAGATTACTGTACCAGAGAGCTGTTCTTATAAATTAAATTGCTAAATGTTGTACTTAACACTTTGAGGGACACTAAACGCCCATAGGCATTATAACAATAAAACTTCTAGTGTGTCTCATTCAGTCTCCTAGGATGGGATGAAACTGTTTGGAATTTATTAAAATTACAACAGACACTAGAAACCGTCGCTATCTTTAGCAAAATTATATTATACTAACCGTTGCTCGCGATTTCGTCTGCGATCCAGGATAAAAAGCAGCCTTTGTCCTTCTCCCGGTCAAGGTCTACTATCCATGTGCTAAATTTCATCCAAATCCGTTCAACCGTTTTTGCGTGAAAGCGTAAAAAACAAACTCACTTTCACATTTATAATACATAACTTAATAAGTTAGGATGCTGTTTGCGAATAAATGAAACAAAATGTAACCAAAAAATGTATTCGATCGTGGTGGTAATTGAAAAAACTTTTCACAAAAAAAAAACAACTGACTTGCAAAAAGAAACACTACAAAGTGAAAAATAACTTTAATTTCGGAAGTCGGTGTCTTTGGTTTAGAATTTTCGTTTTTTGCCTCCATCTTCCGAAATTAAAATTATTAACCGACTTCCAAAAAGGAGGAGGTTATTCACTTTGTAATGTTTTTTTTTGGAAGTCGGTTGTTTTTTTTTTGTAAAAAGTTTTTATTTTTCACTTTTTTGCTGTGGCAAATTCTAATAAGTACCTGATATATCAATAACAGTGACAGGATGTTATCATCATAATCATCCATATATACTAAGTGGGAAAAATAGGTATTATTGAAGCTTACTCATAAACTATCCAAGCAAAGTTAATAAAATTTATATGGGAGCATACCCTTTCATACAAAAAAATAATTTTCAAAATCGGTCCACAATTTACGGAGAAATCGGTGGACATACATAAAAAAATACATACGCTACGAACATATAACCTCCTCCTTTTTGGAAGTCGGTTAAACAGTTAAAAGATGGCAATCTCAAATACGATTTGCTCAAGCCATTATTTCTTAACTAACCACTAAAATCAACTCAGGTACACTTTTTCCATCCATAACATAACCGTTGTAAACACTTTTACAATTAAATTATGCAAACAATAGCACAGTAGTAGTCTAAATTGTTCTTATCTGACATTTTCTTACACAGTAACCACACGACTGGGTCGCCGTTTTTTTTCCTTTCCGTCTTTATTTATTTACAGGGTTTTTCTATAAAGAAAATGTCACCCCGATTATTGAATACAATAAGTATAACAAACTAGCCTACCCGCAACCTTGTACCCATAATAATAATATGATAAAGTGTTCACAATGGTGACGCCATTATAGAAGCCTACATGAAGATTATTGTCAAAAGCTGGATTTCTTTGGACCGCAATAAGACTACATTCCGTCAAGATGTGATGCACTTCTTTTATGACTCCACAGACAGCATAACTGGGAGACTCAACTTTGCGCATCATAAAACCAAAACTATTGAGAGGCACGTGGCCGGATCGGAGTCTCAAAGCCATCACAACTTCCTGCCTATTCATACTGCCCTCGCTGAACCAAATCATCGAGCCATTAATGTCATTAGTGTCGTTTATAAAACCTAAATCACCAGTACAGGGTTTGAAGAAAAAGAGGTTGGATTCAAATCAGATAATGATTTTAGCTACAATAATAACATCAATAATGTCGTTATAATATTTATTACTCTTAATGATGACTTATGCGAGAACAAACGAATTTTGTGTTCATATTCAGACACGCCTTCTCTGTATGAGAAGAGGCCTTTGCCCTGCAGTGGGACAGTAAGAGGCTGGTATTATTATTTATTACATTATTATTCAGACATGCTTATAAAGACACAAGGTTGAGATTTTTTGTGTTTTTCGATAAATTCGAATACAATGTGACATCCACCAACCCGCACTGGACTCGCGTGGTGGGAGTACGTCATGAGCTCTTGTCCAGCGAAGAAGATTCTTTGCATAATCTTGCTATCTACCTGGAGAAATTCAAAAAACTCTAACTTATATGTCATGCAGTTAGTGCATTTGTAAATCTCTATATTATAATAATTATACATAATAGGGACATTGATTCGAAAATTGTTCCAATCGATTCAGTAAGTACATGATTCTGAACCCCCGTGTATCGAAATTTTTCGTCCGTTATTTTTAAAAAAATATTGCATCATGTACTGAATCCATGGTAACCGTTTTCGTGTCGATGTCCCTGCCAACGTGTATAATATTATAAAGAAATAAATTTTGTTTGTAAGATTGTATGTAAGGGGTAATCTCCGAAACTACCGGTTGGATTTGAAAAAATCTTTTTGCATTAGATAGTCAAATTCTAGAGGAAAGTTATAGGCTCGCGGACGATGTCGCGGGTAGAAGCTAGTTTTGAATATATATATATATTTTTGACTCTTCTAGCTTTCTGGTCATTATTAATTCCATTAAAGTAACTACATAATCTATTTAAATCACTAGATTAGTAAGTATCAAGATATTTGGACTTTAGATCAATCAATCTCCTAGCCTTTTCGCAAGCTTTTTAACGTCTCCAATTAGTTCATCATCTAGCTAGCCTTATCCCAAGTGTGTTGGGGTCGGCTTTCAGTCTAACCGGATGCAGCTGAATACCAGTATTTTACATGGAGCGACTGCCTATCTGACCTCCACAACCCAGCAACTGGGTAATATTATTATGACTTAGGTATTTTCTCAAAGTTGCAATCAAATATCGCTTTTGCATTTTGCGTAAGCCCACGTTCGCACAGATGTAAAAATATCGCGGCGGGATATTATCGCGCACTGGATTTTCAACTCTGCATGTTGAGCCGAGCGTTGAGAAACCAACAAGTTCAACCCAGCGCGTCGAAAAAACACACTGGCGCTAAGCAAAGCGTTGATGTGTGTTGAAAACCCAATGTGCGAAAAAAAATCGCTGCGGGAAGAACTCGACCTTGCGAACCTGGGCTAGTGTAAGGCATGTTTGTGAATGTACTTGCTTAGGGCCGGTACACATCTGACGGAAGATGCGTCGGGCGTAACTTCGTTAGTATGCTCGACGCACTAACGCATCATCGGTTAGGTGTGAAAGGTTGAATGTTTTATTATATATTTGTCTGTGATAATACGCGACGCATTTTCCGTCAGATATGTACCGACCCTTACCTACTTGATATTACTCGTATGTTATCCATAGATAGAGAATGCTCTCAGCTGTACATAATAAGCCTGTACTAGCATTTTACACGGGTTTACTACACCATTAGGTTGGAAAGATGATGTAGCGGTATCTACATCGCTACATGCAAACTACGCATCAAAGACCTGACGTCACACAACATCCTGACGTCACACAAATCCTGCATCGCGCAATTAGAGTTTACCGCGCGATAAACATATAAACAAGCTTCCCGACTTCAACCTCTGGGCAGTTGCCCGCCAGACACGACACCCGTCTGGTCGGAGGATCCACCCTTTTCTATGGGGGATGACTGAACTTTACACCCTGTTCCTCATAGCCCTAAAAAGAAAATAGTGCGATACAGTGAAATCGATAAGTCAATAATTACGTCGACGTTTGTAGTTGAATGTATTTTTTTCCGTAGATATTTATATCATTATTACAATTTAAACCACTGATTAGCATCATCATCTGCCTTTTTCCAACTATATTGGGGTCGGCTTATAGTCTAACCGGATGCAGCTGAATACCAGTATTTTACATGGAGCGACTGCCGATCTTTTTTTTTTTTTTGAGGATGGGAAATTATCAAATGACTTCTCCCGCTCTGGGCAGAGCGAGAGGGTGTGTCAGACTTTAACTGACTAAAACCCACCCGTGTTCCTTCCGTTGCCTGTGTGCCGGGGCCGCGATATCCCTTTCGGACAAACCCGCAACCCCAGCAGGCATTGGTCTTTCGACCCTGTTGGTAGCGACTGCCTATCTGACCACTTATTACCAAATCAATTAATTACTTACTTAATATACAATAGAAATTATGGAAAGCGTTCATTGAACTTCCGCTGCGTGCCTATGATTACATAATAGCTTAATAAAAAAATATGAATTCGCTCTAAGCTAATCACTGAAAGTAGCGTACCTATAATTGAATTACATAACACACATTTTGAAGATAGTAGAAATGACTATTCATACATAATTGCCTATGTTAATGTTCTTTCTATTGTAAATAAAAGTTTTGTGAAGGATCCGCAGAGGAACGACCCATTTGTTTATCGGATGAAAAGTACATATTTTATATCGAATTTAGTATGTTAGAAAATATATCGCCAGTGGGTTGGCAAAAAAATCCTGGCCAGACTGTGATTAATCTTTACATAATATAAAATGAAGTCGCTTCCACTGTCTGTTCGCTTAGATCTTTTATACTTCTCAACGGATTTTAATGCAGTTTTCAGCAATAGATAGAGTGATTCAAGAGGAAGGTTTATATGTATAATACATACCCGTGCAAAACCCGGGGCGGGCCGGTAGTCAAAAATAAAGTTTTTTTTTTTCATATTCCAAGTAGAATCTTTGCTACTAACTCGACTTTCGCCAATTGTTAGTCAATTCAGAATTAATGACCTAAATATCTGACTACTTGGGCACCTACGTTTAGGAATGTTGTTGGCGCCCAATAGCCATAAGTGTATATCAATGGATAGTGTTTTTTTATGAGAAACATTAAAGGAAAGAGTGCAATTAAAAGAAAAAAAAAGGTTTTTTAATTTTAAAGGATTTTTTTAGCCACACCACTCGCGTTATAGTTTTTAACATAGTAAATAAATGATAAATAAAATACTTTTCACAATACTTTAAACAGTTGGGTGAAGTCGTTCCTCTGCGGATCTTACTTAATCCAAAACAAATATGACAATACATGCTGATAATGCATTACGTACAAAATAGGAACTCGACTTAATACCTACTAAATAACTTATCAAGTTGTTTACAACATTCAAGTCACTAGTAATAGGTACAGGATCAAATAAAATTAACTCCTGATAAGTGAAACTAGAAATACTAAACATGATAAAACCAAAACAAAAATGATAGGATACTGTATAAGTAAGATAATTTCATATCTTAGCAAAAGATACTAGCACTCTACTAAAGACTAGACACGTGTGAACAAGACTTTACGTCCAGTGAAAGTCTATCACATTGAATGACATAGTAACACAAGATCGAAGCTCGCCGTAAATTAATGCATTCACAAAAAACTTGCATCTACGCACAGGTGGATTTGTACTACATTAAATACACAAAGAAAATTGGTTCTTCTGTAACAATGATAAGAACTATTATCGTATGCACATTTTTGGCGGGATAATGAATGACAGTTGTCTACTCGAAGATGTAAAGGTATGTAATTACAGACTCTGTGGTTCACAGATCACGGACTCAATTATTATCGACCTCGCCATTGCCCCTAAATTAAATCATCAACAGATATCATAACGGCGGGCGCACAGGTATAATTTAATCAGACGTTTTCTATTGCTTACTGTCATGCAACGTAAAATCTGCCATGTCAACAAATTTAAAAAAGTCGACGCCGGTATAAATTCACACGGATTTCACGTTATCAAATTACGTAATGCTAAAATAAACATGAATGACACAAAATGGTATCAGAAAAAAAATTCAGACTTACTTTAATAAATCCTTTTTTGGCAATAATAACAATAACAAGGGTAACAAACAAGTTCGTTCACTTCGCGGGCACGGCGCGGTACACGTGGTCTCTCACTGACACACAAACAGCGACTGGCACTAGTGGCACTCGACTCCACACCTCCAACCTCGTTAAACTTGTGCCGGAATAAAAAGTTAACTTTCTAAATTCGAATTTGCGAATCCATCGGACAGGTGAGGCCAGTGCTGCACGGGCGAAAACTATCGAGTAATTCCTAAGTTCCTACGTCATTCAATCGCATGATTGACTCAGCCAGTGAGAAAGGGGGCTTATTGTTATTTTTATACAATGGAGGTCGCAGTGCAGAGGTCCCGGGCACCTTTTAAGTGATTGCAAGTACTTATAACCTTGAGGCGGTACTTGGGTACTTTGTTACGAGACCCAAGTACATATTACGTTTTTAGGGTTCCGTAGCCGAAGGATGCCAAACGGTACCCTATTACTAAGCCTACGCGGTCTGTCTTTCTGTATCTCATGAACCGTAATATAAAGACGATTGCCGCTAAAACAACAAATAATAAATATTAAATAAAGTAAATAATTAAAGGTGTCCTCATACAAGATACGTGATTCTTTTTAGCGTTTTTTGCTAAATATTGTACTTGCCCGGTTGGCCGGCCACTTGGCCGGTCTATCAATAATACTTTGGGCATTGCAGTACCAAATTAATAATATTATAAATCTACGATTAAGTAATAGTATTCTATGAAAAAAACTGCTTTTTCATAGAGAAGTGCAATACCTACGCGGTCAAAATGTATGGAACAGCAGATTTTTTTTTAAATAACCGACGAAAAATTTCAACGCAGTGTGGGTTCAAAATCACATACTGAAGCCATGGTAACAGTTCTCACTTTGATGTCCCTGCCACCCTGTATATACGAGTATATACAAATATTGCTCATTTAATAGTATGGTATAAATAAATGTGTTTCAATTTCCATTAAAGTTTTATAGTTTGCGTTGGACATAAAAAATAACAATCAAACAAATATTTTCTCACAAGAATGCTGGCATTGCTAAAGATATATTGTTTGTTTAATCTTCATTTTATTTTAACAAAATGTGATCCAAGCCAAAGCTCTGAGGACTTGAGTGTCCGAAAACGTAAGTTATTAAGCCATTATTACGTTATAAAATAATAGTCGCCAAAGTGTTAGTTAAAACACATTTCGCGACAAGCCCATGGCGACCCCATGGTCATCAACCGTGCACAAATCCAGAATCCAGACAGCTACTGAGAAATTCTTAAAGGAATAACTCATTATCATTATGCCCAAGATGAGGATCAAACCCGACACTCCATCCTCAGGACATTTATTACCACTCGACCAACAAAGCAATCCAAAGTGTATGAACATTGACTTTTTAATTTCAGTCGACAAAAAACTGATCGAGAGAAAACGTCAAGACACCCGCGACTTGTGTAAGATGTTTAATTCAGGAGCTATAAGAGCAAGCCTCCCGACAGAAACCCTGGCCTACAATAAATACGACAAAAGAAAGAAGGAATTAAAACTAAAAGAAAAGAAAGAAGAGCTACAAAAGATAAAGACGCAGAGGGTCAAAAGAGCGGTGAATAGTGTAAACCCAGCTTTAAACGTGGAGGATGAGCAAAGGGTGGAGACGATTGTCGATAAAATATATGATGAGTTGCAAGAAAAGGGACAGAAGATTGCTTATAGACGCAGGGAAATGCCCAAGGCTGAAGTGAAAAACAATAGCGTAAGTAGACAATTAGAAACTGATAGAAACAGTGCATATATTATCTATTTATATAAAAATGAAATGCTGTTCGTTGATAAGCGCATCACTTGAGAACGGCTAGACCAATTTGGCAATTTTTTGTTTTAAAATGTTCGTATTAGTCCGAATTAGGTTTTTATTTAGCGAAAATTTTTTCAAGTTTCCCTGAAAAAATCAGGAAGAACGGAATTGCTTTTTTTCTATGGCATTTTTGTATGAACTCAAGACCAAATAAAAAACCAAGACATAGCGTTGCGAACAATACAGTGAAGCATGCCAAAACAACACCACCGCTCTGTGCGTTCACGCTCACACGCACACATTTACAACCATTTACAATCAAACTACACCTCACTAAGTGCACACATGTTTACGAAACCGGCCTTTGAGTTTTTTCCACACGTTTTTTATTTGGTCTGAGTCACGACCATATTTAAATTTTGACAGGAGTAACGTCTGTCAGGTCAGCTGGTCTATAATAAAAGAGACCGTGTCTATCCCGTAGGTTATGCAGGTGACCAAGCTCTTGGTACAGATAATCAAGTAGCATCAAGCATCAAGGTAGGATAAGCAAAACGAAATAAATATTAAGATAGTCTGTAACGGCTCATGTACCCTGAACAGACTCATAGAGTCTTGATGTCACTTGGAGTTCAGCGAATTATCAAAGAAAGAAATTCAATACTTGATTACATGCACTTGTGAGGCGCTCATGGCTAAGTAATAACAGCCGCACGGGTCGATCCATCACGTTAAGCTACGCTTGCCGGGGTTGGTCCGTGGATAGGTGACCATCTTTACATACCGAAACTCCTCCGTGGCTCGGAAAGCACGTTAAGCCGTTGGTCCCAGCTGTCATTCGTGGATCTTTGACAGTCGTCACGGGTCGTCAGAAGCCCCGAAAGTCTGACAACCAGTCTTACTAAGGGGTATCGTATTACCCAGTTACTGAGTTGTGGAGGTCAGATAGGCAGTCGGTCCATGTAAAATACGGTATTCAGCTGTATCCGGTTAGACTGGAAGCAGACCCCAACATAGTTGGGAAAAGACTAGGCAGTTTGATTGATTACATGCACTTGTCTGTCATTCCTACATGTAATTATATAATTAATGTATACAAAATATTGTATCGTCTTCACTTAAAATTATATAATTAATATACACATAATATTTTAAAAACATTTAAAAAGAGTAACGTTTCGAGTTTCTTGCCCATTCTTCACCATACGAAAACTACCTTTTGGAAGGAGCGACTAGAATCAATTCAATATTTTGTAAAATTGACGTTCATAAGTGCCTAATTGAAATAAATTGTTTGACTTTGACTTTACACATTTTGGAAGATCCTTGGAATGTAAAAGATCCATGACTCTTCTGTAAACTGCAAAACAACTCTTTTAAAATAAAAGGCGAACTGTGTGATTAAAAATGATTTAAAACATAACAATTTAATTAGTTCGTAGAATTATCTCAAGTTATCTCAGACCAACATCGGAGGGCACGCCACAATTGCGGCGATAAGTCCCCTCTTTGAGGAGTGGCTTGAGAGGCGCCATGGCGTCCTCACCTTCCGCCTGACGCAGGTCCTCACCGGACACGGTTGTTTCGGGAGGTTCCTGTTCCGCGTAAGGCGGGAGGAAACGCCCGGGTGTCACCACTGTGTGGATCGCCCGGAGGACACGGTGGAGCATACGGTGGAGGTCTGCCCGGCTTGGGCGGAGCACCGCCGTGTCCTCACGGAGGCGATCGGCGGCGGCGATCTCTCGCGTCCGGCCCTGGTTCAGGCCATGGTTCGGAGCGAGAGTGCATGGGAGGCCGTCACCTCCTTCTGCGAAGCAGTTATGCTCGCGAAGGAGGAGGCGGAGCGCGCGAGGGAGATGCAAGCTGCACGCCCTCGCGGCCCTAGTCGCCGCAGGAGACGCCCCGGGCGTCGGGAGTCCAGAGCCGACTTCCGGCCACCGTAGGCGCGGGCTTGCGGACGGTGAGCAATGGGCAGCTCGCCGTCCGATAAGGACCAGGCCCGTGTCGACGGCGCGTTGTGTTCCACGCGCGCCTCAAAGAGATGTCAGCACCAACCGACGGGGTCGAAAGACCAATGCCTGCTGGGGTTGCGGGTTTGTCCGAAAGGGATAACGCGGCCCCGGCACACAGGCAACGGAAGGAACACGGGTGGGTTTTAGTCAGTAAAAGTCTGACACACCCTCTCGCTCTGCCCAGAGCGGGAGAAGTCATTTGATGATTTCCCACCCTCAAAAAAAAAAAAAAAAAAAAAAAAAGACCAACGTCGGAACCGCGATAAAATTATCAACTGTCCCATACAATACTTACTCGACCCAAATACAGGGTGGCAGGGAGGGACATCGACGCGAAAACTTTTATCATGGATTCAGCACATGGCTCTGAAACTCCTGCGATGAGTTTTTTTCATTTTTAATAGAAAAGCGCAACCCTCAGTATCAAAACATCGTTTTTTTTTTTAACTTACGTTTTGGCGCTTTATCTTTTTAATATTTTGATATACCCAGTGACACTCGCGCAATAAAGACGAGTCTGACGACATATCATTCATCTAAATCGGTTCAACCGTTTAGTAATTGCGGGGGAACGGACATACATACATACATACAGGTCAAACACATAACCCTCGTTTTTGGCTTCCCCTCAGTCGGGTAAAAACCGATAGTCATTTTTCAGTGTTACTGTACTTTACAAGTAGGACGTTCTGCTAATAGGACCATTTGCTCATAGGACATTTAGCTAAAGTGTCGTTTTGATTATGGGTCGTTTTGCTAGTAGGACCATTTGCTTTTAGGATGTTTTGATACGCGGTCAAAATGTATGAAACAGAAGATTTTTTTTTAAATAACCAACGAAAACTTTTCAACACAAGGGGGTTCAGGATCACGTACTTAATCCATGGTAACAGTTTTCGCGTTGATGTCCCTGCCACCCTGTATATTGGACGGCTGATGAATTTTTCGTGATTACGATGTTGATCCCATGTAGAAGGTTGTTCAGTTTTATGGTCTGTACCACACCCTTAAGACGCAGATAAATATGCCAGTGACCTTGAGTGGTTAGCTTACGTGTTCTGTACTGAGCTCACGCAACGCGTCGTACGTCCAGCCAGTAATAGGACTCGCCCATCCAGGAGCGCTGTCCCAAATTAGTCGCATTATTAATTTATTATACATAAAACACGTATACTAAAAGATCAATCATTAAAATGGTGAAGGTTTAAGTAAAATACGCTTGATAGATTCTGCGTGATTCTCAGTTTTTTATCCGCGTTAGACATAACTTTACAAATAAATTTCACTATGTAACATAAACATAATCTAAAATATTCATATATGCTTTTATTAATAAAATGCTCTAATTTAACATCTATTTTTTCCAAATCATTAACTCTACTTGTTTAGGCGTGATCTTCAGTATAAATACATCAAAAGTCGGTTATCGTGGCCTTAAATATGACCACACCTTTCATATACACGATGCACAAATAATTTGGCTAACCGTGATGAAAGCAAATAGGTGTGTACAAGAAAAAAGGCGTATTTACCACGCCGGCCCCAAATCGATGAGGATAAGAGGGAGGACGAAGCTTGGCCATATTCCGCCGACATGTTTCAGTCTCTACCTTCCTACTGTCATATTTCTCATTTTATTTCTAGTCGGCCGCAAACAAGACCGCCAGAAGGTTTCCCTTTGCGCCACACATGATTGACGTAGCCATAGGCGCCGCAAAAAATCCAACCATCATAGACGAAAACAGAGTGTCCAAACCAGTTCGATTCGCCGACGGCATCGTGCCTTATTTCATTGACGCTAGAACTTATGGTACAGTATGAATAGCTTTACCTATATTTATTATTAGATTTTGTCGGAAAATATTTCACGAAAACGTACTACCGGGATAAAAAGTACCTTATGTGTTAATCCAGGTTAAAAACGATCTGTGTGCCAAATTTCATCCAAATCCGTATCCGCTTTTGCGCCAATACGGAACATAGGTACCATCGCGGACACCACTTTTCGACCTTATTGCTTAGAACCACTTTTCGACCTTATTGCTTAGGACCACTTTTCGACCTTATTGCTTAGAACCACTTTTCGACCTTATTGCTTAGGACCACTTTTCGACCTTATTGCTTAGAACCACTTTTCGACCTTATTGCTTAGAACCACTTTTCGACCTTATTGCTTAGGACCACTTTTCGACTTTATTGCTTAGAACCACTTTTCGACCTTATTGCTTAGGACCACTTTTCGACCTTACTGCTTTTCGGTCGAAAAGTGGTCAGGCGCCAGTGTCCGCGATTGTGCATCTAGACAAACGAATAAAAATTCTAAAACCTATATTTTCGGCATCAGACTCGTTCGCATACCTCATGGTAATTACTTTTTTTTTTCAAAAATATTTAGTGTACAGTTTAGACTTCGTTAATATTTTATGATATGTATAAATAAGGAACTTCGCAAAAATCCTCTGGCCTAATTTCCAGCACATCCTAGGCGGGCAGTTCCGCTGCTAACCCTTGTAATAACTAAGGTTATCTCCAAAAATTTAATGTTTACTTTATGCTGCCTTCACACTCTTGGAAAAAAAACGAAACCTAATCAGCAATTTACAAGGCATCTTTCGTTAAAACTGTTGAATTATTTAGTGACATTCATGTGTAATGGTCAGTTACTCAACAAATAAATAAACCCATTCCTAACAAAAATCTTTCCAGACACAAATCTAATACAGAAAAACATAACAATAGCGTTCAACCACTTTGAGAAGGAGACCTGTATCCGCATGCAGCGCCTCCGAGAGAGGCCTACAGATCAGAAGTCACTGCAGAATGTCACCTGGCTCTACATCACCAACCCCTCTGGCATCCGACAGTGTGTGCATACCAATGAGAGGGTTAAAATTAAAGGGGTTCAAGTAAGTACTGCTGAAAGAGGAAGAACAGAAATATCTTACTTCTATTAAACATTAACTTATAAAATACAACTTATACTATACATTTTGATCGAAACGACTTGATTGGTCCATTATTTCAATCCAGACGTTGAGTTGTTTGAATCCAGTGGCAGTTAAATAAATCGATTGTCTTTCACTGGATTTCAGTGCTGGATTGACATACTGGATCTATACAGGGTGGCAGGGACATCGACGCGAAAACGTTACCATGGATTCAGTAAGTCATTCTGAATGCCCCTGCGTTGAAACATTTCGTCGTTTTTTTTTTTTTTAATCTGCTATGTCATACATTTTGACTGCGTGGGTATTGCACTTTTCTATGGAACAGCAGATTCTTTTAATAACCGACAAAAAATTTAAACGCAAGGGTTCAGAATCATATACTGAATCCATGATAAAAGTTTTCGCGTTGATGTCCCTACCACCACCCTGTATAATATAATAGAGCTGCAATTTGCAAATAACCTAAGTACCTATGATTTTAATTCGTGTGTTGCCTCACCGCATTCCCATTAAAATTAACTTAATCTCCAACGAATTTTGAACGCGTCCACCACAGATGATCGTGTTCGGTTACGACTGCATGAGCCTCGGTGATATCACCCACGAGATTATGCACGTGCTTGGCTTTGCACACGAACACGTGCGTCCTGACAGGGACCAGCACATCACCATTTTATGGGACAACATTAAACCAGGTGAGGAACCGACCTTCGATTACTAAGAACCTAGTACTTCTGTACACAATTGTCAAATGAATAAAACTTAGGAGAGACCTCATGATGTTGGTTCAAATAGTATTCTATTTGAACCAACATCATGTAAGATGAATAAAAAATTAAAACAATGTTTGTCTACCTCCGTTTTCAGGATACCGAAAGTATTTCGAAGTTCACGATACGTACGTTGTTGAAGGTCTGCCTTACGACTACGCCAGCATCATGCACTACCCACCAAAAGCATTCTCCAAAAATGGCAAAGTCACCATTTTGACCAAAGTAATATTTTTTTTTCTTTCTAGTAATTTGTAATTTTTTTATTTTGAATAAAATCTGGTTTATAAAAGGTCTTAAAAAAAAAAACTAGTACTCTTCAAACTTCTTACCAGTAACTTATTTTCGTGACTTTTTCTTACGGCCTACTCCACCAATATTCTTCCGTCCCCAGTCTGGCATCAAAATTGGTCAACGCGAAGGTCTCAGCGACCTCGACATGGAAAAAATTGGCATATTGTACTCAAATGAGTGCAAGAAACGCGATCATGAGTACTATCTGAAGACCTGTCCCAGTGTGTCCAAAACCGACGCGGCACCAATCGTAAATGTCCCACAGCAGGAGATCGATGATTACTTCGAAGCTAGACTCTGGCCCTACGGAATAATTAATTACAAACTAAGAGATCTGCTGGAGTTTTGTAAGTTGTCTACACTAGGTATTCATTATTTGATGTAACACAGGAGCTCGTAGGTTAGTTATTGAGTTAACATTTAACATAAAACACAATTAGATACACACCAACCGATAAAGGCCAAAATAGGTTAACATTACACAAACCATTGGAAGTTTTTAGAGGATCTGGTTAAACCCTTTACTCAGTGGCGGATTTGCCCTAAGGCCCAGTAGGCCCGGGCCTAGGGCGGCCAGATATTAGGGGCGGCCAATCATGACAAAAAATCACTGATGATAACACGAAATAACTCAAAAGTACCTATATTTTTAAACGTTCGCGCACATTATGGCGGGCCGCACTGGACCGCATCGTACCTATAACAATAATAACTTAAAACCATTTAAAAATATGTCCAAATAACTAATTGAAACGCGTCATAGAATTTCGTGGCGCCAACGCGACTCATAGTTAACGAAATTTCTGAACCGATTTCGGTAAAAAGTTGTCAATAAAGTAAATTCATTATGATGGTTGCTGAGAGAGGGGCGGCTGATACTTACTACATGGCCTGGGGCCTAGGGCGGCCAAGACTGCAAATCCGCCACTGCCTTTACTGCCAGTTTAATAATTCTTGACAAAGCAAAGCTTATTATAAGAACTTCAAATAATTTAACTCTACTTTACATTTCAGCTTCTGAAGAACTACACAACATACACGAAGTCATACGTCACATAGAAAAAGAGACGTGTTTAGAATTCCGAGGTCTTGACACTTCTGATAACGCGATTCCGAAAGGATACGAGGTTTCATCAGAAGAGAACCAATTCAATGACGAAGAAAGAGTTAATTTAGTAATATTAGGTACTTCTGGAGAAAACGAAACTAAAGCTATACTTCCCGATTCCTCGACGTCGAGTGAAGAAGAACCACGAAATTTGATGATGGACAACCTAATTATAGATCCTCTTAAAACTGTCAGAAAGGGTGTGAATGTGAAAAATATCGGTGATGTCAAAGGAAAAGCAGCCAATATTGGCGTCAAGGGAAAGATTGCCAACATTGGCGCTAAGGAAAAAGAAGCCAATCTTGGCGCCAAGGGAAAAAATGCCAATATTGGCGCCAAAGAAAGGACTGCCAATGTTACCAGTAAGTGATTTAGTGTTTGTGGATTTAAATTTTCCTATTTAATTGAAAACTGATTGAAGTTCACTTAATTTGAGTTTGAACCCAACTCAGAGTAGATACATATAGTAGAATTCTGATGATCATTATGCGTATAAGTTATTTAGTGTTTCCGTTTTTTTCTTTGTATACTTGTTATACTTATGTATATTATAATATTTAAGACGTAGAAACATAACCACTAAATAAATGACTAGATACTAAAAATGGATAAATAAAAAGGATAAAATAAAATAGTCCTTCTGACCGAATTTCGGCCATGGCGGCGAATCTCAGCGAAGTCTTCGGCGCGGGAGATATTATGAGCTCAGCTCGGGTGCACTCTTTCTTCCTTCACTCTCATAGCCCGATGGGACGGCAATCCGACACGACCGAAGAGGGATCAGGCGCAACACTTATTGTTAAATGTCGCAGCATCATGCTGAGACAGGAGCCTTTTGGCGTCGTACAGGACTTTCTGGTTTTTTTATATTACTTTGGTTTTAAATTTTTATTTGTGGTTTTTAATTTGTGATTTCCTGTGGGAGCCTCAATAAATACTGTTTCTTTCCTCTTTCTTTCTTTGTTCCTTCTTTGTTCTTTCTTTCTTCTTTCTTTCTTTCTTCTTTCTTTCTTTCTTCTTTCTTTCTTTCTATCTCTTTCTTTTTGAGGCATGGGGGTAACAAACCGTATTCAAATCAAACTATAACTCCAGGCTGTTACTAAAAATTTCCTAATGGAAAAACCCAGTAACACTTGGCCGGACCTGGAAATCGAACCCAGGATCCCACAACCAAATCAAATCAAATCAAATCAAATAATTTATTTGCATAATACATGTTAAAAAGGTGTTACAGGTATAAAAGGTACATTGCATTATAACCAGTGATCGGAGTAGGTAGATTGAACTGGGGTCATTGATCCGAAACGTATATATTACTATGGACATTCCTCCGGAATTGGTGGATTATTAAAAAAAAACCGGAACTTATGTAGGAATTGTATTCTGCCAGAGTGGAAGGAGTCATTTGATGATTTGCCATCCTCAAAAAAAAGGTAGGAATTGTAATAAAATGAGCAATTTTATTCTTTATTATTCTTCCAATTTTTTTTTTTTGTCACGTTTTGACAAAACCCAACGACCAATCAGAACAAAGGATCATGGGTGGTACAATAACCGGTTATCAGAACAATGCGTACGCCCGCCGACGACATGCCAGGTAGTTCACTCGTTTACTTCGGTTCGTAGAGTGCGCATCTTTGTTTGTTACTGTGTTGTGAAAACGTTACTTGACCCTGGCTTGTGTAATATCACTACCAACATTAACAATATTTAATTGAATCCGGAAATACCGGAATTACTTTCCGGAAAAATGGCTTATCCATGTTATTCTTTCTGTGTGCATTTATGATATAAGTACTAAAAATCAATCTACCTACTCCGATCACTGATTATAACCTAATAAGGTGTGCAAATTAATATCTTAGGTACTAATCGCAACATTAATTAAACAGAATAAATTTTAAATTAAGATTCATTAAATAATAAGATACATTAAATAAAGAAATGTCAAATCAAAATTCACCAGCAATCGAAACCGTCAAAAAAACAAAATCATTCATAACTTAAGTAATTAAAATCCATTACGCTGATTCACCGTCCGACTAAGAAAGCGTTTGAAATGTAGCTGAACTGAAATACAGTTATGAAACAAAGTGCAATCTGATGTAACGAGTGTTATGAGCTGCACGCGATCAAAAGAAAGTTAGCGTTTTATTTCACCATATTGTGCCTTTACACTCCGTTGTATAGTTGTTCTCTTTGCATATTGAGGTTGTAATGAACACTTAAAAAACATTAGGCATATTTTCTGCAATATCTTAGTAGTACCGTCTCTTACGTTTCAGCTACTTCACCATTGGCATATTTATTTATTTATTTAAACTTTTCACACTCAAAAAAGTACAAAGGCGGACTTAATGCCTTAGGCATTCTCTACCAGTCAACCAAGGGTGGTGAAGAGATTAGATTGCAGGTGCTCGATATGAGAGGAACAAAGATAAATTTAAAAAAAGTATTCTAATGCATTATAACTAAAATACATATTTACTATAATATATACCTATATTATATATACATATATACGAATTCAAGGGAGAGAGGTGTTGAGATGACTCTACTCTATTTATTTTGAAAATAACTCCGCAATTTCCGCTTTAATGCATACCGACTGGTGGCCGTCCTGATATCAAGAGGAAGCGCATTCCAAAGAAGAATGGACTGAATATGAAAGGAAGAATGAACAAAGTCAGAAGTATGAGAAGGACAGAGTAGCATATTCTCCCGGACGATGGCATAAGGCTCTACCCCTATTACATGGGACTTAAACATAACTGGCGAAATCTGGTTTTACCTTAGGTACACCTGCTTAACCCTTTGTACAATATAGGCATGATATTATATTATTCTCCATATTTTTATTGCCTTCCGTTATTGCTACCTAATTACGAACACTCAGCACGCGTAGCATGATCATCGTAGAATAGACAAAATGACAGATAAACAATCACAATCTTTCATTTTGTCTATTCTTCCGTCGACAAAACCAGTCAGATGTAGTCAGGTTCACTCGTTTCATTCTCTAGCTAATCTGCGTTCGCAATTTATTTGCCAAACATGTAAACAAACACGATTTTTAGGAAAAACAACTGTAATGCTCACACATAAGGTTCAGTTTGCGCTACAACTTCATATTTTTTAGGACTTTTTCAACAGTACTAGTCAGTCTAAAATCTACTTTATTCACACTTACTTAAAGTTGATGTTTGTTTAAGTGGAAATAACGTCAATTGGAAAAAGGATTTGAATAAACCCTAAACCCGCTGTTATAATTACTATTCCTATTCCGTTGTTTAAAAAGCACGTAGGTACATACGCCTTGAAATTCTAAAATAACAGTCAGTAAAATGATACCGTTTTATTTAACATAACTTACTTAACGATGACCTATTGACATGAGGTTCCACATTTATACAGGAAAGCAATCCGTCCTTCGGAGAAAGAGAGCCGTTCCACCTCTTCCATCGAGGAGACATCAAAACAACATCGTGGTGCTGTCCCGGTCACCACTACCAGGCTGCACCTGTCCCCAACCTGGGAGACCTGATGGAAGCTATGTAATTTTTGTAACTCCTCTATCTACTAGGTGGTCTACAGCAAATTGCGTAAAATTAACGAGGGGAGCATTACAATACTTGCACCCCAATTGTGTATAGGGTTGCCAGATGTCCGGGAAATCCGGGAACGTTCCGGAATTTTGCACCTTGTCCCGTGTCCAGTAAAAAGACTTTACAGTCCCGAATTCCGAACATCTATTACTTTTTTCTCCTTTTGCGAAAGAATATTTAGCCTGCTAAATAGTTTATGAACTAGAGAGCGAAACAGAATGTCCGTGGATTTGATTGATCAAGTCCGAACTGCAGACTTGTATCAATATTGACGTTTCTTGTTTATATTGAAAGGCTGTCAAGAGTTTTATAAGCACTCGTGTTGATTTCCTACCAAAGTTTACCTACTACTTTACTAATTAACAAGCAGGTACTCAATTTTGTTGATTTTTTATAAAAAAAAAAAATTCACAATATGTATTGAGGTAGTTAGGTAATTAGGGTTCCGTAGCCAAATGGCAAAAAACGGATTCCTTATAGATTCGTCATGTCTGTCTGTCTGTCCGTCCGTATGTCACAGCCACTTTTTCCGAAACTATAAGAACTATACTGTTGAAACTTGATAAGTATGTGTATTCTGTGAACCGCATTAAGTTTTCACACAAAAATAGAAAAAAAACAATAAATTTTGGGGGTTCCCCATACTTAGAACTGAAACTCAAAATTTTTTTTTTTCATCAAACCCGTTTGGGGTATCTATGGATAGGTCTTCAAAAATTATATTGAGGTTTCTAATATTTTTTTTTTCTAAACTGAATAGTTTGCGCGAGAGACACTTCTAAAGTGGTTAAATGTGTGTCGCCCCCCTGTAACTTCTAAAATAAGAGAATGATAAAACTAAAAAAAATATATGATGTACATAACCATGTAAACTTCCACCGGAAATTGGTTTGAACGAGATCTAGTAAGTAGTTTTTTTTAATACGTCATATTTGCTAAATATTGAACGGCGGTACGGAACCCTTCGTGTGCGAGTCCAAGTCGCACTTGGCCGGTTTTTTTTACTTTAAATGAGAGTAAAGGCTCGTGCAGACCAGCGCGAGTTGTCGCGCGACGCGACACGAACAATACAATTTCTAAGAAAACTTCACAGTATAACAATAACCGGTGTCGCGTCGCGCGACAAGTCGCGCTGGTCTGCACAGGCCTTTATTACTTATATTTGAAAATAATTTGTATTTTTCTTTTCCGTTTCAAAAACCAACAAGTAAAAAAATTATTGAGGCTTCATTAAACACTTATTTATTTTCATATATTTTTACTGCGGCCCGACTCGGCTACCCTAGTAGTTTCCCGGAAATGATAAGCCTTTACCTGGTAACCCTAATTGTGTAACACATTTTAATCACAATCTGTAGGATATTGAAGGAATTTCCTAATCCATTTTTCATAGTTCGTATTTTTTAAATATATCTGCTCGACAACGTACTTATCCAAATAACGCAAGGAATATTGTTGGATTGGTATTCCAAATGTGTTTGGTATTGTAAACGAGGTAGATAGGTGATACCTATACTCTCCGCAAGTGGCACGTCAAAACATGGCTAATTAGCCTGGTTACGTATCGTCTTGTCTCTTTTTCGCCCCCAATAATTAAGACATGCTGTCCTACTTCCACGTGTCATCTAATAGTGCCGTTTTTGATGATCGAATGTTAGATAAGTCAGAAACTGATTTATAATATCATTGCTGACTGGCATATTTTATCACGTTGGTGCCGACACGAGAGATAAAAATGTTGTAGGAAAACTGAATAACTTCTTTGACAGTATCTACTTAACATTGATATAATGTGTGTCGATCCAGCGTAAAACTAATCACCAACACGCAACGCGCAAATTAACGTTTTAACCAATCAAACTGATATTATTATAAAATTTTCGAAGCCCAGAAACTTCCATCTGTAGAATATATTCAGAATAACTGGTCCTATTATTCCACAATAGGGAAGTTGATAATTTGTCCGTCAGATAAATTATTAAAAAATATTGGACACGTATAGAGTTAAAATGTGGCATGACTTCACTCTCCGGTAGATTTTATACTGTATTATGACGTAGCGAGCCCCCGCTCCCCAACTTTCATGCGTTTTATCTAAACCATTTTTTATTAATATGATAAAGCAATAAGCGTAAATTTGTGTTTTAAATATTTTTTCCCACAGCGAACATCCCTATTCTCCTAATTGCACCGACCATATTTTGTCGCTGAATCACGCAAAGGTTGACTGGCAGAAAATGCCCACGTCTCTAGAGTGCTTCAAGTATGGATAAAATAAAGTTAACCAGATCTTCATACAGGATATATATACACTTCCAGGTGTTGAAGATCAACACGGACTGCTTCAACTCCGTGAACGATCTGCTGCACCTGTTCGTGCACGTGCTGGGTTTGGACCACCAGCACAATATGCACGACAGGGATTCCTACCTACACGTCGTTTGGGACGAACTTACGGAGGGTAATATACTCCATCTTTAGCACAAGCATAGCATTATCAGACTACTAGGACACAACCTCCTCTTTGTGAGGAGTGAGCCGTAATTCACCACGCGGGCCCAGTGCGGATTGGATGGATGTCACATGCCTACGATTTTTTTTTTGTTCTGGTACATGCCGGTTTTTGTATTGATGCATTGCTCTCAAAAAGTAAACTGCTTGATCAAAACTACTAAAAGCATTTACTTATCGAACGTTATTTGACTCTGCCAATTCCTGCTTGTATTCGCTTTCGCACTAGTTCAGAAGTGACCATGTTCATGTTGATTGATACCTAAATATTATTTAATTGAAACAGACGTAAAACAAGAAATGAAGAAAAAGCTGCCACCGGCTGCATCCGTGGGCTTCCAGTATGACTATGAGAGCGTGATGCATTACCCCTGGCTGCAGATCAAGAACGGAAAAAGTAATATGATGTACCCTATATGGGTAAGTGTAGCCTGCTTCTCCATCATCACCTTTGAAAAATTAAAAAAACTCAGAACTCAAAGCATTATATTTCAAATAAACCAATTACTGTACTACTACTGGTACTTACTTTTGAATTGTCAAGGGGTCGGTCAGTCAGAAAGATGAAGCTAGTTGCCCATTCCAACGCGTAGTAGATTCCTATGGAGAAGAACGGGCAAGAAACTCCACGGACACTCTTTTAAGTCAGAATATTGTTACAAAATATTAGTTACATCATTCATGTTGAAATTATACATGTGAGAACAATGTAGAAAAACGTGCACGTCCGTAATAAAAATATAAAAACAAATACAATTAAAAAATTAAAATAAGCCGTGGCAGCTAAGAGATGACCAGTCCCCACTGACGGCGCCCGTTCACGAACATGACGCATGGATCATTTAGCTCAAACATTTTGAAGGGACCTTAATGATCCGACACACACGCCACCACCAGCGAGTCATTTGAATGAGTATGACATACTCTCAGCCGCCAGGGCACATTCAAATCAATGAAAGACGTACCACATACACATGTGCTATAAAATTATATAATACTAAGAGATTGAATTTATACAATGTAAAGATAGTTTTACAATCTTCAGCAGCTCCAACAATATTTTCGAATGCTAATCAATTAGTTTATGCACCCTTGTGGAGCTAGACCAGCGTCGAGCCAAGCAATATGCTTGGCAGCATAGTGTACGTTTTATACAAGATTTAAATTTCGTTTCATTCAGTTGGAGTACATATGTCGGGAGCTATTTTATTGTAACATTTTAAACAGTACCCCATGAAGGATGAGTCTACTTTAGCCAGTCTGAAACCCGGTTGAACTAATTGCTTCCTATTTCTAGTACTATAATTGTGTCTATCACATGTAAAATCTGTCTTTAGATTATTCCTAACGTACATGATGTTTTCGTTTTCATAGATATATTGACAAGGTACCGTCATATCTTTAAACAGTTCCCTTAGGGAATCGCGACCGCGGACGCAATATTGCTCTGATGGCTCTTTTCTGCAGAATAAAAATAGACTCGATATCTGCAGCCCGTCCCCATAGCAAAATTCCGTAAGACATGATACCATAAAAGTAACTGAAATAGACTAGCCTCGCGGTATCTACATCAGTAAATTGACGGATTTTTCTGACAGCTTATGCTGGTGAACTTAGCCGTCCTGCAAGAGATGTTAAATGTGGACCCCATTGCAGCCTTGAGTCGAACATGATCCCCAAGAAAACAGTTTTATCGACGAATTCTAGTTTCTTCCTCCTATTCAATACTAAGTCACAATCACTACTTTTAACATTCGGTAAAGCAAAGCCTATGAATTTAGTTTTTTTCCCATTTATTACTAAATTATTAGCAGTGAACCAATTTTGAACCTGCAGTAGGGCGTTATTTACGTCGTCAAGATTTGATACATGTCTATTTATATTAAAAATCAGAGAAGTATCGTCAAGAAATAACACCATTTGTGGTTGTTTTTTCTAATAAATGGGGTAGATCATTAATATATACAAAAAATTGGAAAGGACCCAATATCGGGCCTTGTGGAACACTCATTTGTAGCCGACTACAGCTAAGCAAAAGAGAGGGTGATTTTGACCGGTATGTATGTATGTTCATGTGTTACCTCCATAACTTCTAAACTGCTGGTCATAATTTTTTCCTTTAAGACCGAGGAAAAACGAGTGAAAGCTTTGTCACTTAACATTCTGTAAACGCTTAGACGGGGAACTTAAATTACTCAATTCTGGGCATTTGCCAAATAGTTCCACTACCGCCGGCTATTGTTGACTAAGTTGGTAACCATTATTGTTGAAAAAATTACCCGGTATAGCCGCTCAAGTGCGGTATTTGATTATTGTTTTTTTTTTTTATACAGAGCGATGGCTGGGCAATGGGCCATTGGCAGGGCCTGAGTTCAATTGACATCCAGAAGATTAATCTTCTGTACTTCCAACAATGCCTGAAGAGGAAGCAACAGGCTGAAGACGCGGAAAAAAATATCAAAAAAGAAGAAAATTACGATTCATATTCCGAGTAATAAGACCACAAATCAGACGCTGATGATGAGCTCAAAATACAAAAATAAACAAGTTTTCTCGAAAAAAGGAGTTTATTATTATTACCTACTAGCTTTTGCTCGCAGTGTCACCCGAGTGGACGACAGAGAACGACAAAAAGCGAAAACGTTAAAATTATCCCACGGAAACGTATTACAGCACGCTTAACATGACTAACGGGTTTTTTCGACGGAAGAATAGACAAAATGACAGATTGTGATTGTGAATCTGTCATTTTGTCTATTCTTCCGTCGACAAAACCCGTTTCTATTGTGGTCATACTACGCGTGCAGGGAATAAAAAATATCCTGTGTCCTATTCTAATCCTTTAACCCGAGTGCCAATTTTTATCCAAATCTGTTCAGAATAGATTAATCAATTAACAAACATCAATATTCACAAACACCCGGATATTTATAATTTTACTAGGAAGGAAGTAGGACAGGATAGGATAAAATAATAAAGCGCTATTTCAAAGCATCACGTAAGTATCTAATTAAATGAAAAACTTGCATATTCGTGTAATCTACCAAAACCTTTAGGTTAGGTAAGTTTGGTTTGCCTAATTGTTGTCAACATTAGGGCAAGCAAGACTGATTGTTTTGTTAATGTATTTTTTAATTTTGTATTTACCAAGTAAGGACATTAGGAATCAGTATCGTCGTGAAGTGGATCACTATTTCCAGATTCTTCTTCTGGTTGTACAGCCTGGTCTTCATCATAATCACCATAATCATCATCATCACCATCATCCGCTTTTAGGACATTCTGGCACGTTTGTAATAGTTTTCCAACTTTGCGCCTGTTGCATTCGTGACCGTATGCTAGCCGGAGTTTCATGACGTCGAGTTGGGATAACTTGTCCAACGGTGCTATCATTAGGCCTGAGATCTGAAAATTTTGGTATTTTGAGTTGATTAGGGATACAGAAACTCGACGCAACCGATCGGCTGACCCTATCATGTAGCATAGGACCTAATCATTGCAAACAATTCTCGACCGCCACTAATTAGCTATCATTAGTAGTTAAATTCTGGCCTGACTCAATTTCTAACATGGCCATTGACATGAGAAGAAGAAGTGGAAGAAACCTTAACTTGGGCTTCCATAGGCCTTCCACTGCATAGAAGATTCAGTTAAAAGCTTTTGCTGATAAACACTTGAAAAACAACTTTCAAGATCGATTTGGAATATTAAAATACCGCTGTTTTACCGTCGCGATTTTGGCAGGCGAATCGAGCTGAAGTAAAGTAGACAAGTCGACAGAAAATCGTACTTACAACACTGTTCAATCTTAGTTTTGAAATGAATTAAAACTTTATTGAGGAAGTGTTCGACGTTGATTTCACAAATCCTCAATAAATTAGAAACTAGTAAAATGTGAAATGTTTCACCATAGCTACTACAACCACATTATACTTTATTGTTCTCATAACTTTACCTTCATAGGGACCTAGGTCCTACTTGGCTCGTTATACTTAGCTCGTATTATTTTTAATGAATGCTACAGAGCTACACAACTGCTTAAAAATTGATCTAGTCAATCCCTAGCATCAGGTGGAACGATCTCACTTCACCTATAAAGTGCTCACGGTGAGATTTGAAATTACAGAATAGGCCGTCTGTTGAATCAAATTGTCTTTTCTCAAACATGCTTTGAAATTTTAGTATTATTTTGACAACCTTCTTCTAGATAAATCGAAAATGCTGTACAGGGTCAAATACATGGGAGCGGGCGGCCGGCAGTGTTAGTGTGAAAATCATAAGATCTGTCGTGTTTAGCGGCCGAATAAATTTCTATGAAAAGTTGAAAAGCCTTAACTGTCGTGTAATTTAAAAAGGGAACGCACTTTTTACTTCCAGTCTTCGACACATAGCAACCAAGGAGGTTACATATCAAAGGTTTTATTTAAATTTCGATTTGGCTTGCAAATAAAAAAGAAATAAAGGAACACATTTGCGTCGTTATCCGTCATTGATTCTGGAATTTATAATTAGTTTGCATTTCCGCGCATTATTTGAAAATAGTACTATACAAGCCTTGGCCGCAACCAGGCATTGATGGGCTCACGTATGTGTGCTTCGGCTTCGCCTCGGCCCATATTTTCACATTCGTCCATCAATAGTGCCGATTCTCTTGTGACAAATGCCTCTAAACTAGACTAAAAATCACTCCAATTTAGTTTATTCCTGTCAAACGACGATTTCCCATTCTGAAATAGACTAAAGTGACACAACTTAACTATATTTTAGTTTGACAGCACTAAGATAGTACTGAGTTTTTAGTTTAGTGAAAATGCCAATTTTGCTATTCTGAATTTGACATTTTTCACCTAAAATTTTGATGTAAAATACCAAACCAGACTAAATGTAATAATTTTTAATCGCGATTAAAAAGGTGTGGGTTAAAATAAGTTGTCATGAACTAAAATTCACACCACGACTTCACATGCAAAAACAGTACTGTATTTTTTTTTTCTTTTGCTTATATCTCGAAAATGGTGCGTCCTATCGCAAAAATAATGAAAATTTCGACCCCTTTATATAATCCTTAAACCCCTAAACCTGAACATGTAGGCAATAATTTTTCATGTTTTCCATACAAAAAGTGAAAAATTCCATATAAAACACGTCGCGGCGGCACCGGTTGCGCGCCTCCGGTTCTAAAAAAAATCACGGTTTAGGGCAAACCACGGGTACCACGTGGATTCGCGATTGTCAAATTCTATTTTAGTTGTGTCAAAATTAATTTTTAGTTTAGAGAATTTTATTTGCAGAATAGCTCTAAGATTTTCATAGTCCAAAGTAAGAAATTTTAGTAATAGTTTAGTTAGTTTAGTTCGGTGTACAAGAGAATCGGCACCAATGCCCCTTTTGCAGGCCGCGGCAGTCATCTACTATGGTCGACTTATAAATAGGTAAGTAACTGTAGTCTTCATAAGATAATACCAAAGGCAGTATAGTAGCTCCGCCGTCGACGCTGTAGGCTCGATCGTGGAAGTGCATGATACTCATAGAGTCGTACTCCACCATTTTGTGCGGCGTGTCGCCCGTTCGCATCCAGAATAAGGAACGGTACTCTGTCGAACAGTTTTAAAGAGTTAATTTTGTAAGTAGGTACCCTAGGACTTTTGTAGCTTAAACAGCTCACAACGCCACAGGCCTCCTCTCTGTGAGACGAAGTAGGCCTTTATCCACCACGCAGGCCCAGTGCGGATTGATGAAACTCACATTAAATCTTCGAATTTTTGGTTCTAGAACATGTCCGGTGTCTAGGTGTTAGGTGATTAAAAACTTTGCACAAAGTTAGTTTAATATGATATACGAGTAAAACTTCTCACTAGGCTGTATATTCTCCCAAATAATCCTGATGTACATGTCCCGCTGAGGATGCGTCACTTCGTCCCTAAACCCCAACGCGTGCAGCAATGCATGCAGTATGTCCCGACGCTGCATACAGTCGAAGCCCAGGATCAGGATCTGCAAAGGATTGTGAAAGAAGCTGAAAATTTTCGTTACAAGACAATGATTATTATCATTCATCATCATTGACAGCTACATACTGTTATATCTTTGGGGATATAATGGTGCAAAAAAAGGCCCGAATTGCAGTATACAATAATATTTATTTACGACGACGATGTTTTTAAAAGGCTTTTCTTTTGGGTATTGGCGGGAAAGTTCCTACAGTTAAATTATAAAAGTCACAACTTCACTGCGACTCTGACACTGATGGCGATGTTGCCATTGTAATAACCAGTGATCGGAGTAGGTAGATTGAACTGAGGTCATTGATCCGAAACGTATATATTACTATGGACATTCCTCCGGAATTGGTGGATTATTAAAAAAAAACCGGAACTTATGTAGGAATTGTATTCTGCCAGAGTGGAAGGAGTCATTTGATGATTTGCCATCCTCAAAAAAAAGGTAGGAATTGTAATAAAATGAGCAATTTTATTCTTTATTATTCTTCCTATTTTTTTTTTTGTCACGATTTGACAAAACCCAACGACCAATCATAACAAAGGATCATGGGTGGTACAGTAGTAATAATATCACTACCAACATTAACAATATTTAATTGAATCCGGAAATACCGGAATTACTTTCCGGAAAAATGGCTTATCCATGTTATTCTTTCTGTGTGCATTTATGATACAAGTACTAAAAATCAATCTACCTACTCCGATCACTGGTAATAACACATTAAAATGTTGCCACTTTTTTAAGGCTTTTTGTAAACCCTGAACACATACATAAAAACAGGCCTTTTTCCATGGGAGTAGGCTAAAACTACAGAACGCCACCTGCTGCGGTCCTTACATACTCTTTTTGCTTCTTTTACGGTCATATATCTAGTCATAAACATACGCTGGTTGCCAGTACTACGCACCTGACCTTTCTGAAGAACATCACCAATAAGGTCGGTTATGTCCTTCTAAGGCGTCCCTTCCCGGGAAAAAGGCGTGATTATAATGTATGTTTGTAGGTATCATTCTAGGCAGTCTTATGGCTTTTGGGCCACACTTCCCTGGTATATGCGAGTCTCATCCAGGACTTCGCGGTCCTTTGTAAGTACTACTTACCAACCAAAAGACCATCGTGTTTTGGTTGGAAAACATCGAAATCGACCGTCGCGCCTCCTGATTTTAGTTAATACCACAATAGCTGGCAACACTAACCTTGCGTTTGCACTGGCGAAACATTCACATAAAATCATTTTGAAATCTGTGTTTTCTGACAATAAATGTATCGGCTCGCTTTCGCATTGTCACGCAACTTGTTGACGCGAAACATGTTTGACGTTTCATACCACTTGACATGTTTAAGAATCATGCAACATGTTTCCACTACATGTTTCGATGTTTGGAAAATACTAAGATCTGTCTTAAAACTTACTCATGTTGCGTGCAGTGCGAACGCAAATTCAACAAAACAAGTTATGAGATTTATTTCATGTGGGTTTCTTGGTGCAAACGCATAATATAATGACTATTCACGATGCGTTGACAACCTTAGGGCTGACATACATGATAATTCTACCTACATCCTAATCTAACCCGTGAATATACGAAGCACACACATACGACCGATAATACATTCCAGGGTTATACCATCTAACCTATCTCAACGAATCATATCCCTGCATAACTTAGTGAACAATATTATAAATAAAAGTCTTACAGCTTTTGTAAGAATAGTAACACCTTCTTCACGTAGCGTCGAATGCGAGCATTCCCTGTCACCATTAGGGTTCTGGATAATAAGCCAGGGGATGAGGGCCTGTACTCCCGGCGGAGGCTTCTCTTCCATGTCCTGGAAGACCACGCAGGAAGAGCTCTCTATAGTGTGCATGGCTGCGTGTATGCGATCAACTATTATTTGGTCTAGTAACAAAATAATAGGTGGTTAGGTTAGGTAGGACTGTTTTTCACTGACACGTCCGTGTGGTTCCGGACGTAAAGAATAGTACCATCCCATTTCTTCTCGTGGGTGTCGTAAAAGGTGACTTAAGGAACACACTAGAGAATGGGCAGCAACGTTCTCTGTGCATTTTAACACCATACTGCGATCGCGACCCCGCCTGCCAAGCGTGGCGATTATGGCAAACCCCCCCATTTGGGGGAGGCTGAACATAGGTCCAGCAGTGGGCGTATTTCGGCTGAAATGATAATAATGATGATGTACCTGAAACGCAGTAGGCTACTGCGTTTTCGGTTATAGGCTAAGTAGGTACCGACGCAGACATTAATCAATCTGCCTAGCCTTTTCCCAATTATGTTGGGGTCGGCTTTAAGTCTAACCGGATGCAGCTGAATACCAGTAGGTATTTCACATGGAGCGACTGCCTATCTGACATCCACAAGACCACAACCCAGTTACTGGGTAACACGATACCCCTTAGTAAGACTGGTTATCAGACTTTCGGGCTACTGGCGAACATCCAAGAATGACAGCCGGGATCAACGGCATAACGAGCTTTCCGCGGGACGGAGTTGTCTCGGTATGTTAAGACCCATCCACGGACTGACCGCGTCAAGCGTAGCTTAACCTGATCGATCGACGCGTGCGGAAATTAATATTACACATGTATTCGTGTATAGATATTATTATACAAAGAATATAAAAAAGTGAGAAAGATGTTGCGGATATTTTGATATTTTATCTGACGTAGAAATATTGTTTTAACCGCCACGCAGCTGCTAATTATGCTTGTATGTGTTGTAAATAGTTGAAGCAAACCTTTTTTTTTTTTTTGAGGATGGGAAATCATCAAATGACTTCTCCCGCTCTGGGCGGAGCGAGAGGGCGTGTCAGACTTTTACTGACTAAAACCCACCCGTGTTCCTTCCGTCGCCCGTGTCCCTGGGCCGCGATATCCCTTTCGGACAAACCCGCAACCCCAGCAGGAGTTGAAGCAAACCTGCTATCTAATTTCGCAACATATTTTAGTAAACGATTACGACTAATCTGTTTCATTTTGACAGTTCAACAACATTCATTGCGTTATTTACGTTGCTAAGCATAATTCATTTAAATGTCATGGTTCTAAGGTAGCCGTAAGCCGTAAGGTAGTAAATCTCGTGTCAAACGAATGGTAGTCTGTGTAATGTTTTTTTTATTAATTTAATTTATTTCTAATGTATATTATATAAACATATTAGCTTTCTGCACTCCTTCTCCATAAAAACTTTAACTGTGCCAAATTTCATACTTCTCCGTCCGCGTAATTTTCGTAAAAAGGGGTACAAAATGTTTGCTTCACATATAATAATCGATAGTTTCACTTACCATACTGTTCATCAATGACATAGGGAACAACTCCTGCGGGCCAATCGAAAGTGGCCGGTGTATTTTCTGTTGAAGGTGAAGATGGTACTGAAAACATTTTTATTTTTAGGTAGATAAATAAGTTTTTATCGTAAGTTCTCTAATGTGTTGAGTCAACGTTCTGGAAATTGAGCTCAAACTATCATCGGGTTGCCGACAGGTATCGGGTAGCGTAATTACAAAGGCGGATGCAACACAGACACCCATAGTACACTCATAATTGAATGCGTAGACAAGAGGAAGTGTTTCTATTTCAGCTTGCAAGATTTAACCCCTGCCCAACCCTTTGAAAAAATCCGTTCTGCTGTGCATCTTTCTAAGATGTTTAACTTCAACATGAATGATGTAACCAATATTTTGTAACCATATTTTGATTTAAAAGAGTGTCCGTGGACTTTCTTGCCCGTTCTTCTCCATAGGTACCTACTTACTACACTTTAGAATGAGCAACTAACTTCACCGACCCCTTGAAAATTCAAAAGTGCCTGTAATTGGTTTATTTAAAACTAGCTTCCGCCAGCGGTTTCGCCCGCGTGATATCTTTATAAATTATAATCTATAGCTACTCCTATTGATAATATAACATTAAACTTGAGAAAGAATTAAAAAAATCAGTCCAGTAGTTTTTGAGTGTATTCATTACAAAAATACATACAGAAACTTTGAGTTTGGGTTTTGAGTTTGACAGGCGAGTGGTGTTATGAAGAAATCTCATTACCGGATCTTTTTCGCGCAAGTGGATTCACTCATGGTATATAATAATATACTTCGCCAGGTATAGCATTCCGAGACACAGTGGTCACGTGGGTGACACAAGTCTACGTCATCACATCTGTGTTACCAGAAGTTTGTAATAATAACTCCCCAACCACCTTTATTACCTGTGCGAATCCCGTACGAGTGTGATTAGCAGTGATCGGAGTAGGTAGATTGAACTGGGGTCATTGATCCGAAACGTATATATTACTATGGACATTCCTCCGGAATTGGTGGATTATTAAAAAAAAACCGGAACTTATGTAGGAATTGTATTCTGCCAGAGTGGAAGGAGTCATTTGATGATTTGCCATCCTCAAAAAAAAGGTAGGAATTGTAATAAAATGAGCAATTTTATTCTTTATTATTCTTCCTATTTTTTTTTTTTGTCACGATTTGACAAAACCCAACGACCAATCAGAACAAAGGATCATGGGTGGTACAGTAGTAATAATATCACTACCAACATTAACAATATTTAATTGAATCCGGAAATACCGGAATTGCTTTCCGGAAAAATGGCTTATCCATGTTATTCTTTCTGTGTGCATTTATGATACAAGTACTAAAAATCAATCTACCTACTCCGATCACTGGTGATTAGACACACGAAACGACAATTTAAAACTTTTGTACATATTTTTTAACAAATGGTGGTTGAAAATCTTTCCTTTATCGTGTTTTGTTGCAATAAAGTGGCAGCTGGATAGTGACGTAAGCATGTGTTAGTCCCGGAATGCCAGACCTTGTTTTATTAGAGATTGGATTCGCGCAAGTGTCCAGCGTTTTGAACGCGTCGTAATTTGAACGCGTCGTAATTTCTGCCCGAATACATACAGATGCTATGTTAAAAGCATTGCTTTCGTCTCTTAATTTCGGCAGGTGTGTCTGTGTCATTAATCCCCCCACCCACCTAACCAAGACAAAGTGGAAAATAATAAATAGGTACATACAATGGAAATTCACGTTTTCTTCTTCTGAATTACCGTTTTCTTCTTCCGTTTCAGAGCTTTCCAAAGCCACATACTGGCACAATACAATTATTATAACTAAAAAAAGGCTATGCGATAAACTCATAACCTCCATTATTTTGTGTCGGTTATGAAGTGTGTGACAAAATAAATACCAAATCTATAAAAAAAACATTTTTCAACGGCTATGAAATCCAATCCTGATTTTCTTTTATTGTAACTCGTAAACCGATCCAATAAAATATTATAAAAGTACCTACGTACGTAAGAGTAAGGGGAGACCTGTCGGTCGATTCTGTAAAAATATTAACGTGAAGCTTTGGTGAAGTGAGCGTAAAGTGAGCTGTCACTGCCACAGAATCGACCGGCAGGATGCTAGGGATTAACACTATTGACAGCTCACTTCACACTCACTTCACCTAAGTTTCACGGTGATTCTGTAAAAATATCACCGTCATGTTTCACGATCTCCCGTTTATCTTTTGAATAACTCCTGATTCGAGAATGATTCCTCCTGATTCCTCTAGGAAGAGTTTTTTTTATTTATTTTTTACGAAATTAATTTCAATTTTTGTTTTCACCAAAAAGCCCTTAACAATTTCCTTAGGACTAAAACATAAAAGGTCAATATTTAAATACTCTGACTCCTAAACTAGGTATAGTGGTGTAGGTTACCGTAACTTAGGAGTCAGTGATTGTCCGTAGCAACAAAGCCATATAAACAATGTGAGTAGGTAATTTGGATTTTTTTTACAATGAATGGTAGAAAACAGAATTATAATTTCTATAAAGATTTAAAAAGAAACACAAATGTTAAATGTTTATGCATATGATGAAACGTGTGTGTAGTGTGTAAGTGTAGGGTGTTTGTGTGTATGTGTAGGCTGTGTGTGTGTGTAACTGTAGGGTGTGTGTATGTGTAGGGTGTGTTTGTAGGTGTAGGGTGTGTGTGTGTATCCTATCCTATTAAATCTATATATACAAATATTGCTCATTTATTCATCTGGGAAAATTCGTTTTCGTATTTTCACCCAAGCAGAGCTCGGTCGCCCAAAGTTTAGAACAAGATAGCTACCTTAGAACACTGACATGGCAGTATGGAATTTGTAAGTACCTGCTACCATGGCAGCATGGAATTAGTACCTATGAACTATCCTCTACTAAGCATTCTCTATTTTCACCCAAGCAAAGCTCGGGCGACCAGGTACTGAGTAGAAATATAATAACACTGTAACCTGTAACAAATAACGCAATAGAAGATTCTCAGTAGTCAGTTTGGGTGGCACCACCCCACATGGACAAGCAGTACGCTGAATTGATACCTACTCTGTTCTGTTAATGTTCGACACTACTTGTACGTACTGTTTGTCAATAACTTTCCCGTGTAAGAAATCAACTCTACTTTTGATTGTAACTTGACCCATCCCGACTACACGTCAATAAATATGAGATATTATGCTCTTCTAAAATCGTAAAAACGCGGTAGAAAACCAGAAAGAAATAGTTCTATCAACGAAAAATGATTTGAATATGACGTGTAATAGCTCCACACTATGCTGGCGGCATGGCCGCCGTCACTGCCCTGCCGCCAGGCAAGCCGCGGTACGCCCGGTCCTGGCGCACAACGGATCGCAAAGCAAAAAGAAGGCGCAAAAGCCGGGGGTACGTGCCGCACGGCAAAAGCCGGCGGCATAGTGTGTAGGAGCCATTACGTAGTTTTGCGTCCGGCTACGTACGATATCACGGAACACTTCTATGATCGTGGTCCGACACGCACTTGACCGGTTTTTCGTAACGAAAAATCGATGATGGATACGTAATTGAAAACAGACTTCAGTATATTGGTGCCGGTATGTTTTGACTATTAAACCAATCACAACTGCACACGGTTTGACACGGTAAGCTGTCAAAGTGACATCGAAACGTTACGATCCATTTCGTGCAGAATAACCAATTGCGTTACTAAATAACCTAATTCTAAAAAGTTGAAGTTTAAATAAATATAGAACTAGACAATGCATAATACACCCAGCATGAAATTATTGCCAATATGAAACAAGAACATTTTATTGCCAATTTTTTTTAAATTTGAAATTCCGTAATAGGATGTACAATAACCTGAAACGGAATCACCAAACCAAATAGTGTAAATTGAAAAAGAAAACAAACCAAAATAGAATCAGTGAATGTGTCAATTGGTGTCAATAAATCGTTGCGATTCACGGTGTAACATTATTGGCTTTTATTTCGTAAAATACGTCCAGTAGTGAAACACCGAACATTCCAAGCTGAAGTCTTCTTCAATAACTAACAATGCGGCGTTATTCATTCCTATTTATCACTGTTTTAATTATATCTTTTGCTTACCAAGCATCGACCACATCCGGCTCTGTCGAATTAGACGAGTTCAGTTTTGATAAAATAACAAACAAATTTGAAGCAAGCCTTATTAAATTCGATGTGGCATTCCCGTACGGTGACAAGCATGAAGCATTCGTGGCTCTCGCAAAGGATTCGAAAGATGTGGAGGATCTTCTGATTGCGGAAGTCGGTGTGAAAGATTACGGTGAAAAAGACAATGAGGCCCTCGCGAAGAAGTATGGAGCAACCAAGGACAACTTCCCTGTGGTTAAGCTGTTCGTCAAAGGTAAATCTGAGCCGATCCCATTTGACGACTCGAAAGGATTTACAAGTGACGAACTGCGACGTTTTGTACGAGACAATAGTGGCTTATATTTGAGTTTGCCGGGCTGCGTGAAGGAATTCGATAAACTTGCGATACAGTTCATGAAAGGCAAGATAGATGAGAGAAAAAAAGTATTGAAGAAGACTGAAGACCTCCTGAAGAAAATGGACAAGGTAGAGTTAATTATATCTCATAGTTCCAACGACGTGGCGCGCCTGCACAATTAACCGTTATTTAGTACCTGAAACGTTCATGCTTTTTCAGCTGTAATAAACCCTAACAAAATAACTTAAATATTTTAAAACATTTTTCAGGAATCCTCTTCCGGAAAGATCTACAAAACAATTATGGAGAAGGTTCTAGAAAAAGGTGACGATTTCATTCAATCAGAACTTGACCGAGTGAAGAAGTTACTTAGCGGGAAAGTCTCCGATGAGAAGAAGAAGCAGCTAGGAACGCGAATCAATATTCTGCAGACATTCCAACTTTTAGACAAACAGTCAAAGGTTGCTAAAGATGACCTGTGATTGGTTGATCTACATTTTTGGCACTAATTCATGTTGTAGGATAGTTTACTACTATGGAGTTAATTTTTCTTGGTCCTCAACATGGCTATAAATCTGTAGGATGTACAAGAAATGTACATAGATTAATATCTTGTTTACATGACATGTTATGGCTCTAAATTGTATTTGTATTTTTTGTAGTGTTATTTCTTGTAATATTATTTCTTGTAGATAAATTACAAAATGCATTTGTCCCAAAAGTGTAAGCTTATTTCATAAAAAGTTACATTAGGGACTCGTACTTAATATTGAAAATGTTTACGGCAATTCCTTCCTATAAATCTACCTATTTATATTTACACATATTTTATGAACTCTTTAAAATGCTCCACTTATTTTTATATGAGCATTTTTTTATGTCAACCATGCATATCCAAAAGTAATCACAGATTAAAATCTAGTATTAGATACTATGCATAATATACTCATTCTCTTGATGTTTTCTAATATAATAAAGGGATAAAACACTACAAAAATAATAACATAATAGGTAATCAACATTATATTATTGCATTTAATAATATCTATAGACGACAAAACACAAATGAAATAAACATAAATGATGACGAAAAATTAAATGACGCGCGCCGCTACCGTATTTTACGTACAAGCCGCGGCGTGTACGTAAATTACGGTTGCGATGCGCGTCATTTCAGAGTGAACAAGCTATACCCTCTATTGGACTGCCTCGTTGGTATGCTGGTCGCAAGCACTACTGCTGAGCATGAGGTCCTGGGTCGGGCAGTGTTATTGGGTTATTCCATCTAGAATTTCTAAGTAGCAGCCCTGAGTCTGGATTCATGCCCAATTGATGGCAATAGGCTCGCCCCCACTACATGGGACTTAAACACAACTGCCAAAATCTGGGTGTACTATATATGTACATATATAGGTACATCTCTGCCTAACCGGGATCATATGTGTGATGTTATGTTAGTAATACCAAAGCATTTTAATTCCAAACATTCCAGTAAAATGTAACTATAGTTAATACTGAGCCAGTTTCGTTTCCAAATAGTTACCATTACCTTAATTGATGTCACGGTTGGGCTGACCATAGGTGTTAAGCACTGTTTTGTGTGTCCGTTAACCGGTAATATAGTTTTAATGTTTGTAAACGATTTTTGTTTTCTGATTTTAGGCTATGTTTATTATATTAGCATGAATTTGATACATGTTGACTAGCTGTGCCCAGCGTTTTCGATGTTAAATAACCTATAAGCTTCATCAAGAGTTGAATCCGGTTGGTAGGTAGTTCCACAGATTAACGCGTTCAAAAACAAATAAACCCTTCAGCTTTACTTTTTTTGTATTAGATGCTATATAGATATCTATTGGCTATAGCGTCCCGCATAGTTCATAACAGCTAACATGTCGCCTAAGTTATGAAAATGTGAATTTGTAAGTGCCTTTGAACAATTATAATTTGTAAGCCATATTTTCGCGCTTTAGGAACAAAAACACAAGTGGCTGCTATTGTTTAAACTTAACTTGACAATCACTAGACCATGGTAAAATAATATACCTACATCGCTAGACCACGGAGACGGTTGTGTTTTATTCTGCTTTTATTTAAATAAAACAGTAAAATCTGTTATGGAAAATGATGATTGACAAAACGTTAAAAAACCACACTTATCCCATGAAGTTGGTAGGTACAAAACGGCACATATTGGAACAAAAACACATCGCTCAAGTGGCTGCGATTGCAAATAGCTTGATTATAAATCTTTCTTCTTAATCATGCAATATATTTAAGTAAGTACTACCTCCTTCGATTGAAAATTAAACATTTTTTTTTTTTTTTTTTGTGGAAAAATAAGACATACTTTCCAAGCAATAAGGTTGAAAAAACTATGTTGCAAAATAAACCACAACATTATTTTATGGTATTATTTTTCCGGCCGTTATTGATACGCTAATCGAAAATCTAGTACTATTGTTGATCGAAGCATACAAGCCATATCTTTGAACATGAGGATTGTACTAAAGCTAGGGTTACAGCACAATCATTAAATTCATATTGTGGTTATGGAATTATTTAATAGCTTCTCACCGCTAATTCGTCGTCTGCATGAAATTTCTTGTTTTAACACAAAATATATCCTATGACATTCGACAATACTGAAGGTTCCCAAGAAAGAGTTTTCGAAATTGAAAGAATTTTCGGAATTGGATCAGTAGTTCCAAACTCACAAATTTTACCTTTTTTAACTGCAAGTTTTTGTTACACTCAAGTGTCCTCCCCCCCCCCTGCCAGCTAAATGGTTCTACTTGGATTTGTGAAAAAATTCACAGCAGTAGCATATATTATAACGAATTTAAAAGGAATAATATCACAGCTAATTAGGCTGTACAGGTGTAACGAGTAATAATCGACCAACTTAAATTTGCAGTTTGAAAAACATGTTCTCCCATACATTCCGTATTGAAGAACATGTTTTTCAAACTGCAATGTTAAGTTTGTTCTTGGGATAAATTCATCCCAACTACGGAACCTTTCATTGTGCGTGGTCCGACACGCACTTGGCCGGTTTTATAATATTTGTATTATAGATTTACTGTGGCTCCTAAAACCCTTGCTAATACACCTGTCTTTAAACAAAATATTTTATTAAGTTATTATTCACAATTGAGTTACTAAAGTTATTGATGCACAGCTGTGAGTGTGATCGCAATAAATAATTGTAAAACTAATATATTACGCTTTTTCTTTGTAGATTACTTACGTGTCGGTGTCCATACTGGTAGTGTACCATGAAAGAAGTTCACATCTAACCAGTTTGAAAACAAAATCCCGTGAACACGATGACCACATCTGTTACCGGCCCGGCTATAGAGCCGGGCCGGTAACAGATGTGGTCATTCTTGCTTGCAGCGCTCGGCGGCTATAGAGCCGCCGAGCGCTGCAAGCAAGAATAGTCCTTACGGTGGTTAGTTATGAACTTCTTTGATGGCACGTGGTCTCTTCTTTTCCCAACTATGTTGGGGTCGGCTTTCAGTATAACCGGATGCAGCTGAATGCTAGTATTTTACATGGAGCGACTAGCAAGACTGGTTGCCAGAATTTCGGGCTTCTGACTACCCGTAACGACTGTCAAAGATCTACAATTGACAGCCGGCACCAACGGCGTAACGTGCTTTCCGAGGAATACTATCATTACGATCCGTCCTTATTGCTTGGACATAAAGGCATTGCCAATGTCAAATTGTTACCACTGATGTGCGGTGGACTGTACATCCGGCGGGATTCCACAAATTGCCTCGTGCAAACTAACGTGACGCGACTCGACCAATACAATTTCTAAGAAAACTTCACGGTTTATCAATAACCGGTGTCGCGTCGCGCTTGTCTGCACGAAGCTTTGTTTGTTATGTTAGCAGATATTTCCCTGAACGATATCTGATGTTTTTATCTGACCTGAAAATTATCTTCAGTCACTCCATTTTCTTTTTATCCTTGTCCTCCCCCCCCCCCCCCCCCCACTCATCCTCCTCACACACCTCACATTTCTAACCTAATCCATTTCACCAAGTTCACAATTTTTCGATATTTTATAATCTAACGGGGACATATTTGTGTATCAATATATTTTCAGAAAGTACTCATTATGATCTTAATTCATTAGATACCAAACACGATATAATTATCTTATTTATTTTTTTCGGTAACCGTATAATCGCTATAAGCCACCATCTTGCATTTTATGTGACGTCACATAGCTCGCAGAACAACATGACGCTTCCAACGATACCTCGTTTGTCGAAATACGATAAGTAGTTTAGGGGATATGGCTTTATGAATGAACAGATGAGCATACATACATAGCCTGTTAAAATCAGAACCCTCCTTTGGCTTTGCCGTAGTTGGGTAAAAATAGCTATGTACTTTCTTAGTTGCCGAAGCGCATACTTTTTCTGGGAGACCTGTGTTTGTGGAATTAAACCCGGGACACGCAGCAACGCAACGAGCACCAAACTGTGCCGTAAGCCATAACGTAATGGAAAATATATTTGTAAATGGGACCTCAGAGTACCTACTTTTATATATATTAGGTACTAGCTGTTGCCCGCGACTTCGTCTGCGATGCAGGATGAAAAGTACCAAACAAACCAACTCACTTTCGCATTTATAATATTAGTTAGGTTAGAGGGACTCAAACCTGGGTACTGCAAAAAAGGGAAAATCTTCTTATTCACAACACAGTACATATACCTTTTTTAGTCATAAAGTGTGAATAGATTATTGAAATAGAAAATAAACTGTAAAGGAGAGTTTTAATGAAACAACGTTGCAAGCGATAAACCATATTCACAGTCCATAATACAATTATAATAGGTTTTAGTTTTTATTTTGTAATAATTTTTCAGTTGTGAACGATAGAACACTCCAGGCTGTAGACTTGTTCAATAACTAACAATGCGGTGTCATTCTTTTCTATTTACCATAATTTTATTTGTATCTTTTGCAAACCACGCATCTTCCGCGTCCGGATCCATCGAATTAGACGAGTTCAATTTTAATAAAGTACTTAACAAGTTTGAAGCAAGCCTTATTAAGTTTGATATTTTATTCCCGTTTGGTGACAAGCATAAAGCCTTCATGGCTTTCGCAAAGGAATCGATACACGTGAAAGATCTTTTGATCGCCGAAGTCCGAGTGAATGATAACGCTGACAAAGCCAACGAGGCTTTCGCGAGGAAGTATGGCGCAACCAAGAACAACATGCCGGTGGTTATGCTGTTCGTTAAAGGCAAATCGGAGCCGATACCATTCGTCGATTGGAAAGGATTTACAATTGACGAGCTGCGACATTTTGTACGAGAAAATAGTGGCTTATATTTGAGTTTGCCGGGCTGCGTGAAGGAATTCGATAATCTTGCGATACAGTTCATGAAAGGCAAGAAAGATGAGAGAAAGAAAGTATTGAAGAAGACTGAAGAACTCCTGAAGAATATGGACAAGGTAGGATTATCTCATAGTTTCGACAACATGTCGTGAGGGCCCAGTGGTTCAGTTCAAATCCGGGCAGGTACCAATGTAACTTTCACTTCATATAAACCTATTTACTAAGTTTATCTTGGTCATCAGTGCAATCGGTGAAGGAAAAAGTCGCCAATCCGCCTTGAGTCAGCGTGGTGATCAATGCTCACGCCATCTCTAAATGAGAAGAGGCCTTTGTTCTTAGCCCTGCAGTGGGTCAATATAGGCTGGTATTATTATAGTTTTAGCTATAATAATACCAGCTTAAATCACAAAACAATTAAAAACTTTTTTCAGGAGTCCTCTTCCGGAAAGATCTACAAAACAATTATGGAGAAGGTTCTAGAAAAAGGTGACCATTTCATTCAATCAGAACTTGACCGAGTGAAGAAGTTACTTAGCGGGAAAGTCTCCGATGAGAAGAAGAAGCAGCTAGGAACGCGAATCAATATTCTGCAGACATTTCAACTTTTAGGCAAACAAGCAAAGGTTGCTAAAAAAGACCTGTGATTTAGTCAATCCAATTCTTTGGCACAAATTTATGTTGTAGGTAGGATAGTTTATTACTATGGACATTGACTAAAAACTTGTTTTTTTCTTGATCCTCATTGTGATTCGTAAGTATGTATATAAATAGAATGTTCTACAATCACATAGATTGACATGTTGTAAGACTTTATTAGTATTATTTGTAATATTTACATTAAATATATAAATATTACAAAAAATACTCTTGTGCACTAATTATAATGATACAAAACTGTGAGCGTGATCGCAATAAATGAATTGTTAAACTAAGAATTTGTCGAGTGGAATTTCCTATCGGTGTTCCTCAACCGTCTCTATCCCGAATCATAAAAAAATAATAATCGACTGGGCCTAAGAGATATTTCTCTTTTCAATTTAATAGAGGATACCTTACTGGTAGAAAACGAGTAAGAATAACGGCGACTAAGTGCCGAGTTAACTGTCGAGGTTGGTGTACCGCAAGGTAGTATCGTAGGTCCAACTCTCTCGGTATAAAGTCAGGTAAATTACCAAATTGGTAACTGTTATTCTTTGACATCTGCAATGGCTATAACACGGGCAATTGACAGTTAATTGCTCTGACTGTACCTTAACCACCTTTGCAAACTTCTCTCTATAAAAGAAGACCTTTGCAGAAGATAAGACCTGTTTTTCAGTGGGTATAACTGGGAGTGGAGTAGCGTAGTCTGAAATTTAATAACTGATTGCAAAGTAATATTTGGACTCAACGCAAAAAAAAATCTCATCTCTCATCACTGGGAATTTTCACGAAATAGGACTCAAACCAATATCCCTAAAATTCCCCAATTATCCCTAAACTCGCTTTTACTGAATCACTGAGGGAACAAGTTTTCTATAATAATAAAACCCAACCATTCATGAAATACATCTATTCAGATTTTGAAATGTTGTATAATATTAAAATATAAATTGAAACAGCCAGTTTCGTCACATAAAGTTTTCGCAATATTTTATTACAAAACAATATAAATTGGAATGTAACATACATTAAGTGTGGTCGCACTTTTGACGGAAGATGCGCCGCGTAACGTCAGAATAGACAAGTAGATAATAAAACATTCAACCTTACAAACTGGAGCATCGAGCGTACTAACTGGAGTTAACGAAGTAACGCCCGACGCATCTTCCGTCAGATGTGCGACCACCCTTATACTGCTGTGACAAAATGGCTTCCATACACGTAAAAATATAATTATTACAGTACCCGGGCGATAATATATACCCACACAGTTCTAGAAAGAGACTGGTACACAGGTTTGTGTGACAAAAGGACGATCTACAAAACAAAACCGCACATTTTCTAAAACTCTACGGGCCAGTCTCTCGAACGCAAATGATCGCAAAATTAACGCATTCAAGGACACTGAACGAGACACAAAAGAAGTTTTGTTGTTATGTCTATGAGCGTTTACTGTCCTCAGTGTTAGCCGAGGTAACACTTACGTGACGCTTTTTTTCCGCGCACAGTATTTTGAACGCTCTGCGTAGTGCCGAGAGTTAAAAATCCAACAGTGTGTTTTCTTGACGCGGTAGGATGCGCTCTGCCGGATTCTGAATGCGGCGAGCATTATAGCGAGTTGAATTACAAGTGCGTAAAAAAGCGCCCGTGCGCACCTAACGACAGATTATCAAGTGTGCGTAAACTGCTGCGATTAGCTGTTGACAACCAATCACAGTAGTTTTCGCGCGCTTCACAATTTGTCACATTAATTTTGCGATATTCTTCGTTCATAAACTAGCCATATATTATTGAACGGCCGTGTACTGTAAGTACCTATAATGAAATAAACAATCATGAAATAAGACAATTTTAAAATATGTGTCAAGAGTATAGAAAATTCTACAATAACGTGAACATCAATGCAATTAACTTCTATATCTTTAAATATCTACCTAAACACTTAAAGCATATCAATTCCTTGCAACAATTCAATTGATTCACATTCATATACTTATTTTGCAAAATTCATAGTTATGTATGTATTACATAAAAGTTATTAATTCTACATCAATACAGCAGTAGAAATGGGACGACCGTATCCCGGCGTAATTTACGCCGCGTACAGTCGCTCACGCAAGTTTGCAGCTAACTCAATTCAGAAATTGAGTCGCGAAAATAACTCTTTAATTTGAATAGACTTCAATTCAAGAGTTAATTTTGTGACTCATTTTAATCGGCGAAAATTACGCTGAATTACGCTCTGGTCGCACGCTAAACCATGTAAAGGATTTTCTCCCGAACGGAAACCTCACTCAAAGTGCACTTACCAGTTATTTATATGAAGAAAATATTCGCTAAACTATATAAACGTCCAGAGTCCAACATTATCAATGGCTTTTCGAGATTGGCGGTTGCAATCACTACCATGTAACAATGATACAACAATTTTACCCAGATAACAGGTACAGATGTTAAAGAAATCGTATATAAACTCTGTAGCCTCTCTCTCTACCTAGTATAGCAAAACTACTAGTTTGGAGATAGCATGCAACTTTTATTAAAATTGTTTTAAGCCTTAAATACTATCAAACTGCTGTAAATAAGACAACTATACTCCCGACACAAAAAACCGAAATTTTTTACTAGATAAGACAATAAACTTGATATGTAATACGATCATGAAAACATGTAAAGTGCTGAGCAGACTGCGCGTGGCGTGTGCGTGCACGCACTAGTTGTAATGTATGAATATATACTGAAGCTGTCACACCGGTGCGTGCACGCACTACTACGGCGAATTTCACAAATGAAACTGAACGCGATCAGCACATATACCACGTTTAAGAGCTGTCAGTGTCACTATTTTCTTTGGAATATTGACACTTGACAGCTCTTGAACGCGGTTTAGGTAACTAAGTGTTGCACACACACACATCAAGCACACGCCACGCGCACATGTTTTGTTTGCTCAGGTATTATTCAAGATCTCGAGTAAAGCAACACTGCAACTTTTTTTTTACAAAACAAGAGTATATATAGAATTTCAAGAAAAGGATAAGTACAGTAGGCCGCACTTGAGTGGTAATAAATCCAGTAAAGCCTGTTCTATTAAAACTACGTAGGTACTACGCTAGGCCAGCTCAAACGTGTTACCACTGACGTATGGCCTACTGTACCGACAGATACGGATAAAATCTGTATTATGGGCTTTACTTGGGTTTTTTTACTCCAGTAAAGCTGGAATGAATCATAGAAATCCTAGTCAAAAGTAGGTAATGCAATATTGCTCCACTCGAAATTACGAACTTACATTAATTATGATTATTCTACACTTATTCGAGTTCTCATGGAATATCAAATCCTAAAACGAACATTCTTTGCTCAGGCCAAAATGTACATTTTTTATTTTGTTAAAAGTATTGCCAACAATAATTTATAATTATGCAAAAAAATCTGAAACCTAATTATTTAAAAATAAGAGACTGTCATTGTTAAAAATATCCACATTTATCTAAAATGGAGGCAGCCAAGCCTGAATCCTGTTTGTATGAAAAGTTGCCAGTAACATACTCATTTTAATACAATACAATATTAAAATAATATACCAAACATACCATTAGTATCACTAGCCATTAAAAGAAAAAATATAGATTTATTGTAAATGCATCATTAATAATCATTATATTTAAAATACAGTATGTCAGGAACATCGTCGCAAAATCTGATACCATGGATTCAGTACATGATTCTGAACACCCCAGCATTGATATTTTTTGTCGGTTATTTAAAAAAAATCTCTGTTTCATAGAAAAGTGCAATACCTACACGGTCAAAATGTATGGAAAGGCAGATTTTTTTAAAATAACTAACGAAAAATATCAATTCTGGGATGTTCAGAATCATGTACTGAATCCTTGGTATCAGTTTTCGCGTCGATTTCCCTGCCACCCTGAATAGTTGTCTGACAACATAGTGAAGTTACATATTGGCCTCTTATAATTTTGAAATTAAAAATAAATTATTCTGCACTTTCCACTTTCAATTCCTTCAATTTTAAGACTACTCCGTCAGATTCCTTTTCATCATTTTCAATATTTTTTGCATCTTTATCCGAGATTTTGTCATTACGCTTGGGTTCTGGAGAATCAGTGTCTTCGCTCCGTGTGATGCTGCTCTCATCATCTGAAGATAGATCCTGTGTGTAGATACTGCACTTTGTTCTGACTATTTCTTGAGCCTCTGCAAACTTTGCCTTCCATAGTTCAGCATCTGTCGAGGGAAAATTATTTGTGACATTATATGTGCATAATAGATATTTAATCACCACTTCCATCAAATAATCATTTTATTTATCAATGTATACAAATCATTAAATATATATCAATTATTTGTTCCATACGATTCCTTAATACTTCCATATTTGTTTGTTTCTAATCTCCGGAAGAACTAACCTGATTACAAAAATTTTATATGACAGAAAGCTACCCTATTGCAAAACAGAATTGTTCACGCCCCACTCAGACAATCGACTAAACTCAATTGTAACGGAGCACATGTCTAGCGCGCGGGACCGCTCTAGAGCCGGTGCGGCAATATGGCGACGCACAGAACAGAACTTCAACTTCAGTCAACTAATCAAGCAGTTTACGATATAAAAATTTACAACATTTCAAGAAACCTAAGTAAACCATTGCCAAATAAAAGTAAAGCAACATCATCATTCTCAGTATTTTATTCTAATAAAAAAAACCTTTCATTCCATCGCGTACAAAAAGGTTTTATGGTACAGTTGACCAAGACAAAGTCATGGCAGAATCTAGTTTGTAACCTAAGACAGCCCATCTTGCTGTGCTGCCGTCACCACATGACGTTGGTAGAATAATCGACATCAGGTCAGTTGCCAAAGAAAAATAAAAACCTAAGATGTAGGATAAAATATAGGAAATCAATTTGGATTTTAACTTACTCTGAGGGTTTCCAAATTTAATAGCCAGTAGCTCTTGTTTCATTTGTTCATCAGCAAAATCAGCAAATACAGACCAATTGAATGCTTTGTCTGAACCACAGTGGACATTCATCCTGATATCCGGTGTGATGAAGTGGTTTGCACACACTTTCAGGGTCTTATCACGTCTCATCACCACTCGAACTGTGTTGTTCAGTTTGTGGCGCAGCAGTTTTATGTCACCAGTACCTCTCTCCTAAGTTAAAAACATGAAAATACATTATCTATTACCATTTGAATAGTCAGTTATTTTTTTTTACTCTTTACCAATATGTGTACTCATTACCATTATCTATTCAATAGACCAAAAATATCTATGACTCAGGCCTAACCTGCAATAGGAACAATGCTTACATCTTATCATATTCCTTTGCTTTGTCTCAAAAAAGTATCTTAGGCTGATCAACTGTTACATCGCTATGAACATGAAATTGTTGTTTTCCATTGTCTTACCTTCCACTCATGGTCCCCTGTATCATATCTGTAGAGCCTGGCCCGTATTTTTACCAGTTCCTCCTCTTCTTCCTCGTTTGTGTGGATATCCACAAGGGGCAACGACACGATCGGATCAAAGTGAGGATCATGCTCCACTTCACCTCCTTCGCTTTCGCTGTTGCGCCTTACGCTTTCTTCTGTTTGCGGCTGCCCATATAAGAACAGAAACAATTAAATACATTTTCTAATCCTGGGAAAACAATGAATAACTATTCGAATGCTCGGTATCAACCCAGTACTTACCGGTGACGACATTATTGCTATAATTACTTTCTTTTCCAAATAAATTAATTCAGTAAGAGTAAATTATAAACAAACTCGGTGAAGTTCGGTTACTGAATGAAGTTTAATTTTAATTAAGATTGAATGATTGTCGATTATATTTTTTATCTGTAGCAAACAAAAATTATTTCAAAATGGACAGTGTTATTTTTTTCCCTATTGATATACGAAAAATATTTCATTCTTATCGAACGTTGCATTCCGTGTTATTCCAACTTCAAAGAGTGGGTGATCTATAACTAATCGCTTATTTCGCTATTATATTATTTCGTGAAAACCACTTTTCAATTTCAATTTTCTGTCTCAGCTATTAGGTAAAATTAATTTGCATGCCTTAAACAGGCAAAATATGTTTTACAACTGGTAATACCTGTATTTTCTGCTCAGTTAAAATCTCAGATTACTCTGAGATTTTCTGTTATTATTAAATGATTCATATGTCACGTAGCACATTGCCATAAGTAAAAAAGATCACATTCAATGAAAGATTTTTCATTCATTGCTATTGTTCAATCATCAAACAAACTGATTCATTGAATTCATTCACAGTCACTGTCAAATGTCATAGTAAGTTTATTGATTTACGAAGTTTTTAAAACAATAGTGTTATTTTGGTGGTTTCCGCATTGAATTCTTGGGGTTAAAACAGTCCAAGGTAATAATAACTATTCCAAAAAAACACCGTAACATACATTGAACCTGTAGCAACAATAAGTAGCTGTTTATGGTGTGTAAAAAGTCAATGACTTCATGATATATTTCGGCGACCTATTTTCGGCAGTTCGGATAGTTTATTTTGAGAATTCTTCCTATTTTAACGCAGTTCCGGATCGCTGTTAGCTTTTATTAGAATTCCGGAGGTTTATTGAATCAGATTCTCCTATTTATCAACTGTAACAAGTTGTTGTTAGGTAGTTGCAAAATTTTATTAAAATAACAAGTCTAAGTTTATTATTTTCGTTTTTTTTTTATAGTGTTTTTTTTTATTTCAGTGTGGTCTTGGTAGCATTCTACTAAAATTTCGCAAGAGAAGTGTATCAAGTAAGTCACCTACTTGAATTATTAATAATATCTATAAACAACACTTGTGTGTGAACTACTTACCGATTTCTTTTTATTAATTCAATGTGAAGAAAAGGTGGATCTCCTGCTTTTTATTTAGGTACTTTCCCAGAGTTTCTACATTTGCTCACCAGTGGGACGGCCATAAAATACCTACTCAATGTTTTATTTTTGCCTTAATCTTCAATAAGTACCTAAAATTCTACTTTAGTGAATTAATTATTATTAGAATATTAAAAACGAGTATAATAAAGAATGCATGATTTTAATTTTGTATTTGATCTTGATGGATATTTACTAAATGTCCTTTTAGAGCTTTATTTTAATGCACAAATCATTATTTTTTCAGCATCCTTTCCAAATGAATCAGAACCTTGGGAAGATGATAACGGAGCAGCTCCGCAATCCAAACGAGCTGGACATCAGCCTCAGAATGGAGTTTGGTCCATTTGAGACAGTACACAAGTGGAAACGGATGTCAGAGTGCTATGAGTTTGTTGGTGCCAGGTATGTCAAAGTCAGTTAAAAGTATTTACTTCAGTCAGAGCATTTACAGATATTTTCGAATATTAAGAATTATACTGGTTTCGGATACGGTTATGGATATGAAATTATTTCCGAATATCTGTTTGGGTTTGTAAAAGTAAAAACACAAATAACAAGTGCGTATTGGACCATCCACAGTGAAAAGTTCCATAGTTGGGATGAATTTATCCCAAGAACAAACTTAATTAACATTGTAGTTGAAAAACATGTTCTCCCATACGGAATGTATGGGAGAACATGTTTTTACAACTGCAAATTTAAGTTGGTTGATTATTACTCAATAACTTGTAGAGCCTACTTAGCTATGATAGTTTTATGATACTCACAAATAAATCAAAACCTATAGGGTACTTCTCATTGACCTAGCATCAGGAAATTTGGCAAGGAGCAAGGTCTCACAGCACAAGTTAAGGAAAAAGTCCGAAAATTGTTAATTTGTAGTTTAAACACATTTTTTTTTGCCATTGCAATCTTACATAAATTGTAGTTGGAGAATTGACCGTGGCGTAAATTGATGTATGGGAGAACATGTTTTTAAACTACAATGTTAAGTTTGTTTTTGGAATAAATTCATCCCAACTACGGAACCCTTCGTTGTGCGTGGTCCGACACGCACTTGCATACATGAATCCATGGTAAAAGTGTGTGTCACAATAGCCCTTCCGCCATGTATACCGTACCTACATAACTTCTCTACGACTTATTTCCAGGAGGAGCAAACACACAGCTGTAGCATACAAAGATGCAATCTACGTGTTTGGAGGTGACAATGGCAAATCCATGTTAAATGATCTGATCAGATTTGACATCAGAGAAAAGTCGTGGACCAAGACTGGCTGCATGGGAGTGCCGCCCGCGCCGAGATACCATCATTCTGCTGTGGTGAGTTCGATATCCGACTAAATGGAATTATAAACTGTACCCTGCTATCCATATATTTCCATAAATAAATGTATTTTCTTTCTTTTCTTCTTTCATATAAAAAGAACATCTGCCTAGCCTTTTCTCAACTATCATTGGTCGGCTTCCAGTCTAACCGGCTGCCACTAAATACCAGTATTTTACACGGAGCGACTGCCTATCTGATCTACCTGCTACCTCTCATTAAGACTGGTTATCAGACTTCCATACAAAAGCCTACAAAACTGCCTATCCATACTACCCATTTAAAAATATATTGAACCTAAATTAGAAATAGATTTGACTGCATTTGTAAAGAATTGGAACCAGAGCGAAACATTTTCTCAGAGCATAGCAGAGTAGAGCAAAATAATTTATGATGGTCAATAATGTCTGTGTCGACCCAAATCTTAACAGTTGATCATAAATAGATCTGAAACCAATATCTCAAATTATCAATGAAACTTGGATACACACACCGAGAGTTAAGTGTTATCTTAAAAAAAAAAATGATGTGCCAGTTGATTCTTTGACATGGACTCATTAATACCCAAGAGTTGTGGGATATCAAAAGGAACACTTTAGGGGATGAATTTTCATATTTATTTTAAATTTAATCTTTGTCTGTACAGCCTACTTAGCTTTCATAGTTTTCCTTTTAATTTCGTTATTTATACTACTGCTGTGAATTTTTTCACAAGTCCGAATACAACCATTTAGCTAGAATGGGGGACACACACTTGACTCTAACAAAAAATTCAGTTAAAAGCTTAATATTTTGCAAACGGATCCCTGAATCCAAAAATGGTTTTGAAAAACTCACAATATTTTTGAAAGACCTTTCTAACGATAACCCACAACATGGGGTAGATGAGGAAAAAAAAAACATCCCCACTTTACGTGTAGGGGAAGTACCCTAAAAAAAACTTTTTTTTTTCTTGATTTTATTTTACCACTTTGTCGGCATGATTAATATGTATATATATGCCAAATTACAGCTTTCTAGTACTAACCGTTTCTGAGCTAAGCCGCGGACAGACAGACGGACATGGCGAAACTATAAGGGTTCCTTGTTTACTACGGAACCCTAAAAAAAGAGGGTTTTAAATTAAAAATATTTATATTATTTTCTCGTTATAGGTACATAGATCATCAATGTTCGTGTTCGGCGGATACACAGGGGACATCCTAGCGAACTCCAACCTGACCAATAAGAACGATCTGTTTGAGTACAAGTTCCCCAGCGCTCAGTGGGTGCAGTGGAAGTTTACCGGACAGTGAGTGTTACACATTAATTATTAGGTGTGCTTGGCTCCGATTGCGTAGAATTATGAAATAGCGTTTATTTTTAAATTAACTAAGTTTAAACCAAAGCACGACTCACATTGGCGGCATGGCACACCCCGCTGTATGGTCAGGTCGCTTTGTGACGGTATCAACGAACTGTGAGTGCTAAGGGTATGAAAATAAGATTCAAAATAATTTCTGCTTACGTAAATCTTTTGCCATGTCATACCGCGCCGTGCCACCTGGTGAGGCCTTAATAGGTAAAACGCGCTAACAGACAGACAGAGGAAGTTGTGTTTTATAATGATTTTACCGCCAATTCGTTTGTCAAACGCGGCGGATGCCCTGAGCCTTTTAAAACCAGACATACCTTATGTATTTTTCTATATAGTAAATACAATAGTAAGAGCGAATGCAGACAGAGAGCAGATAATTTTTTGATAACATTGAATAATAAACTTTATTATCAGTGTCATTAAGTGTATTGTTGTACGCACATCGAAGCAAGAACCAATCGTCTTTTTGGACGTCAACGAGAGCCCTCGCGGTTGATGTTCGTGTTCTAGGTGAAGTTTAATTCTTGAGTCGTATTTCAGAGAGCCCGTGCCTCGATCAGCACACGGGGCGGCAGTATACGATGACAAGCTGTGGATATTCGCTGGCTACGACGGCAATGCGAGACTCAACGATATGTGGACTATTAATCTGTTGGTAAGTAGGTTTATTTTATATTAATTTATCATCTTACATTTACCATTACAGGATAACCCAAAGCGATAAATGCGCTTATCCTTACTTAACATCTATAACAAATTACAAACAATGCATTCCTTGTGAATTCACCCAGAGAACAACAGAATAAGTCCGTCGTTTATAGTTTTTAAAATAGTAGGAGAGGTTGACTTCTGCAATTAAACTTGCACAAGTTGACTTCTGGATGAGGCACTAGCATGAGGTCCACTAGCACGGTTAATCGCGCAAATGACTTGTCTTGTGAAAAATACAGCAGTTTGAATTGAAATGCCGTGTGAAAAAAAAGTATGCGAAAAGGTCAACTTATGTGGGATTTCCATTGGCAACTTGGCAGGTCGAATTCTCGGTGTTTCTAGGGTTCCGTACCTCAAAAAGAAAAAACGGAAACCTTATAGGATCACTCGTGTGTCTGTCTGGCTGACTGTCTGTCCGTCTGTCACGGCCAATTTCCTCCGAATCAACTGGACCAATTTAGTTGAAATTTTGTACACATATGAATTTCTGTGACTCAAAACACGGACGTATAACGTAAGTAAAATAACTTTGAATACGGGGATCACTTTTCGGGGGCAAATTGGAAAAAAAATGTACTACTTTGTGACATATCAACAAATGAAAGGGCTTGTTGTGAGGATCTTAAATATATAATTTTTTATTTTTTGATACTTAAAAAAATATTTGATGATAAATTGACCATTGAGATTTTTTTTTTTTAAATACAGAGAATGGCTCTTTACTCATAGATTACAGGAAAACCTATGTGAACTCTATGGTCTTAAAATAACATGGTAAATGTCTCAATACTGTGCATACAAACTTACATATTTTGCAGTTGGAATGTATGGGAGAACATGTTTTTCAACTACAATTGTGCGTAGTGCGACACGCTCGAGGCTGGTTTTTTTTTTTAGGAATTTGTTTTTTTTTTTTTTTCTATGTTTACCTTTAAACCAATGATTAAATTGCTTCTTGTAACTCTGCCCCTCTCTACACCCAGGGAGAGAACCACCAATGGGAGCGCATAGAGCAGAAGGGTCAATGCCCCCCCACGTGCTGCAACTTCCCCGTAGCGGTGGCGCGCGGTAAGATGTTCGTGTTCAGCGGACAGAGCGGCGCCAAGATCACTAATGCGCTGTTCCAGTTCGATTTTGAGAGTCATACGTAAGTAAACTGCGTTCAATTTGTGGTCCCGATTTTTGTGATTGCGAGTAACTTTGAAGCCTACTGATAAAGTATAGTTTCCGCTGCATTTTTAATGACGTCATTCTGAAATCAACTTTATTAAAACAGTAATAAGGTTATAGTAGTATTTTTTTTCAAATGCTTATTTTTACTTATATTTTTTCAAATAAGAGCCAATTCATAAAATTTAATAACAATTAATTTAAACAATCGAAACCCTTTTTTTATTTTATATTTAAATTAACTTTAGATACTGATATACTTCCACTAGACCAAAGTGGTCAATATTGCTACAACCATTATGACATTATACTAAAATAATTTTAGATTTGCCCTATGACGTAGGCATTCGAATAGCTATAATCTTTTATCTCGCCTTGTGCCATCATCTCGACATAAAGGAAGAAAACTTTATACAGGGTGTCAAAAGACCCATTACATATAGGTGCTATCTACGCATTCTGTATATGGGCCGGGGAAATTAGGTTTGAACCCTGCACTAAATCCTAACAGCGATTTTTTTCTTGAATCGTGTTTTTGAACTTAGCTCTTCAAATAATATAAAAAAATAAACATTTTCCAGTACCGCAACAAGGTAATAAAAACAAAAACACGATTTTGTGACAAAAAATTGAGGCATAATAACAGGAAAATTTTAGTTGCATTATGTAAAAAATTGGTAAAACGAATATATTATTTCAGAATTTAATATTTTCGTCCACGGACATTTAAATAAAAATGACATTGCGATTTTTTTTTTATTGTACTTTAAGCTAAATTTATGTTCACAGCGGTTATATTGCAAATAATTAAATATGCTATGCATCAAAATTAAACATATCGTACTAAGTGTAAGATATTATTCAAAGTTTTTTTGCAATTGCGGTTCAGGCAAAAAAAATGTAACAGCTAAATTTAGTTCAACTTTTATTTCTAGGATCTATCTCTTTTATTTATAAAAAAATTAAACACGGTAAAGCAATTTTTTAATTTTTTATGTTCATCATTTTACTTTAGTGTGTTTAATTTTTTTTCACAACTCCTGTACCGTTGTGGGGGTATTTAAAGTTAAATTATAACATTTTAAACTTGATTTCGTAAAAGAAGTTAGAGCTTTGACTTTCATTATCTCCGTAAGGAATGTGTCACGAACAAGTGAATTTCGGCTTCGTTAAGCGTCTTTGTACAGCTGTTATGATCCCCCCAGCTGGTCGCGCGTGTGCACGGAGCACCTGCTGCGCTCGGCGGGCGGCGCGCCGGCGCGGCGCTACGGGCACGTCATGGTGGCGCACCGCGCGCACCTGTACGTGTTCGGCGGCGCCGCCGACAACACGCTGCCCAACGACCTGCACTGCTACGACCTGGACACGCAGATATGGTGAGGGAACTTGACATTATTATAAATGTCTATATTTTGATGATGCTGTTAAACTTAGGCCCGCGTGCATCACAAATCACTCAATAAATTTAGCGCTAAACGAATCTATACAAATAAATAAAAAGTGTCTGTTTGTAATTTAATAATAACAGCTTTTTTACTAAATGCTTATGATGAATGCTTATACGGTACTTATTATTAAAAAAAAATCATTTTCTTAATTTTTTGGGTGTCTGTTTGTTCCGGCTAATCACCGAAACGGCTAGACCGATTTTAACGGAACTTTCACTGGCAGATAGCTGATGTTTTATTTTAGGAATAAAAGTAGGGTGCACGCGAGCGCAGTTGCGAGCAGTAGTTAGTTTATACCATCGATCTCTTTCTGTCAATGATTTGAAGATAACAGTGACCGAATGTTATTTAAAATCGGTTCCCTAATTGCGTAATACACGATCAATCAGAATCTGAATCGTTTTGAGACAGATTGCTAATCCATTGCTTCATAAGTTCGAAAATAAAAAACTCAACAACGTAAATAACGCAATGAATGTTGTTGAACTGTCAAAATGAAACAGATTAGTCGAAACCGTGTGTTGCGTAATTAGATAGCTGTTTAGCGCTAAACATATAAAGTGGTGTTTGTGGTGCAAGCGGGCCTAGGCTAGATATAGGTTCAAATTAAACTAGCTAGCGAAACTCCGGAGACGTGATGGACATCGATAGCTAAACACGATAAAATAAAATGTAGTATAAATAATTTCAATCAATCTGCCTAGCCGTTTCCCAACTATGTTGGGGTCGACTTCCAGTCTAACCGGATGAAGCTGAATATTAGTATTGTACATGGAGCGACTGCCTATCTTACCTCCACAACCCAGTAACTGGGTAATACGATACCCCATGGTAAGACTGGTTGTCAGACTTTCGGGCTTCTGACGACCCTTAACGACTGTCAAAGATCCACGAATGACAGCCGGGACCAGCGGCTTAACGTGCTTTCCGAGGCACGGAGGAGTCTCGGTATGTAAAGATGGTCACCCATCCACGGACCAACCCGGCAAGCGTAGCTTAACCTGATGGATCGACCCGTGCGGCTGTTATTACTTAGCCACAAAAAATAAAAGGATTTGATGAATTTTTTTTTTGGGTCATCCACTCCTTGTAGTGATAATAACTAGTTTCTTTTTGTTTTTTTTTTAGCTATCGAAACCAAACACGTATGTAAACTTTACATTAAAAAAAATACTTATAACTGATTTTTGAAGTAATTACACTACCTGCATTGATGAACTGAAGAAAAAACTCATCATTCTTTTTTATTTTATCTTTTTACCGCTACTTTATCATGTTTAGATATCGATACCAATCGAGTCTGCGGAGTTTCGCTAGCTTATTTTATTTGACCCTGTATAGCACAGAAATCTCAATGTTGTGACATGTCGCCACTGCATCCGTGCGAACCAGGGTCGATTCGCTAGCAAATGTAGATTTTACTAAATTAAATTGCTCCGTGCAAATGAGTCTTCATTTGTGTAAATAGAGCGTTCATAATAAAAGTTGGCAACGTCGCAAATAGCTGTCAAATATTTACCTGTTTTGATTAATTTGGCAATATGTATATGAAATACGATATTTCATATTTCCATACAAACATATTGCCAACTAGTGACCTAAAATATTAATAATGAATTGCAATTATAACACAAAATTTTATGTTGTAACCGTTTTAGTTGTAAAAAGGGCATTTGGAAAGTTTCCTTTTTATATATAAAACTAAATATTCGGTGTTACGATGATTATTGCATTTCATAATCAATATTTTAGTTCACTAGTTAGCGATATTTCATATTTCCATACAGTAATAATGCCAAATTAATCAAAACACCTAAATATTAGACAGCTATTTGCGATGTTGCCCACTTTCAGAATGCACTTAAATAATAAATAAAAGCGTCTAAGCTATGTTTAAACAGTGTATATTTAAATTGCTTTTAGTTTTAGTACAGTAGGCCGCACTTCAGTGCAACCCTTAAACTTAAAGCTGGCCTAGCGTAGAACGGAGTTAATACACAATGCCGCCCATGGGTATGTGACCTGTGTGTATTTTAAGCTTAACTCATAAGCTTCTAGAAATAATATACAGAATCAATAATAAGAGATATGAAAAAAAAATGTAAAGCAAGGTCACAAACACTACTCAAAAAATTAAAATTCAATAACATGAAAAATATTATAAATAGATTAGATTAGAGACTCAACTTTTTAAGTTAACCTTCGATAATTTTTCAAGAATATTCAGAAAAATACACGCGGGCCACATGCCCATGGGCGACATTGTATAAGTACCTACCTGGTCGTCCGAGCTCTGCTCGAGTGAAAGTAGAGAACGAATTTTCCCAGAAATCAGCCCTAGTTCGCTGACCTCTTTTCTTATACTGTTAAATGAGCAATATATGTTTTTGTAATCACGGTCTCGAAAATGGCTCTAATAGTCTAGTCAACAAGTGCTTTTTTGTTCAGCTTTTTTTAGCAGTCTCGGAAAAATATGAACAGGGTGTCCTTCGATTCGGAATACAGATAATGTTTGAAAAAAATTAAGTTCCGCTTGCAAAAATTACAAAAGTTATAAACAAATGAATGAAAAAGGGGTTTTGGTTTTTTGCAAATGTCTCAAAAACTAATTAAGATTTCTGAAATCTAAACAAAGATTCAAAAGAGGAGGAAATTTTCTGAAGAAAACTGTTTCGTTATTTAAAAAAAAATGGTTATTTAAATTTTCATTGTTTACTTCATAAACAAATATTTTCATTGTTTATTAAATAAACAATTTGTTATAAACAAATACATGTTTCCTCATATTTTTTTCTTACTTTACTTAATGTAGCAAAAAAAAAAACAAGAGTTGCTTTTTTTTTTAAATATCGCAATATTACGTACGAAAAACGTATTTCTTAACTAACAATTATTTGCTAGCACATAATTAATATTAAGGAACAATTTTTTTAAATCATAAACTATGATTTAAAAAAATGGTTCCTTAATATCCTCTGTTTGAAGCTTTTTTACATTTCAAAATCTTATTTAGTTTTTGAGATATTTGCAAAAAAATCTAATCGCCTTTTTTTCAGTAAATTGTTTATAACTTTTGCAATTTTTAATTAGACTATTAGAGCTTTTTTTTTTTTTTTTTTTTTTTTTTTTTTTTTTTTTTTTTTTTTATAGGAATATTCCTTTCCTATATATATTATAGGAAAAGAGGTCAGCTAACACTGGTTTTGTTATCACTGAAGTGCAGCCTACCGTACGAGCAAAAACCCCCTTTAACACGAAGACAGTTTTTCGACCGTAGCGTCTCATACAAAATTCACTTATTTATATTACCGACTTTCATGAACTATGAATTGACAACTCGAAATCCGTTTCCTTTTTGTTTACACGGACGCTCTCTAGGACTTTCTCGCCTTTTAAAATGCAAGTATCGCACTTTTTATACACATGTCCACATAAACGAATCGACAAAGATGAAAGCTACAGGGTAACCCGCGAAATTCAATTTTACTTAAGTTTTTTGCAATTTTCAGGTCACTGTCAGGATGTATGTTGATCTAAATATGATTCACGGCCGTATATTATAGCTGCACCCCGCGGTTTCACCCGCATAAGCCTCGATCCCGTGAGAATATCAGGATAAAAAGTATCCTATGTCCTAATCCAGGTCATGGTCTACCCTTGCGCCAAATTTCATCCAAATCTGTTCAGCCGTTTTAGCGTGAAAGCGTAACAAATGAACAAACTCACTTTTGCATTTATCATTTTAGTTAGATATTCTAAGATTCTAAGACAATTAACTGCCTCAGGCGTGACTTTGCAGAAATCTATTATAAAATACAATAGACGACGTATATTTTGTATATCAATGTTGTGACATGTCGCCACTGCATCCGTGCGAACCAGGGTCGATTCGCTAGCAAATGTAGATTTTGCTACATTAAATTGCTCCGTGCAGACCATCCAGTCATGACCAGTCAGACATGAGTCCATGAAGACTCATGTCTTCATTTAAATAAATAGAGCGGTTGAACATAATCCGCTTAACTAAAGTGGCGAGTTAAGCGGACTAGGTTACTAAACATACTTCGTCTCTAAATACTATTAAATGACTAGCTATTTCATGAAATCATGACATTTGAGGCCACTCCTAACTTATGGAGCTGTATTGCTGATTCTAATGATTATAATTCTGTAAAACTATATTTGTTACGGTCGCGAATCATATTTTAATCAACATACAACCTGCCACTGACCTGCAAACTGAAAATAACGTAAGAAAATTTGATTTTCGCATTAGCACATCCCCCTTAAGAGGGTGCACACTGGAAGTTGGCGTCGCAAATATGTAGTAAATAATTAATATCGTAACACTAAATATTAAACCTCTATATTATACAGTGTGTTAAAGAAATTGCGTACCATCGCCTTCAGGGTGAGTTCAGAGTTGACAAAGGAACCCGTAAAAAATAAAAAATAAATACCGTTTTTTTTTTTTTTAAATACCGAAAATTATCACAAGATGAACCTACCAATTAAATAACAATCGTTTAGAATTGATTAAAATAAGTTTTTATTTTGTTTAAATCCTAATTAATAATTTCCTACCTACTATCGAAAGCAATGAAAGTTAGTAATTAAAACATTTAAACAAATAAAATAATTTTAATTCTAAAAGATTGCTATTTTAAGTTAGTAGGTACTAAATTAAGTTGATCTTGCATTTTGTTTTCTATGGCGATATATAGCTGTGGCACGCAATTTCTTTAACAGCCTGTATATTAAACTTCTATATTATATACATATTATAAATTAAAGTCGCTTTTCGTGTCTGTTTGTGTGACCGCGTTAATCTTCTAAACTGCGCAACGGATTTTGATGCGGATTTCAACATCATTTTGAGAATTTATTCCGGAAGGTTTATATGTTTAATATATTAATATTAAACTAACATGTAATTTAAGCAGTGGTCCCGACTTACGAGTTGTAAGCCTTGAAGCACAAGGACCTTCAAATGCGCGAGCGCGACGGCAATACAATTGTGCGCGAGCGATAGAGATAAGTAATTCTTTCTGCTTCGCGACCGGACTTTAGTGACTATACAAAAAGGATTTGCAAACTTTTCATATGCCTTTTTATCCTAAAACTAAATAATCAATGTTACGATATTAATGATTGCAATTTCATAATCTTTATTTTAGTGCACGATAGATTGTTAATTAATATTATCATTTCAACCATGTCGACTAACTAGTTTTTGCCCGCGGCTTCGCCTGCGCGTGGATGTCCTTCCCAGTATGTCAACTACCTCTTTAGGTTTAGGCGTAAAAAGGTAACATACAGACAAGCAGGCGGAATTATTTTCCAATTTATAATATTAGTATGGATAGGATTAATCAAAATAGTGAAATAATTTACTGCTAATTGTGACGTTGATAACTTTCTGATTGCACCCTCTTGAAAATGACACGTAGAAACAAAAGTGACTGCTTTTTTGGGGAATATCATAGAATAAGAAAAATATTTATTTGCTTCGATCAATAATAGCACTTGATTATGGATTAGGAACAAAAACTCATTGCTCAAGTGGCCGCGATTAAATATAACTTGATTAAAAACCTTAACTCTCAAACATAAAGTTTATCATCGTTTGCAATATTTACTACTTCTATTGAAAAGTAAACGTATTTTAAAAATAAGAATAAATGTATTTATGGAAAAATAAAACATAATTTCTAAGCAATAAGGTTGAAAAAACTATGTTGCAAAATAACACCACAACATTATTTGTGGTCTTATTTGACTATTGTTGATCGAAGTTTATTTCGGAGTTACTAAGTTGAAAAACCTAAATAGTAAGCTTCCGTCATAGTCTATCTATCAAGTATCTGGTGTGCAACTCTTAAATGAAAACTAACAAAAAAAAACTAAATGTCAAGAATAAAATTTATAAAAAAAATAACAAATAAATAACATTGACATCATTATTGAACCAAAAAATAAAGTAAAATTTTAAAATAAAATGTAAATTAACAGTTATATCAATATTTTGATATAATTTTTAATTTACTTTGCATATAATTCCGTCCATTAAATTAGGTAACAATCACCATTTAATGATAAACAGCTGTTCATTGGACATACTGTTGTACCTCAGGTCAGTGGTCCAGCCGGCCATAGACTCACAGATCCCTTCAGGTCGTCTGTTCCACGCGGGCGCCGTGGTGGGCGACGCGCTGTACATCTTTGGAGGAACCGTTGACAATAACGTCAGGAGCGGAGAGCTGTTCCGGTTTCAGGTGAATATTCTTCTAAAATTATCTAATTAAATATATAAATATAAAATAAAAGCCTTTTATTTCTTGCGTTTACAGTAATATCTTAATTCTAGTAGGTATATTATTTGGTTAGATTAACTAGATTAAGTAGACTTATCTTATAATCATCCTCTGTGAGAGGGAATGGGCCATAATCCACCACGCGGGCCTAGTGCCGGTTGGTGGATTATGGCCTTTTCCCTCTAAACTAATATTATGAATCTGATAAAACAACCCCATTTTCATGTCCATTCCAAGGTTGCCTGGAAGAGATCGCAGAAAGCGATAAGGCCATCCATTGTATGTTTTGTAGTGTTCAATTTATTATTTGCTATGTATGTTCTGGTGTACAATAAAGTATATATATTTAAATAAATAAAGCGCGAATGCTGAGCGTGAGGTCCTCGGTTCGATCCCGGGTCGGGTATAGTGTTATTGGGTTTTTCATTTCCATTAGGAAATTTTCTCTGGGTGCCCGGTGTTTCGATTTGTGCCTGGTTGATGGCAATAGGCTCGCCCCCTATTATACGGGAATTATATAGAGAATAGGCTGTAACAACCGTGGTTAGTCGTAGTCGAGCACTCAAAAACTAAAATTTTAACTTTTCCATGTCAACAGTTATCAAACTACCCTCGCTGCACTCTACATGACGACTTTGGCCGCATACTGAAGTCTCATCAGTTCTGCGACGTACAGATACTTGTCGGCCCTGAGAAGACGTCTATATTGGCCCACCAGGCCATATTAGCCGCCAGGTCGCAGTTTTTACGAGCTAAGATAAAGTAAGTTTCCGATAATAATACCAGCCTGTTACTGTCCCACTGCAGGGCAAAGGCCTCTTCTCATACAGAGGAGGCACGAGCATTGATCACCATGCTTGCTCAAGACGGGTTGGTGATTTCAGACTTATATTAACTACAAGTCCAGGTTTCCTCACGATGTTTTTCCTTCACCGATGTCAGTAATGTCCAAGATAAGCTCAGAAAGTACATATGAATTGAAAAAGTCACATTGGTACTTGCCCGGATTTGAACCCACAACCTCGTAAATGAGAGGCGAGGCCTTAACCACTCGGCCATCACGACACTAAGTTTTCGATAAGCACTAAAAATAAATCTTAAATGCCATATAATTATAGTTTTAATAATCTAAGGTTGCTTTAAAGTCCTATAAGATGTCTATTTTCCGGCAAATCGTGAAACTACGTTAAAGCCACGACTTTTTCAAACTAAAACTCTTCTAACAGGGAAGCTCGAGACGAACTAACAAAGCGCATAGCAGCCGGCGAGGAAGAAGCTTCCGAAGTATGCTCATACAAGACACCGCCACAACTGTGCGTGTTGCTGCCTGAGGCCACGCCCGAGTCGTTCAACATGGTGCTCAACTACATATACACCGACAGAATAGACCCCACGGAGAAAGGTAATAATAATAATAAAATATCAGCCTATTATTATCATCCCACTGCAGCGCAAAGGCCTTTTTTTTTTTTGAGGTTGGGAAATCATCAAATGCCTTCTCCCGCTCTGGGCAGAGCGAGAAGGTGTGTCAGACTTTTACTGACTAAAACCCACCCGTGTTCCTTCCGTTGCTTGTGTGCCGGCGCCGCGATATTCCTTTCGGACAAACCCGCAACCCCAGCAGGCATTGGTCTTTCGACCCCGTCGGTTGGTGCTGACATCTCTTTGAGGCGCGCGTGGAACACAACGCGCCGTCGACCCGGGCCTGGTCCTTATCGGACGGCGAGCTGCCCATTGCTCACCGTCCGCAAGCCCGCGCCTACGGTGGCCGGAAGTCGGCTCTGGACTCCCGACGCCCGGGGCGTCTCCTGCGGCGACTAGGGCCGCGAGGGCGTGCAGCTTGCATCTCCCTCGCGCGCTCCGCCTCCTCCTTCGCGAACATAACTGCTTCGCAGAAGGAGGTGACGGCCTCCCATGCACTCTCGCAGCACAAAGGCCTCTCCTCATACAGAGAAGGCACGAGCATTGATCACCACGCTTGCTCAAGATGGGTTGGCGATTGCAGACTTATATTAACTATAACTCCAGGTTTCCTCACGGTGTTTTTCCTTCACCGATGTCAGTAATGTCCAAGAGAAACTCAGAAAGTACTGGAGAAAGGTAATGTTTATAAATAAACCTTGTGAACTTATACGACTCGACTGTCATCTAGTAAATAACACTTCAAATATGACACGTAAAAACAAAAGTACCTAATCTGCGTTCGCAATTTATTTGCCAAACATGTAAACAAACACGAGTTTTCCACTTAGACGAACATCAACTTTATGCTAGTGCATATAAAGTTCATTTGAGATCGACTAGTACTGTTGAATAAGTCATGAAAAATATGAAGTTGTAGCGCAAACTGAACCTTGTGTATAGGCATTACAGTTGTTTTTCCTAAAACTCGTGTTTTTTTACATGTTTGGCAAATGAATTGTGAACGCAGATTAGCTGCCTTTTTGGGGCGGTTATGCTTTATGCCCATTTGCACTAACACTGAGACCTATATTAATGCCGAAATCAAAGCGCGTTCTTGATTTTTAAGGTATATTTATTCATTTATTTGTTATTTATATTGGGTCCTTACCTATGAACTTGGTGTTTTTTTCTCACAAATAGAGAACCTCGTCACTTCTTTGATTTAAAATATTCATCAATTGCTTGGTATTAAACTGAATAATGACCATCATAGACTACCAATAGTAAAAAAACCTTATTACTTAAAGTTTTATAAACATACAAAATACCTTAAAAATTACTCCTCATTTTCTTAGCAGATATGACCACTATTTGTTTTAACTTAGCCAAAACTTATTTTTGTCGCTTAATCTAAGTGGCATATTCGTTAACTTAGTTTTTAAACATTAGTGCATAAAAGTTTTAAAACATTCGTGTTCATGGTTGTTATATAAATTAAGAAAATGTTAGTATAGAAAAATGCAACTTCTTTAAAATTCTCCATACAAAACGCAGATTTCATAGGTGAGGACCTATTATAATATAGTCTATCATCAATTTTTTGTTTCACATTATTTATATACTACATGTGGAAACCCTTATTTTGCCATATTTGTATAAACTATTACTTACTGTATCTGTTTAGCTGTAAGTTTTCCTAAGAATAAAATAAATAAATAAGCCTACAGAAAATTTATGGGGACCAGGAGCGGCGCGGCAGCACTGCTGCGTTGTTCGGAATCATACCTTCAGCCTTTGGATCTTTCGCCAATCCAACAGCGGGCTTTTGTTAGGCATTAATTTAGGTGTCGTCTAGTGTAAGTGAAAAGGGCAATTAAAACATACAGCTGGCAGAGACATTGACGTGAAAACTCTTACCATGGATTCAGGTCATGATTCTGAACCGCCCTGCGTTGAAACTTCGTTGGTTATAGTAAAAAAATCTGCTGTTTCCCGCGTACAATCGAACGCACTCCGATCGCGAGTGAAAGTGCGTGTCGTCTAAGGCTGCCTGTCCATTGAAGCGGAGCGAGGCAGCGGAGAGGAGTTACGGACTGTGCGGAGCCAGGTAGCGGAGCGGTGTTACGGACTGTGCGGAGCCAGACAGAGTTCACGCGACGAGTAATAATACCCCCGCTCTGCTCCGCTTCCCCTCTCCGCTTCTCCGCTCCGTTTCCCGGTTTTGTATGAATTTTTAACTAGTTTGCAAATCCCTGTCCACTGAAGCGGAGCGGAGGTTTTATGCAATTCCATTGGTTAATATTGTCACACCGCTACTCCGCTCCAGTGGACAAGCAGCCTAAAGGCGGCTAATGATAACAGCTAACATGAAAGTCGAAAGACTGCAGTTTTACTGACCTGAATTGATCAAGATTGCAAAAACCGAGCGTCCGCGAAAAGTTTAAATTAGAGGAGTCTCATTTAAACTTTTTGCTGACTTGTTAGCTTCAATAGTATATTAGGATGGATTTTTGCAAGCTTTTTATTTCACCCTTTTCTCTTCTTAACAGACGAGGACCCCGCGTCCCCAGCCACAGTGCTCCTCGTGATGGCAGTGTTGCGCCTCGCGCTGCGCCTGAACATCCCGCGCCTGCGCGGCCTGTGCGCGCGCTTCTTGCGAGCGAACCTCTGCTATGGCAACGTGTTGCAAGCGTTGCACGCTGCGCATCACGCCAACCTGACGTGTATCAAGGAGTATTGTTTGAGGTGGGTGACTTTCTCGTCTCTTTAGCAAAAATTTCCAAAAACAATAGGTTTATAAAAGCTGTGTCCTTCGTATTGCGCACGAAACTTTCTATTTAACTTTCTTTCTATGGAAGAAAGAAAATAAAAATAGGTTTATTTGTCTACGAGCACATAAAAGAAATAGCCGGCAGCTGCACGTCGTGACTGTGACAAGAGGCTTCCACTGAGCATGATGCTGTTCTATGGACCCACAGCACAGCGCTGATGTTCAGTAGTCACCGACGTTAGTTGGGTGACGCGGGCTTGATTGAAGAGGCAAGCGTGCTCCATCGTTGACCGTATCGTCGCTCAACTAGCTATATAAAAAAAAAAACAATTGTGTACTTCTGGTCTTAAGACTTGGCCCAAGATTTTCTAGGACATGTCTTGCGCTGCTTGCATCCTGATTTATTTACTAGGCATGTTTTTGTATACGACTGTTTGTTTTTGATATGTGACGGTATTACTGAAGGATTTGTTACTTCCAATACAGATGTCTATAGCCAAGGCACCAAAAATAGCATGTTCCCGACCCCATTCCAGGCCATACCCCTATCGAACAAGTTTAACAAAATTCTCTCTTGTTTCAGATTCGTGGTAAAAGACTACAACTTTACTCCGATAGTGATGTCGAAGGAGTTCGAGGAGATGGAGCAGAGCCTGATGGTAGAAGTGATCAGGAGACGGCAGCAGCCGCCGCCCAAACAAACCAACGCGGTTGTACAACAAGAGTATGACGAGGAAATCATCGGTGAGTGGCGATCTAGACTCACAGTAGTGCGTCAACCCCGTCAAGCCAATGTTGGAAAATAAAAGGGGGCCTGACTATGTGTTACACTGCACAATTATTTCAAAATACTTTTAACTGCGTCAAAACTCACTGATTAACATACTTGCAATTTTGGGCTCTTTACAATACTGCCCAAAAAAGTAGTGTAATTTTTTCAGGGTTCTTATATGTATGAGAGTTTATTCAACCATAACTTTTAAATTTCTGACCAGATTTGGATATCGTCGCTCGGGAATGCACCTCTGACCTTTTATTTTATAATATTTTTGGAAAAAAAAAACTCGCAACACACGCCCTAGTTTTGTGGCGGCATCTCTATCGCCACATGCGATCTACGATTATACTGACGTCACGCAAAATCCTGCATCGCGTAAGCAGATTTCGCTGCGTGATTAGTATTTAAATAATTTCCCAGTTACACACCAGTTTTTCGCATATAAGAGGTTTTCACTTTAAGATGACGATATATGGAATATCGTTATAATCTTTACATCATCCGAAGTGACAATTTAAAAAAAATAAAACAATATGGCCGCTCTATTTTCAAATGTGAAAAAAAAACATGTTCTAAAAGAAAACTTGTCACTAAAATGCATAAAATAAAAATAAATAATTAAATAAAAACATGACTGCCCTGCCAAAACATTGATTAAAAAGTAAATAAAAAACAAGTTGAAAAAATAAAATTATCATTGCAGTCGGGGGACCTCTTAAATTAAAACGTGTTCCACAGAATGGTCCAACAGCAATGACAATTTTATTTTTTGAACTTGTTTTTTGTATTTAGTTTTAGTTCGTGGCAGAGCTTACGTTTTGCTTTTTTTTTCACTCTATTAAGCTGAATAAAACAGCAATATTTACTGGTGGTATTCAATTTTAGTGTTTCATTCAAAGGGCACAATATAAAGTGAAATACATAATAAATTGCGAGTGCGATGATGAAGAGCGGCCCGTCTTTATTAATAAAAAAAAAACTGAACTGAGCCAGTTGCTTGGTATTTTTACATTTGTTCCATGAGAATAAATCGTGGTGTTGGCCCCCCCAGGCTCGACGCTGGAGCAGGACATGTGCGCGCTGCTGGGCGGCGGCGCCGAGCTGGCGGACGTGCGCCTGCGCGTGGGCGCCGCCGCGCGCGCCGCGCACCGCTCCGTGCTGGCGGCGCGCGCCGCCTACTTCGAGGCCATGTTTCGGTCTTTCTCGCCGCTCGATAATATTGTTAATGTTAGTATTACATTATATATTTTATAAAGTAACATCATTTGAGGACTATTATAGCTTAGAGAGTTGTATTGGTGACTAGCTTTACCCGGCCCGAGTTCGCACGGGTAGCACTAAACTCTACCTGCCCTAATTTTCTCACCGTTTAAACCTTCCCTGGACTACGACAAACATTATTGACTACGATAAAACCAAAATCAGCTAAATCGGCCCAGCCGTTCTCGAGTTTTAGCGAGACAAACGAACAGCAATTGATTTATATATATATAGATAGATGGTAATGATTATAATTCTGTGACTACATATTTGATACGATCGCAATCCATATTTGGATCAACGTACAATCTGATACCAACTTGCCAATAGCAAAAAACTAAGCAAAATTTCAATTTTACTGGTTATCTAGTATCTGGTATGCTATCTGAGTTATTCCCGTTCGTCCACACCCCGTCGTCCACACTGCGGACGACTGGGAAAGATGCGTTCTGTTCGTTCACAGTGTAGACTAACAGAACGCAACATTCCCAGTCGTCCGCACCTCGTTTCATCTCTAGTTTAAGAGTCAGTGTAAAGAAATTTTAAATTAAATAATATTGGTGATCTCCATGAAGTAAAACAGTCCCGTGCTTTCTTTTTATATACACGAGCACAGTTTGGTCACTTGAACCACCAGCCGGTGCACTTAACCCCGACATGATCCCGAATGCAAAAACTCATCGTCACTTCATTGCCATATACCGTGGGCTTGCAATATGCAGCGAGCTGATTGGCTATTTCAACGCCATGTATCTATTGTTCATTCCCGGAAGCGTCGTCAAAACTGATTAGCAAAGACACGGGGTGTGGACGAGCGGGAATGACTCTGCTATCTTAGTACATCCCCCTTAAAGTCTCCCGCAGACAGCCGCGACGCGACTCTAATAGAAAAAAATCCTATTAAACTTCGGCATTATTATTATTATTTGGTTAAACACACTAGCAGCTAATTAGCTGATGCGTGTGTATCAAATTCACCAAATCCATTGTTCTACCAGAATCACGTCGAGCCTTAAATATATTGTTCTATGCTAATAATTTTATTAGTATTTATTGGTATGCTTGTATAAAATAATCTCAGGAAATAGTAAATGTAATCCGATTACATAATTTCTTATACAGACAGAAAGCTACTCTATTCCCAAGTGAAATAGGATACTTTTAAAGCCAGAAAACGGTAGTTTCTGAATTTCCATGTTGCAATACCAGCTGCTACCCACGGTTTCACCCGTATGAAGATTTTGCCTCATCTACTAATAATTCAACATATTATTGTTAATTCAACAGATACAAATCTGCGACACGGTGCCATCTGAGGAAGCCTTCGACTCTCTTCTACGCTATATTTACTACGGCGACACCAATATGCCGACTGAAGACTCCCTGTATCTGTTCCAAGCGCCGATATATTACGGTTAGTTTATATCTTAGGAAACGAGAGCGGATTAATGCTTCCACATAAAGCCTACAAAAAAAATAAAAAAATATACATGAACAATAATATTTACCACTCCTATCTCCCACCTAGGTTTCACAAATAACCGCCTGCAAGTTTTCTGCAAGCACAACTTGCAGAGCAACGTGTCACCAGACAATGTGCTCGCAATATTACAAGCGGCAGACCGCATGCGTGCGACAGATATCAAGGAGTACGCGCTCAAAATGATCGTGCATCACTTTGGCCTTGTAAGTTCAACTTATTATTTATCTATTTACGTACGACTATTTTCGTAACGCGATACTGTGGGCCTAGCACGAACGCGCGGAGTAAACGTAATGCAAGTACAAACGATTTTAAATTGAAAAAAAATCTCTTTTCGCGCATATATTTAATGGAACGAAGTTTTAACGCAGCTTGCGGTAAGATTTGACTGGTAGAAATCGTCACGTAATGAAAAAGCTTTATGCCCGAAAAAATCAGTTTCAAGGTCGGAAGTTTCAAGTGTCAAAAGCTTTTGTTTTTTTAATACAGAGCCATCTAGTATAAGATTTTACCTTCTAAAATTTTAATTTTTAGGACTTTATTCATAATTATCTCAGGGTGATACTAATTGTGATTGCCGCATAAATTTTACCAAAATGCTAAAGAATACTTGTATTTTCGATTCTAAAATCGTTCGAATCTGCGCTACGTTTAGTTTAGTCTGTAACGACTGACTGCATGCGGCGACTGATATTGAAGAATAATTACGAAATTCACAAACCCCACTTGGGTCTTTACTTTGCTAAATAAGCATTTTATACGAATATGAACATTATTCAAATAAAACCCTTGTTGATATTTATAGTTACTATCACAAAATCTGTCCGACAGTTGTCCTGTTGGTAGTGTAGAGAAAATTGTTTTTTTTTTTTTTCATATCAATTGCTTCCAATTCACTTCTCAAATAATAACCATCTACAATTACACAGGGTTACATTTCGCAGGTCGCGAGGCAAGACGCCATCAAGAACTTGGCCCAACCGCTCCTAGTTGACATCATATGGGCGCTAGCAGAGGAGCCACATTTCGACTCACCCCTCCCAGTCCAACCGAGGTCTTTGCCCTCGTCATCATCAGCTGATACACTGACAGATGACCCGGAGTATTCTCGACATAGATGCGGAAAGTCGTAGAGTTCTAGATTCTGGTACTGAAGTAAAAAAAGAAGTGCCAATGTGAGTAGGACAGTGGAGACTGATTTTAGATTATAGGACTAGAAAAGTAGTGATAGACTCAGCTTAGAAAACTGTTTTTCTAGGCTATATCACAGCCAGTAAAAAGCTGGTTAAATAATAGACGACGTCGGCGAAATGATTTTGCGACAGAATTTGAGTACGTTATTTTAATACCTACTGTTGTATCTTTTACCCCCATATTATTAAACGCGGAGTAAAGCTAAGTGAAGGCCGCATCGCTACGCAGAGCAGAGATGGTTTCAGTATACAGACAGATTAAAACTTGAAATTCCTGTTTTCACTCCAATGCAATGAAGTCCTTCCGCAACGCAACACATTGCAAAATTCCTTAATCTTTACAAGTATAACCTTCAGATCTATGTTCGTAAGTACCGTAATTTTTTTGAGGATTACGGTTGGCATTACTTTACTGCATTTATTAATAAGGAGGTAACAAAACAAGAATAATCTTTTTATGTATACTTTTGGGTAATAATGTGATTGTATTTTGTAATTTTCTCTATTTCAAAGGAAAAATGGTATTTAGGACATATTTTTGTAGCTGCTAATACTATACTAATACCTTTGCAGGAAATATTTGTTACTAAATTTTGTCTCAGAAAAGGTTTATGAAACTCAAAGGTATATTCCGGAAAACTGCCATAGAAAAGGGTAAGCTCTATTTTCCGCGCCTTTAACTGTAATTTTTGGTTCATCAATTTCAGGTAATTTCTACTAGCATGCGTAAAATTCAAAATTCAAGTCATTTATTCAAACTAGGCTGAGAATCAGCAGTTTTCGAACGTCAAAAGTAGCATGACAACCATAGAAACGGGTTTTCTATGGGTTTTGTTTACAGAAGAATAGACAAAATGGCAGATAGTGATTGTTTATCTGTCATTTTGTCTATTCTTCCGTAGACAAAACCCGATTCTATTGTGGTCATGGTATGCATGCTGGCAAAGGCAAGAAACAGGAATAATAATTGTCAATTACATAACAAACAAGCTGTTGCAACTTGAATTGATATACTTTAATGAATATGGGCTGTGCATTTATAATGTATGCAACTTCTACTATTGACAATATAATTTTGACTATATTTAATAGATTTGATTTGGAAATAAATGCGTATACTGTATGTGTTAATATAAATATAATTACTAGCAAAATAGAAGATTGTTAATATTAAGAATTAAGTACTTTATTAAAATATTTATTTAATGTTATCTAGTCATTACTATCTTTGTTTATGATTGATGTAAATAATAAACATTTTTAACTTGACATAATTAATTTAATCAAGTATAATTAACAAATTAACTAATAAATTAAATCATCTTAATACGGATCTGTTTCATTTACTGCTCGTACTTGTGCTTGATGTCCTTCCATAATTTCTGGAAAGAAAAAAGAAATTTAGTAACTAGAAATGTTACCCTTTTTCTAAATCCTGTGTGTTTAGTAAATTGTTCAGACATATGATGCATAAAAGAGTTGACTAAAGAAAATGGTGGATTGCGTGAAAGAGCATTACAAGAAAAGGGGTTGAATGAATCCTGAGGTGATGGCCAAAATGAATGAAGCGGGGTAGGAGAATGATGTAGATAAGGTAATGGCTAATGGTGTAGACAAGAATTAAAACAAGAGCGAGCTAGGCAAAGTAAATAACGTATATGCTAGGATTTTTGATAATTTTTATAGAACTTGGGACAACTCCTTACAAGTATAAAATGGAATGGGACCCGTACCTCTCTAGGCTAAAATTGTTTGTTTCTAATGGAATACGACGGAGTGCTCGGGGTGTTATCACATAACCCTGACAAGTAGGATGCAATAGAACAGCTGATTAAGATTGTTGTTGTTGTTATAAGGCCAAATGCTCACAATCATTTAATTTCATTGTACAAGCCAAATTTAAGCAGCATATACTAGTTGAACGAAAAGCTAAGTATGCAATTAAATTTTGCGAGGTTATTTTGTAAAAACTTTTTATTTCTACTATCTTCAATTAAGTCTCTTATTTACTAAATTGTAGAAATAAATGTATCTTTAGATCATTAGGAACAGAGAAATACCCAAATCCATAGCTCCAAAAGAAAATTACATAACATTACTCACTCCCTTGTTTATGCTCTCGAAGAGGCCAACTGAAGCGACATCGAAGGTTCTTTCGAAGAAGAAAGTACCCAGCGCTCCCGCCAGGAAGAAGGTGGATGTTCGCTTGAACACAACACGATTTAACGTAGCCCACGCAGACATTGTGGATACAAATAAATTCAAGAAAATACTTTTCTCGTCGAATCTGGTCGAGGAACGTACCACAGACTAAAATGATTTTTTTTCGGGGACTGACCTTGACAAAATATTTTAATGCATGAACATCAGCTTTTTAGGTAAGCTCAACCAGAGACAAATAGAAATAAAACCCTCTTTGCAGAGATTAGGAAGTAGAAAAACAAAGGAGGCGGAAAAACGAGACGAAGGCGTTTGTAAACGCCTTTGTACAAGTTATACAAGGCAACTAAATAAATGGAAGAGTAACCATTTTAGATTACATTGCGGCCTGTATTTTTTATAGGTACTTATAGCAAGACATGACTCAGTAGAACGAACTTTCACTTGTTTTAACTGCAATTAATAGAATCAACTCGCAAACCTTTATTAGTTATAATTATCTATATCTTTTTTTTTTTTTTATTATCTATAAATCTATATCTTATCATTATCTCTAAATATAATGATAGTGTATTTGCGCGTCGTATATCGGAACTAATATTATACTCTTATTATATACAGGTGTTCGGCAGAAGGTTGAACATACGAAAATGGCGGATCCGTGGGGTCGTCTCATACGTGTTTAGGTCCATTAACAAGACCCAGGCCACGAGGATTTTTTAAATGATTTTTTTTAATTTATACGAAATTCGTGGTTGCTCAAATTTCAAACGTCAATAATTTAATAAAAATAAAACTAGCAAATTTTTTTTTTTTCTACAATATTTGTTGAATCTACTAAGTAAAAAAAAATTGGTTCGTATATTAGTTTAATTTCACTTTTCGCAAATGTCTTTCGCAATCCATTCGGTGAAAAAAGTCCCAGGTAGTTAAAATTGGCGAATTGTTCTAGTTGTTTTAAAAGAAATTGTACATATTGCATATCGTTAGATTTGGCATGAACCAAAGATGTTTTCCTAAAATTAGAACTGCTCTATCACCGTTAGTTTTTTTTTAACGCAGTTCAAAGTCGGGCTTTCGGTATTTATTTTTTATTTGTTTGTAGTTAAGGGCTCGTATTTACTTTTCTAGCAATTATCTGCGTCAAATACCAATTTTATAAGATTCTATAGTTACTTTACATGAATATAAAATAAAATGTTGCCAGTTTTGTTATTTTTAAATTAAATTATTGACGTTTGAAGTTTTGGCAACGACAAATTCCGAAAATAAAATAAAAAATATCATTAAAAAAATCCTTGTGGCCTGAGTCTTTTTATTGGGCCTAGAAACGTAGTAGACGGCCCCACGGATCCGCTATTTTCGTATGTTCAACCTTCTGCCGAACACCTGTATATTAGTAAAGAGAAAAGATTAGATTTTTTGTATATTTGTTTGTAATGGATAACTCAAAAACTACATATGCAATTTTAAACATTCTTTCACATAAAAGAGCTACATTATCAGTGAGTAACATGGGCTGTATTTTTTATTTTATTTTATCCTCACTAATATTATAAATGTGAAATTGCGTTTGTTTGTTGGTTTGTTACGTTTTCACGCTTGAACGGATTTGGATGAAATTTGTCACATGGGTAGACAATGACCTGTTATTACACGAATTCACACGATCAATCATAATCCAAAAATCCATTGCTTTTATAAGTTCGAAAAAATTGTCTGGTCAACAACGTAAATATTGCAACAAATGCTGTTGAACTATCAAAATGAAACGGATTGTGATTGATCGTGTGTTACACAATTAGGGTGCTGGGTTAGGACATAGGATACTTTTTATCCCGGTAGTACGTTCTCGTGGGATAATTTCCGACCTCCACGTGGACGAAGCCGCGGGCAAAAGCTTGTAGGTAATACGGAGAAAAACACTCGGGAAACAAACATTCTGCAGTATTTTAGGAACCAATATTTCTTACATGACAGGATTAACTGACTAATACTGCATCTGGTAGCGATGATCTCGTGGATTATCCCACTTTATGTCGTTATTTGGCCTCAGTGGGAGGAGGCCTGAACTGGCCTGAGGTTGAAAAGAAAAAACAAACATAAACCGCAAACCTAATAAAAAACCAAGACATAGCGCTGCAGACATTTACACTATATATAATGTACTCTGTGCATTTACATAAACTGAATGTAGCGCTGTCAACAGTGACGTGAGGCCGGTTTCGTAAACATGTGTGCACTTAGTGTTGCCGCGCAGTTAAAACTCTTTACCCTATTTTTTGTCTAAGTACTGGCAGGGCGACTGAACGAGCAAATAGATAGGTTAGCATATTTTTCTTTTTTAAATTTTATATACAATTGGTCCCTCCCTTTATTTCGACAAGTTAGGGTAAAAAATAAAACAATAGTTAAAAGTTACTACATTTATAAACACAGCAATGATTTTTAATGGGCTTTTTCTTCGGTATTTTTTTTTGCAATATTGCCTTTAATATCCACTGTTTTAGCAATTGTTTCCAATTTAGAAATAACGAATTTATAAATATTTTTCAATGATGCATCGTTGAACTTATTTTATGCTCTTGGCCAGCATAATTGTGCACAGTCTCCAAGTTAGAGAAAAAGTCATCAATGCCAATAAATCGTTTAAAATAAAAATAATTATTAATTAATAATAACAATTGATTTGTTGTTTTTCGGCAACTATCACTATGTTTTCATTACTTATTTGCTTGCTTATTTGTGATCCGACTATAAACACTTTTGACACTTTATAATTTTTGACAAATAATGCGCTGTACTTCCTGATATAATATCCGTTAATGTATTTTTATAGTCATCAAATTCGCCAACATATACGTATAAACGACTGGCAAAATTAGCACAATCGTTTTGAATTTCACTCGGAAATTGCAACGAAGAACCTTCAATGCAATCTTCCTCGTGTCGGTATAAAGTTGTCGTGGTAATTATTATTTGCGTTGCTGAAGTGCAATTCAATATGGCTATGCTTTCTACAGGAACACAATTTCCTTTCGTCACACATTTCAGTTCCAGACATGTCAGCAATTTACTGTAACTGCCTTTGAACTGTTTGACATTAGGATTTTCATTAAATCCTCCTTGCAACATTATTTGATGAAAATAATATTTTCAAGTGATCTTGGCTCAACTTGTTAGTTCTATGCAGTCTCAATCCATTTACTACAAATGGCTTTCAGACTCCCAATATTAATCAATACTAGAATTTTTGAATGATCAGTTCTGTACTTTCAACTTCTTGAAAAAAACGGTAGATTGAATTCATTTTTACCTAAGTATAAGACCGTGGTAACACTTTTACTTAAGGTAGACCCGCAGTGGTCTACCGCGAAATTCAAATTTTCTTACGCTTTTTGCAAATTGCAGGTCAGTGTTATGTTGTATCTTGATGAAAATATGTTTCGCGACTATAACAGATGTGTATTCATCGAATTATAATCATAAGAATCAGCAATACATCTCTCCAAGTTAGATTCGTTCCATAAGAACTTTTCCATAAGAGATTTGTTCTTATAGAACAAATCTAACTTAAAGTTAAAGATACAACCTGACACTGAAAAATTGCAAAAAATGTAAGAAAATGTTAATTTCGCGGGCTACCACTGCGCATCCGCCGTAACAACTGTGTGGCTAGTTTTATGTTCATAATTTGGCTTCGGAATCGGAACTGTACATGCCTTTTGGATAATTTATTACCCAGTTTAACGACTTATTTCTTTCTTTTAGTCGCCTCACTTTTTGATTTAAGACTTTAATTTTTTTTCTCATTTGTTTCTGTTGCTTTTCTAGCCGAAAAATCCGCTGTCTTAATTTATGTTCCTTGGGTGTATCAAAAATTGATTCGTCTTCTTCCATATTTGGTACAGACGTCGTTGACAAGACTGGTGTTGGTGAGACCTGCTGAAAAAAGAAACTGGTAAGTTACTATACTCCATAGGTAATTAAAAGGTAGTTAAAAAGGTAAAAAAAAACCTCGAGATGAGACTGCTGTCAAGTAACCGACTAAACGTTATACCTGTCACTTCAGTTGTCATGCTACGCCGGCACAGTTGTACTCTTCAATTTAGCAACGTTATAATTCGTTGACGTTTATAGTTTGGGCTCTTTACAAGAGACAGATTACAAAATATTATAATATTATTAATAAATCGAACAAAAAAAATGTGCTCAAGGAGTTTCATCTACGAAGAGTAGTTAAGAAAGTTTAAAAAGATAAACAATTGTAAAAATTTAAAATAAATTTAATTTGCTTTTATCGTTTATTATTTTTAAACAAGAAAGTGTCATCTATAAGAACCCTTTTTACGATTTGTTTACCTTTATTTAACTACCTAAGCATATGGAGTATACATTAAGATAAGAACATTGGTCATTTATCGTTTATTTACACTTACATCTTGTGAAGTATGGGGCAGTATCGGATCTACATCAATTATTATTGATTCGATGGGTGTAGCAGGAACGTGCTGAAAGAAGAAACGGGTAAGTAACTAGATTAAAATAAGAACGTTGATTATTTAACGTTTATTTACACTTACAGCTTGTGAAGTATGCGGCTGTATTGGATTTACATCAATTGACTCGATGGACGTAGCAGGAACGTGCTGATAGAAGAAACGGGTAAGTAACTACATTAACATAATCTACATTTCTTAATATCTAGATAATACGATTGATCAATTGCGCAAAGTTGATACTAAACAGAAAACCATTATTGTAGTACACTAAAACATTACATGTTATCTAAAGAGAAAAATAGATCATTAACTTACAAAAATATCTAGGTTTTAAATTTAGCCACAATCCGTAATGTGTTATATTTTGTGTTAGAAAAATGTATAAAACTTACAATATATATAGTAGTACGTTCATTTAGATCAATATTCCCCGTTTGATCTGGTGCAGTAGGTAGATGCTAGAAATAAAATAGGTTGTTAAACTTATTTTAAAATATAGTTAATTAAATATGAAGTGGCTGATAGACGTGCGAACTTAAAGTACGCGTTTTTAAAGTTCGCGAACTTACTCGTGTCTATCTGCCCTTCTAAGAGGTTGGTTTGATATTTATGATACATGGTGAATATGGTTGATATTCTTATGATAGCCAGCTTATTAGGGTTAGAGCCGTTTACAAGTTCACAGCTAAAGTTACATGCTCTGTGTTTACAGCATTATGTAGAACATTGTCACTATTTTTCAATGCTACATGGAAAAATCTCGATAACAAACAACATTAAAATCAGATAATAATTAATATAAACTTTGGAATCAACCTTTGGATATCCGTTTCGTAACACACGACGAAGTCCTTTTTTTGTAAAATATATATCGTCATTCTCGAAATGTGTCGAACAAACTACGCTGCGCACCGTTGGATTCCATGATGGTTCATTCCGGCTAACTCGAATGACTTCAATCCACTTCTCTTTTACAATATTATTTCGAATGGGGAACCTAAAAATTGTATTTTATGGGTAACATAACAAGTGGTAAAAAATATTAAACACCATTCTACACTTTTATACCAATATTATAATATATCCATATCAATATTATAACGAATAAAACAAATTTAAATAAATAAATGAACGTGATAATTTCGTTTCGCGTCACATATTTACTTACCCAATAAACGGGGATAATTGTGACGCATACTAGTGGCAACACTTCTTAAGATTTTGTGTTTCAAGCTGTCATAATTTGTTAAAATAAAATATGTTTTTAGCTAGTTTTTAAGTTTACTTACGTATGAAATGTGATTCCGTCTTGCTTTTTATTTTTTGAAGAATGGTTTTTGCACCCTTTCACCACACAATTCGGCATTTTCGCGATTGAATAATGTAACTGTTCCTACGTTAAGCTTCATTGACGAACTAGCTCTAACTAGTCGGCAAGCTGTAGTTTGGTGTGCGTGTGAGAGTGTATGCACAGAGCGAGGTGTAGTTTTGTATGCTTCACTGTATTGTTCGCAGCGCGTCTTAGTTTTTTATTTTGTCTGAGACGTGTGCTTTTCCCCAGCCAGAAAATGTCGAATATCATCTTTTGAGTTTAATAGACAGTAAAATTAGGACATCAGCTTCTGTAGGTTGCTTATTTTTTATTATTAAGCAAAGTCAACCTAATTCATATGAAGTTGTCTGCAAAAAAAATTAAAAGTGCGCTTATAAGTTCACTAGTTACCCCGCCAGTTCATATTTCCCTAAAGTAATATGTATTGCCAAATTAATCAAAACAGGTACCTACATATTTGACAGCTATTTGCGACGTTACCAACTTTTAGAACGAAACAAGTAAGCGTTCCCAAGCAGGATCTTGAATATTTTCGCAACCGTAAAAGATACAAATACATATTAAGTCGCAACATAAACCTCGTCTAACGAGCGAATTATGTAGCTAAAATGTATTACATTATAACCATTAATAAACAAATCTGGCTACGGTACATTTACCGCAGCCTAAATTTGAAAAATAACTTTAAAAAAAGATTTGCACAACAAATTTAAAAATCTACGCAAGAATTACAGAAGCTGATGTCCTAATTATCTATTATACTCAAATGACGTTAATCGACATTTTCTGGCTTGGGGTAGGGTAACGCACACGTCTGAATCCTATGCATCATGATTCAAATGTAGACCACGCTCACCTGGTGCTGCTCACACCAACCGGCTGCTTGTAGAACTGACACATAACTTCCAGAATGTACTTCTTTCCTTTGTTCAACACAAGTACTTGGCGTCATAAAAAAAACTTAAATACGGGACTTAGCGGTACCTACTGGAATAATCTTTTTCCTAGTAACACTAACGTGAACAATCGATTTTAAACAAAAGAATGAGAACCACATCAACACGTCAAAGGCAATGTGGCAGAAGTCAGACTTTCCAACTGGCCAGTATTTTGGTATGGTTTAATACCTCGTATGAGCTAGTGCTAGTTCTTTAGTCGGGCTAGTGGGATCGATCAGCCACGTTGGAGTTTTTTTTTTAATTAGCATTATCTTACTACCAGAGACTGCATTATGTGCTTAATTCACATTATCATATTTCGGGACACCAACCACTAAGAAACTATTGAAGAATCCAATATTCATTCCTTCCTTCTTTTGATGGACCCAGATACAGCATTCGTTCATAAACGTAAACGTCGGCGGTCGCGGCTGTGGAGCGGGAACGGGGTACGGCTACAACCAGCTTTTCCTTCCTTTTGTTCAATTTCCTTCCCGTAAAGCTACCGTTTCCTAGAAAAGCAGTGGCCGCGATGACGGATGTCATGAAAATGGTGACAGTGGCAAAGATTTAAATCGTTACATTCACCATATCGCGTCAAAAGATAGTCGCGTTTTGACACCTCTGACACACAATGACGCAGTGACTACACTTGTTTGTCATGGAAACGGTATTTAATAATGTGTGAGCTCACTCTTCTCAGTATGGGAACTTTTTTTTGTGACAGTACGGCGAGGGCAAATCTAGGGATTTAAATCTTTGGGTGGCGGGGTTTGCTTTACGGTGTCAACAACGCTCTCTAGGAAACCACACCAACTTACTTTCATAATCAACGTTTCAGTGACGTCATTTGCCACTAATTGCGGACACTACGTGAGCGGTCACCGCTCTTCTAGGAAACCGCAGCTTTACGCGCATATTATGGCTATACCAAATGTAAATTATATCGCGGATAATAAAACACTTAATTATTATGATGAAAATAGGGGATATATTTACAACTATGTATTAAAACAAAATGATGACTCATGAACAATACTTTCCATAAATAATAAATGAGTAATGGCGTGTTACAAATCACGCATAATTAAATAAAACCGCCATAAATGATTGTACAAACGTCGTGTACGGAATGATTATCAGCAAATAGTTTTCTTTTGGTTTTCCACACTAGGTACAGGTAATAATGTTTTTGGAGTTCAGACAGATCAAACTATAGGCCACTACAGAATTTGTCGATCTATTATAATAATGATCAAACCAATAAAAAGGAACAAAACTTTTGGCAAAAGTAGCCTAACCTACATACTTATAAATTTTATTTCAATTCATAATAGTGTACCTTTTATATGATTTCATAAGTTTGTTTCTTGACAAAAACTGCAGTTGGAAAATGTGCCTTGCTGTTGTGGATTAAGCTACTTCCGCTTGGCAGACACAAATATTACATAATTAAAAATAGCGCACAATCGAGAGGGGTATATCTATCCCTCTCATTTGGTAGGGTATATCATACTGTAAAATCTTAAAGTAAAAAATGCCATAAGATATTATCCTGCAGATAAAATTCAGTCCAAAGCTAAAACTATGTTTTGCGATACATTGGCTTATAAAAATGTGTCGAAAACAGTGTTCATAAGGAAAAACGATATTATAACAGGTCTTGACATAAAATACGGGGAAGACATTACTTATTGTTTATTTTAAAAATACAGACACAATCCGACGCATTTTTAGTAAGCGGTACATTTTCAGCGGACTTTAAAAATAAATGATTTTATGATAAATTTCTATTACATATAATTTTTGTTTTATTCGAAACATAAATGAGAGAGAAATAAACATTATAGAGGTTTTTGTAAACTATCTTCATGCACAAATCAAGAACAGAATTATTTGTTATCTGCCATTTGAATTACATAGGTATTTGATTTATAATAAAATATCAGACAAACATTATTTAGCAGGAAAATGTATAAAAACTATAACTGAAAGCTATCCATAAACTAGCTTACGCCATTGCAAAAATACTTCGTGCTACCTACGTCCTTTACATTGGATATACAACAGAAATATGGACACATATTTTTGAATGCTCGCCGAACGCGCTCCATTCTATTGTAATGTAACGCACCTTACGCTGTAACGGACATTTTTTGAACTTATAATTTCGTTTTCTACTTTTTATTTGACTCTGAATATTGTTCCTGTGTTTAGGCTCTAACTATTGTCACTTACACAATGTGTACTAAACTTTAAACGTAATTATTGTAATTTATTACCAATCCATTTCCTAGCTGTTATGTATAGATAGTTCATTCTGATATGTATAGATAGTTAAGGGATAACTTACTATTGTACTCGCCAACGACCATTGCAGCCGCGGTCAAAAATGTAGGAGCGAGATGACGCGACACTCAGTAATAAAAATCCCGTACTAAATATTCCCCGACAGTCTCGAACGCTTTATGACCATAACTGCTAGTCTTGGCGTTTAGTTATAAACTGTATTGTATTGTTAGCCAAATCTTATAGTTCAACACAAATTGTACAAAGCAAAACTTATAATAGGAATAAGATACAACTGACGCACTATAATATAGGCTGGACCTTTGATGCATTGTTGTGATTAGCCGTTAGCAAGAAATAGGGTGTCTTATTTGCTTTTTTGATACGCATTGCAAAGCAGCACAAATTATGGGTTTAAACAGGACCAATTTTTGGTCTTGTTCGGCTGATTCCAGCAGTTTATAGTGCGTTATTTGCATAAGGGTATTCAAATTAGTTAATATGTTATGCTGATTCAATTACATACCCAGAGATTATTCGTTGTTATTGTAAATAATATCTCCTAGAGCAAAATAAATAAATTTGGAATTTCAATACAGAATACTGTAAACACTATGCCAATACCAAAATTAAAAATATCTCACTGAAAAATACACTGGATTCAACGTCTATACGATAAAGGTTGGTCAGCTTTATCAGAATATGCGCTTGCAAGGTGCCGGCAATCTTTCATAAGAAATAATACTTTTGTTTTCAAATAAAATGTGTTGTTGGACATTTTGAGAGCTAAGTTTGCCAAAACTTCGATACTCAAGTCTTTGCGAAATTAATCACAAAGTGCCATTGGTATTTCATGAAATCCTAATCTACCAATATTGGTTACTGTCTTGTGACATCGTTGGATATCCCTTCACAAATGTTCGCAGCATCATTTGCTTCTTGTAACTTTAACGCGTGAGTATTATTATCCACGCCAAACATTTGGCCACGTAGGGCCACAGAAATGGAATCACGCAATGCCATAGACACTGCTCATCTAGCTACAAAACTACAACAAAAAAAAAAAGTAATATTTAATACCTTTGCCGTGTGTAGTCTTCTCTAGAAGTTTCCGACTTTCATATTACAGCTTCTTCAATGATATATGCGTGAATCACGGCCGTTAAAAGCGTTAAATGACCCACTAAACGTTCGTAACTATTCAATGATTATCATTTAATAAAAAATAACATTAATGGTATACTTCCTTACACTAACATTCGTCGAACCATCACATAAATTTTGATAATTAGATTACACTCATTCATTAACTAGGCATTTGTTATATTCTAATAATTTTTGGAGTAAATAAATCCATAGTATGTACATGCTCTTGAGATTGTTCAACCTAGCAAGTTGTTTACAAATTATCAAGTATTCAGGTAGACTACACAATAACCTATTAATATTTTGGTCAGTTTCGAGTTAAAAATACAAATTGCTTCATTCAGCTTGGATTAGCACTGATTTTGATACACGTATTTATCAGTTTGACAATGATCTACTTATTTAAATTACAAAATAATAAGATGTACTTATAATGACAAACAAACTGCATGTTTCTCAGAAGTATTTGTATTACCAGTTCGCCTTTATAAAACTGAAGTAATATCAATATTAAATTAGCACCACCTATTAGTACGAGATAACAAAAAAGTGCATTGTTTTAATGGATACAGACAAAACTTCAAGATGATATTGATTCTTTTTGGAAATCTTTTTTAATGTCCCACTAAGACATAATTCTCTTAGATATCATATGAAACATTTAATGGCCTAAAGCAGCCACTGATGGCCGAATTCTCAAATGCAACTCAGTTTTAAGTCACTGGTAGGTCACTATGCAGTGACAGTGAGAACCAGAGGGGTTCAGCTATTGTCTGCAGCCTTCCATAGTCCTTCATATAAATATCAAACAGTTTATCAATGAATTCTTCACCTTGTTACAAATCAAAAGCATGTCCTATGTAAGGGGTGTTGATAACCTGCTAGGTCGTACAACGTATTTCTCCATATTTGAGCATTGAGAACATTGTCCGTGGCACAAGATGGTGCATATACCACTAGCAACATTTCTTTTTGGTCTTGATATTATTCTTTAGGTGTACCGTGTCTTTTGTTACGTTTTGCCTCTCCTTCATTTCAAGCTTTGATCTTAGTACCTGGAATTTAGGAATAGTTTTATTAGAAATTTTTGTGTAAAAAAACAACATGCTTTGATTATGGCAACACCTTTTGTGTCTATTCTGTGTGTCCCAAAAAAAAACCAGTTCAACAAATTGACAAAATTAAAGGTTTTCCTTCGTTTGCATGGGTATATCTTACTAGTAAGATAGGCATTCTACAAAGGAAGTTAGTGCCAATAGTAAGTAAGTTCATGACTAATAATAATCTCCAATTAGGTAATTCCTTTACCTAAATTGGTTAAACAGTACAGTCCTTTCAAATGTGACTCATTATTTCTGAGGTATTAACAATAAGCTTTGGAACAACATATATCATTCTGAAATATGGGTTTCCAACTGGTTTTTGTGGAATATTGGGATTAATTTATTTATATATTTAAACTTCTTGCACACAATAAGGTACAAAGGCGGACTTAATGCCTTAGGCATTCTCTACCAGTCAACCAAGGATGGTGAAGGGATAAGATGGCAGGTGCTCCGGTTGAGAGGAGATAAATATAATTTTACAAAAAGAAGACAATAATGAATTATAAATAAAATAGGTACATAAGTACATATACAGGGTGGATTTTTGAGATGGGGCAGTAAGGGCAGCTACCTTAACCATTGTCGCTAGAAGTAAACGGTCTTAGAAGACTGTCCTTAACTTTTTGAGACATTTTAATCTGCATTCACAGATTTTGAAAAAAATGTGCAGTCAGCAAGAAAATGGGCAGTTTTCACAAAAACTTTATTTGATACCAATCGATCCTGTTTCTTTTAAGGATCAAAAATCTCTATCGGACCAACTGAGGTTTGAGTATTAGAAAAGTCAGAAATCGCAAAAAACTTTTCCCATACATTTCGAAAGAAAGAAACTACAACATACTTTATTATGATAGACAGACTAGCCAATACGCGTTATAATTTTATTTACCATAAGAACAAGATAGTTTCTTGCTTGTGATGTCCGACGTTCTGAGAAAAAAACCAAACTAGGACTCAAAGTCAGCTCCCGCGCCGCTGCCTTCGAGGCCAGTTCCATATAAATTTATGCATTGAAACTCGGCTCCCACGCCGCCGTCGCCCCCGCCCCGTGTCCGCTGACTTCGTGTACGTAGCTTAAGTCCCATTTACTAGGCGGCCAGCCTAGGTTTCTCAGTATTGAAACTAGTATTTTAGATACAAGAGTGAATATATAATTACCATTTTAGTGATAGTGAGGAACATTTCCTCTACATTAATGTTCTCCTTTGCGCTTGTCTCAAATAGCGGTATGTTCATCTGGTTGGCGAACCTCTGTGCATCTTCTGTCACTACTACTTTTCTTGATGGACAATCATTCTTGTTACCAACTGGAAACATAATAAAAAATAATTGTTAATGACGTTAATAAAGCATTTACTGCCTCATGGAGTGTGAAAAATGTGAAGGAAAACTAACTTCTATTATTACCCTACTAATGGCATGTCATGTTTTACAGAATTTATTTGAAATTTCTGCTAGCTGAAAATTATCTGTTGACACAGTTTAATTCATAAATTTATGAAAAGCTTATATTCCTAAAACTATAAAATGTATAAAACAACACATTAATGTTGAAATCATCAAAATTGATACACCATTTTTCGAGATAGCAAATACACATCCGTACAGGAAGTAAAGAACTTCCTTTTTTAATTCTTTAATACTTGTTCGCCTGTTAGTACACAGTAGCTATAAGTATTATAGTAGTGATACTAAATTCACATTGCGATCATAATAGATTAGTCACTGATGCTGAGATACAAGCTCTGACTGTGAACTTAAAATAGCATCGCAATGTGTTAGGGATGGAAGGAACTTTATTCTTGGATGTAATGTTTCGCATATTTTTCTTTAGATAGCAATCATATATAGTACTTTATTGTATACCAGAAAACATATAGCACAAAAAAAAATGCCCTGCAAAACATGCAATGGGTGGCCTCTTCTGTGATCCAGGCAACTTTGGAATGGACAGTGATTGCATGGACAACAAAATGGGGTTGCCTTTGATGTAAAATAATAAGTTTATAGATAAAATATACTATAATAGATATCTATATATACGTAGTGTGGTCATAAGTTTTGTCACATATGGAAAGTTAAATAAATGACACAATGAGTTACGCACTACAACCATTTATATATCAAATAAAAGGGTATAAAATACAGATTTAAACCACATTAATATTATTTGAAATGTCGTCCTCTTGCTTCGATACAAGCCTTCAATCTGCAAGGCCGACGGCCGAAGCACGCACGACATTCATGTCAATATCGGTGACTGCTTTAATCAGGGATGCTTTAAGTTACTCCAAGTTGCGATGGGGTTTAGCGCAGACCTTCTCCTCTAAGTGCTGCCATATTTTGTAATCCAAAGGATTCAAGTCTGGACTGGATGAGGGCCAATCCTCATGCCTGATAAAGTCGATTCAACAGGTCGTGAGCCAGTTTTGGGTACTTTTCGCCTTATGAGCCGGCGCAGAATCCTGCTGGAATACCCAGTGCCTGTTTTCGAACATTGATTGTGAAAGAGGTTCCACAATGTTTGTTAGGACTGTGTTTTGATATACGAGGGCACTGGTTTTCACTCCTTTTTCACAAAAAACACCTCCGTTGGACCCAAATAGCCACCCCAAGCCAAACCATGAATGCCGGAGGGTGCTGACCACGCTGAACACGTGGCACACGTTTGTTCGCTTCTTCACTAGAGTGTGCATACACTTTATCATTTTGTTTATTGAAACTCTCCCCAACATTAAAAAAAATTTCCTCCGAAAAAAGTATTTCACGGTATTTTTGTTCCCGCGTACCGCCTTAACAACACCCGGCTTCTTTCGAGTCTGATTTTCTTCAGCCGTGCGTTAAGAGCTGTGCTGTTTTTTTTCTATAAGCACGCAGTCCTAGGTCTTCATTTAACACCCTTTTAACAGTAGTTCTGCTTAGTCCCATCTGCAGAGCCAACATTTTTTGCTTGCGGACAGGATTTCGTTGGATTCGCGCCTTCATTGCTTTGATGACCGCTGGAGTCCGAACAGTACGAGGTCGACCGCTCCTTTGTTTATCTTCTAATCTTGAATCTTCCCTGAATCGTTTGATAGTACAATAAATAAATCTCAGTGGAATTGTCAAATTTTTCAGCAGTTTGAAAATCTCAGTTGGCACGTGACCACAACGATGCAATGCAATTACTGCGACTCTGTCTTCTTTGCGCGTCCACTCCATTTTAGAAAATGAACAAAATTCCAGAAACCCTTCATTTTTATTTTCTTTAAATATTCAAATTTCGAATGCCCATAATATTTTCCTCGGCTTGCATTCTAAATTCGAAATTTTACCTATGTGACAGAACTTATGGCCCGACTACGTATGCTATATAATAGATACATACATACAAAATATATAAGAATATTATAATATATAAGCATTTAAGCATTGTTCCTTCTTTATATGGGAGGAGCAGTCACCAACAGAAATAATAATATTTCAAATGTAGTTTTATAATAATACTTTTGACTTAATTCAAAATTATAAAGATAAAGCTGTGCTGTAGAAAGAATAACCTATGAGGAAGTTGTAATAAAAAATGTTGTAGGCATAACAATATTAATTTTATGACTAGAAAAAAATCAAATAACCCACATGAATCATGTTGACTGATTAAAAAAATAATACAACAAAAAATTGAAACACATATGCTGATTTTAGGTTTTTTTTATAGCATGGTCAGTTAAAGAGAGTCTTTAGAAAGCTGTTAGTTATATAATTATTACCTAAATTAATTAAGTTTGTCTGGCCACAATAATTAGACTGTGACAGAGAATTACTTTTGTTGTTGTTAAACATTTGGACAGTGTTACAGCCCAAGTGTATGATACGGTTGAGAATTAGCAATAATGTGACTATTTCATCAATTTACTTCACATCATTACTTGAAATTAACGTCATTAGACCTTTACTTGTGTATCTAACTTCTAAGACATAATAATGGTGTACGTACAGGTAATTAGGAAGTTAATAGACTGTACTGACTGTAAGATGTGTTCTTAGGGCAAACTCCACTCACCTAAGACTTTATTAACAACATCACAATTCTGTTCGATCTCGTGCAGCCACCTCTTGACATTGGCGAAGGACTCCCCATTCGTGACATCGTACACCACGATGACGCCGTGCGTGCCTCTGTAGTACGTGCTGGTAATCGTCCTGAACCTCTCCTGGCCCGCCGTATCCCATATCTGTAGCTTCACTCGCTCACCGTTTATTTCTAAAGTCCTTATTTTGAAATCGACCCCTATCGTAGTAATGTAACTACCGGAGAATGTGTTGTCGGCGAATCGCAGGAGAAGACAGCTTTTACCCACACCTAAAACATATCAACATTACACCGTTGACTAAGCTGCACAGATCCGAATATCGGTTATGAAGTTATAACATCACAGGCCTCGCCCACTCACCACTGTCACCGATAATCAGCAGTTTGAAAAGGTGGTCAAACTCTCGCGCCATGGTTTCAGATAGTTATAACTATTACACTAATTGGTCATATGTTCACTATTAATGTTAAAAATGTATTTAGTACAACTTTAACTACGGAAATGTTAATAAAACTCATGCCGTTAACGTTACACTTCCATCACTTTACAATCGGTCGCCATCATTGTTTTCAATTGCCAGTTGAAAAAAAAAATTACAAAGGAAATTGTTATCCGGGTTTATGGTAAGTGAAAACCTTGGAAAATTATAATTTATTCACACAGGAAAAATACTATAATATTATTTCTAAATTCTGTTATCAATTATATAATCTCAGAGCTCGGATTTCAATAATTTTTCCAACATTATTTGCTTTACTTCTTCTTCACTAGAGTCAAGTGGCCTATCTACTTGTCTAGTGCAATCCTCTAAGGTCTTTACAGGCCACACTCCGGTGGTTGTCTTTGTGTTGCTTAGGCTATTTGAATTGAAACTAAGAAATGTCCTATGGACCCAAGGACCGCCGGAAACAACCTTTCACTTGTTCTACTACTGCTAAATGATAGGCGAGTAGAGCAGCGCAATCCATAAAAAGATAATTTCTCTTTTATCTATTGTTATTGGTAGTGCACTAGACTGTAAAAGTAGACGCTTGAAACTAAATGAGTAAGTAATTATCTGTGGAATGCGCTCCTTCTGTAAATCAGGCTGGCAACCAACAGATTATCCTTTTAATTAAGCCAGCGAAGTTGATCGAAGTTAAGTGAATAGAGAGTTTAGAAGGGCACTTCGGTTCGCTTAGTGCAATCTCCGCTCAGCTCAGGCGACTTCCAAACGTTATCAGTTTTTGCGCCCGAGTCAAACGACTCGAAGCATCCTGTAATTAAAGTTATGCACGAGTGAGTATTCGTGTACAATCGGACTTCGGTCAACCTCACAGAACATTAATACTCAAGAGGTCAATCTCCACGACTACTTCATCGAAGCAACTTCATACATAAGTAGTGTAGTTGGGGTTTTAGAATTAGATTTCGCGAGCACATTCGTATTATCTTATGTAATCATAACGGTAATGTTTGTCTTATTTGTTTTAGTATAATCGTGTATTTATTAGTGCTAGTATATACATAATGAAGTTTATATAAAGTTATATTTATACTTTTTAATACGTATATCATATATGTATGTTTATAAATCTATTCTGCATCACTCAAAGGTTGACTGGTAGAAAATGCCAATGGCATTCGCCATCACCAGTCCGCCTCTGTACATTTGTGTGCAGAAGTAATAAAAAACTAATAGGAACGTTCATCACACGTCTTAGGCCGCTTTCCGAATAAGAACGTAATCGCTCACAGCGCTGACATCCTGCCCGCATTCCGAGTTAGGCTGTAATCGATTTAAGCGATTTGAACGGCCGTTCCGAATAAGCCTTAGCGCGATAACGATGTATTGTGAATCGTCATAGATGACGTCATGACATGCGCCATCTTGCGATAACGCCGACCATGCCTTTTAATAATATCACCGTGAGCGCTGTAAAAGATGACAGTTGTGCTGTTTTGTTTTGAGTCGCATCATATTTTTAGACAAACATGGCATCTTCGAAATTGTGCTTCTGGCTACCGTGCCCACCTAACCAACGAAGAAGAAGAAATGTGCAGTATAAACACAAAGAAATATGATATGCAAGTTTTGACGTTGAGCGAGCACCGTAAGAACGTTCACGGGCGTTCCGAATTGATGACAGCCCTCAGCTGTCATAATTGTGATATCTAACTCGGAACGTCAAATATTGATGTCAGCGCTGTGAGCGATTACGTTCTTATTCGGAAAGCGGCTAATGGTCAAATCGATTACAGCCTAACTCGGAATGCGGGGCTAGTAAGTTCTAATTCTGGCAACATTTAATGTAAATTTGACGCACCTTTTTTGTGATGTGTGCGTTCGCGAGTTATTTTGTATGAGTAATCAAATTCATCTGTCAAAATTGTCATTTAAATTGTCAAACGCTCTAGGTGTGGTACGGATAATCGTAATTTAATTAAATTTCGATATAATGTCGGCAACGTTAAAGCCATATTTAACAGCAGTGCGCCATACGCTAACTGCGGCGATGTGTTTAGAGCATTTTTCGTCGCAAGTAGTGGAGCGATACAACAAACCGGAGGTCGAGGTTAGAACAAGCAAAGAGCTCCTACTGAATCCAGTGGTAATTTCTCGTAATGCGAACGAGAAAGTGTTGATCGAGTCGTCAATAAACTCTATTAGAGTGAGCATTATGATCAAGCAAGCAGATGAGATAGAAAAGATTCTGTGCAAAAAGTTTATGCGGTTCATGATGATGAGAGCGGAAAACTTTATCGTATTGAGGCGGAAACCGGTGGACGGATATCATATCAGTTTCTTAATAACAAATTTCCACACCGAGCAAATGTTTAAACATAAACTAGTCGATTTCGTGATATATTTCATGGAAGAAATTGATAAGGAAATTAGCGAAATGAAACTGGCTGTGAACGCGCGTGCCAGGATCTGCTCCGAAGAGTTCTTGAAGAGATTCTAAATTTAAAATCTTCGCGCATGAGTATGACTAATAGAAGCATAAAGTAATATTATTTAGTGCTATAATAATGGTGAATTAGTGTAATTTTCCTTATGACTGTTATATGTACGTTGGTAGATATAAATTAATCCAGTCCCTATTGAAAGAGTCCTAACTTACTTGTACAATAAACTTTAACCTTTTAATTAAGCATATTGCCTGCATATTAGTTAGGTTTGAAAGAGTGAACCTGTATAATCAAGAACAATTACTCAATATTTTAAATACCTGCCTGATGCTTTTACTACTGTGCGTCTAAAAGGGATTATGTTTTTTAATTTATAAGCAGTATTGTGTTAAGTATGTAAAGATATCAGAATTATGATAGCTTAATATTGTAAACATTCATTTTTAATAATAAGTTATAGAGTATAATATAAAAAAATAATTCCAAAAACTTAAAGGCATTTAAAACATTTCTTTTTGACTTGTAAATGATTGATTGTATTATACATTTTAATAAACTATTTTTAATAATATCGTCTTTAAATGTTGTAAATGAAACAAGGCCAGTGGATTGTAATAGGATGTTTATTTAAATAATATCAATTACTTACATTTCTTGCTATAACAAATAATTTTACATGAAACAATAATACATATTTTATAAATTTTTACAGTCAGCTATTACATCAACTAGAAAAAAAAAAAAAAAGATTGCTCAACTTTGACAATGAAAAAGCACAGCAGAACCATAGGAGCAGAAAATATAGCTCATACATGACAAAGGTTGAGCAAACTATAATATTGTGGGGGGGTACAAATCAACTCTTATACAGAATGATAGCATGTAAACAGTAAAACAAACTCACTGATTTTAAGGCCCCTGAGTTGGATGAGGGCCCCAACATAGAAGCCTTGTACAGACATCAAAATGACTCCCTTTACTATTTGCAAGTATGAGGGCCACACAATCAATGAAGATGTCTATGCAATGGCCCACAAGTGGCTTACCAGTTTTGCCAATCTCCGTATTGAAAAAGTTGTTTAATTTTGTAAAGGAATGTAAACGATACTTATAGGTCACTGGAAAAAGTGTTGTCCATAAATCATGTAAAGAATGTTCTTTACCCCTATGGTTTACGGATGGCCCTATATGTAGAGACATTTCAAAGCTAGATTCTCAAAGGGCGCAAAGAACATTATCGTCAATATTCCATATGCCCCAAAGTATAAATTATTTACTAAGTATTGTTGGAAAACAAACAAATAAAGCAATCATTTCATGAATGCTACAGCTTGATATTCAAAATTGGAATAATTAAATTGCAGATTCTTGGGATGTTTTACAAAAAGAGAAATGTTTTCTTGAGTGCTCTATCCCAATAGGCTGAGGTATTTTTATATGCTCATATGCCGATTTTGGAATCTCCATTAAATTATTATTTTGTGGTTCACCCTTATCATAAGGGTGAGCTAGTTATGATGCCACAAACAAAGGCCTTGTGGCATCATAACTGCTATCCAAACCAATTATATGGTGATTTCATTTCAGTTAGCATACGTTCGGCCTGACTGCATTGCAATGTAAAGTTGTTTTTAGCTAACATTTACAGGGCTGTTACACCACTGTTATGATAATATTTCCACTTGAATTTGCGGTTTGAATAGCTCTAGAGCTGAGCAGAGCCTAGGGTCTAAAGCGCCTCGTCCACAAAAGACTCGAGAGATTATTCTAGCGTGGGCTACAATATTTAAGTTTGATACCCTAGCTAGAGTAATAGGGATGATGACGAAAATCTTTTTTAGTCCGTCGTGTGGATTCTTAAAAAATATTGGACGCGTATTTTTTTTTTTTTTTTTACTTAGATTACGGCGATACATTGATTTAAATTGTGCCATGACGTCACGAGTATGTAGATTTTACACTTACTTGTGACGTAGCGACCCCCACTCCCCAACTCAAAATGCGTTTTATCTAAGTTATTTTTTATTAATATAATAAAGCAAAAAATACGTGTCTAATATTTTTTTATTATCTGACTGATGGACTAATTAGAATTTCTTTTTTTTTACCCAGGCATCATTCCTATTGGGTTTACCCAGTAACTGGGTTGTGGAAGTTAGATAGGCGCTCCATGTAAAATACATAGACTGGAAACCGACCCCAACAGAGTTGGGAAAAGGCTAGGCAGATCATGATGCTAGGGTAATTTCTCAGCTTAGGTAAAATGAGTATCTGAGAGGGCGAACCGTTCAAACGTATTTTTTACAAGGCACGCGTTGTTTTGTTTACATTGAAGGAATCTCAGTTATTATTAAACTATTTATATTCATAACGGAAACGCACACATATTGCTTCAAAACATGGCATACTGCAATGAGGTAAAGCATCCGGGCGTTAAAGGTAAACGTCCACTGGTCCGCGCTGGCCGCAACGCACGCACGGCACGCAACAGATTTTGGTTTGCTTTGAATTGAATGAATTTTGAATCATATAGGACTGCGTCCACTATCGGTACTGCCCGCATCGAGCGCAGCTTATATGAACAAAAAATGCACTGCATCCCAGTGACGTAACATGGGGTAGTTCAACTCGTGCATCGCTCACTGCCGCACGTTGTTATGTTTATAATGGAGGTAAGAACCGGTATTCTTTGGAAAGAAGAGATAATATCCATCGGCAAATCCGTTCAATACGTTGCGTGCCATGCGTGCGTTGGGGCCGGCGCGGACCAGTGGATGTGCACGTTAATACGACACATCAAGCATTATGGTGGCACTTCACATCGCTATTTGGTATTCGCATTTTTTACTGTTTTATTCGGCTATATAGTGTAGAAATCCGAATAATTCGAACACACCGTCCACACATCGCCATGAACAGCGAATATGCCAAACATTCAAGAATATTTTTGCTATCTTTTTGTTAATCTGAAGGCAAAGATGGACCTGTTGGCGGCAGCAGCAACTTATTATTTCCTCAGTGTTAATTACCAATACATGTTATGCGTTCATAATAGACCGCACTCTACTGAGCCACGTGTGGACGGTAAACGAACTTATTCGGTTTATTCGCAATCCTTAAGTGACCAAAAACCGACAACGTTCAACGTTCGTGTATTTGCGTATTCGTCTTATTTGTGAAAAATAGGCGAATAGAGTAACTTCACATCGTCGTATTTGGGCAAATAAGACGAATACGCGATCACGAATACCGATGTGAAGTGCCACCATTAGAAAGAGACTGTTACAGCACAGGTAAGAGTGACAGAGACGACTACAGAGAAAAACTTGCGGTCTTTCTCTTGAACAGTGAAGGAAACTGAACCGACACGCTCGTGTCACTTAAGCTTCGGTTTCCTAGAAGAGTGGTGGCCGCCACATATTGTCCACAATTTAAGGGCGAATGACGTTACTGAAACGTTATTTATAAAATTAAGTTGGTGTTTTCCTAGAGAGCGTTTTTGAGACCGTGGAGTCAAACCCGGCTGCCCAAAGATTTAAATCGCTAGATTTGCCCTAACCATACTTAAGCCCGTATTACAGAACCTCGCTCAAAACTCAAGCATTACTTAAAATTGGTTTAAAGCCTTTTGATTGGTTGAAAATAGTTTTAAGTCTTGAGCGGGGTTCTGTAATACGGGCCTTAATCACGCGAAAAAGTGTCCATATTGAGAAAAGTGAGTTCCAAATGATTCAATAACGATTCCATCCATGACAATCAAGTCAAGTCAGGTGTCAAAAGAAAACATAAACGCGACTGTCTTTTGTCGCGGTAGAGTGAATCTAACGATTTAAATCTTTGCCGCTGCCATCATCCCTTGCATAATGACAGCCGTCACTGCGGCCGTTATGTGCAACCACCGCTCTTAAAAGAGCCTTAGGAAGCCGTAGCTTTACGCTGAATCGGGTTTACTCGGCTCCAGTCGGTCGGTGACGCTGAATCGCGTACTGTGCTCCAGCACAGATGAATACAGATGGTTCGCTTCGCATTTTAGGTATGAAGCTACAAGTAGGTACGCGGCGGGCTCGACTTGTCGAATTCAGTGGGCGTAACGTAGCCAGAAGATATAAGAGTTTCGCGATAGAAAGAGAGGCAACTTCTAGGTGAATATAACTGTAGATAATTAGTGCTGTGCAACCTGAATTGCACTTTATTGTGTCGTAGCAAGAGTCGATTTTTATTTAAATGTTTTTGCAGAGTGAAACATCTGTACTATTCTGTGGCTCCAGTCGTTAGTTTTCACTTTTATCGTGTGGCCACACACCCTCAATTCTTAAACTAGATGTGCCGTATTCACAGGCGGGTACTGTGTATTCAAACGTCAAGCTTCAATGCTCATTAATTTGACAATCACAACATTATAAAACGTTCTAGGTATCTTTTTTTTTCGTTGATCTGTAGATGAAGCAGTGATATCGTATCTCGTTTGATAACATTGATAAACAGTTGAAGTAAGAAATGACTCATCTATGAAACAAAATATAATATTTGATAAGACAGCTTGGAACTACATATTTTTGAAAGGATGTTATGGTGTTGGCAACTGTAGTAGTAGATATTTTTGTGTGTGGTCAAATGAATGGGAGAGCAAAATTCACGAAGGCCTGTTAATTCAGGCCGATATTTTGCCCCAAAATGCTACTCTAGATAAGGCCTCGACAATAAACCTTCGTTCGCACTAGTTCAGAATAGGGATGATGCTTGGGTAAAAAAAACGAAATTCTAATTTGTCCGTCAGTCAGATAATAAAAAAATATTAGACACGTATTTTTTGCTTTACCATATTAATAAAAAATTACTCAGATAAAACGGATTTTAAGTTGGGGAGTGGGGGTTGATCTGTCACAAGTACGTATAAAATCTACATACTCGTGACGTCATGGCATATTTTACCTCAATGTATCGCCATAATCTTTAGATTACGTAAAAAAAGAAAAAATAAGTGTCCAATAATTTTTTATAATCTCAAAGACGGACTAAAAAAAAATTTTTAGTCATCATCCCTATTGGCGATACATATTGTGCCGGTGATTAAAAGTTGCCTTATCCCAGACTTTTGATCTCAAGTAATTTGATTCACTGTTATTATTTCAAACAGTTATGAGATTTACTGCTTTTAGAAACTGGAGGTTTAGAAATCTCTCATAATTCAAACACACAAAAATATAAAAAATATGAATAAAAAAAGTTGCCAGCACAAAAATAAAACTGCTCCATCTAGCGGCAACAATAAGAGTAAAAAATCTAACAATTATCTACTATACTCAGTTCTTGGACTTGGCAGTTCTTAGCGTGAAGCCCTCGCCCCCGAAGGCGGTGAAGGGCTCGGAAGGTGACTCGTCCTTGGCGCTGGGCGGCCGGGAGTTCCTGATGAACTTCAGGGTTCCTACCACGTAGTCGTGGTCTGGGATGCCTCGGACGTAGGGCTAGAACAAATAATTAAAGAAGTGGTAAAAGGCCATAGTAAGCAGTGGTAGCTGTGGTAAGCGCCCCGACGGTTTGCGAGTCGTAGTTCGTGGGTTTGGACCCAGTTAGGCGTGCATTTTACTTTATGTAATTTGTAAAAAGTGAAGTGTCCGTGTAGTTTCTTGCCCGTTCTTCTCCATAGGTACCTACTACGCTTTGGAATGGGCATCTAGCTTCATCTCTCTGACTGACAGATCCCTTGACAACTCAAAAGTGCCTGTAATTGCATTGGTCTTAAAACGGTGAAGAAAGACATCTTGAGGAAAACGTCATATCCTAAAATTAAAACACCCTAAACCCACAGCAACTATGTATAGCTGTTATTTTAGACACCAACGCCATCTATTCTGCTTGGAGAAATAACTTTACAGGGTGCCATCGACGCGCAAATTGTAACGTTGAATTCAGAACATGATTCTACAACGTAGAGTAGATTTTTTTCTTTGGTTATAAAAATAATCATGGACTGAATCTATGGTAAGAGGATGCTTGTCGATGTCCCTGCCACGTTGTATTTTTATTATTAAGCCTTTATTGCTGATACTAAACATTACACATTTTATACATAGTAGCAAACTGTTTTAACTTATAATCTAGCACATCGGATTTCCCTGTTTAGTCGACAGTGTGTCTTGTGACACATAGGCCTCTTCCAGTCGTTTCCATTCCATTCTCTCATTTTTAGGTTTTCTTCACCAGATTGTCCCTCCAATAAAATCTTATCATCTGTCCATCTTTTGGCCTTGTAATAATGCTTATTCACTGGGTACTGGCGAAATGTGGGTGTACTATACATAGGTAGGTACATCTGCCTAACCCTTCGGAGATTACGGGATTGTTATATATTCAAGGGTCAATTCTAACCTTATCCATTTCGACAGCAGAGTTCGAAAATTACTAGCATGACGAGTTTACTCAGAAAGCTAATAAACTATACGAATTACGATACATTTCTACGCGCAAGCGCGTGCGCATTCTATGCTAATATTTGTAATCATGTCAGCGCCTCACTTTTGCTTTCGTAACTGCACATCAAATGGACTAACGTGAATAAGTATTATATCGTGTCTACCAACTGCAATGTTGAAAGAATTTTATCGAATTACGCAAAAATTGCATCAAAATTGCCTAGGTATGTGTAATAGTGTAAAGAAAAAAAAATTATGACTTTTTTGTGATTTTCCATTACAAGGTTTATCAATTTAAACAATTGTTTGTTATATCATAAAGAGGCTTCATAGCCTCCTGCTGATAATAAAGATATCCAGTAAAGGTATTTGGGGGAAAATATAAACTAAACTTAAATGATAGGAGAGTTTGTTGAATCACTTCACCTAAAACACTTTGACGTGGTAAAGGGCAGCCGTTTTAGGGGTCCATCTTATGTCATGTTGTCGTTAAAATTCGCAGCCTAATTTTAATAAAATTTCTTTTCATTTTGATCTGGAGATCGCATATTTATGACACTTTGCTTTGTAGGTTAATGGTTGTTTCTCTCGCTTCTGGCCGTGGTTCAATCCATGGTCAGAAGTGAAAACGCGTGGGAAGCTGTCTGTATGCGAGCAGGTGATGCAAAGGAGGCGGCGGAGAGGGAGATAGCATACCTCTCACTTCCCCCGCACCAGAAGAGCAGCTGGGCGTCGAAGGGCGCTTTGAGATCTCCGGACACCATAAGGAGGAGCATGCGGGCGCCGAACGGCGAAACTGGGGCTGTGTCGTCGCCCGAACAGTCAGACCCAAAGAGGGGACACGCATTGTTCCATACGAGCCTTTATGGGAGGACGTGCGGTCGTGGGAACGGCCGCACTGGGTGATGGGGCTTGGCGGGCTGATACCAGTCGGGGGTGCGGCGAATGTACAAGTATCTCCCGAGCACCCGACACATGGTAGTGGTACGAACAGTGGTTTTAGTCGGTAGGAGTGCGACATAGCGCTCCGCTCTTCCAAGACGATTTCTCAAGGAAAAAAAAAAAATGTAATGGTTGTTGGATTTTCGATCATACAAAAATCAAAGGCTCAGAAACCCTCTGGACTACCATAAGTGACTTTATCATAAATAAAAAATACTTACCAATATAAAATAGAAATAATATAAAATGTCCATCTAAGGTCAACGCCAAGAGAATGATGATAAAGTGTCCATCTACCCACCTGTCTAGATTGCGATGCCGACGGCTCAGAATCGCTCTCACTGACCGGCTTCTTCTTTTTACCATCCAGCCGATTCCCTTCGCCTCTGAAAGCGATGAAGCCGCTGGGTTCCGGCATCATGTTCGACGGGTCCTCGTCCATGCCCGTGGCGGCGCCACTGTCGTCCCGGGGTATACGCTCTTCTTCTTTGTAGCCCACTGGCGGGGCGAATTCTACCTGTTGGGTTAGATTAGGCTTAGAGAAATTGGCGGGGTGTGCCTTTACTTGTGCTGGATTCATAATTGAGGCTATCAGCGCAAGAGTGGTGCAAGTAGGAGATAATGATTATTAAAAATTGTGTCAAAATAATTTCATATAATTATTTTTTTCTGTATGTTACTGATTAATTAAATATTTTATTCTGTTCATCAAATTCACACACAATTATTACGTGTTTAATTGGTGAAACTTCTATTTCACGGAGAATTTTCATAGGGTCTAGCTAAAAATCAGCACCATGCACGTTTCTTAGGCATTTCGTTATTTCGGGAGCCTAGTATGACCGTGCTAGATCGTCGATGACGCATGAGCACTGCTATTCTCTCAGATTATTTGAAAAGTGTGAAGTTACAAAAAGATAATATGAAAGATGTTTGCCGCTCCCTGAAAAAGTTATGGACTTTGCAGACCAAGACCGCGCGTCATGTGGCTTTTACACTATTGACATAAGGTGTAAATTGCAATGATCAACAATCATTAGTGAAATGCAGTAACTGTACAGTATGTAGTAGTATTGAACTTACATTCATATCACACTCAATAATAATGACAGCATTCCCTGGCTTTGTTTCCAGCACACACAGCTCATACACCTTAGAATTGTACTTGATGGCGATCACGTCGCCGTTGGTCAGGCACGAGAAGTTCCGTAGACAGTTCTCTAACACTGAAACAGAAGAATTGTTAGAAAAATACATCATTTTCAGGCCTACTTACATGACAGAGTCAACTACTGTTTAGTTTATGTATTAATAATTAGCTGCGCCGCAAGGTTTCACCCGCATAAGTCAGGATCCCGTGGGAATATCGGGATAAAAAGTATCCTATGTCCTAATCCACGTCTACCCATGTGCCAAATTTCTTCCAAATCCGTTCAGCCGTTTTAGCGTGAAAGCGTAACAAAAAAACTAACACGCTTTCGAATCCTAATCCAATCCTTTATTTTTTTTAGCGTGGGAAATGATCAAATAATGTCTCCCGCTCTGGGCGGAGCGGGAACGCACCCGTGTTCCTTCAATTGCCTGTACGTTGCCAGGGGTCACGGTATCCCTTTCGGACTTTCCCGCGCCACCGGCAGGCATCGGTTCTAGCGGACCCCGTCAGTTGTGGTGACATCTCTTTGAGGCGCGCGTCGAACACTACGCGCCGCCGACCCGAGTTTGCGGATTTGAATCAAATTTGGCACACGTTTGGCTATGGCGGCATCTACATCGTCACATGCGAACTACGCATCAAAGACCTGACGTCACACAAATCCTGCATCGCGAAGTTAGAGTTTACCGCGCGAACGGCATAAATAAGACTATCCGACATCAATCGTTGGGCAGTTGCCCGCCAGACACGACTCCCGTCTGGTCTGAGGATCTTCCCTTTTCTATAGAGGATGAGTGAACTTTACACTCTGTTCCTCATACCTCTAAAAGGCCATGACCTGGAATAGGACAAAGGATACTTTTTATCCCGGTAGTACATTCCCGTAGGATAACTTTCGAAATTCATACGGGGGAAGTCGCTAGCAAAAGCTAGTTTATAATATAAGTTAGCATTATCATAATTACAGGTCATTCATAACTTCATAAGTCAATCAATAGCATTTAAGTATATAAAATCATAATAATCACACACAAAATAAACAAATAATTGTTTTTGATCATAAATAATATTATTGCTAGGGAGTTTGTGTGCCAACTCTTGCGCCCAGTTTAAACACTAGGAAGTAGTGATGGAGAGATGTTTGGGCGTTTTGGGGGCTCGCTCTTGTAACTTTTGCTATCAATAATAGGCTTCCTGTACATGACGCCGGAGCCGCACCGGTGCCGGACCGCACGTTTGTGTATACGGGAGAATGAAAAAGCCGGACCGCAAGATGAAAATATTCCAGAATATCTCAGAATGAGTGTAGAATCTACGCGGTTCCGGCGGCATGTACAGGAAGCCATAGTGTGGATTCTCTGTCGAATTTGAATAATGATTTTAAGAGGTTTGGCGAAATAGCGCGATTTTTTTAGCATAATTAATTATCTGTTATGATTTTCGGTTTTTTGTTCGGCACAGGTAGCCCAGGTACTCACGGGCGTATTTTTATCGCTGCGATTTTTTTTCGCGTTTTGGATTTTCGACGCTCTGCTTAGCGCGAAAGTGAATATCCAACAGTGTGTTTGCTTTACGCATTGGGATACGAACTGGATGCGCTCTGTTGGATTCTCAATGCGCAGCTCAATTCAGAGAGTTGAAAATCCAGTGTACGAAAAAAAAACGCCGCGATTTTATTACGACCGTGCGTATGTGAGTTTAAGGGTATTTTTAACTCTACCTGATGCTGAGTCAGTATGACAGATTGGCCTAACTATGGTAGTTGGTGAATAGGTAGCAAACCTAGTAAATGGCCCAAATACATGTATACTGAAAATACTCTTCAGTGTGTTGGCTATTATTCCAAGGGCGAATAGCACCAATAAAATTGAACGCGATCAGCACAAGCACCTAAACCGCAACCGCGTTCAAGAGCTGTCAGTGTCATTACTGTTGTAGAATATTGACACTGGCAACTCTTAGGCGCGGGACATACACAATAGGGATGATGACAAAACATTTTTTTTTTGTGCGTCTTTGAGATTATAAAAAAATATTGGACACGTATTTTTTCTTTTTTTACGTAATTTAAAGATTACGGCAATACATTGAGATAAAATGTGCCATGACGTCACGAGTATGTAGATTTTATACGTACTAGTGACGTAGCGACCCCCACTCCCCAACTTAAATTGTGTTTTATCTCCGTAATTTTTTATTAATATGATAAAACAAAAAATGCGTGTCTAATATTTTTTAATTATCTGACTGACGGACTCATTAGAATTTCATTTTTTTTACCCAGGCATCATCCCTATTGGCGAGCGGCGCGGGCGTGGCGCGGGCGTGGCGCGGTCGTTGTGTGTATGTTCCGCGCCACGTCGTTCCTGTACATTTTGTATGAAATATGAAACGTGTGGCGCAACGCCCGCGCCACACCGTCGCCATTCCCGCGCCACTCGCCTGTGTCCGTGTCCTGATCACATTCAGTTTCATTGGTGAAATTCGTCCTAAGTATAAACAATAAGTAGGTTCATTTACCATCAAAGAAGTTCATATCTAACCAGTTTAAAAAAAAAAACCCGTGAACATGATGACTACGTCTGTTACCGGCCCGGTTTTATAGCCGCCGAGCGCTGCAAGCAAGAATAGTCCTTACGGTGGTTAGATATGAACTTCTTCGATGATACCTACATCCAGGTCTAAAAACAAAACATACCTGCTTTAGGATTAGATATATCTAAGAAGTCTTCAGATAAAGGCTGGAACTTGGAGAATGTGGCAACCGGTAGAGACACACTCTCTATTTGAAGTAGTGCTCCTTCTTCTACTACTAAGTTGGTCATCATCTAAAAGTATTCACATTAATAAAAACAAGCTTTTGGATCTTAAAAAAACTTTTTTCCAAAAAAAAAAACAACCAACTTCCAAAAAAATACACCATAACTTGAAAAATACCTTTAATTTCTTTGGTTTTGTATTTTTGTTTTTTTGCCACTGACTTCCGAAATTAAAGTTATTTTAGACTTTGTACAATTTTTTTTTGAAGCTGGTTGTTTTTATTTTTCACTTTTTAGTTGTGGTACCTAGCCCACACAAATTCGAATACGACTACCTGCTATGTAAATTACAGTGACAGGAAGTTATTATAACATCATCCACATAGATTAAGTGGGAAAAATACGTATTATTGAAGCTAACTCAAAAACTACCCAAGCAAAGTTAAAACAATTTATATAGGTGGTTCAAGAAAGTATAAAATTTCTAACAAAAAAAGAATTTTCCAAATTGGTATAGCAGTCTTCGAGTAATCAGGGAACTTAAATAAAACAGATTCCAATGAACTGAGAACCTCCTTCTTTTTATGAAGTTGGATAAAGAGAAAAGAGTATGTAATAGAAAAAAGATGGCAGTACCAAGCTAGGAGGATATTACACCTTGGAATGCAACATCTAACTTCTAAGTTTAAGAATACAATGAGTGAATGTTTTAATACAACAAGTTGTTTGTGTGTTTTATTTGAGAAATATTTGTCATAGATGGGATGGATATATGACAACTTGTCTTGTCTATGGTATTCTCTCAGAGATAAATAAATACATTCATTCATTTTCCTGCTACAAATAAGTAATAGATTGAAACACTCATCTTAGATGGAATGAGTATAAGCAAACTTCTTACACTTGTCTTTTATAGCTTCTACAGCATTCTCTCGAGAGACAAATAGGTACATTCATTCATTCTATAAATAAATCATTACAATTTATCTAGTCCTAACTAAGACCACGTTCGCACAGACTCAAAAATATCGTGGCGGGATTTTATCGCGAACTGGATTTGCAACTCTCGATGTTGAGCCGAGTGTTGAGAATCCAACGCACTGGGACGCACTCTAATCCCAGCGCGTTTAGTGACGAGAGTTGGAAATCCAGTGCGTGAGAAAAAATCGGCGCGATAAAATTAATAACGCCCGTGCGAACCAGAGCTAAGTCCAACTCAACATTATTTGATAAGGCTAGGCTAATTTCAACCTTGACTTCCAATACCAGTACCAATGATTTGTTAAGCTTATATCCATATAATTAGTCAGTATATAGTCAGCATTGCATCATCTCATTAACCACTGGTCTGTTGACCAAATTAATATCATGATTCCATCATTACTCTAATAAGACTTGATCAGGTTCAAAATAGTCACATTTTGTAATACGTTACCCAATGTGGCAAGTAAACTCGTCCTTCATCAGCCACAAACTCCAACACACCACAATGTGTGACTCTTTTTGTTTTTTTATTGGTCAACTTGAATATCATGGGGTATTCAATATTCAGCCTGGTCAGCTGTTCCAATGCTGAAGGCGGCATTATAACTGAAAGAAAAAAAGTAGTTTTATTTTTTTATTGATGTTACCAAAAGGATGAGGACACTGCATGATACATGCATATGCACGTATTAAAAAATTAAGGCAGAACGCATTACAAAAGTCGCCAGATTATCTTTACAGGTAAGTTGTATAACATTTTTGTGTAGTCATCAAATGATCAGAGTTTTTTGTTTTCTGCACTTATTAACTGTTGTTAACCATCCAGCAGCGATTTCTTTTAAAATGCAGTGTCCGGGGATGGGCCCCTCATAACTCAGACCTTGGAAAGTGAACAATTATTGAAAAAAGTCTGAGTAATATAATTAGGAGTATAGTCGTGCCATATGTATAGTGTCAGAGATTACAGTTATACAGAGAAGTATCTTACTTTTCCCTCCTCTTTCCACATCTTGTCTCTCATTTCCAGGCAACATGGAGACAGAGTAACACTTGTAGGTCATGTTAAAGGGCCTGCTGATTTCGTGAAACATGTTGAACCCAAACTGAAACTATAGAAGTGTACGTTAAGCAAATAACTAATAGTATTCGATCCACCAATATAACTGCTGACAAAATTTACCATTTTAATTGATTTTTGAATAACTGACTGATTGAAAAATAAATGCAAATCATGCAATCCACACTCAAAACAATTCAAGTCAACCTTTGTTGTGATTTGACACCTTTGTCAAATACATCCAGAAAGACACGAGAAAGACAGTTTAAATTTTATTCTCCTTGAGTGGTGAAGTAAGCGAGACAGGTTAATATAGCCTAGTAAAAGAAAGGATAGAAAAACAATGCTATAAATTACAAAATTACACAGTGGCTTCATTGGAACACAAAAGTTAACAGATGATAAATAGTTGCGTTCTGGAAAATTTAGTTAAAAATATAAACAATCGAATAAATAACCCTTTTAGAAGTCGGTTAAAAAATGCAATTCATACTGATATATTACTGGAACATATCGAACGTTTTTCTTTTCTGATTATTTGATGAAAAATATATAATAAAAATGAACTTTGAATCACCCAGAAGATTTAAAATAAAATGAAGAAGAGTAATCAAATATGATTTTCTCCCAACTTTTAGTTTTCTAAGGTTAAAAGTGACTTCAAGAAACATGTTCTATCATTATTATTCTGTTATTAGTATTACTCAGAAACTTTACTTTTATTGATTTCTACTCGAAGTTATGAATGAAATCAGAAAGGTAACACTAAATAGGAACGCAGCCAAAAAACGCAATGCTCATGCTTTCTTTTTCTTACATTATCTGCCATTTCATTCATTTGTATATGTGGCAGCCGCGGCTGTAGATTGTTCGTCATATTTCTCCGAAATAGCAAAACCTAATAACCCCCATTTTATCTTAATGTAGTATTTATAAAATTGTGAGTAAATTCGGGATTCACACTTTCCCCTTGTTAATTATTTTTATCGCGTTTCGGTCGTTGTCATTTTCTTTACGATCATGAACGCCATGTTGATTGTCAAAAGTGTTTTCGGATGAGACAGCAGTGAATTGATTTGTGAAATTTTTTCAGAGTTGGTGAATTCAAAGGGTCGCTTGTTGTCCGGTTCATTTAATTTAGGGTGTGGGGATACGCAACGATGGCGCAAATATTACCAATACGTTTTCAGGAGCATTTACAGGTGAGTACGCCCATCGGTTTATTGGATTTGCTGATAGCGTTTCCTTTGAGGAAGCAATTTATCAGTTTACGTCAGGGGGATGTGTTGGGGTGTATGTGGTGCATTCCTATGTACGTTGCGGTTTTTATGTGGCGGTTATAATGGCATTGCGCAATTATCAAGTGACAGTTGCCACCCCCTATCCTCCGAGGCGCCGAACCCACGGGACGAGCGGCCGGTATTGATTTGTTCCACATTCCCTTTGGATCATATGGTCTGGGATCCAATGCCAATATTTCGTTCATTCAGGTCAAAGTTAGTAGTTTACACATCCTATTTTATCACTATGTACCTACATTTTCACAAAGTAAAAGAATTAAGGTAATTATACATTGTCTTTGTAATATTCAGACTAAGAATAACTCTACTGTTATTTGGGAACATAGATGACACAAATATGATAACAAATGTTAATCCAATTAGAATCTGATCAAAGGAAACCTACTAAGACTTGGACATTTGGAAGGAAACATTCAATTTCATGAATATTGCTGGATCAATAAACAAACATGATCAGTTTTAATCTGTAATGAGTCAGCACAGCTGAGTACCTACAACAATTGATAATAAAAACCACTTAACACAAACCCCAATTAATAAAATTAAAGTAATATTTGAAAGTATAGTCAGTTAGTCATAATATGACTTTGAAAAAATATGCATTGTTCTTATCTTATTATCATACAAGTCAAGGGACTAGATTACCTTCTTGCTAGGTTATTCAAAAGACATTGAACTTCACAGGTTATAAACCAGACAGTAAAAATTCAAAAAATATTTAGATCATATTACTGAAAGTTAATGAGAATCCCTTCTGGACATAACATCTGTTTATCTTACTTACTTCTATGAAAATCTTTAGCATTTGAGTTTATAAATCTTTCAAAATATTTGAAAATAGGTATTATATCAATAAATCTATGCTTTTACAACACATCACATTCAAAAGAAAATTTGTATATTTGATCTATCGGTCTAAGTTGCCTGACAAAGGAATCTATTAAAATCTAGTAAGAACATGATCCATAACATTTTTAAATGCTAGCCATTCTCAAAATCTATAGATAAAGAATGTCAACTTAGGAGGAGTCCCCAGTTGTGACAAAATGTATGAGCAATCATAGACTCATTATGCTACTGATTATATTAACATATCTTAAATCTAAATACTATGACTAATTATGTTAATCAAAACACAATTATTTATAACTGTAACATTTATTGTGTTTAATGTGTGAACAAAAACTATTATTGAACACCCAATTATTCTATCTGTTCGCATAACTCCACACAGCGCCTCTTAGCACTCTACTATCAACACTATTCTACATAATACTTAATACACTTCATTCTTCTTACAGCTCACAAATGTGGGCATCAATCCAGCCTCCATATCCTTCAACACGCTCACAATGGAGTCGGACAAGTTCATCTGTGTCCGGGAGAAGGTCGGTGAGACTGCGGAGGTGGTGATTATCGACATGGCCGACCCCACCAACCCCATCCGTCGGCCAATCAGTGCGGACTCTGCGATCATGAATCCAGCCAGCAAGGTCATTGCGCTGAAGGGGAAAGCAGGGGTTGAAGGTATGTCAGTTTTAGTTTATTGTTCATCTTCAGCATTGTCACTCAGAATCATTCTTTAGTAGTTTGTAACATTTCAAATTTAGTTGCAAAAAAGTGTTGTATTACTAAGTTCGTACAGGATCTTTTTGCATAACACCTATCTTAGCCATGGACTAGGTTTGTATGCCCTTACATCATTACATCTTCAACCCTACAGTTCAACCTTACATTGATTTACAGAATAAAATGAACCTCTGAAGCATCCTAACAGTATTTAGTGTAGATTGAAAAAGGTTCTAATGTATCAGCAACCAGTTACATGACAGTATTATTCCAATTAATTAACAGCCTTGCTGCTGCCGTAATGGCAGCTACCAACCAGTTTTGTTGTCCTAGGTTAGTACCATCTTACCATAGGTCAATACACCCATTAGTTATGATTGTATTTTATCCACCTTTCTATCATCTAATAATGATATCCCTTTGAAAATATTGTCAACAACGACAATGACAATATATATGACAATGGATTCTCAAATTGAGAATAAAATTTGGATTTCTAGTTAATTAATATGTAAAACATCCTTTATAAACATACGTACCTTATTACTCATAATAATGCCTTTAGACAAAAAAATACTTTAAAAAAATATATTTTGATGTAATCTTCACATAGTGCTTTGAACTGAACATAACAACAATACCATTAAGAGAACCGCCCCCTCTTCTGTACGACTGATATCACAACAAAAATGTACTGACGCCTAGCAGTACACGTCATTTATGCGGCGTTTACCCGACTCTGTGAGGTACGGTTTATTCCTCATAAATATTAATGAGCGATTTTAATTTGGGAAGGTCTGTTTAACATTCTGTGATAGTACTGGATGTAATTGTTTTCAATGTATGCCCTTTCGACTGAAGAATAAGCCGCGTCCCCGTATTTTAATGGGTGTTACGAAAGGAGTTTAGTATCAAAAGAGGCTGCGGTAGACGGTTTGCGTCAGCGGCCATGTTCATATGCGCGGCAAAACAGATATCGGGCACTTACTGTCTGTATCTAAGAAAGTTAGTCTCAATAATTGAAATCGTAAGAACGTAAAAAGAAAAACAAAATAAGTTCATCACTTTGGTTTAAAAGGAGCAAATTCAGCGTCACGAATAGTCACGAATGCATCGTGAGTTCGTAGTTCACACCGTGGACCACTGTGGCTATTGTAAATCCCACAATCTAATATCTGTGTTAAAACCATTGTCATTCTAATACCTAGCGACCCAAGCCTTTCGGGAAATTTTCATGATATCTTTGTAAATCTAATACAAGAAATGTTGAGATCTTTTGAACAATGTTTGACCATGTTATCGCCAATACACCATATTCGTCGAAGCCCTAAAATAATACAGAAGCAAATAATTGAAATCGCAGTAAAGAAAGTTCCATGTATATTTTATGAAATGCTAATATCCGACTGAATTAAAATACTCGCTCCATATCATGCGATAAAGTGTGATAGAATGGGATGAATGTAATTGATCTCTGTCTAGACTAGACTGTAAACTATTAATAGTTCATAATGCACTTTATTAATATTTATAATTATAAATACTACTTATCGCTTTCTACGCTCCGTGGTTTAGTAACAACAAAGGATGAATTACGTCGCGGTCTTCCGTATTTTTGGAAACGTTTGTACAAAGAACGGACTTTGATCCAGGACTGTACATGCGATAACTTGCAAAGAAGTATGCAAGTAGGTTGCATGCCTTTGTGACCGTGATATCAGCAATCAGAAGTTGTTCTTGCACAATGGCGTGCAAGTTACTTGCATAGATACTTTTGTGCAATTGCGTGTATATTTCTATGTTCTCACTCATTGTGTTCAGCCAGTAATATTTAATTATTAGATAACATTTTCGGTGTCACCTGATTCGCATCATTCAATGCTATATACAAACCCTATCAGTTACTTACAGCAAAAAAAAAAAGTCAAACCACACGAATAAATAATCAAATAAACGTAAAGTCGTTATAAAACAGAATTGGTATGGGATCTATTTCTGTTGTACACAAAAATCTATTGTTTTATTTGTTCCGTTGGCACAATAATAAACACTACTTTGGATATGTTTATTCAGTGAAGATAAAAAAGATAAAATATTAAAATTATCTATTCTGGTTTTCTTCTGTCGAATGTGAGAAATATTTCACATACGTTAATTTTGTTTTGACGGATGGTTTTTGTCACATTGTTTAATATATGCCCTGAATGGGGTGGTATTTTGTCAAAATGGAATGTTTTATAATGGTCACCAGGCCACCTATATCTCGACGGCCACTATAAAAGAAAAGAAAGAAAGAAAATACGTTTATTTGCGATAAATATGACCCAAAAAAAGAACAAAACACGAAAATAACAATTTTAAGGGAAATATGCCTTGAAAATAAGGGTAGCACTCGTGAAATGAAATGGTTTTTATAATTAATAAGTCGGTTAACAGACACTGTTGGATAATACCAAGGAAATTCATTTAAAAAAATTTAAAGGGGAGTAGGAGGTCAAATTTTACGTTGTGGTAAAAAATATAGGTGGCAGAGTACCTATATAATATCAACGTAATGTGTTTTTGGTAGGATCATGTAGACTTCGATTTCAGAGTGCGAACTTAGGATGCCAGTAACCTTGGGCAATTTGCCATATTTCGTTCCCAAAAAAAGATAAAATTAAACCTTTACAACGCAACTGCCTATTTATGGCTTAATTTTTGCTGAAATACCTGCTTTAAAAGCAAGATTTTTTTATTTTTTGTAATCTATCTTCGTGAGGTTCTGGAATTTTATAAAAAAAGGCTTACGCAACGCCTCCATGTGTCAAATTCGTTCCATATTTAGAATTTTAATAAAATATACAATTTCACGCAGATATTTTAATGACTGCCCTGTTTTCATTTATTGATTGCATCACGCATAGGGTCGACCATTGCGGTCGGGTTGGTTCTGGCAATGACTCACATGTTTGTATGTATACGGCTTTTATATTCTTGGCACTAAACGCGACGGCAAACGGAAGTGACAACATTATACGTATAATTCTATAAAGTTGGGAGTCGATGCACTTCTGGAGTTGTGTAATGAATGAGATGGATGATGTGGTCTCACTTTTATGTGTCGATGTCGGTCGTTGAAGTAATAAAACCCTTATTAACTTCGGTTTGACCTTATTCCTGTCGTGTCGCTCCCGAATCTAACTATCTTCCATACCTACCGAGAAGTCGTATAATTTCCCCCTTCGTTATAGAAAAGGTTAGTAGGTAGCCATTTTTGGCTGGACTATGTCGAAATTCGAAACAAGCATTTTGTGCTAAATGTGACTAAAAACCACGACGTAGGTACTTACCTACTTTGTCATTACGAGATGTGTGTGACAAGTAGTGACATACGTACAGTCACCAGCATAAATATATGACTATGGGCAGCGCTGCAAAATTATCTGATCATCAATTGAAGGTATAATTATATATCGATACTTAGCCGGTAAAAATATGTGATGACTTACAGCCGGCATAATAATCGTTTGCCAGTAACAGCATAAGTATCGGATCGGACCGAGTAAAAGTATCTGATAATACACGAAATCAAAATTATGTGACATGTCATCAGCACAAATATCTATCTACTGTAAACGCATAATTATCGGATCGCGTATAGACTGCATTAATATCTGACACTATTTACAGTCAAAAATATCTCAACATTCTGCAAGAATGAACTTTATGTGCCTAACCATAGAGTCGTTATTTGAACGAAACTGTATGACGCTTCTCGAAAAGAGTGTCAACCTGTCATTTGATATCGCCGTCTCACGTTTTGTAACTGCTTGATTCGACAATGAGTCAAATAATTTCCAATGTTGCTTTTTGAAGCCGGGCGGCTATTCATAAAAGGCTAACTCATTGTTTGGAGAGCTCGTCACCAACGTAATATGAGCCCTAGAATCATAACACATATTATGCATATTTTGTGGTGAAAGTTTTACTGGTCGACCTGTAAAAATTGCGAGTAGTCTGAGAGCTTTGTCAATTCCTCGAAATAATTTGAACCCGAAATTCGTAACTAACAACCATGTGAAATCGAAGGGCATACTTAACGTTATTGGTAGGTACTCCTGAAACGAGTCGTCGGTTAGTGTTGTGATTATCTGCCTAAGATTGAATTGATTGAATTGACTGCGTAGTAAGCTGGTGATATCAAGTGTGTCAAATAATGTACATTTTAACGGTGTGTAATAAAAAAAACGATGATATAAATCCAAACTTTCACATTTATTTTTACTTAGTAACTCAAAAACAAAATAAATTCTTGTATGTACCTACTTAACATTCTATTTAGTATTAACCAAACTACGACATAACCATATAGTAACAATGGTCCAATCCCCGCATGGACTCCCAGATGTCAAAGCAATGCTGGATCAGTGTTGCTTTGGTTCTGGCTTCAGTTCGGTCCCATTGTTATACCATCAACCCCCACAAGTTTTCAATGGGATTGAGGTCAGGGCTTTTGGGTGGGAAGACGTCCAGGAGCTCAATCCTCTCTTGTTGGGCTTTCCAGTAACGAGCAGTTGTCCTGTACCACATATACCGGATTAATATCTGGGTAACATATTCGCAATGATGGCAACAGAATATCATTGAGAATGATGTAGTCTCTGCTATTTAACCACCTAGTAACCTGGCAGAGCTCTCCAGGCCGTGTAGACCTGTAGAAATGCGGCCTGATCTTTTATTAGGGATGACATTATTTTCGTTATAGCGGGTATTATTAATTCTCCACAATGAGATTCGACCATCCGCGCTTGACTGGAAAACTTTTTCATCAAGAAACGTGTCATTTCTAAAATCAAAATGTATGTATTGTTCGGCAAACGTTAATCGGAGATCCCTGTGTCGTTGTAGGTGCACGGGTTTTCGAGCTGGGACTCTATTCCTCAAGCCAGCATCCTTGAGCCGACGACGGACACTATCACGAGAAAGCCCATTGTCATTTGCGACTGTCAAGGTTGAAGTCGTGGGATTGTCATCGTACAAGCTGACAATATTTTGATCTTGAAGGGCTGTGGTTTTTCGTGGGCAACCTACACTTTTATGATGATCGACATTGCCTTCCTCTTCCCAGCGTTTAATCCATAATTTAACGGTATTCCTCTGAAACGAATATGAGTAGATGCCATCAATTAAGAGTAATGTATGTGCTACTGATTTAAATAAGTAATCTGAATATTTTTAAGCGATAACATAACTTACTGTCACTCCCAATACATCTATAATTTCTTGAACGGATTTATTGTCTTCGTGTATTGATACAATCCTATGCCTTATGTGGGCATCGATTCTATAAGTCGCCATGGGGTCAACCGTTCAATATTAGAATTCAATCTATAGGTAGTTGTTTTACTATATTGCAATCTTACAAGTCTAGACCAGGCGAAAGAATAATATTCAATCCTTTGTGTGTGACAGTTTGACATTACAATCGAGGAAACGAAATTTCTTATTTCGAATATTTAAATAAGCAATAAATACCACCATACCATTTATGGCATTTATAACCAATATAATCTCCTTGCTAAAAACTCTTCTTGTTTCAAATGCTGTCATCAACAGTTCCTTATTTATTTTAGCAATGAAATCTGCTAAAGTCGTGTCATAAAACGTGAGACAGCGATATCAAATGACAGGTTGATACTCTTTTCGAGAAGCGTCATACAGTTTCGTTCAAATTACGACTCTATGGTTAGGTACATAAAGTTCATTCTTGTAGAATTTTGAGATATTTTTGACTGTAAATAGTGTCAGATATTAATGCAGTCTATATGCGATCCGATAATTATGCGTTTACAGTAGATAGATATTTGTGCTGATGACATGTCACATAATTTTGATTTCGTGTATCAGATACTTTTACCCGGTCCGATCCGATACATATGCTGTTACTGGCAAACGAATATTATACCGGCTGTAAGTCATCACATATTTTTACCGGCTAAGTATCGATATATAATTATACCTTCAATTGATGATCAGATAATTTTGCAGTGCTGCCCATAGTCATATATTTATGCTGGTGACTGTACTAGCACTAGTGCTAGTACGTAGCTAGCAGCATCTCTTCCAATAAGGCACAAAGTTTAAAGGTCAAAGCGGATGCAGGTTGGTACTAACTATCGCGCATCACCGCTCCATTGCCTCAGTTGTAACGGGCCAATCTAAGAATGACCATACCTTATTCTCAATTTGACTAAGAAGCCTCTAGTAGTAGAAGTCTTTATAGTAGAAACTATAAAGACAATTTATGGAAGCCTTTTTCAATCTTGACACCCACCCACATAAAAACATCTTAATATCATGTACTTTATCATTACGCGATATAGTGCAAGTAGTGACGTTCATAACATTGGTACTAGCAGCATCTTTTCCAATAAGGCACAAAGTGAGGCAGGTTGGCACTAACTATCGCGTATCACCGCTCCACTGCCTCAGTTGTAACGTTTCAGTTCGAAGCATCGGCAATGTGGGCATGTATGGGACTTGTATCCTTCTACTGAAGTAGAATGAAGGTATTTTGCAAGAATGTACGCTTTGAATCCCGTTTCATCTGTACCATCATACGATAGCGAGCTGTCAGAATATCTAAGAATCATTATAATTCCGGAAAGCGCAGGCGATCCTCTCTGTTAGTTTGGTGTGTTTTCCCCGAACTCCGAAACCCATGTAAATGACCTTTTGTCAGGGTAGTTCTTGGAACCTGGTTAAGGATATACTTAGAGATTTTCCCGGAAAATTCACACGCGGCCCGATCCTTAGAAAGCAATAGAATGTGTAGGTACATTCTTACTTGTGAATTATTCATGAAAAATTACTTATATGATCATTGGAAGTAAAGCTTTAATACATAAAAATAAAAAAAAATAGGCTATGATGAGGATAAAACTCTCAAGCCTCAAATTAAACCATCTAAAGGGCTCTTATATAACGGATTTTCTGAAGTGATAATTGTTATTACGTCATGATGAGCCTTGACCTCCGTTCGAAGTTCGATTGGTCTCTTAAATATTTGGCAAACAATCGAGTGGCATACAGCCTATACTTCGAATGAGGTAGCATTCTAAAGTGAAAGTGTCTATTAAATTACGTTTTGTTTCCAATAAGTCGTTGGTTGCTCTTAAAATAACGTGCAAAATGGCTTCGCGTGTCAGCGAGTCGTCAAATATGTCGAATTTTTTCGTTGTTTACTCATTTCTGATATTTACTGACGATGAATGTCAAATCGCAAAAAAAGATAGCTGCAGTCATCCGTAAGACACAAATACAAGACAAATTAAATTGTACCGAACACACTGACACGACTGAAAGATAGAGTAAAGGCTTGTGCAGACCAGCGCGACTTGTCGCGCGACGCGACACGAACAAGAAGGATTCTAAGAAAACTTCACAGTATAACAATAACCGGTGTCGTGTCGCGCGCCAAGTCGCGCTGGTCTGCACAAGCCTTTACAATTTGACTTTTCTGTTTTATATATTTGTGCAGCCTCTGCTCTTTTAGCACCTTCGCTACGATGTATTAGGATTTATAGTTATCCTACAATGAGTTTATTCAAAGACTGGGAAACGAGAAACTTTTCGAACGTCAAAATTACTTATGACAGTCCCCCAAAACGCCCGTCATTCACTACTTCCTAGTGCTTTAGCATCTTGCTTGGTCCAAAGAAGATAGCATAATATTGGGTTCGCACCTATGAAATTGGCGTTTTTTTCTCACAAATAGAGAACCTCGTCACTTCTATGATTTAAAATATTCATCAATTGCTTGGTATTATATCGAATAATGAACATCAAGACAACTACCAATAGTAAAAAAACCTTATTACTTATAGTTTTCTAAACATAAAAAAATACCTTAAAAATGACTCTTTGTCTTTGACTTTGTCAGCAGAAATGACCACTATTTGTTTTAACTTAGCCAAAACTTATTTTTGTCGCTAAGTGGCATATTACATTATCTTAGTTTTTAAACATTAGTGCATAAAAGTTTTAAAACATTAGTGTTCATGGTTGTTATATAAATTAGGAAAATGTTAGTATGAAAAATGCAACTTCTTTAAAATTCTCCATAGAAAACGCTGATTTCATAGGTAAGGACCTAATACTAGACTAGGACCAGAACAGGGCTTAGTAACGGATAGTAGGTCTTCATAGAAATATAGGCCAGTCGATGAAATCCCCGTATGACATAATTCTATGACGTCGTTAAAGTTCAGACCAGTGCATTTGTGCTAGACTGTTAGGCTGTGTTCGCATTAGCAAGGCACTATTAAACTTTCGACTTATGGTTCCGACCTCATTGCTAATGCGGCGTTCGGATTTTGTTTGTGTCATCGTCCGTCGCCTTAACAATCCAGGCGCGACCTTAATTTGTTGCCTATAGATATACGGTCATACTCTTTCATGATTATGCTACCCTAGTACTCTGCCGGTCCGGCCAACACTGTTTTATACATTTTGTAAATTCGTCGTTTATTCTCAAACAAGGAAATTATTATTTCTTCCAATTTCTCAAAACTTACTCTTTGTTAGTCTAAAATTAGAATTATGAATAACATGAAAGTCCTGCCATAAAACAAAGAAATCGCTCCTTATATAATCGAACAATAGATAGACAGGTACAGCACGCATAATAAATATATTCCCATGACCTTTAGTTAATCAATGGGGGTTGTTGACCTTTTGACAGCTATAGATTTGTTTTATAGTGAACTAGTTTGGATTTATTTTTAGATCTTCATCTGTCTAGCCTTTTCCCAACTATATTGGAGTCGGCTTCCAGTCTAACCGGGTGCAGCTGAATACCAGTATTTTTCATGGAGCGACTCCCTATCTGACTACCACAACCCAGTTACTGGGTAATACGATACCCCTTGGTAAGTCTGGTTGTTAGAAATCGGGCTACTGACGACCCGTAACGGCTGACAAAGATCCACGAATGACAGCCGGGAGCAACGGCTTAACGTGCTTTCCGAAGCACGGCGGGGTCTCGGTATGTGAAGATGGTACCCATCCACGAACCGACCGCGGGAAGCGTAGCTTACTCTGACCGATAGACCCATGCGGCTGTTATTATTTAGCCACGAGCCCCTCCAATACATAATTCTCTCTTACTAAGGGTGGATTAGAATTAGAAATTGGGAATAATAGTTTGATTGGAGTTGAAATTGAACTTTAACATTTAACGCAGAATAATTGGGTTTACCGATATGGAAGTTATGATAGTTGAGTATAACAATATTGGTTCATGGAAATTATTCTCATAAATTATCGTGAGTAACTAACCAGATTTTGGTAATATATTAGTTGTGGAGGAGAGATAGACAGTCGCTCCATGTAAAATACTGGTACTCAGCTGCATCCGGTTAGACTGGAAGCCGACCCCAACATTCAAGGAGGCGCAAAAGTATGTCATAATGTGAATTGGCTGCCATTTTCTTGAAAATGAAAAAAATAGGGCCCTGTTTTCACGGAAAGATAATTTAAAGGTGTAAAATTGCTAACATTAAGTCGAAAAAAAATATATCGTTCAACTGACCACCTCCTGAGTTGATGCACATTTGTGCTCCTTTACGGCATTTTGAATTAATCTGGGTCCTGGTGATTTCTTGCTCAATGTTGACTTTCAAGACTTGCAAGGTGGTTTCTTGGTAAACGAGATATTTCAAAAAGCCCTAAAGGAATAAGTCTGACGCTGTCAGATCTAGCGATCTGGCCGACCAGTTCAAATCGCCAGACCGGGAGATTACATGGCCCGGAAATTGGTGTTCAAGATCTCCGTCATTGCTTGAGTTGTGTGTATTGCTCCATTGCATTGTCAACTAATTCTCTAAAAAATTAGTGTCAAATCACAATCACATTAAGAAGTCATTTGAAAAAATTATGACTCATTAATATTATGACATTACTTTTGCGCCACCTTGTACATCGTTGGGAAAAGGCTAGGCAGATTGATTTAGGCTAAATCTGTTTGCCGCTGGACATAAGCCGGTCCCAAGTAGCCCTAACATAGCTTTTGGATTATAATTATGCTGGAGAAATCATAATTTTTCGAACGTGACGTCCGCGTCAGCGGCTTCCTGTGCATAGACAATATTATTCTGCAATTATCAAATTCGCCTGTCATTTATGATGATGAATGACTTATTCTCTATTTATATTTGGTCGATTCATACGCATAACCCGTTTTTTTATGTTACACATTTCTGGTCTTTCCTTGGTCAAAAGCACAAATATTTCCGAAATAATGGGACAATATTTGGAAGTATTATCACAAAGTAAAAACTGGGCAAAAAACGAGTTCTTATCGGTTTTAAAGCGATATGCGTTAAAACACGACTGTTAGTGTAAAAAGCAAAGTACAATAATCACAAGCGGGTTAGGTGCCAACAATCTAATGAACAAAAGAAGATCCAGGGTTTTGTTAACCAGAAGACTGGCAGTCGCGGTTGGATCACGACCGCCAGTCTTAATAACCGACGTAAAATTTCAACGCAGGGGGTTCAGGCTCATGTACTGAGTATGTCCTTGGTATCAGTTTTCGCGTCGATGTCCCTGCCACCCTGTATTGTGCTCTGTGGCTTCACTTCACTGTTGACAGCGCTCTGTCTTGGTTTTTATTTGGTCTGAGCTACTACCATAATCGACAAATTAATAAATGATGTTATACCAACCCACTTTCCGACTTCCGACCAACATTTAACCCACACAAAAACTTTCGTATCAACATTGTTTTTTTCTCGTTCGCATTTTTGATTAATTTCCGCTACAAAGCGTTTCAACAACTCATTGTCTTTGGATTACGTAAACGCCATACGGAACTCGCGTGCACAATTTACTGGCTCAGACCCCGTAACACGATATTATCTGGAGCGTTTAATGTCAAACTGCAACCATCGTGCCGCCTAGTGAATAGATACAGAAGTCCCATAACGTCACCTTAGAGTGAAAAGCTCGGGAATGCAACTTTGACTTTTTATTTTATTATATTTTTGAAAAAAAAACTTCGCAACACACGCTGTTTTGTGGCGGCATCTATATCGCCACATGCGATCTACGCATCATACTGACATCACGCAAAATCCTGCATCTCGTAAGCAGATTTTACTGCGCGATCAGCATATAATATAACTTCCCAGTTGCCCACCAGTTTTTCGCATATAAGAGGTTTTCACTCTAAGACTACTGTAAATAATTTGAAAACAAGTTCATGCGCCGTTTTATAGATTTCCCCCCGGTTTCTGTAAGAATATACAATTTAATATGACATGATGTCTAGTAACAAATTTCGCTAAGGTCAGGAGAATAATACTACAAGTTGTTGTTTGTTGTAATTGGGCTAGGTCAGTGGTCGCAAACTCATTAGTCAATAGAGCCAAAATTAATGCAATAACGACTAACATTTCTTATGAGAGCAAATCCTTTCTGTGTGTCCAAACTGTCTCAATGCACTTTTCTTAATCCTTAAAACTCCCAGCCTCTTTCATTCCCTAAAGCTTGCTAAGGAGTAGGATGCCTTCATCAGCATCATCATAACGGCAGATAATAATATGATGAAGGCATCTTGCTTATTAACAAGTTAACCTTGGAAAACTTCGAAAGGTACATTAAATTATTAATTTTCGATGTCCTGTAAATTTTTGGTGAAAATACTTCGGAAATTAATCTTTGAACTATAGTTTGAATCTTGAATAAAACTTGATATCTTGCATAATTTATTATTGACCGAAATCCCGACTTCTGTGCGCATCTACGCTCTCATCGATATTTGTACAGACCCGCACTCAGGCCAAAGAGCCGCATGCGACTCGCGAGCCGCGGTTTGCCAACTGAGACTTGATGCAGTTCAAAACACCGAATGGAATTTCGCTTCATAATCAATGCTCTTGACGTTTGGCTTGCCGACAGGCAATCCGCTAGAACTGAAGTATAAAATACCCATCCGGCTAAACAGGGGCGGATCCAGGATTTTATTGAGGAGGGCATTCTGACAAGGTTCGGAGCTAGGGTTAAAATCACAAGTAAAAAAAAAAAAATAGTTTATATTTGTATTTTTTTTAAATTTTATGAATTTACGTGTTCAGCGTTTTTAGAAATTCAACCCAAGAGTGTAAAAATTTGCATTTTTAGGATTTATGTTTATTTAAAGAAAAAAGAAACCCCTAGCAAAAGTGCACCTGAATTGAATCGAAAAGTTGAGTCGAAAGTATGGAATTCCCATTTTAAAAGCATTTACTCGTAAACAAATGTGGGCACAATTTGCGCCAGCAAGCACTTGTTCCGGTCTACTGCATTTGCGTTTATCGCACATTGTGATAAAGTGGTCCTTCTCGACTTATCTTCTCTTTAATCGTCTGGCACACAGTGGAAAAAGGATCGTGAGATAATATCGCGCCGTGTAACTTGGTAGAGGGCGTCCGTGACTCATGAAGTGACCGAATCGACTTGTATTTAACGTCCGTGTTATGTGTGAAGGAGCTACATTTTTATCTGACGCCTAGCCCCAATTTGTATGCATTGAATTTTGGTGGGCGTTACTGGAAACTACGAAGTACCTAATATTTAATTTTTTACAACATGGGGATTTTATAGGGCAGGGGAGATAGTGGTCCATGTGGCGCCGGTTGGGGGAGGCCTAAGTCCAGCAGTGGACTTCTTTAGACTGAAATGATGATGATAGTGACCGACAGGACATTTGAAGTAATATTTTTTGATAGATTTAATTCTCCCGAATATTTAAGTTTCAATTTCTAATTTAAATTATAAACCATTAAGCCTTTAGGTAGTCATTACATACAGATACATATTTTTTTACACAGCTATGATACATCAGTTTTTATCAGATAACGCAAGGAGTAAAGGACCTTTGATATCCATTTTCAATGTTGACTAAACTGTATACATTTTACATAATATATCACTCTAGGTACTGACTAATATCACTTATGTTTAACTTCGTTAGTCTTTGTAATTCTAAAAATACAATACTATATCCAAATAGACAGAAAATAAGGGAAAATCGAATGTGAGTAATTCGCTCTCCGAAAATCCTTGTACAATAGTTACCACCGCCTGAAGGGAGGTAAGAGCTCTCTTCTTAAGGTGTTCTTCTATATTGCACGCCCACATAACTACGGCACTCTCGCACTTGACACGTAGGTGGTACTCTGACATTAGTGTGAAACGCTTTATAGGAGATTGAACTGTACGGAAAAATAAAAAGGTAGTTTGTAGTTTATTGGTTTTAGAAGTAACCGTTTCCTAGTTTGTGGAGTGTTAGTTTCAATGCAATCCTGTGGTAATCTTTCTCGTTACTACTGAACACATTTATCCTAAAATACTTTACTTACATACAAAAATTCACGCCTTTTACTACAAAAAAAAGACTATTTCTAAATGAATTTTGTCAAAGCTGGATTGGTAATCGTTATTTTATTGATTTTCTTAAGTGTCTTGCTACTGTTTGTGACTTGACACACTCGTATTATATTTATTTACATTTTTCAAGATAATATTAACATAATTTAAAAACTTACAGACATAAAATAATCATATTTACCGTTTGTTGAAACTGTTGCTCCGTTGCCAGTCTTCTTAAATGAATACAAAAACTTCTTAAAAACTATGACTTATACTCTATAGCTACCTAAACGGTAGTTAAATAAAGGTAAACATAAAAAAAAACACGTGATGAGCTGTCTTGTAACCGACTAAACGTAATACCTGTCACTTCAGTTGTCATGCTACGTCACAGTTGTACTCTTCAATTTAGCAACGTTATAATTAGTCGACGTTCATGGCTCCTACACACTATGCCCCGGCTTTTGCGCCTTCATTTCCTTTGCGAACCTTTGAGCTGCTTTGTGCGGCAGGGCCGAGCACGCCGCGGCTTGCTCGGCTTGTAGGGCCGGTGGCCATGCCGCCGGCATAGTATGTAGGAGCTATTAGAGTTTGGGCTCTTTACAATAGACAGATTACAAAATATTATATTATTATTATAAATCTAACATAAAAGTTGTGCTCAAGCAGTAGCGTTTTGTAGCTCAAGAATAAATGATAAAGTTTAACATACATTAATAAAAGAGGAAACTATTGTAAAATCTAAAATAAATTTAATTTGGTTTTATTGTATTTAAAAAAAAGAAAGTGTCATCTATAAAAATCTTTTTTAAGGTTTGTTTACTTTTATTTAACTACCTAAACCTATGGAGTATAGTTACAGTCATAATTTAAACTGAAAATCTGCATTCCACCTGCAGTACCGTTAAACCTTAGTAGTGACCCCTACCCACGTACTAGCTCCAGTCTATAAGTACTGTATCCATAGACTGAGCAGCCTGAAACTATCTAATCTGTACTAATTAATGTAGGTCAGTGCTTCAGCTAATGCTCTCGAAGCGCTACTTAGAGGCTAATAATAATGTTAATTGTCACAACTAAAGTAAATACAGAGGCGAATAAGTGTATTCACGTAGAAAGCTGGTAACTGGCGTCGCCGATAAGCGCCGACAAGTACCTATGTGAATTAGTCGGTTGCGGTTCGCACTGATTTGGCAAAAAGTATGAAAACTGCCGGCCGACCAGCGTTGGCAACCAGCACTTGTCGGCCCCGACAAGAGCTGGTATATCGGCGCCGGTAACCAGCTTTCTACGTAAATACACCCAAAGTCAGGGAACCAGACCTAATTTGTTAACGAGGTACCTACTTTTTTTGTTTGAAGATAACATTTAATCATGAGTTTCGTATACGATATTAGACTTTTCTTCTAAAATACAATATTTTATTATTAAATTCAAATAAATAATAATATAATACGGAGACTACGCCAGGGTTTCCAACCGATGGTCCAAAGTATTTACACGTAATTACAAAGTGCGACTATTATCATGTACTGTTTAATTATTAATTGTTCAATTGGCCCGTGAATATCTTTTGATCTATCAAGGATCCGCAATTACAAAAGGTTGGGTTACTGAACGACATTTGGTACTACTACAAAATGTGTCCCTTCCCACAATCCACAACGGTATACAGACATCATCAATCAAAACTGTCAAGTAGTTTAGAGGGTGTTATAACTAGCCCAAAGAAATAACTGTTCAAAATTATAACGCATATTTTTGGCTTCCCGGAGATGTAATCGGATAAAAATTGTATGACTGTGTAGGGGCATCTTTTAGGTCAAAAAAGAAACCAGACAATGTAATATTGGAAGAAAAATTACGAAATAAATGTCAAGTCTCATTCATAATTCTTTGTTTCGAAATCATGTATTCAGCTTTCATTGATTTATCAATCCATACTGATTACCATCAGCCCATTTCACACAATTTCCACCCTTAACACCTTCACCGAAAGATTAAAACTATAGAGAACTATTTTCACATTGCCAGCAGCTCAAAAGACCCTGCAAATCTTCAACATCGAGATGAAGTCAAAGATGAAAGCTCACACAATGACTGAGGACATTGTGTTCTGGAAGTGGATATCTTTAAATACCCTCGCGCTGGTGACCAAGATGTCGGTGTACCATTGGTCCATGGAAGGTGACTCGACGCCTGTCAAGATGTTTGATAGACATTCGTCGCTTGCTGATTGCCAGATCATTAACTATAGGACCGATCCGAAACAGCAGTGGTTGCTGCTTGTTGGTGAGTTGGATTTTTCATGTTATAACTTAAATTCTTCTAAGATTACTTTATTAGAATTTATTAGATTAGAATACTAACTTTGTAAAAAGGGAGCAAGACTGCCCTGTAAGCTAAGGTGTCATTTTGACAACTTGTAAAAGTTGTCCATTAAAAAAAGCACCACTGTATACGTTTTGAAGTCAATTTCTAAACTATAATAAGGGCCGAATATTCAATCTTCAGATAACTTTAATCTGACAAATATAAATTGTGGTTTTACAGCTTTTGTATAGATATCAACCTGCCATATTTTTTCTTTAAACAAAAGTTATTTGACGATTGAAAAATCGATCCAAAATGAACTACATATTTTATGAGAAAGTTTGTTTAACCTAAGTTTGGTCGGTCTCTAAGACGACCCCATCTCTATAGTTACACTGCAAGTATATTCGTATTATACAGCTTTTGTTTCTGTAAAGCTGTCTCTCTTGACAGAGACAGAAGACCTTTTCACTCACTCGTTATTATAAATATATCTTTTTTCCTTCTCAGGTATCTCAGCGCAGCAGAACCGCGTCGTAGGCGCGATGCAGCTCTATTCAGTAGAGCGCAAGTGCTCGCAGCCCATCGAGGGCCACGCGGCATCTTTCGCCACCTTCAAGGCCGAGGGCAACGCGGAGCCTTCCACCCTCTTCTGTTTCGCTGTCAGAACTGCCCAGGGAGGAAAACTGCATATTATTGGTGAGCAATAAATTATATATTTTGTTTTTGTTGTTGAATTGTTGTTAAACACACATTCAATTGAGCTGTAACTATACCCGAATCGCTTTAGCGTAGCAATAGTAGTCATTGACCCACCCACATTTTCTGGTATTCTTTATTTAAAAAAACTGAAATAAAGTCCGTTAACGTCCTGAATCGTCGTCTATCGTATATCTTCAATATGTTCTAAAAACCAAAACTGTGCATAGTTTATTGTTTGTGGTCCTACGGAAAGATATTAGGGAAAGAGCAATGACCGATATTGCCACGCTAAAGCGACTCGGGTATAGCTGTATGTAAAATGCTGTTAGGATAGTTTAAAAAAAAAAAACTTCATACAGGGTATTCCCAAATTATTGTAATACCAGTAAAAGTCGCGAAGAAAATCACCTGCAGATTCAAGTAAACTTATATCAGACATCAGTTTTGCAGAAATATCTAATTTAAGGAATTAAATTAATTTGATAACAGCCCTGTAGTGTGTTGAACGAATAAGGTTGGGTTGGACAGTAGATAGAAGCAACTAAAAATATTTTTGATCGTTATTAAAATCTGAGTCGGAAAAGATGACATCAAGATATGACGTAATTGTCGACATTATTGTGTAATAGACACTAGCATAAGACCAGAATCTAATACGACTTGAATACTTACTAATGAATAAATAAATACTAACGAACGCTCTTGACCTAGAAACCGCTATCACACACATAAATTAATTAGATTTAATGAGAATACAGAAGATACTTCATTATGTACTGGTATACTTCGTCGAATCGTTGAGCTCCTCTTGAGTTGAGCTGCACGATTACTGACAAATGCGTGCACTTACTGGACAGGTCCACTCAATCTATGAGGTTCTTTCCTCAAATACCATTTCAGACACCAATCTATATAGTCTGACCAAGATTATATCAAGACTTTAAAAGAGACTGTGACTTCTGAGTTTCTTTCGGCCTTTCTTCTCAGAGTAGTCAGATAGGAAACATCGAACTCATCTAGTTTTTAAAATTTGATTGATCGACGTGTCATGTAGTAAAAAACCTACTTACATAAATAAAATCATTTGTCATTTACTGTTTAATTGTCTAATGACGTTCACCTACCAAATGAAACAGAATTTTCAGATACTGCCGTGGTTTAAATACCATAAACCAACTATGTCAAGAATTCAAGTTCAAGGGATGGGCTATCTAACCCAATTTTCGTTTTTTCCTTCTCCACAGAGGTCGGCCAAACACCAGCAGGCAACCAGCCCTTCCTCAAGAAAGCAGTCGATGTATTCTTCCCCGCCGAAGCACAGAACGACTTCCCGGTCGCCATGCAAGTCTCCCCTAAATATGACGTCATTTACCTGATCACTAAATACGGGTACATACACATGTATGACATTGAGACTGGAACTTGTATCTATATGAACCGGATCTCATCGGATACGATCTTCGTTACGGCGCCCCATGAAACTACTGGAGGGATTATTGGTGAGTTCTTTTTTTTTTTTTCTGTGTACTTTTGCCGTCGAGTAAGACCGCGGCGAAGGTGTTGTGACGTTTGCGGGGCCAACATGACTTGAAATCGCAGGAAAAAAAGAGATTTGTAAGGAGAAAGGAGAGTCCTTTGCTCAGTAGTGGATACAATGTAGACTAACAAAAAAAAAAAAAAAACTATGTCCGGCTTTATATTTTTTAAGGTTCCGTAGTAAACAAGGAACCCTTATAGTTTCGCCATGTCCGTCTGTCTGTCCGCGGGTTAGCTCAGAGACGGTTAGTACTAGAAAGCTGTAATTGCATTGGCATATGTATACATATTAATCATGTCAACAAAGTGGTAAAATAAAATCAAGAAAAATATATTTTTTTAGGGTACATCCCCTACACATAAAGTGGGGATGTTTTTTTTTTTCTAGTCTACCCCATGTTGTTGGGTATCGTTCAAAAATATTGTGAGTTTGTGAAAACCATTTTTGGGATCCGTTTTCGAAATATTAAGCTTTTAACTGAAGTTTTTTGTTAGAGTCAAATGTTCCCCCTCCCCCCTGCCAGCTAAATGGTTGGGGTTATTCCCGTTCGTCCACACCCCGTCGTCCACACTGCGGACGACTGGGAAAGAGTAGACGAACAGAACGCAACATTCCCAGTCGTCCGCACCTCGTTTCATGTCTAGTTTAAGAGTCAGTGTAAAGAAATTTTAAATTAAATAATATTGGTGACCTCCATGAAGTAAATCAGTCCCGTACTTTCTTTTTATATACACGAGCACAGTTTGGTCACTTGAACCACCAGCCGGTGCACTTAACCCCGACATGATCCCGAATGCAAAAGCTCATCGTCACTTTATTGCCATATACCGTGGGCTTGCAGTATGCAGCGAGCCGATTAGCTATTTCAAGACCATGTATCTATTGTTCATTCCCGGAAGCGTCGTCAAAACTGATAAGCAAAGACTATCTTTTGTTGGAGGATCGACAGGGTGCAGTTATAATAGTTGAGTATATCCAGGCGATTGTAACTTTAAACTTTTTTACATATTAATTGCATCTAAACTGATATTGATACAATACCCAATGTGTAAAATTAAAATGTGAAACATTCTTATGCTATACATTTAGTATAAAATACGCAAAAAAGCTTTAGGTTTACTAGGTATGTACTTTTAAAGTATTTGCCTTACTAAAGTAATAAAGCTAAGTACATAATATTTTAAAAGTATGTTTATTATATAAGGAAATACTATCATCATATTTTCTTTATTAACTCTTAGACTAGACGTGAGATGACGGGGTGTGGACGAATGGGAATAATGCGTTCTGTTCGACCACAGTGTAGACGAACAGAACGCAACATTCCCAGTCGTCCGCAGGGTGGACGACGGGGTGTGGACGAGCGGGAATGACTCAATGGTTGTACTTGGATTTGTGAAAAAATTCACAGCAGTAGTATATATAACGAAATTAAAAGGAAAACTATCAGAGCTAAGTAGGCTGTACAGGTTAACGAGTAATAATCAACCAATTTAAATTTGCGGTTTGAAAAACATGATCTCCCATACATCCCGTATGGGAGAACATGTTTTTCAACAACAATGTTAAGTTTGTTCTTGGGATAAATTCATCCAAACTACGGAACCCTTCATTGTGCGTGCTCCGACATTCACTTGGCCGGTTTTAATTCGTATTTTAACTCACTATCTTTACTGACCTCTTGCCTCGGTAAGCTTCGCTCGTTCAGTACTTAGGAAGGTCGCTAAGCGACAAAGCCCATTAAATAAATAAAGAAATTAAAAAAGTACTTAGGAAGATTTTCAGTCAAGTGTATTTGCTCATGACCGTGGGCCTTTGTCCGCATTCATAGAGTTCTGAGCCAAAGAAACTCCTCGTTCCGCTTGGTTTGATCACACACTATGATATTGTATAAAATGTGCAATGCAAGCGTCGCGCATACGCACTTGCATGCATGAGCAAATACATCAGGCAATTTGACATTTTATATTTTAAAATTTAAATTTAAGAAAATAATATATTTAAATGTTACTCGAAAATCATTGACATTTGCATAGGAGTCATAAGGGGTCATTTGGTTGTAAATGACCTCTCTTTCATCCCGTAATGGAGTGCCATATGTATAAAACAGAACCGCTCTTACTAAGGATTGACCAAGGCAGTTTGTAATCAGACCATAGACACAATTAATTTCCGCAAAATCTGGGAAAAAAGTTTGGGAAGTCCCATGAAATAAAATTTCCGCCAATTCACGGAACGACTGAATGACCTTTACTGTCTTTGAGGGAAACCGGGATGACATGATGATGTCATCAGTTTGATTCTGATATCATACTCATGTTACTGAGGACTGTTGTTGGTATCACTAATATTCTAATCGCAACTGACTGGCGTTTAGCGTGTTATTTATTAATTTGAGAAAATTATTGAAATACATGATTATTAATTGAAATAGTTTCAATTTATAATTGATTATAAGATTTTTAGCGAGCTTTAATGGCATAAACGAGTAGACAACATATACATTTTAATTCGCCACCTAACTTACTTGTAATTTTGAAGTAATATTTCGCTATTGTTCGTCCTAATACATGAAATACTATCCTAACTAATATTATAAATGCGAAAGTTTGTATGTTTGTTACTCAATCACGCAAAAATCGCTGAACGGATTTGGATGAAATTTGGCACACAGATAGTTTATAACCTGGATTAACATATAGGATACTTTTTATTCCGGTAGTAGGTTCCCGTGGGATAAGTTCCGACCTCCACGCGGGCGAAGCCGCGGGCGAAAGCTAGTAATATTATAAATGCGAAAGTGGGTTTGTTGGCTGAACGGATTTAGATGAACCTTGGCACATGGGTAGACCATGACCTGGGTTAGGACAAGTGGTACTTTTTATTCCGATATTCCCACGGGATCGAGAGTTGTGCGGGTAAAACCGAGGGGGCAGCTAGTATATTAAAAAACCCAAACACAAAAGGAAGCATTTAAATTAAGGTCGAATGCCAGTAGGTTATCAAAACATGTTCCAACGTCTGGCGTCTAGGGATAATAATCAAAACACAACGAGAAACTACATATCAGTGATGTTTTAATAATAATAATGTTTATTTATATCCATTTATGTGTGCTCAATGATTCATTATCATCGGTATGTTTTCCGATTAAAGTCATTATCGAGGGAAAATGGCTACCGATTACTTATGCCGAAGAAAAAATTACGCTACGTAGTTTTTTCTATGGATTTTGTGCCATATGGCGTTTGTACCGTATAATATTTATTTTTCTGCGTCGTATCGATGATTTCATTTATCTTTTTGAAATAAGTTTCGACCAGAAATCGGCCACTTTGACAGCGTTATCATTGTTCTCGCAAGGGTCTTCCGTAGTGCAGGTGTTAGAGTACGACAGGAGGTGAGCCATCGTTTGCGATGTGCATCCATAGTTGCATTGTGGCTCATCGGAATACCCCCACCTGGCTAAGTTCTACCTGCAGCGACCTACCTGGCTTTGTAAACGGTTTAGAGATTTCCAGATGGCCGCTGGAAGCTTTATTACCAGATCATCTAACCAAGATTTTCAACTTCAACAAAAAAATAACACACTGCAATGACCTTTGCCCAGCACTGGGACAATATTAGGTTAAAAAAAAAAAAAAGTGAAGAACACATGCCTTAACATTTGCCTGTTGAACAAACACTGACTCGCTAAATAAAATATCGAGTCTTTATATAAAAGGCGTTCGAGACGAGTCATGCTGCTTCCATTAGCACGGCTAATATGCATACAAATATAAATTAAACTGCATATTATATGCAACTAACCATACATAGCGTGAATGACACAGAGGTGAGGCGTGTCCTATGATAGAATGAACTCGAGTGTTCGATTTAGAATGTATGTCACAAAGATTATGTTAGTAAAAATTAACGCAGTTTTTGACCGTTCAAACGACACAAAATAAACTTATCGTATCTGAGTTATAGATCTCGTTGAGTAGGATGAAATGGGGATTCGTGAAAAAAATTAAAACTAAACTTATTTACGACCTACATCTCCAGACACATCAGCCAAAGCACACTACAAGAGTGCTCGCGTATAGGTTTGGCATACGATATTAACGTATAGTCACAGATTAATACAGATGGGTCACTCCGCAAAATCATTTAAATAAAAAGCGACTCTTGCTACGACACAATATACTGCAATTCAGGTCGCACAGCGCTAATTACCTGCAGTTATCTTTACCTAGAAGTTGCCTCTCTTTCTATCGCGTAACTCTTTTATCTTCTGACTACTTTACGCCCACTGGACAAGTCGAGCCCGCTGCGAACCTACTTGTAGCTTCACACCTAAAATGCGGAGTGACCCATCTGTGTTCATCTGTGGCATAGTAGCAATAATATCTGATAATCCCGCCCGAGTAACGATATTAGTTATTGCATAATGCGAATAATGTCTTTGATAATCAATTGGTTGTTTTGTCTAGTGCCCGCAAGCGCTACTGCTGAGGATGAGGCCCTTTTTTTCTTTTCTTTTTTTTTGGGTTGGAGCGGCAGGGTGAGTCAGACTTTTACTGACTAAAACCCACCCGTGTTCCTTCCGTTGCCTGTGTGCCGGGGCCGCGATATCCCTTTCAGAAGATGAGGTCCTGGGTTCGATTCCCAGGTCGGGCAAAGTGTTATTGGGTTTTTCAATCACAAATTTTCCAGTAGCAGCTCGGAGTCTGTATTTGTGCCCGGTTGATGGCAAGAAGCTCGCCTTCTATTACGTGAGACTTAAACATAACTGGCGAAATATGGGTGTACTATAGATACCTCTGTATAACCCCTCAGGGATTTCAAGCGTGATGTTATATTTACATTATTGTATTGGAATAACATTCGATTATTGTCGCTTCAAAAATCTTACCGACTCATGTTACGTATGTGGCCACCTTATGTACCAATTTGTATGTTGTAAAGTTGTAAGACGAAGGAGACTAGTCTCCACGACACGGGGAATCCTAGTGTGGAGGGTAGTGCTATTTACTGTACCGTACTAATGTCTTGAACAATAAAGTTTATATTTATTTATGTCATATACAATTTCCGCCAAACAGCACACTATGCAACAATACATTATAAACCTTTCTCTTCCAGGCGTGAACCGCAAAGGCCAGGTCCTATCAGTGACCGTAGAAGAAGACTCGATAGTGCCCTACATCAACACGGTACTTCAGAACCCTGAACTGGCGCTACGACTGGCTGTACGCAACAACCTCGCTGGCGCTGAAGAACTGTTCGTCAGGAAGTTTAACATGCTCTTCACTAATGGCCAGTATGGAGAGGCGGCTAAGGTATGTACTAAGAAACTGTGATACTCAGGTTACGTAGGTTTTTAGCATTTAGAGGTATGAGGAACAGGGTGTGAAGTTCACTCATCCTCTATAGAAAAGGGAGGATCCACCGACGTCTGGTCGGAGGATCATCGAGGTGTTTTGACTTTGACTTTTTGTCAGAGACCATCATCATAATCATTGCCATCGTCATCGGTATCGTCATCGCCATCGTCATCGTTATCATCATTATCTGATTTGTAAAACATTTCTCAAATAATAAAAACTCTTTGCGATGGGCTGACGATGGCCTAAAAATTAAAAAAAAAACAGAAAAGCACTAGTGATAAACAAGTGATACTTTCCGCACAAATTGACTGCTTGGAAAACACTATTTTCGAGCAAAAGCATTGTAAAGTATATAAATCATAATTTTGTGATGGTAAAAGTCTTGTCGATAAGAGTAACCGAGGATCGAGTTATATGAGCAAATGGATTGGTTTTTGCGAACCCTTTGGTCTTGCATATAATCCAATTTAGCCGGCGGCAGTTAGTACAGTCATGAGCATGAATATACATGAGCACTTATGAAATGTTCAGAATAGATTATCTCGTAAAGTATTTGATAGATATTTGATGGTGTTATGAACATAGTATAAACAAAATAAATAGGTCCTTTCATTGATACAATTTTAAGGTAACTATTTATTTTCGTGACTGTACCTTTTTATCGTTTAGGTCTAACTAACTCATCATTTACTAATATTTGAGGCTCTAATACTAAAATAACTAAACTTGAATAAATAACGCAAATTGCTATAATAAACGTAAATAGATAGAAATCTAAAAAAGAATACCACACAAATACACAATTTCCCAACTTTAACTCACAAACAATATTAATTCATTAATAGGACACATCCTACACGTTGGATGACTAATATAATTTATAGTACCGCCATGGTTGTGGGCGGTGCGATCGATACCGTGACGTCATAGCACCTGTCAGACGGAGTATGCAGTATTACGCCCCACAGTAACCTATAGCGACCTATTATTGTCTCATAGAAGGGTAAGAACCCCTGCTTATAAAGGAAAGGAATGAAATTGAGAACGAATAAAAACTCCGATGTCGTTTTGTACAATGTTAATAATATTTTGTTTTAAATTTACTGTAATTATTAGAGATGGGCCGAATATGGTTTGAACCGAATCCGAACTTCGGCCGAACATTCGGTTAAAATGAAAAGTTCGGCCGAACTTCGGTTGAATTTCTGTTCAATTTCAAGCGTTTTCCCGAGAGCGACACGTCGTGACTTGTTTACGCATTTACTTCAATATTATTGCTAGATATACCCCGCCCCCACACCGCGCTCCCACCGCGTGGCCCGGAGCCGGCCGGTCATTAGCAAATAAGTCATCGGCATGTCACGTGCGATTGTTTACATTGAACAAAAATAATGACAATGACTGAGTAAAAGACATAATTTTATTTTACAGTAATGCTATTCTAATTCTATTGAATTTCAGTCAAAATAGTGCAAGTAGGTATTATTTTGCTTGTGCCGAATGTTCGGCATCTGAACCGAATTTCGGTTGAACCGAATGTGAACCGAACTTCGGCCCATCCCTAGTAATTATGTATGACAGAAAGAAACGAGAGTATCTGAGGGAGAGAAGAATAGTATTAGTTAAAGTTGATTTAAATAGATTTGAGTGGGTGAGCATGGTGTTGATGTGTTTGACCCTATGAAGCTGGCATAGTCACCCAGAGTGCACTGAAGCCTCAAAAACAGATTTAAAAATAAAACCTTAGCTTAATACTATACTACATACAACACCATGACAAACATACGCCATCGTTACGCCACAGTTCCTTCCGATCGATACAATGACGTCACCGCCACCTGGCCATTGTGACACCGGCCATCGGTTCTGCATCAAAGAACACCCGTACTATAAACATAGGGTATGCAGTTTTCACCAAGCGTGACATTTAGAGGCCTTGTTTGTACCAAAACCAATAAATGTAATGTCAAATACGTACATAATTTTCGCGCTCTATACTTTTTAACATTTCTAGATTAATACTCTCGTTACCCTCCAACTATGCAATAGTTCCTTGTAGTATATGTAATGAAAAATTGTTTTAATGTCACAGAAACACGTGTATATAAAAAGATAAGTTAGCGGAAATAAATATATTTTCTTTCGTTACTGGGGTTCTTTGATTTGGGGATTGAACGTCTTATAATTTGACCGATACCGCTCTACCGCGCCTTAGGTACGTGCGCGGCGAGACGGGCACTGCAGGCTGCTCACGGCACCACGCTGCTCATTCGTCAACGCTCACGGCGTTCCTCCGCCTCGCCGCGCATTCCTAAGGCGTGGTACAGCGGTAATGGTCAAACTATAGTTGATGGGTTCCTGCTATTTTCTGACGATTAAACTTTGACTGTTCCGCATGGAATGCGACTCTCAGATCTAGGTTTAGTAAAATGGGCTTTAAAGTCACTTTCACAGTTCGATCAGACTCTCGTCTAAAACTCCACTACAAAAACTCAACCTTCATTCCTCCACCAGGTAGCAGCAATGGCACCTCGCGGCATCCTCCGCACCCCGCAGACCATCCAGCGCTTCCAACAAGTGCCCACGCAGCCCGGACAGACATCCCCGCTGCTGCAGTACTTCGGCATACTGCTCGACCAGGCGCAGCTCAACAAGTTCGAGTCGCTGGAGCTGTGCCGGCCTGTGTTGCTGCAAGGTATGACACTTGACAGACATACAGCGCTTTAAGCAGGTGCCAGAAGTTGCAGTAACTATCTAAATTAAGAGGCGACAATTTTTTTATTGACACTTCAGTTACCTGCAAAATGTCATAGTGTAACTGTGCCCTGTTTACAATGTACGTTTGTATTGGAAATACTTAATTACACCTTTTCATTGTAAAGCGACCCATAACAGTAACTTTCACAAGTTGCTATGATGCTTTCATACAGAATTTTCAACATAAAAGAAAAACAAGTTTATCTATAAAACAAACAAACGACTTATAACCGTTTTGTCCTCAAACAGGTCGCAAGCAACTCCTAGAAAAATGGCTCAAAGAAGAGAAGCTGGAATGCTCTGAAGAGCTTGGAGATTTGGTAAAGCAGGTGGACCCGACTCTCGCATTATCAGTGTATCTGCGTGCTAATGTGGCCAGCAAGGTCATACAGTGCTTCGCCGAGACTGGACAGTTCCAGAAGATTGTTCTTTATGCTAAGAAGGTAAGTTTTTATAGCCACACGTTTTTCTTGCTGAGAAAAATGCGGTTTATTCGCTGTGTGTAGGCACGGTCGTAAGTGTTGTATGGATCACTATGGAGGCTTGTTGACAGACACGTTTTTTCTAGGGCGCAGTTTATACGCCCAACCGTAAAGTAAACGTGTCTTGTACGAAGGGCTTAAGCTATATATGATAGCGCAGCAGTGTAAATTATAGGTAACTGTAAGGTCATATCCATCACACCACCTCTTTCTATAGATATTCGTCCAATAGAAAAGAGTATATTTTATATTGGGACAATCATGTGAATATTCAAATAATATGCAAATTGAAAAGCATAAGAATACATTGCATATGATGTCAGATTAAATATGTTTGATCCAGCCTGTCCCACTTTGCTGTCCTCCCCCCAGCGACGCCCTAAGCCGAGGTGCGTACCCCACAGGGGGTGCCCTTAGCGAGCTTTGGCCTAGTTTATACGGTATATTTACACCCTGGCTGGAGGTTTTAAGTTAGTAGCTTAAGGCAGCCACAGGAAAGTCCGGTTAAGCAGCTACGACCTCCTCAGAAGTCAACTGCGAGATGAAATTCATAAAAATGTCAGATTACCAGGGCTGGATTGGATCAGTCCATTCAATGGCTTTACCAGCTAGAATAGCAATTTTTAAGTTGACTGACAAGCAAAGTGCTATCGTATTGCACATAATCAACCAAAAAAGTTAACTTTATGCTAACTTTACATATATTTTACTTTAATAAAACTAATTTCATCCTTTCCTCTCTCCCCCAGGTCGGCTACACCCCCGATTATATCTTCCTTCTACGCTCCGTAATGCGCACCAACCCTGAACAAGGCGCCGGCTTCGCAGGCATGCTGGTTGCCGAAGAACCTCCCCTGGCAGACATCAACCAGATAGTGGACGTGTTCATGGAACAGAACATGGTGCAGCAGTGTACTGCATTCTTGTTGGACGCGCTCAAGAACAACCGTCCGGAGGAAGGACCGCTGCAGACCAGGTGAGGAAATATCATATGTCTAGCTCACTCCAAGGCTCGTGGGTGTAGTTAGATGAAAAAGTGATTTTGTAAATACGCTAAACATTCTTCTGAATACTTATGACATGTTGAAATCCAGGAAAACAATCAGGGTAATTAGTAAACAGTTACTGGTTGATCTAATGCTAAAATCATGTGTTGTTCAGAGTCTAGTTTTTTTAATTTCTATTATTATGATTTAATGGGCTCTAGGAGCTAAAAGGTTATTTGTAACAATTTATGGCATTTTCTGACAGTTCAAATTGAGCATGTTAGTTCATTTGATTGTAATTCGAGTAGTTGTTGATCTAGATAAAATCACAGATCAACTCTGTGATTTTATCTATAAATCCAAACACGATGTGGAAGCAATTCCCAGCATGGTGTGCGTTATGAGCAACTTTTTTTTAAACATAACTTTATTCTACAATTTTTCTTTTCTTCGCAGGTTATTGGAAATGAACCTGATGTCAGCTCCGCAAGTCGCAGACGCTATTCTCGGCAACGCGATGTTCACGCACTACGACCGCGCGCACGTCGCTCAGCTCTGCGAGAAGGCTGGTCTGCTGCAGCGAGCGCTGGAGCATTACACCGACCTCTATGATATTAAGAGGGCTGTGGTTAGTACCAAAATATTCGGGAATTAACGCTAACTTCGAGCCACCAAAAAATTTACTTACAGCCTTACCGTAAGTGAGAAGGAGAGCGCAGCGCCCGTAACGACGACTGAAACTACGGATTTCGCTTAGGGAGTAGGCTCCCTGGTTTCATAGAGTAATTTACAGGTCAACATGTTGTAAGTATGATTGTATTACAAGTAGTACCTGGTCTCACAACGTGCTGTGCGTGCTATTTCCTGGGCTGACAAGTTTGGGACCCGCGTAGCCGCTCGCAGTTATACCTTCAAAAATTACCTATAGACACACAACTTACTGTCTGGCTAACAAAGATGTAAAAATTCTAATGACAGTCTCGATCGTCGGAGTACATTTCATAGCTGATGGATCGACCCCTGCGGCTGTTATTACTGAGCCCGTATGTATATAATACTAACCAAAAACATTTCACCCACAGGTTCACACACACCTGCTGCCCGCTGATTGGCTAGTCACCTATTTCGGTAGCCTATCAGTCGAAGATTCTCTCGAATGCCTGAAGGCAATGCTTCAAGCCAACATTCGTCAGAACTTACAGATTTGCGTGCAAATAGCCACCAAGTACCATGAACAGTTGACGACGAAGTCTTTGATAGAACTGTTAGAAAGCTTCAAGACTTACGAGGGATTGTTTTACTTCTTGGGATCGATTGTCAACTTTAGCCAGGATCCGGAAGTGCATTTCAAGTATATTCAGGTTAGTTGGTCATTGTATTTTGATTTGTTTGTTAAATTTGTTTAGACATTGGAATACCTTGAGTAAAAGGACATCACTATTATTGCTTTCAACGTGAGACACAAGAAGTATAATTATTTGCGCCTTAATCAATTACTGAAACTATACTGGACCTAGGAATGGAAAATGAACAGGTCACAGGCCGACAGATATAAATACTGCTATAATATTCACTTGTAATGGTATTTTCAAACCACTCTTTCTCCAGGCGGCCTGCAAGACCGGTCAAATCAAGGAGGTCGAGCGCATCTGCCGCGAGTCAAACTGCTACAACGCTGAACGCGTGAAGAACTTCCTCAAGGAAGCCAAGCTGCCCGACCAGCTGCCTCTCATCATCGTGTGCGACCGGTTCGACTTCGTGCACGACCTGGTGCTGTACCTCTACAGGAACAGCCTGCAGAAGTACATCGAGATCTATGTGCAGAAGGTGAGTTTATTGGCAATTTGTTCAGAATATTCCAGACTAATACAGAGTTTGGATTGACTCTAGAAAATAAATAATTAGTCTGTAATCAACATGAAAAGCATTTGGATTAGTTAAGACAAAACTCGGATTTTTGCAATGATATTGACTCCAGTAACTTGCTAAGTTACCTGAAGGTCAATTTCCGTAATTTAAAACCGCAATCGCATCTCAGCAATGGTCAAAAAATTATCAAAAAAATAACCAACTAACCACTAATAACATTACTAATATTAAACTTAGAAGGTATTTTTGACAGAAAGAAAAATACGGAAATTGCCCCTCAGTTTAGATGATTTGGGAAGCCTTGATGAACATTCTGAATAAGTATAAAATGTTAACTTAAAAAAAAAAAAAAGTACTTAATCGAGGTTCATGGACTGTTTAAAAATTGTATTTTTTTCGTGTAACAGGTGAACCCATCCCGCCTGCCTGTCGTAGTGGGAGGTCTATTGGATGTGGACTGCACAGAAGACATCATCAAGAACCTCATCCTGGTGGTGCGAGGACAGTTCTCCACCGACGAGCTGGTGGCTGAGGTCGAGAAGAGGAATAGGTAATTAATTTGAAATTATGATTATAATATACTAGCTGTTGTCCGCGACTTCGTCTGCGATCCAGGATGAAAAGTAGCCTATGTCCTTTTCCAGGTCATGGTGTACCCATGTGCAAATTTTATTCAATCCGTTCAGCCGTTTTAGCGTGAAAGCGTATCAAACAAACTTACTTTCGCAAGTTAACTTTTATAATATTAGTTCCTGTAATGAATTATTTTGAAGGTAACCCTATTTTTTTAAAGACTGATCGAAGAGATCTGCCAGATTCATGCTCAGATAGCATTAGAACTGGTTGCAACAAAATTGATACTATTTATTAGGAATTTAGAGCAGATATATTTTATTTAAAAAAAAAGTTCCTTACCTTACCTTATTCTTGAATATCTTTTAACTTTTATCTACTTATCAAACCCTAGCAAATCTTTTTTTGGGGCAAAATTCAAGACAAAATACTAATAGTTTTTCTTTCCCCAGGTTGAAGCTACTCCTGCCATGGTTGGAGACCCGCGTGCACGAAGGTAGCACGGAGCCGGCCACACACAACGCGCTCGCTAAGATTTATATCGACTCCAACAATAACCCTGAGAGGTTCCTCAAGGAGAATCAATGGTGAGTCCTATAGCAAATTAGTATTATTGGTTTTACTCTTATTAGCTACAGTTGACAACCCTTTCAAATTGAATTGATGATATGACAAAAAATAGAATGTTAATTGACACTGCATTACTGTACTGAACATAAAATCAAATGAAGAAATGTTTAGATAACGATAGCCATCACATATGCGGAGTTTTGCTAGCTAATTTAATTTGACCCAGTGTTGCCTATACATTTCAGCGTCATGTATTTTTTTTTTCCTGACTGTCTTTTAATATTTATAATCATTTCATAAGGTCAGAAAACGCATAAAACGACTTGAGTTTTTACATATACCGAATTTTGCAGAACATGATATTTCATTTCATTTTAGGTCTGCTTTCAATAATAAATTCACCTGTTGACCGCTTGGTTTTATATAATTTGCCGTGCCCCCAGCGCCCAGCTCATAAATTGACAAAAAAATATCTACAACAAATAGTGCAATGTAATATAGAAACAAAAACCGAACCCTATGTATCCCTATGCCCCTATGTATTACTGTGTATTACTATGTATTACTGTGTAAATACAGGACAGGACTCGTACAGGACTTTGTTTTTTATTTATGTTTAATGTGTTTTTTCCTGTGCGAGTCGCAATAAATACTTTTTCTTTCTTTTTTTCTTTAAATATAAATAATAAAATAGGAGGGGGCACGGGCACAAAACATGAGGCGGTTAATAGGTTATGCATGAAAAAATGAAGCACATTTAATCAATATAAATATTGTAGTTATAAAACTCCCCATAATAATCAACAGGCATAATACAACGGGTAAATGCCCTTACCGAAGCCGAAAATCGCTTATATTATTACTATTTTTTTTGTACTGGGCCATACCTGAGAACCTTCTGGTTACGGGGATATTGAATGACCTATGCTCCAACTTTTTTCGATGTTTTTTTTACCAAATTATTTTTTAAATCTTATAACTTGACTTTAAAATGTCCCACGATCCCTGTACCGTTGCATGCACACATAAGCACGAAAAATAAAAGTTTGATGTACGGAATCCGTAGCTGGCGGCTTCGTGAAATATATTTTTACACCCTGTATTTACTTTTTAACCCTGTTGTGTAGGTACGACTCCCGCGTAGTAGGTCGCTACTGCGAGAAGCGCGACCCTCACCTCGCCTGCGTGGCGTACGAGCGCGGCCAGTGCGACCGCGAGCTCATCGCCGTGTGCAACGACAACTCGCTGTTCAAGACCCAGGCGCGCTACCTCGTGCGACGTCGCGACGCCGACCTGTGGCTCGAAGTGCTGGCCGAAGCTAATCCCTTCAAGAGACAGCTCATTGATCAGGTAAGATACGGGCGGATAGTACTGCAGGCTTTTTAACATCGATCTGTGGCGAACAAGAAAATTTTATTGTGTCTATGACTCCAAAATTCCTCTCACAGAGACAAAGCCTCTAGTAGTCCCAGCAGTAGGAACATTAATTCTTCAATGTCATTGATAACTGTGGATATTGTATCGGTTATGATGTTATAAATGAGGATGAATGTAATTAATAATAAATTAAGACCTTTTAGTTACTCTATTATGTTAAATTGGTTTAGTTAAATACTACCAAGCTAGCCTCTCGCACTAGCAGTATCAGTCACAGGTTTTTACTTTTGGTTTAAACGAGAGTATAAGGTTCAAGCATTGTTTTCTAAGTACTGGGAAAAGGCAGTATTCGTTTTACTCAATTTCTGAACATCATAGCTTCCCCCATTTTTCGAAAACTTAACTAACTCACCTAATATCAATTCCAGGTGGTGCAAACAGCACTCTCAGAAACTCAAGACCCTGAAGACATCTCCGTCACAGTGAAGGCGTTCATGACAGCCGACCTGCCCAACGAGCTAATTGAGTTGCTAGAGAAGATTGTTCTCGACAACTCTGTGTTCTCCGACCACAGGAACCTGCAGAACTTGCTCATACTTACTGGTAGGTAACAAATGATTAAATACAATAATTGGAGGTCGTGAGGATGAGTTTAGGATTATAGGAAGATAGACAACAGCTTCCCTTATCATCAAAAGTACTTAACTACTGATACAGGGTGTCATCCCGGGACATCGACGCAAAAACTTTTACCATGGATTCAGTACGTAATTCTGAAACACCTGCGTAAAAAATTTTCGTCGGCTATTAAAAAAAAAAATCTGCTCTTCCATACATTTTGACTGCGTAGGTATTGCACTTTTCTGTGAAACAGCAGATTTTTATTAATAACCGACAAAATGTTTCAACGCTTGGGGTTCAGAATCATGTACTGAATCCATGGTAAAAGTTTTCGCGTCGATGTCCCTGCCAACCTGTACAGTCAACTAACGAAAATATGTGTTTCTTTTATAATATCAGAAGCGACTCCTGCAATGGCGACGTATCAAAAATCGTGATTTTTTGTGCTATTTTAAGTAATGGTGGTGAAAACTACATAAAATCCTCTAAACGGTCACACAGGCACACACGAAAAGCGTTGCGTAAAATGTGATGATTGAATAATTATACACTTGGTTTTCAAAACAAAATCACCTACAGTAAAAAACATTGCCTATTGTCAGAGAAACCTTTAGAAAAGATACCATGAGACTCTTAACATTGCCATTCAACTTTAAACCCTATGTTGACAGCAATAAAGGCGGACCGCAGCCGCGTGATGGAGTACATCAATCGTCTGGACAACTACGACGCTCCCGACATCGCTAACATTGCCATCAACAATGAGCTCTATGAGGAGGCCTTCGCTATATTCAAGAAGTTCGATGTCAACACGTCTGCTATTCAGGTGAGAATCCTACTAATATCATAAAATATATCGAATATTGTGACGACAATTGTTACGCCTTACGGCTGAACGGACTTGGTGAGGGCCTCCACGATCCACGATAATGGAGCGCCGATCGTGTATCGGAGTTATTTAGGAGACCCGCGAACCTTTCGCGCGCTCCAGTGCCGTTTTACCTAGATTACACACGCTCGATATGGGGCAGCACTTAAGGTAGCGTCGTCAGACTGCAGTGGCAGCTGTAACCTGTATTATGTTTATTAATGCTTATGTTCTTTATAAATCGATATTAAACGGCGACTTTCCGCGTCATCCATATCGCCCGATCGCCCGATTCACACACAACCGTCCACACCGACAGCGCCAAACGACTGAGGCGCTTTTGAGCATTGTCAAAAAACTGACAGCGTTTAGATCGGCGACCGCGTGTGGACCCAGTTAATGGCCAGTAGAATACAGTGTCGTCTATTGCTAAAGAATTATCATCTACCAAACCAAATCAAATCTATAAAACTTTTGCAATAAGTTGCGAAGGTGGGTGTACTATACTCTGCCTGAAATAGTGATAGCCTAGTGGTGTGACAGTCGGACTGCCAAGTCATAAGTCTCGAGTTCGAGCCCAAGGCACGCACCTCCGACTTTTCGGATTCATGTCCGTATTGTATAATTATCACTTGCTTAAAAAACCGGTGAAGGAAAACATCGTGAGGAAACGCATGCTTGAGAGATATTTCTCGACGGCAAGTCAGAGGCCCATGGGCGACTTTAAAACTCTGACACTGATACTCTGCCTAGCCGTTAGGGGAGAACAGGCGTGGTGTTATGTTCTCAATGAATGGTCCCTAATTTATTTCTGTGTTCCATAAAAATAAATGCATATTTATCATCCCCAGGTGTTGATCGAACAAGTAAAAGACCTGGAACGCGCCTACGAGTTCGCCGAGCGCTGCAACGAGCCGGGAGTGTGGTCACAGCTCGCCAAGGCTCAACTCCAACAGGGACTGGTCAAGGAAGCCATTGACTCTTACATCAAGGCTGATGATCCTTCGGCATACATGGACGTCGTCGCCACAGCCACTACAAGGGAGTCTTGGGATGACCTCGTGCGGTATTTGCAGGTATGGAGATACCTTTTAGTATTACGTCATCATCATCTACTTGTAACCATATAGCAGGTCGGACTGATTTTGTAAATTAGTTTTCTCAACCTTATTGCTGAGAAAGTATGTTTTAGTTTTCCAATAATATTTTGTTTTTAGTTTCAGTCGAAGTAGTAAATATATTGCAAGCGATAATAAACTTTATGTTTGAGTATTAAGGCTTATAATCAAGTTAAATGCAATCGCGGCCACTTGAGCGATGTGTTCTGTTCCTAATTCTTAATCAAGTGCTACTGTTGATCGAAGGTTGTCTGTTGCTATTATTTAATTGACAATTTGCCAATCCACAAAACACTATAAATTAAAAACAAAGCTAAATTAAACCCTCATATTTCTCAACAGATGGCTCGCAAGAAGGCACGCGAGTCCTACATAGAATCGGAACTGATCTACGCATACGCGCGCACCGGCCGACTAGCCGACTTAGAGGAGTTCATATCGGGCCCCAACCACGCCGACATTCAGAAGATCGGCGACCGATGCTTTGACGATAAGATGTACAACGCTGCTAAGCTGTTGTATAATAATGTCAGCAACTTCGCTCGCTTGGCTATCACACTCGTGTATTTGAAGGAGTTCCAGGGTGAGTTATGGAGATTTTGTTTTTTACCAAATTTGAAACCAATTTCAAAGCTAGTCTAGCCTTAGTATGATATTATTTCAGTTGAGAGCAGTGGTGGCCCAGTGGTAACGGCCGCGACGTGCGAGTTGTAGGTTCGAACCTAGACAGGCGCTTTACTTAGTGTAAATTATATCAATCACCTCTGCTCTCAAAACGATGAAGGAAAACATCGTGAGGAAACCGGCATGTCCTAGAACTAAAAAATTCTAAGGCATGTGACATTTACCAACCCGCACTGAGCCTGCGTGGCGGATTACGGCCCACTCCCTCTCAGAGAGGAGGCCTGTGTCCTAGCAGTGAAAACATAACTGGCTGATTATGCTGTAGAAGGAAGGTCAGATACCTGTTATGGCTAGAATTCGATCCCTATGTATTTGAGAAAAGGTTACGACCAACAAGAATTTTATATTCAAAATTAGAATCTACTTATTCAAATTCGACTGAGAATCAACACTTTTGAAACTGACGTTCAAACAGTGCTGTTTCTCAGTCTAATTTGAATAGATAGACATTACAAAAGGCAACCCCACCAAAACTTTCGCCTTTCACCACTTCTAAGTATTTCAGCTGAAAAGTACAATGAGTTCAAGTGACACAACCAACTACCTATTTTTAAGAGAAACATTCATGGATGTGACTAAAAGAGTGATGAATATGAATGTTAATCGATGGAGAGGGATAGGTAGGTGAAAGAAAAGATGAAAGAGGAGGAAGTGATAGCGTGACGGTGACAGGGAAGGATGGAAAGAGAAAACGTGTTGTGCCGACCCCAAGTAACATGGAGCAAGGGCAGGAAGTTGATGTTACATGGATATGTAATCTGCGTTCACAAATTTAGTTGCCAAACATGTAAACAAACACGAGTTTTAGAAAAAACAACTGTAATGACTACACATAAGGTTAATTTTGCGCTACAACTTTATATTTTTTATGACTTTAACAGTAGTACTGTTAAAGTCATAAAAAATATAAAGTTTAAAACCAATTTTATTTACACTAGCATAAAGTTGATGTTTGTTTAACTGGAAATAACATCAATTGGAAACAAGGCCCTTAGTAAAGTTTACCTCTTAAACAAGCTCAATATGAATAGCTTCATCCGCTACCCGCAGGCGCCGTGGACAGTGCGCGCAAGGCCAACTCCACGCGCACGTGGAAGGAGGTGTGCTTCGCGTGCGTCGACGCCGGCGAGTTCCGCCTCGCGCAGATGTGCGGCCTGCACATCGTGGTGCACGCCGACGAGCTGGAGGACCTCATCAATTACTACCAGGTGAGGGAACTAACTCCACGTTAACCTATTGACCGCTTGGTTTTATACCAATTGACGTACCCCCAGCGCCCAGCTCATTCATCGACAAATTAATATTTACGACGAACACTCGTATAGATACGACTGAGATGGTACGGGCACGAAAACATTTTTCGTATTAATCCTAATGGAGCGATCAATAGGTTAACCACTACCAATTTTACAGGGATCTTTTGGCACTCGAATGGCTTTGACAGGGGGGCGCTGTTGGTAAACATTCGTGCATTTGTTTCTCGAAATGTATTGTAAAAACAAGATGGCGGCGTTAGTTCCAATTTTGTCCACGCGCCTAAAGATCCTAGTATCTTCGCGTTATTGGACGTTTTTCGGCATGATAGCGAGCAAAAAGATATGTTGCGCCAACGCAGAATAAACTGAGATAAAGATAAGAAAATGATTTTGCCGAACGACCGCTGTGAACAATAAACGCACGCTGAATCGTCGTACATCCCTAGCCAAGTTGGTTGACTGTAAATATGCTTTAATCTTCACTATTCCTTATAAAATCAAAGAAAATAAACATTGTCTGCTTTTGAATATCATTACTATTTTATCTCAGCAAATGTAACTAAAAGTCTTTTCCTTCATCTCCAGGACCGCGGCCACTTCGACGAACTCATCAGCCTACTGGAAGCGGCTCTGGGTCTTGAGCGCGCGCACATGGGCATGTTCACCGAGCTGGCCATCTTGTACTCCAAGTACAAGCCGGCCAAGATGAGGGAACATCTCGAACTCTTCTGGTCGCGCGTTAATATTCCTAAGGTGAGTGACTTGTGTATTTCTACCTATTCAACCATGTTGATGACAGCAATAATGAACTCGATCATATATCCATTTCTGGTGTTGCGTTTTGAACATAAATTGTAGAGTTCGTGCCACTAAAGAAGAGACTTGACACACCACGTGGTTTGACGTACGCAGTAGACGATTTATGGGTCTCTTTAGCGGTATGAGGTCTGCGCGGGGCGGCGGAAAGCGCGTGAGAGACGCGGTCATATCTCATTTTTCGTGGCGCGTATTGTACTTCGGTATAGTTAATTTCCAAAACCTAATATGCATCTAATATACATGCATAATAATAAATTATACGCTCAAAATTACTACAACCGCTGCGTGAGTAACATATGGTTTATATTGACTGAACACGTACTGTACCACAACCAGAATGCCATTTCGAAAACGTCCAGACAACATATTTCTTTTTGTCGTGAGCCATTGAAGTACCAGGCTACTGGTCTGCTTGAGATGGCATAAAAACTCCAATAATCACTAACTCTTCTGGTGCTTTTATGGCTAAAATGGCAGGGCACTACTGTGAAACAGCCTGTAAACAGGATTGTGAAAATGACCTTACCTTACCACCTGTCTCAGTTCTAGAGGTTCCTGGGTTCGATTCTCAGGAGGCAAGTTTTTCTGTTCCGTTTGGTTGATGGTAGGGTTTGTACTAGTCCGCCTGGCTAGCTACCGCCATCTTATCTATGTCTGTCGCCATAACAACAGTGTTAACAGCATTGTAGTGTTTGGGTAGTTGGTTGGATTTAAAATAACCAGTTCCTCTGTGGTTGAGGATTCCTTGTGAAGCTCCAAGGTTCCACCTTCGGCCTGATCATCAATTACAATGAGGAGATATGAAGGCTAAAAAAAAATGTTTTACTTTCTTGTTTTGCTAAAAATATGACTACTTTGCAGGTCCTACGCGCAGCCGAACAAGCCCACCTATGGTCTGAGCTGGTATTCCTGTACGACAAATACGAGGAATACGATAACGCAGCCCTGACTATGATGCAACATCCCACCGAGGCCTGGCGCGAGGGACACTTCAAGGACATCATCACTAAGGTAAATAGCTCCATTCATACCTATCTCTGATAGATCAGAGAATGTTTATGGCACGTATGTACCGTCGGAAGATATTAGCAATTGGCATCCAATGATTCAAATTCAATTATTATATAATGATCATATTCAGAAATTCAAAATGTAGCCAAACATCGGAAGATTTTGTTGTTTTTTTTTTTCCATAAAGAAAAAAGTATAATGTAATTTCGGATCACTCATAAAACGACTGATTTCTGACGAAAATCAACGTATTACTCAGATCAATAATATCACACCCGTCTTCCCACAGGTCGCAAACATGGAACTGTATTACAAAGCCATCCAGTTCTACCTCGACTTCAAGCCACTCCTCCTCAACGATCTACTCCTCGTGCTAGCACCCCGAATGGATCACACGCGCTCCGTCACCTTCTTCACAAAAGCTGGTCACCTGCAGCTGGTGAAGGCCTATCTGCGCTCCGTGCAGAGCTTGAACAACAAGGCTGTTAATGAGGCGCTCAACTCCTTGCTCATTGATGAGGAGGATTATCAGGTATGGTGTGATTATGGCTTATTTTTTGTATGTATGTCCCTAAATTGGAAAATATTTCTAAGACGACACAGGCTGTTATTACAAGAAAAATAAGCTGTGTTGTCACTGGAATAATTTGGTTTGGAGTGTACAAATAGATATTATTACTAACTTTTTAAACAAAGTTTTGTACACATCACTAAATGAACGCGATATTTCTTACTTTGATTCATTTGGTATTTTGTTTAAAAGTTTTGCGATTTTGTTGTAAGAATTGACAACCATTACTCGCCATAGCTGTGTGCAACAAACACAACGTGAAAATGGAAGCCATCTTCTTTAAATCGATCATTACTTGTTTCCACACATGTCTAATGCATTCTGTTTGTGTTTCAGGGTCTACGAACATCGATAGATGCGTTCGACAACTTCGACACGATCGCGCTCGCGCAGCAGCTAGAGAAACACGAACTCACCGAGTTCAGAAGGATCGCCGCTTACCTATACAAAGGTGAGCAGATTTAAAGACTAAATTGCCACTTTTCAAATAAACCTTGTGACCAAAGAAAAATTTATTCCAAAAAAATTACTAGCTTTTGCCCGGGTTTTGTCCGTGTGGACGGTTTCCACCTTTATGTTATCCTTTTTTTTGCGCCAGTTCTTCTTGCCAGCTAAAGCACTAGGCAGTGGTTGAAGGGCGGGCACTTTGTGGGAATGTGTTATGAATTTTGACTGATTCTCAACCTAATTTGAATAAATCACTTTTGATTTATTGTAAGGACACTTACGAACCGATATTTCGTGTCACGCAGGTAACAACAGATGGAAGCAGAGCGTGGAGCTATGCAAGAAGGACGCCCTATACGCGGACGCCATGGAGTACGCGTCCGAGTCGCGCTCCGCCGACGTGGCCGAGGAGTTGCTCAACTGGTTCCTGGAGCGAGACAACTACGAGTGCTTCTCCGCCTGCCTTTATCAGGTAAGGAAATCTGCTCAAGTCAAGATCAATAGGCCAACATCAGAACATGTCATGTTAAGTGTCGTTCACATAACTGCCCAGGACAGGCATTGCGCCTGAATTTGACATACCATCTCAATAAAAAATTTAAAACGCGATCTCGCACGGGGTATTTGGCCCGGTTTTTGAACGATGCCCATTAGATTGATGGATCAAAATAATCGCCACCCGATGAAATCACATTGCACAATACATATAAATTTATTTAAAACCTACGATTCTGAATTCTATCAATTTACTGCTGAGTTTATGTACAAATTGAGACGCTTTTTAATAAAATATTTATTTCATTCAGTGTTACGACCTGCTGAAACCTGACGTCGTCATTGAACTCGCGTGGAGACATAACATCATGGACTTCGCCATGCCCTTCCTTATTCAGGTAAATACTTACTGATACACCAATAATATTTACAAGTCAACAGTGTCTTTGTCTTAGAGAGATACAAAAACTGACTGTCATCTCTGATTGTCTTGAAAACTATGTCGCTTTTTCAGCATATTACTAATGTCTAGTAATATGCTGAAAAAGCGACATAACATTACATTTTTTTAATTTTTTTTAAACGCAAAGTAAAATTTGATTTTCTTTCCAGACCGTCCGCGAACTAACAACAAAGGTAGAGAAACTAGAAGAGGCGGACGCTAAGCGCAGCACGGAGAGCGCAGAACACGAAGCCAAGCCCGCCATGATCATGGAGCCGCAGCTCATGCTCACTGCTGGTATGTCCTCTCCCGGTAAACTAACTTCTTTATATACTACCATATTGTGCACAGCTTTGATCAATAATGCACCGTAATGAAGAATATACTGCTCCCAAAATCAGTGTAATGCTCGTTATGCCAACGAGGTAACCTCGCAAATGTATACTGTCTAAAATGATTTCGTTGATGTGTCGTGAAAATATTTACTACTTTCTCGGAAAGGTGCCTACACGCTTTAAGCGTTCGTCAAATGACTGTGCTCTATAAACACGATGTTTGTGTCGATATAAACAAGTCTACATTACGCTAGTGTAAAGTCGAGAGTTGTGAAATCATGCCGATTATCTGCTCAACTTGAGTGAAGCGTCTGATGTCAGCTTTACTTTGCTTACCAAATTTTATATTGACTAAAATACATTTCCTAACACGTATCCTTCGTTCCACAGGTCCATCAATGCCGTACGCGGGCGTAGGCGCGCAGGCGTCTCCTTACGCATACGCGGCGCAGGCACCCTCGCCGGCGCCCTACCACGGCTACGGCATGTAGGCCTGCGCCCGGGGGCCCACGCACTACTGAGGGGCCGCACACCATACCCGCACGCCGCGGGACTGAGATACGACGCAACTGGCCAGCATGATGAGCAAATGGAGTGATAATATGACCTAAATGTGCATAAGATGGAGACAGTTATTATAAAAATTTGGAATAGAATCGTATGATGCGACATCGTATTGTCCAATGACACGGTACGTTCCTCATACAACTCTCTCATTGGGTGATTAAAACAACAAACGTGCGTATTGTCACTTCATTTGTTTACAAGTGTGTCCACAAGTGACCGTAGCCAGTCCGCGAGTGTCGGCGCAGGAGGCGCGGCTCGCTCGTCGTCTCGCCTGTGACGCACCTCTATGCGCTCGCGACCGCCCCCTGCCGGCTTCGCGTAGGACTTATGAACTAGCCTAAGTTTTCTACTCAAGTGCGGGTTATTTTTCTAAACGCCGAGGCCTAACGTTATAGTGTTTCCTTTGCGTCCTCTGTAAAAAAAAAGTATTACGACAGACGGTCGGAAGTGCATAGAGTATAAATTAATAAAAAAAAATACGTGTAGTTTAGCCGTCGGGCCGATACGTCAGATAAAATATTGTTAGCCTGTACAAATTATATTAATATATTTGATTGCTAAATAGCTCTCATTACAACAAAGTGCTTTATTTTTTAATCGTGTATGAGAGTTATATAGATATCATGGAAATTGTCGCTTGCGATTAATAATAACTTTGTTTAAAGCGGTCACTTAAACATTAATATGTTAACGCGATTAATAATCGAATATTAACTGTTCAGCAATTATGTACCTATTGTGTAGGGTTGTAACGAGTTGCGGGCAAGATGTCATTATTTTTTTATGCAAGAATCTATCATTCATTAGCTAGTTATTTATACAGACATTTCCTTTTATTTTCATCGTAGTTATCAAAGAAAAGTTTGTCGTCTATGTATGCAAATACTCTGTTAATTCGCTTTACTCGTTACATCCCTATGTGTATTCTAAAATTAAATAAAGTAATATTGTAAATTACTTGGTATACTTGAGAATAGTTACTGTTGTCACTGAATTAGAGCGACCGAGAGTAGTGTGTCATAAGGTGCTTATAAACGTCCCAATATCACACCCGACCGGGAAAAGGTTGGCCCGACCCCGACCTTTTTTCTTAAAATAACGATATTTGGGTGTGAAATTTAGACGTCTTTAGGTATCTATATCGCCACTAGGTGCATACGACATGTAATATACGTATAAGTACATAGTGGAATACGACGACACCAGATTATTAAATTTATTAAAAATTAATATTCGACAAATTACATTTGAAATTAGATTAAAATTAAAATCTTTATCATTATTTTTTTATTATGTTGTTAATCAATAATTATGAAAATCACATTCTTTTTGTTTGAAATAAAAATTGTGGAATATAGAATCTATGCATGTCGACTGAACAGATTCTGTTTTACCCAGCCCAGTTATATGTCGTGCAATAATTCGGTTCAAACAATTCTACAATAATTGTAACAAGATATTCAAACTTCAATATATAATAATAGTGTTATATGTATATAATGGTTTTGATTCATATGAGCCAGTTGAAATTAACTGAAATATTAAAGAGGCCGGTTTTCGAGTTACTCTACGGTAAATGAAATATTTTCTAGATTCGTTTAGGTTTAGTTTAGGCGGAATTAGTGGTACGAAGTTGTTTTGTGTAATGTTTGAACGTGCGAGTTTCAAGTACACGCGTGATGCTTCTCTTTGCGTTGTCGTTGAGACATGATTGATGCCTTCACTAGATAGTTAAGTCATATAGCCGGCGACAGGCAGTAGCGACACTTTCACTTATCATTTGTAGAGAATATTATTTAGTAATGAGCGGTGCCCTACTCTACATATTGTTAGACCACGGTAACTTTACGGTTGCGAGTTGCAAATAAAATATAATCATTGATGTTATATGATTCATTCAAATCATTCCTATCATTAACAATCTACGATCGATATGGTCACGTGTCGGTAATAACATTGTTATAAATCTTTTACACTTTCTTTCGTAATAAAACAAATTTTATTAACTTAAAATACAGAAAGAAAGTTCATTGTTTATTATTAGCATTGTATTTATTCATGTATGATACTGTTTCCCTGAATTTTATTATTGTAAGATTATATTATATGAATAAATGAAACTGAATTTGATTTTTATCTACCTGTCCCTATAACACACACGTCAGCTCCTAAAAGACCATCCTGAACTCGATATTAAGGTTTAATGATAACACTACCTAGAGTGCCCGCCACACGGTACATTATTTTTAATGCAATGTGATGTAATCACAGAACATTATATACTCTAACGAGGATGTTACGACATAGACACTAGCGCCGCGTCAATCGGACTCTAGTGGTGGCGCAGACTCTAATACGAATAATTTATCCGTTCGCAGCCGACATACAATCGGTGGCCGATTTTTGTAGGAGCTAAATGAAACAGTAGAGATCAAATGTATCATTGATTGTATGCTGTCTGCGAACGTTCTATTCTATTCACAAAAACTAGATAGATAATCTAGGATGCAAGAGCGAATGAAGTAGTAGACCCATTGAAATAGAAAATATATATGTCTATGAGTAGACCCGAGGCCCAGAGACGACCGTCGCGCTTCTTAAAATTAAAATCCGATAATACGAATTATTCAAAAATCATTTTCATAATACAAAGTTAAGAAAATGTTCAAGTGAAGCGTTGAAGTGAAAAGTTGATTGTATTATACTGATTTTGAGCTGTATATCAATCGTATAGGTACTTCACTGCATGGGCGTATCCAGTTTTTGGCCCAGGGGGCAAATCATACATATACGAAAGAAGGAGATATGCCCGGTAGTTGAAAATGTATCGAAACCCAATGTCTCCAATTTATCCCTACTACCTAGCCTACAACTACACATGCGATCAGTAAACCCAATAAATACAAGGTCCCGCTCACACTTGCAATTTACAAATCAGAACGTACTACACAATCAATTATAAACCTTATCTCATCAAACACAGCGGACATTTACCATGCACCGTACAGCTCACTCACACGAAAACATCGATCGCTATCGTTGCGCTGTGCAAAAGCCATTTATTTTACATATACGCTAGTGATTGACTAAATCGGAAAGTTATCGATTCTCCTTTTTATTACTTTATAAAAAAAATTGGGAGTTCCTGAAAAAATAATAAATAAAAAACGATATACATATAATAAGATTATATGAATAAACAATGAGTAAGCAAAAAAAAAGCAATATTAAGTAAATCAAAAAAATTCAACTTTATGAGAAAATCTAAATGAGTTTATAACAAGATTTCACATCGGTCTTCCAATCAGGCTATAACTGTTGACAAATTGAAGAATAAACTGTGTGTAGTAATATATATTCATACGACAATTGACATTATTGTCGATAGCAGCCTACGTTAGTGGATCTGCACAATCACATCACTAACCCGTCGCAAGACACGGCGGCCGTACTAACGATGCAAGCGCTTAAAGAAAATATCGTTTTATGATTTTTATATTGCTTGTCCAGTCACTTAGCAACATACTTAGGCAGTGGTAAAGAAGCAATGTATTTACTGCAATAATAGTACAGTCGCTGTGATATATGAAAACAAAAATAACGTAGTAAAGGCAAAAAATATTTTACGATTCGTTGTTTTTCATGATTTTCAACACAAATATAGTAAAATACCTGTGCTGATTTTTGAAAAGTGGTTCTATGATTTATAAAGTTTCTAGTTTAGGTTCGATTTTTACAAGAAACCACTAAACAACACGGTTTTCTTAAATGTTATAACGATCGCGTTCGAAAGCGCGGAGACGGCCATTTGCCTGAGGCATGAGCATTGTGATCAGAACGCGCGGACACAGACACGCTCCTATGCCATTTCTCCTGTTATTTATATTTCTAGGGGGCAAACAGATATTTCTAAAGCTGGCGCACATGTTTTACCATATATGAAGTGTGTAGGGGAAACATCTGCAGGAGATCCAAAGCTATAGGTAGTAAAATAAATAAACTGTGTGCTTGCTGCGTTCGCGTATTTTGCAAAGAGATAACAACATGACCGAGTTGCTCGATGCCGTTTCTTTAAAACCATGAGCAACGATCAAAGTACGATAAAGGCACTGAAGGATAATCAGCTGGTACAAGATGTTTTAAAATAAATGGCTTTTGCACAGCGCAACGATAGCGATCGATGTTTTCGGGTGAGTGAGCTGTACGGTGCATGGTAAATGTCCGCTGTGTTTGATGAGATAAGGTTTATAATTGATTGTGTAGTACGTTCTGATTTGTAAATTGCAAGTGTGACCTCGTATTTATTGGGTTTACTGATCACATGTGTAGTTGTAGGCTAGGTAGTAGGGATAAATTGGAGACATTGGGTTTCGATACATTTTCAACTACCGGGCATATCTCCTTCTTTCGCATATGTATGATTTGCCCCCTGGGCCAAAAACTGGATACGCCCATGCAGTGAAGTACCTATACGATTGATATACAGCTCAAAATCAGTATAATACAATCAACTTTTCACTTCAACGCTTCACTTGAACATTTTCTTAACTTTGTATTATGAAAATGATTTTTGAATAATTCGTATTATCGGATTTTAATTTTAAGAAGCGCGACGGTCGTCTCTGGGCCTCGGGTCTACTCATAGACATATATATTTTTTATCTCAATGGGTCTACTACTTCATTCGCTCTTGCATCCTAGATTATCTATCTAGTTTTTGTGAATAGAATAGAGCGTTCGCAGATAGCATACAATCAATGATACATTTGATCTCTATTGTTTCATTTAGCTCCTACAAAAATCTGCCACCGATTGTATGTCGGCTGCGAACGGATCATTATTCGTATTAGAGTCTGCGCCACCACTAGAGTCCGATTGACGCGGCGCTAGTGTCTATGTCGTAGCATCCTCGTTAGAGTATATAATGTTCTGTGATTACATCACATTGCATTAAAAATAATGTACCGTGTGGCGGGCACTCTAGGTAGTGTTATCATTAAACCGTAATATCGAGTTCAGGAACTGATGGTCTTTTAGGGCTGATGTGTGTGTTATAGGGACAGGTAGATAAAAATCAAATTCAGTTTCATTTATTCATATAATATAATCTTACAATAATAAAATTCAGGGAAACAGTATCATACATGAATAAATACAGTGCTAATAATAAACAATGAACTTTCTTTCTGTATTTTAAGTTAATAAAATTTGTTTTATTACGAAAGAAAGTGTAAAAGAACTATAACAATGTTATTACCGACACGTGACCATATCGATCGTAGATTGTTTATGATAGGAATGAGTTTCCAATTTATTAAAAAAACATTTTGTTGGTCTAGTCAACCACTTTCAAATCTTCCCGCGTTGAAAAGTGTAGTGGGACTCAGTTAGATGGCAGCACAATCCTGTCTACACTTTTTTGTATGAAGTTGTCATTCTTTCGCAAGGATAATAGTGTTCTGTGCTGATAATGCTCCTGACCAAACATCATAATATGCCAACATAAGGGGGATGCCCTTATGTTGGCATGTCCAAAGTGTGCATACACCTGCACTTTAGGTACTCAGTATCTAAAAAACGCCACTGATGCCGCGATTGGCGTGGCCACCTACTGGTCCCAATTCATTTAATAATTAACCATCGACTCGAAAAGAAGAAGAAGAGAACTAATAATGCCAAGAAAAGTGCAAGCGTAAAGCGCAAACGTAATACCCCCGAGTAGTAATATGTATGGCAGCATGGCATAAGAGCTCTTTGAAACTTGGGTGGACTCAAATGTGTAGGATAGTCGGTAATTAGCCTAATTTGCGCCTCCCTAGGTCCTGCTCCCTGCGGCCAGCCCCTAGCTAAGAAGCTGGCACCCATAGGTTGCAGGGTCCCTGGGCACTTGCTTAGAGTGGCCAATGGACGAAAGACGTGTGCCCTGCTGAAGCGAGGATTGAACTGATGCCAGACAGAATGAACATCCAAGATAACCCCTATTACAACTGAAACTGAACGCATCCTCAAAAGAACAAAAACTACAAAATTATTAACGTCACATTTCGTCATTGAATCTGACAGTGACAAATTGAGTTGTCAAACATTGCACACACTGACATTTCACAAGTGCACAGACGCAATTTTCTTTCACACAAATACATTTCGGATCGTATCGATATTTTGTCACTAAAATGACATACAAACGAAAAAAATACCACGTCGGTGACACCCATCTGAAGAAAAGGTGGAGAGTGAGGAATCGGAAGAAGGATCTTGACCAAATTGATGTAGATATAAAAGAAGGTACGTTTTGTTTACGAATGCGGATCCGTCACATGGTTTGTGTCAGATTTTGAGGTTAACATTTTTGTGTCGAGGTAGGACGCTCAAATATTTAAAACATATTGATTTTATCCTGAGTGCTTCGCATGTCGCAAAATGATGCCACAATCTTCGTAAAATATGTGTTAGATTGGAAACAACGGTGGTTAAATGTCGTAGAGTGAGTACAGTGTTTATAACAAAAATATTAATTTGTTTTCAGAAAACGCCGATAAGTTATTGAACCAAAGTGTGGATTTGGACCTGCCTGGCGCAGCGCAGCACTACTGTTTACATTGTGCTAGATATTTTATCAATGATCAATCCCTAAACGAACACTTTAAAACAAAAGTCCACAAGCGAAGGTTGAAGGCTCTGGAACTAGAGCCATACAGCATCGAGGAATCGGAACGTGCGGCAGGCTACGGTAATTACAAACAGGCCAGTAAAAGAAAAATTGTCACACAGAACACTGAAAAAACTGATGTAGATGGTGATGCAATCATAGAAGACATAACTCCAAGTAAGAAGACGAAAGTAAATGAAAATGATTCGTAAAAGCTTTACGAACTTCATTAAGGTTAGGGACTGTAAAATTCTGCCAACAAGACATTCTGCTCTATTCATAAATGGTGCTAAAGCAACTGAAAATTTTGTTTACATAACTCCACATATTGATTTCCCTGAAAAAATTAAGCAAAAAGAAGTTTTACAAAAACTACTTCAAAGAAGGAAAGCTGATAATGACCTGGCCAAGGTAGAAGACCTTTGGAGAGTGTATGAAGACCTCAATGGTAAAAAAGCAGAATATACTAAGCAAAAAGAAAAAATATCAAGAGAACTTGGAAAGCTAATTAAAAATGAACCCGACAGCGATGCAACAAAAAAACTTAAAATGCAAAGTGATCTTATCAAAGAAAATATAAAAAAATTAAAAGATCCTCTTTGGTCAGCAGAAGAAGCTGCTATGGTGGAAGCCTTAAAACTACCAAACGGTTTACATTCTCGCACACCCGACAGAAACAATGAAATTCTATACACACATCTTTCACAGCCACAGAAAAATAAAAACCATCTTTACATAGGCAGAAAAATGAACATTATTGACTTCAAAAGCAATGAAAACTACTACTTGATTGGAAAAGGTGCAATGTTTGAACTTGGTGCAAAATTTTACTTCAGCAAGATATTGAAAGAGAAAAAGTTTGTTCAGTTCTCAAACCCAGACTTTGTCAAAAGTTTAATTATTGAAGGCAGTGGAAAAGACCACACTAACCCTGATACCAGCTTTATACTACATCATACTGACGATTCCAAAGTAAATATAGACAGCCGCTTGCACCTCACTGGTGGAGGCTCTCTATGCTCCTTCCTCGCATACCATGCTAAGAATGTGTTGTACGCTAAAGTCTTGCCTCTGAAGTACTTCACAATGGGCAGACAGTACGTACCAGCATTATCAGAAGAACATAACCTTTTCCATGCCAGCCAATCATCTGTTGTAGAGATCTTTGGAGCTACAAAAACTGAGGAAGACCAAGATAAGTTTCTTGAAGAACTAACCGAGACCTTGAAACTTGCATACAGTAAGCTTGGATACCATTTCCGTTTGAGTTTACTTTCTGCTGATAAGTTATCTATGTGGGAGTCACTGAGGCTCTCTGTTGAGATGTATTCAACATCCGTGCAAGATTACGTAGAAGTGGCTAATGTGTCTTTGAGTGGGGACTTCATCAGTAAAAGGTTGATGTTTACATATGTTGAAAATAAAGAGCATAAATTCCCTCTTCTAGTTTCAGGTACAATGTTGAATGTACCAAAGTTTCTGGCCTGTGCCTTGGAGCAAGATGCTCCATTTTCTGTGCCTGACTTTGCTAAAATTGAAAGATATTTATATACTGATACACCACCAAGAATACCATCAAAATGGGAGAAACCTTCCTTATTTTGAGCCTTGGTTCTGGCTTGTACCTACTCAATGTTTTATCATCTTTGATAGTGTTTGTGTTGTAAATTTCTTTACTGTGGACTTTTGTAAAGTGTATTATTGCGTTAGGTGAAATATTATTATGAATAAAAACTTCAACTTTATTCAACAGTCTGTTATTTTAATTTTCTATTGTATATGTTACATTCAAAATCATCGTCCATAGTATCACTTCAGGTCCAAATCAAATTCAAATTCTTTTCTGGTCCAATTAGGCATCAGAGGAAAGATCGGGGTCTTCTGTGTGATCTCTATTATCTTCATATGTCCAGATTTGGTTACCAGCACTATAGTATGGGTTCTAGAACATTAATTAAGCATAATATTAAAAAATCATCTGACTATCTCGTAATGACTGTCTTGTTGGTATAGTGGTCGCAAACGCATGAGGTCCTGGGTTCGATTCCCGGGTCGGGAAAAGTGTTATTGGGTTTTTCCATCTGGAATGTCTCAGTAGCAGCCCGGAGTCTGGATTTGTGCCGTTTGGTGGCAATAGGCTCGCCCCCTATTATATGGGACTTAAACATAACAGGCCGAATGTGGGGGTACTATGTACCCCTCTGCCTAACTCTTCAGGGACAGCAGGCGTGATGTTATGATAATATAAAAAAAAAAGAAAAAAAAATCTATTGACTTTATATACAGCACATTACCCATTAGTAGAACAAGACATTGTTTAAACCTGAAAATTGGAGATGAAACTGATACCGACAACTATCGGCCGGACACCGAATCTATACATATAAAATGCTTTGTCCTGAATGACTGACTGACGGATCAGCGCACAGCCTAAACCACTGATCGTAGAGACCTGAAACTTGGAGGGTGTCTTCTTTGTATGACGTAGACATCCGGTAAGAAAGGATTTTTCAAAATTCTACCCCTAAGGGGGTGAAAAAGGCGGGCAAAGTTTGTATGGGACAACGTGATTCCTTGGTCCAACCTACTTCAAATATTGCATAAACATTCTTTTAACAGAATTATGGAAGACCTGTTTCGTATTTTATTGAAATTCATCCCCTAACGGGGTTAAATAGGGGTAGAAAGTTATTTTGGGAGTGATGTGCTCTGATGTTGATATCAATACTCCTTAGTACTTTTGATTTAAATATTTTATTTTGACACATGTTTGAAAAGTCAATCCGATTTTATTCAAAAAAGGTTGAACTCACATAAAGGCTTGGTGCTTGCAATGCAAATACTCTTTAAAATTGGAATGTCTCGAAAGTCACCGTACTATACATTTTAGTACCGCATTTGAAGGTTTCTAAGCTTTACAGAGGTCTGTATTTATTCCTAGGATTCCCCTAACACCATCAAATTAGCCCTTCGAATTCAAGAGAGTGCAGTTTCCCCTCAAAGTATGCTTCGCAATGACTATAAACCAAGCTCAAGGTCAAACTCTTAAGGTATCGGGAGTTGACTTGAGGGAAAGCTGCTTCTCCCACGGCCAGTTTTATGTGGCATGCTCCAGAGTAAGCGCACAGAGTAGCCTGGTAGCATCCAAAAGAAAAACAAAATATTGTTTACAAAGAAATACTGCGGTAGGTAGGTGTAGTATTTCGATTTCGTTGTAAAATGATAATACACCCGTGTAACTTTCGCCAGATCAAAGGCCGAGCTTCGTGTTCATAAAATATAGCATTTTTTTTACAGGTTTATTTATCCTGTATAACGCTATGCTATAATAAAGATTGTTATATTTTATAATTATTCAAACATTTTAACATAATCATTTATACGAGTATGTTATAACAAAATTAATAACGTAAAAAAAACCAATAGAACCATTTTCGACTTCTACGCGGACGAAGTCGCGGGCAAAAGCTAGTATAATATAAATTACGATAATTTCATAAAAAACTACAAATAAAGCGAAGCGCTCATTACAGCGCAGGTACATTAAAAAAAAGTACGACGCGGAGCGCCTGTAACTACTGAGCGAAAAACATTTACAAAATAAACACGTTCTTCATCTCTATAAAATCTATCTGCGTGGGTCATGCTGAATATTTCTGAATAATGAATAATACCTGGTTCCGTAGTTTCCTTTTGGAATGCATACAAATATAGAGCTCAACTCCTTATACAAATTCGGACGCCTGGTTTCCAACTGTTGGTCCGGTAGGTGTCTGAAAAAAGAAATGTTCTTACGAATAAACAGGTGTATTCATTCTTAGGGGTCCTGAGAATGGAGTCATTAATATGGGTCAGTGAGAAAAACTCTGGGACTTTTAGAGGTTAGGAAGCGAACATACTTCTCATCCGATTTCAGCAATTCAATCAATTTATCAAGAAGCTGCTCTTGCATGCTAACTTTATTGAATGTGCTGAGGATTTGCATCAGTTTATTTTTGCCGGCGTCCACTTTTTTGAGCGGTTGCTCCGGCAGACAGTTTCCGAAACCTACATAGGTTTCTTTGTGAGTAGTCAGCTCGTCATTCGCGTTGCTGTATGATGATATTGTTGGGTCTGCGCTCCTGGAACAATCAATGTTTTTGAGTACTTAGTCATCAGCAAGGTTTCTTCCCTACTATGTTGGTAACAGCTTGCAATCTAACTGGATCATGATACGATCCAATTTCTGGGAAAAACAGATTAGGTGGTGAGTCTTTTGCCAGGCTGTTGTTTTCAACCCGCTCGTCGTGTCATTCCTAAGGACCAAAGCAACCAGCAGCAGCAGCAGCTTCCTAAGTACATATGGGCGCCAAACCATTATTTGATATCAATTTTAAGCTTGCTTTGATTATTTTGCACTTGATCTGACTTCCATGATATTTATTGAATTAATACTTGTATTTCCGGTCGAATTGATAAAAGTTTATATTACGTTACCTACTTCCTTTTGATTTATTTAAAATATTGTGGTTTCCGGTCGAATTTATAAGTTTCTATTATGTTACCTACTTCCTTTTGATTTATTTAAAATATTGTGTTTCCGGTTGACTTTATTTTAAGTTTCTATGTTGGTATTAAAGGATTTATCTTGACATCCGCTTGAGTTATTTAACATTGTATAGAGTTAATATTATTATGGATTTATCTTGATATCCGCTTGAATTATTTAAAGTGTAATTTCCTTTAGAGTTTATATTATTAAAGGTCATACTTTGACACATATATCCGCTTGATTTATGTAAATTGTTTCTGGCGGTAAAGTTTCGCGCTAAAGTTTGGCGGTAATTTTGTGTATAAGTCATATAATAAATTGCCAGAGTTATATAATAAATTTCCTTACTTATCAGAGTTATATAATAAATTGCCTAATGCCATTAAGGAGATTCAGTCCTTTACTCTATACAAAAAAACCTTAAAGCACCACATCTTGAAAGATTTCACTCGATTTTAATTCAATTACGTATTTATAAAGTCTAGTGCTATTTTCTTCTACAACATTAAATTATTACTTACTTAAAATACATACCAAGGCATAAAATACATCTATGTACTAATCTATCTTATCACTTTGAAGCACTACCTAACAAATTAAAAAATATTCACAGTTTGCTACTATTAACAATGTATAATTGCTATTGACTTGCCATCGAGAAACGATATGTAATAGTACACTAATTTTTTTCTTGTTACCCACTAAAAATGCTTTTTGTACATCTACTACTTAATAGATTATTTACGAGTACCTACCGTTCTTCATTATGTTCATGTATTTAGTAGTAACATTAACTTGTATTTCTCATGATAAGTGAATTGTATTCTTTTTGAGAAATAAATGTCTTAAACCGTATAAATACTGTTGTAATACGAATGGAAAGACATCCCCTGGCTGGAGGCTTTAAGTGTAGCAGCTTAAGGCAGCCACAGGAAAGTCCGGTTAAGCAGCTACGGCCTCCTCAGAGGTCAACTGCGAGATGCCATTTAAAAAAAAAAAAAAAAAAAAAAATGGAAAGACATTCTTTGTGAGCTGCTCATGGAATAAACACCCTAAGTTGAAGTAAGGTATTTTCTTTGTACTCTCTTAAATATTTTCCTGCTATTTCCTATTGCTGTGTATTTGTGTGATATATTGGTGCAAACCAATATGTGTGACTCTGGCAACGACGACGCTGATGCGGCCGACATACACATTATGGTAAAGCAATAAAGATTTTGAGTATTGACAAATCAGTCTGTGATCGGAGAAAATGGTAACAACGACCTTTACTGCACAGTGGCGGACTAAACACATCGAAGGCCCCAGGGCGGCAAACCTAAATTAAGACCCCGGTCTTCTCAGAAATTGATGTACCTATTTGTTAATTTGTTGTAAAAGTTTTAATGATATAGAAGCTAACATAACAATCACGTATTTACAAATAATTTGTGCCCGAGAATAGAGTACCTACATATTATTAAGCTGCCTCTGGTAATACTGGAAGCCAACCCCGGACATAGTTGGGAAAAGGGTAGATGATGCAAATATGTAAAGTTCAGATGATGTAACCAACATTTGAGTGTCAATGGAGTTTCTTGCCCGTTCTTCTCCATAGGTACCTACTACGTTTTGGAAATGGCAACTAGCTTCATCTTTCTGACTGACCGACTCCTTGACAATTTAATAGGTAGTGTCTATAAATGGTTTCATTGAAATAAATAAGTTTATGCTCAGTACTAACCAAACGCAGGAGTCATTACACCTCACGTTAAAGATCCTCCTAAAACAGAACATAAATTTTGTGGTGGGAAGCGCAATTTTAATCTGGACAGACTCTACTAACATATGTTTAGTTTGTATACTTACGGGACCTCCAACTCCAAACTGCTTCTTACTTACTGAACATAATATAGTTTGGCCTTGTTTGGAATTCTAATAAAAATTACTGCTCGAGATTTGGAGGCCCCAAGACCAGAGGCCCAGGGCGGGCCGCCCCGTACCTTTAGTCCGCCACTGTAGTCACAAAAAAAAAAGGAATTCTACGTACCTGAATTCTGCTGTAACGAAAACAAAATCATTGCAGTACATTGCATAATCCCTTTTTTCATCAATATATCTTTCAACGGGTTTTTCGCTCTTAACGTAGTCTGCTACTATGCTTCCTCTGCCTGTTAAGAGATTGTAAACGAATTAGTTTTTAGGGTTGCGTAGCCAAATGGCAAAAAACGGAACCCTTATGGATTCGTCATGTCTGTCCGTCCGTATGTCACACCCACTTTTTCTGAAACTATAAGAACTATACTGTTGAAACTTGGTAAGTAGATAGATGTATTCTGTGAACCGCATTAAGTTTTTCACACAAAAATATAAAAAAAAACAATAAGTTTTGGGGGTTCCCCATACTTAGAACTGAAACTCATTTTTTTTTTTCCGTCAATCCCGTGTGGGGTATCTATGGATAGGTCTTCAAAAATGATATTGAGGTTTCTAATATTATTATTTTCTAAACTGAATAGTTTGCGCGAGAGACACTTCCAAAGTGGTAAAATAGCACCTGCCATCTAATCTCTTCACCACCCTTGGTTGACTAGTAGAGAATGCCTAAGGTGTAGGCATTTTTTCGTCGGTATTTTTTGTGTGTAAAAAGTTTAAATAAATAAAATGTGTCCCCCCCACTGTAAATTCTAAAATAAGATAATGATAAAACTAAAAAAAATATATGAAAACTTGTAATGTAAACTTCCACCGAAAATTGGTTTGAACGAGATCTAGTAAGTAGTTTTTTTTAATACGTCATAAATCCTAAACCGCAATTTACCTTTCATTCAATCAACTCAAATATAAAAATAAAAAAAAGCTCGCATATAGTTAGATCTCAATCCCATCATTTAGCATGTTACCTCGAAAAGGTTAGGTTTACTTTTGACTATTGTTACAGAAATAGAAATACGAATTAGAATACTTTGTCGACAACAGAAAAGCTAGAGTATCAGACAAATAGGATGGTAGAGCGAGCACTAAAAATCTTTCACCCCGCAAAGACAAAAATTTATTTGGAAAATTTATACAGAAATATGAATTACTTTGTCAACCCAACCCATGTATACAGAAATTTTTCGAAAACTTTAGCACCCCGCCCCGGATAGGTAAGGTTTTCTTTTGACTATTTGTACATAAATAGGAGTTACTTTGTCGACTTACGTTTCGTGGAGAAAACGGAGAATGTAGGTTGCAAGAGCGAGCGTAGCGAGATCGAAAATTTTAGCAGATTACGTTTAAGTTTATTTTGCATGCGTAGGAGGCCCTACAACTGCAACTACAAATTGCCTTAGGTACCCTCAGAACAGATTCTGGTCTTGTTTGGAATTTGATTAACCTATTGAGCGGTTGGTTTTATTTTCATTCGATTCAACCATGATTCAATATAAAACGTAGCATTCAGAATCGAGTATTTTCCTCACGTTGCTTCTGTGACGTCACCGAGTCTCGCTACATCTCGTTTTTATGTTCATAAAGATCAAAATACTTTTCTTTTGCATTACGAAAATATGCGTCAAATCAGCAAAACTTACACGCACTGGACAAGCGATTATGTCCTCTAGTCAAAATGTTAACGAGACTACCGTAGGGTTGAGGTCATGGCGGCGACGATTTCTCGCGTCCGGCCCTGATTCAGGCCATGGTTCGGAGCGAGAGTGCATGGGAGGCCGTCACCTCCTTCTGCGAGGCAGTTATGCTCGCGAAGGAGGAGGCGGAGCGCGCGAGGGAGATGCAAGATGCGCGTCCTCGCGCCCCTAGTCGCCGCAGGAGACGCCCCGGGCGTCGGGAGTCGCGAGCCGACTTCCACCATAGTAGGCGCGGGTTTGCGGACGGTGAGCAATGGGTAGCTCGCCGTCCGATAAGGACCAGGCCCGGGTCGACGGCGCGTTGTGTTCCACGCGCGCCTCAAAGAGATGTCAGCACCAACTGACGGGATCCGTAAGGGCCAACGCCTGCTGGGGTTGCGGGTTTGTCGGAAAGGGATATCGTGGCCCCGGCACACAGGCAACGGAAGGAACACGGGTGGGTTTTAGTCAGTAAAAGTCTGACACACCCTCAGCTCCGACCACAGCGGAAGAAGTTATAAGGGTTGAGGTCATGTTTGAAACCAAAATTGACATATCGATAATTTCCTAGTAAAAATTACTTAGTAGCTAATCATTTTTGTTTATTTTTTTTGATGGTCAGTGTTTTAACATTTTTTAATGTCCATTAAAGAGGTTATATACATTGTTTTTTTGAACTTGACCTAATTTATTATTGAGATTACTAACTTATTACAAATTTAGTTAATTTTATCTTTTTAGTAAAATGTAACTATTTTATGCAACAGCTGTTTTATTTCATGGATTCAAGCAGAATTCCGAATGAATATCGATATCGATAAAATAAAAATGAATGGTACGGACTTCTCTTTCCGCTACCGCGTCCCCCGCTAAAAGTGACAGACTTTTTTGTTCGGAATATTGTGCTTATGGCTTCTCCAATGTTATATACTCTAAGTCTACCATAATAAAAAAACGCCATAAGTATCTAGGTCGACTCCTAGATGGCGTTGTAAAACTACAGTCTAGACTCTGGCAATTAGTGAGTCGCTGATGCTGCCATCTGTTGAAAAAATGGAGGAAGAAAAATAGTCAGCTCAATAGCCAGACTTAGGGAGGTGTCATTTCTTTTTATGGGATTGGGTATCTGTATGTAGTAAGTATCATATTATCTGTGACGATGATTCTCAAACCCTTCGATCAAATACAATTCTTGGGATTTGTAGTTAGGTAGGTACCTACCTACGTTGAGAGTGAATTCTTACTTTTAGCTTTTGGATTGTTGGTTCCTGCCAAGTTCAACAGAACTCCAAGTTTCTTACGACTGGGCGCCACGGCCAACCAAGTACCTCCTTCAGTGACTTTTAAGTCACGACCTTCAAACAGAAACGTTTCTTTTAGAATTTACATAGAAAACCTATAACATTCCCGAGCATAAATAATAATAATAACTATGTTCGTAACACCATAAAATATCTACGTATAAGTACTTTAGGAGAAAATTTCTTTTGAATCTTGCTTAAGTATAAAGGCTTGTGCAGACCAGCGCGACTTGTCGCGAGACACGACGACGCCGGTTATTGTTATACCGTACAGTTTTCTTAGAAATTGCATTGTTTGAGTCGCGTCGCGCTGGTCTGCACGAGCTTTAAGGCATTTATATTTATGCTTGTGAATATTTGTGATTATACTTAAAAAATAAGTATGGAACTCTTCGCCAGTGTGAACGAGGGCGAAGAGTGACAAAAAAGACGTTACTCGTATTACGCTATATTTTCAGCTTAGTAGTGTAGGTTTATAATCAAATCATCGAACACCGTCATCGTGTGTTGTTGATAGGAACAGTTAGATAAGTGGGCATAATATCAGCAACAAAAATATAAATATGTCTAGATAGACAGTCAAAGCTGTGAACTCGTCGAAAAAAATAGCGTCCAACTGTTGGCCACTAAAGTGCTAGCACGCACATTAGAAAATCACAATGACAGCACAATGACGTGGCGCGGCGAGTGTAAGACATAGCTGTCACGCACAACAGCATAACAAAGTTGGCTTGTTTGTTGTAGTTCTTTTGCAGCGCAACACTCTATCTAGACATTGAATTAATCAAAGATTAGCAATATGATTTAATGATATTTACCTATATGTTACTTGTGAGATGAAATCGGCGAGATAATTTTTTTAGTGTCCAAGATGATGATGTATGATGATATGATTGTATTATAAAATGCGTGACACCTCCGTAAACGTTAGGATCCTCCTTCCATGGGTCCATGTTTAGTGTTTCTCGGGTATAGTATTCATCCCTGTTAGATACCAGAACTAAACTGTAGTCGCTCTTAGTATCATGGGCGCCATTGAACATAAATAGAATGCACATTTTTTGTATCTACAAAAAAAAAAGGAAAAAATCTAAAGTAAAGCTAGCTTATAAGGAATATAAAAGAATTTGGTATGTTTTATCACAGTTGCTAGTCCAACTGCTAATACTTATACTAATAGTTAGTGGTCCAACTTGCAAAGCATATACCAATAGTTAGTAGTCCAACGGGCAATGTACGTATATACACCAATAGTTAGTGGTCCAACTTGCAAAGCACATACCAATAGTTAGTGGTGCAACTGGCAATGCATATATCAGTAGTTAGTTTTCCAACTGGCAATGCATGTACCAGTAGTTAGCGGTGCAACTGGCAATGCATATACCAATAGTTAGTGGTGCAACTGGCAATGCATATACCAGTAGTTAGCGGTGCAACTGGCAATGCATATATCAGTACTTAGTGGTACAATAACCCTTGCATAATATAGATCAATGGTTGAGGGTGCCAATATCTATTGAGTGAAACACCCACGACAAAACTGAGGAAGCCCAAGACATGAAATTTGCATACAGTAAATTTGAATACCACTTCCGTTTCGAGTTTAATTTCTGTTGATAAGTTATCTGTGTGGAAGTCACTGCGTCTCACTGTTCAGATTTATTCAACATCCTTGCAAGCTTAACTAGAAGTGGCCAATATGTCTTTGAGCGGAGACATCAACAGTATTGTAAAAGGTTGATGTTTACATATTAAGTTGAAAGTAAAGAGAATAAATTCTCTATAAATAAAGTTTCAGAAACAACGTTGAGTGAACCGTAGTTTGAGGTCTGTGCTTTTGAGCAAGATGGTCCGTTTACTGTGCGTGGCTTTGCTAAAATTGAAAGTTATTTAAATACTGATACATCACCAAGAATACCATCAAAATGAGAGAAACCATCCTTAATTTGAGCCATGGTTCTGGCTTGTACCTACTCAATTTTTTATCATCTTTGATAGTGTTTATGTTGTACATTTCTTTACTGTGAACTTTAGGTGAAATATTATTATAAATAAAAACTTTTTTCAACATAGTCTGTTATTTTATTTTTTTAATTAATGCTCAATAACATCTTCCTAAAGTATCACTACAGTTACATATCAAATTCAAATTCAGTTCTGGTCCATTTAGGCATTAGAGGAAAGATCGGGGTCTTCTGTGTGATCTCTATTATCTTCATATGTCCAGTTTTGGTGACCAGCACTATGGTATGGGTTCTGGAAGAATAATTAAGTATTATATTTCAATAAAATATCCGTTGACTTTTTAAACAGCAGTCAACATGACCTATGGTCACCCATTCTAAATCTAATTGTAATTAGTAGTTTTTTTTTTAGAAATGAATATTTCTGAATATGATACCTGGTTCCGTAGTTTTCTTTCGGAATGCACATAAATATAGAGCTCAACTCCTTATACAAATTCGGACTCTTAGTTTCCAAATGGTGATCCGGTAGATGTCTGAAAACAAAAACGTTCTTACGTAATATCACTGAACTGTGATACAGAATGGAGACATTAATATTGGTCAGTGAGGAAAATTCTGGAACTTTTAGGGGTAAGGAAGCGAACATACTTTTCATCCGATTTCAGCAATTCAATCAATTTATCAAGAAGCTCCTCTTGCATGCAAACTTTATTGAATGTGCGGATGATTTGCATCAGTTTATTTTTGCCGGCGTCCACTTTCTTGAGCGGTTTCTCTGGCAGACAGTTTCCGAACCCGACACAGGCTTCCTTGTGAGTAGTGAGCTCATCATTCGCGGTGCTGTACGATGATATTGTTGGGCCAGCGCTCCTGGAACAACCATGATATGCTTTTGAGTCAGCAAGGTTTTCTCCCTATTTTGCTGACTATAGCTTCCTACCAGCTACCTACTTACCCTACCTACCCTAGCTACCCTAGCTACCCTACCTACCCTACCTACCCTACCTACCCTACCTACCCTACCTACCCTACCTACCCTACCTACCCTACCTACCCTACCTACCTACCTACCCTACCCTATCTTTTAAGTTAGATCAAACTGCACACTGTGCAAATTTGATTAAAATCGGTTAAGTAGTTTAGGAGTCCATCGCAGACAAACAACGTGACGCGTAATTTATATATATTATTAAATATATATAAGATAAGAAAGTATTTTGGAAGTAAATATGTACCTATTATCTGTGTAGCAATATGAATTATTCCTTTCAAGGATAGCCGAAATTAAAGTCACGACCTGCTTAAATGAGATCCACTATCGGAGGCCCCCATTCACATCTCATGGACCCCCTATTTTTTTTCCCGCTGACATGGACCCTTTGCAGGTCGTCGTCGACCTCCGGGGGTCGATATAGGCCACTTTGGGAATCACTGATATAGAGGCTGACAACAAAACAATCAAGTATTTACAAATAATGCGTGTACTACAGGAGAGTACATATTATAATTACAAAATAGCGCTATTCAGCTGCATCCGGTTAGACTGGAAGCCGACCCCAACATAGTTGACAAAAGGGTAGATGATGCACTCAAGTAAAAATGTAAAGTACGATAATACGAGTAGTAGTAACCTGTTTGAGTATCTAGGAGTTTCTTGCCTGTTCTTCTCTATAGGAACCTACTACGTTTTGGAATGGGCAACCAGCTTCATCTTTCTGTCTGACCGACTCTTTGACAGTTCCAAAAGTGTGTGAATGGTTTAATTGAAAAATGCTTTGGAGTTAGATTTTGATCTATTTTAAGCCATAAGAGCGCCAACACTAGTGTTACGGGGCGGGGCAACGCTCACCTTTAAGACTTATGCAGACCAGCGCGACTTGTCGCGCGACGCGACACGAACAATACAATTTCTAAGAAAACTTCACAGTATAACAATAGCCGGTGTCGCGTCGCGCGACAAGTCGCGCTGGTCTGCACAAGCCTTTAGTCCGTCACTGTCGTCACAAAAAAAAAAAAAAATCTTCATACCTGAATTCTGCCGATACGAAAATAAAACCATTGCAGTCCATTGCATAATTCCTTTTTTGTTCAATATACGTTTTAATGGGTTTTTCGCTCTTTACGTAGTCTGCTACTATGCTTCCTCTACCTGAAAAACGTTTGGATACTATTAGTTTATGTAACACAAACCCTGGCCTTCCCACATACTTTGCTAATGTTGGTGATTCCCAAAATGACACAGGCCGACGCGACATTTAAAACTTATATTGCAATAATCGAATAGACAGTAACTTTTTTAACACGCCCAAGAATTGACCAAAGGATCAAACTCATTGGAACCTCCAAGTAATAAAGTACCTAGTAGTCCTACTAATATACTAATGTAATATAATATGTAAACATATATTATAATAATATTATAAATGTGAAAGTTTGTATGTTTGGGTGTTTGTTACTCAATCACGCAAAAGGGCTGAACGGATTTAGATGAAATTTGGCACACGGATATTTTATAACCTGGATTATCACATAGGATACTTTGCATCCCGGTAGTACATTCCCGTGGGATAATTTTCGACCTCCACGCGGGCGAAGCCGCGGGCGTAGCTCCCCAAAACGCCCGCCAAAGTACTTTAGATGGGAAGAAAAAGTGGCGCAACAAATTCCCCAGTAGCACACCTGTCTGTTCAGTTAGAAAAACTTGATTTTATACAATAGTATGCAAAATCATTTACATTACGCAACACGATTATTTACCATATGTCAGCTAGCACACGCCAATATACCAACCAAAAACATCGAAAACTATACTCAAGCAGAAATAATTATAAAAAATAAACGCACAACTGAATACCTAAATAAAAACGTCCAGGCATTAAGGGCTTGCACGCTTACGTAAAGCTATATAGGTAAAGCTGTAACTAGAAGTCACCAGTGATAAACTAGGACCATCGAAGTAAAATAAATAAACAGTTAATTACAATAACAAAACCATGGTCAGCAAGACGACTAGTCACCGTTATCAAGCATAACGCAAAGATCAGCCACTACTCCCATCGCCATATTTAAGGGAAGGAGGCAACCCGACCCCCGACGCTACCGCAAGTAGTGACATATAATGGAGCATGAGGAAAATAGGTAATGAGTACCCTTCCCGTAGAAGCTATTGGTATGCAAAAACTGGCTGAAGAAAGTTTTATAGGCAGCCGGCAGGTATAGTTAAACCAGAAAAGATATGCGCTTCGGTAATCTTAGAATTAGTACGAACGTCGCGCCAGAGTAACCCCCCACAGAGGCAAAGCTTCTAAGTTTTGTACTGCAACGCTTTGAACTTACCATTGCGTACGAAGTTTTTTCTCTGTAGAGTTACCTGTACTTCGGTCGCAAATCGTCAACTGTCACTCAAAAAGTTTCGAAAAGTTTTTTGGAACAGATAGTTGTTAATCTATAATTTTGTAATCATGGTAATACAAAATAGGCAAGTACCTACTTCTATGGTTGTAACCACAGAACATATTTTATATACTCTACGAGTTGTAACTCTACATTAGATCTCAGCGTGGCGTGTTTGTATTTGCGAAGATAGACGATGATTCCCGAAGCGTATTATTTTAATGGGAACTCCTATCTGTAGTTAGGTACTTTGAAAGTGAATGCTTACTTACTCTTGGCTGCAGGATTGTTGGTTCCTGACAAGGTCAACAGAACTCCTAGTTTCTTACGAGTGGGTGCCACGGCCAGCCAAGTACCTCCTTCACCAACTTCTAAATCACGACCTTCAAACAAAAACGTTTCTTTTAAAATTCTGATGATGAAAGTACTTATGTATGATGAAAAACCTTTTAAGCATTATGATAATGACCTGCATGCGTAGCATGACCACAATAGAAACGGGTTTTGTCGACGGAAGAATAGACAAAATGACAGATAAACAGTCACAATTTGTCATTTTGTCTATTCTTCCGTCGACAAAACCCGTGTCTATGGCGGTCATGCTACGCGTGCTGGTCGTGATACGCGTGCTGTGCTATTGAGCAGATAAGAAGTGGCCTTCTCCATCACCCTTCTCAAATCAACACTCAATTATCATTGATCAGCTTATGGAGAATAGAAAATATCTATTCTGTTAAGACTACAACCACGGAAGTTATGAGACGAGGGCTATGTTGGGGGTAGTTTAATATTAACAGGTACTCGGGCTTTAATAAGAAGTATCTACCCTTAGAAAACAGACTGCCACACAGGATTGACAAAGAAGACGTTCAACAAAGCGGAATTTTTTTGCTACAAGATTAGCAAAAAAATTCCGCTTTGTTGAACGATGAGTCATATTTACGGCCGGGTATTATATGTATCATACAAAAAGAATCAGCCTATGTTCCCACTGCTGGGACACAGGCCTCTCTTCGAGAGGGAGCGGGCCGTAATCCACCACGCGGGCGCAGTGCGGGTTGATAGATCACTCTCATCTTAAAATTTTTGGTTCTAGGACTTGCCGGTTTCGTCACGATGTTTTCCTTCACCGTTGTGAGAGTAGTTGTGATGAAATTATTTACACAAAGTAAAGAGCCTGCCTGGGTTTGAATCCACGACCAACAATTGGGCCGTTACCACTGGGCCACCATTGCTCAAAGAAATGTTACTTGTGAGATGAAATTGACGTGAATATTTTTTTTGCTTCCAAGATGATTTTATGATTGTATAATAAAATAAGTAACACCTCCGTAAACGTTAGGATCCTCCTTCCATGGGCCCATGTTTAGTGTTTCTCGGGTATAGTATTGATCCCTGTTAGATACCAGAACTAAACTGTAGTCGCTCTTAGCATCATGGGTCCCATTGAACATAAATAGGATGCACATTTCTTGTTCCTAAAAAAAAAGGAAATATCAAAAGTGCATTGGGAATAAAAAAGAATTTGTAATGTTTTATATTATTATAACTGTTGGTAGTTCAACAGCTAATGCATAAACCAATAATTATTGGTCCAACTTGCAATACATGTACCAATAATTATTGGTCCAACTGGTAATGCGTATACCAATGGTTGGTGGTTCAACTGGCAATGCATATACCAGTAGTTAGTAGTGCAACAGCCAATGCATATATCAGTAGTTACTGGCGCAACAGCCAATGCATGTACCAGAAGTTGGTGGCCCAACAAGCTATAGACATTGTATATTTGTGTAGAATATATAAGAGAGGAGTGGTTTGTAAGAAAACGGTGGTTGTAGATTGAAAATAGGTAGTTCTGTACGAACAGAGCCCTATTCATTCCCTATAAAAGATTAAATTCAACAGAGGAAAATCTAAGTACTACTCACCTTTTCTCTGGTTTGGCCAGTTTCCCATTTGTTCTAGACGTTTCATTGATTGGAAGGTTGATCACGGAGACAGGCGCTAGTAACAACACACGGCGGTGCACAATTTGGCCTTGGTTTATCAAGTTTCACGCACAGCATCAAAAACTAGATCGGTATGGCGAGCAATGGCGGCAGCCTGCCTTAGTTGTGCACGCGCCCTTTGTCCAGGGTAGAGCGCGCTCTCGTTACACGCGGTGCATAAATTGTGCAGTCCGGTACAACTACTCACGCGTCTTATCAGCAAGTGCGCATAGATATTCAATTTAGAATAGGGATGGTGACAATTTTCTTGTTTAGTCCGTCATGGAGATTATTAAAAAATATTGGACACGTATTTTTTCTTTTTTTAAGTAGTCCAAAGATTACGGCGATACATTGAGTTAAAATGGGCCATGACGTCACGTGTATGTATATTTTATACTTACCTACTTGTGACGTAGCGACCCCCACTCCCCAACTTAAAATGCGTTTTATCTAAGTATTTTTTTATTAATATGATAAAGCAAAAAATGCGTGTCTAATATTTTTTTATTATCTGACTGACGGACTAATTAGATTTTTTTTTTTTTACCCAGGCATCATCCCTATTCGCCCAATCATGGGTTGTATACAAAACAATTTGAATGATTCTATCACCTGCTACTGAATGCAGTGGATCAAATGAGCTAGTGAAATATATCTAGTACGGTATAATTAATAGTAAATTATTATCTAGTTACCCACCAACACGTGCCTAGTCCAAGCTATTGATTTTATCAAGTAATGTAGTGCTACAGGATGACCGCTCCTCTGATGCCTGGAGACAATCCGATTTTAGTAATGTTAAAAAGAAGTTAGAATTTATAGTTTACCTATTGCATAGTTGATATATCATGCTAATTGACTCATACATAGGGTAAAAAGTAAAGAAAATATTTAAGAATAAATACTGTTTTGTTTACATATCCTGAATTGATTTTTACTATCACAAAGAAATCCGACCAACTTCATCATTCAACTAAAGGCAAAAACAAGTATTTTGGTATTTTCAAACTCACATGGCAGTCTAAGTTAATCATAGGTGTTCGTTGTGATAGAACAAAATTATCAGGTCATTATTTCCTGTAAAAACTCAATATTTTTTCTCTTTATCCACTTAAAATTTTTGAAGAAATTTGAATAATAGATATTCTCCTGCCCTTATTCCAGTTTATTTGGTCCTTTTTTATACTTTGGTATACTTGTCTATTAGTCGTCATCTCGGCATTTACTCTTTCGGCATATAGCCATATCATCTTTGGGCACGCCACAATTGTTGCGATAAGTCCCCTCTTTGAGGAGTGGTTAGAGAGGCGCCACGGCGTCCTCACCTTCCGCCTGACGCAGGTGCTGACCGGACACGGGTGTTTCGGGAGGTTCCTGTTCCGTATAAGGCGGGAGGAAACGCCCGGCTGTCACCACTGTGTGGATCGCCCGGAGGACACCGTGGAGCATATGGTGGAGGTCTGCCCTGCTTGGGCGGAGCACCGCCGTGTCCTCGGAGGACGGAGGCGATCGGCGGCGGCGATCTCTCGCGTCCGGCCCTGGTTCAGGCCATGGTTCGGAGCGAGAGTGCATGGGAGGCCGTCACCTCCTTCTGCGAAGCAGTTATGCTCGCGAAGGAGGAGGCGGAGCGCGCCAGGGAGATGCAAGCTGCACGCCCTCGCGCCCCTAGTCGCCGCAGGAGACGCCCCGGGCGTCGGGAGTCACGAGCTGATTTCCGGCCACCGTAGGCGCGGGCTTGCGGACGGTGAGCAATGGGTAGCTCACCGTCCGATAAGGACCAGGCCCGGGTCGACGGCGCGTTGTGTTCCACGCGCGCTTCAAAGAGATGTCAGCACCAACTGACGGGGTCCGTAAGGACCAATGCCTGCTGGGGTTGCGGGTTTGTCCGAAAGGGATATCGCGGCCCCGGCACACGGGCAACGGAAGGAACACGGGTGGGTTTTAGTCAGTAAAAGTCTGACACGCCCTCTCGCTCCGCCCAGAGCGGGAGAAGTCATTAGATGATTTCCGATCCTCAAAAAAAAAAAGACATCATCTTTCACACAGTCCATTCATCGTTTCTCTAGTCTACCCCTACTCTTATAGCCACTTATACACAAATAATATGAATGTTTTATTTAGCCCATGTTCGCACGGGCGATTTTTTACCGCGGCGATATTTTATCATGCATTGGATTTTCAACGCTCCGATTAGCGCCGAGAGTTGAAAATCCAACAGTGTTTCTTCAACGCGCTGGGACGAGTGCGTCCCAGCGTGTTGGATTCTCAACGCTCGGGTGAACACCGAGAGTTGAAAATCTAGTGCGCGATAAAATCCTGTACCGATATTTTTACGTCCTTGTAAAAGTTATACACCTTAAAAAAAAGTTCACAGTACTGTTTGGAGTAAACGAATGCTTTGCTATTTTAACATTATTATTTGATTGACTAGGTATTGTTACAAAGTTGGATGATATTTCAACAAACATGAGCTTAATATTGTACACCAATAAAAAATCTTAAGTGATAAACGATTATTTGCAATCCTGTATGTGCCTATGTCAACAAAATTATCTTAACTCTATCTTTAGGTAAATAGGTACAAGGTACAAAACAACAAGACTTTTTGGGTAAAATGTTTAAGCAATTATGTAAAGTAAAATCCAATTATTACGTTGCTATGCCAAAGAGTTGCTTGGTTGTATTATAACTTTTTATTAGTAGGTACAACAAGCATGCATTTACGTGAAAAATAAACACATACCTAAATTTTGAATTTATGTTGCTATTTCTGAATCAGCTGGTGTTTGACATCGACTGCCATTTCGAAAACAAAAACAAATTGGCACTTGACAGTGACACGTGACAGTTAAACTAGAGCTATGAATGCTCTTGGGGGACCATTGAGTGTGCGTTTACACAGTTATTTTCTATCTCAATGGTTTACACTGGCGAAAAATTCACAACAAAACATGTTGAAATCTCTAGTTCCTTTCAAACATTGTATGGAACATTGACAGAAAATTGAAATTTCAATATGTTTTGTTGTAAATGTTCCGCCCGCCAGAGCAAACGCACAGTTAGACGATTAATCTAATGATATATAATATATCGGATTGATCGCGCACAGTCCCACATATTATGTGGGACTGTGCGCGATCAATCCGATCTGACATCAATCTAATGCCAGCTTCACACTATCGTCCAACAGTCCAACACTCCAACATGACTCCAGCACGCTTAGCATGACCACAATAGAAACGGGTTTTTTAACAAAAACCAGTAGTGAACCCGTTTCTATGGTTGTCATGCTACGAGTGCAGTCTGTCCCAACTCTCGATCAATAAAAACAGACTGTCCAACATCACCAAACATGCACGAATTATCTCTCTACAGGTTGGACGAACAGTTGGACTGTTCACAGTTGGACGATAGTGTGGAGCCGGCATAAAATCTAACAAAGATCATTTACGAAAATAAATAGTTGAAGTGATGCACGATTGATCGTTAGAGGGTTACGATTTCCTAGAAGAGCGGTGGCCGCTCACATAGCGTCCGCAATGCGGAAGAAATCGCAAAGCTATGAACAGGTGGCGCTGCTAACGTATTGCCCATAACAACGCACTGTCATTTTGATCTCTCAATGTTTTTCGGGTAATTACAACAGGAACTAGCGTGTTTTTTTTGATAACTTAACGAACTATATATTCAACGTAGACTGTACCTCAGTTAAAAGCTGAACTGAAGAACCGAGGAGCTTCACTAAGAGGCCGAAAAGCGGATTTGGTCAGCAGGTATTTACAGCCAATTTTATTGTTAATAATAGAAGTAAATAACCCAATTTTATAAATAGCAACATGTCGTTCATTTATAATCGTAGTAATTATGAACTTGTACGTACTTACGATGTTTCATGACTTTCATGAGCTACGAACATAACCTAGAAATTAAAATCTGAATTCGAAATTTGTTTGTCAAATCATTTGGTAGACCGAATTTTGAGATACCTCAGCAGCATGAAACTGATGCATGATGAATTGATGATACCAAGATGGATCTTCCACCTCCAGACAGTTAACATGACATAAATAGCAGCACAAAGCAGTGCATCCATAACAGTGGCGGACTAAGCCTGTTGGGGGCCCGGGGCGGCAAAACTAACTGCCCCCCCTTTAGCACACTGCCCGAAACCTGAAAACTTGTTGAACATTGATACAGAAATAAGAGGATACTTTGTCGACCACCGAAAAGCTAGAGGATCAGAAAAATATAGGATGGTAGAGCGAGCGAAGCGAGCTCGAAAATTTTTACACTCTGCATTGTAAAAAAAATCTTTTAACAGAAACAGGAATTACTTTGTTGACCTATACAGAATATTTCGAAAATATAGTATGCAAGAGTAAAGCGAGACCATCCATATATAAATAGGAAATACATTGTCGATTTACGCAGATAATTCTAATAAAAAAAGAATGTTAGGTTGAAGAGCGAGTGAAGAGAGCTCGAAGTTTTAACACCCTAGGTTTATATTTAGCGTAGGGGGCCTCCAACAATAAACTGCAGAACAATAAACAGAATATGTTTTGGTCTTGTTTGGAATTCGATTAAAAAGTTGTCGCGAGCAGCGCTTGGCGCCCCCTAAGACCCTGCGCCTGTGTGCGCTGCACACCCTGCACCATAGGTAAAGCCGCCTCTGGGTTTTTCTCTAAAACGTGTTTAGTATAGAATAGGTTGTTGTTAGTCACCTATTACTAGTCAATTTGCAATTGAAATCGTGGCTAGAATCGTACATTCTTACATGTCATTGCATACTTAGAAAAATCTATGTCGATGACTGTTGGGCATGTCGGAAAAAATCACACCGGAGAATACTAAAGTATTCAGCCATAATCTGCCGTTTAACGCTTTTTAATGATTGTTAATAACATAATTGTTACCTATGTTGCCATCAATTGAATTTTCTTCAAGACTAATTATAATTTGTTCGAGTTGAAATCCCATCATCAGGGGAACGCGGAGGCATTTGGGGGCCCCCCAAGACCGGAGGCCCGGGGCGGGCCGCCACTTCCGCCCCCCTGTTAGTCCGCCACTGATCCATAACAAAGCAACATATTCATCTTTATTACCATGAATAAGTATGTACCTAAGATGAGGTTAATAAACGTGTATTATATTTATTATAACATTATTATACAGCGCGGCATTTTTTTGTCAGATGCCGTCCAAACTTTTTGGAATCAAGTTTTGTATGTAGTTTGACAGTTAATGTCAGCCAAGCGTTACCAGTGACGCCCTCGGCAAAATTTGTCAGTTTTCTTCTCCATTAGTTTCATTTGAGGTTCTCTCTCTCTGACTCTCCCTGTCTATAGTTACATAGGGTACAGAGCCTGTCTGTATTATCTATGGTTACACCGCAGAAAAAGAAGACGTCAAAATAGTATGGCAGGAAATGATGGCAAATGGAACAAGTGTTTATCCTTAAAATTTATTAATAATTCCATCTTAAATTCCCTACTTTGCTCCATCTATCTCATGCATATCGAAAATGGATTCGAATTTACCATTTTTTAGTCTCCCAGTAAGTTGCACTTATTTATAATTTGACATGACAACAGCTGTTTAGGTTTACAAAAGTACGAAAGATTACAAATTTCGTGATGTTTTCTAAAAATCTTTATTTTAGTTCGCGGATTCGGAGACCTCAGACTTTTTCTCGAGGATCAAACCGCAGGAGTGTGCGTATGATGAGTTGCACGCGACCTTACCATCCCATGGTGCATTGTTGGGTCCTGACGATGTCTTGGCCCAGTTTCTTTCTGGAGATGAACCGTTGGAGGAGCCCGACTTGAACGGGCCTACTACGTTACACTGTGAGATCTGCAAGAAGCGGTTTGATAATGCTAAGAAGTATTATGGACATTTGAGGATCCATTCCAAAGATAACCTTTGGGTTTGTGGTTAGTTTTCATAATGTATATGTTAGTTAGTTATGACTATTAATCAAGGTTTTAAGTGGTCAGTGGGTCGTGTCTTAGGGGCGGAGTTGTGAGATTATTTTATTTTCGTTTTCGTTATTGGAATTAAGTATATCAATTATGGTTGTTTATGCTATTAAATGGTTATTGTTATTTCTATCAAGTTTGTTTGTTTTATTTATTTGTATGACTGATATAAATTAATATAGCTACACATGCAGATCAATCTATCTAGGCCTCTGTTTAATCATTCTTTATCTGAACCTACCTTTCCTTTATGTTTCAGAGCAATGTCCTGACCAGAAGTTCTCGACCAAGCAGCAGTTGATGAAACACAGCCTGACTCACAAGCCTCTGGAGAGAGAGTGGAAGTGTCTGCAGTGCACCATGGTCTTTGAGGCTCTGTGGAAACTACAGCAGCATCTGTTTGCCAAGCATTTGAACTACAAGTGAGATAACAATATTATTTTGTTAGAAACAGGACTTAATAATACTTAATAAAAATCTTAAATTGAATTCACTCACTGAATGACAGACAATGCACTACCTAAACCACTGGGTCCAAAAGCATAAAATTTGCACAGGAGTTCCGTATATAAAGAAGGTGAACACTAAGGAAGGATTTTTGAAAATTCCCCCTAAAGAGAATTTTTTTTAAGTTGTGATATGGTTCCAGCTCATGACCTCTGAGTTGGTAGGTTTTACAAATGGAGTACCCATCGGGTGCAGAGCTTGTTTCTAAATAAATTAAAATCTTTTACTTTCAATAAACACATACATACGGTCTTATTTAAATCCTTATTTCCAATTGATGTTATTTCCACTCAAACAAACATCAACTTTATGAATGTGTAAATAAAGTTGATTTTAGACTGACTAGTACTGTTGAAAAGTCATAAAATATGAAGTTGTAGCGTAAAATGAACATTATGTGTAGCCATTACAATTGTTTTTCCTAAAACTCGTGTTTGTTTAGATGTTTGGTACATAAATTGCGAATGCAGATTACATACTTAGTCTTTCTTATTTGCAGGCCTCACAAGTGCGATCAATGTGAGAAGTCCTTCACTAAAGCTTCAGACTTGGATAAGCATAAAAGCATACATAGTTGTAAGTTAACATGAAATATATTGTCTTTTCCAACCCTTTTTTAGTGGCATACTTTAGGCTTTATCAAATACAATGGACATATTCATGAATATTGAAAAAAAAAAAACAGTTATAATAATCACTTTATCTCATAAAGGCAGCTTCTACACTTCACAAACTATTGCTGTTCGATTTTCAAGCAAAGGCCACATGATCATCTTGAAAATAAATAGACATTTCACACCCAGACAATTAAATAAAACTTTGGGATAGGTATATACGACTATCAGAGCCGACGTTCGAGCCGGGCAGTAAGAATCAACTGCTATGCCGAACGGAATTTGCCGATCAGTATGAGCCAAATGAAAGCTGAATATGTAATTGCTTCGGCTTTGTTCAACAAAAATACGACACAGCAACAGCTATTACAGAGTCGCTTGTGGCACCCGATCAAGTGTGCACGCCTTAAGACGGTTGCAGATCAAGAGCTAAGCTAAGTTAGTTTAGCATAGCTAATGTAATTTCTCATTCTTGTGTGCAAACCGTAAACTGTGAACACAACTATGAGAAATTACCTCAGCGTTGCGAGCTATGCTAAACTAACTTAGCTTAGCTCTTGGTTTGCAATCGGCTTTAGGCATCTGTCCTACCGAGGAAGCGACTAGCGATTAGTGATTTTCTTGCTCAAGAAACTTACAAAAGATTGTAGGTCCTGTGTAGGTAAATTGCTGACTGTTCACACCAAAGGCGAGTACTCATTTGTCACAGCGACAGGAGCTATCGAAGAGAGTACTCGCTCAGCTACACTCTCTGAGAGACTCACGCTCGGTACATACCGCGCACTTGAGCGGCTCGTTGCTCGCCAAGTTGTTTTTAGTTGCCAGCTCTATTCGCTTCTCGTTAATAGCCGGTGGTGAGACAGGTGGCTTATGATCCATAAATTGATTCTCTCGCCAGATACAAAGAAGCATGCCTGTCCTGAATGCGACATGCGTTTCAAGGATAAGTCGAATCTGAAGCGCCACATGCTGCGACACAGCGGGGACAAGCCTTACTGCTGTGCGGGATGCGGGAATCGGTTTAAACAGGTAAAACATCAAATGATCATCAGATGTATGAACGTAAACGAGGCGTATATAAGGGTCGTAGTAGGAAAACAGCGTGACTTTATGTATATTGTATGTATGTAACATCAATTGATTTCAACACCTCATTTATGCTCAATGCTCATCTGTTGTCATACACATTTTTAATGATTTGTTTAATCTGTTCTTGGTTAACTAAGTAATAACAGCCGCACGGGTCGATCCACCATGTTAAGCTACGTTTACCGGGGTTTGTCCGTGGATGGGTGACCATCTTTACTTACCGAGACTCCTCCGTGCCTCGGAAAGCACGTTAACCCGATGGTCCCGGTTGTCATTCGTGGATCTTTGACAGTCGTTATAGGTTGTGAGAAGCCCGAAAGTCTGACAACCAGTCTTACCTAGATCAATCAATCAATTCTATTTTGTGTAAAATTGACGTTCAAAAGTGCCTTTTATGTGCCTAATTAAAATAAATTGTTTGACTTTACCAAGGGGCTATCGTATTACTCAGTAACTGGGTTGTGCAGGTCAGATGCAGTCGCTCCATGTAAAATACTGGTATTCAGCTGCATCTGGTTAGACTGGAAGCCGACCCCAACGTAGTTGGGAAAAGGCTAGGCAGATTTATTTTTTTGGTTAACTATCGCAACAGATGTGCTGATTGGAGATTTCAGCATGCTCTGAAATCAGTTTTCAGTGAGCAAACAATCAAAATGAAGAATTTCTAATGACCATTCATGTCCATAGTTTTCGGATGTATTGAATGTACTCCATCTCTGATACATGTAATTCCTCATGACCGATCAGTGCGTATTTTTCAGTATAGTGGTGCAAGTTGCAATAAATACTTAACAAAGTTAGAGGCTGTGCACACGATGCGTTGCGACGGTGGCGTGGCGCCGGAGCGGTGTCGCTGCGGCGTTCTACATACAAATATCCATGGTATGACATGCGTTCTGTCGTCGCACCGCACTTACACCGGACTTGCAGCCCTCGAGACGAGGCGGGGAGGGGTGCACGCGTTGCGACACCGGAGCGGCGCCGCTCAGTTGTTTGTGCGTTGTCAAAAACACAGATGACAAATGACTATTTAGGCGCTGTGCGGCGCGGCGTTGCTACGGCGTATCAACGCTACGGCGCCGCAGCGCCCGTGTGACCGCCAATGCGGCGAAATCTTTGCGATGCGGCGCCGCAAGGCGTCGTACGCACAGGCTCTTATTAGAGTTTGTTTCGATTTTTCTTGTCAGGATAGTCGGTGAGGGAACACCGAAATTGTCTCGTTAAAAAAAAAGTGTATAAATGTGTTTTTTTAGCCGATTTATTGAATAAATAAAATAACATAACATCAGTCCGGTTTTCCCCGAAGGGTTAGGCAGAGGTGCACCTACATGTCGCCAGTTATGTTTAAGTCCCATGTAATAGGGGGCGAGCCTATTGCTATCAACCGGGCCCAAATCCAGACTCCGGGCTGCTACTGAAAAATTCGTAATGGAATAACACTGCCCGTCCTTGGAATCGAACCCAGGACCTCCTGCTCAGAAGGAGCGCTTGCCACCACTAGACCTTTACTGAATAAATATTATTACATAATCATTTTGCTCTTCTTCTCGCAGCTGGCTTCAATGAAGCGTCACGCACAAAACTGCGGGCTCAAGAAGGAGCCGAGCGAGGCGGTGGACAAGAGCACTCGTATGAACCACTGTCGCGTGTGTGGTTTGAGCTTCCAGTACAAGAGCGCTTTGTTGGAGCATTGTGTGAGGTAAGGGTCCACATTGTGCTGCTTTGAGGCGTATGACACGCCTGTTTTTGCTTCAATTTTAAGTATACTTCCTTTTGATATCACCTACCCGATCATTATATGAGGTTCTCAAGAAATAATTCTAATGCCCATTTTCACAAACGCGCGCTGTTCGATTTTCAACGCAGAGCCGGAAGTTGAAAATCCAACAGCGCGTTTCAAACAACAAATCCAAAAGTGTTAGTGAAAGCGGGCATTGTAAGTTTAAAAGTGAAACTCGCCAAACGCGTTTAAAACCGCGCGAATGTCCAACAGTTTCTGGACCTATTTTTAATGGACTTCTTGTCTTTATTAAACACTTTATTGTACACCACATAGTACTATCCTACTAATCCTAAAAGGTCTAATCTTCTTTTAATTTTAACCAGTCAGCTTTTTACTGTGCACAGAAATATTGCATTTATGTCGTAAGTAGTAAGGGTGATTTTCATAGATTCATGTGTTACCATTGACAAACGTAAGACTGTTTGAACTATCAAAATAGCGCTATTAGTAGTAGTTTTTGATTTGCAACATCTTTCCTTGTCGCTTTCCTGCAATCTGTTCAGTGGGAAATCTGTGCGGGTGATTTCGTGAAAAGGGACGGAAGTATATTACAGGAAACGCGCGCGCGCGCTATTTGATTTGACCATTGAGCGCGCGCGGTACTAGAGTTGGCCTTCAGAAACGACCTTGACGAGGCCCCGCCCCCTTTAATGTTGGTTATTACCTTAATGTTGCTTATAACCAAGGTGAGATGTCAGATGTTACATATCATATGCGACTACTGTAAGGATCGCTCGTTTTTTTGCCTAGTATCATTTCGAAAGAAAGCTTTTACTATGGTCTTAGCTTCTCTAATTTAGATTACATATATGTCTTAGATGATCTTCAAATCAAATTTTCCATTGTCCACCAGGCAACACACCAATACGGGGGCTGTTGTGCAAAACGCAAAACCGCCCGAACCCGATAAAGAAGATAAAACTCATATAAACGACACAAACCGCATTGTGGACAATATAGTGGACGACATTCTCTCCGCTGAAGACGACTACATGACCATGTCGACACAAAACGAAATACTCAACGTTTACAACCCAAACGATATCGACAATAACCCAGAAAACTTAATGCAAATAGAATTATTAAAAGAAATGAATCAACTACATATTTTAGACGGAGAACTATTCTATAATGACATAGATTTTGATAGCATTCAACCTAGTCACATGTTTAACACTAACACTAACGATATGGATTACGGTACGGATAAAAATGCAGAAATTTTGTTCGATTTTACTGAAGGAAGCAAAAGTATGGATCAGGATATAATGAACACTTTATTCCATGTCAAAGCTGAGTACCTACCTGACGAACTGCTGAACCCTCCCGAAATTTTAAATCCTGAAAAAACGAACGAATTAGACAACCATAACCACGTATCGGTAAATGAATGTGCCACTATATTTGAAAGTGACGTTGATTTAGAAGCTAGTACTAATCTAGCTGCAAATTTGAACCAGCTCATCGGCGAAAATAGTGTCCAATACATTTCTACAGAAGACGATGATACTTTTATAATAAGTTTGAATAGCGAAATTGATGCTGAACAGTTAACGGATATGTTAAATATAGGGGTTGAGTTAGTTAATGATAAGGCTAAAGAGCCAAGTATACCTGAAATTAAGCAAGAGCCTGTAAGTCTAGGAAATATAGAACTTTATGTGAAGATCGAAAAGCCTAAAGTAAAAGAGCCCCAAAATGAGCAACTAGAAGGGCGCTTGCACAGACCTATGGTCGTTAAAATTGAAGAGGATATGAGTGTCCCCTCAATAAGTTTGATGGCTACAGAAGAGAAGAAAGTAGTAAAGAGGAAGCCGAAAAAGACAGTGCTGTATGTTTGTAGAACATGCAATAAGGTGTTCAATAAGAATGATAATTATAGGTCTCATATAGGTAAGGAATTCATTGTTTTATCTTACTGTGGTGGTCCAGTTATTAAAAGATGGGGAATCTCACTTCTATCTATTCTCCATCGTGACCTTGCGTTAAAGGTTAAATTTAATTAAATGGCAATACTTCACAGACATGATGGCTATTTAATAATTATAAAACATTAAAATAATATCTCCTTATCTCATATTTCTACGTAACTGAACTACAAGCGGCCATTGACCCTGTAATCAGCTGTTGTTACTTGAATGTATAAGTTAGAAAAAATCATTATTTTAGTTTTATCATCGTTATTTGATACAGTATTTTTATCTCACGAAGCGACGCGAGCTTTACTTATGGTAACTAAGTTTACAAACACGCTGTGAATGTATGTGTAAGCGCAGGACCTCTCGGTACCGTCCGAGACTCGGGCGAAGTAGGAAATGTGTGTATGTTATGTGCTGCCGCTACTCGTCTTTACGCCCACCTTCACAGCGCAATTGGTTAGCACAAGTAAAGCGCGCGTCGCTTCGTGAGATAAAAATACTGTATAATATCTATCCATCATGTCTATGAAGTTTTGCCTAGTATTTTAATTTGACTATGTAATACTTCCATCCTTAAATGAGAAAGTAAGTCTGTTCGTCTGTTAACTTTCACACCTTAACGGCTGAACGGATTTGACACTCGGATAGATAATGACCTGGGTTAAAACAGAATACTTTTTTTTATCCCAGTACTACGTTCCCGTGGGATAATTTGAAATAAGCTTGTGTTCTCAAAAGTAATAAAACTTACAAAATTGAGATTCGACACCTGCATTTGAAAGGGCTTTATTCAATCTAACCAATTAAAAAAATCCCTCATGTATAATAAGCTGCTGGGGAGTTTATTGCGCCGCTTCTTCCGGGCCGGAAGTTGTGAATGGCGGCCGTTTTGAGGGACTGTCTTGATGTAATTTTGACTTTCAAAAAGAAGCTGATTCTCTGCCTAATTAGAATAAATGACTTTTGATTTCGTACTTATTATTCACAGGAACTCACGAGCCGTCCCTTCGCCGCCACAAGTGTAAGATCTGCGGCGAGCGCTTCAGTTACCGCTCCACGCTCAACAAGCACACGCGCAGTCACCACACGCCGTACGTGCAGTCTGAGCATTGCTGTCACATATGTGACCGGTACTTCACGTTCGCGTGGATGGTGAGTATAAGTACAGCTTTCCAAAGAAAAGTATGCGCTTCGGGAATCATCGTCTATCTTCGGCAATACGAACGCCCGATGATGAGATCTAATAAAGAGCTGTTACAACTGTGGAGGTACTTGCCTTTTTTGTATCATGTTAACAAAATTATAATAGTACTTACTAATTCCATGGTTTACTTCTCTGGCGTTTACAAAGCAAGTTTAATCAAAATAAGAAAATCATAATGTTATAATATTTATATAATTTCCTTATTTAATTATTAATCAATGAATATTTTATAGTAACACTTAAGTTTTGTTATACCTAATATTTAATAATTTATTTACTACTTAAACATTTTCTACCTTAAAAATTACCATTTATATTAATAACTTGTCAATCAGTCAGTGATTCATTATTAAGGAACTCGTCAATTATGTAAGAACTCTTTTCAATTAATATATTGTTTAGTGCCTTTTTAGGGTTCCGTAGTAAACAAGGAACCCTTATAGTTTCACACACACACACTCCAACACACCTCCGCACTCATTCACACATACACTCACCCACTCACACACGCACCCCCTCTTACACGCACACATACACACAAAATTTACATTCACACACTCATAAACACACGTATAAACACACATTTATACAATCACACTCTAGTTTCACACACTGCCATAAACACGATTTTCATTTTTTCTTTTTATTCAATTTTCTTTTTTATTGGTTATATAAAAAAAAAATGTGTAACTATACCTAATTAGCACAACGAAACATTTGTTAATTAATTGAGGAAGAGCGAGGTTTATCCCATCACAAGTATCTTCGGATTACTTTCTGGGAAGCCCCGGCAACTTAATTGTATAGATTTAAGATAATAAACACAATTTTTTTTTTTTTTTTTTTTTTTTTAGTTTCGCCATGTCCGTCTGTCTGTCCGCGGCTTAGCTCAGAGACAGTTAGTACTAGAAAGCTGTAATTTGGCATATGTATACATATTAATCATGCCGACAAAGTGGTAAAACAAAACCAAGAAAAAAAAATTTTTTTTAGGGTACCTCCCCGACACGTAAAGTGGGGATGTTTTTTTTTCCTCATCTACCCCATGTTGTGGGGTATCGTTAGAAAGTTCTTTCAAAAATATTGTGACTTTGTCCAAACCATTTTTGAATTCAGGGATCCGTTTGCGAAATATTAAGCTTTTAACTGTTTTTTTTTTGTTAGAGTCAAGCATGATTTCCCATACATTCCGTATGGGAGAACACGTTTTTTAACTACAATGTTAAGTTTGTTCTTGGGATAAATTCATCCCAACTACGGAACCCTTCATTGTGCGTGGCCACGCACACGCACTTGGCCGGTTTTTTTAAATATGAATACAGTCATATATTTCATAACATTAGGTACTTTATTATAAATGTGGTTTTACATTTCACTTGACACAATTGCCTTACATATTGAGTCCTCATTGGATTCTTTCTGCCTGCCGACAATTTTTTAAAGAGATGTGGATAATTTTTCACAAATAAAGCCGTTACCAATATATATACAATGTCGCTCACGGGCTTGTGCCCGCCCGTATTTTTCTGAATATTCAAGACAAATTATCGAAAATTAACTTTGAAGGGAGGTCTATCTAAAATTTTCTTTTATCTCATAATATTTTTTTTTTCAATATCCTCCTATGACTTTATGGACTTACACTTGTGTTTTTTAAATATACAATACCAGCCTGTTATTGTCCCACTGCAGGGCAAAGGCATCTTCTCATACAGAGAAGGCACGAGCATTAATCACCACGCTTGCTCAAGACGGGTTGGTGATTTCAGACTTATATTAGTCCAGGTTTCCTCACGATGTTTTCCTTCACCGATGTCAGTAATGTCCAAGATAAACTCAGAAAGTACATATGAATTGAAAAAGTCACATTGGTACTTGCCCGGATTTGAACCCACAACCTCGTGCATGAGAGGTGAGGCCTTAACCACTGGGCCGTCACGACACTGTTTTTTAAATAAATACAGTTTTTTTTTTAATAAGATGTCTACACCTCTGTTTCATAGTCGACAAATTTTACAAAAAAAATGATAGTTAATCCGATAAAGTAACTCATAAGCTTTTAGAAATAATAAACATAATCCAAATCGAGCCAATAACATAGGAGATATGGCAAACACTACTCAAGATAAAAAAAAAATTAATAACATGAAAAATATTAAAGATATATAAGTTAATATTCCATATTTCTTTCATGAATATTCAGAAAAATACGGGCGGTCACATGCCCATGGGCGACATTGTATATAAAGACTAAAATGTTAATATATTTAAATATTTTAAATAAGGTTTTAGTTAGCTTTCTGTTGTCTTAAGACCGCACTTTGCGCAAGGGTTCCCCATATAAATAAAGTAGAAGGATTTTTGAAAATTCATTTCATGTGGGGTTAAATGGGGGTATAAAAGTTTGTATGGAAGTTTGTAATTTTTGTCGATGGGAAGTACCATCGGGGACTCTGCTTGTAAAGTAATGATACCTAAACCCTCGCAGTTACTGGCAAGACTGTGACAAGTGCTTTATAACCCGACTGTGCGACGGACAACGGTGGAGTTTTTTGCCCATTCTTCTAAAAAAAAAAACAAAATTCACAATATTTTATTTCACATAAACCTACAAGGGCACTTATAAAACGTCAGAAGCTAGGTGCATGGTTGTAATTGGTCGTTTCCTATGGAGAAGAGCCGGCAAGAAACTCCACGGTTACTCTTTTAAAAGTAAATGGTTTTTACAATGTTTTCAAATTACAGTGTTAAAAGATACCTTTTAACACTGTAATTCACGGAGAGGACAGTGTAGGCCTAGTACCAGGTATTTAGCAACATATAAAATGGTCCACAGATCTACAGTCTGTTAAGCCTACAACGTTCTCACATTCACAAAATTTTTGAACAAAAGAATTTATATAAAATATTAATAAAAGTAAAGACCTATTTAAACCAAATTACATGATTGTACTTACGAAACTCCATTTTGAAAGGGGCGACTAGAATAAATTCTATATTTTTGTAAATTTCGACGTTCCTAAATGCCCTATATGTGCCTATTTGAAATAAATGATTTGATTTTGGCTTATATCATAAGGATTATAATCATAACGCCAAATAATTATGTTATTACAGTTGAGAAACCATTTCGAGCGCGACCATGACGGCCTGACCCCGCATGCATGCGACTATAAGGACTGTCGTAAGAGCTTCTTCAAGAAATCCGACCTGGTCGTGCATAAGAGGTAATTATTAAAGAAAAACGTATTTATTGGGACTCGCACAGCAAGAATACAGACCAAATATCAGTTTTTCCACTTACGTTTTTGGTTTTTTCCCAGTTTCATAATTAACTATCCATAAAATACACAAAAAAAAACCTTGATTTAGGGAGCATGATGATAATAAATAATAACAAATCATTTCACATATTTAATAGCATTAAATACCTACAAAAAAATAATTATTAATCGAGTGATACGAAACAAACTAACTCTAGGTATACTGCGACTTGGTTCTGTTCATGTCGTCTTTAGCCATGTTAATAGTACAATTAACAAGGTAAACTAAAATTAGACCGATTACATTCATTACGAGTTTGTGGGAATCACCTTTAATAAATTGGTGATGCCCTAGTGTAAAGTAATACAGTGCTGCCTATTGTAAACAATAGGGTTATCAACACAAGGTCAATTTTTCCCCAAAATTCCCTAAATCCCTGTCAAAATAAGATATTCCTAAACCATGCATAATATTAGTAATTTTTCCTTAAAAAAGGGTGAAATCCCTACACACACACACGCGCATACAAAAACACGCACACACACAAACACAAACACACACACAAACACACACACACCCACACCCACACACGCACACACAACTCGTGTGGAAGCCTGGAAGGCTGGTGCTCATGTTTTGTGTCGTTGTCAGGTACCACACTGGAGAGCGTCCGTACTCTTGCGATATCTGCAAGAGAGCGTTCCAGCACGCCAGTCATCTCAGGCGCCACGAGCGGGCAGTCGACTGCACCAAGTTGTAAGTACATTAAGAGGGAACCATTGATATTTTTTTTATTTTCATAAAAATAATATGATATTTCCAAACTTTTTGTGGGACAGAAACATAAAGATGCCATTTTCTCTATAGAAACCGCATTACGCATTTTCGATACGTACTTAATAATATGCTAATGATTTTTAGGATACTTTGATAATTAATTAAATTAATAAGTCAATCAATCTGCCTAGCCTTTTCCCAACTACGTTGGGGTCGGCAATTTTATTAATAGGTACAAGACGGAAAAAATGTGCAGGCGTTTTAGGAAATTCATTTTATTTTTGAATATATTACGATAAAACGCTTTCAAGCACCATCGCATCTTGTGAGAACTATAAGCATATTTTTCTCTCACAAATCTGGGGTGGGCAACGGTGAGAATTTTTTCCGTCTTAAGAGCGTTTATTCTGAAAGCAACGTCGCAAATATATGTCAAATATTTACCTGTTTTGATTAATTTGGCAATAGTACTATATGGAAATATAAAATGTGGCTAACTAGCGAACTAGAATATTAAATAATGAATTGCAATTATAACACTGAATTTCACGTTTTACGTGAAAAAAAAAGGGATTTGGAACGTTTCCAAGTACTTTTTTTTTTATAACTGCAATTCATTATTTAATATTCTAGTTCGCTAGTTAGCCACATTTCATATTTCCATACAGTATTATTGCCAAATTAATCAAAACAGGTAAATATTTGACAGCTATTTGCGATGTTTTCAACTTTTAGGATAAGCCCTCTTAACGTACTCGCTACGCCTAGGTAGCGAGTACGCCACGTGTTAGCAGCATTTGTGTAACGATAGCTATTGACGTTATTGTACGAGACAGCGAGACAAGCGAATGTACAATATTGTGCAAACGCAGAGGACACGTCACGTAGTCGCGGCTAGCTCGCTTCGACTCCTGGAGAGCACGTTCACAAATTGCCTCGCTGGAAACACGCTGGCAAATCGTCAGTGTGATAGTGCTCTAATACCTACTGTAGCAATCCGCCCGATTTTGATCCCACCAACTGGATCAGACTGCTTAAAAAGTTATCTTTTTTAATTCCATAAGGCAGTTCATGCTTTCGTCTGCGACCATTTTGTTGTAAGTGATATTTTTCGAAGTGCGAATCAAAGTTTTATTCCTAGTATGTCTTATCCTGCGAATAAATTTAGAATTTTTGACAGATTTTTCATACAAAACATAACAGACGTCTTAAATTTATTCCCATTTCATACTAGGTGAGTCTAGATGTAAAAGTTTGTCGGATTTGCCCTGAAGCGTATAGGTTCTCCATATTTCCATCGACGTTTTTTGTTATCATATATTTAATATGCCTTCTTGGAATTTATGTTATTTGTTTAAACATTAACATTTTGTTTAGGTTACGCCCTAACCTAACCAAACCTACTGTTAGTTACTATCCCGATTATTTTTTGATTGTTACCGAGAACGAGTAGTTAACTACTTAAGAAAATAATATGACGAAGAGGAAAATTTAAAACAAAAAGAAAAAACCTGAAAACAGTGAATACAATTTATTTAATTTTGGTTTCAACCGTCGACAGTTTCGGAAGCATCTCCATCATTATTATGGGCATCTAGTGTTAAACCGCACTCAAATACTTTTTCGTGAACTAAAAGTGAGTGACGGCGCGCGGTGGGACGAACTCGACTCTTTTTTTTAAAGATTTGCCACATACAGCAGTACACTGGGATACGTGGGAGGAGGGAAGGGAGGCCATTGCTCTGCAGTGCGATTCAAGCGGCTGATAATAATAAAAGTGCAAACTGTGCTAGTGACATCCACCATGTCACATACTCGGGAATGGACCGAAACATTCGAGTTAACTACTCACTACTTTATGTGGATGCTGTCAACAGCCACGTTGATATACGGAGTGACTTCGTGGATCATTTTTAAGAAGTTTAGAAATCACAAGAACTTCGTGTTTCTTAACTCAATTTTAGTAAACGTCGTAGGCGCTTCAATGATTGAGATTACGACCTATATCGAAAATAATACTTTCATATACAATAAAATTAATGAATTTTTGTACGTCGCTATTACTTTATGTATAATCATGTTCTTATCAACAGCAAAGCTCCACTGGTCGATCGTTATAAGCCATATGTTCTACGTGGACATTGTAAAAGTTTTCAATGCGCATATCCGAAGGAGATATTTAAAAAGTATACTCTTTGCTTGGGGTGGGTCTGTATTAATGACACTCATTTATTGTGTTATTATTTTAGTTACCATTTATAATTACACAGGTATAAAACCCGACCAAGTAGGATTTTATTTTTAACTATGGCTTTAAACTGTTTACTTTACATTGTAAATGTATATTCACTATATCATAGTTTCAGCGCAAGCGCACAAACAGCTGCTAACAAATGGCGTCGCTTGCACATCGCCACTTTAATATTTATACTGGGCGACGTGTTATTGTTGTGTTTTCAAGTTTTATCGCTAATACATAACATTAAAAAAACAAATATATAAACAATATTAATAAAATAGGGTTAACAGGACACCTAACACTATATGCGGACGACACCTGTCTCTTTTACTTTGACAAATCAATTCATGGCATTATGAAGGACGCTCAACATGACCTTGATCTATTAAACGAGTGGTTAAAGTACAACCTTCTTACAATTAATACGTCGAAAACCTCATTCATGATTTTTACCACTAAAAATAAGCGTATACCGGACTTCTCGCCTCTCAAAATAAATAACGAAATAATAAAACGATCAACCAACGAAAAATATCTTGGATTAAGGGTAGATGAAAAACTATCTTGGAAATTACACATCGACCATCTCAAAAGTAAATTAACATCGTTATTGGGTGCGCTACGGAAAGTGGCAAACTGTATTCCAAGTAAAGTTCGCACTTTGATTTATAACTCGTTAGTCAAATCGCATTTAGAATATTTAATTGAGATATGGGGATCCGCAGCAGTAACTAATTTAAACCCACTTCAAAGAGTTCAAAATAAAATAATTAAAACGCTGTTCCATTATCATTATCTCACTCCAACAAAGACCTTATACGAAAAAACTAAACTATTAAATATCAGACAGCTATACATTTACTACACTTGCATTCTAATTAAAAACATAACTACCAACTCAATACAAACTAACACACAACTAAAGAAAAAAACAATGTCATATAACCTGAGAAATAGATATAAAAACCATCTTGAAGTCATCAGCGCACGCACTAATTACTGTAGAAAGACTATATTATTTGAAGGAGCACAGCTGTTCAATGGATTGCCGGACGATATAAAAGAGTGCGATAACGTAAATACTTTTAAAAATAAGCTTAAGAAACATGTATGTACATTATAACTTCTAATACTCTGGAGGAAATTGTATTGTATTATCATACGTATTACTTTGTATCTCATTATAAGCGGACTGTAAGTTCTTATGAGAATAAATTTCTTTAAACCGAAAAAAACAGATAGCAGAATTATAGATTTTATAGAAATATTATTGTATAACTTAAACCCGCTAGTATTGAACGTATATTTGGTCTTTGTTAAGAGTAATAGACGGATGTGCTACGAGTTGTATGTAAAGAGGTTAAACCTAAGGGCGGCAAGGTATTGTCACCATATCAATATGCAAGAAAGAGATATTTCTGAGTCTTCTGGTACTCGAGCGACGGTTCTTGACATATAAAATACAAGCGACCCGCGCCCCTGCTTCGCGCGGGTGCGTGTACTGATGTGGCGACTGTAGTAATATGATGTATGAGCGCCGGCCCTGGGGTAGAGCGAGTGGAGCGGTCGCTCTAGGCGCCAAATCCGAAAAACAATTTCCAGCGCAATATATTATTTTGTTGGCGCCTTTTGAGAGGCGCTGGGCAGTGTTGCCAGATGAGAGTTTTTTAAATCCGTAAGCTTTCTTTATGTTAAAGAAGCAGGAGTTTACTCATTAGAGATACCTACTAATTTAAATTCATTATTAGTTGTATATTTGGAAAATTTGGGAATTATTATTTATATATAACATGAAACAGAAGTAGAATTTATGTGAAGTGAAAGCGTCGCTCAAAGGGCGCCAAAAAAGAATCTCTTTCTACCCTGATCAAGTGCTTGGGTCGGCGCTGTACGTTAATTCTCTAAATCATAGTAAAACCGCATCGAAATCCATTGACGTTTAGAAGGAATACGCGCATACACAAACTAATACGACAAGCGATTTTTAAATTATGTGAAATGTAAATAGTTACTTAATTTAAAGTGGTATGTATAAAAACAAGTAGGTAATGTATTTTTTTGACATTAAGTAATGATGGATACAAAGATTTCAATCGTAGATTTGCCCTGCCGCTTTATAAGATGGTCGCGTTTCTGTTTCGTTTTGACACCTCTGACACACAGTATTGCAGACACTTGACTTGATTGTCATGGAAACGCCATTATTATTGTGCGAAGTCACTCTTCTCGGTGTGGACACTTTTTCGCGCGACGTAGTACGGTGAGGGCACATCTACGATTTAAATCTTTGGATGGATAACTAATATTAATGTTTCTGACGAAACTGATGTCCGTGTAGTACACAGCTACTTCAATAATATTGTAACATTAATTAGTTTTTTTTTTTACTGGTAAAATGTTTGTTAAAACTAATTCATAGAAATAAATATCATTTATTATTATTGTTTAACGTTATAGAATGTTGTAAAGTGTGTTTTCAAATTTATTGTGAGACTTGTATGGAAATATTATTCTTTGTTTTAATATTGTAGCATCCATAAGTTTAGTATTCTATTTAAATAATTTGAAACTAGTATGTTTTATTGAAGTCTGCTGACCAACGCGTTATTACGAGTTTGTTTTTTTCTCCGTATTTTTTATGATAATAAATTTAATCTAAACTTGCAAATTGTTTCTTTCATAAACACAGTATACGCTTTTATAATAAGTTGCCAAAGTCGGTTACTGAACTTAGCGATAGAAAGTTCAAAACTCACATCTAACGCACTAGGAAGTGGTGAAGGGTGGGCGTTTTGCGGGACTGTCTTATGTAATTTTTACGTTCCAAAAGTGCTGATTCTCAGCCTAGTTTGAATAAATGACTTTTGAATTTTGAAATAAATTTTATTCACTGCTTTCAGCACTTATTTTGTTATTATACTATATTTTCCTATTTGTCATATTATTATCATAAGTGGTTAACTACTCGTCCTTGGTAACTATATAATAGGGATGGTAACTAACATTAGGTTTGGTTAGGTTAGGCTAATGTAAAACAAATAATAAAAATTCCAAGAAGGATTTAGAAGGTTTCGTTCGTATTCGTAAGTTTATTATTTCCTCAAATAATTTTAAAGTAGTATATAATACATGGTCTAAGTACTCGTGGTATACACGAAGGAAACCGGCATGAACCAAAAAATCGAAGACATGACTGAGATCTACCAACCCGCACTGGGCCCGCGTGGTAAATTAGTCCCTCTAGAAGAGAGGGGGCCTGTGTCCAAGCTGTGGGAACTTTATAGGCTAATTATATAATGTTTTAGTGAAGTCTGCGCTATAACGTAATTTTATGTTTCCCTCTCCGTATTTTTCAACGAATAATTTTAAAAACTTTCAAGTTGTTTTATGGGTTTTAAATTATTTTCGTTAGAGCAGAAAGTTAGGTTAAAATCAAATCCAGTATCAATCTACAATCTATCTACATCTATTACAAAGAGCAATTTTTCCATCATGATTCTTTGTGACACCATGGGAATTAAAAAACCAGGAGTTGGAAGGTATTGTTCCTAAAAATTTTGAGCCGGTTTCTGAATTGAGAATTGTAATCTGAGACCGGGTGTTAGATATTGATCTCCTAATCCTCTGTATCAACACTACTCATCTTCGTTTTACTGTAACGGGCCCTTGAAGGAATACAAAATCAACAATTTTTCAAGCCTTCTTACTCCGGAACATCGCATATCGAAAATTTTACGTCCTGTCCTCGTCGAAATCCCTTATGCTTTGCTGTATCGTGGGGTCTTAAAATCAGTCCTTTACCAAAAAAAAAATTAGGAAAATTATTTAGAATACCCTCCTATCTTCATCTTTGCGTTAGCTCGACCATGTCTTAACGTTCATGTTACCAGTGTAAAAATGTACAAAATAAATTAGATGAATTAATCCAGTGTACTTGTGACCAGAAGTAACGAATAAACGAATCGTATACAGACTTTTGTAATGACCCCTATGAAAACCTGATATACTGTTATACAATCAACATAATAATTTTTATACCGAATTACACCCAAGAGGAACCGTTCAATTCTTCAAAATTATGATAATAACGACTTTTTTTCTAATTGTTTCAGCGTATGCAAAACCGAAGCGCGTTCATCGCTACCTCAAAAGCAAAAGGAGCTTCCAACGAAGAGCACAAACTGTGATATTAATATAAAAACTAAAATAAAATAAATTAAACGACTAATTACAAAAAAATACGTTTTTATTTATTTATAACAAACACATTACACGATTATATAACTTGGAGTCTGAATACAATCATAATATACATAAGGCACCGTTTTTAATATAATTCAGGAACAACAACATCAACCGTACACTACAATGTACAAAAGATTTAAATTTTGAGCAATATCCTAAAATAAATGAATTTGCATAGTATAGTCGATCCGTCGCAAATGCTTTATGAATAGACCTTTTTGATTTATAATAGTCTTGCGCATAAAAGTTCGCAGCTCCAGCGAACTAGGTCGTTCATTTAGTTCGTCTGCTCCTGTCTCGAAGCAGAGAAAGCAGGTCGTTCGTTCGCTTTGCTACTTACTGCTCCTGCATGCGCTCTTTTGTCGAATGAACTGAACGAACGATGAGTAGCGCATGTGTCCGGCGGAAAAATGTGGAACTACATTTTTTTACATGCAGTTTGAAGCAACGACATAGACACTAGCAGCCCCGGATCTAGATTTTTTTTTCAGGCGGTGTAATATCTGCCGTCTGCTGCCCCCCGCCAATCCTTTGTATCCTTTATGCGCTAAGATAGCCTGCGAAATTCAAATTTTCTCGAAATGAAAATGTTGGCAGCAACATATTAACCAAATTGTATCGATCGATAATGCGTCAATCCAACTTTTCTGCTTGTCTGCGATAACTGTTGAATTTGTCGCCCCTGATTTGCGTCCCCTCGATCCGGGTTTGGACACTAGCGCTGCGTCTATCGGATTTGAGTCATGGCGCAGACTCTCTGTGCAGTGAGTGAGAGGTAGTAGTTACGTGACGGCGGCGCCGCGCTCTCGCTTATACTGGCTATTACAAGTCGGTCTTACCGAACGAACTGATGAATCGAGAGGTCTTGGAACTAATTCGCGTAGTTCGTCTGTGGGAGCGCTCTTACGACTTAGTTCGTTCGCGACAATACTATAACGTACAAGTGAGATTCACCCCTAGGGTTATACAGCAAGTACGAGGTCCACTAAACAATAAAGCTTTTTATTACAAAAACAATTTCCTCAAGTCATCATCATCTGCCCTGCCATTTCCCAACTATGTTGGGGTCGGCTTCCAGTCTAACCGGATGTAACTGAAAACCAGTATTTTACATAGAGCGACTGCCCACCTGACCTTTACAACCCAGTTATTGGGTAACAGACCCCCTCGCCCCCTTGGTAACAGTGGTTGTCAGAGTTTCGAGTTTCTGACTACCCGTAACGACTGTCAAAAATCTACGAATGATACTTTCCTGAAGTGTATAAACAATATAATTTTCGCCTTATGATGAGATACATGAGTATCAGTATTAGAGAGAGCATTAAAAGAAGATTTAAATATTTAATTAAAGTAGCCTTTGATTACACCCTGGTCAGTTTGCCCCACTACCAACTTTACCGACTGGCTTAAATTTTTACCTGCACGGGTAGCATGACAACCATAGAAATTGGTTTTCTACGGGTTTTGTCGACGGAAGAATAGACAAAATTACAGATTGTGATTGTTTATATGTCATTTTGTCTATTCGTCCTGCTAAGCGTGCTGGACAAGCAATATCTCTTACAAGAGAGAAGTATTTGAACAATATAGAATATCCGCAATACATTTCCAGTTCGCGTCACGTACATAAGTTTGCCTCCCTGAAACCAGAATTTCCGATGTAGGTAAATCCAACCTTTTTTATAAAGGTCACGGTCAAGGTCAATTAAGGTCATCCATTAATCTGTAGACTAAATATTCCGGAGCGTATGACACAAGAGAATATGGACGTAAAGTTTGAACTATTCGCTAAAAATTCAAAAATTCCAAGTTCCAATGAAAGTTTAGAGGATTAATGAATGACTTTCAATTGACCTTGACCGTGACCTTTGTCAAGAATAGTTGCATTTACAGTTCGCGTCATTTAGCGCTCTGAAACCAGGCTTCCCGATTTAAGTGCAACACTTGGACAAACCGAAATAAACATAGTATAAAACCGTACACTTGACTAAATATCATATCTTTTGCTTGGGAAATTAATTCATTTATTTCTTTATGGGTAACACAGCATAGGTCTTAACAAAATTATATAATAAAGGTTTTCAATTTACAAAAGAACCCTAAAAGCCTCATCACAAGCTCGTTCAGTTTGAGAATACAACTATTAACACCCAGTTTCAAAATAGATCATTTGAATTTGAGAACTTGTCAAACTGTACCTTTTTATTACTTACGGTGATACCTTCAATGTAGCCCGCGAAAATCACAATTTCTTACGTTTTTTGCAAATATAATTGTCGTGGGTTACATTGAAGGAAGGAATCACCTTAAGCCCACGTCCCCACGGGCATTTTCTCCCTCGACGATTTTTTATCGCGCACTGGATTTTAAACTCTCGGTGTTGAGTCGAGCATTGAGAATCCAACAGAGTGCAACCCAGCTCGTCAATAAAATACAGTGTTGGATTTTCAACTCTTGGCTCTAAGCAGAGCGTTGAAAATCCTGTCAGCAATGAGAACTCGCCCATGGGAATGAGTGCTAAGTTCACAACTGAAAATTTTCAATTCAGACACCATTACAATTCAAAACATCAATTGGTTGATTAAATCTTGATTTATTAGAAGTATTTTACATCAGTCTTAAAAGAACTTAACGCTAGGCATTCTTCAAGCCTTCCTCTTCTTCCACAATCTTCATTCTCTGCATAAACGCTGCCAGCCCGTTGGGGTTGTCCACTAGACTCTCGTAACTATGGTGGTTGTTCCCCAGCTGTGAGAGAGAAAATTGTAATATAACATAACGCCTGTATGCAAACTATAGTGCATCCACATTTCGTCAAGTCCCATGAAGCGAACTTAATGCCATCAACCGGGCACAAATCCAGACTCCGAGCTGCTACTGATAAATTCCAGGTGAAAATACCCAACATCATTTTGCCCGACCTAGGTAACGAACCGAAGCTTACGGCCACTAGACCAACGAAGAAATTCAACTTGTAGGAAACAGATAAGTGCTTTTTATTTAAATGATTTTGCTGAGTGACCTATCTGTATTAATGTGTGATCAAGGTACTTTTTCTGTCCGAAAGGGATATCGCGGCCCCGGCACAGAGGCAACGGAAGGAACACGGGTGGGTTTTAGTCAGTAAAAGTCTGACACGCCCTCCCGCTCCGGCCAGAGCGGGATAAGTTATTTGATAATTTCCCACCCTCAAAAAAAAAAGTATTTTTTCTGATCTATTTGTTTTAATTCTCGTCAGATACTTTTGGAACATATATTACGTTGGCGAGAATGGTCTAGGTACATAATACCAATGGTATTGGTGACATGCATCTAAGTTCTATTTAATCCTTGTTTCCAAGTGATGTTACTTCCACTTAAACAAACATCAAGTTTATGCTAGTGTAAATAAAGTTGATTTTAGACTGACTAGTACTGTTGAAAAATTCATAAAAAATATGAAGGTATAGCGCAAACTGAACCTTATGTATAGAGATTACAGTTGTTTTTCCTAAAAGTCGTGTTTGTTTACATGTTTGGAAAATAAGTTGCGAAGGATGTACTCACAAATCTCTTGAGCCACTTGGACAGATGCTCGGTGTAGTAGTCCTGCTGGTAGCGCTCGTCGGCCAGCAGCACGGCGCCCCAGTCGCCGCGGTGCCGCACGCAGCGCCCCGCCGCCTGGTTCAGTGCTCTGGACAGTTACGGAATTGACAGTGACAAATAACGCCGGATTTGAACCTAATTTATAAAAGTAAAGGTCATCTTTTTGAAGTTTTTAACCGCCTTTTTGGTCTAGTGGTACCACCTGACTAAGGCCAGGCTCACTGGGGGGAAAAAAATCTGCTCGGTTTGGTTGGTGGTAGGGCTTATTCTAAGTCCGCCTGGCTAGCTACCACCATCTTATCTAAGTCTGTCGCCATACCAACAATATTAACAGCATTGTTGTTTCATTGTAACAGTGTGGCGGCATCTACATGCCTAGCCTATTGCCCGGCTGATGGTAATAGGCTCGCCCCATACATGGACTTAAACATAACTGGCGAAATGTGGGTGTACCCACTCCAGGTACACTTTTGCCAAGCCTTTCGAGAAAACAAGGCGTGATGTTATGTATATATACAGTCTTACCGTGTACATATTTTGCTAACGCGGTAGCTTGCACCAGAAAAGCGTCATTTTATGACTTTAAATATACATACATTACAATAATTATACATACATTACAATAATTATACATACATTACAATAAATATACTTTACATTACAATAAATATACATACATTACAATAAATCAGCGAGTGCAATTACTGCTACGTGGTGTCTAATATTAGAGAAAGGATTCGTCAACAGTTTTACTTGCAAACACTATTTATACATAACTAGCGACTCGCTCCTGCTCTTCGCATGGTTTTTGCGACTTGACAAAACATCGAGTTTCCGTAGTTATATGCTTAGACTAAGAAAACTATAGACGGCGGGTAGTTCCATTTCAGTCTCACAAGAAAGGGATATAGTATTGAGTTATTATAAGTAACAGAAAAGGACAAAGCTATACTATTTCCGTCTCTCAGTGCGTGTCAGTTTTTTCAAGGCCAGCGACATATGTAGCTCAACAAACTTTGACAGTTATTTCGCCTCTGTGAAATTGTGAAGTTTATTTTGACCCTTTTTCTACATCATTTAATCATATATTTGCTTGCATTGATTGTTTTAAAGCCGAGATAAACCTTTAATACAATCCAGTGTAGTGTACTTAAATGTACAAGCGATAGTGAGCGGAAAATACCAGGATTGTCCTTTCATACGTAAGTTTCAAGTTTCCTTAAATGTCTTGGTTATTATAACAATGTACTGTGTTTTAACTGTATTGTTTAATCGACATAGTATCCGTTTTTGTCATAATAAGAGTGGTTAAAAGACAAAATTGCGATTCAAAATATTTTTTTTTATCATAAGCTAAAATTCAGTGTTGCTAGTATCGGGTCGTACAATTTCCCATTTTTCCGTCACAAATCTTATCATAATATTTTGTAAAACCTAGATTCAAATTCAATTTAAAGTGTGACAACGATTTATACAATAGTCATTAGATCAATAATATAAGATAATATTGACAAGACAGATACAGAATCATTTCAATAATTAATGTAATTTTATCATATATTACAGTTTCCCGTTTAACCCTGATATTTGAAAAAAATGGATTGCTGCCTGTGGTCGAAATGAATGGGTTCGAAAAAAGAGTTCCAAAATTTGCAGCAGACATTTCGATGCGGACCATATACTCGTATTAAAAAAAGGACGATATACTAACATTCATCCTGAAGCTGTTCCAGTTATTATGGTGAGAGAAACTTTATAAACATTTTGATTCTTATTGTATGATTTCCCTTCATAATAAAATTAAGGGTTCAGTAGTTTTGGAAACAAAATATCCATAAGGTTATACCTATGGTACGGAACCCTTAGTGCACAAGTCTGATTCGCACTTGGCCGGTGTTTTATTATATGGTAACGTTTGACAATTATTTCATCTCTCAACTTAAATGTTATACAGTGAAGTTATGATACTCGTATTTTTGTTTTTCAGCTTGGAGGTGACGAAAATTTTAAAAAACTGTCTGAACCCATGCCATCTACATCTGCAGTGATAGCGTTGACGACCATCACAGATAGTCACCTTGTGTCTACTGACGTTTTGCAATGCAATACGCAATCTGTGCCTGTAAGTGTCTCCTTTCATTAATCCGTCCATCCTTCCATCTGTCAGAGGTAAACCAAACAAGAAGTAATTATGTAAAGTTCTTCCCTATTATACAAAAAATATAAATAAAAGTGATATAATATAAGTTTTTTTTTATATTTATGAAGGCCCAAGACACATGATTTCCCGATAATAATTAATATTTTTCAGTTTGACGTTATGAAAAATATAAATGAACGAATGACATCTGCACCTACCATGATACCGTTGGCGACCATCACAGAAAGTTAACCTACGGCTACTGATGTGATACAATCCTGTACAAAATCTTTGCTTGTACGTTTCTCTTTACAATAAGATACATACATATCATCACGCCTAACTCCCGACGGGGTAGGCAGAGGTGTTATCCTAATACAGGTGTTTCGTCGAGTAATCTTAAAAGTTCTTTTATAATTCAAAATCAAGAAATCTCAATTTTTCCTGATCCAGCACATATGCTGAAATTAATAAGGAACACCCTTGGAGAAAAAAATGAGCTTACCAACTTAAATGGTCAAAAAATATCTTGGCAATTTATTGTCAATCTTCATAATTTACAAAACAATGAAGGCCTTCATTTGGCTAATCGACTCCGAAGCCAACATATCAATTTTGCCAGACAAATTATGAAAGTAAAATTGGCAGCCCAAACGTTCAGTAAATCTGTAGCTGAAGCTATAGAATCGTGTCGATAAGATTTAGGATTGGGCAGACTTTGTTGATTCAGAAGTCACCGTAGAATTTATAAAAAATATTAATAGCATATTTGATATTTTAAATAGCCGAAACTTCCATACATTTGGTTTCAAAAAACCTATGAATAATAAGAACTACCCTGAAATTGAAATTTTCTTGAATGAAAAGGAAAATTACATAGTTGGATTGAAATTAAAAGATCAACCAATATTACAGACTAATGGAAGAGTAGGGTTTTTCGGATTCTATATTTGTATTCAGAGTCTTAAGAATGTTTACCGAAATGTACTCGCTTCTAAGATTTTGAACTTTGTGCCCTTGTACAAAATGAGCCAGGATCACCTGGAATGTTTTTTTAGCTCTATTCGTGCCAAAGGTGGATTTAACAATAACCCAACCGCTATGCAATTTAAAGGCGCATATAAAAGGCTAATTATACATGGGGAAATAAAACATATTACAACAGGAAATTGCATCCCCCTGGAAGACATAAACATTTTAACGTTTAGTGAAATGAGGTACGAAAATAAAATTAATGTATACGCATACAATTGAATCTTATGATAATTCCGAGTCAGAAGAAAGTCTACCAGCTGTCGATAGTGATCTACTTGGCAGACCCCTCTAGGCTTTCTTTGTACACACAAGAAGTCATTACTTACATAGCCGGATTCGTAGTAAAAAAGTTGAGAAAAATAATTAAATATGAGGAATGCCTCCTATCTTTAATCTCAAATAAATATTATGGATTTATTGCCAAAAAAGACAAAGGAGGGTTGATCTATCCATCGAGGAGCGTAATCAAAATATGCGAACGTGCTGAAAAAATATTTAGATTACGTTCACATGTGGGTATCAGCTTTTATAATGAAAAAAACTTAATGCAGAAATTAATACTTTCTTGTTTCAAGGACTGTTTAACTGAAAATATATTTGAAAATCTTCACAATAACGATGACCAAACACTCATTGGAAATCATAAAATAATGCTTTTGAAAGCAGTCGCCACGAATTACTTTGAAGTACGGATTCACTACAGTACCAAACAGTTTTTTGCACCCAGCGAAATACAAATATTTGCAATATACATAATAAACCAGTGTTATTCAAAGGGCAATAAATGATTCTCTCTGCTCTCGTATCCGTGAGGCATACCGTGGGAATATCGGGATATAAAGTATCCTATGTGTTAATCTTTTTATTATTAGTGTGATTAATAAAAATGTTGATTGTGATTCTGGTAATGTTTTTATTTTTGGACCCTTGATTTGTTGTAGCCTTCGAGGAACTAACATTTTAAGCTGTTGGTAGAATTAACCATTGATGAAAATTAACCATCGATCTTGTAATCCGATTGTAAAACGAGCCTTTTAACTACCCAGCTTGATAACTACGCAGAAGATTTTTTTTTTTAATATCACAATCGAATATAGTCTAATTCATATATTATTATTTTATTGCTCCACGCCACGTTCTATTATTCCTAATATGTGCTCCGTTCCGCGTTGGAACTGCGTGGTACTTAAATCTCCCTGTTTCTGGGTAATGGGTAACGTTTATGGTATCACTGAGTTTTATATACATTATGGTTATGTTAGTGTTTTGTCTCATGTGTGGCCACGATACCCGACGCTCTATAGGTTTCTTACTCTAAGGTTATATGCAACTTTAATATTAACGTATTATACTCATAAACCTTTCGGAATAAATCCTCTAAACGATGGTGAAACCCTCATCAAAATCTGTTGCGATGTTTAGAAGAACAACGTGGCCATACGGCAAACAGGAAAAGCGACTTTAATTTATTATATGTATAGCTAAACTTAACGGGAACTATGTGATCTTTTCACTACGCGCTTCAACCTGAACAACAACCCCAACAATAACAACAACTGTGCAAGTGTATGAACCTTACAGTATGTAATCTGCGTTTTTATTAATTAATTTATTTGCCAACTATGTAAGCTAACACGAATTTTCCAATAAGGATGATCCCTGGGTAAAAAAAATTAAAATCTAATTAGTCCGTCAGTCAGATAATAAAAAAATATTAGACTCGTATTTTTTGTTTTATCATATTAATAAAAAATTACTTAGATAAAACGCATTTTAGGTTGGGGAGTGGGGGTCGATACGTCACTAGTATGTATAAAATCTACATACTCGTGACGTCATGGCACATTTTACCTCAACGTATCGCCGTAATCTATAGATTACGTAAAAAAAGAAAAAATACGTGTCCAATATTTTTTTATAATCTCAAAGAAGGACAAAAAATTTTTTAGTCGTCATCCCTATTAGACAAACATCAACTTTACGCAAGTGTAAATAAAGTTGATTTTAGACCGAATAGTACTGCTGAAAGGGTCATAAAAAATATGAAGTTGTAGCGCAAACTGAACCTTATGTGTAGGAATTACAGTTGTTTTTCCTAAAACTCGTGTTTGTTTACATGTTTGGCAAATGAATTGCGAATGCAGATTATGTACTTACCTATAAGCCTGCACTCGTAGCCACTCGCTCCCGTCGAGTAAGCTCCTCTCTTTCATATATTTGTTGTTGTACTCCTTCTTCGCTTTAACTGCCGTGTCATATGTGTTCGGGTATGGTATACCCACCTGAAGAGAATATATGTTTTATGAATTTAGCTGTCACGATACACGGCGCCACGAAACCAACGACGCTGTTATATTTATATCTATATTTATTCAATCAATCTGCCTAGTCTTTTCCCAACTATGTTGGGGTCGGCTTCCAGTCTAACCGGATGCAGCTGAGTACCACTATTTTACATAGAGCGACTGCCTATCTGACCTCCACAACCCAGTTACTGGGTAACACGATACCCCTTGGTAAGACTGGTTGTCAGACTTTCGGGCTTCTGACGACCCGTAACGACTGTCAAAGATCCACGAATGACAGCCGGGACCAACGGCTTAAAGTGCTTTCCGAGGCACGGAGGAGTCTCGGTATGTAAAGATGGTCACCCATCCACGGACCAACCCCGGCAAGCGTAGCTTAACTTGATGAATCGACCCGTGCGGCTGTTATTACTTAGCCACGAGCTCCTCTATATGTATATTTATTGAATAAAAGAAATAACAATTACTTACACATATGACAGCTCTCGCCTGGTGATCTTTGAAGTCCATTCCCTCGGACACCTTGCCGCGGTAGATCGCGAACAACAAAGCGCCTTTCTCAGTGCCCACGGTCTTATAGAAATCCTGGAACAAGCAATAAGAGCACTTATTTTTTATAGAATATAGATCACTTTACATTAACATTATGCATGCATTCCCTGAAGGGAAGGGGTAGACGGAGGTGCATACTCTTTCATGTAGTCAGAATCAGGGATCGCAAAACCTTTATAAATTACGGTACAGTACGACACAACTTAGATGTAGCATCGGCAAAATACGCCAGCTACTATATACACCACGAAGTTAGCCGAACGTCACCTGATATTGCCGAGCTTTACGAAGTAGGCCGAATGACGTGCGACAATTCACGAACTTCTGATTTTCGGCTTGGTCGAAGCGTAGGCTGGTTTATGGCTGAATCATGATTTTTTGGCCGAAAATGTCCGACAACGAAAACTAAGCTTTGGTCAATCACTAATTACCACACAAAAAAATGCGATTACAAACTTACATTTGCCGTTTGAGAATTGTTCGTGACGTATATCGTTGAATGGGAGAACATGTTCTCAATTACAAAGTTAAGTTTGTTCTTGGGATAAATTCATCCCTGCTACGGAACCCTTTATTGTGTGTGGCACAACACGCATTTGGCCGATTTTTTTAAATATACATATAAGATCAAATAATATTTTTTTATTTAATAGAGTATTTTAATGAATAAATATTTTAGTTGTTTATAAAATATTTTGTATTATTGGTCTACTCTACTCCATAGTTCGCTATGTGCAAAAATTTCATAGACCGAGATAAATTAACGTTACTTAGCATGCACTTTTTTCTTAGATATGTTTCGGTCTTTATCTTGCACTTTTAGTCTGACAGTAGTGCGACAGTGACAAGAATAAGGCTCAGCCAAAGTCCATGCTAAGTAACGTTTTTAAATTTCGGTTGGTTATTTAGTTAGTTCGACTTTTGGCCACTGGTCCAGATAAGTTTGTGGCGGCGACGTAGCGGCTGACTACGGAAGATGGAACCGCCACTCCCCGCGTGCGAGGGAAATAAGCCACGACCATCAAGGAATGGATGAAAATAAATGGTGCTTAACTTAAATTTTTCGTACTATTGACAAAATAACACTGACGAAGGAATTATCTGTAACTCACATCCATGGTCTCCTCATGATCACCTCCGTGCCTCTTCTCACAGAACACGTTCTTCAGTCTGTTCATCTGCTCCCACACGCCTGTCTCTCGCCAACTGAAACAAGGAATTTACGATATGAGAACCTGTATATGGTGGAGCAGATCTTTCGATGCCATCGTATGAGTGGTAAATACGTGCAGTACTATTGTAAAAAAATCATAAGCGACCAGTTTTTCATTTACAAAATTTCTGATTTTCCGCGAGTTATTTTTCGATAACGATTGGACAGATTTCTATTGAATTATGGCAGAGTTTTTGGTGAAACTTTGATCTTGGTTAACCAACCGAGATTAAGGTTAAGTGTAGTTTTACCAGAACTACATACGTACCTTTTTTTTTGTATGGTTAAATCACCCACGCTAATATGCGTTTAGGTCACTTCCAGGCTGCGTTACAACACCATATCCTCCGCCTTCCGTATCCAGTCTAACCCAGCCACCTTTCTAAAGTCCTCAGTTCATCTTGCCGAGGGGCGGTCCACGCCACGCCTATGCGAGGCCTATGGTTAGCAGTGGACGTGAAAGAGTTTTGCGTTTCCCAAAGTCACTCAAAAAATATTTAATGAAATTGCAATGCTCACTCCTGAACCAGTTTGTCCCTTAGCGAGTAGGAAGGCAAGAAGCACAGCACGCCGTGCGGCGTGAGCGTGCACACGCGCAGCACGGCCGCGCCCAGCGCCCGGCGCGCGCGCGGGGAGGCCACGCCCGCGGCCGTGTAGCGCACGGGGCCCGACGAGTCGCCCAGGAGGGTTCCGATCCATACCTGGGGTCAAAAGATACTGAGGTAAGCATTTTCTTAACTAGACAGTCTAGGCGTATAAAACAGTTCACAAAAATGCGGAAAGCGCACAGCCCTAAAATCTTATTACAAAACAAGCTCTAATTTTAGCCCGAGCTGAAACCTTCGGCGCCATGTCCACGGGTGAGAGAATCGCGGCGATAGTCTCGCCGTGCCATGAAATTCTCGCCGCCGTGTGGAGATTACTTCATAGAGTTTCTATAAAATTTGATGACACGGCTGGCGTGACTATCGCCTCGATATTCTCACCCGTGTAGATGGTGCCATCGGGCCAGTCTTTGTATTTCGTACATTATTCCAAGTTCAATTCTTAATTCAAAATTGACAACTAGGAACATACCAAGTTGTCAGTTTTTTTTGTTGTTATAAAGAACTGGAATTCGATCATCATCGAGACAGATTTTGTAATAAAAAACAAAGCATTTTGTTTTATGTTCATCAGAATCTTGTTTTTCGGATACCGACAAATCCCCACTGCGACCAATTGGTTACGGTCGACTCACGCGGCTTAAATCACTATTTTTACTGCTAAATAATGGCACGATGATGAGGAATACTACACGATGATGAGGAATACTACAGCTACTACACGGTGATGAGGAATACTACAGCTACTACACGGTGATGAGGAATACTACAGCTACTACACGGTGATGAGGGATACTACAGCTACTACACGGTGATGAGGAATGCTACAGCTACTACACGGTGATGAGGGATACTACAGCTACTACACGGTGATGAGGAATACTACAGCTACTACACGGTGATGAGGAATACTACAGCTACTACACGGTGATGAGGGATACTACAGCTACTACACGGTGATGAGGGATACTACACGATGATGACTCACTCTGTCCTCCGGTATGATGTGGTTGGGCGACACGCGGTGCGGGAAGCTGGTGGCGAGCTCGGAGTGCAGGCTCACCAGCGGGGTGAGCGTGCCGGACGCCAGCGCGATGATGAGGGATACTACACGATGATGACTCACTCTGTCCTCCGGTATGATGTGGTTGGGCGACACGCGGTGCGGGAAGCTGGTGGCGAGCTCGGAGTGCAGGCTCACCAGCGGGGTGAGCGTGCCGGACGCCAGCGCGATGATGAGGGATACTACACGATGATGACTCACTCTGTCCTCCGGTATGATGTGGTTGGGCGACACGCGGTGCGGGAAGCTGGTGGCGAGCTCGGAGTGCAGGCTCACCAGCGGGGTGAGCGTGCCGGACGCCAGCGCGATGATGAGGGATACTACACGATGATGACTCACTCTGTCCTCCGGTATGATGTGGTTGGGCGACACGCGGTGCGGGAAGCTGGTGGCGAGCTCGGAGTGCAGGCTCACCAGCGGGGTGAGCGTGCCGGACGCCAGCGCGATGATGAGGGATACTACACGATGATGACTCACTCTGTCCTCCGGTATGATGTGGTTGGGCGACACGCGGTGCGGGAAGCTGGTGGCGAGCTCGGAGTGCAGGCTCACCAGCGGGGTGAGCGTGCCGGACGCCAGCGCGATGATGAGGGATACTACACGATGATGACTCACTCTGTCCTCCGGTATGATGTGGTTGGGCGACACGCGGTGCGGGAAGCTGGTGGCGAGCTCGGAGTGCAGGCTCACCAGCGGGGTGAGCGTGCCGGACGCCAGCGCGATGATGAGGGATACTACACGATGATGACTCACTCTGTCCTCCGGTATGATGTGGTTGGGCGACACGCGGTGCGGGAAGCTGGTGGCGAGCTCGGAGTGCAGGCTCACCAGCGGGGTGAGCGTGCCGGACGCCAGCGCGATACAGCGCGCGGGGTGCAGGCCTTCCATCACGATGGCCGGGTTCATGCACATCAGGGAGAGGGTTAGGGTCTCCTTTGCTACCCACTGGAAATTAGAAATGTGGTTGGTTTTACACACGTGTTTGGCTTCCAACATTAACACCGATATTCTAAGAAAATCCCTCAAAATTTCCTGCGATCTCGACTCCACCTTTACCCGGCCTTCCGCACTCACATCAAAACTAGAGTTTTCCTAGGCGAGACGGTTCGAGGTGAAGAATCATCTGCCAAACGAATGCTCGGTTCCTATAAACAAAAACGAATCGTTTTGCTTACCAATGGTACCTTTTTTAATGCCAAATAAATAGATTCGAAAGCTAATTTTACCTGTGATAGCGACTTCCATATGGGAGGGGCTAACTATGCAAAGCTTTGCTCTGCTTCATTATTGGTAAAGATACAAGGCAGTTAAATTTTACCAATAACAGACCGTAGATTATAGGAGTCAGCAATAAAGGTACCTGATAACCTTTCTAAGCAATCCTTAAAGCTAAGATTGAAGTGTGAAATAATTTCATTTAGTTTTATAATGGATGAAATTGAACACATGCAACAAATTGAAATGGGAGGCTCAGAAAGTGTTAGCCCAGGTTCGGACGGACAATTTTTTAACGCGATGATTTTTATAGTGCACTGCACTTTTAACTCTCGGTATTGAGCCTAGGGTTGAGAATCCAACAGAGCGCGTCCCAGCGGGTCAAAAGAACACACTGTTGGATTTTCAACTCTCGGTGCTAAGCAGTGAGTTGAAAACCCAGTGTGGGAAATAAAATTACCCGTCCTAACAAATTGTAAAGAAAATAACGTGCTTGTCGACTGATGCTAACAAAAGTTGTCCTTCCAAGTTTTTTTTTTACTTGTACCAAATTCTCCAATTCCCGAATTCTTTGCCGTTCTGCGAACTTTATGTTGTGAAGAAAAGTTATTCAATGAGAAATTACTTACGCCATCTTCATCCTAAGCAGCAAAAACAAATAGTTAAGTATTTTATTATTAAATTACAGTATTTCACCTAAAGAAAACTGACATAGATATTTGATTGCACATTTTAAGGGGAAACCACTTACTAGGGTAGCCCGCGAAATTCAAACAATTTACAGGTCAAACAATCTGTCAAGCCTTTTCCCAACTATGTTGGGGTCGGTTTTCAGTCTAACCGGATGCAGCTGAATACGTATTTTACATGGACCGACTGGCTATCTGACCTCCACAACCCAGTACCTGGGTAATACGATACCCCATGGCTTCTGACGACCCGTAACGACTGTCAAAGATCCACGAATGACAGCCGGGACCAACGGCTTAACGTGCTTTCCGAGGCACGGAGGAGTCTCGGTATGTAAAGATGGTCAGCCATCCACGGACCAAGTCCGGCAATCGTAGCTTAACCTGATGGATCGAACCGTGCGGCTGTTATTTACTTAGCCTCGAGCTCCTCTCAAATTATATATTATTACAAAAAACGTACAGTACGACAGAACTTAGATATCATGATCGGCAAAATTCGTAAAAACCGATCACATCCGAACTGAGTACGCCTTCAAAATCACCAATCTTTATTACTGCTTTAGGCGAAAATGATCTTTACGCAAACGCAATACCTTGTAAAATCATATAACCAAACACATTCGTAAAATTGATGCGTAGATTTTGTCTTACTGTAAGTAACTTGGTATTTCGCGGGCTACCTTATAAATAAATAAATACAAACAGACAAACATAGAAACTCCTCCTTTTTAGAAGTCGGTTAACCGAGTGTGGTTTACTTACATCGTTAAACTGTGAGTTCCTCCACCCTGCGTTGTTCGACAGCGAGTTAGTCTTGCCTGTGATGTTTCGAATTAGAGCCGGTTTGAAGTCGTCCATGTATTTGCAATCACAGCGGAAAAGAAAACCTGTAAATTAATCATACAGATGGTATTAAACTCATCGACTAAAATTATAAAGATTGATTGTAGAAAGGACACACATTTGTATGTTTGTATAATCGTAACAGTAATCTCTGGAAATACTGATTCGATTATAAAAACTCTCTCATCTGTATGAAATTGTCGGATGTTTTAAGACATTTTTACACGTACATGTTTTGGATGGTGGCGCCTGAATTCCCTAGCCGCCTAATCACTGAGAAGAAATATCGAAACAAACTCAGAGGTCATAGTTTCTTTTCAATCCAAATAAAAAGCTACACTTTTCCCGAGTAACATTGCATAATTTTTAGACCAGACTAATGCACGGAAAACTCCACTGCTCACCTATAAAAACAAAGTCGCTTTTCGTGTCTGTTTGTCCGCTCACATAGATAATTCTTCGAAACTCCATCATGGATTTTGATGCGATTTTTACCATCGTTTAGAAAATTTATTCCGGAAGGTTGACCGGGTATAACTCATTATTATTTTAACTTAGATAAGACAGATAAATCTGGATCTATTGATATGTCGCCGAATCAGCAGATCGTAACCGTGCCAAGCAGGGGTGGCTAGCGACACACCCTATGACATAAATATTATAATCATAAAAAAATTACGAACTTCCATAGTTGCTTTCATCCCCTATTTAACCTTCCTTAGTGCTCAGCTCACCTTCGATATATTAGGAAGTCTTGCGCAACATTTTGTGCTTCAAGACCCAGCGGTTTAGGTTGTGCGTTGTCTGTCAGTGAATGAATGAATGTAAGATTTTTATTAAGTAGGAAGGAATGAACAAATCTACTACTTTCTCGCCTCTTGTACATTATAATTATGTATAAGAGACCGCACGATCGCAATAGGTAATGAACCTGTAATGATAGTATTATGGGACAGATACATAAATGAATAACTTACCGAACACCATGTCCATTTCCTCTAGCAGCGTGCCCGTAGATTGTGTGACTCCGTACAACGTGCGCGCGTCTTCTCGCAGGCGACGACAGAAGTTGTCGGAGTTTCGTTTGAAGTCTACACAGATACACTTAGGGAAATTAATTGATCCAATATGACGAAGAAATACAGTTGTGATTCGTTTATTTATTGTTAGAAAACTTGGTAGGTATGTCAAATGACTTGTTGTTATTTTGGTTAAAAAATCTCTCACACTCGTTCCCATTATAAAAATTCAAGTTTATAAATAAAGGTAAGATTGGGTATTTTATTTTATTTTATTGAATTGATAACCTCCTCCTTTAATTTTTTTTACTCGATCTAACTTAATTTTGGAACGAAGTTTTTTAACGCAGCTTGCGATGGGAGTTGACTGGTGGAATCGTCACGTAAGGAAAAAGCGTTATGCCCTTTTTTTGTCTGGGAAATTATCAATTAACTTCTCCCGCTCTGGCCGGAGCGGGAGCGCGTGTCGACTCCTACTGACTAAAACCCACCCCTGTTCCTTCAGTTGCCTGTACGTTGCCAGGAGCCACGGTATCCCTTTCGGACTTTCCCGCGACCCCGGCAGGCATCGGGCCTAGCGGACCCCGTTAAAGCGTCATACGACTTTCTCATGAGAGAGAAAGCGTGAATTTAATACAGAGCCATCTAGTATAAGATTTTAGAAGCTCTTGTGTGTGGTAGCTTTATGAGAGCTTCTAAATACTTATACTAGATGGCTCTGTATTAAAAACGCGTTTGTGGGTGGGTAAAACAGTCTATGCGAGCTAAGAGAAACTTGCAAAAGAAGTCAGTTTCAAGGTCTCAAGTTACAAGTGTCAAAAGGTTTTTGTTTTAAATCATACGTGAGAAGGAACTTGACGTTTCTTCTGATGAAGAATGTAAATGTGAACACTAACCGCCATACTGCTGGTACCCAATGTTATGATTGTTGAGCGTGTTCACAAACTGGTCAGTTGGCCACTGGTACACCGCTTCGTTGAGGTTCACCGGCTGTTTGTTGATTAGAGGAGTTTGATTCTCGAACCTGAACGAAACACGCAATAGATGAAAACGTTTTGATGTCCACTTTTTAAAGCCTTAAGTAAAATAATTATACATAACAGCACGGTTGTAATCCTCGAAGGGTTTTTTTTTTTTTTTTTTTTTGGCAGGAGTGGGAAATCCTCATGGACGCCCAGACTGCGTCACAGGTGACCCAGTCTGGGCAGTGCCGGACTCTTACCGGCTAAAACCCACTCCTGCCTTTGCTCAGTGTCCCTCTGACATTATCAGAGCCCTTAGTTAGCAAATTTTCGAAATTACAAGGACAATAATCTTTGTTTTCTTCTTTTAAGACAAACAAACACGGAGAGATTAGCTTCTCTGGAACATTTTCAACAAAATACATAAACATCAATTTAGCAATCTACCCAAATTTTTCCTACCTATCTAAACTATGTTATGCTACCAATACCTATGCTTTTTAATAATATACTATTTCTATGTGGATCTTTTATTTATTATCGGACCGTTTCAGTTTTATGACAAATTTTTATATAATTATAAATTAAAATACTTATTTGTTCTTATTTTATGATACATAAACTATATACTTATTATATATTTCGTATCATATTTTACTTAAGCTACCTTATTTCTTTTAATTACTATTGATGCCACTTCACTGCAATAATCTAAAAACATTTTTCTTTTCTTCCCTTCCATTAAAATGGGTAAATTTTGGGCGATCAATTCGACGCTGAGTTGCTGCTCGATCTCGAATCTCATTTTTGCGGTGATCGGGCATTCGAGCAATATGTGCAGCACGGTCTCTTCCACGCCAGGCTCGCAGGCGCACGATGGATTCTCTTTACACTTGAAGCGTTTCAAGTATGCAGAGAACCCACCGTGTCCAGTCAGGATTTGCGTGGTAATGCTCGTGGGGGCCATCTTCCGTACCACACTGTATGCTGTCACCGCGTCAGGGAAGAAATATTTGGTGCCCGAAGCCGTGTCACCCGACCCATATCTCTCGTTCCATTCGTCAAGCGACCCCATTCGGATCTGCCGCTTGACGAATGAAACCGTCCTCGAAGGGTTAGGCAACCGCGGCTCTTTACCATATAGAGACCGGCTCTGTCTGTACAAATGTCGATGAGTGCGAGAGTAGATACGCGCTGGGGTTGGGATTTCGGCAAGATAACAAGTTTTATAAGTATTAAAACATATAAAAGATTTATTTACGAAGTATTTTCACCAAAAATTAAAATTACTTCGAAAATTTTTCATTTACTGTACCATCAAATAAGTTCATAACTAACCACCGTAAGACCTATTCTTGCTTGCAGCGCTCGGCGTCTATAGAACCGGACCGGTAACAGATGTGGTCATCGTGTTCACGGGATTTTGTTTTCAAACTGGTTAGATATGAACTTCGTTGATAGTACCTTTCGAAGTTTTCCTAGGTTAACAGAACTTGTTATTAAGTAAGATGCCTTCATCATATCATTATCAGTCGATATGATGATGCTGATGAAGGCATCCTACTTCTTAGCAAGTTAATTTTAAGAAGCGTTGTGGAGTGAAAGAGGATGGGAGTTTTAAGGATTAAGTGTATTGAGACAGTTTGGACACACAGAAAGGATCTCATAAGAAATCTTAGTCGTTATTGTATTTATATTAACTATGTTGGGGTCGGTTTTCAGTCTAACCGGATGCAGCTGAATACCATATTTTGAATGGAGCGACTGCCTATCTGACCTCCACAACCCAGTAACTGGGTAAAACAATACCCCTTGGTAAGACTGGTTGTCAGACTTTCGGGCTTCTGTCGACCAGTAACGAATGTCAAAGATCTACGAATGACAGCCGGGACCAACGGCTAAGCGTGCTTTCGAGGCACGGTATGTAATCCATCCACAAACCGACCGGGGCAAGTTTAGCTTAACCTACAATCAACCCTTGCGGCTATAATTGACCGCGAACCCCTCGAAATAGTAATAAAAGAAAATTACCAGTACTCCCAATTCTTGAGCGTCTTCAGTAAGGCGTCGATGTAAAATTCCACGTCTTGATTGGCCATGCGGTAGGTCGACACGTTCTCCAGCTCCTGTTGAGTCAATCATACATAGATTATTAGTCTAAACTTAATTATAATAATAAACCACTGGTATAAAATAAAAAACTTCGAATTAGCTCATGAAACTTTGCATAATAACCTGGTTAGTTCAGTTATTTATAAAAAATAAAAAATAATTAATAAAAATAATATAATGTATTATTTTCCCCGTAATAAGAAATTACCTAAACTATCGGCGCCTTGGAGAGCCACTTAATTGCTCTCACTCAGCCCGCGAGCAGTATTGGCGAGCGAGAGAAAGAGTGAATTTGAGCTGAGGTATTATGGACGGTACTCCTTTTCTTCTCCGAATTTTTTTTGTCCGAAATTCATCATCCATAACATGTTTGCTATAAACTTCAGTAACCACAATGTTCAAAAATTCAAAATTTTGTTTTACATAATTATCTTAACTTCTAAAACTATTCTGTCATAAAATCGAGTAATGTTCTGTCATAATAATTGAATCTCCTAATTTTGCATGAAATAAAGTCATATGTCCTAAGCATTGAATTATATAATGTGTATTATTCCGAATTTTCATTTATAATAAAGTTGTTAGTCCTAAAACATTTGCAAAAAATTTGGTTTTAGTGACAGAAACGAATCGCTGTAAATCCGACTCCACTGTCTGACTCTCGCTGAGACGCTGAGTTACGTTACTTTAGCTTTACCTACTACCAAACTGAATCGCGAGTCGCGAGTGAGCGGGTGACCCATTACAATCTATTTAAGTCGGAAATAGATACCAAATGAGATGTGTATCACTCATACTCTCACAGTTTTCCGTTGTCTTAATGCATTTTTATATCCTTTGAGTCGATGATTAAAATGATCCAAATGAAACATATCAATGATTCGGATCATTTCAGTGATTCAGATGCAAATTTTCCAATCGCAAAAATGTTACACTTTGCCCACATCTACTTCAAACGATTGGCAGAAACAGAAAGGTGTTTTAAATTCGATTAAATTCATGCTAAATTTCAATTCATGCGTATTTAGAGTTTGAGGTGCAAGCGGGTTCAGATACTCTCAGTTGTTATCAAAGTTTACAACTGATATCAGTTAGTCACTGGCAATGAAAAGTATAGCTAATAGTTGTTTATATGAAATGAAAAGCAATGAAAGCTCACCTTAATAGAGTTTTGTATCTGATGCCTAGTGATGTTGACGGAGGCGACATCTCGACAGATACCTTCAATGTTGTGAGCCTCGTCTACTATGACTACGGCGCCTTGCAATTCAATCGATAGCTGTGGGTGAAACACTTGAATCAATGTTTTATAGGCACACTTTAATAGGACATGTAGTGATGAATTATAGTAATAAACAAAGATAAGAAAGAAATATTTGAATATTTATATCTTTTCTTTTATTGCTTTTTGGAGGAGCTCGTGGCTACATAATAACAGCCGCACGGGTCGATCCATCAGGTTTATCTACGCTTGCCGGGGTTGTTCCGTGGATGGGTGACCATCTTTACATACCGAGACTCCTCCATGTCTCGGAAAGCACGTTAGCTGTTGGTCCCAGCTGTCATTCGTGGATCTTTGACAGTCGGGCGGCAAGCGTAGCTTTACCTGAACGATCGACCCGTGCGGCTGTTACTACTTAGCCACAAAACAAAGATATTTAAATAATAATCATAATACCAGCCTGTTACTGTCCCACTACAGGGCAAAGGCCTCTTCTCATACAGAGAAGGCACGTGCATTGATCGCCACGCTTGCTCAAGACGGGTTGACGATTTCAGACTCATATTAACTATAACTCCAGGTTTGCTCACGGTGTTTTCCTTGACTGATGTCAGTAATGTCCAAGATAAACTCAGAAAGTACATATTCATTGAAAAAGTCATATTAGTAGGTAACATCAAAGAAGTTCATATCTAACCAGTTTCAAAACAAAATCCCGTGAACACGGTGACCACATCTGTTACCGGCACGGTTCTATAGCCACCGAGCATTGCAAGCAAAAATAGTCCTTACCGCGGTGGTTAGATATGAACTTCTTCGATTGTACTTGCCCTGATTTTCCGGATTTAAAAAGGTTACTACTCACACTGCTCCTAATACTGGGATCAATAAGATAATTATAAGGGCAGAACACAATATGTGCAGTCTTGGCCATTGCCCGGGCGCCGTAGTACGGACAGGCTTCCTTCTCTAAGCCTATTTCCACCAGGTCTTCGAGATCGAAGGCGGCTGGCATGCAGCCGTGGGTCAGAGCCGCGCGGTTGTCATAGTAAGTGCAGTTCGAGTTCTCCTTGTTCTCGCTCTTTTTTAGAGGCTGTAAGCATAAAAAAGTGTGGTAAGTACAGTCACTGACAAAAATTGCATTTTACAACTTTGTTTTCAATTGTCAAAATAAAAGAATAATATTACAACAGTTTTGACATTCTAGCTAGCCGTTTATGAAAAATCTCCAGCCTTTAATTCTAGCAAAAGTCATAATAAAGACAGCTTTGGGCAGTAAGGTGCAATCTGATAAGAAGGTAAAATCTGGTACGAAGATGCAATCTGGTAAGAAGATGCAATCTGGTATGTAGATGCAATCTGGTAAGAAGATGGAATATGATATGTAAATGCAATCCGGTAAGAAGATAGAATCTGGTAAGTCGATGGAATCCGGTTGGAAGATGCTATCTGGTAAGAAGATGCTATCTGGTAAGAAGATGCTATCTGGTAAGAAGATGCAATCTGGTAAAAAGATGCAATCTAAGAATGAATTATATGAGGTGCGCGTTACTTACAAAAAATTCTAAGTAGGTTCTTGTTTGAATAATGTTACTTATGAAAGCGGAAGTGAATGTCTGACTGTTTGGTGCGTTTTCAAGCATTATTAAACTAGCGAATCCATTTTTTTAACGTTTCACTTTAGTTGATTAAAACCTCTGATTGATTTGATCTTAATATGCTCACGAATCTTTTATAATCAGAAAGTTATCTATAGTCTGCTCCAAAAGAATCAGATGAAAGTGTAAACAAACCCTGTTCAGGTAATTTTTTTTATGGAATCGTTCACTAAAGGGAATTAGTAACACATTCATCTGTATTGAGAAGGTTTCAACTTTACATCTTACCGCATTTTCCAACAAAGTTTGTATAACATAATTAAATTGTAAAATTGAGGTTGTCAAATGGAAAACACCTTTAAAATTAGAATATACCTTTAAAAAAGAATGAAATTATTTGAAATGAGAATATCTGATATAAGTATTCAAATAATCAAATCAATTTACATATTTTGTAAGTAGAACTACAAACTACAGGGAACGTTTTCTGATGTTTACATTTTCTTCAGATAGTTTTGGAACAGACCAGACGTCTTTGCTCGCTTTGGTATTAAGTAGGATTACTAAACCTGAGCAAGTGATGAAATCAAGAAATGAAAAGAACTCACGTCAATCCAAAGATTTAAATAATAAATCTCGAGTTTCTATAATAAAGTGGTTATCTTGATAAGCACACAGACAGACAAAGAAGTAGGGAGAAAGAGTTTTATAACATGCAAGATAGAACAGAATTATAATTAGACCTATTGTAAAGTTTCTTTAAGCATAGAGGTGTAACCAGACTGCGGTCGATTTACAGCGACCAATCGATATTGATCGCCACAAAACATAATATTAAATATTCCCCATCGTTAAATAGTCGATCGATGCAGTCGACGTGGATCTTTACAAAACATTTAGGTTTTTATTTATAAACTTTCTTCAACTTAAGTAATGATTAGCGACTGTTTAACCAAACATTATTAACGTTTAAACGTCTCTTAACTTTAGGCAACATTTATAAATAGAGGAGTGAATATTCTTCATATCTATGGTCGATCGATGAACGACTGACCATCTACCAAAATGGACAAACGTAACAAGTTAATTTGAAGATGTTGAATGAAACTTTCGACGCCGATAGGCCGTAATCCGATTGTCAAACACATACACTATACACATGGCCTGAACGAGGTCGATGTCATCGATCGAACGCAGTCTGGTTGCACCTTAGGGCCGAGTCACACCGGAATGGCACCGGCCGGCAGCGGCTGCCAGCGGCCCCCGGCGTCGCCGCTGGCGGCCTTGCGCGACCCCCAGATTCCACGAGCCTAGTGTCCTCTTGATTAGTTTAGTTTCTACATGGCATACGCGCGGCCGCCCGCGGTGCCGCGAGCGTCCTCACTACCTTTTCAAGCGATACTGGTCTTTTAAGTATGTAGATAAAGTTTAAAATTATTTCACACTGAAAATGCTCGCCGCGTCACTGCCGGCCGCTGCCATTCCGGTGTGACCCGACGCTTAAGTTAAAACCAACAGGAAATGGAAAATATAAAAAAAAAGAAACTATTAGTGCTTCAACCAAACTCACCTTAACACAAGCCCTACACATATCATTCTTGGAACTCCAGAGATTCTTATCAAACTCCTTGATACAGCTTTTATCTCTGCTAGATAGGAGGGACATCTTCACCATCCCACAGTACGAGGTCCTCTTGAACTCCTTGATGACCTGTTTCAGCTGCGTATGTGTGCGCGCACCGTAGTATATGGTGGGGAGACTGCAATCAACAAGCATTGATGTGCAGACTCGAAGGTTTTCCACCAGGCTGTATAGGTTTCTGTAACCACCAATCACCCCACCGTCATGCAGTCAAACGGTCTAATTTTCTACTTATTGGTACGAAAAACAACTCAAACACAAATAGAACAGGGGCGTATTTAATAAAACCGGCAGGCGAGGTGTGTCCAAACATTGAGCAGCAATCGTGCGCAGCTTTCGCGCGCGGCCTGCCGCGCTGTGGTTGGACGATTGCCGCGCGCGAACGCTTCTGTCTACCTGCCGCGCACAAACATTTTTAGGAAACATTCGTCACTAATTGTGTCTGGACGTATTAAAGGCTAGGCAGATTGATATTGCCAACTGAAGTGTGCGGCGTGTCTCGGATGAGCCGCGCAGTACTTCCGCACAAACATTCGTTGGTTTGGTCCTAACTAGAGCGCGGCAGAAATGTGTCCTGCAAACGGCGCGTGTTGCTCGCTCTTGCCACTCAATGCTTGGACACATCTTTATGAAAGGTACTGTTCAATTTAGCAGATAATGTTCATACATTTTCGTCGTAAATATGTGTCAATTTTGTCATTCTTTGACTTTATGGCATTGTCAATTATATTAAGTATCGCCCAAAACTAAGGGTAAGATTTACAGACCGCACTTTGGTAAATGTGGACATTACAGGCAAAATAATAAGGGTGCATTTGAACTGAAACGGAGACGAGCGGAGACGTGCAGGAGTCGTCCAATCACAGACAAGATAAGAGACGCGATAAGGATTTTAACCACTGTGATTGGTCGATTCCTGCAGGTCCAGCTCAGCTCCGCTCGTCTCCGCTTCAGTGGAAACATAGGTACCCTTAGGTTCATATTCGTATGGAATGCTTATTTTACTTAGTTAAGAAAAGTCAGAGGGCGATCTGTGAATCTAGTTTTAAGGGAGAACGCAGACGAATGCTTTTTATCGGTAATCAATTTTTACGTTTTTGCATTAACTATTTTGGTGAAACGTCTAAGTTACTTCTTCTTTGTCTCTCACCGATTTAACACGGTATTTTTGTTCTTCCTAAATTAACAGATTGAGTTTTTGAGATGACTTTACTTATATTTAGTTTACTTATATTAAAGTTCTCAAATGATGGTGTCTGACGAGCATTTCTGAGCATGAGATTTTCAAAAAAGAACTTAATTTTGCTAGATATCGCACCATCTCGAAAACTAATCGTGCATAATATAAATGTACTTTTTAAATTACTTTTTTTAGCAAAATACTACTACTATCTACGTACTTATAACTAAATAGGTAGGTACTTGAAATTATTCGACATTAATACATATTATATTATTATTAATTATTATTAGTAAACTTTAATTCAGACCACAGAGAATCCATACAGTGTGTTAGTAAATAAAACCCAAAACTAATTACGCATGCGTTAAAATATTAAACATAAAATAGTAACTACTTTTTTCATATGCATCATAACTGTCTCAAAACTAAACTAACAAAGAAAATGAACACAAAATCATACCAGCTGTAACACAGTCATGCAACCCAGCACCACAACGATGATTTTCCACACAGATTTCATGTGCACATGCATAAAAACAAAATAAATTGCACAGTTTTTGTCAACACTTAGCAAAACTCTCTTATAACGAATGGGCCTAGTATGATTGCAGGGTAAGCCAAAAGCTGAGAATAAAAGTAAACAAAAAAAAACTTCATCATATGAAGTCAAAGATTTAAATCGTAAGATTTGTCCTCATATACTGAGTAAAGTGAGCTCGCACATCCCGTATGGACCGATAGATACAATATCAGTATGATTGAGCGGGACAATACTATTCATTGTTAACGAAACAAAAACTTGACATGTTTTGAAGGGGACGGACGAATCTTACGATTTAAATCTTTGGATAGAAAATATTTCCATACATCACTTTTTCCGGCGTTTCAGGGTTTTCAACCTTGACAGTCTTTTCAGGAGTATGAGGCAGTGACATTTTGCCGTTGTCTTCATATTCTGCGGAACCGAGCCTGGGTCGCTTGTGAATCGTCACCTGATTCTTACAAGGAGATCCTGAAAAGATAAACAAATAAAATGGGATAAATAAGAAGGAATTAAACTTTGATCATACATGTGGCTGGTTTATATGCAGGAACCAGTTCCTCCACCAAAACTGTGAGAGGGATGTTTGAAGAATGAAGATCTAAAGATAAATCCCAGATTAATAAGTCTACGTTCATAAACACTTTATAATATCCATGACATACATGACAATGCATGGCTTAAGCTACCATTTTCTAGAAGAGCGGTGGCCGCTGCACAACGGCCGCAGTGACAGCTGTCATGAAAATGATGGCAGTGTCCGGTGTCCATAGGGTTTGGTTTCCGCACTTAATCCTTCAGGTGGACCATTGTGCGTGGGCCATGGCGGCTATTCCAACTAGCCCACCACCCTCTAGATATTGATTAAATCTTCTGGTCTGTTCAGAATATTTTTGAAAGATCTGGGTGACCCGAGGGTTTCTGTTCTAATCAGACGTCTGAGCATTCAAAGAGCACATGCGCAACGGCTTCCTCAGCCTCCATGCATGCCCTGCACAGAGGAAGCTCTCTAAGAAAACACAACTTTTATAAACGACGTTCAGTGACGTCATTCAACGGTAAAATGCGAACGCTATGTGGCGGCCACCGCAGTCTTTAGAGACCCTAGCTTTAGCGAGATGTTCTATACGTATCTACATAATTTCGATTTCACGATTTGTAGAGAACATTGTTAGATTTCCAATTAAGAATTGATGCCGTTAACTTGTATCAGTCCAATCGATATTATACGAGTACTATGGATTTTTCATTTCATGAGCCCCGATTAAGAATTGACGGCGTTAACTTGTAACTTACTAATCGGTAATACTTTGTTTTGTAATTTGTAATTTCCTTGAGCCTTTAATATTCTCCTTTCCGAAGTTTTCTATGCTTAAATAGCGATAATAGGTCCCTCTGGTACCCAGTGCGAGTGCGGTGCTCCAGACCATACTATACCCAATCTGTTGTAGTGTCCAAAGTGGTATAAACATGCAGTTTTTAGGACATAAAACCGTCACTGATGCCGCGATTAACGGGAGGGACCTACTGGCTTGAACTCGTTTAATACAAATTCATCGACTCGAAAAAACAAAGTTTATCGTAAAACGCACAAGCTCATTTAACTTTCAAACGCTAAAGAAAGATTATCCACAAAAAATAATACAATATGCACCTTCAATCCATTCATCTTTATGTATTTACCCTAATATAAAGACAAGGAAAGTAAAGAAATGCGTTTATTGGCATTACAGCAGAAAAATGCATGCATGCCTGAGATATATTTCTCGACGGCATGTGAAGCCAAGTCAGAGGCGGCTTTAAAACTCTAGACAACAGGTGAGTCACTAACACACGAAAAGGAGAAAAAGAAAAATACTCCTTAAAAAAGCACTACAAAGTCGGTGTCTTTGGTTTGGAATTTTTGTTTTTTCCCACCGACTTCCGAAATTAAAGTTATTTTTCACTTTGTAGTGTTTTTTTGGAAGGCGGTTGTTTTTTTTTTTTTTGTAAAAAGTTTTTATTTTTCACTGTTTAGTTTTGGTACTTACCCGACACAAATTCGAATACCATTACCTGCTATGTAAATCACTGTGACAGGCACTTATCATATCATCCACTAGACTAAGTGGGAAAAATAAGTATTATTGAAGCTAAATCAAAAACTATCCAAGCAAAGTTAATAAAATTTATACGGGACCACCCCGAGAGCATACTCTTTCAAACAAAAAAAAAAAAAAATCGAAATCAGTCCACAATTGACGGAGAAATCAGTGGACATACATAAAAACCAGGTACCATTTCTCATGGCGGCTCTACGTGAAGGAACTCATGTACAATTATAGTCTTCATTAGTCATCGCCTAGCTAGACTATATGCTTATTGTTTCTACGGAATTAAATCTATGATAGGCTTAGCATACGCTACGTCACGGGAAACAGGGGAAGTCAAAATCGGAATATTTTATTTCACATAAACATACATCGTACATGGGCTTATGAAACGTCAGAAGTGCACGGTTCCAATTGGTCGTTTCCTATGGAGAAGAGCCGGCAAGAAACTCTACGGTTATTGTTTAATTTTTTTTTTTTTTTTACAATAATTTAAATAAAAGTATTAATAGGTATGGGAGGAAAGTGTAGGTTTTTCAACAAGTACCAGGTACTTAACAAAATAGAAAATGGCCAACAAATCTAGTCTACAGTCTAAGTGGCTCAGCGCTGGTCCAGCTCCACAAGGGCGCATAAACTAATTGATTAGCATTCAAAATATTGTTGCAGCTGCTGAAGATTGTAAAACTATCTTTAGATTGTATAAATTCAATCTCTTAGTATTATATAATTGCATAGCACATGTGTGAGCTCTATGTCCCTACTTTACAGTTACCATTTACTGGGTACGTCTTTCATTGACTTGAGTTTGCCCTGGCGGTTGTGAGTATGTCATGCTCACTTAAATGTCTCGCTGGTGGTGGCGTGTGTGTTGGATCGTTAAGTTCCCTTCAAAATGGTTGAGCTAAATGGTGCTGATGCATGCGTCATGTTTGTGAACGGGCGCCGTCAGTGGGGACTGGTCATCTCTTAGCTGCCACGGCTTATTTGAATTTATTTTAATTTTTGAATTGTTTTTTATTTTATTTTTATTACTGACGCTTTTAACGTGCACGTCTTTTTACATTGTTCTCACATGTATAATTACAAAAATGGATGATGTAACCAATATTTTGTGAAAATATTCTGATTGAAAAGAGTGTCCGTGGAGTTTCTTGCCCGTTCTTCTCCATAGGAACCTACTACGCGTTGGAATGGGCAACTAGCTTCATATTTCTGACTGACCGACCCCTTGACAATTCAAAAGTACCTGTAATTGGTTTATTTGAAATAAATGCTTTGAGTTTTGAGTTTGAGTAAGAAATGGGAAAGCTGTAGGTGGTACAGTAATGATGGGAAAGATTTTAGAGAGTTTAAATTGTCATGTTACAATGGTTTGAAGGTTGAATTTAGGATACTTTACATTCTTGAAATATGTTTTTTTATATAGATTGTCTGTTTTCTGCAATATCGCAGGACATATTTAAGCATCGACGCGTCAAATATTTGCAAGACCCGGTTCTCGGTCTGCAGAACAATGAGAATTGCGACTGAAAATTCTCTAGTGATCAATAATATATAATAGGTACTGACGTGGGAATAGGATGATGTATGTGCAGTTGGGTGTGCCACTTGATTTTTCTTAAACTTTTTATTTTGTCATTTTATATTTTTGGGAACAACGGTTTTCGCTTTGCTTCGTTCGCGAGCACATTCGTAAGAAGCTGGCAGTATCATCACAACGTTAATGTTTTCCCATTGTTTGTCTTATTTGTTTTAGTATATTCGTGTGTTTATGTATATTTATTTGTGCTTATATTTATGTATAATTAGGCATAAATATTATATTTATAGTTTGTAATAGCTGTATCTTTATAATTACTTAAATAATTTTTTATTCCTCAAGTTTTCGTAATTGCACCTACCACTGTTTGTCTCTGCATCACCCAAACGTTGACTGGTAGAAAATGCCTACTGGCATTAAGTCCCCCTCTGTATATTTCTGTGCTTTAAGTATTAAATAAGTAAATGTATTTGATATGTAGGTACAAATTCATCCCATTGCAAGGGGGTTTAAAACCTGTTTCGTGGGATCCAAATGTTGACTTTTCTAACTTATTTGAAGCAAGTATGGGAAAATGTTTACATGTGTGTTTTTTCTTTCTTTCTTTTCTTTCTTTACATGTATTTTAATTCATTGGCCACCGCTTTATAAACTATCCTTCACTAATAACAGGCTCAGAACTCGCTGAATGCAATCTCTTCACAAATCCTAAGCCCTGACATTCCCACTAACGTCACATAGCGTAACGTAGTCTCAACATGCTATATACATTTATAATGTACTACAATACAAAGGCAGGCGGATCGTGGAGTTATGTCATAGCTACGACATTTCCGGAATGGTATTACAGATCGAGACGAGGCGCTATGGGTTTAGTTATTAGCTAATACTGTCTGGATATTCAACCTGTATTGGCTGGATTGTAAGCTCAGTTAGGTGTATGTTTGTGATCACCTATTTAGGTACTGGTAGGTATTTAGTTTTATTGTAATACTTATTTTGATAGTATTGGACGTATAGGTTTCCAAAATCAGTACCTTTTAATAACGGTAGATTGAAAAGAGACAGACCCAGAAACTAGAAAAGGAAAGGGCCTTTCAGTAGACCAATTCAGGCTATAAAAAGCTGAAAATGTATAAATACTGTAACCAGGATATATTTTGTTAAGTAAACTAATCAAGTAATCTTTACAACAAGCACCCAATAAAAATAAAAATAAATGTACCCAACAAAAGCATAACGTTTAATTTCAAATCTATTCCATTTCAAGATGGCGGCAACCATCATGGCGTGTCAACGCCATTACCGTTATTAGGTCCACGGAGAGTGACAGATGAAAATATCGAGATGCGAGACCCCTTGCGACGCGTGACATCACGAGACCACTCCAATATGAAGGGGTGATAAAAGCTTGTGTAAAAGTTACATCTGTTACGATTTGCTGATTAATTGTTATACGGAGAGATTACATGTCAACGCGAGTATTATCGCTATATTCTGCTTAAGTGTATGAGGAAGGGTTCGTTTTTTTATGGTTGGTCATTTATACCTGTCAACCCTCCCTTCTATAAAGCTTGTCCATGACGCGCCCCACTACCGCATTTTACTTGCACGGTAATGCAGTAGTGGGGCGCGTCATTTCAGAGTGGACAACTATACAACAGAATTACTTTTCGTTTTGTAGCCCATGATCAGTGTATTTCCTACGGCAGCTTCCGAGTCCTTAATAGAATCGATTCTCGTTTGAATGATTGTCAAACCGACAATAATTCGATTCGAGTAAGTGTTAAATGGGTACATATAGGAATCATGTTCGCTTCGATTCAAACTAAAGTAGCAACGATCTCATTCGAATCAAACTCGATTTGATTCTTACTAGATCATATCCTAGTATTCTACCGTGTTCTGAATTTAAACAGGCTGAAGACTAAGGTCCCTCGCCCACGGCGACTTTTTGTAGCGATTCTGTCGCGCGTTTTGTAAACGCGCTTCTGCATCGCTACTATCGCGCGTTTGCAACGTGCGACAGAAACGATGCAAACGCGCGGCTGTATCGATGCGAAAGCGCGACCGTTTCTGCCGACATCGGGGGAAGGAAGGGTGGAGAATGGAGGGAGGGGTGCTGGGGAACGTGCCGTGTCAGGTCAGTGCGACACTAATGGCGCTTTCACATTTCTGTGTCGATGCTGAATCACGACTGAAGTGCGACAGCATCGCGATACTAGCGATACAGAATCTGGGCGAAGGTACACAGCCAGCGACAGCATCGCTACAAAAAGTCGCCGTGGGCGAGGCCTCTAAGAACTAAGAGAAGTATCGTCTATAGGAGCTTTTGTATGTTGTGTTACGATCAGGTGATGAAACGAGGGTACCTACCTTCTGCAGAGTGTTCTCTATACGGAGTCTTCTCCTGACGGGTGCTTGTTGAGCTACATTCACCATTCTGCTCGGGTTTGTGATAGATGCTTTTCTCGCCTGTGAAACAATCATAACGATTTAGTATTGTGATTTGTCATCATGATCAACATTACACATACAAATGTTGTTGATGACAGGGTCTAGTCAAGGTCAGCTCAGAAAATAGCACGTGACGTCATAAAAACTTGCCTGTTTTCCCCGAAGGAACTTAGAAAATAGTTTCAGAAAAAAAATCCTTTAAAACACGACATTTCTTGGATACTGCACTACATTCTGAAGTATCAATGCTTTGATGTACAGTCGAGCTCGCGTCGATGGTAACACTTTGACCTTGAGCTGGCTTAGCGTAGAACGGAGTTTCAATGGAATACGAATCCAGCTTACTCGCTATCAGTGACGTACGGCCTACTGTACCAAAGCTCTTTAAATACACAGTGCAGATGAGTTTTACAATACTCTATCGTGTATTTTCCCCAAAAACAGATCTGTCCAATACTACTGTAACTAAACAATAAATTATTATATTTTTGGTGATGTCGATATCATCAAGAGGGTGTCTTCACTACTGCTACTTATACCTTCTGGGTATCAGCTATAACAATAAATAATAAAAAGAAAATTTGGTTAAAAATTAAAGGGCGTCCCCATGTAGGAAACGTGTTTTTTTTACTAAAGTAATTTTTTTTTTATGTAAGAGTGCTTGGGTCCGACTCGCACTTGGCGGGTTTTTAACACCATGCTGCTATTATGGATTTTCTTACAGATAATCTGTAAATATCCCGAACAGAATAAAATTAAATAAATAAATCCGACCTTACTTTGTCAAACCGAAATCGATCTCTGACGCTAACGACTATTAATATCAACGCTTACGACTATTTATATATATCAAGATCAAAGAGATATTATAATATTTCAGTATCTTGATAACGGAAAAACAAAGCAATTGTTGCTTGTAAGTGCTGCCGCACACTAGGCGTTTTTCGGCAACCATAGTTTATTTTTCGTTTACAAAGCTACTGTCGAAATTTGTCTCAATGAGGATACTTCATACGCACACTCGACTACATCGTTGGCCGCTACTTACTTACTATACTTTTCTTGAAGGGAAAACCTGAAACGACTAGTGGCCAGAGGCCTTCTGACACCCGCTTCTGCTTTTATTGATGACCAACGTTGTATATTCCAAAATAAACTGACTGTTTTCTCTGGCTAGATGCTTTTCCACTGTTTTTTTTTTGTTGTAATGTTTTTTCTTGTTTTCCACATTTTTTTTAATGTACTTCACAACAATTATATAATTATTAATTATTTTCTTATAACAACATCAAAATAAACGAAGTAGAAAAATATGAACAACGATATCGGTCGACCTGGTAAAGAATTATCGCTGGACATAATAAATAAACAAATAAAGATTCCACTGAATTGATTTGTTCAAGTCGGTTATAACGATGTTTGATGGCAAACAGCTGTGCTATTCTGTAACCATCTCACCGTGAAAACTTAGGGGAAGTGATCGTGCAGTGAGCTGTCAGTGTCACCCCACCCGATACTAGGGATGACCAAGCATTACATTAACAAACGTAATCGAGATTTCAATTATATTTTTTATGTTAATTCTATTGATCATTTTATATTAAGTACTCTAAAGCTAGTATTTAAATGTCTAAATATTATTATATAGGGGGGTTTTAATAAAATAGCAAAACAGATATCCAATCAGAAACTCAATTTTGTTTTATTCTATTTTGCTCCTAGACTAGTCCCTTAATATAAATAGCCTGAGGCGCGACGCGTTATGCACGTAGGTACCTACCAACAATAAATAAAATAGAACGTACCTACATCGGTATCTACACGTTGCTGCTACTTAAGTACTAAAGAAAATGCTCATCGACATAGTTTGTTATTATGAACCCATTGTTAACTTATTATAAACGCAATCGAGTGTTAATAGTGTGTAATTTAACCCCACACAAACTATGTGGGAACCTACCTAAACGATGTAAGTAGTCATATAGATAAAAAGATGTGTATATTATATGTACCTACCTACCGAATATTTTATTGGAGATAACCTACCTACGCGTTGAATAAAATCATATTCATCAAATCATTACAAAATTCTTAAGTTCAACAGCTGACACTCTTCCAGCGCGAACACACCGAATCACTTCACCACGTTGAAGCGGTAAGAATCGCGCTTGCGCGCTAGGTACACACTATCACATTGAGATTTTTTTTACTTACTACGTACCTACATACTTATTTAACTTGTAACGCGTCACGTACTTGCGTACTAAATACCAACGTCCAATAAGTACCTACAATGTTTTATTCATCATCATCATATATAACCCAAGTAAAACTGACACTTGCAGCGCGCGCACATCACATCACCTAAGTGTTGTCGCCGAGGAAATAACAAGCGTTACCATCCCCGTTATCCCCGCGTTATAATCGGATGAAGTGATCACGCCGCGCAGGCGCGCTGTTACGCACTTTGTTTTTTTTTTCCCCTCTTTGACGGCCATGTCCATAAGCCTATACGTATTCAGAGATAATAATGAGTACCTATTTATTTCAATACTTTTAGATAATTTAATGTCTAAATCACACCGTTTTGTACATTTAAAAAGTCAGTTTATTGCCTAGATACATTTTGTTTTCAATAATTAAACTAGTTTTTTTTAAATGAACTAGTTACATACTACTTATTTAACCTGTAGGTATGTAACGCGTCACGCATGTGAAGTCAGAACATATATAAAATAAAATTTAATAACTAGGTACCAATAAGTACAGTAATAAGCAGCAAAAAAAACAAAGTGCGTAACAGCGCGCCTGCGCGGCGTGATCACTTCATCCGACTCTTTAAGAATCGGGTGAAGTGATCACGCGGGTGGTTACCATGGTAACGCGTGTTATTTCCTCAGCGGCGCGCCTGCGCGGCGTGATCACTTCATCCGATTCTTTGAGAATCGGGTGAAGTGATCACGCGGGTGGTTACCATGGTAACGCTTGTTATTTCCTCAGCGGCGCGCCTGCGCGGCGTGATCACTTCATCCGATTCTTTGAGAATCGGGTGAAGTGATCACGCGAGTGGTCACCATGGTAACGCGTGTTATTTCCTCGGCGACAACACTTCGGTGCTGTGATGTGCGCGCGCTACAAGTGTCAGTTTTACTTGGGTTATATATGATGATGATGAATAAAACATTGTAGGTACTTATTGGACATTGGTATTTAGTACGCAAGTACGTGACGCGTTACAAGTTAAATAAGTATGTAGGTACGTAGTAAGTAAAAAAAACCTCAATGTGATAGTGTGTACCTAGCGCGCAAGCGCGATTCTTACCGCTTCAACGTGGTGAAGTGATTCGGTGTGCGCGCGCTGGAAGAGTGTCAGCTGTTGAACTTAAGAATTTTGTAATGATTTGATGAATATGATTTTATTCAACGCGTAGGTAGGTTATCTCCAATAAAATATTCGGTAGGTAGGTACAAATAATATACACATCTTTTTATCTATATGACTACTTACATCGTTTAGGTAGCTTCCCACATAGTTTGTGTGGAGTTAAATTACACACTATTAACACTCGATTGCGTTTATAATATAAGTTAACAATGGGTTCATAATAACAAACTATGTCGATGAGCATTTTCTTTAGTACTTAAGTAGCAGCAACGTGTAAATACTTATGTAGGTACGTTCTATTTTATTTATTGTTGGTAGGTACCTACGTGCGTAACGTGTCGCGCCTCAGGCTATTTATATTAAGGGACTAGTCTAGGAATAAAATAGAATAAAACAAAATTGAGTTTCTGATTGGATATCTGTTTTGCTATTTTATTAAAACCCCCCTATATAGTAATGTTTAGACATTTAGATACTAGCTTTAGAATACTTAATATAATTCAATAGAATTAGCATAAAAAATATAATTTTAATCACGATTACGATTGTAAATGTAATGCTTGGTCAATCCCTAGCATCAGTGAGTTTTCACTGACAGCTCACTCCACGCAAGTTTTCACGGTGATATTTTTACAGAATCGACATGCTGTTCCTTTCGTTCTCTTTCTGTTTAGTGAAGAAAAAAAAAGGATATCTTAATCCCAGTTCTTTTTAAACGCTAGTTTAACAGCCGGTCGTCATGTTGCGCCGACGCTTACTATACTTTAACATCATGCACCGAGCAACATAATTTATTTAGTACTCTTACGTAGTAGATACGATGCTAACAGATAAGTTATCAGCGACTGATAACATGCTCCGTATCATACGTGTTAGTGTCGCGTCCGAAATGGACGAGTTTTTGGATAAAAGATATATTTTAGTGGACTCCGAAAACTTCGAAGAATATTTGACGTTTATTGGTGAGTGTCAAAGCTATTAAAACATAACAGTAAATTGTACAAACGTATGCAATTCTCTTGCATTTCATTGTGTTTGTGACATTCACCAATAAACGATTTAATGTAATGGTCCTAATAGGGGGCGAGCCTATTGCCTGCCAGGGTTGCGAGTTTGTCCGAAAGGGATATCGCGGCCCGGCACACAGGCAAAGGAAGGAACACGGGTGGGTTTTAGTCAGTAAAAGTCTGACACGCCCTCCCGCTCCGGCCAGAGCGGGAGAAGTTATTTGATAATTTCCCACCCTCAAAAAAATTAAAAATAAAGTGGGCGAGCCTATTGCCATCAACCGGGCACAAATCCAGACTCCGAGGTACAACTACTATAAAACGATTGTCCTTTCATAGTGTGCATTGCATTAGTGAATTATAACGTACCATCCGCCATATATTTAGTAACCTAATCCGCTTAACTGTTCTTAAGAGTCATAAAGAACCCTGTAGGAAATCAAATGATTCCAAAAATCATTTGATTCAAATGATTTCTCAAATTACTCCAAAATTTATTTCGTATTTCGTATGGAAATACGAAATGTGGCCAACTAGCGAACTAGCATATTAATAATTAATTGCAATTATAACACTGAATTTGATTTTGTAACCGTTTTAGGTGTAAAAAAGGCATTTGGAAAGTTTCCAAATACTTTTTTTTACATTTAAAACTAAATATTCGGTGTTACGATATTAATTACTGCATTTCATAATCAATATTTTAGTTCACTAGTTAGCCACATTTCTTGGATCCATACAGTAATATTTCGAAATTAATCAAAACAGGTAAATATTTGGCTGCTATTTGCGACGCTGCAAACTTTTCAGTACCTAAGTCCTATTTCAAACCCATCATAATGCCGAGCGTTTTTCCCAACTAAGTTGGGGTCGGCTTCCAGTCTAACCGGATGTAGCTAAAAAGCAGTATTTTACATCGAGTGACTGCCTATATGACCTCCACAATTCGCTTCTGGGTAATACGATACCCCTGGGTAAGACTGGTTATTAGACTGTAAAGCCAAACCACCCAATCTGCCTAGCCTTTTCCCAACTATGTTGGGGTCGGCTTCCAGTCTAACCGGATGGAGCTGAATACGAGTATTTTACATGGAGCGACTGCCTATGTGAGCTCCACAACCCAGTAACTGGGTAATACGATATCCCTTGGTAAGACTGGTCGTCAGACTTTCGGGCTTCTGACGACCCGTAACGACTGTCAAAGATCCACGAATGACAGCCGAGACCAACGGCTTAACGTGCTTTCCGAGGCAAGAAGGAGTCTCGGTATGTAAAGATGGTCACCCATCCACAGACCAACCCCGGCAAGCGTAGCTTAACCTGATGGATCGACCCGTGCGGCAGTTATTACTTAGCCAAGAACTCCTAACGCCAAACCATTAACATAAAACTTTTGTCTTTCCAGGAGTGGGGTATTTCTCTCGTAAGGTGGCCCTGAAGCTGAGTCAGACGCAGATCTTAACCCGCAACGATGATGGGACGTATACGTACCAATTTCTTTCACCAATGGCCAACACGACCATCACTTTTACATCGGGAGAGGAGTTCGAGGAACTGAAGGCTGATGGAACAAAGGTACTTGGCTTGGCTTTTTAAAATTCGTATGTATAGTAATCTGAACTTTATCTGTGTAATGATAAAGCTGTTTGTTTGCTGAACACATAGTAATACCAACGAAGAAATTCATATCTAACCACCGTAAGGCCTATTCTTGCTTGTAGCGCTCGGCGACTATAGGACCAGACCGGTAACAGATGTTCGTCGTGTTCACGGGATTTTGTTTTGAAACTGGTTAGATATGAACTTCTTTTTGGTACATACATACACTCGTCTTGTTCCTATGGGGGTAGGCACAACACCACCTGCTACGAAGCTTACATAACTTTGCTGAACATGAAGATAATATTAGGGCCATTACGAACGCAAAGTTAAGAGTCATAAATCGTTATGTCAATAACAATAACACAGTTAAGGTATGATTCTGAACCTCGCTGCACGTAGCTGTGCTGCCGCGACAGTACTGCGCGGCACGATTTCGAGCACCTGCACGCGTAGCATGACAACCATAGAAGCGGGTTTTCTACGGGTTTTGTCGACGGAAAAATAGATAAAATGACAGATTGTGATTGTTTATCTGTCATTTTGTCTATTCTTCCGTGGACAATACCCGTTTCAGCGTGTTGCTGTTCGTGGTATCTCGCTGTTTTGTTGCCAATTTACGTCAACATCCATGTATTATCGCTGTGATGCACGCCGCACTACCGGTCTGCCGTGGCGGCAGGGCGACACTGCCGCAAGGCAGTACCGTCACAGCAGTGCTGCCGCGACATTGCTGGCGTGCTCGGAATTTAATCTCATATAAACCTATAGAAAATGTATGGGGGCCAGTAGTGAAGCGACAACACTGCCGCGTGCAGCGGGGTTCGGAACTTTTACGCAAAAGACTAGCACTGTTCCATAAGGGTCGTAAGTTCGAGGGAGAGGTCCGATAAAAATTATTGATGTATGACTCGCGTCTTCGCGTTTGTAATGGCATGAGTATAGGCTCTATACAAGGTGCAATTAGGTATTTATTGGTGGGTAGGTTCACATATGTGAAAAATAGCTAACTATTAAAATCAATTGCCTTGCATGTCTCGCAAAAACTCGAAAATGGCTCGACCGATATTTTTTTTTTGCCTCAATAATTTTAACAATCAATTTTGATTTCCCAAACCACCCCCGTATAGGACAAAATAAAATTAGGAAAAATCCAAAGGAACCGCCGTGTGGACCCCGATAGAACAAGATTATTCATCAATTCAAGTAGATCTACGCCTCCATTATCGCAATAAAACAGCACCACTTAAAAAGGAATATTTTGTCTTACAGGTGAAGGCAGTAATAACAATAGTGGATAATATAATGATACATGTACAGACAGATGAAAATGGGAAGATATCTCAACACATCCGAGAATTTTACGCTGACAAGATGACAGTGGTACGCAACAATATACCTTATTTTCTTACTAATTGACATCCCTGGTTTAACTTGCAACCCAGGGAAACTATTTCATGTGCCTGGTAAAGTATCCATTAATATATTAACAAAAAAAAAGACAGTTCGTGGCGTGCGTGGAAAATTTATGCAAATTTCTTCGAACACTCGTCACGTTAGACTTGCGCAAGTAAACCGTTACGTGTGTGGCTAGAATTAGGTGAGATAATACTTGGGGCTTGTGGCTAAGTTATAACATCCGCACAGGTCGATCGATCAGGTTAAGCTACGCTTGCCTCGGTTGGTCTGTGGATGGGTGACCACCTTTACATACCGAGACTCCTCCGTACCTCGAAAAGCACGTTAAGCCGTTGGTCCCGGCTGTCATTCGTGGGTCTGACAGTCGTTAAGGGTCGTCAGAAGCCTGAAAGTCTGACAACCAATCTCACCTAGGGGTATCGCATTACCTAATAACTGGGTTGTGGAGGTCAGATAGGCAGTCGTTCCATGTAAAATACTGGTATTAGCTGCATCTGTTTAGACTGGACGCCGACCCCAACATAGTTGGGAAAAGGCTAGGTAGATGATAAGGTGAGACAACACTTTACAAAGACGAATACTTGCTAAACGCATTATTGACAGCTCACATCATCATTGAAATGATTACAGATTTGGCCAAATAATAATAATTGGTTTATCGAAATGAAAAAGTATAAGAAATAATTCATTGATTCAGGCGTGACTTTTCGGAAATCCATTATAAAATACAAGAGACGACTTGTACACTGCTCTCGACGCTTGACGTGGCAACACGTCGTGTCAGGGTTCGCAACAAGTCAATCGTTATCCTAAGGATGCCTCGTTGAGAAGTCAAACACGTGTCGATTTCTTACAGAGTTTTTTATGACTCTTTAAGAATATTTAAGCGGATTAGGTTACTAAATATACGTATTGTATTTTATAAGAAATAGTTTAATTACTGGTTCGGACGAAAATGATCAACTTTTCTATTATGTTTCAGACGACTTCAGCTGAAGGATTGGACAAAATAGTGAAAAGACATTACGTCGTAGAACAACTACCAAGTCAAAGGACGGACAAATCCATTCAGGAACCTGTGAGTCCCGTGACGGATAACGATATCAAAGAAACATGAAGAAAAAAAAAACATTTTTTATTTCTGGATCAATTCTTATAGATATATTGTATATACAGGTATTGATAGTTACTTGAAAAATTGCAATTTTTTTTTTTTTTGTAAACTTCACTGACGTGATGGATATAGATTTATGTATAAACAAAAAAAATACAAAAACAAAACGGATTTTCTCAACACATACTTCTAGTAACTCTACCAGCGGTTGTTGACCCCGAAAACAACATCATATTTTTTGGCACGACTCATAATGCGAAGCATTAGAGAGTGCTCTGCGATCGAAACATTTGTTTTTGCTCCTTTCTGCAACTGTTTTTATTGTTACACTCCTGCTAGTACACAAAACGTAATTAATTTATATACCATTAATTTGGGATAATTTAATGGAGATCTACTGTAACATTCAAAAATTGATTTAATGCAGCAGAAACGAAAAGAACATCAACATAGTTTAAAAAAAAAAACAATAAATTATGATAAGAGGGTTTATCCTAAAAGTTCGCAACGTCGCAAATAACTGTCAAATATTTACCTGTTTTGATTCATATAGCAATATTACTGAATAGAAATAAGAAATGAGGCTAACTAGCGAACTAGAATATTAATAATGAATTGCAATTATAACATTGCATTTGATGTTGTACCCATTTTAGGTGTAAAAACGCATTTGGAAAGTTTCTAAATTGTATTTTTACATCTAAAACTAAACATTCGGTGTTACGATATTAATTATTGCATTTCATAATCAATATTCTAGTTCGCTAGTTAGCCACATTTTTTATTTCCACACAGTAATATTGCTAAATTAATCACAACAGTGAAATATTTGACATCTATTTGCGACGTTGCCCACCTTCCGAATAAACGCTCTTAATTTTTTTATATGTAGTTTGTTTCAGCCATAGGAGGAACCCTATTGAAAATGGCTCTTTAAACAAAACACAAAAACTAACTAATATAATATCTATAACTATATTTCCAACTTCTTCCGTTGCCTAGCAACTATTGATGGATGAAACATTCTTCATGAAAATTTGTTTATATATTTTTCTATTTTTGAATGAGCGTTATGAGGAGTGCACTTTTGGATTTTCCAAATATTTTTTGTTTGTTATGTCGTTTTTACGATATCGATACTCATTACGCGGGGTTTAGATAGCTAATTTAATTTGACCTTGTATGTTGATACATCCGGTGGAATCTGGGTATAGTCAGCCTCGCATGATGACTGACTAATATTTAAGCCACAGTTTGAACTTAGTACCTATCCATTCTCATAAGGGCTCCTGCAGACAGGCGCGACGCGACTGTAGTAGAACAATTTCTATGAAAACTTCATGGATATTGTTCTACCAGAATCGCACCGGACCGTCAAGTCTTGTAGTGCCTGTCTGCAGGAGTCTTAAAGCTCGTGACAAGAGTCAAAGTTATAATATTATTATGCAACATTATTTGTAAGTAGGCAATAATTTGTAATATCAATTAAAATAATTAATTAAGAACGAAAAAGTGTTTATTCCTGTTTTTTTTCCTGAGGATGCCTCGTTGAGAGGTGAAACACGTGTCGATTTCTTACAGGGTTCTTTATGACTCCTTAAGAACAGTTACGCGGATTGGGTTGCTAAATATACGTCGTCTATTGTATTTTATAATGGATTTCCGCAAAGCCACGCCTGAATCAATTAACTATGTGTTTATTTGTTGATGACAACACAAGATAAATAAAAATATAATTTATTGCCTATGATCGTTTGACATTAGTTTAGATTATTGTCTGTGCTCAGTCTCTCTGCTACAAGAAGAAAATATGGTTAGTTGCATTAAAAGTTTCTAATAAATAACATAGTACTCCTGTATCGTTTGGGATATTTTTTTTTTTTTTATCACAAACAATAAAAGCAAAAAACAAAACAAACAAAAATACAATGCACAACACACACATACACAATGTTTTTTAAACATCTTACAACTGTATTTCACGGTTTTTCACTTAATATTCAATATTATTTGATAAAATAAAAGGAGCACACGGACTTTGTCCTTTAGTAAAACGTTTTAATTTTTGTATACAGGGTGTAAAAAGAGCCTTCAAGAAACCGTCATCTACGCATTCTGTACATCAAAATGTCAAATTTAGGTCAAATCATTTCTGGAAACACTTCTATTTTTGGTGTGAAAATTCGCTGTTAAGGTTGAACTAGTCACGGGCTCGAACTCACTGGTGGGCATGGCCAAAAAGCACGCTGTCTCACCTGGCATCGTGTCCGACAGAGATAGTATCAGTGATGACCAGTTAAACGCTGGTATACATGCACAACGTCTAGTTCGCACGCACACAACTAACTTAGTAAAACGAGCATGTAAAAAATTACAAAAAGGCTTTAGGAAAATTTACTTTTAAAAACCACTGCATAAATCAATTACAAATAAAGTTTTTTGAACTCTTCGATAATTGAGCTTTGTCGTTGCCGCCTTTATTACTTATTTACGTCCAAAGTTGCGTTAAAATTAGCAAGAAAAACCAATCTTTGTTGGCTCCTAACTTTTTAATTGCTTATTATTTTACTATTGTTTCCGCACAGACAAAATTAATATTGAGACAAAACGACAAACTTTGGATGTACAATGTCAAACAGTGAAGTAAAACCCCCCCCCGAAATTTGTATGGAAAAAATATCTACTAGTTCCACCTTAATAGAAATGCTTTATGCGCAATTCAAATTGAAAAAGTCATTTATTCAAACTAGGCTGAAAATCAGCACTTTTCGAACGTCAAAATTATATAAGACAGTCAGACACCACTTCCTAGTGCATTAGCTGGGAAGAAGAAGTGGCGCAACAAAACCAGCAGCACAGCTATCAGACAGCTGTGCTGCCTTGCTGTTAGAAGAAAAAAGAACAAAAAAAAAAGATTCTATAATAGTATTCAAAATAATTTACATTACGCAACACAAAACATAATTTAAATTATTAGCTATATGTTAGCTAGCACACACCAATATACCACACAAAATCATCGAGAACTATACTCAGGCAGAAATAAAAAACTAAACGTAAATAGCACTTAATATCTAAATAAAAAGCCTCCAGGCATAAAGGGCGTGCCCGCTTACATATAGTTGTAACTGGAAGTTATAAATGATAAACTAGGACCATCGAGGTAAAATAAATAAACAAAGAGTTAATTACTAATAACAAAAAATAATATGATCAATGGTCGAAATCACTAGCTAACCAAATATTGCAATACAACTCATATTGTGAGGAGTAGATTTTGTCAACAATAAATTAAAGTTAAATTAAAATAACTTGACATAAAAAGTCAAATAAAGTAAACAATTATATAAACTCATATAACTTGTACGTAGGTAAGCTGGAGAAAGAACATAAACATTGTCTTGAGTTAATCACAGCGACCAACTATTCTTATCATATAAGTAGTCGTTGATAGAATAGTATGCCTTTGAACAAAGCTTGGATTTTACATTAGTTTTAAACGCATTAAATGGCAAATCTAGCAAAGAAGAGGGTAGCTTGTTATAAAAGGTTATACCAAACCCAACAAATGAGTTATGAACCTTATGAAGCCGGTGAAACTGCTGGGGTTGCGGGTTTGTCCGAAAGGGATATCGCGGCCCCGGCACACAGGTAACGGAAGGAACACGGGTGGGTTTTAATCAGTAAAAGTCTGACACACCCTCTCGCTCTGCCCAGAGCGGGAGAAGTCATTTGAGGATTTCCCATCCTCAAAAAAAAAAAAAACCGGTGAAAGGGAGCTCGTAGTTTGTCCTTATTTCTAGTGTTAACATTGTGACAATCACTGTTTTTAGTGTATAAGTGTATATTTTGCCTAATATATAAGATATTGGCGAAGATGAATTGGGATGCCACCGTGAGGATACCAATATCTTTGAAAAAATCTCTCAGAGAAACTCTGGCACCTAGCTGGTAAATAGCTCGAACAGCTCGTTTTTGAAGCACAAATATATTTTGAATATCAGCAGCTTTGCCCCACAGCAGAAGACCGTAGGACATAACGCTACGAAAATAACTAAAATAGACTAAACGAGCTGTATCGACGTCAGTGTATCTTTGTCTTACTTTCCTGACGGCGTAGGCGGCCAAACTGAGCCTTCCCGCTAGGCTCGATATATGTGGGCCGCACTGAAGTTTGGCATCTACTGTTATGCCCAGAAAAACTGCCGAGTGTGCAGATTCAAGCACCTGTTCATCTAATCAATGTAACGCACGACCAACATTGTTCTTATGGTTATCGGTATCATCGGTACAGGGATTTAAAGTTAAATAATAACATTTAAAACTTGTTTTCTTTCAATATCTCCGTAACCAGAAGAGTCCTAGGTATGGGCCAGTACAAAAAAAGATCACAATCACGGGAAGAACAAGTCACTATCGGTTACATTAAGGGTATTTATTATAAATTAATATTTTTGTTTGTATATTCACTCTACTCCTGTGCATTTATCATGAAGACATATGTATACACTTACACTTACACACACAGACACCCCCACACACACGCACACTCACCCTCTCATCCTCAAACATAATTCCTCACACACAAAATAAAAAAAATTGTTAGTAATTTAAGTTTAGTTTTACCTTAATTTCTTATTTCTCTTTGATTTGTAATGGTCCTAAACTCTTGCATCTTGCTAATTTAGGTTACCTAGTATATTGTTTCTGAGGGGAAACGGTGCTGTTAGCTGAGATACAGGCTCACGCCTAGTTCAGCTGCGGATGCTCATTCTCTTATCTATAATTAAACTGTAACCCTTATATTTGTAAGAATGTACTGTATCTACCTACTGTTTTTGAGTAAATAAATATTTTTATTATTTTTATTTATTATTATTATTATTATTTTTAACCCTCGACGGAAACAGAGGGGTATTATAAACTTTTACACCCGTTATTTATTTATAAGCAGTTTCGTCCCCCGAAAAATATGCCATTGAATTCAAAATGAATTGAAATATATTGGATGAATTCAAAATCAATTGTAATTGTATTGGATGAATTCAAAATCTATTTCAATATATTGGATTCCAATGGATTTTGATTTTCCCTTGATGCAAGAAAGTATTACTTTTATGAAATGAAGAAAAACAGTGTCTACTTGAAATAAAAAGCACTCTTCACTCCATGTTATACGCAGAGGTATGAAAATAACTTACTTACTAAACAATGCAGGAGGCAACAGGCAGCCATTTTATAATTTAATCAATTATATCTAAGCAAACCTTTTTATCAACAAAGGGAATATACTTCAGAAAAATAAAAAACATTATCAGTTGCTTTTAGTGTCCGACTGAAAATGGATTTCCAGTCCGAAAACATAATCGTAAAAGAAGCGTCGGCTTTAGTTTTATTTTCGGCCGAAAACGAAACCGAAAATGATTTAGACACAAAATAATATTAATATTTCCGCTGTACACTGAAATCTTTTTTGTTCTTTGGGGACTGAAACAGCAAATATAAAATACGATAATTCCATTAGAGGATACAAAATTTCGTGTATTTCTTGTTGTATTCATTTACCTGATATTGCCGAGCTTTACAAAGTAGGCCGAATGACGCGTGACACTTCACGAATTTCCAATTTTCGGCTTGGCTGAAGCTTCAGCTATTCTATGGCCGAAAAAGAAAATATGGCCGAATCATAATTTTTTGGTCGCAAACGAAGTATCTCTCGGTCGGTCACTAGTTGCTTTTTGCTCTGTGGAGAAACGTCTATGAAAATCACATTGCACAATATAATTAAATCAGTGTAAACACGGTAGCCGTAGGAACTCCATAACTCAACATTTTCTTTTGGACATCGTTTCACGGGCCACTCTGTATATTGCCCCGTGGCCGCGCCTCTCATGCGAGGTTGAGTACCAATGTGACTTTGTCAATTCATATGTAAGTAAGTACCTACCTACTTTCCAAGTTGTTCTTGGATATCAACGACATCGGTAAAGTAACACATCGTGAGGAAACCTGGACATATCGAAGTATGAAATCGCCAACCCGCCTTGAGCAAGCGTGGTGATCAATGCTCATGACTTCTTTGTATGAGAAGAGGCCTTGTCGTTCTAGTCCAGCACGAGTTAATACTTTCCAACAAGAAGTGTGAATTATCAACACAACCAAGGAGTTATAAAAACGAAGTTATTATGTAACTCCTATTTCTTTTGCATTTTAAATTTAACTCCCTCAGACGAGTGTTAAAGTTAACTACATTTGTGACACATGTGGTTTCTATGTACCTAGAGCACTAATCTAAACTTGATCTGAAAAGAACGATCATGTAAGTAGGTAATTTATATATGTGTGTAGATAAATAACACGATACGATACGATCTATGATATATTAAAATCCTTCCATTTAATAACTCCAAAACTAAATATTTAACGCGCGTCAACTCATCAACTACAAACCGAAACGTCTGTGTGATCAAATTTGGCCAAGTTAATCCCATATCGACTTTCACTTAACATGGATGGCGGCCCTTATCGTGAGTTAACAACCCAGAACATTCTCTCCGGGGCACTTTCCAAAACACGATTCCCTATTCCATTAGACCCTCTCGAAGTTATCTCGCGTTATTTACATCGCCTGACCGTGCCTTCTTATGTACCTATTCCACCCGCTTTATATGTCTGTGGTATATAAGTGAGCAATGGTTCGTATGTTGTTGTGTTAGAGGTTATTTTGGCTTGGCTGGGGGTGGGCGAGGGTGGGTGTGGTGTCGCGGTGTCGTTGCCATGGCGACGGCGCCCGGACGCGGGATCCCGACGCCCGCAGTGTCGGCGGCCGCGCCCGACCCTCCGAAGTGACACGCGCCGCGAAAAAGCACAACCACCCCGGACGTAGGGGGTATATGCGTTCGGATTTTGGAGAAATGCTTTGTTTTTAGCATTAAGGTGGATATCGGTACTATGAAACTATGAATCAAGGTTGTGGAATAGGTCATGGACTGCACCATATCCTTGAGGATGTTACTCATAGCGCCTAGCTAAAATGGTTTCTGGTCCTTTGGCCCAGATTGTAAATTAAGAGTTTTGTTGTTTCATTACTGATACTATTTTCCTGAATAGACTTGCTTCTGCTCTTTCAGGGGTCTGAAAACTTTAGAAGATTTCGGATGCGTACTCTAGACAAATATTGATTGAGTGGGGACATAAGAATTTTACAAGATATGATTATAATGAAAAACTCGAAAGTCTGACAACCAGACTTACCGAGGGGTATAGTATTACCCTGTTACTGGGTTGTGGAGGTCAGATAGGCAGTCACTCCATGTAAAATACTGATATTCAGCTGGCATTCGGTTAGACTGGTAGCCGACCCCCACATAGTTGGAAAAGGCTACCCAGTTGGATTGACGATTATAATGAATTAAAGCTACAGAAACTGGTAGCTTGTATGATGGTTCAAATCGATGATGCTAATCCGAGTGCTTTCAGGAGGCTGTATAGAAAGATTATTTATTTTTTGCGTATACCTAAATTAGTACTACTATTACTATTTATTTAATACTTTAAGCACACAAATGTACAGAGGCATACTTAATGCCATAGGCATTTCCACCAGTCAACCTTTTTTTTTCGTGAACATGATATAGAACCAGACTTTTACATAATGCCATTGCACGTTTTTATGGCAATTTCTACCTGATCTATGGAATTGAGAAATTCACAATTATACCTAGGTACTTGTTGCAAAGTTTGGTAAGAGCTCGTATTCGTCACAGGTAGAAAAGAAAGGAAATATAGGCAAGCCGCAGTCACCAGCTATTGTTATCTTTGTTTTATGTACTACTAACACTAGTGATTAGGTATTTTACTAACAAATTGAACCATATTGTTGTCCGAAATTAATAAATATGACGGCGCATTGCTAGCGCCATCTGTTGAGATACGTCGGAACGAGATTTGACAACTGTCAGTCTGGCGGAGCGTCGAAGCGATGGTCAGCGCGGCCATATTGAACGTCAGTTTTTACCGACGTCAACACAAGCGCACCACGTATCCGACGAATCGCTTTTGTTCCGCGTAATCTTATCCCTTTTTTGTTTAAACAATAATTAAAACCGATTGATTTAGTGATTTCCTAATTATTAGTGAATAGATTTTAGTGAAATTCTGTAAGGAACATATTTTGTGCGATTAAACAACTTTGATTGTGACTCAAGTGATTCTTTGTTGGTTCCTACCCACATTACCACTTATTGAAGACATGGCCGATTCTGATAATGACGGGCACCAGCCCATATCAGAAGTGGGATCCCATGTGCCAACGACCACCGACCGAGGAAAAACGACCGCCTGACGAAAATAGCGCCTTGCGGTTGTTGAGTAATATGGAAACCCTTCTTACTCGTATATTAGCAACATCGCAACCGCCAGTGGCAAGTGCTAGCGCCCAGTCCAGTGCAGTGCAGCTCGTACAGTTTAATCCAGAAGATGCCGACGCGGATATAGAAGGTTGGTGCAAGATTACAGAACTTATAGTCATGAGTAGACATCTAAAAGGTGTGGACTTGCTTCTCGCTCTTACTGGTGCACTAAAAGGCCGCGCAGCCTCTTGCTTGACCAAGTTAAATTTGAATGAGCTTACATGGGAGGCTGTAAAACAAAGTTTATTGGCCAGATTTTGTAGACCGAAATTATTTCAAGACTACTTTGATGAAGTATTAAGGTTTCAAATTGGAGCAAAGGAAACCGCATCAGAAACTGGCCTACGCTTGTGGAATATGATCGAATCTATACCTAAGACCCGAATGCCAGAAGATGTTATAACCGGATTTGTCATATCGGTCTTATGTCAGAAGGATGGTTTGATACGCCGCGAGTTAAATGCACATGCTGTCACTACCAAAGCTCAGCTATTTAGAATCTTGAGTGGCATTTCACTAAAGCGAAGATCGGAGGTTACTGAAATCCAAGAACCTGATTTCAAGCGACCTTGAATTGCGGACGCAAGATTTCCCGGTAAATGTCATTGGTGTGGAATCCCTGGACATCGGCAAGCCGACTGTAGAAAGCGACGAGAAGATTCTTCTGTGAAGACTAAACAGCAAGATCCCTCAACTGCCGCACGTGCTCCCGAGAAGACTTCGACTGTAACCTGCTATAGTTGCGGTAATCCAGGACACATAGCAACGAATTGTCAAGAAAAGGGGAAAGGTGGTGGAGCTGCTGCAAGGAAAGAGGTCAATCTCTGCGAGAAACGGTTGTCGATGGGTACCTTGAGGACGTCATCTGGTGAGCCAGTCTCCTTTTTATTTGATAGCGGATCGTCTTGCTCTTTGATAAAAGAAAGCTTTTCTAGTAAGTTCCCAGGTACTGTGCACAATAATCTCGTGTATCTTACAGGCATTGGCGGCGATGAAATAAAATGTACGTCACAAATTGTGAGTGAGGTAAATCTTGGAGAAATTTTACAAATCTTGACATTTCATGTAGTACCAGACTCTTGTCTTATAGACCCTGTTATAATAGGTAGGGACATTTTAGAAAAAGGTGTGAGCGTCAAAATTAATAATGATAACTTAACATTTCACTTGGAGGAACAAGCTAATGTTTGTGAGTTGATTGCTACCCAGCCAGACTTTACCCAGATAGATACGGATTTGACAGGTGATGATAGAGACGCCCTTATTAAACTATTGAACCAATATGCTAGCTGCTTCGTAGAAGGTGTTCCCCATAGGCGCGTGAACAGTGGAGAGTTGGAAATTGTTTTAGTAGACCCACATAAAACTGTACAAAGACGCCCATATAGGTTAGCACCAATTGAAAAGCAAATTGTTAGGGAAAAGGTTCAAGAGCTCCTCGATGCGGGTGTAATTCGGGAAAGCTCATCACCATTCGCCAGTCCAATTCTCTTGGTGAAGAAAAAAGATAACACCGAGAGAATGTGTGTCGATTATCGGGAGCTTAACTCAAATACACGACCTGAACACTACCCCCTCCCTCGTATTGAGGAACAAATAGATCAGCTCAGTGGTGCCCATTATTTCACATCCTTATATATGGCATCAGGATTTCATCAAATTGTTATACACCATGACTCAGTAGAAAAGACAGCGTTTGTCACACCCGAGGGGCAGTACGAATATCTCGCGATGCCCTTCGGGTTACGCAATGCCCCTTCAGTTTATCAACGCTGCATCACAAGGGCTGTCCATCAGCTGAAGGATAAGCCTTTGATTTACATGGACGACGTATTGTGCTATTCTAATGACATAACCGAGGGTCTTAAACGTCTAAATGAAACCTTAAATGCTCTCTCTACCGCTGGTTTCTCATTAAACCTTAAAAAATGTAAGTTTATGAAAAAGAAAATTGATTTCTTGGGTTATTCTCTCCAGTGCGGAGAGGTGGGACCAAACTCGCGCAAGATACAGGCTCTAATAGACTCTCCTCAGCCTAAAACTGCGACGCAAGTACGTCAATTTTTAGGTCTTGCGTCATATTTCCGAAAATTCATCCTTGGATTTACAAACATTGTTGGCCCGTTGTATCCCTTAACAAAACTGAAAGGTCCTGTAAAATGGGAAGAGAAACATGAAAAGATCCGTAATACCGTTATAGAGATACTTACCTCCGAACCAGTTCTGATGATTTTTAACCCGGACTTACCCGCTGAGTTGCATTGCGACGCCAGCTCCGAAGGCTATGGGGCAATCCTAATGCAAAAAAAGAAAGACCTGCCTCATGTTATAGAATACTTTAGCCGACGTACATCTGAAGTAGAGTCCCGCTACCATTCGTACGAACTAGAAACACTGGCAGTCGTACGAGCGGTAGAACACTTTCGGCATTATTTATACGGCCGACGTTTCAAGGTTTTCACGGACTGCAACTCACTGAAAGCATCGAAATCTAAAACTGATCTAACCCCACGTGTTCATCGCTGGTGGGCGTTTTTACAAGCCTACGATTTCGACATCGTATATCGCGAAGGTCGTGGCATGGAACACGCGGATTACCTCTCTAGAAATCCCTTGCCAGACCCTAATAGCTTAGCTTCCACATTGCAAGTTTCTTCAAAACCCACAGCCAAGACAATACATTTTGTAGAATTGCATCAGGGTTGGCTTTCTGTAGAACAAAAACGTGATGCAGAGATCCAAGACTTGATCAACAAGCATAATAATAACGATTTTCCTGAAACGGTTGGTCAGACATATGACGTTAGGGATGGCATTCTTTATAGGAAGGTTGTAAGAAACAAGATCATTTCATGGCTGCCAGTTGTCCCTCGTTCCTTAGTATGGACCTTGATCAATCACGTTCATAATGAATTACAACATCTGGGTAATGATAAAACACTGGACAAACTGTATGAACAGTACTGGTTCCCTCAGATGTCCAAGTGCGTTAGGAAATTTATTGACTCTTGCATTGTCTGCAAGGCATCAAAAGGTCCCTCAGGTGCTCAGCCTATGCAGCTACATTCCATTCCAAAAGTTGCGGTACCGTGGCACACGATTCATATAGACTTCACCGGGAAACTAAGTGGAAAGAGTGACCGTAAGGAATATTGTTCGGTAATTATTGACGCGTTCACTAAATACGTGTTATTAGAGCATACCTCTTCATTGGACGCAGCCAGTGCAGTCCAAGCCCTTAAAAATGCCGTTTGCCTTTTTGGAGCACCTAAGCGCATTATAGCCGATCAGGGCAGGTGTTACATTAGCCAGGATTTTAAGCACTTTTGTTCAGAATATAATATTAAGCTGCATTTTATAGCAACGGGGTCCAGCAGGGCAAACGGACAAGTAGAACGCGTGATGCGCACCTTGAAAAGTTTGCTAACGATTATCGAGAACGATCCCAATAAAGCGTGGCGTGACGAGTTAGGAAATGTTCAGTTAGCGCTTAAAAGTACTAAGTCTACAGTCACCAAATTTACGCCAACAGAACTCATGTTCGGTATCCGTTCCCAATCGCTAGGTATGTCGAAAATTAGGTCTTCCAGTCCAGATCCAGAACAAGAACAACGAATCGACCTTGACTCAGCTAGGCAAGATGCGTCTAATAACATACAAAGGGCAGCCGCATCCGATACTATACGATTTAACCAAGGTCGAGCCACCATCAAGCCGTTTTCTAAAGGCGATTTCGTATTTATCAAAAGTAGCGAACGAAACCAAACCAAATTAGATAGGAAGTTTAGGGATCCTTATGTAATAACCGCAGTATTAGACAATGACCGTTACGAGTTAAAAAGCATAATTGGTTCACATCGTACTTTTAAATACGCGCATGAGAACTTGCGTGCAGTACCTCGGGGCCATGACGGGTTAGTTGAAATATCTACTAGTTTGATGATTGAGGAGGAGGCCATGACGGCGCCGGAAAACGTTGAACTCAATAACGGTCACCTCGACAGACTAAGTAGTTCTGAAACATTAACAGCAAGCTCCGATACCCTTTCCGCAGGATCAGACACACTTACAGCAGAGTCTGATACCCTTAGTAACATCTCAGATCATGAAATCATTGAGCATGAAGTCCAATTTCACGCAGAGCAAGACAGTCCATAACTTATAGGTATGTGTAATCTCTAATCATTATTTGCTATGTTGACTATGTTGGGACGTTGGGAGCAGTTATCGAATAACGTGAAGGTGGTCGAAGGGATAATGTCGTCCGGGCCATGCAGCTGATAGCGGCTGGTCGAGGGGACACATTCATCCGGTCCAACCTTAAGTGTTCACTGGTCGAAGGGACAGTGTCGTCCGGGCCATGCACGAGTGGCTGGTCGAAAGGACACACCCGTCCAGTCCAGGTTAATATTGTGTGGAAAGTTGATCGCAACACGACGGTATCGTCCGGGCCAGACCTGAGGGTTGGTTGATAGGACATGCTGATCGAGTTTTGAGTGCATTGCGTGTTAACTGTTTAGAGAAAGGTGCCGTCCGGTCTATAAACGGTCGAAGGGACACACGCTTTCTTTTATTCTGAGACATTTACAGTCAGTATGAGAGTAATGTTATGTTTAGCAGTCATAGTTTGTCAGGTTGGGCGAGCGGGTAGATTTACTGACACTCGTTCGATTGATTGTGTGATTGTTACAGGACTGCAATCTGATCCGCCCGAGGACGGTCGAAAGTCAGTCCGGCCGTGACGGCGCATTGCTAGCGCCATCTGTTGAGATACGTCGGAACGAGATTTGACAACTGTCAGTCTGGCGGAGCGTCGAAGCGATGGTCAGCGCGGCCATATTGAACGTCAGTTTTTACCGACGTCAACACAAGCGCACCACGTATCCGACGAATCGCTTTTGTTCCGCGTAATCTTATCCCTTTTTTGTTTAAACAATAATTAAAACCGATTGATTTAGTGATTTCCTAATTATTAGTGAATAGATTTTAGTGAAATGTGAAATGTAAGGAACATATTTTGTGCGATTAAACAACTTTGATTGTGACTCAAGTGATTCTTTGTTGGTTCCTACCCACATTACCACTTATTGAAGACATGGCCGATTCTGATAATGACGGGCACCAGCCCATAAATAAATAAAATGGATTAGCAAGGGTTGGTAGGAATTCTACTAGGTTGTTATTTTGGGACCGATCAAAGCTCGACCAAGTATGAAATTATTTATAAGGAAAAACAACTAAAAACTTCTATAGGCACGTTGAGCGATTTTTGGTAGGGGAATATCTTACGGATCCGCGTCACCGACACGACATGCTGTAATAGCAGTATATCTGCAGCTATAAAGGTGACGTGTTATGTTTTTTTTTTTCATAATTTTTAGTTTTCACTTCTGTCTGCAGTCCCCATCCATGGCTGACTATGTCTTTTTTTTTCTGAATACGCTGCCTGGCACGAACTGAACCCGAATATCAGTTATGAAATCTTATAAATACATAGGTAGTGGGTACTATTCTATTCCATCAAGTTATAAAACATAATGTCCTGGTATCCGTCCACAAATTCTCCCTAACCATGGTCACCGTACACACCACCCTTCGACCCGGGTCGATGAGGCGGTGGGCAGGGGGCTCGCACCTTTTGTTTAGGACCCCCTCCGCCCCCCCTCGTTCATTTACTCGCGTCCTGGTCTCAATGCTGTTTGCAAACGGTTTAGGTGCCTAAATGTAGAAGGGAAATGTCAAAATTTCACTTTTTTTGTTTGCTAACCGTGAGGGGTGATATGCTGACTGTGGATATGGAATTTGAGGGTTTTATTGATGGTGTAAGTGCCTGCTGAGTTGGTTCGATTTTTTTGGTAATATTTGGCTTGTTATTGAGGCTTACTCCTTCCTTTTCTGTAGAGAGGATTGGGTCTTGCGTTGGAAAACTAAGGGCTGATATTATTTGAATCGAAAATCGAAATCAAGCAAGACTTATACGTCCATAAAAAAAGTTATAAAAAATACAACAAAAAACCGATTGCAAAAACACATAACTGAAAAGAGAAAAATAAGCATTATAATCAATAGAATTTGGTATTACAGGTGGGGACAAACTAATAACCTGAAATATGGTGTAACTTTTGTTTGACCTGCGATACCACCATTTTGTTTAATACCTATACCATTATATATATACATACCTATATATTATACCTAGTAACACTCGCGCAATTAAGATGAATCTAACGACATATCATTGATCAAAAGCGGTTCAGCCGTTTAGTAGTTACGAGGGAAAATAGAGACGGACATACATTCATACCTACTTATTTGGCTTTGCTGCAGTCGGGTAAAGCTATTTTTTTGCACTCAAGTAAAAGACTACCTAAAGTCAGGTCCTGATACTTGAAATTACTTACTTCAGGACCAATCATAGATGCTGAACACTGATGTCAGACAACAATTTTCTTTCATAGTCATAAAAAGCCGATGCAAATAATCATCAGAATCTCTTATATTCCATTTACTTGTATAGTGGCGAACGAAAACTGCCGAATGATTACGAAAATCGAGATGTAAAAGGAAAAAAGATCTTGGAACATGGGGCTCAGGTTACCTTGTTATTTCGTAACAGGTAAAGCAACAGACTTGGTATCGTCGAAAACGGCAACGAAGAAAAAAGATATCTGCGGAGTTTGGCAGTTGGTGATCGATATAAAAACTGTCGATACTTGTCTATGATATTGGGTTATTTCTGATGGGCAATGCAGAACTTTCTTTTAGGAAATTGGTAGTTTTCAGGGGGCTGCAAGTTATTTTTTTCTGCAAGAATATTGGGTTTTACACATATTAATATCCGGGTGTAAATATGACACAGCGAGCTTGAGAAGCAATTGCCGTAAAAATACCCTAAAATCTACCAATTCTTTTTACAAGTTTATGACATTGAGGCGACTCCATGGACGAGAGAATCGCGGCGATAGTCACGCTGTGCCTTCAAATTATCGCCGCGATGATATCGCCGTGTGGAGATTTATTCATAAGAGTTTCTATTCAATTTGATAGCACTTTGATGGCGCCTGACTGTCGCTGAGATGAAACTGCGACTTAAATTTGGACGTTTGTTGTTGTATGTTGTTTAAAATATGATTCGCGACCGTAACAAATATGGCTTGACATAATTATAATCATTACAATCAGCAATACAACTCCTTAAGTTACAATTGGTGTCAAATGTCATGATTTCACGAAAGAGTCATTCAGTAGTATGAACTTTCAATTATAATTCTATAAATAAATATTTGAGACGGCAGTGAATCACATTTAGATCAACATACAACCTGATGACTGACCAGCAAATTCCAAAAAACGTAAGAAACTTAACTTTGAATTTCACGGGCTACCCTGACGCTTTCGCCTTAACTGACAATAACATTACACTGTCCAATCCAATCACGCTTGCTACATCGATAATGTTAATAAGAATTACGACTGGAGCCGAGTATAGGCGATTCAGCGTCACCGACTGACTGGAGCATACCCAATGCAGCGTCACCAATCCGAGCGTGACGATTCAGTGTCGTTCACTTTTCAGAAAGAGCGCAATGCCTAAAGAAGTTTTCACTTCTAAAAAAGTAAGTAGTTACTACGCGGGATTATGCGGCGGCGAGTGGGGTTTTCGTAAGCTGAAGACTGAAATTGCTGAAATAAAAAAGCGGAGACTGGGTGTGAAGTTCAGAAACTTTGTAGTACTTATTTAGGTACTGGTGTGTCGGTTCGGTGATGAGCTCCGACACTAAGTTTATATTAGCTTAGTAATCCTAACTATGTTAATATACATATATATCCTAACTAATATTATAAATGTGAAAGTGAGTTTGTTTGTTACGCTTTCACGCTAAAACGACTGAACAGATTTGGATGAAATTTGGCACATGGGTAGACATTGACCTGCACGCGTAGCATGAGCACCGTTTTGTCGACGGAAGAGTAGACAAAAGTGACGTTCCATGTTGACAGTACGACGGCACCAAAGTAGAAAGACTCAACTGCACTTTTTACGAAATTCACTCTTTTACATAAATTGACTCTGAATTCTTAGATTTTTTTTTCTGTTTGATTGTAAATTTTTGCTGTCACGTATATAAAGACAATTACAACATATTCAACACATTCTCAAAGTGTCTGTGTGTTTGAAACAAAAAATATTACAGTAATATTGGCCTTAACCATTTTCTTGGTAATACCCCTATTAACTAAATGATGTAAAATAGAAGATGATGGCTTTGTTCTTCTATTAATTACCACAGTTCTGCGTTCAAAACGCTCTCCTGTAAAATTATGATTTTGTAGATAACCGTTTATACTTTGTGGACGTCGAATAGAAAGTTTTCTACTGTCTTAAGCATGGCGAGTACAAAATCAAATTGTCTTCTCTACCCTAGACAACTGTCAGTTGTCAGTGTGATTTTGACAGTTGGGGATAGAAAACTTTCTTCTGCAATAGTCTACATATAAAAATACCTAGACAAATATCGATAAAAACAAAAGACAAAATGACAGATTGTAGAAAGATTTCTACGGTGCGATGTCAAAAATGGAGAAACGAAATGTCACTTTGTATAGAAAGAGCTGTGTCTATTCTTCGTAGAAATAGAAAGCGTCACGCTACGCGTGCTGGAGAAGGATATAAGTTATCTTTCCCTTCCTTCCTTTTCTCTCGATATTCCCGATACGTGATCGTGTCCGGGGGATAAGGCGCATCTGTGTGGTCAATATCCTCTCACACAAACCTTTTAATGTTTCAACCATCATTGCTAGATAAGATACTTCAGAAAGAAGAAAGGTTTGAAGGTCGGGTTTAGTTATTTGAATTACTTTCGTAAACAACGTCACGGCTATAGGCACAGGTGTAAAGCACACCAACATTTCACCAGTAACGTTTTACGGAAAAACGCTTTACTACTGCTCCACATTGGGATCGAATCTAGGAATCGCTTGGCAGTAAAACTTTTCAATATTATGCGTATTAGCTGAGTGAATTTATTTACATAAAATATTTTTATGGTTGATGGAGTTGCTAACGATTGGCTTTAGCGCTATGAGTCGCGGATTTGATTCAATTTCTACATTGTTTGATTTACATTTTCTTAACTCTTACTTATTTTAGATTTTATTAAAAAAAATCATATCACAACTCTCCCAAATAACCAAAGCATTAATTAAACTACTGAAAAACATATCCACCTAAAGCCATACTTATTCAATTTATCCATACCGACTGCGAAGAACACACACACACAAACTCACGTTTTTTCACAGCCGTGTCTCAAATAAAATCGATCGCATGGAACCTCGAGCCGGGGTGTGAAGCCACGCCTACAATTCACGCGCGAGGTGACGATTGGACGACGCTTTGCACACACACACATAAACACTAGTCGTTTTAATGAACACACAGATGTGAACTGATTTAAAATTAATGTGAACATAAATTAATTATTCATTTTGGCTTGTATGGCAGATGCTTATGCAGTGATTTGGGGATGTTATGTTAGCTGTGTAGTGTAGTCATCTTTTTGTAGAATTTTCAGTCTGGTTCTGCTATGATTTACATAACAGCACGCCTGTTTTCCCCGAGGGGTTAGGCAGAGGTGTACCCATAGTACTCAAACAACGCACTTCTGATTTTTCGGATTCGTGTGCGTATTGTATATACACTTGCTTCAAAAACGGTGAAGGAAAACATCGTGAGGAAATCGGCATGCCTGAGAGATATTTATCGATGGCATGTGAAGCCAAGTCGAGGCGTCAAGGGCGGCTTTAAAACTCTGACACCAGGTTAGTCACTAATCACACGAAAAGAAAGAAGAAGTACACATCCACATATCGCCAATTATGTTAAAGTCCCATGTATTAAGTAGTGGGAGAGCCTGTTGGTATCAACCGGACACAAATCCAGACTCCAGGCTGCTATTGAGAAATTTCTAATGGAAAAACCCATTAACACTTTGCCCGACCTGGGAATCGAACCGAGGACCTCATGCTCAGCAGTAGCGCTTGCGACCACTAAACCAACGAGGCAGTCTGCTATGATTTCTCGTCAGTAAAAGTTTTTAATCGAATTATTCTAAGCTTTCACGACAGCGACGCTTGGGAGTTTATTTTTATTCAATTATTTGTCTGAAAACGATAAGACATTATTTTTTTCCGTCATAGGAATACGGTGAAAAGTGTGAACGGTTTTTTAGATACGTTGGTAGATGTAAAAAAAAACATCTTATCAAAAAAGAAGCAAAGAAGAAACTAAGAATATTTCAACTTTATTAGAGTTCATGAAATAGGAACACTGTTTGAAGTTTAATGAACGCCGCGACTTTGGTCCTCCGAGGCGAAGACTTGGCGAAAAAGTTTTTATTATTTTGCCGGGACCAAACAGAAGCTTGACCTAATCTTGCGTTCTGAAATATTATTTTAATAGGCACCGTTTAGGTTAGGCCGGATTGAGTAGATCTAGATTGGGTGGAGATGGCAAAAATATCCCCAAAAAATATATATACGTTTTTATTTCTCGGCCAAAATTCTGCAACGCGAACACCGTTTGCTGACGTAGCCATTAGCCCCTCACGTGTGCAGGTGACAGGGCATGCGGTGCAAGATGGGAGTTGAGCTATAGATCTGATAAAGAACTTTTGTTTAATCTAAAAAAAACTGTTGCTTCAACCGTTAAGTCCGTGAATCTCGTTTTAAAACTAGATTTGAGTATAGTTTAGTATGAAATTTCTGGACTTATAGTCTTTATCTTCTTTTCTTGACGATAGTACTCTTCTTCAATGTTTTTATATTGATTGAGCCCCGTAGGCGTCCACATTGATCTCGACAACACTGGCATTCTTTAGATCATCTGAGATGCAGGTCAACGGGCTCTTAGGACGCTTCAGCAAGTGGGGCATGGTCTGATCAGAAGTACCGCACTCGCACTGGGACTTATAGTTAGGTAATCAACATCACCTATATAATATTCTATGTACTATTTGTTTTATTTTATATTTATGTATAATTCTGAATTTTAAACCTGACTTGGTTTCCGTACGTTTTTTTCGGGTGACCACTGAAAATCAGCTCTGTGCTGTGGGTCTCCATAGCACAGCATCATGCTGAGTGGAAGCCTTCTTGTCACAGTCATGACGTGCCAGCAGCTGCCTACTATTTCTGTTTTGTACTCGTTATTGTATACGTATTGTTATTGTTTTGTTACCTACTCGAGTTTTTATTATTTTTTTATGCACGTGTTTCTGTGACGAATAAAATTATTTTTCTTTCTTTCTTTTTTCTTTCTATAAACTATATAAGTCTTCTATAGGGGTAGAAACTACGATCCTTACAATTATTTACTCCTTTTACTTACTTTGTGTTCGGTCATACATCTACTGTATGGTTAATACGAGTATAAGTCTGAAATCGCCAACTTGCCTTGAGCAAGCGTAGTGAAATATAATAGACGTAGATATATTTAATAACCTATTCCGCTTAATTATTCCAAAAGAGTCATAAAAAACCCTGTAAGAAATCGACACGTGTATCACCTCTCAACGAGGCATTCTCAGGATGACGATTGACTTGTCGCGAACCCGAATACGGCGTATGGCCACGCCGAGCGCCGGACGCAAACTGCGTTTGAGCATCGTTTTATAATACATGCCTCGGAATCCTCTTTCGGGTCTGAAATAATTGTTTCATGGAAAGCAACTGCACTGAAACTAGAGAATTTTCGTTTTTTCCATTCTAAAGTTTTATAGGTACTTAGAATCTGTAAGTAAGAACCTAATACTGCGATTCCTTAAAATATTATAATTTTATTTCCGCTTTCAGTTCAATCGATATTGCTTAGCCTAGGAACACGAAATTATTAAAACGAGTGTCCAATTTTTAAGCATTATTGCATTAGTCTTCTGAACTGTCTGCACTGTCTTCAAACATTTTGCAAACTGTCGACTTCAAATACACTGAGTAATGTGGTAGGATTCATAAACTGTGCCGAAGTTAAACAGAATGAGAAATAGACTTATTGTAAGTAGGCAAAGGAATTTTATGTCAGTTTTGTTGAAGTTTTTATACTTGCAGGGTACAGACTGCAATACGAGCGTTTATACAGAAAATAGGCAACGTCGCAAATAGCTGTCAAATAATTCGCTGTTTTGATTAATTTGGCTATATTACTTTATGGAAATAAAAAACTAGTGAACTAATGAACTAGAATATTATTAATGAATTGCAAATTATAATACTGAATTTGATGTTGTAACCGTTTTAGGTGTAAAAAAGAAATATTCGGTGTTACGATATTAATTATTGCATTCCACGTCGCAAATAGCTGGCAAATATTTACCTGTTTAGATTAATTTGGCAATATTACTCTATGGATTCAAGAAATGTGGCTAACTAGTGAACTAAAATATTAATTATGAAATGCAATAATTAATATCGTAACACCGAATACTTCGTTTTAGATGTAAAAAAAATATTTGGAATGTTTCCAAATACAGTGTAAACTCCATGTAACGTCACTCTATTTAACGACAAACTCCCTTAAGCGTCGAAATCAATTGGCTTTGGTTGGTTTAGCTTGTCTTTCATACAATGTTTCACTCTACATAGCATTACACCCACTCTCAATAACGACAACAATTGAGTAATAAAAAGTACCTTTTAAGTTGCTAAAATTAGTAAAAACTGCGCAGCTGTGTACGATCTATTGTCGCTTTATTATCCTAGCCCGCAATAAACTCGACTGTCGGCATCATGCATACCGAACTTTCTAAGAAATTCGTTCTTTTGTTTACTTTTGTTTATGAAGAAGATGAGACGGATGAGCATGAGCCTCCGCCGAGCATTAAAGAAGCTCTGGAAGCAGCTAAATTATTGGAAAAATACTTCCTTTATAACCAAGATGCCTCAATATTGCTAGATATGAATAAAATAAGTAAAAAAATACAACAAAATTACTGGTGCAGCAAAAGACGTCAGACAAAAATAACAGACTATACGCAATAGCGTTCATATAACATTCTTTTTTATGCACATAACTACTAACAATAGTCGGAAATAAACTTTTTCTTTTTCTAATTCTGATGTTTCTTCTCTCCATTTAACGACAACTCTCTATAACGCCATAAAATGCACAGTCCCTTCAGTGTCGCTATATAGAGTTTACACTGTATTCAGTGTTATAATTTGCAATTCATTATTAATATTCTAGTTCACTAGTTAGCCATATTTCTTATTTCCATAAAGTAATATTGCCAAATTAATCAAAACAGGTAAATATTTGACAGGTATTTGCGACGTTGCCAACTTTTTGGATGAACGCTCTTAAAGTTTTATTTTCGTAAAGTATCAAATTCATAACTTTTTATAAAAGTACCTAATTTGACTTTAACAGATACCTGTTACTAACAAACAATCAAGGGCATTTTTCTAATCAGAAATTAGGATGATATAAAGTTCCAGATGAGAAAATGCTTGTTACAGAAAAAAAAATCTGTCAATGTGGATTAAAATCATTTCTCCCACCATCTTACCATTCACAATTACAGTCTAAAACAATCATTTTCCAAACAAACAAGCTACCGTTATTCTGTGGTAGATACGTAGATAACATCTCATAAAAGATCATCTCTACGAAACATAACCCCTCTTCTACACAATCGAGCAACGGACAGACAGATGCACACTTTTAACAAAAGCCGAGTATTTGTAATAAGTATTAATACGTTTAATTTTACAAGCATAAAGGCGTTTTGTTCGCGCCTTGATCGACAGATCTGATAATTTGAATATGGAAACGCATTCGGGCGGAATGACGATCGATGCTCTTGCGCATACGATTGCGTTGTTTTTTTTTTGTTGGGAATACTTTCAACGTGTACACGGGAGTTAATGCCTGGTGATGCGTGTAAAATGTGTTGAGGAAAGGTATAAAGTTGCGGATTTTTATGCGAAAATATAGATTAAAATATCATATCGACACCAGCAATTTACACTACAAACTAAAATTCAAGTTAGTACTTGAATTTTAGGCAATTCCCGTTTTTAATGCCAAATTATTTATAGTATGGGCTTTCAATTAGTACCAAAACAAATATATAGAAATTCCAAAAAAGATCGTTACAAATTTTACATAACGCTAAGGGAATGTAATTTTTGCAATCGCACGACAGACTTACATTACGCTATCTCTAGTTAGCCTAGTGTAGTCCGTTCTTGAATATTCGTAAGAAAATTTATAATATCGTACACATTTATCTATCGTTTTTTTTTGTGTATACACGGCTAACTCGGGTTAAATTAAAAACTAACAATTAATAAAGAAATTAAATACCGACATTCTTTGTAAGAACTGACAACAGTGAAAATTTCAATAAATTATCTTTATTAATAAAAAAGTTATCAATTTTTTTCTTTGAAATGCCTCTTGTGTTAAATCGTCTTTTTTTCAAGTTAGCGTTATATCAAACTCAAAGCATTTATTTCAAATAAACCAATTACAGGTACTTTTGAATTGTCAAGGGGTCGGTCAGTCAGAAATATGAAGCTAGTTGCCCATTCCAACGCGTAGTAGGTTCCTATGGAGAAGAACGGGCAAGAAACTCCACGGACACTCTTTTAAATCAGAATATTTTTACAAAAATATTGGTTACATCATCCATGTTGTAATATTATACATGTGAGAACAATGTAGAAAGACGTTCACGTTAAAAGCGTCCGTAATAAAAATTAAAACAAAAACAATTCAAAATTAAAATAAACTCAAATAAGCCGTGGCAGCTAAGAAATGACCAGTCCCCACTGACGGCGCCCGTTCACGAACATGACGCATGCATCAGCACCATTTAGCTCAACCATTTTGAAGGGAACTTAATGATCCAACACACACGCCACCACCAGCGACACATGTGAGTGAGCATGACATACTCTCAACCGCCAGGGCACATTTAAGTCAATGAAAGACGTACCCAGTAAATGGTAGCTGTAAAGTAGGTACATAGTGCTCACACATGTGCTATGCAATTATATAATACTAAGAGATTGAATTTATACAATCTAAAGATAGTTTTACAATCTTCAGCAGCTCCAACATTATTTTGAATGCTAATCAATTAGTTTATGCGCCCTGATACATGTCAGGATTCTTAAGATGAAAAACCGGCCAAGTGCGTGTCGGACCACGCACAATGAAGGGTTACGTAGTTGGGATGAATTTATCCCAAGAACGAACTTAACATTGTAGTTGAAAAACGTGTTCTCCCATACGGAATGTATGGGAGGTCATGTTTTTCAAACTGCAAATTTAAGTTGGTTTATTATAACTCGGTAACCTGTACAGCCGACTTAGCTCTCATAGTTTTCCTTTTAATTTCGTTATATATACTACTGCTGTGAATTTTTACACAAGTCCAAGTACAACCATTTAGCTAGAAGGGGGGACAAACAAACTTGACTCTAACAAAAAAATCAGTTAAAAGCTTAATATTTCGCAAACGGATGCCTGAATAAAGGTTAAAAATGGTTTTCACAAACTTACAATATTTTTGAAAGACCTTTCTAACGATAGCCCATAACATGGGGTAGATGAGGAAAAAAAAACATCCCCACTTTACGTGTAGGGGAGGTACCCTAAAAAAATATATTTTATTTTACCACTTTGTCGGCATGATTAATATGTATACATATGCCAAATTACAGCTTTCTAGTACTAACCGTCTCTGAGCTAAGCCGCGGACAGACAGACGGACGGACAGACAGACAGACAGGCGGACACGGCGAAACTATAAGGGTTCCTTGTTTACTGCGGCACCCTAAAAAGCAGCTAAGTTTTCAGTTACCTTCTGCTGTATGTTTTATTAATTGTTTGGTGATTTCTTTAAAAAAAATTATCATCATAATAAGCAAAACTACATTTTTCTACCCATTAATAAATAAGAATGCCATTTGAATTACCAAATCAATTTGGATCTTAATCCTACCATTATTTTCTTAGCTTTTCAACCGCGTTTCATTTTACTTTTTATTCCGTCATGAGTTCATGACCCTACAGTAAATGCCTATCAGGGCTTTACCAATCTCTGATTTTCATTAGCAGTATTATCTTGAGTCATATACGTGAGACTATGCCTGCGTGCAGGCTTGCGCACGCGCTTCGTGTTTCGGATGCGTTCGTACGTGCACGAGTGCGATACGAGAAGTAATTCTTCAATGAATTTACTCGTCATCGGGTGCGATATTGATCTTTTGATACGGGGAATGGACGTTGCATTTTTAAATAGTACGCTTCGTGATAACTCTTTAAAAAGCTGTTTTTATTAAGAGCAGCAGTGGTGTTTGATTATCTGGCTTCTAGTTAGAAGATCCAGATAAAAAAATGATGAAAATATAAATGTCAAGAAAAGAGTTTTGGTCCTTCTGAACGCGTAGCATGACAACCATAGAAACAATCAATTACAAATAGTAAGTTTAATAAAAGGTCCGAATTCCTCGACCATTTTTTAAGCCCTGTGTTTATTGATGTGGATGCTACTGTTCATTGCTCTCTTGACACTATGCCGTGATGTTGTTTAGCAAAGCAATCATATATAAATAAAATATATAATAATATAAATTAAAGTCGTGATGGCCCAGTGATTAAGGCCTCGCCTCTCATGCACGAGGTTGTGGGTTCAAATCCGGGCAAGTACCAATGTGACTTTTCCAATTCATTTGTACTTTCTGAGTTTATCTTGGAGATTACTGACATCGGTGAAGGAAAACATCGTGACGAAACCTGGACTTATAGTTAATATAAGTCTGAAATCGCCAACCCGTCTTGAGCAAGCGTGGTGATCAATGCTCGTTCCTACTCTATATGAGAAGAGGCCTTTGCCCTGCAGTGGGACAGTAACAGGCTGATATTATTATTATAAATTAAAGACTACGTTGAAGACAAGGAAGTTTGACAATAATTCCTTCTGCTTCCCTGGTACGTCATTAACGGCAAATTATGTAAGAGTCTATTAACTGCTCCCAAATTACCATGTTTTTTTTTTTACATTCTGCCGTGACATGATGATCCTATTATTTGAAATTATATACCTACAATTTAATTTCATATTAAATTGTGGGTATATGTTGTAGGTATACGGAAGAATAGACAAAATGACAGATTGTGATCGTTTATCTGTCATTTTGTCTATTCTTCCGTGGACAAAACCGGTTTCTATTGTGGTTTTGCTAAGCGTGCAGGTGACAGTGCTGTATTAAATTCAAATAGGTAGTACTACGTACTAAATATTCGTTTCTTCTAGGTATATCCCAATTTCTGTCGATGCAGTAGCTCCTCCAAGATTGTTAGCAGCCAAAGAGACCAAAAGTGCCACCGAAGACGCCGACAGCATTACTTGCTACTCGCTGATAATTGACGTTACGTTTTCAACCATAGAGTCAAGGTCTATGTTAGTGGGTGGGTGTGTGTGAGTGTGTGTTCAGTCCTACCGTTTTAAACTCGTCTGTTTTCTGCTAGGTATAGCCAACTTCCTCTCGATGCAGTAGCTGATTCAAGATGGTTGGTAGCCAAACGTACCAAAAGTGCCACCGAAGCCGCCGACAGCAATACCTAATTACTGCTCGCTGAAGATTGACGTTACGCTTTCAACCACAACGTCAAAGCTCCATGTGTAGTATGCAGTACTGTCATTTTAAACTGGTGTGTTTTCGAAGCTGCTTATGATGTCCTTTAAACTAACAAATCCTTCGTCCATTCTTAAACACTTACCGAAATTATTCTTAGTAAATAGCTTCTCAGGCGTAACATCAGTCTTCTGATGGACTGGACTGCCGATGTACTCCGCGACTCCTTCCTGCTTCAGCTCCGGGAATTGGGTGAAGTACTGCTGCACTTGAACTTGACCTATACGATCTGTAACAAATAAATGATACGTCAGTCGGCATTTTGATTTATATGATTTGCTTAATTTTGGTAATTATTGGAAAAGGCCTTGTCCAGCTGTAGCCGTCCTTTAGTTAGTATGCTGATGCGATAAAAAAAATAAAAATATGTTTTGTTTTATATAATCCTACATGGGCACTTATGAAACGTCAGAAGCTAGGTGTACGGTTCCAATTGGTCGTTTCCTATGAAGAAGAGCCGGCAAGAAACTACACGGTTACTCTTTAAAAAACGATTGGCTTTTACAATATTTTCAAATAACAGTGTTAATAGGTATTGGGAGGACAGTGTAGGTCTTTCAACAAGTACCAGGTACTTTACAAAATAGAAAATGGTTAACAAACCTACAGTCCACCAAATATAAACCAATTTTAAACGAAATGATATGATTGCTATTACAACTGTAACAAATCTGAATAATTATCATGTACACAAAAGCAACGAATAAAAATATGAAATTAAATTGTAGGTATATAATTTCAAATAATAGGATCACCATGTCACGGCAGAGTGTAAAAAAAAAACATGGTAATTTGGGAGCAGTTAATAGACTCTTACATAATTTGCCGTTAATGAGGTACCAGGGAAGCAGAAGGAATTATTGTCAAACTTCCTTGTCTTCAACGTAGTCTTTAATTTATAATAATAATATCAGCCTGTTACTGTCCCACTGCAGGGCAAAGGCCTCTTCTCATATAGAGTAGGAACGAGCATTGATCACCACGCTTGCTCAAGACGGGTTGGCGATTTCAGACTTATATTAACTATAAGTCCAGGTTTTGTCACGATGTTTTCCTTCACCGATGTCAGTAATCTCCAAGACCAACTCAGAAAGTACATACGAATTGAAAAAGTCACATTGGTACTTGCCCAGATTTGAACCCACAACCTCGTGCATGAGAGCGTCTTAACCACTGGGCCATCATGACTTTAATTTATATTATTATAATATTTTATTTATATATGATTGCTTTGCTAAACGACATCACGGCATAGTGTCAAGAGAGCAATGAACAGTAGCATCCACATCAATAAACACAGGGCTTAAAAATGGTCGAGGAATTCGGACCTTTTATTAAACTTACTATTTGCAATTGTCTGAGCTAAAGAGTTATATATTCAACCATTGAAGTTGGTGTTAATGTGAAAATGATAGCACTCGAAAACTTGCTCTAGTAATAGGAAAGAGGAAATGCAGCTAAACGCAGTTCGAGAGATTTACCAAGTATTTCAAGTATTAGTATTTCATTTGTCGAATGAGTGGATGTCAAATTACATAATTGAAACGCTTTGCAGAACATTCTTTCTTAGTTATTTTTTATGTCATTGTCTATACTAGACAAAAAAAAGATTGGAGCATAGCCGCTACGAGTTCCTTCCACAAAAATGTAGGTAGGTATCAAAAATTTATAAAACAAAAAGGGATAAGGGTTCTCAACAGCCATCCAAACGAAAACGTCGTATGAGAATTAAAGCCGAAAATTTCATATTTCCTAAAACATCGGACGGAAACCACTAAACACCCCACCCCTGGCGTGTCAACACAAAGAACTGTAAAATCCGTGCAATTTGTACCCTCTGCCGCTGGCGTGTAGCGTATATACTTATCGATTTATCGCAAACACGGCTCGTGTTTTAAAAAGTCAAGTAGCACGCCACCAAGCAGTTTTAAGGTTTCGCTCCACGTGTCACGGTTCAATTTCTGTTGATCCCAAATCGGTGTATACGATCTGCCCGTTCGGCGGCGGTGTGTAAAAATGCCGTCTTGTCGTGGGCACGCCGCCCCTCCCTCGGCGACATTTTTACAAGAGGGGGAGGGGGCCACCCGCGGACGCTCCCGTCATTTCGTTGTCATCCAGGGCTCCTTTTTGCGCGATCACGGCGCGAGCCTCCGCCGCGACAATACTGTTCACAATTTTTATTCTTTTCGAAAAGAAAATACGAAAAAAAATATAGGCCCGTAGAGAAAATGACGAACAATGCCGCCCTTCGGCGAGATTACCGCCATCAGAAAATGAATGCTTTGTTACATCCGTCCAACGGGATGTTTTCAGTTGTTACTTGTTACATTAGACTTGTCATTTCCATTAGGGTCTGGCTAGGCATGAAAAGTTGCCGAACACAACGGTCGGCTACGTCGTTTCAATTTCAGAAAGTACATTGCGATCCTTTTTTTGCTGCCATTACAAAGATATTTTAACGAAACATTTGGAAATACAGCTATTTTATACAAGCAATCTTTTTAGGTATCGTCTTACCGTTTTATGCTAATGACAATGCTTAGAAATGTTACCAAAAGCGCTAGTAAAATACGCCTGCTCATAAATTAGAAGCACAAGGAAACGACAGTAAAATATTACTTTCGAAAGCAGAAAGTTCTTGGTTTTTTTTGGTGAAATTAAGTTTTATATTGCGGGCCTCGTGCCTAAAACAGCGCCTTGCGGGAACCCATCTAAGGGCACGCAGGTTAAAGAAAGTTTGTCATGGTCAAATCTAAGATGAACTTAGGTTGACTGATTATACAGACTGACTGATCTATGGTTAAGATAGCATTAAGTGTACTTCTGGTTACAAAAGAGTTAAAAGATAAAAACGATAAACACGTTGTTAATTAATAAAGCAGTGAGCGGTGATAGCCTAGTTGTGACCGTCGGACTGCCAAGTCATAGGTTTCGAGTTCAAACCCAGGGCTGACCTCTGACTTTTCGGATTCATGTGCGAATTATATAATTATCACTTGCTTCAAAAACGGTGAAGGAAAACATCGTGAGGAAACCGGCATGCCTTTTTTTTTTTGTGGGTGGGAAGTTATCACATAGCTTCTCCCGCTGTGGGCGGAGCGGGAGGGCGTGTCAGACTTTTACTGACTAAAACCCACCCGTGTTCCTTCCGTTGCCTGTGTGCCGGGGCCGCGATATCCCTTTCGGACAAACTCGCAACCCCGGCAGGCATTGGCCCTTACGGACCCCGTCAGTTGGTGCTGACATCTCTTTGAGGCGCGCGTGGAACACAACGCGCCGTCGACCCGGGCCTGGTCCTTATTGGACGGCGAGCTACCCATTGCTCACCGTCCGCAAGCCCGCGCCTACGGTGGCCGGAAGTCGGCTCGCGACTCCCGACGCCCGGGGCGTCTCCTGCGGCGACTAGGGGCGCGAGGGCGCGAATCTTGCCTCTCCCTCGCGCGCTCCGCCTCCTCCTTCGCGAGCATTACTGCTTCGCAGAAGGAAGTGACGGCCTCCCATGCACTCTCGCTCCGGACCATGGCCTGAACCAGAGCCGGACGCGAGAGATCGCCGCCGCCAATCGCCTCCGTGAGGACACGGCGGTGCTCCGCCCAAGCCGGGCAGAACTCCACCGTATGCTCCACCGTGTCCTCCGGGCGATCTACACAGTGGTGAAACCCGGGCGTTTCCTTGCGCCTTATACGGAACAGAAATCACCCGAAACAGCCGTGTCCAGTGAGGACCTGCGTCAGGCGGAAGGCGAGGACGCCGTGGCGCCTCTCTAGCCACTCCTCAAAGAGGGGAAAACCGGCATGCCTGAGAAATATTTCTCGACGGCATATGATGCCAAGTCAGATCCCATGGGAGGCTTTAAAACTCTGACACCAGGTTAGTCACTAACCACATGAAAAGCAGAAGAAGAATTAATAAAGCTTGTAAAAAGCGAATCTAATGCTAACAGCCTAGATTAGCTCATGAAGACATCAACGGACAAAAACTAAGCTGAGCTAAATCATCTACTTCGGGGAAAAATAGTCTGTATTAATAAGGAATTGTGATCCTCCTCCTCCTCAATCTATCTGCATTCCCGTGATGGTGATTTTTACTCATATGATTGCTATTTGTAAGGGATATATACGTAGAAGGACCTACGGAATTACGTATTATTAGAACGCCCTTAATCAGCGGCAAACGCTACGGGGCTAATTTATACCTAGCACCCGTAGTGTTCTCCTCAAAAACATAAAATCTTCAATAAAACCCCATATAGATATTCACTATATTCATTTTTATTTCATAACCTATACAATTTCACAAGGACAACCAGATTTATTTTGTGTTTCGTCTTTTTTAGACCAATACGGAAACCATAGATCGTAAAACGTTTTTACGATAAGTCACAATGGAATGATGAATCGACTCGCTGTTTCAACGATAAACATACAAAATATATGGAGGACATAAATGAGGCTGTTATACCCTTGCCAAATATAGGATTTCCATAAATCAGTGAAAATGATGCAATGCCACGCTTGGCGAACAGTAGGGGAAATAAAACTTTCGAGACTCGTAAGCAACTTGGCAAAAATGTACCTAAATGAGTACTTCAAAATAATTCAGATAGAACTTCTAGACCAATATAAATAGATACATTTTCAAAATTTTCAGCCTTATAAGTTATGATGATGATGGTGTTAAAACTCAAAAATATTATATTCTTTAATTATTATACCTTCTTCACTACTAACTATCAGATTAGGAGACTTGGCTTAATGCATTTAACATTTCATAACTGCTATATGTAAGTACACAATATATTTTGAATTAATCTGTTGGCAAAACACGCGAAATATTTACGAAACTTTTAAATTCTATCGGCATCGATAGTGTGAATGCTCTGGAATATTTTCACAGCGAAAACATGGAGGGCGTACAAAAGTTTAAATAAAGCCCGACACTGTCGAAACTATTACTGGGATGGTATTTTTAGGAATATCTATAGTGTACCATCTGACCCGACAGACGTTGTCCTGTCCAAATTTCGATAATTGATACGAAATTTCCATAGAAAATGCACTTTCAGTTTTACAACTTTTCAAATTTTAAAACAATTTTTGCCAAATCGGTCCAGCCGTTCTGAAGTGACGCTTACCAACGAACAGCATTTTATTATTATTATTTTTTCCTGCCCGTTCCTCTCCATAGGAATCTACTACAATTCGGAAAGGCTTTTAGCTTCATTTTTCTGACTGACCGATTCATTGATAATTCAAAAATTTCATTAAATTTGAGCTTTTTGAGTTTTATCTATCTGTCACTTCGATCAATCGGTCTTTTTTCAATTTATCTAAGACGCCGCTAAATCTGGATTTCATGGTCTAAAATCTCCAACATACAGTGAGCAGTCTTGGTATTACATAAGGCTTTTAATTCTACTTTACTTGAGAAGACCCCTTTGGCCCCTTGCATTTTGACAGTCACAAGCTCATATTATTTGCATTTCCTTCATTTCGTTAGCTCACGTAGTCAGAGTTAGTGCTCATATACACGAGGAGCACGTTGTCGACGGCAATCGCCGACGCGTCGCCGGCTGCAGTTGGACGCGTCGGCGACTGTCACCGACCAGTGTCAACGGCTGCGGTTGCTTCTTATTTTACCTGTACAGTAACCCAACATCAAACTTATTGCAACGACGATAAAGATCACTGTGATTTAAAAAACTAGTAAAATAACTGAAAGTGTATTTTTTTCAACTTTCATTAAAAAGCTCTATAATTCTCTACTTCTCTCTCATTTTCAATGCCATCAATACGATCTTATCCTTTATCCAATTCAAAAATTTCGCCGCCTGCTGCTCAAAGGACCAAAAAGGAAGATTCAACTGTTCAGTACGTTTATTTTCTTTCTTTCTTTCAATAAGTGGTGATATGATTGGCGGCGAAGTGCGGCTAAGACAAAGCTTTGCGGCTGTGCCGATTTGTATGAGGATCGCGTTACGCCGCTTCTGCCTCGCACGCTTTCATGTCTGTGAAAAGACCTTAACCCTACACTGGTCTTTGAGTTCGCCGCTGAGGATTTAAGTTGTTTATCTTTACGCTTGTTTTGTTAGTTAAATATGTGTAGGTGGACTGTGATATGTTGTCTTTTATAACTAATATAAGGCATGGCCCCGATGGGGTTTTCTATCGACAAAAATGACGGACTTCATACAAACTTTCATCGCCGATTAGACCCCTTTAGAGAATGAATTTCATAAAATCTTTCCTTATTGCTCACTTTCGTTACATAAGGAACTTTTGTGCAAAATCTGATGATTTGGCAACGTCGCAAATAGCTGTCAAAAATTTACCTGTTTTGATTAATTAGGCAATATTAATGTATGGAAATAAGGAATGTGGCTAACTAGTGAACTAGAATATTATAATGAATTGAAATTATAACATTGAATTTGATTTTGTACCCATTTTAGGTGTAAAAAAGGCATTTGGAAAGTTTCCAAATACTTTTTTTAGATCTTACTCTAAATATTTAGTGTTACGATATTAATTATTGCATTTCATAATCAATATTCTAGTTCGCTTGTTTTCTAGTTAGCCACATTTCTTATTTCTATATAGTAATATTGCAAAATTAATCAAAACAGCGAAATATTTGACATCTATTTGCGACGTTGCCCACTTTCAGAATAAACGCTCTTAAGCTGTACGTTGTCTATCAGTGAATGAATGACTTGATTATTAAGTAAATAGATTGCTGGTACTTTGGGAATATTTAGAATTTACACAAAATATACATCAGCCACTGGAGAATTCGCTTGGCACTGAGCTGTAGCAATCTAAGGAAACATAAATATCGCCAACCGTCTATTTCGACATTGGCTATTATTTTAGACTCAAAAACTTTAAATCCGTGATAGGTATTCATATACAGCTTGATTTCAGCTGAAAATATACACTAGAAGAATATCCTACCTATATGAGCGATTTTAAAATGAAGGGGCTCGTGACTAAGCAAAACAGCCGCACGAGTTTATGGATTAGGTTAAGCTACGCTTCCCGCGGTCAGTCCGTGGATGGGTGGCCATCTTAACATACCTAGACTCCTCCGTGCCTCGGAAAGCACGTGAAGCCGTTGGTCCTGGCTGTCATTCTTGGATCTTTGACAGTTGTTACGAAGCCCAAAAGTCTGACAACCAGTCTTACCAAGGGGTATCATATTACTCAGTAACTGGGTTGTGGAGGTCAGATTCGCAGTCGCTCCATGTAAAATACTGGTATTTAGCTACATCCGGTTAGACTGGAAAACGACCCCAACTTAGTTGATTCTATTCTAAGTATTATAGTCTACCTAGGTTCTGGTTTTATGGACAACATCGGTAATAATATGGGATTATTTAGTGAGTTCCTATCCAAAGTACTAATAAATCTGACTGCTCTATTTCGAAGGTGCTCACAATTGATCGGAAATACCTACATTAAACTTTTAGTGGTTTTGAAATCTAGAGAATTTTGAAAACTATTGTGGATTGGGACGTAGTATATTTGTTGAGATTATTGTGGCTACACTGATCAAGCATTTCAAATTTCTACCACTTTTCTATACTAATAATATTATAAAGAGGTCTGCTATTTAATTACGCAACACATTTTCGTAAATGATTAAGACTAATCTGTTTCATTTTGACAGTTCAACAACATTTAATGCGTTATTTACGTTGACGAGCAGATCTTTATTTTTCGATCTTATTAAGTAAAAATATCTGAATAATTTTGAAACAGATTGCTAATCCACGCAATCTGTTCCAAAGTTATTCAGATTGTGACTGATTGATTTAAGAGTTTGTATGTAGGGGGTAATATTCGGAACTTCTGATCAGATTTCGAAAATTCTTTCACTAATATTGGAAGTTACAGTATTGCCGAGTGTCATAGGATATATTTTATTTTAAAATAGGAAATTTCACGAGGACGAAGTCGCAAGCAGAAGCTAGTAATGAATAAAGAAAATAACTTAGTGAGAGTAAGTAAAATACATCTTAATTCTTAAAAGATAAAGTAGAATTTAAAGTCACTTTAAGCCTCTGTTCTATTATTCAAAAGAAGTCACATTTTCAAGTAACCCAAACCTTCTTTCGATCACTTTTAAAATTCAAACATAACATTCAAAATCGATAGAACTCATCGTAAAAATAAAGCACGTCACGCTTACGACTTTATAGGCTTTTAAAATGCGTGTACAGCACATCGATTTGTACGAGAACTCTTTAAAACCACATAAAATATTTGAACTGATTTTTATTTGGTGGTGGCATTTTTTTAAGAGGCAAAGTTTCCGTGCTTACTACACGTTATCGGTAACCGATCGTATCCGTTACTTTCGTGTCGAGCGTGATTCAACCCTTTATCTAGATCGGGGTAGGTAGTGACGTCGCCGGTAAGCGCCGCTCTGTATTTCATTACCACAAAAATTATTCAATATTCAATTATTCATCGCGCATCGGCCGGTCGAAGGATCACTGATTAGAAGTTGTTGGAGCTTTTTAGGTGTTTAGTCCTTTGAGCCGAGGCGAGAACTTTTAGATAAAATACATTCTTGCTTTTATTTGCATCAGTCAGTCTGTAGAGAACCTGTGCCAAAGTATGTTATCGATTTAATGTTCTAAATCTCCAAGTGCAACACTAACAATCAGATGAAATGCTTCACATTGGGGTCGAAAAATATTTTAGCTCAATTTGGTCCTTAGATCCAAGAAGAAACACTTGTGCAAGTGTTTTCATGAAATAAAGCCGCTGTCTTGTCTGTAGTAAACATAGCATGCTTAATATTGATGGTCATACCAAACCTAGGGGTTTGTATTGCCACTTTATATTTAACAAACCTCGCAAATAAAATGTTATTTTCCAAAAAACCACGAGGTTCGACGAAGTCAATCCCATTTATTGCATTTTGCGTTAACAATAAGAGCTGTAGTTTTGTTATGAGAAGTGATTGGGTCTGATATTAAAACAACAATCATCGTAAAATGTCCTGTCTTTTCTTCAAATAGTATATATTTATGAATAAGATTCCTATGTATGAGGCAGTTGAATAGCTTTGTTTGTGCAAACAGTAATTTCGTTTCGTCTAATATGCGTGGCACTAACAAATATGACCTTAATTTGCGAAGTATTTTTGGCAAAACACGGCAGGAGCTCAATAACCTATCTTTATACTTTTGCATTAACAATTGGAGACAAAGTTAATCTTTTCGCATCAAAATCACCAACATTTCATATCTGCTGACATTTATAATATCCGCAACTCATCTTTGATCATAAAACAAATACCAAACCGAATACTAACCAATCTCAAATAAACCTCAAACAACGCCATATTTGAAGCCCTCCAACGTCCAATACAGCTCCTCTCCAACATCAATGCCCAAGAAAATTGATAACCAGTAATTTTAGAACAATAATTGAGTACGAACAAAAGGCCACGTCTCGCCCAAAACGTAACACAGTACAAAGGTAAGGAAATAGCCAGTTTCAGTGGCGTGCTACACAAAAGGAATAATATTAGACGACCACAATGGCGCTTTGATGCCGGGGAGCCGAATAAAAAACGGATGTGTCAATAATTAACTGTGTGATCCGACGTATTTGCCCGAGGCCATCGATTCGGTGCTTTACCGAGCCGGTTTATTAAAAAAAATATAACGTACGCACATTGTGATCGGACAAAGGGGCGAAACTTTCGCTCGCAGCTAAAACCGTGGTATGTTTTTGTTGGGGTGAAAAATATTACACCCTCGGGCGTGTATGTGTCGGGCGGGCGTTTATATACCACGGTGTATATAAAGGGCGGGTTGTCAACCCTAATGGGAATCTGAATTGCCCATTAGTATTAACATTTGATTAGCATCGCAAATTGACATGCCAATGTTCAAAGGAACACTGCATGTGGCAGATTGTTTGCTTTTGTGTTACGAGTTTATTTCACTTAGGTACCAATTTTGCTGTTAAATTACGTGTAGCTAGAGAAAACAGTTACAGATTTCTACTGGGTTAAGAAAATACTCTGGCATGATGACTTTTTGGTTCTTAGCTCAACTCAAGATTAACTTCGCAAAATGTAGCCAGTGGTACTTCAATCGAACTCGCTGTAACAGAAAGGATTTTAAAATAAGATAAATGAGCTGCCCAGTCATTATTTCAGTACTACAATGAGCTCATCGTAGTCAACAAAATATCACGACAAAATGCAAAATAATTCCGACATTACGCAGCAAAGTAATGCTTGATTCAATTATGACGCGCTGGGAGATTAAAGCTCGAAATTTTGTCGCTGACCAAAGTACTTACTAGTGTCATATAGTGACTTGTTGAAATTAAATATCCAACACGATATAATATTTAATTACAACACATTTGTAAAGCTTAACAAAAAGTCTCAAGCCGAACAATCACGACGCAATCGGAGCAAATCCGCATCAATAGTAAAGGAGGGTAGGTAGATAGATACTACGCACAATTCGAGCCCACCCCCACGAGAATCAGGAAATTCATCTCGCTAATCCACCGTCCGCTGTGAATAGTAAAAGTGATGGGGCTATTCATTCCGAGGGGGTGTAAGGGTGGCGGAGGGGGTGAAAGCGCTAAAATTTAATAAAGCAGCCTCGTCATGACCAGGCTCGCGATTAATTACGCACAAGAGGCTAGTAATGATACCTACGTAGGGGACGTCGCTTCATCTATTATTCATGAATGATCTGTATAATTTTGTTTATGATTTTGATTTGTTGTGTGCTGTTTAAATTTGTTGGTGCGGTGTTGTGTTATGAATTTCGACTGTTTTGCCAGATGTGTTGTGTATTGGGATTTTCTGGTCATTGAGCGTGGGTTAATCAACCTGTGTTTCCGCTTTCCAGTCATTGAGTGGAAGCTTGCCATAATTTTTAGTTTTGGTTTCCAGCGTATTTTCAGGATATTTTTTATTTGGATAAAATGTCATATAGAAATCTAAAAGATTTCTACTTTTTTTTTGCAGTGTTCGATTAGATCTTCTTTTTTGGATGTTGTGATGAATATCAAAATACAAAACGCTCTGTTTTCTATGGTTAATTTATCCGCCATGTCCTTGTCCATTTAAAGGTGACTTTTAGCGTGCTTTTAACACATAAAAGCAAAAGTTTCAACTACGGATTGCAAAGGTTGATAAAATGGCAGTTCATCAGTATCAGTATCAATAATAAGAACCGTGGCATTGGCGCCGAACGCTCGACGCTCTTTAGCAATCGCGTGAGGCGTCGTAATGTAATGCAAAATTGCGATAAATTAAAATTATATTGATTTTGCGATAAAGGGTATCACAATATCGATTTTATGTAACTGGTTGTTGTAATTTTTCCGCGGATTCAGGCTGATTTACTTATTTGGTCTTTTGAATGAAAGTTTTAAAGTACTTAGAATCTTACAGTCCTTTGTTCCGCCTAGTATTAGTTAAGCAAGATCTAAAACGATCAATTTTATTTCTCTTCATTTTTATTTCTCAGCAAGATTTATATGAATGTAACAACCTTTCAGATTATGGTGACGAGTTCGATAGAGATGATTACTAAGAAGGGTTTTAATGAACAGAAGAAACACATTCTGAAAAAACCGTGGACCTTAGCCACTATTTAAGTTTAACAAAAAGAAAGTAAAGATTAAGGACAATGGACATAAAGCTCCAGAAAGAAATAACGCAGCAGAACAATTAAAAACAATTGCCGTGTTTTTCATGAAAACACAAAATAGGTACCAGGTAAACAGAACAATTCAGTAGTAGTGCCTACATAAAAGTATGCGTTAGTAGGTAGGTACCTACATTGTCTCAGCATACAAATACTTATTTACCTAAGCATGTATACTAGTAATCTAGGAGAGCTAAGTGCCTTTGGAGACCCTTATATGGTTTTATTTCATGATCGCGGGTACTTGACAGTTAGGTATTGTGGCTAAAGATAAGTATGGAAAGCAAAAATGATTTATGGTAAAATATTGCTTACCTATTGGTACTTTAACATACCCAGTGAGAATGTGCTAGCTGGTATACAGGGTGGCAGGGATATCGACGAAAAATTTCAACACAGGGGGTTCAGAATCATGTACCGAATCCATGGTATCAGTTTTCACGTCGATGTCATGCCATCCTGTATATTAGAGGAAGTGAAAGAGTCAAAGGACGGTAACGACGTTTTACAGCTTGGTCAAAAAATAATGGTACAGTCAATCATTTACCGAAACTAAAATATAAAATTTCACATAATGTCAGAAGCTAGGTGCACGGTTCCAATCGGTCGTTTTCTATAGAGAAGGACCGGCAAAAAACTCCGCAGTTATACTCTTTACAATCAGAATCAGATTAGTATCGAATTAAAATGACGGTTACTATGGTGTTGTGACTTGAGGTTCAAACAATATTTTTACTGCCATACCTACTTTCATAATAACTTTTATTGTGAACTAATCAATGTGTAAACAGACTCTTAATTAAAAGTCAGTCAGTCACTTAGTCTTTTATTTTAGTAAAATCAGGCATATTACTTCAAGGTGTGTTTGTTTGCATTGGGATTAGCACGACTACATTGTCAGTGAAATGTCTTTTGAATTTCGGTTCATTCACACATTATTTTTTCTCAGAACCGTACCAACAATTTAAACGAATAAACATTGAAAACTCGACGACACTCCAAGCAACTGCACATAAGTCTACAAAATAAAAAAATAAAGAAAATTACACACATAAAATGCAGTATTAGACGCACATACGCCAAGTTTTTTTTAAGAGGAAACTCGAGTGGCAAGGCTGCGTGCACACGGTCGGAACGCTCGACATAACGACATCTTTTGTCGAGTCGTACGGTGAAAAGTGGCTCGCTCCACGCTCGGTAATCCGCGCCAAGCTGAGTGTTTCACATCGCTCGCTCTTCATTCAGGACCCTTCAACTTAGCTGCAGGACTTAGTACAAGAATTACGCGTGCCTTATTTACTGGGGTTGCTTATGTGATGTTTGTTATGTTTTTGGTAGATTTTGGTATATTGTCAAGTGTGTAGAAGTAGTGCTATTATACCTATAGGTGGGTGTTTTGAATTTTGGGACAAGGAATTAACGATATCAAAGCACTCAAAAATTTAAAATTCAAAAACTATCAACTTTTTAACTTCATTCACTTGAGCATTACAATATGACCATTGACCACAAAAAATCATAGCATAGGTTTTATATTGTTTTGTCACATAATTATGGCACAACAACTTGCTTATAAATCCTATCATAAACAAAGAATAAATAAATAAAAACTCAGCCTACACTAAACAATTTTTCGTACCACACCTCACATTTACCTTCATTATTTTCTACAGGCAACTCAAAACCCAAGACCTCACCGCATCGTCGGCGTATCGTCCCGTAATTGGCGCTCAAGTGGCAATTAGCGTGCTCGACTCTGTCGCTCGCCGTTCTGTACCCTGCCTTACTTCTCTTGTTATTTGCGAACTAGTGTTTCAAATATAACTGGGGAGATTTTACCACAGAATAGTAGTTTTACCTAAATACTCGACGAGTGTCCGATTTTACGGAATTTTGTTATCCGTTTAATTGGCGCGTAGTTTTTGGATTTGTTACGAAGTAGTTTTTGGCGATTCGCTTAATTATTTTGGAGATATTTTGTTTTCGAAGCTAGTTTTATCTTTAGTTGCAGCTTTTGTCGAGAGTCCGATTATACGGAATTTTGTTATCCGTTTAATTGGCGCGTAGTTTTTGGATTTGTTACTAAATAGTTTTCGCTCAATTATTTTGAAGATATTTTATTTTTCGAAGCTAATCTTTATTGCTGCTTTTCTGCATCGGAATTTTTATTAAATTACTGATACTAAATACACAGTAAAAAAATGGATGATGGCTGCAGTTGTGTTTGGAACTGCGTCAAATAATTTGCCAGAAAATCTTGCATTATAAAAGTGACGAAAGAATAAGTAGGAAAAATTTTGAAAACATCTAAACTTAAATTAGTTTCGATAGAGCGCACGTTTCTCAAGCATGATCGGGGTTATTTATACATGTTTAAAAAGTGCCAAAAACCAGTGAAAAAGCCTGTCTTTAGAAAGCGTCAAAAGATAGTTCCGGAGCCTTCCATATAATTGTTTACCTTCAAAGGTAAAAAAAATATAAACCATCACTAAATCCAACAAGGAAACATCCAAACTACATCCATTTTCGTATTTCGTAACGACATCACGCCAAAAGAGAATACATTATCAAAGCAGAAATATACATAAGATATAAATAGCTCAGGCTTATTACAAGTCTTTGGTTTTACCTATTGTTGGTGGGTAGTCAGATATTACCTCAGACTAGATAGAGCGCTGCGAACAATACAGTGAAGCATGCCAAAACTACACCGCCGCTCTGTGCATACACGCTCACACGCACACATTTACAACCTTTTACAGGGACGCTAAAATCAAACTACATCACACAATGTGCACACATGTTTACGGAACCGGCTTCACTTCACTGTTGACAGCGCTCTGTCTTGGTTTTTATTTGGTCTGAGCATAGAAATATAAATAACTTCTTTCTTTTATCTATGGGTCTGAGAATATTACTTACAATATTGTGTAGGCGTTCTTTTAACTATGTCTTATATATTCTTCCCCTAAATATTGTCCTTATGCCACCCACGCCACGGTTAGAATTTATGGAATGTTTGCGAGAATTTGGATGAGAAGTTATTTTAGCACTTAAGTGATTTTTTTTATTCTTTATTAACAAAAGGGGTTTTTAACCATAAGTGTATGCCAACCCCATCGTACATTATCAACTATTTAACTTTAATTAAAGTAACTTATAAATTGACTTAAGTGAGGACTCGGTTTCTTAGAAAAGCGGTGGCCGCACTTAACGGCCGCATTGACGGCTGTCATGAAAATGATGACAGCAGCAAAGATTTAAATCGTTAGATTCGCCCTACAACGTCAAAAGATAGTCGCGTTTCTGTTTCGTTTTGATTGATGACGTAAGCAGTTAGAAGGTCCTATGATTCTATGTTATTGTGAGCTTATCTTGTATTTAATAACATTCAGACTCGACCCGCCATGTTGTGAATTAAAGTATGATTCCGAACCCCGCTGCTCGCGGCAGTGCTATCGCAGCAGTGCTGCCGCGTCACTACTGGTCCCCATAGATTTTCTATAAGTTTATATGAGACTAGTTGCTTCCGGCGGTTTCACCCACATAAGTCTCTATCCCGTGGGAATATCAGGATAAATAGTATCCTATGCTAATCCAGGTCATGGTCTACCCATGTGCCAAATTTAATACAAATCTGTTCAGCCGTTTTAGCGTGAAAGCGTAACAAACAAAAAAACTCACTTTCGCATTTATAATATTAGTTAGGATTACATTCCGAGCACGCCAGCAATGTCGCACTGTGGAAAGAAAAAAGGTACTTGATTTTTTCAGATTAGGTGTCGTTTTTTTACAAAGAAATAACGGCACAAAATCTCGGTATATGACGTATATCAAAAAATCATAAATAAATAGTTACATCACCGTGTGCAAGGATAAAACGGTTATTCTCTCCGTTCCGAAGATATAAGCATTAGCTCCATACACTTTTTTTGCAAAAAATATATAAGTTGCCAATTTGCCTATCAGATTGTATCCTATGATATATTTATGCATAATATTGGCTATTAGAAGCCATTTCAAGCAAAATCCCTACTGTCTTCGATAGCGTTTTTTCGATCCACAGTGTGTAGCGGCAGCACTGCTGCGACGGCACTGCTATGCGGTTTTGTCGCCCTGCCGCCACGGCAGACCAGTAAAGCGGCGTTTATCACAGCGATAACACGTGAATGTTGACAAGTAAATTGGCAAAAAAACAGCGAGACACCACGATCAGCAGGTGTTCGGAATCATACCTTTAGATAAGGAAGAATAAAAGCTTTGGCAATTATAAAACACTCATTTCTACTTTTAAAACCAAACGAATCCAACCCAATCTAGAACATGTGGAATTTGCAAATCTCGAATTTAGAACATACAATAAAAAAAATAAACGATATTACGTTCTAAAGTATAGATAGGTAAGTATACACCTAAAAACGATTTGTTAGACCTCTGATTAATGAACGAATGTAACACTAATAATAAACTTCTTTTTATTTTTTTGATGATCTGCGTATGTGTTGCGGAATGCATTAAGCCTCGCGCCATCTCAACTGTAGCTCAGCAAATAATCAAGAGTAGAAAAAGTGGTACCTAAAGTAAGCCGTCCTACGCGCAGATCTATATTATGTACATCACACAGCTACACATCAAGCTATACATTTCCAGTATAAGCTCACCTCGCATGGTACGGAAATCCTATACAATGCGAGATCAGCATAAACTGGAAATGTATAGCTTGATGTGTACCCGTGTGTAAAGGTTCAGCAGAACCTCTTGTATTTTCTTTATATACCTAGTCTTTGAGTATGGGAAAAATTGTGCTTAAAAATGTATTGGTGTACAAAATCGGGTGGCTAAATCAGTGTCTAAATAGTGTAAGTTCTCTCCTGTAATGAAGTATAACATCCTTATTTCTCCGAAGGGTTCGGCAAAGGGGTATCCACATTTCCACAGTTATGTTTTTTTAAGTACCATGTTATAGGGGGTGAGCCTATTGCCACCAACCAGGCCCAAATTCCAGACTCCGGACTGCTACTGAGAAATTCTGGATGGAAAAACCCAATATCTATGAACCGGCAGTTAAAAAAAAGAATATAATGTTGTTCATGACTGTATAGTATACAGAAGTAAGTAGTATAAGTTGTTCTGTTCATAAATATTTAACAATTTAATCCTGCATTGCAACATATGGCACTTCGAATAAATATCGTTAACTCCAGTAAATAATAAATATAAATTCATTAAGAATATAAAGTAATATTCCCCCGACGCAATTTACTTTCCCCTTAAACTACAAGATTTGGTCCGATCAGCTACATTTTAACGCTGGCGTATTCAGGCACCCCCGCGAAGACGGAGGCATCAATAATTGAATTTTGCGAACAGGGGAGGATCACTTCGACCCTAAGCCCTCCATTAATTGCTGGAATTAATTCGTCCTCTCAAAGTAAAGGTGGAATGGTATATGGATAGAGAAACGCTTAAATTGTCGATGATTTAAGTTTGCTTCAAGAGTGTAAATTGGAAAGTTTTCAATACTATACGTACGAAACTCTTTTAAGAGTTTAATGAAGAAGCAAAGTTAAACTCTACTGATTAGTATGAATTTAATTATTAAGTATTGTGTATTATTTGCCTCAGAGTTATAAGCACTTTGCGACACGACGAAGCTAGAAACTTCGTCAATATACTTATGCCATATGGCATATGCCGTTTGAGGATTCTTTACACGAAGGGAAACGCCAAACGAAACCGTATTACTAAGCCTCCTCTGTCCATCCGTCCGTCTGTCAGCGGGCTGTGTCTCTTGAACCTTAATAGGTGGACAGTTGAAATTTTTACAGGTTGTATATTTCTATTGCCGCTATAACTAAACATGAAATAAAAATACCATGCAAGAAATGTGTTTTTGGCGTTTCTTCTAAATGTTGTATGGTGGTACGAAACGTTTTATTTTTTTTTAATGGCCAAGTACGAGTCGGACTAGCACACGCTAATCGACTCGTACTTGGCCATTTTTTTTCATTCATTTACGTTTGCGGTGTCAGTTTTGCTCTTCAAACAAAGCTCGGAACTACTTACTCTAATTCTATCGTCCTTCCCTTGCATTGTACTATCTCCAAGCGTTATCCCGTCGCAGTGTGCGTCAGGCTTACTCTACGAGGGTGGCAGAGGGTCTAATCGTAATCGATACGTGCCCTGATGATCACTACAGCCACCCAGCACAAGTATTTCATTCTTTTGGGGAATTTCTCGTTATTGCAAGCTTGCACGCCGGCTTTTTGGAACATTAGATATTGGAATACCTTACTTTTACCGTCACTGATCGCTAGGTTTTATAGGTACTTACTTAATATCTATAGAATATTTTTTTCTTCGGCTTTCCCTCCTTCGAAAGAAACCAGTACCCTTATAATGTAGTTCACGATCAATCAGAATCTGAATCGTTATGAAACAGATTGCTAATCCATTGCTTCATAAGTTAGAAAAAAAAAATCAGCTCAACAACGTAAATAACGCAATGTTGTTGAACTGTCAAAATGAAACATATTAGTCGTAATCGTTTACGAAAATGTGTTACGTAATTAGATAGCTGGTACCTAATAGGTGTTGGAAGTTGGATTAGAATTCATGTTGTAAAATCTAGGTTTGATTGTAACATAGGAAACAGACGTGTCAAAATTTGGGGTCAAACTGAAATTACACTCGTAACAATTTTATTGACATTCCTTACTTGAAGAATACATTATTAGTGCGCGATGTTGGTATTCTTGGTCTATTTTTGTGTCATTGTATTTCTTTTGTGAAGAATATCTTCGTACTACAAACGAAATAATAAAGGCAGGGTCAGGCTAAGATTTTCAATTCTTGAAAGTGGGGTTTACGTCTTCTTCATGACATCATCACATCCTAACTAATGTTATAAATGCGAAAGTGCGAGTTTGTTTGTTACGCTTTCCCACTAAAACGGTTGAACGGATATGGATGATATTTGGCACATGGGTACACCATGACCTGAAAAAGGACATAGGATACCTTTTATCCCGATATTCCCACGGGATCGAGAGTTATGCGGGTGAAACTGCGGGACGCAGCTAGTAAATTATAAATATACCAGTAGAGACTAGAGACCCTAAACGAGTATATTGTTTCGTATCAAATCAAAATGATGCAGTCACACTAATATAAGATTTAAAACTATCATATAAGATCATTGATAGTAATAAAATGAGGAATCTCAAAGAACTTACAAGAAGAGTTCCTTGAAGAACTACGAGGATTAATCGTCGAGGTCAAAAAGTTCTGCTTAAAAACGGCTATCTTGACTTTAGAGCAGAGATATATGACACTGCCGGAGAAGTGCGCGAACCAACCTGCTCAGTAAAGCGCCCCTGACGCGAACCTTCCATACACTGAATGACACTGCTGATAGGATAGATTTATTTAATAGCTCTCTGAATGAATTCACAAAGGTAACATTGTTTGTATTACGTTATGCTAATATATAACTAGTAGCTTTAATTGTAATTTAGAATGTAACTAAAGACCACGCTACCGCATTAGGATTATTGCCTGTAATGATAGTTGTGTTTGTGATAAATAAATAAATAATAAATAAGTGTTCGGTATATACGAGCACATCCACATTCTATATCCTACAAATTGAGTCAGTTATTGAAAGATATGTAGACGCCTATAGTATTTATAACCAACTACGAAACAGCCTGAGGCCAAAACTTAACATATTCCTCTACGTTACCGATTATTAGGTGCTGTTTAAGACAAACACTTACGGAAGATATGAAAATATATTATCTTCATACTAGACTGATTTGATTTGGAGAAATTGCTAGAATTGTCTTTAGGATTTTTACAAGCAAAGATGTAAATATTTCTAGAGATTGACAGTCAAAGCTGTGAACTCTTTGAAAAAATAGCGTCTAACTGTTGGCCGTCAAATGCAAACATCTTTAGAAAAGCACAAGGACGTGATGCGAGTGTAAGACGTAACTGTCACGCACACCAGTATACAAAAGTTGCGTTGTTTGTTTTAGTTCTTTTGCAGCGCGACACTCTATCTTGACATATAAATAATGAAAGTGAACAAGGTTATGGTTATTAGTTAACTCACTGGAGTTAACTAATACATTTTTGGACATCCAAACCAAAAAAAAATCGAGACAATTTTCAACGCATGATATACAGGGTGGCAGGGAGATCGACGCGAAAACCGTTACCTTAGATTCAGTACATGATTCTGAACCCCCTGTCGATTTTTTTTGTCTTAAAACAAAAGCAGCTGTTCCATACATTTTGAGCGCGTAGGTAGATATTGCACTTTTCTATGAAACAGCAGATTTTTTTGTAATAACCGACGAATAGTTTCAACGCAGGGGGGGTTCAGAATCATGTACTGAATCCATGGTATCAGTTTTCGCGTGGATTTCCCTGTCACCCTGTGTTTTATTTCAAAAAAATAAAGCCTAGTATAAATATAATTTCGTCCTCTCGTATCACCTCCATGAATATCACTTTCAGTATCACATTGCATATCCATTTCACATACGAGCTATTCCGTCGCACAACGCGACAAGGGTGTTACCCACACCCTGGCCCGGCACATACACCCTTAGCCACAGCAACTTGCGTTTAGATGAAACGGCGCATTGGATTTTGAGCTTTATGTAGTAGTGATAGAGGTTGGTTTGGTGTCAAAAGTCTGTTCTACAGGACAGTGTTGTGTGGTGATTGTGTACATAGAGGGTGCGCCCCTTACTGTCACCGAACAAACATGGCGGCTCTAACGAGGTTTTTGCGAGCCCTCGTGAGCGATTTCGCGCCTAATTTGGACGTTGTACCTACTCCGATGTACTTTATTTAGGATTTATGGAGATGTATGGCGATGACGAGACTCGATCAAATCGTTTCGGTTTACGTGGTTTCGGGTTTTTTGTTGTTCACTTTAGAGTAGGGTTTGCAGAATCGTAAAATAGTGATGTGTGGTGTGTGATGGCTTCGGTAAATTCACAGTTTATTTCAAGATTCTTTTACATACCGTACCGTTCTTCTACGTATTTGACAGAAACTATAAAAAGATCTGGCACTCGGTAACCACATCATGACTACTTTTATTAACAACTACTTCGAGAGTTATTTGAATTCACCATCTTAGCATTAATCTGGCATTAATATTAATGTAAGTACCTATTGAGAACTTCGTTATCAGGACTTCGCGTCAAACTTTGAAGACTTTGTTAAAGCCCTTATTACTCGAACCAGCACTTCAGACTAACACAATGGTTCCATCTAGTCGACTCAAGTGGTATTTTTTCGAATCAATATTTCGTAGTTTGTATTTTATGTAACCCATTAATCTTAGAAGCGTCATCATTTCAGCCGAAGGACGTCCACTGCTGGACAAAGGCATTCCCCAAGCACCGCCACTTCGACTGGTTCTGTGCTTCCCGCATCTAGCGGATTCCTGCGGCCTTCACCAGGTTATCGGTCCATCTTGTGGGGGCCTTCCAACGCTGTCTTCCGGTACGCGGTCGCCACTCCAGAACCTTTCGGCCCCATCGGCCATCTGTTCTGCGAGCAATGTGCCCCATACCACTACGTACGTGTTACGTTTGGTAATTCTTCGGGCTATGTCGGTTATCCTGGTAGAAGCCTCAGACAAATATACATGACATCTATCTACCTTCATCAATAGAGGTACAGAAAAACGAGACGATACGTCTTAAAAATTCATGTGATGCCGTGACACACGACATAAGCACATGCCCCTAATAATTGGGGAGCCAGGTAACGTATAGTAACAGAGCATTGAATTACCAATATAGGTTCAGACAACCTGGTCTACCTAACCACATATCAGCGGAAGTGCATAGCAGCAAATTATGGAATCCTAAAGGGGAAGAGCTATTAGATTCTTCCGGTGATCCCGAGTAAACTTCCGGGTTTTGGTCAGTCAAGCTAAGTCACTGTGAAAACGTTTGAGCGATCAATTGAGAGGAATTATGAAGACTACTTCATAATTCCTACTAAGGTATAGTAGCTACCTATGGACAAATACAATTACCTTGGTGGACATTTATGCGATAATCCACTTTCACTGAACTAAATAAATGTTTAAATGTAATGACTTACATAAGAGCGTTCATCCTCAAAGTTGGCAACGTCGCAAATAGCTGTCAAATATGTACCTGTTTTAATTAATTTGGCAATATTACTGTATAGAAATATGAAATGTGAATAATTAGTGAACTAAAATATTGATTATGAAATGTAAATGTATTCGTAACACTGAATATTTGGTTTTAGTTGAAAAAAAGTATTTGGAAACTTTCCAAATGCCTTTTTACACCTAAAACGGTTACAACATCAAATTCAATGTTATAATTGCAATTCATTATTAACATTCTAGTTCGCTAGTTTGCCACGTTTCTTATTTCCATACAGTAATTTTGCCAAATTAATCGAAACAGCGAAATATTTGACATCTATTTGCGATGTTGCCCACTTTCAGAATAAACGCTCTTAAGTCAACGATTTCAAACTCTTTTTTTTCTATTCAATTGCTAGTTTCTAAAAACTTATTTTCTGAGTTGATCTTTACCAGCACCAGAGTAACAGTAACCATACCTACAAAACAATTTCTACATTTCTACGTTCACATGTTCCATAGGGTTGGTATAGTCTCTCCGCCTACAAGGGTGGCACGTTTGAACACAGGGACAATATTGATGCCTTGGGCCATCGGACCCGACCGCAACCCCGGCCACCCTGAATAAATACCAGTAATAGCAAAACTAGTTATGTGCCTATTGATGTTTAAGACTTACAAGGATTCGGCATTTGAGGGTAGTATTTGATTTTCATGTGATTAATATATAGGGTTAGTACATAAAGAAGATCTGAAAAACTAAACAAAATGCAAATAATAGAAAAAATATTACTATTGCCAAATATTTCCTGCTGTATTATCAAGCAGAACAAACTTAAGCAAGTATTTACCATCAATATTTTGTTATTTATGACTGACTGAAGTTTCTCCAGTGTGAATGAATACAATTTATGACTGACTTAGATAAAATAGTAAGTACCCATTAATTACAATTTCGGAACAGTTCTTTCATTAAAATTGAAAAATTTATCTTTCTATCAAAACTATTTGAATCGATTAAAGATATAGATTTGAAAGAAGATATTAACGCCAAAATACTCTAAATATTTTACCAGTGCAGACCTCTATCACCCTATGCAAAATTGAATACAAAATAAAGTTACCTTAACGCAATTTTAAGTGGAGCCTTAACGCTCAACCCGTCAGTGATTATAAGTTTTTGTGCCCCCATGAGCAATAACAATCAAAACAGATCAGTTGTGCCAACACAACAATACAATCAGCAGCACCCGAATCCAACGCAATTGTGTTCAAAGATTTTTAATAACAAAAAACAACTTATCAAACGGAAGATGCTGTTGAAATATTACCAGTTAAACTTGAACTCCAAAACAATACCAGTACACCTCTTTCGAACACAGTTTATACGTACAGACGAGAATCGAAGGAGGTCAGGATAAACTGGATGCTGCCACAAATAGGTTCGACAAAGAGGTTTGTTAAAAGAGCATTGGGTTCCAACAAAACGTTATTAAATCTTATTTCAAGGATAAGGATATTTTCAACGGAGTCCATTGTTGGCTTTGGCGCCTTTACATTGGGTTATTGCTATAATTATTTGTTGTACAAGCGTTTTGTATTTACTGAGTTTTGGTATGGGATCGAACTTAAGCTGCACCTGGATGGATTTAGACAGAGAATATGATCAGTAATATTTTTGAAATACACGTAAGTAATTAAATATGCTTTTCGTTGAAGTATTCGCGGTTAATAAAGTAAGTGTGCCATTACGGGATACCTAATCAATTGAGTAGACCTCGGTTTAGTTCGCCTCGAGATGAATGATTGCGTGACGGTTGACAGGGGAGAATGGAAAGAGAAAACACGTTGCGCCGACCCCTAATTGCTTGTAAACACATGATATTATGATAACTGTGAAAGTATATGTAAAGTGACGACTGTACCTTTTTTTTTTTTTGAGGTTGTGAAATTATCAAATAACTTCTCCCGCTCTGGGTGGAGCGGGAGGGTGTGTCAGACTTTTACTGACTAAAACCCACCCGTGTTCCTTCCGTTGCCTGTGTGCCGGGGCCGCGATATCCCTTTCGGACAAACTCGCAACCCCGGCAGGCCTTGGCCCTTACGGACCCCGTCAGTTGGTGCTGAAATTTTTGAGGCGCGCATGAAACACAACGCGCCATCAATCCGGGCCTGGTCCTTATCGGACGGCGAGCTACCCATTGCTCACCGTCCGCAAGCCCGCGCCTACGGTGGCCGGAAGTCGGCTCGCGACTGCCGACGCTCGGGGCGTCTCTTGCGGGCGACTAGGGGCTCAAGGGCGCGAATCTTGCCTCTCCTTCGCGCGCTCCGCCTCCTCCTTCGCGAGCATTACTGCTTCGCAGAAGGAAATGACGGCCTCCCATGCACTCTCGCTCCGGACCATGGCCTGAACCAGGACCGGACGCGAGAGATCGCCGCCGTCGATCGCCTCCGTGCGGACACGGCGGTGCTCCGCCCAAGCAGGGCAGACCTCCACCGTGTCCTCCGGGCGATCCACACAGTGGTGACACCCGGGCGTTTCCTGCCACCTTATGCGGAACAGGAACCTACCGAAACAGCCGTGTCCGGTGAGGGCCTGCATCAGGCGGAAGGTGAGGACGCCGTGGCGCCTCTCTAGCCACTCCTCAAAGAGGGGACGTATCGCCATAATTGTGGCGTGCCCAAAGTGACGACTGTACCTAATGCAGACATGACTTAAACTAGTTAATAATAGGCGGTCTTTTCTCATACTGAGAAAGCAGGAGCATTGATCACCACGCTTGCTCAAGACGGGTTCTCGATTTCAGACTTATATCAACTATAAGTCCAGGTTGCTCCACGATGTTTTTCCTTCACCGACGTCGTTCGATGATGTGATAATTAAAATAGTTCATTTTCAAAAATTAGTTTTGAAATTCAAAAATCTAAAACCTCAGAATAAAGTTACACAAAAGCAAGTAGCAGTAAAAAAAACACCTCGTTTATGGAACTGATACATTCTAAACGCATTACACAACAAAAGCATTGAATCCACAATGAAACGCATTGTCGCATCGTTCCAGACGATTAGCCTGCAGCGGTGACAATGCAGCGAAATGGGATGAAAATGTCAAAATACTATCTGTGACGACGATCACAAATGCAACACAATGACAAACTACACTGAAATCAAACAAAAATAAACTTTAAGACGTAGAAATAGAGGTGGAATAGTCAGCAGAGGAATATTTGTCTTGTAATGCAACTATGATTGCCACAATAAGATTTATCTCAAGTAACACTAGAACTTGTGCGGATATCATTTGCGATTTTTTTGTCGCACCGCGTTTAATCGTGCAGTCGCGATAACAATGAATGAGCTATTGAACGAAGGAATTGTTGAGAAAGCAGGAAGACATTTTTGTTGTTTTGCGAGTTGAACTACTGAGATGAGTGGAGTCGACATCTTAAAAAGTTGATCTGGAGAATAGAGCACTCTGGCAGTCTGTTTGGCTTTGACCTAACTCGAATTATGAAGTTGCGTTCCTTTGTGAGACTGAGATTAATGCTTAAGTTACGTCTGGAGTCTACATTGTTAATGTTGTTTCAAGTTATTCAATGAACAGATTATTAATACAATTATCACCGGTTTCAGCTTAAGCTACATGAGCAATCGAAAACTTGATATCCTGATTATGAATGTACTAAAATACTAGTAAAGACTAAGAAACCCAGAAATCTTTTGAGCCAAACGTCTTTTCCAAAAGATACAAAAATCGTAATCAAATTAGAAGAATCAAGAAAAACCGACTCATACCAAAAAGTTTTAACTACAACAGCCTCTCCATCCCTCCCAACACAACGGGACCGTTGAAGGAGCGTCTTACCCACAAATAATTGGCCTACAACATCCACTTGCCTGCGGGGATTTTCGGATTAAACTTTATTACATCTGGAAAAAAAAAACTACAAGTCGAACAGCCATTGTTGGCGACGGCTTTTGTGACAATACTGACAATTCACTATTTGTACGAGGGCAATCCTTCTAATGTGAGAGAAATTCGCGTATGTTATGTAGCTTATGTTGGTTTATTGAAGCTTTGTCGCATTTGTTTCGTTATTTTTGTGATTTGGATTCGAGCGATGGTTTTCAGCAGATGCTCATGAATTAACGTGTCTAGCAGTAGGTACATATTGTTGAAGGCTTAAGGTTGAGTGGTTGAAGAGCGTCCTATGCTGTTGTCTTAGTTTTAACGTGTCTCAACGAATCGGGCTTTTTGATGGGACATTAATTAGGATTGAAACTGTCTCCAAATGCTGACGTTCGATGACATGTTGGTAGTAGAGCTGTGAAATGTTTGCTTTTATGAATATATTCTGTTATCTGTAGTTCCGAGGTAGATCTGAATACTGGATATTTCTAGGAATTTCAAACAATTTCAAACCTTGCATTCTGCGAAATTCTGAATAATATGCTTTTACAACACTTCTTGGTAACTTAAGTCCAAGCATATTATTTGTTTGTTTATGTTTTTTAATTCAGATTTTCTACCGAATAAACTTCTCTACCTCCATCACGTCAGTAGTACCTACATTGCCTAAACAAAGAACACCCAATCTTAGAAACCATTTACTATTTCCCCCACCACTTCTCCTGTACATAACAGAACACATAACCTCCTTCAAGTCCCATGCATCACTCAACGTCACTGCAAGTCTTCTGTCCCCCCTGAGAGTGACGTGTAGAGCGAATCAATTTCCTGTGCTCTTACACCGAACACTTCAGCACCACTTGGGGTATTTTGAAAAGCGGGTAAATAAGGAGTTGGGTTTGTAGTTGGTGGGTAGTGTTTGTACTTTACAGTACCTATATAGAAAAAAAGGAAGACTTTTCTTTCTGTATTTTTGCATGGCTTTCTGGTAATTAATTGGGCTATCAACAGCAGTAAATCCTACCTCGTTTTAGATTTACTATAGTTATTTTGGTATTTTATTCAGTGTTTTTTAAATAAAAAGTTTGGATTTTTCAACTACAATTTTCTATCTGATTATGGATTTTAAAAAAAACAAGTTCAAATCGGAACAAGCAACGGCATTCGAAACGCTACGATACATTACAGATTTTTTGTATGGTTAGCATGATATACAACTTTCCTTTTATGAAATTGCCCATACTGAGAGCGAATTTCTGAATTTCACCAATGAAACTGAACACGATCAGCACGTCTAGAGTCCGCGCTACCACTGAAGTCCAGCGGAAAATTCTGGGACAACATTTTTAAAAATACAATTTGATGCAATGACATAGACACTAGCGCCGCGTCAAAAAGACTTCAGTCTTCAATGGTGGCGCGGACTCTAAACCGCGTTCATAGCTGTCAGTGTCATTATTGTTTTGAAAGTAAAATATTGACACTGACAGCCCTTGAACATCCTTGAACGCGGACACAGCGTTCAGTTTCATTGGTGTTATTTGCCGACCAATGAGGTTGGGTAACTATTTTTATCTGGTATCCTAATATTGTAAGTCATAATAAAGCTGCTACAAACACGGTGCCTCAAAGGCGATTCTCCAATATTTTTCACCAGCGATATTCTGAGATGGATAAAAAAAAGGCGATTCCAGTCTCATAAAACATATCCGTTGGTTTAATCAAAGTGGCGAAGGAATGCAAGGTTTACAACAGGCTTAATACCGACTACGGATCCTGCCTGGAATCCTATTGACACGCGTATGAGCAAACTCGATAGCTCGATGCCGAAGCTAAATAGCTGCAGGTTAAAATAATAGTCTTGATCATAAAGCATACGTTAGATCCGATATATTTGACAAGCGATGTGCTCGATAGGTTTTCCCATCGGCAAAAATTACGTACTTCTATACAAACTATCATCCCCTATTTTTCGGAAATCCAACATTAGTGCTCACTTTAGATAGTTATCGAAATCTTGCGCAAAATTTCATGCTTTCTAGACCCAGCGGTTTAGGCTGTGCGTTGTCTGTCAGTGAATGAATGAATTTAAGAATTTCATTACATACGTATTTTGCATTAAGCTCTCTCCTTCCTCTAATAATCTGTCACGACTGTCGTTCAAAACATTTTATCGTTGAGTCGGGTGTCACATGTCAGGGAGAGCCTGTAATAAATTGAAAACATTTCAATATCTCCATAGTTAATCCATAATTGCACAACAAATCCATGTACGCCCATCTTTTCCCAGCATTACAAAGGGGCTTATTTATACAATCCCACAGCTAAAATGTCATTGTACACGTGACGTCACTACATGCGACAACGCCCTACCGTTTGTACTAAATAAATAGCCCACACGCTACCCACTCTATTTTACATGAAACTTCAAAGAGATATGAGGTTGACACTAAGCGCTTTTCGTGTCACATTCCCCCCTTTTGTCCCTTTTATAATATCTTAATTCACACCCCTAGCGATTTAGTTTGGTCAACCTAAAATGAATTCTAACAACTGGAGCATAGAAAAACAAATTGCACGAATGATGTAGGCCTTTTACATGTTAATTCGTTTATGAAAGATATTCAAATATAGACCTTGGTGGAAGAGCTTAAAATTGATATTATCATGGAAGATTTATTCGTATGCTAGGGGTGTACGTACTTGAAAGCGACGCTAAGCAGGGTTGTCGGTGCGCTTTGTAATTAATACATAGGATGGCGCCATTGATATGCCAAATTGCCAATTGTGTGCCAACAAAGGTTTTTTTTTCTCTAAAGGGGTGCGTGTTATTATTGAAACCAATGTTGAACTGAAATAGAAGTAATAATTTGAGTATTTGTTTGCGTTGGAGATGACAAAAAAATATTTAAAATGTTACACAATGGAACGCAAGAAACAATTAACTATTGAAAAAGGGAAGGTTAATCCACAGAAGGCAGTTGAAGTGGTCATATAAGCAGCATTATCAGGCTTTAACGTTCCCACTACTGGGATACGGGCCTCCTCTCTATGAGAAGCTTAGTGTTCATAAACATTCAGATATTAAAATTGATTGCGATTTATTTAAAATTAAGCTAGAACATTGACCTACTTTAGAAATCTTCTTTTACTGACTGACATTCTGACACGATAGAAAAACAAAGTTTCTTCTTTTTTTTTTTCTTTTTGATAAGAAGTCAATAAATCTGTGTAATATTCATCCAAAACAAGGATTCTACCTATGTTCATAAAAATAACCTTACCAAAAAGTTTTTGATAAGGTTGGTCTTTCGAAATCGTTGTTTCGTTATCTAATCAGTTACCACCTATATCCTCGTTCTCCCTCGCAGCGATTTTCAGGGGCCACCAGTTTAGCTCTCCCTAAAGATTTTTCTCGGGTTACGGGTATAAGGATATCCCGTAGGGTTTCACGAGTAGCTAAGGGTAGGGCGAGATAGTGTACCAAAGTTTGTATAGATGGCGTTGTTAACAAAAAATTGTGAGCTCACTTGAGTTAGTTCGGGGTGGTGGCAAAAGATGGCAGTGAAGCGAGTTTTCTAAGATCGTGTTCTTAGATGCGGATATGGCAAAGCAAATTAGGGAAGTAGATTTTTCGTTTTCTGTGCGCATTAATCTTTAAATGCTACTTGCGCAGATACGCAAATTAAATAAAATTCTTCACTAGGTAAGTGTTTTGTAACTTGGGTCTATCAGGTGTACGATAAGGTCGTATTTTTGGTCCGCTGTTGTTTTTTCGTGATGTTACCAATTATCATGTTTTTAATGCAAATCTGTTTAGATCTCTACGGATCGGGAGGCATATAACTACTAGGACTGGTGTCTGACTCTGTATTCTGTGTAGATTCGTTGGTCGATATACAGAATGCAGGTAAATGGTAAATGAAATGAAATAACTGAAAACCCGAAAGGAGGTTATTAATTTCATCAATAAGAACAACTTGTACCATTGGGCTTAGTCTAAAATTGCGAATAAATATCTGACCTGACCTAACCCCTACATTTCAGGGCTCGCTGATATATATATCATGATAAATATCACGATATACATTACCGCCCATGGGCATGTGACCAACCGTATTTTTCTGAATATTTCATGAAAAATTATTGAAAATTAACTTTAAAAGTGGGGTCTTTAATATTTTTTTATGTTACTTAATCAATTTGAATTTTTTGAGTAGCGCTTGTGACGTTGCTTTAATTTTTTTGCGATAGCTCCGATGTTATTGGCTCGATTTGGATTGTAGAATATTCAGAAAGGGCGGGCATTGTATTATGAATTGATATTTATGTGGATATAATATATCAATTGATATTTTATTCTCATAACTATACGTACAAATTTTGCAGATTCAAAGTTTACCCTGGTAATACTTGACAATTAACTACAATTTGGATTATCTTTCTTGCAGTGGCAATCATAAGTTTCGGGGATTCCACCAAATAACATGCAAATGTGGTTAGCTTTTTATTGAAATTTAAACCTTCGATCCATAACATACGGTTTATACTATAAAAACTAAAACACTTACAGAATGAAATCGCATCTTTTTTATACACGACATAGGTAATGCTAATGTATATCGACACGATATATATCCGATAAATATCGAATGTATATGAAATATCTATTTTATCTGGATATTTAGATATTTATCGAATTTTTACGATACATTTATGCTCCCTAATGACAGATGATTATTTCAAATTATTATTTTATTTATACCTTGTACCTATTTAATTGTAGATATCTTGAATCTGATATCTAATTAATTACGCAACATATTTTCGTAATCGGTTACGACTAATCTGTTTAATTTTGACAGTTCAACAACATTCATTGCGTTATTAACGTTGACGAGCAGATCTTTATTTTTCGAACTTATGAAGGAATGGATTAGCAATCTGTTTCAAAACGATTAAGATTCTGCCTGATCGTGTATTACGCAATTAGGGTACTGCTTTACTTCGTGACAACGGCGTACAACATTAATGGACATCATTGGATGATGTTATGGTCTACAGTCTGGCTTTAGACACCAACTTGCAGCAAATATCGACGCGACAACGTATTAAAAGAGAATAAGAAATGGTGGCCAAAGGAACAATGAGCAGAATTTGAAATTCGAACTTGAATGTGTGAGATTCATACCTCTTTGTATCTATGGTACAATTCTGTAGCCGACCGCAGGCGGCAACTGCAGCGACAGGACTGGTTTCTATGTATTCTTATGTATGTCTATGAAGGCGACTTGTCGCCAGCTACGGAAGGTATTTCATAAAAATTGGCTACGGAATGGTACCTTTAAGGTCTGTCAATCAATCTGCCTAGCCTTTTCCCAACTACGTTGGATCGGCTTCCAGTCTGACCGGATGCAGCTGAATACCAGTATTTTACATGGAGCGACTGCCTAATTATCTGACCTCCACAACCCAGTTACTGGGTAGTAAGATACCCCTTGGTAAGACTGGTTGTCAGACTTTCGGACATCTAACTACTCGTAAAGACTGTTAAAGATCTACGAATGACAGCCAGGACCAACGGCTTAACGTGCTTTCCGAGGCACGGAGGGGTCTCGGTATGTAAAGATGGTCACCCATCCACGGACCGACCGCGGCAAGCGTCAACGGCACACATTCCTGCTAATTTATAACAACGAACTTTACACTTTGGATTTAAAAAAAATATTCGCAGTATATGTTGTGTGTGCCTTTTAAACTGTAGCAAAAAAAAATCTTTTATCTTTCTATTCATATCTTTCTTTCCAATTACCTTTACCTGATATGTACCATAAAGAAAAACGCGGTTATGTAATAAAGATCCCACGAAATAATGTTACTAATATTCTTTAGACTCTAAACAATATAGGAACAAACTTTATTCTCAAAACTTTAGAGAATTGCCGATTTTTTACCTTAATAGATGAAATTCTCTACAGGGGATGGCAGGGCCATCGACGCGAAAATTACTCGACCGTTATAAAAAAAAAAACCCTATCACCCTGTATAATAAGCCCGGGGAAGTTACGCCAAATTTTAGGCTAACTTTGCATTAATTTAAAACAGCGATTTTTTTCATTTAACGTGTAGGGTATGGTCAAGGGAGTATGTTAAACTGTATACCGCGAAAAGTTCACCTCCGCGTGTACGTTTTTTTAAAGAAAACATCTAATTTCATATTCACGTGGTAAAAAAAAAATATTAACAGATATGTTTGTCGAAGAGATTAGGTATCACAAGTAGGTCAAAAAAATTAACATGTTCGTCCACGGAAATTTCCAAAAAAATAAAATTAGGATTTTTTTTTATTGTACTTCGAGCAAAAATATTAACAGCAGTTTTTTTGCATTAAATTACTTAATTAAATATTTTAATACCCAATCAACAAAATTAAACATATTGTACTAGCGCAATATATTAATAAAAGTTTTTTTAGCAATAACGGTTCAGGCAAAAATGTAACAGAGTTAAATTTAGTTTAACTTTTATTTATAGGCTCTATCCGACTTAATTACAAGAAAATTAAACAAATTAAAGCAATTTTGTTTTAAATATTTTTGCTAAATAATAAATAATATTGTTGGCTGGCTTGTTCTTTGGCCAAAGAATTAGCATTGCCATTCAACGTGGCAATGCTGCCAGTCTTCTGGGCACGTTTCCGGATGACAGCGATGCGGACGAATACTTCGACGCCTAAGTGTCCTTTTGTTTTTTGTATCTATTCGTGTAGTTAGTTATTGTATTTCGTACCTAGTGTTAATAGTTTGTAAATAATGTATGAAATAAAGTTATAATATTAAAAAAAAATAATATTATATAATATTAATATTTTTAATTCTGAAATAATATTTTAGTTTTACGAATGTATATTATCAAAATTTTCCTGTTAACTATTTTGCCTCAATTTTTATTCACAAAAATGCGTTTTTGTTTTTTTTTACCTTGATGCGGTCCTGGAAAATGTTTAATTTTTTTATATTATTTGAGGGGCTAAGTTAAAAAAAAAGATTCAGGAAAAAATCGCTGTTAGGATTTAGTGCAGGGCTTAAACCTAATTTCCCCGGCCTATAACAACTAATTACCACATTAATCTGTTATTGACTGCTTCTCAGTTCACTTTACTCCACAAAATCTAGATTTTATTGTAGACTACCTAATGCCCGGCTGCGTTACAAAGCATTTTTTTTGTAGGAACCTTCCCCGGCGCGCACACAATTTACCAAAGTTTCATCATAATCGGCCCAACCATTTTCGAGTTTTTCGAGACTAACGCACGGCAATTGATTTTTATATTTATACAGGGTGAAACATCGACGCGAAAACTGATACCATGGATTCAGTAAATGAATCTGAACCCTCCTGCGTTGAAAATATTCGTCGGTTATTAAAAAAATCTGCTGCCCCATACATTTTGACCGCGTAGGTATTGCATTTGTCTATGAAATAGCAGTTTTTTTTTTCAGTTAGACCTTGATCTAAGCTGGATTTTCAACAGTGTATTTTCTAGACACCGTGCCCAAAATAAAATTAAGCACGTTTACAGGTTAACAAAAAAATAAACAACAGGTTTATTTTAAACAAAAAGTTAAGTCTGTGGTCTATAAAACGTCCGTCGGCAACTTTCTCAAGCGTCAAGCGTTGTTTAGTTCCGCTACTAGTCACTAGATGGCGCTGGCAGTATCACGTTAGACATTAAAAAAGGGGGGTTATAAAAATAATTCACATGAAATGTATTAAAATAAGCTGGTATACTTTTTAAGGTTTTAAAACTTATTAAAACATAGTACTTGGCAATTTTTTTATACAGCTTGTTAGCTTTATAAAAACAGCTTTATCCGCTTTACAAGCTCAGTAAATGAATATTTACTTTGATCATTTACTTAGTACAGTGCTTCTAAGCAGTCTCAAAGCTTCAAGGCAATAATAATAACCTAACCACCACACCGACTCAGTCAGTAAAAACTTGTATAACCCTCTTCAAATATTTTCAAACCCCGTCAAATCGCGGTACGAAATACCTATTTTAATAAAAGTAGTTAGTTTTGATGTTATCAAACGCTAAAAACTATAAAAGTCACCCCTGAAATAAATCACCTATCAATAATGATACCGCAGAACAACCTGAACTTACATTAACTAACTGCGGGAGGACGATTTTAAAAAAGGGGCATGCAACTAAAGCTGTGTGTTCACTTGGCAATTTGGGCAAATCGTTGCCTGACATTTGGGCAACCTGATGATAAAGTTTTTAGATGGGCCATATTACCTACACTGGTTGTTCAAATAGTCTCTCATCACTGTACATTAGTTATATTTTTAGGACATTATTATTATCTAGACGATGAATAGGATTGCGGAATTCATAGTAAATAGTTTTGTAGAAAGCGATGTAAGCTAATTACAAAAAGGAAATATTGAAGTTGACGCTGTGCAAGCAAATTGGTGCATTCTTGCACTTATAATGAATGTTTCTGCCCGTCAACTGCCTGAAGTAAGACGCCTAGATTGACGGATATATTAGCTGTAATAAGTGAGTCTTGTTCGTCAAACTATCGTTGGTCAGGCTCACGGGCTTACACATGCAAGTAAGAATGACGTTGAGGGAAAGTGTATGCTTAGCACTTACTGCTGTATTGCCCATTTTTGTCGCCTTGTCTACACCCACCTTACGAAACATTTAAACTGAAGTCACGAAACGAATAATGCCGAGCGCCCATCACATTAATAGATTGACGTGCTCAAAACTGTAAAATTACCATTCCGAATGCTATTCGAGAAAGAAAAACCTTTAAAAAATGACACCGGGTGTCCTTTTAACGGTGGTTGGGTTCCGTGAGCTGTATTTGCCGGTATGAATCATGGTTACTTTATATTTTTAGCTACACTACAGTTCTGATCAAAGCACTAGAACTCAAAACGTTCAAAACTGACTGCATGCGTTGCATGATAACCATAGAAACGGAGTTTCTACGGGTTTTGTCGACGGAAGAACAGACAAAATGACAGATTGCGATAGTTTATCTGTCATTTTGTCTATTCTTCCGTCGACAAAACCCGTTTCTATAGTGGTCATTCTAAGCGTGCAGATGTAGACAGAGCATAGGCAACTATAACATTAGGAACGAGTGAGATATTGGATGATTGTATAGACAGGTGTATGAGTTTGAGAGACAGGTGAGAGGAAACACTATTTATTATAAAAAAACTAGTTGCGCCCCGCAGTTTCACCTCTATCAGCCTCGATCCCGCAAGAATTGGCATAAAAAGTACCATAATTATGTCCTAACCTAGATCATGGTCTATCCATGTGCCAAATTTCAACCAAATCCATTTAGCCGTTTTAGCGTGAAAGCTTAACAAACTCACTTTCGCATTTATGATATATTACTAGCTTTCGCCTGCGGCTTCGCTCGCGTGGAGGTCGGAACTTATTCCACAGGAACGTACTACCGGAATAAAAAGTATCCTATATGTTAATTCAGGTTATAAACTATCTGTGTGTCAAATTCCATCCAAATCCGTTCAGCCGTTTTTGCGGGATTGAGTAACAAACATCCAAACATACAAACTTTCACATTGATAATATTATATGATATATGATGATAAGATATGATATGATACTATATACTTAGGTTTTAAGTTCAGACAAGTTAAAATTGGAAGAGCACATAGGACGTTAAGTAATGAAGACGAGGTAGAAGGCAAACAGACAATTGCTGCTCAAAAGAAATTGTAAACAAGAAGATTAATTTCTGCGTGTCATACATATCATGTCCAAAACACGTTATAACGTTGTTATCCTAAAAATCATCGTTGTAGAACCACGTGCACATAACATAACTACCTATTAATACAGTCGACGGACTTAAAAAAACAAGGTCTCACAAGCCTGGTCCCTAAAAAAAATAACTAATAGCTCCGTTGAAATGAGCGATTAGCGGCGTAAGAGTCGGCGCTCACGAAACCATCGCGTATGAACGTAACGTAATTATAATGACTTGTAAACGAATGGACGTAAGGGCTCGGAAACTAAATAATGAGCAGCCAAAAGATATAGGGGATGTTCTATTTGTAGGTAATGTGAAATGTGACTGTAACTGTGGTTACGACAGGAATGAACAATGAGAAGTTCATCGATGAAACAACAATGGGTTCTTTGATTAAACAAACCTGAACAGTAAGTATTAGTAACGGATTATCAGGGAAAAAATAATGGCAAAAATTTAAATAATAATTGATATAGAAGTCACTAATTTGATGCCTGAACATTTACATTTGTTTTAAGATCCTTGCCGAAATGATGGTCCAGCAAAGTACCCAAGACGAAAAGTTAGCTATTAAGTAAGTTGTTGATCTATAATAATAATATAATATATTCTTTAATTCGGACTACACATACAAGTACACACAATCCATATGGTATTAGTAACAATGACTTAAAAAACTATGTTAGTTAACTTTTACAAAACTAAAAACAATTAAAATTGACGTGGCCCAACACACGTTGGCACATGCCTCCGTACCCAGTGCCTTATAAAGGGACTGTCTACTTTGTCTAATAATGTTTTCAGGATGCTGTTGGAGCTTCCGCGCAACTTACCCATTATTGACGCTGTTCTCTTTCATCTTTGATCTGCTGATGTCTTTATCTTTAATAAAAGGGATAACTACTACGAATATTACACTAAGAGGAAGTAAGTTCGTAAGTTTCAAATGTGGTTTATTAGTATTCAATTTTATTGCTGAAAATGAATCATCGAATTTAGAGCTAGTACTAGATATAGTGTATAATCCATTCGAAATGCTTTCAACACTAATAAAAACACATACATAACCATAAAACAGTGTCAATACCAACACAGCCTACTCTCAGACTCCGTAAAGAGGCACTAAGCATTACTTATGCAAACATAACACATAGTACATTATGGAACGGTGCCCGATTACACCGACTTATAGCGCTCTCATTCATATCTAGTTTAATGTCCTCATTGCTATCAAACACGCAGATTTATACCGATTTCATTTGTGTTTTGTATTTACGCTGTAAATAGAATTTTTGGAAATTACGCTGCTATTTGAGAAAGGTATGACAGATTTGATCTGATCACATCTGTGAATTCACAGATGTGATCAGATGTGTGAGAAGCTAGCGATAATATGAAAGATAAGAACACTAAAATAAGACCCGTAAATAAAACAGAAATACTTTATTAAATAGATAGACTAAAAGAGAGAGATTAGCACATTCATCGTGATGTCATTACTACACCGGACTCAGTCGGTAAAACAAAAATATCTCATCAAAATATATAGCCGTCATGGGTCTCAACCCTAATCGAATTCCAGTTTGAGGCAAAACATAAAACTAAATTAAGATTAGCGGCTCTGAACAATAAAATAAACAGTATTATACTGTAAAAATTCGTTCCAGCTCCCAATCACGCGACACTGTCTGTTTACGATACCAAAAAATGGTGAATTTAAAACACATTTAATGTTCGCTTTTCACATTATAGAATCGGGATTTGAGTAATCAGGGCGACACGCGACTATCCTGACGATATTAATGTAGATTTTATTAGAGACACATAAATACTGTAGAATAAAATAAATGTTAGCCAGAAACTGTATTAAATGATTTTGATAAGGCTTGTCTTTCTTGCTGTTTGTTAAAGCATCTTTGGTTTAAAGTTAGATGAACTTATACTGTCTGCCCTCTAACTTAACAGCGAAGAACAATTACTTTCCTCCGATAGTAGCCAGTATTGGCTTTTCATCTGACCACTGCAATCTTAATGAAAACTGAGGTTCTGTGATGTCCGGTGCAAGTGCTACGGATGCTATTCTTTATACCAACTTTGAAGATCTCAAAGTTGTTTCAAGAGCTCTGAAAATAGACGGGGACTAGGTAACTCAAAATCTCAAAACATAAAAATTAAGATCTTAAATTATCCCTGGGTTGAGGGAATGTTATAAGCAGTGATCGGAGTAGGTAGATTGAACTGGGGTCATTGATCCGAAACGTATATATTACTATGGACATTCCTCCGGAATTGGTGGATTATTAAAAAAAAAACGGAACTTATGTAGGAATTGTATTCTGCCAGAGTGGAAGGAGTCATTTGATGATTTGCCATCCTCAAAAAAAAGGTAGGAATTGTAATAAAATGAGCAATTTTATTCTTTATTATTCTTCCTATTTTTTTTTTTGTCACGATTTGACAAAACCCAACGACCAATCAGAACAAAGGATCATGGGTGGTACAGTAGTAATAATATCACTACCAACATTAACAATATTTAATTGAATCCGGAAATACCGGGATTACTTTCCGGAAAATTGGCTTATCCATGTTATTCTTTCTGTGTGCATTTATGATACAAGTACTAAAAATCAATCTACCTACTCCGATCACTGGTTATAAGAGAAACATTCTCTTTGTCTATACTATAATAATATATATTATAAATATATATATAATAATATTAGAAAAAGATAAAGTTTGTTTGTATGTAGGGGTAATCGTGGAAACTACCAGTCGGATTTGAAATATTCTTTTTGCATTTGATAGCCTAATTCTTGAGGAAGGTTATAGGCTATGTAATATCACGCTACGACCTTAAGGAGTCGAGAAAATAGAATGCTAAGTGAAAACGAAGTAATAGCGCGGGCGGGCGATGGGATGCGAGTGAAACTTCAAATATCTAATAATAATCGTGAAATCATAGTTGAAATTAAAAACAGACGAATAAATACAAATAAATAGTTTTTTTGTTAATTTTTGTCTCAAACACAGATAAGATTATCAAAAGCGGCTCTTGTAGTCTGGGATCCTATCCATATTAAGAATTCAATAAAGCTTTTCTAGCGCAAAACATTTTGTAGTTGGATTTTCCCAAAAATAGAAGCCCTACATTTACGAAAACTTTCAATGACCGACAAGAAGGATTACGAAACCATCTCAAAGCAAGCTTCACCCCCGAAGACATATTTTTAAATACACTAACATAGATAAAGATCAAGCAGCAGCGATAAGGTTTACAGCTATCGATAAATTCAATGAAGAAGGCGCAGGGAAGGCAGGGAAATTTATAACGGAAGCCACGTAAAATACTATCGAACGTTACCATCGGCCTGTAATCGAAGGATTTTTATTCCACGGTTCACAAAGTAAATGCATGTTTAAATATTCAAAATTAGCCTACCCCTTTTATTGTCACGGCACGGAGCGACTTCCGAGCGCGATAAAACTATGGGAGGACGATACGACTGATTGTGGTGCGAGGTTTTGACTTGGAGTTTCTTTGTTTGTTTTAGGGTTCCGTAAGGAAAAAACGGAACCCTTATAGGATCACTTCGTTGTCCGTCTGGCTGTCTGTCAAGAGTCATGACTCTTTTTCTCAGGAACGCGTAAAGGTATTAAATTGAATTTAATATTATGTAACTTTTTTAGGTTGTGTTAGAGGTTGTATAGTAGATAAAATTAGATGTTCATTCAATATTATGTCAATACTGTGTGTGTGTTGTGATTAATTCTGTAGCAGTATTGTGAAATTTTATTTTATGTAATATGGGTTTTGCCTGAATTACTTATATGTTCTTTTATTTATTAAACACGGTTCATAAACATTAATTAAGATTAGATTGATAAAAAATGACTAGTGACGCGATACGCGGTTAGTAACCGACTGTGTGTGACATGTGTGTCGTATTTGATTGCTGAATAGGGATGATGCCTGGGTAAAAAAAATGAAATTCTAATTAGTCCGTCAGTCAGATAATCAAAAAATATTAGACACGTATTTTTTGCTTTATCATATTAATAAAAAAATACTTAAATAAAACGCATTTTAAGTTGGGGAGTGGGGGTCGATACGTCACTAGTACGTATAAAATCTACATACTCGTGACGTCATGGCACATTTTACTTCAATGTATCGCCGTAATCTTTAGATTACGTTAAAAAAGAAAAAATACGTATCCAATATTTTTTTATAATCTCAAAGACGGACGTAATGATTCGTAAAATCCGTAGTGTCGGCCGTCGTTACGGGCGCTTCGCTCCAAGTAAAGGAAAAAGTCCGAAATCCGAAGAAAAGATTACAAACTTACATTTGAGAATTGACCGTGACGTATATCGCTGTATGGGAGAATATTTTTTTCAACGACAATGCCAATTTGTTCTTGGGATAAATTCATCCCAACTACGGAACCCTTCACTGTGCGTGGTCAGACACGCAATTGGCCGGTTTTGTTTTAATTGATCATAGCTGCGCCAGCCTTCATAGATAAGTAGATGGAATATTCTTTATTGTATCTCTTTAAAGCGTCGTGCAGACTGGCGCGACGCGACACCGGTAATTGTTCACCCGTGATTCTTTCTTAGAAATTATTTGTTAGAGTCGCGTCGCGCCAGTTTGCACGAGGCTTAATGCGTCATAACAAATTACAATTAGAACTTCACCTTAATATTAGTGGCTTGAACATTTACTTCTGATAAAAGATTTGGTTTTGGCGTTCAACGGGGTAATTGCGGAACACACATAAAATGGCAATTGATGGCAATGTGTTTCAGTTTGACAGTTCAACCACGTCCATTGCGTTATTTTCGTTGTTGAGGAGACGAATTTTTCAAGCCTATGATTCAATGGATTAGCAATATCCTTCCAAACTCGGATTGTGATTCAAACTAGGAAACTGATCCTAGTGTTACAGAATGTTTATATTCTCAATTGCATGCTCGAGTACGAATTTTTGTTTTCTAGCTGTGTGGTCTTTCGACCTGGAATAACTTTAACAGAGCAATTTTTTATGCTCAACTTCTTTATAAGTTTAAGGGTATTGATTAATATCTGAAACCAAGTTTGTATGAACCAGACAGATGCATATGCTTGACATTTTCGTTTGGTTATGTAAAACCTAAATGATCCAATAATAAATGTTTCAGTTACGCTAAGCAGTTTCCAAAGTATCTCTCGCTACATAATCAGTCAGATTGTATAGCTTTCAAGTGCTAAACTACAACGTAAAGTACGTTCAAGAGGTATACTTCAATTCTAGGACCACTTTCCGCTAAGTTTAACTCCTAATAGTATTCAAACAGCGTTAATATTATATCGAGAACCAATTCATTCGCCATAACGACGGAAGCTCGATGTAATCTGCTAATTGGGAAGCATGAAGATACAATATCTTGATGTACAGAGTCTACTATATATATTTAAAGATGTATTTCAAACCGTTCGTTACTTTATTTAAACACTTGTATCGTATATTTATAATATTGAATTAGGTTCTACTTCAATCGATGAGTCGTTCTCAATCTTGGAACTAATTAAACAACCGCTTTTCCTTTTGGCACTTCTATCAGCACTCACTTATCAATTATTATTGCTTATTGCTTTATTATAGATTTTTTATGCTAGACTCCTTAACTCGTTCTTGCAATGAGCTTCTTTGAAATAAGTCCTTGATACCACCAACTTGCCTCAAATGAAATAATTATGGGTTTTCATTTTCATTCGACGCACTTCAAATCTCCGCATCATCCGTAAGCCGTATTTATCGTTAGGACATGATATGGTTCGGGTTGGAAAAACGCTGTGTTTCGACATATACCATTAGCATACGGGCCGACACCGACTCGGCTGTAATGGGATGTTTCAGCCCCATACGTTTACATAGCATTATGAGAGAAAACTAGGTTTTTTTGTTTGTCCAGGACAATGGGAAAGAGTTTCTGAATATGTTGTTGCTCGTTACTGGGGGTTTTAGAGACCAGTCTATGTGTGTGAGTTTTGTGTTCTCACATCTTAAACTTTCCTTCTTGATGACGTCAACTTTTATCATAGTTTGTGTATCTGTTCTTGTTATTTTGTTTACAGGTGTTCTATAGTTATTGATGGGATCACATTTAGTACAAGAAATCACGCCCCATTGATGATATTGTTAAATTAGAAATGCACGTGCTTAGGTACTGCTGAGTGCTGCTTACCCTTTGCGTGCTCAATCTGCCTAGCCTTTTCCCAACTATCGGGGTCGGCTTCAAGTTTAACCGGATGCAGCTGAGTACTAGTATTTTACATGGAGCGACTGGCTGTCTGACCTCCACAACCCAGTTACTGGGTAACACAATACCCCTTGGTAAGACTGGTTGTCAGACTTTCCGGCTTCTGACGACCCGTAACGACTGTCAAAGATCCCCGAATGACAGCCGGGACCAACGGCTTAACGTGCTTTCCGAGGTACGGAGCAGTCTCGGTATGTAAAGATGGTCACCCATCCACGGACCAATCCCGGCAAGTGTAGCTTAACCTGATGAATCGACTTGTGCGGCTGTTATTACTTAACCACGAGCTCCTCCTCTTTCATAGCGAATTAGCTGATAAAACTGCCCATGAATCAATCAGTAAAGACTTATTCATTTACAACACTGATAAAGATCTGACAGCTATTCGTGTGGGTGATAATTTCTTGAAACCCCGTTTTCCCATGATTTAATTTGCTATAAAGGTAGATATATCAGACAATAGCAGAATCGAATAAACGTTTGCTTTATAACCCAACAATGTCTGAACTCAGCTAGGTGATGGAGGATAAAGCTAGTCATAGCCGCAAAAAAATTCTTCTGTCGGATATATTCTATAGTTGAAGACCCCATTTAATAGTGCTCAAAAACGAAAAGCATGAAAACCAATAAGAGATAGATTTCCGGTAACATAAATAGGTGGCGCTGCCGTAGAACAAGCAGGAAATTGAAAAATGGTAGAATCCTGTTTGTTGAAGAAATGTGTCAAATGCATTCAGAGTTGTCATTCAATCATGTAACAGAAAGTACTAGACAGCAAAACAAAGCTTTCAATCTAGGTTACTAGGCACTCTACGCCGTAATTGGCACTCGATACCCGCTACCATTCACTGTTATAAACCTATCGATCAATATACCAATCCTGAAGGCCTACGACACCCCAACTATCGAACACCCGGAAACGTACGAGCGAAGGGAATCATCCACCGCGTATAAATTTCTATGCAAATGAACCGGCGAAGAGCGACGTCGTGGCAATAATCGGCCGGCGGCGTCGTAAATAAAGTTTACGACGAGACGACATCGGCGGCAACCCTTGCCGGGAATTAACGCGACGCGGGAGGTAACCGATGCTGGATTGATAAACCCGACGGCAGGGCTGGCCCACGCGCCCACACCGCGCACACTACCACGCACCACACCCACATTACGAACTTACGCATAAAATCATAAAGTTACAATATTATGAACAAAATATGTTAAGCTACAACGTTTTTATTCCACGTCGTGTCCTCGACGCGACGGCTGGTTTCCCACCGGTCCTGTGCGGCCCTGGCGATGCAAATTAGGCTAATTGACATTAAGATTGAGAGTAAGCAACTGCGGAGGCCGATTTATGCACGCGGCGGCACCGGGAGAGGTGTGCCGGAATAGAGCGAGCTCTACCGACGTCCCAAGCACACATTAAGATCGAGATTAAGCAAAAATATACCTGCCATATTGAGCATCCAGCGGATAGCTCCGGCTGGATTTTATTCGATGTAATCACATATTCGCTGCTATAAAGCTTTGATTACGTCATACACGAGTATGTTTATGTTAACACCGGCATCTGTATAAAAGGTTGTGTTGAGAGTGGAAAATATTGAGTACAATGTATTCATATCCACATATTTGTAGCGTCTGACATTGTAATCATTTCAACAATAAATTCCTAGAGAAAATTGTACCAGTTCCAGCGTTATGTTATACTTATAACAAACAACATATTTTTCATATCTTTACGAACCAGTTGGATTTAGTTCGTTCGTGTGACAACGGTTCGGAGCGAACGCGTCGTAGATTCAGAATTCTAATTCAATTTAGCAAAAGGGTTGCCAGCTACGCGGAACGAAAAAAACTGCGGGAAAAAGTAAAGGGAGAGTACGGAGAAGGGAGAAACGAAATTCAAAGACATGTCTAGGGGCGGCGGCGTGTCACGTCGCGCGCGGTTTCGGGACGCGCGGGTAATTGATGCGTTCTGGATTAAGATAGCTTTTTAGGTGTCGTGGACTGAATGCGATAGGGGTGGAGGGATGTACTGCAAATTCGTTGATACCGCAAACATCGGCGTGATTGATGACGAACATACTCTAAAGCCATTAAAATATAAGACAGAAAAAAACAAAGCATGGTGGCATAAGTCATTGTGTTGTCATAATGCAGTCGGTTGCCGAATTCACGGAGCTGTCAAAAGTTTTCCTCAGACTTCCGTGTTCGGGGCCCAGACTGAGGCACCCGCGATTGAGCCGTCAAAAACTCTGACACGAAGAAAATTGGGCGCGAAATTTTCGTGACCAAAAATGCTAGTGTAGTCTGTCGCCCGCCAAAACCATATGCCTGGCGGTCGGTGATTCTCACCAAACGTCTGGGGCGTTTTAAAATGTCAACCGAATTGTTTCGAACTTTAATCAGATTTTTTTTTTTTATAATAGTGTCGACGGACGATAGGCTACAGAATTTTTGCATCGGCTTAACGGTCTTTATGCGATTTCTACCCATAAAGAGATAAGTTTATAGATAAGGTATTTGTGTTAATTGCGTAGGTGTAGGTACGTGAATTTATATCATTATAATTATTGCATATGGTCTTGATAGTGAAACATTTATAAATCAACGCATTGTTATTTGTTTTATCAGGCAGACAGGATTTATGATTAGATTTTTAATTATTGTATATTTATTTTATTTTTATATTTAGATCTCATTGTATGCTGCACTGGTCGACGTCATGACGTCAACGCTGGCTGTCGATGAAAATCAGCGTTGGGGCTCTATCTCGCATAGGGTCGCAGCATTATGCTGAGCGATGGCCGTTCTGCGTGGATGTGACGCATATTTGTTCTTTTTTGTTTTGTGATCTTTCTTTGCGTCATGTGTACCGCAAATAAACTTATTTGCCTTCTTTTTTTCTTTTCTATAACATAATTTAATATTGATTTGATATCACCACAAGTGCAATCACCATCCTGTGTAGGTACTTCGATGAATATGTTTTAGAGCTGTCAATTGTTGATCATATGCAATTGCAATGGCAGATATTACAAAAGAAAATATCCCACCACTTCGCCGGAACACTCATTTGGAAAAAAAGACAATATAAATAGTTGCCATTTCTACGTTCCTTAATTACCCACACCAGTAAAAATTCGAGATATAGTTACCATGTCTAAAAAAACAGCAGTTGGACAAAGATATGTCTACAATGTCGGCTTGTAATGATCATAATATGACTTATTGAATTTGATGGCGATTATACTGGCAACACATTTCATAGATAACATCTCTGTTGGCAAAGACAAAAAACATGTAGACATGACTTCAACTGGTGCGAAATTATCGAGCCAACTTAATAAGCCATTACGTATGAAACATCAATAAATTGATAGATAGGTACCTGTATGGAATAAGAAATAAAATTGCCCATAAGAAATAGATAATGGTCCGACACCGCAGTTTCAAGGGAATAATAAATGTAAATATGGGAAAAAATGTGACCGTTTTGTACCACCTTTATATTAATGTAAGCATGTATTAATTAAGTATTGTAATGCTATGCAATTAGTCACTAAACTGTTAAGTATTGAAATCTTGTTTGCATTTTTTTTTTTTAATGATTATGGGCTCCTGGTAAACAGGGACTTGTTTGAGGCTGATTACTTATACCAAATATTTCCAAATCCGATAACTATGGGTAATGTTAGGAATTAGAGATTATGATTTCAAGCAAAGCTACAATACAAAAATCTTTATATCTTTAGGGTGTATCAGAAAGGTGTGGTCAAATTTAAGGGTTTGGTGCACACCATCACACTGAACAACTTTCTTCAACCAACATCAAAATCGCGAAAAACATATCAACTGTTCCATACAAAACTTCAATACATACTCGACCCAAATGTATGGGACGGCCCATTATTTTTTCGCGATTTCGATGTGTTTCCGATGGTTTGATGGTCTTTACCACACCTTTCTGATACACCCTGAAGAAGAAGTAGGAAATCGACTGATTACAAAAGAGAACACGGAAGTTAAAACAGTCTTTTCTATCGTAGTTCTTCCTAATTTACCCTATTTATAAAGTTATATTTCCTCATTTCTTTTAAACAAACTTCTCCCTCAAAATTTCGCATAAAGGAAACTTTCAAAACAATAAGTCACCCCACGGGTACTAGGACACCATAAATCGAAGTAAGTATTACGTATTACGCAATTAAACTCCGGAACCCCTCGAATTCGATGTCGAAATCTCCAATTCAGTATTTTGCCCGAAGAGTTCCGATGATGTAACTCTTCGAATTTCAAATTTCGCCCACTTCCGTGACGAAATATTTCGGTGTAGCGGTAAAGTTCGAGTGTGTACAAGTTTCGGTGTAAAACTGCATCACAATGACGTGCCCGATCGTTTGGTGTAGGATTGTTCGTGAATATTTTGGCAAAAGTTTGGGTGATTTGTATGTGAAACGTAAAAGATAAACAAAGCTTGATAGGTGTCGTAAAAGTTTAACAAAGGTACACTTTAAAATAAGGACCGCCTATCTCGAATGTTGTGATTCCATAATTACAACATTCGAGATAGTCGGTCCTCATTTAGTAGTGTCTCTATAGACACTAAGGCCCTTCGTACACAAGGCTATAGATACAGACAGTCTAGCGACATGAATAGCCACAAAGCGCCAAATGAAACAATCGAAGACAATAGCAAATTTAAAGAAAAAGTCCATCCGTTCCTAATTCAAAAATTATATAACGTCTAAAAATAGCAGCTACGTCTCTATCCTTCGGAACGCGATCGCATGCAACAAATGCATTCGATATCGGTAAAGCGCAATTTTCGTGTTAGGCTGTACGATTTTGTCGTGCGACAGTCGGCCCATGATTTATTTGTGAGCTACGGCCTACAAGCCTCGGATGCACGCAAACACTTGTGATCAATTGTCGCTTTTTACGGTTCTGAGGCAATATTTGCTAGGAAACTATTGTTCGAATAAATTGTTGTTGGTAAACTTTTTGGTAGGGCTGATTCGTTTGCGCGGCTGCGTTAGATCCTTCGATCAATGTTGATCGAAGGTTAGATCATTGACGAGTGACGTGCTAAGAGACCGAATTCGCATCGCACTTGGCCGCATCGACCAAATAGTCGCACAACCAGCCGCCAAACTTGGTGTATAGCGTGTCCAGTCTGAAATGACGCGCCCCACGCGACAAGCCTGTACCTAAAATGCGGTAGTGGGGCCAAGGACCAACGTTGCCGGCCAGTCGTGGTGTGGCCGCGTAGTGCGCGAGGACTCTAAGTAGGACCGGTGAGCCCTGGGTCAATCCAGCTTGGTAATCCTTTCACCGCAGAATAAGGTTTTCTCTTATATCCCTGATGAAAGACGAAGAATATTCTTATCTCTATTAAAAATGCCCGATCTGGCAATCGATGCTAGCACCGCGAACGTCGAAACCCGGCTTCCGGCCACAAAAGTCATGAGTGCCGTGACGCATACATGATAAACTACTTCATAGTAGATAACAATGGTACATTTACTTGTCTCTGGACGCATTTTGGTAACCAAAATGCAAAAAAAGATAAACACATTCCCAACATCGCAATTTGAGAATACTGTGCTGAGTTAGCGTTTCATATGAATATCAACCGTTTGGAATAGCAAATATTGTTCATATTCGTAATAAGAGAATATGAGCAAGTGTGTCATGCGAATATGAACTTTATTTACTTAGGCATACGGTTCTATTCGTATCGAACGTCCATCTTATCTTAAGTGATATGTTGAACAAAGACAAATTAAAAATATTGATTGCACCACAGACCATATACACTTATCTTTTAGGTAGTAACGTCAGAGGTATGCATGCCTCAACTCTGTCATTACCAAAAGGAGTTTGAATGACGACAGTTTTATTTGATATTATTATTAACTAGTTGACCCGACAGACATTGTCCTGTAAAAATTTCCAATTATAGAACAAAAAAACACTTTCAGTTTTTCAACCCAACTTTCGGGGCCACTTTCCCAAATTTTCTTACCCTAAAAACCTTATTCGGACTGTTACAAACACTTTTAAACAAAAATTTACGTTTTTGGACCAGCTGTACTCAAGTGATGCACTTACCAACAAACAGCATTTAACTTTTATTTATATAGGTTTAGTAGATAGATGACCCAAGAGCTGGATTTTACCTTGGCTAAGGATTGCTATACAATATGGCAATGCCGCCTGTCTCTTGGGTATGTTACCAAACCAGTAGACAGTGATGCGGAGGAATTATTCAACACCATATTTTAGTTTCTTAATAGTTTTAGTTAGGTAAGGTTAACATTTTGATAGTTTGTTTTTTAATTTAGTATAGATTGTAAGCCTATGTAATAAAATCAACAAAACCTGTATAAAACAGCCGTGTTAACCCTGTGTTAACATAGGCTAATGCTACATTTGCAGCTGAAATAATATACATATAACTTACGTTGCTCATGCTGTTGCCACGCCAAGGCTCCGCAGAGTAATGCTAGTGTCTTCCCGGATCCTGTCGGGCTTTCGAGTATGCAGTTCTCTCCTTTCTTGATACCGCTTATGATCTGTAGTAGAATAGTGTATAATAAATAATATGTGCCTTATGGTGGCAATAGGCTCGCCCCTATTACATGGGACTTAAACATAACAGGCGAAATGTGGGTGTACTTTAGGTACCCCTCTGTCCAGCCCTTCGGGGAACAAGATGTGATGTTATGTTATTTAAAAAAAGATTATTGTAAAGCATGTTTATGTAATTTAAACTGTATACCAGATATTATAGCCAGAGGATTTGCTTTAGGAATTTTATAATGTTGGTTAATAACAGAACTACCAGATTTAATATAATGATATATTTTAATCAGGTTTTAAACCAGTGATAAATAGTGTTACATATAAGTTGGTATTCAATGTAATATTGGAATACCCGACTGGGTTAAAAAGTAAAGAAGTTAGAGCAAGGGTGTAATTCTGGTGAGCCTGTCAAACTTGCTGGGTTTTTTAATAACACTTTTAACTATTTTGTATTTAAGTTCATAAGTTAAAGTATAAGTAGGTAAGTAAATAATGATTACCTTTGACATCAACGCCATCTGACTGCCGTAAGGATTCACGGGCAGCATGACACTAACACCTTCAATCATCCTTTTGAAAACTTCTTTCGGTGCTTGTATGGGCGGTCTCACCTTCGGAGTGTTAGCAACAGTTACATTTATATTTTGTTTCTGCGGAAACAAGGCTTTTACTGGACACTTCTTACTCTGATTTTTTTTGACACTTCCTGGTTTATTTTTTGATGAAAATAATGACTTAATCGCGTTATTTTTCTTGATAATCACTTCCGGGAATTCTTCATCGTCCGACAGTATAACAGTTTCGGTCGACATATTGTTGAATTCTTCATCACTACTTATTGCAACTGAATCATCCATAGCGTTGTTTTCTACAGTTTTGGAGCAACCAGGCCCGCTGAAACTGTCGTCGTCGTCGGATATCTCAATTTGTGCAGCCATTGTTCTTAAAAAATCACTTAAACTAGCCACTTATCACTAAACCGGTCAGACGATCGTCTTAGGAGCAGTTCCCGCGCTTATCTTGCTCACTATAATACAACATTCATTTAATAATATTATGATTTTAAGTTTTCATTTTGATGTTGCATTATTAATATCGATGTATTGAAATCACAAGCACTCATACACCCCTAAATATTTACTCACAAATTGTTATTTAGAGACAATAAACACATTGCAAGATGCAAAATAAACAGCTGAGGCCGAATGTCAAATGTCAATCAGCACTTGTCATGAATGTCACTTTACCAGTAGCGTTTCAAAATACATCATCGTGACATTTGAAACATGAATGGAGACAAAACAGCAGACTTCACAGTGTAACCAAAAAGGAATAGAACACACTGCGTTCCAGTTCCCTGCTAAACTTCAACAGTAAGAACTTGACATTTTGATTTTTACTTAATAAAAATAAAAAAAAGTGAAAAATTAAAGGGGTTCCGATACAACAAACTTTAGATATTGAATATTTTTTTTCTTACCCTGGCATGTCTAGAGCTCACCGAGTAGATTACAAATATAATATTTTTTTTTATCTTCAAAAGTGAAGAGGGGACCGTAAAAGTTTTTAGTTTTTAACCATTTCTGTACGAGCTCTAACGCAACAACTAAACAAGTTAGGAATTTGAAACTTTTATATTATTATCATGTACCTTACACTGTATTAACAGCAAACATTAAAAACACCGATTCATCAAGTGTTTTATTTAAATATGGGCAATTTTCTGAAACTGCAAAAAATAACTTTGTAATTCACAGTATCTTTATGAAATACAAATTTATCTTTGCGATTATTAGAACTTAAGATTAAAAAATATTATTCGTTTAGTATTTTCATTTATTTGCTAAATGTTGTACGGTGGTATGGAACCCTTCGTGTGCGACTCGCACTTGGCCGGTTTTTTATACACTGTATACTCACACCTAGCTCAAAAGGAGGTAAGTAGGTATTTCAAATGGAGTGAACGAGCTGTGGTTTCAGAACTTCTACGTACTTCTTCTCGCTCGTGATAAGAGTCAACAGGTTACGTCATTTATTCATGAAACATATACCTACCTACATTATATTAGACTACTTAAATATGTATAGGAATCAAGATCATCTCATTGAAGCGCGCGTGGAACACAACGCGCCGTCGACCCGGGCCTGGTCCTTATCGGACGGCGAGCTACCCATTGCTCACCGTCCGCAAGCCCGCGCCTACGGTGGCCGGAAGTCAGCTCGTGACTCCCGACGCCCGGGGCGTCTCCTGCGGCGACTAGGGCCGCGAGGGCGTGCAGCTTGCATCTCCCTCGCGCGCTCCGCCTCCTCCTTCGCGAACATAACTGCTTCGCAGAAGGAGGTGACGGCCTCCCATGCACTCTCGCTCCGGACCATGGCCTGAACCAGGGCCGGACGCGAGAGATCGCCGCCGCCGATCGCCTCCGTGAGGACACGGCGGTGCTCCGCCCAAGCCGGGCAGACCTTCACCTTATGCTCCACCGTGACCTCCGGGCGATCCACACAGTGGTGACACTCGGGCGTTTCCTCCCGTCTTATGCGGAACAGGAACCTCCCGAAACAACCGTGTCCGGTGAGAACCTGCGTCAGGCGGAAGGTGAGGACGCCATGGCGCCTCTCAAGCCACTCCTCAAAGAGGAGACTTATCGCCGCAATTGTGGCGTGCCCAGCGCTGGGTTGCGACATTCGCACACTCCATGCCGCCATGAGATCCCGCCGGAGAAACTGCCCACTGCTGACTGTATTTTTTTTTCAAAATCTGTGACTGCAGATCCAAATGTTTCAAAAAGGAAAAGACAGTCTCCTAAGACCGTTTTCCTGTAGCTACAACTGTTGATGTAACTGCCCGTACTGCCCCATCTCCAAAATCCGGATATAGTCATTTTGGTGGGTGCATGTAGAAAATACAATAGATGACGTATATTTAGTAACCTAATCCGCTTAACTGTTATTAAAGAGTCATAAAGAACCCTGTAAGAAATCGACACGTGTTTCACCTCTCGACGAGGCATCCTCAGGAAGACGATGGACTTGGTGCGAACCCGGACACGACTTTAGGCTCGTACAGACCGGCACGACTTGTCGCGCGACGCGACACGAACAATACAATTTCTAAGAAAACTTCACAGTATAACAATAGCCGGTGTCGCGTCGCGCGACAAGTCGCGCTGGTCTGCACAAGCCTTTTTTCCCACGTCAAGCGTCGAGCGCAGTGTGAGCCATATCGCCCGACAAGCATGCATGCACACACACGCACATGTACAACAAATGCATGCCACACAAATAATAAAAAAACCGGTAACGCCTTTTTTACTTCAGTCAACAAGTCTATAGTAAAAGTAGTAAATACAGAACGTAGGAGTACGTAGTTTCTGCCGGGGTTGCGAGTTTGTCCGAAAGGGATATCGCGGCCCCGGCACACAGGCAATGGAAGGAACACTGGTGGGTTTTAGTCAGTAAAAGTCTGACACGCCCGCCCTCCCGCTCCACGCAGAGCGGGAGAAGTTATTTGATAACTTCCCACACTAAGAAAAAAAAAGGAGTACCTAGTTTGAGATTTCAATTAAAATCACCAGGTACCTATGAGTTATGAGTGCCTACAGTGAGCGTTAATTTAATTATTGTTGTGAGATGTTAAAATAAAATCCGATTTAAAAAAACTGACAAACATATTTTATTTTTTCTTTTCTTGGCAAATGGCACATGGACAATTGGACATTCTCCATACTTTTACAGTTTCATTCAGCATTCCTAACTGTTTTACTTCCTCACAGTTCACAGTTTTGTAATACTTCACTGGGTTCTAGTTCCACACTTGTTCTCATTGTCAGGGATATTTTCACAACTTTCTAGATTTGAGTTGTTTAGGTTCTGAAATGGAAAATATGATGTTAGTGATCTAACCAAATACCATTTTTTAAGCATTAATTGTAAACTGCCGACTAGGATAATAAAATTAAAGTTTCAGATACTGTTTGCTTGACAAGACCTTGAAGAGCAATGTAAACTGGGCACACTGTTTTGTTTTTTTTAATGTCGAGGACTTAGGTCCGTATTACAGAACGTTTATTTATTTATTTATTTATTTTAACGTTCCTCAAGTCCAGTTTGATTTTCAATCAGTTGATCACTGTTTAAGTATAGAATCAGTACTTGAGCATCGGTCTTATTCCAGAAGGGTAATCAATCTATACTCAGCTGAATCGATACTTAAATCGAGCCTCAAGCAGAGATGTGCATCAGCCTGTTTTCGTTTACGAATTATTTTATTTACCAACTTGGTTCTGATTAAAGTATACCATAAAAGCCCAATTATTTAAGGAAATCAGCGTTATTATTTCGGTCCCGAATAGTACAATCCGCCATTTATCGAAGTAAAGCTCTTTGAAGTAAAGTTTAGTAATTTTGTAAGCAAAATTGTCAAACTAAAAAGATAGAAGATCTATTATTGAATAATGTAATGTCAAAATTTTATATTTTAATAATACCGTGTGGCAACACACTTCAAAGGTTCGTCTCTGTTTTCCGGTTATAGAAATAATCTCCATCTTGTGCACGTAAAATTAAACAAGCAATAATCTATTTCTTCCTTTTATTTCGCTCCAATCCACTGCATAAAATTAACTTGAAAATCTATGGCCTTAAATAGGTATTTTATTTAAAATGTCAGTATGTCAAGAATGTGAAAACATCACTTTGTTGAAGCCGTTGTTGCATAAAAACGTAAACTCAAAAACATTGCAATTCTGGGGCTATGGGATGCCCACGGTGGTGTGATTGTCTTAAATCGTGGTATAGCATATGCAGAATTTAATATTACACATCTTGTGAACATCTGTACCTCTTTTTATTAAAGTTTATATGGGTCCTCTTAAAAATCTGAGAGGAACGCTATAGTTCAGGCTTCTGTTTGAATGATCGTTGAATTAATTATTATAATGATCTACCTCTTTAATTATATCCATTTTGATAATAATAATAAAAAAAATCAACAATAAAGAAAGTCGACAACGCATGAACAGAACAAAAATTAACAATTTGTCATGAAAATCTATGCTCAAGCGAGGTCTCGACCACACTTGGGTGATTATGATTATAGATCAAATCACTGCATGGGTTCGATTCGCGAACTGAGTAACGATCTAAAATAAAGCCAAACTCAGTTGAACTATGATCAATGAATCAATGTTCTAAAATTAAAACTCGACTCAAAACTAGTTTTAAATAGAGATCAATGCTTGAGTTTCCTTCTGTAATACAGACCTTAGACTTACAGAACCTCACTCAAAACTCAAGCATTACAGAGTGTAGTTTAATTAAAGCCTTTTGTTTGGTTGAAACTAGTTTTAAGACGCAGATATATGCCAGCGACCTGGAGTGGTTAGCTTGCGTATTCTGTACTGAGCTCACGCAACGCGTCGTACGTCCAGCCAGTAATAGGACTCGCCCATACAGGAACGCTGAATTAGAGGAATTATTAATTTACTATACATATTTTTGTATAAATCAGTATACTAAAAGATCAATAATTAAATTATCTTTAAAATGGTGAAGAATTCAGAAAAATACGCTTGATAGATTTTGCGTGATTTATAGTTTTTTATCGTCGTTAGACATAACTTTAGAAATTTATTACATTATGTAATATAAACATAATCTCAAATATTAATGCATTAAGTAATTAATAAAATGCTCTAATTTAACATTATATTTTTTCCAAATCATTAACACTACTAGTTTAGACGTGATCTTCAGTATAAAATCATTAAAAGTCGGTTATAAAACCTTATGTAATGCTTGAGTCTTGAGTGAGGTTCTGTAATACGGGCTTTACACTATTTATTACTCTAACGTTCAGGAGTACAGCATGGACACTAAATGAAATACCTAATCACCTGACTAGGTATTTCATTGATGATGCTTGTAATTACAAAATACTATGAACTAAGTATATATCGGAAATAACTTACAATACACACTCTTGCAGATCATATCACATCGATTTTATTAACCCTCTCCACATAAAGATAAATTGCTACAAGTACAATCAGAAAGCGAACCAGAACTCGGTCCATGTCATGTTTTCTGTGGCTGCGACCCTGGTGTCATGAAAATGTATGAAAACAAAGAAAAAGCCACTGCCCATCCTAACCAGCACATTTTAATGTTTTTTTATATATTTTTTTATATTTTTAATGTTTTTATTGCATTTATTGTTTTTTTATGAAAGGATGAAATCTTGTTAATGTGACAGAATGTTTTTTTCATAAATATTTTTTTGTGTCCGCAGGTTTTGCTATAGGCTGAATGATAAGTACCTATTAAAAACTTTTCGTTTCCCCGGAATCTCCAGAAATATACATAACTAGCTGCGCCCCGCGGAATATCGAAATAACAGTATCCTATGTCCTAACCCAGGTCATGGTCTACCCATGTGCCAAATTTTATCTAAATCCGTTCGGCCGTTTTTGCGTGAGAGCGTAAATAACAAACAAACTCACTTTCGCATTTATAATCCCTACCCTACCTACCCTACCTACTCTACCTACCCTACCTACCCTACCTACTACCTACCCTACCCACTTACCTACCTACTTACCCTACCTACCTACTACCCACCCTACCTACTACCTACCCTACCCATTTACCTACCTACTTACCATACCTACCTACATACCGACCTTAGGGGTATGAAAAATAGTTTACGTCCTATTCTCAGACCAACTGAATATACTCGTACACACAAAATTTCATAAGAATCGGTCAATCCGTTTCGGAGGAGTTTTATTACAAACACTGTGACACGAGAATTTTATATATTAGAGAAGATATATCCGGCGACCGAACTCTGTTCGGGTGAAAATAGAGTAAACGAATTCTCCCAGATATGAGACCTAGCTAGATCGATTTTTCGCCACAAATTGAATTGAATTGTTGTATAATGCAAATTTCATTGGAATCGTTAGCTTTTTTCGAGAACGTACCTATATACAAATATTGCTCATTAATAGTACTTAAAGAAAATATTGCTCATTTAATAGTAATAAACATAATATTATACATTTCATTTGGTAGGATTATAGTGGTGATAATATGGTGGTGTCATGGTGTCTGACTTACCAAGGGGTAGATGTCGTGTTACGTGTTACTCAATAACTGGGTTGTGGAGCTTAGATAGGCAGTCGCTCCATGTAAAGTACTGGTATTCAGCTGCATCTGTTTAGACTGGAAACCGACCCAGCATAGGTACCATCAAAGAAGTTCACATCTACCAGGGTACTAACAACCAACAGGGTACCAACTACCAGGGTATTCGGCATCCCGGACTTATACTCAACAAAATAAAAACGGAGGTGTAATCATCTACACCAAAACCTCTTGGAACACTTATGTACTGGATACAGTAGTCGCAGAAGCGGACAGTCTACTTACTATACATATACATGTATAATTACAAAAATGGATGATGTAACCAATATTTTGTGAAAATATTCTGATTGAAAAGAGTGTCCGTGGAGTTTCTTGCCCGTTCTTCTCCATAGGAACCTACTACGCATTGGAATGGGCAACTAGCTTCATATTTCTGACTGACCGACCCCTTGACAATTCAAAAGTACCTGTAATTGGTTTATTTGAAATAAATGCTTTGAGTTTGAGTTTTGAGTTTGACTATACTAGACGATAAGGTGGCTGTCCTGGGAATTTACCGCTCTCCCTCTTTTCCGAACATTGATAATTTTATGATTTCCTTAGACACGGTCCTTACGCAATTGAAAAAGTACCCAACTATTATAGTAACCGGGGACCTTAACATTGATATTTATAATTTAAACAACAACAAGCACACTGAATATCTAAGTCTGATGGCAACGCACGGATTTTTGCCTGCGATAACCGAGCCTACCAGGGGGCGCAACTGTCTTGACCACATTTTTGTCAAGTCAAACTTCACATCTGTAGGGATCATAGGAAAATCATCTATTACAGATCATGATATAACCAAGGCTGCCATAGCCCAAAAGCACACTCCCACCAAAGCTAGACCCCGGTATAAAATTAAAATTGACGAAGAGGCAATCGCCGCAGAGATGAAAAACACAGATTGGTCTAACGTATTAACTACCAATTGCACAAACTCATCCGTTAACTCACTAATTGAAACTATTTCCAACTCAATCGCTAAAAATTCACGTAGAATCACTATCACTCGAAGTCAATACAATATAAAACCCTGGATAACGCCAGGCCTCATGCGATGCATGAGGCATCGTGATAATCTTCATCTAGCTTTAAGATCCTATCCAAATGACGAAATGCGACGCCTAGTGTACACTAGGTACAAAAATTTTTGTAACAACTTGCTACATAAACTTAAAACTGATTATAATAGTCAACTCATAATCAAAAACCAAAATAACTCAAAAAAACTCTGGAACACCATCAAATCTATTTACAACCCAAATACCGAAAAAAGTGATTCTTCCCAGTTATTATCTAACTCTCAGGACCCTGTCGATTCTTTAAATAGTTGTAATGCTTATTTCACTTCCCTAGGCAACAATCTTTCTGATCTCATACTTACGCGACTGTCCGAGACACAAGCATCCCTTGCGGGCAAATATAAACCACGTGAAACTCCACCACACTCTTTTTTCTTCCACCCAACGAATGAGGACGAAATAGAAAAACTTATAGATCAACTTAAAATTGACAGCGCAGGCGGACTGGATGAAATTAGTGTCAGACAAATTTTACCTCTTAAAAAAACACTGTTAAAACCACTCACTCACATTTATAACTTAAGTTTGGAAAACGGCATCTTCCCAGACTGCTGGAAGGTTGCCTGTGTCCGACCCATTCATAAAAGCGGTCTTAAAGAAGTACCGGAAAATTACCGTCCTATCGCACTCCTGTGCATTCTATCAAAACTTCTTGAAAAAGTTGTAAATAAGCGACTAGTCAATTTTTTAGAACATTACAATCTAATATCTGAAAGACAGTTTGGCTTTAGAAAAGGTAAGTCGACCGAGGACGCTGGTATATTATTGACCAACTCCATAGCTTCTTGTATTGAAAAGGGCGAACACGTCTTGGCAGTTTTCCTTGACCTAGCCAAGGCGTTTGACACAATATCGGTAGATCTACTCTTGTCAAAACTAGAAGGTATTGGAATACGAGGAAACGCGCTAGATTGGTTTCGAAGCTATCTAACAAATCGCCGGCAACTAGTAAAAGTAGGTAACTACTCTAGTGGATTACTACCAATCAACTTTGGAATTCCTCAAGGTAGTACTCTCGGTCCGACTCTTTTTGCTTTCTATATGAATGACATCCTTAATGCACCGCTTCAAAACGCTGAAATAATTTCTTATGCAGACGACACGGCAATCATATTCCATGCCAAAACTTGAGAACAGGTGTATCGACTTGCCGAAAATGGTCTGCTTATAATCTCCGAGACTCTGAGTAGAAATTTACTTACACTAAACGTAAAAAAACTAAGCTGATCACTTTCTTCAAAACCATAGCTTCCAGTCCTCCTCGCCAATTGACACTCAAATTCCACACATGCCGCAACGATCACAATTCACCACTCACAAACTGTATCTGTACTCCTATAGACCGTATTTCCTCCTTTAGATATCTAGGTATTACAATAGACGAAAATTTATCATTTCAACCTCACATACACTTGCTAGCGGGCCGCGTCAGAAAACTAATCTACGTCATGAAAAAACTACGAGACTGCACACCTATTAAAATTCTCCGAGCAATATACCTAGGTCTTTGTCAGTCAATACTCCAGTATGGAATCTCCGTCTGGGGCGGAGCCGGGAAAAGCATATTTATTGAAATAGAAAGAGCTCAAAGAGCCGTAATTAAAGTGATGCTTAGAAAGCCTTTTAGGTTCCCGACAGATCTGCTATACAACCAATTTCCGGTTCTTCGAGTACGTCAACTATACATACTCAGTGCCGCACTGCATGCACACAAATCTACTAAAAACAGACCTGACTACCAAAGCCTGCTTTCAAAACGTATCTTACACGTCCCTCTTCCTAATTCAAACAGTCTTCTGGCCCGACGGTGCCCCTCTTACTCACACACTTATATCTACAATAAAATAAGCAAGCGCTATAATACTAAAGGTCTTAACACCCACTCGTATAAAAGAATGATAAAAAGTTGGCTTCTCTCCCTGTCATACAACGACACGGAGGATATAGTGAGTTAACACTAAAATACACAAGCCAGACATTCACGCAAAACTCACACCAGCAACTCACCACCACGCTCACACTCACTCACACACTAACACACACGCTAACACACACTCTCACACACTCACTATAATATTATTTAGAATTATTTTATTTTGTTCAATTTATTTTATTTGGTAATTCGCTACCCTTATTTAATTAACTATTCTGTCCATTTTCAAACATCCTGAAATAAAATTTAAGCTAACGCAAAAATGTTTCGAATTAAAATTAAGATCACGCAACTCAGGCTCCCAAGATACAGGCGCTGCCTAGTTTGGGGACCACTGTTTTAATACTATGTTAAATATTCTAGTTACAGTAAGCATACAATATCATTATTTTTGAAATTTATTTTGTAACAATGGACCAATAAAAATTATTCTTATTCTTATTCTTATCTAACCAGTTTCAAAACAAAATCCCGTGAACGCGATGACCATATCTGTTACCGGCCCGGTTCTATAGCCGCCGAGTAATATTCGATGTACGAAAATATTCTAGCATTTCATTTCACTTCACTACGATCATGTTACTAGCAATTACGAATATTGAACCATTAAGTACTTTATGCTTTATAGATAGCTGTCGAGACACTAATAAAAATGCATAAATGTATTTTATTGTTCACCCACCATTAACGCTCTCGGCGTTAGTCAAAACGTCTGGCTGTATGGAGTGTTGCTGTTGCTATCGGTGAACTCCCGCCAAAATTTTGGCGCCATTACACGAATGAGTTGTCACAGGGTTATGGCGCGTTATAATTTGGTTTATAACCCGACACTACGCTGTTTAGGCAATGTAATTAGTAAATATGGCACGATTCTTCATTTGCTTTTTAACCTACTTTCAAAAAGGAGGAGGTTCTATGTTCGTAGCGTATGTTTTTTTTTTATGTATGTCTGCCGATTTCTCCGTCAATTATGGACCGATTTTGAAAAAAAAAAATGTATGGTAAGGGGGTATGCTCTCAATTGGTCCCATATAAATTGTATCATCATTGCTTAGATAGTTTTTGAGTTAGCTTCAATAATACGTATTTTTCCCACTAAGTACCTATATGTGGATGATATGATGATAACTTCCTGTCACTGTTATTTACATAGCAGGTAGTGGTATTCCAATTTGTGTGGGGTAGGTACCACAACAAAATTGTGTTTTTTTTTTTTTTTGAAAAAACTATTGTCTTACAAAAAATTACACTACAAAGTGAAAAATAACTTTAATTTCAGAAGTCGGTGGCAAAAAACGAAAGTTTATTTTTCACTTTGCAGTGTTATTTTTTAATCGACTTCCAAAAAGGAGGAGGTTATATGTTCGTCGCGTATGTATGTTTTTTTTAATGTATGTCCGCCGATTTCTCCGTCAATTGTGGACCGATTTTGAATTTTTTTTTTTTAAAGGGTGTGATCCCATGTTGGACCCATATAAATTTTATTAACTTTGCTTGGATACTTTTTGAGTAAGCTTCAATAATACGTATTTTTCCCACTTAGTAAATGTGGATGATAACTTCCTGCCACTGTTATTTACATAGCAGGTAGTGTTATTCGAATTTGTGTGGGGTTAGGTATCACACTAAAAAGTAAAAAAATACAAACTTTTACAAAAAAAAAAACCACTCACTTCCGAAATTAAAGTTATTTTTCACTTTGTAGTGGTTTTTTTTCGAAGTCGGTTGTTTTTTTTTTGGAAAAAGTTTTTTTAAGTCGGTTGTTTTTTTTTTGTAAAAAGGTTTTATATATTGTAGGTTCCTACCTATCTACTCTTTATATGTCTGTGGTACCTATTGATATAAGTGCCTACCAAATGAAATAGGCTGGTTGGCAGTTTTTGAGAAACCTATATAATAGTAATGTTCCTTGTCGTTTATTTACTTCGAATTAAGAATATTTCAGCGAAATATTAACATTGACATTATGAGAAGTAATTTTTGTTTTTTTTAGGGATAGTTAAGATTGTCAAAATGGGACATTCTGTCAATTCTGTCATAAAGGCTTGAGTCTACTGTCTACGCTCGATTGACTTCAATACATTCATTCTGTCAAATCTGCGTTATTTTCTTAGAGTGTTGCTCGTACACAAACTTTGTTTATTACTTCTGTCGGAATATTATAATATTCGGCAGTCACAACGCTTTTAAATATAAAAAAAATAGTATTCAAAGCAGACAAATAATTATTTGTATTAATGTTTACCTTGACAGTCGTAGGTAAGTAGACGTTGCCTGACTAGCTTATACTTTGAACGAATGGAATGAAGAATGCTCATGTTGTATGAGCATTCCTCACACAGTTTGGGCCGATGTATGAAGAGAAGAGAACACTGATTTTATATTTATTTTTATTATTTAATCGTCGCATATTGTTACTTACATAGTTAAGTATGTACTTAGTTTTCTAATTATACTGGAGAGATAAAACTATTAGATGTGGTTGTCCAATCGCATCCCTTGAGTTAATTCAATGAACATCGTTAAAAAACTGTTTTCCATAATTAAGTACCTATAATTAGAGGCCTTAATTAATACTTATAATACGTAAGTAGTTGCAGGTAAAGTTAGTTACATGGTTAATTAATTTTTCATAAAGTTTTTTTTTTTGCTAATTAAAAATTGCTTAGCCATCTAAAGATACTTTCTAGAACAAGTTTAAGTAGGCAGTTATGTTTTCCCAGTGATTCGTTTAATAAACAGGCATTAATAGGCCTACTTATTATTAAGTGTTGTAAAAATATTGATATTATTGACTGAAAATCGCCTAACATCTGTAAAAACTAGATATTTAGATATTTAGTCGATTTTTTTATTTTTCTAACTAGATAAGGTCAACACTGTCCTCATTCAGATAAAAACGTAAATCAGCAACGCAATAAAATAATAAACGCATAAACAATGTTATATTAAACTATGCAAGGGCTGCCACCCTATTTTTCGGGCCATTCAACAGTTTACGTCCGTTTTAATACGACTGCTACAAATTGGTATACGTCATAAATTACAGAGTGAAGACGCAGACTACTCCCCTTGTCTTTGGGATGTGTTCGTATTGGGAGACTCTTTGATTTGCTTTTATTCTTTCATAATAATGTTATGGATTTAGGTACTGCACCATACAAGATAAAAGTAGATGGACAGAAAATTAAAATAAGGTAAAAGTCGACTTGTAAAAAAGCGAGTTATTAATGTTGTTTACCTACTGTCTTTTATAAAGGGCTCGTTCATTTTAATTTGGAAACTCCTATCTAATTGCGTAACACATTTTCGGTAAATTATTTAGACTAATCTGTTTCATTTGACTGTTCAACAACATTCATTGCGTTATTTATGTTGTTGAGCAGTTTTTTTTCGAACTTTTAGAAGCAATGGATTAAATTGCTAATGCATTGCTTTCAAAACGATTCAGATTGTGATTGATCGTGTATTACACAATTAGCGTGCGCGCGTTACTTACCTATATTTTTTTTTAATTTATGTTCATTTAGCCCAGCACAAAATTAATCTCAATATAAATTTAACCATCCTATCCTAAATGGAATACTTATATCATTATCATTGTTTATAAATTGACCAAAAAATACCAAAAACACTCTCAAAGTCATCAGATAGAAACATGTTGAAGTTTGGCGACCAAACAGTGGCGCATCCCTCCCAATTATTGACATGCTTTATTGCGCTTCCTATCCGAGGCGCGCTTTTATCAGCGTATGTCGCTCCACCCGATACAAACACCAAACGTACCTTACATTTACACACAGGAAAATGAACTTTATAGCGTAAAAATAAGGGTTGATAAGCCAGCATGAATTTCACAATGTTATTTCTACTTAATTTGATGGCAAAACTTTCTATATTGGACTCATTTATACTTCCGAACATTATCAGTAGGGGTTCGCGCGGATTCGACGGCCAATGGGCTCTCAAGATTGATATCTTTAAGTCAACATGCGACTGTCTATTTGTATACGTTTTATGACATTTGGCGGACAATAATTTGGACTTAGTTAATTTGGTCGTTAAGCTTGTGTGTGGGGAATTAGAAGTGCAATAAAACTGATAAAATAACTATATAAAGTTGTGTTTGACACTTCTGTAAGTTTAGTAAGTATGTCGTTACTGTTTTTGATCTACTTATTCGAAACTTTATTTACTTAGTTGCTGTTTTATGCATGGTTTACTATTAGGTATACTTAGAAAGCTATAGGTACGCTACTACTACATAACGTACATTGTTATATAAGTAACTATAAAAGTACGTTGTACTAGCTTTAATCAATGCTTCATTAATCATTAGACGTTACTAACGACAAATTTAGTTCATACAAGAAGCCTAGCCATCCATCTTGGTTCCATCTGGAGAAAGCATTATTTGACAGTAACTTCTGAAACCAAGAAAAAAAAGTAAAACCTACAACAATGCATGATAACGTCTTAAAACTGCTACAGATGTTACCGAACGTTAATTTAAATTCTTATTTAGTTACAAATAAAGATACGGTGTTCGACCACCGTTCCGACTGCGTGTGACCGCGTTCGTCCGCATTGACATCACCAATCACTCGATTCAGTTTGAGCGACCGTGCGTTATAAATCGACTAAATCGGCTACCCCTAGTCCGACCGCTAGTGTACCGTGGACTCGACTAATTTCTTTGTTGTTAGGCACACGCACCGCACTAGTAATCAGTTGATTCTTTGTCACGGGCGGTTTTTTGAAAAAAGAATACACATTGTTGATTCTGAACATGTTGTTCTTGCAGTGCGAAATGATTGGCATTCTGCATGATGTCATTGTTGAAGACTGACAATTCGTAATAGCTTTTTACTTTCCTTTTCCTACGAAATCGATTTCTGCGAGTTACGTTTGCCATTCGTACTTTGAGTGCTCACTTCCTATTACACTAAAGACCAAAAGGGTGACTTTTCGTATCAATTCATCTCTAACGTTTCGTCAACACTCGTAATGTCCTTATCCATTAAATCCACTTAGGAAGCCCCATTTACCCCTTATTGTAACATACGCAAGTGATACCCATACATTTTTAATATTCCTTTGTATTGTTGCCCGGTCCAGCTACTAACGTGTCTCCCCCTCTTACACGCATTTCTGTTCGCGACACACGTCGTACGCAATAATCGTTAAGCTTGACCGAACATTAGTAATTTGTAGCGTTTCGCTGCTCTAGTGGTGCAGGTGACATTTCAAGAAAAATATTCATCTGTCATTTTTCACTTTTGGCGGTAAAGTTATCAACATGGCGTCGGAATTAAAACTGAGTTAATTTCTTGGAAAATTGCTTTTTTGTACCATTTAAATATGTATGCCTGGACACTTTGACACTGTGTTTTTAGCGAAATAAATTAAGTAAACGTTAAATGGTGTCGTAGTTATTGTACCATACAAAATAATATACATACTTCCCCGCTAAGCTGTGCAATGTGATTTTAAACAGCAATCACCAAGTTTTTACTCATGTTCTCACTCGGGAACTATTCAAAAGATTTAACAGCCTCCCAGCAACGAGTCTGTGTAACCGCGGGAAAAGCGGCGATAAAAACTGGTATCGAGACCAGAATGTAGCAACGACAGTTCCTAGTAGTGCTAATATAATGTAGCTATGTTACTCGAGGCTCGAAATATGCTGTAGCCCGACATATTTATGGTATAAATGGTTGCACCTGCCCGCGACCCTGTAGGTCGCTGATACCAATCGGAATAGATAACATGCTTTTTATTGCAGTTATAATTATCTTTATTTGGTCACCCCATCACACGCTCGATAGTTTACAGTTCATTGGTTTTAGAAAAACGGCCGTTTTTTAGACGTAAACGTGTCGTTGTTGACGTGAACGTGATGACGTTTTATAATTTTAAGTGCAGTTCAGTAGGGGTTAAAACGATCGGATCAGTTGGCAAATAGCAAAATTATGGGTTGTTTTTCTATAATGGTTAGGCAGACATAGTGTACGCTTGACCGATGATTATCTAGGCAACACTAAACTGTATGAAACTGTTATTTTTAAACGTAATGAATGGATTGTCCGCTTACATGTGGGTAATAAAACTAGAAATAATTGGCTGATTCAACACAAAGATATGTCAGATGATTAATTAAAAACTACAGCATTTAAAAATTGAATACGTGTTATTCGAATTACGTATTAGCATTACAATAATCGTTAATTTATGGCTAATAAAACTAATGAGGTGCAAATCAATTGTTTTATTGATCCGTTGTAATTTTATAATTAACGAACGAGTAGGTAACAGTGTTGTTTACAATTACTTTAAAAATGTATTATATATAACGTATTGTAAATAGGTATTGACCTTTTTGCTTTCAAATTACATATTTATTAGGGTCTTATTAATCCAGGTGGAGTATAGTTCCTTCATTACTACCGCGGCCTGCAAATGAGGCATTGATGGATGATCGACATATCATAAGTGAGTACATCAATGCCTGGTTGCGGCCAAGGGTTTTAAAGCTAGTAGAATACTTTTTCAAACAATGCGCAGAAATCCAAATTAATGATTAATTCCAGAATCAATGACGAACAACAATAATTTATTCACGCGCCATTAAGTTCTCATCTTCTTTTTTACATTAAACAGCTCAAAGTAAGCCAAATCGAAATTTGAATCTTTGATAAGTTACCTCCTTGGTTGCCATGTGTCAAAGTAAAAAGTTCGTTCCATTTTTAAATTACTTACACGACAGTTATGTGTTTTCATACTAAGATTGCCGGCCGCCTGCTCGCATGTATTTGACCAGTACAGCATTTTCGATTTATCTCGAAGGTTGTCAAAATAATGCTCGAATTTTCCAGCATGTTTAAGAAAATATATTTTGTAATTCAGTATTTAATCATAGATACATCACTGCGGAAAATGTTCAGTATAAACATGTAGGTATAGCTATGTAGGTTCTATAAAATCAAGAAACGTAAAACGATATAAGGCTTGTGCAGACCAGCGCGACGCGTCTCGAACAACACAAATTCTAAGAAAACTTCTCGGTATAACAATAACCGGTGTCTCGTCGCGCTAGTGTGCACGTAGCTTTAAAAGCTCATTCATGCAATGAAATAAAACCCAATATCGAAGCAATTAAATCCCTAATCGGAATATTTTGGACGTACTACTTAATTTAAAAATAAAGTTTTGTAACTAGTATCACCGATATTGCTACGCACAGATAGTTAAAAACAACTGCCAAAAAAACATAGTTTCGTGCACGAACTATCGCCCCTCGCATTAGGCATAATAGCTGATGCGTTTGCCTTATTTAAAAAAACAAAAAGTCCGCGTTGCTGCCAGACACAGCTCGTTAAATAGTGACACGGAATTTTTCATTTTTCACCAACTTTTTTTACCCTTCTTGAGTGATTGGTGTAATTTTTGGGCCAATCTTAAGCATAGGGTTGGCATTACCGATTTGAATGTCGGTATCGTATCGACTTTTTTATAAGCTATTTGTTGGAGGTTTATTTCATTATCGAGACAAAAATCCAGACTCCGGAGTGCTGCTGAGAATTGATAAAAAAAAAATAAGATGTGGCTGTGTCGTGGACATGGCCGTGTGTTTTACCATAAAACACACGGCCGTGTCCAAGAAAATGAATTCGTCTCCAAGAAAATATTCTACGTAACGTAACACGCTCTAATAAAAATGTAATTAAATTAAATACGTGTGTATGTATTAATTAAGTGTGTGTAATTAAATTGTTGATGTAGATGATAGATATGTAATATAGCTGCAGCATTAAACTGAATCCCCCGACTGTGTTATCATAAAATTTTTGAATTGCCTCCCACTAAAAACGTATTCACTTCAAAACTCAAAAACATTTTTACCCAACCTGAACCCTGCACCAGTTCAGCAGTTGCATTTGCGACCACCAGACTAGAAGAAAATAACACCAGCCTGTTACTGTCCCACTGCAGGGCAAATGCCTCTTCACAAACATTTTTTTTGCTTAATGCCATGAGCATTAACCACCAAGAATGAACAAAAAACTGGAAAAAAATCTGAAAAATACTTCTAAGTAATTCAATTTCGAATAATCCACCATATTATTCGATAGTCAACGATTGATTTCATATCGATATTAAACTCGCGTCCCACCGCCCCCTACCGGCAGATAATCACACCGCCATTACGTGTGTGGCACGCGAACTATACTGGAACTATTTCAGTTGATCTAACTTCAGAATTATCAGTTAGTTGCTAAAGTTCATCATGTGTCGTTTATTGCTCTATTAGTTAAGTTACTAAAGTTTTTTTGTCTTTGTCGTTAGGTAGAGGTGAACGATTACCTTATTTGTTTATTTGTAGGAAATACATTTCCCATTTTCCGCTCCTGGGTCATCTTGAGCTTATCGGAGTCCTCAGCAGCACGCGTAGCGTGACAGGAGATTAGACAAAATGACAGATTGTAATAGTTCATCTGTCATTTTGTCTATTCTTCCGTCGACAAAAGCTGTTTCTATTGTGGTCATGCTAAACGTGCTGGAAATTACAGACCTAAGTATTCTTGGTTACTCTCATCCAGTAGATAGTAAGTAATAGTACCTAGTAGTCGTAATAGAAAGCCATAAAATGCCAGATTGGCATCAGAATTATCTAGACTTCTTTCATCACCATCACTGATAATGTTAAGAAAAAGCAATGATAGGTAATCGATTTTTAGGTCAAAAGTAAAAGTAAGTGATTTCTCTATTTTTGTTAGGCTGCACTACTTAAAGTGTAATAATTTCTAAGTGTCCATTGGTATGTTTTCGACGTGCAAAGAAAAACAGACTACATACGTTCACACAACATGTCCAAACCCCATTACTTGACAATTTGACGGTGGTTTTATGGCGTCAGTAATTGACAAAGAAAATGGAGCACCATTAACTAGTCTTTGTGCGACACTCCCACTACCTATTGTAACGAAAATAACAGTTTAAATCCACCCATGTATTTACAAACAATGCTCTAACGTATCGATATAAATGATTCTATAATCGAATAGAGTTCGGACATTAATCGAATGGGATTTGAATGGCCCACCGTATTATTCGATACAATTGCATGGGACAATGCATGGTGCTTTAATGAGTTGAGAGGCGCCAAACAATGTCACGGTGACCGTAAGGTGGGAACGGTACGGATTGATGGACTGAAGGGTGACCATGGTGGACGGTAGAGAAAGGTCTCCATTAATTATTCTTAATACCATGCAATTTCAAGACATTTATATGGAAGTTTTCATCATCATTCTAGGATAAATTCTTTAAAGTAAATGCCACTTGTTCTATTCTAGCATTCACACTGAGGCCGAGATACTTATTATATAGTGCTTTGGCATGGATCGATCCATCAGGTTAAGCTACGCTTGCTAGGGTTGGTCCGTGGATGCGTGGCCATCTTTACATACCGAAAAGTACTCCGTGCCTCGGAAAGCACGTTAAGCCGTTGGTCCCGGCTGTCATTCGTGGATCTTTGACAGCCGTTGCGGGTCGTCAGTAAGTCTGACAACCAGTCTTACCAAGGGGTATCGTATTACCCAGTTACTGGGTTGTAGGCAGTCGCTCCAAGTAAAATATTGGTATTCAGCTGCATCCGGTTAGACTGGAATCCGACCCCAACATAGTTGGAAAAAGGCTAGGCAGATTGATTTTGAAAGTAGTACTTTGGCTAACCGTTATTCCTGTCACTGGCGCAGAACTGTCAAACTACAAAATATTTCAAGTTATAGACGGGGACATGTCTCAAAGCACGAGTGCCCTTTAAGATACCTAGTTCATGTAAGCTTTGTATCACATATACTCGTATTTACATCTTTTAATACATAACTTTGAACTATTTCTATTTTAAGTACCCAGGTACTTAAAAAAATGGAAGATGGTATGGATAGTACTTGTTGAAAGACCTCCACTGTCCTCCCATACCTGTTAATACTGTTGTTTGAGGATATTGTAAAAACCAATTATTTTTAAAAGAGTAACCGTGGAGTTTCTTGCCGGCTCTTCTCCATAGGAAACGACCTATTGGACCCTTGCACCTAGCTTCTGACGTTTCATAAGTGCCCATGTAGGTTTATGTGGAATAAAATATTTTGAATTTGAATTTGAACCCATTTAATCTTCACAGAAATAAAGTTATTGAATGAACTCATATTATCCTTTTTTCGGTGATAAACAACACATTTCTCCCTCCGGAATTATTGCTATCTAAGTATAGCTACTTATCTCGAAATCCTACGCGTGGTCACCATACCTCTATCTAGTCTATGTCCGTGACAATGACAGCGTCCGTCACATACCGGGTGTCGTTATGGCGCGCTGTCACGGCAGTGATGCGTGTGCGCCACTTAGCTAATAAAGGGGATGAAGCCTGGGGTGCTGTTGGAATTTTGTATTGTTTGACCTTGGTTTAATAGTGTTATCCACACGTAAACATGCTATCATGCACCTTATCTATTGTGATAACTCCACGGAAGATCAGAAACAAGTCTGTAGGTGATGCATATTGCGACAGAAAGCAATAGAGTCCTCTAAATGAAAAACGCTCTAAGATGAAAAAAAAAAAACCGGCCAGGTGCGTGTCAAACCACGCATAATGAAGAGTTCCATAGTTGGGTTGAAAAATGTTCTCCCATACATCGATATATACGCCACGGTACGGAATAAATAATAGTACTGTCACGATCAATTCTCCAACTACAAAATTGAATGTAAGATAATAAAAAAATAAAAAAATGTGATAAAACTACAAATTGATAAAACTAAAAATTAAGGATTTTCGGACTTTTTCCTTTACTTGTGCTGTGAGACCTTGCTTCTGGCAAAATTTCATGATTCTACGCCAATGGGAAATACCTACCATCAGTACAGGTTTAGATTTATTTGCGAGTAACAAAATTTATGCCGCATAAATGGCCGTATTTTTTTATTGTGTTGACTTCGAGGCTTGATTTTTTTAGAGCTCCAAGGGATCGTAGACCTACGTATTTGATATTCATTTCCTGAGAAAAAGGGTCTTGACAGACAGACGGACGAACAACGAAGTGATCCTATATGGGTACCATTTTTTCCTTTTAAGGTACGGTACCCTAAAAAAAAAGAGTGGTTCTGTTTGAGCTATCTTAGGATGATTTATTAGGTCAATTAAATGAAGTCGGTCCGATACCTACATACCTAGTATGTATAATTTGTTATTAAAGACGTTAGGACCACGTGGCTAAGTAATATCAGCCGCATGCGTCAATCCATCAGGTTAAGCTACGCTTGCCGGGGTTGGTCCGTGGATGGGTGACTATCATTACATACCGAGACTCCTCCGTGCCTCAGAAAGCACGTTAAGCCGTTGGTCCTGGCTGTCATTTGTGGATCTTTGACAGTCGTTACGAGTCGTCAGAAGCCCGAAAGCCTGACAACCAGTAAGACTGGTTCAAGGGGTATTGTTTTACCCAGTTACTGGGATGTGGACGTTAGATAGGCAGTCGCTCCATGTAAAATACTGGTATTCAGCTGCATCCGGTTAGACTGGAAGCCGACCCCAACATAGTTGGAAAAAGGCTAGGCAGATTGATTGATTGGTTAAACCGGAGATGGATTCTAACAAAATCTGAAAGACGGGAGTCAAATTAACTTGTTTGCTATATCTTTTTCTAGAGGAAACAACTTTTCCAAAATATGGACTTGGCTATGGACAATAATAATAATAATAATAAAATCTTTATTTTCAAGTAACATGGACTCATAACGTTAGTAACAATTTACTTACAAACTAAGTTAGTAGTATTTATAAACAATACACAATACACAATAAAAATAAAAATAAAACAATTAACTATTACTAGGATTATGCAGCTGGCTTAAATAGGAAATGATAGGGCAATCCAGTTTGCTAGCAATGACCACCAGGAGATTGTTGGAGCTGGCACGCACTCTGCGCAACACAACAGGGATGCAGCACGCTTGCGTCTGATCGCAGCGAAGCCGTCAGTTTGAGCATCCGCGAACATACCCGAGGCACTAAAAAAGCGTGGCAGCCCCAATAGCATCCTGAATGCATTGTTGTACTGAACACGAAGAGCATTAACAGCTTTTTGAGTGCAACTAGTCCAGAGGCTACACGAGTAAAAAACTTGACAATATGCCTTAAAAAGTGTTATTTTAACCGCATCCGTGCAGCGTGAGAACCTTCGGATCAGCATATTACATCGCACAACAATGCCGACCATCAAGAAAAACAAATCGACCAATAAAATATAGCCATTGAGCTAACAGAAAGTGCTACTTATAAATTTATTAACTTGTAGTACGGGCGGGGATCAGCTGTCTATTGCAAGTTAACACCCCATTATAGTACTAGTAATCACTATGTAGCACCTTGTAAGCTACAGTTTACATGATCCTACGCTTTTTTGTCAGAAAAGTGAAAAAACAAAACACGATCGTAAATAATATTCAAGTGTGGAAGAAAAAAAAGAATTTGTTGGATCGGAGTTTGAAATATTGTTTATAGAAAACTCAATAAAAAAGTGTTACATTTTTATGTATTTTGCAGTTACAGTGGTAGATGGTTTAAAGTTAGCGGTAAACGAAGACTAAACCGAAGTCCTAGAACCGAAAATTCGAAGACATGTGACATCTACCAACCCGCACTGAGGCCGCGTGGTGGCTACGGCCCAATCCTTCTCACCAAGAGGAGCCCTGTGTCCCAGCAGTGGGAAAATAGGCTGATAAGAACAATCAATTTAAGATAGTGACAGAATTAGAATAACACATTTGCAATTGACGGCTCCGGAGCGTTTATTCTGAAAGTGGGCAACGTCGCAAATAGATGTCAAATATTTCGTTGTTTTGATTAATTTGGCAATATTATTGTATATAAATAAGAAATGTGGCTAACTAGCGAACTAGAATATTGAATATGAAATGCAATAATTAATATCGAAACACTGAATATTTAGTTTTAGATGTAAAAAATGGATTTGGAAACTTTCCAAATGCATTTTTTACACCTAAAACGGGTACAACATCAAATTCAATGTTATAATTGCAATTCATTATTAGTTCTAGTTCCCTAGTTAGCCACATTTCTTATTTCCATACAGTAATATTGGCAAATTATTCAAAACAGGTACTTACATTTTTGAGAGCTATTTGCGACATTGCCAACTTTCAGAATAAATGCTCTTAACATTTCGTTTATCAATTTCTTACATTACTTTATGGTATAAGCATGAAGTTTAACAATAGCATATTTTAAATAAAACCACCATAAACACATCGCATAAAAACTTAGCACTCAAATAAAAACCGAAACAAATTACTTATAACAAAAATGTCAACCTTTCAAAATTGACAATGAACGTAATACTGTAACATGACATTTGCAAGAGGCAAGCGAAATGTTTTAGAAAAACGACTCAATTAAGTTGCATGTAAGCCGAGTGGATGGATCCAGTGACCAGGTGGAGTGACGTCATTAATATCAATTGAACACTGACCGTCTGCCACCAGCTTAACTCGACCCTCCGCTCCCCTACAAAACAGAACACAAACGCCGAAACAGGGGACATTTTTTACTACAATAAAGGCCAAGTTAGACTAGTCCAGAAATATTTTATGAGCAAGTTTCCGACGGTCGAAGAGTAATGAGATTTTGATACTAATGCCTTTCCGTTTCGGAGCTGTCGATTTTGTATTGGATGGGAAGTCATATTTCAGTGGTGACACGAATTTGGAATTATTGCATCGGTTAACACATGTCAGCGGGTCGCTGCTTTGTTAGTGGGTATTATTCATTATTTTTGCATATGTTTAAGTTTTTTTTTCTTTATGGTGTCTGCAGAAGGTAAGGTGCTAACGTTAAGAATAAACTTCCTTCTTAACTACACGCGCATTCAATCTTTTTACCCGACTTCGGCGAAGCTTAAAAATGAGGGTTATGTGTTTGAACTGCTTATGTATGTCTGTCGCTATGTTCCCTCGTAACTACTAAACGGCTAATCTGATTTTGATGAATGATAATTCGTTATTCTTCCTGTATAAAAAACCAAAAACTATTCTGTCTTTTTCAACTGCTCTTTGGTTTGCTTCTGTGTTGCTATTGCATGAATATAATCTCCGAATGTGATCACAATAAATCATCGTAATTAGATCACTTTGCACCAAAATAATGTCCAATATTTTGGTGCTAAGTTTGTCAAACTATGATGCGAGTATTTTATATCTAATGTATGATCCTTTCCTGTGGCTTGTTCCACCACCTCCTGATGAGTTCTGGTAGATATTTTAGTACAAAGTCTGATTCACTTTCTATTGTATCGTGTCGATACTTCCAAATTAAGTTCCAGTAAATTAGACTTCCATAAATTCCATTAGTTTTTTTTTTCAGAGGCTGAGTATTAAGCCTGTCAAACAGACCCTTTGGTATCATAAACTTTTAACAGTCAATACATCCATTGTCTCCCTATTTCACTGCGATAGATAACAATCACACAAACCAGGGGCTCTCAATTACAAGCAGAACTCCGCATCGCCAGATCCACTGCCGACACTTTATCACTGCGTCTTGTCACATGCACACACTACATTTGTAATCGTTTCCTCACATTCGAATTAACTTCCAACTGTCTTTTGTTTTTGCTTATTTTCTTCAGCGTACTAGCAAGGTCAGGAATATGGATGGTTCCAAGTATATCACGGATAACTTAAGATGGATTTTTAACAAATACCTAATCCTTTTTGTTAACTTACAATAAGTAAGCTGTTGATTCGTCTTTGTAGAGCAATGATAGCCTAGTGGTGTGACCATCGGACTGCCAAGTCATAGGTCTCGAGGTCGAACACAAGGCAAGCACCTTTTGACTTTTCAGGTACATGTGCGTATTGTTTAATTATCACTTGCTTCAAAAACATCGTGAGGGAACCGGCATGCCTGAGAGATATTTCTCGACGGAATGTAAAGCCAAGTCAGAGGCCCATGGGTGGTTTTAAAACTCTGACACCAGGTTAGTCACTAACCAGACGAAAAGAAGATTCCTCTTTGTTACCTACACATAAACCCCTTTATTTATAAACGTTGCTTTTAAAGTTAATGACGTTTAAAACGTCAAAAGCGTATGGTTAACGGTCGTTAATCATTACTTATCTTTAAGCAATGTTTATAAACAAACATTAAAGTTCCTGTCAATCATAATCTTTGGCGTATTTTAAGAGTATCTATTCTGAAAATGGGCAACGTCGCAAATAGATGTCAAATATTTCCCTGTTTTTTTGTTCACAATATTACTGTATGAAAATAAGAAATGTGGCTAACTAGCGAACTAATAAAATATTGAATATGAAATCCAATAATTAATATCGTAACACCGAATATATAGTTTTAGATGTAAAAAAAGTATTAGTAGTACTTTCGCCATGTCCGTCTGTCTGTCTGTCTGTCTGTCCGTCTGTCTGTCCGCGGCTTAGCTCAGAGACGGTTAGTACTAGAAAGCTGTAATTTGGCATATGTATACATATTAATCATGTCGACGAAGTGGTAAAATAAAATCAAGAAAAATATTTTTTTAGGGTACCTCCCCTGCACGTAAACTGGGGATGTTTTTTTTTTCCTCATCTTCCCCATGTTGTGGGGTATCGTTAGAAAGGTCTTTCAAAAATATTGGGAGTTTGTCGAAACCATTTTTTGATTCAGGGATTCGTTTGCGAAATATTAAGCATTTAACTGAAATTTTTTGTTAGAGTCAAGTGTCCCCCCCCCTACCAGCTAAATGGTTGTACTTGGATTCTTGAAAAAGTTCACAGCAGTAACGAAAGCATAACGAAATTAAAAGGAAAACTATGAGAGCTAAGTAGGCTGTACAGGTTACCGAGTAATAATCAACCAACTTAAATTTGCGGTTTGAAAAACATGATCTCCCATACATTCCGTATGGGAGAACATGTTATTCAACTACAATGTTAAGTTTGTTCTTGGGATAAATTCATCCCAACTACGGAACCCTTCATTGTGCGTGGTCCGACACGCACTTGTTTACACCTAAAACGGTTGTAACCGTTACTTTGATGTTGTAACATCAAAGTGTTACAATTGCAATTCTTTATTAATATTCAAGTTCCCTAGTTAGCCACATTTCTTATTTCCATATAGTAATATTGCCAAATTAATCAAAACAGAAACATTTTTGACAGCTATTTGCGACGTTGCCAACTTTTAGGATAAACGCTCTTAAATTTATGCAACTTTTATAAACAAATACCAAAGTTCCATGTCAATCTTTAGCGTGTTAAGCTTCAGAATGAAACCTATTTTCATGGTGTCTGTGAAGGTGCGAGCAACGAAGTGTATTTAATGAGTAGTATTCACCGGCTTCATAAGGTTCATAACTCATTTGTTGGGCTTGGTATAACTTTTTATAACAAGCTACCCTCTTCTTTGGTAGATTTGCCTTTCAATGCGTTTAAAACGAAAGTAAAATCAAAGCTTTGTTCAAAGGCATACTATTCTATCAACGATTACTTAAATGATAAGAATAGTTGGTCGCTGTGATTAACTCAAGACAATGTTTATGTTCTTTCTCCAGCTTACCTACTGACAAGTTATATAAGTTTATATAATTGTTTATTTTATTTGACTTTATAAGTCAACTTATTTAAATTTAATTTATTGTTGACATAATCTACTCATCACAATGTTTTTTTTTTATGAGTTGTATTGCAATATGTGGTTAGCTAATGACCTCGACAATTGATCATATTATTTATTGTTATTAGTAGTTAACTGTTTGTTTATTTATTTTACCTCTATGGTCCTAGTTTATCAGTTATAACTTCCAGTTACAACTATATGTAAGCGGGCACGCCCTTTATGCCTGGAGGCTTTTATTTAGATATTAAGTTTTGTTTACGTTTAGTTTTTATTTCTGCCTGAGTATAGTTCTCGGTGATTTTGTGTGGTATATTGGTGTGTGCTAGCTAACATATGGCTAATAATTTAAATTATGTTTTGTGTTACGTAATGTAAATTATTTTGAATACTATTATATAGAATCTTTTTTTTTGTTCTTCTAACTAAACAAACAGCTGTGCTGCTGGGGAGTTTGTTGCGCCACTTCTTCTTCCCAGCTAATGCACTAGGAAGTGTTGAAGGGTGGGCGTTTTGGGGGACTGTCTTATGTAATTTTGACGTTCGAAAAGTGCTGATTCTCAGCCTAGTTTGAATAAATGACTTTTGAATTTGAATTAATATTTCAAACCCTGAAATGTCAATCCCTCGCATTAGCAGCAAACTTGTCTAACAGACGGGGAACTATTTTCAATAGTTTTGTGTAGATAGATTTAATTTGCTTTTTGTACTTCAAGGAATTATCTTATATTGTAGATCGAATGTACTGTAATAATTTAGTACAACAAGCTCGCATTATCGCCGTTCCGAGAGGTGTAGGTATATTTTGGTTGACAACTTGAGATTAACGTCATCATCCGTCAATAGTTCAAATACAGTGTGAGTCTTCATCATGAGCTTTTATTGAAATGATCCCATGCTTAATTTTAACGACGGTTTTTTAATTTTTTTTATACGTGTCTCTGCAAGGCTTTTCTTTAACAGTTGATAGGAAATGTTTTGATTGAGTTGTAAACGTGGTATTTATATTTTTATAAAGCTAAATACAAGGCAGAATAATTTAAAATAATAAAAAAGGTACGTAAAGCGGCGTTTTATTGAGAAATTATAGAATAATTGTAAAAATTGTTTAAAAAATACCTGATTTTTGATGAAACAACACCTTAATTCACAATTGAGGGCGGTTTTATTTCTTTATTCTTTATTTTATAAGTAGGTAGAGTCAGCATCAAAAGTTGATGACCACATTTAGATTTTCAAAATCGCTGTACACCGTATTCACTATTAGCACTTCACTATACAGCGATTTTGAAAATCTAAATGTGGTCATCAACTTTTGATGCTGACTGTAGGTACGTCCTATTATTTCCAATCATTATTGAGTTTCATCGTGATAGATCGTTTGGTTTAAAAGTTATACCGTTTGTTTACACGGGGATAACAACAACCAACAAGAATAGAAAAGAAACTAAGTATAATTTTTTTCCCGTCAATAAAATGAAGCATTTAGTTTCCTCCTTGCACTATGTGCACATGATGAAGACACACTGTATAACCGACCGACCCTTGAAGATTATTTACAAATATTATCAAAGCACACGTCTTCGCTATCCAAGACTATCACCACCAAAACATGAAGACAATTAAAAATCCGAGTCCGCCTCGCCAACTGCACGCGTCGCTCCATCACTTGGAACATCAGTCACAGACACAAGCACAGACGAGATGCATTCGTCTCGCGAATCTCTCGCTTGTGTTGCCAGCAAATGGGTGCTATTTTAACTGATATTGTAGGGTGATTTTATTGCAGTGAGGGTGTAATGTGATAAAGGTTAATTTAATAGAAAACTGATTTAAAGAAATGATTAGTTAGTCAGCGCTACTACTGAGCATGAGGTCCTAGGTTCGATTCCCAGGTTGAGGAAAGCAATTATTGCAAAAAAAAAAAAAATCAGTAGGAGTCTGGATTTGTGGCCTCTTGACGGCAATAGGCTCGCCCTCTATCATATGGGACTTAAGGGGAACGCAGGGGGTTCAGAATCATGTACTAAATCCATGGTAACAGTTTTCGCGTCCATGTCCCTGCCACCCGTTTTAGGTACACCTCTGCCCAACCCTTCGGGAAAAAAGGCGTGATGCTATGTATATGTTATGATTGGTTAGGTTATTTTCACCTTTAAGCAGTTTCATTATTAAACAACCTTCTTTTCTTGACAAAACCTTACGGTCCTATTGCAATGCACAATTTTTTTTTCTCTTTTCTGTATTGGACATCTTTCATAGGCCTATTATTAATAATAGGATATTTGAAAGATGCCTACATCGAGTAGTTGACTGTCATTACCTATGATTTGAATATTATTGAGCCTTCCAAATACTCATCATCGTCATCATTTCAGCCGAAAGACGTCCACTGCAGAGCATAGGCCTCGCCCAAATGGAGGGATTTGCCATAATCGCCACGCTTGGCAGGCGGGTTGGCGATCGCAGTATGGCGTTAAAATGCGTAGAGAACGCTGCTGCCCATTCTCTAGTGAGTCCCTTAGTCGCCTTTTACGACACCCACGGGAAGAAATGGTATGGTACTATTACCATACCATTTCTATTACCACACGGAACAAATACTAATAGACTATATATCTACACGATTCTGCAGAGATGTGCAAAATGAGCACTGAAAATAGATTTGAAATACTTGTATTTTTGGGAAATGGTATTATTGGACTTGTTGTGATACTGGTACCAGACGTAGTACTTATTGATATTTGTAATCGGTATCAGTACCGTACCGGTACCAAACAAATATTTCCGTAAATAAGAAAGAGAAAACAGATATAGTACCTAAGTAAAAAGGATAGCATTGGAAAAATAACTTCAAGGTTGCCAACCGTACGAGGTTCCTCATACAAAAACCTATGAGATTTGTGGTACGCGCTGGGTACCGGTACTTGGTAGGTGGAGTACCGGTACCGGTCTGGAACCGGTACCCGACGGCTACCGAAATGGTAAGAACCGCTAAGTACACACAGAACCTGTACTTTTGGTACCAGTTCCAAGTCTTTATTAGAACCGACCTTATAAGTCGCAAATTCCAAACCATCTCAATATAAAAACATTTTTCTCAGTAGCAATCCATCAGTGTATGTAGCAACACTGCTAGTGTCGCGGCCACGACCCAGCCGACCGAAAGAGTCAATAAGGGCGGGAAATGAACGAGGGTCGTGTTTGACCGACCCGGTTTGTACAGACGCAATTATATTAAGATTACATATTTATCTCTTGAGACGGACCGATTTCTTATAGGGGCTTTGAGTCTCGGATAGAAGGGTATGGAGATGATGATACCGCTTTGACATTTGCTTTAAAGATCTAAATATGATAGATTATGAGCAAAACAAAAAATAGCATAGTCGTGCCGATAGCATATTATAAGGGCTTACTTTGGTCAATCACCCTCAGCTAAAACCTTAAGTAATCCTCAGCCAGCAGTCAATTTCTATTTTGGCCACTGCAATGGCTAAATATTTTTAATTTATGTAAATTCTCAGTCACACTCATTCACCTCACAGCCATGCTGACTAGCTAACCATTTCACAACTATGGGTCTTTCAACATCCTTCTGACCTTATACAAATAGTGGTAAGTACAGAACAACTTTGATACATCTCCCAATATATTTCATTTCCTAGCTTCTGACACAAAATTCATCTTCTTAACACAAGCAATTTCTTGCTTAAAAGGTGATCTCCAATAGTAATGTATCTAAATGCCCTTTGAAATTGTTATATTTTTTTTTTCTTTTTCTTCTATAGAGGAGAAAAATAATTTCTGCAGAAAAGTTACCTACATTTTTTTGAAGTGATAAAATGAATACTTGTAGCAAGTGTAGTTGATAATGACAGTCCTTACAATAAAAATATTCAATAAAAACATTTTGCGGTGTCAACATCTCCACACACATACATCCCACAGCCGTTTGATCCCCAATATTGATTCGGTAGCTCAGCGTCTGTCGCTCCGAGTCGATGTTATCATTGTTTTAAATGCTACCCTCTACTCTGATGACCTTTGATACCACCACGAGGTTCCATGATGAGCTTCACGGGAGATTTCTGCAGTTCGGGAGATGTCACCTAATCATGTAGGGTGATGTTCGGTCATCTGTCAAAGGTAGCTCAATTTGGGATTATGGAAGCTTAAATTGTTTCAGTTTTTTATTTAGGAATGCGTTTATTGACTTATTTTTCTTGTTTCATGTATGGTTTCAGCATTTTTATTTCGAATTTTGTACTTAATCGTTCAGTCACACTGTTTGGTTTATTGAGCTTTCTGATAGATTTTAGATAAAACCGTGTATCGTTTAGTTTCCATACTTTGTTATAAATTCCTACATTCTACCGACCGTTGTTCAAATGCATTTGTATCTTCCCCAAAATGGAAATGTAGTTTTCATAGCTCAGCATAGATGACTACTTAATTCATCTTACAGAAAATGCTTACCTGTAAGATTGTCTTCAGAGTCCCTTCGAACCTTCCATTCGTATGGTCGGTAAACTTATCTATTGTGAGTGCGACGCGATTCTGGTAGCAACATTTCCATGAAGTTTTCATAGAATCTGTTCTACTAGAGTCGCGTCGCGCCTGTCTGTGGAAGCTTTTGCTGTTATAAAAATATCGGTACGTTAGGTACCTACCTACCTAACTTTCTGTGGCAGGACACAGTGGTTCTCTGTTCACATTATGCATTTTGTAACACTTACCTTGTACCTGTTAGCGCAAATAAACGTATCATTTGGCTTGCATTGTCACGATTTTATTGTTTTCTGAGAAATAAAAAAGACATTTTCCAACTTTACAAAACCATGGACGATGTTCAGCATTTCCGCCTCCCCTTCGCTGAAAACTCTGACGTAGTTCTATAATTTTTATGTAATCCTCCAAGAAACTCGTGTCGAAGTAAATCGAGGGGTGATTGGGTAACAAAACGGTCTATATTTACACTAGTGGGTAGGTAATACCACAATATAATAAATTAACAGTATTATGTCTCGGCAGTGATCTTGAATTAATTACCTACGCTGCTATTTGGTAGATAAACCTTCCACGTCCGTGAGTAGGTAACTGCCGCGCACTCGATAGTTCGATACTGTTGCTGATATACACTAAGATTTCGAAGCCTGTCGTTTGGGCCGTTTCCTATGAAGACATAGTACTGTTACTTATTTATACTGTGAATACTTTCTCAAGCTCGTAATACTTCCTAACGCTGACTAGCGGGCAAGGGCATAAATAGATGTTTGTTTTCCTCGTCAATAATTGTGTAAACGGTTAAACGAGCTCTGTTAGAATTCTACTTGGTGTACAATAAAGCATAATCTATTTATCTCTGATAGACAAAACGGCTTTTGATTTTTTCGTCGGTTATTAAAATAAAATTCAACCCATTGGGGACTAGAATCATGTACCTTCTCTCTCTCTTCGTGTGGTTAGTTACTAACCTAGTGTTAAAGTTTTAAAGCCGCCCATGACTTGGCTTCACATGCCGTCGAGAAATATCTCTCTGGTGCCGGTTTCCTCACGATGTTTTCCTTCATCGTTTTTGAAGCAAGTGATAATTATACAATACGCACATGAATCCGAAAAGTCAGAGGTGCGTGCTTTGGGTTCGACCTCGAGACCTATGACTTGGCAGTCCATCGGTCACACCATTAGGCTATCACTGCTCATGCTACTATGTATTGAATCCATGGTAATATGTTGTGCGTCGATGTCCCTGTCACCATGTATATTTGGCTCCTAGTGCGAAGGCTTTCAGCATTTTCTGCATTTTTTCATAACGTGTGGAAATTCTCATAAATGCCAGGGTAAGACGAAGGGTTAACGAAAACTCAAATAGGTACCTAGTTCTAAAGCTTTTGTTGTCTTGTTTGCTACTTCAGGCCGATGCGCAATAAGCACAACATTTAAATGAAAGAGTTTTCTGAAGACTAAAGTAGGTAGGTTCTACTACGAGTCGATAGTGGTTTAAAAACGATAATTTTATTTAAATTATATGAGTCTGAAAGACCCCAAAATCAGGTATTAGTCACTTTATTCGCTTGCAAGAGAACAGGCGAAGTACTTAATTCGCCAAATCAGCTTTTGTAAACCAAAGTCGTTACAGATTCCTCAAACAGATAATGCCAGATATATTGTCTTTAATTCCCATTTCAGAGTGACACAACACGATTTAAACAACCTTATCGATAATCATTATGCGATTTACAACTCGTATCGATTCGTAATCGATTCCCACGAGTGTATCGAGTTGGGGTGACGAGGTGGCTATACTTTTGCGTCACCCCGCGCTACGCGATCAGACGGAACGGTTGACGTTTCGAACGTTTTGAATTTTCGAATTAAGAATGTATAAGTGCAGGGCCCCCGTGACAGGTCACCACTGTGGGGTTCCATAGAATGTCAGAAGTAAAGATGACAACAGAAAAACCAACATTCTGTGAAGAAATTATAATTATCGCATTTACCGGTCTTCAACATAATGTTATATTCTGTAGCATTCGTTATCATCACTACAATAATAAAATAGCTGAATTAATTTTTCCTAATAGACATTGTTGAGCATTTGCCAACTCTCGCCACTGTGTAAATGACTATTGACACCACAATGACACACAGGATGACCATAACGATAATTATGATTTGATAAAAATCTGCCACAGGCTAATTGAAAGGCGGAACTAAATCATCTAGATAGCATGCTTGTCTGTATGTTAACAAAACACAATATAAACTATGTGTTTTGTGACATTACAGAGAATTTAATGGTGTATGGCATATGGAAGCTGATTGTATAATATTATTCGAGGAAGGCATGAATAAAATTACAATAACGAACACGGAACATCCCTATTTTTATATTGGATGCCAAACTAATGTCATTCAAATGAGGAAATAGGAATAATATGTTGTGTACCATGTCTGTAATCTGCGAGGGAAAAAAAAGCACCGTTCTTCCTACTTAGGAGTACATAGGTATCTACCTAACTTCGCCATCGGTCGCGAAACGGTTAATGCTAGTCTTGCATTAATTAGTGTTAGGGATCTCGCGCGCGCACTAAACGGCCCCGACCAAGACCAGTGGTCGCAGCGACCAGGTAAACTATAGAAATTGATCCGAATCGTGCACTTGATCGCAACGGACAACTAGTCATTACGCACTTACTTGAAAGTTACTTCTTAATCTGTGATGTGTCGATGAGGAATAACTCAAGCTGTGTAACAACTCTAGTAAGAAGCCAGTTAGCGAGGCCTCTTTCCTAGTAACCGGCAAAAACGCCAGGACACAGGACATAGGTACCTACTTGAGTATCGTCTTTCTGGGAGACAGCCCGACTTCCATCTCCATCATCTATCTAGCGTTTTCCCAACTATGTTAGGGTCGACTTCCAGTCTAACCGGATGCAGCTGAATACCAGTGTTCTATTGGTCAGACTACCATCTTAATTTTTCCTAAAAAAATATAATCAACTTGTAATGTGCGCCCTCGTTATCAATGTTCATCTCATTCATCACCTCACAATGTATGCTGATAGGTGCAATACTAAGATTGGTTTATTGAGTTGGGCAGTGGGTGTAGGTTAATAAGACAGCTCTGCTCGTAGCCTTATAGTTTTCGAAAACTGACCAGATAGTCCTATTCTGATTGAATTTACAGTAGGTATAGAAAATATAAGGTACAGTCAACTGTACATAAGTGGTAACACTAGGAAAATCACCCTTACTACTACGAATGCGATGTCAATGTAAAAAATTTACTACTGATGTGTGTTGACTGTACTCAGTCAGACAGAAAACAAAAGAGCTGCATGAGTTTACCTGCCATCCTAATTAATAACTTACATCCCACAAACTAAGCAATTAACGAACTCAAAGCGTAAAACAACGTTCTCCTCAACTCCTGCGCACTCCCAGGTCTTCCATAATAATAGTGACAATATACAGGAACAATTATTACAGCGACACGACGTCGTTACCTCGTCAATGGTGACAGGTTACAATTTAGTATGAGACGGGAAATTGTACGCTGCACGAGATATTAGTTAAGGTTGTCACGTTTGCTGCGTGTACGCATAGTTTTTGTCGCAATGGGTTAGTTAGGAAATTGCGGGTGATGACTGATTGTTGGAGCAAAAACTGTAGACGTGATCAATAGGGATGATACCTGGGTAAAAAAAAAAAAAAACTAATTAGTCCATCAGTCAGATAAAAAAAATATATTAGACACGCATTTTTTGCTTTATCATATTAATAAAGAAATACTTAGATAAAACGCATTTTAAGTTGGGGAGTGGGGGTCAAGTAAGTATGAAATCTACATACTCGTGACGTCATGGCACATTTTAACTCAATGTGTCGCCGTAATGTTTAGATTACGTAAAAAAAGAAAAAATACGTGTCCAATATTTTTTAATAATCTCCATGACGGACTAAAAAAAATATTAGTCATCATCCCTATTGCACGATCGGCTACCTGAAAGTCTACAGTAGGAAGGAATCTTCAAGAAAAGTTCTCTCGTAAAAACAAAAAAAAAATGGCGGTTGCGGCTGGATCGCACGTCATCATCATTCTCCCGTCTTTATCCCAATTTATTAGTGGTCGTAACAACATGTCCCTTTCTTCCATACTTCTCTACTATTCGTCATCTTGGTAGTCACTCCCTGGAACCCCCCTTGTCTGGAATCGCACGTGTGTGAACATTTTCTTCGGCGAGGATCTATACTGTCATTGACTATGAAAGAGACACGATTATTTTAAACAGAGCTCATAAACATGCAATTAATTAAAAACAAATGCTTATCGTTCCGTGATCGAATCATCAATCATCTAGCTTGGTAGAAGGGTTTAAATAATCTACCTAGTTAAAATATTGATAAGCGCACAAAAGAACACCATCCACTTGCATTTTTTAAAGTGGCAGCCTGGTCTTCGCCAGAAACCTGGTCCTCTTACGACCTTTAAATTTAATTTACTGTCAATTTACAAACTCTAATGGAACAGTTAAGTCAGATAAAGGAACATGAGAACAGTGCAAGTAAAATCAAAGCACTATTCCCTTTCGTGACAATCCTTACACCCACGCCGTGTGACGGTTTCGCGAAGAGGTGTGTCTCCATGGTGCCTGACCTCCGAGTCCATGGTGTTTGGTTGTAATTAGTTCATCGCTTATCGACGGAAGTTGTGGTAAGGAGGGTCCTTTTGTGTTTGGATCTTTTTAATGAGGAGGTGGAATAATATCAAGGTACAAGCCCTGGGTTAAAAAAAATCTAAGTTGGATATTTTTGGTTCTCTTTGCATACCTAGTCGATACGTGTAATAGTAGGGGCAATATTTCGGTTAGCATAGAGTGCCATTTTCCATTTTAGGTGCCTGAATTGTCTCTTAGTTTTGTAAGTACCTCACGAAGTTCCCAGGTAACTCTCCGAAATAGTACTAAATGAAATGAAACTATAATAGTCTGATGTGCAAGAGTCATCTTCTTGTGCCTAAGTAATAACAGCCGCACAGGTCGATCGATCAGGCTAAGCTACACTTACCGCGGTTGGTTAGTGAATTGGTGACCATCTTTACATACTTACCAAGACTCCTTTGTGCCTCGGAGATCACGTTAAGCCGTTGGTCCCGGCTGTCATTCGTGGATCTTTGACAGTTGTTACGGATGGTCAAAAGCTCGAAAGTGACAACCAGTCTTACAAAGGGGTATCGTATTGCCCAGTAGCACACGAAGCAACAAAATACGATCTAGAGAAATGTGGCCGCTTTTCTTTAGATCGAATTTTGTTGCTTCGTGACTCAATATAAAACTTTATAAAAGGTATTAGGAAATTCTAGACACACTTACCGAGGGTTCTTACTAGCCGTTATTCATAATTCCTTCTCAGTAACGAGATAATATTTTTTTAAAGGAGTGGCGCTAGTGTACCGTTGGGCGCCCACATAAGTAGGTATCGTGTGTTTCATTCCTTAACTCGATGCTACTGCAACTCGTTCTGCCACCCAAGCACCTATAGGCGTCTATTAAATTAAAGTAGATAAGAGCCATATACGTAAGGCGATGGCGTGACAGAGCTCAATATCATTAGCAAGATTAACAGCGCCCTCTGGCGCGTTCTCAGCGAATTAATAAAAATCTGTGTTTTACATTCAATATCTACGTGTGTGAGAGCGGTAGGGTTGCCATTTTATAATATTAATGATGAAAGTAGCATTATGGTTTTTGTCAATTTTCGTTTTTATAATCAAACAATGTAAACAATATCTATCTTTTACAAAAGGTAAGCACCTTTGCTAACTTTTTCTGTCGGTATACAAATTTCGAAAAAATGATTTAAATTTTTCTTCGTCGTTCCCTCAATGCTGAGGATCGCGACCACATACAATGCGTCACTAAGCAATGCGCAGTGTGGACCGCTTGGTAAATGCTGCCATCAACAGCTTTCTTGATCGCGTCTGACCATCTCGCCGGTACTTTGCCTTGAGCGCGTTTTCGTTCCACCCGGCCTAGTATCATAAGCCTTTCTGGACCATGCTTAGGTGAACGCATAATCTGCGTTCGCAATTCATTTGCCAAACATGTAAACAAACACGAGTTTTAGGAAAAACAACTGTAATGCCTACACATAAGGTTCAGTTTGTGCTACAACTTCATATTTTTTATGTTGTTTGTTATATGTGTTGTCTAAGTGGAAAACTCGTGTTTGTTTACATGTTTGGCAAATAAATTGCGAACGCAAATTAGGTAATATGTCCGAAAAGGCTGAGGGCACGCTCGTCCTCCACGCATTGTAGACAGTCGCTTGGTGACTTTGACTTCCTCCGTTTTGTATATGTATTAGTAAGAGACTCTTTTAGCCCTTATAATTTATCTTTATTTGGAACAAACTAGAATTAAGTATGTTTTACCATTCATTAAATGTTCGTATTCCTTCTAATATGCTATTTTCCCACACCGTGCATGGTGTAAAAGCAATCGAATTCCTGCAAAAAAACAAATTATGCGGCCACTAACCCTTTTCCAATATCCACCTAGAACTAACACTTCTTACAAAGCCATCACCTATCATATTCCAAGAAATCACCTAGAAAATGGCACGTTGCCATATTAGTGCAATAGTGAAGTTTACCGCTTTACCAGAAACCCGACAGTGGGTAACCCTGGCCATCTTTTTTGTGAACCACATAATGATGTGTTAAATACAATTTCTGTGTAAATTCAATTATTCATTGCGCCAACACGGCAAATTACTTCGTAATCAATCGTTTGAGCTGACATTTTCACATGGTTTTGCATCAAATACTTAATCTACATTCAACGTTTATTATTACGAATGAGAGCAGCTGTCGTGGAGACGCTGTGATTTGTAGTTTTTTTTGGGAAAAGAAAGTAATTGTGGATTCAGGAATATTTTGAGGTTTATGTGATTTCTTTAATCATCAATTTATGATTTGATTTTCAATTTTATGAAAAAAGAATGGCAGGGATTGACTTTACGGCCGTTGGTCCACCGCACCATGAACGGGACGTCAACGAGAACGAGATGACGACACTGAAGTAGCGACAGTACATTTAATATGGCCGCGTAATCTCGTTTCTCGTTAACGTCCCGTTCACGGTGCGGTGGAAAAATAGTGTAAGGTTTTAAAAAAACGCTCTCTAGGATAACACACCACTTACTTTCATAGATAACGCTTCAGTGACGTCATTCGCCGATTAACTGCCGACATTATGTGGCGGTCACCGCTCTCCTAAGAAACCGTAGCTGAAGCAACAAAAACTTAACAAGAAAGTCACAGTGGTGGCCTCCCGGCCTTTAAGTACTTGTAATTATCTTACAATTAGCCGACATGATAATAAACAAAAAAAATAGTACAGATTTTCAAAGACAACTCTACACATGTTATACAATACATATTTCCACACGAGCCTATTTTTTGCAAACGAATCGCTGTGTAAGCCTATCGTTCTAGTTGAGATATTGAGAAACTTTGAATATTTATTAATTCATTTATTTATTTTTACTATTTATTACCACTTACATTTGTATTTACAGGTGAGAACCCAATAAAACAATGTAGTCACAATTTCCACATTCAGAGACGTCACACAAAAACCAATTAAAGCCAACATGAAATGTTTTTAAACTGTCCTATTTTGACTGGGTCCAAATTTATACCTGTCGATTAACGTGGATGATTAATTAACAAGTCCCAAGTAGCGACTCTTAGTACCGGCCCAAGTCATACAGAGCAATCAATCTGCCTAGCCCTTTCGCAACTATGTTGGGGTCGGATTCCAGTCTAACCGGATGCAGCTGAATACCAGTATTTTACCTGACCTCCACAACGCAGTAACTGGGTACTACGATACCCCTTGGTAAGACTGGTTGTCAGTTTCGGACTTCTGACGACCCGTAACGACTGTCAAAGATCCACGAATGACAGCCGGTACCAACGACTTAACGAGCTTTCCGAGGCACGGAGGAGTCTCGGTATGTAAAGATGGTCACCAATCCACAAACCAACCCTGGCAAGCCTAGCTTAACCTGATGGTTCGACCCGTTTGGCTATTATTACTTTGCCACGAGCTCCTCTATGTCATACAGAGCACAACTCTGGAATTTCGCCAAAGAGCAAGTAAAGATGTCCAATCGCAGAGCTGTTGAGTATTTTTACTGCCCGCCACACCGCGCACCGGTATAAACTTTAACATGACAGACATTAGACAGCATGAAGTTTGTTTCTACCTTCTCACCTGAATTCCCAGGAAGGAGAGGTGTAGTAAGTGCACCTACCTAGACCCTAACTGGGTAACACACGATCAATCACAATATGTTTCCTTTTGACAGTTCAACAACATTCATTGCGTTATTTACGTTGTTGAGCAGACACATTTTTCAAACAAATGAAGCAATGGAATAGCAATATCCTTCAAAGTCATTCAGATTGTGGTTGATTGTGTATTAGGATAGCATGTTGGCTGGTGTCAGTTAGAGTGAGCCTATTGCCAATAACTGGGCTGTTTACCTAATGGAAAGTCCCAATAATAATACTAGCTAGTTACTGTCCCACTGCAGGGCACGGGCCTCTTCTACTACAGAGAAGGCACGAGCATTGATCACCACGCTTGCTCAAGACAGGTTGGCGATCTCAGACTTATATTAACTATAAGTTTCCAGGTTTCCTCACGGTGTTTTCTTTCACCGATGTCAGTAATGTCCAAGATAAACTCAGAAAGTACACATTAATTGTAAAAGTCATATTGGTACTTGCCCGAATTTGAACCCACAACCTCGTACATGAGAGGCGGGCCTTAATACCTATACTATATTACATGGTGTTGCTTTTTAGTAACCGACGAAAAATGTCAACGATGCTAGATCTAAAATTATTTACTGAATTCATGGTATCAGTTTACGCGTCAATGTCTTACACCCTGTATAAGACGTTCAGTAATCGTTTTCTATCAAGAAAAGCATCGTTTTAAATGAAAACAATAAAATTCAAAAGTCATTTATTCAAACTAGGCTGAGAATCAGCACTTTTCGAACGTCAAAATTACATAAGACAGTCCCCCAAAACGCCCACCCTTCACCACTTCCTAGTGTATTAGCTGGGAAGAAGAAGTGGCGCAACAAACTCCCCAGCAGCACTGCTGTCTGTTCAGTTAGAAAAAAATAAACTTGATTTTATACAATAGTATGCAAAATAATTTACATTACTCAACAAAAAACAGTAAATAAATTTATTTGCCAATATCATACCGGCTCCACCGCTTCCCCTGTTCTTTGCCTAGCAATAAATAATGTACAATTATAGGTTATAAAGCGTACTCTCGTGTGTCGGTGAGCGTTAAATGAGAATGCACAAAAACATACACGTTTACTATTGTAGGTAAGTATTGTATTCAATCGGACGTCGAACAAAACGCGGTGGTAAAACGATTTGACTATCGATTCGAATCGATAACTTTTTGGGTAGTAGGCACGACACTATTTTTAACGTAAGAAGAAGAGTGATGTTTTTATGAATGCAGTAGTATTATGAAATGAATGAATACATAATTTATTTTTCGTACCACTTGCTCAAAAAAGTGACATTCTATGCCACAAAAAGCGAACATAACAATAGTCATTTTTAACCTGTTAAAAACAGGGAAAGAAAATTGTACTGAATTTCATTCATCCTCTAGGGGGAGAATGTGATTTAAATTTGGAATACTTACCGAAATTTATACTGAACTACATCTGTGTTTACACCATTGAGTTTGTATATATAGCATTATACATATTTTTGAAAAAGGAATACGCATTTATTATGCAGTTATGATTATTAAATAAAATTACGAAAACCGACGAGGCCTCATGAGCTTGATACCTTTGCTTTTCCGAAAAAAAAATATTAGTCGAGGAATTTGCCGCGTTTTTGTTTTCTTCAAATACATAAACGTTAAGTTTATTTTAATTTATTTTTATAAATAAGTTAATGTTCTAAAAATACGTTACGATGTTAAATCAAAGCGACAGTTACAGTGAATTGTCGGATTCCATCAGTGCAAATGCTGCCGCAATTATAAATAATTTGCTTCCAACAAAATCCAAGGAAAATTATTTAAAAACTTATGAAGAATTTTCAACGTGGAGAAGTGCGAATGGCCTATCAATTTCAGAATCAGTACTTCTTGTCTATTTTGATTATTTATCCAAGACAAAGAATCCGAATACACTTTGGTGCATATACTCAAAACTGAAAGCTACAATAAGCATCAAACACAGCATTGAAATAAATAGATTCACGAAATAACTGGCTTTTTTAAAAAGAAAATCAGAAGGGAATTGCGCAAAGAAGTCTAAAATTTTTACGACTCAAAATGTGGAAAAATTTCTTAATGAAGCTCCTGACGAAATTTTTCTGGCCACAAAAGTAAGTATACATGATTTAACTATGAATATTTCGTATGTTAGTAATGGTAATTATTCTATATATTTATCTGTTTTTTATCTTTGTTATAGGTGGCCTTAATTTTTGAACTCAATGGTGCTTGCCGCGGATGTGAACTTGTAAACTTAAAGGTGGAGGACGTTGAAAATCATTCTAATGAGTTGCTGCTGATTAATGTAAAGGAAACTAAGACAAAGAAAAATCGGTCATTCATTGTACAAGGACAATATACTAAAATCATTCATAAATACCAAGCATTACGTCCCACCAACATGGAAAACAATAGATTTTTTATAAACTATCGGAATAGGAAATGTACTCGACAAGCCATCGGCAAAAATAAAATTAGCAATATGCCGAAGGAAATTGCTAAATATTTAAAACTTAAAGATGTTGAACTCTACACCGGTCACTGCTTTAGAAGAACTTCGGCGACTTTCTTGGCGGATTCAGGGGCGGAAATTACGTCAATAAAAAGACCCGGTGATTGGAGCTCTGATGGAGTAGCTGAGGGTTATATCGAAAGCTCAATGGCGAATAAAACCATATTAAGCAGTCAAATTAACAAAAATATAAAACTTAATCCATCAGAGCCACAACCATCAACTTCGGCATCTTATCTTCGTTCGTAACTCACGATGCACCACCACCACTATCTCCGACGTATACTATCTACAATGAAACGCAAGTTCCTCAGACGCAAGAACAGAGAAATACTCAAATCAACTCATCAACAATAAATGTACCAAACAAAAATGTAACTCTCTCTATCAATAATTGGACCAATGTTTCGAATGTTAACTTTTACTTTTAATTGTCATTATTTTTAATAAATGCTTATCTCATATTATTATTGTGTTAATTTTTTCGCAAATGGTACGAAAAGTAGAGTATTTTCCTCGGTGATAAAGCTGTCTTAGTCTTGGGTGAACTCAAATCCCTCGCTACACTCAGGACTCGTCTTAAATCCCTCGCTTCGCTCGTGATTTAAGTATTTAACACCCTCGCTACGCTCGGGAGTAAACCTCGAGTCCTTCGTTACGCTCGTGATTTAAATCGTCACCCGCGACAGAAGACACTGCTTTATCCCCTTGGTTAATAATCTACTATTTTTACTGCGGCTGTGTTTGGTATACATATATCATTCGAATAGTTGATGGCTACAGTTAGATACAGTCCGGCTGTCGAGAGAATGCGATATTGACACCTGTCAGTTTCATAGTAACGAATATGTGTTTTGCGAATTTGATCAATAGTACTACTAGAAATTATCCAACTGACAGGTGTCAGACACGCATTCTCTCGACGGCCGGACTGTAGTTACACCTATACAAATGTGTCGACCAAGGAAGGAGCTCCCAATATTTTAAGCGATTCGATATTCAATCCAAATTTTTTCTCTCTCTGAAACTACAAACAAGCGAGAACTCCGTGACTTTTAATAAAAAAAAACAATCTGCCTAGCCTTTTCCCAACTATGTTGGGGTCGGCTTCCAGTCTAACCGAATGCAGCTGAATACCAGTATTTTACATAGACCGAATGCGTATCTGACCCCTGCCGTAACAGTGGTTGTCAGACTTTCGGGCTTCTGACGACCTGTGACGACAGTCAAAGATCCAAGAATGACAGCCAGGACCAACGGCTTAACGTGTTTTCTCGGTATGTTAAGATGGTCACCCATCCGCGGACCAGCCCCGGCAAGCGTAGCTTAACCTGATGGACCGACCCGTGCGGTTGTTATTACTTAGCCACGAGCTCCTCTGTGTCTTTTAATAGTAGTTAATAACCTAAAACATTTCATTATTATTTTAATACAAAATGTGTCACACGAATCCTTCAAATTAGTCTCTAATAATAGACAACTTTCAATTGTTTAATTGTAAGTATGCTTTTTGTATGCTTTATTTAATGTATTATGTAACGCGATGTATATGGGCATGAAAAACCAACGGATGGCTCAGCTGCCTGTCATCCGTAAGATATGGGAACCGCTCGTGAAAATAATGATGGTCATCGGTAATTATTAGTTTTACATGAAGATATAAACAATATAAATATTGTATTAGTAGAGTCCTAGCCGTATTGCTTTTTATTATCATTTACTAGCTTTTGCCCGCGGCTTCGCCCGCGTGGATGTCGGAAAAATATCCCACGGTAACCTACTACCAAGATTAAAAGTATCCTATGTGTTAGTTAACAACGTATTAATTCCGTAATAGGTACCTAAGTACATTGTTTTTATATAAAGATATTGGTTTACGTGGCGCACGCCAATAAAAATCCCATTCGGCATGATTTTCTTTTCCTATATTTTCGACAATTATCTTCATATTTCAGCCATTCATTTACACAGAACCATAATGAATTATACACCTAATCAACCTTCATCAATCACTCCGTCCATTGGTGAAAACCGTATGAAAATCCGTTCGGAAGTTTTTGAGTTTATCACGTTCAGACAAAAAGACAAACGCGTCAGGGGACTTTGTTATATACAATGTATAATGTAGTGATTCACCTTATCTACACAATACCTAAATTAGATTCATTATGGTAAGTAATCAAAATAAACTCCAAAACTAGTATCTTGAATTTTAATACAAATACAGCATGATACAAATAAATTATAATGGCTGGTTCAAAATGGTGGCCGATGGCGTCAGATCGCGCCAATTTGAATAATAAATAGCAGCAGCGATGCGTGAAAACTGACGCGACACACGTAACCGTGGGTGAAACACACAAATTGTAGGATATGAGACAAATAGGTTGACGAAATAGTCCACAATCAACCGTTCTCCGTGTTTGGTGACAACTGTGCATGGTCGCATTAGCAGTAGGTAGGACTGGGGTTGCGGGTTTGTCCGAAAGGGATATCGCGGCCCCGGCACACAGGCAACGGAAGGAACACGGGTGGGTTTTAGTCAGTAAAAGTCTGACACACCCTCTCGCTCTGCCCAGAGCGGGAGAATTCATTTGATGATTTCCCATCCTCAAAAAAAAAAAAAAAATAGTAGGTAGGACCAAACAAAATATAAAATGTTTCGGTGACGAACTGGTGACGTCACCACAGACCGATTTGCCTTTTCCCAACTCTGTGGGGATCAGCTTCCAGTCTGGATGCAGCTGAGTACCAGTATTTTACATGGAGCGACTGCCTATCTGACCTCCACAACCCAGTTACTGGTTAAATCGTTGTTCACATATTCTGACGAGCTTCAACGGTAAAGTGCAGCAAAGACGCAACACGCTACGTTTCAAGATAAGTTTCTAACAAAATACAACGCCGCCATCTTGTTTTTTCAATACAATTTTTGTGACAATTTCACAAATTTTCACCAACAACGCCCCCGCTGTCAATGTCAGACAGGCGTCAAAATATCCATCCATGAACAGTATACTGGTAAGCGCAATGCCTGTCATCGATAAAAATTGCCCACACTCATAGCTCGTCGATGAATGAGGCTATAAAGTCCATCTGATACAGCGAGCCTGTCATCGAAGCGCACCGGTACAATATAAATTAAAAGCGGGTTCACACAGCGGCGGCGACATATCGCGCCAATTTGAATATTAATAGTCGCAGCGACGCGTGAAAACGGACGCGACACACGGACGGGTTGGTGGATAGAAAAAACTGTTGAAAATATTTTTCAACAAAAAATATTTATTTATTTATTTTATTATTTATGTACACACAGTAAAATACATACAGATACGACATAATTATAATTTGAGTACAAAGGTACTGCTTATTTCTTAAGAAATTTCTTCCAGCAGACCTGCGAAAGGAGAAATTCGAAAGAAATGTAGACAATAGTGTGTGAGAACAAAAAGTGAAAAATATGAATTTGCGAAGTCTTATACTAAAACATATCAAATATACCTACACGTATAACGTAATAAATTAACATATACTTAAATAAATACATAAAGCTTAAATAAATAAACATACATATTTTTAAATATATTTTTTTATTTTATTTTTTTCGTTTGAATCTACCGGTATTAAAAAAGTTACTAGACTTTCCGGAGAGGCATCAGTTTATAGCTTGTCAACTGAACTTTACTGAAAAACTTTAAACTTTCAAGGAACTGTTAAAAGCAACCAGGATTGGTAATCATCATTTGGCTTAGTTGCCTAAAAATCTGATGTTTCCTCCTAACCACCTTCGAACTCGCCAATGTTCTGCTTAGCTATAAATAAAAAATTGTCACTCCGATGCCTATAAAGTATACCCTGCTCACCCACTACATAAGATGAGGATTCAGACAAACTAAAAGTTATTTCTAAAGCTCTACCATCCATTTGAACTAAGCAAATATAATCAGAAGCTTTGTTTGCTGTTTTTAAATATTTTTATGAAATTAACACAATTTATTCATTGTAAACAATTTAAAATAAATATGGAAGAATAAAAATATCATCAAAAAAATGCCAACTCCAGCCAAAACCAACGTGTGTCCACAAAACCTGCGAAGCGCATCACATCGCGACCGCGCCTTATATCGACGACGCATAAATCAAACGCTAATAAATATCGCGCATTTCCTGCGTTCCGCTACCAATGGCTAAGTGTTTCGTCGTTCTCCCGTGACGTCATCAGACCACTTCTTTAGGAAACGGGTGTTTTTTTTTTAATTATTATTATTATCTTTATTTCCCAAAAAACATATACAGAAAATCGCACTATAGGTTTACAATTTTTAATTTGTGGTAGAGAACATAAACATAAAACATTTGGATGCTGCAGAAATCTGTACACAATAGATTGAACTCTGTCTCTTAAACTAGGGTATCCTGTATCTTAAGAGACAGTGAATCACAGTGAGGTTCCAATTGATATATGTATGAGTGGACTGTGTCGATTTACGTTCAGTAGGGAAACAAGTTATAATTTACTTAATATTTAAATTATTTATGAGTTAGTGAGAGTGGGAGGGTGAGGGTGAATGAGTGTGAATGTAGGTGAGTAGGTATTTGTATAACAGTGAGGATAGGTAGGTGATGTGGTGTTGGTGTGTAAGTGAGTGGGTTTATTACTTAATTTTAGGAAATTATGGGTTCTGATTGTTGCTAGTGTGGCTATTGTTCAGTTTTCCGGTGAAGCAAGTGATGGGGTACAAAGCAGGTCAATTTTGATAAGTACAGGTCTGATAGATTTGATTATAAATTAGACTGTTTTGTCAGTTGTAAAATCGTTTTGAATTGTGTGAAATAAGCAGTCATTCGCCGTGATACATTTCTTTGAAAATTAAAAAGAAATACTAGTATTCGTGTAACCTCCGAGCTAATATAAATTATATCTAGGAGGCATTTAGGAGTGGGTTTGTTTATACCAGGGCAATATGTAGGTAGGTGTCTTATAGGACTTACGACGCTGCATAAAAAAGAAAATAACTAAATCCACCTTTGAATAGAACTTCTTAATTAATCATTGGTATTTGAATGCCAGCACCAAATGTGAAAGTGTTCGCTCCACCGTGTGCAAGTATCATTATCAATACAAGGGTCGCATCAAGCGATGAAGTGAGAAAATTGTTAACAGCATTTGGGAACACTCTAAGGCAGGGATGGCGAACTTTTCTACATCTACGTGCCATTTTTTCCAAATAAATATTGTATGTTGCCAACAAACAATCTTGACTTCGTGACTCATGGAAAAAAAAGTAAGTACTTTCACATATTATTATACAGTATCAACAATTTTATATTTATTTCAATTATAGAACAAATTAGTCTGACTTCTACTGTTCCTAAATGACTTAGGTTTCTGAAATGTTGCCGTGCCCATATTTTTTGTGTTACGTGCCAATTTTTTTTTTGTTGCTTCGCCACCCTTTCTCTAAGGCCTACTGTGAAAACAATTCCCTATGTAAGAGAAATATTTTGAATGAAGATACGACATACGTTCCTAGCAGCCAGTATCATTCCTTACTTTTTCCTCGTTCAAGGGAGACACTCGGATCATGTCCAACCGTCAACGAGTCATCCGTTTAACCTCATCAGCAGCCACTGAATACACCATTCAACCTTTATTCTTCTATCGATCGCCTGATGAATTGAATTATTGGTATCTTTTAATGCCATCGACAATACGTGAAGTGTTCCACCGTGTTCCGTGCGTCATTACGCGTCGCGCGGTGGCGCGTGAAAATTGTCGCATTGTCGCGCGGCGCCAGCCGTGACGGTGTGGCCACACCCTGTGGTTCATCAGCGGTGTGACCGCGGACAGGATTGATGCTAATGTTGGAGCAAAGATTGGTGGGTGTGGCTGGTGTTTTGGGCCAATGTATGTTTGTCCGCTGTGTAAAATCTAACTTTTGTTAGATTGGTGAAAACTGTCAAAATATTGAATTTAATTATGAAGTATATTCATCTAAATGACACCATAAATGATGAGAATGCGTTTAAGCAAGGAAAACTGACAAAAATTAAAGTTATTGCATAAAATACCTAAGTAGGTACCTATATCAAATTGTGGAGAATCCTTCTAAACACGAATATGCAACAATTCCATACAAATATTCTTCAATTAGTTTTCGCCTTCTCCCGTTTAATTAAACAGAGTGTCAATAGCAATAACAGGCAATAACAATAAAAAAATATTTTCCGCAAATTCCGCTTTCCCCCAACGAGATATTTAATTTTGATATGAAAACCACCATGAAAGTCCCATGCCGAATAAATCTTATCCTTCTTACTATCTCCTGGCCAATATCGCCGTACAATATTAGCCGTTACGAATTCTATCTTAAGCATTCACCCACACGTTTATCCAAACGATTTAAAACTCTATTTTAGGAGCAGAAAGTTGAATTTCGCGTGAACAAAAACTTTATAGTCGAGGAGACGCTGTTACTCAAAATTATGTCTCGTTATTAGAAAAGGTAAGTTTGAATTTCGAATGGTCACTTGCAGCCTGAAAATAAAGCTTTAAAAAACCCGCAAAAGAAAAGCAACTGTGCCGAAGGTTCATAAGGTCGCTTCTCGGTTGTTTTGATACCTTGACCAATCTCAAGGGAATCTAAGGGCGTTTAGTCACGGTTGTATTTGAATTCGCCAAATGCTCGGTAACAAATATTTGGACATTTATTGTGGTGCTGGTGTCGAATATAAAGCGTTGGTTTTATTTGATGGCGTAGATTCGTCACGGAGGATTGTGGTCAACCACGGGGGTGGTGGCATAGACAGTGAGTGGGTTGCTCGTAAAATAAAATTATTTTTGGGAATTATAAAAGTGATTTATTGTTGTCTTGATTCAAAATTTGATTTCTTTGATGCTGGATTCGCTATCGGGACCAGTTAATTGAAAAATTTGTTGAGGAGATGGTACCCATAAAAAAAAAAAAAATTGAAATGTGTGAAAAAAAGTTGATGATTTTAAAAGCGTGTAATGAGGCTCTCCGGCACCTCGGGTTTTAGGTATGCCTATTTGTAAATAATTAAATTGCCTCATAAAATGAAGAAAGCCAATAATGTAATTGTTATCAAATAAAATCATCTCAATTTTGTTATCATAAATTATAAGCTTCCGATTTCAGTATTAAATAAAGACTGAGATATATCAATCTATCATAGTGTGTATCTATAATTTCGGGGTCTGATTTCCGTCTGCATCTTCATCAAATTGCCCAATTTTGTGTTATAGCGAAGGTCAAATTGGCTATCCGGACATATGAGATCATTATTAAGGATCTTACAATTTGACCTGTTTAGGTACATAAACGCATGTTTGATAGCTTTCGTTTTTAGAGACGGAAAAATACTTAGTAAAAAGTTATAGCGTAGGTATTCATTAATTTTGATAGAAAACTAAAACAGCAAATAATTTGGGAAAGAAGTCCCCCATGCGTTGATAATACTGCTTATAAAGATTAATCGATATGTAAAAGTAAACACAATACAAATCACTTAAACGTATCACGTCTACAATTCCACGCAAAATCAGTCCTTACTTTAAAAAGTCAATCAGTCATTCAGCACCAAAAAAAAAGCAATTCGAAAGCCGACGTCAGCAACTGTGTCTTCGAAAAAACCAAAAGTAATTTTTACTCAAATCAATCACAGTGAAAAAACGGGCCATGTAACTGAGGTAATTCGCTAGAATTCCAGCGGAGATTTAGTATAGCTTGGCGTGCTAACTCGCGACGATATAATGAGCGGCGCAGCTCATTGTCCACTCCTAAAAAGAAAAGATAAATAACCAAATGAGAATGGAAAAACGGCAAAAATGGTAAAATAAAGGTTTCAATTGGACAAAGGCGCCGAACGGGGATAATTCGTCGAGGATATGCACCAATTGTCACTGTTTTGCTTTGTTTTTTGGCGGCAAACTGACGGCTTGGGAAGGCGACGCAGACGATAAAATTGTCACGCGTCCCTGTCCCGCGTCCAAAGGCTTCCAATTTTATTGAAATTTCCGAACGTGAGAGTTTCGGTTGCAAATACAAACTATACGAACTTACGAAGTTTCGTAATCAGGTGCACGCGCGATTTGCAAGTTTGAGTGCGGAGTTCGGTTTTTGAATCTCTTCGAATTTATATTCGTTGGTAACTTACTTGAGGCCATGACAAACTTAGGCACTTCTTAAAAGTGCCTAAGTTTGTACCGATCAATATTTTAAGTTTTCATTAACTGAGCAACCCCTAAAACAGATTTTTTGTTCTCTAATCTTTAAGTGAGCTGATGCTGTGCTGGATTAGGTAAGGTTAATTTCATAATTGGTAAGTACCACATGTCTGACATTAGAAAGAAAAACACTCAAAATTAAACTGGTTGTAATAGCCCAACAGTGAAAACGTAAGCATAAGAGCGATTGGTTGTTAGTTAGATTCCTACCTTTTGCACTATGTTCTAACAAAAGCATAATTATTTAGCTTAGATGATATTTTCAATAAAAGCAAGCTAACAAAAAATAAATAAATATTATAAATGTGAAAGTTTGTTTGGGTGTTTGTTACTCAATCACGCAAAAACGTCTGAAAGGATTTTAATGTAATTAGGCACACAGATAGTTTGTAACCTTTTTTTTTTTTTGAGTTTGGCAAATTATCAAATAACTTCTCCCGCTCTGGGCGGAGCGGGAGGGTGTGTCAGACTTTTACTGACTAAAACCCACGTGTTTCTTCCGTTGCCTGTGTGCCGGGGCCGCGATATCCCTTTAGGACAAACTCGCAATCCCGGCAGGAGATAGTTTATAACCTGGATTAGCACATAGGATTTTTTTTATCTCGGTAGTCGTCGGGTACTTTCCGACTTTGACATGGGCGAAGCCGCTGGCAAAAGCTTGCAAGTTATAAGTCAGTCTGACAGATCTGGATCACTCATCCAACACCAATCACCATCACCGCTATAATCGGTGATTAAGATAAATGTAAACGCGTATTAACATGCTAAGAGACACACATCGGGGTCGTAAGCCCCATTAATTATGTGTATCACGGCAGGTAATCTTGCAGTAGCTCGGAGGAGCTCGGCAGTTCTCGGGAATTGTCGGAAATAGATCGGGCCACCCGTCGTGGGCGCACGTCTGCGATGATGTTGGTGTTATTTTGCACTGTGATAGCGAATGTGTAACTATATCCTATACTATTAAATGAGCAATATTTGTAAGTATATATATGTATATATATATATATATTTGTAATCACGTTCTCGAAAACGGCTCTCAACGATTTCGATGAAAGTTCTAATCGATCTAGCTAGGTCTCATATCTGGGAAAATTAGTTTTCTCTATTTTAACAGCCTCGGGAATGTGATACAACGTTGGTATACCTGAATGATATGTTTATGAATTTTCACCTGAGCAGAGCTCGGTCGACCAGGTACTTATTAAAAGAAAGGTACATTGTCTATTAGGTATAGGTAAGGCCATTGGTAGAAAACAGGAAGAATCTTTGGATGAAGAAGAAATGGTGCACCGTCCACAAATAAATTGCTATCAGGGCACGGGGCAGCAGAAATAATGATGATGACGATAGTGGAAAGAAAGACTCTTCTCATTTCATACCATGAACAATATTATGAGGAATCTTGGACTAATATATCACAGAGAGCAAGAACATTTATAAATAGTTATCCATTCGCGGTGCGTCCTATTTGTGTTAGGAATGGTTGGGTACAACAAGCTGGAAACAAGAAGGGATTTGGCACTTATTACATATTTTTTTAAGTTAGTCTCTAACCCGGGTGTAATAAATGATGTGTGCCTAAACGTCCCGGATAATTACGTGTCGCGGCGACGGAGACCGCGGTTACTGGCGGTGCCACGCGGCCGGACCAACCTGCTGGATAAAGCACTTCTGACACGCGCCTTGCATACACTTAACGAAATCGCGGAAAGGGTGGATTTATTTACTTATTCTCTGAATGAGTTTACAAAAATTACTTTACATGTGATAAGCTGTAATGGAAAAAAATATTGTTTAAGACCACGCTACCGATTTGGGGTAACCTGTAATGCTGTTTGTTTTGGGAATAACAAATAAATAAATATAAGTTGTGGAACAATTCAACCTATTGGTGTGTCCATCTTACCATCTCCGGTGCTAGTTCCGGTCCGCTCTTAAGTTACCCCATAGTATCCAGTTCTTACCCTTCCGCATCTAGCCTGCTCAGTTTCAAATGGAAAATTCTAAACAGCAATCTACAATCTACTTAGCCTTTTCCAAACTATGTTGGGATCGGCTTGCAGTTTAACCGGATGCAGCTGAATACCAGTATTTTACATGGAGCGACTGCCTATCTGACCTCTACAACCCAGTAACTGGCTAATATAATACCGCTTGGTAAGACTGGTTGTCAGACTTTCTAGCTTCTGACATCCCGTAACGACTGTCAAAGATCCACGAATAACAGCCGGGACCAATGGCTTAACGTGCTTTCCGAGGCACGGAGGAGTCTAGGTATGTAAAGATGGTAACCCATCCATGGACCAACCCCGGCAAGCGTAGCTTAACCTAATGGATCGACCCGTGCGGCTGTTATTACTTAGACATGCTAAGGAGGCAATTAAAGGCTCATATTATTATTTACTACCTTACTATGACGCCGTTTATTCCCAAAAACTGCATCCATAATGCATGTCAGTCGTACCCATGAGAACTACACAGGACGTCGATCTAAATTGCAGGACGATTAATTTCTCAGTATCTTAGTTATGTATGCATCGTTGTCTCCTGGCCTGGCCAGAGACAATTGTTGCCAAAAAAATAGGATGTCATAAATTATTGCTTTGTATTGATCGTTTGGCACACAATGAGAGGTTTTTTGCTATTTAAAACACGAATTTTGAAGATGTTTCGCTGATGTAAAACAGCCAATTGGACTGGTTGTAAGAGGTGTCTCGGCAAATTGGTCCGGATTGATTTGTGGGACGATAAGTTGGAGCAATGTTGGAGTTAATGGCATCCGGAAAGAGTAACTTGCATTGGTAGTGGAGCATCGTCTGTGCCATCTGTAATTGAAAATCTAATCACTTCCACCAATCCGTTTTGTTAGAAGTTGTGAAATAGGTAGTTGTATTCAAAATTAGACTGAGTTGGAAACCCCAGGAAATCTATCGGCATAGGGCTGCAATGTTAACTCAATTAGGTCTTCAATCTCCACACGACCTGAAGATCTATATAGACCCCCATGGAAACACAGTCTTGGGTCATAACCAAGACTAACCTCGAAACTACCTAGGTAATTTTTCCTGTCTACACCATAAACAATAGAACATTAAATTCAAGAGTAGCGTGTTTTAATACTTTTCTATGAACATCATCAAAATATTTTAAGCAATTCCAATGACTGTCATTCCATCAACTCATTTTGACATATTCTCAGGCGCCATCTTGAAAACTTCAAATCCTCACTCCTACAATGTCACAACACCCAACCCTATTTAGCCACGATGGTGCAAGATACACAATCAGTACAAAATCTCACGTAATACGTATATTATTACAGTTTACGTGAACTAGACGGGTTGTCGTGAGTTCTCGCGGGCAACGCGTCACGACACGAGAACGTGACGACATAGTTTGTGCACTTATAACATCTCATTTTAACAGAAAACTTGTGTAACGTGTGTTGTCTCGGAGTTCTGAATATGAGATGAGTTGGAATAGAATTAATACATTTAAGCTATTGGCGTTTGTTATCTTAAATGTTGTACCTATAGTTTCTGAAGATAACTTACAAAATGGAGATAGTCCGACCGAGATATGAAGACGTGAATTCTCTCTTTATAACTACACAAATACAACTAACTAAATCTAGAAATTACACAACATAACAACAACACGTCTAAAGGTTTCCCCGAAAATGGGTAGACACACGAGCCTATTTCTATTAGGTAACCATCTTGGTGACAGGCTTAGCTGTAGGTACGCCATGAAATGAACGAAGGAATGATAAAAAAATAATGTGACTTTAAGACCATAATACGAGGGAACTTTAAAGCATTTTGTAGTCGCCGATACAAAAATAACAACCCCAGAAACATAGTTAACAACTAATACAAAATAACACATCAACTCTTTAATAAATTTCCCATAAAATGGCAAAAACCGTCGCCCTGGCACACGACGCTCGTCGGCGGACATTCGTTACCAGTGGCGCCCTCGGCGAAATGTCGCCAAATTCATCAGTTTTTGTCCGTAACGCCATTCGGGAAAGGGCCGAATTTTGTAAGGGATTGTGCACATGAGAGAAATTATATAGAGGCTCAAGTAATTCGAGCGCAAAATACAATTTTTGCACAGTTGAGAGAGGAAGTTTTGTGGAGTGAATTTTATCGGAATCTTTCGACTGTTTTCGCACTGAATCCCCAGTTAAAGCCCGCGAAATTCAAATTTTCTTATGTTTTTTGCAATTTGCAGGTCAGTGTTAGATTGTATCGTGATCAAAATATGATTCGCGACTGTAACAAATATGTATTTACAGAATTATAATCATTGGAATCATTGATACATCTCTCTAGTTAGATTTGTTCTACTAGTTCATCTTTCTGACTGACCAACCCCTTGACAATTCAAAAGTGCTTGTAATTGGTTTATTTGAAATAAATGCTTTGAGTTTGAGTTACATAAAAACAAATTTCTTGTGGAAAAGTTCATAATGTAACAAATCTAAGTTAGAGAGATGTATTAATGATTTCAATGATTATAATTCTGTAAATAGCCTTAACCAGCCGTCTACAACATTGGTTATACGCGAACCTGTCCAGAAGGTCCATCTACAACGACGAGGTTAGTGTAAGAATCTTAATTTTTTTTTCTAGATCAGGCAAGGAAAATCTTGTACAAAAGTTTAGTTCCCAGAATACGGTGCATCCCTGTCTATCCTATCAACTTATTTATCTGTTTAATTTATTTAAAAAAAACTCTGCTACGCCTTTACAATAGTTAACTTACACATTTAATCCTTCTGCCTTACCTCCATCCGTCTGCCTGCACGCGCCTTATAACTGTCATTTTTTCAAGCCAGCACAATTGGAGCGCTCTGGTACTGGACAGAAAAAGCCCTAAAATACGAGTATCCCCCCTGATATATACGATGGGCTACTTTTGTTAGCTTAATCGATTACATTCCCCCCTTTTTTACAGGTATCGATACTACAATCGATGTTTCTTATCGATTAAATGAGGTTAGGTTTTTGTTTCGTTTGTTTGTGGAGTTCTGTTGTTTTTTTGTTTGGTTGTCTTGAAGGGTTTGTTGCTGGCTGACGCTCCAGTCAGATCTTGCGCATTTAAACGTATAATTTCCCATGCTAATAGTAAATGTGGAGTAAGAGCACAAGTAAAGAGCTAAATGAAGACTAAATGCTTTTCTTTTATAACTCAAAGCGACAGAGTGTGGACAATTTTTTACCTAGGAAATTTACTTAAGATTTCCTTTAGCCTCGATAGATTCTAGCTAAACTTCTAAAATAAAACAAATTACAAAAAAAAAAAAACTATTTGTGAGTGAAAAATTACTTAAATTTCGGTAAAGTCGGTGGCAAAAAACGAAAATACAAAACCAAAGACAATTTTTTTATTTTTCTATAAACTGTGATAAAACACCTAAAAAGTGAAAAATACACCTACCCCACACAAGTTCGACTACCTCTTAAGTAAATAACAGTGGCAGTTACACAAAGTGGACATAAAACGTGTTAATGAAGCTAAATCTATAACTACATAGGCAAAGTAAATAAAATTTATGTGGGATCACCGCGCAAGCTTCCTCTACCAATTTCAAAATCGGTCCACAATTGACGAAAATATCGATGAAAATATATTTAATAAAAACTTTTTACAAAATAAAACATCCGACTTCCGAAAAAAAACACTACAAAGTGAAAAATAACTTTAATTTCAGAAGTCGGTGTCTTTGGTTTTGAATTTTCGTATTTTGCCACCGACTTTCAAAATTTTCGGAAGTCGGTTGTTTTTTTTTTGTAAATAGTTTTTATTTTTCACTTTTTAGTTGTGGTACCTACCTACCGCACACAAATTCGAATACCACTACCTGCTATGTAATTAACAGTCACAGGAAGTTATCATCATATCATCCACATATACTAAGTGGGAAGAATACGTATTATTGAAGCTTACTCAAAAGCTATCCAAGCAGTTAATAATAAAATTTATATGGAACCAATCCGGGAGCATGAAAAAAAAAAAAACTTACATACGCGTCGAACATATAACCTCCTCCTTTTTGGGGGAGGTTAAAATGAGCGCTGTGGGATGCAAATAAAGTATTTATTATCACATGATATAATAATATACTTCATATGGCTTGACCAAGATTATGTCTGGACTTTAAAAGAGACTGTGACCTCTGAGTTTGTTTCGGCCTTTCTTCTCAGAGTAGTCGGATAGGAAACGCCGAACTCATCTAGCTAAATTTTATATATTTTGAATATGACGTGTAAAAAAGTGATTCCTATATCCTATTTACAGAATAAACAATTTTATTTCATTTCATTTCACTTCGCCATTCTGAAACACAGTGGTCATGTGGGCAACACAAGTCTACGTCATCACATCTGTGTTACCAGAAGTTTGTAATAATAACTCCCCAACCACCTTTATTACCTGTGCGAATCCGATAAAACAATGAGGTTTTAATTAACAATTACGTTGGTTTATGTTTAAATTGAATTGTTTCGTTTGATTAGACACACGAAACGACAATTTAAAAGCTTTGGTTTCTGAAAATCTTTCCTAATCGGGTTGCAATAGTGTGGCAACTGGATAGTGACGTAAGCATGTGTTAGTCCCGAAATGCCAGACCTTGTTTTATTAGACCATGAAGTATCATTTAAGTTGACATCTCAAACTATGGCGAATGGACAGTCTCGCTCCTGTCTGTAAAAAAAAAAGTGTGCAAAAATCCGGGCCACTGTGACAACGGTATACAACGTGCTTTACCTACACTGTCAGGCAAAAAACAGACACTATTGCATAATTCCTTTCCCCCCACTCTTTCCTTACTTATCAAGTCACAAAGAAGTCTAAGGCGTGGCGATCAGTCCTAACCACCGGCCATTGCGTGTAACCGTAATAACGGGCAGTATGAAGCAATTCCCATCATCAATTATAAATGACAATCAATCTATGGACGGTTATCGGGCAGCCCGTAATTGATTTAATTGTATTCTCATAGTTATACCAATTAACTTGCAAATTGGTGTAGGTACCTACATTGTAATCGAAGGACCTAATTGATTACACTTAGTTTTTGACGCGGCTTCTATTTCTAGGTTTTGTTAAAGAATAGGTACGAATTACCTTTCTCTTTCTTTTTAACCACAGTGTCTTTTTAAACAGTGTATTTTTACCACAGAGTCTTTTTATTACAGTGTCTTTTTAACCACAGTGTCTTTTTAACCACAGTGTCTTTTTAACCACAGAGACTTTTTTACCACAGTGTTTTTTAACCACAGTGTCTTTTTAACCACAGTGTCTTTTTAACCACAGTGTCTTTTTAACCACAGAGTCTTTTTTACCACAGTGTTTTTTAACCGCAGTGTCTTTTTACCAAAAAGGTTTTTTTATTACAGTGTATTTTTAACCACAGTGTTTTTTTAACTATAGTGTATTTTTACCACAGTGTTTTTTTAACCGCAGTGTCTTTTTACCACACAGTCTTTTTATTACAGTGTCTTTTTAACCACAGTGTCTTTATACCCACAGTATCTTTTTAACCAGTGTCTTTTTAACCACAGTGTCTTTTTAACCACAGTGTCTTTATACCCACAGTGTCTTTTTATCCACTGTGTCATTTTAACCACAGTGTCTTTTTAACCAAAGTGTCTTTATACCCACTGTGTATTTTTAACCACAGTGTTTTTATACCCACAGTATCTTTTTAACCACAGTGTCTTTTTAACCACAGTGTTTTTATACCCACAGTATCTTTTTAACCACAGTGTCTTTTTAACCACAGTGTTTTTATACCCACAGTATCTTTTTAACCACTGTGTCTTTTTAACCACAGTGTCTTTTTAACCACAGTGTCTTTATACCCACAGTGTCTTTTTATCCACTGTGTCATTTTAACCACAGTGTCTTTTTAACCAAAGTGTCTTTATACCCACTGTGTATTTTTAACCACAGTGTTTTTATACCCACAGTATCTTTTTAACCACAGTGTCTTTTTAACCACAGTGTTTTTATACCCACAGTATCTTTTTAACCACAGTGTCTTTTTAACCACAGTGTTTTTATACCCACAGTATCTTTTTAACCACAGTGTCTTTTTAACCACAGTGTCTTTTTATCCGCTGTGTCATTTTAACCAAAGTGCCTTTATACCCACTGTGTATTTTTAACCACAGTGTTTTTTTATCCGCTGTGTCATTTTAACCAAAGTGCCTTTATACCCACTGTGTATTTTTAACCACAGTGTTTTTTTAAACACAGTGTCTTTTTAACCCTGTGGTTAAAAAGACACTGTGTTCTTTTGAAATTTTGTCACATAAGACAACTGCCCATACTAGCTGTTCTTATGATACGGGGTCGGAAACTTCGGACGACCACCTTTGCCTAAATTTACCTTAGCTACCCTTTCAGGGAATTCAGGCGTAATGTAATATTACGTGACAATCGCACTGTTAAATGTCAAGAACGCCTGCTAAATAATCGTGCTGTGGCACAGATTAATACAGATGGCTCACTCCGCAAAATCATTTAAATATAAAGCGACTCTTGCTACCACACAATAAAGTGCAATTCAGGTTGCACAGCGCTAATTACCTACGGTTATTTTTACTTAGAAGTTGCCTCTTTATCTATCGCGTAACACTCAACGTTCGCACGGACGTAAAAATATCGCGGCGGGATTTTATCACGCTCTGGATTTTCAACCCTCGGCGCTTAGCTGAGCGTTGAAAATCCAGTACAAGAAAAAAAATCGCCGCAGAAAAAATCGCCCGTGGGTACCTGGGCGGAATTGGCCCATGAAATGCGGAGTGAACCATTTGTATTAATCTATGGTATATCTACACTAATCTATATAATTTTATTACAAGTTAGTAAATTTGGATGTAGGAGGTTAATCTCTGGAACTACTGATCCGATTTCGAAAATTCTTTCACTGGCAGAAAGCTATTTATTGCCGAGTGTCATAGGGTATATGTTTTATAATATAGTTGACTACAACACCGGTGAACGGACGCTTTCAACAGTGAAGTGAAGCCAGTTTGGAAACATGTGTGTAGGTGTGCACTTTGTGTGGTGTAGTTTGAATATAGTGTCATTATAAAAGGTTGTTAATGTGTGCGTGTGAGCGTGTATGCACCGAGCGGAGGTGTAGTTTTCGCATGCTTTACTGTATTGTTCGCAGCGCTCTATCTTGGGTTTTTATTTGGTCTGAACTTACAATAAACATGTGTATTGCTAATAAAGTGTGTAGTGTAATGAAATGTCCCTATGACTAATTAAGAAATTGCGCCACTACAGACAGATAAAGGTTCGTTTTGACAATAGAACCTTGCCTACAAAGGTGCTATTTAATTTTCACAGATTAACAGATGTTGCAATAACTGACATAATTAGCCATAATTCAATACTTAATTGCTCATCAACTACTTCTATTATGTCTTCGTAATTTTTCTCTTATTTTCCGGCATTTGTTACGACTATTTGCTTGTTTAACTGTCCTTTATTATTTCACAGTGTTATGTAAGTAAGTAAGTTTCAACATGGTGTACATGATACATTGCACGCAGAATAGTAATGGGATACAGAAAAGTTCTAACATGTTCAGCCGCATATCGTGGCGTACAAATTGGTAGGAAGAGATGGTGCATAAACCGTGATAATATTCATCAAAATTACATTTCATAATTATTCATTATGATTAGGTATACAATTCAATAAGCATATTTTTTTGATACAGTTCAATGTCAAAGTAGTCATTAAATAAATTGGTCAATAAAAATATGAATTACTGTCATTAAAAATTTCAATTCCAATCAAACTCAAACTCAAAGCATTTATTTCAATTAAACCATTTACAGGCACTTTTGAATTGTCAAATAGTCGTGTCAGTTAGTCAGAAAGTTGAAGTTAGTTGCCCATTCCAAAACGTAGATCTTATGGAGAAGAACGGGCAAGAAACTCCAAGGACACTCTTTTAAATATAGAAAATTACAAAATCCTGGGTACATTATTCTTCTTGCTTCTATATGTGAGAACAATTTAGAAAACAAAAAATAATCAAAACAATTCAAAATAGAAGATTAAAAATAAGCCATGGCAGATAAGAGATGACCAGTCACAACTGACGGCGCCCGTTCACGAACATGACGCGTGGATCAGCACCATTCAGCATAACCATTTTGAAGGGAACCGAATGATCCAACACACTCGCCACCATCAGCGAGACATTTAAGTGAGCATGACATACTCTCAGCTACCATGATCTTTCAAGTCAACATACATATTAATAAATTTAAATAGAAAAAAAAAATACAATAGATTACAAAAACATGTCAATAATACAAAATTGTCATCTCAAAAACGAAGAAAATTGTCCTCTTTCATAGAATCTCTTTCTTATGGAAAGTCCATTTTTATTTTCTCGTGTAAATGACGGCCCTTTTAGATGCATACATAGTATACTAACTATATAATGTTCCCCCTTCTGGGACACAGCGGCACAGGCCTCCTCTCTCTGAAAGGGAGTGGGCCTTAATCCACCACGTGGGCCCAGTACTGGTTGGTAGATGTCACGTGTCTTCGAATGTTTGGTTCTAGGACATGCCGGTTTCCTCACGATGTTTTCCTTCACCGTTTTGAGAGCAGTGGTGATGAAATAACTTACACTAAGTAAAGCACCTGTCTGGGTTCGTAGCCACGACCTACAACGTGTAAGTGGCGGCCGTTACCACTGGGCTACTGGGAAAGAATAATGTTAAAAACTAAATATAAACAATAATAACTATAATGATAAACTTACTCCATTACATAAACTCAGCCTACCGTAGTCCACTGCTGCATTTTCTTTTTCTAGTTGCAGTTCTGATTTTATCCTTCAAAGAAACTCTGAGCATAGCCCGTTCCATAGCGCACTGAGCGACCTTGAATTTGTGGACCGGCCTGTCTGTCAGTGTCCACGTTTCGGGACCGTATGTCATAACGGGCAGGACGCACTGGTTGAAGTCCTTAGTCTTCAAACACTGCGGGATTGACGATGAGAAGATCGATCCCATTCCAACATGTACCTAAGTATAGGCATAAGTAAGTCATGTCCATCTAAGATGTGTATTTGTTATGACAATGTCACCAATCTACCCAACCCGTACCGTGATTGCGTAATATACAATCAATCAAAATCTGAATCGTTTTGAAATAGATTGCTAATCCATTGCTTCAAAAGGTCGAAAAAAAATCTGCTCAAAACGTAACTAACACGATGAATGTCGTTGGAAGTCCTGGATTCAATCCTCTGGTATGGCAAAGTGTTATTAGGTTTTTCCATCAGGAATTTCTCAGTAGCAGCCCGGAGTCTGGATTAGTACAACCGGGCGGTTGAAGGCAATAGGCTCGCCCCCTATTACATGGGAGTTAAACATAACTGGCGAAGTGTGGGTGTACTATAGGTACACCTCTGCCTGACCCTTCGGGGAATACAGGCGTGTTATGTTATGTTATGTTTATGTTATGTTTATGTTATGTTTATGTTATGTTTATGTTATGTTTATGTTATGTTATGTTATGTTTATGTTATGTTTATGTTATGTTTATGTTATGTTATGTTTATGTTATGTTAATGTTATGTTTATGTTATGTTTATGTTATGTTATGTTATGTTATGTTATGTTTATGTTATGTTTTGTTTATGTTTATGTTATGTTATGTTATGTTTATGTTATGTTAATGTTATGTTTATGTTATGTTTATGTTATGTTATGTTAATGTTATGTTTATGTTATGTTTATGTTATGTTATGTTATTTTATGTTATGTTTATGTTATGTATAATCGAATCTAAAACTCATCTGCTTTTATTTAACCCGCTATCTTATTACTTAACATATGCGTAAACGATTACGATTAATCAGTTCCATTTTGACAGTTCTAATAACACTTTTCCCGATCTGGAAATCGAATCCAGGACCTCATGCTCAGCAATAGCACTTGCTGTCACTAGAGCAACGAGGCAGATTCTATAACAAACAAATGCAAAAAAAAAACTAAGTAAAAAATGCGGCTTGATTGACTGTGGGAGTACCTACGACCATAAACTGAGATAGCTCCTGGCATCTGAAGTGTGGCGATTAATTACTGAGCCACCGAGCGGCAGAACCAGCAGGCAAAAGGTACACATTCTTAGGAGCAGCGAAAGTGTGGATAAGGCAATGATGTTTTTAATGTTGTTTTTGTTTTGTTTGTGCAGAATAAACAATTTTTCATTCTTTTCTTTTATGTTGTTGATGATAAAACGTTATTTTGATGAAATAAGTAATTAATAAGTAAGTTGGTAATTGTTAACGATCCACCAAGCATTCGGTTTTGGCAGTTCGGTGCTAAAATGGTCCGGGTATTTCATCGGCTTGTTACTTGCCCATCCCAGTAAAGATCACAATCGATTATAAATTCTCTAGTTTCCATTTTTATTGGGTTGATTATCACTTTCCTCAATATTATAAAAGACTGCATCATACTTCTTCAACTTCTTCTTTTTCTTCTTCTTAGGGAAGACCGGGGCGGATTGACTAACTTTTCACTCTTTTTATATTTTTTGTTTTCATATTTCAATGTACAAAAATGGCTTTATTTGCTAGTAATACTATTAACCTATTAAAATAATTACGAGCGTATATTCTGAAAGTTGGCAACGTCGAAAATATATGTCAAATATTTTGCTGTTTTGATTAATTTGGCAATATTACTGTATGGAAATATGAAATGTGGCTAACTAGCGAACTAAAGTATTGATTATGAAATACAATACCTAATTAATATCGTAACACCAAATGTTTAGTTTTAGATTTAAAAAAGTAATGCCTAAATACCTTTTTTACTCCTAAAATGTTTGTTTGTTTGTTTTTTTTTTAAAACGTTGCCCCACACATTAATCAAAACAGGTAAATATTTGACAGTTACTGCCAACTTTTAGGATTAACGCTCATAATATTTGCTATATTATTTATTATACTTGCTTAGTTATTTATTGTTTTTTGCAGAACAAGAAATCTAAGTCGACCTACCCCATGACCGGTGTAGGCCGACCACAGGCCCGAGTCAGGTTGACTAAAAAGTGATTAAGAAAATGTGTGATGACCTCTGTCTAGAACTCCATGTTTCATTAAGAAAGAAATTATCTTATGTAACGTCCTTGCTCGTTAAAAAGCAAACCGTTAATCAATTTATGTAGACACACAAGTACTGAGTAGCTCAGTTAACTCAAGTCAGCCATGTTTTCGCCATAAGTGAATCTTGTCCGAACCAAAATCATGAATAATTACGCATAAATAAGTCCAAGTCTTCATTCTTTCATCAATTTATTCCCATAAATGGAGTTTAGCTTCTTGTGGGGCACGACATCCTGTGTTTTTCTTATTAAATCACCTTAACCTGCCTTCAAAATAATTGTAAGTAAATACGAGGCAATTTTCAAGGAGTATGTGGAACGAAGATGACATAACCTCTTATTTTATTAATTCGGAGATCAGCGCAGTGATGACGAAATTGAAAAGGAAGTCTTTTACTTTCGTCTTTTCTATTTGATTAAGTATTTATTTTTCATTCAATTTCCATAATTCCAATTCTCAATTCTCAATTCTTTATTGCGTACCATAATGTATAAAGGTGGTAGGTAAATAGATAAATTAGTCATAATTATGGACCCTGTCGGGCACAGCATAGATCAAGTAGGAGAGAGGAAGGAGAGCACTGGGTGTATAATGTGATAAATTTTATTATTAGTTAAATAGTTAGTATGTTATTTTCTTTTATTAAAACAGAATTTAATTTAAGAATTATAATTATTGTTTTATAAATTACTTATATATGTTTATTTATTTAGTAACTTTGTAAAAACCATTTATTTTTAATATTATTCATTATTATTTATTTAATCATTATTATTTTAATTTATTACGTAATTAATATATATTATCTCCAAGGTAAATTATTTATTAGACGCTCCATATTTATTTAATATATACATATATATATTTTCCTAATATGAGTAGGAAGGCTCTTTAATAGTGATTTTATTATTAGATAAAAATAGATAGTTATGAAATTAATTATAATTTATCATTTAAGTATTCGCATAAACTATAGTAGCATTTGCTTACAAGGAAAAGCTTCAATTTATTGGTAAAGATGTTATATTTATTTAAATTCGTTATTATTTCGGGTAACTTATTATAAATTTTTATGGACATGACAAAAGTACTATTGGAGTGCATTTTTAGACGCGATGTTGGTAAGTTTAGTCTATTTTTATGTCTTAGAATAATTTTCGTTTGTATGTCCTTATTTGTATGGGATGCCATTTGCCCTATTGATCTCTTCGTGCCTCGGAAAGCACGTTAAGCCGCTGGCCCCGGCTGTCATTCGTAGATCTTTGACAGTCGTTACGGGTCGTCAGAAGCGAAAAAGTCCAACAACCAGTCTTACCCAGGGCTATCGTGCTACCCAGGAACTGGGTTATGTGTAGCTCAGATAGGCAGTCCCTCCATGTAAAATATTGATATTCAGCTGCATCCGGTTAGACTGGAAGCTGACCCCAACACAGTTTGGAAAAGCCTAGGCAGATTGATTAGCCATTGCCCTACTGTGAAAGAAAACATTCTGAGGAAACTGAGACTGGCCAGAATTCACCAACAAAAATTCAAGATGCTGTTTTTTTATGGATAGAGTTCATCCTGTTTTTTTCTGTTCTGTGAGTTCATCACAGATGGAGAGTAAGTATTCCTGACCTTTATTTACCATTAAAATTGCTTTAGGTTTTTTGTAAATAAAACCAAATAAATTTTCTATTTCGTACGTCTATCTACGGACTATCCAAACTTTTTTAATCCTGGATCCAGCAGCCAACTGTCTTCTCATTGTCTCAGGTGATTTGTGTCGCCACCTCCAAAGAGTGACCGAAACAAAAATACACCTCTAACCCCTCAAAAGAAGGAGACAACACTACCAAATAATCCTTAGCAGTTAATTATAATGGCCTCTCTAGCTTGTTAGGAGATTTTTTCGATTTATTTTCGCGCCACGAATTGAAATACCGAAAATACTTCTTCACGCCGAATTTATAATTGACATCTGAGTTAAGAAAAGGGTTAAGTTTCGGCTTTTAAATAAATTTAGTGTAGGTTAAACAATTTAAGAAAAAATGGATCAAATAGACTGGATATTTTAAGCGCTTTAGAATCAACGGTAGCTCCGAAACTAAATACTTAGGTAAATTAGTTTTGTAAATGGTGCAACGCTGTTCAAAAGTGTCCAAATAAAAACAAAAACAATTTGAAAACCATTTAAAAGAAGGTAGTTTGAATAGGCAAGAAATCAATTACTTATAACAATAATACCAGCCTGTTAATGTCCCGCTGCAGGGCAAAGGCGTCTTCTCATACAGAGAAGGCACGAGCATTGATCACCACGCTTGCTCAAGATGGGTTGGCGATTTCAGACTTGTATATTAACTACAAGTCCAGTTTTCCTCACGATGTTTACCTTCACCGATGTCAGTAATGTCCAAGATTACCTCAGAAAGTACGTATTTAAGAATTGAAAAACTTATTGAATTATCAATTACTTGTAGCGCCCTGCGGTTTCACCTGCATAAGTCTCGATCCTGTGGGAATATCGGAATGAAAGTATTCTATGTGTTAATCCAGGTTATAAACCATCTGTGTGCCAAATTTCATCCAAATCTGTTTAGTCGTTGTTGCGTGAAAGAGTAACAAACATCTATCCATCTAATCTCACTGTTTCGCGTTTATAATATTACGAGTATATAAATACGTGTAAGAAGTAGGATAGTAGGAAGTACTTAATAATCATAAACTTTATTGGAACAAAAACACATTTTACAGATTGATTGCGTACATAAATAGCTACATTAGTTACAAAACTGTGTCGCAGCTATAATCAAAAGACTACTGATTTAGAGTAGCTACCAAGGATCAGAAATGCTGATTGGCGGTAGGTAAATACGGTGGTGGAACCTTCTAGACGAGCCCTTGTCAAGGACCCAAGGAAGAAGATAATGAAGAAATTAAAAACAACAAACACGATCTACCACATATAAGTGACAGACCATCACCACGAACAAATGGTACTAAGTTGTGCGCGATCGGTCCTCAGATAATAAATGGTATGTGTAGCATAAACGCGGTTTTATCACAATTTATGTTTGTACATCGAAAGAATTTCAAATGAGCGCCATTTTTGCATTCCTGCCGCGTCTATCTAGATTATCAAAAACGCCCTGCAGTCTGTTGTGTTTGTTTAATGTTTTTGCTACCAACTACCAAGACAATAATAATGTTATTATGGTCTTGGTAAAAACTGGTATTTTTTCTTAAGACACTTTCCCCAATTTTATCTAATAATTTTATATCTGTGTTGGTATTCATCGATACTAATAATTGTGTTAGAAATCACTTGATTGCCTCTTTGGCCTCACCAGTACCCTAATTGCGTAATACACGATCAATCAGAATCTGAATTGTTTTGAAATAGATTGCTAATCCATTGATTCATAAGTTCGAAAAAAAATCTGGTCAACAACGTAAATAACGCAATGAATGTTCTTGAACTGTCAAAATGAAACTGATTATCTAGTAGTAATCGTTTACGAAAATGTGTTGCGTAATTATATAGCTGGTCTGACAGTGTTTTCAGGGTTTTTACAGCAGAAATTTTCACTAGGTCCGGAGTTTGACCGTGGCGGCCCCTATGGGAGTTATAGGTACTTACCTAGTATCAATACAGGTAAATGTGGGTGTGTAGGTTCATACACCTCTCCTTCTGCCTAATACAGCCTACAGGTATGATGTTATAGTATGATAAACTAACCAGTAAAGCTTTCTTGCCACCTGCACACCTATTACCAACCGGAAACTATTATAAATGTAGCCATCTTGAACTCGTCCCAGCAACTGTTACTGTCTGTCCTCCACCTACCATTGATCCTTACGGCTTTTTTTTTTTTTTTTTTTTTTGGATGGGAAATCATCAAATGACTTCTCCCGCTCTGGGCAGAGCGAGAGGGTGTGTCAGACTTTTACTGACTAAAACCCACCCGTGTTCCTTCCGTTGCCTGTGTGCCGGGGCCGCGATATCCCTTTCAGACAAACCCGCAACCCCAGCAGTATGACCTCGCAGATCGTAGAGATAGTGTTAGTGAGTTCGTCATTTACTCGTGATATAAAACTTTTTTGGTTGAAATAAAGGTGCGTGCAGAGCGACAACTTAGATGTTTATTTGTATGTAGGTACTTTATGTAACAAATGTCCGTTATTATAGTACCGGATTGTAAATCAATTTTGTTTGTGTTATAACTAGAATAATTATTGGAAGTATATTGAATGCCGCTATTTGCGGCATAATAGTGGCGCTGCCTCGGCCCGGATAGAGTGACGTAAGCATTGCATTGTCATTGTCAATGTCACTTGTTATTATGTTTGAAAGTTGAGGTTAGTTCGCCGCCCTTTGTATTGATTGATCGTATTTGTTTTAGATAATTATATCAAAGTCACTACAATGACTGGATTTACGAAAAATTAAGTAGCAAATGAAAATGGCTGAAAGGTCGGTTAGGTTAGAAATGTGACCACATAACGCCAAGGTTCGTTTAGGCTCAAGAGGATGTAAAATTGGGAATGTGGTGTTTTGCAGCGAACTAACCTCAACAATCAAACAAAATAACAAGTGTCAGTGACAATGCAATAATGCACTGTATACACTGCCATAATAAAGATATTTTTACATTTTCTTTTTCAGGACCTGCGCTTGTCAGCTCTGGGAGCCGACAGTCTAAACTTTTCTTAATCAAATTGAAATCAATGCTTGTCTAGTATTCTTGCCATAAATAAACTCACGGAGGTTTTATACTGAACCATGTTATGTTACCAAGATAACCGACATAGCCTGAAGAATTGCCAAACTTAAGTGGCACCATACTCGCAGCACAGATGGCCGATGGGGCCGAAAGGTTCTGGAGTGGCGACTGCGTACCGGAAGACGTAGCGTTGGAAGGCCCCTCAAGGTGGACCGATGACCTGGTGAAAGATGCAGGAATCCGCTGGATGAGCACAGAACCGGTCGAAGTGCTTGGCTCAAGCGCCGCCACTTCGACCGGTTGTGCTTCTTGCATCCAGCGGCCTTTCGGCTGAAATGATGATGTTATGTTACAGTCTCTACATTACCTACCTACTCTTTATTGTAGATCCATATTATGGTTACCTAGGCTTTATATAAATTCATTCTTTTAAGAAGTTGAAAATAGCCGATTAGCTGCACCGTGTTCAACATCCCTAGGGTCTGGACCAAGTGACATTCTAGAGTGCGGTTCAACAAATAGTTCCTATGCCGTAATGTTGGCTCCACTGTTAAATTTTTTAAACGGAATTATTATGTAGCGCTGTAGCGGCGTAGTGTATTCGTATCGGTCCTACAACAGTGTAGCCAACATTACGGCATAGGAACTATTTGTTGAAACGCACTCTATCAGTAATTACGATGATGGAAAAGACATAAACCGGCCAAGTGCGAGTCGGACACGCACACGAACGATTCTGAGGGTTTATCCTAAAAGTTGGCAACGGCGCAAATAACTGTCAAATATTTGCCTGTTTTGATTCTTATAGCAATATTACTGAATAGAAATGAGAAATATGGCTAACTCGCGAACTAGAATATTAAAAATGAAATTATAACATTGAATTTGATGTTGTACCCATTTTAGGTGTAAAAAACGCATTTGGAAAGTTTTCAAATAGTTTTTTGACATCTAAAACTAAATATTCGGTGTAACGATATTAATTTTTGCATTTCATAATCAATATGCTAGTTCGCTAGTTAGCCACATTTTTTTCCACACAGTAATATTGCAAAATTAATCAAAACAGTGAAATATTTTAGATCTATTTGCGACGTTGCCCACCTTCAGAATAAACGCTCTTAAGATCGAGCAAAAAACGCCGAAAAAAACACGTTCTTTGTATGGGGACTATGAACTTTATTTAATTTTTATTATTTGTTGTTATAGCGGCAATAGGAAATACACAATCTGTGTTGAGTTTCAACTGTCTACCTATTGCGGTTCATGAGATACAGCCCGCTGACAGACGGTTCACTCCGCATTTTAGGTATGAAGCTATAAGTACGCAGCGGGCTTGTCTTGTCGGGTCAATTCAGTGAGCGTAACGTAGTCAGAAGATATATAAGAGGTACGCCATAGAGAGGCAACTTCTAGGTGAATATAAAATAATAATACCAGCCTGTTACTGACCCACTGCAGGGCAAAGGCCTCTTCTCATACAGAGAAGGCACGAGCATTGATCACCACGCTTGCTCAAGACGGGTTTGCGATTTCAGACTTACATTAACTATAAGTCCAGGTTTCCTCACGATGTTTTCCTTCACCAATGTCAGTCATGTCCAAGACAAACTCAGAAAGTACATTAGTGTCCGTGGAGTTTCTTGCCCGTTCTTCTCCATAGGTACCTACTACGCTTTGGAATGGGCAACTAGCTTCATATTTGTGACTGACCGATTCCTTGACAGTTCAAAAGTGCCTGTAAACCTGTACACAAGCCTTTACACTAAACGTTAAGGCGCGCACACACGCGCGGGGCACCTCGCATGTCGCACCAACGCAACGTGCGCACGATAAGGCCTTATCTACACGATCATCACGCGTCGGATGCTGCGTCCTAACACACGTCTACTGGGAACACATTCAGTTGTCATAAAATGCGAGGAGACTAGTTCGCGAGCAAAATTATGAGATTAGAGAGGATGTTATGTTAGGTTTTAGGTGTTGTGGGTTAAGATTTTAAATAGACTTTTTGAGAAATTCATTATATCTAGGTAGGTAATAATAATTTCACTCCGCACATTACACTTCTTCCACCCAATAGTATACGTATGTCACTGCAGGGATCCAGCAGAATATCAGCGTCAGGTAGATACATTTGCCTGACACATGCTGAGCTGGACTCCCATTTGTTGCAACCATAGCTAGAAGAGTTATTTATATTTTTATGGGTGCAACGGCGCAACTTTGAGACGCACACTCGCATACTGCACTTCAGATGTTCTTTATTTGAATTTTCTTTACTAAGTATGTACACACGGCTACATATGAAGCTATAGTTTTCCTGTATAAGCTGATCTCGCATAGTATAAGATTTCCGTACAATGAGAGTTCAGCAAAAACTGGAAATTTATATTTTTAATATAATGCCAACACCTCGCTAAATTGTTAATTTATTTTTTTATTGTACAAGACTAAGTGTTTATTATTTCATGAGCTTTTGTATTCCACAATATGTTTTGCAAAAAAATAAATGATTTAACTTTTACGAAATGTATCTAAGTAGGTACATAACTTTTACCTCACCCACAAACGGCAGAGAGTAAAATCCCAAAAAACTCTGGCAATAAAAACGTCCAGAATCTAACATCTTTACTGTACTCCATAAACAGCATTTTTACCAACAATTACATGAACAGCATACACCAGTAATTGGGTACCGAGTACTAACACTAGCACGATGGCATCTCGAGGTGTCACGTACGTAATTGGTCGCTTGCTATCTGATTGTCGTCGTGTTATTCACCCACTTAGTAGTTTTGTATGCTAAACTAGTTTTATGATGACTGGGCGAGCTGGCGAGCTGAGGTGCAGCGCGAAACGTTCTACAGATGTACTTAGGATAAGAATGTAAGCACAGTGTCAGCGTTGGTTTGATAAACGAGAGAGATTGGGAGCTAGTTTGATGCCCATTCATGTTGCGAAGACGATGGAGATTATGTTGTATTTGGATTGGTATCGGAAATATCAAGGTTTAAACGTTTAAGCGCAGTGGGTGCTAAGATCAAGTTTAATGTCCTGTCCATGGATTAATATGGTGTTAATGTCAAGAACAGGACCATTTTGAAATAGAACACGACTATTCTATTATATTTTTAATAAAAGGTAACAAACAACAAAGCCGATGTCGACTATTCTGCCAATGTCTAAAGTGAGTCGACATTGAAATAAAACTGGTAATGTAGCTGTCAAACTGACGTAAACGTAAACTAACATTTGAATAAAGATCTCCGTGTTTTTCTTTTCTCACTTGAATATTTTTGTTGTGAAATACTTTGTAATTATTGCAAATTGCAAGTAAAGCTTGAATAAGTCAAAATTAGAGTTTAAATTATTTTATTTTCGAATTTTGAACTCCCGACGCAAAAAGAGGGGTGTTATAAGCTTGACCGCCATGTGTGTGTGTCTGTCTGTGGCACCGTAGCTCTTAAACGAGTGAACCGATTTTAATGCGGTTTTTTTATTTGAAAGTAGGTTTTTTACCGATAGTTCTTAGGCATGTTTTTCAGCGAGCAAGATTATCAGTTCTTTTCTGGTTTATGAATGGATGTGAGCGTCTTCCACAGGTCTGATCGATTTGAAATTTGGTACTCTGTTACTTCAATAATATTAGAAGAACATAGTAACGTTGAACTGATGCTGCAGCATCACCTGGAATTTTTAGGATACCCAACTCCATTACCAACTTACAGCACAGGTATCGTGTTTGGGCTCAATGGAATGTTCTCAATGAATAGGTTATAGATAGATGATGAACAGGGTCTGGTGATGGACCTTTAGCTCAATGCTCAATATTGGTGATAATTAGGATTGGCGAACCTCAACCAGTAAGTAAGCGGGAACCTAAATAGAAATGGGTATGACGGAACAATAGCGGAGATCCTCAAAAAAAAATTTTGCTCGGCGCCATTTTGATCTAAAACAGGATACAGGCAAAAATGTCGAAAGAAAACAATTCTTATTTTGTCAATAGATTTATCTATATATTTTAATGAATAATTTTTAATTACAACTGTTGCAAAATTACAGTCTCCTTCCATTTCACGAAGCTTTTTTTTTGTAGAAAAATGGCAAAAGAACAATTCTTAATTGCAATCAAATCACTGGTTACCATGACAATTGTAAGTAAATATAGATATACAAAGAAAATAAACAGTTTGTTTTTATGGCTTTAGTACTTATTGACTTATGTTGCCATACTTTTTGCTAAGCATGGTGAATAGCCGTCATACGCCTGTTTGTAATGATTATTAGAGTATTTGTCCAGTACTGGACGATTATTCATTATTAGGTGATGTCGCCTTTGCTTCGAGGTTTTTTACATTATTTCTTTGAATTGATGACGATTTCGCAGTTAGATACGCTAAATTGGGAATTTAGGTAAATTCCTAGAAGTTCTCGACTAATCGACATTTAAATAAGTCCCTAGGAATTTAGCTAAATATCGTAATAACGTGGCTAACTGAATTTTTTATATATTGCACAAAAAATAATAGGTCAATATGTACCAAAACAGTTACTTCTATTAATTACCGAACGTTGTTATCCTGCTTAAGTTTAATGAAATTCCATGGAAAATTATATTCATTTTATAATTATTATAATTATATATTTTGTATTTTTAACTACAATATTTATTAACTATATATTACAAACTTTAACTTACAGTTAGATTTTTATCAATCGTTTTTTTTTTTGCGCGAGTCCAATTGTTGCTTTCTTTGGAAATGTTTTTTTTAAATATTTTGCCAATTGAAGATAAGAATTTATAAATAAGTACCAAATTACTTAAGCCTCGTGTATACAATGCCATATGTTGCCAATCATTTAATTCGTATCAAACGGAGATGTTAATTGCTATTTTGCTAGTGCTAGTAGGTATATGTAATTTAATTTTCTATGGAGTATTGCACTAAAATATTAGGTGTTGGTGTTTGTTTTAATTTTAATTTTATATATAAGTTCAATAATGTAGTTTAACATAAGTAACTGTCTACCGGAGCGATACACATTTTTTCTTAAATTTCATCCCGAATTTCACAACTTTCGCAGTAAAAATTTAATTAAATAAGGTTCAATTATTTTTTTATTTTACGAAAGCAGCAATCGGACTCGTGCCATCTCACAGCACAATTGACAAAACATATTTTCAAAATATGTCTATTTATTAGTTAAACACGTAAATATACCTTACAAAATGTATGTACAAAATAAAGCGATATTATTAATTATATTTTTAATTATTCAAAGTGGGAAATGAAATTAATCTTTCGACAATACGGTTTGTAGGGGTGACGTTATAAAAATATCGACCGAAAACAATCGTCAAAACAAAATAAAAAATAAACTTCTTTTTAATCACTTAAAATAGAAAGAAACGAATCAACAAAACAACTAAATTGAAAAAAAAAAAGTGATTATAAATAAAAACCGCTTATTTAGAAAATCTAATTTGTAAGTATGGCGACTGAATCATGCTATGGAGCCTTTAGATGGCCTATGGTCATTGACCCGTCTGTTTCCGAGGATAGGAAGAAGATAATCTTATGTAGATAGAAGTCGGTAGAAAATCGCGATGCAAGAATGAAAAAGAAGACACCACATCTGTGTTATGGTTTACAAAGAAGATTAGCACAATAACCACCAAGTTATTTTCCTAAACATCCCTTTATCTACTTTTTCCCCAAATTCAATATTTTTGCATACTCCTGTACTTCATTTGCATGCAATACATGTGGACAACATTATTACAGTATTGCATGCAGATGACAAGCATTTGTTTCCAAAATGTATTATTTTTTATTTGCACATCACATCTACAACCCGTGGACAGTCGAAATCAGAGTATTAATTTAAAACTATTGCTATTGCAGTGTTGCTATGTGTCGCTAACGTGAGGGTTGCTACGATTGACGGGCGGTGTTGCGAGGACAAACAGACAAACTAGGAATTATGGGATTTGTCAAAAGGAGTAAAGTGCCTACGACATTCAAGTAACAATTTAATAAACATATTTTATTAATGACAACCAAGCTATTGCTTAAAATTATTTCAAGATTCGAACATTGATTCGTTTTTTTTTTTGAAAAACAGTATTTGAGTCCAGGAACAGCTTTTGGAAACGAAAAGGTTTTGAAGAGAATATAAGAGTCAGGTCGCGACATCGTCCGTCCACAGAACCTTACATCGTGAATCCTAATGTAAGCTTAACTATTTACAATCAGTATACGAATATCGACCCGAATAGAACTCGAAAGAAAAAACAAAATAGGAACGATACAAAACGTCGGCCGGGGCCCACCATATAAATACACGGTATGTACAGTACTAGCGATCAGTCCGTGGTCTCCACGTCCAGGCCGTTCACCATGCGCTCGATGCTCTTGAGGTCGGAGGCGGGCGGCGTGGCCGGCGTGGTCGAGGTGGGCGCGTCGGGCGGCGGGTCAGCCGACGCGGCCCGAGCCGGCGGCGAACCGGGCCGTGGCCGGGCCGGCGACGAACTAAGTGAGCGCGCGCGCGGCGCCACCTGCTCGAACGCAGACCCCAGCCCCGGCAACGCGTACGGCGCAAACCTATGCGCCTTCCCCAACGGCGTACCATGAGGACCGTGCGGCGCCGGCGGCGGCGGCAACGAGTACTGTTGCAGCAGGGGATGCAAGTTGAACAGTAGCCCGGGCGGCATCTGATGCGGCGGGAAGAACGGCGGTGGGTACAGCGACGGCGGGTATAGGTACGGCAGCAGCGGCGGATGCACCGGGGGGCCCAGCGACACGTCGGGGGCTGGTGAGGGGCGCGAGGGGCCTGCAGGGGGTGAGGGCGCGCGCCCCGCCGAGCATGACGAGTCGGAGCCCGCCTCGATGCCCTCCTCCGCGCCCGAGTCGCCGCCACCTCCGCTCGAACTGAACCAGGCTGCAAGTGAACGGTGATTTAGAACTAGGAAACAAATGTCCAGCAGTGTGGACTAGCTGTGAATGATCGTCATCAAATGTTCACACAAGAACGCAGAAGAAACAGTTCCTCAAATCCTTTTGTTCTGAGTGATAGGTAAGTGCCGAGTTTCAGCTTCCAGGTTACGCATTCTGAACAAAATCGCCATTCAATTCATCATACCATGTCACATAAATAATACTGCGTAATTTTATGCTAACAACAAGCAATATTAAATTAGAACGTTATCATCATCGACATTACATGATGCAATACGAATGAACGAGTGAACGAATGAACTGAATCACTCAGCGAATCAATCAAACTATACAACCCTGTAAACGCTTGCGTCCGGAAATCGCCCGTCACCAATACGGTTACATAAATTATGGTCCATAATATTAACAAATAGGTTGCCTGTAAAATGTACAATGAAGCTATAATTTACATTCTAGGGTTGGACATCGGTTATACAGAGGTTGAATCTTGAATTCGCGAACCTGGGAATCGGCAACAGTTGTTTGCTTGTGCCTGGCTTTTGGCATCCAAAGACACAAAGTTTACATCCTTGAAATTAAAGAAAATTGCCTTAAATTTAGATGCATATTTTGAAGATACATACTGAGACTACCCCGGCTTCTGAATGCTCAATCGGTTGAAAATGCAGTACTTTCTTTTAAGTTGCTGCTAGCAGTAGTGTGACCGTCAGACTGCCAAGTCATATGTCTCGAGTTCAAATAAATGATTTCTGATTCTGAAATTATCACTTGCTTCAAAAACGGTGAAGGAAAACATTGTGAGGAAACCCGCATGCTTGAGAGATATTTCTTGACTGCATGTGAAGCCAAGTCAGAGGCCCATGGGCGGCATAAAAACTCGGACACCAGGCTAGTCATTAACCACATGAAAAAGAGGAAGAGCTGCTGCTTTGGAGGTGATTATGCTAACTGCTTAAAGGACGTTCTGCATTTTGAGATTTATTGACCAACATTCCTGAGATGAGACATGGACATGTAGATTTCAAAAACCGTGTGTCTTCCTAAATAAAGTAGCAATAATGAGGTCTCAATTTGTAAGTTTGGATAAAGGAGATAATCTCCGAAACTGCTCATCCGATTTCAAAAATTATTTCGCTGATAGAAAGCAACATATTGTCGAGTGCCAAAGGATATACAGGGTCAAATTAAATTAGCTAGCAAAACTCTGCAGACGTAATGGATATGGATACCTAAACACGATAAAATCAAAACAAAAAAGATTTGATGTTTTTTTTTTTGGGGGGTTAACGACCGCTTGTATTTTTGTTAATTGAAGTATGAATTGAGAAAACATGTTTTATGTTGTTTAATAGTGTTTAGATATCGATATCATCACGTCTGTGAAGATTACACAAAAAATAATAATTTTAAACTGATATTTCAAGTGACTACACTAACTGTCGCTGATCTCACAAAAAAACATCAGACATTTATTTATTTTTTGTTTTATAATGTTTAGATATCGATACCCATCACGTCGGCGGTGTTTCGCTAGCTAGTTTAATCTGACCCTGTATTTTATGGTATAGTTAGCAAGTCGCGGGAAGAAGCTAGAATAAAATAAAGAGTAAGAGTGATACTTACAGCTGGTATTGTGCTGTGTGGACGTCGTGGGTGGGGGCGGACTGGACGGCCCCCCCACATCAAGCGGCCGCTCATCGTCGTCATCCCGGTTGTCCGAGCGCGCCGTCAGCATCGCCTGCCTGCGGTACACCGACAAACTACTCGTGTTATTTACTTATTTGGACTACTAGTTGTACCAAAGACAACATATTATGGGAAAACAATCATCATAGGGCACGACCAATATCTGCCTAATCTGTCTGTCTTGTATTGTATTTATTTTATTTTTGTTATTTCACTATATGCTGCACCGGTTGGAAAACCAGCGTCTCGCATAGGTTCGCAGTATTATGCTGAGCGATGGCCGTTTTGCGTGGATGTGACGCATATTTTCCCCCAAATTGTTCTTTTCGTGTATTTGCGTCATATTTACCGCAAATAAACGTATTTTCTTTTTTTTTCGATAGGACGACCAAAAGACTGTGTCCCCCGCTAAAGAAAGGGTCACATGGGACAGTTTCGGTCAAGACAGCGTCACAAATGGGCCATTTTGTATTTTCCTTCTACCGCGCTGATAAGATACTACGATAGCGGGTACACTGAAGGACACTTTTCTTACTTTTTATAGAGCTCTAAGACAATGGACAGACACGTTTTACTTCAAATCTTGAGTTAACATAACCAAACTAAATATCCATTAGGAAATGTCGAACTGCATCGTCATTTCCAAATGGATATTGTCTAAAGTAAGGATTATTCCTAAAAGATCCTAAGATTATTACCATTTCTTTAAACTATGCTTCCTACAAAAGGTAAAATCACTTTAAACTATCCAAAATGTCTTTGTAACGTGGGGTGTGAATCATTTGACATTTGAGGTAATGGGTCGCATCGACCCCCGACCGCCGCCGAAAGGTTAACCATCTCCTAATGATGGTGAAATTTGAGACACCGTCGCGACGCCATTACTACGGTGTTTTAGCTAATAGTTTCAGTAAAGGTGGCCGTGGTAGTCAAATGGGAAGCAATTTTGGAAAAGCCGCGAAAAGAGGTCGTTGATTGCTTTCTTCAGTGTTTTGGCACTAAATTGAGTGGCTTGAACGGTGTGAACAACTCTTTTAGTCATAATTAGTAGTAAGAGAGTGAGCACAGTGAGGGTATATAGAGTAACCTGTCACCACACATTACTTAAGACTTGTCTTAAAATCTACCCACAACAACAAAAACCACTACAAAGTGAAAAATAACTTTAATTCCAAAAGTCGGCGACCTAGGTTTTGAATTTTGGGTGTTTTGCCACCGACTTCCGAAATTAAAGTTATTTTGCACTTTGTAGTGTTTTTTTGGAAGTCGGTTGTTTTTTTTGTCGTAAAATGTTAAAACATTTCACTTTTTAGTTGCTATATAAATAACAGTGACTTATTAAAACGGCGCTCAGCCCGGCAGCATGCTTAAATTAAATTATATAGGAAAAACTGTACTAACACTAGGCAAGTTTGTTGCTACTAACACCTATGGACATTTATTTATTTTTGAATCCGAAATAAATATATTTGATTGATTGATTGATATATCATCCACATAGACTAAGTGGGAAAAATACGTATTATTGAAGCTAACTCAAAAACTACCCAATTTAAATTAATAAAAAATATAAGGGAACTCTCTGAACTATGACCTAACAAACAAAAAAGAATCATCAAAAACAATCGCGTGACAAACACAAAAAAAAAAACATTCGAATCCGGTTAAAAAGTAATTTTTTTTATCTCATCATAAATTCATTTTAATGCTCAACAGTTTTGTTGAGCATTGAAATGAATTTATTATAATACACAACAATTTTTCAAATTCGAACACAGAAGGGCTCAGTCTGGTACAACATATCAATTCCCCTCCCGCGTTAAATGCGTACAATATTTTTAAACTGCACCAAAAAAGATAAAAAGATTCGTCCCAAACGTTTAGCTCGCCCCAAAAAAGACAAAAGCGAAAGCAATTATTTGCCTTCTGTCGCCCGTTGAACAAACAACTCTTTATCATTTGCATTGTTTTACTGATCCCTAAATACGGTCCCATCTTGGGTTTCGGGGTTCCGTAGTGAATTCGTTTTATTAACTCGTCTCATTGTCGTCTGATAGAATTTAATTTGTGCCACCCCTTAGTGTGTAGGGCTGGTGCTGTTTAGAAAATGTTTTATTTTGAGACATTTTAATTTTGTGAGTATGAAGAGAATGCAAAAAAAATCTGGCAGATTAATTGATGTTTTTTTTTTGCTAACATGAAATAGAAAACGGCTTTTGTCTAGTTGAACGTTCTTGCTATCTATCATGTTCTTGAGAATGATAAGCTTAGCTTACACAAAGCAGAGGTTTGCATAACCAAACTATATTATTTTCGAACATAAATCAATTCGAAGCTATACCAACCATTGTTAGCTATGTCGTCGTAAAGAAATGGTTACTGAACTAACCGATCACACATACATAACTAAAAAAAAAAACAAAAAAGCAAAAAAGACCTGACGTAATTTGAAATACCCAAAAGGATGAGTAACATTTTTGACAGTTTATATTTAACGGTCGAACATGTTACAAAAATTGTTGTCATCCCTAAATTAAATTGTTCACATTAGGGTGTCCACGTTACAATGTAAACTTGCGACACAAGGGTGGCCCTACCTTGTAATTTTGCCAAATTTTTATCCCTTTAAGCGTCGCGGTTAGTTCGTAAGCCGCAAGGGGGCGCCACACGCTATTCTTGTGGAGACAAGGACAGTATATTAAGTAGGTGTTTTGATTCTTGTGTTATTCGGGTTTAAAGATATTGTAAGCTAGTTTATTTTGGCTAGACAGGCTAAGGAGAAGACCTTGTAAAGGTCGCAGGGCTTAAAATGTAAGTTGTTTGGTAGATCGTTATAAGAACTTAGTACCGGGGCGACCAAGCTCTTCTCTGGTGAAAATAGAGAAAACGAATTTTCCCCGATATGAGACCTAGGTAAATCGATTTTCGCCCCCGTTAACACATAATTGCAACTTTCATAGCAATCATTAGGGCTGTTTTCGAGAACGTGATTACAAATATATTTAAACATACAAATATTGCTAATTTAATAGTATAGGATAACGAAACCCTTGGGAACTTTGTTGCAATGGACCTCAATATAATTTAGAGGAGCTGGATTAGTTTGGTTTGTTTTGATGGTGATGAGATTTCGTTTTTTACCTGATGACCTGCAAATTGCAAAAAACGTAGGAAAATTTGACTGTCGCGGGCTACTCTGATACAATATTAAACTAAGAAACTTTAATGTTCAACGTGTTGCATTATTGACCTACTTCTTTCCTAAGTTTTATTTACAGAATTTCAGTAACAAAGTCTGAAACCAAATAGCGAAACATAACATTGATTTTCATTTTCTTTTTCATTCTTATTTGCATATTAACTGTATTCATAACTTGAATACTGACTCGTTGGTCTAGTGGTCGCAAGCGCTACTGCTGAGCATGAGGTCCTGGGTTCGATTCCCAGGTTGTGTTATTGGTTTTTTCCATCAGGAATTTCCCAGTGGCAACCTGAGTCTAGATTTGTGCTCCGTGGATAGCAATAGGCTCGCCCCCTATTACATGGGACTTAAAGAATACATCCGTGTGGTGCCGGACGTAAAGAATAGTACCATCCCATTTCTTTCCGTGGGTGTCGTAAAAGGCGACTAGAGAATGGGCAGCAGTTTTCTATACATTTTAACACCATACTGCGATCGCCAACCCGCCTGCCAAGCGAGGCGATTATGGCAAACCCCCCCATTTGGGCGAGGCCTATGTTCAGCAATGGCTGCAATGCAATGCAGCAATAACTGGCGAAATCTGGTTGTGTTATTATATACACCTCTGCCTAAAGATTATTAAAGACTACTTTTCCCTGTCGCCGTTAAAATATAAAATAATTGAAATAACCCACACCGTTGAGCCTCTAAAATGACCTCAAACCCGTAGGACCCGTCTTAATTAGTAGCCTGTGACATAAAAGGGTATTCTCACTACGGTGGGTGATATCAAAGGGGTACAGCCTTGTGTGGATACCTTTGGTATGGCGCATACACGGCTGATATTCATAGCGATGAGGTAGGGTTGTACGGCAATGAAAATACAAATAGGGTTTCAAAACAATCCCAACTACATATACTGGGGTCGGCTTCAAATCTATTCGGATGCAGCTGAATACCAGTATTTTACAAGGAGCGACTGCCTATCTGACCTCCACAACCCAGTAACTGGGTAATACGATACCCCTTGGTAAGACTGGTTGTCAGACTTTCGGGCTTCTGACGACCCGTAACGACTGTCAAAGATCCATGAATGACTGCCAGGTCCAACGGCTTAACGTGCTTTCTGAGGCATGGAGGAGTCTCGGTGTGTGAAGATGGTCACACATCCACGGACCAACCCCGACAAGCGTAGCTTAACCTGATGGATCAACCCGTGCGGCAGTTGTTACTTAGCCAAGAGCTCCTCTTAAAAACTATCCAACGATACGAGATAAATACATAAAATTGCAACATAAGGAAATATCAACTTTAAACTCAAGTTTTCTAAGTTGTTTTTTTAATGAAAAAGCTATTGATAAACGTCATAAACTAATTTAGTTGCAATAGAAACTGAACCATACGATATTAAGTTAAAGTTTTTAATCCGAAAGCATGAAATTTATGTCGTCTCGTTGATTTTAGTTTAGGTGAAAAGCAATATACCGTGGTAGGCTGATTACCGATGATAGGTAATATTTACCTGGGAGTTGTGGTGGAATTTGGGAGACATATTTAACAGTGGACTGGCAGTAAGCGGAGTAGAAGTCAGAAGATTAATAGAATGTTTCAAAGTCTATAGAATTCTAAGTTGGTGTTCTGTTTAAACCATGAAGTTAATTAAACGTATATGTAGACGTTACGTTTTAATTTAAGATACATATAAGCTGCTTTTTGCGCGACAGAAGCTAACACGTGTAGCCGCTAACTAGCTTTCTTTACCCGAAATGATATGCAAATGATAAGCCACGTTAACTTTCATTCCTAAATCCGTTTATTTACCTTTTTTCTCACTCTACCCACGGCCTCATTACTTTAACTAAACAACAATATAAATAATTTAACGCTGGCAGCCCTATAGCCGGATGTGTTATGCGGCATGTGTCCGTGGCCCGGTGCCGGCTTTTCCGAGCGCGGCGTTTGTCAAAACGCTCACGTTTCCCGCGCTTCCGGCCGCCATTTTGTGAAGATTCGTCCGCAGCGTCCGGCACGGCTGCCGTCCGGCTACCGTCCGGCAATACGTTGTGTAAGCGCATTTAGGATCGCTTCCGCTACCGGACGTGGTCGGTTCATGATATTTAGCGGTTTGGAGGTATCCTAGTGGATATTGGTGGTGTTTGGTAATTTAGAAGATATGTACCAAAATGTGTACAAATGTCTTTTGATGAGCTTAACAGTCAATCTAGTCAATAAGTAAGCTAAAATTGTGCTGTAGAATACGTATTATTGGATTAACCTATTTTAAAAGTTCGTATGTGTTAATCCACTGCCTTCGAACTCTATTTAATTGTAATTAAAACAGAACACTATCCTTGTTTTCATTTTTGTATCAGTTAATTTACATTTGTTCGTTTACACTATCTTTTAACACAATTAACATTTAAAACTATTTACCACCAAACTTCAATTGCATTAACAAAACGCTATCCTAATCCGAGCTAACGATGCGCGCCATAACAGATGGGTATCGCCCGCTAATTGAGCTCTTGTTCGAATTTCAAATAAGGTAGCGGAACGGCAACCTATCCCCACAGCCGAGCAAATTATACGGCGAAGAAAAAAAACTAAAGCTGATTTTATCGCGGAAATCCAATTTTCTCCCTTGCACGCCAAAGACGCTGGAAAAAAGCGCCAAGTCGAATGACTCCACCATTTCGAGCGTTACCCACCGTGTTTAAACCCCGAACACGAATAAGGAGGCGCCCGATTGGTTTAATTTGAATTTTCAACGGCTCGGGACTCGGAAACGACGCCCTGTCCTAATTAATTCTGAAGATTCACAGATACCACGCTAATTTAGTTAGCTTTTAACTTTACTTAAATAGTCAGTCGCCAGTTTGCGCCGCCATTTGTCTTTTTGAAGCCCACCTACCAAGTGGAGGTTTATATTAATAGATATTTTTTCCATTCGTTCGGTTTACAAGGTAATAAATTAAGCAATTAAGTATTAAAATATAGGACTATTAAGTTTAGTGATAGTTTTGATCGTTTATTTTTATTTCGGGCTCGTTTAGTAATAAGATCTTTTTATAAACGTAGTTGTCTGGCTGGTTGCGTTGTCTTTGATTGATTTCGAAAATGGAAAGCGTCTGCTGTATCATGGGGTAGTAAGTAAATGGAGTTTTAACAAATCAATTTCCAGTTTCGAATATTATTCGTTATACTAAAACTTCTGTCATTGGCTGAAACCGTATAGATACGCATCATATTTCCCATTTCTAATTGGTTATTGACGACATGATGTGCGTCTGTGTCTAACTACATTGATTTGCTACTATTGTGGGGGAGTTCCAATTAGTTCGAAGGGTTAGGTACTTACTTCTTCTCTCGTTTGCCGGCTCCCGTGTCCCGGAAGCCTTTCGCGAACGGATTGTTGTCGATCTTAAGTTGAGTTATCTGTGGACAATTAGAGAATTAGAAATTAGTTTTTTTATGTAATATACTGTTCAAAACTACGCAATCAGACTTTTAAGTGATTATTGTTGTTTCAGTCAGCCAATCACTGCAGTCAACATGTCTTATGATTAGCATTTTTCATAAACCGAGTATCAGAGAGCTTTCACACCCGTACCTATCTATAATATTTCCGTAAGCACTAGAAAACTTACATATGCTACTCAAAATTCCATCTTGCTAATAATTATTTCTTGCACAATTAAGTTATGAAACCCGAGATCTAGGTATATTACCTACTTGAATCATGATTGCATATAATACAATTATATGATTGTAATAAAACTATTCCATTTAGGTACTTGTGATTACTAGTACGGGAAGTAATGAAAACGGTTGTAAAATTTTAATGATTAAAATATTAATTTAGCTAGTTGATTTCCTTTGCCTACTGTAACTCTATAGTTAGTCATAATAGGATTCAGGAACCAAGGCGGTTCTTTGAGAACACCGCTAGGTCTGAACCGGTGTTACTTTTAGTAGCTGTAATAATTCTTGTTCCTTATATCTGTCCAAAACTGAAATCGCATGGAAACGTTACGAAAAAAAAACGTACTTAATTTTATCTACAACTAATCATTCCTTATAGCGCATGTAATGCAAATAACATGCTTCATAATTGGTACAGATGCACGAAAAATGAGTCGTAATATTAATAAATATCTATCAGTTGGATGAAGGGACTGAAACCAGACTTGGAGGTCCAAATTTTTATTGCGAGAAAAGAAAATCTGTAAAGGAATGAAGGTCGATTACGGCTTCGACCGTCGTGCCTTTTTTCAAGAAAAAGATAAGTACTTAGCCGTAGTACTATTGTATTCTGTGCCTTGTCCCTACAGCGAATTAATTACAAACCAGTGTCTAATACATATTTGAAATAAATAATACAGGAGATAGAAATGCTTACCTTCTCATTCTGGTACGCGGTAACCGCGATGAACTCCGTCTCTTTGAAGACGTAAGTCCTGAAGGTGGAGTAGGGCAGCTTCAGGATGTCGTTGGCCCTCACCAGGTGGAACCTGGGCTGGTACTTATGCATCGAGTTCAGGATCGTCTGTGTAACACACTTTAGACAGCTTAGGAAAGTGCTCGCAAGGCTCACGTGTGAGTAGAATTGGTAGTTAGGGGATTGAAATGGCATTTGAAACTTTTAACTATGGAATTTTATATTATTACAAAGAGCTGTCAAAATGTCAGGAGTTCACATATTTAGTCATATTTAACTCTAGTTATAGTTAATTAGGGTTCACTGATTCAGGGAAAAACAATAGTTTCAATCGAAATGTATGAAATTCTGATGACATTAATGACATTTCGGCAGCTCTTACTTGTCATTTTGCCGACTGGCGCCATGTTGAAAAACGCTTATTAATATGAGTTACAGTTGCATCCGAAAAGAGCATAAACAAGATTCAAGTAGAGATACTATTACGTCATTTATGTTAGTATTCAAACGATTAGCTTCTAATGCAAAATCAATAATCTACATGTAAAACATGACAGCTGTGTATTTATCGCCATTCACCTCACACGCATGGGGCATATAAACAAGCGAATATTCTAACATATTCCAAAAGTTTACAATACTGGTAATTTACGATTACTTTTCTAGACAAGCGATTGACAAGGGCCTATGCAATTCTGTTTTCTAATAAACCATGAAGTATACAACAAATAAGTAATATGAGGGCTAATATAGTGCAGGATCTTTTCGATAATATATTTTTTTTATAATTCTGCAATTTGCTCCTTTTTAACAACTGTGCAACGCACATTTTGACTTTCAATGAAAATGTACATTAACACTCTCTTTAGGTACTATTTACTCAGTGTTCATTTTGGCAACTTAATGATGAGCATTTCAAAACAATTTTTTTTTTAGTTTTACTCTCATGAAGCAGTTTTGACGTGGAAAATAACGTGACATAAAAGAAAATGTCTACCAACTCGATCGATCCTGCTATCAGTAACCTATTACAATAATAACCCATCTTTAAAATTCCACTGACGCTTCCACCCTCGTGTCATTAAGTATCATTATCGTCTGCACCTATGAATGATGCATGAACACATCGCGGTCTTTTAGCGTGATCGCGTTCAAGGGAAATTAACCTTAAATTGCAACAATAATCGTGTGATCGATGGGAATTTGCTTGCGTTTGTAGTAGAATTATTATGACTAGTTGTGACTCGCGATGTCGCTTGTTATTAAGTGGGGTATAACATAATTGGCGATTAAGTATCATGCATGATTATCCAGGAAGGTAATAGTTATGTTCGCGGATTTGTTTAAGTGAAATAAAGTTTTCTAAGATGGAAAGTACCTTCCCTATTTTCTTTACAGGGTACTGGTTTTCAGTTTCGTTAAATTGATTATTGTATAATTATTTTTTAGAAGAGGTTACTTTATTCAGTAATTTTTAAGCTGTGAAAACGTAGTTAGACAAACGTTGTCATGATAAGAGCGCTTATTCTGTGGGCAACAAAGTTCGCTAGTTAGACACATTTCTTATTTTCATACAGTAATATTGCCAAATTAATCAAAACAGGTAAATTTTTGACAGTTATTTGCGACGTTGCCAACTTTTAGGATAAACGCTTTTAATGCTGCTTTGAGCAATCTATGTAGACCACTCTAGCTAAGGCTGATCGGACACGGGATAATTCCCGTCCCGTTTTTAACGGACTTCAAAAAAGGAGGAGATTAATGTTCCTTCTTGAACGTTAATGTACCTTCTCAATAAATACTTTCTCTTTCTTTCTTTTTCTTTCTTCTTATATGTCAAAAAAACCTCTACTTTACCTACATTTTTGACTTTGATTGTCGATGAGATTGCGACTTGAATTAAAATTTGTTAACATAACCCTACGAGTTCTCTTGCAGCTTTGTCTGCTTCATTCCAATTTCCGGCCGAATATAACCTCTTCAACTTTAACCCAACCGTACTACGACACGTATTATTTAATCCACTACAACTTTTACGAAATACTTGAAGTTGACAAGATCGTGACAGAGGGACACGCCTTCGGTTAATATTAGATAGGTTTGACAAGCGTCGTGAACCCAGAGACACATGTTAACACACGAATATTACTTAATAGGTAGGGCTGGGAGTAATAGACACTAACTAAAATGTATAGAGACTTTATCCGATAATAGGGATGATGACTAAAAATTTTTTTTAGTCCTTCTTTGAGATTATAAAAAAATATTGGACAAGTATTTTTTAGTTTTTTACGTAATCTAAAGATTACGGCGATTCATTGAGGTAAAATGTGCCATGACGTCACGAGTATGTAGATTTTATACATACTAGTGACGTAGCGACCCCACTCCTCAACCTAAAATGCGTTTTATGTAAGTAATTTTTTATTAATATGATAAAGCAAAAAATATGTGTCTAATATTTTTTTATTATCTGACTGACGGACTAATTAGAATTTCATTTTTTTACCCAGGCATCATCCCTATTGCCATGCCATGAGCATGATCGATCATAATTCCTGCATTAGGAAATAAATTGTGCAGAATGGTTCTTTTTGCCTATAAGATGTTACATATTCAGCCTAAAATTTTCCCACTGCTAGAACACAGGCCTCTTCTCTTCGAGAGGGCTACTTATAATCTACCATGCGGGCCCAATGCGGTTTTGTATAAGACCTTAGTTTTCTTTAATTAAGGGTCTCTCAAGGTAGGTCCTAGCGGCAGCCGCTTAACACCATTTGCAATTAATAGAGAAAAGAGATGACTATGCTGTAAACCACAGAAAAATGCATTTTCTTTAGTTATATCAATTTATTCAATCGTCATTTTAGCTAAACTGAGCACCATTTTCCACCAATTTAAAACGTTTACCGCTTGATTCGCGACAGCCCTGTCACAACATAATGACAGGTCGCGCGACCCCGGCCACTAAATTACTACGTACCGCTGTCGCACTGTACCACTGTAGCGTGGTCGCACTGTCTCCCTAGCTGCGCTGTGGTCACGTAGGTAACACTTATGATTTTTGTATGACTTGGGTTAGTGTGATACCGGAGTTTAGAGGGGTCATTTGTCGTGTATTTTGTTCTTTAGTTTTATAATAAAGAAGTGAAGAAGACCTAAGTATGTACGAGTATATTTCCAAATAGCGGAATAGAACACTATGTTCGTCTGGATTTGTGCCCTGTTGAATGCAATAGGTGCGCCCCTTTTACAACTGCTGAAATGCGGGTGTGACAACTCCGTTGGGGGAATAGGGATGATGCCTAAGTAAAAAAAAAAGAAATTCTAATTAGTCCGTCAGTCAGATAATAAAAAAATATTAGACACGTATTTTTTGCTTTATCATATTAATAACAAAATACTTACATAAAACGCATTTTAAGTTGGGAAGTGGGGGTCGCTACGTCACAATTAAGTATAAAATCTACATACTTGTGACATCGTGGCACATTTTAACTCAATGTATCGCCGTAATCTTTAGATTACGTAAAAAAAGAAAAATACGTGTCCAATATTTTTGAATAATCTCCAAGACGGACTAAAAATAAGAAAAGTCAACATTTTTCACGGTGAAAAAGAATATTTTTCAGTAAAGCAGACGATACGAAAACATTGAGGTTGTCCAACTTTTAACACACGAAATCTAACATAATCATGATCACAAGTGAATGAAGTTAAAAGGTATATAAAGATTCCAGGTTTCCTTTACTGTATAATATACTAACTAAATCCAACTCATATTTCAACCAGCACATTTGATATTACGCTCGCATACCATCTAGATATGCGACCATTGTGTCCTAGGCTGTATTGTAAAAATTGTGTTTGTATGCAAAGCTGACATTGGTATTCAATGGCGACTGTGCAGCGGCTAGTACGATGGATGTATCAATATTCATGACAATGTATGATGCTTTTTGGTTAGCTAGTTAGCTTATTCCCATGATCTAAAATTTGTGTGATTTATGAGGAGCTGTGGTCACTGTGTTTTTCTTTTTGTTGATGTACCTACTGTTTTTTTTGGGTTGTGGCGTCGCATTGTTTTGTATTAAAAAGAAAAAGCAATAAGGTTTTTTGACCTGAATTTGTGCATTTATAAAGTAAATTATCTATGCTGCTATTCTACCCTAAAATAAACATGAATCTTAAACACAGGCATTTAATAGCGTAACTACCATTTGGTCTTTACTCCCTAATCAAGGTGAAGCTGCAGTTTCTAATGCTTTGGTCTGCTCGGTTTGCTTCACCTCTCATTTCTTCGCCACAACAAGCCAGTGGGGTCTCCCATCCAAAAAAAAATACGACTTTATTTATAAACTTCCATTACCTAAAAACCCCTTAATGGATGAATTTTTCCAAAATCTTCCCTCAGATTTCCTCAACGGCGTTATAAATTTAACGCTTGTTGAAAATTTCCTGCTTCCGATGTCGGCTGTGCATTGACTGTCAAGATTATTATTAAGACGATGTGGGCTGAATCAAGTAAAAAGTCCCAAACTAACTTACTATATTCTTGTTGATTAATTTAAAACACAGTTTTCACTGACTAATTGTAGTCCCCTACAAGTTAGCGCCGACCCATTAAATTCAATTGCTCTCATTAAATCTGACCAATTGATTATGACAACATCCGCTCATACTCGGATTTCTGTTTGTTGTCAGTTTGATTGAAGCACTTCCTATGTGGATTAATACAATTAATGTTAATATAGAGTGTATTAAGTAATATTTTATAGCAATAGCTTCATTGTGTGAGTCTTAATATGGAGAGTAAATCCAGGATCCTAGTTACGCTTTGGAATGGGCAACTAGCTTTATCTTTCTGACTGACCGACTCGTTGACAGTTCAAAGTGCATGCAAATGGTTTTATATGGGTGTTAAGTTAACATTTTTAACACAAATTATGCTGATCACGTTATATGTACAGAAGGACAGTTTATTATTAAAGCTCTATGTTCATACCATCTTTCTGCCTTAATCTTGTGATGAGATTTTTATCCTAACTAATGTTATAAATGCGAAAGTGAGTTTGTTTCTTACGCTTTTACGCTAGAACGTCTGAGTAAATTGAGAAGGAAAGGAAATTTGGCACTTGGGTAGACTATGATCTGGATTAGGACATAGGATACTTTTTATCTCGGTAGTACGTTCCCGTGGCATAATTTCCGATCTCCACGCGGCCTAGGCCGCGGTCAAATGAGAGCCAGGGCCAAAGGACCAAAAAATACAACACAACCGTGTAATTAATAAACAATATAGACAGAAGTACTTACTGGCGCAACATTATGTCGCAGAAAACAAGCTCAGGACACGTTTAAGAATCTTGCCTCATAACGATCAATATGAATGTAACACACAACAAGATGAATCGCTTCACATAATGAGAGATGACAAAGAAATCTTTTGTCTTAACGAATTATTCCATCAAAATTTACAGCACCATTAAAATAACTGTTTTAAATATCTATTTTGACGCGCTGATCATCTCATCAGGAACAAACGACACCATAAAGACATCTTTTTTTTCTTAAAGTTAACGAACGACTGCATTCAGCCCGAAAACGATAACATTAAAATAAAATTATAGTTGTTCCTTACGTCGGCTTTAATTACCTGGCTCTTATTGGTTCGTCCAATTTCTTTATTTTACGGTTGGACAACAAATTTATATGTAAATCGATGGCGCGGTGGTCCGGCGCCGGTGATGCATCGAGTATCGATTAAAAGTAATTGCCCCTCTCTAGGATTTGTGACGACATCTGGTTAATTGTTCGAATTTTGAAGTTTTTTTTCTTGAGAGTTTAGACTTTTTGTTTGATTTTGTTTTCGCTGTTTTCATTTCTATTCACTATTCACTTGGGCAAAGTTATTAGACATGTTAACTACCAATCCATTTTAGCTTGTTAATCTATTCCCTTTTTTTTCTGAACTTATTTTAATTCCTGTAGTTCCAGTTATTAGTGCTTTAAATAACAATTCAATCAACCAACGACAAAAACATCAAAACTACGCGCTACGATTCTAGACATTTCTTGATTAATTTAATTACATCGTATCAACATAAAAATAAAATCAGAATCCTTAACTAATAGTTCGAAGTTACCAGCACGGGGTGGCGCCACTAGTCTAGCCGTAACAATCGCTTCGCTATGCTCACAGATCATAAACAATAATTTTGTTGATCGTTCTTTGATGAACTGTCTATGGCGCAACTATTCATATCGTAATTTTATTAAAAAACCGAAACCTCGAACGAGTTTTACGATTTTCTGGAAACCATAAATTCGGTATCTTGTTAAGAATCAGTGAATAGTTTTACGGATTATAAGATAAAATCATCATTCATACAGAGAGAGATTGATATTTTGATTCATAAGTAACATTGATAAAATGTGAAAATCTTTTAATGTAGGTAATTCATTTCGTTTAAAGTAATTAACGTTTTCGATATTATGACTAAGTTAACATAAAATCAGCATTTGCATCTTTGTAAATGGTCACGTGCTGTAGTTACGCTATTCGCTACGAGATGGCGCTGCATGTCCATAATTTATTTTTAAAATGTCAACTCTTCTTATCTCTTGTCCCTTTTTTGAAGTGAAGGTATTAAAAACTAAATAAAATATTGAAGATGAAATCATAACTGAAATGCTTATTTTGTTTATTTTTATGAAGTTGTCATGTTTATTTCTTATTTCTGATAAGATAAGATAAGAGGGACTAGATTCCCATTTTTAGATTTTAGAGATAAAATTTATTAAACACATTAATCAGAAGGCGACCTATCCCAACCAAATAGAATTAATATAGAACACATATCGCATTCTAGGCGACGGCGACGCATTGCCGCCCGTCGCCCCACACATTCGCGCCAAATGGCTAATTCGCGCGGCAAGCATACGCGCCATAACTCATATCAACTAACCAATCGTCGAGGGAGCGTGCAAACATGCCTCCGTCTCGTTCTAACCTACTAGAAACCCGAGCCTTGTTTGTTTTTCCTTTTACTTCCTTTGAAATCTTATTTTGAATTTTATTCCTGCAGGGGCGTGGATGCGACGATGCATTTACTCTCTCCCACGTACGGAACGCAACTGCCGTCTCGGTCTCGCTTTTTGTAATTTTAATTCGCAGAACGCTATCGAAACGTGATTCGAGTCTATAGAAACTTTTTTATTGCGAATGTTCGGAATTCGATGAGGCAAAGACGGGATTTCGGCAAAGCTTATGCAGCATCGATTGAATTCGAATGATGCATCTTCATGTTTTAGATATGAAGTGGTATATGATTATTATGATTTTCAGTCGCCATTTTCGAAAGCGACCAAAACCTTATCGAAACTATGTATTTGAAAATGGAATTTGTCCATTCACAGATTTTTGCGGAAGAAATCTTATATTCTGGGGGGAGAATCTTGCCATTCCAGTTATTGATCATCGGTATTTTTTATATATCTAAATGATCTCTGTTAAGGAGTTTTATGTTAGTAAACCGTTCATCAAATAAGTAAGTGAAATTTTTATTTAACAAAATCTTAATATGAAAACAAAATCCTTTTGTGTTAAAGTACCTCCTTTTAATAAACTTAATTAGAATAGGATTTTTTTTTGAAACGTCAAGGATTAATTTAATTTAACCAATGACAAATCATTCATTTGCAAAAAAAACAGCTCCTGAATATTCATAAACTCTCATTATTATGTTCATCTCTCAAATGAGTACTTACAAGGAGCCAAAATCGGACTCTGTAAAAACAAAAGTGCCTACCCAACTTCCCAGTTACTCAGATATAAGGATAACCCTTTAAATCCCCACTAAAAACTCAATTAAACCACATATCTCACTTCAACGCGTGAAAGTAGCCACATATTTCTCGAAGCTTAAGTTAAAACAAACGCCGGATTACTACAGAGGAGCCGACCACCAATATTTGTGGCCAACAGTTGACAAGCAAACCGTCTTAGCATTGAGTCAACAGAAGGGGTTCACTAATGTCCCTTTTTACCACAAAAAGCATTGACAAATATTGGATCAAATGCGGCAGTCGCTTGCCGCGTTATAGTTTGTGATTTTAGAGTTTTTCAGGTGGTATATCGATTTTTAGTTATTAGAGTATGACGGTACTTGAGAAGGTATTTGGGATTATCATTGTCTACTGGATTTCTGGATCAGTTTCGGCCCCTAACGGAGCTTTTAAACGTGAGCCGCGGGGGTAATTTCGTAACACACATAAAATGACAATTTATCGCAATGGGTTTCATTTTGACAGTTCACCATCACCAACCAATTGAGCATACGAGTTTTTCAAACCTATGAAACAATAGATTAGCAATACTCATCTCACGGATTGTGATTGAATGTGTGTTACACACAATTAGGGTATTGATCAAGCGACTGAAGTAGAGTGTCAACTCGTTCTACAGAGCGTGTTGGTTCTGGTCCTAGGGTCCGCATTGTTCAGACATGGCAAGAAGACAACAAGCTCTTAGTAGGAGTAATCTTACAAAGATTGCTTTGCAATTGATTGCATTGCTTACAAATTACAAAGGCAAAATGCAGACAAATACCGCAGCCAGATTATTTAGTATCTCATCATCATCATCTGCCTAGCCTTTTCCCAACTATATTCAGGTCGGCTTCCAGTCTAACCGGATGCAGCTGAATAATAAAATAAAAAAACCTTTTCAATTTTTTTTTTTTCTTTAAATTTTATCTAAAGCTACATGAGTTTCGATTTCTATCCCGTTTTTTTTATGTGGTCTTAGTATCTTGTTGGTTTTCCAGAACCCCTCCTCGGCTGAAGGCCTCCTCCAAAGATTTCCAATGCATGCATGCTGAAATGGATGCAGCTGAATACCAGTATTTTATTTACATGGAGCGACTAACAATAGATTTCCCAATTTCTGCCACCTTACAAGTTTTGTCATGTTTCCTACTGTGTTTGTAAGCACAATCTTGCAAGTTGCACCAAGTTTACGGCTATCTTATTTCACCTTAACTTCGCAAACAATTAGTTCCTAAGTAGTAAAACTAAACGCATTCTAATCATCAGCTAAACAATCCGGTATGCTGCGCAAGAGCAGCTTCCATTAACGATATAATATCTTGACGGAGTGATTATCTGTTTATGTAATCTTCAGTAGCCTTACGAGTAAGAAGCGCGTTGTGAACTGTAATCTTTTAGTGATAGTGAAGTGCAAAATCTTCGACTCTAAGGACCAAGGATTTTTTATTAGGTATGTCACTAGAAGAGCCTTTGTCCAAAGTTAAAAGGCTGTTCGGATCTTCCATTCAAAACCGTAGAAGGCGACCCAGTAATCCTTTATGTAGAACGTCAGAAGCATCAGTAATTTAATGTGGGCCTGGACATCTCTAACGGTGGTTAGCAATTGGCCAAAAATGGACTTAATCATCAGTGCCTAAGTCATCAAGTAAACTAGAAAAAGCCGTTCTTCAAAAATCGCCATCCAAACTTTTTCCCGTAAAAATCCATAAACAAGCAAATTTTTCAAAAAATCTCATCCAATCCAGGGCTGCACACCACAGAACAATCGCACATGCGCGGGAGCATCCATTAGCGATTAACGAGCGATCGGCGGGCGGCCACTAAATTAAAATAAATATTTGCCGGCTCGCCACAAAGCGACGCCGCTTTCATCCATGCCGACACAGGTGCCGCCCGAGACGTACAGTCAACCACTTACTGTACTCACCGTACTAGCTATTTAGTTCTTGATTAAGTTGAGAGTAAAGGTAAAATATGGGAAACTAATTATTTTGAAGCAGTAAACGTCTTAACAGCAGTTAAATGCAGAATTTATTGCAGGTAACAGCAACTGTTGGATGGGTTTTCATTTTCGCGTATAAAGTTAGGTGGTTGGAATTAATCATTGAGATATGTCACCGTAGGACATGAATTTATGAATGAGCCGCAAAATTGATATCTTAATTAGTCAGTGCTGGGAGAATGTTGTCACAATCAAACAGTTAGCATAGAGCAAGCAATCGATTGTAGTGCATTTTTACAATCTCATAGGACCATAGTGAAGAGGATCCTGCATAATCGTGATCACTTTTACAGTACCTAAAGGATATAGATTCTTGCCAAGAACCATAGAATACACAATCACCTTGCGTTTGTAAGAATGGACAAAGATTATAATAAATCAATGAGATTAACCTATTGAAGAATTCAGTTGATAAGACGGATCTTGGTGTGCTGGAGGCTGATGATCACAATCAGAAAAACAATGACGACAAAAATGAGGAAAAAGGCACAATCACTAAAGACATGCATGAACCTAAATACGATTGCAAAGACACCACTTAACTTGCGAACCGTACTTACTCAATAAGTGTACCACTGATGCATATCATTAAGAATTGCGCGCACTTACAGCGTTAAGACTCTTACGACGAATCAGCCACTTACATATGTATCTCGATAAATAAACGATTATGTACTGCGGTTGTTAACGTGTATATTGCAGATGGTTTGCTAGTAATTATTGTCTAATTATTTTGTTTGTAGCCGCAAGAGATATATAGAAATAGAATATTGCTTTTACTTGTTTTAATGCTGCTTTTAACAGTCTGTAAACTTTTACGATATATTTAACGCTGATGGAGGACTATTGGTATTTAGAATATGAAGTTATTACTTATTTGCTGTTTTACTTAAGTCATTTTTTGAAGACGATACTTTGAATCATAAAGGCTGCAGACAAGCCCGACACGAAAGCGTGATGCGACTCTAGTATAACAATTTCTAGGAAAACTTCAATAAAATTGTTCTACTAGAATCGCGTCGTACCGACGTCGCATCGCTCTTGTCTGCTGGTCTTTTACGTCACGTACCGCAAAATAAGTAAATAATCTAAGCGCAGGATTTTTATAGGCGGTATATTATCTCTTTTTGTACAAGCTTTTCAGTTACATTTTCCGTTATCCACATCTCCACGCACAATGATTACCATACAGTTTATAGTTAATACTAGTTTAGTTGCTCCAACAAAACACTACGAACCAATTACAACAGGAAGCCACAAGTAGTCTACAAAACTAAAATCTCTATGCTCACTACGTAAACATTTGATCTATGGACGCCCGGTCCCATTAAATACCTTTGTTTTTTTAGAGACACCTGATAGTTCCACACTAACATGAGGATTGATAGCGAGAGGTTTGGACAGGTGTTCGATAACTGTCGGATGTTGACAGCCCGAAGTTGTTGAAAACTACTAGTTTCACTTCTTTTCTTAAGTGTGAAAACTGGTCCTTACACACGCGAGGTTCGAGAGCTGGTAAGGACGTAAGGGGTAGTGATTACGAGGTTCAAGAAGTTGTTAACGAGGTTTGAAAGCTGAAATATAAAAAGCCTTGCCTGTTGGCTGTAATGTCATACGCAGAAATACCTTCAACAATGTCTATGTTAGAAATCGCAAACATCTTGAGCTTGTATTGGAAGACTGCAATGTAATTAGTACAAATACCTTTAGATACGACTCGTAAAAATATCTTGAGATTTCATTGGAAAATTTAAAAGAACTTTTTACTCTAGAGCTTCCTAACCAAGGAAGCTCTAGAGTAAAAAGTTTGAAAAGTTAAAGATAAAAAAAGTATGCAACTGCTAAGTGTGTATATGCAAGACATTTCTTTTTTAACTCGTCTTTCTAAAATAATATTGTCTCTATAAACGAAAAATTAAAATTACCAAAAAAGAACTACAAAAAGCCGCAGAACTCAGCAGTAACAAAATTAACACTATCAAAAGTCTGATACTGGAGATTTAAAGGTAGACACTGAAGTGTTAACGTTTGACCAGGCCGACGCGCAAACAGCGGTGTGTACAGACCCTTTAACGGCGAATGTAATCTGTATTTGTGTACACTCGGGCTAAATGTCAGTGTGGTATATTCATGGTGTTAAAAGGATGAATACAAGTTAGAACTTAGCTGATAAAGGTGAGTAAACTTTAAGAAGTATTGTAGATGAAACGAAGTCAAAGTCAAGTTTTTGAGTATCCAAGAGATTTCCAAGGACCTTTTTGTTCAAATACTAATGTAAAGATATGTAACTAATATCTAAGACTAAATACACTAAACGACAGGATTGAGAGAAGGGGCTCATAGTCACAAAACTGTTTTCCATTGGCTCAACTTTAGCAAAAGTGACAAGCAAGGACTGTAGCAAGCTAAATAGAGATTACATCAAAAAACATTCTGAAGCCTTAACCAATATCAAATCAGCACCGAAACTGAAACTGAATACAACTAACGAGTATCCAAGCAATGATAATAAAATGACGAGAACACGGGAAACATGACACATTAAGTCATTTCCATATGCACTATCCAGAAAATTGTAACAGTAAAAGGTACTGTTAGTACTACACCATTCATTAAACATAATCTACATATACATAACACTAGATATTAAACTATAAAAGCTTTCTGCCTCAAGTATAAAATCACTAGACACGACCATTTTGACAAGAGCTTTCATTTCAAAGATAGGGCAAACCAAGAGAGGTCTACCTGTAACGGTGATGGTATATAGGACCATTTATTTAAGAGCTGCCGTTTTTAAACGCAGTAGGTGGAAAGAAGGGCCAAGTTATACTGGTGGCGGGATAGTTTGATGTGGAGAATAATGACAGGCGCCATGCGTATGTTCCACATTTTAATGTGAATCTGAAAAGGCGTTAATGGAACGGTTAGAGGTAAGATGGGTTGGTAAATATTATCTTTTTTTATAGTCTTTTTGTGAGATGAGCGGATTTTCTAGTGATTTTATGGCAGGTCTATTGAGTAATGTATTTAATTTAATTTTAACACTTGGTTAGGGTACTTTTAATATTTCTATAACATCCTAACTAATATTATAAATACGAAAGTGAGTTGGTGTGTTACGCTTTAACGCTAAAACGGCTGTACGGATTTGGATGAAATTTGACACATGGGTAGACCATGACCTGCAAAAGGACTGGGCTACTTTTTATCCTAGATTGCAGACGAACTCGCGGGCAATAGGCAGTAGTCTTTAAAGAACAAAGACAGAAAGAAGGTAATAAAAAAGAGGATATTGACTATCAATATTGCGTCTTCCAGGAAATAGAAAACTGATGTGCTAAAACTGATATATATTTATCATACGGCAATATAAATGACAATAATGACAGGATCACAAATTAAAGTTGAGCATGCGGTACCCAGGACCAACAAAAATAAGTAGCTTTTTCTAGAATCTCGCAGTAAGTGTTGTTTTACGAGAATAGCTCCAAAATCCGGCTGGCTAGAAATTTGCCCAGTAGCAGAGTTCACTGCCCAGTAACGGCTGGATTCGCTGGAAGTACTTACGTTCCCCCGTAGAGGCTCGCTTTAAAAAAAGGGATATACTATGTTAAGGCGAAAAACAGATAAGTACTATGTCACTGAAGTTTATTATTAACTCTACAAAATACTCCCAATAACAAAGAAATATTAAAAACAAATTAATACACCGTCGTTCACAATACAAAGCCTAATACAATACTTGAATAAAACAAACGAACCTTCTCTATATTTATAACTATAATAAATGAGTTTGAGGCTCATAAAATTATATGATCAATGGCATGGCGCCACCTGCCGTCGAAAACGCACAACTATGTCGACCGATGCGTGTGCGCATCGTTACAAAACATTTCATTTCTACAAAAATAAACCTTATTTTTTTTAGGTTAAGATTGTGAATTGATTGTCAACAATATTTGCTATTTGTATCAAATTAATAATTATGAAAATTGGAGTGTTAATCTCACTTCCGGATCTTTTATTATCTTTTTTGGTTAATCAATTAATTAGTATGGTATAAATCAATGAAGACGTTATTTTTAGTAATTGTCGCTGTTTAAATTACTAAAATGAAAAATATCGTTGAATAGTTTTGAGGCAAAGAAATAATGAACAAAGAATTCAACAAGAAATTCAATCCTTCATGCAATTTTTCTTGGAAATAATATTATTGTAAGAATAAAGAAGAGAGACTAGAATTATCGTAATTACTATTGATAACTATGAGGATAATTAAGTATCTATATAAGAAACACCATCTAACATAATATTGATCCAATCGACAAAATTGGTGTATTTACCTAGAAAACTATGAAATAATAGAATAGACTAGGAATTGACTGGCGAATATCACTAAAACACAACACAACCAGTAACACTAAAATCAGTTACCTGTCATAAATCACTGTAGTACTTACCGAACCAATAATTATGTAATAATGTACTTACTGTTTTTGTTACTTAATGAGCTTGTTTTGGTGGGGTGGCAACTGTTTTACCTTAACACAGGCTATCTATTAGCTTAGCTAGGTAAACAGTTTGACATCCATATAATATGTAGTATAGAGTTAATTTTAATGTAACACATTATGTACAAGAAAATATAGTTAAAAATGTACTACACATGTTTTTTGAAATAAAAAATTATTATTATTATTATTTTGGGGAGTGTTTTTTTTTCTCAGCTCTTAGGCTGGTTTTAGCTACATTTACGGGCCAAAGCCAAGTAAATGCAGCGTGTGGTGTGATTAAGATGAGGGTGTGTTTTCTTCCTCCAACTGCATGAATTTCCTAACTATTCTGCAGGTGTTTAAGATGGCAGCTTTCTGTAAGTTGATATAAACGGATTCTTCTAAATCTATTAATTTCAGGCTACGGAGAAGGTGGTTCGGGATAACGCCCGTCGTTGAGAGAACTATAGGGATAATGTATACTTTTTCTTGTCTCCAGATTCTTGAGACTTCTTCTTTAAGGTCAGCATATTTACTTATTTTTTCAGTTATCGTTTTTTGTAGGTTATGGGTATTGGGAACTGCAATGTCTATAAGGTAAGTGATTTTTCTTATTTTATCCTGTAGTGTTATGTCTGGTCTATTGTAGTGGATAGTTCTATCTGTAAGTATGGCGCGATCGTAGTACATTTTGTGTGTTTCATTTTCTAGTATAGTTTGTGGTGTGTACTTGTAGTAAGGAGTGTTAGAGTTTTGTATGAGACTGTGTTTGAGTGCTAGTTTTTGATGAATAATGTTTGCAACCTGGTTGTGTCTGTGAGTGTAGTCTGTCTGTGTGAGGGTTGTGCATGCTCCAGTTATGTGTTGTATGGTTTCTGATTGAATGTGGCATCTACGGCATTTATCATTTGTTGTGGTAGGGTCTTTAATGATAAATTTCCTATAGTTTTTGGTGTTGATGATTTGATCTTGTATAGCTATCATGAACCCTTCTGTTTCAGGGAAGAGGTTTCCTATTTTAAGCCACTTATTAGATGCCACTATGTTAATATGGGATTGTTCTAAATCATGAGGGTGTCTACCGTGCAGGACTTTCTTCTTCCAGTTTTCAATTTTTTGGTTCTGTGGGTCAGAGTTATTTGTGTCTTGTATATTTTGTTCATTTAAGTTAAGTGGGGTGTAGTTAAAATCATTTAGAGAAATAGCTTTGTGTATGTCACTAGTGCGAGATTTTGAATAGAAGAATGTTTTTAGCCTAGTGATTTGTTTCTGCCAGAGGTGATGAATGTCGATTAGTTATTATTATTATTATTATATACTATAAATCAGGTCCTGCCGCCGCATCTGTCTGTCTGAACGCGATAAACTCAAAAACTACCGAACAGATTTTCATACGAATTTCACTAATGGACGGAGTGATTCATGAGGAAGGTTTAGGTGTATTCATTCTGGTTTTGTGTAAATTGAATGAAATATGACGATGATTGTTGAAGATGTTGGAAAAATCATGCCGACTGTGAGCCTAACTGGCGTGAAATTCATGATAGTATTTCAATCATTAATATTATGCTACTGATAGGATTTGGATGAAATTTGGCACACAGATAGTTTATAACCTGGATTAACATATAGGATACTTTTATCTCGGTAGTACGCTTCCGTGGGATAATTTCCGACCTCCGCGAGGACGAAGCCGAGAGCAAAAGCTAGTATCCATTAATTCGAAAGTAACAGTTAAGTGCATCTTGGATATTACTGACATCGGTGAAAGAAAACATCGCGAGGAAACCTGCACTAGTAGTTAATACAAGTCAGAAATCGCCAACCTATCTTGAGCAAGCGTGGTGATCAATGCTCGTGCCTTCTCTGTATGAGAAGAGGCCTTTGCGCTGCAGTGGGACAGTAACAGGTTAGTTTTTTTACCAGTAAAATACCTAATACAAACCGTAATCAGGTATCTGGAAAGTAATTGTCTTCATCATCTGTCAAGCCTTTTCCCAACTATGTTGGGGTCGGCTTCCAGTCTAACCGGATGCAGCTGAATACCAGTATTTTACATGGAGCGACTGCCTATCTAATCTCCACAACCCAGTTACTGGGAACAGGATATCCCTTGGTAAGACTGGTTGTCAGACTATCGGGCTTCTGACGACCCGTAACGGCTGTCAAAGAATTGAGAATTACAGCCGGAACCAACGGCTTAACGTGCTTTCCGAGACACGGAAAGCAATTGTAAAATTATCTTTATGACTCAAAATTCATTTCAACTTCATTTATAAAGTTATCTACGACATGAAACATAAGTTTTATATTGCCGTATATAGTAAATGGTAACCGATATTCTACATCACGACTGCTAGGTTATGGTAGCCGACACGCTTACATCGACGGGATCCATAGCTAATCCCATGGGCCAGCTACCCGCTACGTTGATATAACGGGGGTTAGGGTTGATAGATCGGGGAAATAAAAAAAATATAAAAATAGTGGTGTCGTTCGAAAAAGGGATTTAAAATGGGGCTTGGAATGAAGTAAATAGTGCGTATTTTTTATCATGAACATAGTTTCAAACTCAAAGCATTACGAGTATTTCAATTAAACCATTTGGACCTACTTTTGAATCGCGTTATCTTTTATCTTTGTTGTAAAAACATTGTTGTAAATTGAACTTTTACAGACACTTTTGAATTGTCAAAGAGTCGGTCAGTTAGTCAGAAAGTTGAAGTTGCCCATTCCAAAACGTAGATCTCTATGAAGAAGAATGGCCAAGAAACTCCAAGGATACCTTTCAACAATGGTCTTTACTGGCATAAATTAGTGTGGCATCATTTAAGAATTTGTATGATGGTTAAGTTAACCAGCAAAGACAGTTATTTATGTTAAACGTTGGGAGATTTCGAATGAAGTGGGTAACTACGTTTTCATTAACAAACCTTCAACAGTTTTCTGGAATGATAACTAATCTCTAAAGATGTTTTTGAGAATTTGTAATGAACCAGCCGGTTAACATAGTTAACACACCTATCTGAGGCGTATTTATTCCTCGTTATAATTTAAAGTAAGTTGGAAATAGTCAATCCGCCTTGACCAAGCGTGGTGAATGGTGATAAATGCTCATGTCTTCTCTGTATGAGAAGAGGTACCTTTACCCAGCAGTGGGGCAATAATAGACTAAACATTAACAACTATATCACTAATCTTTAATCACTCCACTTAACTGCAATCCTTAATAAAGACACGACTGCCTCCAAACTATAATTTGCTAGCCCTGCGCGAGGGTAGCGTGAACCCACCCCTAATTGATTGGCTCTGTGATTGATCGAAAGTCTTTAACCGATACGGTGTTCTACGAAAATATAACCCCTGTAGGTTCTTAATACTTTTGTATTGAGTTGGGAGGAGAGGAACAATAACTGGATTCTTAGGCTTGGGATAGTTGGGGAAAAACAAATGAATATCGTCCTGAAGCAACATTTCAGTCCACTAGGTTTTTTTATAAACTTAAGCACAGATTAATACAGATGGTTCACTCCGCATAATCATTTAAATAAAAAAGCGACTCTTGCTACGACACAATACACTGCAAATCAGGTCGCACAGCGCTAATTATCTACAGTTATATTCACCTAGAAGTTGCCTCTCTTTCTATCGCGTAACTCTTAGATCTTCTGACTATGTTACACTCACTGAATTGGCCCGACAAGACGGGCCGGTCGACGGACTTGTAGCTTCATACCTAAATTGTGGAGTGTCTCATCTGTATTCATCTGTGACTTAAGTATCAATATTATACCAAATTCTGATATGTTTTGGGTTAAAAAATACAAAACTGACGGACGACAGACTTTTGAACGCATGAGGCTATGACCACAGAATAGAACAGAAGGCGCACTCCGCATTTTCAGTATGAAGCTACAAGTACGCGGCGAGCTCGTCTTGTCGGGTCAATTCAGTGAGCGTAGCGTAGTCAAGATGATAAAAGAGTTACGCGATAGAAATAGAGGCAACTTCTAGGTGATAGAACTGTAGGTAAATAGCGCTGGGCAACCTGAATTGCACTTTATTGTGTCGTAGCAAGAGTCGCTTTTTAGGGTTCCGTAGTAAACAAGGAACCCTTATAGTTTCGCCATGTCTGTCTGTCTGTCCGCGGCTTAGCTCAGAGGCGGCTAGTACTAGAAAGCTGTAATTTGGCATGGGTATACATATTAATCACGCCGATAAAGGTAAAATAAAATAAAAAAATATATGTTTTTTAGGGTACCTCCCCTAGACGTAAAGTGCCGATGTTTTTTTTCTCGTCTAACCCATAGTGTCGGTTATCGTTAGAAAGGTAGTTCAAAAATATTGCGAGTGTAAAAACCATTTTTCTATTCAGGGATCCGTTCGCGAAATATTAAGATTAAAAGTGTTAATTTTTGTTAGAGTCAAGTGTCCCCCCCCTGCCAAGTAAGTGGTTGGTTTTGGATATACGCAAAAATTCGCCGCAGTAGTATATATATAACGAAATTAAAAGGAAAACTATCAGAGCTAAGTAGGCTTTACAAGTTAACGAGTAATAATCGACCAACTTAAAATTGCGGTTGCAAAAACATTTTCTCCCATAAGGAATGTATGGGAGAAAATGTTTTTTAACTACAAAGTTAAGTTTGTTCTTGCGATAAATTCATCCCAACAACGGGACCCTTCATTGTGCGTGGTCCGACACGCACTTGGCCGGTTTTTATTTAAATGACTGCGGAGTGAACCATCTGTATGAATTAATTTTTATTTACTGTAAGTATATTACGGTTAAGAGAATTATTTTCATAGTTTAGAAAAAGCAAGGAATTGAACTTAAGTCTTACTTATACACAAGAAAAAGCACAAGGACTAACTTTTTAGTAATATGTTATTTTTAGTTACCCCAACAAGTTCACCGAAGAGGTCAAACAGCTGACACATAATTCCCTATGCCTCTTAATCACCTCAATTTAAAAAGCACCATAGACACTTCCACCATTATACACCCAATTACGAGCTCCACAAACACATGTCATTCACAAAAACAAACAACTAACGACAATATAACTATTTATTACCTAATCTATAACAAACGCCTGTTAGTTTTGAGAACAAACCCCTAATCATTTCATAATTAACTAAGTTTTTACGCCAATTTCGGGGCCAACCTTTTTTTTGGCTGTATCTTTAACGAGGTGAAAAAGTAACAAGAGAATTTAAACTCTATTTCTATTTAATTAGAGTTGTATATTATTTGATAGGTGTTAGTATAACAAATATTTGTGTTGGTTGAGGAGTACGCGTCCATATAATTAGGCTGCAGACACCTTGGTGTGATGATCGTTGGCGCCTCCGGCTCGTAGAGTGACCATATTGAATGATTGCATCGGGAACTCATGATTTATTTCTTGGTCCTTTGAGACGGAAACCTTTTTTTTTCAGTCTATGACTAGTTTATTTTTTGTAAGATCTAGGAAATAGTCTATGGCTGTGACGTGGCTTCAATGGCATAGTCAGAAATTAATTGAAAATAACCTAATGACGTAACAAAATTTAATTACTTACGTAAATATCCGTTTAGAAGTGTCTGTTTAACACATTAATCAAATAAATAAATGTGTGATAAAATTAAACAAAAGATTAAACTCGCTTTTGAAAAAAATAGAAGAAAATATAAAACACAAACTATTATTTCTCACGATTTGACGTCAACATTACTGCCACTAAGAAACTTGTAGCAATAAATTCAACACAAACTGAATGTAATGTAACAAGAATAAAATTACTTTATTGTAAGAATGTACAATATCTAATAATAAAACCCAACACAGAAAAGATTGCAAATTTTTAGGGTTCCGTACCCAACGGGTGCAAAGATTGCCAAGACATTGACAGCTGTTCGTCCGTCTGTCACAGGGCTGTATCTTTTGAACCGTAATAGGTAGACAATTGAAATTTTCCCAGAGTGTGTATTACTATCATGGCCGCTATAACAAAAATAATAAAACATTCAATAACAAAATAAACTTTACTAGACACTAACTACTTTACAAGAAACGTGATTTTTCGGCGTTTTTATTTGCTAAAGTACTTTTTTTTAAATATTGTGTGGTGGTACGGAACACATCGTGTGCACTTAGCCGTTTTTTATTATCAGAGCATTAATAAAAAAATCATAAGAATGTGTAAACAGCCTAGTAATGGATACGCTACCATAATTGTGAAGAAACCTAATAAAAAAAAAGAATATTAACTTAGAAGCTAAAGTAGTTGAAGTCATAAAGGCGACAAGTAAGGAAATGGCAGTGGATCTTGTTAAATATCATCTTGTGAGAGAATAATTAAGTGTTGTTACTACTTATTGCATATTGCTAAGTCTGCGAAGATGAAAAGAAAAACAGGGGACAAAATGGGGAGAGAAAACGGGTAAAACTGACCCTACCATCTGTGAGACTAGAAATAGGAAGAGAGATTATAAATTTAGAATTTTTGAAGATAAGCTAACTGCTAGTAAAACTATATGTGTTCTATTTATTTAATTTCTTCTGCATCAGTGATAGCCTAGTGGTGTGACGGTCTCCGACTGTCAAGTCGAGTGTCTAGTCTCGAGCTCGAAACCAAGGCACCTCTGACTTTTCGAATTCATGTGCAATTATCACTTGCTTCAAAAACGGTGAAGGAAAACATCGTGAGGAAACCGGCATGCCTGAGAGATATTTCTCGACGGCATGTGAAGTAAAGTCAAGGCCCATGGCCGGCATAAAAACTCTGACACCAGGTTAGTCATTAACCAGACGTAAAAGAAATAAAGATTTCTTGTTATTCATGCCCTAATAAATAGCTATATTAGTCATGATTATCTTGCAGCTCATATTTATGCGTATCGTAGCAACATGTCATCTTTTCCATACATTTCTATCAGTCGCCATTTTATTGTTGACTTCCTTCCCTCCCATATCTTCTTCCACTCAACAAATATTTTCATTCACTGGCTTTCTTTGTTTTTTATAGCTGTTTATACTGAAAACTTTTTTAGTTGGTTCCTTATTCATCATATCTTTATCATCATCTAGTCGGCTTCCAGTCTAACCGGATGCAGTTCAATACCAGTATTTTATATGGAGCGACTGCCTAGATGACTGTTTATAACATGAACAATCTTTCTTAAAATTTTCTTTAAAATCAGACAGACAATATATCTTTTAAAATCAAAATCTAAAGCCATGACCAAGAGGTAGAATCATTCAATCTTTTTTTAAATACTAAGAGGGATGTTTGAGCAAGAAGACAAAAAATTGCTGACGGTCCACTAGAAACTTTCAGATCAATGAACACATTTCGTAACAAATACTCTCTCTCAATAGGTCAATCAACAGACATAGTCACGCGTATACACTAGTCCATATAAAGACGTCACAAGCTGTAGTAGGGAAAAAAAATCCATAATTGATAATATATATGGTGCTCCTACAAACATGGTTTTAAGGTATGCGATTACATTAATAACAATTTCTGTAGCGAAAATTACCCTTAAATGCTCATAGCCGTAGGAGCACGTATGGGAGATTTTGTATCAATCATTATTATGTTAAGTTTGGTAATAATTTTAGTTTTTTTTTGGGTTACAGAGGTCATTGTTAGTATCAAAAGTTAATTTGATATCGTAAGCAACGTTTCATTTCTCATTTTTTTTAAAATAGGTGACTATTCCTTTTTTGAAAGCTTGATCAACTTTGTGATTAGTAAGTACTGTTAAATTGTTTGTTAGCCTAGTTAACCAAAATGACAAAAAGCAATAAAATCACTTAAGTAGAAATAAGGGCAAAAGATGTAATTATCTAAATGAGCCTTCAGACTGAGACTCGTTGGGCACGCCACAATTGCGGCGATAAGTCCCCTCTTTGAGGAGTGGCTTGAGAGGCGCCATGGCGTCCTCACCTTCCGCCTGACGCAGGTCCTCACCGGACACGGTTGTTTCGGGAGGTTCCTGTTCCGCGTAGGGCGGGAGGAAACGCCCGGGTGTCACCACTGTGTGGATCGCCCGGAGGACACGGTGGAGCATACGGTGGAGGTCTGCCCGGCTTGGGCGGAGCACCGCCGTGTCCTCACGGAGGCGATCGGCGGCGGCGATCTCTCGCGTCCGGCCCTGGTTCAGGCCATGGTTCGGAGCGAGAGTGCATGGGAGGCCGTCACCTCCTTCTGCGAAGCAGTTATGCTCGCGAAGGAGGAGGCGGAGCGCGCGAGGGAGATGCAAGCTGCACGCCCTCGCGGCCCTAGTCGCCGCAGGAGACGCCCCGGGCGTCGGGAGTCCAGAGCCGACTTCCGGCCACCGTAGGCGCGGGCTTGCGGACGGTGAGCAATGGGCAGCTCGCCGTCCGATAAGGACCAGGCCCGTGTCGACGGCGCGTTGTGTTCCACGCGCGCCTCAAAGAGATGTCAGCACCAACCGACGGGGTCGAAAGACCAATGCCTGCTGGGGTTGCGGGTTTGTCCGAAAGGGATAACGCGGCCCCGGCACACAGGCAACGGAAGGAACACGGGTGGGTTTTAGTCAGTAAAAGTCTGACACACCCTCTCGCTCTGCCCAGAGCGGGAGTAGTCATTTGATGATTTCCCACCCTCAAAAAAAAAAAAAAAAAAAAGACTGAGACTCGTCGTTGAACTGAGTATAAGATAATTAAAAAAAGAAGTGTAAAATAAACTTCAAGAGAATTCTCCTTGATCACTTTTCGAAAATTAAAAAAGTAACCGTCAAAATATATGGTCTAGGAACGCCCAAAGCTATTTGAGTAACGGATAACTATTTTGGAGGCAAAAAATTGATGATCCGGTCATAACAGCAGATGTTAATGATTCTATTATTTATGGAGGGCGTTTTGGTCCCTTTTTGGGCCTTTTACACGGTTTCCGTAAAATATTTACGCGGGAAAACATACATTATCGTCACGCGAATGATTCTGTGAATTTTAGACAAAAGGGGTTATAAATAGAACAGTTAGGATGTAATAAAAAATGAGTTTTTGTGTCAAGGGATGAAATGCATGTTTTGAAGCACTATTTTAATCTGTGAACCTGATTTTTCGGGAATAAAACTATCGCAGAAATTGTAAAAGTGTCTATTGAATTCAGTTTTGCGACAGTTATTGACAAAATCCTGCGAATTGTCTCTGGGCCAGTCTCAGTATTTTGTAAAAAAGTAAAGACAGAGCCTTGAGTGAAAACTTTTCAACCAAGTTAGAACTTGTTTTTTTTTTTATGCACACTGCTCAATATATTTTTTTTACTGTCAAGTGTGCCTGCTCTTGACCTCAACCTCGCCTGATGGAAATGGATGCGGTCTATGATGGAACGAGCGTGCCCAGAAGATGCCTGAACATAACTTATTCCCTATATGTATAATTGATTCCTTACTCCTTTAAAACTTCTTATTGTAGCTCCCGCATCTACAACGCAGGTGATACTTATGAAGTTATGGTACTTGAGGTTTTTACTATATCCCGTATCTAATAAGAACATCTTTTCTCTTAACATAAATATAAAATTATTTAAACACAACAGTGATCCCAATATTAAAATCTATAGTCTGTTTTTTATTCTCATAGACTAATTTGACATTTCAAGTGATTGTTGTTTGTTTTGAGAGTGTGACATTTGTACCTGTCAAATTACTCTACGAGATTATAATACAGACTTTAATAGACAACGAGAAAACTATGTTCAAATAAAAATAAAGTTAGTATACGGAAAAGTTATGGAGTTCATCATGTTTCAATAATTTTTGTAAGTAATAAAAACTTACTACTTTTTGTTCGACCAGTAAAACAAAAAGGTGCGTGTAAGAAATTGACCATTTATCTTAAACTGTGATTGGACAATGACTTCATACGTCATCGCTTGTCAACCATTTAAAAACATTATTTTAACTCGAAGTCGTTTCGAGACTTGAAATTTTGAAACAAAATGTTGGAAAACCTATATAAGTTATTTTATATCCAATGAGCGGAACAAGTGGAAATTAATCTTAATCATAACTAGCAGTTTACGCAGTTTTTTTTTTTTGGTTTACAGTGGTTAACAACCTTTCAACATTATTAAAATCAGGGGATCGAAACCTTTTTTAGTTATGTCACTGCCGTCAGCGTTTGCCAACATTTTTGGTGTTTTTCTTTTCTTTTTAGTAATTTTATGTTAAAAGTCAGCGTTTACCAACCTTTTGGAGAAAATATTTTTTCTATATTATTTTTTTAATAAAACAAAAAATGTCTACTAACCAAATGGTCTGAGTGGGGTTCTCTGGGCGCACTAGGGCCCGCGTTGGGCCACAGCAACTTTGACAACATCCGTTGACTTTGGCAATAGATGAGCTCCTACGAAGGAGAAAAAACGTACTTTAGTTTTTTTAGAATAAAGGCTCTTATCGCCTGACAGGGTATTCACTCCTTTTCTAAGGGAGTAAGCAGGGTTATGGGTGATATCACATTTATGTGCCTGTTAATCGCCCATCGGTACTAAAAATGAAAAAAAAAAAAAAAACAGAAAATCATACAATTAACAAGATGAAAATATAAGTAAGATATTGGCTAGACTAGGTTATGAAATATATAATTAGTGTGACCGTCTTCTACGCCTTCAACAGAATTAGCAGACTAATATGTGCTTACATATGAAAGAGCTTTACAAAAAACATGCCATTGGAAAAATTCAAATTATTTAAACAATTAAATAATTTGAATTTTTCCAAAACTTCAAACAACTTCAAATTTTTTTTTTTTTTTTTTAAATACCTTAGATTTTAACAATAAAATCTATGGTATTTTCTAGCTTGCAACTGAATGCGTGCGATGAATGACTGATCACGTCCAGCTTGACACTGTACCCTAAAAAGGTAGCTCTACTAACAAGCCGAAATAGGATGAACCCACTCAAGGCTAGACCGAAAACACCAAAAGAAGCCCATACAGGTGTGTCATCGTGGAGGGTCTTAGAGGTACATTTCTTAGAAGTTCTTCATAGCTTAACAAGCACGCTCGAGTGTTCTCAATGAACAAGATTATTAATAATAACAACACGTTTTTACTGGTTGCGCCCGCGCCGCCGGCGATCGAACTTAATGCTGGTGGAGGAGGTCACCAACTTGCGGTTGAGAGCGACGAGGGAAATAAATTGTGAGCTTGTGAGATCATTTAGTTATTGGGAAGGTATTAACTATGTTTTTATGTTTGTTTGTTGGCTGGGAATTAATTAGACATTATTTTTTAATACAATTTCGTAGGAAACTTTGGTAAATTGTGGTGCAATAATGACATTTCTAAAAACGAGGCAAAATTTCCTGAAACTGCCACCAAGGCATAGCAAACTGTCAACCAAATATAAAAAAAAAACTTTACCAAATAGCGTGCACGAAATTACAAGAAACACTTTGAAACGCCAAACTTATAATGTTCCTAAGTAAACCAAACGTTGACCACTCCTGGACGTTAAAAAGTATAACGAGATGGTAATAATAGGTTATGGTCAGTTCTCGCCTGCAAAACAAACATTGGACAGAGCAGGTTCGAGACAGAGAGTGCTAAATTACTTTAATTATGGTGGAAGAAACTTCGACGTCGTTTTCTGATTTACGTTTTACAACTTTTGTGAACGTTTTTTTGAATTTTGATCGGTTTCGCCGGATATGGATGTGATTTTTTTTTCTTTTTTTCTTTCTTTATGGTTTTACTTATGTCATTATTTTAAGACCTAAAAAGTGTTAGCCAGCTTTCATAGCTTGTTAATGTAAATGAGTATTTAATAACAAATGTAAGTGGACGCAGTATTTGGAATACCTATATTAAAATTGGAGATGCGCCGAATATTCGTTTTATATTCGGTATTCGGCGTATTCGGCAAATTTTGAGGTATTCGTATTCGGCCGAATCATTCGGTTGAAATGCCGAATGTATTCGGTTTAATTTATCATTGTAAATCAGCCTTTAGGGTAAAATAAATTAAAGGAATCCCATAATCTAACAATCGTATTTATTAGAAATCGTTTATTGTAAGGGGCCTCTCGGGTCTATAATATCCCACTTTGTAAGACATGAATACTGCAATGTTTGTTGCACAGTCGAAACCACTGGTGCCGGAACCATATCCGCGGCGCTGTTGCTACTAGAGGATGTCGAAGCAACTAGTTAAAAATGACTTTTATGCTTTAGCATTATATGATTTGAACGGGGAACTGAATTATCCGGCAGTATATTCGGTTCGGTAAGAACTTAACCGAATATTATTCGGTATTCGGTTATTCGGTGAAACCATTATTCGGCGCATCTCTAATTAAAATACTGTCATGAGTGATTATAAATTTACGACTGTCTCGTTTGTGTGGTTGTTCGACTCCCAGGTCGGGCAGTGTTAAGCCTCGTGCAGACCAGCGCCACGCGACGGGAATCAAACAATACAACTTCTAAGAAAAGTTCACGGTATAACAATAACCGGTGTCGCGTCGCGCTAGTTTGCACAAGGCTTTATTGGGTTTTTCCATTAGGAATTTTTCAGGAGAGCCCGGAATCTAGATTAGTGCCCGGTTGATGGCAATAGGCTCGCCCCCTATTATATGGGACTTAAACATAACTGGCGAAATGTGGGTGTACTATAGGTAGGTACTTATACCTCTACCTGACCCTTCGGGGAAAGAATGAAGGCGGGATGTTATGTTATGTTATGTAATAAGATAATCATATCATAAAACATCCGAATTGAACACATTGTTTTGTTTTTTAACTGTGGTCATAAGGGAGCGTTCAAGTATTATGTAACGCAATTTTTGGAGATATTTGACATCCCCCCCCCATGTAACGCACCGTAACATTTTACAAGACCCCCCCTCCCTCTAATTTTTTTACGTAATACTTGAACGCTCAGATCTCAGGTAGACCGTGTTACTTTCCAACAAAAGTTACCCAGAATGAATAAATAATCTATATATAAGTATTAATAATAATCTATGTATATGTCGTGGGATAATTTGATCATTCGAATTTCGCGAAAACTCTTGGGATCACACGACACGGATAAATAGCCAATGGTGAAAACATTTCTCCGAGAAACTTGGAAGTAACCTAACGTAACCTATTTCACCCAGTTCAAAATGAGAAATCATACAATCTGTCCCAGAAATGTTTTTACCATTGTCTAAATATCTAGTCGCAGGTAGATTGCATGATTTGACTGGTTGAAATAAGTTAGGTTAGAACTGTGACCAACCGGCCGGCGAGCGCTACTGCCAAGTTCCTCGTAGAAATGTTTTCACCAGTGTCTCATTATCCGTGTTTTCGCAATATCCCTAGGGTTTTTGCGAAAATTCGAATTGTCAAATCATCCTGCGACATATATAATTCATTCATCACCCTTTGAGCACGCCATAGAGAAGGAAAAAGAGGACAATTTGGACTTTTTAAAGCTTGATTAACAAATCAAGTCTGTTCCATAGGTTCTAGTTTATTTCTATCATAAAATATAAATAAACAAAAACTGGATTTACTTTTATGTAGCATCTAAATCAAATTAACTGGTCTGTGAGAGTGGGCGGTCATTATGCGAAGTAACTTATAAGACTTATAACGCATTTATAGATATTTATCTCGTTCTTGATACAGCTGTCATTATTGTGTGTGGAGACCTATTTTGTTTTCTTCTTTGGTTTAAGTTGTATCGGGTGTTTTATTTTATGGTTGAACGGTAAGTAGGTGTAATTTTAATCCAGTTACTGCCGTTCGATTCTGTAAAAATATCACCGTGAAACTTAGGTGAAGTGAGCTGTCACTGCCACGGAATCGACCGGCAGGATGCTAGGGATTAACACTATTGACAGCTCACTTCACCTAAGTTTCACGGTGATATTTTTACAGAATCGAACGGCTGGTTACATAAGCCAGTTAATATTTTTACACCCATTTGTGTAGGTAGAACTATAAATTGGCATAAAACCTCTAGCCCAGCCCTGTGGTATCGGCTCCGTCTTACGAGTTGTAGGTCACTTTACTTTGTGCATTTAATTTCATCACCACTGCTCTCAAAACGGAGAAGGAGAACATCGTGAGGAAACCGGCATGTCCTAGAACCAAAAATTCAGAGAAAAGTGACATCTACCAACTCGCACTGGGCCCGCGTGGTAGATTATGGCCTCACTGAGAGGGGGCATGGGTCCCAGCAGTGGGAAAATTATAGGCGGATTATGCTTAGCCTTTGCCTCTTGTAGCAACACTGTGCTTTGTTATCGCATTAAATATATCACAAAACGTTGTAGTAACTAACTTATTTGACACTTGCACTGACAGTTGGAAAAATATTGATTGGAAACTTTCAAAAGCTGGGCTCTAGACAAATAAGGTAAAAACAAAAACGAAACGACTGTGAAATGCGTCAAAAATCTGCCTAGCATAACCTACTAGTTGACTGCCGTGACGACAGTATGTTATTTTTAAAACTAGTGTAGCACCCGTTCCATTTAAAACCGTTCCTGCTACAGGCTGTATCAAAAATGTGTGCCCAAATTTAAGAGTGTGATACAGATCGTCAATCGATCGTGTACGAGTCATGTATCGTACATGGCACATGCGCATTGCATATATCAGCAATTTTCCGTCGCCTTGCACAAATAGTAGTGTAACGCGACAGTACACGATCAGCGTTCATTGTCAGCTGGACTCATTAACACAACATTCATATAGCATTAGTTACGTGGTAATTAAATATATTCAATAAACCATCATCTTTGGATATCCGTGACTTATCATTTCAAGCTATCATCCAAGGTGTGCGATCCATTCAGCAGCGTGTACATATCGTTTTGTGATCGTAATCGAGCAATACGAATACAAAACTTCAATACTTACTCGACTCAAATGTATGGGACGGTTGATAACTTATTTTTTCTCGATTACGATTTTGGTACCATGGAGAAACCTGTTCAGTTTGATGGACCACACCCATGGTTAAATATGACCACACCTTTCTGATACTCCCTGAAGATCCTAATCATGTATACCTTTCTATTTACTGAAAAATAACCCCTTACAATAGATTGATAGCAGTGTTATTATAAGCAACACGTTACTCTGTAGCCGCGGGCCACACAACGATGGGATCTTCCGCAGCTGATGCCCAAAAACCGAGATTAACATGCTCCCTAAATCCGAAAAGTATTGAAATTTCTGAATTCTCGGTATAAAATAATAAGCAAGTAATGTTGAATAAATTATAATATTTTACGCGGACGTAATTGCGCCTTTTTATTTCGGGCCTTCGGGAAATGAGCGATGTTATGAGACTTTGGGGAACTATCGTTATTGTTATGAGGTCCTGGTCAGTAAGAGTAAGCAAGAGACTTGCTGGGTCTCATTTGAATGTATGGATATGGGGGGTAGGTACATGTCAAAATGTATAAGGGGCTAAAATCTTGATTCAAAAAGGAGATATGGCAACGAATTTCTGGAAATCTTGGTATCAATTATATCCTGTACTATTTGAATAATACCCATATATTTGTATTACGTTCTCGAAAACAGCTCTAACGTTTTCAATGAAATTTGCAATAAGGGGGTTTACGTGGGCGAAAAATCGATCTAGCTAGGTTTCATGTCTGGGAAAATTGGTTTTCTCTATTTTTACAGTCTCGGGAATGTGATACAACGCTTGTATACCTACCTGGGAGATAAATATTTATCTATTTTTACCTGGGCAGAGTTCGGTCGACAAGGGACTATTTATTATATATTGTCTGACTCTAATTGCGTCTTGTTAAACCTATTTTTAAACGACTACTAGAATATGAGTAGGGCACTGTAGGCTATGATCCAATTAAAAGTCCATTCATTTAAATCCTCCTTAAATCGTCCTAAGTCAAACGAGAAGATGCAAAAATCCCCGATCTTCGGAAAAGACGGTTGTATTTCATAGAGTTACGAAAGAAAGTCAAGTGCTGTTTTGAAATCTACTAAAGTCTTCTCAATAATGAACACAGTACTAAACACAAATTTATTAGAAAACTAAGTAAGACTAAGAACCATCAACAAACTTTTCATAATCATTAATCGGTTCGTAACAACTAACTGCACGCGCGTCCGCTAGAAAATTATCAAAAACCACAGAACCGGCGTCGAGATCTCCAGTATCTGGTAATTGTGAGTAAACACTGTTTACAACTTAATACTACGACATCAGAATTTAATTTACTGTTGCTTGAGCAGTGTTTATAGAAGATTGCAGGCCTCGGATGATGGAGGCAGTAAGGCAGGCTAGACGAAAGCAATCAATTGAGATTTTTTCTTGATGCAGCTTTGTAAGGCTTTTCTCTTGACTCTGTCTCTCTCTTCTTCCTCATTAGGAGCTAGTTGAAGAGCTGCTGTTTTGTAAATAGCATTTCTACGTTTGATTTCGAGGATGGACAATCTGGGGTAAATAAATTGGTTTATACCAATACAAACGACAGCAATAACTAAAAAAGTTCGTACTTTAAAACGAAAAAACAAAAACATTTTGTCAAGAACTTAATCAGCCAACGATCGCGAGAGCTCCGTAAGCTGTAATTAGCGGGCAGTTGTACGAAATATGAATGGAGCCTGCGCAGGCGCACCGGTCGCCCGGGGCGCCACCACGACACTCATAACATTGAACATCAGGTCACTACAAAGTCAACTAAAGGACTCACATTATTCGCAAGTAATGATAGACCTTTTTTAAACCACTCACGAACTCAGCATGACATCTAGCTGAAGTATCTACGATCCCGTCCGAAGATATTGGCCAATAAAGGCGAACCGTAGACTTATAAGGCAGCCCTCCGCCGCGACGAGACGCTGACAGAGCGAAAGATCAACGCTAATTAAGCGCCATAAAACCGAATATCGTTCTCATACCATCGTTACCTTTCACCGGGCCGACAACGAATTCTATTGAAAAAAAAAAAGAGTTCTTTTTTGACTTCACATACACGAGCGCACGATATGAGGTTGGTAATAGATTAATGATATAGGTTGCGAGGTCTGTATTTAAAGGTGGGTTAGCGGGGAGGGCGCGCGCGCCGCCACCCGCGCGGCTTCGGGGGCGCGGGGCGCAGGCGCGGGCATGCGCGAGCGGGACGGCCGCGCAGGCGCCGGTGGCGCGCCGCGGGGCGTGCTCGGCCCCACGCGTACACCTCTTATTGAGAAATTCCCGAGATGATGCATAATTCTCGTTTTGGTTTCCTCTCTGTAGTTATTTTACTCCTTGTTAACAATATTACCGATTCGGTGACCGACGCAGACGCATATTTTATCTGTTGGTTTAAAACTTTAACTGGACGGTTGATTTATGGGTTGAGCTCGGTTTGTTGAATGACGATGGTCAAATTGGTGGTTTTGGGACATGTTATTATCTGTTTAGGCAGTAAAGAGCCTTGCAGGATACCTCAATACGAATACAATAAAGATGAAGATCACAGTACCTACCAAATCAAAATCCTATTAGAATCAAAACTTTCCAACATCTGATTCCCAAGCTGTTAAAACACTAATATCTTATCAGACAGTTATGTTAATAAGACATGCTAATTCTCAAAACCAACAAACGGGGAACAAAAAGAGTAAAAAAAAGAGTTAAGGGCCTCGGGGTCAAAAAAAGAGCAAGAATGGAGACGGCGCCAAGCGCAGCGCAATTACGTGGCCACTGTAGCCCAAACCGAGGCTCGGAATGCGAACAGTATTCTAGCTAGGAACTTTTTTCAGTCTAGATTGTTCGACGAATACTTTGGCCAAGGTTCTGAGAATGACATGGAAAAAAGATGACAATGTTTCAGAGATAGTTCTTGGTTGTAAACTTTGTAGCTTGTAAGACGAGGGAGCAGAATCCAGTGCTGTTTGATGCGGTTCATTTTGATGAAGATGATGAAAATGTGGGGTCTTGAAATTCTTGTCTATTAAAACTTGATTACGTTGATGCTATTGAGATATAAATTGGTATAGGGCAAGCAAATTGGCGCACGGTTAACTTTTTGCTTATTCGTTTAGCTGGTGGAATTGATTTTTGTCTTTACAGTGCAGATATGATCAATTCGACTTTGCAATTGAATGATACCGATTTACAGGCTCAGAGTTAATTTGAAAATAACTTTAAAAAGGGAATAGGCGCTTTATGTATTAAAATCTTGAACGGGTGCGATCTGACGCTGAATCTGAAATCTTTTGAGACTTATTTCAAGATATAGGTTAAGTACCCATATCTTTTGAATTGAATCAAGATTAAAGTTTTATTGTTTTTAAACAGGCTTACTTAATAATTCAATTATCCATTTTTTCCGTAGTCAACCACAGGCGGCAACTGTAGGCGACGTGTTTCTATGAAATACCTTCCGTAGCTAGCGACACGTCGCCGCCTTCATAGAAATACTTAGAAACCAGTCCTGTCGCGGCGACACGTCGCCTGCAGTTGCCGCCTGCGGCTGCGGTCGGCTATTGAAGTGTACCTTTAAGATGGTCGAAGTCAATTATGTAGCTAACGCGTTGCAAATTAAAATTTTCCTTAGGAAATGCTCAGTTTATTTTCATTTGAATTTGTATGCTGGCTGAGAGTTTACAGAAACAGAGTCTATGAAAAAAAGAAATGGCACTAGAGTTTGCAGTAGTTTGCGTTTTATGTCCTGACAAGGATTCGTTTTGAACCAGTATTTAAGGTTTTACTACAAAACAGCCAGAATTTAATAATTTATTCACAGAAGTTTTCTTTCAACAGTACTCGTTACTAAAATGGGTCATTTTGCAACATTTTAAACTTAACTGATTACGAGTTACGATAATCGAGTATGCAAATTGTTCTTAGAATCGATTGTTGGTACCGAGTCGGCCAATCGGCAACATCCTAACAACGGCGGAGTATCGGACAGTGCCGGACATTCTAATCCGGTAATTCGAGCGTGGGTAGGCGTGACCGGACGGCCCGTGACGTCAGAGCTGTCGACCAATCAGAACGCAGCGGTAATCTGATTGTCACCCTCGTGTCAATGAGTAATAGATGTAGCGACTGCCTTTTGAGTCGAAGGTTCTCTTGAAGATGCTATTATGGGTCTTAAGTCAAGGAAGTTATGGACTTCAACTGAGCAGGGTAGTTTGATTGGAGCTCTCTTTGACTTCATTGTAACCTAAGTTTGATATGGAAATAAAGGGACATTTGTGCTGATTTCTCAACAAGTAAGTAGGTAGGTTATATTGTTCCTTTTACTCCAGTTTCTTAGAATGACTGAATTGTTTCCTGCTGGCTGCTGATTGAGATTCATTCAATTGGATAATTGAACTCGAAAGTCCACAGATTTCTTGTTTGGAATTAAGTAAAACAAAAGATCTCCAATCTTTTCTAAGTAGTTCCAGGCTATCTGTAGTTATGTGCACATTCTTTTATGGTACGAAATTTCTTAACTAGAAACTCTAGTTTTATTTATCTCATTTCAACTCACAGCTTATCTGACATATTCTGTAACACCACATATAAAAATTACATCTAAAACATCATTCGAAAACACGATTCGTCTATGACCCTAACATATTCCCCATAACTCAATTTACCGTCAAATAACTACACACACATTCAAACCTCAACCTTAATCCATGATAATAAGAGTGTTACAAGTATTTAGACAGCTGTAAAAAAAAAGTGGTGTCAAAACTAGGGTGACAAACTAAGGGTGGTGACACAATGGATGCAACGGATTACTTGAAACAGGCTTACGTCATTACGTCACGGCAGTAATGGCCGCCGCATTATTAATAATAATATTCGTGTTATTATTAAATTGGATAAAGTGGTGTAATAGTATGAAGAGAGATTGGTGGGTGTCTCTCGGGATTTGAGGGGTGAAAGAAAGTGTTTAATATTTGGGCGTTGATAAATAAATTATAGATTAAAAAGGTAGATATAAAATTTTTGTTGCTCTAGAGCAGTGGTGGCTTAGTGATAACGGCCACCACTAAAGGTCGTAGGTTCGAACCCAGACAGGCGCTTTACATGGTGTAAATTATTTCATCACCACTGCTCTCAAAACGGTGAAGAAAAACATCAAGAGGAAACCGGCATGTCCTAGAACCAAACATTCGAGGATATGTGACATCTACCAACCCGCACTGGGCCCGCGTGGTGGATTATGACCTACTCCCTCTCACAGAGAGGAGGCCTGTGTCCCGGAAGTGGGAACATTATAGGATCAGCCTATAGTGTAAAGAAAAGCCTAAAGAAGACTAGCCTAAAGAAAATATTTCATCAGTGCAAAAGCGTCTAAGTCATGAACAATTTGGCAATGAACTAGAATTTCATTGCAAGGAAAAGGCGAAGGTTATAGTTATAGATTTTAAGCTAAAAATGGTAATACTAGAATTGAATTGAACCTCAATAAGAGCTATCGTATTACCCAGTAACTGGGTTGTGGAGGTCAGATAGGCAGTCGCTCCATGTAAAATACTGGTATTCAGCTGCATCCGCTTAGACTGGAAGCCGACCCCAACATAGTTGGGATGATGATGAAGAGTATTTAGTCAGTGCAATCTTATGAGAAACAGTCGTCGAACTAAATCATGTACAAATAGACAATACAACAGCGGAAACCACCTCAAATATCTCCAAAAACATGAAAATCCTCACAACAAACTTTTACTACCTAAAGACAACATAAATCAAAGACAAAAACTCCGAAAAAAAAAACAGACAGGCCACTCTAATCAACTTTCTCATGCGCCAACAGATTTATCAGACGGCCTCACTAACCCGTGTATCGCCTAATCTCGTAAAGCCGACTCGGAAGCGCCTCAATTAAATATAAAACGTGTTTAAAGTCTGGCAATTAAATAGATAAAAGTTCGATTCTGGTGGTCCGTGTCGCATGACCGTGAAAATGTTCAGTGTTATCTCTCACTCTGAGGTAGCCATGGGAAGAACAGTAACTAAATGAGTTGGGAACTTCTCTTCAGAAGCTATTTGAATGTACGAGTATATTGGGTTCTTTCTAATTGAGGAGGTTTTAGGCCTGGAGACCCACCCTGCAGTTAGTGTTTTGGAGGACACAGGTTCGTGGTCCGTGGTTCAGAAGCTATTGGAATGTTTGTTGGGGACTTCATAAAAGAGGTTTTAAGCTGTGTTTTTGGGAGCAAAGGAGCTGAATAAAAGTCAGCTAGAAGTTGATAATGTTTTGGAAAATTCAAGATTCGATGATGCGGTGGTCCCGGGGAGTCGCATGACCGCATTATGTTATAATGTTCTTTGTAGCGATGGAAATTCGGACTTGGGAAATATATGGTTGTCTCAAAGTCACAATATTCTCACTAGGACAGCACAGAACGATGAACTTGGCTTAGACCCTTGATAGTGTTATTGAAAATGAATTATGATGGACTCTACATACATGGATTTATAAGCTATACATATGTAGATATAAGTATTGGCCTACAAGGTCCTCCTTATAAAGGAATAAAAACTTGTTGATGTTATGATGTCGACTTCAGAGACTATTAAGGAGTTTACAGGGATATATCGATCATTGATGTCCTCGAGACATTGTATGAGTTAGAGTCGCATTGCCAACTCCCAGAGTCTACTATTGCAACCAAAGGTCACATTAAACAAATTAGTTATTGCGTTAAAACTTTTAAATCGTCACGCTCAATAATGAAAACGACTTATGATTACTTCTTTAAGGACAAAGTTGTCAAGCAAACGGCAAGAGGTCATCCTGAGGAAAAATCTAACTCCGTTATTATCCAAAATCGTTTTGCACCAAATGAATGCAAAATAGTATCAGCTATTAAACACACGAAGGAGTGGAGGATGAAGGAGCAAAAAATACTTGTACTTAAGAACTTAGCAGACATGCTATGCGCAGGGAAGTCAGTTTTCGGAAGCTCTGAACGCGATTTTGCTATTGCCACAGAACGTAGAGAGTCGCCAAAACGCGATGCAGCATTTGATCAATTCATTCTTCTGTCCTCCCAATTTATTTGTGGTCGGCGCAAACATATCTTTTTCTTCCATCCTTCTCTATTAGTCCTCATCTCGGTACTCACCCCCTTTCTATCCATATCATCCTCCACACAGTCCGTCCATCGTTTCTCTGGTCTTCTCCTACTCAGATAGTCATCCACATTCAAACTCAAAACTTTGCCGTGTAGCATTGATGAAGTCGCAAATACGATTACCGATGCTAAAAGTAGTGGGTGCTAACGATTGAGAATACAATAAAGGCTCAAGAAACAAATAACTGCCTTTTAAAGCTGTTTCAATTTATCGTGTGTTCACTCTAGCAGTTAATTTTTATGAACATTTTTTTGTAATTATACGCAAGTTTTTTGCATGTGGTGTAGAAAAGGTATTGAAAATTATGCGGGCCTCAAGATTCGCGCGAACCGAACATGCGGGCGATTCGATTACTCTCAAAGAATAAAAAACTAAAAGGTGATGTTCAAATAGGTAGTTAGGTACTTGTAAACATGTTAATAACTAGCATTTAGACAGGGCTGTATTCATGGAAAAAAAAATGAAAAAATGAAGTAATCTGAATTCTGGTTCATGATGTTGTTGATGTTGCTTCTTTATGCCTATAGAAAGAAAGAAAGAGAAAGAATAATGTTTATTTGGACACAGTTCGTGAAACACAAAATACAAAATAAAAAAGTGAAAATAATATTTTAACAAAATAGTTAAGCTTACTTATAGTTCCACTGACGATTACCACATGGTGTTAGTTTTACTTAAGCTCCTTGTAAGAATAATGCGACACCATATTTCTTTTTTCTCATGTATTATTTTCAAATTTTCTTTAATGTCATCCATACACAAGATATTAATCAGAATATTCAGATGAGTATTGGGTAAAGGAAACTAAGGCTCGCCTAGCATCATCAGTCATTTATTTGACTTTCACATAATGCGTTCCGCCGCCGCACCGCAAAGATTTCGCCGCATTGGCGGGCACACAAGCGCTGCGGCGCCGCGCCGCAAAGATTTCGCCGCACTGGCGATCACACAAACAACTGAGCGGAGCCGCTCCGGAGTTGCAACGCGTACACCCCTTCCCTCCTCGGTCTCGCGGGCTGCAAGTCGGGTGCAATGCCGGAACGCACCGTGTGCCCTAACATGGATATTTGTATGTAAAACGCCGCAGCGAACCTTTGCAGCGCCGCGCCGCCGCCGCAACTCATCGTGTGCACAGGCTCTAAGTTCCGACAGAATCCGAGTTCTCTTTTTCCCAATCTTTTCAATGAGTTTAACACTACCGTATTACGCTCATTTATGTACTATTTCTCGAACTGTATCGTATTAAAGTGCAGTGACAAAGAGCGTTGAAATAAAAGCCGCAAGCGCACGCTAAATGACGACAACTTCTCATTGATTTTATTATTATATTCATTTCAAAGATTAAGTGGGATTAATGTCAGACGCGACAGCTTTTATGACGAGTTGTTGATATTGATCGAAAGGGAGAATACAATGTGGTAAATGTTAAGAAGGCAGCTATAAGTTTCGCCAGAAGAATTATCACACGGCTACACATCAAACTATACATTTCCAGTATAGGTACTGAACTGGTATAAGATTTCCATACAATGCCAGATCAGCTTATGCTGGAAATGTATAGCATGTTGTGTAGCCGTGTGTACCTACTGTATTTTTTTTAAATTCTTGTAGGTACCTAGATAATTGTTTTCAAAGTGGGTATTCAGATCTCAGTATAGACACAAGTTAGACTTAGCATGGATCTGTTATTTTTTCAGCTCGCCGTCCGATAAGGACCAGGCCCGTGTCGACGGCGCGTTGTGTTCCACGCGCGCCTCAAAGAGATGTCAGCACCAACCGACGGGGTCGAAAGACCAATGCCTGCTGGGGTTGCGGGTTTGTCCGAAAGGGATAACGCGGCCCCGGCACACAGGCAACGGAAGGAACACGGGTGGGTTTTAGTCAGTAAAAGTCTGACACACCCTCTCGCTCTGCCCAGAGCGGGAGTAGTCATTTGATGATTTCCCACCCTCAAAAAAAAAAAAAAAAAAGATCTGTTATTTATATTTCTATCGATACAGTTACAACGCTGATACATAAAAAAAAAGCTTTTGTCATTTAGAATGTGCTGTTATTTTAATTGTCATTTCAGGTTGACCGAAAAAAAGTTTATAATTTCGATCGAAAATGAAAGTTTATACTAAAACCCCAAATACGACAATAAACAATCATTACTCCGATTAAGTACCATTTTATGAAACTCCACCTCAACATCTAAGAAGCCGCCATCTTACACCTCTCTGAAACAGACTAATTGCACGTCTGCGTCCAACTCATTGGCGATAACTGACTAACGACAAATAAAACTGCTCGTTCATTCGTTCTCTCGTTCAGTCGTTCGGACTTTCGGCGCGTTTGCGCTCAAAGGAGGCCGAAGCTCAAGGAGGCCGATTTGTTTAGTATAAAGACTCCTTTATGGGCTGTATCGCCTCATGCGAATTTATTTTCGCAGTTATTATGCGATTCAATTATTGCACAATGTTCGCTCGGGTTTCGGTCGCTTTATGAACGCCGCGGTACCAGTCTTGTGAGTTGTGTCTAGTCTCATTTTGAGGAAAGAGCTAATTTTGTGTCCCTACCGTCAAGATTAAGGCACATTATTTGAGTAATTTGAATTTAATGTTAATATTGCTGGACTCATTACTGACAAGTTTGATTTTCAATTTCAATGGACAAAGTTACAGATAGACTTAGGGACTGACACACAACAACACCATGTAATTTTACTTAATAAATTACCTAATATTAACTGGATAATGCAAGAACAATAGGTCAAGCAAGCAAATCATTTGCCATTTTTTGCCATATTTTCTTGTACCAGCACAGCACATCTAAACTGCGTTTAAGAGCTGTCAGTGTCAATATTCCACAACAATGATGACACTGACAGCTCTTGAACGCGGTTTAGATGTGCTGATCGCGTTCAGTTTCATTGGTGAAATCTCCTATAACGATGACTGCGCACTAAACCAAATCAAGCTAAAAGTGTTTTGCAAAATGACAAGCCTTCCTATATCCAGACGTGGACTGCTACAGCGCTGATGCATTGGTGATGTAATAATGTTCTATGGCCTAAACTGTTCCCATATTTCAAACTTAGATTCCAATACTAGCAAATATTAAAAAAACAAGTTCCAAAAAGGTCATAACAAAACAAAAAATAAGTGCCTGCAAATTACGATTCATGAGGTATTAAACCTTTTTTTATGTAGACAAAAAGTATTTTTGAATCGAATATGGATACCGTCAAACAGCTACCGAATTCGCGCTTCGATGACCGACACCGTTATAATCTGTGCTTTTTTTTCAAAAAAAGAACATGTACTTGGTGATTATTATCTCTTCATCCTTTGGCGTTTGAGTTGTAAAACTTTTTTGGAATAGGTACACAATTTTGAATGTTGATAAAATATTTGCTTTGTTGTAGCTTTAGCTAGAGATGTGATATATTTTTGTATCGATTCTATGTTATGAAGTTTGTAGTTGACACAAGACATCATCTCCAGTTAAAATAGTTGAGTATCGATTGTAAACTAGAAAGTCCAAAATAAAGCAAAAAATAGTTGCTGTAACTACGCTCTTTGCGATATAACAGTTTTACGATTTATTTCACCACAAGTATTCACCATAACACAAAGTAACGTAGGTAATGACTTTTGAAAAGTGTGAAAATACGTAGGTATAATGTGTACGAGTGTTATTTTTTATTCCTATTTTATAAATATTTTTACGCCATCAACGGCTAAATATAATGACCTTTATACATATTTTATTAACAACAACTGTTTTTACCCCACCTGTGTTTTACAAATAAATATTTTCAGTTTTGAAGTTGATAATATCAACAAATTACGATCAATACATATTCTAATGCGCACTTACTTATAAAAGGATTTTATTTAGTCACAAAATAAAAAAACTTTCTTGTGACTTTCTGTGAGCTTATTTTCAGAAAAATGTTGTCCACCCCGCATTTCTAATATTTTAACTCTTACGTCACGCCTATTATGAATTCCGCTATTCTTGAGCGTAGTCGCGCTCATTAGTAGAAGGCAATTAGCATTATGACCAGGACCCCTTGTCCATAGGAAGTAGCCGGCTGTATACGGAATAACTGTTGCTATGTTTTCTTAGAAAAACTTTTAGGCTTGTAGCATACGTTTCAAAACGCTACCAAGAGTTTGCGCCACGAAAAAAAGCCGGCGGTTTTTTTTTTTTTTTTTTGAGCTTAGCGCCCCGTCAAATGGACTTGAGTGGTGGCGCGGACTTTATGTTGGTGTAGGGCGATTTGCACCAATGAAACTGAACGCAATCAGCACATCTAAACCGCGTTCAGATCTGTCATTGCCAATATCCCACAACAATTTTGACACTGACAGCTTTTGAACGCGGATTAGATACGTTGGGCGCGTTCAGTTACATTGGTGAAATTCGCCCTTAGTCTTCTGTCAAATCTGATGACACGTGATTGGTTGTTGATAGTGTGGGCGACCAATCAGCAGTTAGCTTATGATATAAGAACAGATTTTTTTGATTATTGAATGTTCAGGTTTTCGAAAACTCAATATTTCTGCAGGATATCGAGTTTTTAGAGAAAGAGGCTCAACATCACCGTTGCGCGTTGCATTTAATTTAATTAAATATTTCAGTCAATTTCATTCTGTATTTTAGACAAATTCATTCAATATTTCAATCAATTTCATTCAGTATTTCAGTCAATTTCATTCAATATTTATGTGTGGAATGATCTGTAAATCCATAACAATCCGGTGCCAGTATTTGATGGAACACAACTTTTCAGACAATACTACCGAATTTAAAAATTAAATGAGAAACCAATTTCTTTGAATACAGTAAACACTCACCTTATATAATGTCAAGTGTATGTACACATGTCACTAACACATTAACAGTAAATAATTAAAACATACGTACTTACCTAGTAAGTTAATGAGTACAGTCACGAGCAAAAATATGTACACAGCCAGCGAAATTCAACAACGATTTTCTCCTTTAAACATTATTTAAAATTCAAAGGTGTTGTGCAGACAGAATCTTTAAACACAAACTGTTACATGTTCAAAATTCGAATCGATTTTCGATGAGAAAATCGGTTCTTTTACAAAAACCGATTTTCTCGTCGAAAATCGATTCGCAGTGTGTACTTATATGCTCGCGACTGTACAAGATGAGTGAAATCTTTAGTGGCGTGCAATGAGCAGCTATTTATGTTAATGATGTGTGTTGAACACTTTGTTCTATGGTGATGTTGTATGACTTATTTTCCTATCACTAGTTTGTGGAAAAGTTTTTGGCGAAGATTAAGACATACACACACTTACCTACATAAAGTACTGGTGATAAAACCGATGAATATTTAAGCGTGAGATTAATATGAGTACCTAACGTCAGAAAAAAAAAACTTGCACCCCAACCCTTGGGACTAGCTTCCTGTCCAACTAGATATAAATAATATAAAAAGTTTATTTTCTACATATACTTACCTAAATCTACCAAAATAATGTTAAAAGTAACGGAAAATTCCCTATACAAGTCACAATACCTAACACAAATCTCTCACAAGATTACCCAATTAAACGAACTTTAGCCAACTTTAGCTACCACATCAACATCGTCGGACAGTAATCAAATGACGATTTTAGCGTTAGATTAATATCAGCCGATAAACACATATTCTGTCAAAATCTCACCGTGAAAACTTAGTGTGAAGTGAACTGTCAATAGTGTCAATTCCTAGCATCAAGTGGAATCACATCGAACTTCAAGCTCACTTCACAGAAGTTTTTACGGAGAGATTTTTACAGAGTAGTCCGGCTAGCCTAACATTAAATTAAAATTAAAACTTTCATCCAACCTTTGGGATCATTTCTTGTCCAATATCAAAATGTCGAAATCATATGTTCTACCAAAATAATGTTAATTAAAAACTCCCTTAATAAGTCACAATACCTCTTCACAAGATTAGTCAACTCAGCCCAACTACCGCATCAACATCGTACGAAATTAGCCGGTGGTGACAAAACAAATGACGAAAAGTAATGTTAGATTAATATCACTCGACTTATTCTGTAAAATATCACCGTGAAAACTTATCGTGAAGTGACCTGCCAAATTGACAGCTCACTTCACCGAAATTTCCACGGCGAAATTTTAACAAAAGGAATAGACCGGTAGTAGCCTAAAATCAAATAAAAGTTAAATCTTTCATTCCAACCTGTAGGTTAAGTTTCTTGTCCAACTAAAGATAAAAGTATCAAAAATTCCTCAAACAAATCACACTACCTCTCCACTCCCAACACAAATCTCTTCACAAGATTACTCAACTCATCCTACCTACCGCATCAACATCGTACGACATTAGCCGGTGGTGACAAAACAAATGACGATTTTAGCCGTATCGGCCACCTTTCATCTGGCCGCGGTAGCGAGCAAGATAGCCTGGCTCCTTTTATTGCTCATAATGGGTGAGATAGGAAGGACTAAGGTGGTCAAATGTACTTTAGATTAAGTTTTTGGTAGCACTGGGCTTTTTGTTCTTAAGTAGAGCTGTGGAGGGTGTGTTATATGTAAGTTTTTGTTTGAGATTTAATAAATGGGGGTGTGTAGATGTGTAGGGCCGATTTTTTATGGTGAGACTTCCAATTGATAAAGGCAGGAAAAGGATTTGGCTTTGAAAGATTTTTGATATTTCTTATTCTCTATTCATCTGAATGATTATTGGCCCTATGTTGTTGTGCATAAACTTCAACTATTCCTATCTTTTACTCTCAGCTGAACAGAACGAGACAGAAAAAGCAAGAGATAAGATTATCCCTACTTTTTAAAACCCTTGATTTTTATATGTAAGGAACTAGTTTGGTAACTTTAAGTCACCGCCATTTCTTTCTGCACTCGTAGCATGACGACATGAGAATAGACAAAATTACAGATTGTGATTGTTTATCAAAAATTTTGTCTATTCTTCCGGCGACAAAACCCGTTTCTATTGTGGTCATGCTATGAGTGCTGGAACTGATAAGCAAAAGTTTACCATATCTGTGGAAGGGAGTTTTTCAATGCGCAACAGAATCTGCAAAATAACAGGTAAGATGATATGCAGAAAAAAAAACGATATTCTCAAAAATAATCAAAGATCTACTCTAGGCATGTCCTTTTCCGACATGACCGACCACCAATAGGCCGCCGATACGCCGATAACGTGTTTAAATCCAACTTTTTATTGAGCCTTATCAACGGTTGAAGCTCATTCACCCACACGAACACACCTACTTTTATTTTTTTCAACTATCTGTACACGTTTACACCCACACATCCACTCAAGAAAAACAAATTTACCTCTACGACTGTCACACTCATTTCTCATTTGAATTTAAACCTTATGTCTGTGAACTAGGGGTGTTGAATAATTTGTTCAGCTGTACAATTAAAATGTGACGGTAGCGCTTAAGGAAATTTTTAGGATGCTTCCCAAAAGTGAAGTTTAATTTGTTTGCCGATTGGTATCACTTAATGTAGAGGTGTTTTGGGTTTTTGTCGAATCATTTCGTTTGTTATTTGAAACTAGTGACGTGTAGTCCAATTAGAACTAATTGGTGACTGTATTTTTAGGATTTTGTTTCATTTGGAACATTTCCTATAAAATCTTTAAAAACAAATCTAAAATAGTTAAATTTAATTATTGGTAGGGCTTCTAATTATCTACTAAAAGGTTGGTTACATTTTGTAGTAGAATTGTTAATGCAGTAAAATAATGTCATCAATTCAAACATTTTTGAAAACAAATACAAACCAAACAACTAAAACGCGTTCATTACTTTGATTACATTTGAACCTAAAAACAAATGCATTCCATTTTCAAACAAACCACATTGAAACAATATCGAATTCAAACATCGAAACTCATCGGCATTCAAATTGAAATATCAAAATTCAAAATAAGAATTATGTGATGACGTCAGACCACCAAAGAGCCGCCATCATTGAAATCAATACTTTGATCACTTTATGGCGTATGTAGGTACATGGAATGTCACTCGACTTTTATACTTCGGTACGGTTTATCGGTTATCTTAAAGGGATTAAGGAGCTACCGGTCTTTCTCGATAAAGTTGATAGTTGATGCATATTGATTGGTAATGGAGAAAAGACACCTGAATTTCTTGAGAATTCTTATCTTTTTTTTTTCTTTTTTTATGCCAGGTGCTGTGTGAGAAATATTTTGTTGAAGTTTAAATAAAAATAAATTTTATTGTTGATCCAATTTACAGCGATAAACTGTTTTTAGTACATTGCATTCTTTCAAAAGTGCATCACATTGCAACTGGAATTTTGAATACTTACAATTTGTATAATAAATTATGCAAATGAATATAATACTTACAATTTGAACTTAATATTGCTTGAATATGTGCGATTCTTCCAAGTAGGTAAAGCGATTAAAACAAGGAATTTTGCGACAGATGCGACCACTGCCGTAAAAATATTTTCAGTAAGTAAGAAAGTAGGTACCGAAGAGGAAATATAATCTCGTAATCTTTTTTAAGAGCCTTTGCTATGGTCCCACAGCTGGAAAACTTACTAATGTCCGTTTCACCAGCATTAAGTGACACTGCACGGCTGGATTTTCAACGCTAGGCTCAGTGCCGAGAGTTGAAAATCTAACAGTGCAATAATATTTAGACGTTCATTTAGGTGGGATTAGACTTTTCTTTTCAAACTTCTCTATTTTGTGCCAGTAGTAGGTACTAAGGGACTCGCTAACTAAGCAAGTAAAAAAAAAATGCCGTTTTAAGATACCCTAGTATAAATACCAAATTTTTCATATGCTTTCAACAATAAATTGATATAAAAAGGTCACCTAGCAGATGAGCGAACGACCTGTCGACCGCAATTTGTCTCCCGCCCACGGCTCCTCGTTTGGGCGCCGCCCTAGGCCCGCCCAAATGCGACGATCAATTTGGAAACGTCAGGGTTACAGACACGCATTGATGAGGCAATTAAGAATTGCGAGTTAAGCCTCGTTTAGACTGAGTAAGTACTCGTACAGTGTGGGTGGTACAGCAATTACTGAAAAAAAAAAAGATTTTTTTTCTTGTCTTTGAAAAAAAGTTAACACAGTCACCTTTAGACTCTTGAGTAATTCACACTACAGTGGGCATTTCGCCATTTGACGTGGCGCTAGTGTCTATGTCACTGCATCACATTGCATTTAAAAAAATGTAGCAATTTCCACAATTTTCCGCCAGCCTTCTTTCGTGGCGCGCACAGTTCGGCTATCTCCTTAAGATAGCCAAACCGGTAAGGCAAAGATGTTTCCTGACCCTACTTATTCACAGACCTCTTTCAAACCAAATCCCAGCATTACCTGGTGGCAAAAATAAGATGGTAGTATCATTGCTATTGGTTTATTAGACTGGGCTAAAATCCAGCAATGACTTGAATAAAAGATAAAAATTTCACAATTCGTTGGTAAGTACTTATGAATTGTGAATTACGTATCTTTTATCGTAAAAAGAACTATCAATTTCACCAAAACAGAGGTAATTCAAAATAGCTACCAGACTGCAAAAACAAACACTTAGCAATAAAAATGTGAAATAAACCTTACATCTCAAACGCGAATAGTAGGAATAAGTAGAAATATACAAAATATTCACGCTCCGTAATATTATGACGCGAGTCGCGCGTCAAATTATTTATTTTTGACGTTCGCGTCACCTTTCTGGGTAGGGTTGACATGACATGTATTTCAAGGTTTGTAAAATACTCTGTATCATGACTATCACTTATATGAAAAACGTGAATGTAGCCTGCAGTCACAGTGTAACTGAGCAGATACTACAGAACTACTCTACACATTCTACACGTTATGTAAATGGTAATATTATTCTCGCTTTCATAGAAGAAAAAATGATATGGAGTGATTTTAATAAAATCAAGAAAATCGACTTAGAATTACCAACTATGTATTACCAACAGATTTAAAATCCGTTCACATATCATATGTAAAGCATCGTGTATCACTAAGTTGGGGGATAACTTTGCCCAGCAGTGGGACCGGTTGAAAAATAAATAAATAAATTTGCTCAAAAATCCATCAAAATACACCATTTGACAGCCCTAACCAAGAATAAGAGTGAATATCAAATAAACTTGCGACTAGAGAATGCGGAAAATGTAAAATTGACGTTTTCACGATTCAAGGGACAGGTGTGAGTGCTACACAGTGTAATAGAAATGTTGAAACAACCAGACATTCCTCAATTCCTCACACGACGACAGGCAATAACGGAATCGCTGTTACCAAACTAGAGGGGCACTTATTGGGGCTGGTAAAGCAATATTTGTGTACGAAGATTTTCTGGGTTTGTAAATATTTTTGCTCGGAAGTGTAAAGAGTAAAGTGTAGTACCTTAAAGTGTAACTTTTTGAACTGACTAGAAGTCGAAGAAAAAGCTGAAGTCTTGGAAAATTAGAGGTCTCTGACGTTAGGGCAGCCAACAGAGCAATGGTGGCCTAGCGGTAACGACCGGATTTACGAGTTTTAAGTCGTGGGTCCCACCCAGGGCTTTACTTTCTCAAAACGGTGAAGGAAAACATCGTGAGGAAACCGGTATGTACTAGAACCAAAAATTCGAAGACGTGTGTGACATCTACCAACCCGCACTGGGCACGCGTGGTGGATTATGACCCACTGCTTCCTACAGAAAGGAGGCCTGTCTGCCAGCAGTGGAAACGTTATAGGGTGATTATGCTCTGAAGATAACAAAATATTTGATTAGCTAAACTAATTGTTGCCATTTTCTAAGCATAGAAGTCTCTAGTAAACGCAGCTATAAGCACGCTTTAAATAAACGATGATCATATTCAACTAAATAGCATCATTAGCTTTGGTACTAAAGAAGGTAACTAAATATTTACAAAGTCATAATATGACATCATCCCCTATCGCCGTTAAACAAAAGCTGTAATTCACACCGTTCCCAAATCGGATTAAAACGTAACATTAAAAAAGCAACAGTGACATAATAATGAAATGAAGTGTCAACGAATTTTAAAATTTAAACTTGGAACTTTTGCTTGGGTGTTACCGATATCATGACATGAAAGCTTTTCAATCGTATTTTATGGTATTACTGGATCGCGAGTTCGAATTTCATAAGCTACGAGCCTTTAAACAAATGGTTTGCAACTGTCTCATAATTTATTTTATATTGTTCCAGATTTGAATAGATTTTGTCTTAGATTCTCTTTTTATTCTTGTTACGTGGAAAATGTGTCGAATCTGAAGAGTCTTTTCTACATAGTAAAAAGTTTTTCGCCTTTTAGCTTTATCCAAATGATGACTCATAGTAACAAAAAACCATAGATACCTAACCCAAAACATCACTACCGAAAATGCCTCAATTTTTTCCTAAATGACACCATTATTTTCTCTAAATATACGACAAAGCTTACAAATTCAATGCCATTTCTCTTTAATTAATGAGTATCATTAAAATATGACCTTGGTACCATCGACGTATGGCGTCCGATGTCAATGTGACATAAGGGCTGTGTCATGGCCGTCTAATGACGCGCTCCGTGTGTCAAACGCGACATTTTTACGATTTTTCTATGCAAATTGTGGCAGAATGAATGGTCAGAGTCTTTGTGTCATATTTCAAGCACTTTGATGTCGTTTTTGGTGAGACAGGTAAAGTAAGATAAAGTTGGCAATGAAACAAAAGAAAATGGATCACTTAGCACTCTATGTAACCTAAGAAAAAGATTACAGTAACACAGACCGTCTATCAGATTAATATGAATGCAACTTTTGATAGTGAAGATCTATCTACTTAGCCCGACATTTTATCTGAATTTTTTTATCACGAAAGTTTCAAGGTCAAAAAAAGTTTTGACGTTCAAAAGTGCCTATATGAAATAAATTATTTGACTTGACTTGATTTGAACACAAGATGAGGTCTCAGAAACGACAAAATATCATGTCTGCTGGATTGCTTGGCCTAAAAACAAAAAAAAGCAATGTAGTTACGTCCCTCACTCTAGGGATGTCAGCCATCTTGGATTTGCGCCAATTTCGAGGGGCAACCGATGATCTTTACATACCTTGTCCAAATCGCCGAAACTACTTTCAGATGTTACAAAATTCATAGGATTCCAGAACATTTTGGAACATTCGAGAGGCATTCCTAGTTTCTGTATCATTTCCCTGCCGACTCTCCGTACGGTCCCCTGTGGTAGCTTTGTTACAATATTTATGTCGGAACTTAACGCAAAACATATTCTGTGCACTCGTACCTCCATTTACGTTGGATTTACCTTCTTCGTTATTTGGTTTAGTAAAAAAAATATCACTAAAAGTTTCTTCTTCAGTATTTGTAGCAATTTTTGGGTTTATTACCTCGTTATATTACGCCTCTCCTTTTAAAAAGCCTGTCTTTCGTAATTAAAGTTTAATCACTTTATTACTCCATCAAATAATTTTCTAGATTCTAACGTGTTTGGAATAATGGAAATGTGTTCTTAATTCCATGTTCGTAATAATTACAATACTTAATTGTGACTGATTAAGTAAAGTCATAAAGTTTACAACATATCGAAATGTTTAATGGGTGCCTATCCTAGGGTTATTTCCGTCATTATTCCACCTCAAAAATATCCACTTAACTATATAAACTGTGTACACTTTTACACCTAAATTACACCATCAAGCGTGCTGTTCAAACGGAACACATAAAAAGGAACAACACGTGAAGCCGTTAGTTTGGCACCCCCCTTAATAATAGGTGATTTGGCCTCCCTCTCGCCCACATATAGACACCGACATACATATTATGACCAGAATATCGAGACCTCTACCTGGCGAAAAATTCGGGAAACTTTTGGGAACTTTCGAGGTAGAAATTTCAAGGTGGGGCAGGTCTGTCTAGCCTGGTGATTTGGCGTGGATGCGTGCTTCCGAGCCATCTTGGAGGTTTCAGTCTAATGCCACTTGTATTGGACATTTTATTGTCACACGCTGCTAGTTTTCCGTGAGTTGTGAACCTCGAATTTAAGGAAGTATGTTCTCACTGACGTTTTTATAGGCACTAAACGTAAAATAAAAGTGAACTTTGAGTGTTTCTAAGTTTTGCGGTTTTTTTATTTCGGCTCTTATTTACTGCTGAGGTGTGAGCGTAAGAATGTTTCAATGAATTGGAAGGGAAAGCGATTGCCCCGATTGGTATGTAAAAATTTACGGTTGGTATGTAGGTTGCCTCAAAGAATAATTTGTTTATTTCAATTTGAATTCTAAGACAAATTGTTTGGGTAGGTAGAAACATTTTTGGTGAAACAAACCTAATTAAGTGAGAATTTTGAAGCGTACCGATCTAAGTTACTCCTCATTTAAATGCTAAGTTATAGTTTTATAGATAATTTCCTAGATATTTAGGTAGGTCATGCCACTCATAGTTTGGCACAGTCATACCCAACGAATTTTATCTATAAAATTCTTCCTCAACTATTCTTATGCCGAAAACTTAAAGAATCCGACAGAAGCTCCGAAATATATCCTACCCGATAACCGCAAAGAATTTAATAGACACATCAAACTGAAAACTTTGGGTCCTGCAATAAAATCTCCTTATTACGAACTTCGCTCCGACATTCGTTCCGAATATTTCAGAGAATAATTCCAAATAATTTCGTTGTTTTATTTTTTAATGCTTCCGCAGCAATCCGGGGCGTTCGGTCGTTTGCATAAATTACGTGTGAGTTTTATTAGACTTTGTGGTACATAGAAGTGTCGTTTTCTCAATTTTCCCGCCAATTTTTGGGTTACAAAATGGCTGCCGGCGCGTCGACACGCACAAACACGCACAGCCCTCACGCGATACGCATTCCCTTTCAGCTTTGTTGAATTATTTATTTGTTTTCAATACCTCTGATGCCGTCAATAAAAATTGTTAGTATCTTTGTCCGACACTGTGGTACAACACATTGCGATTCCGGATGCGAGTGGTGTTACGATTTTCGCAAGAAATATTGTCAGGACAACTTTGGCGACAGTAATTGTTCAGAGATAAATGTACGGTATGACTTTTTGTCGCTGCTTTTAATTGTATTTTGATTTGATATGATCTGTATTCTGTAATGTTTTATGTTGTGTATTTACGATATCTACTTAGGAGGAGCTCGTGGCTAAGTAACAACAGCCGCACTGGTCGATCCATCATGTTATGCTACGCTTGCCGGGGTTGGTCAGTGGATGGGTGACCATCTTTACATACCGAGAATCCTCCGTGCCTCGGAAAGCACGTTAAGCCGTTGGTCCCGGCTGTTATTCGTGGATCTTTGACAGTCGTTACGAGTCGTCAGAAGCGCGAAAGTCTGACACCAGTCTTACCAAGGGGTATCGTATTACCCAGTTACTGGGTTGTGGAGGTCAGATAGGCGGTCGCTCCATGTAAAATACTGGTATTCAGCTGCATCCGGTTAGACTGGAAGCCGACCCCAACATAGTTGGGAAAAGGCTGGGTAGATTGATTTACGATATCTACTTATTTTTTTTTAGATTTTATGCTGACCGAGATTTAAAGTCTCCTTGTATCTATTCATTCTCATTCTTCCGCTTGGATGTTGGAAAATATTCCACGAGAACTTATTACCGGGATAAATGTGTTTTCTATATTTACATACCTACTTTATTTCGCGCGGATCCCTAATAATTTTTCTAAAATAAAAGTTGTCGTCTGCTAGTGAAAGTCCCGTCAAAATCAGTCCAACCGGTTTGGAGATTAGCCGGAACAAACAGACAAAATGAGACAAAAAAAAGTAAAAAAAAGTTTTTTTTTGTTACACATTCATATGCATTTAGTAAATAGCTTTTATTTTGACGTTACAAACATACACTCCAATTTTATTTATTTGTATGTACCTATACAAATGTATTGTATAGGTAGATAATTAATCTTTCCCAAAATCTGTTATCGTTTCTCTTCCGAAAATCATAGTAAGTACATACTCCCCTAGTATTTCTCCTAACTTTTAGAACGAATACACTTCGAACAGTTTACTTGTATCCCCCTTTTTATCGATTCGATCAAAAACCTTATCCCCTATGGATCAGAATCCGTCAAGTGCGAAACTCAAATATTTGCAGCGAAAGTTTGACCAAAACAGAGGTGCAGAACATTTGACACTTTTTACATGTAGCGAGGGAGCTTGGTCAATACTGGCCGCAAATAGATTAGCTGTGTTTACGATGGGTTCTCGATTTACGATAGTGAGAAATATAATGTTGAGACTATGGAGTTCAAGGGAATTATAAAAATATTGATGAAATAAAATATAAGTAAACTGAGGAGTATAATATAAATATATATATATTGGCGGATATAATTGATAGCTCGATGGGAAAGAGATGGATTTTCTTTTAAATGACTATTTTACGACAGTTCTCATACTTTTCTAAAAACTCTACTGGCAGTTTCAAAGACCATTCTTTCTGCTTTCATAATTTTCTTCTTCCTTTTGACATAATTTACCAGATTGGCAGTTGTCTGCATATAAACTCTTTCATTACAGGTCTTATTAAAACAATTGACACTTAGAAGTGAGTTTTCAATAGTAGCGACATTGGTAGTGAAGTGCCAAATCAATGTATTTAATCCCAACTTGATCCAAGACAAATATTTGATCCAACTCGGGCGTGCAAACATTTGCAAAGTATCGCGTGTTGTGGGAACTGCACATGCACTTACAGTTTTTTTTTTCCTTTTTTTTAACAAAGCCTTTAAATATTGTGAAATATAATTTTTCTTCTCGTTAGAGACGCGCAAAAATTCTTTAAAAAAATCTGTGAATTTTGTGTCCCGACTGATATTACCGGGAGTTGTCAGTCTTGGGTGAACAGGTGACTTCTAAGTGTGAACCAACGTCGCCCTCATCATCACAGTACTGTCAAATCTACATAATACTTAATACTAATATAATATATATTATATATTATTTATATTATAAAGAGGTAAAATTTGTTTGTTTGATTGTAAGTAGGGGGTAATCTCCGGAACTGCTAGACGGATTTGAAAAATTATGTTTGCATTGGATAGCCCAACTCTTGAGGAAGGTTATGTAATATCAGGCTACGACCCTAAGGAGCCGAGCACAAAGAAAAAAGTTAGAAATAACGCTAAGCGAAAACGAAGTAATAGCGCGGGCGGGCGATGCGATGCGACACGGTGGGTGAGGGGCTGAAAATTCACGCGGATATATTAAAAACTATTATATAATATTAAAATATATTAAAAAAAAAGATATTGATACCGGAGCTATAATATATTTTCTGTTACTTTAAGAAGCAGACGGAGCTGCCTTTATATTATTATCCTCATATATTGAGAGCTCAAAGGCAATACTTATCTTCTATCTATTCCGCGTTGTTGTTCTAAATTGCGCAACAGATTTGATGAGGTTTTAACCATCGTTTAGAGAAATTATTCCAGAAGGTTTATGTGTGAAGGCTTGTGCAGACCAGCGCGACTTGTCGCGCGACGCGACACGAACAATACAATTTTTAAGAAAACTTCACAGTATAACAATAACCGGTGTCGCGTCGCGCGACAAGTCGCGCTGGTCTGCACAAGCCTTAAAATACGTTAACATTAACGTTTCATTTAACTCGATGTTTTGTCAAGTCGTAAAAACCGTGCGAAGCAGGAGCGGTTCGCTAGTATGTTATACTCCACTATCGCACATACCTACCTAATCTATACCTAATTGCAATAGACTGAACACCACTTACTGAGGAATATTAAAAAAATATACCAGCCGCCGATTGGCTGGCTAACCATCAACCGTCACCGATGCTATACGATCCAGCAAGTTATTGCAATTAAATTTCCTTTCAAATGGCTTCAAATGACTGCGACTCTCCTAGGCGAATTCCTTATAAAGCGTGACTTGCATGAAAAGTCTCGTTGCATTCATACTTCTATTTTTATTGAGAAATTGTTTCCGTTTTTGTGTGTGTCAGTTTGTGACGTTTACGTGGCTTGGCGGGAACGATTTTGATGATAAAGCTGACGTCCCTTCGACGCGGCGCTAGTGTCTATGTCATTGCATTAAATAAATGTAGTTCCACAATTTTCCGCGGGCCTTCTTACGTGGCGCGCACTCTAAAGACAAAAAATGAATATGACATTCCCGTTATCGACACTCTCACTATCTTACACAAGTAACTAAGTAATAAAATAATCCTATAAAAGTATAAAACACAACGTTTAAATCTCACACTATACTATCTTCTGTCAAACATTCCGCGAACCATAGACACGCGGAAACAACCGGGATATTGTTTTTAAAACTAGTGCTGTCCACACTTGCACACGTATAGATCGACCGCAGCGAGTCCCGCCCGGATTACGGCACTAGCCTATCGATTACGTCACCGAAGCCCTAATCCGAGACGAGAACTATTGAGGGCTGCCACAGGAGAAAAAAAAAGTAATTTGATGATGCATTTTTGGGATAAGTTTTAAGAAGTTCTAATATAGTGAATATCTGGTTTATAGATACCTATTTATATAAGCAGGTTGGATTACCAGAAGAAGAGAGAAGAAAATGGGATAAACTTAAAACTGCATTTCATGCAGAACCGGTGCGCCAGTTGCCAGAAAGCATTGCCGTATTCTGTGAAATTCAGTAGGCAAAGAGTCGCTAAGCAGAGAACATTGCAAAGGAGTTTAGAAAATGGACGATGCGTGGGAATAGTAGTTTTTTTTTTTTTTTGAACTCGTATAGGTAATACAAATTGCAGCCATAAACCACGAACAGGTAACGATACCTCTTTAACAATTCCTCTTTCTGTCGCATTCATAAATTAATTCTAATTACACCTCTGAACCCTGACGAGTTACAAAATTACGATTAGTGCTAAAGCCAAGTATGGCATAAACTGCGACAGGTAATTTAGAGCGGTATTGAAACCAGCTTGATGAATCAACACAGAGTAACTAGTCGTATTTATTACATGCGGTGGTTCATCGTTTTTGACATTGACAGGTTTAAAACGCAGCTCGAGACATTAGCCCTGACAATCTCGCCGCAAGGCCTTCATCTTGGTATACTGTATGGAGTTAGACTGTGGTATTAATGATGTAAAAAAGGGCATTGTTTATTTGTCAAATACAAAATTCAAATATTCTTATTTATTTATCAGTTTATGTACACACATATAAATTAATATATTCTTCTTAATATAGTAACAATATAAGTACGTAATATAATGTATAATGTGTTAAAGTAGATCAGCTATCTAATTACGCAACACATTTTCGTAAACGATTTCGACTAATTTCATTTTGACAGTTCAACAACATTCATTGCGATTTATACGTTATTGAGCAGATATTTTCTTCGAACTTATGAAGCAATGGATTAGCAATATGTTACAAAATGATCCTATTCTGATTGATTGTGTATTACGCAATTAGGGGACCTACTGTTTCTTATAATTTATTAAATAAGTTTTAAGTCTTGTACCCAACTAATAATCAACTAAGCCTAAGCCTATCGAAGTGTGAAACTGCTGGTTCCTTTTCCTCAAGGACTTAAGTTAAAAAAAATGCGGGGCAGTTCTTGCGGACTGCCGATAGAAGTGAAAACTACGTAACTTGTGAATTGTATATCTATGTACATATACATACATATAGCTCATGGGAAGCGTGCGGTGACGATGACGCGAGTTCCATGATTTTTGTTCACCCAAAAAGTGCTCAACGTGCCTAAAGAAGTTTTCACTTCAAAAACTTTTTAAACTTTGACAACCCTACAAGCCCGAACAAGTAGTAAAACATAAGGGCGTGTGTACACGCTATCGTTTGAAAAACGGCTGTGTTTACACTGCGCGTATGACCCCAGCTTGGGTCAGATGACAAATGGACAACTAGTAATGTTATACCCATACTATTTTGTATCTATTCGTGTCAACAAGAATCTTGTTTGATAGGTCAGTTAAGTTATATGGTAATAAGAATTAAGTGCTGTTTTGTTGTCTATGCCTTCACGATCATATTAAATTGACATTGTTTACCCGTCGTGGTCGGTTGGATGAGTGGAAAGTCGAGCTAAAATTCGACTGAATTAAAGTTTTGTTTTCCCTACTATTAATGGGGATGCAAAATCAAATTGACTTACGTTTTTTGCAATTTGCAAGTCACTTGTATCTTAATTAAAATACAATTCGCGACTGTAACAAATATGGCTTCACAGAATTATAATCATTAGAACCAGCAATACAACTCCTAATGTTAGAATAATCCTAAAATGTCTTGATTTCATGAAATAGTCATTAAATAGGATTATATGAACTTAGAGAGTTGTATTGATGATTTTTATGATTATAATTCTATAAATAAATATTGGATACGGCCGCGAATCATATTTAGATCAACATACAACCTGATACTGACCTGTAAATTGCAAAAAACGTAAGAAAATTTGAAATTCGCGGGCTAACCTGACGCTTTTTAGGAGAATTTATGTTCTAGAATTCTAGAATTTCTAGATATACGGCTACGACTTATCATCAGCCTGTAGCCCTTACCCCAATTTAGGATCGATTCAAAATGTCCTCTACTTCTACTACCCATCTCAATTATCCCCCGTCTAAGTAGATATTTCCGTTATGGTCGTAAAAATCATTAGTTAGGTACCTACTACCTTCCTGCTACCAATTAAGACTTTGACCCCTTTAACAAAAAAATATAGGCCAGCTGCTAGAAAATAGAAAAGAAAATCAAATTATAATTTGACCAAGGTGTAAAAAGCCGGAAAAATCCAATCAAAAGAAAAATCCTCAAAAAATCTTGTCGGGTACCTAATGTTATAAACTTAATAAACAAAAAAATTAAAGCGTCCAATCAACTCGAAATCCGAAAGCGCCGTTTTATCACTGGCCAGTATCAACTTTTATGATTTTTAATCAACTTAAAATTATTTGAAAACCGAACTGGCGCCAGCGGTAATCAAGGTGTACCGAAAAGCGGGTTTTTGCAAGGGATTACAGTGTTCACATGAGAAAATACTTTGTATGGGTAAAAATAAGGTAAAAATGTACCTTTGAGGAGTACTATTGTACTACAATGAAGGTTTTTTAGATAATGGCGAATAAGTCTCGAAGAAAGGGTTGAAGTTTGCGCTCCTTGGATTAAGATGTCTTGATTTTTTTTTTGAGAGTACGTCTTTTTTTTTTGTCAAAAAAATGTCTTTGTTAAAAGATTTGTTTCGGAATTCCTTTGATGAACATAATCAGATCGAGTTGGAGTTTGCCGAAAACTCAACGACATTGTCAATATCAATTTATTATTAGGTACTTACTTGAATAGTTTCTAGCATCTATGTATTTTTTTGTGTGTCGTTTCTTGTGTGAGGACTCCCTTTAATTTTTATTAACTTTATTTTTGTTGTTATAGCGGCAATACAAATACACAATCTGTGAAAATTTCAACTGCCTACCTATTACGTTTCATGAGATACAGCCCACTGACAGACGGACGGACGGACAGACTGCGGAGGCTTAGTAATAGGGTTCCGTTTGAAGGCTTGTGCAGACCAGCGCGACTTGTCGCGCGACGCGACGTGAACAATACAATTTCTAAGAAAACTTCACAGTATAACAATAATCGGTGTCGCGCGATAAGTCCGCTGGTCTGCACAAGCCTTGACACGTTTCGGGTACGGAAACCAAAAAATGCCAAAACTCACACCCATACATTTCACCTCACCCATTCGCAAAACAACTCTTTGTTCCAAGATACCTATTCTCAAAACCGCGAACCGCACCGCTCGATAATTAATCCAGTGGAACATTATCGAACCGTTAAGACGATAGATAGCCCCTTCGCAAGATTTTATCGCCCTTAATAGAGAACAATTCGGTGGGGCTGTGCATATCGCCTGAATGGCTACCAAAGGACATCACCTTTTGATCAATAACTGTATATAAATTACGCAGCATATGGCCCTTCCCTGCTTGAGCGAGCAACGGCCTAGCCTTTGTAGCCCTATTTGTATATATTCCTGTTTATATGAACGTAAAGTTTGCTTGCGTAAGTTACAGAAATAGTCGAAAGTTGAAGAAAAAGAAGCCTTAGACTTGGTCGATTAAATTTTTTGTTTGTAATTGAGCAATTGGTTAAGTAGCTTGTTAAGGAAAAGTTTCTAAGAATTTTTAGGGAGTCTTGGGAGCTCCTTGTGTTATGTAATGGTTTAACGAACTTTTGACTTCATAAGGTCATTCACGATGTAGAAAAGTTTTACTACGCAACATTCAACAGTCTTTTCTTTGCTTTTCAAGTTTTTTTTTGGTTGGACTTAAGAAACTGCGCGTTTGAAAACGTTGTTAGACTATTAGGTATATTCTTCAATTCAGCATCAATTATCTTTTACTCTCTTACTGAATATCAAAATTCAATGTATACACGAATTTTAACCGATAGCCAAAAAAGTCTATCACCATTTTTTTTCTAGATACAGATGTGCAGATGGACAAAGCGCTACTTGAAAAGAATTTAACGCACGAAAACCTTAAGCCATAGACAATTAATACCCTACATCGACGTATTAAAGCTACCTCAGTACGTATTAAAAGTAACCTCCATTCTGAAGATGTTTTTCGCAAAAACTTTTGGGAACAGACCCCCGATTAGTGTGTTGAATAGACTTGATACTTGTGTATCTTTTGTAGTAGAATCAAGATGTTTTGATGTTATTAGAAATGATGAGCTGGCTTTTTGAGTGGTATCAGACTGTCATTATAGAAAACTAGCTGCACCCGTGGTTTCACCCGTATAAGTCTGGATCCCGAAGGAATACCGGGATAAAAAGTATCCTATGTACTAACTCAGGTCATGGTTTACCCATGTGCCAAATTTCATGCAAATCTATTCAGCCGTTTTAGCGTGTTAGCGTAACAAACAAACAAACTCACTTTCGCATTTGTACCATTTGTTAGGTTATTGATGATTTTGCGGTGACAAAATACTCCTAATTCAGAAACGCGCTTAGGACTCGGATTTACAAGTTGGTTCGAATCCAGACAGGTGCTTTACTTTGTGTAAATTATTTCATCACCCTCTCAAAACAATGAAAGAAAAACATCGTGAGGAAACCGGCATGTCCTAGAACCAAACATTCGAAGACATGTGACATCTACCAACCCGCACTGGGCCCGCGTTTTAGATTATGGCACTCTCGAAGAGAGGAGGCCACTGTCCCAACAGTGGGAACATTATAGGTAATTATGTTATGCATACTTGAGCCAAGTAAAAACCATAATTGTATGTATAGTAGCTAGGTCAGTAGGTAACGACATGCGTCAGACTACGTAAGGCGCCAGTGAATGCAAAGCGTAGAGTTCATTTTATTTGCTCAAACACCGCTTTATATAACCCTAATTTGCCCACAAAGAAAAAAGTACTATAAGTACTAATAAAATGATAAAATTTTTAAGTATAATAATTTTTATAATTCCTTTTTGTTTTATAAAAAATATATTTTGAAGATATAGTGGTCCAATATAGGTACTAACGAAGAACGTCATATCTAAGCAGTTTGAAAACAAAATCCCGTGAACACGATAACCACATGTGTTATCGCCCCGGTTCTATGGCGGGCGAGCGCTGCAAGCAGAAATAGTCCTTACGGTGTATAGACATGAACTTCTTCGATGGTACCATACAATTGAAGAGTCTGTTTGTAATGTCAAAATAACAACTTTTCACTTAATTAATATGAAAGTGTATACGATACTTATAACAAAAAAACAATTTTATTTTTTTTTGTTGGCTCTCTGTCAATCTGTTTGTTCCGCCTAATCTCCGAAACGGCTGGAACTATTTTGACGGGACTTTCACTGGCAGAAAAGTAGTAACTTGAGACTTATTTTATTTTACATAAATAATGAAGGTCAGCGCGAGCGAAGCCGCGGGAAGTAGCTAGTCATTCATAAGACCCTTTACGATTGAAATATTTATACCTATAATTAATGGGGTACCCATTAAACCACAATGATTGATAAAAGGCATCGGCAATAATATAATTAAACGCTTTTTGCGATGTTTAAGTCTAAAAGTCGCCACGCCAATCTCGGTTGTTAGCACTACAATAAAAGAGCCGCAGACTGTAAGGACGCAGACACATTGGACGTGGCGCGGCGCGTTTTTATGCGACAATATAATATGCAATTGCATATTTTACAAGGTAAAATCAACTATAATAACATTCATCAGAGTTTTCTTCCTTTTAAGACTTTTAAAAACCAAAATTTCTTGAGTCTTCTCAAGAACCACTCAACAAATCAATGGTGTTAAAACGTTGAATTTAAAGAGTGTTTAATTCCTTCCATATCTAAGTTCGAGCAATAGAAATAGGGGATGCTAATTCTTATGACTTACTTTATAACCGATGCTACAGAACATCTTTACTAATTACAAGTATAAAAACTGCCCAACTTTCCGAATGTTTCAGTCCAAAAATTTACAAAATAGTAGCCATTCTACATCACCAAATTAAAAGAAAAAACCGCAACCCAGACATTGAAATGACTAAACAAATCGCCAGTACCCGATTCTGGCGGCTTACTTAGCCCGCGTTGCCCGCGTCGGTCATAAAATTAAGGGTGTTGTAAATAACCAGGATTGCCGTCAATATATTCACGGCTTGATTCACGACAGAGGTCCCGAGCGTTTGTTTTTAAATTTTTATTAGCGACTAGAGATACGATCTGTCAAATGGTTGGTACTTAATTAGTTTGTGAATCGGCTAATGGGTTATGCTTTAGAGCGAGATTCCTTTGAGGTTACGTTTTGATTTGGGCCGACTGTCTCAAAAAGGGGGGTTAATGTTTTTTTTTTTTAAAGGTAAGTACTGAGATCATCTTAATTTCTATTACAAATCAAATTTGAGGCCGGTTGATGGCAATAGGCTTGCTCAGAGTTAAATATAACTGGAGAAATGGTAGGTAAGTACTAAGTACACCTTTGCCTTACCTTTTGGAGAAAACAGGCGTGATGTTATGGTACCAAAGCCTCAAGCTCTTTTTCAATACAGGTCATAATTAAAAATAATTATTAACCTCTGACTAAGGCCTTGTCCACACTAGTCAACAAGCTATAGTTTTTTTTGTAGGTCACTTTTGCCGAACACTTGTAAGTACCGAGAATTTATGTAAAAAAACTAGTGGACGAAGTCAGGGTTGTCACTAGTTTTCCAACGATATTTATGAAAGCAAGTAATTTTGTAAAGCGATCGCTGCCTGTAGTTAACAGGCGGCCATCGCTTTACAAAATTACATCTAGACCAATTAGTCGACATACACTTCATAGATAATTGAAAATTATTAAGTTATCAAACGTTATTACGAAGTGTATATTATTATATAGTTTCGCCCTGTTATTTTATTGGCTTAGTTTAGCCATAAATATGCAAAGGATCTCTTTATTTATGTATATTGCTTACCTTATAGTTTTTCGTACCTAATAATTTGTAGCGAATTGCTAGATTTTACTATCGTAGATCGTACCAAAATGTTTGTTTTTCAACATTGGTCATAACCAGTGATCGGAGTAGGTAGATTGAACTGGGGTCATTGATCCGAAACGTATATATTACTATGGACATTCCTCCGGAATTGGTGGGTTATTAAAAAAAAACCGAAACTTATGTAGGAATTGTATTCTGCTAGAGTGGAAGGAGTCATTTGATGATTTGCCATCCTCAAAAAAAAGGTAGGAATTGTAATAAAATGAGCAATTTTATTCTTTATTATTCTTCCTATTTTTTTTTTTGTCACGATTTGACAAACCCCAACGACCAATCAGAACAAAGGATCATGGGTGGTACAGTAGTAATAATATCACTACCAACATTAACAATATTTAATTGAATCCGGAAATACCGGAATTACTTTCCGGAAAAATGGCTTATCCATGTTATTCTTTCTGTGTGCATTTATGATACAAGTACTAAAAATCAATCTACCTACTCCGATCACTGGTCATAACACATACATACACACATACTAACTTCATTAAGGTAGGGTAAAGGCTCCCACAAACAGGCGCGACGCGACGGTGCGACGCGATTCTCGTAGAACAGTTTCCATGAAGTTTTCATAGAAATTGTTCTACTATAGTCGCGTCGCGCTATCGTGTCGCGCCTGGCTGCGTTTCTACATTATTCGTGTGAACCTCACAAAAGGAAAAAAATAATATTTTTTTCTTACCGCTCTACAACACCTCTTTGTTCGAAATTTGAACCGAATGTTTTTTAAGCACATCCCAAAACGTAAACAGCCTAATATTCCAAATTAATCTTTACTAACGATTGTTTCGATAATATCGGTATGAAATATCGATGGTCGTCCGAAAATCGGCATGTTCGTCAGACCAGGGGACGAAAAAATTTCAAAACAAAACACATCTATCTTGTCAAGCTGTTTTACCGTTTTTTTTTACTGAATGAGCCAGTTTTGGAGATAGAAAACAATAGACGCGTCTTTTAGTTATAAGGTTGGATTGAAAAAGTCCGATTTCCGTTAATTGGAAAAAAGTAAGCTCTAAAACCAAAACCCGACTAAGTATTGAAAAATCACGCTCTAAAAATTATGAAACAAGAAAATATTGTCATTTGAAATTGATGTAAAATTTATCGTCTATTAAATAAACAACTTACAAGTAATATATTTTACAGGAACTAGAGATTTCAACATGTTTTATTATCACAACAAAACATGTTGAAATCTCTAGTTCCTGTCAAACATTACATGGAATGAAATTCAAATGTTTTGTTGTGAATGTTTCACCAGTGCAAACGCACAGTAACAAAACAATACATTCTAACAGTAGTAAGTGATCTTAGCTTTAGGGCATAGTGGCATACGACCACGGTTATCCTCTCAGGAACTAGAGATTTCAACATGTTTTATTGTGATAATAAAACATGTTGAAATCTCTAGTTCCTGTCAAACATTGCATGGAATGAAATTCAAATGTTTGGTTGTGAATGTTTCACCAGTGCAAACGCACAGTTAGGGTAGGGTGGCATTTTTTGTAACTTTATAGATTGCATTGCACTATGTAGGTAAGGATTAAGCATTAAGTACATCAGTAAAAGAGAGGTTTTTTACTTAATTTACACATCCTTTAACAAACGGAACCTCAAATACAATACATTCATATGCGACAGATGAAAAATACGAAAATATACATCACTCGTGTCGAGGTAGTCAGCTGTTGTCAAAATTCTACGCATACCTCTCCGCGACCGTCGTTATTTCAATTACCTTCGCCCCTCGTCAAAGACAAAAGGCCTGACATCCAGAAAAAAAAAAGAAACAAAAAACCCAAGCGCCCATCGAGCGAATTAAAAAAACAATTGTGTTATCTATGATTGGATCGCGGTCGTGTAAACGGTCAAGTGTAAGTTACTAAAAGATCCCGCCTTTTACTTTACAGTAGCCTCTTTTTGTTTTTTGAAAATGGACTGCGCAATTTTTTTCTTAACTCGTAATTGGATTTTGGGTGGTTCCTATTTTGAATGGAAATGGGTTGTCCCGAAATCTAATTGAAGAGATTGACAGTTCTTACGTTCCAATTTTGACAGATGGTTCATTTTGGAGCCAATGTTCTTGTCAAATTAAAATATGACGGGTTATGACAGGTTATGGTTGGTGTTCATCACCAATTTTTTTAATAAATGCAGTTTTAGATCAAGAAACATGTAAGTCAATCGAGCAGACATAAAAACCGACAAAATGTCAGCACATCCGCAACTCATAACACATAAATAACAATAAAATGTTCCGAAATCAAAACCTGTCACACAACCATAAAACTCCCTATCAACACGCTATAAAAAAAAACTTTATACATCTGAAGTGCGCTTAACATGGCGATAATCTATTGAACTAAGGCAAGATGATGGGCACCCAATGTAAATATCAGTAATAGCCGTAACAGACACAAAGGGACCCCGCAGACAACTCCAGGGGTCCTGCCCAACCTCGTTTTAATTATAATATCACCCACATTATAAAGTTTTTGTTGAAAAAGTTACAAAAAAGAAACAGACTGCTACTTTTCGGATGCGGTTTAATGCTATTGTCGGTAACAATTTTTGTGTATAATTGTTCGTTCGTGATCAAAAGGAGCATGAAGTGGAAAGTATTTGTAGGCTTTGGAACAGTGAAGGTTTGGTAAAGGAGCTGAACTTTGGGCTTTAGAATCGATGTCTGTTTTGAAAAATATTTGGAGTGGCTTCTTTTAAACTTTTATCAATTATGTATTAGCCCTATATTTTGTTTAAGGCGGCAGCAGAAGATGGACAATTTGGAATCGTATGGAAATTTTGTTCTTCGTGCGCGTTAGATTTCCATACGATTCCAAAGTGTTCGCAGACAAATTGTCTGCTCAGCGCCTAAGAAGCTAACACCAGACGAAATTGTGTCCAAAAAGTTCTGTGATGTTATTTTAAACAGACTTTTTTTGGGAATAACCGTCGCGCTCTGAAGGGTCAGACGGGCTTCACTTATTCGTATAGGCAAATCTAGTAACACTCCATTGGTCTTAGGAGTCAAACTCAGCGACTAATTAATTAGAATGATGAAATATAGAAAAATATACTAAATTATTAATGTAAAATGGTTCAGCCCCTTTCCTTTACAATTCCGTAGCTAAAAAAGAAGTCGGTACTCACGAAACCGTGCTTGTCACTTATGTTGTTCGTCAGTTTGAGTTTGTGGAATGACACCACCTTCTGCATCCACTGCTCGCCTGTCGAGGGCGAGTCAGGGTGGATGTACATCCTCTTCGGCATCTCAGGGTCCGCCTTCCCGGCCACCATCCACCGACTCCGAAAACAAACGTACAAAGTCAAGAACACCAAATAAAAAACCTTCTAATTGACTTACCTAATCAACCAATCAAATCAATCAAAAAATTCTTCCCATAATCGTAGGAAAGTATTGACCGATTGACATGATTTTTTTAATAGTTCATTAGTAGAAAACTTCGTATCAACATTGTTTTAATTGATTGATTATTGGCATTAAGAAATCAATTTCGAATTTGGCAATATAATGAATTTTATGGAAGCAATCTATGTCCTCGTTTCTAAAGCGTTAGACATGCACTAAGATACTAATGATGGTGAAATACATGCTGTAAGTAAGACAAATAAGCCATTACGTTCTACAGACAACAGTGCTTAAGAAACAATGTGAATGAAAGATCTGCGTGTAACGATTATTCGTACCGAAATGTCAAAAGAAAATGTATGTAAATTGTAACAGAATATGATAATGTGGTCTTAAAAAGTGGACTTGAATCCTCAACGATGGAATCTCGTCGCAAAATGTAACTCGAAAAGAAATGAATGCAGAAAAGACAGTAAAAATGGTTGATGTATGTCCCGGGTCCTAATATTCTGAACGCAGATCTCCAATAACACATATCATAATTGCAACAATACGCATGCTTCTTGCCTCTCGTTTATGTCAACGAATTACATTAAAATAAGATCAACTATCTTAGCCCCTTCATCTACGATTTTTCTTATTTTAATTTAATTCCATCTCTTTATTTATACCTGTTGTGGAATTTGTATCTGCAATCGTCGGCAGCTACGATGTCCATTAGCAAAATGTATTTTGCTTTTTTATCAAGACCAGAAACGCGGAGTTTGTAGGCAGGAAACATACGTCTGCAAGCAATCGAGAGAAAAACATGGGTTGGGACTTGTTCTTTTGCGACAACGATTTGACATCACGTCGATTGTGAGACATGTTGTTGAACTAGTTTCACTTTTTATGTTCAAGTACTGAGAAACGCGTGTTTAGCTTGTGATCTTACGCCGTGTTAATTAGATTTTATTCATTATATGTCGCCCATATAATCTAGTGACCGACAGACTATTGGCTACTGGATTATCCGTTAGAGTGCTTGCGTTTCGTGTTCTTTTTCGACTAATCAGTGAGACATGACGAGGTGTTATAAAGCATTTGAGACCCACAAAAAGCCCATGTTTCCGCCACAAAGGACCAAAAATGGCGAGGTCCATATCCACAAGACAGTGCAAAACCGCACAATGTCCATTGTGCGGTTTTGCACTGTCGCGAAATCGTGACCGACGCACGTGATCAAATGCAGTGTTACACCATCTTACACGAATACTTCCAACGATACAAGCGTCCAAGAAAAAACCGTCTGCATCTCGTTTAGAATCCCATCTCGTAATTGGTAAGTAATTTATGTACGAAAGATTTGTAATAATTAATTACCATATTAACGGCGCTAGGCGGCCGCCTTTGTCGGCGTCTGTATCGGTTTACGGCTGACTCACAGTCGCATTTTGGACCGGAATGCTCGGGTCGTATTAATTAACGGATATTAAATCGAAGTTTATCGGCCGCATCTCGATGTTGCCAAACCTGCGGCCGTTCGATACCCGACGTCGATCGGACGGAAAGCGGAGGAACGAACCTTATCGCGGCTTGTCATCGGGAATCAAACAATGTACGATCAAATAAGATGATTATCGATTTCAGATGCAGCTCTGAGGGATGTTCACAACACCCGGAAGACTCGTTGTGTTTTTTGTCCCCAAGATCTCCCAAGGAGATTGTCGCCGCGAGTTCAGCTCCAATTTTGGTTAATTTGGGAGAACAGTACGAGTCGCGGCGGTATTTCTCACCTCTGGTGTCGGCCCGGCTTTTTACATTACCGCTGCGGCGTTTGAGACAAAGATATTTTAATGATATTACCCATTGGATGCGAGTTGAATCCTTAATCGTCGGATCCTGATAGTGTCCAGTTGTCGTGTGATGTCGTTGCCCTTAAATTAAGCGTGTTTCGTACAAATTGTCTGGGCGCAATTAACGAACGCATCGGAATCGTTTCGTGATGGGAACTAGTGCATTGCGTGGGGAGAATCACAAGCTAAATGAAAACAAGCGTGTAACGGAACGCTGTTAAAATGGAATGAGCATCTCCAATCAACGGTGATATCTATAAACGTGATGCCGACAATCTGGCGTCAGTCTGACGCCAAATTCTCGGTCCATGTACATTGAGAAGCAGACACGTGAAGACGAGGATGGTGATGTAGTCCAGCAGGCAATGAATGTGGGTCTACCTGTTGTGGAACTTATATCTGTAGTCGTCAGCGGCGACGATGTCCAGGAGGAGGATGTATTTGGCCTTCGCGTCTAGTCCTGAGACGCGGAACTTCATTTGTGGGAACATTTGTCTGTAAATTGCAAGTTTTGCTGTATAACATACTTGTGGTATGGTTGGTTGCAAGTTTTATTAAGGGAGCTTGCTGCAAAGAAAGGTATACAAATAACTTATATCTAAGTAGTTCAAAATTTTGAAATCGTTGTCGCTCGCTACTTTTACCTTACCAAAGCCTATCACAAATATATTTTGTGTGTTATGATATGAACCTGACTAAACATAATATGAGAGACGATTGTTAATGTTATTGTTGACGAAGTAAAAGAAGTGGTATTTCTCTTAAATCACCTTTTAATTGTCTCAATACGATGTCGTGAGATGACTTGCATCACAATAATTATGTCGCCTTCGCAATTGTGCACTTCATTGTGATCTCCTACTTGCAAGTCTTGCAACGTTGACATCATCATCAAATGTGCATCCAGGAAGCGCAAAGCTTATCGAATAAGGATAATCAGAGGCTGGTCAACTCATTAGCCTCTTATTTATAGGCTTTACGTGATGAACACCGCAATGTTTCGTCGACAGCCTGATAGATGTCGTGCCTCGCAAACATGTGTTTTGAATACTGATTTTATAACAACGCTCTTAGTATCTTCATCTCTTTCTTTAGTATTAATGAAGATAAAGATGGAAATGTTTTCACCGTTTTATTAGCTATCTTTTAGCATCTGATTTTGAACACTGAGTGAATTTTGAAATCTTGTGTTAGTACATCCGCTTACGGTGTTTTTTTTACAAGTAATTGGTGTTTTAGTATAGTGTACTGTTACTCGACCTCGAGTCATTTAGATCCTTCTACTTCTCCGTGTTATTAAGACTTTTTATCTACTTACATACAAATGATTTTATATGGATGATCGCTTTATTTCGTTTGACAATTCTATAGTACTTACTACCTACCTATAGTACAGTGCTTCCAATGACATACGTGGCATGTAAGATGTTGTATTATGGTATTATGATGACCCGTTGCGTGACTTGTATTGCAACAGCATAAGGTTCCAATTAGAATGCTTTATTTACCCAAGTACATTACCTATTAGCAGTAGTAAAATAACCTTTTAAACAACCGATTAACATCAGTTTCTCCGTCTAATCAAATGGTTATACCTAAGCTAATCAAATTAGAATCGGAATCGATCGATACATAATTAATTAGATATTTTTGCAATATTTTATAGTTCTCGTTAACGTAGCGACATCAACTAGACAGGTATTATTTATGGGAGCAGGTCTGTCAATAAAAAGATAATTTATGGTTTCTTTGACGTGTTGACGAGAATAAACGTCGATTATCAGCTGTTTGATTACATGTTTATATACTGAGTAGGTTTCGATGTCTTTAGTTTATTGTTCAGGTGTTGGAAAGAATATATTATAACTACGAGGTAAGCTTACCAAAATGGTGAAAGGAATATCTGATTATATCATCAACATATACACTTTTGAAAAAAATACAGTTATTTTGGTGTTACGCGTTATTTCTGTCCGTGGGGCCTATATTTTGCTCAAAATGGCGGCTACAAAGGTGTACTAACCAAGGCGTAGGTATATCAAGCAAAGGACTACTTCTACTTACCTACTATAGCATTTGGTAAAAGGCAGAGGAAAACTCTAACCTATTAATTACTGTTTTTGCCTGATTTCTTCTTCAGCGAAGGTGTTCTTGGCTGGCAAAGTGTGAACTGAACAGTTTGTAGGACTAAAATAACCATTCATTATCAATTAATTAATAACTAAGGAGCCGTTAGCAAAACATCTCTTTTTAATAAAAGCAGCTAGTTATAAGTTGTAACTCAATACAAACGTTGTCGCTTGCAACCGCGAGTAACTTAATACGACTCGTCGTAAGTAGTAGACTAAACCTGTAGTTTGTGACTATATTGAACACGTTAATACGCTGATTTTGAGAACGAAAGGATGAAACGGTTTTAAGAGTAGCATCCTTATAATGTTAGGTGCGTTCTCCTATTGAAGCAGATTGTTTAGAAGAAAATATTTTATCCTTCATCAAGACTTAATATTTTGTGCGATTTCTGCAATTAAAAGTACTCAACGCCACGCTGATTGGAGAGAAGACCAAAGGCAATATATAAGTTTAAAATGACAAATATGAGTTATGGCAGGAGACGAACAAGAAAAATGACAAGATGAATGACTTGACTTGACAGCTAATGCACTAGGAAGTGGTGAAGGGTGGGCGTTTTGGGGGACTGTCTTATGTAATTTTGACGTTCGAAAAGTGCTGATTCTCAGCCTAGTTTGAATAAATGACTTTTGAATTTTGTACGAAAGGACCTGAGCAAAGATCAATACCGCAGACAAACGTCACAGACAGTTAACTGTCTGTGATAAAAAATAAAAAACTTTAACCGTAGTACGTTACATAAGCAGGTCTAACTGTTTGGACATCTTGAAGATATGTTTGAACAAATTGAAGATAATATTATTATGAGAATTATTGCAGCAAAATGTTGTAGTTTCATGCGCCTAATCCTTTTATTAAAAGAAATAGAATGATATAGTGGTTAATTTTTACCCAAGAATCATATGACACTATAATAACCGACTATTACTTACAATCATGCATTTCCAACTCATAAATTCTAAAAACAGCTCCCTTTTCCGCACTTATGTACCAGCATTGATACGGCAAGGCTATCATTATGAAACCAGTCATAACATTGAACGGTGCAAAATTATAGCGATTGTCAATCAAATGTCAAACAGTAGCTCGTTCACACTTCAAAGAAACCTTTCTTTACTGAGAATTTTATCTTTAAAAGATAAATGAAGAAGGGACTATTGATTAATTAATTATTGATTCGTAATTCGATTTATTGCGGAATTTGTGTGTGGTATTTTGTAGTTATGGTCTCTATTTGATATTTGCTTAAAATGGACGTGTTGTCATAATATTTTTGTTTTATTTCTTCTTGTTTTAATTTTGGTGTAAAATAATAAGTTTGCAAGAGTGCCTATTTTGAATTGATATGTAAGATAAGAATGAATTGGTCAGATTTTATGGTTTAAGTTTGGAATAGTGTACCCTTTTGTGAGGCATAAGGACCGTCAATTCTAAAGTTAGTAGGGAAAGTAGTATAACAGTAAAAAAACCGGCTAAATGAGAGTCGGATTCGCCTATCAAGAATTCCGTACCACCGTACAATATAAGCTTATACGAGTAGCAAAAACTATTTTTTTTCTTATTATTTGTTGTTAAAACGGCAATAGAAATACACAATCTGTGGAAATTTCAACTGTGTACCTATTGCGGTTCATATGATACAGCCCGCTGACAGAAAACCGGACAGCGGACGCTTAGTAACAGGGTTCCGTTGGTACCCTTCGGGTACGGAACCCTAAAAACGATTTTTGCATTTTTTTTTATTCAACTATGAAATCTAAATGACTAGTTAATTGAAAGCTTACTCAAGAAAGATATTAGCCTAGTATTACTTAATTGAGCACCCCACCCTGATGACATCATGTCCAGTCCAACGTTACTGACTGACTGAGCAATGCGATGATGTGTAAAGGAATTAATTGCATTCCTGCTAGGGTTGGTTAGGTGTTTGTCGTATTTAAAGTTCAGTGTCGTAATGAGGGATATAAGCCTGTAATTGTCCTAATTCAGAGCAAAAGAAATGAGTATGAATCGCCACCCTTGACTAGGTACTGCCTGTTGGCGAGTTTTTTTTTTTTTTGTGCAGTTAACTTTCTACTTTTTTAACGATGTCATGAATTAATTAATTTGACCATTAATAGCCTTGGAGTTGACTAACAAGCGCATGACAGCTGGCACGTACAACCTTTCAAGGTCAGACGTTTTTTTTATCAAAAAGTTCAACATGATCAAATAGCATACCATCAATTTTTACCTGCCGACATACCAATTACAACCAAAGTGCAATTTTACAACTTATTACAAAAAAGTTTTTACTAAAACGATCCATTACCTCAGTTTACGAGTCAATAAAAAAAAAACTACGCGACCATAAATTTATCATTTTTGACACATGTCAAAATGGCGCCTTTATAAGGTGATTAATTAAAAATCCCTCTTTCAATTACGGAGCGCGATAATTGGTGTAGTAGTGAAAATTTTCGCTTTTTTTTTAAGTGCAGGGTTGTGGGGGGAGTGCTCTGCACATTGACGCATTCTTGCGGCTTCGTTCGAGTACGGTGGGCTCCACCGTCTTAACTACGGTTAATGCGCATGGTATTTGATTATATTTTTTCTGTTTTGTGTGTGTTTTTTTGTAATGGTTATGGATGAATTACTCGTGTTTGTTATGGGTGCATAATTAACTTCTATGAGTAATAATAGAATAAAGGAGTTAGGTCAAAAACAACACTAGAATCTAAAAGGACCATAGCGACTAACGGCACACGCTCAGAAATTAATGCTGTTGCTGAGTCAGTAAATGACTTCTCAAGACATAAAGAATCGAGGTAAAGCAAAAACAAAGCTTAGACCGAAGGACCAAAAGTTTCACCCGTTAAAAAGCCCATGAAACGTTCTAAAACTCCCGAATCCTAGTTTAACCTCTACTGCACGGTTCCCGGTGCAATCAGCCGGTCACTCCACCTTATCTTGCAACGAAGCGACGCCGCGCACGATACAAGTATAACTAAATCAATGGCGCCTATTGACATCAAAACTGACAAGGAATTTTCACATTTCACAAGATATTTCGCGTTAGAGAAAGTGATAGGATATATACTATAATTCTTTTCGAGGAAGATAGTGTTTCGGTGATATTAATAGTGTGTTAGTTTTATTGTGAAGATGTTCGACATTGATTTTTGCTATCTAATTACGCAACACATTTTCGTAAACGATTATGACAAATCTTTTTCATTTTGACAGTTCAATAACATTCATTGCGTTATCTGCGTTGTTGAGCAGATTTTTTTTCGTACTTTACTAGTAATGGATTAGCAATCTGTTTCAAAACTATTCAGATTCTGATTGATCGTGTATTACGCAATTAGGGTACTGTTCTTATTGTTTAAAAAATCGGTTCTTGAAATACTCCGGTTTTTCTGACATGATTATGTCACTATATAGCATGACAAGAATCGTTGGTTTTGTTTAGTATCTGCAGAAACATTGCAAACTGTATCGTTAAGTATTAAATTAATAAAAAGTAAAAACACTCAAATGTGTATAATGTATAAATGATGTTTATTGTATACAGGGTCAAATTAAACTAGCTAGCGAAACTCCGCAGACGTGATGGGTATAAATATCTAAACACGACATAATAATTAGTAAATATATTAAAAAATGTATGATTTTGTTAGGTTCGACCAGCGCTGGTAGTGTTGTAACTTGAAACATGAGTTTTTTGATCCTGTATGCATATCGATAGTCAAGGTTGGAAAAATCATGACAAAAAAAAAACGAATAGGTAAAGTAGTTTTTTTTTTATCATACAGTTTAACCATATTTCTGCGTAAAACGGGACGCGCCCTTGGGTCTCAGAGAAAAGGAGAAGAGTTTTGTAAACTTCGCATGCAATTACCATAGTTAATTAGGAACCGACTGGGAATCGAAAAGGCTGGAAAACTATTTTTTTTGTTCAAGCTTTATAATAATGTTAATGATATTGATTTTTCAGATGTAAAAGACTATCTTTAACATATAATTTCTAAATCTGTTTTTATGTTGATTTCTGTGAAAGAAAGTAAAATTACACACATTTGAATAAATCACTCATTTTTATTGAAAAAAATCATTTGATTTGAATCGTGATTTAAATTATGTGCCAACCCTGATCGATACCCATCACGTCTGTGAAATTTACACAGTAAAAAACAAAAAAAAATAAGAAAAATATGATCATGAGCCTCTACCATGTTAAGTTTGTTTTTGGGATAAATTCATCCCAACTACGGAACCCTTTATTGTGCGTGGTCCGACAAACACATGGCAGGTTTTTTTTGTAAATAAATATATTAAATAAACCAGACGTAACAGATTTTTTTTTTTTTTTTTTGGATAACTCTTACTTAATAAACGATAACTAACAACTTTCAGCTGGGGTATGAAAACTATGTAAACTTTATTATCAATTAACGAAAATAATTACTTCAACAATGATATTTGTAGAGCACAAGTCGGACCAAGGAAATGATTCCGACAAGAATAAATACAATAAATAGGGAAAAATAGTAACAGAGCAGAAAGTAACAATGCAAGATAGTAAAATTAACAAAATTAAATGGACTGCTAGAGCTCATTAAAACATGAACATCACATCTCAGACCAGCAACGACTATATTTTTATCTGAGGGAAGAGTAAGAGACGCTGAGAATGTAAAATCTTGATGGTGAATATGATTTTGAAAAAAAAAAAACTTTTTTTTTTTTTTGTGTTTAGTTACTATCAATACCATCACGTCTGCGGAGTTTCGCAAGCTAATTTTATTTGACCCTGTAGCCTATATGAAGTCTAAAATCACATTATTCTGCAAATAATTAGTACATACCTAATAATAATGCGTTCGGTTATTTTTACAAAGGAAGCAACTTTTATAAGCACTGAAATCTATTTATTTTGCTGGTACTTAAACGAAGGTCAATGAATACTAATCGCAGTAACCTTGACTGCCTAACAACTATAAACTTACTGAAATAAATCAATATAATTTATTACGAAAACAAAGATTTAATGAGATTTTACGTATTCCCACGAGTAGGTAAACGACGTGACGTAGGTACTATCATTAATTTTCTATTATTTTAGATTTTTTAATTAAACTATTACGCAAGTCATGAGTTTATTTATAATCATTTTACATTTTAACAAAGAAATAAAAAATATGTAGGTAGGTATAAAACAAACGTTTAGGTGCGAAATACAGTTTTTATTTTTTATAAATAATTTTTATTTCAGACAAATTATTTATAACTTAATTGAGGCCACATTATTTATAAAAATTGTAAAGCTAAATTGCATTTAACATTTACAGCAGAAATTCCCTTATACAAATCACCGACAAATTGCAATTCATATAAAAAAAGTATAAACTGTTTTTTTTTTAAACAGATATCATTACTTTTTCCAGATATTTATTACTATAGTTGAACATCATTTACACAAGCAAAACACGACGCAAAAACTAGTCATTATTCTAAATTTAAACAGCTGTTGTAAAAGAAAATGGCGGTAAATTATTAACATACAAGGTGTAGTTTAGAGCCAAGTTCTAACACGTTAATCGAATAAAATAAAATTTTAAATGTTGTTATAAAAGTTTGTGGCCGAATTAAAATTCCAGCTAGCTATTTATATTGTGAATTGTAATTATAACAATGTGGGTTGCGCCATCGATTTGAACGGTATGGAAAAGATTTGGGAAATGAAATGACATACATTTATATAAGTAGGTATACGTCAAAATTATTTTTGATTTAGAATTTAATTGAAATTATTTTATTTGGGCTTCGTCTTTAGATATTTCGTACTTTCAAAATTAAAATAGAACAAAATTTTCTTTGGAGTATTTCTATTTCACCTCTTAACTACTTATACATTTTTCCTAAAAAAAAACTGAACAAATACTTCGCTCCTAGTCACTTCTAGCTTCACTTTACACCGTCATGTGGGGCACATCCTATATCTAACGTACTACCTCGATCGACTATAAAGATAAGCCGAATTCCGCTACCGAACACCATCTGACTAATTAATAAAAAAATAATTAAGGAATTTATAAGCCGAACATATGTACGTAAGTTAGTTACACAGCGAGGCAATTGCTCATGAAAGTATTAATGTTTTGTGTTATCACGTAGTTTGTTACTGATATGGGAATGACACTTCTGGTTTTTGAAAGAAGGTAAACAATTTTATTGTTAGATAAAGGATTAAATGCACGGTACATAAAAGTAGTAATTATATGAATGTAAAGGTCACCTAAGGGAATATCTAGGTGATCAACAAGTAAGTTAAAACTTTGGGCGATTTAATCTAAGAAAATGAACGCAATCAACACAATTTACACCGCCTTCACAAGCTGTCAACAATGATAACAATGACAGCTCTTGAACGAGGTTTAGAAGAGCTGGTGGGGTTCAGTTTCATTACTGGAATTCGATCTTTGACTATAAGGGTAAAGAATTAGAATCGCTATTTTAAACATTAATAACCTTCTTCAGAACCCTTTTAGTAAGTCAGCTCTTGTAGAATGACGTCATTACAATGTGTAGAAAATAGTTCCGTTCATTACTAATCTACAAAATACTCATTCTAACGTAACCTAACAAAATTTACGAAACACCATAAAATCAACGCCTAAATTGTTTTGAGGCGAAGGCAAGCGCCCCATACTTCTAAAGTCATTGTATTACAGATATTAAAGGACATTTGATGGCCATGTGATTTAAGACAAAATGTCGGCGTAAGTCGTGGATAAAAAACGCTATAAATAATGGTTAACAAAAGCGTTGTCATCTCGTTTCCCTTATCCGAGAGCCCGACGGTAGCTTTGATGATCAAACGAGAGGTGTGGAGTTGGTTTGTTGGTTCTTTTTTGCTCTAAAGCTTTATTAATTTTCATGTCAGTATTTGGCTTTTGACGTACCTAACTGTGTACTAGTGCAAGATGAAATATATAAATAAAAAATCACAACTAAAATATTAAACTTGGTCTAGCTCTGCTGTGCATAGGTAGGATGTTAAAATTTATTCTGTGTTGCCATTTTTGAAAAAAGAAACCGTTTATGAAAAATGGTAGAGTTAAAAAGTCACATCGATTTGCACAAAACGTTGGAACTTCGAAGTCGAACAAAACATTCACTTTTCTTTTCCATAAAAAAAAGCTACAACGATTCGACTCCATGCCTCCAAGATGGTAGATAAAGGCTTGTAACTTTCGTACGGCGCCATGCCGGGGTGGGCCGGCACGTTACTTAAACATGTATCTAATAATGAGCCTTAACTTGATTCCCTATCTCATTTTGGGAGTTAAAATTCCAGTAGTAACTTTTACTTTGGTCGAAAAAGTTAATTCGGAAAGTTGGTACTATTGGGGCCCGAGTAATAGTCATGTGTTGATTTTTGTCGCGGGTTTTTCATGTAATTTTAAATCGATTTATGAGCAGTAGGTAAATAGTGTCAGGATCTTAATGTTTTAATTATTACGGAATGTTTTGAGTCTGGTCGCGTAAACAGCGCTAACTTTAAGAAAGCTTTTCTTACTCAGACAACAGAATTTTCTGATAGGTCAAGGTATCAAGTTTCTAGTAGTAGTCTGATAGTTTAGTTCAGCTTTTGACGCTCAAATAGGAAGATGAACATTAAATATACTTAATAGAAAAAAAAAACAAAATATTTTATTCATGGCCTGGAGCATGGTATTTAACATGGGCACTACTTATGAAACGGTAGAAGCTAGCTGCACCATGTATCCTTAATTTATTTTCAAACCAAATCAAAAATACTTTAAAAACTGCGCCACCTCAGCGCCGACAAAAAAATGTTACTCAATCCTCTTAAATTCTACTCACACTATACTCGAAAATTACAGCAAAAGTAAGGCTTTTAATTACGAGAGGTTAATTAATATGAGAGGCGGACAACGCACCGGACGGAGTGTCGGTACAAAAACATTTGCACCTGCACTCAATGTTGGTCGACCTTGGCCCAACGTTGGTGGGATGATTTTTATAGTTTAAGTAAGTAAAGGTGGGATTGGAAATAAAGCATTAAGCCAATAAATATGATTTAAATTATTTTTGTATGATTTTTTCTCTCACCAATGATTAAAGAAAGTTTTGCTGTGTAACATCTTTGCTCTCGCTATCCTGCAATCTGTGGGAGTGATTTCGTGAAAAGGGACGGAAGTGTGTAACAGGAAGCCGGGGAAGCGCGCGCGGTGCAAGAGTTGGTCGTCAGAATATGGTACCAACCCATTTTCCGAGAGATTGGTACTGTCAGATGATACACATCATAAGCGACTACTTTTTGGCTCAATCGTTGTTTTAAATGCATTCACATTTTGCTCAGCGAAAAGTTGAAAAAGTTATTTGCGCATGTCACTTTTAGCATTTTCTGAACCAGGCAGGTGTTTTAGTGTGATTTCGTTGAAACACGTTTTACTTTCTTGTAACTAAATCGTCTTACAATTCACTCCACTACGGCTTAATCAATTTCTCACGCCTGATTAAATATCTGCTTACACTCAAACCGACAACCGTGATAATACTGAACAAGCAACCAAAAAACATGCAATCAAACAAGATCCCGATTTAAAACATCAATAATAACGCGTCACCATTTTTTGTATCGACAAAAAGTCGAGAGAAACAAAATGCGGGACTTTTGATCCGCGCCTCGACAAGTGACGATTAGACGCAGCGACAAAAAGACGTCGATGTCGCTGTCATGTCGCACTGTCGCGAAGGCGTTTTGGTTAGATGGGCTGATAACAGATGAGTAATGATATTCTTGAAACGCCATAATCGTCCCTTCAGAATGGTATGGTTTATGATATCTGTTAGTAGGTTGTGATAACATTTTAGGATAATATTAAAGTTATTTGTTTTGAAAGTAATGATGCTGATAAGTTTTATGATAAGTGCTAAGAAGTTCTGTTAAAATCTTTTCTATTGTTTGTAAAGATGAACTTAAAAGAAAATAATACGTATCTACTGAAAAAAATAACCAAAATAAAATAATCGAACTAAGCTTGATTATACTTTTAGTCTCGAAGCAAAACATTTAAAAAGAAAAGCCACTAATCGTCTAACCACTAAACAAAAAAACGTGACCAAATTACCAAAAAACCATATTAGCGTAACGAACTAATTCAAATAATCGACTAACTTTCGAATCGAATCGTTCAAACAGAATCACGCACAACACTCACACAAGAACGTAACGATTATCTGTCAATTAATTAGAAGTAGCCAATTAGCCAAAGTCACACATTCTACGATCTATTTACGTGATTGGGTTACTTATAAAACGTATGGTGAGAACCACGGAAGGACGTGACAGGAATACAAATCTGACACATGTACCAAGTCATAAGGGACATCTTGACATTATTAGAGTACTTTGTGAATTGTGATTATGTTAAAAAGGCAAATTAGATGTCTATGGTTTTACGTTATGGCCGTGGGGAACGATGACTCGGTTGAGACGGATTTTGTTTTCGTTTAACAGGTGGATACTTTGTCCAAATTGTTTTGTAATGTATGTAGCACATTCATATACTTAACTGTTGTCTAAAATTTGAATGCAAATCCTCACAATGTGTGAGAAGCTATCTAATACCACATTCTAGTTTCGACTCAGTATAATTTTACAGAAATGAATAATTAAAGTCTCAAATAATCGAAAGATAATATATAATTATGTAACTAAGTCAAAATGAGATCGCTAAAAATCATAAATATCATAAATATCATTATGAAATTAATTTCAGAACGCGCCAAAACAACTCCCAACATCCTAGTTCCACGGAATTAGCGCAAAATTAAAAAAAAAAACCGTCGTCGCGCGAGCCACAACCGAAAAAAAAATAAAAACTAAGATGGCGGCCTGCTTACGACGAAATGTCGGGAATGTGTCCACGTGGAGCCGAATTCAGGGCCGAATGTAAACGCTCCCGTTCTATATGCTTTATTTTGGATGTCTCCCATTTGTTATACATAATACATGTAGGGACCGTATCGCGGGATCGGGACTGTCAGAGAATTTTCGACGGCGCCATCCAGCCCGGCGCGACTACAGGCTGATGTTGTTTGGGGTTCAACAATAATAATGCATGTGAGAGCGAAATAAAAGGAGAGATGTGCGCGAAAGAAAGGAAAGACAAGGAGACATGAAAAAAATATTGCAACACTTTGGGGAGATTTTTTATTTTTTTTATCAAAGACGTAAAAAGGATCTTCTACTTAAAATTGTGTAAGGAATATTGAAAACAAAACCATATGTTGTTAGCAGGGCCCCAGAGGGTTAGTTTTACACATGAATCAAAAGGTAGTCATCAAAACACAACCAATTCATTCTAAATACCACAAAAACTTTAATAAAAATCAACTAAAACTATCCCTAATTTAATTTAAACTCCATCCCACTTTTGGAACCATCCTCTATGGTCCAGATAGTGGAGGATCGAACAGAGAAAGAACGCGGCGCGACATGAACTTATGAGTTACAGTCGCTGGGACTTTTTGTAGCGCGCCGAACGCGGAAAATTAGCTTTGAGAACAAATACGCGCCTTTCGGGAACTGGCGTTTAAAAAAGATAAGATTTGGAGAAGTACGCTGTATTAAGTTGCAACATACGAAGTTTTAGCCAAGTCAGTGTGCTTTAAGCATTTGACAGGACTTTCTATTAGAAGAATATTCGAATAATTAAAAGCTAGCCTCCATGATTGACAACTATGAGATTTGTATCGTCCGATACCTGCTGATCTTGTCACTATGGCCATTTAGTTTTGTGATTGTACCTCCAAACAAGTCAATCAAAGGAGTGGATGAAGAATACACCAACATTTTGATTAGGTCAACAATGCCTTGTTTAGTCTTACTTATATCCAAAAACAGTAAAACTATCGTGTTTTACCCAAATACGGCCTATCCTCAATGTAACTATTCAAATCATCACGTATTTTGTATTCCGAACAGACTTTACCACAGACAATAAATATTACGCCGAAAAAAAAACACAATTAAATCATTCCGCTTTTGTTTTTTCTAGAAATCCTTGAGTTTCTGATAATTTTTAGACGCGGTTCCGTTTCTTAAAATCTCCGTTCATTCTGCGTAATCCTTGAAGATGGGAAACTGGGGTAATAGACCTGAATACCAATAGACCAGGAGGTATGAGAAAAATATCCAAAAATGTACTTATGTAGTCTTGTCACGGTGAGCATGAGGTGAAGATGTAAAATTTGCAAGATCTGGGTGATGACTGTGCCTAATTTATTTATTTATGATAATCTTAGTGATACGACTGTACTCGTGGGTAGAGTACTGACTTGTGATTCAAAAGTTCAACATTAAATTTGTTAATCAGCTGCTTGTCTAATTATTTATTAAGAAGTTATAGCTTCTTAATGGACTTTTTTGATGCTAAGCTTTACTCTGCCACAAATATGAACACTCTTCACATAGTGCAAGCTTTATATCTAATCTACCAATAACCCTCTTTAGGCATATTATTATATCGACTTTAATGAATCCATATTATACCAACAATACGAAGAAACAATTTCAACCGTCGTGTCAATCGATCAAAGAGACTGTCCTTTAGAAATACAAGGCAATATGGTTTATAACCTTCAAAAACTATCTGAACGACAAAGAAAACGGTAAATAGTCTTTAACTTTAAAAGTGGCGTCGTACAACGAATTGGCACTTACAATTTGGTGCCGATCGTATATTATTTGCAGGTTATATGCACGCGATGTCAATGATTTGTTGCAGTGATGACATTAACATGATGCTTTTTTATTTCAAGGTAAAAGTTTTATTCCTTCAGTGGAGGTTGTGACTTTGTCATGTTTGTTAGATGTCTTGTCCAAACTAGTGTTTGGTGTTAAGGATAATTGACAGCGTTGTTAGCAAAATTTTCTATTCGAAAATAAAGAAGGTTTCAGTTCACCTCTTGCACGGAGATTTTGAGATTCTGAATGTAGCTAGTAGAGGAATAGCGTCCAGTTTGATATATATCTAAGTGTCTGAATGTGCAGACTGAAGCAGTTTGAGCAGTTTCATCTGTCCTTTAATATTTTTTAACTCGATTGGCTAATTATAATATCGACCCTAAGATAATTCCATAAAATCAGTAAATAAACTACTACCAAGTTCGTTTTGCAATTCCTGGATCAGCATAAAAATTCAATTAAAATTACTAATACAAATCCCTGGTAATACAACTGCCGCATCGAAATCAGACTACCCGTTTCCTAGATACGGACAAGCAAAATATACATACATAAATTTACCTCTAAATAGGCTAAAAAGACAAATTTTTCTCACAATAGAAACTCATATGCATTTCAAATGTGCTACATTTGCATCGAGTTGTCTTTCCGTTTTTTTATATGCTTTTTTATGCTACTTAATATGCACCGTTTATAAGGGCGCATGGTTAAGTTTTAATTTATTTAATTGTGTTTAAAATATGAAAAGTATGTGCGTAAGCTTTTGAGTGCTAGTTAATTTTTTTTCGGATAGGCAAGGGGTTGTTTTTAGCCAATGGCAACATTCGTTAGTTAGAATATTATAGGGGACTGGTAACTATTTATTCGACACGAACGAACTTTTTTGTTGAGCTACTTTTTTTAATGAAGCTTATTAGGTTGGCTGCCCCAAGGGTCGATATTGGGACCTATACTTCTTAAACTGTTACACTAAATATTTATTTGTATTCCTAGTTAAGTGTGCTTTCAGTCTATTCAAAATCTGCTGAACCCCAGTGTTTTAACTAAAAGCTTTGCCTCCGTTGCACAAACAGTGACAGATACCAGTACCTTCTTAAAAGCTTACCATTACTTTTAACAATTTATTAGCGTCAATAAAACACCATACATCTTCACGACAAGCCACATCCGGGTCGGCACAATTGTTCTTAACAAATTCTTATCACGACTACCTAATGTCCCTCAATCGACGCCTCGTCCATCTCACCCGGTTATTTCGTACATCGCCCGATTCGCGGATTTACGTGGTCAGACTGTATAATTTGTCGGTTTATTTGGCCTTCCTGGTTATTAGCAATTGTTATTAGTTCTCCGAGACTAGTTGTCTGGTGTTTCTGTGATTGATAGATCTAAATTCGGTGATGAAGACGGTGATAAATTATGGATGGCGTTTCAAAGTGTCGTGTTTGGATTTGATGTGATGGACATTTTAGATTATTTTGGCATTGTACAGAATATACAAATTGAGTGTTAGTCACATTACTTGATAATTTAGATTAACATTTGTACGTTCTTATTATGAAATCAATGTCTTTGGTTCCTGAGGAATATAAGACATAAGTATAGGTAATTCTGAGTACTAAACTGACTCGGTTACAAAAATAGACACTACACAGGAGTTGTTGAAATAGGTAATTGAAGCAAAATTGATAATTGCCTTATCCAAAAATAGATCTAGTAGTCTCAATTGATGAGAAGCAATTACTGCTATTACGATCGAGCTTTAAAATTTCTTAAGGTTTTTCAAGTTGGTATTGGCAAGATAAATGTGAGAGTTCGCGTATATGGCCAGATGTATGAACGTAACAGGTAGCAGGTGGCATTCGCAGTTACTGCTTACCCCCATGACAAGAAGGCTTGAGTTTATGTATGTGTGAGTATGTAGAGAGTTTCATATAAATAGTGGTGCCTACTGGCAGAGACGTTTAATATTGATTCAAAGTGTTATTGGTCTATCAATTTTTATTTTTTATTTTGTTTCCCACCGCACGTTTTCTCCACACATTGACATTGGCAGAATTGTCGACATCGGCACCATTGCCATAAGGAAAAATAGAATAGAAAGTGTTATTGGAATAAATGATATTTGGAATGATAATTAGCTATTTCAGGTTTTAATATAGCTTCCAAATTCGAGTCGGTTGCTTTTCGTGAACGATTAATTTAAATAATATCAGATAACTTCTACAAATACAGCTGAAATACCATTTAGCCACTGATAAACTCGGTCCTAAGAAATCTCTTTTCTCTTCTTCACGTATAAGCTTCTAAAGCTTCATTTACACGATTCACGTTTCTTGCATATGGCATACAATAATATTGAAGCAACAAATGAATTGCATCGTCTAAGCAGTGTTTAGACTGCCACTTATATTGTTGCTTCAACTTATGGTCATGCCACGGGCAATTTAGTGGCACCGTGTGCATATCAGTCTTAACATTTGCCATCATCCGTTCTCTGTAGCTACATATTGCGTCATCCACCCAACCCTGAGCTATTTGCCTCACTCATCAGTCGGCTCACGTCTGTCACACTCAGTTGCAGTTGAGGTAAGGTACCGCACAGATGTTTATTTGAGCTAGTCCTGGGTGCAGCTTTGTTCATGGTCTTTACCGATGTGGAGTAAGCAGGAGGTTTAGCATTGAGGTCTGTCAATAATTTGAGCTGCACAACTCTACGGCTGATAATGTGTGAGTAAAAGTATTTACAATGATTTTCGATACCTATTGGAAATCGAGGATGCTGATAAAATCTGTAAAACTTTTTGTCCATTTCTCACAAAACATCAGCAGATTTGTTGATAATCTGGTATTCTATAACTTCACTAGATACTTCTTTTCGTATGGTTAGTGAATAATCTGGTGTCAGAGCTTTAAAGCCGCCCATGGGCATCTGACTTGGCCTCACATGCCGCCGAGAAATTTCTCTCAGGCATGCCGGTTTCCTGAAGATGTTTTCCTTTCTTTTTTTTGTTACCGTTTTTGAAGAAAGTGATAATTACGTATATACAATACGCACATGAGTCTGAAAACTCAGAAGTGCGTGCCTTGGGGTCAAATTCGAGACTTATAACTTGGCAGTCTGATGGTCACACCACTACCTGTACCTAGGATCGAACTATTCCGACGCAGTTGCGTATATATGGCACCACTTATTTATAATTCAATTCCAAATTTCATAACTGATCTTCCTTACAGAAAATTCTGCGTAGTACAAAAAAAATGGCTCATTTCACATAGTTATTATTCAATAGGTGAATTTCTAAAAAAAACTTCTTGTCGGTCCTATCATTTCAGGAATGCATTGTAGACTTTACTTAGAATATATTATTAAATCTGCGATTGTAGATATAATTTTGATCTGTTTTTTTTTTATGTTGTGCCAAATGTATTACATATACTTTTTTATTATTACTATATTTCTGTTGTGTAACTTGAAGATTGATTTACTTGAAATAATTTCAGGTTTAGTAAATATTTTCAACTTGAGTTATAGATAACTGCTTATTTAAATAAGCCTTACTGTTCATATTTGCATGCCAAAATATGGCGAAATGTGTCATCGCACAATACTTATTTATTAACACCTTTGTAACCGCATTTAAAGCAAATAAATGACTTTGACTTTGACTAGGCTATTATTGAAGACTAGATACTATATCGTCCCGCTCAGTAATTATAGAGTTATCTCGGCAAAAATCTTGGCAAAAACACTGCTCAGAAGAATTTCAACCGACTGACAACTCGTAAGTCAGGCTGCTTCCACTGGGCCACCACTCCTCAAACCACATAAAGATCAGTTTATTGATTTTAAAGATTATTAAGATCAGTTTATTGATTTTGCAACAATACACTATGCAATAAACAAATGTTCACACCCATTGATTTATTATCGTCTTAGTGTTATTGACGCTATAATATTTAACTTGTAAATCCTTTGAGGTGATTATATTGAGGTCAATATAAATTTATAGGTAAACCAGTGCAAGGTATTTATTAATTAAATAAAAATCAATCTGCCTAGCCTTTTCCCAACTTTATTGGGGTCGGCTTCCAGTCTAACCGGATTCAGCTGAATACCAGTATTTTACATGGAGCGACTGCCTATCTGACCTCCACAACCCAGTAACTGAGTAATACGATATACCCCTTGGTAAGACTGGTTGTCAGACTTTCGGGCTTCTGACGACCCGTAACGACTATCAAAGATCAACGAATGACAGCCGGGACCAACGGCTTAACGTGCTTTCCGAGGCACGGAGGAATCTCGGTGTGTATAGATGGTCACCCATCCACTGACCAACCCCGGCAAGCGTAGCTTAACCTGACGGATCGACCCGTGCAGCAGTTATTACTTATCCTCAAGCTCTATTAAAGAAAAGATCTATATAAATAAAAATTAAATGCTGATCGTTGGTAAATGCATCACTTGAGAACGGCTGGACCGATTTGGATATTTTTTGTTGTATAATTTTCGTAATAGTCCGACTAAGGTTTTTTAGGGAAAGAAAAATTGGAAAAGTTTCCCGGAAAATTGGAAATATGGGAAAAACTGAAAGTCCTTTTTAATATGGGATTTATGGATAGGACGTTTGTCAGGTCAACTAGTTTCAAATAAATATTTGTCAGTGCCTAATGTATGCATCTCTGTTTTTACTTGACAGAAAATTGTTGCCTTTTTAGTCAATTTAACTCTGATCAGTACAATTTCACCATTAAAACTGAACGCGATCAGCACATCTAAACTGCTTTCAAGAGCTGTCAGTGTCAATATTCCACAACAATGTTGACACTGTCAGTGTCAATATTCCACAACAATGTTGACACTGACAGCTCTTGATGTGCTATCGCGTTCAGTTTCATTGGTGAAAAGAGTACAACCAGATGAAAAGACTTAAAAAAAAAATTGGTTAAATTCAAACATGTGTTTTTCGTGGCTCTTCTATTTGTAGTTTAGGATACAATAGAATACTTATTTAAATTGAAAATTATGACACATATCAGACACAGCAAAACTTCTAGCGATTTTAACATTTATATAAGTATCTTATAAAAAATAAGGCCAACTTTATATTGCCTTGAAAATACAATTTAACGGTACTAAACAAATAAATCCTAAATTACAATGTCGATCCCTGCTATAAAACTCTAAAACAAAACTTAATTAAAATATAAGACCTTAGCTTTGTTTCTGAGAAACGTTAATAAGACAAACATACTAATGTTTAAATCGACCACACACTACGTATGTGTGAGTGACAAGGGAAGTTCATTCTGGGTAATTTAAATAATTAAGTAGTATTTAGACGTAAATATTGTCTTGTGGTTAAGTATGGACCCGAGCGGTTGTTATTAGGTACCTAATAACAGCCGCTCGGTTCAAGGAAGCCATGCTATCCTTGGATACCAGGCTAACCCGGCGTTTACTTCGCCTGGGTAGGAACGGCCTGCGCCTGGTGAAGGGGACCATCACGGGCCACTGCTCGATGAACAAACACTTCCACACAATGGGCATAACGGACAGTCCTCTGTGCAGGGCGTGCATGGAGGCTGAGGAAACCGTCGCGTTCGTGCTTTTTGAATGCACAGGCGTCACCCAGATTAGAACAGAGACCCTCGGGACACCCAGATCTTACACAGATGTTCTGAACAGACCAAGAGATTTAATTAACTTCTGGAGGGAGGTGAGCTGGTTGGAATAACCACCAACGGCCGTTATGGTCCACGCACAATGGTCCACTGAAGGACTTAGTGCGGAAACCAAACCCCACAACATAGACGGCTGCACTTGCCGCGGTCGGTTAGTGGATGGGTAACCATCCATCACATATCGAGACCCTACCATACTTCGGACAGCACGAAGCCGTTGGTCCCGGCTGTCATTCGCAAATCTTTGACAGGCGTTACGGGTAGTCAGAACTCCAAAAGTCTGACAACCAGTCCTAAGAAGGGGTAGTGTTAGTGGTTGTTGAGTGGAGGTCAGATAGGCAGTCGCTCCATGTAAAATACTGATTTTCAGCTGCATCCAGTTAGACTGGACGCCGACCACAACATATTTTTTTGGGAAAAGACTGGGCAGTCCCATCGGCGATAAATGTCGAACTTCCATACAAATTTTCATCCCCTATTTAACACCTTTAGGGGGTGCATTACAAAAACCGTTCGCTAGTTCTCACTGTCGCTATAAAGGAACTCTTGTAAAAATGTCACGCTCTAAGGCCCAGCGGTTTAGGCTGTACGTTGCCTGTCAGTGATTGAATTCTGAAAGTTGGCAACGTCGCAAATAGATGTCTAATTATTCCCTGTTTTGATTAATTTGGCAATATTACTGTATGGAAATAAGAAATGTGGCTAACTAGCGAACTAGAATATTAATATTGAATTGCAATTTAACACTGAATTTGATGTTCTCACCGTTCTATATGTAAAAAAGCCATTTAGAAAGTTTCCAAATACTTTTTTTTACATCTAATAATAATATACGGTGTTAATTAAGATATTAATTATTTTGTGCAGAATAAACAATTTTTCTTTATTTCTTTTCTTTTTTAATTATTGCATTTCGTAATCAATATTTGACAGCTTTTGCCAACTTTTAGGAAGAGCGTTTACTCTTAATATTTTTATTAGGTAGAAGATCCAAGAGAATGTAGCTCACAGCACAACATAAACCATTTCGCCACAGATCTAAGCAAACTGACTGATCCCCATAAACTATAGTCTAATTTTATTGATAATTACGAAATAATACCACCACACTTCGCCTGACAAAAAATTATGTTGTTACTAACTCAAATAAACACCCAACTTTCTAAGTTCCAAAGACAACCATCTCTTCATACCTTAACGACCATAGAGCAAAGTTCACCAGAGACTATAAACATCAAAACTACGACCACAGATAAAATATTATATTCGTTCTGTGACTCATTTCTTATCTATAAAATAAATCATGCAACTTAATGGCACTTTAAGTGGTACTATCGTTCCTGATTAGGCACACAAAGATTCTTCTTCGCGGATCATGAAAGAAGTTATTCTTGTGACCCCAGGTCGAGAGATAGGGTAAAAAGAGCCTCATTGATAAATTTATACGAGTTTCCAAGGGTCATAGTAGCAAATCGTTGAGATATGAGGTTTTTATTTTAGTTGAAAGAGTTATTGTATTCTGCAACTGACTAGGTTTGAGTTGGTCGCAATTTTAGAGGTTCTGAAGGCAGTTTCATGGGTTATATTTGAAAGAAATACAACAGCTCTGACAGTCTTGAATACCTTACAATATAGTTGTCAAACCTAGTAAATCGAATTGTAAAAGTTTGCTTGTTTTTCTTTTTGTTATTAAAACCTTATTAAATATGTAACATCACACAATTCCCAGAAAGATAATGTACTCTTAAGCCGTCAATTGTTGGGAACATTTAAGGAGAAGTCTCAAAGGAGTCAATCGGCACCCTTCGGCGTAAGTGGCCAAATTTCGGCCACCCTCGGTTCCGAACTCCGTCGGAAACGAGCAACTTCACTCCCTTCTCTTTTACACTCTTTTGGGCATTGTCGGGTAATTTGACAGTGTAATTTTTGAGAGGAGGGTATTTAGAAATGTATCGTTCCATTCTTTCTGTACTCTTTAAAAGTTTTTCTTAGAGATTGGGGCTCAAATTTTTGAAATCAATCTTTAAAAAGAAAATGCTCATAGAAAAAATAATCCCATTTAATAGTTTGAAAAATTACTTTTAAAGTTTGATAAATTCACAGCTAGTGCATCAGACCACAGATACAAAATATCAGGCCTGCACTTGATCCAGATGTAAACAAATAGGTATTTATTAAGTTACTTACATAATATAGACCACAAAATGAACACAATTCACTCATCCAACCTTATCCCAAGTCAAAGAAAAACAAAATCTTTTATTTAAGTGTCGATTCCATTAGCACAAAACCTTTATAGATCCTCGTGGCTAATTAGTTCTCTCGTAAAACTAAAGGGGCTCGTCAATCAATGGCTGCTTGAGTAATGGTGACAGATTCGCAACGACATGCGACGCAATTTAAAAGAATACCAGTAATTCCACTATTATAGGGACCTGCAATTAAAAGATTGTGGAAAAAAAGTTTGAAAAAATTGGTGTCAATTATTGGTGCGTTCGTAAAAAGATTTAAGATTTCCAGGATGGGTAAATATTTACGTGGTAATCTACGATCTATTCTATAGATATCCGTAGAAGACGGATATAAATGTCAAAACAACAAAATGGTGTCGATTAGTCAGTATTGACTAGCAATGCGCTCGGAAACAGAAATAAGATTTCCAAATTTTCCACGACAAGTCAAAGCATAAGCACAATCAGCCTATAATTTTTCCACTGCTGGGACGCAAGCCTACTCTCTGTAAGAGGGAGTGGGCCGTAAAGGCTTCTGCAGACCAGCGCGACTTGTCGCGCGACGCGACACGGACAATACAATTTCTAAGAAATCTTCACAGTATAACAATAACCGGTGTCGCGTCGCACCACAAGTCGCGCTGGTCTGTACAAGCATTATTCCACCACGCGGGCCGAGTACGGGTTGGTAGATGTCACATGTCTTCGAATGTTTGGTTCTAGAACATGCCAGTTTCCTCACGATGTTTTCCTTCACCGTTTTGAGAGCAGTGGTGATGAAATAATTTACACAAAGTAAAGCGCCTGTCAGTGTTGGAACCTAAAACTCGAAAGTCGCGGTTGTTATCACTGGACCACCATTACTCTCAAGTGATAAGTCAAACTAGTGCTAAACTACTAATCAAGGAACTATTCTATCGCTGTACTAAATTCCATACAAAACTGTTGAGCCGATATTTGGAAACAGACAGAGTAACAAACAAACATCCAAACTCTGTGACAAAAAACAATGTGTCAAATTCAAGAATTAAAGCAAGTATAAAGCAAGCATAAAGCAAGCATACAAATCTTTTGGCGTGCGGCCAAAATTGGAATTAACGCCGCCATCTTTTTTCTTCATTACATTTCACAAAACAATTGCACAAATGTTCACCAACAGCGCCCCCCATAAAACGTCATTCGGGCGCCAAAAGATCCTTGCAGCAATTAAGTTTATGCTGTAACCGTTTATGGGCCATGGTAGTGGTATACAATGATTTAAATTAAATGATTCAAGTTCCTAATTATAAGCAATAATCATTTGTCTAAATAGTAAAGGCAGGCGGCGCCGCGGGTTGAAGAGGTATAATAAAGTATGAGCCACTAAACAGAGGAACGAGCAGCCGAAGTTTCACTGGAGAAAACGTGGGATTACTTAATTATTTCACGCAGAGTCAGAGCGAAACTAATTAGAACAATATAGTGATCATAAACTGCTTAATGAGTTAGTTTAGTTCGTTTTTTTCCATCTTTTAGTAACTTTTCCTCTAGGAGTCTATTCCCTACCATATACAGGCAGAAAAATTCCCCTAAAGTTTAGTTTTTTATTTTTATTGGACCGTAAGTACCTGTACTATTCAGAGTTCATGTAACAAATGAGCCTTCTGAACTTTTTATACTGTGGCAATACTAACAGATCAAATAAACCATTCAAGTCTTAACGATAGCAATAAAACTTAATGTTTTTAACTATGGTACCAAAACAGGAGATTCTCGGCAAAAACTAAGGAGGACCATGAATTTTTATTTTCGTATTATATAGGGAACAACTTTTTAGATTTATTTATTTGGTTCTATGTAAGAATACTCGGTTTATCCTGAGAAAAGCCTGTTATATAATTCTTATTTAGTTTTGAATTATTAAAAACCAGAAAAATAGGCCGTCGATATAATATTTTAGTGCGGAAAACGCTCAAGATCTAGTAAAACTAAACACTCTCATCGTCCAACTAACTAAAGCGTAGTTTACACAGCATTTAGATTTATCAAAAATGACGCACGTAGTTCCTAATCTATAACTAAAATATTTATTGTCCAGCACGCTTAGCATAACCATAATAGAAACGGGTTTTGTCGACGGAAGAATATACAAAATGACAGATAAACAATCACAATGTGTCATTTTGTCTATTCTTCCGTCGACAAAACCCGTAGAAAGCCCGTTTCTATGGTTGTCATTCTACGCATGCTGTTAGAGATAACTATTTACCAGTATAAAATACATAATAATTTAAATACTACAATAGACTTTTTATACGTCTTTTACAGAATTAAAAAAAAACAAAAATATATTTCAAATCTTTTTTACTCTATATAAGTACGTGTTTTTATCAAAAATCTTGAAATTATGATGAATGAATATTCCGATTACCGCATCCACCGTCAATCAAAAGAAGCTATTCGGTTTACAAGATCAGTGTGTCACACTAAATAATTCTACATCAAGTGAATGACCTCTCAAGGCTATATGCATTGTAACATTTCGCAAGGGGAGCGATGATAAATCCATTTACACAATAAATAACAATACATTAAAGGTAGATTGGTGAACAATTTGACTCATGGTATGTAATAAAAATTACTTTTAACTTCAGCTATCTATTGTCACGTGAGCTTGACCCTGTTGGACGAGGTTTTGTACTAACTTTAATATTATGAAATTGTCAAAAATGGTGCTACAATGCGGGTCCTGTGGTCAATGGGTTGTTGGTACATTTGTGAAATTGTGTCAAAATGGCGGCGTTAGTTCCCACTTTGGCCACTCGCCTAAAGAACTTGTAGCGTTGTATGAGCGATGTACTACTTGCAATTAGTTACACTGTGGCAAGAGTATGATTTTAAATTCAATAAAAATATATTACCGACTCCCACGGCAGCAGAAATGCTACCGCATATTATTTATTAGTGTGGTCATTTAATTTGCTAAGTACAGAAAACACGTCAAAACAATCTCTAAAAGGAATACTTACCTAAATTGTATTCCTTTTAAAGATAATACTAAGATGGTACAGTCGGCAGTGTAGAACGCTATGTATTAGATCACTTCGTTGTCCGTCTGTATGTCTGTCTGTCAAGACCCTTTTTCTCAGGATCGCGTGGAGATATCAAGTTAAAAATAGTATCAAATACGTAGGTTCACGGTACCCGGAGTTCTAAGAGAACGCAATAAAAAAATACGGCCATTTTGATATGCGACATATTTTGATACTCACAAATCTGGTAAAAAGCAAGGTCTCACAGCACAAGGAAAAAGTCCGAAAATCGTTAATTTGTAGTAGGTAGTAAGTATTATCACCAAAAATAAAATACGGTGACAAACTTACATTTGCAATTGGCGAATTGACCGTGACGTATATCCATGTACGGAGAGAACATGCTATTCATCCCAACTAAAGAACCCTTCCCAGTCTTCACTGTGCGTGGTCCGACACGCACTTGGCCGGTTTTTTTATAATCATCATTTCAACCAAAAGACGTCCACTGCTGTACATAGGCCTCCCCCAAGCACCGCTACTTCGACCGTTTCTGTGCTTCCCGCATCCAGCGGATTCCTGCGGCCTTCACCAGGTCATCGGTCCATCTTGTGCGGGCCTTCCAACGCTATGTCTTCCGGTACACGGTCGCCACTCCAGAACCTTTCGGCCCCATCGGCCATCTGTTCTAAGAGCCCATACCATAACCCCCATGCCATGCCCTGCCCATTTTTAATAATAATATTGTTGAATTATATTTTTAACAGCTCTTTCGCTTAAATGGGTTTATATCTTCGAATGAGAAAATGGCTCGGTTTTAATTCTTGAATTTCAAGAGATCCAAATAAAATGATGGTCTAATTTAAATAAACCGACTGCCTCGTTGGTCGCAAGCGCTACTGCTGAGCATGAGGTCCTGGGTTCGATTCCCAGGTCGGGCAAAGTGTTATTGGGTTTTTCCATCTGGAATTTCTCAGTGGCAGCCCGGAGTCTGGAGTTGTGCCCGGTTGATGGCAATAGGCTCGCCCCCTATTACATGGGACTTAAACATAACTGGCGACATGTGTGTAGGTACTAAAGGTAGGCCTCTGCGTTACCCTTGGATTTTATGTTAATTTAAATAAAAATATAAAATATGTATTGTCCAGCACGCGTAGCAAGACCACCGTAGAAACGGGTTTTGTCGACCGAAGAATAGACAAAATGACAGATCGTGATTGTTTATCTGTCATTTTGTCTATTCTTCCGTCGACAAACCCCTTTTCTATGGCCTTCATGCTACGCGTGCTGGATATAAAGTAAGCAGGTTCACAGGATAACAGCAAGTTCAATTTGAGTAGCTTATAATATTACCTACAGCTAGGTTACAATATATTATTTGCCAGTAAGCCCCAAACTAGACAGTTAGTCTGTATCTTGAAAAAAATTTTGACAAGTAAGTACTAGAACCCACGGTTTTTGCCGACAGTACCTACTTAATTTCTTTGTGCTTTAACTAGAATACCTCCAACCACAGACGAAGGATTTCGCGGTAAAGTAGCACAAAGCTAAGAAAAATTATATTTAGAAGTAACTCAAGTTATTTTACTGCCAGCTTTAAAATTAACTAATCTACCAATATTGCCACACTTAAAAAAATATTTTACAGCGCTTTGTGCTGGGCTAAATAGCTGTTTACGCTGTAACCGTTTGTAATGTTCCAAGTAATAATACTTGGGATGGGACCACACGTGCGATGTGATATATAGAGCTATATTTACTCACATAGTAATATAAATTCATAGTAGACGTACATGTTTACAAATGATAATGAAAACCGCGTGGACTTTCATACCTACAAACAGATAATTTATCTCCACCAGAAACGAAAATTAGGCTTGCATAGCCTAATTTTCGTTTCTGCACGCTATTGCTAGCATGCCCACAATAGAAACGGGTTCTGTCGACGGAAGAATAGACAAATCACAGATATTCCGTCGACAAAACCTGTTTCTATGGTTGTCATGCTACACGTGTAAGACTATAAATATGAGATGTTGAAAAGTGTCTTAAATGTTCTTCTAATTATGCGAGTTTTTCGCTTTGGCTACATGGGTCGATCGAAGGTTAAGCCACGTTTGCCACGGTCGGTTCGTGGATGTGTGACCATCCATTACATAACAAGAGCCCTCCGTGCCTCGGAAAGCACGTTAAGCAGTTGGTCCCGGCTGGCAGCAGTAAAACATTAGTATTCTGCTGCATCCGATTAGAATGGAAGCCGACCCCAAAGGGAGGGAGTCTAATTTAGATTGACTAGTCATGTCTTAAATTAGACTCCCCGACCTCGGTCAATAGCTGCCACAGCATCCATCAACACGCACAGGGTTCGCGTGGAATAACGGCCCACTCCCTCTCACAGAGAGGAGGCCTAGGTCCCAGTAGTGGGAACATTAAAGGCTAATTATGTTGTTATGTTTATGAGCTATTCTCATAAACAACGCTACTCAGTTCTTTTAGCGCGTAGCCGAAATCTGCAATAACGCCGCCATCTTGTTTTGTCAATACAATTTCTGTGACAATAGGGATGATGACAAAAAAAAAAATAGTCTGTCTTTAAGATTATAACATATTTTATAAAAAAAATATTTAATCTAAAGATTCCGGCGATACATTGAGGTAGAATGTACCATGACGTCACGAGTATGTAGATTTCATACATACTTATGACGTGGCGACCCCCACTCCCCAACCTAAAATGCGTTTTATCTAAGTATTTTTTTAATAATATGATAAAGCAAAAAATACGTTTCTAATATTTTTTTATTATCTGACTGACGGACTAATTAGAATTTCATTTCATTACCCAGGCATCATCCCTATTGCACAAACACATCTTTACGAACAACGCCCCCCTGTGAATGTTGTTCCAGTGCCGTCCTTGTAGCACTCTACTTAGTTCGTGCCAAATTGCTTAAGCAAAAAAGAACCCGCCAAACTATCGTCACCCAACTAGCGTCGCCCGCGCGCTGCTGCTGCATTTGGTGTGACTGAGCTTTAAAGTTTTAAAGTCCAGCCACAACAAAGTAACAAATAAATTAGGATCTTGAGAGCAATTTAAAAGTAAGTGATACGTAAGTAAGAAGTGTAATTAACGAACGAAATCTTTGAGATCTTGAGTCGTGTCTCACATGCTTCGGTATTCGATGCTTGGCGGCGACTTTGACAGTTTTTGTTAGTTTTTCTTTGTCTTTTGTTACTTTAAAGCTCGTTAATCTAGTTGCTGTAAGGAGTTTGAGGTTCAATTACCAATTTTGGCGATGCGACTTTAACTTAATTGGGGTGAAAAACGAAGATGTTTCGGAAGCGCTAGTAATAATTGGAATGCATAAAAAATCAATACGAATTTCAATTAAACGGGCCATGTGCATTGTGTATCTTTAGTTTAACTTAACACGCAGATATATGCCAGTGACATAGAGTGGACTGAGCTCACGCAACGCGTTGTGTGTCCAGCCAGTAATAGGACTTGCCCATCAAGGAGCGCTGTCTCAAATTAGACGCATTTATTTTTTATATTCATTTATTATACATAAAACAAAAGGTATTTTAATAAAACACGTACTTATACTAAAAAAAAACAATAATTAAAATGGTAAAGGTTTCAGAAAAATACGCTTGATAGATCTTGCGTGATTTTCAGTTTTTGATCAGCGTTAGAGAAATTTACAAATTAATTTCACTATGTACTATAAACATAACCTAAAATATTAATATATTAAGTTATTAAGAAAATTCTCTAATTTAACATATATTTTTTCCAAATCATTAACACTACTCGTTTAGACGTGATGGTCAGTATAAAATCATTAAAAGTCGGTTATCGTCGCCTTAAGAGAAAAACAAAGAGAAAAGTAGGAAGGTGTAAATATTTTTTATTTTCCTCTCCCAGAGAGGAGGCCTGTGCCTCAGCAGTGGAAATATTTAAGCTGTTGTATGTAATATTTAATAATGTAAATTGTGGAAACTGAAACCAAAGAAAGACGAGTCGAAATTAGTATTTTTTCAAAGTCTTTACTTTTGGTGTAAAATTGGCTTAACCCATAAAATTACTATTAACTAATAGATAAAATACAAAATAAACTGAACTAAAGATTTATTTCGAAATCACGAATACATAAACGTTTATCACCAAATGATTACCGCGAAATACTGTGACTTGTGAGTTAAATATCTATTAAAGTAGGTATTTCCGAGGCTGTAATTAAGAGAAGAGGCTTGGTATCAGCGCGTCCCCTAATCGCGGTTTGGGTTCCCTCTCTGGCGAGAAGAGGGACCATGGGCTACTGAGAAATAAGGACAGAAAAGTTTAATAATTTTTTTCACATGAAACATTTTCTTTTTTACTTTTTTTTAAATATTTTTAGTATGTTCATGTTGTTGGGTCTTGCAATACTAGCTTTCGATCGTTTGTAAAATAGGGAATGGATCTCAGAATTTTCTGAAGTGCTGATATTTTTTTTTTACAAAAATCAGAACAATATTTTTTCTTTAACTGGTTGCTAAGAAAGGGATCTTTCCTTTTTTTAAACTAGCTTTAATTCGCAAAATGTCGCGTTTTTTTTAGATTTTTAATTCATATTATTTATGTCATAAGTTATCCGAATATCAAAAAATATTTGACCTAGGTCTTAAGGGCGTGACAATTTCTTCGTTGTTCCAATGTATAATAGATGCGTGTGCTTAAGTTTAGTGTTTTAATCTTTTCGGAAAGTATACAGTACATATTATGTACTTAAAAGATGCCAGCTTTTTCATACTTTTTAAAGACACATCTTTCAACACAAGATAGCCATCTAAAGTTTGTGACTGTGAGACCATGCAGAAGATATATTATTAAGGAGAAACTACTAAGAGAATGCATCATCTTCATTTGTTTTAATTTTTTTGTTTTGTTTCTGGAATGTCCCTCAAAATCCCAACAGCCTGGTCCCCCGACAGAGTCCGGGGCGTGGGGCAGAAACTTTGCCGTTTCACTTATCTGTGCCAACGGGGAATTTAAATGCGAATAATCATATTAAATGTAATTGATTCTCAGATATCTCGAACCTACTGAAAGTAAGAGAATCATGTATTAATTGGAAAGGGACAAGTGGATTCTATCAAATATAAGTAGTTAGGTTCTGGGTATCAGGTTTGACTTTACGCGTTGTCAGAGACAGTTAAGGTTTCAAAGAAAACATCACGCCTACGTTTCCCCGAAGGGTTCGGCAGAGATGTACCTATAGTACACCCACATTTCGCCAGTTATGTTTAAGTCCTATGTAATAGAGGGCGAGCCTATTGTCATCAATCGGGCACAGATCAAAACTCCGGGCTGGTACTGAGAAATCCAGATGGAAAACCGAATAACAATTTTCCCGAACCGGGAATCGAACCCTGGACCTCATGCTCAGCAGTAGCGCTTGTGACCACTAGACCAACGAGAGAGTCTAGGTTTCAGAGAAAATAATAGGTAAATGGCCAGAATCGTACAGAAGATACAGACAGACAAACAATTTATTTTATATTTTTTATTAGTACATAAACTCATACCTTCTTACCATGTGGGTAAGCAAAAACTACAGAACAGCACCTGCTACGTTCCCTACATAGTCTTACGCATGGTCTCTAATAAAACAAGGTCTGGCATTCCGGGAGTGACACATGCTTACGTCACTATCCAGTTGCCACTTTATTACAACTAAACATGAATTAAGGAAAGATTTTCAGTCACCATTCTGTTAAAAAATATATACAAAGCATTTAACTTGTCGTTTCGTGTGTCTAATCAAACGAAACAATTCAATTTAAACATAAACCAACGTAATTGTTAATTAAAATCTCATTGTTTTATCGGATTCGCACAGGTAATAAAGGTGGTTGGGGAGTTATTATTACAAACTTCTGGTAACACAGATGTGATGACGTAGACTTGTGTCATCCACGTGACCACTGTGTCTCGGAATGCTATACCTGGCGAAGTGTATTATTATACCATGCTCCTTGTAGGTATACGTTTAGTTAGTCGCCTTTCATTCATCCTGTCAATATGAACAAACCAGGTAAGCATTCTATTTTAAAATTTTGTCACTACATCTTCATCGTATAGAAGAGACACCAAAAGCCTGTTACCTCTCTTTTCTAGTGCTGGCCTCTTCAGGCCACTAGAAAAGTACCTATAATTAAGTATTTCAATCGTATAAATAAGCAAAGAGAACAGAAATCTTCTGCATTCCATCGTAGCCCTCATCCATCGCTTTCCATCAGGCAAGATCGAGGTCAAGAGCAAATTCATAAAAAAAAAACTGACCAGCTCATATTTGACAGAAATAAGAACCAAAAGCAAGTGACTTCGAACAAAAATGTATTAGTTTTGGTGCTTATGAAAACGCAATTCGGCCTGATTTGGATCTTCGGCCGAAAACCGAAAACGAAATTCGGTCTGACTCTAAAAGCGAAAAGGTTTCCAAGACTAGACCACAAATACCACAGACGAGAAAAATAGATTTTTTTGTTCTGTCAGTGTCAGTAAGTGAACCACCACCTCCACCATTGAGGTTCAATGTGTTGTGGTCCATGCCATGGACCACAAACGTCTCAGTCACTACCTGACGTCTTGGTGCGCAGTACGCACCTAGCAGTTGTCGCACTTGACATCGAAGGGACACATTTATTGTTTGCGGTGTCTGCTCTAGTTTACATTAAATCTCAATGAACTCCCCCAGCAGTATTATTTTAGCTATACGTCCTGCATAGCTCCATTACTTTTTCCGCTGTGAAGTAATATTAAAATAATACTGACTGTTATATAAGAGGTGGTGGTTGGCTCCCTGGTAATACTGTAAGGGTAACACTTTATTTGTATGTTAGAAAAAACGCCTGCAAAATGTGTTATAAATTCAATTCAAAGGGTCGTTTTTGAAGATTCTGTCATTCTTTTCTTCAAAGTCAACTCAAGAACAAGTCTGACATGAGTAAGTTAAAAGTAATAGACGCATTATGTCAAACATAAATTGTAAAAAGTGTTTACGCATCAATTTACATCACTATTACTGGCGTACACGTACCTAACTTATTACAGTTACAGCTAACTACAAGAAACCGCAAAAAATAATTAATTAAAATGTCACCAGAAGGTGATAGACTAACAAATTGGTATTATCTATGCATTTAACGAGCCTTAGATAGGTTAACAATAGCCTATTAAGTTAAATAGCATGCGTATAACTTTGATACAGGCCGGCCATTAATTTACCCTTACTTAAAATTACACAAGCGCGCGGATAAACCGCGCATTCTATTTTTAAACATACGCTAAGCAAACGAAACATTATTCACACCAATTTTTTTTTAAATTATTCCTTTTATTGAACTGGCAAGGATTCTTACACGCTATCAAAAAAATTAACAGCACCAGTTTTTTTACGGAACTAATTTAGATAAGATAGGGAAAAAAAAAAACAAAACAATGTTGCCACACGGAGCGTTAAGTGTAAAAAGTTCCCACTTTAGCACTAGGTACATAAACGACGGTGTTGCCAGCACTAATGAATATTGACAGCAATTATTAGTAAGACGGGTTCTCACTACAAACGGTTTTCAATATGAATATTACGCAGAAACGCGTTTTTTTGCATATCTGAGTTTACTACTGTTTTTTTATTGGAGTATCGTTGGAAATCATACCTGAGTTGGTGCTGGTACAATTTTACACGCCGTTGCAGTCTCGCAAATAAAGCCGTATATTATGAATTGATTTGATTAGAATTATCTAGTGTGTATATAACCTATGTGGTTCATGTAAAATCATTTACGGGATGATGTTACTGATGATATTATTGTTATATGGTTGCCTCAAAGCTGTTCCAATGCAGTATTCTAATTTTAAATTCATCAATTGAAATCACAGTTGTATCAAACGTAATTTTAAAAAAATACGCAGAAAAAAAACCATGCAAAGGAGCACTTCATTCGATCTTTTTCTTTTTAATCATTTGACAACGGCGCTGAAGGCGTCGCTGTCCCGGCAAACGCGTCCCGGCTACTTACCTATTCCCCTTGTACGGAACTTGCGTTTACGAAGCTAGGTAGCAATTTACGAATTTTGAGATTTGAAGTTTTTTTTCAGCAATGGTTTGCATCGGGAATTTATTGATAGTACTACGATTTCCTGCCAAATTTTGGCAGCAAACAAAAAAAATTACCTCTCTGTTGGAAAATCAAAACTTTTTTTGTTTTTGGCTGTGGCATATGGTATTTGTTTTTTTTTTTTAATTTTGAGTTGTTGTAAACCGCAAATGCAAAGTATTTTCAATAAAACTTACCCGTGCACTGTCAAATGGTTTTCGTAATTGATTTATTCTGCTCGCGTGTTGCCTGCAAATGGAATTACAGTTGAAAGTACAACATACTATCACTTTAAATGGTTATTATATTGTTACTCGTGGTTGATCGGGTGACAGTTTTTTGCAAGGAATTAGTTTAATGGTGTTGTTGTGTAGAGGGTTAGTGTAATTCTTTGCGTGTAATGTGGTTATTGGTAATTTTGTAAGTTATAGGTTTTTCCGGTTATAAAATAGCTTGAATGCTTTTTTTAAATAACTTTTTTAGAAGTCAAAAGCATGGAAGTAGTAGGTACCTCTCTATAGTTATTCAGCAAGTTTTAATCAAGGTTTTGTTTCATAAATTGGCACGAAAAATAAAAAAAAATACTCCCATTTTTTAAAAGTGATTAATCAAAAATCCAACTTTTCCAGCGAAAAACTACAAAACTTTAAACTAAACACCGACTCAACACCTTTGCCGCAAGTTTAAATGTAAGTAATTAAACCAGTCTGCCCTACACTTTTACCAAAGAAATCAGCCCAGCATAAGCTCTAAATACTGGCTTCGAAGTAAAAACGGTGGCTTACTATATTTGGCCGGCAGTGTTAGGGAATGCTGTAAGCAACACTGGTGGTCGCGCCTCGCCGTGAAAGCCTTATGACGTCTACACACTGGCGCGATACGGCGCGGCGGTAAACGCGACTGCAGTATACCCCAGGTTCGCGATTTTAAACGCGACTATTTTTTATGGTGCACTGGATTATCAACTGACGGTATTGAGCCGAGTGTTGAGAATTCAACAAAGCGCATTCCAGCGCGTCGAAAAAACAGACTGTTGGATTTTCAACTCTCGGCGCTAAGAAGTCCGTTGAAATTTCAGTGCGCGATAAAAATACGCCCGAGTGGACCAAGGCTTAGCTATTTGACTGCTTATTTAGTAAAGACTGTATTTCAAAGTACCGTATATAAGAGTTTAAATAAGTAATATGATAAATGTAAAACCTGGTAGAGAAGTTATGAGGTCGTAAATATTGTGTTAAACTACGCTGAGGAAATCTTTAGGAATTTTGCACATTGGAATTACATCGACGTGTCCAAGTTATGTCACTATGGTTGCTTTCACAGTATTTTTATTTGTCGCGCATCTAGGTAAAGTCAGGCAAATTGACTATCAATAGTTGTCTGTATATTCGTCTCAATTTCTATAACACAGCAAATCAACGTAAGGTGTCAATTCGTTTAACAATTAAAACTTAATTTCTCTGATTGTGCAATGTATCTACTTTTGAATTTTACTGAAAATAAAATATATCTAAGGTACCTATAGTTAAGTGCAAAAATACTACTTACTACTAGACCATAATGCGTTACGTATTTTAAATTGAACTAGCTTTAGACAGCCGAGTCGTGTTCTAAGTTACAATAGGTAACAGGTATACCTACTCAAGCCCACGCGTCCTCGCGTCGCCGCGCCAGCGTGCGTTCTCGCGTCTTCACACGCCAGCGTGCACGCAGCCTAAGCAATAAAAACAGGTGTGGCATGTTGTGGAACAATTAATTAGGCATCACTTGTACATCATGTTTAGATATCGCTACCAACCACCAAGCATTCGTTGCGTGAATCCCACGTAAAATTGTACAGTCACGTGCGAAAATAGCATGCACACATGCATGCCTAGCACTTAGCAAAATTCATGTGCTTACCTACATTCAAACGAGGTTCGGTGCATCGAGTGTCTGTTCAAAATGTTGCAATGCAAGCATGTGTGCGATGATAGACACTATTTGCAGAATACTAGTAATCTGAAAGTTTGCATGTTTGTTACTCAATCACGCAAAAACGGCTGAACGGATTTGGATAAAATTCGGCACACAGATAGTTTATAGCCTGGATTAATACATAGGATACTTTGAATCCCGTTAGTACGTCATCGTGGGATAGTTTCCGACATCAGCGCGGGCGAAGCCGCGGCTAGTCGCGCATAATTTCAATGAATACTTTAGGAGAAAAATCATTGTTGAATTTTACTGTTTACATGCTCTTGCGCCTAATTGATCTTCGTCGACGATGTTCCGTGCGCTGCAAATGTGAGAAAAACACAAAATGACAGCTGCTTATCCACCCGTTCTATTGTAGAAAACGGTTATAGATTGTAATTGTGGTGTGTGGCTAATGGCGCCGATAAAATTCACACTACGCTTTCATCGGCTCATTGGAGGTTTTTAATCTGTTTTGTTAAAGTTCTGTGGTGTCGGTTTCGCTGTTGAACTTGTTGTAATTTTTTATCTCTCTATCTATCTAATTATGTATGCTGACAGGTATCTAACTTAAGTTCAGAAGTTCAACTATTATAAAAACATCCACAAGAAAAAGTTCACGGCTTAGGCTGGATTAGTTAGATAACAATTCCCGAGGAGCTTAAATTTTGACAGTTCAAAAGAACCCATTGCGCCGTATATTTAAAAAAATCCATGTTTACAATAAATCAATCAATGCAATGGATGATGCTGAATTGTCGAACTGAAAGCGATTATCATTAGGAGTGTCTAGAGGAGATCCCTCAACAGAGCATTCGCTTGTAATGTAACAATCCTAGATTCGATTTTGAGCATTACGTAACAATATTCACCATGTTACATTACAAGCGAATGGTCTCGGTGAATGTTATGTTACAAATTGTATCATTACAGGTTGCGCACTGTAATGCTTGGGTCTCCTCACTCACTGATGTAATGCTCAGTTCTCCTCACTCACTGATGTAATAGGTACTCGAATCTGAACTGTTACCTTACAGGGGAATGCTCTGGTGTGGGAGCGCTTTTATGGAAATAGGCTGCTGGGGTCTCCCAAACCGTTCGGTCAGACACATCAACGACCAAAGAATACTCCATTTTTCAAAAGACGTGCAGTAGTAAGTACATTGCACTAACAAAAAGAAATAGCACAAAAATATCAATTTGCAGTGTATATACTTACTTACTTACTTACTTATTATTCCCATTTTAACTAACACTAGGGTACTAGGCGATACCAATATAAATAACTAAATAACGCGCTGGATTTTAAGGACAAGGTACCGAAAGTTGAAAATCCACCTCCCAGCTTTTATTTAGGTGTCGCCTAGAGTTAGCGAAAACGGGCATTCGTTTTTCAAGCCGTCCCTTTTCTACTCAACTAATTATGATATCAGCCGCAGTCGTGATAAGCCGTAGACATTATCGTTTTGTTTACATATCGAGTTACGCGGCGCGCCCACAAGATGGCGCCCGTGACCGAATTACTTCTGTCTCACTGGGTGGCGGACGACACAGCTGATTAGTGAGTTTATACAAATTAGATACTAGCGACTTGACTTGATTAAACATAGACATTTCTTTATGATATAAAAGTTTACTAATAATGTATTATACACATGAACTTTCCAGATTAAATTCTCTAAATGATGGTGAAAACTGCATCAAAATCCAATGGGTAATTTAGAAGGAGAACGCTGTCGCACAGACAGACACGCAAAACGACTGTAATATGTATAATATCTATCTTAGGTAGATAATGTAGGATGGGAATGGGTTAAGATTATTTAATAAAGTTTTTATTTACTTTTCTTATCACTCTTGCTCTTGATTTCATGTTTAGGCATTTAATGCTTACTTACGAAAAAAAAATGCTAACTACCTACTCATACTTTCTAAGGAAAGTCTGAAAGACCATACGGGTTCAGCAATACTAGAATTCGCGCCTCCAGTGAAGTCCATTTGACGTGGCGCTGGTGGCTGTCATTGCATCACATTGGACGTTTAAAAAATGTAATTCCACAATTTTCCGCGGGCGTTCTTTCGTGGCGCGCACTCCACCAAATATTGGCGGGATGATCTGTGTTTTTACTGGTGTGGTTCTGGGTCACTCTCTGTTAGATTTTTCTCATACATTTAAAACCAAAACTAGCAATAGTATTTTTTATTTTATTTATAACGCATGTCAAAAAAATACAAAAAGAAATATCTACCAAAAATAATCAATGATGAACCCACTTTAATACAAACACTCAAAGTACAAAATCGCGTGACGGCACACGTTATGTGATAATGTGCTATAATTAACACGGTATATTTTGTGTCACTATAAGTACCTAATAGGTGGTTGGCACACATAGTTAACCAAATTGCCACTTCTGCGACAGTTGTTTGTTTTTTATTTGCTGATCCAAGATGACTATGGAATAGAGTTGCCGCGAATACTCGCTAATATTCGGTATTCGGCATAACTCGATTTTTTTGTTATTTGGTATTCGTCGAATACCGTATAAAAGTGTCTATTATTCGACATTCGGCGAACAGTTTTCTAAATAAAAATAAACCTTTAATGGACAGAAAAGATATAGATTTAAAAATAATTAAACTTTCATTTATCTATGAAAACAAAACACAGTACGTATATTATTATCATGAATATAAAAGTTAGCCAAAAATCAGTCATGTTGAACTTAATTAGTTAAGCTTTTTAATTAATAATTTAATATTTTAAGTCCAAAACGTCGATTGCGCTTTTTTTCATAAATCAAACCTGCCTCAGAAAATAAATAAACTATTTTATTATTTGAGAATAAATAATCTTTTTTTTAAGTCCTTTTTTATGTTGAGTAATAATGGCGAGTATTTGAATATTCGCCATAGGGAATGGCAATTAATCGGTATTTGACTATTGGCTATAACCACTTTTCGCGGCATCTCTACTATGGAATATTACGTCCCTAGTGCATAAGCAGTCTTACATCCTAAATACTACCAGCCTGTTACTGTCCCACTGCAGAGCAAAGGCCTCTTCTCATACAGAGAAGGCACGAGCATTGACCACCACGCTTGCTCAAAACAGGTTGGCGATTTCAGAACAATAAGCAGACTTACATGAATTCAATTTTTTTTTTGCAACTTTTATTGGGTGTATTTATAAAATGACAGCTAAGCCAAGGCAATTCAAAAGGCAGTCTTCTATACAAAGCTGACCATTTTCGTAACCTTTGCAGAATAGTAAAATAAGACAATATTATGATGTAAAACCATGCCACAGTACTTAATGGTTAGGCAAAGTTAGAGCACTTACATTTCGTTAGTTATGTTTAAGTCCCATGTAATAGGGGGCGAGCCTATTGCCATCAACCGGGCACAAATCTAGACTCCGGACTGCTACTGAGAAATTGCAGATGGAAAAATCCAGTAACACTTTGCCCGACCTACGAATTTAACCCTAATCTTACTATTACTTATAACTAAATATTATCAATAACATTATACTTAGTTATAACTTTTAACATTAAGTAAATTCCCAATAAGCGCTTATAGCTAAGTTAGATAGTAACTTAGGCAGCTAGTATTTTAATAGGTATTGATTGCCAGCTGTCTAATGTTGACTATGTTGTCTTGTGTGACCATTTGTAGTCCAGCCAGTCTGGACCTGTAGGGTGACCAGACTATTCGTGATATTCTGGGATAAAGATTTCTGCAGCGGGATTGCGTAAGGCGAATTTTACCATCTAAATCGCGTTCAAGAGCTGTAATTTTTTTTAACGGATTATTGACACCGACAGCTCTTGGACGCAGTTTAGATGTGCTGAACGCGTAATTTTATTGGTAAAATCCGCTCATACAATTGCAATGTCAGTTCAATAACACTCATTGCGTTGTTGAGAAGACGAATTTCAACTAAGAAGCAATGGCTTAGGAATTGTCTTTTAAATCCATCGGATTCTTATTGAAAGTTTGTTCCGCATTTGGGTTGATGTGAATTTTTATTTAATGTTTTGTTGTAATAATCGTGTAGGTACTTAGAAAGTTAATTGCAAAAATAATTTACTTACAGTACATGGTTGTTAGCGAAATATGGCTGTACTAAACATAGTTTTTTAAGTCATTATAACTAATACTATATGCATTGTGTGTACTTGTATGTGTAGTCCGAATTATAAAATATATTATTATTTCGTTTATTCACCTTTATACTTATTGAATACATTTTTATATATTTTTATAAAAATCATTAAAAAAAACATTTATACATATAAAAAATATTATTATTATTAAACATCTCTGCCCAACCCTTCGGGAAATGCACGCGTTATGTTTCGTTAGTTACTCGTTACTTTTAAGGCGGGCAGGTTATTTACCTTGTAATAAATAATAAAGCACAATGCATATTTAAAAAACTTTGGAATATATTTGAATAAGGCTTTCTTTCCTTATTTTTCTTATTTCTTTTTTTTTTTTTTTAAACGTTGCCCCACTGTAAGAATTTCTTCCTGTATCGTGGGTGCGTTTACAAACATAGAAACTCACATACACTAACACCCAGACCCGGAACAACTACTTGCAGATCATACAAATATTTGTTCCGTGTGTTTTGTAATTTTTGTACAGTGAACCTATAGAGGCACTGCTAACATAAAATTTCATTAATCTACCTATAACTAAACATATTATAAAACAATAAATTCGTTGTAAGTTACCAGGTTGTTCTTTTAAACTACGCAACGGATTTTGATGTGATTTTCAACATCATTTAAAGAGTTGATTCCGGAAAGTTTGTGTATAAAACACACTATTATTAAACTTACATATAATACAGAAATCTTGAATGCTTTGTCCAGTTGTAAAACCCGTGCAACTCAGGGGCGGTTCACTATTAAACATCTATCCCTTTATTCAGAAACGTTGCTCAAAGTTAAGTAACGATTAGCGACTATATTTAACCAAAAATCCTTTCGGGTTTCCTACAGACCTTGTCTACCGTGAGTTTGAAGTCCTCAGAGTACGACAAATTTTTATACTCCAAGCAACTCTTAAATACCACGCTAAAATAAAAAAAACGGCCTGACTACAGTGAAATAATAAACAAACGTGTCTTCAGAGTACCCATTCCAAACGCCAAATCCGAACTAGCTCGACGTTGTACCTATTTCTCCTTTCCCAACACTTACAATAAAGTTAGTAAAATCTGTGACCTAAGAGACTGCTCAACCACAACCTGCAAGAAAATCCTAACTTCAGCTCTTCTAATATTGTCATACGACGACACCGAAGCCTTGATATAGAACCTGCACTACACATACACACCATCACACCTACTCAAACCTCACATAAGTACACAAGTCCAAAAAAAAAAAATGTAAACTACTTTAACTTATCTTGAATTTATGTTCTTAATTTGACAAATGATTTATTTAATTATTATTTTTTCTCTAAGTCTTGTCTTTAATAATACCCCCACACTGGAAGGTAACCGTAATATTGTTAATCGCACTCCTGAGCCACAAGATACAAGCGATGCTTAGTTTGTGGCTCACCGAATTTGGCTAAATTGTATTGTTACTTTTTGATTAATAAAGTTTATTATTATTTATTATTATTATTATAGATTTATAACGTTTATACGTCTCTTAACTTTAATCATCCTTTATGATTAAACCCAATAATTTATTGGTTAGGATTGTCCTAGTAAATACTAACACATGGCCACTCCAGTCTCTACCAGGGAGATAATTAGTTGCACTAGACTTTAACATCAAAGACTATCGTAAGTTTATTAAAACCACTTGTTATGCAACTATCTCACTCACTCTCATACTAATAATGCGCTATAGAAAGGGACAGCATTCCTCGGAATCAGATGCGTTTTGTTTGCTGCACGTTTGAGGGCGCAAAATACGATTTAAAATTTGAATAAATTGTGGAAAAAATATCTTCTTTTGTTTTTAGAGAAAAAATATAGACAGCCAGTACCTACCCTAATTGCGTAATACACGATCAATCACAATCTGAATCGTTTTGAAACAGATTGCTAATCCATTCCTTCATAAGTTCGAAAAATAAAGATCTGCTCGTCAACGTAAATAACGCAATGAATGTTGTTGAACTGTCAAAATGAAACAGATTAGTCGTAATCGTTTACGAAAATGTGTTACGTAATTAGATAGCAGTCAATTAGGAACAATAAAAGGTTCCAAGTCGTTGGCCTAGTGGTCGCAAGCTCGACTGCTGATCGTCGAGTCCTAGGTTTGATCACCGAGTCGGGTAGCGTTATTGGGTTCATTAGGAAATGATCCAGCAGCCTGGAGATGATAATGGTAATAGCTATCTGATTTAGGCTCAAAGCGAAAAAAACTGGAATAATTGTAATATTTGGAATGATAAGTAAGGTATTGAGTAAAAATATAAAAAAAAACTTCCAGATATAGTTGAGGCTAATGGCCGAGCTTGAGATAAAGAAATTAAGTAATTCATAAATAAAATAATTATTCAGTATTATCTCCGGGCTTATGAATCAGAATGGAAGTCAAAACATAATCTACAATCATTCACCACCCAGATAAAAGGAGGTGTGCGGAAAAATAAAAAATATTAATACATAGTACTCTATTATTAATTTATTATGCAGCTCCGTATGACTGTACTCATTTATTTACACGAAAGAATCACAGAATAGGCACTTTTCAGAACAGTTTTAAGAATATAGATGATTTATTACGATTTTAAGAAAGAAAAGAAAGAAATAAAAAGAAAGAAAGAAAAAAGAAGAAATTAAGAAAGAAAGAAAGAACTGTAGCTGAGCTGTTTTAAGAAATTATTATAATGAATTGATTCGAAAGAGATGAAATAGGTTCACCAAAGAAGCAGTAGCAGAGCAGACCGAAGTCTGGATTTGTGTCCGGTTGTTGTCACTAGGAAATATTACATGGGAGTTAAACATAAAACTGGCGAAATGTAGGTATACTTCTGCTTCATAGGAATAGGTATAATACTCGCGTGATGTTATGTAGTGATTGAACTAATGACGATGATTCCGAAAGAAAGTTATAAAATTATGGCGCTTTGCAAGATGCTGGCTGCACCTGACCAGAACGAAACGTCAGAAGTTCAAAATTGTGTACTTAGCACGGTTGTTTTTTGGAAAATAGACCACGGAATTGTAGAAGTTCCAAATTCGGATGAACAGACGGCAGATGCACTACGTTAAAGTAATTTTAAGCCGTATTTAGATTCTAATAAGACCCCATTTGGGTAAACTAGACAACAGACATTTTCTTACTTGTAAAAAAAAGTTATATTAAGTGCAGTTCTAGTTCAAACACCACTACTCTCAAAACGGTGAAAAGAAAAACATCGTGGGGAAACCTAGAACCAAAAATTCGAAGACATGTGACATCTACCAACACGCACCGGGCCCGCGTGGCGGATTATGTACGGGCCACTCCCTCTCACAGAGGCCGGTGTCCTAGCAGTGGCAACATTATAGGGTTATTATGCTTATGCTAGTGTCAATCCCTAGCATCTGTAAGTAGGTATCCCGAAAAGAATAAAATAAAACTTAGTGGAATAACAGGTCACTTGCACGGCGAGATTTTAGCAGAACTGACCGGCTATCTGGTCTATTGTGTGGTCAGTCCTTTCGGTAGGAGTCAAGTTTGGTAGACCAAGACGGCGAAAATAGCTAGTAATAAATTAACAATACAAATACATGATAACGTGTTACTGCTGGCGCCTACGTGCCCTGTAGAGGACCTGTAAAATTACTAAAATAAACAACACGAGATGGCCTCAAATTAATAAATCTTGCGCCGGCGATAAATTGCCGATCAATATTATTAGTATAATTGACGTGTCGCCATTGTATTTGATCGTTTGTATTCGTTATGCAGTGTTAATAATAGATGTCTGCGGACGGTAGTTTCTTTAGGTGGTACTATAGTTTCTGCTCGCGTCACCGTCCGCGTGAAATTTCTTCGTTAAAAACTACATTATTTTAATAAACAATTTTCAACGCAAATAATGTTCTTAAAATGTAGATAATTCTTTTTCTTAACCCTCTAATGCAACTTGTTCAATAACGCGAATAATATTTTGTATAAATTCATCCTTATTTTAAACTTTATAAATGGCGTTGCATTCCCTTTAAAAAGATTCAAATGTTTGTATTTGCTTATACGATAAAGTTGTTACTCAAACTGCATAATTTTATTGGCTCTGCAAAATAATAGATAGTAGGTATGATTACTCTGTCATTTGAACCCAGAACACACTTTTCAAAGTGGTCTTTAATTTGCCTAGGACATATAAATAGTGCCGGTTTTACTCGTTTAACTATTCCCTATGCGCCCTATTCTAATATTTATGGATAGTAGTTGATCACAGACTGCACTAAATCTTCCTTTGACGTTTTCTTATCTAATAGGAATGTTCGCATGTTAACAGTAAATCGTCTAAGTATAGCATAAAATATTGGTATTGTTGGACAAATTACATCAGCTGTTTAATTACACATGTCAACGGCCATACAAAGTTGCCTGTACTGTCCAGCATCAAAAAACCCGCTCTATAGGTCTTTCATAAAGATTTTTGCAATAGAAACTCTTTGCACGTAGGTCAGAAGGAAGTCTTCCAATTATGGTGGCAATATTCCCTTATTTGCGAAAAGAAATAGTTACAAATCTTGTTTAAAAAGTAGTTTCGGTTCTTTGACCTATATAAGATGAGAGAGATAGGAATGATAATTAAAATGACACTAAAATCAAATACTTTTTTAGAGCAAAAGTCACAGAACTTACTGCCGTTTTGTATTACCATGGCAAACAGACAGTCATAACTATCGCCTTTAATATAAAGTACAGTTCATAGTAAGGATAAGACAGCGTAGTTAATATAATGATAGGCTTAGCAATATTTTTCGAATCCTGCGCAGTGATTAAGTTATTATGAACGGGCCGTGTTCGGAATGTTTAGATCAATTTATGGATAAATTGTTAGTTTTACATTAATTTATTACTTGCCTATAAAATTGTTTTGTAGGCAAGTTGTGTCTTAAGCCTAGATAATTATAGTGACCGATCAATCAATGTTTCAATTGCACAAGGTAAAAAAATATATTATTATTCAATCAAATCCTACATTTGTTTGTTTTAGAATAGAAATAAAAGTTTGTCATTGAATTTGAATGAGACTCCCAACTAACCGGAACAAGCCACCAACCGAAACACAAAAAAAAATCCATCTGCGCAAGGAGGTCGTATTAAAACCCGAAGCACAAAAAGTTAGCATGTCATCTAATCAAATATTTGTCTATTCTACCTGTCATTTAATAACATGACAGTCAGCTCATAATGACATTGCACACCATGTCACGCTACTTCATGTGTCTGTAGTAATTATATGCGCATGAGCACGTCTGACCAGGGTAGAGCAGCTACTGGTGTTTCGAGCGATTTAGGAGATTTAGAAGAAGATATTTATTTAAGCTTACTAGCTTGACTTGCTAATTCGGTTTGCCATCATGAATTTCTCAGTAGTTACCCAGAGTCTGGATTTGTGCCTGGTTGATGGCAATATGCTCAACCCCGGTCATATAGGACTTAAACAAACCGGCGAAATGTGTGTCGTATAGGTACGTACACCTCTGCCTAACCCTTCGGGGGAAACAGGCGTGGCGTTATGTGTGTTCTTACTAGAAAAGTAATTTCGGGAAACAGGCCGTGTAGTTAATTCTTTTTGGAATTGCAGCAGCACCCCGTACTTCTTTTTTAAAGGTCTTGATGGATATCAAAGATGGCGATAAGAGTAGGGGAAGACTAAGGAAAAGGTTGACGGATTTTATAAATGATGATCTGGCAAAGAAGGGGGTAATACTGAAATGACTGATAAAGCTGTATGGAAGGAGTCAAGTTCTCAGTCCAAATAAATTGGGATGAGAGGAGAGAGGAGGATGACAATTTATTGTAATACGATTATACTTATCTTTGATCCTTCATGGGCGGTTAAAAGATTTTAAGGGGTTGGTGACTTCAATCGCGATTCCTAATCCGCCTACAAGTAATTATCACTACATAAGTGCAAAGCTAAATATGTCGCAAAAGATATATATGTTCTTTTTCAAACAGACCACAGCATCTGTACTCTCTAAGAATAACATTCATTCATTGGTCATTGAAGTCAGACATTTCAGGAAACAGAACTTTGTATTCAAGTAATTTAATTTCAAAACCGGAGTTTACTGAAAGGAAGTTGAAGGGATTCAGTTTAAACACCTCTTGGCGTGTACCGGCACAGGCGGCAACATTCAAACACTTCTAGAAAAGAAACCTACAACAGAATTTTCAAAAAGTTGGCCCCTAAACAAGAATGGGAAAGCGAGAAAAAAATCGTCCTAGTAAAGAGTTTTGCGGGCAAAAGTTTTTGGGCACTTCTTTCAAAGGTTTCGAGGGAGGCGCCTCCAACAAAAATGTCCATCACTTTACACCAGAATTCGGAGACTTTTTGCAAACGTATTGCCTTTGATGTTTCGAGTGTTACCCTTTCTTACTCTTCCTGTTTTCCTTTTCGTGAATCGTTGAGTTTCGTTCAAGTGAACTTATTTTTTTTCATGTTTTTGATCTTTTTTTGGTCTATTTGCCTTTCTTGCTCTACTTTTTATAGAAATTGTACTTGGAAAACTGATACAGTAATTTTTGAGACGTTTCCGATTGCTGTTTTCTATATAGTAAGTATGGTATTTATTTAGTAAAACTATTTTATTGACAGTTCATCCTGTTCACTCAAATTTAAATTAGTAAAGCAAAGCCAAAATTCCGAGATTCGAACTAAAACTTTGAGAAACATGGCATCCTGTACTAATATTAGGTAAGTGTTCAAACATTTAGTAAATGTCGTTTTATAGAGGCATTTGCCCGTGATTGCTAAAGTACTGTAAGATCAGAAAACTACTTAGAAGGTAAAACGCAGCTGCTGTTATTCGTAGTAAGTAAATTCAAACAACTTAAACAATTAACATCCTTTTCCTACTGTTCTTTAGGTACTTATTATTTGTATAATTGAACCGTCCACAATATTCTGGCGCAAGGTTTAATAATATCCTAAATTCATTGATAAAAATCAGCTGATTTAATAAAAACATGTTGCATTTAGTATAATATAAGTAGTGAATGACATGAGTCATAAAACATAATTAATATTCAATCCACCTAATTAAAAACGAACTTCGTTGACCTATAGATACATTTTTAGGTTGGCATTAATATATTTAATTTATGTCATCTTATTTGAATAAACACGTTGCTTTTTGATAGTTACGTGATTTTTAGGGCTATACCTACTTTAAAAGAAAAAAAAACGGAACGCTTTTATAAAAGAAATTGTATCAGTCTGAGAGCATCAGCCGCTGAAATCTCTGCACATTTATACAGCTTCCCTTTCCTGTCTTATTAAGCTCAGCAATTTATTAACAAATAATCTCGCGACTTATTTATTTGAGAGAATCAGATAAGTAGGTAAGTGAGAATTATATGGGAGGTAATTTTGTTTTGATTACTTTTAAAAAACACTATCTAAAAAAACTAATACCTACCTATCGTGAAATACCTAGGCCGATAGGTATTTTAACGATTAGTAATGAAAATACAACACCTAATAGATTATACATAGGTATTGCTCAGAGAGAAATAAAGAAAATAATTAAAACAAAAAAACAGTACGATCATACTGCAAACTATTTTTCGACTAGATTATTTATCAGATTTTTCCCAGCGTTTTAGGGTTAACCGTGAACGCGTGGTGAAATTTCAAGACATTCATTTTTTATTTTTTATTATCGTAAGTAGTTATTTCAACAATGCGAAAATTTATTTCAGATTAGGTGCCTGCCTACCTGACTATAGACAAACATAATTACCAGGTGAATAGACGCATTAAGATTTTTTTTCACACATTTCACCAGTAGTGTTGGGTAACACACATTTTCGCGTGTCGCGTTTTTGTTCATTTCAAATAAATTTGTCAGTAGTGATGTGCGTGCGTCACATTATTTTATTACATGTTAGGTACGAAATGGAGAGGTACCTAGTCGCCCATAAAGTTTTCACGCACCATACATATTGTAAATAGTTGGGCTATAATTCTTACTAAACACGACACTACATGTGCGGTTAGGATTTGTTTCCTATTTTTGTTGCCTTCTGGCTGATTTTATTCCGTATTAAAAAACTGTAAGGGTGCCATAAAAATAGTTAACGGATTTATATGGTAACGTACGGCATGAAAAAATATTGTTTGTTATAAGTATAATTAAGCGAGAAAACGCTCTAAAAAAGTTTCGAAACCAAAAAACTTTTTTTACACTAAGCTAGTAGCTAAGTGTCTATATTTTTAACTCAAATTTAAATTAGTAAAGCAAAGCCAAAATTTCGAGATTCGAACTAAAACTTTGGGAAAGATGGCATCCTGTAGTAGGTACCTAATATAAATGCGAAAATAACTATCTGTCTGTTACCTTTTCACCACTGAACCGATTGTTATGAAATTTGACAGATAGATAAGTAGGTAGCCTGGGACCTCAAGGACATTGGCTACTTTTCATCTTAGATTTTTTATAAAAAAATATGAAATACGTATGGAATAGACGCAAACGAAGTCGCAGGCAATAGCTAGTGATAAATAAAGCTTGTCTTGTTTATTTAGAAATAACAGAAACTTTAATCATGGCAATATCAATATTGTGACAGATGACAGAACTATGCATATTATTATTAAAAGCTTGTTTATTTGCATATTCATTTCAGAATTACCTGTCATATGCAATTTATACAAACATTAATCAGACAAACATTTGAGAACAAAATGTAAATAAATGACTCACTACTCTTCAGTTGTTCTCTTTCTTCTTCTTCTAATCTTATATTTTTATCTGTAGGACTGCTATATTTTAATTTTTTTCGAACTACTTCCATTTTTAAATACCGGTGTGATTTCGCATAAAATTTATTCTCTTTCACTGTTCATTCAATAATAACTTCTAACTAACTTCAATTTCAATATGACAATAATTTATACAATTTCTTGTCGCTAAACTATCAGGCTACGTTTTTAAGAGATTTTTCGCACTAAAAACTAGGAATAAATTAGGAAACAGAATAAAACAACGGTATCCAGCCTCACAGAGTAATTAATGCGACAACACGTTCCGACGGATGCTAGTTTTTGGCGAAAAAATACGCCTATGCCGAGATCCCCACCCTACGTGATCGCGAAATGTAATTAGCAAAACTTGTACAAAACAACTCAAGAAATATGTAAATGTAAGAATAATGTTCCGTACTAATGTAGACTCAAAACTTCTCGGTATTTTAAAACAAATAAACATTATAACGAAGCGGCCACGTACAGTTCATTACATAGCTATAAAATAGAGCAGTTTCAACAAGACTGGTAAAAATCTAAGTAATTAGGTAAGTACGTATGAAATGTATCGTAGCCTCTGGTGGCAATTATTTGAGCAATGTGACGTAATAGCGTGACTGGTAAGCCACAATTACTAAAATAACTTACGCTAAACTTGACTGGATTTCGCTCTCATTATTTTGATATTTGATTTCACTCAAGAATGCGTACCTCATTAATTAAGTATAGCTCGCTTGTTCGGGAAAGGTTTCAGTTTTCACTGCTAGCGAAGGTTCAAAAAGGCCTAACTTGTAATTGTTTTTGTAAACAACTCCATGTGACTGCCGAGTGGCGCACAGCACGGGGCGAATCGGTAAGTTTAAGTTACAACAATGTTATCTAAGGGCCCTGCTCATCTGCTCACTTACCGGTCAGTGCAGGTGCTATTGCTATCGGTACATACGTTTGGCGGTTCATATCACACACAACACTGGCACGTCCGCGGTTCAAAAGACACGATCACAGGCGTCGGTAGCGAGCGACGCGATGCGGCTCAGGGCCGTACTGACCTGCCACTCTTGGTGATCACCATCTCGGTGCCCAGCTTGTGGAATTTCTCCCACAGGTCCTTGCCTTCGAGCGTGACCTTGGGGTCGTCGACAACACCGTCGTCGTCTGGCGGCAAAGGTGCGTACGGCGGTGGCGGCGGCTTGAGCAGCGGACAGGGCGCGGACAGCGCGGCGGCAGCGGCGAGTGCGGCTGGCAAGTACGGAGGCGGCGGCAGTGCGCCAGCTGTCAGCAGCGCCGACACCGAGAAATCGCTCGGCCGCGGCGCCAGCAGCGGGTGGAAGGCGACGGCGTCGCGCCGTTCCGCGCCCTCGAAGCGCATGCCCGCGCCGCCCGGGACCCACGGCGTGCGCTCCACGACCGGCGTGCCCGTCGGCTCCAGCGGTCGCGCTCGCGCCCGCTCATGCAACGTCCATAACGCGCCGGCCGGCGGCTCGTGTGACACTCGTTCTTCCCGTGGCGACACCCGCTCGCGCGGCAGGCGTCAAACGACTGGCCGCCGGCGGCGCCGCGCGCGACACCCCTCCCGCGCGCGCCGCCCAATCGCGCGTGTTTCCCCGCGCGCCCCCGCGCCGGGCGGGGCTCCGCGGCGCCGCGTTGTTTTTTGGTCGCAGGCGAGGTGTCCGCCGCCGCCACACCTCGCGCGCGCTCCGCTCCGCTAATCTGGTTAATGCGGCGCGCGGGGGACACCGGTATGCCGCCAGACATCGCGCCCGCGCCCGCGCCCGCCGCCTCCTTCTAATTGGACACGTTTCCGTTGGTTCATCAATTGAGCTCGTTACGGCGTATCTTTTGTGTGGCGCGCTAGAGATGCGACTCGCGGCCACCGCGGCGGCGGCCTGGTCGCGACACTACTCCACTTGGAGCTAAACTTTTGTTAGCCGCCGTCTGTTGCTGCTGTGTCTAGAACATTGAACAACTAATTTAAGTTTGTTTGGTTCCACTCAGCGTCGGACTTACTACTTTCTTGATGTTACATTTAATGCCATTCAAATTATCGCGTTCTAGTTTTATACTTACAAGTTTTCTGTACTGTGTAAGCGTATAAGTACTACCTACCAATTGTAGCTGTTTTATAGCTGTCCTACCTCAATATGAGGCATCTCCAGCTCTTTTCTTTATTCACTTGCCAAGTTCAACATTTCCTACTCGTCTAAACCGCTGCGAGCCGACGAATTGTGAACAGAATTCAATTACTTCCCTACATTATTCGGAAACAATTTCGTGCTAAAATTCCTTTTAATTTTAACACCGATTTGTTTATTTGCTACCAGTGTGTGAAGTGTTTATTTCTTACTAGCTGCGCCCCTCGGTTTCACCCGGATAAGTCTCGATCTCGTAGAAATTTAGGGATAAAAGGTATTCTATGGTCCAGGTCATGGTCTACGCATGTGCCAAATTTTATCGAAATCTGTTCAGCCTTTTTAGCGTGAAATCGTAATTAACAAACAAACTCACTTTTGCACTTTTAATATTAGTAAGGATTTTAATACAGTGTAGAAATGTTGCAGTATTTCTTACTCGTATTTTACATTAAATATGGATATTATTTCGTGTTGAACTAACACTACTAAATATTATTTGACGCCACTTCTTTCCTTCAAGCAATTTTGAAAATGTACGTTTCGCTCCAAATTTTAAAAATTGCGGAATTAGGTAAGCGTGGTAAGTGGTGACTATACTTGATGCTTTTCGCAATTCTGAAAAAAACGATTTTCGCGTAGGTAATTTTACAAACAGTTATTAGCGGAAACATATTTTTTGAGATTTAAATGATTTAAAGAAGTTGGTTACAAATAGTTTGATTAGATTCAAACACCTGGGTTCTTTTAAAACTTAGAATTTGTTGCTTCGTAGGATTTATTTGAGTAAGTAAGTAAGTAGACATATTCTACCTACTAGTCTAGAGTAGGACTTAACTAATGTATACAATTGGTATGGTTTAGAAGGAATAAAGACTATTTAAATAGGTCGGGTAAATGGTCTCAAAAAGGAGAAGGAAAACATCGTGAGTATACCTATGTCCTAGAACCAAAAAATTCGAAGACATGTGACATCTACTAGCTCGCACTGGGTCCGTTTGGCAGATTATGGCCCAATCTCTCTGACAGAGATGACGCCTGGGAACTCCCAGCAGTGGGAACAATTTAGGCTGGTTATGCTAAATAGGTCAGGTACTTAAGTATTTTGCAGTGGATTACTAGTTATCCATTTATTTTGTAGCTTCGTATCTGAAATGAACACCGCAATAAGTTTTCCGAAAATATCGCAATTTATTGAATAAAATTCTCGATCGAATCCAATTTCACGGATTTACAAACGAAACAATTTTTTATAAACAATTTTTCTTTATTTTTTAATGTTTTATTTAAATAGGCACAACACTTCTTTTATAAAGTAAGTAGGTACCTAGTTGGATAGGTTCTTGGAAGTGAGAAAAATGTTTCACCATAAAGAAATGAATATTATATTGGCCCTCTTTCTCTATCCTATCTTGCTTTGCCCGACAGGGTCCACAATGATCTAAAATTATGTATATTTTATAAAGTACCTATCACCTATGTTAACATTGTGGAACGCAAATAAATATATTGAGTATTCAATGAAGAATGAAAAGCAAACTTTAGTAACAAAATTTTACTCACGTTCGCATAAAAAATAAATAAAATAGAGGCGAGAAACTATTTCATGAAATTACACGTAAAATATATTTACAAAGCTACTTACCTATGAAACACATAACACACTTTCTGTTTGGCATTGTCGGGCAAGCGATAGTGAAACGTGCACGCGAGATTCTGACATTATTTTAAATTCATCTCCGCGTCTTTACAATAATTCTTGAATACAATGACTTACCTACATCTATTTTATTAATAACTTTTAAAATGTGTCTAATTATCTTAGGTAGGTACACCAAAAAGTAACAGATAAAAAAATAAATAATAACGCACATCGCACTTTGTATGTTCGTTTTTTTTTTTTTATTGTGTCATAGCCAATAGTGTCGTCACAATACTTATGTCTTGTTTTCCTCTTTTTTTTATTGGCTCCTTGTAGCTATTTTCTAATAGTCATGTACCATGTACCTGCTTATTTAGTTATTATATGTATAATCGTGCTTTTGTGTGTTGTGTTATATCCAATTCAAAGTCAAATCTTTTGTTTCAAATAGGCACAAGTAAAAAGCAGTTTTAAACGTAAAAATTTACAAAAAAAAAAAAAAAAAGATTCTAGTTGCCCCTTCTAAAAGGTACCTTTTAGAAGGGGCAAGAGAGTGAGTGAAGAGAGTGTGGAGAAGAATGGGCACGAAACTACACACTGACTCTTTTTAAATGGTAACAATATTTTGTATAGTTACATTAGTTATATACTTACTTAATTATATGTGAAGACAATGTAGGTACCTGCCTAGAATATAATTACTACCTAATAATTAAAAATGAAGCCGACCACACCACAACATCGTTTGGGAAAAGGCTGGGCAGAAGAAGGTATTATTAATGAAAAACTTAAGAGCATTTTAGTAGGTACCGTCAAAGAAGTTCACATCTAACCAGTTTGACAACAAAATCCCGTGAACACGATGACCACATCTGTTACCGGCCCGGTTCTATAGCTGCCGAGCGCTGCAAGCAAGAATAGTCCTTAGGGTGGTTAGATATGAACATCTTCGATGGTAGGTACTTATTTATAACATTTAAGCAAGCGTGAAATAAGAAATGATTTAAATAAAACTAAAAACTAGTTTCGTACGATGTCAATGTTAATATTCTAATAAATTATGTCGGTGTTATCTAATATTAGATACTGATTTACTTACATTTTCTCACAAGTTCAAGAGGCGAGGAGGTTTTCTGGAGAGCGTAAAATTGAGAGAAGAACTTATGATCTCAGAGACGACAAAACTGCGAGAGAAGAGAAGAACGTTTTAAGAAAGGGGGAATTCAACATATCTATGGAATCAGATCCTTGGGGCTAGAACAGAACTCTATCTACTGCCACTGTTCTATTCTGTAATCATTTCACCTCGAACACAGGTGAAGCGAGATTGAAGTGCGCTGTCATTCCACCTGATGGGATTGACACTATTGACAGCTCATTTCTAACTGTCTTCACCTAAGTTTACAGGGTGAGGTTTTTATAGAATAGATCGGCTGTTAACTTAGCCTAGCATGCGTAATATGAACACCGTAGAAACGGAAGAAACGAAATACAACATGACATATTGAGGTGACATGACAAAAAAAAAACATGTTGGACGGAGATAAGACTACTCTTCGTAGAGTAAAAGAAAAAAAAAGAAAGAAAATACGTTTATTAGTAGAGATTGAAGTAGTTATACGCGTGCAGGTTGGAAGGTAAAAATAATTTTATCCTGCCTTTCTAGGTAACTGGGAGTTGGGATACCAATTTTTTTTTGTAAAAATAGCGAATCGTACGTTCTAGAATCGAAGTGCTATAACCTATTTACTTAAATAGGTAGGCTAATTAAACATGTAAACATTTTATAATACCGTTTTAGTTTTCATAAAAATCGGCCCCGAAAATTTTTTGGCTAATATCTATATTTTTTAAAGTTTAGGATTGTGGCCATGTAAGGTACACTCTTGAAAGAATCACCCTGTGTATAGGAAGGTACTCTACTTAAGCTGTCATTTGTGAAATAAAAAAGTAGGAATTCAAATGTGTGATCGCTACCTAATCTTACTAAAAGTAATGCCAATTTCTTTCAACGAGTCGTTTTCCCACAACGAGCCTAGTCTTAATTTTTTAACAGAAATACCAGTTTTTCTAGTTTGAGGATAACTGGGCGTCCATTTAAGTTTTATATCTACGTGGGACACTCCGCAGCTGGGCACAGTTGTAGTAGGTACCTACACGTTTTTGTTGCAGTTGGCATTAATAGCTGATAAGGCTAGGAACAACCTATATTATGAGGAATAGCAATTTATATTATATTATAGGTAAGTAGCTAGTTGACAGACGTCATTATTACTTATACTTGATGTTGTTTGTCTGCGCCGAATCACCGTTATGAAGGGGACTTTTGACTAAAGGAAATTTGCTTTCAAATCAGCCTAGTGCTTTCTAGTACAAGAAAAAAAGTTGATATTGTTATTATAGTAGTTTTTGATACAAACAATTCACAAAGAAAACTGTAACTTGAATTGTGTTCTTTGCGTTATTTTTACATGTTTTAATGCAGGTATTTTTTTAAACATTTCTGCCTTTTGTGCAGGTTATTTGAATGACGGCACTTATTTATGATCAGCATCAATTAGTAATATTATACCTAGATCTATAAAAAGCTTCCGCGCGTAAAATAGTTTCCGATGATACGAAACTGTTTACAGCGCCATCTCTGGGCGAGTAGCAATGTACTAAAATCAAAGTTGTTTATTTCAAAGCTTTCAAAAATGATTGGATAAAATATAAATGTGCTGTCTGCACAAGTAGAGTTTTAGACCATATGAAAAAACAATAACTATTTTGATAATTTAATTTAAGTTAATTTTTTCATCAAATTTTTATATTATTAACTATTTCATTTTATTTCACTGATTTGTACACCAATTATGGTAAAACATGTTGAAACTAATTAAACTTTATCACCTTTAGTAAATATCTCTGCAAGGTAATTACTAATGCACACATGTTTATGCAAATAAATTATCTTTATCTTTATCTTTATCTTTATCTTTATCTTTATAAAGCTAAATTTATTAGGTAAGTATTTATTTATTTAATTGACCATGGTGGGTCCATTGCTCAAAATTAGTAAGTATGTTAATATAAAGACCTTCTTTTACAAAACTAAAGAAACTTCCATAACACTTCTACCTCAGTAACCGACCGGCCAGTAACTTCCACATGCAATAACAATTATTCCTGCACTACTAATTAAGTATACATTTTCGATCTTACCTAGGAATACTTTGTATGCATAGGTACAAATTGGTATAATTAATCATTGCAAAGTGAATAATTGTTTTGCATTGACGTAATAAGAGAAAAACATCTAATTAACTTGGCACCTCGAACTTGGTAATCATAGTTTTGGCTAATAAGGTTATATTTGGTCTGTTGTGATTGTTATTTGTATTAAGACTAGGGGCCCGCTCCTGGGGGTCTACTCCGAAGCGTTAAATCCGAACTATCGGGCCGAACGTTCGGACGTTTCCTACTACGAACTTCATTTAGTTTCGGTCGGTCGGTTCGGATTCGACCGAACTTCATTTTGACGTTTGTTGTATCGTAAACCCTACTCTGAACGAGAAAAGTCCGACCGATAAATTGAGTTTGACAAGAGTTGCATCGTGGAATTAATGTCAAAATTCACGACAGCAAAATAGCTACCTTTTGAGTATCGTAAATATGGAATTTAATGAATTATTACAATTATCTCGAGTTTTATATTAGTTTAAAGTGTTAAAGTGAATGTGCCTTATTTAAAATTGTAGTGAAATGGCATTGCGTATGTATATGGTGGAAGAGGCTCTCAGAGAAGAGCGTTTGGAGCGCAGAAGGAATCGCAGACGACTTCGTGACTCCTTCAACACTAATTTAGTGCCCGACCTTGAGTTTGTAGCTAATTACAGACTCAGTCGAGCACTGTACGAAAAACTCTGCCAGGATATAGTGCCCCTGTTACCCCGGAAGCGTAATCGCCGTGCAATTGACCCTGCTACAAAGGTATTTTTGATACACAAAAAGTAGATATTTTTGTACTATAATAATTATCATATTATTAGCAACATAATAAAAATTAATCCTTCTTAAATTTTAGATACTTGTTGCCTTGAATTTTTACGCTCGGGGCAGCTATCAAGGGTCTGTGGGGCAGAATGATGATGCTCCAATGGCCCAGCAAACCGTCTCCCGATGTATACGAGAGGTCTCGTGTGCAATGAATACACCCGAAATAATCAGAAAGTACATTAAATTTCCTCAAAATGCAAGTGAAAGGAATGTCATCAAGAGGAAGTGAGTTTGAAAGTTCATTAATTCTAATACCTACAAAAACTTACAAAGTTTATATGTAGTGAGGACAATTTTTAGAGAGAACCTATTGTAAGAAAAATATATTAAACGTATGATGGGAGAATTTATAGCCGAGAAAGCTGCCTTTAATGTAACTTTTGTTTCAAATTATGTTGTTTCTTTTCAGATTTTATGGAAAATGTAGTTTACCAGGTGTGATTGGCTGTATTGATTGCACACATATTGCTATTGTGAGGCCAAGTGAGCATGAGGAGCGGTTTTTTAATCGAAAACATTTCCACTCCATTAACACCCAAGTGGTAAGTAATTTCGTTAAAAAATTACTAGATTTTAAAGAACATGATACATTCAAAGAGTCATAAGAGTATGCTTTCCAGATATGCGATTCGGACTGCCTTATCCTAAATGTGGATGCAACTTTTGGTGGAGCCACGCATGATGCGTTTATCTGGTCTCAATGTGAGATCAAGGGGCATCTGGAGAGTCTCACGGAGACAACATATCTGTTAGGCAAGTATAAATTAGATGTACATTTTTCAAATGCACTACACATACATATACTTACATAAAATTAACCAATAACAATATTTTACTTTGACAGGTGATTCAGGATACCCTTTAAGGGAATATCTATGACACCAGTAGGTAATGTTGTAGAAGACAGTCCAGAAGGCAGGTTTAATGCTGTGCATAAGCGTGCCCGCTCCACCATTGAACGCACATTTGGGATACTCAAGGGTCGATGGAGGTGTCTCTTGGCAGCGAGGGAGCTGCACTAAGATCCAGACAGAGCAGGCAGAATAATCTTAGCCTGCTGTGTTTTACATAACATGTGCATAAGGGCCGGAGTGAGTGCTCCGGACTTAACGCAAGAGGATTTTGAATCGGAGAACTCCCGGCAGGTCACAACTCATCAGCCTGCTACATCTGCCACAGATTCTTTGAGGAGGGGACAAAGGGCGAGGGAAAGACTGATAAAATTGTTAGAAAATAGTTAATAATATTTTTTTTTTTTACTAATCACAGTTTCTTTCTGTACTCAAATTAACTAAACGTTAGTTAGAACCAAAAATTACAAATAGAACTAATCTCAATTTGTTACAAATAAAATGAACAAACAAAGCGGGTTAAAAATATATATTTATAGAGCAATTACAATCGACAGTACTTATAAAAATTATAGTTTAAAATAGCAAAAAACGCCATTTGAACTAAAATAATCTTTTAATATGAAGATGTTCAACATGTAAAGAACAATGGGGTGCTTGATATCAATTGGCTTAAATTTCTTACAGAATCATAAAAAAAAAAATAGCAAGCGCTCTCCTTTTTTTTTACGAGTTGAACATAATTTTTACACTCTTGATTGTAATTGCTGGTTGATCTGCTGCACATGCCCGCACAACTCTACAACAGCCACTCTTATGCCAGCTAGTTCCACGTTCCTTTGTTCTTCAAGGATCAAACGACGTTCCTCTGATCTAAAAAGTCTGTCCCGCACAGAGCTTCCAGCTTGAAGAGACTCAGGACGCCGCCGGGATTCTCTGCGCTGTCGTGTGGCTGTAAAATGACAGAACATTAGCTTGACGTGCATGTATGACCAGTTAATTTTAACGGCGTTCGTGTATGACCCTCTGTAACGTTGATGAGGCAAAAGGAATATTGAAGGATCGTAGCAGGTGGCGTTCTGTAGTTTCTGCTTACCCCCGTGGGAGGAAGGCGTGAGTTTACTTTATAGTATGATTGCCTGTCACATCCTTTTTATATAACATCTGTATAAGCATAACTGCTTGGTACCAAAAATAAGAATGGGTTGTGGACTCTTAAGTTACATTACTTTACTTAATTAAAATCGAAATCTAGTTTAAACAAGGTATATGAAAATCAATAAGAAAAGATACTAATTAAATGCTTTACATTAAAATTAAACAATGACACTTACAAGTAAGTTGCCTGCTTGTTGTTGAGGCAATGCTGACTGGTGGGGCTGAAGCTTGTTGGCTTGTTTCTTGCTGTGTCTGTGTTTCTGTTGGCAAAGATGTGCAAAGAATAAGTATATAATAAAACAAAATAAACTAAAGAATACTAAGCACAAAGTAAGTGCTTAGAAGTTTACGAGTTAGTAATTGCACACACACTCTCGTACAAAAAAATATTGTATAAAATGTAAATTAGTCCTATCAGAAATTCGGTTCAATTTTAATACCTAGTTACAATCAAGCATTGTATAATGTGGCACAGATATTTAAAAAAAAAAATACTGGACTGTTCATAAAAACATGTATTGATACAGATTGTTCTTGTCAATTCACATAAAATTCTGTAAGTAATTCAAATTGACAAAATTAAGCGGAACAGACAGGTAATGCAATAAATATGTATTTCATTAAAATTATTTAGATAAAAAGCTGCATCCAACCACAATAGTGACTGAACGATGAACATTAAATAATTTATTGCAATGTAGAATGTATGATATTCGTGTAAATCTAAACTAGGTTTGAAGCACTTAATAAATCAATTAATGCAAACTTACTTTTTGCCACTGTTTTGTAGTTTTGGTGCACCCGCCCATAGCATTCAGCGTGGTGCAAATGTCCTCCCATAGTCGATGACTCAGTGTACGACCGTCGATACTCCTCAAGCTGCCTTGAGCCAAATCTCGATGCTCCTCAAGGAAATTGAGGAGAGCATCAATTTGTGCCGCTGTCGGTCCGGACATGGCGACTTATTCTTGCAGAGTGTTTGTTCATAACTTTCATTTCATTTCCAAACATCCAAAACACGAACATGAGAAAACTATAAACCCAAGGGGCACTTAATCACGGGTAAAAATAATATTTTGAGTATATGATTTAACTTGGTGTTTGTTGACATCTCATAACTTAACTCTAACACTTTACACTTCAGTCAGCACTTGATGACAAACGACCGAAATACGGTTATCGCTATACTTAACGATAGCGACAGATGCGATTTGGTTTGAGTTTAATTTTTTTCAAGAATTTAGCAAGAAAACATCTAAAGCACCGCTTGTTTGTTTACTTACCATCGTGTGACTTTTTTATTTTGACAATCGGCAAAGGCATCGTCGCCGTCAAGTCAAGTCGGCTACAAATATATTGTTTATTTGAGAAATATTACGATGTTCGTAAGTATAAATACTGAATTAAAATCAAAGTTCAATTTCCTTATTATAAAACAATATTTTAGTGTGTAATTCAACAGTTAAATTATATCGAAATGAATACTAATGACAACAAAAATATATCCGAAAAACGTTCAACTCTAGCACTACATTTAGTTTGGTTCTACACTCCACCGAACATTGACTATGGTACCGACCGAACTGAGCCAATCCGAACATTGTTCGTAGTAGGACAACAATGCAAAGTTCGGTCGTGTGTCGGTCGGTTCCGAACATTCGTATGTGTCATTTCAGAGTAGACCTCCTGCTTCGCACGATTTTTACGACTTGACAAAACATCGAGATTTCTTAGGTAATGCGATTGGGTTGAGTGATCCCGCGGGTCCATTTCGAGTGGGTCCAGTTGACCAAAGACTCGTAAATTTAATATTAACGTATTATACACATAAACCTTCTGGAATAAATTCTGTACCTAAACGATGGTAAAAACCTCGACAAAATCTGTTGCGTGGTTTAGAAGAACAACGTGGACATACAGACAAACGTGAAAACCAACTTTGATATAGATGATGATAGGGCCAGAATACGATCTTCTTCTTAGCGTTTTGAGTTCACTCTGCCTGGAACTTAGGTGGGAGGATGATCAGAAGGAGTCATTGTTAGAGATGACTATGTATAGTTTTGGGTAGCTAACCTGGCTAGGTTATACAAAAGCATATTTATCTAGTGAACTGGGTAATACTTTACAAACATTTTCCTTAGAGCTTTTATCTCTACGAGCAGACGACGTCGTTTGTATAATGCCGAGTAATTCAATGACATTATTATCAGCCAGTGTGGCAATATTTTTTCAATACGTACCCGGCGTATTATTTATTGCCTTTGAAAAAAAAAACGAATATTCAGTGCGCCAATCAATTCTAGTGACGTAACCATTCCATTTTCAAATCGAGGAAGCAAAATAATAATGGCCGAGGCAATCGATTATAAGCATGAACATCGCGTGCCCAAAATGTTGATGATTTACATCTAAATGGAAGATAATTGAGTCATTTAGCAGTAAACGTAATGAACAATAAAATTAATTGCAGTCCAATCCAAATATGTTAGTGGTTCACGCTTTTTGTTGAAATGGAGACAGCACAGTACTAGGTAAAGATAAGAATGTTTTACAAGGTCTGAAATATATGTACTTAGTTATTAATCTAACTGCCTTTTTGATACCTAATAAATAGGTCAAATAAATGCCTTGAATTTAATATTTGAAGTACCTTGTAAGTTTGAGCATAGAGTTTGATTCTCAAGTCGGGTTTCGTTTCATTCCAACATGAAATAAATACTTACCACCTACAATGTGAGACCATTGATTTACATCTTTTACAAGAGTATAAAGCTACTTAATTCATACTTTTATTTTCTAATCAGACACTCTTTTATAAACAAAAATTTTGCCAACACGTCAGACCATCATAGAAATAAGTCTTGTTTCAAATCTCCACAATTTATCATCTTGAACGTAAAGACACTTTCCCCTCACCTCAAATCTTATAACGAAATTATCGAATACCCTCAACGAACACTTATTGAACCCCTCCTGGGGTTCATACAACCTTGTCACAGTGAAAATGTGGGAGAATCTTCAGGACAACGATTAGAAAATTCGTCGGGTAAGGTTGACAAAGTTCTAGATGATTAGGGTTCAGTGGGTGTGAGATTTGTTTGTGGAATTGAATTAAATCTGAGAAGGGAATTCTGTTTTGTTGTTTGTGATGAACGGTTTTTTTGGAATCAGGTCGATGAACTAAAGAAAAAAAATTGGAAGGCGGTGATTTCTTGACTTAATCTGGTAGAGGTCTACATAATTATCAAGGATCTTTCTAGACATGTTTTACTTATAAGTAATACGTTTGATCTCTTCTCTCTTCAGTTTTTATCAACATGACTTGTTACAATGGTTCTATAGCTTCAATATTATGCTTGTGTTTTTAGTCTTTCAGGCAATATCAGCCTACTACAGGAAGCTACATGCCTTTTGCCAACCAGCGTCAAGCACTTATAGTCTAGTCTGGCATTTTTGCTGAACTGGGCCTTTTCGGCGCAGCCGTGAGGCACACCACCTTGCAAATTTCTTACATCGCATTTTACACGGTTTAAAAAAAAAATCTGTTCTATAATTTGTGTGCTTTTTAGTCTGTGTTAAATAAATTTATTTTCTTTCTTTCTTTTCTTTTTGTTTTGAGAAATATACCATTTACTCCATTTAGCATTGCGTCTTGCAATACGCTGAGCAATCATTGATGTTCAATGTAAACTAGAGAAGCTATTACAAACTAAATATGTGTCAATTAATGTGACAACCGCGGCGTATGCGTTTGTTCTCCCGAACAACAAAACGTCGCGCAAAAAATTTGTTCGCGGTGTCTGCTCTAGTTTACATTGAACCTCAATGTGAGCATCACGACCTTTCATAAGACTGCCAAAGAATGACAAAATAATTTGAATTTACGCCGTAAACTTTATCCGTAAATACCTACGTATAAATTATAGAAGTTTGTTTGCTAAGCCATCTTTTTGCTTTTTTTCTCTTTTTCACTTCTCTTTTACTACATCTTTTACCATGTAGACCTATTCTTAAATGAACATCCTATGTAGGTACTATATTTCTGGCAAAAATATTACTTTGACTTCTGACTTTTTTCCTGACCTACGGGACCACCACAACCAAAAGCAGATCAATCCCGTTACATTTAAATACATTTATTACGTTTTCCCGCGGTTTGATCGTGGTTCTCACTCAACACTTGTTATTGAATACCTCGACACTCCACCGACTGATTTGAATATTTCTTATTATCCTCCTCTCCTGTGTTCTGAGGTTTATGAAAGTAGGTTAACGTTATTATTGTAATTCTGTTGGCAGTGGATTTGATTGGATTTTTTTTTATGAGCCAAAAAGTAGGCGTTAATAACAAACCGATTATTATCTTTTAAAGTTAAAGTTCGCGAGCACATTCGCAAGAAGCTTGCAATATCATCGCAGCAACGGTAATGTTTTCTCATTGTTTTATTATGAAAGAAAAAAGAAAAAAAAATTGTTTATTCTGCACAAACAAAACGCAATTATGTGTATTTATTTGTACTTATATTTATATATGGTGTATAGGTGGTAAGGTGGTAAGGGATATATATTATATTTATAGTTTTTAATAGGTATATGTATATCTTTATATTTAAATAAATATTTATTCCTCAATTCTCACTATTGCACCTACCACTGTTTGTCCCTGCAAAGGTTGACTGGTAGAAAATGCCTACTGGCATTAAGTCCATCTCATCTCTAAATTCGTGTGCTTAAAGTATTAAATAAATTAATAAATAGTGTTTATTTTATGTAAATTTTGGTATTAATTAAGTTCTGTTTGGATCTTCACAAAAATACACGGGTATCTCCTTGACTTCTTCGGGAAATACGATCGTCTCTCATACTCGCATTACATAGCATTTAAAAGGACACTCTGGCTAATCTTTAAGTAGGTACATGAGCCAATTTTCTCGGAACTATACTAGCTGGTGCCGCCACGAGAGAAGAAGTCTCAATACTCAAAACTTTATGCAAATGAATTGGAAACCAACGTAAAATCAGGCCTAATCTACTATCTACATTAAGAGCATGAAGCTAAGTAAGAGGCCCATGGGCGGCTTTAAAACTCTGACACCAGGTTAGTCACTAACCACACGAAAAGAAGAAGCAAGGTTTCAGTATATAATAGCAAGCAAGCAATGGTAATGGTTAAGCAAGGTTTCAGTGCCTCGGATTAAAGCAAGTTATGCCATAACTTCTGGCTGTCATTTTTTGTGGATCTTTGTCAATCGTTACGAGTATTCAGAAGCCCGAAATGACAACCAGTCCTAAGAGCTATCGTGTTACCCCGTAACTGAGTTGTGATGGATTGATAGGCAGTTGCTCCGTGTAAAATACTGGTAATCAGCTGTATCTGGTTAGACTGGAGGCCGACCCTAACATGTTGATAAATGGCTGTTTTTTTTCGTTACTATGGACATTGCTCTTAATAGGAAGCTTAATTAATGTCTAATTGAGTATCTTCTTTGTATTCCCGCCGATAATATTTTTCGTTCATTTCTAGTAATGCTTTTTCAGATAAAAAAATCAAAATGTATACTTATCGACAAAGATAATATAAATAACAAAGTTGTTACAATCTGTGCCAGCTGAGCTTGCCAACTGTCGAATACCGATACTTATTGTTTTAGTCTAGGTTAAGGCACTGTATATATCTGACTTATACGGGTGCAGCAGCTTTTTTTTGACCATCCTGGACCTCGCCAGTATGTCATGACATGACAGACACCTTTTTACACTTTTTCATATCAGCTCAAACAGTGGAACAGAAAATTAATTCAAGTAGGTATTAAAAATCTTCGACTGGCGATCCGTGTGCTCGTCATCGAGACCTAACATCGAGACTTTCGATTTCACCCACCTTTCATAGAACTCTTACGCCATGCTGCCTTATATATTGGAACTGAACCCTTCTAGAGGGTTGCCGGCATTACATTTGCGCTAAAGTTAACCATCACGGACGGTCGACGGTATTAGGTTTAAAACCGTGTTAAAAAACACTGTAAAAAGAAGTAAAATTGTGTTTTCAGCGAGTCTTGTCGCTATTTTGTTGTCGCCTCGCGTCTTTTTGCGGCAACCCAAAGCTTTAAGCCAAAATTCAAATTCCTACGTAGCAAAGATCTCACGCAAAACCTCGGTGACAGACTGACAAGCTTAGTACCTAGTATATGTAAAAAAGCCGTGTGTGCGATGGGATTTTGGATGAGTCATCAACACAAACTTTCATCCCTTATTTAACCCCTTTAGGGGATGAATTATCATAAATACTTCCTTAGTGCTCAACTCTCAACTCTTCCGTACAACTCTTGTGTCATGTTTCTAGACCCAGGTTTAGGATGTGCGTTGTCTGTCAGTGAGCGAATGAATTTAAGATTTTTATTAAGAGAGTTTATCCTAAAAGTTGGCAACGTCGCAAATAGCTGTCAAATATTTACCTGTTTTGATTAATATAGAAATGTGGCTAACTAGCGAACTAGGATATTAATAATGAATTGCAATTATAACACTGAATTTGATGTTGTACCCGTTTTAGGTGTAAAAAAGGCATTTGGAAAGTTTCCAAATACTTTTTTTACATCTAAAACTAAATATTCGGTGTTACGATATTAATTATTGCATTCCATAATTAATATTCTAGTTCGCTAGTTTGCCACATTTCTTATTACCATACAGTAATATTGCCAAATTAATCAAAACAGCGAAATATTTGACATCTATTTGCGATGTTGCCCACTTTCAGAATAAACGCTCTTAATCATGATATGTGATGGCCTAATGAGATTGTGGGTTTAAATCCGGGTAAATTCCAATGTAACTTTTTCAATTCATAATATTTACTTTCGGAGTTTATCTTAGACATTCCTGACATCGGTGCAGGGAAAAGATCGTGAGGAAACCTGGACCTATAGTTAAATGTTTGAAATCGCCAACCCGTCTTGAGTAAGCGTGGTGATCAATGCTCATGACTCCTCTGTATGAGAAGAGGCCTTTGCGCTGCAGTAGGAAAGTAACAGGCTGGTATTATTATTATCATAAGATAAGTATTTCATTGCGGAGATCAGGTCACCCTATTTAGCTAAGCGTTTACGATATTATTACCTAATGTACCTAGTCTTCTTCGTCATTCCCTCAATGCTGAGGATCGCGACCACATACGACGTGTCTCCAAGCTATGCGGTCTTCTGCAGTGTAGAACGCTTGGTAATGCTGCCTCCAACAGCTTTCTTGATCGCGTCTGACCATCTCACTGGTGCCCTGCATTTTTTTTTTTGAGGTTGTGTAATTATCAAATAACTTCTCCCGCTCTTTGTGTCGGACTTTTACTAAAATCCACCCGTGTTCCTTCCGTTGCCTGTGTGCCGGGGCCGCGATATCCCTTTCGGACAAACTCGCAACCCCGGCAGAAGACATGTATGGCTAACATGCGAGAGCGTTAAGAGAGCGAGATTGCGTTTTCTATCCACCCGGCCTACTAACATAAGCCTTTCCAGACCATGCTTAGGTGAACGCATAACATGTCCCAAAAAGCTGAGGGCACGCTCCTGGCATATTGTAGATAACATATTGTAGATAACTCAACATCAACAAGCGGTGATGTTGAGTTCCTCCAGTTTGAATTCATTCGTTCTCATGTCGGTCCATGGTATTTGGAGTAGCCTACGCCAACACCACATCTCAAAAGCATCGATCTTACTGCTTACGCGGCTTTTAGAAAGAAGAACAAAAGAAAAATTGATTATTCTGCACAAACAAAACGCACAAAAATACATAAACTACACACATACAAAAGTAGCCCAATTCCTCGTATTCAACCAATAAAAAAAGAAATACAATGTTGTTCATGTTTAATACACGTTTCAGCGCCTTATAAAAAGATGTAGAAGATGAAATGTAGGTACCTAGTAGGTGTTCATGTAGGTAACCTTCCTTACAGTCGACATTGGCACCTCATATGGCTTCCCTTACCATAATCGGCTATACGGTATTGATTAGTAGGCACAAAAGCTCATGTCTTGTTAATTGATAAATCATTAGTTAAGTAGTTATAAATAGAATGAACTTAAGTAAATGTTAATTTGATAAAATGGAGGTGAGGTTAATGTTAAGTTATGTATTGTAAATAATTAATTCTATTAAAAGGGACTACGTACTACCTATAATAATGTAAATGTAGATAATAATATCGTCACAATAATCTTAAGATAGGTTTTTTTTAGTGGTTGATTTTTTAATAATAAAGAAAGTGGTAAAATTTGTCAAATAATTGCTTCTTAAACATTACCGATTCTTTCAGTTTCATGTCAAATGAGAAGTCAAAAGGAAAAGCCACATCATTCAAGATCTTATGACATGTGAAAACGGAATTCTTTTCCATTTCATAAAAATATTCAAAAAAGGTTCATTGAATTTGATTTATTCTAATAAAAGTCTTGGCTGTTTTAGCTTAAAAAATACAAAGTGACAGCCTTTTAATCAAGACGACGAACAAAATTAAACACAAAATCTAATGGCATTTGGTTTTTTTTTACCCCAAATGGCCAGTGGTCACATATCATTGTAAATACTTCCTGCAAGAAGGTTGTAATTAACCAATAGTTGAAATTAGCTGCAGTTTTTTTTTCAATATGCCATGTGTATCTATGTGTTGTTTTGTTGTTATATGTAAATAAATAATTTGAAATGAGTACTTACCTACATGCTGAAACTTTTAGGAACAAGTTTTCATGCAGAAAATTACAAGTTTAGTAACGTTGCAAAATAAAAGCCCAAACAGAACCTATTTTATTTTTATTTATAATTGTGTATCAGACTATTTATACTAATAAAATAGGATTAAAAGCAGAACATTTACTACCTACCTATGGAAGAAAATGGAGTACCTATCAACCTACTTACTTCACAAGCTTCTTAATTTTTATCCTGTAAAATCAAATAGGTTCTTCACAAACCAAGCCACCGTTTCATCTAGTTGACAAAAAATATAAAAGCTACCATAAACAAACCGAAAGTATAAAAACCTCTTTTTACAATAAAACTGTCAAGATATAAACCACAAATTAATTGCTTAGTAACCAGTTTTTTAATGAAGAAATAAATTGAATGCACACGTCTGCTCTTAGCCATGATGTGTCTATTTTAGTTGTCTGATTAAAATCTAGATTAAATTGATAATGGTGTGTCTCATTTAGCATGTTTTAGATTTAGAAAAACATATTTATATTACAGGAAGATGTTTTATAGTTACTGGCACAGATAAATACAGATGGTACACTCCGCAAAATCATTTAAGTAAAAAGCGGCTCTCACACAATAAAGTGCAATTCAGGTCGCACAGCGCTAATCACCTTTTTTTTTTGAGGATGGGAAATCATCAAATGACTTCTCCCGCTCTGGGCAGAGCGAGAGGGTGTGTCAGACTTTTACTGACTAAAACCCACCCGTGTTCCTTCCGTTGCCTGTGTGCCGGGGCCGCGATATCCCTTTCGGACAAACCCGCAACCCCAGCAGGCATTGGTCTTTCGACCCCGTCGGTTGGTCCTGACATCTCTTTGAGGCGCGCGTGGAACACAACGCGCTGTCGACACGGGCCTGGTCCTTATCGGACGGCGAGTTGCCCATTGCTCACCGTCCGCAAGCCCGCGCCTACGGTGGCCGGAAGTCGGCTCTCGACTGCCGATGCCCGGGGCGTCTCCTGCGGCGACTAGGGCCGCGAGGGCGTGCAGCTTGCATCTCCCTCGCGCGCTTCGCCTCCTCCTTCGCGAACATAACTGCTTCGCAGAAGGAGGTGACGGCCTCCCATGTACTCTCGCTCCGAACCATGACCTGAACCAGGGCCGGACGCGAGAGATCGCCGCCGCCGATCGCCTCCGTGAGGACACGGCGGTGCTCCGCCCAAGCCGGGCAGACCTCCACCGCATACTCCACCGTCTCCTCCGGGCGATCCACAGCGCTAATCACCTACAGTTATATTCACCTAGAAGTTGCCTCTCTTTCTATCGCGTGACTCTTAGATCTTCTGACTACATTACACTCACTGAATTGGCCCAGCAAGACGGGCCCGCCGCGTATTTGTAGCTTCATACCTAGTGCGGTGTGTCCCATCTCTATTTATTAATCTGTGGTACCTACTGGTACAATCTTCTCGGTGTTTGACGCTAAATGCTTAGAGTAAGTAAGTATTGTGGTGTCTTCTCAGTTCTTAAGCTTTTAAGTCTAAGGATATTGTATAATAAGATTCTCTGTTAATTTAACTATTAGTCATCATTATTGTCGTGTATTTATTTCATAGATTTGTAAACACTATTTCATGCACGTCAGCAGTGAGGTCGCTGTCACTAATGTCAACTGTCAGTTCACCACGAATGGCGGGAAATGGTTAAAAGTGGAGTGTGCCTGCACGAGAGGCTCGGTGTGGTGATAAACCAATGTAGTGTTGTATTCAACGTAATTACGGCAACAATCAACAGGATTTTACAATGCGACTGCTGGCGTTCCTGGGTTTGATTCCAGGGTCCGGCAAAGTGTTATTGGTTTTTTCCATTAGGAATTTCTTAGTATCAGCCCGGAGTTTGGGAGTTGGCGGTGTGATACCCCCGTGCCTCGAAAAGCACGCCGTGCGCCTGATCTCTCTCTGGTCGTGTTGGCTTGGCGTCCCATCGGACTATGAGAGTGAGGGAACAGAGTGCACCTGTTTCTACGCACACACTTGCGCACTAAATATATCTCGCGCCGAAGACTGGTCTCCGCTGAGATTGGTCGCCATGGCCGAAATTCCGTCTCGAGGAGGACTATTACTGCAAATGACCCTACACATCACGTTAGACTATAAGATAATTTTATAATCGAAGCCATTTTTCTTTTACAGAAACGGAACGAGTATTGGCGGTACTGTATTACAATTTACTAAACATCAATTTGAAATTTGAACAATGGATTGTAATTGATCGTTGTGAATCCGCGATGAGGTACTTTTAAAACAAATGATTCTTTTTGGAATTGTGTGCGGTCACCCAAATGAGGTTCGAAGTGAACTATATAGAATAGAACTGGGTACAAGAATGGATTTACGTTTACAGGCTCAAATTAAACTAGCTAGCGAAACTCCGCAGACGTGATGGGTGATGTCTTTTTGTTTTTGATGTAACCATCTTTCTTCTCGCTTTCCTGCAATCTGTGGGAGTGATTTCGTGAAAAGGGACGGAAGTGTGTAATAGGAAGCCGGGGAAGCGCGCGTTATTTGATTTGACCAATGAGCGCGCGCGGTGCAAGAGTTGGCCGTCAGATGGTACCAACCAATTTTCCGAGAGGTTGGTACTGTCAGCCAAGATATCAGATGTTACACATCATATGCGACTACTCTCGGCTCGCTCGTTTTTTTATTTATCATGTTTACATGTTGACACCCATTACGACTACAGTTTCGCTAGCTAATTTAATTTGACCCTGTATATTATTAACAAGGCGGTGCATTCACGACCTCAACAGCTCAACGCCTTATCTATCAAGCTATTCCTCTTGACCACCCATGATTTAAACAGCATAGTTACAGCGTATATTAAAACCGACATACCCAATGACTCTGAGCCAACACCATGGAATGCCCGAGCCATTAGAAGGGGTGCAGCCATGTCGATTATTCGCAGCTCGTAATTCTCGAGCAGTCACCATGAAGCAACTTAATTACTGTAACAATAATAATTATAGGCATAATGATCTTATCTAGTAGCGTGATGGAATGTTAGTATGGTTTATTTTTATAGATTTTTCCAATCACGAAGACTGGGAGTGTTTACGCCACGGAGATATTTCTTTCTGTTCATTCTGTTTATAATGGCTGTTCATTCTCTGTCCAAATAATAACAGCCGAATGGATCGATTGAAGATTAAGCTTGGCTTGCCGCGGTCGGTTCGTGGATGGGTGACCATCCATTACCTATCAAGACCTCTCCGTACCTCGGAAAGCACGGAAAGCCGTTGGACCCGGCTGTCACTCGTAGGTCTATAGCTACCTATAGATCTTTGACAGTCGTTACGGGTAGTCAGAAGAAATCCAAAAGTGAATCCGTGATGATTTAGGTAAGAACAAATGAGTTCACTTTCGAATAGAGATGATGCCTACAAAAAAAAAAAAACCCCCTCTTCTCTTAAAGTCCGTCAGTCGGATAATAAAAAATATTAGACACGTATTTTTGCTTTATCTCATAAATAAAAAAATATTTTGATAAAATGCAGTAATGTTGGGGAGTGGGGGTTCGCAATGTCACAAAAATCTAAATACTCGTGACGTCATGCCACATTTCAACTCAATGTATCGCCCTAATCTTTTGATTACGTAAAAAAAGAAAAAATACGTGTCCAATATTTTTTGTAACAGTGTAAGAATATTGATTTATACAGTATGTAACGTCACATACATACTAATACATAAACTCGCGTCTTCTTCCCATGGGGTTAAGCAGAAACTGTTATGTCACGTTTTTATCAATTACCTGCGAACGAGAAAGCATTATCGATGTAAGCATCTGTATATTTCACTGTGCACCTCCTAAAGAGACGATTTTAAAGATGGTTCACCATCTTATCATTAATTACTTATGTTAGAAATTAGGTACAGCTCTAATGCCATAAATAAATCATCAAAAAAAGTAGCTTGACTGGATGGTACGTAGTAAAGGTAAGTAGCTCTCTCTGGCAAGGCCACTCCGTAAAGGCTCCGTAACGCAACACGACTCTAGTGGAACCATTTCTATAAAGCCTTCATGGAAATTGTTTTATCAGAGTCGCGTCGCACCGTCGCGTGTCTGCAGAAGCCTTAAGTCAGTGTGCCTAATTAATGAGAGAATAATAAATTGACATTTTGCCCTATAAATAAATAGGAATCATCTCGATGCACACCTACGGTTTCATTCATCCCATTTGTATAGACATTTAAATTAAAGCGAATGATTTTTATTATAGAACATTTTCGCACTGCGTGGGTGGCCGTTGAATTGCAATCTTATCTCTACATTCATCGTAAGTTCTATTTCTTGGAGATAAAGGTTAATATCGCTTGAGGAAAGTACTGATAAGTTGGTATTCTGGTATATATTTGGTGTCAGCCCGTTTTGGGACTGAATTCGGTTTTATTGGTGGAATAACTCTTATTTTTTATGAAGCTGCTCTTGTGGTGTTTACTCTTAACTAGTGGGTTCGCTGTCTCTGAGAAAGCTTTAAAAACCGTATGATATTAATTCGGTATCATTATTTTGTTTGAACATAAAGGGACATTTTGCACTTAGGGCAAATTGTTAAAATATTGATAATATTTTTACTTTTAGTAAGATTTTGACAGTTTAACAATATTCATTGCGTATTTACATTGTCGAGCAGAAGAACTTTTCAAACTTAAAAAGCATTGAACTATGAATAACCGTCAAAATAAAAGTGATTGTGACTGAGTTAAGAAATTGTGGTTCAGATGCAGATCATTCTAAAAGAAACACTCTTTGGAAAGTCCATATTCAGACGTGGACGTAAACGTACTGAATTATGTTGATCGCCTATTTATTAGTAGGCCGTACGTCAGTGTTAACAAAACCAGTGTAACCTGTTCTTTTATTCTATTGACACTCCGTACTACGCTAGGCCAGCTCAAAGTCAAAGTGTTACCACCGAAATGCGGTCGACTGTGCCTAGGTAGATAAATTACCTATAGCTTATTAATGAGCTGTGACGAGACATTGCTCATAACAACCGATTATTTTTTATTAATCGATTTAACTTATCTTACATGCACGTGTTTATGTGACAAATAAACCTTTCTTTCATTAAATTTATTTTATTTATTTTCTTTCTTTTCATTATTTTCTTTTTTAACTTTCTTTATTTTCTTTCTATCAATATTATTCTTCATAACACAAATCAAAGTACTAGGTGAAGACCAGGTGATAAGAAATATAAAAAGTTAGTTTTTTATTTCGACAAATTCGAAACATCACACTGAGCCTTGCGAAATGTGTGTAGTTAGTAAAACTATTACCTACCCTATAATTGTGACCAGTCGGTAATTGTATACCAACCAACCAGTAACTATCATTGCTGTCATTAGTTACTGACCAAAGATAGTTCGGATGTGTTGTCGAATTCGTTTTTAGGGGAATATTTTTTATTAAAATAATTTTTATCTGTAATTGACCAACTGGGACGAAGACTTTTCTTATGTATGTTGAGAAATAATTTAAAGCATCTATTAAGAAATAAAAATAAGAAGGGGTAATAGCCAATGATTGATGTGCAGCCTCAATACGAGAGCTTTATTAAAAGATCTTTTGTTCTCTAAAATCTATGTCATGGATTCTTTGAACACTCTGCTCTACTCATAGTTTCGGATTTGGCCGTGATGTGCAAACGCAAAATCACCTAGTGAAAACTGGTATACTTAGGTAACTCTCTTACTTTCGACTTCACCCATTTTTCATAGAACTTATACGCCATGCCGCCATACATATTGGAAATGAACCCTCCGGGGGGGTTACGGACATTACATTTGCGCTAAAGTTAACCATCGCGGACGGTCAACGGCATTAGGTTTAAAACCGCGTTAAAATAATGTAAAACGAAGTAAAATTGTGTTTACAGGGGGTCATGTCGCTATACGTAGTTTCCAACCTTTAAAATTTTGTGTGAATATTTGTAACCTTGAACAAAAAAAAAATGCTTGAATTTTAAAACCAACGCATTTAAATCTTGTTAAAATATACATAAGATTTTATATTCACGGTTTATAATGCTGTATTCGCTTAGAAAAACCTGCAATTATAATGAGCCCTCCTCGAAGGCTCCCGGCATCCCATATTGCGACTAGGTGAACCCTCCAGGAGGGCTCGCGGCACTGAACGTGTTAATAGCTGGCCGCCAAGAAAAAAAGGCACCATTGCTGCATACATCTAGGTTATTATCTATAATAGCGTTGCACTAAGCTGATGAGTCTGGATTTTTGCAGGGTTACGGCTTACAACATTTAGTATTTAAGCATATGATTTAAGTAGGTAGGTATAAATTAACTGTTTTAATGTATTTGTTTCATCTTTGGTCAAATACCTACCTTGCGGAATAATTACAGAATCAGATGTGAAATTACGTACGATATAAATAAATAGGTATATTCTCCAGTCATTGTTCGAGGCTCTGCCAAGCATTTGCTCCAAGCATATTTTGTACGACGTAGGTTACCTTACATAAAATTGCCTTCCTACTAACGTCTTCAAAAGTAGAATCGTCATAATATAGTTACCTACGTTCTACGCACATGCGAAGCCCTACAGGGCTTTTTAAGACCTCCCTTAGGGCTGAAGAGGCTCTTAGCCTCACAGGATCACCGGTGCGTGCCACAGATCTTTCTAAGGCTCACGGGAGCACTTTTGTGTAGTCTATGGCTCTATGCCTTTATTAGACAGTCTCTTTTGAGTCGTTAAGAGTTTATAGTCTATGGTGGGTGAGTGTGGCGGTTGTGGAATGATTGATTCGAAATGAACGAACAGTTTTGTAAGCGAAATGTTATTTTTGATGAGTGAGGGTTCTGTTGAATGAGTGGTAGATTTTAAATTCTAGAATCACACAAATTCACACAAATATTTCAAATGCGAAAGGAACTCGGGTAGCCAGTAGCTACGTAGGTAGCCAGTAGCTACTTAGGTAGGTAGGTAAGTACTTATCTACTATTAAATTAACTATAGGTAAGTCAATTCGTTTATTTATTATTCTATTTATCTTTAACTTAATTAGCTTCATTTTCGAAAAAAAAAACCTTTTTATTTGTGACTATCTGGCGCCCGTGCCTTAATTATTTTTCTAAAATAAAAGTAGCCTAAGTTACTCCTTATAACTGGCAGATAGCTGATATGTCAGTGAAAGTCGCGTCAAAAACGGTCGAGCCGTTCTGGAGATTAGCCGGAACAAACAGACAGAGAGACAAAAATGAAAAAATAAATAGATTTTTTGTTATAAGTACCGTTTAGTAGCATTTAAAAAAAAGCTGTTATTTTGACATTACAGACACTTCAATTTTATTTATTTGTTTATGTAGGTAAATCGCAATAATTAATTAATTTATGAGGTCTCGTTGTAGGTAATCGATCTGGGAATGAAAAAGTAACAAGTAAGTAAGTATAATTACAGAAATACACCTGATAAATATGTAAGTAATTATAATTACTTACTTACATACTTATCAGGTGTGTTTCTGTGCCTATTTACATTGGTTGGTAGCAGAAACTGGTTGGCGAGACTAACCTATTGCATGTAATTTAAGATTGGTAGTAAAAATCTCCGTGAAAATTTAGGTGACATAAGCTTGAAGAGAGCTGTCATGACTGGCAGATATTTGTTTTCATTTTGACTAATGCAGTAGGTAAATATGTTTGAGAAGGATTGCCCAAGAGCAGACTATGAAGCGAGCAGACATGCGCGACGCAACGGTGCGAAGTGATTCTGGTAGAACAATTTCCATGAAGTTTTCTTAGAAATTTTTTGAATCGCGTCGAGCCTGTTTTCGGCAGCATTAATGGAGAGACAATGGCCAGTTAGGTACTTACCTTAATAATTGTGAGCCTGTTCATGTCATTAGCTATTTAGCTGCCTGAAGTGCTACCAATAATTTTGAATTTCTCAATAGCAGCCCGGAGTCAAAATTATGCCGGGTTCATGGCAATAGGCTCGCCCCCTATTACATGGGACTTAATTAAATATAGACGTGATTGTCATGATAATGATGATTTTAAACCTAAACTTACTTAATTATCAGTTACACGTTCATATTGTCATTAGCGAAAAAATGAGGTAACTTGAAATACAAGCAGGTTCTACATCTTTAATTAAATAATTATGGCCCCTAATTAATACCTACTATCAATTTCTCTGAACACCCCTTTAGTAAAGACTAGTTTTTTCGAAACACATTTGTATACAATGTGAGGAATAAATTAAAAATGTATTGAGCATTGAGCGCGTAACAGTAACGTGTACGACCCACTAATTAGTTTTAATTTGCAAGTTGCAAGCAGCGCCATCTAGCGGAGAGTGGCGCGAAGTTTGGAAATTGAAAACGATAAATGAACAAGAATTTCATTGTACACAATCATTTTAAATAAAATCTTTGGTATTTAAATTTTGTTATAATTAATAATAAAATTAGTACCGTAGTAGAAAAATAAACCTGGTAAAGACTATTTTCAGTTCAGCTACAAGATACTCTGAAATCTAGGTAGCTCTCAAAACTGATGTATATCTAAGGTATGCACATAAAACATTATACAATAACGTATCCATTTCACTTCAGCTTCTTACAGACTAATTATATCAAACGTCGCCGCCTCCTCCGCCAACATTCGACCAATACATAACTTTATGTAACTCAAGCAATTTTTTGCACATTTCCAAATATTTTCGATCAAAATTCCACAACACTGTCAACTTCATCAGGACATAAAACAAAAAACTTAAGTTTCATTCCTAAAAAGATCTTTCGGCGCGTCTCAAGATGCCAACTTACTTTCAAATTAGACGTTTTAAAAGTAAAAAAAAATATCTATTCTACACAAACATTGCACGCGGCGACGGGCGGCGTCGTATGTAAAAATAAAAGAATACAAACATACTATTTTTCTGTAGAAGCCGGCATTGTGACGTCTGAGCTGCGCTTGCGACGAAAACGAACAAGCCGAGCGCTTGACGACACCCGCCAGACAGAGATAGACGTACGTTCTTTCGAACGAGAGAGGGAGACGGCCGTATTATGGGCGTTCCTACATCGATTTTTGTACCCAATTAATGGTCAGTGGGCTTCCACGTAGGCGGGGCGTTTTCGATCCAAGCTAATAGGGATCGAGCTAAAATGATCTATAGATCACTGTGCGGTGCGCCTGCACAGTGTATTGTTATCGTTAATATCGTGGATTATTTATTTTATATCTACGTTTGATGGTTGAATAAATTTTCATGTGCCATTTTTTTTTGTATTTTTTATTCGGTTTTTATTGATTTTTGGAATAGGGAGGTCTTGTCATGTCAGTCGGTTTCAGTTTAAATATAGTGTTTTCATTATAATTGAGACAGTAAAGATGGTTTTGTAAAAAAAAAAAACTATTTGATCGCATTGCATATACGTAAGTACCTAGGTAGTTAGGTACACTTCACAGACCTACTGCAACTAAAACCAATAAAACGGAAGAAATCCTAATATGAAATTACAATTTCAAAAAGTTAATACGCCCAACACCAGGCGTTGACCTGTGATTAGCTGATTACTTAAAATGATGACCATATTTTGTTATTTGTTTTTTGCTAGGTAAAAAAAAAAAAAAAAATGATTTCGGTTTCGCATCAAAACATCCCGAGCAAGAAATATCCCCGAAAAAAAAACACAAAATACAGCCAAAAAAATATTCCTTTGATCAAGTCGCACCCAACAATGCCGACGGCAATTTTTACTTTCTTTTGCAACAAGCTTTCAAATAAATTTAACATCGATAGGCGATGGAGACTTCGGAAGACTTACTCTGGACAAATCCAAGAGACCAGAACCATGGCTTATCATTTTTGTTACCATTTTTACCGTTACCATTTTTCACTTAAATACTCGTTGGGGTGTGTGGAAACGTCACTACCAAAATAAAATATAAGGTAAGTAAATATAAGTCAAAATACTTTCAAGACTTGGTTCATGAGTACCACGGGTCTAGATCTGTCGACGAAGGTATGATTTCGGAAGAAAGTATCCGCCACGTAATTTAAATGCAGTTGGGGTTGTAAAAACTCACCCCTTATGGTGACGCTCTCGAAGTCAGGCTCATCGTGTTCCTCTCATCGAGACGAATTCAACGAGCCTTCGTTCATCTCGAAGTTCTTACGAGAAGAGCCCGGGTGGCAGTGTGTGGCGAGTTTATGCAGTCCGACTTCAGCTTATATTATACAATAATAATTAACCATAGTGTTATATGACTACACTAATTATAATACATTTCTATATAGCTAGTTCTATTTCCTATTTATACCTCTTTTAAGTTTTTTTTTTTTTTTAAGAGTTAGGTATAAATTACCACAGCCACAAGAAATCGTATAGAGCTATAGCAAATCTACCAACCACCAACATTTAACATTTTCCGTGAGAATTCAGAGACGGGCTTGTTAGATTCGTGCAGGTGAGAAAAATCTGATGGTCTCTAGGACGTCTGGAGGAACAAAAACAAAGTACAAATTTTCATTGATAATTTTAATCAATATAGACAAACAGCCGCTTATCAAGTGGCCATTATTACTTACAATATACTTTATACACTTCACTATCTTAACGTATTGTCTATACTGTAGCGTCCATGTCTACTGTTATCTGAACAATCCAGATTATGAATTGAAATAGTGTGAATAGAACTGAATATAGTAATATAACAACGACTGAGAAACACATGCAAACACATTTTCGTGTTCTCATTTTTGCTATCATGTCATAAACATACTGGTATGAATGATAGAGCTCAAACGGGGTAAAATCTCCTTCGATGACGAAGACAGGCTCGTGGAGCATATTTGGTACACCGGGGTCCGCTCTCAAGTTTTCTTGATGATATTCACTAATTTTAATATTGTTTAGCTCGCTTGACTGTTCCGCTTCCACTCTCACACGACTTTTATCCTTGTTATTCGCGATCTCATGCGACGTTTGTGACTCGAGGGTGTGAATTTTAGGTATATCGATGTCTGCCATCGAGTCCTCTGCTGCAGTTAATGGGTGCAGGATGCCAGTGTTCATAGTTAAAATATTATTTGAACGGTCGACTATCGTAAACCAAGTTTATCGAAGTACTGAACTGTTCATTGAATCGCGCGGTTTGAGACTCATTTGACCTCAATGTTATTTTTATTCACAATTAACCGTGATAAGAGGAAGTGATAACTGGATTTTAGGAATTCTGGTGACAAACAACGACGGCTCATCTGTACGCATAATAATCAATGCCACATTAATCAATGCTTACTTCGTTGATAGCTTTCCAAGAATTTGTATGGCCAATAATAGTACTATCTTGTACTAATAAAAGTTGATTCTCGTAAGTAAGTAAAAATTAAGACACACAACGGGCACATGAGGAAGGAAGGGCTAATTTTGCTCAGGAATAGTGTCGGTCGAGATATTTTGCGCGGAAACTTGATTCCTACCCATTAGGTCTGTGATCTACGAAGTTTTCCCAATTAATTCAAAAAGTCCCTGTAAATAATATTGCCTAAGAATCTTAAAAATGGTTCAGTAGATTTATCTAACATCACACGGTCTTAAAGTAGCAAGGAAGCATAATTTGAATCAACAAAAAACAAAATTTTTAAAAAACATTGATGGAATAGGTTTTTAATTAAAATTGGTACCTACATAGAGGTACCTAATGTGACAGTGTTAGGATTCGTTCATCATCATCATTTCAGCCGTCCACTGCTGGACATAGGCCTCCCCCAAATGGTTTGCCATAATCGCCACGCTTGACAGGCGGGTTGCCGATCGCAGTATGGTGTTAAAATGCATAGAGAACGTTGCTGCCCATTCTCTAGTGAGTCCCTTAGTCACCTTTTACGACACCCACGGGAAGAAATGGATGGTACTATTCTTACGTCCGGCACCTCATGGAACCGTTAGGTACCTATTAACTCCGTAAGACAAATATAGGCTCTCATAAAGGCTGCCGCAGGCAGGCGCGACGTGACTGGTGGAACAATTTCTATGAAAACTTCATGGAAATTGTTCTACAGGTGCACGGTGTCACGTCGCGGTGTCGCATCTCCTCTGTATGCGGGAGTTTTAAATCAAAAAGTATTGATTACATTTATTGTGGTTCCAGTGAATGAACCTACTTACCTATCTAAGTAGCAGGTACTACTTAGATAGGTAGTACCTGTTACTTTGAGTGCTTAGGTTGCACTCAAAGTGCAACTTATGCACTTTGAGAACTACTTATCTTATCTTCTATCTTGGTGTAACTAAGTACACAATAAAGACTTAGATAATCCATTCAATTCCGTTGCATTTTGTATGTATTGTTAATGAACGTTAATTATCCTGAAGAATACGTGTTAACCTAGCACTTATTTTGAAATTACTGCATTCCAAAAAAAAAAAATGCTTTTAATGCCTCTGTCTTTCAAACCGTGTAACACGAAAAGAGAGAAATCTCTAAGAAAAATACCATAAAATAACAATAAATAGAAAAATTATGCAAATAGGTCCACCATGAAACTTAATAGACATTAAAAAAAAACAAGGCATTCATCAGATTCCATTACACACTGTATTTAAGCGTAATTCTAAAAAAATAATTCAATTGTCGATGGCAGCCGGCGTTCCGGTCCCTCGATGGCGGATAATTAGGGGTAATTTGACACTTCACTGTGGCAACCCAGCGGAAACGCGCCAACCGCCATTGAAACAGATAGGCGTTTGAAAAGCATTTGTGTGAAGCAAGAGATCTGGGTTTTATTTGAGAAGTTTGATTATGTTTGGTGATTTCCATGGAAGAATTGCGTAATACACGATCAATCAGATACTGGATCGTTTTGAAACAGATTACCAATCCATTGCTTCATAAGATCGAACAAAAATCTGCACAACAACGTAAATAACGCAATGAATGTTGTTGAACTGTCAACATGAAACAGATAAGTCGTAATCGTTAAAAATGTGTTACCTACGTAATTATTTAGCTGGCTTAGGTAACTCATAGCAGCTCGAACATGAAATACCAAATTGGTTGTCTCATCATCATCATCATTTCAACCGAAAGACGTCCACTGCTGGACATAGGCCTCCCCCAAATGGGGGGTTTTGCCATAATCTCCACGCCTGGCAGGCGGGTTGGCGATCGCAGTATGGTGTTAAAATGCATAGAGAACGCTGCTGCCCATTCTATAGTAAGTCCCTTAGTCGCCTGAGAAAATGGAAATGGGATGGTACTATTCTTTACGTCCGGCATCACACGGAACAATTGGTTGTCTACAGACTGATAATTATCTTAATTTTGTAGGTATATTTTGATTTAAGTGTCCATGGCCGTGGAGTTTCTTGCCCGATCATCTCCAAAGGAACATACTACGTTTTGGGCAACTAGTTTCGTCTTTCTGACTGACCGACCCCTTGACAATTAAAAAGTGCTTGTAATTGGTTTAATTGAAATAAATGCTTTGAGTTTGAGTATCAGATTTCTAGGTGAAATTATAAATAAAATTCTAAGAGATTGATGATTTTAACAAAACTGGAGAAAGTAGGATCTGGAATCTATGAGAGAATCAATGACATATTATGGTAAAAATATTTAAAAAAACAGCTATATAAAAGAGTTTGATCTAGATAGGACGACTGTGAAGCATGTTAGGTATATGAGACACGTTAGCTTTTAGACAAACCTTGTTTAAAAAAGATAACAACATTTTGCAAAATGTATATAGTATAGTACTGTACTTACTAGTACTAGCTTAGCTAGTACTACCTAGTCTAGCTACTACCTACATACAATCAATCTGCCTAGCCTTTTCCCAACTATGTTGGGGTCGGCTTCCAGTCTAACCGGATGTAGCTGAATACCAGTATTTTACATGGAGCGACTGCCTATCTGACCTCCACAACCCAGTAACTGAGTAATACGATACCCCTTGGTAAGACTGGTGTCAGACTTTCGGGCTTCTGACGACTCGTAACGACTGTCAAAGATCCACGAATGACAGCGGGACCAACGGCTTAACGTGCGTTCCGAGACACGGAGGATTCTCGGTATGTAAAGATGATCACCCATCCACTGACCAACCCCGGCAAGCGTAGCTTGACCTGATGGATCGACCAGTGCGGCTGTTGTTACTTAGCCACGAGCTACTACCTACATACGTAAATTATAATTCTGGAATTCGCTGTTCGCGTTTGTATACATATAAGTTACAAAACTTACGTACAAATTCAGTAATTCTATGAGTATGAGAAAAAAATTGCTACCGTATGTTTAAAATAAACCACATAATCGTAAGTAGGTTACGAAATTTTCTTTCAAATAATAAAAACTCTACTTTTCGACGAACCGATAATAAGTGACATTACTAACCCACAAACCATCCTTATTTACATAAACTATCGTATCATTGTGGCTTGTCAGCGACATACGTAAATATCAAATTAATAACGATTTAACATGCTCCTTTTCCACCCTATTATTACCATTTTTTTCCGTTGGCAACACAGATTTCGAAAATCGAATTTAACATCTGTCGTCACTCAATACCAGTGTATTGTCTGTTTTTTTTCGAAATGACAAAAGCGTTCAAATAGTCATTGTGCCTGTTATGTATAAGGTAAGTACTTACGTGTATATTTTCTTGGATTCCTACGTAGGTTTTAAGGTGTATTTTTCTGCTGTAATGCCAAACCACGCATTTTTCTTTCTTTCTATGTAGTTGAAGTTCTGAGTTGAAGTTCAAGTTTCCACTAAACATAGAAAATCTTTATTATTAAACTTGCAACCTTGTGCTTCTAAAACAGTCGATCTATTCAGTAAAAATTTCAACGTGAAAAGTTAGGTGAAGTGAGCTGTCAATAATGTCAATCCATAGCATCAGGTGGAAAGACAGACACTTCAAGACAAGGCAATTCAAGCTCACTTCAGCTAAGTTTTCACTTTTCACTATAAGATTTTTTCAGAACAGACTGGCAAGACCGTAAACGTGTAAACCTGCAGACCTTCACTTAAACTGACTTATTAGTTCCTACCTTTACCTAATAGCTCAGATTAAATGAAAATCTTCAACCCACTTTTTTTTGTCTCACAAAAATCGATGCTTATTCAAAATTTTAATCCTTCTCACCACTCCAATATGTAAAAAAGCGCATTAAAACACAAGTAACATAAGCAGCGGATTACATGTAAATATTCGGCTTCGGTTTGTCAGCAGTGTAGCGTTACACATTCGGTCGCACTCGGGTCGGCGTCGATAGATATATCGAATGTCTTTCGAACATAGCCTTTGAAAAAAAATACATGTGGTTTAGTGGAGAATGAGATTGTTAGCCGAGAGGAAAGTTGGGTTTCTAACAAAAAAGCAGGTCTGTTTAGGGAAATTAATTGTTAAAGGGGGTCCATAACAACTTATGACTAAATAAAAATAGCAAAATTATATATTATATTCTAACTTAACTAAAACTATTCAAAAACTAAAATATAGCATCGTAAAATTCATCCGCATCGCTGTCGACTGGTAATGTACCCAAGAGACTGGCCGCATTGCCACGTTGTATGGCAATGCTTAGCCTCTGCCCAAAGTAAAAACCAGCTCTTGGGTCACGGGAAGTGTCAAATAGCCGTTTTGAAATTTCATTAAACAGGCCATGAGCACTCGGACCCCACGGCCCGAGGGTTTCGACCCCAAACGGCTCGAAAATATAATTACCTGTAAGGTTATTATACTTACGCCGCTTGAGGTTTTCTGCAGCCGCAGCAGCAGCACCAGCACAGCACGCCGAGCCAGGAAGATGGGATGGCGCAAGAGTGTCGACACAGGTTGCATCCCACACTAAAGGCCTACCCACCTTCCATGGAGATAAAGACATACCGTCCGGTCTCTTGCCATCGTCGCGTGCCAAGCCATTGGGTTCTAATATAGCTGGAACGCCGGCGGTGACAAGAGCTCGTCGGATGATGTCGTTAATGTTCGCGTGCCGCGCTAAGCGACCTGCACCTCGGCTGCAAGACAGGCCGTGATGTCCGAGACTGTTGACAACTTCGCCACAGTGACAGCGATGAGGATTGTTAAATAAATTGACAGCTTACGTCAATTTGCCGTGATAAAGCCGTTTCATTATAAAGCTGTCAAAGAATGACAGTTGTGACTATCAGATACGGACAGTTTAAAAGCGTAAATACTGAAAGTGGGTAACTTCGCAAATTGCTGTCAAATATTACGCTGTTTTGATTAATTTGGCAATATTAATGTATGGAAATAAGAAATGTGGCTAACTAGTGAACTAAAATATTGATTATGAAATGCAATAATTAATATCGTAACACCGAATATTTAGTTTTAGATGTAAAAAAGTAAGTAGGTATATGGAAACTTTCCAAAAGCCTTTTTTACACCATTGTTTGAATTGCAATTCATTATTAATATTCTAGTTCACTAGTTAGCCATGTTTCCAAACATAATTAGAGCTTAAAATCTCTTCGTACGCAAAACACGCGACCAGACGTGAAGATTAAAACAAATATTCAAAAAAAATATACTAAAAGCATTTTTTTAACAGGCACTTTTGAACTGTCAAGGAGTCGGTCAGTTACTCAGAAAGTTGAAGCTAGTTGCCCATTCCAAAACGTAGGTGGAAGCAAAAAAAGAATGGGCAAGACACTCCACGGAATATTAACACTAGCCCGTTACACAATAGGGAAACTTTGCATTGCAGCAGTACTCTACCAACATCATAAAAAAACACAATTCTAGTGGTTTCTTTTGGAACGAAACTTAGCAATAGCGTCAACAAATCCTTACATGGAATAATGTTGAACACAATCTGCGTAGTTAGGTACTTCGAAAGAATGAAGCTAGTTCACATTATTCAAGATAAGATAAAAATATATGACACTATTATTAAATTGTACTTGATGAAGCATTTAGTAACAAAAGTAAAATTAATACTTCAACAATTTTCTTAACTAAACTATTAAAAATAAAAATATTAACCATCCCGCCCTTTCTTAATTCAAATTCGACATAGTGCTGCCAACATGAAAAGTAAATTCCGCCAGATTGTTCGTCTAATTGTTTGACATTAAACATGGGTAATTACAAGCCAGTAACATATTCCATTAGACATGGTCTATGGGCAATTGATGGTACGCACCGACTTTTTATTATCTATAACTAGCTGAGCAATTTCTTTTTTTTTAAAGGATGTTGTCAATTTTAGTTAGTTCGACAATATTTTTTTTAAAATGAATATTAGAATGTTGTGAATTAATATTTTTTATAGAATTTTTTAGGAACGCATGTTTAATGTATACATTTATGGATTTGTTAGAAGTTTTTTTTTAACGTCTTGTTTAAAAGTGAGGCTTTGGATGTCAAAGCTTGAGAGTGAGTTATAAGTTTTTTTTTTTAAAGTTGTTATGATGTAAGTTAAGCACTAAGAAAATAAAATAATAATATGGAAGCGGAACCCCTAAATACTTTTAAATAACGTTAAGGCGAAAGCGTCAAGGTATCCCGCGAAATTCAAATGTTCTTACGATGTTTTGAAATTTGCAGGTCAGTATCAGGTAGTCAATCTGCCTAGCCTTTTCCCAACTATGTTGGGGTCGGCTTCCAGTCTAACCAGATGCAGCTGAATACCAGTTTTTTACATGGAGCGACTGCCTATCTGACCTCCACAACCCAGTTACTGGGTAATACGATACCCCTTGGTAAGATGGTGTCAGACTTTCTGTAGTATGTGGTCTAAATATAATTCGCGGCCGTATCAAATGTTTATTTTTACAATTATAATCATAAAAATCATGAATACAACTCTCTAAGTTAATGTAATCCCATTGAATGATTATTTCATGAAATCATGACATTTGAGGATTATGCTAACTTACGAAGTTGTATTGTCAAATCTAATGAATATAATTCTGTAAAGCCATATTTGCTACAGCCGCGAATCATATTTTAATCAATATACAACCTGACACTGACCTGCAAATTGCATAAAACGAAAGAGAATTTGAATTTCGCGGGCTGCCATAGCGCATTAAGTTCTTACAAGATTTGAGTTACTTAAGTACATTATCATTTAATTTAAGATTTAAAGTTAAAGGGCAAAGTATACCCAACATGAAAAGTGGTTCAGCCTTTTTGCGAAAGGAGCAGACAAAGAGGCAGACAGTAATTGTTACCCTTTTTTTGTGTATGAGCTTCAATTTTACTTTAACACACTCGGATATAACAATAGACAAAAAGCCAAAAGAATATCGATTCCCACCCACGAGAATTAGACAAAAAACCGTTTCTCATCGAAAAAATCGCTTAAAAACCGCAACTGTCAAAATATATGAAATCGATTAAAATGCGAGTACTCGATGCATCCTGTCTGCATCGAATGTTTTCAAACGAACAATAGGGAAGGAAGCAGTGACCGCAAGTGGGAATTACGGCCGCATCCCTAATTATACGATTTTACTATAATTTTGCGGCCACAAGGGACTAAGGAGCTGCTACTTAGGGTTGTTACTGCATCATATTTTATTATTTAATGTGATGTGCTTTTACGTAATCTTTCCCTTTCCGATTGTATTGTCAACAGCTGCCAAGAGATAAAGGCCCCCGCAGACAGGCGGGATGCGACACCGGTAGAACAATTTCAATGAAGTTTTCATAGAAATTGTCCCACCAGAGTCGCGGCGCACCCATCTGCGGTAGCCTTTAACAATTTCGGGCTCTGTAGCTTTGATTATGTATCCTACACGAAACGTGTTCAGTTTCCTACGTGTAAAGTTTCTCTCTTGGATAAGTGAGAAACTTTTAATCAAATCTTTCAGTTGCAATTCAATTTTTTTTTATAGTTTGCAGGTGGTTTCTCTGGAAAGCTTAGATATTTACTGTTACATCCCTTGACAACCCTGTTCCCTTCAACATCATCAGTTCCATCGTAACGGTAGGCAACTTCAAATCAAATAACATTAACTTAAACATAAGTCCTTTGTGCTGCCATTGAAAAAAAAACCGTTCCGTTCCATATTTAAAACATCGTAAATTATCGGCAAGATTGCTAGTGGTGGTGTGGTTACTTGTGGTGGCTAAGAGAAACGGTTCTTTAAGCGTACGTGAAAATTACGATGAATGGAATCGCAAAATAAACGACTGGTTTTCCTGTATTATTAAGTACATACTTACTTAAAATTATATACGAATAATTTTGATTTATTCAAATTGGAGCCTTATAAGTAAAAGAAATACCGTGTCAGCTGTTGTTTATCTGGATTCACAGTTGTATAACTTTAAGAGAAGCACGTAAGTGCAGTACTTCCATATTTAAATACCTAAATATTACCTATATTTATGAAAATAAAAGCAGCGAAAATTCGTTAATCTAGGTAGTGGCAAGCGCTACTACTGCTGAGCATGAAGTTCGACATCCAGGTCGGGAAAAGCGTTATTGGATTTTATCAACCCGGAGTCTAAATTTGTGTCCGGGTGATAGGCTCGCCCCTTTTACATGGGACTTAAACATAACTGGCGTAATGTGCGTGTACCTACTACTCAAGGCGTGATGTTATTTTATGTCTGTGAAAACAAAAACTTTCTTAACTCAATTCTAGAATAGTGCAACTATTCTAAAATACGAACCTTTTGATATTTGAGAACCTATTTAGATTAATTAAATTAAGATAACATAATTATTAATATTTTCGAAGAATCTAACATCGGCAGATTAAAAATGCACGATACAAATCTATACAGCCAACCTAAAAAAATATCTGTCATATCTTTAAAATAAGAATAAAAAATTCGTTAACGTTTTTCCCATGTCTGGCGTGGTAGGAGGGGAGGGGGCGATGTCACAGTAAATTGCAGAAGTGTTACTTCATACAATTCACATTTTTTTAAGAGCGTTTATTCGCAAATAGGTGTCAAATATTTCACTGTTTTGATTAATTTGGCAATACTTTAGCATGGAAATACGAAATGTGGCTAACTAGCGAACTAGAATATTAATAATGCAATTATAACATTGAATTTGATGTTGCAACCGTTTTAGGTGTAAAAAGGCATTGGAAAGTTTCCAAATACTTTTTTTACACCTAAAACTAAATATTCGGTGTTACGATATTCATTATTGCAATTCATAATCAATATTTTAGTTCACTAGTTAGCCACATTTCATATTTCCATACAGTAATATTGCCAAATTCATCAAAACACGTAAATATTTGACAGCTAAGTATTTGCGACGTTGCTAACTTTTAGGATAAACGCTCATAATACTTCTTTATTGGCACACTTTTATTTTAGAACATGATGGGTTCACTCATGATGATGCCATAGTGAAAAATGATCATTCTGTTAAGATCTTTCGATACATATCTGGTCTGTTGGTCAATGCGAAGTTTTTAAAGCAATCGAAACTTGGTTGCTGATATTTCTTATCCATTCATATTAAAAAAAAACATCCAACACTTAGCATAGTCCTAAACCATCGACAAACTTAGGTAGCTGCAAACTATTGCATATCATTGCCCTGAATAGTTTTTTTTTTCAAGCATTTTTATGATGTAGGTTTTCTGTGCATCATTATTTAGTGGCGCTAGGGAGAGGGGAGTGTTGAGGTTAGTCGATCGACAATTAATATTAAGTTGGAATCTGTGGGATTCCGCGCCGCTGTCCGAATTTTATAGCGGCCGGCGCCACCCAAGCTGCGGGACAGGAACCGTGGAGCTGTCTTTTATCTTATTAACTTGATTGAATTCATGTAGGTAGGTACAATCATCGTAAATCAAAGTCAAAGTCAAATCTTTTATTTCAATTAGGCACATAAAAGGCACTTTTGAACGTCAAATGAAAAGCCAAACTTTTGGAACCAAAGTATACGATGCAAACGACGATGTTAAGAATTACCTGCCTTGACAGGTTTAGTTTAATTCAACAAGTCACGAAAGTGATCAACGTTTTCTTAACATGATCGTATTTTTCTTCTTTTAATTTCGTTACAATGTTATTTTGAGATTAATTTTACGTAGGTGCCAATTTATGGTAAAACAAGTCCTGTGTCCTATTGGATTTTCCACCAGAAAAATTACGAACTGCCAAACTCCCCCCTGTTTAACCCCTTTAGGAAATGATTTTTCAGGAATCCTATCATAGTGCTCAGCTTTGCATAAGGTACTCTTGTGTGCAAAATTTCAAGCGTCTAGACCCAATGGTTTAGACTGCCGTTGCGCGTTGTCTGTCAGTGAATTATAGACTTTTATTAAGTTGTATTTTTATTAAGAAAGTAAGTGTAAGTTTTAGTTTGTTGGTTTGATCAGTAGTCATGAGCTTTTTGCAATTTATTTATTCACCGCTATGGTTACAGTAGTCACATATGATGTGTAAAATCTGACATCTTGGCTGACAGTACCAACCTATCGGAAAATGGGTTGGTACCATCTGACGGCCAACTCTTGCACCACGCGCGCTCATTGGTCAAATCAAATAGCGCGCGCTTCCCCGGCTTCCTATTACACACTACCATACCTTTTCACGAAATGCGAGAGGAAAGATGTTACACATCAAAAATTGTGAAAAAGCAACTCCTACTGAGAAATTTGAAAGAAGTTGAAAAGGTGAAACGAAGAACAACGTGTTGTAATGTCATTGATTAGAGTCAACGGCATTTCAGTGCTAAAACTTGAACTTCAAAACCCGCCCTTATTGTTACGAAATACAGGCGTTGTTCAAGTCAAATTGTTACCATGGTCGTGTGGTTCACTGAACTTATGATGTCGATTTGAACTGAATCTATAACATGCATAAGTACAGGGTCAATTTAAATTAGCTAGCAAAACTCCACCGACGTGATGGGTAGCTAAACAACATTAAAAAAAAATATGATTCAATCGTTGATTATATATATACGAGTATCTAGATAAAGTGTCGTGCTGCAAAAGAACTAAAACAAACAAGCTAACTTTTTATGCTGGTGTGCGTGACAGCTACGTCTTACACTCGCGCCACATCATTGTTCTGTCATTGTGTTTTGCTAGTGTGCGTGCATTTAGCGGCCAACAGTTGGACTCTGTTTTATTGTCCAGTTCACAACTTTGACCGTCTATCTAGACATATTTATATCTTTAGATTCGATGATGTTTTTTTAGGATCAAAGACCGCAGGCAGAACTTAGTTTGTTTAATCCTAGTTGTATCTCGGTATCCATCACATTTGCGGAGGTTCGCTAGCTATGTGTACAATTTTTATCTAAAAGTTTCTTGTAATAACAGCGACTCCATAAGTCTGTTCCACGCGCGGCGCCTAGACCGCAGCGAGTGGCGCGTTCCGACCGCGCTGCATTATTTATGCGACAGACGCACAACACTACGGACAATCACATTCTTTATTTAAATAATAAGCATGTACACTTCTGGGTGGATGCCGCCTGTTCTAGAAGAATTTACCTATGGGAGAAGAGAAACAAAATACACTGGCATAAAATCATTTGAAATAACGAATCGACCAACAACGACGATCGACGTCATTCATCAAAGTCGCATTAGTAGTTTAGGCGTTATGATGGAACATACGTAAATACATACTTACATATCTACATACATACATAGACTGCTAAAAACATAACCCTTCCTTTTGGCTTCGCTGTAGTTGCATAAAAATAAGTCTTTTCTGTAAATCAAACTCGCTTTCACATCATTCTCACGAGGGATAGGTAGGTTCTAGGATTGAGAAATGAAACACGATAACATCACCATTCTTGTAAGCTTCGCCTCCGCTTTCACAAAATATTATTAGTTATGGTGACTTTTCAGAATAAAACTATGTACCTAGGTACCTGAAATGGAATTTGAAATTTGAATTGAAATTGGAATACGAAGAAAGGGTAGATGACATTAAATTCACCAAGCAGTAATTTTTCACAATTTCTACTTAAATTTCAAAAAGAGAACCATTGAGAACATTTTTATTGAAAATGTCCCGCCAGTTTAGGTCTCTAAACTTTTTAAAATGATGTTCTTGTAATTACTTCCTTAATGTATACGTACTTTGCTTTTGTTGCAAACCGTTATCGTCGAAGTTCACAAGACTTAAGAATTTAAACGAATGACAGCTGTCATCAATTTGAGGTTATTTTAGTTTATTCTTTTAACAGGAAACCCACACGTTGAACCACGGTAGGTAAAATTAAATTGTACATAAAGTAAAGGTGCAATGTGAATACCTATATCGAATACCGAGCATTAATCGAATAATGCGCAATGATGGATATTTGATTAAGTATTGACTCGTTAATCGGACTGCACGCGATGATGTTTAATTATTCTCGAGTAACTTATTATACTTAAAATAACTCGAAAGTCATAAAAATTGTTTAGGTTATTTAACATGTAATGCAGAATTTATCAGCTTTTGTTGTATGCAAAAAGAAATTCAAGCAGCACTATTCATAGTTCCAATTTTTTAAAGCAAACTCGTTTTTTTAAGCGTAGGACAACAAGATTATCTGAATACCAGACAGCAATGAAAAAATTATTTGGAGAAATAAAAAATAAAAATAAATCTTTAGTTATAATACGGCCGATATAACTGGGCAGTTCCGAACTTCGCGCAGAAGGCTGCGTAATAATTTTTTTTAGGTACCAAATGGTGACATGAGGCGAGTGTGAGAGAGAGAACATGCGCGACAGTTCGCAGAGTCTATGTTCAGACCTGCCAAGTTATATCGGCCGTATACCTTATAATGTAGTGGCAACACCCCACGTCAAGCAACGTTACTGTAAAATGATAGGCTGGAAATAGATATCTGATGCCGCTGTCGCCGCCATGATGTGGGAACATTAAAAATATATCAGTGCGTTGGCGCGTAAATGTGACAGTTCGCGGGAAAATTGATGAAGGTTTGTAATGATATGTTGGCAGTCTTGGCATGCTGACACAGAGTTACAATTTTGATATTCCAGTGAAGCTTTATTTTTTTGTTTTATTAAGATATGTAGTAGGCAGGCGGTACCTAATGTTTTAATTTGTTAATTGCATTATTGATTAAGACGCCGGAAAAAAAGTTGTCCCGCGGTAAGTAGGTAGGTACCTACTATTTCCATATTTTTTATTTGCCTTTTTGTTTATTATGGTAATTTTCTTATACTGAGTGACAGTATGCGACAGTTTTTTTAACAAAGTTCAATGACAAATATTGTAATGTAATGTTTCAAGACACAGGAATCGTAGTTATTTTTCATATAAGTACACAAACAATTTATTAACCTGTAAATACCTATCTAATCTACCTACGTAGGTACCTATAAAATATGACATGCATTTATTTATAGGCCTACACAAAAACTCCGTCTCGGATTATCTATCGCGCTCCAAATATCCCGAGCCAACCAATAGGAAACTGTCATTGCATCAACAAATAGCACTCTAGGTGTTAAATTTAACACCTACAGCTGCAAATTAAAATACATCTTCTGCAAACCACACATGGTTCAATATCATACAAACCTAAACTATCCCTTAAACAATACGTTTTAAACGCTCATTCGAAAATAGCCTCTGTTCCCATGACTTAAAGTCCAACAATATCGCTGATTATAGTGTGACTATAGGCGTCAATTTTCACACCTACTTATACAAGGCATTGTCAGCCTTATTTGTAGACGTGCAAAGTCTAATTTCCAATAAAGAAACGTATGTAGTTGTGATATTATTTCAGTGCGTTCTAAAAAGGTGTCGAGTTTCGCGCCTCGGGCGTTAAGGGTCGCCATGCAGGGTCTCTGATTGGTGGACAGTCCCTTCACACCATTCGCTAGGTGTTGATTACCAAAGATAACTGTCGAACCGATAGACTGTACAAACATACTTGTATTTTTATTTTTAGTTGTGTAAGTACTCTGCGGGAATGGAGCTAAGGGACACTCGGTGTGGGTATAGAAATAATCAATATGGTTGTAAAAAAATAGTAAATTAAGTATACAACAACACATATTTTTTTCACAAGTTGTGTACTGTACTTTTTATCATTGACCGCGAGAAAATAAATAGTAGTACTTATAGTATTTATATTTATCACATTTTATTATAAAATTGGTAATAAGAGAACAAAGGATTAAATGATTCCGGACTCGAGTGTCCCATTTTCGTCACTGGAAGAACAAATTTTTATTATAATAAATTATGTTAATAGATTTCCCAATGACATAAAACAACCACTTTAACGATAGAAAAGAACCTAACTGAAAAAAGCGGGGAAAAAAACAAAAAACTAGATCTATAGAATAGCTCCATTTAGCCATAACCTACTTTCAGCACGTTTTATATTTTTTTTGTACATTATTCGTATATATCGTGCTTGTTCCAAATTCAAAAAGTTTTTATTTTACTCTCAGCTTTCTCAGCTTTCTCTTCAACTGTTCAGATGCTCTTTTTGGAGTGGCAATGGTAAAAAACAATATTTATTTGCTACTACATACTACTTATGTCTCAGTCTAAACAAAGAATTATTATGGTAGATTTGGGTCGAAACAAAAAGTTACTTGATCAGTATAAGCTGATCTCGCATTGTGTAGGATATCCGTACAATGCGAGGTCAGCTTAAACTGGAAAAGCTTAATATGAAAAATCATTGACAGTTTCCTAACTACGACTCAATCTTTCAATGACTTACATGTCACATAGAATTAGTCTGCCAAATAGATAAGTTCCGCTTGGTATCGCACGGCATCGCACCGTATCGCATCACGCTTCATGTGTACCATCTTTATAGCTCCTAGCTCCTATAAATATATCGTAACGCTCTATTTGCAAAACGATGTTTAAGGTTGTCAAAGAACTTAGCTTTTTTCACACTTTCAAACTCAGCACGCTTAGCGTGACCACTATAGAAACGGGTTTTGTCGACGGAAGAATAGACAAAATGACATAAACAATCACAATCTGCCATTTTGTCTATTCTTCCGTCGACAAAGCCCGTAGAAAACTCGTTTCTATGGTTGTCATGCTACGCGTGCTGGATTGGTTCCAGTCTTACCAAGGAGTATCGTGTACCCAGAAACTGGGTTGTGGAGGTCAGATAGAAATCGCTCCATGTAAAATACAAGTATTCAGCTGCATCTGGTTAGACAGGAAGCCAACCTCAACATAGTTGGGAAAAGGCTATAGATGATGATGATACACAGGATTGCTGCCTTGTTACCGTGATACGTGGCCGCGGTAGACTATGAAGGAGATGGAGGGAGCACTTGGATGTCGTCCTAGCGAATTGCCACGAAGTAGCGCAGAACCCAAACCGATGGGAAAATGGAGGGCGGCCTTTGCCCAGTATTAGGACACTCTTCTTCGTTTCGTGTGGTTAGTGACTAACCTGGTGTCAGAGTTTTAAAGCCGCCCATGGGCCTCTGACTTGACTTCACATGTCGTTGACTAATATCTCTCAGGTATGCCGGTTTCCTCACGATGTTTTCTTTCACAGTTTTTGAAGCAAGTGATAATTAGGTACACAATACGCACATGAATCCGAAAAGTCAGAGGTGCGTGCCTTGGGTTCGAATCGAACTCGAGATCTGGGTATGACTTGGCAGTCTGGCGGTCACACCTATCACTGCTTCACTTCACTTCGCTTTGCTTTGCTTCTGCCTGCTTGATGTTATAGGACAGTACAGACTATCTACAGGGTCAAATTAAATTAGCTAGCGAAACTCCGCGGTCGTAATGGATATCGATATCACAATATGACAAAATAAAATATTAATGTTTTTTTTTTAACTAGGTATAAGACTTGAATTATAAGTTGAGAAAATCTGTTTTTTTGTTATATCGTGTTTAGATATCGATACCCATCACGTCTGTGAAGTTTACAAAGAGAAAACTGTTTTTTTTTATAAACTGATACTAAGTATTTCAAGTGACTACCTGCGTTTGAAGACCCCAAAAAAAAATATACTCAAAAGTTTTTTTTTAATATGTTATGATATCGATACCCATCACATCTGCGGAGTTTCACTAGCTAATATTATTTGACCCTGTATTTCAAAAAACAATTGCACTAATATTTACTCGACAATGCCACTCCGACAACGTCATTAGACCGCCACTAAAGATCCTTGTAGCAGTGTTTTTGCTTCTCTCACAACTCTCTAATCTCTGCCAGCCCTACTAATCAAGATGGCGTGATGTATTTGGAGTGTTCCGCGTAACGCGAGCGACACGACACGACGACGCGACGGATGCGGACCACGATACGTGCGACCGAGATTTATCGCAGTCGCAAGTCGCGGCTTCTGTGAATGTCTCGACTATTTATAATTTTATGGCTCGCGATATCTCGATGTTTTGTTTGTAGGACTGAAACTTTTTTTATTATTGTAATTATTAATAAAACATAAATCTATACAGGGAGGCTGGAACATCGACGCGAAGACTGTTACCATGGATTCAGTACATGGTTATGAACCACCCTGAAATAACTGATAAAACATTTCTCGTTGAAATTTTTCGACGGTTATTTAAAAAAAAAACTGCTTTTCCATACATTTTGACCGCGTAAGTTTGAAACAACAGATTTTTTTCGTCGATTATAAAAAAAAAGAATTTTAGTAAGTATTCATTGGTCACAAATTATCTAATAATTATTATAAATGCGAAAGTGAATTTGTTTGTTACGATTTCACGCTACAATGGCTGAACGGATTCGGATGAAATTTGGCACATGATTGACATAGCCGGATACTTTTTATCCCGATATTCCCACGGGACCGAGACTCATGCAGCTGAAACCGCTTTATATATATTTTTAAAATTTATGTATTATGCCAAAAATTCTTCTTAAAGAAAAGAAGGATTGGTGTCTTCTTACTTACTGTACTAAAAAGTAACAGCAGTGATAGCCTAGTGGTGTGACCGTCGGACTGCCAAGTCATAGGTCTCGAGTTCGAACCCAAGGCACACGCCTCTGACTTTTCGGATTCATGAGCGTATTGTATAATTATCACTTGCTTCAAAAACGGTGAAGGAAAACATTGTGAGGAAACTGGCATGACTGAGAGATATTTCTCAACGGCATGTGAAGCCAAGTCAGAGGCGGCATGAAAACTCTGACACCCTGGTGTCAGAGTTTAGTCCAAAAAGTAGACATGAGATGTCAGGAAAAATTATTGTTAAGCAAATTGACTACTAACTTAAATTGTACGTATATTAAAATCAGAACTGTCATTCTTCACAACACTCATTCTTCGACAGTTGTATGAAATGGTCAAATGGCTATAACACAGCAAATTGAGGTATGGTGTTAATTTACTTAACAATGATTTCGCGACTGTACTTATGCGGAACCACTATTCCGTCGGACAATTAAGTAGGGGACTACCATAAACTCATATAGCAGGTTAATATTGAACATAAACTGAAGTGTGAAGCGATTATCCACCACGTCCAGTGTCACAACTCACTGTTAATTGTCACCTTGATCATGGTCCACCCACAATTTTCCGAAACAAAAACGAAACGCAACCAAACAAAGACTCATAATTCGCGTGAAAACGCACACTCACTTGCACACACACACACACGCACACTACTCACACACAAAGCTAAGCCTACGGCTACGGCCAGGCCACATTACGACACTAAAGTCTACTAAGGCGATTACACTACAGGCACCCGCTGAAATTGATCCCCCGGGGTCTCCCACCCTAGGGGGGATGGCTCCTTTGTGATGGCCCTTTATCCCCCGACTGGCCAGTGAGTTACACGTACGTCTTGGAATTTAGGATAGATGCTATTATTTTTTGTGGAATCTTTCGCAGTGCAATTCTTCAGGAATTGTGTGGTTTAAGTTTTAGAAAAAAACGGTGAAAATGTGGTTATAGTTTTCGTTTCTGATCACATTTAATTTTATTGTAAAGGCCATAACATGGAATTTAAGATGATGTCTTCAAATCCCCCTAAAAAAATAAAGACGATAAAAAACATAGATATTCAGAAATTCCAGAGCACTATCCAGAGACAAAGGAAGTCTCTTTCATAAATGAAATGAGCAACTTTTAGATATAAATTATTATCCTAAATAGCCAATCTACCAACATTACTTAAAGCAGAGCTCCGTTTCCTAGAACTCCAACTTTCGAAGTACCAGACATCTATTTCTAAATTCAAACATGAATAAATGAACAATCACTAGTCCCCATATCCATACATTAGCCAGTTGACACTTGCAGATATACACCGATCCTAATATCTACATATAAAACTGAACTGGAACATTTTCCAACTTACCTCTACATACGAGACAAGGAAAATCCATCCTTAATCCTTTGCAACTAAGTCCAGAACATCTGCAAATCAGAGTTGCTTTCTCGCAAGATTATCTACTTACGATCTAAGCTCAAACAAGCGAAAAACGAACTTAGGGTGACGCTACAAAGTTCAAGATAGAGGCAAATTGAATTGGTTTTCTTGCAACGTTAATCCGGAAGTTGGGTATTGGAAAATCGACCGTAGGTTCTTGTTATAGCGTGGTAATATTACGCAGAACTGTAAGTAATGCGGAAGGCGCGCGAACGTCAATATTAGGTGGACAGAGTAGGCGAAGTAACGACGTAGTTTGAATAAACCGAAGGGAAGTGGGTACTTTCTTGGGTAAGTAATTTCGTACAATACAACATATAATAGTACACTAGCGTGTAGGTTAAGTGATGTTCTGTATTTGGGGTGTTTTATTAGGAGGGGCAAGTGGTCCAATAGCTTAGGTTTCATTGATCTACAAGTTCCAGACTATCTCGTTGTAGATGCTTTTCGAACCACAGTATCGTCCGTGCTTATTCTTTTGTTTCATCAATCAACTCAGACTATCACAGTCCACTGCTGGACATAAGCCTCTCATAGGCTGCGCCAAAGCACCCTGTCCTCAGTCTTCCGCATCCAGTCTGTCCCAGCCACCTTTATAAAGTCATCGGTCCATCTAGCTGGGGGCATCCGACACTACGCTTGCCGATACGCGGTCTTCACTCCAAGCTCGGCTCCACCGGCCATCGGTCCTTCGACAAACATGGCCACTGCCACTTCAGCTTGCTTACTCTGCAGTCTATTTTTGTTTCATAGAAACTTGCTATTTCTATGGGCAGTAAGTCCAGCTTCTACCTAACTGATTGGCTATTTTAACCACGACTGAACTAGTACTTTGGCAGCGACTTCACCCGGCTATTCCCTAGCCTAGTCTTGATGTAGACTAGGCTAGGGAATATAAGAGAAACTCTGTGCAACTCAGCTTTCTAAGTTCAAGATTTTGGGTTGGGCGTTGATGAATCAGTCAGTAAGTGAGTCAGGCTTTGTTATATGTATTGATTTCTGTCGATACGACACAAGTTAGGAGCAACTTTAGGAACCAGAATTATTTACTATATAGGTAATATCATATAACAACACGCCTGTTTTGAGGTGTGGTACTCCCACATTTCGTCAAGGGGCGAGCCTATTGTACAAATCCAGAATCCGGGCTGCTACTGAGACAGACATTCCTGATAGAAAACCCCCAATAACATAACGCTCGCCCTGGGAAAGGAACCGAGGACCTCATGCTCGGCAGTATCACTTGTGACCACTACACCACCGAGACAGCTGCATTATTTACCTAATGAAATTTACAGTAGTGAGCCAAATGGTATAGAGATGAAATAAATTGTCAAGTTATATGTTTCAGTTTTCCTTGCAAACTACATAAGCTGCGTACCTACCCACTTACCTGTGTCACAGAGATATGTACTTAATATAAGTAGGTCACAAGTTTAAATGGATTTAGTTAATAGCCTGTGTAAGTACCTGCTTTTAAAACTTTTACCGATAGTAACTGGATACTGTGAAATATTAGCTTGTATTGATTTTCAGTGAAAAGGTGTTTTACCGTCTGGATTATAGATTAAAACTACAGGCTACACATTGGATTACGCGGCACATTTTATATAAGGAGTACACAGATAATTTGTGTAATAGAATACTTACTTTTTATATTCTCTGGTTGAGTAGTATAGAACCAAGAAGAAAAAGTTCAATTATAGAGGGAGGTCTAAAATTTACTACAAACTTAACAAGTTTAAGGCCGCGCGCACTTTGTACCTATGCATTTTCGTACGAATTTCACTCGTGCGAACACGTACGAACTCGCACGAACGATTCCGACCTTCGACGATCCGTACACAGGCAGTGCACAGCCTGGGTGCGAATTAGTCGTACGTATACGTACTTAAGAGGGTTTATCCTAAAAGTTGGCAACGTTTCAAATAACTGTCAAATATTTACCTGTTTTGATTCTTAAAGCAATATTACTGAATAGAAATAAGAAATGTGGCTAACTAGCGAACTAGAATATTAATAATGAATTTCAATTATAACATTGAATTTGATGTTGTACCCATTTTAGGTGTAAAAAACGCATTTGGAAAGTTTCCATATAGTTTTTTTACATCTCAAACTAAACATTCGGTGTTACGATATTAATTATTGCATTTCATAATCAATATTCTAGTTCGCTAGTTAGCCACATTTCTTATTTCCACACAGAAATATTGCCAAATTAATCAAAATAGTAAATTTGTCATCTATTTGCGACGTTGCCCTTCGGAATAAACGCTCTTAAGTATAGTTCCGACGTCCAAAAACAATCCGAACTTGTTGGGTTTTTCGTGCGTTCAATGCGATATTACCGGAACACTACCTATTTGCCCACTGCACTCAAATTTTACGTACGATACGTATTCGTGTCTAAAGTGCGCGCAGCCTAAACGTTAAAAAAATTATGTTTACACTGAATTAATTACTTACTACTCGTATTAAGTTTATTTATTTACTTGGGGCATAGGAAAAAAGGCATTTCCAATTTTTTTTGTGCCCTCATCAGAACAGGAGCTCTACCAACCCAGCTTATGACTGATGAGCTTATGACAGCTGTGTCGTCTATGTCCAAATACAATACATGAAAAAAACCTTCAGTAGAGTGCGCGCCACAAAAGAACGCCCGCGGAAAATAGTGGAACTACATTTTTTTAATGCAATGACACTAGCGCTGCGTCAAATGGACTTCAGTGGTGGCGCAGACTATAGTCACTGAATTAAGGTTACTCTACCTGGACCACACAATATGTGCGGTAATAGTGCTCAATAGATATCTAGTGATATCATGCAGCGACTACTTATCAATAGGTACCTAAGTACTTGCAATTGAAGACAGAAGCGACAGAAATATCAACCAAACACAAACACATATAACATAACGTCTGTATTATGCATAATTTCGCCAGTTATGTGAACCAAAAACTTCGAAGAAAAGTTCAAAGAAAAAACCTTTTTCAAGCTTTCCAAAAACCCAATTATTTCACTTAAAAACTTAACAGTTTCAAGTTCCAACGGGCAAACGGCCACCCCATTTATAATAGACCCAACATTCAGTTTAATTTAAAGCCATTTGCTGTAATTTAAGGCTAACACGTTCGCGTACAGTCGCGTGCAGAAGCCGCAAACGGAGGAATCTGGGGGAAGGGGGAGTAGGGGAGTCCTCCTGCCCCTTCCTCCCCCCTTGCCTCCGTGCGACGTCCTGTCACTGACAAATGGCCCGGAGGAGAGCTCGACCCCGACACCCTCTCCAGGCTCGTAGTGTCGTTGAGAAGCACTGGGATGATTGTTTTGATTATTATTTCTTTATTTTGATACGTAAAAGACATAGTTTCTGATTCCTTCTAGCTGCAGGAATTGAGTATTAGGCTTTTTTTCACTTTTGTCGAATTTCTTATGCCAAATCGGTCTTTCACCTGTCTCCGGTTGGTTTTATTGAATAAGCTCCTGATGGCGAGCTTATTTCCATTGACTATATTGTTGTAGTGATTAAATTGCTTTAGTCTTCTTACATAAAGATCCAATACTTTGCCTTCACACCTGCAGTCATTATAGTTAGATCCTCTGCACCAACATTAACAACATTATTATATATCTGCGTAGCCTTTTCCCAATTATGTTGGGGTCGGTTTCCAGTCTAACCGGATGCAGCTGAATACCAGTATTTTACAAGGAGCGAATCCCTATCTGGCCTTCATAATCCAGTCTTCTTCTTTTCGTATGGTTAGTGACTAACCTGGTGTCAGAGTTTTAAAGCCGCCCATGGGCCTCTGACTTGGGTTCACATGCCGTCGAGAAATATCTCTCAGGCATGCCGGTTTCTTCGTTCCAGTTACTGGGTAGGTAATACTATACCACCAATATTCACTTATCCTGAAAAATTACCATCTAACCTGAAAAATATTTGCTCAGCTGCTGTACTGCACCGCAAGCCGCCCTGAGGGGTGCTATAATTTCATAGGACGGGCGTCGCCGCGCTTATCTCGGGCGCGGCTGCAGGCGCCGCTGCCAGCGCCTCTGCCTCCCTACCCTATTGTATCGGGAATTTTCGATAAACCACATTCTTAGTACAGTTATAAATCATGGGACGTGTTTGTAGTCGTTGTTTTCTCAATTGGTGTTAGGTTTTTCAGGATTTTGTTTAAACAAAGTTGGTATGTGTTAAGGTGCTCTATCTGCTTAGTTTTCCATTGGATCTTTCATACTTTGGGTGCAATAATAAGAAGTTGTGATTAGCACTTTTCGTCGAAATATTTTTTATAATGTTGAATGAGGCAAGGGAGCAGATGAAGATTTTCTACCTACTTCGAAAAACTAATATTTGTAAAAAGATTTGTGAGCACAGAAGAAAGCTGGAAGCCTGCCCATCTTGTGACACTATCCTTAGTCACATTTTACGACAGCCACAGCAAAAGGGATCTGAGAGAGGTCTAATTTTTGCATAGGGAATTGCTCGGAATAGTCCACGTAGCAGTAACACCGAGCTCCAAATGCTTAAAGGCATCGCTCCACTGCGGCCCACGGCTTAGCAACGCATGAAAATGAAGGCTGGATCGTCCAGTGCGACCCACGGGGCTACGCACGTATGCGTGTCTGGCAAACAAATGACTCACGCAGCTAACGTGGCAAATCTCTTCGTGCACATCCTACGCAGCAGTGGAACTATGGAAAACATACTTAACGCTAACCTCTTTACGCCTGTAAGCTAAAATAAATACATTCATTCGTTTTCCGTCCGTTGGTTGTACGCGATAGTACGCGTGCGCGCGACATTGAGTAATGTCGCCGAACGTTACTAGTCTCACGGAAACACCACTGTACCTACCTACTTTACGTAGCTAAGCGTTTGAACGTCAGAGGGCAATCAAGAGTATATGTATTATGTCGGGCGCTACACTATCTTTTGTTAAATGTGTTAGAGGACAGTCAGGAATATAATTATAGATCAATCAGGAGTATATATAGGGTACAATAGTATCCTTAGTCTAGTGTGTTAGAGGACAGTCAGGAGTAAAATCAGAGGTCAATCAGGAATATATGTAGGGTACAATAGTTTCCTTAGTCGAATGTGTTAGAGGACAGTAACGAGTATACTCAGAGGTCAATCAGGAGTATATGTGGGGTACAATATTATCCTCAGTCTAATGTGTTAGAGCAGTCAGGAGTATAATCAGAGATCAATCAGGAGTATATGTAGGTTAAGTATCATTAGTCTAATGTATTAGAGGACAGTCAGTAGTATATTGGCTACAATAGTATCCTAAGCTCAGTCTAATGTGTCCTGGTTCTTTTCGGAAAGCTAACCTGCCGGCGATTTCTAAAGCTCCTCCAATACCTTGATTTTTGCATCGCATTGAGTATTTAGAGATTGTTTGTATATCCTACTTAATACCTCTTGTAATTCTACTCTTAAGAAGGATGGGTGGTTTCCAATTTTGTAATTGTTTATCAATATTATCATTGTATCTAAAACTTTAACTAACATCTTCAGGACAAAATTTAAAAAATTCTGTGCCTCTGCTAGGTCGCTTTAGTTTTATCTTACTTAGTCTAAAATGTTCTTAATTTTTAAGAACAACCAAAATAATATCATCTTTTTATATTGCAAGGTGTTCATCGAATTTTCTTGGCACAACTTTCGCAATTCCATACGACGCGATCTCAAATTCTGCAATACAATAAATGGAATCGCACACGAAATAAACCGAGTTTTTTATCTACCACAATAACAGTAAGAGCATATCATAAAGCAACGATACAAATAGCTGATGTTGGTCATCACAGAAACGAAATCTCTTGTCATTCAGAATCGCTGATGTGACCGAAAGAGGCGAATATGGTTCTAAATAAAACGACCAGTCTAGTCGAGGCTGTAAAAATACAAGCTGGATAAATAAAAATATAAAATAAGATATGGTATGAAAGTGGCGCGGGGCACAAGAAACTCGTGATCCTTTTGAATGTGTACTGTGGGGACAAAGGCGGGGAGGAGTCGGTTTGTGGCTGTTTTTTTTATTTCTCAGGTGTGGAATTGAACTGAATAAATATGACTGATAGTGATGAGTCTTCGGTGAAGTAAATTTATAAGAACTTCTCAGGTGTAGAATTGAACTGAATAAATATGGCTGATGGTGATGAGTCTTCTGTGAACTAAATTTATAAGAACTTTGAAAACTAGAAGAACTTAAATGAAGATCTTATTCTTCCATAATTCTATGTATTTCATTTAATTCTCGCCTCTAATAATCGAGCATTCTGAAGACTTTCCTTTCACTTAGTCCAACCTGTGCACACTCTTGCTGGATTTTGTCACCCTATATTAGAGTTATGATAAATCTCATTGACTACCAAAAAGAAATCATCTGCAAAAAATCTCTTGTAAAATTCTCCTTACAATTCTTGACTACTCCACTTCTTTAGTCTCAGGGAGTGTTTCTTTGGCCGTAACAATCTGAGGCGGCGCCACGGGTCAGCGACGACCCCCCAGCTCCCCCCCCTTGTGTGTGTGTGTGTGTGCATATCATAGATAGGTACGTGAGAGGCAGAAAATTCGCCGTTTTGTACGTAGGCACAGACGTAGAGTATGCGATAGAATGTGCTGTATGTGACGCTTTAGTGACGTCAGGTGTGAATTGTGCGAGCTCAACCGAGTTGCAGTTACTCTTAAGTAGTAGACAGTTGCGAAAGCCAATACTTAAGGTCAACCGAGAGAAAGTACAAAAACTATCTTCAACCTGCCTACAACCTGTCGTGAGATACTTCGGCCACATTGTCCGCAGAAGTACCAACAACATGGAACGTCTAATGGAGACAGCAAAGAAAGAGGGCATAAGACCTAGAGGCGGAAGCCCAAAACGGTGGTAGGATCAAATATTTGAGCAACTGGAGGTAGCTATCAGCGCCGCACTCCACCAGGTCACCGATCGTAAAAATAGATCGTGATCGTAAAAAGATCGAGAGAAATATCAAAAGAGCGATTGAGAACAGAAGAGCACAAGTTTCCAGGACGGTCCAATTTGCAGAGTGAAAAATGGAGTTTCTTGCCCGTTATTCTCCATAGGAACCTACTACGCTCAGGAATGGACAGCTTCATCTATCTGACTGACCGGCTTCTTTACAATTCAAAAATGGTATAATTGAAATAAATGTTTTGAGTTTTATTCTTAGACTTTAGCTTTAGAATATTTATTTATGAACGTTACATAAAGGAAAGAGACGTTTAAAAAAATCATTATAGTTATATAGCTTATCTTTAAGCTACGTTAATAAATAAACCCCTAACAAATAAAGGTAAGTTTTATCTATGGTTGGGTACTAATCTACAATGCTACATGTTTCTTTTGGCGCGTGGCCAAAATCGGAACTAACGTCGCCATCTTATCTTTTCAAATAGAATGTTCACACAAATGTTTACCGACAGCGCCCCCTGCCAATGTCATGCAAGCGCCTTATGATCCTTAGCTTGATCGACTTTTCATCACTCCACAAGATTTACATTAAGTTCAACTGTATCATCGATTTTTTTTATAAATTGCCAGTTTTTACATAACATAACATCACGCCTTGTTTCCCCGAGTTAGGCAGAGGTGCATCTATAGTACACCCACGTTTCGCCATATTTAACACGTTCAGTGCCGGGAGCCCTCCAGGTTCACCTCGCATATGGGATGCCGGAAGGCTCGCGGAAGGCTCATTTTAAATGTAATTTTAAGAAAGTTCTTAGCGAATACAGCATTATAAACAGAGAAAATAAAATATAATGTAAATTTTAACAAGATTTATTAGTCTATGCATCGGATTAAAATACCTTGCATTTTTATTTTAAAAATATATTTTGTTCTCGGTTACAAATATTAAGAAAAAATTTAAAAGGTTGAAACTACGCATAACGACAAAACCTCCTGAAAACACAATTTGACTTAGTTTTATAACACGGCTATAAACGTAATGCCATTGACCATCCGCGATGGTTAACTTCAGCGGAAACGTAGTGCTGGTGACCCTCCCGAAAGGTTCACTTCCATTATATATGGCGGCATGGCGTATATATAAGTTCTATGAAAAGTGGATGGAGTCGAAAGTGTTAAGTCCCATATAGGGGGCGACTATTGCCATCAACAAATCCAGACTCCGGGTTGCTACTAAGAAATTCCTGTTGGGAAAACCCAATAATAATTTGCCCGACCTGGGAATCGAACCCAGGACTATAGGTCCTGGGTTTAACATGGTCAGCTGTAGCGCTAGCGACCACTACACCAACGAGGCAGTCATATATACTGTTTTTATTCGTTTTTTTTAATTACGCACACTTTATTTTCCAATTCACTTTAGACATTGGCAGAATGGTCGACATAGACTTTTCATCAAAAATCCCTTCAAAATTCCTGTCGCATCTGCGTCAACATTACTCTGTGCACTAGAGACATGGTTCCTTTGTCCGACTCGAGGGTGGTCAAGTTATTGGTACCGTGTTACCGCGCCTGCGACCTTTGGAGCCGTATCATTCATCCGAGGAGGTGAGCAGAGATGTAGCTTTACTCCATGTAGCTATTTATTGGGACTTTGTTGCGGATTTTACCTAAGTGATCGTTTGGAGATTTGAAGTTGATTGCAGAATTGATTGTGGTGAGGTAAGTAGGTAGGTATTAAACAAGAAGTTGATAAAAACAGTAGTTATTTCCATTATATATTACTTCTTACATTACATTTTGCAAATCTTCGTCAACTTCATCAATTCTTATTCACAATTTGTATTATGATCACTAAAATTTTCAGATTTGATGTCACTTTCCCCGGCTTCTGCAAGTTTATAAATTTCTCGAAAAGAAGATTTTAACTTTAAGTTGAATACTTGTAAGAAGTGGGCAACACTCTATATTCCATGAGATATCGATAAGAGCGTACATCCTCAAAGTTGGCAATGTTGCAAATAGCTGTCAAATCTTTACCTGTTTTAACTAATTTGGCAAAACTACTGTATGGAAATAAGAAATATCGCTAACTAGCGAACTAGAATATTAATGATGAATTGCAATTATAACACTGAATTTGTTGTTGTAACCGTTTTAGGTGTAAAAAAGGCATTTGGAAAGTTTCTAAATACTTTTTTTGCATCTAATTCGAAATATTCGGTGTTACGATATTAATCGTAGCTTTTCATATTCATAATCAATATTTTAGTTCACTAGATAACCATATTTCATATTTCCATAGAATAAAATTGCAAATTAATTAAAACAGCGAAATATTTGACATCTGTTTACGAGGTTGCCCACTTTCAGAATAAACGCTCTTAATTCTTCAAGTGAAGCATTAAGTACGAGTTTTTCCGTTGAAACGCCAATCTTTTGAACTGCTTGTCTTGATGTGGTTACTCTAGCTAATATTTGTCGGCTGCAAATCATCTAGTAGGCCTACCCAACCTATTCCTCTTCAATACATATAAATAGTAAAATCCTGACTCACTCACTCACTGAGGGACTCATCAACGCCAAACCCTTGGACCTAGAAAGCTGTACAGAGGTTCCCTTGATGTAGACAAATAATAAGTTTCCACGGGATAGAGAATAGGGATGATGGCCTGGGTGAAAAAAAAGAAATTGTATCTAGTCAGACAGATAATAAAAAAATATTAGACACGTATTTCTTGCTTTATCATATTAATAAAAAATGACTTAGATAAAACGCATTAAAGTTGGGGAGTGGGGGTCGCTACGTCACAAGTAAAATCTACATACTCGTGACTTCATGGCACATTTTAACTCAATGTATCACTGTTAAGGCTTGTGCAGACCAGCGCGACTTGTCGCGCGACGCGACACGAACAATACAATTTCTAAGAAAACTTCACAGTATAACAATAACCAGTGTCGCGTCGCGCGACAAGTCGCGCGCACAAGCCTTTATCTTTGCATTACGTAAAAAAAGAAAAAATACGTGTCAAATATTTTTTTATAATCTACCAGACGGACAATTTTTTTTTGTTAACATCCCTATTTACTTACTATCTAATTACTAATACCTAGCAAGTACCCCTTGGTTGTAAGTCAACGCCATACTTCGTTCGAAAAATCGAGGTTTACCTATAGCAAAACTTTATAAGAAAACGTGAACGGGGCAAAAGGAGTATGTATGGATCGTAGCAGGTGCTGTTCTGTAGTTTCTGTTTACCCCATGGGAAGAAGGTGTGCGTTTATGTATCTAGGTATATTATAAGCAAATCACTAATCACTAGGGAGGTATTTATGGTGCCTATTTTATAAAAAACTTAATGCGCCCCGCGGTTACACCCGGATTAGTCTCAATCCCGTAAGAATATCAGGATAAAAGGTATCCTATGTCCTTTTCCAGGTCATGGTCTACCCACGTGCCAAATTTCATCCAAATCCGTTTTGCCGTTTTAGCGTGAAAGCGTAACAAACAAATTACCTAACTTTCGCATTTATAATATTAGTTACCAAGGAACAAAGTTTTCCACCTTCTTTTATAATGTTTACTACCTATAGTACACCTCTGCTTAAACCTTCGTGGCATACAGGGGTGATGTTATGTTAAACTCAACTTGCTAAGCCGTTAGTATCTCCCGCCATAATAGCTTTCTTCCAAAAACACTTCGTAATTCTCGCGCCTTAGTTTGTAACTTCTCTTGATGAGATCACCCTTGGAACAAAAAGTTCAGTTCTTGAAGATTTGGAACGTTAAATTGTTTGTTGATACCAACATTAATCTGATTCAAAGTAGCATCTACTGCTGGAGGAAAATGTCGTCTGATCAAAGGTCTGTTGTTGTTGTGTTTACGTATATGTATTACCTACATTGATACATTCGTCAAAACGATTTGTGATTAGGTAAGTTTTGGACTTGTGAGCAACCTTAGGGGCATCTTATGTGGCATCATATATGGGAAACGTAACATACTTTGAAACGAACATCCCGTCCTAAAATGCAATGCAACATAAAACGCTATTACCATTGGGCTAAAAGGTTGTAATCTCCTGGATTCATAATGGCGACAAAAGAAATGTCAACGTAATAGAAAATTGTGATTTTTCATTAAGTACGAGAGTACTGGATACGCTCAGACCAAATAAAAAACCAAGGCAGAGCGCTGCGAGCAATACAGTGAAGCATGCCAAAACAACACCACCGCTCTGTGCATACACGCTCACACAATGACACTATAATCAAACTACACCACACAAAGTGCACACATGTTTACGAAATCGACTTCTCTTCACTATTGACAGCGCTCTGTCTTGGTTTTTTATTCGGTCTGAGCGGATATGTTTAATTTTTCCAATGGAGTGAAAGTGGCACGCCATCGGAAAATCCTGGAAAATCAAAATGACGATTTTCAACTAGGATATTACCAAATCTGTTTAAATCTACATTTACGGTGTCAATGATCGAACATTCCGACACAATAGTGATGATGCCTGGGTAAAAAAAATTAAATCCTAATTAGTCCGTCGGTCAGATAATAAAAAAATATTAGATACGTATTTTTTGCTTTTTCATGTTAATAAAAAAATACTTAGATAAAACGCATTAAAGTTGGGGAGTGGGGGCTCGCTACGTCACAAATAAGTATAAAACCTACGTAGGCGTGACGTCATAGCACATTTTAACTCAATGTAACGCCGTAATCTTTAGATTACGTAAAAAAGAAAAAATACGAGTCCAATATTTTTTTATAATCTCAAAGACGGACAAAAAAAACAAAAAATTGTCATCATCCCTATTGCATTAGCAGACTTAGCCCCAGCTCTTATCTTTCCTAATTCACTTTTGCTTACCGTATTACCATCCTCCCCAACTATCTTAGAGGAATTATCTCTTCACCTTCTCCGTAAGCCCCCACCCCACCCCTTTTTCAGTTGCCTGAAGATATCGCCTGCAGTCTGTCTAGGAGTAAATTTAGAAAAAAAAATGAGAATTTCAGACAGTTTTTCTTTAAAGTTTTATTTATATCCACAGATACATAATGTGTATGTGCTAAGTTGATTGACTGGTTATGTTTGCTTTATGTACTAGGATAAAAAAAAAGTTATATGAGACTAACATTTGAGTTACGATTCGAGATATGAAGGTTTTAAAACTGAAATAAAATAATAGATAAGTAGGTAATTCTCGATGAAGACTTTTATTTGAAAAACTATTGGATTCAGGAAAACCTGGCTTCTTACTAGAGGTTTAATTCTCCCTGAAATTATATAGGTAAACGATACTATAAAGTCCAACTATTTTTCAGGTTATAAGTATATTAAAAATGGTTTTTGTTTTTTAGGCTATTTTATTTATGTGCCAAGCAAACCTATATTATAAATGTAGTTTCAATACTTTACGACGTGTTCTCAAAACACGGGAAAAAAATCCTATCACACTTTGGTAAATACAACAGACATAAAGCCTAGCACACGCTAGCAACAAGCCCGGATTTTAATAAAACACGACGTACACGGGCGGGCGTAAAAGGCGGGTAGAAGGGGGTATTATTACACCTACGCGGGGTGCGTATCTCGGCTATTTTCCGGATAATTTCCCACAGACTCCTGTGGGCAAGAGACCGTGTTAAAGACAGGGGGATACGGGATACGGCGGCCTCGGGTGACGTCAGATATACACTTAGCTTTATAGTTTAGATTATTTTTATGTAGGTTATATTTTGTTTAGTTAAAAAATGGAGGATGAGTTTGTGTGCCATGTTCGTTAAGCGATAGCGTTTAGCGGTTTTTGTATCTTTTCAGGCCAAAGATATGCTATAAAAAAATGTTAATTCGAATAAAAAACAAAAGGCCATCGCCAACGATAAATATGGATTTAATAATATAATATATAATAAATGGTAAAACACAAAAGGCTAATTTATTATTAATATTTTTTTATTTATATTTATTATTAAATAAAGGTTTATTTTAAATTTCCTGTATTAAAAATCTATTTGCCCCAAAATAGATTAATTATTAAAATGACTCCGGTAAATTGACACCGTATCAAATTCTCATTTGTTCCCAGAAACTTACTATTACACAACTGTGTTGGAAAAATTACACCCTAACTTTCACACCACAAACTTCAAGATCAGAAGAACGAGATGTTATATACGGAGTACCCCAAGGCAGTGTATTGGGGCCTCCGTTGTTCACTTTGTATATAAATGACTTGCCTAAAATAACTGAACATCCAATGACACTTTTTGCTGACGATTGCACTTTGACAATAGCTTGTAATGACATAAACACATATGAACATGACATAAATAATTCACTAATATCTATTATAAATTGGTTAAATGATAATAATTTAATAATTAATCTAAAAAAGACTAACGTAATGCTCTTTAGACAACGTCCACAAACAATCAACAATTTTAATATTCAATTTAATAATATAAATGTCAATGAAGTTGACACAACAAAATTTGTGGGGTTAATAATGGTCCCTCAAACAGAGGGACTTAGTAAAAAAAATTGTAGTGTAGCCTACGCTCTGAAACAGCTTGCTGTGGTTCTCAACACAGATGCGCTAATTACTGCTTACTATGTTTTAGCCGAATCAATTCTTAGATATGGAGTCATCTTTTGGGGGAATAGCACGGACAATGAAGTAGCGTTTCGGGCACAGAAAAGGTGCATTAGATCGATGTTTAGACTGCAAACGACGGAGAGCTGTAAATCTTATTTTATAGAACGTAAAATATTGACATTACCCTCATTATATATCCTGGAAACAGTAATGTTCATTAAATCCAATCCTCATTTATTTCAGCGTTTGTCTGATGCAGTCCCTAGGAATAGACGTGATAATTTCAAACTTTGTGTTCACGGCGCTAAAACAACTCTTATGCGTAAGAGCATCTTTTGTATGGCTCCGACCATTTTTAATAAATTGTCGAAATTATGGAAAACATTAAATATATCTGCTCTTAAAAGTAAATTGAAGAGTTTACTAACTGAAAGAGCATATTACAGTATAGCAGAGTTTATGAAAAAGGACAATTTTCTTCGTTTTTGAGATGACAATATTGTATTTTTGACATGTTATTGTAATCTATTTTATTTTGTTTTTTTAACGTGAATTGATTTTTTTTCAATGACAGTAATTCATGTTTTTATTGACCAATTTATTTAGTGACTACTTTGACATTGAATTGTATAAAAAAAATATGCGTATTGAATTGTATACTTACCTAATCTTTAATGAATAATGATGAAATGTAATGTTGATGAATATTATCACGGTTTATGCACCATCTCTTTCTACCAATTTGTACGCCACGATATGCGGCTAAACATGTTAGAACTTTTCTGTATCCCATTATTATCCTGCAAGCAATGTATCATGTACACCATGTTTAAACAAATAAAATTTACTTTACTTTACCCAATAACAACCCTAGTTTACACTACAAGTCTCGAAACATCAACTAAAGGTTGGTCTACACAATTGGAAATTTTTTTCCAGCGGCGAAATCCCAATTCGAGAAACTAGTTTCCTTCCAAATGACGAATTAATCTCTTGAAAGTTACTGGCCGGATATTTTTTTTGAATGTTTTCTGAAGTAGCGACTCGGAACAGATTGTTGTGACATTTCGGTAGTTAGTAAAGATACGTCCATTTTGTGTACGATTCAAGTTGGGATAGTTAGTTTAGATTAATATTTTCGGTTCTTTGATTTGATGAACATGTGTGGTTGTTGTTTGTAATTAGGAGTGGCGGCAATTATGAAGATATTGGTTCTTGGATAGACAGATGAATAAATCATTATGATTGTATCCTATGCTCACAATTTAGTTTCTACGTACGTAAACAAAAAAATTGTGTTTTTGAAATAATAAATTTAATACACACATAAAGTTCAAAAATGCCTTTATTTGGTATACCTACATATACAAAAATATTACCTATCATCACGAATAATCCCATAACAATAGCGTTACAAAATTCGTTAAAAATTCATCAGTCATCACTTATGAAAATCCGTAAAAAAAAAACTAAGGAGTCGACTAACAGTGTACATCCACCTTTACAATAAAATTTTTAGGCACAGAGTTGCAGCAATTTTGTTCAATTTTTACCGAATTTGAACGCACGGAGTGCTCCTTATACTTTCTAAAATAAATACGATGTTAAATCGACGGGTTGATTACTTAGCTGTGGATCACTAAGCTGGAGAAAAAGCATGCTATGAATGACTTTAAACAACACAGTGAAGATAGAGGCACTGAAACCTGGTCGCACACAATAAATAGGCCTTATTAGAAGACTGAAAGTCACCCAAAGGGCAATGCAGAGGGCTATGCTTGGAGTTTCGTGACGTTTCGTTTCGTCCCTACGTGATCGAATCAGAAATAAAGAGATCCGCAGGAGAACCAAGATAACCGACATAGCCCGAAGAATTGCCAAACTTAAGTGGCAGTGGGCAGGGCACATTGCTCGTAGAATAGATGGTCGATGGGGTCGAAAAGTTCTGGAGTGGCGAGCGCGTACTGGAAGAAGTAACGTTGGAAGGCCCCCACAAGGTGGACCGATGACCTGGTGAAGGCTGCAGGAATCAGCTGGATGCGAGAAGTGCAGAACCGGTCGCAGTGGCGGTGCTTGAGGGAGGCTTTGTTCAGCAGTGGACGTCTTTCGGCTGAAATGATGAAGGTGGAGGGGCTCGTGGCTAAATAACAACAGCCACACGGGCCGACCTTCAAGATTAGGCAACGCTTGCCGTAGTCGGACCGTGTATGGGTGATCCATTAGGTACTACAGACCGAGACATCTCCTTGCCTCGGAAACCACGTTAAAAAAACAAAATACTACCCTGTCTGCAACAGCCTTATTTGTTTTTTTTTATTCAATCACGTGCCCTGGGCCCTGTAGTAACATTTTAAGAAAGCCTACAAGATGAGGAAATCGGTCCTGTTATAATTTGTACTTAAAGCGACATACATTTATTTTGATTATGTAAACTGCCAGGAAAAACAAATGAGGTTGCTTTAAAAAAATATGTAACAAACTTTTACTTCGAAACCTGAAGGCCAATTCTCGTTTAGATCCCAAGTTATCGGCGACAAAAATGTGGCAAATTAGCTCTAGTATCATTCATTTCAAGGAATGCACCCAATTTCCATCCTGTAATATATTTGTAAGTGACAGTAGTAATAAGTCATAATATTTAGAAGCGTGCATGTAGTATTCATAAATTCTATATTACGATTATATAAGTGAATAGTTCAGGTAATTTACTTATTTTTATACTTTTACCAACACTTCAACGGTGGAATATTGGTCTACTTATCTCGAAAATCAGCAATTTGCAAATATAGAATTTCAGAAACCTACCCGTGTGACCGCTACTGATCCTTTGAAGCACCTATTTACCTCGATAATTGTATCATCTGTCTACCTGGACTCAATTGCCAGTAAATCCCAAAAAAATCTTTGACATTTTGCACTTGAACAAGCAGAGTATTAAGAAACGTTTAAATATGTAATTGCTTCACTGCCATACGTTTTCATTGTACTTTTTTTTTGCAGATTATGTCAATCCAATAGGGAAATAATGAGGCGGACGCTTTTAATTCAGTGCGCAAGTTTCTGCGCCGCTGGCCAATATGTCATGCGATTTGCGTCACTGCAATTCCGTTGCTCAGGTAACGCACAAATGGCAAACGCAGGATTAAAATTAAATGTCCATTTGTACGTTTAAGGGATTAAATACTGTATATTTTTGTATCAAACGTGTATTGTTGAGTTGAACTTACCGGCGACGCCGACGTTGCCAAATGTCGTAAGGGGTACGGGATTTAAATGTCCCCCCTATGATATTTGACCACCGGCGTCACGGTTTAACTGGAAACTTAGGAAAATAACGTATAAAAGGTACATCATACTATTGTACATTGGTCTATTATAATCATTTGGTAAAAGATCTATCAGGTTTTTTTAAATTATAGTTCTTATATTATCAGCATTTTAGGTACACAATCAATGATTTTGTAATCGTCTCGCGATTCCACGTAGTTGGAATGAAGAAAATCCTAAATATCCCAAGACCAAACTTAACAGTGTAGTTGAAAAACATGTAAATTACAACTCCCAAGCATACCAACTACATATGTAACTTTGTATTGTACGAACGCCTATTAACTAGGAATATTCTTTTAAGGTACCGTTCCGTACCAGTTGTGTCGCGGCGACACGTCCGCTGCAGTTGCCGCCTGGGGTATGCTACTGAATTGTACCTTAAAGAATACGAATACATTTCTACTTTAGGGGTCTGAAATCATCTGAATCTATGATGAAAGTTTCTACCTTGTATTTTTTCTACAAAAAAAACCAGAAAATTTTCAAAAGAACACAAAACATTATTTCAGCAAACTTTTAAAATAGATCAAAAACATAAATAAAACAATCGTCCATGAGTTGACAAAATGTCGAAACAGTAAGAAAAAACATGAACACACGAGAACATTCTTTTGAAAAAATAAAAAAAGGATAACCTCAAAAGAACGGCAGACATTTAAATAAAGAGCATCGCAGCGCGTTGGCGCCAACGTTCCGCGGTTTTTTTTTTAGAGAGACCACGATTCAATTTGCTGAGGATCAAGCATGGAGGTCACAATGTCAGATTGTATGCCGCTAATTAACTAGGGTGCCGGCAGTTTATGAAAACAAAATAAAATATTAAGTAATAGGTATGTATTTCTACTAAATAAAAATCTTAAATTCACTCACTGACAGACAACGCACAGCGTAAACCGCTTTGTCTAGAATCATGAAAAATCTTGTGCAAAATTTCATGCCTGTATAGCGAAAGTCAGCAACAAAAGAAGGATTTTTGAAAATTCGTCTCTTAAAGGGGTTAAATAGATAATTAAACTATGAATTGAACTTGCCAGTTTTAATCTAAAATGTTTGGAAATTTTCTGAATTTTCACGGTGACAAAATGTAACATTTACTTGACGGTGAAAATTCTGAAAAATTTCAAACATTTTACGTTAAACAGAACTAATGTTATGGAAAACAGAAAATAGAAAATATTTGGGTTCACTGTTCTTTGTTGTGTTTATTTAAGTATAATATTAATTAGATGACTTCTTATTTACGCCAAAGTTATCAAAATCTGGTAGAGCTTTTTGCACGTTTTTATTGATGTTCAATTTTACTTTAACAATCTTATACAAGGTTTATTCTCAATCCGATTATTTCACTGCCTGGTAAAACTCTTCAGCTAACCAGACCTTATTTTTCGTGGCTTTAAGTTTTCTATATAAACTCATCCAAAATCCATAAACACGATTTCCTGGTCAAGACGCTTAATGAAAAACGTAAAGTCATAGCTTAGTAACTATGTTTATTTTTGTAAGTAGGTTTATAGAAACACTGATACTGAACATTGATAACTTCCTCCTTTTTGGGAAGTCGGTTAAAAAACTAAATGAGGTCGCTGTTCTCTATCCAATTCCTCGTTGATAGGACCATGTAGATTAGTGTCTGAAATGCAGTCATATGAATCAACGTGTTCCTTTTGTTGTTTCATAACTTTAAGGTTATTGGTATGCTGCAAAATTAATACAAAAAGTCCTAGAACACGTGTTCTAAAAATACATAGTTTCAAAGGTTACATAACACTGGACTCTCGATGTGTGCATCTAAGTTTCACTGAATAAGTACGGGTAAATCATTTTCATTCAAACCAATAATTTATATTTAAAGCTATGAAAATGCGACTGTTTTTTTTATGGACGAAAATAAGACGTAAATATATTTTTTTTAATTTTGTTTTTTTTATATTTCACGTAAGGGTGTTTTACATAAATAAACGTGACTTTGTCGAATTACATTGAATAAAAAAAAAAAAAAAAAATACATTCATAAGCTAGTTGATTCTTTGATATGGTCTGATTAATACCCTAGAGTTATGGAGGAACACGTTGCATAAAGATAATTCGGTAAATACATTCGATTTCTTGATAGCCGGTGACAGCGTATGAGTTACGATACAGCGGATACTGGAGTGGTGGCGCAGGCGCAGTGGGGCGCCGCATGCCGATGGACCACCCGACTGCATAGGTCTGGCTACCGCCGGAGCCTTGGGACAAGATTGCCTTGCCTTGGGAGAAGAAAGTTACATCACTTGAGTTCCTTAAGTCTGTGACTTAAGGTACTTTTTCAATTCATAATGTATTTTTTGAGTTGTTCTTGGACATTACTGGCATCGGGAAAACATCGTGAGGAGACCTGGACATATAGCTAATATAAGTCTGAAATCGCCAACCCGTGTTGAGCAAGCGTGGAGATCAACGCTCGTGCATCAGCATTCAACTGATAATCTCTTATTTAACTCTCTTTAAGTGGCCTTTGGCTCATGTTAAACACCAACCAATGTAATTCACCGGAAGCCATTGCTGATATTTGCGATATTCAAATTTTCTTACGTATTTTTCAATTTGCAGGCTAGCGTCAGGTTTTTTTTTTGTATTATGATCAAATTATGATTCGCGACCATAAGATACTAATACTAGATGTTAAGTAAAATTGTTACTATTCCTATGAACTCTATCCGAAATAAAAGTAACAAACAATTATATTCTATTCTATAACAAATTATGTATTTGCAGAATTATATCATTAGAATCATTAACACCTACATCTCTCTTAGTTAGATGTGTTCTCAAATGTCATGATTTCATGCAAAAGTCATTCAATGGAACAAAATTCATTCAAAGGTCGCGAATCATATTTTGATCAAAACCTGACACTGACCTGCTAATTGCAAAAAACGTAAGAAAAATATTTTGAATTCTGCGGGCTACCACTGCGGATCAACCTGAATAAAAATAAAAGATCTGACAAATTAATCACGTTGTAGAAGGAGTAATTAGGCAGATATAGATTATACGACTTATCTAACAAACCATTATTTTATAGTGACTGAAAATGAGATAAGTAATTAAATTATTGCGTAGTACTTTGATTAGGTACTACCGGTTTTTTGCTGTACGAAACCATTAAAGACCTTGGTAGTACCTACTAGCTTGTCCAGTTTGTTGTAAGTGGCGTCTGGTTGCACTATTATGGAGTTTTCGGTGTAATCTACTTCCGTTCCATGCTTTTAGAAATTATTTTTCAAAAGTAAACAGCTACGTCGACGATATAGTTTTAAACAGTTAGGAGTTCAGAATGCTTATAACAATTGTAAGACAAAATGTTCTTAAGAAAATAACTAAGATAAGACTAATTATACTTAGGTAGGATTTTGGTTTTGTAGCATAATACTTGGTGCTTTAGTAAGAAAGAGCACAGGTTTTATAAAACGCATACTTCTGAAACTACAAAGAAAGAAAAGTATTATGTTTACATAGCAAGTACATAGTGGAACTTTTACGAATTGGTACCGTAACTGACGTTTTTTCGATATTGTGGGCTAAATAAAGAAGTAACATGGTTACAATACATGGTTAAAATATTGCCAATGGTTAAACTTCAGCCTATATCAATTTGCCTTGCCTTTTTCCAATTATATTGGGGTCGGCTTCCAGTCTAACCGGATGCAGCTGAATACCAGTATTTTACATGGAGCGACTGCCTATCTGACCTCCACAACCCAGAAACTTGGTAATACTGGTTGTCAGACTTTCAGGCTTCTGACGACCCGTAACGACTGTCAAAGATTCAGGAATGTCAACCGGGACCAACGGCTTAACGTGCTTTCCGAGGCACGTAATTCATAATACATATGTATAGATTATTGGGGGCTCCGTCATAGTCAGGACATTTATAAGTCTTATATAATGCTAGCTAACTCTTACAAATGCTCTCCGAAAATTTTGCTATCTGGGGTATATACAAACATACTGCTGCCAATGAATTGAACGGTGGCGAATTTGGCGACTATTCTTATTCAGGAGGCCCTGGTGTTGAGTAAGATTTGAGCAAGTTTAGGTCACGATACGCGCCGACAGGTTAAGTATGAGTTATGTTATCCGACTGTGGCGAGATGACGCAGCAGGAGATCTTAATATACTGGACCACCCGACTATGCAGGGCTGTCAAAAATCTATTTAATACTTTTTTTTTCCAATTCGTTCGCTGACAGACAACGCACAGCATAAAACGATGAGTCTAAAAGCATGAAATCTTTGCGCAAGAGTTCCTTTCATTACGAAGGTGAGGACTAAGGAACGATTTTTGCAAATTCAACCCCTAAAGGAGTTAAATAGGGGATGAAAGTTTATATGGAAATTCGTCATTTTTGCCGATGGGCGATACCACCAGGCTAATGGCTGGTGCTTTATAAAAAAACATTCATTCATTCACAGACAGAATGCACAGCCTAAACCGCTGGCATTAGAAGCATAAAATTTAAGGATGAAAATGAGCACGAAATAAGGATTTTTGAAAAAACATTCCCTAAAGAATCCCCTGATGAAAGTTTGTATGGAAGTTCATCATCTGCCGAACACCACACAATTTATTTTATCATGAGACAATTTCCTTTAATACTGGTGTAGTTGTTGGATTTTTGCATCGTGAGCTGCCACCAGCTCACAATGCAAATAACCAAAGATATCAGACTTGAGGATATTTGCAACGGACATGATAAGAGCAATTCTAGTGAGTGAAGAAGTTTGATATTTTAGCATAATCAACTTACTCGTATAATGTTCCCACTGTTGGGAAACAGGCCCTCTCTGCGTGCCCAGTACGCGAGTCGAAAGGGGTGTGGAGTGCAGAAACACAGTTTGGGCTGGTTATCTCACATGTCTTTGAATTATTGGTTCCGGGACATGCCGGTTTCTTCACGATGTTTTCCTTCACCGTTTTGAGAGCAGTGGTACTGCACGTAGTGCATACTTGCCTGACTGGGTTCGAACGAGCTAAAGCTGATTAAAGGCGGGGCTGTCTAAGTTTGAAATCATCACGAAAAAGAAATAAAAAATATTGCTCTTCATTTGTTTCCATCCTGTGTGGTTGCCCTTGTTGTGGTTGTCGTTACTTGGGTGATGAATCATCGAGAAAAGTATATTTAATACTTTTCTCGATGATTCATCACCCAAGTTCTGTACTATCGTCAAAGCAGCAAGTCAGTCAAATCGTCATCGGAGTAACATAAACTTCAACATTCGTCTACAACCAAAACGTGTCATATTTTTGCCACCCCTATTTCATTATCACCCTATTTTGATTACGTGCACCATGACACGCTTTTGCGTAAACTGCGTCATTACGGTGTGCAAAACGAAGCTCTCAACGTTATAAATTCTTATTTATATAGGTCCCAATGTGTAGATGTTAATGGTGTGAAATCTTCCGGGCTACCAGTTCCGTTAGGTGTACTTCAAGGCTCAATTCTGGGTCCATTCTTGTTCTTAGTGTATATCAATGACTTACCATTCTATTTAAAGGGTATCTGTGACGTTGTACTGTTTGCAGATGATACCTCTCTTATTTTTAAAGTAGACAGGAATAGTTTAGATTTTGCCGATGTAAACAGTGCACTCTCAATGGTTACAGATTGGTTTACGACAAATAACCTAGTTCTCAATGCTAAGAAAACGAAATGTGTTAAATTCGCCCTACCTAATGTTAGAAATCTAGGTCCCAACATCGTCTTAGATAAAGAGGTGCTTGAATCCGTAAACTCGGCAGTTTTTCTGGGCATAACAGTAGATGCCAAACTTCAGTGGGGCCCACATATATCGAGCCTAGCGAGAAGGCTCAGTTTGGCCGCTTACGCCGTCAGGAAAGTAAGACAATACACTGACGTCGATACAGCTCGTTTAGTCTATTTTAGTTATATTCATAGCGTTATGTCCTACGGTCTTCTGCTGTGGGGCAAAGCTGCTGATATTCAAAATATATTTGTCCTTCAGAAACGAGCTGTTCGAGCTATTTACCAGCTAGGTGCCAGAGTTTCTTTGAGATATTTTTTCGAAGATATTGGTATCCTCACCGTGGCATCTCAATTCATCTTCGCCAATATCTTATATATTAGGCAAAATATACACTTATACACTAAAAACAGTGATTTTCACAATGTTAACACTAGAAATAAGGACAAACTACGAGCTCCATTTCATCGGCTTCATAACTCATTTGTTGGGCTTGGTATAACTTTTTATAACAAGCTACCCTCTTCTCTGGTAGATTTGCCTTTTAATGCGTTTAAAACGAAAGTAAAATCCAAGCTTTGTTCAAGGGCATACTATTCTATCAACGACTACTTAAATGATAAGAATAGTTGGTCGCTGTGATTAACTCAAGACAATGTTCTTTCTCCAGCTTACTTACTGACAAGTTATATGAGTTTATATAATTGTTTATTTTATTTGACTTTATAAGTCATTTAAATTTAATTTATTGTTGACATAATCTACTCATCACAATGTTTTATTTTTATGAGTTGTATTGCAATATGTGGTTAGCTAGTGACCTCGACAATTGATCATAATATTTATTGTTATTAGTAATTAACTGTTTGTTTATTTATTTTACCTCGATGGTCCTAGTTTATCATTTATAACTTCCAGTTACAACTATATGTAAGCGGGCACGCCCTTTATGCTTGGGGGGTTTTATTTAGTTTTTTTTTTTTTTTTTTTTTCTGTTTACGTTTTTTTTTTTTTTTCTGCCTGAGCGTAGCTGTTCTCGATGATTTTGTCTGGCATATTGGCGTGTGCTAGCTAACATATGGCTAATAATTTAAATTATGTTTTGTGTTGCGTAATGTAAATTAATTTGAATATATATAGAATATTTTTTTTTGTAGTTCTTCTAACTGAACAGACAGCTGTGCTGCTGGGGATTTTGTTGCGCCACTTCTTCTTCCCAGCTAATGCACTAGGAAGTGGTGAAGGGTGGGCGTTTTGGGGGACTGTCTTATGTAATTGACGTTCTAAAAGTGCTGATTCTCAGCCTAGTTTGAATAAATGACTTTGGAATTTTGAATTAAAACTTAGTAGCTATTCTCGAATAGGTTATAATTTTATAGATCCCGAGATAACGTATAATTAAAATTATCTAAAAGAGGCGCCGAATAATTTTATATCCAAAGGATTGAAACGACTTCCAAGGAATATGACTTGTTAGAAATACTCGTAGTATAGGAAACACACATGATGATATAGATGTATGATGATATAAAGAACAGGGTGTAAAGTTCACTCATCCCCTATAGAAAACGGAGGATCCTCCGACCAGACGGGTGTCGTATCTGGTGGGCAACTGTCCGACGATTGATGTCGGAAAGATATATATATATGCTGATTGCGCGGTAAACTCAGCTTGCGCGATGCAGGCGTTGTAGATGCCGCCATAATGATACTTGATTCTATGATCACCAACCAATAGTGTAGTAGGCATTCTTAGTAGCCGGCGGGCACGGCAGGCTTACAGCATATACTCGTATGTATAAATATTTTTTTTAAAGTCAACTATTTTGGTCCACAATAGGTGTTAGTAAGCATTTAATACTATGTTAAATCCCATATAATTTTGTCGGTGTTGTGTAAACGTGGCATAAAACTAAACTGGTCACTCCTTCAAGTAAACCATTAACGTGAGTGAATTTTCGCTAAAGAGCGTCTGATATCGGCTTTAGTTCTCAGCCGCCCTAAAAGAACGTCACCTGTTAGAGCGCTCATCATTTATCAATTTGTCTCTAAAGTGCAACGTTTCTCATAGTTGAGGTAACCTAAACAATTTACCGTATCCATACTCTCCACCAAGGAATCTCTCTCCCCATTTAAGGTAAACACACATATATCCGTCTTCGACATTAGCATAAAACATTGTATATATTTATTACTTACAGCTCTCTGGTCCCAATATAGTGCCCTGCAGTATACAGAAATGACTGCTCTATTTGGTGTTAGAACAAGTAACAGCTTCCTTTAACAATTTTTCATAAAGGAATAAGGTTACCGGTTGAGGTTGAAATGATAATAAACATTGAAACATGGTTTTATAACGTATTGCATCCTACAAGTGTTGCGTGAATTAACTAACCGTAAGGTAGGTGAGATCCGTTTCCTATATTTTCCTGATAGTTAATGGTTAATAAAACTACTCGTTGTGGCCAATTCAGAAGAAATAAATATTAGAAAAACTGGTCCAGTCTTATAAACTAGATATACTACTCATTACCATTACTGCTCCTCATTGGTGATTTATGAATCCTTCCAATATTCTGTACCACTGTTTATTGTTCAACGGGAGCTCGTGGCTAAGTAATAACTGCTGCACGGGTCGATCCGTCAGGTTAAGCTACGCTTGCCGGGGATGGTCTGTGGATGGGTGACCATTTTTACATACCGAGATGCCTCCGTGCCCGGGGCACGCACGTTAAACTGGTGGTCGCGGCTGTCATTCGTTGACAGTCGTTACGGGTCGTCAGAAGCCCGAAAGTCTGACAACCAGTCTTACCAAGCAATACAACTCCTTATATAAGAATAATCCTAAAATGTCATGATTTCATGAAATAGTCATTCAATGGTATTATATGAACTTAGAGAGTTGTATTGATGATTTTTATGATTATAATTCTATAAATATAGTTTTGATACGGCCGCGAATCAGATTTAGACAACATACAACCTGATACTGACCTGTAAGTTGCAAAAAACGTAAGAATATTTTTGAATTTCGCGGGCTACCCTGACGCTGAAAGCGTATAGCCATAAGGCGGAAGCGTCAAGGTAGCCCGCGAAATGCAAATATTATTAAGTTTTTTGCAATTTGTAGGTCAGTATCAGGTTGTCCACATAAAACCTGACACCGACTTGAAAAATGAAAAAAAATAAAGAAAATTTTAATTTCGCGGGTTACCTTAGCGCATGCTCCTTAAGTATGTCAGATATCTCAGCCTTATGAGGATCCCTAGCACTTTATGGACGCACTTTTAAAAGCAATAGGTCTCTCTTGTCACAGACCACACATCATTTAACATACTCACGGAACTGCCAGTCCTGCTTACTCCCGTTCTTGGTACAGCCAGCATCGCCACGTGGTCCACTAGCGGCGTCTTTGTCGGCAGATCAAACGCCACGCGTGGCCGCGCGCGCCGTGCACCGACCCGCGCCGGCGCAGCTTCGTCCAAGGGATGAGCGTACGGAGATTAAGGACGCTTTGCTGGATTATGTTTAACTGTTGTTGTATATACCGTCATGTGACGCAAAACAGGTACAAGTATACAAGGTGTAATTAAAGCTTCGTGCAGACTAGCGCGACGCGACTCGAACAATACAATTTCTAAGAAGATTTCACAGTATAACAATAACCGGTGGCGTGTCGTCGCGTCGCGCTAGTCTTCGCGAGGCGTAAAACGCAAACAAACCTAAAATCGCGAAGAAAAATGTAGGTTTTTTTTTTTACCACGGCATAATCTTCTCTCACATTTTGTAGTTCTAGCTTCTGCCCTCGATTATGTTCGCGTTGAAGTCGAAGATACACCACATTATACAAAATAACAGCTACATTTCCCGCCCGCGCAATAGGGATGATGACTAAAAATATGTTTTATTTTATGGTAGATTATTAAAAAATATTGGACACATATCTTTTTCTTTTTTTACGTTAACAAAAGATTACGACGATACCAATAGTTAAAATTTTCCATGAAGTCACGAGTATGGAGTTTTTACTTACTTTACTTATACTTGCTAAAGCAAAAATACGTGTCTAATATATTTTTATTATTTGAGTGACGGACTAAATAGAATTTAATTTTTTTGACCCAGTCATGATCCCTATTACTTCGCTATCCCTTAGCATTGCTTCTGACTTTTTTCTTTGTGCTCGGCACATGAGAGTCAAAACGTGAGGTAATGTTCCTCAGAACTTGAGCAATCAAATGCAAAAAGAATGATTACATTCTAACTAGTAGTTCCAGAGATTAGTGTGTTTAAACAAACAAACAGAGAAGCAAGCAAACAAACTCTCTAGCTTTATTAATAGTTTATAAATATGTCGATATAAGAGAAGGAGAAGAAGTTCTCAATAGGATTGTGGCGCATTAAAATAGGCATGGTAGTAGTAATTAATAATCAGAAACAAAGACATCCGAAGAAGAACGAAGCTAACTGACAATATGATTCGCGACCATAACATATTTGTTATGGTCGCGAATCACATTTTGATCAAGATACAAACTGACAAAAAAAGGAAATTGAAACTGCAAAAAAAGTAAGAAAATTTTTATTCTGCGGGCAACTGCGGATCCACCTTAAGACTTAGGCTCATCGCAAATCTTCCACAACTTACACCATCTCATAACTGAAGGAATGGAATGCGATGTCATACGGTGCGGGTGAGGTCTTCTAATCGATTGTAGGTTGAGCGGGTATGTAGGAGAACTGCCATTGTTTTTATGCTGATCAGTGAAGAGGTGGTTATCTTAGCTGGGTTGATAGCCAAATGTAAGCGAGGAAAATCTTGCAGTCTTCGCTTCTGGAGTTGGGAATTCGCTGTTAATTGACTATCAGTTAAATTCTCTGCATTATCGTCCGTAGGGGTGTTTTATGTACCTATGTGTCGGAGGATACTTGGAAAAAGACCGGATTATTGGAAACTTAGAAAGATTTCTCTGATAGTACGAGTTAATATCAGGATTTTTATAAAAAAAACCCAGCTTACAACGATTGGAACTTCATTACTGAGTCCCTAATCTAAGATAGATAGATAGATTCATCTATTTGCCTGAAATATGATATTTTACAGATTTTATAACACATACACAACAGTTCTTTATAATCCGCCTACTAAATAAGAGTGAAATTCAAGAGTCAATTTATAACATGTTCAAGTAAATTTTTATCATCCTTTTTCGTCCTTTTCCATCCGCATAGAAATTGCAATTTCGCCGTGTCCCTTACAAACTATAAGGATCATGCCACATTTATGCACAAATACCGAGAACACATCGGCATCGCTGCGATACGGTCAATTAGTACCGGGGCCACACATGCGTATCGCGACGCGATCGCAAATCGAGTCGGCGAAACGTGGCGTTCTGTACTTGCGCGAATTACGAGTGTGTAGACGTCATGCGAAGATAAAATAAGGTGAGGATAGGAAATGTAGGCTGGTCTTCTTTGATATTGTTTTTATGTTTTCGGTTATGGAGAAGTCTTTTTAAACAATTACAAAAAAAGTTGAAAAATGAAGGATTTTTTTTTTTTCGAATTTATACCATATTCAGTAACATCACATCACCCTTCCAGAGGTACCTATTACATGTACATTCATCGACATATTTTCAGTAGTTGTCTGAAAAATGTAGCTGGAAAAAAAAAAGATTTGAAGATTTTTTTGCAGGTTATTTAAAAATACAGAAAAACACCGACGTAAACCATTCAAAATGTTGTAATTTTTTAATATTTTTAATTATAATTTTTTTTGTCGAATAAGCGGAATTTAAAAGCCATAAATCCTAAAATCATCTGACCACACATTATCGACATAAATATTTTACATCTAAACTACATGGTGAAACCTGTGGGTCTGTATACGAAAATGAATTAATACATAAATAAGGTCAGACGAGGTATAAATAAATAAACACAAATGGAGGCTACTGGCGCCACGCTCGCCGACGCGGACGATCCTCTTATTGCCCAATATGTGGACAGGAGCTCCACGGAGTCGCCGGTGACATTAAGTTTTCTTTTTTTTTGTGGAAATTAAAATAAATCATCATCATCTTCCTCCCCTTGTCCCATGTTGCTTGGGGTCGGCGCAACACGTATTTTTCTTCCATTATCCCCTATCAGCCACCACTCTATCATTCAATTCATTTTCTATCATGTTATCCCCCACAAAATATATTCATCTTTTCTTAGGTCTTTTTCTTTTGGAAAGTGGAAATACAGGAAGAAATAATGTGAGTGGAAACGTTTCTGTGCCATCTAATAAATGTTTAAAAAATACTTTAGTAGGATCAGTCGTTAAAAATTTGTAATGCTAGTAAGACTGTTCCGCTATCCTCAGAAAGCCCATAAAAAAGATTTTAAAAGGAATTTACTTCATAAATACTGTGTATTTTGTACAAAAACGATCAATAGGGAAAGATCAGGAAGTATTTTTAGACATTTTAGGAATTAAAACAGTATAAAATTAATAAATTATATATGATTCGAAATAGAAACAATAACATACCTACCATCAATTCTAACGTGAACTAAAATTCAAACTTTTAAGGCTTGTGACATCTATCAACCCGCATTGGACCCACGAGGTGGATTACGACGCACTATTTATCACAGAGAGGAGGCACAGTGTCCTAGCTGTGGGGACGTTATAGGCTAATCATTATGATTTTAATAGCAATTAAAATAAAATAAAAGGAGCTAAACTCTTTTTATTTTATTTTAATTGCTACGTTAAAATCAAAGAGTTTAGCTCCTTTTACATTTAAAAGAACAACTACCGAGATGACGACGAAAAGAGAAGTATAGAAGAAAAACACAATGTTGCGCCGACGCCAAATAAATTGGAATAAGGGCACGAGAATGATGATGGCATGTAAAAGAAAAAAGTCTACCAAAAACCTAAAAGAATAACATCGACTCCATGCCATCCTCAGTCACATGGGCTTATCCGATTTATAAACGCAATATTGTATTTGTATAAAACAATAGGCTTATTATAGGTGGTTCGCAGTCGCGGTTACATACTGTTTTTATTTTATTTTGTCGCTATGGAACCCACGCTAAACGTTCCCTTTGTTATTAATATTTTATATAACGAATGTGGAGGTTTTTACCGATCGTGGAATTTTGTGTGATGGGGTTAACGTGCCTACACATTAACCGCATAGCAGTTGGTAGTGTAGGGTTAAACGGGCTAAAGGTGGCAACGTAAGGAAAGAAAGAAAGAAAATGTTTATTTGGTATAGTAAATTCATTTACAGAACAAATTAAAAATGAACAAACTATGTGTGTATCGAAGGACACGGAGAAAACTAGCTAAAGGACTATCCGTGTGACCATTCTAGTTACGAGGCGACGATGAAACTTTCCTTGTTTAAGAATGGATTTCAGGATACATTAGTAGGATATGTAGTCAAAAGGTCCAAAGTGAAGTCAAGATGAAAAGGAACTAAATAGCTGTTAAACGTCACGAAAGATTAGATCTTTTTTTCTTTTTATATGTTACTATGAGTTTCCGAAGTCAAAGCCAAAGACAAATAATTTATTACAAATAGGCACATAACAACACTTTTGAACGTCAAAATTTACAACAAAATAGAATTGATTCTACATGATTTACAACAAAATAGATTCGACGCAACTACCAAACTACCTTTAAACAAACTACCTTTTGGAAGGCAGTTGCCTTCCAAAAGGTAGTTTCGTAGGGAGAAGAATGGATAAGAAACTTCAAACTCGAAGTGCAGTATATCTTAAGATATACTTTGGTGTCTGATATCAATTATCATCCACCAGGCTAGCAGTTACTTATTAATTTTTATGACTATTTCGCTAACTTGGTTTATCATCATTATCTTGAGATATATGGAGATATTGTGGTTGGTGGTAGGGCTTGTTCTAAGGCCGCCTGGCTAGTTACCACCATCTTATCTAAATCTGTCGCCATAAGAACAATGTTAACAGCATTGTTGTTTTTCGGCACTTAGAAGTTAGATGTTCAGTTCCTCTGTGGTTGAGGATTCCGGGTAAAGCTTGCTTCCACCTTCAGTCTGATCATCACTTACTATCAGATGAGATTCCAGGTTGTGGATAAAAAGTATGATTTACATGGAGCGACTGCCTATCTGACCTACACAACCCAGTTACTGGATAATACGATACTACTCGGTAAGACTGGCTGTCAGAGTTTCGGGCTGCTGACGACCCGTAACGACTGTCAAAGATCTGCGAATGACAGCCGGGACCAGGGCACTGTATGTAAAGATGGTCACACTTCCACGGACCAAACGCGGTAAGCGTAGCTTAGCCTGATCGATCGACCCGTGCGGCTGTTATTACTTAGCTTCGAGCCCCAAAATCATCAATACACAGTAATAGTTTAGTTTACTTTGTTAAATATTACATTAAACTCTTTAGTTGCCAATTGTTGTATTTTTGAACGTTGCCATTCGCATCAAACAATATTTCAAGGTTGTCAGTTATGGTTAGCATAAGCATAATCAGCCTATAATTTCTCAAGGTCCAGTGCGGGTTGGTAGATCATGTCACATGTCTTCGAATTTTTGGTTCCAGGACATGCCGGTTTCCTCACGATGTTTTCCTTCACCGTTTTGAGAGCAGTGGTGATGAAATAATTTACACAAAGTAAAGCGCCTGTTTGGGTTGGAACCTACAAACTCATAAGTCACAGCTGTTACTGGGCCAACCACACTGCTCTTAAGAGGGCATCCAACGGTCCAAGAGCGCCATTCCTTTAAAAAAAAAATCTTCTCTGACTGAGACGTGACTGAGAAGGGATTATGAATAACGGTAATCGGTAAGTGTGTCTAGAATTTTCTAATACCTTTTATAAAGTTTAATACTGAGACACGCAGCAACAACATACGATCAAAAGAAAAGTGATCACATTCCTCTAGTCTAGACCGTATCGTCTCAATATGAAACTTTATAAAAGGTATTAGAAAATTCTAGACACACTTACCGAGGGTCCCTACTAGCCGTTATTCATAATAAGTTCTAAGTGACGAGATTATATCTTTTTAAAGGAGTGGCGCTGGTGAACCATTGGGCGCCCTCTTAAACTACTTACTCACTTATGATTAAAGTTTTCGTAATTCCACTGTACACATTACTCTCATCTATTTTTACAAGAAACATAAAGACAAAGCCAATATAATGACGTCATTATCAAGCAAAGGACAGCAGGTGGATATAAAAACTCATGTCCAATGTTCATGACATAACTCCTTCACCAACTTTAGAACACCCATGGCTGACTATAGGGTGGTCCTCTAACCGGTAACCATGTACCAAATAACGCAAACATTCATGAACCAACGGTTAAAAAACAATATACAATAATTAACACAATCATCGATGATCAGAACGCACGCGTCAGTCGTTTGATCAGCCGCCCGCTGCTGATTGGTCAGCGATTAACGGCAATCGATTCGTATTGGCCCATTCAAATTTAGAATGATCAATGTGACTAATTGAGAAAATTCGTTCGCCATTTACGCATGGGTTGGTAATTGACTCGACGTGTTCACTACTTGATTTAATCTGGTTTTTTAATAGTAGCTGTCTTAAAAATGTGGCAAGATCTACGAAGGAACCGTTTGATTAGAGGATTCGGTCGAACTGTTTTTAAATTAAACTCAAACTCAAAGAAGCCCAATGAGCTGTTTCCACATTTTTTTATTTTTTATTTTAAGCTTACTATGTGTATAAGTATGTACCTATATTTTAGTGTTAGCTTGTATAGAAGTAGTATATTGTAATTAAGGTTTATAACTGAGTAAATAATATAAATAAAATAAATGAAAAAAAAAAAAAACCTTACAACAACTACATCTATGAGGTAAAAGAAAAATATTTTTAAATATGTTAGTGTGAACAAAAATCTTAACTTTATATTTGTAAGTATTGTGTGTATCAACAATAGTAACAACAATATTTGTTTCTTCTATGTAAGGAATAATTAATAACACAGGAAGTGAAAAACCTAAAAAACCAAAGACAAGAACTGGAAAACAAAGAAAATAAAACATAACAAGAGTAAATAATATAAGTAGAATATTAAAAATTGATAATTTATAAATGTTATTTATCTCTTTAAATTGTTTCAAAAAACACTTTTACACGTCAAAATTACATTATGCTGTAAAACTTGATGAGTTCGGTGTTTCCTATCTGACTACTCTGAGAAGAAAGACCGAAACAAACTCAGAGGTCTCTTTTGCTCTCTTTTAAAGTCCAGACATAATCTTGGTCAGATCATGTCTGCGAGGACCATGTAGATTAGTGCCTGGGATGGTATCGTGAGGAAAGAACCACCCATACTGATTTGAGTGAACCTGTCCAGTTAGTGGGTGTATGTAGTCAATACGGATGTTAGCAAAAAAAAAATGTTGTCCTTCAGATAGATTATGAAAAAATATTGGTAACGTATTTTTTCTTTTTTTACGTAATCAAAAGATTACGGCAATACATTGAGTTAAAATGTGGCATGACGTCACTCTCCGGTAGATTTTAGACTGAGTTCTGACGTAGCTAGCCCCCACTCCCCAAATTTAATGCGTTTTACCGAAACCATTACTTAATATGATAAAGCAAAAAATACATGTGTAATATTTTTTATTATCTGATTGACGGATAAAATTGTTTGATTTTTCCCAGTCTATTGCAGGCACTTTTGAATTATAAGGATCCGGTCGGTTAGAAAGATGAAACTGCCAAAGCCCATTCCAAAGCGTAGTAGGTACCTATGTAGATCTGGTAAGAAACTCCATGAACACTCACAAAATAGGTATTATTAAAGACGTTTATCAATAAATCCTTAGAGATTTTCTGCCTTAGCAGATTAGGTCAACGGCTATGCATTTTCATTACCTACAATATATCGTGTCCGGATATTGAGGTTATCTCTTATTTCTGAATAACGATAAACTGCGTTAACAAACTGTATGAATATAGGTATCTGTTAATCATAAGAAGGGAATTTTTAAGCGATGTGTGATCTAGTGGTCGCCAGCTGCGGAGCATGAGATCTTCGGTTCGATTCTCAGGCCAGGCAGTGTTATTGGGTTTTCCCATGAGGAATTTTTCAGTAACAGCCCGGAATCTGGATTCGTGCCCGGTCAATGGCAATAGGCTCGCTCTACTGTTACATGGGACTTAAACATAAATGGTGGTATGTACACCTCTGCCTAGCCCTGAGGGAATTACACGCGTGATGTTATGTTAAATAATCTATAAGTAGAAGATTCTTGTAAAGTTGTGACTCTAGCTAGTCTCTAAGAGAAATGATATCCAGCACGCGTAGCATGTCAACCATAGAAACGGGTTTTCTACTGGTTTTGTCGACGGAAGAATAGACAAAATTACAGATTGTGATTTTTTATCTGCCATTTTGTCTATTCTTCCGTCGACAAAACCCGTTTCTATTGTGGTCAGGCTACGCGTGCATGAGTGAAGGAACGATCTACGCACACAAGTCTACCCGGAATTTTAATACCAGAACCAGCCGACTACCTTATAAAATATCACAACACAGGATAAACACGTCCACTTCGAAATTAATCGAACATTGAAACTCCGGCCAAAGTTTTGACAAAAAACCAAAAAGTTTCTTAAAAAAGTCCTACAAATGAAGCCGTATAATTTGGGCAAACTTCGTCTTCAAACTGGCCAGCAGGTCATTTCTGCATCAATAATAAAAAACCCTATCGTTCTTAAAAATACACTTAACCCAACCCTTCATGTATAATTCCACAATCCCTTGGGGCGATAATGTCACGCCTCCAGCACGTACTTATAACAACAAAACTAACAATCATTTAACACAAGCAACTAAAAACAACTTTAATATCATGATTCTAAAGTATAATTTACTCTGACAAGAATCTAGCATAGAACGGGGTAATATGGCACACTAGTTTGAAGAATAAGACTTCAGGTGCTATGCAACATTTCCGATACAGCCACGCTCGCTTCTTTCTCTTTTCTGTTAAGGTTCAAAATTGTATAAAAATGAGGTTGTAGTATCTTTGTTTGAGGTTAGGTGACAATCGCGACGCCATGTTGGTTTAGTGGGGAAGTGGGGGAAATATGGGGTGACTAATAAGAGGTTTATAGCACTTTAATTGGGTCCGCGATGGAAATTGATACGATAAATACAGGAAAATCGATGGCTTGTGTTTTATTCAAATAATGAGGGCTTTTGTCCCTAGTTCAGTGATGTGTGGTTAAGAGTTTGTGAGTTAGAGAGTTCTATTTTTAAAGAGAGGTTTAATATTAATAAAAGAATATAGTAGACTGAATAGTTCTGGGATTGTGTTGTGATTTTTCTATTATTTAGTAACACTATCGAAAAAAAATCCTATTGTTAGTTCAGTATTCTTTGTTGTATGTGAAAGTATGTTTGCCTTATTATGATTCAATCACTGTTTTTTTTAAACATTTGTATTATAAATACTTCTTCATCAATGGCAATCTAAATAGAGTCGGCCCATAATTTGGCTACGAATTTGGCACCTTCCCACCTACAACGTTCTAAAAGCTCATTTTATTTTATCTCGTAGTTTTACATCTGAAGTTTCCACAAACAGAAGTAATATTACTGACAACGACAACATTCCAGAATCTTGCCATATTTGCAGTTTCATTCTTATTTTTAAGTTCAATATTACAACATCTTCAGTTATACCTACAAACAAAACAGATTCGAATATTGCTTTAGCAAAAACACAAATAGGTAACTACTACGAGCCTTAAAAAACCAAGAGACAATATCAAACAAAGGAACCATACAAGAGCATCTAAAAAAATAACTAGAGCATATACAAACGGAAAATATGGCCCGAAAATACAGGCACACAAAGAATTTCATATTGTAGGCTCGAGAATTTCAAGTGCTAATTTCGGGCTCTTCGCCTCAAGTTGGGTTAGCACTTAAGGGCAATCGGGGGTTGAGGGGCTATATTAGGCTATATTGGGCTATATTAGAGGCCACCTTGTGCGAGTGAGTCGTCTCCATGACACCTTTAGATGTCCGGTGGAAGGCGTTACCATTGGACTTTTCGAGAAAATTGGTTTTAATAAATGAAAAGTAGTTAGTACAAGTAGATTAGGTTTCAAAGTATGTAGAATCTTTGAGGCGGAAAAGTGGTGAAGATTAACAATCTAGATTTTAATCTATGCAGTTTAAACATGCGTAGTTAATGGGAGTAGAGCCATTTTGTGTAAAAGAAATTGAATGAGGGAGGCAGCATTCTGAATCTTAACCTACATGCTTAGAAGATCTATTGGATCATAGAATATCCTGTTTTCTTAAGAACTGAAGTGACAGCCGCAGGTCCCAAATCGCTGATGGATGTCATACAAAAACAAGTTCTTTAAAACTAAAGAGTAGGTAAGTTTTTAATGACAACGACTTGTAAAAAGTAAACATTAAAAGTTAAGAGTCCTCGATACTGCAATAAAATAACTTTTATTCAAATACGCACACAGTAAGTGGTCGTGCTTTGCAATACGCCGACAGAAATTAAAAACTGGGATGGGATATTGACACAAATAAGCAAAGTATGGGTATTAATTTAAAGGCTTCTTGAATAAAACTTAGTCTCCGTGATCGTGTTTTGCTGAAGGAAAAATTCGACGAGTAGTTTAGGAGTTATGACTAGTCTTTTTCCGTTTGACATTCCAACATTGACAATTCCCGTATTTTTAAAAAGGTTCGAAATGAGACTGCGACTAGATTTTAAACGGTTTTAAATACGGAAATTGGCCTTCTGTTCAGGTGGAGATTCATAATATGAGCCACCCTGGAGTGTAATAATTATGGTGCTGTTCTGCAAAAGATGGGACGCTTAACTTATATTATTTTCTGCGTATCCTGTTGTCTGCACGTCACAGGAACTGCTGGATGCTATTGAAAGCGCCAAACACATTGCCATTGCAATTTAGATTGTCAATACTCAATCGCTTATTGCACTCCACAATGTCTACTTAGTTGGTGACTTAAAATTTTATGAGTTCACGACACGCTAAGAAAAAGATCTTTAATCTATCTCACAAACTTCTCGATTACGGAACCATAGTAAATTTTCTTTAGCAACGGTCAGTGGGGTGGCAAGAAGGGGAGGTAGGGGCGAGTGGCTTGGACACTCGAGGGAGAGCCGACGTTGGCTTTTGACAGTCCGCATTGCTAAGGAGCCGTCTCGGAATTCTGGCGTTACATTACCAGGATTGTGCTCTATGTACTTTGATTGCTATACGATCGGAATTGAGATTGTAGCGATAGGTCCGCTTTTTATGGCGTTTCAGTGTTATTACGGGTTGAGATGAAGTTTTAAACGAAGGGATTGTAGTTTTTGGTGACGTTCTTTTAACACGTTCCGTGCAGAGGTCTCATTTTAAATGTAGTTTTAACCAATTGCAACTGTGAAACTAAAATCTGTTGTATTATTTAACAAGATTTCAATCCTAATGTCGGTGACACCTCGAGGGTTAACTTTAGCGCAAACGTAATGCTGGTGTCCTGGAGTCAACTTGCAATATGAATGACGGCATGGCGTATGAGCTCTATAAAAATGGGTGGAGTCGAAAATGAATAATCATACATTTTTGTGTATGTCAACATCATATTACATGCACTGGTTAATAAAATGCACAATCTTGAATAGATAAAGATATACTCGTAGATAAAGGTATCTGGAGTAGGGTCCTGAGTGACAGTAATTATTAACTGCAATGTTCTTTACTATGTGAAATGATTTATGTGTGTACTATCATACTGCAATGTTTACGAATGCTGCCGTGCCATTACGATGTGCATTTTGACTGATTACTGCGCATTCAAATCTGAGCAATAACTTTAAATTAGATTTACGTGCGGGTTCGAAAATAATTGCAAATTCAGATTCAAAGTTATGAAGAATGCTGAATTATTAATACATTGATATAGCTCGATTTTTACATGGTATAATAATATACTTCGCCAGGTATGGCATTCCGAAACACAGTGGTCACGTGGGCAACACAATCATGCCTACGTCATCACATCTGTGTTACCAGAAGTTTGTATTAATAACTCCCCAACCACCTTTATTACCTGTGCGAATCCGATAAAACAATAAGGTTTTCATTAACAATTACGTTGGTTTATGTTTAAATTGAATTGTTTCGTTTGATTAGACACACGAAACGACATTTTAAAAGCTATGGTTTCTGAAAATCTTTCCTTAATCGTGTTTTGTTGCAATAGAGTGGCAACTGGATAGTGACGTAAGCATGTGTTGGTCCCGTAATGCCAGACCTTGTTTTACCATGGATTTTTATAACTGTGTGCTTGGAGCTGTCAAAATCGTAGTTTGTTAGTATTTAATTCACCCACCTGGTTACCTCCTCAATGCCCCGACGCCTCATAATACGGTCTACACAACTCGTGTCGTCTCCACAGTTCCGTCTTAATATTCGTTAAGTTGTTATAGTTATTATTAAAACCACATATTCTGTAAGATTTTGACATTGACATATGCACAGTTATAGAAATCTGGTTATAGTGAAATTCTTAATTCAATAAAAATAAAGTATTCATCTTCATTGCTTATGATCATTCACAAACAGTACGACCACACTTTGATATTAACCCATAATTATCTTTTCTCGTTCTATAAAGCGTTACATTAGGTGCCTTCAGTGGCATTTCGTCGACTTCTACAACTACAACAACAACAACACTATCCATTAGTCTTGTCCCGAGCGTGTGTGCTTTCTCACGAGGAGCCACTGTCGCAGTAGGGTGTATATAATCACACGTTAGGCTGGAGACTGTAATGATATGGTGTACAAGTTGACTCTTTTGATTAGTGCGGGAATCGCCATCTGTGTCCCTGTTGGCTTCTTTACATTTTTTCATGCCAATGACAATATTGATTTTCTTTGTGTGTTGTTTCTTTTCTTTTGTGGTTCCATTACTTACTTTAGCAGTGATAGCTTAGTGGTGTGACCGTCGGACTGCCAAGTCATAGGTCTTGAGTTCGAACCCAAGACCTCTGAATTCTAGGATTAATGTGCGTATTGTATAATTATCACTTGCTTCAAAAACGGTGAAGGAAAAAATCGTGAGGAAACGGCATGCCTGAGAGATATTTCTCGACGGCATGTGAAGCCAAGTCAGAGGCCATGGGCGGCTTTAAATACTAACAAATCAAAAACAAATATTTAGTCCGTCAGTCAGATAATTAAAAAATATTAGACACGTATTTTTTTCTTTATCATATTAATAAAAAATGGTTTAGATAAAACACATTAAATTTGGGGAGTGGGGGCTCGCTACGTTACAAGTCAGTATAAAATCTACCGGCCAGTGACGTCATGCCACATATTAACGCATTGCCTACTCAATGTATTGCCGTAATCTTTGGACTACGTAAAAAAATAAAAAATATGTGTCCAATTTGAATGTCGAATTTGAATTTGAATTTTTTGTTAATATCCCTATTCTCGCAATCGTGAAATATTTGGAAAGGTTGAAGCTTTTCGCCATCTACTTATGGAGTGTATTTATCTATCAGACTAAAGAAGGTAATGTAAACGGTAATTTAATAGTTTTTTGCTACATAAGTATACTAATCATCGGCATGTGGCGTTAATTAATGCGCCTTTTACTTTTTGTGACAATTAATTTTATTCATCTTAGATAAAATAAAACATGAAATTACCAATAATTACCAATTACGGAATAGTTTTTTGAATCATACAAGTCTTTTGCAACGTGTAAAATACTTCATTAATAAAACTGCTTTAAAAAAAGAAATAGGAATAGATACCTACCTACCTAGTGTATTAAAGTGTAAGTAACTGTCTTACAAGTTACTGTTGGGAACGGATATTGGTTGTCATGGATGAGCATGTGATGCGATGAGATATGTATATAAAGGCTAGAGGAAAATTTTGAGTATGAATTTCGATAGCTGAGATAATTATATAAGCGTTACTTAGCACGTACTAGGGCTAAAGCCTCGGTCACACACAGCAATTTTGATTGAGCAGCGCGCTGACGGATTCGTTGTGTAAAATTGAACATGCTCATTTCTAATCGCGGCGAATGAATCTAGTCGCAGCAAATAGCATGTCACACTCAGCGAGTTCTCGTTGTGAATGTATCTAGTCGCAGCGAATAGCATGTCACTATATTCTATGTTATAGGGTTGGTTTCCGCACTTAGTCCGTCAGGTGGACCATTGTGCGTATAGCATGTCACACACAGCGAGTTCTCTCTGCGAATAGCATGTCATACACAGCGAGTTCTCGCTGCGAATAGCATGTCATACACAGCGAGTTCTCGCTGCGAATGAATCTAGTCGCAGCGAATAGCATGTCACACACAGCGAGTTCTCGCTGTGAATGAATCAAGTCGCAGCGAATAGTATGTCACACACAGCGAGTTCTCGCTGCGAATGCCTAATCGTAGCGAGTGTTCGCCGCGTGGGTGGTTTAAGCGGGCGTTATTCCTGTCACTGTCGCACAAATTTCAAACTACAAGTGGAAGATAGAGGCGGGATAAGTCAAACCACGTGCTAAGTAACGTTGAACAAATTCGGCCTGAGATGACGGCTATTTGTTATTTATGGTAGAAAATAACATCGACTCAGAAAACTAAAAGAATATAACATAAAATCACTCCTGTTTTACCCAAAGCGGACAGAGGTACCATTTTGCCAGTTATATTTAAGTCCCATGTAATAAGGGGGAGCTTATTGCCAACAAATTCAGACTCCGAGCTGCTACTAAGAAATTCCTGATGGAAAAACCCAAAATAACACTTTGACTGACCTGAGAATCGAACCCAGGACGCTAATGCTCAGCAGTAAAAGCAGAAAGAAGTTTTTTTTTTTTAAATGATTGAAAAAGTAGTTGCATGTGGCACCTACCCACTATTACGGTGGCATGGCCGCCGGCTTTTGCCGTCCGACACGTATCCCCGGATTTTGCTCCTTCATTTCCTTTGCGATCCTTTTTGCGGCTTTGTGCGACAGGGCCGGTGGCAGTGCCGGCGGCCATGCCGCCGGCATAGTGTGTTGCAGCTATTATGATGTGTGTAACATACATCTGACATCTTGGCGGACAGTACCAACCTCTCGGAAAATGGGTTGGTACCATCTGATGGCCGACTCTAACACCGCGCGCGCTCATTGGTCAAATCAAATAGCGCGCGCTTCTCCGGCTTCCTGTTACACGCTTCCGTCTCTTTTCACGAAATCACTCCCACAGATAGCAGGAAAGCGAGAGGAAAGATGTTAGGTACACATAAAAAAACTCAACTCAAATCAATTGTTAAACCAGCCAGTACGTACCACTTATAATGACGAATATGAGGATGCCTTGTACTACATGGGTGGTCCGTTAAATAGGAAGCGATGGGGTCAATTACTAGTTGACAGCGACAATTAACAGACAAACAGTCGCGACTTGACTGTGTGAATAGAATGCGCGTGCGTTGAAATTTTATACGGAATCCATGTTGGAATTTTATAAGTTGAATGATGTTGCCTTGAATGTTTGAAAATGATAAGAAGAGTGTTTGAGTCTCCATCAATTAAAATATTTTATTTCACATAAGCCTACATGGGCAATTAGAGCCTGTGCACACGATGTGTTCTGGCTCTGCACCGCAAAGATTTCGCCGCATTAGTGGTCACACGGTCACTGCGGCACCGTAACGTTTTCACGCCGCAGCGGCGCCGCGCCGCCGCAAAGCGCGTAAATTGTCATCTGTCACACATCTGTGTTTTTGACAACGCCCAAACAACTGAGCGATGCCGCTCCGGTGTCGCAATGCGTACACCCCTCCCCGCCTCGTCTCGCGGGGTGCAAGTCCGGTGCCATACCATGGATATTTGAATGTAGGACGCCGCAGCGACACCGCTCTGGCGCCGCGCCGCTGCCGCAACGCATCGTGTGCACAGGCTCTTGTGAAACGTCAGAACCTAGGTGCATGGTTCCAATTGGTATTCCAATTTTAGTTATTTTGCTGTTATGTGCATCAGTCATATCTTCTCATTAATAAAAATCTTAAATTATTTCACTAACAGACAGGCGTGCAGCGTAAACCGCAGGAAAAAAAAAACATACAAAAGTTACTTAAATAATAAAGGTGAGGACTGAGGAACTAACTGAGCCAAGTCAGAGGCCCGTGGGCGGCATAAAAGCTCTGACACCAGGTAAGTCACAAAACAGAAGAAAAAAAAATGTGGAATGATTTTTGAAAATCCATACATAGGGGATGGGAGTTTATATGTTAGTTCGTCATTATTGTGGATGGGAAATCAGATAAACGGCTATATAACCTAAATAAAAGACTAGTAGGGCAGGCAGGCATCTAAAAAGTAAATTATTTGTACATCAAGATCAGCTATTCAAAATACCCACTGTCCAATGTAAAAGAAGTAATGCGTATTATAAATATAATTTGTAATATATTATTTATAAGTAGGACGTTTCTAAAGTAGTATCATTTTAATTTTTTCTATTTATTTTGGCAGAAGTCCATATCTAGTTAATTAAAGGTTTCGGTTAAATAAAAAAAGGGAAAACAAGAAACCGTAGCCAATTCAATTTAGTACCGATATCGTATTTTAAAGCACACCGAATCGTTGTAAGTTACAACAAAAACAAAACAAAAAAAATGTATCAAGAGAAGTCGATCACATTTCAATTTATTCTGCCTCTAAACAAACGAGAAACCTCCTTCAAATATATCTATTACAAACCTATCACTTCCAATAAGTGGCCACATGACATCGTATCATGATACTCCAGAAAAAACATGACAGTTAACTCCACATGTGCCTCCAAATTAAAAAAAAAAAATATATGTCAAAAATGTTCGGTTACTTTTTTCGATCTCCTCCAAAACTCAGTGAGCGTGAATGTAATAGTAGTGGAACATAAAGGATCTATGTTTTTAACAGTTGACTAGTTAATCGGGTAATCTACAAGATGGCGAGACGTGATTTATAAGAGATGCGCAGGCGCCGCCGCCGCCGACGTTTTCCAGTCGCCGCGCGCCTTTTGGTGCTCAAAGTTTTATTTAGAACTAGTTTTATTTAGTTAGGTTACGGGTTAATACTTTCCAGTGATATTATAGTCATCGAGTATATATAGATAGGTACTTATGATACAAAAAACAAAATTATGAGGGCCTAACGAGAAATCAGCCCGTTGTATAAATTAATAGAGTAATATATACAACTCCAGAAGTCAACCACGTTCTGCTAAGTATTGTCCAAATAATTAAGAATGGGTCCAGCATGAGAAAGAGCCAGAAAAAATAAATACTTTAATAACAGTCACAAAAGCTCACAACGTAAGAAACAAAACCAGAAGTCAGGACCGAATCTGAGAAAGAATACCTCACGAACCATTCCATCATGGAAGCGATTATCAAAACAATCTTTATTATATATTTTTATACTCTTAATCAAAACCCAATAACGTGGGCCGTAATCAAAGCTAATTGGCTTTTAAGGACGGGCTGATTCGGATGCTGCATCTAATAAAATCCCTCTAAACGATATTAGGCAAATAAAGTTTAATACTTTTGGTGATAACTTTGATGAGGTTAACGGTACAATTACAATGGGTAAATTATTTAAATACACGATCAATCAGAATCTGAATCGTTTTGAAACAGATTGCTAATCCATGGATTCATAAATTTGAAAAAAAATCTGCTCAACAACGTAGATAACGCAATGAATGTTGTTGAACTGTCAAAATGAAACAGATTAGTCGTAATCGTTTACGAAAATGTGTTACGTAATTAGATAGCTGGAGTAGCTATAACCATGAAAATAAAATATGTAAACTAATAATGACAAAAACACACCAAAGTGAAAAATTAATTTAATTTCGTAATTCCGTGTCTTTGGATCAGTATTTTTGTTTTTTGCCACCGACTTCCGAAATTAAAGTTATTTTTCACTTTGTACTGTTTTTTTTGAAGTCAGTCGTTTTTGTATGTAAGTAAAAGGTTTTTTTTTTCAGTTTTTTGTTATGGTCATCAACATCATCAAGATATACAAAATCGATTAAATACGTATATTATTGAAGCTAGCTCGAAAACTACGCAAGCAAAATTAATAGCATTTGTATGGGGCCACCGCGCAAACTTCCTCTAACAAATGAAAAAAAACAAAATCAGTCCACAATTGACGAAAATATCGATGAACATACTACCTCCCCCTTTTTTGCAGTGGGTTAAAAAGACTAACATAACGCTGATCGCATTACAATATCACCAAAACAATGTTATAGTGGACTCACTTTCCTTCGTTGCTGACCTAGTAAAATATTACTTCTTCAAAAGAAATGTTGAGGAAGCCTCTTCTCTCTATCGAAAACGAAACTTTGAGGTGCGCACGAGCCTAAACGAGATCAAAGCACCGAGATAGTCGCGACATCGATTCCACTCGATTTAGAACTAAAAACAAACTAAAACAACGTTCAAAATTCCAACAGAACCACGTATTAATGTCGGACAAATTCATTAGAACATTTTCCAAACGAATTTGTCAACGGAATCTTCAAATGCCTTCGAAAGGGTTAATTGACCATCATTTATGTAAGTAGAGAAGGCTTTATTTTTATCCCGTTTTCCGAAACTTTGTTTTTGCATCGAAACTTCGATTGTTAATTACAAAAGTTGGCAAAAAGTTCGACGTCTTTTAAGGCTTTGATTACGATACGGACCATAAAATGTATACAGGTGATGTTATAAAAAAACTCAAGAAAGAATTTACAATCGGAAACCAATAAGGAAACTTCCTTCAACTAAAAATCGAAAATCACAACATAGTTACTAAACATCTTATAACTCGTGACGAGGACTAACTTTCTTCACTCGCCATAATCACAAGAGAGAGACAGGAGACACTTCAAACCGGTGAGACAGAGACAGAAAATCCTGAATCCGTCAGTGCTTAAGTAGACGAAGATAGTCTTATTGGAATGATCACTAGAGTGAAGGGTTTCAACAACGGTATGGGTGGCCACCCCCCACAGTTGGTCGATGACCATAAAAATGGGTATAAAATTGAAACATCAATATAATAAGCAATCAACCGTCTGACCGGACCTAATTATACAGGGCGAGTGTATGTTATAAATTATTTCATGACTTGAGATACAGATTGTTCCAAAATTGGGATGGGATTCTGTTTCTTGGTTTAAGTTTTAGGTGGGTTAAACTTGTTGATGGTCGGTTGTTGTAATGCTGTTGGCTTGTTAATTGGCTGTTGATGTATTATTTTATTGGGTGTTTAAGACGTTTTTGAAGTAGTTTGACATAAAAAAGTTTTTCTGTTTATTTTTACCATTTTGTTTGTTACGATATTTTTTGTAGTTGCAGTAAATCTTTAAAAGTAATTAATAAAATGTTGATTATTTTTACTATGTGAAGTATTTTTTTAAAATAAAATGTTGATGAAGTATTGCTACAGCTCAGAAGCTTAAATAAAAACTTAAAGCAGTTGACGAGTCCAGTTGAAATTGTTGAAACCTCAGTTTTAACAATCGTCAACAAAACGATTAGTTTGTCTTAGAGGAACAAAACGAAATTAACCATCGGTTGTTTAGTGAACCCGCTATATCTGTCGGTGTTGCCTGTCATAACTGGATAATAAGTATGATTAAATTTCGGCTGCCCGGGGCCTGGTGCCGTGATATGTTTGTTTTAGACTTTTGCCTTTTTTTAGGCCAATTTCCGAGTTTGGTTTAGCGTGGATGTGCTGGGAATGAGTTTATTTGTTTGTGGCTTATGAGCGTGCATTCTAAAAGTAGGCAACGTCGCAAATAGATGTCAAATATTTCGGTGTTTTAATTAATTTGGCAATATTACAGTATGGAAATATGAAATATAGCTGACTAGTGAATTAAAATATTGATTATGAAATGCCATAATTAATATAGTAACACTGAATATTTAGTTTTAGATGTAATGTGTGCCTTTTTTACACCTAAAACGGTTACAACATCAAAATCGGTGTTATAGTTTTGCAATTCATTATTAATATTCTAGTTCACTAGTTAGCGATATTTCATATTGCCATACAGTAATATTGCCAAATTAATCAAAACAGGTAAATATTTGACAGCTATTTGCGACGTTGCCAACTTTTTGAATAAACGCTCTTAAAGTTTGTTTGTTTTTTGGCTGACTCGTTGGTCGGTGGAATTTTTCGACGCCATATTTTAGTGTGTTTAAATAGTAGTTTAGGTTATTATATTTTAATTTTGGAATTACTGGACCGATAACCTTGTGAATTGTGTGCCGCAGGAATCCGCTGGATGCGGGAAGCACAGAACCGGCCGAAGTTGCGGGGCTTGAGGGAGGCCAGCAGTGGATGCCTTTTGGCTGAAATGATGATGATTTTAATTTTAATAGTATGTTAGTTAATTTAGTTTATCTAGTGACAGTGAACAAAGAAGTATGAATTATTCCCAGTTAAAGCCTCTAGTCTGTCTTATGTAATTTTGATGTTCAAAAAGTGTAAAATGATTTTCTGCCCAATTGAAATAAATGACTTTCGATTTGATTTGATTTTTTAAAATAAAAGTAGTTTAAAATCTGCTGAGCGCAGTGGACCAAAAATCTCTCTCATGTTTTTATGTTAAAATACAGCGAGTATGTCCACACATTCCTATCGTCAAACGGCCACAAATTTGGCAGTCGCCGCGATGTTGTTTTCCCATAATTTACGGGCACCATTGGTGATAATAACGTGGCCAACTAACAGCACTTCTTATAGCGTGGGTGGTACTTTTAGTGCTATTGTACTGTATTGTTACCTAGTTAATAGTGTAATTGTAGTTACCAGTAGGCGGGGATGGGTCTTCTTGGTACTTTTCTAAACTTATACCCACATCTTCTTTTATATTATTTACCTATTATTCCGCTATATGTATATGGTTAGCAATCTAAGTAAAATAGGTAAGTAGGTATTTTATATGTCACAATGGTTTCGGAAAGTGCACGACTCCTGTGGGATAGAAGGGCTTGAAGCCGCGGGCAAAACTAGTTTGTCATAAGTTATTATTATTTTGTTTTTTTTTTTTTCTAGATTGATAGAACCAGAAGGCCAATTCTCGTACTTAAAAAAGTTCACATTCTAGTCGCAATCTGTCAAAATTGACAATAAGGAAAAATAGAATAGAATAGACAAAAATGTTGGTAAATTGATTGTATTTTTGACAGATTGCGAATGTGAAAGTTTTTAAAAATTACGGGATTTGCCCCTCTGGTATTTTTTAATTTCACGCACTAGCAGCTAATTAGCTGATGCGTGGTTGTGTGATAAGTGGTCAACATCCTTGAGTATCCGATCTAATATTATACATGCGAAAGTGAGTGTGTTTGTTTGTTACGCTTTCACGCTAAAACGACTGAAAGGATTTTGGATGAAATTTGGCACATGGGCACCATGACCTGGGTAAGGACCTAGGATCCTTTTTATTTCTGTAGTACGTTCCCGTGGTATAATTTCTGACCACCCCGCGGGTGAAGCCGCGGGTAAAAGCTAGTTACCTAACAAAATTTGGAGTGTCTGTTTGGTGGATGTGGATGGATTTGCATCGGCAAAAATGATGAAAATTTCATCCCATATTTAACAATTTTAGGAGGTAAACTAAAAAAAACCTTTCCTTAGTGCTTACTTGTGGTATAGAATGAACTCTTGCGCAAAATTCCATGCTTCTAGACCCAGCGGTTTAGGCTGAGCGTTGTCTATTAGTGAATTTAAGATTTTTATTAGGCCGAAGTCACGGGTAGAAACTGTTTTTTTTTAAATGTTTTTTTTTATTATGTTAAAAAATAAAATAAATAAATCATTTAATTCAGAGTAAGAATTCCATTCCTTTACAAAATTGTTAGTACCAATACAACTTACAAAACAACGTTAGCATCTACATACTTTAATTCTATTTTTTCAAACACTATTCAATCTGCCCAGCCTTTTCCCAATTATATTGGGGTCGGCTTCCAGTTTAACCGGCTGCAGCTGAATGACAGTATTTAACCTGGAGCGACTACCTATCTGACCTCCACAAACCAGTAACTGGATAATACGCCACACCTTGGTATGATTGGTTGTCTGACTTTTGGGCTTCTGACGACCTGTAACGACTGTCAAAGATCCACGAATGACAGCCGGGACCAACGGTTTAGCGTGTTTTCCGAAGCACGGAGGAGTCTCGGTATGTAAAAATGCTCACGCATCCACGAACCAACCCTGGTAACCGTAGCTTAACCTGATGGATCAATCCGTGCGGCTGTTATTACTTAGCCATGACCTCCTTCTTTTTTTAAACACTATACATAATTGTATAGATCATGATGAGTAGAGACACTTTATCTTTTACGTAACTACGGGAAATGTTATACTGGCCAATTCCCGATACAGAGCGGTACTTCGGTGATAATTACGCGCCTTCTACCTATCATGATCTCAACGAGGCTGTGGGTGGTATATGTGTAGGTGAACTACACTTTCCACTTAAAAAGAGACATTTGCTTGTAACTTTAAATTAACTTGAGGCTACGTTTATGGTGGATAATAGATATTTTATTTAAGGTCTGGTTGGTGCATAGTGCTCGCAACCGGCGTGCGTGTATGACCAGATGTATGGACGTATATGAGGTAAAAGGTGTATGTAAGGATCGTAGATGGTTTTCTATAGTTTCTGCCTACCCCCATGGTTACCACGTGGTTTATTGAACTGTAGTTGTAAGAGATGTGTTATGAGATTAGGGGCCCATTATGAAATTAAAAGAAGGCCTGAAGAAACCACACTAAGATAGGCCAAGAAAATGTACGTGAGACCATTTTTGTAGCCTTTTCTCTAAAGGTTTCCTTTTTTTATAAATGTTTTTTTTTTTCTTTTAAAAGGAAAATCATTTATTTGCAGTAAACGTGACGCACAAAAGAACAAAAAATAAAGCACAAAAGCACAAAAAGAATAAGTTGGAGGAAAATATGTGCCACATCAACGCAAAACGGCCATCGCTCAGCATAATGCTGTGATACCATACATCCGTGGAAAATGTTGGTTGGATAATGCGAGTTGAAGAATACGGAGGAAATCTATATCCATAAAAAGGCAGGTACTAAACAAATCTACGTTTTCCATTATTTCCATATCCGTCCCAAAGATTTGGCGATACTACAATATAGCTATTGATTGCCATCAAATTGCCTGTTCGTGACTTAGCTTTCGAATGGCTAATGTCTCTCTTTACGTAACTCCGTAGTAATGTCCTCATAATTCGCTGTATGATGGTCATCGTAATTACTCTTAAACTACGTAGGTACATCATACAGTATAATTTTTTCGCTGGGCTATTTTGTTCGAACATGAAGGGAAAGGTACAGTCATCTGCAGAGAAATCTCACCCTCCCTCGCTGGGGGATGAGATTTTTCTGCAGCTGACTGTACTATGGATGTTAACTGGATGGTTAGTTTTTTCTGGTCAAGGTGAAAGATATACATATATCGGTTGATATCTTATTTTCTATTTGGTTGATATCATTATTTATTTATTGACATTGCATTGCTACCCATCCAATGTACTGATGTGTAGATAAGTCAAAACATCATTTCTGATTTCAAACTTACTTATATCATTATAAGATGTAAACAAGGCTTGAAGTTTATAGCGGAACTGCCTGCTTAAGTGAATCTTATCAATGGCATTACCTAATTCCACCCTTGCTCTCTTACACAGCAGTAGCATATTTTTTCTTACAAACTGTGTGCCCGATGAGATAACCTATCGGCAAAAATGAAGAACTTCCCTTTCACCCCCTATTTAACACTCTTCGGGGATGAATTTTCGAAAATCGTTACTTTGTTTTCACCATAATTATAAAAGGATAACATTATAATTTCATGCTTTTAGACCCAACTGTTAGGCTGTGTATTGTCTGTCAGTTTCATGTTGGGGGAAGAAGAAACTTTATTAGCCTTTAACAACTCATGGGAATTTACAATTTCTCCGCCGGAACCATTCAAGCAGCGCACCTTACCTTTAAAAATAAAGGGGCGTGCACACGTAAAAGTGAATGAATCCGTGTCGAGAGCTGTGTGGTCAGAGATAGGATAATCGTGTGTAGCCGGCGGCTGTAGCGACATTGCCACATTATCACCTGTGTACCAAGCACAGATGTGGTGTTGGAGAGGCTGTGTATTTAATTATTTTTTTCTAATTTTATCTTATACCTACATTAATGACATCGGTGAAGGAAAAACGTCGTGACGAAACCTGGATTTATACTTAATATAAGTCTGAAATCACCAACCCGTCTTGAGCAAGCGTGGTGATCAATGCTCGTGCCTTCTCTGTATGAGAAGAGGCGTTTGCCCTGCAGTGGGACAATACAAGGCTGGTATAATAGTTATTGTAGCCGAGGTCTTTCAGCCCTAGTCTTTCTCTGGCTCTTGAAGTGACTTAGGTAGATTACGATATGCTTTTAAAGATATTGGCTTGATTTTCTTTTATAATTATGTGAATTCGGAGTTAAACAATAGGATCGACTAAAGTTATTTAAGTCTAGCTGCTTTTGCGTAGAAAAAGGAAATCCTTCGTTCGTAACTTTTTGACGTGAAATTTTGCAACTTTCAGGACATAATTTAATTCGTGTATCGGCTAAAATAAAATAAAACTTTTACAAAAAAAAAGAATCGGATTAAAAAAAAACGACTACAAAATAAAAAAAATATTTTAGTTTCTGAAGTCGCTGGCTTCTGGTTTTGTTTGTTTTCTGTATATTGCTAAATTGCCACTATCAAGAGGTAATCAGATATTGCCGAAGACTCAATTAATTACTTATATTAGAAGAACATTACCGACATAATTATAACATACGCTACATTTTATTACAACTTTAGTCGGTAACTTTTTTTTCTCAGTTACTTTTAATGCTAATCTGGCAGCTTGAGTTCTTTATGTGGCCTATGCAAATGCCCTTTCTTTGGCATTGTTCGTCGAGTCGTTGAGCTCCTTAAATTCTGTGTTGAGCTGCACGGTCATTGACAAATGCGTGCACTGAGACTGGACAGGTCCACTCAATCTGTGTGGTTCTTTCCTCAAAATAACATTTCAGACACCAATCTACATGATCTTCACATGATCTGACCAAGATAATGTCCGGACTTTAAAAGAGGCTGTGACCTCTGATTTTGTTTCATCCTTTCTTCTCAGAGAGTCAGAGGAAACGCCGAACTCATCTAGTTTAAAAAAATATGATTGACGTGTAAAAGTGTTTGTACAAACCTACTTACAGAAATAAAATCATTTATCATAACAGTTAGTGTTGGGTTAAAAAAAATATTTAGACCCTCTTCTAAACAGTCTACTCCACAGTTCTGTTCTCTAACTTGAAACTCAGGTTCGTGATACTCAAGCTCATTATCGAGTTGGTTGCTCGTTTAAAAAATATAAATAATGATGGCGGACTCAAATTGACCTGTAATCATAGCTTTACTGTGATTAGAGCTAAATATAGAGATTATATGGCTAGCTGGGTGGCGAAGGGACAATCCAACGCGTTTCTCCGTTGGTTTAGGCGAAATTATGTCGATAAATCATATTTGAAGTAGTTGTGTGGTCTACTTTTCTTCTAGTGTTGGATCTATGGTTTGTTCCAAAAGTATCTAATAAAAATGTAAACAAATGAACTCGAAATTCTAATTTTGAATCACCTTAAAGATGTTTTTCATTTGTTAATTTGATAGCTTCTATTTGATCTATGATTTTTAATTACAATTTAGGTAATTATATAATTCAAACAATAATTGTTGGATAAAGTGGTGAGATATGAACTTGTAGAATGTGTTACTAATTCCTTTTAGTGAGTGATAAGATAACGGAAGAATTTAACGTGAACGGCTTTGTTTACACTTTCATCAGATATTTTTGAAACAGACAATATTTACTACTTAGGTGCATCTCTACTGTTCTCTGGATGACAGGAAATGGCTTTTAGGAGTACCTATGCATCTGCAAGTTCATACTAGCGTCATGTGGTAAACATAAATCTTTTTGTGGTTTATTTTCTAGGCTAGATATTTTGCTATACCTAAGTAGTTAGTGTTATGTTACTGTATCGCATCATGATATGATATAAATTTTGACAAGTGGGCGTTCTTACTTAGTATTTTTTAAATTAATATATGGTATCTGTATCTCTAAATAGTATAAAACAAACGAGGCAGTTATATTTCAGAAACTATATGTATATTTGTATAATGCAACAATTTCTGTCTAATGTTTGCGCATTTTCTTTTCGTGCTGTAAAGAGAATTCTATGTATCTATCCTTGCATTGTTTGAGCTGTAGAATTTTATCGGTTTTAAATAGTATACGCAGTCGACCTTGTAATTTCTTAACCACCCTAAGGTTGGATGTCACTTGCACGTCATAAAACTTCATGGTCTATTTTTGCTTTAGGACCAATGTTAGATGATTTCAACCTTGATGAAGTTTTAATTTCGTCATTATCATCATTGGCAGCCTTGTTTTACCAACTGCTGAGTATAGGCCTCTTCCCTTTTGTGCCATGCTTCCCTGGTCGAGTCTCATCCAGGTCTTTCTAGCGATCTTCTGTAGATACCTACGCCCACCAGCAGGCTTAGCACGAGCACCGTTTTGTCGACGGAGTAGACAAAAATGACGTTCCGTGTAGATAGAACAGTATCATGATTTTGTAGATAACCGTATATACTTTGTGGCCTTCGAGTAGAAAGTTTTCTACAGTCTTTAGCATGGCGATTACAAAATCAAGTTGTCTTCACTACCTTAGACAACTGTCAGTTGTCAATGTGATTTTGACAGTTTGGGATAGAAAACTTTCTTCTGAAATAGTCAACATAAAAAAGGACCTAGACAAAGATTGATTTGAAACGAAAGACAAAATGACAGATTGTAGAAAGATTTCTACGGTGCAATGTCAAAAATGGAGAAACGAAATGTCACTTTGTATAGGAAGAGATCGAAAGCGTCATGCTACGCGTACTGGATGTCGGTCTGCCAACGTGCAACGCGCCAACGCGTTTTGGGGGACTGTCTTTGGTAATTTTGACGTTCGAAAAGTGCTGATTCTCGGCCTAGTTTGAATAAATGACTTTTGAATTTGAATTGGAACGCTTCTTCTACCGTCTCTCAGCAATCCGTTAGGGTTCTACGCCACCTGCCATTACCACATGCAGCTTAGTTTCAATTTACTGAGAGTTTCTGTCAAAACTGGTACAGCAAATACGAGGTCCACTATACTAACGTACAGTCGTCTAGTATACCGTGGTAGCGGTAATGTGGTGCATGTGACGCGGGGGTGGGCAGTATTGTTCGATCGCCACGCACCATGACCGGACCATTACAGTAGGGTCTTCAAAAAATAAGAGTAACTAGATATTTTTATAATAGTAAGTAATTTTTTGCTATATAAATAAGCTGAATTAAAATAATAATAATATTAGGTACAAGTAGTTATACAGAGGTGAGGAAAAGCTCATCAAAGTCATCGAAAAATTCGTCTGCATCGCTGTCAATGGGAAGTGTTGAAGTTTCATCTTTGTTTTTGGGGGATGTGTGCCAAAAAGAGCGTAAAAATTAAAACTCAAATACCTAATGAACTGAATATCAAAAAACCGCATACTTCATCATATTATCATACATACCTACATGGTAGTTTTCTACAAGCCACGAGATATGCAATTATTATGGACCGAGATTTTTGTACCTCAATTAAAAACTCCAGTTATAATAAAATACTCTACGGAAACACTATTGCTCTGTAAACCGTACCAAACAATCAGCGCTTATTTTCACTCACATTAGTTTAGTGAAGGATAGTATCAATGAATTATGTGCATTCGCGTGATGTCTTCATCCCCTGTGGGTGGAAACCCCCTCTCACCCCCCTTTCATCACCCACGCTCTACTTAGGTGATTGGATTTTTTATAAAAATGCTTCTTTGCAGCACATTGCAGGTCTCTTTGATCTCATGTGTCTGTGGTTGGTTAAGTGTGTAGGTGATAATTAAGACAGCCTGTAGTACCTAGGTACTAGTTAGAAAGATTTCAGCCAATGGTGAGGCAAGATTTTTTGTAAAAGGGTTGAGTTTCAATTTTGATGGGATGAGCTTTGATGTCAACCAATTCCTTTGATGTTGTTGATAGTTTGTTAGTGTTGATTTGAGGAATGCGTGGAGGAGTGGTTCAAAAATAGGTAGGTACCTAGCGAAAAGTTTTTTTATATGTAGGTATACGCTCTGCTAGGAGAATAACTTCTTATTTGTGTCGCCATTACTGGTGAAACACTATTTGTTCTTTGTAGTATTCTCTAAGAATTTCAAAATTCATAGAATGTATTACAAAGCCAATAATCACTACAAGCAATTTTCCTTCGATTTCGACGACTCAATAACATTTTAGAAGACACAATGCAATATTATGATAACTTTAATCATTTAATCATACCTACTGGTTAAACAATCAAATCATACAATTTCCTTTATAAACTATTATCTCTACAAATCAACCACTCCATCACACTAACCGCTTACATTCGTAAATCACGACGCAAAGGGAACTTACAAATAAATCCAAATATTTATAATGTTACCAACGTTAACTTACAAAAGTTCGCGAAAGGGTGCCCGAGACACGTGTCCAAACCTAGAGGGACACCGCGCCAAACTACATTGAACTGTCGCAGCCTTTCGATACAGTTGAACACACGACCAGAGAGGGGGGAATGGTAACATAGTTGTAGACCAACACATACTGGTTATATCGCATGAGATTTTATTTAATACGTTTAAAATTTATTGCTCGCCTTGTTTGTTTGGCGGTCGAAAACAATTTCGGTTATGAAGTGGTTTTTTATGATCCCTTCATCAATAAAGTTTATTATGTTCGTGGTTATTGAATTATCATTGCGGTGATAAATTAACTCGTAATGCGATGCGTGGGAGTCATTCCGCCGTGTTATTTTTCAATGATTAGGTTCTTGTAATGAAAAAAATAAGCTGCTTGATCGTTATTCCCTGACCTCTGAAAAAGAACATTATTGTAGAGGTCAGTGTTATTGTTGCGTATGAGAGTTTAAAAAAAAATGTCTAATGCTGAGTTTCGAGTACGAAGGTCGAATATAGAACATTAACGTAAGTATGAAAAAGGGTATCTCAAGGTAATTATTCCAACTTAACTATAAGTAAGTACGAGCAGTCCTACCTAACTTTGTTTAATAAAATTTTACCATTTCAAGTCGTAGACCCCTCAATACAAAGTTAATCTACCATAACTACCAGCAAAAAATGCAAAGCGCAAACTATTGTACTCCCCCAAATCTCGAGGGGAGAGGAGACAAATTATTATATTCCATAATATCATCACACGACCATTACGCGTAACCAGCGATGCGTGTCCAAAAATTATTAGAACATTTTGCGTTTTTTCGCACGTCCGTTTCATCGCGCAGTCGGGGAGATACTGAATTTTCCGGAAGTTGTAAAGTAGTGATTTGTAACGCACGCGCCGCGGCGCCTGACGCCACTTCCGTAAGTACGCCATAATGACGCTGCAGGCAAGATACACTGTCCAAATGTCTTATGGATCTCATCCCCTTATTCCACACCCTCTATGGTTTTATTGTTGGTATCGAAGCTTTTACGTTTATGCTCTGTTTAGCTAAATTTCTCTTTCCATTTAATTACGGCGGGAGTTGTAATGTGTTTGGCAGATGACATGGCCCTTAATGACTCGAATGAACGTGTTTTTGGACAGGCCGTTACGATGTCTGGGCTGTTGGAAGCGATCAGAGCGAATACGAACCGTAGCTATTGTACTGTTTTCTGAATTCTTACAAGCACTTGATTGATTATGTTATGTGGCGCTTTTTTCCACTTTAGTAGCAGCAATTTCAATTTGGATAACTTAGTGCTTCTGATCCTTTATTATCTTCATCCATCACTTTATTTTAGTCTATCATGGTAGGTATAACTCGAAAATAATAGGACGTTGTAAATTTTAACAAAAAAGTTTAACTTTGATAATATACTCGTATATGTCTCTTTGCTTTATATTGTACCATGCGACCTACACTTTAAATTATTAATTTCACATGAAGTTTACTATACTGCCTCTTTGGTTTGTCGTCGTAAGCGCTAATGCTAAGCATGAGGTCCATGGTTCGATTCACGGGTCGGGCAAAGTGTTATTGGGTTTTCGATCTGGAATTTCTCAGTGGCAGTCCGGAGTCTTGTGCCCTGTTGATGGCAATAGGCAATAGGCTGAAACATCACTAGCGAAATGTGGGTCTACTATAACCTCTGCCCAACCCTTAGTGAACACAGGCGTGATGTTATTTATGTTGATATGTTTTCTACACAAAGAGTTGATATGTTTTCTACACAAAGATATTCTTCTCCATGTAAACATTTTGTAACGTTTACATCAATCCACACCTCTCGTGCATATATCCACGCTCCTGATAGGTTTAGTATCAATATCGTAAGGCTCAGTTTAAGCAAATTGCTCAACTAGACGCTGCGCTGCTTCTGTAATTTGAATTCAAGATTACCCTGCTTGTGTTTTGTGAGCGAGGCTTCATTGACAGCGTTTTATACACGACTGTCCAAAATAAGGAATTTTGTTTTATTAAATTCTTCATTTTTGGAGGGTTATAAGATCAGTTACACTAACTCACTAATACACTAAATTAGTAAAATTTTACCAATCCAATTGATTGTGATCCTGTTTCTTTAAATAAAGTGTTTCTCAAGAATATGTTTTGATACTCGTCAACTTTCGACGCACATGAAAGCGATCAACGTGACATAACCATTTCTAGATCAAATTTCGACATTATTTCATACGTATCAGTAAATCGATGCGCAATACTCCTAGCCAGCTTCAAGAGTCACCACAACTCACCACCTAACTCCAACATAGAGTCCACAATCAATTCCTGAATTAAAACATACAATTGTGCCGTAAGATATCGCCGACCGTCCAGCCGTCCATCCATCCTACAATTTATAGTGGCCACTGCTACTCTTTACGGCGACGCGATCGTGTTAAGTATAAAAAAGGTATGAGAAAATATCTTTTGAAGTAAGTGCGAAACTAGTTTCAATCCAGTTTGTTGTGATAGTATTAATTGGTTGCTGGAGATGGAAGGTAGTTTGGGTGGGTTAGTAAAAATGAGGGGATTGAATTAGGTATATTAATTAATTAATAATTGTGCGGAAATTGGTTGTCATGGTATGGGCACGTGATGCGGAGAAATGAGGAAAATGTCGTGAGGAAAGTTTTGAGTATGAATGTCGAAGGCTATAAGAGTAGGGGAAGACCAAAGAAACGATGGATGGACTGTGTAGAAGATGATATGGATAGAAAGGGATTGACTGCCGAGATGACGACTAATAGAGAAGCATGGAAGAAAGGCCCATGTTGTGCTGACACCAAATAAATTGGGAAAATGGCAGAAGAATGATGAATGAATTAATAATTTAACAGACCAATTTCTTTTTATCTGCAGACAGCCTCTATAAGCACTCGGGACAAAATAGGAACCTTTCCAGTGGAAAGCATGTGATACTTATACTTGTAGGACTGGACGCTTCAACTACAAGCTTTGGTGTAAAAATGAAAACTGATTAGCCAAGCCTACTAAAGAATACTGCAGGAGAACCTATCTACATTTACTGCCTAGACTTATAATCATAAAACCAGCTAGCACGCGTAGCATGAATACCGTAGAAACGGTAGAACAAAAATCGAGTTGTAGAAAAATGTCTACGCACCGCGATAAATACAGAAAAGATCGAACGTCACTTTGAAAGAGATAATTAGTCTGTTCATCTATAGAATAGATATTGAAGTGGTCATGCAAGGTGTGCAGATATGAAACAGCAAAACGAAGCATCAACTAAAAATAGCTATGCGTGCTTATTACCACCGTGACCGCTCGATTCAGTGGCGCCGCCGCCTGCGCATACATTTGCGCAATTACTGGAGATCCAGATGAAATGTCACCAATTGTGCATTCCGACTGTACTTTATTCGATCCTGTTTGTATCGATGTAGTTTTTTTATCTTTTTTTTGGTGTCAGTGGTCTAGGAATGAGTCTGTATGTTGGGAGATTGATTATCTACAGAGTAAGTTACGATGTAAATTATTAAAACAGTACTTAAGTCCTAAGGGCGAATGCACCAATGATACTGAACGCGATCAGTACATCAAAATAAGTTCAAAAGCTGTCAGTGTTAGCATTTTTGTGAAATATTGTCACTGCTAAGTAGGTATATTGGTAATTATTATTTTGTTTCGGCCAGGTACTTTGGTTTTTGTTTATATATCTACTAATGACAATGTAGGTAAGCTTCGAGTTTACCTACGTGATCGAATCAGAAATGAAGAGATCCGCAGGAGAACCATGGTGACCGACATAGCCCGAAGAATTGCCAAACTGAAGTGGCAGTGGGTAGGGCTCATTGCTCGCAGAACAGATCGCGGACAGGGCCGAAAGGTTCTGGAGTGGCGACCGCGTACCAGTCGGTCGATTCTGTAAAAATATTAACGTGAAGCTTAGGTGAAGTGAGCGTGAAGTGAGCTGTCACTGCCACAGAATCGACTGGCTGGATGCTAGGGATTAACACTATTGACAGCTCACTTCACGCTCACTTCACCTAAGTTTCACGGTGATATTTTTACAGAATCGAACGGCTGAAGACGTAGCGTTGGAAGGCGAACCGATGAACTTGTGAAGGCCGCAGGAATCAGGTGGATGCGGGAAGCACAGAACCGGTAGAAATGGCCGTGCTTGGAAGGAAGCCTATCTCCAGCAGTGGACGTCTTTCAGCTGAAACTATGACTAATGACAACAAGAAAGTAAACGAGCTTAGTCGAAAGGGAGGTTTTTTTAAAGACTGAGGCCTGCCTCTAATAAAGTCTAAAACTGTTTCTTCCACCATCCAAAAGGTTCTTAGAGCCTACATATTCGAACTTTAAATACAATAGACGACGTATATTTTGTAGCCTAATCCGCATTAACAGTTCTTAAGGAGTCATAAAGAACGCTGTAAGAAATCGCCACGTGTTTCATCTCTCAACGAGGCATCCTTAGGATGACGATTGACTTCAAGGATGAAACGTCAAGCGTCGAGAGCAGCCTGAGCCACTTCGCCCGACAACCCCACTTACATAGGATTACTGCCCCGCCCACCTCGGCTAGGATCGTTATCAGCGGGATAAGGGGCTGCGGGGCTACAATCGCAATAACGAGTTCGAAACAAGTCAATCGTCATCGTGACGATGCCTCGTTGAGAGGTGAAACACGTGTCGATTTCTTACAGGGTTCTTTATGACTCTTTAACAACAGTTAAGCGGATTAGGTTACTAAATATACGTCGTCTATTGTATTTTATAATGCATTTCCGCAAAGTCACGCCTGAGTCAATTAACTATATTCGAACTTATCACTCTCGGCATGAAGGTTCCGCAGACAGGTGCGACGCGACAACGCGACGCGACTCTATGTGGAACAATGTCTATGAAAACTTCATGGAAATTGTTCTAACAGAATCGTGTCGCACCATCGCCGTCATTTGATGAACAGTCCATCCTAAATCCGGACCCAAAATCTTTCGGACGTGGCCCGAACACTATTGACATACATAAACTCCAAATTCAATTACCAACAGTATCAACCCACGAACCAGGGTTGCCAAGTAAACAAAAGTATAACAAACCCCTGTATTTGTTGACATTGTTAGTGGTCAAATAGCAAAAATGTTCGGCGTAACGAACCCGTAATCCGATTCCGAGTGGTCAGTTCTGTAAAGTTTCGATCTGCAATCAACTGTGCTAACAGATCTATTTCGTGGGCAAACAAGCTGGGGCAACCCTACCCACACTCGCGTTATTTGTGCTGTTTGTGTGTGTGTAGTATAGATGTTGAAGAAAAGAAAAAGAAAAATATGTACCTACCTAAGTTTTTTTAGAAGTAGAATTGGCGTTAAATTGACAAACATTGATGTCAGGGGACATTCTTTTGAACACGCCACAATTGCGGCGATAAGTCCTCTCTTTGAGGAGTGGCTCGAGAGGCGCCATGGCGTCCTCACCTTCCGCCTGACGCAGGTCCTCACCGGACACGGTTGTTTCGGGAGTGGGAGGAAACGTTCGGGTGTCACCATTGTGTGGATCGCCCGGAGGACACGGTGGAGCATACGGTGGAGATCTACCCGGCTTGGGCGGAGCATCGCCGTGTCCTTACGGAGGCGATCGGCGGCGACGATCTCTCGCGTCCGGCCCTGGTTCAGGCCATGGTTTGGAGCGAGAGTGCATGGGAGGCCGTCACCTCCTTCTGCGAAGCAGTTATGCTCGCGAAGGAGGAGGCGGAGCGCGCGAGGGAGATGCAAGATGCGCGCCCTCACGCCCCTAGTCGCCGTAGGCGCGGGCTTGCGGACGGCGAGCAATGGGTAGCTCGCCGTCCGATAAGGACCAGGGCCCGGGTCGACGGCGCGTTGTGTTCCACGCGCGCCTCAAAGAGATGTTAGCACCAACTGACGGGGTACATAAGGACCAATGCCTGCTGGGGTTGCGGGTTTGTCCGAAAGGGATATCGCTGCCCCAGCACACAGGCAACGGAAGGTACACGGGTTGGTTTTACTCAGTAAAAGTCTGACACGCCCTCCCGCTCCGGCCAGAGCGGGAGAAGTTATTTGATAATTTTCCACCCTCAAAAAAAAAGGGGACATTCTTTAAGAATGTTGCCATCTTTCTTACATCATAACTATCATTGAAAAGTTATAGTATTTAAAACCCGGTTTATTAATCTAGAAGTACAATAAAACGCAGGTTGATTTCTTGTTTTTTAAAATTGATAAAAACGGACGACATCTTGTCAAAGCATGTGTTCTGAAAACTTCTTACATTATTTTACTACCAACTTAAGCCTTATTAAAAAGCGATTCCCGTATAGCTCTAAAAACGAAAAATTTACATAACAAAAACGTACCGGCTTATACTTCAAAACGTGCAATTAATTCCACAAACAAAATGTCTGCCGAAAAACTGACATGAGCTTCCCGAAAATAAATACTCGACTAAGGAATACATTACTATTCATCGGTTTCATCAAAAACGTTCTTAATCACACAAAAAACTTTAAAAGGGAGATGGATATATCCGTCTAATTTGCCTACGCATTGGGACTTACAATAAATCTGTCATATCATATGGCCCTTTGTACTTTATACCTTTGTGCTGCCAACCTAATAAAAACAATCTTTGGGCTGAATGGCGTATTTCCTGTGCATAAAATTGAGCACTAAGATCCTGCCAATTAAAAGGTTCAAGTGATGTGGGTATATAGACATCGTAAATCAGTTTAGTCGATTTTAATTATACTAATAAGGATGTCCTTTTCAGTCTTATTTTTTTAAATTGTGTTGTTGAATTCTTATGGACTGCCATTGAGATTATTAATTCAGATTTTCTTTTAATTGGAATTCGTGGGGCATGCTGTTATCATTATTTTATAGGTGTTTTTTTAAGTAGTGTAAAATAGTTATACAAGATTTTATTGTTGTTTCTTTTTTTATTAGGATTTATTGGGTTTAATTAATGTTCTGCTAAGTGGGTATTTTAAAAGACTGATTCGATTTATGATGGGGTAAATAATGCACTAACAAGTTTATAATTTCCTTTAAGTTAAGTTTTTGTTGTTTATGGCTATACCAACAATACTTTAACTGTTGTAATAAGTATCTGTTATGAGATCTAAGCCCGTAGTATCTATGTGTTTGGTTACGTCCAGGGTAAATTGAAAGATATGGTAGCAGCTGGTAGCTGCAGTGGGACAATAATATGCAGGTATTATGGCAAACTTGCAGCTCCCCGCGGTTTCACCTCCATAAGTCTCGATCCCGTAAGAATATCAGAATAAAAGGTATCCTATGTCCTAATCCAGGTCATGTTCTACCCATGTGCAAAATTTCAACCAAATCTGTTCGGCCATTTTTGTGTGCAAGCGTAACAAACAAACTCACTTTCGCATTTATAATATTAGTTAGGATATCATTCTTTTTTTTATTTGTATACTCCTGAATGTCTTCTATTTACATAGGTAACAGTTAAACAATATCCCAAGAAAATGCCCCAAGAAGATGTATTGATTTATAAATGTTCGAATAGTTATTCGATCATATTACATAATTCATTCATTCATAATATTACTTTTCTCAAGTGAAATTAACATTCATTGAAATTCATTCATCTTTGAACATCAATAATCTGCCTAGCCCTTTCCCTATGTTAGGGTCAGCTTCCAGTCTAAATGGATGCAGCTGAATACCAGTATTTTTCATGGAGCGACTGCCTATCCATAACCCAGTTACGAAAGATCGTTGTAGCACTGTAGGTACAAATAATGCAACTTGAGCAGGGCGTGCAAACTTATTAAACCCACCCAAGGACGCATCCAAATGACATTTACTTCAGCTTTCTAAGAATAAAAACTATAAACGACTTAATAACGCCTTAAGTGAAGTACAGTAAGACGCAACTTGGATGTAGAATCGCCAAAAAACGTAAAACCGATCACCATCTTAACTGAATGCGCTTTCAAAATCACCAATATTTATTACTGCTTTAGGTGAAAATGATTTTTACGCAAAAGCAGTAACTTGTTAAGTCATATAACCAAATACATTCGTAAAATTGAAATGAATGTATGCAAATTTCCAAAAGTACTGCCCATCATAACTTTATACATTATAGTGGCCTTGCTTACTCGCCATTTCGACAGTGCTGCACATCCAGAGGATTCCGAAGTCATTCACACCCACACTGAGTTGACCTACACGATTACTGATAAATGCGTGATGGACTGGTCAACTCAAATCTGTGTCGTTCTTTCCTCACGGCCTGGACTTTAAAAGAGACTGACCTCTGAGTTTGTTTCGGTCTTTCTTCTCAGAGTAGTCGGATAGGAATACCGACGTAATCTAGTATTAAAAACATAGTACTTGGGCGACCAAGCTCTGCTCGGGTGAAAATAGAGAAAACCAATTTTCTCAGATAATATTATGGAGACCTAGATAGATCGATTTTTCGCCCCCGTAAACCCCTATATTGCAACTTTCATCGAAATCGTTAGAATCTTTTTCGAGAACGTGATTACAAATATATATATTTAATATACAAATATTGCTCATTCTTAAAGGGATAGCGGCGCAAAGGGCATCCGCAAAGGGCATCGCAAATAGCTGTCAAATATTTACCTGTTTTGATTAATTTGCCGATAATACTGTATGAAAATATGAAATGTGGAACTAAAATATTGATTATGAAATGCAATAATTAATATCGTAACACCGAATATTTAGTTTTAGATGTAACAAAAAGTATTCGGAAACTTTCCAAATGTCTTTTTACACCTAAAACGGTAACAACATCACGTTTAGTGTTATATTTGCAATTTATCATTAATATTCTAGTTCGCTATTTAGTCACATTTCATATTTCCTTATAGTAATATTACCAAATTAATCAAAACAGCGAAATATTTGAGATCTATTTGCGACGTTGCCCACTTTCAGAATAAACGCTCTTAATAGTTAAAGGAATTTAGTTTTGATGTGTAAAAGTGTAATTTAGAAATAAATTTACAGAAACAAATATCATTTATTATCATCCATTATCATCGTTGAGCCAAAAGACTTCTGGAAGTCTTTTGGACAATGGACCTTACGTCCTTTTTAAACTTACTTTAGCAAGGCGTAAAACTCAATACAATTTCAATATACTTGTCTCCCACAATATTTTTCTTTGAGAACATGACCGGGCAATAAGATTCTTTGTAACTATTTTCAAGGATATTGTGGTGAGAAAAAATTAATAAATAAAAATTATTACTTAGTAACAACCCGCGATGGGCCCACAAAAACTGGTCGCCACGCAGTTTTACTAAGAAAACTATAAAGTTACCGTGAAATGATGGCCATAATTGACCGTAGTTACCATGGGACCCTTGCGTTATGGGAGTGTAACACTTAAGAGTACATATCATGGTTGGCAGTAAGTACATTAGTTTCGCTTCAAGAAGTATGGGTACGAGGCGAAAAATTCAGCGCGTCGTAAAGAAATGTGAACGTAGAATGTCGTGGGTGGGTTCTGTATGTTTAAAACATGTTCTGAGTTTGTTCCTGTGTTTCTTCTTGAGTTAGTTGGATACGCATGACAGAACCTAATTAAAAAAATAAATACTTGAAAGCTTAAGGAATCCGCTGGATGCGGGAAGCATATAACTGGTCGTAGTGGCGGGGCTTGGGGGAGGCCTATGCCCAGCAGTGAACGGGTTTCGGCTGAAATGATGATGATGATGAGAGTATTTCTTTCGTAATTTCTGGTTAGGTCGTTTCTTAACGGGTGTCTCAAATTTTTGGAGGAAAAAAGAAAGAAAATAAATTGTCTCTGATTTTCATAATTTTATCAGTTCTGACATAAAATTCATTCATTCAAAACAAATACAGCGATGTATTTTTTTATTTTTTTATGTGTTTAGGAACGAACCTTGTTTTTTCTTTAAAAAAAAAGGAGAAGGCGTTTTCCTCCTACTGAAAAAACTTTGTAAACTTTTATCGTAATTTTATCAATTTTATCAATTGGTTCTCGATAATATTTTTGACAGTAAAATGAGCGTGACTAATAACAACAGAACACATTAATAAACAATATAACTTAAAAATAGATATTTCCCAAGAAAAATTCAAACGGGCCCCTAATTCAAACAAAAAACAACAAAAAATAATTCCTAATAGCGTTATAATAGCACTATTGGATTATGTTAGCACAAATTCATTGATAATTACACTTCTCATCATCTTTCTACCATAGCGGCCATGACAGGTAATTACTACCAAAAAAAAATCTACTACTACAAACATTATAATATTTTTGCATATTTACTATGAACTAGGGGAGAATGAGAGTGTGCGGGTAAGTAACAGTTAAGTTACGGGGAAAAATGTGTTGATGTCGTTTGTTTTTTATTAGGATTTAGTTTGGCTCAAGTTAAGTAGGAATGCTTCGTAGTGCTTAATGGCTTTTTGTCATAGCAGATTTCTGTAGAAGTTTTCGGCCGTGGTGGCCCAGGGTATGTACGATACCCAGGCAGGTACGATACTTTGTGTAATTTAATTCATCACCACTGGTCTCAAAACGGTTAAGAAAAACATCATAACGAAACTGGCATGTCATAGAACCAAACATTCTAAGGCATGTGACATCCACCAACCCGCACTGGGCCCGCGTGGTGGACTATGGCCCACTCCCTCTCACAGAATGTCCAGCAGTGGGAACGTTATGCTGATTATGTTATGTGTGTGTGTATTAGGCCGTAAATGCTCACAGCCAACATGGGATTCCTAAGAAACGCCTTCATGAGGAGTTGCCTTAATCACCACGCTTAATTTTTTCTATCGAGCGGGGTATCAAAATGAAGGGTTTGAAAAGGTGATTACAAAAATATGTACAAATTATATGTATCACAGAAATAAATAATGTTAATAGAATAAAATTCGGAATGAGAAATGATAAAAAAACTAAAAAGCTGAAATTAAAAAATGTTATTAAAATTAAAACTAAAAAACCCGACCGCAAAACACATTACTAAAAAGAGAAAACAAGCATTACAATCAATAGAATTTTGGTATAGGGCGGGGGCAAACTAAAGTTAAGTACACCATGTTTCAGGTTATTGGCTTGTCCCCCCCCCCCCCTCCCCCGATATTATGCTTGTTTTCTCTGCGGTACCAAAATTCTATTGATTATAATGCTTGTTTTCTCTTTTCAGGTATTTTTCTTAAAATGAAAAATCTATACAAATACTGTAGGTATTTAATCATTTTCTTTGATAATAAACATATGTTATGTATCTGGTTTTGTTCACAGCTAGCCGTAACGATCACCGGCTCAGCGTTTTTTTAGCGGTGGTTTCTGCCGATATTATGTTGTTACTTACCCTTTTAACTGAACATGAAGAGATTCTGCTTGAGTGCCTAAAAGCCTGCAGTTCGGTAGTTATTGTCACAACCATGAATGTATCAATTTGGCCCTATTGGTTTTCAGTCTTAAAAATCAATTTTCTCTCTCACCAAAAATGTCACATCACTTTGAAACTACAAGTCTATTCCGATACACACGCGACAATGATTGCGCAAATCTAAATAATTCCATTGTCGCAGCATCCCTTACCATAAATTATACGTTAGCGAACTCCCGGCACCCTCTAGCGTCATTTCCTGTTCTAACCGGAAGCAGGCAGCCGCCATTTTGGCGAGCACGCGGCAGGAAGCAGGCGCACGCGCATCTCCGTCGTCACTTCCGTTTTGTCTATGACTTTGGGATTTTAGAGAAAATATTTTGAAAATTTGTTGTGTTGACTGTCCAGTGATAGTTTGAGTGATAAGATTTATAGTTCTCTATTATCTAAGTTTGACTTTAGATCATTATCGAACAGTGCCCATTTAGTTTTGTGATTATTGGTTATTATGCTAATTTATTTGATTTTAGAACCGAAAAATCGAAGATATGACGTGTCATTCGCCAACCCGCACTAGGCCCGCGTAGTGGATTATGGCCCACTCCGTCTCACAGAGAGGACGCCTGTGTCAAAGCAGTGGGAAAATTATAGGCTGGTTATGTATGCTAATTTATTTATTGATATTTTCTTTTATTTTACTATGTTAAAGTTATTATGAAAGAGAATTTAAAGTAAGAACCCATTAAACTAAATACACTCTAAGGATTAGTTTAACGTCGTTTTTTTTACCGAAGTAAATATGTATTATTTACTTCGTGGTATTTATTTAATGAGATGACTTTGCATAGTACAACGAAATAAAGAGCACAGAATACAAACGACCTATGTATTCATGGCATTTTTCACAATGTGAATAAATCTGTTTCGTAGAGGTTTTTTAGGTAATTTGTCATGTAAATGGAACTAATTGCATCTGTCATCAGAAAAATACCTACCTAAGTTCCTCAACGTTTTTTCTCTGATTACATGAAAAGATGGAAACCATGATTTCTTAAAACAACAGCATGAGGTGAAGGAATACATCGATTTTATGTGAATCACGTTACATAAGATAAATCGTATATGGCTTAAGACTCTCCAAGTGACAAGTTTTATGGTCTGTGAGCATTATTAATTATCTTGTTTGCCTTATTTGATGTTTACAATGTGATGAGAAATAAAATTAGTATGGAAGTGAGACGCCATTTAATTAAATTCCTAGGATTAGATTGTAATGTGGAATGTTACGTGTCTAACGCGTATGCGAGCTTTATGTTTTTTTGGTTCAATTACTGGAAAGGTCTGAAACATTCTCCATGAAACGATGAAAATTTTCTTCTAGAAAATTTACAAATAATACACGTATGTATTTTTGTTTATTGAAAAATGCAAGACACATTTTAAGAATAATAAAACGGATGTTAGAAGCTGATTTTGAAATTATATTTATTAATAATGATATCACAGATATTGTTGATGTAGCTTAACTTTAATTAACACCAATGTTAAATGAAAAATTGTGAGGATAAAAAAACAGTGAATATTTAATACTTACTTGCCTGTTTTATCATTAATAAAATAAAAAATAAAATAAATATTTAATATGATATTTATATTATATATTTATATATCTATTTTTGATATATTTTATTTAAAATAAAATGATGATACCTATAATAAGTACGATAACTGTCAGTTTCTGAGCCTGATTAGTATTTCTGTTCCACTGAGTTGACTGAAGTAAAAACAACTCACCATGTCAAGATTTTGGGGTATGATGGTAATGAAGCGCAAAAGTATTCCTTGAAACGCACCATTCAGGTGAGCTAGCAAAATCAAATTAAAAATATTATAATTTCATTCCTCGAAACGCATCAACGATGAAACATAGCGAAGAGCATGAAGGATACGTATGATATCGAAAGACGTTTTAAAATTCAACTGTCATAATTGTTTATTGATTAAAAATACAATATATTATGTTAGTTATAGTCCTACCCTAGATCATGTCCTAGGACTAAACATTCGAAGACAAATGTGACAATGTGACACCTACCAACCCGCACTGGGCCCATGTGGTGGATTATGGTCCACTCCCTCTGACAGAGCAGAGGCCTGTGTCACAGTAGTGGTAACATTATCTATAGGCTGATTATGCTTATGCCACAGTTTACCTAAACTACTCTCTCTTTTGTTATCGAAATAGACACTAATTATTTAAGGTGGCAGAGACCGATACGCGCAAATGGTAACCTTGAATTCAGCACATGATTCTAGACCCCTAGGACAAGCATATAAATTATTCGTTGGTTATCAAAAAAAAATGTGCTGTTTTTCATAAAAAGGTGTAATACCTACGCGCTCAAAATGTATGGAACAATATTTTTATTATTTCAATTTTAGAATAATGTACTGAATGAATCCATGGTAACAGGATGCGCGTCAATGCCGCCGATGCGCGCCGATGCCACCCTGTATACTCTCTTCTGTTACCGAAATAAAAACTTCAATCAGTTTACCTAGCCTTCTCCCAACTATGTTGGGGTCGGCTTCCAGTCTAACCGGATGCAGCTGAATACCAGTATTTTACATGGAGCAACTGCCTGTCTGACCTCCACAACCCAGTAACTGGATAAAACGATAGCCCTTGGTAAGACTAGTTGTCAGACTTTCGGAATTCTGACGACCCGTAACGACTGTCAAAGATTCACGAATGTCAACCGGGACCAACGGCCACGGAGGAGTCTCGGTATGCAAAGATGGTCACCCGTCCACGGACCAACCCCGGCAAGCGTAGCTTAACCTGATGGATCGACCGTGCGGCTGTTATTACTTAGCCACGAGCTCCTCGAATGGTCTTCAATCGTGTACCATAATACAGGGTGGCATCCCACATCGACGCGAAAACTGTTACCATGGATTCAGTACTGTCATGATTCTGAATCGCCAGGCATTGAAATTTTTCGGCACTTATTAAAAAAAAAATTTGCTTGGCCATACATGTTGCGCGTAGCGTAGGTATTGCATTTTTCTATGAGGCAGCAATTTTTTTTTAAATAACTGACGATAAATTTCTATGCAGGGGGGTTCTGCATCATTTACTGAATCCATGTTAACAGTTTTCGCGTCGTTGTTCCTGCCACCCTGTATAGTATCAATGTGTATCCACAAAACATATTAGACATTGGAAATTCAATTGTAGCTTTACAGTAGGTACTAGAGAACACAATTTGTAGACAATCAAATGAATCTTTTTGAGGCTGCCTGTACATATTAATTCAATAAATCCATCACAATCTTGGCTCACATCGACGCATGATAATTAGTGAGCAATCATTCAATGGTGGTGATTTACCAGAATAACTGAATCAACATCAATTTATGGCGAATAACGTGCGGTCATTATGAAGATTGACGTCCGGCGCAGTCGAGCAAGCCATCAATTCTGACCGGGTAGCGTGGGCAGCAGATTGGGGTTTACCCGGACAGTCTCGCTACTTGGTAATGTTTGGTGGTTTATTTTAGGGCAAATTTTTCAATAGGCAGATTGAACTTTTATCTGGAAAACGGATAAACGGGTTGACAGCTTTTGTATAGAAAATATTTTTAGTAGGTTTGTCAAAAACAGTCAGCTGACTATTGAAAAATCAACCCTTAATGTTTTGTTTTGTATTTTTGACACTATAGTGTATAGACCCCTACAATTGCCACAATACAAGGGAATCAGGATATGAAACGTAATTTAAAACAAGAATCTTTGTTTAAAGTCATAAAATGAGCCTAGTGTTGTGACCGTCAGACTGCGAAGTCATAAGTGTCGAGTTCGAACCCAAGGCACGCACCTCTGACATTTCAGATTCATATGCGTATTATATAATTATCAATTGCTTCAAAAATGGTGAATGAAAACATTGTGAAGAAATCGGCATGCCTGAGAGATATTTCTCGACGGCATGTGAAGCTAAGTCAGAGGCCCATGGGTGGCTTTAAAACTCTGACACCAGGTTAGTCACTAACCACACGAAAAGAAGAAGAAGTCTTAATATTCCATAAATACATGAGATATTTTATTATAATTTAGGTAGGCCTAAATTACTTTAAATATCGGAGTTTCCAATTATCCACCGCATCCTCTTAACTCTTATGAGTCACCCCCGGATTTATCCTCACTTGCGTGCAACCATGGCTCCCCTAGCCATCAGAGATAAGTCATGGTGGTGTATAGGATTACATCACAAATTGTGTATTATGCTTAATGTGCTTATGTTACGTATGGAAATCTAATCTAATGAGATCGATCAGCGTTTTGTAAGAAAAATTACTGATGTATTTTTTTAAGAACTTACTTATGGCTGGTTTACATAGTGCGAGCTGCTGACTAGACAGTAGACAGCTGCTCGTACTGTGTACTCGCATGTCAGTAACTAGGCTTGCCTTGGCTGTTTTCATTATAAGAGAAGCTGCCTAGTCTGTTGCGAGAGACGAAAAATTGCAATACTCCAGTAAAATAATTGATTGGAAAGATTATACACGATCCTCTTGCGACTGACTGACGACCTACTGAAAACGTCCGAACGATGCGAGTGATGTGCAAGCTGCTGACATGCGAGTGATAGCGGAAGGCGAACAGGCGACTGAAGACAAGAAATGTTGAAGTTTTTGAAGAAGAAGGCTGCGACCTACTTTTCAACTCGCAAGTGCGAGTAACTCGTATGATGCGTCCACACAGTGCGAGTTGCTGCACTGAAGCTACTCGGTAGGTCGACACGCACGTTAGCTCGCACTGTGTAAACTAGCCATAAGGTAAATCAAAATAGATATATAACTAGTAGTTCTAAGAACAAGAAATTCGCTACAAAAAACATATATTTTTTTTACACCAGAGTCGCAATTGGCTCATTACCATTTTTTTTATAGAGAAACTGCCTTAACTAATTTAATTATATTGCTCTGTCGATTACTAAAATTATTAAATTGATCAAACAAATTGCAGTGCCCATAAACGTTACGATGCTTTCTAGTCAATACAGTCTTGCCCTGTGATCCTGCCTACACTTACAAGGTGTTATTAAAAAACTAAAAAGGGTCATTGAACTCATCATTATGAACAACTGTTACTATGAAACCAATCCTGAAAGCGAGAAAAAAGCGTTAAAAAACCTAGCGAAAAAAATCTGCTGTTTCCAACATTTTTCGAATTAAGCAGTCAAAGCATTTATTTCAATTACAGGTATTTTTGAATTCTCAAGGAGTCGGTCAGTCAGAAATATAAGCTAGTTGCCCATTCCAAAGCGTAGTAGGTTCATAGGGAGAAGAACGGGCAAGAAACTTCATGGACACTCTTTTAAATTATATTGTTACAAAAATATTAGTTATGGCTAAACTCATAATGATGAGTACAATTACATCTTTTCAGGTTTTCAGTAATTTCAACTATACTTTGTTTATCAATCGTATGTCAGCTAGGCGATTGCGTAAAAAGCATTTACAATGGCAATGCTTTTAATTTTGACAGTTCAATAAAATTATTTCGTTATTGATTTTGTTCTTTATAGAAGCAAGAAGAATAATGTACCCAGGATTTTGTAATTTTCTATATTTAAAAGAGTGTTCTTGGAGTTTCTTGCCCGTTCTTCTCCATAAAGATCTACGTTTTAGAATGGGCAACTAGCTTCAACTTTTTAACTAACTGACGCGACTATTTGACAATTCAAAAGTGCCTGTAAATGGTTTAATTGAAATTAATGCTTTTAGTTGAGTTTGTCGAGCAGAACAAATTTTTCGAACATATAAAGCTAGGTATTTCTTTAAAATCCTTTGGTCATAGAAAGTATGTTATGTAATTAGGATGTTGTAGGTACCTATCCTTTTATTATAGTAAGTAACCTACTACTCAATTGACAGTCGTACAGACAATTGCTTGAAGTGGTCCTCGTAGGCGACTGGTCGACACCACTCGTGCGCAATTGCCAATTTGACCAATGAATGTCTGTCTATGATACCGACCTACTTGATTTTAAGAGGGCTTATCCTAATAGTTGGCAACGTCGCAAATAGCTGACAAATATTTACCTGTTTGATTAATTTGGCAATAACACTGTATGGAAATATGAAATGTGGCTAACTAGAGAACTAGAATATTAATAATGAATTGTAATAATTAATATCGTAATACCGAATATTTAGTTTTAGATGTAAAATAAGTATTTGGAAACTATCCAAATGTCTTTTTTACACCTAAAACGGTTACAACATCAAAATTCATAAGTCATTTATTCAAACTAGGCTGAGAATCAGCACTTTTCGAACGTCAAAATTACATAAGACAGTCCCCCAAAAACGCCCACCCTTCACCACTTCCTAGTGCATTAGCTGGGAAGAAGAAGTGGCGCCACAAACTCCCCAGCAGCACAGCTGTCTGTTCAGTTAGAAGAACAAAAAAAAAAGGATTCTATATAATAGTATTCAAAATAATTTACATTACGCAACACAAAACATAATTTAAATTATTAGCCATATGTTAGCTAGCACACGCCAATATACCACACAAAATCATCGAGAACTCAGGCAGAAATAAAAACTAAACATAAACAGAACTTAATATCTAAATAAAAGCCTCCAAGCATAAAGGGCGTGCCCGCTTACATATAGTTGTAACTGGAAGTTATAAATGATAAACTAGGACCATCGAGATAAAATAAATAAAACAAACAGTTAATTACTAATAACAATAAATAATATGATCAATTGTCGAGATCACTAGCTAACCACATATTGCAATACAACTCACTAAAAAAAACATTGTAGTGAGTAGATTATGTCAACAATAACTTAAAATAAAATTAAAATAGCTTGACTTATAAAGTCAATAAAACTATTATATAAACTCATATAACTTGTCAGTAGGTAATCTGGAGCAAGAACATAAACATTGTCATCAAATTCAGTGTTCCAATTGCAATTCATTATTAATATTCTAGTTCGCTAGTTGGCCGCATTTCATATTTCCATACAGTAATATTGCCAAATTATACAAAACAGCGAAATATTTTACATTTATCTGCGACGCTGCCCCCTTTCAGAATAAACGCTCTAGTTTCTAGTAAGGTTCCTATGAATAATTATTACCTTGTACTTACAGGGTTCGTTTTTGAACAGGGTTCACTTTGGCAGATGTCTCAACCGTTAAATAATGGAAGTTTTGAGAAAACTATAAAAAAAATTAAAGCAAAATATAACTGTTAATATAAAAATAAACTCTTTGCTGACATTTTTTTCATAAAGTGATATGAATTCGGCGTACTTCCTATAAATTATATTTAAATCTTTTTATCTATTAAGGAGCTTGCTTAGTTCTGCCAGAACGAACCGAACGTATTTATTTATTTATAAAAAAAAACCCTAATAACATTAGATATAGTTAAGAAGACTGATAGATAACTTATTTTTTAAAGCTTCCTCTCTCCTACTTTTTTGCTGTTCTCGACAGGGTCCATAATGATCTCAGCACGCGATCAGCATATCTAAACCGAGTTCAAGAGCTGTCAGTGTCAATTTTCCAAAGAAAATGATCTATTTATTTTGCTCTAAATTAAAAAATTATGACACTGACAGCTCTTAAACGTGGTTTACGTGCTGTGCGCGTTCGGTTTCATTGGTGAAAGACGCATTCAATCATTTTTATTGCATTCCACAATGTGTACTCAGCCGGTAACGTAAAATTTCATGAGATCATTATGGATAGCCCTGTCGAGAACAGCAAAAAGTAGGAGAGAGGAAACTTTAAAACCTAACTTAAGTATCTATCAGTAGGTATTGATTAATTTTAAGTCTATTCTAAGTATATTTTTTTGAAGGATTACACAGATTTTTAAGGGTAGTAATATACCTACCGCATTTCGAACATTGAATTAGATTGACGTAGGTAATTATTAACGAAATTAATGAGAGATTGTATGTTGGCTCATTTTGGCAACTGAACCCAATTTTGTTTACAGCTTTAATAGCAAAAAAACCCCTAAATAAGCTCTATCTTTGACTTTCAAAACCCAATCACTCCTTCCGTGCACCTCCACCATAAAGATACCATGGCGTCCCATAACTATAAACCATGTAATCTAAGTAAAACCTCCATAAAAGCAGGGCTAGGACACTTCGCTTGTGAATAGAATACAATTACCGTTCGGAAGGGGACCGCGGACAAATAAGGTGCCGGTTTACGGTTTCAAATTTTGAATTTGGAGTTGATTTAAGATTAATGTTACTTTAAAGTAGGTTTAATAACAGCCGCACTGGTCGATCCACCAGGTTAAGCTATGCTTGCTGGGGTTGGTCCGTGGATGGGTGACCATCTTTACATACGGAGACTTCTCTGTGCCTCGGAAACGGTCCCGGCTGTCATTCGTAGATCTTTGAAAGACGTTATTGGTCGATCAATACATACGACAGACAGACTCTCAGACATAAGTCTGACAACCAGTCTTACCAAGTGGTATCGTATTACCCAGTTACTGGGTTGTGGAGGTCAGATAGGCAGGCGCTTCATGTGAAGAGTAGTATTCAGCTGCATCCGGTTAGACTGCAAGCCGACCCCAACATAGTTGGGAAAAGGCTAGGCAGATTGATTAAAAGAACAAGAGATAAACCTAAATAACAGTTTCTACTCAGAGATGGAAAACGTTTATCGCAAAATCGTGCCCGTAGGAGCTAACGAAAAGTGCCACCACATTGATTCACCGTATTTAATCTTAGGTACTTACCTACCTAACTTAATATACTTATTATTTTTATGGTCAACATTATCGCAACTTAGGTAGCTACTTACATGCAGAGATACACCTCGAAAATATGTATATATCGCAGATGGATTGTCAAATCCGCGGCTTTACATAACCGCTTAGCTGTTTTACAAAACAGCTCCATTAGGTAAAACAGCTGAATGACGTTCAGCGATTTTCCATAATTACTGAACTTTAACGAGCAGAATTGCATAAAAAATTTGTATTTATATTTAGAAATACAATTTTTTTATGCAGCGGGTTAATTATTAGAGTTTCTATAGAACAGCATTAAGTGAAACGTCGGATTGTAGATTTTAATTATAAATTTTAACGCTTGTGGCTCTGTGTGTCATAACAACAATAATGGGGCCCGAAACAGAAATAAATAATACCAGTAATACGAGTGAAAATTACCCTAACTCTGGTGAAAACAGTGATTTTAAGGACAATTTTAATATAAAGCTTTCAAAGTTTGCGATTAAGTCACAATTCTAACTTAACCTAAACCGATTGGTCAGGGTGCCCTAGTTTAGTTACTGCGACCGATGCCACATTACTAGCCATATTAAACGCTTATTGTAACTGCAGATATGCCAAATCTGCATTACTGTAGTGAACTGTCGCGCTCATAATTTATCGATTTCAAGTACTATCAAGTTAACGTTTTTGAGCAAGTATTATGCGATCTTTCGTCATTCGATTTCAAGTAGGGAACCCCTTCTAAAAGTGGGTAGCGGTATTGTTAAGCGAAACGCAATGACAATCCGTCCAATTACATTACGGAGCGATTTTGTGAAACAGTAAGCGGTTATGTAAAACAGCGAATTCGACAATCCATCTGCGACACATACATCTTGAGGCTGCCTGAACAACGCCCCAATACTTTCGTGTCTCTCTACAGTCTCTAATGTGTAAACTAATTTGTTTATAATGAATAACTTATGAGAATACCAGTGCAGCGGCATTTTTTTTTTAAATGTCGCAGCATCATGCTGAGATAGGAGCCTTTTGGCCTCGTACAGAACTTCCTTCTTTAAATTTAAATTTTACTTTGTCTTTTATTGTTTTTTATTTATGTTTAATGTGTTTTTAGTTTAATTTGGATTTCCTGTGCGAGTTTCAATAAATACTTTTTCTTTTTTTTTCTTTCTCTATAAAGTGGATATACCCATACATAAGTTTTCATCGGCTTACGATTCTTTTCGGTATAATAATCTACATCACTTTGAAATGTCGTTCATCTTGCTATGTGGTCTCCCATACGTGTACCTGCCATTCCCCTCAATTCCTCAAATTCGTACTTCATCACAACAAAAACCAATCCACCGATCAATGCAGCTCATCTCCTTCGCCACAAATAAAAGAAAAAAAAAACACGGAATGCCGCGAAAACGGAAAAATGGCGTCCCGTACGTTGGCGCCAAATTAAACCGGGTTCTGTATCATATCGCGCTTTGATCTCCGCGCACAGGAGTGTTTGCGCAGCGCTGTCTGTCTGTTTGTCCTGTGCGCGTTGAAAAGACCCTGTGAATGGGCGTCGGGACTTCTTTCAATAGTAGATTTATATCGGTGAGGATGGTAACTATAGCGCGGCAATTTGTGGGTAGAAGATACTGTGATAAAGTACGATATGGAGTGATGTATGTGACGTAGGATAGAAGGGAATATGTATGGAAAAGCGTTGGAATAGAAGGAAAGGTATTCAGGACGGGGAAATGGTGGCCGAATTCTGAATACTTATTATTTACCGATGTTGGTTCGTAAAGATGGTTATTTCCGATGGAAATCTAAAAGAGTGTAGGTTAATTGTAACAATACGTAACTTGGTATTAAATCTGAATTCATTATTCTTCGTTCTGAATCTATCTCGCAGCGTTAAGCAAATAAAAATATACTTACGCAATTCATAAGACCGAAATTCACCAATGAAACTGAACGCGATCAGCACATAAACCACGTTTAAGAGCTGTCAGTGTCATTATTTTCTGTCAGAATATTGACACTGACAGCTCTTGAACGCAGTTTAGATGTGCTGGCCACCTTCAGTTTCGTTAGTGAAATTAGCACTTAGTGTCCGATTAGTGAAGGTCTACAATTGAATCAGTAAGTTCCTGACAAATAATTCGGTTGTATCGTCGAAATGTCAAATCCAATTTTTGCACCACGGAGAAACAGTTGAGTATAAATTCCGTTGCACTGAAGAAAAATCATCCACAAACATTTCATACATACATGCAGTCATACATATTGACATTTATACACATTGTCTCCAATATTTGTTGACTCATCCTCACCAGGGGTGCTAGAGTGTTTATGAGGTTTCATTATTCATAGCTACTGGGGTTGCAAGTGGCTTAAGGCAGTACTTCAGGATACAGAGGTGATGGCAAGGCTCGTTTCAATTTCAAACGCCGAATTGTATAGGCGAGAAGTCTTACTTTTGACTCGGGAACACACTCGAGTTGTAATACATAGTGGCGTGACTATTTTTTTGCGTCCTTGTATGTGTAGCAATGACTTGTAGGCATAGGGCTATGAATATGGGATCGTTGTCTGCATTTTATGGAAGTGAACAATAATTAATGCACATAGGTAAGAAAGTAACTGGTCCAATATAATGGCAGTGCTGTGAATCAGCTCTTAGGCGTTTATAATTTAGTCGAAAAAAATAACGATGTCTACTAATAGGTCGACAGTCGATAGTAACATTTTATTTGTCTTTCGGTTTATTCCGAAGAAATACGCAATACAAACAGTACTGTCCTGGGTGGCGATGAATAATTCAGCCGACCAGACACTTGGGGTGAACGGGGGTGATGTCTAGACCCATGTTTTTGTACCTACTAGCTGTAGGTACTACGTGTTTTGTTTGTTTACCTTATATTGTAACACGTTTCGGTTAGGTTTTAAAAGATAAGTCTAAGCAACGCTTTTTGCAACTTTGTATGTGGTGTTTTCTTTTTTAACCGACTTCCAAAAAGGAGGAGGTCTATGTTCGTAGCGTATGTTTTTTTTATGAATGTCCACCGATTTCTCCGATAATTGTGGACCGATTTTGAAAATTCTGTTTTGTATGAAAGGGTATACTCTCAAGTTGGTCCCATGTCAATTTTATTAACTTTGCTTGGATAGTTTTTGAGTAAGCTTCAATAATTCGTATTTTCCCACTTGGTGTATGTGGATGATATGATGATAGATAACTTCCTATCACTGTTATTTACATAACAGGTAGTGGTATAGCGATTTTATTTTGTGGGGTAGGTACCACAACTAAAAATTTAAAAATAAAAACGATAATTTATAACCAGACTTCCGAAATTAAAGTTATTTTTCACTTTGTAGTGTTTTTTTTTTTTTTGGAAGTCGGTTGTTTTCTTGTGCGTTTTGTTTGTGCAGTATAAACAATTTTTCTTTCTTTCTTTCTAAGTAGGATGGTGTGCTATGGCCAAGCTTCTCATGCACGAAGAAATCCGGGCAAGAACCAACGTGACAGATTAAATTCATATATCATAATATTATATGAATTGAATATGTCGCATTCAGTTTATCTTGGAAATTACTGACATCGGTGAAGAAAAAACATCATGAGGAAACCTGGACTTATAGTTAATATATTTACCTACGTCTGGAATCGCCAACCCGTCTTGGGCAAGCGTGGTGATCAATGCTTTCGTGCCTTCTCTGTATGAGAAGAGGCCTTAGCCCTGCAGTGGGACAATAATAGGCTAGTATTATTATTATTTTTAAGAAGGATTTCCATAATTATCGTGATCATATAATGATCAAGTACAATAATTTGAGTATAACTCATCTAAATTTTAATAGATTTGATTAATGAATCATAGATTTCAGAGTGTTTTAGCAAAAGAAGGCGCATGGCGTTCTCACACCATCAGTTGGCGCCACTTTGACAAGAGCTCTTCCATTTCAACAATGAATATAAAATATATGATGACCTTCTTCATTAATTTCATTCTTTCGTGTATCATTCAGTCACGTCTAAAGATAATATAGGCACTTTGACACTTTTGACAGATGGCCGGACCTGACGTCTCAGTGCTGCTATCTAGTGAACGTCATTATAGAAAATCCTCATTGTGTGCAGTCACTTGAATGAGGGCCGAAGTAAACTTTACAGAATAGTACCTACACTGTAGTTACTTAGCTTTTTTTTGCAGCATGTTGGATCAGCATCCAGTGTAACCAGTTGTGGCATTACTAGTAATTTACAGCCAGCTACTCTAGTAATCATCTCATCTTAAATCATTATGCTAACTACGGAGACCTTAATACCTAATTAATTAGTCATTATTTAGGGTTCCGTAACCCAATGGGTTTCGGACCCAAATTTCAAGGCAGCATTAAGTATATTGTGGTGAACGGTATGTACACACGGCTACACATCAAGCTATAATTTCTAGTATAAGCTGACCTCGCATTGTACGGAAATCCTGTACAATTCGAGATCAGCATTAACTGGAAATGTATAGCTTGGTGAGTAGCCGTGTGTACGCCTTAATTGTTATGTGCGTAGTCTTTTAGTTATTAAGATTGTTTCTAGTACAAGTACCTTTATTGTATGTGATTCGGCTGAGGTTTTTTAAACCTACGCGGTTTATTTGTCACAGGACTGAACTGTAATAGGTAACTCGTTAAAATGTTCACAGAACACGCTTAAAGGCCTTTATCACGGCAAAAAAACGAAGAAAAACAAAAATAATTTTGGTGGTGCGGAACCCTTATGCAAGAGTTTGACTCGCACTTGGCCGGTTTTTTTCCAACATCTAGGTATCGGTAATGTCTGTCATTAATTAGTGCTTAAGGTCGAAACACATTAAATACTAATTACAGCGGTGGCTATGTTCACACGCTATTAAAACCCTAATTTAGTTGAAGGCCTAGATTTTTTCCCCTACTAATTAATTACACAGTTGGGGGACGCCCATGTTTACCCGTCTATGTTAAAAAGACGTCCACTGCTGGACGTAAGCCTCCCCCAAGCACCGCCACTTCGACCGGTTCTGTGCTTCCCGCATCCAGCGGATTCCTGCGGCCTTCAAAAGGTCAACGGTCCATCCTGTGGGAGGTAATATGTTTAACAGTAAACGGAGATAAAACAAACAAAGGATACAAATAAAGGACGTAAACAAAACCTACTACCTGAAAAAACCCTTCCTCCTTTCTACCTTCATCTATGAAGGAGATCCATTATTTTCGTTTTTTTAAATAATAGTATAATAATAATAATATCATTTTATATAAATCTGCCTAGCTTTTGCCCAACTATTTTGGGGTCGGCTTCCAGTCTAACCGGATGCAGCTGAATACCAGTATTAACATGGAGCGACTGCCTATCTGACCTCCGCAACCTAGTAAGGTGGTAATATGGTACCCCTTGGTAAGACTGGTTGTCAGACTTTCCGGCTTCTGACGACCCGTAACGACTGTCAAAGATCCACGAATGACAGCCAGGACCAACGGCTTAACGTGCTTTTCGAAACACGGAGGAGTCTTGGTATGTAAAGATGGTCCACAGACCAACCCCGGCAAGCGTAGCTTAACCTGATGGATCGACCTGTGCGGCAGTTATTACTTAGCCACGAGCTCCTCCATCAATGTAGGTAGCCGTAAAATAAAAAAAGCTTAATTTTTACACCATATGGCCTTATTTATTACCTCCCAAACTGTAACATAGTAGGGTATAATGATTTAAATTACCGGCACTACCATTTTCGTCAACGTATAGCCTGTAATAAATACTTTTTATGTTCAAGTATGCGGTGTCGCTGAGGCCTCGTGTGAGTACTTCGGTGTTAATTGGTCGCAGGCCGAAACAAAATGGCGGAGCGATTATCTTTATTTATCTTGTGACATATGAAAATTGCCACTGACAGGAATATTTTCTAACTTACGATAGCTTTTCAGTAGTATCATTAATATCAAAATATTTTTCATGTCACTCAATTTAAATGGCTATCGATACGTTTTCCCACATACATTACCTACATTACATACATAACACAAACATGTACGCAAACAACCACATTTCTATTTTAAACTCTAATTTCTTTAAAGTAGAGTATATTTTCCATAGTTTTCAAGTGTTTCCTCGGCACGCCCACTTGATAATGACGGCAGTGCCACCAGTTTTTGCTTCGCGAGTGTGACAATAGTAGTGTTTCATGGTGAAAACGAATGGTGGGGAGAAACTTCCCTTATTAGCATTTTGTGCTATAAATATAGATTTTCTTTAGAACTGTATTCAGACTTTTGAATGGACCTTTGCAGCTAAAGAAATGTGAAGATGAGAATAATTTTTCTGAATACAAAAATAATATAGCTGCTTCATTCAGTGAGTTTTATTAGACAATAACCGTTGCTCTCATACTGATAGCGACTTTCTTACGGCAATAATGATGAAAGAATTAGAACATAATGAAAAGACTCTCTAGAATGATCTAGAATGAGATCTTTCTCTAACACTGGGTGGATGAAACGGCGGCAGGTCACGGGAACAATCTGCGACTCCCACATTTCTCAATAAAACAATGGTTAGAATTGCTGTCTTATATGGATCAGAATTTTGGACCATAAAAGGGATGAATTAAAGACAATTGCATGCAGCTGAGAGGGATGTGTGGTGTTAAACGAATGGATAAAAAAAGAAATTAATACTTAAGAGAAGGTCTGAAAGTGACACTGGTGACTGAAAAGTTGTGCTGAAATCGGTTGTAATGGTATGGGCATGTGATGCGGAGGAATGAGGAAAATGTCGCGAGGAAAGTATTGAGTATGAATGTGGATGGCTATAAGAGTAAGGGAAGACCATGGATGATGGACTGTATGAAAGATGATATGGCTAGAAAGGGAGTGACTACCGAAATGACGAGTAATAGAGAAGTGTGGAAGAAAATTATATGTTGCGCTGACCACGCATAAATTGGGATATGGGGAGGAGAATTATGTCATGATGAATCTTATACTCATAGCGACTTCCTGATGCTAATTATAAGGAAAAAACTCAACCTTTATTTTTATAAAAATGCAAAAAATCATAAATTGCGTCAACATGACCTTGGGGTACTTTAAACTAAAAAGTACCATCGACGAGTGGCGAGACTAAATTATGCACCTATGTTCCGCGTATTTACCTTGGGTTTGGATGGTCAGCGTCAGTACCACCTTGACTTGACTGGCTAATATTTTGCTCATGGCACAGATTAATACAGATGGGACAGGCCTCAGTTTAGGTATGAAGGTAAAAGTACGCGGCGGGCCCGTATTGTTGGGCCAATTCAGTGAGTGTAACGTAGTCAGAAAATCTAAGAGTCTTAAGAAAGAGAGGCAACTTCTAGGTGAATATACCAGTAGGTGATGAGCGCTGTTCGTCCTGAATTGCACTTTATTGTGTCGTAGCAAGCGTCGCTTCTTATTTAAATGATTTTGCGGAGTGTCCCATTTGTATTAATCCGTGCTCATGGCAATTATACAAAATTCGTGTAGTTAAGAGAGAAGAATATATAAAACCACGTTAAGCCGTTGGTCCCGGATGTCATTCCTGGATCTTTGACAGTCGTTACGGGTCGTCAGAAGCCCGAAAGTCTTGACAACCAGTCTTACCAAAGGGTTATCGTATTACCCAGTAACTGGGTTGTGGAGGTCAGATAGGCAGTCGCTCCATGTAAAATACTGGTATTCAGCTACATCCAAATAATATTACAAGCATTATAATTATTATTAATCATTTAAAAAAAATCCTTTTATATGTGTGCAATGAATGAATTTTTCAAAGGAAATTAGCTAACTCATTCTATATAGAACTAATTTGCGTGTATGAGTTTCTTGAACTCAGAACGCCATGTACAAGCCATGGCGGCCATATTAACATCCCGTGTCGGTAGTAAAACCTTCCAGTTATGAAGTTTATTATATTCCTGACCGTCGTTAATTGCAGCCTAGCTTTGAATGGAGCTTGAAATATTATATATTTTTGTGTGGTAGCAGTCTTGGGGACTTTGTTTTATGTGCTAAGGTTGATTATGTCAGCACGCTTTACATGGCCGCAATATAAACGAGTTTCGGCGACGGAAGAATAGACAAAATGACAGATAAACAATAATTATCTGTCATTTTGTCTATTTCTCCGTAGACAAAATCCGTAGAAAGCCCGTTTCTATGCTACCCGTGCTGGACTTTAAAAGAGTTTGTTTCGCCTTCTTTTCTCAGGGGTAGTCAGATGTTCCGCATAAGGCGGGAGGAAACGCCTGGGTGTTACCACTGTGTGGATCGCCCGGAGGACACGGTGGAGCATACGGTGGAGGTCTGCCCGGCTTGGGCGTGTCCTTGAGGAGGTGATCGGCGGCAGTGATCGGTGGCCCTGGTCCAGGCCATGGTACGGAGCGAGAGGGCGTGGGAATGGGAAGCCGTCACCTCCTTCTGCAAAGCAGTAATGCTCGCGAAGGAGGAGACGGAGCGCGTGACGGAGAGGCAAATGTCGCGCCCTTACGCCCGTAGCCGCCGCAGGAGATGCTCTGGGCGTCGGGAATCGCTGGCTGATTCCCGGCCACCATAGGCGCGGGCTTGCGGACGGTGAGCAATGGGTAGCTCGCCGTCCGATAATGACCAGGCCCAGGCCGATGGCGCGTTGTGTTCCAAGCGCGCTTCAAAGAGTTGTCAGCACAACGGAAGGGGTCCGCTAGGACCGATGCCTGCCGGGGTCGCGGGAAAGTCCGAAAGGGATACCGTGGCCCGTGGTTTTAGTCAGTAAGAATCTAACACGCCCTCCCGCTCCGGGCTGAGCGGGAAAAGTTATTTTAAATTTCCCACCCTCAAAAAAAAAAAAAGGGGTGGTCAGATAGAAAATGTCGACTCCATCTCTGTAGAGCTTATTTTTTTTATATGACGTGTAAAAGAGATTCCGATATCTTTTTTTACAAAATAATATGGGTTCGTTCCCTCTCACAGAGAGGAAGCCTGTAATAAACTTATTTTCTTTCTTTATTTCTTTTCTTTTTCTGTGTCCTAGTTTTGCCATCAACCGGGCATAACTCCACACTTCGGGCTGCTAATGAAAAATTCCAGAAACCCATTAACACTTTGCCCGACCCGGCAATCGAACCCTCATAGCGCTTGCAACCACTAGACCAATGAGGAATGGAGGAATAAGCAAAAAAAAACAAGGAACTGACATAATTATTCACCATGTTCAAAACGCCAAAAAGCAGTGAAAACATACGCCGATACTTTCGGCTCACGTACAGAAGGTTGATTGCAATCAGTCGTAACCACCCTTATTGAATTGCGTCGATTCGGGGCATACACTGTACTCGTTTGAGCACACTGTTTGTACAGGATATTATACCCGGGTGGTTAGCGGGGTTGGTTTGCGGGATGGTGCAACACACTTGAGTTTTTTTTTTTTTGAGGGTATTGCTTCATTGAGTGCCTGTTTATTGCAATACTGCAGAGATAGTAGAGTTACACTAAAGTTACACAATCAAGGTGTTCGTTTTTTTTCTTAAAAACCTCATAATCATCACCCACAAGATTGATTTACATGATCCAGTTTTTCAATACAGTGATTGAATTCAGTAGCACACTGGATCAAATTGAAGATGCTCTATTTTAATCCAGCGGTAGATTCTAAGACCTCTGGATGCTGCACTGGATTGTAAATTACTTAATATCGATCCAGTGTCACTGGATTCCAAATTGAAATACGGGTACAACCTTCTTGATCACTTATTGAGGCGGTCTAAAGAAATGTAAAGAAAGGCGTCAAAAGTAGCTCCGCAAGCCGTCATGTATTTTTTGTTACCGTTTTTCTGGCCATCGTAAATTGCACATCCAGCCCTTCTCATTCCTTGTAACGAGGAGCTAAATTATCTATATCAGATAATTTATCAGCTTTTATTTAGTGGCCCCCACTACGTATAACAATTTGTATACTTTTCTGTATATTCTTAATATTACACTCTGATACTACTGTTCACAGTGTAGTGATATTGTGAAAGTGAAAAGTATCCTTTGATTTTGTTTTGTGGTCTATTTATTCTGGGTTCTTTTCTGTTTGTATTAAAAGTGTTAGCCCCTAGGAGCTGCCTGTGTTGCTCTTGTTGCCGAGTAAACGAATATTTCAAACATTTGAAGCATCGGTTTCGTAGTAAGTAGCTATGGTTAAGAAGAAAGGGTTCGTTCTCATTATGATTGTGTTTCGGAATTCTGGGGTTGATTACCGGTTCAAGCTCCGTTCTTCTATCTCTTATCAACATGAAGTATGCAATTAAATCATTACCTCTCTTCTCATCACATTCTTAAAACAAATACACTTGTTTAAAGAAGTTTGCGGTTGACCTCGAGTTTGGTAAGATGAGCCAGGTAGCAGGGCTATTTGCACAAGGTGTTTCGGTCACAGTATCATCAATCTTCGAAACCTTGACTTCCACTGTTCAGTGTTCACCCATGTTAATTACAACCTCACTAACACACGCTTAACCTGCATCCAATACAAACTCAATATTATGATTTCCGAGCAAATTGTATAAAATCGAATTACAGTAACGAACGAACATCAGTGCCCATTCGTAATTCGTTTTGTAAATCAGCGCCTATCAATTGAATTCCCACAGGATATCGCTGATTTTCTCTTCTTTCGTACAAATTTGAACCTTATTAATAAGCTAATAAGGTGGTTAAGTTTAAGATGGGGTCTCAAAAGATTGGGTTATGGAGTCAATACACTGATTTGGTCTCATTATTGGAAAATGAGATTCGCTATATAAGTGTGTTGGTATCAGTTGCCAAGGGTCTTCTTGTAACACGATTTTTTTCTTGATTCCCTTTATTTAGCAATTAGTGATGTGTATAAATTTGAACATATTATGCACGGCTCTATAGAATATTCCATCTTTCATTTTTTTTGTGGCATCACTTCGAGAAAACGGGAGACACCGTTAAAATTTTGAAGCAGTTTAAATAGCAATACGGCTAACTAAAGCCCCGCGCGCGCGCACGTTCGGTGCGGTACGGGGTTGTGATTATGGCCAAATTGTTCCCGTATCGCACTAGAGACAGAAAATATTGTTTCTCTGAATTACGTAAAAAAAATCCGTTATTTTTTTTCTTCTTTTGAATACACTTGAAGCAAAAGAATGTCGGCAAAATAGGCATTTCTTTTTTTCGTCAACGGGAATTTCATTTTATTACCTCCGCACCGGGGGCAAGAATGATTTACTTTTAAAACTTAACAGAACAACTGTCATGGGCGTCGGGAGCAGGGTGCAAGAGAGTGCACTTGCACCTCCCTGGATTCAAAATAAAATATATCTACTTATGTAGGATTGTAGGTGTAAAAACATTTAGAATTAAAGAAGTATTGAATAACGCCTAACACAATAATAGAGAACTTAACTTATTCGAGGCGAGATCTTAAAATTCTGCAATCTCTCAATTCTAAAGCTTCTGTGCATTAGTCGACAAAGTACCGAACTATTAATTTCTGAAAGTCTAGTCGGTCCTAGGCGGGAGCTAATATTATCGAGCTTGCTTCCTTCGCTCTTGCATCTTATTCATAAGCTTCTTTGTATATATCATCACAGTCCTGTTTCTGTATGAATGTTCAAAATAAACCCATGGTGGTTCTTCTTCTTCCTTCATTATAAGACCTATTAGACCTACGTGTTCAGTATAATAATGCACTGAGAGTACTGCTGCGGCTGCCGTGGCAGATTCGAAAAAGATGTATACATCCCTGATGCCACGTCGCGTGTTCGCAGCAGCAACAACAGTATTCTCAGTGTGTTCGCAGATCGGTGGGATTCCTCGATGTTGCGGAGGTGGATGCAGCTCCACGTCGAATTTTAATTTTTATGTTTATCCGTGTACCTACTAACACTAGATGTTAAATTTTGTTACTAACCCTATGGACTCTGTCCGAAATAAAATTATTCTATTCTATTCTATAACTGGCAAAGTATCTTTAACTTAACCGTTAACTTAAGGACACAACAGACAATACCACCACCAGACAATAGTCCGGGATCCGTTACTTACCATATGTTCAACAAAATAAATGATGACTCCAACCGCAATTTGTGTTGCGCAAGCGCAAACTTACAACCACACGATACGTGCCAATTACTAATTATAGTTACAAAAAACTTTACCCCAGTATTAGGCTGTTTTTTATGATAAATAATAAGATCGCGTGTTAGTATTTTTTGTAATTTTTTTGAGGAAATTGATTACCAATAGATTTTGTGGGGTGGTTTGGTAGCACAAAAAGAGGTGAAACTTGAGTGATGGTGTACTTAAAAGTATATAATTATTATGTTTGCTTTTGTTAGTATCTATCTACTCAAGCGTTTGTATCTACGAGTATACAGCACGCGCATGACGCTTTCTATTTCTAAGAAGAATAGACATAGCTCTTTCCATACAAACTGACATTTCGTTTCTCCATTTTTGACATCGCACCGTAGAAATCTTTCTACAATTTGTCATTTTGTCTTACGTTTCGAAAAATCTTTGTCTAGGTCCTTATAAACGTAGACTATTTCAGAAGAAAGTTTTCTATCCCAAACTGTCAAAATCACACTGAGAACTGACAGTTGTCCAAAGTAGTGAAGACAATTTGATTTTGGAATCCCTTTTTGAAACATTCTACTCGACGGCCGCAAAGTATATACGGTTATCTACAAAATCTTAAAATCATGATTTTACAGAAGAACGTTTTGAATGCAAAATTGTGATAATTAATAGAAGAACACAGCTATCTTCTCCTATTTTACATCATTTAGTTAATAGGGCATTACCAAGGAAATGGTTAGGGCCAATATTACTGTAATATTTTTTGTTCCAAAACACGGAACTTCGTCATTTTAAGAATAATTGTTGTAGTTGTCTTTATACAAGTACAAATAGAGAATCAAACAGAAAAAGTCCTATGACAAAACAAAGAATTCTGAGTCGAATTATGTCAGAGTGAATTTCGTAAAAAGTGCAGTTGACTCATTCTACTTTGCTGCCGTCGTACTGTCTACAGGTACTCATGCTACGCGTGCAGGAAATTACCAAATTCAACGTATTCCATTCGCTACACTTTCCAAAATGCTTTTTTGCTTCCACACTCTAATACAATCGTGTTTATTAATGAAAGACGTTTTACTGTCGAATTCAAATACCAACCTTAGCCAATAAGGGGTTTATTTATAAACATTGCTTAAAGTTAAGACAAGTAAAGACGCGCTTCTCCCAGTCTGCTCCAACTTTCGGTACCTTGGTTTACTCGTGTAAAGCGTTGGCGAAGTAGATCGGGTGGTTAAGCACAGAATTAACACTGGATGGATGAAATGGCGGCAGGTCACGGGAACAATCTGAGACTCCCACATTCCCCTTAAAGTTAAGGGAAAGATTTATAAAACAACGGTTAGGTCTGCTGTCTTGTATGGATCAGAATGTTGAGCCACAAAAGGGATGAATGAAAGGCAAGTGCATGCAACTGAGATGAGATTGCTAAGAAGGATGTGTGGTGTTACATGAATGGATAGAATAAGAAATAATCACATAAGAGGAAGTCTGAAAGTGGCACCGGTGACTGAAAAGTAGTAAGGAAATCAGTTGTCATGGTATGGGCATGTGATGCAGAGGAATGAGGAAAATGTCGTGAGGAAAGTTTTGAGTATGAATGTGGATGGCTATAAGAGTAGGGGAAGACCAAAGAAACCATGGATGGATTGTGTGGAAGATGATATGGATAGAAAGGGGTCGACTACCGAGATGCCGACTAATAGAGAAGTATGGAAGAAAGGCACATGTTGTGCTGATACCAAATAAATTGGGATAATGAGAGGAGAATAATGCTACAAGTTTAGTAATGAATAAGATCTGCTTAACCATACATTTCTTGACGATAAACGTCTCTTAACTTAAGCTTTATAAATGAACCCTTATAATAAATGTGTGACGTCATCTACATTGCCACGTACGAATTAAGGCTTGTGCAGACCAGCGCGACATGTCGCGCGCCGCGACACGAACAATACAATTTCTAAGAAAATTTCACAGTATAACAAAAACCGGTGTCGTGTCGCGCGACAAGTCGCGCTGGTCTGCACAAGCCTTAACGCATCAAAGACCTGACATCACACAAAATCCTGACGTCACACAAATCCTGATCGCGCAAGAAAATTTTACCGTGCGATGAACATATAATATAACTTTCCGACATCGATCGTTGGGCAGTTGCCCGCCAGACACGTCCCCCATCTGGTCAGAGGATCCTCTCTTTTCTATAGAGGATGAGTGAACTTTACACCCTGTTCCTCATGCCACCTCAAATAATGTATAATTATATGTCTAATAATATATAAATATTCACCTTCGAAAAAATACAGTTCACTGTTCATCCAATTTGAGACTTAAGATCTTCGCCAATCAAACACCCCACGACAGTTGGCATAATTCTTATAATCACCTATTTATTGTTTATATTTAAACCAAAACAACGGACAGACCCCATTATCCTTACCACAGCTACAGGAGACAGTTGCTAACAATTATCATGGGGTACAAAAGACCCCATAGTTATGGGAATTAATAGGTCGTCGAGAAATAAAACAGTCTTGTGACAAATGTCGTCGTTTTAAGATGGTTTTATTATTTTCTGTATTGTGTGGGTGAAATAATTATAAGATGCGAAAATAGAATGAAGGTTTAGGGGTCTGTATTATGTTTTTTCATAAGCTGATGAATCAAATGGAGTAGTATAGTATCAAATTAGTGCACATGGTGAGACTACCGTGCCTCGGAAAGGACGTAAACCCAGGTCCTGCTCCTGATCGGCAATCCGACACGGAAGAGATTCCGTGTCGGATTGCCGTCTCATCGGACTATGAGAGTGAGGAAAGAGGCAGTGCACCTGTGTTTTGCACACACTTGCACTATAAGATCTCCTGGGTACGTGACTAGTCTCCGTTGAGATTTGCTACCGTGAGTCAAGTTCGGTCATTCCTATAATATTAGGAATGACGCCTTGAAAAAATTACTGATAGTAAACTGAAGTGCCTGGAAGATGGCCATGTCTGCTGAAGATCCTGTTTGGTGGAGACAAGTGCAATGAGACCACGAATCGCCTAACATATTTCAAGACGCGTTTGTAGCTTGGTAGGCGCATCGACAACCCATAGAAGCTTTCTGAGTTTGGTAGAGAACCTGTGGGGTAAATGTGTAAGACTCACAATCCCAATACCATTTATTTTGACAATTCAACAATATTCATTGCATAATTACATTGTCGAGCAGATGATTTTTAAAACAAATGCAGCAATGTATTAGGAATTACCTTCAAAATTTTGCGGATTGTGATCTACTTATCACAATCTGAAAAAAATCACTTTCTAAAGTGTGAAAAAAATATGCCTAGTGGTCTTTGATAAGACGATCGAATCCAATGATCCAGTAATGTTATTAATATCAATCAAAATCTGTATACAATCGGAAGACAACATTTGTAATCGGAAAGTCGTCCTTTCTTTTTCTTAAGTCCATAATACGGTGGTTTCTTTCTTTATTCCTATGTTGTCAAATCTACTCTATAATTTGCAAATCTGATTAAAAACTAACAATTACCAGAACACACAAAAACAGATGAAAACCACAGATTCTTTATATTATAACAACAACACAATGACGACATGTTGCAAACGGGAGCTCACAAATTAATTTCTTACCAATCACCAACTTATTTTATACACACTGACAACTGAAAGCATTTCGAAAATAGACCCTGTGAATTTTACAATAAGGTTTGAGAGTGAAAATTTCAGGTATAAAAATAAAGTAGTATTTCTCAAAGTTACAAATCGGTCGAAATCGGTTGAAAAGGTCCGTTTTTTGTCAATTATTGGGGCTCATTAGGGCGCTTTGAGAGGATGTGGTCCAGTGATGATGCTTCGTGATCATTGTATCGTCACTCCGTGTCACAGGCGGCTTGTTTGAGGTGCACGCGATGGTTTGAGGTGACCCTTGCTTGATGTCAGGTGGTTATTATTACCTACATAAAGGAAGATAAATATTTAAAAAAAATGGAATCATGGTCTGCCTAGCCTTTTCTCAATTATTTTGGAGTCAGCTTCCAGTCTTTAAACCGGATGCTAACTAGAATAATCCAAGTAGCGACGGATATTCGAATCCATCTTTAGTAGAAGTACGTAGATACAATTCTGCAATTAGGATAACGTGTGTGATTGTGGCATTATGATTGCATATAAAATGTGCTCGATTTTTCAACATTTGAATAGATACAAATTCTTGGGTGTATTGCCAGAAAATTAATTTGCAAAAGAAATCATCGTCAGTAATCTTTAATTGTGTGATAGATTTTACATAAGTACATTCCATATCTTCAAATTGTAAGTATGCTCCTATATGACTCTTTTAACCTAAAAACCAGTAAGTGATTCCCATCTGAACATCTCAATCAACACAATATAGGATCTTTTAACTTTCTTTACTTAGTATGCAAATATTGACAAGGCTCTACGGGGCGGGGGGCGTTACAAAGGGCGCCGCTTCCTTTGATCTCACCGCTCTCACCTGTGCCACGAAGATTTATCACTGGCGTCTTCCACAAACGTATTGTGCGGGGACAACCGTCTTTATTGGGAGCAAAAACACTGATGAATGGGTTTTCGGGTACTCAAGCTGTAGGTTCGCGTTTTGGTTATCCATTAATTTGGAAGTACTCGTGTATGGAGAAGGGCTGTACCTATTTGAATTTGGGAGACTATTGTTTCGACTGTCATTTGTTTTTGGATTGTTGAAATTGGAATCTGAAGTTATGTTAGTGAATTTGGTGCTCGTCAAGTTGTTACTGCTGAATGAATTTTGATGTTTTCTAGCGGCCGCGACTTACGAGTCCTAGGTTCGAACCCAGATAGGCGCTTTACTTTGTGTACATTATTTTATCACCACTGCTCTCAAAACGGTGAAGGACAACATCGTGAGGAAACCGGCATGTCCTAGTACCAAAAATTCGAAGACATGTGACATCTACCAACCCGCACTAGGCTCGCGTGGTGGATTACGGCCCACTACCTCTCACCGAGAGGCCTGTGTTCCAGCAGTGGGAACACAGTGGTTGAAAAATTATGATGGATATAGTTAATGCTGGCAGTGCGGTGTTTCTACCGATTCTCCTAAGACTGTAGGAGTGTTGAGTTATGATAATTTCATAACTTAAAAAGCCAAATTAATAGAACCCGGAGCTAGATTTCGGTCGATTTAAAGATACAGAAGCACATACAAATCTCACAATTTCTGATCCTACCAACAAAAAAGTGGCTCCTACCAACAAAAATCAAAAGCTTACACATACATCACTAACCAAAACGAATGTCAACCGTACAGTTTCCCCTAAAATACTTTAATCCAACAATACATACATCCCATTCATTCATTCGGTCCCCCGACAATCATTCGGTCAATTTGACAATGGCAGCTGGACCCCTGTTTTGAAAATATTTGCTTGTGGACCAAACAATTTGATGTAAGTGGTTCCTACCGAAATGAAATGAATGATATGAATTGAATAATGTATCCTGTGACAATTATTTTAAATTCTGGGATGGATTGATCCTGTTGTAAATGTCTGGGTGTCTTAAAAATGTTGATGGGTTGTTTGTTGAAGTGGTGAGCAATGGGATTAGTCTTAAAGAAACGGTTGCTTAAAGTCTAAAGAACCCTGGCAATGTTACCAAAATGATAGGATATCTACTGATACCATCCATTTATTTTATTTTATTTTGTTACCTATTTATGTATAATTCATTAAGTTAAGTAGTTAAGTAGGTATGGTTGAGCTAAATGGTGCTGATGCATGCGTCATGTTCGTGAACGGGCGCCGTCAGTGGGGACTGGTCATCTCTTAGCTGCCACGGCTTATTTGAATTGTTTTTGATTTTATTTTTATTACTGACGCTTTTAACGTGCACGTCTTTTTACATTGTTCTCACATGTATAATTACAAAAATGGATGATGTAACCAATTTTTTGTGAAAATATTCTGATTGAAAAGAGTGTCCGTGGAGTTTCTTGCCCGTTCTTCTCCATAGGAACCTACTACGCGTTGGAATGGGCAACTAGCTTCATATTTCTGACTGACCGACCCCTTGACAATTCAAAAGTACCTGTAATTGGTTTATTTGAAATAAATGCTTTGAGTTTGAGTTTGAGTTTTGAGTTTTGAGTAGCTGTCGCAAAAGAAAACAATTTTTATTTCTTTATTTTGTTTTTATGTGTGAAGTAACATACGATCAGAGAGACGTTTTTACTTCTTAAACACCGACAATCTCCATTACCATTTCTACCATTCTATATCGTAAATCACTCACGCTTTTGTGGTAAGCAGAGTTCCAAGTCCCAACGCATCTCCTTCAACCGTCACATCATTGTCACGACTCTGACCCGAGATGACCCGCGCTGATATAGCCCTTATTACAACAGTATAAGAGCTATAATTGGGCAAAAGAATTGCTGCGTCGTGACGCACTTTTTGGGAGACGGACGACGAAATCTCAGATTTTGGTTTCTGATAAGTTTTGTACTTGTATGAATATTGTTCATTCACTTAGGTAGGTACTTACCTTTTACTTCAGTCTATTGCAATAGGTACCTATAGTTTTCAGTATCTTCGAAAATTACAGACACTTTATTTTCAATCTTGTGCAACTTGATAAAGGCTTGTGCAGACCAGCGCGACTTGTCGCGCGACGCGACACGAACAATACAATTTCTAAGAAAACTTCACAGTATAACAATAACCGGTGTCGCGTCGCGTGACAAGTCGCGCTGGTGTGCACAAGCCTTAATACAGGTAAATTAAATCTAAGCTCCATTATAAAACGGCCATAAATAAGAATATTTTGTAACTGGGCTTTAAGTTTTTTGTAGGCATATTTTATATCAAATCAAATCAAATCAATTGTTTATTTGCTAGAAATACATTGTTTTGGTACAGGTGAGTTCTTATAACCTAAGTGTCATTGTATTCTGCCTGGAAGCAAGCGTGCAAATTTGTTATTAAGTTATCATACATTCTTATTTTATTAGTATTATTATTAAATACTATTACCATGCATACATTCACAATTTTATTTATATTAATTTAATTTTTAATTTTATGTTCCATAAATTCCTTAAAACTATAAAAACAACACTCTAAAAGCTATTCTGTTAATTTTGTCTTGAACACGTTACCCTGCAATAATTTTAAATCATTTGCTAAGTTATTATAAATTAAAACACACATATTAAAAACATTTTTCTTATAGATATCCTTATGACTGGGTGGCTGATACAGTAGGTTGTGTTGTGTGTTTAGCCCTTTTTTGTCTAGTTAGGACCTCACTACGTTATTTATAGTAGTGCATGTGTCTTTTTGTGAAGATAAGTTATCTTTTATATACATACAAGGTACTTATTGGAAGAATTTCACAGTTTTGAAATAATGGTTTACAGCTATCTAGGAACCAACCCGGATGCATCGTTTTTGAATTTTAAAAACTCTGTCGGTATCGGTCGAGTTGCCCCACATTATTAATCCATAGCTCAGTACAGATGACACATAACCATGGTAAGCTGAAAGTTATTTTTTTTAACGCAAACACAAACCTATCAAGTTTCTGAAAATTTACTCAATATGACTTTTCCAATTTAGATGTTTATCTACATTAATTCCTAGAAATTTTAAGTCGTCTACTTGTTCTACTTTTTTATCTTTAAAAATAATATCTAAAGTTAATTGTTTTGTATTCAATCTGCCTAGCCTTTTCCCAACTATGTTGGGGTCGGCTTCCAGTGTAACCGGATGCAGCTGAATACCAGTATTTTACATGGAACGACTGCCTATCTGACCTCCACAACCCAGTAACTGGGTAATACGATACCCCTTGGTAAGACTGGTGTCAGACTTTCGGGCTCCTGACGACTCGTAACGACTGTCAAAGATCCACGAATGACAGCCGGGACCAACAGCTTTGTATTGTAGGAGGTAAATTCGATTAATTTTGTTTTGCTAATGTTTATGTTCAAATTATTATTTTCCATCCAGCTTACTATATCTGATACATACTTACTTTTTATAATAATTGTAGTTTCATCTGCAAAAAGAATACAATTCTGCAAAGTGGGTATAGGTAAGTACCCTAACAAAAATTACTCAAACTGAACAGATTCCAATTCTCCATAACTACTGCTGGTCCTGCTCCATGGGACAATTTAGAGTCTAGACAAAACCAAACTGGTTGCTTATTTAATTATGTATTTGTTATTTTTTATAACACTGATTTTACATTCTGTGATTTCTTGAACTCACACACTGACTTATTAGTATTACTTGTTAAAATGTTAGGAATATCGTATAATTTTATAATGTTTGTAAATATGTGAGCACCATGTATCTATCACATAATTAATTTATCTGTATTTGCTTTATTTTTCATTCTTTTTTACCTATCGTGGTATAGTAATCTTATTCTAGGAGATCTTCACATATAATTATATAATTAATGTACCTATACAAAATATTGTAAAAACATTTTAAAAGAGTAACGGTGGAGTTTCTTGCCCATTCTTCTCCATACGAAAACTACATTTTGGAAGGGGCGACTAGAATCAATTCTATTTTTTTGTAAAATTGACGTTCATAAGTGCCTTTTATGTGCCTAAATAAATAATAATAATACCAGCCTGTTACTGTCCCACTGCCGGGCAAAGGCCTCATCTCATGCAGAGAAGAGCCTGCCTGCCTGAAGTGTCTTTTATGTGCCTAATTGAAATAAATTGTTTGACTTTGGTTACTTCCTTTAGGACGTGCGTTAGTTCAGTTATACGTTGTATTTCAATTTTTTTTTCTCATATCTTAGACAGACCGGAGACCTTATTAATCTTTTTCACAATATTGTATTGAGAAAAGGATTAATATAGTCTGAAACAAAATTCATCAATTTCATAACATTTCAGTTGACTAGTACGTGCTACTCGCACATAGATGGCGGTAAGTACGCGTGAACTTGAATAAAGTTTAGTATAGTAGCGACATCTAGTGATAAGTAGAAGCGATATTCACAGAGAAAAATGCGTAGACTAGCCAATTTTGATGAGGTATCGAAATTAATAGGACCAAGTGGACCAACAAGGGTAGATACAAGCTTATGTTTTTATTTATTATAAATCTATAACTGCTTTTTGTAATTTTTCAATGATAGCAATTGGAAACATACTTAGGAAGGTAAGTGGTATTATAGGTACTACCTACGTTTACTTATGCCTGCCAGCCTCATGATGTATATTTTCTTAAATTTGTTATTCAAAATGTTACTCAATCAACATTGCACCCTTTGAGCCGTTGCGGGTAGTCAGAAGCCCAAAAGTCTGACAACCATTCTGGTCAAGGGGTAGATATCGTGTTACCCAGTAACTGGGTTGCACCCTTTGAGCCGTTATAGTCAGAAGCCCAAAAGTCTGACAAACAGTTTTTTTTTTTTTTTTTGAGGTTGGGAAATCATCAAATGACTTCTCCCGCTCTGGGCAGAGCGAGAGGGTGTGTCAGACTTTTACTGACTAAAACCCACCCGTGTTCCTTCCATTGCCTGTGTGCCGGGGCTGCGATATCCCTTTCAGACAAACCCGCAACCCCAGCAGGCATTGGTCTTGCGACCCCGTCGGTTGGTGCTGACATCTCTTTGAGGCGCGCGTAAAACACAACGCGCCGTCGACACGGGCCTGGTCCTTATCGGACGGCGAGCTGCCCATTGCTCACCGTCCGCAAGCCCGCGCCTACGGTGGCCGGAAGTCGGTTCTCGACTCCCGACGCCCGGGGCGTCTCCTGCGGCAACTAGGGCCGCGAGGGCGTGCAGCTTGCATCTCCCTCGCGCGCTCCGCCTCCTCCTTCGCGAATATAACTGCTTCGCAGAAGGAGGTGACAGCCTCCCATGCACTCTCGCTCCGAACCATGGCCTCAACCAGGGCCGGACGCGAGAGATCGCTGCCGCCGATCACCTCCGTGAGGACACGGCGGTGCTCCGCCCAAGCCGGGCAGACCTCCACCGTATGCTCCACCGTGTTCTCCGGGCGATCCACACAGTGGTGACACCCGGGCGTTTCCTCCCGCCTTATGCGGAACAGGAACCTCCCGAAACAGCCGTGTCCGGTGAGGACCTGCGTCAGGCGGAAGGTGAGGACGCCATGGCGCCTCTCAAGCCACTCCTCAAAGAGGGAACTTATCGCCACAATTGTGGCGTGCCCATGACAACCAGTCTTGCCAAGGAGTAGATATCGTGTTACCCAGTAACTGGGTTGCACTCTTTGAGCCGTTACGGGTAGTCAGAAGCCCGACAGTCTGACAATCAGTCTTGCCAAGGGATAGATATCGTGTTACCCAGTAACTGGGTTGCACCTTTTGAGCCGTTATAGTCAGAAGCCCAAAAGTCTGACAACCAGTCTTGCCAAGGGGTAGATATCGTGTTACCCAGTAACTGGGTTGCACTCTTTGAGCCGTTACGGGTAGTCAGAAGCCCAAAAATCTGACAACCAGTCTTGCCAAGGGGTAGATATCGTGTTAACCAGTAACTGGGTTGTGGAGGCAGTCGCGCCATGTGGAATACCGATATTTAGCTGAATCCAGTCAGACTGGAAGCTGACCTCAACATAGTTGGGAAAGGCTAGGTAGAAGATGATGATCCTCGACTGCCTCATTGATATTGATCTAGTGGTCTCAAGTGGTACTGCTGAGCATGAGGTCCCGGGTTCGATTCCCAGGTCGGGCAAGGTGTTATTGGGTTTTTCCATCTGGAATTTCTCAGTAGTAGCCCGGAGTCTGGATTTGTGCCCGGTTGATGGCAATAGGCTCGCCCCCTATTACATGGGACTTAAACATAACTGGCGACATGTGGGTGTACTATAGGTACGCCTCTGCCTAACCCATCGGGGAAACAAAGCGCGATGTTATGTTATGTATTATCAATTAATAATAATGATGAAAACGATAAACTATTATTATTATGATCAAACAACAAAATATAAAATAATAAGGTGATCTTACTAATAATTAATACTATAATGACTTGTGTTAATTTGATAAACTATTGAACTTAAAACTAAGTCACACTAGACTTAGTACTTAGAAGTAAGACCGAATACTGTAAACATATACATAGGTACTTCATTTTAATTCCTATATTTAGTAAACAAGCATGTTTTGCCTTGTATTTCCAGTAATATCACATAATAATTATTATTTTGAATTATCACAAATATTATTGTTTATTAAAATGACGAGCAGTGTTGCTTGTTACACATAATTAAGAGCGTTTATTCTGTGGTTTATTCAGAAAGTGGGCAACGTCGCAAATAGATGTCAAATATTTCGCTGTTTTTATTAATTTTGCAATATTACTGTATCGAAATACGAAATGTGGCTAACTCGCGAACTAGAATAGCAATTATAACACTGAATTTGATGTTGTAACCGTTTTAGGTGTAAAAAAGGCATTTGAAAAGTTTCCAAATACTTTTTTTACATCTAAAACTAAATATTCGGTGTTAAGATATTAATTGCGACGTTGCCAACTTTTAGGATAAGCCCTCTTAAGGCGCGGACACATTTGATTTTCGATTACGGGTTAGTGTAGAGCACCCTGTAAAGTAATGATTGTAATGCTGTCTCACAATATTTGGTAAGAGTAAATCCATTCAAACAAATAATTTCAAAAAATAACGTAGCAACCTACTTAATTTCGAAATAAAAACTTCCTGCAATTTGAAATTCTTCAAGCCTCCCTGAACATGAGCAGAGTTTAAACTCCTCTTTATTCAACCCAAAGTTGTTTTTCGACTTTCACGCTAACATAATCAACCCACTGTTGGGACAAAGGCCTCCTCTCTGTGAGAGGGAGTTGGCCATAATCTATCACGAGTGACGAGTGCGGGTTGTTAGATGTCACATGTCTTCGAATGTATGGTTCTAGAACATGCCGGTTTCCTCACGATGTTTTCCTTCACCGTTTTGAGAGTAGTGGTGATGAAATAATTTACACAAAGTAAAACGCATGTCAGGGTTCGAACCTAACGACCTACAACTCGTAAGTCGGGGCCACCACTCGGCCACCACTGTTCCTGTCGCAGCCGACTTCTACACAGATAGATTTAATATAAAATAAAATTATAAAAGGCCAATTTGAAGAAGACTTCGTCGTTACATCAAATTCCAAAAAAATACAGGCTTGCTCCATTTTTTGTGTGCGTCATTTGTTGATGATATTATTTTTATTGAAATAGGTACTTTATCTTCTGGCGACGAAACAAAAGCTTATCACTGTGCGTCAACTATAAAGAGTCCCACATGCCCACATCACATGCATAGAGCATTTCTAAGCGTAAGTAATTGTTCATTTAACTGAACAAATATTACTTATGATTAGAAACATCACCTACTTACATTGTGAACGGCTTTATGAGTAGAGGAAGACCAAATAAACGATGAAGGGACTGCGTGAAAGACTGAAAGATGAAATGGCTAGAAAGGGCGTGACTAGGTACTGAGATGGTGACTAATAGAGAAGGATGCAAGAAGAAGACAACAAGCGCCGGCCCCAAATAAATTGGGAGAAGGGCAGGAGAATAATGATAAATCGGGGGATGAATTGCCATGAGTGCATACTTCAATGGTACATCTGGCAGACCCTGGGCAGTCAGGCCCGCTACCTCCTTGCTGACTAGCTAATATTTTAACATCAGGGGCCGTATTATCACGTATTAATGCCACCATCTTTCCAGTCTGATAGAGAAACAGAGCTATACAAGGCCGATAGCACTATCCTGTTTTCACAGTGGAATAATGATGGCATATTAGAGAGACTGATGATGATTCGGGGGACGAATTGCCACGAGTGCGATACTTCACATACTAACGCTATGGTCTCCTATAAATGCCGTCGGTCGCACACAGCGTCACGCCGTACGCAACGTCACGATGCTTACTACAGAAATGTACAGTTGTGATCTCTAACACACGCCATCGTCGGCGTCTTGATGCGTTCAGACGTCAATCGGAACGTTGACGCTGACGTCAGACGTCGCATATAGCATAAAATAGGATCAAAGCCAAAAGAAAAGAGAAATGTGAAGCGAATAATTTTTCAAAATTAAATAAAAATGCTTCGTCCTCTGAGTTTTACTAGAGTAGGGATAACTATAGCTGTGATAGGTAGTCATAGCGACTTCCGGATGCCAATGATGATGAAAGAAGAAGAAACAATGAATGGACTGTGTGAAAGATGATATGGCCACAAAGGAGGTGACTACCAAGATAAAGACTAATAGAAAGAAAGAAAAAAAATAAAAGAAAGAAAATACGTTTATTTGCGGTAGGTACACATGACGCAAGGTAAGAACAAAACACGAAAATAAACAATTTGGGGGAAAACATGCGTCACAACCACGCAAAACGGGCCATCGCTCAGCATAATACAAATACATTTTTTTTTTTTTTCACAAGTTATTTACTACATCTAGTGGTTGAAGTGACCTTTTAGACAAAAATTGCCTGTGTTAGGACACTTATAATGCTGCGACCCTATGCGAGACAGAGTCCCAGCGCTGGTTTTCAGCGACAGCCGGCGTTGACGTTATGACGTCAACCGGTGCAGCATAATATAGTAAAATAACAAAAATAAAATTAATAAATACAATACTTAGACCTAAATGTTTATATAAAATATAATATAAAAAATGGTAACATTTCGTACCGTCGGCGACTCACGCGCCGTAGACTTAATGCAGTCTGTGCGCGCAGCTGTCATAAAAACGGTTTGTTTGACGTTTTGACATTATTGGAAGTAATAGATAAGTATGGAAGGCCGACCCCAAATAAATGGGGATAAGGGCAGGAGAATAATGATAAATCGGGGGATGAATTGCCATGAGTGCATACTTCAATGGTACATCTGGCAGACCCTGGGCAGTCAGGCCCGCTACCTCCTTGCTGACTAGCTAATATTTTAACATCAGGGGCCGTATTATCACGTATTAATGCCACCATCTTTCCAGTCTGATAGAGAAACAGAGCTATACAAGGCCGATAACACTATCCTGTTTTCACAGTGGAATAATGATGGCATATTACGGCCCCTGGTATCTTTGGAAACCGGTATGTCCTTGGACCACACATTCTAAACCATAATGAGATATTCACCAACCCGCACTAGGCCCGCGTGGTGGATTATGGCCGAGTCTCTCTCACAGAGAGGAGGCTTGTGTCTCCAGTGGGAATATTATAGGCTAATAATACGTATGAGGATTCCTGCTGGTAGTTTGTGTCGATAGGATGGAGAAGAAGTAGAAGGACCTCGATATGGAATAAGTTGTGCTAGTGCAACTATTTTCCGTGCCCGGGAAAACATTGTCATGATCATCATGATGATGATAATGAACAGCGATGAAAAGGTCAGGAGCTTGCATGTGGAACACTGAACTTATCGCATCAGGTAACGATTTAAGGCGTATGCAGACCAGTGCGACTTGTCGCGCGACGCGACACCGATTATTGTTATACTGTGAAGTTTTCTAAGAAATTGTATTGTTCGTGTCGCGTCGCGCGACAAGTCGCGCTGGTCTGTACAAGCCTTTAAAGCGATCGTAGCTAGGTCCCTTCTGACATAGCCGAGCCTTCTCAGCCTTTTCAGGCTTTTAGCTTGGTACAGGAAAAAACAACGAAAACTGTATTAAATAAATTATAATTATCATAATATTACACGCCAAAATAGGTAAGTACATCTTGTAACTTAAAACATAAACATATAGTGACGTATTTATAAGGAAAATAACAAGAAAAATAGTTATCTTTTCTTACAACAGAATACCTACATCACTCACTTAACCTACTATGAACAGAGCAGTAATAAGTAGGTAATAATCTACATGATCTTTCACAATTCTAAAATCAAACACGTACACTATCTGATAAAGATACATCAGAAATCACATCTTTCACAAACTTATCCCATCGATCGTTAAAAACCTTGAAAAGTCTCGCTTTACCTTCATCCTCCAACGCGCTATACGTTATAGAGTTGAGAGCAAGTTGTTTCAGTAATCTCAAACCAGCATGTTTACTTGCAACTCCCATGAATGCCACAAAAAAGTCATGAGACACTGGCTCTGCACTCCACGCACCAGGGTCATCACTGGACAATACTACAGGAAGACCCAAAGCTAAATATGAAGCTAAGGGATGATTCCTTACATCGTGCACTAAGGATAACACCACATTTGATATCACATTCACTTCCAAAGCAATATTTTTTTTGATAACAGCTGACATCAGACTCGGGTGCTTCGTCAAAGCGTAGCCGTGTCCTATCCTCTTTGAACCTAAAAGAATTGCATCGACTAAATTCTCGTCTGCTGAGGTTCCTAACCAAGCAGTCTCTCCAGCGTGTAGATAGAAGTTTATCTCGTCTTTAGCCTCAGATAATACAGGAAGGAAATCAGTTAATGGTTTTCCAGTATCTTCTTGTCCGACAAAGTCGAATCCTGCTATCATGTCTGGCATTTCTGCTTTAAGTCTTCTTGTTATATTCAAAGCTTCTCGCGCCTGATCGATGCTTTGAGTCCTGCTTTGTGTTATTATCAGTTTTACACCGATGAAGTCTGGATGCTCCAAGATAAACTTATTAGTAACGTTCTTATAGAGTTCTACTAAATACTTCTTGTCGTGTTTTGTGCCATCCAGTTCGTATAAGCTGTACAAACCCATACGGATCTCTATATACATAATGTTGTCATTGTAATACTGCTTCAATGTTTCATAACAATATTTTTCTCTTACCGGTCTGTAAGCAATCAAAGACCCGATGGCGTGATTAACTTTGTGAAATCTCTCCCAAACTGTGTTGATGTCTACAAAGTCATAATCTTCTCCGTCATCTTTGTAAAGTGTGAAATAGTTCTTCAATTGTGAATCAAAAGCGCCTGGATTGCCGGAAGTATTCCTGAGATCACTAACAAGAGCCCACTTAGACAAACAGGGTTGGTTGGGGGTCGTCTGTGAGAAATGTAAGTTTAAACCGTCGTTTTCGTAACACGCATATAAATGGTCTTCATACGTCAACTGCACTAGAATATCTGGGTGTAACATTAAAGTACTATGCACGTGTAACAATGCACCTTTCGGCATTCGTTTGATTATTTGATACACCTTCGACCTTTCGATATTGTTCTTATATGAAAAGTATTGTTTGGAGAAGTCGAAATGTTGAGGCATCATCTTCCATCTCATTAAGATATTGTTTGCTATCGTTTCATTTGCGTTTAAATGTTGTTTCCCGCCTACAGCTGTGAGTGTTTCTTCCTCCAATAAAGCTATTCTTTCTCTATTGTAGTTGTCTGTGATGATTCTTGCTTCAAGTGTGAGAAAGAGACACACGATAGTGAAAACGATTAATTTGTCCATGTCTGTTTGTAAGCGTTTCATCAGTATGTGTTCGCTCCTCGACCGACACAATTTAACTGTGGTCATAGCTGATAATAAAATTACTTCACATTATCGTATCAGCTGTTTTTATGATGCGGAGCGTCAGAGGTCACCGCTTGACAGATTATCTCTTTGGATACCTAGTCCTACTAATATTATAAATGTCAAAGTTTGTATGTTTGGATGTTTGTTACTTAATCCCGCAAAAACTGCAGAACGGATTTTGATTTTGGCACACAAATAGTTTATAGCCTGGATTAATACATATAGGATACATAAATCCCGATAGTACGTTCCCGTAGGATAATTTCCGACCTCCACAGGGGCGAAGCCGCGGGCAAAAGCTAGTATTTTCATAATTTGCGGGTGGTAAAAAAAATGTATAACTAAAACATTCCTTTGAGGTGTTTTTACCAACAGTACCTAAGCTATCTCAAGATATGCTATTCTTCCTTAGAATGGTGACGTAATTATAATATTGTAGAGTGTCGTGGAAACTGAATATTTTATGACAGGAACTGGGCGCCTACAACCACCTCTAAAGCAGTATTATTTTATGACAGGAACTGGGCGCCTACAACCACCTCTAAAGCAATATTATTTTAATATTACTTTAGTGTGGGAAAGAGATGAAGCTCTACAGGACGTATGGCTCCACCTCTTTCCCCCACTGAAGTAAGATTAAAATAATGCTGCTTTAGAGGTGGTGGTAGGCCCCGTGGACTATTTTGGACTGGACTGTTTTCGTTTTTTAGTGCTGTAGCATATTTGTAACAACAATTCAATTGCAAGGCTATAGCCAGCCGTAACCTACTTTCCGTAGGGTGGCAATGGCGCTCGCGGCGCCTCAAGTAGCATTCAACGGAACTTGAGTGACCACTGGACCACTACGGACACAATCATGTTACACTGTGTGAAGTATGCGGAAATTTTACTAGATGGCGCTGATGACAGTGTGTATTTTTTTTATAATGAAGCTTCGATCAATGAATGGCATTGCCCATCTTGTATTTATATCCAACTTTAAATAAAAGACGTTGATTATGTTGTTGAGTAAGTTTCTAAGTATTTCAAAGTAAGTAAGTACTTCGTTGGTCCACCGACGAGGTAGTTTATACGTTCGTAGAACACTGCATAAAATACTCAGTACAGACTGTTTTTCACAAACATACGCTAGTTCTAATTATTACATCTATGGTCAGAAACCGATAATTGAGATTTGCACCAAGATTGTATTTTCAAAACTATTTCCTACAAGCTATTTCGCTCTTGCACTTTAACTTGTGTGCTCTCCTAACTAACTCTTGACACTTCTAAAATGTAGTTAATGTATTTTGAGTTCTTTACAATAGGGATGTTGACTGGGGAAAAAAACTACTTACTCCGTCAGTCAGATAATAAAATATACGACAATTCAGATTTGAGGTCAATGAGGGAAATAGGGATGCTGACAATTTTTTTTTGACCATTAGTTAGATTATTAAAAAATATTAGACATGTATCGTACCGCCGCCGCTTGGCGGTGGCGGCGCGCTAGCGACATAAACAAACTTATACACAACGAACAGAACGACATACGACATACACAAAGTAGTTCCTTTGTTCAAATCCGGTGATAGTAACGAACCCAACAATTATAGGCCTGTGTCAATTCTGCCAGTTCTCAGCAAGGTGTTTGAAAAGTTGATGCTCAATCAAATGTTACGTCACTTTAATAAGAATTCCATCTTTCATGAACAACAGTACGGTTTCACCAAAGGGCGTTGTACCACTGACGCTGGTGTCACCCTCATAAAGAACATTTTTAACGCCTGGGAAGAAGCACAAGATGCCACTGGAATCTTTTGCGACTTCTCGAAGGCGTTCGATTGCGTAGACCATGAAACACTTCAGCTGAAACTGGAGCACTATGGGATTAGGAATTCAGCTCTTGATTTACTAAGATCATACCTGAAAGATAGAAAAGTTCAAGTAAACGATGTAAACTCATTGGGGTCTGAAATGGCAATGGGCGTTCCTCAGGGTTCGATATTGTGTCCATTCCTCTTTTCAGTTTATATTAATGATTTACGACAATTACTTCAAAATCAACCTAAGATGGTGTTATTTGCAGATGACACATCGTTGATCTTTAAAATAAACCGATGGTCACAAAATCTTGACGACGTTAACAGCTCTATTCTTCAAGTCCAAGATTGGTTTACGGTAAATAATTTGGTACTAAATAAAAAAAAAAAACAAATGCATTAGATTTAAATTACCTAATGTTAGAAGTAGCGAATGTGACATCGTATTGAATGGAGAAAGTCTAGAATTGATTAATCAAACGGTTTTCCTAGGAATCACGCTAGACGAGAAATTACAATGGGGACCTCATATAACATCTCTTGCGGGGCAGCTAAGCTCGGCTGCTTATGCTGTTAGAAAGATACGACAGTTAACAGATGTAGAAACTGCGCGTTTGGTCTATTTTAGCTACTTCCACAGTATTATGTCGTATGGCATTTTACTGTGGGGTCGGGCTGCTGACATTGAAATAATAATATATTTTATACTTTTATAAAAAATATTTTACAAAAGAGAGCTGTCAGAGCCATTTATAATCTACATCGTCGCGAATCTCTCAGGGAACTATTTAAAAAGATTAATATTATGACGGTTCCTTGCCAATTCATTTATGAAAATATTATGTATGTAAGAAAAAATCTACATCTTTATAATAAAATAAGTGATAGACATAATTTTAATACTAGAAATAAAGATAAAATAGATCAACCATTTTTCAGATTATCTAAAGTACATATATCTTTTATGGGGTACTGTGTTAAATGTTACAATAAAATACCTTGTGATATATTACAATTAAATGAAAGAAAATTTAAAACTCATATTAAAAGAACACTTTGTAAACAAGCATATTACAAATTAGAGGATTATATCCAAGATAAGAATGCTTGGAAACATGCTGGTCCTGCTCCATAGGACAATTTAGAGTCTTGACAAAATCAAACTGGTTGCTTATTTAATTATGTATTTGTTATTTTTTATAACACTGCTTTTACATTCTGTGATTTCTTGAACTCACACACTGACTTATTAGTATTACTTGTTAAAATGTTAGGAATATCGTATAATTTTACAATGTTTGTAAATATGTGAGCACCATGTATCTATCACATAATTAATTTATCTGTAATTGCTTTATTTTTCATTCTTTTTTACCTATCGTGGTATAGTAATCTTATTCTAGATGCATCGTCTTCACATATAATTATATAATTAATGTATACAAAATATTGTAAAAACATTTTAAAAGAGTAACAACGGTGGAGTTTCTTGCCCATTCTTCTCCATACGAAAACTACCTTTTGGAAGGGGCGAGTAGAATCAATTCTATTTTTTGTAAAATTGACGTTCATAAGTGCCTTTTATGTGCCTAATTGAAATAAATTGTTTGACTTTTGACTTTGACTTTTTGATTTGGCCGCTAATTCCAGTTGTTGTATTTTTTTTACAGCTAGTTGCGTGCTAACGGCTAGGCCGCTGCCGAATCGTCCCGCCCCGCGCTGCCGCTTCGCTGTCGCAAATTTCGTGCCTACGTAAATACCCTGCAGGATCGAAACCGACCGAACTCAGCAGTCGTGCCTTTGCGACCACTACATTAACGAGGCGGTCTATAAGTTCGTAGAAATCTGGCTATACTCAGAACACACTGTTTGTCATAATTTTCTGGAAATGTTTACAGTCATTTTAGACTTACAAATTATTATTCACTAATACTGATACAATTCTCGTAAACTCGGCGAATTGGTAATTATTATCCGGGTCAGAGTTCATTGCCACTAGCTAGAATAGATAGGTAGGGTAATGGAAACAATTAATGTAATAGCGTTTTCACAAAACCGTTACAATTTCTGCATGGGAACTGAAAAAAATTGCATCGATATGGAGCGACGACATCATTTGACACGAGAAGAGATGATGAGAGTCGTCGGGATGTTGCAAGCTGGTTCCACAGGCAACGTACTGTGGATGTCGCTATTGGCTCTACACAGAGCGTCATAAGCCGCCTCTGGACACGCTATCGTATCACGGGCAGCGTGGCCGAACGACATGGAGGACAATCTCGCATCACCTCTCGCAGACAGGACCGGTACATCAAAAATACTGCTCGACGGAATCATACCATGACCACCATGATGTTGGCTACGAGGCTCCACAGCTTTTCAGGCTTGCTGATAAGCGACTAAACCATCCGAAATCGTTCGTGAAGTGGGTCTGCGTTCCCGAAGGCCGCTGAAAGTTCCACCTATAGCATCCCGCAATCGTAGGGCCCGTTTACAATGGGCTCACGAACACAGAAATTGGGAGGAAGAAGACTGACGTTGTGTATGCTATTCCGATGAATTTCGTTTCGGTATGAGGCCGGATACAAGACGTACTCGAGTTTGAAGGACCTCTGGACGTCAAGAATGTTTGAAATTTTGTCAGGAAGTCCATTCATATGGAGGGGGAACAATAATAGTTTGGGCCAATATTTGGATCGGTAGACGAACCGATCTCATTTGGATCACGGGCAACCTCAATTCTCAGATTTATGCGAAGAGGATTGTTTCAGACGTTATCATCCCTTTGCGAAGCCGGTTGGGTGATTATTTTCGACTAATGCACGACCACACACGGCTAGAGTCGTAACACGCACTCTCGCCGATGCTCGCATCAATTTTCTGCCGTGGCCTGCTCAATCGCCATACCTCAACCCAATTGACCACGCATGGGATATGCTCCAAAGAAGAGCTCTGCTGAGTATGGATGCTGTGCATACTCCACATCAAATTTTTGACTTGTTAGGAAGAACGTGGGTGGCCATGCCTCAAATTGATTTTGAAAAACTTAATTTTAAGCATGCCAAACCGCTGTGATTGTGTGATTCGTGTCAATGATGGAAACAACGTTTTTTTTTTAAATTGTTTTTTTTAAGTTATTTTCCCACAATTTGGATTTTTTTGTATGGGGGTAAGTTGTTAACTTAAACATAGGAATTAATCATTAGGTACTTTAATTACGTGAATGTGAATCATAAATTAATAATAATAGTAACAACGTTTCAACACAACGACTATCGGATCAGTGCAGGTTATCCAGCGTAATCATATGTTGGATGACACTGCACTTGAAATGCAGAGTAGCCATGTCATTGCCCCAGCGTCGCAGACTGTGGTAGTACCACCACCACAGTCCAACACAAGCCAAGCCGACGCCAACGAGGGGAGTGTTGACAAGGCTACAAACGTAAGTACCCAATGCAATAAGGAATTGAGGAGTGCTTTGGAGGGTGCGATTCAGGAATATCGATTCATTTGGCCCGAACTTAGGCCACGCTTACCTCGTTTGCCCATGCATAACAAAAATAGGGCGCTGTGGCGATTCTGGATTCGCAGTTATCATACTATTTCGATGACTGCGAAGACCTCACTGATACTCATTCGATTCAGTACCGCGCGGCTGTAGCGGCATGTCGTGTAGCTCACGTCAAATTAGCTAATGACTCTAGAGCTACACGACTGAAACCAGCTGTACTAACTTGACGGTGCAGAATTGAGCGCCGTATCGGTGAGGCCAGAGCGCTCATCGGCAAACTTATCTGCTTCAGGGAGGGCAATACTCGCCCTAGAGTGATGCGCTTAGTGAGGCGGGCGTTCTCAGGGATTTATGTCAGCCCTGAGGAATATATGTCCCGTGTCACAGAGCGCATCGACTTCCTGAAGCAGAAAGTGTATGCATGGACAAACCGTATCCGTAGTCTTCGAACCCTGTTCCCGATACAGGTGGGCTACATTTTTTTATATTTTTTAATTATTTTTATAAACATATTATCTAAAAATTTATTTAATAAGTATAAAAAATTATAAACGAAATAATAGTAATAATTATGGATTTGTGCCCGGTTGATGGCCCCTATTTGTGCCCAGTTGATGGCCCCTATTTCATGTGGGATTTAAATATAACTGCCGAAATGTTGGTGTACTATAGGTACACTTCTGCCTGACCGTTCGGGGAATACAGGCGTGATGTAATGTTATGTTTATGTGAATCATAAACAATAAAGAATTTTTTGTGCGTCAACCGTCAAGCGTCATTAAATATTGTCATATTATTTGGCACACAGAAAAACCTGCTTTATCACATTACTGCGTATATTATTATGATGGGTTCCGCAATTAACAGAATGCAAGAACTTAAAAAAAAATAAAAAAATAAGTAGTTTTTTTTTTTTTTTGTAGGCATAAGTTGTAATATTTAGTAGAGGAGCTCGTGGCTAAGTAACAACAGTCGCACTGGTCGATCCATCAGGTTAAGCTACGCTTGCCGGGGTTGGTCAGTGGATGGGTGACCATCTGTACATACCGAGAATCCTCCGTGCCTCGGAAAGCACGTAAAGCCGTTGGTCCCGGCTGTCATTCGTGGATCTTTGACAGTCGTTACGAGTCGTCAGAAGCCCGAAAATCTGACACCAGTCTTACCAAGGGGTATCGTATTACCCAGTTACTGGGTTGTGGAGGTCAGATAGGCAGTCGTTCCATGTAAAATACTGGTATTCAGCTGCATCCGGTTAGACTGGATGCCGACCCCAACATAGTTGGGAAAAGGCTAGGCAGATTGATTGAAGTAGTAATATTTAGTAACTAGCTACTCCCCGCGGTTTCACCCCCGTAAGTCTCGATCCCTTGAGAATATCGTGATAAAAAGTATCCTATGTCTTAATCTAGGTCATGGTCAACCCATGTGCCAAATTTCATCCAAATCTGTTCAGCAGTTTTAGCTTGAAAGCGTAACAAACAAACAAACTCACTTTGATTTATTTCATAAACTTCAGTACACGTTACATAATTGAGGTATCGATCCCTGAATAAGGACACCTGTATGACAGGGGCCGAGATTTCTCTAGTTACATGTATCATGAGAATGCTTAGACTAAATACAATTTATAAAAAAAAAGAAAAACAAAAAAAAAATGTTTATGCGAGTTTGCTTGTTTGTTACGCTTTCGCGCTAAAACACCTCAAGGGATTTGGATAAAATTTGTCACATGGGTAGACCATGATCTGGGTTATGACATAGAATACTTTTTATCCTGGATCGCAGACAAAGTCACGGGCAACAACTAGTTGAAAATAATTAAAAGAAAATTTAAATTAAAAAAATGGCCAAATGCGTGTCGTAACAGCTAGTTCCTGCTGGGGTTGCGGGTTTGTCCAAAAGGGATATCGCGACTCCACCGACACAGGCAACGGAAGGAACACGGGTGGGTTTTAGTCAGTAAAAGTCTGACACGCCCTCTCGCTCCGCCCATTGCGGGAGAAGTCATTTGATGATATCCCACCCTCAAAAAAAAAAAAAACAGTTACTTGAAAATAATTAAAAGAAAATTTAAGTTAAAAAAACGGCCAAATGCGTGTCGTAACGGCTACTTGAAAATAATTAAAAGAAAATTTTAATTTAAAAAAACTGCCAAATGCGTCGGACCACGCACAAAGAAGAGTTTTATGTCACAGTATCGTTTGTTATTGTTTAGAACTACTTTCACGTCTTCGCTTTGATAGGAATCAAAGTTACCTAACCCTAATAAACGAAAAGTGCGTTCAACAAAAAAGTTAAAGGACAGAAAAATCTGGTTTATAATTATAGAAACGCATAGTAAATAACATCACACCTCCTTACGCAAAGGTGGTTAAGCAACATTCACCTTGAATGTCACCCTCGATCGAGTCTTGCCATAAAGGCTACCACAGACGAGCACGACGCGACTCTAGTAGAACAATTATTTCTATGAAAACTTTACAGAAATTTTTCTACCAGAATCGCGTGGCACCGTCGCGTCGCGCCTGTCTACGGGATCCTTAACGGTCAGTTTGTTTAAACTATTTATTGGTTTAATAATATTCTGGAATTCGTGGTAGGTTTATTGACCGACCTCCTTAAGAACAAGGTCGCATAATTTGTTGCGAATGTATCAGTTGAAAGTGTAAACAAACTATGAACAGAGTTTGTTCGTTTTAAATTCTTACGCAATCACCCACTCAAAGGGAATTATAACACATTTACCTACCTTTATTTAGAAGGTTTATAGTTTAGATCTCACCATATTTTCCAACAATTATTGTTTGATTAAAATTATTAAATTGTCGACAGCCATTTTCCGCGGTTGTACAGTCAGGGAAATTATATGCAGAGAGAGAGACACTACTATTCACATATTGAAATCATAACTGTCATTATTTGACAGTTGTGATTTTTTATTTGAAAGTTAAGATAATAAAATTGTGATTAAAAAGAAAGGTGATTTAAAATTTGAATTCCGAGCATTTTCGGGTTTAAGTTAGTATTCAAATGATCAAATCAACTCCATTTGTAAGTGGCGCTACAAATGGGCATCCACTATGTTTTCGGATCCCTTTGTTTACATTTTCAATAGATAGTTTTGGAACAGACTTTATATTGTAGAAGTAGGTATACAACTCTTCCCCAAGTTTCTTTTGACAATTCAATTGTTCCCTTCAGTGAGAAAGTTAAAAACTTGGGGATATTCATTGATAGGAACTTTTCTTGGACTGCCCAGCTACAGGAAGTGAGCCGCAAACTATTTGCATCCGCTGCATCTTTGAAGAGATTACGTAATTTTCTACCGACTGCCACCAAGATTGCGCTTGCCCAATCGCTTCTTCTACCCATCCTTGATTATGCTGATGCCAGCTATCTTGACCTTACCCAAGACCAACTTGATAAGCTTGAGCGGCTTCAAAATGTTTGTATAAGGTTCATATTCGGTTTGCGCAAATATGATCATGTTTCCGAATATCGTGTGAAGCTCAAGTGGTTACCAATTCGCTTTCGCCGGAATGTTCATATTCTTTCCCTTTTGTATAATGTGCTTTTTTCCCCTTCCACCCCTCTCTATCTCAAGGAACGTTTCCAGTTTCTTTGCGACTCCCACACGAAATTTTTAAGGTCATCAGATAACTTGAAGCTTAGAATGCCTATACACTCCACAACTTTCTTCGACAAATCCTTCACTGTCCAGGCTGCTCGTTTATGGAATGCATTGCCAGTTGAAATAAAGCGTGCGCAATCATTACCTGTGTTTAAGAGGCTCGTGAAGGAACATTACTTGTCGTTGTGATCTTGTTCTCATAACTGTAATTATCTAGTGTATTTTTTTTTTTTTTTTTTTTTTTTTTTTCCCTGCTTATACGTATATATTTAGTATGTATGTATTTATGTATCTATTATTTAGGATATGTATTTATCTATGTATCTATTCTAGTATATTGTATACTTATAATTTGCACCAACGACAGCCCCATTTTATGTCCAGGTAAATCACTGTCCATTCTAAGGTTGCCTGGAAGAGATCGCGGAAAGCGATAAGGCCGCCCATTGTATATTTTGTAGTGTTTGATTAAGTATTTTTTTTGTTGTGTATTTTTGTGGTGTACAATAAAGTATATATAAATAAATAAATAAATAAATAAATATAAATGCGATATTTGCTTACAATCGCTATAAGAAGGTAGTAGTAATTTCCTTCCGAAGTAGACCCCGGAGTCCGGAGTAGGAGTAGTTTTTTGACCCTGACTTTGGGTGAACGAAAGCATCGTTCTTCGCGTAAGACATTTGTCCAGCTGTGAATTATACCTAAGTAGGTTAATAGTAAGTTACTATTGTCGGAACAGAATTTGACTTAATGAGTTAAATTCTAGTTTCACACAATATTCAATTGACGGATGCCGATGATTATTATTTAACTAAATTGTTATTAAGTTAAAGAGTTTAAATTAATAGTTCTGCCATTTGTCAGTTTTCGTAAATTGTGCAGATAAGTGATGTGAAAAATGTAAACCAAATTGACCAAACCGTTCACAATGGTTACGGTTAAGACTAGAACCAATTCAATTTTTTTTGTCAGTTTTGACGTTAAAAAGTGCCGTACAAGGGTCTATTTGTAGTAAATGATTGTTGACTTTGATTTTGGTTCACATAGAATTTATGTTGCATGTTTAACATCTGGGGGCCTAAAACGGCCACTTTAGCAATTCTGCTAAAAGCGATTCATTTCCCGAATTCCCAGCAAGTCATTAGCAATTCCTCCAATTTTCGTGAAATGGTGACACATATTAGCTGAGTAATTTCTCAATTCAATTCATATCTGAATTATATTTGGTGTAAATATTGCCATATGGAGGAAATGAATTGCTTTTAGCATAATTGCTAAAGTGGCCGTTTTAGGGCCCCTGTACTCTTACCAAATTATACCTAAATGTTGTCTTTAATTATTTAAGAATTTCTCATAAATAAATTACGTACGTCTTTATGGCAAAAATCTGGTTTTGGTACCGTTGTTGTTGACTGTTCTCAATATTAAAATATTTTTTTATAATAAAACGTGACGTCGTTTTAAAGAAATTAAAATACTTGTTATCAAGGTCGACGTGTTTAAATATACACTAAAAGGATTTAAGTGACGCTAATGACATTTAGATTTTTATATAACGAACAAAGAAAATAGAAATAGACAGTCATTCATAAATATTACTACGAAAAGAAGAAATACGTAAACATAGTTTCTAACAGCACAATAAATTACTATAGTGACCAAACCTTCCGATATCTCAAATTTTTTACCAAATATATAATCAGAACAAACGATAATTTCTGCGAAATCAAACGTCCATTAACTCCAGTACTTATCCACTCTACAATAAACGTTTAACGACATATATAAACGACCGCCACACACAGTGCTGTAGTATCGGTCGAGACGCGAACACTTGCCGGTTAAGTGACGAACGCACAGAAATGAATACACTAGCCGCGTATACTATCGTGTGTCTCCTTATCACGCTCGACGCACGCCTAATTCCAGATAACTATAGTAAAGAAAGAAGAGCTTTACTGGACGAAGAAACACTCACAGCTGTAGGCGGGAAACAACATTTGAACGAAGATGAAACAGTAGCAAATGATATCTTGATGAGATGGAAGATGAAAGAACTCAACCCTTCGTACATCAATCCGCAGCATTTCAACTTCTCCAAGCATTACTTTTCGTACAAGACAGATATCGAAAATTCAAAGGTGTACCAAATAATTAGAAGAATGCCGAAAGGTGCAGTGTTACATGTGCATAGCTCTTTAATGTTACATCCAGATGTGCTAGTGCAGTTGACTTATGAGGACCATTTGTATGCGTGTTACGCGAACGATGATTTAAGATTACATTTCTCAGAGTCGACCCCAGAACGACCTTGTTCCTCTAAGTGGGCTCTTGTTAGCGATCTTAGGAATTCTTCCGGCGATCCAGACGCTTTTGATTCTCAATTGAAGAACTATTTCACACTTTACAAAGATGACGGAGAAGATTATGACTTTGTAGACATCAACACAGTTTGGAAGAGATTCAACAAAGTTTATTATACAATAAAATCTTTGATTTCATACAGACCGGTAAGAGAGAAGTACTGGTATGAAACGCTCAAGCAGTTCTATGAAGATAACATTATGTATATAGAAATTCGTACAGGTTTACAAAACTTATACGAATTGGATGGCACAAAACACAATAAGAAGTATTTAGTGGAACTCTTCAAGAATGTAACTGATAAGTTTATCGAGACGCATCCAGATTTCATCGGTGTGAAACTGATTATCACAAAACACAGGGCTCTAAGTATTGACCAGGTGCTAGAAGCTTTAAATCTGACAAGAAGACTTAAAGCAGAAATGCCAGACATGATAGCAGGATTTGACCTTGTCGGTCAAGAAGACATTGGTAGACCATTGACAGATTTCCTACCTATATTATCTGAGGCTAAAGACGAGATAAACTTCTATCTACACGCTGGAGAGACTGCTTGGTTAGGAACCTCAGCTGACGAGAATTTAGTCGATGCAATTCTTCTAGGTTCAAAGAGGATAGGACACGGCTACGCTTTGACGAAGCACCCGAGTCTGATGTCAGCTGTTATCAAAAAAGATATTGCTTTGGAAGTGAATGTGATATCAAATGTGGTGTTATCCTTAGTGCACGATGTAAGGAATCATCCCTTAGCTTCATATTTAGCTTTGGGTCTTCCTGTAGTGTTGTCCAGTGATGACCCTGGTGCGTGGAGCGCAGAGCCTGTGTCTCATGACTTTTTTGTGGCATTCATGGGAGTTGCAAGTAAGCATGCTGATTTGAGATTACTGAAACAACTTGCTCTCAACTCTATAACGTATAGCGCGTTGGACAATGAAGGTAAAACGAGACTTTTTAAAGTTTTCAACGATCGATGGGACAAGTTTGTGAAAGATGTGGTTACTGATGAATCTTTATTAGATACTAGAATTTCATAATTTTGTTTAGTGTTAGTTAATATTGAAAGTGTGAAAGACTTTAGAGGGAATCTGCTATTCACCGACAAATTATTTGTAACCCTTAGAAAAAAATTGCTACTGTAAACTCTGTAAATACTAAGTTAAGTATAGGCAATAGGTATCATATTAATTAAATTTACGGAACCCTGTATTATTGCATGGCTACCGTGAAAATGTATACCTTTAATGGCTATATATTTATATGGCTTGGAAAAATACATACCACCAATAGATTACCTTCTTAAAAGAGGTAGAGGACGATGATAAATACAAATACTTATCGGAAGCATAACCTCCTCCTTTTTTAAAGTCGATTAAAACCATCAAGAGGCCTTTGGCCGGTACCCTAATTGCGTAAACAGATTGCTAATCCATTGCTTCATAAGTTCTAAAAAATAATCTGTTAACAACGTAAATAACGCAATGAATGTTGTTTAACTGTTAAAATGAAACAGATTAGTCGTAATCGATTACGAAATTGAGTTGCGTACTTAGATAGCAGGAGGGGGAAGTAACTTTCTGACAAAGTATAAAAACTACTTAAGGCGAAAGCGTACACATCTGATTATTATCTTATCTTAACTGATTATTGTCTTATAACATTCTAAAGACTTATAATAATAAAATCATATTTGACGATTACTGATTAAGGAGGACGCAGTAACGTAGCTCACGAAATTAAAATTTTCTTACGTTTTTTGCAATTTTCAGGTCAGTGTCAGGTTGTATGTTGATCAATATATGATTCAAGGCCGTATCAAATATTTCTTTACAGAATTATAAATATAATCAATAAAACTACCTAAGTTCATATTACCCTATTGAATGACTATTACATGAAATCATGACATTTGAGCCCAATTCTAACTTAAGGAGTTGTATTGCTGATTCTAATGATTATAATTACGTAAAGCCATATTTTTTACGATCGTGAATCATATTTTAATCAACATACAGTCTGATAGTCAGAGGTCAGTCTTGCAAATTGCAAAAAAAAATAAGAAAATTTTAATTTCGTTTACCTTAGTGCGTCGTCCTTAATCAGTAATCGTCAAATATTATGTTATTATTATAAGTCTTTAGAATGTTAAAAGATAATAATCAGATATGTAACTGTTTTGTAAATAATTGTATGTGCATGCAAAACACAAAATATAATCGTGACTGCACTGATGTCACTAATTAAAATAATATTATAAATAAACAAAGCATAATTAAATCACTGCCTCGCTGGTATATTAGTCGTAAGCGCTGCTGCGTATGAGGTCCTGGGTTCAATTCTCAGGTCGGGCAAAGTCTTATTGGGTTTATCCATTAGGAATTTCTCAGTAGCAGCATAGACTATAAAATTGTGTCCGATTGATGGCAAAAGACTCGCCCCCTATTACAAGCGACTTAAACATAAGTGGCTAAATGTGGGTGTACTATAGCTAAATCTCTGCCTCACAAAAAAAAACACAGGCGTGATGTTATTTTATGTATTATGTTTAAGATAATCAAACACTATTGGCCGTGTATTAAACACTAAAGGTACCATTCCGTAACCGACCGCAGGCGGCTGCAGCAGGCGACGGCGTCGTGTTGCCGCGACACGACTGGTTTCTTTGAATTTCAATATAATTGGAAATACCTTCCATAGCTAGCGACACGTCGCCGCGTCGGTTTCATAGAAATACATACACAGAAACCAGTCGTGTCGCGACAACACGTCGCCTGCTGCTATCGCCTGCGGTCTGCTACGGAATTGTACCCTTCGGTATATCTACCTATTTTGTAACTTTGTTTTTGATTATTGAGGTTTTCAAATGTTTTGTTGCTACCTTGTCACCCAGTGAAACTATTAATATTGTGCTTTAATAAACGATGAGTCATTTATATTTTGAAAATATTGCATTAAAATACCTTATCCTCCACACGATCTACTGGAATATAAAATGATGGCTAAATAAATTGACTATCCAGTTAAATTGTCCGCAAATTCAAAACGCAACAGTTATTGTTTGTCAGTTGTATGAAAGGGCTATAACAAGATTAATTTGCATAGAATGTCAATCTGTCTAACAATATAACCGGCGTATTCTGGGTAGCACCCACCTTAGTGACTAGGTAATAAATTTTTGCTATTCACTTTTGTCAACATGTGGTTTGCGCCAAAACTGTGCGTTTGCACTGGCGAAACATTCACAACAAAACATGTTGAAATCTTCACTTTCTGTCAATGTTCAAATAAAAACGAAAAGATAAAAATTATATGAAGCAAGTGAGGAGCAGGAGTAATTGCATCCCTGCCATTTAAGAGAGAGAAAGACTATGTCCTAGCAGTGGGGACATTGTAAGATGCTTATGCCAAGTGACATCCCAGTAGTGGGAACATTATAGACTGATTATGCCAAGTGAAATCCCAGCAGTGGGGATATTTTAGGCTGATTATACTATGTGACATCCCAGCAGGGGGAACATTATAGGGTGCTTATGGAAAGTGACATCCCAGCAGTTCCAACATTATAGACTGATTATGCCAAGTGACATCCCAGCAGTGGGAATGTTACAGACTGTTTATGCTACGTGATGCAATGCCCTTACGTACCACCTTTATCTTTCCGAAAATATTTTTTTCATTCGAATTTGTTGGCAGTCTTTCAGGGGATGAATTAATGTTTGCATGTAGGTACTTGCAAATATGAACAACTCTGAAATAGCTTAGGGTAAAGCATATGCTGATCTCGCATTGTATAGGATTTCCGTACAATGCTAGTTCAGCTTATACTAGTAATGTATACCTTGATGTGTAGCCATGTGTACCTATTGAGGGTTGAAATCTTGCATGCACAAGCAGCTAGTCCCGCAAGTATTGCATTTTCTTATGAAACAGCACATAGCATTTTCGATACTCCAAAGTTGATCATGGTTTAACAAAGTTATTTTTTATAAAGAAAAAAAACAAAACGCAAAGAAAGAACAAAATACGAAAAATAAACAAGTTGGAGGAACACAAAAAAATATATAAATAAAAAACATTAATGACAATATATTAATATATATCCTACTTTATATGCTGATTAACGAATTCAAACCATTATAAGTCCAGTATGTTGATCTCATGATGCTTTCTGCAAGCGAAGAACATTTTGAACTACAAAACATCTTCAAACCGGTAGTGTAGCCATGAAAATTTAAATGTTTAATGTCAACTATAATTAGTCTCAACTTGCAGTTATCAAAGATGATGCAAATAGGTCATCTGTTGACAATTTGACTCACTTGCAAAGATCATCAATGATCACGCCTTATCTCTTTCTGACTTAAGTTAATAGATCATTATTATCCTCATTACACAATATGATTCTGAACCCCCCTGCGTTGAACTTTTTCGTTGGTATTTTTTTTTTTTAATCTGCTGTTCCATACATTTTGACTGCGTAGGTATTGCACTTTTCTATGAAACAGCAGATATTTTTATGTATAACCGACGGAAAATTTCAAAGCCCCTGCTTGGAATTTTTCCGTCGGTTATTCAGTGATTCTGAATCAGGTACAGAATCATGTACTGAATCCATGGGAACAGTTTTCGCGTCGATGTCCCTGCCACCCTGTAACCTAACTGTAAACTATATTATAAATGCGAAAGTGAGTTTGTTTGTTACGCTTTCACGCTGAAACGGCTGAACGGATTTGGATGAAATTTGGCACATGGGTAGACTATGATATAGGATTTTTTTATGCCGGTACTGCGTTTCGGGGGGATCGGCGTTTTCGCGACTGTATGGATACATTTAGCTTCTAAAAAGCGGCTAAATCGCCGGTCGCCGATGATAAAAGTAGCTAGTCTGCTGTGGCCATTAATTATATATCAGATAGGGGCAAACCCAATCCCCTGACATGTATGCCATCCGTTATCAATTGATTTCATTTAGACAGGGGTTAGAAGATTTTTCGACTCGCCTTGGGACGTATCATAATAATTAGCCTATAATTTTCCCACTGCTGGGACACTGGCCTCCTCTGTGGGAGGGACGTATTAGGAGAATATTATAAAAATCAACGATATTCTCAAGGTTGGCTTTTTCCGCAGGGACTTTGGATGTCAGCCTGTTAATAGCACTTGGCTCACCCTCTATTACACGTGGACTTAAATATATAGGGTGTAAGGGACATCGGCGCGAAAAATTATCAAATAACTTCTCCCGTTCTGGGCAGAGCGGGGAGGGCGTGTCAGACTCTTACTGACTAAAACACACACGTGTTCTTTCAGTTGCCCGTACGGTGCCAATGGCCACGGTGTGTGTATGGTGTCCTAGCGGACTTTCCCTCGACCCCGGCAGGCATCGGTCCTAGCGGACCCCGTCAGTTGTGCTGACATCTCTTTGAGGCCTAAATATTAGGTACCTATATACCCATTACAAAATTCTACGTGATCTATTAAAATAAACTGATTCAGTTTTTTGTAGTCATAATAATATTCAGTTCATGAATGTTAATAAAAAAAACCTATGTATTGCTTTAATTTAAAGAATGTTCTGGAAGCTCGAAGCCAATTTGTCATTTCGACCGTGACAGTCAAGTTAGATATTACTATGTAGGTATACATACCTAAACGTATAAATTAAAGTCGCTTTGCGAGTCCGTCTGTGTGGCCGCATTGTTCTTCTAATCTTTGCAACAGATTTTGATGCAGTTTTCAAAATAATTTAGAGAATTTATTCCGGAAGTGATAAGTGTATAAAACATCAAAGAAAGAAAAATAAGTTTATTTGTCACAGAAATACGTGCATAAACATTAAAAAAAAACTCGAGTAGAACAGGAAAATAAAATAGAATAGATTTAAATATAATCACAAGCTCAAAATAGAAATAATCGGCAGCTGCTGGCACAGCATGACTGTGACAAAAAGGCTTCTTCACTCACCATGATGCTGTGCTATGGGGACACAGCACAACGCTGATTTTCAGTTGTCACCCGAAAAAACGTACGGTAATAAAAAAAATAGTAATTATAATATAATACTACTATACAAACAATAATATTACTAAAACGATTAAATAAAATAAAAATAAAATTTATCGGCAGGCATCATGCGTGCATAAAACATGTACCCACCTAAAACACCATTATCATTATATCTACAAGAATTTTCAGTGTTTTGTCTCGCTCGCACCATCACCTTCGCGTCGCCTGCGCACGTGCTCACAATAATAAAGTAAAGATAAGAAGAAATGCAAAAGTGGGTTTGTTTGTTTGTTGGTCTGTTTGTTACGCTTTCACGCTAAAACGGCTGAACTGATTTGAATGAAATTTGGCCACATGGGCAGACCATGACCTGGGTTAGGACATGAGATACTTTGTATCCCGATATTCCCACGGGATCGAGACTGATGCGGGTAAAACCGCGGGGCGCAGCTAGTTTATATATAAATTTTCGATACAAAATAGAAAGCTAGAAGTCTTGTCAAGTCGTGCAGAACAGCAAAACAGGGACGGGTCACTAGTTTATTAGAGTTAAATCTATTAGCAAAGAGATGTTAATTTAAAAACAGCTTGAAAATTATGGAGTTATTAAGAAATCTGTATTTGTTTAAGACCTACGATTTGATTAAGGGGGATGTACTAAGGTAGCCTGCGAAATTCAAAATCTCTTACGTTTTTTGCAATTTGCAGGTCATTCAGTATGTTAATTTTAAAATATGATTCGCGACTGTAACAAATATGGCTTAACAGAATTATAATCATTAGAATGAGCAATACAACTCTTTAAGTTAGAATTGGCCTAAAATGTCATGATTTCACGAAACAGTTATTCATTCAAATTCAAATTCAATATATTTTATTTCACTTATACCTGGCACTTATGAAACGTCAGAAGCTAGGTGCACGGTTCCATTAGGGATGATGCCTGGGTAAAAGAAAAAGAAATTTTGATTAGTCCGTCAGTCAGATAATAAAAAAATATTAGACACGTATTTTTTGCTTTATCATATTAATAACAAAATACTTAGATAAAACGCATTTTAAGTTGGGGAGTGGGGGTCGCTACGTCACAAGTAAGTATAAAATCTACATACTCGTGACGTCATGGCACCTTTTAAGTCAATGTATCGCCGTAATCTTTAGATTAGGCAAAAAAACAAAAAATACGTGTCCAATATTTTTTAATAATCTCGAAGATGGGCTAAAAAAAAGTTGTCATTTGCAACTCCACGTTTACTCTTTTAGCGATTACGGTTATCTTTTAGTGACTTTAGATAGGAACTATGAACTCAGAGAGATGATTTTATGATTATAATAATATAAATAAATATTTAATACAGCCGCGAATCATATTTACATTGACATACAACCTGATACTGACCTGCAAATTGCAAAAAAGATCATATAGAGAAATATAAGACAATATACAGGGAAAAATTGAGGAGCTTGTGGCTAAATAATAACAGCCGCACGGATCGATCCATCAGCTACGCTTGCCGGGGTTGGTCTGTGGATGGGTGACCATCTTTACATACCGAGACTCCTCCGTGAATCGGAAAGCACGTTAAGCCGTTGGTCCCGGCTGTCATTCGTGGATCTTTGACAGTCGTTACGGGTCGTCAGAAGCCCGAAAGTTTGACAACCAGTCTTACCAAGTGGTATCGTATTACCCAGTTACTAGGTTGTGGAGGTCAGATAGGCAGTCGCTCCATGTAAACCGCTATTCAGCTGCATCCGGTTAGACTGGAAGCCGACCCCAGCATAGTTGGGAAAAGGCTAGGCAGATTGATTGATACAAGATGAAATTGATTTCATGGGCATCCTCTTGAGGGGTCATTGTACTCATCATTATTAACAACTTTCACTATTGGACCAAACCTAAAATTGCGAAAAATAATCTGTTGTTCCCTACATTTTGTCGAGCTACATAATATATGAACATAAATGCAAGGAACAGCCGAGTGTTTTTTTCGCGATTTCAGTGTTGGTCTCATAGTGAAAGTTGTCCATAATGATAAGTACAATGACCCCTTAAAAGGATGGCCATGAATTTAATTGTACCCTGTATGATGAGATGACTATAGTGTATTTTGCTCAAGACATCATTATATCTTTGACGCGAGCTGATTATGAAATGTGTCGTTTGCCTGTCATAATTTAATTTATGATAGGAAATAAAATGCGTACTTTAATCTTTTTATGTCATGCGTTTGACTGATGACCCCTTCATAACTAACTATAATATTATTAATGCGAAAGTGAATTTGTTTGTTACACTTTCACGCACGCCAGAACGGCTGCACGGATTTGAATGAAATTTGGCACATGGGTAGACCATGACCTGCACCATAATTGCGTAACACACAACCAATCTGTTTCGTTTTCACAGTTCAACAACAATAATTGCGTTATTTACGTTGTTTAGTAGACATTTTTTCGAACATATAAAGCAATGGATTAGCAATATCCTTCAAAATGCGGGCGAAGCCGCGGGCAAAAGCTAATATTGTATAATTAAATCCTTGTTTAGAAAATATGTAAGTAAATAACAAGAACTGTTTCTATAGGCTAAAGTATATGAGTCTAAAATAGTTTCTTATGTCACTATCCGCTATTTCCGCTATTGATAAAGAGGTTTCCTGATATAATGTAGGTAATGGTATCAATGGACTTCTGCAGAGATAAGTACCTAATAACTTACCAAGAGCATTATTCTCTTCTCTCATCTTATTCAGCGTGTATCAGATATCTGTGGTGGTACAGTTATCTAATTACAACATATTTTTGTAAACGATTACGACTAATCTGTTTCATTTTGACAGTTCAACAACACTCATTACGTTATTTACGTTGTAGAGCAGATTTTTTTTCGAACTTACTATGCAATGTATTAGCAATCTGTTTCAATACGATTCTGATTGATAATGTATTACGCAATAAGGGTACTGGTCATCAAAATAACAATTTTCTCCATGGGACCAAAATGGTGAACGCGAAAAAATCAAAGATTTCAATCGTAGATTCGCCCGCGTATCTGTTTCGTTTTGACACTTCTGACACACAATATCACAAACACTTGACTTGATTGTCATAGAAACGCCATTATTATTGTGCGAGGTCACTCTTCTGTGTGGACACTTTTTGCGCGACGTAGTACGATGAGGGCATATCTACGATTTAAATCTTTGGAAAAAATTATCAACAGTCACAAAACTGCAATACCTACTCAACCCAAGTGTATGGGACAGCAGATTTTTTTTCGTGATTGCGATTTTGATCCCATTGAGAAAGTTGTTCAGTTTCACGATCTGATTACCACCCTTCAAAATAAGTAAGTATGTATGTCTATAAATTTTTAGGAGCCTACATATTTTCTCAATTTTTGACAATGATTACGCCTGCTTACGATCGTTAACCGCGTCTGTTATCTAGTGGTTAGACCACCAGTCTCAGACCCTGAGTTCCCATGTTCGATTCCCAGTAGGGGTAAAATGTTCTGCTCGATTTGGTTGGTGGTAGGGCTTGTTCTTAGCCCGCCTGGCTAGCTACCACCATCTTATCTAAATCTGTCGCCATAACAACAATGTTAACAGCATTGTCGTGTTTCGGCAGTTAGAGATAAGATAAGATAGCCAGTTCCTGTGTGGTTGAGGATTCCGCGTGAAGCTCGCTTCCACCTTCAACCTGATCATCACTTACTTGTCAGGTGCGATGCAGGCCAAGAGAAAAAAATATGCAGTTAAAATCGAGCATCAATTGTCTTGTTGTTCATTTATGAATTGACGGTGGCGATCGTCAAAAGTATTATGTCAATCGTTTATTGCTTACACAATTATTCGATATTATTGTTTGATCACACGCGTCAAAATCAAAATCGGAAATCATTTATACAAATAAGGCAAAGAATTAATACCTTTTAAACGTCAAAATTACATAAGACAGGGGACTGTCTTATGTAATTCTAGGCCTTGTGTCGTGCTTGGTTCTGGGATGAGAATCAACACTTTTCGAACGTCGAAATCACACAAGACAGTCCCCCAAAACGCCCGTCCTTCACCACTTCCTGGTGCTTTAGCTGCGAAGAAGAAGTGGCTCAATGAACTCTTCAGCATCAAAACTGTTTATTTTAAAAGTTAGAAGAACTTGAGTCTATACAATAGAACGTCGATCATCTAAATTCAAGATATGTAGGAACCTTTTCTATTCCTACTTTCCAACTCAAAAACAATATCGTGCAATATCTGAAATTATTTCTCAATCGGCAGAAACTCCAAACCACTTGAGATTAACCTAATTAATCATGTTGTAAGTCATTCTATCGTTTTATGATTGTCACGAAGTGCACCATTAAAACTCGTCTGATTGTAGGTAGGCACTTCTGACGTGACGTCACCACACTAAAGCTACGGTTTCCTAGAAGAGCGGTGGCCACATAGCGTTTGCAATTTAACGGCGAATATCAATTACACATCTTAGAGTAGGTGAATAGGTATCAATATCATACTTGAAAATGGCAGAATACCCGACATCGGCTATTACCTAAAAGAAAAAAGCTTATTATTGACATTTCTACTGTCAAATATTACCGTCCGATATTTATGCTGCCAGTGGGATGTCACATTTTTTTTGCAATATTGAGCAGCACTGATTGCGATATAGAAGAAAACTTGAAACACTGTCTACTTTACACTGTCTAACCGACGTCCGATGTTTTTGACAACGAGGTATCACATTCTTCTGAAATGAACTGAGTAGGTATAGGTAGGTGACACATCTTGATGAAGCTTTTGAAGCCGATGCAGCATCCTCAGTCATATATTAGTCATATATTTTGGCGTCACTAGTCTTGTCAGACAGTTTTGGTGTTCCTTCGATGTCACATATTTGTGCTGCCACTTGTTTAAGCTTCCCACAAAAAACCACCTACCTATATTTGCCGTTATCTTCACGACAGATATTAATGGATGTATCATGAAATCAGATATTATTGCCGAGCTGTTCATAGTAATATATTTATGCTCGGGACTGTACTTTACAGAACTCTCTGTGCGCGAGCCCAACTCTTAAATGCCCAAGTGCCCAGTTTTTTTTTTTGTATAGTAGAAATGCACTCTAACACCAGGCGATCTATTAAAATCTCGCCGTCATTACTTAGGTGAAGTGAGCTGTCATTAGTGTCAATCCCATAACATCGTGGAATGACACCTCACTTCACGTACGTTTGCACGGCGAGATTTTTTCAGAATAGCACCACTGGTGCATCCTGAGCTGTCAATCTTGCTACCTACCGATTTTGCTCACTGATCAAACTTTTATCATTGACTTACGAGTATGTCTCGTATAGCTCACGATTTCACCAGAGTTGATCAGCTGGGATTCACCTTAATATCTTCATAGAGGCTGTCTTTATTATTTAAAGATGGTTCGGGACTATTTTTGTCAATTTTTTTGCAAATTTGCCTTTTAATCGATGTACCAAACAAGCAGGCGATCAAATCAATGTTAGTTCCTTTTATACTTGTATGTATTTGCTCTACAAGAGAACACGTACAATATACCTATAACTACTTACCTACCGAATGGAAGCTTATCAGAATTATGCACTAACAAAACAACTCACTGGGATCCGTTTACAAAGATATTATGATTATGCAGAAACTTGAAGCGGATCAAATTATGAGCGCCCATGTTATTACAGACACATGAGACACTTCAGCTTTGTTTCTGTGGCTCCGGTACCTATACCAACGTAGCTGCGGTATCTTCGGTACTGCAGAGGCCTAGACGGTGGTGTCCACTCTGACCCGTACTTAGCCTATAATGTTTCCACTGCTGCCGTAAACCACCATGCGGGCCCAGTGCGGGTCGGTGGATGTCACATGTCTTAATTTTTGGTTCTAGGACATGCCGGTTTCATGTTTCTTCCTTCACCGTTTTGAGAGCAGTGGTGATGAAATAATTTCCACAAAGTAAAACGCCTGTCTGGGTTCGAACTTACGACCTACAACTCGTTAAACGCGGCCGTTACCACTAGGCCACCACTGCTCCCAGGGCCGCGCCGCCCATATGTGCGAAGTGTGCAACAAACATAGGCACCAGGGCACTAGGGGGCCCGAAGGTGGTTCTGAGACTTAATTTTTGCCCTATTTCATTCATTAATCATCATAATCGAGTATCGATAAGTGAGTACAAATCTCCAAGACAATATTTACGTCTGTGGTTCGTGGAATGTTTAGGTCTCGGGTTTTAGTATTCATTCATTATGAGCTCTGCGTTAAAATCAAAAGAACCGCTATGTTGCTTAAAGCTTTTTTTTTTTTTTTGAGGGTGGCAAATCATCAAATGACTTCTCCCGCTCTGGGCAGAGCGAGAGGGTGTGTCAGACTTTTACTGGCTAAAACCCACCCGTGTTCCTTTCGTTGCCTGTGTGCCGGAGCCGCGATATCCCTTTCGGACAAACCCGCAACCCCAGCAGGCGTTGGTCTTTCGACCCCGTCGGTTGGTGCTGACATCTTTTTGAGGCGCGCGTGGAACACAACGCGCCGTCGACACGGGCCTGATCCTTATCGGACGGCGAGCTGCCCATTGCTCACCGTCCGCAAGCCCGCGCCTACGGTGGCCGGAAGGCGGCTCTCGACTCCCGACGCCCGGGGCGATCGCCTCCGTGAGGACACGGCGGTGCTCCGCCCAAGCCGGGCAGACTTCCACCGTAATGTTGCTTGAAGCTGCGGTCTGTCTGCTATGATAGCGTTTTTTTGCATCATAATAATGTAGTAGCTTCAGGAATCCGCCGGATGCGGGAAACATAGAATCGCTCGAAGTGGCGGTGCTTGGGGGAGGCCTATGTTCAGCAGTGGACGTCTTGCGGCTGAAATGATGGTTATTATGACTAGCTTCAGCCCGTCAGTTCGTGCGCGGGTTTAATAACGACACCCATAGCAAAAAATCTCTCTCTATCTTTCTCTTTCTGCCTCTCTCTCTCTTTCTCTCTTTTCACTCTCTCTCTTTCTTTCTCTCTCTTCTCCATCTCTCTCCTCTCTTTCTCTCTCTCTCTGTCTCTCTCACTTTCTCTGTCTCATTTTCTCTGCCTCTCTCTCTCTTTGCGAATAAGCGGAACTGAACCGATTTTTTAATATTATTTACGTATTCAAAATGTCAATAAATTAAAAAAAAATGCCGTGAAGCACGACGACCAAAACAAAATGAGGCTCTACATTGGTTTCGCGCACAGGCGCAGCCGAGGGTAGGCGCAGCCCTAACTGGTTCTTACTGAGGCCGAGGCGAGCGGAGCGGAGAAACGCACCCTGACGATGATATTACCAAAAAGGTGTCACTCGTAAAGACTCTTTTGATTTACCTCGTCGTACCGACATCGACAACGCCTTTAGTTTTAAAGCTTGCAATTAAAGGTATAATCTCTAAAAACAACATGAAAATTTTGTTATCAACTCATCACACACTTTGTCGGCGATCCACGGCAGCCTAATGAGATAATTATCAAGACACGGGTGGATACAGACAGATGCTGGAGATCGGGACCTCTCTCCCGGATGATTAACACTAACTACGATAGGGGATTATCTGATTTGTATAAATAACAATTTTACTAGAACTTTTGGGTCAACAACTCAAAACTATTAGAGTATACCTAATCTAATAACCTTACCATACTCCGTGAACATTGTGACTAAGTGCCTTATGCCTGTTCACTCTTGCTTTGAAGGCAGTCGAGTTATATGTGGAAGGGGACACATACATGATCTAAAGTTCCAGCCTCAAGTTTGGTGTTTACTAAATTAGACCGGAGAAAAAACTGGAGTCTCAGTCGACAACTTTTTGGCTGAGCATGAGTGAGTCCTGAGTCCCATTCCCAGGTCGGACAAAGTGATATTGTGTTTTCCTATCAGGTATTTCTTAGTAACAGCCCGGACTTTGGATTTGTGCCCGGTTGATGACAATAGGCTCGCCCACTATTACCTGAGACTGGCGAAAAGTGGATGGTAAGTGTCTGGGGAAACCAGGTGTAATGTTATGTTGTGTTCTATTGGCGACTGTACCTATAAAAATTGAATAATACGCGCCTAAAAAATTAGGGACTGTTGCAAAATGCCTGATTTCGTCCGATCAAGTGAAGTTCGTGAACGGGCGCCGTCAGTAGGGACTGGGGGCTTCAAACGGCCGCTTTGGCAGAATCTTAATATGACAATATAATGAATCACACAAACTGTCACAGACTGACAATTTATGATATTATTATCTGCGTTTTATTGTTATTACGCAATTCATCTGTTTGACAGTTTTATAATATAATGAAATAACATTTATACTGTAGAAATAAAAAATAAAAATATTATTTGATTAACAAAAACTGTAAAAAAAGTATCCGGTAAAATTACGGTTTTACAATTTTTCACGCGGCAATATTTACACCAAATATGATTCTGATATGAATTGAATTGAATATGATTCAGCTAAAATATGTGTCACCATAGAGCCTGAGAATTCAGAAAATGAACTGCTTATAGAGGAATTGCTTAATGTGGCTGTTTTAGGCCCCCAGGTCATCTCTTAGCTGTGGCGTCTTATTTTAATTTAATTTAATTGATGGATTGCTGTTTTATTTTTTTCATTAAGAATGATTACTTACCAAACCAATATTTTGTATCCATATTTTGATTTAAAAGAGTGTCCGTGGAGTTTCTTGCCCGTTCTTCTCCCCGGGTCCGTAACTTTACTTCGAGAGTCATATGTGTCAGTCGAAGTAGTGTCAATAAATTCCATTCGAACAATCGTTCAGTCGACTTTCCATTAATCGAACATACGACTCTCGAAGTAAATTTACGGACCCCTTCTCCCCATAGGTACCTACTACCCTTTGGAATGGACAACTAGCTTCATCTTTCTGATTGACCGACCCCTTGACAGTTCAAAAGTGCCAGGAATTAGTTTATTTGAAATAAGTGCTTTGAGTTGAGTTTATTTATGAGTTTGATGATACAAATAAAAGAAAGAAAGAAAGAAAGAAAAATATTTTATTTGGGACACGCACAGGAAATACAAACAATAAGTAAAAATATAAAATTAAAATACAAACAGAAAAGTAACGACCTGTGCGAGGCCAAAAAGGCCACTATCTCAGCATAATGCGGCGATATTTAAAAATAAATACCGCAGCGCTGGTATTCTGATAGGGCCCACTGTTATGTCACGGACACACCTACGGACATAGATAAATCCCATTAAGGGATAGACCAAATAATAAAGCAATAAAAATAATAAGAAATAAAATAGTACAAATAAAAACTGAAACTAGGTAATAAATAAATGAATAAAAAAGCCACCTTTCGATGATACGGCTTTCGCACTCAAGTAGATATTCCCCTTAAGAGTAGGTAAGAATGATCTGAGGTAAAACACAAATTTGTGGAATTTGAAATCTAATAATCAAATGATATCTAAATAAGTGACCAATGATTAGGTATAAGTACTGCTATTAACTCCCAATCCGCCAAAAGATTGTATTTGGTACCAATTGAGGGTAAGAATCACATGAATTGTGAGAAACTTAATATGCATACTAAAATACTAAAATTAACATCACTAATAGCTGCGTTTAAATAACAGAATTAGTTCTATTCACGGATGAGCAGTATTTTGGTATAATGTAGGAAACTGCAGAAGGGACACTCATAATAAAAAAAACATGCGAGGCAGTCCTTGGGGACTGCCGATAGAAGTTGAAAACTAAGTAACTTGTGAATTGTATATCTATGTAGGTACATATGTACACAGTATACATATAGCTCATGGGAAGCGTTCGGTGACGATGACGCGAGTTTTACGGTTTTTGTGCACCTCAAAAGTACACATACTCGTATATACACAGTATGCATATAGCTCATGGAAAGCGTTCGGTGACGATGACGCGAGTTCCATGATTTTTGTTCACCCAAAAAGTGCTCAAGGCGCCTAAAGAAGTTTTCACTTGAAATAAACTTTGTTGTCACAGTGTGTCCATCCATATCCCTTGGATAAATTATCCCATACTAGTTTCTGCCCGCGACTTCGTCCGCGACCCTATAACCTTCTTCAAGAAGGGGGCTATCCGATAGCCATCACGTCTGCGGAGTTTCGCTGGCTTATTTAATTTGACCCTGTATTTACCGGTCCACCATTTACATTTCAGCAGAAAATCAATAGCAACCTCAAAGAAAAAACATACTAACTACACAAACATTTATGAAATACAATAAACGTAGATATATTAAGTAACCTATTGCGGTTAGCGTGTTACCACGCCGTGTTCGGGTTCACGTCAAGTCAATCGTCATCCTGAGGATGCCTCGTTGAGAGGTGAGACACGTGTCGATTTCTTACAGGGTTTTTTATGACTCTTTAGGAATAGTTAAACGGAATAGGTTGCTAAATATATCTACATTTATTGTATTTTATAATGGATTTCCGCAAGGTCACGCCTGAATCAATTAACTATACATGCGCTGTTATTACAACATTCCAGACTGATTGCAAAAATACCTCTTGTCATGTGATTCTAACATGGATTTGCTCGAGGTTACGGTTAGTGAGCTCCTTATGTTCTGAGTTGAGCTCCACGATTACTGACAAATGCTTGCACTGACTGGACAGGTCCACTCAAATCTGTGTGCTTGTTTTCTCAAAAGACCATTTCAGACACTAATCTACATGGTCCTCATATGGCCTGACCAAGATTATGTCTAGACTTTAAAAGAGAATGCGACCTCTGAGTTTGTTGCGGCCTTTCTTCTCAGAGTAGTCAGATACCTAGGAAACGCCGAACTCATCTAGCAAACTTTTTTTTTTTATATGATGTGTAAAAGTGATTCCAATATCCTATTTACAGAATAAACAATTTCATTCAGAAGCCCTGACAATCAGTCTTTCCAAGGGGTACTTATCGTATCTGGCTTGTGGAGGTCAGATAAGCAATCGCTCAATGTAAAATAATGGTATGCATCCGGTAAGACTGGAAGCAAACCCTAATATAGTGGGAAAAGGTGCAATGCCTTCAGGGCGCTGTTGAGGCTTCCACCTTACTGTAGTGCGTCAGGTATGTTTGCTGATGCGCATACTGACGACTACTTTGCGATAGTGCGGAAGAAAGTTGATTCAGTAATATCCCGAGTGCAAAAGCACAACAGCATTCTGAAGGTGTTTGCAGAGAGGCTGGATGGGCCTACAATGGGAAGGTTTACCAAGCTACATGTTGGCAACAAATCTTGTTAAACCTTCCTGTGATTGTTATTTTCCTTTTCTTTAATTTTTTTTAGTGTTCCTGCATGTTACTAATATAGTTTTCAAGTAAGATGTACCTAATACTAGCAGCCTATGGGCCTTGATGCCTGACAATAAAATATTTGTATTACTTATTATTTAGTTATTTTATTGAGGCGTGACTTTGCGGAAATCCATTATAAAATACAATAGACGTCGTATATTTAGTAACCTAGTCCGCTTAACTGTTCTTAAGGAGTCCCGGACCCGACGTGTGGAAACGTCAAGCGTTGAGAGCAGTGTGTATACTGCTCTCGACGCTTGACGTGTCCACACGTCGGGTCCGTGTTCGCAACAAGTCAATAGCCATCCTGAGGATGCCTCGTTGAGAGGTGAAACACGTGTCGATTTCTTACAGGGTTTTTTATGACTCTTTAGGAATAGTTAAACGGAATAGGTTACTAAATATACGTCGTCTATTGGACTTATTATGTATTAGGCAGGTGATGATTTACTCGATAGGATAACCTAACGTTTGCCTTGTTCATCTATTCATCTCTCTTTTACGGGCGCTTGCGCTTATCGTGTATAACTTCTGTATTCTCCTCTTGCGCGGTATATTTTATGTCACCGTCAGTGTCGCCGCCGCAATCGCAGCGTGAATGTTCACAGTTGTGCACCATTACGTCTCTGTCGACCCCCTAATTAGTTGCATTTGCTGCCATGTACAACTGCATATCCCTTACATTGTAATTTTCAACGAATTTATTCAAATAAAGGCCTGTTTCACATTAACCCGAAAAAATTAGTTTCTAAAAAGGAAACTGAATTTTTCGAAGCTATATCCAGATAAGTAAGGACAAGAAGTGGTGAAACAAGGCATAACTAAGTTCTTACTTTTGTGTATTTTGTGCGCCCTAAAAGTTTCATAAAGTCGCATCTTTATGAAACTTTTAGGGCCAACCCATATGTATTATATGAGTACTTCATCTGCAAGACAAACCTGTACGGTTATCATGACCACAATAGAAAAGGGATTTGTCGACGGAAGAATAGAAAAAATGGCAGATAAACAATCACAATCTGTAATTTTGTCTACTCTTCCGTCGACAAACCCCGTAGATAACCCGTTTCTATGGTTGTCACCCTACGCATGCAGGAACTTAGTCCTAGCAGAACGATCGACAGTTAATTTATCCATCGAATATAAGTATATTTTTATCGGAAACAACGCCGATGAAGTCAATTGACAAATCTGTGGGTGCAGCCTGAAATCCTGTATGCGGCAGCTTGTAATATCTGTAGGTACCTGTGATACCTACCTACCTAGGTACTTACAGTAAGTTTCCTGTTACACTATTTTACTACTACTACTTCACTTCGTCCTTAAAATAAATAAATTCACCCAAAATTCCAAATACAAAGTTACCGCACTCCTGCGCACGGGATTTGATCTAATTAAGCTAAGTTCACACTGACGCGGTCTCGGGCCGTTAGCGTTCGTAATCGTTAGCTGTTCACACTAATTGGTGTCAGCGGTGGCTACTAAGATTTATGAACAGGGATATAGACCACACAGGTTTTATTCGTTTGTTTATGTGGAGTTTAATTGCTAGCTGTCTGGAATATGGTCAGTAGAATCTTCGTATATAATAATGTCTTCATCTCAGTCGAAAAAGATCCCCAACTGCACGCTTAGTATGACCACAATAGAAACGGGTTTTGTCGACGGAAGAATAGACAAAATGACAGATAAACAATCACAATCTGTCATTTGTCTATTTTTCCGTCGACAAAACCTGAAGAAAACCCGTTTCTATTGTTGTCATGTCACGCGTGCTGGACTTATATAAGGTCGACCTACGCGTACCGTAGTTTAAGCTGATCTCGCATTGTAGGATCTTCGTACAAGGACAAACAAGGATAACAAAAACGTAGTTTTTGTTATCCTTAACTCTCACCATTCATTGACCATGTACCTACCTCATGAAATCGTGAAAAAATATCTGTTTTATTTCCTACATATAAACGAGTAAGTCTGGAAACGCTGTTTTTTTTCCAAATGCCTTTTTAGGGTTCCGTATTAAACAAGGAACCTCGCCGAAGTTTCGCCATGTCCGTCTGTCTGTCTCTCTGTCCGCGGCTTAGCTCAGAGACGGTTAGCACTAGAAAGCTGTAATTTGGCATGGGTATACATATTAATCGCGCCACCAAAGTGGTAAAATAAAATATTTTTTAGGTTACCTCCCCTACACGTAAAGTGGGGATGTTTTTTTTTCCTCATCTACCCCATGTTGTGGGGTATCGTTAGAAAGGTCGTTCAAAAATGTTGCGAGTTTGTTAGCACCATTTTTGGATTCAGGGATCCGTTTGCGAAATATTAAGCTTTTAACTGATTTTTTTTGTTAGAGTCAAGTGAGTCCAATTAAAAAAAAAAAAAAAAAACAATGAAATCCAGAAATGCCAAGTACACAGAAAGACATGTAAAGTGGGGATATTTTTATTTTTCTGGTCTATCCCATAGTGTGGGGTATCGTTGGAAAGGTCGTTCAAAAATATTGATTGAGGGTGAGTGAAAATCATATTTCAATTCAGGGTTCCGTTTGCGAAATATTAAGCTTTAAAGTGCAAAGTCCAGAGCCCCCCCACCCCTGCCAGCTAAATGGTTGTAAGTACCTACTTGGATTTATGAAAAAATTCACAGCAGTAGTATATAGAACGAAATTAAAAGGAAAACTATCACAGCGAAGTAGGCTTTACAGGTTAACGAGTAATTAATAGACCAACTTAAATTTGCAGTTTGAAAAACATGATCTCCCGTACATTCCGTGTGGGAGAAATGTTTTTCAACTACAATTTTAAGTTTGTTCTTGGGATAAGTTCATCCCAACTATGGAAGCCTTCATTGTGAGTGATCCGACACGCACTTGGCCGGTTTTTTACACCAAAATCAGTTACAACATCAAATGTTACGATTGCAATTCATTATTCACTAGTTAGCCATATTTCTTATTTCCATACGGTAATATTGCCAAATTATTCAAAACAGGTAAATATTAGTCAGCTATTTGTGACGTTGCTAACATTTTGGATGAACGCTCTTAAGTTATTTTTCACTTTGTAGAACTTGCGTAGGTAATTGAAACTGAGAATTTTCCTTCATTTTGTTTCAGTTTTTTTGTGTATTTCCCAAGGTTTCTTATCTAGTTATGGCGTGTTGTATCGAATATTGCGATTATAAAAGAATTCTCAGAAACCTATTATGTACTCTTTAATCTTAATACTATGGAATATTTATCATTATTATTAATAACGATTACTATCACATTGTAAATTATTAATTCGATAATGATTACTAACCGATAAAGCTGTTGCTAAGTAATAAATAAATGTCAGTTTTTTTTATGTTTTTATTGCTGTATCTCCAATTTAATTATGAACGAGATTATAATATCACTTTTTATAAAGTTGAAGGAATTTATTCGTTTATTCTTTGATTTTTAATAACATAACATAACATCACGCCTGAATACCCTGAAGGGTTAGGCAGAGGTACTATCTACAGTACAGTACATTTCGCCAGTTATGTTTAAGTCCCATGTAATAGGGGGCGAGCCTATTGCCATCAACCGGGCACTAATCCAGACTCCGGGCTGCTACTGAAAAAATCCTGATAGAAACACCAAATAACACTTTGCCCGGCCCGGGAATTGAACCCAGTACCTCATGCTCGGGAGTAGCGCTTGCAACCACTAAACAAACGAGGCAGTTGATTTTTAATGTCATCGTAAAATCTTGACACGTGCGCCGTGTCCGAGAAACCTATGTCCAGCAGTGGACTGCTTTACCTACCTATATTACTAATACCAGCCTGTTACTGTCCCTCACGGCTGCCCCTGCAGGGCAAAGGCCTCTTCTCACACAGAGAAGACACTAGCATTGATCACCACGCTTGCTCAAGACTGGTTGGCGATTTCAGACTTATACTAACTATAAGTCCAGGTTTTCTCACGGTGTTTTCCTTCACCGATGTCAGTCATGTCCAAGATAAACTCAGAAAGTACATTTATGAATTGAAGAAGTCACATTGGTATTTGCCCGAATTTGTACCCACAACCTCGTGCATGAGAGGCGAGGCCTTTACCAGTGGGCCATCACGACTGGATTGGACTGGACCTACCTATATTTTATTTGAAATAGGATTAAACATTTAACTAAACCTTTTTTACAGTCCGTTCAACCGATTTTGATTTCTATTGCGTTGGTGGCATGAAAAGTGGCAGCTGCAGTAAACAGTTGGTGTTGTAACCACTTTTTTTGCTTTTAATGCCATCCTTATGCCTACGGTATAGAAGTCAGAATCGGTTGAACGGACTGTAAAAAAGTTTTGTTTAAATTAAATGTCTAATCTTATTTCAAAACGAGAAAAGCAGAGTTGATTGAACATTTTGAAAGTGAGGTAATCGAAGGTATTTAAAGAAAACCGCAAAGGTTCCCGCAGAATGGTGGAACAAACATGTGTCTTGTGGAACAATTTCTATAAAAACCTGGTGTCGCGTCATGCCTGTCTGCGGAAGCTTTTAAATGAAAAGGTAGTTGGAGCAACACATTATGATTTCTGGCCGTGAATCGTGTGAAATATTCCTATCACTGTCGCACAATCGTCAAAATAAAAAGACAAGATAGAGACGAACACATAAGCCAAAGCACTGCTTAGTCGCGTTTGTAAATCTCGGCGAACTATCTGCTTCAGAGCGGATGATCTCTTATCCCAATGAGAATTCCCACACACAAAAAAAATCGCGGATGAAAGTGCCCCAATTCCTTTTGCACTCTATCAAATTCTATAAAAAGCGATTCGGCAATATTATAACCGAAAACAAATGAACAAAAAATTATCAATAAGAGCGAAGTAATATCTAGGATTAAGATAGTACTAGATATAATGAATAACTGTCATGTAGGTACTCCACCTTTTGTGAATCGGATTTGTTAATATAAAGGTTTAACATATATACTTACATACGCAATTAATTTATCTTTCTTTGCTTCATTTCCAATTCTTTTTACCTATTGTGGTATAGTAATTTTATTCTAGATGTACATTGTCTTCATACCCTTAATTAATATATAGTATTTATAATTATATAGTTTTTAAAGTATAACAAAAGTAAAATTACAAATAATTTGTTATTTAAATAAATATTTCTGTACTTTCCATCGTATTTGTGAATATATTAAATTTTTTCTTTCTATTTTGTAACTTATAACTAAATCAAGGAACGATAACTAAAACGTCCTGTAATCATTAAGTTCTCTGCTAGTGCTGTGCACTTCTTTAAATGACGAATTCACAATACCTAAAACTGTATGTGATTTTTGTAGGTAGGATTTAGTGAGTAAGTCGTTGAGGTGCCTTACCAATAAATACGAGTAAATAAATAAATAAATATAATTTACTATTCATAGAAGTTTTACAATATTTTTATACATTAATTATATCATTTATACAGTATGTTAATTAACGAAAGGCGCTCCCCATAGTATAGCGTCAATAAATGCAACAAAAAAAAATACCAGACATTTTCTTTTAAATAAATGTTTGTATTAGCATGTATGGACGCTATTGCGGGTTTTAACGAGAACGCCTTTCGTTAATTAACATACTGTATAAATTATATAATTAATGTATAAAAAATATTGTAAAACATTTTAAAAGAGTAACGGTGGAGTTTCTTGCGCATTCTTCTCCATACAAAACTACCTTTTGGAAGGGGCAACTGGAATCAATCCTATTTTCTTGTTTTTGACTTTCAAAAGTACCTTTTAATTGCTAATTTGAAATAAATGATTTGACTTTGACAAGCTACGAAACGTTTGAAGGCATGTGTGCAGATATTAAATTACCAATCATGTTGTTTAATTTGTATTTTCGGCCGCAAATAAAAAGTTCTTAAATTAAACGATTATCGATTAGTCATGATACTACCAATTAGGCACCATGGCCATATTCCGTCTCGATTATTCGTAATCGATTTCGTAATATATTATGACTATACATACAGTCAAATGTAGTCTGATTCCGTCATATCCATCATCCTGAATTGAACTATTGACAGGTCACTTGCTGCAGCTTCACGAAGTTTTCACGGCGAGATGTATTCTGTAAACTGGAGCAAGCGAGCTGTCAATAGTGTATTCTGTTGATTTGACAGAACCACAGATTAGTAGGTAGGTACACATGGTTCACTCCGCATTTTTAGGTATCAAACTACAAGTAGGTACGCGGCGGGATCGACTTGTCGAATTCAGTGGGCGTAACGTAGTCAGAAGATATAAGAGTTACGCGATAGAAAGAGAGGCAACTTCTAGGTGAATATGACTGTAAGTAATTAGCGCTGAGCGACCTGAATTGCACTTTATTGTGTCGTAGCAAGAATCGTTTATTGTTTATGATTTTGCACCATCTATACTAATTTGTGACAGGACTAGTGATATTTTCAACAAAAAAAACCGGCACCCCAATTACGTTAATACTTACCATTCAAATAATAAAATCAAAGAACTCAATTTGTAAGTGGCACTACAAATTGGCAACCACAGGTACATTTTCTGATATACGTATATTTTTTCCACTTTTGTCACTTTTGGAATAAAATATAGGTAGTTTTTTTTACAGAAAAAAATACTCGTAGTTTCGACCATCTCTATTAAAAAACAAATCTGTCTTTGGGTAATATCTACACATATAATAATAATTAATAAAACACTTAATAAAACAAATCAAAATGTTTATGTAAACAACATTCAACATGAATAAACTACAAAAAATTGAGATTCCAAATTACCTACCATTTATTTTTTACAATTCCGTCAATGAATTTTGTCCAGCGAATTTCGAATTCATGCACTAACTTGTCTTTTTCAGGATATGAACTGTAATACAGAGAATTTAAAGCTAATTGTTTTAATAACTTGAGGTCTGCGTGCCGGCTAGCAACTGCAACAAATGCGACATAAAAATCGTGGGAAATTGGATCAGCCTCCCAGATTCCTGGATCATCGCTCGAAAGCACTACAGGCATGTTCTGACTCAAGAAAGTTGCCAAGGGATGATTCCTTACATCGTCAAGTAGTTTAAGAACACAGTTTGATATAACATTTATTTCCAAAGCAATTTGTTTTTTCTTCACTTCTTCCATCAAGAGAGGGTGTTTTGCGAGAGCGAATCCATGGCCTATTCGTTTAGTACCTAGAACTACGGCGTCGAATAAATTCTCGTCAGAAGTAGTGCCATACCAATTTGTTTCACCAGCGTGTAAATATAAGTCCAAGGATTTTCGAACTTCTGCCAGTTCATGTAAAAAGTCTTTCAGCGGTACTCCCAAGTCTTCTTGGCCGACCAAGTCGAAACCTACTAGAAAATCTGGCATCAAGGTCTTGATTTCCATGGCGATCCTGGTATATTTCTGCAAAGTAGGTTTATCTACTAGTTTTAATGGAGCATATATCAATTTCGCTCCGAAGAAATCTGGATAATCACTATTGAATTTTTGAGTAACTCGTCTATAACTTTCTGCTGTCGCCACCGCATCGTAAATGTTCCCTTCTAAGTCATACAATGGTGGCAAAACACTTCTGATTTCAAGGTACATTACTTGGTCTTTCCTGAATTCTAGTAATGTATCGTAATAATATTGTTCCCAAACTGGTTTGTAGGTAAACAGATTTCCGGTACAAATAAAATAGTGCTGGAACGCTTTCCACACAGAATTCACATCGGTGTAAACTTCAGCTGGATTGTCAATCACCAAAGTGAAGTGTTTTCTCAGGTTCGCATCGAATTTTGCGACGTCCTCGGATGCATTTCTCGCATCCTTCATAAGTTGCCACTGTGCGACACAAGGACAAGGAGTTTTAGGAATCGTTTTAGAGAATAGGAAGTCGATATCCGAATTGTCTTCTGTGAAACAAACCCACAGGTCATCCAAGTAGGTCAAACGCAGCACGTAATCTGGGCTTAATAATCCTGTGTCATGAGCATGGAGGACTGCCCCCTTGGGCATACTCTTTATCATCTGGAATAACTTTGTATCTTTCACTGCGTCCTTATAAACGAAGAAATGCTTCGTCAGGTTAAAATGTTTTGGTTGAGCAAATCCCCGCGCAACCTCTTCATTTTTAAGATTCATGATTATTTCATTTGCCTTTAATTCACTGTCACTTAGTTCTATTGAGCTTCCAACCATCATAGCAAGTTCTCTTTCAAGGAGATCATTTCTTTTTTCTAGCACTTTATCTATACTTTCGGAGTAAGTTACTATGCAATTAGTTAACAAAAATATAGCTAGTGGCCACATTGTCACGGGTCGCGTTCGAGCGCCGTACTATGCTATCGTGCAAGATTGGTATGGCAAAACTGATACCTCCGTAGATAAAGTTTAGACCGAGAGATATGACGTAATAATCAATTCACTCAATGCCAACGATTTTATTTATAATGGTCATACTTGTATTATACGCGATATTTAATTCTGCTGCTTTGTTTAGATTTTTTTAAAGTGCTAGTCATATAGGAGCGAAGTCAGCTAAATCTAAAACAAAGGATAGACGTCAGACTACATATGCTTTATACTAAAAGATTATTTATATATTTATAAATAATCTCAGTAATCTCACTCCCACGAGGGTAGGGAGAAACTACAGAATGCTAGCTGCGACGACTATTTTTTAGATTTTTGAGATGGGGCAGTAAGGGCAGCTACCTGTACCGTTGTAGCTATTTACTTTGAAGACTGTCCTTAACTTTTTGAGACATTTTGATCTGCATTTACAGATTTTGAAAAAAAAAATTACATTCATCAAGAAAAGGGCCAGTTTTCACAAAAACTTTTTTTGATGGTCATCGATCCTGTTTCTTGCAATGATCAAAAAACTCTACAAGACCAACTGAGATTCGACTTTACTAGAAAAGTCAGAAATCGCAAAAAACTTTGCCCTTACATTTCGTAGGAAATGAGACTTCCAACCTACTTTTTACGGTAGATAAACCGGCCGGGAATAAACAAAAAAAAAATAGAAAATAAAATTTCGAAAATACGCGTTATAATTTTATTTGATTTGAGAACAAAATTGTTCGTTGCTCTTGAAAAAAAATTTTTTTTTCGATGTTAATTTTTTTTTTTTGCATGTATGGACGCTATTGCAGGTTAACGAGAACGCCCTCTGTTAGTTAACATACTGTATACCTATATTATTTGTAAACACGTTCTCGAAAACGGGTCTAATGATTTCGATGAAAGTTGCAATATAGGGGTTTACGGGGGTGAAAAATCGATCTAGCTAAGTCTTAATCTGGGAAAATTCGTTTTCTCTATTTTCACAGCCTCGAGAATTTGATGCAATGTTGGTATACCTGGACGATATGTTTATCTATGTTCACCCGAGCAGAGCTCGGTCGACCAGGTACCGCTAAAATAATTAACAAACTTTTAAAATTAAAATATAATAACCTAACCTAATTAAAACTATTAAAAAACTAAAATATGGCGTCGTAAAATTCCTCCGCATCGCTGTCGAATGGTAATGTATCCAAGAGACTGGCAGCATTGCTACGGTGTTCAATTCAGTAATAGGCTCAGACCACATTTACATCTTTTTACAATGACACTATAATCAAACTACACCACACAAAGTGCACACATGTTTACGAAACCGGCTTCACTTCACTGTTGACAGCGCTCTGTCTTGGTTTTTTATTTGGTACTAAGTACACACGGCTACACATCAAGCTATAAATTTCCAGTTTATGCTGATCTAGCATTGTATAGGATTTCCGTACAATGCGAGGTCAGCTTATACTGGAAATGTATAGCTTGATGTGTAGCCGTGTGTACAAGTTTGTCCAAGTATTTTGTTAGAACTTTTTTATTATTCTTTATTCTACAAACAAATCAACAAAACTCATATTGGGTTGAAGTGAAAGTTATATACAATTCTGTTTACAATATTGACAATATGTCTTGAACCAATTATTCGGTTGGTTAGGTTAGGTTGGAAAGTGGCCACAACAAAGGCCGAGTTCAAATTACCTCCTGTACATATAATATACCTATAGATAAAATATGTTTCACTCATTTATGTGATGTTACTAAGGAAACATACCTATCTGGAATTAAACACTTCAATCTACCAAGTCATCATACTTGAAGTGGATATTTCATGATCAATTTGCGCTAAGCTGTGTACTTCTTTAAGTGACAAATTCCCCATATACAGGCTGGCAGGGACATCGACGCGAAAACTTTTACCATAGATTCAGTACATGATTCTGAACCCCCTTGCGATGAAATTTATCGTCGGTTATTTAAAAAAAAAATCTGGCATTTTATAGAAAAGCGCAATAACTGCCTGGTCAAAATGTATGGTGTTCCATACATTTTCGAATTTTCGATACATTGACGAAAAATTTCAACGCAGTGGTGTTCAGGATCACGTACTGAATCCATGGTAACAGTTTTCGCGTCGATGTCCCTGCCACCCTGTATAAGTTATTTTATATAATATGTTATTAGTGAATAAGTCGTTACAGAACCTACACAAAAAAAAAACTTCTTTATACATTACCTTGAATATAAATAAATCACGCTTTCGGTGAATTGCTATTGATATTGCCCCTTGGTTGCCTAGTAGTTAAATGCTATCGGTTCATCGGCGCTTTTAGACAATAATGACACCTGTCAGTTGCACAATTTCTAGTAGAAAATTCGCGAAACATAATCGTTAGTATGAAACTGAAAGATGTCAAGAACGCATTCTCGCGATGGCCGGACCGTAAATCGTTTATCAAGTTAGATTAACATAGCTTAGCGCATCTATGATGGAAACACCCAAAGGCCCATCGTCCACGACGCTACTCTAAAGTAACGTGTTACAAACTCAAATCTTGAATGAATAGCCTCAATAGTGTTTGAGTTTGTATCTGGTTACTTTTGAGTTGTGTTGTGGACGACGGGCCTGAGGCCGTTTATCCACTGCCACCGTCAACGGGTCGACGAGACCGAGATGACGGCACCGATGTAACGATATATACATTTACTCAGTCCTGGGCTGGCCGCGTGTCCGCTGCACGAAGGGTTTGGAAAGTCTCGACAGCCTCAAAGTCTCGGGAAACGAGAAAATTCATGATCAAAGTCCCGGGACTTCGAGAATTCTCAGAATAAAATTAGAATGGAGTTAATTTTGGGCCAGATGTATCAATAAAAAATCAAATTTTAGTAATCGTCTATATTTATTCAAAATTCAAAAGTCATTTATTCAAACTAGGCTGAGAATCAGCACTTTTCGAACGTCAATTACATAAGACAGTCCCCCAAAACGCCCACCCTTCACATTGAACATAAAATCAAATGCCAACGTTAACAACGTTAATTATAGTCTAAATAATACGTATGTTTAAACCTTATAATTTTCAAAAAGTCCCAGGACTTCAAGACACGAAACGTCCCGGGATCCAAACCCTAGCCGCACGTCACCCGAGCGCCGCCGGCGTCGCACCGGACGCCGTTCGCGCGGCTTTTGTTTCTGTCTATTTTATCGTACTGAACCGCTGAGTTCAGTCGCGGTGGACAAACGCTCGCTGTCACCGGAACGTCACGTTCGGTGTGAATAATTTCGTTTCTCGTTGACGTCCCGTTGACGGTAGCAGTGGACAAGCGGCCTCAGGTTGGAACTACTGACGATCGATCATCTCAAAATCAAAATATGTTAACGATCAACGTCAATCTAATAGTATAACCTTATTTTTACCTTGACAAACCTGTGACATAATTATGTCGCGGTATGCGGTATATACACAAAACAAAACTAGGTACAGTCATGCAACATTACGTTTTTCTCGTGAAGCCAAAAATCGCAACTAAGAGAAAAGTGCTATTTCTTATGAGTATGGTTTCGAGAATACCATATTCGTAACACAATGAAATATCTATCAATACTTTACAGAATAAATCGATTTCAATCTTGCGTAATTGTAAGGTATTTATGCTCGCAGCTGTACTGCGTAACTGCATTAATGCCTGTTCATATATAAGCGATATCGCTGTCACGCTCGGTAGCGATACTGTCGGTCGATTCTGTAAACATATTAACGTGAAGCTTAGGTGAAGTGAGCGTGAAGTGAGCTGTCACTGCCACAGAATCGACTGGCAGGATGCTAGGGATTAACACTTGACAGCTCACTTCACGCTCACTTCACCTAAGTTTCACGGAGATATTTTTACACGCTGGTTAGTTAAAATACGTATAATTTATGCCATGTTCATGTTTAATGTGATCATTCTAATAATAATATTAAGAATAAAATATTTAAACATTCAAGCAAAGTATATTATTATCTAATTTATATTTTTTAATTATTTTTATAAAAAAAAAAAATAACCTGTATTGAAAATGTAATAAAGGAAAATATTATTATAGAACAGATTAATCTACCTTAATTTCCAATGTGTCGAATCCGTTATTGTTCACAGTCACAGTACTAATGGCTACATCGCTTTTACTCGCGATTTTATCAAACTTTTTTTTTTTCAGAATGCCGTCCACTTACAATTAATACATGTTTTTGATTTCTGTACACTCAAGTAGTTGTGTTATTTACATTGTTGTTGGTTATAGGGATGTTGACTGGGAAAAAAAAAACTATTTAGTCTGTCAGTCAGATAATAAAAAAAGATTAGACACATTTTTTTGCTTTATCATATTAATAAAAAATGGCTTAGATAAAACACATTAAAGCTGGGGAGTGGGGGCTCGCCACGTCACAAGTCAGTATAAAATCTACCGGCCAGTGACGTCATGCCACATTTTAACGCATTGCCTACTCAATGTATTGCCGAAATCTTTTGACTACGTAAAAAAAGAAAAAATACGTGTCCAATATTTTTTAATAATCTACATGACGGCCAAAAAATATTTTTGTCAACATCCCTATTGTTTAAGTAAAACAAAGTTATACACATTTAAGTTTAAATATTAGATAATACGAGTATGCAGCCCACTGTTATAATGTCTGCAACCAAAGGCCGTTTCCTCATTGGTCGTTGCGGTATTGTTTCGGTATCTAGCTCGGCATACCGGAACGAAAACGCACTGCTTTTGTTTCCTGAAGGGTCGGTTAGCAGTAGTGCGGTTATAGTATGCTCTGTACCAAAACGGTACCGCACTGCTGTTATTTAGAATTCCTAATTCAAATGAATTTTATAATTTACTCGCTTTTTCCACCGGCTTCGCCAGCGTACATATCAGAAATTATCCCACGGAAACGTGCTACCGGGATAAAAAGTATCATAATATGTCCCTTGTATATCAACCCTCCCGCCCCTCCCTGTATCCTGTGTGTCTTGTGGGTGTGTCTATGTAACAAACAAACTCAATTTATATGATACAATCTTGGTATACCTGGACCTATCTGACCATCACAACCCACACCTACTCCTATATACCTACTGTCTACCCAATAAGAAAATAATTTTCAAAATGCCTGTTATTAATGAGATCATGAGCCCTAACACGAGTTTGTCCACCGCACAACGCCAACGAGAAAGGAGATTATTTTAACCGAATGTGACGTCCCGGTGGGGGTATGCGGTGGACACCCGGCCTTAGTAAACGTATGTATCGCTACTTCGGCGCCGTCATCGCGTTCTCGTTAACGGCCCGTTGACGTTCCGTTGATGTGGCGGCGCACAAACGGCCTAAGGCTAGAAAGACTGGCGATCAATAACGACGAACATAAGACAATAAATATTTTTATAGTAAGATTTGGGATTTGCCTTATCAAACTTTATATCTCAGTATTAATATCTAAAACGTGTTAGAATTAATCGACAAGGCGATGATTAGGTAGTATTATTAGCGATAAATAGGTAGGTGTTATCTTTAGCAGTGACTGAAACCGGTATGACAATACGGGTATTTTTACCCCTATAGTTTCACTATGTCCGTCTGTCTGTCTGTCTGTCCGCGGCTGAGCTCAGAGACTCTGAGTACTAGAAAGCTATAACTTGGCATGGGTATACATATTAATCACGCCGGCAAAGTGGTAAAATAAAAACATGAAAAACATTTTTTTGGGCTGGAGGAACCCTAAAAAAACATGTTTTTCATGATAAACTACCTACTCGTAAAGTGAGGATGATTTTTTTTCTCGTCTATCCTATGGTGTGCAGTATTGTTGGAAAGGTCGTTTTTAATAGTGTGTGAAAACCCTTTTTGGATTCAGCAATCCATTTGCGAAATTTATATGCAAATTTTTGTTGCAGTCAAGTGTGTGTCAGCTAAATGATTGTTTTGGATATGTGAAAAATTTCACGGCAGTAGTATATAATATAACGAAATTAAAAGGAAAAACTATCACAGCTTAGTAGGCTCTACAAGGTAACAAGTAATAATCGACCAACTTACATTTAAAGTTGCAAAAACATGTTCTCCCATACATTCCTTATGGGATAACATGTTTTTCAACTACAATGTTAAGTCTGTCTTGGGATAAATTCATCCCAACTACGGAACACTTCATTGTGCGTGGTCCGACAGGCACTTGGCCGGTTTTTTATCTGTAAAAAATACAAATGTAACCGAAAAAATACCCGTATTGCTTATACCGGTTTTGGATCCTGATTTATAGAAAACGGTGATATTAAGCTCAGCAGCACCAATGTCGGATGTCATATTCACGGTGTGTGCATTAATAATATAAGTTATGCTGACGATATGCTGTTGCTGAGCCCATCGATCGGAGCTCTGAGGCGGATCGGTATATGCGAATGTTATGCGGTGAATCATGGGCTCAAATATAATGTCACAAAGAGCGAGCTAATGGTTTTCAAAGCAGGCAACCTGACATATTCGTGTATTCCTCATGTTGCACTATGTGGAGAATCCCTGCGAAGAGTGGACAAGTTCAAGTAGGTATCTAGGCCACTGGGTCACGGAAGACCTTAAAAATAACTGACATTGAAAGGGAACGTAGGTCGCTGGCTGTCCGTTGTAACATGCTGGCCCGCAGGTTTGCGCGATGTACGAGGGCAGTTAAAGTAATGCTTTTTAAAGCTTACTGTCAATCCTTCTACACGTGCAGTCTGTGGGGCAACTTCACTCAGCGCGCATTCAGCGACCTAGGTACGCGTTCAGTATAATAATGCACTGAGAGTACTGCTGCGGCTGCCGTGGCGTTGTAGTGCGTCAGGGATGTTTACGGATAATAACATTTATGGTTTTGCCGCGATTGTTCGAAAAAGATGTGGCACGCGTTCGCGGCAGCACCAACAGTATTCTCAGTGTGTTCGCAAATCGGTGGGATTCCTCGATGTTGACGTGACGCTGAATTTGAATTTTTATGTTTATCTGTGTCTGTACCTACTAACACTAGATGTTAAGTAAAATTGTTACTAATCCTATGGACTCTGTCCGAAATAAAATTATTCTATTCTATTCTATTAATTTTTTTATTCTTTATGATAGGTAGCAAATAAGATGTTAGTTTCGTAAGGAACAGAACACCTACCTCTTTATAGTAGGTAAACTAAACCGCCTACCCGAATACATAACGTTGGAAGGCCTCCGACAAGGTGGACCGATGACCTTGTGAAGGCTGCAGGAATCCGCTGGATGTGGGAAGCACAGAACCGGTCCAAGTGACGGTACTTGGGGGAGCCCTATGTCCTGCAGTGGACGTTTTTCGGCTGAAATCATGATGAAACTGGCTGTTGCCCGCGACTTACTCTGTGTGTAGTTTTAAGGTATTTCATGATTTTTTTTAATAAAAATATCCAGGATGAAAAGGAGCCTGACAGAGACATATATCCCGTTCATTCGAGGATCTTTGACAGTCGTTACGGGTCGTCAGAAGCCCGAAAGTCTGACAACCAGTCTTACCAAGGGGTATCGTATTACCCAGTTACTGGGTTGGGGAGGTCAGATAGGCAGTCGCTCCATGTAAAATACTGGTACTCAGCTGCATCTGGTTAGACTGGAAGCCGACACCAACATAGTTGGGAAAAGGCTAGGCAGATTGATTGATGAACGTGCTAAACTCTGGAACTGCCAGTCGGATTTGATTTTTTTTTTTTGCATTTGTTAGCCCAGCTATTTAGCATCACGCTAAGTAATACCCTAAGGGTGCCACTTAGCACTAGCCACACAAGGCACCTTAGGACCCGAGTAAATATAAAAAAAGTCTAAAAGAAGGCTTAGCGAAAATTAAGTAGGTAAGCTCACGTTCGCACGGACGGGATTTTATCGCGCACTGGATTTTCAACTCTCGGTGTTGAGCCGAGCGTTGAGAATCTAACGCACTGGGACGCACGCTCGTCCCAGCGCGTTGAAAAAACACACTGCTGGATTTTCAACTCTCGGCGCAGGACTCCTAGCGCGGGTTTAGGCGACGGAATGCGACGCGGTGGTTCGGAGCCGAAATTTCACGCGGACAAAGTCGCAGGCAGAAGCTAGTAATACAACAGTCGGTCGATTCTGTAAAAATATTAACATGAAGCTTAGGTGAAGTGAGCGTGAAGTGAGCTGTCACTGCCACAGAATCGACCGGCAGGATGCTAGGGATTAACACTATTGACAGCTCACTTCACGCTCACTTCACCTAAGTTTCACGGTGATATTTTTACAGAATCGAACGGCTGATCATCAGTTATGGTCTTCAGGCCAACTGTTTATATCATAGCATAGTGATAGCTTAGTGGTGTGACCGACGGACTGCCAAGTGAAACTTAGGTCTCGAGTTCGCACTTTGGGTGCACGCAGCTGTCTTTTCGGATTCATGTGCGTATTGTTTAATTATCACTTACGTCAAAAACGGTGACGGGATAGCGTGTTACACTCTTGCTGACTAAAACCCACTCGTGTTCCTTCAGTTACCTGTACGTTGCCAGGGGCCACGGTATCCCTTTCGGACTTTCCCGCGACCCCGGCAGGCATCGGCCCTAGCATACCCCTTCCGTTGTGCTGACATCTCTTTGAGGCGCACGTGGAACACAACGCGCCGTCGACCCGGGCCTGGTCCTTATCGGACGGCGAGCTACCCATTGCTCACCGTCCGCAAGCACGCGCCTACGGTGGCCGGGAATCGGCCTGCTATTCCCGACGTCCAGGGCGTCTCCTGAGGCGGCTAGGGGCGTGAGGGCGCGACATTTGTCTCTCCCTCGCACGCTCCGTCTCCTCCTTCGCGAGCATTACTGATTTGCAAAAGGAGGTGACGGGTTCCCACGCCCTCTCGCTCCGTACCATGGCCTGGATCAGGGCCGGACGAGATGTCACTGCCGCCGATCGCCTCCACAAGGACACGGCGGTGCCCCGCCCAAGCCGGGCAGACCTCCACCGTGTCCTCCGGGCGATCCACACAGTGGTGACACTCGGGCGTTTCCTCCCGCCTTATGCGGAACAGGAACCTCCCGAAACACAGGAAACCTGCCTGAAAGATATTTCTTGAAGTCAGAGGCCCATGGGCGGCTTTAAAACTCTGACACCAGGTTAGTCACTAACCACACGAAAACAAGAGAAAATATAAAATAACATTAGTCCTGTTTTCCCCGAAAGGCTAGGCAGAGGTGTAGGTTCTGGTCTTCTGGTACAACCACATTTCGCCAGTTATATTTAAGTATAACTGATGTAATAGTGGACGAGCCTATTGCCATTAACTGGACTCAAATCCAGACTCCGGGCTGCTACTGAGAAATTTCTGGAAAAAGACTGCCCGACTTGGGAATTGAACCCAGGACCTCGTGCTCAGCAGTACTACCTATATCATCTACATTTAGGCCGATATCCTTCTAAAAAACCTGTAACTTGCTGTGCTAACTCAGCATAAAGAGGCTTTCTGATGAGTGATGCCCGCCTTGTCGTATTTCGCGTCTTTATTGTTCATTTTGTCCCACTGTTTTATGTTTTTGTGGCAATTGCAAACATTATAAACACTGCTTCACATTGTTTATAATGTTTGCAAATTGTAAGACAAAGCTATGAAAAACTCCACTGGTAAACATTTTCTCTAAATAAAAAGTTATTATGAATTCAACGTAAATAACACAACGCTCACTTGTAAACAGTTTGACAAAAAGTGACATTTGAGAACAGCTTTCAGAACCATTCAGAACAGATGATAATATTATTTTTAAAAGAACCATAAGAAGGAGTTTGAAATATTAGAGGTGCAATCAAACTCAAACAAAAAGAATTTAATTCAATTAAACTATTTACAGGCACTTTCGACAAAACACACTTTGCACTTTTTGGATGTAGACAAAATTTATTTCTATTCGTCAAATAGATTATTAAAAAATATTGGAAGAGTATTTTTTCTTTTTTTACGCAATCAAAAGATTACGGCAATACATTGAGGTAAAATGTGGCATGAAGTCACTTTCCGGTACATTTTGCACTGACTTGTGACGTAGCTAGCCCCCACTCGGCCCACTCCACAAACGCGTTTTATCTAAATATATTTTTTATTTAAATGATACTTAAAGTAAAAAATATCCATCCATCTACCATCCATACCAGTAATACATATGGAATGTAATAAATAATTGAGTATTGAGTGACAAAATTTTTACTGTGTTCATTATTAATATTTTAGTTCGTTAGCCACATTTCTTATTTCCATACAGTATTATTGCCGAATTAATCAAAACAAGTAAATTTTTGACAGCTATTTGCGACGTTGCCAACTTTTAGGATACACGCTCTTACGTAATTACCTTATGAACTCAAAATTCCCACACCCCATTTTAAGAAACGTTATACCCACACAAATAAACGCCTTAAAAACTAAAAGAGCAAGCTTTCTCACAAAACCCTCGTGCAATTATTTAAAAACACACACGAGACGATTATTAATAAAGAAAGAAAAAAAAGTCCTAAAACTCGGGTATACATTACGGAAATCGGTATCGCAAAAAGGGGTTTCGCTTTCAAAGTGGAGGGTAAAAAAGAAATGCTAAAGGCGGCCATTGCTCGCCTACTGATTTCCCAGCGAAAGGGTTGGATGGATTAAGTGGCACTTTATAGTACCGCCCTGCAGTTGAAAAAAAACATGGCGGCCCCTACATGTTGAGAAGGGGACCATGTCACCTCTCTCTTTAATCTTCTAATTGCGGCAACTCGTTAGATGTTAGACGTTTTAGGAATATTTTAAAGTGATGCCTAGTGTCTTTCGTGGATTAAAAGACTTGGCTTTGAAAATAAGCAGACTTTTATATACCAGGAGTTTTAAAATTCTTACTGGATTCTACCAGATTCTGAATAGATATATATCAGACTTCGAACAGTCGCTTCAGATTGAGAGCATTATTTTTAGAAGCGCTCCATACAGTTTATTGTCAGTTAGTTAAAAAGCCTTCTTCTAATGTAGGTACCTAGTGAAACTCCTAAAAGAATTCAGCACAACTAAGTACTAATAAGCAGCCACATTTTAAATTAAATAGGAAATTAATGGCTGTTTCGTAATTCCTGGGGGCGTCTAGTCTCTGTTTCTGGTGTTATTTGTCTGCTTTGATAACCCTGTCAGTGTTTTTTTGCTATCAAGTTTTGGTGAAACAGGTTTAATCTAAAATTTTGTATAAAACCATGACATGTGTAACCTAAGCATATCCAATTACACCAAACAACACGTGTATCAGTTTCATAGCTCACAAGTACAGTCTGCAATTGACAGACACTGTAATACACAGTTATCTATGAATTTAGTATTTATTTGGCCTTGACAATAAGCCTGACTACATTCATCCGAACATCAGCTACAATAACACTCTGGTTCTCACGTAGTACGTACAATACAATAAATTGATATCAATTATAATGCCATTGTTAACATACTTGCCTGTCTTATCGCAATGTCATAGGTCGACGCTCCTCAGTAGCGATTTGACGCCGAACCGCGGCGAACGTGTGAAACAATGTTGCATTTAATTTTAACTTTACTGTTTGTGTACGCAAAATGTGACGACATTTACAACGAGAGACGAAGGCAGTTAGTTGAACTTGAATTACGGTCGGCTCTCGGAGGGAATACAACGCTCAATGATAAAGAAAATGCGGTGAACAATTGTTTGATGCAGCATAAGTTCAACGAGCTCGACTATGGATTTGATCACCCGGATCACTTCAACCTGTCGCATCACTTCTTCTCTTTCAAGAACCAGATTCAGAACTCCAAAGTTTACAAGATCATTAAGAGCATGCCCAAAGGAGCCGTTCTTCATATTCACGACATGGCGATCATCGGACCTGATTATCTGATGAACATAACCTACATGGACCATCTGTATGTTTGTTTTGGGACCCCTGTCAACTTCCGGTTTTCGAACAACGTTCCTAACATAACGTGTGATGTCCCGTGGCAACTCATGAGCGAAGCTAGGCGTGCTGCTCCTAATGTTACCCAATTTGATGTAGATCTCCGGAAACATTTCACCCTGGTTTGTGATAACCCTGACGTGGTTTACCCCAGCATCAAAGAAACTTGGACAAAATTTATGCAATATTTCAACACGGTGTACGCTCTACTGGCTTACAGACCCAATTGGGAACAGTATTTCTACGACGCGCTCACATTCTTCAGAGAAGATAAGGTTATGTACGTGGAAGTCAGGAGTATATTGCCCAATCTATATGAGTTAGATGGAACTGAGTATGATAAGCTGATAACAGCAAAGGCTTACAGGAAAACCATTAACAGGTTCGTGAAAGATCATCCGGATTTTGTTGGCGCTAAACTTATATTTGCTCCATCGAGGAAAGTGGATAGAGATGTGATTAACCAGTACATACAAACAGCGAGACAGATCAAGAGAGATATGCCCGACCTCTTCGCAGGATTTGATTTAGTCGGCCAAGAAGATTTAGGGAATCCATTGATAGAATTTGTACCACAATTACTTGAAGCAAAGGATCTTAATTTCTTCTTCCATGCTGGTGAAACAAATTGGTTTGGGACACTGACTGATGAAAACTTGGTAGATGCTATATTGTTAGGTGCTAAACGAATCGGTCATGCGTACGCGCTTGCAAAACACCCAGTGCTTATACAAGAAGTGATTAACAAGGACATAGGTTTAGAAGTGAATGTGTTATCCAATACTGTGTTGTCTTTAGTCAGGGATGTCCGCAATCATCCTTTGAACATTTTTTTGAGTTTGAATTTACCTGTTGTTTTGTCGAGTGATGACCCTGGTGCGTGGGAGGCTGATCCATTGTCAGATGACTTTTATGTAACTTTTGTAGCGGTCGCCAGTAAGGTTTCAGACTTGAGGATGTTGAAAACTTTAGCTCTTAACTCTTTAAAGTATAGTGCTTTGGAACCAGATAATAAGGTGCGGGCGATCCGTGAGTTTCATAGGCAGTGGAATCTCTTTGTTGATAATTTTGACTGTAGCTCATATTAGTTAAAAGCTTATGGTTTCTCATTTGTAATTTTTTTTTTACGACCTACTTATGAACTTCCCCTGCACCGCACAGGTGTAATGGCGACATGTTAAAACAAAGAGATCTCTTAGCTTTTTCGTTTTTTTAAGTTACATAAATATGATGTATTTTACACATAACTCTTCCGGAATAAAAGTTCTAATGAATGAAAACACGGACAGATACGCCAGTTTGTATTATATTATGTAGGTATTATGTATCTGTACAGTAGAACAAATAATTAAGTATCAGTAATTAATTATAACTACTAAAGCTTACAACAAAGCGGTTTTATTTTACCCACTTCCAAAGCATCATCAACTACAGTCCGGCCGTCGAGAGAATGCGTTCCTGACACCTGTCAGTAGGTCAATTTCTAGTAGGACTAATAAGGATCAAATTCGCAAAACACAATCATATTCGTTAGTATGCAACTTACAGGTGTCAAGAACGCATTCGCTGTTATAAGTTTCCAACTACCTGTCGGTCGATTCTGTAAAAATATTAACGTGAAGCTTAGGTGAAGTGAGCGTGAAGTGAGCTGTCACTGCCACAGAATCGACCGGCAGGATGCTAGGGATTAACACTATTGACAGCTCACTTCACGCTCACTTCACCTAAGTTTTACGGTGATATTTTTACAGAATCGAACGGCTGCTGTCCTTTATAAACCTCACCGTAAAAACATAGGTGAAGTGAACTGTCATCCTACCTGACACTAGGGAAACTAGGAATTGACGGCTTGTTTCTTGTGCTTGCAACCACACTACATCATTTATCTGTAATTATTTTTAAACAAATATTATTTGATTAAATAAATAATATTGTGTGCCTTAACCTGGTTAAAATAAAATAAAAATTGTTTCTTTCTTTCTTCTTTTCTTTCTTCTTTCTTTCTTTCTTTCGTCTCATTTCACCAAAATTTTCACGTTGAGATTTAGACAGAATAAGTAGACCGGCTGATTCCTATAACCAATTTTTAACCAATTTTAAGAGGGGCTTGTGGCGAAGTCATTAACAGCCGCATGTGTCGATGGATTAGCCGTGTCTCGGAAAGCACGTTAAACCGATGGTCCCGGCTGTAATTTGCAGATCTTTGACAGTCCTTACGGATCGTGTCTGTCAACAAGATAGATAGGTAGAATACTCTTTATAATGATGTACATAAGTCACCATAAAACTTACAGATATAAATTTAGGAAAGTCGTTAGATTTGAGTGAAGTTCAATCTGTTGGAAGACAGCGGATTACTCTGCGATCGACAGGTTTGAATAGATTTTTTGAAGTCATCATATTTGACATTTATATTTCTATGAGATTTGAGAAGGGTCTTATGTCCCTTCACAAAGTTTTACGGCGAAAAAAAATATACAGAGCTATGAAAGACTATTAAAGCTTCATAATACATTTTGTTTCATTTGTGTTCATTTTTGGGCCAAGCTTGTATGGGATCTTATCGCTTAAAGCGATTTTTTACAGGCAACCTTTGGATAGATTAAAGGGAGAACGAGAGACAATACTGCAGGTAGTGGTGTACCATTTGCATATACAATAAATACATAAAGCATAAACTTATCTATATAAATATACGAGTATATATGTACATAGCAAGCTTATATACATGCAAGCTACAAGCATACAAGCTTCTATAGTGATCTATACAACACTGACGATCGTGCCTATACACGGCGAATCCTCACCTGGATTAACACATAGGATACTTTTTATCCCTGTAGTACGTTCCCGCGGGACACTTTCCAACCTCCAACGGGGGCGAAGCCGCGGGCGAAAGTTAGTATTGTAATGAACCTTAGTTTGAAAAATTTGTATTTAAAATGTTTACTTAGAAAGCGGTGAGCGGGCAAAGAATAACGGCTGCCCAAATACAACGCGGTTTTGACACCTTATTGCCTTATTGTCAAATAATAGTGCAATGACAGATTTTCATGACTGCCGCTTAAATCATGAGTTAACCTCTCATCTAGGAAACCGACGTCCGTTTAATAACTAACAGATTGTGGAGATTTTGGCCCTAAATCTTAAAATTTACTAAATTAAGATTAGCCGGTAAAATATTATTACTCGTGTTATGACGTCATCACAGCAATTATTTTTCCTTTTAGCCAAGCGTTCATAGCGATAGCGTATGCGCATGTGTTTAAAACAATGAACAATTATATCAACAATTTACTTACAACTACACTTATATTTATTGTTATGAAGTTTCCTGTAAGTATAATTTATGTCGAGGAATCCTACCTTTAAAATGTACCATCTTTTCCCCATCGTCGACTATGGTGACGTGTACTACTTTGACTTGAATGCAGTTTTGCCGGATAAGGTAGACATTCTGCTCAACAATTGTATCCGGTTCATTTGCAACCTCAGACCATGTGTCTAGCTCAAATGGATGTCCATTCACCAAAAGAGAAGTTTGCGGGCTTTGATCACGCTTTTCTCCCTTCTCAACTCTCCCACTCCTCATTCTTATCTTGTGTCTCACTTCCAATATCTATGTTCTTCACACGCTAAGAATCTGCGTTCTTCTAACAATCTTCTCCTACTCTGTCCTTCTCATACTTCTAACTTTGTTCATTCTTCCTTTCATATTCAGTCCATTCTTCTTTGGAATGCGCTTCCTCTTTAAATCAGGATGGCCACCAGTCGGTATGCATTTAAGCGGAAATTGCGGAGTTATTTTCAAAATAAATAGAGTAGAGTCATCTCAACACCTCCCTCCCTTCAATTCGTTTAGATGTACTTATAAATATATAATATAGGTATATTTTATAGTAAATATGTATGTATGTGTATGTAGTTTATAACCTATTTATGTACTGTTGTACCTATTTTAGTTATAATGCATTCGCTTTTTTAAAATATCTTTTTCCTCTCAAACAGAGCACCTGCCATCTAATCTCTTCACCACCCTTGGTTGACTGGTAGAGAATGCCTAAGGCATTAAGTCCACCTTGTACTTTTTTTGGGTATGAAAAGTTTAAATAAATAAATAAATGTTGGAAGATTGGAAACAAGGATTTGAATAGACCTTAGGCACCACATTTATAAGTAGGGTCCTGGGTTCGATTCACGGATCAGGCAAAGTGGTATTGGGTTTTTCCATTAGGAATTTCTTAGTAACAGGCCGAGTTTGGAATTTGACGGCGCGGCCCTGCGACTGATCTCTCTCCGGTCGTGTCGGAATTCCGTTCCATCGGACTATGCCAATGAGGTAAGAGTGAGTGCACCCGTATCTGCGCACACAGTTGTATACTATAATATCTCACGCGCCGAAGGCTAGTCTCCGCTGAGATTAGGTGCCTGGGCGAAATTGGTTCAGCACGCTTAGCATGACCACACTAGAAACGGTTTTTGTCGACGGAAGAATAGACAAAATGACAGATAAACAATCGCAATCTGCCATATTTTCTATTCTTCCGTCGACAAAACCCGCAGAAAACCCATTTCTATAGTTGTCATGCTACGTGTGCTACTTTAAAGATTTTAATATCAAAAAGAGGGTAGACAGATAGATGGAACGCTCTTTCATCTGGAGAAGCACCAACTGGGCCCGCGTGGATTATGGGCCTTCTCCTGCTCACAGGAAGGAGGCCAGTGTCCCAGCACTCACAGCCATAGAATTAATGGTTAAACGAACTTACCTTAAGTGATGTTCGACCATAATTATACGAGACGTTACATCCGAAGAGATTTAATTATTACTGTGTAGTTTCACTTCTCAATGTACTAGGCGTCGCACATAATTTTTAGAGCTGGGGAAATAAAAATCAAATTATAAAATTCAAATTGGTTCTACTAGATCCGCTGACTGCAGCGCCATCTCCACGTAACTTCATTCATTTCAGAGACGTTATTCTCGTTTGATGAATTGTTGGGCTTTAGTTTATGGGTTCGGGAGGGACTTTAAATCTCTTCGGATGTAACGTCTCGTATAATTATGGTCGAACATCACTTAAGGTAAGTTCGTTTAACCATTAATTATACTTACGACGTTACATCCTCAAGATTTAATTATTACTATGTATATGTTTAGCGCTTTCATTCAAACGAGATTGGTAAGGGTTTTTTCGAAGAATTAACACGATAATTATGAAATCATTAAATATAACTAACATTTATTGAGTACATATACATACCATAAGTAGGTATATAAAAATACATTAATCATAATAAACAAAAATTGCATATCTCTGCACAATGTGACAATTATCTAATATTTGGTAGGTACCAATAATACACAATCATTATTTTTACCTTAAATTAACAATTATAAATTGCCTCCGCAAGTGCGTTGTCCTCGTCCACTGTAATTGGACGATTATAGAATTTAGCGAAGGTTAAAGAGTTCCCTGACCAACTTGCGGTTCTTTTGATTATGTCTACTGAAACCCCCTTACGACTAGCCGCCGAGGTTGAAGCGTGGCGGGTGCTATGGGCCGTAAAAACCCCTATATCAATACCACTTTCAGTCAACACGTTTCTAATCCATCTACTTATAGTTGCGGCACTAGCGTTATGGATTGGTTTCTTGAACAAGTTTGTCCAGCAAAAACATTGTTCTTATATATTGAAGCCACCAAGAATTATAGGAGCTTACCACTAACCGATAAACTTATTCTTACTACAATAAGTTTATCGGTTAGTGGTAAGCTCCTATAATTCTTGGTGGCTTCAATATATAAGGACAATGTTTTTGCTGGACAAACTTGTTCTCTATTATAGAAAAAGGGTATAATTAAATAAGGCGCAGATCTGTTAGGAGCCGAAGTTTTGATCAGATCATTTATATGAATAACTATCCTCGCGCTACTTACTTCAAAACTAGACAAACGTATAAGTGATAGCGTCTGCACACGTTGTGCACTTGACAATGCGAGCAGAGCTACTAATTTTTTGGATAAAGAGGCCAAGGTTTGGTTCTCATTAGAATAGTAATTTGAAAGGTGATCTAATACAAAATTAGGATCCCATGTAGATTTATATCTAGGAAAGGAAGGTTTGGTCCTATAGACTCCTTTCATAAACCTTATAATTCGATCGTCTTGACTTATACATTTACCCAGTATTAATGTAAGTGCGGAACGACAGGTGTTGAGGGTTGAATAATTTGCGCCTAAATGATATTCATTAACAAAAAATTCAAGAATATTAGGAATATTGTTATCAAAAATATTTATATTCTTTTTACTACAAAAATACCACCATTTTTTTAAAACTACATTATATTGTTTAAGGGTGCTGTCAGCTAACGATGATATTATTATTTTAATAGCACTATCTGGTAACGATTGTTCTACGTACGACTGCTTGATAATACTGACGACACCAGGGTAAGTCCTTTGGAGTCCAGAGCCGACTTCCGGCCACCGTAGGCGCGGGCTTGCGGACGGTGAGCAATGGGCAGCTCGCCGTCCGATAAGGACCAGGCCCGTGTCGACGGCGCGTTGTGTTCCACGCGCGCCTCAAAGAGATGTCAGCACCAACCGACGGGGTCGAAAGACCAATGCCTGCTGGGGTTGCGGGTTTGTCCGAAAGGGATAACGCGGCCCCGGCACACAGGCAACGGAAGGAACACGGGTGGGTTTTAGTCAGTAAAAGTCTGACACACCCTCTCGCTCTGCCCAGAGCGGGAGAAGTCATTTGATGATTTCCCATCCAAAAAAAAAAAAAAAAAGGGTAAGTCCTTTCCAAAGTGGGTGTGGAGTCCTGGAAGGCGATAAAAGCAATGAGGGACTCGGTTCCAAATAAATAACCTTGTTTTGAGAGAGAGATAAAAACAGTGGGTACCATGGCTGGCTAGGCCAATAGGGTACAACTACTATCCCAGTAGCTTTATCTACAACTATTTTTCTTAAACATTTAAGAATTAGTGAGAACGGGGGAAACGCGTAGAAAAAATAAGGCGACCAGTCTATTGTAAACGCATCTATGTTATACGCTGAAGGATCTCGTTTCCACGATAACTATTTTTTACATTTTGCGTTCAATCGTGTGGCAAACAGATCTATTTGAGGGTTTCCAAACGTATTTGTTATTTTATCAAAAGCAGACAGTGCTAAGTCCCATTCAATGTCAATATTTAATAGTCTGGATTCGTGATCTGCTTCTGTATTATCTTTAGACTTGATATACGAAGCAAAAACAAAGAGTTTCCTTTGCTCACACCATTGCCAGATTTCTCTAGCTATATTATTAAGGTGTGTATATTGGATTCCCCCGTACTTATTTACATAAGCTATAGCTGTAGTATTATCGATCCTAAGTAAAATCTCTTTATTATATAGATCTTTAGCGAAGCACTGTAAGCCAATAAGGGCTGCCTTTGATTCTAAAAGATTTTTTTGCGCTTTAGATTCTGTGTCACTCCAAAAACCATGAGTTCGTACACCATTAAAATATATACCCCATCCTGTAAGGGATGAATCTGAGAAGATTTCCAGATCATACCTACCACTACGTATTGGATTTTTTGAAGTTAAAATATTATTTTGCCACCGGGAAACTCTGAGTTAAGATTGGGCGAAATGTTCATGACACAATCATAATTGTCTTTAGAATTACTCTATAATAAGCTAAAAAAATATCTCGTTCGAAACGTTTCGTATACAACCAACCATAAGAAATTGCTGGGCAAACCGAGCAGAGTTATACCTAGGTACTTTGCAAAATCCCTAATTGTTAAAGATCTTTTTTTAGCAATTCGTTTTGTTTGGTCAAGTATTTTTTGACGTTTCATATTTTCATTTTTTTGATTTCGAAACCTAGATACTTTAATTTGTTTTGGTATCAAGTTACTTTTTTCTTTATTAATGATAAAGCCTAATCTCTCAAGAACTTGTACAGCTACTGCTGTACTTTCGAGGCAACTATTAAAAGAGTCATTTATAAATAACAAATCATCTAAGTAAACAACTAGAAGTAACCCTTGGTTTCTAAGATAAGCTACAACTGGCTTCATTAATTTCGTAAAAACGAAAGGTGCTATAGACAAGCCAAAAGGGAGACACTGAAATTCAAAAGTAGAACCTTGAAATCTAAATCGCAGATATTTTTTACTAGAGTTGTGAATGGGCACTAAAAAATATGCTTCCTGTAGATCCATAGTTGTCATGAAACAATCTTTACTGATTAATTTAGTAGCAGTACGAATGTCTTCCATGTTAAAGTGCTCCGGACTAATAAATTTATTTAGACATTTTAAATTTAAAATGAAGCTATATGACCCATCGCTTTTAGGAATCAAAAAGATATTAGAAATAAACTGGCTAGGCACATCACAGCATTTTTTAATAGCCCCTGAAGACAATCATTTTGAAATAGACAGCTTTAAATGTTCAAGCTCCGTTTTACTAAACCTTGGGTTAGATGGCTCAAATTTTTGAAAAGGAAGCTCATCAAAAGTATTTTTTAAGCCCTTAACATAGTTTAAGACTATCGGATCTTTGGTTATTGCTTGCCAGTAGCTAACATAGTGGCGCAATCTACAAGCATGAACTATTACCTCTACTGGTTCCTGCGAGTTCTGAAGTCCATCTTCCGGGCAGGAGGGGCTCGATTCGCAGCTGGCAGCCTCCGACCTTGCTGTGTCGAGTGTCCTTGATTGGACGTGTACCACGGCTTCTGCCCACCCGGTTTGGTACCTCTGGTTGATTGAAACCTGGGTGGGCCTCTCCAGTTTCCCTGTTGTCTGGATGTGGAAGAAACGCTAACATTGCTGCGCTTTATTTGAAGACCTGATTTTTCTGCTGTTTTTGTGGCCTTAATCTTTTCTCCAAGGTCAGCTCCGAACAGAAAGGAATCTCTTTTTATATCAGTTATTGTAGTGGTAAATTTTTTATCGAGTGAAGAAGTTATCAACTTTCTTCTATGTTGTGAGTTCTCGTAGTGTAAATCTAGAAAAATCTTGCTGACTTCTGACAGTTTTTTCAAGATTTCCACCTTTGGGTGGTCTTCTTTAATTAGAGACGAAACCATGTTGCTAAGACCAGCAATGCCCAACCCAAGTTGGTTCTGAGCTCTTTCGAGAAGTTTATCCCGATGCTTAATGTTGTCACTTATGATGGCAGAAATTTCTAAATAAAGCTTTGGCGCATTCGATAAAATGAAGTTCTCGGGCGTTAAAGTTTTCTTTAAAGTGGCTTCCTTTACGACTTTAGTCAACCCTTCTACTAGTATCCTACCCCAACGTTTAGAAATCTCGTCATTTATAGTCGGGCCTAAGACCTCTTCTTTGCCCGTTGAATCTCCTAGCGCCTCTAATATTTCAGGCGGTAAAAGCTCGGAATCAGCTATTGGGATCTCATTCGAGCTATGACCAGGGTCCTGGAGGAGCAAATTTGATGCATCTGCATTATCTTTAGCATCGCCGGTACGCAGTGGATTAGCGGGGACTACAACGCCAGATCTGACTGGAATATTATCTTCTGATTCATCTGAATATGAAGATAATCGTAGTGAGTCTGGTGTTGGCGACCTTGAGTGATAACGGTCATATTCTGTAAGTTAAAAGAAAAAGAACAACTGTTGTAGTTGACAGTGTTGTTTGTTAGTCTTTGTACGTACTCACGTTACGCCTTTCGACTGTTTATTTGTCAACCTGCTGTATGCAGTGTGTGTACATTTTAAAGTCATTGTACGTATTCCCGATACGCCACTAGACTTGTTTGTTATCAGCCGTGCTCACGTCACGGAGTATAACTTAGATGCAAGAACTCAAGCCATTTACAATCGTAGTTAGGACTTATATTACACTTACAAGTCGAAAATAACACAAAGTAACGCCAAACATACGAGTACGTACCTAATCCTTATTATGAACGTAATAAACATTAAAATACAATTTTCAACAAAATTAAAAAGTTACCTTCAATGAAACGTGACGTATTTAGATAAATTCGTTCATAGTTAATTCGTTCATAGTTATATGATGATTTATATAGACACACCATTATTTGGCTATGATATTCAAATTAGGAACAACATAAAGTAGGTACTAACCTTCCTCATGCATACTTATTGACGATGAAACACGTAGTTTTCGCTCCAAACGCTTTATCTTTCGACGAATTTTCGAATGACTACGTTCCCTTTTTCGTTTTCCCATAATAACACGTTTTTTTGCACTAAATACACACTATTTTTAAACTACAACTATAGTTTTGAAAAACACGCGATGTTACGACGCCCGCACATAAAAAAGGAATGAAGTTACGTGGAGATGGCGCTGCAGTCAGCGGATCTAGTAGAACCAATTTGAATTTTATAATTTGATTTTTATTTCCCCAGCTCTAAAAATTATGTGCCTAGTACATTGAGAAGTGAAACTACATAGTAATAATTAAATCTTGAGGATGTAACGTCGTAAGTATAAATATAAATCTATGGTCCCAGCAGTAGGAAAATTATACGCTATAAGAGGTTTATCTATAGGTACTAATATTATAAGGTGGTAGAATTTGTGAGTTTGTATGTAGGGGCTAATCTTCGGAACTACTGATTCGATTCCGAAAACTCTTTCACTAATTGGAGCTACAGTAAACAAGAAAATTCACGCGGAGAGAAAATTCAGGTGTAGTCCCGGGCAGAAGATAGTGTTAAATAAATTGTGTACCAAACGAACTACATAGAAAACATAACATACGCCTGTAATCCCCGAAGGGTCAGGCAGAGGTGTCCCTATAGTACACCAACATTTCGCCAGTTATGTTTAAGTCCCATATAATTATATATAAAGAGCCTATTGCCATCAATCGGGCACAAATCCAAACTCCGGGCTGCTACTGAGAAATTCCAGATGGAAAATCCAATAACACTTTGCCCGTCCCGGGAATAGACCCCGATACCTCATGTTCAGCAGTAGCACTTGCGACCGCAAGACCAGAGAGGCAGTCAATACAGGGTGGCATCCCGACATCGACGTGAAAACTGATACCATGGAAAAAAAAAGAAAGAAAGAAAGAAAAATATTTTATTTGGGACACGCACAGGAAATACAAATAAAAAATTATAAAAAAAAAATTGATGAATGATGAATGGATCCTGAACCCCACAGCGTTGAAATTTTTCGTCGTTGAAGTTTTGTGTCCCTGCCACCCTATAAAAGCACATTACCTAGTAAACATGCTGAAGGTGATCCATCAAAGAAAGTGCCGTAAGAACTCTAGGGGATTGATGCTCGTTCCTTCTTTGTAAGAGAAGAGGCTTTTGTTCTGCAGAATAACAATGGCAGATAAATTAGCTAAATAATCAGTAGGTACCTATATGTCATAGTTGAAACGCCCACAAAACATATTTCATATTTCATTGAATCGCAAATTAAAACAATAACAGATAGTCATATTTTGACAAATGAGTCATTAAGGGTAGGTACCTATTGGACACGCCACAATTGCGGCGATAAGTCCCCTCTTTGAGGAGTGGCTTGAGAGGCGCCATGGCGTCCTCACCTTCCGCCTGACGCAGGTCCTCACCGGACACGGTTGTTTCGGGAGGATCCTGTTCCGCATAAGGCGGGAGGAAACGCCCGGGTGTCACCATTGTGTGGATCGCCCGGAGGACAAGGTGGAGCATACGGTGGAGGTCTGCCCGGCTTGGGCGGAGCACCGCCGTGTCCTCACGGATCCGATCGGCGGCGGCGATCTCTCGCGTCCGGCCCTGGTTCAGGCCATGGTTCGGAGCGAGAGTGCATGGGAGGCCGTCACCTACTTATGCGAAGCAGTTATGTTCGCGAAGGAGGAGGCGGAGCGCGCGAGGGAGATGCAAGCTGCACGCCCTCGCGGCCCTAGTCGCCGCAGGAGACGCCCCGGGCGTCGGGAGTCCAGAGCCGACTTCCGGCCACCGTAGGCGCGGGCTTGCGGACGGTGAGCAATGGGCAGCTCGCCGTCCGATAAGGACCAGGCCCGTGTCGACGGCGCGTTGTGTTCCACGCGTGCCTCAAAGAGATGTCAGCACCAACCGACGGGGTCGAAAGACCAATGCCTGCTGGGGTTGCGGGTTTGTCCGAAAGGGATATCGCGGCCCCGGCACACAGGCAACGGAAGGAACACGGGTGGGTTTTAGTCAGTAAAAGTCTGACACACCCTCTCGCTCTGCCCAGAGCGGGAGAAGTCATTTGATGACTTACCATCCTCAAAAAAAAAAAAAAAGTGTAGGTACCTATCGTTTTCTAATATTTTATGAACCTACTTATGTTGCCGATGATGAACAATGAATAGTTCAATCAATCTATAAGTCTTGTAGATTCTCACAATATTCTGTTGTCCAGTCTTTGTCGGTATTTAGAAAGTAATGAATCTTCTACTTAAGAACTTACATCTTAAATTCATTTGCAGACAGACAACACACAGCTTTTTTTTTTTTTTTGTTTCGTAAATTATTAAATAACTTCTCCCGCTCTGGGCGGAGTTCAGTTGCCTGTACGTTGCCATGGGCCACGGTATCCCTTTCGGACTTTCCCGTGACCCCGGCAGGCATCGGTCCTAGCGGACCCCGTCAGTTGTGCTGGCATCTCTTTGAGGCGCGCGTGGAACACCACATGCCGTGAACCCGGGCCTGGTCCTTATCGGACGGCGAGCTACCCATTGCTCACCGTCCGCAAACCCGCGCCTGGGGTGGCCGGGTATCGGCCTGCGATTCCTGACGCCCAGGGCGTTTCCTGCGGTGGCTAGGGGCGTGAGGGCGCGAAGTTTGCCTCTTCCTCACGCGTTCCGCCTCCAACTTCACGAGCATTACTGCTTCGCAGAAGGACGTGACAGTTTCCCACGCCCTCTCGCGCCGTACCATGGCCTGGACCAGGGACTGACGCGAGAGATCACTGCCGCCGATCGCCTCCACAAGGACACGGTGGTGATCCGCCCAAGCCCCAGACCTCCACCGTGTCCTCCGGGCGATCAACACAGTGGTGACACCCGGGCGTTTCCTCCCGTCTTATCCGGAATATGAATCTCCCGAAACAACCGTTTCTGGTGAGGACCTGCGTCAGGCGGAAGGTGAGGACGCCGTGGCGCCTCTCTAGCCACTCCTCAAAGACTTATCGCCGCAACTGTAGCGTGCCCGAGACAACACACAGCCTTAAGAGCGTTTATTCTGAAAGTTGGCAACGTCGCAAGTAGATGTCAAATATTTGTGATAGTCAAAATGGCGGGAGTACCATTCCGAATTAAAATATACCAATTACCAAACAAATGTACCTAAAACATACTATTTAGTAGCTCAAAAAAATCTGTACCTCCTTCAGAACGAAATTATTTCGAAATTAATGTACACCCGCCATATTGACATCAAGATGGCGGGTGTTCTATAATATTTTATTATTTAACCATTACTCATAAAGGCTTGTGCAGACCAGCGCGACTTGTCGCGCGACGCGACACGAACAATACAATTTCTAAGAAAACTTCACAGTATAACAATAACCGGTGTCGCGTCGCGTGACAAGTCGCGCTGGTCTGCACAAGCCTTAAAATGTAATTAACTAAAAAAAATTACCTAAAAAGTACCTCAAGTAAATAGAAACACACACTTGATCAGTGGGATAGTTCCTGAGAAATAAAACAACCGTGTCTTGTGTATAAGAAAACACGATAATTATCATGATATATTTATATAGTTATACAGGTTGTTAAAAGACCCTTAACGAAGCCGTTAACCGTTTTATCATGAATATGCATTTACGAAGCTAGTTCCGGACGGTTGCTAGTAATTTAATTATTTTGCTCTAGACCATACCTCACCTTCTAGTTACGGAGATATTGGGAGTCAAAGTTCCAACTTTTTCAGTTTTTTTTTTAAATACATGTTTTTTACGTAAGATTTTTACTGTAAACACTTCCATGACCCCCATACTATTCAATCCATCCATCAGCACGATGTTTTGAGTGCTTTACATTGAGTCCTACCGTAAAACGTGATATTTTACCCCCCACAAAAAAAGTCGTTTCCCAGAAATAAATTTTGCGTAAAGTTACTTAGTTTGATGTACATAATGCTTGGTTGACGGCTTCGTTAAGAGTCTTGTAACACCCTGTATAACTATATCAATATATCATAATAATTATCTTGTTTTCTTAAACACAAGACACGTTTTATTTCTCAGGAACTATCCCACCGATCAAGTGTGTGTTTCTATTTACTTGAGGTACTTTTTAGGTACAATTATTTTTTTGTGTAATTACATTTTATGAGTAATGGTTAAATAATAAAATATTATAGAAAACCCGCCATCTTGATGTCAATATGGCGGGACACTGAATTTGATGTTGTAATCGTTTTAGGTTTAAAAAAGGGCATTTGGAAAGTTTCCAAATATTTTTTTTACATCTAAAACGAAATATTCGGTGTTACGATTTTAATTATTGCATTTCATAATCAATATTTTAGTTCACTAGTTAGCCAAGTTTCAAATTTCCATACAGTAATATTGCCAAATTAATCAATACTTACAGGTAAATATTTGACAGCTAAATAATACAGGACGACAAAAAAAAAAAATACATATCGCACCTTTGGTAGAACAAGGGCACAATTGCAGTTTTTGCAATTTTATTATTAATTATTTTTTTCTTTGTCGCGCCAAGAGAGTAACAAAATGGCGCCAAAAAGACAACGCCACTATTTCCATCTGGCGGGTCTTTGTCCCTCCAGTTCAAAGCGCCTTTTTAAAGCATTTCTGCATATTTAACTCATTTTGGCAATTTATGACAATTATGCCCTTGTTCTACCAAAGGTGCGATATATTAAAACAAAAAAAACTTAATAAATAATTAATTAAAATAAAAAAATAAAAAAATTATACCTTACAAAACAGGCATCGTTAATAATAAAATGTAATTATATTATTATGTTAGATACTGTTTTTTTACCTATTGTATGACCTTTCATCCTTCTGCGCTCAAACATGCAGGTAAAGGTACTTGGTAGGTACCTATAGCTATGCTTTATACTTCCTTTTTACTTTCAAGATTTTCATATCAAAAAGAGGTAAGCATATACCTAGGATAGATGGAAATGGAAGGCACTTTCATCTAGAGAAGCACTTTAGTTTTTCTCCAAGTACAAAACACGTTAAAATCACAGTTGAAAAATCATATCTTGATCCAAAATAGACCTTATTTCTTCTAAGTAACGCTGGTTGTGCACTAAAAGGATAGTAAAATAAATTTGTTGTGGTTTTCGCAACAAACTTGGAGTGACACCCTCAAAAGGAGGGTACTCACGCCTAACGAACTCATTGTCTGTTTCAACTAGCTCTTCGTACATTCTGCTAGCCTGGTACATAGATATGTAAATAGTTGAGACACTTGTAAATGTAATCTTGTGTTTTTATCCGAATAGGTACAAGCACGGCAGTAGGCTCTACGGTAAAGCCAGAGATTGCCAGAACTTATGAAGCCCAACCTGAACTTAAGAATAATAAAAATTAAGTTAAGAGATGATAGTCCACTCTAATAACTGCAATGTTCATTGCAGTTATTAGAGTGGACTATCTTTGACTGTCTTTGCTTTGTTCTTATACAAAAAAACACGAATTTTCCACTTAGACAAACATCGACTTTATAGAAGTGTAAATAAAGTTGATTTTAGACTGACTAGTACTGAAAAAGTCTTATAATATATGAAGTTGTAGCGCAAACTGAGCCTTATGTGTGGGCTTTACAGCTGTTTTTCCTAAAACTCGTGGTTGTTTACATCTTTGGCAAATGAATTGCGAACGCAGATTACTTATATCTTTCTTTAAAGGCGCGACGGGATACCCGGTAGAAAAATTTCCGTGACGTTTTTATAGAAATTCTTCCACCGAGGTACGGAGCCCGAAACGATAATAAAACAAATTAGATACTCACATTTCTGTATCAGCAGGTAAACTGAAAAAGATACGTTTTTATCTCTTCTCTTGCTGGATCTACATCCATCATCTGTATATCATAAGAATGTGAAACTAAGTACGTCGGGTCAACCGAAGTATATGCGTATACGCGCCTTGCGGCTGTCGGCAACCCACTGAGAAATGGGTCGCGTGCGAACCGGCGGCCGGTACGTAGTTAGCGCACGTAAGTACATGGAGTGATTTATCTGGTAATCTGTGGTTTAATGTGAAACGTGTTTTTTCGACGGAAGAATAGACAAAATTACAGATTGTGATTGTTTATCTGTCATTTTGTCTATTCTTCCGTCGACAAAACCCGTTTCTACGGTGGTCATGCGAGTCACATTGCTTCTGTCTGCGAGAGTGTTAACTCCGTGGTCAGTGGGTCGTCTTAGGGGTTTTGACTACTATGTAGTATCTCACCTGAAAGCTGTTGTTGAACGATGATGCGGTCGAAGACGGTGCCTGGTTGCCTAGAACCAGATAAGTCACTAATCCAACCGTAACTTCGATACACTCCGGCTAATTCTTTTCCAATTCGTCGTCTTTGGAATCGAGGACTTTGACTAGGGCTCTCATCTTTCATAATATTGTCCTTTAGGCAAGCCTCTAGATGTCAATGCACAATGACAAACTGCCGTCGCTAACTGTATGCCTTAATTTCTAAGTAACCCTGCATAATCTACGCGAGATATGGGTAATCTACATGCCTTTTCTGATATCGATAAATCAACAATAAGTAACATAGTTTAACGCTATATTTTGATAAAGAAATTGCTAATTAACAGCAGGTAATTAATTGCGTGCTATTACGAGTAGTATCTATAGTAATACAGGCTTAAGAAAACTTCACGGTAGAACAATTACCGGTGTCGCGTCGCGCCAGTTTGCACGAGGCTTAAGTTGAAGCAGCAAAAAAAAGTTGTAATGCCTACACAGAATTTTAGACGTAAGTAAAATTTTGGTGCTTTAATTTATTGTAGGTATGCCACAGGCAAGAAACTTGCACCGTGCACCTAAATGGGACTTTATAAGCAGTTGCGGTTTGGTTACATCCCAGCCTTTAAAATCAATAAAAACTTTTTACAAAAAAAAAAATACAACCGGCTCTCAAAAAAAACACTAGTAAAAAATAACTTTAATTTCGGAAGTCGGTGTCTTTGGTTTTGAATTTTCGTTTTTTGCCACCGAAATTAAAGTTATTTTTCACTTTGTAGTGTTTTCTTTGGGAGTCGGAAGTTTTTATTTTTCACTTTTTTGTTTTGATACCGCAGTTTTACCTCCTCAGTCTACTACTATGTAAACTTGGTACCGATACCGATACCTACATCCCATCGAACGAACGGCTCTCAATCGTTGTAAGTAGTGATTGCACTTGGCTATTGTTTCGTATCGACAATCGTAATTAACGATACGCTGTACATCCTCTAGGAACTGTCTGTCAGTTACACCGTTGTGTAACACTGTCTATCATTAGAGGTGTGCATGAACAGAGCCACATTCACTTCCAATCATTCTCGGTACAATTTTTATTTGTTACTAGCCGACCCGACACTCTGTCTTATAGAAATTTAAATATGGTTTTGTGTTCATACAAAAATCTCACAGAAAAACGCGTTTTCGGGTTCTCTTGAAATTTCAAATTTTTCTTTCAGTAAGAAAGACCTGAAAGATGACATGGATCTACAGAGGGACCGCAGAACATTGTAAGTTAGGGCGAATATGCTGGCCCGCAGGTTTTCTCGATGTACAGACGCAATTAAAATAACCCTTTTTAAGGCATACTGCACAGCACTGTACTCGGGAGCCCTGTGGCTAACATATACCCAAAAGGCTTACAATGCTCTGCGTATCCAATATAATAACGCATTCAGGGTATTGTTGGGATTGCCGCGCTTTTGTAGTGTCTCGGCAATGTTTGCAGACGCACGTACTGACGGCTTTGATGTACTGTGGCGTAAGAAATCTGCCTCGCTACTCCGCAGGCTAGTGGCAGTCCTAACACTATCCTGCAATAGCCGCCCGGGCAAACAGCCCGCTAGTATGGGCGCTGGGAAATCGAACCCGTTCTGTTTTAGTTATTAAGTACTAACATAGGGTAAGCCATTTTGTTACTAACGCTATAAACCATTGTAGTCTGAATGAATAAAGATAAATAAATAAAGAACCTGATTCGGACTATTACGAACATTTTAGAACAAAAATTTGACAAATCGGTACAGCCGTTCTGAAGTGATGCGGTTGACAACGAACAGCATTAAATTTTTATAGTATTATGTAAGTAGAAGATAGATAGAATCGGCCAGAAACCGAAAGTGCTTTTTTCTATAGGATTTTGAAAATCCCATAGAAAAAATTGTACTTTTAATGTTTCCTACCTACCTATGCAACATTTTCACCATGACATGAAATATTAATATAGTAATTTAGGCCATTACAAGGTCGCAATTGCAGAGGACACACGTGGATGGAAAAGGGAAAGGGAGGCCATTGCCCAGCCTGGGTAAGTACGTGCTAAATAGATAGATAGGCGGCCATTGCGAGAAGGGAAACCCCGTCATTCGGTGTAACAGGCATCCAATCGGTTGCGGCAGAATATTCTTGCTTCGAGAGCAGTCGAAGTCTCTCAATTGTCACTTTGCATGGAAAAATAGACAGAAATATATCCCCACTTCAATTTCTAGGAGTTGTGCTATGTATTGTTACGTTATATGTTCGATTTTCAGCTTTATTGCTTCTATAGTTGAGTTGAGAATTGATTGGCTTGTTTGTGAATTATGATTTGCAATAGTTCTGTGTAGTGTAGGAAACGAACAAAATTTTCTTTTTACATGGTTTAGACCACCGAACCAGCTGTTTTCTATTTACGATCGAGACAGTTTTTGTAATATGAACGTACCTAACTGCAATAAACAGAAAGGAACTTACTCCGGTACTAAGAGCGTTATTACACAGGCGCTTTGCCAGCGTGTTTTCAGCGAGTAGATTTGCGAATATGCTACAATATGCGTCCAATATTGTACACTTGCTGGTGTCTCTCTCTCTTGTATGCACACGTCAATTGCTCTCGTTCCGAAAACGTGGCAAATACGTTGCGCACACGTGGCGTGTTCGCTACGTGCACGCAGCGAGCGTGTTAAACAATCATGTCTCCGGTAACACACTGATAAATCTTCACAGCCTCCCACGCCAGCGGGGCGACAAAACACAAACACAAACAGCGGGTTGAAAATTGTCACAGCCGCCATCTTGGATTTTCATTTTGACCTCAGAGTAATAACTAAAGCATTTTGACCAAATTCGCACTTTCTCTCTCGGTCTCTCTCTCGATAGATAATAATTAGCAATAATTAGCAGCGAAATCATTTTATTTTTAATTTTGACACCTCCGAACGTGATAAATTTTTCTTAATCATCCGTCAAAATGTAAAATTTGTGGCAAAATGGGTGCGCCCGTGCCGTAGTAGCAAATAAGAAATGAGTCCGAACTTAAGAAGTTATGTCACAGGTCAAGAAATTATCAGCAACAAATGCCTCTAGATTTATGTCACATGGTTGACCCGTGCTAGCATTTAAGACAAATATGTATATAAGACATGACAAAATGTATCATGTTTTGTCACAAACGTCTTGGGTATACCTGAGCTAGCCCCGCAGTTGATGTTGAAAAAAAACCAAAGATACAAATATAATTTAGCTTTTAATGCCGATGATACATCAAACATACAAAACGACAGTTTTAATAATAATAATTATGCTTAAAATATTTTCGCAATTATAGTACCTATTACACTAAAATGCAATAAAAAAACTGTGCAACTAGCCATCACAACTAAAACATAAATACTAATGCAAAGTTAATTATTAAACCTAACATTAAGCTGTAAAAATCATAACATATCTGACAGCGATATAATAATTAAATTATAATTTTTAAGACAGTATGTACCGTCTTAAAAAATTATGGATCATCTTAGATATTTAAGGTTTTACTATGCAATTAATAACCAAAGAACAGAAGGATGGAATAATGGCTAAGAAGGAAATGATCATCGAGATGACGGCTAATAGAGATGTCAATCTGCCTAGCCTTGTCCAAACTATGTTGGGGTCGGCTCCCAGTCTAACCGGATGCAGCTGAATACCAGTATTTTACATGGAGCGACTGCCTATCTGACCTCCACAACCAATTTACTGGGTAACACGATACCCCTTTGTAAGACTGGTTGTCAGATTTGTTTAAGCTTCTGACTACTCGTAATACTTACTAAAAAAATACAGCATAATATAATAAACAGTTATTATAAATATTCTAACATAATTTCGATATGAGCATATGTACCTATAATAAGCTTGTTTACAATGAATACAATAATGTAGGTAGGTACCTAACCTATAAACCATTTATTTTTGTCGGGAGATTACCGCGTTTTATGTAAAACGATACTTATCGCGGTAACTTCTCGACTGAGTCAGAAGAGGTGTTATGTTTTTCTAAAGCCCGCAATACAATATACATGTTGATCATAGCTCGCCGAGCGATGACGAGTACCAACGTTATGGACAGCCCATTTGTCTAGCCTCGCCATAGCTCGTCGATGCTCGCCTAGCTGGCCGACTGCAGGCGAGCGCCAACGTGTATACGGTTCGAAGTAAGTAGTTAAAAAGGCTCTATATGCCACGCTAGCCAGCTCTATGCTCGTTAACCTCTCCGGAGAAGTAGTTGTCTTCATATATTATTATAGTATATAGGACATCTTGGAACGTATAAGAATAGAATATGACTAGTCTTCGCCAGCGGGCACCGCGTCTTCTAATCTCTTAATGTATTTCACTCTCAGTTCTGTTACAGCGTCACCTTTCAACTGGTCCTAGAAATAAAAAGTATTTATTCTTAATCTTAGTAATTTATATTAAATAATTTTCTAAAAAACTAATTTTTTTTTTGTGGAAGAAATTGTTGAAATTTCATTACACTGCCATCTGTTTTTGCAGCGGTACTAAAGTTGTTCCAAGTTACATGACGTTTATTGTGGCGACGTTTTTATTAGTAATCACTAGATGGCGCTAATCGAAAGTTTCCTAAAGACATGACCCAGAATATTATTGAACGGTAGAGATTTTTGTGAATAATACTGGGTTTTAACGCGACTCGATTTTAGCAACCGCAATTATTTTTTTCAACTTTTTCTTGTTCAACAAAAAATACTATAACTTGAAATTCAATTTGGTCTGTTCAGAAGGTGCAAATTACATTCGACTTAGCAGTTGATCAACTAAAATCGAACCGTGTGACCCAGTAAAACACAAAAAAATATCGCAAGTTGCCATTGTAGCGCCTAAGATGAGTAACAACCTCGAGTGCTCATAATAAAGCAAATTATTTACAGAGCGAGGGAGATAAGCTGGCCCATTATTTGGAGACTGGCCACACCTCGATTAAACTATGTTCTATGTTAGTGTTTGGTTTCTGCACTTAGTCCTTTAGTAGGACCATTGTGTGGGTCATGCCGGCCATTGGTAGTTATTCCAACCAGCCCACCTCCCTCCAGAAGTTGATTAGGTCTCCTGGTCTGTTTAGAATATCTGTAAGGGGATCCATTAATCACGTAATGTTTTTTAGCAACTTTTTATACCCCCTCTGGTGATACGTGGTGAGGTTTTAGACTAAGCCCTCCCCCCTACCCAAAGTCACATGTATTTTTTTGGTGCAAAATAATTTTAAAAATTACAGAATATTTTATCTTTAAATAGAAAGAAACGGTTTATGTTTAGAAATCCGAGAAAAATAAATACACCCCCCTCCCCCTTGTGATATTTCATGATTTTTTCCGAACTCCCTTTCGGGTCTCACATGATTTATGGATGAACCCTAAAAGATCTGGGTGACCCGAGAGCTCCTGTTCTAATCTGGGTGAGGCCTGTGCATTCAAAGAGAACATGCCCAGCAGTTTCCTCAGCCTCCATGCAAGCCCTGCACAGAGGACTGTCCGTTATACCTATTGTGTGGAAGATTGTACTTGATTAAACAAATTTTAGGTAGTAAAAAAACAATTTATACATATTTACTACCTGCACAAACCAGCATTGTACTTCAAGCTGCACCATCTGCAGAGCTCCCCTAATGGCTCCGGGTATTAGGGCGCAATACTTGAGCCCATTATTAGGCATCTCGACCCACTCGCTGAGGGCACACTGATCCCAGACCAGGGAGAACTCATCTCCGGCGCTGCTCCAGCTTGTTACTGTTGGCTGCATGTTGAGGTATAGTCTGGAAATTTAGTTTGAGAGGGATTTATAATAAGTTAAGTGATATGTGATGATTATGATAAGTAAAATGTAGTGACTAGTGCTGTGATTAATGCTTTTGGGATTTTTTTGCAGGCCAATATGATTGCAATGTTTTGCTTCAGAATATTAATTATTGTCTCCTGATCTTGTGCCATAAAACGGAGTTCAAGTAGAGACTCTAAACAGAATAAGGACCAATTGGCATCACCTTGTTACTCATCTTTTCATGTTCATCCCATATTCATCTTCCCGCTCGGGAGCATGTACGGTGCAACCGCACATTCTGCAATTCAGCAGTTTACGCAACTCATTCATTTCCACTCATATTACTTAGTTCAGTTCGCGTTAGGCTATCAAGGCAGCCAGGCGTTCTCGTTACAGCCAACAAGGACTGCGTCACTCACTTCATTTCCACACCATCAGTCCATTAAGATCATTTAACCATTAAGTATCTTTGGAACAATACAATAGTGTTTTGATACTTTACCTTCTTTCATTCCATATATCCCTCATCTAAAAGTAATGTATAGTCTAGCAAGAGATCATACATTCTTTTTGGTTGCGGTCAGTTGTTCAGTTGTTGCCAAATGAGAATAAGGAAATGACATGAGAATGAACAGTAAGCCTAATTTAATAACAAAAAAATTTGAGAGCCACTTTTCTAGTCTAGTGAAGCAACATTCTTTTATAATAGGCGAGAAGCAGAATGATTATTCGCAAATAAATATTGCACTGTAATTTGAAGGCAGTGGAAGAGGAATATTTCAGTTTTTATTATGATAAAGTAGAACATTATATTGACGGTGGAAATTTCAATGTCGTAAGGCACATTGGATGTAAATTTCCTTTACGACATTTGAAATTTAAAGGACATTGGATGTACATACCATCAAAGAAGTTCATACCTAACTAGTTTCAAAACAAAATCCCGTTTACACAATGACCGCATCTGTTACCGGCCCGGTACTATAGCTGCCGCGCGCTACAAGCAAGAATAGTCCTTACGGTGGTTAGATATGAACTTCTTCTTTAGTACATGTCCCTTATGAGATTTGAAATTTCCATGGTTGAATATGATTTTAGGTGGAAGTAACTACGCTAAGTCTCCGTACGTAAATCCAACCCTAAGACGACACACTGACCCTAGCTAGCTAACCATTAGTTACCAGATAGAGAAACCAACCTAAAAGCCTGCTGAATCTTATCAGCAGTTTCCCTCATCTCCAAACACCTCGTAGACGTAGTCCTGGCCAGGAAATCTTCAATCAGTCTGACGCCCATGTTGTATCCTATTCTTTCCAACTGCTTGTTCACATCCTCCGGATTCTCAGTCTCTTTCAGCATTTGAGAGACCAGAGCGCCGTATGTGAGCGTAAGTAGCTCGGAATTCTACAAAAAATAATATCAGTGAAACAGTCGTAAAATCTGTACTTAGGCAGAAAATACATTTTTGGTAGATGTGTCAACTTACAACTTTCTTAGCGTCGAGTCTGGAAGTCTGTCTAGACATTTTAGATGATTTTTATTTGCAGAAATTGGAATTAGGACAAAATTATCAACATGAAACTCCCCTTTGCAGTCTCACAATTTACTAGTTACACATGAAATGAATGTCAATATGTCACTGTCAAGTTGTATCTGTGTGTCAAGAAATGTGTCACTTTCAATCAATCGCGTTTTATTTCGCGGTTCAACTTTAGGAGCCGGTATTTTTTTTTCAAATGTAATTTTTTAAGTGTGCTGCCGTCTTTATCATTACATATGCTGGGGCTACATTGTCGCGTTATCGCGAACTTTACTTGGTCTCTGTTGGTCAGTGAGTTTAGTTCGCGATAATATAACCCCAGATTAGAAATCTCCTATACAATTTGAAACATTTTTACCATACAGCCAGAAAAATTGGCACCTGGCTTTGCTAATTTGGCTGTAATTTCATAACTGTTATTGGTTTAATTAATAATGCAATGATGATTCAAAACGTATTTTAGCTCCGTGAAAAATGAGATACAGTATGTTTGAGAACTTAACCCAAAAACCTAGATTCCATGATTAAAATAAAAAACTGTCATCATTTGTTTTGTTTTTTGAAAACGTCAAACAATTTTGAAAATGTACATTCATCGGAGCCGTTACACATCGTAAATACAATTTATTGTAATGTTTTTATTATAAAAACAAGTAAAAAGTTTATTCCGTTGCTTTAATGAATTATGGAAAGAGATGAAGTTGACAAAACATGTGCTGTGGGGACCTCCAACGATGTTGATTCCCGTGGCGCTGTAAATGCAACGATACTCGATTACTACAAAAAGTTTGGTAGAAAGAGGGATTTGGAGCAATTCTTCTCGTTATCGACAGCTCAGACTGATATTAAAGACACGAGTGGCTTGTTTTGGCGTAAAATGAAGAGTGAAAATGACTCGTCGGATTCTGGCGGTAGGAAAAGTGATTCTTCGCACGAAGTTTGTCGAATATCTATAATGTGCTCACTGCCTGACCCTTCTAGTTCGCAGGTAAACTAACTTTTGTTATTTATTCCTACTTTTTACTTTTGATTTTTCCTTTCATAATTTAGTTTTTACAGCTGTCATGTCACTCTGAACTATTTGTTCTGGAAACCTGTGCTTGCCTAAGGCTGTAGACGAAGACGACCCACTGACCTGACTTTATAATGCTGTTAATTACTTTTACCTACTTCTGTTAAATTGACTTCTGTTGATTGATTGATTATTGTTATTCTGACCTCGGACCAAATAAAGAACCAAGACAAAGCACTGCGAAAAATACAGTGAAGCATGCCAAAACTACACCGCCGCTCTGTGCATACACGCTCACATGCACACATTTACATCCTTTTACAATGACACTTCAATCAAACTACACCACACAATGGCAAAATGGCTTTATTCACTGTTGATAGGGCTTTGTCTTAGTTTTTTAATTTTGGTCTGAGATTCTGACATACTTAAGTGGATAAGTGGGTCAGTTCAGTAAATATTTTTCCTGTTTATAATTAATAGGTACCATATGGAGTCATTTTTCAGAAATATTTTACAAAAATACAGAAAAGTATCATGAAACAATGGTATTTTACCATTTATCAGGAGATGTCAAACTATGTTCATTCATAAGTTCTTATAACTTTCAGGATGACGATGAACAAAAAACGAAGACTGACTCCCAGCACACTGAATCTCCACCGATCATTACTGAGGAAGTACCTGCTGACGTATCAATGAGACACACAGACGATGAGTCCTTCAATTTTGATGATAATAACTCACAGAAATGTAAGTTTATGTTGTAATCACACGGGTGATAACAACAAACTTATGCACATCTTTTTCATTTAGATGTAAAGTATTACTTTAAATAATGCGTAGGGAACGTAACACCTTTTACACAATTGCGTTTCATATCTTAAAAGTTCATTTAGAATTTGAATTAGGTACTTGATATTTGTCCATATTGCACAGTAGAATAACTCACAGTATATTGATAGCCAATATGAATTAAAATATATCTAGGGCTGATTTTTATTTGTTAAAAAACTTTTATTTGAGGAATAAATGTGACAGCTTTTGTATATATTGAAAACTAGTCGGACATTATGCCATGGAAACGTACTACTGGTACATAAAGTATCCTACTTATGTGTTAATCCAGGTTATAAACTATCTGTCTCCCTCATCCAAATCCTATTAGTAGCATAATATAATGATTGAATACTATTGTGAATTCATGCATACCTAGTACTTTTTGTGCCAAGTTTCAAGTTTAATAACTTAAGGAATAAAAATGTTCATACAAACGAAATCCCCCGTTTTCGCCCCTTTAAAGGTGGAATTTTCAAAAACCCCTTTCTTTTTTCTTCCCTACATTATAAAAGGAAACTGCAAAATTTTCGCATTCCTAGCCCCAGTAGTTTCGGCTCTGCATTGATGATTAAGTCAGTCAGTTTCTCTTTTCATATAATACAATGTCGCCCATGGGCATGTGACCGCCCGTATTTTTCTGAATATTCATGAAAAATTATCTAGAATAAAATTTAAAAGGGTCTATCTTTAATATTATTCAATTTTTTATTTTCTGAGTAGCTTTTGCCATATCTTCGATGTTATTGGCTCGATTGCGATGAATATTCAGAAAAATGCGGGTGGTCACATGCCCATTGGCGGATTGTATAGATATGTCAAACCATTATGTATTTATTCTTCGCATCATAGTTATCTGAAAAATTAGTCCTAAGTCAACTAAAGCTTTGCTTTTGCCATATTAATGGGTAACAAGATAATTTGTGTATCATTATCTTACTTTTCATAGTTGCAAAAGGAATACCTTAATTATCATTGCAATTAATTATACTAATCATCACAATTCTTGACATTTCAGCATTAGACGCACTATTAGACTTATCAGCTCATAAGCCACTGTCTCCAACCAGTAGCATCACTTCTCAAAGAAAACTAGAATGGGACTCTCTTGCTGACGTAGGCTATGCTAACGAGAGTGACAGAAAAAACTCTGCATCTAGCCTTAGTACCTTAGAAAGACTTGCTTTAAAACAACAATACTCTAATAATGATTCAAAACAGGATATTGGACCCCCTACCTCACATTCCACACCTCTAGACGAAAATGATAACAAATTTAAACCAAAGAAAGGTTTGGGAAAGAAAACAACAAAGATTTACAAAAAAGATGTCGATTTTGTTGAAGTTAACGTACCACATACTTCGGAGACGAATCAGGCGCCCTCTATCAATGTCAATCTGACCAAACATATATCTTTTAATGTTGAAAGAGATGGCGGAGTTACAATTGACAATGTCAAGAATGATGTTAGTATTTCTCCAGAAAAAGTAACTGTAGAAACAACTCCATATTTGGGTATGGATAAAGAAATACAAACTTCATTGCCTAAAGACAAATCACCTAAAGAAAAATTAAACAGTATGGATGAACCACCCAAGCCTGTTAATCCATACAATCAGAAGATTCCTGTTATGATCAGCCTCAATACATTACGGAAGAGATTACGAAGAAAGAAATCTAGGAGCGTCAGAAGAAAATTGAGACCTAAAAAGCAGGTTGAAGCAAACAAAGATTTAACGCCACAAGAAAAGAGTGGAGAGCAGTTGTCGGAAGCAGAAAGTTTTGAGTATATGCCTGGACACATGTATCACCAGAATCAAATGAAAGATAATGAACCTAGACCTGACAATAACACAGCTGGAAATAAGTCCAGTTTAGAGTCCAGTGGACCTCTAACCACAGACTCAAGCAAAGGATCAAATCATTCACTGACCAAAGACTTAGAAAAATGTGTTGACCTACTTAAAGTTACTTTAAAAAAACGTTATGACGATAGTAACACAAAGAAAAAGTTAATCAAAGATATAGTGCATAGATTAATCAATTCAAAATACAGAGATGATGAAACTACGACGGAATTTCTGTCTGGACTCACTTTTGACAGCAAGAAGTTAGGCAATAAGGACTATAATACCACAACAAGTACTTCCGATGCTAATAATACGGAAGACAGTGCAAATAAAAAGCCAAAGAAATCTATTCTAAGGAACGAGAAGTTCAACCCCAATGTTGTTGCTTCTACATCACAAAGTGCCCCAAATCTATTTAGTGCTAGTAGCGAGAAATTAAATACTAATTTGATGAAGGCATTAGCTTCTAACACAGACTCAGATGTCTCTAGCAGAGAAAAGACATCTTCCGAAAATGCGTTCCCAAAAACATCCTCTGAAGAGCTGTACTTAAAGTATCTAGAAGCTCTCAGGCGCGAAGAAGCTTACAAGAGACACTTGAAAGACAAAGAAATGTTCTTAAAACAGAAACTAGCAAGTTCCGAAACGGCGTTTAAAGTACCAGTAGCAGTACGTCAGGAGGCCAAAATTAGCAGCAGACTTAAAGATTTGATGAAAGACTTGACTAGGAACAATTACGATGACGGTTCGGGTGACGCTAGCAAATTGGAAGGAGGTTCCTCCTCCAATATGGACTTGGAGAGATTCAATGCAATAAGAAACCAAAGAAGCCACTCCGTGTTCACTCTCTCCTCAAGTCATTCGGAATGTCAAAAACGCCCGAACTTGAAGAAAAAGATGCAGGCCGAAAGGGAGATAGGCGAAGCTGGTCCCAGTAAACACCATTACTGTTGCTGCCCACACCATTATTTAAACTCTAAGGTGGATTGTATTGACAGTTCTGTGCAGGTGAATATAAAACAGAGCGAAGAAGCAGCAATCAACGATAGGCCATGCCAAACGAAATCACCAGAGTGTACACTGAAGCCATGTGAATATAAAAAGTGTAAACCATTGTCTCCTAGGAACACTCGCGTTGTCCCAGATAAGAGGGGCGAAATTAAGTACGTGTGCCTTTGTAACGGGAAACAAGTCTCTTCCTCAGATGTAGGTGACAATTTTATGATTTACAAATGTTGTAAATTGACTAATCGAGGCGTACAGCTCGAAGATCCTGACAGAATAGGCAATACAGGCATACAATGCGAAAGTATTTGCAACTCGGTCAAAGATGATAAAATTGATCTGATACAATGCCCTTGCCAGATGCACACTGGAACTGAAAGCAGTAATTCGGATAACACTTCAAAACATGCAAGAAGGTCTTCGAAATCTTCCCAAACCAACATGGTCGTCAATATGTCCTTAGGCGCGAAAAATTACTGTTCTTCCGGTTCCGAAGCCAAAAATTTGTGCGGAACTTCAACCAAATGTATTCTGGGTCCAAGAAATCCGGAAAAATGTCTTACAGTATGTGAGGCTACAAGATGCCTTCAGACAGAAATAAGTATCAACCCCCAAATTGCCGATCCCTCACTATCTGATATTAACATCATAGATGATTGTGTGAAATTGATCTGTGAGAACCGTAGAAAGGTCTCTATTCATAGTTCTGATTCTGAAGGAGGAAAGTGTTTTAGCGACGTTTGTACTAATAGCACGTCTGAGAAGCTTCTAACTCAATCTGCGGGAAGCATTTATAGCAAAGTAAAATCTAAAAGAAGTGAACAAGAAAAACAGGCTCCGAAGGAACCATCCTCATTGTTTGGAAAAGACTATACAATACCCATTAAAGGCACAAATATGACTCTCACAGTAAACTTGACAGGAACGGACATTAACAAGAAAGTTGAAGAAGTAAACGAAGGTGTTGTCACAGAAAAGATATGTATTGCGGACGAAGCGACATCGGCTATTGAACAGAATAAATCTACACAATGTTTAGGCACTATCTGCGTTGACAAAACCAAATTCTGCATAATAGAACCCTCGGTTTCTAGAAAATCTTGTTTGACAAAAAAACATTTGATAGAAAGTAGCACTCATTGCAATACGTTCCCAAAAATCGACGCAGCAAAAGAAAAACCGCCTTTTCAGCGATCGAACACTGATACAGGGAAGTTATCCATATGTACCTGCATCCAAACCGATTTAATAAAAACAAAAGATGTCGAATATGATAACAATCAGACAATGATTTGTGACGAACCATGCACTCAAGTTGTAACTTGCGAGAACTCTTGTCAAGTAGAAAAAGAATGCGAAGGGAAGGATCCAAAAACCGATAGCATAAAAAGTAACGAAAGCGAAACATACAATAAAACTATCAAAAAGAATGTAGGAATACAAAAAGATTTTTGTGATGAAGATGCTAAAATAGCAGCCGAAAAACCAAAAACTCTAATATCCTGTTCTACCAATGATGTTGGAGTTGCGACTGAGACCGAAGCCAAAACCGTTAAAAGTTCAGGCTGCCAAGCTGATGTTATTACAAAAGAGAAGAACCAAGAAGCTGATAGCAAACCATCTTTTTCGGACAGTGAACCAAAGGAAACACCAGTTCAACCAAACACATGCTGTTGTAAGGTCTGCTTTCCAGGAAAATCGATCAAAGGCCCTGTGAAATCTGATAGCAAACCATCTTCTTCGGACAATGAACCAAAGGAAACACTAGTTCAACCAGAAACATGCTGTTATAAGGTCTGCTTTCCAGGAAAATCGAGGAAAGACCCTGTAATGGACATGATACAGGATATAACTCGACGTTATTCCAAAACAGAAATGGTAAAGATCAAAAATAATAAATGCTTTTCTGAAATAATCACTGTTTTGAACTACCTCCTTGAGACTGACGAAAGTACCGAGCCGGAACCAAAGACATGTTATAGCACAAGTACGGACACCAAATCAAGTTGTAACCAGAACAAACTGAATAAAATATCGGACGTTGAGTACTGTTCAGACAAACTTATCGATAAAAGTGTCCAGCTTTCGTGCAAAAAATCTTTTAAAGACAACAAAGTCTGCGCAGAATCTTCTGACCTTCCCTGCTCCTCAGATATGCCTACAACATCCTCAGATTCTGCTGCTTGTAAAGTACTCAACAAAATTAAGAAAGAATGTGAGAAATACCATCAGAAGGTCAAATGCAGGGGTAGGAAATGTGAAGTTTCTAGTAGCACTTCAGTTAATTGCGAAAAATGCAAAAAAGTACATCACTGTGCTTGCAGGAGTCACAAGTGCAAACGCTCTAAGGCTTTCGAGAAGCTGCAAAAGAAATGCATAGCCTACAATCTAATAATACAGACTTCAGAAAGCATGCTAAGCGAAGAAACGGTCTGCGAGAAGAAGAATCGTCCTTTAAAGAACATCTTTGTGAAAGTCCCGAAACGTAAGTGCGATGGGAAGAAAGAGGGTACATGTAGGGAACAAGTATCGTGTCGTTCGACACCACGCTGCAGCCCCAAATGTAGTAAGGACAGGTCGAGGAGTTGTCCCGACGAGTGCGAGACGTCTGATGATTATGCCAAGAGGGTCGAGGTTGCTACACTTAGAGAGTATTTGGAACAGAACCGGCCGGACTTCGTGGAGAACACCGCGCAGAGACGGAATTGTTTAAAGTTCATCAGTGAGAGGAGGTAAGGAATCATCTAGCCTAAAACATAATTTATTTTTGACGTCTTAAAGTGTTTTTTGACCCAACTTACAGAAATAAAAATCATTTATTAGGGTTCCGTACCTCAAAAGCAAAAAACCCTTATAGGATCACTCGTTGTGTCTTTCTGTCTGTCCGTCTATCACAGCCGATTTGCTACACACATGGTGATTTACCATGTTATTTTCTCTCAATATTGTGCGTACAAACTTAAATTTGCAGTTGGAATGTATGGGAGAACATGTTTAACAACTACAATTTTAACTTTGTACAAGAACATCGAGTCCTTATGTGTGTGTGATAAATGAAATGTTTTATTTTTTGTGTCTAGACGGTAAAAAAAAATCATTTATACATATTATTCTAATAATCATCACTTTTTGAACGTCATAATTACATAACACAATCTCGCAAAACCAAAACCACCTTTCACCACTTCTTAGTACTTTAGCTGGGACGAAGTGGCGCAACAAACTCCCCAGAAGCACAGGTGTCTGTTCAGTTAGCCGCTGAACTGATTTCTGGATAATATAGTAACCATGAAAAAAAGGCCGTCGCTTGTTTCGCGGATACTAGAATGTCCAACGGGTACATGTTGAATATTATGTCTATTCCGTTCTAATCTTTACATTTACTCGCTTCAACGCATTTTCAATCCTTTTCTTGATTTGCGAACAAAATGCGGGTAATATAGTGTCCGGCCGTCGCTTGTTTCGGCGGATACTAGAGTGTCCTCGGCGGATACTAAAGAGACCACTTGAACAAGCGCCCGCCCCGCGTCCCCCGGACTATAATTAAACAAGCTGTTGCAGGCCTGACACGGCTGACTTACAAGTTTTATTAGCATTCATATTGTTTTCATTTTAACCGACTGCCAACCATTGTAAAGTCATTTCTTTCCTTGCATTAAATATGTATACAGTCCACCCTCATTTTTCGGTTTGCTCCACCACGACTATCGTCGCGATCAAAGTCCATGTGCCATATTAACACCAAGGGAGCGGAGTTTACAAACACAGCAGGTGGAATATATTGAGAAATACAGTTAGGAATTGACTGTTGAGCTCACTGCGTTATCAATAAGTATGAATATGGGCGCTGTGAACTTTCCATTACGGCTAGGTCATATTATCGCTGCACGTCGCTGGAATTTAATGCCCCTCCCGCTATCCCGCTCACCTGCCCGCGCTCGCCTCGTCGCGTACCGCACCGCACCAGAGTGCCGACATTACGTCAGGTGCAGAGACATGGTACACTTCACCGACAATACTTAAGAACTCACCAAGTTTTCTTACTTCAGAACTCAAGCCCGGTACGCTCCGAGTTTGAAAATGGTCGTTGTACACAAACCTACATGCATGGGAAGTGTAGCGTCGGCCCCTGTTTATTGTGGAGGTACTATGTCATTGTAAATTGAACCTTAAACTTATAAGTTTACAAGTGTAGATTTTGCTTAGATTATTTACGTTTTTTTTTTTACTAAAGCAGTTGAATTCTCCACACTTAGGCCACAGTATAAATATGGACAGTACAGAAACTGCGTAATAAACGTTCGAAACGGCACACTCACACGGACGCGCTCGTTGACGAGACCCCAAGCGATTGTCGCGGTGCTGTCAGTTGCGTCGTGTCGAGACGAGTGGTCGCCGCGATCTTTTTAAAAATGATGCGTAGGTAATTATTTAAACAAATAGGCCTAGTTTCCATACTGTCCATATTTATATTGTGCTTAGGCACACTTGCACCACAAATCACTAAAAACGCTAAACATATTATATTATTTAAAACATCTTTCGGTGTTTGTCAATTTCAAACGATTGACTGAATCAGAAGGATATTATAATTTCGTTTAGCGCTAAACGATTTTTGTGATTTGTGATGCTAGTTTATTTCGGGTAGACCAACTAGTTTAAATGATTAGGTTTTCGCGTAACGAAGTTGCCAGTAGTATTATCCAGTGGCGGACTAAGTTTTTTCGGGGGCCCAGGGCGGCAAAACTAAATGGGGCTTCCCCGTCCAGGAACGAACGCCGAAATATTTAGCACGCTGCCTCTTAAAAAGTTAGGTTCGCTATTGACTCTTTTCGTCTTCTAATCTAATCTTTGATACTTTGACAGAAAAGCTCGAGCATCAGACGAATAGTCCTATAGTTTAAATTTTCTTTTGAGCATTTATACAGAAATAGGACTTTTTTTGCACCCTAGGTTTATATTTAGCATACGTAGGGGCCCCCAACTACAAATACCTTTTACTTACAGAACGTATTTTAGTCTTGTTTAGAATTTGATTAAAAAGTATTTGCCCTGGGGGCCCGGTGTGGACCGCACCTGCTACCCCCTCCTTAGTTCGCCAGTGGTATTATCCTTAATCTGATGATCATTATTAATCCCAATACTTTTGTAGGTGTGTGCTACAAACGTTGCGAATCAGTCGAACCTTGCATTCCCTATGCAAGAGAGCCATGCAATGCGTGCGATGCCGATCCTTGCGTACCATGCAGGTCGTACAGTCCTTGTGATCAGAATCCTTGCAACCCATGCATGGATCCTTGTAACCCATGCATAAATCCTTGCAACCCATGCATAAATCCTTGCAACGCATGTGACGATCCTTGCAACCCTTGCTTTGATCCTTGTACGCAGTGTGTCGATCCTTGTAACATGCGTTCCGTACACAAAAGATTTGGTGAGTTCTTAAAAACATTGACTATGACAGTTGGAGTAAACTGACAGGTCTAATGTCACTTTGTGAAGTAGTATCTGTACAAACGGATCTTTTGGCGCGTGGCCGAAATCGGAACTAAGGTCGCCATCTTTTTTTTCAATACAATTTCACAATTTTTTATCACTGATGTTTACCAACAACGACCCCTGTCAATGTCATTCAAGTGCCAAAAGACCTTTGCATCCCTGTATTGCATTTTAGAGCGTAAACTTATTATTTACCACTTTATTCTACAAAATTAAGTATAAATTCATTAGCTTAACACTGCAAACGATCACTATTACAATATTACTACGAGTATTTCTTGACTTCATAAAAAATTAAAACCAAGTCGATATTCCCAGCCGTTTGCTTGCACTGAGGTGAGGATTGTGGGATGAACGTCTCCACCTAATCCATCATAAATGCGACAATTTTTTTTAACCTTGGTGAATATTTATGACTATTTCTTGACAATTTTTTGGCGATCTCTTAATTGATTTTCATTAAGTTTACAAAGGAGAATTGTGTGGTGACGGGAACTGACATTATCATCTGTCATTTTACTCCAGTGAATTAATAATCCGACTATACACCCCATTCAACTATACCAGGCACTGTCACCCTGTGAAGATTGTTGCTTAACCTAGCCGGGCACTACTCTACGTTAAAATTAACACGTCTGGACGAATCATCCAGGTTCATCACTAACCACACCAGAAGAAGAAGAAGAATATCTAAAGGTCTTAGGGCCTGCGCAGACTGGGCAAACAAATATCAACATTGCGTCTCTTAAAATAAAAACGAAATAATAACCTTCCGCGGCGACGCTGTCTCGGACTAATCGAACTTTGCTTATTTTCAACAATTTTATTTCAAACAGCGCAAGATCGATATTTGTGTGCCAGTGGAAACCACGTTGCACTGCGTTTTGCCAAATAATTATGGCCCGTATTCTCACTATGCTAACGTCTTAATTTGCAGAGCAAACAAGCGTGCTACCCAACGGGACCTGCTATCACTGCACGTGGAACAACAGCCAGACCTAACGAACCTCAGCTCGGACGAACTTCGACTACTGGCAAAACAGATCGGACTCGACTTGCGAAGGAAAAAACGTAAGGACTTCGTTATTCACCGGAACTTTTCTATACATGCTCAGCGATAATTATTTACCGTGTGGAACGATTTCGATGATTCTATTGGAATAAGATTTATATGGAGCAAGTGGACCACGCTACCTCCTGTACTTTATGTGTGGTCCCATATAAAGATCATACATTCTAAAGGATGATTTCCTCCAAACGGCTTGCATCGCATCGGGGCGGAAGGATACGAATAGATGCGGCGATAGCCGATCGCGTCCGTCAGTATGTCGACGCATACGATCGGCTCCGTACCGTTGCTTGCGAACGTATCCGTTTCTGCGCCTAGTCAAATAGTTTCATTTCATTACTACCGTGTTTACGTGTTCTAATATTTGAAAAGGGTTGAGGTTGACGTAGTATTGTTGGCTATTGCATTAGAAGAAGGAACGGAGCCGATCGTGCGTGGCAGCATACTTTCGGCTGCGATCGCGTGTCGCGGAAGACGCCCGCGGTCAAGCTGCTGCGGACGGCTTGGTAATATAGACTTTAAATACTGTGTACACGATTTAATATCGTTTAAAGATTGTAAAATTCGTTCCGATCCGATGCGATGCGAGCCGTTTGGTGGAAAGGTCAAAAATTTATGAACGGTTAAGTTCTGATAAGGGGTTTTTGAGTTCGATTTAATAACGTATTTAATCTACTTCGTCTATGTTGATGACGTTATAAAATCATAGCAAGTATTGTTAACCGAATTTGGGTGAGCACCTAAAAACTGATAACTAAAATACTTTTTGCTGTTCCGTCTTTTTTGACCTGCTTATTTTTAGAGTATTAAGGGTTAAATTACACTGACGTAAAAGTACATGCGCACGTAAACGCACTTTCAATGTGAATAAGTGCGGATGCTTGCGAACCGTCTGCCCGCTCTAAGACGACTTGAAGACTCTAAATGACAGAAAGAGATAGATATACAGAAAAACATGCTCTTGAATGTGATAGAAATAGGTGGGTTTTAAAGAAGTCAAAAGTAATGCACTAGTCGCCCCATAATTCCCCACGTTTCAAAATATGTTGTGTTGTACAGTTTCATATACTTTTTTAACTTTCAGCTGACCCAAAATTTATTAGTGAACGTGAAATGAAAAAGCATTCTGAGGATATATACAACACGTTGCCAGAAGTCGTTCAGAAGAAAGAGCAAAAGAAAAAAGAAAATATCAAAAAGACTAATTTATTGATGGCTAATATGTTTAAAAAGGTAAGCTTGATTGATCCACACTATTTCATGTCTATTCAAGTCCTAGTTTCTCATTTATATTGCTGCTTGAAAACAAATATCAATTTTATGTCAGTGTGAATTAAGTTGATTTCAGAATGACAAGCACTATTGAAAAAAAACATAAAACTGAACTTTACGTGTGGGTGTTAAAGTAATTTTACTTATGTTTGAAAACTAAATTATTACGAACGAAGAATAGTTTTTTGTGTATTGGTTGACAAATAGATCATCAACATAACAGTTAGAATAGGATTGTGAAAAGAATTTCGAGACGAAGTCAAAGAGTGTCAAATCTTCGTTCTAGAACACAGAAAACGTCGGTGTGGATTTCTAGATACCACAAATAGGCAGATTTTTATACTTTACTACCCTCGTCAGTGTCCAAAAACCTATTTTATTTAATGTTGCCAATAGGGATGATGCCTGAGTAACAAAAAAAAAAATATTCTAACTAGTCCGATAATAAAAAAATATTAGACACGCATTTTTTGCTTTATCATATTAATAAAACATTACTTACATAAAACGCATTTTAAGTCCAGTGGAGGTCGCTACGTCACAAGTAAGTATAAAATCTACACACTCGTGACGTCATGGGGCATTTTAACTTAATGTATCGCCGTAATCTTTAGATAACGTAAAAAAAAGAAAAAATATGCATCCAATATTTTTGAATTTTAGTCATCTCCCTATTGTTAAAGTTTTTATTATTTTACTAATCTCAATAAAACTGCTAACAGAGGAAGAGGTTTTTATTTTTGATATTCTTGACATTTTTGTATGAATAGATAAACGAAAGAATGCTCTATAGAAAAGGGGGGATCTTCCGACCAGACGGGTATTGTGTCTGGTGGGCAACTGCCCGACGATTGATGTCGAGACGTTGTATATAGGGTGGTATCGACGCGACAACTATAACCATGGATTCAGTACATGATTCTGAACCCTGCGTTGGAATTTTTCGTCGGTTATTTAAAAAATATATTTGCCCTTCCATACATTTTGACCGCGTAGGTGCACTTTTCTATGAAACAGCAGATTTTTTATTTTATTTCGCGTCGATGTTCCTGCCAGCCTGTATATGCTAGTCGCGCGGTAAATCCTGATTGCGCGATGCATGATTTTGCGTGACGTCAGTGTGATGCGTAGTTCGCATGTGGCGATGTAGATGCCGCCAGAGTTCTATCCTTATTTACGCAAAAGGATTTAGTAGAGTGGGGACAGAATGTGAATACTGACTTTTTGTCAAGGGAAGGCCAATCGTAATTAAAAACGTTCAAAATCTAGTTGCACTTTCATCTCAGCGACTTTCAATGTCAATAAGTTGTCAACGTTTTAGGTAATTAGGATGCTTTTTTGACAGATTGAGACTGGAAGTAGAATGCGAACCTTCGCCTCTGATTTACAAAAAACAAAACAAAATTTTAAATATTATTTTATTATTATATATATAAAATATTCTTAATTCCTTTCAGAATCTCCAAAAACAAGCGCTACGAGGGTCAGTGAACCTGTCAAACTACTACACAGTTATAAAGATTTGACGCATATCAGTATTATTTAATGTTAAATTTGACGAAATGAAGTGTTTAATGTCCGTTAGTTATCGATTGTTGTACTTTCACGTTATTTCCCAGAATTTATGGGGGTTGCTTACACCCTATTTTTAATTATTATTAATAAAATTTTCTATTTTTGTATGGTTTTGATTTTATTTGTCTATCTGTAGGTCATAAATTTATTAATTCCTTGGTTCTTTGCAAGAATCGATCCTGTAACAAGTACTTAGCAATAAATCGTTTTGGTCAGGCACTGCGCCGAATCTTTTTGGTCAAACCTTCCGGAAAATCTTTTTCATTGCGCCAATTTCAACGCCCCCATGGAATTTAAATGTAATTACAGTGGTACCCAACTGATAAGGCGCGTCGTGAATCTTCGTTCGCACAGAAAAGAAAGTATGGACCCGAAGATTAACGAAAGAATGCTTAAAACTTACATTGATTGTAAGTTTTAAGCATTCTTTCCTTTCCTTAGAACACTACTATAAGCTTCATAATACACTGCAGCTGTTAGTTCCGTCTCACTCGCAAGTCACGCCCCTCCGCACAATTACACTTCGTGCCAATTTTATCGGGCCACCAGTTTTCATCAAATATATATTTAATAAAAAATACAGGTTATTTAAAATATAAGATTTATTTAATAAACAAATAGGTATTTATATATAGAAAAAACTTAATCTAAAGGCCGCACTCCTGCTATCCCAATATCACTCTGAGCGTCGCTACTATTACCATCACTATCACGATTCGAACTATCCGATGAAGATGATGTATCTTCGTTGGTGTTTATCACAAATTGGTCCAATCTATCGTCGATGGCCTCTTCCAATGTCATAAATTCGTCTTCGCATTTGATGGCATGATCTACAACTTTTTGCCACTTGTCTGGCCCGATGGATGCGGATTTTTCAGATAAAAGACGCTGCACTTCGGTCAAATTCATGGCAACATTGAATTTGCTCACGTGACCTTTCACCTGCGACCAAATGTTTTCTATCGGATTGAAGTCCGGATGATATGGAGGGAGCCTTAACACTGTGTGGCCGTGAGCTTCCATTATGGTGTCAAGCGAGTACTTTACATAGAGATGCTTATAGCGTTTAATTATATCGTACAATTCCGGTTTATACGCTTTGATATTGAAAGGTATGTTTTTATCTTTTAACCAATCCTGCATAATCTTTTTTGCAGAGTTACCGTTCGGTACCCTGTCTTCTAATGTGCTATGGTATGACGCATTGTCAATGACAAACACAGAATTCGGTTGGAGGTTGGGAATTAATTTCTCTTGCAACCATTTCTCGTAATTTTCTTTGTTCATCTCACTGTGATAGTCTCCTGTGGTATGAGCCAATTTGTACATGAGCAAAGCATTTGGTATGAATCCATTAGCACCACCAGCATGCACTATAATCAACCTCGGTTCCTTCGAAATTGTTTTTTTTATGCCTATCCCTTGACCGTCAGACCAGGCTTGTTCCTTGGTGTGGGTCGAATGAACATAAGTCTCGTCGCCATACACTATAGGTCTCCCTTCATGCCGATACTTTTTTATTTTTCTTAAAAATCGTATTCGTAATAGCCTTACTTCATCTTTTTCCGCCAGCAACTTACGGTTCGTTTGCGTTTTCCTAAACTTAAATCCTATCTCTTTTACTATTCGGCGCAGTTTCTCTGCCCCCTTCGAAGTCAATATCTCTTTTTAATTTCTCCAATAGCGCTCTCATCGTGACTACCTGTTTTTCTTTTGGTATGAAAAATCGTCCAATTCCTTACGATATTTTTTTTTCAATTTACCCTTTTTCGGTGTTCTTAAAGAAGGCCCCGCAGTGTTTTCCCCCGTTAAGTTGATCCTTCTCCTTAAGAATTCTTGTTATAGTTCGTTTTGAAATTTGTGTAGCTTCGGCCGTTCGGTCAATAATTTTTAAAAATCGATCTTTTATAAATGTTGTGTTCTTAGACTCCTGAGCTTCTTTCTTCATAAACTCGTGCACATTGAAAATTATTTCCCGAGCTTGACTTTTAAGTGGTTGCCCCCTTTTTAAAGAACTCATTTTAAATCATAAAAAGAAAACAATTTTGTTGCCACTACGTGTACTTTTGCCTGCTACGCGTGCACTCGATCAGAAGTATGGCGGCTGACTAACATGCCACGCGGCGCTCACAAACATGGCGGCAGCTGCCGACCAATAGCGGTACAGAAAACAGAAGCGCGGTGCGTAGAGCGTGCCTATTGGTCAATAGCATTTCCCGCGCTTTGAAAATTCATCTTCTGAGCAGGTACATCGGTAAGCCATATCAGTTGGATACTACTGTACTCGTTACCACAACGCGGCATGCCATTCTCTGTATAGTTACTTTACTCTTTGCATGCCGTATTAGTACATACAGACCTAAGCTGTCAATAGGGATGAGAAAAATGTTTTTAGTAATTAGAATTTCATTTTTTTTTACCCAGGCATCATCCCTATGGTACTAAGTACCTAATGCCACAGATGAATTCAGATGGTTCACTCCGCATTTCAGGTATGAAGCTACAAATTGGTACGCGGCGGGCTCGACTTGTCGAATTCAGTAGGCGTAACGTAGTCGGAAGAAGAAAGTATACGTGATGCGTTGCGGCTGCGGCGGTGCGCCGGAACGGTGGCGCTGCGGCGTTTTACATACAAATATCCATCGTTATGACACACGGTACGTTCCGGCGTCGTACCGCACGTACACTTGACTTGCAGCCCGCGAGACGAGGCGGGGAGGGGTGTACGCGTTGCAACGCCGGAACGGCACCGCTCAGTTGTTTGTGTGCACAGCTCTAACGCGATAGAAAGAGAGGAAACTTCTTAGTGAATATGACTGTTGGTAATTAGTGCTGTACGACCTGAATTGCACTTTATTGTGTCGTAGCTAGAGTGGCTTTTTATTTAAATGATTTTGCGGAGTGAACCTGCTCTAGGTACTAATCTGTGCTAATGCTAAAGTAGAGTTTGTTTACAAGTTCTGAACTTGAAATTCTCTTATCTGAAACCGGTTGTAAATCTTTCTAGAACCACAAAATCAGATCGCAACATAAATAAAACAACATTTTATAGAGTATCAAAACTATATTGCGACTTGTTCTCTCTTCTTTGCAATGACGATCTCCTTCAGCTTGCGTCTGTGCACCTTAGTTGATGTAGTCAGCGGCAGTTCTTTCAAGAAGAAAACACCGCCCCTCAGTTGCTTGGAGTCGGTC